>OY856346.1:11327899-16327899 GCA_963693475.1 Ectropis crepuscularia
GGAATATCCCGATTTCTTCATGATGTTTTCATCCCCTGCTAAAGAAGAAGTGTGGGCAGGTATCTACACTTAGAAAAATTCTCAGTGGTGCTGGCGAGATTCAAACCAAACCAAACAAAAAAACAACCTCAAGATTGTTGATAAATTGTGGGTAAACAATTAAAAAACTCAAACTACTAATCATTGTTTCTCTAACATATTACTACATTATTACCGAGTAAGTAAGATTATATTGCCGATAGATTATTTTATTAAACAGAAGTTTTAAATCAATCAATATTTCCCCACGCGACCCTAGAACAGGCCGCTAGTTCGTAATAATTTTGTAGATCATTTAAAATTTCTAAGTGACGATGTGAACTCAATAGAGATGACCTTTTGCACAACGTGATTATCATTGGCATTAATATTGCTCTTTCTGGATTTTCCCTTGAAATCAAAAAGATACCAAAGCCATAAACGTTTTAGTTAAGCGATAGACTCCCTCCCCCCCCCCCCTTTGTACTTAATGAAAGACCTTGACACCACATTTTAATATTATTTTTTAAAAGAATATTTGGTATCCACGCCTTTGTTTTCGCCATTCAAAGCAATTACTCAAAATGTATCCTTATTGAAATCAGTTGCTTTATTTCATTTAAGTTTTATGTGCATGGGTACAATTATTTCTTTCAGTAACAACACAAAGCGCATACAGTTTAGTTTTAATAGATCTAGTTAGCCTACTGCAAATATATTACCTATTCATTAGTACTTATTTGAGAAAGCTATGAAAAATTAGTTCGTCTCTATTATCAATCGGCTTTAATTACCCAGTTCAATCGAAGACAACGTAATCAAGCTTAAACCATTGATTAGCGTAGCGGCTCACAAAGCAAAGTTAAGTGAGTCATTAAAACCACAAGCTTGTATTACAAAACGATGTAACAAATGATTAGTGTCAATTTATATGTCGTGCTCACTCACCATTCAACAGATGAATGTATGACATGAATACCTTTGTCAATATTAGGTACCTACTCATTTACTACACTTATCGATACGATCGTGAGTAAAGAACGAAATCCTTTGATGGTTTCATCTTGGTCGACCATAGAAAGCGAATTTCCAACCATGTTGACAATGACCACTTATGTAATTTCAAAGCATTGTGCGTGGAATCATATTTGTATTCATTCGGAATTTGCGTTGATGCGCCATCTTAAAATTGCGGAAGTACCTGCGTTCATTAAGAACGCTGTCACGAAGGTTACGTCCCCATTACAAAACGTAATTAGCAAATTTATTTTTATTTGCATTGTGATTTTGGCTAAAAAACGAAACCTTTTGAAATTAGATTTTAAAATAGTCTCTTGTGCCAGATGTCGAAGAGATCTATCAAAGCTTGAATTGTGATACTAAAATAGTGAAAATATAAAAAAAAACACAAAGGTCACGAAGAAAGCGGAGATTCTTAAGGGGGCGCCTAAAGCCAGAAAACGAAAAAAGGACATTTTCGACGCCGCTCACTGAAGTTAAGAAACTAAAAACTATGACAAAAAAAATATTGACGTGTGGGTACAATCAAGAAGAAGCACAATAACCGAATAGAATTTTAAAAATAGATCAGAGTTTTTTACAATAAAAAAATAAAAATGACACCGAAAAAACCCGTTTTAATTCGAGTACTCGAAATTATCAGCGATGACCCCACATTATTTTTTGGTAATAAAATTCCTATTTGTACGTTCTAGTAAAGTAACCGAACACTTTTTTAAATTTATGTTTAGTTATTGAGTAATTAAATAAAACTTGGTTAAAAATGGACGCCTGATTAAATATTGATTTTTCCTCCAAACTGTGTCATGCTATTCTCGACTTTATGTACATCACATTAAGAAACGCGTCGCGCGGGTGAAATCTGATTTTTTCCTGGCTTTAGGCGCACTCTTAAGAACAAAACCGGATTTGATTCACAAGTTCCCACACAAAGGTATGGCCATCGTGAACTACGAAAACAAATAATTCCTTATCAAAGGTATGTGTCGCTGTTTCTATTTCATTTACAAAGAAAGGTCAACGACTCTTTTGAGCTTAAATAAATAAGTACCTACTATTACGGTTATTAGCAGGCACATATTGAATAAAGGTAAAAGTAAATAAAAATGAGGGGAAGGCATAGTATACGATTAATTAATATCTATAAGATGTAATGATCTACGTTAGTACAATTTTACTTCGTCATTATTAATAGTATTTTTAATTTTAATCCCGCTGTTGGTAAAACTTGTGTGTATTTTTGTAGGTATTTGTAGTTTAGTGTTTTAATCATACATTTAGATACATACACCTAGTTCCTAGTTGTTATATTAAAATCAGATTAGGTGTTCGAACGCCAATAAATCAATTACACGTAGCAATAAAATGCCATTTGAAGACGTCGAACCTACCGCTCATCGATCCCTGACCGATTTCCTCTGTTTGTTATTTGTTAGAGATTTATTTTGTCTCCACTAATCTCTAAAGCGAAAAACCGTTTGACTTTCATCAGCCACCATCCACTGAGTAAAATTTCCATAAATTAATTGAATACCTAAAACCAGTAGCTTAATTATCGTAGCAATTGAACTTACCCACAACTCAAATTAATTAAATATACGTACAAGATGTAAGATTACTTAAGCATAAGATGTTATACTTTAAACGTGCCTCAATTTGTTCGGAACTTCGGAAGTCACAATTGGTTTTAATAGTTTTATGATCTGAATATCACTTTCCAAACGTGAATAACTGAATAATTTAGTTACTAAGATGTTTAACTTGCAGTTAAGCCTTTCTATGTAGATAGGTATACCTTTTCCATACAATTGTTCCATAGATGTTTTTAACCAACTACGACTTTAAGTAGGTTCTTAATTAATGTGTTTTTTTATGTACCTATCTATGGTTTACACCAGTTACACCAAGACTACTGAAAACGATTTGGAAAATTCATTTTGGCTTCAAATACAGCTATTGTAATTGGTCGAACCCTTTTGTAAAAATCTATAAATTGAAATAAACACATCATACAAACATATATAACATTTTCATTTTCTCCAAAACCTCGCTTTTTCATTAGAGTAGTGCGTTTGCTTCCTATATATACCTACCTACCCATATGGGTTGGCTGTATTTGGTTTCAAACATTAATAAACTTTGTTGTTAAATGTGTTTATTTCGGTTATTTGTTTTTTAAAGAAAATAATTATCAGAATAATACGTTTAAGACTCCTCTTATTATTCAGCAATACTGATACAGCAATATTTCTCTTCAAGCGTGGCTACGCAGTACGCAGCCGGTTCAAAACAGTAAATTAGCCTCTATCTTGTCTACTGACTATCGCATTGCTATGGCAAAGGCGATCTCGGGTCAAGCCCAGGTTACACCAGACGAGTATTTTCTCCAATAAAATAAGTTACGGTTGAAATCAGTACCTACGTACCTAGTTACCTAAATAAGTACGTAACATGCAGTCCGTCTGTTTAACGGTATAGAACCAGCCTTAAGAGTGACACCATACAAGTTTCTATGATGTCAATATTACATCATCATGTTTAAAAGTAAACGCGGAAACTATTTTCTATTTATGTAAAATAAAAAGAAAGCCTTAACTCACAGTTTAGACAAGTCAGGGATACAGATCTATATGCTCATAAATTATCTAAAACATGGTTCTGTGAAAGGTTCCATTTTGCATAATGTAGAGGGCTTTTTTGTTCGACATAAGCAGCTCACTTTTTGGTACTACTGCCGGGACTCGCCTTCTCTCGCAAGGAGAGAGACAAGGTCATGATCTATCACGCTGATCAAGTGCGGGTTGGCGTATGCTACATGTCTTCGAATTACATCTTTCTTGGAACATACTGGTTTCGTCATTATGTTTCATGTACCGTAAAAGCCAGTGGTGAGGATAAACTTGCATATGGAATTGCAAGCGGGATTCGAACCAACGACCTGGACGTCTACTCTGTTTTAACGAAAACGAAATTTCGAAAATAACTCGCGCCTTATCTGCTCTCTTTCTACTTTGTTTCGTCCGATACAACATTGTTTGACGTTTAAATGTTCTAAGCATACCTCTAATTAGACTAGGCTTAGAACATTTAAACGGACAAAACGACGGATCGAAGTAGAATCGGAGTTGGAAAATCGCGAGTTTATTTCGAAATTACGTTTTCGTTGAATAGGCTTGTGTACTAAATTTTAAAAACCGGGTTATAATATAGCTTAATGTTTATATTATTCCGAAACATCTATATTTTTGAAAAAAACTTACATTTACAATGTGTATTTTGCATTTAAAAAAATCAAACAAATTTCTGCACAAAAACGCTCCAGACTGTCATGGCGTCTTGAATGACGTCACGCCGTGGCAAACATATGTGTTTGTGTAAGGACATAGTCAATGTTTTTATTTTAAAATGAATCCTTCGTATTACAAGGACTGCATAGTGCCTCAGTGTACAAGCATAAGTATAAATACGGCAAACAAATTATTCATCTAGGTTCCAAACGATCCACAATTACGAAAAAAATGGCAAACGCTTGCGAGGCGGAATGATGCCCACTAAATCAAGAATATATTTTTGTGAAAATCATTTTAAGGAAAGTATTTGACACAGTATAATCTTAGTAAAGAAAATGTAAAAAACTACTGATAATTTTCCTCAAAAATAGTGATAAAACAATAAAAAACTAGTTACGTAAAGCGGCTGAAGAACTAGTATCCATGGCGAAGAATTAATAAAAATATAAAATAATAATATTTATTCTATGATAATGTCAACAACATTAGTGATGTCAAGTGATGTTTAGCACGGCGTGACGTCACATTTTCTGATTGGCGTTCACTGTCACGTGACACAATACCAATTTTTTAGGATTTTATTTTCTAAAAATATTAATAATCTTTACGTAGTTTGATAAACTGTTTTATTTTTTGAAATCTCTATATCTTAATCAATAGTAAGAACCTCTAATCCATCCGATTCATTCTTAGTGGCAACAAGCCTATTAGAGTAGACGTCCTGATGATTGTGAAAACTGATGTTCTCGCCACTGCGTATCTTATTCTACTTATATACATTATATTTATATACTTTTTTGACTATTGCACCACAGCTTTCTTGGCTTTTATTCACCAACTTAAAAAAAAATGAGGTTCTTAATTCAGTTATATGTTTTTTTACCCGACTGAAAGAAGGGTTATGTTTTTCGCGCGTATCTTGTATGTTTGTAAATTTCTTTATTCCCACGTATCTTCCAAACGGCTGGATGGATTTTGACGATTCAGATATCGTTACATTTGTCTCAATTACCCAAGTGTCCCAATTACCAAGGCGGGACCCATACATTTTCTACGATTAAAAATAATTTAAGTACTAATGGGTGCCGCCTGCCGCCCAACATAATGTACCTAATTTATTTAACTTAGATTTTTAGCTTATAATGTGGTTATGTTTTAGTACATACTTTATTTTGACAATTTTGTTTCGGTCATTGTAGTGTTTTTCTTATCTGTTGTTTTTGAGGCGGGTTTTATTATTTTTAATTATTTATTTTATTGTGTGTTCATGTGTTATGCAATAGCTCCACCGATTGTGAATCAATTTTAATGTTTGAGGTTGTCCCATATATATTTTATCGAAATCGGTGTGGCAGTTTTTGAAGTAGGTAACCTACCTATGACCAAAAAACTAAAATTTACTTTCATTTATCTAGATGAATTATCGGTGGTTTCTTTTGAAATTTGGTCGAGTGTCTGAATTTAATTTTAAATTGAAATTAGTGTTTGTTCTTTCGAGAAAATAAATTATTAACAATAAATAAATCACAACGATAAATACACGCTACATGCCCAACTAACTATTTATACTAAACACATCAGAATTATCTATAGGTAGACCAATTACGTCGTTATAACATCGCCACATAAAAGCGTAATTTCATCAACAATCGTCTTTAGACAGTTTAATAAGTACATAATTTGAAGAAGACTTTTGGAGAGTGTTCATGTTATTCCAGACTCATGCGTTTCTATAAGGCATGACTGGCTTTTACCCACGAGTGCAGGTTGTTACGTAAATTACCTGACTAACAAATATCTGTGTTAGGAAGCGCCGAGACATTTTAGGAGACTCGCATTTCGCAAAACTACGAAGTCTCGTGAATCGTGGGCATCGCAAATTTCGCTTGTTGACTTTGCATTGTTTAAGATGAACGTGGTGATTATATAAAACATTGATGTGCAATGAAGTATAATTTACTGCTGTCTTCACAATGGCATTCAAAATATCAAATTATATTGTACACAGTAGTCAAATATTGAATTTGCTGTGGGTTTATGTTTACAATACAGCTTAGGCAATGAATGGATCTTAAGCCGCAATATTTTGTCAGTTCATTATGTCTGCAAAAAATATGTTTTGTAAGGAATCCGAGTTTGTAGGTCACAGGATTATGTCACACGCATGGGTGCGGCGGAGATTCAGTATTGATTTTGACATTCCCGTGACACCAGCTACGCAGGCTGTGACTTACGGCCGGAGAAAGTGGCGGTGGTGATGGTACCAGCTTACTTACGACGCGTTTGCATCGCTAGAGGCGCTGTCATACTTACTAACCCGCATAACCAATTCTTATACAATTGATTCGGCTTTTGTCCGCACGCTAATTTGCGATAAGGTCGACGGCATCTTTAGAATTTATTTCTAAACGTAGGTATGTACATGGCAACATTTTCCGTACTAACAAATAAAATTAATTTCTCGATATTATTTTAGTAGTTTCATTTTCGTTTCGTCACTTTGTTTCGATTTGAACTGCTAACAAGTTTTAAATGGAAGAAGCTTGCTGCAGCTGAACTGACCTTTGAACTATATCTTTACCTTTCATGGGAACTACTTTCTACGACTCGGGTAACCTCCGAGCCCAGATTATGATCTCGTTGTAACGTTGTATTTAGGAATGTGCTTTAAAAGTTAGCACGCCATTTATCCCTCTTGCACCTTTGAGTATTTTTGTCCAAGTGTAGGTACATAGATGTGTACGTTTGTCATCACTACTGACTTTTACGGTGAAAAAATGGATTAGGAAACCGGCGTTTTCTTAGAAAGATATCTGTCGACGAAGCTACATGCGAGCTTTGATTTTCAACCTTAGTAATACGGAATGTCGTTAACCGAGTTTCCATTTCTCCATATCCATTAAAGTAAGACTAATAACAGTGATACACATTCGTCGCGCAGCTAACGCTGAGATGCTATCGTTGTGTAATCCACCGGTAACACCATTGTTCCACATCACAACAATGTGTGTAACCGAAGATCGACAAAAACATGATGTCGTGGAAACGTGGAAGCATATATAGATAATTAAACATCACTAATTGCAGTGTTTAACACTGCTAACCATAATATTAAATCAATTTAAGTATTAGGTACAGTGACGATTTTGGCACAAAATCAAAACAAGATGTGCTCATGGTTTGACTAAAACATAGCCCATGTTATCAAAAAATAAACAAGCTAATAGAAAAACTATTTCATAGTCCGATCGAAGAGCGATTGGTACAGATTTTTGAGTTCATATCAAAACACTACGTAGCGTTATATCTAGTGTTGTGAACGGGTGTGTTATTAGTAGACCCTTCGGATATTCTCAATGAATAATAACATTAATAACCATTGTATAATATCTTATCTTAATACTTATATAAGTATATAAATTACACGTCACGTTGATTGTCCGCGATGAACTCCTAAACTACCTAACTGATTTAATCAAATTTACTCATCTTGAAGTTGGTTCCAACTTGAAAGATGGGATAGTTTTTATTTCGATTAATGTTTTTATACGACAATTTGACAATATCCAAGCGAATCTGGAACGGGCTGCCAGGAGGTATTTATCTACTATATGAAATGAGGCAATGACCAACAATATTTTCTTCTTTTACAGGTGCCGGCGCTGATACTGCTAGCCGTCCTATCATTGGGTGCTGCTCAAGACTCAACCACAGATGGAAATAATGATATTAACAGCATCGAGACAAAACCCTCAGCACGGCTCGATCCATACATCAGAAAAGCGTTACTCAAAGCTCTGAGCGAACTAGAAGAGGGTGACCCGACAGGTACTGATATCGAAGACATCACTGGCCCAACAGAAGACAACACAGAAACATTGCCACCGGAACCATCCAAAGATGGAATACAAATCCATTCGTTTGTGGTGAATGGACAATCGGCGTTTGAAAACAATTCCAGTGCCCCTACTACTCTTATCGATAGCAATATATCAATCCTAAGCACGACAGTGGGTAATGTTGAGAATCAATTATCTTCAGCACAACCCACGCGTTCACCATACAATGAAATATTTCAAGCAAGAGCTACTGGGAACATTCATCAACGAAGCATTCAGAGTACACCGAAGGACAATATTGAGAGTAACGAAAAGAAAACTACATTTAAACCGAGACCAACCACAACTACCTCGACAACAACCACGACAACGACCACAACAACGACAACTCCGAAACCGACACACAACGATGATGGAGAAAACATTGAACAAGTAGATAAACAAGACGTGCAAGTATTTTCCGCGCCTTTAGTAGCAGCCTTTACCGTCCATCAAGATGCTCACGGGCTACCAAAGAAAGTCATTCCAATTTTTCAACAAAATAATGGACCCCAACCCTTGAGACCTTTACCTACCTCTAATCCATTACCCTTGTCGTCAGCTCTTCCTTTTGCCACAAGCCAAATCCCGGATCCTACTTTTATCACAGAGCACTTGACGTTGCAGAGACAATTAGAAGAAAAACAGAGGGTCCTGGAAGAACAGCTCCGGATATTGCTGATCCAACAGAGGGAACAGGAAGAGTTACTTCGGAAACAACAACTACTGTTGCAGCAAAAAGACGTTCAGAGACAGCAATTAAATTTTGAACAAAACCAACAGAGCAGAGCGTCAATGATCGAACAGAAACCGCCAACTATTAACCCTGCAAATTTTCAGATTCAAAAGTCCATTCAACAAAATCATTTTGTGAATTCAAATGTACTCCGTCAACCGACGAATCAAGTTTTAATTCAGTCTAGTGTGCCATTAGATCACAATAATGTGGTTACGAATCAACAGCTACCGAACCGAGAAGCTGTGGATTTCCTTCTCCATTTGCGCAACCAGGCGCCCGAACAATTCCCGTTACAGGATAACCATCTCCCACAAAGCATCGCTACATTTTTACAACCAGCACAGCAGCAGACCTTTCATCAAGGCTTGAATTTTAATCAAATCAGGCCCGTCGGAGAACAACTTGTGCCGAAGCAAAGCACGAGAGTCTTTAGACACGAAAGCGGAGTCGGAAACTTTGGAATCAATAACCAACATTTCAGTCATAATTTTAACAATAATTTCAATAACCAAAACTTTAATAATCAAAATTTTAATAACCAAAATTTTAATAATCAAAACTTTAACAACCAAAACTTTAATCAAAATCTCAACAGGTTTGGTCCAATTTACTCGAATAGACATTTTCCAGCAAATAGGCAGAATCAGATAATCAACGCTGATGTCGAACTAAAGCAATTATTATCTCAAAACTTCTTAAATGGAAGGGGTCAAGCTCATGAAGATTTTAATATCGTCAGTAAGGTATTATCTTTAAACCATGGAATTCCATCGTTCAACAATAACGTAAATAACAGGTTGCCGTTCGACAGCAGAAGGCAGTTTAAATGAGCTCTACCTATAGTTTACTTGTCACCGGATAAGTGTTCTGTAGCTAGATATATTTAAATAGATACGTGTATGAAATGCGACCAGGGAATTTATATGCAACATTAAAAAAATAGTGTATTCATGCGTAAAATTTTACATAATATTTTAAACCAATATATACATAAATAGCCAAAGATAGCTAACAAATAATGGCAAATATCATATTGCGCCCAATCGCATTCGAACATATTCTAAATAATTAGTATTCTTCTAAATAAAATAGATAACTAATTAAATAGGTTTATGTAGGTAGTTAAGTAATATTTATTCTATTATAATGAATACGAACTGCCATAAGTAGTAAAACTTAAGTTAGTTTCTAAAATTGTATAAATTAATTATGTAAGTGTAGATAATAATTTTGCTTGAAATCCATAAATAGTACCCAACAATAGGTTAATCATTTTTATTATTATTCTTGGATGTAAGGTATTTAAACAACCGCAAAAATCTTAAAAAAATTGTAGTATGCACCATTTTTACAATTATTATTATATGACATTTTATTAATTATTTTATTAATTACAGATTACCATTTTATGAATTAGGTACCTACTGACTGACAAGACCGAAAGGGATTCGACGAACGCTATTATTGTACCTACTCACTAATCGTAATAAAAAAACATATCACGTCAGCGACCCTAAATGGTTAAACATCAGCAGTTATTACTAATGTCCTAACATTACAGTTAAATCCGGTTTCGGTGTCTGTATACCTAGTACCTATGTATAATGAAAACTACTTTGCATATCCTAAGCACATCTCAATTTTATTATCCATATACGGTAGAAGGTCTAGAGCCAATCAAGATGATCAAGTATACAGGGCTAGTAGGTAATCAGCCTGCATCCGTTTGATGCAGTTGACTGCATGTTCTGTCTGTTCAACTAAAAACTTTTGTTCTGCAACTCAATATACATACCCTAAAACAATATGTATTTATTGTCCTCTCTAGGACTATTTAGTGTTACTTCACTTCGGCACATCATTTATCGAGCATTAAAGAGCGCGTGCGCTCTTGTTACGAATTGTTATGAAGAGTTCGATACTTTTAGACCGGGAAAATACACTTTTATTTTATTTTGTATGGAATAAAAATACACGAACTTTTATAAACTGTAGAACAAAAGTTGGCATATTTATATGTATAATGTACATAACATCCCCTTAAAAATATGCAGAGTGATTACCAATAACCCTGTATATTGCAAAATGATTATTCTAAAGACATTTTTATTCGACGGATATCAGTGCGATATTAGTGAGTGAGTAAGTACGAGTATATTCTACATAACATTTGATTGACTACGCTCTGTAAAGCTCACTACGTAGGTACGTAGTAGTGGTAGAAGTACCTACTATTCAATTTGATACATCCCTTGATACAGTTATGCATTTTATTAATAAAAGTATACACCCTAACATACATATATTGTAAACGATTCAAGTAAAAATTATTAAAATATGTTTGTAAATATATTCTTTGTATTTAATTTATGTGTGTTTATTTTTGAAATTACTTATTTCCAAAACCTTTACAAAACTCGCCTTAGGGATTATATTTTAACCATATTATTATTATTATTTAAAAAAAACTCGATTTTTCTTTACTTTTATCTGTTGACGTAAAGAAACAAGTGTAATACTGAACGAGTAATACATTCACATGATGGTAAGCACCACGCCTACCGATAACAGCACGGTACCAAACAGCTATTGGAACATGAAAAGTCCAAATCATTACCTAGTACTGCTGTGCCTATATTGGATGTCTCCGTGTCAAGTGTCTAGAAACAAAGTTTCATGGGTTTATGTCTAACATTGACGAACTTCCCAGTCCCAGTACACTTTCAACTCCCAATTCAACCCCATAATATTCTTTTTTCGGAAGAAAGGGTTTTTTTATAGTATCGAGTGACGAGACGAACAGGACATGTATCTGATGGTAAGCAAAATGCCTGCCACATAACAGCACAGTGACACGCAACTATTGAAACATGAAGAGTCCAAATCATTACCTAACACTGCACTGCGCTCGTCACCCAGAGATCTAAGATGTTATATCTCTAAGCCCTAAGCCCTGTAATTTCTCTGGAAACTTTGCCCTCCACCGGAACACAGTAATGTTTGCACATTACTGCTACAGAATAACTGGCAAAAGTGTGGTACTTTCCCAGGCAGACTCTGCCAAGAGTCCTGCCATTACAATAAGGGTAGTTTATGTCAATAACCAACATCTATTATATTTTTCTAAATCAAGATTTATCAAAATCGGTTTCGGGTTTAAACATGCAAGCCTGACTCTATGTGGGTCATGTACAAAATAAATATCCCTTATGTCATCCTCATAAAGTTCGAATTTTCAAAATCGCCAGATCCATACCAACCTATCATAGACTACAGGCCCGTGAACAAAATGTATGGGTCAAATGAACCACCAGGAGACCTAGGTATCTATGTAGGATGATATAAGAAGTAAAGTAATAAGATTCAGCACTTTGCCGTTACTTGTAAGTGAGTGCAGTTGAACAGGAGGGGTTGCAACCCTCGATCATTTCTCCTTGTCGCACGATTTTTGTACGGCATTGCGAAATAATGGATTAGGTATTGAAACTATATGGAACCAATACCGTACATAATTAATTGACCAAATTTACTCTGTAAATCGTAGGAAGATCAATTTTTCCGACAAACTATTATTGAAAAAAAATTAAGTGTATATTTTTTATAATTTCAATACCACTTCTAATCTATTATTCCGCAACGCCGTACAAAAATCATGCGACAAGGAGAAGTGATCGAGATTTGCAACCTCCCCTCTTCAACTGCACTCAGTTGGACAGCTTACAAGTGACGGCATAGTGCTGAATCTTATTACTTTATCCGAACCATTCGGAATCGCATTTAGAATCGCTACCCAGAAAAGCATGCAAATCATGATTCTGGATGTTGCCAGAAGGTGTAATGATCCATTTTATTTTGACTGACCTCGTGGCTTAGTTGGTAGTAGCACTGCCTGCGAAGTCGAGGGTCGTGGGCTCGATCCCCACCCAGTGCAAATATTTGTGTGATGAATGATGAATGTTTGCACTGTGGCTGGGTGTTTCTATGTATAATAAGAATGTATTTAAAACTATACAAGTATTATATCAGCTATCTGGCCGCCATCACACAAGCTTTGCTTAGTTTGGGGTGAGATGGTGTTGTGTGTGAATTGTCCACCAATATTTATTTATTTAGGTGCCTACAGGAAAAAACTTTACATTATTCTTCAACTTCAGAAAAACATTTTCAGAATATGCAAATGGCAGCGCTGGCTTAACGACTGTCAGGCGTCTATGGCAAAAATAAATTGAAAAAAGGCAGTTACGCTGTCATTGTAAATGTCTATGTCAGTTAATCAGTTTCATTCAACGCTGTTGCCAAATTGGAAAGAATTCCCAAAAAAATGGGGGGTTTTAATAGTTGTAGAAAAAAAATCGGGGAGAGAACATTATTGTGGGGATATACGGAGGTATAAATGATTTGGGGGATTTTTATAACCAGATTTTGTAGTTTGTAGTTTTTTTAGCGAATACGGCACTTACTTATCACAGCACACAGAAAGATTTTGCGAAATTTGCTCACTCAACGCCGACACAGCTCACTCGCCTCAAGCGTGATTTCTCGCAGAATAACCGGGCAAACTTTGTTATGTCTATTGACAGTATAGATTGGTCCGGGGTAAGTGAGAGAAACAATAAAATTGTTGTACAATAACAGAGATGTTGTATTTTGTACCTGCTCAATCCGGACGCCGTTAAGCAAGACTTTTAGCGGTTTTGTATAGTGGTCTGACAGAAAAAGTTAATAAAATGAGTCTTGTTTGAGTTTACCATAAAACTATTGGCACGAAACCACATGTTTAAGCTATTAATTACAGTATTTAATTTATCTTCCAATTCCTCTATTGAAAGAGCGGTTACTATGGCAGCCACATCATCTGCATACATGAATATGTCTGCACCCTTTACGGCGTCAAGGAGATCGTTCAATACGAGTCTTTTCTAATTATAACATAAAACTGTTGGCACTAAACCGCGAATTTAAGCCGTGTATTACAATATTTAATTTCTCTTCTAATTTCTCTATTGAATATATTTAATTCCTCTGTTACTCTACGGCAGCCACATCATCCGCATACATGAATATTTCTGCACCCTTTACGGCGTCAAGGAGATCGTTCAATAGGAGAGAGAACATGATGTTTGAAACTGACGAACCCTGCGGTACTCCCATAGATGAAGACAATGTGTCTGATTTGATGTTAGAGTCTTCCCCTAATAATATCACATGGTCAGCACTCTGCTGATGAGTTTTCATACCATGCTTATATTTATTTTCATGACATGCAATATAAAATATCATGATTTATTTATAAATCAAAACCTAAAATCGTCATGCAACGCAATTTTAGTAATATGGACCACGAATCACTTCTCAAAAACATTGTCTGGGGCCCTGTTATTGACGCTGTTTCGGTGGATGAACAAGTCGCCATTTTCAATAAGCTCGTCACAGAACTATACGATATTCATGCACTTCCACGTATGATTAAAATCAAACATCTTCCTGCCCCTTGGCTCACCGACGAAATCAATATACTCATGCACAAAAAGGCGGCAGCGAAATCGCGTTATAAGTCACGTCCTACAGAGGTTAACAAAGATAGTTACACTCAAGCAAGAAATCGCTGCAATAAGTTTTGTAGCGATGCAATGCGCCGACATGTTCACAAATCTGTTCATAATGAGAATCCAGGCAAAGTCTCGAAATTTCTAAAGTCCATGGAAGTCGGAATATCACGTCCAAATTCTACCCGTAATAAATTAGACTTAGATGCCCTCAATCGACATTTTTCGACTTAGTTATGGTAATTGGGAGTCCTTACATTATCTCTAGAGTCGACTGGGTTTTCATTCCAAAAGTTGTTTTAACGGGATAGTAATACCATACAGCGAATCAGTCAAAAACCTGGGCGTGATTTTCGATCGTACTTTAAGGGAACCTCATCTGAAAGCAATCAGTTGCAAATTATTTGCTTCTGGTGGATCGTTGAGACGATTACAAAATTTTACCAAAGATTTCAAGATTGACCAAATAAAGTATGTACTAAAACGTTACTACATTATAAGCTGAAAGTTTAAGTTATTTAAATTACATTATGTTTGGTGGCAGGCGGGACCCATATATTTGTTAACGATTAAAAATAATTTACAAATGGGTCCCGCCTGCCGCCCAACATAATGTAATTTAAATAACTTAAACTTTCAGTTTATAATGTTTTAGTACATACTTTATTAGGTCAATCTTGTTTCGGTCTCTGTAGTGTTTTCTTATCCGTTGGTTTTTAGTCGGTTTTTTTAAATTATTTACTTTATTTTGTTTTCTAAATAAGTGCAAGAAAGAGTTTATTTATCTATCTATCGATTATGCCAGCGATATGGCTATTACCGGTATAATCGATACTGATATATATTCGATGTTTTCGAACGCTTTGGCAAGCATTCGAAAACGGCTTGAGTTCGCGATTAGTGGCTTACCTATCAGAAACCGAGGCCGCTCTCAGGGAGTGGATGCTGGCGATGGTGATAATAAATCAGATCTCAGATCAGTGGCTGTAAGTGTGACAAGTAATTGAATGATAAATAAATAAATTTATCTGTTGTCTTCGTCTATGGGAGTACCGCAGGGTTCGTCGGTTTCAATCATAATGTTATCTCTCCTACTAAACGATCTTCCCGATGCCGTAAAGGGTGCAAGCATATTCATGTATGCAAATGATGTGGCTGCCGTAGAGTAACAGAGGAATTAAATATATTCAATAGAGAAATTAGAAGAGAAATTAAAAATTGTAATACACGGCTTATATTCATGGTTCAATGCCAACAGTTTTATGTTATATCAAAAAAAAGACTCAATTCGTTCACTTTTGTCTCTCGGGCCATCATACAAAACCGCTAAAAGTTTCGCCAAATGGTGTCAGGATTGAGCCAGTACAGAACACCACATTTTTGGGATTTGAGATTGATCGCAGCATGACGTGGGAACACCACATCAACAAGATGTGTGCTAAAGTTAGCAGTGCATGCTTTGCGCTAAGACGAGTATCCCAAGTGGAGTCTGCGAAAGTGTAGCGTGCGTGTTACTTCGCCACAGTGCATTCTCGGTTACAATACGGTGCCAAGCTATACGCGCGTGCTGCCAACTGGGAACGTGCGTTCTGCGCCCAAAAACGTGCCGTACGTGTCATCGTTGACGTATCGCAATGCACATTGCACATCCGTCCGACCATATTTCAAAGAGCTTGGCATACATACGTTACCTGCTATATTGATATACCAGGTGGCTGTGTATGTCAGAAATAATCGTACAATACGCGAGGAGAGAGACATATACGCAACGTGAACAAGCTGGCAATGTTACACCACACTCTCTCACGAGGTCACGGAAGGTAACTCACATTATGAGATGGAAGTTTATATATAACACTCTTTCCAAAATAATTATATCGGCTCCAAGTTTCGGCAGCTTCAAAAACAGATTAAAGTCCTGGCTTATCGATCAAACTTTGTATAGTTACAGCGAATTTCTAGAGAGTGATGGCTAAGTTCCTATAAAATGTAAACAAAAATTTGACTTGGGTCAGTACAGTGTAATAAAAGCATATTATACTCGTAAAATGCTTGACAGTTTTCTGTACAATAATTATTATAATACAGTAAACTAGTCATTTCAAACTTTCAAAAAAATGGTTGTCTGTAAAGTCGGTTTACTGACGCTAGTTAAACGTGACAACGTCTTAAGAAATCAGTACGCTGATAGCGCGAGTAGTGATACCGCTCGACTCGGCGGGTGGCGCCCTCAGCGCTCAGCTTCGTCCGCATAGCACTGACGACGAACTAACGGTAACGTTACATGACGTCATGTTTTGCGGGCGTGCAGCCGGCTTCACTGAATTATAAGACGTTATCACGTCAAAAATGTATACCATTTGTATACTCTATCTTTTGTTGTAATTTTTATAAATTGACGTGCAAATTGTACATTTTTGAATAAATCACTTTGACTTCACCTGTCGCTTATTCAGAGCAATAGGGTTCCGATAAGAACAGTAAACTTAATTATTACAAAATTAGCATCGCTGATTCTTTTGTCGATACACTTTAGAAGTAATGGCAGCATTTCTAAAATAGCATTAATTTCTATTATACGACTTAGCAAAATGTATGTCCATAGTCTGTGCCAGATAGATTAGCAATGAAGGTTTGGTTTGGTGCTCTAGCGGCGGTTACAAACCCTTTATAATAGTTTAAACAATTACTTAGCACTTTGTTTATTTTACAAGAGTTCGTATCAGTAAGTACTAATAGAACAATAACAATTATTTACAATGATGCATAGATTTAAAAAAAATAGTATTTAATATAATGACTTACTTTTCAATAATCAGCAGTTCGATTTTACTATAATATTTTTTAAAAAATGTGACCTATTTGATACCATTAGCGTTTCCTGATATTTTTTCAATAATGACTTGTAAATTAATATAATTGCAAGAAAATGAATATCAGACATCATACTGCCCAGCAGTATCACGTAGATTGAACACGTTTTGGCACTCAGGAATCAAGGTGCCGCATCTCTGGCACCTGACGTCACAAAATAGCCAAAACGAAAACGCGTAACTTTCTTTTGTTATCTTTTTTAGATAGTAGTTTCTTCATTATTATTGTTACAAAAGCTATTCTAATGCCTATTTTTTACTTAAATAGGAATAATTATGAACGCTGATGTTGGTTACAAATTACGAAAATAAATTATAAGCGAAAATAATAGGCTTAGTGGGATAAACAACATTCTTTGTACAGAAATAATCGACAATAATTATGAAGATCATGTAACTAGACAAATAAATATAATTCATGTGTGTTCTACAGAGTGCTAGAGCACTGTGTAGAATTGTAATGAACATCGATGATAAAATGATGTACTTGTGATCAATTTTGGCAAAACTTTGAGTTATACTCTTTTGTTTACTAGCAGCTGACAAGAGATGAACAAATCTCATTGCCAATCCATCTGGCACAGACTATAGAGTCGGACTTCGGGTTTTTTTTTCCTGAAACCCCGTTGTTTGGGGGGTTTTTGAGGTGAAATTGAAGGTGGTCTGGCAGGACTGTTTCATTATTACTGTCATGCGGTTAAAGAACTAAACGTAAAACTATCTTTGACTAAACAAAATTATTGATCTCTCATCTGTCATTCTGTCTCTTTTCCTTTTAGGGATGTTCCGATACCATCAAAGTATTGATACCTATTTATATCAGATAAATCTCAACTCATGAATCGATATTACTCATATAAATACTCTTAAAGTATCGATACCTACTCATATCGATATTATACGATTTTTTTAAACTAAGGTACCAACTGGTAAAAGAAAATAATGGTAAAAATTAAAATAAGTTAATTGAGAGCAAATTGACT
Organism: Ectropis crepuscularia; assembly: GCA_963693475.1. Taxonomy (NCBI): domain Eukaryota; kingdom Metazoa; phylum Arthropoda; class Insecta; order Lepidoptera; family Geometridae; genus Ectropis; species Ectropis crepuscularia. The sequence continues at coordinate 11,346,247 of OY856346.1, forward strand.
TATCAAAAATAGTTCTAAATTTTGTTTGTTTATGTGAAATTTCTCTAACAAAATGAAACATTGGCGTCACCTATGGTGAAATTGTGAATGGTGAATTTCTTTTTGCATCTTGAAAACGCCCCATTATGAAGTAATTTTTATTTAAAATACAAAAAATATCTTTTAAAATTAAACAATTTACTTATAACAAAATTATATATTATACAAAAAACTCTTCAGGCTATAGGCTATTTAACATTACACTATTATCAACAATAGCGGAGCATGAATGAAAACAAAAAGATTGTGTGGTTTTATGAAACCACGGTAAAAGTGAAACTTTTTTTTACATCATAGAGATTTAACAAAAAAATTTCACAAATCACAACGAAAACGGCAAAGTGAGTGAAAATCCGTTACGACTTTCATTAGATATATTTTTATTTTGTACGATGTAATTCATGCCTCAAATTATCCAATTACAATCATTATAGCATGATAAACACATTTACAATAAGAAACAGTACTTACGTGATATAATTCCAATAACAAAAACACAAAAACACAACACACCGTATCCGTTCACTGTTAGAACTATGCCGCGTCACAAAAATACCGCGAATTCGAAAGCCAAAAAATTAAATGTTCCATAGACTAAATAGCTTTATTTTCCGTTCAAAAATTAAGTCAGATCCAAAAGAAGAAGAATAGTAAAAATAAGGTTTAAAGTCCAATGAAAATGGCGACCGTAATACCTCTCGCTCCTACTTCTACAGCGTATAAATGAACTACATAGCCATTTTTTGTTAATTCGTTTTGAAGGTCGTAATACTTACTTTGTTTCATCGCGTGGTCTTTAGGTATATTAGTTTCCCACGGTACGGTAAGTTCTACAAGGAAGTGGTTGAAGTGCGTTTCGTAGCCCTAGAAAAAAGAAAAATGTCCGGTCTAGATGACGAAACACCCCACATCCTCTGGGGTTTTATAGTGCTTTTCATACGTGTCCATTATAATTGTCTAATCAGGTGCTGAACCCAGGATTGCGTAAGACTTGTTCTTGGAGTTTGACGTTGAGTCCCCTTTCACAAAGCTAATTTGTCTTTTGTTTGTCGTCAATCCCTTTTGGGCTCTAGCTACCGAAAGGCTTATGGCTTCACGTATGATTTCAAGTACTCTGTCATGGCGCTGTGAGTAATGAGCCCTATTAAGGAGCACCTTGCATCATACCAATATGTGCCTTGCTGTACATATCACCTCACCACAAGTATAGCAACATTTTTCAGAGACTTTTCCCCACCTTACCAAGTTACTCTGGTCAGGGAGGGTAATTTGGAAAACATTTAGATAAAATTTTAATAAGGCAGGAGACCAGTCATATAGCAAGGTGCGCCACTAGCTAATGGAATACAAAACTCACCTATGGTTAACCACTTTGCATTTCTAAATTCATAGCGTGCACTTTGTAGCTGTCATTTTCGTCTTGTTGTAGAAAGGTTTTTACTATGTCTCGGTCTTCCCTTCTTTTTACTTGTGCACCTGCCACAACTTGTTTATGGAATTGAAGTCTAGATTCCAGGTCCGAAGCGCTTTTGTCTTTTGGGAGAGATGCAATCAATTCGTCTTGCGACTTTCCCAAAACATGCGTTTCTGTAACTCCTAACAGTTACAAAGTTGTTTGTAGAGTTCGGATGTTTTTTTTAGTTTCAGCCCAAAACTATTGCGATCCCTAAAGAGAGTAGAGGGATCAGCCGGATGTGCCAATCCAAACCATGACTTCAATATCTTTATGACATTAGCATCTAGCTTTGCCAGGAGGGTTTTACCGATGTCATATTCTAGGAAAGGCCAAGTGAGGCGTGATGTAAGATAGTTGTCATATATCCATGCTTTTTTGATATTGCTGATAGGCTGTTGGTCTATCTTATTGAGGTTGTTCAAGAAATTTTCAACAACTACCTCTAATGATGGTATACGCCCTTTGTAATCTATCTTTCTACCAAGAAATTTGAAAGGCATTGCCTCTGCAATTGTGCAACTCTTTGGCCACTTATGGAGAGTCCCGGATCATAAGAAGTATATTTGGTATTTCGTCTACCCAGACATAAACAATGACATTTACTTGGTTTTCCTTTCATTCCCTCCGTCCATGTACAGAACTCATCGACATCATTCAACAATTCCTGACACTGTTTGGGGTTGCGTGTAAGTATTACAAGTAGTACAAGGTCGTCCGCAAAGCCTAAGATTGACTCAGTGTACTTATTGTTGATTTTAAACCGATAGCCCCATTTCTTCTCACGGGATATTAATTTGTCTACTAAGTCAGATACAAAAGAACGTATGCATAACAGTTCTCATACAAATATAGTCTATGACACAGTAAAAATAAGGTTTAAAGTCCAATGAAAATTGCGACCGTCACGCGACATGCAACACACAGACCAAAAAGTTTGAGACGATCTAATGAAAGTTTCTCTTTAAATGTATCAAACATGCGAAAAAATATAGCTTTTTGAGAGTTTTTGTTGCGTGACAGCAACGATATTAGTAACTATGGATTTTAGGCCAGCGTACAAACGGCCCCACTCAACAACAAGACAAAACGCCAGACGCCAGCTAACTTTACGTCAGTCGTTGTATGACTTAGCATTTTAGCGGCCGCATTGCGTATTGCCCTATGATGGTGTTTTGCATCGTAATATCCTGCAAAACTTATAACAAAAATTGGCAGTCATAGGAACTGCCGATAGAAGTGAAAACTTATAACTCAGAATTTTATAGCTTACCTTGGAAACTACACGGGTGTAACCGGAGGGCGTAGCCTCGCCATCATGGCATGGCCATCTAGAAATGCGTCAGCGTTTCCCATTGGCTCACGCATTTCTAGATGGCCATGCCATTATGGCGAGGCCACGCCCTTTCAGCATTTCCCATTGGCTGACGTATTTCTAGATGCCCAATCGCCAAGGTCCTGAGTTTACACGAAGATTTCTTATCATACCCGAGCGTGACGGTAGAATCCAATTTACACCCCACGAAAAATTTGTCTAGGCGCACCTAAAGAAGTTTTCACTTCAAAAAGTGAAAAAGAGAGATGGTATATCATATTTTCAGAAAGTACATCATTATTCTGTCAATTTAGGGGCGTTAATACTCTAAAAAGCAATTTATAAACAATTATTTAGTATACTTAAATTCAAAGTACCTACGTAACGTGTCCAATAGGGATTGCCATCCGGCAAAAACGAATTTGATATTCCGGTGGATCTGGCATAAGGTGTTATACCGAACGGATGAATCGATGTTAGTTGTGAATTGAACATTTCTTTGGGCTCATCACGCAAAGATTTTTCGTGGGCTGTGAATGAAGCATCGTCACGCCCGTAAATGAATTGATTCACAACGCAATCGAGTTGATCATCATATCAGCCGTCCTCCTCTTAGGATCTCTACTAAGACCGGTCTTGCGCCGCCGGCATCCCACGATTTCCGACGACCTTCACCAGATCGTCGGTCCATCTTGTGGGAGGCCTGCCAACGCTGCCTTTTCCGGTACGTGGTCGAGTTGATCTTGACACGGGATTAAACTTCAAAATTTTTGTCTTATCCGTTTAGAACGATGGATACAAGAATTGATATTCTGAATATCAATCGTTCGGATTGGGTTGCAATTAGGACCTAGATTTTTGTCAATAATTTTTAATGTTCATGTAATATCGATTGGTGTGATTGACGCATATTTCAACAAATTTCATCCGTAAAACTAATATTTTTTACTTCTGAAACAATATGAGTACTGATTCTAAACGCAATCCGAATGCCTAAAATTTGAAATGATAATAATTAATCATTGTTTCTCTCATTCTAAACAAGTAAGACAAAGACCTAGAGGTTTGATTCCGTGTCGATATGAATCGGACTGGGTTCAGAATCACTACGCTGGTGTTCACGTATTTACAATTTAAAAGCAATAAATATTAAGTATACGGTCCAAATCAAAATTGATATAGTCGTGATTTTTCATTTTTATAACCCACCTTTATTATCTATACTAATATTATAAAGCTGAAGAATTTGTTCGTTTGAAAGCTAGGATCTCGGGAACTACTGAACCGATTTGAAAGATTATTTTTCTGTTAGATAGTCCATCTATCGAGAAAGGATATGGGCTATTTAACATTACGTTACTATCAAGCGCTTACTATGGAGCGGAGCATGAATGAAAAATGTAACAAAAACGGGAAAAATATTGCTTTTTGAGCGCTTTCGTTGCGTGTGTCTATCTTTTAAAAGGTTGCGTCATTAGAATCTAAGGTAACCAAATATGTTCTAGATTTGGATTGGTACGACCAATTTTCGATAGATGGCGTAGTAACGCGCGCACAATTCAGCTAGTACCTTATATACTTACACTTGACTAACTTACTAACAGTTCGTTTTGAACAGAAATACGAAAAGCATCCCGATTTGATAAACCAGCTGATAAGTGATCGACGGGAATTCAGTCGGATCTGGCCGGATTGGCAATTACGCCGGATTGCAATCACTAGTGCGATATTATGAGTAAGTTGTCAAAGTCAATGACTTTGACAACTTCGGCAAGTTGAACTGGGGGCTTTGTATTTGTGATATTTTGTTTGAGACCTTCCGTCTATTTATATTTGTCAATGCGTGACAGCATGTGTCTATCTTTTAAAGGTAGCGTCATTAGAACCCATGGTAACCGAATTTGTCCATAATTTGAACTGCTACAAAATTTCGATAGATAATAATAATATTATGCTATGTTATTTCCGGTTGTACGCATCTTACTAACGGCGAGTAATTGCACAGACAGTCAGACATAACCTAGTATCCAAGATCATCCACCAGTGGTGGGTAGTAACACCCACTAAGCTACGAGGCCAGTCAAGATAGAGTAGCAACTCGCGCATGGTTCAGCCAGTATAAAATATTAAGTCTGATTCGATTCGATACCAAGTACTTTAATTTCGAAATCGAGTAAGTATCGCAAGATTGGTTCGATGTTGTAGTACTTGATATCGAAATGAAAAGTATCACGTATCTACTTGTATTTTGTATCTAGTATCGGAATGTCCCTATTCTATTCCTTTCGCGTGTGCGTAGTATATAGTGATCTGTGGTGTGCGTTTTTGGTAACATAAGTAATTTGTTTTGTAAACATTAAAAAATTGAAAGTCATTCCATGATACAAAAATATTTAATTTTGTGCCGTTTTGATCTGTGGTGAAGGGGTATTTATCAAATTACTGTTCACTATTTTATTGATTACAAAGCGTCTCTTACTACTCCGTATAGAGATACTTTGGGGACCAACACATAAGGGATGGTGATTATGGATAACACAGAACCAATTGGCAGTTTAGAAGATCAGGCCCTCAAGAGAAAAGAAAGATTAAAAAACCTGAAACGAAAAAACCCTGAGAATTCGTCAACTTCTTCCAATAGTGCTATTGTTCCACTTCCAAAGTAAGCGCAAATTTTGTAGGTTAAGTTTTTGTTAGATGGATGCTTTGTCGATTGCTATTCCGAACGATGTTAGAACAAATCATCCCGAAACAATCAGCAACTCAGAGCTTCACTCTGGCATTCTATAATATTGGGTTGGTGCACAAAATACTCACATTGGATAGTCTGTGCAGAATTTAAGTAAAAATACAACCTACCCATAACACCAAACAAATTTGTTTATTAATATTATTTTCTCCTTTTAGTTCAAATTCAGTGTGATAGCAATTGTAAGGATTAATATTGCATTCATTTTTTGTGAAAGTTTGCGTCTGTTTCATTCATGAGTTCACATTATTTGTAACAATCTAAACATTATTTTATCGTTATTTCAGACCTAAGTTCCGAAGTTATAGGCCTCAGGATGAAAGTTTGCAAGAAGCAAAGCTTAAAGAAGCAGAACCAGCACTTGTGGAAGAAGAGGTCAAGGATTTACTTGAAGCTGGTAAAGAAAAGGTATCTTTAATTTTATGTTATGTGATCTATGATAGAGCATATATTTACCTAGAAGACACAATTTTGTGAGATTTGTGAAATAACTGAAAATTGGATGTTCCATAAACATGTTTGTATTTTATCAAGTTCTAATGTAGTTTTAGATATGATTCAGCCATAATGCTAAAAAAAACAGATTTTTATTGGTAAATCTTTTGATAATTGCTAAAAGTGCTATATCACATAAAAAAAAAAATGTTAGCTTGGTATGAAATATTTTCCATAGGTCTGGTCTTCCATGTAATTGATCCACTCCAAAATGTAATCAAAAGACTTTTAGGAGTGTTAGTTAGTTAGTTAGTTTAGCGGGGCCTTTTCCGCACCTAGCCTCTTTATTGGGCCATTGTACGTGACTCATACTTCCCTTTACTCCAACCAGCCCAGGCTGTCCCAGAAGGCAAGCATCCTGTTAAGGTTGCGACAGGCATCCAGAACAGACGATGGAGATTGGAGGAATTCTGCCCGTTGATCTGCCACACTGCTGCACTCCACAAGTACATGCTGTGGCGTTTCTTCTTCCTCCATGCATCCTCTGCATAGAGGACTGTCTGTTACACCTATGGTATATAAGTGCTTATTTAGGGGACAGTGACCAGTTATTACACCTATAACTTTACGAATTTTGTCCCTGTTTAGTCTGATGAGGTTGCGGGCAAGTTTTTTAGAAGCTTCCGGAATAGCATTTTTTTTGTTTGCCTGCATCCTTCATTGTTGTTCCATTCATTTAAATGGGCTTCTTCGGTATTTCTACGCAGCCATGTTTTTATTTGAGCCTGGGGTATAGGCATGAGTGGTTCCGGTCCATGCACCTTTGTCTTTGCTCCCCTTTTGGCCAGCTCATCTGCTGCGTCATTACCTAGTGAGTCGCTGTGTCCTTTTTTTTTTTTTTTTTTTTTTTTTTTTTTTATTTAATTTAAACACTCCACAGACTCCGGGGTCCGTGACTTTTGTCATTACATTAATCTTTTTTTATTTACATAGTTCTTGGATTAAGAGAAGAAGAGGAAAATAAGGGGGGGAGTAGGGGGGTGGTGAACATTTTAAGCGTAATTCTAAAGCTAGTCAGTCCGATTTCGTCTGTTGAGCCGATCACTACCGGTTGGGATTCCGATAGTAATCGACTCGACATCGTCTTTTGCCTAAGCCGCCTCCTCCTGGCCTAGAGCCTCCACTACAGCCGCATTTCTGTCTCTAATGGCCATCTGCAGGTTGAAATCTTGAATGGTCTTTGGTGATGCAGCCAACGCTCGCCGCACGAACCGACCGATGGCGTCGTCGGTGTCGTCAGCGTAGTATGTGAAGGTCCCCGTGTGCCGTGAGATTGCAACAACCGCATGGGACACGCTCTCGTGCAGCTTCATGTTTGCCTTAGTTTTAATTACGATTACCGACTCGTATGTCAATCCCTGCGCTTCATGAATGGTAAGGATGCGTGACCCGGTGCCTGACCCGTAACCCTGGTTTGTCAGGGTCTCCTTTTCCTCTTGAGTATGCACTAAAAAGAGGGTGTTGGGTTGGGTGCCGGGTATTTGCGCTCCTTTATACCTTCTCTGCTCCAGGGACTTTATACGGGGTACTGAGGAGTACATACCTGAGTATATTTCCCTCAGCGCATATGCAACATCCATCGGGTTGCGATGTGTGCAGAGCAACTCCTGGCTGATCTTTGCTACCAGGTTCGGGCGGTGATACCTCATTTCGAAGAGATTTTCCCTGTCGATGTAAGGCAACTGATTGACGTCTCCGATGAGGACAATTTCGCCAACACCAGACAGCCGTGAGACCATCACAATGGCCCCGAAATGGTTCATGAGAGCCTCATCCACCAGGAGGCGGCTGAATTTCTCTTTTCCGAAACCATTTACCAGAGCAGAAGCCATAGTTCGCACCCTGGTTTTGACCAGGTTTCCGATACGGTGCGATAGCTTCTCCCTTAGATCTTTTGCTGCCTCAGTTGTTGTGGTGATGATAGCGTCTTTGTCCACGTCGAAGTGTCTAATCACCCACGTTGTCTTTCCACATCCTGGAACTCCGTTGACCCACTGTATGCTTGGTACCTCCCAGTTTTCCCAACACGCTTTGACGTTTGAGGTCCCTTCAATGGACTTGGCCATCTCGAGGATCCTGTCGTCCAGCATAATCTTGGTGCATCGGGCGGTAACTACAATTGGGTCGTTTAGTGATGTCGCATAAACGGGTCTTCCCGCGCGCTCTGTCTCACTCTCGTTCAGTGTCACGAAGCCATTTTCTGCACTGTAAGCTGCCATATACTGTCCTGTCATGGTTCCCTTGATGACCCGGGATGTGACATTATTATAAATGGCTGCTTCGGCCTCCTCGAGATTCACCTTTAGAAGGCTTTCACTACCTAGCCTATAGAACTGCATGATGTTTTCGCAGGTCTTGAGGTTAACTAGTCTTGTTGCTCTCAGTATGGCTATGAATTCGATGAAGGCGTTACGTGCATGGCTCCGCGGCTCCGAAGCCGTGACATAGCGGGGCGGTTCAACCTGTCCCATGTCGGCTCTCGTTCGGCTCATTTGTTGCTGTGAAGCTGTTTTGAGGGTCCCTGACGTTAAAAGGGGTGGTGCATGGGATGAGATTCGGAGTACGCTCCCTGCTGCAGTGTTGAAGGCAGCCACGAAGGCCGTGTTGGTGCTTCGGCTGCCGCTTTGATTGGCTGCGGCTTTTTCCGCGGCTGCCCTCTGCTGTGCTCTTTCGGAACCGGTTTGGTTGGTCGAACTAGGAACGGGGTGTCCCCAGCTGTCAGTTGCATTTGTTAGGTCGTGCGAAGGGGCTCTGAGGAAGCTCAGATTTTCTCCCCTATCTTCGTATACGACAACCTCATGATGTTTAGAAGCTTCAATGCAACCCAGCCGGTCTGCGACTTTCGCTCTTGAGTATTCGATTGCCATCGCATCCACGCTTATCACCCGGGGTGTTTCACCCGCATTTCTGCTAAGATGTGCAAGCAGCGCACTTGCCTGTGTGAAAGGTGTCCGACCTTCCGAGTATTCTATTAGTGCAATCGTTTTGTTTCTCGATCGCACCAACCGAAATCGGTGGCCGTCTACCTCGCACACTGGCATAGCGTCGAAGGTTTTCCGCTTCATTGTGACTTTTGCGGTACTCCCATTGAGCAGACAAGACAATCCCGGCGACAAACGGGCGCGTTTCCTTTCCCAGGCGAAGCAAAAGCTTATTCCGAATCTCTCTTTGTTGCTATCCATGAAGAGAGCCACCCCGCGGATACGGATCCCCGCCTCTCCTCGGTCTGCGTTCTCCAGTAGTTGTTGGACGGAGATGCTCTTTGAGGAGCTATCTTGGACGGAGATTGCACCCGGCGTGGCGTCCACGGACAGTGGGGTAGGGTGTGGTGGTGTGTCCTTTAATCCATTGGAGGGTTACTTTATTCGCACCAGTTATGAATTTGAGTGCATTATGGCATTCCAGTATTAGGACAGAGGTTATAGTATTATTTTTAAGGGCTTAAAGCACGGAGGCGCTGTCGGAGACAATTTTGATGTTTAGGTCTCCAACATCTCTGGCTGCGACTGCCTGTGCTGCCCTGGTAATGCCGATACATTCAGCTTGAAATATTGTGTTTAAAGACTTTTAGGAGTGATCAACTCTTTTCCAAACTAGATACTAATTGTTCCAAGATTGTTTAAATCAATTTAAGTTTTAATGATAATCTATGCATAAGATTGAATATTTACTTTTTTATTTTTTTTTATATTTAATTTATACACTCCACAGACTCCGGGGTCCGTGACTTTTGTCATTACAATAATCTTTTTTTATTTACATAGTTCTTGGATTAAGAGAAGAAGAGGAAAATGGGGTGGGGGGAGTAGGGGGGTGGTGAAAATTTTAAACGTAATTCTAATGCTAGTCAGTCCGTTTTCTTATGTTGAGCTGATCACTACCGGTTGGGATTCCGATAGTAATCGACTTTTGCCTAAGCCGCCACCTCCTGGCCCAGAGCCTCCACTACAGCCGCATTTCTGTCTCTAATGGCCATCTGCAGGTTGAAATCTTGAATGGTCTTTGGTGATGCAGCCAACGCTCGCCGCACAAACCGACCGATGGTGTCGTCGGTGTCGTCAGCATAGTATGTGAAGGTCCCCGTGTGCCGTGAGATTGCAACAACCGCATGGGACACGCTCTCGTGCAGCTTCATGTTTGCCTTAGTTTTAATTACGATTACCGACTCGTATATCAATCTCTGCGCTTCATGAATGGTAAGGATGCGTGACCCAGTGCCTGACCCGTAACCCTGATTTGTCAGGGTCTCCTTTTCCTCTTGAGTATGCACTAAAAAGAGGGTGTTGGGTTGGGTGCCAGGTATTTGCGCTCCTTTATACCTTCTCTGCTCTAGGGATTTTATACGGGGTACTGCGGAGTACATACCTGAGTATATTTCCCTCAGCGCATATGCAACATCCATCGGGTTGCGATGTGTGCAGAGCAACTCCTGGCTGATCTTTGCTACCAGGTTTGGGGTGATACCTAATTTCGAAGAGATTTTCCCTATCGATGTAAGGCAACTGATTGACGTCTCCGATGAGGACAATTTCGCCAACACCAGACAGCCGTGAGACCATCACAATGACCCCGAAATGGTTCATGAGAGCCTCATCTACCAGGAGGCGGCTGAATTTCTCTTTTCCGAAACCATTTACCAGAGCAGAAGCCATAGTTCGCACCCTGGTTTTGACCAAGTTTCCGATACGGTGCGATAGCTTCTCCCTTAGATCTTTTGCTGCCTCAGTTGTTGTGGTGATTATAGCATCTTTGTCCACGTCGAAGTGTCTAATCACCCACGTTCCACATCCTGGAACTCCGTTGACCCACTGTATTCTTGGTACCTCCCAGTTTTCCCAACACGCTTTGACGTTTGAGTTCCCTTCAATGGACTTGGCCATCTCGAGGATCTTGTCGTCCATCATAATCTTGGTGCATCGGGCGGTAACTACAATTGGGTCGTTTAGTGGTGTCGCATAAACGGGTATTCCCGCGGGCTCTGTCTCACTCTCGTTCAGTGTCACGAAGCCATTTTCTGCACTGTAAGCTGCCATATACTGTCCTGTCATGGTTCCCTTGAAGACCCGCGATGTGACATTATTGTAAATGGCTGCTTCGGCCTCCTCGAGATTCACCTTTAGGAGGCTTTCCCTTCCTAGCCTATAGAACTGCATGATGTTTTCGCAGATCTTTAGGTTAACTAGTCTTGTTGCTCTCAGTATGGCTATGAATTCGATGAAGGCGTTACGTGCATGGCTCCGCGGCTCCGAAGCCGTGACATAGCGGGGCGGTTCAACCTGTCCCATGTCGGCTCTCGTTCGGCTCATTTGTTGCTGTGAAGCTGTTTTGAGGGTCCTTGACGTTAAAAGGGGTGGTGCATGGGATGAGATTCGGAGTACGCTCCCTGCTGCAGTGTTGAAGGCAGCCACGAAGGCCGTGTTGGTGCTTCGGCTGCCACTTTGATTGGCTGCGGCTTTTTCCGCGGCTGCCCTCTGCTGTGCTCTTTCGGAACCGGTTTGGTTGGTCGAACTAGGAACGGGGTGTCCCCAGCTGTCAGTTGCATTTGTTAGGGTGTGCTAAGGTGCTCTGAGGAAGCTCAGATTTTCTCCCCTATCTTCGAATACGAGAACCTCATGATGTTTAGAGGCTTCAATGCAACCCAGCCGGTCTGTGACTTCCGCTCTTGAGTATTCGATTGCCATCGCATCCACGCTTATCACCCGGGGTGTTTCACCCGCATTTCTGCTTAGATGTGCAAGCAGCGCACTTGCCTGTGTGAAAGGCGTCCGACCTTCCGAGTATTCTATTAGTGCAATCGTTTTATTTCTCGATCGCACCAACCGAAATCGGTGGCCGTCTACCTCGCACACTGGCATAGCGTCGAAGGTTTTCCGCTTCATTGTGACTTTTGCGGTACTCCCATTGAGCAGACAAGATAATCCCGGCGACAAACGGGCGCGTTTCCTTTCCCAGGCGAAGCAAAAGCTTATTCCGAATCTCTCTTTGTTGCTATTACTTTATTATTTAAATTGCTTATTGCCCATATCCATTGTCAATAAATTTTCTCATAAAACTAAAATACTACAAAGGTCAAACACATTGAAGATATTTGGAAAATTCTATGAAGGACATTCTAACACTGATGCTGATGGCAAAACTATTAATTTTTCACTCTGTAAATAGATTGTACAAATGTTTTCAGGTAGTGCTACAAGATCTGGATATTTCAAGCTTAGCACCGAGAAAACCTGACTGGGACCTCAAAAGAGATGTGGCTAAAAAACTTGAGAAATTAGAAAGGCGAACACAAAAAGCTATTGCTGAACTAATTTGGGAGAGGTTGAAGGAAGGGGACGAAGACAACATTGGAGCACTGGTCTCAATGACAGATAATAGAGTGAATGAAGTGGACTGATGTATATTTTAGCTTTTATTTTAATGAATATAAGGATTAGGTAAGGAATTTTGGTTGTATTATTGTTAATTCTATAAAAATCCATGAATTTACAAAATTATTAAATATTTTTTTGATTCTGTTATACAGGCATCACGGAATCTTCAAACTAAGTATGCCATATGCGTCAGCTTCAAATTGTTAACAAATTTTTGTCTAAGCCAGCACGGTGAATTTTGATACTCCCAGACCGGGGGGTCTACCGCCGAACGAAAAATGTCATCGCTTTGTTGTTTCTCTCTCTCTTATCTTTTCGCTTGAAATGATAGAGACAGCGATAGCCGTTTTAGTTAGGCGGTAGAAGCGAAGGTGGTGTGACTCAGGGGGATAAATTTCCAACTTCTCAGGATGTAGCGGTAAGACTCTTCGCTTGGGAAAGTCCTTCACCTTTGCCAGTTATTCTACTCAAGCAGCAATGCCCAAACATTGCTGTATTGCGGTTTGAAGGGCAATGTTTCTAATGAAATTACAGGGCATAGGGTTAAAACATCTTGTATCTCGAATAGCACAGTGCAGTGCTAGGTTATAATTTGGACTCTTCATAGCTGCATGTCACTGTGCTGTTATGGGCAGGGATGTTGCTTACCACCAAGCATATGTCCGGCTTGTCTCATCACTATACTATAATAAAAAAGTAGATTCAATCCTTGGCCAGAGCCAGCAGGTCAACTACGAAAACAAACTCCGAATGATCGGATCCGACCGACAGCTGAATCGGCAGGTCTACTACGAAAACAAACTCCGAATGATCGGATCCGACCGACAGCTGAATCGGATTGTAGCCTACCGCGAAAGACAGTCGGATCGATACATCTCGGTCGGAAGTTATAGACTTAGGTCGGATGAGCGTCGGATCGAACGAAACGGCCGATCCTATTAACCGACAGATTGTCTTTCGAGGTAAGAAACGTCCATAAGTTCGGCCGATATATCGTTTATCGGACTTCGTAGTAGGCCTGCGGATCTGTAACCTACCATGAAAAACATTCGGATCGATACATCTCGGTCGGAAGTTTTAGACTTAGGTCGGATGAGGGTCTGATCGAACGAAACGGCCGATTCGATCAACCGACCGATTGTCTTTCGAGGTAGGAAACGTCCATAAGTTCGGCCCATATATCGTTTATCGGACGTCGTAGACCTGCACTTCTGATTATTATTTTTGCAAATGCTGATGTGGAAGTTCCTCATTATCACATGCTAATGACAAACAAAAACTACATGAGGAAAGTAGTTTTATAATCTTTTGGCCATCCCTCATATGGCCAATTCTAGTTTTCCCTGTTAAAGAAGATACTAGAAGAATGCCACTTAAAGTGAGAGCTATTCAGGAATCATTTTACGGAATGATGATGCCCACAAAACATCAAAACAATTTATAAAGCAATAGTTTGGCATTATAAATTATTTTATAGCAAAATAAATTGATACACACAAAAATTGCTAGTAACTGAGCTTGAGATAGGTCAATAAAACAAGTCTGAGATATTTGGAGGTTTCATTTTTACAAGTATTTTAATATCACAGAATATACAAAGTATTGGTACACTTAATTTTGTAGTTTATCATTCATTTCTTAATTCAGTCTATTATGAATAATTTTTCCATACATACTTCAGATTAATTCTGCATTATTTACAACTAACTACATATGTTGTTTATTATACATTTAAAATAAAAGTATTAATATCATTGATAAATGAGTTCTTAGGTGATTGTTTAGCTTGATAAAATCAAATAAAACTTATATAAATAATTGTACATAATATAACAGACTATACATGTTTCGTAAGAGTAGTTAGTATTTGTAACAAATAAATATTTTTATTTTTATACACTTGAGTTCTCAACTAACCTTGAGATATTAGACTAAATAAGTAGTTACTGGCTCATGGGCTTATATAGGGATAACTTATGAAGGGTAAATGACTACTTGAAGTGAAAAACGACACTTAAGTATGGTGGATCAACCCTGACACACAAAAGAAACATCAAATATACCATATAAAAGTCAATTCAACAGTATTAGACAATATTTACAAACAGATCAACTGAAGTTTGTTTTCTGTAATTCCGAAAAAAAAAGTTTGATCCCATAGTAAGTTCTGATCACAGTTTTGAGATTATGAGACCAACTTGTCTTGTTAGAGGTGAGTGAGGGTGTTTGCCTTAAATCCAATATTATGGTAATCATAATTATTTAGAATATGATTGTACATATTGCATTAGATTAATTGACTTACAAATCTATGGTAAAAATAAGATTATGTATAATAGTAACATAAAACATACAACAGTAACATATTAATATCATTCAAATTTAATTACAGCCATTTTTCCAACAAATGTGATTATATGTTCATAATACCTACATTGGAGATAACTCTTTTTTCCAATGAAACACTTTAAAATCTCTTTCTTGCTATTTTTTTTGATAAATTGGATATAATGAGAGATTACACAAGTGTGGTTGTAGCTAAGTAATATTTTCCGACTTCCAAGCGTGAGTCGGTTGTTTTGTAACTCACCCGCATCTTGTGACTATTTTTCCAAGTCTAAATATGTTTGGAATTACCACTGGCTTTTAACGGTCAAGGAAATCATTGTGAGGAAACCAATATGTCCTAAGAGAAAAATATCTTCTGATAGAAGAAAATATCTGAAGTAAACTTGCACTTGGTTTGCATTGTGATTAAATTTATGGATTTGTTTCTCCGCTTCCGAGAGAAGGTCCCAAGATTCATGTGAGGGAATATAATTTAGGGTGTTTATGCAATGATGATTCAGCTGTCATGCAACTCAGCAAACTCACTTCAAACGGCTACCGGCACTCTTGCACTCTAATGACTGTCACATCATGTAAACTATATAACCTATATCTTGACTAATACAATGTCATTGTACAGTTAAAACAAATGAATATTCAGAGATAAACAAAAACAATTAAAACAAAACTTAGTAAAATGCAATATGTACTCGTGACTGCCACATTTGCACCGCTTCCTTTTCTCTTCTTCCCGGGATGGTCTTCGTTCTTGTCGTCAGGTTCGTCAATCTCATTGTACGCGTAGTATGTGTTGTCGATGTTGTAGAATACCACCCTGTCACCTATGGGCTGTATTGGCCTGAAGTTGTGTGTTATCTTGCCGTATGCTGATTTCAGCTCTCGGAACGCTTCAATCTGGAATAATAAAAAATTTCATATAGATGGATAGATTGACAGATGTAAGGATGGTTGTTTGTAAAGTCCGTTTATGGACGATAACTTTACTTTAGATTAGACATCATACGTGACATGGACGATTATAAATAGAAGCGTCATAAGCCTAACGATGCCTCTCTATCACTTGTCCCGTGCTCTCGCTTGTTTGCTCGGCTCAATTGGAACGTGACACTTTATTGTGCAGCCGGTGTTATAGTAGATCCAACCGTTTATTTTCTTTTTGACAGCACCAATAGAACGTAACTGCGTCATGTTATGCAAAAGTTCACTTTTAAATGCGAGGTTTTAAAAATATGACAACTGCTTAAATTTGCTCCTTGATCCCGTATAATAATCATCTTTGACAAATTGAGTCCATAAGTGCAGTAGTTTTTTTATAAGTTACATAAAATAACAAACGTTTTTAAAAATTTACGTTCTATGGGTGATGTTGATAGCAATAGAACGTTTGTTGTTTTATGTAATTTATACCTAAAAAAAATACTGCACCTATGGACTCAATTAATCAAAGATGATTATTATACGGGATCAAGGAGCAAATTTAAGCAGTTGTCATATTTTTAAAACCTCGCATTTAAAAGTGAACTTTTGCGTAACATGACGCAGTTGCGTTCTATTGGTGCTGTCAAAAAGAAAATAAACGGTTGGATCTACTATAATCGGTATATAAGACGTTAAAAAAAGAACCCAAATGATATAGGTCAGGAACCTCGGTATCTGTAGAGCGGCTAATTAAAAAAAACCCTTGAAGCTCACAATTTCGTTCGCGTAGAATTTGTAGGGAACTTTGCTTTTTTAAGGTAAAACGTAGACTATGTGATATTTTAGACTACAATCTTAGTTCTAAATTTCAGCCTGAACCGTAAGACGTGATTGAACATTGAAACTTTCACATTTTCAACGTTAGTAGGAGGAATGAACCTAATATGTACTAACTTAGTAAAACTAGTATCAGTATGATTTTCATAAAATTGGTTGACAAAATGAGCAAGACGAGTGCATGGTAGTAAGCGAAACTTTTAACAGTGAACAAACTCGTTTCTCGGGTAAGATGCTTTGTCACGGTTCAGTAATTTCTCTGGTAGCATTACCCTTTAAACCGGTCCGAATGTGTGGTATGTAACAGTAAAAAAGGTAACAATCATGTCAAGTTAATTAAATTGGCATTCGTCATTAAATTAATTCACGTGCTATTGTTGTGTGTGAGATAATTACAGTTTGCGAATTACTGAAACCATGTTAAGTTTTTTGTATGTGTTACTAGGTAGGTTTAATGATAATTTGTGCACAGGTCGCTTATTTAATTGAAATGTAAGTGTTAATTATAAAAACTTCAAGTAACGAAGTCATGTCATTTAGGTATTTTAAGAGTATCCGTTGTCGTTATCCTTACATTTGCGAGCTAAGCATCAACACTCCGTGCGATTTGAACTGCTTCTTGATTTTGAAAAACCGACAGGGTTTTCAAAAGGAGTTGGTGACAGTTGGAAACGTAAAGCCCAGAAATAGGCTGGAGAGGAGTAAATCCAGCAGTAGAGGAGTACAGGCTGTTTATTAAGTTTCAATTGTACCGAACTGCAGGATAGTCGAATCTTGTATCCTAATTGGCTGGCCTGGTGCCTTAGTTGGTAGTAAGTCTACCGCGGGTTCGATCCCCACTCAGTGCAAATATTTGTACTGTGCCTGGGTGTTTTCAATGTATAATATGCATGTACCTACATATTTTAAAATATGGAAGTAAATCAGCTATCTGGCTTCCATAGTACCTACTACTATCGACTGGCCTTGTGGCTTAGTGGGTAGTAGCTCTGCCTGCGAAGCCGAGGGTCGTGGTTTCGATTCCCACCCAGTGCAAATATTTGTGTGATGAATTCAAATGTTTGCACTGTGTCTGGGTGTTTCTATGTATAATAAGTATGTATTTAAAAGTATCTAAGTATTATATCAGCTATCTGGCCGCCATCATTCAAGCTTTGCTTAGTTTGGGGTCAGATGGTTTTGTGTGTGAATTGTCCACCAATATTTATTTATTTATTATTTACTATAGTAGCAAAGTATCTACATAGTAAGCTAAGCAAAGCTTGTACTATGTACCTACTAACCAAAGTTTGGGGTTAAATGGTTTTGTGTTTGAAATGTCCACCAATAGGTATTTATTTATTTACTAGCAGTGCCCCGCGGTTTTACCCGCGTAGTTCCCGTTCCCGTTATTCCACCGGGATAAAAAGTAGCATATGTGTTCTTCCAGACTATAATCTGTGTGCCGAATTTCAACTCGATCCATTCATACGTGACGACGTGATTGAGCAACATACATCCAAACCGGTGTTACGTACTTAAGCAATTACTCGCTGTTTTGTTTTGTACATTTTTGTATGTATTGTTACCACGATTGTTCGTTGAACCGTGTGCACGCTTAGAATTTGATTTTACGTACTTATTAATTAAAGAGTGTAACATTGAATATTAATTAGACACGTGCTGTCACGCAACGAAAGCTCTCGAAAAGCAATATTTCCCCCGTTTTTGTTACATTTTTCATTCATGCTCCGCTCCAGTAGCGATAGTAGCGTAATATTAAATAATAAGCCTATAGCCTTCCTCGATGAATGGACTATCCAACAGCGAAAGAATCTTTCAATTCGGACTGTATTATCTATTCTATGCCAGTAGTTCCCGAGATCCTTGCTTTCAAACAAACTCGTCAGCTTTATAATATTATAGTATAGATAAAAAAACATTGACATAAATAATATTAGTAGGAATTAGGACTAATAGGATTTATTTCTTGGTACCTGTTCATGTGTGAGCCTGACAGGTTGTTCGAAGTCCAGCCATATGACGACCTCGGAGCAGGGCGGCGTGGTGAGGCTGCCGCGGTAGGTGAAGTAGCGCGTGAGGTCGTACGGCAGGATGTTGAGGAAGGAGAAGGGGTGGCTCATCGCCACGCTCGTGTGCGGCTCCGTCACGTTGCCCAGCGCAGACGTGATGTCGTCGTACGCCGGGTGCTGGTGACGGTCCAACTGGAAATACGTTTTAATAAAATTAAAAGTGTTGATTTACCCCCGACTACCTCGGATTTGTAATCTGTCCAACATTCTACTAGTCAAGCCTAGAAAGATATTCAGCAGCTGCCGTTTGTCAGCTGTCACTGTTGTGTCGCTGTATTTACTATCTTCTTCTTATATATAAAATTCTCGTGTCACAGTGTTTGTTTCCTTACTCCTCCGAAACGGCTTTACTGATTTTAACCAAATTTTACATGCATATTCTGTAGGTATGAGAATCGGCTACTAGCTATTTTTCATACCCCTAAGTGACAAGGGTTGTTCACTAAGGCAAAACAACGTTTGCGGGGTCAGCTAGTATCTAAATAAATTATTTAACAGCGAAAGGTCACTCATCACGAAATCTTAGAAACTACAAGTGCTAGTCTCAAATTTTTCATGGAGGTGTACCTATTTTAGCACGTAGGCGCTAGGCGCTCGCTAAGACGGGATTTTGCGAAATTCAACCCCTAAGAGGGTGAGACCTGGGATGGACGGTTGTATGAAAATTCCGTTGTTTTCAAAATTATAGGCATGAAATCTACTGAACCGATTTCAATGAAATTTGGTACACAGATAGACTAGATACCAAGAAAGGACATAGTCAACTTTTTATTGCGAGAAAAGGGTTGAAGGTGTTGAAATGGGCGATGAAAGTGGAAGATCGTAAATGTTAAAGATAAAACCATGGAAATTCGTATCTAGACACTCGGTACAAAACAAATAACAGTTTGCTCTAGCTTCTAGCAATTTTGTAATTTCGAACTGTACAGGGATGAGATAGGGGTTGAAATGAGGGATGACGGGTTACATGGAAGTTTTTAATTGTTGAAGATAAAATCATGAAAATTCGTATCTAGACACTTGGTACAAAACAAATAAAAGTTTGTTCTAGCAATTTTGTAATTTCGAACTGTACGGGGATTAGATAGGGGATGAAAGTTTATATGGAAATTCGTCATTATTGAAGATAAAACCATGAAAGTTTGCAACTAGACACTTGATATCCATACTAATCGTAGTATAGTTGTAGTGGTAGGACTCTTTAGCAGAGTCCGCCTGGGGAAGTACCACACCTTTGTCAATTATTCTACCGCCAAGCAGTAATGTGCAAACATTACTGTGTTCCGGTTTGAAGGGCAATGTTTCCAGAGAAATTACAGGGCTTAGAGATATAACAACTTAGATCTCTGGGTGACGAGCGCAGTGCGGTGCTAGGTAATGATTTTGGCTCTTCATGTTCCAATAGCTGCGTGTCACTGTTATGTGGCAGGCATGTTGCTTACCATCAGGCACATGTCCTGCTCGTCTCGTCACTCTTTATTTAAAAAAAAAAACTAATATTATATATATGAAAATACCTGTCTGTCTATCTGTTACGCTTTAACGGCTAAACAACTGAAATGATTTTGTTGATATTATATTATAACTAGCGGCCCGTTCCGGCTTCGCTCGGATCATAATCTAGACACTGTCTGGAGCGCCATCTGCCGAGCTTATTTGTTAATCTAAACCATCCTCGAATCCACACACAAACAATCAATGTACACACACAAAAACAATCATTCAAATTGGTCCGCCGTTTAGGAGGAGTTCATTGTCAAATGATTAAATTACTAAAATTGCTATTAAATAATAGGGGTTGGTGATAAAAGGTTAAAAATTTGGGGTTGTATGTATTTTTCAACGCCACATTATAAAAAAATAAAAACAAAAAATTTTGTCCGATAATTAAAAAAAATTTTTTTGGGGTGAACAATCCTTGTCACTTAGGGGTATGAAAAATAGCTAGTAGCCGATTCTCAGACCTACTGAATATGCATATAAAATTTGGTTAAAATCAGTAAAGCCGTTTCGGAGGAGTAAGGAAACAAACACTGTGACACGAGAATTTTATATATAAGATATAAGAAGATGTTTTAGACGAACTTCTTAGCATTCCATGGATCCACCGGCACCCGGCACGGTGAATCGTAACTACTAAGCTACTTTTAATAAACGTATATACATACCTTAATATTTATTTAGTGCGGACGAAGTCGCGGGTAAATACTAGTTTTATATAAAACTAGCGACCCGCCCCGGCTTCGCACGGGTGCAATATGACTAAATATAGGTAATGATATAAAAATGGTTAGTGTGGGTTATTCCTAAGAGATAGACATTTACTATTGTAGACTTTTTTGTAGACCTTTTGAAGGGGTACAATACTGCTGTAAGTACATTATTTTGATCTAACTCATAGGGTTCAGCCAGCGTTTGCAGTGTAAGCGCAAAACATGTGTTTATTTATGACATTACATTAGAAATCTTTAAAATGTTCCATGTTTCTCTGCTATTTCATGCACGTATTATACAATACAAACCTTCCTCTTATATCACTCTATCTATTAAAAAACGCCGTATCAAAATCTGTTTGGTGGTTTTAAAGGAAGGGTGTGCGTCGAGAAGTGACTTTGTTTTATACTGTGAAGAGTGATATTAAATCAACAATGTATTTAAGGTATTTAATTGGATAAATAGCTTTGAAAATTGGCCATTATTTGTAGTAAAAAGTAAAAGACAAAAAATGTTATTGTGGGATATCCATAAGAGATAGACATATAACTACCAAAGCGGAGTTTTCTGTAGACCTTTTCAATGTGTATAATACTTATCTAGTAGATTATTTTGATTAATCTCGTAGGGTTCATTCAGCTTGTGTTTGCAATGTAAGCTGAAAAAATTTAATTATTTTTTGCGACATCACATTAGAAACCTCAAAAATGACAGTATTTGTCCATTATTTAATGGATGTTATTTTACATAAAAACCTTCCTCTTCAATACTCTTCCTCTTCTACTAAAAAAAACCGCAACTACTTCCTTCCTTCCTCTAGGTATCTACTAAAAAAACCGCATCAAAATCCATTGCATAGTTTTAAAGATTTAAGCATACATAGGACATAGGGACAGAGGAAGCGACTTTGTTTTATACTATGTAGTGATAAGTACCTACCTACCTGATCATTTTTATTATTAAGTTCTGCATATTAGTAATTAATAATACTCTTAAATTATCACTCCCATCTCGCGCCTGTTCCGTTATTGTACCTATGCTATTTTCAGAATTTGTCATCGCCACCGGCTTTAAGAGTGCGCCTAAAGCCAGGAAAAAATCAGATTTCACCCGCGCGACGCGTGTCTTAATGTGATGTACATAAAGTCGAGAATAGCATGACACAGTTTGGAGGAAAAATCAATATTTAATCAGGAGTCCATTTCTGACCAAGTTTTATTTAATTACTCAATAACTAAACATAAATTTAAAAAAGTGTTCGGTTACTTTACTAGAACGTACAAATAGGAATTTTATTATCAAAAAATAATGTGGGGTCATCGCTGATAATTTCGAGTACTCGAATTAAAACGGGTTTTTTCGGTGTCATTTTTATTTTTTTATTGTAAAAAACTCTGATCTATTTGTAAAATTCTATTCGGTTATTGTGCTTCTTCTTGATTGTACCCACACGTCAATATTTTTTTGTCATAGTTTTTAGTTTCTTAACTTCAGTGAGCGGCGTCGAAAATGTCCTTTTTTCGTTTTCTGGCTTTAGGCGCCCCCTTAACGGTGCAGGAAAACATCATGAGGAAATCGCAAGATATCGTGCGAGGTTATGCATCATCCGCCAACCTGCACTCGGGCAGCTTGGATTATGGCGTTAACTCTTTCCTTGTGATGAAGGCCCCGAACCCCCAAAGCTCCCTGTAATGGGAATATAGGCTACAGTTGGCTGCTTATGCTATAAGTTAGATAATGGCCTTGCTTTAATAGGAAATGTTTTAAATATGGTATTCTGACCTCATAAAAGAAAGCGAGCACCGTTAACCCATCATGATGTTTCACTGCCTGCGCCACCGATCCATACTCTTCTTTGTAAAACACCATATGTAGCTCCATCGGAAAACTGCAATTAGAAAGTTGTATCTTTGGGACAATTGTACCATAAAACTATGTACGTAGTAATATTATGTAGGTACGTAGTACGTACCTTGCATTCGATATATTATCTTTATTGACACCAGTAAATAGTACCTACGCCTATTGTTCAACAACACGCTTACCCACTAAAACCACTTGACAGGCAATATTTTGAATATGGAGTAATAAAACCATTTAAAAATGAAGCTATTACATTTACTAACTGTGTCTGTCATTTTCTGTTCTACCACAATAAGGCAAAATAAAATATATTTCTCAAAAATACGTCTGAGACAAAGAATAGGTACGTATTTACCTACTTAGGGTTTTGAAATACACATTTCAAGAATATCGTATATCTAAAGCTAATACTTAAATGCATTTACTTACCTACTTAAGTAATTACGTAGGTAACTTGGCTTACTTCTATGACAGCAAAAAATCTCATATTGTTTTACGGAGTAGGTACCTACCTAGGTACGCCATTTTCATTTTGTACAACTTTTATTCGAAAGACAAAATAAAAACCATTTCTGTGTAGTCAATTGAGTTTCGAACAGGAAATAACAAAAATCTATTCTTAAGCCTGTTAACGTCAACTGTCGCGTTTGTTTCATTATATATTTTAAGGTAAAACAATGATTACCTACTTAAGAATACTCTTACTGCTGAATGTTGTTCAACTGTAACCCCTTTAATGTTATCCCTAGTAATATTATAAATGCTAAAGTAACTCTGTCAGTCTGGTACGCTTTCGTGCCTAAACTACTAAACGAATTTAAATGAAATTTAAGTACAGAGTACTTACTTACAACGATAGCATAGAATAGATAATACAGATAGAACGGACACTCCCCACCCCCCGCCAGTTTCAAGCTTCCTTCCCCGCAAGCACCGCGAGAAGCACTCAACGAAGGGTTATTTCGGACGATTATTTTCTATGAGAATACGACCATGATGCTGTATTATTTAACAAAATGGTACCAAATTTTTCGTCTATTATACGGAACAATAAGAGATTTTTGATTTCATAAGAATTTCTACAAAGATTGAATCATTTTTATAAACTGTGTTAGCTATTCTGGTTAGAAGTACGCGCCAACACTGAAGTCCTGTGACGAAATTATTAAACTCGTTGTTTTTAAACTGCGGCTTTCGTTAATCGTTGTGAAATACGTCAGTGGCGCCAAAAACGTATGGTAACGAGTGATGGCGCGGAGTATAGTTCGCAATTCACGAAGTCACTAGTCACTAGTGTTGCCAATTTAGTGGATTTTTTTACTAAGATTGCTACTATTCAGATTTATTGATAAGTAAATCAGAAATCAGATAAATTTATTGATATAAAATTTAAGTGATTATTTCTTAGCATTCAACCGACTCAAAAAAAAGAAACAGGTTCAATATTTAGACTATCTGTACTTTTATGTGCGTCCATGTATATATTATGTCGGTCAATAGTGAACAATGAATATAGGATTTCATCTAGTAAGTAGTATGCTTATTTAAGATTTCGCAACAACCGTTCATTAAAACCAGTAAGAGGATACGAGTACATTGACTATTGGAATGGATAGTTCCAAAAAAAAAATAACGATATTTTTAAACTAAAACTTATTCAGTAATTAACGGCTTTGACATTGACTTATAAACTTTGCCGGTTCTAGTACTACCGGTACTACTACGATTTAGTTTCATTTTTAACCAACTTCAAAAAAGGAGACGGATCTCAATTCGTTTATATGTTTGTTACGTAATAGCTCCATTTATTGTGAAACAAAGGACATAAGCCCAAATCACATTGAAAAAACCCAGGTGCCACACCTGGGTTTTTTGATGTACCTCAGATTTTAAGTTATTAGTAATAATATTCTAAACTATCATCATCATCCGTTTGAGTGGCTAACCTGCGTTTTTTTGCCTGTAGAAGTTTTGTAGAAGTTCGTGTCAAAAGCTCGTTTTATGGAACAAAATATATTGTATAATTTGGTGTTAATGATATAAAAATAATATATACCGGCTGAGTCATAAAGATATATTATATCAAACAATGCACGAATATGCTTAGGTATAGAATATGCTTTGTATTCAATTATCAGTTTGCTTAAATCGCGGGTCAAATCTGGACAAGTACTGGCACAAGCACAGCACTAGCATAGGCCTGGGATATGAGGCGTACTTGAAGAGAGGTATATGCTAAGATGTTACGAAGATGATGATGATGATTACATCGGATTGCAAACAGTATTGGTGAACTTTAAAAAAAACGCCTACAAAACTACACTGATAAAAAAACATGTTAGCCACTAATAAAGGGTTATGGGAGTGGTGTAATTTTTTTTCCTAAAATATATTTACATACAGTTATTAGATTTTTTTGAGATTAGATACAATTATTTTGTGCCGAGGTCAGGGTACGATTTGGGCCATGTCTCCTTTGATGTTTCTTTTTTTTTGGTAGATCATAGTTTTGAAACATGAAAACAAAACTAAAAATTAATTTCGTTTATTTTTGTTCCAGTTTTTTATGATCATCGTAGAAATTTGGTCAATTAAGTTTCTGAATTTAATTTGAAATTAAAACTGATTTTTGTTTATTCGGCGCAAATAAATGATTAAGTAATGACTTCAACCTTAAAATGTGATTTGAGTATAATAGACTCACTCACTATTCTCACAATATTTAAAGTTTTATGCGATCCTTACTATAATGCGAATAAATAAATCACTATTTATCAACATACAAAAGTTATATTTTTTTAAGCAATTAGTAAAAAAATAAATCCGGAACTAGCAACATTATCCCGCGAGACACGAGATCCACAAGGCGGCCATAGTAACAACAATTCGGAATGTTTGTTTACAAAATTAAATTGTAGTTTTGAGTTGAAAAATTATGTTGTTCTTTACTGTGGTGAGACATGCGATGGAAATAATTAATAATTAGTTTGTGCAGTGTATACTCTGATTATAGTGAACTGTGTGTAAATGCAACTTATGGACGTAGTTTTACCATCTAATGTGAAATACACGATATGTGGAGTGATTAATTAATATATTGTCAGATTAAAGTTTTCTCTTTGGGTAAGTGTACTTAACTAAAAATCAATTCGTCCATGGTACCTTTATTATCTCCTATTTTGTTTTAAATCTTCTCCCTTCTGATTGTTGATGAAAGTTATATTTACATTAAAGATCGAATACTAACTAGGTAAGATTATAGGTCACTTAACACAGGCAGGTGAACTCACGAGTCACAGCTATTCCATAAAATAATTTAGTAACCCTAGGTGACACGCACACATGCGTAAATGTGTTCGAACGACATATGCGTAGTTGTGTGAGTGTAGGTATGTCAACTGCACCGTCTGTATGGATTTTAGGCCGAGTGTCCGGGGCCTCTAAATGCTGGGAAATTAATATGTAAGCTACTGTGCGAAAAATGCTTGTTTGGGGTTAATTTAAAGAAATATTTTTTACGGAAGTTTCGTAATTGTTGAATCTAGAAACCCTTTTTAAGCTTTTGATTAAATAGGTATAAATAATTATGATATTCATACATTTGACATAGTGACTTTCATTTTTTTAATTTGGACAATATGGCGTCCGGTAGTCGCCATATTGGATACACACTAATGTCATGTCTTTAGTGTCACGTGCCAGACTAAGAGGAATCGATTGAAGTGTGAATCATAAAAATCGGCCCAGGCGTTTGGTCTGTATTCTGTATAGTGCTTCAAAGGAACATACATACATACATAGACTGCCACTCCTTTGCGTCGCGCAGTCGGGTAAAAAGTTTATCATTGAATCGTATTTGACGGAAATAAATTATGGAAAAAGAACTAGTGGGTAAGTTACTGGTTATAACGCGGGACCACAGTTTTCACCAATAACAATATTTAATAGGTACAAACCTTCTATGGTTAATCTTGTCTTCGGAGCCAAAGGTGTCATTGTCACCCCAGTGGAAGTGCATCTGGCTGAAGATGTAGTCCCCCTCGAGAGGACCGCCGCGCACCCGCGGGTGGGGCTCGTTCTGCACCTCGATCAGAACTGAAATAGACAAATATATTTATTTTACTCGTATCGTGTAGCTACTGTTATTGTATCTGTAGTTACTCTTACATAAAGTTGAAAATTGTTGTTTTATTTGAACGCGCCAATCTCAAGAAGTGTAGGCGAATAAAATCACCGAAAAAACAAAAACCTTTCGAATTAAATTCAGACACTCGACCAAATTTCATAAAACAGGTATATAACAGAACTGGCAACAGTATGGTTCTTCCCCACACTCTGCAAAGAGTCCTACCACTATTAAAAACTTGTAACTTCTATATAGTCCAGTAATTTAAGCTTAAATTAGGTAAGAATCTCGGAATTCGAGATATCCAGCTGTAAGTCTGTAGGTAAATACCTACTTGTATATTGACACCCTAAAAGTTGTCTCAAAACCTTCATATGGTAGGGTGTGAGCAACTAATAAATTTCAAGGTCAAAGGTCACAAAAATCGTTTTTTTGCGCTTTCTTTAGAAATATCTCATTTCCTATGGGTTTTTTGCCATGTGTATTTATTATCAATATTGTAGAATACAAAATTCTCTACAAATTTTGTTTGAAAAATTTTTTTATACGGTGAACCGTTTTCGAGATAGAGGGCGGAGAGCGCCCAGTCACCGCATCACTTCAGGTCAACCGGTGCCTCCGGTCGATAACGAGAGATATATAGTTTTCTCAAGTTCTTCCATGATTTCGGGGTCAAAAGTTCCATTTTCGTTAATGTCCCTCTGATATGGTAGAGCATTGAGACAAGCTTGCCCATTACATTGGCCACAAGCTAAAAAGCATTGCCAGCCCGCATCCGCATCGCGAACCACAACCACTCTTGCAGTTGCAGAAAATTTGGATGAACTAGCTGCACTAGCAGCATTGGAGGAAGAAAATTGTTCGGCCTAGAGATTATTAGAGAGTGGAACTCAAACCTTATTAGCAGTCTATCATGCTTCAAAATCTGTGAATAGTCTCGATTATCTTCGTTATATGCATTACTTAAAGTCTATAAAACTTAATAAACCTGTGCACCTGTCAAATATTCCACCAACAGTGCTGCAGTGATGAGCAGCTCATCAACATTTCAAACGTGTATATTATCAAGTGCGTACTGTGACCGCGAGCTCTCCACCCTCTGTCTCGAAAACGTTTATAAAGCAAAATATGTAGGGAATTTTGTACTCTACAATATTGATCATACATACAAATAGCAAAAAACCCATAGGAAATGAAATATTTACAACAAAAGCGCAAAAAAACGATTTTCGTGAACTTTGACATTGAAATTTAATAGTTGCTCACACCCTATCATATGTAGGTTTTGAGACAACTTTTAGGGTGTCAATATACAAGTATTTACAGACTTACAGCTGGGTATCTCGAATTCCGAGGTGAACTTACTAAAATGAATGGACTAATATACTTTCCGTGACGTAAACACAGTTGTAAAGGGAATTACAATCATTATTCCAACCACACTTTGTTCTTATCTACGTATAAAGGCTTTGAAAGAACGCACCAATTGAGCATAGGTACTCGTATTGTACCGCAATGCATTTGTATGCAGTGCGGTCGTTACGCTAACGCGCCCTACATGACCAATCCATTCATGGGAAATGAACCATGGTTTTAACCCGTGAACACCAGACGTATGTTTACGTGTCTCCTAGACGGTTTACCACATTAATTCCGCTTATGATAATGTAAGCGCACGCTTTTTACCGCCTAAATTATCCTGTTATAATTGCGAAAATCAAGTTAATAATGCGAAGAGCCACTTTACCTGGTCAGTTATAAACGCAACGTGAAATAAATAAGAGTAATAAGTAAAACGACTAGGTATACCTACATCGTCATTATGACTTTGATGCAAAGTAAGTAGGTATACTTGATCTGATGAAAACTCCTTCAAATCCTTCTTTCTGTAGAATAGTCAAAATGACTAAAATTAACAGCTTGTTTAAATATTGAACAAATATAAGTTTATGCAAATGGTAAAAATGTAGATAGAAGTACCTAGCTAGGCGCTAGTAGGTAGATAAAGTACCTACGTAACTGGTGCTATGCACTCATAACCTATGTATAGCAGACAATTAAAACTTTACTTTTAAACTAACGAGCATAGTGCCTAACTGACTAGAATAGGTACTCCCAAAAAATGTATCGGCGGATTAATTGACAGTAGGTATTTATTTTATTCAAGATATCAGCAAGACACAGGTACCTACCTACCTACTTTTAAAGACAGGATAACGAACAAAATACTACCTATGTCCGGATTAGAATAACGGTAGAAGTGTATTTTTAATCATTATATTCCATTACAGCTTTTTAAATACATATCTTAATAAGGTATCCTGTCTTAAAAAAATGTGACTTGTATGAAATACATATTTCCAAACTTTGGTCAAAAGGTAATGAAGATGAAGATACATCAACTCAAACTTGAATTGTTACAAAAAATGCTGGGATTCACTCGAACCAATGAAGGAAAATATGACATCGAACTAAATTTTATAATGCAATTCGAAATACGGCTACGGGAATTGTAAATCGGTCATGAATGAGTCACGAACTAGGTACCTACTAACAAACTAGAGTTGACTGCCGGAGAGCAGAACTAATAATTGTATTTCAACTATTCGTGTAAAGAAGGGTTAGCCATGCATTGCGTAGGTAATTATCCCATGAATGTCTGAAATGTAAGCTTTTAGCAGAAAGATAGGTACTGCCTACGAGTGTACGAGTATATAGGTACCTACCGAATTATGAAAATAAATACATACAACGCTATTGACACTCAACACAAATTTCACGGTGGTCTTCTAATGACAATAAATAATTAAAAACTAAAAAACACGCTTTAAGTCACGTGACTATTTTTTTTCGTATTCCTGACAGCAAACTCTTTCATATACCTACCCATATCATGGGGGTGGATTTCAAACCGCCATATTGGATTTATATGACGTTTCTTAGCTAGTCATGTATTGCCATTAGAACTCAGTGTGCAAAATTTTATCATGATCGAAGACCGGGAAGTGGGTCAAATTAAGATTCCAAGATTTTCTTACAGACATAGTTAGTTACAAGTGAAGCTAATAAAAGCGTGTTATAAAGCGTGTTTAAATAGGTAGGTACTATTCTATTATAATTAAAATTCGATCGATCGGATCGATACATTTCGGGTCGGAAGTTATAGACTTAGGTCGGATGAGGGTCGGATCGAACGAAACGGCCGATCTGATCAACCGACCGATTGTCTTTCGTGGTCGGAAACTTCATAAGTTCGGCCGATATATCGTTTATCGGACTTCGTAGTAGACCTGCTGGTTCTACTTCGATCGAATGAAAACTTCTTTAGGCGCGCCTAGACAGATTTTTTGAGGGCTGTGAATTGAATTCATTCGTCACGCTCGGGTATGAAAAGAAAGCTTCGGGTAAACTCGGGACCATGGCTATTGGCCATCTAGAAATATGTCAGCCAGTGGGAAATGCTGAAAGGACGTGGACAGGCCATCATGGTATGGCCATCAGAACCGCATCAGCCAATGGGAAATGCTGACGCATTTCTAGATGGCCATGCCAAGATGGCGAGGCCACGCCCTCCGGTTACACCCGTGTAGTTTCCAAGGTAACCTATCAAATTCTGAGTTACCTATAAGTTTTCACTTCTATTGGCAGTTCCTATAACTGCATTTTTTTTTTATTATAACTCTATTTAGAGTAGGCTTAGAACATCTAAACGTCAAACAATTTTCGATCGGGCGAAACGCAGTAGAACCGGAGTAGGAAAATCGCGAGTTTATATTAGTAGACGCCCTGTATGGACAATAGCGAAGAAGAGTATCTCTCTACTTAGTCTGTGAACGGGGGTAGTCAAATGGCAAACCGCGGTCCGCATAAAGACCTATCGGTAATAGGTATATGAATCAATGTACATATAGCAAATACCCTGGAAAAATATTTGTAAGACCAAGGTCTTACAAATATTTTTCTGAAGTGGAAAAGGAACCGAGATGATCGTATTATTTTAGTATAAGGACCCCAAATTAAACTAATTGCGGATCCCTGATATAGACCATAGAACTAAAATAAGTTACTAGCTGTTACCCGCGACTTCGTCCGCGCGAAATAAATACTAAGGTAGCTCAGTCAGTACCTATTTGTATACCCATATATTTACGGTTACTAAAAACAGCTTATAATAAAACAATTTTATACAATTTCATCAAAATCGGTTCAGTTGTTTAGATGTGAAAGCGTTTGAAACATTTCAACTCCAATTTCATCCCTGTACAGTGTACAGTTCGAAATTACAAAATGTCTAAAACAAACAATTTATTTGCTTCGCGTTAAGTGTCTAGATACGAAGTTTCATAGTTTTATCTTCAACGGTTGGGATCTTCCATATTGACATTCATCCCCCATTTCAACCCCAATTTCATCCCCGTACAGTTCGAAATTACAAAATTGCTAGAACAAACATTTATTTGCTTCGTGTCAAGTGCCTATATACAGAGTTTCATGGATTTATCTTCAACGATTGGGAA
Organism: Ectropis crepuscularia; assembly: GCA_963693475.1. Lineage (NCBI taxonomy): Eukaryota > Metazoa > Arthropoda > Insecta > Lepidoptera > Geometridae > Ectropis > Ectropis crepuscularia. The sequence goes on from OY856346.1 coordinate 11,377,565, forward strand.
CTTGAGTACTTCCATATTGACATTCATCCCCCATTTCACCCCCGTACAGTTCGAAATTACAAAATTGATAGAACAAACATTCGTTTGCTTCGTGTAAAGTGTCTATATGTTACAGAGGTTCACGGTTTTATCTTCAACGGTTGGGAACTTCCATATTGACATTTATCCCCCGTTTCAACCCCAATTTCACCCCCGTACAGTTCGAAATTACAAGATCGATGGAACAAACATTTCATTGCTTCGTCTCAAGTGTCTAGATACAAAATTTGATAGCTTTGAAAATGACGAATTTCCATGCAACCTTTCATCCCTTGTTTCACCCTAGGGGTCGAATTTCGCAAAACCCCGTCTTAGCGAGCGCATACGTGCTAAAAGGGATGCAACATTTCAGATTGTTCGCATTTGTAGTTTCTGAGATTCCTTGATGAGTGACCTTTCGCTTTTATATATAGATATAGATTTATAAACGACAAAATTGCTCAATCTCTTAGCGGACGCAAACGAAAATCGATTGTACAGCCATAAATGGTTAGAATAGTGTATTTAATAAATAATTTGCATTTAAATTATTTGAAATAAAATGAGACCAAGAAAGAATGCTGGTGCTGGTGCATTCCATGGCCGCAATATGTCAGATCTAGATACCACTGTATGATAATAAGGGTTGTTCAAGGATATAACTCTTTACCAAACTAGGCTCATTATGTAGACAGCAACATCGTTAATGGCAACTTTGGTTCCTGTATACTACATACGGATGTAAGGTCATGTATGTATGTCGTTCATACCGGTATGTCCATTGTTGGTGACGTGAACATCATCGATAGAATCGTCGAAGCCGATGAACACGATATCCGGGAGAGAGACCTGCTTCACTCGTAGGACGTTTATGTTGATTGGGCTTTGGTGCTTCCCTGTGCACTCTCGGTAGCGTTCGCCCCAGTACGACGGACCTGCCAACACATCACGTACAAATTATTCTTACCGCCTACATTGGCTAAAAAATATAAAACAGATCGAAAAAAAAACACGAAAACATTATCAAATCTTGGTCAAAACCTATCATATGATTTACCGTCATGTTTCATGACTTTGTAGAGCAAACGACCAAACGTTAATTTTCTTTAAAAAATGATTTCCACTGTCACATTCCAGCGATTTCCGTTTTACATGATCGAAATGCTAGCCGGTATTTAATGAATGCCATTTATTAGTAATTATATTCCACGGATAACATCGATAGTATGCAGGTTACGCTTCTATTTAACGTATGTACCTACATAGATTTTTTATTAAAATGTAGACACGCGATAGATTTGTTTTAAAGATGATAGACATGCGCCTCATGTTACAAAAAATATCTGATAAAAATAGCAGTACCACGTTTGAAGTGTTTAAACCATCTATTAGCACTACACTGCGCTCGTTACCCGTAGATATTGAACGACCCTTCGCCCTGTAATTACTAGGAAACGGGGCCTTCAAACAAGAACACAGTTTAAACCAGTTTTTATTATCTATTAAAAACTATTCTATCGTTTAGTTTTTATTTGTTTTAAAATGTTCAGAATAATGAAAGAAGTAATTACGTATGTACCTACGAGCATAAAATTATTGCATATTATTTTGATTTTAATAAAAATGAAGTCTGAAGAATTAATCCTTTTCACAAACATTTACATATCCACGTATTTATATTGTTTGTTTACGTATTTTGCCAGTTTTTACATTTAGGTAACCTACCAATCTCTCCGTCGTATCCAAAGTCTTCGCCTCGCGTGAGCTCTGGAGCTGAAAAAATGAAAAATAAATAACTTTAGTATTGATGACACAGAAATATACTTTATTAAAGATATAGAGGCGTTCATTATTAACATCGTATTAATGATACCCAAAATGTGTTTTTATTTTATTTCAAGTGAGCATAACCAACCCACTTTGTGTTCCAAATGCAGAGCCTCGAACTAGGAGAGAGAGGTCAAAGCTACACCACCACGTTAGCCAAGTTGGCAGATGATAAATGTCCTCTAAACATATCTTACTTACAACCTGTCGGTTGTCTCACGATGTTTCCTTCACCGTTAAAACCAGTGGTAATGACACACGTGTACATCTACGCTTGAAAAAATACTTAAATCATATGCAGTCGGGATTCAAACCTACGACGCCCTCACAATTGTGAAATCGAACCTTATAGCTACTAAGCCTTCACGTTTTTTTAACACGGATTTCAAGCAAACGGCTTCATTTTGTATTTTAAAGTTTGTTGTGTTTTAATTTACCGGAAGCTTTTTTTTTTTTTTTAACTGTGATAGGTTCGCACTTGACTACCATCTCGCCTGAAGCGACGATGCGATCTACGATGGAACGTGCTTACCTAGAAGAAACCGATTCACTCTCGATTTGAAGACACCCAGATTGTAACCATCGGGGAAAACCCACTCCGGCAACGCATTCCACAACCTTGACGTTATTATCACAAACGTGGAGTCAAATCTCTTCGTTCGTGTTTTTGGAACATCAACCATGAAACGATGTCGCTTTTTTGAGATACGAGAATTCCGATAGAAGAAAGGGCAAGGTGGTATTAGATCATGCAGATCAGTTGCACACTCTCCGAAGTGTATCCGATAAAAAACCGATAAGCTAGCAATCTTGCGGCGATGATCAAGACTTTGAAGTCTTTTACGCACAAGAGTGTCATTGCCTATGAGCCTTTTGGCACGTCTCTCAATAGATTCCAGAGTCTCCAGCTGATACTTGGCCGATCCATCCCAAAGGTGCGAACAGTACTCCATACAGGATCGAATCTGTGCTTTGTACAACGTGAGCAACTGCTCAGAGTTGAAGTATCTTCGCACCTTTGAGAGGACACCCAGTTTTTTGGCGGCTAATTTAGCCTTAGACTCAATATACGTGCCAAAGTTGAGCGTCGATGACAAAGAAACGCTCAAAAGCTCGAGATGGTCAGTAACCGGCACGGACACGCCTCGAAAAGTAGGAGCCAGTTCGAATGGACTCCTTTTAGCTGAGAATAAACATGCCTGTGTTTTTCCTTCGTTAAACTTGGCCAAATTGGCATCGCCCCATGTAGAGACTGCCTCAAGGGCCAAGTTCAAACGCTCGACCATACCTTCTCTCAGGAGCTGAGTTTGTTGTCCACTGGCTCTTGCGCTGGATATATAACTTTCTACGACGTTGCTATCATCTGCGTACCCAACGATACCGGGCTTCAACAGATCATTGATATGTAGCAGGAAGAGAGTCGCAGAGAGTATTACCGACCCCTGAGGAACTCCGGCATTGATAGCCATTTGATCCGACGAGCAGCCATCAATGACGACTCGTATGGATCGATCCCTCAAGAAGTCCGATATCCACGCAATAAACCCAGGTGACAAACCATAGCCCGAAAGCTTGCTTATAAGGCCATCATGCCAAACCCTGTCGAAAGCCTTCGAGATGTCCAGGGAGACTGCAAGTGCTTCCCCGTGTTTCTCGATAGCTTCACTCCAGATGTGGGTGACATACGCTAGAATGTCCCCGCGTGGACCGGTTCCGGCGAAACCCGTATTGCCGGTCACTGAGGAGGTCGTTCGATTCTAGGTATGCCAGGAGCCTGTGGTTTAAGACACGTTCCATAGTCTTACAGAGTATGGACGTGACTGAGATGGGCCTGTAGTTGACAGGGTCAGTACGACTGCCTTTTTTGGGCACAGGTTGCACGTTAGCAAGCTTCCACGACTTCGGCACTTGCCCAGTTTGGAGAGAAAGTCTAAACAGGCGTGTTAGTACTGGAGACAACTCGGGTGCACAAACCCTCAGTACTATGGCTGGAATTCCGTCCGGGCCACTGGCTTTATTCACATCCAGATTGCGTAGCACTTTACGAACCTCCTTCTGGCGAATATGTATTTCAGACATTACAGTCGGACTGCCAGGTGGAGTTGGAGGTATCGCACTACCAGCATCTAGATGTGAAGATTCCGCAAACTGAGACGCAAACAAGTTTGCCTTCTCTATAGCGGTGTGAGCCAGCGTCCCATCAGGTTTAAGCATTGGAGGTAGTGAGGGGCGGCAGAAGTTCGATTCGACTGATTTAGCTAGGGACCAAAACGCTTTGCTGCCCGTAGGGTATGAAGCTAGTTTGTTCCCTATTCGACTAATATGGTCAAATCGAGCCCTCTGTAGAACCTTTTCCTTCCTTCCTGTAAAATACCAAAACCATAGTTCACTTATTTTACGATAGATAAATCACGTGTTTGATATGTCTTTTCTTATGGTTATAGGTAACTGATCAATGACGTAGGTACGTAGAGGTTAAACATGTTGGACCACTTCAGTGAAGGCGCGTATAATATAAGCTAGTTTTTATAACAAAAATTGAGAGGCATATAAGTGGCACGTAACTGTCATAAAAAGAAATAATGAAAATAACGACCCGCGTCATGGTATTGGAAGGTAATGGGAAGGTTTTTTTCTTGAAAAAAATAATAATAATGGAGTCAGTACAATCTCTAACTACTTTATATTTTAATTAACTTAGGTGATCCAGATTGAGTTTTAGTCTATTAAACGTAGTTTCAAACAGTGGTGTCGTTTCATAGTTGATGTTCCAAAGACTTGAGCGACGAAATAGGATTCATGTTATTTTCGCAAGTAAAAAGACAACCTAAACTGTGGAATACGTTATCTGAATGGGTATTCTGTGATGAATATTTATAACTATATATTTTTATAACATTGTATAACATACGCCAGTCAAGTGCCACGCAGCTATTTGAACATGAAGAGTCCAAATTACTGCCTAGCACTGCGCTCGTCACCTGGGTGTCTTCAAGCTCCAGAGTGATTCTATCATAGAAAGTTTACCGAAATCGCCTTACTGCGGTCTACTATAGAAATTCTATCGTAAGTAAACCACAGTAAAAAAAACCATTTAGTTCAGTGATAACCTGATAATATACATCAGAAGTGATTTAAAATCCATTACGATGTACAATTAATTTTCTACATAATACGAACCTTCAAAATGGGCTCTATGTAAAGTAATAGTGAAGTACCTACTATTAAATTTTCTGGATATTTTCTGGTTAATCATACATAGGTATAATAGACACAAAAGTTGCAAAAATAACTTCCTAAAATGTATGTACCTAAATGTATGCGTGTGAAAATGGCTGTCTTACTCCCCTGAATAGAATAGAATAGGACAAAACAGACGTAGGTTATTTGAACCACACTAGCGAATAGCGGACCTTTGTGCTCATAACGACCGGAACATTGTTATTATCTTTATCAATCAAAATGATCCGCTGCGGGATCGCAGATTCATAGCTCGTAGCTTTACACATCCGTGTGAATATCCATACGAGACATTTAACTAAAATGAACGTGATAAAACTGTGTTGTGGTAAACGGCAAGCGTTTTAGAAGTGAACACAGCTTCAGCTTCGTTGAGCATATTTTGGTTGTGAACAAAACTTATGGGTTTGCGTCACCGGCATGTTAATGTAGTAGCGTAGCGTCGGAGCGACGATGGAGCAGCGGAGCGTGAAGTGTAAGATAGACGCTTTTTCGATGAGTGAAATCTTGTGAGTAGAAGAAGTATAGGTACTTGTAGCTATACAGGAGACGTTTGTAACATGAGTGCTGTATAATACAAATATGAATACTTAATTCTAAAAGTTTTAAACTTTGAAAAAGTTTTTTTTCTATCGGTAGTCTCTACGGCTGACAATTTTTGAAGTGAATACTAGTTTTGGCGCACCACAGACAGATTTTTCGTGGGCTGTGAATTGAGTTCTAGCGTCACGCTCGGGAATGATAAGATAAGATGATAAGAAATGATTCGGGTAAACTCGAGACCATAGCCATTGTCCATCTAGAAATGCGTCAGCATTTCCAATTGGCTAATGCTGACGCATTTCTTGATGGCCTTGGTCATGGCCACGCCCTCCGGTTTCACCCGCATAGTTTCCAAAGTGAACTATCAAATTCTGAGTTATAAGTTTTCACTTCTATCGGCTGTTCCTATGATTGCCAATTTTTAGGGTTCCGTAAAATGTGAAAACGGAACCCTTATAGATTCGTCATGTCTGTCTGTCTGTCTGTCCGTCCATATGTCACAGCCACTTTTTGCCGAAACTATGAGAACTACACAATTGAAACTTGGTAAGTAGATGTATTCTGTGAACCGCATTAAGATTTTTACAAAAGTTTAAAAAAAAAAAAAAAATTAGGGGTGCCCCCCATACTGAGAACTGAAGCTCAAATTTTTTTTTTTCATTAAAACTACACGTGTGGGGTGTTTATCGATAGGTCTTCAAAAATGATGTTGAGGTTTCTAATATAATTTTTGTCTACACTGAATAACTTGCGCGAGAGACGCTTCCAAAGTGGTAAAATGTGTGTCCCCCCCCTCTAACTTCTAAAGTAAGAGAATGAAAAAACTAAAAAAAATATATGATGTACATTACCAACGAAAATTAGTTTGAACTCGATCTGATGAGTAGTTTTTTTTTAGTACGTCATAAATACACTATTATTAAAACTTCGATCAAAGTTACAACGAACTACAAGAACTATGTGTACTATGTATATTATGTTACTTGCTGGAACGGAACCCTTCATGGGCGAGTCCAACTCGCACTTGGCCACTTTATTAGTATCAGGAATGGTTAAAGCACACTAGATTGCTCAAAAGGGAAAAAACAACAAAAACGAATTGTGTTTTATGCTAAATCTCAACAATTTTGAAAAGCATCGCGGGGTATGCTTTGAAAATGCCGAGGTTTATAACTATACATTGGACTATTTTCGATAGTTTTGAACCTATTATTGACTACGAAGTCTTTGTTTCCAGATATTTTGTATTTTAATTCACAGCTCAGAGGTACAAAAATCATATTTGATAACAGTAAAAACCTAGAACTACTATCTTGGGTTGCTGAACATTCCAGATGAAAACCTAAACAAAATCAAATATTTCAAGTATAACTGAACCCAAATATTAAAAGTATACCTACGCCCACTTTATTTTCATTGAGCTGTTTCTTTGTTAGGTCATTGGCTACGTGTAAGGTGAAATCTAATCAATAAAGTGAGTAATTTATAATTACCGTTCTATAGTTCATTAAATTCTAAATAGAGACTGTTCTAAATCTATTATTGTCTGTTAATTATGAAGCAAAAACCTTGATTCTAAAGTTGGTCACCTAATTTACAAATTTATAGTTACTCGAGTGATCCAGCAGTGGTCAAAACTAAGCGATGGAAATTTAGTTGGTAGCGTAGTATGAATAATAGAAGAGGCAGTGCATTGCAGTTATGTCCAGAAATACCTAGAATAACGTAATGTGTAATGATAGGGTTCTTTGTAGAGGTCAACTAGGCCATACCTTTGTCAGTTATACTACCGTCAAACACTAACACTAACGACTCTGTAACGATTGGAAGAGCAATGTTCCCAGAAAAAATATAGAGTAAAGAGATAAATCATCTTAAATTTGGGTGATGAGCTCAGTCAGTAATACTATACTGCTAGCTGATTTGGGCTTTTATTTACAAATAGCTACACTGACTGTGACACTGTCGTGTTACTTACTATCAGGCTATAAAAAATATGGCTATGTAAAAATGTGATAACATGAATTTTAGTCTTATAATCATCGTTTTGAATTTTTTACCGGTTCAAAAAAATTATAAAGTTGATGTTATACATAATATGTGGTATATATGATTGTATGTATGTGTTTTTCTGTTTGTCCGAAAATAATTCCTGTGAAAATCGATTTGGAATTTCTTTTTCCGTATTTAAACTGATTTTATTACAAGTGCTCTATTTGTCTGAATGGCATATTCAACCCTCAGAAAAATCAAGGAACGTTTGTAACTTGATGGGGATTACGTTCCGTTCGCAGCATTGTCGGAGATTATCAAATTTGAATTTTTTTTAAATATAGTATGATTCATTATTGATTATTGCCTCTCTGTTTTGTATTTATTTTAATTTCGGCTCAATACATAATATGAAAATCTTTGCAATAAAATTCCGTTCAACCAAGTACTATTTCACAGTTCTAATACTTTCTAGGGGATTAGGCAAGCAAACATTTTTTTCAGTTTCTCTATTTGCAAATAAATCGTGTGAAATCGAGTTAACTCTCAAACTGCACTTGCGTAAAATAGACTAAGCTTAGCCCTAATATTTCAATGGATCACCTTGAAAAGTGCGATGTCTTTTCACCTTGTCGTACCTTGTACTCCACTACTCAAGGCATTCGTTCGTTTTTATTTAGCAACTTTTTCGGCACGCTCAGATGAGGAAGCCTTGAGACGCATTAGAATAATAAAACATATTTTTATAAGCGGATAAAAAAGTCCATTGTTTTACCCTATTAGTCATGATATATAGTATTTCATGACAGAGACGAAATGAATCTATTAAACACAATATTATGTTTGTTTCCGACTTTGCCCGGGTGATTCTCAAGAGGCTTTTTTTGTTGTTGACTTTTTTTTAGCAGTATTCTCGGTAAATCTATTAGTATAGTATAGTATTCTCGGTATTAGTGCAGAAAGAACATCTAGGTAAGGAAGGAGTGAATCAATTTCTTCTAGGTAAACAAGCTCCATCTTTAACTGCACATCAGGTGAGGCAGCGGTCTAGCGTAAGCCTATCAATTATTTGTCAATAAAAACCCTCAACATTACATGTTTCTAGGATAAGTAGTTTATAACGCTCGTCGGTGTCATGTTAAATAATAAATTTCATGTAGGTGGTGAATATTGGTGGTAATCCCAGTAATACTAGGTATGACTAAAGTTTGGATGTTTAAACGTTTGGGTGTTAGTTGCTCTATCATGTCAGAACACCTAAACGGATCCGGATCGATCCGATCGGATCGGATTTCAGTCTGGCAAGCTAATTCTAATAATTTGCATCGTGGGCAAATAACGGGAACGGGAACTATGCGGTTAAAACCGCGTGGCGCTGCTAGATTTTTGTAAATTGATCTAGGTAGCTCAGTGTTGTTGTGAAGGTAACCAAGATTTTCGAGGAAAATACAATTAACCTATTAAGCCCGACTCGCGACGCGGTCGGCGTCGTGACGTCACACAAAAAATCATTACTAAAAAATGAAACCAAATTTTGTGTGTCTGTAAACGACAATGTACTGATAAATATTATCTCACCTATGCTTTTATAAAAAAAACGAGTGCACATTCAGGGTTACGCCAAAAGCGTATAAAGTTTTACAAGAAACGCAACATTCATTTCTGTGTTCTGGTTTGAAAGGCAATGTTTCTAGAGAAATTAGAGGACAAACAAATAAATAATTTTATATATTATGTGGATGACGACCGCAGTGCAATATTAAGCACTGATCTGAAAATAGATGCGTGGCACTGTGCTGTAGGTAATGAGCATGCGTGTGGTTTTCCATCAGGCACATGTTCTGCTCGTCTTGATCGATAATGTGAAAAAAGACTCGCTGGGTACTTAAATTACTTAGCATAGCCAATCAGGACGTGAGTAATTGATTCACACGACAAAGAAGAGGCCTACGTCCGGTAATGGAGATTTGAACAAGTTGATGGTAAGATTTTTTGAAGTGAAAACCTCTTTTGGCGCACCACTCACAGAATTTTTCGTGGGCTGTGAATGAAGCTGATCGTCAACGTTCGTAAGTGAAAGAATCGTTCGGGTGAACTCGGGTCTGCCGAGTGAACGAGAAACGTAGTCACCTGGTGCTGTCTGTCTGCGGTTTGATTTTTAACCGACTTCCAAAAAGGTTATCAATTCGAGGAAGGCCGATTTAAACTGAACGAACATAGAGCTAGAGCTGGAACAAAAGCATTCTTTCTCGATCTTTTAGTGTAAACGAAAGATCGTTCTTAGCGTTTTCCATATTAAATATTCCATAGAATCTTTGCGAACGCAAACAAAACAACGAAAGAATGTTCTACGTTTGTTTACACCAAGTGAATTTGATACAGTGGGGATAGAATGAGCATTCGCTCGTCTGATGTAAATCGGCCTTTAGAGGTTATCAATTCGACCACCATATTTTTTTTAGCAACATACACAATGTTATCTGATTATCGAGAACGCCCGAACCGATTTCAAAGTTTCTTTTTGTGTTCGAATGGGTGGGTATACTTCCCGAATGGTCCCATATGAGTTTTATCAAAATCGGCAGGGCGGTTTGTGTAATATGAACAACAAACTAAAATTTGCCTACAATTTTGTCTGGATGACATGGTTTTAGTTTTTACAAAAGTTATGAAACTCGATTCTGTCAACACGAAATTGTGTAAATGCATTGTTGAAAACTTGTTTTGTATAAAAAGAGTTTATCTGTTTACTATATTCAATTTACATATATTATTACGTAAATATGTAATCATTCGTAATTTTAATTATTAAACTATTGAATAGTTTTCAATAGTTATATCTTATTTTAGTGTTCATTTCTGCCGTGCGGTTTAAAGCACACTTTTTTTTAAGTAGGTAGTCTTAAAAAGTAATTTGGATAATCTCCTAAAATAGCAAACTTTTATTTCGATCTTGACAAAACGAGCCGTGGTTTAGGGGCTAGGATATCTGATATTGACTTCAACGGTGAAGGAAAACATTGGAAGGAAAGTAACGTGTTCCAAGAAAAAGTAATTCGATAACGTGTATCATCCGCCTACCCACACTTGGCCAGTGTGGTGGATTATGGCCTTGACTCTTGTGAGAGGTCTCAAGTCCAAAGGGTATGAACTGGGCTGGTTGTGCTGAACTGCTTAAAATATGGCATTGCAACTTAAGCAAAGGATTTAACGGTTACTGAGCATAAGGTTCATTCGCATAAAAGTCTTGATATAAATGTAAATGCAACAAAAGAATTAATCCAACTAAACTGTACCGTAACAAGTACTGACGCGTGACAAGTCCATTGATAAATATAAATAGAGGCAAGTCGACTATAATAGTTTTCCTGACCTTTTATTCTTGCCAATAGTCACGGTAATAAACTTTAGTGATCAAAATGATAGGCACAGATCATTATGTTTAATTAGATTTGTGGTTTCGGCTAATTTTCTTCTAAGGTTATCCGAGATTTAAAAATAGACGGGAACTTTCCTTCACTGCGAAGGTGTTATTATTGTGTACGTGTCACACTTATGTTTTTTTCATTTGTTAATTGAAGTGAAAACTTCTTTAGGCGCGCTATAGACAGAATTTTCGTGGGCTGTGAAATGGATTCATCAATCGTCACGCTTGGATATGATAATGGATCGGATCGGATATGAAATCTTCGGCTAAACTCGGTAAAAACGGCCAGGTAGGTACCAGGGTAACAGAAACAATAAAGAGTTTCGATTACCTACCTCCAACAGCCCAGCGTTTATCTCCAGATACCAGTACAACAGAAATATAAAAGAGTTGCGTTTGCCCCTAGGTACCAGTACCAGGGCAACAGAAACAGTAAAGAGTTGCAATATTTTGTACAACTTCATTCCATCAGAATGTCCCTTGACACCTCCCAAGTATTTCGAAGTGAAAACTTCTTTTGGCGCGCAGGCGCGCTTTTAGACAGATTTTTCGTGGGGTGTGAATTGAATTCTAGCGTCACGCTCGGGCATGATAAGAAATCTTCGGGTAAACTCGGGGCCACGGCCATTGGCCATCTAGAAATGCGTCAGCCAATGGGAAATGCTGAAAGGGCGTGGCCTAACCATCACGGCATGACCCTCTAGAAATGCTTGAGCCAATGGAAAATGCTAACGCATTTCTAGATGGCCATGCCATGATGGTCAGGCCACGCCATCCGGTACACCCGTGTAATTTCCAAAGTAGGCTTCAAATTCTGAGTTATAAGTTTTCACTTCTATCGGCAGTTCCTATGACTGCCAATTTTTTTTATTGTTCTTTGTGACGACGAGTGATGGTAAAATAATGTATTTTCTTTCATTCTGTGACATTACACATTTTCTTTCAACTTTAGTCAGTGGCGACTACTAAGAACTACATCTAGGTAGACTTTGAAAAATGATCAAAGGAGCAGGCAAGAATGGAATCTACGAATACACGATTTAGAAATCAGACGTTGTCGCTACAAGGCCACCACCGCATATTACTATGTAATGAATTAGCCGATCATGTAACTGTTTCATATTTCTAAATCATTTCTAAGTGTGCGTTTCACATCTAACACAAATTTCAAGTCTTACGTCCAGCGTTTTGGTCCTCAGCCTGTATATCAGTAAATAACCCCCACAAAGCGTTTTACACAATTAGGTAGGTATACCTATGAAATAAGCAGCCCACTAAATGTTCCTACTGATGGAACTTGGGACCGTATCTCTTTTTTTTTTAGTTTTATTATTTACATTTGATCTCTAAGTAAGTCAACTGAGGAGGTACCTATATTAACCTTTTGACCGCCAGGACTAAATTGCATTTCCGTGCCCTGTAGGTACCTACGTACGCCAAGCGTACGAAATAGCTCAAAATTAAAAAAAATATGTGTGCTGTCACCATTTGATATCTAACACACAATATTTTGGTATAGTCCGTTTTTTTGTCAACTATAGACGTCGTTGGCGCACAGGGCTCACTAGCGCTTGTCAAGTATAACGGTGACGTTGGCGGTCAAAAGGTTAAGGATATAGTCAAGAGTCAAGGCCATAATTCACCACGCTAGCCTAGTACGAGTTGGCGGATGACACATTACCTCGAAAAATGATTGGATTTGCCGGTTTCCTCACGATATTTTCTTTCAGCATTAAAACCGGTGGTGATGACAAACTTATTGTCCATCCGCACTCGGAAAGATACTGAGAGGTACATGCGGGATTTAAACCTGTAACCTCACGATTGTGAATCACACCTTCTAGCCATTAGGTCACCACGGCTTAAAAACATAGCTACATAATTATGTAAATTACGACCTAGACAAGAGTCAGGTCGGAGGTGATTCAATGGACAAATTGTTCGATCTAATAAGTATGGTACGAACGTAAATCCCAGGAATCCCAGTGACCCGACAGATTACTTTCACTACACTCTATCCAGGTCGTGAGTACACAACAACGACCTGGATAAATTCCGACAATGCTTGCCATTGTTTAGCATTTACACCATGTCCTAGGGATGGCCGTTTAAAACGATTGTTTTGTGATCCGGTGTGAAATTAGACGGATTTCACACTGATTCTCATTGTTTAATTGCCAATGAAACGGCGAAGGCCCCACAGGGTCTGGACATACGACCATGTTCACTAGTTTCATGGTTAACTAATTAAGTACGTTTCCCAATGAGAATGGCTATGCAGGGTATTGATGAGCTTCGCCGATGAGGCGTTTTCAATGTCAAAATATGTCAATTTATAAACAATGATGTGCTTATCAAATTTCTCTAACTTAATTATTTTTACGTAAAAACCAACACCGGTTTCAATTTCAAATGGTAAAACTCAGACAATAACCTACATTTTTTTTTGAGAAACTTACTAAAACTCAACACACCGTTCCCAAGAGACAAGGAGGCTTCGGATTATGTGAATACATATTTATATCACCGACCTACTATGCAGATTGTAGATTTTTGTTGATTTAAAAAACCATTGAACCGATTTAGATAAAATATATAAGGAACTACCTCTGAAGTATGATTTACGAAACTAAAAAAGAATCATCAAACTCAATTAGCAATTGGTATTGTATAACAAAAAAATACAAACAATGATGAACCGATCCGAAATCGGATAGGACCACTCTATCCTAATTCAGTGTAATCAATATTCATCGTACTAATCAGATTACGTTTTTTTAAATACTCTGTATCCATATTTATATCATGGAAGTACATAGGTAGGTATTTAGAAAATGCACAAGATGATAATTCAAATAACTTCCATGCCCTCGGAAGTATCGATCGGTATCTGATCAATCATTCCATAAACAGAAAATGTCCACCGTCAACATGCAATCTCAAGTCATTGAAACTGACAATTATTTAATAGAACACGTATTCATGTTAGTCACATAATTATATCAATTATTTACGAAGAACACAAAGCAAGATTGCGTTCGTAAAATGTTCGATGTGATCATTGCACATTATTTCAAAGATAAGATAGTACAGAACTGCAAAAACGCACATACGAGTAAAGGAGACGCTATTATCTGCTTATGACACACAGATAATAGGTCTTGTGTGTTATCGATTATTAATTAGGTACAATAGCTTTTGTGTCTATTCTCCATTCTTGTTGGATAAATCGATAAACAGCTTGGACAATTCACTGAAGAGTCTGGCAATTAAATCGACTATGTCATGAATTACACTGTACTTACGGTACTTACTAGCATATCTTCAAGTAGAGAGTGAATTGGCTTCTTCTAGATAGCTAAGAAGCTAAGTACGCACGCTCCACTGCAGACCGCATCGTCGCTTAACATCAGGCGAGATGGCATGGCGGTCAAGTGAATACACTTAACCATCTCGCCTGATGTTATATCAGTTTAAAAAAACTTCGCGACGCCAATTCGTTTTTTACATTACTCTATTTCTTACAAAACAAGTAAGTTTCGAAACAAATACAAGTACACTCGGAATAGCCTCACCTGTTATGTACTTGCAAGATAATTTGAAGTGGGTTCTATTCAAGGAAGTGGCCTGCGTTAGTCAGGTTCTCGGTATTACCCTTTATCATAAGACCACTTTCACTCAACAATTGATCTACTTTTCAGAATCCAGTTTCACTTTTGCAACAACAGTGACGAATCACAGTTAATGGTTACGATGACAATAATCTAGGCCCTAGTCGCATTGTTTTTCATTTCTACCCACAAACTGTAAAAACCACCCCTAATTTTTATGTTTGTTTTAATTTTATTATTGTATAAAAAATATATTTACTAAGCGAAAAAAAACGCGAAACCCACGACACAGGATCAACCTAGTGTGGAAAACAGAGTTCACACCTAAGTAAATAGGTACATACCTTGCAAAATTGTATTACATATTAACTATTGTCGCACAATGCCATGTAAACTGTGCAAATAAAGCTTTTACGATTTTTGAAAAAAAAATCTAATTATTGTTCTGTGAGGATTCTTTCTATGGATCCACTAGCTAGGTTCATAGTATGTCCACCAATTTTTAGGGTTTCGTAAAACGTAAAAACGGAACCCTTATAGATTCGTCATGTCTGTCTGTCTGTCTGTCCGTCCGTATGTCACAGCCACTTTTTGCCGAAACTATGAGAACTACACTGTTGAAACTTGGTAAGTAGATGTATTCTGTGAACCGCATTAAGATTTTTACAAAAGTTTTTTAAAAAAACAAAAATTAGGGGTGCCCCCCATACTGAGAACTGAAGCTCAAAAAATTTTTTTTCATCAAACCTACACGTGTTGGGTGTCTATCGATAGGTCTTAAAAAATGATGTTAAGGTTTCTAATAATTTTTGTCTACACTGAATAACTTGCGCGAGAGACGCTTCCAAAGTGGTAAAATGTGTGTCCCCCCCCCCCTCTAACTTCTAAAGTAAGAGAATGAAAAAACTAAAAAAAATATATGATGTACATTACCATGTAAACTACCAACGAAAATTAGTTTGAACTCGATCTGATGAGTAGTTTTTTTTTAGTACGTCATAAATACACTATTATTAAAACTTCGATCAAAGTTACAACGAACTACAAGAACTATGTATATTATGTTACTTGCTGGAACGGAACCCGTCATGGGCGAGTCCAACTCGAACTTGGCTACTTTATTGTTGTATCTATGACTATATTGCGAAAGGTCTAAAAGCTGATGACAAAACAAGCTAAATAAGCTTTCCCAATATTGGGACATGTTTGCTTTGTTATAGGTAAGTAATACCTACATAAGCAGCCTACTACGATTTTGAAAATATCTCATTCTTTCGGTGAACAAGACAAGCAACGCGCTTTTTGAATCCTATATTATATCAAAATAGTAGATACACATACATCATACGCAGCTCACTAAATGCTGGGACTGAAAAGGAGCATTTTCTTGCAAGGAGAGAGTCATGGCACGTTGGCTAATTGCGGGTTAGCGGATTACGCATGATCTTGAAAAATTTTTGGTACAAGCCCGTTTTCCTTACGATGTTTTCTTTCACTTATAAAACCAGTGGCGTTGATGAACTTATACATTTGTTCTTGGAATATATTCAAGTGGTGCAGGCTTAAATTCTAATTACTAAACCATAGCTTATACTCGGTAGCCTACATATCTGTTTTTCTCCTTGACGATCTAAAGGGTCAATAGATAAATATATACCGACTTTTTATAGTATAGAGTAACGAGACGAGCAGGACATGTGCCTGATGGTAAGCAACATGCCTGTCCATAACGGCACAGTGACACGGAGCTATTGGAACATGAAGAGTCCAAATTATTACCTAACACTGCACTGCGCTTGTCATCCAGAGATATAAGATGTTTTATCTCTATCCTCTGTAATTTCACTGGAACGTAATAGTACATTATGATATAAGTGCGGTAAGTTGATAATTTCAGCCGAGGCTTTATTGCTAGCTCGAGCCGAAGGCGAGAGCTATAATTAGCAGAGGCTGTAATTATCAAAGCGCACGTATGTCATACGACGTTTTATAACATATTTGCGAGGAAATAAACAAAACTCTGACGACATTTTCAAATAAAAACAATAAAGCGAAAAAAAACGCGCGGAATAATATTTACTTGATCACAGATTAAATAATCACTATGGATCACAGATTAGCAATGCGCGCGCATCGGCGCCTTATTTTTTTTAAAGTATGAATGAATGAATGAAAATTCTTTATTGTTCACACCAAAAAGGATACATACAATTTTGAAAAACAGTAAGACTAGTGATACAACGGGCGGCCTTATCGCTAAAAGCGATTTCTTCCAGGCAACCTTGGGATGGACAGAAATATTTGAAAACTTAAAGCGTGGTGCGCAACAATTAATATTTAAATAATAAGACTATGGGATAGACGTACATTCTAATAGTACTACATACGAATACATAAAACTACATAAAAATATATAATAATAAATAAACTACATAATAATAAAACTAAATAAACTAATCATATACTTATATACATAAACTAGCTGACCCCGCAAACGTTGTTTTGCCTTAGTGAACAACCCTTGTCACTTAGGGGTATGAAAAATAGCTAGTAGCCGATTCTCATACCTACAGAATATGCATATAAAATTTGGTTAAAATCAGTAAAGCCGTTTCGGAGGAGTAAGGAAACAAACACTGTGACACGAGAATTTTATATATAAGAAGAAGATATACTGACAAGGTAAATACATTTACCTAGTTACAAAGATGACACAGTGACGAGCAACAAATAACAGCAAATAACATGATTGTAAAGTTTGAAGTGATCACAGAAAGTAACGGCACAGAACAGCCGGTATTCCATTAATAATAAAGTAAATTAATATTTTTGTGTTTTGTTACAGAAAAATTAAAGTAATTTTGGTCTAAATTAATTAAATTAACGAATTTAATAATTCTTTATTGGTTAGTGCACCGCGCCTTCTGGCCTAACCTAAAAGGTAGAGGCCATTTGTCAACTTTTTTGTCGTCAACAAAAAAATTGTCAGGCAACTGCCATAGATCCAAAATAACCTATACCTTAAGTCCCTAAAGAGTTAAAATTGGTCATAACAACTGCTGTAATCACGAAACACAGTTAATTTTAAGTTAACAGTCTTACTAAATGTTATTATGTACTTACTTATATGTTCTGATAAAACATAGATAACTTGGAACATTATTGGATGCCTGGTAGGAAATGATAATATTAATAATTAAAGTTAGCGTGAAATTTTTCAGTATTTTCATTTAGGTCGTACTGATATTGCCATTTAAACAGTAAATATTGAATTATTTATTTATAGAATAATCATGACGCATCCGGTATGAAATTAAATTGCTGTGCATTTTTGCACAGCAATTAAAACAATGGTTTTTTTTATAAAGTGTACTCGTGTATGTGTAAAATGAATCGAAATATAAAACTTTAACTTTTTTTTTGTTCGCGCGATCGGCTATGACTTTGGCAAGAAAGAGTAAGATCCCAGAGCTGCCAGACGTCACCTATTTTCTGATGAATTAAATGTGGACGATTGAGTAGAATTAGTAAGTACTAAGAACACATGTTTACTCTCTAACTTTCTTAGACGGCCAATTTTGAGATATGGGGTTATGAAGGTACATACAAACATCACTTACTTCACGTATTTTATAATAAGTGATTTTCACGTATGTTGTAGGTTGTAGGCAATATCCTTAAAAACAAGGTCCCAATACTCCCAGACACTTTCCGTCGGCCGTTTTGCTTAAGAACTCCAAAATTATAACTTAACTTCATTTAAATTCTCATACTCCAAAAATCTCAAAATTGGCCGTCTAAGCAAGTTAGCAAGTAAGCATGTTTGTGTTCTTAGTACTTACTAACTCTACTCAATCGTCACATTTCATTCATCAGAAAATAGGTGACGTCTGGCAGCTCTGGGATCTTGGACTATAATTCCTATTGTTTGGAGTTTTCTTGGGTAGGTATACTCGTAACGTTAATTACAATGACGATGATGTTAGTTTACATTTAGTGTTATTTATGTTAAATAATTTATGGAATACTTGCGGCTTATTGTATTTAAATCTGGTGATTAGAGGGAGTTCTGTCTCTTTGTCACTCTCTCCCCGGATAAGAATACATTACCCTTCTTTGCTAGCTGTTGAGCCACTTGCAATAGTGCTTTTAAAATTAATTACCTTTGTCTGACAGGTATTCTAGACGATCGTTTTTAAAATGTCTATGGCATTATAGGCATAGGAAAGGTTATTTCTGTGTTTTTTTAACAATTTCGACAGTTGCAAAATATTATCCATAACCCGGTTTCCTCTCGATGCTTTCTTTCATCGTTAAAGCCAGAGGTGATGACAAACTTGAATAGTTAGAAAATACTCTAAGGTGCGAGCGGGATTTGAATCTACGATTTCACGATTGTGAATTCGGACGTCCTAGCTTAGGCCATCAAATATACATAGTTATCTACAAAAAAATGGCAGTCATTGGAACTGCCGATATAAGTGAAAAGTTACAAGTCTGAATTTTATAGCTTACTTTGGAAACAACGCGGTTGAAATCGGAGCGCGTGGCCATGGTTCCGAGTTTACTCGAAGATTTCTTATATCACTCCCGAGCGTGACGCTAGAATTAAATTCACAGCCCGCGTAAAATCTGTCTGTGGAGCGCCAAAAGAAGTTTTCCCTTCAAAAAAATGGTAGATGTACATCATCATCATAATCATTAGTCTGTTTTTGTCCACCGCTGGACATGGACCTCTCCCATAATACACAACTCGGCCCCATCCTTGGTCTTACGTTTGTCTTTTAGGTGTACAATGTACATACTAGATGTATTTTTTAGTTTTAATATTTTAAGATGATATAATAACGTTGATATCTCTTGATTAAAAACTACAATAAAGGAGAATGAATTGCAACATATACATAAATACTATAATTATACCTAATATAAATTATAATTTTACCTTATTGGGTACTACATTAGCAACTAATAAATGCTTTGGATTAGCAAACTCCATATTAGTCAACATTTTATCGTCTTCCTATTGAATGCAACACTTCGCGATCTTACTCGCATAGTTTCCGATTCCGTTATTTTGCCGGAATAAAAATTGGTATATTTGTTATTCCATGGTATATGTAGTATGTATCAAATTCTATGCTTGCTCATTCTCGGTATACATTTTTTAAAGTAAAAACACCCATATTAAAATATAATCTTACGCATTTAAAACATTGATATGACTTTTACGATACTCTACATCGCAATCGTTATATAGGGTTATTGGTAATCAGCCTGCATCCGTTTAAGGGCATGTTCTGTATATTTAAACAAACAACTTTTGTTCTACAACTTTCGTTAAAACTCAATAGATAACCCAAAAAAATTAGTGTTTGTTGCCCTTTTTTGTACTGTTTAGCGACTTTTTAGTGTTTATTCACTTCGGCACATAATTTTTTGCGCGTTAAATAGCGTACGCGCTCTTGTTACGAAGAGTTCGATGCTTTTAGACCGTGCAAATACTTTTTAATTTTTTTTGTAAAGTAAAAAAAAACTCATTTTTTTTAAAACTGTAGAACAAAAGTTGACGTATTGAATGTACCTAACATCCCCTTAAAAGGATGCAGGCTGATTACCAGTAACCCTGTATATTATCGTCAATAGATTTCATGCTAAATTGTAGTAATTGAAATATCTGCGTTTATTCTAGATTCTAGACCCGTTACGAACAAAAATAATGTAACTTACTTTAAATGTATTTAATTATAGCCGTTATTTAATTGAATGGATTAAAGTAAAAGTAAGCTGCATTCGTGAAACACGACTAAGTTGTATGCAATTAGTTCTGCTCGTGAAGATGCTGCCGATAATAAAAAAGTCTAGATTTGAAGCACGATTGTACAATTGTATCTGTTTACTTCCTTTACTTCTGTGCGACAGAATACGTATCTATTACGTAATTAGCTGTGGTAGCTCAGTATGGATAACGTCCGATTTCTAAGGTTGTATGTTCGAAGTTAATACGCCTAAATACTTACTAGTTATACAACGTACCAGATTGTCCTTACCAGTGGCTGTAATGGCAAAGGAAAATAGCGTAAGGAAACTGACATGTTTTTAAGAAAAGTGTCTTTTTGTGTTAGCTTATTTATGTAGGTTGCTACGATGTACATAATCAAAAGCTCATTTCCAAGCCAAGTACAATTCTATTTTAGCATTCCCTCTCTTTTTTATGTTACACTAGCAGCACCCCGCGTTTTTATTCGCGTATTTCCCGTTCCCGTCGTTCCGTTTATTTTTCTAGGATAAAAAAGCAGCCTACGTGTTATTCCAGACTATTATCGATATATGTTCCAAATTTCAGCTCTATTCGTTCAGACGTTACGACGTGAGCAACAAACATCCATACATTGACATTTATAATATGTATTAGTAGGATATGTAGTGTAAAGGGGCGCGCAAGTAGTTGAACATGAAGTGTGCAAATCACATGTACTGTGCCCGTCACTCTGAGATTTAAGATGATATCTCTTAGTCATATAATCTCTAGAAACATTGCCCTTCAAACCGAAACATAACTGTGTTACTGGTTTAGCGGTAGAATAAAAAAAGGTGTACTTCCCCAGTCGGACTCTGCAAAGAGTCCGATCTCGGCAATACCCTCATTGGGTTAAATTTTGATGCGTGCAGTTAGTAGGTATTCTTATGAAAGTAGCAGTAGTAGTAAAGGTAAACATTTATTTACGAGTAAATTCAACTTTTTTTGATGTAGATGAAAAAATAAGTACTCGTACTAGTCATGGTATGTTGATTCAGTCTTTAAAATATAACACAAATAATTGTATTAAAACTGTAACTAACATCTGCCCACGATTTTGTCCGCCTTATTTTCCGAATTTAGAAGAGGGATATTCCCTAAGGAACTCAGTATTTAGCAGGATGAATAAATAGTTTATGTGTTTGTTAATCTGTTTCAGTTTCAAATGACACCTTGACCTTTGAAGTTCTTACGACGTGGTGAAACAACAAACCTAAAAACTCACGTTTATACCTAGTACATATTAGTTGATTTAGTAGTGTAAATGTATATATAGGTAATCATCGTGACGTTCATTGTAGACTAGCAGCTCCCCGTGGTTTTACCCGCGTGGCTCCCGTTCGCGTAATTTTTTCGCGATAAAAAGTAACCTTGGTGACTCTGGTCCATGTACCTACTAGGTGGATTTAATTTTAAGTTAAATACATAAATACTGTACATGTGTAATGAATTAATTATATTATCATTTTATATGTCTACTTGGATATTTTAAGACGACCACAACGCGTTGCGAGTTTTTTTTTTCTCAAGGGGCTTTTTCCTTTCTCAGGACTCTACAATGTCCATCAATGTCATGGTGGTACCTACCTACTACTGAACCTTGTCAAGTTAAAGCTAAACAAACTTAGCATGTAGATTATAGGTATGGAAATACAATGCAATGTAATTATCTTGTGCTAATAACACATAATAAACGAGTATAAAGATTTATGTTAGGTTCCTCGCACATTTCCTGTAAAGTATTTCAAGTCAACAGTCAAGTTCAACATAAGTCGTGGAACCGACCACTGAATGCAATTCACTCCAAGAATTATTTCGTAACTCTCTTGTGCATACAAATTCGTATTCCGTATTGTATAATTCGTCGATTTTTCTCGAGTTATTTATGCGTTTCATTGCAGATGTCACTGGCACTACAAAAGGTAAACACAGTCATTCCAAGTTTTTAAACAACCCACAAAAAAGTGATGACACAACTTTTTTGGACACTCGAAGCACGTAATTCCCATTATGATGAATTGACTCTGGTACGAACAGAAACGGGTTCTCAAGGAATTTCTCGATGGGAAAAGTTAGACGTCATCATTCAAGTAGGTAGCTAATTAACAAGAATATACTCGTAGTTATTTTACTACCTGTGTTGAATCGCAGTGATCATTAGGTGATCAACATGTACCTAAATAATAAATAATACAATTGTAACAATCATGTTGCTATTTCCTTCATACGTAAATACTTAGTAGGTACCTACGCTAATTATGAATAACAGACGCTAAGGCTAGGTGTTGCTATTATAGATTTGTTTAATGTAACATTGAAAAATCACTACCAATAGTACGATGTCAGGCAGAAAAGCGTACTGTACTTTTAATACAAATTAGTGCCTTCCCTGTTCATTGTTATAGTCATAAGAAATTATATTTTTTTATAACCGACTGGTAGTTGCTAAGATTATATACCTTGTCCGTTGAGTATGGATGACCATCAATCAACGACATTGTAACTAAACCGTAAAAAATAAACTTATAAAAAAACTGGCCCACACATATTTAGTAAGTACCTACCTGGTATAGATATCGACACAAACTGGAATGTCACTGAAATCAGCTTGTAGAATTTAACATAAATAACTATATAAGAATAAACTTTGATAAATCAATTATCTTAAAACAGGTATGTTACTTGTAAATTCCTTGTAAGCCCTCATTATCTGCTTAGAATCTTCAAAAACGGCTAGTCCCAAAAAATGTGCTATTCCAGACTTCAACATTTCAATTTCATCCGTTTAGTCTTTGCCACATGATATAAAACAAATACAAAAAAAAAACAAAGAAAAAAGTGACACTACAAGAGCACCGAGGTGAAAATTTGAACAATGGTTAGGTACATATCTACACAATTTATGTATTTACTCATATACAGCGGTATCGGTAACGGTTAGTGTCGTGATATCACTTAATTTTTACTCATCTCCAAAAATGCCCCATGATTTCACTTCTAATATACCGAAAAACCTACATTTTCTCATTTTTTTAATCAGTAAGATTTATGGCAACACTCCAATGAGCCCAAATACACCACGTCTACTGGAGGTTAATGTGGAATTGTAGAGCTAAAATACAAAATAACATGCCTCAGGCGTTAAGAAGGTATGCTATTCACTATTACAAAAGACATGCTTAATGCGTGCATTTTTTAAAACCTCGCCTGGTTGCACTAAAAAAATGAAGTGTTTTGAGTGTTTTAATGCAAAATTTAAGCAAATCAAGATGACGCTAGAAAATGTTCGTCTGTCTAATGTGGCTTGCAGTACAGGCCGATTTACATCGGACGAGCGAATGCTCATTCTATCCCCACTGTATCAAATTCATTTGGTGTAAACAAACGTAGAGCATTCTTTCGTTGTTTTGTTTGCGTTCGCAAAGATTCTATGGAATATATAAAGGCCGATTTAAACTGAACGAACATAGAGCTAGAGCTGGAACAAGAGCATTCTTTCTCGATCTTTTAGTGTAAACGAAAAATCGTTCTTAGCGTTTTTCATATTATAAATTCCATAGAATCTTTGTGAACGCAAAAAAAACAACGAAAGAATGCTCTACGTTTGTTTACACCAAATGAATTTGATACAGTGGGGATAGAATGAGCATTCGCTCGTCTGATGTAAATCGGCCTTTATATGGTTTCTAAGAACAATCTTTCGTTTACACTAAAAGATCGAGAAAGAATGCTCTTGTTCCGGCTCTAGCTCTATGCTCGTTTAGTTTAAATCGGCCTTACGATGTAGTGGCCTGGTAGGCTGGGGCCTAATCACAATCGTGAATTCGTAGTTTCCAATTTCGGCTGCACTTCTGAGTGCAGATGTAGGCACAGGTTTGTTATTACCACTGGCTTTAACTGTGGCAGAAAACATTGCAAGGAAACCGGAATGTTCTAAGAATCTTCGAGGCCATGCGTCATTTGCTAGCTGACCAATGTAGTGAATTATGGACTTGACTCTCCTTGCAAGAAAAGACTTGAGTTCCAGCAATGAGAACATTTACTGGGCTGTTTATGATTTGCAGCTTAGTTTGTTTGCTAACGCTCGACTAGTTCGCTATTTGTTTATAATTTTAGGACTAAGAATAAAAGGAACCATCAGTTCCTATATTTATGGATAAGAACAAAGGAAACCAACACCATCAGTGCCTATATTTTATAGCTCGGTAGGTACGTTCGACCTTGCCTTTACGAACATGAAACGTAATGGCAGGTATAAATCAAACAAAAGTTATTTCTATTAGAATCGTATCCGATACCCATGCTCACTGTCAAAGTATTGAAGTGCCTAATGTTGGTCCCCGTCCAAATGGCATAGTTCTCTTTATGGTTGATGCAACATTGCACTCCTAGGCGCCAACTATTAGTTTATAAATAAACCATGTAGCAGCATGTAGGTTATGAAACGTACTGCCTGAATGGGTGTTCTTCAATTGAATGTCATTACGGAACGGGGAATTAATCGATCTTGTTTCACGAAAATGGACCCCAACCGACTCAAACGCACTCAGCTTGGTGACGGAACCGGAACTGTGGTTCCCAGTTCCCACCGATTTACCTAGGCAAGTAGTTACTGGGGCAGTAACTATACAGATATAATTACGGATATAACACGTTATATACGTTATTATACTGGGTTAGGATAAAATTTAGTTTTTTTTTGAGTTTTTACATCACGTGGTTATAATTTTATCATTTCTCAATTTCGTAATTCGCACAATAATATTGCAGATAACAATTAGCTAGAACTGTTACTAAAAAAAAACTCAGTTGTGTCAAATTGGTATTTGAACCTACGACCTGACGATTGTGAAATGAGATATTCTAGTCACTAGGCCACCACGGCATCCGCGATATATTCATTTACCTATTAATTTAAGTTGCATAAATTACGAAAATTATAACCTCCCACAAGTTTTAACGTAAAGTACTTATATTGTTTATATTTTTTGTATCTTTTAATAAAAACCACGTAAGTCCCCAGATGCTTGTGAAGTAATAAAAAAGCTTGCGTACTGTTCATTGAAGTACCGAGAATAATTCCCTTTTCGCAAAAGATTTGTTCCATCATTAAATTCTGAAGGTCGACAAGAATTCACGATACCCAAAAGCTGATGAAATCGATCTACCTACACGACATCCGTGACCCAAGGCGTTTCGCAAACTTGCAAATAAGTATTGATTTGTTTCAGTAACAAGCTCAAACTTGAAACGCCATAATTTCAACATTTCATCATAGTTCTCCTATTTTTGTTTTCGGACTTTTCAGTCCGAATCCGAATATACATATAGGTATCGCTTAATTTTACCTTTAAGATAAACCAAAGAGTGTCTCATCACGACTCATCGTCATAACCATCACCATTTGCGGGCTTTTTCATCCCGATTCTGGAATCCTGGTTTGTAGGCTTTTTATAACTTTGTCACTTGGTCCGGTTTTGTACTAATGTGGTCTAGCAACCCGCTTCAGTAACGATCACCTCAATCTGTTTTATCTTTGTGCCTATCCTTCCTTTACCTTGCCTCAGCCATCAATACGTCACAAAATTTGCCCACCCTGGTGTCACGTGACCTAATAATGTACATTGTACATAAGTGGTAAGTGTTCAACTCTATTTTAATTTTATACGTCTCGATCTTTGGTTGTTCTTTGATTTCGGTATAACGAACTTGATCTTGTTGTTTGATGTCGAGAATGTACTTCTTCGTGGGTTTATGCGGTACTCTGATTTTATGCAGTTTCACGTGTGCGTCCGCATTTCAGCAATATAAATTGTTGGGCTTTCTTCACACAATGTAATATATATTTATTTGTTCTAAGATGATCTTGACGACGACGACGCCATCGGTCGGTTTGTACGGCGAGCGTTGGCTGCATCACCGGAGACTACGAGTACCCAAGAGTTCAATATTTTTAGAGAGAGTTAGAGATGGTCATCAGGGGCAGAAATGCGGTCGTGGTGGAAGCCCTGAGCCGGGAGGAGGCGACTTAGAGTGTACTATTGAACCAAAGAGCGCTAGAATTAGGTTGAAAATGTTCTTACTACTTATGAATACTCCCCCGATTTCCCTTTTCTTCTCCTAATCCAAGATATGAGTTAAACAGAACACAGATGACAAAGGTCCCCCGAGTCTGTGAAATTACTAAATTTAAATAAATAAATAAAAATAACTCAGAATATTTTCTGTTGTAAGAACATTTTAAACACTACTAGCGGCCCGTTCCGGCTTTGCTCGGATAATAACCTAGATACCAACTGCAGCGCCATCTGCCGGGCTGATTTGTGAATCTAAACCATTGAGGGCCCTACCCAAACACATACAGAAAAATTCATTCAAATCGGTTCCGCCGATTAGGAGGAGTTCACTAACAACGAAAAGTGGCATTGATTTTTATATATATAGATTTACTATTTTAATATTCGTTTATTTTTAGCAATATTTATTTTTCCGTGTATTTGTGTCACAATGTAATAATACTAATTACTCACGTGTAGGTAAAACACAGTTATACGCATCAATGACGTAAAACTAGCTATTTAGAATATAATAACAATTTTAGTATTTACCCAATATTAATTTATTTAAATTATTAAACAGTCATAATAATTTCAATAAATCGGTAGAAACTTATTTAATTACCTAGGTTATACCAATACGTTGGTTAAATTTATCGGACCACACTTACAATAGGTAATACTCGTAGGTTTAATGATTTTGAGTGAGACTAATATTGGTGGTGGTGGACAATTAATAAATAAATAAGTGAAAAAAGAATTTCAACATACAATTCATATTTTGGCGAAATCTTATATTATAAGTACGCCTTATATTACATGGAAGAACTGGATCCTGGTCCGATCGAACATAGTAACAGAGCTAATTAGAGTAGGCTTAGAACATTTAAACGGACGAACCCATGGATTGAATTAAAAACCGAGCAGGGAAGTTGCGAAAATTTCGAAATTACATTTTTCGTAGAAAGAGAGTAAACGTCCTGTGTAACTAAAGATACATTAATATTAGCATCAAATTATATGAAAATGTAAGCATAAGAAAGTGCATATTAGTAACAAAGAAAAATATAAAAAAAATATTAGAGAGCACTTCGTTCATGTTCGCAGATTCATTTACAGGTACTTACATAAAATTAATTTCTTTAAATATTGACTTGTAAATTTATGGAAACTTCGGTTTGAGTTGTCGACTCGCACTTGTCCGATTTATTATTCGAATAATCCTAGATCAGCATCGTGACTTTCGTGACCGCATATCAATTAAGCGAAGTAAATATATTTTTTATGTAGATTCTATCGAAGTTAATATTTATGAGAACTCTATATCTACTTTATTTCTTAAATAAATTGTATTTATTGGCATTAATAGCTGATGATAGGTCGTAAAATGACGGAACAAAACGGAACGAATAAAATAGTGAAACAAGGAGTGTGACAGTTGGTATTTGAAAAATGAAATCCCTACTAATAGTCTAACTCTGTTTGTCTGTTACTATGTTGTAGTTTTGAAGTAGGATTAATGTTTTAAAGAAAATAACTTAGGTATACAGTGTAATTCTTACACGAAGCGCAAAATGGTTTTATTGTAAACACGTACCTATCTGGACTTCCAAGATACAAGCTTAATGCCTAGTTTGGGGTCTGCTGACAGAAACTTATATGCGACAACAATGCTTTCTATGTTTTCATGTAAAATGGAATATCCTACTAATCCCACTAATATTATAAATGTCAAAGTATGGATGCTTGGATATTTGGATGTTTGTTGCTCAATCACGTCCTAACGTATGAACGGATCGGGCTGAAATTTGGAACACATATAGATTATAGCCTGGAAGAACACATAGGCCTACTTTTTATCCCGGAAAAACAACGGGAACTACGTGGGTAACACCGCGGGGCGCTGCTAGTGTACTATAAATATTGGTTATACTTTAGTAGTAAATAAAGTGTGACTTGAATTTGATTTGATGTTCTCTCTCTGCTACTGTTACATATTATTTACTATCATATTCATCGTGTTTTTGTAAGATGATCATCTTCTCTACTGACATGATATTCTATTTAAAAAAAAGACTTTTGATGTCAACGAACTCAAAGTGAAAAGCATGGGATTAAGTCAAGTTACTCGTCAAACTATCTACTATAGACTATCACGGTTCTATCATGAGGAGATACCTTGTCGAGTGTTAGATACGTTATATGTGCGTGACTACCTATCATCCTATTATAATGTATTACGTGTATGTGTAAATTCCCACAAATAGTACTTATTACAAGGCAAATAATGTAAATTAATGTGATAAGTGGAGAAAGATCACGAAAATTCGGAGTCTAATACTAGAGGGATAAATCTGAGAATGACGTCAGAATGTTTGGTAATATACGCGCGTATATATGTGCGTACCTGCGTACTAACTGTACTACGCATCCTTCATTCAAGTAACAAACAGTTTTAATCAATCAATTCAAAGATCACTGAGATATATTAGCTGTTATATTGTACGGCGATTTTAGGTGAACCCATGGAATTAATTTAATTTACTGAATTGAATTAAATATGGATGTTTATTCTGTATCTGAATGACTCTATGCATCATAAGTATTCATCTGAATTTAATGTTATATACATTATATGTATTGTATCAGCTATGTAGTTAAGCTTCACTTAGTTTGAGGGTATCTCTCTACTTAGTATGTGGTTTGAGGCTAGATGGTGTGTGACACCTACGATATTTATCAGTCATTTATTTGTCTTCTTAGTTTCTAAGTTTTTTACAATTAATTTAAAAAATATAAACATTATAAAAAACTTAAAAACTAGGGTTGCCGCCAGCAGCGGGGCAGGGCCCAAGCTCGAATTTTATTATTATTGTATTTATTCTTGGGGTTCTACTAAAAGAAGCATCGCATCGAAGTTCGTAAGCAACGCATTTTGCTGTGTGAAAGCATTGAACTCAGAAATTTTCTTAGATTAATGTGCAGAAACATGGCGACGACAACTTTCTACAAGTTTATTGTATATAGGTACTTGCCTACTGTGTTACTGGTAAGTATAGGGACTATGTTATATTGAAGGTTGCAGGCAAACAAAAATTGCTGTTCCGGTAGCAACAAAAAAACTTGCCCGCAACCTTATCAGACTGAGCAGGGATAGGATCCGTAAAGTCATAGGTACTATGACTGGCCACTGTCCCCTTAACAAACACTTATTCAATTTAGGTGTAACAGATAGCCCTCTGTGCAGAGGATGCATGGAGGAAGAAGAAACGCCACAGCATGTGATTGTGGAATGCAGGAGCGTGGCGGATCAACGGGCAGAATTCCTCCACTCCCCAGCAGCAGTCCCGGAGGCCTTCAACAACCTGAATAGGTTGCTTGCCTTCTGGGATAGCCTGGGATGGTTGGAGTGATAGGGAAGTATGAGCCACGCACAATGGCCCACTTTGAGAGGCTAAGTGCGGAAACAGCCCCGTCAAACTAAACTAAACTAAACTAGGGACTATGTTATGTGTGTAGATTTACTGTTCGCGCAGTAGATCCCTATACCTACAGGGTTACGCAGATCAACTAGTGAACATTTATTACGTGACAAACTTTGCGATCCATTCGATGCAGTTTAGTGCAACAATCTAAGTTTCGATATCGCGCATTTGCTCCACTTTATAAATACTTACGATAAAAAAAAATATCCTGTAAAGAAAATACGAGTGTTGTGAACATTTAGGTACCAGCTTTAGTTTGAACTCTACAAAATGAAAATGCTATTTAAAATTCAGTATGTACTCTACAAAATGTAAATAAAACAATTTTATTTTATTTTTAACCGACTTCTAAAAAGGGGTAAATTCTTAAGTCGGGTTTTTAAATGAAAGTGATTTAAGTAAATATGTTATGCGATAGCTCCACTAATTGTAGATCGGTTTTGATAGTTATTTTTTTGTTTGGTAGGTACATCGTAAGTAGTCAGTTCAAAGGTGGTCCCACCATATAGTTTTATCGAAAGTGGTGTGGCGGTTTTTGAAAAATAAACATAAAGCTAAAATTTGCTTTTATTTATCTGGAAGGTGTAGTGATAACTTATCTTCATCATCATTAAACTAGTCATTTGATAATGAAATTTAGTCGAGTGTCCGAATTTAATTTTAAATAGAAGTTGGTTTTTGTTTTTTAAAATACATATTATAGTGAAATCAGGACCCATAGTAACAGTTTTTCATAGCAATTACTAAAACGCCACCCTTTGAGTTAAGTAAATGTTTTGCGTAACCCTGAATTAGGTACTTGTATTGTTCATTGAATAGCTGTGGATCTTGATTAAGTAGGTATTTGACGAAAATTTGTTTTAGTTGGAAAATGTAATTAAATCATTTTAAACCGGTTAGGTAAGTGACTTTAAGATAAGTATTTAACACAAAACCTCTCCTAATAATTAATCTTCGAATTGTATTAATTTTCTATGTAATTAATTATACCGGTTTTGTTACAACTTATGTGGGACCTCCTCTGAAACGTTACATAGGTGTTATACGAAAACGAATGTAACGTTTTGGACAAAATGATGAAGATCGAATACCGGTCACTCATTCATGGATAACTAACTATACTTACCTACAACAAAAAAAGGTTTATTTGAAAGATCGAATACCCACGAATATTCGTTGCCAACACTAACAACTAAATTACTGTGTACATAAAAACTTACTTAAGTCCATATTATTGAAGTGAAAGATATGGTAAGTAGCACAGATTACTGAATCAATTTCAGTCATCTGTGGTATACTTTTGTAGTCACAAATTTTTTCATCAAAAAATTTCAGTAAAGTTACAAAGGTTTTTTTTTATTTTCATTCAAATAAATCTACATACCGATGAAAGTATCCAATTCGGTAGAGTTAATTACTTTAAAAAAATAACGTATGTCTTAAATGGCCCGACTGGTATCAAGGCTCAGTTGTTAGCGGGTCTGCTTACTAAGATAGTGGGTTTGCGTCCGACCCAGGAAAAACAAGAAAAACATTTATATAAACATGGAAGATCTGTTCTGTGTTTGAATTTGTCTATGTATCATAAATATGTACCTACCTATGTTTTTAAGATTATGTACCTAAGTGCTAGATGACCTGGTAAATATTGTTCTGTCCTATAATATCTATCTACAAGAAAAAAAAAATACATCTGATGGTTAATATATCGAATCCAGTTGTAGGTACACATAAAAGATTCATCATAATTGGCCCAGGCAATTAGGAGTTTAATGAAAATATAAGGAGAGAAGATTCATACATATCAGCTATTAAATAAGTACCTATGTATTTTATCGGCTTCCATAGCAGTAGCTTTGCTTTGTTTGGGGTAAAATGCTGTTGTGTGAAAAATTTAAAGATTTTTTTTTGTATGTATAACATAATAAAATAATATGGAAACGAATAAGCTCAACATTGATAACAGCTATTTGCTACTCATCAAAACTTAACAGTTCGAAACTCACCTTGCAAAAGCCCGAGAACGATAACCGCAGAAATTAGCACATTCATTGTAAATCAAAATTGTATCACAGTACTGCACCGAACTAGATTTTTTTATAATTAAGTTAAGCTAAGTTTATGTCATGTTAATGGCACTTTCAATTGAACAATGGTCCCATGTCGAAGGTAGGAGCGATCGCGACGCGGCGCGAGCGTGAGAGACGCGAGCTATGCGGCGACAGACAACTGTGTGCCGCCGCCGATTTCCCTGGCTTATAACTTCCCCTGCCTATATTATAATGAAAGGACGTCAGCTGGTCTCGGTGCGAAGTTTTCCGCACTACAAAATGCATGAGCGGCCCAAGTTAATCTAACTATACCTTGTTGTTTTGTCGACTTTAAAACTTTTTGAACTGAACCATTTCAAACTTTGCGTTTGTTGTTTGGAATTTGTAAATAAGAACTAACTTACACCGAAAGATGAATAAATGTATAACACAATACTGGCAGTTTCACCAGGGTGTTTCTTGACCCCATTCATTACTTTCCCGGGGGAAAAATAGCCTATGTATGTTTCCACTATTATTTCTAAGTAGGTATATACCAAATTTAATTCAGATTTCATCAAGTTTTTGCGTGCAAGAGTAACAAACATCCATCCTCACAAACTTTAACTTTCATAATATCAATAGAATTATCAATGACATACATTTTTTGACTAAATGCCTGGGATTTCAATAACTCTTTCATCTTTAAATTGTTTTTTAAAATTAAGAAACTAAGGTAAAACACTCAGTTATGCTAAGCAAATAACCAAGCATAAATAACCCACAAATCCATGATGGACTAGGGATAATCAAGATAGTCAACCTTACTATATAAAAGCGATCATAGAGTGCCGGAGAGATTTCCACGCTGAATGGCAATGTTTTGGCAAATGTTTTTTGTAAAAAACATTGAGTAAAAATAAATTAGTTGAATAATGTACAGAATTAAAATATTTCTACTGTCTGGGTGTATTCTATGTAGATATAATAATTATCTATGTATTTAAAAAGTAAATAAGTATTAGGCTGTCTGGTTTCCATAGTACAAGCTTTGCTTAGTTTGTGGTCAGATGGTGTTGTGTGTGAATTGTGTCCACCAATATTTTTTTTTTATTTACAAATGCAAATCGTGTAAAAAATAATTGTTATAAAACCTATACGTAAAAATTGTATAAATAAAATTATTTCAGGCACACACAGAGTTGATTTGGCTATTTTTATTATGTAGGGACCTACCTATTAAAACAGTAAATAGATTGATAGCTTCTATAAGAATAGACGAGAAACCCCTCTGGAGGAAACGTGTTGTTTCCCTATTTTAACGCTGTATTTGCAGAATGAGATCTAAGTAGGTAGGTACTTACCTATTACTATAGGTACATCCTACTATTCCTACTAATATTATAAACGAGAAAGTTTGTAATTGTAAGTATATGGGTGGATGGATGTTTGTTACTATTTTCACGTAAAAACTACTGAACGGATCGGGCTGAAATTTGGAACATAGGTAGATTATAGTCTGGAAGAATTACTTAAGCAATTTTTATCTTGAAAACAAAACGGGAACGAGAACTACGTAGGTAATACCGCGGGTCAAAGCTTTTATGTTATGTAAGTAGTAATTTACACTGTGCATTGACAAAAATATCTACTGCTTCTGGATAAAATTTTTGGACATGTACCTATGAATCGAAGGGACTTGAGATACTCATTCCGTAACGTTCGTTCAAAAAAAGTAATTCTACTCATGTCAAATGATACTCTTGATCTTATCAAGTTATTTTTTCAATAAAACATAATTTCTTGTTATTAAAAGTTTATACAGCCAGTGAAAAATAATCAAATGATCTATTTGATTATTTTTCACCACTTTCCAGAGTTCGACATAACCCGATCGTCTCCCGCAGACGGAAGGGGGTACCTACCTATGAGCTATGAGTGAATGTACCTAGGTACCTATTTCCTCCACGTAAAAAAACTGGATTCAAAGTTATGTGTTAATTCAGGTAATGTAGGTACACCTACTTACAACATATTTAATTCCATTCAGCTTCATTTTAGTCCACAGCTGGACATATGCTTTTTCCGTATACCTTACGTCACTCTGTCTAGTCTCAGGATGTCCGTCGCTACGTGGCGGTGGACTAAGATAGGCTGATGATGCATAAGCAGACCGCTAAATTTTCCCAGTTCCCTAGGAGATAGTCAAGGCCATATTCCACCACGCTGGCCCAGTGTGGGTTGGTGGGTGACACACTGACACATGACCTCGAAAGATTCAAGATACATGTCGGTTTTCCACGATGTTTTCTTTAACCGTTTTTAAGATAGCGACATTAACGCGCATGACTTCGTAAAGACAGTAGTGCGCGTGTGATTGGAACCCGGGGCTTCCGGATCGGCAGTCGTCCTTCTCCTGACTAGACCTGCCGTAACTTTGATGATGATGAGTTCAATTCAAACCCGCTCAACCACTACAGAGATATGAACAAACATACTTTCACCTTACATACTTTTAATTATCACCTTCGTAATGTTAGCGTCATTTAAAAAAATACTTGAGCCCGCCCCTAGGTAGGTACCTAGGTAGTACCGGTAACCGGTGCAAAGAAGCCCATGACCCATGACGCTCGCTATGTTCCCAACAGTCCACGTTCAATGACAATTTCAACCTTTGCTGTTTGTCTATAATGATACTTTTATTCGTCTGTGAAACTAGGTAAGTACAAAAGTGTGTTGCTGTGTTATAAACAAGTCAATCGATTGTTAGATTCCATTATAATTGGTACCTATACGGTTTGTAAAGCCCTAGAACTTATTAAAACCATATCAAAAACGCGTATGTCTAATTAGATTAGGTCAGCGATAGGTAAACAAATGTAGGTAACCCTTCCGGTAGTCAATTAATCTGTAGCTTTCTAGAGTAGGTACAACCTTGTTAAAGGATTCAAAGGAGGTCATCGGTGGAAATATCGCGTAAAAGTGTAAATTATTACATAAATTAAGACATTCTAAAATAAAGCGTTAGGTAATTAACAAACACTTCACTAACAGGTAAATTCGTTTCTTTTACTTAGATAACAGAGGATCATGTTTTCCAAATCATGTTTGGTGAGATTTAGGAAACATAAATTTTGTTAATCGTAGGTACTTCCAAAGACTCGAATGAAGAGGGGGTCTACCGCCTAACGAAAACGCTTTGACATTGCTGTCTCTTTTCTTCTCCCTTGAAATGAAAGAGACGGCAATTAGTTTAGTTTAGTGCGTTTTCGTTAGGCGGTAGACCCCGAGCTCTCATTTCCGTAATGAGAATATCTAACTATGGAATGTGTTGGAAAGTACCTGGGTGGGTATTTCCGGGTGGATTTTTACTGGATGGTTCAAGAATGAATAGGTTTCTTCTAGGTACCTAAGTGTGATTTACATTATTTTATTTATTACTAGCTGACCCCGCAAACGTTGTTTTGCCTTAGTGAACAACCCTTGTCACTTAGGGGTATGAAAAATAGCTAGTAGCCGATTCTCATACCTACAGGATATGCATATACAATTTGGTTTAAATCAGTAAAGCCGTTTCGGAGGAGTAAGGAAACAAACACTGTGACACGAGAATTTTATATATAAGATTTAAGCACATCGTCGCTTAACATCAGTCAAAGCGGTGGTCAAGCGCAAACCAAATACCTACCTAATTACTTAGGTTGAAAAAAATGTATTTCCTAATCTATACCTACCTATGTATAAATTGAATTGAAGTGTCGGGCTGTAATTCCAAATTAACAGTTTTTTCACACAAACACATGTGAAAGTAAATACCTACGGCGGTACCTACATACATAAAAAACTATTTTTAATGTTTCTGTCTGTCTGTTTGTTCTGGCTTATCTATGACAAGGCTAGACCGATTTTAGCGGGATTTTCACTAGCAGGCAGATAGCTTACGATGCAAGGGGTAACTTAGGATACTTCTATAAGAGAGTAAAACTAGAGTTCCGCTAATACTAAATCGAAACAATGTAGGTAGAACGGGTTAACTATTGTAAAAAAGGCCATTTAAAGGTACCTATAGTTCGCCAAAAGTTACGGCTGGTCTAGTCGGGAGAACGGCGACTGCCGATCCGGAAGGCCCGGGTTCAAATCCCAAGCGCACCACTGTCGCTTTGAAGTCATGTGCGTAATGCCGCTAACTTAAAACGGTGAAGGAAAACATCGTGAGGAAACCGACATGTACCTAGAATCTTTCGAAGACATGTGTCATCCGCCAACCCGCACTGGGCCAGCGTGGTGGATTATGGCCTTAACTCTCTCTTTGCGAGAGAAGGCCCCGAGTCCCAGCAGTGGGAACGTTTAGTGGGCTGTTGATGATGATGATGATAGTTCGCCAGGTTACCTAGTTAGGTACCTACCTACTACTAAAGTTCCTCACAAGGTACAAAAAAAATATTTAGGTAGGTATACCTATAGTTACTTTGTAAAATTTTCAAAGAAATTACAGCTCAAAATATCTCCGGGACGAGGTCTATGTAGTGGTGCCATAGACTTCGTTTTTTTTTGTTCGATATCTTTGAGTGGTGCAATGATATGAACTTTTTGCTGCCGACGCCATGTAGCTTATCATTACACATAGCTGTCTTCATAAGAGGCCAAGAAAGATATATTTTGAGGATGTGGCATCCGCCAACTCGCACTTGGCCAGCGAGGTAGATTATTATTATTTCGAGAGCCGTGCCAAAAGATTTACAGGCAACGACACCCTTGTTCGAAAACAAAGTGTTGAACATCGTTCAAAGTTCCTAACTGATAGGATTTTTATCGTAGATAGGTACCTTCCTACACTTCGGAGTGTGCAACTGATCTGCATGATCTAATACCATTGACTGATCTGCTGAATAAACTGATCTGCATGATTGGAAGAATATATTGTCGGAGTGTTTGAAGTACTGCGAGGCGAGGGCTTGCAGGATTAGTGAGAATGATGAGCTATATTTGAATGTTTTATAAATGTTGACATTGTTTAATTATTTTATTTTTTACATTTTTGTATATTTTTGACATGTAAATTTAATCTATTTTAATTTTTGCTGTAATATGACATGACCTTGAGGTCCAATAATTATAAGTGCAGGACTTGACGCTTATTAATGATAACTTGTTGGATTTTCAATATTGTTAAACCTTCTTTGATAACATAATGTTTTCCTAAAGCTGTCAACTAATGTAATTGATTTTGTAAATCGTTTTAGTTGTGAAAATAAATAAATAAAATAAATAAATAAATACCGCCTTGCTCTTTTTTCTACCGAACTGCTCGTAGTTGGGGATAAGTGACATCGTTTCATAGTTGACATTCCAAAGCTCGAAACTTTGTAATGTCAACTAAGAAAACGAAGACTCTAATTTTGTGAACGTCTAAGTTGTGGAATGCGTTGCCTGAGTTAGGTACAATATTGTTGTCTTCAAATTGAGAGTGAATCGGTTTCTTCTAGGTAAGCACGCTCCATCCTAGCTTAACATCGGGCGAGACAACGGCCAAGTGTAATCTTAGTTTTTAGAATATATTGCTTTAGAGACCTTGCAGTGGAACCATACAGTGCGACATTATAGCTTCGATAGTCTTAGGAATTTTCTTTGAAAAAAAAATAGAACCGCTTTGGGTTCTAAGATAGGTATTTTAAGTATGCATATTGAACATTTATGGTTTTGTTGTACTTTGAGTTCCGAAACGATTCGATTCGATAAAACATATGCGAAAATCACTTATTAGAAAATACGTGAAGTAAGTAATGTTTGTTATGTAGGTACCTTCATTACCCCATATCTCAAAATTGGCCGTCTAAGCAAGTTAGCGAGTAAGCATGTGTTCTTAGTACTTACTAACTCTACTCAATCGTCCACATTTCATTCGTCAGAAAATAGGTGACGTCTGGCAGCTCTGGGATCTCGGACTATAAGCGAAAACACTCAGTTATGCTAAGCAAATATTAACTAAATCAAGCATAAATAACCCACAAATCCATGATGGACTAGGGATAATCAAGATAGTCAACATTACTAGTTAAAAGCGGTCATAGAGTGCCGGAGAGATTTTTTCCTCAGGAATTAGGAACCGCTTTGGGTTCTAAGATAGGTATTTTAAGTATGCAT
Organism: Ectropis crepuscularia; assembly: GCA_963693475.1. Lineage (NCBI taxonomy): Eukaryota > Metazoa > Arthropoda > Insecta > Lepidoptera > Geometridae > Ectropis > Ectropis crepuscularia. The sequence continues at coordinate 11,415,738 of OY856346.1, forward strand.
ATTGAACATTTATGGTTTTGTTTGTTATACTTAGGAGGAGTTAGTACTTTGAGTTCCGAAACGATTCATAATAATAGGTATAATTTATTTTCGCCGAAAAAACAAAAACAGATTTCAATTTAAAATTAAATTCAGGCTTACCACATACCACCAAACTCAATAGGAAGCAATCACTAAGTCATCGAGGTAACAAAAGTAAATTTTAGTTGTTTTTTTGCTCAAATTTCCAAAACAGCAACACCGATTTCGATAGAATTTATATGGGTGGTCCTCTGAACTATGATCTACCAAACAAAAAAAGAACCATCAAAATCAATTATCACTTGACGGCGTTATCGAGTAACATACATAGGTACACACAAAAAAAAACATAAGTACAACCGAATCGATAACGTCTTTTATTTTGGAACTCGGTTAAAAATAATTTAGGTTTATTATGAATTCTACCTACAATTTTCGAAAATATTCAATATTTTCTTCAAATTTTTTAAATTTTCTTAAAATTTTACTCAATAATTCTTCCAGGATTTAATACACTTTACTTCAATCATTGGATTACCTGCACTGCAGCTGAAAAAGGTAGGTTGTTTCATTATAACTATGTAGGTAAATTGATATAGGTAAAACGACCACCATTTGTGAATAAAATACAAACATGTTAAGTATTCCCTTGTATAGCTAGAAACGCCCTTTGTATCTGTTTATTATTTTATAAAGCGGCGTGCATGCAAGAAAATTGCTGCCGTGACTGTAACAAATTATGTTGAAGGCACAAAAATGATTCCTGTCGTGGTTATCAGTATAAACATAGTCATTGAAAATTAGCTAAAATAGCAAATAAATTATAGTAAATCCAACGAATAGATAGTTTTGTTCCGAATTATCGAGAAAAATTGATCATTCATAGGAAGATACTTTTATAAAGTTGCAAATCTGCCTACAGTTGTAGGTAGGTTACAAGTGACGCCATAGGTAGTGTTGAATGTTATTATTTTATACCCTTTCTACTTCTACATAGGTCTCCTGGTGGTTCAAATTCAAATGACCCATCAATTTTGTACACGGGCCTGTACCTAGTCTTGTAACGAATATTTCGATACGTACTGCAGGTCTACTACGAAAACAAACTCCGAATGATCGGATCCGACCGACAGCTGAATCGGATTGTAGCCTACCACGAAAAACAGTCAGATCGATACATCTCGGTCGGAAGTTATAGACTTAGGTCGGATGAGGGTCGAATCGAACGAAACGGCCGATCCTATCAACCGACAGATTGTCTTTCGAGGTAGGAAAAGTCCATAAATTCGGCCGATATATCGTTTATCGGCTTCGTAGTAGGCCTGCTGGGTTGTTGAAAGTTATTTTAATTCTCAAATACTTGTGTTTCGTTAATACGTTAATAGATACATAAGTTTATTTAGTTATAAAAATAATTCTCGTTTGTTTCCAATGCAAGGACGAGCAAGATATGCGCCTGATGGTAAGCGACACTCTTGTCATTTTTTTGGAGATGCATTCTAAAATTACTACCCTGCGGTTGTCACGCAGATAAAAGACGATTTGACCTGTAATTTCACTAGAAACATTATCCTTAAAACTGGAACATAGTAAGTAATGTTTTTACATGGCGGTAAAATAACTGTCAAAGTTAAAGTAGGTACTTTCCCAGGCACACTACACAAAGAGTCCTTCCACTACAATTATCCAGAGCAATTACTGGGCTAAGAGACAAAATACCTTATACCTCCGGGTGACGAGCGCAGTGATTTGGACTCTTCGTATTGCAATACCCGAGTGTCACTGCTGTGCAGACAGGCAAGTTGCTTACCATCAGGCACATGTCCTACTCGCCTAGTCACTCTATACAAACTATATAAAACTATCCATTTAATTAAACTTTATAACTTTGATTCAGCTTTATTTGGATCTGCCGGTATCCGTCATAAGCCTAACATGCATTTCAATTAATTTTGTAAAAAAAATAATTATATTTTACGTAAAATGTTGAATGAAACAATTAAATTGGACTTCACACATTTATTGTATTTTCGTCTAATAAAAATACTATATCATATATAACTATTTAAAAGAGGATATCTACAGCAATTGACAGTCTTGCTGGTTTTACACTCACACTGAGCACAAAATAATCCGTCGCGATGCTTTAGCGCATTCGAATGGAGACTCTTCACCAACAATCTATTTTCTTATTCTAAACGCGCAGACAATTTTTGAAGTAATTAGGTAAATGTAAAGGATTGATTTAGATTTAATCTTTAATATATTTTATGGATTTATTCAAGTTATTACTATTGCACGCACTATTTACGAGTAAGAATGATTTTGAACGTATGAAATCGGAATTTATTTATCTACAAGTGAGGGTTGCGTTGCCTATTTCACTCTAGTTAAGAGTAGCTGGCAGTAACAAGACAGTGGCAATGGGTTTGATCGTTTACGTGACTATTAGAACATTTTCCATACCTTTACGGTAAGAGGGCCACGGAAAACTCCGCGAAAATTAGATCGCAACGTGAATAACAATTTTATGAAATACAGTGTCACCTCTACATAACGACACTCAAAGAGACTGTGCATATTTTAACGCTATAACTATTGAGAGTTGTCGTTAAATGGAAAGAAGAAAAATCTGTATTAGAAAAACAAAAAGACAAATAGGTAACAATTCTTATTTCAACGCTTTAGCGTATAGTTTATTATTTTCGTCTGTCTTTTGTTGCACTAGTAATTTTGTAATTTTTTTTACTTCTTTTAATCGGATCTTACAGTCTACACTCCGAACTTGTAAAAAAATAATGGATTTTTTAGAAAGTTCGGTATGTATGAAGCCGACAGTTAAGTTTATTGCCTAGGATAATAAAGTTACGGAAGAACGTGCACAGAAGCTCAGTTGTTACTAATTTTGGCAACTTAAAAAGTACTTTTTGTTGTTTTATTTTCGACATTTTCGTCGCTGAGACTGGGTGTAATGCTATAGGTATAGAGTTCTGAGTTTGTTGTTAAATCCAGTGACGTTACATGGAGTTTACACTGTACTTCGTACCTGTGTCGCACAAACCATAAAGCGTTGGCCCACTCTGTCCTATCGCGCGCGTGAATTACAAATATCATAATTTGTATCACATTTACATGAGCCAAATAGCTTTCAGTAACCGTTAATAATTTCAATCTAATTAGTAACGGTTCAAAGAACTAATTGGGAAAAATATTTCAGATAGACAAGCTGATTGATGGTAGGTAATATTTCATGCTTTTGCAATATCTAGTCTCTAGTCGGTCATCACGTGCGCAAAAACATTAGGTACTCGAAACATTGTTTCCAAATTATCGTTTAACAGTCCAGTGACAAAGAAATATTTCATTGAAACTGTTGTAACTGTACCGTATTATAGTATAAAGTCACTACTGTGAACCGAACAATCCTATGTCACTTTCACAAGAATTAAGATATGAGCCGTTAGTGATAATTACACGGATGTCGTCAATTAATTAAGGTTGTAATACAAATTAAAACGATTCATCTTTAAACTTAATGTGCCTTTTAAATTTACCCGAGTAACAATCACTTATTGTAATCGAATATCGATGTAGCGTTGCACTAGTCCGCGGACCTACCTTACTAGTATCGTTAATACCTACAGGCTAATGTGGGGTGACTGGAAAGTTGGTTTTAAGACCCCTGTGTTTGTAATCACAAGTAATTGCACATTGATGTCGCTCTAATATCGCAAGCGAGCAAAAAAAATCTCGTTCACCGCACGAAAAGCGTATGTTTATAGCTCGATGCCCGCGCCGCGAGCGACAACAGAATAGAAATGACCAGACATGCGAGACCAAAAATATCGATTTTTGATATTATGAGATAACTTTACCTGTAGCGTTCAACGAAAAAACCCACGCCAACTTGCTTTTTATGTTTATGAAAAATGTTTTCTGTATGATATTATATTCCGTCCATTTCAAAATACGGTTTGTTTTTCTCAGAGTGGTACAAGAATAAACAAAATAGAATTGGTCTCGCCACACATATGGTTCGCATATTTCATATAGACTTCTAGGAGGTAAATCATGCATTAGATAGGTACCTACAGTATAGATAAGGCGGCACATAATGTACTTCGATTCTACTAAAATACAACTGTTTTTAAATTATATACATTATACAAGTTATATGTCAGTTTGCACAAGGCCATGGAAAAAGAAATTATACTCGAGACTACATTACATAGGCAATAAAAGATAATTAACAATAAAATACATTTTAATCCTCTGTGACATGACACGAACATTACCCAGTCTCACGGGAATTATAAATTTTATTTTTTATTACACAAGTGTTCGTCATGCACAGAAAAATGATTTATAAAGTCTACTTAACTTATTATGTATTTTATGTACACTAATGTATTCGTCTGAACAATAAATTGGCTAAATCATATTATTAGTTAAGAAAATAATTTGTAACATTCACCTTTAATACAATAAATGTAAAAGTAGTTAGGTACTAGTCGATACTCCCATCTTTAAATCGTTTGAAACTTCAAGTTAGGTAATTCAGAAATCATAGCCAATCAAAATCAACGGGAAATAATTATAGATCAAAAATGTACACAATTGCACCATAGGCAGACTATAGCTATGCATCAATGTTAGGAATTAAAATATCACACAGAATCTCACATCTCATACTTCCCAACCTCAATACTGATAATACAACACTTGTAAAATCTGTAGCATCCAGTTGGAGTAACTACATTAAAATAATTATGTGTACTTTCTTGTATCTATTACTCGGCTTACAATACTAACAATGTGAAACATTCTACAGTCCTACACACAGCATACATAGTATGTACAATAAAAACTATCTACACAATATGGGGCTGTACAAATATTCTTTTAAAAAAGAAAACTTTTTCCCCGCTTTTTAAATAATGCAATAAGCATTCATTTCCCCTGTCTTACGTGGACATTAGTAATTTTATCAGAGGTAATCGGAGTTTGGCTTACATAATGGACCTTACGACCACTTGTACTCTATCTCATGCCATAGAAAATAAGTTAAGCAAAGATTTATTTGATTGTTAATATTTGAACAGCCCCTTTGACAAAAAACAAGTTTTGCCGTACCATACACTGTAGACACGCACACGAATTACTGTTGAAATTATTTAAAAAAAATCAGATAATCCGTAAAAATAAATGCGCGCGCGTTGTAGCAGACCCGAGACATAGACGTATGGTAACTAATGATTCTTATTGTCCAAGTAGGTGTAGCGTTATACACCTACAATTTCACTCAAGGTCATTTTTCATGTGTTTTATCAAAAATTCTGGTGCTCATTAAGTTTAATGCTATACCTTAAGTTACTGGACTGATTTTTAGTTAGTACATAAGAACGCAACTGGAGTATTGTGTTTATGAAAATCGTATATTAAATTCAAGTATTTGATATAGCTTAACAACAAATTGTCCACCTATACAATGTGACGGATAATCTCTACGGAGCAAAGTCGCGTTGTTTTTTTTTTCACAAAACATTTTATTGCTGCTGATTAAGCTAAAATTACTTCATCCGTTGTATGTAGTTAGCCGACAGCAATAGATTTACTGAGTAGAATGAGTTAATTGACAATTGGAACATATAATTTTAAAATTACAGTTATTAGTAAGGAAACTAGTGGAAAAGAAATGTTTATAGCCATATTTCACTTACGTAACAACGATAGTACGACATAAAGGACTAATTAAATGCAAAAGATGAAATAAAATAGCATTAAACTGTAACAGATACACCAGTTAGAAAAATATAACGCCCTTATGGCAAAACAAGTTGATTATTTATAACCTACATAAAATGTATGATTTACTATTTTATAGACAGGATTAGTTCGAAGAATCCACTATATTTACATGAATTACATAATTATCTACTACAAAGAAGCAGGAAGCATCGTTTTTGTTGTAAAATTAATCATTAAAGGTGAATCGATAACAAATAGCAATCAACAACACAATCGAGGAATAATTATTTCACTATCTTACATTCAAATAAATATAATTAAGAATGTTGTGTGCAAAACAAGCATAACGGGAATTACAGACAAATACATCTTTCACCCACCTGGTGGGACAATATAAACACAAACGACGTCGAAATTACTAATCACTATGAAAAAATTAAGTCTTCAAAAGTATCAAAACTTTTGACGTAGGTACACATGGGCTGTGATTGGTCGCTGATCAACCGTTGTTATTTATATATAATACACCAGGTGATCGTGAACTATAGTTGTTGGTTAGGTATCATGAATAACCTACACTACAACGAGGGTAACCTGAGGCAGCTCTACGAGAGTGGTTGATATGTTAGTTGGAGCAGTGACATGATGCAAGAACTGTGTGAAGCCCTGTGAGCACATCTTAATAACACAATGTATGGAAAATAGCTGTGCGCCTGATTCACACGACGACAGTTCTGTGACAAACAAGCTATACGCTGCAAACTACTATCACCTAAAACATACACCATGTCACAAAAATATTTATTTTACACTGTTGTATACGCATACAATAATAGATATATTCATTTGTACATTACACATGTGATTCTTTTAATTTAGAGAGTATTTACAAATAAACATCTCAACCATCACCTCTATTCACAATATTTTAAACCTATACTAAAATTAAATTTATCAGGGTGTAATGTCCTAACTAAATTAGAAGTAAACTTGCTATATATAGTATCCATACAGCACTACCCCATAACGTAATATGAGGTGATTGATCAAAACAAACCTAGCACTGTGAATCGCAAATTGCTCTTTTGTGATTTCATTGATCCATTATGGTGACCTTGCTCCATCTTTCAAGTAGATAATGGAGTAATCAAATTTTAATGGAAGACACATGCAGTAAAAGAATGTATACAAATTATGGGACTAGCAAAGTTTCTGACACATATGTGCCACACAAAACTGGATCAAAGATGTCTTCAGAACAAGAAACAAACCAATCAATGTCTAGAGATAGTGATAGATCTGTTGCAAAGGCCAAAGAAATAAGCAGGAACATTTGTTCAATGTCTCAGAAAGACATGCAATGCATGCAATTTATGACTTAAAACTATGTAAATTTTACGAGGCTTTGATACAGAGAAAAAAAAACAGTTTAGTGACATAAATTTAGTGGCAATATTTATAACCTGTCAATTCAGGCCAGATAATGTGTATTTTATTCATTTCACCTCATTGAAATAGTAGTATTGAATTGCACAATCAAAATTAAATTATATTTTATCTATGTCGCATATTTCATCATAAAGAAATCTATCTATACATTTGGTATGTGAATACTGCCCTAAAATAATATATGTATTGCATACAACACCAAGACATGTGACGAAGACATTTAGCTACTCTTTACAAGAGATAAGTTGCAGTTTTTGCAGTTTGAGTAAATGTGTTAATATGTGTAGTAAAATGCAATAATTTTAGTACTTGTTAATGTACTTACTGTTCATCCTTTTCCTTTAGATTAAATAAAACAATAGTTATTATTAAACCAGCATAATAAACCCAATATGACGCGAGAATTCATTATCAGTTTCTGATGGAATAAGTTGGAAGTCGTAAATGTTAAAAAAAATCTTCTTTAAAAACAATATAATGTAATGTTCACAAATTTATATCATAATTTAATTCAGTACGCTCAGTCGTAATAAACAAAAAATCAGCTCCAAATACCATTGGTATTGTTCGGCATAGACTTTCTATTGGAAGTCAACGTGCATGGGCCTATCCTGGCCTTAGTCTAACATTCTAAAACCTGGAAATACAATTATTATTAGTGGATGCGGATCTTTATACGTACATAAAGTTTTACAATAACATTAGTCAACAATCTGTCATCAGACTACACTATGCCCGCGTCAAAAGCAGGTTTAAGGAGGGTGTTATCCCTCAAATAACATCAAATACTAATTACTATCAAGAAAATATAACTGGATTACTCCGTCTATTTATACATTATTTTACAAAGATACTATACAACTTGCCGACATTCATCGAGGCTCTGACACACACAATTGAGACAGATCAATGGATTTTATAAATTGTCATAGTTTAAAACATAGCTCTGAGCATAAGCAAACTGAAATATAATGGGCTGGCCTTAACTGTGGGAAAAAGTGATAAACATTAAGGCAGACAAATTCTGGAGTGGTTTTCGTGATTTGGCAAAATGAGTAGATCACCCGCAGGTTGGATGGAGTAATGATATACGGAAGGTATCTGGAAATGATTAGAAACTGAACCCGGGATCAGGGTGAGCAGAGTATCATTACACAACACTATGGCCAGCTCTAAGCAGGCATGACTTATATAGGCTGACAATAAATTAAATCAAAAGTTGTGGTTCTGAATATAATTAACTGGTTTTTGTTAAGACAAATGAACATTTATCAGTTATTTTATTGACATTTCAATCAACAAAATAAATAATATTTCATTTCATTGATTCAATTGTTCACAAATGATCCCTTGATTTTATAGAACCTTGCCCAATTTATTGATCAACTACAAGTTTCAACTCCTGGCATTAATGTAAAAGGAGTTTGACACAAACAAAGGCAGCATTAATTTCCAACTGAGCAGAATGCAACATAATGAAATATCTGAAAATGGACAAAAACAGTAGGCAACAAAAATTTTGGACCCAGTTATATCAAGATACAAGGTCAGATTTAGATAGCAATGACATTTAACATTTGCTCAAGAGATATTTATGTGAAGGTTAAATCAAACTTTGGCAGAACCAAATCATCATATTTTACTTTATTTAAGTATCATTCAATATTGCACAGTTATAAATGTTAGATCTTATTTCTTAGTGACTTTACGTACAAGTTAATTTACCGCCAGCGGTTGTATTGCTCATGATCTTGATACTAATTGCATTGCAGTTAGAGTAACAGTTACTGATCATACGTTTTTGTGTTTGGCTCTCAACTTGACAGTCAATTATTAGAGACATGGATTTATGTGTGCATTTCTAGGTCGTCACACGGAAATTCTGAAGTGTGAAACATTCTGTTTAGAATTATGCTGGTATTTTACTTGCAGACATTTGTAGATTTCACAAAGATCTTTCTTGTTAGGTAAATCTAATGAATCAAAAGATTTTATCTCCATAGTAGGAATTAAAATTAATTTATTGAAGGCATTCAGATTTCATACTAAACCACACTGTAAAAAGTTGTACAATAGAATTTTTACTTCAGTCATAAATGGTAAAAAAAAACAAAAATTAGTTTAGCGATCCCACAAAATGTAATAAATAGTGTTAAACTGTAGTAGACCAAATTTGAAATCACATACAGAATCACATATTTAATAAAATTATGTATGTTTTGAAACTTATGAGGCTTTGTGAACTTACCAAATATATACAAGTATATTTTACAGTATGTAAAATAAATACTACCTAATAAGTAAACCAATGCTGTAAAACAATAGGCCACAATGTCCATTATTCATGGTCAACTTGATTGTGAATACTCTCTACATGTAAAAATAATTAATTACAGTTAAAGTAACTGATTTTTATAGATATTATGAATTGGCAGGTCAGTTGTTGATTTTAACTGACTTATTATTATGATAGTATTGGTAGCAAAAATACATTTATCTTGAGAAGACAAACAAAAATAAGAAACCTGCCAGTGCATTACTACATATTTTAAAACAAGCACCACCATACAACACAATGAGTTGTAACTTACCTGCGAAGGTAATACAACGTCACATAGTGCCAAGCTACATGACAATCACTCGTCGACGCAACTTACAGCAACACCATACAACAAAATAAACTTAAATAGATTTTTCAAACTCAGACGATGCAAGCATAAGTTTATTCAGTTCATAACATACTGTTTACACGAGGCATGTGATAATGCCAGTTTGTATAGCCATTGATTTCGAGTGTAGATTAGCAAATGGTATTTACAATTTCCGGGGGCGAGTGAGACGTCGTTTTTTCCGCTCGGGCGTGTTGTTAGTGGCGTCGGCCGAGGCCCGGCGCCGCGTCGGCGGCGTCGACGCCGAGCCCTCGCCGCCGGAATCCGTTTTATACTCAGTTTTGGTCTTTTCCACTTTAACTTCCTTAAATTTAGTTTCTAATTTAACGTCTTTAACTTTGTCAGGCTTAGTTTCGGTTTTGGACTTGTCTGTTTTGGTTTCTGGCTTGGGTTTGGGGTCCGGTTTGAGGTCAGCGCGCGGGTCGCACTCGGGGGCCGGGGCTGCGGTGGCGACCCCGGCCTCGCACGCCGCCACGGCCTCAGCTTCCGTCTCTGCCGCCTCGCCGCTCGTTCCCGCTGCCCACTACAATACATACTATACGTTACTATCAACATTTATTATTTATCTATACAACTGCAAATCTATGGTATAATCCAAACTAATATGAGTCCAACATGTCCCAATGTTGGGCAGAGGCTTCCCTACCCTCTCTCCACTTCTCTATATCTAGTGCTATAACAGGTAGACATGTCTAGTCCAATTCTATATTAAATTTCTGTCGTGGAATATGGCAGTATTCATAAATATATTATAGAAAGCGTTAATAATAAGGTGCTTTGCTAAACCTTTACGTTATGCAGCTATCTATGGCCACAATAGATAAGTAGCGATGATTCCCCAGTTCACGCCTAGCTGACGCTCACCCATTCACTTGGAGCTTCATTTCGGGACGTCTATGGTTTTTTTCGAAGTCGGTACTCAAAGTTCGGAATATTATGTGTCAAACAGTTCTATTTGTCTAAATTGTAGTCTTATCATAACTTTGTGGTACTTTTCAATTTACTGTTTTGTACTTCCTTTCTTGTACCTACACAATAATAAAATAAAATAATTAAAACTGAATTCAGTAAAGTACCTACTCATATTCATTTATTCATACTTTATGTACGTCATTCGTGTAATAGCATTCAGTAAGCTAGCAAACTCAATTCAGAAGTGAGGATCACTTGCTTCTAAACTGGTTTCTGAATTTAGTAGACTAACCTTGCTTTTAAATTCAGTCACTAAATTTAGCCAAGTGTAATAAGACTTTAAGCCCGTTTAGAGAGACGTACTTTTTAGCATTCCATGGATTCACCGTACGGGTGCCGGGTCCATCGTGTGGCAGAGAGAGAAATCTCGAATAGACCCCAAGACTTGTGATTCGGGCGTAGGTTTAAAAGGGGCCCCTTATATTGACGTACGTCAACACTCACCTGCACTACTCGTATTTCTCTCCCTGCCCAGCCAAATCCGATATGATCCTACTAGTGCAGCTTTAGATACTCGTTCTAGTATAGAACTTACTGCTTGGACTTCTGGATAATCCAAGGTCTTTAAGCATGTTATAGAGAGATTTTGCTGGTATACCTCTCGCTCCTACTTCTACAGCGTATAAATTAACTATAATTTGAAACGAGACGAAAAAAGAGCGCAATGTGAAAGCTTGGACAGTTAGGTAGTCCTTCTGGTTGTCTGCGGTACCTGTGCGAGCGAAGAGGGCGAGAGACGCAGCGATGCACCGCACTCGGCGCACAGCGGCGGCACGGCCGGCGACCGCGACCGCCAGTACTGCAGCTCGGTTTTACACTTGTTCAGCTCCTGCAACACACAAACGGCATAATTATATTAATTTAATTTTTTTGAAGTGAAAATTTATTTTGGCACACCAGACATATTTTATACATATTTTTCGTGGGTTGTAAACTCGTGAATTGAATAGTAGCGTCAGCATTTCACGTCAGCAGCAGCAGAAACAATTTTGTAATCTGTGATTATCATCTTCATTTCCAACTGTACAGACCGGATCCAAACTGCATAAAGATAAACAGCCCACTAAATGCTCTCACTGTTGGGACTCAGGGCTTTCTCTCGCTAGAAGAGTCAAGGCCTTAATCCACCATACTGGCCCAGTGCGGGTTGGTGAATGACACATTACCTCGAAAAATTCTAAGTACATGTCGGTATTCTAATGATGTTTTACTTCACCGTTTTAAATAAGTGGCATTACGCGCATGATTTCGAAAAGACCGTGGTGCGCGTGGGATTTGAACCAGGGAGGTTCAGATCAGCAGTCATCGTTATCCCGACTAGACCAGCCGTAACTTATTGATAGTTTTCAAATACATATTATTCTTTTCATTTTGAACTGAACTGAACGGAACCAAAACAAACGGAATTAAAAGGGGTTTGGGTACTTTTGTATGGGCCCGTGGCGTCGTTTTTTTTTTTTAGCGGCCAGAGATCTGTTATCATTTTCTTGTAACAATAAAATACCCCGATGCTATCTGTGCAATCAGATTTGCTGTAAGTAATATCGGAGCTGAGTTATGGCCCCTCAAAGTTTTTTTTTTTGGTTTTCTTTGTATGTACTAGTGGCGCCATTTCCTATAGCGGCCAAACATCCGTTAGCCCTTTTGTGAAACATTATTTTTACCCTAAGGTACCTGTGTAATCAGATTTGTTGCAAACTATATCGGAGCTGAGTTATGGCCACTTAAAGTTTTTTTTTTGGTTTTCTTTGTATGGACTAGTGGCGCCATTTCCTACAGCGGCCAAACATCCATTAGCACTTTTATGAAACATAATTTTTACCTTAAGGTACCTGTGTAATCAGATTTGTTGCAAACTATATCGGAGCTGAGTTATGGCCACTTAAAGTTTTTGTTTTGGTTTTCTTTGTATGTACTAGTGGCGCCATTTCCTACAGCGGCCAAACATTCGTTAGCACTTTTATGAAACATTATTTTTACCTTAGGGTACCTGTGTAATCAGATTTGCTCCAAACTATATCCGAGCTGAGTAAAGGCCCCTCAAAGTTTTTTTTTGGTTTTCTTTGTATGTACTAGTGGCGCCATTTCCTATTGCGGCCATACATCCGCGAGCGATATAGTTTGGAGCAAATCTGATTACACAGGTACCCTAAGGTAAAAATAATGTTTCATAAAAGTGCTAACGAATGTTTGGCCGCTGTAGGAAATGGCGCCACTAGTACATACAAAGAAAACCAAAAAAAATAACTTTGAGGGGCCATAACTCAGCTCCGATATAGTTTGCAACAAATCTGATCACACAGGTACCTTAAGGTAAAAATAATGTTTCACAAAAGTGCTCGCGGATGTATGGCCGCAATAGGAAATGGCGCCACTAGTACATACAAAGAAAACCAAAAAAAAACTTTGAGGGGCCTTTACTCAGCTCGGATATAGTTTGGAGCAAATCTGATTACACAGGTACCCTAAGGTAAAAATAATGTTTCATAAAAGTGCTAACGAATGTTTGGCCGCTGTAGGAAATGGCGCCACTAGTACATACAAAGAAAACCAAAACAAAAACTTTAAGTGGCCATAACTCAGCTCCGATATAGTTTGCAACAAATCTGATTACACAGGTACCTTAGGGTAAAAATAATGTTTCACAAAAGGGCTAACGGATGTTTGGCCGCTATAGGAAATGGCGCCACTAGTACATACAAAGAAAACCAAAAAAAAAAACTTTGAGGGGCCATAACTCAGCTCCGATATTACTTACAGCAAATCTGATTGCACAGATAGCATCAGGGTATTTTATTGTTACAAGAAAGTGATAACAGATCTCTGGCCGCTAAAATGAAAAAACGACGCCACTTGCCCATACAAAAAATCCAAAAAATAAATAACTTCGACAGGCTATAACTCAGCTCCGATATGACTTAGAGCAAATCCGATTGCACAGATAGCATCAGGGTATTTTATTGTTACAAGAAAGTGATAACAGATCTCTGGCCGCTAAAATGAAAAAACGACGCCACTTGCCCATACAAAAAATCCAAAAAATAAATAACTTTGACAGGCTATAACTCAGCTCCGATATGACTTAGAACAAATCCGATTGCACAGATAGCATCAGGGTATTTTATTGTTATAAGAAAGTGATAACAGATATCTGGCCGCTAAAAAAAAAAACGACGCCAACTTTACCCAAACCCCAGGGGTTTGGGTACTTTTGTATGGGCCCGTGGCGTCGTTTTTTTTTTTAGCGGCCAGAGATCTGTTATCATTTTCTTGTAACAATAAAATACCCCGATGCTATCTGTGCAATCGGATTTGCTCTAAGTCATATCGGAGCTGAGTTATAGCCTGTCAAAGTTATTTATTTTTTGGATTTTTTGTATGGGCAAGTGGCGTCGTTTTTTTATTTTAGCGGCCATCGATCAGTTATGACTTTCTTGTAACAATAAAATACCCTGATGCTATCTGTGCAATCAGATTTGCTGTAAGTAATATCGGAGCTGAGTTATGGCCCCTCAAAGTTATTTTTTTTTGTTTTCTTTGTATGTACTAGTGGCGCCATTTCCTACAGCGGCCAAACATTTGTTAGCACTTTTATGAAACATTATTTTTACCTTAGGGTACCTGTGTAATCAGATTTGCTCCAAACTATATCGGAGCTGAGTAATGGCCCCTCAAAGTTTTTTTTTTGTTTTCTTTGTATGTACTAGTGGCGCCATTTCCTACAGCGGCCAAACATCCATTAGCACTTTTGTGGAACATTATTTTTACCCTAAGGTACCTGTGTAATCAGATTTGTTGCAAACTGTATCGGAGCTGAGTTATGGCCACTCAAAGTTTTTTTTTGGTTTTCTTTGTATGTACTAGTGGCGCCATTTCCTATAGCGGCCAAACATCCGCGAGCACTTTTATGAAACATTATTTTTACCTTAAGGTACCTGTGTAATCAGATTTGTTGCAAACTGTATCGGATCTGAGTTATGGCCACTCAAAGTTTTTTTTTGGTTTTCTTTGTATGTACTAGTGGCGCCATTTCCTATAGCGGCCAAACATCCGCGAGCACTTTTATGAAACATTATTTTTACCTTAGGGTACCTGTGTAATCAGATTTGCTCCAAACTATATCGGAACTGAGTTATGGGCCCTAAAAGAAAACCAAAAAAAAAACTTGTGAGGGGCCATTACTCAGCTCCGATATAGTTTGGAGCAAATCTGATTACACAGGTACCCTAAGGTAAAAATAATGTTTCATAAAAGTGCTCGCAGATGTATGGCCGCAATAGGAAATGGCGCCACTAGTACATACAAAGAAAACCAAAAAAAAAACTTTGAGGGGCCATAACTCAGCTCCGATATAGTTTGGAGCAAATCTGATTACACAGGTACCCTAAAGAAAAAATAATGTGTCATAAAAGTGCTCGCGGATGTTTGGCCGCAATAGGAAATGGCGCCACTAGTACATACAAAGAATACCAAAAAAACAACTTTGAGGGGCCATTACTCAGCTCCGATATAGTTTGGAGCAAATCTGATTACACAGGTACCCTAAGGTAAAAATAATGTTTCATAAAAGTGCTAACGAATGTTTGGCCGCTGTAGGAAATGGCGCCACTAGTACATACAAAGAAAACCAAAAAAAAAAACTTTGAGGGGCCATAACTCAGCTCCGATATAGTTTGCAACAAATCTGATCACACAGGTACCTTAAGGTAAAAATAATGTTTCACAAAAGTGCTCGCGGATGTATGGCCGCAATAGGAAATGGCGGCACTAGTACATACAAAGAAAACCAAAAAAAAACTTTGAGGGGCCATAACTCAGCTCCGATATAGTTTGCAGCAAATCTGATTACACAGGTACCTTTAAGTAAAAATAATGTTTCATAAAAGTGCTAACGAATGTTTGGCCGCTGTAGGAAATGGCGCCACTAGTACATACAAAGAAAACCAAAACAAAAACTTTGAGTGGCCATAACTCAGCTCCGATATAGTTTGCAACAAATCTGATTACACAGGTACCTTAAGGTAAAAATTATGTTTCATAAAAGTGGTAATGGATGTTTGGCCGCTGTAGGAAATAGCACCACTAGTCCATACAAAGAAAACCAAAAAAAAAACTTTAAGTGGCCATAACTCAGCTCCGATATAGTTTGCAACAAATCTGATTACACAGGTACCTTAGGGTAAAAATAATGTTTCACAAAAGGGCTAACGGATGTTTGGCCGCTATAGGAAATGGCGCCACTAGTACATACAAAGAAAACCAAAAAAAAAAACTTTGAGGGGCCATAACTCAGCTCCGATATTACTTACAGCAAATCTGATTGCACAGATAGCATCAGGGTATTTTATTGTTACAAGAAAGTGATAACAGATCTCTGGCCGCTAAAATGAAAAAACGACGCCACTTGCCCATACAAAAATCCAAAAAATAAATAACTTCGACAGGCTATAACTCAGCTCCGATATGACTTAGAGCAAATCCGATTGCACAGATAGCATCAGGGTATTTTATTGTTACAAGAAAGTGATAACAGATCTCTGGCCGCTAAAATGAAAAAACGACGCCACTTGCCCATACAAAAAATCCAAAAAATAAATAACTTTGACAGGCTATAACTCAGCTCCGATATGACTTAGAGCAAATCCGATTGCACAGATAGCATTAGGGTATTTTATTGTTATAAGAAAGTGATAACAGATCTCTGGCCGCTAAAAAAAAAAACGACGCCAACTTTACCCAAACCCCTTTCTCTGGGTTTTGTTAAATTTTTTGGATTATTAATTATTTGTTGTTAAATATTTATTCCTCCGCTTTCATGTTATCATATTGTTTGTACAGCGAAACCTCTTTATTTTCCTTACCCAGAGGACATAGTTTCCAAAGTAAGCTATCAAATTCTGAGTTATAAGTTATCACTTCTATCAACAGTTCCTATGACTGCCAATTTTTTTGTGACGAGCAGGAAATACAACTGAATATCAAGAGTTCAAATAATCTAGTATTTCACTGCGCTAGTCACTAGAGTTAATTTGATACTTTTAAAAAATCGCTAGCTTAAATTCGAGTTGACCATACACTGATGCACTATCAAACAATTTGCATAAAAAACTATATGATAGATTATGTAACGCAAAACTCTTTATAAACGTGATAATGTTTCATAACTCTCGCAGTGGCTTTTACAAACACACAAAGCTGATAACTAAATATAAATTACATCAACATCAAATTTAAAACAATAATTTTGCAAGCAGAGAATAAAATGAATGATCACAATTTTCGTAATGTAGGTTCTACATTTTGTTAGGTGCAAAATAAAACAATGAGAAATCGGATTTGCTACACATTTAGTTAACACAAAAACATCAATAGGTAAGTATAATTTACCAACAATAATGTTTTTAAATCTCACATTTCTACAAACAAAAACAGCATTTATAGCATGGAAACACAAAGTCTATAAAAAGGACATGGTAAAAGCAGTCTAGTTTTATGTTTATACTGCTGCATTCTCTAGCTAAGAAAAAGATAAGGCCATAATTAAGGCCATGTTGCCACCAAGTGCAGGTTAACAAAAGTCATATAACCTCAAAAGATTCTTGTAATTCCTCAGTTTTCCTTGTAATGTTTTTCTATCACTGTTTCAGCACATAGTCCACTTTTATAAAACCACAGTTGGGACTCTAGGCTTTCTCAAGGAGAGATTCAAGTCCAAAATACGAATGATTGGTGGATCACATGTCATTGATGACTGTCCATGTCTTTCTTGGAGTAGGCTTTTAGATAGTGTTAATGAACACTTATACTCTGCATTAGGCAAAATACTCAACAGATGCAGATGAGCTTTTAACCTACAACCTTAGGCAAACTGGCATTCTTACCAGTAGGTACTTCGAAGGGTCTCCCCCTTATAGTAAATATTTTGATCACATTTGACTAGTTTTTGCTTATATTTGTTTTATATTAGGGGCTACAGAGGTACCAAATATAGGTATAGAGCCTACATTAACGTATATAGATGATACGGCGGAGCCTACCGCCAGTATTTCTTACCATAGTACTATCAATACATTTTGACTAGCCTCTTGGCTTAATTGGTAGTAAGTGTGCCTGCGATGCCAAGGGTTGTGGGTTCAATTCCCAGTGCAAATATATCTGTGATGAATACAACTATTTGTTTAGTGTCAGGGTGTTCCTATGTGTAATAAGTATGTATTTAAAACTATGTAAGTATTATATTTATGTGTCTGGGTGTTCCTATGTGTAATAAGAATTGGCATGTATTTAAAACTATGTAGGTGTTTTGGGGTTAGATGGTGTTGTGTGTGAAATGTCCACCAATACTTATTTACATAAAAAGCACATACCTGAAGCAAAGTCTGGAATTTTCGGCTGGTCTCTTCATTTTTCTTATCATAGTCGTCCAACCGGTTAGCGTATTCGAGAGTTTGCTTCTGTTGCTCGGCGATCTGTTTCTGCTGCTCTGCAATCTGTTTCTGTTGCAGCGCAGTCTTACGTTTGCAGCTGCGGAGATCGCTCCGCAACGCTGACAGCTGGTCATTGTACCTGACGATGTCATCATAATTACATTAGAAACAAAATTATGCATTTTTTACATACTCTGTTCGAAACTTTGTATAAATGTTTGGAATATTTATGTGAGCCAAAAATATACCATTAGGAAAATCACGCATATAGGGGGCAGGGCCAAGCATGGCGTGATGCAACAAGAGTGGTTTGGTGGGTTTGTTCCCGTTTGTCCCCACATCGTCGTCTCCACTGGGGACAAGTGGGTAAAAAAAGTTTCGTTCGTCCCCAGTGGGGACGAATGGGGAAAAAAAAGTTTCGTTCGTCCCCAGTGGTGACGATTGGAACTCATAAATAGTGATTAAAATATTTATTTAAAAAAAAAGATTAATAATTTAATAGGTACGTATTTTAATTCGTATTTTTTTTTACGTTTGTATTTCCTTAATGTTTGCTGAAATTATTGGAAACTAGCAGTGCCCCGCAGTGATTAGTCTGGAAGAATACATACTATTTATCCCGGGAAAATAAAAGGAAAGGGAACTACGTGGTTAAAACTGCGGGGCACTGCTAGTTTCCAATAATTTAAGGAAGCATTAAGGAAAAACAAACGTAAAAAAATATACGAATTAAAATACGTACTAAATTATACATCTTTTTTTTTTAAATAAATATTTGAATCACTATTTATGAGTTCCAATCGTCCGCACTGGGGACGAACGAAATTTTTTTTTCCCACTCGTCCCCACTGGGGACTGTCCCAGTGGGAACATACAGTATGGTGAGGGTAGCGGCCGGATCGATGTTGTCTGGAGCGTTCGTCTCAATCTTGGAGTGGCGGATGTGCTAGGGATATGTATAGCTACCAGCGCCCCGCCGTTTCACCAGCGTAATTCCCGTTGCCGTTATTTTCCCGGGATAAAAAGCAGCCTATGTGCTCTTTCAGACTATAATCTATCTTTTAAAAAAATGTAAACCACTTCTTGTTCATACCAACACAAAATATATAAAAATAATAAATGCAGGTTTATTACGCATGTCGACAACACGAAATCACAAGATTTCATCCATCCAAAAAGCATCTAACGCGCACGTCTCGCCTACTACTCTACATTACCAAGTCGGTGACTGGAACCCATAACATTTCTCCCCTACCAAAAAATTACTCAACGCGGCTAAAACAGTAGTTTTTTTAAAGTATCGTGAGATATCGTCTCGCCCCGACGACCTACGCTTTTTTTTTAAATTCTTAATTGCTACTCCACAGACTCCGGGGTCCGTGACTTTTGTCATTTCAAATCTTATTTATTTTTACATATTTCTTGGATAATCAGAAGAACAGAAAAATAAGGGGGGAGTTGGGAACATTTTAAATACTTTGCCTTATTGCCATTTGCCTAAGCCGCCTCCTCCCGGCCGAGAGCCTCCACTACGGCTGCATTTCTGTCCCTGATGGCCATCTGTAGGTTGAACTCTCGGATGGTCTTCGGTGATGCAGCCAACGCTCGCCGCACGAACCGACCGATGGCGTCGTCGGTGTCGTCAGCGTAGTATGTGAAGGTCCCCGTGTGCCGTGAGATTGCAACAACCGCATGGGGCACGCTCTCGTGCAGCTTCATGTTTGCCTTGGTTTTTATTGCGCTCTACGCTACTCCACTACATTACAAATTCGCTGACGGGAACTCAAACATTTTCCCTACCAAAACTTGCTCAATGCGGCTACAGAAGTTTTTTTTACTTAAAAAAATGTATCTCACTTCTTCATGCCCTGCTTGATGCGGTGTATCCGCTTGCGCAGCACCATGTTGCTCTGCGGCGGCGGCGGCGACGGCGGCAGGCTCTCCTCCAAGTACATGTTGAGGGCGGAGACGCGGCGCTCGGGCGCGGAGCTGCCCGCCCCGCCGGACGGCTCGAACCCGCTCGGCGGCGGCGAGTCTAGGCACATGTACGACTTGCTGCTCTCGCCCGCTGCAACAATCAATTAAACTGTTCATTATAAAGTCACGATTTATGATAATAACTTTAATTTAAAGAAAACCCGACTGCAAAAGAACAACACAAAAACATTACATACTAAAGGACACTTGGGTGATTGAGACGAATCTAACGATATCTTAATTATCGAAATCCAACCAGCCGTTTGGAAGATACGTGGGAATAAAGAAATTAACAAACATACAAGGATACGCGCGAAATACATAACCCTTCTTTCAGTCTGGTAAAAAGAGGGCAGTTAAAAGCACACATTTCTGGCTGTTTTTGTTATTCAACAGCAAAAGAGTGGAAACTACCAGATTCCCTATTTCTCGAGGTATAATCTGGAACTTGTCAAGGTCAGATTGACTAGGTATCTTCTAGGTCAGCGTGCATCATCTTCGAACAGATCGCCGCTAACAATCGGGCGAGTTTTGGTGTTCAATCGTGAATCTGAGAGCGTTAAAAAGCTTGTTGGGAATGAATGGTTCGTCCATGGTAAGGTTTTATACCGTACAGTGAGTCCAATCACATTCGTGCGAGCGAGTTTTCACTCGCCCAATTTGAACCAAGCAATATACTACTACATACATATACTAACTACAATATGTTATCAGAACACGGCATACCTTACTTAAAAAATGTACCTAGTGCATTTCGTCTTCATGATCGAACTAAATTAATCGAGCCCGATCTATCTATTTTTTGTTTCTAAGCGCTACCAACTGCCTTTTATATTTATCCGTTATATCATCGATTTGTCATCTAGACATCCCACACTATATTCTGCCGGTTCGATGTCTTAATTTTACAGGCCATTTTACCCATCATTCAACTTCAATTCATTTAGCGTCCAATCGGTTGTATGACCATAATTTCAATGTTATAACTAGTTGCATCTCGCGGTAGGTATAACCCGCGCCCGCGGCTAAACTAAACAGTTAGCAGGGATTTTACCCCTAAAGGGTATAATTTTTAAAAAAATTGATTATCTTATTTATGTGGAATCAAAAGCCTAAAAATAAGTTTCCAGCTTCATAATTGACAAAATGTCCATAACTAAATAATGTCCACTAACTTTTATCCCCCCTTCATTCATAGTGCGCGTGGCATTGGAACCTGGGGCTCCGGATCGGCAGTTGCCGTTCTTGCGACTACTCCAGTTGAAACTTAGGCTATGGGGTATGCCTGTACTAAATTTAATTTAATTCAGTTCAGTAGTTTAGGTGTGAAAGCGTAACATACGGAGTTACTTTCGGATTTATAATATTAGATGGGTATATTTAGGGCTTTCGTCAATGTTTGGTGAGCGGACATACTTTCTGTAGCTTCACAGACTATTGTTCAGTTTATATGGAAAAATTCACGGAAAAGTTACAAAGTACCATTCTAGTAAATACCCGAGTGATGTGCTTATCGGTAAGCTTGCCGTTTATCAAGAGTATCAAATTGTTCGGCTCGTCATTTTATTTCATGGAAAGGTTTATCTACAACTCCGTCAGTTTACATCCAATGTAGATACAAAGGATCAATGTGTGCGATACCGCATCTCGTTCGTAGGTACTTATAAGTTTAATTACTACTAGCAGCGCTTCACGGTTTTACTCGCGTAGTTCTTGTTCCCGTTATTTTTTCGGGATAAAAAGTAGCCTATGTGCTATTCCAGACCATTATCTATCTATATACTAAATTTCCTCCAAATCCCTGTAGTAATTTTTGCGTGAAAGAGCTACGTTAATAATATTAGTAGGATATGTAATTATTAGGGATGGGCCGAAATTCGTTTTACATTCGGTTTAACCGAACTTCGGCAGCTTGAGCTGAACTTCGGCAGCTTGAGCTGAACTTCGTCATTCGGCCGAATTTCGGTTAAAATGCCGAACATTCTGCACTAAATATACTTGCACTATCATAATAGAAACTAATGAAAAAACATATCTGTAGTAACACAAAATTAAACAGCTCTTCTTACTAACCAAACCAGCCTTAGAAATCTTTCTTTCTTAATCAAAAAACAAATTTTTACTACTCTTCTCAACAAGTCTTAGAAATCTATCTTACTTAATCAAAAAACAAAAATAAAATTACTTTTCTAAACAATAATAATAACATTAATACCCAACTATTAGAAATCTCTCTTACCTAGTCAGAACACACAATGAAACTGGAAGATCTTAATAATGAGTTTTAGAAATCTTTGCATAGGTTACTTACTAAATAAAAATACTAAATTATATTGGTCTCCTTAATAGTTGGTCTAAAAAAATCTTTACAAGATCTGTAACAAAAATGAAATAAACTTTGCATTCTTCTGACAAAACATCTTAATAAGGTTCATTCATAAATTGAATTAGAAAAAAAAAATTACTTCTATCTAGCGTACACCAGCAATTAGGTAAATTTTTCATTTTGCCAACATTTAGGAATCATTTATTATTTAATATTTTGGACTATTATTAAACGATATTTCTCTCTAACATAGATTAGTTAGTAAAAATAGACAGCTATTCATATTCGAAATTAACCAGATGCGGGTTATGGTGCATAAACTCTAAAGACTCGGCCTTTTCTGGCAGAAGCCGGTTTCGTTTTTGTTCATACATATTTCCTGCCTCTGAGAAAAGTAGCAACACGAAAAGTCACAACACGAAAAAGCGCAGCGAAATTGAACCGAAGTTCGGCCGAATTTTTCATTTTTACCGAATGTTCGGCCGAAGTTCGTATTCGGTTCAAACCACATTCGGCCCATCCCTAGTAATTATACAACAACAATAAAAACAATATTATAATTTATAAACAATTGTTTTCGACTAGTAATTAGTAATAGTGAGGTCGTAGGTTCGATTCCCGCCTGTACCTCTGAATATTTTTCCATGTACAATTTGCCATCACAACTGGCTTTAATTGTGAAAGACGACATCGCGAGGAAACCGGCACATTTCAAAGAACCTTTCGAATTCTTGCGTTATCCACCAACTCACACTGGGCGAGCATAGTGGATTGCGACGACGCCGAGTCCCAGCAGTGAGACATTTAGTGGGCTACTTTATGCACATACATATACACTGACTCTGTAGGTATATTATGTTAATACTCTTCACACTCAAGTCACGTTTCTTATGAATCACTTCATAATAATTACGAATGCCTATTTAAAAACGTATTTTGTAATACCTAATAAAAATAAAAAGATTTTCACTTTTAATCAAGCTATCATCAATTTTTTTTAATCTATATTTTTTATTGCATTTGGCGTACTTCACCATCTCGCACGGTGTTATACGAGTTGTATATTAAGCTGTCTACGACGAAGCGCGTTTACATAGAAGAAGCAAATTCACTGTCGACTTACTAGCAGTATGCAGCAGTCTACATAATGAAATCAAGGTATAACCACTCAGACAACATATACTTTTTATTCCAAATAGTTCCAACTATATAACGATATAAATATCAAAATAGGAATAGATGAAATAGGTGTAGGATATAAATATCTATTCAAAGTTTGTACTTTGAATATCTATTTATATCCCAACAAAACGTTTAAATATTTAAAATAAAACCGGCCAAGTGCGAGTGAGACTCCCGCACGAGGGGTTCCGTACCATTAGCAAATAAACGGCGAAAACATCTTTGGCTATATTTAGAGGTGGGCGATTATGAGATATACTAATGAAATCATTCGATTATGAGAATGTCTCGAGATATCTCGATTATGACAGTTTGTAGTTACTAATTAGTAGTAGTCAGTCACGCACGCACGGTCGCTAGTAGAGGTGAGCGATTATGAGATATACTAATGAAATCATTCGATTATGAGAATGTCTCGAGTTAGCACGATTATGACAGTTTGTAGTTACTAATTAGTAGCCAGTCACGCACGCACGGTCGCTAGTCACGCGCGACTCGATTTACTCACAGCACAGCCGCGTGGGGTGAGAAAGGGGCAACACGATGCGGTCTCTCAGCGGCCCGCTATAAAAGAAGGGCAGCAAGCGAAAAAGCCACCTAAAACTTACAAAGTATCAATACAAAAATCGGTAAACTTACCGTTAATTAAATCCACATATTTATAGGTAAAAAAATGGTTGTCTGTAAAGTCGGTTTACTAACGATAGTTGAACGTGACAACGTCTTAAGAAATCAATACGCTGATAGCGCGAGTAGTGATACCGCTCGACTCGGCGGGTGGCGCCCTCAGCGCTCAGCTTCGTCCGCATGGCAAAGACGACGAACTAACGGTAACGGCGGAACGTGTCATGACGTCATGTTTTGCGGGCGTGCAGCCGGCTTCATCGAATTATAAGACGTTATCACGTCAAAAAGTGTCACGTTTCACACCACCGGCAACGTAATACAAACAAAAGAAACCAAATAAACCTATGTCGATACTACTAAAGTCACGGAAGAACTGTCGTCGACTTCATAAAATATGATTAGTAGTACTAATTACTAATATCATTCGATTATGAAAACATATTAGTTACTAATTCGATAATCGATTATCAACATTAGTAATACAAAATAAATCGATTATGCCGATCATTCATAATCGCCCACCGCTAGCTATATTCCGAATTTCGTATACATAGACTATCGCAGTTTCCGCAGACAGGCTTTCATCCAAAAAGTTTTGATAAAAATTTTGATTTTACCTTGTTTCTAACGGCGAATTCGATACCGCGTTTTATTCGGCTAGTAGCGCCATCTAGTTTGCGTGGGACGGACTAATCGAGCAAGAAATGGTAAAAAATCAAGTTTGTTGTATTGGTCTAAGATCCGGCTGCAGAATCTCTACGTTCATCGCGTAGTTAATCCAATTCACATTTGAACAAACATTTATGATTAGGAGAATACATTGATAATAGGTTTCCAGACAATAAGTGGCCGCAAGTAATTTTAACTAAATTGATGTTAATTAATTTTCGAAAAAAAAATTGCGCTCACTTGTTTTATAAATAAAATATCATCCATATCATAGCAATGTATTCTGTGTACTAAATATCGGGAATTTGTCAATAAAACAAAAAATACAAATTATTCATCTAAATTTATTTTATCGCCTTCAAAGTAGGCCCCTTCGCTTGAAATACAACATCTCCAACGCTTCACACAGTCTTCCATACATTTTTCATAGGCTATTTGCGGTATGGCCTTTAGCTCATTCAGCGAATTTTCTTTTATGGCTTCTATCGACTCAAAAGGTTTTCCTCGAAGTGGTAATTTTAACTTGGGAAATAAAAAAAGTCAGACGGAACCATATCAGGTGAATACGGTGCTTGGTCGAGAACTTTTGTTGAATTTTTCGCTAAAAACTCTTTCACTATAATGGCTGTGTGTGATGGTGCATTATGGTGTAGCATCCATGAGTTGTGTTGGCACCAATCTGGACGTTTTCGGCGGATACTCTCACGCAAACGCTTCATGACGCCTAAATAATATTCTTTATTCACTGTTTCTCCCTCTGGAAGGAATTCGGAGTGAACCACACCACGGTAGTCAGAAAAAACTGTCAGCATCACCTTGATTTTGGAGCGACTTTGCCGCGGTTTTTTGGGTTTCGGCTCGTGTTCGAGACGCCATTCTGAAGACTGTTGGCTTGTTTGCATGTCGTACTCATAAACCCATGTCTCGTCACCAGTTATTATACGTTTCATAAAGGTCGGATCCGTAGAAGCTCGGGAAACCATGTCTTCAGCGACATGCTTTCGCTGCGCTTTTTGAACAAAATTGAGCTCTTTTGGAACTAGTCGAGCGGCGACGCGTTTCATGCCTAAAATGTCAATGAGAATGTTGTGGACGGACTTAAAAGATATGTTCACCTCACTAGCCAACTCTCTCAGACTCATACGTCGATTTTATAGCATTAGCGTCTTGATTCTGTCGATGTTTCCTTTGGTCGTAGCGGTTGAAGGTCTACCAGAACGAGGCAAGTCTACTACTACTTCTCGGCCTTCTTTAAAAGCCTTATACCATGCATAAGCCCTTGTTTTCGATATACACGATTCGCCGTAGGTATTTCGCAACATTTTTAGTGATTCACCACATGAAATATCATTCGAAACACAAAATTTAAGGCACACTCTTTGTTCAACAATATTTTCCATTGTAAAAATCGCCGAGAACTCAAAACTATGACCAACAAAAAGTGTAGTTTAAAACAAATTAAATGACAGATCCCGCTCAAACTTTGCGCGCCAAATCAGTACAGTGCTACCCAACAGGCAGTAAAAAAATTAGAACGACCTCTTTTACACGGGTCTTTTTATTGACATATTCCCGATACTTTTTACACAGAGTAGTATGTAAAGAATTCGAAAATCGATGGGTGCCGTTACACAGTCGGCCGCAACTACTTCGCAGCCAGGTGTAAACAGGTAATATTTTGGTGTATTTATACGTTCATAACGTACATATATTATGATTTATATATCAAATGAAAGCTATTTTTTTTCTGTTTATTATTATATACCTACGGTTGCTTAGTTAAATCTGACCGCAAATAAAGGTACAAGTTCGCGCCGCGACCGGAGACCAAGACAGGCACTTGACACTATGGAATTGTATGGGCGCCAGTTAGCGCCGCGACCGCGACCGCGACCGCGACCTGTCTCGGTCTCCTGTCGCGGTCT
The DNA here is from genome assembly GCA_963693475.1 of Ectropis crepuscularia. Taxonomy (NCBI): domain Eukaryota; kingdom Metazoa; phylum Arthropoda; class Insecta; order Lepidoptera; family Geometridae; genus Ectropis; species Ectropis crepuscularia. Next base: position 11,442,730 of record OY856346.1, read on the forward strand.
CAGCGCGAACTGGCGTCCATACAATTCCATACTGTCAAGTGCCTGTCTCGGTCTCCGGTCGCGGTCTCGCGTCACTGTCGCGGCGCGAACTTGTACCTTTAGGGTTGCCGACTGTTAAAAACTACAAATCTGAAAGATAAAGTGAAAGAGAGCTAGCGCGTAACATCACTAGTCAGACGAGGATAGCGATTGCCAGCTGTACGATGCTTTAAAGACATTGCGCATGCGTCGAATTCTAGTGTTCTCAACAGCTGCGACATTTTTATTCTAACATGAAAATCACGTTGTTTTGGAGTTCGTAATACACATAACGCCCCACGGTTACACTAACGTACCAACGTTTCCCAATCCCCAAGATAAACGATAGCGTATGTGTATTCCACACCATAATCTATCTGTATGCCAAATTTTATCTACATAAATCCCTTCAGTAGTTGTTGTGTGAAGGAGTAAAAACATACATACATCCACACATTCTTACAAACTTCCGAGTTTACATTAGCAGGATACACAGTAGGTATAGACACTTTCTTAAGCTGCGTCTACGCTAGGAGAGCCGAGCACGAGCGGAGCACAAGCGGAGCCATTCTCGGCTTCGTCGTTCGCGGCGTCATGTGTGGACGTACAACGAACCTACATACAACGATCACTCTCCTCGAACGTAGTTTTCCGCAGTGAGCTCGCGGCTCTTGGCGAATATTAATAATATTGCAGCAGCAGGGATATACGACCCCATGCATCAATCTTCTTATTTTTTTTAGTACCTAATCCTCATTTTTGCTCCCCCCTTATCAATGGATTATTTTGATATAATTCAATAATTCAATTAATTGCACGGAAGCATCTTCGGTCAAAAAACCGGCAATAGGCGGAACGCAGCCGAGCACGAACGAAATGCTCGCAGCGCGCTCGTTCGGTCCACACTAGACGAATTGTGTTCGGCTCGTGCTCCACTCGTGCTCGGCTCTCCTAGCGTAGACGCAGCTTTATACATTGGATCTAACAACGTGTTACACACTTGACGCCGCGAACGACGAAGCCGAGAACGGCTCTGCTTGTGCTCCGCTCGTGCTCAAAGCTTTAGATTACGGACAGAGATTACGTGTCAAACTAGACACTGAAAAAAAAATGACCAATGGCCATGGTCCCGAGTTTACCCGAAGATTTCTAATCATTCCCGAGGGTGACACTAGAATTCAATTTACAGCCCACGAAAACCCTGTCTGTGGCGCGCCAAATGAAGTTTTCACTTCAAAAAGATTGGGGGACTGAAAAGTTGAGGGAGGGAGAGAGGCCTTCCTTTGCAAAGGCACAATATATTTATAGGCTGATATAGTAATAAGATAGTGACGGACGCGCAAGACGCGCGCCTGATAGTAAGCAATATGCTTGTCTAAAACAGCATACAGCCATGCAGCTAATAGAACATGAAGAGTACAAATAATTGCACCACACTCATCACCCACAGATTTATATCAATGCCCTGTAACTATTCTAGATATATCACCTTCAAACCGGAACATGGTAATGTTTATGCATTACTGCTTGGAAATAGAAAAACAATGGCTATAGCTAACATAAGGCTAACGGTGGTTAGCCTCAGATTATTGAAGTGAGTTCAGCAGCATTCAGTTATAATGATGAATCATGATATACACACTTATATACACTTTCACTACAAAAACAAAACTAAACTTAAAAAACTAACTTCAAACTAGTTGTAAAATAATATCAATGTTTTTTAGTTAAATTATACCATTAGTAAATGAAGGTTTATTTTTATTTGAGTTCTTTGAATTGCATAATTTGGCTTCTATATCATCAATGTGAGATTGACCCTTTGACTCTCTATAATGGTTATTTTTGCTCTTTAAATTGAAGCATTAATAAAGAGAGCACAAAATCTAGACCATGTTAACTAGGTGGTGGTAGATCCCAGGGTTTATTCTAAATTATAGGTACTTATAAATAAATTAAGACAATCTTTATATGTGATTACAGAAGAATATCAGATAAACAATACTTACGGGAAAATGCTGTGGTTATATCAAAGAAATCTGTTCCAAAGTATGTGATTTCAGGCAGATTAGGCTCAATGTGTTCCTTGAAATACTCCATCGCCATAGTTGTCAGATCAAACAATTCATCTGTCACTTTGTAAGGCCTTGCTAACTTTGTAGTTATTTTTAGATATGACAAAATACTGTACACTTCATCCAATATCTATAACAAAAAGAAAAACATTTAAATACAAAGCTTTGGTTTGTTGTTACTTCATCTAACATTGTATCCCAGTATCAAACAGAGTAATCATGGTAATAAATTCTAGTCCAGTATCTACATTTGCAGCTGTAGACATTTTGTGGTCAAATATTATGTTTACACATATGTTTATGTTATCCCTGATAATAATTAATATTGTCTGATTCTTTGCAACTAGCCAGGTTTCGCAATTGATTGATGTACCCATCGATTCCGAAGGATATCATCATCCAAGTATTTAAAATGATCCACTCAACAGACAGTGAGTTATAGTCACAAAAGTAAGCATATAAATTTGAAGTTTAGTGTGTATTTTCTTTGTGATAAAATAATTATAATTTTTTCAAATAAATTCTAGGATATTTTCTCCATCACTGAACACATTTAAATGCCTTTAAAACATGGACTATTCACATAATGTGATTGAAACATTGCAGGAACATCACCAAACAAAATCTTGACAGTAATACAGTTTATAGTCAAAAGATAAGAATACATGAGATCTTATGACTTCCCATGGAGGTCTATAGAAAGCCAGACACTGATAAATAAAAGGTCATATACTTGTATAACTAGATTTGAATTTATAATTCCTATTATACAATGAGGAAATTCAATATTATTGTATAATAAGATGGATTACCTCTCCAGGAAAGAAACAGCAGTGTTTCCTCTCAATATGTTTACCAAACGTCATCTGCAGCAGACTGAGTCTCATGTGCAGAGTTTCAATGATATCCGATTCACATGCCAATGGATGGCTTCTACGAGCAGACTCTCTCCTTGGCATCTTAGCTTTTATGGACTGAAATCTATGCAGCATCTGATTTTGTAAACGTTGAAATGTAGAGTTTAAAACTCCACTGCATATTGTGTTAAACTGTCGGTTAACCTGTTGACACAAATATATTCATTATTTTTAATGCGAAATATTTGCAGTATGGTTTCTCACTGGCTTTCTATTTTGCTATCAAACTATTACACTCAGTATTTATAACTATGCTAATATCATGCATTTGGGCTACAAAGCATTGTTTAGTGATAAGCAAAAAGGCTATGAATTACTTCAAGAGTGACCTTAGATAACCTGCATAAGTGTTTGAGGTCATGTGAATATTCACATGGGTATATACCTATACATTAACTTTTAACTAAAACAGTAAGTAAAAATGTCAATGGTTAAACTATACAATTGTTTTAAATAAAAATATCTTAGTTATTAGTCTGCCCAAATACTTCAGGAAAAAAATCTACTGATCCTCTATCTCTGAAATCTCTATATGATGTTATTAGGTCTTTAAATGCTCTCATTACAAATTTTGAAATAATTGACCACTGAGATATAGCGTCACACATTAGTTCAACAAAGTTTAATGTCGAATATGAAACTAGTTTTACGGTAACATATGGAAGAAAAATAATAACCAATCTAAGACTTGAGACACTCTTGAATCCCAAGTAGCAGAATATCTTTTCGATAAAATCTCAATCTGATGTTATTAGGTATCTAAATGCTCTCATTACAAATTTTGAAATAATTGACCACTGAGATATAACATCACACATTAGTTCAACAAAGTATCTTTGCATAGTTAATGTTCAGTTAAAAAGTAATGAAGCATATGAAACTATAGTTTTACAGTAGCATATGGAAGAAAAATAATAACCAATCTAAGATTTGAGACACTCTTGAATCCCAAGTAACAGAATATCTTTTCGATGAGTTCCACGGGCAGGTCCAGCAGATTGGTCGTGAAGGTTTTAGGGGCCGGAACTAACGCCGTGCATTTGGAACCGGAAGAGCTGGAGTGTGGTGACGAGCCCCCCGGGAGCAGCGCGCTAGAGTGCCGGGTGACGCGCGGTACCGCCGCCGGCTCCGGCACCGGGGGCCCGCCCTCGCCCCCGCCACTGCCACCTCCAACACTACTCATCTGCCTTGTCGATACCATTTTAGCCAGCTTACCGATTTAATTCTGAAACTAAAACGATTCGTTAGCTCACTATATTTGACAATTAGATACGAATGCGTCAAGAGATCGATCGGTCTCGTATTACATACTTAAAATACGAGAATTCTACCGTCTAACTGACTCATTTATAACACAAACCATACATATTTATCACTCTACAAAAATAAATTACTTTCGGAAAGCACCGAGTAAATTCTAAAATGGTGGCCATGGATGGCTAGATCGGAACCTAATCACTTGAGAAATTATGTATGATTTCGTTACAAGGCAGATTTGTAATTTCGAGAATATATCAAACAATTCACCCGATCAAGAGTTCATGCACATTTTTTGGAAAAAATCCACGAGATTTTCTTTTAGTAATAAAACAGAAATGAGACGCAGTAACTACAAAAACGCTACGCTTTCACAAAAAACATTTTTTTTTTGTTGAGTAGAACGAAGAGCCGACCGAATCACGAAGCGAATGAATAAATCAAAGAGAATATAGACGAATCGCTTTGAATGAACGAACAACGTAATTTCACTATGGACCATTGTTTTTTGTACTCGACAAAGTTGAATGTTTTTCCACCGTTCGACCTAGATTGAGCCTAATCAATGTTTGTTTTTTTACGATACGTACGGATGGTACCTATGAACAAGCTGTAAGTTTATAGGCATGGCTGTAACTGCAAGTTTAGAGGCATGGGATCAGAAAACTCTATTTTTAAATAATAAAGATATTTGTTATAATATATTTGTTTCCAAAATGAGGCGTTTTCCGACGAGACAAAAAGATATTATGGTTCAATAAAACGATGATAGGAGGCGCTTGTAGGTTTTTCACTTAGTTGTCAAAAGCGTTAGGCATAATTGTACTCAATTCATTCAATTTGCGAAAGCACGACTTCTTGTAATAAATAAAGCCTACTTTATCCGTGCACGCATTTTATTCGAATGAAAACTACCTATAACAAAACATGCAAATTTCAAAACAAATTCGTTAACCTGATGAAAGACAAAATTTATATTTTTTCAAATTTATTCTTGGCTATGGATATTAGTCCTTCAGCCGAGAGAGTATCTCTCTCTACTTAGTCTATGTATAAAATATTGTCGTTTCAGTGTTGCTATTTATATCCATGAATTTTCCTTCTATTTTGGCTTAGTTGGTGTCTACTGCATCGGGAGTTCCAAAGATTTTTACTGAAAATGGATTGTGATGAGTAACGGTTTTTATTACCTTATTAATTTAATTGGCTATTTTTATTTCCCAATATTTTAAGAGTTTAACACAAAAGGCAACAAGAAAAATTGTTTTCGTATGAAATTCCTTCATGTATTTAGGGATTATAGAAGATAGACATGCCAAACTAATCAGCTGAGCTAAGAAGACAATTACAATTTAAGTATCTAAAATGAATAATTGATGTGTTTACGAAACCTTTAAAATTTTTAATTATCACAAATAATTTTGATTAGACTTTTTCCTGGAAAATGGGGAGGTTGGGTTAAACATTGTGATTACACTTATGAGAGTCTATGGTAGAGACAGATCTTGCTGAATCTACACTATCGCCATCTAGTGCGTATGGTGGAACTATTTTTGTCTCGTCGAAAAGCCCCTCATTTCAAATGTGTGAAAAATAATTATGTTTTTTAACCTTTATATAACATGTGGCCTCTGAAATATATTTGAAAAGGGTTTTTTCCTCACAATTTGCTAAACAGTAATTAAATGTAAAATGATTTTACAAATAAAATTGCGCAGATTTTAAGTACATGTAATGCCGGCTCCTTATTCACGCGCGATCCGCCCGCGAAGGCCGTGATTTGTGAATGTGGATAGTTTCACGGCATCGCACCTAGCGTTCGCGGCTTCGCGTTCGCGGGTCGCGGCGTTCCCCGATCGGAGTCGGTTTTTCTACCCGCGTCAAAGGGGTCGCGCTCGGTTCACACCACGCGACTGCGAACAGCATCCCCATTCGCGAATCATTTCAGTAGCGTGCGGGAGTCGGTGTCGAACGGTCGTGTCACGTTGGGTGTTTTTTTCGTGCAATGAGCATCACGTGGAGTAACGACTTGGAGCTTACTCTGATAGAGAATTACCAAGTTGAAAGTATACTTTGGCTAGCAAAACACCCGGACCATAAAAATAAAATGAAGATTCACGATGCATGGAAACGAATCAGGACGTCTACTCTCTTTCTACGAAAACGTAATTTTGAAAAAAATACTCGCGACTTTGCTGCTCTCGTTCTACTTCGTTTCGTCCGATAGAACATTGTTTGACGTTTAAATGTTCTAAGCACAATCTAATTAGAGTCGGCTTAGAACATTTAAACCGACAAAACGACGTATCGAAGTAGAATCGGAGTTGGAAACTCGCGAGTTTATTTCGAAATTACGTTTTCGTAGAAATAGAGTAGACGTCCAGTGATTCCATGAACATTTCGACAACAACTGAGTTGAAAAAAAAGAAAGATACCCTTTTATCAAGTTATCGAGCGTATCGGAAAAAAGTAAGAGATTCAATTCGTAACGGCGCTGGATCAGGCGAAATATCTGTCTGGTTTATCGGTACATCGGCGTCCATTCTCGTTGAGCGCCCGAACCAAACTGTGATGACCTCGCGAAACTGTGTGAGTGTAGATGCTGTCGTTACCGTGAACCGCGAACCGCGAAGTCACGGCATGAATATCACGGCGCGGATCGCGCGTGAATGAGGAGCCGGCATAACATGTAACTGACGTGGCAATGGATTGGAGGCGCTGAGCGCTATCGTCTGTAAAGCTGCCTATACACACTGGACCTCCATTGGTCCAGTGTGTATATGCCAACGCGAGTGTCGACAAAACGGCACGAGACAAAACGTGGCATCCACACACTGGCCCAGCGCAGGCAAACGCGAGCGCCGACAAAACGGCACGAGACAAAACGTAGCATCCACACACTGGCCCAGCGCTGGCAAAAGCACGATAGGCCAATGGTACGATACTCGCCGAACGCCTTTGTTATGCTGCCTTTACACACTGGGCCAGTGCAGGCCAACGCCAGTGTGTGGAGGGTCGTTTTGTGATGACTCGCGTCGCTCGCCTCGCTGGCCGAGTGACGGCAAGTGGCCAGTGTGTATAGGGCTGTTTTGTCTCGACTCGTCTCTCGTGACCGGTGTCGGTTTTTTTACACAAAACAAAGGCGCTCGGCGAGTAGCGTCCTGTTCTCCTATTGGCCTACCGCGCTTTTACCAGCGCTGGGCCAGTGTGTGGATGCTACGTTTTGTCTCGTGCCGTTTTGTCGGCGCTCGCGTTGGCCTGCGCTGGGCCAGTGTGTGGATGCTACGTTTTGTCTCGTGCCGTTTTGTCAACACTCGCGTTGGCCTCCACTGGCCCAGTGTGTGTAGCTTTATGTGCACAAAACCCGACACCGGTCACGAGAGACGAGTCGAGACAAAACAGCCCTATACACACTGGCCACTTGCCGTCACTCGGCCAGCGAGGTGAGCGACGCGAGTCATCACAAAACACAAAACGACCCTTCACACACTGGCGTTGGCCTGCACTGGCCTAGTGTGTATAGGCAGCTTAAGTCGCTTAATTACACTGTGTCATCTATGGCAAAAAATGGTTTACATACTTAAAAACGTCAAAATCAAAATAATCCTTAACTCTATGTCTATGTCAAAAGTGTCAAAACAAAATTCTGAAAATTCTCATTCCGTGATATTGTGAAAGTGTGTACATAATTTCGCAGTAATTTTATTTTCGAAGTTGTAATTATTTTTAAGTCTTATCTAAAAAATGCATTTATTTTCTCGGGCTCTAAACATATTATTAGTATCTTCTCAGTATAAAGTGAATTAGCCAATACGATTAGTAATAAAATCGCAATTTCAACAAAAAACTATTATCCATTGCGATTTATCAGATCTTTTTATCACTGTTTATTGTTTTATTGGTTAAAAATGTATCCCCGTTGTGGTAGTAGTGGGTCAATCCATAACATACAACAAACGCCTTCTTCATCAAATCAAAATACAGGTAAATAATGAACTACGTGTTTGTACGAACGTGTGTGAACGAATGTTTGTACCAGTCTTTGTGTACATTATCGTGTATTATGTCCAAGATTTTAGTCGTATTTATTAAAGTTTCCATAACTTTACAATACAAGCAATTATTTTGCTACATCAGTCAAATAATTGTGTAATGTGTTCTCTGCACATATTGTTATTGGGGGAAAGGTCTTAAATCAAGACGCCCGAATTTAGGGGGTGGGAGTGGGAGGAGGTGAACCCCCCTACCGTTTTCCTCTAACGGAACCGCATAGTTAAAAAAAAGTTAAATATCAAAGATCATTTTCGCTACAATACTAAAACACTTTTACACTTAAATTTAGGGAGAGGGGGCCTTCGTTTCGCTTCGTTTGCTCAACTCAGCTTCATGCGGCAAAGCAACATTCAGGACCTATAATTTATAAGTACACATAATTTATCATATGAATAATTTCTAAAAAAAGGATCTTATTTTGCTTATAGACATCTCGTCTCCACAAAGACTCTATTCTAATATCACAAAACGTTTAGTTTCATGCAGACATTCAAATTTATGCAATATTTCCTGATGTTGCATTACGTTTCACACATCCACATGTTTTTCGTGTGATTTTACAGAAACATTAAATTAAAAATTTTAAAATATTTTCACGTAACTCCGCCAGCTAAAATCGAATTGGGTGGGTCAAGACAAAGCCCCTTGACCATTCCATAGTATCAGAATCCTCAAATTGAGGCGGCTCGATTCAAGACCCAACCCAATGCGGTCTATGATAGATCACATTTTTGTAGAAGATATCTAAACTGTGATATTTATCCTATACAGAAGATGAAGATGACAGTGGAGACAACAAGGCCTCTGCACTCAGTTTTAAGGAAAGAAGGAGGGAAGCTCACACTCAAGTATGAAGTCATTTTTTACACTACAATAATAATTAGTATATGATCTCAATTCTATGATAAATATGTAATACCTATTACACAATAGTTCCAAATAAGGTTTCTATTTGTACCTTTAAAAAAAAACTATTAAGTTTCATTGATTATGTATCATTGTTAGGCTTGTACTTGATTGCCATCTCACCTAATACTGAGATGATACAGCCTGTAATGTTTGCCTAGAAGAAGCCAATTAATTTTCAACTTGAAAACACCAAGAATATATGCATCAAGAACACCCACTCGGGACAATGTATTCCACGGCCTGGACCTAATAAATATATACCTTATAACACTTTAATCTGTAAGCATTACTTAAAATATTTTCAGCAAGTGCTTAACAGTGGTAATAACTTTCACACTTTCATCTTTAAGCATTACTTAAAATCTTTTCAAAAAGTGCTTAACAGTGGTAGTAACTTTCACACTTTCATCTTTAACCCTTCACGCGTGTGACGAAAACTCGCGGAACGGTCCGTACGTCCCGGCTAGATCATTATCACATATTATTATTATATATTAAGTATAATATACCTACATTTATATATTACCAGAAAGCCCTTGAAATGTAGTTTACTATTATATTAAATTCCAACTATTTACAACATTAATTAATCCTGTCACGAAATGCAAAGTTTACATTTTACGCCCGTTGTAAAAAAGTTTTGGATTTCACAGCATTTCAATGTCATTATGCTTTTTCACTAATAAAAGAACACAACACACAAATAATATTAGCTTTAGCACGTTCACCATAGTTTTTTAGTAGATTACAATACAATACAAACCGTTTTCACATTTTCTGGTTTATAAAAAAAAAATCTTTGTCGTGGGGCAAAATGGCGTCGGACAATCGCGACAAAAAAATGGCGGAGTAGAATCCGTATTTTTTATTTTTTTAGGCCAAATGAAGCTTTATTTCTATTGTGTTACCGGTAAATTTTACGGAATTGAAATTCCGAATAGACTAGTACCAACATTATAACGTGTTAAGACGTATACATGTCACAATCCGTCTTCCAATAGAGAGCTTTCCTTACGCAACTATGCGTTGCGTAAAGCACGTGAAGGGTTAAGCATTACTTAAAATCTTTTCAGCAAGTGCTTAACAGTGGTAGTAACTTTAACACTTTCATCTTTAAGCATTACTTAAAATCTTTTCAGCAAGTGCTTAACAGTGGTAGTAACTTTCACACTTTTATCTTTAAGCATTACTTAAAATCTTTTCAGCAAGTGCTTAACAGTGGTAGTAACTTTCACACTTTCATCTTTAAGCATTACTTAAAATCTTTTCAGCAAGTGCTTAATAGTGGTAGTAACTTTCACACTTTCATCTTTAAGCATTATTTAAAATCTTTTCAGCAAGTGCTTAACAGTGGTAGTAACTTTCACACTTTCATCTTTAAGCATTACTTAAAATCTTTTCAGCAAGTGTTTAACAGTGGTAGTACCTTTCACACTTTCATCTTTAAGCATTACTTAAAATCTTTTCAGCAAGTGCTTAACAGTGGTAGTAACTTTAACACTTTCATCTTTAAGCATTACTTAAAATCTTTTCAGCAAGTGCTTAACAGTGGTAGTAACTTTCACACTTTTATCTTTAAGCATTACTTAAAATCTTTTCAGCAAGTGCTTAACAGTGGTAGTAACTTTCACACTTTCATCTTTAAGCATTACTTAAAATCTTTTCAGCAAGTGCTTAACAGTGGTAGTAACTTTCACACTTTCATCTTTAAGCATTATTTAAAATCTTTTCAGCAAGTGCTTAACAGTGGTAGTAACTTTCACACTTTCATCTTTAAGCATTACTTAAAATCTTTTCAGCAAGTGTTTAACAGTGGTAGTACCTTTCACACTTTCATCTTTAAGCATTACCTAAAATCTTTTCAGCAAGTGCTTAACAGTGGTAGTAACTTTCTTTGTCACTCAAGATATATTGTAACCTTTATATATTTGATAATGAAGAAAATTAAGATTGTAAACTGTTATATAGTTAATCAATATGTGAGTGGGTATTCCTTGGATATTGTTTTTTAAGTAGAGAGCTGAGTGTTTTGGAACACATTATTGCTTAACATCAGGTTAGATGGGGGTTAAGAGCTATATAATAGCTAATCTATAATTGATTAAAAAGTTTGTTTTAAGTCTGATACCTAGAACAAATTAGCTTACTTTAACTGATCTATTACCATGGACATATTTTTATAATGTTTTAGGTAGTTTTTATTTAGGTTGCATTTTAGTGGGGTTATAATTTAGTACATCTTAGTTTGATGACAATATAAAAGTTTTTGTGCTATAGTTTCATATCATTATTTATCTGTATTTTCAATAGAACTGGTAATGTTTAGCATGTAAATGTATTTTGCTTATATCATTTTTAATTGTATGTCTGGTTTTATTAGTGACACTATACAGATGATGTGTCTTTAAATAAAATGTTATCATAACTGTCTGGTAGTGAGGCAAGTTATGATCATGCGTATGCCTACATAAAATCAAACTGGCCAAGTGCGAGTGTGGTCAATTCGCAGTTCTTCAGCTACGTCGTAACTACTGATATGCCGATATTGCTCCACTTTTTAAAAAATAGCATCAATTTTATCCGTACTAGGGCGACCAGAGCGACATGTATCCTTGACATCAACATTTCCAGATTGAAAACGCTTAAACCAAATTTGTGTTACTCTCGCAGACACTGCACTAGGTCCGTAAATATCGCAATTTTTTTTCGCGGCTTGTGTTACGTTTTTACCTTTTTTGTAGTAAAATTTTAAAATGTGTCGAATTTCTTCATTAGATTCACTCATCAGTACGAAAAACAAATAAGAACCACACATTTTCCAAATTCGAATTTGGAATTATGTTCTTTAAAATGTAAACTTTTAATGATACCAAAACCAGCTACATACAAATAGTATAGCCAAAGAGATTATGTTGTTCATAATACATACTATAATGCGAAAAGACTTTTTCCCCAACCTATTAAGTATTTACCTACTGAATCACATAAGCCTTAATTGAAGATTAATTTGAAATATCTATAATCCTCTTCTTTATCATCAAACATTTTATACTTTCCATGTGTATTATGCAACATTTAATTTGAATTGGCCACTCCTTAAACTGTAAAGTACCTTCCTTAAGTGGCTGTGCCCTTTGTCAGTGAGGTATTAAACAAACAAAAGGAAAGTAGGGGGGAGCAGGGATTTTATTTTACATTGTCATTGATGCTTCCATACTAGTCCAATTTCATCTGTGGAGCTGGTCTCTACCGGTTGGGACTCTGCTAGTAATCAACTCAACATATTCTTTTGTTATTTTCTAGGTTGTTTCCTTCCAGACTCCTCTCTCTATATCAATGCCTACTCTCCGTCCATTATGTGCACATAACCTCTTAAACACCGAGGGTCTTGTATAATGGACTCTACCTACTCTAAAAAATGAAGCCTAGCACCACACTGCACACACATGTCATTTGGAGATAAAAGAAAATGTATATCTTTGCATTTTTTTGGCAAAATTGCCTTACCTATCTTAACGCAGGAATTTTTGCACATTCTGCAGATTGAACTTTCTGTTTAGCAGTAATGTGCAAACATTACTGTGTTCCGGTTTGAAGGGCAATGTTTCGAGTGAAATTACAGGGCTTAGAGATATAATATCTTAGATCTCTGGGTGACGAGTGCAGTGAAGTGCTAGGTAATGATTTGGACTCTTCGTGTTCCAATAGCTGCGTGTCACTGTGCTGTTATGTGGCAGGCATGTTGCTTACCATCAGGCACATGTTCTGCTCGTCTAGTCACTCTATACTAAAAAAGAAAGTAAATGCTATATAACATTTTTTAAATAGGGATTTAAATTTCACAGGCCGAGCAGAAACGACGAGACGCCATCAAGAAGGGTTACGATTCTCTTCAGGAGCTAGTTCCGACATGCCAGCAGACAGACGCGTCTGGGTACAAGCCCAGCAAGGCAGCCGTAAGCATTCAATCCTTATCTCTTATCTGCACTTGTAAATAACGGGGCAACAAGTTATCTTGTTTCCCCAACCTTGGCACTCTGAGTTTAATCAATACAAGTTATAAAAATCTACTTGTTTTCTGTCTGCTTTAATGTTATCAATATTTCAATTACTATTTCTGTTGTATCTATTTTGAAAGCACTAAATGGTAACTCAGAACCAAAGAAAAAACATTTAAGTTGAATACAAGAAATGTTATAATTTCTTTAACTATGATCCTCGGAATTATTATCATAGTTAAAACCATATTAAAACTCTTTATAAACTTAGGTTTGTTGCAAATTTATTATTATAAATAAATCTATAACTAACTTGGAATACCTATTTACTATTAGTTAATATCAATTTGCAGTCTGCAGTTTATCTAGTATAAGAAAATTGAGTAACATTTGTTCAAAAGACAAGAATATTTATATAATATGTATATTTATTTATGAAAAAAAATAATTATAGGGTAATTATTTTGTTAAATATTTTTTTCGTTTCGCGGAGGCCGATACGATTTTCCTGTATAGTTTAATTTAATACCTCTAAAATGGTTTAACAATTAGAGAGTTGCGTGTTCCACGTCAAACATCGAACACTAATACATTTGGAAATGTAAACAATAGTAGCAGAATGGGCAGATTACAATAATACACATACAATCATATATCCTATTTAAACTAGGATGTAATTTTTTTTTGAAAATCAAGTTTTGTATTTACTCCACTCCACCACTTCGTAAGTTTGATAATAGGTAGTCTATGTACATTTTTCGTTTCTCTAATAATTTGATAACTTAAAACGGTGAAGAAAAACATTGTGAAGAAACCGACATGTAAGTACCTAGAATCTTTCGAAGTCATGTGTCATCCACCAACCCGCACTGGACTGGTTATGCTAATAATTTGGTAAAACAAAAAACGTGTGTCCCGAATTTGTTCATAACCCTGACGAACTAAATAGAATGGTCGACCCAGCCACAATCCCAATTAAGTCCTCAAAACATTAACATTGGGTCCTGACGGGACCCGATGTGAATCTGCTCGCGTCGGTGAACTGGCTGGGTTTTCTGTGCAATTGCGAATGAAGTCATCAAGATGAAACAATTACCGGAAATACATTATGAAGGACGGTAAGATCGACATTTGTCGGGCATGCCGCTGTCCAAGAGAATCTCTTCGTCATGTTATTTCCGGTTGTTCGTATCTTGCTAACGGCGAGTACTTGCAACAGGCACATCCTAGTAGCCAGGATCATCCATCAGCTGCTTGCTCTTCGATACGGCCTTGTCGAGTCCGAGGTACCGTACTATAAGTACACCTTTGCCATTTCTCGAAAATAGTCATACGTTGCTCTACTGGGACCGATCTATCATCACGGACAGGACTATTGTCGCCAATAGCCCTGATTTCGTGTTGGTAGAGCGGTCTCGGCGCCTGGCTGTGATCGTCGATATCACCATATCACATGACGAGAACCTTGTGAAAGCTGAGAAGGACAAGCTCAGGATGTACCTTCACTTGGCTCACGAGATTACCGCCATGTGGGATGTTGATTCCACGATCATAGCCCCGATAGTTGTCTCGGCGAACGGCCTTATAGCAAAAAGTATCGACCAACATCTTAAGAAACTTTTGCTAGGCGATTGGATCAAGTCTCGCTTCGAGGTATCGATGGGTATAAATATTCACTGTAGTAATAAATAGTAAATAAATAAGTATTGTTGAATATTGCTCAAACAACACCATCTAGCCCTAAACTAAGCGAAGCTTGGACTATGGAAGTCAGCTAATATTATACCTAGTGTTCCGTATCTTTCCGCAGGTGCTACAAAAATCAATCGACTACATACAATACCTGTTGCAACAACGTCGTCGCCAGGAGGACGAACGGAACGCCCTGCGTAAAGATGTGGTGGCGCTACGTATCATGCAGGCCAACTATGAACAGATCGTGAAGGCTCAGCACTCCGTCCCGGGCATGAGCGAGCAGAGGCTCACTGACCAGGACAAGTTTCAAGTTGTGAGTATCGCACACCTTACTTATTTGAAGCTTCCTTACCATCATATCTAATACATTTTTAAACGACAATTCCTGTATATCCTGAGTCGTAATTCTTGTATAATAGCGCCGTCTAACTAGCGGCCTCAGGACCGGATTTAGAGGTGTCCGGGGCTGCCGCTAATAACCTTGTCTTAAACCTCTTACGTTGAAGTACACTCCAAGGTTAAGTCTGTATTGTGGAGGTCCCGGAGCATATGCCCCGGTTGCCCTCCCCTAAATCCCTAAATTTAGTAGTGGCAGGACTCTTGGCAGAGTCCGCCTGGTCCGCCACACCTTTGCCAGTTATTCTACCGCCAAGCAGTAATGGGATAACATTACAGTATTCCGGTTTGAAAGGCAATGTTTCCAGAGAAATTACAGGGCTTAGAGATATAATATCTTACATCTCTGGGTGACGAGCGTAGTGCAGTGCTAGGTAATAATTTGGACTCTTCGTGTTCCAATAACTGCGTGTCACTGTGCTGTTATGTGGCAGTTATGTTGCTTACCATCAGGCACATGTCCTACTCGTCTCGTCACTCTATACTATATTAAAAAAACTATATATAAGTATATCTTATATATAAAATTCTCGTGTCACAGTGTTTGTTTCCTTACTCCTCCGAAACGGCTTTACTGATTTTAACCAAATTTTATATGCATATTCTGTAGGTATGAGAATCGGCTACTAGCTATTTTTCATACCCCTAAGTGACAAGGGTTGTTCACTAAGGCAAAACAACGTTTGCGGGGTCAGCTAGTATATATATATCCGGCCCTGAGCGGCCTGATGATATTCAGCCGTAGCGTTTGTTACTACAACATTAAATAAACTGGCTAATCCTCATAGTCCATTGAAAAGTTACATTTGGGGTTGCGTTTTTTAGAGGACGCAATTTTATTTTTTTGATGTGAATGAGGGTTCAGTGTAAAGCTAAAACCAAGTAGCTATTCGCTTGTAACTTTTTTATTTATAGTTCTACGACAAAAAGTTTCTGGACCAAAGTTGTAGAGAATTTAATTTGCAACAAAAAATGTTAACAATTTTTTTTATCAAATAAATAGTTTCAGAGATATACCGTAGAAACCATTTCAACCCTTATTTTCAAGATGGCGGCCGTGGGACAAGGGTTGCGACTCCACAAACTTGTTTTTAGCTTTACACTGACCCCCCCTACACATCAAATAAATAAAATTGCGTCCTCTAAAAAACGCAAGGCAAGGCCTAAAAAATGTAACATTTCAATGGACTATGTATACTTCACCGAAAGATTGAATTGTAATTTAAGAAGGTAGGTCCCCACGGATATTGGGCCCTAATTTGAATTGGTACGACCAATTTTCAATAGATGGCGTAGCAACGCGCGCACGGTACAGCTAGTGTATATATAATTAATATATATAAATCAATGCCACTTTTCGTTGTAAGTAAACTCCTCCTAAACTGACCTGTTTTGCTGGACCGATTTGAATGTTTTTTTTGTATATGTTTGGGTAGGGTCCTGGATGGTATAGATTCACAAATCAGCCCGGTAGATGGCGGTGCAGCTGGTATCTAGGTTATTATCCGAGCGAAGCGATTGACGTAATATTTTAATGGCATTGTTTTTGTAGTTTAGTATTTTGTGATTTATAAATAAACTGGAGCGCAAACGTTGATACAAATGTTGATATGTAGTATTTACTAATATTAAACGTAAATCTAAGTACAGTACAGTATTCAACGGGGTTATTCATTATTTCTAACGGCACGGCAATCTAATCAGCCTAGACAGGCTTATCATTTTATTAAGTTTAAGCAGGCTGTTTTTGTACCCAAATAAATGAGCAATACGTACGTACCTATGTTTATCAGTATCACGGCGTATGAGGCTGATACTGATATGCAATCGTTTGGCAAGCTTTGATACAAACCCAAATATCTAGTATGCCACTTATCTGAAGAGTTGATGCGAGTTTTTGATACTGGCTCTTCAATCCGCTATTCGTTGTCATGTACCTATTTATGTACTCTATAAGTATTCGCAAAAAAAATTCACCTTTTTCACCTCGAATTTTGCACCAGCACGCCAATAAGTACGCAACATACGCTCATAACATACGAAACCGAAAAGCGACGGTACCGATGCTGTATCGTGTATTTCTTATTTTTGTAAAATTCGCGAATACAGTATATATTGTGTCAAGTCATTGTTAGATATTAAATGTTGTATCGCCCGGTCGCCTCGCGAAAGACGGAACTAACCGCGCTAATATGAAATATCAACTATAGTATGCGATTGTAGCTGTACCGCACAATAAGCTAGAAATGTTCGTGCTATTAGAATTACAATTAACTAAATTTTGTATAGGCGTTTTCAGAATGTAAAACATAACTATCAAAAATATTTTCCCAATAGCTTAAGAAACGCAACAAAACAAAATGGCGTTGCCAACAATTATTATTAGACGTCTAAGTTGATCGTCTTTTCACCTTCATCGTCTTAACAAAATTAACCAATTTTAAACGCCCGCCAGATCCAGTAGTCCAGTACCTACGATCAAGTTTAGTATGACTGGACTGAAGTGTGTCACTGTGTATTGTACTTACCTCGGCAGTGTGCGTTGAAATTACCGTTTAACGTACCTACCTATCAAAGCAAAATCAATGTATCGAAATTACACAATTATAATAATATTTTTAGAGATGAAACTTCTTTGATCCATTTTGACAAATAATTAACGAAATTACCTCAAACCGACGTTTTTACACCCTCTTTACTAATATTAAATTTACTAACACTAGCATCGCCAAATTTCAGCCTGATCTGTTCAGCTGTTGCGACGTGGTTAAGCAACAACCATCTAAATATAAAAAAAAATGCGTCTTACTAACATTATAAACTCATAACAAAGCTCAAAGGAGTCTCTTTGCGCGACAGAATCCGTAATGAAGATATTCGCAAAAGAACGAAAGTCGCCGACATAGCTCAAAGGGTAAGCAAAGTTGAAGTGGCAATGGGCAGGCCACATCGCTCGAAGAACTGACAACCGATGGGGAAGAAAGGTTCTCGAGTGGCGACCACGAACCGGAAGACGCAGTGTTGGACGGCCTCCCACTAGATGGATAGATGACCTCACAAAGGTAGATGGAAACCGCTGGTTGCAGGTTGCGCAGGACCGTTCGTTGTGGAAATCTAGGGGGGAGGCCTTTGTTCAGCAGTGGACGTCTTGCGGCTGATGATGATGATGAATATTATAAATGTCAAACTTTGTATGTTTGTTAGGCGAAAGAGCTGAATTACCAAACACAGATTCAGATTATTATAGTAGGTATAGCGCACACTTTTTAGCGCGAGAGAATAACTGATATTACGCGGGTGAAATTGGGAGGCGCTGATATTTTATAATAAGTGAAAGTAAAAAAATAAACATTTTAACAACAAAGCGTTTTCTCTCAGTTTCAGGGCATAATGGATAAGCTGTTTGAGTCCTTCGAAGGTGTCCCGACGAGTAACTTCGCCGAGTTCTCTGCTGGAGTCTTCAATTGGCTCGAGGAGTACTGTAAGCCTCAGTCGCTGCGGACCATGGTGCACGGCGTGCTAAGAGAACAGAGTTATACTCCTTAACTGCTTTAGTATAGAGTCTGTTTTTCCATGTTAGGTGAACGAACCGCGGATCTATAATGGCCGCTTTTAAGGTTATCTGTACATGTTCTGTTAGAAATAAAACGATGAAATGTCACCCTTATAACCCTTGAAAGAAAGGTGAGACAAAATGGTCCTATTTTAATCATCTAGAAATGAATACAATAATCGGCATTTTAAGACCACCTGACTTCGTAACTCCTAATTTTTAAGTAGATGTTATCTATAATAACATATTTTTTAATCTATATATTCTACCCTTTTCCTGTACGCTTTCTCTTATGCTATTGATATAATACAACGGATTGCAATCGTCCTATCATAAAGACGTCCTCTAAAAGCTCAGTTTGCAAATTAATTGTTCGTTTTTTTCTATTACTATATTAAGCTACGGTTCACTTGGTGGTCGGTAACATCTGCTTGGATACCTTTATACTTTTGATTATGTTCAGAGCTAATATCAGACTTCATTACTCGATACACTCGACGTAGTGTGTAGAATAGATACCTACTCACTATTTTGTACAAGTTGTACTCTGAATACAATATTGAAAAGTTTTTTTTAAGTCAACAGATTTGTTTGCGTTTTCGAGTTGTTTCGTAAAGTCACATCATATTGCATGATACAATTACCGTAGATACTTCATACAGCTTTTTAAATTCCTCTGAATAGTCTTTTACTATTGTGTGTGTAGTACCTACTAATGAGTAGACTTTGAACATCATTGCTGTTTTGAGCATAGCTATATAGTTAAGGAAGTTCGAAGATAGACGCATTCAAGACGATTGTTAAATCGTCGTATCTTATTATGATTATCAGGAAATGATAGCGAAGACACTAATAAGTATCCGTATAAGGAAATGTTATGTACCTATTCTTTTTTATGTGAATTATTTTTTTGACTCGTGTTGGACTTGCCTATATTGGTTTGAGGTTGAAAACTAGATAGAACGCGCGTGTTCTTTTTTTAATGTCTACCCATAATCGTAACGATTATAGGCGGTCGAAATTTCAGTATCGAATCTGATTCTGTTAACTCCTACCTCCGCGGTTTAAAGTATGAAACTAACATAAACTTTATTTTTGTAAATACATATTTTATATCATAAAACGTTTTAATCGCGATTAAGACCTGCATAATGATTTCAATCAATTCGAATCGCGAAAACTAAAAAGTTTATGATTACTAACTAGCTATCGCGATGCAAATAAATTGCTGGTTACATACCTATATTAAAAAATGGTTGTCTGTAAAGTCGGTTTACTGACGATAGTTAAACGTGACGTCTTAAGAAATCAGTACGCTGATAGCGCGAGTAGTGATACCGCTCGACTCGGCGGGTGGCGCCCTCAGCTTCGTCCGCATGGCACGGACGACGAACTAACTTGTTTTAAGTGATTTCTTCGTTGGTCGTGTAGTAACTAGTCGTTCATAATGTGGGTATTATCGATTTATAGAACTGTCCTCACTTATTGTATACTGCATTGAAACACTGCGAGTAGAGAAATCGTTGCCTCTCAATCACACTTTCTCTATTGTGTGAGAAAGAGGACACGATTTCTGTTAACCAATATGGCGTTGCTTCTATAACACGAAATTCAATTAGAGAGATTTGGGTATAATTTCAGACATCCTTCTTGTAGTAGGTAGGTACATGGAAAGTATTCTAGAAAACATTACAAATAGGTATATGTCATCGTAAAATTACAATCACCGTTTTCAGTATAAGGCGTAATATTATAAACCTATGGTGGGTTAGGTTAATTTATAATCTAAAGTATTTACAATTTACAACTAGTATTTTCAATTTAACGGTGACATATACCGTAGAATTAAGAGTAAATTTAATTAAACAAATTCAAATTAATGGATCAGGGATAATGAAAGACAAATAGGACCAAATCACATATTGTTATTTAATATTATATTTATGTAAAAATGTAAAGGGTTTTCGGGTATACAGATGTGTTATAAATTAAAGTACTTTGTTATAAACTGTCGATAAACATTTAATGTTATGTGTACCATTATAGTGCCTTATTTCAAATACAGTCATTTAAAATAACGTGTTTCTTTTCCTTGTTAACTCAGTATAATACTTATAGCTTGTAAGTTTGATGCTCTTTCATCAAAATCATCATTTTGTCGTAAACGAACTCGAAGAGAAAAGATTTGATTCAAGATAAGATTCGGCGGGGAATAGCGAGAAAGGTTTGCAGTTTCCAAATGCATATTGTAAATTTGAGCCTAGATTGACCTGTTAAATACGAAGTTCGATTATCGGAACTAATTCTGATTTTTGAGTAAAACTTGTTTGTGTCCCATATGTGGGTATTCCTTGATGTCTAGAAGTCTAGTGTTCACTGATTTCATCTAAGGCGCGCTCCATCGCAGAACGCATCGTCGCTTAACATTAGTCTAGCGTAACTTAGTTATTTTGTAACTATGATAGGTTTGGGCTTGACCGCCATCTCGTCTTATGTTTAGCGATGCAGTCTCAGCGTGCTTACGTAGAAGAAAGATTTGACGCGACATCAAGATTGTAACCATCGGGAAAATCCGGTCAGGCAACACATTCCACGGCTTAGACGTTCTTATCATAAAAGTGGAGCCAAACCTCATTCGAGACTATGGAACGTAAACCATTAAACGATATCGCTTTAGTTCTAGATTTCCTTAATCAATTTCCATAAGATACCATACTTATATCTAATATTTGATATAGGTACAATCAATCAATATTTTCTACAGAAGTATTAAACAATTACCTACCTACATAATTTAGATGTCAACTCCCTATTTCATAACATGTATTCAATGGGGTAAGTAGGTGTGTGTGTCTTTTCGATACGTTAGTCATATTTTGTAGTAGGTAGGTACCTATTCCATACAAAGTTCCAAACAACAAGACTTCGAGCATGTTTTTACATTGGAATCAAACTTATGAGTCCTTTGTATACAGACTAGCTCCAATCTAGTTCTGTTTAGTAGCACTCGTAATACGTAACACTACGATGGTACGTACCTACTTAATCGTACCTACATCTCAAATTGCAAAATCTTCTAAAAATTTACACAATAAAAAAAGGTTTTTTTTTGTAGATATATATTTTATAGATTGCGCAATAAAGTCTTAGGTAACTTGACATATTATATTATTATCTACTTATTAGTGATACCCTCCCAGACCGCGCACACGTCTGCTCGACAAGCCCTTCGTTCAAATGCAAGGTTGCGTAAAAGGTGTACCTATACTTCACCGAAAGATTGAATTGTAATTTAAGAAGGTAGGTCCTACCCACGGATATCGGGGCCTACCCTTTTAAATTTGACTAACGTCGAAATCTCGAAAATATGAACGTCACAATATTTGGGTTGACTTTAAAAATGGCGTAGGAAAAGGTACCCACCTACTTTCGGCTTAGTACCTAAGTAGATCATCTCTCCGAAACCTTGTGTTGGAGTCTGGGTATCTATATTTTCTTGGATCTTCTTCACCCTGAAAAACCAGATGGATTGGATGGATGGACCAAAAGGCATCACTGAACTACCTAGATGGTATTGCTTAGTTGCAAAATACATACATTTATTTCATAGGCTAAATATTCACATTCAGAAATATACAATATTCGGATATTTTTTGTATTTTTATACAACAAATACAAAAACTTAATACATCTAAGTCGGACACCTACCGTAAAAGAAATGTATTAAAACCAATATCTATAATTTATGTTAAAACAGCTTCAATGTTTGTCTCACGACGTCATTATTCCATATGGGTAGGTAGTACCTACTTATACATTATTTTCTTACAAATTACCACAAAAGTCGTAAATCGAGGTTTGTAATATTAAAAGCTCGTTTCTCACACTCAATTAAATTTGCCGCGACACACTATAATGTTCAGTCCGACCCACAGCTTACACCTTTAACTCCAGGGTTTCTGAGCTACCCAAAAAACAAAAACTTTAACTTAGAAATAACTCGGTCATAGAACTGAAAACTGACTTTTTCAGAGGCATTTTCGAGGTCAGCTAAATAGACCTTTCAAAGACAGTTCTCAATTTCGCCATAACAAAAAATTAATTCTTTAACAAAATTAAACATTGGCGCCAGCATAAGCGAAATTGAAAATTATTCAGCTATGATAATCAGGACGTCTACTCTGTTTCTACGAAAACGAAATTTCGAAAAAAAACTCGCGACTTTCCTGCACTCGTTCTACTTCGTTTCGTCCGATACAACATTGTTTGACGTTTAAATGTTCTAAGCATACTCTAATTAGAGTAGGCTTAGAACATTTAAACAGACAAAAGGACGGATCGAAGTAGAATCGGAGTTGGAAAATCGCGAATTAATTTCGAAATTACGTTTTCATTTCATAGAGTAGACGTCCTGGACGTCTACTCTATGAATGCATTACTTAGTTTGGGGCTAAATGACGTTGTGTGAAACAAGTGTCGACCTATATTTTATGATCGTTTAGTCATCGATATAAACCATGGATGTGCCCTGAGCACCTCGAAATTGGTAGTAAACTGCGTCTGTGTATCTAGCTAGCGTAAGTGATTTACACACCACCAATATTTTACTTGACCCCTAGAATCGATAACGGCGAGGCATGCTGTGGTTCTACTTATTTTGGTTGTTGACAACGAGTAGTGATAGGTAAAAACGTCCGCCGTTCACCGCTTCCTGCAACCGACTAAAACCGAAAGAGTGAGCTCACTCTACCCAACGATGATATAATTCCATGCGCCTGAAGTTTGAGAGGGCACATCCATTGGTTTATATCGATGCGTTGAGTCCTAATATAGTGTAGTCATATTTTATAAGTACCTTTAGGTACTCTGCTTAACAGTACAGACTCACTTGCGTAACAATCATGATAGATTGGCTTTTTACGTGTACTAACATTTTTTTAAGGGATCAATGGCGGTTGGTCTTAATTGACCTCTACCTACTGCTTACGTGAGTACCTACCTACTAGTTGAGTGGCGAAACCATTTGCTAGAGAATAAACTTCGATACCTTATTTGTCAGAAGATGAAGCGTTCTTTCTACGAAATTAAATTACTTTCTCCATATTTTCTGATGGATACGGCATACCCTAATAAGAATATTTTTGGTAAAGTGCTTTTAAAACAAAAGGACATTTTGATAATAGAAAACACGACATATTTTTTACGGGAATGCAGTAATAGGTACGTTTATTAGTAAGATGGTTGTGTTTAGTTCATTCTGTTGGCACATAGCATAGTAGCAAACGGGGCTATACGCGTTCGCTTTCAGTGGGTTGCGAGAGAAGGGTGACGTCACCCATTGGATAGCTTTCAGTCCGGCGCGCACAAGCGACGTGCTTTGCGCGTTCCCTGGGCGTGCCGCAGCAGAGTCGTTTCAAAACGCACGCGTAGCACATGAGGAGGGAGAACATGAGGAGGAGACCGACGACGACGGTCACCACCAGGAGGACGCGCAGCTCGCCGTTGGTCTCGACGCCTGCGCCCCCAGAATTGCGACCCATCTTCGATTCAATGCACCGCCATCTGGAAAGGCGAAAATTTTGTTTTTCGTAAGTATAATGAGGCAAAACGACAGTACCTAACACTTTACTATGCAAAAGTTACGAAACATATAAAACTTTTCACTAGTGCCATAAATGGCAATCGCCAATGACGATATGTTTTTGAAGTGAAAACTTCTTTTGGCGCGCCACACACAGATTTTTCGTGGGCTATGAATTGAATTCTAGCGTCACGCTCGGAAATGATAAGAAATCTTCGGGTAAACTCGGGCTAAAAAAAAAAAGCTCGGTAAAAAAAGCATTTCTAGATGACCAATGGCTATGGTCCATTGGTCATCTAGAAATGCTGACGCATGGCTATGGCCATGTTCATGGCCACGCCCTCCGGTATCACCCGCGTAGTTTCCTAAGTAAGCTATCAAATTCTGAGTTTTAAGTTTTCACTTATATCGGCAGTTCCTATGACTGACAATTTTTTTTTTACTTTTATAGGTTCACACTTGATCGCCATCTCGCCTAATGTTTAGCGACGATGAAAAGTTTCACTCTCGATTTAAAGACACCTAGATTGTAACCATCGGGAAAACCCCAGTCAGGCTACGCATTCCACAGCCTAGACGTTCTTATCACAAAAGTAGAGTCAAATCTCTTCGTTCGAGTCTTTGGAACATCAACGACGAAACGAGGTCGCTGTAATAAAAAAATCTTAGTCATTATCACAAATTGCTCGTTAGTACGAGAGCTTTATTTGTAAAAAAAAAGAAACGCGAAATAAATATATAAATTGTTTGTCTTCCAAGAACATCAAAGTCAGACTACAGAAAAAAACACCTCACGCAGGGAAATCTTTTTAATTGAAATTAGCATTTTATCTTGTTTCTTTTCCTTATTGGCGAGGATCATGACTCCTAATTGGATTTGAAATAGCGAACAAAACGCGGAAAATTGTTAAGAAGGATTTAGGGGAACATTTCAAAAGGCCCGGAAAGTACAATTTTAATACTCCTATTGTCATTGAAGCGACACATTTTATTCGAGGTCAATTTGAATATTGAGCATCGCGATATGAGAAAAGGACAAGATCATAACACGAGTGAAAGTATCAAATAAGGTACTTTATTCTCTCGCAAATGAACGAGCAGATTCAATAAATCCAGTGGCAGAAGAGGTCCATTTACTCTCCTTTTTATGATCACAATAGTAAAATAAACGAGGTCAATAACTTATAATGGACTTTTAGCTTCCAATGGGATTGCGTTTATAACTTTTGCAGATGCTCAGCTTCTCGGGATTAGCTCGTTCGGAGACACAATGGCTACTCGGATACGGAAATATTCGTAGATAATGTCGAATGGGTTGGGTTTCCTATTCACTAAGCTCGGAGTACCCATCGTCAAATTTTATCAATTATTCAGTCCGTTGACCGGAAAGTTTTAGGTTTCTGGAGAACGTTGTTTTAACCTGAAATGTGTAAAATGTTTTACCTAATCTGTGTAACGTTTGACCTTAACTAACACCACAGAAATCTAAATAATAGTTCCTTATTATTTAGATTTCTGTGACTAACACACTACTATAACTTTTATGCTGGAGGGGACGCAAAAGAAAAACATAGACCGTACCAACTGCTTAACTTCTAGGGTGTATTTTGAACTAGCATCTGCCCGCGACTTTGTCCGCGTAGAATTTAGAAAAATGATTATTCTGTGACGAACATTTTAGACATGGAAAGCCTATATGTCATTCGAAACTGTAATCTATTTGAGTTCCGAATTTCACCGACCCCTTCAGCTCTAACGAAGTGATTGAGCAATAAATATCTTTCGCAATAATTATTATAAGTACTTTTTTAGTAGGATTTAATCAAGTCAGCCCTACAAGGTGTGCAATGGACTAAAACCTATTATGCTAAAATTACTCGTATCTATATGATTTTAATTGTGTGTTCGTGCCTCTAAACATTATATACAGCAAATAAAGTTGTGGATTAATACTGATTTGTCGATTTGTTTGATTCGTTTGATTGCATAATTCAAAAGAACTATTTTGTGAAATTATACATGTTTGATGTAGGTACATCTAAGGATAAAACGTTGTCGTAGTAGCAATTTTGAATTTGAAAATGTATCCCGTGTAGCACACACGACTCGCGTTTGGTCAGTTTTTGGAACACACATACTGGTTGTAAAACCTACTTTTGTTACCAAGTTATGTAGTTATTCGTCTGTCAGTTTAGTGTGCTGTTTTTCTAATACCCATTCGGAATAGAAAGATCCACCAAAAAAACTAGTGAGCTTTCTGTGATATTTTCAGTTATATTTGCAT
Organism: Ectropis crepuscularia; assembly: GCA_963693475.1. Lineage (NCBI taxonomy): Eukaryota > Metazoa > Arthropoda > Insecta > Lepidoptera > Geometridae > Ectropis > Ectropis crepuscularia. The sequence continues at coordinate 11,469,466 of OY856346.1, forward strand.
TCAACGGTAGGTACCTACTATGACCATTATTAATAGTTTTAACCGACTTCAAAAAAGGAAGAGGTAGAGGAAAGGAAAAAGAAAATTCCAGTGTCTGAATTTAATTTTAAATCGACGTCGGTTTTTTTTTTCCGAGAAAATAAATTATTCTTCCATAATAATTCTCTACCCTTTACCTACTCATTACCATAATTTCCATAAATTCTATAGTCCTAAGATTGTTTTACTGAATCTAATCGGACATAATAGCGGTCCAATGTTATATGTACATCCACAAAAATAACTTGTTGAAAACAAGCGAGGTGATTCGTCAATCTGCGAATACGTCGGCTTGTTTGCGGCCGGCGTCATCGTGTATAACAAAGCATTTCGCTATTCGAAGCTGTATGTTTACTGGGCTATAAAAAGCATGAACAACATTATACCTAGATGCTGAAAGATTATTAATCGAGGAGGGATGGAGTATAAAACTAAACTGATATTAGTAAGGTAGGTAGGTATATGGCACCAAAACTTAGCAGGTAGGTATTTAACTCACTCTATTGCATGAATTAATTCTTTATTTAATATTATTATAAAAATAATTTTATACAACAATTTTGAAATTAATTATATCTCAATATAATTACCTAATTCTTCAATATTAATAAAAACAGGAGCTATTCCAATCCATTGTTGATTCCCCAATATTGTAGGTAGGTAACCTACCTACCTACTGTTATCATAGTCCCCCGTGTTGATAAGTCACATCACAACTTTTTTTTTAAACTTTTATAGGTTTACACTTGACCGCCATCTCGCCTGATGTTAAGCGACGATGCGGTCTACGATGGAGCGTGTTTACCTAGAAAAAAACCGATTCACTCTCGATTTGAAGACACAAAGATTGTAACTATCGGGGAAAACTCACTCAGGCAACGTATTCCACAGCCTCGACTTTCTTATCACAAAAGTAGAGTCAAATCTCTTCGTTCGTGTCTTTGGAACATCAACCATGAAACGATGACGCTTTTTCGAGCTACGAGCATTATGATAGAAAAAAGGACAAGGTGGTATCAGATCATGCAGATCCGTCGCACACTCTCAGAAGTGTATCAGATAAAAAACCGATAGGCTAGTAATTTTTCGGCGATGTTCAAGACTTTTAAGTCTTTTTCACACAAGAGTGTCGTTGCCTATTATAATATGAGCCTTTTGGCACGTTTTTTTTTTCACTGATATTTGACGTGTAAATGGTGTATTTATAAATAAAGAACTTTGTCAAAATATATTAAATGTTTTTACTAGGTACCTACTAAAAACATATTTTTAAATAGAAACTTATTCAGCTGCGTTGAGTGCTTTCTTGTTCGGAAAAATCTTATGGTTTCGCGTCACCGCCGTGCTAATGTAGCGTCGGAGCGGCAGCGTAGCGGCACGTGTGCGATAGGCGCTTTTACTCGTATATGTGTGAAATCATGTGAATTCGCCGACATGCGTAATAGCCAGAGTAGGTATCTATAGCTATACAGGCGACGTAGGTACTATGCAAGATTCTACAATTTTAAGATATAAGTTTTCACTTCCATCGCCAGTCATTTTTCTTACTAACTTATAGGTAGGCTGTATTTCGTATTTCAAGGCAAAGGCCTTCTTCCCCTCTTGCCTTGAGGCTAAAGTACTTTTATCTTAAAAATGTACCATATACCTACCGTATACCAGCACATACATAGGCTACTCATTATCGCGGGAAAGAAGAAGACCTTGCACACCTAAATCGGCTTTCGCTTTGCTATTGCGGTCTCTATCATTCCAAGCGGAAAGAAAAGAGATTAATAGCAAAGCTCAAAGCTAAGACAGTTCTAGTTAGGCGGTGGACCCACCGGAAAGAAACGGTACATCCTATGTATATTTTCTTTTTTAGGCCACTTCCAAAAAGGAGGACCTCAATTCGTTTGATATGTTACGCGATATTTCCGATTAATCAATTTTATGAATTCCGAGATAATTCATTGTGTTACTTTTTTTTTTGTTCGGATCATATTGCAGAAGTAGCCCTGTATAAATTTTATCGAAATCGGTTTAGCAGTTTTTCGAAAGATTAACAAAATCTAGAATCTGTACACGACATGTATGATATCAGTGTGTTTAGTTGGTTACACAAAATTTGTGAAATTTACCCGGCAAGTTTAATTTTAAATTGAAGTCTGTGAAGTTTTCTTGGAGAAAATTAAATTATTTCCCAATTCAGAAGAAAAAATATGACTAGTTTGGCATAACTGTTCAGCACAAACTGAAGTCCAGCATAGACGACCAAAAAACATTCTATAAATACAACTCTGGACGTAAAACGACACAATACGCGTAATTTATCCGCTCTATGACAATACTGAAGGATTCGTGTTCGATAAATCAACAACAAATCAGGACAAATTGCAAAGGGTCACCCAACGGTTCGGCGTATTTTATTTACCAAATGCTTCTTGTTCTATGTTTACCTAGGTTGGAATATACGATTTCTTTTTACCGCTGTGGTAAAAAAGGGATAGTACCTATATTATTGACGTGTATGCATGCGTATGTTTACTTTTGTCTTCTTCTTTGGCACTATAATCTGTTAACACTGATAGACCGATCTTAATATTTTTTTTAAAGAAAACGATTTACATGATTTCTAAAATCTGTCACAGGTGTTACCTACTTTGTTTTTTTAATGAGGTCTTTTTAATTTAATTCCATTCCATGAGCTGTTTGCAAACCACACAAAATAAATTCAAAAATATTATAATAATTGACTTCTAAGTACTAAATAACTACCATGATATGCTAATATTGTGTCCAAATCCAATACCGTTTGGATTTATTAAAGTATATTTTGACAAATTCCATTCGTTAAAAATATAGGTACTTTCGTTATAAGGTGGTTGGCGTTGTTTTGTATTCTCCTAAAATTATAAAAGATGGTATGTTTTCAGCTGTCTGGCTTACATAGAACAAGATCCGCGTAGTTTAGGGCTAGATGTAGTTGTATGTAAAATCGTTAAGCAATATTTATTTATTAGGTAAGTAGGTATGCAATATCTTAGACCGATGAAATTTTTATTAGCATTAGCGATGTATTGCTTACGCCTATATCTGTCCCAGAGAGTCGAGCAAGACAGGCTCACCCTTACGTTGTAAGCTTTAGTAAGACACATACTCAACATTTTCAAAACACTTTGTTAGAGCGTACCGCAAAGAAAAGCTTTTCCGGTCTTAGCGTCTCCTGAAAAATACAAACCTGGTCTCTTCAAAACTGGATTGCATAGGTTTCTTATGGACGAGCGTGCTCTATCTTAGGCTACACCATCGCTTCTCAACAGGCGATTGTATGACTTTATGAATGGTGACCCATTTCTACGAAATTTCTTTATAAAATTGAACGTTGAATGGCTAATTTATTACCTTTTCGTAAAAACTGCTGCGGCAAAGTTCTTAGGTACATTCAAAAGTTTCTAAAGATAAAATTCTACCTACGTTACAATCCCTACAAACAGTTTGTAACCGCAGTTCCCTTTGACTTGAGAGTTGAAACCCTCTTTTCCTAATTAAAAACGTCAATTCACAAATCCTATAATTAAAAAACTTTTATGTTTTTCCCACAGTCTCGGAGTTCAATCATGGTTCGCTGATTTAATTCCGTGAAAACTCACAGATAATTAAACTGCCCAACCAATTCAAATGTAATTCTGTGTTATAGGTAAGAGCTGAGCCTTTATTGACAAAACTAAATTTCGATGAGAACTAACGCTGCACATACCTAACTAATTACACTTAGGACATCTAAATTATGCATATACCTATGAAGTTCTAAAGATAATGATAAAACCCATTACCAATTAAAAGTGTGCCCTGCAGGTTGGCGGCTGGTTATGTAATAGGTACATGTATGTATGTAAATTACAAATATAGTATAATTGTAGATTTTAGTATAATATTGACTTGATATAATATGTAATATTACTATAATAACTGGAAGGATCAAGCCATCAAGCTGACATTTGGGACTCAAATACCTACTAAGTACCTACCTATTATTATTTGGAATAATTGGAATAACACCACAGACTTCTTTTTATACCAAAAAATAATTGGCAGTCATAGGAACTGCCGCTAGAAGTGAAAACTTAAACACAGAGTTTGATAGCTTACTTTGGAAACTACCCGAGTGTTACCGGAGAGCGTGGCCATGAGCATGGCCATCTAAAAATGCTGACGCATTCCTAGATGGCTAATGGGAAATGCTGATGCATTCCTAGATGGCCAATGGCCATGGTTCCGAGTTTACCCGGAGATTTCTTATCATTCCCGAGCGTGACCCTAGAATTCAATTTACAGCCCACGAAAAATCTGTCTGTAATGCGCCAAAAGAAGTGTTCACTTTAAAAATGCTAATTTCTTAGGGGAATGGCCGTCGAATAAATGCTAGCAATACATAGGTAGTACTCTTTACCTACTATTACTACTTTTTATCTCGGGATGGCAAAGTATACGGGTGAAACTGCGAGGCGCTGCTATATGCACAGTAGCATCGATATAAATCAATGGATGCCCCCCCAAGCTTCAGGCACACGGAATTATGTTATCGTTGGGAAGAGTGAGCTCACTTTTTCCGTTTTAGTCGATTGTAGGAAGCGGTGAACGCCGGACGTTTATACCTATCGCTATTCGTTGCCAACAACCAAAATAAGTAGAACCGAACATACCTCGCCACTAGCGATTGTGAAGTAGATTGGTAGTTGTAAACCGCTTACGCTACACACAGAGACACGGTTTGTTAACAATTTCAAGGTGCTCAGGGCACATCTTTTGGTTTATATCGATGCACAGTAGGTATATAACTAAGGTACATAACGCGAGGTCGCGAGCATTCCAAGTCCCACAAGCAACAACCATTCAAAAGTATCGTGCATCAGCCATTGCGCTTCTTGACAATAATTCTTGGCCTTGGGAAGATAACTACCAGACTCAAGTCGCCGCCGCAAGAAAGAGCTCTTCAATAAGCATGAGTATCCAAGAGTACGCAATTCTTACATATTATTACTATAATACTTTACCTTAGAATCTAAGGCTTAGATAATTATTATTTCGTCAGTAGGTACCTACTCCAACAATCTCCTTCTTGTCTTAGATTACCATTTTAAAGTTAAAATGAAGTAAAATTTGTTTAAGCTATTAATTATTAGCAGCGTCCGGCGGTGTTACCCGCGTAGTTCCCGTTCCCGTTGTTCCCTCCCGTGGGTTTTCCGGGATAAAAATTCCAGACTATAATCTATATGTGTTCCGAATTTCAGCCCAATCCGTTCATACGTTAGGACATGATTGAGCAACAAACATCCATATATCCATACATTGACATTTATAATATTAGTAGAATTATAATATTAGTAGAATAGTAGGATTAATAATATTGGTGGACATTTCACACGCCGCTTTTAAGCAAGCCAAGGAATACACATTCTCCGTAAGCCTGTACATATCCGAAAGCACTTGAATAGCAATAATCCGTAACCTATCAAAATGTCAACCTATCTCAATGTGCGTGTAAGAGGACGTGGTCACTAGGTACACATGGAACTGCAGCTTAGAACTCAAATATTGATGGTCTCCAGCAGGGGACGAACTAATACACAACTATTGATTAGTTGGGACAAAGTTCTACTTCCGTGGGTGTGTCGGTGAGTTCGCGTATGAGTGAGCTAACCGGACATTAATGAAGTGGGCTGGCTAAACTTACATAATTCAAAAGTTTTCGTGCGATTGACGTCAACAATACTTTTATATTAAGTAGGTACACAATTGAATAATTGGCACTTATAATAGATTAACACTTGTTTTGTTTTTAAAGTTTCGCGATTTGAACACATGATGGACCAACCGGGAGGATGGTTATCGGTTATCGGCGTTAGGTAGTGTTGTAAGTGGTAGGACTCTTAGCAGAGTCCACCTGGGGAAGTACCACACTTTTGGCAGTTATTCTACTGCCAAGCAGTAATGTGCAAACATGACTGTGTTCCGAGTTGAAGGGCAATGCTTCAAAGGGCAAGGGCTTATAGGAGAAATTTGGAATTAGGTACCTATATGACTGGCCTCGTGGCTTAGTGGGTAGTAGCTCTGCCTGCGAAGCCGAGGGTCGTGGGTTCGATCCCCACCCAGTGCAAATATTTGTGTGATGAATTCAATTGTTTGCACTGTGTCTGGGTGTTTCTATTTATAATAAGTATGTATTTAAAAATATAAGTATTATATCAGCTATCTGGCCGCCATAGTACAAGCTTTGCTTAGTTTGGGGCCTGATGGTGTTGTGTGTGATGTCCACCAATATTTATTTATTTATTTATTTATTTATTTATATGTCCTAAGTACGTGCAAGTAAGAGAATTTGCCATCAGAAAACCCCCATTTATTGCGAAGTAATAAGAAAGGAATGTCTAAACTGGCCCAAGTCCGTGTAGTTCTCGTATATAGTAATCATGTAGATAGATAAATAGATTATTTTCATAGAAGTTACTTGTTTTCTTCTTTCTTCTCTAAATTGGTCTTTGTCTCACTTCAATTTTTCAAGAACGAAAACACACACCTTATAACAAAGGGAAGCACCAATCAATTGCCAGTCGAACTCTGACACCGAACGTTTCTTACAAGCTGATTGCGCTTGTCAATCAATCAATGTCATCAATCAATCATTTATTGCATAATAATACAAAGTTGACAACATAAGCAGAGCATTTACCCTGTTAGGGCATAGCAATATTAAAATTGTACAGTTACAATCTTAGTATAAGTAGATACTCGTAATATTACGTAATATGTATATATGGATTCTAAACTAAATTATTTTTAATACTAATGCCGTGAGAGTGGGATATATCTGTAGTCATCTAGGTATTCGTTTATACTATACCTAGTAAGATGTTTGTGTTAGTAGCTTTACTTTTTATAAAATCTATTTTGGTCGGGTTCATTTTTAATCTCAATAGGCAAGGTGTTATATATTTTTGTACTCGCATTTTAAATTTCACTGGCTTTAGTTCGAAGTTCATACGGATATCAGACCAGTATTTATTTGTCAAAACACTTACTAAAATGCTCTGTGCCGTAAAAAGGAAAAATGGAACCCTTATAGATCCGTCATGTCTTTCTGTATGTCTGCCCGTCCGTATGTCACAGCCATTTTCAACCGAAACTTTGAGAACTACACTGTTGAAACTTGATAAGTAGATGTATTCTGTGAACCGCATTAAGATTTTTACAAAAACATAAAAAAAAAAACTAAAAAATGTAGGTGTGCATAGAATATAGGTGTAACTTAGAACTGAAACTCAGTGTTTTTATTATTAGATACCTACCAATGTAGAAGAGGATACAGAGAAAAATAGGTCTGATCTAAAACGTACGGACTTTCCACACTCACACTCTCTTGGGGTTTGAGTAATAATGTCCCGGGTTTTAAACAGAATTATAGCACTGTGAAGCATTATGTATGTATGAAAATTATCCTTGTAAATTAGACAAGGAGTGCGTACTTCGTACATAATCGTATGTAAGAAGGTCTAGCTTGTGAAATACGTTACTTGAGTGGATTTTTTGCGTTAGCTACGAGCTTTGTGTATTCAAATCAGGAGTGAATTGTGTTTTTTTTTCAACGTGAGCGTGCGTTTTCGAGACCACATCGTCTCCTAAAATCAGGCGAGATGGTGGTCAAGTGACAGTAAAAAAAGAAATTTGATGAAATGTCGATTAATAAGCTACAGTAAGAAATAATAACATATATTACAGTATTTTCCAAACTTCAAGAATAGGGTAAAATAAGAGATGAAAGTTCTTCAAACTTTATTGGAGTATAGGGTAAAGGCTCTAGAGGACTACAGTTAATTAAGTTATTATTCGACGGTCCAAAGCAGGAATCTACTATGTATAAAAAACTTACAGAACGCAAGTGAAACCATGAACTTGCAAAAGTTAGTATAATCTTATATATAAAATTCTCGTGTCACAGTGTTTGTTTCCTTACTCCTCCGAAACGGCATTACTGACTTAACCAAATTTTATATGCATACTCTGTAGGTATGAGAATCGGCTACTAGCTATTTTTCATACCCCTAAGTGACAAGGGTTGTTCACTAAGGCAAAACAACGTTTGCGGGGTCAGCTAGTATATGTATAGATAAATTTGACATTATGTAAAAATATTAATATCCATGTAAAGGTGGAAATTCATAGAAATTAAACAAAGCGCTCTGAATTTACGTTTATCATTCGGACTGCGAAACTAGAATTCACTTCCTGAACCTGTTTTTCCGACGCGACTGAACAACAAACTTTCACTTTTATATAATTATTAGGATAATTTATTTTTAGATATTTTTCTATCTAACTCATACTTTCCCTTGAGTTCCAATAATAAGCAAACAAGGTCTGCCAGCCATCTCACCTGATGTTAAGCGACGATACGGTCTACGATAGAACGTGCTTAGTGCTTACCTACTTGTAAGGCATTGTAGTAACCGATTCACTCTCGACTTACACTCAAATTATAACCATCAGGAAAACTCATTCAGGCACCACGTTCTTCAGCCTAAACGTTCTTATCATAAAAGTGGAGTCTAACCTCATTGTCCTCTATAAACCGCTTTTTCAAGCTACAAACAATTCGATAGAAAAAGGCCAATATGGTATTAGATCATGCATATCAGTTGCACACACACCAATTTGTATTCGATAAAAACACGATAAAGGTACAAGTTCGCGCGGAGACCGCGACACGAGACCGCGACCGGAGACCGAGACCGAGACCGGAGACCGCGACAGGCACTTGACACTATAGAATTGTATGGACGCCAGTTCGCGCCGCGACCGCGACAGGAGACCGAGACAGGTCGCGGTCTCGGTCGCGGCGCGAACTGGCGCCCATACGATTCAATAGTGTCAAGTGCCTGTCTTGGTCTCCGGTCGCGGTCTCGCGTCGCGGTCGCGGCGCGAAACGCTACCTTAAGATAGATATTTCAACTTACATACAATTTGTTGCAACTCAACGAGTACTAATTAAGGTAATTAATTTTGGCACCATTGTCTAACTTTGTATCTTGTAATGCAATATGTCCCGTTAAGGTGTTTCCATGTAACTTTGTTATCTTTTACCTAAACGTAATTAAATGACCCCCCTTTCGGAACTTAGTTTCCTAACAGTGTCAGAAACAAACTTGGGTTTCCCTCTCTTAAACCTCGTATGTGATAAACTACTATTAGATGTGTTTTATGAGGTGACCTAGATCTTAGTTCCGAGGAAAAATTTTACGGGCATAAGGTAACTTATTTTTTTTCAGATTTCCTGGGTAATTTAAAGTTTGATCCAGATATTCTCGACGTACAGATGTAGGATAAGTACCCATAATGACCATATGCATGGCGACCATTTCTAGAAACTAGATTCTATTTATTTGTTGTTGTAAGAAACTTTAACACTTTTCGCATCTCACGTAGAGTTGACAGTATTATGGAATACTTTCGCTTGTAGTTTTCAGAACGATGGCTTAACTTGTAGATATTTTTTGTAGTAGTACAGTAGTAGGACTTATTGCAGAATCTGCCTGGAGGAGTACCACATCTTTGCCAGTTATTCTACCGTGAAGCAGGACTGTGCAAACATCACTGCGTTGCAGTTTGAAGGATAATGTTTCCAGAAAAAATACAGATCATCTTATATCTTAATATAAAAATATAAATATCTTATATCTCTAGGTGGCGAGCACAATCCAGTCCTAGGTATGGACTTGGACTCTTCATGTTCCAATAGCAGCATGTTCTGTTATGGGCAAACGTGTTGATTACCATCAGACACATGTCCTGGTCGGCCCGTCACTCTTTACCATACAAAAATATAGTTGACGTTAGAAAGAGTTGCTGAACGTCCGCTCTGAATGTGCGAGGTAGCAAAAGAGTTTGAGGAAAATATCTACATATACCTATGTTTCTAAATCAATATCGTGAGGTGGATATATTTTTTTACATTGAGTCATTAGATACGGTCCTCTTGTAGGTACTGTTTCGTTGCCTTATTATTACAAATAATATTTAAACGTAATCAGACTTGGCAAAAGGCCAAACTTAGTAATAAGTAGGTAAGTAACTGAATGATTACTATCAAAACTTTTAAAAGGCATGAAATGAGGTTCATTAAGCAGTTGGCTTTGTGAAACTGCCGGAACCAGCAAAAAGAACGCCTCGTGAAATGATCAGTAAATAAAAAACTCAGTGTTTGTATGAAAAAGTTTAATGCTCTTGTTTTCTTCTCAGTATTTCTGAATCGACTAATATTTACGGAACTGTTTTAAGACCGGATTCTCTGTGAGTGATCGGTAGGGAACACCAATAAACAGTCGTAGCATTGTGAGGGAAGCTAATCGAAATGTATAGAAACTATTAATAACTTATAACGTGACGTCAACGATATAAGTTTGTTACACAGTTATTTTTGAAGTGATAAGTTATTTTACCCCGTGGAGCCCTTTTTGGTAGGGAACATCATCTTTACTGACATAATAATAGCGGTGTAGTGACGTAGCGTCAGAGCGATGGCGGAGAGCAGAGTAGGAAGTGCATGTTAGACGGTTTTTGTACGGACGAAAGCTTGTGACTTCACGCTACTGGTGCGTAATAGTACAATACCGCTTTTCATGGATCCCAAACCGATATAGAACTTTCCAGTTTAGGACGCATCAGATTCCGATACCAAAGATCAAGGTGATGACTTTTTTTTTTGGCATTCTTGAGGCAAACCACAAAGGTTTAAATGATTGGTATTCCATTATGCTTTATAAGTTGAACCGATATAGCTGGATTTTGGTACGGGGATAGTCTGGAATAATATACTATAGGCTACCTTTTATCTCTGGAATAGGTTCCAATCGGTTGCGGGAACGGGATCAAATTTTCGACCAAAAGTAATTTTGGTCGGCATAACAGACCGCAGGCAAAGCCGCGGGCATCAGCTAGTAAGTATTAATGAAATGCAGCGTTTTCGTTTCGTTCATTGTTAATTTAAATTGCGAATTCAATAGCTGTAGAGTCACGATAAAACAATGCACCAATTAAAATTAATCCGATATGCTTTCGAGTGCAATATCAAGAGCTATTCTCGTCCCGAGATACAAATAGCTCTCGCTCCAGTAGATAGATACTCAGGAGATTGTCCAAACAGAAGCGTGTTCCAGTTTAAACAAACGGCTGTTTGTACACCCGACGTCCGAAATGTAATCTCGACGATTTTAAAAGATGTTCGGCAAAAATAATTGGACATTTTAGAAGAAGCGGGAGACCGGAAGCGCAAAATACTCAGAGAAACTTGAACCATTTCCCGCGATTTCCAAGTATTTCAGATTCTCACTATGTTTGTGAATACAAAACTGTTTAGATGTTGCATCGTAGTGTGTAATATTATGTTTGTTGTATGTTTAGTAGTGGTAGGACTCTTGGCAGAGTCCGCCTGGGGAAGGACCACACCTTTGCCAGTTATTCTACCGCCAAGCAGTAATGTGCAAACATTACTGTGTTCCGGTTCGAAGGGCAATGTTTCCAGTGAAATTACAGGGCTTAGAGACATAACAACTTAGATCTCTGGGTGACGAGCGCAGTGTAGTGCTAGGTAATGATTTGGACTCTTCATGTTCCAATAGCTGCGTGTCACTGTGCTGTTATGTGGCAGGCATGTTGCTTACCGTCAGGCGCATGTACCTACTGCTCGTCTCGTCACTCTTTATTTAAAAAAAAAGTTTGTTGCTGAATCACGTGGTAACGTCTGAACGGATCAGGTTGAAATTTGGAACACAGTTAAGTTATAGGCTGGAAGACTACATAGGCTACTTTTTTTTATAAAATCCGTAAAACTACGGGAACGGGAACTACCAAACGTTGCTAGTAATTCATAATTTCTGTTTTCTTGACATCATAATGAAGCGACATGGAAGTATAAATATTTTATTGAGGTCGCGGAGTGGCATAGCGCCGCGGGTTGCCTGAAGTCTTCAAACCTGCTCTGATATGATGAGTGAAATTTATGAAAAAATTGCAGTCAGAAATAAGGATTGCCTATAGAAGTGAAAATGTAAAGTGAAAATATTAGTATTATACAACACTAACGTTGCACAATACGCTGTATAACTACAGATTTACTTGTATTCGTATGTCATGATTCTCACAACATTGCATCCATCCAAAAAGCATCTAAAGGTGGACAGGAGACCGAGACCGGAGATCGCGACAGGCACTTGAAATTATAGTTTTGTATGTATGTGTGCCAGTTCGAGCCGCGACAGGATACCGCGACAAGTGAGATACGGTCGTCGATGTCGCGGTCTTATGTCGCGGTCGAGAGACCGTTGTCGCGGTCTTCTGTCGCGGTCGAGAGACAGTTGTCGCTTTCTTCTGTTGCGGTCGCGGCGCGAACCATCGCGCCGCCTAACGCGTGCTACGTCACCGCGGCTCGGCATTAGCAAGTCGCGGTAACGCAAATCTGTACGATTTTCATCGACCAAAAAGTCATCAACTAAAGATGTTTACACTTCAATCATTTGTTTACTTTCGATTCCTTAGAAACAGTCTTAAATCAAGAATAATCTTTCTGAGGGAACAGTATCTATACTAACATTATAAAGCTGAAGAGTTTGTTTGTTTGAACTCAAGGATCTCGGGAACTACTGGTACGAATTGAAAGATTTTTTCTCCATAGTCAATTTATCGAGGAAGGCTATAGGTTATTTAACATTACTCTACTATCAACTGGAGCGGAGCATGAATGAAAAATATAACATTAACGGGAAAAAATATTGCTTTTTGAGAGCTTTCGTTACGTGACAGCATAATAATAATAAGGTAATCGAATGTTCAAAATTTGAATTGGTACGACCAATTTTCGATAGATGGCGCAGCAACGCGCGCACATTTCAGCTAGTATAAAATAAAATAAATATTAGCTTCAGTTGTCGATGTCAATAAAGTACTAATAATACCTAGAAATGTTGCTCAGTTTTTCATGGTACTATACTGTCTCGGGCAGACTTATTTATTGCATTGTAAGCCTGAATAGTTCGTGCTATTGTATAAAAGAATCAGTTAATTATACAAAGTTTGCTCTCGCTTCAGAGATGAAATAGCAAGCTCGTAGAGGGTCTACAGACAATCGTACCTACACAGATACAAACATAGAATTATAATATGCACACTAGCTGCAGTTTTCGTGTAGAATTATGAGCTACACGAAAACTGCAGCTGTTCACACAGTATTTTAATTGTATTGAACTGATATTGCTTATGTTTTACCCGACTTCAATAAAAGAGGAGGTTCATAATTCATTTGTGTGTATGTATCTTACGCGATAACTTCGTCAACTGTGAATAGATTTCGATGAGTATTTTTTTTGTGTGAAATATATATGAAATACATGTGTGAAAATTTCAACTGTCTAGGCTATCACCGTTTTTGAGATACAGCCTGGTGACAAACGGACGGACGGACAGCCAAGTCATAATAATGTAATAGGAATAGACAGTAATAGGGTTTCGTTTTTAACCTCTGGGTACGGAACCCTAAAAACATAAGTAAATTCTGTACCTAATACACTCACGTAGCTCCCTCAACAAAGGGCACGAGATCAGCGTATATCTGCCTCCGTAGGTTATTGTTAACGGTTTACCTACTCTAGGTTAAAGTTCAGAGTTATTAATTATGATCAAGTAGGTAGATAACTTTAACCCCAGAGTTTCAAACGCGTACGCGACTCTAAAACCTGTCTTATTTTGAACGTTAAATTGGTATAGACAATTTCAATGTTAATATATCAAACGGACTTCAAATAAAAAAAGTTGAGCTTAAGCCATGTTTTATAAAATGAACATGAAATTTAACGTCACAATAAACCTACTCGGACTGAAACCTTCAACATTTAGATTTCATCTAGAAAAGATTCAGAAAAATCCTTTTGTAAATTGATAGAATTGAAGCTTATTCGATAAAGCTCTATTCAAAGCTTGGCAGATGAAAGCTGTAGGATCGTTGTCTGAGGAATAGATTCAATTTAAGGCTCAATTTCTTTTGTAGAGTGCAGTTGTTGTAGTTCGTCTACTATTGTTTGTTATATCTGAGAATGAACCACCCATGTTATCTTCTCACTACTGGAATTCAGAGCTTTCATTTTTAAGGAAATGCTCAATGCACAACTAATGAAATCGTACAAGTACTTAATAGTCTTTGAGTACGGTAAGTATATACAAGTAGATATACCTCTAGAATGCGTTCATGCATGTTCTACGTCTGAGAGCAAGGATAGTTAGTATAATTAGATTAGTAGGTCTTTACACTAGCCCAAAGTTATATAGGTTGTAGAGGCTACTTGAGACAAAATTCCATAGGTCCCTTTATAAAAAAAAAACACGACGCTGACCAAATGTTATTTATTGAATGTTGCTGTTTAGTTAGGTACAGTACAATATTTATTATACCTTTATTTTTAGGTTTCCGTAAAACGTAAAAACGGAGCCCTTATAGATTTGTCATGTCTGTCAGTCGGTCCGTATGTGACAGCCACTTTTACTATACTGTTAAAATTTGGTAAGTAGATGTATTTTGTGAACCTCATTAAGATTTTTACACAAAAAGATTAAAAAACAATAAATTTTGGGGGTGCGCCATACTTAGAACTGAAACTTAACATTTTTTTTATCGATCCCATACGTGTTGGTTGTCTGTCTATAGATAGGTCTTCAAAAATGATGTTGAGGTTTTAATGTGTTTCTTTTCTATACTGAATAATTTGCGATAGAGACACTTCCAAAGTGGTAAAATGTGTGCCCCCTGTAACTTGAATGATAAAATTAAAAAAAATATATGCTACACATTACCATGCAAACTTCCACCAAAAATTGGTTTGAACTCGATCTAGTAAGTAGTTTTTTTAGTACTAGGTACACTACGATGCTGTATCGGAAACCTTTATGGGAGAGTCCAACTCTCACTTGGCCGCTTTTATTTCAAACATGTTTTCTAGGTATCTACCTACCTAACAATGTTTAACTTCACCGTTAAATCCAATGATATCTACAAACTTCTACACGTGAAAAAATATTTAAGGGTACGTTTTAGTGTTTGAAGCTACGACTGACGCTTGGATTTGGGTGTTCTCTTCACTTGTCAGTACGGGCACAGATAATAAAATAGTCGGGGCTTTGTGCCAATATAACTAGCAGCGCCTAGCGAGCTTACCCACGCGCGGTTCCCATTCCCGTAACTTTACCGCAATAAAAAGTAGCTTATATGTGTTATTCCAAACTATTACAATACAATACAAAATACTTTATTAGGTACCTATACCACAAAACAATACAGGAATACAATGATAATACTTAAAAATTTGAACATTTTAGGCACAAAAGGCGATTTTATCGCTAATAGCGATCTCTTCCAGATAACCCTTTATCACGTAACTATTACGTAACAGTGTTCCAAATTTTAACCCGATTCGTTCAGATGTTCCAATGAGCAACAAGCATTCAAACTTTCGCATTTATAATATTAGTAGGATTCCGAAGTCTCGGAAATTTCATGCTAAGTTTATAACAGTGATAGATCGTTATTTGAAAATAGAGCGCCGCAACAAGAAATTCAGGCGTTTGATGGAAAGCCTCGCTCGGGGTAGGCGGCAATTGTAACACCTTCCCTTTTCTCGTGTAACCTGTTATAACTCGATGATAATAAGACGCATCAAAACCTGCGTACGGTTCTTTAATAGCTAGATATATTTCCAATTGCTGTGCACAAGCACATTTATAATATGGTATAACCATTGTCTGGAATATGGTCTTAAAAAACAATTGTTACATTTGCCTCCGGTCTACCCTACCCATAAGCACAAAAATATAAACAGCCCACAAAATGATCCCCCTGCTGGGACTCGCGACTCTCGCAAGGAGAGAATCAATGCCATAACCACGCTGGCCCGAGGGTCTACCGCCTAACGAAAACGCTTTGACGCTTTGACATTGCTGTCTCTTTTCTTCTCGCTTGAAATGAAAGAGACGGCAATGTCAAAGCGTCAAAGCGTTTTCGTTAGGCGGTAGACCCCCCGGTGAGGCTTGGTGGATGACGCGTGACCTCGAAAGAGTCTACATACATGTCGGTTTTCTCACGATGTTTTCCTTCATCGTTTTTCAAGTTAGGGGCGTTGCGCATATAATTTTGAAAATACATTGGTGTGCGTGTAATTCAAACCAAGGGTAAAAGATTTACAGTTGTTCCTACTAGACCAGCCGTATCTTCCATGGAAAACAAAACGCAAGTTCATAACTTCAAAAGAGCGGATCATCACCAAATTATCTTAAAATCATTAAAACCAGTAATTATGGTGTACCATACCGTGCCATCATCAATACATATGCCTAATGTACCTACATACATGTAGCTCTGTTTTACTTTTCTGAGTAGAGATAGATTCTAGAGAGCGTACACTAAATTACTTAATTTGACTTCTTGGGTAAATTAATTACATTCCAATCGTTGACGATGTGTAATAGGTACTCGACTAGGTCGATTTAAAAATATAAACCAATGAAGTGCGAGTGAGATTCTTATATCGAGGGTTTCGTGATACAAAGAAATTTTGATCGATTTTCTAATAACTGAAACTTAGTTACTGAATACTTTTCACTATAATGTTACACCCAATGCCTACGAGTTCACATATTTATTTACGCCTATTCTAGGAAAAATGGTTCAAAAAAATATATCATAAAAGCATTATATCTGAAGTTGAGAAAATAAGCAATTGATACCGTTAGTGGACATTGTCTGTCGTGGAACATTAGATCTCAAATAGTGTAGAGACATGGACGTATAAAAAAGTCGGACGTGAGTCGGCCACATTTGCACGTGTGCGTTGTCAGATTGTCACTGATAGGCTGACACGCACACATATACACAAATAGCGCGTGTAATGACCCACTGATGTGTGCGCGTCAGCCTGTATGTGACAGCGCACACGTGCATATTATGTGGCCGACTCTTGTGACACAGTTTTTGTTTTAGACAGACTACATCCGACTTTTTTTATACGTCCATGGTGTAGAGAATACAGAATATTGTTTTTTGATTTGTGATTGAGATTATGAATAAGCATAGGATGTAAAAATACATGTAGGTACCTAAGTATTTTTCAAAATTATTTATGTTATCCATGTCATAGTACTCGTAGCAATAACTCAACAGATGAGTATTGTTGTGTAGTGTATTGTTTCTACAATAACGTATCTTCGCCGTCCTACAAAACATGAAGTCTCATGTCATCATTCACATGTGTCAAATGTCACACATATATCACAAAGCCGAGGGTCGTGGGTTCGATCCCCACCCAGTGGAAATAATTGTGTGATGAATTCAAATGTTTGCACTGTGTCTGGGTGTTTCTATGTATAATAAGTATGTATTTAAAACTATATAAGCATTATATCAGCTATCTGGCCGCCATCACACAAGCTTTGCTTAGTTTGGGGTCAGATGGTGTTGTGTGTGAATTGTCCACCAATATTTATATTTATATTTACTTGAGTGTATATTTATGTCACGTTTACAACGTCATGAAACGTAAACACTAAACACTAATTCTACATTTTAGGGTTGAGGTTATCATAGGAAAATTTGTGTTTATTATTTATTTATTTGTGTTTAATAATTTAAAACATATTAGACCTATGTATAGAAATAAGATTTTGGAATGAGGATAACCTTATTGAAAGTCCTGTTTGTGTTACCTTCCCTGCACACGAAATCTCATCGATTCAATATGTGCATGGTAATAGACACTTAAAGCCGCGGCTAAGACAAAGTGCTGGGATAATTACATTTCACCGCCCGAAGCGAAGCCGCAGATGGAACGGAACTAAGATTCATCGTATACCTACAAATGCACAGAGTAGTGTCGCAATCACACGCATGTTGTGAAAGTTTATGGCCACTGTTTAGTAAATGTGTCACTTTTCATAATCATCGTAATGACTTTGTCGAAGCATTACTCCACGGAATGAAATGGGCCGTTTCATTGTTAATGTTTTTGTGTTGTAGTGAACTAATTAGACATAGAAAAACATCAACATGTCAGTGGTCGCACACGTTGAAAAAGTTCACCGGAATCAATTGAAACGTAAGTCAGACTGGATCGACCATATCACGCGTGAGTTACATGTGACTTATTTAAAAATTGTTCATTTACTGGGTATATTTACTGTCCAAATACTACAAAATTATACGTTTGATATTTATTGCTACGTAGTAGAAGGTACAAGCTCTGCTAAGCTTGATGCCGGTTGATGATGATGTGTGAAAAAGGGCGGCCAATATTAGGTTGCGGTAATTATGTAATCGTACGTGTGTACGGTTAGTCGGTTACAGCTTTCAAAATAGTCTAAAATATAAAACATAAATTGGTAACTGTTAATAAAATCGACCCTTAGTTATCTAATTGCGAATTCGTAGTTCTGGCCAGCCTAGGCCGTATAGGTGTACCAACGTACCAACCACTGCTGTCACAGCTCTCATCATCAAAATATACTTTTTATTTTTGGCTTACGATAAGTCTTCCCAAATATGAAACTGCCCTAGGCATCGAATTAAATGGCTTGGAACAAGTACGCCAATACCACGTTACTGTTTGTAGGTACGGACACACGTAAAATGCCTTCGGCCGTAACGTATTTATTCACAATCAATGCTGAATTAATCTAAATAAATCGAATACGTCGAACACAACGCAATCTCTAAGAGACGTTAAACAACAAGGGCCCCGAGTTTTGGGTCAACAAAAGAAACGAACAATAATCGTACCTATTTCCGGCGCGGAGTAGTTGTTTGTTTTACCCATTTCGGGCAAAGTTCACGTTTTTTCTACTGTTTTTCATGTCTTCCTTCGTCATTAGTAGATTGAACGAAAGTATATCTTTGACATACGATCGTGATAGTGTGATTATTTATTAATAAATAATAATTTTCACTGAAAATATTTTTCAAAATATATGTTAGGTAGTTTAAAAATCCAAGCATTTAGATACAAAAGACAGACAGTTAGCGGGAAGTGACATTGTTTTATAATTCATTTTCGACCAAAGTGTTGCCTGAAGTGTTTTTCGTTTCCGCCGTCGAAATGTATTTTTTTATTTTCTCTCGGCCCAGAACCTCCATTACAATTGTTTAGTTGTAATATCTGAAGATTATGTCACTCGGTGGTTTTCCGCGTATGTACCTACTATATGTGCTTTTCCAAAGCAACAATTTTTAATTCATAGTTCTATAATTGTAAGTAATACCCTACAAATGCTGAAGTCCGTGTATTTTATTAACAGATAGATACAAACAGAAAAAAGTTTAAGTAGAAATAGACATTCAGATTTTCCTAATATATTCTGCTTAGATTAAAATTGCGTACATGTTAAGAAGTCCACGTCTTGCAAGCGGGTTTCGTTTGCGGGTATGACACATGTGCCAGGCAACGTTTTTCCTTGACCACATTTTACGAAAAAGAGTGATCCGTTGTTACACTTTCTCACCACAAGAAGGAACCTTTCAGCAAACATGAATGCCCAAGGCATGCTACCAATAACGGTACGGTTACAAATTAGGATTTAATTTTCAAGTCTCAAATTGTACCGATAAATAAAGTTTCAACGGTTTTTTGAATAATCATTTTAGGAAAATGAAGTGCATGCTGGGCCATGTGGAGTGTGAAATTTCCCTGTTGACTTCCACGTAACAACTAACAGATCTAAGTATAGTTATCTATTATAGACCGAGAGCCTACGATGGCTAGACCTTCGTTGTTTAATAAAAGCTGAAAGTTTTTCTGTTCATGTAAGTTCAGAAGTAAGAACGACCAGATACTAAACACAAAACAAAAATTGGCTGTACCGGACCCACATACAGACATGTACTTAGTTCGACCCGCTGAATCCAAATTTGAGGTCCGTTTGGCCCTGTCATCCTCCAGGTTTACTGCAGACCATGATTTTAAACGGATGCAGGCTGATTACCAGTAACGTTGTATAAATATAATGCTAACTCCCTTATTTATTCGTTTGAACGAAAAAAAATTGATGACTGATTTATTGGAAATTCAAAATAGTTTCACATACCTACAATATACGTACCTTGAAGGACTAACTAACGTCTCACATCATGGTTTTTACATTAAAACGAGAGAAAATATCACTTTATTTTATGAACCTTTCTTAAAAATGAACCTTAAAAGTGTATTCGCTTGAAATTAAAAGCTGCAACGTTAAGTAGAAAGAACACTTACCTGAATCAAATCGACAAATAGACAGAGATATCTAACTACATTTATCTCTAAGGTTAAGTTAAATTAAATTAAATATTAAATATTGGTGGACAATTCACACACAACACCATCTGGCCCCAAACTAAGCAAAGCTTGTATGATGACGGCCAGATAGCTGATATAATACTTTTATAGTTTTAAATACATACTTGTTATACATAGAATTATTAAATACGGAATTATTGCTTAAGTTTCTAGAGGTAATATTTCTAGACTTTCCTATAATTCAAAAAGACGCCGAGCAAAGCTCAGTCACCTGGTACTAATTATCTGATATTGGATTTAACAGATTTAATACCTATCTGATCCACGACAAACGACAAGATCGAGTTCTAAGTTAATTTACAGATTCAAATAAGGTTATTGGTGGTTAATTAATATAATAATTAATAACCCTGTTATTTATTATTAATTAATGTTAATTATACTGCTATTTGTTATTAATTATTGCGTTGAATTGTTTCTAATTGCCACGTCCGTATCTACTTCATCAAGTTTCGTTATTTGCGGGATTCCGGGAGATTTGTCAAGGATTTTGTGGGTTTACGCCTTCATTTAAGTGGAAGCTTTTTACGGAGTTGTTTACCTTCAAAATAACGCATTCCTCTTTTTACGACAATGAAAACAAGATGTAATTAAATACAATTTAAGCAATTGACTGACATTTTAAATACTTGTTGAACTGTACCTATTTAATAACAATAATATTCTAGTCTCAAAAGGTTGGCGAACGGCCAACCAACATCCTATGAGGCTTTTGCTAGATTCATTTTGATTTGCTACATTTTGATTGGTCTAACTGTCAAGGGTCAGGTGCAGAAGGCGTTTATCCTGCATACAGCTTGCATCGTCAAGTTGTTCCTCACTCTGCATGCCTAGCTACCGGTAGCTTGGGTAGTCTGCCCTACTGCCAGTGGCAATCTAAGTTTATATTTTGTAATGTTAATGTCGTTAATATTTTTTTAAAGTACACACACAATATCTAAAGTTATATTATATCAAGTTACGGCTGGTCGGTGTCTGCCGATCCGGAAACCCCGAGTTCAAATCCCACGCGCACCACTGTCTTTTCGAAGTCATGTGCGTAATGCCGCTAACATAAAACGGTGAAGGAAAACATAGTGGGAAAATAGACATATGCTTTGAATCGTCATCCACCAACCCACACTAGGCCAGCGTGGTGAATTTTGGCCTTGATTCTCCATCCGATTCCCAGCAGTGGAAACACTTAGTGGCCTGCTTATGCTACTACTTGATGGTCTAATAACGGGCAAAGGTGTGTACTTCCCCAGGAGGAGTCTGCATAGAGCCTTACCACTACCCATCGATATTGCAAAGGTAGGTTAAATATAAAATACGTAATAGTTTAAATATGAATTATGAACATATTAAACATGGAGTCATTCATACACCCACGAATTCTCGCATCAATAAATATTACCGAGATTTATGAGTAACGTCAATACAATTTTATCATTGACATGACAGATGGTGTTCGCTACGATAAATCACTGGGTGTGAAGAGGTATCGTTTGTCCGAGCACTTTGTTGATCATTTTGTACATTTGTGGGCGTGTGTCAGGGAAAAGAGGACACTTGGCTGGAATATCCCATAGCGACGGATAAGTGGAGCAAAAACATAAACCGCTCCATTGAGAAAGGTGATTACATTTAATAGTGTGTACGTTCAGCGCTAGTAATTATGACTGGTGTAGTGAAGATAGCTTGCATAAGCTGAGTTCAGTACTCGTAACCTTACTATAATACTAGTAATCTTATATATAAAATTCTCGTCTCCACAATGTTAGTTACCTTACTCCTCCGAAACGGATTTATTGACTTTTACCAAATTTTAAATGCATAGGTATTTAGTAGGTCTGAGAATCGGCTACTATCTACTATCTTTTCATACCCCTAAGAGACGATTCACACGGCGCGGCTGACAACGCCGCGCCCGCGCGCGGGCGCGGCAGATTTCCATATAACATTGAATTCAATTCACACGACGCGGTTTACGGCCGCGGCGGCTGCGGCAGCCGCGCGGCGCCTGCGTGGCTGCGTGCGATTCTTGCGCAGTAGCTTTCCGGAGCAGAAACCGCGAAAACCTGCGGTCTCGTGAGTATTGAAACAAAACAGTCGCGCGGCGCGGCGCCGCGCCCGCCCGCGGGCGCGGTTGGCAGCCGCGTCGTGTGAACCGGGCCTAAGTGATAAGGGTTGAACAACCCTAATTTTTCCCCTAATTTCCCCTAATTTTTTTTAAAAGTTTGAACAACATTTTTTATTTTTTATAATGTGGCATTAAAAAATACATACAGCCCTAAATTTTTACCCTTTTATCACCAACCCCTTTTTTTTAATAGCCATTTTAGTAATTTAATCATTTTGCATCCTGCTCGATAACTGATCAATTATCGTTAATCACTAGAAATTACCTAGAAATAATTTATATGGCAAAACAACGTTTGCCGGGTCAGCTAGTGTATTAATAAAATACACTAGCTTACTACCGTTAGAGTCCGTAGACTTACCGTTACTAACACAAACCTGACACAAAGATTGTTATTTTTGGAAATTAAAGGAAAAATGTACCTAAAAGGTACCTAAAATGAAAATTTGTTTATTTGTCACAAATGTGTTGTCGTAAGTAAAATGTTGTAACATTTATTCTATACCTGGTATGATGTACAAATATTTATAATTAATTTGTATGAGCCATTACTTACTTGGTCAATAATTTTTAATTCAGGTATCATTCAAAAATTAATTTATATCATTATAACATCTGTTACCAATTAAACGTTTAAATAATTTATTAAACGTAATTGTAATGCTATGTAACTAAATTATTTGAAATAGTTTGTCAATTTGTTGTAGATAGTAGTAGCCATGAATTTAACGTGAGTCACGTAAATGTAAGGAATCGGTAGTGGTAGGACTAATTCCAGAGCCAGCCTGGGGAAGTACCACACCTTATTAAGTACCAATTATTCTACCACCATACAGAAGCATGTAATGTGCAAACGTTGATTGTTGAAATGTTTCCGGAGAAATAGCTGGGCAAGGTAAATCATCTTATGGGTGACGAGTGCAATGCAGTGCTAGGCTGCTAGGCACTGATTTTGATTATTTATGTCCGGTTAGCTGCATTGTACTGTGCTGTTATGGCGAGATTGGCGAGTTGTATTGCCCCTCATAAGCTCGTATTGCTCGTACTGTTTCTCTATGTATACAGGTACCACCATACATAAAATTAAAAAAACACCTTACTTTTCCTATCGTTTAGCATTTTAGGCCATACGTTTGTTAGTAAAGTTATGCGTCAAAAATTCTTACCAGAACTAGTAAAATGGCTATTTTGCCGATTTTGACGAGACATATATCTCAGAACACTATTTCACCTTTCAAATAAAAACAGAATCGGTTCATCCGTTCGGGAACTAACATGCTAAACTGAGATGCTAAATATACCCGTGTACGTCCTTATATTGTACTAGCAGCGCCCCACGGTGTTACACGCGAAGATCCCGTTCCCGTTGTTCCCGTTGTTTTTCCGGGATTAATGTAGCCTATGTGTTCTTCCAGACTAATCTATCTGTGTTCCAAATTTCAGCCCGATCCGTTCATACGTTAGGACGTGATTGAGCAACAAACATCCAAACATCCATACATTCACATTTATAATATTATAGTAGGATATGTAGCACGGCACACACACATACACAAACACAACAGACACGTCACACTTTTGACAAAACCTTGTTTTTGCGTCGGGGGATAAAAAAATGTAGGTTATCCTGTGTTAGCCCAAACTTTAGTAACGTATCAAACCATTCGAGAGCAATAAATATTCGGAAATTTTATCGAAGTGATACGTAATTAACTACTATTCTATCTAACTCCTTTCAACAGAACAACACTTAATGCCTTGACATTGATGAAAGGAAAGTTTTAGTGCGTGTTTACGACTTGGCATCTCTATGAAACTATTATTAGACACGTAAATAACGTAGGTATTGAAGTTTCGACGTTTTATGATTACATATTCTTCGTTTTAGTAAATACTAACTGCGCCCCACGACTGCTAACGTTAACAGGAAAAGAGTAGCCTAAATAAGAGCTAATCCAAGTAATGTACGTACTACGTATTTAATTTAATTTAAGTCCGTGCCATCGTTACAGGTAATATACATACGTATATATGTGATAGACTCGAGAGCAAACTCAGGATTTATACATATATAAAATGCCTATATACATAATATCCATCCTAGTCCGGACTCTAAATTGTAATGGACTGAGCCTGAAGTTAATATAAAGAGTAATTTAAAGTAAACTACTCTGGCTGAAAGCCGTAACAAAAACATTGATATAAGCTGAAGACTTTAAAGAAAATAATGAAATATACATTGAATATAGTTAATGAGCCCAGTTAAAAAAGTTAATTAAAGAGCTGAATTTAAAGAAGATAATTAGATTGTTAAATTGGCCAAGGTGATCATGTTATCTAGTGGAACCTATAGGGCCTACGTTGTAGCCGCCTTACCCATGGTTCAACGAAAATACCAGTTTACCTATATTATGTGCCTAAGAAATAAAGAATCGAGACAGATCTTATAATTTACTAAAATCCAGTTAGAGATAACTTCAAGAAATACCTACCTAAAGTTAGTAGTTGTAGCAGTAGAACATCCAGCTCGCCATCGTTGTAGACTCTAGCCTGCCTAAATGTCTAGGATGTGGTTTGTGAACTCCAGAATCAACCAAGGTCTAGTTTAAATAAATTCCTCTTTTACCAAAGTTGACAAAGTTTATCTTTTAACCTGCTGTTATTTTAACTCATATGATCATACCAACCATACAAAAGGCTCAATTAATTGCTGAGAACTTGGTGACTCAAAAGCTAGAAACATTAGGACTCCTTTAGCCTACAAGTAACTTCCTATAGGAACCTGTTAAGAAGGTGATAATTATCTCTACAAAGAGAGTAAATGTAGAGAGTGTAGTTATTTCAATTATAGATTAAATTCACAAAACAAGATGTTTGAGTTTAATAGGTATCTGAAAATGAAAATCACAGTTTACCATAAATACAAATTGATTAGTTTTAAATACTTTCAAACACTTCAGTGTTTTAGATAAGTTTTGTGAGTTTAGATCTGAAGCTCAAAAATGCTACTTATGGTAATTTAACTAGCCTGCCTGCCTGTAGAATTAAATAACTGGCAAAAGTGTGGTACTTCCCAAGGCGGACTCTGCTAAGAGTCCTACCGCTACCAACGTTATATGTTCGGCTTAAAAATATATACTCGTATACCTATTTTTTTAAATTTGTTGTCTAAATAGAAAATCTAAATAGATAGAGATTTAACCGAGTGCATATTTTAAAATCTATTATAAAGACTGTCAACCCTCACTTACGATTGCTTTTTTCTTTTTAAAGGCACTGTAAGTTCACATCCAAATGGAAATACTATATTTTTATAAAATTATTAAAATTTACCAGTTTCTGACTTTTTCCTTTGTGTGCACCCAATTACCCAGTTTACTTGACACACTGCCGTGTGTCTAGAGATAATGTTATTAGGATATTTATTATGTCTATAATAAAAGTTTCTTAAAAAAATATACTTTCATAATTTAAGTCAAATTATCATTTAAATGAGCACATATTATGTCAATGATTTTCGCTAAAAATACCTCATGGTGTATGTTTTAGTAATGAATATCAATATTTTCCATTAGTCCTGTGTAGATTTTTCCTCTTTGGCATATAACTCCCCCGGTTCTTTTATTTTCTTCTGTTCCTTGTTCTCTTTCGTTCTGTTCCTTGTCCTGTTCTCTTTCGTTCTGTTCCTTGTCTCTGCATGAATATGTCTTACTAGCGTCGGGTAGGACTTCATTTTTTGCCTCTTGGCTTGTCTTGATATCTATTCTGTTATTTTCTTTGTCTATACGTTACGTATATTATGAAGAACGTATATTCCGAATGAAGTTATAACCAAATCATCACCGAGCTTTAGATGACTGAGATATTATACTCCATTGGCACTGCGGTAAGCTCGCTTAAAACAATAGAAGAGCTGATAAAACAAAACAAACCTCTGCATCAATCGCGTTTACGAGTATACCTAAAGTATGTAAATTCATTGTCAGCGCCGCATCCGGTACTCAAGAATTCATAAATCTAGTTAAATCTTTCAAGTACTTTGAAAGTATCTGACATATAAAAGCCTTGTGAAACATTTTCAGGAAAATGTTTTTTATTAAAACCGTCCCATAGTCTGGGCGGTTTGTTTGGTTCGGCTATCAAGTTATCGCCATGAGTGATGCCGCCAGTTCTAATAAACTTTATTACAACACACACTCTTCTATCTTTTTTGATAGATAGTTATCATGTGCAATACCAACGTAGGTATAGTTATTATAGGACGTTCAAAGTTGAAAATCACGAACACTTTTGGGAGCTTTATAGGATCTCAATTTATTAACAAATTTTGTTCTACTCAGTAGAAGTATTTCATATGTTGGTTTTTATTTCCCACAATATTTTATCTCGCTAAATTTATCTTTATTTTATAAATACTTGGGGAGCTTGTATCACTCAGCACGCATACCATTGACATAAGAATAGTAATAGCAGTGACAGTGACAGATAATTGTTAAATTTGTGTTTGAAACCTGGCCTGTTACTTTTGTCGCAATTACAGCGTATCGCGTCATCTAGACAAGTAAATAATCAAAGGTATTGTGCCGGTAAGTTACGGTGGTCTAGTCGGGAGAACGGCGGCTGCCGATCCGGAGACCCCGGGTTCAAACCCCACACGCACCACTGTCTTTTCGAAGTCATGTGCGTAATGCCGCTAACTTAAAACGGTGAAGGAAAACATCGTGAGGAAACCGACATGTACCTAGAATCTTTCGAAGTCATGTGTCATCCACCAACCCGCACTGGGCCAGCGTGGTGGATTATGGCCTTAACTCTCTCCTTGCGAGAGAAGGCCCCGAGTCCCAGCAGTGGGAACGTTTAGTGGGCTGTTGATGATGATGATGATTGATGATTGTGCCGGATAGGGTTGTTCAGACTGTTGTGGGTCGAGACGTAGGCAGTAATTTAAAAATGGAAGAAATAGTGACTTTGCATTATATGTCAGTAAACTATTATTTGTTACAATTGTACGAGTATCATTTACGAAATAATATGCAAAAGAGAAGACTGAGGAGATGGTGGATGACTACTATTCATAGAAACCGAACGACGTAAGTATTCTGGAAAGTGATCTCTTCTTACCGCAGGCGCAGGGATATAGCCGTGAGTGTATAATAATTGTCGATTATTGACGATTGGCTGGAACATTTTCTTTTTCTATTTTTAATTGTATTTCATACTAGCTGAGCGCGCGCGCGTTGCTACGCCATCTATCGAAAATTGGCCGCACCATTTCAAATTTTGAACAAATTCGGTTACTTTAGGTTCTAATGACGCAACCTTTAAAATATGACATTATGCTGTCACGCAACGAAAGCTCTCAAAAAGCAATATTTTTCCCGTTTTTGTTACATTTTTCCTTCATGCTCGGCTCCTGTTGATAGTAGCGTAATGTTAAATACCCTATAGCCTTCCTCGATAAATGGACTATCCTACAAAGAAATAATCTTTCAATTCGGACCAGTAGTTCCAGAGATCCTTGCGTTCAAACAAACAAACAAACTCTTCAGCTTTATAATATTAGTATAGATTCTATTTTTCCTGTAAGTTTAGTTGTTGCTTTAGTTACCTTGGTTACGGAGCGTTTTGGTTTAATTTTGTAAATATTTTAAATAATTTTAATCCTATCCTATCCTACTTCCTACTAATATTATAAATGTCAATGTATGGATGTTTGGGTGTTTAGATATTTGGATGTTTGTTGCTCAATCACGTCCCGACGTATGACGGATCGGGCTGAAATTTGGAACACAGATAGATTATAAAATAATATATAAATAATATGTATAATAATAATATATAAATAATAAAATAATATAGACTGGAAAAACTTTTTTCTTTTTATCCCGAAAAAACAACGAGAACAACGGGAATGGGAACTACGCGGGTATGTTATCTGACTTAACCTCTGCGGAAATAACCTTTGGGATAGCCATCGAATACAATTACCACGTCTGTACCGTAGTGTTTTTTTATATTTCTGGCATATCTCGGAGTAGGTAACGTTGTTGTCCCACATAACCCTGTGTAGAAGAAACCCACCGACACAATCCAACAATGAATTTTGGGTTCAGCCCTAAGTACGGAGGTGTCGCGGATTTGTCGCAGTGTCGCGGAGGTGTCGCAGTGGCGCGGATTTCGCGCGGTAAAGTAACATAACTTTGAAGGTATTGTCATTACAGAAAAAAGTTCAAGGAAGAAGTTGTTCATTATTAAAAGATCTACACTTTTGATAATAGGTAAAGTTTAATAAAATTTAACGGTTGGGGAGAAAATGGCGAAACATAAAAAAGGGAGGAAAAAAGTAAATTTTTTGCCTTTCGGAAGCAATATCTAGAAAAATATTGATGAAAAAAGAAACGTCCACGTCCACGTCAGTCCACGGTCGAGCTCAAAGCCAAGAAAAGTGGTCGATTCTACCTGGTTTATCTGCTCTCTAGCAATTGTCAGTCTCAGATTATCTTGCGGACGTCCAGACACCGTGAACTGCATAGGGACCATTCATCCTGAACCACTCCACCAGCCCACTTGCGGTCTCGGACAGTCGCGACTGCAGCTCCTCAAACGTGCCGGCGGCGGCGATCACCGCCACGTCATCTGCGTACATGAACACGTCACCGGAAGGGATGAAGCCAGGCAAGTCATTCAATAGAATGGAAAAGAGGACATTCGACACAGACGACCCCTGGGGGACTCCCATCGACGTAGTTAATGGATTTGACCTGGTATCAACTCCGTCTCCGACGACTACCTGTGCTCTGTTCCGTAAGAGGTCCGTAAACAGTGCGTGGGCGGGTCCGTTAATGCCATAGTGTACGAGCTTTGCAGCTAGTACGCCGTGGTCAGCGACATCGAAAGCTTTCGATAAATCGCAGCATATCACGGCGACCCGCTGCTTCTTCTCTCAGGCATCCATTACGCGCTTGGCCACCTTAACAATCAAGTAAGCGTCGTGGAGGACCTGCCCGCCCGGTACGCAAACTGCCGGTCGGAGATCGCCTCAGTATCGGTCAAATAGTCTGTGAGGCTATTAGACGGCTATTAGACGGCTTAGGCCATTCTCAAATATTTTTGATAACGTGAGGATAAAATCTCTACTTATGATAGAAGACGTGTCCCAACTGTGAGCATATAAAGAATTTGTTTACTAACTAGTTAAATCTACCATTACATCTTCAGGTTACGAGCGCAGTGGAGTGCTAGGTAGTTAACTCTTCATGTTCTAATTGTTGAACCATAACAACTATGTATGATTTTACTTTCAGGCAAACATCTTGCTCGTTCCGACACTATTCGTAAATAAAGTAAAACATATCAGATTTATTGCAACATGCTATTCACAGAAATCAATCCAACCTTACTGTATACATGTATACGTAATGCTGTGTTATTTTGCCTATATTTCGATAGCGAACCAACTATAACGAGATATGACCGAGGTAGGTACATATCTCCCCATGCATAAATATTTAATTTCATCCGATAACCAAATTAATTTTTGCAGACAAAAGATAACATATCGTAATGGCATTGGCACATGTATGTACGATGGAAAGGGAACTATAATGCGTCAGAAGTAGTCCAAAATGTATCTGACAACTATAGAAGTATAAGGGTTAGAATTGTGGAATACATTATTTGCAAAAGTTCTTACAATATGCATACAATTCGCATGCAGGCCTACTGCCTACCGAACGTCCTACTGCCTATGCACCAACCCGCACCAGTGTGGTAGATTATGGCCTTGACTCCTTGTGAGAGAAGGCCCCAAGTCCCAGCAGTGGGAACATTTAGTGGGCTGTTTATGCTTATTATTATATGCCTACCAAACGTTGGGTTAGCGCAGAAGATGCAGGGCCCTAACGCCCTAAACTAATCTTACCGTACTCAAGGAGTACTAAGTACATATCGTACAACGACTAGTGCATGGGCACCTCAAACGTTACGACTTTAGCTGCTACCGGCACGGAAGATCAAAGAACGGACTGGCATCCTAGAAGGGGTGCCCTACGGCCCTAGCGGGAAGGATCTAGCATCTGCTCACTGTAGCCGGTATGTAGAGATTGTAGAGCTGATAATTATGATATTTTCTAATAATAAACATTATCTATTGTCAGCTGACTTTTTATTTGGGACATTACATTACAAAAGTTACATGTATCTGGGTTGGCTAATTGGCTGTTATTTTTACAATCCAACTTAGTCCACACATGCCATCCAACTATCCTACAATGCTTGCCATCCCACCTGACTGCTATTTGGTTTCTTACTGTGTCGACAGACTTTTATTAGGACAAATCGTTTGTATTATGTGTAGTATTTGGTTGACAATCCGACTTGGTTATTATTGGTAAGGGGATACCTGTTGAAATTTTTGTTTTTGTTGTAGCTGTTTTTAGGGTTCCGTAAAACGTAAAAATGGAACCCTTATAGATTCGTCATGTCTGTCTGTCTGTCTGTCTGTCCGTCCGTATGTCACAGCCACTTTTTGCCGAAACTATGAGAACTACACTGTTGAAACTTGGTAAGTAGATGTATTCTGTGAACCGCATTAAGGTTTGAATAAAAAAATTAGAAAAAAAGAAAATTTAGGGTTGCCCATACTGAGAACTGAAACTCAAAAATGTTTTTTTCGTCAAACCTACACGTGTGGGATGTCTATCGATAGGTCTTCCAAAATGATGTTGAGGTTTCTAAAATCATTTTCGTATACACTGAATACTTTGCGCGAGACACACTTCCAAAGTGGTAAAATGTGTGTCCCCCCCCCCTCTAACTTCTAAAACAAGGGAATGAAAAATCTAAAAAAAATATATGATGTACATTACCATGTAAACTACCAACGAAAATTAGTTTGAACTCCATCTGATGGGTAGTTTTTTTTGAGTACGTCATAAATACACTATTATTGAAACTTCGCTCAAAGTTACAACGAACTACAAGAACTATGTGTACTATGTATATTATGTTACTTGCTGCAACGGAACCCTTCATGGGCGAGTCCAACTCGCACTTGGCCACTTTATTTGGAAATAAAACTGGTGTCGTCTGACATAGTATTATTATCGAGGAATTCAAGGAGGAGGTCGAAAGGTGTCTTTTTCGAGGGACTGCTTCTGAAGTCACCTAACTTATTACTGGCAAAAACCTATTTTTTTTTTACTTTTATAGGTTTACGCTTGACCGACATCTCGCCTGTTGTTTAGCGACGATGCAGTCTAAGATGGAGTGTACATACCTAAAAGAAGATTCACTCTCGATTTGAAGACACCAAAATTGTAATCATCGCGAAAAACCCACTCAAGCAACGCTTTGCTCAGCCTAGACGTCATTATCGCAAGAGTAGAGTCAAACATCTTCGTTCGAGTCTTTGGAACATCAACAATGGAAGGATGTCGCTTTCAAGTTACGAGCAGTACAATAGACAAAAAGGCTAGGTGATACTATATCATGCAGATTAGTTGTACACTGTCGGAAAGAGTGATTGAAAATTAAAACTCATGAACTTTTATTGTACTACTTAAAATTAGTAGCTACCTTGTTAAGTTTTGCTGGACATTCCTGAAACTTAACTTTCCTGGTTACAAAATTCAGGCCTGACTATTAAACTTTATAAACCTCTGTAATTTTAATCAAAGTTTACGCAAAGCCTTTCGAGGTGTTTCAAGGGCTTGGTTGGCTTTTCTAATAAATTTATAGATTAATTTCATTATGTTAATTTTCGAAAATACATATAAGTTATAGACGTGTGTTTGATAAAAAGATCACAATTCAAATATTAATTGACTCTACTAGTACTTATACCGGTCCGTCAATGCGAATTAATAAATCGGAACTACCACCACCATATCCATTATACCACGGTATATTATTCGTATAAAGTGGCACAAACCGAAGTGAAACAGTAGAGTACTAAAAAGTATATCGGCTGTTGAAATTAAATAAATGTAATCTAATTAATATTATAAATGTCAACTTTTGTCTATTACCAACCAATGGGGTTGTATGATCTTTTCAGATTTTGACGTGACAACGTCTTATAAATTGGTTTGCCGGGTGACACTTCAAGAAACTGCGTTACGCTCCGCTCACGTTATGCGCTCACAATGAGAGCGAGTGAGAGGGACGCGTGCCTTTCACTTTTTATGTCTGTCTCTCTCGCTCTTAGGCGGGCTAACCACTCAAAGTCGTTGTCACGTAAAACTTTCGCCCGTATACCGACTTTACAGGCAACCAATTTTATTCCGACAAATTTCGACAAATAACTATTTAAAAAAAGATCTACAAGATTCTGAATAAGCAAAATATCGTCAATTTATTTGTTATTGAGGTGGAAAGCAGCGGAAACCTCTTAGCATCAGACAGACCATGTGTAAAGTAGATCTACTAAGAAAAAAAATCACACTAGATCCATAATGGATCTACTGAGATTGAAGGGTTTTTGTCACATTGTACTGATGATTATGAACTTCTTTGTGTATTGTGGTGCTAACCCCCCCCCCCCCCCCCATTTTCTTGAAGTTAATAAACTAACATTTCGACGAATGTCGACGAATCAAGTTTTTTTAATTAAAATTATTCCTGACACCTCAGTTTTCGACGTTTCTCAGTCCATTGAGGGCAGAAAAACAGACAAATGGTCGAAAACGAGTAACAATCAGCGAATACTAGCCTCTATAAGTCTCCTGGTAGTCGCTCCCTAAACTATAAATCAAGACTTATAGTATCTACTGATATTTATTAGCACGTAGAGTCAAAAAGTGCTAATCATAAATCTTCATGTCCCAATAAGTAGGTCTTTACTAGTTACACCTGATGCTGTGTCATCCATTTTTTACGAATTTTTTTTTTCAGTTAAATAAGGAAAAAAGATTAAAAGTCGTTTTAAAGATAAAACTTCAAGGCTCTATTTTGTTACATGATCTCTGAACAATTATTTTTAAAGCAAGTAATGTTCTTCTGAAACAGATGAGCGTGAAACAGTCAAACAAGGTATTGTGCGTGAATTGTCCACCAATAAGGTATTTATTTAAAAAAAGAAAAAAACCTACTAAAATTAAAAACGCGGAAGTTTGTATGTATGTATGTTACTCTTTCACGCAAAAAATACTGAAGGGATTTAGATTAAAATTTGGTACTTAGATGGGTAATGGTCTGGAATAACACATCGGTTATTTTTTATCCCGAAAATTAATATGACCGGAACCCGGTGCTGCTAGTAACAAATACGTATACGTATATTACGAGTATATAACAGTATTAAATTCTTAACGTACTATTTATTTTCAGTCTGGGTATCGCTAATGTTCGTGCTTTATATTTTACAATTAAATTTGTAATTATTATATGATCTATCCTGCATAGTACCTATAAGCTTTACGTTTTTAGTTTGGATAGAGAGTGCTAAAAATGTCCACAAATATTTCAATATTTGTTTTGAAAAATAACGTCCAACGAAAATTTTTTTTAACATGAAAGCGAACAGGTTTCAATTTTAAGCTTGGTCCTCACGACAAAAGATGCTTTCGCAGCGTTGACTAGTTGGCTACATTGTATTTAAAAATACAAATTTTTACACTGTGATCATTCGTAAGATTGAATTGCGGCAAAGTAGGTACCCATGCTATACTTGAGTAGACTTAATACAGTACGCCTCTGTAATCATAGGAAACCCTTTTTGAGTCAGCCTAAAATTTCGTCAATACAGTCGTATTCGGTGTAATCTCGTGATCGGAAAGATTTAATTATGTTTTGTCGCATTTATTTAGAAGCAAAACGTGGGCCGGGACTATGGTCCATTGGTATTGCTGACATAAAGTTTACAAAAGTTAATCACTCTTGACATGAACATACCAAGATTGTAAGTAGACTATATTACTTACTCAATGGAAAACTTTACATAAATATCTCACCGACTTGATAAGAGTACATTTAATTGGTGAGACTTTCTCTTGAAAACAAATGATTTTTTAGCACTTATCATATTTAAAGCTACAATTTTTTTCCCAAATGTAGGTACATAAAATTCCGTTAAAATTCAGGACCCAGATACCAGATTTAATTATAATTCCAAGTATAGACTCAAGGTTCAACAGGTGCGAAAGCAAAGCGAATAAAATAACACTCATTTGATACTGCACCACACGAGCTAGCAAGAAGGTACGAGAACCTACTTAGAAGTTTGTTTTCCTAAGTTTCCTGCTTAATTTAAGTTACGACCAAGCAACCGTGATATTACAAGTTTAGGGTTGCGTGTTTTGCGTAGCACAAGCCTGCATTCAGATGCCACTCGGTCGCCCGATAATATTGCATGCTTCTTGAAGAATAGTAAGTTTATTTTAAACAAGTAGATACATTGATTTTTTTACATTTAATTTTAGTACAACCATTATACTGAAATCTAAAAATAAAGTAGTAACTAGCGATATTATCGCTAAGAACATTTTATTTCAGACAATCGCAGGATGGAAAAAGAGATATGGAATATGGAAATAGGAAAAGGGGCGTACAAACAAAAAGTTTACCCGTAGAATATTTATTGAATCCTACTAATATAATAAATGCGATAGTTTGGATATTGTTATGCTTATTTCTATGTTTGTATTGCTCAACACTTACCTACATATGGTTTATATAATGAGAATATGTAAATTTTGCAACCAAATATTCGACGTGTGACGAGACGAGTAGGACATGTGCCTGATGATAAACAACACGCCTGCCCATAACAGAACAGTGTCACACAGGTCCAGGCACAGTGAACAAAGAGTCCAAATCATTACCTAGCGCTGCGCTCGTCACCCAGATATATCAGATGCTTTGTCTCTCTACGCCCTGTAATTTCTCTGGAAACACGGTGATGTTTGCAGATTACTCCTAGGTGCTAGAACTACCGGCAAAGGTGTGGGGTGTTTTACTTCCCCAGACGGACTCTGCAAAGAGTCCTAGTACCTACAAAAAAACCTCTACCGTACGTTTTGCAATTTGTTGTATTAACTGTAACATAGTAAACCAGATATTTATTAAGACAATTAGCTGTTATTGTTACTTATTTAATTACGTTATTGGTGGTATTATTTCTAGGGTAAACATTTATTAGAGTTACTCTAGTAGCAGATGATATAGGTAACAATATAGTATGATATCAGTGGTACTTGAGCTTTGGAAACTTTAATGGTATTTGACCCAAGGGGTTAAACGGGTCAGGGAAGGAATTTGGAGAAAGCCTTGTTTGAGGATTCCTATCCTCTTATAATATATCCCAAATATCATATTTCATTTCGTAGTTAGCGCTTCCATTAGTTAATAGGTAAGTAAGTAGTTTAACTTTTATACGCTATTAAATTTTTGCAGAAATGTACCTATCTACATATATGTCACCGTAAAATTGAAAATACTGTCCGTGTATTTAACCAACGAAGTTAGGTAATAATTCAAGCTACCTTCCGTAGGTTTATATCAGTATCTGTATTATATATCGCGCTATTGATACAGATACTTGTGTTATACTCATAGAAATACACCGTACATGATAGACCATACTTAAATAAATGTATTAAACTACTAGTCCTACTAGTATTAGAAATGTCATTGTTTGGACGTTTGTTTCTTAATAACGACGTCGATAAAAATAAACGAAAATAAGGAGGTCTTAACGTATGAACGGATCGAACAAAATTTTGCAATACAGTTAGATTATAGTCTGGAAGAATATGTAGGTTATTTTTTATCCCGGTAAAATAACGGGATCGGGAACTACGCGGGCAACACCGCGGGGCAATGCTACTGAAAAATATTCAAAAGTCTTGTTTTGCTAAAATGACGTGTTAAAATAATTATCAGGTCTTATTTCAAAGAAGGAAGGAAGCAACCGGAAACGTTTGATTAGATTAAGAAAATTATTAAGTATTCTCGTAAAATAAAATACCTCGTAAAACGATAAGTAAAGAAAATAGACTCAACGTCCATTGTATTTCACCATAAACGAAGGAAAACGAAGAAAAAATAGCCAAATAAAAGGATAATTGCTACATCTCCATTCTGATCACCACTTATCTTAATTAATATAGAAGACATGTTCTGGTTAGTACCCGTACTTATATTGACTTAGCAAACTCACCTTACAGATCACCTCCGAAAAACTGTATTTCAAAAAACTTTTCATATTCAAATTCCTTATATTTTCATTTCACTTCGATAATAAACTTTTAATCCGTTTTTAGTATCAGTTCATTTAATGCAAATATATTCGCAAACCTCACTTAAAATGGTACAACTGTCTTACTCTTCAATAAACATTAGAAGTTATGTTTATTATAATAGTTTTAGTTATCTTCATAATATTTTTGAAAGATTTTCCGGGTTGTGAAAACGGACGCGCACTCTCTCCTGTGCCTGAAGTAATACTGATCAGCTTTAAACACAGACCCACCGACCGACAGGATATATCTACTGAGAGAGCCCAACGACACTTCAGTACGAAATCTTCAAGTTAGCGTTTCCCCATGCCTCTTTACTAAAGGAAAAAACGGTGAGTTCTGACTAAAACTAAGCAATGGACTGTAAACAGATTATTACAGTTCCTCAATTGTAAATCACTGAGTAAAAGGACACAATAGATATAAAGTTCATATAAACTAGAGTCGGTCAGGGAGTAAAAGCTTCAAGAATAAAGCTCTTACGTTTGGAACGGGACTTTACATAAACGTTTCATTTTTCTTTATTAAAATTCTAGAAACGTACGTTCACAAGAAACAAGAATACTTACAATACAAGCTTTTAGCATATTGCTCGCAAGTATGTATGTAAATTTAGTTGTTTGCTACATAAAATTTGTTTTGATTTGTGACCATTTGTGCTTTCATTATTTTCCTAATCCTAATACTTACCACTGTATTACACACATTTAGGCTGGCCTGGTGGCTTAGTTGGTAGTAAGTCTGCCTTCAAAGCATGGGTCGTGTGTTCGATTCTCAGCCAGAGAAAATATTTGTGTGACGAATTCAAAGATTTGTACTGCGCCTGGGTGTTTTATATGTGTAATAAGTATTAGTATGTTTTAAAGTTATAAAAGTATTATTTCAGCTATCTGGCTCCCATAGCATACAAGCTTTGCTTAGTTTGGCTAGTTGATGTGTGAAATGTCCACTAATATTTTTTTATTTATTAATTACTCAAGGTCAAGGCAAGTCAATTTAGGCTAAGAACCCACGGAGCTATTTTCACCTGCGTCCGACGCGCCTGCGGAACTACGGTTTTATTGAAAAACTCACGAGACCGCTTATTTTTGCGGTTTCGCAGCATTTAGTAGCAAATTATCGCTCAAAAACATCGGTTGACGATCATTTGACGTCCAATCAACGCCAACCAACCGCGCCACCCGCCGAGTCTGCGAGCGACTGCGCCCCGCGCGGTATTCACGCGTACCGCAGGTGTAAAACTATCGTGAGCTGTGTTTTCATTTTTACATATTGTAAATCTGCATTCTACAGAAGCTGCGGGCCCGCAACTGCGGCGGTCGTGGGTGAAAATCGCTCGGTGAGTTCTTAGCCTAAGCTGACAAAGTGTCGAGTTCAGTTAGGCCGGTAATGACATTTTTACGTAACATTTATAACATCAAACAAACTCAAATCAACAGAACTGAACTTAGGCCAATTTGTATAATCTGGCAGCATAAGTATCCCCATTAAATGTTCCCACTACTGGGACTCGGGGCCTGCTCTCGCAAGTAAAGAGTCAAGGCCATAATCCACCACGCTGGTCCATTGCGGGTTGGTGTATGGCGCACAACCTAGAGGTATGTAGGTTTCGTCACGATGTTTTCCTGCACCGTTTTTTAGTTAGCAGCATTATGCTCATGACTTCGAAAAGACAGTGGTGCATGTGAGATTTGAACGAGGGGGGGCTCCGGGGCGTCTACGGCCGAACGAAAAATGTCAGCGCTTTGATGTTTCTCTCTCTTTTCTATTCGCTTGAAATGATAGAGACAGGATTAGGCAAAGCGATAGCCGATTTAGTTAGTAGAAGCGCGGATCAGCAGATGCCGATTTCCCAACTAGACCAGGCAGCAACAACTTTAAAACGGTGAAGGAAAACATCGTGAGGAAACTACCATGTACCTGAAATCTTTAGATGTCATGCGTCATCTATCAACCCGCACTGGGCTAGCATGGTGAATGATGGTCTTAACGGTAAATACCAAAACTGTGTTACGAGGGTAAAATATAACTGCCCTCGCCCTCGCTATTTCTACACAATATTTATTCTACTAACTCAATAACCGCTTAATAGGTAATTATACTAACTAACTTAGGCATTTTCTTTGATCCAAATATTTTAGCATAAAACTGAAAGACTTTGTTTTAATTCGTACAACTGATGTCATTTGCTATATTCCAATTAGAACCGCATTAATGTTTCCGAAATTTTGTGAATCTATATTTATGAGTTTGAACGTGTGTTCGATAGATAACCTCATAAATATCCACATAGAGTCGTAATTCGAATTGACACACGTAAAGGAATTTCCAATTAAAATACTTTAATCTGATTTCAAACGTTATAAATATCATTTTCCTTTGGCAAAAACGAAAACCGCTTTTGACTCCGTTAACCACTTTCTGACTTGTTGTCAAAATGATATACATAACCATTTCATATTCAGATGAAATTATTTTATTGTTTAGAATTTAGGCGATCTCATTTTTTCTTACACTTCCGAAACATAAAAAATCTTGGCCCAGCTCACCACATTGTATCAAGATCTTACTCATAAAATGAAAAAAAATAGAGAATTTAAACTATTACACTCACTATTGCGGACAATCACTGTGAGATGACCATTAAAATCATCATAGCAATAATTTGACACACATTTTTTTTTTCTTTCTAAAATGATTCACCAAGTCACCTTGGATCCTAATACTTATTACAATCTAGCCTAATTTATTAAGTCTAGGCTAATGAGTAATTTATATCTAACTTAAATTGCTACATAGTTTATACATAAGAAGGTGCCCATTTAGCATTTTTCTTATTGACTCTGTTAAGGGGAAGTCACTTCTTTCACTTGACTTAGCACATTTAATTGTTTTATATTGTATTGCACTGCCACTGCACTATACTGACTCAAAAAGTTTTGTTCTTTTAAGTCTTCTCACTGTGTCCGTGTTATCAAGGAGCTGGATAGCCTCGACATTCACATGATGATGAAGCCTGCGTTCATGTGGTTCTGCGTACTTCTTTATCACTTTGCCGACAAGATCCATTCCAAGATCTCGATGAATGTCGGCATTTCTCACATACCAGGGTGCATTGACAATATCCCTGAGTACTTTGTTTTGAAAACGTTGTATTATCTCGATGTTGCTATTTTTGGTACAGCCCCACAACTGTATGCCATAAGTCCACACTGGCATTAGGACTTGTTTAAATAGTAACATCTTGTTATGTATTGACAGCACGGAGCTTCTACCAAGTAACCAATACATGTTTTTGTAACGTATAGCTAGCCTAGTTCCTCGCTCTTTTTTTTGACGTGAGTTTTCCAGCGTAACTTCGCATCAAGAGTAACGCTAAATATTTGGCTTTATTTTCGTAGGGTATACATTGTCCATTTATCAATACTGGATGATATTGTTTTTTTCTTGTTTGTGAAGTCTATATGAACAGTTTTGGACTCGTTTAGCTTAATACGCCACATTTTTGTCCAGTCATGTATTTTATTAACTGATATTTGCACCCTCTCTGTGGCTTCTGCGTGGGTTTCACCTATTGCCAAGATAGCAGTGTCATCTGCGAAGGTTGTGATAATACTGTTGTCTAAAGCTGAGATATCACTAGTATACAACAAGTAAAGTACACTTCCTTGTGGTACTCCAGCTTTAATTTCTTTTAACGACGAATATGAGTCTTCTTGTTTAATTTTAAATAATCTGTTCGAAATGTATGATGTTAAAATAACAGAAAATTGTTTAGGTAACAGTAATTTTAATTTGTGTGTTAGCCCTTCATGCTACACTTGGTCAAATGCTTGCGCTACATCTAAAAATATTGTAGAGCACACTTTTGTTTCTTCAAGGGTTTGCTCTATAATTTTAGTGATTCTATGAACCGATGAATGAATGTGAAATGAACTGATGATCTGGTATCAAGTTTTTGTTTTCTATCATTTGTTTCAGTCTCTCGAGCAAAAGTTTCTCAAACAGTTTTGAAATAATAGGCAACAGAGATATGGGCCTATATGACGCTACTTCATGAGGAGGCTTGCTAGGTGTTGCTATCATTATCACTTCAGCTACTTTCCATAAGTCAGGCACATTCCAATTTTAGACACATATGAAAAATAAAGTGGTTGTAATTTAATTTAAATTACTCAATGATGTTATTAGGTCGCTTAATAGGTTCAAATTAGTTGCCAAAAACTAGACATAATCTCGAAGGTGTGAAGATGCTTAATGTCTGAACAGTTGTTCACTTTATACCAAGCACAGAATCAATGTTGTATGAACTACCGTCCGCATTTTTGCGATGGGTCAGCTAAAGAGCTGAAGAAGTAAATATTTTCTTATCTGTAGCTGAAGGCTTTAGATTCAATCAAGACGCGACCAAAGGTTCATAGGCAAAAGACTTCCTAGTTGCGCTAGTTATAGGTTTATGGAGTTTTAGAGCGATGTTGCTTATTGCGCGATTTACACTTTTAGTGGAAGGATCAAG
The DNA here is from genome assembly GCA_963693475.1 of Ectropis crepuscularia. NCBI lineage: Eukaryota > Metazoa > Arthropoda > Insecta > Lepidoptera > Geometridae > Ectropis > Ectropis crepuscularia. The sequence continues at coordinate 11,510,776 of OY856346.1, forward strand.
ACCGAAAAAACCATAATATGACCTTTTTTATTGCTATAGTTACAACCGTGTATGAACTTCGTTCCGACCGGGAGTATAAATGTTGCAGCCAGATTGTGTAATACGGTGGATTACATTACGGCTAGCCGTTTTGAAGATCAGGGCCGTTTTGTAAAGCGGCGGTTCAACGATAAGCCAGATTTAATGCGGCTGATTAAAAAACAGCCGGGCTGTATTCGGGGCCATACGTCATTCAAAACGGCTAGCCGTAATGTAGAAAAGCGAGAGATTAGCCGCCTCTTTGACAATAATAATTTTTAGTTCCGATTCTTAACACTCATGGCGCTGCCTGACAAAACAACAACTATGGCGTTGACTACAGTGTGTTGCTAATTTGCTAAAGTGACTGTGGATTCTGGAGTTTGGAGGAATCGGACACAATATTATTGGGGTGGTTTACCACCGATCACCTCTTGAGACGGCTCACCTGGGTGTTACTTGGAAACTATTTAGTTTCCACCGTCCATCTTGTTAAGACTAAATCGGACCGGGTAGGTTACATAGGACCCAGATCCGACTCGGAGCACCCCGACTCCTACTAGTTACTACCCCTAGAGTGTATTTAAAAAAGGCGAGAGCCAGAAGCTCAAGAGAGTTCCTGAGGGGGCGAGCGGGAAGCGACACTCAGGGCGACCACAGAGCTTCTGGCGGGAGCCCACCCGGAGTCAAATCTCAATGATAGACCCTTGTCTATGTAACTGCATCATGTTTAGGTGCCATCACCAATATTAAGTTGGGGCTTTCAAGCCTTATCTGAGAGGTAAAATGTTGTAATAAAAAATAGTAAGAAATATCGTAAGAATCTGTCAGCTTTTTCTGATGAAATTAATTTTCATTTTAAACATTGTTCATTTTGTAAGTATGGTCACTCTACAATTAAGCAGTAATACAATGTGGCTAAACGTGGGCCGCCTTATTTAAGAACGTATCAAAATGACAATCCGGCTAATCGTTGAACAGCCGCATTACAAAACGGCTCTGTTTTTAAAAACAGCTAGCCGTAAATACGGCTAATTATACAATCCGGCTGCGACATAAACACGCCTTTTATCGGTTGTATTACGAAGAGCTGATCTGCATGATCAAAAAAAAAGTATTGTGGCTGAACAATACTTTTTTTTTACCTATCTCACACGTCAGTAATCCGTTTAGTAATATTAAACGTTGTCGCAAACAACTTCGAATAATATTATTCAATGTCTTAATTTGCCTTTTAGTTTACGGTTTTGTTATATGGGTATGTACCTATGTATATGGTTTTACATAATAGTAAAACAGTTTAGAACTTAGTTACCCTTCAGTGTGTTGTAAATGATACTCATTTTTCTGTGTAGTATATTTTTGGCATTGTCTCCCCAAATCCCCCGGAATGTCTCTTGTCCCACGTAGTAAAAGTTGCAAATACTACAACGCAAAACTTCGAACTCCGTACCTTTTTTTTTGACCAGTCTGGTATAACTTGTAGGCTTCGTATACGTGCGTGATGGGAGCAAATATAGGTTGGAGGACAATGACACGCGAGCTTCCGAGTGTTTTCCACAACAACAACAAATATAAGAATAAATTGGAGGGTTCAGCTAATCAACTAATGTAATGTATGTTTTCTATTTAATCAATATTGTTCTTTTTGTAAATGTGATTATTTTACATTTTTATATCTAGGTTTTGGGGGTCATTTACGCGCACATGACCGCGCCTAGTCAATTGCTTGTTTGTATTTATTAGGAAAGTTGAGTAAAACCTTTTCGCTCGAATTTTTGAAACGTCACCCATATGTTGGTGTTGGTTTTTTGAGTTTCGGGATGTTGGATAGGAAAAAAATCGGCTTAGTAGAATTAGATCACGAAGATCACTTAGGTACAGTCCGCGAGGTATAAGCTGAGCTTTGCATTAGTGTGAGTGATCACATGCATACGCATCTATTACCAAAAGTACAGTCAGACAACAAACTCTTAAACAACAAGCTGACATTGCGAAAAGAAGTATCTCTTAGGATTCAAATGGTCAAGGACAGAGAATAACAGAAAAAATTTAATGGAAAAGCATGAGATCCGTCACCTACGTATAACTTATTTACTTAAAATTTCCGAATACCGTATTCAGGGCAGGCCTATCGTTTATACCGATGAAACATATATTGACACCACTCACACTTCATCAAAATCATATTCAGATGGCAGCACTTCTGGTTTGAAGAAACACCTTATTAAGAGAACATGGTCACAGCGTCCTGCGTCTGACTGTACTTTTGGTGATCACTCACACTAATGCAAAGCTCAGCTTATACCTCGCGGACTGTACTTGCATAATCCAAAATGGATCCCGATAAGGAAGCTAATTTGCGATGGTGTGCGAGACTTTGGAAAAAATGCTTTTGTGAATGTGAAAATTATGCCTTTGGGTTTCATGACACGCTTTTCGAATTCTTAGCTTACTGCTGGTACTGAACTGATAATATGCTAAAGGGAACATTACCTATTCAAGATCAATCTTGTGCTTGGTATGGCGTATGGCGTATAACGTTAGCCACTGTTCAGAAGTGAAGTAGGTACCGCTGCAGTTTCACTTTAAGACGCCTAGTTTCTAAAAAACGCTCAGGATTCTGGATGGTAGATTTCAGGAATCACGAGCGCAGCATGTGATTCTGAAATTAGAATCCGATATGGTCCGTCGGTGGTCGGTGGTCGATCCGTGGTCACGAGAAGATGTGACCCGCGACACGCGGCGGTTGTAACGCTGCCGAAACGTCGAGGTATTTACCTAAAAGATAGTTTTGATTATTATTAAGTCCTGTAAAGTGTTAAAATTATGTGTTCGAATCGCGATAGTTTAAAAACGATATTAAAAAAGTTGTATGTTAAATTCTGCACCAAGGAGGTAGAAGTGGTAGGTAACTAATTCCTTATTCTAAGTAGGTAACAGTAAAAATACACCAAGGAGGTTCCGAGGCTGAGTTATTAACAAATTAAAAAACGTTGTATGCTAAATTCGGCACCAAGAAGATTGAAGTAAACAGGTTAAATTATGTTTTGAATTCAAAAACTTAGTTCACACCATGTTCTAAATTAAAATTTACTTTACTATCTAGAGAGTAAAAAGGACTTTTGTGCTCTGATATCGAAGCGCAAAAATACTCTTATCATCCCACCACCTCGGAAAGTACTTTTGCTCTTCGATATCAGAGCACAAAAGTCCTTTTTACTCTCTAGATAGTAAAGTAAATTTTAATTTAGAACATGGTGTGCACTAAGTTTTTGAATTCAAAACATAATTTAACCTATTTACTTCAATCTTCTTGGTGCCGAATTTAGCATACTACGTTTTTTAATTTGTTAATAACTCAGCCTCGGAACCTCCTTGGTGTACTTTTTTTGCTTGGTGTAATTTTATTTTCTCGTAGAGGTACAGTTCTACAAAGTTCTAAAGGCACGTGGCCAAAATGAGAACTAACGCCGCCGTCAATCCACCGAGGATTGCCGATGCCCGATTTCCAAATTCCCCAAAATTTGAAGGATAAATCCAACTTGGGGAGAAATTAGTCCTAGCTACAGCGTGTCGCAGCTGCAACAGGTAAGTAATACCATATCTTATAAGTGTAGCCAATATTACCAAATTAATCTAAACTTTGTAAGCCTATGAAACATATTTTCTCCTTCAAATTTGTTAAAAGAAAACGCGATTTCAGATATATCTTTACGTACTCTGGCATGAATTGGCAATTAAGGAAAATTGGCTGAAGTATCATCTAGTAAAATTGTTACTCCAAGAAAAAAAATTTATGCAATGCAAACAATGCAATACATTGCTATGCAAACTCTCGACATAGTTCATGCAGAACATAACAAAAGATTTGAAGATTTATTTATTATATTTTTATAATCATGCAAATTAATTTAAATCCAAATATTTTTGAGGTGATAGAGTTTATTTAAACTACTCCCTAAAGAGCAACACTCCTTGCGCACCCACGCCCTCCTGACAATGTTACCCAAGTGCCATTAGATCCTTGTAGCGCTGTACCTCAACCCTCCATATTTTCACGTCATATTGTTGTTGTTAAAACCTCAGGTCGAAAACAGGAAACTTGAAAAGATGTGAAAAACCTTAAATGAGTGACTCTAGTCACGAAGAAGTTTATGGAAAATTGACAACAGAATTGACTGAAACTGTTAGAGACGATTCACACGGCGCGGCTGCCAAACGCGCCCGCGCGCGGGCGCGGCAGATTTCCATATAAAATTGTATTCAATTCACACGACGCGGTTTACAGCCGCGGCGGCCGCGGCAGCACGCGGCTCCCGCGCGGCGACCGCGTAGCGCCCGTGCGGCGGCCGCGCGGGAGCCGCGTGGTTGCGCGTGGTTCCTGCGCAGTAGCTGTCCTTACGCAGTAATATATCGCACCTTGAGAATGAAAGTGACTCAATCCAAAATTACTGATTTTTAGATAATGAGCAAAATGTATCTGCACTCAATAGCGTGTCTGCATAAACAGCATTTATTTTAATAATAGTAACGGTTTATTTTCAACTTTGAATAAAAAATATTATTAGTGCTTTGACCTTTAGAAATGGATCAAATTTTATAAATATTTATTTAATTAAGTATTAAAAATGTGTGCTTAAAAACCCTTTCACAATTAGGTACCTAACTTTAATTTAAAAAGAATATGTATTAAAAAGGCTTGTTATGACTTAGAGCCGGTTCACACGGCGCGGCTGCTAACCGGCGCCGCGCCCGCGCTACGGTTTTGTTTCAATACTCACGAGACCGCAGGGTTTCGCGGTTTCTGTTCCGGAAAGCTACTGCGCAAGAACCGCGTGGCTGCGCGTCGTGTGTATTGAATTCAATTTTATATGGAAATTGCCGCGCACGCGCGTGGTCGCGGTTGGCAGCCGCGCCGCCTCTTAGGTCTTCTACACTCTCACTATCAATTAATTTTCCAGCCTCATTGATTATAACACCAATTTAATGATTTCCATAAATCCCAATGTAGGAGATAGAGAAAATAAAACTTAATTATATTTTGTCAGGGTTTTTATTGTATGATTAAGGACCAATGGCCCTAAAATTATTAAAACTAACATGAAGCCATGTTCTGATGACGTATTACAGAAATTATAAAACAAATGTGTTACGAAAATAGAACTTCTTAGTAAATATAATATTATTCTCAAATAACTTTTGAACAATAATTAAGCCTTAACCCTTATTAATTAGGTGTACCGTTTATCAGTCGCAAGTTGAAACTTAAAAAAAACTTTTAAAAATTACTCCAAGTCGTACATAAGCAACAGAGGACAAACATGTTTGCAATTGTGTTTTTTAATTTACTTTTTGTATTGAATTAAATGTAACTGGCATTGTGTTTCGCTCGGTCCTGTGGCTTGAGGCGGGCTGCAACAGTCTTCAACACGGGCCATCCTAGTGAAGACTGGTGTTATGTACCTACCTAAGCAATTTCTCGTTACATTGTTGTGTACATTTTTGTATTTATTGTTATCACGATTGTTCGTAGAACCGTGTGCACGCTTAGAATTAGATTTTATGAATTATTTAAGCAGTGTAACAATGAATATAAATAAATAAATAATTTAATAGTAAATTTTTATAATAAGCAACTAATGATTTCTTATCAACAGAAAGTTTGGTGGGAACTGAATTACAACAGGCACATCAACCCATCATACATTTTTTGCTACTTTACGCACTACAAGTACTACTACTGCAGTGGTGTCACTCATCATCATCATCATCATCATCATCATCAGCCGTAAGACGTCCACTGCTGGACATAGGCCTCCCCCCTAGATTTCCACAACGAACGGTCCTGCGCAACCTGCAACCAGCGGTTTCCAGCGACCTTCGTGAGGTCATCTGTCCATCTAGTGGGAGGCCGTCCAACACTGCGTCTTCCGGTTCGTGGTCGCCACTCGAGAACCTTTCTTCCCCATCGGTTGTCAGTTCTGCGAGCGATGTGGCCTGCCCATTGCCACTTCAGCTTAGCTACTCTTCGAGCTACGTCGGCTACTTTCGTTCTTTTGCGAATATCCTCATTACGGATTCTGTCGCGCAAAGAGACTCCGAGCATAGCTCGCTCCATAGCTCGCTGTGTGACTTTGAGCTTTGCTATGAGGCCCACAGTTAAGGACCACGTCTCAGTTCCATAAGTCATCACTGGCAACACGCACTGATTGAAGACTTTCGTCTTCAAGCATTGGGGTATTTTGGACTCCAAGATGTGCCGTAGTTTCCCGAACGCTGCCCATCCGAGTTGGATCCTTCGCTGGACCTCTTTGTCGAAGTTGGATCTACCCAATCGGATCTTTTGACCCAGGTAGACGTATTCGTCAACAACTTCGAGTGTGGTATTCCCAACAATAACCGGTACAGGTGAGACATGAACATTTGACATGACCTTCGTCTTGTCCATATTCATCCTCAAACCTACCTGTTGGGATACTCTACTGAGGTCCCTGAGCATAGCACCGAGGTCCTCCATCGACTCCGCCACAATGACTATATCGTCGGCAAACCGAAGGTGAGTGATGCATTCGCCGTTGATATTGATGCCATGTCCGTTCCAGTCCAGTAGCTTGAAAACATCTTCCAGCGCGGCAGTGAACAGTTTCGGAGATATGACATCTCCCTGTCTCACGCCTTTCTGTAGCCGGATATGTTTTGTGCACTGGTCCTGTAATCGGACAGACATTGTGGCTTTGCTGTAAATGCACCTCAACACTTCGATATAGCGATAGTCCATGCGGCATCGCTGGAGAGACTGAAGCACTGCCCAGGTCTCGATGGAATCGAAGGCTTTCTCATAGTCCACATACGCTATACATAGTGGCCGATTATACTCCTCGGTTTTCTGTATAATCTGCCGAAGCGTATGTATGTGGTCTACGGTACTATAGCCTTTTCGGAAACCGGCTTGTTCGGGTGGCTGGAAGTCGTCAAACCTGCGTGCGAGACGATTCGTGATTACCCTCGAAAACAACTTATAAACGTGGCTCAGAAGTGAGATGGGTCTGTAGTTCTTCAACAAGGTGTTGTCACCTTTTTTGAAGAAGAGCACCACCACACTTCTGCTCCACGCTTCTGGCGTATTACCGTCAAGTATGACGGAGTCGAACAGCTTCTGGAGGACTTTAAGTACCGGTTTTCCACCCGCTCTCAGAAGCTCAGTCGTAATTCCGTCGTCGCCAGGTGCCTTGTTGTTCTTAAGTTGTTTGAGGGCCATCCTAATCTCATACAGGCTGACTTCCGGGATGTCTTCGGTAAAGTGTCGGGTCAGCTTGGCTCTTGGGTCTTTTACCATGCTAACGACAGGTCGTGTTTGCGTAGAGGTGTATAACTGTTCATAGAACCTCTCAATCTCCTCCAAAATCTCGGCCCTCGACGAGACGACGTTACCACTGTCGGTCTTCAATTTGGTCAATTGACTTTGCCCAAGAGACAGATTTCTTGCGAACACTTTCGAGCCTTTATTCCGCTTGATCGCTTCTTCAATGCACGAAGTATTGAAGCAGCGTATGTCGCGTCGCACACAAGTAGAAATCTGTCTATTGAGCCGTCTGTATACCGTCATGTCGACCGAAGACTGCAATCGCATATCTCGCCTAACCGCCATGAGATTCAGAGTATGATCGGAGAGCTTTTGGGTTCTATTCTGGCGTCGGCTCTTATAAAATTCCCTGCCAACTGCTTGAACAGTTTCCACTAGCCTGTCGTTTATTTCATCCGCCGTTACGCATTCATCTAAGGCTTCGAAGCGATTTTGAAGTTCGAGTTGAAAGTTGTCGGGATCTTCGATTTGAGCATAATTTGGTCGGAGCGTGGACTTCATTAGACGTGATCTTTCGAACTTAATGTTTAGATTCAGCGTGCCTCTTACAATACGGTGATCGCTGCCGGTTTTAACCCTACTGATCACAGAGACATCGCTGAATATTTGCCGTTTAGTCGTCATAATGAAGTCGATCTCATTTTTTGTGGAACCATCTGGGCTAATCCAGGTCCATTTTCGTTGTGGCTGTTTCTTGAAAAAGGAGTTCATCATAAAGAGGCTCTCCCTTTCCAAGAAATCAGCTAGACGTTGCCCACTTGGGTTCCGCTGCCCATATCCGAATTGTCCCACTCTCAACTCATCACCGCTACGTTTGCCTAGTTTCGCGTTGAAGTCTCCCCCATCACAACTGTGAAATGTGTTGGCGAGACATGTATGGCTTTAGAGATGTCCTCATACATGGTCTCAACCTCTTCGTCGGGATGTGTCGAGGTCGGTGCGTATACCTGTATGACCTTCAATGAATACCGGTCGGTTATTTTAAGTACAAGGTATACAACCCTGCTCGACACACTCTCGATCATTAACACGTTGTTGACGAGAGACTTGCGGATGATAAACCCGACACCCCCTTGGGATTGTTGATCTCCCTCCCGGTAGTAGAACAAGTTGCCGGATTCGAGGGTTATTCTGTCCTCGCCCTGTCTACGGACTTCGGATAACCCTATGATATCCCAGCGCAACTTGTCCACTTCTTCTTCCAGCTCCACAATCTTTTCGTCAGCCCTCAGCGTCCGTGCGTTGTACGTTGCCAGGTCGAGTCGTTGGGTTTGGTGGCGGGGCGTCTGCCGGGGATTCTTAGCACCCCATGCTCCGCCGGAACCAAGGCTGCCACCAGCGCCTGGAATAACGGAGCCGCCGGGGACAAGGGGCCGTTTCTTTGTTGTGACCATCATATGGGGGGGTATTTGCCATAGTCACCACGCTTGGCAGGCGGGTTGGTGACCGCGGAGCCAGTCCTTTGCACCGATGACGCCGCTGCCCGTCACCGGCCAGGTCAATTTAGGACTGGCTTTTAAATGGATATACCGCCATTGGTTCGGTCGTCAGAGCCTCGTTAGTCGGCAGCAGGGTGTACCGCGCGCAGGAGAGGTTGACATTTGGGGAAACTAGATGTTAAGCGCTTCCCCCTTACACCCCACTATGCAACCTGTATTGTCTGTTTTTGAATTTCGCCGGGATAAAATTAAATACTTACTGTTTTTTAAGTCAGTCAGTGTACTAAACTCGAAAACCCAAATTTTTGAATTGAGTCACTTTCATTCTCATGGTGTGATATGTCAATGACTGTGGCCTTTGACAGTCGCAGGTAGGGCATGAATACCGGTATTCGGGATTACCGAAAAACCGATAATACTGGACTATATAAGGCAACTCTGAAAATCAGTTTTAAAATTGCAAATACTGATTGTTCTGTATTTTTAATTAAAAAAAATAATCAAACTCATATTACAAAAATAACAATCAGCTTATTGAAGTGAAAACTTTTTTTGGGTCGCCACAAGCAGATTTTTCGCACTCGGGAGTTTGGGATAATAGTTTTTTGGGTTATCTCGGGACCATGGCCATTGGCCATGTTCCACTAATGTTTTTTTTATAAATATTGGTGGACAATTCACACACAACACCATCTGACCCCAAACTAAGCAAAGCTTGTACTATGCCGGGGTATTTTTTATCGCTATTTTAATAGATGAAACAAGGCTTTAAAAATATTAATACCGAAAAAATACCGGTTTTGTCAGAAATCCATTACCGCCATGCCCTAGCTGCAACTAGGGCCGTTCAAGTTCAAAAGTCGAAGACTAATGATATTATAAGCGGCATAATAACTGGAACGGCAATTTTGCCGATAAATTCACAGGGTAGTACTAGTAAAGCCTTTTTTACTTGACAAATTGATTATGACTTGCGACCCCTAATTCTGCTTTATTATTTGTTTGTTAAGAGCTCTTTGTTCTGACGAATTTAGCAGTGTCTCAACCAAAGGCTTTGACTTCTTGCCCCTACGCCGTATCTCGCAAAAGGCTTACCTTTTGTTTTGTTGTATCAGTGTTGTATCAGTGTTTTGATTCCAACTACCTAAGGATTCCCAGAGTTCGTTGCAGAATTAATATGAAAGCATTCCGTGCTCTTTTAAATCAGTCCAAATTTGTCTTGTCTTCACTGATTCCCTCTATAATACATGACTTTGTTTACAAAGGTCAAACAAAAGTTCTAGAAACTTTTTGAATGTATTGAAGTTAACTTCTTTAGGCACATTGGCAGCTTTATGCGTGAAGAAAATTCATCGATTCCGATTTTAGAATTAGGTATTCTAAAATCGAAATCGGTGAATTTCTTGAATGTAGATGACAATGCTTTGAATGTCTATTCCAGACTATCATTTTGCACCAGCGACTTGTGGTATCGTGACGTGTTTGTGCACGCTTAAGAATAATTATATTAAACATGGATAATATGGATATTGAAATCGATCTACTTATTACTTTGGTGCAAGAAAGGCCAGTTGTATGGGATAAGAGCTTAGAGGAATAAAATATGAATTGGTTTAAATATATTATTATTTAATCTGAAATTTGGCCACCCCTCAAAAAGTGCCGCCCATGGCGCGCCGCCCCCACCACCTTCCCTACACTACGCCGGTGACTGACCGCCTTGCAACCGCAAGTCTTGCGGTTTTCGCCCGCGACCCCGGCGGCTGAAAAACCGCAAAAACCTGCGGTCTTGAAACAAAACCGTCGCGCGGCGCGGCGCCGCGCCCGCGCGCGGGCGCGGTTGGCAGCCGCGCCGTGTGAATCGGGCCTAAAATTGAATTCAATTCACACGACGCGGTTTACGGCCGCGGCGGCTGCGGCAGCCGCGCGGCGCCCGCGTGGCTGCGCGCGATTCTTGCGCAGTAGCTTTCCGGAGCAAAAACCGCGAAAACCTGCGGTCTCGTGAGTATTGAAACAAAACCGTCGCGCGGCCCGGCGCCGCGCCCGCGCGCGGGCGCGGTTGGCAGCCGCGTCGTGTGAACCGGGCCTTAATAACGCGCAAAGATAGTCAATTCCATCTCTCTACCTGGTCTGTGATCATTTCTTCACTGAGGTGGAATGAAAAGTTACGTGTTGCACTCGAGTGCAAAGATTTGTCACCTTCTGCCTTATTAATTCCCTCGCTAAAGCTCAGGTTTCTAATTTTCGGGTGACGAGCACAGCGCATTGCTAATCACTGGTTTTTGTACTCTTTCAAGTTCGAATAGCTGTGTAGCACTGTGTTGTCATAGGCAAGCGTGTTGCGTGTTGATTGCTAATTAGCACAAATCCTGGTCACCATATCACTATGTCCTACTGTTAATTAATTAATATTATTATAAACTCGAAAGTAAGTGAAGGAATTTTGTTTGTTACGCTTTTACGCGTTAACTACGTAGCCGCTCATCTTGAAACTTTGTACACATATTCTTGGAGGTATTAGAAGTAACATACCTAGGTTATTTTTTATCCCGGCAAAATAACGAGAGCATACACAGATACACAATCACACATCCAACGAATTTTACCTTTAAACGAGAGATTATTTTTCATATATATATTATAGCAACTGAATCTCGGAAACGTCTTGAACGATTGAAGACATTTTATGTGCTTTTTCAGGCAATAAAAAACTCCTACAATATCAATAGAATACGATAGCAAACTTCGCTATCCTCTACTATGGCTAAGTAGCTCAGGCGGAAGAAGGGCGCCTTCGGGTTTAGGAGACCCCCTTCGGTGTGAATCCCGATGAATATACTCTCGTCTTTTTTTGTAACTGATTTTAATGAATTTTTTAACAGGTACAATATTGTACACTAGAGTATTGTAGTACATTATTTTCGTCTATCTCGTAGGGCACCTATTAAAAACTGCATTAAAATCCGTTGCATAGTTTTAAAGATCTAAGCATATAGGATAGGACATCGGGAAGCGACTTTGTTTTATATTATGTAGTGATATTATTTCATCAGAACATAATTTGTACCTGCCCAAATATAATTTCTAAAAAACCGAGCAAAGCTCAGTCAACCAGGTACTACCATTATAATTAGTTGTAAGTTTGTTAAAAGAAAAAATTAAGTCCACAAAGCCAACATTTTATTAAGTTCGATTATACAATACATTTCAAGTTGTTAACGGTTTCCTTTCAACAATTTTTCGATTCATTTTCTTTATAAGAAGCTCTTAAAAATACCTACTTATAATATTATGTTTAATATTTACGACATGACACAAATTACAATGCACCTACAGTTATTTACTTCTCAAATACTGGAGTGTGGTAATTTACAAATACTGACAATAAATAGTTGATATAAAATGCCAAATAATACATTTCTATTCTCATAAACTACCTAATAACCATTAAGTAAAAAGTGTGTGACAAAATCTTTTCACTTTTCAAATCATACACACTTACACAAAATAATACATCTAACTGTAAAGTTAGTCACGCTTCTAGTATTATTTGTTAATTCCATATTTCTTATGAAACACTAACATAAGTTTTTTTTATTTCAAAATGATTTATTGAAAACTGGCCATACATAGTACATAAATACTCTGGTGCATAAAATATATAAAGTACAATTTATGCTTAAAACATAGATAAGTACCATTGACATACATTTTTTAGTATAGTTATTTGTAATTGGGACGTTATGTTACTAAACCAATTCAAAAATGAATATTGATGTTTGTTAATGTGTTTTTATATATTTTTACAAGTATTTATAGTTTATACATTGAAGTATATATGAGTGGTTCAATTTCAAACAACCAACTTCATGATAAGTCAAAACGCATAGAACTTATCCGACATTTCTGAACATTATAACATATTAGCTGCACACCGCGGTCTAAACCGTTTATCAATCACTAATTTTAACGATGTAAAAAGTTGCCCATGTGTTAAACTAGGTAATGTACTTACTATATGATTAATTTCCTTTAAATCCGCTCAGTTGTTGTCACAGAGATACATGGGAACATACATTACCTACAAACCTACATACACACTTTTAGACACCCAAACTTTCGCCTTTATACTATGTACCTGTGTTTTTATTTTTAATATTAAAACAACTGAAATAGTTACAAATGGCCTAATTTTGACCTTTTTACTAAATTTGATAGCAAATTACAAAATCTAAGATATATGAATACTGCCATGTTTGAAATTTAACAACTTATGTAGGTAGATATTATTTTCATGGCTTTTATATTTCCCTGTCAAAGTATGATTTTTTTTTACAAAAGAACGTACACAACGACTTTTTGTATGTGATTTATTTCAAATAATAATAATATAAATGTTTTTATATTGTTTCACAACTTTTAAGAAAATAAAATTTCACTTTATTAATTGATTTACACATAGATCGGCGGCATTTCGATAATTCGCTTACATTACACCAGTATTATTAATTAGAGAATTTTCACCTTGGTTAGATGATGGAGTCCCCGATATTTCGATGCAGTTACATGTATCAAATTCACGGGCGAAGTTAACTAATAATACTAGTATAGTGATTAGTGAGTAACTGTAACACCTTAAAACAAAGTTCGTTTACTTTGTTTTTGACAAGTACAAGTGTATTATCGTATAAAAGATGTTGAATAAACTTGTTGCATTAACCATCCCAAGTTACCTACATGATGTGGATTTTGAAGGCACATTTGACTGTGCATATATATATATTATAATTAAAGCTTCTTAGATAGAGGATTATATTATTTTAGCCTTTTGTAGTTCACTACACAGCTGTTAGTCACATTTATAAAATTGTCTAAAGTTATGTTAATATTCATAAACGTTTACTACAATCGTAATAAAAAAAGTCTTTGACGACTTTTGTCTGAAAAAAATCGTCACGTGTAAAAATGTGAGAAAACATTTTTTTTAACAAAAACGTTCGTAACATAATAATATGTACCTACTGTATGAACGACATACAATTTTAACACAAACGTTTAATTACCAATAAAGTTTATGGATGTATTGGCAAGATGGAATACTGTTTTATTCTTCTTCTTTTTTTTTGTTCTTTATGTTAGTTCTATTTTTAGTAGTGGACGTACAGAAAAATAGCTTTGTTGTTAAGTATATTCTAATATGGCAATCATTATGGCAATTATTATGTTCAAAGGACGGGTTAAAGCTACTACGAGTAAATTATTTTAAACATACAATCAGCAATCTTTTAAATATAGGAAAGCACAAATGTATTAATGCGCAGAAGTCTCGACGGGTTTAACCCAGATCTGTGCCTATTTATTGGACATTGAATACAACTAAACTCTAAAAAATAGCCACGATCAGTAAACACACGCACTTCGTTTATGTGAAACTGTTTAACTCACAAAATAAACGCAAAGAGCAAACCCAATATTCTATATTCTGTATATGTACGTACTACCTATACAAGGACGTAGGTTTTCTGTGGTTGACGAGTCTATTGGTGTATAAATCACCGTAAAATTGTACAAACCGTCAGATTACAATCGTACAGATGGTAGTAATAGTATTTGTGGCACACCACGCTTTCCTATCCTTTTGTTCACCCCAAGGTTGCGTGCTCTCAGCGATAAGGTCGCCAGCTGTTTTACTAGTTTTACTGTTTTCCTACATTATATGTGTTATTTGAAGCTGTGAAAAATTTAGAATTTTCACTCATTCATTACAAACTAACCTAACGTACCGTGAGATTATAATATCACGCGTTAGATTACATATAATCTGACTGTGTTGACAATTTTACCGCGATTTGTACCATATCTGTGGCATCGCAGCTCCAAAACGAATAAAGCGATTTTGATACCTTTTCTATTTTAAGTGGGTAGGATCGATAATATCGAGAATGAACCTATATAGCACAGTCTATTAAATCATAGTCGTTTGACGAAGCCGTCTAGACAGGGCAATCGTGCGGGGCGTGCGGGGTGAGACGCGGGAAGCGTGCTCCTACATTGTCTACATTACAATGCTAGTATTGCAGGAGCGCGGCTCAGGGCTAGCGTCTTCCGTATGTTTTAATTATATTTTGGTGCCACGTTTTTAAAAGCATTTTTTTGCGACAACTCTATCCGTGTCTAGACATTATCGGCGTTTCTCTCAAGATCAAAGGCGATGAACAACTGGTAGTAAGTATTTTCTTTATACCGTGTATATAGGTAGTTACAAGGTTTCGGGGGTTATCTTAAATTTTGTCTTTATTTTAATTGTAGGCTCCTAAAACTATCTTTGTTATAGAATTAGATCGGGATATACCTATGTAAGTACTTAATGTACCTGTGGTCATAAGTTTACGATTCATCTAAATGTGTAATTATATGGACGCCAAATTAAAAGGCTACGATTATATCATACAATAAGTAATTTACAACAGTATATTGCTAACATAACTAGTAAAAATGCTACTGTTGAAAAAATAACAACTTTTGTCTACTAGACTTCATGCCTTGTTATAAATTATTACAAATATAATTTCCTTTAGAAAATTCGTTTGATAAAATCTACGATTTATAGACATTTCTTATGACAATAGTATTTTATCAACGATACCCAGACAGTTAATTTAGAAAGAGTAGTCGCTTGAGATTTATATTACGTAAAAAGGCATCATTGATTATTTTCACGTTTACATCTAATTCAATTCATATAGGAACCTATGATTCAGTTCAAGATCTAAAACGTGATCTATAAGTCACTTTATAAAACAACGAAAGTTAAATGAATATCTTCAAAACTAGTTATTAAGATTAGTTCTCGATTCTAATATATTTTAATTTTAATTGTTACGTATAATGAAACTAATAACTTAGGTATTCCAAAGTTTTAAAGTTCTTACTTAAAACCCATAATAATCATGCATGGCTAAGGAACATTGACTTTTAGTTAACTAGGCCCTATTCTAAAGATATATTTTAAAATTAAAAAACTGATTATATTTTATCTGTTTTCTTCTGTTGCCGTGTATCTGATAAAGACAGCAATATTATAATCAGGCTTCCAAATTCAAGATGTGCCTTTAGAACTACGACATTAAAAATCCTAATACTTACAAAGAAACGTTCGTTTTTAAGGAATAAATATTAAAGCGTTTAGAAAGAGTGTTAATACTCATAGATACAAAGAAAGATCAGAAGAAGCTAGAGCAATAAATTAGTCTAAGCATTATGTCAATTTATAAATAGAAACTTAGCTATATAACAATAAATAAAATAATCTTAAGGCACTGTTTTAGGTACCAAGATCACAATTTCATCAATTTCTAACTTTTGCAAGTAGATAAAGGGATTAGAGTCATGGAATGTCTAGTTTCAGCTGTACAGGCCGGTGTCGCGAACACACGACAGTAAGTACTGTTCTATCCATCTAAGAAACCGATCTTAGAAAATGATGACCGATGAAAATTCGCTAAAGAAATTATATTTTTTATTATTACAGATATAAGCGCATACATTTAAGTATTTCTGCATTGTGCAGAATAACAATACCGACAGAATGTACAAATATTACCGCTTTAACTAAATAATATGCAATAGGCATAGACGGTCTTAAAACTACTTAATAAATAATATCTTACGATACCAAGTAATAAGGTATACGTCGTAATTTAGAAAATATAATGTTCACTGGCATATTTACAGTCGATTCGATCACTATTTACACATCGTTTATTTACAGCTGTTGCGGTCTTCGTGACCTCGAAGCGTCCAAGACTCCCATTAATGATGTCCTTCGCATATGATTCCCATTTTGCTATTGCACAAATCAAGAATAGTTCTTTTCGATATATCTGTCATGATCAACAAAGATACCTCAAAGTCTCTGTAGCGTGATTTAGGCAAATACCTATAGCAAACGTAAGGTTATCTATTCGAAGGAATTCTAAAACGTGATTCCAGTGCGCGGCACTAGCGATACCTATACGAAGAAGGCAGGACGAAATCCCCGACTGCGTACAGCGCATTGGCGTACCAATGGACGCCTCGGGAGCGTTCACTGCCACCCCACGCAGAGATCCACCGTAGAGGCGCCATGACCGTGTGCGCTAGAGAGTGGCTCTTGACGAGTGCGTAGCACGAAGCGAGCGCGTCGTCGACGATGATGGTACCGGTGCGGGTTAGAGGGGCGAAGACGCCTCGTCTCGAGACGTGTCGCGTGGTTCGTACCCGTGACGGTCTCATGACGCCGGCGGGCCCTCGCGTCAGGAGCACATCTCCTGGCTCCACGTTGGCAGCGAAGGCCTCGCGCCAGCCGTCGGCCGCTGCCAGCAGCAGCAGATGAGACGGCGTGCTCGTTATCGTCACGCCGTTCTCCGCAGTCACCTCCACGAACCGCCGCGTCACGTTCGGGTCGCGATCGATGAACGTCAACACCTGGAAATTGCACAACAATAAACTATCAGCAAAAGTATCATTTATTCTAGTAATTTCAATATTTTCTAATACTATGCTCTAAATTAAATATAGAGTTTAGATTTAGAGCATCTGATAATCTGGTCTTAAAGCGACCGAGTGAAATTAATTTAGGTACTGCTGTGGTCCTGTGCAAATATTTTATCGGTACCTAAGTACAAACTGTTTCAGTACAACCTAATCAATAAATAGATGTCAAAAATAAAAACAAAATATTTCGTTTCTTTATATTAATCAAGT
This sequence comes from Ectropis crepuscularia, assembly GCA_963693475.1. NCBI lineage: Eukaryota > Metazoa > Arthropoda > Insecta > Lepidoptera > Geometridae > Ectropis > Ectropis crepuscularia. The sequence continues at coordinate 11,528,344 of OY856346.1, forward strand.
ATTTAATCGCGTTGTCTTGATTTGGGTTCGCCAAAATCTTAAATCATTATGGAATTAAGAATCCATGTCTGAAATTAAAATTTACTTGTAATTTTCGATTAAACACTTTGTTATACTAATACCTACATTAAGCCTCATTGGATTTTGCCTCCGAATTGATCGACCTGTCTAAGTATTTTGTAGATTAATTTTGGATAAAGGCTATGTCAACTTTTGTCCTAAGAAAACTATCCCGCGTGAGAACTGAATGAAGCACTACCAATTAGATATAAGTACATATAAATTAATTAATAAATAAATATTGGTGGACAACTCACACACGACACCATCAGACCCCAAACTAAGCAGAGCTTATAATATGGCGGCCAAATATCTGATATAATACTGATATAGTTGTATGTGCTTATTATCCGTAGAAACACCCAGACAGAGTACAAATATATGCCTATTATCTACACTTGTTAATAAGACAAAGCTCCTCACCTCTGAGTATACGAGTTTCCCGTCATCCCCAGCTGCCAACACCATATCTCCTTTCTCTATGGAGTCGATATCTCTTGGCCCCTGCTCCGTATACACCATAGAACCAGCAGGAAAGCACCCCGCGCCCGTTCCCACGGAAGACTCTGAAACAGTAAAATGTTACAATTAATTTAAAAGGTACACGGAATTCCTAACCTAACGAAATCTATTAATAGAAACGACCATTACACATTTAATTCAATATTGATAGGTCGTAAACTGCATCAGGTAAAGTTGTTCGACATGGAACATCCATAAAAATATTATATGGGAATAGCATTCATCAAACGGGCTTGCGTGCCGCACCTATATGAGATTCGAGACCAATAAAATAAAGTTAAAAACATAAAATCGTGCAAGGGACGATAGTAAATTAGCTCGACGCAGTCATATCCCTTTAAGGAATAACGAGGCTTCTCTACGCTCGTAATTAAAATCGGATAAGATACGAAACAAAAGAAGACTAGCCTGTACCAGGTTATCGGGAAGCTCCGAGCAACCGACAATACTTTTGTTGAGAAACGATTAACAATTCCCTGGCTGCATAAGAATTCGTGCATAATCTACCTCGCTCTACCTTACGAATGTATTCAGGAAAGGTTTCAAGGAAATGCCGTACAATAAGCTCATAGATAAACTTTTTAAACTCTAAATAAACTGATTCAATCCTTTTTGTAAATCCCATGGACCCTTTGTTAGGTTGTGCCAAAAAACGAGGCCTTAAATTAAACACGCATTTCATTCCTGATTCGCTTAACTTGTTTGTTTATTATCTAATAGTATTTATTTTTACCCGTACCCTGCTTAAACTGTTCCCGTTTTAATCTCTGTCTCCCTATTTCTGCATACAAAAAAATACTAAACGTGTAGGTAAAGAAAGCATTTCTAAAGTTACAATGCCCAGTTGACACTTTTTATGATTCTGTTTTTTAGTTAAAACTTACTTTTGAGCTGCGTATCATTAGGTATAACGCAAAGAAAAATGACAAATTAAATTTATACGTAAAGTTTTATATTGAAGGTCGAAAAACCACAAACTACGTGTGACTAATTGTGGTCAATTGACGACCTGAAGGATACTTGAAGTCGAACCAAGTAATTCGACAGCGTCACATATTTGTCTTAGCCAAATATTCAGACTTCCTCGTACATAAGCAGCGTCTTCTGCTACTTACTGCGGGTAGTGCAATTACATGCACAAATGAGCACGGCAAATAGTATTATTGTAAAGCCCTTGAAATGGTTTACACGAGCTCGTTAAAATTTGATTTGTTGTGTAACCGACCGATAAATTCCGCCGATTCCCGATCACAAAACCATCCTGAAAGCGATGGGTCCCGACAAGATCGCATTACACAATAACCACACAAATTAGATTTCTCTCAAAGTCAAGCGCTTATTGTCAACATTTTTGTTTGTTGTCCGTCGAACACATCACACGACTCGATGAATAGGTGTCGGGCACCTTTGCCTTTTTTGCGCCATTTTAAATAACGCTCCGGGCATCGCGAGTAAATCTTTTTGGGGATATCTATCGCCGCCCTATAAATTTCGGCCTGTTCATATCCGGTTAACGTGGATTCCTATGATAAATCGTTTACGCGTAGCTCGGTATTACATAAGGAAACGGTCCGATTCTCAAAACGAGGTAAATTCTATTAAGTTTAATGGAGCGAAGGTTGTAAAAGCGCCGGTACGATGTCACAGTGACGTAAGAGAGTAAGTGACATTAGGCTGAAGATGGTGCGATAAGCGCAGGCCGGTCGGTGAGGCGCGGGGCGCAGGCGCGGGGTGCGGGGTGCGCGGGCGGGTGCGCGTGCGCCGCCGGCCGAGTGGCCGCGCAGACCCCGCCCCGCGAGGACCACCGGGCGCGCTAGGCGGCGCGAGCGCACCCGCCGCGCGCCGTCGCCGCGCCGCCGCGCGCCGACCGATGCTCCACACGAGTATATAAGGAAAATGTCACATTCATCGTGAAAATTGCTCTCTATGTAATGCTTTTTGCAATTAAACCTGATGATATTTTCCATTATAATTTTAATTATTAATGTTTTTTATACTATTATACATAGGCATAGAATAGATGACATAGGGTTACACTCGCCCACCAACATTAGAGCCTGATGTTAAGCGGCGATGCGGTCTACAATGAAACGTTCTTACTAAGGAGAAACAGATTCACTCTCGAGTTGAAGATTCCAAGACTGTAACCATTCAATTGTTCCATACTATTTATTACCTAATTGTATTTAAGCTAGAATAATGAATGTCCTGTTTATTAAACACAGACATCGTCACTATTAGCACTACGCTGTGAACCAGGCTTAACGGAAAACTAAGACAAGGAAAATCTTATTGATTTTGTAAACTCGGCGAGATAATAGGTAATAGCTCTACCTAGGTACGCAAAATATAAAATTACAAATTATGTAGGTAGGTACATATCTACTTTATCATTATCATTGTTATATTATTACGTCTAAATTATCTTTCTGCAATATTTTTTTAAATGTATTGTCAATTTTCTAAATAACTTGAATTACTTGTCATAATAAGCTTTAACTTTTAATTTCTATTCTAATCTAATTCTTGATAATACCAAAGAACTTTTGAGCTTTTAACTGAATCACTTTTAATCTCATCGTTTTCTAATATCTCCAAAAAGATACAATACCAGAGTAAGACAGCAAATCACCATTCACACAAATTAACTAAAAAATAACTTGCTAACCAGAAATAGCTCGAATCAAACACTTCCCATAGAACAGATTAGTAGATTGTAAACGTCACAGTACAGCTAAATCGGTCTGCTAACTAACGTTATAACAAAAAACGAGGTACAAATAAAACGCAGTTGAACGCCCATTCTGAGCATAACCTGCTATCTCCGACAATAATGTAAGGTCATCGCGATCAAACTGATCGGCAGAAGTATATCTGATTTATATCGTAAGGAATAGCAATTAGTTGAGGCGCGTAGTCATGCAAATGCCAAAGCTTTGTAGTTATAACGCAGTACCAAAACTGTATGATATTTTTTATCACAGCTATATTTTTTTAGAAATGTACTTTTTTATGATGTACAGAAAAACAAGTAGGAATTATTTAGCGACCGTATTGGTAAGAGCGATCTCTCCCAGGCAGCTAAAGACAGAATAACTATAAGTAAGTTATATTATTAAGTTACATGTCTGAAAAACCCTTATGTTTCAATTGATGAAAAAAACTAGATATATACACTTATTGACAGGAATTTATATTCTGGATAAATAAGTAAATGCACAGAACCAATGTAGAGCACTGAGAAGTGGCTGTTAAAAATACATTTTGCTAGTGCACTGGCCTTATGTGCTTGCTCTAAGTTTGGTAAACAGTAGAGGCCATACGAGGTCAACTGACTTAACTCTCTGTAAAATAAAAACATTTACTACTAATATACATGAAACGTCTCTTAGATTTAACCTGAGCGATACTGTTACACAGATTCAAATGAAAGAGATGTAAAGGTGTAGCGCTCTAAGAATTAAAGTTTTTTAAAAGTTCATATACTTCTACTTTAGCTATGGCATGAATCACGCCAGGCCAGACCATCGCTCCTAGCCGCATCTTAAAACGAGAAAATAAATAAGCAACCGATAGATTTGTTGTGTCTGGTGAAATACCTAGCATCTCTTACCTACCGATGTTGCGAAACACGTGTGAGACCATAAACCCAAGGATACATACACCTCAAAACTAATTTAAAACATGCACGACTTTTCACTAAATGATATTTAACTTGAAATACGCATCGTTTAATATTCATCTCTAAGTATTAATAACTTTAATGGTTCCTACAGCGAGAGATACGGCGCTGCTTATGTATTTACTAGCAGCTATGTCGTTTAGACAAGTCTACAAAGACTTAATAATTGATATCCATTCATAACTTCTCAACGTGAGCTTTGGTCGGCCGTTGTCGGCCCGAAGTGATTTAAAACAGCAAATAAACGATACTCGCTTTCTAATGTACCTACGAACGTTTATGAGTTGTACCGGCCTCCTAAGTTTGTGAGACATCGACAGCTGAATTTGTGATGGGCAACAACGCTTTTATAAATATATGAATTTTATTATATCTTACTTACTGGTTCTGTTCTGGTTTGAAAGTAACTTAAAATCTTACTAAGATTAGTAATGAAGAGTGACTAATTTTATTATGCCTCTTTTTAGTTTTATTATGAAGATCTAAGATACAGATGACCATTTATTTTGTTTTGTCCGACCTTGACGCTAATATTTTATGCAAAACAGATTATTTACGAAATGAAGGCTACAAATGATCATAAAACTTTCATTCAAAGTGTCATAAAAAACTCGTTGTGAATACCATTACGTTTTTTTTTTGTTCTGTTGATAGTAAATTAATTTTTACGTTTGAATCTTTTGATTCTATCTACAACATGAGTATCTTACTAATAATAAATTCTAAAGTTTGGATGTTTTGAAGTTTGTTACTCAATCACATCGGAACCGCTGAACGGATCAAGTTTAAACATGAAACACAGTATGAATATTGCCTGGATTAGCACATAGGCTAGCTTTTTAAGCCGCGGGACGCAGCTAGTTTACAATAAAACACGCCAGTAACACTCAATAACATGCGAGTGCAAATCATTTGATGCGATTTAATCTCCAATTCCAATTTTACGGGTGTTTACGAGACACACAATTACTGGCTCTATAAAATTCATATTTGATCGCGTCCGGACCACGAACAATAATGATTCCTTGACCCCGGGTGCACACGACGTCACAAATTGAAAACGGGTCGTGTCGGGTGTGGGAACACGGGACCACAGTCTTCCGGGATGTGGCGTCTCGGATGTCGGAGGCTTTCGCACGGCGCGCCGTCGCGTCGCATGCCCCGCGCGCGCTCGACCAAGCAACGTCGCCCAGACAAAATGTCTTTAGCCCAATTGAAAACTTTACTAAACATGTAAAGATTCGCGTCACAGACATAGGTAGTACGTGCGCGATATATACTTTTTGGATGGATGAAATCTTGTAAGTTCATCAAAAACATCCGTAATTGCAGTACTTCCCGAGTTACATGTTAAAGCTAGGATAGCAAGCTAGTGTTAGTAAGCTAGCAAGTACTAGCTTCGTGTAGACAAAACTAGCGTTGCGTAGCGTTGTCTACAAGAAGTACTAGCTTGCTAGCTTAGCTTGAAAAACTAGCCTCGTGTAGCTCGGCCATAATTCTGTAGCAATACAGGAGACGTATTGTGTACATTAGTGACATTTAGTTATAAAATTCTAAGTTATTCATATGTTTTTGCTTCTATCAGCAGTCCCTATGACAGATTTTTTTGGAACTGCTGACGATAAGATACGTCCTAGGCTTGCGAGACAAGACCGGTTCTATTCGATCCATACATACCTAGTATCATGGTCTACGTAGGTTTTGAATTTTTAGTAGTAAATATTAATCTATCTAATCATTGGGATACCATCGTATTTACTCCGTTGTTGGTACACGTCACAGCCGTTACCATTCAAAATTCACTAAACGAAAAGCATCACTTCTCTCTTAGTAAAATCATAAAATAATTATATCTCTTTCCTCCCTTTTTATATTCATTTAACATTTTCTCAACAGATGTAAGTATGTAAAATGCGTTCAAGTCCCAGTGAATCGTGACCTGTCCCGGTCACACGCGGTCGCGCCCCATTTACCGCGTGCCTCTCCAGTGTGAAACTACCTTAACTGTCCACGGCATTGTTTCTCTTCTCGGAAATAATACTTTTCAATTTGTTTAACACTTGTCTCGAGAATACAGTACGCAATAGACATGAAATGTGGGAAGTAATTTACATTTTTACTGTGCGCCTTTTATTTCCCAAAATTAGTTTAGTTTACCTTTTACTACTTTTAAAATAGACTAGTCGGGAACGGAGAGAACTGTCTTGTTAAACTTAATGTGAGTATTCTACTTAAATAACTAGTTTGTAGTAGTTTGTGGTGCTAGTTCATAAGTATTTCACTGTAATTTTATTAATTTGTCTGTATCACAATAGAGTTTCTATCTATCTATCTAAACATTATTTATACAGTTAGAATAAAGTCAACCGAATGAATCTATTCGGCTTTGAAAAAAGGCTAGAGTCATTTTCGATAATAGCTTCAGCGATCTTTTGTCAGCATTTTAATTCAAGGGTTATTAGAATTCCTACAACAAATTCTCAACAGTATCATTGTTTTCTTGACAGATTTTTTTTAAACACAATTTTTCTCTGAGGTTGTGTTCTGTCCTCTCAATATTTAACGACTGAATGAATTTGTACTAACTTGTAATGTATGACGTAAATTTAAACACCAAACATTTTTTGTCGCGAAATATTAAATTCGACTTTGACAGTGGGTAATACAGCGGAGCACTGATCGTTCATAACATGATATCAATAAGGTGAAGGTTAATTTATAGTATTACGTAATAGCAACCTGACAACTTTCACTGATAGCCTATCATGGGGATTTGATGGTTACAGTTGCACCTCGTACTGATACTGGTATCGCCACAATATCCAATTTCCACACCGTGGGAAGACGGTTGAAATCTTGATCGCTAATAAACTTATATTTAAAAGCATTACTTAAGCACAATATTTTTTCTTTTGAAGTTACTAATGCCGAATTTTTAATTTGACTAACTAAAATTAATCAACGCTCTACAATATCACAGCTTTTTGAGTCACAGAAGCATTGGCTAAACTTTTACGTTTAAAATATGCCGTAATAAATAAATGATAAAATATTCTAGAGTAAGAATTTTTTTTTGAGAAGTTAATTTCTCAATTTGATAAAAGACTTCTTTACACGGTATCATAAATAAGGCAAGCATCAGATCAGCATGAACCTATATCCAAATAATTGACAAAACGTGGTAAATTTTTGTAAGAATGAAATTTTAGTGTAAGTAGCATAAATTCATGCAACATCTGTCTAGATTAACTAAACTAAATAGCGTATGTTACGGATAGGCCAATTTTGAATACAACAAAATTACCTACAGTGAGAACCACAGTACACAACAAACTTAACTAACTTATTACACTAAACACATCTGAATTATCTAGGTTTAAACCGGTGAAGTTCTAAAGCTAATAAAAATGATTAAGCAAGTGCCAGGACTTTTTCTAAGAATATTACGTTTCCAATTTCAGTATTCATCATTATCATCAGCGCGTATTCGGCCACTGCTGGACATAGGCCTCTCCTATGATACGCCGCTCAGCCCGATCCTCGGTCTTACTTCTCCAACCGCCACCAGCTGCCTTTCGAATGTTGTCACTCCATCTAGTCTCAGGGCGTCCTACACTACGTTTGCCAATTGCTCCACTCCAGAACCCGTCTGCCCCAACGGTTATCGGGTATGCGACAGATGTGACCGGCCCATTGCCACTTCAGTTTGCTAATACGCTGAGCTAAGTCGGTGACTTTTGTTCTCTGACAAATGCAGTATTCATACCTATCGGGAAACTACAATCAATGTTTGCGTTTTATAATTTAATTCACAATGTCTCACAAATCAAGAGCTAAGAATTTATCCTATGACTCAGGTTAACATTTCATAAGAAACAATGAATCCTGATTCATTGTTTGTCTGAAATCATAAGTGCAAATTTTGGTAGTTTATTTGATTTTTATTGCAAGTTTACATAGGTTATTCATTAACGCCTCTGCTTAAAATCAGAGGTCAAAAGAATATCGATACAGAGACGAAACATCGACATCGTGAGGGCGTTTATTTGTTTCGTATTTTAACATCGAAATAGTGAATTAAAATTAAAGTAGAGTGGCTTTTAATCAGCTATTGATAATTAACCAGTTTTAATTGTTGATTACTAACAGCATCCCATGGTCTTACCGGAGTAACTCCCGTCCCCATAATCTTCCCGCAATAAAAAGTAGCCTATGTTTTATTCCGCCTTCTGGGTTAGCCCAAATATCGACAGGCAGGCAGATTGTTTAAAACACATTTTAAATAACAGCCTTTTTAGCTATTGATATCTTTCTAATGTTTTTTTAGTTATTGGAATCGCTTTAGTGTATTTTCACATGTAATAATACTCGTAGATTAAACCGCATAAATGCTGTAACTTACAGAAAAATTATAGGGCTTAGAGATATAAAGATGATCTCTGGGTGACGAGCGCAGTGCTAGTAGCAGGTAATGATTTGGAATCTTCATGTTCCAATAGCTGCGAGTCACTGTGCTATTATGTGGCAGGCATGTTGTTTACCATCAGACACATGTCCTACTCGTCTCGTTACTCTATATAAAAAAAATGTTTAAAGTCCCGGCCCAAAAGAAACCCGCTTACCTTCAGAAAAGCTCAACTTCTAATTTTTTCATTTTTTAGTGAGCCATTTTTTTAATTCTAGAAAATTTTGTAATTATATTTTTTTACTTCGTATTTTCGTGAATTTGTTTGATTATTCCTAGTATTCTGATCAACAACAAAATTACAGTGAAATTTGAATGCGCAAGTACAAGTAACAGAGAGGAATCGTGTCCAGTGAGGCCTTGACCGCGACCGGGGCACCACGGCCCCGTACACATACCTACACAAACCCCATTAATTATTTATAAGCTCCAAATTAATACTAAAAGAGCCCGAACGTACAAAACGCCGGAATAAATGAATAAACATCGGAACAAATTGCCCGCGACCGATCTCGAAGGACTGAACCTATCACTGGTGGAACCTGAAACAATGACTGCATTTTCTTTTTTTTTTAATGAGATTGTTATAGTGTGTGGTTATTTTTGTGCAGATAAATGTTTTTTTTTAATTTTAATATCTTGTAGCCTTTATGATCCAACTGCTAGGTGTAGGCTTCTGTTTCCTTAGTATGTTGGTTGGACTTGTATCATTCCTATCATACATTTCCATCTACAGAGCACACACAGTAACGGAATTGTGTGCTTATGTTACTAGTATCCAAAATGTGTTGTAAAATACTAATACGTGCCTTTTTTGTTTAACTTCAAATACAGATACAATTACTTAACGCACCCTAACAATATAAAGAAAAAAATATCACAAAAATACTTGAACTTTTACGACATAATGACTTTTTATTGATTACTACATCTTGTAGTGCATCTAGAATCTTAATGTGAAGGAGGAATGTCGTGGGCATTACTTTCCTGTTTTCTGATCATTAACAAGCTTAATGCGTTGTTCAATCTGTAGTAAAAATCGTAAGCTTCGATTTTTGAACTCGAAGTAGTCAAGTAATTAGCAAGGATGTGATTGCCAGCTATAGACACTATTAAATAGTTTCTTAAATGCATCGTAGAAACTATTTTAATGTTGATGATAAAAAAAAGTTTTTACAGGGTTAGCGTGTTTTAGTTATCTGCAAATTAATTGGAACTATTCAGGCACGCCGGAATGCCTCCATAACATCTAAAAGAACACGCATACATATAAATGTACGGTTCTCTCATCGTTATGCGTATACACATATAGATATAAGTAGCCATTGAATCACCGGTGTAATTATAGAAGTGGGGGATTGGCTGCGATGCGGTCGCCCGAGAAAGAGATGAACGTAGCTTTTGCCGAGTGTGAGAAAGAGAGGGATGTTAACAAGAGGCTCGTTCGTCCGTTTGATCGACACCGCGGGGCGCGGGCGCGGGAAGCTGTCTGAGGTGCATTCTTCTTGTAAAGTTCAACTATATATTTGGCCGTCCCATAGCCAGAGCCTCCAAGTACAGTTATACCCACAAGTGATAATAGTCATACGATGGATTTTCCCGTTTACCACGTTCTGTTAGCAAAACTTAGCAGTCTTGTGGTTGGTAGAATTTTGTTCCTCTATTTATTTTTTCATTTACATAGTCTACGCCTTTCTGTGTTTGCGGTTATATGTTCAAAGCATATAACCGTGACATGAATTTTTCTAAACTTTTTAGCGCGTGGTTTATGTCAGGAAAATCTCACAACCACATCACGAGTTGCAGAGGTGACAAAACCGCACAAAATAATTTAGTTTACTGTACGATACATGAAATCGATAACTCAACATGTAAATAAGGATACTGTTATGTATTAGGAAGTGAAGGCGCTAACACGAGCTAGACACATAGTAGCCGCATGGCGTCGAACAAAAGACTCCAACGCGCTCCGTGGCGTTGAGGGACAATACTCTAGAACCTTAAAAATGATATCGGTTTTATATTTCCAGATCGTTTTACAGCAACAATCCAATTAGGTACTTTGAAGATTATATAGATAACTACATAAATTAAAAAAATAAACGTGGTCTGTGTTTTTCAATATTGCCATAATTATTCTTCAAAGCACTGGTGAATTTAGAAAATTGAAAAATTTGTGCTTCAATAAATTGTTTTATCATCACTGTTTTGGAAAGTAAGCGTTGTTTGTGCAGGCATAGTAATTATTTTTCATTGAATCAAAAGAAATAAAAACTATGTACTAGAGCTTTATATACTGTCCAGTATATATCCTGAGTGTTTTTTAATTTTTCACCCGATCTCTTCAGCCGTTACGACGATTGAGCATCAAACATCCAAAGTTTCGCATTTATAATTTTTGTTGGATGAGACAATACATAAGTGAGTAGGTAGTCAGATTAATTTTGTGTTACAAAACCTAAAGAATCAATATATTCTACGCCTCAAGATTAATTTATAAGATACTATTTTTTACAACTTTTTGAGTTATTTGAAGTACGTACAAAATTTTAAATTTTACAAACAAAATATAATACAAAAATAATTTGGCTCACATGTAACGACACGTTTATTCGAAAAAAAAACATCAAAATTTTGAGCGTTGCCACAAAGTTTACCTGCCAGTTGCACGTTTATCTGTTATTAAGTATTTCGAATGCATTTCGGAGAGTGTGCAGCTGATCTGTTTGATAGAATGCCAAGTATTAGATCAAGCAGACTTTTTATCAGACTGCTCGTGGCTTAAAATAGCGACATCAATTCATGGTTAACATTCCAAAGACGGGAACGAGGAGGTTTGACTCCACTTTCTTAATAAGAACGTCTAAGCTGTGGGATGCGTTGCCAGTGTTTTTCCCGATGTTACAAATTGGTGTCTTCAACACGACAGTGATTCGGTTTTTTCTAGGTAAGCACTCTCCGTTGTATAAGTTATCGTCGCTTAACATAAGACGATATGGAGGTCAAGTGCAAACCTTTCGCTGTTCAAAATAAAATTAAAACATTTTATTTCTCGGCTTTCACAGACCTTTATTATTTTACAACATTCTGCTTTAACCATTCAAATATTCACCGACAATAAAATTCAATATTTAAATGTACATTTTTGTGTTTTAATTATCAAAATAACCTTGATAAAACAAAACTAGTAGTAAATCGAAACTGGTATGAATTTTACTCGAAGGCAAAGACTTCCAAATGAAGATAACGAACGAAAAGAGCCTTTATTGCATTTGACGAAAGAAAAACCAATTTTAGACAAAAATCTAAAATTTATCACATGTATAGAAGTAGCTAAAAGTAAACCATAACCAATAAGCTTAAGAATAGTAATTAAACCCTGAGATGAAGACAGAATAAAATTAATATTTACTTCAATAAAACACCCTCCTAAAATTATACATTTGAACGACGTACGATTAAAAAGATCAGAGTTAATTGAGGAAAGCAGATAGATTATAGGCTGGAGTAGCGCGAAATTACCTTTGTTTCCATATAAAATATGATAAACCTTAAGTTTAGACCTTGAACAGTCCTTTTTTAAATTCGGCAAATCATACGCAATCAAAATCACGGGCTTATTTAAATGTGGATTGGTCTTACTAATATGTATAGTAATCTCGAAAATTTGTATGAACGAATGTGCGTATATTTATTAATCACACTTTTAAAACCAGCTGAATGGAATTTGGGAAAGTGCTAGATAACACATTTGCTATTTTTTATCACTAAAAAATTATGAAAATGTTTACAACGCTATCAAAACGACGGGTCACTACTATTGAATAATAAATATATGCACCATTAGCGTTAGTACCTGTTTTGACAGAGCAATGGATGTAGGAGCGGCTTTCGTAGTAGACCCAGTCGAATCCCGCTTCGACAGCGAGGCGGGCCAGCATGCCGTACTTGCTGCGGTCGTGGTCGCTGGTGGTGAGGTCCACGGCTCGGCCCTCGTAGTGGAGAGAGTTCTCCAAGTGGGCGTTCTCTTCATCCCAGCCCTCGATGACTCGCAGTCGAACGCCCGGCCACTGGTTCATCACGCTTATCGCGAGCGTATTCAGCTTCTCTTTGCATCTCTGGAAACCAGTAACATACATGTTTCAACAATCTTTCACGTCTCATGTAGTGTATTTGATCATTAGTCACACAAACAAGGCGACAATTAAGGATTTGTAAGTCAGTAAATGCGTATGTATGTTCCCACGTATCTCTGTAACGGCTGAACGAATTGAAATGAAATTGAACGTGTACTGTGAAATGGAACGAAGTACATTCCCTGGACCACACTATATTTTATACTATGATACATTTAATCCTATTAAAGTTTGATTTTGGCAGGGCATTTTTTAATATATTACTTGTTTACTACCTAACGGGTTTGATTGAAATACGTAGATGTTGCATTACTTGGATTAGCACATTTTACCAAGAAAAACTATTAAGTTACTGGTTACGCGAGTGCAGCTAGAAAAAATATGCGCTAACATTGATTTAAATAGTTTTTTTTGTTGTACAACGTTTTTGGAAAACTTTAAACCGACCACTTTTAAGTTTGTAGTGCTGAAACGCGTTCCATTCTCTCCGAAGCACCTAGACAGATTAAGAGTCACAGCCATCGTACGATGTTCTCGAATTACTTATTGGCGACATTATTTTGTAAGTTTGTAAATCCGTACATTTATCGTTAAGGCTGTGAGATCAAACAGGAACTCTTTTTGTGGGGAACCCAACTTAATTACAAATTTGTTTGTATGAATGTCAAAACAATGCGAATTCAAAACAGGTATTTCAGTCTGAATCAGGAAATAAATATCTGTGAGATAAAGGTGTCGGAAAGCGTATAAAATTCACATATGGGGAAAATGCAGATTCTAAGTACACAAACTTACAGAATCTGCAATGAACAAAGGCACCTTTATTTTATTCAAATAACTAGCTGTGCCCCGCGGTTTCACCCGCGTCTATTTGAGGAAAATCCATACTAAAATATCCATTACTGGCCACTTTATTACGTTTTACGGAACCCTAAAAATACGTAAATTAGCAACAATGCATTGTTGTAGAACAAATTTGATTACTTCAAATGACACGAACTTCAAATGTAGACACGCGCCGTCACAGACTTCAGCGATCAAAGAGAATTTAATTTCACGGAACTAAAGCTCTCCAAGAGAAAATTTTCCCCGTTTTCTTTACATTCTTCACTCATACTCCGTACCTATTGATAGTAGCGTAATGTTATATACCCTATAGCCTTCCTCGATAAATGGAGTATCCAACAAAAAAATAATCTTTCGTATCAACTTTCGTAATAGTAGTTTCCGAGATCCTAGCGTTCAAACATACAAACAAACAAACAAACAAACAAACAAACAAACTCTTCAGCTTTATAATATTAGTATAGATAAAATAAACACCAATGTGCTAACTTGGTGCTAACAAATTGATAAATGTTGTCGTTCTTGACGGCGACCCAGGATGTCGGCTGAATGTCACCAAAGAATAAATCAAATTAAAACACGTCACAAAAGGATCGACACAATTTAGTTTGTGAAATAACTCCGCGGGACGAATAAAGGAAATGTCAAAATATTTAGAGAGAAATGTGGACAATGCACTGCGCGCCGCGTGACGGCTTTGTACCGCGTTTTCAACTCACTCTATACCGAGTCTATGCAGATTTCGTTGTAAAAAAACGTAGAGATTGACGTAACGAATCGAGATTCCAAGTCCGGACGAGGCGCCCCGCCTGGCCAGCACTCGCTCACATTCATATCCACAGATACTTTAGAGCACCGTATATAATTACTTCTACGAACCTCCGGCCGCCTAATAAAGAGTTGCAAGAACAGCGACATGTTTCAAATTGCCCGGGATTCTTTGTTTTTTATAGGACAATTTGGCAGTCTGTCGTTATTGTCATACCGCCTTACAAGTACATTTTATTAATACAAACATTATTTGACAACCCGATCTCGGAGCAGCTTCAGTTTATACAAACGTAACCTGTGATAGAATTAGATTAGTTTAGAATGTTGCATTCCGGGTCGAGGTGTCGATGTGAACCGGGAGCCGGGCCCGGGAGGAGGGGGAGGGGAGGGGGGCAGCGGACGTTCAGGAAACTCAATGTTTGCTTCTCCTCAGACGTCTCGGTCCGCACTAAAACAATCGAATGCTAAATGCTTGATCAAACACTTGCTGCATTTAAACGTGGGAACGCATCGGTGGCGCAATTATACATCTCGCACCATCCCATACCTACTCTATCCACTTTACAGCTTATAGAGACAAAGAAATGAGCATTATTCAAGCAAAGCTGTGACTTGAGTCAATGAATCGAGCGATATTACAACAGCCGTCAACTTCTCGGCAGCGAGTGTCGATGTCGTAGACTATTGATTTTATCCGATCGTATTTCAATAGATAATAACCCATTTACAGGTATGGAGAGTCGTTCGGTTACATGGCAGGTTATTATAGATTCATTATGCATATTTTTAGTAAACAAGCTGTCGCTCACAATGCGCTCGCGCAGCGGGACGCCCTGCCCCTGACACCTCGCCCCCTCCCCGGACCTACGTGCCCTAATATCGAGATTATCATCGTCTCGGTATGCAACTACACTACTGGCTCCAATGAGATCAGAACATTAAACGAGTTTTTGTCAGTACGTCGATTTACGTAAATTCATATTCGCAAATTATCAAATTACACCACATCAAAAGCTCATATTCAATTAAATTGATTAACAAAAAATATAACAAGCGTATCGAATACCTAAGGTCAAGTCTGAGCGAAACAGGCGCGCTACCTGAACCGGTGGCGCGCACTCGCGGACGCATAATGAAGGCCGCCCGATGGAACTCGACCAACAAGACTAAAAACTGCAAGGATCATCGCACTGAAACAGATTGCCTGTAACTCGAGACCGAGCGCGCTCCACGAATATCCATCGACGAGACTCCCATGCATTCAGATTATAACATTCCGGTTGAATAGTTTCCCGGTTTAAACTAGTCCCATCGATATTAGTAGCAACGGTTTCCATTCGCCACTACGCATCAGACGCCGGCCGCCAATTTATTACCGCCTCCCTCTGCGATACTTCTACCACAACAATATATTAGGATAATTAAATGGCTCTTTACATTCCTTAACACATGGGTTTTTTATCTCTAGCGTCGAAAAGCACCGACCAATGCTGACTGGTTTTTGATGTCCTGTTTTTTGTCTTTTTGTGGAAACCACAACAAATAGTTTAAGGGTATTTTTTGTGAGACCGACCGTGCGTTTTGTTAACGCGATCCCACAAACCCTGCCTTACGCCAGCGAGCTAGGATCGAAGTATCATTAAAAACTACCTACAAACAGAGAACAGAAAGAAAAGTGAGTGGAAATTGCGATACACAATTTATAATCCAAAAAAATACTACTTAGTTAAAACTCACTCAATACCATTTACAGCAACTTCTAGACACACGGCAGTGTGGCCAGCCAAGTTCATTTCTGTTCTACCATTATCATTTTACGCAATAACAAATGAGTTTGAGGTAATTTTAATAAAACAATGTAATAACCTCGTTTCTAACACAAAAAAATGAGAGTGATGGTAGTTATCCACTAAGACGCGGAACTCAGCTAGGATGAGATGTCAATTGTATTTAAAACATATATTTGTACTAGCAGCGCCCCGCGGTGTTACCCGCGAAGTTCCCGTTCCCATTGTTCCCGTTGTTTTTTCGGGATAAAAAGTAGCCTATGTGTTCTTCCAGACTATAATCTATCTGTGTTCTAAATTCCAGCCCGATCCGTTCATACGTTAAGACGTGATTGAGCAACAAACATCCAAACATTCAAATATCCATACATTGACATTTTATAATATTAGTAGGATTATATGTGTGTTACACTAGTCTCGCGTCACGTCAAGCAAGGAGTGGGTGTATCGAACTACCTGTACCGGTGTCTCAAATCGATTCTGCAGTAACTTTAGGCATCATTATTTAAATTTAAAACCGATACACAAACCGCCGTCGAAAAGATACGTACGATAATCGATGATTTTATGGCTCGTATTATATCGAACGCAGATATTGTATGATTTCGAATGTTGCAATATCAAAATTTAGGGGTATATTTTGTTTAAAATAATGATCTGTTTAGACCATCCGACAGCTTTAACGGCACAAAAGGCCACTTTAACTAAAATAAGATCACTTAATGCTTGATTTTTATAGCCTTCGCCTTATTTCCCATCGCGTTTTTGTACCTGCAAAAAAGATGTGTTCCAAAAACGTATGGTTGAGTCAAATCCAAATAACATTTTCGGCGCTACAGAGCATAAATTAGGCGGCTTAATGTTTGAGCGATGAGAATACCTAACGCTTTTTTACGTTAATGGAATATTTTTTGTATCGATGGATGATAGGGTTGGGCTGGGAGGGACCCTGTAATGTCCGCCGTGACGTCCATTCACAGATAGCCCCGAAGCCACGCGAACGTGAATCATTAGCTCCTCCCGCATACCTTCCTTCATGACTAATGAATTCGTAATATTAAACTCTATCGAGTCCACCGAGTAATTTGTCAAGAAAATTGGTCATCGAAGCAACATATGTTTAATCCCACTATTATTCAATTACCGACCGGCAAGACGACCGTACAAACATTTACCTACAGTAATTCCTAGTGTCACACTAGTTGTCGAACACATCATAAATATGCATCGTGGAGGTGCATCACCTGCGCCTGTGTATGTTCAAAGCCCTTTACTGTTTGTTCACGAAAAATATCCGCCTTTGTTGTCTTAATGCTGCTGTCGTCGGCTCTCCTAGCAGGATGCCGTCGCCGCTCGCTTCCCCCATACACCACATTACCCAGTAACTCATTTTCCCGGATAATTACCGTGTGAATTACTACCGACATGTTTAAACAACTACACCTACAGGTAACTATTGTGAGTATGATAAACGACCACTGTTTGAAAGTTGTTGCCATTAATCCTCGCTGAAAATAGAAGTGATTTCATTATTAATTACAGACCGGTCAAACAGAAGTAGAAAGAAACTAAACGTATAGAATTATTACGTGTTTAATTAGTGGTCCCCCCGATTTCATTCATTAAATTTACATACTTTATGTTACTGATGTGAAAGACTTTTTGAAATCGGTCCAGTTGTTATTGAAAATGAGTAATTCGTAACAAATATACATTTGCAAAAATACACTTCCTCTTCAAATAGAATCCTAAGAATCTGAACAATATTATAAATGTGAAAGTTTTAACGTCTGATCGGGTCGGGTTGAAATTAGCAACAGAATATAGCCTGGAATAACAAATATGCTACTTATTATTAAAATGATAAGAACAGGAAATACGAAGCTAAAACCGCTGGGCGTAGATTCTAAACATAGATACTTTGTACAATGTAGATCTAAAAAAAAAAGGAAAAGATTACCCATTACAGTACCTATCATATGCTTCATTATTTTTGTAGTAGTAATTGAAGTACGTAAAGTCTCTACTTGCTACAACTTTTACATTTTACTTTTAAGCGCTTAATTTTGTAAGTAAAGACACGGTAACAAATACAGTCCACAAGGCTTTTAAGGAGACGCGGGCGCCTTTCACTTGGTCGAAGAAAAAACTTGAAACAAGACACCGATGCGCGGTGTTTGCTTGGGATACAGACCTCTGTTAATGAAACGTTACACTTCATTCAGTCAACTGGAGCAAGTGTCCCTCCACACCATAATGGAATTTGTTTGAAAAAATCAACACCTGAATGTGACGGCGACATCGCCCATAAACCGACATATTTCTTTTTGTAACCGTGCATCTTGCTATTAGGTTGGAACCTTGAAAACTTAAACAGGTAACGGTATATTTGCTTTCTGAGTAAACGTCCTTATAGCATGGAAACTACCGGGTGTCAATTAACCACAGCTTTCTCATTGACAACTCGTCCCATTTGTGGTCTACCCAAGGGGCCGATCTATTACTTCTGAAATGTGAATTATAGAATTATATGTTATAGTATTGTGTTGCTCACGGGATGGAGGTGACTCCATTATTTATGTTATTGTGATCGGTAACGTCGGCTGACGGGGTCAATGGCGGAGTCAATGAGAGCATGCTCACTAGTTGCAAGTCATTCAAATGAGCGATGGAATCCACGCTTCCGACATCGATCAATTCTTATTGTAATCCTTTGTTTCTCACCGCAACGATTCCATGATACACCCCAGTTGTAACTAAAGTTAGTCTGCAGTTGTTTTTGTGCGGTATGTTAAAGGTATTGGATGCGCGTTAAGTTTCCAGTCAACATAATTACGTTTTAAAAGGCCGTTTTCCTGTATAGAAAGACCATTATGAGGCGACAACGAAACGCCCAGAGGAGTGGTGCGACTGAGGCGCACCATGTCTCGCAATTACCATTTTCGCTTAATCGCGGAAGGCTATAAACGTTAACCAGCGTATCGTGCTAATTTACAGCGTCAACCCTCGTCGAGTCGATAACTGCTGTTGATCGATTTGCATCCATAATTACGTCACTTTTAGCGAGCAGGTGATGAAAATGCGACAAGTACGTGATTGCGGTGGGTGATGCCCGCCCCTTCCGATGCAACCGGTTGCAACTTTTACTTACCGCACGCCGCGCAACCTATCTGTTTATCGCTGACTTGTAATCGTACTTGAATAATTTTAATTTACATTTTTGTGAATTATGAAAATCTTGGCCTCAAAATTAAAGCTCTGAATTATAACTTGATAACTATCGTGATGAAGATATTGATTTATCAGCACATCAGAAGTTCACAATTCCAATGCTGCGTCGCGTCGAATTAGATCCAGGCGAGTGCGTAGCTCGTTCACTAATCCCTTGCCGGTACGGTCCGCTACAATCATTGACGTCTAACAACCTATTCACGACGAGATCTCTTCTTTAATAAAAATAAACCATCTTTGTTGCAGCAGTGAGGAGCAATCGCCACGTTCATTGTTTATCTGCGGTCCTAAAGCGGAGTGATCACTTCGCGTGGGAGTAAAGCAAACAGTCGCACACCGATCACTGAGCCACTCCTTTTGCTGACGGTCCCGAGGAGCCTCTTATAATATTTTATAAGACAAATAACCCGATAAAGATGTTTTGACGTGAACCCGTGTTCATCGCTCACACTAAAATGCGTCCACTGAACAAGTATAATAAAATATTTATTTACAATATTGTGCTTTGAAACGAAAAACGAATAAAAGTTGTAATTTAGTGTCAAGTTTATTAGTGGTGAGCGAAGCGTTAAGACGACCGAGTATGCGTTGACAGGACTTTAGGCGGCAGACTTCACGTAGATCCATTAGCATTGTTTCAAAGGATTAGAGCGGCGCTTATTTGGAGCAATGTGTCTCTTAACATGCATATTTTTATGACATATGTCGTCTTATTTCAAACGTAATCAGTGTGAAATGACTACTGTGCTTCGAACCGTCGATAAGAACTTTTTTGTTCCTTTTGTAGAGCTTTTAACGCATAGCTTTTAGTTTTGGAGAACTATTTCACCTTTGTATAACTCAGGTATTTCAACAGTCCGAACGTGAAGGCAGTGTCTTGTCAATCTTATTTCTTTGCAATATCGTGTTACAAAAAAGATCGTTTTTTTATTGTTTTGGTCCCGGATTAAAAAAGTTCTTTCGACTAATTTGACACACATTTAACATACGCTGATTATGAGTCTTAATGCGACATTCGTTTAGGATCAAAATTAGTTAAATTATTATTCATCCGTTTAAGACAAGAATTTGCTTGGCCAAACATTTTGTTAACTAAAAACGTACAGGTACCCCGCAAAATGTGTTGCTAGAGATAAACAAAGCATACATTTGGTTCTAGTGACACGTTTAGAAACAATTGACGATTTATCGAATAGACAGTTTGACACGGGGCCATGGAGCTGCGGTTTCTTCCGCCTCGTCAAATTATTTAGCGACAATCGCTTGTAACTTCTCTAGTTTAGCTCGTAAAATATTCGATTTATCCGTTCCCCTTTTATTTTATTGGGAGGCCCAGGATCACGATTCGTTTATCATAAAGAGAGTGAGATAATACGTTTGTCGAGAGTCGCGTGTTGTTATTTATTTTGAGGTAGTAACTGTTTTTATCAATAGTGTCCATTAGATGGGTCTTTGTGAAGCGCGCGAGGGCGTGAGAGCGAATATTTTATTGATTACGCATTCCGAACACGGATTTAACGTCACTTTTATTTTGATAGATATTGAGTTTGAAACAATAAATTGATTGATTTTATTGGTGACTAAAGTTCAAGTTCCATAATATTATTAGTAATTCTAAAGTCTAAACGACTGGTTTATGGGTGCCTATGTAATTTACAAGCTGGAAGTTTAGCGTGATTTTTTTGTAAGCCCTTATAAAAAAAAATATATAATTTGTATTTTATAAAGGAACTTATGGTACTTGATCTGCGATGGCATTTTCTGCTTACCTAACGTTGTACTAGCGCTGAAGGTGACCTAACTAATCTAAGCTCACTAACTACGGTTATACCTAAAGACATATAATTGACTAACCGTACTTAACATGCCGTACTCCTGGGTTGCCGCCAGTAGGAGGAACAAGGGCGAAATGACATTCCTACGTCTCTAGCGAGAAGGATATGGATCCTGCTGACTCGTAGCCAGTATGTTGAGTTGTAGAGCTAACGTAGGTACTCTTTCCTTTTCATATCTATAGTTAACTGACTTATTATTGGTAATAGACTACAGGCCCGTGAACAAAATTTACGTAGTAATAAGATTCAGCACTATGCCGTCACTTATAAGCGGTCCAACTGAGTGCAATTGAAGAGGGGGGTTGCAATCCTCGATCATTTCTCCTTGTCGGATGATTTTTGTACGGCATTGCGAAATAATGGATCAGAAGAGGAATTGAAACTATAAAAATTATAAATTTTAGCTTTTTAATTATTAGTTTGTCGGAAAAATTTACAGAGTACGAGTAATTTATAGAGTAAATTTGGGCATTTGATCAAGTACGCCATTGATTCCAAACAGTTTCAATACCTCTTCTAATCCATTATTTTGCAACGCCGTACAAAAATCATGCGACAAGGAGAAATGGTAGAGGGTTGCAACCCGGTTATTATTGGTAAGGAAATATCCGTTGTCGCTGACTGGTTATTGAAGCAAATTCTCACGTCGTTTGACTTATTATTATAGAGGGTTATTTAATAATGAGATTGTTGCTTTTGTTTTAGAGACCGGAGGACATCGAGGAAAAATATAATGTGTTTGTTGAGGAAAGATGTCTACTTCACCGTCTATTTGAGGTTGATGGAGCTGCGTTGGTACCGGACGCTCACACCACAATGACGAATATAGTTATAGTTAATACCGGGTGTCGAAGATTCAGGTCAACCAACGCACCACAACCAACCGATATCGTGCCAGTGATGGGATCGTCTGGGTTGTTACTCAGTATACTTCGCCGTCGTCGTCAACAAAGTCTAACATTATGTTTCATGGCTACTTAAATATTTATTTCTAAAATTCTAAACAAAATATATAGGTGAGTGCTTCTAGTGTTTTAAATAAGCTTTAAAGTTTAGAAACTAAACAAATCACCAAGCGGAACCAACAAGATCATGAAACTAAAGATACTTACAAAAATCATACAATTTAAATATCTTCCTTTCCGGACGACAATTAAATATACGCGATAACTTGAGAATTTAAAAGTGACTATCAACAATTTTCCAGTGAAATAGAAATGATTCTCAAGTCAAACATTCCATAAGGCAGTCCATCAAGTGGTAGAGCCGATTATTTATGCCGCTTATCTGGGGACAATGGTCGCCACAGCCGACCATCAGTCCGGGCCATTGTTCAGAGGCAGAGGCAGCGCTACAGACACGATCACGCAAATTTATTTGTTTTTAATCTGAAGTATGTTAATGTTGACCAACATTTTAATGGCTCGCAAATAATTCGGCACCATCAAAGCCGTCGTCCGTAAATTAATTATCAATTTGTCGTGGGTGCCAGGCGACATAAATCGATCGGGTGTATCGGCCTGCAGCCACATTAGCCACGCTCGAATACGAGATAAGGATAACAAATGCTCAGTTTAATGTTATCTCGACATCGCGGACACGAGAGAGCTTTTTGCCACCACATCCCTCGACCTTATGCTCCACCTTTGATGCGCGCCCGATAAATCTAAACTCCGTGGAGAAAAAACAATAAACTGGTTTATGTGTAACTAGCGTGTGACCACAGTTCATTCTGTATGAAATACAATGGTAAATGACAAATACACATCTAATCCAACCTCAGAGGTCAAAATGTCCTTTAATAGTTGTGATATAGGCTTCAAAAGATAAAAAGTATGTTTTAACATTGTAGAAAAAGTCACAACATTATATTCTATTAGCTTCATATTAATACGCGAAGCAAAAAAATTGTAGTTTATGGCAAAAAAAAGTATTACTTATCTTACCTAATATGAATATGAATTTAGAGAAGAAGTACTACAGAATGCATTTTTTTTTATAAATTATGCATAAAAATAATTTAAGCAACAAAAAAATGTTACACACACAAGGTGGGTGTATGTAATATTTGTTTGTGTGTGCATTTGATACACTCGTAAAAATATTCCTTTGTTAATTGTTAAACTCTGTGGTCAAATTAAAAATAAATTAAAATTGCTTTATGGTCAAATTTCGACTACTTTAATGACCACTAGTATTATTTAACGCGCAAAAAAGTATGTATTTATTAAAAACACTGTTATTCTTTATTATTTTATTGTTTCATTCCAAGTTACACTCTAGGGCCATGGCCAAATGCTTTAACACATCTTTTGCTTTTTAAGAGGTATAACTAAGGAAAAAGTATTAAGTTCATTATGGAAACAAATTCCATGTCTTCCAAATTTCGAGTTTGTGTATTCAGTAACTTATTTGTCATTCATGCGAAACTGTTAATGATGATGATTTCTGCACGTCACCTCATGCCTGCACCAGTTAGTCACTAAAAATAAACATTTTATAGATATGCAAGATTAATTTTAGAGCCCCAATTATTTACGAGCGATTTAAAGCTTGACGCTGTCCTCTCTAACACTTAGTTTGCATGCAAGGGGCCATCTACGATAAATAGATCTTTTTATACTCTTATAGCGCTGCGCTAAACGATTACCAGCGGAGCTGAGGTATTAAAGAAGCAGTAAAAAATTGCGCATATAAATTATCTGGCCATTACTGCATAGACTCTGATAGTAGTAACAACTATTTTCGTTGTAAAAAACCGCTGTCGTTTAATATCAAATATATTAAGTTAGCGCTCGAGGCTCGAAGTTGTTGCGTTCGCGAGTTTCAACATTTCTTTAAATTTAAATGAATATTATGCACTAAATGTTATTCGAAAACAATTAAGCTGATGTCGTGTATGATTTATATTTTGGAAGGTATTTACTTCTTAAAACGATTGTATTGGCAGCGGCAGTTTTTAGTGTGGATGTACTCACCAAACATGAAAATTGTTAATTCATTTCTATCGAGCAAATTCAGCGTTGAGGTCGATGTGGCCTCACTATTGTATATCGAACTTTCACACAACTAGGCGGAAATGGTGGACATGGCGAAAACATCCGATTCATAATCTTGAAGTCGTCGTTTCGAATCTCACTTGCACCACTGATTTATTTTTGCAAACGCAGATACAAGTTTGTTAGAAGGAAAAAATCGTGAGAAAACCGACATGTTTCAAATAAGGCGTATTTCGTGTACATGCGTCATCCGCCTATATTTACTAACATATCTAATATAATATCCAACTTTACCTGTAAATATTTGCTAATATACAACACAGAGGTAAAGTTGTCATTGTATGTTTAAAACGAGCAAATCTCGGAAACTAAATGTTTGTGTTATCTTTTAAGTTCTGATCTATTATATTGTGTTCTACAAGTTTATTTGAATAATTATAATTAGGCACGACCAGGTACGACTAATATCTGAATATACTGGTCAGGCAAAATAAAACCAATGCGTAAAATCATAAGACACAGATAGTCATTAATATGTAAATAAACACAAATTACAAATAGGCAGGAACAAAGCACATAAGTGCAGGAGGTTTATAGCTATGTGTTCATAATCGTTCGATAAAAATGGCATCCTTTTTCAGCCGTCGCTAGCGTATAATTATCGAGGCTCGGACGCATGCGAAATTGGGGTCTCACCTCGGCGCAGCATCCATAAATAAAATAAAATGATCGTGGCTGGTGGGAGGAACACCGCGCTAATGAATAAGGCCCCTGGCCAGTTGAAGTGCAAAAATGCTGCCCCGAGATAATACTCCATCACTTGTGCAAAGATATTTTCAAGCACTTATTAAGTTTGCCACTTTGTAATCGAGAGTATTCATGTTTTTTAATACATGAATACGATGAAAAATAGATGAGTAAGTATTTGTAGCAAAAGTTCTGTGTTCCCACAGCTGGGCTTGTTTCACTAGGAGAGAGTCGTGGTCACGCTGGCCATGTTTGGACTGAAGGTTAACGTATGACCTCAAAAGTTCGTTCTTGGAATATATTAGTTTCCTCAGGACGGTTTTCTTAACCATTAAATTCAATTTTGATGAACATTTTTTACATAAACACTTGAAAAAATAATTAGAGTGCAGGTGGAACCTACGACGCGGCGTAACGATTGAGAAACTGGACGTTGTCGTCACTAGGTCTGCATGACTCCTCTGGGTATTCGTAGTAGTTATAATTTCGACCAATACACAAAATAGGAATATTATAAGAAAAGCTCATATTGGATACCTGGCCATCTTTTGCACAGTTCATTTTTAGCAATTTTATTTTTGTGAAGCGTGACATCAGGATTCTACATTAAATAAAATATTTATTTAAAAAATATTTTTAAAAATAAGCTTTTATTTTAATGCTCTAAAACGAAGAAAAGCACCATATTATTGCATTGTCGCCGAGGTTACGTAGGTAAGTATACCAAATTCCAACCTAATATAACGAGAGGAAGTGGTTCTAATTATTTAAATTGCAAGATTTGCCCCATACTAATAGAGCAAGTAGAATAAAAGCATATAAAAAGCGTTTTAAAAATAAATAGATTATTGGAAAGACAAAATAACAATAATCCACAAGTTTAAACAATTTGCACATTTAAATGTAGGTATGTAATGCGCACTGTATCGAATGCAATGCATCTTTTATAGTTGGTCCAATTCAATATTGTATAAAAATCTGCCCGCTTGCAAATACTTATTTCGTAGTAAACGTTCAATTACGATTCAATCTATATTTAATCCATGTTTACAAGGCCCGAGACGGAATCCACGGCGAGCGTTCAGATATCTATTATCAGAGCTCAATATCAACATTGACGCCCAATTGTGGCAAGGAAAGCATCAATCCATCTCACTTATGCCGCCTCATTTAATTTATCATCCCAGTGATCCGATTACACAATTGTAAATAAATGTTCAAAATTACCCAACAAGAAATACCGATTTGAATATGAATAGATAGGCGCCACGTAGGCAGGTACATGAAAAAACCGGCCCCAAATAATAATGGTAGACAAATGTCCCCTTTTAAGAACACAATGAGCGACCTCAAAACGATCGATTCACTTTTAAGAGATGCTAATTTGAAAGTCTAGAGCTCTTTATGACTATTCAGAACGCGGTGAATATAAAAAAGATGTTATACGGCAAGAATAGAGTAGAATCGATTTAAGCTATCGATCAAACTACGCGAGTTGTGATGTTGTTCCGAAAAGTGATCGAGTCGATCAAAGAAATATCGAGTTGCTGAGAATAGTCGCTGAGCGCTGGCGACGAGTGACGATTATAAGAGAAGGGTCTCGGTAGTAGTGTTCTCGCAGGTAGGTTGGGTGGCGGCTATTATTTAAATTAATTGGACATAAAACGACAAGCGCGGAACCCGAAGCGTGTCGCCCGCTGTCGTATCAGACTGCCGATTCCGTCGTTGCCGCGCAATATGCCATTCAATGTCAGATCCTTCATATTGAACAATACTGAATATTTATCTATGTCGATGAATATATGAATATAAACGCACGATGACCATTTTTGTCCCACGGCATGATAACGAGGTACTCTTAAAAGTCGATGCGGTACGCTCCCATTAGGTACATGCCTCAATTAAACATTTGTAGCAAAATAAACAAAATTGTTAAAATTAAGTTTAAGTAATCGTTTGAATGATATAATTATTTGTACATAACTTTTTACAAACAACGTGGTAAATTATTTTTAAATATGGCAATTCAGGAGGCTATTTTCACGATTCGAGCTAGCGCAAAAGGCTTATCTAAATTTACTGAATGGTTATGCTCTACGTATGTGCTCAACGAGTACCTACTACATCTAGTACGACGGCTAGCACTAGAGCAATAGTACGATGTTGACCGAGGATGGTGCCGGTGAAGAAATTCAAGGCTATATATTATAATATTTCTTTGACCAGTGCCAGTAGCTCCTTGACACCTAAAGAAAGACATTACGAAGGGAGAGCTTTTAGGAAGGTAGGTATTGTACAAACATTTCTACCTAAACCGCTTTAGGTAAGGAAAGGAAAAATGATAAAAACGATGATTAGGCTGAATTAGATTTCAGTGCAGCCTTCAGTTTCTTATAATAATGATACAAAAGAGAAAGAAAAGAATAATGTTCTGAACGTAGAGATTGTTTAGGTAAGCGTATGTTTATGGCAACGTGAAGTCTCGAGACGGGAGCGGGCGAGCCGGCGTGTGATCGCTATCACACGGCCGGCGCGACTCGCGTCCCGTGTCCACTTCACAATGCCATCTTTTGTGTTCCAACGCGATAATTTATTGCCGCCAAACATCGAGCTTACTCGTACAAACCGGCGGAGATAACTCGGCGATTTTAAATTACTTTTATATTATTTTGAGTTCAGTGTCAATTTAATCTTGAAATAAAAAATTTAGTATCATTTTAAAGTATAAAACTTCTTTCGCCGAGATGAGTACTTTTTGGTAGGTAAAATCTTAGTTATGGGTTCACGACACTGATATGCTAATGTCTGGTGGCGACGGCCGTGGAGCATCAGAGCCGCGAATCAGCGGAGCGGGACATGTGCGTTAGATTCTTTTTCATGGGGAAACCTTGTGAGCTTGCGACACCGACATAACAACGTTATTAGCACTATTTTTGTAGCTATACAGGTGACGTCTTGTGCAACATTGGTGCTGTTTACTTAATACTAAAATTCTAAGTTATTAGTCTAGTCCACAACGCAGTTGCGCCTCAGCGAGTTACCGATGGCCTTCCGAATCAAATAGATAGTATATACGCCTTCGTATCTATTCTCTCCTCATCATCAGCATTGCAACAAAGGGTCACGATATTTTCTAATGCAGATGTACTATAGTTAATACATAATTAAAATGTCGCAAACACTCATTCAAAAAGTTAAACAAATGAAATCAAGCCTTTTAATCACAGATCAACTAAGTGATCGATGCGATCTACGACTCAGACCAACTATTCTAAGGGGACGAGCCTAGTTCTAACACACCCCTTTCGTGCCCTTATGAATGTCAAAATGAGCTTTATTGCCAAAAATGGTTAACTGCAAGTCTATCGTGTTTCGTAGATGTGTGCATGTTTTGTTTAGGTGTGTAGCATTTGTCTTAGTACAAACAGAGGTTTGTTGCTCTTGTGCGAGTTCAAGTTTACATATGTGTGAAATATACGTATATTTATATAGAAATATATAAATATATCCCCGTGCCCCGCAAAATGATAAAAAGTTTGTTGACAAGTCAAATGTCTTGCGTACTCTTATGGTAAATACTCCAAGGATCTACGATGGAGAATGTTTCATTAAAATAAACCGTTTATTTTAATTTTATTTTCATAACTCTAAATTAAAAAATATGATTTTAAGTCTGAGAATATTAATTAATTAGTCATCTTTTTTCAAGCTATGCTCAGCACCTTCACCAAAGTAGAATGTACTGTTTATTGGTGTGTGGATTTCATTATTCCCCAGTAAGTAAAACAGCATATAGAGCACATATAGTACTATTTCTAAAATAATATTTTTTCGTTAAATAAACACAAATACCTACTAAATCAATTGAATTTACTTTACTCAAATGTGTAAAATTTTCCGTAATGAAACGTAGGTAGATACATATGTATAGGCGATATAATTTTATGATTGCGATAAAACATCCATATTCAATGGAATACTAGACATTTAGAACGTATTGTGACTAATTTTGTGGTATTTCCCAATTACATTTCAAAACGTAAGTACATATTGTCTTATGCATTGTTTTAGATGAGCGATAGAAAAATAGAAATTATTTTATTCACGTTTGATACACAGTGACGAATCAATCTTAGTCAAGTATTATGATCTGTCCATATTACACCACTGCTAAACAATAGGCATTTCGCCACTCAAACCGATCCTGATATAAAAATCCAGTCACCACGAAATGATCAACGAAAGCAAAAACAATATCTTTAATCTATTCAAACGTGGTGTTGAAGACATATCCCATATATGAACAGACACAAAAATTGTTTAAAATTTCCTATTGGCAAAAGCTAAGAAAACAAAACAATTTTCTCTCAGTGAAAGTGGAAAATGAATAGGTGTGAAACGCACGCTTAATGCCTCGCAAGTACATAATGCTAGCTCTTCAAAAGCTTATATTTGCAATAACATTAATTTCAATACTAGACTAACTTAAAACGCTGAAGGAAAACATCGTGAGGAAACCGACATGTACCTAGTATCTTTCGAAGTCGCGTGTCATCCACCAACCCCCACTGGGTGTGGTGGATTATGGTCTTGACTCTCTCCCAGCATGAGAAAGCCCAGAGTCCCAGCTGTGGGATCATTTAGTGGGCTGTTAATGCAAGATATCTTCTTCTTCAAGAAAACATCTTATAAATATATAAGTACATTTTAAAATACTAAAAACACCATATTAAGCTTTACCGCAATCTCACCATAAGTGAGTTGACGACGCTGGACACTGCTCACCTAACTGCACCTAACAAAGGTTAAATGTAGCTATCATTATACTTACCTTATAAGTATATTGCAAAATTCACACTTGAATGCTACATAGAAACACTCAGACATCATAATCAGATTTTTGCACCTATTACGCAGAGCTAAATGCAATCAAAACAGAACTTGATGGTTCAGGAATCATATCTCAGAGTCATTGAACTTTTTCAGGCAACCGGAACTATTCAGAATCAGATTTTTTAATTTCATACAAAGATGTTCTCATGATTTAACTATTTGACCTCGCAAACGTTATTCTGCCATCTAAATTATCAACGGCAATTCATGTAAATTGAATTTATTTACATGAATTACACTTAGTTCATCGTCTAAAATTAATAATTTGCACATTAAAGTGAAGCATCCTCACGTTTCAGTGGTGAAGGAAAAATACTTTTCATCTCATACTTACATATTCTACAAATATACATGTAAAAACTCATCAAAATACATCGAGCCGGTTTAGAAGAGTATGTATGTATTTACACAAACATTGTGACATACATTTTTTAAACATTAGAAGACTATCACCGCCACGTGGTTTTACTCGCATAGTTTCGTTCCCGTTCCTGTTATTTTCTCGTGGTAAATGTATCATATGTGCTATTCCAGAATATAATATAAACTAGCTGAAAGCGCGCGCGTTGCTACGCCATCTATCGAAAATTGGGCGTACCAATTCAAATTTTGAACATATTCGGTTGGTTTAGGTTCTAATGACGCAACCTTTAAAATATGACACATGCTGTCACGCAACGAAAGTTCTCAAAAAGCAATATTTTTTCCCGTTTTTGTTACATTTTTCATTCATGCTCGGCTCCTGTTGTTAGTAGCGTAATGTTATATAGCCTATATCCTTCCTCGATAAATGGACTATCAAACAAAGAAAGAATCTTTCAATTCGAACCAGTAGTTCCAGAGATCCTTGCGTTCAAACAAACAAACAAACAAACATACAAACAAACAAACTCTTCAGCTTTATAATATTAGTATAGATATGACCTAAACTTCAACTCGATCCGGTTGATGAGACAATGCAGTCTACGATGGAGCGTGATTACCTACCTAAATTGTTTAAATAATCTTAAATTCATCAGCACAGAAACATCACACTGCTTAGTGTTGGGCAGTGTGATGCTTTGAAACGGAACCACATCTTATAAATGGCAGCACCTAATATGTTTATCATATAACTAAAATGATTGATTAACCGGCCAACATAGACAGTATCGCAATCAGAAACTTTCGCTAGTCTGAGAATTCGCAGATAACTGAGAGTCGATTTCAGGCCAACACATATTGAATCTTAATAGTTACGACCACAGCACTGACAGCTGTGTTAAAACAATGACTAATAACTTATTATTTACGACTGTTACAACGTAAGTAAAATGTAAGGTTTATTGAATTTATGATTTTTGAGACGATAATAGATATTAGTTAAAGCAGTAATGGTATTGTCACTTTCTCTTTAATGACGAGCGGCAATTTCCTCACGTTTCACTATGTTTATATTTCTTGTGGTGATATGGCTCTTTGCAGATTCCGCCTAGAGTACCATATTTTGCCAATTTATTCTACCGCCAAACAGAACAGATGGCACTCTATTTTATGTAAAAAAATATATTAAACTATAGTTAAAATCGATTTATTCTTCTTACATTTTAATAATCTTCAAATAAATAATTAAGTTTCTAATTTGACGGTTCGAAAAGGTTTGTCTCTACTTTTGTGATAAGGCTTTACAATTTTGGTGTCTTCAAATCGAGAGTGAATAGGTTTTTTCTTGGTAAACACGTTCCATTGTCGCTTAACATCCAGCGAGATATTGCTCAAGTGTAAACCTATAAATGTTAAAAGAAAAGGAATCCTTGCGTAAAATACATGTGGTGTGATGTAAAAGTAAACACAGAAAGGTCAATAAGTGTTTGGTTGGCCAAAACGGATGTTAAGTTTTCTTGACCAGCGCAGTAGAACAATCGATTGCACAAATGTGCCTTATCAGGGGCACGAGTCGATCGTTCATAGTCAAAATAATGACGTGAGCGGCGAGCGCCTCCGCCTGCCAATTATACCCATTAGTTTATTAATCGCGTCCGACTGGTAGCATTGTTCTGTGAGGACAATCGAAGCTAGACCAAATAACGCTGGCACCACTTAGCTTAGGTTACATCCAGAAAAAATATATTGCTTATGCGGTTTTGGGTTTCAATCTTGTATCCAACGAAGAAATCAAGGTTAAGAGCATGAATTTTGTAATATCAAAATTGATTTCACAATTCGTTGAATCAGTATCTGCAGTACAAATACTAGTTTCCATTGATATTGGGTAAGCGTTAGGAAATGTATGATTCCCTTTATGCCCGCTAAAGGCACTGTTCTTAGTCTAAATTTAATTTTGTATAAACTACCTTAATATGTAAAAATCCCGTGTCATGATGTTTGTTCCCAGTGAACCCTTTATCAAGTAAACCTACATTCACGGAAGTTGGCATTTAAATTTAATTTGGTCTAATTTGAGAGATTTGATAGTTAATAGCTCAGTTTATGACATTTTTTGGCAAGTTATTAATCGATTATATGACATTACACGACCGAATACGGAACGGAACGCTAGTCTAATATTAAAATAATGCCATAAAAGATATACTTTACTTTATTACTTAACATATCAAAACAATGGATGATCGAAATGCAAAAAAAAAACATGTTGGAAATGAATTATTTTTAATTTCATTTACATATATTTTATTAGATATTATTTATTATAATCAAAAGATAAAATTGTTTTCAAAAAACTTATATGCACCTACACCGTTTCTGCAATAAAGATTATTCGTTTTTATTCTGATTTAAAATATAATATACATAAATAGGTATACAATAAAATATAATATACATATTACAGAAATAATATTTACGATATTCTAATTTTGTGTCTTTTTTTTAAATTTGATTATTATTGCTCCGAATTCTGAGTTGTTTATTAATATGTACTTTTGTTTAGAATGTATTTGCTCAAGGTATTTATGTCAATTAATTTAATTAGGCACATTAAGCGACATTCCTAAATTGATTCAAAAGAACCTTAGATACCCATATTTATTTATTTTTCTGGGCACATAAATAATATTACTTATATTAAAAGAAATGCCTAAACGATCGAGCAAGATAAGTAGATTTGAATTATCCCAAGCGAGAGCAAGACGTGAAAACAAGCTACGTGAGAACAAATCGTATGCGGTTAAGGCTTCACATGGGCGCCTCGGCCGCTGCTCTAGTAAATACTGCCTTCGATATAATGCATTCCCATTGCGCAGTAGTCTGTAAATTAGCCTCATGTCAAACGCGTAACTCGATATCAAGACATTGAATGTAAATTTTATTTAAAGATGAATACAACTGCGAATTTAAATTTAAAATATGGCTATTTGAAATTATGCAAATTGTTGCAACTATGCTCCAGATATTATGAAAATGTTCCATGAATATGAAACGCTGCTATTATCGGCGCGCAAATACCAAAGCAGACACAAAACGCCTGCCGATACTGACTTCTTTACGACACATTGTTTCCCTATTGGCACATATAAGTGAATGTTTAATGTTTTTAGAATCTGTTATGTGCTTGCTCACAAAACAGTTACAGTGCTTTTCTCAGTTTGTAAACAAAAGGGAAATGCATCGATTGGTTGCGACACTGGTTGGTATGTGCCGCAATTGTTATCGAGTCGAAGACTGCTTTGACTCGGTGGCGGGCCATAAACTGTCGAACATACGAACGTACGCATCGATGACTTTCCATATAAACAATAAGCCCGTAAACCAAAACCAATTACATGCTATTGGCGCTTTATACAACAAGCGCACTTAAAAATGTAAATCGATAATTGAATTCACTCGTCGGTTTTCTCATTAAAATTCCCGAACGAGTTCTGTGTACAGTGATTAAAATGCAAAAATTCAGGAAGCGTAATTTACTAAGCACTTGAACACACAAATACAAATGGGTCGGAATGTAGGACGAACGCCAGAGGGGAACGCCTCTAGCCGGGAGCAGGTGAAACGTAGCGGAAAGCGATGAAACATTGTAAACGGAATGAGAACTACAGAGGAGTCTTGTTTATTGTTATTGAGCAACACGTTTATCCTAAATCCTGGGCGCCATGCGCCATGCCGCGCCAGTACATTACAATATTAGTCATCAATAGTGCTCGGGTAACTAGTTATTTCCTAAGGTTTTCCCTTGAACTCGACCGAGCCGCGCATGGCTGCAGCTTTAAGTACAAGTGCTCATGGCCTTATAAGACTACTTGTAAGATTACGTTAAACTAGAAAAACGTCAACGGGTTCTGTTCCTGTCGTCATATAGATATAAATTATATTGTCGATACTCACAAACTTACTTATCGCAGATTAAAAAAAGTAAATGATCGTTAACAGGCCGAAACAAAATTGATAAAATCGTGGATTTTCGATGGTACCAAGTCTATTTTTTTTTTTTTATAAATGTCATTCATTTCATAAAACTCAAAAAAAGTGGATTTTAGGTTTAAAGTTATGCATAATAGGAATGCTCGATATGACATATTCAAAAAAAGTATTTGTGTAATAGACTAGAGTTTAGAACAAGACCGGCCGTTTATGATATGTTTCACGATTAAAACACATTTTTTTCTCGATATAATCCCAAAGCGAAGATTAAAAACGATCCATATGGATATACACGAATTATGATAGTAATAATGTAAACAATTGAATCACGATCAGCGCCCACGGATCACACCACTACAGTTAAGAGAATTCTCCACGCCGCAAAAGCATTCATAGCTGTTGTGTATGAATTAATATCTATTATTCAAATATTTTCAAATGCTAATTACCTCCGGCAGTAGTTCAAATATGCAAAGTCTATTGTGTAAAACAAATTGCGTAATAATGTCTCCAATCGGATGTCAATAGTCAGCGAAAGTTACGAGACGTATTTTCGCAACTCATTGATAGAACCAGACTCGATTTGCGATTATAATTCGACTCGGAGACAAAGAATGATTCATAAACGAGTGTTACTACAGGATGGTTACAATAACAAACACCGAGCGTATTCGCACTTACTCGCGAATTGACTCCAACACAAGAATGCACTTTACTTCGCTTCGAAGTCTCAATCGGTAATTTTTTATATGTTATTACGGACGACAAACTGCGATTCACATGACACACGACATCGGGAGATTAATTTCCGATGAGGCAGATTGTCACTTTAATTTATGATCGACCATTGTCTCGTAAATGACGTCATTTTATGCAAGCCTTGTCAATGTCGTTTGATTTAATTTCATGCGGTGTTAAAAAAATTATAAAATTCCACTGTTCCACTGTTAATAAAATACAATTCAGTTTGCAATTAATTAAAATAGTAACTGTGACAATTATGATGTTTTGCTCCTTATTGAACAACCATGTCAGAAAAACTGAACGGTTTTGGCGGGAATTTGAAACCCGCGAAATATTTATTTCTGAAATAGCACATTTGCTGCTAGTCAAGTTTTTATGGGAATAGATAGTTCCGTTCTAAACTTGAAGCGGGCGAAGTCACGTGTTTTTACTAATATGGGTTACCTACAAATAAACAGATAAAGTAAAAATAAAAAAATTAACCAAAATCAAACTGATTTACCCATTATACATTTTTACAATTACCTCTATTCTACAAATATTACACCTAATGGTTTAATAATAATTGAATCCCACAGTAAAAGTGTTACTTAATATTGGTCTAGAAGTCTAGATAGTGTGCGAAAACTGACTACCAATGCCTTTGTAGATAGGTATATTTAGAATCGGTTTTCTGGACTTATTGACAAATAAATAATGGAATAAGCCTAAAGCGTGTACAAATATAATAAATACTCAATTGGACGTATTTGTTTGCGTAATGGAGGCCTGCCCTAAAATATCGAATACAATATTTTTTCAAAAACAGACTAGTTTCGAAGTTATGTGTTGTTATTTCTGCAACATAGTCCACGCGGTAGAAACCGCTAGCAAAAACTATTTTAATATTTTAGTTGAGTTAGGCACCACACATTTGCCCAATGCTCGGTTTGCGGTGTGTTGACCCAGAAGACACAAGCCACAGCCTCCGACCCCGCAGTGTTCTTGTATGTCAGTCCACCGCACGCCACCCCGGTCAAAGACCTGATTCCGTCACAATTCTACCACACTTTGTCGCACAATCAAATACATTTATAGGCGTTAAATCGCCTGTTAAACAGTACTAAAGCAGATGTAAAGATCTCGTAAAATGTTAATGCATTTTGTGAAATCGTCTTAACTTTGTCTCTTTACTGACATCCAAGCCAAAAGCCCAATCTACTACTAATACGTCGTCTAACTTATCGGACACTTCAAAATATGTCACAATGGGTATGAAATACGTACCGAAAGAGCTTTCATAGGGCTGTTTCTCGGCTACACAAAATTTCTTGAGAAATACTAAACAAAAGTGTATGGACAGTTTATTTAGACGTGTCTGTATGTAGGATGCGTCGTCATGAATAGTCATATTTAAGCGTTCAGCATGCGTGTCTTTTAAAGGGCTGTCAGTATTACAAAGGTCTGTCGGCCAGAACAGCGCTGGGTGGAGCTAATAAACTATTTGAGCAGAGGCTTCGTGTTGACACTGGCGTTTCACACCTGAACAATGCTTCTCGTTTGCATTAATGTAAATTAGGTTAGGCCCGCCGCAGCCGCCGCCGCGCCTACATTCAATTAGACGTGCCTTAAAGTAGCGCATGTGTGCATATGTAAACGCATCTAACAGCGTGTACCTAACGACTTCCACACTCTTTAATGATCTTCCGAAGAACATATTGATGCAATCGCATTTTTACGGTACGATAATGAGCGCGGCCTTAGATTCAGACGATTCCTCGTTACGAGTATGTGTTTCACCAATAAAGATACTTATCGATCTTATCGCGGCAAGAAATTAAGTTTTACTAGTCTTATCATAATTTTATAGCACATAATTATTATTCGTTTATTGCTCAGGGTGCATTCTTTACCAAGCAAAATCGCTTGTTAAGTTTCTAAACTAAATTGGTCATATCTAAATCTGATTCAGTCACAGAAATCTAAATAATAAGGTACTATTATTTAGATTTCTGTGGATTCAGTAGTATCAAGTAAATGTAAACGTAGTTCAATAGTTTATTTATGAATACCTAGGATATTTTAAGATCCAATTTCAGTGTTAAATTTTCGAAAATCTACTTAACTGAAATAATATAAAATCACATTTCAAGAAGGACGAAATCGTAGCCATCTTTGTACTAACTAGGTGACGTGCATCGTATACAGATCTACATGTTGGCAATGATAGTAATAGAGGCATATTAACATCTGAATCAAGTAATATGCTGAACACTTGAAGTTAACTCAGTTTATTATGATTCACTAGGATTCTGTGATCAATGGTGGAAGCGACCGTTAACTGTGTGTAATGGTGAAACAGCGCAGGGCTTACGCCATGGTCTGCTGCACTGGCTGCGGTCCAAGGCAGCTTACCAGCCATCGCTACGGTTTACGCCTTCGACGCTGCTTTTTGTGTATTCATTTTATCTTGCGAGATGTCTACATTTAAAACCTTGTTTTATTGGACTTAATTTTAATCGTCGATTTTTTATTTTTGTGATAATAACGTCTAGGCTGTGGAATGAGCTACCTCAGTGGATTTTCCTCGATAGTTATAATCTTGGTGTCTTCAAGTCGAGAGTGAATCGGTTTCTTCTAGGTAAGCACGCTTCATCGTAGGCCGCATCGTCGCTTAACATCAGGCGAGATGGCGGTCAAGTGTAAACCTATTCAAGAAAAAAAAATGCACTATCATATTTTTTTATTAGATAGCATATATTTATATAGCTTAAACACTTTTTGGACTCTTTGAAGTCTTTCGCTAATTTAATTCAGATTTGTGTAAAAAATTGTGTTCCAAGTGCCTGAGTGACAACGATATACAGATGTGAAATTTACTCTATGCGTAAGCTTTAAAGAAATCTTCCGCCTGAGGTTATTTGTTTGTAATACATGCATTACTATACAAAAATGAATGAAAAATGATGATGTTAGATGTGTTAGGCGATTATATTCATGCACAGGTGATAATTGAATTACAGTACACTTAACAAGTACTCGTCACTAGATGACATGACAAGTAGTTTTGCTGGTAACTGTTTATATTAGGTATTCATTCAATTACCACTTCTTCATAAAATCTTTGCATTATTATGATTGTATCAAAACAAAGCATTGTGTTCGAAAATTGAATGTTTAAAAATAAGGTGGGTTTCAGAAGCCGGTGTGATGTCAAAGACTGGGAGTTCTGGTCTTCGTCCGTCATCGGGCGCGTCCGCCAGACCTCGGCCGCGTAAACAAGCGCGCGCCGTACGCGGCAAACATTCGCGCTTCTACACTCACACCACACGCCACTTCCTCGAACGATTACCGAAAACCATACGTTAATTGTCACACAAAAACTCAAACCCGCTCGCAAAAATACAACCCCAAAAAAATCAATAAACCGCACCATTAACATTTCCGAACGTCACAAATCACACCAACAAAATGCGAGATCTGTAACCGAAAAAGATCTATGTTGGGAATGATTTTTTTCGAGAGGAGCGAGCGGGTCGCACGCTCGGCGCGATTGTGGCTGTGTGGTCCTCGCTAGCCACTTTGTAAATAGCGCGGTTTACCTTTTTCAACTTTTGTGTTTTGTTACCTTTTGTGCTGTTGTAGGGCCAATATTACCATAGCTATTTAGGCTCGTCCGATAAATAAATACGCCATTTATCATGATTGATAACCGATGCACGTGAACGTCGTCACAGCCTGCAGATGTCCGGAGATTCGGGCGCTCAAAACAATAATGTGGTGATTTATCTTTGCATTGTCTTCTGGAGATACCTACACCTTTATAAATGTAGCTAGTCCGTTCTCTCGGAGACTTGATTGGATTTGAAGAAACCTTTTTAGATTGTGTTGCTTTTAATTATCTTGCTCGTTGCTGAGGACATTTCGTAGTACCGGCCGTAGAAGTGCTACGAAATAATTAGTCGTAGCAATTGAATGTGGTTGTCGGTACGGTCAGACAAAATAATTATTGTTTTAATTATGAATTTCGTAAGTATAACTCGATGTAACGAAAAATAATTCAAACAAAACTTCTCAAAACTTGGTCAATGTTAATTGGTTTCTGTGAGACTTTTATGAACTAATTTAATTCTAAAGTTAATAAATACTAGTCCATAATGATACTTAAATATTA
This sequence comes from Ectropis crepuscularia, assembly GCA_963693475.1. Taxonomy (NCBI): domain Eukaryota; kingdom Metazoa; phylum Arthropoda; class Insecta; order Lepidoptera; family Geometridae; genus Ectropis; species Ectropis crepuscularia. The sequence continues at coordinate 11,567,571 of OY856346.1, forward strand.
ACGCCCTAATATCGAAAACAGTCAAAGTCTTAATAGCAATTCATTTTCGAGTCTATTGCAGGTTATGATAAAAAAGTAGATAAATAAAATAAGACTGCGAAACTTCGGAAAACTTTGTCACAATGTCTACTTATAATGCGTACAATATACGTTAACCGTTACGTACACTGAAGTTTTCCTAAAAACTTTAAATTAAAAGAGACAGCGCATCAAACAAGACCGGAATGCAAGCGTCATCGGACCCATATCCAATTGTGGTACAATAAATTCAGTGAAACCGCAGACTCTTTCACAATATTTGTATCGCTATTGCGACAAAAAGGGCCGAAAGGGCGGCCCTCGGTGAATGAAGGGAAGGTAAATAAATATAAATAAAGGCTATGGGGCCGGGGAAGCGGGGGGTGGCGTCCCGCGGCGCGCGCGCAGCCTTTACTGACTATGCAACCAACTGTGGCGGTGACGGCACTGCAAAGGACGGCCATTTCTTAACAACCTTTGAGGTTTTATCACTATTTCATTCCCCGAATTCAAAGTCCTTGATATGTAACACAGATGGATAATTTTTAGACCGACTTCCGAAAAATAGAGGGTTTTATATTCGTTTTTTTTTTTGTTGCGATGCATTTTATGTTTAAACGCATATTTCACCCATTAGAGCTGAAGTCAAAAATGAAAATCATTAACAACAGAGAGAAAATTATTTTTTGTTAACGTTTTGTTAGAATTCTTCCAAAATTACGACACGACGCCAAGATCATAACCAAGTTAAGAGATTATTACACAACGTAACGAAATAACCTTCCATTGATTACTGTTAAACATATGAATTTCAATTAAAGTCTCATTGTTCTCAATATGTACAACAACAGGGTTGTCACACGTCATTAAATGGTACCGAACGAGAATCGTAAAAGTATTGGCGATAGCTTGTCCTGCGCCGGCGACTGCAATCATGCACCACCAATTACGGCCCTGTGCTCAGAGTCGGCCACATTTATTGGGTGTAAGATTTAAGTGCCGTTCGACACGCCGAGTCCGACCCTGCCTGATTTTTACGGCCACTTAACTCCCTTGAAGAACCTTTCTAAGTGAAATGCCCAGATAAATACTGTTTTCTGTTTGTTGGGAACTGGGGGAAAATGTATTTTTTGTTAAGTAAATTAAGCTTCTAGTTAAATTGAGTGATATTTATTACTCAAGGAAAAACACTATTTCCATATATTTTATATTTAAGCTTGTATTTTTTATGATATAGGGTCACGGGAGGAAGACATGAGCCTGATGGTAAGCAACAATTTCACGGAACTATTACATGAATAATCCCAAGGACTGCTTCGTACTGCACTGCGCTCCATCACTCTAGTCTATAGATGTACCTACAGATTGACGGATGTCACGATGATATTTTCCCTCCCCATTAAAGCCAGAGGTAATGACATACTTGTGCGTATGAAAAATACTCAAAGGTGCAGGCAGGATTGAACCTATGATCTCACCGATGTGAATCGGACTATCGTAGTTGAAATCTACGGTTGTTCACTATAATAGCACTATAAATTTTATGGAATATTTACCGAGATTATGTGGTGGTGTGAGTCCCGATATTTCAGTACAGTGTTACCATGTTTACGGGTAAACAAATTCAAGCATAACTGGGTTGTCACATGTCAAATTTACCCGCAAACATGGAACATCAATGTACATTAAAATATAGAGAACCGCCCCACCATACAGCCACGGTAAATTATCCGTAACCAATAATACATATAACACTAGCTGACCCCGCAAACGTTGTTTTGCCTTAGTTTTACCCTTGTCACTTAGGGGTATGAAAAATAGCTAGTAGCCGATTCTCATACCTACAGAATATGCATATAAAATTTGGTTAAAATCAGTAAAGCCGTTTCGGAGGAGTAAGGAAACAAACACTGTGACACGAGAATTTTATATATAAGATTATTCTAAGCTGTCACGGTTGTTGACTATTTTAATGTATTATCTGTAGTAAATATACCTACCTAATGAGATATTTGGCATGGTTCTTTTTTTTATAACTAGCCGTACCCCGCGGTTCCCCCGCATATTAGTTCCCGATCCCCATGTATCCCGGCATAAAAATAGCATATGTATTATTCCAGACTTTTATCTATCTATGCGCCAAATTTAATCCAAATCCCTTCAGTAGTTTATGCGTGAAAGAGTAACAAACATAAATCTATACGTTCTAAAAATGTTTGCGTTTATAATATTTAAGGATATAGACAGATAAGACGAACAGGACATGAGCCTGATGGTAAGCAACACGCCTGACCATAATACCACAGTGACATGCAGCTATTGGAATATGAATATTGGAGCGAGTGTCCTAAATTTCGATGCCCTTTCATAAACCATGTTTAGGTACCTACTGGTCTTTGATAATACTAGTGTAATTATATCCTATTATAAATGTCAATGTTTGGATGTTTGTTGCTCAAACGTTTGAACGGATCGGGCTGATATTTAAATACACTGTTCGATTAGAGTCGGGAAGAACACACATGCTACTGTTTATCCAGGGAAAATAACGGAAACGGGAATTACGCGGGTAAAACCAGGGGCCGCTGCAACTTACTTGTAAACTATGACAGCTCGTACATAGTAAATACTTACACAATAAATTAAGATTAGTGAATGAACTCACATTGTCTATGCGATGAAGTAATGTGCTCAATTTAGGTACGTCGATTCCAAAGGATTTCAAATGCAATATAAATCTGTCGACAGGTACTTTAGTTACGCTAAATTTCGAAATGAAATATTTATTCAGCGTTCAATAACTAAAGTAAATAGATAATGTGATTGATCTCGTAATCGTTAGTTCACGCCGGGTGAATCACCTTATAACCGTTTCATAGACGTCGGAATGGGGCTCCTACTATGAGATCTCGATATCTTATTGCGGTCACTTTCGATGCAATCAATCTATCTATGACATAGATAGGTATCTGTGAATCAAATATGTATAAAACTAGCAGTCCACACCGGCTTCGCACGTGGTATATATTTTATACCCTATAGCACTCAGGGATCACATTAATATCCATAGGTGAAAGAATTTTTGAAATCGGTCCAGTAGTTCCTTAGATTCGAACAAAAACCAGCAGTATTAGTGTAGATCAAAAAGTTACTAACGCAATAGTTTTCGATGAGGCGTTTTCCAGATACAAATTGACTTATCAAAGTTTCTTATAAATTTTGCCAAGTGTGGCAGCACTATTTGTTTTTGTGAAATTTCACTTACAAAATAAAGCATTGGCGCCACCTACGGTAAAATTGGGAACTGTCTATGACAGGTGTTTTTGCATCTTGAAAACGCCCCATTGAAGGTCACACGCATGCTCGCAAGTGAAACAAATGCCAATTATGCGTCTACGATTCCTACCGCGGCTAACAATAGTCATAACTTTGAAACAACTGAACCCATTTTGATAAAACATAGTTAAGAACAACCCCGACTAATTCACCTTTCAAACAAAAAAATAATTGAATCGGTTCATTCTGTCAACAGAGAGACAGAAATATATGTAAAACTTACCTATTACACCTCGTAGTTTTTGCGTCGGATATTATAAACTAGCAGCGGTCTTGCTCATGTAATTCCCGTTGCCATTACTTTTCCCGGTATAAAAAGTAGTCTATGTGCAATTCCAGACTATAAGCCAACTAGGTATTTTCTAAATTACAACCCAATCCGTTTACGAATTCTGACGAGTTTGAGCAACGAACATCCAAACATTTACATTTTTTAATTTTAGTACAACAAAAAGCCGACTTCAATTTAAAACTAATCTCAGACACTCGACTGAATTTCATATTTCATTTCAACTCTTGTTAGAACAAGAGCCCGTGAACCCCAGACCTTCGTTATTTTATAAAAGCTGAAAACTTGTCAGCGCATGCTCCTAACACAGGTAAGAACGATGGACCATTATGAAGTTTGGGTCATCCTGGCTTTGGCAAATAAATGGTACTAAGGCCCCAAGTCCCAGCAGTGGGAACTTTTAGTGGGCTGCTTATGATAATTAGGCTGCTAATTGTTACCCACATATTATGTTTAAAAATAAGCGCGCATATTATGGCGCAAGTAGAATTACAATTGCATGAACATTAACACAACATGGGTGTCTGGCAAGTGCTTACCACGATGTTAAGTGTCTAGCAATTATTGGTGTAATTTTTAATAATATTCTGACGGTATTACCAAAATATCAGACTTTATAATTTGACAAATTCAGATCGGTACACCTTTAGTACCGTTTATCTGCCAAAGCCAGGATGATCCAAACTTCATCATGGGCCATCGTTCTTAACTGTGTTGGGAGCATACTCTGACAAACGTTCAGCTTTTATAAAATAACGAAGGTCTGGGGTGCATGGGCTCTTGGTCTATGTGAAATCTATGACAACGTCATCCAGGTAAGTAAATTTTATATTTTTGTTGAAATTTCAAAAACCATCATTCATATCTATTTTGATTATTCATATGAAACCACCTCTGTAGTATTATTTACCAAACAAAAAAGAATCATCAAAAGCGATTCACAATTGGTGGCAATTACAAAAAAAAAACTACCATCCGAATTGAGAACCATTTTTGAAGTTGTATCGCCTGAACTCATGGTACGGGCTAGCATTGCGAAATGTAGGAAGAGAATGGATAGGATCGGGTGATATAAATCAGTGAAACCATCCGACGGAGCCGGTGGATAACGTTGTGAGTGTGTAAACATTATTCACCTCACGTGGGAATTAATGTATTCCAAATGTTCAGGCGTTTGGTCGTTCAAGACTGAAACAACTGTTTCAACGCACATTGGAAACTGCTGAATTTACAGTGCGGTAATAGCCGCTAAACTAATCGTTCGACTCGTAAATTAAAAAGGAATTCTTTCATAATCCCGAGGTCTTTAATTGCGCAAGATGTAAAAGAGTAAGGCGGTAGGAGATAATATATGCGTATTACCTTAGCGTGACTCTTCCGACAACGTATTTCTTGGCTTTGGTATTCATGATTACATTTATTTGAAGTTTATCCGGAGCTGTAAATTTCTAAAGGTTGTACAATTTTTGGCTAACAAATTTGTAGTACAGTCAGCTTGAACATTCCGGTTTTAAAATACATAAATATACTGGCTTCAGTTTTTATTGCAATTAAACAAGTCGATCATATCAAACTAAATTTTAAAAAACCTAGAAGCCGTTAAAAAACTTCTGTACAATTTATAGATTACCAAGAATATTTATCAGGGCAATCGAATAAAATCTCTTACGGCTTTGTTCCAAACGATGGCCCATTTCCCTGAGATTACAAAAACCCTTCGGTTTATGATCGATCTTGATGTATCAAACGGAACTCTTTACAGATGGTGCCAAAGTAATCACCATAAATTGTAGCAAGCTTTATGTTTCCTCACACATACTCAGTTACGTTTGTATATAAATTTCGGGTTGATTTCGGTAGGTTAGCGCATAAAATTGACACAAAAATTGTGTCAACTTTATTACTAACTTTTCAAAGAGAATTTACGAGAAACCCTGTCGTAAAATTCTGCGACCTAACCTTACTTCATTGTCCGGAAGATTAAAATGAAGAAATATCTAATTGAGATAGTTTTAGTCCTGGCTTAAGTAAACTTTTAACACAACACAAATGACAGCACTCAGATAAGATATATACCACATAACATTTGGAAGTAAGAGAATTTAAACAAAGTGGGAATGTTATTTTAGCCGCTTATTTGTGATTCCGTGGCCCGTGCCTCTAGCATTGACTGAGGTTTGACAGATAAGGCTGAGATAACCACCAGCTGAACCGAGACAAATATTTGCAGCAGTAATTAAAACAAACTCGCCGCAGACACACGACACTAGCGCAAACACTCGGAGACGCTTTTTGCGACGACTTTGTTTTTTAATATTTATTTTCTTTTGAATACCTCCGTAAGCGCAAACTTTGAAGCGCCAAATGTTTTAATTTAGTGGAATATATAAATTTAACATGTAATTACCTTTTACAACTGATAAATGTCTCCTCTTTACAGAGACTTATGATTAGGTCCTAAACTTCAAATTTACTACTCAAGATAGACCATACTAAAATGCCCATATAAGTATACAGTGGTAAGAGTTAACATATTATGATTTGGGAGGTGCAATTATAATGTTTGAAAAAAAATCATTAAAAAAATGTATCAGGAACAGATATCAGAAAAATTGTACTCTTTTAGAAAGAAACGTTCAAGCAAATCGACTCATGACACAGGCTCATGATTACAATGCGTTATAAGCGTGTCCATGACAATCATAATCCGAATTTTATAATGGTTTCGATGTCGTGATAGTAAAAGCCGGGTCACACAGAGGCGATCCGTTAGCGATAGCGATCCGATAGCGATAGCGATCTGATACCGAGTATGGGATCGCGCCCGCTTGCTGTGTGTCAGGTTGCATACAAATTCGAACATTACAAAAAATATCGTCTCGCTGTCGGATCGCTATCGCTATCGGATCGTCTCTGTGTGACCCGGCTTTTAATCGTGACTTTTTTGCCAAATGAGCGTTATATTTCCTTAATCCTATTGCGTATAGTACGTATACAACTTTAAGTATAGTACTCCTACATGTTGCACATTACTCATGAGACGAGCAAGATTTACGCAAAGGTATTAGCACACCCGTGTTTACATACATCACGACTGTTTACGTTACAGAGAGAGATGCAAATCGTTAATTTATCGCCACCTTTAAGAAGAAACTATATAAAGTAAACCGCAAACACTGGCTCGGTTCAAAGACCTATCACTCGAACAGTTTGGCGTGTGTTTGAACAAGTGCTCAGGCGTAAGTTGCGAACGTTAGAGGGCTTCTATACCAGTTACCCATTTTACATTTCATTGCCCAGGCAGAATAATTTCCTGGGATGAAGTCTAACCACCACCAGTATAAGTAAACGTAACAGAATTTTTTAAGTGAAAACTTCATCACAGTCATCGTTTTTGGTAGGAGTAAATTTGATTAGTTCACGTCACCGAAATGTTAATGTAGCGGCGTGGTGTGGCGTCGGAGCGACGGCGGAGCAGCGGAGCGGAAGTGAGCCCGTTAGACGCTTTTTTGGATGGCTGAAATATTACGAATCCCCGTCACCAACACATGTAATAGCAGTATATCTGTAGCTATACACAGGTGACATATTATTGTGCAACATTTTAAGTTAGGTATGCCTATGTAACTTTACACTTCTATCGGCAGCCCCTATGACTGCCATTTTTTTTCAATGTAGCGTACCGAGTCACGCAAGACTGCCCAGTACTACACGTCCCCTAGATATATAATAGATCTTAACATTTATTCAATTGTTACGTGACTTTTAAAATGTTGAACAAATTCGAATCGGTTTGTCATCGCTATGCCCAGGATCGCCAAATATGTTAATCGGAAATTGTTAACACAGAAATAAAAAATGCGATTAAAAAGTAAAGAGTAGGTGCAGGAGGCTGGAAAACACTACGACCTCATACCCATGCCTACAAAATACATAAAATTTCCCAAAAAACAGTCGAGCCGTTTCAGAGGATCGCGAACACAAATATCGTGACACGAGGTTGTTATATTTTAGAAAGATATGTTAAAGTTGATTATGTAAACAGCTTAAAGAGTTTGGGATGATGGGAACTCAAGATAGTATAGAGTGAAAGAAATCGAGAAAAGCTTTGCTTCCCTGTGGGGTGGCTAAGGTTGCTTGAATGAATAAAGCCAAGTTTTAAAAGCAAAACTTTACCAAAAGTTTACTTCCAACTTAAAGTAAAAACTTTACATATATCTATACCTATACCACGCACGTATAACAACATTGATATGTCTGTTTGTAGTTCTTCAAATTTGACAGCTTTTCACTAAATCCATTTAAAAGCACATACGGTATTTGAATAAAAAAAACAAATTTCACATAGTTTTATGTATGTCTGTCCGGCTAGTCTCTGAAAAGGCTGGATCTTTCACTGGCAGATAGCTGACGTTCTAAGAAGTAACTTATGCCACTTTTTTTTATTCAAATAGAACTTCGCGAAAAGAAAATAAAAAAATTGAGATTCAATGGCGCGCCGCGGGTTACACCGCTAGTAGGTATCCTGCTATTTGTCACATTTCATGCAAAAACACTAGATAAATGAATTTGAATGTGACTTTACAACAGGTAGGTACTAATAGATTAGGTTAAATTTTACCTATCGCTGACAAAGTTACTGAGAACTACAAGTGCGTAATATTTTCCACCAATGAGACAAAACGTTTGTCTAATGTTACGGTAATGACTAAACGTTACAATAGCTAAAAGCAAATAAGGTCAAGGAAGGCTATTGGTAGATAAGATTGATTGATTGATTATTTGATTAGGTACCTAAGTTGCGATTAGAACTGTCCTGGCGATCCATTTAAAGCAAAATCGTGAGCGACCAAGAAATAATATAGCTAAGTGTTATTTTGTATAAAATTGTGCAACTGTACAGTATTTTATAAACAGCATTTTTAGATTTTTAGGAAGGGTAATAAATTTCAGTTTTAAAACACGCCTGAAATGATTTTCATGAAAATGGCGTTATAATATAATTAATGGCGATAGAATCCTAATCTTAATTCTAGAGTCACACGCTACTAACATTCGTAAAATATTGTATTTAGTTCAGGATTCTCTAGAACATCATTAGATTTTTTTAAAATGACACTAGTATGAGGTGGTACACAATAATAGAACCGTAAATAATAAAATATCATTACATAATCGATTACACGAAGACTGCGTTATCTATCTATATATCTGAGTAATCATAAGGACACGCGCGGATGGAATGCAGTCGAATTCTGGGGAATTTAAAATATCGTTATTGTTTCCCTCCATCATTATACCAAGTAGTGTTTAAGTAGAAAAAGTAATATTTGTACTCTCACTACGGTAGCTGTAAAACCATCTAGTAATATTAGAAATGCGAGAGTTTGAATATTTGTTATACAATTACGTCAGAATTACTATTTGGATGATATAGAAAGAACAATGGCAAAATAATAGTTAGGTTCATGGTAGCGTCTAGAAATAACGTTTATATGAAATGAATTTATTGTTTTTTCTAAGATTTTTCAAATAAATATTTGTAGTAATAGAAGCCACAAAAAATATTACAAATTATTGGGTTTTCATATGATTAAAATAACCTAGTACACCATTTCAATGTGACCATATACTTCTTATTCCATATATATCTTACTATTTTGGAAGTAATTGTAAAACAATAATGACGGAAAAAATATATTTTATTTCGAGTTGGTTATCATTAGTATATAGAATATTAGTAGTTATAAAAATAAAAGATAGTAGTGGATATAAGTTTCATTAAAACTTCTTTCCGTAATATTAATAATATCAATGTTAAAATATTGGTATAATTATATTTTAATGTTATGGCAACATCAGAAATGACCTTATGTCACTGCGGCTGAAGAACTAGTATCCATAGACAAACTCAATTTAAAAAAATATATTGTGTCTCTAGCATGTCAATGTCAGCCACTAATACAGAGTATCTCTGTCAAATCTCTCTATTTAGTCTGTGACTTATCGAATTTAATAAACTTTCGAACGTAAATATCTTTATTTCTAGGCCTTTTGAAGACAAAAATCTTTCCATACCTTACTCAGGGACTGACGTTCAACATTTTAAGATATTTTTGATGTATAGACGCTAACATTTCGTCTCAACTATTTTGAAGTATGAAAGTCTGCCATTGTTCTTTGGAGTAGTACTATTAGAAAGTAGTCAGGATTAACACAGGTGGGAACTAAGCGGGTAAATCCATGGGGCGCTGGTAGTAGGCAATAAGTCTCAAATGTACATGTTTAAACTGGAAGCTTTACAAAAAAAATATAGGTACTTACTTAATTTTAGTACAGTAACCGATACAAGTCGAGTGTGAAGGGGTCTTTACATATGCGTTTGCTCAACAGAATTGCATATTGACTAACCATGGGTAATTACCGTCCCTACACCAAGTTTGTGAGACAAAGATAAATAAATTGTTTTCCCAAGTTTCAATACCGTATTAAGATATTCTTAATTCTAGATTCGGGAAAGACGACAGCTTTCTTCTTTCTTCTACTACCAAGGGTATGCTTGTGGAGGCTGCGGTGTGCGGTCCATTTGGATGTCCCCAGATTTATTTTATCGACTGCTGGAGATACACGAGTATAATTTTGATAAGCAATACAAATTGATGTCAATGTCAATAATTTGATAACCTACTACCGCCATCTGGTTCGTAGTTTGGAACTGTTTTTTCTTTTTTGGAACTTTTTTTTCTTCTAAAAATACCTTAGTGGAATAAAACGATTTTTGTTATCACTCGACTACTTACGACAAAGGAACAATTAAAATTTACCGAGAACAAAAAAAATGAACTTTGGACTTTCTCATTTCAACCGGGAACCATCATCATCATCATCAACAGCCTACTAAACGTTCCCACTGCTGGGACTCTGGGCCTTCTCTCGCAAGGAGAGAGTTAAGGCCATAATCCACCACGCTGGCCAAGCGCGGGTTGGTGGATGACACATGACTTCGAAAGATTCTAGGTACTCCTAGGTTTTCTTTCACCGTTTTAAGTTAACGGCATTACGCACATGACTTCGAAAAGACAGTGGTACGTGTGGGGTTTGAACCCGCGGTCTCCAGATCGGCAGGCGCCGTTCTCCCGACTAGACGAGCCGTAACTAACCGGGAACCACGGGTTTCAAATTGTCTATTAATTTTAGTGGAACCGCGTCCATTCCGTCGTAGTGCCATAGTTCCTGCGTACCCTTGTATTTTTAGACGTAGGTACGCTATCGCAGAAAACTTAGATAGATAGATAGATGCTCTTCATTGTACACACCAAAAACAAAAACCACTTTTACCGGAGAGAACAATAAAAACTAGTGCTACAATTGGCGGCCTTATCGCTAAAAGCGATCTCTTTCAGGCAACCTTAGCTCTTTTTTTTCATATTATAGAGTGACGGGACGAACGAGACATGCGTCTGATGGTTATCACAAGCCTGCACATTACAAAACAGTGCCATGCAGCTATTTGGACATCAAGACGCCAAATCACTAGATACACAGCGCTCGTCAACCAGATATTTAAAATGCCTTTACTTTTTCTGGAAACATTGACCTTTAAACCGGAACATAATATAATGTTTCCCTATGTCTATATATTAACGAAATCACTATCAAAGATATGGTACTGCCCTAGACAGACTCAGCCAGCCAAGCAGAGTCGTACCACAACAAAAATACGTTTCTTTGTTATATTTCAGTAAATATTTATTATTTTTATCAGTTGTTCGTAGGTTTGCTTGTAATTAGTCCGATTTTAGTTTTAGCCTTAATTTTTTGTCTTATCTTACACGCCAAATAACACTAAAGCAGATAAAGACAGAAAAAATTATGAAACAGTACCTAGTGTTGACACTAGAGCATGAATAAATTTAACTAAATACAGAAACTCTTTATTATGCACACTATATAGTAAATTACAAACACTTAAACAATAAAAACAATAAATGGCGGCTTTATCGCTAAAAGCGATCTCTTCCAAGCAACCATTAACAGCAGGAAAAACATGTCAATAAGAGTACAGTGAGGATAGAGTGCAAAAGTAAGAACATGAGAAAAATAGTAATAAAGTGTAATAAACGTCACTTAATAACATATAACATATAACTAAATACCGAGTCTAGTCCCTATTTCTACTATTCCATACTTACCTTCTTTTATTCTCTATTTCAATCAAACTATTTATCCATACGTTTAAAAACTTTAAATTAATTCCATATCTTCAATAGTACAAAATAAATTGCATTGCCCAACTAAAGTCATAAATTGTAACCAAATGAAGTGTTTATGTCTGTCCATATTAATAGCTTCAAAAGTGATTTAACTACTCATAACTTCTAATCGCGCGTTTACCATCAGATAATCTCACATTCAACATGTAACTAGCACAACTTGTACTCGTAAAAGTAGCATTTTCAAAACAAATATCCACAGTCTGATCTTTTAAATGTTTTACAATGATCGAGCTATATTTGTGTTGGGATACCAGAGGGCCTTTGAAGAAACGCGATGTTATAATGCGGCTGTTAGGAGATCTTTATAACATTTTACAACGTTGTAAACCCACCGTAGAATTTTAGGATTAATTTGATTATAGTCAATTATTCACAAAGCGATCAGGGCTCGTTCCGATTTTAGGGTTCTGTGATAATCGGTAATTATTTTCAAAGTTTCTGAATAATTTTCAGTGTTTTATTGAGTCTGTGGTTTGATTTCTGTCTACACAATTGACATATGAGAGAAATTAAAAGTATACTTTATTCCGTTAATAAATCAACTATATGTACTAAAAGTATATATTAGCTATCCCCGCAAAAGTTGTGCTGCACTACAAATTATTTATCAACGGAATTAAATGCCAAAATTACGTCATTTTAATAAAATCACGTCAATGAACGACTAAATCGGTAACCAAATGGTTACCATTCATTCAAAAATAAGAAAATCGCGAGTGACGCTTACTTTCTTAATACGACACCTTTCCTTATTTATATCCATTTGATATATATATATATTTAAACACATAAATTGTTTCATACAAATCGGTCGAGCAGTATCAGAAAAGTATAAACACAAACGTGACTAAACTTTTATATACCTACCGATAAGATGTAGACAGATAGAACACTTTATTGAACACACTGCGTCATGAAAAAAATAATAAAAGAAAATTTTAAAAACTCATAGAGACCACTGCGACAAATTATATTAACTTGCTCATAATTCAAATCCACGAATGGATACATGCATCTTGGCGTGAGAAAACATATACTGAGTGTGTTTTTTACATTATTACACTATTATGCTTTATGTTTTTAAAACAGATGAATAAATTTATCTTAAAGGCTAAAATAGGTACTACGGAACCCAAGTTCCAGCAAGCCATTCATACTTGACGAGTTTATTTATCCTGCGCTAATAAGCCCAAAAGTATCTAATTTGGGCGGCGGTGTCTTTGCTGCTAACAAATTAAACCACTTTAGCGTATCGACAGCTAATGAAACAAAATCAATATTTAACAATCGATAATTAAGTGGCCTTAAAGCAATGCCATCATAAAGCGTTTATTTGATTTTCTACCTATCCAGTTACCTACACAATTACAAATTAAATTAAATAATTACGAGACTGGAATCTTCAACTCAAATTTACGGAATCATTACAGTGACTTCTTTCAATCAAACAATAAATATGTCTTGGATTACACTGGATTGTAACACGGGGAAAAGTAACGTTAGGGTGTGCGTGTCAATAGCTATGGTATCTGCGCGCGCGCTGCAGTAAAAGCTCATTGTAACTCGAGCCTCAAATACGAAATTGAATAATGCTGACCTATCCCGCGACCGCCTCACTCATAAATCACCGAGATATTTATGTCCCCCGGCACCCGCGCGTGTCCCGCACCCCCTCACACATCCGAACCTTATTCGCGTTCTCGGATATAAAATATTAAATAAAAACCTTACATAAACTGGTAATTCCGATTGGAATCGACGGAACGCCGGCACAATGCGGTCGGACTCCTATTCCGCGGATGCCAGACTAGCCGGCCTCTCAATGGGGCCACTCTTTAGAATGGAAAAAGTGATAGTTATTTCCCCCTTAATGGTAAAGCAGCACATCTGCTTACCTTGCTTTAAAAATAAATAATAGGATTCTCGACCGCAGCCGCTTCGAAACCGTGCAAGTAATTTACGTTTCCATATCCCATCGTTTGCAGCCTCGAGAAATTCTATATCACAGGACATTTTAGACCTCGCCACGTAAAACCAACGATTGTTAAAAGGTAAGTAAAGGTTAGCTGATGCGACATTAGATGCCGGCTGTCACCGCGCATGTTACGCAACAACCGAGGGAAAGAGCACCATTATCTGGAAAGCATCTGGCATGTAACGTACCGCTTCCCGTGCGCATTAGCTTTACTTATATCCCTCTTATTTATGAGAAATAAATAATACTATTAGACGGAGATACCGATTCCTGATAAAAAGTGGGCCCGAGTCAAATGGGAGGCTCGGTGGAGGCAGAAAGAAAGTAATGGAGGCGCATCGAACCGGTTTGAAGATTTTTACGAATGCAAGGCTGCTGAGCTCGGCGGGCTATGTGCTGCCCGGGGCGAGCACATAACATCTCCGCCGGTGGATTCGCGCCGGCCTTTCTTCCACGCACACACGTGCGACCGCGCGCCGCCGCATCGCTGCGCCTCCGCAGCCCTCCGATTATTATCTGCATATAACTGGATTCCACGTAAAGATACCTACGTACAGCCATTAAAATGTTTGCCGCACAATTTGTTCATACGTTCGAGCCATTATTTGCGAATAGCGCACCGTACAATAGCAAGACTCCGGTGCTCGACCACTATTTCAGGATTTGGGTTGAGTACTGTTGAAACTTGATCACAGTATCGCGGAACGAGTTTCAGTCTGAAACCGTACGTGTAAACATTTGTCTGGAGTGGTGATGGAATTGGTTTCCACGACTAGAGATTGACATCCCAATCGGATACTCTGTAAACTATGATTCGCAATTTGCTTCGGTAAACACGTCACATTTGATTTTCACGACGAATGCTAATGCAGTTTTTGCACCCGTCAATAGCCTAGCCGTGGTTTGGAAGCGTTCATGTAATCGAGTTGCATTTATGGTCAGGATGAACCTATCGTATTACTCGCAAGGACAAATTACAGGTTTAAAGTGTAACACTCCGCCTCTTTATGGCATCAGCTTTTTTGTAAAGAACTTATTGCGTGTAAGCCAAAGCGAGCAAGGTTGGTGCGTCCATGATGTTTAACGTTATATCTTTTTGAATGTTTATTAATGCGGTAAGTATTGAAATTCAAAGTTGATCGAGTGACGAAACATCGGGAGAAACACTTTGAACTTTCGTATGTAAACATAGTTTTAGTGGCGTCTAATTTGAGCTGGTGGATTACAGAAGGATATGGGTTACAAACTGACCTACATCGACCGGGAAGTAGTGAAGCCATCAATGGCGAATGCGTGTTTGTTTGTCAATATACGCTACTGTTTGGCGATCCATTAGAGCGAGGTTGGCCAAACGCGTCATATTATAGTCGTGTACGTGGATAGGTGCTGGGCAAGTTAAATGACGAATGATTATATTTTCATCATGAGACAACATAAAATGCTCAAAATATTTAACTTTTTTAAAAGTATGTGTACCTATATCTCGTAATATTAAAACAAGGCAGATATTTGTTTAAAATATTTGTCCGATCCAGTTCTTAAAAAAAAAAGTTTTATTTTATTTTAATAGGATTGATCGTATCTAATTTGGTGACAAAAAGCCCACGGTTTCACATTTCAAAAATGTGAAACGCTAATACAATATTTTTTATCTATACTAGGTATGCGTTAGACAATCTCGCTTGACGTTAAGCGACGACGCGGTCTAACGATGGAGCGCGGTTACTGAAATATATTCATTCATTTATAACAATTTATAATATGTTGTATATCTCTTCTCAAAAATTCGCGTCAGCTATTAAGAAAGAGTAATTTTTAACTAATTTCAAAATAGTAGGTATCCGAGCACATAACTTAAGCTGTAAATTTTTTCCTTTTTATATTTTTTTTATTTTAATTGGCATCAGTG
This sequence comes from Ectropis crepuscularia, assembly GCA_963693475.1. Classification (NCBI taxonomy): domain Eukaryota; kingdom Metazoa; phylum Arthropoda; class Insecta; order Lepidoptera; family Geometridae; genus Ectropis; species Ectropis crepuscularia. The sequence continues at coordinate 11,583,374 of OY856346.1, forward strand.
ATTACGAATTCAGTAATAAGTTTAGTTGCGTATTTTGATAGTTTTGTTTTTTTAGATACGCCGTAAAATATTAAGGTGTAATGCACCAATGATATATTTTATAAAAGTCAAAAAGGCACGTATGCTAATAACATTCAACTTTGGTTATTTCTCCAAGTTTTAAGGTTTTAAAGTCTGTGTTTATTTGTGTAAGTATATAGGTATTTCCAATCCCCGTTCTTTTGACGATACGCTAGGTAAATAGGTACCTACGTTATGTACTTATTTGCAGACCACGATTGTCAATTACTCATGTAAACTCGATTATTACGACTACGATAGGTAACTGCGTCAATACCCTGAATAGGTGAACAAATAAAGGCAGACGTGTGCTTGGTATTTTTTTATAACGATTTTGTTTATCCGGATTTTCCCATCTGGTTGTAGAACATAGTAGGCAAATATTTTGTGCATCTTGTAGAACCTCGTATTTTTTATATTTTTCCTGCATTTTAAAAACCAATTTTACTTTGAAAACTACCTACTACCTACTAGGACTGGACTAGGAGTCCGAGGACATAAATGAAATTAAGATTTTTTTTTTCACGAAATACCGTATCGCGAAGAGAAAGTCGGGCGCCTGATAGTCATGATAGCGCAGTGTCGTGCAATGTTTTGAACTTCGATTCGCTTGTCAGTTGTCACCCGGGAATATAAAACAGTTTGTCTCCCATCGTTAGACCAACTGCCATTTATAACCGTCTACAAAAAATAAACTGTTTTTGTAGAAGGTTATACATTTTAAGCCGCATTTTACTAATAGTTATAGATACCTACTTCACTAATATTGATTTATAAAGTGAAATATGACTAATATAATAGTTATACCTACATATTTTAGTAGATATTATTTCCTTACTATCCTTCAAACCCGAACAAACGAATGTTTTTCACATTAATAGCTCAGCGAGTACCTATCAAAGATTTAATCTTTGTATGTATGTAGGCTATTTTCCTTGTGCTGGTTACCTGGAAGAGATTGCTCTCAGCAATAAGACCGCCACTTGTGGTGTTAGATCATAAGTTTTTCTCTGTAATTAACATTACAAAAAATAATAACTTATTTTTTGTGCCACAATAAAGAGTTTTCTATCTATCTTGAAAGACACGTGATGTAAATCGATATCATGTGATGGAAACTATATAGGTTGTTGTAAACCTTTCCAAAAAACACGATTATTAAAATTACATCAAGATTCAAGATATTGAATATGGATTTCATATAGGTTAATTAATATAGGTAGTAGGTACTGTTGTATAATTATATATGCATTTAAAAAATCTTTTACCTATATATTATATTACTAGCGGACCGCCCCGGCTTCGCCCGTGGTACATATATTAGCCTATAGCACTATATTTAGTAATGATAGGACTCTAAGCAGAGTCCGCCTGGGGAAGTACCACACCTTTGCCGTTTATTCTACTGCCAAGCAGTAATGTGCAAACATTACTGTATTCCGATTTGAAGGACAATGTTTCCAGAGAAATTACAGGGCTTAGAGATATATTATCTTAGATCTTTGGGTGACGGTAGCAGTGCTAGGTAATGATTTGGACTCTTCATGTTCCAATAGCTGCGTGTCACTGTGTTGTTATGTGGCAGGCATGTTGCTTACCATCAGGCACATGTCCTGCTCGTCTCGTCAAACTTTGTTTAAAAAAAAAAGCATTCAGGGATCACGGACATATACAACGGTGAAAGAATTTTTGAAATCGGTCTAGCAGTTCCTGAGATTAGCGCGTTCAAAAAAATTAACTCTTCAGCTTTATAACATTACCTAGTATAGATTCTAAATGTCGTACTTATTTTTATCGTATTTCAAAACGGCTTTAATTTTTTTAAACTGTTTATTTATACTTATTTTTTGAACCTATACAAACCGTTTCAAAACAAAACAGCTTTTTTATATTTCCAGCATAGTTCTACAGTAAAATCTGTTTAGAATGCGTCATAACCTACTTATGAATAAAAATATGTATAAGTAGTAGGTAATTACACTGATCAGTACGTTTGTTTAAAAAAAACTATACATACCGGTAACTACGGTATGAGCTACTTGTCATGAACGAAAAACATGTATTCAGCGTACCTAAAGAGTTCCAAAAAATAAAGGTTCATGAAACTGCTCATGATTTCTGGAATTAAACGCTTTAAAGTCTTAAATGATTCTGGTTAACACTCCACTACGTAAACACGATATAAAATAATTTTGTCTGTAATATTTCTAACGGTACATGAGAAGAACGGATAAATTAAACAACACCGTCGATTTATTTACGAACGCGCTGCCCAAAAGATTGTTTCCAAAACGTAGGTAGGCAATCTTCATTTAGGAATGCAAGGAATTCTTGTGAATGTAGGTAGTTAGAAAAACAGAATATGTCAATGTCCGAATGTTAACCTAAAGTCAAATTTTTTCAGCGAAATAGTAAACAAAGTCATTGAAAAAAATAATTTAGAAACTGCGTTACGTTACAGATGCAACTCGTAAAAAAGCGAAACAAAGCCTCAGTCCTCAAGAGCAATAAGTTTCCCGTAAGTTACATTTATAGTGATACAAAGCGTCGTGAATGACAACGCGCGATTCTCAATGCCTTTGACACCAACTTTTACGACGGCCATATATTTACCGAAACTGACATCAAAATTGAAAGGAATTCATCATTCATCAATTAGTCACAGAGTCACAATATTTATTGACAAAGACTGCATAATTGCAATACTACAATCGGAACACTCGCTACGAAGCTACCGTAACGCCCGCAATTTGTGTCCATTGTTCCACGGCCTAATGTTTACACCGGACGATTGTCTCTTTCCGCACACTGAGCTGTTTTCAAAACAGCGGATTCCTCATGGAATCCATTGTTTGGGATAAATCTTTGAGAAAACAAAAAGCATTCTACTCGCGAGAAAGCTCGCAACTGGCCTTTACCATGTAAGTTTGATCGGGAAATTAATCAATCAGCATTGTTTTAGAAGTTGAAACGGATAATGGAAACTCACCTGAGTCATGAGACGATCGGCACCGGTTCCTTCGTCATCTTTGAAATCGATGTCCGGATTGTAATTTGGCACTAAGTCTTTGAACCTCTCGTCGTCCCTGGAGATGCGGCCCTCGGGAGGGCCGCTGGCGGTGTTCCGGTTCTCGCTGTAGTTGGGGTCGTGTTGCCCGAAGACGAGGGGCGTGATGCGGCGCACGCCGGTGCGGCGCGTGAACCCGCGGCCCGGGCCGCAGGCCGCCGCCGCGCCCAGCCACAGTAGCACCAGCGACAGCCTCATCTCGCAGACATCACTCCACACGCGCTCGCCGCACGACCACCGCGCGCCGCGACTTGAGCGACACTGAGACCGACGCAGAGCGGCCGACCACCACCGAGGCTGCATCCCTTGCTAGCCCCGACACGCCCGCTGCGGCCTACCACCCGGCTCCGCTCTGCTCGGCGCTGCATGCCGCGACTCCGCCGCTGCGCTGTCCGCACGCCGTCCCCGCATACCATTCATGTATACCGCAACTCCCTTTGCCATCCCTCTGAAAATACCTATACACCTACCTATATACAGTATTCAGTAGGTATAGGTAACATACATAGAAGTTGTTTCGTATCAAACACTACAAGTTCGTTTAGATATCTAAAAATTAGTGTAGGTACAAGTGCATTCGAATAGCTATTGTTACTATAGTGAGTAATCACTGAATAGGGCACTCGAAAATAGGCTTTAACAAATGTTACTTGCTAGACTTTCCCGACTATGGTGTCCATGTTCTTCGACTTTTTTACACAGAATTAGATTTTTTTTGCCCGATAACAAGAACATTTATAAATAAACAAAATAAAAAAACTAATTCAAGTACTTGATCTAATTACGCGTAGTTAGTTGGCTATAGCAAGTATTCGTTCAAATCGTGACAACTACTGAACCGATTTTGACGAAATTTCCACTTTATAGCCAAACCCTAAATATAGGCATAAGCGGCCCACAAAATATTTATATTCTTGGAATCGGGGCGTTCCCTCGTAAGGAGAGAGTCAAGACGATAATCCACCACACTGACCCACTGCGAGTTGGCCGATGACACAGTCATGACCTCTGAAACATTCTTGGAAAATGCCGGTTTCCTTGCAATGTTTTCCTTCGCTGTCAAAGCCAGTGGTGATGACAAACGTGTAAGTACCTACATCTGCTCTTTGAAAAAAACTCAGAAGCCGTGGTGCAATTCAGCAGAAGCTACAATTTGCTAATAGTGGTAGGGAACAAATAATAAGAGCAGCCGATTGAGCTCAGTGGCTTACCTTAGAACGTCTGATTCACAATTGTAAGGTCGTCCCTTCGAATCCCGCCTGATCCCTGAATAAACTAATATAGAATAAAACCTGACCAGAGCAGCGGGTAACAAGGAACTAGTCAAATTAACTGATAAAGTGCGAATCAGTGTAACAGCGATGGTTCCGTAGCACCTCGCCATATTACTGGAGTCTTCAATAAGTATTTCATTTTCACTTGGCGATTTTTGTGTTCGTTAACGCGACAAAATATAAAACTTACTAGTACGGAAAATGGTTGTACTTTTTACTAGTAGAAAAAAGTAAAGAAATTCATTTGGTACAAGGAGAAAATTTCTAATAAATAAATACCTACCTTTCAAAAATACATACTCAAAATCGGTAGGACAGACTAACACACATGCAGACACCGAAATCTTTTTGGTATATTTCCGTTTTTGTACGGAACCTCAAACATTGGGCGGTACCTATGTTATTCTCATAACGTGCAATAAGTTTAGAAAAATAATTCCAAACATAAACATCTGCTAATTTTCGCAATCGAAATAGGTAATACATTCCCCATAGAATGATCAAATATCCCTCGAAATAAGGTTTATTTTCATCTAGCAAAGTTACATCTCGTATATTTATTGAAGTGAAAACTTCCTTAGGCGCATTGTGCATTTTTTGAGGTGGAAAAAACAATTGAATTCGCGATACTGTTACCATTACCAACACCGCTGTATATAAGTATATTTGGACCTATATATACAGCGGTGTATAATATTAATATTTACGTACCTACCTGAACACATTGTGAAGGTACGTATAATTATTGTTTAGGTTTTCACTTCTGTCGGCACTCCCGGACTGTCTTTTTTTTTCTAAAACACACGACATCAATTTAAAAATTAACCTCTCACATTCTACTAAGTAATTAAAAAGAAACTGAGGAAACACATAGATACAATGAGTAGGTCAACCAAACTACTGCTCCAAAGAGACAGCAAGGTTTCGGTCAACCATTATCAAAGTAACAGTAGATGTGCACAATTTAAGGATGTTTGTTAATTTTTCGACAATTTCTCGACAAATTTCGTTAAAAGTTAAATAGGGCAGTTTATCCTTTGTAAAGAAAATCGTCAAAATTCAGTTCAGGAGTTTTCATGAACTGAGAAACATTTAAAAATAAAATTCTGACGAATTTACAAACTCCTCCTTATTTGAAGTCGGCTAAAATTGCTTACAATACTTTCAGAGAGTTCACATGAAATTTGACCTTTGTATTAAGCGTCAATAAATGTTTTAAGTAATTATGGTGATATTTTGTTTTGTTATTTCTACGCGATATACAAATTCTATAGATTCATTTTTCGTAGGTACCTTAAACGTATAAAACCCGTGCGTAAAACATAGCTACGTAATCCATAGCTAAAACCGCACATGTCATCCCGTAATGATGTCAAAAATGGATTTACGTGAAAACCCATTGCGATGAGTACTCTAAAAAACCCTGTAAGTGTTTGTGAAATAAATTTACATTCTCACCAGTATTCACAACTATTCTTGTGGTCATGATACAAACTTACCTTACTTGTATTTTGAAACCAACAATGACGACTCCATTTTTTTGTGTACCCGTCGACTTCGTTCATAAACCTCCAGCTGTAATCTGATTTGTGGTGGTTTCCTTTTTAACTGACTTCGGAAAACGAGGAGGGTTCTATGTTATCTACGTATTCCAACTTCAAAAAGATTATTAGATTGCAAATATAAAAAAGTCCTGAGGAGTCGATGGACGAAATTCAGACATGAATTAAAAATATAGCAAGAAGTGTCCGAAAAAAAAATCACGACTCAAAACAGTCTAGCTCCCATCCACTCATAGCGTAAAATTCGCAATAACTAAATAACTTAACAAAAGTAACTTATTTACTATAATGTAAAAAAAAAACATTAAAAAATTGAAGATTTACAATCACATTTTATTTTTAATTTTAAAAATTATAATATTAGAGATCATATCAGGTACTTACAATAAACATAACTACATAGGTAGATAATTTTTTCAAGACTTACACGTGACCGTGTGTAAAAATGATATACCACCCTTGCCCTTACTTGGAAGAAAATCGTATACCTACTCTATATTTAAAGATACCCACATTTTACTCATGAGAAACTCAGACTCGAGCAGAGCATTTCACAGTGCACGCTTAGTATGAATATTGGGTACAACTAATAAGCAAATGCAACTACTTCTGTAACCACCCTTAAACTTTGTCCGGGTGCATGGTCCAAAAATTGGTTCTCCTCTGTGCTCTGGTCATTATTTCTGAGCCCCTCCAGGCTTTGTGCTTTGTGCCCTGTGCCTAGGCACTACTAGCACCGTCCTATTTACAACACTGCTATTAACAGAAATAATAATTATCAGTGACGGTTTGTCAAAATTAGAAAGGCATCATAGCTCAAAGATTTGCAAAGCTAAAACGTCAGTGGGTCGCTCGTTTCGGTCAGGTCTATGAGAACCGATAACAGGTAGGCTGGACGAAATCTTGAACGCCGCATCTAGACAACTGTAGTGCATTCAGGATAACTGTATATGGCCACTCTATGCTCAGGTAGAACTACAATTTGCTAATAGTGGTAGAAAACAAAGAATAAGAAGAGCAGCCAATTGAGCTCAGTGGCTTACGTTACGAAGGAGTCCAGCAGCGGTCGAAGAGAGACTGATGACGATAACATTAAATAAATGTTTTATAGCATACACCGTCGTAAGTTTTGTACAAGAAACATTACAAACAGTAGCAAACAAGTGATGTAATGAACAAGTAGAGAGCGAATCGGTTTCTTCAAGATCCGTACTGTAGACCGCATTACCGCTTAACATCAGGAGAGATAGTTTCTATTGAAACAAAAAAATTAAAATGTAAACTGTAAATAAAAAAACGAAGCTCAATGGACAGCAGAGGTAATATGTGGTCAATTGCCATAAGTCCTGGAGAAAGAAATACCAAGTACCTTGGTCCGTCATGATGATGGTCATGATGAGACTTCTGGAAACTAAAAGTTAATCTTCAAAATGTCACTAACAGCACGTGGTAGTGAGTAATCGTGCAAGTACTTAACTGAATTTAACACCCTATGACTAAGGCTTCAGTCAATACCTTGTCACAATAGGCAGCAGGTTACAGCATTACTCCACAATAATGGTACTTAAATGAAGTTAAATATCATCTTTGACGTAGGTATATCTTATTACGGCAGGTACTGATCGAAATGTTGTTTGTACTATGGAATCTATAAAGGTGGCGTTAAGTTACACGATTTTTCGATCATTTGCAAAAATGGTCCAAAATAAGTGATGATTATGATATGATGTGGGTTTGGGTGTCTTTTTCTCAATTACATCTTTATAACTGAACAGATAAGGCTGAATTGTATAACTCAGTGGTGATGACAATCTTGGAAAAATGAACTTGGAAAAAAAATCTGAGGTGTAGGTGGGGTGTCGAACCTACAACCTCAAGTTTCTGAAATCAGACGTTGTAGCCACTAGGTAGCACTAGGTAGGTAGCTAGGTAGGTAGGTAGCCACCACGGTTTAATTAGATACACTTAGATGAATTAACAAGAGAACATTAAAAATGTTATTTTGTTTGCACAAATTAATCACAATTTTTTGTGCATCATCATAATATCATCTCATGTATATTTTACTGACCTACTGCTGTACGGTATCATGGATACTGTCTAATGATAATCCGTCGAAATTGAATATATACATTAGATTTATGACAATAGGTACGACGACGCCTTGAGGAACCCTAGAATTTTAAAGGAATATGTAGCTTATATGCTATGCTATTTTATGTTTTTTTTTTCAAGTGCAGATGTAAAAGTTTATCATCACCACTGGCTGTAACAGTGAAATAAAACAGCGGGAAGAAACCAGTGTGCTCCAAGAAATACATGTTTCAAAGACATACCTACGTTATTGGACAACCTGTCTTAAGCCAACGGTGGACTATGTCCTTGACTCTCCTTGTGAGATAAGGTCCGAGCCTTATCAGTGCGAACATAAACCGTGGTACCTATGTAGTATAGAACCCTAAAGACGCTGCACATTTCACAAATATTTTCAAAAGACAAATAATTCTCCTACAATTGTGACCCAGAAAACGCAAATATATTTGGCCATTTGCATAATAAAGCGAGGTTATTTGTGCGCAGAGAAAAGTCGTCTAAACAATAAAGTGTATAATCAGCTCATAAGTTAAGCTATACACGAATTCCGATGCTTTTGTTTTCGTGATATCGCCGTCTCTGTGTTCTAGTGATTCATGGACACTGCATTGGGAAAAATTATTTAACTACCGAGTGTAAGAAGGAACTAGCACACGTATTGAGGTATATGAGTAGGTTAGTAAATCGCAGGGGTGAAGAAAAAATCCGATACAAGTATTTTCGGGAAGCAGTGGGACTTACATAATACATAGATATTTCCAGACCTAGATTTTTATAATGGTAGGTACTATTGGCGGAGTCCGCCTGGGGAAGTACCACACTTTTGCCAGTTATTCTACCATCAATATTACAATTTGATAATATTACTGTGTTCCAGGTTGAATGGTAACGTCCTTAATATTAGAGAATTATTTCCAGAGAAATTGCAGGGCTTAGAGATAAATCTCTGGGTAACAAGTGCAATCCTAGGTAACGATTTGGACTATAACGATTTCAAGTGCAAATAGCTGCGTATCACTGTCCGTTTATGAGCAGGCGTGTGACTTACCATCAGACGAATGACTTGGTCTTCTTGCCACTTTACTAAAATCATTTAGTTTCTCCGAAAAAAAACAAAAAACGACTTCAATTTAAAAGAAGCTAAAAGTCATCTAGGTAAATGACAGTAAATCTTAGTTCTTTGTTCATATTTCAAAAACTGCCACACCGATTTCGATAAAATTTATATGGGGCCTCTGAACTATGATCTACTCGTACCAAACAAAACAAGAACTATCACAATAGATTCACAAGCAATTTTTTTTTTATAACTAGTTACGCGACGAGCAGCACATGTGCCTGATGGTAAGCAACATGTATGCCCCATAACAGCACAGTGACACGCAGCTATTGGAACATGAAGAGTCCAAATCATTACCTAGCACTGCACAGCGCTCGTCATCCAGAGATCTAAGATGTTATACCGGAACAAGGTAATGTTTGCACATTACTGACTGGCGGTAGAATAACTGGCAAAGGTGTGGTACTTCCCCAGACGGATTCTGCAAAGAGTTCTACTATTACAAAACAAAACTATTGCGTAACATACAAACATACGAAAAAAAATGTACAACCGCATTAGAACTTCCTCCATTTTTGAAGTCAGCTAAAAATATATTTGCAACAAATACATTAAATTAAGTACTTATCCAAAAAAAAACGTAATGCAATAGTTTAAAATTTTAGGTCACACGTAGTATGTTTGCTAGCAAAGCAAATTCTCATAATGCGTTTAAGATTCCTACCGCAACTAACAAAAGAGATGATAACTTTGAAACGGATGCACCGATTTTGATGAGACAAAGCTAAGAATACTCCCGACTTAGCCTTTCAAACAAAAAACAAACAAACAAAATTGTTTCATCCCTTTGGGCCTTACACAAACAAACACACAAAGAGAGAGAGATAGAGAGACAGGCACGTCAAAATTTTAACACCGCATCTATTTTGCGCCGAGACAAACAAAAGAGAATCCAACTTCATCTTCTAGGTAAGTGTGATATATACATAGGCCGTCGCATTTGTTGACATCAGGCAATTTCCAGTCAAACGATAACCTATTTTGTGGTTAAAAGTATGATACATTTTCAGTCATTTTGGGACTACTCGATTTAGACAACCTTTAAAACTTACGAAAAAAAAAATTGTTGTCTGTAAAGTCTGTTTACTGACGATAGTTGAACGTGACAACGTCTTAAGAAAATACTAATGGAATGGTAGCATTTTTCAAAAGAAAATTTTAATTTCATTTGTTTAATAGATTTGTATGTAAAAAGAAATCAGTAGAATTTAGTCATTTTCAATCAAAACAATGCAAAAAAGCTTTTAGATGCCGGGGATCGAACCCGGGGCATTTCACATGCAAAGCGAACGCTCTACCACTGAGCTACATCCCCGCTTGAACTACTGGTCGAAATAATTAATACAACTGTAACAAACATGCGGCGAGGTAACGACCGACGGTAACGACCGACGGTAACGCGGTAACGCTACATGACGTCATGTTTTGCGGGCGTGCAGCCGGCTTCATCGAATTATAAGACTTTATCACGTCAAAAACAAAATTGTATTTTTTTTCCTAGAATAAATGCGATTGGCATATTCTTACCTACAACAAAAAGATCCCTAAATACATAAGATACTCGTTTAGATTTGAAATTGGGTATATTATAAAAAAACTACAAATTCACCAAAGAAACATTGTAATTCAACAGTAAGATCAAAGGCTCGATGAAAAATACATCTAAGTTTATAAACAATATTACCATTATTCCTGTGCAATTCTGTGTAAAATGGCTAAGTCACGTGATAAAAATTCAGTACATTAGTGAAGTAGGTAGGACCTACGAATAAGTTTGCCTACAAACACTGCGTTTCTTTTTGCGTAAACATATGATTAATTTAACGTTCATTTGTACACCGCTTAACGCGGGCCTTCTCTCACAAGAAGAAAGTCAAAGCTATAATCCACCACACTGTCCAAGTGCCGTGCTACTACCGCCTAACTAAATCGGCTATCGCTTTGCTAATGCTGTCTCTATCATTTCAAGCAAAAAGAAAAGAGAGAGAAACATCAAAGCTATGACATTTTTCGTTCGGCGGTTGACCCCCAGGTTAGCCCAAATGGCCATTGTTACGCACCATCGAAGAATATCTTTATTGCATGTTGTGAGGTAACCGGCATAGTTACTTCACGATGTTCTCCTTCCCCGTTAAAGCCATCTGTTATGACTAACGTCTATTTTTAAACATGGATTAATACTTAGAGGCAAAGGATTCGAACCTACGATTTCACGATAAATAAAGTGGCCAAGTGCGAGTTGGACTCGCCCATGAAGGGTTCCGTTGCAGCAAGTAACATAATATACATAGTATACATAGTTCTTGTAGTTCCTTGTAACTTTGATCGAAGTTTCAATAATAGTGTATTTATGACGTACTAAAAAAACTACTCATCAGATCGAGTTCAAACTAATTTTCGTTGGTAGTTTACATGGTAATGTACATCATATATTTTTTTTAGATTTCTCATTCGCTTACTTTAGAAGTTAGAGGGGGGGGGGCACACATTTTACCACTTTGGAAGTGTCTCTCGCGCAAATTATTCAGTGTAGACGAAAATGATTTTTGAAACCTTAATATCATTTTTGAAGATCTATCGATAGACACCCTACACGTGTAGGCATGATGAAAAAAAACTTTTTGAGTTTCAGTTCTCAGTATGGGGGGCAATCCAAATTTTTCTTTTTTTTAATTTTTTTTGTTCAAATCTTAATGCAGTTCACAGAATACATCTACTTATCAAGTTTCAACAGTGTAGTTCTCATAGTTTCGGCAAAAAGTGGCTGTGACATACGGACGGACAGACAGACAGACAGACATGACGAATCTATAAGGGTTCCGTTTTTACGTTTTACGGAACCCTAAAAATCGGATGTTATCGCCATTAATGGCTCTATTCTAATATTCTATAGCTACGTTACGGTTATTGTTCACGAAAATTCACTACAAAAATAGGAGATACCTACACCAACCGCACTTCGATGTGACCCGCGGATTACGTAAGTATCGAATGTTTTTTAAATTAGCCTAAATTACTCCTTAGCTAATGATCAGCTGGCAGTGCAATCTCGTTAAAATCAGTCCAGCCGTCTTAAAAATAAGCCTGAACAAACAAAGACACAGAGAAAACTAAAAACATAAAACGTTTTTTTATGTAAGTACCGGATACTTTAATATGCGCATTTAGCATATGTAATGTGTAAGCTTATCATGAGGTAAATTTTAAGTCACCTGTATGTTTGCAAGTAAAGGAAATACCCAAATAATACAATCAAAACCAAAGCAAATACAAGAATACAACCATTAAAATTGAATATGCTGAACTGATCTTGACGAAACATGGTCAAGAACCCTGCCAACTAATTCTACTTTAAATAAAATAAAAAAGTGGCAGTCATAGGAACTGGCGATAGAAGTGAAAACTTATAACTCAGCATTTGATAGCTCACTTTGGATACTACACGTGTGTAACCAGAGGGCGTGGCCTGGGCATCATGGCATGGCCATCGAGAAATGCGTCAGCATTTCCTATTGGCTGATGCATTTCTAGACGGCCATGGCATGATACCGAGGCCACGCCCTTTCAGCATTTCCCATTGGCTGACGCATTCCTAAATGGCCAATAGCCGTGGTCCCGAGTTTACCCGATGATCTCTTATCATACCCGAGCGTGACGCTAGAATCCACAGCCTAGGAAATATCTGTCTAGGCGCGCCTAAAGAAGTTTTCACTTCAACAAAATCATGCGTCCGTTCGGGAGCTACGATGCCACATACATCCGAACCGAAACAAATGAAAATACCAGACCCACACAAACAAATAAAACATACACACAAGACGTCCAACTTATAACACCCTGCCGTTTTTGCGTCGAGGGTTAAAAAAGTGCGAAATTACGTGTTCGCGCGCGGCGTTTAAAGCTTTGCTGGATTAGATAGGACTGGGTAATCATTTCCGCATTTTCGTAACGCGCACCCCAATTTAAAAAGGTAAGACTCTTTTTCTACTCTAATACCAGCTGACTAGGCTAACGGTATTTTACTACATACATAATTATTATGAAGATTATTACAGTACCGATAACATTAGGTATGATTTAAAATACGGTTAGTTTTAAAAGAGTGAAAATAATGTGTGACTCCACTTTCGGAATAAAAATGTCTAGGTTGTGGAATGCGTTACGTGAGTGAGGGTTCTCCCGATGGTTACAATGTTGGTGTCATCAAATCGAGAGTGAATCGTTTTCTTCTAAGTAAGAAAATCTATCAAATACCGCATCGTCGCTTAACATCAGGCGAGTAGATGCTCAAGTGTAAACCTATTATTGTTAAAAAAATGTTGTACCTATTATGCGAAATTTAAAACAGAATCACCAACAAAATTACCATAAAGATTGTAGAGTGAGTCACCCTTATCACTTAGGGGTATAAAAAATAGTTTACAACCTATTCTCAGACCTACATAATACACACAAAAAAATCATAAAAATCGGTCAAGCCGCTTCGGTAGAGTTCGGTTACAACCATTGTGACACGAGATTTTTATATACAGGTTATCCCAGACATCAAAGTCGAGTGAGCTATAAAAAATCCAGTGTTATATATAAGACTAGATTTTTTATTATTATAGGGTGACAAGACGAGCAGGACATGTGCCTGATGGTAAGCAACATGTCTGCCCATAACAGCACAGTGACGCGCAGCTATTGGAACAAGAAGAGTCCAAATCATTACCTAGCACCGCACTGCGCTCGTAGCTTACCCAGCAAACGTTAATATGCCATATAAAATATGTATTGAGCTATAAACTATCCAATCAAGTTGAATCACACTGTACATAGCGTGTAAACGGGTCATGAGTGACACGATATTTTTAAATATAAAGATTTGTCAGGTTTGTCATCACTTGTCATGCTTTAACCGTGAAGAAAAATATTAGAAGGAAATGGTATGCTCCAAGTATCTTTCGGGGCTATGCGTCATCCGCTATCCCGCACTATAGAGTAAGATCCTAGGGCTGCCAGATGTCACGTATTTTCTGACGAACGAAATGTACACGATTGAGTAGTGTCAGTATGCATTAAGAAACATGCATACCCACTACTTTGCTTAAACGGCCAATTTTGAGAAATGAGACAATGAAGTTACACAAAAAAATTACAAGCTTCACATAAATTCTCCTGACTGATTTTCACGTATATTATAGGCAATATCCTTAAAAATAAGTCGCCAATACTCGCAGACACATTCCGTGTGCCGTTTTGCTTTGCAGGCGCTTTAAAACTCCCAAAATATTGATTTAACTTCACGTAAATTCTGATGCTGCATTTTTGGATATGTCCGCCAGACAACCTTTTACAAGAAGATAGACCGATCTAAGGGGTCATTCATCCGCTAAACTCGACTTTTAGTCAATTTATACTAATAGATGTCTCACTCAGTCTCGTGCTTCCTACCCACAGAAGCATTAGAATTGAATTTAGGGGATGATTGGCCCCTTGAATCGGTCTGTCTTCTTGTAAAAGATTTTAAAATAGTTGTCTGGCGGACAAATCTAAAAATACAGCATCAGAATTTACGTGAAGTTAAGTTAATGTTTTGGGACTTTTAAAGCGTCTGCAAAGCAAAACGGCACACGGAATGTGTCTGGAAGTATTCTCGACTTAATTTTAAGGATATTACTTATAACTTATAATGTACGAGAAAATCAGTTAGGAGAATTTACGTAAGGTAAGTAATTTTTTTATTTTACTTCATTACCTCATATCTCAAAATACATACCAACACTACTCAATCGTCCACATTTCGTTCGTCAGAATATATGTGACGCTTTGGGATCTTGGACTACTAGGCCCTAGGCCAGCGTAATGGATTATGGTAAGTATTGACTCTCTCTTTGCGATAGAAGGCCCCGAGTCCCAGCAGTGGAAACATTTAGTGGGCTGCTTATGCTATATTTTTAGTAATAGCGTACTAAGTACGTACTACTGTTCTTCCCCGGTTTTATGCCGGCCTGTAAACGACGATTTTTTTGTACGATTTTTTTTTTTACTTAGACAAAACCTTTCGTAAGTTATAATCACCCACATTTGTTTTTATTTAATAAATTGTTTATTTAAAATTGTAATGGACAATATACTATAAATTAGATTTTGTACTAAAGTTGCGTACTAGTAGCTAGTAAATTTTCTAATTATTTAAAAGTGAAACCTTTAAACTTTACTTTTTTTTTTAATTCGTGCTCTGTTATTTGCCGTTATTATTTTTGTGATGCTTACATTGTTGGGTACGTATATCTACTTAAGTGTATGAACAATAACCATGTAAGTGACACTATTTTGAGCTCCGCACTAAGTGCTGACCCAAAGTTAGATATATGTCGTCGTAGACCTAACTGCCATAGCTACCTTTAGAATAGCATAGCACCCAATCCAAGTTTACCAAATCTACATTTAGTGTAAAAGAGTAGTAACTTATGCAAAAAGAAACCGAAACGCGCAAATAAAAACTTACCCCAATTACGTATTATCTTGTCTGAGATCATCGTACAACGGAAGTGACAGACATGAATAGTTAAAGTTTACAACTTCGTGGTTATCGGTTAGTGTAAGTTATCTAAACTTGGCGCCATTCCTGATAACCGACGGACAATGGAAGCGTTCGCACGCAATTTAATAACCCAATAAACTAAGGATATTGCACTTCCCCAACTCATTCATAAAGTTACATTGGATTTACACCGGTCAAGAATCTTCGAAAGCAAATATCCTATCGAAGTTTAGGGCGGGACAGGGATTCTGTTGACAGTTCTTCTTATTATTCGAAAAGTTTTAGCTTGATTTGTTGACGGCTTTCGAATATGGAATTTTGTTCAGGTTTTTATTTTTATAGAGCTAAATTAATATAACACGCTTTGTGGGGTTAGAATGAGACTTTTTGAAACGTAAAGTTTTTGTAGTGGTATGGCTCTTTGCAGAGTCCGCCTAGGGAAGTACCACACTTTTGCCAGTTATTCTGGCGCCACGCAGTAGGGTGCGGACGTTACTGCGTTCTGGTTTGAAGAGCAATGTTTCCAGAGAAATTACTGGGCTAAGAGATAAACCCCTTATAATATATAGGTAGTGATTTGGACTCTACGTGTCCTAACAGCGTGTCACTGTTCTTATGGGTAGGCTTGGTGCTTGCCATCAGGCGCATATCATGCTCGTCTTGTTTCACTCTATACTATAAAAAAACGTAATTAAACAAGTATATACCTAATCCCTAAGTACAAGTATATAGCTAACCCAAGAAATTAGTGTTTAAATCTTATATACCTATAAAATTCTCGTGTCACAGTGTTAGTTACCTCACTCCTCCGAAACGGCTTTACTGATTTTGTCCAAATTTTATATGCATATTCAGTAGGTCTGAGAATCGGCTACTATCTATTTTTCATACCTACCCCTAAGTGATAAGGGTTGTTCACCCCTAAAATGTTTCTTTTTTAATTTTGGACAACATTTTTTGTTTTTATTTTTTTATAATGTGGCATTAAAAAATACATACAACCCTAATTTTTTACCCTTTTGTCACCAACCCCTATTTTTTAAAAGCCATTTTAGTAATTTAATCATTTTTCATCCCGCTCAATAACTCATAAATTATCGTCGTTTTTGTTAATGTTTTTCACTCTATTTCGATTAAAATTTCCCGGAGCTTATGGCAAATCTAAAATTGTGTTATAAAAATAAACATTTATTTTTATTATTAAAGTTTAGGGTTGCCATGGATGGTTTAGATTCACAAACCAGCCCGGCAGATGGCGCTGCAGTTGGTATCTAGGTTATTATCCGAGCGAAGCCGGAACGGGCCGCCGAAGTCAATTTTAACCTGTGATTTAGTTTGGTTGATGAGTGGCGAGCTTGTTGTAACAGCCACATTGGATCCGAGTTTATGATAAAGTTCATAATAATACTATGGAAACAAACGTAATTGTTAGGTACACGTTGATCTATTATTATTATACACGTGTGTAATTATCGGTTCAGTCAGACAAAATTTTCAGTTTCATTCGACCTTTTTCAAAGGGAAGTCACGTTAATTACTCATGAGCAATTCGTTATAATTTTAAAAAGTTCAAATCATGTGTTTCCTAATTGGGATGACGAGAGGGTCAAAAAATACCATTTTAATTGGTCCGTTAGGTAGATTATGGAAAACTGTTATACTTATTTTTTTGCTTTAACAAATTATCAAAAATTGCAAAGATCATCAAACTTACGGAGTGGCGTCACTCTATTGTAAAAAATATCAAATTGTACCATAATGTGTCGTTACTCGAAACTTCTAAGCACTGTATCTTCGTCATTTTTTGTGAAACATAAGAAAAAATACGAGTACTTAGGTACAATATTTATTAATAATCAAACTGACGGACTAATTATTATTTTTAACTTATAATTATTAGAAGTAACTTATAATGAGTTATTTATTAAATATTACTTTAAGTAACTTATTTTAATTTATAATGACGTAAATAAAACAAATATGCGTATTGAAAAACTGAAAACAAATTATGTCTTACCGGCAGGTTACATAAGAAATATATCTTATGTAGCAGGCACACATCGGAAGAACTCGGCTATAAGTAAGCAAGTCGCCTTTCTCACGCTAAATTTTTATTGCGAATCCCGTCCTGTGTCAATCATCTATTTCGACCCATACTCACCTAGGTATAAACCTGAGCAAACAGAACAGAGACCACAAGCCGATTACCTACCAGCCATTCCAGGGAAGCAAAGCAAACTGCACTATGTGACCAACTTATATATGTAGGTGGGCCAATAGAATAAGTAAGATTTTGGATGTGTTACTGTTGATTATGTTCGAGAAACACAAGAGTGGATTTCGAATCAGCTGCACTGTTAACTTGGCATAATCAAGTGGCTTACGAGTGTCGAACCCGCACCTTCGCCATTGAGAGCAAACATCATTTTCGACAAAGGACCGGGCCGAGGTGTCGGCGTAGGCTAATGGACGAAAGTGCTGGACCAATACACCCAGTGTGTAGTGTTTTAAATTGTTTACTCTTCCATAAAGCTCTCGAGATACACGCGGGTGCCGACCCTCGCCGTCGGTCGGGAGTGAGACGTCTGCCTAAACAAAGCTAACAGGATACCTAGTAGCGAGGATAAATAACCTGCTCAGTGTTGACTCGATGACGCATAATAACTACTTAACTAGTCTCACCTTACAGATATGAAAAGAGTTGTGACTGACCCAAGACCTGTAAGGATACATTTTCCTGCTTATATATTCATACTTGGGACACTAGTCCATTTGATCTAAACACACGGTAGTGTGGCAGGCCAAGTTTCTGAATTTTCTGGTAGGCATAAAGGAATGTGTTCAATGTATCATTTGTATGAGCATGGAGATACATACACAAGGTGGGTACCATGTCCATATAATACTGTACGTATTGTATATATTTTTTTTATCATATTTTTTTTTTTAGTATTCATTATCTATTATAGGAGTATTATTATCCTACTTAATGTTATTTGTCCCCGTCGTCGTGGAGACCTTGGGTTGTTGGGTGCAGAGACTAAGGGGCTCCTTTAGTTAGGGCGCAGGCTCCGGGAGACTACGGCTGACTCCTGCACCGGCGCGTTCCTGGAACAGAAGCTGGCCATTGCTATTCAGCGTGGGAACGCGGCGAATCTCATGGGCACCTTTGCGCCGGTTGCGGTTCGGAGTGGGTTCTTCTTCTTTTTTCCTCAAGGCTTCCATTCGGTAATATTACCGCAATTTCGCCAGTGTCCAACGTTTGAACATTGAGAGTGTCTTTGTTCTATATATTCGGGGTGGGCTATTCGAAAATTAGTTTTGAAGGGGGAAATTGATTAACAAATTGACATTGACCTTTTTTTTTAAATAAATTATATTAAATATGCTATCCAAATTCAAATCTCCGTGCTTATAACCTAGGTTCGATATCAATATTGTAAATGAAAAAACTAATCTCCGAATAACCCACCTCTAACTGCTCCCGGCGCAAAAGTGCCCATGATGCTCGCCGCGTTCCCACGCTGAATGGCAATGGCCAACCTTTGCTCCAGGAACGCACCAGAGCGGGAAATTATATTAGTGAAACTATCTTTTTTGTTTGGTTTTTATCTTTATTGTCGCCTATCTGCCGCTTGAATATTTTGTCCAAATATATATGATTCTGGCAATTTTTATTGGACTATTTTAAGAAATAATATTAGTATAACTGCTTCCTTGTTTTGTTTTGTGCTATGTATATTTTCTTAATGTTATAAATAACGTATTACTACTCACTACGCACCAGCCAGGTCTGCACCTCCGTCACAGATTAGAATATAGTTATTTCCGCCATGTTGGGGTTTAATAGGAGAACTATGTGACAAGTTTTTGGCTTGCCTCAAGTACCTACCCAAAATCTGCTCGCAGTTCTCGGTATACGATATACATACCTATGTTACTCTATCACGCAAAAAATACTAAACGATCTGGATGAAATTTGTTACATAGACAGATAATAAATAATACCTACTTAGTATATAAAATAACACATATCTAAGCTATTTTTATCTCAAGAAAAAAACGGGATCGGGAACTACGTGGGTGAAACCGGAGGACACTGCTGATCTAAATATATAAAAATCAATGCCACTTTTCGTTGTAAGTGAACTCCTCCTAAATGGCTTGGCCGATTTGAATGATTTTTTTTGCATAGTGCCCTGGATGGTTTAGATTCACAAATCAGCCTGGCAGATGGCGCTGCAATTGGTATCTAGGTTGTTATCCGAGCGAAGCTGGAATGGGCCGCTAGTATTTTATAAACGCTTAAATAAATAGGCAATTCTCGAATAGCGCAGAAGTGACAAACGCAAATTTTCGTAAATATTTTTATTTGAATTTTATCGGCTTAGATTTGCATCGTAAATACTCGTGCTAGCAATCATTTTGATATTGGATCACGATTTCGCATCACACGACGAAGCAACAACAAAATTCATGTGTCAGTAATACTAACCCATTTCCGATAACGTAGTGTTGATTTTTACGAGGAAAACGCAAAACGCAGTAAACCAATGCAAACATGAAAAAATGATTAACGTCTAAGTAAGTGTATACATGGATATAGATTTGCTTACGTCAATACCTACGAAATACCTACCCAAAATAAATTCGACTGCGGCTAGTATTGAGTAACGACACGTGCAGGACATATTTTATGCTATATGATGCTAAGTAACATGCCTGTCCATAACAGTACAGTGACACTCAATAGCTGAGAGTCTAACATAAAGAGTCCAAATCATCACCTAGCACTACACTGCGCTCGTTACCCAGGGATGTAAGACGTTTTATCTCTATGCATCTCTATGCATTATCTCTAGTGAAATTACTAGTTCACTGGAAACATTGCCCTTCAAACCAGAATGAAAGCAGAAACAGTGATGTTTTTACATTACTGCTAGGCGGTAGAATAACTGGCAAAGGTGTGGAACTTTCCCAGGCGGACTTTGCAGAGAGTCCTACCACTACAAAAATTGATGTCATGTTTAGTCTGTATCGTTGGGCTATTTATGAACATATATATTGCGGGTGGGGAATGGGGATGACTTACAGACCAACATAGACACAGACGCTGGTGATAGATTGCTGCGATGCGCTGTCTTCGCCTCTACGAGTATACTTACATGGCATAAAACCTTAGCGATTTCGCTATAAATATGTAGTTTGCTTCTAGACGATGTACTTATTTTTTGGAGCGTGCTTATACCAAGAAGAAACCGATTCATTCTCGATTTGAAAACCTTGTTCGAGTCTATGAAAACGTCAACCATGAAGCGATGCACACTCACCGAAATGTATCCAATAAAAAACTGATAAGCTATCAATTTTGCGGCGAGAAGCCGCATCGCAGGTAACAAACCATTTCGGTAGTCGAACTAGATAAATAGGTAAGTCATTTTTACGCTTGTCGCGCTGCCGCTGGTGATAAAAGCTAACTCGTGAATACCGTTGTGAGTGAAAAATAGGCAGAGGTGGGTGAAAACCCCACTTCTCTTGTTAGAAGGAGAACATTTCCTCCAATAAGCCAGAACTACTGTTCTCACATAGGTGATGATTGTTTCTAATAGTAGTAAATAGTTTATCCATGTCTTTTTATTAATCCTACCCATAATCATAAATGTCTATGCATTTAAACTATAAGAAAATCTAAAACCATTCGATTTTTGTGAGAATTTTCCAAGATCAATATTTATTTGTACCTATACTGACTTAGCAAATTTCATGAACTCCAACGTGGTTTGTAGGTATACAAAAGCACCTTTTAAATTAAACTCATAAAGATACGAGGTGTAAAGAAGTCAAACCAGTTTGGTTCATACGATGCCCTCTAATTGACAAATTGGAATCTTATTAAAATAAAGTTCAAGTTTGTAGCTGAGAGCGAACGGAGCCTTGCGCCGGCGCAGGCAAACGTGTGTGATGTCAGCGCAGCCTGCCGACCGGGTGCCGACGAGCGCCGAGCGGACACGATCGGCCAGATCGTCTCGCGATGCGGCGAGAACAAAAAGTCAAGCAGCATTCGAGGCGCGTGCTCCGATGTGTGTGGTCCACTACGGAGGTCCTACTCGGGTTTTGATTTATTGAAATCAGATTTTCACACCCTTTTTAGCAATTGATTTTAACTTTGTAAATTACGAAGCATTATTTTACACGAATTGGATGTAAAGTAGCTTGTCAGCTCCTGTATTTTTTAAGAAAATCATGTTTTTGTGTTGGGATCGAGGACTTCGGATGCCAACCGTGGGCCCTATTATGGCATTAGTTTGTACAACTTACCACTATTTCTTAATTTTAACGTACCTAAGGATTCCAATGACATTTACAAGTAGTCTCTTATTTTCCCTCAATCTCGATTCAGAGTTCTTTTCCAATATTAAAGTAGGATATTGTGGTATTGTGTAGATTCTACACCTAAAACTATTCTACTAGTCCAAACTAGTTTTGGAAACTATGACTACTTCAACCCAATTTCGCTTATCCAGATCAGTTTCAGTTGTGGTTTTTAGTTTAGAATTAATCATCATGCACAGTCTTCCATATTCCACAACGGGTAAGAAGTTTTCTTTTATCATATCCCTTTATTGGTCCTCTGCTAACCTAGTCCATTTTATACTTAGTTTGATTGATATAATGTATCAATATATTTAATCTTACGAGATAATTATCTCGTTAGCTTGGATTCCTAAAATTTAATATTTACAGTAGGCATATGACTTATATTCAAAATCAGATTTTAGACACCGTTTAATTTATTTTGAACATCAAAAAGAAAAAAAGCGGTCGAAATTAATCAGATAATGGTGCATCATCTCTAACCAAACGGTTTTGCTCGTCATTGTAAGTGTTCACATCGCTTCCAGAGTGTGCTTTCAAATCCAAAAAGTTTGGCATCAAGTCGTAACAGTTTACGTCGAATGCATTATCATCGGCATTGGTCTTCCATTTATTTGCTATAATCTGCAGTGGCTCCAGGCATTGTAGACTCTGTTTAACACGAAGTAGCTCGATATTACATTGGTTTTCTACCTCCATAAGTTTCAATTTGAACGCTTTGGTCAACATTTGTTTTCGGATAGCATTCTTCTTCTCATTTTGAGCCATATTCAGCGTGTATTGATATTTTTGCAACTGTTTCTCATATTCGATTAAATTTTCATCACAATGTAGTTTACTATCTACACAAGCACTGTACATTGAAGACCCTATGTTTGGAACACCGCCATCGTCGTCAGATAAGTGTTTATAGGTATCTACTAATCGCTCTGTTTTCTGTTCATTTTTTATTTTTGCCTTTTCTTCAGTCAGTTGGAGTTTCAGTGAATCAATCATGTCTTTGCATTGAGCAATTCTGGCTTTCAGTTTCGCTTCATTGTCATCGATCATCTCAGGTGTTACATTCTCTTCCTTTTCATCATCACGCTTACCTTCGTCGTGCTTCGAAGTGATAACATCTTCAACTTTAGGCTTCAAATATCGAGGAGAATTCGTAGACAAACCATTATCACCAGATGCTAACGAAGAATTCATTGGGAATATCGGTAGGGAAAAAACGTGTTAATAAAAGATTATTAAGTATATTCGGAAAATTCACCGACATGAAATTTTTGTGACATAGATAAATATTTTCTTAAATGACGAAACTACTAAATAATTATTAAACCTCATTAGTAATCGCCAGAGATTGAATAGGCAACAATTACATAAATCGGAATCGTAAAAAAAATCCCAATTTCCCTATAGTGCGTTCCAAAAAGGCGTGTAGAAAACCAAAACAAACCAAAATAAAGTAGCCAAGTGCGAGTTGGACTCGCCCATGAAGGGTTCCGTTCCAGCAAGTAACATAATATACATAGTACACATAGCTCTTGTAGTTCGTTGTAACTTTGATCGAAGTTTTAATAATAGTGTATTTATGACGTACTAAAAAAAAACTACTCATCAGATCGAGTTCAAACTAATTTTCGTTGGTAGTTTTCATGGTAATGTACATCATATATTTTTTTTAGTTTTTTCATTCTCTTACTTTAGAAGTTAGAGGGGGGGGGACACACATTTTACCACTTTGGAAGCGTCTCTCGCGCAAGTTATTCAGTGTAGACAAAAATTATAACAGAAACCTCAAGATCATTTTTTAAGACCTATCGATAGACACCCAACACGTGTAGGTTTGATGAAAAAAAAATTTTTTGAGCTTCAGTTCGCAGTATAGGGGGGGCACCCCTAATATTTGTTTTTTTTTTAAACTTTTGTAAAAATCTTAATACGGTTCACAGAATACATCTACTTACCAAGTTTCAACAGTGTAGTTCTCATAGTTTCGGCAAAAAGTGGCTGTGACATACGGACGGACAGACAGACAGACAGACAGAATCTATAAGGGTTCCGTTTTTACGTTTTACGGAACCCTAAAAAGGTGATACCATAACATAAACATCGTTTAATTTTAGTATTTTTATGAAATTGGCTTAAAATATTTTTCATTCGACTTTATTGCGATCATAATACTATATACTTAGATTTGTATTGATCAAATAATTTTATACTATCTTATTTTAAAAGTTATAATATAAAGCAATGGTAGGATGATAGAAATATGATTTTAAGTACTAGCAATTTGTGTGTTTCTCAAACTCTCAATGTTGCATTCAAGACATTTATACTTCTTTTCATCAAATTATTCTTATTAAGGACGCGCCTTTTTTTCTAACATACCCCTCTCATGCCCATATTATGAAAATGCCCATTTCCATTATATTCAAGTATGGGTTAATTTTACTCTATTTATTTTTGTCAAGAATTTGGAATTTTTAATTGTAATGTAATTTGATTTTAATGTAATGTATTATTTGATTTTTATTGTAAGGGGGCGTCCATAAATTACGTGAGATGATTTAGGGGGGAGGGGGTCGAGTCAAATCTCATGTAATCTCACGTTAGGGGGAGGGAGGGTCTCGACAAATATCACGTAATTTTAATTTTTTTTTAAATTGAAACAAAAAAAGATTATACTGTTTTGTTCCATTCAATCCAAATTGTATGTACATGCTCAAGATTAATCTTGAGCGTCATCGTATTAATACGATTAAGATTATTCACTATTTCGAAGGAGCAGATGATTTTACAGAAAATCATATCGACATGTTTGTGCCAATAGTCTCTCTTGAGACCGCTCATAATTCTCCAGTACCTGGGTAACCGAGCTTTGCTCGGTTTAAATAGTAAATATACTTAGATACGTACAGAATTACAGATAAAAGAAACCAAGAAATAGATTTTCTTAAAAAAAAGAAAACATGAAAAAAATGAGAAGCCGTCTGGATTCGAACCCGGAGCTATTAATTCGTGACCGCTATGACCGCCCGACTTCCCATCTGAGCTATTACGCTGTCGCGTCACGCGGCGAAATTTACCTTCGCAATCTAATGTCTAATGTGACAGTTTTTCATTGTCTAAAAACGCGCATAATATGCGTTTATAAAAAATGAAACCTAGTTAGATTGATTTATCGTCCCCGAAACCCCCTGCATACATGATTTCATCAAAATCGTTCGAGCCGTTTCCGAGATTCAGATTCTATATATATATACATATTTATATAGGTACAAGAATTGCTCGTTTAAAGATATAAGATGGACTGAATTAGAGTAGGTATTCTTTTCTTTTTATCATAGTAGATTGTCAAATTACTAGTCTAAACTAGTCGTAAATAAAAGCACGAAGCAAATTGTTTTTTTTCTTTCTACAATAACAACCCAACGCGTTTACGTAAGAAACCCACATTCTGAAAAATCTCACGTGAGATTGGGGGATGGGAGAGGGGGTTGAACAAAATCTCACGACATCTCACCAACGGGGGAGGGGGGGCCAGAAAATTTAAAAAAACACCTCACGTAATTTATGGACGCCCCCTAATGGGATTTTAAATTAACGTCTATTTTTTTAAATTATTGACTTGTATTGGTAATATCTTGAATATGACATGTAACTACTCGTTATCAATAAAAGAGTATGAGCATGACTAAAAAACTCCGAGAAAAAGGTTTCTTGTGTCGTAACGAGTTGAGAGAAAATCGCAAACCTCTAAATACGTGTTCCAAATTACGCTGTTTACTATAAAAAAACATACATAGTTTTCACTCTAAAATGCCATAAATTGTGTGTTATTTTGATCGAAACTTTTGTATGTGTTTCCAGAATATTACATCATAGTGTTATGATCAGTTTTGGGTAGTACGAGGACAATTCGAACGAGATTTAAAAATTTTAAGTTAAAAATAAAAGGAACGTTTTCATATAAGGAAACATCTAAATTACTTTTCTAAGTCACTGGTTCTAGTGTTACATTCTTCTCCGAACTCAAATGTTTTGCCTTTCCTTTTTTTACGTGGGGGAAATAAATGTACGTATGCCCGGCATACTCTCATTATGAAATGAGAGGAGATCTCCATCTACCCTCATTTGGGCTTCAAAAATCGTAGGGTGACCAACATTACACTACACACAACACTAACCATATCACCAGGTTTCTCCAAACTCAGTGCGCTATGCACACATTTATTTATTAGAGGATTCCGAGACGCCGATAACCGTAAACTGGGTAGTTTTCGGTTATTGGCATCGTGGTCAACGCGTCGTAGTTGAAATATATATCTATGTTTTTTATTTATTTTCCAATGCTTCCCGAACCATTCTTGCGTAGTAATGACATTCGGTAGACAGAACCTTCGGGTCGTGGATCTCGATCCAATGACCAGTTTTAGCATCAATCAAATGTTCAGCAATTGCAGATTCTTGTGCCTGACGATTTTTTACAGCGGCAATGTGTTAATTGTTTCAAGCCCCAGCAGTGGGAATATTTATTTGGGTGTTTAATGTTTATGACATGCATACATACATATATATTTAGCCTTGTTCTGCGACGAAAATTTAAAAGGGCAAGCAATGAAAGATACCTACTACAAACTATCTTGTAAAACAATGGTTGAGAAATGCTGGTCTGTCATATTGAGAGTGACATTGATTTGTTTACCTTTTATTCACGTAGATTTGGAATGAGCTATAGATAAAATGTTTTCAGGTATGCAGGGAATGGTCTGCGTATGTGCGTCAGTGTAGTAAATTCAGGTTAGTATTAAAGTAAAAGCGGAAAAGTGCGAGTGAGACTGCCGTACGATGGGTTTCGTACCATTAGCAAATTAACGGCCGAATTCCGCATACATAGACTATCGCAGTTTCCGCAGACAGGCTTTCATCCAAAAAGTTACACTAATATTTTGATTTTACCTTATGTTTCTAACGACGAATTTAATATAGCGTTTTAGTCTTCTAGTGGCGCCATCTAGTTTGCGTGGGACGGACTAATCGAACAAGAAACGGTAAAAATCAAGTTTGTTGTATGGGGCTCCCTTTAAATATTCATTTTATTGTATTTTTAGTATTTGTTGTTTTAGCGGCAATAGAAATACATCATTTGCAACGACTGATTAAGAGTTCTGACCGCCCTAGGCTAATTATGAAGACGCGCCCCCAAGGTGTGTTACGGTCGGCATCACTATCATCAGTCTGTATTCGACCACTGGTTATAGTTCTCTCGCATAATACGACACTCAGGCCGATCCGTCTTACGTTTCCAATCGCCACTACCCGTCTTTAGTGTATTGTCATTCCATCTGTACTAATGACGTCCTGCATTCCGCACTATATTTACCGGTTCGCGACCTCTATCCAGAATCCATCTGGCCCTACGGTTATCAGGTTAGATCTGACAGGCCCACTGGCACTTCAGTTTGCTAATACGGTGAGTTATATCGGTGATTTTAGTTCTCAGACGTATTACTTCATTGCGGATGCAACCCCTCAGGGAAACCCCAAGCATAGCCATCTATTCCATAGTTCGCTGAGCTACTTTGAGCTAACAGACCATTTTGACTGTCAGTGTCCACGTTTCAGCAGAGTAGGTTAACGTGTAGGACGCACTGATTGTACACTTTTGTCATGAGACTTTATGCAATGGGTGTTGATCGTTAAATTTCTTAAATGCCCCAGCCAGCCCAGTCCAACTGGATTCTTCCCATGGTCTCACCCCAAAACTACTTCTATCTAGTTTGAGCGTCTGCTTTAAGTAAACGTATATCTAAACAATTTCGAGAGTAACACCATTTACGGCCATCGGTTCCGACGTTGCACATGACTTTGGCTTTGTCAATTTTCATCTAGAGGCCGATGCACTGAGAAGAGTTTGCTAGGCTGTCCTGCATCCACTGTAAGCTATACAGCGATTCTGCCATGATGGCGATGTCGTCCGCAAATCATAGGACAGATGTACCTACTCGCCGTTGATGTTTAGGCCACGTCCAACCTTATCCCGTGTCATAAAATAAAACTATGTATCTGTATGTATCTACTATTTATGAAAGTTTTCAGATCGATCTGCAAGCAGAGCTAACATTGTCGTTTAATTTTCACAACATTCAACCTTAAGGTGATAAACCATTTTTTAGCTGACCGTAAATAAAACCAAAGCACCC
This sequence comes from Ectropis crepuscularia, assembly GCA_963693475.1. Classification (NCBI taxonomy): domain Eukaryota; kingdom Metazoa; phylum Arthropoda; class Insecta; order Lepidoptera; family Geometridae; genus Ectropis; species Ectropis crepuscularia. The sequence continues at coordinate 11,611,649 of OY856346.1, forward strand.
CTCACATCTAGATGACCAAAATCATGACAAGTGACTGCAAGCTAGTGTACCAGGTAGTGTACCAAGTTTGTAGTGGTAGGGCTTTGCAAAGTCCGCCTGGGGAAGTACCACACCTTTGCCAGTTAGTCTGCCGCCAAGCAGTAGTGTGCAAATATTACTGTGTTCCGGTTTGAAGGGCAATATTTCCAGAGAAATTACTGGGCTTAGAAATAAAACACCTTATATCGCCGGGTGACGAGCACAGTGCGGTGCTAGATTATGATTTGGCCTCTTCGTGTTCCAATAGCTGTATGTCATTGTGTTGTTATGGGCAGGTATATGTTGGTTACCACCATATACATGACCTGCTCGTCTCGTCACTCTAATCTAAAAATAAATAAAGTGGCCAAGTGCGAGTTGGACTCGCCCATGAAGGGTTCCGTTGCAGCAAGTAACATAATATTCATAGTACACATAGTTCGTTGTAACTTTGATCGAAGTTTTAATAATAGTGTATTTATGACGTATTAAAAAAGAAATTGGCAGTCATAGGAACTGCCGATAGAAGTGAAATCTTATAACTCAGAATTTGATAGCTTACCTAGGAAACTACACGGGTGTAACCGGAGGGTGTGGCCTCGCCATCATGGCATGGCCATCTAGAATTCCCATTGGCTCACACATTTCTAGATGGCCATGCCATGTTGGCTAAGCCACGCTCTGTCAGCATTTCCCATTGGCTGACGCATTTCTAGATGACCAATCGCCAAGGTCCCGAGTTTACCCGAAGATTTCTTATAATACCCGAGCGTGACGGTAGAATTCAATTTACACCCCACGAAAAATTTGTCTAGGCGCGCCTAAAGAAGTTTTCACTTCAAAAAACTACTCATCAGATCGAGTTCAAACCAATTTTCGTTGGTAGATTGCATGGTAATGTACATCTTATATTTTTTTTAGTTTTTTCGTTCTCTTACTTTAGAAGTTAGAGGGGGGGGACACACATTTTACCACTTTGGAAGTGTCTCTCGCGCAAATTATTTTAGAAACCTCAACATTATTTTTGACGACCTATCGATAGACATTACACACGTGTAGGTTTGATGAAAAAAAAAATTCAGTTTCAGTTCTCAGTATGGGGGGCAACCCTAATTTTTCTTTTTTTTTCTTTTTTTTGTAAAAATCTTAATGCGGTTCACAGAATACAACTACTTACCAAGTTTCAACAGTGTAGTTTTCATAGTTTCGGCAAAAAGTGGCTGTGACATACGGACGGACAGACAGACAGACATGACGAATCTATAAGAGTTTCGTTTTTACGTTTTACGGAACCCTAAAAACAAATCTATATCATGTTTCGCCGCATGACTTGTATTGGCTCAGTTTTTACAGGCAACACAGTTGTTGAGGTCATTGACCATCTGAAAACTCAAAATCAAGGACTCCCAAGCTTTTTTCAGATAACAGCGCTTTTAGCTTTAACTTTTTGTCGCGGTCTAGTTGAAATATAGTAGGGTGGCTGCCATGATGATGCCTAGATACGTGGGACACTCAGAAAGTTTTGAGAAACTAAAAAATTTACTTGTATGAAAAAAACGTTTTTACTAAATCTTTTCAAAGAACTCTCCACAAGCTCTATACAAAGTTTCATGCGTCTGAACCAATTTTCAAAACATTTTTTCCAGTCCTCCGCAGACACCCCTTCCACGGCCTTCTCGAACGCTGTTAGCGCGTCTTCCGGCGATGAAAACTGTATCCCTTTGAGCTGGTTTTTTATTTTAGGGAATAAAAAGAATGAAGTCCATGAAGTCCCTCGTTTTGATCGCAGAGTGCGGGAGCGCGTTGTCGTGGTGAAGAAGGACCCCGCGGAGCCCGGTGTTCGGTCGCTTGTTTCTCATTGCAGAAAAAACTTCTGGCAAGCATTTTATGCTGTACCATTCGGCGTTGATACTGCTTTGGTCTCGAAGTGGAATTGAAATTAGGTACCCCGTCAAAGTGAAGAAACTAGCGATCAAAATTTTCCTTGCGCACCTCGATCGCTTCACTTTCGTAAGTGTTGGTTCATTTTGAAACAGCCAAACTGTCGACTGACGCTTTGTTTCTGGATCGCATAGATAAATCCAGGATTCGTCACCTGTCACAATGTCGTAAACGCGCCGTGACGAGCCTGCATCAAATTTTTGTATCATATCGCGGCACCAATCCACACGGTGAGGTTGTGCACCCAGCGGGAAACTACCCTCCTTACGCGAAGGTGCTCGTGCAAAATCTTGTGAACACTTCCTGAACCAATCTGCAGAGTATGCTGAATCTCTTCGTACGTAATGCGTCTGTTTTCTTGAATTAGTTTTTTTACTGGCAGCACACTTTCTCCGGTGACAGCCGTCGTAGGACGACCACTCCTTTATTCATCCCCCAAAGTAAAACGACCGCGTTTGAACTCGCTATACCAGCGGTAGATGGTTGCTTTTGAAGGTCCTTCATTCATAAAAGCAATTCGAAGTCGATCAAATGACTGGGGCGAGTCTGCGATTTTAACGAAATCGATGTGTTTTTGTAGCCAATTCATGGCCATAATACATTATGTGGAAGTGTGAAATTAATACATACTATTACACATATCCTGAATTTCAAACTGAACTTTTAAAAATCGTTGCATATGCTTCTTGTCTCTTGAAATTATGAAATTGGTTTGGCCAAATTTGTTTTCACCCGTAATTTTGATGTGAAAAAATTATATGAAAACCGTGTTTTTAAAGATTCTAACTTTTATGTAGATACATATATGGGTTAGATCTTGTATGCCAATCTACTTATTAATCAGCAGATAGCCAGGGATAGTTTTTGAAAGTTTTTTAAAAAAGCCTCCTGAATACATCTGTGGAACGAACGATGTTGCACAGATGTATTTGCTATCACTCAAACAACAGGCGTTTTTGTAGTTGCTCGGCCACGTTATTCACAGTAGTAACTATTATCATAATCTGTGCCATACCAGCCATAGAATACATAATAACAGCCACTGTTTGGTTGCTCGCTCGTTTTGTACTGACGTTTGCTATGTTTCGAAAGAGTTGATATAGGTATGTATTTATACCTACATGTAGAGGTGCATTTCAATATTTTTTTCGCGTACACCTAGGTAGAAACTGATTGCCGATGTGCGATATAGAATTCTCACATACTAGGTATTGATTGATTGCTATAATCTGTTAAATGCAATGTAATAAAATTATAAAAATATTATCTATACATACCTATACAAATAAATAAAATTGGGTCGTCTGTTTGTAATATCAAATAAATAGTTTTTCACTTAGCTCCAATGAAACTAAATACCTACGGTACCTATACCTAAAAACTATTTTTTGTCTATCTCTTTGTTTGTGCCGGCTAATCTCCGAAAAGGTTGGACCGATTATGACATGACTTGCAATATCACATAGGTAGCTGATCTCTTTTTTTACGAGCAGGACATATGCCTGATGGTAAGCAACATGCCTGTCACATAACAGCACAGTGACACGCAACTATTGGAACATGAAGAGTCCAAATCCTCACTTAGCACTGCGCTCGTCACCCAGAGATCTAAGATATTATATCTCTCGGCCCTGTAATTCCTCTGAAAACATTGCCCTTCAAAGCGGAACACGGTAATGTTAGCATATTACTGATTGGCGGTAGAATTACTGGCAAAGGTGTGGTACTTCCCCAGGCGGACTCTGCCAAGAGTCCTACCAATACTAAAGATTTCCTAAGGCATGACAGGTTACTCTTACTTGAGGAAAATAGTTAAAAAAAGAAAACCCTCAAAACGGGCGGGCACAGTAAGTGGTTATGAACAAACGTTCATAATGTTTTTTTTTTCATCACAAGCTTCGCGTTTGTGATAAAAATTATACGTTGTTTTGTTCGGCTGCATCTATCGGTGGTTAGACTTCTTCAAAAGGTGGGTACTGTTCTTAAACACGTATACAGGGTTACTATAAAGACAGTGAGTTTTTTTTTATCGCGTATATGTCCTCTTTTGACCACCAACTCGCCTGATGGTAAGCGACGGTGTGGTCGAAGATGACGCACGTTGACCTAGTAAGAACGTATTCACTCTGACCTTGAAAAGTTCTAAATTGTATCTTTCAGAGAACAAGGAGGCCGACAACTTATTCCACTCTAAATCTGTACGTACGAGAAAAGTGGACTCAAACCGTTTAGTACGGATTTGGGAATATTGAGAAAATTCTGTTCGAGTTGCCTTAATATTTAATTTGTATTTCTCGCGGACTAAGCCGCGGGCAACAGCTAGTTTAATCATAAAGGCATATACCCTAAAACTAAGAACAAACATAGAAACACGACACTAAAAAAAACTGCAACGGATTCTGAAAGAAATAACACTTCTTGAGGCACCCATAAACATAACAATATGTTTATATACAATATCCAAATTAATGCAAAATCAAAATATAGCTGTGGCAGCATGTGGGGATTTTGCATCCCCAGAAATGGCCCAATTTATGTAATGTAATCAGAATTTATCCAATCAAATTTCGATAGAGGAACTTTCAAACTGCATTAAACGATCAGATACAGCTCCCGGCATGGACAATATTTCGTACTTTATGGTTAAAAACCTTCCAGATATAGGTAATCTAGTTTCTTTATACAATCGATTTTGGAGTACTAATTTTGTTTCCAAACAATGGCAGAAAGTTAAGATAGTTCCTATACCAAAAACATGAAATGAAAACCGGCCAACGTCAGCTGTCCATACTAAAATTTTACAAGCTATACTTACTCGTAGACTTGATTGGTTTCTTGAGAAAAAGACCTGATTTTCAGAGGAAACTGTCGGTTTTAGGCGGTCTAGATCATGCCTTGATAATTTAGCTAGGTCATATATTCAGATTGGTCACACAGAAAGTTATCCAACTACAGGTTGTTTTGTAGACACTAGACATAGAAAGCGCCGACATCAACGTCAATAATATAACAAGTCTCTTGCAAGTATTGGATGGTTTGGAAGTGGGATCAGATTTCTGTAAATATCTATGGCAATTTCTTCATGAAAGAGTCTTGTTGGTTCCGATAGATGACAATGTCACATTATGCCGAACTACGGGAGTTGGTTTAGCCCAAGGAGTGTTCAGAATGTGATGTGAGATGTGATAGAGGATGTCTAACATATTTTGACGGAGTACGTCCGAAACGAAGTGCTCCGTCAGAGTCTTTTTGTACAAAACACCAATGTTGGAGAGTTTAATGGTATTTTGCCTTCATCATCATCACAGGAAGCAAAAAAGCAACTGCGGCTTTACTTGTTTCTCTTTGGAGCGGGTTCCTAAGCTTAATTATTTTTATTTAGGTCATTAAAAGTGTCATCCGTTATTTTATAAGTTATTTATAGTTTTTTTCCTTGTGTGGTCTTTTAATAAAGAGTTTTTTATTATTCTCTTAAATAACTCTATATATTAAAATCCGCATCAAAATCTGTTTGGTAGTTTTAAAGATCTAAGCAAGCATAGGGACAGACAGACAGTGGGAAGTAACTTTGTTTTATACTATGTAGTGACAATGTATGATTTGAAATGAGATGACCAGAATGATGATTTTTTAAAAAGTTTAAAGAAGAAGATGACTCACAATCGTAAAGCAATGATAGGGTTATAATCTTACAACATCAGATTACATTTTTTAAACCAATAACAATTGATCGATTTTTGTGAATATTGATTTTAGGTACCTACTCAGGCGAATTTGAAAATATCTAGCCAAGAAATGAATAAAAACAGGTTTACTTCATATGAAATTAATGAACTAATACTTGTGTAAAACATTTTTTCTAACACTGCATTTGTCCTTCCTGTACGTTTGTCACAGTAACCCTGTAGAGGTAAATTTCCTAATGTCAATGTTTGGATATCTGTTGGTCAATTACATGGTAAAGTGAGAACGGATCGGGCTGAAATTTAGAACACAGTTAGATTATAGCCTGGAAGAACTCATAGGATATAGTTATCCCAGAAAAATACGGGAACAGGAATTACGCAGGTAAAACCGTGGGAGCCTATTAGAACGCATAATTTTTTGTTCCTAATTTACTTTGTCATAATGAATGTAGCATAATGTATAGTGTCATAATGCAACTTTCGCATAATAGTTTTTTTGCGTTATGTGTTTTAAGCATAACAATCTATTGTACTACATTTAATTCGACTATTGATGAGACGCATAATAGTTTTTAGGCATTTTTTATTTGATCTCATTTTTTTAAGGTGCCTTTTAAATCGCATATTATTTTTCACCTAATTTGCTTTGTCATAATGAATATAGCATAATATATAGTGTCATAATGTAACTTTTGCACAGTCGTTTTGTGGCGTAATGTGTTTTAATCATAAAAATCTATTGTACTACATTTGATTTGGCCGTTGCTCAGACGCATTTAGACATTTTTTAATTATTTGTTGTGCTACATAATAAATAACCAAGTTACATAGGACCCAGATCCGATTCGGAGCACCCCGACTTCACCTAGTCTTGTCGCTACTACCCCTAGAGTGTATTTAAAAAATGCGGGAGCCAGAAGCTCAAGGGAGGTCCTGAGTGGAGCGATCCATGCGAGGCCAAGCGTAGCGAAGGCGAGCGAAGCGAGGCGGTGACCTCCGTAGTGGAGCGCAGGCCGAGTATGGAGAAGCAACACTCAGGGCCGACCGCAGAGCTTCTGGCGGGAGCCCACCCGGAGTCAAAAAGTGCACCATTTGTCTTAAGTGTATGTAGGTTTTTAAGTCCTAAAAATGTTGTCTACACAAATTAGTACAAACTTTGCTTTACTACTGCATAAATACCGTTTATAGTACCTACCATAAAAATGGTGTTTACCATAAAAAAAATTATGGTGTTATTCTCAGACCAACGATTCTTAATCCTCAAAATATACTAAATAATTTCACAGCAACAGTATGATAACACGAATGCGATAATGACAGATACTATTGGCAATGATATTCCATTTAATTAGTAGATACCTACATTACGAGTAATAAATATTGTTGTCAAAGTACCCGCATTTGACTTGTTTTTTAGTTAGGCGTTTAAAGTTTATGCCGTTGATCATTATGTTTAAGTATAGTTATGCTTTTCTCAATGTGTGCCTTTGAACATTATGCTATTTATGGTTATGCGTCGAAACATTATACTAAGTTATCTGTATGCTATATATGGCTATGCGGTTAAACATTATGCTAAGTTATCGTTATGTCATATATGGTTATGCTAGTTAACATTATGCGAAGTCAGTTATGCGTTTAGTTGTTATGGTAAATTATCATTAGTCCTAAAAACGTTATGCCTACCTAAAATAGGACAAAAAATGTTATGCCACCCCATATAGACCCTAAAACCGTAAAACCGAGAGGAGCTGCTGGTCTTTACAAAATAAATGTATGTAAATGTTTGAATGTTATCAAATGTGTTGCTCAAAGCTTGGAAAACTATTTCACGGTAATATTATAAATAATACTTGTATATTGGTGGACAATTCGCACTCAACACCATCTGATCCAAAATTAAGCAACCTTGTAATATGGCAACCAGATAGCTGATATAATACTTATATAGTAGGAAATACATACTCATTATAGATATGAACACCTAGACACAGTACAAATATTTGCACTGGGTGGGAATCGAACCCACGACTCTCGGCTCTCCGAAGTGTAGGTATCCGATAAAAAACCGGTAAGCTAGTAATTTTTCGGCGATTTTTTTTACTTCATATGAAATTAATGGCTTAACCTAAAAAAACACTTATGTAAAACACTTTTTCTATCTAACCCTGCACTTTGTCCTTCCTGCACGTTCGTTACAGTAACCCTGTAGAGATAAATGTCCTATTAGTACCTATTATGAAAGTCAATGTTTGGATATTATGTGGATGTGTTTTGCTGAATGACAGTTTGGAACATTGAGATTATAGCCGTTTGTTATTGTCACATTCCAAATCGAAATGCAACTTACAACAGAGCACACTAAAGTCTAATATTCCTAAATGGTGTATGATATTGAATACGTAACAGTAACTTAACATGGAATATGTAGCAGTTCGCACCTGCTCCGGAATCCTCGTTTCGTAGAAACTATGGCTCTGTCTGTGGGCGCCTATCAGAATACGAATAGTGCTATATCTGTGTGAGTAATGTTGTCAATGTAGTTATGCAATTTTATTTTCCCACGCTCACAGACTACGGTCTTAAGCCACATTTGAAATCGTAAAAAATCATTGCACGAAAATGTTCTCGACGCAGATCCATTTTTCAAAGAGAAACAAAAAAATTTGAATTTGCTCTCAAAAAATGCGGAGGGAAATTTAAAAATCGAACAGATGTATTTTTTACTTTTAAATAATCGAATTTTTCAAAATAATAACAAGTGGCCAGTGTCTTATACATAAAAACTTTTTTTCGCAAAACTTTCGGAGTTAAGTACCTGGTATTAATAATAGCGCATGAGAAGACATAATTTCAGCGTGCCACACCGGATCCTCGAGCCCTAGGCTGCAGCCTAATTAGCCTATGGGTTAATCAGGCCCTGATCATCCGTGAAAATTTCAACTGTCTAGCTATCACCGTTCTTGAGATACAGCCTGGTGACGGATGGACGGACGAACGGACGGCCAAGTCTAAGTAATAGGGTCCCGTTTTTACCCTTTGGGTACGGAACCCTAAAAAAGGCATCTGAGGACAACAGGCGTAGGTCTCTTCCCTTAAAAAAAGTGTGTGTGTTCGTACTTGCGCACGCACGCAAGAAGTTATAATGAATTATTTTTTATGAAATATTAGATACTATAAGTAACGCTAACGTGCAGTAAAAACCGCTTGAAGCTAACTGTCAAGGTTTGCAAAAAATTGGCAGTCATAGGTAGTGCCGATAGAAGTAAAATCTCATAACTTGTAGGTACCTAATTTTAGTATAATTTTTTTAACCTTTACTACATTATCAACATCGTTAAGTTGTATCACCAACATTATTAGAAACTAAACATGTTACTAAAAACAACTCAATTGAACAAAAAATAAAATCAAACGTCAGCCCCGAACCACGCTCCTTTTGCAAAAAAATGTTATTTGTTACATTAGAGTTAGAGTGCAATGTTGCAAAGTTTTAACCACGTGTTCAATTTTCATGACCGAGCAATGAAAGGATTTTAAAATGAAAATAAATCCTGAGCGTAAACGAGGCAATCAAAAGAGCACGAAGTGAAAATCTTTGCACTCAAGTGCAACACGTAGCTAGATAACTTTCATCCCACCTCAGCGAGGAAATGACTAAATGCTTTGCGCATTATTCAGTTTCAGTTAATTCTTTTGGCGTCAAATAAACTTATTCGTAGCTAGAATAACTAATTTTATGTTTTTCATTTGTTTTCCCTTTTCAAGTTTTTTTGTTTTTAAGCTAAGGGGAGAACAAGTCAACATGAACCATCCCCTGACTGGATCGGTACGAAACGTCAAGTCGAATGCTTGCAAGTACCTAGGCCCTCTTTCTACTTAGTCTGTGAATATAGCGCGTGTTAGATTAAGGGTTCCTTGGAACCCTTCACCTAACGTTTAAATTGACTAAATGGGTGGTTTATACGTGTCAAATCCTGCATAATGTGGTATTTTATGGGCTATTTATTGTAATAAAAAGAAAGGAATTCATGTATTTCCGAAATTATACAATAAGTATAACCATGTTATACATAATACGGTTAAATATAATTACTTAATAAATAATATGTAAGTATTATTGTATAAAGTATAATAGCTTATAAGTAAATCAACGTTGATTTACTTATAAGCTATTAAAAATCCAACTTTCAAGTAGCGAATGTTTCAGTTCGAGTAATATTCATTTTGTTATGGGTACATAGGTTGGTAAGTTTGTGTGTTAGATTTCGAAATAGCTGCTATATTGAGTCTTCGATCAAATTTTGAAGTTTATTTACAAGGATGTCATTTTCATTTGGGACGTACTATATACAGGTTGTTGTTATAATTATTAGAATTTTTTTTCCATAATTATTTTTCTAATGTACCACATATTCAAGTATCCTGCGTAGTGAAACGAAAAGATTTGGTTCTGGCACTTCGCCGGCCGCTACCGCGGCACGCTCGTTTCGCTCGCTCGGCTTGTGCGTTGTTGGTCACAGTTCTAACCTAACCTAACCGATTCCTTTCGATTTAACCTAAACTTCGTTCTGCACTTTGAATTTTTGCAAATCTGTTTGTAGATTTATGTTGCTATAAAATTAGTTTTTTTTTATCATAACATAAATGTTCGAAAAGGGAACTGGACGTCTACTCTGTTTCTACGAAAACGAAATTTCGTCAAAAAAACTCGCGACTCTCGTTCTACTTCGTTTCGTTCGATACAACATTATTTGACAACCAAATGTCCTATGCATACTCTAATTAGAGTAGGCTGGGAACATTTAAACGGACAAAACGACGGATCGAAGTAGAATCGGAGTTTGAAAGTTGCGAGTTTATTTCGAAATTACGTTTTCGTAGCAAGAGAGTAGACGTCCTGTTACTCAGTCGAAACGTTATTCGTCTAAAAGTTGTCTGGCCTAGTGAAGGATTTAGCAAATTATAAGTGCACCTAACGTGTTGTGTCATCATAATAATAAACTTAACAATAATTATAAACAAAACGTTGTCATCCAAAATTTTGACAATCGTTAGTTGTCAAAATAAAAAATAAAGTCCATTTCACGAAAGAAGTCCCGCGGACAATTGTGGAACTAAATTTGACAGATGGGGAGTTCGGCCATGGTGTCGTTTGTCGATGTTATCAAGGTGCGTTTGTTGTGGTAGATATTTTGTGTGTGTATTATTGGATTAGTGCGTTATAAGGTTTATTTCCTATGCCAAAAGTTGTAAAAAGTGCAGGTCGAGAAATGATATTAAAGGTGAAGGAGTTCTGTGAAGCGGAACACAAGAATCGCGGCGTTTTAATACCATTAGACAATGTTCGCAAAAGAGTCGCCGCCATGACAGGTAAATTTTGGGGCTGCCATATTATACATATTTTTTCCCGATTGATTTATAGATTGGAGTTAAGTTTTTTTTAAAGCACGATTTTTATTAAGGAAAATTTGAAAAGGAATTAACACAACACAACAAAAATTTGTAAAGTTATATTCAACTATAATGTAATTAGATACGGAAATAGTCATGGTTAGATTTTTTTTTAAATTGTTCATTTTATTGCAGGTGTGTCAGAGAAAACTGTAACGAGAGTTACAAAAGAAGGCGCAACAGCGGCGAGTACTTCTAAAGTTATCATCACCCCAGGGAAGAGTCGCCCGCATCCCAAAAAGTTCGACTTGGATGGATTTGATTTGTGCGCTATACGGCAAAAAATTCATAGTTTTTATGTTGTGAAGAAGGAATTACCTACATTGGCTAAATTACTTGCAGCTTTGAGAGAAGACATAAATTATCAAGGAAGTATCACAACATTGCACCGTATATTGCATAGCATCGGTTTCAAGTATAAGCGATGCCAATCGAAACGTAAATTACTAATGGAACGTTATGATATTACTGCATGGCGTTCAAGATATTTGGAGAGAATCCGAAGAAATCGCAATGTGGAAAAAAAACCTGTAGTATATTTAGACGAGACCTATTGTCACGATAGTGAACATAAAGAGGTATTATAGTTGGGGTAAGGGTAAAGGGGAAATAATAAGATGTTATAAATCCAAGTATATTACAAAAGAAATAAAGATAAAAGGGAAGTAAAGTGAAATTAAAAGAGTGTAAAAGAACAAAAAGAGGGCTTAAGTGAGTGTAGTGGCTTCCAAGCAGGTTCACAGGAAGGATAGTCCGTGATTATGATTATGATTATGAGCGGTAGAGTTCTCAGCCGGCAGCAAGGAATGGCTCCACCCAGCAGCAGATAATGGCTCCATCTTGAACGGTAGGGTTCACAGCCGGCAGTAAGGAATGGCTCCAGCCAGCAGCAGAGAATGGCTCCACCCAGCAGCAGAGAATGGCTCCATCTTGAACGGTAGGGTTCACAGACGGCAGCAAGGAATGGCTCCAGCCAGCAGCAGAGAATGGCTCCACCCAGCAGCAGAGAATGGCTCCATCTTGAACGGTAGGGTTCACAGCCGGCAGCAGGAACGTTCAGACCTTCAAGGTTTATTGGTGATGTTGGTCACTTGGGAGTCCACTGTTCTTTGTGTTTCCTTTTTGGAAGCCAGATTCTCACTGCCCATCTCAGCCTCTGAGATTCATAATGTAAACTTTTAGTCTTTTGAATCTAGAATAAAAAACTTTATTTTAATATTAATAGTTGAAAGAGGATTAGGTCTAAAAACTATACGACCTTATGAAAAAGGGTAGAGGTTGCTAAGCGACGAATGATGTTTGAAGTATTGACATAATGAAATTATGTAAACAAATAGGATTTTAGAAAAACGTAAATATTACAGGTTTAAGTGAGATATATAATTCCAGAACAATATCATAATGATGAGAAAATTATTCTTTGTCGTATGGACACAATTAAAAGGAAATTAGTGATATGAAAATTTGGTATGTAAATATACGCATCTCTCCTGAGTGATGAAAAGTGGTGCTTTTGGAATAGGGATGTACGTTTACATATTGTAGTCAATATGTAACGTTACATATTCGTTATATATAGGTTTAGGTGGGAGAGGTAGATGAAGGGGAAATAACAAGATGTTATAAATACAAGTATATTACAAAAGAAAATGATGAAGTGAAATGGAAATGATAGTACAATAAAAAAAAGACGTAACTTAAAAATAAAGATTGGGGAATCAACTGGCTTGAGGGGCTAGTGAGTGTAGTGGCTTCCAAGCAGTTTCACAGGAATGATAGTCCGCTTCGGGAACGATAATCGACTTCAGAACAGTGGTCTGCTTCCAGAACGATGGTTGACTTCAGGAACAGTGGTCTGCTTCCAGAACGATAGTCGACTTCGAGAACAGTGGTCTGCTTCCAGAACGATGGTTGACTTCGAGAACAGTGGTCTGCTTCCAGAACGATGGTTGACTTCAGGAACAGTGGTCTGCTTCCAGAACGATAGTCGACTTCGAGAACAGTGGTCTGCTTCCAGAACGATGGTCGACTTCAGGAACAGTGGTCTGCTTCCAGAATAATAGTCCGTGAACGGTAGGGTTCACAGCCGGCAGCAGGAACGTTCAGACCTTCAAGGTTTATTGGCGATGTTGGTCACTTGGAAGTCCACTGCACTTTTGTTGTTGCTCTTATGGGAGCCAGATTCTTTCTGCCCATCTCAGCCAATTTGATTCATAATGAAAACTTTTAGTCTTTTGAATCTAGAATAAAAAACTTTATTTTAATATTAATAGTTCAAAGAGGATTAGGTCTAAAAACTATACGACCTTATGAAAAAGGGTAGAGGTTGCTAAGCGACGAATGATGTTTGAAGTATTGACATAATGAAATTATGTTAACAAATAGGATTTTAGAAAAACGTAAATATTACAGGTTTAAGTGAGATATATAATTCCAGAACAATATCATAATGATGAGAAAATTATTCTTTGTCGTATGGACGCAATTAAAAGGAAATTAGTGATATGAAAATTTGGTATGTAAATATACGCATCTCTCCTGAGTGATGAAAAGTGGTGCTTTTGGAATGAAAATAGGGATGTACGTTTACATATTGTAGTCAATATGTAACGTTACACTATATACACAACACTTATCATGCCAAAAGTTGCTGGCAAAGTGAGGAGGAGCCTGGGGTGTTCGTGTCAGAGTCATCAGGGAGTCGTTGGATAAATGCTCATGCAGGAACTGAAAATGGTTTTGTTAATGGTGCATTGTTAATGTTCAAATCCCAATCCAAATCCTCAGATTACCACGATGACATGAACTCAACAAATTTTTTGAAATGGATGAGTGAGAAAGTCGTTCCTAACCTACCTGAAAGGTCACTTGTGGTAATGGACAACGCTCCGTATCAGTGCACTCAAATAAATAAAGCACCTACAATGTCAAGTATTAAACGTGATATGCAGGAATGGCTGCGAGGAAAGGGAGTATATTTTGAAGATACTTGGACAAAAGCTGTATTATTTGGATTAATTAAGCAAAACAAAGGTCCACCTACATATGCCGTGGATGAATTATTAAAATCTCACAATCATGAATTGCTAAGATTGCCGCCTTACCACTGTGATCTCAATCCGATCGAAAAAATGTGGAGCCTTGTAAAGAGACGGGTAGCGGATAAAAACGTGAGCCAAGATCCAAAAGAAATTGTACGCCTAACAGAAGAGGCTTTCGAGTCTGTTACAGCGGAAGATTGGGCAGTTCAATGTAAACATGAACAGCATTTGGAGGAAGAATATTTAAAAAATGATGGTCTTATGGATGAAGAAATGGATCGATTTATTATATCTACGGCTAGTGATAGTGAAACAGAATCTGATTCTGTTTCTATTCACTCTTCTGACAGTGATCATAGTATGACCGATCATAATTATTCAATAAAACTTTTTAAATGTTATTTCATTTTTCTAATTTGAAGTTGGTTGAACATCTATATTTCCATTTTATATTTTAGAAATTACAGGAAGATTAATTTTTCACTAATCTGACCTTAGCAGTGTAAACATCAAATAGGTACCTATATAAAAAATATATTCTATTAAAAACAATTTTTTCTTATCTAACTGTTCGAGTACGAAGTTAATAAAATGAAACTAATGAACTATATAACATAGGCGATATAAACAACTACAGACCAATCTCGCTGGCCACTATACTTGCAAAGGTGCTTGACAGTCTGCTTAGCGCTCAGCTGGACCAGTACTTGCACATTCACGATAACCAATTTGGTTTTAAATCTGGGCTTTCTACGGAGTAAGCTATAATGTGTTTAAAGCAGACTGTCAGGTACTACACTAAGAGACGTACACCTGTCTATGCTTGTTTCCTCGACCTCTCGAGAGCTTTTGATCTGGTTTCCTATGACATTTTATGGCAAAAGCTCAAAGATATTTCTATGCCGCGTGAACTGGTTCAAATTTTTAAGTACTGGTATCTTAATCAGATCAACATAGTTCGGTGGTCGAGTGAGACATCGGAGCCGTACAGGTTGGAGTGCGGGGTAAGGCAAGGAGGGCTGTCTTCTCCAAAACTCTTTAACCTCTACGTGAATGCACTGATTGAGGAGCTCAGCGGAACACATGTCGGCTGCCACATTGATGGAATTGAACTGAATAATATTAGTTACGCGGACGACATGGCCTTGCTGAGTGCCTCTGCCTGTGGACTGTCAAGGCTATTGACCATCTGCGAGCAGTATGCGCTGCGTCACGGGTTGATTTATAATATTAAAAAGAGTGAATGCATGGTCTTCAAGGCTGGAGGGGTATGTCCGGATACTATACCTGCCATTAAATTGTATAATACCAAGCTCAAAATGGTAGAACAGTTCAAGTATCTCGGACATATATTGACCTCTGACCTTCAGGACGATGCGGATATAGAGAGGGAACGAAGAGCGTTGTCTGTACGAGCCAATATGCTGTCCCGTAGGTTCGCACGGTGTTCGAGTGATGTCAAAATTACGCTGTTTAGGGCATATTGTACGTCCTTCTACACGAGTGCTCTGTGGGTGTCATACACTCAAAGACAGTACAGCGCCCTTCGGGTGCAGTTTAATAACGCTTTCAGGATGTTGATGCGGCTGCCTCGGTGCTGCAGTGCATCGGGGATGTTTGCCGAGTCGCGAGTCGATTGCTTTTACACGACCATGCGCAAACGGTGCGCATCCCTGGTGCGCAGAGTTCGCGCTAGCTCCAACAGCATTCTGGGAATGTTTTCAGATAGGTTTGACTGTCAGTTCTTGAACCATTGTTCGATGATTCAGGTACTGACTAATAAAGACATGTCAAATTGTAATTTTAGAAATGATAGTAATTTGTAATTGATGTTGTAATTGTAATTGATTTTTTAATTGTTTGTATGACCTCGTGAATGGTTGAAATAAATGTTTATTATTATTATTCACTCATTTATTTTTCTTCTTAAGTTTTTTACAATAGATATATAAAATAAACATTATAAAAAACTTAAAAACTAGGGTGCCGCCAGCAGCGGGGCAGGGCCCAAGCTACCGGTGGTTAAGGCTGCAGAGTGAGGAACCTCCTGACGATGCGCGCTGTGTCAAGGATGACTGCCTTCTGCATCTGGCCCTTAACCCAACCGTCTAGCGAAAGTCTCTTTAGATGTTGGTCGAGACTCTTCGCTATAAGGCCGTTTGCCGACACGACTATTGGGACTATGATCGTCGAGTCAACATCCCACATGGCGGTAACCTCATGAGCCAAGTCAAGGTACTTGCTCAGCTTGTCCTTCTCGGCTTTCACGAGGTTCTCGTCATGTGGTACGGTGATATCGACGATTATTATTATTATTTTTTGAGTACAGTTCTCATTCTCGGAGCTTTAAGAGTTCCGGTGTTTTATGAAATCCACGGGCTCATGCCAAGTGGACCTCATGATTGAGTTGTGTATCTGGTAATGAAGAATCATCATGCAGAAACTTTCTCACAATTCGGCATGTATTCAGTATTGCAGCTTTTTGCATTGTCATATATATGTTTTTAGGTAGATCTAGGAGAGTTATGCTGTGATGTAAATGTTTCGGAATTACTCCTGTGCTAGAGAGCACCAACGGTACAATGTAAACTTTTTTCATTTTCCAAATCCTGACAATTTCTTCTTTTAAGTCTGTATATTTATGTATTTTTTCTGTTATTGTTCTTTGTAGGTTATGTGTGTTTGGTATTGCAATGTCTATAATATATACTGTCTTTTCAATTTTGTCTACAAAAGTGATATCGGGTCTATTGTTGTGTATCGTTTTGTCTGTTAGAATAGCTCTATCAAAGTAAATTTTGTGCGCTGTGGTCTCTATGACAGGTTTAGGGGTATATTGGTAGTAAGGTTTTTGAGTATCTGTTATTAATTTATGTTTGATAGATAGTTTTTGGTGAATAATATTTGCGACTTGGTTATGTCGGTGAGTATAATCTGTTTGAGTAAGTGTCGGGCATGCACTTGTTATGTGCTGAATAGTTTCTGGCAGTCGATTACATTTTCGGCATTTGTCGTTTTGTGTATTGGGGTCTTTGATGATGTATTTTCTATAGTTCTTAGTGTTAATTACTTGATCCTGTATAGCAATTAGGAAGCCTTCTGTTTCAGGGAACAAAGATCCTAGTTTCAGCCATTTATTTGAGGACTCTGCATCTACATGTGGTTGTTCTAAATCGTTTATGTGTCTTCCGTGAAGTTCTTTACTTCGCCATTTATTTAACTTTTCTGCCTCTTGTTCTTTCATGGATTTAAAATTAATGTCAGTTTGGTTTAAATTTAAGGGTGTGTACTTATCATCCAGAGCAAGTATTGCTTGATGGATGTGGCTTACATCTGATTTTTTATAAAAGAATTCGCGTAGGTATTTTATTTGATTTTGCCAAAGTAATGTCAAATCAGTTAAGCCCCGACCACCTTTGTCTCTTTTTAATGTCGTGCGTTCTATTGCAGATTTTGGGTGTAGGTGATTATGTTTTGTTAGAGTTGTTCTTGTTTTTATTTCTAATCTTTTATTATTATTATTATTATTATAAATTATTTCCCCTGATTTCCCCATACCATATAAATTTAACCGTGGCAACATTATGTCGCGCGAATACAGCGTTGCGTCTGCGGGACTTCTTTCGTGAAATGGACTCTAGGCGAACCGTTGGTTGGCAAGTGATAATCGGCCAAATAATTTTCTGCGGAAAGTCAGGATCCCGTTCTATTCTAGATTTAATTATCTATTTTATTATGGGTAGCGATTCTGAAACCATTCGGTTGCATCCGACACGGAATCTCGGTAGCGATTCTGAAACCATTCGGTTGCATCCGACACGGAATCTCATCTCTCGGTCTTTGTCTTATCTGTTTAGCATGACAAAGACCGAGAGATGAGATTCCGTGTCGGATGCAACCGAATGGTTTCAGAATCGCTACCCTCATCTCTCGGTCTTTGTCATGCTAAACAGATAAGACGAAAGACCGAGAGATGAGATTCCGTGTCGGATGCAACCGATTGGTTTCAGAATCGCTACCATGGAGTATGGAGCCAAAATCCAAAATGCCGTGCTAAATAAAACATTGTCTATGGATTCTTCTTCGTTGTCAACATCAAATAATTGACTCTACTGTCAAAGTCAAATTAGACAAATATGACAACCAAATAAACAGCTGTTCTTTTTGGCGCGCAACGCATTGCTATGAAATGATATCGATCGGTGAAAGCGAGAACTATTTCTGTACTTACTGAATTTATGGTGATTCAATCAAAGCACATAATTAACTGATAATAAAATGGGTCTTTTGGAACTGTGTGAGAAATATTACAACACCAGGAATCTCTATGAAGTGTTGCAAATATCGGAACAAGCTTCCGACAAAGAAGGTAATCGCTTAGCACTTTCCCAAATAAATAATCAGGAAATACTTTTTTGCATCTCTTTTCCATTCATAAAACAAGTACCTACCTACCTTGAGAGTATTTTATCATTGATTGCCTGTCTTCTAGATCGATACTAACTTTCTTTCTGGGTAGTTTCGTTTTTCGTTCCAACCGGCAATCGATAATTATCTTGTTTCAGTAAAAAAAGCGTACCACAAATTATCGCTAAAAGTTCATCCCGACCGAGTACGTGAAGATGAAAAACTAGAAGCCACAGAAAAGTTCAAAGTACTTGGAGGAGTGCACGCAGTTCTCACAGACAAAGAAAAGAGAGCATCGTATGACGAAACGAAATCTGTAGATGATGACGATAGTTCAATCGACTTAGACCGAGACTGGAGTGTTTACTGGAGACTACTATTCAGGAAAATAACAGAAGAAGACATTAGAGCTTATGAAAAAGAATACATTGGTAAGATATTTTTCTGCATATGCAAAATTGTAGCAAGACCTTTTAGACCTTTCGGAAAGTAAAACACTTATTATAACTTTAAACATCAACCAACAAACTTTACATAACCTACTATACCATAAATTACCAGAACTGACTGAACTGGCCACATGGCTCAGTTGGTAGGGAGTCTGCTTATTGGGCCGTAGGTTGCAGGTTTGATTCCCACCCAGGACAAACATTTGTATGCTGAATATCAGTGTTTGTTCTGTGTAGTTAGTTTGTAGTGGTAGGACTCTTAGCAGAGTCCGCCTGGGGAAGTACCACACCTTTGCCAATTATTCTACCGCCAAGCAGTAATGTGCAAACATTACTGTGTTCCGGTTTGAAGGGCAATGTTTCCAGAGAAATTACAGGGCTTAGAGATATAACAACTTAGATCTCTGGGTGACGAGCACAGTGCAGTGCTAGGTAATTGATTTGGGCTCTCCATGTTCCAATAGCTGCGTGTCACTGTGCTGTTATGTGGCAGGCATGTTGCTTACCATCAGGCACATGTCCTGCTCGTCTCGTCACTCTTTATTTAAAAAAAAAAAAAAAAAAAAAAGTGTCTCTGTGTTTCTAAGTATCATAAGTATGTATTTAAATTATGTATGTTTTACATCAGCTATCTGGCTTCCATAATACAATATTTGCTTAGTTTATAGTTGATAGTGATGTATAAAGTGTCAAACAATATTTATTGTTATCACAGTTTTGAAGTGTGTGAAGTTATATTCATATTCATAAGTTGTGTTGAGTGGTGTATGATAGGAGACTTATGTCCAGCAGTGGACGGACACAGGCTGATGATGAAGTCATATTACAAACTAAGTCAAATGTGAACTGTGCCAAATGGTTAATGGTGGCTGGTATACCCAATACATCAACCTACCATTGCTTTTAACCTGTTTATGAATTCGGGAAGAAGGCCCATTGAGCAAATTTAGACTCTATCAACAAGAATTTAGATTTAAATTAACAGGAACGCGGCGGTCCACCGGCGGACACATGCCACATAAGAGGTTAAATTGAATAATACTACTCTGTCCTTCTACAATATCCAACTGTTATGTTTCCAGGTTCTAAGGAAGAGAGAGATGACCTCAAACATGCATATTTGGCTGGCAAAGGTGATATGGACTACATAGTTGACCATGTTCAATTTGCAAGATCTGAACATGAACCACGACACAAAGAAATTCTCAATGTATGTATGTTTAACTTTGTATTATGTTGTTAATGATCATAGTAAACTGCATCACGCCAGTGCATCCTCACTCGCTCAAGGTCGCGCGGTTTTAGCCTACAGCTAGACCGTCCCTCCCAGGGAACAAGTGCCAGTCGGTTGTCGGACACACGGCTGAGCGCTCGCGCAACGCGTTCCCCGCGCATATTGTTATTAGATATGTCGACAACCCTCCGCGCTAGACAGGGACAGAGTTACGCGTTAGAAAGAGCGCAAATGTTTATTTGAAAATCGCGACAGGTATTGCGAGCTGAATTGTACTTTGTTGTGTCCCAGCAAGAATCGCTATTTATATAATTGTTTTCGGTAAGTGAGGCTTCTGTACTAATATTTATACTGTGACCACGCTGTGCAATAAGTTAACAATGCAGTGAATGTTTTACCCTATGTTAGTGGGAAATATGAAGAGTGACCTCTGTCCACTGTCACTCTATTCAACTTGCTCAAAACATCATGTAGATGTACCTTATGATCTGGTTAACATAATATTTCTAAACCTAAGATTGAAACTTACATTGGCTTACAAACAACCTTAGGAATTATAGTCTGTGCAGTATACATAAAGGCCAAAAAGAGAAAATTCACCCCTAAATGTGTAATGGAAATTTTAGTCAACAAAAAGTTCTTATTAATAGTTCAGCATTTGACCATCAAACCACAACCTTGCTTTGCTTCTCGGAAATTGGTTGTTTATGCTACCTTTGAAAAGATGTTTTAATTCATTTCAAGTTTAATCATTGAACTTGGCACCCATTTAGATCTCACTTCTTTTGTTGTTGAAATAAACAGCTAAGCTATATATTATAATATTTATTGAACTTGGCTCTCATTTCACATTTTATGTTTTTGACGATATAATTACTTTTTGTACAGAAATTATTTAAGACAATTAATTATTAATTAACTAATCACTTGTTTTCTATTAAATTCTCAAAAAAGGTATAGAGACACGAAAGTTAACTATCTGTTTCGAAAGTACGCTTCAACACAACACCCAAACTTGACGGGGCTATATAATATTTATCAAACTTGCCTCTCATTTCACATTTATGTTTTTGACGGGATATCATTGATTTTTGTACAGAAATTATTTAACGAATCACTTGTTTTCTATTAAGTATCTGTTTCCAAGTATGCATCAAAGGGAATTAAACAAGCCCAAACTCGACGGGTCTATGTCGTTTAATTACTGATTTCCTATGAGCACCTTCCAGCTCCATTGTCAGACCCTAGTTACCATCTATTGCCAAAGTACTCATCAAGACAAATCTAACGAGCCCAAACTCGACAGGGCTATTTTGTGTCATTGCTGAGTTCCTTTGACTACCTTCCAGCTCCATCACAAGACCCTGGTTAGCATCTAGCATCAAAGTACTCGTTAAGACGGATCACACTTGATTATGTACAACAAAAATTATTTCTAATCAGCACTAGACCAACTACGTATAGTTTACAAATAATGTTTGAGTGTCTGTTGGTCAATCACATCATATTATTCGGATTAAACAGATTCAAAGTGTAAAAGTGACTTGATAGTTAAAAACCGGCAATCATCAATTGTAATTGCTATTTTCTTTTTACAGGCACTAGTGAGTTCACATTCAAATAATTGTAATACTACATTTTGTTATAAAATTATTAAAAATGACTAGTTTCTGATTTATTCCTTCTTATTGACCCAATTTCCTATCTGGATGCCAAATTTGAACTTTCTAGGTTGTCTGGAACTGGGGGAAATCTTATTAGTCTATAACTCAGTAATCGTTAGTAATGACGATTTTAGAACGTTAATATCTAAATAACTGTTAGAAGTATGTTTATGAAATTTGAAGCGCGTATTGGTATCCCGCAAGTTTCATTGTGTGAGCAATTTGACAAATTAATGTGAAATAGTTTTTGAGTTATGAGAAGGACAAAAGTAGCTCCAAATGGCTCGTCACATGGTGCGGCTCGCCAGTTTATTTACTTGAACTTGGCTTGCCACACTACCGCGTCTCTAGATAATTATATATACCTATATTTTTTATTTAATTTAGTCACTCCACAGACTCCGGGGTCCTTTGGTGGTGAACTTTGTCATTTGGGTTCTCTTTTTTTACATATTTATTTGATTAGGAGAAGAAAAGGAAGATAGGGGAGTTAGATAATAATCATTCAAGGCGAACATTTACCGGAAATACATAATGAACGACCAGGGCCGGATTTAGGGGAGGGCAACCGGGACACATGCCCCCGGGCTTCCACAACCAACAGACTTCGGAAAAAAAACCGACTAGTAAACATCTTTTACGTTAACTTTACAGGGGGGATGTATTTCAACGTCCCCGACGAGGCCCCGGGCCTGGGGACTCCACACCTCTAAATCCGCCTCAGTACACGACGGTACGGTCGACATTTGTCGGGCATGCCGCCATCCATCCATCATCAAGCGAATCACTTCGTCATGTTATTTCCGGTTGTTCGCATCTTGCTAACGACGAGTACCTACTTGCACAGCCACAACATAGTAGCCAGGATCATCCACCAGCAACTTGCTCTTCTATACGGCCTTGTCCGCCTTGTCGAGGCCAAGGTGCCGTACTATAAGTACCTACGCACCTCTGCCAGTATCTACTTGAAAATGGTCGTGCATTGTTCTACTGGGGCAGATCTATCATCAATGCCGGAGTCCCTCAAGGGTCGGTACTCTCTGCGACGCTCTTCCTGCTACATATCAACGATCTGTTGAAGCCCGGTATCTTTGGGTACGCAGATGATAGCATCTTTGTAGAGAGTTACATATCTAGCGCGAGAGCCAATGGGAGCATCGTCGTCGTCGTCGTCATCGTCGAACATCGTCGAAAAGTGGCTAGTCTGACAGTGTTTTACAGAATACATTTTGGAGAGTGTGCAGCGGATTTACACGACCTAATATTGCCTTCCCCTTTCCACTACAGGACAAGTCGTAAGTCGGCCCACTACCACCCATACACCACTGTGGATATTCCCAAAATCCGTACAAAATGGTTTGAATCCACTTTTCTCGTACGTACAGCTTTAGAATGGAATAAGTAGCCGGCCTCCTTGTTCCCTGAGAGATACAATCTAGAACTTTTCAAGGTTAGAGTGAATACTTTCTAGGTCAACGACGTGCGTCATCTTCGACCACACCGTCGCTTACCATCAGGCGAGTTGGTGGACAAACGCGGACCTACCTATACGCGATAAAAAAAAAGCGAACTCACCTGAGTTTACTGTGAGAGAGTTTGATCGAGCGTTTGAGTTTGACCCTTGAGGCGGTGTCTAAATGAGGCGATCACAATCGGGTCAAGTTGAACGAGAGTAAGATGCAGGCGTGTCTGTTCTCTAAAGGAGTCCATTCCAACTGACTCCAACTTTTAGAGGTGTTTCCGTGCCGGTTTCTGACCGTCTTGAGCTTTTGGGCGTTACTTTGACCTCTACGCTCTTAACTTACTTCGTAACTTTGGCTCGTATATCGAGTCCAAGGCTAAACTAGGTGTCCTCTCAAAGAGTGCGAAGGTACTTCAAGTCTGAACAGTTGCTTACATTATATCAAGCACAGATTCGCTCCTGTATGGAGTACTGTTTGCACTCCTGCTTACTGTTCGGCTAAGTATCAGCTGGAGGAATCGATCGAGAGACGTGCCAAAAGGCTCATAGGCAACGACAATTTTGTGCGAAAATAACTGCAGTCTTGAACATCGCCGAAAAATTGATAGCCCTATCGGTTTTTTGTCGGATACACTTCGGAGAGTGTGCGACTGATTTGCATGATCTAATACCACCCTGTCCTTTTTTCTATCGAAATGCTCGTAGCTCGAAAAAGCGACATCGTTTCATGGTTGATGTTCCAAAGACACGAACGAAGAGATTTGACTCTACTTTTGTGATAAGAACGTCTAGGCTGTGGAATACGTTGCCTGAGTGGGTTTTCCCCGATGGTCAGCCCCGGATCTTCAACAATTTTTAGGCGGGGCAAACTTATTTTACTTTCTTTTCTATTCTATTCTTATTCTATTTATTTTACGCTGCTATTTATAGCCGCGGTTCCACTTCTGTCCTCTGGAAGACTTACGAATTTTACTTGACCGATTCAGCTGATCAGCTCAGTTCAGCTGTATCAGCTGAGTAACCTTCCCCAGTCTTCTAGCCCCTTTCCCCTGACTACACACATTTCTCAAAAGAGACAATAGCGCGTGTAGAACCCCTCTCTCCCGGCCAGGGTTATCACACAACAAGATGGCAAAACAATATACTTTTTGAATCAGTTCAAATAGATTAATGGTTTCTTAGCATGATGAGGCAGAATGAACACCTACAAGATGTTGGCTACGGTTGGTTAAGGTTTTTTTCAGAATAGAGTGACAAGACGAACAGGACACAAGTATGACTGACATGCCTGCCCCGAACAGCACAGTGACACAGTTGCTATTGGAACATGAAGAGTCCAATCATGTCACCTAGCACTACACTGCGCTCGTTACTCGGAGATATAAAGTGGTTTATCTCTTAGCCCAGTAATTTCTCTGGAAACATTGCCCTTAAACCTGAACACAGTAATGTTTGTACACTTCTGTTTGACAGCAGAATAACTGGCTAAGGTGTTGTTTCCCCAGGCGGCTTCTGCAAAGAGCCCTAAAATGACCACTACTAAACTGAAATGAGCCAAACATAGCACGGATTCAGCCAGCTCATTTCTTTCTGTTATTTTGGCTTGTGTTCTGTTGTGGATGGCGGTTATATTGACCATTATCCAATATGTAAATTATCAACTTCCTAGTACCAAAATGAAAAAAAAAATTGATAAATGTTCTTAATATGCCCGCTGCTACCTGTTTTGTCGCCCGAGTGCAGTACAACTTCAATCTTATACCTTTAAACGAGCAATTCTTGTACCTATATAAATATGTATATATATATAGAATCTGAATCTCGGAAACGGCTCGAACGATTTTCATGAAATTGTGTATGCAGGGGGTTTGGGGGACGATAAATCGATCTTACTAGGTTTCATTTTTAAAAACGCATATTATGCGCGTTTTTAGATAACGAAAAACTATCACATTAGACATTAGAATGCGAAGGTAAATTTCGCCGCGTGACGCGACAGCATAATTGGCTCAGACGGGAAGTCGGGCGTTCGTGTCGGTCACGAATTAGTAGCTGCGGGTTCGAATCCAGACGGTTTCTCTTTTTTTTCAAGTTTTTTTTTAAAGAAAATCTAAAAGTATTTTTAGTATTTAAACCGAGCAAAGCTCGGTGACCCAGGTACTAGTTGTAAGACGCATTCAACCTTCTGGCTCTGGTACCACCATTGAAAGAAAATAATTTGATCGCCCCTATAGAAGTCATCAGAGTTATGATGAGTCTAAGATGAAGAAGTCACCTGGCCACGACGGTATACCTAGTGCTGCTAGTAAAAGGATGCCGATATAAAGCTTGGTGTGTCTGACCCGGCTATTCAATGCATTCTTCAAACCGGACATTTTCCCTCAATATGGACCACTTGCAAGGTTAATAGTAGGGCATGGCGGTATTGGACTTCTGACAAAACCGGTATTTTTTCGATATTAATATTTTTAAAGCCGGGATCCAGGTTTTTCGGTAATTTACTTCTACTATAAAAATAACAGTAAAACAAGCCTACGGTAAATCCGGGACCTACTTAATTAAACTTTTCAAACTCTAGAGTTAAACAAACATCAAAAGGTAAACACGCATAAATTTTAAACTATTTATTTTATAAAAAAATAAAACCAACCAGTCAAGCCAGTAAACCAGTAAGCCAGTCAAGTCAAAAAGCTAGTAGATAGATATTATGTATGCACTAAATAGTGTAAAAGTTCATCATCATCAGCCGCAAGACGTTCACTGCTGAATTTAGGCCTCCCCCCCTAGATTTCCACAACGAACGGTCCTGCGCTACCTGCAACCAGCGGTTTCCTGCGACCTTTGTGAGGTCATCTGTCCATCTAGTGGGAGGCCGTCCAACACTGCGTCTTCCCGTCCGTGGTCGCCACTCGAGAACCTTTCTTCCCTATCGGTTGTCAGTTTTGCGAGCGATTTGGCCTGCCCATTGCCACTTCAGCTTAGGCTACTACTCTTCGAGGTATGTCGGCCACTTTCGTTCTTTTGCGAATATCCTTATTAAGGATTCTGTGGCGCAAAGAGACTCCGACCATAGCTCTCACCATAGCTCGCTGTGTGGTTTTGAGCTTTGTTATGAGGCCCACAGATAGAGCCACGTCTCAGTTCCATAACCCATCACTGGCAACACGCATTGATTAAAGACTTTCGTCTTCAGGCATTGGGGTATTTTGGACTCCAAGATGTGCCGTAGTTTCCCGAACGTTGCCCATCCGAGTTGGATCCTTCGCTGAACCTCTTTGTCGAAGTTGGATCTACCCAATCGGATCTTTTGACCCAGGTAGACGTATTCGTCAACAACTTCGAGTGTGGTATTCCCAACATTAACCGGTACAGGTGAGACATGAACATTTGACATGACCTTCGTCTTGTCCATATTCATCCTCAAACCTACCTGCTGGGATACTCTACTGAGGTCCCTGAGCATAGCACCGAGGTCCTCCAGCGACTCCGCCACAATGACTATGTCGTTGGCAAACCGAAGGTGAGTGATGCATTCGCCGTTGATATTGATGCCATATCCGTTCCAGTCCAGTAGCTTGCAAACATCTTCTAAGCGCGGCGGTTAACAGTTTCGGAGATAACATTTGCCTGTTTCACCCCTTTCTGTAGCCGGATATGTTTTGTGCACTGGTCCTGTAATCGGACAGACATTGTGGCTTTGCTGTAAATACACTTCGATATAGCGATAGTCGATATGGCATCGCTGGAGAGGCTGAACCACTGCCCAGGTCTCGATGGAATCGAAAGTTTTCTCATAGTCCACATACACTATACATAGTGGCCGATTATACTCTTCGGTTTTCTGTATAATCTATCGAAGCGTATGGATGTGGTCTATGGTGCTAAAGCCTTTTCGAAAACCGGCTTGTTCGGGTGGCTGGAAGTCGTCAAACCTGCTCACGAGACGATTCGTGATTACCCTCTATAACAACTTATAAACGTTGCTCAGAAGTGAGATGGGTCTGTAATTCTTCAGCAAGGTGTTGTCACCATATTTTGAAGAAGAGCGCCTCCACACTTCTGGCGTATTACCGTCAATTATGACGGAGTCAAATAGCATCTGGAGGACTTTAAGTACCAGTTTTCCACCTGCTCTCAGAAGCTCAGTCGTAATTCCATCGTCGCCAGGTGCCTTGTTGATTTAGATATGTAGTAAAAACTTAGAGATTAAAAAAAGGATTAAATGAGTGTATAATAATACTTTATTTTGACACAACATGTTTACAATAACAGTGATCCAAAGGCTCCCGAACTAGTCTGAGACTGTGGGTCGGTTGCCAATGGCTTCTCCTTTTTAGCAAGATTATATTTTTATATGTTGACTATATAACTATGTTGGCATAAGTCACAAATACAATTTATACTTAAATGGTTTAAGTATTTTTTTTTATTAAACCAAAATAATATAACATACATTCAAAAGATGAATGATCTAACAATGAAGCTACACAATGAACAAACTAAACTCTAACTAAGCAATTGTAATATCAATATGAAAGCTCACAAAATGCTTACTACACTACCCAGTACAATAATATACATCCCCACAATCCCAAGTTAAATAGGTATAGGCAGGCAGGCTTTGGGTATCAATATGATTGATATTTAACAAGTTTAATAATTCGTTTACAGGAAATGATTAAGAGTAGAGAAATACCTGCCTACAAAGCATGGCAGGCTTTGGGTATCAATATGATTGATATTTAACAAGTTTAATAATTCGTTTACAGGAAATGATTAAGAGTAGAGAAATACCTGCCTACAAAGCATTCACCCATGAAACAGCTAGAAAGCGGGAAAGGAGAGCTGCTAAAGAAAACAGAGAAGCTGAAGAAGCGGAAGAGTTACAAAAAGAACTGGGACTCAAATCAGGTAATGTTAGACAAATACCACTATGACTGCTTTTACATGTCACCATAAAATTGTAAACACCGTCAGATTATAATCTTATGTGTGAGATTATAATCCTATGGTAGGTTAGATTAGTTTATGATAATACTAGCTGACCCCGCAAACATTCTTTGCCATATAAATTAATACAAATTTTTAAAAATCTAACATTGGTAACCCTAAACTTTAATAATAAAAATCAATGTTTATTTTTATAAAACAGTTTTAGATTTGCCATAAGCTCCAGGAAATTTTAATCGAAATAGAGTGAAAAACATTTAGAAAAAAGACGATAATTCATCAGTTATCGAAAATTAAAAAAAAAGTTTGGGGTGAACAACCCTTATTACTTAGGGAAATGAAAAATAGCTAGTAGCCGATTCTCAGACCTACTGAATATGTATATAAAATTTGGTAAAAATCAGTAAAGCTGTTTTTCAGAGGAGTAAGGTAACTAACACTGTGACACGAGAATTTTCTATATAAGATGACTAGCTGAAAGCGCGCGCGTTGCTACGCCATCTATCGAAAATTGGTCGTACCAATTCAAATTTTGAACAAATTCGGTTACTTGAGGTTCTAATGACGCAACCTTTAACATATGACAAATGCTGTCACGCAACGAAAGCTCTCTAAAAGCAATATTTTTTCCCGTTTTTGTTACATTTTTCATTCATGCTCGGCTCCTGTTGATAGTAGCGTAATGTTAAATAGCCTATAGCCTTCCTCGATAAATGGACTATCCTAAAAAGAAAGAATCTTTCAATTCGGACCAGTAGTTCCAGAGATCCTTGCGTTCAAACAAACAAACATACAAACAAACTCTTCAGCTTTATAATATTAGTATAGATACCATAAAATTTACCTAACTAACCTAATTCCATGTTTTATTAAATACTGAGTGTTTACAATTTTAGTGACAATTTTTGTTTTTAATTTGTTTATTATATAATGAGACAAGCAGGACATGTGCCTAATATATAACCAAAGAATAGATATGTAAATTGCAGTGAATCTTATTAGAAAGCCTCATTAGTAAATTCCATTAGCATAACCATTCAGATCCAGATATTATAGGGTCTTGGTAATTTGAATAAAAATATGTTTGTTTCAGGTTCCAATAGCTTAGAACTTATGATAAAACAGAGGCAGGAATCGAGAGCTCAACAAATGGACTCTTTCATTGATGATCTGGCAGCTAAATACGGAGCTAGTAGTAAATCTAAAGCTACAAAAAGGAAAGCGGCACCAAAAGCAGGAACTGCAACTAAAACCAAAAGAAGGAAGTAAACATGACTCATATAAATTATATTTCAATTTTAACAAACAAAAACTTGTATTCTGGTACATAATAAACTCTTCGTGAAATAAATTTCATTATTCTGCCATTCTCTACCTCTAGTTTGCTATTTTCTTTTCTTGTCCATAGTTTTTGAAAATAATTCTTACTAGACATTCTTTGCATCTGCCTCTGGAGACTAGGTCATCAACAATATGACTAATTTATAAATTGTTAGTTGTAGAGAATGTTAAAACAGAACCAATTGGTAAACTTTTTATTATTATTCTCCTTCCATAGCCACTTCCATCTGAGTTTCGGTGTAGAATGGACCCTGTTCCACATATGTCTGCAATCTCATGATCAAGGCTGCATCAAATGCAGGTGAACTCGCCAGTCTTTTAACAATATCATATTTTGCTTCTTTGGATGATTTCATGTTATCCACTGAGCGATCCAGGAGGAATTCTATGAACCCTGTTAAAGAGTTAATGCAGTATAAACGGCAGCTTTTGCTGAGACATAAGGCGGCCAATTAAAATATCAAGCTTGTTGTGGTATGGTTGTTAAGTTTCCTTTGTAATTTTTCATCTCTGTAGTGGGTTCTAATAAAGAGGTTCCTATTTTATAAACTGTAGCTGCTGCTTTTACTGATGAACATTTCTCATTCTCCTCACAACAATTCCAATTTTTAGCTACATACTAACCTAAGTTTTCAGAATGTTATTTATGAAAGACTAGCAGCGCCCCGCGGTTTTACCCGCGCAGTTCCAGTTATCCTGTTATTTTTTCGGGATAAAAAGTAACTTATGTGTTCCAGAATATAATCTGTGTTCCAATCCGATCATGCTTTATGATGTGATTGAGCAACAAGCATCCAAATATTGACGTAATATTAATATAGACCAGGGTCGATAATTTTTTAAACCAAAAAAAAATAGTAGTAGAATGAAACCCATTAGAAAAGGAGGGGAATATTATAAAAAATAAAGGAAAAATAAATTACGGGCGATCTGAGGTCGGGAAGGGGATGGGGGTGAGTTTTTAAGGGTAAAAAACGGTTATTCTCGATTTCCGGCAAAACTAAAAGTCCTATTGAAAAAAGTTACATGGCAAAGTTGTAGGTAATAAAAAGATCTAAAACTTTTGAATACACACTTTTTTCACATAACCTCAAAATTTATGTGAAAAATTCAAAAAACCAAGTTTTTGGTTTTTTATTTTTATCTTTTACAAAAATATATTTTTTTTAACGAAATTTGGTGATAACTTATCTTTTTATGTCCCAAATACGCTGTAATTTATTTGATCAAAAATATTAATTTTTTCACATTATTTTGAATGAATATCGAAAAAAACACCCTAACTTTCAATCGAAAAGTCACCCGTCAAAATATCAGCTTTTTTCAAAAATTTGGTATGTTTTCTGTTCGTTGAAATCTCTACTTTCCGATGGTGAAAAAAAATAAAAATGTTACCATAGTAAATCTTCTCAGAAAAAGCAAAAAATCGAAAAAAACTCGAATTTGATTTATTTTTTTCATTATAATAAAAAAAAATGAGCTATTTATTAAAATTAACACTTTAATTACTCGAAAAACGTTAGATTACATGTTACATTGATAAAAAAAGAAAATTGCAAATAAAAATATACTACTATAATTAACAAACAAATAAGTTAATAAAATTAATATTTAATAAGACATCTACAATATTTGGAGAAAGTTGTCGAATCTTCTTTAAATTATATGCGTATATGTCTATTTATTACTATTTTAAGATAAATTAATTATATACCTGAGTGACCTACGAAAAATAGTAGCCCATCAAAAGGTATTTCATGGAGAAGTGGGGAAGGGGCTAGGCGGGTCTGGGTCTTACTACATACATACCTACTATTTCGTAGCAGCTGTTACAACCGTTAGATGATGATGAGAATGATCTCATTGGTTAAAAATTTCATACGTGCTGAACGTGCAGGTAATTTGGAATTTTATTTAAAATGCGTGGAAAGAATGCTTACTTATTTTCATGCAAGTGGGCACTTTCTGTACGCAAACTCTGCTCATCTTTATCTCCAAGATATGCGTAAGCTTAAAGACACAATAAATGATGATTATGAATTTACGCGATTTACCGAAGGATTCTTTACAATTAGACGTACTGACAAGTTTTGGTCGGGAGTTTGGTCAGATATGACGATCGAGCAAGTTTTGATGAGATCTATGAAAACTCAGGGTGGACTTCCACATGGTCGTGGTTTGTCTGAAAGTGTTTTAACAAAATTCGTATTAACAATGATCATACTTTAAGCTAACGCTTATCTTGGAGATAAAGATGAGCAGATTTTGCGTATAGAAAGTGCCCACTTGCATGAAAATAAGGAAGCATTCTTTCCACGCATTTTAAACAAAATTCCCAATTACCTGCACGTTCAGCCCGTATGAAATCTTTAACCAATGAGAACATTCTCATCATCATCTAACGGTTGTAACAGCTGCTACGAAATAGTAGGTATGTATGTAGTAAGACCCAGACCCGCCTAGCCCCTTCCCCACTTGAAAATACCTTTTGATGGGCTACTATTTTTCGTAGGTCACTCAGGACGTCTACTCTAATTCAACGAAAACGTAATTTCGTAATAAACTCGCCATTTTCCAACTCCGATTCTACTTCGATCCGTCGTTTTGTCCGTTTGAATGTTCTAAGTCTACTCTAATTAGAGTATGCTTAGAACATTTAAACTTCAAACAATGTTGTATCGGACGAAACGAAGTAGAACGAGAGTAGGAAAGTCGCTAGTTTTTTTCGAAATTTCGTTTTCGTAGAAACAGAGTAGACGTCCAGGTATATAATTTATCTTAAAATAGTAATAAATAGACAATTAGACATCTACGCATATAATTTAAAGAAAATTCGACAACTTTCTCCAAATATTGTAGATGTCTTATTAAATATTAATTGTATTAACTTATTTGTTTGTTAATTATAGTAGTATATTTTTATTTTCAATTTTCTTTTTTTATCAATGTAACATGTAATCTAACGTTTTTCGAGTAATTAAAGTGTTAATTTAAATAAATAGCTCAAATTTTTTTATAATAATGAAAAAAAATAATCAAATTCGAGTTTTTTTCGATTTTTTGCTCTTTCTGAGAAGATTTACTATGGTAACATTTTTATTTTTTTTCACCATCGGAAAGTAGAGATTTCAACGAACAGAAAACATACCAAATTTTTGAAAAAAGCTGATATTTTGACGGGTGACTTTTCGATTGAAAGTTAGGGTGTTTTTTTCGATATTCATTCAAAATAATGAAAAAAAATAATATTTTTGATCAAATAAATTACAGCGTATTTGGGACATAAAAAGATAAGTTATCACCAAATTTCGTTAAAAAAAATATATTTTTGTAAAAGATAAAAATAAAAAACCAAAAACTTGGTTTTTTGAATTTTTCACATAAATTTTGAGGTTATGTGAAAAAAGTGTGTATACAAAAGTTTTAGATCTTTTTATTACCTACAACTTTGCCATGTAACTTTTTTCAATAGGACTTTTAGTTTTGCCGGAAATCGAGAATAACCGTTTTTTACCCTTAAAAACTCACCCCCATCCCCTTCCCGACCTCAGATCGCCCGTAATTTATTTTTCCTTTAATTTTTATAATACTCCCCTCCTTTTCCAATGGGTTTCATCCTACTACTATTTTTTTTCACTTTTTATTATTTTTAAAGGCTTCTACCCTGGTCTAATATTACAATAGGTGGTCTTAAACAATTAGGTTACTTAAAATACAAGTTGGATTTCAACCACTAAAGTACTTGTAAGCAAGTAATTAAGTTTTTAAGAAGGAACTGATTTACTGTTGACATCATGGAAACTTCAGCAAATCAAGATCTAGAAAAAAAAATTGGAAGTCATAGGAACTGCCGATAGAAGCGAAAACTTGTAACTCAGAATTTGGAAACTACGCGGATGAAACCGGAAGGCGTGGCCATGAGCATGGCCATGGTCCCGAGTTTACCCGAAGATTTCTTATCATTCCCGAGCGTGACGCTAGAATTCAATTCACAGCCCACGAAAACTATCTGTGGCGCGCCAAAAGAAGTTTTCACTTGAAAAACAACAAATTCCATAAGCCTTGCTCTTTGTATAAGTGGAGCAAAAAGCTTTAGCTACTTCTTAACTTTTTAATATTGTAATTCGAAATTAATTAATTATGCATAAATAGACATATACCTGCAGTTCTTGCTACCAATTCTTCCCCCCATTGGTGTTGACAGACTGAATCCAGCAAAATGAATGCAGATAATCTAATTTCAGGAAATGGGGTTTTGCACATCAAAAACAAAGTTTCCATTGCATTGGGTGATGTATTTAAGCTCCTAAACCACTCCCTGGTCATCAATGTCACACGGTGGTCCACAGGGCCAGTATTCCGTGTATTCGGATCTCTTTCAATATTAATCAGACTTGCAAAGCAGTGTAAGGCACGAACTTTAATTTCAGTGGGACTATTTCTGATTAGATTGCCAACTTGCTCAACTGCTTGAGTGTATTTACCACCTGTAATTTAAATAGGTTTTATTCATTTTATCATCACATTCTATCTCTACACAAATAGTGGTCCTCAGTTTCAGTTGTTCATCAATTTAACACGAATGATAGCATTTTCTTAATTAAAATCTACCCTTAAAAATTATGATGGTACATTTAACAAAACAAATCATAAGTAAACATTTATCTACTACAAATTTCGCAGCAACAGAAAAAGTAAATAGGTTATAAACTAGTGTATAAAAGAATAGAATATGTCTTAAAAAAATGTTGATCAAGAAGTTAAATAACCTATTTGGCTTACTCTAGAATTGCACTATGAAACACAAAAGGATTCACCCTAATCTGATTGGCTTATGCAGCTTAGGCATAGATGGCATCTTCCACTTAATTGTTTGTAAAATTTAGACTGACAGGATAAGCAAGACGTGCGCCTGATGGTAAGCAACACTCCTAACCATAACAACATATGTGCGATGCAGCTATCTGCACATGAAGAATTCAAATAACTACCAAACAATGGTCATCACCCAGAGATATAATTTTTATTATCTAACTATTGACATGTATAACCAAAGATTTATGCAGCAAGAACATAATTTTTCAATTTGCAATTTAAATTAAATGAAGTGAGCATTTTTGTTCCAATTTCTGTATAAAATTATAAATCATCTATGGGGCTTTGAGTGTAGTAGTAGATGCCATGATGCTAGTGTGTAGTAGTGAAGTAATAGTGCATGAGAAGACTGGATTTCAGCGTGCCCCCGATGATCCTCGCGGCGTCTTTCCATTCTATACAAGGCCAGAACGCAAGGGTATGAAACTATTATAAAAGAAGGGTATAGATTGGAAATACGTTTCTTACTAAATTCTTCCAAACCATACAAGACCAGTACGCAAATACTCGCGTATACTTTGTAGTAACGTATGGTAACGTAGAAGTATTATGTTGTTCCAAAATATACAGCGCCAGTACGCATACGGACTAATCGTGTATGTTTTGGAATAGGCGCGCAAAACTCTAAAATTACAATTTGTACGTGAGCAGTTGCATGCTCGCTATTTTGATTTATTGACCTAGCTCTTAATTGATTTATTGTAGATGTCGGTTTCCCAGATCCGACTCGGAGCACCCCGACTCCACCTAGTCTTGTCGCTACTACACTTCTACACACTACTTGTCGTATATAAAAAACGCGGGAGCCAGAAGCACAAGGGAGGTCCTGAGTGGAGCGAGCCATGCCAGGCCTTGCGAAGCGAAGGGTAGCGAAGCGAGCCGGCGACCTCCGTAGTGGAGCTCAGGCCGAGTATGGAGAAGCGACACTCAGGGCTGACCGCAGAGCTTCTGGCGGGAGCCTACCCAGAGTCAAATCTCAGTGATAGCCTCTCATCGGATCGACAACATACACAATCGGTACGGAAAAATCTTGTATGCATAGTAATAACAGATTTAAAACAACATTACAAAATAATATACTCGAACGCGAACAGTTTCCTATGGCTGCGTTCTGGCGTTGTATAGAATGGAAAGATGCGACGTGAGCATCCACGTTACAAACTATACACGATCAGTACGCAAAACTCTTGTATGGTTTGTAATAACAGATTTTAAAACGACATTACAATATATACGCCAGCAATTTCCTATGGCTGCGTTCTGGCGTTGTATAGAATGGAAATACGCATCCTCGCGCCCTAGGCTGCAGCCTAATTAGCCTAAGGGTTAATCAGGCCCTGAGTGTAGTGCAGGGACATGGACTCTTGTGTGCAAATAGTTGCATGGCACTGTGCTGTTATGGGCAGACATGTTGCTTAAAAAAAACCTGTCTCATTTTATGACATGAATTGTGTCATAAAGGCCCAATGTAAAATACAGTTACAAATACCTATTTAAATTTAAATATTTTTAAGAATAATATTTTGAGTTTTATACCCACCTAAAGCAGCTAAACATAATTTTCCTTCTATTGTTTGTCCTATGAATCCCAGGGTATCTAATGCTACTGGCAAAATGGCTGGATCATCAGCTTTGAACGCATCAAATACCATATCCAGGAGTACAGGGTATTTGGTGAATATTTCCTTGGGGTAATGATGAGCGATGCAACCATAGAATTTCATATAACCTGTTTTAAAATAATTGAAATTAGTAAATACAGATGGTTGTTATGGCATTGATGTGATTGAAGTTTTACAAGTTTTATTAGGGTTCCGTAAAACGTAAAAACGGAACCCTTATAGATTCGTCATGTCTGTCTGTCTGTCTGTCTGTCCGTCCGTATGTCACAGCCACTTTTTGCCGAAATTATGAGAACTACACTGTTGAAACTTGGTAAGTAGATGTATTCTGTGAACCGCATTAAGATTTTTACACAAGTTTTTAAAAAAAACAAAAATTAGGGGGTGCCCCCCATACTGAGAACTGAAGCTCAAAAAATTTTTTTTCATCAAACCTACACGTTTGGAGTGTCTATCGATAGGTATTAAAAAATGATGTTGAGGTTTCTTATATAATTTTTGTCTACACTGAATAACTTGCGCGAGAGACGCTTTCAAAGTGGTAAAATGTGTGTCCCCCCCCCCCCCTCTAACTTCTAAAGTAAGAGAATGAAAAAACTAAAAAAAATATATGATGTACATTACCATAAAAACTACCAATGAAAATTAGTTTGAACTCGATCTGATGAGTAGTTTTTTTTTAGTACGACATAAATACACTATTATTAAAACTTCGATCAAAGTTACAACGAACTACAAGAACTATGTGTACTATGTATATTATGTTACTTGCTGCAACGGAACCCTTCATGGGCGAGTCCAACTCGCACTTGGCTACTTTATTTTTGATTAAGTGACAATGCAGCTTGCAATGGAATATTTACTTCAGTTTAATTAGTTAAAGCCATAAATCAAAAGTTGGAGTTGAAGATACATTTGGCACAGATTTGATTGATATCATATGAAAACTATTTACCAGGTATTAGCAGCCCGCCTAGAGGATTAGTGGACAAATCTTTCAGTGAATTTGAAATATCATCAAAAGTTCCTCTTTTTACAAGATAGTTGATTCCATGTGTAGTCACTGCAAGTTTTGATAGGAGTTCCACAATATTCAGCTGGTACAATATATCATCTGACTTAAGTTCATCTATCATGATGTCAATATAGTTCATTTCAGAACTCAGTTTGAACAACTCATATGATTTTGTTGAGATATTTATTATGACCTGAAATAAAATAACATTAATACAGTATTAAAATTAAAGTGGGTGTTACACATATTTATTGGATAAATGGGTAACTCACGGTCACGTGTAATATGTTCGGTCAATCAGACTCTAGTATCGGCCGCGTCTGGCGGCCTTTTTCAAGAAGAGTGCACGCGCGCTATGGCTTGAGTACCAAACAGGCAGCCATAGCGCACATGCCTGCAGTGCTAAACGAGATGCGACCACGCGCGCGCACTCTCCTTGAAAATGATCGCCGGACGCGATAAAACTTGAGTCGGACTGGACTGACTTTAATAATATATGACCTACAATTTTAAACAATTGCATTAGGGGGCGTCAATAAATAACGTGAGGTCTTTTTTTAAATTTTCTGATCCTCCCTCCCCCCCTGGTGAGATGTCGTGGAAAATGGATGAGAGGAAAATAAATAGCGTGAGATTTGACTCGACCCCCTCCCCCCCTTAAACACCTCACGTAATTTATGGACGCCCCCTTAGGGTTTTTTTTAAATTTAATGTATACTTGTAATAGTACCTCAAAAGCATTGCACTTGCTGCAGCTATTATACTCCAAAGCAATCTTCATCTCATCAAGAACCTTAGGGTAAGCTTCAAGTGACAAGTTGGATGTAATAGAAACAGCTCTGTTCGCAATCCCTACATCATTATCAGAAACTAGCTGTCCTACAGCCACAAAGATATCTATGTAATCTGGCACTGGGAGTAAATTGGGATCAGCTGTTACGGTTTTATACACCTGAAATGTTATAATATAAGTATTATATTATGGTAGTTGAAAGATTTAAATAACAACATTGAATTTTGACAAAGAAACTATACACTGTTATGGAGATAATCATGAAGCCACATTACTAAAAAATTATAGCATATATAAATAAACTAGCTGACCCCGCAAACGTTGTTTTGCCTTAGTGAACAACTCTTGTCATTTAGGGGTATGAAAAATAGCTAGTAGCCGATTCTCATACCTACAGAATATGCATGTAAAATTTTGTTAAAATCAGTAAAGCCGTTTCGGAGGAGTAAGGAAACAAACACTGTGACATGAGAATTTTATATATAAGATATTGCTGGACAATTCACACACAACACCATCTGACCCCAATCTAAGCAAAGCTTGTACTATGGCAATCAGATAACTGATATAATACTTATATAGCTGTATATACATAGAAACACCCAGACACAGTGCAAATATTTGAATTCATCACACATTGACTATTATGCGTATCATCAATAGTCCAATTAAATGTAATACAATAGATTGTTATGCTTAAAACACATTATGCCAAAAAACGCATTCATTATGACAAAGTAAATTAGGACAAAAGAATTATGTGTTTTAAATTTTTACTACTACCCTTTACTTACCTCATCAATAGCCAACCTCCTCACACAATCCTTGTCATGGCGCAATAAATACATCAAGTGGCCAGTGTAAAGCCTTGCCATATCACCAATGTTCAATTGATCAAAGCATAGTTTGAGCACATCACACGCCAAATTTGTTTGAATCCTGTTGGAATCATTTTATTTTATGTTTGAATCAAAATATTTATAATTTACTATTTTTGTAACTGTTTGTCTGGATGTATTTTGATTTCTATCTAATTTATATTTTATAATAAAAATATAAGAAATAACTGTCCTTGCCACTTGTGACCCATGAGTTGCAGGGAAGTGCCAAAGAGTGAAGCACTGAATGAGCCAGCAACAAGGTTGCTCCAAGGGATTAAAGTGAGTTAGACTGGCCATCTGAATGAGAAAGACTACATTGCTGGAGGACACAGAACATGTCACCCAAATAAATAAATAAATATTGGTGGACATTTCACAAACAACAACATATAGCCCCAAACTAAGCAGAGCTTGTATGTAAGCCAGATAGCTGATATTATACTTACATATTTGTAAATACATACTTATTATACATAGAAGTACCCAGGCACAGTACAAATATATGTATTCATCACACAAATATTAGTACTGGGTGAAGATCTAACCCATGACCCATGGCTTCACAAGCAGACTTACTACCAACTAAGCCACCAGGCCAGCCTGTTCAATTGAGGGATATGTAGGGCATGTAACCAGGCACAGGACTTTAGAAACAGCAGTCCCTGGTTCATTTGCACCTCAGGCTTAGCTAAGAGATTTATTATAGTACGAAATATATAATGGTTAAGAGTTTCAACTGCACTATTTGTTAATGGAGTTGTGAAACGTACTTATCATCCGCATTAAGACATTGAACAATTTTTGAAATTCCGACGTCTTTTATAGCATCAGCAGCGGCGCCAGGAGGATTAAATACAAAAAAAATTTTGATATCCTTCAGAGCAGCCGGCCTTTGGTCATCTCTTTGTAGTTTTGCAATAAAGTCTCGATACTGCTCAGTATCCTGGTTGGACATTATCACACTAATGTTATATAGATAGCACTCTTAAATTTTCTATTTTCTAGTAGAGAACTACTTGTTTTTACTTTCTTCGTCTTAACAAAATTCAAAACAGCAAATCAATCGCGATGACTTTATATTTTATAAACTTTTTTTTTAATGAGTTGATGACAATGACAAGAGACATTATTGTACCCAGCGTAGCGATTCTAAATCCATTCGGTAGCATCCGACACGGATTCTCATCTCTCGGTCTTTGTCTTATCTGTTTAGCATGACAGACACAGGGATTGTCATATCCGATTTTGAACCATTCGGATTGCATTTAGAATCGCTACCACATCAGTTAAATAGTTACTTCGTAACAGATGCATCACTGCCATACAAAAGTGCAAATACCTACACGATAATCACCTAAACCACAGTTAATACATAACAGTAGGTTATCTAAGGCCGCCCGCCGAGTTTTTAGCCTACTCTTGCGTTCATCCCCAGGGTTGTCACTTTTACTTTTAGTTAATATTTTCGAACAAGCAGCACTTGATCTAAATTTATGCAACAAAAAGCATATTATGATTGAATATTTTACCAATTTATACATTTAGTAAAAATAAAAAGCCTTTATTCACGTAACATTTATTAGAGAGACGAACTTCTTAGCATTCCATGGATTCACCGTGCGGGTGCCGGGTCAGAATCAGATACAAAACTCACCTATGGTTAACCTATGGTCACTCACTTTGTAACTATCATTTTCGTCTTGTTGTAGAAAGGTTTTTACCATGTCTCGGTCTTCCCTTTTCTTTCTCGCACCCAACCCAGCTGTATTTACTTGCGCACCTGCCATAAATTGTTGTAAAAGCAACCTAATTGTTCAAAGCATAAAGTACATTGCTAATGCTGCCATACATGTGACGATCCATCTTTTGGTCAGAGCCGCTTTGCGTTTGTTTAATATTTCCATGTATAGGTACTCTATTCAAATAAATAAGTAACTTAATCATTTTTGTAGTGGCAGGACTCTTGGCAGAGGCTACCTGGGGAAGTACCACACCTTTGCCAGTTATTCTACCGCCAAGCAGTAATGTACAGACATTACTGTGTTCCGGATTGAAGGGCAATGATTCCAGAGAAATTACGGGGCTTAGAGATACAAAATCTTAGATTTTCGTCCATGTGTACAGATATTACTGTGTTCCGGTTTGAAGGGGAATGTTTCCAGAAAAATCACAGGGCTTAGAGATTTAACATCTTAGATCTCTGGGTGACGACCGCAGTGCAGTGCTAGGTAATGATTTGGACTCTTCATGTTCCAATAGCTGCGTGTCACTGTGCTGCTATGTGGCAGGCATGTTGCTTAACATCAGGCACATGCCCTGCTCGTTGACTCGGCTACGCTATTAATAAAACAAATAAACTGTGAAATAAACAATAATACAATACCTACCACATTTTCTAATAAGATTTAAGTATAAGTAGGTACTTACATTTCTGTTTCAGTAGGAACCATGAAGAATGATAAATCCGGGTTTGCGAAATCGTTATTGAGGCACCCGAAAACACCACAATATCTTTTTCCCCTTTTTGAAGTCATGATACTCGTTATAATTATTAATATTATGGTAAGTGGCCGGCGAGAGTTGACGAACGCGAGCGGTCATGTAACTTACGGACGTGCTCACAGTCGCGCTGCACGGCCCCTACTGTCGCCGCCATAGCGCGCCATATATTATGCTAGCGTGTGCGTGAAATCGCGTGCCGACACGGCGCGCGGCGCGCACGCACACATTCAAGCCGAGAGCGGCACGTTTGTATGAAGATGTTTTACTGTTCTTTACTGTGCCTAAACTGTCGTATACTACTTACCTACTGTTACTTGCAAGCAAAAATACACCTTTGCATACGCACGCAGAGTTGTAAATGCCGTGCGCACTGTGTGACTTGTCGTCTGCTTACGTCACTGACCAAACGTGCTAAGGTTGTACGAGATATGATGAAAGAAACTGCAGATTATAATTGAAGTGAAAACTTCTTTAGGCGCGTCTAGACAGATTTTTCGTGATTCGATGATGGCTGGGCCACACCCTCCGGTTACACCCGTCTAGTTTCCAAGGTAAGCTATAAAATTCTGGGTTATAAGTTTTCACTTCTATCGGCAGTTCCTATGACTGGCAATTTTTTTTTCATTATTGTTTATTTAAATGAAATGAAAATGAAAAAAAATGTTGAAAAAATTATTGTAGAAAATAAAGTTTAACATCTCTTGTTACAAGTAAACTTTTTTTGGTAAAACTCACCGTTTCCGATTTATGGCCCATTCAATGAACTGGTTTTTCTATAGCGTCCAATAACTCTTGAAATATTAGACAAAAAGATCACAGTTAAAAAAAATTAATTATCCCCGACTACCTTGGATTAGATTTTTTTCATCTGAGACCCATATTGAAGGAGTAGTGAATAAAATATAATTTGACAACTACTGTATCTAT
Source organism: Ectropis crepuscularia (assembly GCA_963693475.1). Lineage (NCBI taxonomy): Eukaryota > Metazoa > Arthropoda > Insecta > Lepidoptera > Geometridae > Ectropis > Ectropis crepuscularia. Next base: position 11,653,911 of record OY856346.1, read on the forward strand.
TCTAAATAGATATTATACAATCTACATATTACACATTACTGTTTCTATATTCTGTGCGATTGAAACCAACCAAAATTTTGCTCAAAAATAAATATTAACAACAAAAACACTTACCTTGCTTCCTGTTTCGGCAATTTAAAATAAGATAAATTACTACTACACTTTAGTGTCTTGCTATTGCAGCCATCAACAATACAATTACATTCCACGACATTATTTATGCGCGCGCTCGGCGTTCGTTCGCACGTCAACTCGGGCAAACGGCCGGTGGCCCTGTGATTTTAGAACACCCGGGAGGACGCGAACGAGTAGGTACTAAGCTCGCGCCGTTTAGCCAGTGACGAGGGTGTGTCGCTACCCTGAACCCAGTTGGATTAATCTTGACACGGAATCAAACTTGGCAGTTCGACTTTTACGCATTTGCCAAATGGAAAAAGCGCTATGCAATCTGGATGTGAATAAATCCAGTGGCCCGGATGGTATCATCTCTACCTAGCCTGTGGATGGTATTTCTGCCCTAGTATTGAAAGCTTGTGCGCCTGAGTAGTCTCCTACACTTTTATCGATTTAGACTCTCTCTCCGAACGGGACAAAATAAACACTCCTTCCATTCGTTTAAAAAAAACGGGACACTCTTTCCGTTCTAGGTTCTAGTCGGTTGCATGAAGCGGTGGACGGCGGACGTTTTTACCAATCACTATTCGTTGTCACAACCAAAATAAGTAGAACCGCAGTTAGTGTATATTATTAACTCGCCGCTAGTGATTCTAGGGGTCAAGTAGATTGGTTGTTTATAAACCACTTACGATACACACGCAGTCTATTACCGACTTCATTGTGCTCAGGGCACATCTCTTGGTTTATATCGATGTTATAAGATATACGATTGGTCATTGATGGCTGGTAGTTAGATCGTGCGCCATTAGGTCGGTGCACCATATACACACTGTTCGACTAATAGTGCGTGAACATCCAATAAATTGCCGCTCCGAAGGTAGGTTACTATAGTTGAACCGCGTACAAGGCTTATTACACTTTATTGAATTCAGCCTAGCTATTCTGAATCCAGTCGGATTGACTCGTCTCTCGGTCTTTGTCATAACTATTTAGTATGACAGAGACAAGGATTGTCATTCCGAATTTGAGCTGTTCGGATTGCGTTCAGAATCAGGGTAGCGATTCTAAATCCATTCGGTTGCATCCGACACGGAATCTCATCTCTCGGTCTTTGTCTTATCTGTTTAGCATGACAGAGACAGGGATTGCCATTCCGATTCCGAACCATTCGGAACCGCATTTAGAATCTCTACCCAGTACCCTAAAAACTCCGTATGTTATAAAAAAATATATTGACACTGACATTGACAGTACAACATGAAAAACGTTCCGGGCTTACTTTTTGTATTTGAATCATGAGAGCAGCATTAGAGCAGTGACACTTAGTAACACCATCATCGTCAGTTTTGTCGTTTGTTCCCAGTCGTCCCCACTGAGGACGAGTGGGAAAAACAGTTTCGTTCGTCCCCAGTGATGACGATTGGAATTTTTTTATTTCCCACTCGTTCTGCTTTAAACGAAGAGTCAAAGTGCAATAATCGCATGTAAGTAAATGTGTAAGATGTCACCTTGTTCCTAATAAAAAATATTCAGTCAAAAATTTGATTTAGTATTGATATCTTTACTGGTGTTGATAATAATCATAATTAAATCAGATTTACTCGTCTGGTATTGAAAGTGGTAGGTACTTTCGCGTGAAAGAGCGGTCACTAACTACTATGTAATTACCTGCGACATCGCATTTACCAGTAGAGATTTACTAGGATAACATGAACCGCCCCTCCAAATTACTGTTTTAATCACTTGAGCCCCAAGAGGCCAAATTTGGGCAAAACCGGTTTTGAGACTTTACAACCTTATTTTTTCATGATAAACATACTCGATTATTAGTTTATTTTGATGCCTAAGAGATAGGTGATAATATTTATCAGTACATTGTCGTTTACAGACACACAAAATTTGATTTCATTTTTTAGTTATGATTTTTTGTGTGACGTCACGACGCCGGCCGCGTCGCGAGTCGGGCTTAATAGGTTAAGCCCGACCCGGTCGAGCGTAAACGACAATGTACTGATAAATATTATCACCTATCTCTTAGGCATCAAAATAAACTAATAATCGAGTATGTTTATCATGAAAAAATAAGGTTTTAAAGTCCAAAAACCGGTTTTGCCCAAATTTGGCCTCTTGGGGCTCAAGTGATTAATAGGTTAATGTGTGTAGTCACATCCTTACGAAAGAGTTTGTATGTAGTTGTAATTATTCGTAGGCAGTAGCAGTACGCACAATGTGCGTACTGCTGTGCGTCGCACATATGCGTGGTGGTGCGTTGTAAATACTTTCACAAATACTTTCAAACGTTTTGAATTCTGGAGGGGTGGGTCATGTTATCGTAGTAAATCTCTACCTGACTACCTAAATAGTGATTCAAATGTTTAAAAGATTTATTTATAACAGGTATTTTAATTGGTATATTTTTTATGTTTGCCTATTTCCTTAACGTTTTCTTAAGCCATTGTAAAATAGGTTGAATGTTTATATTACACCACAAATACCACAATACATATCAGCCACATATGATACCATCAATATTAGAAAACTTATGTCTAAAATATCACCAATAACCAAAGACCAGTCCTGTATCAGCTTGCTTAGAGAGATGCTTACTAACCGACGGTTTCAAGTCCACTTAAACAATCAGAAAAGTAGATGGCGATGTCAAAAAAATGGTCTACCACAGGGCAGGGACAGGCGTCTTAGCACCTATTTTGTTTAATATCTACACTAATGACCAACCAAGCCCCCATAATACCGAACGCTTCCTCTACGCTGATGATCTGGCTCTAACTTCTCAAGCAACATCCTTTGAAAATATAGAAAAAACCCTCACAGAGGCTCTGGAAGAGTTTGGAAAATATTACAACGAAAATGGCTTAAGGTCAAACCCATCAAAAACGTTGTCAACCCCATTCCATCTCCGAAATCAGCAAGCTGAACGAACCCTTAAAGTCACATGGTGTGGTGTCACCATCGAACACTGTAAAACCCCGGCGTACCTTGGTGTCAAACTTGATAGAAGTCTGACATACAAAGCACATTGTCAAAAAACAAAATTAAAGGTTAGCGCTAGGATTAACATCCTCTCCCGCCTCACCTCTACTACTTGGGGTGCTACTGCCCATGTTGTGCTAACATTGGGGCTAGCACTGTGTTTTTCCGCCGGAGTTTTGAAACGCCGCCGTGTTGGAACGAGTGGGAAACAAAGTTTCAATCGTCACCACTGGGGACGAACGAAACTTTTTTTTCCTACTCGTCCCCAGTGGGGACGAGATGGCGGGGACGACCGGGAACAAACCAGTTTTGTGTGATACATTAACTATCATGCAACTTATCTATTCCCTGTCGTAGTAAACGTAATAATAAAACGACCAAGCCTTGCAGTAGTAGCATATGATGTGTAACATCTGACATGTCCTTTTTGTAGTGGTAGGACTCTTAGCAGAGTCCGCCTGGGGAAGTACCACACTTTTGCCAATTATTCTACCACCAAGCAGTAATGTGCAAACATTACTGTGTTCCGGTTTGAAGGGCAATGTTTCCAGAGAAATTACAGGGCTTAGAGATGTAACAACTTAGATCTTTGGGTGACGAGCGCAGTGCAGTACTAGGTAATGATTTGGACTCTTCATGTTCCAATAGCTGCGTGTCATTGTGCTGTTATGTGGCAGGCATGTTGCTTACCATAAGGCATGTGTACATGTCCTGCTCGTCTCGTCACTCTTTATTTAATAAAAAAAACTCGTACTCCTCTATTTCTCTTTCTCGTTTCACACATACACACACTATGTTGGCCGACAGTATGACGTGGTCAGAGCTTCAGCTCACGCAAAATGAATAAGCACCATCTTAGTCATATCCGCCCTCACTCATGTTCATTAGTTATTGTGTGTGAAATGTCCACCAATATTTATTTATTATTATTTATTTATATTGGTCAAATCACAGAGCACTCGCTTCTCGAGTTTCCTGTAACACAGTTTCATCTATTTCACGTAATCATTTCCACAAATAATATCTAGCGACCGAAAAGAAAGATTTTCCATATCAAAACAATGACACTATTGCAGATCCAAAAATACTGAGCCCTTTGGTGTTGAGACATTGGGCCCGTGGGGGCCGGAAGCTCACCTCTTCAAAAGCATTTCCGAGAGCTTGGTTTACGCAACGCGTGGCACAAATCCTGGCTTTATAAGCATTGCCTTTCAGGGTGGTAATGCCGCCAGCATGCTGGTAACGCTTCCGATTGTTAGTGGGCTTGAACATCTTGATTATCTGTACACCTTCTTTGGTCTATGGATAATTCAGGTTTGCTTAGTGTAAGTAGTTAGGTATGTAGCGTAGTGTAGTTCTTATTGTATTTTAGTTTCGTTAACAAAGGCTCTGCCCATATTTAAAAAAAAACGGTTGTCTGTAAAGTCGGTTTACTGACGATAGTTGAACGTGACAACGTCTTAAGAAAATACTGATTGTGTTAAGCGCCATCTAGGTAAAACATTCTGAAGCTTTTTGAAAAGCTGTTCAAAGCGCCATCTCTGGGCACATCATTGTACTAGCACAAGTTCTTAACTTCATATCGTCGCTTTTCTAAAACATGGACAGACTCCTTGAACGTAATACACATTTCACTCACTAGATGGTGCGAAAAGTAATAAGGCGAGGTAACGGTGGTAAATATTATCTATTCTATGGCGGTAACGTTACATGACGTCATGTTTTACGGGCGTGCAGCCGGCTTCATCGAATTATAAGACGTTATCACGTATAATAGTAAGTATACGTTACGTTACACATGCACGACAAATTGAGTAGGTACCTGTTAAAACTAACAGTGTGTTTGCATTTTATATTGTAAAATAAATTTTGATTGTTTAATAATAATAAAAAAACAGGTTCGATATGGCTTAACCTTGGTATATTAATGATTTTCTTTACAATTATGTTACAATGCGGTAAATGTTAAGAATACGATTTTTTTGCCCGCCAATCTAAGAACTCATCAATATCTTCTTCGTTGTCGGAATCATTTTCATCTTCATCCATTTGTTCACTTGCTTGTTTCGTTTTCTTTGTTTCTTCTTTTTTCAATTCAAGGTCTAACACTCTGCAAAAAGTGAAAAAATATTTTTTCTTACATGCAATTCCCAGTTTTACCGTCTTAAATAGATTTGTTTATGTATCTAATAGGTATCTTAATTAAATTAAACAATGTAGTTACTTATTTTTTATTTTTTTAGCATCATAGATCGTAATTTTAGTTGTCTATTATTTGTCCGAAAAATATAAGGAATAATAATCATATGCCCGAATCGTTTGTTTACCAAAAAAGTGTGACATAACGCCTTTGTTCTAATAAGCGATTGGTTTTCTAGCACTTCGCTGCCCGCTACCACGGCACACTAGCTCGGCTCGTGCCTTGTATTTCATGTTCTAACTCAGGGGTCACCAATTAGTTTAGCTCGGGGTCCATTCTAAGAAATGAAATGACATTCCCAGTCCACACATTTTGTAAAAAAATATATAAATTAAGGCAATTACGGAAATTACAAAGGTATTTATTTACTTATCAATGAGAAAAGTGTCATTTGTTGTTGCTCATTATCTGTCTGAAGTTTGGAATGAAATTGGTGCTAGCTATTGACATTACGTTAACAAAAATATTGCGGGGGTTATATTTTTTAGGTCCGGATGAAGACCGCGGTCCGTTATTTGGTGACCCATGTTCTAACCTAAATTGACTTTATGGGTAACAAAGTTTCTAAGCACTTATATAGTAAACAATGGGTATAACATATAAAATTATGAGAAACAATATTATGTCTGTTGACCAGTGAAATGATGGAAAATGAAATTTTGGCAAGTGGGTTTAGCCCCTTAATTTTAGAAACAGACTTTTTGCGAAAGTAGCTGTTGCTTCCGCCAAAGTTTATGTTTATCCTTTATACTACAATCAAGAACCAAAAAGATTACCTCGACCAATTCCTGATTTGTTCATCAATTTCATCTATTTGCCTTTCAGCAGTGGCTTCTTCTTGTTCTTCTGCAATAATTTCAGCTGATGCAGTTGCTTCTTCTTTGATTTCTTTCTGAAACTTATCCCATTCTTCTTCTATGGGATCTTTGTATTCTATGTTGCGAACCTGGAAAAATGTTAAGTATTGATTTTAATTCAAAACATCAATCACACTATTATTTCTAACTTTATCCATTTTATGTTTAACTAATATCGGATTGCTTGATATTTAACAGCATTATAAACCTTCAGCGTTTATTTCGATAATAACAAAAATCACACAGAAATGGCGATTATTTTTATTTTATTTTTGTAGATTGGAACGGGATTTTCAATTGTAATTTTGTAGTTTCGTTTAAACTGCGCTACTACTAGGGACTACTACTAAATGTTCCCAGTGTACACGATTATTTTGGAACCTGCCTCAGGCGAAGTAACTAATTTCTTATCTGTACCTCAGGCCTTGCGCCTTCTCCTCACCCCCTTGAGCAGGTGTAGAGGTTGGGAAGAGGGACTGGTTACTCGGCTGATATAACGACCAAGTAAAATTCCTAAGTCTTCCAGATGGGAGTCCTACACGAGCACACAGATTAGCAGAGTGCTCAGTGTAACGACAAGGGCCGCGATGCGGCTGTAGAGGCGGAACCGTGGCTATCCTTAACCGCGGTTTTGAGGGCGGACCTTTCGCTGTGATGCTCAACAGCGAGAGGTCGTGTGAGTTAGACGGACACGGGGCGAGCCCGGAGAGTCGCCATCCTCGAGGTCGAGGGCTCGCTTGCTCGCATCCCGTCTCCACAGGAGGTCCTGGGGCGTCAGACGTTTAGGGCCGTCCGGCACTTTACCTAGGTATAGGTCTTCGAGGAGGTGACACGCCGCTGATTTCTGCTAGGTAGATAAATGCTAGGAATCTGAAATTTTGCATGGAGGTCCCTTTTAGGACGTAGGCGCTCGCTAAGACGGGGTTTTGCAAAATTCAACCCCTAAGAGGGTGAAACAAGGGATAAACGGTTGTATGAAAATTCGTCATATTTAAACTTCTCAAATTTTGTATCTAGACGATTTACACGAATGAATTAAATGTTTGTTCTATCAATTTTATAATTTCAAACTGTACGGGGGTGAAATTGGGGAGGAAATGGGGGCTGAATTTCAATATGGAAGTTTCCAACCGTTGAAGATAAACCATGAAACTCTGTATATAGGCACTTGACACGAAGCTAACTTATGTTTGTTCTATCAATTTCGTAATTTCGAACTGTTCGGGGGTGAAATTGGGGGGTACAAATACTGCCTCAGTTACAATAATATTTATTACGCGCGGACGAAGTCGCGGGTAAAAGATAGTTGGTTCCCAACATACGTATAACTACCTACCTTCCACATGCTAAAAATATTTCACTCAATATTGGAACAAAGCTCTTAGGTACTTCCAATCAAAATCAAACAGCTGATAAAATAAATACAATAGATAAGTAAATGTAAATGATAAATGAATAATTTATCAGTGCAAATGTTAAGGTCAGTTTTCGGTGTTACGAAGCCAGGAAAACATGTAACAAATAGTTATCAGGGTATCTTGGGCAAAATAAGTTACAGCACGATGGAAAAATCTTTTGTTATCGAGTCTGCTAAAAGTTGTATACCTCCACTTGATAACAAGAGCCACAAAGGCCAAGCAGGACGAATAGGAATCGTCGGTGGATCTTTAGAATATACCGGAGCGCCATACTTTGCAGGAATTTCTGCTTTAAAAGTAAGATCTTAAATTAAATTCTTAAATTAGTTTGTACCTTTCGGGATGTTGTTTTATAACAAGTTTATTTTTCAGGTGGGTGCAGACTTAGTTCACATTTTTTGCACAACGCCGGCAGCGACAGTGATCAAATGTTACAGTCCAGAATTAATTGTTCATCCATTACTAGACACTAAATCTGCTATTGCAGAAATAACACCTTGGTTAGATAGGTTGCATGCAATCGTCATTGGCCCTGGACTTGGAAGAGATCCTGAAACTTTTATAGTAGTTTCACAGTTGATAGATGTAATCAAAACGAAAAAGATACCATTAGTCATAGATGCTGATGGGTTATTTCTAATAACAGAAAACCCTGATTTATTAAAAGATTTTTCATCTCCAGTTGTACTGACACCTAATAAAATCGAATTTGAGAGGTTGTCTAAGAAAACTGATTGTAGTTCCCTGAGCAAATGGGGGCCCAAGATAACTGTGTTAAAGAAAGGAGTGAATGATGAATTAATAAGTTCTGTGACTGAAGTACAATGGATGTCGAACCAAGGCGGTTCTGGCAGGAGATGTGGAGGGCAAGGCGATTTACTATCAGGCTCTATAGCAACATTTTTGAACTGGATGCTCACTAATCAAGACAAAATAAATACAACAGCAGATAAAAATGCTGCTGCTGTGTCATTGGCTTGCTATGCTGCATGCATTCTAGTTAGGAAGTGTAATGAAAAAGCATTTCAGCTGAATGGAAGAAGTATGTTAGCAAGTGACATGATAGAGCATATTCACGAAGCTTTTGAAGAGTTATTTGGTCAATAGGGATATTGTTTCATAGTTTGTAAATTAAGCAATCAGAGAATTTTTTTATGAATAATATTGATAAAACATATTTTTGGATTAGAGAATGTTAAACACAGTTTTTTGTTTTTATTCATTCATGTAACTCATGGCTTACCAGTTTTTTATGACAATATTTTTTTGCCATTTATGCTCAGAAACAGGAATACATATTTATGATATCAAGATCAAGACTAAAAAATGTACAAGCTTTCAATGTCATAGTTATTGATGTCTAATAAAAAGCTTAAAAAATAAGTTTGGACACCTAGCTTCAAAAATGATGAAACTTTTATCCCCTATTTCTGAAATAGGGGATAAAAGTTTCATCATTTTCTTTTTATTTCATTTCTCCATTCATAATATTAGAAGGGAGTAGGGATTGATTTCTCCTCTTTTGACTCATAAACCGGCTGCTTTATGTTCACAGTGCTAAGACTAGATGCATTCTCACACAAAGAGAGAATAAAGGCCATAATCATAACTCATGGGAGCTGCATATAACGGTTGTAATACATCCTTAAAGATGTATGTATTTCTTGGAACGTTTCAGTTACGATCTTGGTGTCTTGAAATCAAGAGTGAATCGTTTTTTTTAGGTAAACACGCTCCATCGTAGATCGCATTGTCGCTTCACATCAGACAAGATGGTGGTCTAGTGTAGGTAAACCTATACTTATTTTTTTTTCAAAAATGTTTCTTTATGATATTTTCCTTCACCTTTAAAGCAATTTTGTATATTATGTCTGAATTTTTAATAAATATTCAAGAAATACAAGACATTTTGTTACTTCTAAATATCAAATGGTTATCAAAATGTAATGATAATTATGATTTGCAAAATGAATAACAGTACAGTAATCCTTACTCTAACAACTAGCTGAATTTAGTTATAGATCAGTTTTATTTTTTGATAATATGTACTTGGATTTTTTTTGTACCTGTAGGATGAGAGGTGAAACTGAAGAGAGCTATAAAAATCAAATATGATTCAATCTAAAATTTGTAGGCATGAATTTTTTTACATCCAGTAACTTCTAAGATACTTTTGTGAATCATTACCAAAAGATCTGTTTTTGTATAAACTTTAAATGTTTGAACATTGATATCTGTAAAATGACTGGTCAGATTTGGTACAAAATATTTTTCAATTTCATAGTTCAGTTTACAGAGACAGCTAAACATAACACCAACAAGTGAAACGGTACAGCTAGGGTAAAGTAATATGCTGATGATATTATAGCGCTTTGGCATGGATCAACTAAGCTTGTTGAATGTGTCTTATTTGAATTTACCTTAGCATCTAAAACTGGGTCATCAAAGAATCCTTCAGGTATTGGTTGCTCTGGGGCCACAATCTCTTTAGGTGTTTCTACAGCTGCACTAGAGGTTGGCTTCTCATCTGTAACAAACAACATTAGGCACTATTGCTTGGCAAACAAACAACCAAGCAAAACATCAGATCCTACTAAATTATAAATGTGAAAGTTTGGATGTTAAGATGTTTGTTGCTCAATTACCTCAGAGCACCTAAACGCATCTGGTTGAAATTTGGAACATTGTTAAGGTACAAGTTCGCGCGGAGACCGCGACAGGCACTTGACACTATGGAATTGTATGGACGCCAGTTCGCGCTGAGACCGACACAGGTCGCGGTCGCGGTCGCGGCCGCGGCGTGAACTGGCGTCCATACAATTCCATAGTGTCAAGTGCCTGTCGCGGTCTCCGGTCTCGGTCTCCTGTCGCGGTCTCGTGTAGCGGTCTCCGCGCGAACTTGTACCTTTAGGTTATTGTCTGGAACAGCACAGGTAAATTATAGGAATGGGAACCACGCACATAACACCTCAAGCCCTGCTAATTTTACATAGTATTTACTAATTTGATCAAAACGATCTAAATCCATAAGCACAATCACAAACACTCTATACACTGATGGAAACTATTGAAATGTATTACATATAACTTTTATTTGATTGCAATCATGATGCATATGTACATAAATTTACTTTTGTCAATAAAATGACTGGCTTATATTGTGACCTAGAAGAATGATGTTTGTGATTGAAATTTATCAAATTACCTATAACAATCAGTAGTTAGAATTGAAGTTATGTGGTAATCTTATACCTTTAAATGAGCAATTCTTGTACCTATATAAATATGTATATATATATAGAATCTGAATCTCGGAAACGGCTCGATGGATTTTCATGAAATTATGTATGCAGGGGATTTCGGGGATGATAAATCGATCTACTAGGTCTTATTTAAAAAAACGCATATTATGCGCGTTTTTAGACAATGAAAAACTGTCACATCAGACATTAGAATGGGAAGGTAAATTTTGCCGCGTGACGTGCCAGCATAATTCGCTCAGACGGGAAGTCGGGCGCTCATAGCGGTCACGAATTAGTAGCTCCGGGTTCGAATCCAGACGGGTTCTCTTTTTTTTTTAAATTTGTTTTTTTAAGAAAATATATTTCTTGGAGTCTTTTATCTGTAGGTATCTAAGTATATTTAGTATTTAAACCGAGCAAAGCTCGGTCACCCAGGTACTGTATTTTATATCAATTTAGGTAATAACTTTTATAGATCGGTACTTTTTATAGATGTAAGATGGATCACTATATTTTAATGAAAATCTCAGGGGGTTTACTTTGCTCAACTTATAAGTAATATTGAGAACTCTTACTTTATTACTTCAAATTTCATCAGAGTTAAAATGATAATTATTTATTTAGAATCATGTAAAATTAAATCATATCAAATAGGTATGTATAATTCAATCATAGAAAAAAACAATTCAATAGGAAATTTAAATATAACCCTTTCAAAGGAGGATTGATCAGTTTATGGGGCTAAAGCAAAAAGTGACTATGGACAACCATTATAGGAAGTTTCCATTTAGTTTTTTTTTTGTACTAAGTAATTCACCCCAAAATAGTGATAGCCTAAAACTTACACAGACAATTAATTATAAACTAAAACTAGGATAAAATTTTAACTATGAAATCTAAAGTAATAATCTTAAATTTCTAATTGAAGGTTCGCTTTTTCTAACGGACTCCTTGTAGCTTGAAAAGATGACATTGTTTCGTAGATATTTTAAGGACTCATATAACTCCACTTTTGTGATGAGAACATCAAAACTGTGGAATATGTTGCCTCAGTGGCATGCACAGTAACATTTAATTTGAGTTTTTAGAGTGAATTGGTTTCTTATAGATATACACTCTCCACCATAGACCACAATGTCACTAAAATCAGGCAACATGGTGGTCAATTTTAAACCAATTGATGAAATAACAACTGGAAAAAGTATCGAGATGAATGATAAAGTTAAACATTGTTGTGATAGAAATGTTCTAACTTAACACAAATAATACCTTCAGGGACTGATGGTTGTGGAGCTACTTTCAATGACGATCTTTTTATCTCTTCATTATGAAATGTGATGATATCTGGAGCATTATTTTTAGGTTTCAGTGGGACAATAGGCGGAACATCGCCAGCATTTTTCAGTATTCCTTTGGGCTTTTTCTCAGGTGGAGCATCAGTGGGTGGCATTGAACGCTTTACTTTACTAACTGTAAAATTATTTGTAAGCTCCTTCAATTGTTTTGCCTTATCAACGTTTTCTCTATGTTGTTTACTATTTACATGCACTTGCCAAACATTCTCTGATCTAACTACTGAGGAACAAAGTAAGCACGTGAGTTGCCCAGCGCTGTTGTATTTAGCAAGAGGATTGTCTATTTTGGTCGGTTTTATTTCTTTCTTTTTACGCTCAGCCATTAACCTACGCATTTCTTCTTGAGCTTTTTTCTTTTCCATTTTCATTCTCAAAGACATGATAAGGTAAAACCCAACTTTTGTATATTTCTGCAGGTTTATATTACCATTCAGATACTGTTACGGCTTGTGAATGAACAGAGCGGGTGTTTAGTTCCTATTCGAATAGGTAAATAGACAAATAGAGGTAATAGACGTCTATAAATTATCAAAATTATGAAAAATTCAAAGAAATTGAACGATATAAACTCGTAAACTCGTTTATCACTTCCTTAAGTTTGCGCCACATGTCCAGTTTTCTGGCGAAAATTATGCACTATTCTTTCAGACACATGGTTAACTAGTTTCACCCAAAAATACGACAGTAGCGCCGTGCAGAAACAGACAGGATATTCGAATCGAAAAATCCCGCAGAAAAATACACAAATTGATTTTGACAATTACATTAGAATACAAAAAGACATATCCATAGACAGTGCACTCTCAAACATTTTGCGGCAATGTGTTTTTTTAATTCCGTCGCCATCTGCCACGATTTGTCCACGTCAAACAATAAAACATTTTCGTTTTCAGAAAATAAACTTTTTTAAAATAATGATTTTAAGGTGATTAGCAGTCATAAAAATTGATGCCAGAAGTGAAAGCTTATTATTTGGATTTTTTATAAATACAGAACCAATACAAAACAGCTCCAGATAAACTGGTATAACGCATGTCGGTGACGCGAACCCATTAGTTGTTCGATCATTTGGTAACCCAATATTAAGTTGGTTCGCTTTTCCTCCCGTTGCACAGAACAGAAATAATACTGGGAATGAAGAGTATCATGTACTTTTCAGCGTAAAATTAGCTGCCTGTTTAATGTTAATCATGCTTTAGGGGTTTAAGGCCTGTTCAAACCTAAGCGGTATTCGCTGCCGCCCTCGGAAGAGAAAACCGCGAGAAAAGTGGGTAAGCGGTAATATTACTTACTGTTCACACCAAAGCGGATTTCGCCACCTGCGATACCAGAACGTTTCGCCAAACAATAGTCCAGTCAAATAAGCTTAAATTAGGTAAGAATCTCGGAATTCGATATACCCAGCTGTAAGTTTGTAAATACTTGTATATTGACAGCCTAAAAGTTGTCTCAAAACCTAGATATGGTAGGGTGTACGCAACTACTAAATTCAAATGTCAAAGTTCACACAAATAGTTTTTTGCGCTTTTGTTGTAAATATTTCATTTCCTATGGGTTTTTTGGTATTAGTATGTACAGTGCGACATAGAGTAAAAAATAAATGAGGCCGCCACCATCGCTCATGTGGCAACACAGTCAGTAAGACGCAAACAATCTTGATACTTGTAAATTTCTATTTTTTTGCCAACATGGATTTGCATACTCTGAATTATTTATTTGTTAAAAAGCAAAACCGTTGGATGTTTACTGCTCTGTTTTAGTAGGTCAGATATGACAGTTGTAGATGGTCATGCAAATTGTGATCATATTTTCTTTGAGTGTGATAGGTCTCAGTCTTCCCTGTACAATATGATCTCACCTAACGTTTATCGTCCCACTAACTTCTCAAATCGAATCCCCTTGTTTATTCCCCATCTGTATATGTCATTAGTAAATAAATTCTAAAAAATAACATCAAACTATGACATATTATTTTTAATTTAAATTGATGTGTATTTTTACTACGAAGAAAACAATATAAAATATAAACAAAAGAAATTTTATTTTTCCACGTAATCTCCACTCAAAGCAACGCACTTCTCCCATTTGGTTTAATGTAATACTTTTGCTGGACGACCTATGTTTAGCAGGTGTTGAGAATTTGTCGCCTTTAGCAATGCCCTGCTTCTCTATCCCACGGACTGTACTCTCAAAAATGACAAACACAATAAGAAAAACAATAAGAAAAGCACATTGTACTAAAATATATAAATATCGTCATCTTGCAGTAATTATCAAACATATTTCACTGCTGTGTATACAGTATTGTTATTATTACAAACTGTTTGATTAAAATACAAATACATTTACCTCTATTATATTACAGTTTTTTTTACATAATTTTTATTACCTACTTACATAATTGATTAATGGGGCGTTTTCCAGATGAAGATAGACTTGTCAAAGACAGTTCCCAATTTCACCATAAGTTGCGCCAATGTTTCATTTTGTTAGAGAAATTTCACAAAAACAAACAGTGGTGCCACCCTTGGCGAGATTTGGAACGATTTTTGACAAGTCTATCTTCATCTGGAAAGCGCCCCATTAACAACTTTAATTTAAAAAACTCGACTGAAAAAATAAACAGATAAAAAAACATTATGTAGGTAATACAATATACTATCTAAGGACACTTAGGTGATTAAGACGAATCTAACGATATCTTAATTGTTAGAATCCATCAAGCCGTTTGGAAGATAACTCGGAATAAAGAAATTTACAAACATACAAGATACGCTCAAAGAACATAACCCTTATTTCAATCGGGTAAAAAATCTGTCAATTTGACAATTTTTTGATGACAGTTTGTTATCAGGAGCTTGAGCCACTGCACCTATTTCACAAAGTAAAAGCTCGCAGAAAGATATTTCAATAGCACGGTATTGCACGTTGCGTTGGCGGACGATGTATTCTTTTCTATTAACTCATAATGACGTCACCCAAGATTCTTATTTAAGCAGGTTTTATTCGTAGGTGTATTTTTGCATTCATCTTTTACCATTAGCTCCACTCGAAGATTAAAAGAAAATTTTTGGCTTCTTCAAAACATCTGAATCAATAAATTTCTTGGTCAACGAATTGTCAGTTTCACATGGGCAGAAATTCAATTCTCTTCGATCCCGCTTCTGGGTAGCGATTCTGACACCATTCGGTTGCATCCGACACGGAATCTCATCTCTCGGTCTTTGACATGCTAAACAGATAAGACAAAGACCGAGAGATGAGATTCCGTGTCGGATGCAACCAAATGGTTTCAGAATCGCTATCCTGTTCCGCTTTATTGCCTAAACCACTGAACTGATTTTGATGAAATTATTTAATAATGTTTTAATGTACTTTAGCTGCTTTTTGTAAACATTATTTAGTATTGGTGTACAAATACTGCCTCAGTTACCTACCTTAATACTTATTTCGCGCGGACGAAGTCGCGGGTAAAAGCTAGTATATTATATAAATACTAGCTGACCCGGTGAACTTCGTACCACCATGTATGTTTTCGTCTACATTTTCTAGACTTTCTGCTGTACAAATATTGTCCCGACAATAACAAACAAAGAAAATTCCTATTTGGTGCAGTCATTCAAAAGTTATGAGCGTACATACATTTTGAAGATCCATTTTTACGGTTCCGTAAAACGTACTAACTGGACCTATATAGGTTTGTCATGTCTGTCTGTCTGCCCATCCGTATGTCACAACCATTTTTTTCGAAACTATAAGAACTATACTGTTGAAACTTGATACAGTTAATAACATTTTACTTCAACGTATATAAGCATTTAAAAGCAAGTAATCCCTTTATGCAGAATACAGAAGACCGGACCTTGTGGCGTTCATTAGTAGAGGCCTACGTGCAACAGTGGACGAATATTAAATAGGCTGATAATGATGATGAATCCCTTTATTGTTAATCAAGTTATTACCAAAAACCAGTTTTATTTTCATTGTAGTGCTTTGTGATATACGATGTTTTTTGTTTGATTACCTACCTGGCACATGGACAAACAAATCTGATGGTTTTCGAACACGGGAGGGAATATGCAACATACAATTGACCATGTTTGTGAGAATCATGGGTTTTCTAGATTAATACCACAAACACTATAACACCTTTGCACATCTTCAGCGTACAATTTTCTCTCCAACTTTGTTACTTATGAGATAATGTTTTCTATTAGACGGTCTTCTTGTCATAATAGAGGCTGGTGGCACTTCATCTCCGACTAACTAAGCAGATCATTTTAGTAAAACTACAATTATTTGTAGGATGAATTTGAACGAAAAAGGGATGACGGGGGAGGGGGTGTGATTATTTTCTATACTATTTTAACACCTCACAACACTAAAAAAAACAAAAATTAAAAGTAGTCAAAATTTGGTAGTATTTCCATATAAGGCTTGGCGCTGAGCGTAGTAAGGTTGCCCCTGGGACTTGTTTATGATCATGGCAAAAGCAAACCGCACTGGAAACTGTAGTCGCTTAAACTCAAATTGTGCATTAGTCGGAATTATTGGGATGAGTGGTATCAAAACGTCTTCTCCTTTATACTTTCCTTTCAGTATAAATGCTTCTATCACGTTGTTCAGTATTTTTTGTAGCTAACCGTGTGCCGTTGCAAAGACGCGGTTCGTTCATATTTCACAACATTTTAACTACCGATCCAACTTGAAGATTAGGTATGAGGTGCCAATCCTGGAAAATCCAGCAAGTTCAAAAATTCCGTTGGTTGTTGACGACATCATCTTGAATCGAATCAACTGATTTATAAATCCTCAGTTCGCCTGTAATTTGTTCTTGCATTTTGAAATTTAATTCATTTGCATCTATCTCATTTACATAATAGGTATTAATATTTATTTATCATGTGGCTGTCTTGTCCCAATATTGGGCAACGGCTTCCATACCCTCCTTCCACTTTTTCCTTTCTATGGCTAATACAGTCCAGTCTTTCCGATATTTGTGGAGATTGTCTTGCCATCGTTTCTTTGGTCTGCCGCGTCGTCGTTTGCAATCTGGCTTCCTCCGCGTGGTAATTTTGGCCCAATAATCATCCGTCATGCAGCAAACATGTCCAGCCCGATCCCACTTTCAAATTGGCTCTTCTTTGAGTCACATCGGCTATTCCGGTTTTGGAACGCAGTATGGTGTTTCGTATTCTGTCCGTTAGTTTTACTCCAAAAATATTGCACTCCACAGCACAAACGTGTGTATTCAAATCATTTTGCACAGATAGGGATATTAAATCGATAATTCAAAATAATAAAACACTTTTTTTTTAAATTAATGGCTCTTTGTGGATTAGTCAATAAACACTTTTGGTAACGCGGTTTGTGTTTGACTGACACTTCATTGATATAGTGACGTGAAAACTGAGGCATTTTATATCGCGCGCCGAAACTAAATCAAAGTAAATAATATCATGAAGCCGACCCAATTGAACATCAGTACTAATGAGTCTTACGTTTTGTGATTATTCAATTTAATTTGGTTCGCGATATTATCGCTTTTGTTAAGTTTCTTCTGAGTGGGTTTCGGAACGTGACATTAGATCCTCCTATACTCCAACTGTTTGGATAGACATTATGGAATTTGAACTTTGTGCAGCGGGAATAAAGTGCAAATTGACTCCTTGACGTTAGGAACATACATATATTGCTTAGACATAAGCGAGTGCCTGTTATTTAATATGAACTTTATTTCATAGCAATAAAGCTCAAATTGTCTTAACATTTTAGTTAGAAAACGTTTGTCTGGGAAAGCACTTCATTTAGTATGAATTTTATTCAATAGCAATAAAGCTCAAATTGCCTTAACATTTTAGTTAGAAAACGTTTGTATAGGAAAAAGAAAAAGGCTGTTTTTAGAATTTTTCCAAAAATTTTTTTTTCTAGCCGTAAAAAACGTCCTTGGACTTCAACGAACAATTAAAACAAAGAATTGTCCAAATTGGTCCAGGCGTTGTTGAGTGATGCGCTTACCAACACATTTTGCGATTCATTTTAATATTATAGATTTTAACTCCGGAAAATTTTAATCGAAAAACATTTACAAATAAAAGCAGCCAAGTATTTATGACGTACTAAAAAAAACTACTCATCAGATTGAGTTCAAACCAATTTTCGTTAAAACTAAACAAAATATCTGATGTACATACTACATGTACATCAGATATTTTGTTTAGTTTTATCATTATCTTATTTTAGAAGTTAGAGGGACACACACACACACACATTTTACCACTTTGGAAGTGTCTGTCGCGCAACTTATTCAGTGTAGACAAAAATGATTATAGAAACCTCAACATCATTTCTATTCTATCCTATCGATAGAAACCCCACACGTGTAGGTTTGATGAAATTTTTTTTTTTGAGTTTTAGTTCTAAGTATGGGGGGCACCCCTATTTTTTATTATTTTTTAATTTGTGTAAAAATCTTAATGCAGTTCACAGAACACATCTACTTACCAAGTTTTAACAGTGTAATTCTCATAGTTTCGGCAAAAAGTGACTGTGACATACGGATGGACAGACAGACAAACAGACAGACAGATACGACGAATCTATAAGGGTTCCGTTTTAACGTTTTACGGAACCATAAAAAGACTATAATTGATCAGTTATCGAACAGGATGAAAAATGATTAAATTACTAAAATGGCTATTAAAAAATAGAGGTTGGTGATAAAAAGTAAAAAATTTGGGGTTGTATGTATTTTTAACGCCACGTTATAAAAAAATAAAAACAAAAAATTTTGAACGAAAATTAAAAAAAAAAAATTTGGGGTGAACAACCCTTGTGCCTTGTCACTTAGGGGTATGAAAAATAGCTAGTAGCCGATTCTCAGACCTACAGAATATGCGTATAAAATTTGGTTAAAATCAGTAAAGCCGTTTCGGAGGAGTAAGGAAACAAACACTGTGACACGAGAATTTTATATATAAGATAAATAAAAGCGAAAGGTCACTCATCACGAAATCTCAGATCCTACAAATGCTACGAATCTGAAAGAAAACACTGCTCAAAATATTAGTAAAACCAAAATCAAAACCTACCGTTCGACTCTATCCAAGGTGTGTGGTTAAAATAAACCTTGTAAAATTAGGTACCTACATAAATGGCTCTTTCGTAACGTTCGTAAATTCAAATCTTGCCATAGACAATTATCCTCTATAGAAATATGTCAAATTCGGTTAGTTTCTGGTGCTTGAGTATAGTCGCCAATTTTTTTTCGGATTTTCAAAGCTAAAAGTTATTATTACAGCAAGTTTTTATGCGTTATTACTTGTAATTATTGTGGGTTTATTTTAATTTACAATTTTATGTATAGTAAGAGATCTAATCTACGGATCCAGGTTATGAAACCTCGTCATAAAAAAAGGCTTTTTCGGTCGTAGTGTGTGCTGTGTTTATTCCTCATGCTGTGAAATTTCCACGATATTTTAGTGCTAAAATGGACATCGACGTTAGTAAAGAAAATATACAACCGTTACGTGGAGGTAGAAACCTCACACAGCTTGGAACTGCACTCCAGGCCCAGTCCGATGCAGACGCTCAAAGACAGCTGCAATTGCAAAAAGAGTAAGTTTTTGGTTTATTTTCAAATTCTTGACTTTATCATAGTCACATTATTTCTTGTTATTCATGTTTTTGCCTATGCTTCAGCCCAATTTAAGGTCATGTACTTATCATGACAATAAGGAGAAACAGTGTAGACTAGCGGAAATTTTGACCGTCACTGGCTTCCTTAAGGTTTTGAACAAGTATCTTGTCTCTATACCCACAATCATTGCAAAAGAGCCCTATCTTATGGCTCAAAAACTAAGCATGTTGTAAATTTAACCTGATTTTGAATACCTTTCATTTATTTGAATAATAACTCAAATCAGCTGTTAGATTTGTTTAATAATAATGTCAGAAGTTTCTATTGGCTGTTGATTTCAACATCTGGGCACTTTCACTGCAAATGAAACTGTTATTGTTAATTGTTTTGTAATGTATTGCTCTCAGGGAACATGAAGCAGCAATTACAAACTATCAGGGTTCAGACCCCCTAGATCCATGGTTCAACTATATCCGTTGGGTGGAACAATCTTATCCTAAACATGGCCATGAGGGCCATATGAAGAAACTAATAAAAGACTGCCTGCAAAAATTTGAACATGACCAGAACTATTATCAAGATCGGAGATTTGTTAAGCTGTGGATTAAATATGTGAGTATTATTATAGGTAATGCCTATACACACTATATTCTAAACAGCCTACAAACTTTGGCTGTTCTTATTCCTCTTTGGTAAGCAATACACTGCCTATGCTGTTGCAGATGGCCATATATGGTAGTGCCCACTTGTCATCAGGTGCCTTATTGCTTATTTAGTTCATATAAATTAGAAAAAAACTGCCAATCACATCTCATATTCATAGGTAGTTTTTGAATGTACCTATGATTGGCATCATACCATATTGGTTTATGTATAGAAATATTCAAATGAGGCTAATTGATGAGATGAGATGAGTAAATATGTACTATTTACCATCATTGCTAATTAAATATTTTATCTATAAAAATACTGCATCAATAGTATAGTGTGAACTGTGTTCCCACTCATAGAAAGAAAAGTAAGCTGCTGGATCTGACAAGATCTGATCTTCATCTGATGATTGGCTTAATCACAGGCCACTGTGAGCAGAACTATCATCTCCACAAAATAGGATCTACTGACAGCCCCCTATGTAGGGGCTGATTGCAGGAGAATGAAACTGTAGAGCTTGTGCTATTGCGCTGTGAAGCCACAGAAAGTAAAAGATCAAGATCGGGACTCCTTGAAGAAAATCCAAATGAATCGTGAATGCATAACATCTGCCGAAATGGGACCGGAACTGGTATGCCAGTGACCCAAGGCCGTCCTCCATTATTTTAAGGAGGTCGGCTGGTTTGGGTAGGCTGGCTGGGGGGAAGGGGAAGTGCACAATATACCCCTAGCGGGACGTAAGTGCAGGCCAATCACCCCCACCCTGAATTAGAATTAGATGGTATAGTGGGAGAAACTTGAGAATGCTAGTAGTTCATTAATTGTAACTTTACTTTCAACAACTTTTGGTTACACTTTATATCCCACAAGAATAATTATTTATATTTATTATTATAAAAAGTATTATTCTACACTTCATCTAAGCTATCTGTCCGAATCTAATATGTCACACTTAATACATTTCAATATCTTTTGTTAAAAAAAAAACAATTAAACATAAACAAACACACAGACACACCTTGGACACAAATGTTCATATTTATTTGCCATATTTTTGTAAGTCATTTCAATTTCATTTAATTTGTGTGGTTACATTTTGTTATTGCTAGTTATAATCCTACCTTACAGAGGGTGTTTTTTTAGAGGTATAGAACTTTGAAATGGAATAAAACAAGGATATTTATTTAATAAAAAATGATTTGAATTTGACATATTCAAAAGATAATTTTTTGGCATTTTGACTTAAATAAAAATATTGCTGACGTTTAACTACCACGGCTGGGTCTAACCTGGAGGTCCAATTTTCAATCACTTGTTCCAACATTTGTGGCCGTTTATCGGCAATAACACGGCGAATGTTGTCCTACAAGTGGTCAATAGTTTCGAGGTTATCGACGTAGACTAGCGAGTTCACCTATCCACACAGAAAATCGTCTAGCGGCGATAAATCACACGATTTTTGGAAACAAATTCACGGGTCCGGAACTTGAAACAATGCTATTACCAAATGTTTCTTTCAGTAAATCAATTGTGGCAGCTGTGTGACATGTTGCGCCTCTTGTTGAAACCACAGTTTCTGCACATCATGGTTGTTCAATTGAGGAACGAAAAAGTTAGTAATCAGGGCTCTATAGCGGTCACCATTGACTGTAACGATCGAGTCAGCATCATTTTTAAAGAAGTATGGACCAATGATTCCACCAGTCCATAAAGCACACCAACCAGTTGTTTTTTTTGGATGTCTCAGTGTCTCACCATACGCTTAAAAATTATCTTCAATCCAAAAATTACAGTTTTGTTTATTGATGTAGCCATTAAACCAAAAATGAGTTTCATCGCTAAAGACATAGTAGGACATAGTGAGAGCAATTCGAATTTCGAACAGAACCATTATTTTTTAAATTAAATTTCATAATTTGGAAGCTTTGTTCAGGTGTCAGTCTGTACATGTTAAAATGCCAAACCAAACTAAACACAAATCACTTAATAGCTGCCAAAATGGGTGCCAGATAAAATAGTATTGTCAACTTAAAGTTCCATATCTCTAAAAAAAACACTCTTTATAAGCAGATAATTGTGAGAATACAAACAAGACTGTCATGACACACAACAATAGCCTGTGTAAAATCAGGTCACCACAATTTTTGTTACTAAAGCATTCATCCAACTTATTGCATCATATATTGTTGGCACTGCACAGCTATTCATCTTTAAATCCTGTCATGCAAACCAATAAGAATTCTTAATTCGATTTTCTTATTTACGTTCCCTTTATTTTTCGGGATAAAAAGTAGCCTATATGGACCCAGCACCCGCACGGTGAACCCATGGAATGCTAAGAAGTTTGTCTCTCTCTGCCAAACTGTAATCTAACTGTGTTTCGAATGTTAACCCAATCCATTAATATGTTCAAATGTGATTCAGCAACAAACAACCAAATATCGAAACTTTAGCATTCATAATATGAGTAGGATGAAAATGATAAATAAAAGAAAAGATAATGTTAGCGTGGCCACACATGGGCCACCGAACACAACCACAAAACACCGCCACCAATCAAATATTTTCTGCAGTTTTCATACATTTTATATGAACTCGCCGCACACGGTAACGCCAGAGTTCGCCACTTGCTGCAAAACACCGTTTCTCTAATCTTGTGGCCGGACCTGGCTTCTAAAATAACATACGCATACATAAATTCAGACATACGCCACTTGTGTGATATTCAACCTTTCTCTCCCTTGGCTTTTCTAATTAAAACTACAGTTTCGTCTTCCACAATGACGTTTTTTATCATGTATACAACACAATTAAACTTTCTTAATCAGAGTCCTTTATGATACTGCATGTGTTAGGAGGTAGCAGGCGCCGACTACAAGCCCTGTAGTCACACTGTGTAACATTGTACAGGTACAATGTTTATATTTTACATTTTCGCTATTTGAACACATATAATGTTTAATGTTTATATTGTACTAATCATTATGTGTTCAAATAGCGAAAGTTTAAAAACAATACCGACTACAAGTGTCGTCCAACAGTCACTTAGTGGCTGTCCCTCGCTTCAGCTTCTGTTGTAGCCGCTTCTAGCTTCTTGTGGCGGCTTTTGCGGCTGTCGCGTGTGGCCCGTGTGCGGTGACACTTCCAGGACATTTTTCACACAACATTAGGTTGTACCAAACTAGGCAAAGCTGATACGGAAAGTGTTCCGGACCCCCGATACCCCCTGGATGCCGGATCATATAACTCTAAATATGAATATTTTTTATGTACACATAATGGGTGTGTCAGGGTACTTATACAGGAACTGAACTGAACTTTAATCATAATGAGGTTTATCCTGGAAAGAAACGAACCAATACCTCAGTGGACAGATGCTGATCCACTGATAAATTTATGAATCCATATCCAGATGATAAATTAAATAAATGATGGACAACTTTTACAAACACCATCTAGTGCCCAAACTAATAAAATGTTGTATTTTGTGACCCAGATAATTGTAAGTCTTTGTTAGAAATCAAACCCATAAATATACTAAATACTAGTTGACCCCACAACGTTTTCAGCTAGTGTTTAGGGAGGCGTAAATCCAACCAGGAATTTCCTATCATATCTGTTTACAAAGTTACATAAACTTGTATAGAATACTAGTAGTGATCCGCGGTCAGGGCCGTCTTAGGCCATATCAGGACCCTTGGGCACACACGAATTTGGGCCCCTTTTGAAATGTTTTGGTGGGCTCGCGCAGGGACGGACCAATCCTCCCGCATTTGGCTCCAAAGACACGCCGGAAACAGGCGGCGAGTCAACTTCTCGGGAAGGCATATCCCTAAAGGCTTGTTCGCATTAAGCTAGTGTATTAGTCTAGTAGAGAGTAATTTAGCAGCTAAAATACTCGCTACTATTCAAAAATCGTTCGCATCGTGCTTTAGTACAGTTCACAAGTGAGTAGCGTTTTGCAACATGAAGCGTCTACACTCTACAACGCAATAAAATAAATAAGCTGATTACGCTTGTTTTATTTGCTTGTTTTTATAGAGCAGGGACTTAACATTCATGTTCCACATATAAAGAAACAAATTTTAATGTAGTATCTTCACTCCAGCGAAACGACATTTTGGCGGCAACCACAGACTAGTTAGTAAAGAGATGCGGCAACTAATGAACTCGACTAATGTGACAGGTTCGCACTCGTTTAGCCGATGAACCAGAGAGCACAGACGCGTGGTGGGGATGCTACTCGCCCGTTGAAAATAGAACAAAATTGATTGACTCGACTAAATTATTCACTAGACTACTCGACTAAATTTTTACTGTTCATACACGTTTAGTTGCTAAATTCCTCGCTACTAGACTAAATTACTAGCCTAATGCGAACAAGCCTTAAGTGGGATGCCAGAAGGCTCTAAACATCCGACGCTTCAGGTCCTTCAGTAGAAGCCGGATACAAGCCAAAGTGCCTCTCCGGGCTCGCCTTCGTGTCCACTTCCGTCTCAGTGAACGAGCAACGAGGTTACGGCCTCCTCTCACTCCTCCGCCGCATACTACCTCTTACTATCGAGCATCTTAGCTAAGAAGGCACGTGGCCCTTGTGCCCTCATGGTAGAGACGGTATTGCCCGCGTTGTAACCTGCGGCTTATCTACCAGTCTCACGATACATAATTTTCGCCAAATATAATAAAATTCTAGGGTAACTTTTTTTGGAAAATTTGAATTTCATACCTATCTGTTAACAGATTTCAAAAAAGGAGGTTATTAGTGGTACTACCGACTAAAACCTCGGGGTTCCACCTTTGCTGCATACGGCGAAAGAATGCGTGAGCGTCTCCACGCACTGGCGTTTTGCCGTGAATCCTCCAGCGGCATACCCATTCCAGAGCCCCTACTGAACTGACCTTGGATTATTACTCAGCCATATTAGATAAGATAAATAAAATCATTTTTTTTTATTCATTATTCATTAAAAAATACACAGAAAAAATTATTACAAATAAAAGTTGCTAGCATTTGATCAGTAATAAGTTAACTACCGTCGAACTAGGCTTGGGCCTGTGTGTCGACGTGCAGCGCCCTCCTCGCATCCAGTGAATTGACCAATACAACTTTAGGAGAATTGAATTATTATCGCAATACATTTTTGTGAAATCGAACTATAAGCCGAGTAATGTTCCAAGTCATTCCAGTCCCCCAACGATAATTTACACGCAACCCACGAGGGAGTGAAATTATCGCATAGAAAGCTCGTCTTCCCCTGCCGGGATTAGCCGTCAGACAACAAAAATCCACTAGGGTTTTGGGAAGTTGTTGTCCGATACCCAGGGTGCACCACATGAAGCCTCGGACCCTAAACTTTCACCCTTTTTTACGTGGAAGAAATTAATTTACGCATACCCTTCCGCCTGAAGGAGACGGTCGAGTTTTGTGGGACTCGACACAATACAATACAAAACATGCGCGTCCATACACCGCGCATCTTACATGGCCGCATCGTCGTCGGATTTGAGGGAAATCCTAGACGAGCGGTCTCACTTCTCACTCTCACAGCTTCACCATGGGTAACCAGACCTCTGCTACTGAGCCCCATCCCACCTCTATCATCTCCCACTTTCATCACCTATTTTGTTTTTTATGGGGAGAAAATGCATTTACGCTTACCCTTCCACCTAAGGAGACGATCGGTTTATGTCGGACTCGACACCATGGACGGGCATGGTGCATTTACCGACTAAAACGTCCACGAGGTTCCATCTTTGCTGCTTACGGCTGGAACGCGGGACCGCTTTCGTATTCTTCCGCGAACCCGCCGTAGCTTGCCCGTCTCCGGGTCCTCCTATGGGGCACAACCCCTGTCGCCGACTCACTTGAACTCAAGATACGCCGTAACCACCTCGGGAATCAATCAGTAAGTGGTGCCAGACGCCCCCGCGTCTAACTTCCTTAGTCCCCCGCAACGGGTCAGATCTTCGGTCCCGCCGCCAACTACAGATTCCCTATCTGTATCTGTAATCTGAGCGGTGCATCGCCATACCAGTATTCCTCTTCCCTTGCAGCCCCACCGCGGTTGCCATGTTACGGTGGCCATGTAACGGTGGCGACCCCATCAAGGTCGCGGCGTGTACGGCAAGCGGCCCCACAGCGAGACCACCACGGCCACCCCCGCTCTTTGAACTTTCATCCCCTATTTTACGCGTTAAAGCCCTATTTTCGCATTAATTTTTTTTTTCTCTGAGCCTAGACTACCTCTGTACCAAATTTAATTTAAATATTAAGTACAGCGATTTGTAGAAATTCTTTCGACGCAATATTCATACTAAGCAAAGTTTGTACCATAAAATTCAGGAAGTTGATATAACGCCTACTGTGATGTATAGAAATATCTAATAGATATATCTGAAGTCTGTGCTATCCCAAATTTCAAAAAATTTGGCTTGAAAACTACGTACAGTGCAGACATAAATAAAATAAAAATAAATAATGGTGGACAATTCACACACAACATCATCTGACCCCAAACTAAGCAAAGCTTGTATGATGGCATAATGTGTAGTATATTATGTAGTAATGTTAAATTACTAGTTATATAGGTCATTTTTCTGTGAAATTGTTTTTAAAGATTAGGTTGCATGTCATGTCTTTTAGTTAAGTTCAAATATTTATTAATTCCTATAAAAATCATACAAATTCCAGGTTGACTACCTCGCAAATCCTTTGGACACTTATCAAAGGTTGTTTAATACTGGAATTGGTACTGAAGTGGCGGAATTCTACAGAGCTTGGGCGTATTACTGTGAGGAGTCCAGCGATTATAAGAAAGCTAATCAAGTGTATGTGTTAGGGCTGCAGGCTAAGGCACAGCCATTGGATGAACTGGAGCAGGCACATATGTGAGTAAATATTTTGAACATAATATATTTTATTCAAAGTAGGTATAATTTAACCATTTGGTCTTTTTAAGAATTATAAGGGATGCATCACTGACAGAGAGACAGTGAGGCATCCCATGTAGATGAATATGAATAGATGCCCATTGCTCAGGTGTGTCCCAACCAAAAATGATGTGTGATGCGAAAAAAGTGTGTCAAGCAAAAAAACGATACGTCATGACGGTTGAGACCTAGATCATAGATGTTGCGAAATCGTATTGTTTTTTCACGATACGTCAAAATATGCGGGTTGATGTTAACATTCGTTTCATAATTCAGACTTTAGTTTTGGATGAACTGTCGACAACAATGGATATGAATACTTTGAAAATTTGTAATAGTACAAGAGAATGAAAAGAAATGACTTAAGATAACGCTTGAGTCCATCCAATTTTAAGACAATCATCAAGCGCGAGCGCGTCATCGGCAAAAATTCACGATTCGTCTTTCTGAACGTGAGTTTTAGATGTCGGCACGCGATTTAAGACGCGTTCAAAAGTATTCATGATTCGGCCTGCGTTTTTACATTGTGCACATAAGAAGCTACGTTAACTTAGAAACCTTAAATCAAAAAATCAAAAAATCGTCCTCAAATCCTCGTGACCTTAAGGCCCGGTTCACACGGCGCGGCTGCCAACCGCGCCCGCGCGCGGGCGGGGCGTCACGCCGCGCGACTGTTTTGTTTCAATACTCACGAGACCGCAGGTTTTCGCGGTTTCTGCTCCGGAAAGCTACTGCGCAAGAATCGCGCGCAGCCACGCGGGCGCCGCGCGGCTGCCGCAGCCGCCGCGGCCGTAAACCGCGTCGTGTGAATTGAATTCAACTTTATATGGAAATGTATCGCGACCGCGCGCGGGCGCGGTTGGCAGCCGCGCCGTGTGAATCGTCTCTCAGGATCAACTATATCATCAGTCAACACCTAATACTGATTAAAAACTTTTTTTCTGTAAAACCTAAACATAAGAAAGGCCTTTGAAGGTTAACAGTTAACTTTCTTGTTAATCATAATGTACATATGTTAGGCCACTAGAACTTTTCTTAATCTTTTATCTTATTGCATTCGAGTGTGTATGATCTCAGTTTATATTTTATTATTCATTTAGGAAAACTTTTGGCAAAGTGCCAAACTCCACCATTTCAAATTACATAACTAACAATTTGCTTTATAGGAACTTCCAACTGTATTTTGCACAAAGAATGCTCCATGATGATTCACCGACAAAAAGGAAGGCAGCTTCAGCATTGGCTGAGACTAGAATGGCTTTAACTTCCCTAAAATCATATAAAAGGAGGAACATAGCCAGCGCGCCTATTCAGAGGGTTGGTGACAGCGTCAGGAGTACTGTTCCGGGGGTTATGAGACAACAGCAAGCAGGGTTTGACAATAGAATGCCTAATTCTAATGTTATGCTTAATGTTTATGAGGTGAGAAAGGTTATGTATGTTTTGTATTCTAGGTTAGTATTTTCAAAGGCTATGAGATTCAAAGGAGAAAGGGCTTAGAATACTGCAAAAGTGCAACTTATGCATAAATGTGTTGAGCCATGGATCTCCCCCTGGGATATTCCTAGTGAATAAAGTCTACAGTTCAGTAAATGATTCTGTAAGACATTTTGAAACATGTTTAGCTAGATATTTATCATTAAAATGATTAGGTAAAAATATCTTATCAAACTTAATTTAAAAATGTTTTCATTCAATCTTCTCCATAATTTTTTCCAAATATTCTCTTCATGAAAATATTTATTTGTGTGTGCAAAACCACAGAGCAATACTTTAAATAGCTTTTAATTCTCCAATAAAACAAAATTCATTCGAATCTGACAATTATTTAATGTACAGAAGCTTAAAAATCATGCAATAGGTTTTCATGTAATGTCTTGAGATAAGCACTGTTTTTTTATAAAAGCTTATAGTTTGATAAAGTCTTCTCTTTAAAGGATGCCCCGTCAACATCTCACGGTGCAATTCCCGTAGCAGATGGCCCTGGCCCCGCTTCGCTAGTGCAAGCTTGCAGCAATGTGGAAAATGAAAAGGAAGTGGGAATTTGGACCAACTCTAAAACTAAAATGGTCCACTCCAATGTGGTACCGCATCATCCACTGCCTTTCACTCGTAAGTTCATAAATTTAATAATACCATATTGTAATTTTATATCTGAACAGATATGATAATAATTATGAATAGCATAAAAGCCAACCCACCCCAAAAATATTTCATACAAAGTTAGTCATAGTTTATCGGAATCTTCAATTAGGAATCAACTCTTCAATTTGGGTTGTTAAGAATTAAATTCATTACTAAAGTTTGTAACGGTATCAACTCCACTAACAATAAGTTTGTACACTAGTGATCAAAAGTCCCTCACCGCTTGTTCGCTCGTTCTTTTCGACATTTGCGAGGTTACGTTGTGCCTTTTCGCTGACGACCTCTGATCAGCGGACGCTTCGCTATATTCTACCTTAATATTTTCTTGCCTATGGATGATACATCAATAATTATACTATTCAAAACTGATTGTCAGTAAACTGGTATTTCGACACAATCGATTATATTATACATCGCAAGCGCGGCCTCCGCCTTGTCTGAATGAAACAAATACTCCACATTCGAGAGTGCAGCTGGGAACCAACAAGTATTGTCGCATAGTTCTGTTTTGCTAAAGAGAGCAATATAGCTTACAACAGAGTACCGGGCGATACTTTTATTTCCCAAATCGTCATTTACGAAAAAAGTTAGCGGTTTGTTTATTTATTGCTTTTGCAAAAAATTACACATTATGTATATCCTTGTCACTGTGCCAGTAGGTAATTTAGGAACACAGATGATCGATGCAGCTTTGTTTGATTTGCGCAATAGCAAAGGATTTCAAATATGATGTAACCACTAAATGTTCCCACTGCTGGGACTCGGGGCCTTCTCTTACAAGGAGAGAGTCAAGGCCATAATCCAACACTCTGGCCCAGTGCGGGTTGGTGGATGACACATGACTTCGAAAGATTCTAGGTACATGTCGGTTTCCTCACGATGTTTTCCTTCACCTTTTTTAAGTTAGAGGCATTACGCACATGACTTCGAAAAGACAGTGGTGCGCGAGGTTTTAAACCCGGGGTCTACGGATCAGCCGTAACTTAAATATGATGTAAAATGAATTAAATTTAGTCTTCTCCCTGATCGTTCGTAGCAAGCCAATGTTTGTTAATTTGTCCTTACCTTTTTTAGTGCTCTTTAGTTTATTTTCAAGTCTTACCGCAATAAATTCTGGTATGGACGTATCTCTTTCAACCTTTATTTTCATTAACTCAGAACAACAACAAAATGGTGCTCTAGTTGTTGTTTTGATCGAACCAACTATATCGCCTATCACGCTAGAGATATCGTTATTACCTATTTAAAGATTTTTGAGATAGTATTCACTACGATTTTTGCTATTGTTATCTCCAATTTTACGTATTAGTCTTTAACATGGTTTTTCTATCTCTACTTAGCATATGAAGATGAGGATGATGTTCTAAGATTGTCAAAACATCATATGGCGTACTGCGAAGATGATTTAACATTCACAGTTGCTCTTTGCGTACCTGACCCTCCAGATCAAACCAAGATTCCATGTTATAATAAAACACAGGTAAACATTTGTAAATTTTTTTCTCTGTAAAAAATATTCTGATGTTTACAGCACAACTTTTTTCATACATTGCCCAAGAAAAACCTCCAGAAAAAATTCCTGACTCAGTATGTCGCATAAACGCCCCACTGAATGTTCTCACTGCTGGGACTCGGGGTCTTCTCTCGCAAGGAGAGTCAAGGCCATATTCGGGGCCTTCTCTCGCAACGAGAGAGTCAAGGCCATATTCGGGGCCTTGGCCATATTAATCCACCACGCTGGCGCAGTGCGGTTTGGTCGATGACACATGACTTCGAAAGATTATTGGTACATGTCGGTTTCGTCACGATGTTTTCTTTCACCGTTTTAAGTTAGCGGCATTACGCACATGACTTCGAAAAGACAGTGGTGCGCGTAGTTTTGAACCCGGGGTCTACGGATCGGCAGGCGCCGACGCCGTTCTCCCGGGTAGACCAGCCGTAACTTATATATAACTTACACGTACATATAACTAACTCTGTATGCATAAACCGTTAATCTCATTTACAAGACATGAAAACTAACGTGATTATTATCTACACATTTAAATAAATACACGGGTAACTAATGTTTGATATAGTCTGGTCAGTCCGACTCAAGTTTCGATCGCGTCCGGCGATCTTTTTCAATAAGAGTGCGCGCGCGTGTTTGCTACTCCCAAAGACTGGACAGGACTGACTTTATCAAATGTGAGTGCCTGTGTATTTTTTTAAAATGTCGCATTTATAAGACTTACTAAAACTATTACAGGTGTATGCCAATGACACAGAATACAGTTTAGAAGAGATAAGATCAAGAAAGTATAATCTAGAAAGGAAAGTGAACATTGAGAACAAAGAAGTATCCGCCCAAGTGCAGCACAATTGTAGTAACAATATCAATGAGACCCTCGCCCAATTCAGTGCATTAGAAACTTTAGCAAACTGTGCTTTAGATCCTGAACAAGATCACTTAGCCCAACTCATGCCGCTGACTATGCCGACACTACAGAACATAACTAAAGTGACTAACATGCATTCGCCTGGAGAACCTAAAGTTTTAGTCAACTTAGATTCTAAAGAGTTCAGTGAGTTGTCGTCCAAGAGAAATGATGAGAATCCAAGGGTACAAAATAATGTTGATAAAGAAAATCAACTTCATCAACAGACTCCGACAAGCTACGATAATACAGGGGAGAATTATGGGAAAAACAACCTCATGGAAGAGTTTAATCGAAGCTTAATGGGGAACCTACTTGGCGATTCTGTCACTGTAAATACTAAAGAAGCTAGGTGGGAGCTGAGAAACTTGTTCAATGACAATGGTAAGTGGTAATACACTGACTTGTCCATATTTATTTTTGCTGAAGTTCCTGCACTTTTTACAAAAATGGATTTAGACACACTTATCAGTAAAGTAAAATCATAGGAAAAATTACAATAAATAAATAATAATTCGATTGAAATTTGTAATTTTTTAAGTTTTTCAACTTAAGGAGAACTTTGAGATGTTGTTAATCTTTGAATTAACATAATACAAAAAGTATGTAAGATTATTGTCTGATTAATCAACCTTACAGAGCCATCAATAGTACAACCAGTAGTACAACAGTTTGAGGTGCCCAACTTTGACATGATACACGAAGACAGGTCAATGACTATTGCTCTAAAGATTAAGAAGAAGCAAGACCTAGTTGACACAGATATGGGTCAAGACAAGGAGAATGCTAGTAAATTCACTGCACCAATTGTTCATCAAACGCAGCAAAATGTAAGTATAAACTACAAGACTTGATTTTTGTAAATTTCGAAACAATCTTTGATATTTTTAAGGGCTTAATCAATGCCTCCAAAGAATACTATGCCAATTCTAATGTCATGTAGTTTAGTAGGGTGCTGCGCCTTCTGCAGAGGCCACTTGAAGACAAATGGCATTGTCAATTTTTAAAAAAACCTCTTGAGTCATTCCCAGGTTTACAGAAGAAGCATTTAAAGAAAAAAATGTCTAAAATGGCTGTATTACTAAACATATTTTCATATGTTAATGTATAAAAATACAGTATAATGATTGTTCCCAATGAACTCTGCATCAAGTTGACCATATATTCACGGAAGTTGGCATTTATGTGTAATTCGATTAATGGTCTTGATAATCACAATATCAGAGTGAAGCCAGAAAGAGCTGCTAGTCTCAATGTTTAAAAATCCAATGGTGTCATGATGTTTGATCCTAGTAAACTCTTCACCATGTCAACTTGTCAACGTATATTCGCGAAAGTTGTCATTTAAGTCCGAAGCCGGTATGGTACGGGCGAAGCCGGAATGGGCCGCTAGTATAAATTTATATAAAATTCTCGTGTCACAGTGTTTGTTTCCTTACTCCTCCGAAACGGCTTTACTGATTTTAACCAAATTTTATATGCATATTCTGTAGGTATGAGAATCGGCTACTAGCTATTTTTCATACCCCTAAGTGACAAGGGTTGTTCACTATGGCAAAACAACGTTTGCGGGGTCAGCTAGTAAATTTATAAAGTTGTTTAACAACCACCAACAATTTTTATATAAATGCTCCTCCTGTATACCTACGTGTTCATGGAGGTATCGAAATGATGTTAGTTCATTAATTAATTATATTTTTTTAAACTGCATTTTGTGATACCCAAATAATACGAGGAGGGATCAAAAAGTAGTGAGAATTAGATAGAATATAATGACTATTGATAACTCAATAATTTATTTTTCTACATAGTCTCCGAGTCTCTCTCTACACACCAAGTCCAGTGCTTTTCCAAGGCTTCAATCCCTTTAAAAAATAAGTTTTTGGTTGGTCCTGCAAAAAGCTCTCCACGACATCCATCACCTTGTTATTCTTTGAATTTGGGTAACAAATAAAAACCACTCGAGCGATTCGAAGCCAGCTTGCTGAATGGCTGCTATCGCAAATCGCAACTGTCGACCTGTGCGCGGCTGCGTTGTCGTAATGAAACAGCACGCCCCTTCGAAGTTTCCCTCTCCTTTTCTTTTAGATGGCATTCCTCAACTTGAATTAAAGCTGCATAAAATTGGCCTGTAATAGTATTAGTGGTTCTACGCTCCAGGTAATTAATCAACAATATCCCTTTTGAGTCCCAAAATATTGACCATAACCTTGCCAGCCGATACCACGGCACGAAACTTCTTCGGGGTCGGTGATGATGGCCATTTCCATAGCGAAGATTGCTGTTTTGTCTCGGGATGAAAATTATGGACCCATCTTTCGTCCATTGTTACGACACGAGACAAACAGTTTTCAGAATCTTCTTGAAACGTGTCCAACAATATCTTCGAAATGTCAAGTCGATTTTGTTTCTGACTGTCGGTTAACATTCTTGGCACACCCATCTGGCGGAGACTTTTCCCATATTCAAAGATTGTTTCAATATGGATTGAATATTTTCAAATGAAATATTATTGTGTTGAATGAAGTATCGGATGGCAATTCTTCGATCGCAGCATGGCTCAATACAATTTTCTCGACTTTCGCAACATTTTCTTGGGTGACTGACGTCGATGAATGAATGAATGAAACGGTCGCAAAGATTTTCGTCTTCCGTGCTCGTTCTCCCGACTCTCCTAATGTGGCCTCCAAATCTCAATGAATCTCTTGCGTCGTTAACTTTTTTAAACAGGTATCTAATGACGGCGCGCACTTCGATTTTCTCCATTTACGAGAACATGACTGTATCAACACGAAGCAAACAAATCAGTACATTCAGACAAAAACAAAAAAGAATCGAAGATATTTTCTTTATTAATATTACAAATATGTATCTGAGTTATGTCTGCCAGTTTTTTTTTCTTACCAAGGAGTATGTCGTTCTCACTACTTTTTTATCTCTCCTCATATATATATTTTATGTTTTGTATTGTGAAATGAGGATAACTTGGCCCATTAATAGTAGAATGAAAATTATGTTGATGTGTATGAAAATATTATAATTTATGTATTCATAATTAAAACAGGTTAACAAAACTGCTTACTATGAGGAACCATCCTGCACACAAGTGTTCAATTTCAACATCAAGGACGCGAGCACGCCTAACATGTCTCAGTTCAAGAAACCGACTAGTATAGACCAGTCGAAATATCCCTCCGTACCGAAGTTTAGCATTGACGAGAGTGCAATGGACCAGGTTGATCAAACACCGAAAAGAGAGGAGTCTAGGCAGCACCCTGATCAGCATGGCACTGTTGATAACCAAGGAGCAGGACTGTCTGTAATTATGGAAGCTACGAGAGAGTACAACAGGTGAGTCTTATATCTTATCTAATAAGTTAGTTTATTCAAAATGAAGCAAACATCACCAACTAAATTGCTTTAGGGAACAATAAAAGTTGATAAAAAACTTAATAATGTCTGTGCTGTAGTTTTGTATGTCATGCGTCCAGTTGTATCATATTTATTAAGTTTTTCTAATGCCTATCGGGTAGGTTGTACGATGAGGTAGTTTTAACTTTGTAAAACATTATTTTCAAAAATAAATATTTTATTCAGGGTGGTCGATAATTTTAACAATCATTGTTAGTGTAGTTCTTATATGTATTTAGAAGTTCCATTAAGTAGATATATTATAAGACTAAATGTACTATTCTCATACGCGTTGCAATTTCAGCAAGTCTGGATCTAGCTCGTCTGGCCAGTCTACAAGGACAAATTACACTGGGCACTACACAACAAATTTCGATTCGATGTATAACAATAATGACCCTTCGCAACAACCTACTACATCGAAAAGGAGTTCGATGTCCTCTCATTCAAGGTTACATAATGGACAGCTTGGTAGAACTCAAAAACGTGAAATGGTGGAAAATAAAACTCCCGCTCAGTCCAACCCAGTGCCTTACCTATCACACGACCACCAATACCAAAAGCCTACGCCGCCGAACTTCAATGGTTATTCTCCACAAACGCAGAGATCGATGCACCCTCACTATCAAAACTACAATTACCAGCAAGGGTATCCTAATAATAACCAGATGATGCCTCAGCAACAGCAGCAGGGCTATGCTAGTCCTAATCCTAACACGTATCATAGTCCCCAACATGCCGGCATGCAGAGTCCTCACGCGATGAGTCCAAATGTTCCACCTGGCTTCCAAAGTCCTACTTATTCTGGCTATCACAGCCCGGGACATGCCATGATGAGTCCACAAGGATACGCAGGAAGACAAGAGTACCAGTATCCTAATCAACAAGACCGTCAGCACATATACGCCAACCAACAACAGCAGCAACAACAACAGCAACAACAACAACAGCAACAACAACAACAACAGCAACAACAACAACAGCCAGCAGTTTTCCAGAGCCCACCCCATCAAACCCAGTACCAAAACGCTCAGTACTATCAAAGATCGCCCCAAGTGCAACAACCGACCCCGCCAGCTAATCAGGGATATAATCAACCTGGTTACCATAACATGCAAGGACAGTATGCAAACGCAAATATGTACCAGAACCACCCAAATCAACAATACAACACAATGCAGAGCCCTTATTCGCGCCAACCCGCTAAGCAGGTGGCTGAGGCTTCAGGATATGGTGGTGCAAGTAACCAACCTTTCCAGATATACCAGAGTCCTCAGCCATCTCAGAATAACAGTTATACTGCTAGATCTTCCCTCGCGCCTGCGAATAATCCACCAGAAGCAGGCTCGGATCCGCAAGGAGCACACGCCTCTCATGGTAACGGGTCTATGAAATCACACGAAACGTCCGAAAAACATTCTGCACAAAAACTTAATCAATCCAAAAACGCCGCTCACAGAAGTCCTGCTGCAGCATTAAGGAACATCCGGCACGAGCAGCCAAATGTTAAAATTGGGCAGAATTCGCCTGACGTTGGATTTTCCAACCAATTCCTCAACTTTATTAGTAACAGAAATGAACCAAAAGAACACGCGAACACGCCGAAATTCACAAATAGCCCGAGCATATCTCAAAAGATGCATAAGAATTTATACGTTTCAAGCCCAGAACAAGCACAAATACCTCCGTCATCGGGTATGTCTGATTCAGACAGTAAAGATGGAATGACGACGGCTCAGTCCAATACGCCGATTCAATCTGCGAAAATCTCGCACGCCGTTGACAAGCATAAAGATATTTCTAAACGGCAGTTGGACTTCGAGCACAGAGTTGAATTGCAATCCGAGGATAGCAGAGACTCAGTTAGCAAAGAGAGTAGAATCTCAGCTGTATATTCTAGACATTCAGATTTACATTCAGATGGGTATGGTATGGATGTAGATAGTGAAAATTCAATGGAATGTGCGCCTTTCAAGTCTCAACATTCCATATCTTTGGTAGAAACCAGCGAAATACCTCGACCTGCAGATATTGACTTCCCAAAGAACATAGATCCATTTAGCAGGAAACTCCTGGATGCCCTTTTAGACTATGTAAAGTTTCCAAACAAAACACATGCTGAGGGTTATATTGAAGTGAGATCTGTGCCAAAGATGCAGCAAGCTACAGTTGTGAGTGTTGGTGGTAACAAGTTCTCTATCGAAAAACAACTTGGGAAGGGAAATTATGGAGCTGTATTCCTCTGCTTAGATCTACACAGTAATATGTCAGTTGCTGTTAAGTATCAGAAACCAAGCAGGCCTTGGGAATTTTACATATGTCAAGAAATCAAAGCGAGGATAAAGGATCGTTTCATGGTAACTAATGCCTTTCTATATTACATTTTTATTTAATTTAATGTTTATTTTAGAATCATTTTTTTTTATATTAGTGGACGTTTCACGCCCAACACCATGTAACCCACAACTAAGCAAAGCTTATACTATGTACTTCGTAAGTAATATAAACTATACATGTTATCTTAGCATTCTATGTAAATAAAACTTAAAATCATTACTTTTCAGCTTCCTGGATACATGGACATAACTACAGGAATTTTGGGTGAAAATGCAAGTTTATTTGTATCTGAATACTCCAAATATGGATCACTGTTGGATGTTGCCAACAAAATTCGAGCTGCTACCTCAAAATGCATCAATGAGTCTATTGTTATTCTGCTGACTTCTGAAATGCTATCTATTATACACTACCTGCACAAAGCTCAGATAATTCATGCAGACATCAAACCTGACAACTTTTTACTAATGAAGATGTAAGTACTAAATTGAACTTAACAATAGGGTACAATCCTCAAAAAAAAATTGTTCTTCAGTTAGATTGCTATAAAATATTGCACACGTATTTTTTCTTTTGTTTCACAAACTAAAAATTAAGAAGATTTGCTTGACGTCTCTCGCAGGTACGATTTTTACCCTCGAGTGACGTCGCGACACGACACTCGAATTTAGATGATATTGTATCTTTTTATATCTTTGTCGATTTAAAAAATTTAAAAAAAAAAACAAAAGTATGTGTCCCATATTTTTCATGATCTAGATGATGGACTAATTTAGTAGTGGTAGGACTCTTGGCAGAGTCCGCCTGGGGAAGGACCACACCTTTGCCAGTTATTCTACCGCCAAGCAGTAATGTGGAAACTTTACTGTATTCCGGTTTGAAGGATTGCTCTTCAAACCGGAACACAGTAAAGTTTCCAGAGAAATTACAGGGCTTAGAGATATAACAACTTAGATCTCTGGGTGGCGAGCGCAGTGCAGTGCTAGGTAATCATTTGGATTCTTTCTGCGTGTTACTGTGCTGTCATGTGGCAGGCATGTTGCTTACCATCAGGCACATGTCCTGCTCGTCTCGTCACTCTTTATTTAAAAAATAAATAAATAGAATGGTGTATTTTTTGAACACACAAATTAGTTGAAAGCCATTATCATATAGACCAGACCTTTCACAGCCAAACTGAAACAATGATGATTTTGGTTTTGAGCTCTCTTAAATTTCAACTGAGAATAAATTAAAACAATTTCAATGCTAAGTGGTTGTAGAACGAGGTAAAACCCTTGGTAAGGATGAGTATAAATACTAATGTAACTTCTAAAAGTTTTTAAATATTGAATCCTACTAAAATTATAAGGATGTGAAAGATTGCCGCTAAATTACGGGGACAAGAACTGCGCGGATAAATCCGCGAGACGCTGCGATCTGTTCCGATGTGATTGAGCAACAAACATTAAAAACTTTAATGTTTATCATATTAGCAGGAAGTAAAATAAACTTACCAAGTTATTATCGGGAACAGAAAACAACTGCTTTTCTTTGTTCCAGACCCACTCAAGAATGGCGGACTCCTTCGTTGCAACTAATAGATTTAGGATGTGCCGTTGACATGTCTCTGTTTCCTGAGGGTACTACATTCAGAGAAGTAAGTTATTTGTCAAACTGCTGTTTAATTTTTAAGCTATATGTGTATACCAAACATATAGGTAATGATATGAGCCCTCAAATGACACGACAAAAGCAACGTGGGAGCTATAGCGGATCACTAGAGTGAATAAAATATCATATCTTATTTTTTTAAATGGCAGAAACTGCCGATAGAAGTGAAAACTTATAACTCAGAATTTGATAATTCACCTTGGAAACTACGCGGGTGAAGCCGGAGGGCCTGGCCATGAGCATGGCCATCTACAAATGCTGCGAGTTTACCCGAAGATTCCTTATCATTCCGGAGCGTGACGCTAGAATTCATTTCACAGCCCACGAAAAATCTAAATGTGGCGCGCCAAAATAAGTTTTCACTTCAAAACAGTTCCTCTTAAGTAAGCGCACACTCCATCGTAGACCGTATCGTCAAACAATTTAAATAGAGTAGGTTCTCATTTTGAGAAAAGTTTTTTCAAAAAAGGCCAGTGGATCCCAGATGTTTAACTTATAAACAAACATACATCAGAGTTATCGTTTTATTAGTTTATTACCTTAATGTATAAAAATCCAGTGTCATGCTGTTTGTCTCGGTGAACTCTGTACCAAGCCAACCGAAACTCACGAAAGTATACATTTATGTGTAGTTTGGTCTAACATAAGAGTTTATAGCTCAATTTATTATCACAAAATAATAGCATATTATTAATTTGATAATTTGTGTTATGACATTATCCGAGTGAAGCCGAGACGGGCCGCCAGTATGACTATATTCTACTTTAGATCTTAGCAATACATAATAAAGCTTTATAAAAATGGATTGCTGTTCGTGGGTCCGCAAAACTCGACAACAGCTGGACCGATTTGGTTGATTTTGGTTTTGAAATGTTTGTGGTAGTTAGGGAAGGTTTAAACGGTGAGAAAATACTGAAAAGTCGCGACAAAGATAGTAAAAACAACAATTTCATTTTCTCATATAATAAACTGTTCTACATAATTTCCAGTCAAACATTTGACGTCACCAATCAAACATTTTCTTTTTCGAGAGTTTTAATCAAAGAGTAAGTATATAAGTTTTTGAAGTTAAAACTTCTTTTGGCGCGCCTAGACAGATTTTTCGTGGGCTGTTAATTGAATTCCAGCGTCACGCTCGAGTATGATTTAGTAGTTAGTTTATTTAGTATCAGCATTCCACCCGTGCTAAGCCGGGGCGGGTCATCATCATCATCATCATCAACAGCCCACTAAACGTTCCCACTGCTGGGACTCGGGGCCTTCTCTCGCAAGGAGAGAGTTAAGGCCATAATCCACCACGCTGGCCCAGTGCGGGTTGGCGGATGACACATGACTTCGAAAGATTCTAGGTACATGTCGGTTTCCTCACGATGTTTTCCTTCACCGTTTTAAGTTAGCGGCATTACGCACATGACTTCGTAAAGACAGTGGTGCGTGTGGGGTTTGAACCCGGGGTCTCCGGATCGGCAGCCGCCGTTCTCCCGACTAGACCAGCCGTAACTTATTACGGGGCGGGTCGCTAGTACATAATAAAGCTTTATTTTACCTGTTCCAGATGATAGCAACAGAAGGGTTCACATGTACAGAAATGAAAGATGGAAAACCGTGGACCTATCAAACAGACTTGTATTGTCTCGCTGGTACAATACATGTTATACTCATGGGCAGTTACATGAAAGTGACCAATAGACTAGGCCAATGGAATATTGACAAGAAATTGCCAAGGTAATTGATTAACTATAGTAACAAATATTAGCTGACATCACACTAATACTACTAACTTGCTAGTTAGTAATATTAGTGTTTGTCTGGTTGTTTTACCAGCATAGTAGCGGGAACATAAAAAGTAACCTATGTGTT
Organism: Ectropis crepuscularia; assembly: GCA_963693475.1. Lineage (NCBI taxonomy): Eukaryota > Metazoa > Arthropoda > Insecta > Lepidoptera > Geometridae > Ectropis > Ectropis crepuscularia. The sequence continues at coordinate 11,695,134 of OY856346.1, forward strand.
ATTCCAGACAATCTTTCTTAATATATATAAATCTCCTGTCACGATGTTTGTCCGCGATGGATTTCTAAACTACTTAATCGATTTTAAATTAAATTGGCACATCGTGAGCAGTCTGGTCTAACTTGAGAGATAGGATAGTTTTTATTTCGATTAATAGTCTTTAAATGACAATATCCGAGAGCAGCCGGAATGGGCCGCTAGTAATCTGTAAATATTCAAAATTTCAACCCGATACGTTCAGTCGTTCTGGTGGGATTGAGCTGCGAACATCTGAACTTTCGCATTTATAATATTAGTAGGATTAAGTACAGGATATTTACGTGATTATATGAATATGATACGATTCCCCGATATTTCGAGATAGTTTCATGCCATACCATTTTCACGTGTAAACCATCATTTAACCATGGCAGATATCGCGTAATGAAAATAATAAACCAAAAATAAGCATAAAGGAAAATTCTCCTACAGAAATAAGCCAACCTATAGCTCTTACTGAAATAATATCTGCAATAAAAGGGCTTAAACACGGTAAAGCGGCAGGCGTAGATGACATAATGGTGGAACAAATTAAACATCTTGGCCCCGTTGCTGTATCCTGGCTCCTTGCTGTATCCTGGCTCCTTGCTGTTTTTAATGCCAGTTTAGAAACATCAAAAATACCCAAACTATGGAGAAGATCAAAGATCATTTCACTTCTCAAACCAGGAAAATCTCCAACAGACCCAAAAAGTTACCGACCTATCTCGCTGTTATGTCACACTTACAAGTTATTTGAACGAATTTTGCTCAACCGACTAACACCAGTAATAGAACCGAAATTAATACCAGAGCAAGCCGGTTTCCGCCCTGGGAAATCATGCACAAGCCAAGTTCTCAGACTCACACAACACATCGAAAATGGTTTTGAAGCAAAAAAAGTTACAGGTGTAGTTTTTGTAGATTTATCAGCCGCATATGATACCATCAATATTAGAAAACTTATGTCAAAAATATCACTAATAATCAAAGACCAGTCCTTTATTAGCTTACTTAGAGAGATGCTTACTAACCGACGGTTTCAAGTCCACTTAAACAATCAGAAAAGTAGATGGCGATGCAAAAAAAATGGTCTACCACAGGGTAGCGTCTTAGCACCTATTTTGTTTAATATCTACACTAATGACCAACCAAGCCCCCATAATACCGAACGCTTCCTCTACGCTGATGATTTGGCTCTAACTTCTCAAGCAACATCCTTTGAAGATATAGAAAAAACCCTCACAGAGGCTCTGGAAGAGTTTGGAAAATATTACAACGAAAATGGCTTAAGGCCAAACCCATCAAAAACGTTGTCAACCCCATTCCATCTCCGAAATCAGCAAACTGAACGAACCCTTAAAATCACGTGGTGTGGCGTCACCATCGAACACTGTAAAGCTCCGACGTATCTTGGTGTCAAACTTGATAGAAGTCTGACATACAAAGCACATTGTCAAAAAACAAAACTAAAGGTTAGCGCTAGGAACAACATCCTCTCCCGCCTCACCTCTACTACTTGGGGTGCTACTGCCCATGTTATGCGAACTTCGGGGCTAGCACTGTGTTTTTCCGCCGGAGAATATGCATGTCCAGTGTGGCACCGATCGGCCCACGCGAAAGAGGTAGATACTGTCCTGAATGATACGTGCAGAAAAATAACATGCTGCCTCCAACCTACTCCCCTTAACTTACTCTATCCTCTAGCCGGTATAGCTCCACCAGAAGTTCGTAGAAGTGTCGCATGCTCTATTGAAAAACACAAACAAGAAACCGATAATAGACATCCACTTTATAATGCAGATAATCCGAAACCACGACTTAAAAGTCGTAGAAGTTTTCTCAGCTCCACATTGGCCTTGTCTGATCCACCCAGGGAGATTAGATGTTCACAGTGGAATGAAAGTTGCCCCCCACCACAGGAGTACGTGGTTCCTGCGGAAGAGCTCCCCCCTGGCAGTGACTTGACGTGGCCCACATGGAAGTCACTAAACCGACTTCGGACTCAAGTGGGCCGCTGTAAAGTTAACATGGCGAAATGGGGATACTCTGACGTAAACTCTACCTCCTGTGACTGTGGTGCAACACAAACTATGCAACACTTGCTATCATGCCCCCAGTGCCCTGACAGCTGCACCAAAATTGATTTAATGGACGCCTCCCTTCCCGAATTAGCAGTTGCTGAGTATTGGGCGCCATTCATCTAAATTGAAAACCCTTTTATATATATATTATCTTGTATTTGAATTATTAAACTAATAAAAAAAAATGTAAAAAAAAAAAAAAAAAAACACACAATCATATTAAAAGCAAATAAAAAATATATAATAATAATTTTTAAATATTATAATTCTTTACATTGTTCGACACGAAGAAGAAGAAGATGAAAATAATGCTAAGTGTAGTTAATAACAATATTTCATTAGCTGTCATGCAATTCGGTTTATACACTATTCATGCGTAGGCCATCGTTGGATTGGACGTCGTGATGATATGCCCGGACACAGTGTAATACGACGTTTTATCAAATTATTAAAAATCGATAAAGCTCAGCAAATTTCCGAAGCGGAGGTGTTGTGACGTCACGTCTTAATAAAAATCGTACAATGAAGTGACGTCACTCGAAACATCTATAAGCACTGTATCTTCGTCGTTTTATGTTTCAGAAACAAAACAAAAAACACGTGTACAATAATTTTTAAGAATCTAACTGATGAAGTTAATTTTGTTTTAGTCATCATGTCTATTTTAACGAGTTTTAAGATTGTCTGATTATAACAGAATACTTAAATACATACAGTAATTTGAGTGATTTGATTACAGGTACATGAAGGTCAGTTTGTGGGATAAGATATTTACGACGCTTCTGAATGTTCCCGATTGTAACAGCTTCCCTGATTTAATGGATCTCAAGAACGAGCTTGACAGCGTCCTGAATGAAATCGACAGTCTCGGTTCCCAACTGCGTAACTTTGCTAATGTGCTTAAATCTCGATAGATGTCTAAGATCAAGGCTGTATTTATTGCATTTAGTTGTAACAGCGAATGTAAAAATAGCTATGTAGTCACATTATGCATTAATTGATATCTTTAGTGATATATATGTATACTAAGTATTTCATGAAATTTCAGCCCAATTTCTAATTTTGTTCTCGGCAGGCCACCGTTGTGTGCAAAAGCAATAAGTATTGAGAATTGGAATCTGTAACTTAGTTATTACGGTAGCCTTGTTGTGTTTAGTTAAATTGTGATAATATGGGTTTTAATTTCATTGTTGGAGTAACAATCATCTTGCTTAGATGTATTTGTTAGCATAATTTAGGTTTCACTTACAACCATGATGACTTGCACATTTCACTTTCTTGTTCGCATTGTAATGATAATAAATAATTACCTGGTTGAAATGGTTTTTCAATTTTTCAGAGTCAGAATAGTACATTTATATGTAGTTGAAGATCACATAATGTTAGTGAATGCAATGTAAGTTTTTATTTATATCAAAATCAAGCTAGTTTTAGCCAATGTGCACCATTAAATATGCAGTAAAGTGTCCATAGAGCAAGTTTATATTCTAAAACAATTGCTAGTGACGATTACTTTTTAGTTGAGTACAAAGTATAGGTAAATACAGTTTTCATATGCCAGAGCGACACTGCTAAACTGCTAAGAGCCCAGGCTTTTGAATACAAGCAATAATAATTATAAACTCTTTTTTAAAAGACCACACAAACACATTAAAAACAAACTATACATTTAGACACTATCGGGGTGAGGCTCTTAATGGTCGGCGTTATAGCTTAAAGCAATCTCTTTCAGGCAACCTTGTAGGAAAAGGAGATTATTTTCAATAATTTAATAATTTTCAATAATATCAATAATTGCGTTCTGCTAGAAATTTCATACAAACCTGCTGATTTTCAAAAATCCGCGGTTTTACACCCCGTAGTTCCCAATTCCGTTATTTTCTCTGGTTAAAAAAACAGCCATTATGTGTTATTCCATTATCTATAGGTCTACCTACCAAATTTCATACAAGTACTCCTTCCTCAGTAGTTTTAGTGTGAAATACTAGTAACAAACATATCTCCATACGTTCTTACAAACTAACGCGATCATAATATTAGAAAGACTTAAACACATCATAATTTTAATACATAATATACCTACTTACTAGTCCAGCACACAGATGAATCGTAGCGGGAGTACCGCCTACAGACTAAAGTTTACAGGCTGCACTGGCAAGAGGTAGGTGCTGACGTCACTTGGAAATTCCTAGACTTTCCGTGAGAGATGAGACGTCCAGACCCTTTTTGCAGACTATAATACTTATAGGCTCGTCACGATTCGCCAAGGGGACTACTAGTAAAGCTATGAACGGCCTTCCCGTCTGGGCGTCTGGCTGGACAAGTTTAGTGTAGGTTGAGAGTCAATGTGGTCATTACTGGCACGACAAGACTGCTCTGTCTTCTGTGCTAACGTGACTCGACATCACGAGTGGGTAGCACTCGAGCTACCGACTAAAATCTCAACAGGGTTCTACCTTTGCCGCACAAACAAGAACAAGTTTTGCATAACGGCATGCTTTCGCATTCTTTCACGAACTCGCCACGCCCTGCCCGTGTCCGGGCCCTTCTCTGGGGCACAACCCTGTCAGTGCACCTGAACCCATGGCACTTCGGTTTCTTCTAGGTACGCTCTAAGTACGCTCGATCGTGAACCGCATCATCGCTTAACATCAGGCGAGATGGAGATCAAGTGTAAACTTATTAAAGTAAAAAAAAAGAAGGTACGCCATCTCCCGGCGATCACAAGATTCCGATTGCCGGTTTACGGAGCTCCGGCCTAGTGAGCACTATGCTCGGTCACAGAGAAGAAACGCCTCCAGGTGGCGGCGAGGAGCAGAATACTACTACGAGAATAATTACTGGAACTGGCTGGTAGGTACGTAAGTACGGAACATCATGGCCCGGGACGCGGACGTAAGTGGCTCTACTGACGAGAAACATGTTGGTGTGAACTCTGTGGACATAGGATGACCCCTTCACCTGCAGAATTACCGGTCAAAACAGGCGACTGACAAAGACGAAAATAAAGCCATAACCAAGCCAACCATCACAAAGATGCTGCAGGAGATCAGGACACACTAGGAGTCATATCCCAGAATTGAGAATTGCCTTGACCTCCCCTAAAAGACAGATTGAAACTATTTTATACAAAAAAATAAATCGACTTCAAAACCACACATAAGATTAGATAGAGAATAAACTGGTCTTTAAAAATGGATTTATGCGTTTTATTGATTAATTTAATATTTCAAGAGTTATCGGCCGCGATAGGAAAACCGTTCTGCTGCTTCTGCTGTTCCTTAAATGGGCTATAAATCATAAATGGTACATTTCATATTCATGTTTCCGGCAACATAAAGTGTAAAATTTTATTTTCTACAATAATGATCTCAATAATTTTGGCCTTGAAGTGCATAGTTTCCGAGATATCGACTAAAAACGTTTTTTCAAGATGGCACTTGAAGGTCCAATTATCTATTCTATGACCTGAGTCTGTCAGCATTTTGTGATGTTATGCTCTTATGCTCCACAGGCATTGACTTTTCTTAGACATATATTAAATTCAAATAAATTATCTGAATGCCGTTTAAAAAAAATCGTACCTACCAACTATCACCCTGAAGTACATTTCGTCACATGGAATGTTCTGGAAATTTCTTGCCATTTAGGCTTTGATGAAACTAATGCATTTAGGTACTGACTTTGGGCTAACAAAAATGTACGGCACGTATAATTTTTTTATCTGGGTGCCATTTAAAACGCATAATTTTTTGTCCTAAATTAGTTTAAGACTCATTGGTTGTTTGAATGAATACTCATCCGGTTATTTGTTCTTAATGAAACTTATCAGTATTATTGTATTAAGCAGTTTTTGTGTCACTATGACAATCGACTAATTTACTTTGGCAATTTGACTAATTTACTTTGGCATAATGAGCGTAGCATAATATATAGTGTCATAATGCAACTTTTGCATAATAGGTTTTTGGGATAATGTGTTTTAAGCATAAAAATCTATTGACATACGATTCGACTTTTGATGAGACGCATAATAATCTTTGGGCATATTGATGAGACGCATAATAGTCATAATAGCATTTTTTATTTATTTGTTGTGGTACTAAATATAGACCCAGGTTACATAGGACCAGATCTGACGCGGAGCACCCCGACACCACCTAGTCTTGTCGCTACTACCCCTCGAGTGTATATTAAAAAATGCGGGAGCCAGAAGCTCGAGCGAACCATGCGAAGCCAAGCGTAGCGAAGGGGGGAGGTGGCGAGCGAAGCGAGCCGGCGACTTCCATATTGGAGCGCAGGTCGAGTATGGAGAAGCGACACTCGGGCTGACCGCAGAGCTTCTGGCGGGAGCCCACCAGACGCGGTCCCAGCCTCGAATTTGGGGGGGGGGGGGGTCACCAGTACGCAGCCTCAGATTTGGGGGGGGGGGTCACGAGTAGAAATACAATAAATCGAGTAAAAAAGACTTCACTGGTAGCGCCCTCGATTGACGTTCCAGTTGTTTTCCCGCGTTTAAAAATAGTCTAAGTATGTACTATTAGACATTTTGATTTTTTTTAGATTTTTAATCTGATGTATATGATTTTGGGGGGGGTCATGTCCCCCGTGACCCCCCCCCCCCCCCCGCCGCGCATGGAGCCCACCCGGAGTCAAAAAGTGCATATTTCTTAGGTGTTGCCGTCTGCTTTTCTCAATGTGTACCTTTAAACATAAGTTATCTTTATGCTGTAGATATAGGTATGGTTATGCTAGTAAACATTATGCGAAAACAGTTATGCGTTTAGTTGTTATTATCGTAAATTATCGTTAGTCCTAAAAACGTTATGCCTTCTTAAAAATTAGTACAAACATTGTTATGCTACAATGCTACCACATATACTTAGGATTAGGATTGTATATGATATACAGATAGTGCAATCCACGAAGACGCGCCCCACTATTTAGTCCAGTCAAAATAGATATTCCAGTTTGCATTAATTCCCAACAAGCTGGATTTTTGTTTAGGCCTTGAATACGTCATTACAAATGACATGTCAAAAGTCCCCATCGATCCCACTTGTGCGTTGTTTTTTATTCGAGGTCAAAGGTTACAAATTTGCGTTTTTGCGTATATCTCTGAAACAACGAGAGCTATCGAAAAATGTTTCAGGCAAAGTTTGAAGATCGTAAAATGGTCTACAAAAAGGATTCCATCACTTTTCTTCTACAAAGCATCGTTTTCGAGATATCGTCACTTTAGACCGCAGGAAAGTCGTATTTTCGACTATATGCACACATTTCCGCACCACCTCTGATATTGAATATTGTATTTTTGCCTCTTTTGAAAATTGCCGATGTCGTATCGCAGCCAGTTATCGCATGAAGGAATAATATATGAGGCTGACATTTCGGATATGCAGTTAAACTTTGTGAAGAATATATTTTCGTTTGTTCTTGAGCTCTCCCAGGTTTTAACAAGTAAATGATCTTATCCCTAGGTGTTCGTGCAGTTAATATTATTAACAAATCTAAATCTTCTCTAACAACGATAGTTGGATTGGTGCTACTGAATTATTCAATTGCGGTTTCAATAATGAGGACATCGGCGTCATTTTGAGCTTGTTTCACAACAATATTGGCAGCTGTAAATTCTTCACATAACATCGAAATCAAACGAAAGTTATTGTGTGTATTAGCAAGAAACTGCTGTTGGTTTGTCGGAACAGTTGTTGATCGGTCAAAACAATAACAGACGATGAAGATGTTTGTTTAGCTCGACGACGTTGTTCTGCAGCTTTGATATTTTTTGTATAACCAGTGTAACCGTCAAATATTATAGTAACGTTGTGACCAAACTTTATGGCTTTATGAACTTTTTAATATACTAATAGGTAAACTCCATGACAGCTCCAAAATGGAATAGCCGTGGGAGGATGGTACAACCGAGCTCTTAAAAGACGGTGGAACACCACTGATAAAAGAGTTCCAAGCTCTGTTTAATGTCGTGTCTTCCCGTCGTCTCTCTCACAATGTCTAAAGACAAATCTTCGATCAGTGTGTAGGTGTGTCACGACCCACGGTGCCAAAACGTGGACAATGACAGCTAAGGTAGTCCACAAATTTAAAGTTGCAGAGCGTGGAACATGGAACGAGCTATGCTTGAGTTTCTCTGGAAGATTGAATTCGGAACTAGAGAACCAAGGTTATACCGACATAGCTCAACGCATTTGCAAATTAAAGTGGCAATGGGCCGGCCATATCTGCCGCAAAACCGGATTAGATATGTTCTTCAGTGGAGACCGGGAATCCGAAAACGTAGTGTAGACATCCTGCGACTAGATGGAGTGACGATATATGGAAGACAGCAGGCAGTAGATAGTAGATGAAGACGTAAAGCTGAGGTTAGGGCTGACTGGCGGATCATGGAAGAGGCCAGGGAACTATGTCCAGCAGTAAAATAAGATAGGCTGATGATGATGGTGATGAAACTCCACGACCTCCAGCCAGTAGGTACTAATCATACATAGATCCACATTTCCACTCTAAGAATGGACTACAAATCTGTGTGAACCGTAGAATTGTTATTGGTCATGTCTTGCAGTCAAGTATGATAATATTATCCAAGCTCGTTATATGTATATTATTCTACAAAGTAGTTTGGTACCTAATACTTAACTCCTTTTTCAAGGATGACTCTCTAAAAGATTATACCAAATATCGAACTTATTTACATAATCTTTGTATAGAAATTCAGATTCTAGAATTCACGATGATTGCACGATGATGATGATTATAAAATAAAATTAAATAAAATATTGCGTCCACAATTTTGCAGTTGGTCCACGTTGTTTATATTCCTTTAATTTTGTATGAGTGCCACGAGTGCATATTCGTATTTTCTATGTTTAAAATAGCCATAATTTGAGAACAGTACATCGTAGGAGAAAAAGTGTTGAAACTTTTTTTGTAGACATTTTTATGATCTACAAACTTTTGTTGAACCATTTTTCGGTAGCTTTCATTGTTTCAGAGATATACGCAAAAAACGCGAATTTGCACCTTTGACCTTGAATAAAAAACAACGCACAAGCGGGATCGATGGGGACTTTTGATATGTCATTTGTAATGACGAATCCAAGGCCTGCACAAAAATCCAGCTTGTTGGGAATTAATGCAAACTCGAATCATAATATAGTCTATTTTGGCTGGACTAATTCCTCCTAACCGTTTATAGTATATGTGTGCAAGCTTCCGTCAATGTCGCGAACCATTCACCCTCAGCATTCACCAGTCATTGTGGTGTGCGTGCGCATTCATAGGTAATTAGTGTGTACCGATAACATTCACATCGGTACACACTAATTACCTATGAATGCACACGCACACTACAATGACTGGTGAATGGTTCGCGACTGACGCTTGGAGCAAACGCGATTGGTGGAAACGAAAATTGGTGGGGCGCGTCTTCGTGGATTGCACTATCTATGTACCCTTTTTATCTAATAAGCACAAAATACTTTCGGAATAAATTAACCTGGCTTTGACTTTGGCTCCGAAACTTTTAAAACGGAGTTTTTAATCGGAGGTAAGGTGTATAAATATTTGAGATAATCCCTTATTGTGGTGTTATCCCTTTCCATTGATCAGGGTAGCGATTCTGAAACCATTCGGTTGCATCCGACACGGAATCTCATCTGTCGGTCTTTGTCATGCTAAACAGATAAGACAAAGACCGAGAGATGAGATTCCGTGTCGGATGCAACCGCATGGTTTCAGAATCGCTACCCTGATCAATGGAAAGGGATAACACCACAATAAGGGATTATCTCAAATATTTATACACCTTACTTCCGATTAAAAATTCCGTTTTAAAAGTTTCGGAGCCAAAGTCGGAACCGAAGGTGAGAAAAGAATCGGAAGTTCCGACTTATCGGAGTCGAAGCTCCGTAACATCCCTGGTATCAATCTACTAGCTTTTTGACTTTTCCTTAAACCTACGCCCGAGTCTCAAGTCTTGGGGTCTACTCAGGATTTCTCTCTCTGCCACACGAAGAACCCGGCACCCGCACGGTGAATCCATGAAATGCTAAGAAGTTCGTCTCTCTTGAAGTCTGTTAAATTTTTGTGTAAAATGAGTTTATATAACTTTTGAGAAATCTACAGCTATCGAGCAAAATTGTAGGCAAATTTTAGTTTATTGTTCATATTCCAAAAACCACCTTACTGATTTTGATAAAATGTATATGGGACCATTCGGGAAGCATTCAAACTAAAAAATAAATATTAAAATTAGTTTCGAGATTCTCGAGAAATTAGGTTAAACACATTTAAAAAACATGGTGGTTGAATTGATGACCACCGCCTTATTGGAAGTCAGTTAAAAAAGACAAAGGATTACAATAAAACAAATGAATAGGCATCATTTTTTATTGCAGTTTTTTCTAACCGTTGCTTTTTCCTTTCAAGATATTCTTGTACATTATCAAACTTTCTTTTATACAATAGTTTTATAAATTCAAAATGATTTTCCACTCCATTTGAGAGTTCATTACCGGAACTCTGAAACACTTTTTCTGTCTTTTTACTTTCAACAGATATATTAGCATCATCTGATAGTTCACATCTATAGGAAGCTATTTCACTTTCAGGGTTATTGTATATGAACAGAGTTAGCTTGTGAAACTGCATTGTCGTTGGGAAACTCAACAGTTTAATCTTTGACTCCAGTTTATGGCTAAACATGTTCTCTGCAATAGTAACACTGTATAATAAGATGGCATTATAGCTATGTACAGTGGTTGCAAGTAAACTGGTTGAATCATTTAATCTGGTTACAGCTAAATGAACAACAGGGAGAGTATCAACTTCTATTCCTTCTTCATCCATTTTCTTTGTAAAAATATGCTTCAGCTGATCATCTTCTATGTCAAAATAAGTATCTATTGAGTAACACATTTTTCCATTAGTGTAAGTCCATATTTTTACAGTGCCATCTCCAGAAGAGCTTATTAAATACTTTTTATCATGTGGCATTAATTCTATGTGATTAACAAACTCCCTGTGTCCTAAGCAATAAGTTTGTATGCTATAAGTGTTGGGATAACATGACACTTTAATTTTTTCATCTCTATCTGATGTTATTACATGCTTGCCATCGGAAGTATGAAGAATATCCAAGAGAAAACTTAAATGGCCAAGAAGTTTAGTCCCAGTGTTTTCCTTCTTCAGGTCATAAAACAAGACGTCGCCGCTTTTATCAGCTACTAAAATACAGACGTTATCGATTGTAAACCTGATTTTGCTCGCGCTTCTGGGTAGTGAAAATATTTTCGGGTTTGCCGTAATAGATAGATCATAAATGACGAGCTGTTTTGAAACCGATGTTATTGCAGCCAAGTACTTACTATCAGTGGAAAATGTAATATCAGTCAAATGATCATTCTCTTGAAGCTTGGATGGTGTTGGTACTTCGATAATTTTATGATTAATGTAATCATATAGGTCTATTTGTAAACTTCTAGCAACGGCTACATATTTATCTGATACTGAGAGTGCAGACATGGTCACAAGTCACAATGAGAATTAATTATAGAATTATAAACATTGGCTTGTAGCCTAAACTATAATGAACATAACCTCAAAAATTATAAGCACAAAGTTTTGTTTTTTAAAAATTGATTACTGGCCATGGATACTAGTCCTTCAGCCAAGCTCGAAACTCGAATCACACAGGAAGAAAAGAATAAATATGACCCAACGATATTTGTAACTATAATATAGGTATTCGGTATTACCTATATAAGTAATATGTAATATGACATATGACCCCTCCTAAAATTGTTTAAATTTTGCATTGACGTCAGAGGAGCACAATAAGTGACGTCACGACTTGCGGAAATGAGATAGTCTAATTATCTATCACTTGTGAAAAAAAGAGAAAGAGATACTGATTTTCCGTCCTTATCACCGTGGCCGGCTTTTTCTCTGGCTAAATTACATATCTGACATGGCGTTGCCAAACAAAAGTCTGTTCAAAGCTCAGACTCGGATTTTTTATGTTTTATTAAATATTGTGTGTATTTAAAGAAGATTTAAAGCTTGTTTGTGAAAGACTGTTAAGAGATTGGTGATATTTATGCTAAACAATGTGCGTTGTGTAGAGTTATAAGCTGCAATAGCCTCTGTAAAAGAAAAATCAGTGGAATCTCATTTTACACGTAAGTAGACAATATTTGTTATGACGACTTGATAGAAATTGATATTTATGCATTCTAGATATCTACGTGAATTAAATTTATACAATAACTGCAGTATCTAATCCAAAATTTGCAAAATATGTAAAATGTAAACATAAACTTCAAAACAAAACAAACAAAAAAGTGTGACCAGTTATTTGTTACATATTTACCCATGAAATATACAAGTAGGTACATAATTGTTAGTTTTTTTACTGACCATTTGCTAATGATACGTGCTAGATTTTGCCTGTGGCTTCGCATTTGTTCATTTTTGGAATTAAGACTTCCTTTGACGCACCACATGCAGATATTTCGTGGGCTATGAATTGAGCTCAAACGTCACGCTTGGGAATGAAAGAAATCTTTGGGTGAACTCGGGACAATGGCCATAAATGCGTAAGCATTTTTAGATGGCCATGGCGTGTTACCATGGTTACCATTACGCATATCTAGTTTTAGGCCATGCTTAGAAGACTTGTGTGGATGAAAGTGCTTTGAAGACTTGCAGTGCCCTCCGGTTTCATTCGCGTAGTTTCCAAAGTGTGCTGTCAAATGCTGAGTTAAAAGTTTCCAGTTATATCGGCAGTCCCTATGACTGCTAATTTTTTTCCCGTTACCAATGCTTCAATTTCTGTTCCCACTCTCACTGCAATTCCAACTCTTATTTAATAGAGTGGGAATGGCATCAAACTCCCACACATTATCACTGTCCTTCTATTATTACAATTATCAATTCTTACTTACAAATCCCAATTTTAACGAGATTAAATGATGCCTTTGGTAAAAGGTGGCCTATTTTTTATTGTGCGAGAAGGTGTGAAGCTATGAAGTACTAAGCTTTAAAAAAAAATGGTTGTCTGTAAAGTCGGTTTACTGACGATAGTTGAACGTGACAACTTCAACTACGCCTTAGAGCGAGGTAACGCCGCATGACGTCATGCGGCGAGGTAACGGCGGTAACGGCACATGACGTCATGCGGCGAGGTAACGGCGGTAACCGGCGCATGACGTCATGTTTTTTCGTGCGTGCAGCCGGCTTCTTCGAATTATAAGACGTTGTCACGTCAATAAAACATTATTCCTACAAATTTTCACCTCTGATTTAGTTACATCCTTTTGTTGGAACTTTTACAAAAATAATTATGGAATTTGAATTTATCACTAGGTTTCTGGTAATAATTTGGATTGTTTTATGTATTCAAATTAATTATCATTTTGCAGATGTGCCACTCTGAAGAAGAATAGGATAAAATATGGTGTGAATAATCAAGCAATATTTTTCATGAAGTACAAAATAAATCAATTATCCTGAATTACCACAACATCTAATAGTAGTATCTCTACTACAACAAGGGCTTCTAACATTGAAAAAGTTAAATGTTTGTTCTATACCTAAGTTCCGAGTTACCTGTGTGAAGTCTGGGCTAGCTGCTACTATAAGGTAAAAATTTGTCAAACTAAGTATGTGCCTATATTTTTATAATATTGAATGAAAAGTACAATTTGAAATAAATGTCTAATTGTACTGTTTTTGATTATTCTCCCTTCTATTTTATTTACGTAACATGAAACCTCTTTTTAAAATCTAATTTTAAAATGGATAGAACACGGGCACTGTCGCAGCACTACTCTTATCCAGTGGAATATTTTCTTCATGGCAATACCTTTTGAGTATTGAATTGAAAATTGAATTGAAATTGAAAGAACGAGAAGCACTATAGTATAGTGCTCGCAGTATAAGTCTGCGCGCGACTGGTGGCGTACTTAATGTTGCCAGGTCAAGCTAATAGGTTCCCTTCCCGTTCATTGGGAACGTACAACTTCATAAAACAGGTTCGGGAAGGGATTTTTCAGGGAAGCAATTTAAGTAACTACACGACAACTGAGACTCAAGAACGAATGTCTCGAAGTAATGAACGCCTTTGCACTGCTGGTTTGGTTCAGTATGACCAAATATCATTGGAATTTGGTACAGGCTGTCTGAGTCTCTTACCACCAGGAAAACTTTATTCTAGTTTATTACATCATAAAAAATCTGTCATTTTCAACCTACACCAACATCGAAATAACAATAATTTTATTTAAACTTGTAAATCTTTTATTGCGACCATAAAAACCACTTTGAAAATTTGGCGCATAAACGTTATTTTAATGAGTCATTGGCTTCCATAGAATCATCTTCTTTTTTCAACAGGGTTAAAATCACGATGAATCACGGCGGTAACCGGTAACCGCAAAAGTTCCTGTCCATGTTCCTTTAATAGTTATTCTACTTGGTATTGTGGGTCTTCTTTGTGCCTCTTTATTCGAGTAACTGCGGATTTATCCTACAATCGTCGAAATCTATTTCATTTTTCTTAAGCCACTTTTGGCTTTCTTCTTTTACATTGCCCATTGTGGCCGCTTTATTTATCTGAGTGCAGTGGTATAATGCGTTGTCCATTACCACGTGACAGTACGTTCTGAAACGCCTACAATAAAAATACAGTAATGAATACAGAGTTAAGGATCAAAGAGCATCCAAGATTCCAAGCAAACGTTGAAAAAAAAATTAAGTAAAATTTCATTTGGCGCACCGCTGTTAGGAGAAAGGGTCGATCGGGTGAACATGGAACCGCCGAGTGTACCCGAGCGAGAAAGATACAATCAGCTGATCTTCACTGCTGTGTCACTGTGTTTTCTATTTTGATTTGTATATTATGAAAAAAAAAAACGTTTATAACTAGTTTCTCACATTCGGTCTTAAGCACACACATTTTTTCCCACGGGTAAATTGGCGATAAAACAATCAAACCCAAAGCCGCACCTCAACCTAAAGCCTCAGCTTTAAAATATGCCGATAATAGGTGGAGATTTGATTGCTATGGTATCCCTACATGTTAGTTGTCAAATAGCTCTGCGTTTGGAAAACTGCACTTTTGGCCCGTTATTGTATCGTTCTTCTTCACAACCACGATTGATTTTCAAGAACCAGCCACGGCCAGCACTTTTAATCACTTTCGGCATAATAAAAGCTATGAATTATTTTGGGAATTAATAAATACCTACACCCAACGTAAACAAACTTTTCTCAACTGACGTAAATAAGAAGTTGACGGCCTGTCAATTAGTTCCATATTTTGCTACGCGCAGAGTTATATTGCGAGCACTCTAGTCAGGAACTATATGCATCTTGAGGTAAAACTATCTTTGATTGACGTATTATAGAAATGGACATAATGTCTGAAACAAAAATCACCAATACACAGCCCCCAGTTCAACTCGCCAAAGTTGTCAAAGTCTTTTGACTTTGACAACTGACTCGTAATATCGCACTAGTGATTGCGATCCGGCGTAATTTACAGTCCGGCCGGATACGGCTGAATTCCCGTCGATCACTTATCAGCTGGTTTATCAAATCGGGATAATTTTCGTTTTTCGGCTCACAACGAACTGTTAGTAAGTTAGTCAAGTGTAAGTAAGGATATCAGGCAAAATAAAGGTGGGTTATAGAAATAAAAGTCACGACTATATCAATTTTGATTTTGATCGAATAATTAATATACATTGCTTTTAAATTTAAAATACGTGAACACCAGGGTAGCGATTCTGAACCCAGTCGGATTAATTTCGACACGGAATCAAACCTCTAGGTCTTTTCTCATACCCGTTTAGAATGAATGAGAGAAACAATGGTTCATTAATATCATTCCGAATGTTAGCCATTCGGATTGCGTTTAGAAACAGTACTCATATTATTTCCAATGTTACACATATTAGTTTTACGAATGAAATTTGTCGAAATATGCGTCAATCACACCAATCGATATTACACGAACATGAATCTATGGACAAAAAATCTGCGTACTAATTGCAACCCAATCCGAAAGATTAAAATTCGGAATGACAATTCCCACATCTATCGTTCTAAACGGATAAGACAAAGATTGAGAAGTTTAATTCCGTGTCAAGATCAACTCGATTGCGTTGTGAATCAAGGTACAGGAAATGGTTAGACTGTATGAATAACGTATTTCGGCATTTTGTAGTGGCAGCTATCTTGAATTTGAAAGGAGACGGCTCATTTCTGCCCCACGTCGTTTCAAGTTTAGGTACTTAATTAGCCCCGGAGACCTAAAAAAGTTATTTAAGTAAATTAACATTTAATTAAATAATGCAAACTGTACATTCAAAACTAACGTGACAAGCGGGGATTGCAAATTGGTGTGATTAAAAGTACTTTAACGACTGTACCTAAAGCCAGCCATGTTTTTCTCTTTATTTCTTCTGTTGACGTTTACGTAAGGTGAACGTCCTTGTGTCATTTTGCCCGGATTGCGACATTGTAGTTTTGGCGCCAACGTGAGAAAAACATGTCGCCTCATTGTATTATTTTCTTTAACTTGTGTTTTCAAATGGCAATGGGCAGCAATATAAATCGTGGGTTATTACAAATTACTATTTGATGTTCGTGAACGTACTTCTTTGACGATTTTTAGTAAAACTTGAAAATATTGAAATACTTAATATGGGCAAACACAAAAGGCGTGCGACGCCAAAATAAAAAAAAAAGTTAACAAAATTGACACAACATCCGATTCGTTCGAAACTAGATTCCAAAAAGAATGTAAAATATGCTCGATTCGTTCGAAACTCACACATCGCGTTATTTTTTTTTCAACGTTTTAGTTGATATCTTTCAAACCCCGCTATGCAGAATAAAAACATTAACATTTTCTCAATATACATTAAAAATCCTATACAATGATCCAATTTTGGTCGAGTCTCCTGCACTTTTGCTGTGGGGCAAATGCCCATGGAAAATGGGCCGTCTCCTTTGTCATAGTGCATAGTATTCTACTAGTCAAGCCCTTTCTTTTGATATCCATATTGTGGTAGTAGTGAAAAAGTAATGTAATTCGCCATTTTGTGGTGATAGCCATCTTGGATTTGAAATTTGTCATAGTATTTAGTATTTTACTAATCAAGTCCTTTCACTGGCACCCATATTGAGGTAAGTTGTAAAGACATATTTTGTCCACCATTTTGTGGAGGCGGCCATCTTGAATTGATATTAACCAAACATAGCAACGAACCACCGCACAAACATTAACATTCAAATAAAAAATCACATTGAAATCGGCCCATCCGTTTGAGCTTTACGTTGCCACAGACAGACAACAGACAGATAGACACACATACAGATAGACAGACAGACATCGACGTAAAACTTACACCACCCATATTTTGGTTGAGGGTTAAAATAGATGCGGTTACAATGAGCGTAACGGGACAATGATCGTAACGGGACACTTTTTCACAGATGCACCCGGCGTTCATCGATTTATGAGACGGAGTCACGTCAAAACACGGCGACAGCAGCCAGACAACAGCAGCTGATTGTTTCTTTCTTGCATTGTTCTCTCGTTCATCAGAACATTTCTTTCATTTACGGGCGTCACGATGATTCATTCACACACAGCCCACGAAAAATCTTTGCGTGGTGAGCCCAAAGAAATGTTCACTTCAAAAATAAAATCGATTCATTCGTTCGGGATAACACCTTATGGCGGATCTACCGGAATATCAAATTCGTTTTCCCGGATGGCAATCCCTATCGGACACGTTACGTAGGTATTGAAGTATTTGAATTGAAGTATACTAAATAATTGCTCCAAAGCCATACATGTCTCGCCAACACATTTCACAGTTGTGATGGGAGACTTTTTTTTTTTTTTTTTTTTTTTTTTTTTTTTTTTTTTATTTAAATTTTACAGCTCCACAGACTCCGGGGTCCGTGACCTTTGTCAATGGTTTTCTTTTTTTGTTACATGAATCTTGGATTGGAGAAGAAAAGGAAATAGGGGAGAGTAGGGAACATTTTCTTGCTAATTCTAGGACTATTTCATTTTCTAAGTCGCCTCCTCCCGGCTCAGCGCCTCCACCACGACTGCATTTCTATCCTTGATGGCCATCTGCAAATTGAACTCTCGGATGGTCTTCGGTGTTGCAGACAACGCTCGCCGCACGAACCGACCGATGGCGTCGTCGGTGTCGTCAGCGTAATATGTGAAGGTCCCCGTGTGCCGTGAGATTGCGACGACCGCATGAGGCACGCTCTCGTGCAGCTTCGTGTTTGCCTTAGTTTTTATTGCTATTACCGACTCGTATGTTAGTCCCTGAGCTTCATGGATGGTAAGGATGCGTGACCCGGTGCCTGAACCATAACCCTGGTTTGTCAGGGTCTCCTTCTCCTCTTGAGTGTGAACTAAAAAGAGGGTGTTTGGTTGGGTGTTGGGTATTTGCGCTCCCTTATACCTTCTCTGCTCTAGGGACTTTATGCGAGGCGCCGAGGAATACATACCCGAGTATTTTTCCCTCTGCGCATATGCGACGTCCATTGGGTTTCGATGTGTGCAGAGCAACTCCTGGCTGATCTTTGTTACCAGGTTCGGGCGGTGATACCTCATTTCGAAGAGATTTTCCCTATCGATATAAGGCAGTTGATTGACATCTCCGATGAGGACAATTTCGCCAGCACCAGACAGGCGTGAGACCATTACAATGGCTCCGAAATGGTTCATGAGGGCTTCATCCACCATGAGGCGACTGAAACTCTCTTTTCCGAATCCATTTACGAGAGTAGAAGCCATAGTTCGCACCCTGGTTTTGACCAGGTTTCCAATGCGGTGCGATAGCTTTTCTCTTAGATCTTTTGCTGCCTCAGTTGTTGTGGTGATGATAGCGTCCTTGTCCACGTCGAAGTGTCTAATAACCCATGTTGTCTTTCCACATCCCGGAACACCATTGACCCATTGTATTCTTGGTACCTCCCAATTTGCCCAAGCCGCTGTGACACTTGAGTTCCCTTCGATAATTTTGGCCATCTCTAGGATCTTGTCGTCCAACATAATTTTGGTGCATCGGGCGGTAACTACAATAGGGTCGTTTGGTGGTGTCGCATATACAGGCATTCCCGCGCGCTCTGTCTCTTTCTCGTTCAGTGTCACGAAGCCATTTTCTGCACTGTAGGCTGCCATATACTGTCCTGTCATGGTTCCCTTGATGACCCGGGAAGTAACATTGTTGTAAATGGCTGCTTCGGCCTCCTCGAGTTTCGCCTTTAATAGGCTTTCACTTCCCAGCCTATAGAACTGCATGATGTTTTCGCAGGTCTTGAGGTTGACTTGTCTTGTCGCTCTCAGTGTGGCTGTGAATTCGATAAAGGCGTTACGTGCATGACTCCGCGGCTCCGAGGCCGTGACATAACGGGGCGGTTCCACCAGTCCCATGTCGGCTCTGGTTCGGCTAATTAGTTGCTGTGAAGCTGCTTTGAGGGTCTTTGACGTCAAGGGGTTTGATGATGATGAAGGGGATGAGATTCGGAGTACGCTCCTTGCTGCTGCGTTAAAGGCCGCCACGAAAGTCGTGTTGGTTCCTCGGCTGCTGCTTTGATTGGCTGCGGCTTTTTCCGCCGCCGCCCTCTGCTGTGCTCTTTCGGAGCCGGTTTGGGCGGTCGAACTTGGAACAGGATGTCCCCAGCTGTCAGTTGCATTAGTTAGGTCGTGCGAAGGGACTCTGAGGAAGCTCAGATTTTCTCCTCTATCTTCGTATACGACAACCTCGTGATGTTTAGAGGCCTCAATGCAACCCAGCCGGTCTGCGACCCTCGCTCTTGAGTATTCAATCGCCATCGCATCCACGCTTATCACCCGGGGTGTGTCACCCGCATTTCTGCTCAGATGTGCGAGCAGCGCACTTGCCTGTGTGAAAGGCGTCCGACCTTCCGAGTACTCTATTAGTGCAATCGTTTTGTTTTTCGATCGCACCAACCGAAATCGGTGGCCGTCTACCTCGCACACTGGCATAGCATCGTAGGTTTTCCGCTTCATTGTGACTTTAGCGGTACTCCCATTGAGCAGGCACGACAATCCAGGTGACAAACGGGCGCGTTTCCGTTCCCAGGCGAAGCAAAAGCTCACTCCGAATCTTTCTTTGTTGCTGTCCATGAAGAGAGCCACTCCGCGGATACGAATCCCTGCCTCTCCTCGGTCTGCATTCTCCAGTAGCTGTTGGACGGAGATGCTTTTTGAGGGGTTATCTTGGGCGGGGACTGCATTCCGCGCGGCTTCCACGGACAGCGCGGTAGAATGTGGTGGCGAAGGGGGGCGTGTAGAATGTGGTGGCGAAGGGGGGCGTGTAGAATGTGGTGGTGAAGGGGGGTGTGTATTTGAGAGTGTGGAATTCCTATTGGTCGCTATGCGGAATGAGCTTTCCATGAAGGACAGGAGCCGTGGTCTGTTATCTGGATCTGCTAAGATATTTTGGAGATCCGAAACAACCAGCCTCCCGTCGATCATAGATTCGAGCTCATGTCTTGCGGCCATGAATCTGGGACAATCGACCAGCACATGCCAGACCGTTTCGGGTTGGTCAGGGTCACACTCGCATGCAGGACTGCTCTTGAGCTTAAGTCTGTACAGATATTCAGCTATTCCTCCATGTCCCGTCAACGCTTGTACCTGGAAAGGAGTCAGTTTCGTGGTTCTCGTCAACCGATATGCGTTTGCTACATCGGGCAAGAACATCTGAGTGACTTTTCCGGTTTCCGAGGTCTCATATCGGTCCTGCCATTTCTTGACCGATTCTTCGCGTATTTTTCGTTTGACGTAGGACAAGGGGATCCCCTCGTAGTCTCTGGGTGATTTCATGACCGCCGCCGACTTCGCTAGTTCATCTGCTCTTTCGTTGCCGACGGTACCCACATGCGCTCTTATCCAGAAAAAACGAAGAGATCTCCCTTCTGCACGTATCTGTCCAATGTTTTCCTTTATACACTTTGCCAAGGGGTGACTCGTTTTCGGGTTACTTAGCAGTTCGAGTGAAGATCGGGAGTCACTCAGGACATTGACTTCTGGGTCCTTGCTTGTTAACACCATTTGAGTTGCCCGACAAAGAGCATAAAGTTCCGATTGAAAGACTGTGCATTCGGAGTGAAGCTTGAAGGTCTCTTGGAAGGTTCTTGATTTCTCTTCCTTTTTCCCACCATGTGAGAGCAGCTCCAACTTTACCCTCAATCTTACTGCCATCAGTATAAATCTGAGGCCCTTCTGGTAGATTGGAGGTGTCTTCCAGAAGCTCGTACTCTACAGATGCCTGTGTGGACGGATGGGGTTGGTCCAAGTAGTTGACGTTCCGTTCGAGTTCCACTTCTGGTGGGAGGTAATCTTGGGAGAAGTTCTTTTTCACTCTGTACAAATTTGCCGCTTCCTGTATCCTCAGATCCAGGGGAAGCAGTCCAGAAAGGACGAGTGCTGACTTTAAGGAAACAGTACGGTACGACTTACAGATTTTCTGGGCAAAACCTCTTTGGATTGCGTTCAAGTGAGACTTGTTTTCCTCGAGGTCTGCCGCTTGCGCCCATACACTTGAGGCATACATGATGATAGGTTCCGCCACAGCGACGTAGATAGTTCTCGTGATTTCGCCATTTAATCTCCAGGTCACCTTCGCTGCACATGCTAGCTGTCTATAAATGTTCGCCACTTTTTTACATTGGGCGGTCACATGTGCTTTAAAGTTGAGCCGTCGGTCGATCAGTAGGCCTAGCAGTTTGACTTCCTCGACCAGATCGAGCCGGACGCCGGACATGACTATGTTTGGAGGTTCATACTTCAACTTTTTTGTGAAAATCATCGCGTTAGTTTTCTGCGCTGCAAAGTTGAGTTTGTTCGTGATTCCCCATTCCACTGTCATGCTCAGCGCCCTGCTCGACTGCTGTTCGATTATGTCTGAACTGCCTGTAAACACGAGAACGACGTCGTCTGCGAAAGCTTGACAGTATACTCCCTCTGCTTCTAGCATTCGCAGCAACGAGTCTAGGATTACATTCCAAAAGGTTGGTCCACCGATGGACCCTTGAACGCATCCTTTGGTTGTTTCCTTCTCATAGACTGCTCTTGCATAGTTGACCTTGATTTTGCGGTCGCTGAGGTATGAGTTTACCATGTCGTAGAGGTTTGTTGGGCACCTCTTCTTCGCTAGTTGGTTTTTCAGGGCAGGCCACCATGCATTGTCGAAGGCACCCTCTATATCCAGGGAGATTAAGAGTACGGTTTCTTTACTGTCTACTCCTTTCTTTATGTGTTCTACCAGGTCAAAGAGGGCGTCTTCGGTGATGGGAGACTTCAACGCGAAACTAGGCAAACGTAGCGGTGATGAGTTGAGAGTGGGACAATTCGGATATGGGCAGCGGAACCCAAGAGGGCAACGTCTAGCTGATTTCTTGGAAAGGGAGAGCCTCTTTATGATGAACTCCTTTTTCAAGAAACAGCCACAACAAAAATGGACCTAGATTAGCCCATATGGTTCCACAAAAAATGAGATCGACTTCATTATGACGACTAAACGGCAAATATTCAGCGATGTCTCTGTGATCAGTAGGGTTAAAACCGGCAGCGATCACCGTATTGTAAGAGGCACGCTGAATCTAAACATTAAGTTCGAAAGATCACGTCTAATGAAGTCCACGCTCCGACCAAATTATGCTCAAATCGAAGATCCCGATAACTTTCAACTCGAACTTCAAAATCGCTTCGAAGCCTTAGATGAATGCGTAACGGCGGACGAAATAAACGACAGGCTGGTGGAAACTGTTCAAGCAGTTCGCAGGAAATTTTATAAGAGCCGACGCCAGAATAGAACCCAAAAGCTCTCCGATCATACTCTGAATCTCATGGCGGTTAGGCGAGATATGCGATTGCAGTCTTCGGTCGACATGACGGCATACAGACAGCTCAATAGACAGATATCTACTTGTGTGCGACGCGACATACGCTGCTTCAATACTTCGTGTATTGAAAAAGCGATTAAGCGGAACAAAGGCTCGAAAGTGTTCGCAAGAAATCTGTCTCTTGGGCAAAGTCAATTGACCAAACTGAAGACCGATAGTGGTAACGTCGTCTCGTCGAAGCCCGAGATGTTGGAGGAGATTGAGAGGTTCTATGAACAGTTATACACCTCTACACAAGCACAACCTGTCGTTAGCATGGCAAAAGACCCCAGAGCCAAGCTGCCCCGACACTTTACCGAAGACATCCCGGAAGTCAGCCTGTATGAGATTAGGATGGCCCTCAAACAACTTAAGAACAACAAGGCACCTGGCGATGACGGAATTACGACTGAGCTTCTGAGAGCGGGTGGAAAACCGGTACTTAAAGTCCTCCAGAGGCTATTCGACTCCGTCATACTTGACGGTAATACGCCAGAAGCGTGGAGCAGAAGTGTGGTGGTGCTCTTCTTCAAAAAAGGTGACAACACCTTGTTGAAGAACTACAGACCCATCTCACTTCTGAGCCACGTTTATAAGTTGTTTTCGAGGGTAATCACGAATCGTCTCGCACTCAGGTTTGACGACTTCCAGCCACCCGAACAAGCCGGTTTCCGAAAAGGCTATAGTACCATAGACCACATCCATACGCTTCGACAGATTATACAGAAAACCGAGGAGTATAATCGGCCACTATGTATAGCGTATGTGGACTATGAGAAAGCCTTCGATTCAATCGAGACCTGGGCAGTGCTTCAGTCTCTTCAGCGATGCCGCATCGACTATCGCTTTATCGAAGTGTTGAAGTGTATCTACAGCAAAGCCACAATGTCTGTCCGATTACAGGACCAGTGCACAAAGCACATCCAGCTACAGAAAGGCGTGAGACAGGGAGATGTTATATCTCCGAAACTGTTCACTGCCGCGCTGGAAGATGTTTTCAAGCTACTGGACTGGAACGGATACGGCATCAATATCAACGGCGAATGCATCACTCACCTTCGATTTGCCGACGACATAGTCATTGTGGCGGAGTCGCTGGAGGACCTCGGTGCTATGCTCAGGGACCTCAGTAGAGTATCCCAGCAGGTAGGTTTGAGGATGAATATGGACAAGACGAAGGTCATGTCAAATGTTCATGTCTCACCTGTACCGGTTAATGTTGGGAATACCACACTCGAAGTTGTTGACGAATACGTCTACCTGGGTCAAAAGATCCGATTGGGTAGATCCAACTTCGACAAAGAGGTCCAGCGAAGAATCCAACTCGGATGGGCAGCGTTCGGGAAACTTCGGCACATCTTTGAGTCCAATATACCCCAATGCCTGAAGACAAAAGTCTTTAACCAATGCGTGTTGCCAGTGATGGCTTATGGAACTGAGACGTGGTCCTTAACTGTGGGCCTCATAACAAAGCTCAAAGTCACACAGCGAGCTATGGAGAGAGCTATGCTCGGAGTCTCTTTGCGCGACAGAATTCGTAATGAGGATATTCGCAAATGAACGAAAGTGGCCGACATAGCTCAAAGAGTAAGCAAGCTGAAGTGGCAATGGGCAGGCCACATCGCTCGCAGAACTGACAACCGATGGGGAAGAAAAGTTCTCGAGTGGCGACCACGAACCGGAAGACGCAGTGTTGGACGGCCTCCCACTAGATGGACAGATGACCTAACAAAGGTCGCTGGAAACCGCTGGTTGCAGGTTGCGCGGGACCGTTCGTTGTGGAAATCTAGGGGGGAGGCCTATGTTCAGCAGTGGACGTCTTGCGGCTGATGATGATGATGATGAAAGAATTGTTTATAAATTGCTTTTTCGAGTATTAACGACCCTAAATTGACAGAATGAGATGTATTTACTGATAATATGGTATACCATCTCTCTTTGTCACCTTTTTACCCGACTGCGCGACGCAAAGGAGTGGTAATGTGTTTAACAGTCTATGTATGTATGTATGTATGTATGTTCCTTTGAGGCACTATACAGACCAAACGCATGGGCCGATTTTTATGATTCAAAAAACGTCAATCGATTCCTCTTAATCTGGCGAGTGACACTAAAGACATGACATTAGTGTAAATCCAATATGGCGGATTCAGGACGCCATATTGTCCAAATTAAAAAAATGAAAATCACCAAAATATGTCAAGAGGGGTATCGTTGAATAGGTATTTGAAAATAATGTTTAGCTTTCTCTCAATGTTTTTCGATTTGACTGACCGTTTAGGATGTATATCGATTTAAAGTTGAGTAACAACCATTCTCACATTTATAGGTTTTTAGGTAGCAGAAAACTTCGTATAACTAACTGTACGTGTGAATGTGGATGGACATTATATACTAATGTATCTAGTAGGCATCGATATAAATCAATAGATGTGCCCTGAGAATCTTGAAATTGGTAATAAACTGCGTCTCTGTATGTATCGTAAGTGGTTTACAAACAACCAATCTACTTGACCCCTATAATCGCTAGCGGCGAGATTTGGTGTGGTTCTACTTATTTTGGTTGTTGACACCGAATAATGACAGGTAAAAACGTCCGGCGTCCACCGCGTCCTGCAACCGACTAGAACGGAAAGAGTGAGCTCACTCTTCCCAACGTTGACATGATTGCGTGCGCCGTGAAGTTTGGGATGGGGCCCATCTTGGGTTCTACGATCTATGCTAGTAGGTATATTGGACTACCTTTTTTTCGTACGTGCAGGTACGTAATAGTGGGAACACGGAACCGCTCTCGGATTGCTCCGCCTCGGTCGCCCATCTCCAACTTCAAACGATTTAGTAGGTACTCAACGTCAATCGAAAACCTATACTAACACAAAACTATCAATATGAATTACATGCAGTAGAAAATCCTACATATTATATCGAAACGAAGACATTTGGACAACAACCAAAAGATGCATATTATTATGTTGAGCATATTAACATTCACAACATTGTTCATAACTAAAAAGTATGAAATAAAAAATATAATTTAAAAACTCAAAAACCCGACTGCGTAAAAAGTGAACCAAACTACATACTCGCATACTAAAAAAAACTGAAAAGAATAAAACAAGCATTTAGATTTCTGGTGGTCTAGAATTCTATAATATGTTATTGTATTAATACTATTGAAATAAATACAATATTTTCTAATAAAAGAACAATACAACTGAACAGTCGGGATCCATTATTATTCGACATACAATGTAATTGTTCAATGGATCCCGACTGTTCAGTTGTAATGTTCTTTTATTAGAAAATATTGTATTTATTTCAATAGTATTAATACAATAACATATTATAGAATTCTAGACCACCAGAAATCTAAATGCTTGTTTTATTCTTTTCAGTTTTTTTTAGTATGCGAGTATGTAGTTTGGTTCACTTTTTACGCAGTCGGGTTTTTGAGTTTTTAATAGTACATTATGATATAAGTGCGGTAAGTTGATAATTACAGCCGAGGCTTTATTGCTAGCTCGAGCCGAAGGCGAGAGCTATAATTAGCAGAGGCTGTAATTATCAAAGCGCACGTATGTCATACGACGTTTTATAACATATTTGCGAGGAAATAAACAAAACTCTGACGACATTTTCAAATAAAAACAATACAGCAAAAAAAAACGCGCGGAATAATATTTACTTGATCACAGATCACAGCACAGAGTAAGTTATCACTATGGATCACAGATTAGCAATGCGCGCGCATCAGCGCCTTTTTTTTTAAGCAACGGCACAGAACCAGCCCGTATGCCATTAATAATCAAGTAAATTAATATTTTTGTGTTTTGTTACAGAAAAATTAAAGTAATTTATGGTCTAAATTAATTAAATTAACGAATTTAATAATTCTTTATTATATTTTACCTCTCAAAGTTAATTTTATTCATAAAATGTTGACCACACTTTTCTGACATAAAAACTCTTTACTAAGATTTAAAAAGGTACCGTTCGTTTTAGACGGAGCATATCTCTCTACCTAGTCTGTGGACGGAGCATTTTGAAACCGTGCGTTTTACATTACACATTACAGCACTAGTGCGTAATAAGATACATTACGATACAGAAATTGGTCCAATAAGAGACCCTTTACGAGCAAATATGTTATAAATTATATTTTTTATTGTTATAACTTTTGCACGACGTTGCTGTGTAAAACACCATCATAAAGGAGTACACAATACGACCGCTAAGGTGCAGAGTCATACAACGACTGACGTAATATTAGCTGACTTGAGGCGTTTTGTCTCTTGTTGAGTGGGGCCGGTTTTGAACGCTGACATAAAATCCATAGTTTCAAATATCATTGAAATTTTGAGTTAAAATTTACAATATATCGAATAGTATTGCCAATTTTTTAGCGCGGGAAAACAACGGAAACGGCAACGAAACGGCTAAAATAGTGGGGCGTTACTAGTAAAGTCTTATTTAAAGCGCCTTTTTTTTATGTGGGGGATATACATTTAGGTATGCCCACCATGTAGAGACATGGTGGGGTATGTCGGCTCACTACCGCGGCTAGGGGTAGCCTCGGTTCCGCTTCTATGGCCGCACGGCGGCCCTTGTCCTTTCACTGAGCACTCTGCTAATCAGAGTGCTCGTGGAGGACCCTCATCTGGAAGACTTAGGAATTTTACTTGGCCGATATATCAGCCGAGTAACCTTCCCAAGTCTTCCAGTACCCCTCCCCAACCTCTACACGCACTGCTCAAGGGGGGTGAGGAGCGCGTGTAGAAGTTCCTAGCCCGGGCCGGGATTCGCCATCACACAACAAGATGCCACTTAGGCAAGTTGTTGTATGATGCCCAGGGTGCACCACGTGGAGGTTCCCGAGCCACGCACCCCTTATTATTAAAGCGCCCATTACATTTCATTGGTTCGAACATTCGGAGTTCGAATGCCATAATTTTAATTTTGATCTCGCTGTTATTATACCTTTTTTTTATTTAAAAAATTGCCACTCCACAGACTCCGGGCTCCGTGACTTTTGTCATTTCAAATCATAAATATTTTTACAGATTTCTTGGATAATCAGAAGAAGAGGAAAATAAGGGGGGAGTTGGGAAAACTTTAAACCTAATACTAGTGCTCGTCTGTTAAGCCTATCACTACCGGTTGGGATTCCGCTAATAATCGACTCGACATCGATCCTTTGCCTGATTGCCATTTGTCTAAGCCGCCTCCTCCCGGCCTCCTCCAATACGGTTGCAGTTCTGTTCCTGATGGCCATCTGTAGGTTGAACTCTCGGATGGTCGTCGGTGATGCAGCCAACGCTCGCAGCACGAACCTACCGATGGGGTCGTCGGTGCCGTCAGCATAGTATGTGAAGGTCCCCGTGTGCCGTGAGATTGCAACAACCGCATGGGGCAAGCTCTCGTGCAGCTTCATTTTTGCCTTGGTTTTGATTGCAATTACCAACTCATGTGTCAGTCCCTGAGCTTCATGCCAGTGGGAAATGCTAACGCATTTCTAGTAGTGGTAGGACTCTTGGTAGAGTCCGCTTGGGGAAGTACCACACTTTTACCAGTTATTCTACCGCCAAGCAGTAATGTGCAAACCTTACTGTGTTCCGGTTTGAAGAGCAATGTTTCCAAAGAAATTACAGGGCTTAGAGATATAACATCTTAGATCTCTGGGTGACGAGCGCAGTGCAGTGCTAAGTAATGATTTTGACTCTTCATGTTCCAATAGCTGCGTGTCACTGTGCTGTTATGCGGCAGGTATGTTGCTGTTTGTGTGTGTGTGTACCATCAGGCACATGCCCTGCTCGTCTCGTGCCTCTTTATTTAAAAAAAAAACATGGCCACTGGCCATGGTACCGAGTTTAGCCGAAGATTTTTTATCATTTGCGAGCGTAACGTTAGAATTCAATTCAAAAAGAAAGCCCACGAAAATTCTGTCTGTGGTGAGCCAAAAGTTTTCATATCAAAAATGACGACAAAAACACGGTTGAAGACAATGTGACAAATTTTAAATTTACAACAATAGAACAGACCGCGTTAAAAAAACACGCGATAGTGTTTCAATACTATTACCTAAACGAATACTATGAATTTGATCTATACCTCATTCCAAATCTCTGTGAATAAAAGGTAAACAAATCGATGTCACTCAAAATATGACAGACCAGCATTTCTCAACCATTGTTTTACAAGATAGTTTGTAGTACCTTTCATTGCTTGCCCTTTTAAATTTTCGCCGCATAAAAAGGCTAAATATATATGTATGCATATCATAAACACCCAAATAAATGTTCCCACTGCTGCTGGGACTTGGAACAATCAACACATTGCCGCTGTAAAAAATCGTCAGGCACAAGAATTTGCAATTGCTGAACATTTGATTGATGCTAAAACTGGTCATTGGATCGAGATCCACGACCCGAAGGTTCTATCTACCGAATGTCATTACTACGCAAGAATGGTTCGGGAAGCATTGGAAAATAAAAAACATAGGTATATATTTCAACTACGACGCGATGACCACGATGTCAATAACCGAAAACTAACCAGTTTACGGTTATCGGCGTCGCGAAATCCTCTAATAAATAAATGTGTGCATAGCGCACTTAGTTTGGAGAAACCTGGTGATATGGTTAGTCTTGTGTGTAGTGTTAGTCACCGTGCAATTTTTGAAGCCCAAATGAGGGTAGATGGAGATTTCCTCTCATTTCATAATGAGAATATGGCGGGCATACGTACATTTATTTCCCCCACGTAAAAAAAGGAAAGGCAAAGCATTTGAGTTCGGAGAAGAATGTAACACTAGAAGAAAAGTAATTTAGATGTTTCCTTATGTGAAAACGTTCCTTTTATTTTTAACAATAATTAAATAAGACTGGCCTCGTGGCTTAGTTGGTAGTAGCTCTACCTGCGAAGCCGAGGGTCGTGGGTTCGATTCCCACCCAGTGCAAATATTTGTGTGATGAATTCAAATGTTTGCACTGTGTCTGGGTGTTTCTATGTATAATAAAAATGTATTTCAAACTATATAAGTATTATATCAGCTATCTGGCCGCCATCACACAAGCTTTGCTTAGTTTGGGGTCAGATGGTATTGTGTGTAAATTGTCCACCAGTATTTATTTATAAAAAAAATATCTCGTTCGAATTGTCCTCGTACTACCCAAAACTGATCATTACACTATGACGTAATATTCTGTAAACACATACAAAAGTTTCGATCAAAATAACACAAAATGTATGTCATTTTAGAGTGAAAACTATACATGCTTTTGATAGTAAACAGCGTAATGTGGAACACGTATTTAGAGGTTTGCGATTTTCTCTCAACTCGTTACGACACAAGAAACCTTTTTCTCAGAGTTCTTTAGTCATACTCTTACTCTTTTATTGATAACGAGTAGTTGCATGTCATATTCAAGGTATTCAAATATTACCAATACAAGTCAATAATTTAAAAAAAAGTAGACGTCAATTTAAAATCCCATTACAATAAAAATCAAATAATACATTATATTAAAATCAAATTACATTATAATTAAAAATTCTAAATTAATGACAAAAATAAATAGAGTAAAATTAATCCATACTGGAATATAATGGAAATGGGCATTTTCACAATATGGGCATGATGGGCAATATGGGTATGTTAGAAAAATAGGCGTGTACTTAATAAGAATAATTTGATGAAAAGAAGTATAAATGTCTTGAATGCAACATTGAGAGTTTGAGAAACACAGATCAAATTGCTAGTACTTAAAATCATATTTCTATCATCCTACCATTACTTTATATAACTTTTAAAATAAGATAGTATAGAATTATTTGATCAATACAAATCTAAGTATATGGTATTTAAGATCGCAATAAAGTCGAATTCTATTTGTGAAAAATATTTTAAGGCTATTTCATAAAAATACTAAGATTAAACGATGTTTATGTTATGGTATCACCTTTGTTTTGGTTTGTTTTGGTCAGGGGGGCACAATAAGTGACGTCACGACTTGCGGAAATGAGATAGTCTAATTATCTATCACTTGTGAAAAAAAGAGAAAGAGATACTGATTTTCCGTCCTTATCACCGTGGCCGGCTTTTTCTCTGGCTAAATTACAAATCTGACACCGCGTTGCCAAACAAAAGTCTGTTCAAAGCTCAGACTCGGATTTTTTATGTTTTATTAAATATTGTGTGTATTTAAAGAAGATTCAAAGCTTGTTTGTGAAAGACTGTTAAAAGATTGGTGATATTTGTGTTAAACAATGTGCGTTTTGTAGTATTATAAGCTGCAATAGCCTCTGCAAAAGAAAAATCAATGGAATCTCATTTTACACGTAAGTAGACAATATTTGTTATGACGACTTGATAGAAATTCATATTAATGCCTTCTAGATATCTACGTGAATTAAATTTATACAATAACGGCAGTATCTAATCCAAAATTTGCAAAATATGTAAAATGTAAACATAACCTAAATAACAAAACAAACAAAAAAGTGTGACCAGTTATTTCTTACAAATTTACCCATGAAATATACAAGTCGGTAGATAATTGACAGTTTATTTACTGACCGTTTACTAATAATAGGTACTAGATTTTGCCTGCGGATTCGCATTTGTTAGTTTTTTAAGTGAAAACTTCCTTTGGCGCACTACATACAGATTTTTCGTGAGCCGTGAATTGAACTCAAACATCATGCTTGGGAATGAAATAAATCTTCGGGTGAACTCGGAGCTATGGCCACAAATGCGTAAACATTTTTAGATGGTCATGGCGTGTTACCATGGTTACCATTACCTATACATATCTAGTCCAGATGGCCATGACGCTTCAATTTCTGTTTCTACTCCCACTGCCATTCCAACTCTTGTTTTCTGGAGTAGGAATTGCATCAAACTCCCATTAACTTACACTATCTCATCTCGCTAACAAGATAACATGATGCTGTTAGTAGGTATAAACCCTACTCACTACACTTACTTCATACCCACTCACACAAGAGACCTATCAACTGTGTGAGTAGATATGAAGCTCTAAGCTTTCAAAATAAAAGATTATTCATACACATTTTCACCTCTGATTTAACCCTTTTGTTTGAACTTTTACAGAAATAATTATACAACTTGAATGTATCACTAGATTTCTGGTAATAATTTGGATTGTTTTATTTATTCAAATTAATTATTATTTCGCAGATGTGCCGTTCCGAAGAAGAGGATAAAATATTGTGTGAATAATAAAGCAATATTTTTCATGAAGTACAGATTATCAAATAAATCAATCATTCTGAATTACCACAACATCTAAATAATAGTAGCCTGTCTACTACAACAAGTTCTACTAACATTGAAATGTTCTATACCTAAGTTCCGAGTTGCCCCGTGCGAAGCCTGGGCGAGCTGCTACTATGATATAAATATGACAGGCAAACTATATTCTTATAACGTTGAATGTAAAGTACCATTTGAAATAAATGTTTTATTGCCCTGTTTTTGATTATTTATTTAAGTACCTCCTATTTTAGTTATGTTATTACATAAAACCTCTTTTTAAAATGTAATTTTAGAATGCACAGAACACGGGGTGAATTCATCAGACTATCGCTGCACTACCCATATCTAGTGGAATATTTTCTTTATGGCAATACTTTTTGAGTATTGAATTGAAAATTGAATTGAAATTGAATTGTAATTGAAAGAAGGAGAAGCACTTAGTAGTCATGAACTCTATAAATCTTGAGGTTAAAAATCTTTGGTTTTGGTTTTCTACACAGCTTATTGGAATGCACTATAGTGACAATGACAATCGATATACCAATACCGTGCAATTGATAGGTATCCCTAATGTGGAATTTTGGAATTTTGTAATTCACAGACTAAGTACCTAGAACTCTTTTAAATTATACAAGAAGTGACGTTAGCATGAAATCAAATTGTGACTACTGAAAGCTACTGAAGTAAAGCGCGGGGAGCAGAAGTGTCAGCTTTGTTAGTCTGGTTGTCAAACTCAAATGACATAGCGAAAAGAAAAAAAAAAGAAAATTGGCAGTCATAGGAACTGCCGATAGAAGTGAAAACTTGTGACTCAAATGTTTTCACTTTTAATTGAATTGTCTAATTTATTTATCACCTTGTCAGAATACTAATTATTTGGTAAACCATCGTAGGTCTATGTACATTCGCATAATTTCAACACCGCCAGCTAAATCGATGGTTGCGCCATCTAGTTTTATATCAACGTAATTATACAGAACATTGCAACTCTACTGTTTCTGTTGCCCTGGTACTGGTACCTAGGGGCAAACGCAACTCTTTTATATTTCTGTTGTCCTGGTATCTGGAGATAAACGCTGGGCTGTTGGAGGTAGGTAATCGAAACTCTTTACTGTTTCTGTTACCCTGGTACCTACCTGGCCGTTTTTTACTGAGTTTACCCGAAGATTTCATGTCCGATCCGATCCCGATCCGATCTATTATCATATCCAAGCGTGACGATTGATGAATCCATTTCACAGCCCACGAAAATTCTGTCTATAGCGCGCCTAAAGAAGTTTTCACTTCAAAAAATGACATAAGATTTGTATGAGGTTTACCCCCCGTGCTAATAAGACAAAGACCGAGAGATGAGATTCCGTGTCGGATGCAACCGAATGGTTTCAGAATCGCTACCCTGCACTGCTGTGTCAAAGTGATTTTTTATTTTGATTTGCATAGATTTAAAAAAAAAAAAATTGGCAGTCATAGGAACTGCCGATAGAAGTGAAAACTTGTGACTCAACACTTGTCTAATTGTCTAATTTATGTATCACCTTGTTACCTTGCCAGAAGACAAATTATTTGTTAAACCATCGTAGGTCTATGTACATTCGCATAATTTTAACACCGCCAGCTAAATCGATGGTTGCGCCATCTAGTTTTATATCAACGTAATTATACAGAACTCTTTACTGTTTCTGTTGCCCTGGTACTGGTACCTAGGGGCAAACGCACCTCTTTTATATTTCTGTTGTCCTGGTATCTGGAGATAAACGCTGGGCTGTTGGAGGTAAGTAATCGAAACTCTTTACTGTTTCTGTTACCCTGGTACTTACCTGGCCGTTTTTACCGAGTTTACCCGAAGATTTCATATCCGATCCGATCCGATCTATTATCATATCCAAGCGTGACGATTGATGAATCCATTTCACAGCCCACGAAAATTCTGTCTATAGCGCGCCTAAAGAAGTTTTCACTTCAAAAACTTGTTTCTCACATTCAGTCTGAACTGAGTCCACAGACTAAGTAGAGAGATACTGAGTCTGAAGCTCTTTCATTTTTTTTTTACGTGTATTGACATTGGCGATGAAAACAATCAAACCTCATTATTAAAGCCTCTGCTTAAAAATATGCCGATAATAGCCCCGCAGCCCGACAATAAAATGCCCTTTGGTTTTGGGGAGTAAATAAAAGTATTTGAAACTACAATAACTGCATGAAAATAAATATTATTAATGCAAAAAACAAAAACAATTTTTCAAATCGTTTTGGTGTAATTATGTTCTCCATGAGTTTTGGCGAGAGGTTGAAAATGACAAAAATCCTCATCAACTTCACACAGAGAATCATCCTCGTCGCTGCTTTTCTCACTCTCGGAGTAAAATTGAATTTTTAAAGATCCATCTATGTACCCGTATTTTCTTCTATATTCTTCTTCCAGTTTATTGAATAAGGAAGTTTAATTTTCTTTTAGTTTAAGATATCACACTAAGGCTACAATAAAAGCAAGTGTTTTTATATGTTAAATAAATAAATATCTCAACAAATGACGAAGTTAAGAACCTTTTCCTTCCCATTTTAAAATATATATATCGCACGGCTGGCCGTTGGCCAAACACCGCGATGACGTCACAAGGCACGATCGGCTCGCGAACGACGCAACGCCCAAGCAGTTGTTTGCCGCAGCTCGTAGTTAGTACTCGTTAGTTCAGCACAACAGCAGGTATTATCATACAAAATAAAACTACAACACGTTATATGTACTGTATCGTGCCTAAACGGACGTAGTCGCCGTTTTCCATGTAGCGAAAACGCGACTACGTCCGAAAACTATTCTTTTACGTCGTCAAAACAGAAATAATACGAGATACATAAGTGGTCGGAAAAATCAGTACGTAGGTACGGTACTCATCAATAGCAATTAGATGTAAGTGTTTATGTAAATCTACCGATAGAAATAATATATTATTATTTTAGGTTATTTCTGACAAGACCCGACTGGCGGCACTGGTCGTGCCGCCAGTTTGAGTGCGGTATACCGAATGGGGCCGCGTCGCGTCGCTCCGCTGCCGCGTAGTTACGCCTAGTGCGGGCCCACCTTAACAAGCTGAAATGGCAGCAGAAGCAATCTATTCTATGGCAGAAGCGTGATTATTCTTGTTCGATCTTTACAAATGGCTTGAGGGTAGTTGGAAATTCCCTCCAATACTTGCGGCTGCGACCGTTGACCGGCAGTCACACGTCAACGACTGAAAGAGTAACACCTCGTAAGAAAACCTCGTGAAGCCCTGGGGCTTCTACATACTACAGCAGAAGGAGATCTCCTGAGGTCACAACTGGTGGTGCCCTAGACGGAAGCAGTTTAAAGGTTGGTGGAAAATCCTTCTATCTTATATGCTGTTTTGTAAAAGCTCATTAATTACTTCTCACCTCTTTTTTTTTCTTTAAATAAATACAGTCCACAATATATCGAGGGACCTAAACTGACGGTGGTACCGTACAGTCTTTTTTGGTCACTTCGGCCACGGATAGCCCCTTAGGTCCTTAAGACCACGGCTACCAGTCCCTTTTACCTCTAATTTAGATATAAATAGTGCAGACGTTCTGACCTATTTAGTTTTCTGACCGTGTCAGATTACCTCAAATATTTTACGTTGTATAGACGTTCTATACAACAGCACCTCACTTTAATTATTACACATAATATTTATTTATCGTATTACCCTGTAGCGTTGTATTCAATTTGCATAGAATTACTGATCGAATTGTAGTTGATTTTTAAATTTAAATTTGATATTTGTCTACCGTCATAAGTGTTATTTTACGAAATGACGCGATCTGCTAAATCTAGCAAAGAAGAAGTCATGCCGAAAGAATTAACCGTGTTAATTCAACGGAAACAGCGTATCTTCCAACAAATGCAAGCTGTATTCGATATGTGTCACAAATTATCAGATGCTGATTCCACACAATTATTTTTAATGCAGGTGTCTGAAATAAGTACCTTACGTCAAACATTCGAAAAAATAATTTTCGAGATTTATGAAAAGGAACTTGAAATTGACTGCAATGCCATTGTGAGAAATCACGAACTGCAAAGTCTCGATGACCTGTATTTTCGAATCAAGTTAAGCGCATCTAAATGTAATTCAAACGCGTCCAAAAGCAATAGTGAAAATCGTTCGCTTTCTGTGGAATCCCGACCTCGCTTACCTAAGTTGGAATTATTTACGTTTGATTCAAATATTGAAAATTTTAATACGTTTTACGAGACGTTCTGTTCTTTGGTGCACGATCAACCTCATATCCCGACAATAGATAAGTTTCATTACCTACTTTCGTGCACAAAGGGTTCCGCGTTGAATATAGTAAAAAGTGTTCCGATTACCGCCGGTAATTATGATTTAGTTTGGCAAAGTTTGATTGAAAAATATCAGGATAAAAGATTATTAGTTGGCAGGTATTTAGATAAAATGTTAAATTTTTCTCAGATACAAAAAGAATCGTCTGCGCACTTAAACAATTTTATTGAAAATTTTGAACATTCATATAAGGCGATCCAAGCATTAAATATTGACAATTTAGGCAGTTATATAATGTGTCATATAGCATTAAGGTCACTAGACCCAGTTACTAGAAAATGTTTTGAACAAAAGTTAGATCAAAACTCGATACCCACATTTGAAAAACTTATGACGTTTGTTCATAATCAAGTGAAAGTTCTAGATCATTCTAGTTCTTATAACAATAATTATTATCATCATAATGATATGCCTACTCAACAAAATAAACGTCAAATGAAAGGCGATTCGCGGCAAACCAGCATAAGAAATTACTCGCACGCATCCTCCAGTTATAATAATTCTAATCTCACTTGTTTACACTGTGGAGAAAGTCACATGATATTTCGATGTGATCAATTTCGTAAATTGACCGTTGATCAACGCATTAGCCGTGCTAATGAGTTAAAATTGTGCCACAATTGTTTAAAACAAAATCATGTCGTTAAAACGTGCAAAAGTAATTTTAAATGTTTGATTTGCAAGCGACCGCATCATGTACTGTTGCACCGCGAGACAACTGATTGCCATTCTCTTCCGCTCAAGACAACCGTAGCCAGCGGAGGTGACTTGTTAGAAGTTAACACGTTTCATGGGACGTCGTACGCAACCGGTTATAATACAATTTTAGGAACGGCCAGCGTAAGGGTACTAGATTCTTTCGGTGAATTACAAACGTGTCGCGTGCTTATCGACTCGAGTGCTCAGTCAAATTTTATTTCGATGGAATGTTATCAGCGTTTAGGATTGTCTAATTGTAAGTGTCCTTATAATGTGTTTGGCCTGGGTGGCGAGCATATCAAAAATCATGGAATGGTCGCGTGTACTATCATGCCACGGAACTGTGCATCGCCGAAATTTGAAATAGACGCTGTAATCTTGCCAAAGATTACATCGAATTTACCTACTGTAAATATTCCACATAAGGTCGTAAACGAATATAGGCATTTGGAACTGGCCGACCCGTCTTTTGACAAGAAGTCGCCGATTGATATTATTTTATCGGGTGACTTATTTCCATATATATATGACGGTAGGAAATTTATTGTAAATAGTGATGTTCCGGTCGCGTTAGGAAGCGTATTCGGATACGTAATTTCAGGCCGGTTAAAATTGAATTCTCTTCACGATATGTCACCGTGTACAGCTTCGTTAGTTTCTTACAGTATTGAGACCGATTGCTTAGATAATACTCTCAAACAGTTCTGGGACTTAGAATCTCTGCCATGTGAATCGGCAATAAGTCCGTTAGATGAATTAGCGGAAAACATGTATGTCGCGAAACATTATCGGGATAAAACTGGTCGTTACGTTTCACCTATTTTATTAAATCCTGATCATGCACCGATCGGTAATTCGTATGACGTAGCATTAAAGCGACTCAAACAGGTCGAGCGCCGACTTGCGAAATCGCCCGAGTTGAAAAGAGCGTACGTCGATTTTATGAGAGAATACGAGGCACTCGGGCACATGAGATTATATACTGGGTCGGAACCCTCGCGTTACTACATACCACATCATTGTGTGCTGCGTCCGTCGTCGATTAGTACGCCCTTGCGAGTTGTTTTCGATGGGTCAGCTGCACCTACGGGTGGTATATCAATAAACGACGCACTATTGACGGGACGAAAATTACTCCAAGATTTATTAAAAATTATTATTAATTTCCGATTGTATGAAGTTTGTTTCACTGCTGATGTGTCGAAGATGTATAGGGCGATTTTAATCGACCCCGCTGATACGAAATATCAGCACATTTTATGGCGCGAGTCACCAACGGAACCGGTGCGCACGTATGTTCTTAAAACAAATACCTACGGTCTTCGCAGTGCCCCGTTCATAGCTGTGCGTACGTTACACCAGCTAGCTCAGGACGAATTGGCTGAGCGACCATGCTCTGAAGCAGCTAGGATTCTTACTGATGGGTTCTACGTCGATGACCTTCTGTGGTCATGTACCTCAAAGAATGAAGCTTGCATGTTGCAGGATGAATTGATGTCGCTTCTCGGACGTGGAGGCTTTGATTTAAAAAAATGGGCGAGTAATAGTAGTGACCTCCTACACCGTATGCAAACCGATCAGGTTTTAGCCATCGACTTCCAGGACGAAACCTTGTCGTCATCACTTAAGGTGTTAGGTCTGACATGGCTACCTCCGTGTGACAGTTTTGCGTTTACGTATAGTTTTACCGATCCACAACAAACAAAACGATCCGTTTTGAAACTACTCGCAAGTATATTCGATCCCATCGGTTTCATTGCACCTTGTACGTTCGTCGCGAAGTGCATCATGCAGGATCTTTGGAAGTTAGGAATTGGATGGGATGATTCGTTGCCACAAGAGCCGTGTCGACTGTGGAATCGCTTTGTCACTGAGTTGCAGCTGTTATCAAAGTTGCGATTTGAGCGTCATATACTCGTTTCTGACTTTCGCGAAGTTCAACTGGTTGCGTTTTGTGATGCATCATCGCGTGGTTATGCGACATGCCTATATTTTCGAAGCGTTAGTACTGAGGGCAAAGTGAAGGTCAGGTTAGTGGCTAGTAAATCGAAAGTCGCGCCACTAAATCCCTTATTGTCAATACCTAGACTAGAACTTGAAGCTGCGGTTCTATTAACAAGACTCATAAATTTTGTCATTCAAAATTTGAAAAATATTAAATTTTCTATTGTCGCCCTCAGCGATTCTAAGAATGTATTAGCGTGGATCCAAACTCAACCATATATGTTAAAAACTTTCGTAGCGAACCGTGTTAGTCGACTCACAGCTATAGTGCCTCCGAGTTGCTGGTACCATGTGAGGAGCGAGAATAACGCTGCAGATATATGCTCACGTGGTGTTCTGCCTAGCCAATTTGTAGAAAAGGCTACAGAGTGGATGAACGGCCCCGCGTGGCTGTACGATGACCAACAAAGTTGGCCGATTGAGAAGTTTCTCATAAAAGATAAAAGTAACGTTATCGAGCTAAAACCTAATAGTGCAACGTTTGCATTTAACTCCTGCGTTAATAAAGATGAACTCGGTAATGATCTTGAATGTAGTTTTAATAAATGTTCGGCATTTAATCACTTACAGCGTGTCCTTTCTTGGTGTTATAGATTTATAAATAACTCACGCCGCAAAACTTCAGAGCGGTCTATAGGGCCTCTAACCACCTCTGAGCTGAAGGTAGCTCACGACTCGATAATACGTGTCTTACAAAAAAATCACTTTGATAACGAAATGTCAGATTTAGTAAAAGGTAAATTCGTTGCCTCATTACGTAAACTTTCACCCTTTGTGGAACACGGGTTCCTCAGAGTGGGGGGCAGAATTCTACAGGCCGACTTGCCATACAACACAAAACACCCAATTTTGCTGCCTAAATGTCATACAAGTAAATTATTAATTGATTATGTTCATAGGATGTATTTACATGTAGGCCCTCGTACATTACAGGGCATCCTTTGTAAAAAATATTGGCTCGTTGGTGCTCGTAGCATTATTCGTTCAGTTTTGTCGAAGTGTAAGGTATGCTTTAGATGTCAACCAACCTCGTTACAACCTCAGATGGGTACGTTGCCCGCACCTCGGCTCGCGCCAAATAAAATTTTTAATCACGTCGGATGTGACTTAGGCGGTCCATTCTTCGTCAAGGAAAGCTTACGTCGGAACGCGAAGCTTCACAAGGCTTATTTATGTCTGTTTGTATGCTTCTCGACAAAGGCAGTGCATTGTGAAGTGCTGTCCGATTTATCATGCGAGTGTTTTCTAGCAGCATTCGATCGTTTCATAGCCCGCCGCGGTATCAGTGTCTGTATGTACTCCGATTGTGGTACAAACTTTGTCGCGGCATCTAAACATCTTAAAGAAGTAGCTAGATTTTGGAATGATAAAAAAACCCACGACGAAATTATTCTGGGCATGACAGCACGTCAAGTGGAATGGAAAAAAAATGCACCAAACTCAGCATCCATGAGCGGACTCTGGGAGGCTGGGATTCGATCCGCAAAACATTTATTGTTGCGCGCTGTAGGCGATAAGTCCCTCACGTTCGAGGAATTGACAACAATATTTTGCCGAGCAGAAGCCGTTCTAAACTCACGCCCTTTGTGCTCGTTATCCGACAACCCAAACGAATTTGATGTTTTAACTGCGGGTCATTTCTTAATTGGGCAAAGTCTCGTGGCTGTGCCGGAATATGATTTTGAGGATGTTCCTCAGAACAGATTGTCACGTTGGCAATTCATTCAAAAGGTGTCACAGATGTTTTGGAAGCGATGGTCAAATGATTACCTACACACTCTTCAACAGAGAGAGAAATGGTTTTCATCACCACCTAATTTAAAAGTTGGTGATCTCGTATTATTAAGGTCTAACTTGACTAAACCACATCAATGGCCTTTAGGTAGAATTAAAATGACACATGAAGGCATAGACAAAGTTGTGCGTGTTGTCACTTTAAGAACGAAAAATGGTTTAATTAAGAGACCAGTTAATAAAATTTGTCCTTTACCTTATGCAAATTGAACACCTCGATACTTATAATTTTTAACCCACCTTAGTTCTAAATATACATATGTTTTTTTTATAATAGCCTATTCATTTGCATGTGCATAGGTACACC
The DNA here is from genome assembly GCA_963693475.1 of Ectropis crepuscularia. NCBI lineage: Eukaryota > Metazoa > Arthropoda > Insecta > Lepidoptera > Geometridae > Ectropis > Ectropis crepuscularia. The sequence continues at coordinate 11,736,630 of OY856346.1, forward strand.
TCACATAGAAACTTCGTAAGTTTATTTATCTTATTTATTTGTTATTATATCCTTCACACTCAGCATACATTAAAGTTGGGGAATTCATTCATGATGAATTCGGTAAGGGGTATGTTCGATCTTTACAAATGGCTTGAGGGTAGTTGGAAATTCCCTCCAATACTTGCGGCTGCGACCGTTGACCGGCAGTCACACGTCAACGACTGAAAGAGTAACACCTCGTAAGAAAACCTCGTGAAGCCCTGGGGCTTCTACATACTACAGCAGAAGGAGATCTCCTGAGGTCACAACTGGTGGTGCCCTAGACGGAAGCAGTTTAAAGGTTGGTGGAAAATCCTTCTATCTTATATGCTGTTTTGTAAAAGCTCATTAATTACTTCTCACCTCTTTTTTTTTCTTTAAATAAATACAGTCCACAATATATCGAGGGACCTAAACTGACGGTGGTACCGTACAATTCTGATTATAATAATTCTACTTACTCTGTGGCAGAAGCATCTGGCATAGTGGCAAAAGCATATGTCAGTATGTCACACGTCATTACGTCAAATCACGTTAAATTTCACGTTCACGTTATATTATACGTCGGTGTAGAAATACAGAAATACCTACATAAATAAAGGAAGAAATATAAAAAGATAAAAACAGGATTTTCCTGTATATTTGTGATTAGCCGCAGCTCTAAATTCATAACAAATATTTAAGTACGCAGCATGGCCACTCCTACTATGATAACATCTTGGGGGCCAGAAAAGAAGCACAGTGATATTGAGAGGTAAAAATCTTTAGTATGCTGTATAGGTAACCAGTTTTTTGAGGGGTTGGAGAGTGGCTCGCGATGGTTTCTGTGATACATCGTAAACAAGAAGATGACGGCTGAGCGCGTAACAGCCGAAAGTGTTTACCTTACCTGGCTGGAAGTTCTGCCGTGTGTCTCTATCCTTGTATTTATAAATGGGAGGCACTACAGCCTACAATAATTATTGATAGTGCACTACCTGTCAAGATGTTCGAATATATAAAACTAATCACGATCTCGATGTGTTCCCAAGTGACCTAACAGTGGAAAAAATTCTTACTGGTAATAGTAAGAATTTTTATTAGACCCAGACCCTCATAAATAAAGTAAAAGTCACTACTATCTACTTAATTTTGCAAAACTCTTTGAGTACATAGGGTATAATTTTAGTGAATTATTTTGACTTTAATTTTGCCTCGAGTTGTTTCTATCAAACTTGATTTGCTGTTTAAATTTCAGTTTTAAGTTTTTTATTTGTTTGTGTAACCTTTGAGATAGATCCACATACCTTTAGAGAGACTTTAGGATTTATCCATGGGATAGTTGAGAAACTCTGGGTGAATCCAATGCTTGTATAAAGAGGAATGTTCATACATTTTCCAGATGGATCTGTATATATCCAGCATACTTAAACAGCAGGAAGACTCTAGCTCAAGGGCGTCGTTTGCCACGATCATGCTGTGTTGAAAACCCTACGCATCAGGAAATCAGGGATGTTTTAGTTACTACTGGACTAAAAGTTGGAGTTGAGAATAAACTGTATCCCAGGGAACAAAGTAAGGTAATTTAAATCAAGTTATAATTACTCGTTTTGGGTGTAAAGTAACAAAACAATACAATAACTCTTTATTAAAAGCCATAAAACATAAGAAATAATACAAAACAGAAAAAATAATATCCTAGCAATTTAATTGGCGGCCTTATCGCTTCGAGCAATCTCTACCAGGCAACCATGCACGAACAGGAGATGACCTTCCTTAACCATAACCTTGATTTTCACACCTGAATTTAAGAAATAAAAGTTTATGTAGATGTTTTAACCGTCAAGAAGATTTAAGACCTAAAGTATCTGACTGAGTTTTGTAATATTTTTTTTAAATAACCCGTATTGATTTGTTCTTGATATCTTTTGTTTCTAGTTTGACAGTGATTCAATTACCAAAAAGCTATTTATGTAAAATGTTCTATTGTATGTTAAGATGTTCTTATACATGTTTTTGTTTTGTAAGTACTAGTATAATAAATAGGTAGTTTATGCATCTATTTTCATATAGTGATTTTATTTAGAAGCCATTTTCCAAATATGTTTTTATTTTGTTTTAGGAAATGTTGTACAGGGGCAGAATCCGTATTCAAATGAGGAATGATGATGGCACTCCTGTCAAACCGGAGTTCGCCACCAGAGAGTCCTTAATGCAGTACATTGGGGAATCAATCCCCAAATTGAAAACCCGTCAGAATAGGTAAATTACTTTAAAAACGTAGACGTCACCACCTAAATCAAAAGTCTTTTAGTAGCCCAAATATGTCCCAAACTTTTTGATGTGTAAAGTGACGTGATGAACAAGACATAAGCAACATGCCAGCCCATAACAGCCCAATTGCTATGCAAGTCTTGTTATTCTCTTTTATTTATAACTGGTCTAACAGTATAGAAGGTCCATTCATTGAGTCTTTTTCTATACTTATATTTAAAAGTTGAAGACTTTGTTAGTTTGCTTTGTTAGTTTGCACTAATTTTAGGAACTACTGGACTGATTAAAAAAAATCTTTCACAGTTGGATATGTACGTGATACCTGAGTGCTATGGGCTATATACATATGTATGGAGTAGCCGAGGCGAACTGCTAGTTTTAAAATAATACTGTTGTGTATTAATTACATTTCAAATGTTACAGGCCAGCTGATCAACAAGCGCAGCCGGTGCAGGCAAGCAGCCAGAAAGGAGCCAAAGGCAAAAAGGGAAGGCGATGAGATGTATATTTTTATTTATTAAAACAAAAATTTACACGATTTTCTCTTTTAATGCTTCATTTTAATGGAAAGTAAGGTTACTTCAACAACCAATACAGATACAGTTCTAAGTTACCATGCACTTGGAGACACTAGTTGTGTACTTGTTTCACCTTTTTTGAAGTGAAAACTTGTTTTGGCGCGCTACAGACAGATTTTTTTTTCGTGGGCTGTGAATTAAATTCTAGCGTCACGCTCGGGAATGATAAGAAATCTTCGGGTAAACTCGGGACCATTGGCCATCTAGATGGCTATGCTCATGGCCACGCCAGCCGGTTTCACCCGCATAGTTTTCAAAGTTATCAAATTATGAGTTATAAGTTTTCACTTCTAGATCAGTTCCTATGACTAGGTACCAATTTTTTATTTCATTTGTTAGAGTGGTGACAGGACGAGCCAGAAATGTGTGTGATGGTAAGTGTAACGCCTGCCCATAACATAATAGTGCCAAGCAGCTATTTGCACACAATAGCACAATTTACTCCACTGTGTTTGTCATTCTGATATATATAAGATAATAATTTATCTCTGCTCTGTATTTTCACTGCATACAATGCCCTTGAAACCTGTGCTTCTACCGCCTAACGAAAAACGCTTTGACGCTTTGATATTGCTGTCTCTTTTCTTCTCGCTTGAAATGAAAGAGACGGCAATGCCAAAGCGTCAAAGTGTTTTTCGTTAGGTGGTAGACCCCCTGAAAATATTAATGTTCGCACATTGATACTTGATGGGAGAATAAGTGACAAATGTAAACCAAAATTGGGTTGCATTGCAGATGCTCCTGCCACAACAAAAACCACTTAATTTATTACACACCTTTTGTACATTATAGTAAATAATCATATTGGTGGATGTTTCACCCACAGCGCCATCTATCCCAAACAAAGCAAATCTTGTTCAATAGTACAGCCAGATGGCTGATATAATTTTTAAATACGTACTATAGGTATACATAGTGTAGGTGTTTCGTCATCCAGACCGGACATATTTCTTTTTTCTAGGGCTACGAAACGCATAGTCATGGTAGAACTTACCGTACCGTGAGAAACTAATATACCTAAAGACCACGCGATGAAACAAAATAAGTATTATGACCTTCAAAACGAATTAACAAAAAATGGCTATGTAGTTAATTTATACGCTGTAGAAGTAGGAGCGAGAGGTATACCAGCAAAATCTCTCTATAACCTGCTTAAGAGTGCGCCTAAAGCCAGGAAAAAATCAGATTTCACCCGCGCGACGCGTTTCTTAATGTGATGTACATAAATTCGAGAATAGCATGACACAGTTTGGAGGAAAAATCAATATTTAATCAGGAGTCCATTTTTGACCAAGTTTTATTGAATTAGTCAATAACTAAACATAAATTTAAAGAAGTGTTCGGTTACTTTACTAGAACGTACAAATAGGAATTTTATTACCAAAAAATAATGTGGGGTCATCGCTGATAATTTCGAGTACTCGAATTAAAACGGGTTTTTTCGGTGTCATTTTTATTTTTTTATTGTAAAAAACTCTAATCTATTTTTAAAATTCTATTCGGTTATTGTGCTTCTTCTTGATTGTACCCACACGTCAATATTTTTTTTGTCATAGTTTTTAGTTTCTTAACTTCAGTGAGCGGCGTCGAAAATGACCTTTTTTCGTTTTCTGGCTTTAGGCGCCCCCTTAAAGACCTTGGATTGTCCAGAAGTGCAGTAAGTTCTATACTAGAACGAGTATCTAAAGCTGCACTAGTAGGATCATATCGGATTTGGCTGGGCAGGGAGAGAAATACGAGTAGTGAAGGTGAGTGTTGACGTACGTCAATATAAGGGGCCCCTTTTAAACCTACGCCCGAGTCACAAGTCTTGGGGTCTATTCGAGATTTCTCTCTCTGCCACACGATGGACCCAGCACCCGCACGGTGAATCCATGGAATGCTAAGAAGTTCGTCTCAAACCCAGGCACATTACAAATATTTGTATTCATCACGCATATATTTGCAATGAGTGGGGATCAAACAACCCACGGCTTTGCAGGCGACTTACTACCAATTAAACCATCAGGCCAGCTAGTAATCTTTTGTGCTTACATAATCAAAGCACCTAGCTCTATTTGTATGGACTGGCCTAGTGTCTTAGTTGGTTATAAGGCTGCTTGCGGAGCCGTAGGTTGTGTAGGTTAGTATATCTTCTATATATATAAAAATCAATGCCACTTTTCGTTGTTAGCAAACTCCTCCTAAACGGCTGAACCGATTTGAATGAATTTTTCTGTATGCGTTTGGGTAGGGCCCTCAATGGTTTAGATTTACAAATCAGCCCGGCAGATTGGTTCTGCAGTTGGTATCTAGGTTATTATCCGAGCAAAGCCGGTACGGGCCGCTAGTTTTTGTATAAATATTTGTGTGATGAATCCAAAAGTTTGTTTTATGTATTGTAGATATATATTTACAATTTGATCTGGCTCCCATAGAACAAGCTTTGCTTAGTTTGGGGCTAGATGGTGTTGTGTGAAAAATATTTACCAGTTCTTAATTACTTACTAGCAGCGCCCCGCGGTTTTAAGTACCCTAGTAACCTAAGTAACAGATAGGCTACCCGCGTAAGTAGCCTATCTGTTAATCCAGCCTATAATCTAACCGTGTTCAACCCTATCCGTTCCAGACATTCCGACGCGACGGAGTGTACAAATATTTGAGCACCCGAAACCGGAAAATAGGCTATAATCAATGACTTCAAAGGAAGGATGTGGCTTACTGAACATTTTGTAGAAAATTTTAGGCCCAACGCGGTTGTGCCATTTTGTCGCACCTTTGGCCATGTCATTATCTATATTATCTATTCTATGGCCATGTCCTTAATATAAGTCTATGGCTATAATCCTAAAAGTCCGTCAGTTACATCGCAAAAAAATATTGAACACGTATTTTTGCTTTGCTTTGCTTGCAAACAAAAATTGACGAAGATACAGCGCTTAGAAGTTTCGAGTGACGTCATTGGTGGGTATGATTTTTACCCGCAAGTGACATCTGAACACTTTCGGGACTTTTAAAACAAAACTTTCGGGAGTTTCGGCACTAGGTGGCAGAAAGTAGAATTAAATTGAAATTGACAGGCTAGGTAAGTAATTAAATGTCAACGATCCAAGTTATTAGTCTAGCTGTTTGATCAAATGGCTGAATATCAATCAGGCCGTTAGTTAAACGGCGCTGTTTAGTAAACAGGCTAGGATGTTAATTGAACGGCTGACTAAGCCACAAACTAAGTAAGTAGAGAGATACGCTAGTTGTAGAAGTAGGTACATACTTATTTAAGTTAAAACTTATTTTTATGTCAATGAGATCGAATATGTACGTACCTAATAATGAAAAAAAAAACCCAGGGCTTCGTAGGAGTTGTTGGTTGGGTTAGGTAAAGCAAAACAAGTACCTACATAGTTTTTAAATAATTACTATTTATTTTAATTGTATGTTGTTACATTCTTAATTATTAGACGAAATACCTGCATGCAAAGCAATAACGGTGTCATGTTAAATAACAGTATGTTCTGTTTATAAACGTCTTTTAAGCCATTTTTGTTTTATAGTCAAATTATAGTTAAATGTGTAGGACTCTGTAATTAATCTTCATATTTGTCCGAGTTTTTTCTGTAGCACCTATAGTGACAGGGCGAGCAGGACTTTTGTCTGATAGCAACCAACACACCTGGCTCATAACAGCACAATGTCACGCAGCTATTGCAACACGAAGAGTCCCAAATCATTGCCTAACACTGCACTGCGCTTGTCACTCAGAGATGTAAGATGATTTGTCTCTATGCCTTGTAATTTCTCTGGAAACATTAAAAATCTTTTAAATTAAACATTACCCTTCAAACTGGAACACATTCATATTTGCACATTACTGCTTGATGGTAAAATAACTGCGAAAAGTACTTCTCTAGACGGACGCAGAGTTCTACCACTACAAAAACCGACTTTGTAGCAAGTTAAGGACGAATACGAATCGCCCTTTTTGTTAATTTGTTATCTCCATTTTTGTGCCTAGTAACGCTGTAACCATCTATAATCGTAACTACTGGACCAGCCTGTGATGTTTTTGATATTGCAGTATTTTCTTGACTTGACTTCAGTATTTGTTTACGTGCATTGAGTTTTGTACTAAGCATTTTTTTTATTGGATGTGTTGTTACTTCTTCGATATGTTTCTCAAAACTAACATGCTCAATATCGCTATTATTTTCGTCTTTGTGATTTTCATTCGTAGTTATTACGTTTAATTGTTTAGAGTTATCACGAGATTGTTTTAATACGAGTTCAGTTTGTACTTTTGCGCCAGATGCATTATAAACTTCTAGATCCGAATGATTGGTGTCGTATCTATGTTCTTCAATACTGTCATAGGAAATGTTGTAAAAATTATTGTTTAGCGAAAAGTTTGACAATGACATAGATTTTTCAGTTATTTTACGAGGAAGTTGTAATAATTCGTTTGGTAGTCCAGTTTCGGATAGTTCACTTTCTGTATCTGAGTAATTATTTTCAAAACTTTGATCATACCCTGTTTTACTTGTAGTTGTCTGACCATAATAATGGTTTAGTGTGTAATTAGCTATGATTTCAGAAATATTAACGGGATTTTGTAAAACAAAGTCATTGTGGTCTTCCTTCTCAAACTTCTTAGTACTGTTTAGATTCAAATTATGGGTATCATCGTAATTTTTTTCCATACTATAATTAAGATTATTTAAATAAATATCCCTATTATTAGCATCCAGCGGAGATCTATAATCATATTGTTCAGAAATATAACCGGCATGTTCCAATACAGATGGTTCAAGTGGTTCGGTCTCATGTCTGTTGTTAGCTTCTTGATCTGATTCTTGGCTACCAATTTTTCGTTCGGATTTGTCATATGAAATCTTTTTATTATTATCAGTGTTTAGCTCAGAAAGACGCTGCTGAAATACAGATTTGTTTCGTAATTTTGATTGAGATCTTATATTTGATGAACGTGAACTGTCACCATATCCCTTTTTCTGGTTTCTGTTCTGTTCGGTACTATCATCTGAAATATTATTATTGATATCGCTATCAATATTGTTGTTATTTTGCACTGATCCCTCTAAATTTGTAACTGAATTAGTTAATTTTGTAGTAGTTCTGCGTTTTGCCGATAAATAGGCAGTTGGTTTGTAGGGTTTAGGTGTTACTGTTTCAGTTCCTGAATCAATTTTTTTATCTTCTGCGGTATATGGGCCATCTGAGTCAGCGAGTCGTTTACCACTGGAGCCATCGTGTGTGATACCGACGACGCCTTTTTCATTATTTTCTTCGGACTGTATGGACTTTGTAAGATAGAGGTTTTTACCTCTGGATAAAAATCGTCCTGGTTTTCGAACAAATTTTGGTAAAAACTTTCTGCTTTTTGTTTTGTTTCTTTCAGTTTTGAGTTTATATGCTCCATTATATTGCGTGGTTTCGTCTTGCGATGTTGCATCATTTTTATTGACTTCTTCGTTACTATTTCTGTACTTTCTTCTTTGTACTGCTCCTCGGAATTGATTGCTGCTTGCATCGTTTCGTGGAGCACTGTGGGTATATTCCTCATCGCTTTTTGTATTGGATTGTTCTTGTCGGCGTTTGGTATCAAATTTGCTATCTCCATTATTCCTGGAGATATTTCTTTTAAGGCTCCCGTTATATGCGGCGCTGCCTCTCTCACTGATTCGAAAATGGTTTCTCCGAGAGCTAGAGGTATTTCTTGGAAGTAATAGGGGTATGTTCTTATGGTGTCTGAAACCGCGGAAGTTACCATCGGGAGGATTATTGGTTGTCGCGGTGGTAACCTCGGTAGTAGTCGCGATCTCAGGGGTGGTAGCCTCGGAAGTAGTAGTTGTCTTTTCCTCCTGTTCGAGTTCTGCACTGGATTCTCTTGGTTGAGGGCTCTTATAGGATATATCTTCGTCGGAGAAAAAGTATCTAAGTCGTTGCTTACGTTGTGGAATTTCAAAGGACTCCCCTGAACCTGAGCCCAGAATATTATCAAACAGCATACCGAGGCTCCGAAGTAGCGGAACGTATTTTTTGCTAAGAATGTCATTTCCATCTATTTCTCTTTTGAACGACTGATTCTTCCGTTTATGTCTGGTTCTCAGACTATTTTTCACTCGTTTTGGTTTTAGCGGACTCTTTATTTGAAACGTTTTTCTGTACTTCAACGGCGATGTCTTCTTACCGAGTGAAGCTAAATTTACTTTTCTACCTGAAGAAAGAATTTGTATTTATTTTCATGAATAAGAAGGAGTAAATAACAGTTCTCGGAAAATGTGACGATCCATCGGATCTTCTCCAAATACAATCTTAGAAACGTGAATTTGAAATGATGGCTTAAGTTCAGTTAATTAGGAAGGTAGATAAGTAACTCACCTGGTTCTGTGAATTTCTTTGGAATCCGATTTGAAGGCTTCAGTGCCCTATTAAGAGAAAATCGTTCAGCCTCCGGTTTTGACTCTGTAATAGTAGGCATAAACAAGAGCTAATAAATAATGAGTATTAACTATCTGATTCCATAAATACATAAACATTCCTTTAGGCTTTAGGTAAAAGACATTTCGAGGTTTTACAATCCTTTTGTCGACAGCTTTATTCTACTTCCTACTAATAGTAGGTATAATAAATTAGAAAGTTTGGATGTTTGTTGGAAGCAATATCAATCTATTCTCAATTTGACCACATACTTCACTAGCAGCGCCCCACGGTTTCACCTGCGTAATTCCGGATCCTCTTAATTTCCGTATGTTTATTCCAGACCATTATCTATCAACATATGTACCAAATTACAGCCGAATTCCTTTACTAGTTTTTGCGTGAAAGAGTATAATAGACAAACATTCATCTTTTGTTTAAAAATAAAATTGTTTCTTAGATAGGTATACATATATGTAGGTGCAGCCTGCAGCACCTGCCTGGTGAGTAGCAGTGCTAAATGAATACTTACCTACATTTTTCACATAAACAACGCCAGACACAAGTATAAATATTTTGCAAAAAATGTATTTGAGGCAATTTGAAATTTTAACTGGGTATTATTCATGACTAAAAATATGGATTCCATTAAAGACAGGCCATTTTGGTGGGACTTTCTACCTGCCAGGTGATCTAAATTTAGGGTTTCATTTTGCCCCGCTACTCACCAGCCAGATTTGCACCTCCGTGTTGGGGACCTATACCTAATGGGAGAGCAACGTGAGAAGTGTTCAGCTTGCCTCAAATACCTACCCAAAATTTTCTCCCACCTATTGGTTTAATTCTTTTTTTTTTTAATGAAGAATGACGAAACTACCAGTTCATGTGCCTGATGGTAAGCAACATGCCTGCCACATAACAGCACAGTGACACGCAGTTATTGGAACATGAAGAGTCCAAATTATTACCTAGCACTGCACTGCGCTCGTCACCCAGATATCTAAGATGTTATATCTCTAAGCCCGGTAATTTCTCTGGAAACATTGCCCTTCAAACCGGAACACAGTAATGTTTACGCATTACCTACTGCTTGGCGGTAGAATAACTGGCAAAGGTGTGGTACTTCCCCAGGCGGACTCTGCTAAGAGTACCTCCCAGAGAGAAGAAAGACTTTTTTGAACTTGAACTTTGTAAACGGCTGTTAATTTGATATTACCACAGTATAAAGAAATACTACCAGTAGTTCATCGCCTTTGATCTTGGGAGAAACGCCGAAAATGTCTAGCCACGGGTAGGGTTGTCCCAATTTTAAAAACGTGGCACCAAAATAAAATTAAAACATACGGAAGCCCTGAGCGGCGCTCCTACAATACTAACATTGTAATGTAGGCAATGCAGAGCACGCTTCCCGCGTCTCACCCCGCACGATTGCCCCGTCTAGACGGCTTCGTCGAACGACTGTATGATTTAATAGACTGTGATATTACGTACAAACACTTTAGTTTTGTTTATTTGTATAGAAGAAGAAATTAGAATGTCTGCTTCCATTATGCCGTGTAGAGTTAGTTAATGAGTGATGAGATATTTACACAGTTTCTAAATTTACTCATCCAATTTAAAAACAACCATCGTTGAAAATGTATGTCGACTATTTCGAAGAAAATATAATATTATGGTAGGTACTTATGAACGTTATGTAAGTAACCTTTTCCAATATTACACAATTACTATGAATACGGAAAAATACAATAAGTACCTTCTATTTTCAGCAGGTGTGGCTTCGTCTGAATTACTTCGTTTCGTTTAGACTCTGATTCTATGAGTTTGTTCAACGAATACGGTTTTGCGACGATATCTGTAATATAATATTATATTGTTATGAAATTATTTGCTTATTATCACCGAATTAGTATTGATGTATCATAGTGAACATGTGAGTCGATACAAACATGCCCATGAATATACATCCTATCTCTATACACCTTTGATTGTGGGATTTACCTACACTATCAAATTTATAAAATAAAAAAATATTGAGTTGTTTTAATCCTACTAATATTAGTAGGTAATATTATAAATGCGAAAGTATGCTTGGACGTCTGTTGTTCGATTACGTCAGAGAGGCTGAACGAATCGGGGTTGAAATTTTGGAACCCAGGACGTCTACTCTAATTCAACGAAAACGTAATTTCGAAAAAAACCTCGCGACTTTCCTGCTCTCGTTCTACTTCGTTTCGTCCGATACAACTTTGTTTGACGTTTATATGTTCTAAGTCTACTCTAATTAGAGCAGGCTTAGAACATTTAAACGGATAAAACAACGGATCGAAGTAGAATCGTAGTAGGAAAGTTGCGAGTTTATTTCAAAATTACGTTTTCGTAGAATTAGAGTAGACGTCCAGATTATAGTCTGGAATAGAACGTAGGCTTCTTCTTATTTAACGCGGAAAAATTACGAACGGTTGTACACGAGCAAAGTTTTCGGGGACGTGGAAAAAAACAAGGAACCCCTGATATAAATACTTAATAGGTAGGGTAATGTAACGTACCTACGGACATTTTTGACTGCTACAACTTTGAATTAACCTATCTCTGTATAGAATTAAGGTATTTAAGCGACAGAGACTTTATTTTTTAGGGCATATAATCTGGAACAACAGAGGCTATTAAATGAAGCTTAAGTGTTACTAGATGTTTTTTTTATAAAATAATTTCTAAAAGTGGTCATTTGTCCTAAGGTACGTTACATGTTTGTACCTTGGTACACCTTTGTGTGTACCTTGGGACAAAATAAAACAAAGACATTTAGTTTAGAGCAGTCTTGTAATCACTTTAAATTAAATGAATACTACAACAGAGATCAACATTAACATGAACATCTTCAATAACAAAACTATGTTTTACTTAAGAACTAATCTTTCCTTATAAATTTTTGTAACAGTCGTACCATCTCTGGAGTGACCAAAATATTTGCACTGTAATCTTCTTTTGACTGAAATTCTTCTTTATCCATCTGAATGCGCTCAATATCCGAACTAAGAGGTTGTTTATTATATTTTCTGGACCATAATCATCTGCAGTTATAATTGTGCTTGTTGGTGGCTCTGGTTGCTTTGTGACTAAGCATTGAGCAAAATCATCGTCTGTTAATGTATGTATTATCGTAAAATGGATAAATTCCTGTAGAGTTGAATCCGTTTATAATATTTTTTGGTAAAGATACAAGGTAGGTATTAAGCATTGTTCATAGATACAAACATTGATGGTACCTTGGGACGCGTCCTAAGGTACAAACAAAGTCATGTCCCAAGGTACAAACACAGCAATATTTTAACAAAATAAGATTATTTTAATTTTTAGCATAGGAAATTGTTTCGCTATTTATCGAATTGTAGAAAGAAAACAACAAATTATATATATGTCATATCTTTCTGTCAATTATGTGCATACATTACAAAGGTAACATACGTCAAAAAACTACAAAAATCTTACTTTTGACTCCAAAAAACTTCACGATGTCCTCACAACTCGCTCAACGCCGGAATGATCACGTGACTCACAAGTGTTGTCAAATGATAAAAATGCTACCCATATGGTAGAATGAAGCGTTTTAAATGTGGCTAGTTTTTGAAATAAAATCAATGTCCCAAGGTAAAAGCGTCCTAAGGTACGTTACATAACCCTACTTACCTAATATATAATAATTATCTAGCAGATATATTAGTTTAGTAAACAAATACACATACACATACACCCTCGTACAGTCGTACATAGTTATACAAGTGTCTACTTGTATAACTATGTAACCTAACCTATGTCGTCAAACCTATGTCGCTCTTCTTCTTTACAACGGTAATTGAAAAAAAAATGGCTTGATTCTAGGTGTGATGGAACGCTGTCGAGACGAATAGTGCAAGGGGTAAATATTGTCCCGAAACTATAAAATGGAAAAAGAGTAGAATAATAAAGCTTCAGCAGCCATTGTGCTCCTACTACTGAAACTCAGGATTTCACAAGGAGAAAATCTAGGCCGTAATCAACCACGCTGGCCAAGCGCGGATTGGCGAAAACGCATGATTTCAAAAGATGCTAGGAAATTGTCGGTTTCCTCACAATGTTTTCCTTCAGCATTGTTAAGTTAGTTAATGACTTCGAAAAGACACTGGTGCGCGTGGGATCGAATCCCACACGCCACCAATCACCAGGGGCTCCGGATCGACAGTTCCGGCTTGACCAGCAGTAACTTTTTAATATAATAAAATAAGTACTCACAACACACTAGTATCCAGTTAACAGCAACGTAGAACAGCCATCGCCTGGTTTCCATTTTAAGTCATTTTCGTATGCAATTATGGCGCTCGATCACGTCGCATGTTAATTATTAATTAAGCGAATCTATACGTTGTTATTCATGTGTACGTATAACCTTGGGCGGCAGTGCTGAAACGGCATAAAATTGTTGTAAGTACGGACACGTTCGTTTTGCTTCGACACCCACTATTGCTAGTAGATGCAGAATATTAAAAATACAGGTGTACGCAGAACTCCTATAGTAAGTCGATAGGGTCGTTTACTACTCAATATTTTGTGCCCAAATATCACTACGGGATAAATGCTGATATCGCAAAACATACCTATGTTTAATTTTCTATATCAGAATTTTCCAGAGAAATTATAGGGCAAAGAGATAGATCACCTTACGAGTATATCTCCGGATGACGAGCATAACTTAGTGCAGTGCTAGGCTATAATTAAAATTGTACTTTATTAAATATCGATATTGCACTGTGGTTGTTGTAGCAGGCATACTTATCAGCAGGCGTATGTTGCTCGTCCAAACATTCTAATAAAAAGTCATTCTATCTTTGTGGCAAAAAAAAAAAATTAGTATTGCACGCAAAAACTTTACTTTTGTTTTTATTTCACACATTCATCATACGAATCCCATAACCAACTCATTTCATGTTTCTATTGTGGGGACTACCTATCTCACACGGAGAAAGTTGAGACTATCACCACCACGCTGACCAAGGCAGAATGTCATAGTCTTTTTTGGAAAATGACAATTTTCTCACAATATTTTATAGTAAGTGGTAATGACAAATGTTTCCATGGTGTAGCAAAAAATAAATTAGAGGTGTACACAGATTTCAAACCTCACCTCATGCTTGAGACAAAAGACGCCGCGCCACCATAGCTTTTACCCTTTTACGTAGCTACACGGAAAACATAAATTTGAGACATTGGTCCTCGTCCCATAGCAGTCGCGTACTCATCCTGAAAAAAAAAAGAAACACTGCTTACGCCGAATAACATTTATGAGGCCTGTCCAAGGAAAAGATTCATAAAAACGGGTGTTACCTTTCCTTGATGTGCAAGAAAAGTAAAGATATTTTATATCGTCGTATATAAAGTGAACATTTATGATGTTCAGTCACAATAAATACCAAAAAGTAGGCACCTATTTACGTGGACCCGTTCATTCTTATCCTTGTTTACGAAGTAACTATTTTCTTATCTGTGTCCTTGTTTTATACCTATGTATGATACGAGTATATGAGATACAATTCCGTTGTTTTGAGATCACAATTAACAATTCTAGCAATAAACTAGTAATTATTGAAATGGATGATCGTAATAATCTTCTTTAAAGTTAGGTGCTAAATAATATACCGCCTTTTATGTCAGAAGGTAAAAGGATATCGAACATCGGAACGTACCAAAAAGAACAAATAGTGAAAAGTTCAAAGGTTTCCAGCATAAAGATTTTCCAGGCGAAATAGGTGTGAATGCTGTAGTGAGGTTTAGCCGCTATTTCCACAAAGAATTGATGATGCCTTCGAAAATGGAACGTGCTCGTCGAAATACCTAAATTTCGTTCTTTTGATTAAGTTCTTGATCTTGGGGTTATTTTATGGGATTGGATTTGCAGGAAAGATAAGTAAATCCATTTTGTATATAGCTCAGGACCGCTACCATGAGGTCTTATTAAGATAATTTTACGAGTCAGTCCAAGCCCTAGATTACCTACGCGCCGTGTTCACGAACCTATATTGGTTACTTACCTTTCCTTTTTTTTCTTAAATAATATAGGCCGACGTTGACCGCGAGTTGCCTGATTATAAACAATACCGCAGTTTAGAATGTAGCACGTTATCTTAGATAATTATTGTTGTTGAATATTCTCCACACAACACTAAACTTATTAAGTGATTCTCAGATTAGGTGCAGTATGTATTATGGGAGGCTAGACCCGTGTACCAAAGTTTTTGTTTTTTAAAGTTACTTGTGGCATTTGGTCCGATATAGGATCAACTGCATACCGAACTTTCGTTCGTTCGTTAACGCAGACGTCGCGGAATACTATCCAAAACTAATAAACTATATAATTAAGCACATACGTAAAGCATACCTGAAAGCGTACCGATTTGCGATTTCTAATATTTATTTACCGTTCAAATTACCTACCATGCTCAGTCAACGAGTATCACATCTGGTACACCGACTAGAGCAAGGGACCTTGGCTTGGGCTGCCACCGGTAGAGACGACCATGGACCAACTTGGTATCTCCGAAGGGGATGCTCTACCTATGTAAGTATTATACAGTACCTACTACTTACAGATACGTCGATCTATCTCTGATGTTGCGGTACACTACGTTAGCACAGCCTGTAGACGAGACCGCCGCTTTTCATTGGTCTACATTTTCATTAAAGGAAGTGACCTTATACGACTCACAGAACCTTCCTGAATAAATAAATAAATATTAAAGGACATTTCACACACAACACCATCATAGATCTGTCATATAGATACCTCTAGGGGTAGGTATAGTGCTCGCAATATAAGTCTGCGCGCGACTGGTGGCGTACTTAATGTTGCCAGGTCAAGCTAATAGGTTCCCTCCCCTTTCATTGCAAATTTTCAACTTCATAAAACAGGTACGGGAAGGGATTCTTCAGGGAAGCAATATAACTAACTATTTATAAATTATAGGACAACTGAGATTAGAACGAATGTCTCGAAATAATGAACGCCGTTACAGTGCTGGTTCAGTGCAGTTTGGTTCAGTATGACCAAGTATCATTGGTCATTGATACAGGTTAATGACTGTCTGAGTCTCTTACCACCAGGAGAACTTTATTTTAGTTAATTACATTATAAAAAATCTGTCATTTTCAAACTACACTTTCAACAGCGACACATATTTCGCCATAATTTTTAATATGTTAATTCGATTTTTAATTCGTAATAATTTTTAAATTTTACTTTCACATATTTTGCTTCGGTGGTAAATGAAGCTGAACGTAGGACCGCCGTGTACCCGAGCGAGAAAGATACAATCAGCTGATCTTTATTGCTGTGTCACTGTGTTTCCTATTTTGATTTGTATGTTATGAAAAAAAATAATTAAATATAACTTGTTTCTCACATTCGGTCTTAAGCACTCACATTTTTTTCCCACGGTTATTGAATGACATTGGCGATAAAACAATCAAACCTCAAAAATAAAGCTTCAGCTTAAAAATATGCCGATAATAGGTGGAGATTTTATTGCTATGGTATCCCTACATATTAGTTGTCAAATAGCTCTGCGTTTGGAAAACTGCACTTTTGCCCTGTTATTGTATCATTCTTCTTCACAACCACGATTGATTTTCAAGAACTAGCCACGGCCAGCACTTTTAATCACTTTCGGCATAATAAAAGCTAATAATTAGGGGAGGTCAGCTCAAAGCGGACACCTTAACTTTGATCTCAATAATAGATGACAAAACAAACGATATTCTCACAGAGTTTTTGATGAATGGATAAAGAGTTAATTATATTTTCATAACATGTAAGCCGAATCCTCAAATGTGCGTTTTAACAAAATCCATTTAAATTTTTTGAAAAGTTGACAAAAATCCGCTTTGCCCAAGTGGTCGCCTAAAGCGGCCACAGGGAATGGGCAAAGCGGCCAGCACTATTTTGTTTTAATTTAAACAGGGCATTCTTTGACATTTACGAGTACCTACTTCTTCAGATTAACCGAGATCAGGTGACGAAAGTCTGGTGTCGATTTTAATAAAAATTTGTTCGTTTTTTGTATTTTTTTATTGTGTATCTAATCAATAGTGCTGATTGTCCATAATCCACAGTTTGGGGTTTCAGTTTATGATTACGTAATGTCCTCACCTATAATATAAACAGATGAAATCAAATGCTCAGATATTGGAATTATGGCAAAGCGGACAGTGGCCACTTTGCCCGGACCGCTTTGCCTTTTCAGGCATTTTGTTTTCAACGTAAATTGCACTCACTCTTTCTCTACTTTGAAAATAATGCAAGGCTACACGACCGTTCGCAATGATTCAATCAATTATACAATTAAATCACAAACACTAAAATATAATAAGATTGGGCCAAATCAGCAAATATTTATCATGCATTTTTTTAGTAGTACGGATAAAAATCATTCGCGTCACACCACGGTTCTACGCATCTTGCGAATACAGTAAAGCGATGACCCGGTATGGGGAAGGAGATTGCCTATGCGTTCCAAGTGGCAAAGTCACGATAATATTTAATGTAACTGAGTTATAGACATTGGCCGCTTTGCCTCCTATGACCACTTTGAGCTGACTTCCCCTACTTTGGAAATTAATAAATACACCAAACGTAAACAAATTTTTGTCAACTGACGTAAACAAGAAGTTGACGGCCTTTCAATTAGTTCCATATTTTGCTACGCGCAGAGTTACATTGCGAGCACTCTACCTACATTGTACAAATAAATGTGAACCAAAGAGTTTGCACATACCACGTATGGAGTTAGAACAAACGCTTTACACCGAAAGCACGGGTCTGATCGCTCTTGTGGAAGTATCATACTTTTGTCGCCGCACATCACTATAATTTCATAGCTAACATCTGATACAAGGATACAAGGGTACCCGTTCTATTTACTTATAATTTATCTAAGACATGAACTATTACATGAAAATAGTAATTAGTGATATCAAATGTTTCTATAAATAATAAAAAGCAGCAGTAAAACAATGAACCTCTTGCCTACGTATAGGTAGCAGGGTCGGGGTGTCGTTAAAATATTACGACCGGCCAATATCTAAGGATGAAATCTTTAATCGTACACTTTTACGTAGAAGCCCCTGGAAGT
Source organism: Ectropis crepuscularia (assembly GCA_963693475.1). Classification (NCBI taxonomy): domain Eukaryota; kingdom Metazoa; phylum Arthropoda; class Insecta; order Lepidoptera; family Geometridae; genus Ectropis; species Ectropis crepuscularia. The sequence continues at coordinate 11,755,054 of OY856346.1, forward strand.
TAGGGGATCTCGCAACCGAAACAAAATAGTAAGATAAGCCTGGAGCTATAGAGAAGTAAATCATATGACATAAAACCAATCGAGCTTACAGGACATTTATTGCATTATAAATGGGGCTTTTGTTTTATTCGCCTCTTAGCTTTCGAATAAGTAGTTTCATTTAAAAAGTGTTTTAGAAGAAAATATTGGTTTTTATTCGTTCATTTCTTTCTTATCGATTGTACCGTCGACGTGGTTCAGAATGTTTTGCGTAGGTCACTCTGATACTATTCTTATGACTTGACGTACGAAGTAAATATGTATTTGCAAGGCAAGCAAGGGATGCCCTTTGCTTCGTCGAAATGTTATAAAACAATAAAATCTTAATGGAGAGGTTAAGATTTTATTATCTTCTACAAAACATCTATTTTTTTGGATAATAAATATTACAACCTAATGACTTATGAAAATATGAAAAATGAAAGTATCTCTAATAAATGATCAGTGTACATTATTTATACACATAGAAAATTATGTGGAATTGGCAAACTAACGTAGGTGGTACTTTAATTAATTTTGTTTTTTTTTGTGTTTAAAAGGAAATACTAATAGTAAATCGCCTATACTATAATCCAAAAGTGTATTACGCACTTTTATTGAGTGCATAGATTTTTCTCACTTTTCCAGGATTTTCACTAAAATTCACAGACGAGATTATCAGAACCGTCCGAAACGAGGGTCTGCTTATTTTCCGTTGAAATCTGATTATTTCCGCGCCTTATTTCACTGGGTGCGCATTTTATTTTCCGGTTGATAAAGTGTTCGTTTTATTTGTACGCAAATCCGGGCCCTCCACGGCCCGCATACTAGTGGCCGGTTACTTGCTCTATTTACGGCCACCCAGCCCGAGTTAGTATCGTTCTCTCGTCACGCTTCGTATACGCTCGATTTATATTTTCACCGGTATATAGACAAACAATAGCTTAGGAATTTACTGTCCAAAAATCGGAAACCGACCGTGGGCGCTTCGAATGGATTTTATTTTATTGCACTGCTTTTGTCAAATAGAAAATTCGAATTGCCCGAACTGTGTTTCGTTTTAAGCTACAGGGTTCTATATCTTCCACGGTTTTAGACATTAACTGTAGTAAAATATTGCCTATTTAGATACGTAAGCGTTTCGAGTGTCTGTACAAAATAGTACAACGCAAGCGAGATTCACGTCTCGGTTAAAGTAAGTGTATCGGATGCAATGTATCTCAACACGCCGAAACGCCTTCTGAGAGTGTTACCACTCCCGAGATAAACGGATCGGCCCGGCCAGCGTTATACCGCCGTAATAGAGTGAGACTTCTTTAGGACCATTCAAGGAAACTGATGACACTATTTGGTTTGTGCCATAAAATGTTATGACATCATATTCGCGGTATCAAAATATTACCAACAAATAATGTCTTAGTGCCTTTTAGCCTTTGAGATTTGTTTTTTGCGGGGTAAATATAGTTGTTGATATTATGACTGGGCATTAAGGAAGGCGCAATATCACGTTTATTGCGATTTATGTTTACGATAACACATTTCGCGGTCAGCGAATAGTTTTAATGCATTATTTAATGACGCGACCATTAAATACGTGATGAAACGTGAGTTACAAAAGCAAATAGGTACGTAACTGCGTATGTTCGTTTTTTAAAAACATGGAGATCATCTGGATAACCTTAGATCAAATACAACCAGCTATCAAGTATAATCCAAAGACATTTGATCTGTGAAATTGTAATTTTGATTCGTTAGCTCTGAATTAGTATTTAAGCAAGTTCGCACTTACTACAGTTGTTTCGAAAATTAAATAAATAAATATTGGCGGACAATTCACACACAACACCATCTGACCCCAAACTAAGCAAAGCTTGTATGATGGCGGCCAGATAGCTGATATAATACTTATATAGTTTTAAATATATACTTATAATACATAGAAACACCCAGACACAATGCAAACATTTGAATTCATCACACAAATATTTGCACTGGGTGGGAATCGAACCCACGACCCTCGGCTTCGCAGGCAGAGCTGCTACCAACTAAGCCACAGGGCCAGTCTGTTTCGAAAATTGAGTTTACTTTATTTATAGAATGCGATAACACTGACACATAGATACCTAACGCTGCGATTTTACGTAGGTACGTACCTACATTCACAACGCCTACTTTACCTCGAACAATTTTCTTATAGCTAACCATCAAGATGGTCTCAAACGAGTAGGCATAGAATTACATTGCAACCCTTCTAGTCAGTTTAAAACAAAGCTGCGGAGCCGACAATAGGGGCTGGCATATTGCCTCAGTTCCAAGTTTTACTGCTCAGTTCAGGGTTTATGCCTTATAAAATCCTTTGCCTCGGCCACGCGGAATGAAAGTATTACCAGCGAATAGATATTATCGCAATTGGTCTGTAATATTGTTCTTCGGGGAAGAACCTATGACCAAAATGGCAATAAAACCACTTGTGTGTATTTCTACCCGGTGCATTCTATACGTTTCTTTTTTATATAATACATAGTAAAAGGACGAGCAAGCCAAGCACCTGATGGCAAGCAAACGAAACGCCTGAACATAACTGAGCCGTCCAGTTATTTGAACGCAAAGGGTCCAAATGACTGCCTAGGACTGCACTCCGCTCGTCATTCAAGGATCTAAGATAATTAATTTATCTCTTTGCCCTGCAAGTAAGAGTAAGTATTGTACATCACGGTTTTTGGGGTAGAATAACTTGGAATGATTTGGTACTTCCCCACGCGGGCTTTGCAAAGAGTCCTACCAGGTAACAGATATATCATCATCATCATCACAATCAGCCTACAGACGTCACTGCAGGACGTATGCCTCTCCAATAACCCGCCGCTCAGCCCGGTCCTCGGCTTTACGTTTACAACCCCCAGCTGCCTTTTGGTATTCGTCAGTTCGTCACTCCATCTACATAGTCTGAGGTTGTCCTACACTAATTTTGCCGATTCGCAGTCTCCGCTCCAGAACCCGTCTACCCCGTCGGTTATCGGTTCTGCGACAGGTTTTACCAGCCCACTGCCACTTCCGCTTGCTGATGCGCTGAGCAATGTCGGTGCCTTTAGTTCTCTAACGAATTACCTCATTACGAATACAATCCCACATAGAAACTCCAAGCATAGCCATTCCTGGCTATGGCTGGTAAGACGTACAGATTGTGCACTCACTATCAAAGCTATTTCTACCTTGAGCGTCTACCCTAGGTAAACATAGCTCCAAACAATATTCTGAATGATTACATTGATGGCAATCGATCCTGGAGCAACGAACTCGTTACACACGTTTTGTAGTCGTAGGACTCTTTGTAGAGTCTGCCTACAAAGAGAGTCTGCCTAGGGAAGTACCACACCGGTGTCAGTAGTTACTCTACTGCCAAGCAGTAATGTGGAAATATTACCATGTTCTTTTTAATCATCAGTACCTGGGTGACCGAGCTTTGCTCGGTTTAAATATTGAGTATACTTAGATACCTACAGATAAAGGGCTTCCAGTAAAGGATAAAAAAAAGGAACTTAAAAAAAATCAAGTAGCCGTCTGTATTCGAACCTGGATCTACCGTTTCGTGACCACCCAATTTCCCGCCTGAGCTATTGTACTGACGCGCAACCCGGCGAAATTAACCATCGCATTCCAATGTTAATGTAACAGTTTTCCATTGTCTAATAATAATACGTTTCTTAAAAATGAAACCTATCTAGATCGATTTATCGTCCCCGAAACCCCCTGCATACATAATTTCACGAAAATCGTTCGAGCCGTTTCCGAGATTCAGATTACATAATACAGAGGCGGCGTACCTAATGCGTGGGCGGTGTGGACCACCGCCTACGGCCTCGCGGTGCAAAGGGCCTCGCGTCGTCTTGAACGTGGTCTCCACTCCAGAACCCGTCTTCCCTAATGTCTATCGGCTCTGCGACATATGTGGTCTATGTGACATATGTGGCTCTGCCACTTCAGCTGGCTTATTCTCAAGGCTAAGTCGATTACCTTTGTTCTCCGTCCGATATCCTCGTTGCTCGGATGTTGTCGCGTATGCTCGGACATATGCTCAAGGACACATCCTTCAGAGATACTTCGAGCATAGCCTTCTCCATAGCTCGCTGTACAACTTGGAATTTGTGGACGAGGGCTTTTGTCATTATCCACGTTTCCGCCTCATAGGTTAGGACCAGGAGGATGCACTGGTTATACACTTTGGACTTTAGGCATTGAGGCTGTGATGACTCAAAGATTTGACGTAACTTCCCAAACGCTGCCCAGCCCAGACGTATTCTTCTGTCAGTTTGTTCATCGAAGTTGGTTCTACCCAGTTGAATAATTTGGCCTAGATGGATGTATTCTTGAACAGCTTAGATGCGGAATTTATCAACTGTGAACTGTGATTGCGGTTGGGTCTAAAAATAAATTGAACATGACCTTTGTCTTGTCCAAGTTCATTCCCAAACCTACCAGCCTGGAAGAAACACTTAGAAACACTTGTCGGAGATGCTGCGGCATCTCCGCAATCGACTTGGGGGACTCCGGAACTGCCCAGGTTTCGATGGAGTCAAATGCTTTCTCCTAGTCCACAAACGCCAAGCAAAGAAGGCGATTGTAATCCTTGGTCTTCTGTACTATATGGCGCAGCGTATGTATGTGGTCTAAGGTGCTGTAGCCTTTTTGAAACGCAGCCTGCTCTGGCGGTTGATATTCGTCAAATCTTCGGGAAGGCGATTCGATATGACTCTTGAAAGCAGCTTATAGACGTGGCTCGAAAGTGATATCGGTCTATAGTTTTTCAGTAGCATTTTATCGCCTTTGTGAAGAACAAGGTGATAACACTTCTAGACCACGCCTCTGGCGTTATACCTTTCTCGATGACATCATTAAATAGCTTCCGAAGCTGTTCCAGGACTGAACGCCCACCAGCTCTTAAGAGCTCAGATGTAATGCCATCATCTCCAGGGACCTTGTTGTTCTTAAGCTATGCAAGAGCCATCTCGATTTCGGGAATCTCTATGTCCGGTAGCTCATCCGTGAAGTGGCGGGTTAGTCTAGCACGTCTGTCGTCTGTAGTCCGAGATGTGCGCTTCTGTCTGTCTGAGGAGTATAGTTGTTCGCAGAACGTATCAGCTTCTACAAGTAGATCTGGGTAGTTATTCTACACGCAATCCGAATGGCTCAAATTTGGAATGACAATCCCTGTCTCTGTCATTCTTAACAGGTCAAGAAGACAAAGTCCGAGAGGTCAGATTCCGTGTCGGATCAATCCGACTGGGTTCAGAACCGCTATGCTGGCTTTGCTCTAATGACTAATTGCAGAAAAAAATTGCACATTTTTTCCATACCCATTCTCACAAACTCTGTATGAGAATGAAAACAATGTAAATTATATCCTAAATTCACAGAGCGAAACGTGACGAAACAGGATCGACTTTACCTATCACTTTTAACGACCAAGAAAACCATTTTAGTTTGATCGTATATTTTCGGTCGTCAAAATCGAGCAAATGTGGCGGGGCTTTAACGAATGAAGACTTGTATATTTCGTGTAAGATTTAGCCGTGGGAGTAAATACGGCATACCTTATTTACGAGGTCCTTCGTTTTTATACATACTTGTGCGTCCCTGCAAACATCCGGAGGAGATGAACTAGGCGAGTCCGTTTTATGTATTCCATTTTACGTCGCTCGGTAGTCCAGTTTGTAGTGCGATGTGGCCGGCTATTTTATTAGCAGGCAAATTCGAAGGCTCGTAACGCAAGCGGAACCGATGGCTGCCGTAACGAAGTCTCCGTACGAATCGACTTATGGCTTCCATTTCCTCAGACGTCGAACTGCAGGGGACATGATAGAACCGGAGTATTTTCTCGTTACACTGGATAGGTTTATGGGAATAAGATGTCTTTTCTCGTATCTGGAATCTGATTTGATTTTTGACCGACTTCAAAAGAGGAAGGTCGATGTTTTAAAGTTTCTCTCCTTCTAGTCTTCACCGATTGACGTCACTGTCGCTGTGGTTGACCGGTTTTGATGGCTATTTAATCCCGGTTTGATAGATTAGTAGAGACTTTTGAAACTGGTTCAGCACTGATGAATGACATTTTAAAAAAATAGTCTCGCCCGCATCAAATAGTTTCGGGAATCACTTACTTTAGCGGATAAAACTAGCCTATGAGTCAATCTAGGTAATGGTACTTATTGTTTAAATCCTTTCATTCATACGTTACAGAGATACGTTGAAACAAGTACACACTTACAAACCTACAAACTCTGGGCTTTTGTCATATTAGAGTGATTGCCGTAAACATAATTATTTTTGTACGATGATGTCGCAATCTGTTATGGTCTCTCTATCAAAACCAAATCTTGAAATTTTAATTAAGTATAATATTATAAACTTTTTTACCTTGCAACTGTGTGTTGGATATAGGTATAACCACGGTATAACTGAACTGTGGTACTTCTAACATTCTTAATGTGAAGCTAGAGATATCTTCTTGAGGTCAAGCTAAAGCAAGCAAGAGATTTAGTAGTGGTGGACTCTTTGTAAGTCCGCCTGGGGAAATACCACACCTTTGCCTGGTTTTCTCCCGTCCGAACATTACCATGTTCCGGTTTGAAGGACAATGTTTCTACAAAAAAAATTACAGGGCATAGAGATTAATCATTATATATGTACAGGGTTATTGGTGATCAGCCTGCATCCTATTAAGCACATTCAATGACATAACTTTTGTGCTACAGTTTTAAAAAGTATGTATATTTTTCCCATACTCTATGTAACAATATAATACTCGATAGATGATGTGCTGAAGTGAATAAACACTAGTTAGGCGCTAAACAGTGCTAGAGATTTTTACTGGGGACTAATAAAACATTATTTAGTAATGTATTGGGGAAACAGTACCAATAAAGAAACAGTTTTCAAAGCCAAAAAAAAAATGCGTAAGAGCAATTTGTAAACTCAGACAAAGAGTGAGCTGTAAACCCTACTTCCAAAGTCTAAAAATACTTACTATGGTAGGTAGGGTATACTTACCAGACCCTGTCTTTACATCTATGAGTGTGTAATGTTTGTACGAAACAATTTAAAGATGTTTGACAAATTGAAATCCACTCGGAACAATCACAAGATTAATGTATCTTATAGACGAACAGCATTAATGTCTCATAGCGCTTTATGTTTGGCACCACTATTGTATAACAACTTGCCAGAGGATATAGTAAAGACGAAGGAGACGACCGTTTTCCGTCGTATGTTGAAACATTTTTTTACTTGACAAGGCGTATTATTCCGTAAGTGAATACTTATCTGATAAATTTTAATAAGTTACTGACCAGACTGATTTATTTTTCTTCTAATTTTGGGATTTTATTAATGTTTTTTTAAAGTTCTGACAATGATTTAAACAAAAAAAATTATCTATATTTTGACATTTATTTATTTTTCCATTATTATTTTTTGACATTTATTTATTTTTCCATTATTATTTTTTGACATTTATTTAATAAGTATATCATTAAATTCAAATTGTAAACACGACTTTAATATAATACTTTTGAACAATACTTTACCTTGACCATTAAGGGGGCGCCTAAAGCCAGAAAACGAAAAAAGGACATTTTCGACGCCGCTCACTGAAGTTAAGAAACTAAAAACTATGACAAAAAAAATATTGACGTGTGGGTACAATCAAGAAGAAGCACAATAACCGAATAGAATTTTAAAAATAGATCAGAGTTTTTTACAATAAAAAAATAAAAATGACACCGAAAAAACCCGTTTTAATTCGAGTACTCGAAATTATCAGCGATGACCCCACATTATTTTTTGGTAATAAAATTCCTAATTGTACGTTCTAGTAAAGTAACCGAACACTTTTTTCAATTTATGTTTAGTTATTGAGTAATTAAATAAAACTTGGGCAAAAATGGACTCCTGATTAAATATGGATTTTTCCTCCAAACTGTGTCATGCTATTCTCGACTTTATGTACATCATATTAAGAAACGCGTCGCGCGGGTGAAATCTGATTTTTTCCTGGCTTTAGGCGCACTCTTAAGAAAAAAGACGAACATGGTTGACCGTGAATGGCTAGCTGTAACAGCATTCACATACCTCTGATTGACTGATGTTGTTTGTTTAAATCAAAACTACCTACATTTACCAATAACTATTCTACTTTATTTTTGAATTAAATAGAAATATGATACCTGATATTATTGATGATTTGAGTATAACATGAACGTGAATGTGTTATTATTTAGATGATTACATAGAATACATGGACGAAATAAAAACGCGGACAGAGTCTCGCTAATACAAAGGCTGTGTATATCGAGTCGGCCAGTGCCCTGTCACATACAGGTTGACACTCTTACATACATACATCAGTCGGCCATTACGTGCGCAAACATCAGCCAGTCGACACGTTTCACGGTAAAGGAAAATCTCATCACACATACCTAATGTCTTGCGTAATTAATGTGAAATGCTGTAAAAGCCGTAGTGACCAACGCAAACGACATCCAGGAATCACGTTTCACTGGTAGGTGCATAATTCAATTACTTATTTCCGTTTTCAATATTAAAACAAATCTTCTTTCGCTAAAACAAAAGGGGAATTCCAAATGCAGTGTTGCCAAAGTTAGTCTGTGATAATTACCCGAAATATATGGATGGGACTTTGATTATTATTTGTCATTATTCATTAATAGCTGATTTATTAATTCTAGTAAAATTAGTGAACTGTGTGAATAAAGACTCGGACATTATATCTATACATTTAATTAATTTATATTAGTTGCCACTAGGTATTTAATTCATTAATTTGTTTGCTAGATTTCCTAAAGAAAATGTAGTTTGGCGAAATGACTTAGAAATTGTAACTGTGAAAGCGATTGGATCCCAAACAAATACAGTGTAATTTGCAGTAAACATTTCGAAGCTGAAAATATATATGTAACAAAAGGAGGGTTCCGGCGTATTGCTACATATGCAATACCTCGAAATGTAAATTAACTATCTAAGTTAAAACTCGTATGGTATTTTATAACTCGTAGCTTAGTTGGTAGTAAGTCTGCTTGCGAAGCCGAAAGTCGTGGATTCGATTCCCACCCAGTATAAATATTTGTGATGAAAACAAACATTTGTTCTATGTCTGGGTGTTTCTATGTATAAGAAGTAGGTATGTATTATATAACTATATTGATGAGTATTATTACTTTACTGTCTGTAAGATTCTGTCTGTACTCTACTGTAAGATCTAAGATAATTAGTTCTTAATTATTCGTGAGTAAATTAATTGTACATTGATTTATTTGTAAATAGGTTTGTGATAAAGCGTAATAATATTACTATTAATAATAATATTAGGCACCTACTATAATTATCAAAGAGAGATTTGTTGCTTTTGTGCGGGTTCCAGTTTAACTTGTGTGATTTATACGTTTCTCCCGCGCCCCGCAAAAATGTGATAAAGTTTTTAAGGAAGCGAAATATCTTACTTCCAATTTACCTCCGTCGAATAGCTAAATGTTCTATCTAAGATTCAGTAGTAAGAAAAATAATATATTACTATTGATTACTTGTACCTACCTATGTGTTTTTTTGTGTTGTAAATTATGTCATCATGGCAACCCAGAATTCATGCACACATAAGTAGCCGCCGCAAATTTCGTGCCTCAGTGTTGTCGTTGGATGGGCTCTGTCCGACTTTTTTTAAACGTCCTTGATAGAATAGATATGCTGTTTACAAACGTATTTTATAACTTTGCATGCCGAAAGTCAGGTAGGTAGGTATTTGGTGTACTTTAAAACTACTAACCATCTTTTGTAAACCCATTTACGCAATAAATATATTTCATTTCATTTCAAACTTTTTCTCATTTTGATTATAAAATAAAACACAAACAATTAAAGAAATGGGCATGTGTTCAAATAAACAAGACATTAAATTAGATGAATTAAATCCTAAAGTAGCAAAAATGTGTATAAATGAACAAAAAACCATATGAATTTTAAATGAACAAAAGCTTTGAAAGAAATTAAATCAAAATAATAAGTATTTTCATTTACTTTCCACCACAATAAGAGATTTTCACTAATATTTATACATACTAATACCTCCGATTAAAAACTCCGGTTTAAAAGTTTCGAAGCTCGCTTTGGAGCTCCGTAACATCCCTGGTTTCCATAGCTGCGTGACACTATGCTGTAAGGTACATGTCCTGCTCGTCCTAAAACTCTATGCCACAAAACACCGTAGGAAACGTAGGTATCTGAGAAAATATTGAACGATCCTTCCTCATCTACGAGAATAATGTGACACTTTGTTTGTCTTGTATCAATCGCTTGAACATGGATCGATTTTCTCGTGGAACTTGGACTTGTAAGTGCTTTTTGAGTACGAGTAAATATAACTCTTTATTTGTGTTAATAACTAGCGACCCGCCCCGGCTTCGCACGGGTGCAATACTGATACTAAATAAACTACTAACTACCAAATCATACCCGAACGTGACGCTAGAATTCAATTCACAGCCCACGAAAATCTGTCTAGGCGCGCCAAAATAAGTTTTCACTTCAAAAACTTATTTACTCTTTGTAGGGTACTATTTGATTAAAACTATGGAGGTAATAAAAACTCTTTGATTAAATATCTCGAAAAAAAATAATGTTTTATTGGTAACGTCAAATGTTTGACTGGAAATTATGTAGAACAGGTTGTATGAGAAAATGAAATTGTTGTTTTTACTATCTTCTTCGCAAGTTTTCAATATTTTCTCAGCGTTTAAACCTTCCCTTAGCTACGACAAACATTTCAAAACCAAAATCAGTCAAATCGGCCCAGCCGTTGTCGAATTTTAGAAGACCCACGAACAGAAATTCATTTTTATATATATAGATTATTGTTTGTCTTTCCTGTTTTTGTTCCTGTCATATGATATTCTTTCAGCTTCTTTTGTTCATGCCCTTGATTATTATAGTCTACTAGCATCTGCCTGTGACTTAGTCGGCGTACAAATTAGAAAATTACTATTGCCTAAGGCACTCGACATTTTTACGAGATTAAGAGTATCCTATTTTATTCAAATCAAATCAAATCAAAAATATTTATTGCTTAAAACTGTGTAGGTACATTCGATGTTACAAAATGCTAAAAAATAGTATCAACAGATTTATTACCCATTGCATTGGGTGTGCAATATTAAAGCTTTATATACAAATAAAGCAAAGTTTGTAATTTAAACTCAAATAAATCTATATAAATTATTCAAGAGTTTTGAAATGTAAAACATGTAACACTGCTTATTTTAATACAAAATTATAAATATACTATGCCATTTAAAAATACTATTAACATTCTAAGCACTATTCTAGATATCTTTTTGTAACGTAATTGTTTGAAGATTGATAAAATTCCTGTATATTATAGAACGATTTTCTAACTAGCCACTTTTTCAATACTTTTTTGAAAGAAGGGATGTCTTCTATAAATTTAATATCTAGTGGTAAACTATTAAAAATTTTTGTAGCTGTGTTAAGTGGACTTTTATAATACATGGTATTGTTAACTTGTAATACGCGAATATCAAACTTGTATTTTAAACGTAGGCTTTCCACTCGGGATGATTTATTTGCAAAAAAGTAAGTCGTATTATTTTTCACAAACAAGCAAATTTCTAATATAAATATACTAGTCAAGGTTAATAAATTATTATGTTTAAAAACATTTCTAAGAGAGTCGGTGTTATTCAAACTGTAGAGAGCTCGTATACATTTCTTTTGTATTTTAAAAGTAGTTTCCGCATTCACTGAAATTCCCCAGAAAATTACACCGTATGTTAAAAGAGGGTATACATGGCCATAATAGGCATTCTTTGCAATTTCTTTGGAAGAAATATTTCTAAGAATTGACAGGGCGTAACAATACTTTGATATTTTTGAATTGACCTGGGAAACATGATCTTTCCAATTTAAATGTGAATCCAAAGTCACGCCTAAGAATTTAGAATGTTTAACTTCACTAGCAGTAAAGTTGTTGTAAGTTATATTAAGCTTAAGGGGTACCGTTTTATAGTTGCTAAACTGGATGAACTTTGTCTTTTCGATATTTATTTTTAAATTTATGGATTCTAGTTCCTTGGCTATTTTCTCTAGTGTAATATTTATTTCTTTTTCATATTGTTCTACACTTAAGTTTTTTTGTGGGATATAAATAGTCGCATCATCTGCAAACATAACACAGAGATGCTTTGGTATATGTGGCAGGTCATTTACATAAATAAGAAAGAGTAATGGACCTAAAATGCTGCCTTGAGGTACACCCAGTAAATTATATTTAGTGTCTGATTTTACAGTTTCAATTATTTTGGTTTTATAGTTGTAAAAGTGTATGCTTGTGTACTGACTTCTATTTGACAAGTAACTTTTGATTAGTTGTAATGCAAGGCCTCTTATTCCTATTTTCTCAAGCTTATTTATCAATGTTTCATGCATTACACAGTCAAAAGCCTTTGACAAATCTAAGAATAGTCCGATCCCTTTATTTTTGCTGTTTACGTCTCCATACACCTGATTCAGAAATTTAAAAATTGCTGAAGTTGTATTTTTGCCCTTTTGAAATCCGAATTGATTTAAATTTAATAAGTTATTACGCTGTAGGAAAGTATAAATTCTATTGTATATCGCTTTTTCGAAAACTTTTGAAATGCATGGAAGTATTGCAATAGGTCTAGAGTTTTCCATTTCATCCGCTGGGCCTTTTTTATGCAAAGGTCGTATGATAGCTTTTTTCAAATCGCTGGGGAAATATCCAGTTTCGATTGACAGATTTATAATGTAAGCCAATGGTTCTGCTATGAAGTTTATAGTGCTCTTAATAGCTTGCATGGGTATGTTATCATGGCCTGCGCTTTTCTTATTTTTTAACTGTCTAACGATGAGCTTAACTTCTTGTGGGCTCACTGGAGCCAGAAAAATACTCTTGCTATAGTTCTGGGAATGAGTTTGAATTTGGGTTAATCAGACTACAATGACTGACCGTGGCTTAGTTTGTAGTAAGCCTGCCTGCGAAAGCGTAGGTCGTGTGTTTGATTCCTACCCAGTGCAAATATTTGTGTGATTATATATATAAATAGTATGAATATGTTTACAATAGGGTACAATCCTCAAAAAAACTAAGTAGCCCGTTAGTTAGATTGCTAAAAAATATTGTACATGTATTTTTTCTTTTGTTTCACAAAAAAAAAATGACGAAGATAAAGCGCTTCGAAGTTTCGTGTGACGTCACTTGTGAGTACGATTTTTACTCACGAGTGACTTTGCAACCCCCACTCTCGAAGTTTTATGGTCTATATCTTTGACGATTTTTAATATTATGAAAAAACAAAAAATACGTGTCCAATATTTTTCCATGATCTAGCTGACGGACTAATTAGGATGGCGTATTTTTGACCCAGTCCGGTACCCTATTACATAAGTATTATATCAGCTATCGGGCTCGTATAATATAAGCTTTGCTTTGTCCACCGATGTTTATTTATGTAATCTATTTTAGTTCCAAATTACAACCTGATTCCAGTTCAATTTTTAAGACGCGAGTGAGCAACAAACATACAAACTTGTCACGTTAATAAGATATTTTAGGTGAGTGTTATGAATACATATTTTTAGGGTTTCTGGAAGCAATAATAGCTAAGACATCCAAGCGTGAGAGGGTGGAGGTTCGATCAACCTTCACGTACGAGCCTTTTTCAAGTGCACAGTTTAATAGGTATCTCTGGGTGACGAGTGCAGTGCAGTAGGTACTATGTAATGATTTGGGCTCTTTCTGTTGCCATAGCTGCGTGACACTGTGCTGTTAAACGGTGGCATGCTGCTTATCATCAGACACATGCCCTGCTCGTCTTGTCTCTCTATACTATAAAAAAACAAATAAACTTCCACATCTGTAGTGGTAGGACTCTTGGCAGAGTCCGCCTGGGGAAGTACCACACCTTTGCCAGTTATTCTACCGCAAAGTAGTATTGTGCAAACGTTACTGTGTTCCGGTTTGAAGGGCAATGTTTCCAGAGAAATTACAGGGCTTAGAGATATAAGGATATAACATCTTAGATCTCTGGGTGACGAGCGCAATGCCGTGCTAGGCAATGATTTGGACTCTTCATGTTCCAATAGCTGCGTTTCACTGTGCTGTTATGTGGCAGGCATGTTGCTTACCATCATGCACCTGGCCTGCTCGTCTCGTCACACTTTATTTAAAAAAAAAATGTAATGTTAGTAGGATACTGGTACCTACCATGGTAAGACATCCAAGCATGAGGTTGCATACTCTTCGAAATGTATCCAATAAAAACCATATAATGGATAAAAAGATAAGATCTTGTGACATAAAGTTGCGGTGTCACGATTACGATACCTCCTGCGTATTGTTTCCTTTGGATGTTCCACATTGTAGGTAAAATTTTATGTACCAAGTCTACGAGGGTATGTTTAGCAAATGTCAGGGTTAAAGCAATAACGCTCGTCGTAAAATGTCTCGTTTGAATTCAAGTGCGTGTTGAACAAGTTTAAAGGGCTTTTTCATGGAACATATAAGAACGTAACATGCTCTAAATGTATCATTTTCAGATGAAAAAAAGTCTCAAAATACGAACGACACCATCTATTCGTAGCTGATTTTTAGGGTTCCGTACCCAAAGGGTAAAAACAGGACCCCATTACTGAGACTTCGCTGTCCATCCGTCCGTCTGTCTGTCACCAGGCTGTATCTCAAGAACGGCGATAGCTAGACTGTTGAAATTTTCAATGATATTGATGTATTTCTATTGCCACTATAATAACAAATACTAAAAACAAAATAAAATAAATATTTAAGGGGGGCTCCCATACAACATACTTGATTTTTAGAGTTTCTTGCTCGGTATAGTACCGTCCCAAACAAACTAGATGGCGCCACTAGTAAAACAAACTGCGCTATCGACTTCTTCGTTAGAATAATTTAAGGTAAAATCAAATGTTTTATCTGTATCGCTCCGTAAGGATTTCTGTGTTTCACGTTATTAGCATCCATCTCGTTGGGACAAGATAAAAGATACTCGAATGCAAGGAAACACTTTTCTGTCGACAGGTGGCACTCCGGTAGATTCCTTAGAAGCCTGTCGGTAGAAACTGCAATAGTCTATGTATTCGGAATAAAGTCATAGAGGTTTTCGCCGTTTATTTGCTAATGGTACGGAACCCTTCGCGCGCGAGTCTCACTTGCATTTGGCCGGTTTTTTTTATTTACATACAAAAATCCGACTACAAATGTTTGGTGTGAATAATTTATTTTCTCCGAAAAAACAAAAAGCGACTTTATTTAAAATTAAATTCAGACACTTGACCAAATTTCCAAAGAATCTATCTCTACGTCAAAAATTTACGATAAAATTTATTTGGGACCACCTCTGATCTACCAAACAAAAAAATAACCATCAAGATCGATTCACATATGACGGCATTATCGTTTAACATCAGCGAGCAACACGGAAGGGAGTAGCCTTAGCTAAAAAATATTGTTCAAATCTTTCTGTCATTTCTTGCGGCAGGGGAAGTTGCACACTAGCCCAAAGCCGCACTATTACATACAAAACATACCTGTACCGATCCATTGCCGATCATACTCACACAACCAAATCACTAACACATAAAAAATAAAGCACCATTCACAAATCTAGCCCCGCCCTCACTCCACAGTATATTATCAAACTCCATGGTCCACGCGGACTTGTACTTTGACAGAGGGGAAACGCTGTGTATGCCTACTCCCTTCCGTGTTGCTCGCTGTTTAACATAAAAAAAACATACAACCGAATAGATGCTTACTGCTTACTGCTTTTTTTTTTTTTTTTTTTTTTTTTTTTTTATTTAAATTTTACAGCTCCACGGACTCCGGGGTCCGTGACCTTTGTCAATCGTTTTCTTTTTGTTACATTAATCTTGGATTTGAGAAGAAAAGGAAATAGGAGAGAGTAGGGAACATTTTCTTGCTAATTCTAGGACTATTTTATTTTCTAAGTCGCCTCCTCCCGGCTCAGCGCCTCCACCACGACTGCATTTCTATCCTTGATGGCCATCTGCAAATTGAACTCTCGGATGGTCTTCGGTGTTGCAGACAACGCTCGCCGCACGAACCGACCGATGGCGTCGTCGGTGTCGTCAGCGTAATATATGAAGGTCCCCGTGTGCCGTGAGATTGCGACGACCGCATGAGGCACGCTCTCGTGCAGCTTCGTGTTTGCCTTAGTTTTTATTGCGATTACCGACTCGTATGTTAGTCCCTGAGCTTCATGGATGGTAAGGATGCGTGACCCGGTGCCTGAACCATAACCCTGGTTTGTCAGGGTCTCCTTCTCCTCTTGAGTGTGAACTAAAAAGAGGGTGTTTGGTTGGGTGTTGGGTATTTGCGCTCCCTTATACCTTCTCTGCTCTAGGGACTTTATGCGAGGCGCCGAGGAATACATACCCGAGTATATTTCCCTCAGCGCATATGCGACGTCCATTGGGTTTCGATGTGTGCAGAGCAACTCCTGGCTGATCTTTGTTACCAGGTTCGGGCGGTGATACCTCATTTCGAAGAGATTTTCCCTATCGATATAAGGCAGTTGATTGACATCTCCGATGAGGACAATTTCGCCAGCACCAGACAGGCGTGAGACCATTACAATGGCTCCGAAATGGTTCATGAGGGCTTCATCCACCATGAGGCGACTGAAACTCTCTTTTCCGAATCCATTTACGAGAGCAGAAGCCATAGTCCGCACCCTGGTTTTGACCAGGTTTCCAATGCGGTGCGATAGCTTTTCTCTTAGATCTTTTGCTGCCTCAGTTGTTGTGGTGATGATAGCGTCCTTGTCCACGTCGAAGTGTCTAATAACCCATGTTGTCTTTCCACATCCCGGAACACCATTGACCCACTGTATTCTTGGTACCTCCCAATTTTCCCAAGCCGCTGTGACACTTGAGTTCCCTTCGATAATTTTGGCCATCTCTAGGATCTTGTCGTCCAACATAATTTTGGTGCATCGGGCGGTAACTACAATAGGGTCGTTTGGTGGTGTTGCATATACAGGCGTTCCCGCGCGCTCTGTCTCGTTCTCGTTCAGTGTCACGAAGCCATTTTCTGCACTGTAGGCTGCCATATACTGTCCTGTCATGGTTCCCTTGATGACCCGGGAAGTAACATTGTTGTAAATGGCTGCTTCGGCCTCCTCGAGTTTCGCCTTTAATAGGCTTTCACTTCCCAGCCTATAGAACTGCATGATGTTTTCGCAGGTCTTGAGGTTGACTTGTCTTGTCGCTCTCAGTGTGGCTGTGAATTCGATAAAGGCGTTACGTGCATGACTCCGCGGCTCCGAGGCCGTGACATAACGGGGCGGTTCCACCAGTCCCATGTCGGCTCTGGTTCGGCTAATTAGTTGCTGTGAAGCTGCTTTGAGGGTCTTTGACGTCAAGGGGTTTGATGATGATGAAGGGGATGAGATTCGGAGTACGCTCCTTGCTGCTGCGTTAAAGGCCGCCACGAAAGTCGTGTTGGTTCCTCGGCTGCTGCTTTGATTGGCTGCGGCTTTTTCCGCCGCCGCCCTCTGCTGTGCTCTTTCGGAGCCGGTTTGGGCGGTGGAACTTGGAACAGGATGTCCCCAGCTGTCAGTTGCATTAGTTAGGTCGTGCGAAGGGACTCTGAGGAAGCTCAGATTTTCTCCTCTATCTTCGTATACGACAACCTCGTGATGTTTAGAGGCCTCAATGCAACCCAGCCGGTCTGCGACCCTCGCTCTTGAGTATTCAATCGCCATCGCATCCACGCTTATCACCCGGGGTGTGTCACCCGCATTTCTGCTCAGATGTGCGAGCAGCGCACTTGCCTGTGTGAAAGGCGTCCGACCTTCCGAGTACTCTATTAGTGCAATCGTTTTGTTTTTCGATCGCACCAACCGAAATCGGTGGCCGTCTACCTCGCACACTGGCATAGCATCGTAGGTTTTCCGCTTCATTGTGACTTTAGCGGTACTCCCATTGAGCAGGCACGACAATCCAGGTGACAAACGGGCGCGTTTCCGTTCCCAGGCGAAGCAAAAGCTTACTCCGAATCTTTCTTTGTTGCTGTCCATGAAGAGAGCCACTCCGCGGATACGAATCCCTGCCTCTCCTCGGTCTGCATTCTCCAGTAGTTGTTGGACGGAGATGCTTTTTGAGGGGTTATCTTGGGCGGGGACTGCATTCCACGCGGCTTCCACGGACAGCGCGGTAGAATGTGGTGGCGAAGGGGGGCGTGTAGAATGTGGTGGCGAAGGGGGGCGTGTAGAATGTGGTGGTGAAGCGGGGCGTGTATTTGAGAGTGTGGAATTCCTATTGGTCGCTATGCGGAATGAGCTTTCCATGAAGGACAGGAGCCGTGGTCTGTTATCTGGATCTGCTAAGATATTTTGGAGATCCGAAACAACCAGCCTCCCGTCGATCATAGATTCGAGCTCATGTCTTGCGGCCATGAATCTGGGACAATCGACCAGCACATGCCAGACCGTTTCGGGTTGGTCAGGGTCACACTCGCATGCAGGACTGCTCTTGAGCTTAAATCTGTACAGATATTCAGCTATTCCTCCATGTCCCGTCAACGCTTGTACCTGGAAAGGAGTCAGTTTCGTGGTTCTCGTCAACCGATATGCGTTTGCTACATCGGGCAAGAACATCTGAGTGACTTTTCCGGTTTCCGAGGTCTCATATCGGTCCTGCCATTTCTTGACCGATTCTTCGCGTATTTTTCGTTTGACGTAGGACAAGGGGATCCCCTCGTAGTCTCTGGGTGATTTCATGACCGCCGCCGACTTTGCTAGTTCATCTGCTCTTTCGTTGCCGACGGTACCCACATGCGCTCTTACCCAGAAAAAACGAAGAGATCTCCCTTCTGCACGTATCTGTCCAATGTTTTCCTTTATACACTTTGCCAAGGGGTGACTCGTTTTAGGGTTACTTAGCAGTTTGAGTGAAGATCGGGAGTCACTCAGGACATTGACTTCTGGGTCCTTGCTTGTTAACACCATTTGAGTTGCCCGACAAAGAGCATTAAGTTCCGATTGAAAGACTGTGCATTCGGAGTGAAGCTTGAAGGTCGAGTTCTTGATTTCTCTTCCTTTTTCCCACCATGTGAGAGCAGCTCCAACTTTACCATCAATCTTACTGCCATCAGTATAAATCTGAGGCCCTTCTGGTAGATTGGAGGTGTCTTCCAGAAGCTCGTACTCTACAGATGCCTGTGTGGACGGATGGGGTTGGTCCAAGTATTTGACGTTCCGTTCGAGTTCCACTTCTGGTGGGAGGTAATCTTGGGAGAAGTTCTTTTTCACTCTGTACAAATTTGCCGCTTCCTGTATCCTCAGATCCAGGGGAAGCAGTCCAGAAAGGACGAGTGCTGACTTTAAGGAAACAGTACGGTACGACTTACAGATTTTCTGGGCAAAACCTCTTTGGATTGCGTTCAAGTGAGACTTGTTTTCCTCGAGGTCTGCCGCTTGCGCCCATACACTTGAGGCATACATGATGATAGGTTCCGCCACAGCGACGTAGATAGTTCTCGTGATTTCGCCATTTAATCCCCAGGTCACCTTCGCTGCACATGCTAGCTGTCTATAAATGTTCGCCACTTTTTTACATTGGGCGGTCACATGTGCTTTAAAGTTGAGCCGTCGGTCGATCAGTAGGCCTAGCAGTTTGACTTCCTCGACCAGATCGAGCCGGACGCCGGACATGACTATGTTTGGAGGTTCATACTTCAACTTTTTTGTGAAAATCATCGCGTTAGTTTTCTGCGCTGCAAAGTTGAGTTTGTTCGTGATTCCCCATTCCACTGTCATGCTCAGCGCCCTGCTCGATTGCTGTTCGATTATGTCTGAACTGCCTGTAAACACGAGAACGACGTCGTCTGCGAAAGCTTGACAGTATACTCCCTCTGCTTCTAGCATTCGCAGCAACGAGTCTAGGATTACATTCCAAAAGGTTGGTCCACCGATGGACCCTTGAACGCATCCTTTGGTTGTTTCCTTCTCATAGACTGCTCTTGCATAGTTGACCTTGATTTTGCGGTCGCTGAGGTATGAGTTTACCATGTCGTAGAGGTTTGTTGGGCACCTCTTCTTCGCTAGTTTGTTTTTCAGGGCAGGCCACCATGCATTGTCGAAGGCACCCTCTATATCCAGGGAGATTAAGAGTACGGTTTCTTTACTGTCTACTCCTTTCTTTATGTGTTCTACCAGGTCAAAGAGGGCGTCTTCGGTGCCTCTTTGGGGTATGAAGCCGTACTGTTTCCTACTAATGGTTGGGAGGAGATGCCATTGGAGTCGGTTTACCAGAAGCTTTTCGACGATTTTTCCGGGAACGGACAGAAGACCTATTGGGCGGTAAGATTTTGGGTGTGTGTAATCTGCCTTACCGGGTTTGCGTAATATGACCACGTGCGCCTCTTTCCATTGCTTGGGGAAGTATTTTAGCGATAGGCATTTATTTGCAATCGCCATGAAAACATCCCGTTCGCACTGTATGGCTGCTGCGCAGATATCAGCGGTTAGCCCGTCTGTACCGGGGGCTTTTTTCGGATTCAGGGTTCTCAATACTGATTCCAGTTCCGCTGATGTGAATGGTGGATCATTTCCCGGTAGATCCATAGGCGTTTCCGCTGTCCGCAACCGTAGCTCTGTATGGCACGGATGGTCTGTGCTTTCAGAGTCGTCGGGATAGAAAGTTCTGGCTAGTAGTTCTGCAGATAGCTGTGGGGATAGAGTGTTCCCTTCGGAGTCTCTTAGGAGCATGTCTTCTTGCCTTGCCGAAGTTTTCCTCATCACTCTGTAGATCTTATCCCACATGCTTTCTCTCTCCTGATTCGTGCAGAACTCTTTCCAGCTTTCCGTCTGAGCTTTTTTTACTTTTTCCTTGTAGTCTTGCCGAGCAATTTGGTACTGTTCGACTACAAGTTCAACTCTGTCGGGGGCGGCATTCCTTATCCGTCTCTTTCTTCTGAGAACTTCCTTCTTCAGATTATCGAGCGTTTTTGTATACCATGGGGGGGTTGGATTTCCCTTTGGCGAGCTTACCAATGGAATGGTATGTTCGCAGGCTTCGTGTATACTTGCTGTGTAGCTTGTAATCATCGATTCCAGTTCAAGTGTACTTTCGCATCTTTCCACAGACTCCGGCGAGATGTTTCTTTCTTCGAGGCAGGATTTCAGCTGTGATACAAAGTCTGACCACTTTGCCCTTTTGGTGTTGTATTTACGTGTTGTTATCGGTCTCTGTTGTTCGAGAGTTTTAACTAAACGCAAAGTGAAGGTAATTGCGTTGTGGTCTGACGTTGTAATGCTTTTGTCTACCTCCCATCCCACGATTCTCCCCAGGAGAGGCTCGCTACACGTTGTCACGTCTACTACGCTCGTGCAGAGTTTGCCTTCCCTGACGATCTCGAAGGTTGGTGTATCGCCGGAGTTGAGAATATGCAAGTCCATTTCGTTGAAGAAAGAGTTCACGGCGTCTCCTCTTTCGTTTTGAGATGTGCTTCCCCACCAGTGGGACCATGCATTTATGTCACCGGCGACAATCAGGTCTTTTGTCGCTAGTTTATCGCAGAACGCCTTGATCCTACCAAGGTAGGGGTCAACTTTTTGGTCTCCTTCTAAGTAGACAGAAATCACTCCCAGTCTTAGGCCTGTGCTGACGAGTAAGACAGACACTTCTGTTTCGGTAACAAGCTGGGGATCATGAATTACCTCCAGTCTATCACCGAAGACTACTGCTTACCTCCTGCTTTTTTTAAATCGGTTAAAACAGATTATTCCAAGATGTTGGCTTATTCGGTGTGATGGTGAACACGAAAACAAAAATGATAATTTAACGAAAGCAATCAGCCAAATATATCCACAAATACGCCGATCAACCCAATCGATATTACTTAATAAAACTTTCCATTAACATTGATAGAATTGATTTGGCCGATTTTTTTTACGTTTGACGGTATATAGGCAATAATTATATTATAGCACATCAACATCATCATCAACAGCCCATTAAACGTTCCCACTGCTGGGACTCGGGGCCTTCTCTGGCAAGGAGAGAGTTAAGACCATAATCCACCACGCTGACCCAATGCGGGTTGGTGGATATTATAGATATTATAGCACGGAAACGCCTTATTCCTTTAGCTTAGAATATGTTTGCCGTAGTAAGTTGATCGCTATTAAATGCTGTGGAATTATGGTAAGTAGGACGATTTCTTTTCTTTCTATGCGGTCATCTGGATAAGTAAAACGTATGTATATCAATGATGCCTTTAAAAACTCACGTGGACTCACTCAAGACAAAGTAATTATAATTTTCCTTCATTATTGTTTTGTAATTTTTTTTTGAAATCGAACGAACACCATTTTATACAAAGAAAAAAAAGTGGCCAAGTGCGAGTGGGACTCCCGCACGAAGGGTTTCGTGCCATTAGCAAATAAACGCCAAAAACCTTTATTTGGAATTCCGTAAACATACTCGTAGACTATCGCAGTTTCCGCAGACAGACATTCATCCGAAAACGTTTATTAAAATTTTGATTTCACCTTATGGTTGTAACGACGAATACGATACCGCGTTTTAGTCTTCTAGAGTGGCGCCATCTAGTTTGCTTGGGACGGACTAATCGAGCAAGAAACGGTAAAAATCAAGTTTGTTGTATGGGAGCCCCCTTAAATATTAATTTTATTTTATTATTAGTATTTGTTGTTATAGCGGCAATAGAAATACATCATCTGTGAGACTGTCAACTGTCTAGCTATCACCGTTCTTGAGATACAGTCTGTTGATAGACGGACGGACGGACGGACAGCCAAGTCCGTAATAGCCAAGTAATAGGATTTCCTTTTTAACCGTTTGGGTACAGAACCCTAATTAATATGGAAGATATTGACTTCATTCGTATTTTCTTAGAGTATTAGACCTCTTTCCAGCTAGTACTACCTATATTATGTCATTTATTCATTTAATGGATAATCATGGAAGTAATACGTAGTAAGTAGGTACTTATTTTTCTACGAACAGGTTGTAAAGCTCGAACGTTATCTATCATCGGTATTCACATTGCAGGAAATATAATCTTCATGTTATAAAAAGTCAAGTAGTCAAATCTGAGCCAGGCATATTACAACTTGGTTAAATTTAGTCACCGTCTGAACTCAGAAATAAGTTAGAAGCACAGCGAATTTAAAATAAAATGTGATTTTAATTCTATCTACCTGAACTGTTACTTCCGCACTTGGAAAAATACTCAGCCTTATTTACGTGTAGATGCCAGTATCATGATCGTTAATTGTGTAAACACCGCTTACCGCGTAATGAGACCGACATAAAGTAATTTTGGTAAATGGGTATTAACATTACCTAACGCTTCGTAGGCAGGAAAAGCCACGTAGCGGGACGTGTGGAATGAGATAAAAATGTAAAGCTGGTTGAGCTTTGCTGCGAACTATTGTGGCAAAGTTACTTGTCAGGTATGTTATGTTTAGTCTTTCGGGCGACAAGTTACTTGTCACCTTGTCAGGTATAGAATATTAGAATAGAATATTTTATTCACCTTATAACCACTTATGTTACACTGGGCACGTCAATCATACAAGTTTATAAGAAAATAAAACATAAAACACCTATTACACTTTAAACGTTCTGAATTGAAACATAAAAAAAAAAACTATTTCATTAACAATGTTTGTATGTCAGGTGAACAAAACTAAAAACACTAATTTTATAAGACAATGGGTCGAATAAGTCAAATAAATTTTCAATTTCTTCTTCAATAATATCACAAAGTCAGAATAAAATTAAAACAAAAAAAACATATATATATCGTAAAAATATGTCAAAATCACATAAATGTCATTTTCATGCTCAACAAATAGGTATTTACAGGTATTTAAAATAATTATAAAATTGATGAACATAATTAATATTTGGAATCGTGGGAACGCGGCGAGCATCATGGGCACTTTTGCGCCGGGAGCAGTTAGAGGTGGGTTATTCGGAGATTAGTTTGTTAAATTTATTTATTCAATTCTTATAAAAATTTATATATTTTAATTTTTATTATTATTAATATTTTGTGTACCTAGCATGTATCATTGGGTTCAAGCAAGAATGAAGATTCTGCCAAACGCAATTCCATAAATTCATTTATTGAATAAAATGGATTGTTTTCAAAAAAGTACGCATAGACACCTGTCATGTAAACATCTAGTGAATAATTCGGCTCGAAATTTAATTGAAATATATGGTAAAAGTGAGATTATAACCTGGAAAAGTTGGCGCAAGTAAACATCACTATCCGAGGATGGTTATGGCACATTTTTCAACAAAATAGACACACGGGTGAGCACTATTTAGTCAATATACTAATTGAGCTTTCACAATAAACAGTTGGATTTCAAAACATTACTCACAAATCGCATAATTAATACCCGAAATATATTTTAAACTTGGAAAACATAACCTGTACTTACAGACTAGCATTTGACAATTCTTTGACGGACATTGATATTGACATTTGATAACTATGACAGAAATAACAGATTCTAAATAAAGACTTAAGTACAAAGATAACAAAACTCATACCACAGATTACAAACGTGGAGTTATTATAGAACGTTATCACAACTAGAGGGCGCCAGCTGTACTTATACGAGAAAATGTTCAGAGGTAGAAAAAACTTTAATACTGCTATGGAACAAGAAAATAAGTCAGAAAAAATATTTTTGAGATGTGCTTACTGTCTACAAAATTATGACATAGATGACACAAATGTTTCAGAGAAAAGATATTACTTGATGTCCGCTGAAAATAGGAGTTCATGGAAGTGTAAGACATGCTACGATACACCAATCGAAAAATCACAAATTACAACGTGTTCTTCTACGAGCTCGTCTACTGAGTCTGAGTATGTTACCAATGTCACTCAACGACAACCACGTACAAGGGCCATATCACTAAGTTCAGCTATAGATCTAACACAGAACAATATAACCCTAGAACAAGGATATTTAACATCGACTTTACTTAGCGAATCACTACGTAGCTTACCAAACAGGTCCACAGAACATTATGAAATTTCAGAATTGAAAATAGAATTACAACAACTAAGATCTAAACTAGAGATAGCTGACGCAGAAGTGGACAAGTTATGTCTGGAAAATTTGGAACTTCAAAAACAATGTAAACAAAAAGATCTGACAATTAAAACTTTAAAATACATGAATGGAACAGTCAACGCTAATTTATCTAATAAGCAACTAGATCATAAACTCCAACATTACATAACTCCGATAAGACTCACATCGAGAAGAAATACAGATAAAACCAATACATTACATACATCACCTTTAGAGTTGGGTTTTCCAAAACCTCTAGACGCCGCCGGTACAATGGATAGTATTCCGATTGGAGTTGGTAAACGTGGCTTCATAGAACGAAGAGAAAATATCAAGAAGAACGAAGTCATTAAGACCAAACAGATTATGAAATCACAGCATTATAAGAGCTCCGACAAAACATACAACGAAAATACGAAACAAACATCAGAAACTTGCACTACTCTAAAAGAAACGGCAAAAGAAAAACACATAAGAAAATTAAATTTACATGAAAACAAAAATAAAATATCAATATTTGGAGACCAGCATCTGTTGGGTCTGGCAGCGAAATTAACGAAGCTATGGAAGGGTGAATGGAACGATAACTATGACATAACAGCTGACATAAAACCTGATGCTAAATCTTCACAAGTCCTTCAATACTGTAATTGCAATGAAACAAAACTGAAAAACACAGATATTGTAATTTTGTCAATAGGTGCAAATGACACAAACCCAGTTGATGTAATAAATCAATTATGTCTAGCGCTGGACAAATTGAGAAATACTAAAGTCTTTGTGCTGCCAACAGCCCGAAGCAAGTACTTAAACACAACTTACTTAAATACACATATTTTTGCAGTAACAAAACTATACGAAAATTGTACGTTCTTAAATATCATAGACTTTAACAAAACTCAAAAAGCCAATGTATTACCAATAGCTCAACAAATTATCCACGAAATCTCTAAGCTTGATTATGATCGACATTTCATATGGTCTCAAAGTAAAATGACTAAAACTTGTAACACCAAATATATCAACAATGATGAAAAAAATACTAAAGGTACAATATTGGCGTACTTTAAGCCAAACAAGAGAATTTCACATTCAGTGAAAAACACTACAACACAAAAAACTGAAAAGAAAGGCACTATTCCATTTTATTTTAAAACAAATATAAAAACAGCTACAAATACTAAACTATCAACTACAACCAAAACATTTTTTCGATCCTAGAAAGTGCGCTGATATAACAATACTCCACCAAAATATAGCAAGTATACTAAATAAACTCGATAATTTAACGGTGGTACTCAATGACTTTCAACAAAGAAAGATGGAGATAGAAATTGTTTGCCTGTGTGAAACATTTGTCCAGAGAAATTCTGAAAAGAACATAATAATACCCAATTATAAAATAGCCGATACTTTCTGCAGGAGAAATGAAAAACGTGGTGGCTCATGTATCTTACTTAAAAATACAACCGAATTTCGACCCTTAGGTATTACTAATCAGCTATGCTCGGTTGGATCCTTTGAAGCGTGTGGTATAGAAATACCAACATACAGCCTAGTAGTAGTCTGCATTTATAGAGTCCCCCGCAAAACTAACATCGAAGATTTTTTCACAAAACTAAACATCCTGCTACATAGTCTCACCAATAAAAAATATCACAAGAAAAAAGTTGTGATATGCGGTGACTGGAATATCAACACACTAAATATAAATGACAAATATACTATTGAATTGCAATCTATAATGAAAAACTATAATTTTAGGATACATATAACAAAAAGAAAAAACAAAACCTGTATTGACTTAATAGCAAGTAACATATATAAAGTGGAATCGAATATCCACGTTTTAGCTTTATCAGATCATGAAACAGGGCAAACCTTGACTCTGAAGGTAAATAAAAACGAAACTATGCCTTATTGGTTTGAAAAAAAACGCGACTATGCTGAAGACAATTACAGAAAATTTAAAGAATCACTATCATCCCTATCTTTCTCAGAAATATTCAAAATAATGGACTCTGATCAAGCTTTCAATGAGTTTCACTCTACATTTACTCTTTTTCACAATCTTTGCTTTCCAATCTTGAGAATAAAAAAACGCAATCAAACAAATAAACTACAATGGTTGACAAGAGGGTTAAAACTTTCATGCTGTACAAAGCGAAAGCTGTATCTAAAGTACATCAGGTCAGAAGCAAACAGTGTGAAATCATTAAATAAAATAAATTATTCTAAATATAATAAACTCTTAAGAAAATGCATGCAAAAATCTCAACTATTACATAATAATAAATACATAGCGAATAACAAAAATAAATGTAAAGCAAGCTGGCAGATCATCAATAATAATCACACAACAAACACAATTACCAGACGAGATATTGAACAAATAGAAATAAATGGCAAAATAATATCAGACCCTCAGGACATTAGCAAAGAATTTAATAACTTTTACGTAAACTTGACTTCAAATCAGACTAGAAACATCCAATCAGATTGTTATTCGAATATACAGACCAGTCAAAAGTCTATATATCTGTCACCAACAGATCCAGTTGAAATTTACAAACTCATTATGTCATTAAAAAATAGCACATCAGTGGGGTATGATGACATCAATACTAAAACCATAAAAATAGCTGCTCCTTTTATTTGTGAGATTCTGAGTCACATAATAAATCTTACTTTCGAGCAGGGAAACTTCCCGAGTAAATTGAAGCTATCAGTAGTCAAACCGATATATAAAAAGGGAGAAGAACACGATATGAACAACTATAGGCCCATAACGCTCATATCAGTGTTCTCCAAAGTTGTGGAAAAAGCTATGTTCGGTAGAATTTCTAAGTTTTTGGAAAATAACAACATTCTAACACCTGAACAATTTGGTTTTAGGAAAGGCAGGTCTACAGCTCATGCTTGTTTTGATTTAGTTAAAACAATTACAGAGAGCCTCGAGGCGAAAACATCTATAGTTGCAGTCTTTCTTGACATGAGCAAAGCTTTTGATTTTGTAAATCACGATATCCTAGTAAACAAACTAGAAAGGTACGGAATACGGGGAAATGCATCAAAATGGATATCCTCTTACTTAAATGATAGAAAGCAATGTACAGAAATAGTTAGACTAGAGGGAAATGAAAAACGGATCTTTAGATCACAGTTTACTACAAATCCTAGCGGAGTACCTCAAGGAAGTATTGGTGGACCAATACTTTTTACGTCATATATAAACGACCTCCCCACCTCTACATCGCACAAATGCATCTTATTTGCCGATGACACGACCATACTAGTAAAATGTAACGATAAAGAAAATCTAGTAAACGAATTAAAAGAAGCAATAGACTTTACTACTAATTATCTAAATATTAACGGATTAAATGTGAATATTGACAAAACTAACATAATACAATTTAAAACAAAAAAATCAAAAGACATAAAATTAAACATACTCAAAGACAATAATCAAATAAATAAAGTAATTTGTACAAAATTCCTGGGCATCCACATTGATGAATTACTAAATTGGAAAACACACTGTGCCACAGTATGTGATAAATTAAATAGATTCGTTTTCGCGCTTAGACGACTGCGACAAGTTGTGTCCAAAAAAGCGTCTCTTTGTGCTTACCACGGGTATGTGTCATCTGTACTTAACTATGGCATAATCATATATGGAAATTCAGTGAGTTTTACATCGGTTTTCAGAGTGCAAAAAAAGTGCATAAGGGCTATATGTGGAGCCCGCTTTAGAGATCATTGTAGGCCTCTATTTAAACGCTTAAGAATCCTCCCACTAGCATGTATGTACATAAAGGAAATGTGTTTATTTGTTACGAAAAATAGGCATTATTTTGAAAATCTTGCATCAACTAGACAAGACAAGATCATATTTCCTAATAGAGTCAGACTTGAATTGAGCCAGCGAAACACATACTGTATGGCAATAAAAATATTTAACAAGTTGCCTAATAACATCAAAAAGTTGCCACACCATAAATTTAAAAAAGGCCTCACGGAATACTTACTAGAGAACTGTTTTTACAAGGTCACAGACTATCTTAAATACTGTAAACCTTAAATGTGCTGTACCTAAATATTGATGTATTGACATAAAGAATATTTAAAATTAAGTATGTATTCCAACAAAATAGGAAATGTAAAAAAAAAATGTATTGGATTTTGACGTCGTTAATATTATATTGTTTATCCTAAATTGACTTGCTAAGACATTACTCAGCAAAATTAATATTGCACGCCCGAAAGGGCCAAACTGTTGTGACCATGTATTATATTTAATGACTTCTTTTGTACACAGTTATAGCAATAAACGTTTCTGATTTCTGATTTCTGATTTCTGAAGTATTTAAGTTTTCGCTTGAAATCATTTGGATGCAGTTTAGTTAAGCTGCGAGGTAGCTTGTCAAACATTAACATTTTATTTAAGACTAGCGGCCCGTCCCGGCTTTGCACGGGGTCAAATTTTTTGTTAAGTAGGTATGCTAAATGAAATGTACATGACCAAATTTTTCCAAAAGATCAAAATTAAAAACCAAAACTTTAAAGTTCAAAAACATTAAACTGCCTGGCCTGGTGGCTTAGTTGGTTAAAGGCCGTTTTGTAAAGCGGCGGTTTAACGATCAGCCGGATTGAATACAGCTGATTTAAAAACCACTGGAATGTATTCAACGCCATACGTTATTCAACACGGCTAGCCATAAAGCGAGAGATTAACCGTCTCTTTGACAATTTTTAGTTCCGATTCTTAACACTCATGGCGCTGCCTAATATAACAACAACTATGGCGTTGAATACTGTGTGTTCCTAAATTGCTAAAGTGACAGTGGATTCTGGAGTTTGGAGGAATCGTACACAATATTATTAGGGTGGCACTTATCACCCTGGGCGTTACTTGGATACTATTTCGTTTCCACCGTCCACCTTGTTAAGACTAAATCGGACCGGGTAGGTTACATGAGACCCAGATCCGACCCGGAGCACCCCGACTCCACCTAGTCTTGGCGCTACTACCCCTAGAGTGTATTTAAAAGAATGCGGGAGCCAGAAGCTCAACGGAGGTCCTGAGTGGAGCGAGCCATGCAAGTAGTTTTAAAACTATAATAGGTCGTAACTTGACCACCATCTCACCTGATGTTAAGCGACGATGCTATCTACGATGGAACATGTTTCGATAATAGACCCTTGTCTATGGAAGTTCACCATGTTTCTTAGGTGTACCGTCACCGATATCAAGTTATGGGCTTTCAAACGTTATGTGAGAGGTAAAATGTTGTAAAAAAAATAGTACGGAATATCGTACGAAATAATCGATCAATTTATTCAGATAAATGAAATTAATTTAGATTTTGTGTTGTAATTTTTTTAAATATGGTCTTCCTACAACATAAGCAGTATTACAATGCGGCTGAACGTGGACCGCCTTATTGAAGAACGTATTGCAATGACAATGCGGCTAATCGTTGAACCGCCGCATTACAAAACGGCCCCGTTTTTCAAAACGGCTAGCCGTAATGTAATACGGCGAACTATACAAAACGGCCCCGTTTTTCAAAACGGCTAGCCGTAATGTAATACGGCGAACTATACAATCCGGCTGCGACATATACATCATAATCCGGATCTCGTTGTTGGGCTG
This sequence comes from Ectropis crepuscularia, assembly GCA_963693475.1. Classification (NCBI taxonomy): domain Eukaryota; kingdom Metazoa; phylum Arthropoda; class Insecta; order Lepidoptera; family Geometridae; genus Ectropis; species Ectropis crepuscularia. The sequence goes on from OY856346.1 coordinate 11,785,945, forward strand.
TATGTTTGATGTCTTGACACAAATTGTCTTCAAAAATGTGCCATAATTCCGAGGGAAAACAAAATAATAATATTACCACAAACAACTCTCTCAGCCTCAACGGACACCGAGAAATTGAAAGCTTCTCTCAAAGCGATTTCTTTGATTTTGAGTACCTAGTCTTGGAACGATGTACCTACGTGGTACATGATAAAGAAGTATTCTGAGATAAAATCACTCTGACTGGGATGAACGCTGTACTGTATGTACACTCTTCATAATTCTGCCGGCCGTCGCGTCGTTGCAAATATTTAGGATGGATATTTTTAATTTCGTAATATATTTTGAATGGAATGTCCGATTTTAATAATTCAAAAAGGAATCGATAGGTAATAAAGCAGTCTTGATTGAAAAATAATTTATTTTGATAAGAATTAAAACAAATGTATGAATAGCATGGTCTTAAGTTGATCGGCATTTTTATCTTCTTTTAAAATGTAAAAAAGCAGTTGTAGCGACGTAATTACTGTAGTTAGACATATGCTCTCGCGAGGTTTTTTGTAGATTTTAATACGTTCTATAATATTGTAGAACATTGTTTGGTTCTATCATTGGTACTTTCCGCAGCGTATGCGATGAAAGCCATTTTATGGCTGTTTTTTTTATACCTTGCGTTGGTTTTAGTAAAAAATTCGAATTATCACTATTTTTTTCTTGTAATAAAAATAGCCTATGTTACTCAGTGATAATGTAGCTTTCTCTTGGCAAAAGAATTTTTGAAATCGGTTCAGTAGTTTTTGAGTTTATTACATACATACAAAAATACAAAAATACAAATCTTTCCTCTTTATAATATTAGTATTACGTTCTATAATATTGTAGAACATTGTTTGGTTCTATCATTGGTACTTTCCGCAGCGTATGCGATGAAAGCCATTTTATGGCTGTTTTTTTTATACCTTGCGTTGGTTTTAGTAAAAAATTCGAATTATCACTATTTTTTTCTTGTAATAAAAATAGCCTATGTTACTCAGTGATAATGTAGCTTTCTCTTGGCAAAAGAATTTTTGAAATCGGTTCAGTAGTTTTTGAGTTTATTACATACATACAAAAATACAAAAATACAAATCTTTCCTCTTTATAATATTAGTATTACGTTCTATAATATTGTAGAACATTGTTTGGTTCTATCATTGGTACTTTCCGCAGCGTATGCGATGAAAGCCATTTTATGGCTGTTTTTTTTATACCTTGCGTTGGTTTTAGTAAAAAATTCGAATTATCACTATTTTTTTCTTGTAATAAAAATAGCCTATGTTACTCAGTGATAATGTAGCTTTCTCTTGGCAAAAGAATTTTTGAAATCGGTTCAGTAGTTTTTGAGTTTATTACATACATACAAAAATACAAAAATACAAATCTTTCCTCTTTATAATATTAGTATAGATATAGATATAGATTCCCTGTTTTTTTACTTTGGTTAATCGCACGTTAGGCATGTACCAATCATCTCCGTTTCTCAGTTTCATTTTTAAATTATAATGCTCTTTTTTTGTGACTAGCTGTTTTCCTATTTCATCGTACATTTCAAGCAAAGAGCTGTAAATGTATAGCGATATTACTGTCATTATCCTGTTTTTCTTGAAGTGTAATTTTGCAGACGAACGTTTACGAAGTCCAAACATGACTCTTATCGACTTCTTTTGTGATTTTAACACTCTATTTATGTCTACACTGTTGCCCCAAACTGTGATTGCATATCGTAATCTTGCTTGTATGTACGAATAGTAAACCGCGACTATTGAGTTCTTGTCTATTAGCGGTCTTAATTTTAGTAGTGCGTAATTTGCGCTTGATATTTTCTTGCACAATTTATCAATATGAGCTATGTGAGTTATGGTGTAATCAATGGTATATCCCAAAAATACATTTTGCTTAACAGTGGGATTCTTATCAATACTTTTTTTTGTTTGATATTCCATGATGACACTCTTTTCTTCATTTAAAATTATTCCATTGGCTTCAAACCAGTCTTTAATACTCTTCAGAGCTGATTGTACCTTTTCCTTCATCTTATTCTTGCACTTATCCTTTACACCGATATGGGTGTCATCAGCAAATAAAGAAATACTTGCCCACTCAGGCACAGCATTCACAAGATCATTAATATAAATTAAAAATAGTATAGGTCCTAATATTGAGCCTTGTGGTACCCCTATGTCCATATATTCACAATTGGAACTTACATTGTTGATTGATACTCTTTGCATCCGTTTGTGTAAGTAAGTACGCATAATATTTAATGCCGTACCTTCAAAGCCGTAGTATTCCAGTTTTGACAAAAGTATGTCATGTCTTAGACAGTCAAATGCTTTGGATAAATCACAGTAAATGCTAGCACACTTCTGTGATTCATCCAACGATTCTAAAATATAATAAATTACTTTTCTTATCACCATTTCAGTCGACCGGCCTCTGCGGAATCCAAACTGTGACACCGTAAACAAGCAGTGTTCATCAAAAAATTTAATTATCCTATTTTTTATGATAGTTTCCAAAATTTTTGAGATTGTAGGTAATATACAAATTGGACGATAGTTGCCAAGATCTAAACTGTCCCCTTTTTTGTATAATGGAATAACCTTGCCTAGTTTTAAACAATCTGGAAAAGTACCTTTTTCCAAGCAGTCGTTAATTGTCATAAGTAGCAGTTCCATTAGACATTCATTTTCAATGATAAGTTGCCTCAAAGTTTTACAATTTATGTCATAAATATCCGGGGTAGTTTTAGGTTTCATGTCCCGCACAATCGTCAACAATTCATCTAGATCTATTGGGTCAAATTTTATTGATTTCGGTGGTTTACTGTTTTTATTTAAGTATGTCATATATTTATTATAGTCAATTTTTGAATTTAATGTCAGTTTATGTGCAATATTTTTGAAAAATGTATTAAATAAATTAGCTATATTTTTACAATCTGTTTCTTCGAGCCCATCCTCATTATTTACTGATTTTATATGATAGTGTTCTTTTTGTCTACTACCAAATCTCACTTGCTCATTTATGATTTTCCAAGTCTCTTTTACTTTATTTTTTTATAAATGTACTCGTTGGCTGTATTGAAGTCTTTTAGATGCAGCAAAAACTTTACGCAGCATTTTTCGGTATTTTTTAATCTCTACTTCCCTTTCCTTGCTCGGATTGAGCTCCTGTAACGATTCCATGTTAGCCAACTTTTGTTTGGAGACCTCTATGCCTTTAGTTGTCAATTTCTGTCTAATTTTGTCAGTTTTACATTTTCCTTTTGGGAAAGCGGTGTCGTAATAGAATTTTACTGCGTTTTGCAAAATATTCATCCTTGCATTGGGATCATTACACGTGACTATTTGATGTTTTAACCTAGCATAATCTTGACCAAATAAATAATGAAAATAAAAGCAATTACTTGGAGACATGTTTCTTATAAAGCTAGGAGTACTATTTTCTTTGTTATTACAATTTTTGTTTGGGTTGCTAGAAATAACCAATTTGATTACTTTGTGATCAGACAGCTTGTGATCTAAAACAAATCCCTTATATTATGTTTAGTCTTTCGGACGACAATACATCGATATAAACCAATAGATGTGCCCTTAGCACCTTGACATTGGTAATAAAGTGCGTCTCTGTGTGTATCGTAAGTGGTCGACAAACAACCAATCTACTTGACCCCTAGAATCGCTGGCGCTAGAGATTTGCTGTGGTTCTACTTATTTTGGTTGTTGACAACGAATAGTGATAGGTAAAAAGTAAAAATGCCCGGCGTCCACCGCTTCCTGCAACCGACTAGAACGGAAAGAGTGAGCTCACTCTTCCCAAAGATGACATCATTCTTCCTGAACTTTGGGAGGGCACATCTGTGTATTGAGATCGTTGCGACAACTAACAATGACAAAAAAAATGTAGGTAGGTACCCGTCATAAATTATATCTACGTCGCAGCCAAACCTTAATCAACAGCCTAGGCTCTTTACTGAACAGCGCCGTTTAACCAATGATACTTCCTCAATGATATCCAGCCATTATTTATTATCAAACAGCATTAAATCGACGACACTTCATTACTTGCACAGCATGTTTATTTCAATTTAGTTCCACTTCCTTCCACCTAGCGAAATTCTCCAGACTTTCAAAATGGCGTGGGCAAACAATAAATTTGATGTTATTTTATAAACTAACCCAATTATCGTATGGTATCCGTGACAAAATTTTACAGATACGCAGACTACAGGTACTATAAAACATTAAGATTAAAAACACCAAGAAAATACTATACAACCTATTCTCATACCTACTAATCACATAAAAATTTCACAAGAATCGGTCGAGCCGTTTCGGAGGTATCCGAAGGAGCAATACACACCTTGTGAAGTGAGTTTTTTGTAAATATATTTGATTGTAAACCGTACTTCCTACTATAATATTATAAATGTCAATGTATGGATGTTTGTTGCTCAATCACGTCCTAACGTATGAACGGATCGGGCTGAAATTTGGAACACAGATAGATTATAGCTACTTTTTATCCCGGAAAAACAACGGGAACAACGGGAACTTCGCAGGTAACACCGCGGGGCGATGCTAGTACTACATAATTTTCCAAATCCCAGAAATAGCTTTGGTTCGTAGTGAAACTGCGAAATGGAGTATTGATTTTCCCACATTAACATGTCAGTTAGTCCGTTAATACCTACGTGTAACACATTTTGAGCCTTATCTGCAATTTAATGGTCTGCAGCATCCGTTTTCGAGGTATTGAGCGTTCGGTTCTTATTTTATAGCGGGCGTGAGAGAAAAGCTTCCAAATATGAAACTACTACCAACGCCTCCCCGTTTTACCTGCGGAGTTCTCGTTCCCGTTATTTTCGCGTGATAAAAAGTAGCATATATTTATGTTATACTCTAAACAGTCCAACTTTCTCTTTTATAATATTAGTAGTTGTAGTGGTAGGAATCTTAGCAGAGTCCGCCTGGGGAAGTACCACACCTTTGCCATTTATTCTACCGCCAAGCAGTAATGTGCAAACGTTACTGTGTTCCGGTTTGAAGGGCAATGTTTCCAGAGAAATTACAGGGCTTAGAGATATAACAACTTAGATCTCTGGGTGACGAGCGCAGTGCAGTGCTAGGTAATGATTTGGACTCTTCGTGTTCCAATAGCTGCGTGTCACGGTGCTGTTATGTGGCAGGCATGTTGCTTACCATCAGGCACATGTCCTGCTCGTCTCGTCACTCTTTATTTAAAAAAAAAAAAAAAAAAAAAAAATTAGTAAATAAGTGCCAATATTCTATAAAATTTTCATACCAACAGAAATATAATTACGTTTTTCTATAATTTACCTATCCAAAAGTTTGTCAGGTTGGTTGGCTCACGAATAAAAAAATGGGCAAATGGTTGGAATTTAGTTGTAAGTTAAAAGTTATTCATTAAAAGGACATAGGGTCTGCGATATCAGATTAAATAAAGAATACATACATAAAAATTCGAATAGTATTGACAAAAATTACAGCAAATAATAACGTTTGATTGAGGTAAGTCATGAAATTAAATTTGGGTATAAAGCTAAACGCAGAACTCTGTATTTACAGAGGTTTCTTTTAGATAACCGCACTCAAACGTAGACCGCATCGGCGCGATGCGATGGCAGTCGCGCAAGTCGAAGAAGTATAAGCCTTTAATCAATCATATAACATAATAAGTAATTTAAATTAGGGACCATCCATAAATTACGCCGCACGTCAAGGGGGAGGGAGGGGGTCGATGAAGTGTGATATTGTGTGACAAGAGGCGGGGAGACTTCTCAAATTTTGTGACGTCACATTTAAAAAAAATGTCGTATCTCATATCTAAGTATTACAACATTAAATTTAAACGAAAATTGGAAAATACGTGACATCACACTAGGTATCCCTACCTATCTCTCAATAGGTCTCAAAAATGTGACCAACTGTAACAAGAACAGGGGAAGGGTATAAAAATCATGAAATTCGTGTGACGTAATTTATGGATGGCCCCTTAAGGGCGTACCCCGAGCAAATGACCTTGAGTATTTCTTACCTTTTCGCACATCGCAAGAAAGAGCAAGAGAGAAACAGCAGGATTTGCCGCTGTTTTACGCACAATTTTTAGAATATACACTCTTTATAAAATCAGATTTTGGTCTTTTAAAAAAAATAAAACTACCAAAATGTTCGTAATGGAATTGTCTATCCGTTGGTGTAAGTACAAAATCAAAATAATGGAGCTTTTCCAAGGAGATGCATGATTACTACAATTATTAAATTTTTTCATGGTTTCGTTGTGAGGCGATTATTTAAACAATAAGTCCATTAACAAAATAATAAAACTACCATTTTGAAGCCAAGAAGTTGAGAAATTTAATGTATGTTTTACCAGTTGATATTTGTTTTGGCTAATGAGTAGATAGCTCTGAAAACTGGACAAAAAACTCGTTTTGCTGGGGGACGCACCTTAAATGAACTCTAGTGATATTTTATGATAAGTGAAAAGCTGAAAAGATAATGAACAATTCATAGATTTATTTATTTCGTTGGTACCGTAAATATCTTGAGTTACACAAAATATTCATCTTGTATTTAAATATTCGACCCTCAATCTCGGCTTTATCTTTAGGCGTTGTACCTGTTACCACGGCCGTTATATCTGTTACACCGTTATTTATACTATTGTTATTGCTACCTGCTCCCAGTTTTATCAGCCCGAAATTAACTCGTTACGCCCTTTATAGGAGCACTTTCAGCAAGGTCAACCTTTTGTCGCACAAATGCTGACACTGTAATCGTGTTCCCGTTAGGTAGTTGGCAAATATTGCCTTTGTTTTGAATTTGATTAGTAAATTGTGTTGGAAAATAGATTGGGAAAAGTTGGGCTAGCAGAAGCAATCCACTTTGTACTTCACCTGCTGGGATTTTGGGCTTTCTCTCTCTCAAGGAAAGTCAACTTTGTAATAGACGAAAATCTGACCAAGTGAGGGATAGCGTAGACGACATGTGCTCGGAAGATGTCTTTCTTGGAACATGCCTTTTTCTCACGATATGTTCACTTATCTTCACATGTATAAATAATTATAAATAAAATACGCAAACATTATAAGAATTAATTAGGTACATAAAGTGTCTTAATACCGTACCTCTACATACATACATTTTTTGGTGCGTTACACGATATAAATAATCTACTGCAAGTATTCTCTAATTGCAAAACAAGCATTATTTTTTTTAAGACTTGTGATCTCTGTTAGTTATTTCAACGCTACACGAATAAAATAACAATAAGTAGTTGAAAAAATTGAAAATAAATATAATACGAATCGTTAATTAGCTTTTGGTTTTAAGACTCCCTCGAGATTCTTCATCTTCTTCAACGTACCTAATATAGCTTCTATACAAACAACATTAATTAACAGCTTCATTTATTATATTCGTCGCGAATAATACGCGCGCGTTTAATATATTTTATCTGTTTAGCCAAAACACTGTTTGAATACGACAATTAATTAGTTCTGATTAAACTAGATTTTGAAATAAATTGTAACCATTCTATAGTCCTACTGTTCTGTCAGGCTTTATTAGAGTATACATATATTATTCAGTATTAGAGTTGGTTTGTTTACTGTCTAACCTTAAATAGGTAGATGTTGGATTAATTCTACTATCATTATAAAACAGAAAGTTTTAAGGATAATTGTTGCGTAATAAACGCACTGTAATGAGAGAGAGTAGGTAAACGAAAATATCTGGTTCCAGTTTAAAGATTTTAGGTGAAGTTTTTAATGGGAACATCTGGACCATTCACTGTACTTAATAAAAAATATCTTTCCAATGTCCTTGAGGAATCGGTGAATACATAAAACGATTCCGACGCATTGAGGACTCCCTTTTTGAAGTCTGTGTAAGAAAGATAGTAAAGTTGTTGTGAGCAAGAAAATTATTCAATTCCTGTGATTTTTAACCGACTTCCAAAAAGGAGGATGTTATTCAATTCATTTAATTTTTTGTTGATATTTTAAAACGAATCAAAACTACCAAATTAATAAACTTTAAAATATATTTTATATTTTATTTTAAAAATTATTTTAAAGTTTATTAATTTGGTAGTTTTGATTCGTTTTAAAATATCAACAAAAAATAATATGAGAAGAGGTCCACAAAATGTAGAGCCCAACTATTTCAACTTTTATGCCGTAATTTATAAAAACAAACACTGGAAAAAGATTAGTTAATTATAGTTACTATAGTAGTTACTAATGAATTAACATTGGTATAGCTTTATGAAAAATCGACATATTTTATTTCTTTTACCAAGGTTTTGTACGTTTAAGTATCTAGATCACACTATATTTTTTTCAAATTTTAAACTATTATTTAATACTGTAAAATCAATATTTTAAATTTGTTTTTTAGACGCCGCGTCTATGTCGTAGCGACCTCGCGGAGCTCTACTTTTAGCGGTAAAAAATGTGTATAAATAATAATGATAGAGTTTTAGGAGTTAAAACTTTATATTAGAAATTTCCTCCTCTTTCAGGACCTTTTTTCAAATTGTCTTAAGTATCATTAGTTAAGAAACCATCAAGGAATAACAAAATACCTTCTTTTTGGAATCTTGTTTTGTTAATAACTATCGCAATTTTTTATGTGCTAATAAACCCATAAACATTTTTTAGACGTCATTCCGAATCGAATGAGGTATCATATGTTTCTAGGAGCTTTATATCTACTTAGCACGTTTTTGAACTTGTTGACTAGACTAGACTATACTCAAGCAAAGAATAGATAATATCACTCAGGATTAGTTGATGTAAAAAGTTTAGAGAACATAGTTAGTTGCTATATTACTGATTAAATAAATTAGGTAGTTTCGCCAATATGTTCTTAAATTATACAATAATCATATCAAGAATTACCATTCGACAACTGGGAAGCAATAATGGCTTCGAGTGCAAATGATTAATTCCACTTTAATCAGGGGCACAATAGGCTGCAGCGGTATTTATCAAGTATTTATATGGCTCGCCGGCGTCACTACCACGGTCTTTTGGTGCCGGTGGGTTCCCAGTCGATCATAGGTAGGGAACCGTTGCTTGATTTTGTATCTCTTTATTTCAATTTTGTATGTAAAATTGGTTAATTTTATAGCAGAACTACATGCATCCTACCTTTGAGCGGCGGTGGAACGGAAAAAGTTCGTAGTCCGTCAAAACAAAGCTGTTTCGTAGTGTGGTAAACAAAAAGCAATTGTTTATGGGCCTTCCGTTGATGTAGTCCAAAAATATATCATGATGCTTTAAATTTCATACTTACTACGACGAAGTCACGTTAGATATATAAAGTTTGGAATCAAAAGTGTAAACTGATTGGGGATACCCGAGTTTGGTGACGCAAATATCAAAAGAGTAATGTAAATATGTCTTAAAATAGCCAGCGAAAAAAAAAATTCTATTAGAAAGAAATTCGACCTTATATTCAGAATTTTCAGATTCATATTCCCTACAGAGACTAAGGAAGCCGCACCCCGCAAGAAACAGAAGTATTCGGAAGTCCGCGGATATAATAGCGTTTATTAGCTATAAGTAGATCAAAAACAACCGTGATCATCGTGCGGTAATCTGATTAGATTTATTAGGTTGGTAAGTCGGAACATTTTTCAATCTGTTTATCCTCACCCTTTCTTTCGAAACTGTCCATTCTGGGAGTTCAAGTACCTCGTCATATTAAAAGTTTCGGAATCCCTGCATTTGTCATATTTCAGTATCTTAATCATCAATTGATATTGAAGTTTAAGAAGATTATTTAATAATAATCCAATTTACTTTCAAAAGCAGTGAATGCTATTCGACGATTGGCTGGCCGCACACACGCAATAATATTGACAATAAAGTATGACTTGTCAATAATATTGCGTGTGTACGGCCTGTATTGTGGTATTGTTTGATATAATATGTGTATCTAATATTTAATGTTCGGGACCATATATTGCTGAAAGTTATTGACAATCTTGTAATGACAGTATTACTGCGTGCGTGCGGCCAGCCGTTGATCAATGACACAGGGGAGAGGGACCCAATAGTGGGTCGATACAGGTCGGTAATAATGAATGGTGATGATCTTATGATGCCTAATTATGTCACGTCACGCCATGGCACTTCTAGACTTCCAATTAAGTAACATATGACATAGGGTAGATTTGCCTATGGCACCTATAACATAAGCTGATGTGATTTAAAGTCACCATAACTTGCTTTTATCGTTAAGGACAACAATACGAAAAATGAAATCTCAATCACATTAGTGGCACGAATATAAACCGTTAGTGCGACCAACCTTAACATTGTAAAGACCAAATTTTAATGAAATTGGAATGATCTATAGACAGGGGTACCGCATTATTGTTCCCTAAAAACCAAGTTGTAAAAAAAAAATGGTTGTCTGTAAAGTCGGTTTACTGACGATAGAACGTGACAACGTCTTAAGAAATCAGTACGCTGATAGCGCGAGTAGTGATACCGCTCGACTCGGCGGGTGGCACCCTCAGCGCTCAGCTTCGTCCGCATGGCACGGACTAACGGTAACGGCGGAACGTTACAGTTTTGCGGGCGTGCAGCCGGCTTCATCGAATTATAAGACGTTATCACGTCAAAAAAAATGTATTTGTGAACAATAACTATACATTTGAAACAAAATTTGGACGGTCTTGTACAGCACGAGTATAGTGAATCAATGAGATTTTTGAATATTCCTAAGGTGAGGAAAAAAATTACAGTAACAATGCTAATATTACAAATACGAAAGTTCGGATGATTGTTGCTCCATTATATCGGAACGACCGAAGGGATCGTGCTGAAATTTGGAACGTAGTTAGATTTATAGTTCAATAGCAGATATGATTTTTTGCGTGAAAATTACGGGAACGGAAACGGCGCGTTTTTTTTTATTTACCCCCGATTACCTCGGATTTGTAATCTGTACCTACAACATTCTACTAGTCAAGCCCTTTCATTTGATACCCATATTGAGGGAGGTTGTGAAGAAATATTTTATTCGACATTTTGTGGAGGCGGCCATCTTGAATCGATATTAACCAAACATAGCTAAGAACCACCGCACTGAAATTAACCTTAAAAAAAATCGCATTGAAATCGGTCCATCCGCTTAAGCTCTGCTGTGCTACAGACAAACACACACACACAGATAGACAGACAGACATACATCGACGTCATCTTCTACTTGTCGACTTAAAACATCCCTGTTTTGGTCGGGGGTTAAAAATAATAGCTGAACCTACTGTTCAAGTAGTCAAATCATCCAGGATATCCTGCTCTATAGGTGCTTTATATTTCATGTAGGACTCGGAATGCGAACGGAACAATTTGCCAATAATCCTATCCCCGAGGGCAATAACCGAGGTGACGCCCAACAGAAATGGGTGTTATTGCCCATGAATGATTTCTACTCCACTCATAATATCGACTTGAATTCCTTTGTAAGTATTGAAATCGTGGAGGCTATTGTTTTCCTATGGTTGGTTCAGTATTGTATGATACTTACATATGTTAGTGAAATTGGGAACAATTCCTTGTGCTCAGTTTGGTAAATGAATCTAATATTTAACACTCACTATAGAACATTGTATGTAAATTAATTCAACGGTGAAGCGGCAACATATTTTATGTCTAATATGAAGTATGTTTTGTTCTCATTATTACCATGAGCTGATGAGGGCACATCTAACGTAAACATTGCCTTTCTTCCTGTATCTTAGTATATCATATCCCATCAAAAACAAAATGTGAAATCAGAACCAAGTTCAACACCTATTATGATAAATATCCCATAGTTGTTGATGTCAACGACAAGTGAGATTTAAATGGGTTTCAAGTTCAATGGTCGATTGTAAAATGTATTTATTTATAACAAAATAAAATTTTATAACAACTTTAATTTGATTTTTTTATAACTTGGATAAATTCTTAATCCTAATTCTTTAAATCCTTCCTGAGCTCTGTCTTGACTGGTTTTCATGAAATCCATGTCTTTCTTCATAAGTCAAAACTAAATATCATCGAAAATCGCATAGATCTCAACTATGTTATGAACATAGTTGTTACGAAAGCGTGAGATATTCGGAGTTTAAATCTACACTAGAGTAATACCTACATGAATCCACTACATACTTTTTGTTATCACTTTTACTTGAAAATTACAAAAAAAAGCAAAAAATAGTACTTAGTCTATTCCAACTATATTTCACTGGTAAACAAAAGTATTGAAATTGCACAAGATTTGTAAACGATATTCCACTGTATTGACGATTCAGGTACTTTACATAACGAGGGATTACCATAGTAAAACCAAATTACATGAGCGATGGCTTCCGCACGTCGAATAGCATTGACCAACTATCCAGGGTTATAGGTTCTAATACTAATACTAACACAAAGAGATGCTTCGATATCACGTAGTGATGCGGTTTCATTGTTTACTTATAATTAGATTTTATTGAATGTTCTTTATTAATTTTCATCTAATGAAGATACAAATACAAATACACCCTATTATACCACAAAACAAACAAAAAAAAAAACTGTAAAAAACTTAAGAGTAAACATTTTGGGCACAAAAGGCGATCTTATCGCTAATAGTGACCTCTTCCAGATAACCTTTTGATTATTAGGAAAAGGTAACAGATAAGGGCAGTGGTGTGGCATCATGAAGATCGGCTCATGTAAAAACGACAAACATATCCTAACATTGACATTCCAGTGATGTACTAAAATAGTACAAGATAAGATAGCATTTATTGACATACATATTAAAAACATACATTAAGGATCAGTAAAAAAATCCACCATCACCACCATCAACGGCTCAATAAACGTTCCCACTCGGGGCCTTCTCTCGCAAGGAGAGAGTAAAGGCCATAATCCACCACGCTGGCCCAGTGCGGGTTGGTGGATGACACATGACTTCGAAAGATTCTAGGTACATGTCGGTTTCCTCACGATGTTTTCCTTCACCGTTTTAAGTTAGCGGCATTACGCACATGACTTCGAAAAGACAGTGGTGCGTGTGGGTTTTGAACCCGGGGTCTCCGGATCGGCAGGCGCCGTTCTCCCGACTAGACCAGCCGTAACTTCAAAATCCATATCCATTAGAAACCAATTGTTTAACATAATATTAATTGATCTCGTCATTTGCAAAATAATATAACAAAATTACATTGAAAATATAAACTATTAAAAATGAATAAAATGCTGTATAGAAGGGCATTAATGTTGCTATCTATTATTATTATATCTATACATTATTGTGGTAATATAAGTACCTACCTAGGCACGTACAGTCTAACAGAGTCAATTACTCATAGAATTATTCAAGCGTCAATTGAAAAATCAATACTACTCGTAGTTAAAATTTAAATATTCACCTTTGCTGTGTTAAGTCCTCTGGATTAAAAACTGTTTGATTTTTCGTTCTAATATAAATTTTCTAGAGATGGTTTTAATATATTCCAGCAAATGATTCTATAAAAGTCTACCAAAGTTAATGGGTAGCCTCTTTTCAAATGCAGGACGTCTACTCTCTTTCTACGAAAACGTAATTTCGAAATAAACTCGCGACTTTCCAACTCCGATTCTACTTCCATCCGTGGTTTTGTCCGTTTAAATGTTCTAAGCCTACTCTAATCAAGGCCGATTTAAACTGAACGAACATAGAGCTAGAGCTGGAACAAGAGCATTCTTTCTCGATCTTTTAGTGTAAACGAAAGATCGTTCTTAGCGTTTTCCATATTATGTATTCCATAGAATATTTGCGAACGCAAACAAAACAACGAAAGAATGCTCTACGTTTGTTTACACCAAATGAATTTGATACAGTGGGGATAGAATGAGCATTCGCGCGTCTGATGTAAATCGGCCTTTAGAGTATGCTTATATTTATTTATACCTTTAAACGGGCAATTCTTGTACCTATATAAATATGTATAAATATATAGAATCTGAATCTCGGAAACGGCTCGACGGATTTTCATGAAATTATGTATGCAGGGGATTTCGGGGACGATAAATCGATCTAACTAGGTCTTATTTAAAAAAAAAAACGCATTTTATTCCCGTTTTTAGACAATGAAAAACTGTCACATTAGAATGTGAAAGTAAATTTCGCCGCGTGACGTGACAGCATAATTAGCTCAGACGGGAAGTCGGGCGCTCATAGCGGTCACGAATTAGTAGCTCCGGGTTCGAATCCAGACGGGTTCTCTTTTTTTTTCAATTTGTTTTTTTTTAGAAAATCTATTTCTTAGAGTCTTTTATCTGTAGGCATTTAAGTATATTTAGTATTTAAACCGAGCAAAGCTCGGTCACCCAGGTCAAACAACAACAACTAGAACATTTAAACGTCAAACAATGTTGTATCGGACGAAACGAAGTAGAACAAGAGCAGAAAAGGCGCGAGTATTTTTTCGAAATTACGTTTTCGTAGAAATAGAGTAGACGCCCTGGTCTGTATAGTATCGGCTGCTACATTATCCGCGACAACATTATATAAACATATGAAAAGGATAACCTAAAAACATATGTACAAAAAAAATACCGACTGCTAAACCACAAATACCTCATTACCTACACATCACATCTATTTATCAAAAATAAATTATGACTACCCCCTCATCTATTTCAATCATAATAATTTGTTTTGTTCATTATTTTTTCGCTATTGAGTGTCTATTCGTGGTTTTAAGTCGATCTCATTTTTTTGCAAAATATTTATGTTAAACAATCTAATGTCCCTCGGGAACTCATAAGTAACACAAATCTAGCATAAAATCTGTCCCTTCTTTGGTGTTAATTTATGTACTGTTTTCCAAAGAATTACTGAATGGGCGTTCCTGTTTGATTCATTGGCCCCTCCTATTTGGGATCTAATTAGCATTTTTCGCAGTCTCCGCCGCGATTCACGGCAATAAATCAGTTAAAGTAGAAACGGTTTATTGAGTGAAGTCCTGCGGGGACGCGTCGCTGCCCCATTGTGCCAAATTCAATTTATAGTTCTACCCGGGAATAGAATCGAAACTTAGATTGCGTCTAGATTGTGGCAGGTTTATAATGATTGTCGTCGGGGATTGCTGTTATAAACTAATCAACAAAATTATGTACCTGCGTGTTGTGGTGTAGTGGTTGTAGTCTTTGTAGAATTCCCTAACTATTTACAATTTAGATAGGCTTTAAATGACAAAAAAAATGCTATGACGATTCAGATTTCTTTTCAGAATCACTAATTACCTAGTTTTAGAGATGCTTAAAAGTATCATTGAATCCGCCCGAGAAAGTAGCACATCTTAACTAATCGCAACTAATAATTATACCGATAATGTAGTACAAACATTTAATGTCTTTCGGCGTTCGAAGATTACTGTTTTGAGAAGAATTATACCACTGCAATCAATTTCACGCCTCTCACGCCATCACATAGGTTACCCCTTAGCTTGCGTCATAGAATAGATAATATAGACGTGACAATGCTTCTCCTACTGGACTGAAATTACTGATTAAGACATTGACCAAAATAATAAGCACCGTTT
The DNA here is from genome assembly GCA_963693475.1 of Ectropis crepuscularia. Lineage (NCBI taxonomy): Eukaryota > Metazoa > Arthropoda > Insecta > Lepidoptera > Geometridae > Ectropis > Ectropis crepuscularia. The sequence goes on from OY856346.1 coordinate 11,801,569, forward strand.
GTAAATGTATATAAATTGTCATTTTCAATTTAATTGTGGAATGTGTAGAATAAGCGGGAGGGTTTTTCAAAAGGAATCAATCTCGGTCTCCTAAAGACGAGGTGAATCAGTTTCTAAGCTAATGCAATCCATCGTAGACCGTATCTTCGTTGAACATTAGACAAAATGTCGATCAAGCGTAACCTTATCCATGATTTAAAAATTTTAAAAACTACCGTATTTGATGGCAATCTAAAATGAAATATAAAATACCGCTGTCCTTGTCACATTAATGCTAGTAAAAGGAGAAAGAATTTGTTCACAAACAGTTTTAGAACTAACCAAAATACTTATTACACTTTGCTAAATAATTATTCACAATATTTACAAATATATAAAAATCTAAATAAAATTATTATACCGTACCATAAAAATAAGAAAGTGTTTATTTCATTTTATGATTAATTTTAGAATATGCGTTCAGATTTTTAGTTTAGTATTTGGCTATTAGCTTTAACATCGTAACTGTTCAAAATTACTAGATGGGTTTCAAGGTAAATTTTGCTCGTTATTGTGACTACGCCTACAGTCTTTTTAGTTTCGTATACTTTATAATGAGCTGAAAAGTTCTGAAAAGCCTTACCAGCTTACCACCGTATTACAAAACTTGACTTTAGCTCCATTTTGGATCTTTGAATTCGTTTGACGTCATTAAGGGGAGGTGGGCCGTAATTTTGAATTTTTTAAAACAATTTTAAGGCCTATAAAATAGTGTATTAAACTCTGAAAAATATATATGTATTAGTTAAGGATCTTATCTAGGTTAGTTCACAGTTAGTAACACGATTTAAAGAATTTCACTCGATAGAAAAAATCCCAAAGTTACCTCTTTTCATAAAGTTTTTTAAATTTTATGATTAAATTATTACATTTTTACACAAAATTTTTGTACTCAACGAAAGCCACTAAAAAGTTGTAGGTAAATTCGCAGAGTTTGACTTTCAGTTATTTACCATGTTTAAATAACTACAATATATATAGCGCGACGTTCGCTAGGCCCGATCAGTCGCGTTTTGGCACTCGCGGACAACGGACCTGTTCTTGATTTTTGCAATTTTGACAACCGATAAATCTTTAATATTACGATCATAGTACCACAGTATAACAATATTAGTAGGTATTACTACTGAAGAACGCTATGATCTTGATTTTTGATACCGTTTCCATTGGAATTGTAAATAGGCACTAATTCTGATTAGTACGCTGTTTACTTTATGTTGTAGGCCAACATGGTAGCCCCCATGCGCGGCTCCAGGGGGGGGGTCACGGGGGACATGACCCCCCCAAAATCATACGTGGGGCGCTACTTGTAAAGTCTTTTTTACTCGATTTATTGAATTTCTACTCGTGACCCCCCCCAAAATCTGAGGCTGCGTACTGGTGACCCCCCCCAAAATTCGAGGCTGGGACCGCGCCTGGTAGCCCCAAAAAACTGACGTCGATTCCGCCTCAGTAATACATTATAATAGAGAAGTTTGGGTTAAAATGTTCGTCCGTCAAATTAGTGGTTGAGAGAAGGGAATAATAGGGGAGGAATCCCCTGCGTAATGTTCTAAAACGTTTATATAAATAATACGTAACTTGCATTTATATGCCAGTTAGGTAAATTCTTTGGTAGTAGGGTACTTACTTAGAATAAAAGTCCTAAGTAATTAACTACCTAAGAATTGAAAAGCTAGTAACGCACGCATTTGATTAGTTAACAATGTCGTATCATATTATCGTTCTCGCTCAAATCCACTCGGCGGTTCCAATTTCAATACATCGAGCCTTTCATTTCCGAGCGTGACGATCAGCCTCATTTACAATTTACAAGTACGTCAAAAGAAGTTTTCACATCAAAACCTCACAATAAAAATCTCAACAAGAATCAGGACCTGCGGCTTACCAACCTTTCACAGTAATTTATTTTCGCAAAATACGATTTTTAGGTTACCTTTTTTTCAAATGTTGAATGTCGAATCGATATTGGCGATGTACATTCTGTCTCTTACTGTCAAATAACAAATAATAAATATAAATATAAGTATTGGTGGACAATTCACACACAACACCATCTGACCCCAAACTAAGCAAAGCTTGTAAGATGGCGGCCAGATAGCTGATATAATACTTATATAGTTTTAAATACATACTTATTATACATATAAACACCCAGACACAGTGTAAATATTTGAATTCATCACACAAATATTTGCACTGGGTGGGGATCGAACCCACGACCGTCGGCTTCGCAGGCTGAGCTACTACCAACTAAGCCACGAGGGCAGTCATAGTATTTTCGTCAGCTGATAGTATTTTCAAATTACCTTAGCAAAGAGTAAACCGACGCTATTAAAAAAAAACGAATACGTTAAATTAACTTTTAAGTTAAGTTAATTTAAAATTAATTTAAGACACTCGACCAAATTTAATAGGAAGTCTTTTAGGCTGTAAAAATAGAATTTAACTCTGCACTAAATTTCCGATACGTAAATATTTTGGTAAAGTTTAGAAACATATACTGAGCATAAAATCACAAAATAATGACAGATCCAGGTGGCGCTTCAAGCGCCATCTCGAAAAATCGTTTTCGGCCTATATCTCAAAAACTATGCACTTTGGAGGAAAAATCATACAGTCAATTATTGTAGAAAATAAAATTTCACATCTTTTGTTTCCAGCAAACATTTTTTTCGAACTTACCGATCACGATTATATGTATACCATTTAATGATAGCAATGTTTTTCGAAAAAACAACATCGTTCATCATCATGATTGAAGAGTCGAACGAAGAGTTTTGTCTCCCCTTTTGTAATAAGAATAACTAAGCTGTAAAACGTATTGTCAGAGTGGGTTTTTCTCGATGGTTCGAACCTTGGATTTTTCAAGTCTAGAGTGAATTTGTTTCTATTAGAGAATCGAGTTCCCTCATAGACCGCATTATCTTCATCCACCATCATCGGTATTATCGCAACCGTATCATTAAATGTTCCACTAATCGTAAACGGTAAGTTTTACAAAAATGGTTTGTTGGCAACAAAAGATGCAAAATTTTATTTTGTACAATATCGGTATCGTAATTGTTGCCATAAAGTACAAAGTTTCAAAGAAATATCGGCTAAAACAGCTTGTTTAATTGGCGTTTGAAGCTCCACCTGGATCTGTGAGCATTTTGTGATCTAAGTAAGTGATTTTTACCTCTTATAAAAAAACTTGGATCAGTAATTTAGTGCAAAGTATTTTTTAAAAATAAAGAATGACGAGACGAACAGGCCATGTGTCTGATGGTAAGCAACGTGCCTACCACATAACAGGACAGTGACATGCAGCTATTGGAACATGAAAGTCCAAATCATTACCTAGGGCTGCACTGCGCTCGTCACCCAGAGATCTAAGATGTTATATCTCTAAGCCCTGTAATTTCTCTGGAAACATTACCCTTCAAACCGGAACACAGTAATGTTTGCACATTACTGCTTGGCGGTAGAATAACTGGCAAAGGTGTGGTACTTCCCCAGGCGGACTCTCCTAAGAATCCTACCACTACTAAAAAAATGGACCAAACCAAAAAAACTCTCTATTTTTACTGGCCTTTAAGTTTCTAGAATTATGGATTAGGAAACACTTTAAAAAGATGAATGAAATTGTTAAAGCTGTTCTCAGCTTACAGCATCACCGAAAAAGAAAAGGTTCATTTTTGTATACCGGCAAGTAAAAAAATTGCGAAGTTCAAAAAAAATTATAAACTTTGAAAGACTTATTCTCAGAAACTATTGGGTGTACAGAGACAATTCTAATATCATATTGTAGCAAATTTAGTCTACTTTATAAACGCCATAAGAAAGTTTTTACAAAAACTAGTCGTTTAGGGTTATAATCGCCAAAATTTGAAATATAAACGATTTTTTCGCGGTTTTTTCGATTTTTGACAAAGTTTCGTTAGTCGCTCGAGGTCACAAACTTGGGACAATCAATAGGCCAACATCATAAACAAGTCTGCAAAAAATCAGATCTACCGGATTTAACGCTTACTGTAATGTATAAAGTTACTGGAGTATTACATTTACTCATGCTTTTGTGTTTTGAAAATCGCAATTCATTTGTTTCTTCCTCTGTTAGTTTTTTTTAGTTCAGTAATTTTTGTTGGGTCATTTTTCGCTTAGGACACGATTTAGCTGGTTCGCGCTAGAGTTCGGCCAACGCGATGAGCGTTTCCGATTATTGTACAGGATTCACTTTTCATCACATAAAATGATTCGATTTAAAATCCAGGTTGAGTAAGGTAATACAGCAGTCGACGCGCGTTTGTCAGTTTGCTGCACTCAATTCATCAGGTCTTCACCCACCTTTCAAGTTTTTCACCTCTCCAATTTGCTTAACTAACACCGCAGCGTGCAGCTAACTCAGACGTGGTTTGCTATGGATCCGCTCCCATCATTTATCAACTTTGGTCTCCGGCCGTCCACGGGGCTCATTCTGCCGGTCGTAATTTCCAGGACTAAAACGTTGGAACCAAAAACGCACTGTGTTTTCTTTTATGACACCGCCGCCATATACATTATTAATCCATGGAGCTGTTCCTGCAGTACTGGTGCCACGATGGAACTCGTGTTCGTGAATATCGCGAAATTTCAAGTTTTCCATTTTGTAAACTGAGAGACCGAAAGAAAAAACCAAAAGAGGAAAAAACAAATAAATTACGGTTTTCAAAACACAAAAGCATGGGTAAGTAGGTGTATAAAGGACAATGCCCACGTCCCATACATTGAAAACCCTGTCAAACTATTTTTGATACTGAAATTGCATAGAGATGAATAGTGTCTAATTAGGATTGTTCATGCTTCTTAAAACGTCTGCTGTTGGTGTTTTTTATTTTCCAAATACCAAAAATGAGTTACAGTTAAACCAAAAGTAAGGTTATGTTTACTGTCAAAATACATTAGAATTATGTTTTCTTTCGGATTAGAAGAGAAAAGAAAAGAAAGAACTATGGTATTATCTTTCAAAACATATTTCTTATCAGAATAAATAGGAATAATAGTACTTCTAACTACCAACTGATTACCATATGTATGAACACTTCATTTGCATATAAATATTGTCACAGAAGGGAATATCTTAATTGTGATATTAATATCTCATTATTTTGATATTCGAGTTAGAGGTTTCCATCAGACAACACAAGCATATATGGTTTTATGTAATTATTACCACAATTATGTACCTAAGTAATAAGGAGCACTGAATCACATAATTCCCAGTTTTGTTAAAACCAATATAAATTCCGTCACAAAAACTGGATGAGTTGTCGTTGACGTCCGATTAGGAATTAATAATATTCTTCTAATTCCTAATATTTCTCTACGCACCGCAAAGAAGCTCAAAAAATCTTCCTGGAGCAATCTCTTTTGAACAATCGGAATAATTTTACTGTGTCTGAAATCCGACATTGAAACATTGGTAATCGGAGTTTGTTGTGGTGAATAATGCATAAATATTACACCGCTTAGAAAACACGAAGAAAACTATAATATAGGACGAAAACAATTCATTTTGCTTGTTTACTTTTTGATTTGACAACTTGTCAATTTGACATTAATCGTTGACCACAAAGATTGTTTTACCTCTTTGTTTGACCAATTTGGTTTGGTGAAAACGTTTCGTTTCACAATTGCATGCCAACTTCTTTCTCGTTTACATTGTTATAAAATGCAATGATAATGTCTTTGTCGCCGTAATTACATATATCGTTATTTAAATATGTAAAAGTAGTAAGTAAACGACATTGTGAAAGAAATTGACATACATAACATCTACATTCAATCTCAATCTAACGCGGATCAATAAAACGAAACGCAAGTACCGATTCGTTATTGCAATATTTTCCAAGTCAGCTTTGTTGGAAAATGGTAGGTTTAATTTAAAGAAATGCAAATTATTTTATTTTGTAATGTTAGAAAGTTATATAACTTCGCTAACGAGTACAACAAAAAAATCACCGATTTTTTAATATCTATAACTCATATGTCTACACGACAAATATTTTGGCGAGTCAAAAATGGACATTGTCCTTTGAAATTGAATTTATAACCAAAGAGGAGATATTTGAGATCAAAGTGGCCAGTACGACAAAACATCAATTTCATATGTAAGAGCCGTGGTAAGGAAACGTAGTGATTATAGTGCTCGCAGTATAAGTCTGCGCGCGGCTGGTGGCGTACTTAATGTTGCCAGGTCAAGCTAATAGGTTCCCTTCCCGTTCATTGGGAACGTACAACTTCATAAAACAGGTACGGGAAGGGATTTTTCAGGGAAGCAATTTAAGTAACCACTCGACAACTGAGACTCAAGAACGAATGTCTCGAAGTAATTAACGCCTTTGCAGTGCTGGTTGGTTCAGTATGACCAAGTATCATTGGTAATTGGTACAGGCTGTCTGAGTCTCTTACCACCAGGAAAACTTTATTATAGTTTATTACATTATAAAAAATCTGTCATTTTCAACCTACACTATCATCGAAATAACAAGAATTTAATTTAAACTTGTGAATCTTTTATTGAGACCATAAATAACACTATTTGAAAATTTGGCGCGTAAACGTTATTTTAATGAGTCATTGGCTTCCCTAGAATCATCTTCTTTTTTTAATAGGGTTAAAATCACGATGAATCACGGCGGTAACCGCAAAAGTTCCTTCCATGTTCCTTTAATAGTTATTCTACTTGATATTGTGGGTTGTGGGTCTTCTTTGTGGCTCTTTATTCGAGTAACTGCGGATTTGTCCTACAATCGTCGAAATCTATTTCATTTTTCTTAAGCCACTTTTGGCTTTCTTCTTTTATATTGCCCATTGTAACCGCTTTATTTATCTGAGTGCAGTGGTATAATGCGTTGTCCATTACCACGTGACAGTACGTTCTGAAACGCCTACAATAAAAATACAGTAATGAATACAGAGTTAAAGATCAAAAGCATCCAAGCTAACGTTGAAAGAAAAATTAAGTAAGATTTCTTTTGGCGCACCGCTGTTAGGTGAAAGGGTCGATCGGGTGAACATGGAACCGCCGAGTGTGAGCGAGAAAGATATTAAAAAAAACATTTATAACTAGTTTCTCACATTCGGTCTTAAGCACACACATTTTTTCCCACGGGTAAATTGGCGATAAAACAATCAAACCCAAAGCCGCACCTCAACCTAAAGCCTCAGCTTTAAAATATGCCGATAATAGGGGGAGATTTGATTGCTATGGTATCACTACATGTTAGTTGTCAAATAGCTCTGCGTTTGGAAAACTGCACTTTTGGCCAGTTATTGTATCGTTCTTCTTCACAACCACGATTGATTTTGCAAGAACCAGCCACGGCCAGCACTTTTAATCACTTTCGGCATAATAAAAGCTATTAATTATTTTGGAAATTAATAAATACACCAAAAGTAAACAAACTTTTGTCAACTGACGTAAATAAGAAGTTGACGGCCTGTCAATTAGTTCCATATTTTGCTACGCGCAGAGTTATATTGCGAGCACTATACTTACTCTGTGGTAAGGACCCAATACTTCTTTAGATGGTGTTTATGATAAAAATAAATAACACCAATTAAATACAAACATCCTTTCTTTTGACGTGATAACGTCTTATAATTCGATGAAGCCGGCTGCACGCCCACAAAACATGACGTCATGTACCGTTACAGCGTTAACGTCGGTCGTTACCGTCGGTCGTTACCTCGCCGCATGTTTGTTACAGTTGTATTAATTATTTCGACCAGTAGTTCAAGCGGGGATGTAGCTCAGTGGTAGAGCGTTCGCTTTGCATGTGAAATGCCCCGGGTTCGATCCCCGGCATCTAAAAGCTTTTTTGCATTGTTTTTTGCAATGTTTTGATTGAAAATGACTAAATTCTACTGATTACTTTTTACATACAAATCTATTAAACAAATGAAATTAAAATTTTCTTTTGAAAAATGCTACCATTCCATCAGTATTTTCTTAAGACGTTGTCACGTTCTATCGTCAGTAAACCGACTTTACAGACAAACATTTTTTTAATATTCAATTTATTTACTCTACGCGTACAAAGAAGTTTTCACTTCAAAAGTATTAGAATATGCGAAGTCTGTCTAAAGAATATCCGACATTATTATATCTTAGCTCCATAATGTTTTAGCAGCCTTTGTGAGGTATGAAACGCAACAGGATTTTTTTTAACGTATAGTGTTAGATGCGGTGAGAATAAACAAAGAGGAAGTTATTGTTGATCAAATGGTACCTGGTTCCTTCTCGTGAAAAACCGCTCAAACGACACCGATTTGTTGATTAAAATACGGTTGAAGACAATGCGATGTAAGGTACTCGTAACATAAAAAACTGATTTAAAAAAATAGAAACACCGCAAAAGCCTGCTAATCGACCAAATGATATTTTGAAGGATGCCACTATCCCAATGACAAAAAATAAGAAGATAGGTTGGATACTTTTTAACTTGTTTTTAAATAGGGTATTTTTAAGAAAATACTCTAATTTGTGGATTTCTCTTTGTTATACACTTATTAAATCGCTTTTGGATCGCAAACATGGGGTTCTGTTCGGATACTATACATCCGTATACAGGAAAGCGAAAGTAAGACTTGAAAGGTCCCGCAGATACAGCCAGATGTCCATCATAGAGATGTAAGATCATGTATATATTTATGTATGTATGGGAGAACGATAATATTAAAATATAAACGAACTCCTAGACGTGTGTAGCTCAGATCTGAGCCGTTTCAAATAGTAGGTAGCTACTACAGATCATAAAAGTATGACTCGTTGAGTCACGGTTCAAATGTAAAACAAGCATTTAATTTGACGGCTTAGATGCGGTTCAGGAACGGCCTGCAGCTTTTGGTAGAAAAGTAATATTTAACCACAGACTAATACTCAACAGGTCAATTTTAACGAGACAGAAGAATTCTCACTCAGAGTCTCTCGTTTCTCACGTTTTCGAGTTACCCGTTTACCCAATAAAATATGTGTAACAACCACGTTAATTTTAATACTAAAACATTTATTATCGATATGCAATATCATATTGCTTATTACCTAGGTACACAAAAAAGCTCTAAAAACAAGAATAAGCGCCATTAGCTCTGGATATATTATGTAAACGTGATAAAGTTTGGCACTATTACGACCTACTTCATAAGCCTTTATTTGTACAATTTTGTTGATAACATTTTACTCCATTGTGAAACAGACAATGCCCATTAGATTAAAGTTGACATGAACAAACATTGCAATTCAAATAGTGATAAAAGTTATGAATAACACAATTACTTTAGGATGTAGTAAAAATAGACAATATTTACGGTTTTCTATAAAATTACCGGGTAAAAAGGTTTAGTCACATTATACATCTGAAAATCAGTGCCAAGTAGAATAAAAACAGACGAAAAACGATGAGCGAAGCGATGGAACAAACTTTGAGAGCAGTATAGTAGGTATGTGTCCAAAAACTGTCAAGCTTTATCCCATTATCCATATCAGCCGACAAAACTCATTTCTTCCTCGACGCAATTATGACTTTCGGGAGCTTGTTAATGTTATTTGCGATGACCATTACACAAATGAAAGTGTTGAAGGAAGTTCAGTATACGCTGTACGGTTGTCATATACGTAAGTGGCCACTAAACTTTATTGTTGCGTTTACGAGCTGGCGAAACTAGTTTAGGGGTGAGTCTACATCGAAACATCCAAAGATGAACTTCGTGGTGAATGTTGTGCATCGGATAGATAGCATTTTGAATCAAATTCTGATAAATTATATTTTAGATGGATAGATAGATACTCTTTATTGTTGACACCAAAAGAAAAACAGATTTACAGACAAAGAAAAACAATAACTAAGCTAGTGCTACAACAGGCGGCCTTATCGCTGAAAGCGATTTTAGTCTTAGGTTTGTCATTTTCTCCCTTAAAATAATCTCCACGAACCTTGGGATCGATGCCTTTTATATTGAGCTTAACTTATTTGAAAAATATGTATGTACCTATTTATTAAAGATATTAAGTATGTTTGCACTTGACTGCCATCTTGCTGATGTTAAGCGGCTCCCTGTAACGCGATCCATCCCACCGAGGGCGACGTGCCGACGTAATCGAGCAACCAACCAACATCCAATCATCTGGACGTCCTAACTTTTGGATGTATAATATTAGTAAGAAGCAGGATTAAATTAAAATTTAGATAATCAAATATTGCATCAATACGAGTAAATTAAAAAGAGTAAATTAGCCAAGCTGTAAATCCCTTTTTTTTTTTTTGTTGGGGAAATGCATTGACGCACCGTCCATCGTGTAGGGACACGGCAGGTGTGTCGGGCTCGACACCACTAAAAGTGGTGCCCCTACCGACTAAAACCCCCGCAGGTTTCTCAGGCATGGCAGCGGGTCAGTGTCGCGGGGTCACTCTGCGCACTCCCTTCGACGACTCTAACCCAACACCAGCACCCTTGCGGGCCCGCCTCGCGGGGGGCGGAACCCCCGCATTTGGCTCCAATGACGCACCGGAAACCAGCGATGCGTCACCGCCTCGGGAGAGCCTATCCCTAGGTGGGGTACCGAGTGGCCCTAAACGCTCGACGCCCCAGGCTCTCCAAGTGGAGACGGGGTACGAGCCCGAGTGGCTCGCCCCCGTGTCCGCTTCCTCCTCCGCGGAGGAGCGAGAGGATCCATCTCTCTCTCTCGCTCCTCGGTCTCCCTCCGCGACATGACTGTCTCGCAGAAGGAGACCATCGCCTCCCACGACCTCTCGCTGTCCAGCATCTTAGCTAAGATGATCGGCAGCGAGAGGTCCGCTCCCACGACCGCGGCTAGGGATAGCCGCGGTTCCTCCTCCCCCGGCTGTATATCCTGTCTCAGGTCAACTCAGTGGTACCTAGTGGATTTAACGTAAGTAATGCCCAAGCTACACGAGGCTGGTTTATCAAGCTAGGATAGCAAGCTAGTGTTAGTAAGCTAGCAAGCTAGTACTTCTAGCTTCGTGTAGACAAAACTAGCGTTGCGTAGCGTTGTCTACACCTACACAAAGCTAGAAGTACTGGGTTGGTTGCTTGCTATCCTAGCTTGAAAAACTGGCCTCGTGTAGCTCGGGCATTATGCATTATTAAAATTTGTTATTATACATGATGTTTCACGGTAGAATAAGAAGCTACGAGCATGGGCGGGGGTGAAACAAAACACCATCATTTTTAGCAGCTTTGCCATTGACGAATTACAGCGTATTTGGGACATAAAAAGGTAAGTTTTCACTAAATTTCGTTAAAAAAAAAATGTTTGTAAAAGATTAAAATAAAAAAACAAAAACTTGGTTTTTTGAATTTTTCACGTAAATTTTGAGGTTATGTGAAAAAAGTGTCAATACAAAAGTTTTAGGTCTTTTTATTACCTACAACTTTGCCATTTCACTTTTTTCGATAGGACTTTTAGTTTTGCCGGAAATCGAGAAACCCGTTTTTTACCGTTAAAAACTCACCCCTTCCCGACGTCAGATCGACCGTAAATTATTTTTCCTTTCATTTTTATAATATTCCCCTCTTTTTCTAATGGGTTTCATCCTACTATTATTTTTTTCCACATTTTATTATTTTTAAAAGCTTCTACCCTGGTCTAATACGACAAGATCGATATGAAAATGATATGAAGAAGAGAAATTGACATCCATGGTATATATAAATGAGCGGCCATGGTCAGGCACGTAGCAACGTGTCTAGTTATACTTATTGTTAATATGTATAATATTCGCCTTTATTTTATTGCCGTCTCTAAGTAGCAGTCGTAGTAATTCGTTTTCGAGAATCTTGGTGTTCTGAATTGGGCTAAGCAATACTTTACTCTGGGTCAGCGTCTAGTGATTTATAATGCTTAAGTTCGGCGCCAGATAGAGGATCATTCTTGCTCTTGGAACTACACATCTAGTACGTAAGAAAGTGTCATGGTAATATCTCGAAAATTTAAAAAACTTACTTAATATAATAGTACATGGGTGACCGAGCTTTGCTCGGTTTAAACACTGAGTATACTTAGATACCTACAATAAAAAATTTCAAAAAAAAAGATATGCTTGAAAAAAAAAGAGGCGCCGTCTAGATTCGAACCCGGATCTACTAATTAGTGACCGACAACTTCTCGCCTTATCTACTTTATTGTCGCGCAACGTTGTGAAATTTAGCGTCGCATTCTAATGTCAATGTAACAATTTTTCATTGTTAAAAAATGCGCATAAAATTACGTTATAAAAAAAAATCCTAGCTAGATCGATGTATCGTCCCCGAAGCCCCCTGCCTACATAATTTCATGAAAATTGTTCGAGCCGTTTCTGAGATTCAGATTATATATATATACACAAGAATTGCTCGTTTAAAGGTATAAGATAAGATTTTTTCAATTTTCTTTCAAACTTGATGTGAGAATAACTATATTGTTTTCCTCAGAAAAACCAAAAAGAGTGACTCCGATTCTTTGCTTCAATTCTTTACAAGGCCACTTTGTATTTTTTTATCGTACATATTTTATATGAGATTTCAAAAAATTATTCCTCTACCTATTCGGGCCTGTGCTATGTTTTCTATTATGTGTGAATATTTTTCGCGATTTCATTTGCCAAATTGACAACCTTATTTTTGAAATCAGTTATAATCAAAAAAATGTTTATTTCACGACTGACCTTGTGGCTTTAGGTACAAGTTCGCGCGGAGAGCGCGACACGAGACCGCGACAGGAGACCGCGACCGGACACCGCGACAAGCACTTGACATTATAGAATTGTATGGGCGCCAGTTCGCGCCGAGACCGCGACAGGAGACCGAGATACACAAGTGTCGCGGTCCGGTTTAGTTGGTAGTAAGTCACGCACGCAGAGCCAGAGGATTCCCAACCAGAACAAATATTTGTATGATGAATAGTTTTTGTTCTGCGTCTGATTGTTTCTATGTTTCATAAGTATGTGATTACACATCACATAGTTATACAAATAGCGACATTATCGCTAAAAGTGGTGTCATTCAGGCAACCGAAATCTGGTAAATTGAGAACAGCAGTGTACATACACTGCTATAAACGAAACGAATGTTTCTGAGAATTATGCTTACTATTAATATAGGTACTATCGGGCGAGGTATTCTTTCTAGTCGCACCTTTACAGTCATTTTTCGTAGAAACGAAACAAAGGCGAACACTTCTCTAGATATATGAGTACGTGCGGATATTTTAAAATTATTGTTTGGATTTATGCTTGCGCCGTAGAGAAATGTTTCTTCATGCTTTATTTATACTCTAGATCTAAGTTTAACTTTGCAATTTTTGCTATTAAAATGAGTTATCGTCGCAATATTTAAAACATAAGTTATTAAATGTAATTAAATTAACAGAAGTTTTTAGAAAACAATATTTATCACATCAGTTTATGGTCGTTTGCACGGACCGTTGCCAGCTAAAATGCTAACTAGCTACTTTCTAGCGCTGAATAATATAATATTCCAATATTATTCAGCGCTAGAAATATATAATATTTTCTGTGCGAAAAATTAGTTACCTCTCTTATAACTAGCGGCCTCAATCAACTTAGGCAGATTTTACTTTATTTAACTGACTTAAAAAAAAGAGGTTCTCAATTCGACTGTTTTTTATTTTTATGTTTGTAAGCCCAGAACTTTCAACTGGTCGAAGGAGACTAATATTTATTTTTCGACATTTTGAATTTCTACGCATTTCCGAATTCGAGACTTCCTGGATAGTCCCATATAAATTTTACCGAAATCGGTGGAGTGGTTTTTATAATATCAACAAAAATAAAATACATACGCGTAACGCGATAATTTTGCGTGAACGAGTAACAAACATACCTAAATCCATACATACAAACTTTTGAATTGATAATGTTAGTAGGATTCTAATAACATTAGTGATTGTGAGAGTTTAAAAATAAAAATAAAGATACGGCTGATCTAGTCGGGAGAACGGCGACTGCCGATCCGGAGCCTCCGGGTTCAAATCCCACCCACTGCGCCACTGTCTTTTCGAAATCAAATGCGTAATGCCACTAACTTAAAACGGTGAAGGAAAACATCGTGAGGAAACTGACATGTAACAAGAATCTTTCGAGGTCATGTGTCATCCACCAACCCGAAATGGGCCAGCGTGGTGGATTAAGGCCTTGACTATCTCCTTGCGAGAAAAGGCCTCGAGTCCCAGCAGTGGGAACATTTAGTGGGCTGGTTATGTGTAAATTTAATTTTTAAATTGAAATCGGTTATTTCGTATTTCGGACAAAAATAATTGTTTATAGTGGTTCGGATTGGCACATCCGGCTGATCCCTCTACTCTTTTTAGGGATCAAAATAGTTTTGGGCTGAAACTAAAGAAACCGTCCGAACTTTACAAACACCTGAAATCTTTTTGAATTTTTTTGTAGTGGTAGGACTCTTAGCAGAGTCCGCCTGGGGAAGTACCACACTTTTGCCAATTATTCTACCGCCAAGCAGTAATGTGCAAACATTACTGTGTTCCGGTTTGAAGGGCAATGTTTCCAGAGAAATTACAGGGCTTAGAGATATAACAACTTAGATCTCTGGGTGACGAGCGCAGTGCAGTGCTAGGTAATGATTTGGACTTTTCATGTTCCAATAGCTGCGTGTCACTGTGCTGTTATGTGGCAGGCATGTTGCTTACCATCAGGCACATGTCCTGCTCGTCTCGTCACTCTTTATTTAAAAAAAAAAAAAAAATTCTCTCACAAATGACAAAAGTGCTTCAGACCTTGAATCTAGACTTCAATTCCATAAACAATTTATGACAGGTGCACAAGTAAATACAGCTGGGTTGGGTGCGAGAAAGAAAAGGGAAGACCGAGACATAGTAAAAACCTTTCTACAACAAGACGAAAATGACGGTTACAAAGTGCGCGCTACGAATTTAGAAATGCAAAGTGTTTAATTAACCATAGGTGAGTTTTGTATCCCATTAGCTCTGAAGTGGCGCAACTTGCTCTATGACTGGTCTCCTGCCTTATTAAAATGTTATCTAAATGCTTTTCAAATGACCCTCCCTGACCAGAGTAACTTGGTAAGGTGGGAAAAATCCTCTGAAAAATGGTGCTATATTTGTGGAGAGGCGATATGTACAGCACATATATGGTGGGATGGTGGATGCTGTTATTCACAGCGCCATGAGAGAGTACTTGAAATCATACGTGAAGCCATAATATATATAAGTCTTTCGTAGCCGTAGCTAGATTCCAAAAAGGATTGACAACAAACAAAAGACAAATTAACTTTGTAAAAGAAGGCTCAACTTCAAACTCCAAGAACAAGCCTTACTCAATCCAGGGTACAGCTAGTGATTGGACTATTTTAATGGATACGTATGAAAATCACTATAAAATCCCAGAGGATGTGGGTGTTTCGTTATCCAGACCGGACATTTTCCTTTTTTCTAGAGCTACGAAACGCATAGTCCTTGTAGAGCTTACCGTACCGTGGGAAACTAATATACCTAAAGACCACGGGAAGAAACAAAATAAGTATTACGACCATCTAAACGAATTAACAAAAAACGGCTATGTAGTTAATTTATACGCTGTAGAAGTAGGAGCGAGAGGTATACCAGCAAAATCTCTCTATAACCTACTGAAAGACCATGGCTTATCCAGAAGTGCAGTACGTTCTATACTAGAACGAGTGTCAAAAGCTGCACTAGTAGGTTCATATCAGATTTGGCTGGGCAGGGAGAGAAACGCGAGTAGTGAAGGTGAGTGTTGATGTAGGTACGTCTGAAACGAGCCCCTTAATCCTACACCCGTGTCACAAGTCTCGGGATCTACTCGGGATTTCTCTCTCTGCCACACGATGGACCCGGTGAATTGAACGGTGAATCCATGGAATGCTAAGAGCTTCGTCTCTGAGACCTATGACAGTTGACCTCATATGGTCTTTAAAACCTACCGAACTTTTGGCTGGTATAATACTTACGCGCATACTTGAGAACAAACATGGAGTATACCTGAGAGCGGGTTTTTGCTTTTACTATCTAGTATTTTTTATAGCTTGCTAACAGTAATATCATCAATTATCAATATCATCAATCTATATCTCAATAATCAATAGGTACTCTATTGCATCGTATGGTTGGTGAAGCAATAAACATCTGTTCAGTATTTTTGAGGACATATTGCGCTGGCAGCATTACCGCGACCAACCCTTATCAAATCAGAAGATCATTTTCAAATTATCTTCTGCTGTTGTTCTGATCAGAGGATGTCCTCGCTGTTTGCATAATCGGCATTTAATTTAAACACATCAATTTTTCTTAATTGAAAACTACTTTACATTAAAATTAATAAATTGCCGCCTGTACTATTTTCTGAGAGATATATATCTAGAACTTTTAAAGTCCACAGTGAATACGTATGTATCTTCTTGTTCTGTGCATACCACCTCAACCACACAATTGTATACTATCTATTGATAATAAAAGGTGAACCTATTTGTGCATTAGAAACATAGTTTGAAATCGATTTATTTTCCCATAAGAAATATGAGCCTCATATGGCATTTATACATTATTCTTTATCTACTTACCTACTAGATTGTTTTCACGGGCCACAGGCACACCCATTCTACCCGTGGGGATATATTTAAAAGACTGCCCTGAAGGTCTTTTTCTATAATAATTCTTAGTAAAGGTATGCATATCAATATCACATACATGTTTTTCGAACTCCACAACTCGTAGTGTAGTTTTTTTAGCCTGGGCATGGTCTGTCAGAGAGTGACCATTCAGTACAAAGCCAAACAGATAACACATGGATGTTTGTGGACCACAGTATTGATGTTAAAATAAATAATAAACAAATGTTGGTAGACATTTCACACACAACACCATCTAGCACCAAACTAAGCAAAGTTTGTACTATGGGAGCCAGATAGCTGATATAATACTCATATATTTTTGAATACATAGATACTTATAATACATAGAAAACGCACAGACACAGTACAAACATCTGTATTCATCACACATATATTTGCACTGGGTGGGGATAGAACCCACTACCCACGGATGTTGCCTCTTAAATTAATCTATTGTTTAATTGTCTTGTGTTAAAGAAATTGAGAAGGGATTTCATGAAAACCATAAAAGTTTTTTAGTCATTATAAATATAGTGGTTACCAAAGTGAAAAAGCGAAACCCGTCTAATATCTACTACGTAAAAGACTCATTCCATATAGCAACTGTTCCCGTACATTTACTGCCGAAATTGGATATATCAGTCATGTGAGGACACATCCAGTGACGTAATATATGCAAAGTAGTCGCCTTGGTCGAAATCAGCCCGGAATGTATCATCATCGCCTACAAATATGACGTTAAATGAAGTAGGTACGAATCTAAAAGACCGAAGAATTGAGAAACGTAAAATATTGCGAACGCTTGCGTATAAAGTCCTGTATCTCGCCATAAAAAGGCTATCAGGGAATCGGCTTAATAGCTCCGTTTGAAAATTACAAACTTTGAGACAACGACTTTGTAAGGGGATTAAAAGCTAAATTACGTAATTACTTTAACCTTTCACAAAATTCTCTTTAACGTTTCCTATGGGTGGGATTTATAAGGGCAATTTGTGAGGCACTGCTACCTACGTCTTGAGTGAAAATGTTTATTCACCCTCTCAGGTAGTCACCGGACACGCCGGGATGCCATCCGTGTGTAAACGAAAAGAAAACCGTTCAACAACAAATAATTTCTTTATATCCCTACTGGTCCGCGAATTCACGTGTTTACGTCACAAAAGATGGGAAGGATCAGCTTTGATATTCGATAAAGAAAAACGTACCTACTGGTTAAGCACCCAAGATAAAGTAGAGGGTCTAGTTATTCCGCTGACGCAGTGCCGGGCCCGCTTGGAGCGTGCGGCCCGCGAAGCCACCGTTTTGTATATTATCTCGTGCTACAAATCACACCGGATGTCCCGCGGAGGGGAAATGAAAATTGAGATACCGGGGAGGCATTGTTCCGTGAAAATATATCTTCTTGATATTCTTAGGGCGCGGGACGGCCGGCGACGGCGACGCACGGATATTGCGATAATGTTACGTCATATCGGGAGATAAAAGCGCCTTTGATACCGTCGGATAAATTTTCACTTTCTTGTTGTGAGCCGCTTTCCTTTCAGGCTAAACAAGTCTCTGAGGATAGTGTCAGAATCTTCTCGGTCATTGTTTAGGGGTAATCGAGAGAAGCAACGGTAAAATTGCTGTTTCTCTTCAAACAAGACTGCCTTGTTTCGCAAAATAATTTCTTAGACAACAAAACAAGTACCTTTATTTGCGTACAAACGGCAGCATGTATTTCCATTGCTGTGTAAAGGGGAACAAAAGATACACATACGCAGAAGGTATAAATTCAAATAGAAGCCCACAGCCTTTGTTTAGGCCTCCACATTGGTTACGTTTATAATTCAAGTTTCTATTCTGAGGAGTCTTCACTATATACTACAGATGAATTTCTGATAAATTTAGTTGTTTTATAGACTTGAGGTTGATGCCAAAACTATTCGCATCACCCGTACAATACAATTTTGTTACATAGGTACCATAGGTAACATAGGTACTAAACCTCTCAAATTTAATATTTCAGTCTTGTTGGAAACTGGCACAAAATTTTACTAATGAGTAGTTGTCTCAAAAGATTTTTGATAGTCCATCTTTTTGGTGGTCAAATAAATGGTACAATTTTGTGAAGAAAAAATGTTTTGCCGTCATAAAGCTATTGAGAATTCCATTGGTCCCTTACGATTCCTTTACCAAATCTAAAACAGATCTGACCCAGATGTCTTATAACGATTCCAGTTACAAAGTTCATCCAACTTTTAACGTGTAAATTTTGAGCAAATTTGTCGCATTTAAAGTAATGATTATTAGCATCGTTCCCCACACCGAAGACAGGTAAAATGGCAAGAAGCGGTGATAATTTATCATTACGTACAAAGCGTCGTGATAAGGGCTCTTTCTCACTAAGCGTAGGACAAAAGGATGTCGGGTGGGACGCGCTCGCGACGGCAAAAACCCTGAGGATTACAAGGTTTGCTAAATATTTATCTAACACTTTCGCGCGTCAGGTGAGATACCTAGGGTCAGGTATCTATAGATAGGTAGGTAATCACAAGCTGCGGACTTAAATACTCGAACCGAAGCACCTACATAACAATAGTAATAGCCGTCCTACCTTGTGTGCACACAAGCAGAGGTATGGAAATAAATGAGTAAGAACAAGGACAAAATTTAAAAAATTCGAGTTATCTCCAATGCAACTGATTTTGATTTTGACTGAGAATGATCTGTTAAAATAGATCCTTGCTTATAGCTGTTTTTCCACATTTCATACTTCAACGACGAAGATAAGCTTTCTAAAATCAAAGCTGCTCTCAGCTCCGGAGATTCGATATCCAAACGAACATTGTTTTAGCTATCCTAATATCTCTAATTCAAACTCAGTGAGGCGATACCTATACGAGTATAGAATTTACTTTCAGGATGGCCTTATCTCGCATCCGCAGGGAACTACAAAGAGGGACTTCGTTTGAATTTAGAACAAATTTTAAACTAACTTTGTTCAGAAATCGGTAGCACTCGCATGGCCGCATTCACAATCTGGTTAATACGTTCCTATTTCTTTTTTTTTGCTATGCGACGAAGTTAATTGGGATCGCATTTAGCGTTCACTACATTATTCTGTTTGCCTGTTTAGTCTGGTTATCGTACAGAAAGGGATCTCTATGTTTGGCTCGCAGTGATATTCCACACGAGCTACACTCAAATGAAATGATTTTCCTTCTCACTTATCTATAATTCTCGAGCTTTAGAGTTCAAAGTTGTTTGATTTTGTTGGCAATTCCGCTTTTCGTTATGAATACTTGATGTATATTTCTAGTAAAAAAGAAAAAAGTTCCATACCCATGCCATTTTTACTCGTAGTACGACAGACACTAAAATACCTGGTAGGTATACTTACATATCAGGTATATACTAGTAGTACGTACTAGATAATATTTACGGATGTTTTTTAATCTTTCACACAAAAACTAATGAAGTGACCTAGATGGAATTTGATACATATAAAGTTATAAGTCTGGGATACCATATGGGTTAATGCAAAATTGTATCCCAGGAAAATAATGGGATCGCAATGAAATCTTAAGGCGCTGCTAGTTAAAAATAAGTCTCAATACTTCAAACTAAATACAAGTGGTGATAGTTAAGTTTTGCCACTTCTTTTCACCAGATATTATCAATGAAGGTGTAGGGAGTGTGTTCCGAAGGTTGGCGGCCATGCTGGCATGCTGGTCTGTAAGGGAAATTATGGCGAAATACTTGCAACCTCATCAGCTGGATTTTGGCACACATAGGGGGTGTGAGGCGGCTATCCATCCGACACGGGCATTCGTTATGGACCTGAAGAACTCAGATTGTGTCGTTTTGAAACTAGACCTTTCTAATGCTTTCTAAACTCCCTAGAAAAAGACCGAGGTGGAGAATAAAATTCCCTCCCTTTACCCTTTTCTTTGTCAGATTTATGCTTCTCCGTCATAATCATAAGGTTCGGTGGAAGACGTCTACCAGGATCTGGAGATGGTTATACCTCGGATTAGGGAACTGGGTCTAGAGCTTAATCCTAATAAGTGTGAGTTTTATCCTTGTAGTGCCAGAGCTCATGTCCACTTCCAAGGGTTCACCCCATTATTGCCTGGCCTCACGGAGGTTTCTAGAGAGTCTTTTTCTCTATTAGGGTCCCCTATCTTCTTGGATGGAGTGCCTGAAGCAATATCATTTCGCAAGAGGCTTCTTCTTGCCGCTCGGGAGCGTCTCGGTGGTCTTTCGGCTCATGTGGCTTTAGTGTTGTTTCGCATGTGTTTTGCCTTCCCCAAGCTAACATATCTTTCACGAACTGACCAACCTGGCTTTGTCCTCAGGATGTCTCTTCGTTTGATGAAGTTTTGCGAGCGACGGTGAAATCAATTCTGAATGTCTCTCTGGATGACATTGAATGGAATCAGGCGGCTCTTCTTGTCAGATATGGGGCTCTTGGGGTGCGATGCGCACGCGATGTGGGCGTACTGGCTTTTTTGGCGTCGGCGCGTGGGGTAGCAGACCTAGTCACTGTAATCCTTCATTCTGACGGTAGCGTGGCGAGCATACCGTTTGCGTCGGATACCCTGTTGGCTTGGTCTGTCCTCAGAGGAGTGTGTCTGGTCCTCTAGTTCCTTGTTCTCAGCGCACTTGGGATGACATCACGTCAAAAGAAATCAAGGAGAAGCTGTTGGAGGGTGCTACAGGAGCTAATTTAGCCAGACTTCGTGCAGTGTAACAACCAGAACTGGGAGCATAGTTGCACGCGTTGCCATCGCACTTTCCTGGATGGTGACTCTCTGCGTGTGCCGGTGGCCCTTCGCCTGGGCTGCAAGGTGTGTGAACCTCATATATGCACCTGCGGTTCCAAGGTGGAGGCCGATGGTCATCACGCATTGAGTTGCCGTCGCTGTATAGGCAGATTCTCGCGTCACCACGCTCTCAACGACATAGTTCGGAGAACCTTTATATCGGTCAACGTCCCGTGCGTGCTTGAGCCACCGGGTCTTAGAAGGTCTGATGGTGAGAAACCCGACGGGATGACGTTGGTGCCCTGGAAGAATGGCAGGTGTCTGGTATGGGATGCCACTGGTGTTAGCACTGTGGCGCCCAGTCATCTTAGTCGATCCATTTTTTGGTGAGCGAGTTGGGGCGTAAACTACGCCACGAATCGGGGGACTCCCGCACCGGCTCGTACCTACCTGGTGCAAAGGCTGGGCATAGCAATCCAGCGAGGCAATGTGGCCAGTGTAATGGGCACTTTTGGACCGGGTGCTGTTCGGGGTGGGTTCTTTTAGATTAATGACGAATACTTTTCGTATTATTTATTTAAGGTGATAATAAATAAGTACTTGATTTAATCTACCACAGTCTTTTTGATACGATCGCAAGAGCTAAAACTGAACCTAACCTTTATTTATTTATTTATTTAATTCAATTTAAACATATAACTTACAGCTAAAAAAGAATAACCAAAACGTCACATGTTTGAGCTGAGATAGGCGACAATTTCAGCTTTAAAATTTCCTTGTTTATCAAAGAAAATGTCCTTTGTACTACGATGTGCCTCTTAATATTCAGGTAGTTATAGATATATTCGATTTTATACAAGTTGGCTTCTCCATCTTTAAACGACTTCCAAAAAGGAGGAAGTTATCAACTCGACCACCATGTTTTATTTATGTATGTTACCTGATTTCTCGAGAGCGCCCGAACCGATTTTAGAATTTATTTTTGTGTTCGGATCATGCTTCCCGAATGATTCCCATATACATTTTATCTAAATCGGTTTAGTGTTTTTTGAAATATGAACAGAAATCTAAAATTTGCCTACTCTGGATGACGTTGTTGTAGCTTTCACAAAAGTTATGAAATTCGATCCTGTCAACACGAAATTGTGTAAATGTATTAATGAAAAGTTATTTTGCACCAAAAAAGATAAAATAAACTCTTTTTACACAAAAATTTAACTGACTTCAAAACCACATATAGACATTCAAAAGCAAAAAATAAGTTAATTTCATTATTATAAGCGATAGGTACTCATTCATCTATTATTATATATTATTGAAATGTTTTCTGATTAGTACAGAATTTCCTTCTTTATTTAATTACTGTTACTTTTTTATTTTGTCGTGATGTGTTACTTCTGGCCATTAATATTAATCTACACCTTTTCAATGATAAAATCTGTTCCTTTTTCAGAGTTTGTTGCTATAAAAATACAAATAAATCTTAACTCTTAATGAAATGGGGCGATAAGTATAATAGACAAAACCCATCTCCAGTATTATGGGGGTACAAGGCGACGGGTTTCAAAATATGTAATAAGATTTTTGATTTTAAAAAATGCAATCCGATTCCTCTCAAACGACTAATTACTTAGCCCAAATTAGTAATTCCGTACATTGATCGTTTATTCGTACCCATACCGAAATCCGGACACCGTATCCGACGAGAGTCGAGACCGGCTAATTTGGCTCCCGGCGTGAAATGGACCGAGTCATTCCCGCACAAAGCGCCACTAATGCGCGCCCGTCCGTTGCTGGTCCGCAATTATATTTGCATACGACCACCTCTACGGCAGAGCGCGATTGTATCGGACAAAAGGTGAAGTCACAGATTAGTGTACCAAACACCTACTCGTAGACTATCCTATTGACGCAACGGAATTAAAGGTGGAAGTGAGCGCCAGGACCGCTGGACCAGGTGTGACGTTTCACGTTTTCACAATCCGATACCACCGGATACCCACTAGCATTGTGATTTTTTGTTAGTCATCTAATTTAAGCATAATGGGAGGCTGCCATTTTTTTCATACGCATTAGAAGTCAAGTAAGACAGGTATTTAACCGAAACACTTAAATCAAACTTTTTTTTTAAACAAAGAGTGACGAGACGAGCAGGTCATGTACCTGATGGTAAGTAACATGCCTGCCACATAACAGCACAGTGACCCGCAGCTATTGGAACATGAAGAGTCCAAATCATTACCTAGCACTGCACTGCGTTGGTCACCCAGAGATCTAAGATGTTATATCTCTAAGCCCTGTAATTTCTCTGGAAACTTTATCCTTCAAACCGGAACACAGTAATGTTTGCACATTATGGCTTGGCGGTAGAATAACTGGCAAAGGTGTGGTACTTCCCCAGGCGGCCTCTACCAAGAGTTCTACCACAACAATTGTAGTAGTAGAAATCTTTGCACTGTCCGTTTGGGGAAGTATCTCACGTTTGGCAATTATTTATTTAGTACCGAATGTATTTTGCGTTGAAGGCCAATGTTTCCGGGTAAAGAGATAAATCATCTTTTAGCTCTTGGTGACGAGCGCATTGCAATGCTGGGCAATATTTTGGATTTTTGTTGTATAAAATAGCTGCGTGGCTGTAATTATTTATCAAACGCGTTGCTTACCATCAGACATGTGTCATGCATGTCCCGTCCCTTTAATTAAAAAACAGTAGAACCGCTTGCAGTTAGAATAAGACTTATTTTCATGTTATATTTAATCTCAAATCAGATTTTAATAAATCCAAAGCAACAAGGAGAGCAATTCCATAATTGGTTTTGTAATCCTAGATTATGCTTTCAGAATACTGACTTATATCGATTTAAGCTCCAAATGGAAGTATTAGTCGGAAGCTTCCACTGGCCATACCACTGTAGGTACCCCCCTCTCATAGCAGGGATTCCGCACTCCTCAAGAATTCCCCCTCTTATATACAAAGTGCATTTAGAATTTTCTTGACGTAGTGTGTTATTTTTAACACGCTTTTATTAGCTTCGCTTGTAACTTACTATGTATGTAAGAAACTCTTGGAATCTTAATTTGACCCACTTCCCGGTCTTCGATTAGGATAAAATTTTGCACACGCTCTGAGTTTTAATGACAATACATGACTAGCTAAGAAACGTCATTACAAATCCAATATGGCGGCCTCCCCAAGATGGCGGACTGGCTGTTTGAAATCCACCCCCATGATATGGGTCTCAAATGAAAGGGTTTACTGTCAGAAATACAAAAACATAGTCACGTGACTTAAATCCAATATGGCGGACGTCCAAGATGGCGGACAGGCTATTTGAAATGCACCCCTATGATATGGGTATCAAATGAAAGAGTTTGCTGTCAAGAATACGAAAAAAATAGTCACGTGACTTACATCCAATATGGCGGACATCCAAGATGGCGGATTGACTATTTGAAATGCACCCCATGATATGGATGTTAAATGAAAGGGTTTGCTGAATGATTTTTAGTGCGAGCTAAAAGCGTGTTTTTTAAACTATTATTATTTGTACAGGATTTTACAATAAATGTTTGCTAAAATAATGTTCGTGAAATAATACCGGTACAACAATAGACTTTCTTATACGAAATTGCCTTAACATTCCATAATAAGGAAAGGGTAGTAGGCTATTTCTCATCGCACCTCTAATTTCATGGTCACACAGTTATATTTTGTAAACGGCTTAAGTTAGAAACAACTGTTGATAATGGGTGAATAAAACATTTACTATAACTACAAGACGTATAAAGCTTGTCTCAATAGAAGTAATTATTTATTATAAAAATTAACATGAACGGTTAAAATCGGGGTCATTTTGCGCATTCTCATCGTGCCACACTTCCCGGCGCAATTAAACATTTGGTTACTGATTCACTAAATTTCAGTGTATTTGTACGTTGCATATACTAGTGTCATCGTAATAATGTACACTTTACACACAATATCACACAAACAATCTTATTGTAATTATTTTGAAGTTAAAACACAAAATGTGTCGGTCGCACGATTTTGGGTGCTTTAGATTTGCGTCGTAAACTAACAGCTGATTGTTGAGCCCTGCGATACCAACCAATCACAAATTATATTCGGTTGATTGTCTGTCGTGATCAAGCATGACAAGAGTAGGTAAGACATACAGCTCTTAGCTCCGTGACAAAAAAAGATATCGGTAAGTTTATACTTTTCACGAGTGTGTCTAGGAGTTTGCGTGGACGATATTTTTTGTACTTCTGTGTTAGCTATTAAACTCTGAGTTAGTTTATCGAAATTCTAGTTATATTGAGATGTTTGTGTGGTATTTCATTTAAAACATAACACCTTAATTTCGCCAGAATTTAAAAAATAGGGAAAGTTTCGTCACCAACCTGGCGTCACATTTGTGGCTTTTTGTCCATGAAGGTGTTTTTTGACCAGTTTTAAAAAAAGGTGAAACATTGTTAAATGTGAATTGTAATGTAAGTAACGGAACGGCTAAACCGATTTCGATGAAAGTTAATGTTAAAGTATCTTGAACCACGGTTTATGTTCTCTTCGCTGAATTTTAGTGGTCGTTTCATGTTTTTAGATCTACAGAACGATAGATCTATTTATATAGTTGGTGACAATGTTTATAAATCATCTAATTTAATTAAAACTTTGAAAATGTATTGTTATTCTTGCTTTTAATCATTTTATTTGCTAATTGACTTCAAAATTGTACATAAAGTACTTTGATTTGGATAAAACATCACCTACGTGGGCACAAAAAATTCAAAACGTTGTTTTTTCGAACAAGGCTCACGATTTTACTAACTGAATCGAAAATATTACTTCTCATATTGAATGGTTTATGTATGTTTAGAAAACCAATTCAAATAAGCAGTAATCAAATTTGTCCATGAAGGTGACGATGAGAATCGCAAAAATGAGAATTAGCCAGTAGAGCCTTTAATAGAACCACAGAAATCTAAATAACTTATTATTTAGATTTCTGTGAACAGAACTAACAATGCCAACACCAAACAGTATGTAACCACTTTGCTGCTTTTCATACAGAAAACAAACGAATAAGACGTTACGATCACTTACCATTAAAAAAAAACACTATATACTTAATTTTAGTTTTTTAGGTATCTATTTACTACGTACTTCCTAGTCCTACTAAATGTATATGATTATGTATGGATGTTTGTTATTCATGCAAAAACGAATTAAGGGGTCTTGATAAAATTAGGCATAACAGTCTGAAATAAAACGTAGGCTAATTTTTATCCCGGAAAATAACGGAATCGGGAAATTACGCGAGGGAAACGGCGGGGCTCTTGTAGTATCTAATGAATAAGTCGTGTTTTGTGATCATAAATATGGACATTGGTACGTAGGTACCTACGATGAAAACGAGGACTGTTTTTTTTTACGTCAGAAATTACCTTTTTGACAGAACGAGCTCTATTTGCACGGAAAATAACGAGGCCAAGTGCGAGTCCGACTCGCCTATGAAGGGTTCCGAAGTAGCAAGTAACGAAGAAAAGAAGATTTTATCATCAACAGATCAACCGCCCACTAAACGTTCCCACTGCTGGGACTCGGGGCCTTCTCTCGCAAGGAGAGAGTTAAGGCCATAATCCACCACGCTGGCCCAGTGCGGGTGGTGGTGGTGGATGACACATGATTTCAAAAGATTCTAGGTACATGTCGGTTTCCTGACGATGTTTTCCTTCACCGTATTAAGTTAGCGGCATTACGCACATGACTTCGAAAAGACAGTGTTGCGTGTGGGGTTTGAACCCGGGGTCTCCGGATCGGCAGGCGCCGATCTCCCGACTAGACCAGCCGTAACTTAATCGTAGATCGAAGATTTAAAAATAGTGTATTTATGACGTACTAAAAAAAACTACTTATCAGATCGAGTTCAACATAATTTTCGGTGGAAGTTTGGATGGTAATGTACTTCAAATATTTTTTTAGTTTTATCATTATCTTACTTTAGAAGTTACAGGGGGTGGCACTCATTTTACTAAAGTGGAAGTGTCTCTCGCGCAAATTATTCAGTTTAGCAAAAAGTTGTTTCAGAACCTTAACATGATTTTTAAAAACCTATCCAAAGACACCCCACATGTACGGGCTTTATAAAAACATTTTTTTGAGTTTCAGTTCTATGTATGGGCACCCCCAAAATGTATTGTTTTTTTTTCTATTTTTGTGTGAAAATCTTAACGCGGTTCACAGATTACATTTGCCAAGTTTCAACAGAATAAAGTGGCTGTGACATACGGACGGACAGACAGACATGACGAATCTATTAGGGTTCCGTTTTTACAATTTTACGGAACCCTAAAAAATTGGCAGTCATAGGGACTTAGGGACTACCGATAGAAGTGAAAACTAATAGCTCAGAATTTGATAGCTCACTTTGGAAACTACGCGGGTGAAACTGGAGGGTGTGGCCATGACCATGGCCATCTAGATCATACGAGTTTATCCAAAGATGTCTTTAATTTACGAACTTGACGTTTGAACTTAATTAATTCTTAGCCGACGGAATATCTGTGTGTGAAGCGCCAAAAAAGTGACCCTACATTAATAGCCATTGGCCAATGGTAGCTTATGATCACTCTAAATAAAGATTTTAAAAAAAACTTACGGCTCTCGCTACCATAACCAAGGTTACGTATTCTGCAGTATTTTTCTAATACACGAGTCCCAGCACTGGCCCACAATTACATTTGCATACGACCTCTAAGCGCGATTGTCAAACGAAAGGTAAAGTCAGCATACCTCGCCGGGTCAGGGAGGGTGCTGATGAGGGACCGCGGGAATCCAGATAACAGATATTGCTACAGACTTTGTAATCTGTGTTGTCATGAAATTTCCGGCCAAGCACTTGAACTGTATTATTTTCTTGAGAATCGCTCACTGTTATTCTCATCATTCAGATTTAAAAAGTATAAAATGATTTAGCAAAATTATGTATCACTTTTTTTGTAGGAATAGAATGACGAGACAGTGTCACGCAACTATTGGAACATGCAAATTCCAAATCAATACCAAGCACTGTACTACGCTCGTCACCCAGATATTTAAGATTTACCTCTATGCCCTGTCATTTCGCTGTAAGCATTGCCCTTCAAACCGACACACAGTTGTTTATTCACATTACTACTTAACGGTAGAATAACTGTGGTACTTCTGCTGGCAGACTCTGCCAAGACTACCACTACGAAAAAATACCGTGGTTAAAATTACTCTTGGTAAATAAAACTTAGGGTATGTACAGTAGTATCCATTATCATGTTTGAAACATAAAAGTTGCCTAGTTAGATTTATGAATCGCCTTCGTAGTTATCTCTAGAATAATTAATTGTGCCATCTCGGCTGCCAGTGACACAATTGTTCTACCTCAGCACCGAGCTGTAAAGAAATACTCAGTTACCTGGCTTGATAGCTGTTTATTTACGACTCAGAGTTATTTATTGTGAAGATATAGCTGTTGGTAGAGATACTTACTTGGTTATGACTTAGTGACATTTATACTTTGAACGTCGGCGTCGGTAGTAATTAAAATGAAGTGGCCAAGTGCGAGTTGGACTCGCCCATGAAGGGTTCCGTTGCAGCAAGTAACATTATATACATAGTATACATAGTTCTTGCAGTTCGTTGTAACTTTGATCGAAGTAGTTAGAATAGTGTATTTATGACGTACTAAAAAAACTACTCATCAGATCGAGTTCAAACCAATTTTCGTTGGTAGTTTGCATGGTAATGTACGTCATATTTTTTTTTTGTTTTTTCATTCTAGTTAGAGGGGGGGGGGGGGGACACACATTTTACCACTTTGGAAGTGTCTCTCGCGCAAATTATACAGTGTAGACAAAAAATATTTTAAAAATCTCAACATCATTTTTGAAGACCTATTGTTAGAAACCCCACATATTATGTAGGTTTGTTGAAAAATAAAAATGTTTTTCAGTTCTCAGTATGGGGGGCAACCCTAGTTTTTCTTTTTTAATTTTTTTTTTGTAAAAATCTTAATGCAGTTCACAGAGTAGTAAAGATCTACTTACCAAGTTTCAACAGTGTAGTTCTCATAGTTTCGGCAAAAAGTGGCTGTGACATACGGACGGACAGACAGACAGACAGACATGAGGAATCTATAAGGGTTCTGTTTTTACGTTTTACGGAACCCTAATAAAAAGGGACTGCCGATAGACAATCACACAGACAGTTAAAACCACTTTATTATTCTGCACACCAGAAAAGTTTACAAAACACATGTGGCACATGTGAAGCCTAGCTGTGGATCCAAGTGGAGGGAAGCTTATATAATTAGTGTCATACTTGGTAGCCTTATTGCTAATAGAGATTTCATCCAGACAACCATTACTGGCAGGAAACATACAAAGAAGAAACATACATACCTAGGTAGGTTTCACTTGGTAGTGAAGATGGTGACGTAAAAAAATACAACTTAGAATAATGATATTAAACGGCACTAATGTTGCACAATACGTCACTTGTATCCATCAACAGCCCACTATATGTTCCTACTGCTGGGACTCGGGGTCTTCTCTCGCAAGGAGAGAGTTAAGGCCATAATCCACCACGCTGGCCCAGTGCGGGTTGGTGGATGATACATGACTTCGAAAGATTCTAGGCACATGTCGGTTTCCTCACGATGTTTTCCTTCACCGTTTAAAGTTAGCGACATGACGCACATGACTTCGAAAAGACGTGCGTGTGGGGTTTGAATCCGGAGTCTCCGGATCGGCAGGCGCCGTTCTCCCGACTAGACCAGCCGTAACTTAGACCTGTATAGCTATACATAATGTTTGTTCCGTATAATCGGGCAACATTATATCGGCCATAAAAATCATAGCGGATCTATTGTTGACAGCCGGCTGTCAAGTGACGTTGTCTCGTTTCGCCGGTACGTTCGAGCCACTCCTTGTTTTTTTTTCTAACCTGGTTTGCTTTTCTGGATAAAAGTGTTATAGTGCTACGGGAATAGACTATTGGCGTGAACTGTGTTAATTACTACTGGATTAGTGCTGGAATATTATTTGTGAAGTGGCTACTGGATTGGCCCTTTTCTACAACGCCGGACCGTTGCTTCTGCTGGAACGGGAATTCGGGAGGTCGCCTCGATATCGCCTGGTTTGGTTCTTCCCACATTCCCATTTGATCCCTACCTACATTCCTGTCGTATCAAACTGGGCTTGGACGACGCCGGGAACCCTACGTAAGTAATTTTAAGTAACTTGTTTGCAATTAGGGGGTAAATATTAAAATCGGTATAAAAGCAAAATAATAATGTTCTAGACTTGCTATGGGCCCCAAGTCGGTATTTCTGGCATAAATACTATACATTTTTTGGTAGACAGAGCGCGGTTAGCCGTAAATACCCCTTTTTTGTTTTTAGTTTTCTGGGAAAATATATCGGGTAGGCCAGATATTTGGGGGTTCCCAGTTTATAATTTCTCCCCAAACTGTCGGGAAATTAGTATTAAGTGGTATCCGGCTTAATAGGTTGCGGATATAATTGTTGTGACATTGTCCGAACTTTAGGTTAATTTAAAATTAAAATTTAAATTTAAAAATGGCTTCGGATTTGGCCAACCAGCTCCGGTGGTTTGAATCCTTGCAAGGATTGGTCGGCAGGAGAGACCGGGAGGAGGCGCTGCTAAACAGGGCAGAGCACCTCGACAGGCGCCTGGAGGTCGCTGAGAGGAGCACAGGATTGCTGCGGGATGCAAGGCTGTCTCCAACTGAGGAGCAGATGGAGAGGATCGACGCGGACATGCGGCGCATCCTGGATGTGTACGACGAGGTCTCCGAAAGGGTTCGCCAGCTGGAGAGGTCTCGTCAGGGAAGGGCGAACTCGGGACCCGTCATCAGGGATGCGGGTTCGGGTGTAGTGGGACGCCTTCCCACTCTGGACTTGCCCAGGTTTACAGGTAACCTGCGGGAGTGGAGCGGCTTCCGGAGCATGTTCGCCTCTCTCGTGGATTCACGCACCGATTTGACGAGGGCGGAGAAACTGGCCTATCTCCGCACGTCACTGGAAGGTGAGGCACTCTCCCTGATCCAGCACCTGGAGCTGGACGACGACAACTTCGGCACGGCGATGGAGTTGCTGGAGACGAGGTTCCAAAACCCTCGGCTCCTCGCCGACGCTCACGTGTTCCAAATACTGGGGCTGCCGAAGGTGACTGAGAGGTCTCAGTTGAGGCCGCTAATCCTCACGCCCGTGAAGGTGGCGTACAACGCCTTGCGCAGCTTGGGACTGCCAGTAGAATACTGGTCGTTTCTACTGGTCCACATTCTGCTGGGCAAGGTGCCGCTGGAGTTGCGCGCCCGGTTCGAGCGGGAAAGGGGCCTTCACGGCGACCTGAAGGTCTTCCCCACGTTTGAGGAGCTGCTTCGGGTCCTGGAGTGGGAGGCGAGGATGGTAGAGTCGGCGCCTCAGGAGGCGCAGCCCGCCGCTTCAGCTCGTGGCCCTGCCGGAACAGGACCGCGACCTACCAATTCTCGCACTCAGGGTGGGGTAAAGCGGACGGCGACGGTGACGACTGCGTCGGAGCAGGAGTGCCCGAACTGTGGCCAGCTTCACGCGCTGGTGCAGTGTCCGGCCCTGCTTGCGAGGACGACTTCCGACCGACGAGGCATCGTTCGGCGGTTGCGTCGGTGCTACGGGTGCCTGGAGGGTCATTTGTACAATGACTGCCCCACGGCACGGCCGTGTCCTGGGTGTGGGGGACCACACCACCAGCTCTTGTGCACCAGGAGCGATGGTGCTGGTCGACAGCCCTCAGGGAGGGGGCCCTCCACGGGCGGGGGCGCTCCCACGCAGAGCCACGCATTGTACAACAATGAAGTGGCTACAGCGTGGAGCACACCCCCTCCACCCCAACTCCCGGCAGCACCGGGCAGCCCAACAAGGGGCGTCCTACACGTGGCTCGGTCACCGACCTCACAGCCCGCGCGGACGCGGGCGAACTGGAGAGGTGGAAGGGTGATACAGGAGTCACCACGGGGGCCACCTCCCCAGCGTTATCCTTCTCCGCCGCTGGATCCGCGACCAATAGAATGGAGGGTGTACACGCCTCCCCTTCATGAATATCCGAGGCTGGACTACCACCCGCCCTACTTTCGATATGGCAGGGCGGCCGGATATGCCCCCCCTCCGATGGCCCTTTGCACTCGGCAGCCATATTGGGCTGGGCCCTGTAGTCCGACGGGTTCGGACGGGCCTCGGAGGGATTGACTAGCCTCCGTTCCCTTGGCACAGGATCAACCGGTGGTCCTGCTGCCCACCCTCTGGTTAAGGGTTTGGGGTCCAAGAGGCGACTACGTCCGGATACGAGCGCTCTTGGACACAGGGTCCCAGGGGTGTATTTTGACAACCCGGGTTGCTCATCGCCTGGGCCTGGCTAGGTTTCCGTCACCGACTCCGTTGCGAGGAGTCGGGAACTCAGAGGTGCGGTCGGCTGGACAGACCCGCCTCTCCTTCTCGTCCGTACATTCCTATTCGGAAAGGATTGCGGTCAGGGCCACCGTCATGGATTCGGTTGTCGTTTGGCTTCCTCAGGTGGACACAGATCCGGATCTTTTGTCCTGTACTAAGGGTCTCAGGTTGGCGGATCCCCGCTTCGGGATGGCGGGTCCGGTAGATCTTTTGTTGGGTTCTGATGTACTGGGTTACATCATGAACGGGAAGCCTAGACTGTTGGACCAGTCTTCGCTGATGGCGCTGCCCACCATCTATGGGAACGCCATTTTGGGAATGGTGGATGAGTGGCAGCAGTCGAATCAGGCTTCTTTTACGGGAACGGCCCTCGCTCAGATCATGCAGAGGTTCTGGGAGATCGAAGAGCCGCCTACCGTGTCTCGGCTGGATCCCGAGCACGTGGAGTGTGAGAACTTTTATCAGGCTCACACTCGGAGAATGGTTTCTGGGCGATTGGAGACTAGGCTGCCTTTCCGGGATAATCCCCCGCGTCTGGGCCAGTCTCGATCATTGGCCGAGAAAAGGCTCAGGTCCATGGAGCGACGCATGGCTCGAGATCCTGTACTTCGGGAAAAGTACCTCGAGTTCATGAGGGAGTATGAGGCACTGGGCCACATGTCTCCGGCTCGTGACGACTGGTCGACCATGGACCACTACTTTTTGCCTCATCACGCTGTTTTGAAAGCGTCGACAGGCAAACTCAGGACGGTGTTCGATAGATCCGCTCCGACTTCGACAGGAGTGTCACTGAACCAGTGCCTCCACGCTGGACCGAAGTTACATCGGGATATTGTAGACATCATCCTGAATTTCCGTAGGCATCAGGTGGTGTTGGGAGCGGACATCCGTATGATGTTCCGACAAACGGTCATACACCCCGAGGACAGGAGGTTCCAGTTGATCCTCTGGCGGGAAAGTCCTCAGGACCCTATGATGGTGTATGAGTTGAACACCAACACCTATGGGTTGAGATCAAGCCCCTTCATTGCGATCCGCTCACTGCTGGAGTTGGCGGAGCAAGAACGGGCTCGGTACCCACGTGCAGCCGCAGTTCTGGAACGCGACCTGTACGTGGACGACGTTTGCACTGGTGCGCAGACGGTGGAGGAAGCTCTGTTGCTCCAGGATGAGCTTACAGAGCTTCTCGCATCTGGAGGCTATGAGCTTCGGAAATGGCTCTCTAACGACCCCAACGTCCTGGCTGGTATCCCGGACGATCACCAGCAGGATCCGGGGCTCTTCGAGGAAGGTGACGATCCGCACGGGATTGCGGTTCTGGGCATGCAGTATCAACCGGTTGCTGACATCTTCACCTTTCGGGTGGCACTGGAAGCCACACGCGCGTGGACAAAACGGACGGTTTTGTCCACCATCGCCAGGATGTTTGATCCAAACGGTTGGATCAGTCCGGTTCTGTTCGCAGCCAAGTGTCTGTTACAGCGACTTTGGACTCTGAAGGTCTCATGGGACGACCCCCTGGTTGGAGACTCGCTTAACATTTGGCTTCGTTTAATATCTGACCTCGAAACGGTCAATCGAGTGGCGTTGCCCCGTCGCATTCTGCCACCAGGCTGTAGCCGGATCAGCCTGCACGGGTTCTGTGATGCGTCCGAGCTGGGCTATGCCGCATCTGTGTACTTGCGTACAGTTGACGCTGGAGGCCACGTCAATGTCACGCTCTTATTGGGGAAGAGCAAGGTAGCTCCTATCAGGACACGACTCACTATTCCGAAACTGGAATTGAGCGGAGCCACATTACTTGCTCGGCTGCTTAAGCACGTATATCAGGAACTGTCCACCTCGATAGACATCCGGAAGGTCTATGCGTGGTCAGACAGTCAGGTCGTACTTGCCTGGTTAAGAGCAGCCCCTCACACTTTGGAGACCTTTGTGGGAAATCGGGTTTCCCAAATCCAAAACAATGGACTGGACATTGTTTGGAGACATGTCCCGGGTGAGTTGAACCCCGCTGACTGTGCTTCGCGCGGCTGTTCGCGCGGAGCTAGTTGATCACCCCTTATGGTGGGGTCCGGACTGGCTGCGGGAGCCAGAAGCTTCCTGGCCAGCTCTCGGCGCGGACTCGGAGCGAGCGGAGCTGCCCGGAGTCCACGTGCATGCGATTGTGGCGGAAGTGCCCCCAGACCCTGATTGGTTGACGGGTCGTTACAGCAAGCTGGATAAATTGCTGGGGGTAACTAGCTGGATTAAGCGCTTCATCCACAACTGTCGTCACCCTCGTCAGAGGAGGAGTGACCAGATCGCCACTGTGGAGGAGCGTCGGAGTTCCTTGCTGCACCTCATTCGGCTGGTACAGGGTGAGAGGTTTCCGACGGAACTTGAGGCGCTGCGCTGCGGTCGCGCTCGCTTGAAGGGTGCGGTCGCTAAGTTGAACCCTTTCACAGATCAGGATGGGCTTCTGCGCTTAGGAGGTCGGCTCCGGAAAGCCAACCTGCCGTACGGCAGCAGGCACCCCCTGTTGCTACCTAAAGGAGGTCCTCTGGTGGACCTGCTGATCACCGATCGGCATATCGGTAACGCGCACGCTGGATGTGGCGCGCTTCTCGCTGTGTTGCAGCGTGAATTCTGGATCTTGTCGGCTCGCAGGGCGGTCCGAAAGGTGCTGTTTAGATGTGTCCCTTGTTATAGGCTCAAGGCGTCTACCATGCAGCCCATGATGGGAGATCTTCCTCCGGATAGGATTTCTCCCTCGAGGCCGTTCGACGGGGTCGGAACGGACTTCGCTGGGCCCTTCTCGGTCAAGTCATCGACGTTGCGTAACGCCAAGGTCGTTAAAGCCTACCTGTGCGTCTTTGTGTGTTTGGCCACCAAAGCAGTCCACCTGGAGCTGGTCTCTGCGCTGTCTACGGAGGCCTTTGTCGCGGCGCTGGATCGCTTTTTAGCGCGAAGAGGAGTACCCTCTTTAATACGTTCGGACAATGGCACAAATTATCGAGGGGCGGCGAATTATTTACGCGAAGTTAATAATTTTTTAAATTCTGGTAATAATAGTTTAAGTCTGGCTCTCGCCCAGCGAGGAATCAGCTGGCAATTTAGTGTGCCGGCCTGTCCTCACTGGGGAAGAATTTTTGAGGCTGCGGTGAAGTCTGCTAAAACCCATCTCCGCCGTGTCATCGGGGAGACCGTGTTAACTTGGGAAGAGTTAGTCACTATACTATGCCGCTATGAGGCAGTGCTTAATTCCCGTCCTCTCTGTCCAATCTCGCCTGACCCTAACGATCTAGAAGTCTTGACGCCGGGTCACTTCTTGATCGGTCAGCCTTTAACCGCGTTGCCGGAGTATCCCTGGAAGGATGAGCGCCCCGGACGCCTGTCCCGTTTTCAATTATTGCAGCAAATAAGTCAAGACTTCTGGAGGCGCTGGTCGGCCGAGTACTTGCATCTGTTGCAACAACGGGTAAAACGGACAGATAGGACGGAGGCCCCTCGGGAAGGGGACTTAGTATTATTAAAAGAGGCAAATTTGGCCCCCCTACTCTGGCGTAGGGGACGTATTTTAAAATTGATATCTGGTACTGATGGCACACCCCGCGTGGCGGAGATTCTGGTTTCTGGTTCCAGACTTCAGCGCGCGGTGTCCTCTCTGGCACGCCTGCCTCTTTATTAGATATACGTATTTTTCATGGTTAAAATTTTATTTAATTTTATTGCTATTTTTGGTAAAGTTTTTTTTTTTTGGTTTGATTTCCACTTTCGGGTCAAAGTTGGGAATTTCGTTTTATTTGGGGTCCGGATACTGCTAAATACTGATTGCTAGAATTGACCTGGAGTTCAATTGGTCGGGGGTTTTGTTCCGTATAATCGGGCAACATTATATCGGCCATAAAAATCATAGCGGATCTATTGTTGACAAGTGACGTTGTCTCGTTTCGCCGGTACGTTCGAGCCACTCCTTGTTTTTTTTTCTAACCTGGTTTGCTTTTCTGGATAAAAGTGTTATAGTGCTACGGGAATAGACTATTGGCGTGAACTGTGTTAATTACTACTGGATTAGTGCTGGAATATTATTTGTGAAGTGGCTACTGGATTGGCCCTTTTCTACAACGCCGGACCGTTGCTTCTGCTGGAACGGGAATTCGGGAGGTCGCCTCGATATCGCCTGGTTTGGTTCTTCCCACATTCCCATTTGATCCCTACCTACATTCCTGTCGTATCAAACTGGGCTTGGACGACGCCGGGAACCCTACGTAAGTAATTTTAAGTAACTTGTTTGCAATTAGGGGGTAAATATTAAAATCGGTATAAAAGCAAAATAATAATGTTCTAGACTTGCTATGGGCCCCAAGTCGGTATTTCTGGCATAAATACTATACAATGTTCATGTTATGCTGTATGTCGGTGACGCGAACTCACAAGATTTCACTCATTAAATAAGCGTCTAACGGGCTCAGCACACGGTCAGGATGTCTACACTATTTCTACGAAAAACGTAATTTCGAAATTAACACGCGACTTTCCTACTCCGGTTCTACTTCGATCCGTTTAAATGTTCTAACCCAACTCTAATTAAGGCCGAACTAAACTGAACGGACATAGAGCTAGAGCTGGAACAAGAGCATTCTTTCTCGATCTTTTAGTGTAGGTAAACGAAAGATCGTTCTTAGCGTTTTCCATATTATATATTCCATAGAATCTTTGCGAACGCAAACAAAACAACGAAAGAATGCTCTACGTTTGTTTACACCAAATGAATTTGATACAGTGAGGATAGAATGAGCATTCGCTCGTCTGATGTAAATCAGCCTTTAGAGTAGACTTAGAACATTCGAACGTCAAACAAGGTTCGATCGGGCGAAACGAAGTAAAAGCGGAGTAGGATAGTCGCGAGTTTATTTCGAAATTACGTTTTTGTAGAAAGAGAGTAGACGTCCAGGTATATAGGTACTAACTAGGTTATACGTACATACGTTTTTAAACATTTATTCGTGTAAACAGGCCGCAGCAAATGCGCTAGTCTGGTATCAGAATATTACGTACCTATATACTCGTATGTTATAGGTAAGTACCTATATTCTAAAATATATAGATATACAACACGACGCGCGAAAATAAAACTAACATTTATGTACATAACCATATACCTACAGGCCGGTGACGCGAAACAATTTTTGTGTAGTCAAGGCGGCTAAATAAATTTTCACATCCATATGGTAAGTTTGCATTTGACTAGATCTTATGAATTTATGGTTCAATTAAACGAATTGAATTGAATATAAGAGCTGTGGTGAAAATACGAACTACTACTTCAGAACTTAGATACTCTTCTAGTAGGATTAATTTCATAGCCTACAGCAATCAAATAAATCGGAATATCTCTCAGTCGAAAACAGAAAATTGTAAAATCCGAAAGGACAACAGCACCTAGAGCTGTATTCGAAAACCGTATAATCCCGCTTCCATCCAACGCAGAGTGTTCAAAAGAAAAGCCTGTGGTTTTAAGCCCACATATAAAGAGTGGACAGCGTTGGAGAGAGCACTTCAACGTATTTGCATGAATACCAACCACATATTTGAAGCAACGGTCAGATCAGAGTCTGTTTAAAACCTCCCTGAAACATTCGCTGACACGAGTCATACGCCTGTTATCGTAGAATAAGTATATGTACTTATGTATCGTATAGTTAATTAATTTTGCATGGTTATTTTTATCCCGAAAAAAATTAGAGCTAAGAGAATTGCCATTTTCGAAACTCTACGTGGACGAAGTAGCAGGCAGATATTAGTGATATACGTGCAAACTATGCCACTAAACCTACGTTTAGCGAAAAGTTCACAGAAAAGGAGACAGTTTACTTAATAAACAATTATATAAAACACTTACTAGCGGCCCGCTCCGGCTTCGCTCGAATAATAACCTAGATATCAACTGCAGTGCCATCTGCCGTAGCCTATGTTACTCGGGAATAATGTAGCTTTCCAAAGGTGAAAGAATTTTTGAAATCGGTCCAGTAGTTTCGGAGCCTATTCATTACAAACAAACAAATATTTCCTCTTTATAATATTAGTATAGATAACAGGTATTACACATTTTCCTATTATTAATATTGTCTAATTTGATTAAAATAATTCAACATCGATTTAACGGGATTAAAACACAATAAATTCAGTAGATCGTAAAAAGGATTTTATATTCTTATCATAAAACTGTAACGGATTCTGTACACTGAAGATATTTTGAAATATTTTTTTCGAGGGCACTCTACCGATGCCAAAACTGCAATTTTTATGACATGTCTGACTGTCTGTCTGTATGTCAACCGCTTATCATGGCGAAACTACTGGTTCAATTCAAATGAAACTTGGGATTGTTTGAGTTCATAAGTGTATTCGAGAGTTCGTTTTTTTTGTTCGTTTCGATTTAGAGTTCGTAAGTGGATATCTGAATACTTTTATTTCCCAATTCGACCCGGTTTCTTGCGAGAGGGGGTTTTCCCTCATTACTTGATTTTGGAAAGAACGTACTTTGGATATTATGCCGTTCATATTTTAAAATCATTGGTTTTGTTGTTCATATATCATGGACCTAGGACTATAAGGACGTGTTCAGTAAAAAACTAATTACTAAGTATTTATGATGTTGAAGACAGAGGACGTACTTGACTTGCTCGCGATGTAGAATGCAAAAAAAACTTTAACTTTACTTAGTATTATAGTTTTCTTCATGGATTGTTTTACTGTGATTTACTTAACTTTGTCACCACGGCAAAAAAAATATCACAAACTTTCGCCCGTATTAAGGTAAACGGACCTGTTATATACAGAGCTATCAGGAGATATCCGTCGGTATCGGTACGAACAGGTAACAGGCACAATCCCGGGACGTCGCCATTAGGTGTTAACAACGATACGGGCCACATCATGCCTTTGTCTTCACTAGACAATAATATCCAACGTAGATAAAGGATATGACAGTAAAAATATTTTAAGAAAGATGAAATATAAATAGGATCTTATTGTATTACCAGCAGCGTAAATACATTAAATTTATAAATTTCCGCGGTATAGCCCGCAGCTTACCCAAAATATTGAATGTCACATTTATGTATTAATTTCGTTTTCCCGTAACTTCATTTTTTTTAAATATTAGTACAATTAAGAAACGAAAGTTACTTCTTATAGTATCAACTATCTACCAGTGTCCCGATAAAATCGTTCTAGCCGTTTCAGATATTACTCGGAACAAATAGATAAAAAAAAATGTTTTTTTTTGTGAGAGTATGGCATATTTTGTCGTATGGATTTAGTGAAAAGATTATATATTTGGAATTACAAACAGATACTTTTATTTGATTAATATTTATAGATTGGTTTGTGTAGCTCAGTGTAGATGTAATAATACATTGTCATTATGGAGGCGCGAAATCAAAACTAGTAATTCAAACATAATCGTCCGAATATCTAGTCACGTAACCGCAAACTTTATTATTTCCATCACGGAAATGTCACAAATTCTTAGGAAAAGATATTGGTTTCCCGTTTCGAATTCCATGTGTATCGTAACTCCCATAAACAGGGCTGCGGCATGTAATGGGGTCATAATGTCTAATAACCAAGACATGCCCTAAAAGAAATACCAGAACGCAAAGCTAATATCGCATTCGTCATCATTTATTAGCGAGATTAATAAATGAAAGCAGGGAAATTCTTTCGAGTTGGTTTTACGTAAGTATTAGATTTGGCTGTATTTCGTATTTTGTTACTGTTACGATATGCTGTATAAGATGTTGATGTTTGTTTTCTATGACGCATAGTACCTATGTCTCCAGGATTTTCTGCAGTTAATTGCGTAAATAATTT
This sequence comes from Ectropis crepuscularia, assembly GCA_963693475.1. NCBI lineage: Eukaryota > Metazoa > Arthropoda > Insecta > Lepidoptera > Geometridae > Ectropis > Ectropis crepuscularia. The sequence goes on from OY856346.1 coordinate 11,842,346, forward strand.
TTTTTTTGTAATTTATTTATTTAGTTGAACAGAACGGCTTTACATCTGTATCTGTCATCTGTTTTGATAAAAGTTATGCCTTTTGTCATAGCTTTGTGTAAAGGTAGGTAGGTACCTATTTATTGTACCATACATCTCATGTTATATTCCAATAAATATACCGCGATAAATTAAAATGGCAACTCAATCATGTCATGCGAGCATTTTGATTTCAGGGAATCTAAAAATTGATTGATGCGATTCACGGTTCTAAATTAAAATCATACATACCCAAGTGATGTTACGTATGAACACACGCAAAAAAACTAATCATTTACATAAATGTTTTTTTTTGCGATTACAATAACAATTGCTTTACAGATTTTCAAAATAACTTAATAATATATGCCAGCTACTGAAACAGTTGAGACGATTGTGGCTATATTTTTTGGAGTACAAATATTCTGATCCTGATATACAAACCGCTGAACTCGGGTCTATGTAAAATAGAGCTCGGGACGCCGGAATAGTACCTACCAAGCTGTGGAACAATACGTGATTTGAATCAAAAGGCCTCTACGGCGGTCCCGTTGTATCTATCACAACTGCAGTCAAAGTAATCCCAGGCCAGGATATGCAAAAGGTCAAGCAGTTGAGCTCTCATACCAATTGAATATTTAAGATGTCACCCGCGGTGTAAACAACAACTTTTTAATTTTTCAAGAGAATTTATTTTCATCAAATACGATTTATGAAAATAAAATAAATAATTAAAAAAAAAACCGACCAAAAAACAACAGATAAGAAAAACACTACAAAGACCAAAACAAGATTGACAAAATAAAGTATGTACTAAAACATTACTACATTACAAGCCAAAATAATTGACAAATGGGTCCCGGAAAAATCTTCTTTTAAAGACTTGTCATCTGAAGGCATTGAAAACAAATATATTCGAATGATTGAATTAAAATGCTTAAAAAAAAGATATGTTAGGGTTGCCCCCCATACTGAGAACTGAAACTCAACAATTTTTTTTTCATCAAACCTACACGACCCACTCGTGTGTCTATCAATAGGTCTTCAAAAATGATGTTGAGGTTTCTAAAATCATTTTCGTCTACACTAAATAATTTGCGCGAGAGACACTTCCAAAGTGGTAAAATGTGTCCCCCCCCCCCTCTAACTTCTAAAGTAAGAGAATGAAAAATCTCAAAAAAATATATGATGTATATTACCATGTAAAATACCAACGAAAATTAGTTTGAACTCAATCTGATGAGTAGTTTTTTTTAGTACGTCATAAATACACTATTATTGAAACTTCGATCAAAGTTACAACGAACTACAAGAACTATGTGTACTATGTATATTATGTTGCTTGCTGCAACGGAACCCTTCATGGGCGAGTCCAACTCGCACTTGGCCACTTTATTTTATAGATAATATTTTTTTTTCTACTACTTACAATTTTGCGTTAAAAATCTGAGATGTTGTTTTTTTTAAATTTAATACTCATCTAAGGGCACTTGGAAAGTTGAGACTAATCTAACGATATCTGAATCGTCAAAATCCATCCAACCGTTTGGAAGATACGTGGGAGCAAATAAATTTACAAACATACAAGATACGCGCGAAAAATACAACCCTTCTTTCAGTCGGGTAATTAGTCATTTCATCAAGTGTCCTACATTAATCAATGTTTGTCATTAAGTGTAATGGGATAAAAAGCATCTGTTGATCTATATAGCCGCTATAGAGTTACGTTGGAAGAAAAAAACACGCACGCTTACGAACCCACAAAATTTACTCACGTCACTTAATTCGTCGTCACAAATGTAGAAAACATCTGAAAGAATTAATCCAAATTTATGAGGAATCCTCAAAAATTTGGACAACGGCGAAAATCTGTTGCGGGTAATTATATTACCGTTGTTACAAACATACTAGATATTAAAACCATGGAGAAAAAAACAAGTTACATAGAGGAACACATTTTAAATGAAGAAATATTCAACTGAAATGTCTGCCCTTGATTCATCGGATGGAAAAAATCGGCGAAGTAGAAGATCTGCTGCGGACTTGTTAGGTAGTTTGCATGGTTGGGCAAACTCTTCTGTGAACTGGACGAGGACGCCACTACCGAATTTCTAAATGGAAATATGTAGAACTGTTTGTTTCGGAACCATTTTTATTGGACTTTTTATTTATGGATGGTTGGACAAAGTCACCTGTGAACTAGAGAAGGGAGCCACTATCGATTCTTGTGGAAGTGGATGAAGTATAACTGTTGGGGCCACCGTTTTTTTAAACTATCTACTAATTTTTGTGGCTTTATCTATTAAAGTAACCGCCGCGCCGTATTACAAATATTTTTTTGGGATTCTCCTATCCTATTCCTATTACATTTCTGGGCATTCGAGGTTTGTGACGTTCCTAACGTAAGAATCGTACTCAAAGGACAGTGAGTCGGTCCTACGTCCTACCTACCTCTACTCTTAGACATTTTTTACTTGCGATATCAAACTTAACTAATTGAATGTTTGGCTGTTATTTGTTGGAAACTGACTTGATCGACGATTCTTACTAGGTCTAGTTTACACAGTGCGAGCTGCTGACTAGACAGTAGACATTTACTCGGCTTGTCTACTCGTACGCCAGTAGCTCGGCTCGCCTTTGCTGTCTACACGACACTAGACCTGCTGTCGAATCTTGCGAGTTACCGCGATGTCGAGTGAACGTGTTATAGTAAAAAAAACTGTGATACGCTCTATGACAACAATATTATGTCCAGAATTAGAAAATGTATTTACAAATTAAAAAAAAAAAGAGCGAAAGAAAAGAGTTTGGATTAGAAAGTGGATGGCTAGAAGATCCTTAGGGGCAACAATTACCATTTTTAACGAGCTTTACCATGAAGACCCACGACAATATAAAGCAGTGATGAGAGTGACACCTGAACAAGTCGAAATACTTTTAAATTTGATAATGGTAATATGATATTGCGGGCGAGCATGCGAGTGAAAACAAAAAATCTTGAAGTAACTCGGATGCTACTACTGTCCAACTTGCACGTGCGAGTTACTCGTAAGTGACGTCCAAACAGTGCGAGTCACTGTAGTGCAGATACTCGGCAGGCTGACTCGTATGCTAGCTCGCACTGTGTAAACTAGGCATAAGTCATAATATTACGTTGGTGGTAAATTAAAATTTTTCAATCCAATGTCAATCCGGCTCTAATTTACAACGTTACTAGTAACGCCGTGCGGTTTTACCGGCGTTCACTATGTTTTCTCGTAGCTTTCGTTCTATTCTATGTTTTATTCTTCTGTTTTAAATTTCTACGCAATCCGTTGAGACGTTCCGAAGTGATTGGGCAACAATCATCCAACCATCCGAACTTTCGTATTTATAATATTAATATGATGAAAAGAAGGTCAAATCGTATTTAAAGGTTTATTCTGGATGATTAAGACGATGGTTTAATTTTACCATAATTCAAGACATTATTGATATGATAACAATTCCCCGCACTGCAGCCTCCCCTCGGATGATACTAATAAATATGCTAATGTCGACGTCCCAGAAGGATTTCCTCGGATTTTCATCTTTCGTATCCGATGACGTGGGCGAAAAATAAAACCACTAAATGTTGCCAGTATAACAAAAAAAATGTAACTCTCCGCTGCGACCACTAAAAATCAACATGATGAAAATACTTACTTACTTACTACTATTTGTCAATTAAAGAGTGGGATTTAGCTACTCAGTAGCATTAAGCCATTTAAAGGTTTGACTTATTGCTAATGACCTAGAAGGTTGATTTATTTATTGACAAATGCATTGTGTTAACACCTTAACTAAGAAACAATAGTTGGTAAATAATATGCATTAATTACGGAACATTGTGGATCGAATCCATTCTTGTGCGCTATAGGTGGGTAGGGTAGGCAGACGAAAAACTACTTTTTACTATAGGTACACCTATCTATTAGGGGGAGGTGGGGTGCATTGATACAAGGGGCACATTGATACACTAGCCTTATCTAATAATGGAGTGAATGGATTCGAGTGGTTCCATCTGTAAAACGTTCGCTAAAGCATCCAAACGCATCTATTGTAACCGCTCCGACCGTCTCTCAACGGTCAGCCTTAGGCATGTCGAGATGTGTTTTGAGCGTCTCTAAGTAAATTCTGACGCACTATGTGAAAATGTTTCGACACTCTTCCATAACATCTAACGAGGATCTTACTTTACCAAAGGTAAGTTAAACTATCAATTATTATGATTTCTGTTAATTTTACTTCAAATCAAAGTTAATTTAACTGTGATAATTTTAATTTTCAAAAATGTCGTTTGGGGCACTTTGATGCAACCAAGTGCGGGGCACATTGATGTGTATCATTGTGCCCCACCTCCATGTTATGGTGCCCATGCCCATGGCACCAAGGACGTTACTAAATACAATTTGACTGAGTATGAGGTGTTATACTTGAAAAAAAGTGCCAGGACTTACATTTTCGTTTTTCTAGACGTCGAAGACAAAGCAAGTGTTGATTTTAGAGATGTTTTTTTACACCTCCTTATACCAAATTTTACGAAAGGCACTAGTCGAACCTCATCTATGTACACTTTATATACCTTTTCTATTAATTTGAGTGCATATAATGTGCAATAAAATATAATCAAATTTTATGTTTTTTTTTTTCAAATAATGTTAAATTTATTGACTGTATAAGACTGACTGTTATTAATGGTTATTTGTTGTAAGAATTGCTTAAATAACTTATATTATAAGGCTGATGATGATCTCATCACGATATACAAGTTTAATCAATCTAAAAGTGATTTAATTTGACCATTTTAATAGATTTTTCACCCTGTATGAAAGTGCCCTACGAGGTGTATCAAAGTACCCCACTAGTGGGGCAGATTGATACTAAAGCCATTTTTTACAAAAATTCAATTATTTATTTACTTTGATAACTTAAAAAAAATTAAACTATGACATTATAAAACTAAATTACTAGGCTAAAAGTATAATAGAAAATTAATGGAAAATATTAAGTTTTTATACACTTTTTTTAACTTTCAATTTTTGTGTATCAATCTGCCCCACTTCCCCCTATAGAGGTACTAGCGGCCCGTTCCGGCTTCGCTCGGATCATAACCTAGACACTGTCTGCAGCGCCATCTGCCAGGCTTATTTATGAATCTAAACCATCCTCGAATCTACTTGTACACACACAAAAAAAAAACATTCAAATCGGTCCCGCCGTTTAGGAGGAGTTCACTGTCAAATGATTAAATTATTAAATTGGCTATTAAAAAATAGGGGGTTGGTGATAAAAGGGTAAACATTTAGGGTTGTATGTATTTTTTAAAGTTACATTATAAAAAAATAAAAACAAAAAATGTTGTCCAAAAATAAAATATTTCTTTAGGGGTGCACAACCCTTATCACTTAGGGGTATGAAAAATAGATAGTAGCCGATTCTCAGACCTACTGAATATGCATAAAATTTTTTGTAAAAATCAGTAAAGCCGTTTCGGAGGAGTAAGGTAACTAACACTGTGACACGAGAATTTTATATATAAGATATACTTACTATCCTACCTACATCCCGAAATGGAGCTTTGGTACACTGGCCATACTGCAATGATCCGTCGCGAGGAACACCGGTTTCAGCACGCTATTGCAGTAGGCTTGTATAGGCTGCTCAGAAAAGTTTGTAAAATGTGACAAGTTTTCACAAGTACTCATAAATACCTGTAATAGAGACTTGTTCGAAGTAAGAACTTTAGCTCAGATTCTCGTTCTCAAAGTTTGTCTAGTCTTCACTAGTTTCTACACTAGTATTAGTAACTAATTACGCGATAATTGGTGGTTATGTAGTGGAGCGAGACCCCGGTATTTCGGTGCAGTTTCAATGTAGATACCTATGCTCACGGGTAAATTAACGAACTAAACGAATTGTTATTTTTTTTTTTTAATCACAAGCATACTTGTCGAAGTAGCCACTTTTGCGATGATCACTGCTGTGATTACTAGTGGAACTCGAACGTTCGAGAAAATGTCGAGTCAACTCCATCCAATCCCCAGTTTACCCGAAAACGTGATGCATGTAACTGCATCGAAATATCGGGGACTAAATACACCATATTACCGCAGTGAATATCCCGTAATTATAGTGATAGCGTCAAACAATGCTCATCTTGTCTCTTCTGATGTTTTTTGTTATTTGTAGTTCGCAGAGCAGAGAGAGAATGGGAACAATCACGATTATTGATTTTTTTAGTCTAATTATTCGTTAAGGCCTTAATTGGGATCAAGATTATGGTAATTTGTCATTGATTATAGGTTGACACTTGGCCTCCCCCCGCCTGATGTCAAGTGAAAATACGGCGACGTTGAAGCTTGCTTACCTAGAAGACGCTGATTCTTTTTTGACAAAACCTGAGATCCATCAGGGAATGCTCACTCAGGCAACGTATTTCATATTTCTACAGTTCAGATGTTCCTACCATGAAAGTGAAGTGGTTCACTTCACTTTCTTCGCTTAGATCTTTGAAACGTCAACCATGAAACGATGTATAATTTTTGAGCTACGATCAAAGTGATTCTAGATGCTACAGTTCAGCTACACACTTTCCATAACGTATTCGACAAGAATAAATAAACTTGCAACTTTGCGTTGTTTGTTTTGGTTGATTGAAGACTTTGAATCTTTTCCGAACAAAAGCAAGGTATTATGGTACTGTACGGTGGTATTGTATAAAGCAAGCAAAGCGAAACAGAAGTAAGAATTCACTCCTAGGAACAGCTGATGATGTAGATGATGTTACTGCAAATTTTTTAGCTATCTACCAGACTTCAGGGAATATCCACAAATTGGCAACACTAAAACTGCTCGCAACGAGTATCTTGAAATATGGCCCTACCTGCTAAGGTACCCGTCCGCTTTGCATTGTAAATAACTCCCTACTTTTTAGTTTCTATCGCAAGAAACAGGAAAATACTTTTCTTATAGAAAACTTGGAAATAAAGCCAACATTTTAGTGATAAAAGTCAACATTTATAAGCTATGAAATTAGGTAGGTAATTTGATTGTTTATCTAAAAACTAAAAAGGCAGTTGGTTCTATTTTCATTTCAAAGCATCTAGTTTATTATTTTCTGTACAATGTTCACTCTATATTATTTCTGGTGTGCGTAATATGGTGTTTCTGTCTGTCTATTCATAATTTTATGCTATCACGATTCGAACTCATATTGAAAATATGTACCTACGGGATTTAATCGCGATATAAATGTATATCTAGGTCTATCTTATTTATTTTGTAAAAGGTGACACAAAATCCTATTTAGAAGAGGACCTAATCTGGGTCGAGATACCAGGAGCAATTTTCTCTCACTACACGTGCCTTAGTTTTCAGGGTGTGTGATAAATCCGTATCTACCTACAATGTAGAGGATCATTAGAGTTCACCAATGTTCGTAGAAACACCTTCGTAGAACGGAAAGTGTGTTCTTTCCCACTATACCACTGAAACAACGCCTGCCAAGCTCTTTCTCTGCACGGGCTTATACTTAGCAAAGCAATTTGCGGTACCTACGATAAGAGTGCAGCGTCATAAAATTGGTACGGCGATAGCATCTTAAAGGATTTTTGATTCAACGTCATTATGCCTATTTAAGCGGTTTTCCTATCGTCGATGTTGAAATCCATTTACGATGTACGAAAAAAGGGATTTGGGAGGATCGCAAAAGAGAAGTGCCTATTAGATTATACAGTCCTGGTACTTGAGCATATGCTACTGACACGTTACCTTGATGGCACTTTAATGATTTTTTTATGATTTCGTATTAACATAATGGGACGTGTTTCACGAGTTTGGTGGCGTACGCGGTATATTGTTATCAGTTAATAATGTTATAATTATGGTTATTACCGTAATTGGTTAATCCACGAAATTTAAATTGATTTACAATCCAATGTACCTCCCTAAAATGGGTTTAATGTTTTAAATGGTAGATAATCATTATTACAATGGAGTTACGCAACTATACAGTACCTGCCCTAAGCAAAATATAGAAATATAGATAGACGCCAACAAGTAGGTGATAATGTAAACACACCCACTAAAAGATCCATCTACAAAAAACGACCTCTTGGGCATAAAATTGTTTTGTTATTATTTCAGTCCTAAACTTATTTCACGCAATGAAACCGTAGATGAATAAATGAAATAATAGGAATCAGGTGTCTTTGATCATGACAATCTTAAAATATATCCTACAAATATGACAAACTAGCAGCGCCCCGCCGTTTTACCTGTGATGCTCCTGTTCCCGTTATTTTTCCGGGATAAAAAGTAGCGTATGTGTTCTTCCAGACTCAATCACGTAGTAACGTATGAACGGATCGGGCTGAAACTGAAATACAGTTAACTACATTGTTGTCTGAAACAGCACATAGGACACTTTTTAAACCGGGAAAATAACGGGAACGGGAACTACGGGGGTAAAACCGCGGGGCGCTGCTGGTATCCTATAAATCTGAAAGTTTCGATGTTTATTGCCCAATCACATCGTAAGAACTGAATGGGTCGAGCAAGTATTTGAAAATCAGATAGGTTACAATCTGGAATAGCACATTGGATTATGCCAAAGCTTTTATCCAGAGTTCTTATGTGATAAACATATTTTCCGCGGAAGAAGTTGCGAATACGTAATTAATAAACCGGTATTGTAAATTTTATCTTATATTTCTATGCTCTCTGTTGAGAAGATTGACGTAAACTTGGGGTGAACGTAGCAGGAGACCATGACTTCGGCCTCGAGACCAAACACCTTGTACAAATTCACCTTCACGTGTTTCGTGAAGCACATATAGGATATCTCGGGGATCACTGTCTACTTTTTATCAAAAGACAAGATGTGTTGAATTGGATTAGTAGGTTATGATATATACGATAGGTATTTATTTATTTTTCACTAGCAGCGCCCTCGCAGTCCCCGTTCTAGTTACTTTCCCGAGATAAAAAGGGGTTGGGCCATGAATCGAGCCGCCTGAATTTGAGGATTCTGCTGCTTTGGAATGGTGAAATGGATTTGTCTTGACCCTCTCAATTAGATTTTAGCTGCCAGAGTTACGCGAAAATATTTTAAATCAATATTTAATGTTTCTGTAAATTCGCACGAAAACCATGCGTGATGCGTGAAATGGACGCAATTTCAGGAAATATTGCAAAAATTTGTAACTTGTCTAAGTTTTTTGTTTTTTAAGAGGTTGGTCTCTCACCCTCTCACCCCCTCCCCCCCCCGCCCCTTAAATTCAGGCGGCTCAATTTAAGGGGGCGCCTAAAGCCAGAAAACGAAAAAAGGACATTTTCGACGCCGCTCACTGAAGTTAAGAAACTAAAAACTAGGACAAAAAAAAAAATATTGACGTGTGGGTACAATCAAGAAGAAGCACAATAACCGAATAGAATTTTAAAAATAGATCAGAGTTTTTTACAATAAAAAAATAAAAATGACACCAAAAAAACCCGTTTTAATTCGAGTACTCGAAATTATCAGCGATGACCCCACATTATTTTTTGGTAATAAAATTCCTATTTGTACGTTCTAGTAAAGTAACCGAAGACTTTTTTAAATGTAAGTATGTTTAGTTATTGAGTAATTAAATAAAACTTGGTCAAAAATGGACTCCTGATTAAATATTGATTTTTCCTCCAAACTGTGTCATGCTATTCTCGACTTTATGAACATCACATTAAGAAACGCATCGCGCGGGTGAAATCTGTTTTTTTCCTGGCTTTAGGCGCACTCTTAAGACTTTATCCATAAAAAGTAGCATACGTGCTATTTCAGATTATAATCCAACCGTGTTTCAAATTTCAGCCCGATCCTTTCAGACGTTCAAACGTGATTGAGCAACACACAAATTTTCGAATTTATAATATTAGTAGGAAGTAGTATATTCATGGGCCGTTTTTTCCAACTCATAATGCTCTCTAACATAGTATTAGTACACATGCAGAATAGTTTTCATGTTAGTGAGTTCGTTAACTTTGTATACTTTGTAATCGTAGCCACGGCAATAGTTTATAGCCCTTAAATCTTATCGTGGTAAATCAAACAAGGCTAGAAGGTTTGCGGAAGCTTAAAGAAACTTTAAAATTATGAGACTTAATGTCAGTACTCGTACTCCTTCTATAATAAGTATTGGCAATGGCGTATTCGTAACTTATAAACGAAATTATTTCTCAAATTACTCCGATATGAAACTGAACAATAAAATGAATAATTACCAGAATCAGGAATAGGTAAGTATATCAAATTCAGCACCTTTTCACAACATTTCACCCCTTAACGATTCACTATTAAAACTCGAAACGATCACATGTGCACATTGGAAGCTTTAAATAAAATTAATATTTTTCTCTTTGAGAACATTTCAAACATGAAAACGGCATATTTAACGTTTAGCGGAATTTAATATGTCATAAAACGTTATTTATACGGCCTTTACTGGAGCGTTGGAGATTTCATCGGTTCTCTGGAGCGCCCCGGGCCGCCTTAGCTCACTAACGGGTTAATCTCCTTTACAATATATTTTAGGATAAGAAGTAAACAAGAATATCTCGAGCGAGGAGATAACAAGTCGCCCCCGGCGATTATAATCAATCAACTAAAATATAATATCGCTTACTTGGAATTGGCGCTGTTGTGGATACTTTTCAAATTTAGTATCAATATCTTTATTAATAAATATAGGTAGGTAAGTTAGCTGGTTTGATAATGTTGTGCCTGTGGCTTTCGATTTTGTTTCTCAAATTTTTGAATCTTACACGAAGCGCATAGCAGAAAAGATATCTGAACTCTTAAGTAATAGCGATACTTAGACAAAATGACGAAAACTCATAAAGACCAACGAAATGTACAGAGCTTTAAACGTCTGAAATTAATTTTAACTTTATTGCTAGACTAGCTGCACCCTACAGTGTAACCCCTGGCTTAAGAATCACTAACTTTAACGGGGTAAAAAGTAGCCAATGAAATTACTACGAATTTAACTACCTACTTAATTCAAATCCGTTAAAGACATGTGTGATCAAACTTACACTTTTACAAATACACAAACTTTCACATTTGTAATATTAGTAGTTTTGTAGTATGTTGAACTTAACTTGTAAAGCACAAATCAAGTGTTTTGAATTTTACCTTTGCCGTTAAATTCAAGGTAACGTAAATGGTTTGTCATATTACAACCAACGATCTCAATACACAGATGTGCCCTCCCAAACTTCAGGGCGCACGGAAACATGTCATCATTGGGAAGAGTGGGCTCACTCTTTTCTTTCTATTCGGTTGCAGGAAGCGGTGGACGCCGGACGTTTTTACTTTTCACTATTCGTTGTCAACTACCAAAATAAGTAGAACCACAGCATATCTCGCCACTAGCGATTCTAGGGGTCAAGTAGATTGGTTGTTTGTAAACCACTTACGCTACACACAGAGACGGAGTTTATTACCAATTTCAAGGCACTCAGGGCACATCTTTTGGTTTATATCGATGATTACAACATTACGACATTCTCCTGGCCTTGTTACGCTTTTCAAATTTTTCACCTTCTGTTATCAGCTGGTTTGACAGTTATCTCCGTGATCGTAGGCAGCGAGTTCACCTTGAGGATAATTGGTCTTCCTAGTGTTCGACCTCTGCCGGTGTCCCTCAAGGTGGGGTCCTATCTCCTCCGCTTTTCTCCTTTTTTATAAATTCCATTTCCTCAAACCTTTCCTCATCCTATCACTTGTACGCTGATGATCTCCAGGTCTATTCTCACGCTCCTCTATCCAACATTTCTGAAGCAATTAACACCATTAACTTAGACTTGACTAGCATCTGCAGATGGAGTGAGTGTTTTGGGCAGAGGGTAAATCCTGAAAAATCGCAGGCCGTTATCATTGGTAGTGCTAGGCAGATATCCTATGTCGACTTTCAGTCGCTACCTAATATTGAGTTTGATGGTACCATCATACCTTATAGCAGTTCTGTCAAGAATTTGGGTGTTACTATGGACCGCTGCTTAAGCTGGGGACCGCAGCTTCAAGTCACTAGCAAGATGTTATATGCCGCGGCTGGAGCGTTGATGAAATTACGCAATTTTCTCACTACTTCCACCAAAATTTCACTTGTCCAGTCACTGCTGCTCCCCATCCTTGATTATGCCGACGTATGTTACCTTGATCTCACTGAGGAACAACTAAATAAGCTTGAGCGTCTTCAAAATTTCTGCATCAGGTTCATATTTGGCTTGCGCAAATTTGACCACGTTTCTCAATTTCGTGCTAAACTCAAGTGGCTCCCAATCCGTCTCCGCAGAAATGCACACATCTTATCACTTCTGTATAATGTGTTGTTCATCCCTACCTTCCCATCTTACCTTAAGGAATGCTTCTCTTTTTGTTACGAGACTTCACGTCCACGCTCTTTGAGAGCTGCTGTGGCACTCAACCTTGACACACCCTCACACAAGACCTTCTTCTATGGAAATTCTTTTACTGTTAAGGCTGTCCGTTTGTGGAATTCTTTGCCGGCACCTGTGAGACAATCGCAGTCCTTGAGCGTTTTTAAGAGCAAAGTAAAATATTTTTATTTATCACAATGCAAGACTGTCGACACTAGCAAATTGTAAGTTGTAGCACTGCTGTTTTTAAACTAGTTGGAATTGTTTTGTGTTCTGTTTTTGAATCACTATTCTTCCTAATATTCCTCACTTTTCTTGGTATTTTTATTTGTTATTCGTATTTATGTTAGTATTAAATGTTGTAGTAGCATATTTATAAGTTAATATTTATTATTTTATTTTAGTAATTTTTATTTAGTAGTATTATATAAATTAACGTCGCTCCCCCTGCCTGTATTTTGTATGTAGGCTATTTCCCTTGTGTTGGTTGCCTGGAAGAGATTGCTCTCAGCAATAAGGCCGCCACTTGTGATGCTAGTTCTTAAGTTTGTCAATGTAATTTTTATTTTATTTTTTGTATCACAATAAAGAGTTTTCTATCTATCTATCTATCTATCTATCTATCTATCTATCTATCTATCTATCTACAACGGACTCGACAATTTGTTAGCCATTGCTATTTTTTCAGTGAGTTTTAGAATAGTTCACGTAGCCTTTAAAGTAATGAAATGATGAGTAGAACATGACCGTTCCAGGTTTGTTTTTGTCACCGTAAAATTATCAACACCATCAAATTATAATCTCACGTTAGTTTGTAATCTGACGTCATCCTACTAATAATTAATATTAAAACTGTCACTGTATGGATGTTTGTTGCTCAATCACGTCCTAACGTATGAACGGATCGGGCTGAAATTTGGAACACAGATAGATTATAGTCTGGAAGAAAACATAGGCTACTTTTTTATCCCAGAAAACAACGGGAACAACGGGAACGGGAACTTCGCGGGTAGCACCGCGGGGCGCTGCTAGCTAGATTAAAATCTGAAGGTTTTTATAATTTCACGGTGACATGTTCCGCGTAATCATGTAAGTTTATGTAACTGAAAAATTGTAAATATTTACCGTCAGATAATTACAAACATACTGTCGGTTAGGTTAGTTTATAAACTAATGTCGCCATAGGATCCTTTGGAAAGAAAAGCTAAGGAATAAGTGATTTAACCTACACGACGTCACATGCGCGGCGGGTTTTTGTAGCAGTCTCAAAGACGGGTATTGCTCCAGCTTTGACTCCTCTCAAAGGCGTCAGACGCGAGGTGTTTCTAAAAGCGAAGCTAAATAAAATTTGAAAATCGTAAAGGCAACTCAGTGAAATTATTTTATACTACATAATCAAAAGCGTATTTGAGAACTGCATCGTCGGCTTTTTCTCTGTGGATAATTTTCGATCGCTGGTTAATTTCGTGATTCTGAAAGTTAACCATTTTGTGCTTAAACGCTTATATAGAATAACCATAATCTCATAGACAAAACTCATAGATACCTATAATTTACATGTCATATTCATTATAGACAATGAAAAACTAGAATCCCTAGAAATAGGAAACCCACGTGTTCTCACAACTGGGACTTCGAGTTTATTTCCACAAAAAGCGAATCAAGGCCATAACTAATCACGCTGATCAAGTGCAAGTTGGCAGATGAAACATGTAGTCAAAAGATGTCTTTCTTCTCCTTCGGTGTTAAAGCCAGTAGTGGTGACGATAAAATCGTCGATCTGCATTAGCTATATTTAGAAGTGATGACGGGGTTCGAGCCGACGACCTCAAGATTGTGAGACTGGATGTTATAGCCTCTAGCCCACTACGACTTATGCCAGCAGTCGCAAAAAATGATAATTACAACTTTAAAACCTTACGTTTCCACAAGTTTATTACTTAAATCAACAACACCCAGATGATGTAGGTAAGAAAATTAGCCATAACAAATAACAAAGAGATGCTAGGAAAATAACATTGTGTAAACAAAAGGGAGCTCCTCAAAACGTTATAAAACTGAAAACGTACTTTAAAACGAAACTGTTTCGTTATTAAAATAAATATTTACCCAAAGGGTGGTTCGGTCGTGCTTTTATAGGCGATTCTCTCGCAGATTGCATTCGAGTAGGCAGGACTTGGGATTTTATGACGAAATACCGAATATCTTTGAGATGTGGCTATTTTTACAACAGAAATATCGGTTTCTTTTAAGACTCCTCAAAACTGTAGATACTTGGACATCGACGGAAACTGGCTTGTTTGATTTTTTATAGATTTCCTTAATAGAGCATGCTATGGAGTTACACGATCTGATACTACCTTCTCCATTCTTTGATCGGACAGGTCGAAGGACATACAAGTACCATCTCTGTATGGTAGAGACCTTCTACCGAATCGTACTAAAAGATTCGTTTTCGAGATTTAGAATACCTAATCGTCTTTCTAATACCTTGAGACCTACCTACCTGGTTGGTGTCTTAAAGTCGAGAGTAAATGAGTGAAGTACCCTTTAGGAATACGTGCTCCACCTTCGGCCATAACGTAGCTTTCCACCAGGCGAGTTTTTTTTTAAATAAAGAATGACGAGACGAGCATGACATGTGCCTGATGGTAAGCAACATGCCTGCCACATATCAGCACAGTGACACGCAGCTATTGGAACATGAAGAATCCAAATCATTACCTAGCACTGCACTGCGCTCGTCACCCCGAGATCTAAGATGTTAAATCTCTAAGCCCTGTAATTTCTCTGGAAACATTGCCTTTCCAACCGGAACACAGTAATGTTTGCACATTACTGCTTGGCGGTAGAATATCTGGCAAAGGTGTGGTACTTCCCCAGGCGGACTCTGCTAAGAGTCCTACCACTACAGTGTTACATTGAGTATACCAACATTTACCTATTCTACTTACAAAATATAAACGTTGTTTTCTAATTATGACATAGTTAGGTATTGTGATCAACGTTATCATCATGTTTAGCAGATTCAAACTTTATGGATACTAAATAAACACAAACGAATCGTTCCTCACGTTTCTCAATTCATAGAACGAATTATTATCTGTTTTTTGTAGCTAGAGTAATTTTCATCGAATGGTAAAGAAACAGATTAAATTGTATTTATTACTTCTCTGAAAGAAAATATGTGACAATGTAGATTCCGATATATTTTGATTGTAAATAACATTGACATTTCCATATGGTGAAGCGAAGATCTAACGCTGTTAGGGCGTTCAATAGAACTTCCTGGGAAATCCATCTATCAATGGGTTCCAAGAAGAGATTACAGCAACATTCTTTACCTACATGAAACCCAACCCACTCGGGAATATGCCGAGATAAAGTTTATGTCAAACTATTCCGTTTGATGCAATGTGGTAACGGCTAAAAGGCGAAAAATATTTTGAAGCCCAGCCAGTGATGCTTACTTTGGTTTGGTCAAAGTTTTGCTACTATGTAAGTTTATTTCGAACCAGCTGAAAATGCATGGAACTTTTAGCACCTAGTTTTCTTTTCTAGCCACTCTAGTTTTTCAGTTTTATTGGAAAAACTCAATCTATACGGCTTATATTTTAACTAGTTCAACATACGAACTAGCTATTCTAAACCAAATTTACCCAAATTGGGTTCTAGTTACAGCCACTAAAATAAATAAATATTGGTGGACATCACACACAACACCATCTGACCCCAAACTACGCAAAGCTTGTACTATGGCGGCCAGATAGCGGATATAATACTTATATAATTTTAAATACATACTTATTATACATAGAAACACCCAGACAGTGCAAACATTTGAATTCATCACACAAATATTTGCACTCGGTGGGAATCGAACCCACGACCCCCGGCTTCGCAGGCAGAGCTAATACCCACTAAGCCACGAGGCCAGCCAAAATACACTACGCTTCTCAGTATTGAGCTGTTGGTAAAACAATAATAAATAATTAAACACACGATTACTTGCGTTTTCCGATAATTCGTATATTATTACAGCTTTCTGCTACTAATATTTACTTTATTATTTTTTAATATATTGTTTTAAAACTTTCGCGATTTGAACACATAATGTAACCACTTTACAGTACTCACGATCAACACATGTATTTCAGTAAAAATGGACAAACATGCGGTTATATTGTTATATAAATGAGTTCTAATAAGATGTAATGGCATGTTTACCCTATTTACAGACGGGAGCCTATTAGAACGCATAACTTTTTGTTCCTAATTTACTTTGTCATAATGAATGTAGCATAATGTATAGTGTCATAATGCAACTTTCGCATAATCATTTTTTGGCGTCATGTGTTTTAAGCATAACAATCTATTGTACTACATTTTATTCGACTATTGATGAGACGCATAATAGTTTTTAAGCATTTTTTTATTTGTTCTATTTTTTTTAAGGTGCCGTTTAAATCGCATAATTTTTTTTTCCTAATTTACTTTGTCATAATGAATGTAGCATAACATATAGTGTCATAATGTAACTTTTGCATAATCGTTTTTTGGCGTAATGTGTTTTAATCATAAAAATCTATTGTGCTACATTCAATTCGACTGTTGCTCAGACGCATTTAGGCATTTTTTAATTATTTGTTGTGCTACGTAATATATAACCAGGTTATATAGGATCCAGATCCGACTCGGAGCACCCCGACTCCACCTAGTCTTGTCGCTACTACCCCTAGAGTGTATTTAAAAAATGCGGGAGCCAGAAGCTCAAGGGAGGTCCTGAGTGGAGCGATCCATGCGAGGCCAAGCGTAGCGAAGGGAGGAGGTGGCGAGCGAAGCGAGCCGGCGACCTCCGTAGTGGAGTGCAGGCCGAGTATGGAGAAGCAACACTCAGGGCTGACCGAAGAGCTTCTGGCGGGAGCCCACCCGGAGTCAAAAAGTGCACCATATGTCTTAGGTGTATGTAGGTTTTTAAGTCCTAAAAACGTTATGTCTACATAAATTGGTACAAAAATTGTTATACTACTGCATAGTCCTGCATAGATATTCCATTAAATTAGTAGATACCTACACATTTCACACACCCACGTATTTTATTTATGTCCGCTCTTTACACTTGTTTTTTAGTTAGGCGTTTAAAGTTTATGCCGTTGATCAGTATGTTTAAGTATTGTTATGCTTTTCTCAATGTGTGCCTTTAACCATTATGCTATTTATAGTTATGCGTCGAAACATTATACTAAGTTATCTGTATGCTATATATGGCTATGCGTTTAAACATTATGCTAAGTTATCGTTATGTTATATATGGTTATGCTAGTTAACATTATGCGAAGACAGTTATGCGTTTAGTTGTTATGGTAAATTATCATTAGTCCTATAAACGTTATCATCATCATCATCATCAGCCGTAAGACGTCCACTGCTGGACATAGGCCTCCCCCCTAGATTTCCACAACGAACGGTCCTGCGCAACCTGCAACCAGCGGTTTCCAGCGACCTTCGTGAGGTCATCTGTCCATCTAGTGGGAAGCCGTCCAACACTGCGTCTTCCGGTTCGTGGTCGCCACTCGAGAACCTTTCTTCCCCATCGGTTGTCAGTTCTGCGAGCGATGTGGCCTGCCCATTGCCACTTCAGCTTAGCTACTCTTCGAGCTACGTCGGCTACTTTAGTTCTTTTGCGAATATCCTCATTACGGATTCTGTCGCGCAAAGAGACTCCGAGCATAGCTCGCTCCATAGCTCGCTGTGTGACTTTGAGCTTTGTTATGAGGCCCACAGTTAAGGACCACGTCTCAGTTCCATAAGTCATCACTGGCAACACGCACTGATTGAAGACTTTCGTCTTCAAGCATTGGGGTATTTTGGACTCCAAGATGTGCCGTAGTTTCCCGAACGCTGCCCATCCGAGTTGGATTCTTCGCTGGACCTCTTTGTCGAAGTTGGATCTACCCAATTGGATCTTTTGACCCAGGTAGACGTATTCGTCAACAACTTCGAGTGTGGTATTCCCAACAATAACCGGTACAGGTGAGACATGAACATTTGACATGACCTTCGTCTTGTCCATATTCATCCTCAAACCTACCTGTTGGGATACTCTACTGAGGTCCCTGAGCATAGCACCGAGGTCCTCCATCGACTCCGCCACAATGACTATATCGTCGGCAAACCGAAGGTGAGTGATGCATTCGCCGTTGATATTGATGCCATGTCCGTTCCAGTCCAGTAGCTTGAAAACATCTTCCAGCGCGGCAGTGAACAGTTTCGGAGATATAACATCTCCCTGTCTCACGCCTTTCTGTAGCCGGATATGTTTTGTGCACTGGTCCTGTATATGATATAGCGATAGTCCATGCGGCATCGCTGGAGAGACTGAAGCACTGCCCAGACACTAAAAACGTTATGCCTACCTAAAATAGGACAAAAATGTTATGCCACCCCATATAGACCCTTTACAGACAAATCTCGTAACAAAACACAACGAAAGCGGTAAACTGAGTGAAAATCCGTTACAACTTTTAAATGTATTTTGATTTTCTAACTTTTCTACATGTATTTCAGTAAAAATTGACAAATATGCGGTTATATTGTTAAGTAAATGAGTTTCTTATAAGATCTTATGGCATGTTTATCCTATTTACTGACAAATCTCGTAACAAAACAAAATACAACGAAAGCGGTAAAGCGAGTGAAAATCCGTTACGACTTTCATTCGATGTATTTTGATTTTGTACTATGTAATTAATTCCACAAATTATCCAATTACAATAATTCTAGCATGATACACACATTTACAACAAGAAACAGTACTTACGTGATATAATTCCAATGAGAAAAACACAAAACACACCACACCTGATCACACCGTTCACTGTGAATTATGACGGAGTTATTACATAAAAAATTCCGGGAATTCGAAATTCAAATAAAGTAGCCAAGTGCGAGTTGGACTCGCCCATTAAGGGTTCCGTTCCAGCAAGTAACATAATATACATAGTACACATAGTTCTTGTAGTTCGTTGTAACTTTGATCGAAGTTTTAATAATAGTGTATTTATGACGTACTAAAAAAAAACTACTCATCAGATCGAGTTCAAACTAATTTTCGTTGGTAGTTTTCATGGTAATGTACATCATATATTTTTTTTAGTTTTTTCATTCTCTTACTTTAGAAGTTAGAGGGGGGGGGGACACACATTTTACCACTTTGGAAGCGTCTCTCGCGCAAGTTATTCAGTGTAGACAAAAATTATATTA
This sequence comes from Ectropis crepuscularia, assembly GCA_963693475.1. Taxonomy (NCBI): domain Eukaryota; kingdom Metazoa; phylum Arthropoda; class Insecta; order Lepidoptera; family Geometridae; genus Ectropis; species Ectropis crepuscularia. The sequence goes on from OY856346.1 coordinate 11,862,065, forward strand.
GAAACCTCAACATCATTTTTTAAGAACTATCGATAGACACCCCACACGTGTAGGTTTGATGAAAAACAATTTTTTGAGCTTCAGTTCTCAGTATGGGGGGCACCCCTAATTTTTGTTTTTTTAAAAAACTTTTGTAAAAATCTTAATGCGGTTCACAGAATACATCTACTTACCGAGTTTCAACAGTGTAGTTCTCATAGTTTCGGCAAAAAGTGGCTGTGATATACGGACGGACAGACAGACAGACAGACATGACGAATCTATAAGGGTTCCGTTTTTACGTTTTACGGAACCCTAAAAATGAATTATCCCATAGACTAAATACCTTTATTTTCCGTTCAAAAATTAAGTCAGATCCAAAAGTTCACACAATTCTTACACAAATATAATCTATAACGCGCTAAAAATAAGGTTTTAAGTCCAGTGGAAATTTTACCCTGATCTGTCCTTGCGGTCCGCAAGACTCTAAAAAATTTTGCTCGATATTCTACTGTCACTGTCAAATAGCTAGGCTAAAGGTTTTATCCTATCCTACTTCCTACTAATATTACAAAATTTCAATGTTTGTTGCTCAATCACGTCGGAACGTCTGAATGGATCGGGTTGAAATTTGGAACCAAGATTTTTTTTTATCACGGAAAAATAACGTAAACGGATACCGCGCGAGTTAAACCGCGGGGCGCTGCTAGTACAATACCAATATACCTGACAACTTGAGCGAGAAAGAATGAGAATAAAAAATATAATTTAAAAACTCAAAAACCCGACTGCGTAAAAAGTGAACCAAACTACGTACTCGCATACTAAAAAAAACTGAAAAGAATAAAACAAGCATTTAGATTTCTGGTGGTCTAGAATTATTCTATAACATGTTATTATATTACTACTATTGAAATAAATACAATATTTTCTAATAAAAGAACATTACAACTGAACAGTCGGGATCCATTGAACAATTACATTGTATGTCGAATAATAATGGATCCCGACTGTTCAGTTGTAATGTTCTTTTATTAGAAAATATTGTATTAATTTCAATAGTATTAATACAATAACATATTATAGAATTCTAGACCACCAGAAATCTAAATGCTTGTTTTATTCTTTTCAGTTTTTTTTAGTATGCGAGTACGTAGTTTGGTTCACTTTTTACGCAGTCGGGTTTTTGAGTTTTTAAATTATATTTTTTATTTCATACTTTTTAGTTATGAACAATGTTGTGAATGTTAATATGCTCAACATAATAATATGCATCTTTTGGTTGTTGACCAAATGTCTTCGTTTCTACTGATATAATATGTAGGATTTTCTACTGCATGTAATTCATATTTATAGTTTTGTGTTAGTATAGGTTTTCGATTGACGTTGAGTACCTACTAAATCGTTTGAAGTTGGAGATGGGCGACCGAGGCGGAGCAATCCGAGAGCGGTTCCGTGTTCCCACTATTACGTACCTGCACGTACGAAAAAAAGGTAGTCCAATATACCTACTAGCATAGATCGTAGAACCCAAGATGGGCCCCATCCCAAACTTCACGGCGCACGCAATCATGTCAACGTTGGGAAGAGTGAGCTCACTCTTTCCGTTCTAGTCGGTTGCAGGACGCGGTGGACGCCGGACGTTTTTACCTGTCATTATTCGGTGTCAACAACTAAAATAAGTAGAACCACAGCAAATCTCGCCGCTAGCGATTATAGGGGTCAAGTAGATTGGTTGTTTGTAAACCACTTACGATACATACAGAGACGCAGTTTATTACCAATTTCAAGATTCTCAGGGCACATCTATTGATTTATATCGATGCCTACTAGATACATTAGTATATAATGTCCATCCACATTCACACGTACAGGTAGTTATACGAAGTTTTCTGCTACCTAAAAACCTATAAATGTGAGAATGGTTGTTACTCAACTTTAAATCGATATACATCCTAAACGGTCAGTCAAATCGAAAAACATTGAGAGAAAGCTAAACATCATTTTGAAATACCTATTCAACGATACCCCTTTTGACATATTTTGGTGATTTTCATTTTTTTAATTTGGACAATATGGCGTCCTGAATCCGCCATATTGGATTTACACTAATGTCATGTCTTTAGTGTCACTCGCCAGATTAAGAGGAATCGATTGGCGTGTGAATCATAAAAATCGGCCCAGGCGTTTGGTCTGTATAGTGCCTCAAAGGAACATACATACATACATACATACATAGACTGTTAAACACATTACCACTCCTTTGCGTCGCGCAGTCGGGTAAAAATAAACAAACGATGAACTTGCGCCTTTTAGAATGTTGTCACAAACTAGACGCAGAAGTCCGTCGGTGAGCAGTCGACGATAAATCAATGATCGACGGTGCGAACACAAAACGCCCGAACTTAATCCGAATATGGAATATTCCTCCTAGGGTGGGGGACACACAGGGGCAGGTTGTGTACAGCCCGCCTAACTTCGGAACACTTTCTGAGAAGAGCCCGAGCACCCAAGCAATAGTGAGCAGTCGACTGCGAAATAACTGAAAACAAAAATACTCTTCAACTGTTTATACTCGTATGAGAGAATTAGTATCTTGTGTTCGTTCTTTGAAGTTGTTGTTGTAGTATTTATCTCAACTCTTTTTAACCGACTTTTTAAAAATACGTCTTTTGTAACATAGTAGGGTAGACCGAGGCGAATCGGATCAAATTTTTTTTAGGAGTTAAAAATCATAGTACTGTTTATTATATGTGGCTTTTATTGACGTAGTTACAATCAGTAATATTTTAGCTACACAATAAACATTTAAAAAATTAAATTATTCATGACATCTCCAAAATATCAACTAAAAGCCTTAAAGGCAGAAATATCCGATACGCCCCAAATCTCAGGGAATAATATATAACTAAATTAAAATTTTCTTGATACCATAAGCTTTACGCTCATTAAAAAAAAAAAATGAAGAATTAGGAACAATATCAATTACAAACACATAAATCACATATATATGGGTATTTTTTCCTTCCCATTTCTGCTAATTTTTCGTCACTCTATTCTTCACACGCAATACACTAAATGGTAGATGAATTAATATTTATGAGCATGGAATACCATGCAAGTCTCCCTGTTTTGAACATTTGATTGTTATTCCATGCGTATTTTTATTATTCTTCTGCTTATTCACATGTTATTTTGGTCAGTCTTCAGTTTTTTCTTAGCATCTTTTTCTCTGGTCTGCTAAAATCTTCTCATCTATACATAACAGTCTTAAACGTCTCTTAATTATACCTCTGGAGACTCAAACAAATAATACTTACTAAATGATCCAAGTCTGGAGAGTGTAAGTCTTCTTTAGGAAGTCGTGTATGTAATTCGTAAATCCTAGCAGCCTGAGCTGCCTGACACAAAGTTAACTCTTTGGTCCGGATCTTATTTTCGGCTTGTCTTATTATTGCTTGGCACCAATCTTCCCCATTTGTCTTGCTTGTGTACGTGGGAACCATGTACAATAAAATAAAACTACATAATTAACCACAAATTTGAAATACATAATTTTAAAAAAGTGATCCAATTCGCCCCCGACGATGTGATCCGAATAAACTACTTTTAAATTAAATATTTTATAAAATAACCTGTAACAATATGTTTAAAAACTAAGACGTTTTCCATAAAATACCCAATGAATATAAGCCAAATAATTCAAATAATTCAAATAAAAAACCTTAAAATGTCATTAAAAAAAGCAAGTACTTACTTTAAATGCGCATCGAAATCGTAACGCACACTAACACTGACTAGCTAGCCAGCTGTGCTGAGACTAATGTACAAGTACAAGTCGAAAAAAACATGGCCGATGTTGAGCGACGCTTTGGGGGAGGGGGTCGTTAGAAGCCAGTCATTTGCGTCAATGCGTTTTCAAAATATTTACGGATTTCTTATTTTGATCCGATTCGCCTCTTGATCCGATTCGCTTCGGTCTACCCTATTTCGAATAGTTACATCATTAGCCTTTGTATGTTGAGATGATTGAGATGTAAATTAATACATATAAAAATAAACTTGGTAAGCTAACATTGTCATTTTGTAGGTCTTTTTACCTTATCGTAAAAAAACATAAAACGACAAGAGTAAACAAAAAGTAAACACGGCCTTGCCCTCACAAGTTTTAGCAAATCTTCACAAAAATGTACTTTCTGTGTGTACTTTATCCTACTAATATTATACATGTCAATATTTTGATGTTTGTTGCTCAATCACGTCCTAACGTATGAACGGATTGGGCTGAAATTTAGAACACAGTTTTTTCACAGGATTATAGTCTGGAGAAACACATAGCCAACTTTTTACCCCTATAAAACAACGGGAACAACGGGAACGGGAACTACGCGGGTAAAACCGAGGGGTGCTGCTAGTATTAGGTATAAATATAAATACAGAACACGCTCTCTAAATTACATATTTATATAGCGCACTCATATCTCAGTTATTTTCTTATTGTCTATATTGTAACTATCACGGATTGAACTAGGGCTTGATTGTCACAGAGGTTCACAGGACAAAGGAAGAGAGAAAGAAGCCTATATCTCGCAGCTGGAGTGAAAAAACAAAATTACGACTGCAATATTTAACAGATCTATCTAGTTAAGTACCTATTGGGTAGTTAGTAGTTATAGTACGTTTGTAAAAACCAAAATAAGTAAATTTAGGTGCTGTTTAATAAACGTGAAACCGGGTCGGATAGTCGCCAGAATTGCATTTTATCTCGTAGACTTTGGCATTTTCATAGTTTTCATATTACGAATCCGATCACGTCACCGCCATCGAGGTTCATTCGATTCCCATTTATTACGCTATAAAGGTTTGTATTTTTTATTCGAGCACGATATTCTCACCCTCGATTTTTCTCAAATATTCTATAGATAGGTACGTAATCTTCCTTTAACTTATTTACACAGAGAATCCTGAAAAGAAATTATTCACTAACCGTGTTTGACATTTAATACTTTCAGATAAGCCGTTGGAAATATTATTTCGGAATTTGCGAGCTTAAAAAGATCTTTGTGTGCATGTCACAATCATTCTGTTCGAGGGGTACTGTTCATCGGGTGGAAATAACAAAGACGATAAAACTGTTCGTTTGGAAAAAGGATATTGAATGAGGTCAGACGCAGATATATTCGTATTCAAGGCAAATGTCGAGGCGTGTCGGGGACAGCCGTTTGCGCACTGTTTTTACAGCGACGATGTGCCAGTCGTTACCTACTGAACTGATATTGTCAGTTCTTTCTCACCGTTTTTCGATTTTCCTTTTGTTTTATCCGACGAAAGCATTTATTTTGTGAAAGAGTACAAGCAGAAATCTCGTGTGCTATGAAATTTTGCATTCTAAGGAACTCGGCCTTCTAAATACGCCAGAACCAACCAAAATAGTCGTTAGCAAAATAAACCTAATGTGAGTAAAGTACTTCTCACGTATTTATCACACTATTTGAGTTACAAACTTACAAATAGTTTCTTTTTCAGTAGTATATTTTGGACGTATGTGCAATCTGATTTCAGGGAAGATAATTCAAATAGCTGTTTTTTTTTTAAAATAAAGAGTAACGAGACGAGCAGGACATCTGCCTGATGGTAAGCATCATGCCTGGCACATGACAGCACAGTAACACGCAGCGTTGGAACGTGAAGAGTCCAAATCATTATCTAGCACTGCACTGCGCTCGTCACCCAGAGATCTATGATGTTCTATCTCTAAGCCCTGTAATTTCTCTGGAAACATTGTTTAATATCATCAAACATTATCGCATCCAAAGTCTCGCGGCATCAGCTAGGACCAGTGGACCAGTGGACCAGAGGATCAGTGTAGTGGTAGGACTCTTAGCTTATGTGCAAACATTACTGTGTTCCAGTATGAAGGACAATGTTTCCAGAGAAATTACAGGGCTTAGAGATATATTACCTTAGATATCTGGGTGATGAGCGCAGTGCAGTGCTAGGTAATAATTTGGACTCTTCATGGTCCAATAGCTGCCTGCTGTTGTGCGGCAGGCATGTTGTTTATCATCAGGCACATGACCTGTTCGTCTCGTCACCCTATATTACAAAAAAAAAAAGTTGTCTGTAAAGTCGGTTTACTGACGATAGTTGAACGTGACAACGTCTTAAGAAAATACTGATGGAATGGTACTGACTAGTATTTGTGTTAAGCGCCATCTAGGTAAAACATTCTGAAGCTTTTTGAAAAGCTGTTCAAAGCGCCATCTCTGGGTACATCATTGTACTAGCACAAGTTCTTAACTTCATATCGTCGCTTTTCTAAAACATGGACAGACTCCTTGAACGTAATACACATTTCACTCACTAGATGGTGCGAAAAGTAATAAGGGGAGGTAACGGCGGTAACGGCACATGACGTCATGTTTTGCGGGCGTGCAGCCGGCTTCATCGAATTATAAGACGTTATCACGTCAAAAAAACCCCTAGCTTTCTTTCCTAGTGAGGATAGAAAGTGGGTTGTTACTTTGGGGTCTATATGGGGTGGCATAACATTTTTTGTCCTATTTTAGGTAGGCATAACGTTTTTAGGACTAATGATAATTTACCATAACAACTAAACGCATAACTGTCTTCGCATAATGTTAACTAGCATAACCATATATGACATAACGATAACTTAGCATAATGTTTAAACGCATAGCCATATATAGCATACAGATAACTTAGTATAATGTTTCGACGCATAACTATAAATAGCATTATGATTAAAGGCACACATTGAGAAAAGCATAACAATACTTAAACATAATAATAATAATCGTCGTTTCCGAGTATCTCGTCGGATGAGTTCCACACCACCCGCGAGACTAGCGATTCGTCGAGCGACGCGAGCGAGCCCGGGACGACACCGCCTACAAGACCAGGGCGACGTGGCCGTCCCCCGCTGCCGGCACGCTTGGGGCCTGTGAGGCAATCTGCCTCGCGTTCGGCCCCCGCTACCGGTGGTGTAGTGCGTCGCATGCGATGGACTCACCAAATAAATGAGAACTGCATGCGCGCCTATTACAGGGCTACAGAGGGAGGAACCTACCTGACCGCGTACTGTGCCAGGATGCTGCTTCTGTTTCAGGCCCTCGAACCGACCGTCGCTGTTTCCGCTCAACGACTATCTGATCAAGTGAGAGCTATCCGCCGGTGCAAACTGCTGGATGACTCGGCACTTGATCAGCTACGCCTAGAAGAAGAACGTACTCGCCCAGCTCCTGCCTCGACCCGGGATTTGCCCGCCGCGCCGTCGACCCTGACACTGGCTTCAGTGCCAATGTCAGTGGCGACACTTGCGACGCCGGTCGATCCCGATATCGAGGAGGGAGATTCGACGAGTACGGGTTTACCCGTCCAGGTAAGAGAGCAACTGAGGAGCACTCTGGAAGACGCGATCTTGCAATATAGATTCACACCCAACTCTAGGCCGCGCTTACCGCGTTTGCCCACATATAAACAAAATTTGGCTTTGATGGGAGTGCTGAATTCTTTGCTAGTTCCCAATCTGGAAACTAGCAAAGATCTAACTGATACCCATTCTATTCTATACTGTGGTGCTATCGCGGCGTGTCGCCTTGCACGTGTCAAGTTTCCAGACACTGGCCGTGCAACGCGAACCGCCGGAGATGTACCCGTTTGGCAAGTACGAATAGAACGGCGTATCAGTACATTCAGGACTCTTATTGCAAAGCTAATCTGCTTCAGTCAGGGGAACAGTCGTCCCCGAGTCATGCGTTTCGTAACACAGGCTTATGCTAGGACTGGCATCAGTCCCCAGCATTATTTAACCAATGTTACGGAACGCATTGACTATCTGAAGCAGAAAGTTTATGCGTGGGCAAACCGTATTCGCCGCTACAGAGAGCGTGTGAATCGATATCGGCAAAATCGCGACTTCCAGAGTGATCAAAGGAAGGTGTACCGAAACTGGGAAGGAACAAGTCGACGTGTGAACGATGGGCAGCTACCGGATGCCAGCGCTATGAAAAACTTCTGGCGCAGCATCTGGTCGGTGCCTGTCGAGCACACGGAGGGAGCTTGGATGCGTGTTGTCGAACGTGCATGTGAACCCATCGAACCCATGGAGTCTGTTTCGATAGACTCCGAAGACGTTAGTTGTGCTATCCGGACAGCTCAGAACTGGAAAAGTCCTGGGCCGGACGGATTGCACAACTTCTGGATAAAGTGGTTTCGATGCTCACATGAACGTTTAGCAACACAATTCCAAGAAGCTCTCGAGACGGGTTCTCTTCCTAGTTTCATGACCACCGGAGTCACCTTCCTGCTCCATAAGTCTGGTAGTACCACGGAACCAAAGAATTACAGACCCATAACGTGCTTACCTACCACCTATAAGCTGCTTACATCCATTCTGAGAGCAAAAATTAACGCGCATATAGTCGCGAATAACGTTTTGGCCTCCTCTCAGAATGGATGTAAGATTGGGTCCCGTGGTACTAAGGAGCTGCTCCTCATTGACACGACCATTATAATATTATTATAAATAAATGTAACAAAGGAGCCCTCTCCGCTGCTTGGATTGACTATAAGAAGGCCTATGACGCGGTGCCCCATTCGTGGCTGAAAAGGGTTTTAGAGTTGTATAAAATAAACCCAACTCTAAAATCTTTTCTAAGCAAATGCATGGGACAGTGGGTGACAGTCCTTCGTCAACCAGGTAGCGTAGACAGCTCGTTTGATTCGGAGGACTTGATAAGGATTGAAAGAGGCATATTTCAGGGTGACAGTCTGAGTTCGCTATGTTGGTGCTTAAGTCTGAATCCTCTCAGCACTCTGTTGAAGGATTCAGAGTTAGGCTATCGTCTTCGTAGAGGGGGTGAGGTTATATCTCATTTGCTGTACATGGACGACCTCAAACTCTTTGCACCGAAACGCCAAGACTTGTTGGGGCTATTAAAAACCACAGAGATTTTTAGTAACGCCATCAAGATGGAGTTCGGTGTCGACAAGTGTGCGGTCATGCATGTACAGCGAGGGAAAGTAGTAAATTCGGAGAATTTACAACTTTCCGAGACAATAACTCTCAGATCCCTCTCCGAAGACGAGACCTACAAATATCTCGGTATGTCACAGTCATTGGGTATATCAGCAGATGACATCAAGAAATCGGTGAAGGAGCGCTTCTTTTGCCGGCTGACAAAAGTACTCAAAAGTCTTTTGTCAGGCGGTAATAAGGCGCGAGCCTTCAACGGTTGGGTAATGCCTCTGCTGATATACTCCTTTGGCATACTGAGATGGACTCAGACTGAGCTCGACGCCCTGGATAGAAAGGTCCGTCAACTGCTCACTACACACCGTATGCTACACCCGCGCTCGTCTGTTATGAGACTGTATATCCCGCGGAAGTTGGGGGGTCGAGGCTTTTTAAATGCCAAGAACCTTCACAACCGCGAGGTATGCAGTCTCAGGGATTATTTCCACAACAACGAGTCCAGGATGCATCGCGATGTTGTGGCAGTTGACAGGAGCCTCACGCCTCTTTCATTGGCAAACGAGAACTGGCACAAACCATCGGTGCTCAGCCCTGATGATCGCAAGGAAGTATGGAAGAGCAAGGAGCTGCACGGGCGATTCTATCGGGCCCTGACGGGACCCGATGTGAATCTGCTCGCTTCGGTGAACTGGCTACGCTTCGGGGACCTCTTCGGAGAAACCGAGGGGTTTGCCTGTGCAATTGCAGACGAAGTTATCAAGACGAACAACTACCGGAAATACATAATGAAGGACGGTACGGTCGACATTTGTCGGGCATGCCGCCGTCCAGGCGAATCTCTTCGTCATGTTATTTCCGGTTGTTCGCATCTTGCTAACGGCGAGTACTTGCACAGACATAACCTAGTAGCCAGGATCATCCACCAGCAACTTGCTCTTAGATGCCTTGTCGAGTCCGAGGTGCCGTACTATAAGTACGCACCTCTGCCAGTTCTCGAGAATGGTCGTGCGTTGCTCTACTGGGACCGCTCTATCATCACGGACAGGACTATTGTCGCCAATAAGCCTGATATCGTGCTGGTAGACCGGTCTCAGCGCCAGGCTGTGATCGTCGATATCACCGTACCACATGACGAGAACCTCGTGAAAGCCGAGAAGGACAAGCTGAGCAAGTACCTTGACTTGGCTCACGAGGTTACCGCCATGTGGGATGTTGATTCGACGATCATAGTCCCAATAGTCGTGTCGGCAAATGGCCTTATAGCGAAAAGCCTCGACCAACATCTCAAGAGGCTTTCGCTAGACGGTTGGATCAAGGGTCAGATACAGAAGGCAGTCATCCTAGACACAGCGCGCATCGTCAGGAGGTTCCTCTCTCTGCAGCCCTAACCACCGGTAGCTTGGGCCCTGCCCCGCTGCTGGCGGCACCCTAGTTTTTAAGTTTTTTATAATGTTTATATTTATTTTATATGTATTGTAAAAATATTAGAAATTAAGAAAGAAAATAAATGAGTGAATAATAATAATAAACTTTATTTGGTCCAAAAGAAAATAACATCATTACAGTTTGAAATATGAACCCATTAGCTCCGAACTAGTTTCAAACTGTGTTTCGATAGCTAATGGCCTCTCCCATGAAGACGTGTTCTTATATTTAGTTAATGTTCTAACATAATTTCTGACAAATGGTGACCAATTGCGTGCGTGTGTGAGGGTGTGTGTGTGTGTGTGAGGGTGTGTGTGTGTGAGGGCGTGTGTGTGTGTGTGTGAGGGTGTGTGTGTGAGGGTGTGTGTGTGTATGTGTGAGGCGTGAGGGTGTGTGTTTGTGAGTTTGGATGTGAGATTATGTGTGAGGGTGTATCTAAGAGTATGTGAGGGTGTATGTGTGTAGGTGAGCATTACATATGTACCTGCAATTATGCGTGTGGTTCTAAGCGTGGGTAGTTCATATACATATATAGGTACACAACAAAATAATTCTAAACATAAATATACTCTCTCAGAAATGCACATTATTTAACACAACTATACTTAAGTAGGTACAAATATAAAGTACATATTCGACAACAATGTCATAGTATATATTATATCATATGATTATAGGATATTATTATTAAACGACATAAATAAATTTAAAAAAAAAACCTTGTTATTAAATAATGTAGTTCAACATTGCGCAACCACTTCAACTAACATATTCTCAATTCCGTCATAATCATATTCATCTAACCAAGCCCAGATAATTCTTTTACATTCATTATTACTTAAACGTTTTATTTTGAATTTAGCGTCAATTTTATTGTATATTAGAGGAATTATTCCTGCATAACTTTTACGGGCAAATTTGCGTTTGGCACCAGGAACTGGACAACGACGTTTTCGCTTTGTGGTATTGGTGAGTAATGTTGGAACAGTTTTTTTGTGATACCGCCGTATACTTTCATAAATAAATATTTTTCTTACACTATGAACCTTAGCTATTTTGTAAACTTCAGTTGTAGAATGCCTGAAGGGTAAGTGCAACAAAACTTTAATCAAACCACGTTGCGCTCGCTCAACAGAAACGATGGTGGTCTTTGCTGCAGATCCCCATGCGCAGATGCAATACCTAATAATGCATTCACCAAGAGCTTTATATGTCTGTAAGATTAATTTAGTATCAGCCACAGTCCTCAGTGCCTTGAATACATGCATAAGTTTTCTGATTCTAGTGGATAGTGTTTTTATGTGAACGTTCCAGTTGAGATGACTGTCTATACATACTCCTAAATCCTTTATATAGTCTTCCCTAATTAGTACTTTACAAGAGCACCGTATGGGTATCGGGCCACAGTTACACGGATATGCATGCATTTTTAAAGACATATTTGCTTTAGGTGCTCCTGACTCATTGATGCTAAAGCACATATACTTCGTCTTATTGGCATGGCATAATGATCACAGGCATAAACTTTAAACGCCTAACTAAAAAACAAGTGCAAAGAGCAGACTGTAGCAACATTATTTAAATAAAATACGTGGGTGTGTGACATGTGGGTGGGTACTTTTACAACAATATTTATTATTCGTAATGTAGGTATCTACTAATTTAATGGAATATCTATGCAGGACTATGCAGTAGTATAACAATTTTTGTACTAATTTATGTAGACATAACGTTTTTAGGACTTAAAAACCTACATACACCTAAAACATATGGTGCACTTTTTGACTCCGGGTGGGCTCCCGCCAGAAGCTCTGCGGTCAGCCCTGAGTGTCGCTTCTCCATACTCGGCCTGCGCTCCACTACGGAGGTCGCCGGCTCGCTTCGCTCGCCACCTCCCCCCTTCGCTACACTTGGCCTCGCATGGATCGCTCCGCTCAGGACTTCCCTTGAGCTTCTGGCTCCCGCATTTTTTAAATACACTCTAGGGGTAGTAGCGACAAAACTAGGTGGAGTCGGGGTGCTCCGAGTCGGATCTGGACCCTATATAACCTGGTTATATATTACGTAGCACAACAAATAATTAAAAAATGCCTAAATGCGTCTGAGCAACAGTCGAATTGAATGTAGTACAATAGATTTTTATGATTAAAACACATTACGCCAAAAAACGATTATGCAAAAGTTACATTATGACACTATATGTTACGCCACATTCATTATGGCAAAGCAAATTAGGGTAAAAAAAATTATGCTATTTAAACGGCACCTTAAAAAAATTAGAACAAATAAAAAAATGCCTGAAAACTATTGCGTCTCATCAATAGTCGAATTAAATGTAGTACACTAGATTGTTATGCTTAAAACATATGACGCCAAATAATTATTATGCGAAAGTTGCATTATGACACTATACATTATGCTACATTCATTATGACAAAGTAAATTAGGAACAAAAAGTTATGCGTTTTAATAGGCTCCCGTTACTTTGTCCTGATAAAATGTATCTATGGAAGAACTACCTACTAGTTTGAAGTGAAGTGAAGTGAAAGTGAAGTGACTTCTTTTGGTGCATCACAGACAGATTTTTCGTATGAAGGGGATGTGATTTGACTTCAAGCATCACGCTCGGGAATGATAGAAATCTTCGGGTAAACTCGGGACCATGGCCATTGACCATCTAGAAGTGCATCAACATTTCCCATTGGTCATCTAGATGACCATGGCCATGGCCACGCCCTCTGATTTCTGGTTTCCAAAGTGAGCTATCAAATTCTGAGTTATAAGTTTTCACTTATATCAGCAGTTCCTATGACTGCCAATTTTTTTTATAGTAAAGAGTGACAAGACGAGCAGGACGCGGTAAGCAGCATGCCTGCCCATAAAAACACAGTAACATGCAACTATTAGAACATGAATAGTCCAAATTGTTACCTAGCACCGTACTATGCTCGGTGTATTATCTCTTAGCTCCGTAATTCATCTGGAAACATTGCCCTTCAAACCGGAACACAGTAATGTTTGCACACTACTGCTTGGCAGCAGATTAACTGGTAAAGGTATGGTAATTCCCCAGGCGGACTCTGCAAAAAGCCTTATCAACACAAAAACTAGTTAAAGTAAAGTGGAATGACACTTCCAAAAGGCATGGCAATTTAGATAGAGTGCGATGCGTGTAAAGGATTGTAAAATTTACGAAAATAACATTAATAAAATAAAATGTAACTATTAATTCAAAGTAATCTTTGGATGTAACTTGAAATGTAAACTAACAATTTAGACACTTAAGTTGAAATTTTTTCGAATTCTCTCTAGTGGTCTAGGAGCTATTAGATTTTAAATTAGAATGCGTGACTTTTTGTCTAAATTAATTGCATATGAAATAACTAGCACGAAAAAATGTTTCAATACTTCGCCAATTTTCTCGCCAACTATATTTTTACGACTTTTCTATGTAAATAAACTTTAATTTTCATGTAGTTTCATGTCAAAATAAAGACCGATTCAAGTAGACGCCATTAAACACAAATTTATGGGTAAAAATATGAAAAAAAACCGCCAAAAACCCGATCGCAAAGTTAAGTTTGTTGGATTTCGCCATTTGGTGTAATCTTCTTATATATAAAATTCTCGTGTCACAGTGTTTGTTTCCTTACTCCTCCGAAACGGCTTTACTGATTTTTACCAAATTTTATATGCATATTCAGTAGGTCTGAGAATCGGCTACTAGCTATTATTCATACCCCTGAGTGTTAGGGGTTGTTCACACCAAACATTTTATTTTTAATTTTTGGTCTTTTTTTTTTGTTTTTATTTATTTATAATGTGGCGTTAAAAAATACATACAACCCTAAATTTTTACTCTTTTATCACCAACCCCTGTTTTTTTATAGCCATTTTAGTAATTTAATCATTTGACAGTGAACTCCTAAACGACGGGACCGATTTGAATGTTTTTTTTGTGTGTTTAATAGATGGTTTAAATTCACAAATGAGCCTGGCAGATGGCGCTGCAGACAGTTTCTAGGTTATGTCCGAGCGAAGCCGGAACGGGCCGCTAGTATGTGTATAAAGTTACCTCGGTGTATCAAGTGGGTATACAGTAGCGGAAATTACCTTGGAAAATAAAATAAATAAATAAATAAATATTGGTGGACAATTCACACACAACACCATCTGACCCCAAACTAAGCAAAGCTTGTGTGATGGCGGCCAGATAGCTGATATAATACTTATATAGTTTAAATACATACTTATTATACATAGAAACACCCAGACACAGTGCAAACATTTGAATTCATCACACAAATATTTGCACTGGGTGGGAATCATAGAATACGCATCTCATTTTTGTAGTAGCGACAGGAATAAAGCAATATTATCTTGAACACTATCAAATAATATAATAAAACCATTTCGTACGAGAACTCTTTATAAGACTCTCATTGTCCGTAAGAAGTAGCGGCATTGTTAACGTGATAGCTGGAATTTCTTTGAATTCAGGTACAATACGATCGAGTACCTTAAAGAAAACCTAATTGTACCTCTTATCCTTGCTTGAGTATTAAAAAATCCAGGAAAAAACATTTTAGGCAGCCATTACCATTTTAAACTAAAATCTATATTTACAAATAAAAATATGTAGATCTCCAAAAATGTATGTACTTACGCTCATAACTTTCGAATGACTGGACCAAATCGGATGATTCTTTATTTTATGTATTCGTTATTGTCAGGACAAGGTTTGTACCATTAGAAGAAAATTTAGAGGATGTTGACGAAAAAAAAGTCTGGCGGTACGAAGTTCGCCGGGTCAGCCAGTTTGTTATAATATAACGTTTCAAATTATTTTACTAAATACTTCTTTGGCGCGTTGGCCATTTTTTTAAGAAACCAATAATTGCGAATGCAATTATTGCATTCGCAACACCGAAACGGTTATCGACATCGACGACACTCTTGTGCGAATAAGACTTTAAAGTCTTGATCATCGCCGAAAAATTGCTAATTTATCGGTTTACTAGCTGACCCGGTGAACTTCGTACCACCATGTATTTTTTCGTCTACATTTTCTAGACTTTCTGCTGTACAAATCTTGTCCCGACAATAACAAACAAAGAATCATCCTATTTGGTACAGTCATTCAAAAGTTATGAGCGTACATACATTTTGAAGATCCATTTTTACGGTTCCGTAAAACTACTAACTGAACCTTTATGGGTTTGTCATGTCTGTCTGTTTGTCCATCCGTATGTCACAACCATTTTTTTTCGAAACTATAAGAACTATACTGTTGAAACTTGATACAGTTAATAACATTTTACTTCAACGTATATAAGCATTTAAAAGCAAGTAATCCCTTAATGTAGAATACAGAAGACCGCACCTTGTGGCGTTCATTGATAATGATGATGAATCCCTTTATTGTTAATCAAGTTATTACCAAAAATCTGTTTTATTTTTATTGTAGTGATTTGTGATATACGATGTTTTTTGTTTGATTACCTGTCACATGGACAAACAAATCTGATTGTTTTCGAACAAATGGTTTTCGAACACGGGAGGGATTAAGCAACATACAATTGACCATGTGAGAATCATGGGTTTTCTAGATTAATACCACAAACACTATAACACCTCTGCATATATTTAGCGTACAATGTTCTCTCCAACTTTGTTACTTATGAGATAATGTTTTGTATTAGACGGTCTTCTTGTCATAATAGAGGCTGATGGAACTTCATCTCCGGCTAACTGAGCAGATCGTTTTAGTAAAACTACAATTATTTGTTCCCAGAATTGAGTGATAGTAAGTTTCTTGAGATACTATTTGGTTGAATAATAAATGTGCATTCATGAGAGAAACACAGAGAAATAATATTACGAAATGTGTTTATTTATTGATACACATGGCCTGGGGAATAGTTTATCTATATACCTTAAAGTATTTCCCAGGCCACGTGTATCAAAAAAATTACACACCGGTAAAAAAAGGGATGACAGGGGAGGGGGTGTAAACTGTAGTCATTTAAACTCAAATAGTGCATCAGTCGGAATCATTGGGATGCGTGGTATCAAAACGTCTTCTCCTTTATTTTCCTTTCAGTATAAATGCTTCTATCACGTTGTTCAGTATTTTTTGTAGCTAACCGTGTGCCGTTGCAAAGCCGCGGTTCGTTCATATTTCACAACATTTGAACTACCGATCCAACTTGAAGATTAGGTATGAGGTGGCAATCCTGGAAAATCCAGCGAGTTCAAAAATTCCGGTGGATAGGTAGTTGTTGACGACATCATCTTGAATCGAATCAACTGATTTATAAATCCTCAGTTCTCCAGTAATTTGTTCTTGAATTTTGAAATTTAATTCATTTGCATCTATCTCATTTATATAATAGGTATTAATATGTATTTATCATGTGGCTGTCTTGTCCCAATATTGGACAACGGCTTCCATACCCTCCTTCCATTTTTCCCTTTCTATGGCTAATACAGTCCAGTCTTTCCGATATTTGTGGAGGTTGTCTTGCCATCGTTTCTTTGGCCTGCCGCGTCGTCGTTGGCAATCTGGCTTCCTCCGCATGGTAATTTTGGCCCGATCCCACTTTCAAATTGGCTGCTTTTTGAGTCACATCGGCTATTCCGGTTTTGGAACGTAGTATGGTGTTTCGTATTCTGTCCGTTAGTTTTACTCCAAAAATATTGCACTCCACAGCACAAACGTGTGTATTCAAATCATTTTGCACAGATCTGATAGGGATATTAAATCAATAATTCAAAATAATAAAACACTTTTTTTTTAAATTAATGGCTCTATGTGGATTAGTCAATAAACACTTTTGGTAACGCGGTTTGTGTTTGACTGACACTTGATTGATATAGTGACGTGAAAACTGACGCGTTTTATATCGCGAGCCGAAACTAAATCAAAGTAAATAATATCGTGGAGCCGACCAAATTGAACATCAGTACTATTGAGTCTTACGTTTTGTGATTATTCAATTTAATTTGGTTCGCGATATTATCGCTTTTGTTGAGTTTCTTCTGAGTGGGTTTTGGAACGTGACATTAGATCCTCCTATCCTCCAACTGTTTGGATAGACATGATGGAATTTGAACTTTGTGCAGCGGGAATAAAGTGCAAATTGACGCCTTAACGTTAGGAACACACATATATTGCTTAGACATAAGCGAGTGCCTGTTATTTAATATGAACGTTATTTCATAGCAATGAAGCTCAAATTGCCTTAACATTTTAGTTAGAAAACGTTTGTATAGGAAAAAGAAAAGGGCTGTTTTTAGAATTATCCCGGCAATTATTCTTTTTTTTCTCGCCGTAAAAACCATCCTTGGGACTTGAACGAACATTTAAAACAAAGCATTGTCCAAATTGGTCCAGGCGTTGTTGAGTGTGATACACATTTGCGATTCATTTTGATATTATAGATCTTAGATTTGCCATAAGCTCCGGAAAATTTTAATGGAAATAGAGTGAAAATCATTTACAAATAAGAGCAGCCAAGAATTTATTTACGTACTAAAAAAACTACTCATCAGATCGAGTTAAAACCAATTTTCGTTGGTAGTTTGCATGTAGGTACATCAAATATATTTTGTTTAATTTTATCATTCTCTTATTTTAGAAGTTAGAGGGGGGGGGGGGGAAACATTTTACCACTTTGGAAATGTCTGTTGCGCAAATTATTCAGTGTAGACAAAAATGATTTTAGAAAACTTAACATCATTTTTGAAGACCTATCGATAGACAACCCACACGTTTAGGTTTGATGAAAAAAAAATTTTGAGTTTTAGTTCTAAGTATATATCCTATTTTTTATTATTTTTTAATTTTTGTAAAAATCTTGATGCGGTTCACAGAATACATCTACTTACCAAGTTTTAACAGTGTAGTTCTCATAGTTTCGGCAAAAAGTGACTGTGACATACAGACGGACAGACAGACAAACAGACAGACATGACGAATCTATAAGGGTTCCGGTTTTACGTTTTACGGAACCCTAAAAAGACTATAATTGATCAGTAAAGATATCGAGCGGGATGAAAAATGATTAAATTACTAAAATGACTATTAAAAAATAAGGGTTGGTGATAAAAGGGTAAAAATTTTGAATTGTATGTATTTTTTAACGACACATTATAAAAAAATAAAAACAATTTTTTTTGTCTGAAAATTAAAATAATTTTTTTGGGGTGAACAACCCTTGTCACTTAGGGTTGTAAAAAATAGCTAGTAGCCGATTCTCAGACCTACTGAATATGCATATAAAATTTGGTTAAAATCAGTAAAGCCGTTTCGGAGGAGTAAGGAAACAAACACTGTGACACGAGAATTTTATATATCGGTTTATATAGGATTCACTTCGGTGAGTGTTCAACTAATCTGCATGATCTAGTATCACCTTGTCCTTTTTTCTATCGGACGGCCCGGACGGACGGACTATATGGTGTTGTGCTGTTGTGTGAAAAATGACCACCGCAGGCCATCTTAGGCGCCTTAATAGGCCTCGCGACTAAGAATCGAAAAAAAAAACAATATTCAATAATAATTGGAAGTCAAATTAATTTGGACGGTTGGTAATGCTCACACATATTAATAAAACAAATGCGAAAAGTTGTAACTGAAGTTAAATTACAGCAGAGACGAGGTTGTTTGTGTAGTAGAGTCGAACGATTGGTGTTTACGACGCTGTTGACGATGGAGGACCTTAAACAGAACAATCCATCTATTCTAGATCAAATATATTTTAAAATTTTTGATATTAAAAACTAAATCTTATACTACTTACCTTTTTTGTATAACATAGAGTGATGAGACGAGCTGGGCATGTGCCTGATGGTAAGCAACACGCCTGCCACATAACAGCACAGTGATACGCAGCTATTGGAACATGAAAGTCCAAATCATTACCTAGCACTGCACTGCGCTCGTCACCCAGAGATCTAAGAAATTATATCTCTAAGCCCTGCAATTTCTCTGGAAACATAGCCCTTCAGACCGGAACACAGCAATACAAATATTAAATATACTTATAAAACCTGTTTATTTTTACATCTAAATGTGAGACTGTGTTTGTAAGTTTGTTTCTGTTCTACTATTACGCTGTAATCATAAAGCAGTGACAAAAGTGTGGCAAATCTTCGTGATTTTGGTATGACTACAGGCAAACATTTTATCGAAGACTTACAGAGTTTAGTAACGAAAAAAATAAACAATTGTCGAAAATTTTTGCAGGTGAAACTGCGAAGCACACGTTGCATTAAAAGACAAGCAGCCTACTTTATGGTACCGCTGCTGGGACTCGGAACTTTCTATCACAAGGAGTCAAGACCTTATACCACGCTGGCGCAGTGCTTAGAAGATTACTCAATAGTTGTAGGCGAGATTCAAACTTGTGTCCTCACGATTGTGAATCAGCGGCTCTCACCACTAGCACATATAGCAAATAAATAAAACTACCCACTCAGCAATAAACTTGAGAAGCTACTTCGTTAGATGAACTGGCTTCATATTCGTACTTTTGTTTGAAATAACTATTTAATAACAAAGTTGGAGTTGTTTACAACAAGTCTCGTCAGCGCCAAAGTTTCTTATTAAATTACAGGTGCAGCGTGCGTTTTATCAGCAAAGTACCCACTTGACCATTTACTGAGAAAGTTTAACCCCAACGACTAGCTTTTCGATGTGTAATAAAGGCTTGGACTAAATTTTAAAAAGATTTTGCAAAAGAAGACGAAGGCTCTAGGCTTCTAATTCTGAATACTTTTTTTTTAGAAGTGAAAACTTTATTAGGTGCGTTGGTCCTTTTTGGAACGGGAAAAACAATTGAACTCGCGATACCTACCGTTACCGACACCTCCAACACTTCTATTTATAAGTATGTAAACGTATTGTGTTTGCTCTTCTATATGTGGTACTCACGGAGTGCCACTGTTTTTTACCCGACTTTTTTTTTTTTTTTTTTTTTTTTTTTTATTTAATTTATACACTCCACAGACTCCGGGGTCCGTGACTTTTGTCATTACATTAATCTTTTTTTATTTACATAGTTCTTGGATTAGGAGAAGAAGAGGAAAATAAGGGGGGGAGTAGGGGGGTGGTGAACATTTTAAGCGTAATTCTAAAGCTAGTCAGTCCGATTTCGTCTGTTGAGCCGATCACTACCGGTTGGGATTCCGATAGTAATCGACTCGACATCGTCTTTTGCCTAAGCCGCCTCCTCCTGGCCCAGAGCCTCCACTACAGCCGCATTTCTGTCTCTAATGGCCATCTGCAGGTTGAAATCTTGAATGGTCTTTGGTGATGCAGCCAACGCTCGCCGCACGAACCGACCGATGGCGTCGTCGGTGTCGTCAGCGTAGTATGTGAAGGTCCCCGTGTGCCGTGAGATTGCAACAACCGCATGGGACACGCTCTCGTGCAGCTTCATGTTTGCCTTAGTTTTAATTACGATTACCGACTCGTATGTCAATCCCTGCGCTTCATGAATGGTAAGGATGCGTGACCCGGTGCCTGACCCGTAACCCTGGTTTGTCAGGGTCTCCTTTTCCTCTTGAGTATGCACTAAAAAGAGGGTGTTGGGTTGGGTGCCGGGTATTTGCGCTCCTTTATACCTTCTCTGCTCCAGGGACTTTATACGGGGTACTGAGGAGTACATACCTGAGTATATTTCCCTCAGCGCATATGCAACATCCATCGGGTTGCGATGTGTGCAGAGCAACTCCTGGCTGATCTTTGCTACCAGGTTCGGGCGGTGATACCTCATTTCGAAGAGATTTTCCCTGTCGATGTAAGGCAACTGATTGACGTCTCCGATGAGGACAATTTCGCCAACACCAGACAGCCGTGAGACCATCACAATGGCCCCGAAATGGTTCATGAGAGCCTCATCCACCAGGAGGCGGCTGAATTTCTCTTTTCCGAAACCATTTACCAGAGCAGAAGCCATAGTTCGCACCCTGGTTTTGACCAGGTTTCCGATACGGTGCGATAGCTTCTCCCTTAGATCTTTTGCTGCCTCAGAGTTGTTGTGGTGATGATAGCGTCTTTGTCCACGTCGAAGTGTCTAATCACCCACGTTGTCTTTCCACATCCTGGAACTCCGTTGACCCACTGTATGCTTGGTACCTCCCAGTTTTCCCAACACGCTTTGACGTTTGAGGTCCCTTCAATGGACTTGGCCATCTCGAGGATCCTGTCGTCCAGCATAATCTTGGTGCATCGGGCGGTAACTACAATTGGGTCGTTTAGTGGTGTCGCATAAACGGGTCTTCCCGCGCGCTCTGTCTCACTCTCGTTCAGTGTCACGAAGCCATTTTCTGCACTGTAAGCTGCCATATACTGTCCTGTCATGGTTCCCTTGATGACCCGGGATGTGACATTATTATAAATGGCTGCTTCGGCCTCCTCGAGATTCACCTTTAGAAGGCTTTCACTACCTAGCCTATAGAACTGCATGATGTTTTCGCAGGTCTTGAGGTTAACTAGTCTTGTTTTTACCCGACTGAAAGTAGGGTTATGTTTTTCGCGCGTATTTTGGTATGTTTGTAAATTTCTTTATTTCCGCGTATCTTCCTAACGACGAAATGGATTTTGCCAATTAAGATATAATTAGATTCCTCTCAATCACCCAAGTGTCCCTAGATTTACATATAATGGTTTTTTACTTGTTGATTTTTTGCAGTCGAGTTTTTTAAATTAAAGTTATTTAAACTTTTATAGGTTTATACTTGACCGCAATCTCGCTGGATGTTAAGCAACGATGCGGTCTACAATGGTGCATGCTTATCTATAAGAAACCGATTCCCTCTCGATTTGAAGAAACCAAGATTATTACCATTATTAGGAAAAACCCTCTCAGGCAAGCCATTCCACAACCTTAACGTTCTCATCACAAAAGTAGAGTCCATTCAGTATCAGATTGTGTGAAATATCAACCGTGAAACGATGTCGCTTTTTTGGGCTACGAGCAGTCCGATAGACATTATATTCGTTTTTTTATAACTTAAGACACGACAGACACGAGCTCGTTGCTCTTAATTTTTTTTAATGAAAATGAATGACATTTAACGTTTGGATGAAACCTTTGACGTTCTAATTTATATTTATATAGTCCAACTATAGCAGGCTTAGAGTATAATAATAATAAAAATAAAAAAATAATAATAATAAAAATTTATTTTCATTTTACACATTGAGGCCTTATGGTTACTTATTAACTTAAATAAACTAACATGCAAATAATAAAAGTATTACATCAGTAACAAATTGTAGCCCTAGCTCCCACACTAGGATTCCCTGTGTTTGTGGGAGCTAGTTCTCTTCGGTTGTGCTTGAGTGTGTGTGTGCGTATGAGTGTGGTTGGTTGTGTGAGGCTGCGTTTGTGATATGGGTGTATTTTAGGGATAGATATATAATGTTTAATTAGTAAAATTGTGGTTAAGTTTACTAGATCGATGTTTTAAGTAGCGATTCTGTGTCCTCGTAGCCCAGTTGTCTGAGAAACTGCGTTACCTTTTTTTGCACTCTTTTTTTGTGTTTTTCAGTAAATCTAGCTTTTTGTTCAAATTTTTATAAATGTAAGGACCTAGAAAACTGTGGCTCCTTTGACCCTGACAGGTTCTTTTTCGAGGAAGATCCCATCTGTGAGTCCTTGGCATTACATTACATGTTTCTAGAGTTTTAGTACTATTAGGTGCTGTGGAATGGAACTTTAGAACACACATAAGGATGTACAATTGCCTAACTCTAAGTTCTTTGGTATCGCGATATAGAGCATCTGTCGAATATAAAAATGGTTTTTTATGTGCAATCTTTAAGACTAATCTCTGCGCTCGTTCTACTTTTAACATATGTGTGGTGCATGCTGCACCCCATGAGGTAATGCAATACATAATTAAGGATTTACACAAAGCTGTGTAAACCATAACTATGGTTGCATCATCGGCAACATTTCGAAGTTTTTTGAAAATGAACAATAGTTTCCGAAGTCTCGCTCTAACTGTATCTATTTGCCTCGTCCATGACAGGAGTTCGTCAATATGTATACCAAGGTATTTCACGTCTTGCACTTGTTCCAATACAGGACATCCACATGTTTGAGGGTTGGACGAGTCAGTTGTGCAAGTATGCAGTTTGATAGTCATAGATTGTTGGGGGGCTGTGCGATGTGATGTGCGGAAGGCTACTATTTTAGTTTTACTTGCGTTTAAAGTTAATAAATTGCGCATAAGCCACTTGGTGACATTATGAAGTTGTGCAGTGGTGGTTTTGGTAACCTCATCCCAATTACGCCCATGAAAAATAATAGCCGTGTCATCGGCGAAAGCGAAAACTTTGGCGCAGTTTAGTGAAAGTTGACATAAGTCGTTTATGTAAACAAGGAATAGTGTGGGACCAAGAACACTGCCTTGTGGGACACCATAACAAACTTCTTCGTAATCGCTATAGAAATCTCCAACCCTAACACGTTGCCATCGATTTTCCAGATAGGAGGCAAACCAGTCCAGTGCAGCACCTCTCACTCCAGAGCATTCGAGTTTTTTGAGTAATATTCTTCGCGATACGCTATCAAAAGCCTTAGCGAGATCAAGAAAGACTCCAATGCATCTCTGCCCAGTGTCTAGTTTTCCACTGACATGGAGTATGGAATACAATATAGAGTTACAAAGTTGCTGACTACTATAGTGCTTCTCGTTCTCTCAATTACAATTCAATTTCAATTCAATTTTCAATTCAATACTCAAAAAGTATTGCCATAAAGAAAATATTCCACTAGGTAAGGGTAGTGCTGCGATAGTTCGATGAATTCAGCCTGTGTTCTATGCATTCTAAAATTACATTTTAAAAAGGGGTTTAATATAATATAACTAAAATAGGAGGTACTTAAATAAATACCTAATCAAAAACAGGGCAATCAAACATTTATTTCAAATTGTACTTTACATTCAACGTTATAAAAATATAGTTTGCCTGTCATATTTATATCATAGTAGCAGCTCGCCCAGGCTTCGCACGGGGCAACTCGGAACTTAGGTATAAAACATTTCAATGTTAGTAGACCTTGTTGTAGTAGACAGGCTACTATTATTTAGATGTTGTGGTAATTCAGAATGATTGATTTATTTGATAATCTGTACTTCATGAAAAATATTGCTTTATTATTCACACAATATTTTATCCTCTTCTTCGGAACGGCACATCTGCAAAATAATAATTAATTTG
Organism: Ectropis crepuscularia; assembly: GCA_963693475.1. Taxonomy (NCBI): domain Eukaryota; kingdom Metazoa; phylum Arthropoda; class Insecta; order Lepidoptera; family Geometridae; genus Ectropis; species Ectropis crepuscularia. The sequence continues at coordinate 11,886,706 of OY856346.1, forward strand.
AATAAATAAAACAACCCAAATTATTACCAGAAATCTAGTGATACATTTAAGTTGCATAATTATTTCTGTAAAAGTTCAAACAAAAGGGTTAAATCAGAGGTGAAAATGTGTATGAATAATCTTTTATTTTGAAAGCTTAGAGCTTCATATCTACTCACACAATAGATAGGTCTCTTGTGTGAGTGGGTATGAAGTAGGTGTAGTGAGTAGGGTTTATACTAAAAGCATGATGTTATCTTGTTAGCGAGATGAGATAGTGTAAGTTAATGGGAGTTTGATGCAATTCCTACTCCAGAAAACAAGAGTTGGAATGGCAGTGGTAGAGTAGAAACAGAAGCGTCATGACCATCTAGACTAGATATGTATAATGGTAACCATGGTAACACGCCATGACCATCTAAAAATGTTTACGCATTTGTGGCCATAGCTCCGAGTTCACCCGAAGATTTATTTCACACCCAAGCGTGATGTTTGAGTTCAATTCACGGCTCACGAGAAATCTGTATGTAGTGCGCCAAAGAAAGTTTTCACTTAAAAAACTAACAAATGCGAATCCGCAGGCAAAATCTAGTACGTATTATTAGTAAACGGTCAGTAAATAAACTGTCAATTATGTACCGACTTGTATATTTCATGGGTAATTTTGTAAGAAATAACTGGTCACACTTTTTTGTTTGTTTTGTTATTTAGGTTATGTTTACATTTTACATATTTTGCAAATTTTGGATTAGATACTGCCGTTATTGTATAAATTTAATTCACGTAGATATCTAGAAGGCATTAATATGAATTTCTATCAAGTCGTCATAACAAATATTGTCTACTTACGTGTAAAATGAGATTCCACTGATTTTTCTTTCACAGAGGCTATTGCAGCTTATAACACTACACAACGCACATTGTTTGGCATAAATATCACCAATCTCTTAACAGTCTTTCACAAACAAGCTTTAAATCTTCTAAATACACACAATATTTAATAAAACATAAAAAATCCGAGTCTGAGCTTTGAACAGACTTTTGTTTGGCAACGCCATGTCAGATATGTGATTTAGCCAGAGAAAAAGCCGGCCACGGTGATAAGGACGGAAAATCAGTATCTCTTTCTCATTTTTTCACAAGTGATAGATAATTAGACTATCTCATTTCCGCAAGTCGTGACGTCACTTATTGTGCTCCCCTGATAGCAGGTACTTAATAGCATCTGTCCATGAGTTTGACGCATGTGTCAGCTATTGTTCTCCTAGACCATATTTGAGGAAAAAGGGGGCGACGCGACGCCACTGTACGGTGTACGCAAGCAATCGTAAGAAGTAGTGTAAAGAGAAAATGTGTTCTCGAAACATATACGCACTTGCGAGGGCGTCCCTACGTTCTCGATTTATGCGGCAAAGGTACCCCGTGGAGGTTTTAGTTAGTCGCTACCGACCATCACCGTGATGTCGAGTCCGATATAATCAGACCGTCCTCTTTAGGGGGAATGGTAAGCACAAATGCATTTCCTCCAAAATTACAGTGAAATTACAAGGCATAGGGGGATAAAACATTTTATATCTCTGGGCGATGAGTGCAGTGCAGTGCTGTTACAGGGAGGCATGTATATACCAACAGGCACACGACTGGCTCGTCTCGTCACTTTATAATATAAAAAATATAGTTATAAATACGAGTACATATTTATGATACTTAAAAATACTCAGCTCAGACACATAAGAAGTATTTGTACTCATTGCTAATTTTTTTTGTCATGGATGGAAATCGAACTAACGACTTTCGGCTTTACGGGCAGATTTCCTATCAACTAAACGGCGAGGTCACCAGCTCTACGAGATGTTTAGAGATGGATATTATTTTAGTTGGCCCCATAATAAGCTTAGATCTTGTATCTTGATGCCCGAGTTCCACGATAGAGTACTTAATAAATAAATAAATAAATAAATAAATAAATAAATAAATAAATAAATAAATAAATAAATAAATATTGGTGGACAATTCACACACAACACCATCTGACCCCAAACTAAGCAAAGCTTGTGTGATGGCGGCCAGATAGCTGATATAATACTTATATAGTTTTAAATACATACTTATTATACATAGAAACACCCAGACACAGTGCATAGTGACTTAACATGAAACCTTCACATATAAAATACAACTTAACGCCGTGCTTTACTAGATTATCAGACGCTCATCTCTTTCATCTCGCCACTTCTTCATTTACAAAAAATCGCAGCTCAAAACAAAACATTTATTGAAAAAAAAACTAAACCTAACATCAAAACTATTATTGGCATAGTACCTACCTATAAGATTTGTTTACCATTCTATAATCAAAAGTATTGTACCAAAAAGGCATTTCTTCCAATCACGTCTTCCCCCATCGATGTTGTATATCAGATGCCACAGTTCGTTGCACTTTCCTCAAAAGAATGAGCCGGGTTATGACCCTATTCCGCAATAGTCGTTATTCAGTTGGTAGAAATTGAGGTAAACCACTGAGGGAGACGGTAAAAGGACCTATTACGGGTATCGCGGTGTTGTCTGCTGCATTTAATCCGAAATAGGGCGGTAAAACTAAAGTGTTACTGGATTTTTACATTTTTTAGGGAGGATTAACCTTGGAGTCTATCTCTCGACCTATTGTGGGCTATATCTTTCGAACCATTAGGTAAGTACTTCAAATTTTCATAGAATTTCTACCTATACATTACATATACATTAGGTTTACCTGCTAAGAACCGCGTCTACTGTTTAATTTAAATGTTAGGTTATTGATTGAAATCGAATTTCAAAACAATTTTTGTGATGTATTTTTTAGTACAGTAACTTTATACATTACCGTATGCGTTAAATCCGGTAGAACTGATTTTTTGCAGACTTGTTTATGATGTTGGCCTAATGATTGTCCCAAGTTTGTGACCTCGAGCGACGAACGCAACTTTGTCAAAAATCGAAAAAACCGCGAAAAAATCGTAAATTTTTCAAATTTTGGCGATTATTACCCTAAACGACTAGTTTTTGTAAAAACTTTCTTATGTCATTTATAAAGTAGACTAAATTTGCTGCAATATGATACTAGAATTGTCTCTGTACACCCAATAGTTTCTGAGAATAAGTCTTTCAAAGTTTATAATTTTTTTCGTACTTTGCAATTTTTAGCAATATTTTAACTCCTACTTGACCACTTTATGGTACAGTTACTGCGGTTTTTAACCCCCGACCAAAAAAAGAGGTGTTATAAGTTTGACGTCGAAGTCTGTTTGTCTATCAGACACACACACAGACAGGTCTGGCTCTCTATGTATCTGTCTCTGTGTGTTTCTGTCTATGGCACAGTAGAGCTCAAACGGATGGGCCGATTTCAATGCGGTTTTTTTTATTTGAAGATACATTTTTGTGTTGATGTTTTGAGCTATTTTTGGTTAACATCGATTTAAGATGGCCGCTTCCACCAAATGGCGGACCAAATATTTCACCACAATCTACCTCAATATGGGTATCAAATGAAAGGGCTTGACTAGTAGAGTACTATACAGTATAATAAATTTCAAATCACAAAATGGCGAACTCCATTTTTTTTTTCACTAATGCCTCAATATGGGTGTCAAATGAAAGAACTTGACTAGTAGACTACTATACACTATGAAAAATTTATATTTATACCATATTTATACCATTTCGAGGTAGCTGTGAAAAAAGAAACTTATTTCGTAATTTTGTGATTGCGGCCATCATGGATTTGAAATTTGTCATAGTGCATAGTAGTCTACTAGTCAAGCCTTTTCATTTGATACCCACATTAAGTTATTAGTGAAAAAAAATTTATGTAATTCGCCATTTTGTGATTTGAAATTTGTTATACTGTATAGTATTCTACTAGTCAAGCCCTTTCATTTGATACCCATATTGAGGTAGATTGTGGTGAAATATTTGGTCCGCCATTTGGTGGAAGCGGTCATCTTGAATCGATGTTAACCAAAAACATCTCAAAACATCAACACAAATATTTATCTTCAAATAAAAAAACCGCATCGAGATCGGCCCATCCGTTTGAGCTCTACGGTGCCATAGACAGATACACACAGAGACAGATACATAGAGAGCCAGACCTGTATGTGTGTGTGTCTGATAGACAGACAGACTTCGACGTCAAACTTATAACACCTCTTTTTTTGGTCGGGGGTTAAAAACCGCAGTAATTGTGCCATAAAGTGGTCAAGTAGGAGTTAAAATATTGCTAAAAATTGCGAAGTACGAAAAAAATTATAAACTTTGAAAGACTTATTCTCAGAAACTATTGAGTGCACAGAGACAATTCTAGTATCATATTGTAACAAATTTAGTCTACTTTATAAATGACATAAGAAAGTTTTTACAAAAACTAGTCGTTTAGGGTTATAATCGCCAAAATTTGAAAAATTTACGTTTTTGTCGCGGTTTTTTCGATTTTTGACAAAGTTGCGTTCGTCGCTCGAGGTCACAAACTTGGGACAATCATTAGGCCAACATCATAAACAAGTCTGCAAAAAATCAGATCTACCGGATTTAACGCATCCTACTCCATACATTCAGGCGACAAAGTTACTGGACTATTTCTTTTATAATAAAATAACCTTACTACCAGTAATTAAGTAATCATCAAAAAAGGTGCTGTGAAACCACCCGATACGACCATGCATGTACCTATATAATGTATAAAAATGAATGTTTGTCTGTATGTCCTACCTACCTATATAGAATCGTAAACTATGCATTTGATCGTGTGACGATCTTTAGCAAAGTTGGTTTGCATGAGTCAAAAAAAAAATGTGAGTTGGTATAACCAATTTTATTTCCGAAAGAAGGTGTAGCAAAGCGCGCAGGGTACGGCTAGTGTTGCATAAAAAAAGGCCCAAGGCCATTGAAACATCTAACAGTAGATCAACAGAAGACTAAATCAAAGCCATTACACCAAAAACAATAAAGAACAAAAAACGAAAACGACAAAGTGCGTAGCTTAAAACACACTTGCTTTCTGACCCGTGTTTTATGATCCCTTTCTGACGATACAATTCCAAATCTGAACTAACTGCTGTCCCTACCTACTTATTACAAAAAGCTTAATCTCATATTGGACTGATTAACAAATCTATCACAACTGGTTTAGTCTCTACGCTACCGGCTTTCTTATTAATCAAGGGTTTAAATTTGTTTTTTTTTATAATCGAGTTTAGTAATATTGATTCATTAAAATACTCTTGATACTGCGAAAGTTTCTAGGTAAAATGAAGAACTATCAATTTCTAATCCATCAATCTAAATTAAGAACCGTTGTTCTTCAAACTTCAATTTATCAAGGGTTAATACAATAGAAATTACATTATTTCGTGTATTGACGAGTCTTTGCAACTAAAATTAGACTAAAAGTAAAAGCTTTTTGTTCAATTTTAATATGCAAATGTCGTCAAATAGGTTTTTGCACCAACCTCCAGAGACGCCCCTGGCCGTCCTTGTCAATAGCTTCAGACGATCCAAGGACGTCTGTTATACTGTTATCATATTTTACGTTAATTTCGGAAAACCTTCATGAAAAAATCTTGATTCTGAACACGTTGTACAAAATGAAATAAAAAACTGACTAATTTAGATTAAAAAAAACATCTGAATATAGTCAGCATCACCATTATTTTAATTCATAGGTAATACCTATTATTTTTATCCCTAAATACTGCGTTTATATGAGTAAATGTTAAAAAAGATTGATAGTCTGGTCCGTTTCATTGGTTTGATCAGTTGATTAGGGTTTATTTTCAGTTGCCAAATCCAAGTTCAGTTAGCAACCTACAAATTATCTTTTTTGAAGTTCTATAGCATCCTTGTATACCAACCTACAAAAGAGGCGGGTGTTAGATTAGAGATTCCTTGGAATCTCTTTAAATTGTTTAAATAAGTAGTTTAAAGTTTCAACTTATTAAGAAGTCGAATTACCTGATACCTTGTTAGTTGATCGGATGATATTGTGTTGAAAGAAATGAATGGTCAAAAGGCACTTTTGATGTATCAAGTAGTGTTTGACTGAAAAATAATAGTTGTTGTCTGTTACCGTGAATATTTAACTATGTAACTTTTTAACACGGTTTTATTAGGTCGACCTGTATGTAACTAACTGTAATAAAATTTAAGGTAAGTAACTAATTTAACCATCTTCCAAGGATCGTAGCGTCATGAAAATTGGCAGCTGTGTGTGGTTCTGATGACAATACAATAATATGGTACTGTCGAACTGATCTGATGATGGAGCCGGAAGATATGAGCTTATGAACAAGAACTTCATGATGGAACATCGTATCACAGCTATGTTTGGATTTATCAGAAATGTTTTGTAATGATCTTTGACCACGATTAGGTTTCAAGGTCTGATGATATAGCCGGAAGATAGGCACTGGTATTCCATCATGGAAAAACATGCTTTTTATTAGTTGTATCTTTTGTATAAGCGTCTTTTTTAAACTATTAATTTATTTATAAGACAGAGTGACGGAACGACCAAAACTAACGCCTGATGGTTAGTAACACTTCTACTCATTACAACACAGTGATACTCAGCTATTTCAACACGAAGACTTCATAACACTACCTAGCACTATACTGAGGTCATCACCCAAAGATAAACGATAATTTATCTCCTTCCCCTGCAATTTGAATAACTAGCAAAGGTGTGAAGATATTTCCCCAGTCGGACGCTGTATTTCAAAGAGTCCTGTCACTATAGTAAGTAAATACTACCATTATTAAATCTATAAGCCATAAGGAGTATTAGTAAATTAAGTACTTCACCAGTTATGTAGTTCACCGCCTATTACGCCAGAAATTGTTAATTACCTACTACCCTAGTTTGGGGCGTTGCCATCCATGATTTTAGAGTATGGAGCTCAGCTGATACTGACTAGTATAAAAGTGGATGTTGCACTGTTCGTGGACTATTCTATATTCGAAACTTCAGTTACCTCAAAATCTTTCGCTGTTGCTTTTCATTATCATTCTGCCTGCTTGTAATACACAGATCTAATTAATCAATTTATAATAAACTAGTTAGAAAGATTATCCTTCAAAATTAACCTATTGTTAACAATTTAATAACTACGTAATATGTTTATAGTTTAAAATGTAAGTATAGGTTTTAAATTATGATTTTGATTAAAATAAGCAGCTCACTAAATGGTCCCACATCTATATGGGGCCTTCTCTCATAAGGAGAGAGTCGAGGACATAATCTATCACGCTGATCTAGTGCGGGTTTGTGGATGACACAGGACTTAGAACGATTCTTAGAACATGCCGGTTTCCTAACGATATTTTCATTTAGCGTTAAAACCAGTGGTAATGACAAACTTATAAGTCTGCATAAAAAAAAAACTCAGATTTTAATCTAATTGTGTTCCAAATTTCACTCCAATCTCGTCAGTTGTTCCTACGTGATTGAGCAACAAACATCCAGACGTTCGAACTTTGGTGTTTATTTATCACTAGCAGCGGCCGCGGTTTTACCCGCGTAGCTCCTGTTACCGTTATCTTCCCAGGATAAAAAGCCTATGTGTTCTTCCAGACTATAATCTAACTGTGTTTCAAATTTTAGCCCGATCCGTTCATACGCTACGACGTGATTGAGCAACAAACAACCAATTTTTTTATAGTACTAAGATAAAATTTGCTCCGGTGTCGTTAGGGTAATATCATATGCTTAGTGAACTATTAGTTGTGAATATAAAAATGCTGCCATACATTGAGTTATTAACTATTCAAGTTGGACCAAATTACACAAAAATGCAGTGCTTTCGTGAATATCGGTTGACTTGGTAAACAGTTAATTGGGAAACCAACATCATGCCACTAGATTTTTATGTATTAAATTTTTATGTTTTATGTATTAAATTGATGTAGCCTTGGTATAAAAACAACAAGAATAATGAGTAATACTTGTTTATCGTAACTATTTGGAGAATAACTGACAGAATTATTACTTATTCCTAATCGAACTCCGATAGTGTTTCACCTCTGCAAACAATTATGTCCAAGCCAGACACTCCGCCGTACTTGACATAGAACTGATTCGTTGTTTCACAATAATGCCGAAAACTGGTCCCAAAGTCAACAAACATTAAACAACAAGCAAAGTTTAACCGCGCTGAGGCTTTCCTCGTAAACTGCACTAGTCATCCGTCCCACCTCAACCCCACATAATTTACAAGCGCCTAAATTTCTATATTTTCACATCATTTCCTTTCGGGTCTAAAGTGGCATTTCTGTAGCGTTGTGCTAAATGGCTTGGATATCCTCCAAATATGCCATCTAGATAAGCTACGAGTCCTTTTACGATTATTATTGGGTTGCCCTATTAGCTAAAGTTTTGCTTCTTGTTTGCTGAGGCATCGCATGCGGCCATTATTGTTGTGACGCGGAACGTTATATGGGACTTCAAGTTAGTTTACGGAGATTGGGGAAACTTTTGAACAATTTCGTGTTGAGTGAATGAAGAAAATGTACATTATAAGCCATGTAACTTAACCATGTAAGTGCTTGTGGAACAAAGTATACTTTCTGGCATAATTGTGCAGGGTTACATGGAACTCCTGTGCCAATCTGAAAGGGTATCGTTCTAACCATACAAGTTGATAACTTTTTAGTAAAACATATATTAGCTAACTAGGTACTAATAGCTGGTGTAAGATAACCCAAACGATTAATAGGTTATGACTGGTTCATGACTGAGATCTTCTATTTTAACCGTTTTGGATTTGTTGAAATTTTGATATTTGAAGAAGACTCTAAAATGGAATTCTATATATTAATATGAGAAGCATAAACTTTGAACCACTTTTTACGAAAATTGGGCGGACGGAGGTGTATGAAAAATGGCATACTTAAAGTTTATACCATAAAAAAAGACTGCGGAATACTATTTTTTTTGTAAAATTATGCAAATTCGATTAATATTTCTTTGTGGTCGAATTTCAACGACTTGTAATATATCTAGTAAGTAAATAACGCTCCAAAATGAGTTTTTAAACACTTTGTGTTGTATTGTGTACGAGTAATATACAAAATGTGATGTGATATAGTTGCTCCTTGATCCCGTATAATAATCATCTTTGACAAATTGAGTCCATAGGTGCAGTAGTTTTTTTATAAATTACATAAAACAACAAACGTTTTTAAAAATTTACGTTCTATGCCTATCAACATCACCCATAGAACGTACATTTTTAAAAACGTTTGTTATTTTATGTAATTTATAAAAAAACTACTGCACTTATGGAGTCAATTTGTCAAAGATGATTATCATACGGGATCAAGGACCAAATTTAAGCAGTTGTCATATTTTTAAAACCTCGCATTTAAGAGTGAACTTTTGCGTAACATGACGCAGAATATATAATATAAGATATTACCACCATAATGAATATGATCTCGTATAACTGACAAAGGTATCAGGCGGACTCTGCAAAGAGCCCTATAATTTCAAAATGTTTTAATACAAAACATAAATGTTAAGCAAGTAGGAATTTACACACACTTTTTTTTGTGGCGAATTTATTTTATGGCGAATCGCCTATAACCCATTTAAAATACTTGATTATACCTCTATTGCCTGTGAAATCGCAATTTTGCGAAAATCTAAACAAACAGGGGAGCATAAATAAAACAGAAAATAAATAGCAAACCAAAACCATCATTCCTTATTACATTTCCTTCCTTTACGAAGGGCTTTTTGCTCTGAGGATTCTGGATACAGTGGTCGACCCTCTACCCGAAATCTAGAGATAAGTGCTTTATTTAATTTAAAGTTTAGATCGTTGCGTGCGAGTAATCTTATTATCTATGGTTAAACGATGATGTATTTACCTTCATTGCGTACTCTCTTACTAAATTAAGTATTTGATAACCAATATTTCGATTCTTTGAGTGTTTAAAATATTCCTCGCACATCACTAATTAGTCACAAAGGTTGTATTATGAGGCCCTTACATAATACTTTCTTATCCTACTAATAATCAATATAAATCAAAAGACGTGCCCTGAGCACCTTATAATTGTTAAAAAACTGCGTCTCGTGTGTAGCGTGCGTAGTTTACAACTACCAATCTACTTGACCCCTAGAACCGCTAGCGGCGAGGTATGTGCGGTTCTACTTATTCTGGTTGTGACAACGAATAGCGATAGGTATAAACGTCCGGGGTTCACCGCTTCTTACAATCGACTAAAACGGAAAGAGTGAGCTCACTCTTCCCAAAGATAGCATAATTCCGTGCGACTGAAGTTTCGGAGGGAACATCCAATAAAATGAAATAGTTTATTTTCCAGACTTTTACATCCATTAATAAAATAACAAATACATATCAGCAAAATAATAATAATGGTAGAATAAATTAAATTATAATAGTAACTAGATGAATACATTATGATATGGGCGTGTGATATGCCCTCCACGTTTTATGAAGTGGACTATTCGCCCAGTCCCTGACGGCTACGACCAGCGAGTTGTCGGAGCGGTGCAGGGCGGCGCGCGCGGCGGCCGCGCGGCTCCGCAGCAGCGCCGGCCAGCCGGGCGTGCGGCCCGCACAGAACATGCCGCGGGCGCTGCACCACCGCGCACGCCGGAACATCGCGCGCCACGCGTCGTTATACTGCACGCGCACCTCGTTCATGACAGCCTTGGTGTAGTTCGTCCACATCTCCACCGTGTACACGCTGGTGCAGAAGCTAATAAATAGCTACGCTTTTACGGAGTCGCTACAGCGGGCGAATCGCCTCGACAGCATGTTGCCGCGCACCGCTAGAACCCTCCTCTGTCGCTCCATGTCGGCAATGTATTCTTTGCCGTAGATACTAGTCCTTCAGCCGCATTAGTCGATGTCGTGTCGATGTGGTTACTATGTTCAGATTGTATCTTATTATTTTTATTATAGGGAGAACGTTCAAGTATTGCGGAACACAATTTATAAAGATTTTAACACCCTTCCTCTCACTCTCCGTAAGAATTAGGTGACATCCAAGTGATCGTATTTAACTTTAAAGTCACCAAACAAGTTCCTAACTAGGGAGGTTTTATTATTCTGATCATTCGTGTCGATCAGTCGTGATCAATGTGACTGGGTTCCGAATCGATACGTTGGTGTTCATTTTAAACTTATAACCGGGTGTAACCGGAGGGCGTGACTTCGCCATCTTAGCATGTCCATCTAGAGATGCGTCAGCATTTCCCATTGGCTGATACGTTTCTAGATGGCCATGCCATGATGACCTGTCCACGCCCTTTCAGCATTGGCTGACGTATTTCTAGATGCCCAATAGCCATGGTCCCGAGTTTACCCGAAGCTTTCTTATCATACCCGAGCGTGACGAATTAATTCAATTTCAAATCAAATCAAATCAAATTTATTTCAACCAAAATAACAAACAATTATAGGAAGTACAGAAACATCTTATCTATCAGTTCAATACAAGATGCCCATAATTTCAAAAACACCCACACTAAGCTAGGCTTGTCCTGTGGGTAGTTTTAATTTTAGGATTCACATGAGGTTCGTGACTGACGGCACACGAGTGATTTAACTTACAATCGAGATACAATTATAAACTTAAAAATAAAAATATAAAAATACATAGCCCGGGACTGACATCGATTACAATCATAAAACGATATGAGAATGGGCGTATGAGTGAGTGTGTAAGTGTATAAGAGGGTGTGTGTGTATGTGTGTGTGAGGGTGTATGTGTGGGTGTGAGTGGTGTCTAATCCCGTTGCTCACCAAATTCTCTTCAGGAAGCTTTCCGTATCCTCAAAAGACCATTGGAGAAGTTGCTTTGTAACTTTTGATTTCAGCTCATAATAAGTGAGACCATGGATACCATACAATTTATCCAGTTTATTATATAACCATGGCTTCATGTATAGACTAAAGCGGCGTGCGAGTCGCGTTTTAAAAGCAGGTAAGGGCAATCTAAAAATTCTTTTACCTGATAATGACCTGTAGCTATCTGAATTTAAAATTTCTTTATGAGCGGATAGAGCTGTTTTAAGTATATAAAGCCTCCGAACACTCAGAACCTGAGCTTCCGCCAGTAAAAGGCTTGTCGGGAATCTAAAATGTTTCCCAAGCATTGTTTTCAGAACAGCCCGTTGGGCTCGTTCAAGACGAATAATGTTCGACGAAGCTGCACCCCCCCATACTGTAATACAGTAGGTTAGGACGGACTGACAAAGGGCCCAATATATAGTCTTGAGAAGTTGAGGATTTGCTACATCACGAAGGAGTTTCATTACGTAAATGAGTTTTCTAGTCCTTTTAGCCGTCATTTCAAGGTGCTCCTTAAATGTCAGTTTCTCGTCTATTTCTATTCCCAAGTACCGAGTGCTTTTTACTTTTTTTACCCTGCTACAACGCCGAGACTCATTTGAAGCACACGAATCGTATGGGGGTTGACATAAATGAACAAGAATGTCGGGGACAGAACGGGGGCCTGAAGCCGCGGTGTTATGAAAACAAATCAAGTGAGTTTTCGAAACATTGAGTGTCAGTAGATTTTGTTTTAACCATGCCGCGACGCGGATGATGCCCAGCTGTGCAGTAGCAAACAGAGAGTCCCAGGATTTGTCATGAAACAAAATGACAGTATCATCGGCATAAAGTATGGTGTCCGCGCTGCTAGAGAGAATCGAGGCAATGTCATTTATGTACAACAAGAAGAGTGTTGGCCCAAGAATACTGCCCTGTGGCACTCCAAACGAAACTGGCTTGGCATCGCTCACACGGCTCCCCACGCGCGTGTGCTGGATTCTATCCGTCAAGTAGCTTCGAAACCAGTCATGGCAAATACCCCTAACTCCGAAGCACTCCAACTTCCTCAAAAGGATTGGGATTGATACGGTGTCGAAGGCCTTTGCCAAGTCCAAGAAGACACCCAGGCAAGGCAAGCCTTTGTCTAAATGAGAGGCCACTATCTCTGTCAAAAGTGACACTGCGTGTTCTGTAGATTTCCCATGTCTGAAGCCGAACTGCCGATCTGTTAATAAATTATGAGAGTGTATGAATTTCACTAATTGTTTATTGACAATTTTCTCCAGCATCTTAGAGAAGGAACTCAAAAGAGAAATAGGGCGGTAATTGTTCGGACTATTGGTATCACCACCTTTGTGAATGGGTGTTACAAGCGCAGTTTTCCAGATGCTTGGGAAAATACCGGTGGACAGACTCAAGTTGTAAACATGAGTGAGCGGTTCTACAACAAATTTCTTTACACGTTTGATCAAATTGTTTGAAATGCCATCCAGCCCCGGTGCGCTGTTGCACTTTAACTCCCCAATCAAGCATTCCACGTCGCTCTCGATGGTAGGGGCCAAGAAAAATGAATTAGCAGATAAAGATGGAATGCTCACTTTAGAGGCAAGTGACGCCTGGGAGTCAGGAGAGTTTTCTAAAAGTTGGTTAGCCAGGCGCTGGCCAACGGAAGCAAAGAAATCGTTACAAAAATTTAATGGATCCCTCTCATTATCCGTCGACCTACAAAGGTCTTCAGCGTTTGACTTTACCCGCTTAGAATAGGTTATTCGGTTAATTGTTTTCCACAGTTTTCCAGGGTTGTTCTTATTTGATTCTAGATCATCACTATTGTACTGATTCTTCAGCTTTCGCAGTAATTCGTTGTAATAATTTCTATACCGTCTAAAGATATGTAGCTTAACTTTGTCTTCTGGATTTTCCCGGACATCCAAATGCAGTCTGTCCCGGTGCCTAGAGCATCTTATCAAACCTGCCGTCATCCACGGTTTAAGGATGTTCCTAGATCGGCTTACTTTTACTGACTTAGTATTATGGTCTATTGCGGCCCTTAAGACAGTTACGAATAATTCCGAAGCCTTGTTTGGGCAAGACTCCTGCAAGACTGGAGACCAGTCCACGCTGCTTAGTTTAATCTCAAGGCCGCGGTAGTCAAACAGCAAGCGAGTTTTAGGTGGGTTCGATTTACGACAGACGTTTCGAAAACCAATCATAGCCATATAATGATCCGTCACACTTGAAGAGCAGACTATGGATTCCGCCTCGATCGATGCTTTGCAAAAGATGTGATCCAAACAAGCCTTCTTCCTAGTCGGTTTGTCAACAGCTTGTAGAAATCCCAGCTGAGACATCAAACACAGGTAATCGGAACTGATGTCTGGATTAAGTAAATCTATGTTTATATCACCAGTCACGACACAGCAAGGACTGGCTGGCATATTAGCAACTATTTGCTCGAGGGATTTGACAAAAGTATCGGTATTTTTAAAAGATGGCGATCGATATATGCCCAAAACAGTAGTTACATTAGGGACACAGACAAGAACACAATTGGCGTCCTGCAAATCTGGTTCGGAAAAAGTTGGCGTCCAGCAGTTCCTGACATATGCAACCACACCACCGGCGTGATTAATAAATTTCGTTGAAGAGTAACTAATATAGCCGTCCAATTGGCCTATTACAGTACTATCATTAAGCCAGCATTCTGTCAAAATTATAATATCAAAATCCAGACCTGTTCGTTTCAGAATTACTTCAAAACCATCTAAATTTTTTGACAAACTTCTAACATTAAATGTGAGGACTTTTAAGTTGTGATTGCCTAAAATATTTTTACACTCCTCCGCTGAATTCTTTATGTGGCACGTAATATTGAGAGAGTTATCAATTTCAGTAAAAGTATCTATGATGGCCATGGTGGTCCAAAATATCCAGATTTATAGGAGACGGTAATAACTACTTCAAAAGCGCCACATGAAGAATGTTTAATGTTTCCATAAGCAAGTGCAAAGTTGAGTGCCCTAAGACTTGTGATGTTTATTTTAAGAAGAAAATAGATCTCTTCAAGAGTGTAAATGTGTTGAGAGTAATATGTTATGTAACAAGGATATGTAATGATACTGTATACGCAATAAAGAATAAGGGATGGAACCCTGCTAAATGTATGACAAAATAATAATAAAAATAGGAATATTAATAATGCATGCACAAAACTAATGAAATTCCGAATAGGAATAGAGCTATTCATTAAACCATGAAGGATGATAATAAATAAGAGGCGACAAGAGTACATACGCCGTGACGGAGTCTGACTAGTTTTAGATAATTTCAAGACTAGGCCCGATGAATTTAACGATGTCCTCTTCAGCGCGGATTGCGTGGGCGGGAAACTTTTTATCCTTGGTGCAGGCTTCTTTGCGAATGTATGTGCACCCGTTCCGAACCCAGCAGAATGAGAAACCGTACATCTTGCAGCGTTTTTTAGCTTCCCGAAATAACTGACGATTACGATTGGACAGTCTTTCGTTAAAATAGACGTTTGACCTTAAACCGGGTACGATGTCTTCTGATGTTAAGTTCCGCCTAACTTTGGCAGCAGCCAGAATATCGTCCCTTTTGGTCTTACGTACAAGCTTGACCACAATAGGTCTCGGTCTTGATTCGTCGGTTAAAGGGGATTTCGATTGTTTCGGCCCAGCTCTGTGCACGTCATCAATATCGGCCATCTGTAAATCGATTCCCAATTTTTGAGACGTAGTCATAACAATATGGGTAAGACTTTCATTACTCGTCTCAGGGATTCCAATTATTTCCACTTCGTTTCTCAAAAAGTATTGATCTTGTATGTTGGCAGTAAGTTTCATCTCGGTTAATGATGCTTTAAGAGTGTTAATTTCAATATCTTTCTGTTCCAACCTCCGGTCAAATTCTTCCATCTTCTGCGACAAAGTGGTGGTAACACAAAGAAGTTGTGCTTTGACATCCAAGATATCTTGCCTCATAAGACGAATCTCACTTAGTATGTCAGATGGAGTAGGTTCGTGGACAATTTGCGAACCTGTAGGAGGCGGAGTGAATTTGGTACCACGAATTCCGCGTGTCGTGTTGACATTATTAGTGAAAGTGTTATTGAGTGTACGAATGGGAGTACTGACATCACCTAATTTCGGCTTTGCACAGATGCAGGTTGGGCAGGTCCAGGTTTGTCGTTCCTCTTCACTTAACTTCTCGAAGATCCCGGTCGACAGATTAATACATTGCAGGTCAAAAGTCTGATTGCATTTTGAACATTCCATATAATGAAGAGACAGTATTTTCTTACCGCAAGCATTGCATGTAGAAGACATCCCTGCGCGGCCCATAAAATCACTTCGACTTATTATAATAATATATGATATTATGGGTATTTGAATATAGATAATAAACTGAATAATTCGACGATTGTATGTGTGAATGGGCTAAAGTACGAGTTATAGATTAATGGTGAAGTTAATGTGTGTGAGGAAAATGTGCAATGCAAGTGAGTTGTTCAACTTGTGTGACTGTCAGTAATGGGCAATATCCTGAGTTTAAATTATATGATTTAATTTATTATATTTATTTTCTTCCAAGAAAATAAGGAGGGGGGGTGATTTTAATGAAACTAGTGGTGCTTGTTCGCTTCGGATAGACCTACAGGTTCTAACACCTTTTTCAGTTTCCGAATACGACGTCCCGTTCCGGAGTTACTATATGGGCTGATGTGGCTTATTATGATGATAATGATCTATAATAATATTTATCCAAAAAGGAAAGATAAAATTAATTGATTCAATGGGGTTTCCCACGCTTGAGATCTAACACTCCATTCAAAGAAACCAGAATAGAAATTTACATTATCGTATGAATAAATGGTGGGGGGGTGCGGGGTGCGGGCGGGGGCCAGCGGCGAGCGGCCGGCGGCGGTCGGTGCAGACGCGGAATAATAGAGGGTAGGAATTGGAGAAAAAACTAACAATAACAAAATAAAATTTAAAACTTAGGAGGCTGGAGTAGTGCAGGGGGTGCGGGTGACGCCGAGCTCAAAACAGTTTACCGATTTTTGATCCGACGCGACGTATCGTTCCTGAGATATAATTTTGTAGTGCTGTTGATGATGATAATTATCGTAAGGAGACTCGAGTGACTGGGGTAGTAATGATGGCCTGTAAGAGTGTGTGTATATTTATGTAAATATTTTAATAGTGTTATAAGATTACATATAAAATATAGTTGTTAAGAGGGGAGGGGGTGCAGCGAGGAGGAAGGGAGGGATTTAATCCAACGCAAATAAAGCGGACGGTGGCGTAGACTCCGAAACCGTTTTTAGATTTCGAATCCGATGCTCCGTTCCCGAGATACAGCAATTTGAAATAATTTGAAATAATGCCCGTGATGACGGGTGTAGTACTATGCAATTTTTGAAAATGTTACAATTTCAAAGTAAAAACCAATGATTTCGATTAATACGGGCTTCGAAAGGTCGAATTTCTTTGTTAATTTTATCTGTGCCGGTTTCTTCGGGAGATATGGTCGACTGATGTTGAAACTAAATTTTGATTTTTCCGGGGAGGTGGGGGGAATTGGAGGATGAAAAGTAGGTAATCTTATAGAAATTGACGTTTAAGTTACAAAATATTCTATGCAAATTTCTGGTAGGGCCAACCGTTTCCAAGTTATCTTGAATTGAAGTTTTTCAAGATGGCCGCCGTGGCAAATAAGCTCTTAAATTGGGAAAGAAAATGTTTATCAAAAATTTAAACACTGGGAAAGGGTCGGTGCCGTGCCCTCTTCCTGATATCAGTATTTAAAGAGCAGGATTTTTTTCTCTGTGTTTTGTACAAAGTAGTTAAATTAATTATTGAAGGCCCTGTTCACTCTTGACCGTTTCTAGGTCTGAGAACAATGGAATTCCTGCAATGTTTACAATTTTATCTTGCGGTCGTTGGTAATTCCCTTCTGGGATAAATTAATTACTAACTGTGCTATTAGTGGGCTTAGGATTCTGAATTTACCATCAAACATTCTGGCTTTAAATGCGCAATTTGATTATTATAAAAATTATATCGGTTATACGTTTCAATTTTTAAATTTAGAATTATTCAATAATGACCTAGATTTTACAAACTTCAATTGCTTACAACTAGCCCGGTTTTCTTCAGATTTCGCCGATCTTGGAGTCTCCAAGTTGGCCTTGACGTTCTGCGTGCAGACTGGTACTCGGTTGAGCTCTCTTGTTCCGGGATCGGGATGACGTTTAGGGGATTCTCCGGTGTTTTCCTTCGTAGCTTCCCACCTATGCACGGCAAAGATCTGAGACTGGTGTCCAGTGATAGGGCGCTAAAGGGCGCTTCATCGAGAACCTATAAAGTATCTGGTTACAGATCTTGTTTGAACAGCGTTTGTTGTGAAAGGACTCGGAACCATACCAAGTCTCCTGTCAGCTTGAGGTTTCTTGCTTATAACTCGGCCAAATATTGTCCGATCTTCAAATATTTTATGTCACTGAATTCCAGGTTTCACTGCGAATATTTTTGTATGCGGCACTTGTGGTAATAGCGAGACGACAATTGGATTTCTTGCGCTTTTCATAGCCAAACTATTCGAAATAAATTTAAACAATTTAGGTTAACAGGGACGTGCTGTCCGGCTCGCTCTCCATATAGTAGAATTTGTTGAAATTCAATGAAGTTTTCACTTCAACAATAAATATTATTTCTACCATCAAATTCAAAATTTGTATAGACGTGAATTTTCATTATTGTAACCCACCTTTATTATATATACTCACACTTGACCAACTTACTAACAGGTAATTTTGAACCGAAAAACGAAAATCATCCCGATTTGATAAACCAGTCTCGAATTCAGTCGGATTCGGCCGGACAAAAAATTACGCCGGATTGTAATCACTAACGCGATATTACGATTCAGTTGTCAAAGCCATTTGACTTTGACAGCTTTGGCAAGTTGAACTGGGGGCTTTGTATTTGTAATGTTTTGTTGGAGACCTGCCGTCCCTTATATTATGTCGATGTGGCCGTTGTTTAAATTAATAACTAAAATATTCACAAGTTAGTGGTCAAAAAGGAGTAAATGATTATTAATATTATTTAGATTTTAAATAATAAGAGATTATAAATTTATCATACAAATTTAGATGAGTTGTTTAGGTTCGATCGTGAAATCACATAGCCCAGCTAGTATGAGAAATACGTATCATTATCTTCTACATGAATAGCTGTTGCTCAAATCCCTTTTTCGTCGTAGAGGTGTCCGACGATGCGTATCGTACCATCACAACCGCCCTATCGACAGAGAAACGGACTGAAGTATCGAACTGACGAAACCCGATCCAATTTAGCTCCCGAATCCATGACTGTCCCGCGGGATACACAGCTTTATTCATGGAAAGAATTTTTAACGGTGAAAGGAAGATTCGATTTTATCGTAAACAGGTCCGTGTGTTGTGTAGGTATATCTCTGTTTTTACCAGAGATACAATTTTATCGCTTAGGTATTGCTGAGATGCAGTATTTAAACATTTGAATGCAACATCGTGGCTTGATATTTATTAGTCTATAATTTCCCAAAAGTTTACCTGTCGAATTTTAAAACTCAAATGTAGACAGTAATAGTTAGAAAAACAGTACATATGAACTTAATTTCGTATTTAATCTGTAAAGGAACTTACTGTTATTTAACCCCATTTTAAAATCAGCATACTCGTAGGTAAACCTGTTCTCCGTGAGCTTAAGTTATTTAGCTACAGGTAGAAATAATACGACAGGAAACCTTACTGCTTTGAATCTTCCTTTATATAAAGAAACGTAGTTAATTTGTATGCAAACCGTTTTCGCTTTGATGGTCGAGCAGAAAATCAACCGGCGAAATAGGGGCTATTCCGCGCAATGATGCGAAAGTGACTGATAAGTTGCGAAAATTTCGGTCAAAGGGAATATTTCCCTGTAGGTATTTTGCTACTCAAAATGGTTCTTCTTATAAACTAAATTTGGGACAGCATTTAATTGCAGTACTTGTAATGTTCTTCCATACCATGAAAATGATACCCTTTTTATGATTTCGTGAATGGAGCAATCACGTAACACACGGAAAAAACAGACAAGATATTTTTTTAAAGAAGACAAGGAACCTCGGGGACAATAACACACTGTGCCACATTGCACATCGTGTAAGCATCACACAGCATCATATTCTGTACCTCAGAATGAGAAAAGTGGCGTATATTGTGTTTCGTTGCGATGTCTCTCTTGTCATTTCCCTACTGTATTTTTTGGTACGTAACATTTATGGTGAAGGTTGCTAATATTTTTGTGTTGGTCTTGGGTTCGAAGTTCTTACGAGAATATTTAATTTTTAGTCCTAATTGTTTTATTATGGCATTCGTTTCAAAGCATCTATGTTTGCAATTCGACGAAAACCATGTAATGTTTCCTAGCCATAAGTTTTATAATATAATACAGTTTACTAGAAACACAATATGTAAAATTTTATTTTCTACAATAACGTTTGCCCGTAATCGTTATAAACGTTTTTCCAAGATGGCGCTAGAAACTCCACCTGGATCTGTCAGCATTTTGTGGTCAGTATGCTATATTATATATATGTATATATATCTTTTGTATGAGGAAATTTCTAGCGCGTCTAGCGGCGTCGGATTTCTTCATACTAGTGTTATGTTTACGCGCTCACGGTAGAACGCGTTTTGTTGTCGACAAAACTCGCACTCAGGATACAGTAAGTGATTCTAAATATTTTAAAAACAAATTAGATGGGAAATTTACTGCAAAGTTGACGAAAAAAAAGTATATTTTTACTGGCCTAAAATTTTTTTCTACTTAATAAATTGTTGAGATGGTATTTTGAATTTTGAACATGCTAGTAATAAATAGTAAAACATACCAGAATAATAACGTCATTACAGAAAGTTTGACTAGTACGATACAAGTGCATAATAGGTAATCTAGCTTCGTAGTTAACTACTCTAATCTCTCCATGCTAGCTATAATACGCCCGAATGTCCTTGATGGTCTCAAGCTAGTCGTTAGTGAAACTAATAATTGGCAATGTTCCTTGTGATCCGGGGATCAAACGGTCAATAATACCAACCGAGAGGTATCAGTGACTGCGGATCCCCATATATTTTAATTGCGGCTAGTAACGGGAACAACTTGGCCAAGATTAAAGTAATAAAATGTAACAGCTTATTACGGGTACACAATTAAAATGAGATCGAATAATAGTACCTACGTAGTATCGATTCGAAAAGCTGGAAGGCTCAAGCAATGCTGTGCCATTGTCATCATCGTCGTTCCCTATATCCGTCCCATGTTGGACCCATGACTGGCGTTCTCAATCCCCAGTTGTTTGCTTCCAACTGCCACTAACTATCCTCTTTATATCGTCACTCCATCTCTACTCTAAACTCGTTATCTCCAACGATTTTGCGACAATTATGACCAGTACCTACATTGACATTCCACTTTGTTAATTCACTGAGCTATCTCGGTGACCATACTTGTCCGATGGATTACTTTGTTGCGGATGCTATCCCTTAGAGAAACTCCAAGCGTGTCTATTTCCATTGCTCGCTGAGCGACTTTGATTTTGCAAGCTAGTTTAACTGGACATTTTCTGCTTTGCTTAGCAAACCACTCCAATCTTACAAGGCTTCGAGATACCTATCTGAAAACTGGAAGTTATTCAGTATATTATGAATAATATACATTACCAACATTAGGTATAAATGCGAAAGTTTGGTTGTTTAGATGTTTGTTGCTCAATCATGGCGGAACGCCATCGCGATCGGATTGAAATTTGGAACACAGTTCCGCGTAGTTCTCGTTCCCGTTATTTTCACAGGAAAAAAGTAGCCTATGTGCTCTTCCAGACTATACCTACTCGTAATCTGATTGGATTCTAAATTTCAACACGACGCGACGTTTTTAAATTACGACGTGATTTAGCAACAAACATCCAAACTTTGGCATTTATGAAATCGGCAGGATAATTGGATTATTGATACCGATATTTATAATACTTATACATTTACCATCGTATTACTAAACTTGAATTAGGTCAATATTTTTTTAGTTCGTTTACCGCCATGAAGTCGTCGAACTTTACCGCCATTTTGTTTCATGTAAGTGTTGTTTTTAATTTAGTGGAATAAAGAGTTTATCTATCTATCTATCTACCGCCGTGGCTGTACTCAAAATTGTACATTTTTAGGCTACGTGTTAGCATTAAATACATCCTACTTCCTACTTATATTATAAAAGCGAGTGTGTGTAAGATAGTAGGTATGTTTGTTACTCTTTCTCGAAAAAACTACTGATGGGATTTCGACGAAATTTGATACATGGACTGATAATGGTCTAAAATAGCATATGGGCTATTTTCTATACCAAGAAATTAGCGGAGTCAGGAACTACTCGAGTGAAACCGTAGGGCGCTGATCAGCTAGTGTTTAAGTAAGGCAGTTTGTCAAAGGACGAAAATGTTTATATTCATGCTATGTAAGTTTTACATAAATTGTGTAACGTTATTGATTTATATAATGAATTGCACCCCATTGCTAAACGCTATACCTACCAGAGTCAAGAGATCGTGCTCTCAGAGCTCAACACTATGTAACTTCGGCCAAGTGTTGTGTAAGTTTAATTAGAATTCCTGGTACACGCCCGGAGTCCCATCTGACAAATGAGTCTATCCACCATCTTCCGAAACGAACCAGGAGCTAGTAGCAACTTGATTACTTATCGAACTTAAGAAATAAGTAAGTATATCACTAGAATCGTCGTCTAGATATATTTGTACGTAAGTTATTGTGACAAAGTCTTCCTATGTACCTACACCTATTGGTATTTAGTCAATTTATTGTAAAAATAATAATTCACAAAATTGATTGACTCAATTTACGTAATTCAATGTTTATTTTAAAATGCGCTAACTTTCACATTTTAATTTTGTTTTTTTATTATTATTTGAAAGGTGAATTAGTCGAGTAATTATAGCTATGTTGATGAAAATTGTTGATACAAGATGGCTGCCAACACAAAATAGCGGATTACACATTTTTTGATAATTTCCTGTATACGGGTATCAAATGAAAGGGCTTTACTAGTAGAATATGGTAAGTCTTGTAACATTACATATTGACTACAATATGTAAACGTACATTTTACCTCTATTTTCATCTCAAAACTAACATTTATTCATAGAATTCTTAGATATTTACATACCAAAATTTTCATATCACTAATTTCCTTTTAATTGTGTCCATATGATAGAGAATAATTTTCTTATCATTATGATATTGTTCTGGTATTATATATCTCTTTCTAAATCTATAATAATTACGTTTTTCTAAAAATTTTATTTGTTTACATATTGTCATTACTATAAACATCATTCGTCACTTAGCAACCTCTACCCTTTTTCATAAGGTTGTATAGTTTTTAGAACTAATCCTCTTTGAATTGTTAATATTAAAATAAAGTTTATTTTCTCCAGATTCAAAACACTTAAAGTCTACATTTTTAATCAAATCGTTTGAGAGGTCAGTGAGAATCCAGCTTCCAACAGAGGAACATTACCATACAGGAGACTTCCAAGCGATCAACATCCATAATAAACCTTGAAGGTCTGGACGGCTGAGAGCCGCTACCGTTCGGCAACTACATCCCGTGAACTTACTTGGAAGTACTTACACCCTGTGGAACTGTTGGAAGCTACTACACTCACGAGGACTGCTGGCTGAGAGCTCTGCCGTGCTGGGTGGAGCCATCCTCGCTGACGAATACTGCACTCACGAGGACTGCTGGCTGAGAGCTCTGCCGTGCTGGGTGGAGCCATCCTCGCTGACGAATACTGCACTCACGAGGACTGCTGGCTGAGAGCTCTGCCGTGCTGGGTGGAGCCATCCTCGCTGACGACTGCTACACTCACGAAGACTGCTGGCTGAGAACTCTACCGTGCTAGGTGGAGCCATCCTCGCTGACGGCTGCGGGCCCCGACCGATCGGCAATTGCATCCTGGGACCCTGTTTGGAAGCACTTACTCACTGGCCTTTTCAAGACGGATAAATTTTCAAAATTTCCTTATTTTAAGTTACGTCTTTTTTTTTATTTATTCATTTCCTTTAATCTTTATTTATTTCTTTAATATACTTGTTTTATAACTGTTTATCATTCAACCTTCACCTCTCTCCTCCCAATAAAATCCCTTTATGTTCACTATCGTGACATTTGGCGCCCAACCTTCAAAAACAACCCCCCCTCTCTTGCTTATTCTTTAATCCCTCAACCCCTGAATTCTTCTAAATTCTAAAACATACTTACACTAGTATATATACTTAATATTTTCTTTTCGGCACTCTTTGGTTATTAACTTATCTCTCCTCTCCTCTCCTCATCTCATCCTCATGATCTCTCTTCATCATTAACCTACAGTATTTTATTTACTCTTTAGTATTTTTCTAATTTTCTGACTTTCTCAAGTTAATGAGCTCTAAACTCATTAACTCTTTAACCAATGAGTATCTAACTCTTGGATTTTGTATGAGCCCTAAACTCATACGCTTATCTTGAACCCTACCGTTCAAGGTATCTCTTGAGCCCTACCGCTCATGTTAGCTTTTGAGTCCTACCGCTCGTGCTATCTTTTGAGCCCTTATGCTCATCCTTAATTACTTTCTTCCCCTTATAAAGAGCGGATGATAACTCTATAAATAAGCCTAACTATCAAGCCCTATGTTCATCCCTTTTATCATTCTTATTTTCTTCTATCCATAGAGCGGGTGATAACTCTTTAAATAAGCCGACTATTAGAGCGGTTGATGACTCTTTAAAAAAGCCTGCCATCACCGAGAGTGTATGCTTTGAGTGTTCGTCATTGAATGTGAACTTACACCCAAACAGAATGGAAGAGATGAATGAAAAAATTTGAAAGGTTACTTGAATGGAGTTATGTTTGCGTGAAGGTAATACCTCTCTTAAACCCTTTAGAACCTCTTCCCAAATTTTACAGAAGCGTAAAATTTCCGCAGTCGTGGGGAATAATGTAACATTACATATTGACTACAATATGTAAACGTACATTTTACCTCTATTTTCATCTCAAAACTAACATTTATTCATAGAATTCTTAGATATTTACATACCAAAATTTTCATATCACTAATTTCCTTTTAATTGTGTCCATATGATAGAGAATAATTTTCTTATCATTATGATATTGTTCTGGTATTATATATCTCTTTCTAAATCTATAATAATTACGTTTTTCTAAAAATTTTATTTGTTTACATATTGTCATTACTATAAACATCATTCGTCACTTAGCAACCTCTACCCTTTTTCATAAGGTTGTATAGTTTTTAGAACTAATCCTCTTTGAATTGTTAATATTAAAATAAAGTTTATTTTCTCCAGATTCAAAACACTTAAAGTCTACATTTTTAATCAAATCGTTTGAGAGGTCAGTGAGAATCCAGCTTCCAACAGAGGAACATTACCATACAGGAGACTTCCAAGCGATCAACATCCATAATAAACCTTGAAGGTCTGGACGGCTGAGAGCCGCTACCGTTCGGCAACTACATCCCGTGAACTTACTTGGAAGTACTTACACCCTGTGGAACTGTTGGAAGCTACTACACTCACGAGGACTGCTGGCTGAGAGCTCTGCCGTGCTGGGTGGAGCCATCCTCGCTGACGAATACTGCACTCACGAGGACTGCTGGCTGAGAGCTCTGCCGTGCTGGGTGGAGCCATCCTCGCTGACGAATACTGCACTCACGAGGACTGCTGGCTGAGAGCTCTGCCGTGCTGGGTGGAGCCATCCTCGCTGACGACTGCTACACTCACGAAGACTGCTGGCTGAGAACTCTACCGTGCTAGGTGGAGCCATCCTCGCTGACGGCTGCGGGCCCCGACCGATCGGCAATTGCATCCTGGGACCCTGTTTGGAAGCACTTACTCACTGGCCTTTTCAAGACGGATAAATTTTCAAAATTTCCTTATTTTAAGTTACGTCTTTTTTTTTATTTATTCATTTCCTTTAATCTTTATTTATTTCTTTAATATACTTGTTTTATAACTGTTTATCATTCAACCTTCACCTCTCTCCTCCCAATAAAATCCCTTTATGTTCACTATCGTGACAGTCTACAGTATGATGAATTTCAAATCCAAGATGGCCGCCACCACAAACTACATAATTTATTGTATGTATCTATAGATACATACAATTTACCTACACCGACAGCTAAACAACAAATTATCTTTAAGTAAATACAATATTCGCAATCTCTTTGTCTAAAACTAACCCCTCAGTATTTAATGAGAAAATAATGTTCGTCCAATAACGGAAAAGTAATGAGCGCGGACAAATGGAGCATGAATCTTGGTGTCGCTGTCTTCGGGACTGTTTCTGATGGATTCGTAATGAGATGAGAAGGGGTCAGCGAAAATGTTATAGTCCTTTGACCTAGATAACAGCTACTACATAGTAAAACGGTATAACCGCTACTATAATCTTCTTGTAGTACGTAGAGTTTATGAGAGTAAGTGTTTGAAGAAGTGATAATAATTTAGCGAGAGATATCTAACGGGAAATAATTGTATATTTTTGTAGTATATAGGAACATGACGAACAAAATATGTATCTAACAGTAAGCAACGCGGTTGCCCATTACAACTTAGGTTTACGCAGCTATTCGAACAAGAAGAATCCAAATTACTGTGTTCTAAGTACTGCACTGCTTTCGTCATACATAGATTTAAAATGATTTATCATTTTGCTGGAAACATTACCATTAAAACCGGAACACATTCATTTTTGGAAATCACTACTTGCCGGTAGAATAACTGAATTAATTTAGTGCCTATGATTTGATATGAATTCGGTAATCATATTGGGCCTACTTATTAGCGTATTTTTCTAAATGCAGACGTACAAGTCGTTATCACTTACTTTAACAGTGAAGAAAAATACTACGACGAAGCAAACCCATACTAGTAGCTTAAACTCTTATTAGTAAGTGAAACTCCTTCAAATCGTAAAACTTATTTGTTTGACCATTGACCTTGCATTTTGCCTTCCTGGACCTTAGCCTAATGTTTTATTTGACATGTTTAAGTCTGGTTTGCGGATTAACAAAACAGTTACTTTATTATAGGTAGCAGCCCAAACTGTACATTTTCTTAGCTACTCCGCATATATCTTAATCAATACTTAAGAACCAGGGGATTCTAAGATTGAATTGCTTGCCCCTGCTCTCACAGTCGTCAGCCACCGTTATTTTTGTCCTGTAGCCGACACAAAACTCCGACAAATGTTATATCATCCGTTAGATAACGGCTCACAATAAACAGAATAAATAGACGCTGACAAATGGGATTACTCGGTATTAACGATTTATCTTAATCCCAGTGACGAGGATTGAGATAGGTACCCATCTTACCGTTCACAACCGATTTTTTGGGATCGTGGGACGAAAATAGTGAATGAAACATTATATGATGAGTTAATTGATTTCTGTCTTACCCCGTGACTTAAATAGTTATTTATTTATGGAGTAGTGTTATGAATTAAACCTTTTTTGATATAAGTAGTGCAGTAGTAGGCAAGTACCTACATAATGAATTTCCTCTTCAATGTATGTGTTTATGGAGATTAGAACACACACAGATTTTATATCCACTGCGGTAATATCCGCTATTTATTTAACGACTTTAAAAAAGAAAGAGGCGGTCAATTCTCTTATATTTTTTTGTATGTAGTATGTCACGCGATAGCTCCGCCAATTATGAATCGACTTTGATGATATTTTATTGTTTCGTAGATCATACTTCAGAAGTCCCATACAAATTTAATCGAAATCAGAGCAGCAATTTTGGAAGTATCACCAAAAAAAAAAAACGAATTTTGATTACTTCGACGATATAATTATTTTTTTCCGAAAGCCCGCAGTCTCATTGAAAAAGTATGTTTAGTTGATTTCACAAAAATTGTGAAATTTACTAGAGTGCCTGAGTTTATTTTTAAATTGAAGTCTTTAGAAAGAAACTTTTTAACTGAATTTATTACTTGTAAGTATGAAAGAAGTCGGCTTTAGTACACAAAATACAGATCTTGCCCCTGTGTAACACCATAAACGTCTAAATGCCATGTCCCAAAGATTTATTTTATAAAGATAAAGAATGTAGTTTTACTAAATTTATAATTTTGATTTTACGTTTTTATCTTTATCATTAGGTTTCACTACTATTATTTTTGAAATTTATTATTATTTTGGAAACGTAAAGCCGAGGATCGGGCTGAGTGGCGTATCATTGGAGAGGCCTATGTCCAGCAGTGGACGAATGTTGGCTGATTATGATGATGATGATAACTATTATTTTACTAGGTACACAGTCAAAGATACAAAGGGCAGCGATATATTTATCATAACTATAAAACGTATGTTTATGTATTTTGTCTTTCTTCCAACTTTGTATGTTAGACTGTGGTTGGTATTACCTTTTTTGAGGCGAAAATGACAATAAATGCTCTGCACGTTTAGAAACATAAGAAACTTTTAAAACTATAATTAGCCTTTCATAAATTCTCAAAATCAGTGTTTTGCCGCCGAAATTACTATGTAAATTGTTTTAATTGGCTTCAAAACTAAACTGTACTCTCTACTCTTAACTGTGAGCCTCCGGTAAACAACATCGAAGCTTCTTGAACAGGCTTGAAAAGTTATGTGTGTTTACAATTGCAAACTAGGGACTGAAACTTGTAAATACTTTTCGGTATGTAATGACTAAATTACTATACATATGACTACATTTTTTTTAAAGTGAAGACTTACTACAGTAGGTACGAACAAGACGTATGCCTGTTAGTAAGCGACAGACCTACCCATAACAGCACAGTGTCTCGCAGCCATTGGAATATGAATAATCCAAATCATTACTTAGCTGCGCTCATCACCCAGATATAGGTACATGTAATTAAAAAAATATTAAGCATTGGTGGCAACTTCACACACAACACCATCTGACCCTAAACTAAGCAAAGGTTCTAATATGGAAGCCAGAGAGCTGATATAATACTTATATTTTTTAGATACTTATTATAATACATAGAAAGCACTCAGGCACGGTACAAATATTTGCACTGAGTGGGGATCGAACCCATCCAATGTCTCTATACATTGTAATTTCTCCGACAACATTATTTAATGATATGTCAATAGATAAAAAAGGGTATTTATGTACTAATATATACCATAATTGATTATTATTGTTATTAAATGTAAATAAATGACGTATATTATGTGTGATATGTTAATAAATAATTTAATAATTCATTTAAATACTTTGGATTGTTATAGTTATATAAACATGTACGAATGATGTACTCAATATTAATTTATGTAATATGTGACGTGTAAATTATCTTGATTTATTAATAAATATCTGTATCTGTGTGTACAATTAAGTATTTTATTGACAATCAATACTGGTGGCTACGAGAGGATTGTAACGGTTCAGCTAAGCTAACTCGCAAACAATAATTCTATAATAATTCACTGCTACTGTGTTTTATGCACGATGGTTTATACTTATTGTTAAAATGATTAAATTGAACTAGCAATGCCCCGCGGTTTTACCCGCGTAGTTCACGTTCCCGTCGTTCCCGTTATTTTCCCGGAATAAAAAGTATTATATGTGTCCCCTATGTGTTCTTCCAGACTATAACCTAACTGTATTCCAAATTTCAGCTTGATCCGGTTTATACGTTACGGCGTGATTGAGCAACAAGCATCCAAACATCCCTACATTGACATATTTATAATATTATAGTAGGATTGACATTTATAATATTAGTAGGATAGTATTGTATTCTATGTATGTAATACTAGCAGCGCCCCGCGGTGTTACCCGCGTGGTTCCCGTTCCCGTTGTTTTTCGGGATAAAAATTAGCCTATGTGTTTTTCCAGACTATAATCTGTCTGTGTTCCAAATTTCTTTCCGATCCGTTCATACGTTAGGACGTGATTGAGCAACAAACATCCATACATTGACATTAATAATATTAGTAGGATATGTACAATGTACATACTAGCAGCGCCCCGCGGTGTTACCCGCAAAGTTCCCGTTCCCGTTATTCCCGGGATAAAAAGTAGCCTATGTGTTCTTCCAGACTATAATCTAACTGTATTCCAAATTTTAGCCTGATCCGTTTATACGTTACGGCGTGATTGAGCAACAAACATCCAAACATCCATATATCCAAACATCCATATTTTGACATTTAAAATATTATTGACATTTATAATATTAGTAGGTAATATTAGTAGTAATGTATTCTATGTATGTAATACTAGCAGTGTTGACGTTGCCGGAAGACGCAGTGTTAGACGGCCTCCCACTAGATGAACAGATGACCTCACAAAGGTCGCTGGAAACCGCTGATTGCAAGTTGCGCGGGACCGTTCGTTGTGGAAATCTAGGGGGAGGCCTTTGTTCAGCAGTGGACGTCTTGCGGCTGATGATGATGATGATGAATACTAGCAGCGCCCCGCGTTGTTACCCGCGTGGTTCCCGTTTCCGTTGATTTTTCGGGATAAAAAGTAGCCTATGTGTTCTTCCAGACTACAATCTGTCTGTGTTCCAAATTTCACCCCGATCCGTTCATACGTTAGAACGTGATTGAGCAAGAAACATGCAAACATCCATACATTGACATTTATAATATTAGTAGGATATGTATATACAAGTAACACTTCCGTTCCTTTTTCCTACCGTCTACTCTCAATCTTCCTCCCGTGATTTGAAATAATAATATAAAAGGTGGCTTCACTCAGTCACCGCAGCTATTCTATGCAGATCAGTAAACCAGTTAAATAATTGACCGGTTGGCAAATATGTGAGAGTCATCATCACGAAAGTCCAACCCTTCTCTTCTTGGTGGCTTATTTGAATTATTTGAATATGCCTATTTGAATGTGAAATTCTTGATTTAATATTGTAAAAATAATGAAAGCTTAAACCAGCGCAAACACATTTATTTTGTTATGCCAAAAGTTATCATAGGTACACATATCAAAATGTCATATGACTGAAGATCGTAGATACACATAGCTATTTTAAATGTACATAGGTAATAGGGTACCTTTAGAAAAGGCGGTCAAGTGTAAACTTATAAAAGGTTTCAAGATTTTCTGCTTCTCCGTCTTTCGCAAAATTAATAAATAAAAACGCAAATTAAGAACGAAAAGACTGATCGGAAACGCTTGTGATTGCAGATTGTTATAAAGGGTATAATATGTGTAATCGGTTATTCGGCCCTGTATGTGAACTACACCTACGCCGTTATTAAAGTGGTCGGATAAACCTAAATCAACTAAAAACTTAAATTACGACACCGCCTCCATTATTGCTAGGGAAGGTTGGGGAGATCAAGATCTTGAGTGAAAGATAAACTGTTTGAGATGGAATTTTGTGTGTTTACAGTTTTGATCATTGACTAACTCTAGCTCGTGACCTTGTTTGCGATGTTGTGATAAAAAAGTATTTTTTTTTACGAAAAGTTTAAAACGGGTAGCTTTACCTATGCCCGGAAAGGGCAGACCAAAAATTTTCACCATTTCTGATGTTGCAGATATTCATAGACGACGATTATCGCATACCATCAGGAGAGAAGGATGCGCATTGTTGCTCATTTAAAAAAAGTATGTAGTTCCTTTGACAGGTATGTAGAAGATGGAAAAACTTTGAATACACGGCTATTAGCAAGTGAATTGGACTAAGAAAAGCAATATGAAATACATTAACACTTTCGTGGACATACGAAGAACTCACTGACAGGTAAATTACAGCAAAAAATGTAACACAACAAATGTCACTTTTGGAACTAAATTTTAAAATTCTAGGAATAATGTTCCTTCAAGCTGGTTGTATGAAAAGAAGTGCTTAAAAATCCATTAGCGTTACTTACTCCATTACTTCATAAAAATATAAGAATGTACTTCACAGCGCTTTCATAAGAAATTTTTCATTTCCGTCTAGTATTTTAAGAGGACTAAAAACTTAGGAATTATAAGTAAGCCTTTCAAATTAGTTTTTAACCGATTTCCAAAAAGGAGGAGGTGGCAAGTGCAATGATCTGTGCTGAAATCGATTTATAACAACATTTATTTAGAAACCACCAAAGTATAATATCCTTTTACAACTTAGCAACTTAGGTTCAAAGGTACTTACTTACCAATCAGTTTTTGCTACATTTACAAAGGTAATAAAACTACATGCTTTCGTTCATAGGAGACTGTCTGCCGAAAGGAACACTAAAAAGTACAAAATAAAATAAATAATTCAAAAATAATAAAACTCGACTAAAAACAACAGATAAGAAAAACACTACCTACCTACCTACGTTTTCTAACGATTTAAAATAATTTACATATGGGTGCCGCCTGCCGCCCAACATAATGTAATTTATTTAACTTAGACTTTCAGCTTATAATGTAGTAATGTCATAGAATAGATAATATAGATAGAACGGACACTCCCCACCTCCCGCCAATTTCAAGCTTCCTCCCCCTCGCGAACGCGAGGCGAACTCAACGAAGGGTTATATCGGACGATAATTTTCTATGAGAATACGACGATGCTGTATTATTTAACAAAATGGTACCAAATTTTTCGTCTATTATACGAAACAAGAATTAGAGATTTTTATTAACAAGAATAAGTGATTTGGTAATGTTTAAGTAGATACTTTATTTTGTCAATCTTGATGAGTCTTTGTAGTGTTATTCTTATCTGTTGTTTTTTAGTCGGGTTTTATTATTTTTTAATTATTTATTTTATTTTGTATTTTTGTATGATAATCATAAAGCGGTTCACAGAATAAATCTACTTACTTACCAAGTTTCTATTTCTACAGTATAGTTCTTATAGTTTCAGAAAAAACGTGGCTGTGATATACGGAGAGATAGACAGACAAACAGACAGACATACATAACTGACGAATCTATAAGGGTCCCGTATTTTGCCATTTTGCTACGGAACCCTAAAAATTAAGGATCGGCCTGGCATCTTTGAAGTCTTTTAACTTTTAAGGTTTCCTACATACAAAACTTGCATCCATGTTTATGGGATTTCAGCGTTTCTGTAGCATGTTTTTCCGTAGTCCGTTTTGTGAAATTTCGATCCGTTCCGTGAAAAAAAAACATTTATTTCGATTATATCATAATCTAATATATAATAAATAAAACACGATTAACTTTGATTTTGTTTGCATAAGTTTTTCACAATGCCACACGTCCGTTTTGCCGTCCAAGATTTCTGCGTAATGCACGCAGGCCACTCTAATTGACGACATAAAAGTACAACCGCACAAGTAATTACCAAGTAAACTGTGCAGCAGAAACGGCCAGTAGGACATTATGACAAAACTGCGTTCCTTTGAGAAATGTGGGGAAACACGTTGAATAATCTTTTCAACAATACATTGAAATACTGCAGTCGATCCTTTTTGATTAACCATTTATAGTTAATTTTCCGAAAAAATTATGCACCTATAACGTTCATTTACACAGCAACTTGTCGTTATTGTACAAAATCTTAAGCTGCAAAATATATGTATAAATGCTACAGATTAGAAGGCTAGGACTAGTAAGTACAAATTAGAGAGGCTACGTGGTTTCTGTACGAGCTTAAAATCTGCGGTGGTTTTAGTGAAAATATAACGAGGCTCCTCTCTTATGTAGTGTGGTTTCACAAGACGGGTGCTCGTTTTTACTGCAGTTGCTATTTCGACGTCACACGCAGACATAGCTCGGATATAAAATGTCTCAGTCTCTACGAAAGAGGTAGCTAATATAAAGGAAAGTTTTATGCTTTATTTTTTTCATTAACTTTTTAATGAAACACACTTCTCTGTCTCAAATTCTGTATCTAAACTATGAATTGCGCAAACAGTGAGATGGATCGTCAATAGTCTAACCTAACATAACTTATGATGTAATATTACATGTCTAATTAACTGAACTAATTTCCACCTATCAATTATAATGCATCATTGGCGATTACATAAAATAATATTAATCAGTCATTTAGAAGATGATAATATTATTTGAATGGATAATTTTCATCATGATTATTATGATTAACAGTTCATATTTATTAATTTTATTGAAATGAATCAACGATACTTAGATATACATATTTATCGTTATAAAATTTAATTACATAACACTCATTTTTTTACTTCTCTGATGTAAAACTAATTCAAAAAGCCAAGGTTGAACGTACTTCATGTTTTGTAAACGGCGGTAAGGCTCTACTGGTTAACAATACGTTTTTATGACATAACTAACGAATGCATTCTAAAGTAAATGATTAATTTTAGATTTTTGATTGTGTCGTCGTCTCTTTACAGTCTATGTTTTAGTGGACGTTTAGTATACGTGAGAATGTAAGGATTTCATCTAGAATATATAATAGTACCTATGCAATTTTACGGTCCAACGCAAACAAATCTATATAGATAACTGAGATTTACTATGAGGACGTAAAATTGCTGAGAGCTGATCGTTAATTTTGACTATCAGCAACATTTTAACCAACTTACCTTGGGTAATGTCTTAACGTGTAAAACTAAATTTATGCAATATCATCATTTATGTCTGAGATCCTACTTATTTATAACTGTCTAAATTTGGATGTTTGTTGCTTAATCTTGTCAGAACGGTTTAACCGGTTTTTAGATAAAGAATAAGTAAATAGATCAGGTTTTCCGCACGGTTCTTTTGTACCAATCGTAATCAGATGAGGTGTATGTGTATATGTTAGCTATGGCGACATAGTGATAAGCCGCGACAAAAGTGACACAAATACACGTTCACAAGAGCGATCAGACCCGTGCTCTCGGTGTAAAGCGTTTGTTCTAACTCTATACGTAGTATATGTAAACTCTTTGGGTTTAATAGATCGGGTTGAAATTTGTAAGACAGTTAAATTGTAGTCAGGAATAACACATAGGCTACTCTTTATCCCGGAAAAATAACGGAAGCAGGAACTGCTCGGGTAAAATCGCGGAGCTCTGCTAGTAATTTATAAAAGCAAGTTGAAAAAAAGACAACTTCTTTACAAAGAAACACAAAGATTGTACCTACCTAAACTATTAGGTCTTCAACTTTTTAGTCAAATCATGTCGATTTTATATTAATCGGTCTTCGTAACTGTTTTACGAGTATCAATTGCCCAGAAACTAAAACACAATATCACGGAAAGAAAACTAATACCAATTATCCTCTACAGCTAAAACAGCTATTTGCACCAACATTTCCACGTAATAAAGTCTCATAAGAACCCGCAAAGTTTCAAGTAAGATGTTTGTACCGTTTAATTCCTATGTAACCGATCCGTTGTTCAGCTAAACAAAAAGGCTGAGACTCAAGTTGCAGAAGCTCGGGATAATCCTGGTATTGCATCGAGTCTGGGAAATACGTGTAATGTACTTAGGTTGAAAGATAAGGCGAGTTTTATTACTAAAAGCCACATTCTCGAATTTCGAATATAAGTGGAGATAAATACATTTATTATTTTGCCTAATACTTCATTTTCAAAATAGGCTTAGAGATCTCTCTCTCTCTCTAAACTTATTTATTTTAATTTAAAAAAAAACTTGGCAGTCAGAGGAACTGCCGATAGAAGTGAACACTTATAACTCAGAATTTGATAGCTCACTTTGGAAATTACGCGGGCTCACTTTTGAAACCGAAGGGCGTGGCCATGACCATGGGCATCTAGAAATGCATCAGCATTTCTAGATGGCCAATGGCTATGGTCCCGAGTTCACTTGAAAATGTATTAGCATTCCCGAGCGTGACGCTAGAATTCAATTCACAGCCAAACGCCAAAGACGCTAGAACTCAACTTCAAAAATGTTGTGGACATTATTTCACACAACACCATATTAGCTCCAAAACTCCAAACCAAACTAAGCAAAACTTTAAAATCAGAAAGCTTCTGTCTATTTTTTACTTTTAACAAAATTCATTTTTTTGTTGTCTTGATTAAAATAAGTAATGATCTGTAAGCACTACCTATTTAGATTTTAAAACACTTTTGTTAATTGAAAACTACATATTATAAATAATAAGTGTAATGTTTCCAGTTTTTTTAGAGAAAACTCATAGCAAATAGATCGATAATCTTATATTTCTAGGTGACGGATGCTCTGCAGTGCTAGTCCCTGATTGAACTCTTCGTGTTGAAATAGCTGCGTAGTACCTACTGTGTTGTTATGGACACGTTTGGTGCAACATCAGGCTTTGCTCATCCCATCACTCTAAATTAAAAAAAAAACGGCTCAATTGACGAGGGCAAGGTAGTATAGAACTGTATTCTATATCTTCAGACCTACGGCTAAAGCCACGGGTAGTGGACAATACCTATACCTACATTATCATGTTCACATTGATAGCCGGATTAGCAGACGAAGGCTCGTATTTAATTGTAGCGCTGAAGGAAAGTTATACTAATTCATATTTTGTAAAAGCGACATAATATTATTAAATTGACGTTATTTTAAAACTAAAACGGAGAAAATTACCAATGAAAATATATTGAAAATTGAATATATCGTAGGTAACAAGATACCTTTTACGCAAGACACAAGAAATGATGGTGCTCAAGATAGATTGTCTACTGATATCTCTCTGAGACGTCCGCGTAGAATTTAATAATGGCTACCTATTTCCTAAGAAATTATGAATTTTTCGGGAAGACCTATGTTATAGACTATAATCTATTGGAGTTCCAAACACAATTTGAAATTTCAATTTGACGTGATTGATTTATAGCTACAAACATTCAAACTTTCACATTTATAATATTAGTAATATTAGTACGCGAACCAAAACCTGTAAATTATTACAATCGAATACAATAGATGTACCTATAACGATCCGAATCGTTCTAGGTACATGACTGTATTGTATTCGATTTATTACAATCGATTCAACAGTTAACAGAATTGCTTATTCAGTTCCTTAGTTTTTTTGGGAAATGCTATTTTGTGAACAAATAAAAGTATTACTCTAGGTATGTTTAGTAGGCCATTGATGTCGGTTCTATTGTTTGATATCGAGCAAGCAATCCAGTGCAATACTGGTTGCTGAGCTTGTCATGTACCGGGGCCATGTTGCGGTTCAACGGCGACTCTCCGGCCTAACAGTAATTACAGACTGACTAGTTATAACAAATAATAAATAAATGTTGGTGGACAATTCACACACAACACCATATTTATTAGCCTGTCTACCCTGAATCCGAGAATTTACTTAAACTAGCTAACAA
The DNA here is from genome assembly GCA_963693475.1 of Ectropis crepuscularia. Classification (NCBI taxonomy): domain Eukaryota; kingdom Metazoa; phylum Arthropoda; class Insecta; order Lepidoptera; family Geometridae; genus Ectropis; species Ectropis crepuscularia. The sequence continues at coordinate 11,923,929 of OY856346.1, forward strand.
AACAACACTAGAAAATAATTTTCCAAAATGATTTATTGAAAGCATTTTAATCGCTATTTATTGAATATTTTTTTTCCAAAATATGCCTCATGTTGGATTTTGTGCTTTTTACAAACAACGCTTAACAAAATTCAGAAATTTTGATACCGATTTGTTTAAAAAAATTAGACAGAATTTGTATAATATGCAAATGTTTGAGCAAATGTTTGGTATACGGCGGTACAAGTAAAAAGACCGTCACAAATATTACAGACTAGCGGTCCACCTCTGCTTCGCCGTACAACGCCGTTCACCTTCGATGTACATACATATATATATATATACATACACTAGCAGCGCCCCGCGATGTTACCTGCGAAGTTCCGGTTCCCGTTGTTCCCGTTGTTTTCCGGGATAAAAAGTAGCCTATGTGTTCTTCCAGACTATAATCTATCTGTGTTCCAAATTTCAGCCCGATCCGTTCATACGTTAGGACATGATTGAGCAACAATCATCCAAACATCCATACATTGACATTTATAATATAAGTAGGAAAAGTAGGATATAGCCTAGCCTATAGTAACGATAGGTTACTGTTAATAAAATACCTACATTTAAATAAGCCCAAAACTGTCATTTTGTAACAGGCTAACTTTAGCTTTTTTACAGCACAGCCTGTAAGATCGCTTCCAGATACTTACGTATTTCTTAAAACACTTTCGAGGAGAGCGACGGCTGGCACTTGTGTCATACTCGTGAACGGATACTGTTTGTGGGAGATAGACGGCTGCATTTAAAAAATCTTCATTTGAATAGGATAAATGAAAAAAAAATAGAATTATCCGCAGGTAAATCTTTCGTATTTGTTATAATACGAGTAAGTACGGACCCATACGTCCGTGATTGTAATGTCCAGTGCAATGACCCACAAAAAAAGACAGACATTTTGTGAATCATTTATGTACTCGTATATGATTTCTAAGAAAATTTCTTACAAATACGCAGGTAAAAATAATCCAGCTTCTTGAAAAGTTACGGATAAACGTGCGCAACGGTAAAAACTTTATTTTCCACAGCAATTTGTTCTGATACCTATGCCTATTTGATAAAAACATTATGGAGCGAAGTATCACTTCAATAATGAGATTAATCGATCTAGTTTCTTCAAGACTAATTCCTCTAAATTAACTTGTTTGTCCTAGAAGACATTTCATTAACGTCATTTCAATGCAAAAACCACGAAACCCCTGAGTATCATTCAAGTCTCGAGAGAAACAGCAATGTGAGCAGCATACGAGACGTATTCCTAGTTCCACTTAACCGCACTCCTCTGGGGCGACTATAGTTCACAATTGGGAAATGTTACTGCAAACTGTAAGTAATTGCTGTTTACCGTGTGCAGTTTGTGTAATGTTCAGTTTTGGTACCTGTCTTCTAATAGGTAGAAGTTATTTGGGCTGAAGCCGTGGTGGTTTGTTGATGAGAACATTTACAAATCATTGACAACTGTGAGGACGTAGGTTCGGATTTTGTCTGCTCCTCTGAGTATTTTTTCAAGTGGAGATGTACGAGTTTATCGTCATGCTCTGCCTTTAACGGTGAAGGAAAATGCCGTGTTCCATGAAAGACATATTTCGAGGACACATGGCATCCGCAAGCCCGCACTTAGCCAAGGTCGTGGATGTGTACTATAGTCTTGACTATAGTCTCTACCCGTGCAAGAATACCCTAAGTCCTAGTAGAGGGAACCTACAGTAAGTGCTTGTGCTGAAGCGAGCCCTCGTTACTTTGTGTTGGTATTAAAATATTTTCCTCCGGGTATATCAATTTTGCGATCCAATTTCATGCCACAATCATATTATCCAGTACGAATTTATATCCTCTACAGTAAACTAGATTTATATTTGTATTGGAGTCTGTCCTGTTCAGTTTGCCGATGTTCTTTTTATCATTTCTTCCCGTAATTATCAGGCAGGTACGAATAATTCTCTTTTGCCAAGTAGGTCACGGGGTAAGTATACCTTTTCTTAATACTTAATTTGAATCCAGCTGCATACTATCTCGGAATAAGACCTTAATAATAACCACATTTCTTTAAATTGAACAGAGACATTTTTTCTTTTTCTTGGGTTTTGAACAAAGTGTCTACCACAAGACTAAATTGGACCTACATTATAGTAAAAATGAGTAAGCAGCACATTTTGGTGCTATATTTTACTCTAAATAGGACAGGAACGATTTTCAATCGAGGCATAGCTCGTTTAGTTGAGATTTTGTCCCAGACATGCTGTCTAAATGTCCAGGAAGGGCAGCACTGGGGTGTCGAATATCGTTGTGGCTAGTTGACAAGACCACATGTTATCTCAAACGACACGCTTGCGGGTTTAGTTGTCGCAAATCTGGATTTGATCGTCATAGCTAGGGATTGCAGAAGGGAGTCCTCGACATGCACGGCCATTAACATATACCTACATATATCATCATCGTCGCTGTTTATTTTTGTGTCTAGTTATATAGAAACGATTTATTTAATATGACAGTGTCTTATGTTTGCACAAAGAATATTATAATCGTCTCTAAATTTACACGTTTTATGGACGTATCCGTAGATATGAAATTTAGGTTCATTTCCCTGAAATTGAGTTTCTGCTTAAATTATTCTCAAGATAATAAGGAGCTGTGTTGCAACTATGACACGTAATATAACGTTGTTATTGTTCTTATGCATTTTCTTGTTCTGCGTTGAATTAGCCGAATATGACGTTCTCTTTACATTTGCGTCCGGCCCATAACTATTTTTAAAGCATGCCATTCCAGTTGCAAGCAGCATTGTCTTGCGGGACGGCTACATTATATTTGCCGGGATTTGCCAGTGTGCGGTCCTAAGCGTGCATTTTATGTCAGAGCCAGACACCCGTTGGCCAACGGCGACGCTTTGCATAGCTCCGGCGCGGAGAATACCGGATAAAATCCGGATAACTTTATCTCACAATCCCTTCTTGCGTCGCTGATTTTTAAATTCGAATATACGCTACGTGTATTATGTAAATTGATTTCAGAATCACCGCCATACCAACGCCGTTGACTTATTACATTTGTTTACATGATATTCTTTTTGCACGGAAACATTTTTCTTGTAATCTCAAAGGGAATTCCCAAAGCTGAGCTTATCTTTCAAGTCTTATCTTATTTTTGCGTACATGCCTGAGGTATGCATACTTGAGTTGTATTTCAACAATATACGGTTGGACAAGGAACAGGAGTGTTGTTTATTTTAAGTAAGCGGCTACTTTACTATCTCTGACTTTAAGCGTATGTTAGTTGGAGGGGCTGCTAAGTGCTAGCAATAAATTGTTAGTTCCGAGCACTACTTCAGGTGTTTTTTCATTAGCGAGGCTTTCCTGTAGGTTAACTGTTGCTACGTTAAGTAAGAGAACGAAGTTACGTCTTCCGGGAACATTAAGTGAGCTGTGGATAGAATAGATTTATTGGCCACAACACCTTGATTAAAACCATTTCTAACAGTGAAGTGCAAGTTTTTATGTCTATTCCATCGGTATTTATACAAAACGTAGACATTTCAGCTCTCGATGGCGCATTTTCCTTTCTCGTAGAAATGGCGGGCGAAGCAATTCAATCGGTAAAAGAACTCGCTATAAATCCTCTGATTTCAGATACTGTTCAGTAATCTGATTCATGGATATCCTTTATAATACATCCGGGAATCCATTAAAAAACGATTGTTTGAAAACGAAAATACAATACATGAAAATTAATATATTTTTAATATGGTACCTAGTCTAAAGTATAAAATAAAACTAGGTTTGTCTTTTTAGATATTTAAAATTTTCGTCGTCGATATAATTGTCGCAATGTTTACATACTCCGCTGATCGATCGATCAATTTAACGATTTTTTTAAATTTATTCCCAAATAAACAAAGGTATCAGATTAGGTCGTAACATATATTTTACCTTCCTGCACCCACTCTTCATTTTTGATCACAATTTTTTACGACCAATAATTTAAATGCCGTTCATTGACGTACCAATAATTTACGTGAATTGTCGCGTCACTTTAACATTTAATTCGGTTAATCCTACTTTGATCCTACTAATATTAATACATGCGAAAGTTGTTCCTTGATCACGTCGGAATGAATCGGATTGACATTTGGAACACAGGTAATTATAGATTGGAAGCAAAATGATATTGGCAAGGCAACTTTTTATCACGGAAAAATAACAGGAACAAGAATGTGGAGTAAAACCGCGGGGTGCTGCTAGTAATTTATGTGACAGATTAACGTTTGGGAGGTTAGCTAGTGTGCTTATAAAATAATAATGTGCAAAATAAAATGTGTAAAAATTATATTTTATAGTTCTTACCACAGTTCATTTGAGAAACATAAAAACCAACTACAAACGTTTCGTAGTGGTAGAACCCTTTTGCAGAGTTCACATGGGGATACGTCACGTCTTTGCAAGTAATTTCACTGCCAAGCAGTAATTTGCAAACATCACTATGATTATTTTTGAAGGGTAATGTTTCAAGAGAAATTACAGTGCATAGAGTAAATCATCTTTTATCTGTGGATGACGAGCGCAGTGCCGTGCTAGGTCATAATTTAACGTCTTCGTGTACCCATAGCTGCGTGATACTGTGCTGTCATGGGCAGGCGTTTTGCTTACCATCAGGCACGTGTCCTACTCGTTCTGTATAAAAAAAGCTTACAAACTCAACCTGAGATAGTACTTGTTAACTTTACTAACTGATTCGCTCAGCAGAGTTGTGTAGTAAGCATAGCATATAATCAAGCAATTGAAACATTGTATAAATTCTTACATTTGACAGATGTACTGGATTTATCAACGTCTGCGCGCCGGCACGCTGAAAGCTAACTTCAATAGCTCGACGCGAAATAAATGTCGATTCGTTTGTAACAGAATAACGATATTTATGTGGCAGATATTAATTTAATTCGCATTCGCAGACTCGAGGGTTGATCGAAACGTTGATGTAACGAGTTTATTTAACTCGTTGCTACGGTGAATACTTATTCAAACCTCACTACATTTATCATACATTTTAACTTAGGTACCTATTATATAGTACAGTAACTTTATACATTAACGTATGCGTTAATTCCGGTAGATCTGATTTTTTGCAGACTTGTTTATGATGTTGGCATAATGATTGTCCCAAATTTGTGACCTCGAGCGACGAACGCCACTTTGTCAAAAATCTAAAAAATCGTTTATTTTTCAAATTTTGGCGATTATAACCCAAAACGACTAGTTTTTGTAAAAACTTTCTTATGGCGTTTATAAAGTAGACCAAATTTTCTACAATATGGAGTTAAAATATTGTTAAAAATTGCGAAGTACGAAAAAAATTATAAACTTTGAAAGATTTATTCTCAGAAACTATTGGGTGTACAGAGACAATTATAGTAACATATTGTAGCAAATTTAGGCTACTTTATAAGCGCCATAAGAAAGTTTAACAAAAACTAGTTGTTTAGGGTTATAATCGCCAAAATTTGAAAAATAAACGATTTTTTTGCGGTTTTTTCGATTTTTGACAAAGTTGCGTTCGTCGCTCGAGGTCACAAACTTGGGACAACCATTAGGCCAACATCATAAACAAGTCTGCAAAAAATCAGATCTACCGGATTTAACGCATCCTGCTCCATACATTCAGGCGACAAAGTTACTGGACTATATCTGTCATGATAGTGATTTTAATAATTTTATCCAATAATTAGCTACATCCAATATTGTTAATCCATTACATCACAGTAACGTGTTTTAGAACATGGATAAACATTGATTGCCTATGATTTGTTCGGAAAGGTTTTTTTTAATAAAGAGTGACGACACGAGTAGGACATGTGCCTGATTGAAAGCAACATGCCTGCCACATAACAGCACAGTGACACGCAACTATTAGAACATGAAGAGTCCAAATAATTACCTAGCACTGCACTGCGCTCATCACCCAGAGATCTAAGATATTATATCTCTAAGCCCTGTAATTTCTCTGGAAACGTTGCCCTTCAAACCGGAACACAGTAATGTTTGCACATTACTGCCTGACGGTATAATAACTCACAAACTTCCCCAGGCGGACTCTACCACGAGTCCTACCACTACAACAATTTTACGTATTTGTGCTAATTTGGTTTGAATGTTGTTAGGTATACAAAATTCCAATAATAAAATAATATAAACATTGATGATAGAAAGTAAAAGTCTTTAAAAAAATTTTTTTTACTGGTTTTCTATGAATAGCTTTTCTTTAAATCTCTAGAAGACATACCTACTTACTACACTTCCCGATCCATCAGACCGAAATCACAGACATATGTATGTATGTTAATGTTATAAAATTTAATTATAGTTTTAATCCTGATTAAGAGCTATATAGTGTTTATATACTGTATCTGGGTGTTTCTATGTATAATAAGTATGTATTTAAAACTATATAAGTATTATATCACCTATTTGGCGACCATATCACAAGCTTTGCTTAGTTTGTTTTTTTTGGGGACTGTGTCAGCTTCGTCCGTGAGAAAGCACCTGTAAATAGAAACCTCACACGTGGTCCCTGGGTGGTGCTAAACAGCTGACAAAAATACCGGTGGTAGGCCTCGGCCGTGGCTGGTGACCACCCATCAGACTTAAGTCATGCCGCCAAGCGGCCTAGCCGTGTTCCGGCCATGTTGTCTGATGACGCCATTTGGGAAGACGGGTCAGAACAGTTGCTGCATAACTGCAAGACCGGATGCCACACAACAATACTTTGCATCGGAAAGCTAGTCGTGGAGGGTAGCGGGATCCGAGGCACGGTTACCGCGACCGACCGCAGACAGTAGGGGGCCCAAGTAGTGAGCTAGCCCCTCATGAAAGGCTGCCCCGCCATCTAGCGAAAAATCCCGGGATGCGCTATCCTGCCGGTTGGCGACCGGATATCAAGGCCAGATAGACATCCCCGGGGGGGCTCGGGCGTCCCCGCAGTCTCCAGACTAGTTTCCCATAGATGTATTCGTGTTGTGTGTTGTGGCCGTTAGTCAGCAGTATGTAGCCTCGTTCTACTTCCGTGTTCCCACCGTAATTCACCCTCAAACAACTATGAAAAAAGTAAAAAACAGAAATAGAGTTCATATGCGGCTGCACTCCTTGATTCTTAAAGTGCACCTCGAGAACATCCGAGGCCTGCACTCAAATATCACAGCAGTCCACCACCATCTGGAGACTGAGCAGCCATCACTGTTTTTTCTTACGGAGACGCAGATAGGGCGTCCTTCGGACGTGGCGTACCTAACATATCCTGGTTACACGCTGGAGCACAACTTTAAGCCACGTGCTGGAGTGTGCCTGTACGCCCGTGATGATATCTGCTGTCGGCGTCTCCGTAACCTTGAGGACACCAGATTCTCTGTTCTTTGGGCGTTGATAGACACAGGCTTAGAAAAAATTGTGTATGCCTGTGTCTATCGGTCGCACAGTGGGGATCTGGAGACAACTAGGCTCATGGAATATTTGAGTGAGGCGGCGGATGCGGCTCAGCAAAAGTACCCATCAGCCCAACTAGTGTTGCTGGGGGATTTTAACGGCCATCACAAAGATTGGCTGTTCCCATACCGGGACACTGACCACGCTGGGCAGGAAACGAGAAAGCTAGCTTTATCGTTAGACCTGACCCAGTTGGTTCAAGGGGCCACTCGGGTACCTGACGTTGAGTCGCATACTCCTTATTGTTTAGACCTTCTGCTAACAACTGATCCAGACCGATATTCCGTGGCGGTATCTTCGCCGTTAGGCAGCTCCGACCACTGTCTGGTGAAGTCAGTATCAATGTACCATCCGCCCGATCCAAGCCCTAGAGGCAACCGGCGGTTGTGGCGATACAAGTTAGCAGATTGGGATGAGATGCGTTCTTTTTTTGCGTCTTACCCATGGCAGTCATTGTGCTTTTCTTCTGGTGATCCTTCAACTTGCGTGGATGCTGTGACTGAAGTGATCCAAACGGCTATGGAATATTTTATACCATACTCTGACGTCCCAGTATCCAGCAAAGCTCGCCCTTGGTTTGGTCCTCAGTGTAAAAATGCTGAAGCATTTAAGCATGAGGCTTACCTAGCTTGGGTTGATGCTCGACAACGTAAAGCAAAGGACACACACCAGAAGAAGAAAGCGTTTAACAAGGCTGCTAAGGCATGCAAAAAGGTTCTACAGAGGGCTCGATTTGACCATATTAGTCGAATAGGGAACAAACTAGCTTCATACCCTACGGGCAGCAAAGCGTTTTGGTCCCTAGCTAAATCAGTCGAATCGAACTTCTGCCGCCCCTCACTACCTCCAATGCTTAAACCTGATGGGACGCTGGCTCACACCGCTATAGAGAAGGCAAACTTGTTTGCGTCTCAGTTTGCGGAATCTTCACATCTAGATGCTGGTAGTGCGATACCCCCAACTCCACCTGGCAGTCCGACTGTAATGTCTGAAATACATATTCGCCAGAAGGAGGTTCGTAAAGTGCTACGCAATCTGGATGTGAATAAAGCCAGTGGCCCGGACGGAATTCCAGCCATAGTACTGAGGGTTTGTGCACCCGAGTTGTCTCCAGTACTAACACGCCTGTTTAGACTTTCTCTCCAAACTGGGCAAGTGCCGAAGTCGTGGAAGCTTGCTAACGTGCAACCTGTGCCCAAAAAAGGCAGTCGTACTGACCCTGTCAACTACAGGCCCATCTCAGTCACGTCCATACTCTGTAAGACTATGGAACGTGTCTTAAACCACAGGCTCCTGGCATACCTAGAATCGAACGACCTCCTCAGTGACCGGCAATACGGGTTTCGCCGGAACCGGTCCACCGGGGACATTCTAGCGTATGTCACCCACATCTGGAGTGAAGCTATCGAGAAACACGGGAAGCACTTGCAGTCTCCCTGGATATCTCGAAGGCTTTCGACAGGGTTTGGCATGATGGCCTTATAAGCAAGCTTTCGGGCTATGGTTTGTCACCTGGGTTTATTGCGTGGATATCGGACTTCTTGAGGGATCGATCCATACGAGTCGTCATTGATGGCTGCTCGTCGGATCAAATGGCTATCAATGCCGGAGTTCCTCAGGGGTCGGTACTCTCTGCGACTCTCTTCCTGCTACATATCAATGATCTGTTGAAGCCCGGTATCGTTGGGTACGCAGATGATAGCACCGTCGTAGAGAGTTATATATCCAGCGCAAGAGCCAGTGGACAACAAACTCAGCTCCTGAGAGAAGGTATGGTCGAGCGTTTGAACTTGGCCCTTGAGGCAGTCTCTACATGGGGCGATGCCAATTTGGCCAAGTTTAACGAAGGAAAAACACAGGCATGTTTATTCTCAGCTAAAAGGAGTCCATTCGAACTGGCTCCTACTTTTCGAGGCGTGTCCGTGCCGGTTACTGACCATCTCGAGCTTTTGGGCGTTTCTTTGTCATCGACGCTCAACTTTGGCACGTATATTGAGTCTAAGGCTAAATTAGCCGCCAAAAAACTGGGTGTCCTCTCAAAGGTGCGAAGATACTTCAACTCTGAGCAGTTGCTCACGTTGTACAAAGCACAGATTCGATCCTGTATGGAGTACTGTTCGCACCTTTGGGATGGATCGGCCAAGTATCAGCTGGAGACTCTGGAATCTATTGAGAGACGTGCCAAAAGGCTCATAGGCAATGACACTCTTGTGCGTAAAAGACTTCAAAGTCTTGATCATCGCCGCAAGATTGCTAGCTTATCGGTTTTTTATCGGATACACTTCGGAGAGTGTGCAACTGATCTGCATGATCTAATACCACCTTGCCCTTTCTTCTATCGGAATTCTCGTATCTCAAAAAAGCGACATCGTTTCATGGTTGATGTTCCAAAAACACGAACGAAGAGATTTGACTCCACGTTTGTGATAAGAACGTCAAGGTTGTGGAATGCGTTGCCGGAGTGGGTTTTCCCCGATGGTTACAATCTGGGTGTCTTCAAATCGAGAGTGAATCGGTTTCTTCTAGGTAAGCACGTTCCATCGTAGATCGCATCGTCGCTTAACATCAGGCGAGATGGTGGTCAAGTGCGAACCTATCACAGTTAAAAAAAAAAAAAAAAGATGGTGTTGTGTGTGAATTGTCAACCAATATTTATTTATTATTTATATTATTAATTATTATTTGTCAATATTTAACTTAATTGGGCCGAGTAAATTGGGTTTATCTAATATTCTGATATATTAATATATGAACACACAAAAACTCAAGTCAAAGCTATTTAACGCCTAAATCGTGAGTTTCGATGACTACCTTACTTAAGTAACATAAAGCTGTTAAATTTTAGTCGGAAAGGCATGCAAAATACATGGATCTAAATATCTCAGTTGAAATTAACTTCCAGAATATAACATTTGTACCGTTAGGTATAACCGTATAACGCCATAGAATACCTACACTTGAAATTACACCCGGAAAGCACACAAAATTAACGTGTAAATAACGCCTTGGAAAAAACAGATTCTGTATATTATTTCGTTATGATTTATAACAGAGTTACAGTACTATAATGTTGGTGAAATTTGAATAGCTAGCTCATAAGAAAATTAATACAAATTACAAGAAAAACGTAGTCTGCGTGTTTTCGTAATCGATACTGGATCCCATGAGAATTTTAGTTTTTAATAGGGTACCCACAGAAATCTAAATAATATATTAAATTTCTGTGAGGGTACCGGACTGGGTCAAAAATACACCGTCCTATTTAGTCCGTCAGCTAGATCATGGAAAAATATTGGACACGTAATTTTTGTTTTTTCATAATATTAAAAATCGTCAAAGATATAGACCATCAAACTTCGAGAGAGGGGGGTCGCGACCTCACTCGTGAGTAAAAATCGTACTCACAAGTGACGTCACACGAAACTTCGAAGCGCTGTATCTTCGTCATTTTTTGTTTGTGAAACAAAAGAAAAAATACGTGTACAATATTTTTTGGCAATCTAACTAACGGGCTACTTAGTTTTTTTGAGGATTGTACCCTATACTTGTACCATCACGCGGTTTCACTTATGTAGTTTCTGATCCCGTTCTTTTAAGAGTTAAGCAGTATCAAAGTATTATCTATCTATATAGCAAATTTCATCTAGATTCCCACAGTAGTTTTTGCTTGTAAGAGTTGTTAACACACATCCATACTTACAAAATTTCGCATCTCTATTATTAGTAGGAGTACCTGGTTGATCGAGCTTTGCTCGGTTTTTTTTATTATATTTAAGCAGATACAAATTACGTTCTATAAAACTTATCAAAATATTACATAAAAAAAAATACAAAAAAAAAAAACGAGAAAGTAACCATCAGGATTCGAACCGGGATTTCCCGCCACCGAGGGCGGCCCTCTACCGCTTGAGCTATTCAGCCGATGAGTTTACTGGCGAAATTTGTTATCGTATTCAAAAGATTTTATAGGAGTTTTTCATCGCCTAAAAAAGTATATACAATATCATTTTTTATTATACAATCTAGCTAGATCGATTTATCGTCCCCGAAATGCAACCTGTCCTCCTGCATACAACATTTCATGAAAATCGTCCGTTTCCGAGATTCCGATTCTATATACATTATACAAAAATTGCTCGTTTAAAGGTATAAGATGTGCTATAAATACTTACTACATTTATTTAATAGAAATATATACTACTTCCATATATTCCATAGTTCCATATTCCATAGTTCCATATTTCCATGTGCGTAATGCCGCTAACTTAAAACGGTGAAGGAAAAACATCGTGAGGAAACCGACATGTACCTAGAATCTTTCGAAGTCATGTGTCATCCGCCAACCCGCACTGGGCCAGCGTGGTGGATTATGGCCTTAACTCTCTCCTTGCGAGAGAAGGCTCCGAGTCCCAGCAGTGGGAACGTTTAGTGGGCTGTTGATGATGATGATGACATTCCATAGTACATTAATAACTTTTTCCACATTAGTGATTATTGCTATCGTGTTAAATAAAATAGTGAAATAAAAAACTGACTCTGTAATATGATTAGAGCCCAACAAAACATCTGCAGTGCTATACAAAAAATCTTATAGCAGACAAAATGTATGGTAAGGCAGCAATTACTCTGCAATTTCACATTGGTCTCATACATCGTAAACTACGTTAGGTCATACTGTGCATCTTCGTTACACAAAATGCTCATAAACAAAGTCATGAAAAGCACAGAGAAGATTGGAGACTCCGTACGATATTACCTAGGTTCTATAAATAAAATTACCGGCAATTCTGTGAAAATGTTTTTAATGCGCAACTGTATGGCCATTGATAATTGGATGATAACGTTGTTATGGGAATTATTAACAGTTAATTCATTTAAGCGGAACTCGACTTTATTCGCTTATAAGCGCTTCACGTTATTGCAAAAACGACTTAATTATTTACCATATGACTTAATTATTAGCATAGTTGGGATACAAAAATATACTCTAACGAGTATAATGGAACCAAAAGTTAGTAAATAAGTACTTATATTATTAGCGTAGATGATCACATTTAGACTAATTATCGACATAGATTCGACTATACTTTATTAGCGGTTCGCCCGGCTACGCCTAACCTATAGCACTCGGGACCACGGACAAATCCAACGGAGCAGCAAGTTTGGAAAACAATTATGTGGTACTGCCGTCGACCAACTCGGTCACCACGGTCTCTCTTGTTCGAAAAGCGCGGGTCGTATTGGCCGCCACGCCACGCCAGCCTGAACGACATCATACTTTTTGTCCGGGCTTTTACCGGGCTTTTTCCACGGCCAATGTCCCAGCCATACTCGAACCGAGTGGCCTTGCGCGTGACGATGGCAAATGACCTGACGGCATGACTGTTGTGCCTTGGAAGTTGGGTCAGCCCCTAGTGTGGGACGCATTTGCGTCGATACTCTGGCACCATCACTTCTTCCAGAGACACATAATAGCCCTATAGGCTGGTGAAGCGGCTAGTTCAGCTGAGCGACTCAAACGGCGCAAATATGCAATCCTCGGAAGAGGTTACATATTTGAGCCCTTTGGGGTTGAGACATTGGGCCCGTGGGGGCCGGGACCTCACCTCATCTTCAAAAGCCTTTCCGAGCGCTTGGTCGCATGGTGGGTACGCTTCCGATAGGCAGTGGGCTTGAACATCTTGATTATCTGTAGACCTTAAGAAGATAATTCAGGTGTGCTTAGTGTAAGTAGTTAGTTAGGCATGTAGTGTAGTGTAGTTCTCATTGTATTTTAGTTTTGTTAATAAAGGCTCTGCCCGTTAAAAAATATCATGTAGTTCCTGAGATTAGTGCGTTTAAACAAACAAGATCTTCAGCTTTATAACATTACCATAGATGAAAATGACAAAAAGTTGTTTACAAAATATCAAAAGTAAACCTCACTGTTGGTAGTTACTGTAGGTACTATTTAAAGAAATCCTATTAATATTATAAATCATCATCAACAGCCCACTAAACGTTCCCACTGCTGGGACTCGGGGCCTTCTCTCGCAAGGAGAGAGTTAAGGCCATAATCCACCACGCTGGCCCAGTGCGGGTTGGCGGATGACACATGACTTCGAAAGATTCTAGGTACATGTCGGTTTCCTCACGATGTTTTCCTATCACGATTTTCATTTTTTGATTTGATTTCACGATGTTTTTAATATTATAAATGTGAAAGTTTAAATGTTTGGATGTATGTTGTTCAATCACGTTGGATTGAAATTCGAAAAACAGTTAGATTATAGTCTGGAATATCACTTTGGCTACTTTTTGTACCGGGAAAATAACGTTAAGGAAATGCGCGTACATAACCGCGGAGCACTGCCAGTGTTAAATAAAACTAATATATATACGCTTACGTGTCATAAAATAATTATTCACATATTTATTTCCTTTCTTAAGCCTAAATTTTTACAATATTGATAATTGAAATATAAAAAAAACACAAAAACATTATAAAAACTTAAACCTAGATAGCCGCCAGCAGCGGGGCCGGGGCCAAGCTCAAGAGGAACCTCCTGACGATGCGCGCTGTGTCGAGGATGACCGCCTTCTGCATCTGACCCTTGATCCAACCGTCTAGCGAAAGTCTCTTGAGATGTTGGTCTAGACTTTTCGTCTTATGGCCGTTTGCCGATACGACTATTGGGACTATGATCGTCGAATCAACATCCCACATGGGGGTAACCTCATGAGCCAAGTCAAGGTACTTGCTAACCTTGTCCATCTCGGCTTTCACGAGGTTCTCGTTATGTGGTACGGTGATATCGACGATCACAGCCCGGTGCTGAGACCGTTCTGCCACCACGATATCAGGCTTATTGGCGATAATAGTTCTGTCCGTGATGATAGAGCGGCCCCAATAGAGCAACGACCATTCTCGAGAACTGGTAGAGGTGCATACTTATAGTACGGTTAGTATAGAATATTCTAAATAATAATTATTGTTATTTAGATGATGAATAGAATTCAAACCCACGCCCTGTGACTGTGTGGCCAGACATAGGTACTACCAATTGACCTAAATCAAAATCAAATTAAATCTTTATCAAGTTTTCATACCTCTACCTATGGGTTGTCAAATCATCGTTAACGTGTTTAGCGTCGCAGATGTCCATTAGCGGCGATAGTAACTGAGCAGTCTCCTTTTCTTTCATTATCGCTATAAAATAAGAACAGCCTAAAAAACTATTTCTGATCGTATTATTGAATGCTAATTAGATACGTTGTACATTAGTATACAAAATTGGATCAGACTAATCGACCACCCGCTTGTCTATACAATATTCTAATTTGTTGCTAGCAATATTTGGAATTTAACGAGTTCATTTATTAAATTAGTTGGGTAACGAGGGTCCACCACGTGTATAGTGGTTCTATTTATTTCATGCCATAGATTAGGGAGCACAATTAGTAAATTAATATTAAGCAGCAGATTCTAATCATGTGTAGGCACTAGATGAAACAGTTTTAAGTATTAGTAAATTTTAATGTCAAATTAGTTTTGTATGGTTAGCTCGCAAAAAACACACACCTATTTATGAAAAACCAGTGAATTGCGATTTCAAGTTAGTGATATAACTGTTTGGTTTGAATAATTTGCCTGAGTTGTTTAGCTTTAGTTTAATCTCACTTCAAGCGTCAGATTAGAAGTCTGATAAATAATAGCTTTCAACAAGTATATAAAAATCAGTAACTATTGATATGATACCAATAGATTTGACATAAATTCCACAAAACAGATTTTTAAAAATAAATACCCATTAATTAATTAATGACGGAAAAACTACAAATTAATAATTTAAAAACTAACTTCCGAATAACCCACCCCTAACTGCTCTCGGCGCAAAAGTGCCCATGATGCTCGCCGCGTTCCAACGCTGAATGGCAATGGCCAACCTTTGCTCCAGGAACATACATTACTATCATATCTGTTTGTAAGACTACCTTTTTACATCCCTTTTCATTCATGTCATTTCACAGACTGAGTTTCAGCAGAAAACATCCTACAGACATTTAAGCTGTATCTTCAGGCACTTTCTCGTATTTTGTATTACAAGATAACTTTTCATAATCGTTAAGGCGATAAAATCAAAATAAAATGGAGCCAAACTTGAGCCAGCCGCAATATTTTGCCAAGTTTTCCCCAAAAGGGGTTTAAGGTTAATCTGACCCTAATAACTTTTGCCCCGTAGTTGCATTGTGTCGGAGGTTTTAGGTCGAATAATTAATTACAAGCTGTTCTCGCTGAATCACGCTATGAAGTGACTCCGAACTGTCTAAACCTTTTGCCGTGGAACGATTATGTGATAGACTGTGAAAATAAATAAATACCGGTGGACTTTTCACACACAATACCATCTGATCCCAAACTGAGCAAAGCTTGTACTATGGTATCGATATAGCTGATGTAATACTTATATTTTTGTAAATACATACTTATCATACATAGAAAAACATAGACACAGAACAAAATATTTGAATTCATCACACACATATTTGCACTGGTTGGGAATCGAACCAACGAATACTATTAGTAACAAATACTACTACTACTAATATTATACGTAAATGCCAATATTAGATTATTTGGATGTTTGTTGTCCAATCACGTCATAACGTCTGAACGTATCTAGTTAAAGTCTAAAACACAGTTAGATTATAGTCTGGAAGAACACATGGGCTACACATATTTTTTCCGGGCAAATAACGGGAACGAGAACTACGCGGGTAAAACCGCGGGGCGCCGATAGTACAAGTAAAATCAAACTAAAATCATCGTCATCGCTTTTTATTACAATATCTACTTACGTAATTTTTTTTTTAATTATATTTTTTTTAAATAAAGAGTTACGAGACGTGCTGGACATGCGCCTGATGGTCAGCAACATGCCCGCCACATAAGAGCACAGCGACACGCAGCTATTGGAACATGAAGAGCCCAAATCATTACCTAGCGCCGCACTGCGCTCGTCACCCAGAGATCTAAGTTGTTATATCTCTAAGCCCGGTAATTTCTCTGGAAACATTACCCTTCAAACCGGAACACAGAAATGTTTACACATTACTGCTTGGCGGTAGAATAACTGGCAAAGGTGTGGTACTTCCCCAGGCGGACTCTGCTAAGAGCCCTACCACAACAAAAAAAAAATACTAAAGGTGACAAAAACCAGCATCATGTCCACTGCTGGGGCTTGCTGTTTTCTTTCATAAGGAAAGACTCACTGACTAAATGTTCCTTAAAAGTTTCATTTTGCTGCAGAAATTCTGGTAAGCCTTTGTCAACTTTAATAATTTGTAAATGTTTATAGAGTCCATCTGTCACCCAAATTTTTCGTTATGAAAACGCCTCTTTGACAAATTCAAAAAGTCTTGCTTTTTAACATTTAAACGGACGAAATGACGGATCAACGTAGAACCGGAGTAGGAAAGTCGCGAGTTTGTTTAGAAATTACGTTTTTCGTAGAAAGAGACTACTCCGGTTACTCCGGGTTCTACTTCGATCCGTCGTTTCGTTCGTTTAACTGTTCTAAGCCTTCTCTAATTAGATTTCATCGAACGAGAATCGAACATTGTTTGACGTTTAAATGTTCTAAGGCTTCTCTAATTAGAGTAGGCTTAGAACATTTAAACGTCAAACAATGTTCGATCAGACGAAACGAAGTAGATCCGGAGTAGGAAAGTCGCGAGTTTATTAGGGAATTACGTTTTTCGTAGAAATAAAGTAGACATCCTGTTATGAACAGGCATGTTGCTTAACATCAGACACATGTCCTGCTTTTCTCGTCATTCTTTACTTTAAAAAAAAGTTCTGTCACTGACCGGTTAGTTGAATTCTGAACAAACATCTAAAATCAAATCGATATTTGATCTTACATAATGCAAAACATGTCCTGTTAAACGATCGCATTATGTTTGGATTTTATTATAAGCGGTTCGTTCGTCGCACGAAATGAATTACCGTCCATCAGCTATTTCATCGATGCGATTCGGCCTCACTTACAGCTTACAGGCTATTAGCAGTTTGATTTCCTGCCGAGTGTTAGGATTGCTCTATTTCACGGTGGGCGGGTTGATATCGAAACTTAGTATTGGATTAGCTAATGTAATATAGAATGTTCTGATCTCGGCAATACAGCAAACGAAATATATACGAATGGGGTAAAAATAAAAGTAAAACTCTATGCGTTCATAGTGAATTATCTTATTCGCATTTTATAAATAAATAAACATTGCGACAAACATTTTGGTAATTCATTGAATACTACAAATTACCGAAAGTATCTTATGATGATGCAATAGAACATCTAAATCTTCTAAATAACAAGTGATGACGGTTGAGAGTAGATTTTTCAATCTCATCATGGAAATGAACTAGACCAAGTCCAATTTTATTAAATCAACAGTAGACTGCCAGACGCTCTGACGACAGTGGCTCATTTTTATATCTCACTAGCGGCCCGTTCCGGTTTCGCTCGGATATTGTTCTATAAAGACAATGAATCGAAATAAAAACTATCTTATCTTTCAAGTTGGATCAAACAGCACAGGTGACCAACTTAAATTAAAATCTGTTTAGTAGTTTAGAAGCCCATCGCGGGCAAATAAGTAACGTGACGCGTAATGTATATACGTACACTAAGAAGATTATGACACGTATTTTTGTATCTAAGTATGATAGTATGACAGATTATTGTAATACATTTAAGCGAAATTGTATATCATGAAGGACATTTTTCAGGTATAAAAAAACCTTTATACACTTTAGGTCTTGTTTATAACCTGTAAGAAAGAAAGTTTAATATTTGTCAAAGTTGTTACTTTCTTGTACATTACCAAAATTATACATTTTACGATTTTTAGAACTTCCGAAACCGTCAACATCACCTAAAAAGTCGTTTAAAATACTCACACATTTCACTTTTACTCGGAACAAAATGTTGGCATATTGTTTTTGGCGTCATTTCACGGAGGTAGGCTAAATGAAAGCTGTCCAGGGTATAATAACAGATCAGTTTAATCTGCCGGCCGCCCAGCCGCCTAGCGGGGCGTTCCTGGGCCGGCATTAAGACGTGATCAATTATACGTACGTCCTTCCCGCTGAGCACCGTACGCTGTTTATTGAAGAATTTTAATGAGGAAAAATAGGAAACTGTGATGGAGGATTAACTGCGAAGAAATTTAATTTGGGTAAAATTTTCTTATACCTACCTATTTAGTACCTATAGATTTAGATAGTCTACAAAAAGTATGTGGCCTGTTTCGACATTTGAGAAATACTCGCAATATATTTTATTACATTATTCTACGCTTCAATACACGTAATTAATTTTTATATCATTGCTGTCTTCGGATTTAAAGGGCAATGTTTCCAGTGAAATGACAGGGCATAGAGATAAAAATATCAAATATATTTTGGTGATAAGGTCAGGGCTAGGTAATGATTTTGACTCTTTATGTTCCAATAGCTGCGTGTCACTGTGCTGTTATGTGGCAGGTATGTTGCTTACCATCAGGCACATGTTCTGCTCGTCTCGTCACTCTGAACTATAAATAAAACACTTGTTGTATGTAATTAATGTATAGTTTGTTTAATTGTTCTTTTCAGTTTAGTTTCAAGTTTCATTCTCATTCTAGGGGCTTTGTCAAATTCCAAAACGGACCTTTTTATGTTTTACATAATAGAGGTATAAAACTGAGTTGACAGCTTATTGCTGTAAATATTTTTTTTATTCTGTGTCTGTTTTTGCGTAAAGTGAAGAGTTTATATTATACCTGCAAGTAACGATCAGAACATATCCGAGGTAAACTATATTTTGCTGTAATTATAATGGGCAATTTTTTGTTCCATTCTGTGTTTATTTCTAGTGACGCGAAATACCAATGATAGAAAATTTCTGTGTTTGGTTAGAGCTCTATTCTGAAGATCGTTATTGCAAAATTATTGATTCTACTATTGTAAATATTTCAACTAATCATTTTTATTTAGAATTGTAATCTACTTTTAATATAGTTTCGTAATTTTTATATTTTTTAGGGTTATGTTGTACCCAAAGGGTAAAAACGGGACCCTATTACTGAGACTTCGCTGACCGTCCGTCCGTCACTAGGCTATATTTCAAGAACGGTGATAACTAACGTCAATAAACGCTAAACCAATTTAATGTTACTCAATAGGTAATGGACCTGTCTTTGAATCGCCATGAGCAAATGTTACGAGAAATACGACAGTAACTCTACCCTGGCACTACATTTAAATAAGCCGTAATGCTCTATGATTTACCTCCCATTTTCCTAGAAAATACCCCTAAATACATCTAAACGGAAGAATTAATTTTAACTGACACGTCATGAGCACGCGTTGCGTGACACGACAGTATAGGGAAATGTCTCATGAGCTCACCGGCTCAGAAAAATCAGAGAGGCGAATATATAAACACCTCTGAAATAACTAGATTAAAAATTTCGGGTTTACGGAAATGGGCACAAATCGAACAGAAATTGATAAGGAATGCAGAAATGTATGTATGTAAAAATTAGAATCCTGCACTTTTTTTCACAAATCGACATGTGATTAACAACGTTATAGTCCGAGATTCCAGAGCTCCCAGACGTCACCTATTTTCTGATGAATGAAATGTGAACGATTGAGTCGAGTTAGTAAGTACTAAGAACACATGCTTACTTGCTAACTTGCTTAGACGGCCAATTTTGAGATATGGCGTAATGAAGGCACATACAAACATTACTTACTTCACGTATTTTCTAATATGTGATTTTCTCGTATGTTGTAGGCAACATCCTTAAAAACAAGGTTCCAAAACTCCCAGACTTTTTCCGTCAGCCGTTTTGCTTAACAGCTCCAAAATAATAATTTAACTTCACTTAAATTCTCATGCTCCATTTGTAAATATGTTCGTTAGACAACTATTTTGTTACTTTTTACAATAAGATAGACCAATCTAAGGGGGCAATCATCCCCTAAACTCAACTATG
Organism: Ectropis crepuscularia; assembly: GCA_963693475.1. Classification (NCBI taxonomy): domain Eukaryota; kingdom Metazoa; phylum Arthropoda; class Insecta; order Lepidoptera; family Geometridae; genus Ectropis; species Ectropis crepuscularia. The sequence goes on from OY856346.1 coordinate 11,944,448, forward strand.
TCCTATGGGTAAGAGCGGGAGACTGAGTGAGACATTTATTAGGAAATATTGACTTAAAATTGAGTTTAGGGGATGATTGGCCCCTTAGGACCTCTCTTAAATTCTCATGAATTTAAGTGAAGTTAAATTATTACTACTCAATCGTCCACATTTCATTCATCAGAAAATAGGTGACGTCTGGCAGCTCTGGGATCTAATTGGACTAATAGGCTCCTAAAAGATTAGGAGCATTGGGAATTTTTCGAGATGTGGAAAAAAATTACTCGTGATACTTGGTGACGGTTGTCACCAACACTGCTGTATATAGGTACATAATTATGTATAAAATAATGTTTCAGTTTTCAGTTACGTAGACACCCTCGGAGAGAAAAAAAAAGTAAAAACAATTAGTTTAATATAAAAAGGTTGACATCACAATACCATTCTTAAAACCCTGTCAGTTTTTTTGTAATACATTTCAGCGGAAAGGCTTTTCCCTGAACACACACTACGGTTGTAAAATCCAATAAGGCTAATTCACGAGCCATAATGTTTTTTTATCGCAATCCTGAAAAGACAAACTTTCTCACCTGAGTACGTACTTACAAAGAGAACGTAAGGTAAACACGGGAAGGAAGACATTTTGTTCTCATTGTTGTGAGAGACTATTAGGGATAAAAGAAAGTAGCCGAACTTTACGGTTATTTTATAGCGCGTTGACAGTAGAAGTTTTTATGGCAGTTTTTAGCAACACCATAAAACTCCATGTAATTGCAATATACGTCAAAAGCTATATCGGTGCAAAATGTCGAAGAAGCAAATAATTATTGCTTACTACAATAAACAGTAATTGCTATTTTATTTGATATTAATAAAAATGTATTTTGATTAGTGCGAGTGAGTGAGTGCGAGACTTCACTATGCAAGTTACTACACACTAGCACTAATCAATCGCTGTCCACACGTGTTTGCTACTAATCACCTGCACTAATCACTCGCACTCGCACTAATCAAATTGCAAACAGGCCCTTAAGTCCTTTATGGACTTGTATATATTATATCAAAGAGTTGTGCGCACAAATGGAGACAAAGTAAATATAATACCCGCAACTTTATAAATGTACACAATAACCATAATATAATATACGCAATCGATGACGTTAATTCTGAAAAAATAACTGTTATTTTCGTTAACGCTAACGCTGCGTTTTGTGTTCTTACTACGATTAATGTTAAAGACATATTTTGGGAAAATAACGTTTTCAAAGTTAGGTAGGTCTTGACTAAAACCCGACGTCTGCAGCGCAGGTGTCGCAAGGCCGCTACCGAACCTCGGTACACGTAAGTTCCAGCTTATCCAATCCCATGTGCTGTTTCCACAAATCATGTTATGCCTTTGTTTCCAATACCGAGCTCGAATACAACCGAAACTCCTTCAAATAGTGTTTGTACAAACCGATTAAACACACAATTTAGAGTACAGGTATGAATAGTTTGTAGTTATTTGTGGCCTTTCCACCTAATTTGTTCATCAACGAAAGGTTTAAGATTAAGTTTAAAATTAAGATTAAGGATTTAACATAACATTATAGCACTATTAACTAGTTTTTGAGTATATAAAATACTAGCAACGCCTGAGGTTTTAGCTGGTTACGTAATTTTCCCGTTTTTTTTTCGGGGTAAAAAGTACCAATGCTCTACTCTAGTCTATTTGACAACTGTGTTTCAAATTTCAACCCCATCCGTTCAAGTCAGGGGGGCACAATAAGTGACGTCACGACTTGCGGAAATGAGATAGTCTAATTATCTATCACTTGTGAAAAAAAGAGAAAGAGATACTGATTTTCCGTCCTTATCACCGTGGCCGGCTTTTTCTCTGGCTAAATTACAAATCTGACATGGCGTTGCCATACAAAAGTCTGTTCAAAGCTCAGACTCGGATTTTTTATGTTTTATTAAATATTGTGTGTATTTAAAGAAGATTTAAAGCTTGTTTGTGAAAGACTGTTAAGAGATTGGTGATATTTATGCCAAACAATGTGCGTTGTGTAGTGTTATAAGCTGCAATAGCCTCTGTGAAAGAAAAATCAGTGGAATCTCATTTTACACGTAAGTAGACAATATTTGTTATGACGACTTGATAGAAATTCATATTAATGCCTTCTAGATATCTACGTGAATTAAATTTATACAATAACGGCAATATCTAATCCAAAATTTGCAAAATATGTAAAATGTAAACATAACCTAAATAACAAAACAAACAAAAAAGTGTGACCAGTTATTTCTTACAAAATTACCCATGAAATATACAAGTCGGTACATAATTGACAGTTTATTTACTGACCGTTTACTAATAATACGTACTAGATTTTGCCTGCGGATTCGCATTTGTTAGTTTTTTAAGTGAAAACTTTCTTTGGCGCACTACATACAGATTTCTCGTGAGCCGTGAATTGAACTCAAACATCACGCTTGGGAATGAAATAAATCTTCGGGTGAACTCGGAGCTATGGCCACAAATGCGTAAACATTTTTAGATGGTCATGGCGTGTTACCATGGTTACCATTATACATATCTAGTCTAGATGGTCATGACGCTTCCGTTTCTACTCTACCACTGCCATTCCAACTCTTGTTTTCTGGAGTAGGAATTGCATCAAACTCCCATTAACCTACACTATCTCATCTCGCTAACAAGATAACATCATGCTTTTAGTATAAACCCTACTCACTACACCTACTTCATACCCACTCACACAAGAGACCTATCTATTGTGTGAGTAGATATGAAGCTCTAAGCTTTCAAAATAAAAGATTATTCATACACATTTTCACCTCTGATTTAACCCTTTTGTTTGAACTTTTACAGAAATAATTATGCAACTTAAATGTATCACTAGGTTTCTGGTAATAATTTGGGTTGTTTTATTTATTCAAATTAATTATTATTTCGCAGATGTGCCGTTCCGAAGAAGAGGATAAAATATTGTGTGAATAATAAAGCAATATTTTTCATGAAGTACAGATTATCAAATAAATCAATCATTCTGAATTACCACAACATCTAAATAATAGTAGCCTGTCTACTACAACAAGGTCTACTAACATTGAAATGTTTTATACCTAAGTTCCGAGTTGCCCCGTGCGAATCCTGGGCGAGCTGCTACTATGATATAAATATGACAGGCAAACTATATTTTTATAACGTTGAATGTAAAGTACAATTTGAAATAAATGTTTTATTGCCCTGTTTTTGATTAGGTATTTATTTAAGTACCTCCTATTTTAGTTATATTAGATTAAACCCCTTTTTAAAATGTAATTTTAGAATGCATAGAACACAGGCTGAATTCATCGAACTATCGCAGCACTACCCTTACCTAGTGGAATATTTTCTTTATGGCAATACTTTTTGAGTATTGAATTGAAAATTGAATTGAAATTGAATTGTAATTGAGAGAACGAGAAGCACTATAGTAGTCAGGAACTTTATAACTCTATATTGTATTTCATACTCTAAGGTTCAAGTGTTCTGAATTGATTGAACAACAAACATCTAAACATCCAAATTGTCGCATTTATAATCTAGTTGAATTATAAGATAAATAGACAGTTTATAATCTTTAAATTGAATTTAGTCGTAATAATAGTGCATTAAACTGCATTGAAGTACCAGGGACTCGCTTCATCATAAATGCTCGGCAGAAATACCATACTTAATGGTAATAGTGTAGTTAATAGCCGTGACAGCTCAAAGATTTCCGTCAAACTATATTCTTTTAAGTGCTTTTAATCATCATTAATTTTTGAAGTGAGCATGTGAAAGTGTCATAACTTAATGATACATTTTATCTAAGAATATTGCTGTCGGTTTGTTATTTCATAAATGAACGCGCCCCTCATAACGGTAGAGCGGTGTAAAAAATGAAGCCAATTTTGTGAAATAACATACCCGAGGGTATGTGACGCGCCCAATGTTTGTCGAGTGCCTAAGTTAATTAATACATGAACAGATTTTATTACGCGAAAAACTCAATTTCATCGGCAAACAGTGATCCCGCTACTTCACGTGATCGACTCCAAATTATTTCTGCCGATGATTTATTACTAAAATCAGCAATCCTCTGTCTATCAAATCAACTTTTAAAATTGATTTTGATTACTCAATCAAACTCGTAGGCTCGTCTTCTAATAAATGACGTTTGAAACATAATTATCAGGCTCAGTGTTTAGACTGCATTGATACTTGCAGTAAAATACAAAGATGTCTTGAAAATTATCTAGGTTGTAGCTTTCAAGTTGGTCATAGAATTATAGAGCGTGTAAAGAGCTGGGGATTGCTGCAAATTAAGGCATATTATTGCTTTTTGACACTAAGTTAAAACCAAAAGTAAAGTTAAATCACTAGAATTAAGTAACGTATAGCTTACTATAAAACATCTGAATTGTTTGTTGTGCTATCGTTCTGATAATCACCATCATCCGGGTAATCAGTTGTTAGGTCCAATCTATTTTGTTACGAGTAGAAGTAATGCCTACCCTCAGGCTAATGGATTGCTCATCCCAACATTCTATATTGAATCTAACTTTGGTTTCACTTAATTTAACAAAATAAAACCAATTCTCACTGCTTAAGCTTAGCTATTTCTCAGACCCATGTGCACTAACTGTGTTTATTGATTGATTAGTTACGGTTTGGATGTTTATGCATCGTTTTTACGTTCTCTCCTCCGAGCATTTCCATCGATTGAACATAAAACGTCTCCCTGTCAGAAAGACTCGACGAATGTGCGAAAGGAATTTCTCACGTGTGGAAATGTGGCGAGATTTGCACAAGTGACGGCCCTAGGGACTGCGATGGTTGGTTTACATTGGCACAGTAACGCTGCCGCAAACATATCTCGAATACTTGAGCTGAAAATGTTTGTGTGATTCGATGCGGCGTACAATCGTGTTACGCGCGAGTGGGACCAAATTTAGATTAAAAATACGCAGTATAATAGACATTTGCTTTGGCTTTTACAAGGTTTAAGACCATGTTCTGAAACTATTTAAATTTAGAAACTAAAATCCTTGTCGTATAATCACGTGTAATTTACAGCCAGTGAGTGTTAACAATACGCATGTTTATAATTTTAACCTATGTTTCAGAATAGTTACTTGTTATACAAGAGTGTAAAGTTGCTTATCAACCGCGCGCTCAATTTTGAACAATTTTTCAAAAGTTACGTGTGTTTGTTAACGTGTCAAAGATTTTTCACCTTGTGCTCGATTAATTCTCTTGCTAAAGCTCAGGATTCTAATTTTAGAATCCTTCGCTTTCTTTAACTAACTCGTGTCACTTACCTGTTTTACTGAGACCTACTAATTAAGGTCTTTAAATGAACTTATAAATGCCTGTGTGTATGCACTTGTGGAGTAAATAATATAATACACAGTACATAGTCCTGCAAAAACTCATAACGTGGTGAGCAACAAAGGTAATATGGCTTTTCGCACGATAAAAGGGGCATTGGAAGTTTAAAAGTTGGTGGCCAAACGTAGGTAATTTCTTTTAAAATGTCTTATTCGAAGATGTAATAAACATGTGCTCACCGATTCCCACTAGATTTTAATGCCTATTTAATACAAGAAACTTCAGTTAGTAACTTTTGATACTTGCAAGCTCGCTCGTGTACCTATTTCGAACGGATAGTGAAAATTTGGCAACTGGATCAGAGTAAATGAGTCGAAACGAATTCAGGGAGGCAAAGCAATCCAATAAGGCAATGTGCGTGCTTGTAGTGCAAGAGAACATTAAACCTTATCGATGGGGTGGCCGAATTATCTGGAACGTAATGTTATACGACATCGTGCGGTCTGCCGAGGATCGAGGCTAAACTGTGACGTACGAGTACTTACTAGTGAGAAGAGAAGAGATGCAATATAGAGCCCTTTCATTGGGAGGATCTGGCGACTAATAGTAGAGCAAAGGCGCCTTAAAACAAACATTTGTCCTTTTAAAACCTTATATTTACTACGACTTACAGCCTGTTCACACTAGCTACTTTCAGTAGCTGCGACAGGCGTCTAGCTGCTGCATCCTGCTTCAAAAAGAAGCTGCGACTGGCGTCTAGTCGCTGCATCTCGCTTCAAAAAGTAGCTGCGACTCGCGTTTTTCGGAAGCGTGATGCAGCGGCAGCTGCAGGCGACTCAGTCACAGTATAATGAAAAACCCAGTAGGACGACAATATGCCATCAAAAATATAAATATGAAATTAAAATCAAACTAAATATTACTTATAGAATTTATTACAGAACAACAAAAGAAGTGAGATCTAAATGGGTGGTTGAGTGAAAAGTTTAATGGGCGATCCTGAAATATTTTCATAATAAATGAAACTGTACTCTCAGGATAATCGGTTCAAAACTAAGATCTGACTTGGCTAGTTTTCAAATACCTAATTTGCAACTGTTTATTAATTTCTTTTCCTACAGTTCAAGTGGCTCCCCATTTGCTTTCTTCGGAATGCTCATTTTCTTTCACTGCTTTACAGTATTATATTTAACACTGCCACACCACGATATCTGAAAGACTGCTTTACATTCTACAGTAGCGTCCATTCATGTAATCTTATATCAACCTATAATTTGTCTCTGCAAGTGCCCTCTGCACGTTGCAAAACATTCTACGGCAAATCTTTTGCATTCCAAGCAGTTGAGTTGTGGAATGCCATGCCCGTGGAAATAAGACAAGCTCCGTCACTTTCCGTATTTAAAGTTCAAGGCAAAGATTATGTCGAAAGCCTGCTAAAATCTGATTGAAGCTCGTACATCTTTATTATATAACATTTTGAATTCATTGCCTTTGTATTAGTATATGTAAGAAGGTTCATGGACATATGTTAGAATGTATGTCTATTATATTTTAGGCAATAATAAAATTAGTACCCTTTTTAAGTCGTTTTTTGCTTCTCTGCATTTTTATTATAGTTTGCGATCTTAGCCACGACGATTTTGATTGTTTGTATTTAAGTAAAAGTACCTACGAAAACACATAAACTGGACATGTAATCATAGATCATGGCCAATGTTTTGCTGTTAGTGACGTCATGTCAGCCGGTAATGTTTTAGCGGGAAAAATCAGAATTACATTACTATTGTAATTATACTTATCAAAAATACACACATTTTTAAACTTTATGTTTTTAGTCAACAAGCTATAATCTTTAAGAAATAAAAACAATTCCGAAAAATTGTTAAAATCCCTACTGGGTCAGTCAATTGCTCAATAAATAATTAAATAATAGTTAAAGCTTTAATATAGTAGAGTCAAAAGTAGCTACGAATAGTAGATAGATAGATACTCTTTATTGTACACACCATAAACAAAAAACACATATACAGGAGATAATAACAATAAAACTAGTGTTACAGGCGGTGGCCTTATCGTTAGTAGATAGCACTGTTAGCATTTCTCCCAAATGAAAAAGCAAGTCGTCCTACTGGTATTTTTTTTATACTGTGGTTGTTCTAGATTTAAACAAAACTACATTTTCGATTCAGTGTGGCCAACTTTACGTGTTTTTGCTTTTAGCGTATATCTACAATTATTAATGTCTGTTCTTAACACGGATAAAAATATTCTCGGGAATAAATTAAAAGTTGTTATGCACTTTAGTGGTATTTATTTTCCAGCGTACGTCCATGATCGTAAAGTTATAAATTTATATAATTGCAAATCCTCAATCAATTAGCAAAAAGACCTCGGTGTTATAATTACATTAAATTATAACAGCCGTACTCGAACCGTCTTGGGCGTGACGATGGCAGAAGACCTGACGGCATGACTATTGTGCATGACTATTGCAAGTATGCTGGGTACGCTTCCGATTGGTAGTGGGTTTGAATATCTTGATATCTGTAGTCCTTCATTGGTCTATGGATAATTCAGGTGTGCATAGTGTAAGTAGTTAGTTAGGTATGTAACGTAGTGTAGTTCTCATTGTATTTAAGTTTTGTTAATAAAGGCTTTAAAATATTAAATTTAAAATGCGAAGAACACATTTCTGCAATTGTACAGAAAGCAAACTATTTTCTTTACGTTATTCTGATTCCTTTCAATCTATAACTGTGGAAATGTTTCTTAAAATGTATGAAACATATGTGAGGACTACTTCAAAAAAGATATCGATTTACTTGAAAGTCTGCAAAGAAAAGCGACAATATGGCCTTATACTCTTCGACGTAAATCCTACACAGACAAGTTAAAAACTCTGCACCTAACTACATTGGTTCACTACATTTACTACCTTACTACTTCAAAAAAAAGTACGCAGTTCTATAAACTTTACATAATTTAATATTACTCTACGTATTTTTAAACCTGTTTACACTTTTTAAAAATCCAAGTTAGCAACACTGAACGGAACAATTGCTCGGCGGCCGCTACAGACGCAAACAGCCGCAAACAGTCGCTGCATCGCGATGCAGCTTCTTTTTGAAGCTAAATCGCGCGTTTCCGCTTCAGCTGCTAAAGCGCGCGTTTCCGCGTTAGCTGCTAAATCACGCGATTTTGCTGCAAAAAGTAGCATGTGTGGTCAGGGCCTAAATCCTATGTATTATCATTTCAATAAAAACTTTAGAGCTTTTCAAATTTTAGTGCCTTCTAAAACCAAAGCATGTGTGGTATTGGTACGAAAAACCATAGAATTAGATTTTATTCTGCGAAACACCAACGTAAGACGACTTTTACAATCTAAATGATAAAAATTACGGGTCACGTTGTTTGTACGCGAAGGACTCCTAAACTACTTAACCGATTTTAATCAAACTCGCAGACCGTATGCAGTTTCAAGTTGATTCAACCTGAAAGATATAATAGTTTTTATTTCGATCAATAATATTTATACTCGTATGACAATATCAAAGTGAAGCCGGTACGGGCTGCTAGTTACATAATTAAGCACCAAAAGTATTACAATTTTGGCTATTTAATCGTGGCGTGTCGAATTTGCATATGAACACTTTTTTTGCGACAGTAAGTTAAAGCATAAACACAAATTTAAACTAGACTATTGTATTACTTCTATCCTTCATATTACGAGATTGATCATAAATCTTTAAAAAAAAAAAATAGTAATGAAAAGATTTCTTATTATTTTTCATAATGTATAGAGCGACGAGACGAGCAGGATATGTGACACGAAGGTGCACTTGCCAGAGTGAGTGGGAATATGAGGTCATCATCTTATGCTTCTGCTTATCCCAGTTGCACGTGTGATTTAATCCTTCTTAGCCAATTTCAAACTCAAACTCGTAACATGTACTTAGTAACGTTATAATTAAGTAAACTTGGACGGATGGATGACAGACAGACAGAATCACTTTGTTAGGCCCATCCGAAAAGTTAAAACCGTAATAAAAATTACAAGACTTGTAACTAGTGTAATAAATGACACCACATAACAGACGACACTGTAGTACATCATAATATTTCCACTTTCAACAATGTACCTCTATTCGTTTAATAATATCGCTTTCCAAACATATTAGCACGATGCGTGATTTTACATTAATTGCTAAACAAGATAACCTCTTGTTAAAACACAAATCGCTGTTGCATTGAGTACTGTAATTGAATATTGTGATAGTAGACGCATGTTGTTCTAACATGCTTTGTGTGGAGTAACACATATCTACTATAGACTTACATCGTCACCACGTTAATTGTATCAGAAACACCAGACTGAACCATGTTTCACCTGCTGTATACTCTGTATAGCACCAGGTGTTATTATTACTGTATTTTGATTGGAAATCAGCTGACCTTTTCTGTGTTTCACTTTAGTCTGGGTGTCTTCTCAAAGGTGTGAAGGTACTTCAAGTTTGAAAGTTGCTCATGTTATAACTAGCACAGATTCGCTGTTGAACCTATATGTAGTATTCGCACCTTTCGGATGGATGGGCTAAGTACCTACCAGCTATAGGATCTGGAATCGATTGAGAAACGTGCCAAAAGATTCATAAGTAATTATAGGTATACTTTTCCTCGAAACAGGTTTCAAAATCTTGAAATTTGCTGCCACATTGCTTATCAGTTTTTCGTCGGACATATTTCGGAGAGAGTGCAACTTATGTATTATCTAATAACTAACACTACCTTGCTCTTTTTTGTATCGGACTAGTTAAAAAAAGCGGCATCGTTTCATGGTAGTCATTTCAAAGAGGTTTGACTCTAATTTTGTGATAAGAACGTCAAGCTTTGTAGATTGAATTGTAGATTGCGTTGTCAGAGGGGGATTTTCCAGATAGTTACAATTTTGGTGTCTTCAAATTGAGAGTGAATCGTTTTTATATATCTACACTCCGTCGTAGACCGCATCATCGTTTAACATCAGGCGAGACCACAACCAAGTGTAATAGGTTCACTGGTTTAAATTTACTCTAAAAAAGCTTTGTCTCTCATGTAATGGAAATGTTCCTCAGAACATTGTAAGTAAAATAGACAGACAAACAGTTACAAAATCAGCGATATAATTTAACGAAACTCATAAACTCGGCGTAGGTTCAGTTCCGCAGTCGATTTCCGTACTAGAACTAAAGCCCGATTCGAAACTAATTACTGATGTGTGCTTTGACTAGGATCTATGATTGGCGCGTCCGTAATTTGAGAACTACGGAGAGATATCATCGCTTGGCTTTACTGAAATTTGAATTCTGCATATTTGCTTAATCGTAATATGCAGTACTAGGAAAATAAAGAAATTTTACGGTACTCGTTTAACGCTACAAAAAATATGTGGAATTGGAATTATGGTTTCTGAAATATGATACAATTTTGTAATAGGATTTATTGTTTGCTTTTATTTTAGCCCTTTTTCCCTTTACAACCAGAAACTCTTGATCTGTGCTCGTACACATTGTACACCTATAAGAAACCATTAGGTGTTTTTAGGGTACTTGTCTGACCGTATAAATAAGTAGCCCACTTTAAGTCTCTAGTGCTGGGACTCGTTATTTTCTCTCACTAGGAGAGAATTAAGCCCATAATCCATCATAGCGGCCAAGAGCGGGTAACGTGAAACCAGCCGGTTTCCACACGATATTTTCCTTCACTTTTAAATCCAGTGATTAAAGTTTTTATTCGTGTTAGTATTTAAATGATTTATAAATCCTGTGATGATAAATTTGTACACCTGCACTGAAAAAAAAATTGCAGTCATAGGGACTGCCGATAGAAGTGAAAACTTATAACTCAGAACTTGATAGCTTACTTTGGAAACTACACGGGTGTCACCGGAGGGCGTGGCCTTGCCATCTTGGCATGGCCATCTAGAAATGCGTCAGCATTTCCCATTGGCTGATGCGTTTCTAGATGCCCATGCCATGATGGCCTGTCCACGCCCTTTCAGCATTTCCCATTGGCTGACGTATTTCTAGATGGCCAATAGCCATGGTCCCGAGTTTACCCGAAGCTTTCTTATCATACCCGAGCGTGACGAATGAATTCAATTCACAGCCCCCGAAAAATCTGTCTAGGCGCGCCTAAAGAAGTTTTCACTTCAAAAACTCTCGAGATTCGAAACTATATACGCTTCGACCTCTCGATGGTGAAACCGGACGTGCTCGCCACAAAGCCTATAGAACTACACAAAACTTATGTAGTTCTATAATGTTTTCCTTCTTTCATCATACTCTCTCTCATCTTGGACGTTTTTAATCGTATAGCTTGTACAATTATCTGAATCCTTTTATTGTCTGGAGTGTTTAATCCTATTTATTGATTAAAGTAGGTACTTAATTTTACGTTATACAAGAATAAAATGCAGGTATTAAAATGTTTGTTTTTACTACAAAAACTAGCATGGTAGAATACACAATTCAAAATCGTGCTCCTGCATTTATTGTGGACTAATCAGGGAACGAGATTGCTAAAAAATGCATAAAATGTGTAAAGTTAAAAGTTACTCGGGTTTAAGAATACCTGTTTTTATAATTTATACGAGTATGAATACTTTAGTTAATGCTGGATCATACAAAAACCTAATTGTCGTATTCCAAACATTAGAGAGCCAAAAAAGCTATCAAATTTTAGGGGTCTAGTATTGATACAAAAAATACTATTGTGACGTCATACCTACTACCTCGGAAAAACAATTAATCGAGAATAAAGTCAAATTGTATAATACCGTGGTGATTGTCGTTTAGAACTCATAAAAAGCTAGTAGATGTGACATAGATTGTCATGTACACACGTCTTAAATATATATACTTTTTGATTTTTTAAACCATCACTAATCCAATCGAAGACACAAAAATATTTCAAATACATACATACATTTATAAATATGAAGGTAACTTCGAACACAATTTATACTCATTTTTGAAATGACAAATATTTTTTTTGGAATAACTAGGTGATCCGGCAAACGTTATACTGTCATATAAAACATTTTAGCCAAATGAATGAATTAATGGGACAAGGGCGCTCTCGGGATCAAGAAACCTCGGTTCGAATCCTGATGATTACTTTTCGTCTTTTTTTTTTCTTTTTTATGCACCTATGTATGCTTAGATCTTTAAAACTACATAACAGATTTTAAAGCATTTTTAATAGGTACAATATTGCACTAGGTACAGTATTGTTGTAAATTATTTTCAACCATCTCGTATTTCAACCTATTTAAAAATGCATTAAAATCCGTTGCGTAATTTTAAAGATCTAAGCACGCATAGGGACAGAAGGAGAACGGCGACTTTGTTTTATACTATGTAGTGATATTTCATCTGTACGTAATTTGTAATTTAATCTGCCTAAATATAATTTAAAAAAAAGCCCAATGAGCCAGATACTATCAATAAACAACTGGGATTATTTGGGCATGTATAGAAAAATAGCAAATTCGCGATAAAAACAAAAAAGAAAAGAAAATTGGGACCAGGAAAGTGAACAATTATTTACGATCTATTCTAATAACCTACCAAATATTTAAAAATAAATCCCAATCAAGTCCCATAGCGCCTTCAATCACAGCAATAAAAGCGGCCAAGTGCTAGTGAGGTTCCCGGACGAAGGGTTCCGTACCATCAGCAAATTAACGGCTCTTTGGCTTTATTCCGAATTCCGTATACATAGACTATCACAATTTCCGCAGACAGGCGTTTACTCAAGAAGTTTTACTAAAATTTTGATTTTACCTTATGTTTCTAACGAGGAATTCGATACCGCGTTTTAGTCTTCTAGTGGCGCCATCTAGTTTGCTTCGGACGGACTAATCGAACAAGAAACGGTATAAAAACCAAATTGTTGTATGGGAGCCCCCCTTAAATATTCATTTTTTTGAGTATTTGTTTTTATCTGCATCTGTGAAAATTTAAACTGTCTAGCTATCACCGTTCTTGAGATACAGCCTGGTGACAGACGGACGGACAGTTAAGTCTCAGAAATAGGGTCCTGTTTTTACCCTTTGGGTACGGAACCCTAAAGAATTAAGTGCTCTATTAAGTAAGCTGTGGAATACGTTGTCTGAGTTGGTTCTTCCTGAGGGTTACAATCTTTGTGTCTTCAAATCGAGAGTGAACCGCTTTCTTCTTGGCAAAGTGGTAAACACGCTCCATAGTTGACTGCGTCATCGCTTAACATCAGGCGAGATGGCGGTCAAGTGTAAGCCTATAAGCCTTAATGTCAGTAGTACCATTGATTGTACAAATAACACAACTTTGTATCCTTAGTACCATTAAAGAAAAATGAAGACATTCCCCCGTAATTGTCAACCGATACTTATGGAACTAGTGATACAACTTTGTATATTTAGTACCATTAAAGAAAAGTAAAGATATTCCACGTAATTACATTTTTGACTGACTTATTTATGGAGTCATAGGCAAGCAGCATGATGCTGTGTTGCAGTTATGTTAAGTTCACAGTATGAAATGACTTGAATGAGGATTATTAAAACAAACTCAAAAGAGTGATTATTTCACATGGATAGATGTTGCTTTCACATTTATGATGCATAGCTACTGCCAAGGGCTGGAACTGTTTACCGGAGCCCCCAAAAGTTACAATCTGGTAGTATTTAAGTTTCGAGTGATTAAGTGGAATCTTCTAGGTAAGCGTGCTCAATCCTACAACGCATTGTCACTTACCATCAGGTGAAATCGTGGTCAAACGCAAACCTAATCCGTTTAAAAAATAAACATACCTACCGTAATAGTTCCGGTACATTTTTCAGGATTTTGAAATTTTTTGCATCGCCAATGATAAAAATGGTAACTGTTACCATTTTCATGTTTGGCATGAAAATAATTTTGGAAACCTTCAAATAACAAAACTTTTCCTCGACCACGTCGTAATATCTTCATTTCCGAAGCATCATCCGTCGATGCCGCTCTGCACATTATTTGTAGATATAATTATGAAAATTCCAGTTCAAGGTTTAGGTAGTAATTTATTCTAGTATTAAAATTAACGTGGTTGTTACACATATTGATTAGGTAAACGGGTAACTCACGTGTAATGAGGTCGGTCAATCCGACTCGAGTTTCGGCCGCGTCCGGCGGCTTTTTTCAAGGAGAGTGTACGCGCCCGATGGCGTCCCGTTTGGCACTGCGGATCGCCGCGCGGCGCGCACGCAAGGTCATCGGCTGTTGCGGGGGTGCAGGTGAGGGGGTGCGAGAGGGTTGCGCAGGAATACACTCGAACTCTTCATCACTAGTGAGCTGCGAGTCGGGAACATTGCATTGGAGGTCCTGGCACGGGAGAAGTTTTTTGTACCCCGTAAGGTCAGGGAGGCCATCGAAATTGATAAGCGTCCTACCTTTAATAGAGATGGAGGATGGCATGTGCCGCCCGCGTGGAAACCGTGCCTACATAGTACTCGGCATTGTGTTCGTAATACGAGTGAAGACACAGTGAGCTCAGTGTGCTGCAATGTTCCCGACTCGCAGCTCACTAGTGATGAAGAGTTCGAGTGTATTCCTGCGCAACCCTCTCGCACCCCCTCACCTGCACCCCCGCAACAGCCGATGACCTTGCGTGCGCGCCGCGCGGCGATCTGCAGTGCCAAACGGGACGCCATCGGGCGCGTACACTCTCCTTGAAAAAGGCCGCCGGACGCGGCCGAAACTCGAGTCGGATTGACCGACCTCATTACACGTGAGTTACCCGTTTACCTAATCAATAAGTAATTTATTCGTTTGACATATGAAACAATGAATGTATAATATGTTTCAGACTGACGTGAACCGACCCTATTACCACTTTTACGGTACTTTAAATTTGTTTAGTTGTACCATTCATGGTACTAGCGATACATCAATATTTGTGATGGTACTACTGATCTGCAAATAATTGTCTCTAGTACCATTCATGGTACTAAAGATACAAAGTTGTGTCATTTGTACCATCAATGGTACAAATCAATGGTACTACTGACATTAAGGCGCCTATAAAAGTTAAAAAAAATAAAGGAAGATCGGAGTTCACAAACAAAGATTCAATAATACCTACTAAAACTAAATATAGGTTATAAAGAATATAGGTTTTCAAAACGAATTGTTTACTAAAATACGAGTATAAAAAAACAAATGATAGAAACATAATGATGACTTCAAAACTCTATGGAACGTAGCCAGCGGAAATCTTCTGTTTTATTTTGCACAAACTCCTACGCTACATTTTCAGCGCAATAAACTTTGATTAGGTAACATGCCGGTATACGGACGTACACTGTACAACTCATACATTTACTTTTTTAATATCGCTGAATGTATAATCCCTGAACAACAATTTTGACTACGTCGTTGCCACATGTCGCGTGATTGACGCGCTCATACGTGCGACGATATCCAATATCGGCTATAACTTTACATACAAAGATTAACCGCTTTTATTTTTACCTGAGCGATATTAACTTACGGCTGTTCTGTGTATATTAAGTTACGGCTGGTCTAGTCGGGAGAACGGCGACTGACGATCCGGAGACCCCGGGTTCAAACCCCACACGCACCACTGTCTTTTCGAATTCATGTGCGTAATGCCGCTAACTTAAAACGGTGAAGGAAAACATCGTGAGGAAACCGACATGTACCTAGAATATTTCGAAGTCATGTGTCATCCACCAACCCGCACTGGGCCAGCGTGGTGGATTATGGCCTTAACTCTCTCCTTGCGAGAGAAGGCCCCGTGTCCCAGCAGTGGGAACATTTAGTGGGCTGTTGATGATGATGATGATGATATTAACTTAATAACATTTGTGTGCATGCGAAAGTGCTGTTCTAATGTTTTGTCAGTTACCAAAATATTTTTGAGAATGCATCCTGGCCCCTATCCGTCGAGAGTAAAATCTATGTACAAAAATCAAACCAATTTCAAAATGACAACGTTATGTATACATAATATGTATTTTTTCGACTTTGATAAGTTTACACTTGACCCCATCTCGCCTGATGTTAAGCGACCTAGAATAAATCAATTCAATCAAATTTTAAAATACCAAGATTACCTATACGTATAGGGAAAAACTCACTCAGGCAACGCATTTCACAGCCTAGGCCCTAGAAGTTCTTACAAAGACAATATACCCATATCCATCGTATATAATCTTTGCGTTTTTATCACAAAAGAAGAGTCTGACCACCTTCTTCGAGTATTTGTAACGTCGAGCATGAAACGATGTTGCCTTTTTTGAGCCACAAGCAGTCCGAGAAAACTGAAGCGAAGTTATTAATACTAACATTATAAAGTTGAAGAGGTTTTTGTTTGAACACGCTAATATCAGGAACTACAAGACCGATTTCAAAAATTCTTTCAGCATTGGCTATGTTCATGATCCTTGAGTGCTATAGGCTATATCGCTATATTTGTTTTGTACCACGGATTAAACCGGAACCTGTTGCTAGTATACAATAAATAAGCGTAATACGACTGAAACTCCGAGACTCGTTAGTCTTGAAACTGAAATATTATCAAAATTGAATATGAATAGAATTGAAGTGATAAATCAGTAGATAGATATGTTTCATTGTACATACCAAAACAAAACCAAAACAACAAAAAAACAAAGTAGAAAAAACCGGCGGACTTCTTGCTAAAAGTAAACTCGCCTAGAAGAGTTTAAAACCTTAGGTTTAAGTGTTGTTAAGTGATCTTTTAGTTTTTACTTCTGAAGTACGCGCCGTTAAACATTAAACACTTAATTAAAGCAAAGGCACACCTGTAAATAGTTTCGTGGACGTCGTTTCGAAAGTATCTACAGCGTGCATAATGCACAGCTCAGCAGAACTGCAAATCCAATTTCCATCGGGGGCGGAGGGAATCGAATCTAGACGCCGCCGCCGATTGCGGCCAGGTAACACCGAGTTCAATCTGATTTTCACTTTGCCTACATTCTTCCCTCGACCGTAGATTATAAATGGGGGCCGATCTAATAAAGCCGCTTCATTCCTACTCCGAGAAAATAGAGGTAAGCTTTTTATTATCTTTTTCATGCTCTCTCCTATAGCGTTTTTTTAATAATATGGAGTGATGGGACGAGCAGGTACTGTCTATAATAGAACAGTGCCACGCAGTTAATTGAACTCGAAGAGCTCAAACTACCGCCTATACCGCTTACTACACTAGGTTCGTCATCCGGAGATTTAAAATGATTTGCTTTTACTTGCCCTGTGATTTATCTGGAAACATAAACCGGAACACAGTGTATGTTTGCATGTTACTGCTAGACGGTAAAGTAACTAGCAAAAATGTGATACTTTCCTAGATGGACTCTGTAAAGAGTCCACAAAAGTTTGTGTTTTGTCTAGAAGTCAACCTTAAAAAAAATCTAATTGTTAGTTTTTAGGGTTCCGTACCCAAAGGGTAAAAACGGAACCGTATTACTAAGACTTGGCTGTCCGTCCGTCCGTCTGTCACCAGGCTGTATCTCAAGAACGGTGACAGCTAGACAGTTGAAATTTTCACAGATGATGTATTTCTATTGCCGCTGTAACAACAAATACTTATAATAAAATAAAAACATTAATTAATAATTCCCATACAACAAACTTGTTTTTTGCTCGATTAGTACGTCCCAAATAAACTAGATGGCGCCACTAGTAAAAATAGAACTCGATATCAAATTCATCGTCAGAATCATGAGCCGAAAATCAATATTTTAAAAGGAGTCGCCCCACTACGATCAACAATTTAGATGTGTGGGTTCCGTAAAACTAAAAAACGGACCCCTTATGGATTCGTCATGTCTGTCTGTTTTTACGTCCGTATGTCACAGCCACTTCTTCCGAAATTATAAGAACGATACTGTTGAAATTTGGTGAGTAAGATGTATTTTGTGAACCGCAATAAGATTTACACAAAACTATAGAAAACAATAAATTTTGTGTGGTGTGTCTATCTACGGATAGGTCTTCAAAAATGATGTAGAGGTTTCTAAACTCATTTCTTTCTATACTAAATAACTTGCGTCAGAGACACTTCCAAAGTGGTAAAATGTGTAACCTCCTGTTTCTTCTAAAATAAGAGAATTATAAAACTAAAACAAATATATGATGTACCATATAAACTTCCACCAAAAATTAGTTGAAACTCGATCTAGTAGGTATTGTTTTTTAGTACGTCATATATACACTATTATTAAAACATCGATTAAAGTTACAACGAACTATAAGAACTTATGTATTATTACATATGTTACTTGCAGCTACGGAACCTTTCATGGACGAGTCCGACTCACACTTGACCACTTTTATTTTTGTTTAAACTTCTTCATAGAATAATGTTTGCAACTATTTTGCCATGTAGAGGTGCTCTACGTACCTGTATAAGTGGTTAAGTCTTTGTTTAAGTTGTTCTCAATTTTTTTTTTGTGTCGTTAATTCTAAAATATTAAACTACACTACAAAAATCAGGAATGATGAAACAACAAAAACGCAAATGCCAACAAAATCAATTTCATGACCCTATTTGAGGAAAAAATAAAGAATTAACTCTAACCAAAAAATCCTACAAAATTCAGTGGATCAGTATTACATGTACATTGGGTATAAATATCCATGTATTATGCAACAACGTTATCCCTGCCCGGGGGTTCTAATCCACCCAAACGATTCTTTAATAAGCTTCAAAGAAGTTTCTTTTTAAAGGCCCTTCGTTAAATGAATCTGACTTACTTTGTGGGAAGAAAAGGAGATCCCGAAAAAGTCTTGGCCATTCACAATGGCACGGTTGGTTTACTCAGGGGAGATAAAAAGTTACCTACGTTTTCTACGCTCAAACCTTCGGCCCTACGGTTGAGTCAAAACACGAAAAACACGGCCGGATTTGATTTCTGCTTCCATAAAGTAGTCTCTTCTATTACGCGAGTTTTATAAGAAGTCACGTCAGAGCTGTCCTTTTCGATTTATTCGATTTCAAAGTTGTCGTTTCTTAACTACTTTGTTGACTAATAAACAGTTACAACATACGGACGCGTAATTATTTTATATTTGAAAAGAACCGTATGTATGTAACCGTGTGTACTTATATGAAAAGAACCGTATTCCTTGGGTAGAATTGAACTCATAATGAAAATGTATGTTTTCAATAATAATTTACATCTAGATTATTGTTTAAATACTGCGACGTTTTGGCAGCGTTACAGTAACCGTGGTAATGAGAAATTTCTTCTCTTGAGCATGAGTTGCGGGTGCGTCTGGTACCCACGTACTGGTTGGTCCCCTATGTGGTCACGGCGTATCTTAGGTTCAGGTGCGCCGGTGACAAGTGTACCTAATAGAAAGGCCCGGATACGGGCATACCACGACGGGTTCGCGGAAGAATGCGAGAATGGTCCATGTTCCCGCTGTAAGTGTCTAAAATGGAACCTCCGGCAGGTTTTAATCGGGGCGCCATGTCTGTCCATGATGTCGAGTCAGACATAACCCTTCCGTCTCCCCGGCGGGCCCGGCGGACGGGTATGCGTACCTAAATGCATTACCTCTAAGTAAAAATACCTAAAAATATATAAAAATCTGTGCAGATTTTGCACAGATTCACAAGTAATCAGTTTATTCCTGAAAAACAGATACAGTGTATTAATATTCTATATATATTTTTAGTATTATAATAGACATTCCCATTTTTTTTTGTTAAATTTTTAATAATTTTTTTATGAAACGTACGCGTAACTTACGTTTTTTGAACTCATTTAGATTTTGTTGATTGTGCGTTGAGTAACCATCTCTTTTTAGGTCGTTTCATATGGATTGATAAGATATCTATGTACACTAAAAACCTCTCTACAATTTTTCATATTATACTGAAAACTGTAAAATGTAAATAACAGGGACCACAGAGGAAATATTTTACAAGGTCTTTTAGTGAAGGAGACAAGGTTGAAACGAGCGCCTAGAGTGGCTCCGAAAGGGTTTAATCAAAGCGGGTCCGCATCTACGACCGGCGATGTAGTAAATAGTCCATAGAGATGGAATCAGACGTAGTAAGTTTGACGGCAGCCAACCCTGAGATTTGAAATTCGTGGCTGTAAAACTACACGATTCCATATTGGTGCCTTGTTCAAAATTCACCCAGATTCAATGTATTCTATTGGATGGCTGTCAACCGTACCTATATTTTTTTAAACGAAAACTTACGGGTACGAAAAAGATATTGTTTTGTAATATATACCTTTTCACAATGTTAGAAAGCCAATTAAAATGTTTTTGTCGGTCAGTCATACTACTAACTGTTTGAATTCAATTTGCGGACAACATCCGCCAAGAAAAGAATCACACTTTTTTTAGTTGTTCCCGCCAAGTAGTAAAGTGCAATCAACTTTAAATTCCGTGTTGAAGGGTAAATTTTCCCAAATTGGAAATTACAGAGCAATTAATACAAAACACCTTAAAACTCCGGGCCATCTACCGCCTAACTAAATCTCTACTAACTAAACTAAGGAAGATAGATAAAGTCTCGTTCTAGCATTCTCTTGATATCTACGTGGTTTTGTTAGCCATTGACTACGAACAAAAGGATATGTGATTTTACTTTTTATCTTTTTTATTAAATATGGTATAACATTAGCACACTGACTTATTATGAAGCCTAGTGAGCCTAGTACAGCTTTTCTCATTAGTCCCTTAAATACACGTTCTCATATTTTTGACAATGATCTTATTAGGTCAGTCACAGATGGTCGTTGACCTTAGTCGGTTTCCATTAGAGATCGTTCGCAGTTTCACTGTTATTTTCATACTGTGTACATTATAGGTTTATCTGAATGTTCAAGTCTGGGGATAACATGATAAATGAAAAAAGGAATATGTATAGGTAAAAGATAGAATAGGTAACTGTTATAAAATTGAATCTAATAATCCCAAGTGAAAACAAATTAACCAGGCACTAAAATTCTAACTTTTTTGTAATATAGACTACCGGAACGTGCCAAATTTCTGCATGATGGTAACCAATACCCCTGCCCGTAACAGAACAACAGTACCACGCAACTATTTGAACTTGAAAAATCAAGTGCGTAGTTAGAAACTATTTTCTTCTTCTTTGAACACTGCTTATTATAGAAAAACCGAAAAATCAAATCATTGAAAATTATCCTCCAATGCGCACGATACGTTGACTTGTGTGTCTACGTTTCTCATCTGTACTGGCTAGGAATGGAACAATTTGCCGGCTAGCTTGTGTCTTATAAAATACTCCTGAAAATGTCAAGGAATGAAAAGGTACCGTCGAGTTTTTTTTTAAACTTTTATAGGCTTACACTTGACCGCCATCTCACCTGATGTTAAGCGACGATGCGGTCTACGATGGAGCGTGCTTACCTAGAAAAAAAACCGATTCACTCTCGATTTGAAGGCACAAAGATTGTAACCATCGGGGAAAACCCACCCACCCGTATTCTACAACCTAGTCGTTCTTATCACAAAAGTAGAGTCAAATCTCTTCGTTCGTGTCTTTGGAACATCAACCATGAAACGATGTCGCTGCCAGCTACGAGCATTACAATAGAAAAAAGGGCAAGGTGATACTAGATCATGTAAATCAGTCGCACACTCTCCGAAGTGTTACCGATAAAAAACCGATAGACTAGGAATTTTACGGCGATGTTCAAGACTTTGAAGTCTTTTTCGCACTTGTAATAGGTCTCCGTATTTTATCTTCTACTAGTGGGCCCGGCTTTTTTCGTGCTAGGTACATATTTGACATATTATAGCACTTAGAAATCACGTACACATTGGTGAAATAATTTTTGAAATCGGTCTAGTAGTACCTGAGATAATCGTGGTAAAACAAATAAACTCTTCAGCTTTATAATATTAGCATAGATTGTTTGTGATGTTTCTACTACATAATTTAGTGAAATCGTGATAAAAATACCATCAAAATGAATTCACTGCAGCCATTCATCGGATTAAAGATCAATTTATCTTAACTTAAACTTTAATATCACAAAGTGGCACTGATTCAATCGACTACATTCGAAAGCCACTTTACTGATAACTATTTATTGGTATGACAGAATAATTTTAATGATAGCTCCATCGGTATGAAAATGTTATTGAAACTGGAAATATATTAAGCTTTTAACCGAATGAAAAACGTGTAATATATTACTGAACGCATTAAAATTGTGGCACCAATCGTTCAGAAAATGATCTGGTTTAAGATGATTCGATAAACCGATATGGAAAGCCATCAACTAGAAATTTTGCCATAGATTTAATTCAGTAGAGCGTACCATTAGACTAATGAACAACAAAGGGTTCGTCGATAATATGCCGCACAATCTTCGGTGCAGTAGGTGAGTCACCAATTTAGCCATATTCTACCGCAGAGATCTACCACATTACAAGAGTACTCTTGTAATGATAAGGTATCTTATCCGTAAGGATCTTATCCTTACGGATAAGATGGCCACTTACTTAGTATAAAATGAGAAATGTCAACTGATAAATCATCACCAAAGTCTGTAAAACCAAAACTGATTAATACAATATCACTACATAGTATAAAACAAGGTCTCTTTCTCTGTCCCTTTATCCCTATGTAGGCTTAAAACTTTAAAACTACGCAACGGATTTTGATGCGGTTTTTTAATAGATAGAGTTATTAAAGAGGAAGGTTATTATGTAATAACATCCATAAAATAGTGCAGTAATTCTGTTATTTTTGAGTTTTATAATGTGTAAATTTTTTTTTCCGCTTACATTGCAAACGCAGACTAAACTACGAGATTTTTCAAAATAATGTACTAAATATTCTACACATTGAAAAGGTCAAAAAGGGAATTGTTTTGCTTCAAATTTAACGCGTGTGGGCCACGGGCAGTAATTAATAAATCAAAATTACTGGAGCGATTTTAATCATTTTTTCAGGAATGACATACCTAGGCTATTTATTTATTTTACACACGTGCGAAGCCGGAGCGGG
The DNA here is from genome assembly GCA_963693475.1 of Ectropis crepuscularia. Taxonomy (NCBI): domain Eukaryota; kingdom Metazoa; phylum Arthropoda; class Insecta; order Lepidoptera; family Geometridae; genus Ectropis; species Ectropis crepuscularia. The sequence continues at coordinate 11,967,834 of OY856346.1, forward strand.
CCGCTAGTTACTAATAAAGTACATATTTTCATTTCTTTTTGTAAGACTTACATAAAATCCTACCTTCGAAAAATACGGCCGTATCACGCTGAATTACCCTATGCTTAGGAGCTGGTCAAGCTGAAACGAACTTCTAACTTTCGTCACTGGACGGCGTAAGATCCGTGCTAAACGCTTTTAAAATTAGTTTCAGTGCGTATGGGAAAAAAGTGGAATCTTCCGATCTCGATGTCTCCTCAAATAATATTCAGGCCTCTTCCAGACTAAAGTAGATACGTTTCTCCATGGACAAGTGTACACTGTCCCCATAATCGCTTACAACATAGTCTTAGGCAAATTTTGATTTCCACTTGCTTGCTGCCTGTTTCGATATAAAGAAGCTTGTGAAAGTGCAAGCATATAACATATAAAACGCTTATCAAACTTGTTACAACAATAAACAGGGCATGCTAACGCTATTAGTGTTCTAGAAATTATCTCACATACTGATCTTGATCGTGCTGGCTTTGTAGAGGGCCTTATCTTTATTTCTGATAATTATATTGTGCATAAACAAAAAAAAACTATTTGTTTAATATTGTTATAATTTGAATACCTACGTAATTTGTCATAGACACCCGACAAAAATAGAGAAAAATGTATAACTTGAATATATAAATATAGATGAATATATATATATCTTATATATAAAATTCTCGTGTCACAGTGTTTGTTTCCTTACTCCTCCGAAACGGCTTTACTGATTTTAACCAAATTTTATATGCATATTCTGTAGGTATGAGAATCGGCTACTAGCTATTTTTCATACCCCTAAGTGACAAGGGTTGTTCACTAAGGCAAAACAACGTTTGCGGGGTCAGCTAGTAGGTATATATAGAGACAAGTCTCTATATGAGTATCCTGGCGTCACAAATGTCAGCTTTATTGCGGATTTTTTTTCCCAGGCAATTATCTAGATATAGCAAATAAGTAAACAAAGTTAAGATTATCTCTAGTAAAGTTGCGTGTAAAGAAATGTTTCGTCAACTTAAAACTAATCATACGTAATTGTGAAGTAAAAATCGCTTCTCCTTTAAAATGGCGCTGTTAGCTCCTAATTATTTATCTATTTTAATGAGCAGCGACCAAAGCCAACCGGATCGAGTTGAGTTGATATTTTTCATCCAGTGATTAAAATGTTTTTTTTAATATTACAGCAAACAATTTTTTACACTATTGCCCCCAAAACATTTACGAGTATTTATTTACTGGGCTTAATCACGATATAAATCATTGTTTAATTACCTCGACGTTTCGGCAGTGTTACAACCGCCGTGATCACGAGAAGACAGAAGGAATTGCGGGTCGTCTCATTGAGAAATGAGGGGATCTCGATCTACCTTCAGTTGGTCTTCAAAAGGAATCGCAGGGTTACCAACACGACACATAACACTACCGTATCACCAGGCTTCTCCGAACTCACTCCGCGTTGCATATATTTATCTTTGACAGGATTCCAACGACGCTGATAACCGAAAACTGATTGAATTTACGATGATTTTTAATTTCTGAGGCGTTCCGAACTATTCTTGCATAGTAATGACGTTCGGTGAAGAGAATCTTCTATGTGTACAAATCGCGAAAGTTTAAAAACAATATTTATTTACTAGCTACGCCCCACCATTTTACTAGAGTAGTTTCCGTTATTTTCCCGGGTTAAAAAGTAGCCGATTACACCACGGCCAGGATTGGTGATCAATTAACAAGAACCCACTAAGAATTGGAGTTGTCGACTGATCTCCAGGATGCACCACGACGACGCGTCGTTGTGGTGCATCGTTTCAACGTCATTCAATCCTTCTGTCTTAATAACTTGAGTCATCAGAAACTAATTTCGGTATTTAAATTTGTAAAACAAATTACATATAAAATCATACTTCAACTATGGCAACTTGATACTTCAAATGCCTCAAATAACGAGATTCGCTAAAATATTACGGAAAGAGTCACAATGTTTATATACTTACTCACAAAGTAGTACCTACCAGCTTATCTGTCTAATGGCTAAGTTATGGAACTAAATCTACGGATATGCGGCTGCGATAAATAAATTGAAAAAGCTGTCGTGGCTTTCTGAATACACCCCACACTTAAGTTGGTCAAACTGTAAAGATTTTGAGATCGAAAGGGAAGTCATGCCAAACGAAATATATATCGAGTCCAATAGAAACTGGATGATCGCTATTCGAAAGGCATAACAAGTCAAAGGACTGAGTTTATTTAATATGATCTTTATACGAAGAAACTTTGGCCAACTCAAGAAATAGACCTTCGAAAAGGCTAGCCTTGGCCTTTAACCTTCTTTAATTCACTTAGGCTTTGAACACACTGCTTATTTCAGAAAACCATAGTAATTTTCTAAACCAAGAAATTCTTAAATACATTTTAACTAATTTGTAGTTATTTATAATTTACGTATGAATTATATTTTCAGTACAAACTATGATAACTATATATATTATTATATCAAAATGTAAATCATGTAAATTTTTACTGAAAAACTATTCCGCAAATAACCCACCGGTTCACCGTTCCCGGCGCAAAGGCGCCCATGGCGTTCGCGCTGGACCAATCATGCGACATGCAACAATTACAAAAATCATGCGACAAGGAGAAATGATCGAGGATTGCAACCCCCCTTCTTCGACTGTATGCAGACTATGCCGTCACTTGTAAGCTGTCCAAGCTTACAAGTGACGGCATAGTGCTGAATCTTATTACTTTATACCCTTCTATCATCCTACATAGGTCTCCTGGTGGTTCATTTACTACGTAAATTTTGTTCACGGGCTTGTAGTCTAATAGTGAGCATGTTAAAATGCATGTTAAAATAATACAATCTTGATTTACAATTTTCACCGAATATTTTCTTTTGTAATCATTGGCCATTTGAACATTTCAGCTTTATAAAAACTCTCAAAGTAGAAATTACCCTACTTTATAAAATACTAAAACTAAATATAAGCTAAAATAAGCTGTAATTTAGAGACATCACAGCATAATAGCTCAGACAAGAAGTCGGGCGGTCATGGCGATCACGAATTAGTTGCTCCGGGTTCGAATCCAGACGGCTTCTCTTTTTTTTCAAGATTTCTTTTGTTTTTAAGATAATCTATTACTTGGAGCCTTTTATCCGTAGGTATCTAAGTTTTTTGTATTAAAACCGAGCAAAGCTTGGTCACCCAGGTACCATGTTAGTAGTTAGTTAGACAGGGTCTTTTTCGCACTTAGCCTATCAAATGGGCCATTGTGCGTGGCTCATACTACTCCAACCATCCCAGGCTATCCCAGAAGGCAAGCAACCTATTCAGGTTGTTGAAGGCCTCCGGGACTGCTGCTGGGGAGTGGAGGAATTCTGCCCGTTGATTCCACAATAACATGCTGTGGCGTTTCTTCCTCCTCCATGCATCCTCTGCATAGAGGCCTATCTGTCACACCTAAATTGAATAAGTGTTTGTTAAGGGGACAGTGGCCAGTCATAGTAGCTATGACTTTACGGATCCTATCCCTGCTCAATCTGATAAGGTTGCGGGCAAGTGTTTTTGTTACTACCGGAACAGCATTTTTCGTTTGCCTGCAACCTTCGATGTTTCTCCATTTCATTGAATGTGCTTTTCCAGTATTTTCCTGCAGCCATATTTTTATTTGGGCCTGAGGTATAGGCATTAAAGGTTCCGGTCCATATATTACTGCCTTTGCTCCTCTTTTGGGCAGTTCATCTGCTGCTTCGATACCTAGTGAGTCGCTGTGTCCTTAATCCATTGCAAGGTTACTCTATTCGTCCCGGTTATGGATTGGAGTACATTGTGGCATTCCAGTATCAGGACAGAGGTTATAGTGTTGTTTTTTTTTGGGCTTGAAGCACTGAAACGCTGTCGGAGACAATTTTGATATTCAGGTCCCCAACATCTCTGGCTGCGACCGCCTCTGCCGCCCTGGTGATACCGATACATTAGGCTTGAAAGATTGTGTTTAACTTTCTAGTGATGTTGATATTTTTATGTTTAAGTCATTTGAGAAGACACCGGCTCCTGTACCTTGTGGGGGTTTGGAACCGTCTGTGTATATCCTTACTTCTCTGCTACCAGAGATATTGTATCTACGATCAAAGACATGTTGGAATATTGTTCTGTCCATGGGTGCCTCAACAAGTGGTATTTCTTTCAGCACCCGTTTCAGAACTTTTCTGTTTCTGTATTTTGTTTCCACAGTCCGTTTGCTCTTAGTCACAGGGCGGCTGCCGTGGCCTCCTCTTGTATGACTAAGTGTAGAGGTCTCAAATTTAAGAGATACTTAAGTGCGGCTGATGGTGTGGTTTTCATGCATCCAGTGGCTGCTATGCTTGCCGTGCGTTGCAGACTTTTGAGTTTAGCTTTTACTGTGGTTAGTTGTGTTCTGAGCCACCACACAACCGATCCATAGGTCAGAGAGGATCTGATCACTGAAGTGTACAACCACAGTGTGATTTTTGGATTGAGACCCCATTTTCTTCCAATGAGTCTCCGGCATTGCCAAAAAGTTAGGCAGGCCCACCCAGGTACCATATTTTTGTAGCGATAAAACTTTGCAAAGTCCGCCTGGGGAATTACCACATCTTTACCTACCAGTTATTCTATCGCCAAGCAGTAATATGCTAAAATAATGTTCCGGTTTGAAGGGCTATGACTCCAGCAAAATTACAGGCTAAGAAAGAAATCATTTCATATCTCTGGCTAACAAGCGCGAGCGCAGTGCTATACTAGGTAGCGATTTGGACTCTTCAGGTTCAAATAGCTGCGTGGGTGGGGTAGCGCTGTGGTGCAATGACCTGACGTGTAGCTTCTTATTCGTCTTGTCATTCTGTACCATATTAAATATATAAATATATGTTTTGTATTCTATGTTTTCTATTCTAAGTGCCTAACTGACACCGTCTTGTGAACATAGCTCAAGATTGTTGATCCTTATCCAAGTGAGCCTTACTTACCTACTATTTTCTTCAAAGAGGGATAAATTGAGGGATAGCGGTCGTGTCGTTGTTAAATTTTCTCTCGGTATTTAATAAATAAAATTGCGTCCTTGGTCGTTAGGTTCGCCGGATTCCTACAAAACATCGCGAACACATCGATCAAGCTGTCTTATTGTATAGACGGGGGTCGTTTCTCTGTATAAGTATGGATGGATTTTTATTATGCGAGACGCCATTAAATTTTCTGGCTTGTAATGAATTACGAATGCTTTTGTTGTGTTATTAAAATAGAAATGAGTGAGAAATAGCCGTGACAAGACGTCGTTAAGGTCGCTTTATGTTGTTTGAAGGTTAATTAGCTTAATTGTATAGTTTTTTTAATTTAATTTTAAACACGTGTTTAAAGTCTCGATTAGAACCCTACAACTAATCAAATGTGGTCTAAATTTGGAAAGTCCCTTGAACGATACTTAGAACAAAACTGAGTAACAATAAAATAATAATTAACTACGTAAAGTGTTTGTAATTTTTTTGTTAGATTGTGTAAGGCGGCAAATAAATACATTTTGTACTTACATTTTTAACGAATACTAACTAACACTAATGTCATAAGCGCGAAAGTTTGAGCATTGACGTGAAGTCCTTAAAAATCTCGCGTCACTTTGCTATTTCATTAGTTTATTGCTTGGTTCATATGGCAGAATTTGGGTGGTTAGCTAGCGTTTATATATGTGTAGGTAGGTATAGTATACAAAAAATCCTAGCAAAAATATTTTCAAAGCCAGAAATAAAAACTTATGCACCAATGTATTTTTGTTGCTTTTTATTTTTTTGATCCACTACATCCATGGTGTAGAATTTACGATGCAAATATTTCTAAAATATACAAAATTAATATCAATGAAAAGCTCGCGACCCAAGTTTGTAGCATTTTTATGCGATGTAGCTAACAAAAGGTCGTAGTTATTTTACGATATTACTTTGAAACTCGACGGAGAGTTGTTGGTTTGTCCGATAAGAAGTTTAGTTCGTTAAGTAGGCACATTAGGGGGAAGAGGAAAACATTAAGGCGTGTCGTCGACAGTGGCTCGACGCCAGACGCTATTAAAATATGCTAACCAATCGGACGCACAGTTCATTCTGTTTCAGCCATGGAGCTAAGAAACAATAGAGAAGATATCTATAAATATATGAACGAGTCCCTAATTCCTTAAGTCTCGTATCGAATCGGTAATTAAACTCGTACTATAGAAGAAGTACGAGTTTACTTACCGATTCCATACAATTTTTTTTCAGATGTTTACGGTTCTCATGAATAAAGAAACAAAAAAATAGGGACAGAAAATAAAGACCAGTACAAAGTATGTCGGTTCTGCTAGACGCAAAATAAACGTAGCATTGTTTTACAAAATATTCTGTAATACGTAATACCTAACCGGTATCAATAATAGGTTAATAGGGTTAGGTATGTTTATCTCTTACTCTCTTCCTGGCTTTAGATCCCACATTGACCATCATCAAAAAGATCAAATTTTTTATGTATTAACACTTTTTTCACGTAACCTCAAAATACAGGTATGACAAAAATTCAAAAACCTGTGTTTTTGGTTTTAAATTTTTTTCTCATATAAAAAAAAGACTCACGAATTAATTTTTGTATAGACTTGCCTTTTTATTATAATTAAATATATTTAAAAAAAATGCCGAAAATCGAGATAAACCGTTTTTACTCTTAAAAGGGATCCCCCCCTTCCACTGCCCGATCTCAGATCGCCCGTAAATTGTTTTTGTCATATTCTCTTTCTTTTATAATGGGTTTTATCCTACTATTACATATTTTGTTTTCAAAAGCTATCGAGACTGTTCTATTATCAGAACTTGGCGTTTAGAAATTCTTCATTATTATGTCCAATAATATTAGTATTAAAATTAACGTGGTTGTTACACATATTGATTAGGTAAACGGGTAACTCACGTGTAATGAGGTCGGTCAATCCGACTCGAGTTTCGGCCGCGTCCGGCGGCCTTTTTCACGTCAGTGCCAAACGGGACGCCATCGGGCGCGTACACTCTCCTTGAAAAAGGCCGCCGGACGCGGCCGAAACTCGAGTCGGATTGACCGACCTCATTACACGTGAGTTACCCGTTTACCTAATCAATATGTCTAATAACATTTATTATTTTTAAATATGAGGCTCGTAAATACATAACTGTTACATATTGTATATTTCAGGTTAATATTTTATTTTAAAATATACTTTTAACACTTGTAACTGAACTACTTAAAAACTACAAAACAAATCCGAAGTAATTGATATAAAAAGTCTGGTTTTATAGAAACGAGTCGAATACTTACACAAAAATAGCGTATTAAATCAAGTAACGAAATGTTTTATTTATTTTCTAATCTAACGCAGAAATAAAACAATACCGTATCCAATAGGACGTTCGTGTGTGATGTTAAGTATATTGAGAGCGAATGTTGCCATTTCGGAAAGTTCGGCGAAACTCAGTTTAATATTTGTATCATGCATAACATCCGTTAAACTATGCATATCTGACCTGCACACAAGGGTGTCCACAGCATTTCAAAATCATATCAATCAGTTACTTTTTTAATGTCTTGATAAATCTATTACGATTCCACAACTTGGAACAAAAATAATTCATTTTATGTTCCCACTGCTGAGATTCCAGACTTTCTTTCACAAGGAGATAGCCATGACCGTATTCCACAAAGCTGGTAGGTTCGTAGGACCTTGCGTTTTCAGCACTAGCCCAAAATTCTGTAAGCAGTATAGGCCACTTTAGGCCAACTGGAATAGGTCCTTTTAAACATTAGTCGGACACGTGTCGGATAACATACCTACATAGTACATACTATATACCGGAATGACGTCTTTCTTGAATCATGTCGGTTTCATCGTGATGTTCGTTACCGTAATGTAAGCATTTATACTGGCAAACTTGAATATCTGCGTGTAGAAACGTTTAGAAATGATAAATCAAATGGTGGGGCAATTGTTTAGGAATTTGAAAATAAATTCAGACACTCGACCAAATTTCATCAGAAGAATAACTAAGTCGTCCAGGTAAATTAAAGTGAATTTTAGTTTTTTTTGTTGATATTTCAAAAACCGCCTCACCGATTTTAATATAATGTATGTATATGAGACTAGCTCTGAACTAGTGTCTACCAAACACAAACAAAGCATCAAAATTCATTCACAAGTGGTGGAGCTATCGCGTAATATACCTAAAAAACCCGAATTGAGAACCTCCTCCTTTTTTGAACTAAAAAAAAAAACTTCACTTTTAGCAGTGATATAGATAGCTATTTTGTTGGGCAATCATTATAACACTTCTTGATAATGATACTGTGTAGATCTGTCCATTTACACAGCCAGAGTCCTTAAAATGCGTAACACAAAAGCGTTTTGTATTGTAAAGTAACTATTTAAAAAAATACAGGTTTTTCACTGAGAAAACTAAAGTCAAAATAGCCCTAAAACGTGGTAACCCATCGTGGTACTGATAAATCTGTTAGCGCAGGTGGAAAGTTTTGAATACATTTATGTATTCCATGTCCCGATGTGCCTCTGTGAAATTAGGACTAGTTGCCTGTTTATTCCAACATAGCTTGTGGTTTGGAACTAACTAGTTATTTATGTTCTGGCCGCATCTGTACTGGGCCATAAGATACTCAAATAGTATTGTATCCGTAATGTTGTTATGAACATTTTCGCATACGTTTCGATGGGACAGCGCTAACTTTAATGTGAAAGGAATTGTATCAAGAAGACATCAGACACATTTCGTATTTGTTTTTTTAGTGAACATGGTTTGCGTATTCATACACTAGCGGTCCGCCCCGGCTTTGCTCGTGGTACAAATATAGCCTGTAGCACTATGATCACGTACATACACTAAGATGAAAGGATTTTTTGCAATCGGTCCGATAGTTCCTGGGATTAACGCGTTAATATAAATAAACTCTTTAGCTTTATAATATTAGTATGGAATATCAGTCAAAAAATATGATACGCTTCCGAATTTAATACAAGTTCAAACAACTTTATCGCAATCAAACTGACAGAAATAAAATAACTGTTCCTTGGCCAACTTTAAAGAAAGTTGTTTAAAAAAGAAGACTGTTTGTCGTGATGTTTTAGTTTGTTTGACTCGCCTATTGTGAATCAATTTCAATCGATGGTTTGTTTTAATTTTGTCTACTTGGTTGGTTGATGATCTATTTTCAAATCATATATGTTTTTTGATAAACGAACTTTTAATTAGTTTCCAGAAAATTTCACATAAATTAGGAAATAAGTAGGTACTTAGGTATTTCGTATTGATAAAAACAAATTTAATATTCTAGCAAAAGAAATATAATTTTAAAAGTTTCAGAACACTTCATGAAAACTCGGACGCTTCAGTAACAAGTTAGGTAGTTCAAAGCATGCCTAGACGTCAGACCCCAGCTGAGGCGCCTGGCCGGGCCACGTCAGCGGTTCTCCTCAAAACGGGAAGTAATTAAACTTGCTACTCAACGATTATCTGTGGACTCCCTGAAGTGGAGTCAGGAACTTCCCCGTGTCTCGGGATGTGAAAGTTTTCTCGCTGAAATTAATCCCTACTTTAATCTAACAAGCCTTATGAATCCTTTTGGAAACTCACCTTCGTGGCGCGCCGTGCCGCATTTAATGAATGTTATTACAACATGATGTGGCAAAATACAGAATGTAACAGTACTAAATCTGGGAATTTTGTAATTTAAGATTTGAATTAACAAAAAAATCTACTGATATTGGATTAAATTGTTTTCATATTGACACAGGAAACGTGGACACTTTTTTTCCTGTGTCACATGCAATGAATATTTGAAATCCTCAGAACCAATATGAAATCATCCACTCCATGCTCAAACGGGTGACTGTGTGCGATCACCGCAACAGGATACAGCAACTGTGGTTTCCTGTGATGGTGTCGACAAAGAAAAGGGTCCGCGTGTATGCAGGTTGCAGTGCCTTAAAAAGCTTCAAAATTGCCTTCTTAAAATGCTCTCTCAAAGTAATAATTTAAGCGATAATTTTGAACGCCATGAATATTCTCTTCATGATTATGTATCACTTACCTATGCGTCACTTAGTTTAAATAAATAATTTTGTTGCGAACGTAATCCTTCATTGTAGGTAATCCAGGGCATGGATAGCTCCTTCCATAGCGTGCTATACCGTCTCTTACCGTCTACCGTCTACCGTCATTGTCCATATAAGCACTGTCAGCAATGCTATGTTGAAGCTATTTACTGGTTGAGGTGTCTCTGAGCTGATTTAATAGAGAGATATTGTTCTGCACTTTGAAGTGGAGAACAATTACAGGGCTTAGAGATATAACAACTTAGATCTCTGGGTGACGAGCGCAGTGCAGTGCTAGGTAATGATTTGGGCTCTCCATGTTCCAATAGCTGCGTGTCACTGTGCTGTTATGTGGCAGGCATGTTGCTTACCATCAGGCACATGTCCTGCTCGTCTCGTCACTCTTTATTTAAAAAAAAAAAAAAAAAAAGTGGAGCTTTTAAAAATGCTTGGTTTAGGTAGAGTAATCTAACGTTATAGAAACCCTCTTTCAATAACTGTAATCTTGTGTACTAATCACGATGGTGACTTGGTTTTAATATCAATTTACGAATACAGGAAAATCTTTCGGAGTCTATCGAACATCACAACGCAGCATGACTTAGTATGGGCACTACGTCCGTAAATTGAGCAATTATGCAACGTGTACGTTAACTAAATACGAAAATACGAGGGACTCCTAATTACGAGATAAATTTTGCTATTTACGCGTGTACGGAACTCGAGGCGGACGAAACAGGAAATTGAATCTAAATCATTTCGCTTGCGAAAGTTTGTTAACGATAGAACACCGCATTACGAGTAATTAGTTTTGTGTAGGAGTAGTTGCGCATGCCTTTTACAAGATTTTTTAATTGATGTATCCTTGAGCTCGATTTGATAAAATGTTTAATTTTCCTGATAATTTGAACTCTGTTGAATGCTTTTTTAAATGTACCTACTTACCATATTATAAAATATTGGATTACATTTTTCACACCATACCATCTGGTCCTAAACTAAGCATATCCAAATAGTAGTGAGAAAGAGACCCATTCTTGCTATCCATGAGGCTCAGGGACTGACGTCCGAGTCAATAATCGTCATCAAGACGAAGGATGATTTAAAGCTGCATGAGAGCGTCCCGCACGCGGTCGTCGCTTTGTCTCGGCATACTGGGACCTTCGTCTATTACACCGATGACATCGAGCAGGATATGATAAGTCGTTTTGTGATGCGTGCGTCGGTTGCGCCACCTAGTGCCATCAGGGACTATAACTTCCAGATGGCAATAAAACAAAAACAATATCAATAAAATATCGTAACGTGGCGGTGATGTGAGCCACCGGGACCAGGATTGGAAGAGGTTTTCTAAAGAAGGGAATTATGTAATAAACCAAAGTTCGTAATTATTATTCCAGCCTGACAGCATTGTAAAAGCACTGTAGATAAGTTAAAATATGTACAAGTTTTAGAGTAAAAACTAACGTGGTTATTACACATTTTAAATAGATACAGTGCTAAACGAGCTGTGATTACGCGCGCGCACTCTACTTGAAAAAGATCGCCGGACGTGATCAAAAATTGAGTCGGACTGGAATGACAAACGTGAGCTACGCGTGTATTTATTTAAAATAACGAAATTTATTTAGAGATAATAAAGTAACTTAATCCAAAGTATATGAATGCACTCTATATCAACCACAGCTTCGCTTCTTCATGTATATGAGTACTGTTCGCACCTTTGGGATGGATCGGCTTAGTATCAGCTGGAGACTCTGGAATCGATTGAGAGACGTGCCAAAAGGCTCATAGGCAATGACACTCTTGTGCGTAAAAGACTTCAGAGTCTTGAACATCGCCGCAAAATTGCTAGCTTATCGAGTACACTTCGGAGAGTGTGCTACTGATCTGCATGATCTAATACCACCTTCGCCCTTCTTCTATCGGACTTCTCGTATCTCAAAAAAAGCGACATCGTTACATGGTTGGTGTTTCAAGAACATGAACGAAGAGATTTAACTCCACGTGTGTGATAATAACGTCTAGATTGTGGAATGCGTTGCCTGAGTGCGTTTTCCCCGCTAGTTACAATCTTGGTGTCTTCAAATCGAGAGTGAATCGGTGTCTTCTAGGTAAGCACGCTCCACCATCGTATATCGCATCGTCGCTTAACATCAGGTGAGATGGTGGTCAAGTGCGAACCTATAATAGTTAAAAAAAACACGAAAAAGAATAAACTCACTACGTCGGTTGCTAAAAAAGTCATAACGTAACATCAGAGAAATCCATGACGATTTAACTGCACTTTTCCCACTGTAATGAACTCGACAGTGTGGTGGACCGTAGTTTTGTACAGCGATGTGGGGTATGTTGAGTGGATTTTCCGCTCATACCACGCACTGGTAGATGGCTGAATCCGCTCGTTGAGCTCGATGTTAGTAGAGGGACTGATGATTATGGCACGCACGTCGACTACGCTGGCCTGCGTATAAGTACATTTAACACAGAAATTGATTTTAATCATAAACTTTGTTATGCAGTCAAAGGTTTGTCTCTTTATTTAACTTTACTCATTACAGTTTTAAATCAGTCAAGTGAATATTTTTATCGTAATTATAATGATTTTTAATTAACATGAATTTATCAGTAAATACATAAACAAACGGCTAAAATGAGATCTTTAGTTCAATAATTGTGAACATTATTGATGTCTTCTGCTATTTAATTGAGACTTCCTATGGCAGCAAGATAGGTGATTTTAATAGATATTTTTATAGGTACTTGTGATATTGTAGTGGTAGAAATTTTTGGAGAGTCCATCTGGGGAAGTACACCTTTGCCAGTTATTCCACCGCCAAGTAGTAATGTGTAAACATTACTGTGTTCTGATCTGAAGGGTAATGTTTTCAGTGAAGTTACAGGGCATAGAGATAAAACATCGTATATGTATGGGCGACAAGCGCAGTGCAGATTTAGACTCTTAATGTTCCAATAGCTGCGTGTCACTAAGCTGCTATGTAGCAGGCATGTTGCTTACCATCAGGCACATGTCCTGCTCGTCTCGTCAATCTATACTATATAAAAAAACATACTTGCCATACATAAAATCACCGAGACACAGTAGAATATTTTTTTTATTTTCGTCACACACATAACTACATGTTTGTTTATTTGTGACAATCGAACCCCAAAATAACCTCAAATAGTAAGTCAACGGACATCAGGTGATAAAAGAAAAATGCTGTATTAGCTCTATACCCCGGCTACAAGACGGCAGGTAGATACCTGAACGTCCTTGCTGGAAGCACCAGGCTATACCAGGACGTCTACTCTCTGTCTACGAAAACGTAATTTCGAAATAAACTTGTGGCTAAACTCCGGTTCTACATCGATCCGTCGTTTCGAAAGCTAATCTGATCGCTCTTTTCTTGTCGCTCTTGTGGAAGTGTCATATTTTTGTCCCGGCACATCACTATGTTGCCATAGCTAACATACACCTCTTTGTTTACGATTGGTACAAAGGAACCGAGTGGAAAAACCTGATCTGTTTACTTATTCATTATCTAAGATTACTGTCGTTAAAATTTCTACGACATCGGTACTTACTATACATTTTTTTTGTATGTTTTTCCATAAGATACATTATGCAACTAGTAGTAAAATAAGTTAGAATATATTTTTTTGAGATTCATTCTTCAGTGAATTCAGTGAGTCTTCCATTCTAAATTGTACGAAATCAGTCATTAGATTTATCTACAGCAATTCGGCACTTAACGTCTTTCTTTGTCAAAACAAAAACTTTCCGTGTTTGTTATCCACTTCTAATTGCCTTATTCACTGTCACCGTGGATGCCCCAGAAATGAAGCATTTAAATTGTGATTTAACTGGAAGCGGAAAATATGATTTCCCTTTGAAATAATGTTTCGCTCCATCAAATTGGGTTCATAAAGGCAATTTTGTTTATTCTCACAAATCTAATCGTAGGCAATAGAATTTCCGTTCACGCCTCTCAGTACTTTTATGTTCATTGGCGTAACTACTAGCACATTGGATTTAGTTTGAGGGATAAAGTGACGATCCCTTTATTGCGCGGCACATTCGGAACATTAGGAAAAGAGTCGTATAGCGCCCATCCCTTCTGTGTAATACGGATAGTGAGGATACAGATCTCTTTCTTTGCCATGCTGCCCACGTACTCCTTTCGATCGTAAAATCCTTTTGCCCTCAAAACGGCCTTGAATAACACAACTAGATCAGAGATAAAGGACTTATTTCACAATATGCTGCTGGTATTTTGTAGGGTTATAAATTTTACGCCGTTTCAAATGAAACAAATTTTTATTTCCCGTTTGTTGCTCGTTTGTCTTTCTAATGGGTCTATATTCCGCGCTACATCGATATAAAATGCTTAAGTCTTGTTTTAGTGAGATATAGCTATAGTATTTTATAATAAAGATGTCGCGGGCCAAGCATTTTGTTCCGTCTCACGTATAAACATAAAATGGAAACATGAGTTGTCGCTTCGGAATGAAACAGGTATTTCTGAATCGATAGAAAAATATAAAGCCGTCCCGTGATACATGTTTGTGATCTATCTCGACCATCTGAGTAAATATATGGACCCATTTTTAGCCTTCAATTTACGTTACACGTTTGGAAAATATTAGATGTCTGTGGAGTAGGTATGAGTTTTATTGTGGAGTAGATAACTATTCTTCAAGTTCTGAAGTTTCGCCCAGCTATATGGAAGCGGTAGTTTTCCGCTCAAGTAGAAATATTTTTATTTACCTATTAATAAACCCAAATAGCCATTATAGCGTGAATAAACCGGTTAAATTAAAGCGGTTTTAAATCCATATAAACGTTGGCTTTGTTCATGTGATTACTTTACAATATTATATTAACTTTGTTCCTCAACAAATCCATCCAACCCTGTATCTCGCATGAATACTCAATTAAAATGGTTCAAAAAGAATTTTCTACACGTCATGTATCAAAGCAAATTCTGTTTGAAGGGACACTCGCATGTTCTTTATAATGAGGCACTTATTACAGTGAGTCCTTGCCGTACGCACCAAGTTTTATTTTTAATACGATGTTAGTTTACCGAGGCAATCTACTATGCCTACTGAGCGTTGACTAGTCGTTTATGAAGCCAATGTTATAAAACATATTTTTTAAAGGTTTGCTCCTGTTTCACATCTGAAACTTTGTCATGCTGGGACTTATAGCAAGTTGGAGCGATTTGTTTAGTCACCTACCTGTTTGTTTTAGTTTTGAAAGGACTCAGGTTATATCTCTCTCAGGAATTTAAATGCGAAGCGGAGTGTATCAGTTACGTAGCATGTATTGCGGTGTTTGGGCACTTGGAGGTTTTTTTTTTAAATAAAGAGTGACGGGCGAGCAGGACGTGTGCCTGATGGTAAGCAACATGCCTGCCACATAACAACACAGTGACATGCAGCTATTGGAACATGAAGAGTCCAAATCATTACCTAGCACTGCACTGCGCTCGTCACCCAGAGATCTAAGTTGTTATATCTCTAAGCCCTGTAATTTCTCTGGAAACATTGCCCTTCAAACCGGAACACAGTAATGTTTGCACATTACTGCTTGGCGGTAGAATAATTGGCAAAGGTGTGGTCATTCCCCAGGCGGACTCTGCCAGGTGTATGCTATATGCTACTCATGTGTTGCCTTGCATATCCCATGTGGATGTTGAGCGCTATCGTTTCCGTAAATGTTTTCTGCATCGGGTTATAAACAGCCAGGAGTTGCAGTTCCCAACAGAGGAGCGACGTGTTTCCTGTGAAACCGGCGTCGGCGGCCGTATCTCCCGCATTGTTCGGGAAGCCCCGCTCGGGAACTAGTCTACCTAGTCCTATATCCAATCATTGAAACACATACAAGTAGGTATAGGTAGTTAGTTAAAATACGCATTGATTAGGGTGATTTTCTGCGCTAATCCAAAGTTTGGTAGGCAGTAGAAGTCCAATTAGACCAACTGATCTATATAAAAATGAAACAGGTACCAATGTGAAATTATCTGTTACGAATGTGTAGTGTTTTTTTAGGCTTGTATTTGGTAATTACCAAAATACATTTTTACTCTAGCACTTATAACTTATTTTTTGGACAGTCATTCAAAATAAATAGTCAATCAAAATACAACGCAAAACCTGAGCTTGTAAGAATTTCAGACCTTCATGCTCAGGTTTTACGAAATTAGAGGGGTTGTAAAGTAATAAGGACAGTATACTCATATCTACGCCTATTGTTGTAGTTAAACAGTAAAAAAATATATACATTCTCCATCTAAAGCAATTAAAATCTAAGTGGCGGACAAGTTAAATGAAACATTCGTAACATTCGATTAAATGAGCTAGTATAACTCTATATAATGTTGGTGATTCTCTATATGCCACAATGTCCCGCGCGTGGACAGAATTTATCCAATTTGCTGACGTCAGGTGGAGAGCGAATTGCCAGCGGACCGTGTGTCCGAATCATCAAATTTATTCAACTTTCTAGTTGCGTCAGCACTAAACTTACGTACGCAGGTGCTTTCAACTGTTCAATGTTATGATTTTAGTTCTGGCGAAATCTATTATTTGAATTTGTTATAAAGGGTATTGCTAAATACCTGAACTGAGCAAATAATGATACAATAATCAGAAGAGTAGAATGTTATACTCAAGTCGACATTTTTAGAATGAAACTTTTATTACATCTCCTCAAACTTTTTCGTCCATCTATTGCATGTAGAGTGACGGTCAACCGCGGAGTAGGGGTAAAATAAAAGGCGCTCGACAGTGCAGGCAATGCCAATATGGCGGCGTTACTGGTTAAGTTACTTAAAATACTTAACTAAATTAAATCGGATATTTTTCGAAAAACGTTTAGTTAAATCTAAATTAGTTCTAGACAATGCGAATAAAAGTTTAACTTTTATCGTGGTTTCATAAAACCACACAGTAATTTATTTTATACAATGAGGCTTTAGGCAGGTCGTCGTCAAAATAAAATTTAAGTACCTTGAATTTTGAAATTAAAATTTGCCTTGAAATTAATATGGAAATTTACAATGAAATTTAAGATAAAGTTTACCTTTAAATTTAAAATGAAATTTAGGATGAAATTTACTATGAAATTTACCTTGAAATCTCAAATGACATTAAAAATGAAATTTACCTTGAAATTTAAAACGAAATTTAATTTGAGAATTTGTCTTGAAATTTAAATGGAAATTTACCTTGAAATTTGAAATGAAATTCACGTTGAAATTGTAATGGGATTTTATTATGGGGGTCGGTTGCGGACAGAAACTCTGTTTTCATATTGCAAAAGAGAGCAATCCGTGGACTAAATAATATATCAGTACGGTAGATTTTCAAAAATATAAACGTATTAACAGTCCCTTCATCGTATGTTTACGAATATATAATGCATGTAAGAAAAAATCGAAGTCGCCTGAAGAAATTAACTGATCTGAATCCAAAAGCGCACCATTAACACAAAATTGTATTTCCTAAGTGCAGACTTCAGAAAACAGATAACTATTTTAAATGTAATGGTATTCGCTTCTATAATGTATTCTTCATTCATTAATTATTCAATCCCTGCACAAGTGGAAGGTCTCAATGAAACGAAGTTTAAAAATGAAATAAAAAGCTACCTATTGAGCAAGGCATATTATAAAATAGATGACTTTTTTAAAGATAGCAACGTATGGAAGATAAGTGTATCGACATTAGAATCTTGTGATAAGGTAAAATAATAGATTTATACAACTTTTGATGTAACATTGTTTCTACTCATGTAGTATCTGTATACTGTATGTATTATTTATTAATTATTTGTTATTTTGTCTTTGTCAAAGCCTTTTTATTGAATTGAATGGAAATTTACCTTGTAATTTAAAATGAGAATTTGCCTTTAAATTGGTATGGAAACTTACTATAAAATTTAAATGGAAATTAACATTGAAATTTAAGATGACATTTTTCTTGAAATTATCGGGTGTGGTATTTATAAGTTACGGCTGGTCGAGTAAGTCACGGCTGGTCAAGTAAGTGACGGCTGGTCTAGTAATATACGGCTGGTTTAGTCGGTAGAACGGAGATTCGGAGACCCCGGGTTCAAAACCACGCTATCTTAAAACGGTGAAGAAAATTATCGCGAGGAAACCGACATGTACCTACCTAGAATCTTTCAAAGTCATGTGCCATCCACCAACCCGCACTGGGCCAGCATGGTGGATTATGACCTCTTTTCTTGCGAGAGTAGGCACCGAGTCCCAGCAGTGGAAACATTTAGCGGGCTGTTTATGCTTATGCTATCAGGTATGTAAAAATTATACCTTTTTGTACCTACAAGTAATAAAACTGTACTTGTGACATGGCAAAATGAATCTCCCCGAGACTTTGGAAGCGAAATATTTGCTAGGAAAAAGATGAGGCTCTTAAAAAGTCAGATACAGCGAAAGATGCAAATGCGGCCCTGTGGGAAATAATCTCCTGGTCCATATATTCTGACTGAATTTGGTGTATCGAGTATAAAATGTAGGTTTTATGCCAACGTCGGCGATATGCTCTGCTCACATTTCCTTTGAAAATAGGATTAGGGTTTTACGCTAAGTTGACATTCCTATTTTATGTGCTGAACTATTTTGGTTGCTTAAACTCTGGCGTTGGTTAGCTCAGCAATTATGTAAATAGAATTGTTTTTAAACGTGTTGTTTTCGAATCTAGTTTACAATATTTAAAAGAGACTTATACTACGCCGGAAGATTTTCATTCCTTGCAGAGTGCTTGTAACACAATCGACATTACTTGAACTATTTGAGTAAGTCATTGGTTCCTTTTTCGCTACATTTTAATAACTAAGTAGGTATGTTAAAGGTACCTATATGTACAAAAATTCTGATACTAAAAGATTTAGTTTAAGTGTTAAGTGTGCGACTTAAACAAAATTAATCAAATAAATATTAGGTACTAAAAAACAAAATGAAATATAAATGGATTTGTATGAAATAAAAGAGAAAATAATTTTACATTACGATTTTATTTTTGGCAACCAAAAATAGGCACCTATAGCAAATTTTCATCACTCCATATTTAGGTACATAATATACAAAACTGTACACGGTTTACAATGAACTTAAATAATAAAATATGTAGGTAACTTATAGTTTCGATCTAAACTACCTACATTCCTAACCATTTATGTAAACACAACATGAGTAACTAAATGACATCCCAAAGGAAGGTAAATACAATTTAAATTAAGTCGAAATCAATTTAATTATGTATATTCTAATTTTATTAAGGTTGTTTTAATACATATACATAAATTATAAGAACATAATTCATGAAGAATTTTTTTTTAATTTATGCAATAGTTGACTGAATTTATTTTAATATAATTTAATTGTGATGTTTGTCCGATATTCCATTGTATTGGTAACACATTCTAACAACTGGGTTGTACTGTGAGGTATTATTTTTGTATACACCAAATGTGAAAATATTCGGAATTCATACAATCCAACAACTCAAGTCTAGTTTTGTTAGATAGTGATAAGTGACAAAAATAAAATATACTTAAGTACTTAAACAAATGCATGCATTACCTAAAACTACATAAACGAGTGCATATCTCTTGCACTGTCGTTTTTAGCCTCTATAATTGGTGGCAAGGGTGTTGTAAGCAATTTATAACGGTGTGACTGTATAATAGGTAAAATGCAAAATTTTGGCAACGACTTCCGCCCGTAATACGAGACTCCACTGAGCGTGCGGTACGCGGTATTATGTGCATTAATAATATTCAGGTTTACGCAGTCAAGTCCCATTTTACTCCAAGCCATACCATAGCGATATTTTTAACGTCCACGATTTTCCAACGACGACATTGACACTTTACCAGACTTTAATAAACATTTTAGAAAAATATCTTAGCCCGTAATCATCTCGTAAGCTTTAGTATTAATATTGACATCCCACTTTGTAGAATTGAAAAAGAAACGATAACGATTACTATAATAAGAGCCCTGGTTGTTTTATGTTTTGTTCTTTCCGGTTTTTGTATGCCTGTATGATTATAGGTCTACTAATAATAGTAAAGAATGAATACTTACTCAGAAAAAATCATTATAGCTTTCGCCGGCACTGAAGAGGAGCACGAAGAATATGTAGGATGCTCTGCAATAATGGTGAGATACCCGTATACATACCCTGAATGCTTCATCCAAGCGTCCCAGAACTACGGGATCGGTTTCGCACACTATTTGATGGCGTTGGTTTCTTAGGATTTTTTTTTATGTGGGAAGAATTTGACACTCCTACACTCCCCTTTCCTCGACTAGTTATCGAGCAACAGAACCTTCCCGAGTCTGTCGTACATAGCCTTTTTAGTCTATTCTAAATCAATTGAGTTCAACTCCCTTGACTTTGAAAATATAGTATCGTTGTCCTAATTTGTATACTTACATGTTCATTCTACATACTTACAAGATGGATAAACGAAAACATCTCCGTGATGACTTTATCTCTAGCATCAATCTGTCACGGCCATAGGTATACTTTAATAAATAAAGTCGTAGTTAACACACTTTGTTAACAAAATACCGATTTAGCAGCCATGGCTGCAGTTGGCAGTACGACTACTGTTTGCGGTGAGAACACATCAAGGCTTCAGAAAGCATCATAGCTGACGCTCGGTTGGTAGAAGTGGAAGTAGTTAGTCCGGCACTGGCTTTATGCAACGTTAACATGAAATGGAAATCACAAGAAGATTACTAGAAATAGCAACTTGATAACCACAAAAGTGATTAGATTAAACCTACAAAGAATCAGAGGGCAAAGAGTTACTATTATTATTACTACTTTTACTTATTATCATTAAATGCCTCCGATTGATGAGCGTGCTAGGCAGTTATTTGATTTTTTCATATATTACAACTATATATTGTTTTTCTTTTTCATATTGCGTGATACTGTGCTATTGTAAGCAACACTGTCTAGTGCAACACTATTATACCATATTACAATGAGGCGCCCTATTTGCTTGTCTCGTCACTTTGGTCTACAAAATTATTGTATTATTGAGGTATTTAAAAATGTACATACGACTTTCTAAAGATCAAACGCTTGTTATTAAGCTATTGCATAGCTTTTATCGCGGGCCTGGAGACCGATTGTTACTAATGGTGCATCTCTTTCTTATGTTCACAAAAAAAGAGGGAGGGAAGACTGTCACGCCGTCCTCCCCACTCGGTCATTCGAGTTTCAATCTTATGACCTTACATTTACAGACTAAATGCTCTTAGCAGTGTTGCCAACTTAACGGATTTCCCGTGATACGTAGGGTGATTATGATGTCAATGAGTAAAAATTGGTAAAATTGGTAGCGTAATAATGTATTATATTATTACTATGTATTTAAAAATTATTTCAGATAAAAAATATATTTATATTATACATTATTTGTTGCATATATTTTTTAATAAATTTAGTAACTAGCGTTTTTTGGAATTGGAATAAATTAGGTACATAACCTACTAGTTCTGACTATTTGTTGTGATTTCTTTATGTTAAATATTTTTTCAATAAAAGTGTTAATTTTATATTTGACTAAAAACAAATAAGAGGATTTTTAAGTAAATGTGTGGTTTAGGGATAATTATTTTTAGGAGTTGGAAGCACTGTTTCAATTTTATTTTTTTGTAAATAGTAGAGGTGGGCGATTATGATTGATCGGCTAAATCGATTTATTTTGTGTTACTAATGTTGAAAATCGATTATGGAATTAGTAACTAATATGTTTTCAAAATCGAATGATATTAATAATTAGTTCTACTAATCGTGTTTTACGACGTCAACGACAGTTGTTCCGTGACTTAAGTAGTCTAAACTCTAGACATTGGTTCAGTTTGGTTTGTTGAAGTAAAAACTTCTTTAGGCGCGCCTAGACAGATTTTTCGTGGGCTGTGAATTGAATTCATTCGTCACGCTCGGGTATGATAAGAAAGCTTCCGGTAAACTCGGGACCATAGCTATTAGCCATCTAGAAACGTATCAGCCAATGGGAAATGCTGACGCATTTCTAGATAGCCATGCCAAGATGGCGAGGCCACACCCTCCGGTTACACCCGTGTAGTTTCCAAGGTAAGCTATCAAATTCTGAGTTATACCTTTCACTTCTATCGGCAGTTCCTATGACTGCCAATTTTTTTTTATTACGGTGGTGTGAAACGTGACTCTTTTTACTTGTAATAGTGGATTTATTTAACGGTAAGTTTATCGATATTTATATTGATATGTTTTATACTTGTTAGTTTTAGGTAGGTATCTGAGGTTAGGTAGGTATATGAGTGAATCGAGTCGCGCGCGACTAGCGACCGTGCGTGCGTGACTGACTACTAATTAGTAACTACAAACTGTCAAAATCGAGATATCTCGAGACATTGTCATTATCGAATGATTTCATTAGTATACCTAGTATAATCGCCCACCTCTATAATTTTTCTCTACTGTACAGTAAAAATGAAAACAAAGTGCCTTGAAAAAAGCAAAATATAGATAATATCTTCATGTTCCATGAATTGTGAGTAATTGTGAGACCAGTAAAGGTACATGTTCCGATTTCCGAAAGAGAAGAGGACTAAGTGGGACAAGAAAGCTCAGCATTCTTGTTATCTTGTTGGAAACTCTGAACAAGTAAAGGGCTACCTACAGAATATAAATATGATCCAGTTAAAAACATGGTGTCTACAAGTCATGATATAGTGGTAATGGGACAAGCTATCTCGGGAGGGATATCTGCCACCACTGATGCAATATGGTGTGTAGAAGAAGAGGTTCCAGTTTCTGTAGAAGTCGATCGTTCAGTGGGGGATCATAGTAGAGAGGAACGATCATCATATTCTGAATCAGAAAGTCACTCTAGTTATGACAGTGAGTCATCCCAGCAAACATATTCTTTCCCTTCTGTACAACGTCTTATTTAACCCATGCACACCGCGTTACCTTAAAGAGCGGTTTACATTACTGCAGGATTGCCATTCTCGTCCTCTTAGGTCAAAAACCAACCTGACCCTAATGTGCCCTTCTGCACGCTCTGAAACATTCTATGGCAATTCCTTTGCCTTTCAGGCTTTTCAAATGTGGAACGATCTGCCAGTTTGTATCCGAAAGCTGCAATCGTTACCAACTTTTAAAGATCACGTGAAAGAGTTTTATTTGTCGAAACTGTAATCTATGTTATTTTTATTTTATTTAATGTTCTTTTTTACACTTTCTGTGTCACTTCAAACTTTACAATCATGTTATTTGCTGTTATTTGTTGCTCGTCACTTTGTCATCTTTGTAACTAGGTAAATTTATTTACCTTGTCAGTATATTTATGTATGTAAGTATATGATTAGTTTATTTATTAGTGTATTTAGTTTTATTTTTATTTTTTAAGTAGTTTTATGTATTCGTATGTAGTATTATTAGAATGTACGTCTATCCCATAGTCTTATTATTTAAATATTAATTGTTGCGCACCACGCTTTAAGTTTTCAAATATTTCTGTCCATCCCAAGGTTGCCTGGAAGAAATCGCTTTTAGCGATAAGGCCGCCCGTTGTATTACTAGTCTTACTGTTTTTCAAAATTGTATGTATCCTTTTTGGTGTGAACAATAAAGAATTTTCATTCATTCATTCATTCAAACAATACGGTGTTTGACAATGTTTAAAATATAGCATAATTTATGATCATCCTATCAGATAACACATTAAATAAACATATTTCACTCTATTTTGGAATATATAGTGTGTATCTTTTGTATAATACGCCAATGAAAATTGTACAAATACTGAATTATAATCTGCGACGTAAACGCTGTTTCTAGTCACGTGACGCGCGTGACGTCACCTGCCAGTAAATGTTCAATCTTCAGCAAACGGTTTCTTTGAGATCACTGCTTTGTTTACAGGCGCGTGACGTCACGCGCGTCACGTGACCAGAAACAGCGTTTTTGGCGGGGTTTTTGAACTTTTCACTTTAAACATTTATTTTTAATGGTAAAACAGTGAATCTTGCAGAAATATTCATGTAGTATGGTATATTGTGTAATCAAAAATCATTTAAACGGTTTTATAAATTTAGTCAAATACCGTATTGAGGCTGATGAGACCTATGTTCCTGAAACTATCGCCAGACAGTAGTCCAATTAGTACACCAGTATCTGACACCAAGATCTTTAGTATACTGAAGAGGGAGCGATGGAACCCGGCCAGGTATATGATGCCGTTCCACCAGAGATGTGCTATGCAGCTATGCTGCGAAGATGTGAAATCTACGCTACGAAAATATGTGACCGTTTCCACCAATACTACGCTAGGTAGCTGTGCGAGGAAGATGCCCTACGAAGATGCGCTGCCGCAAAGCAGCTGTGCGAGAAAGATGCGCACCTCGAGCTATGCTATGTATCGATAGTAGGAAAACGCCCCATAGCACACATCCATAGCACGCATCCATAGGACACATCCATAGCACGCATCCTTCCATACAAAAAACATATCTTAGTTGAATCCGTTTCCACCAGTGCTATGCTATGTGCACCAATGAATTTGATTGCTGGATATCAAACGCATCCATAGCATCGTAGCATAGCACATCTCTGGTGGAAAGGCACCCATAATATGGGCCTGTTGTCCATTGCTGATCCTTATCAGGCACAGGAAAGAGGCTTTGAGTGGTCCTGAAGGCATGCAATGAAGGCGATGAATGAAGAGTTGGAGTAATTTAAAAAATAATAAAGTATTTGAGCTTGTTGATACATAGATGTAGTAGGTAAATAATAGTGCAGTTAAGTTGTCCTAAGAAAAGTTTAAAAGTGATAATTAAGTCCAATATTGTGCATGGTTAGTTGATAAGTGTGGAATTAACAATTGTTGTTTGCTTTAAGTGTAAAATTAGGGCTGGACATTACCTAATCAGATGTTATCACTGCTTATTTAGTTATAGATACTTAAAGAAAGACCCAAATGTGTGGTAAAGTTCTTAAGCTAAAAAAGGCAGTGTATGGATTAAAACAATCAGCATTAGCTTGGTGTGAAAGAGTTAGAGATGTTTTATGTAAAAATATGTTTAAAAAACTGTACACAAGAGCCTTGTTTATTTACTAAAACAAGTAAAAATGTTAAAGTTATAATGGTCGATGACTTTTTAATATTTTCTAACAGTGTTGGTGAAACAGAGGTGAAATGTATTTTAAACTCTGAATTTAACATTAAATGTTTATTTGAGGTTAAACAATATTTAAGAATGAACATTATTTTTTCCAGTTTGAAGGGCAATTATTCCAGAGAAATTAAAGGGCTTAGAGACATAATATCTTAGATCTCTGGGTGACGAGCGCAGTGCAGTGCTAGGTAAGGATTTGGACTATCATGTTTCAATAGCTGCGTGTTACTGTGCTGTTATGTGGCAGGCATGTTGCTTACCATCAGGCACATGACCTGCTCGTCTCGTCACTTTATGCTATAAAAAAAAAAATGGAAATGGAATTAATGGAATATTGTAATAACTATGAGATAATGATTGATCAGAAACAGTACATAGAGGAATTATTATAGAAATTTGAAATAACAGTATGTAAATGTAACTAAAGCAGAAAATTGTTCTTCAGGAATTAGTTCTCAAAAACTGATAGGCTGTTGCATTGCATGTACTTAGCGGTTAGCATGTATATTATGTTAAAGGTAAAAACTATAAATAGACAAGGAGTATCTTTTTTGTATGGCCCTATGGCATATATGTATATATACTACTAGTGACATCTATGTTTATGATGTATATATGTATATGTAGTATGTAATTTATAATCCATAGATGGTACATTGGAATGTTGTGTAATATGTATGAAGGTACTTCAATAAAATTTTAGTTTGCACTAAAAAACCAACTCGTTTACTTTAGCAACATGCAATAGCTTTACCCTGGCAGTCCCCGAGTGCCACACATCTTTTTTGTTTACTATGTGGAGTCACATGAGTAGGATAAGTACAAACAAAGAAGAAGAGTACAACAAACGTATAACCTTATAGCTTTTCTCCATTCATTCTTATCATGCCCCATCGCAGTTCTCACCTCGTTTGCATTCCTATCCTCATCGAGATAGGTCATCAAACGATTGTAATTTTTTCTTTATTCAACATACTTGAACATTTTGCGATAAAGTTATTTCTTGGATAATAGTTTAGTCATGCCTTAAATGGTATTGATCGATCTTCCCGGCTCGTTGAGAGTGATATAACGAGTCTATCATAGTGACCTTGCAGGTTTTCAGCCCCTACGTGAATGCGATTTTTGCAGAAAAGAAAATGAAAATTGGTGTTGTTTCTTTCAGTGACTATCTGTGTGACTAATTTATTCAGTGACTAGTTTAGATCTAGTCCAATGCAATTAAGCAAAAAAAAAAAGAATAAAAAAACATTAAATTATGTAGTTTGAGGACTATAAAGGACCGATAGGGGGGTGCATTCTGAGCATATATTCCAATTTGAGGGATTCTGGCATGGTCAGCTCAAGGTCATTTCGATGAAAACGCGTTTAATTCGATATCTCGAGAACTGTTAGTGTTAGGCAAAAAATTGTAGAGACATTTTCTCTTCTAATTCAATTTACTAACTTTTTTTTTCATCCATATTTTTCAAGTTATTGCTTCCGAAAGGCAAAAATTTTTTTTTTCCTCCCTTTCACCATTCATTTTCTCCCCAACCGTTCAATTTTATGAAACTTTACCGATAATCAAAAGTGTAGATCTTTGAATAATGAACAACTTTTTCCTAAAATTTTTTACAGTAATGACAATACCTTCAGAGTTATGTTACTTTACCGAGCGAAATTCGCGCCACTGCGACACCTCCGCGACACTGCAAAAAATCCGCAACACCTCCGGTCTTAGGGCTGAACCCAAAATTCATTGTTGGATTGTGTCGGTGGGTTTCTTCTACACAGGGTTATGTGGGATAACTTTTCATTAATATTTTTCAAGTATGAAAAATTCTTTTTTTCATCAATATTTTTCAAGTTATGTGGTTACTATAAAATTAATTTGTAAATTTAATTTAGAAGAGAAAATGTCTCCACAATTTTTTGCCTAACACTAACAGTTCTCGAGATATCGAATTAAACGCGTTTTCATCGAAATGACGTTGCGCTGACCATGCCATAATCCCTCAAATTGGAATATATGCTCAGAATGCACCCCCCTATCGATCCTTTATAGTCCCCAAACTACATAATTTAATGTTTATTTATTTTCGTAATTGCGCTGGGCAAATCAGGTTTTTAAGGGCAAAGGAAAACTCTGTATAGATTAAATTTAAATTTGCTAAACCTGAATGTATTTATTCTTTAGAAATGATGAAGTTTAATTAATTTCTTTGCACACATTTACGTTGAAATAGGTAAGTGTCGTTTGGTAGGGGAAAATCTTATGGGTCACCAATATGCAACAGGCGTTAGAAGCTTTTCGGATGGGTACAATTTAGTGTTCGCGTTATCGACATGCGTAATAGAAGTGTATCTGTAGCTATACTTCTATCAGCAGTCCCTGTGATGTCCCATTTTTTTTAAACTTGCATGGGCCAGTGAAAGATTAGATACATTCAATCAATCAATTAGCATTGGAAAAGGAGCAGGACTAAAATCAGGAGGATGTTACAGTCAAAAATGTCCAACTGTTATATCCTCTATCATTTTATAACTCCTCTTTATGCATATTTTTCAATGATATCGTCAATTGTGAACCAATTATGGATTTTTTTCTGTAATATGTGGAACTTTCTCGTTTTGGAACATTTTCAAATTTTCATAAATTGAGAAATTTAGAACTGTTTCACTTTGGAAAGTTTGCAATTTCTCATTTTCCAACTTTCACATTACTATTTTCGCACTTTGTAACCGTCACACTTTCAC
Source organism: Ectropis crepuscularia (assembly GCA_963693475.1). Taxonomy (NCBI): domain Eukaryota; kingdom Metazoa; phylum Arthropoda; class Insecta; order Lepidoptera; family Geometridae; genus Ectropis; species Ectropis crepuscularia. The sequence continues at coordinate 11,995,916 of OY856346.1, forward strand.
ATATTTTATTTTTTGACTTTCCAACTTGTGTAGTTTCGCACATATTGACATTTTAACACTTTACTAGTTTCACACATTTTAACTTTTGATATTACGCTTTGCATCTTCCACGTTTTGCAAGTTTTGCACCTTGCCGTTTTGTCATTTTGCAGCTTTCGCACCTTGCAGGGCTCACACTATTGCAATATTTGCACTTTCTCATGTTGCGACTCTCACACTTTCGTGCTTGCAAGTTTGCAATTTTTTCATTTTAAAACTAGAGCAGGTTTGCACCTTGCCAGTTTCCCTCATTTGCAATGTGCAATGTGCTCCTTTCTTGAGTCTAGTCTACCTGTGTAACAAATTGCATCTAAATCGGTCCAGTGGTTTAGACGTAACAGACAGAAAGAGTTACTGTCATATTTTTAATGTTAGTATGGACATCAAGAGTCCAGTTGCAAAATTTCATGTATTTATCGTCAACAATGATCAATGACGAACTTCCATATTATACACTTTCATCCCCCATACCTATTTCATATTTTCAACTTATATTTCACCCCCTTACAATTCGAAATCACAAAATTGCTACAACAAATATTTATTTGCTTCGCTTCACGTGTCAAGGTACAAAGCTTAATGGTTTTATCTTCCACAACGCCGAACTTATAAACTTGCATCCCCCACTTCAACCCCTATTTAATTCCTGTATAATTTACAAAATTGCTAGAACAAACATTTATTGGCTTCACATCAAGTGTCTAGATACGAAGCTTCTTGGTTCTATCTTCAACAATTACGGACTTCCATATAAACTTTCATTCCCCATTTCAACCCCTCCAACCCTATTTTCGTAGTAAAGTAGCCTATATATTTTCTCGGGATCTATTCATCTGTATACCAAATTTAATTAATATCGGTTCAGTGGATTTCATACCTATAACTTTGGAAAGACGGAATTTTCATACGACCGTCCATCCCTTGTTTCACCCTCTTAGTGGTCGAATTTCGCAAAATCCCGTCTTAACGAGCGCCTACGTGCTAAAAGGAACCTGCATGCAAAATTTTAGACTCTTAGCATTTGTAGTTTCTGAGATTTCGTCTCATCAAAGGTCACTCATCAGAGTGACCTTTCGCTTTTATATATAGAGATACATGAATTGCTCGTTTAAAGGTATAAGATTAAAACGTCTATGATTGATAAATGTCAAATTTAATCATTGTGCTTGTCATTGATAAACAATATAGTACTAGCTAGCGTCGGCAAATAGTGTCGTTGGGTAGATGGTGGCGTCGGGGAAGCCAATATAATATTTCGTATTAATTCATAAAATTGTAGAATGAAGTTTCCGGAGTCTAGATTATTCACTCTGTTATATGTAATATTTGTAGACGTAGAATTGCAAGCAATTACAAGTAGGTATTTCTTACAGCTATCTGAAATTGAAATCGGTATTACTCGGATTGCCAAAATGCTCCTTAGGGACACGCTACACTCAAAGCGATTGTAAAAGTGTTTACGAAAGAAAATTGACTTCGACTGTGGCTTTTTGATTTAAGGTTATCATTCTATATTTCTATCCCAACTAGTTTGATAGATGTACAATTCAAATAGGTAGGTACGTTTTACTGAACAAAAATGCACAAGTTGAAATACCTAGTTAACACATTGAAAAACTTATAAAACAGTCACAAAATTATAGGACGCGTATTCTCACACAAAAAAAGTTATAAAAGTGTTATTTTTCGTCACACAAAATGAATGACAGTTTTATTAAACCTTGACGCAAAAACGAAGCAAAACGCGAAACGCAAAAACGACGGTGCGTGCCTGTCTGTGTGTGTGTCTGCTGTGGTATCGTAGGACCCGCGCTTCTACCGCCTAACTAAATCAGCTATCGCTTTGCTAATGATGTCTCTATCATTTCAAGCGAAAAGAAAAGAGAGAGAAACATCAAAGCTATGACATTTTCGTTCGGCGGTAGACCCCCCAACAGCCCGTTTCCATCCGTTTGTTCTTATTTGTCTGTTTTCTTTGAAAAAATAATTTATAATAAAGCAAAATCATTTTGTAAACACAAACCTTCATAACAGATTTATTCAAATTGTAGATGTAAAATTATACGGTAATTAATATTTAGTTTGCACTTTGAGACAAAACGTTTGGGTTTGCAATAGGTAATGTTGCGAAATCCATTTGCTTAATCGGGAATAGTTTCACTAAACGGTTATTATTGTAGAGTAATAGTTGTGTTACGCTCAACAGCTTTGTTCCATTAAACCTTGGTGAGACATTAAATTTAATGTTTTAACTTTTAAAATTACCCTTGTACTGCAAACATTATCTATATATATAAAAGCGAAAGGTCACTCATCAAGGAATCTCAGAAACTACAAATGCTAGGAAACTGAAATTTTGCATGGAGGTCCCTTTTAGCACGTAGGCGCTCGCTAAGACGGGGTTTTGCGAAATTCAACCCCTAAGAGGGTGAAATAAGGGATGAACGGTTGTATGAAAATTCGTGATTTTCAAAGTTATCAAATTTTGTATCTAGACACTTGACACGAAGCATTTAAATGTTTGTTCTATGAATTTTGTAATTTCGTACTGTACGGGGATGAAATTGGGGTTAAAATGGGGGATGAATGTCAACATGGAAGTTCCCAACCGTTGAAGATAAAACTATGAAACTCTGTATATAGACACGTGACACGAAGCAAACGAATGTTTGTTCTATCAATTTCGTAATTTCGAACTAAATGGGGGTGAAATTGGGGTTGAAATGGGGGATTAATGTCAATATGGAAGTTCTCAACAGTTGAAGATTAAACCATGAAACTCTGTATATAGACACTTGGCACGATGCCAATAAATGTTTGTTCTAGCAATTTTGTAATTTCGAACTGTACGGGGGTAAAATTGGGGTTGAAATGGGGGATCAATGTCAACATGGAAGATCCCAACTGTTGAAGATAAAACCATGAAACTCTGAATATAAATACTTGACACGAATCAAACGAATATGTGTTCTAGCAATTTTGTCATTTCAAACTGTATAGGGATGAAGTTGGGATTGAAATGGGGGATGAAAGTATACATGGAAGCTTCCAATCGTTAAGGAAAAAACCATGAAACTCTGTTTATAGACACTTGACACAAAGCATATAAATGTTTGTTCTAGCAATTTTGTAATTTCGTACTGTACGGGGATGAAATTGGGTTTGAAATAAGGGATGAATGTCAATATGGAAGTTCCCAATCGTTGAAGATAAAACTATGAAACTCTTTTTATATGCACTTGGCACGAAGCCAATGTTGTAATTTTGAACTGTATGGAGATGAAATTGGAGTTGAAATGGGGGGCGAATGTCTCTTACGCTTTCACACCTAAACAACTAAACCGATTTTGATGAAATTGTATTATTATAAGCTGTTTTTAGTAACCGTAAATGTGTCTGGGTATAAAAATAGGTACTGGCTGAGTTACCTTAGTATTTATTTCGCGCGGACGAAGTCGCGGGTAACAGCTAGTACACTATAATATTATATCAGTTATTTGGCTTCCCTAGTGCAAGCTTTCCTTAGTTTGGAAATATGTTGTATGTGTGTGAAAAATGTGTCGGACACTCGTTTGTTATCTCAGATTAAATGACCCAAACGTTATATTTGTTTAGTAAAGTCAATTTGCGATATACTTTTTCGACGTTTGTGACTGCAAAAAACAAAATAGTCTAGTTTTTTAACACGACGGCTAGATATAGAAAGGTACCTAAGCATCTTTAGTATGAAAACTAACGTGGTTATTACACATTTTAAAACAAATACACGGGTAACTCACGTATAAAATAGTCAGAACAGTCCGACTCGAGTTTCGATCGCGTCCGACGATCTTCTTCAAGGCGAGTGCGCGCGCATGTTCGCAGCTCGATTAGCACTGCGGGCAGCTGCACGGCGCGCGCGCAAGCTTAACGGTACAGCGCGCAGCTGTCCAGTGACGAAGAGTTCCAGTGTACACCGGCGCAGCCCTCCCGCACCCCCCACCTGCACCCCCGCGACAACAACCGTTAAGATTGCGCGCGCGCCGTGCAGCTGCCCGCAGTGCTAATCGAGCTGCGAACATGCGCGCGCACTCGCCTTGAAAAAGATCGCCGGACGCGATCGAAACTCGAGTCGGACTGTTCTGACTATTTTATTCGTGAGTTACCCGTGTATTTGTTGTAAAATACCTAAGCATCAGTTAATAACTTACTTATAAGTAAAAGTTATTACTTATACGTAATTATATTGGGTTTTAAAATATACAGTTTATACATAAATGTATTTACTTACAATGTTTCTTTTAGTCGATAAATATAACTAGATAATTATTTCGTTTCGTAAAATCATCTGAGAGATTACATTTTTAGGGTTCCGTAAAACGTAAAAACGGAACCCTTATAGATTCGTCATGTCTGTCTGTCTGTCTGTCTGTCTGTCCGTCCGTATGTCTCAGCCAATTTTTGCCGAAACTATGAGAACCACACTGTTGAAACTTTGGTAAGTAGATGTATTCTGTGAACCGCATTAAGATTTGAACAAAAAAATTAAAAAAAAAGATAAATTAGGGTTGCCCCCCCATACTGAGAACTGAAACGCAAAAAAATTTTTTTCATCTAACCTACACGTGTGGGGTGGGGTGTCTATCGATAGGTCTTCAAAAATGATGTTGAGGTTTCTAAAATAATTTTCGTGTACACTGAATAATTTGCGTGAGAGACACTTCCAAAGTGGTAAAATGTGTCCCCCCCCCCTCTAACTTCTAAAGTAAAAGAATAAAAAATCTAAAAAAAAAATATGATGTACATTACCATATAAACTACCAACGAAAATTAGTTTGAACTCGATCTGATGAGTAGTTTTTTTTAGTACGTCATAAATACACTATTATTGAAACTTCGATCAAAGTTACAACGAACTACAAGAACTATGTGTACTACCTATGTATAATATGTTACATGCTGCAACGGAGCCCTTCATGGGCGAGTCCAACTTGCACTTGGCCACTTTATTTATAGAAAATGTGTCGGTCAACATTCGAATATGCTAATTTGTCAATGAAATGAAGGAAAACAACTGAATATACGGTTTGTGTGTATAATTACATTATTCAATCATATAGTCCAGTAACTTTGCCGACTGAAAGTATGGAGTAGTATGCGTTAAATCCGCTAGATCTGATTTTTTGCAGACTTTATGATGTTGGCCTAATGATTAATCCAAGTTTGTGACCTCGAGCGTCGAACGCAACTTCGATTCGATTTCGCGACTTCGTCGACAAAAAACCGCGAAAATATCGTTTATTTTTTAAATTTTGGCGATTATAACCCTAGACGACTAGTTTTTGAAAAAACTTTCTTGTGACGTTTATAAAGTAGACTAAATTTGCTACAATATGATACTATAATTGTCTCTGTACACCTAATAGTTTCTGAGAATAAGTCTTTCAAAGTTTTTAATTTTTTACGATCTTAGCCATTTTTTGCAATATTTTAACTTGTACTTGACCAGTTTATGGAACAGTTACTGCGCTTTTTAACCCCTGACAAAAAAGGGGTGTTATAAGTTTGACATCGAAGTCTGTCTGTCTGTCAGACAGACAGACATACAGGTCTGTCTCTCTGTGTGTCTGCCTGTGGGTGTGTCAGTCTATGGCACCGTAGAGCTCAAACGGATGGACCGATTTCGATGCGGTTTTTTTATTTGAAGGTTAATATCTGTGTTGATGTTTTTAGCTATTTTTGGTTAATATCGATTCAAGATGGCAGCCTCCACAAAATGGCGGACCAAATATTTCAACACAATCTACCTTAATCTGGGTATTTAATGAAAAGGCTTTTAATTTTAAATAAATTAGGCCAACACCATAAACAAGTCTGCAAAAAATCAGATCTACCGGATATAACGCATACTGTAATGTATAAAGTTACTGGACTAAAAAGACAGTTAAAATAATACCAAACCATTTACAACACAAAAAAAAACTTTTATGTAATGCAGTACCTACGGCTCATCAGATTTGGATTAAATTTAGCGAGTCATTCTTTCAAATTTCAATTCAAATTAAAACCATAATATACAAACCTACTTAAAACAAGTAGGTACTATTGAAATGAGATTGCAGACATAAACATGAACGTTTACACCAAAATTGCAACACTCATCAGTTGTTTTTTTTGGTATTGGGTGAAAATCCACCAGGTAACCATATTCATATATTTTTATTTGCAAGTTTTAGACAGCATTAATCAGAATGCAAAGTGAAGTGAGTAGACCATATCTGTCGTAAAACCGGTAACTGTTGGGGTAGACTTGCTCTGGAGTAGAGACCGTGAATCGACAAATATTGGATAGAACGCCTGGAGTATTGAGTGACTGTATCTACGCAAAACAGAAGACTGAGAGTAGAATAGTAAAGATGATGACATCGGCTTGAACGGTGAGCCTGAGTGCCATAGGAAAAGTCTATGTCCTCACATAGGTATTAGAACAGTCTGGTCAGGATGAAATATGAGTTCTCGTGATGGAAAATTTAAACTGGTGTCATAATTTCTCTTACAAATTAACATACTTCTGACTCTCATATAAGTTTATTTTATTCACAAGATACAATTTGGAAAGTTCAGCAACAATCGTATCGTTTGAACGCAGCGTTATATCGATCGCATTCGGTTTTCGAATAATTTCCATTATCATGCGAACATTGTTTAGCAAAATCGTAATCAGTAACATGTGCGTGTCATTTCGAAGTTTCACCTTTATCGCGATCGGTTTCGCATTATATCAGAGGTTGTTTACATGGACGAATTCAGGACAGACGTATTTTTAGCAAGTTTTGTCTAGAGTGATAGAAGGTTCTTCCGCCCAGGTTATGATGAGTTTGTTCAAACCACTTTTACTCAATGATAATAATTACCGTGCTAGTTTTTCAGGCAGGATATAAAACAGTATCCTGTATAATTTTTTTAATCTTTATATTTCCTCGGTGTGAACTCTTTCTGAGAGGATTATATTATGTAGCTGTATTGTCTTCTTGTGACGATAGTGCTTTTAACTCTTTAGAAACGAGGAAGTAAATTAAAATATAGTATCATTGTGAATTATTGCGTAGCATGAATTCAATATACGGTCTCAAAAAAAAAAAGGTATTTACCTATAGAGGCAATCGTACAAAAAAATAAGTAAGTAAGTAGAAGAAAAAATAAAGTAGCCAAGTGCGAGTTGGACTCGCCCATGAAGGGTTCCGTTCCAGCAAGTAACATAATATACATAGTACACATAGTTCTTGTAGTTCGTTGTAACTCTGATCGAAGTTTTAATAATAGTGTATTTATGACGTACTAAAAAAAAACTACTCATCAGATCGAGTTCAAACTAATTTTCGTTGGTAGTTTTCATGGTAATGTACATCATATATTTTTTTTAGTTTTTTCATTCTCTTACTTTAGAAGTTAGAGGGGGGGGGGACACACATTTTACCACTTTGGAAGCGTCTCTCGCGCAAGTTATTCAGTGTAGACAAAAATTATATTAGAAACCTCAATATCATTTTTTAAGACCTATCGATAGACACCCTACACGTGTAGGTTTGATGAAAAAAAAATTTTTGAGCTTCAGTTCTCAGTATGGGGGGCACCCCTAATTTTTGTTTTTTTAAAAAACTTTTGTAAAAATCTTAATGCGGTTCACAGAATACATCTACTTACCAAGTTTCAACAGTGTAGTTTTCATAGTTTCGGCAAAAAGTGGCTGTGACATACGGACGGACAGACAGACAGACAGACAGACAGACAGACAGACAGACATGACGAATCTATAAGGGTTCCGTTTTTACGTTTTACGGAACCCTAACAAGGGTGTTGCAATAAAGGCTAACCAATAATAAAAAAGGCTAACAAATAATTCAACGGTGTCCCTAAAAAGATAGAATATTTTTTATGAGAGCAATTATGTACATTAAAATGTACTATCTTTTCCAAGGGTCAATATTGGAGTGTAAAAAAATACCCCTACTTTTATAAAAATTACGCTATTATATAAAAAAATATTTTCTACAAAAACAATTTCAGTAGTTTTTGCCTTAAGTGCATAGTTTCAGAGATATCGGCCAAAAACTTTAATTCAAGATGGCGCTTGAAGCTCATCCTGAATCTGTCAGCATTTTGTGATTTTATGCTCAGAAAGTGATCCTAAACCTCATAAAAAAAGAAATTTGGATCGGAAATTTATTGCAAAGTTGAACAAAAAAAAAACGTATATTTTTACAGGCCTGTGTGACTGTATGTGCTGATTAGAATTAGTTTAGAAAAGGAAACCATTTCTATTAGGTACTCGGTTAAAACCTCTTTGTAACAGAATTTATCTTAAAATCTCCAATGAAATAAGAACAGTTACCAAACAAATTATGCTATAACTTTCTAACATCCTTCCTCTGAGTCGAATTTAACTTTAAAGTTATAGGTACTTATAAAATACTGGCTGTTGGCTGCAGCTTCGCACGCGTTCTGTAAGTTTTCTAAAGCAGATTCCTACTATGGCAAGTAGAACTTAATTATTGATATTGGCTTACTCAATACCTATAAATATAACAGAAAAAATTGGCTAATATAATAATCTCTGTATACCATATTGGCATAGACACTCTAATGATAACCTACTATTTATTATTGTTGGTATAATTATGCTAAACAAGTGCATCGATATTTTTGTAATGAAATACGAACATCTAAGCGACTTGACAAGAAGCCCCCGTAAACATAATCCTTGCTACGTACGCGGCTGTTTAGATTGAAAACAAACTTCGAGGTGGAATAGGTATTGTAATTTCGGAACTTTTAACATAAACCTGGTATATTTGGCTTATTTTACGAAAACACCGTGTATTGGCGTCGTGTCGGTGGGAATAAATATTTGTGGATATGTTCGTAATTGAGTTGTGGTGTATTACTGTTATGGTTCGAGATAAAGACTAGACACTTTTTTGAAAGCAATAAGTCTTAGACCAGACGTTCAAGTTGAAAGATTTTACCAGTTTAGCGTTTTGGTTTTGTCTTATTAGTTTCGCTCTCTGTAACACATAATTTAAAATTTTAATGGGTAATTAGAAAATATTCAAAAATAATATTTTAAATGCAGTAGGCACTTCCGCATGAAATGTTACTTCCCTTGGATTTATTTGTGTTTCACACTTTCTGAATGCGCAGGCATATGTTTACACTAATGTATAAATATAGTGATCAAAATCAGTGATAGGTAAAAACGTCTGGTTTTCACCGTTTTCTACAACCGATTAGAACGGATAGAGTGAGCTCACCCTTCCCAACAATAACATAATTCCGTGCACCTGAAGTTTGGGAGGGCGCATCTGTTGATTTACTCGTATATCGATGAAAGATCTTATCTCTGGGCGACTGAAGTGGCAATGGGCCGGTCACATCTATCGCAGACCCGATAACCGTTGGGGTAGACGGGTTCTGGAGTGGAGACCGCGAATCGGTAAACGTAGTGCAGAATGCCCTGATACTAGATAAAGTGACGATATACGAAAGACAGCCGGTAGCGGATGGAAGCGTAAGACCGAGGATCGGGCTGAGTGGCGTATTATTGGAGAGCCTTGTGCCCAGCAGTGGACGAACACAGGCTGATTATGATGATGAAACGGGTCACTTAGTTGTCTGATAATTATAAATATATTGTTGCAAAATATGGGTGTAATAATAACTCATTGCTTCCAACAAACAACTATATCCATGTTTGCGAACGATGCGGTCGCTTTTGCAGTTCCGGTATTGGTATCTTTAGCCATCTCTGAAAATTTACCTATCAATTATAAGGACACTACTCTCATCTACAAAAAGTGGATCAAGATTAACGATAATGATTTGTGTAAATAATACAAAAGAAAGGTCACAATCTCCACAATATAGTTCCTACTAAAACCTGACTACATTTTCGCACATCGTAAATTTTGTTTACATACGGGGTTTCGCAAAAAGGTGCCGTACCTTTTGTTGCGTGGGAATGACACTTTTGTATGGAACAGCTGATTCTGTTTGCAATTTTTAAGGTTTGTCCCATAGTAAAAGGTGTGCGTGATGGTGAGTAGTACAATACATGCTTTTCGACCCTTTCGACTCTAAAGGTTAGATACCTTTTCTGAATCCGTATAAACAATTTTACCTTCTTACATCCTCCAACATCCTTCTTTGCAGAGTTCACACTTAGAGGACGCATTTGGTTTTTGTGAATTACGTACTTACCATAACTTGCAAATGTGACTAGATTCAGTTTCAATACCATATTCGCACCAAACAATTAAAAAATCTATGCTGTATAAGTTAGCTTACAGACAGCATACTTGCTCATCTTGTATAATAGAAATATAAATACATACAAAATATGTAATAGATATGATATATTCCTGTTGTTACAGAAATGTTTTATAGTACCTACTTAAGTTATTTTGATGGGCAATATCGAATGACATTTTTCATAGGGCAATTATGGAAGTAAATAATAAAAAAGATGATTATGAAAGGGAATTCACCCTGATTATATTAAACGTAATTAGGAAAATTAGGCAAATTAAACTGAAGAGTCTCTGAGTTTTTGATGTTTGTTACAATAGAAAAAGTCAATCATTTTGATTTGTGGAATTTCTTTGTTAATTATTCGATACTGATAATTATTATTTAAATATTATACCTACATGGAATATGAACGAAGTTACAAGTTACCTTAATAACAGTAGGGTGATATAAACAGGACTGAACCTTCTAGAAAGAGGGGAAAAAAAACGGCAACCGACAGACTGTATTAAAGAAAAAAGAAAAAATACAGTAACTGGCATTAATGCAAGGATTAATTTAATATTTTTTAGATTAAACTCAAAGTATTTGCTAGTGGTAAGACTCTTTGCAAAGTCCGCCTGGAAGAGTAGGTACCACACATTTGCCAGTGATTCTACCACCAACAGTAATGTGAAAACATCACTGTGTTCCGGTTTTAAAGGCGATTTTTCCAACGGTGGCGAGCGCAGTGCAGTGCTAGGTAATGATTTTGACTTTTCACGTTCCAATAGCTGCGTGTCACTATGCGGTTATGAGCAGAGGCATGTTGCTTACCACCAAACACATGTCCCATTCGTCTAGTCATTCTATACTATAAAAAGTAAAGCACTCTATTCATAAACGTACGATTTAAACGTCAATTAGTGATAAAAAAACGAAAGTAAGGTCATACAAATAATAGTATGCAGTATGTTACATTTTCGAACTTGATATAAGAAAATTGACACTTATTTGTACTATAATTATTAATTGATAGCTCTGAGTGATAGTTATTGTAATAGTCTTGCTTTTCCTTCGACTAATTCCAATTATTGGTGTTCAATCACACGGGGCGATGTGTTCACGAACCACGCGGTCACGACCTGCAATCACAGGGTTACCGGCTTTGATCCCGGCCAGCTTTGTGTCGTTGTGATTCGAGAAACACAATATCTTACCCTCAGCGCCTATACTGCTAACATGAAGTCTCACCTATTTCGTTTCGTAGTAGAGAGGAATATCAGGTACAGTTAGGTTGGAGATATCTGGAGCCTAACCAGAAGCTACACTTTACAATGGCTAATAAAGCAAATGCCAATAAATTATAGTCTCTATTATAGTAATGGTTTGTAATAGGTAGCGGTAGAGTACGTCAACGCGTCATAGATAGTTCAAAATCTTTGAATATCTTACGAATATGATAAATTAGAAAGTTTGGAAGTTTATAGCTTAAATCAATCAAAAAACGGTTGAATGCATCGAAATTTGAATGCATTGGGTCGAAATTTGGAAAACAAAAACTTAGATCTGGAATAGCATAAAGACCAAGTACTTTTTTTACGGCGAATTCACGAAAACAGGAACTAGCCTTTTTAGCTTCAATTTTGATTCTAAATACACTCAGAAACATTTCTATTGTTACCTATCTTTTAAGTTTTCAAATGTTTTCTTCCGCATTGTTTGAAAAGACTGAATGTAAATGCACCAAGTACATTATTCAGATGTGGTAATGAAGGATGGGACAACTGATTAGTCATGGGACCAAAAGCGACTAATGAATGGTAAGAGCGTCATTCACATGCAGGTTGTGGCGCGCCGGGTCCTTCGGACGGGGTCGTAACGTTTACTTTAATCATAATACGAAATTTATTTTCCTTGTCAAGTTGCTAGTTTCGACATACAGCATATCTATGTGTATCGATAGGATATCCAGTGAAATTGCAGGGTATAGAGATAAAACATCTTATATATCTGGGTGACGAGCACAGTGCAGTTATATAGGTTATGATTTGGACTTTTCATGTCAAATCAAATATGTTGTAAATATGTCGTATATACTATATGTTCCGTATAATCGGGCAACATTAAAAATCATAGCGGATCTATGGTTTTGACAGCCGGCTGTGAAGTGACGTTGTCGGTTTTTTCACTGGAACGAAAAAGACGCGTTTTACTTTTATCTATATGATCTGGTTTAAGGTGTTAATAATTGTGCGGGAATACGTTATTAACTGTAATATATCGCTACGGGATTAGTGCTGGATTATTAATTGTGAAGTGGCTACTGGATTGGCCGCTTCTACAACGCCGGACCGTTGCTTCTGCTGGAACGGGAATTCGAGAGGTCGCCTCGATATCGTCTGGTTTGGTATTACAAATTCCCTTCCTTCCTTCTTCCTGACAACCAAACTGGACTTTGGACGACGCCGGGAGCAGTAATTGGGTGAGTAATTTTAGGTACCTTGTTTGCAATTGGGGAGTAACTCTTAAAATCGGTATAACGGCATTTAATTTGTTTTTAATTCTCGCTATGAGCCCCGAGACGGTATTTCTGGCATAAATACTGAACACTATACTTAATGTATTATTTGCGTGTCTGCGTGTGCCTCGTAGAAGCTGAGATAAAATTATGGTAGGTTAACTTTTGAATTCGCAGTCGTAAGGTTGTTGTTTTGAATTTCGCCTACAACGCTGTATTCCCATGTGATTTTTTTAACCATTGTTGTAAAAGAAAACATTGGGAGGAAACTGGCCAACTTATTCCAGAAAAGACATATTTTGCGGATACGCTACTAACTAAAAAAAAAACTCTGTAGAATTGAAATTCTTGACAAATTTACTAAATAATCTATGTTTTTCAATTTATAGTATAAAAATCTCTGCTGTATGACTTTAATTAATTAATGACGTAATTGAGCTGGAGCTCAATTACGTAAAGTCATTCACGGTAAAAAAAAAAATAGACAAAAGCTCTAGATAATATTAACATACGAGTACCATGTATTGCTACAACGAAAACACTTGGAGGACTAAGAATAAGAGGGCTATTAAATGTCCCACTTACACACTTGTCACAGGTAGCACAAATTTCGTTTCACGACATATTTAGTTCACAATTATAAACAATAACCTAACGTAAACAGCGAACCAGCGAAGCAAACGCATACTCATCAGTAACAGAAACGTTCCTTTTGTTCCCGTCTACTTGTTAATTTCTCACGTCTCGTCTAATGGCAAAGTAGCACATAACGTTCCTGAATCAAAGGGAACTCTGATTGCAGGAGCAACCACGACGCACATACATTGACGCTAATTGAAGAAAGTAATTGATGTGAAACCATTACACTGCCGTTTCAAGACAGTTCAAACTGTAGGTTGTACCATGATTACAAAATTAATACCCACTAAAACATTAACATTGAGTCATTAGTCATAAGACATGCTTGGAATTAATTTTGTCATATGTTCATTAAAATGCTCAAATCAAAATGCACTGTGTGCTTTAGGAGTGTAGATAAATATCTGCTATCCCATTCTAAAAATAAATAAATACATTCTTTTAAAGTATTAAACATATTTATTTCCATAACATATTTAAGCGACCTTAAAAAAGGAAAAGATACTCAATTCGATTGAAATTTTTGACGTGATAACGTCTTATAATTCGGTGAAGCCGGCTGCACGCCCGCAAAACATGACGTCATGTAACGTTACCGCCGTTACCTCGCCTTATTACTTTTCGCACCATCTAGTGAGTGAAATGTGTATTACGTTCAAGGAGTCTGTCCATGTTTTAGAAAAGCGAAGATATGAAGTTTTTTTTTAATTTAAATTTGTCACTCCACAGACTCCGGGGTCCGTGACTTTAGTCATTTAAAATTTTATATAATTTTTACATATTTCAAGGATTAGCAGAAGAAGAGGAGTTGGGAACATCTTAAACCTAGTAAATCTTTTTTTTTTTTAATAAAACTTTAAACTACCGGTTGGGATTCCGCTAGTAATCGACTCCACATCGATTATTTGCCTAATTGCCATTTGCCTAAGCCGCCTCCTCCTGGCCCAGAACCTCCACTACGGCTGCATTTCTGTCCCTGATGGCCATCTGTAGGTTGAACTCTCGGATGGTCTTTGGTGATGCAGTCAACGCTCGCCGTACGAACCGACCGATGGCGTCGTCGGTGTCGTCAGCGTAGTATGTGAAGGTCCCCGTGTGCCGCGAAATTGCAACAACCGCATGGGGCACGCTCTCGTGCAGCTTCATGTTTGCCTTAGTTTTGATTGCAATTACCGACTCATATGTCAGTCCCTGAGCTTCATGAATGGTAAGGATACGTGACCCTGTGCCTGACCCATAACCCTGGTTTGTCAGGGTCTCCTTCTCCTCTTGAGTGTGAACTAAGAAGAGGGTGTTTGGTAGGGTGTTGGGTATTTGCGCTCCCTTGTACCTTTTTTGCTCTAGGGACTTTATACGGGGTGCTGAGGAGTACATACCTGAGTATATTTCCCTCAGCGCATATGCGACATCCATCGGATTACGATGTGTGCAGAGCATCCTGGAACTCCGTTGACCCACTGTATTCGCAGTACCTCCCAGTTTTCCCAACCCGCTTTGACGTTTGAGTTCCTTTCGATAATCTTGGCCATCTCAAGGATCTTATCGTCCAGCATAATCTTGGTGCATCGGGCAGTAACTACGATTGGGTCATTTGGTAGTGTCGCATAAACTGGCATTCCCGCGCGCTCTGTCTCTTTCTCGTTCAGTGCCACGAAGCCATTTTCTGCACTGTAAGCTGCCATATACTGTCCTGTCATAGTTCCCTTGATGACCCAGGAAGTTACATTATTGTAAATGGCTGCTTCGGCCTCCTCGAGTTTCGACGATATGAAGTTAAGAACTTGTGCTAGTACAATGATGTACCCAGAGATGGCGCTTTGAACAGCTTTTCAAAAACCTTCAGAATGTTTTACCTAGATGGCGCTTAACACAAATACTAGACGTTGTCACGTTAACTATCGTCAGTAAACCGACTTTACAGACAACCATTTTTTTGGATGATTTTTTTCCGACATTCAAAAACTTTATTCTAACTATACAGTCTATACATATTGTTACGAACCTCTTGTATTGTATTGTTGATATTTTATAATTTTTCTTAACAAAATTACTGACCGATGCCTACTGAATTTTAGATATAATTATATTTTTAAGTATTTTGTCTGTATGCCTTACCTGGTGAAAATTAGAGATCATTTATTCATTCAAGACCTATATTGTACAATTATACCTAATTTTGCAGGCCAATAAAGAATTGAATTGAATTAAAATTAGTATATTGATTTTGATGTTTATTTTTTTGGTAGTAGATCGTACTTCAGATGTGGGTGTGATAAAATATATATATATATTATCAAAATCTGTGAAGTGGTTATTTAAATCCCAACAAACATCTAAAATTTGATCTACGACGTATTCGTACTACCTTGCTATTTCTGTGGAACAGCATGTTTATTTTTCAGCATTTCATAATTATTTAGAAATCTACCTCAATAATTATGAAATTTAGTCGTGTGTCAGAGTTCAATAATTTTAAATTGTAGTTGTTTTCCAGTTTTTGTTTTTTTGGACAAAATTTAATTATTCTGGATAACAAGTTGCACATATCACAACTCACTATTAATTCTGATTTCCAAACAAATAGTAGCCGATAACCAGTCTTTTTTGCAATATAATTTATCAACCTAATGAAATGAGAAACTGACACGATACTTCATGTAAATCACTCTACGTCGGTGGCAACGGTTATTTTATTTGGATTCATTAAAAAAAGCGATATAGCAAGGAAATTTGGAGACACAAGGGTAAAACATAATACACATAAAAAGGTTCAATAAAACTGCCCCGATGTTTTCGGAAATGAATGAACACAAATATTGCCACACATTTTTTATATATAATAAAAGATTATTTCTACTACTACCAAAAATACTTCGATAAATTATTTCTTTAGTAAAGTACGACAGCGGAACAAACTAATAAATAAACTCAGTATCGTATTTTTAATGTTAGTGGGAATTGCATTGGGGAAAATTCTTGTTGGAGTCTCAGTTATACTGAGACTGGCGACGAGGTTTCGATTTCAAACGAGACGCTGGATTCCAACTGCGGCCCTTCTATCGTATTACTTGTTCAATCGTTCGGGTTTCAATTGCACACACTCACTTTGTGTATATTTGTGAGTGAGTGCAATTGAATCTTCACTTTGGTTACTTTCCGGAATTTTTTACCTGTTTCGTTAATATAATTTAACTGACGTTTTAAATTGTGTAAAACACAATAAAACGACTTTGTTTGTTGTGTGAAATGTAGCTTACATTAAAATATTCAAGCACATGATGGGCCTGAAATGGTATTGTAGTGCCTCCGCGATGTAAGCAGAATAGCAAGCAGACTCTTTTAGTTCAGTATAACGCAAGCGGGTAGCGTCGTTAATGTCTAGTATTCAAATTCCCGGCGACAGATTGCATTTAATTGCATTTTTAAAACAATGGGCGGCTATTGCCACCTAATAACTATTGTGAGTTCAATAATATATTGGTTTACAGTATATATTTATTTATTTTGTTTGTTTTTGAAATGAAGTATATCACTTTTCTCAAGTTTTTATAGTATTTGGGTGATTCTAATAAAGTAGGTAAATTTCCATTTCGTGGTTTAGACATTTATGTACTATGAGAAATAATCGCAATCCGAACATTGAGCATAAAAACATTAACTTGGAAGGATGTAAGTAATGTAAATTACATTATTTAATATTTTGCTGTCCCATAGAAATGTATTGTTATTTATAACTATTATAACTAATAAGATAAGATCACACAATAACACAAATGTCAAAAATGTTAAACTGTCCCGTGATCTTCAGATCTCCGCCCAAAAGTGCCCATTAAGCTTGCGGCGTTCCCACGCTGAATTGCCAGGGTGATATTTTGAAACAGAAATTGACCGGACCGGGGATCACACCCCTTCTCTCTCAGGAGTCGACCCAAAGCATAAACCAATCCTTGGCCTCCGTGCCCCACGGGCCCGCCGTTGCCACCGCGAACAGAACAAACTCATATGCAGACCAATGCCGAATACTTTAGGTGTTTGCCTCTAGCGGCCGCTTCTGCACCTGCACCTGGAACCTGAAGCTGAGTTACAGGGAGATGGCAAGACGCAAAAGTGCTGACGCACGTGGCGTCCCAAATGAGGCAGCGACCACGTCGCCAAGGGATTAACGTGAGTCCGTCTGGTCGTTCTTATTTTGGAATACTATATTGTAAGTTGCCGTGGTCTGATGGTGCAAATGATTTCACAATCGTGGATCATCGTGGGTTCGGATCCCGCGTATACCTTTGATTATATATACAAGTACAAGCGTACAAATTTGAAATCACCACTGAGTTTAACTCTGAAGGAAAGTGTCGCGGAGAATCCTGCATATTCCAAGTTGTTTTTTTTTGTGGAAATGTGTTGTTACCTTTATATTACAAGTGGAAGTTGACCCACTTGGGAGAGAAGTTAAGTATACTCAATTGCAACCAATATTTGTCTCCAATCAATTTAGAGAATCGGTCTAAAAGACCTGGGTATAACCACAGCCCAATTCCCAAGTTATTGATAAACTAGTTACTCACGTAACAGTAAGTACGAAAATACAAAAAAAAACAGGACATTTCCAGTCTACATCACGATGATAGGCACGAGAAAAGACTACATGACAGGTAATTGAGCCCGCTCGAGAAAATAGTGCGTAGATTATGTAACAAGAATGTATCTATATTTTCTTAAACTAACTTGAGTTGTTTGTTAGTTTACTAGCTACAGATTTTAGAACTGATTTAGTTAATATTTGTATCCTAATAATACGAATAAATGTCATAGCTTGGATGTTTGTTGCTCAATTATGTCGGAACTTCTGAACGGATCGGGTTAAAAATTTGAATACATATGTACTCGTTTATTAAGATTAAAGTTTGGAACTACTAGTCTACTACTAGTCTACTACTAGTACTAGTCAAGCCCTTTCATTTGATATCCATAACGAGGAAGTAGTAAAAAAAAAAAGATATTCGATATTTTGTGATGGCGGCCATATTGGATTTGAAGTTTGTATTCTACTAGTCCAGATATTTCATTTGATACCACCGTTTTTAGCTACGTTTGGTTAATATCGATTCAAAATGGTGGCGCCCACAATATATCGGATAAAATATTTTCTCACAATCTCCCTCAAAATGGGTATCTCCCTCTCTCTCTATGGTATTAAGTACTTTCAAATTAAAAAATCGCATTAATAAATAAATAATAAATATTGGTAGACAATTCACACACAACACCATCTGACCCCGAACTAAGCGAAGCTTGTACTATGGCGGCCAGATAGCTAGGGAGCGTGGCTCGGGAACCGCCACGTGGTGCACCCTGGGCATCACACAACAACTTGCCTCGGTGGCATCTTATTGTATGATGGCGAATCCCGGCCGGGGCTGGGAACTTCTACACGTCTTCCTCACCCCCTTGAGCAGTGCGTGTAGAGGTCGGGGAGAGGGACTGGAAGACTTGGGAAGGTTACTCGGCTGATATATCAGCCAAGCAAAAGTCCTAAGTCTTCCAGGTGAGGGTCCTCCACGAGCATTCTAATTAGCAGAGTGCTCAGTGGAAGGACAAGGGCCATTGAGGCGGAACTGCGGCTATCCCTAGCCGCGGTGGTGAGGGCGGACCTCTCGCAAGATGGGTATCTTCGCCGTGGTGCTCGACAGTGAGAGGTCGTCTGAGTTGGAGGAGCGAGAGTTGAAAGTCTCTCGCTCCTCTACTGAGGCGGAAGCGGACACAGGGGCGAGCCTGGAGATTGCGACTCTGGGGTCGCATCCCGTCTCCACTTGAAGGCCTGGGGCGTCGGACGTTTAGGGCCTTGCAGCACCCCGCTTAGACATAGGCCTCCGAGGAGGTGATGCGCTACTGATTTTCGGCGCGTCACTAGACCTAAGTGCTTTACTTAAGCCTCCTGCGATGCGGGTCCAAGGGCGGTGGCAAGGGTCAGGGTCGAAAACGGGAATGCGAAAAGTGACCCCGCAACTCTGACCCCTGACCATGCAGGAGAAATATGTGAGGGTTTTAGTTGGTAGGGGCACCATGTCTGTCATCGCCATGGTGTTGAGCCCGACATACTTCACCATGTCCCTGTATGGTGGGGATACGTAAATGTATTTCTGCCACACAAAAAAAAAATGTCAGCCAGATAGCTGATATATATAATACTTATTTAATTTAAATATCTACTTAAGATTATTTATTCATGCGAATTACATAAAAACTTGATTAATTACATACAAACTTGATAACTAATATAAATACAAAAAACTTTTTACTATACTCTAAAACAAATACCTAATACGAAAAGTAGTCGTCAATAATCTAAAATAACCCACCCCGAACAGCAAAATATTGGTATATAATATTAATATTTGCAATATGTGTATTATCAATTGAGTAAAAGTAAACCAATTGAATAAATGTAAGAACGTATATTGACAACTGTTCGATCTTTCCCATATAAAATTTCACAAAGGAATGCTCTTCAACGGCTTAGCTCCATCTACTTATAGCGCCAACCCCTCTAAAACTCTTTTGAGATGGCGGGTAGAAGTGAATGGTATCCCACCGGCGCCCTCTACACTAAATGACACATATTTAGACTCAAATCCCAGTATTATAAATAATACTATAGTGAAATACACGGCAAACAAAATACAGGTGATAACACGGCTCTCCTGCGCACGCTGCCAACCTTGGCAGTGTCACAGTCTGGTGTAGTTGCTGCGAACAAAATGTACAATTTATTCATTTTATCAAAGTTAATTTTACTCTTCCAGTAATATCCACTTAAGATGAGTAACTTTCCCAAGCAGTTGCGCTGTCACATTGTCGCAACTCAAGGTAGGTACGTCATTACATTACCACATTCTCCATAAATCCACTTAAGATGAGAAATGAATAGCTTTCCCAAGCAGTTGCGCCGCCATATTGTCGCAACTCGAGGTACGTCACTACATTACCCACACTCTCCATAAATCTCAAACATACACCTTTCCCTAGCTGCCGCCTGGTAACTCTAGATACGCGGCATTAAAGTCATAGTCAAAGTCAAAGTTCATTATGTTCACTCTTAATGCTTTCTCTAGCAGTTACACTCTTAGGCCGACACTAAGTACGTCAGTTTATGTCCAAGATATTACGGTTTCACACTAACGCTTACTTTGTCAATGGATCGAAGCCATTGCACTTCACTACGTTATTTAAACGTTAACTCATCAGCAATCAATCATAATACCTGACAACATCCTAGAGCCATTGCACTGCTCGATGGGGTTTGACTTTCAATTACATATATCTCCAAGTCTACTAATCGTACCTATTCAAGGTTTCATATTTTTCTCACATATCGCCTTCTATGTAGTTTTTATAAACGCTCCCAAGTGATATTTATAGCGAATTAAAGGGTCTCATTTTTTTACACAATACCAAAACAATTCATTGGTAACGTACATAGCTCGGCATCATCTGACTAAAATCTTTCTAATTTCAACCATAAGGGTATCTTATAACTGCACTGAATATAACCACTTTGTAACCCAACTATGGTAACCAAATTCAAATCAAAGATGTAACACTTTCTATTACTGTATTATGTTTTAATGCATGACCTTTTTCAAACAGTTTCCCTGAAAGATATT
The DNA here is from genome assembly GCA_963693475.1 of Ectropis crepuscularia. NCBI lineage: Eukaryota > Metazoa > Arthropoda > Insecta > Lepidoptera > Geometridae > Ectropis > Ectropis crepuscularia. Next base: position 12,017,039 of record OY856346.1, read on the forward strand.
TAAACCAATATCTAACACTTAGATTTACAATTTTTATCTATGGTTGCTGTGCCTCGCAACAACTCGTCCACAAAATAAGTTACCCTCTCATAAAGTTTCGTAAAACAGTATCCACAAACTTTAAAAAAACCGAATATGTTTCATTCTACGAAATGTTCTGATTGCAGTTCCCGGAATTGAAGGTTATTTTACTCTCACACGATAATACCCCTTTACGAGAAAATAATTAAAATAGTTTTTACTTGTCGCTGATTTCAATTGAAATGCAATGTTAGATAACAAGGTTAAAACAAATTTTTAAAATCATTTCTTCAAAGTAATCGTAATATTAAACTATTACTTACTCACGTGTACATTACGCTCTACTGAAACCACTGATCCAAGAATAACATTTTTAACTAACTGTGGGCGACGCTTGCTTTTCCGATTATTACTCATCACCGTTGTGATTTCCAGGCGTGGTGTTCATAGTACTTCTGATATTATCAATTGAGTAAAAGTAAACCAATTGAATAAATGTTAGAATTTATATTGACAACTGTTCGATCTTTCCCATATAAAATTTCACAAAGGAATGCTCTTCAACGGCTTAGCTCCATCTACTTATAGCGCCAACCCCTCTAAAACTCTTTTGAGATGGCAGGTAGAAGTGAATGGTATCCCACCGGCGCCCTCTACACTAAATGACACATATTTAGACTCAAATCCCAGTATTATAAATAATACTATAGTGAAATACACGGCAAACAAAATACAGGTGATAACATGTGCAATATCTACTTACTATACAAATAAACACCCAGACACAGTAAAATTATTTGAATTCATTACACAAATAGGTATGTGCACTGGGTGGGAATGGAACCCTCGGCTTCGCAGGCAGAGTTACTACCCACTAAGCCACGAGGCCAGTTTTAAAATTTGTCCATCCGTTTGAGAGCTACGGTGCCACACACAAACCCACACACAGACAGCATCGACGTCTAACTTATAACAGCCCTCTTTTTCGTTGGGGGTCATACGTTTAGATAATTTTATTGGATCTTATGCAATTAATCCTAGAGTTATTGCTTTTTTTATTTTCTTTGTATTAATAAATCACACAGATATGTATTTACTATTCTCTATTTATACTCTATGTATTTTTTATTTAATTAGGTTAATATAAGGTAACTGATATATCTATTTGATTGCATTACTGTTTGTAAGTAAATATTAATTGAAGACACTACTTAATTACAAGATAAGGAAGATGAAGTTCGTTGAAGATAACTATTGGATACAATCATAGGTAAAGTGGAAAACCTAATTTTGCGTAAGTACTGACATGAGTCGTCTGATATGGGGCCGTTCAAGTATTACGTAAGCAGGTTCATTGCAATTATTGACCTCCCCTCCCCCCTTGTGATCAAAAATAAGCAAAGCTATTACCCCCCCCCCCCCTCTAATACTTACGCAAACATTGGTACTCATTCCTCCGAAAATTCCGTGTAAAAAATCACTATTGCTGACGTAATCATCATATAGACCCCCCACCCCCCATGTCATCAAAAATAAGCAAAGCACATACCCCCATCTCCCTATAGTGCTTACGTTATACTTGAACGACCTCTAAATTACTAAAATCATCAAAATAAGTTCCCACTGCTGGGACTCGAGGCCAGTTCGCAAGGAGAAAGTCACTCTCAAAGTCAAAGAGACCCAGTCACGCTGGATTGACAGATCAGGTACTAAAGATAATAACCGGTTTTTTATAGTATAGACTCTATACTATACTATACTATACTATACTATACTATACTATACTATACTATAGAGGGACGAGACGAGCAGGACATACGCCTGATAGTAAGCAACATGCCTGCCACATAACAGCACAGTGACATTCAGCCATTGGAACACGAAGAGTGGACTCTTCGTGTTCATGAATCATAGCCTAACACCGCCCTGCGCTCGTCACTCTGAGATCTAAGATGTTTTATTTTGATGCTATGTAATTTCACTGGAAACATTCCCCTTTCAACCGGAATACAGTATACCGGCTTCTGTAATCGGATCTTTAAATAAATAAATATTGGTGGACATCACACACAACACCATCTGACCCCAAACTAAGCAAAGCTTGTACTATGGCGGCCAGATAGCTGATATAATACTTATATAATTTTAAATACATACTTATTATACATAGAAACACCCAGACACAGTGCAAACATTTGAATTCATCACACAAATATCTGCACTGGGTGGGAATCGAACCCACGACCCTCGGCTTCGCAGGCAGAGCTACTAACCACTAAGCCACAAGGCCAGTCACTTACTTTCAGTCACTTATTACGTTTCTGTTTTTCCAAAATATGGTGGTTTCAATAAACCAAACACCAAAGTGATACGTTTGCCGTCACCACGTGCCTACTATACTTTACTTCCCTTTAACGGGCTTTTTAACTTTTTTATCGGCGTCGCGGGACGAAACACGATTTATAGAGAGGGTATCCCCGTCTGGTTAACAGATATACCTTGTATAGAGCTGTCCCGTAAAACAAGAGGTTGGAATCGAATTTATATAGAACGGAACTATTTTGGTTTGTGTTCTCAATTATTAAAAATCGATTGAGTTGCTGTAATTATCGGTTTTCCGTAAGTTGGACTGAGATTCAATTTTTACCATATTTATTGATATATTTATAATAAAGACTGACTCAACGAGAAAGACATGCGCCTGATGGTAAGGCACACACCTGCCACTAACGAGACGTGACGTGATGAGCTCAAATCACTACCTAGTTTGTATCACACAGAGATAGAATTTTTCTCTTTGCCATGTTGCTCTGCACATAATAATATTATCCTTCAAACCGGAACACAGTACTTTTGACACATTTCTTATTGGCAGTAAAAATCGGCAAAGGTGTACTGTGGTACTTCTCCGGACAGACTCAGCAAAGACTTCTACAACTACAAAAAACGTTAGTAAGTTTATTCGTAGACATAGAAATACGTTAGGGTGAAGATAATATATTAAGGTGGTCATTTGATCACAGAATTATTTTACTTAAAACAAAAACCATGTACAAGACACACACAGGGTTCAGCTGGATTACAGCCAAACGGATCACGTCTCACGTTTCCGAATCGGAAACTTACTTCGGCTCGACGAGATTTCGCTCTGTGACGTTGTTTTTAGCGAAATAAAACATCAAAGTTACTGGCGCCCAGTCAAGATGTTATCAAAAAATGGCACAAAGTCTGACTTTATTGAAACGGTTTAAAGTATTGGATAAAATAAAAGCTTCAAAGTAAATTTGGAAGCGAAGAAAAGCTTTGAAAGCAAGTTACGACACAATGTTCGACATATGGAATACATCTTTATTTAGGTAGTGTACATTTTTAAATTGAGAATACTTTTTACATCTAGGGATAATAAATTGAATATCCTGAATGATTGGAATACAACATGAAGAGTAGTGAGTTTTTATTCTGAATATTATTAACAATGGCTCTGGCCATTTATTATTTATAACCTAAATATACGTCCTAAATTTACATCTATAAGTATAAATAAAGAAATGCCTATTTCTAAACGCAAATTAATAGCTTTTCAGTAAATGGATATCAAAGTTTATGCGGTACTTACAAAAATCAATGTCTGTATGTCTGGCTAGTCTCTGAAACGGCTGGATCGATTTCAACGGGCATTTAATAATTTAACTGGAAGGTAGCTTAAATTATAAGGTGTAACTTAATTACATTTTCGAAAACAAAAATAATTCCTCGAAAATTACATATGTTTAGATGTTTGTTGGTCAATCACGTCGGAATCTCTGAAAGGATCCAGTTGAAATTTAGAAAATAGGTTGATTATAGTCTGGAAAGGCACATATTTGCTTAGTATCTTGGGGAAATAACGGGAACGAGGACTGTGCGGCAAAGCTACACATATGTATAGCGTTTCACGTTTTTAACCGGCTCTTCTAATCATTCATAAAGTAGTTCATAAATTTTTCTGAGTCATCTGTGTGTTTCAACCATTTTTTTAACCAACCTCTGGGTTTCCATGCCGTAACAAAGTTGTTTATTTCCAACATAGTGCATTTCACCTGCGTAAGCCAGTAATAGTGTGATAGCGATAGTTCACAAAGTATCAGTAAAATTCAGGTGAACATTAAATATGTCATGTTTTACGATGAATATAAAATAGTGATGTTTGCATGCGAGTTTTACACGTCGTTGGAGGGAAGCAAAAATGATGGCAGTGATTCTGAACCACAAAAATATTATGTTAGTGATTTAACTTTGTTTGGTGTAAGCTAACCTCCGAAAACCATTACTGTAACGTATTCGTTCATATTTTTATATCTGACTTATAATTTATCAAAAAAAAAACCAAGAGTTTTTTTAAATAACTCTTTAGTTAGTTATTGATTTGTTGAGAATCTTTGCTGATATAAGCATACTAAATAAATCGAAAAAATTGTTCTGAGATTTAACGTTAATATCTTCGAGCCGAGAGTTAATTGGTTGGTGTAAAGGGGCTACGTGGTAGGCTTTTAATTGCTATTTAATAATTATCAATAAAAAGCCCAACGGAAAATTACTAGAACTTTGCAAATTGCAGGGAATTTCAATCATGTCCTTACTCTAAAAAAACATGGTTCATATTTACGATACACGAAATTTTCAGTGTCAATTTCCTCGCAGAGTCATCGTACGAAAAGCCAACGGTACGGGCCTAGAGTTAATCCGATAGTAAGTGTTTGTTGGCGTTCCGGTGATTTCGCATATTTGCAATTGGGGATTTCGAACAATTTGTTTTGCATGTGGTTTACAAATACCTAAATTTTAAAATAAGTAACTAATACAGCAGATTTTATTCGATTTTTTTTTATTTAGCCACTCCACAGCGTCCGGGGTCGTGACCTTTGTCATATCTCTTTTTTTGACTTATTTCTAGGACTAGGCGAAGAAGAGAAAAATAGGGGAGAGTTGGGAACATTTTAAACATAGCTCTAGTGCTAGTCCGATTTCGTTTGTTGAGCCAATCACTATTGGGTGATTAGGTTGGGAATCCGTAATCGATTCGACATCGTCATTTGCTATTTTCTACGCCGCGCCGCCTCCTACCGGCTCAGAGCCTCCTATTAAAGAATTTAGAAAAGGATATTGATTTGTCAACCTACGACATGAAATTCAAATATTGGAACCATTTTTAATGATTTCCAATAAAATCTTTTTGTTATGTTATTTTCATCTACAGTCAGGCATAGGATAAAAAGATAAATCATTTTATACCTCTGGGTGCAGTGAGTACAGTATAATGCTAGACAGTGGTCTTACCTATTTAAAACGGTAGATGCAGTGATCTCAACTCTATATTTTTCCGTGGCACTTAGCCTGGACGTCTACTCTCTTTCTACGAAAACGTAATTTCGAAAAAAAACTCGCGACTTTCCTGCTTTCGTTCTACTTCGTTTCATCCGATACAACATTGTTTGACGTTTAAATGTTCTAAGCCTACTGTAATCAGAGTAGGCTTCGAACATTTAATTGGACAAAACGACGGATCGACGTACAATTGGAGTTTAAAAGTCGCGAGTTTATTTCGAAATTACGTTTTCGTAGAAAGAGAGTAGACGTCCTGCGGTGGCGTGTGGGTTACTATCAGGGGCATGTATTGCTTGTCCCGCCACACTATTTTACATAAAAAAGACTACCGCTTAAGCACGGTAATATTATGAGATATGTATATAATATTACCGTGGCTTTAGTTAAAGGTACAAATGTAAGCATGCTCATAAACAATTGATAAGTAGTTATTCCGTATAATTATTTTCAAAGAATTTCTGTCATAATTTTTTTTAAACATTTTGACTATTGACTGCAACGATAAGACTACAACCCAAGCTTTGATATTTAAGAAAAAAAGTTATATTACGCGATTCTAAGTATTACCTATACGGCGAATTATGAGCGCTAGAAAATATATCTTATGCGCATCAAATTCTAAATATTCTCAAATAAAAAACTATTTAAAATAAATGAATGAGATACTATAAACTAAAACCTAAAAATTAAATGGAGTAACATGCAATACATAGGTATAACTTTAATATACGGATTACTACTCTGAAAATGATTTTACTTCATATCTCAAAGTTTTACTTTTGGCTCAAAGCTGTTATTGGTTTGACAACGACGTCATGCATGTTTTTTAAGCCAGACAACATTTGACCAGTCTAACTCACTAAATGGTTAGTGACGGTTCGATTGAAGGTGATGTAGGCTGACCTAGAAGATACCAGTTCTTTAACCTTCATTATTCGAAAACGTCTACGTTCACGTAAAAATGTTTTACTTAAAAGTGGCTATTTGAAGTTTATGAATGAGGCCAAACACATTTTAGAATCGAAAATAAGATACGTTCATTTTGATCTCTCTATACTTAGGTAACCGAAGCATATTCTCGTTTGAAACCAAAGGCCAGCTTGCCAGACGGTATTAACTACAAAGGTATTTACCAACTTCAACTATAGTGGTGGCTACTTAGCTTTAGGTATTATATAAACAGGAGAGAATATGACGTCCATTTAGGTACGAATATAGGAGAATTGCTGAGTTTGGTTTGATATAGTTTAAAAACTTAGATACGCAAATAAAGTTCTGGGTACTGTATTTGTCCCCTTGTTTATATTTATTATGATTTATTCAAGATCTAGTTGATAAGCTAGAGATCGTAGATGTGAATATACATCTTAGACAAATGAAACTATCTGTCTAGCCGGTAAGCTTGAGTGATAACGTTTAACTTCCCATTGGTAAAGAATAGTAAAAATCACGTCCATAGACTACCAACCACCAACAGATATCAAAAGTATGCAAATTTACAACTTTTTTACTAATTACTTACATAAAAATGAATATTATATATGCATTATCAGAAATATAATATAGTCGTGATTACTTTTGGGAATAAAGTCTTGAGTACAAATAGGAAGATATCTGTGTTTTTACCTGACTGCCAAAAAAGGAGGTTTATGTTTTTCGAGTGTATGTAGATAAATATGTCTGTTTCTTTGTGGCCTCCTATGGCCTAAACGGCTTGATAGATTTCGATGTATGAGGTATAAATATCGTCTTTGTTTTAATTACGGGAGTGTCATAGGATACATTTATTTTATAAATGTTGTTGGAAAGTATCGCAACTTTCCAACAACATTTACAAAATAAATTATATTTAGTTAGTATTTAGAATAAGTTTTTATTTATTTAAGTGTCGATTACGAACACATTTCGTAGATAACTTTACATTGTTTAAACGGTATTCCATGGCTTGGTTTTAGTATTTGATTGAACAATATTCTTGTGGGTCTTGTTTTCTTCATTTTAGTGTGCGGTCGGGTTTTTTCTTATAAAAGTTAATTTAAATTAATTCATTTTTTTACTTAACATTCCATACATAAATAATTTATACATATTAAATCATTAAGCAGGGCTTAATCGCGATCAAAATTACTTATAAATAGCTGGCCGTGATACCGTCGTATTGCTCGAGCGGCGAAGTGCCAGAACCAATTCGCACCACAAATTTACATACACATTTGCAAAATCTTAAATTTCGGAACGAAGCTTAGGTGAAATCGAAAGGAATCGGTTAGGTTAAGTTAGAACCGTGAGCAACAATGCACGAGCCGAGCAAGCGAAGCAAGTGTGCCGCGGCAGCGGCCGGCGAAGTGCCAGAACCAAATTGTTGTTGTTTCACTACGCAAGGCACTTGAAATACATTAGAAAATAATTATGGAAAAAAATACTCCAATGATAAGATAAGATAAGATATTTTTTATTGGCATAAATTGAATACATACATTACTATTGTTATAATAATATAAGTTACATTTATGGCCTCGTCAGATTTACAATTAATAACTTCATTAATTTGTACTGTGAGTACTCTTGAAATACTCACATCAAGAGACTGATTAATCACATCAATTATTTTGAAATACATACATTAATTTTTGATCGTCATGTTATTTAATACATAAATTCCATACATTTGGAATAATCACTTCGGTTATAAAAGCTGTATAAGGGCTTTCGGTGGAAAAAATATTTTACATAAAAAAAAAATAACATAAATTACCAGCGTAATCTTCGTCAATGGATGTTTTATACAATAATAATTATAATCAAATTGTTAAAATGCAAACCTAAGAAAATTAATAAATGAGTGAATTGTAATCATAGATACTCATTTTTCGTTAATAAAACAAACTACTATTTTATAGTCATCGTATTTGTTTTTCATATATTCTGCTACTTTATACAAGGTTTTCGACAGAAGCAGATTTCTTACATTTTGATAGAACGCTTTGTCTGATGTACAATTTGGCAGTTTATTATAGAGTTGCTGACCTATCACAATAGGATTTTTTGTAGACAAGTGCAACCTATGCTTCACATGTAACAAATTATTTTTGTGTCGAAAGTTTAAATGTGTATAATCACCACGAATCTGATAAAGATGAAGATTTGATCGAACATATTTTATTACTTCATAAATGTATACCGATACTGAAGTCAAAATCCCCAGACTCTTAAAAAGTTCTCGGCATGATTCTCTATATTTTGCTTGTACTAAAACCCTTATGGCACGATGACAATAACAACCTGTACATAATAGGTCTCAAATGAAAATGACATCCTTGTAAAGAAAGTTAATCAAACACTGCTTTGACCATTCCTAAATTTTAATCAACATTATCCATCGGTATTTAATCTTGTATAACGATTTATCAATCCTTATAAACTTTCAATATTATGTTTTTATATCTAACATCTTTTTCGCGCTGATACCCAAGCTCTGATCACAAAACAATCTAATGAACTTTATTTAATAAATTATTTCCCGACATTTCAGCAATGATCATGAGAATATTTCTCGTCACCAAAGTCTTGTGTATCATTTTCAATATCAGTTCAAATCGTGAAAGCTTAAACGTTTCAATCATGATTTGGATTGAACTACTCTTTGTATGAAAACAGAGCTTCAACATAAACTGTCACCGATCGCACCCGAACCCCTAAAGCAGTCATAACTTTATCGTGTTTGCATTATTTCACACGTGAATGATCGCGCAGATCTGTGTGCAAATGTGCCATGAATATTTCATTGTTGCGAATTCACATCAAATTCGATAAAATGTTAGTGGTGAGATAAAGTATTGTTTAGAGTAAACCAACCAGAAATTTGTGTGTTCAAGAAAATCTTTAGATTCACAATATATATACTAGCCGCGCCTTGCTGTTTTAGCTGCGCAATTTCTGTTTTTATAATAATATAAAGAGTAGCCTTTGTGTTATTCCAAGCTACAATCTAAACTCAAATCAAGCTATGTTCTAAATTTAAACCGGAGAGTCTATCCCCTGTCTAAAACAGTCTTAACTTTGACATTGCTCTCTCTTTTTAGGATTCCGTAAAACGTAAGAACGGAACCCTTATAGATTCGTCATGTCTGTCTGTCTGTCTGTCTGTCCGTATGTCACAGCCACTTTTTGTCGAAACTATGAGAACTACACTATTGAAACTTGGTAAGTAGATGTATTCTGTGAACTGCATTACGATTTTTACAAAAAAAAAAAAAAAAAATAGGGTTGCCCCCCATACTGAGAAGTGAAACTCAAAAATGTTTTTTCTTCAAACCTACACGTGTAGAGTATCTATCGATAGGTCTTCAAAAATGATGTTGAGGTTTTCAATATATTTTTTGTCTACACTGAATAATCTCCGCGAGAGACACTTCCCCCCCCCCCTCTAACTTCTAAAGTAAGAGACCGAAAAAACTAAAAAAAATATATGATGTACATTACCATGCAAACTACCAACGAACAAAATACCAGATTGTCAAATTTATATCCAAAGAATAAATAAATAAATAGTTTATTTTCCAAAAAATACAATAGGTACAGCACTTTTAACATTATAGTAAATTCAATGGTAATTAACATATTATGTCTACGTATAACAGAGGGCCCCAAACTAGGCTGAGCCTGTATCTTGGGCTCCCTCCAAAATTTCCAGAAAAAAGAAAAAACTATTGGATAATTACAGTTGCTGTTGGCAGTATCTACTAAATTATGATATGATTTGTGGAAAACAAAAATATAGGTACATGAAAAATAATTAATGCTAAAATTAATATTAAATTAATGATAAACTAAAATAAAACTAAACCAAAAATAAATGCTAAAACTAAACAATTAAGTACATTAGTGTTTCTAAAAGCAATCCGAACAGCTCAAACTCGGAATGGCAGTCCTCCAAAGAAGAAGGAAGACTTTGACAATTAAGCCAAAGTTTTAATTTTATTTTTCATTTTTATTTTGTTTTACATGCATAACTAACTGTGGTGATTATACTTTTATTAGTGACAGGAAAACTATAAATATAGAGATTTCGTCAAATCCCCAAAACAATTAATCATATTTCGATCTGCAAAACAATCAAAAGTTTTGTGAATACCTGAAGAATTTCAGTGACTTGATGAAATATCTGGTACAGTAAAATAAAAAAATCACATTTTAATAGTGATCTAATGGAAAAAAGTACGTAAGGCTGTACGTAGGTTCTAATATCACTTGCACCTTTGAAAATATTTCCAAATGCAGATGTACATTGTACTAGTTTATATCACTATGTTTAACAGTGAAAGAAATCGGTATCACAAAAAAGGCGTCTTTCGAAGACCTACATCATCCACCAACCCGCACTTGACCAGCGTAACTCTCTTTGTGAGAAACGGCCCTGTGTTCCAGCAACGTAAAGTAGGCGGAATTGTTTAAGTACGAGTATCAACATTTTACAACTGACATTTTTGTATGGACAATATTTTAAAAGAGATCACAAAGGATGTTAGGAAAAGAGACTCTATCAGCTTAGAAGAGGCTTTCTGCGTATTCTGTGTTGTAAGTTTGTAAATACGAACTTAGTCGAATATTATTTTAACTAGAAGTTGGTTTTTCTTATCCTACACCAAATTGTTTCTTGATATTCCAAGTATTCCGAAAAGCCAACTAGGGACTTTCGCTGTAGCAAAATGGCAGATGAGATATGGTAGTTTTCGGATACTGAGAACTTTGGATATTGTTTTGAGGCGACCTTAATCGAGGGTTCTCGTGGAGGTCGAAGTGTTGTTCCAGTCTTAGAATTAAGTACATAGTATTGGGCACTGTGATACTTGTTAAGATTTTCCCGGGTTAAGGAGTGGTGGTAGAATTACATGGAAAACTTGGAATTAAAATTTCGTGTACATCTGTTTCCATAAAAGGTAATATTTAAAAGTTGTTTTCACCAGGAAGGCTGTTTGAATTTACAGTACGAGCTATCAAAGCCAACGGAACTAAGTAAAAAACAAAAAAACTGAAGCGAATGGAAATCTAAACCAAAGCAACGAAAACAAATAATGAAGGAAGATAACCGCCCGATGGGAACCGATTACTACCTAGAATAGCGGAAATGTTATTTAAATATGCGCTTATTTTCTTTAGCTAAACTCAAAAACCTATTATGGAGAATATAATATGACCCTTTGTTTTATTTTATTCTACTGACACCTACTACACTGTCTACTTTAAATTTATTTGTTAGCGCCAAGTTACAAAAAAATATATAAATAAATGTGATATCTATCCACAATAAGTAAATATTAGCGTACAATTTTTCATTGTTATTAAAAAAATAGTTGGCCTGTAATGCAGTCTCTACTACCTACCCAACTTTGGGGTAGCTCATAAGGCTCATAGCTATTTACCTAACCTTACTAACTATTATCATCATGATTTTGTTTACATCATACGGTACTTAATCACGATCGAACATCCGCTGCCTTATTCTAATTTTTGCCAGCTGATTTATGCACGTCGTCACTCTATCTAGTTGGAAGATGTCCCACACTGAGTTTTTTTTAAATTAAGAGTGACGAGACGAGCAGGTCGTGTGCCTGATGGTAAGCAACATGCCTGCCACATAACAGCACTGCGACACGCAGCTATTGGAACATGAAGAGTCCAAATCGTTACCTAGCACGGCACTGCGCTCGTCACCCAGAGATCTAAGATATATCTCTAAGCCCTGTAACTTCTCTGGAAACTTGCCCTTCAAACTGGAACACAGTAGCATTTGCACACTACTGCTTGACGGTAGAATAACTTTGTCTTAAACGCGATATCCACTCTAGAACTTCTTTACCCCAATGACCATCAGTTCCTCTGGCTATATGCCCGGTCCATACCGCTTCAGCTTTCCGATTTTCTGCGCTGTGTCGGTGACTTAGGTTATGTGTCGAATAACTTAATTTCGACTTATTATGTGTAGGTAAAGTTACGCACAATACAATATTACAACTGCCGTCGAATATAGAACAGAACCTATAAAACCAATAAACAATATAAGCAGTGTATTCTGTTAGAGGGAAGTAAATAGAAACACCGTTTATCACAAGGCCCGATGTGTTCAATTAGGGATGACGCGAAACTTTTCTCGTCGTTTTATTTTCCACGACAAACAACAATGTATAAACGGAAAAAGTTCCATCTGGTTAACTCCGGGGCCAATTGCTCGGGCAAAAGATTGTTTCTCTGCAAGAGTGGCACTAGCGCACTTCTAGCGACGACAGAAAGAAACTTTTAACTTACTTCGTTCTGTCTACTGCATTTGCGTTCAATTTTCATAAGTTGAATAAGTATTTAAAATTATTGAATTAATAAAACTTCATGTTTAATCATTTTTATCGGTATGTATAGTTTTATCCTGTTAACCCTTGGAATTTGTTATAGTATACCTCTAATTTTCATAACATAATCGTAGACCTGCACCTATGCATTTATGCAATACATTCAATACGGCGGCGGCAATGTAAAGGTCCTATTAAACTAAACTATGGAACGATAAGAGCTAAAATACATTTCTTACGCTAAACTGGCGTAAAGGTACAAGTTCGCGCTGAGACCGCGACACGAGACCGCGACAGGTACTTGATACTATGGAATTGTATGGGCGCCAGTTCGCGCCGAGACCGCGACCGCGACCTGTCTCGGTCTCCTGTCGTGGTCTCGGCGCGAACTGGCGCCCATACAATTTCATAGTGTCAAGTGCCTGTCGCGGTCTCCTGTCACACTGTCCTGTAACACTTATTCTTTCTAATAAGCAGCAAATTTTTTTTTAACGAACATATGTTTGCATTTGAATGCCATCTATCCTTATGTTAAGTGACAAATAGTATGAAATCGATTCACTTTCGACTTAAATACACCAAGATAGTAATAAAGCCCTACTTAGTCAAAGTATCCCACAACCTAGACGTTTAATACGAAAGTGGAGTCAAACCACTGGCTCACTGACTGACACTGACTGGATTAAGTCTTTGCAACGTCAATCATGAAACGGTGTCACTTTATCGAGAAACGATGAACCCGATATAAATTTTTGGACTCGGGGCGTAATTCATCACACTGGCTAAGTGCGAGTTGGTCGATGGCGCGAGACAGATCTCATTCTTCAATCATGTCTGTTTCCTGGCAAAGGTTTGCTTAACCGTTAAAGCCAGTGATGATGGCAATCCTGTACATTTGCTTTTGGAAAATACTAAGAGGCTCAGGCGGGAAGAAAACCTACGACTCGTGATTTGAAGCCTGACTTTTCGATTCGCACCACTAGGTCCCTACGGCCTGAGCTGGGCTGATATTCGCTCAATCAATATAGGTGTTTATGGATGCACGTAATTATTATTTCAATATATTCGCATGAAACTTTTAAACTAATAATTTGCCTGTTGTTTTGAAATTATCGTACAGATTGCTAATTAAAAATATACAATCAAACGAATGGCCTAACGCATTACATTAATTAAAATTTCGTTTTAAATTATTAAAATGATGTGGTAATGAGTGTTTGATAGTAATTTATTAATGACGGTGAAGCTAATTTTTGGTATAGTAAACGTGAAAATTTATGATTTTGATTTTGGGGTGGGGTTGTATTTGAAACCAGTAAAACACTCTAATCTGATGGACCTTTGGATCCATAAGTATTAAATAAGATATACGAATTTCAGATAAAAATAGTATATACGTAGTAGACATAACATTTTTGTGATATAAATAAACAAAAACATAAAAATAAAACAGGCACCCACAAACTTGCACCACCAGTATGTACATATAGACAGCTTTGTTGACTTGACGAACCCCGTGACAAAATCAACGATAGCTTTTTTAATACTACCAATGTGATTACGTATGAGCAAACGTTAGCTTGAAAATATATTTCGACAGCAATGCAATTTGCGCTTCAAAGGCTTCTCGAATCACCTTCATACGAGGTGGACGTAACTGCAAAATTCGCGATGCTTTCACAGCCCAGTGGTGCAGCTATTGCGCAGTGAACCGTGTAGATCCCCTTCGGTAAAGAAAACACAATATAATTGCTCTGTTGCAATATGCCCAAGAATGTAGTTTTATATTTGCTTTTATTTAAAACTGTATTCTTTATTCTATATCTATATCTGACTGTTCGCCTGTTGAAACTACGGTAAGTTTACTTCGATCCAGATAAATAAGTAGCATTAGTCTAAATTTAAAGTTAAGACTGGTCTAGTAGTGAGAATGGTACCTAGCGTGGCGTGAAATCGTAACAGACATACAAACAGAGTTACCTCTGCATTTATAACATTACATAGAATAATAGATAATATTAGAAGGAGGACTATCGGTCCTGCCTTGTAAGGTACGTGAAACAGTTGTTAAAATCAAACATTTGATAATAAGAGATGTACAAATAAAGTTTTTCTAGTAATCACATTTTAATTCAATTAATAAAATGAAAAAACAGTGCCATAATAATTGTAATTGTGCCACAGTTCTACATAGCTTTATAATAATATAACTTTGTTCCATTATTTGCGCAAGCGGTGTATTTTGTAGGTATTTGATTTACTCTTTGAATTACGTTATTTAATTAGTAAATTTATTTGATGAACAAAAGACATACTGTATTTTAAATTTTATTACTGATGATTACGTTACTTACCAATATTGTAGTAGGTATTTATCCAATATTGTAGCAGGAATGAATAAAAATGGTAATTGGTTTTTATACCTACATAAATATTAGCACAGATAAGTCAAGATAGGTTAAATAATAGTGTATTCTCAAAGCATTTTAAATAGTTCAAAAGAAAACGAATAATTTATTAGTTACAAAAGTTTTTAAGATGTCATTTGTTAGGTTTTCGCCAGTCGTATCGACAAAATTCCCAGAGAGCATAGCTTGGATTGAGATTCGTATGCTTTCCTAACTTTTTCCATTTATCATAAGGTTTAACGCAAAGCCAAGTGCTCAAAAATTTTGGATCTCCATTTGATCCATTCTAACATCAGTCAGACAATTTTGTAAAATACTTATTATTTTAAAATGTTTCACTGAATTTATGAAGCAAAGAATTTATAGGTTGTTTTAAATTTTTCAAACAATAAATCGTACTTTTAAGTGCAAAAACCTAGTTCTGACCATTCATCTTCCATTTAATTTTTAACGCAAAATTTGTTTTGAAAAGAGCGTTTTTTTTTCTATGGAACACAATTCTAAACAGTGAAATATGACTGCAAAGCTAATTATCCTCTGGATTTTAGGCAAAGTTATCCATTGAACCGAGTGTCATTAATTTTAAGTTTCAGAAACAAGTGTTTAAAACGGTTTAACAGAATGGGAATTTATAGACATATTCGTATCTGCAAGCTTAAATTTGAGCCCTCAGATTACAGGTTTATTAAGAAAATGTCTCACGCGCTCAGAGTTTGCAAAGCCCTTGTAGAATTACGACTAAACTTTGCATTTTGGTTCTTAAAGATAAACAAAATACGACGAAAACATTTGGTGAAGTCTCGAAAACCTGACGGATAATTTTCAAGACAATACACGTTAATGAATAAAGTTGGCTTGTTAAGGAACCTATCCAAGGAATTCTTGAGGGCTGTTCATGTTTTATCGAAAGCACTTTGAATATTTTGGGGTTGTTTGAGAAATTTTCCTATTTAATCATAACAGTTCCATTATAACGCATAGTGATAAACTTATGAATATTTAATACCTGTAAAAGTCGACACACAACATTGTGAGAATACATACTGATAATGATGATGATGAAGATGACATTTTTGATTATTCTTATGAAAATAAATTACTTCATATTTTTTTACATAATACTTAGCACTAATATTGGACGAATTCTTACCGTTAGTCAACTACAAACTTAACTTCATCATCATCATCATCAGCCCGTTTTCGTTCACTGCTGGACATACATAGGTCTCTCCTATAATACTCCACTCAGCCCAATCCTCGGTCTTACGTTTCCAATCGCCACCAGCCTTTCCATTCAGTCACCATCTAGTCTCAGGGCGTCCTACATTACGTTTACCGATTCGCGGTCTCTACTCCAGAACCCGTCTACCCCAACGGTTATCGGGTCTGCGGCAGATATGACCGGCCCATTGCCACTTCAGTCTGCTAATACGCTAAGCTATGTCGGTGAGTTTAGTTGTCTGAAGAATCACATCATTGCGAATGCAATCCCTCAGAGAAACCCCAAGCACAGCCCTTTCCACAGATCGCTAAGCGACCTTGACCTTTCGGACCTTTTTCATTGTCAGTGTCCGTATTTCAACACTGTAGGTCATAACGAGTAGAACGCACTGATTGTACATTTTTGTCTTGAGACTTTGCGGAATGCGTGATGAGAAGACTCGACGAAGTTTTTCAAATGCTGCCCAGCCCAACTGGATTCTTCTCATGGCCTCACTCTCAAAGCTACTCCGGTACGGCAGATTATAGATACAGAAGACAAAGAAGTACAAACTAAACTTAAACTCCCGTTATTTCTTGAAATAAAAAGTAGCCTATGTGCTATTTCAGCCTATGTTTTAACTGTGATCTAAACTTCAACCCAGTCTGTTCCGACGTGATTGAGTAACAAACATTCAAACTTTTGCATTTATGCTGATGACTATGTTTGCTCATAAGTCTCGGTTGCAGACAAGTGGCAATAATATAGGCAATAAATTATATAGTGTTTTCGTAATAAGATAATTTATTCTCCAATCTAATTCATAAAAATCTCGCGTCACGATGTTTGTTTTCGAATTCAGTCAAAACGGGTAGACAATTTATTTAAAATGTTTTATATTTATGTATATCTATGAGAATAGGCAGTGACAGCATGAGCACGTAGTCTTATAGAGTAAGATCCCAGAGCTGCCAGACTCACCTATTTTCTGATGAATGAAATGTAGACGATTGAGTAGAGTTGATGATGATGATGATGATGAGGGGATTATTGCCACCTAGATTGGTCTGTCTTATTGGAAAAAGCTTTAAAATAGTTGTCTGACGAACATATTTACAAATGGAGCATGAGAATTTAAGTGAAGGAAAATTATTATTTTGGAGTTGTTAAGCAAAACGGCCGACGGAAAGTGTCAGGGAGTATTGGGACTTTGTTTTTAAGGATATTGCCTACAACATACGTGAAAATCACTTATTAGAAAATACGTGAAGTAAGCAAATGTTTGTATGTACCTTCATTACCCCATATCTCAAAATTGGCCGTCTAAGCAAGTTAGCGAGTAAGCATGTGTTCTTAGTACTTACTAACTCTACTGAATCGTGCACATTTCATTCATCAGAAAATAGGTGACGTCTGGGAGCTCTGGGATCTTACTCTATTACTAATCTACCTACTAAGCCCCGGCGGATTTCTTTTAAATTATGTTCTTACGATCTGTTTATTTCAATGTGTACCTCATCAATTGAAGTACCAGTTTGAAATTATGTTTAGCACATCAAACATTCTGACAATTCATTCTAATTATTTTGCGGATTATGTTGCAAATAATTCAAAATCAGTGACCAAATTATCTCTGCCATCAACCTGAGTCGGGTTAAACAGTTTCTCATCAAACGGTGAAAAAAATCCATTCATCAAACATCATCCATCCAACAAAAAATCCACTTCCAGTAATCCACGTAACGTTCCTCAAGAGAGCTTCATGCCAGTAACTGTTACCGGACTGGCACCTAATTCTTTAACAGCAAAATTCGTGACTAATTTATACGCTTTAACATATTTGGATCCGGAGGTTAGACTAGATCCATATGTGCACATATGTAACGTTTTTAGCACTAATCAAATGAATAGTTTAGAATTACTCTACATCAAGCTTAGGATAACTTGAAAGTAGATACTCCACGTGGTGCAGTCTGGGCTTCACACAACAACTTGCCTCGGTGGCATCTTGTTGTGTGATGGGGAATCCCGGCCGGGGCTGGGAACTTCTACACGCGCTCCTTACCCTCTTGAGCAGTGCATGTAGAGGTTGGGGAGGGGGATTGGAAGACTTGGGAAGGTTACTCGGCTGACATATCGTCCAAGTAAAATTCCTAAGTCTTCCAGATGAGGGTCCTCCACGAGCACTCTGATTACCAGAGTGCTCAGTGGAAGGACAAGGGCCTCCGTGTGGCCATAGAGGCGGAACCGCGGCTATTCCTAGCCGCGGTGGTGAGGACGGACCTCTCACTGTCGACCATCATTGCCGTTGGAAGCCTCTCGCTCCTTAACTGAGGCGGAAGTGGACACCGGGGCGAGCCTAGAGAGTAGCCAACTCTGGGATCGCACTCCGTCTCGCCCCACCTAGGGATAGGCCTTCGAGGAGGTGCCATGCCGCTGATTTCCGGTGCGTCACTAGAGCCAAATGCGGGGGTACTAACGCCCCCCGCGAGGCGGGTCCGCAACGACAGTGACAGGTGGGTTAGGGTCGTCGTAGGAGTGCGAAAAGTGACCCCGCAACCCTGACCTCTGGTCATGCAGGAGAAATCTGTAGGGGTTTTAGTCGGTAGGGGCACCATGTCGTATCCCATGGTGTCGAGCCCGACATACCCCACCATGTCCCTCATGGTGGGCATACCTAAAAGTATTTCCCCCATATAAAAAAAATAAAAGATAGCTGAGATAGCTAATATCTGTTTTTATTGAATATAGGTATGTAAAATTTCTAAACGCTATACTTTTAGGTATAATTTCAAAAGCGAAGCGCTTTTTACTAAATACCTTTTCTTCAATCCCAATGCAATCAAAATTGAGTTAAAATTATGTAGTTCTGGGTTTTGAGTTTTGCTACTCTAGAATACAGGCCATACTCCGGCCCCAATATAGTGAAAAGATCTCTATTGGCCCAAGCCGGGCCCCGATTCCCGGATCAATCAAGTGGACTACAGGAGTGATTGTTGTCGGAGATGGATGCGATCTTTAGGTTTTGATACATCGCGGTAGGCCGATCCTGAATTCATTATTTGTGGACATGGCATATCAAGCAAATGTAGTTGTTTTCATAGTTAATGTATGGGTCAAAGCGTCAGCGTCGCGTCAGTCGGTACCTTTGTATTCTCCTCTATTTAATAAGAAACTCTTTATTAAATAGAGGAAAATAGTTTTTTTATCTATGAAAGGTTTGATCGAATGCCGCCATCTCGCCTTATTTTAATCCTACTAATATTATAAATGTCAATGTATAGATGTTTGGATATTTTGACGTTTGATGCTCAATCACGTCGTAACGTATGAACGAATCGGGCTGAAATTTAGAATACAGTGAGGTTTTAATCTGGTAGAATGAAGTGGCTACTTTTTATCCCGCAGAATCAACGGGAACAGGAACTACGCGGGTAAAACAGCGGAGCACTGCTAGTTGATATTAAAGTTTCGATAGTAACGTTACGTAAATAACTAAATTAGATATAGGTACCTAGTAACATACCTGAAATTCGGATTGGCTTGAAGCAAGTTCAACTAATTTGTCTTTGTTGTGTTTTTAAATGTGATATTTTTTCTTACAGACAAGTGTCAAAAAAAAAAATTAAAGCTATTTTAAAGAAATGTATTATTTTTGTTCGGGTTAGGTCTTCTATCATAAAATAAAATTAGATAGATAAACTTTTGACTGCACATAAATTAAAAAAAACAATGAAAAAACATAAAATAAAGTACTTTTGGCGACCTTATCATTAAGAGAGATTTCTACCAGGCAACCATAAGTTAAACTTATCTAAATTATCGTTGAACATAGATACGTTAAAATATACTACTCTTTATTACAACCATAAATCTACTAAATACTACTATATAGTACTAAATAATAGGGTAAAACAAATTTGCAGAGTAATTGGCGTTATCGCTTAAAGTGATGCGATATTTACGTAACTAGGTATCAATCCTAAGTAAAATATTGAATATAAAAATATTCCTGGAACGTTCGGATAAACTCGGACTTAACAAACCAGAACCACATGGCTGAGTTGTGAAAGAGTTAAATCTTAAATAAACTTTCTTAAGATCTCGTCTGAAAACTTTTCTCCCAACAAACTTCAAGGATTTATCGTGAGCGGTCAAGACTGGTATATTTATGTCTATGCATTGGGTCTTGTTCCATCTCTCAGTTTGTCTTGGTCAGGAGCCAGTTTAAGGCACATTGTAACGTCCACTCAAGTTACATACGACTAGTACTAATGCAGGGTCGCAAAGGGTCGTGGTTTATAGAGCAACAATGTCTGACTGCCAAATAAACGTTACTAAGTATGTCTTTTGTAATGTCACTTCACGATAACAACAGTAAGAACTACATAATAAATCTAGTATAAATCGTTTCTTGTACTGTATAATATTTGAAGCGTCATAGAACACATACGAATACGAATACAGTCGTACATACCTAGCAGTCCAGACCTGATAGCCGTCGTAGCTGAGTGGCCAGAACATCTGGTATCACAATCCTGAGATCGTAGGCCCGCCTGCACTACTGACTATTTTTTCAAGTGCTAGGTGTACAAGTTTGTTACAATTACCATTAATATAAACCAGTGGATGTGCCCTGAACACCTGAAATTGGTAATAAACTGCATCTCTGTGTGTATCGTAAGTGGTTTACAAACAACCAATTTACTTGATCCCTAGAATCGTTAGCGGCTAGATATGCTGTGGCTCTACTTATTTTGGTTGTTGACAACAAATAGTGTTAGGTAAAACGTCCGGCATTCACTGCTTCCTGGAACCGACTATAACGGAATATATATTATATTGGGAAGAGTGAGCACTCTTCCCAACGATGACATAATTCCGTGCGTCTTGAAGTTTGGGAGGGCACATCTGTAGTCTAAATCTATGTGTAAAGTCGCATTTAATACCTCTACTATTTTAGAACTTAAGACATTGGTAAACTGACAATTAAATTTAGTGATACGATTGCTATGAAAATGATATTAGGTACGTATATCAACAATTAAACAATAAAATCAGCACAATATGATCATGTAAGTGTAATTTTAATATTTATTTGAAATCTCAATGCATGATCCCAGTCCCGCATAAAAAATATCCCAGACGCTAGCTCTATCAACACCGATTATAGTAAAAGTTTGAGAATGGGGCCAAAAGATAAAAAAAATATTAATTAGAGTCCGAACGAGGAAGTTTAAAGGAGCAAAAGTCAATATTGGCGGGGTAGTTTGTGCCCGGTTACCGGGGCGTGTCTGGTGCGGGTTTGATACTCACATACCACTTGTTTAATTCATGGTCAAATCACTAAAACTCTGAGGATTCAGCTGTTATACACATGTACACCATGTTTTTTCTTTTAGTTTTTCCAGCTCAACCAATAATTCTACAATGCTATGCTTTGCAATAAACAAGATAACCGATCTCTGGAGAGATCGGTTAACTTGTTTAAAAACAAAAACTAAATAATATAAAAAAAAACATTCTATAATTTGATGGGAGATATTTTGGAGAGTGTGCAACTGATCTGCAAGATCCAACCTCCTTTCTTCTAGGTAAGCACGCTCTATCGTAGACGTGTCGTTTCGTAAATGGTAATAAACTTGAGAAGTACTTAGAAATTTGTATAGCGGAATATTTATGTACGTTGAATGTATGTGATAGCTATTTAATCTTTAAGATTTACTCGTATTTACCATCGAAAGCTTTATTAGTTGATATCTTCGCCTAGTACTAGGGCGATTATAGCTTTACGAAAAATAATAATTAAATTTTCTTCGACAAAACAAAAACCGAATCAGACACTCGACAAAAAATCATAATGTGTGAAATCTACGATTACGTCGTACGGATAAAGGAAACCAGACTTTAATTTTTTTTATTTACTCTCCAAACAAAAATGAATCGTCAAAATTTATTGACAATTAGTGTACCTATTGCGTAACATACATAGAAAAAAACAACCGAATAGGTAGAGAATCTCCACCTTTTTTCAAGTCAGAAGCACAAATGCTTGTCGTTATTGACGGCGGTGTGTGTGATATTGTCAGTGGGCAAAATTCCAGCAAACCTGCCGTCCACGACGTGCAATTCATTCTAGTTTAAAATGGGTTACTCCATTTCTCGCTGACTACGCGCCTTCGTGACATACCCGCCCCTCCCTTTACTCGTTTTTACTTTTCAAGATATCGACACGAATTGTAACGCTTGGAGAGCCGAAGATATGCCCTGCGGGACACATCACACACCTAACTTGGCCCGCGTGCTTGGCCCTGTTCCCTATCAAGTTTACAGCCCCGTCTTGTAGTTTCTGGCAACCACTACCACGTAACAAATTGAACGCTATGCAGTTAAATCGGAACAACACAGCAGACGGCTCATAAATAACTCCTTTGAAATGTAAATCGGTAAACGACAACACTTGCATTTTAAATCGTGACACAGAAGTTTATTTCGCTAACTAAATGCTAACTTAGAGAGAAACATTAATAACGTCAATTACGTGTACGAAGTTTTTCCCTCGGAGACTGCCCGGAGATGCTTTTCGAATTGTTCACAGTCGGGAAAAACTTCTGTTAGATTTAAATATCTCCAGAGCATTTAGTCTGGCGTCTGGAATAGTGTAGTTGACGTCAGACCCCACTCTCAAAGTCTGTGTTTGAGCTATTTGATCAAAAGTTTCCATTGATAATAAATACGCATTCAGATAAGTTCGTTGATTTATTGCTTTTGAATCTTCAAGGTATTTTAGAAAATGCATGTAACATAAAAATTGCTTAATTTTTTTCGCTGTTGGCCCACCGTACGCCAACATGCAGCTAGAGAATGTGGAAAGCGAAAAAAAACAACGATGGTAAAAATATATTTTAAAATATTAACAAAATCAAATCAAATCGCTCCGTAGTCAAGATAAACAAACAAGACAACTACATTGATATGCAAAATATAATTTATATACATTAATTACAATAGTTCAAATCAAAAAAAATGTTCCAGCTAGTATTTAACATTAACATAATATAGTAAATTAAGGCCGGGTCACACAGAGGCGATCCGGTAGCGATAGCGATCCGATAGCGATAGCGATCCGATACCGAGTATGGGATCGCGCCCGCTTGCTGTGTGTCAGGTTGCATACAAATTCGAACATTACAAAACATATCGTCTCGCTATCGGATCGCTATCGCTATCGGATCGCCTCTGTGTGACCCGGCTTTTAATTGAACGTGTAGCAAGTTGACAAGACGGTGGTATTTAATCTTTTTATTTTATAATATTTCAAAAGCTAAGGTAAATTATAAAATTTATTTTTTCTTAATGATATTTAAACGATTGTTACCGTTTGTTATATCATCGCACAACCCATTTATATTAATTTATATAAAAGTTTGTGACTCAAACAAGATGACTCGATCCTACAGGAATAAAAATACGAACTTAGATAACCTAGCTAATCCTGTTAACGCAGTGCCACAAATTTTTAAAAAAGCTAAATCTCAAATACCTTGAGACGTTGATATTGAAAGGATTAAATGAATAATTCAGCTCCGAAAGTCGCGAAGCGCCTCTCTGGCTCGCCTCATTCTTGCCGGCTTTCTGTCAAAGTATCGTTAAAATGCACATATTTTATTTCATTTTTTCACTTGTTTCGAAAAAATAACAACATTGAAGATTGCCAACTTTTACACACTCATTTCACTTATACCAAACCGACCAAATTAAAACTAGCCAGATTAAAATTTTTTTGGCTTCTACAATATTTGACCAAATTCACCTAAGAATGGCCTAGCCTTAAATTCTACATCTGTTTTTATTTTTCGGGATTACTAAGATAGTAATAATTTTTATTTTTTTCTAGGGCTACGAAACGCATAGTTTTTGTAGAACTTACCGTACCGTGGGAAACTAATATACCTAAAGACCACGCGATGAAACAAAATCAGTATTACGACCTTCAAAACTTGGCTATGTAGTTAATTTATACGCTGTAGAAGTAGGAGCGAGAAGGAGAAGAAGTAGACCTTGTAGAAGTAGACCTTGGCTTGTCCAGAAGTGCAGTAAGTTCTATACTAGAACGCGTATCTAAAGCTGCACTAGTAGGATCATATCGGATTTTGCTGGGTAGGGAGAGAAATACGAGTAGTGAAGGTGAGTGTTGACGTACGTCACCAAAAGGGGTCCCTTTTAAACCTACGCCCGAGTCACAAGTCTTGGGGTCTATTCGAGATTTCTCTCTCTGCCACACGATGGACCCGCCACCCGCACAATGAATCGATGGTATGCTAAGAAGTTCATCTCACTAAGATCTTTGTCAACCGAAGAATTAAGTTTAAAAACATTACACAGGACTTAAACGCAATCTAAATTATCATTAAATAGGTAAATTTATACATACTAGTAGAAAGACATCGTTTGTGTCGCTAGTTCATAAGTCTCTTACTGTCATACATATTTCTGTATTTCGTATCACCATAAAAAGTGATCTATCTAAATATAGGTACTATTTTTTTTTTATTACATCAACATTCATTGAGATTGTTCCAAGTGGCTATTTCATAAACATATTCGGCAAAAAAGGCTTTTTTGCCTATACTAATCCCAAAGCGTGAAAGAGATGCATGATAGATTACCGTCTGGTCAAGGTTCATAGATGTTGCACATGCTTCATTGCTTTTACGGCTGGTCTAGTCGGGAGAACGGCGCCTGCCGATCCGGAGAGCCCGGGTTCAAAACCACGCGCACCACTGTATTTTCGAAGTCATGTGCGTAATACCGCTAACTTAAAACGGTGTAGGAAAACATCGTGAGAAAACCGACATGGACCTAGAATCTTTCAAAGTCATGCGTCATTTACCAACCCGCACTGGGCCAGCTTGGTGGATTATGACCTTGACTCTCGCCTTGCGAAAGAAGGCCCCGAGTCGCAGCAGTGGGAACATTTAGTGGGCTGTTTATGCATATGGTTCACAATCACGATGTACAGTTCACAGTTGCAGTGCACGAAAGTGTTAATTGAGTTGTTAGCTCATCGTAATAACCTCACCGTAAGAGTGCTCAACGTGTGTAGCACAAGCCTGCGAGTATTAGCCAGTTATGTTACAGAGATTAATAGCCTTCTCCTATTGATCACAATATCCTTCCAAGTTCGAAGTGCGGCTTAATTTGGAACTTCCTTGGCTCCGATATTAATTAGCAGAACTATATGCAGCGAGTAATAGCACTGGTAATCCGCAGAAATCCGCGTAATATTGCGGCCGATAGTGTCAAGAGTGTCCGCTCTAAGCTTAGTTACGACACTGTAATCCCTGCGGACTTTATCTCGGCCGGCCCTTTACGGGATTAACATAAACTTGTTCGACGATTTGTCTGTTTATCTTTATATCTTGTGGTACTACTTGATATTGATAGGGTTAAGCCATACTTGGGGTAAGTTGGACGTTTGCAGCTTGTTGTGTTGTGTGTTGTGACGATTCTTTAGCAAATCGTTAGCTTTATTGAATTGAAGTTGTGGGGTTATAGTGAAACTTGAGAACTACGTGCGCAATACGAGTTTTATAGTGTTTACCTTTCATCGTTCATTTATCATAAGTCACTTTTTCTGGAGATCCTTGGTTTCACATACATATATGTATTCTATTAAATTATATTCTCGGCGCTGGGACTTGGAGCCTTCTCTCACAAGGAGTTAGATACGGCCAACCACGCTGGCCAAGAGCTGGTTGACGGATTATGTTCATTTAAACAATGATAAAAATAATATAAAGAACTGAATATAATGTGAGACTAGATGGAGTGACGATATACGAAAGACAGCTGTTGGCTGTTGGAAACGTAAGCACCGAGGATCGGGCTGAGTGGCATATAATTGGCCTATGTTCAGCAGCGGATGAAAACGGGCTGATGATGATGACGAGTATAATGTCCTCTTTTTGATGCAAGAAAAAAGAGCGAGAACCAAAGAATCGATCTAACATAAAATATAAGTTACTCAGTCATTACCCGGCAGACTCATTTGGCGATAAGCCCAGTGATTTTCTTTCGACGATTGCAAAAAGCTGAGGTTAACGAAACTTCCCACTTTTTCTTCGTAATAGCAATGTAATTTTTCTGAAGTTCGTTATTGTCTTGTTGTATGCGCATAGAAACATTTAAAATTAAAATCCAAGTCGTATAACACCCGTAATCATAACGCACCTACGCTATGGGCATCTCAAGAATTTTTCTTACGTCATTTAACAGCATCAAGCATTAGCTCACATTTCGAGGATTATTTTTGACAATACAATATTTCCTAGCCTGAATTTCAATCATTTGGTCATGGTTTTATTATAGGCCCAAAAACAAAAGAATATTTGAGTCAATTCAAATAGGTAAAGACATTTTCAACGTTTGTGATGTCGAATAATCCCAAAGATATAAAAGAGACTTTAAGTTGGAATACCTCTGAGGCGAAATTTAAAAAACTTTAACATTTGGAAATAAGATTCCTAAAAATAAATTTTCAAATACAAATATCTTAATTGCTGTTTGATGGTAAAATAAGAACCTATCATCACAGAGTATTGGCACACATTTTCTAATCACATTGAAAATAAGTAAACATTTACAAATACATGCAGACTTTACTGGCTTCCTTACGACCACGCAAGTTTCTGAGTACTTGTAATGTTCAATCTAGGTCTACAAAAGGCAGCAATAGTACTCATATAGACTCATCACGCTACTTAACTACGTAATACATTAAGAAGACAAATAAAACACAATCACACTCCGAAATCACTTGTCATTGTCGTGTAGTATGATATTAACGTCGGGCCGGAGCGAATCATAAATTAGAGACTTAATTACGATTGTTTTAACGAGTCTTTGCGAGTAGAATGGAGACTCGGAGGCGACATGACGTCATTGTTATCGCGGATGATGTATGGAGAGAGGAGATGGGAATTGACGCGATAAGCTATCGACAAAGCTAATGGTTCCCAGAGACTGTTCGTTTAACCGGCCATTTCGCAATCTGTGACCAGCTGTTTGTTCGTTTCTTTAACATTTGTTTGTTTTCGTCAAGGACAGAGCGATCCACTGCCTAACTAACTCATTTAGAAAATAAAATCAAGAACTCATTTGAAACGCAAACCGGAATGATTTGTTTGATAGGTACCTACTGAATATTTTTTGTATTACACTGGTTTTAGAAAAGTCGCGTCGATTATCACACTACAATAACTTTCAAACCAAATAACACCAACACTTGACACCATTGTAGAAAAAACTGTTAATTTTTTCAAGATAATTGTAGTTACTTTCAATTATTTACGATTCTCAATCCAAGGTGTATCTAACCTTAATTACACTACCTACATACTACCGTACATATAATCGTAATATAGTAATAAATAAATATATTAATAACAACGTCTTTTCCATCACAGTTACAATGTGACAAAGAAATAAATCATAACATTTATTGGTGAGAGGATTTTCTCTCATAAGTGCGCTCTAGTAGACCCTTAATTCTATGTGACAGTTGGGCTGTCAATTTGCGTTTAGCACTTCCTCTTACCGTTGATTTATACGGGTAAATCGATTCAACGTTATTTTGATAGTTGGCTCCATTCTGAAGACAAAACGTAGTAAGGCTTTATTTTTGCTGAGAAGACATTTTAAAAGTTAAAGTTAATTTAGTCTTAACGCGTATTTGGCATGAGGATTGAGCAATGGGCCGTATTTTTAGAATGAGTCTTTAGCAGTATTGTACTTTGGCTGGCGCAGTAAGCGTAAGGCTAGGTCTACTATGAGTGCTCTGTGTACTATGAGTGTGGAGTGTGTGGCTTGGGAGCCTCCTCGTGGTGCACCCTGGGGTTCAGACAGTAACTTACTTTCTTAAGTGGATTCTTGCTGACTGTTTGCTAATGCTGGCTGTGGTGGGAACTGTTATGAACGCTTCTCGGTCTTTGTTTAGCGCGTGTAGAATTTCTGAGGTGACCAATTGATTTATCTTCATTCTCCGTAAAGTAATTCTGATTTTTCCCCTTGAATTTCAAATAAAGAAATTATTTAACTCTATCATCATTATCATTAGCCTCTCTTTTTTTATATCATCTTCCTCGGTCCTGTGCCAATCGATTCCAGGTTCTACCTGCGATAAAGATGATATCGTCGGCCCATCTTGCAGCTGGACGTCTGACGCCTACCTTGCCTTAACCTATCCCTATACATTTATGAAAATACTAGGAGCGCCCTTTGCGCCTGGTACCACGACGTAGTCCTCGTTTTTTTCTTGCAGTAAAAACTGTGCCTATGTGTTAATCCAGGCTATTATCTAACTCTGTTCAAAATTTCCCTTCAATTTGACGTGATTGAACATCAAATATCCAAACGGACGTTAAGTACGTAGAAAGAAGGCTACGAATTTTACACAAAGACCAGCTGCTTTCGTCGTCTTTCAAAAAGAGGATGTCTGAGTGGATTGTATTTCACACTGAAACGTCTGAACTATGAATTTTGTTTTTTATTTAATTTTACTTGACCCATCAAATAATTACTTGAGTGCCAAAAAAGGTACATTAAAATGTATTTAAAGTTGAAATTTCAATGAAGTTAAGACGACAAAGATACATCGTATTGGCAATTCATCTGAAAACCAAATAACAATAAAGGACATAAATATTTTTGTTATCCTTGAAAAAAAAAATTTGTTTAAAATGATATGATGAAAGTTTTCTGGATTGCTCGGTTTCCGTAATCTCTCCATTTCAACTGGTTGAAGAAAAGCAAGACTTTCCTTGCTTTTTTGTAAAGAAAGAAAATGGGTTTCCTTAAAAATAAAGTAAGTTTGATAAAGAATAAAGCCCCAGGCTTTCCTCAAGGGGCAGACGACATGGTTCAATCTAAATTTAAGGTTGGAGTAGTTATTTGTTTTACCTTATTTTGTTCAATATCGTTACATACCTCAAAAACTTTTAAATAATTTAAATCAAAACAGATGATAAAAACTACAAATATTATGTAGAAATATTTTTGGTAAATTTTAATATTAGGTACATTTCGTAATTCTGTGGATCATCTACTAATGTGGCATTGTTAATATAACATACCTACCAGATCTAAGGTGATTTATGCGGTTTATGCCTGTTTTAAAATCTAACATCTGTATGTACCGTCTTAACCTTAAACTAGTAAATGAAGAAGTGAATTGATTTAAAATCATCAATCATCAACACCAGCAATTAGTCCACTTATACCGTTTTTTTATATTTAAAACTTTAGTCACCACATATAAGAGATTCCACTGGCGTTTTATAATTTATTAATCTATATTTAGACCAGGGTAGAAGCCTTTCAAAATGATAAAAAGTGAAAAAAAAATAGTAGGATGAAACCCATTAGAAAAGGACTTTTAGTTTTGCCGGAAATCGAGAAACCCGTTTTTTACCCTTAAAAACTCACCCCCATCCCCTTACCGACCTCAGATCGCCCGTAAATTATTTTTCCTTTCATTTTTATCATATTCCCCTCCTTTTCCAATGGGTTTCATCCAGGGGAGCACAATAAGTGACGTCACGACTTGCGGAAATGAGATAGTCTAATTATCTATCACTTGTGAAAAAAAGAGAAAGAGGTACTGATTTTCCGTCCTTATCACCGTGGCCGGCTTTTTCTCTGGCTAAATTACAAATCTGACATGGCGTTGCCAAACTAAAGTCTGTTCAAAGCTCAGACTCGGATTTTTTATGTTTTATTAAATATTGTGTGTATTTAAAGAAGATTTAAAGCTTGTTTGTGAAAGACTATTAAGAGATTGGTGATATTTATGCTAAACAATGTGCGTTGTGTAGTGTTATAAGCTGCAATAGCCTCTGTAAAAGAAAAATCAGTGGAATCTCATTTTACACGTAAGTAGACAATATTTGTTATGACGACTTGGTAGAAATTGATATTTATGCATTCTAGATATCTACGTGAATTAAATTTATACAATAACGGCAGTATCTAATCCAAAATTTGCAAAATATGTAAAATGTAAACATAACCCTTAAAACAAAACAAACAAAAAAGTGTGACCAGTTATTTGTTACAAATTTACCCATGAAATATACAAGTAGGTACATTATTTAAAATATTTTTACTGACCATTTGCTAATGATACGTGCTAGATTTTGCCTGTGGCTTCGCATTCGTTCGTTTTTGGAATGAAGACTTCCTTTGACGCACCACATACAGATATTTCGTGGGCTATGAATCGAGCTCAAACGTCACGCTTGGGAATGAAAGAAATCTTTAGGTGAATTCGGGACCATGGCCAGAAATGCGTAAGCATTTTTAGATTGCCATGGCGTGTTACCATGGTTACCATTCAACATATCTAGTCTAGATGGCCATGCTTAGAAGACTTATGTAGATGAAAGTGCTTTGAAGATTTGAAATTTGATGAAAAGTAATAAAATCTCTTAAATAAAGAAAATAGTTTGGAACATTTGTTTACATAACCCTCATTTTTTGTAATAAATCGAATTACGAAGTGGACTTATAACAGTGCTAAAAGAACTCCGTACCTACCTGTTGTTACTACGACATAGCAAAAAGTCATCTGCTACAACTAAACGTTAATTTGGACGGTCCTTCCAAGCGCCGTTTAGCTCAACGGTTAACGCCTCTGCTGAACGATCGCTACGTACCGGGTTCGATCCTGACTAAGGCCTGTATACGAAATTCCGTTTTGCTCGTTTTTTGAATTATTTTTATTCAATTATTTGATAAAACACTTCTTCAATATGAATTGTGCTGCGTGCTGCGGTAGGATTGCTGAAGATAATGAAAAATATTTACGTTGCACTGTTTTGAATTGTAAAAAGCCCTATCACCTATTATGTACCGGCGAAAGAAATTTGGAGGACATAGAAATCGTGAGTTACATTTGTCCCGAATGTAGATGTATGGCAAAAAAAGGAGGCGACAACAGTCTTACTCCGGTTGGCGTCTCTAAGAAACAAAGAGACCCCAACGTAACGATCCGCACCAAACAAACGCGGGTTCAGAACGTGGACGAGCCAAAAACAGAGGGCACGCGAGAACTGACACTCGAAATTAAGAAACTGCGGTACGAAATGACGACCATCAGGAACCAACTCACACAGTCAAGTTCCCTTATCGATGCGTACAAAGTGAAACTGGAACAATCAGTTTCAGTTATTACCGATTATGATAGAAAATTAAATTCTTCCATGACGACCATAGCGAGCTACGAAAGTAAGATGGCCACATATTCCTCCCGTATGGACCAATTTTTCGAAAAGATAGGGAAGTTCGAGAGACGAGAAAATCGAGCCAGTGCGAACATGACACTTATTGTGCCGCCGGACCCCACACAGTATGCGTCAGTGACGCAGCGAGGCTCCGCCCCGGGGCGCGCGCCGCCGCCGGGCGGGCCCGCACTGGACGTCAATGCGCCGCCGCCTTGCCAGCTCACGCCGCCGCGCAACCCTGCACCACCGGCGGGCCAGCCCGCGCCGGCCGTCACTGCGCCGACGCCTGGCCAGCTCACGCCACCGCACAACCCTACACCACTGACGGGCTGGCCCGCGCCGGCCGTCACTGCGCCGAGGCCACTCACGCAACCACGCATCCCGGCGCCGGCCACCGCTGCGCCGCCGCGCCAGCCCACACCACCACTCGCACGAGCACCAGCTCCTACAGCTGCTTCGGCGCCACCACGGAAACGCGGCAAACGCGCCCAGGTGTCAACCACCGAGTCGTTCACCGATACCAACACACCATCAATTGTAGAATCAAAAACGACCAAGCAACATGCATCCACTCGAGATTCATCGTGGCAGACTGTGACGCGGCGTAAAGATCGTTACTCATATACGAGACAAGTCGTACGCGGAAGTGGCACTTCAGACGCGGAGCTAGAAGCAATTGAACGAGTGAAAAAATTACATGTATGCTTCCTGAAGCCGACAACGACTCCAGACACTTTAAAAACGTACATGAACAAGAAAAATCCATGTGCCGAGTATCATATCGAGAAAATTCTCTTGAAGCATACGCACTATGCATCGTTTGCCGTGACCGTGCCAACAAGCAAATATGAGTTTTTCATGAAAGCTGATAATTGGCCAAGTAGAGTCGAAATTAGTCCTTGGTTTCGACGCGGCGACCGGCGGGCGGTGCGCCCGTCCTCAGATGCCGCAGATAACGCAAGAAACACCGGACCAACCAAGACCGCAAGCGCGGGGCGGCGGACGCAACACCACCCCCGCCGCTCCGCCGGCGGCTCCCCTACGTCGACAGCTGGCGGCCGTAGTACAAAACTCAGTGTTTAGTATGAACGCGCAGTGCTTACCACCGAGACAGTTGACAATATGCCACCAAAACATTAACTCGCTAAACGATAAGACTCAACGATTAGAAGTTCTCTTAGAAACTGATCTTAAGTGCGATGTTCTTGCATTAACAGAACACTGGCTTACCGCCCCGAATTTACAATGTATACACTTAAAAGGCTTCAAGTTAGTGTCTAGTTTTTGTAGAAATAATGTTATCCATGGCGGATCTTGCATCTTTGTAAATGAAGCACTAAAGTGTGTCGAAAACGTTGAGTTATCAGCATTGTCAGTAGAAAGATTTTGCGAAATTTCCGCGATTGACGTTATGGACTTTGACATTACTATCATTTGCATTTATCGCACAGGCCTAGCTCATGTTAGAAGTTTCTTAAGTGGCCTGGAACGTTTGCTCGATAAGCTCAGTGCAACCGATAGAACATTCATGATTCTCGGCGATATAAACATAAATATTTTAGACAACACTAGCGCTGACTGTAAAAATCTGTTTGACTTACTCCACTCCTATGATGTGAGTTCAATTGTAGACTTCCCTACTCGTATAACAGAAAAGTCACAAACAGCGATTGACCTTATTTTCACAAATGTAGCGCGACAACTTACTTCCGCAAACTCAATAAATACGCTTCTGTCGGATCACTTGGCTGTACGTGGAGTACTGAAATTTGCTCACTCAACACCCGCACAACTCACTCGCCGCACGCGTGATTTCTCGCAAAATAACCGGTCAAACTTCGTTATGTCTATTGACAGTATAGATTGGCCCGAGGTAAGCGAGAGAAACAAAACCGCTCAAACATTTGTGGTGGCACTGATTAATATTTTAGCAAATAAGTATGATACATGTTTCCCGATAAAACGAACACAAAATAACAAACGTGACGCGTCGTGGGTTACACCTGACATAATTGATCTAAAATCGTTGTTGTTTGATATTTCAAAATTAGTTGACCAATTTCCTGAGGAAGAGAACTTAATAGCTATATTTGACGATCTCAACAGGAAATACATTTCGACTTTGAATATGTGTAAAACAAATCATTATAGTAGTATAATACACGGAAGTACGAATCCATGTAAAGCTATGTGGGGAATCGTGAACACGGAGAGGGGGAAAAACAATACCCCAAGGTCGAACTGCTCCGAGATCGTAAAAGATTGCAACGGCAGTAAGTTTAGTTCGCCAAAAGATGCAGTAAATGCTATGAATGTTCGGTTTTTAAATGCAGCTGCTGCCTGTGGGGCACCTAAAGCTGATGCTGCTACTGTACGTAAAATATTAGTATCAGCACGTCAAGCATCTGACCGTTCCCTCAGACTAACAAGTTTCTCGGCTGATGAGGTATTCCGTATAGTTTCTTCCAGAATACCCCCAAAAAAGTCAAAAGACATTTACGGTGTTTCGATGGAGCTAATTAAGTTAGCAATTCTGCCTCTAGCTCCGGTTCTCGCCACACTGTTTAATAAGTGTCTTAGAGAAGGCTCGTACCCGTCATCGCTGAAAATATCGAAAGTGTCCCCGATATTTAAAGGCAAAGGCAAGAGGGACGATATTGATGGATATAGACCAGTATCGATTATACCAGCAATAGCCAAAGTGTTCGAAAACGGCTTGAGTTCGCGATTAGTGGCCTACCTATCGGAAACCAAGGCGCTGTGTGAACAACAATACGCATACCGCGAAGGGAGGTCTACGATTTCTCTAACGCGTGAAGTGATTCGTAGTGTGTTGGCTGCCCGTGAACGTAAAGATCAAGTAGCTGTATTGTGCTGTGACTTATCGAAGGCCTTCGATGTCGCAGACCACAAGACCTTAGCTTTAAAGCTTAAACACTATGGCATAGCTGGGAAATCATACGAGGTATTGACTGACATGTTACGAGGCCGCTCTCAAGTAGTGGATGCTGGCGATGGCGATAATAAATCAGATCCACTGCCTTCGTCTATGGGAGTACCGCAGGGTTCGTCGGTGTCAAATATAATGTTCTCTCTCCTACTAAACGATCTCCCCGATGCCGTAAAGGGTGCAGGCATATTCATGTATGCAGATGATGTGGCTGCCGTAGTAACAGCTCTTACAATAGAGGAATTGGAAGAGAAATTAAATATTGTAATTAACGGCTTAAATTCATGGTTTAGAGCTAATGGTTTTATGTTAAATTCAAAAAAGACTCACTTCGTTCACTTTTGTCTGTCGGGCCATCATACAAAACCACTTAAAGTTTCGCTAAACGGTGTCAGAATTGAGCAAGTACAGAACACCACATTTTTGGGATTCGAGATTGATCGCAGCATGACGTGGGAGCACCACATCGACAAGATGTGTGCTAAGGTCAGCAGTGCGTGCTTTGCGTTAAGACGAGTATCCCGAGTGGTGTCTGCGGATGTGTCGCGGGCGTGTTACTTTGCCACAGTGCATTCTCGGTTACAATACGGCGCCGAGCTATACGCGCGCGCTGCCGATTGGGAGCGTGCGTTCCGCGCCCAAAAACGTGCCGTACGTGCTATCGTTGGCGTATCGCAATGCACATCCGTCAGACCATATTTCAAAGAGCTTGGCATACTTACGTTACCTGCTATAATGATCTTCCAGGTGGCTGTGTATGTCAGAAATAATCTAGAATCATACAATACGCGAGGAGAGAGACATTCTCGTAACATGCGTAACGCGGATAAGCTGGATGTTATACCACACTCTCTAACGAGGTCACGGAAGTTAACTCATATTATGGGACCTGAAGTTTATAACACGCTTCCCAAAATAATTATATCTGCCCCAAGTTTCGGCAGCTTCAAAAATAGATTAAAGTGCTGGCTTATCGATCAAACTTTTTATAGTTACACCGAATTTTTAGAGAGTGATGGCAAAGTCCTATAAAAATGAATGCAAACATTTGACATGGAACATATTATACTCATATAATGCTTGACAGTTTTCTGTACAATAATTATTATAATACAGTAAAGTAGTCATTTTAAACTTTGAAAATGTATACAATTTGTATGCTCTTTCTTTTGTTTTTATGTTTTTATTAATTGACGTGTAAATTGTACATTTATGAATAAAGTACTTTGACTTTGACTTTGACTTTGACTTAGGATAAAATATTGTGTGAATAAACAAGCAATATTTTTCATGAAGCACAGAATAAATCAATATTATCCTGAATTACCAGAACATAGTAGACTGTCTACTACAACAAGGTCTTCCAATATTTAAAAAGCCATATTAGCAATATTTTTTTTTTATACCTAAGTTCCGTGTTACCCGTGCGAAGCCGAGGCGGGCTGCTAATATTGTATAAATTTGATAGGTAAACTATAATATTTAATGTAAAGTATGATTTGAAATAAATATTTTATTGCCCAGTTTTTGATTATTTATTGAAGTTCCTCCATATATCCATATAAATATATATATGTACTTATAAAAGCGAAATGTCATTCATCACGAAATCTCAGAAACTACAAGCGTGCTAGGAGCCTGAAATTTTGCATGGAGGTGCCTTTTAGCACGTAGGCGCTCGCTAAGACAGGGTTTTGCAATGTAAATGTTCTAACAATTTTGTAATTTAAAACTGTACAGGGATGAAATACCTACGGATTGAAAGTCTGCATTATTCAAGATAAAGCCATGAAAATCTGTGGTTAGACACTTGACACTTTTTATTTTTGTTTTTTTTTATTTAAATTTGCCACTCCACAGACTCCGGAGTCCGTGATCTTTGCCATTACAATTTTTTTTTACATAATAAATCTTGGATTAGGAGAAAAAGAGGAATACAGGGGGGAGTTGGGAACATTTTAAACCCAACTCTAGTGCTCGTCCGTTGAGCTGATCACTACCGGTTTGGGATTCCGATAGTAATCGACTCTGTGTACCTATTCATTCATCAGCCGCAAGACGTCCACTGTTGGACATAGGCCTCCCCCCTAGATTTCCACAACGAACGGTCCTGCGCAACCTGCAACCAGCGGTTTCCAGCGACCTTTGTGAGGTCATCTGTCCATCTAGTGGGAGGCCGTCCAACACTGCGTCTTCCGGTTCGTGGTCGCCACTCGAGAACCTTTCTTCCCCATCGGTTGTCAGTTCTGCGAGCGATGTGGCCTGCCCATTGCCACTTCAGCTTAGCTACTCTTCGAGCTATGTCGGCTACTTTCGTTCTTTTGCGAATATCCTCATTCCGGATTCTGTCGCGCAAAGAGACTCCGAGCTGTCCGACTGTGTACCTATACTGTAATAATATAACTGTGATAACATTTTATTAATATCTAGCCAACAAATTTCATGCGTATGACTTTGAAAATGACAGAATTATCCTCTTAGGTGTTGAATTTTCCAAAACCCCGTCTTAGCGAGCGTCTACGTGCTAAGAGGCAACCTCCATGGAAAAATTGAGACTCCTAGCATTTGTAGTTTCTCAGATTCGGAGGTGCACCCATCACCTTTTGATCTTATAAATATATATGTATATGTTGATTTAAAATTAACTCTGTCTGTTTGTCTCTTACACTATCACACCTATACAATTGAACAAATTATGTTACCGATTAACCGATAAGCTGTTTTTAGTTAGCGTACATTTGTATGGATATACAAATACTGCCTGAGTTACCTTAACAATTATTTCACGCCGACGACGTCGCGCGTAACAGCTAGTTTATTTATATTACATAAAACCTCTTAGAATGTAAACACTGTAGCAATAATGAATTTTGTAAAAACCTTTGATTATAGAATAAACTGTAAAAATTAACTATTTTGATTAGGTTCTGTCATTGACTCTTGACAATCAGTTCTACTAGGGTCCATGTCTGAGATTAGACTCCAAGTGGGCTCCCAGATCCCGCCAGAAGCTCTGCGGTCAGCCCGGAGTGTCACTTCTCCATACTTGGCCTTGCATGGCTCGCTCTACTCACTACCTCCCTTGAGTTTCTGGCTCCCGTATTTTTTATATACACTCTAGGGATAGTAGCGACAACACAAGGTGGAGTCGGGGTGCTCCGAGTCTGACCTGAGTCCTAAGTAAGTGTGTACTATGGGTGGCTGTACTATACTAGGATGTAAAAGCCGCAGTGAAAGAAAAATAAACGGAGTCTCATTTCACTCGTAAGTATATATAAAACATAATACCTACATGCCATACCCGTAATACCCACGCGAAGCTGAGGTGGGCTGTTAGTATTACATAAATCTGACAGAAAAACTTTTGCTAATATGGAATATAAAGTTGAATTTGACAAAAAAAATATATTATCCTGTTTTTTATAGTTTAATTAAGTTCCTCCTAAATAAATAAATACAATTATTTATATTAAATAAAATCTTTTATTAAATGGTATTTAGAATATGAGCCGAGTAATCTGTAAATGGTAATTAGTTACGTAGTAGGCTAGTAGGTGTTATAAATTTCGGGAGTCCTCATAAGGGGCATGGCCCCGTCTCATTTATCACATTTTGGTAGATTCCTTAATATGGCTTAGTAAGTATCTCATCTGTTGCCGCAATAGCTACTGATAAAATAGATAGAATTTCCCGTTGAATTCATAGAAACGATTGCAGCACCAAATTACCCTTTTCCAATGGAATATTTTTTTTATGGCAATACTTTTTGAATATCAATTGAAATTGAATTGAAAATTGAATTGAAATTGAAAGAACGAGAAGCACTATAGTAGTCAGGAACTTTGTAACTCTATATTGTATTCCTTACTCTAAGGTTTCATCCTACTATATTTTTTTTTGGTTTTAAAAATTATCAACCCTGGTCCAATTTCAAATCTCAGTGACATTTGTTATTTTTTGAGGAAGTTGACTAAAGCTATAAAACCTTAAATCTAGCAAAACGTAGATAAAGTATACTTTGGGCAAAAATGTTTATAAGTGTGAATCGTTTAATAGGTCAATGACAAACTTGTACATAAAATATCTTAAGTCAAAGTGATGTTTCAGTATTTTTATAACTATTGTCTTAATACACTGAAATAATGACGACTAGTAGTCGTATAATATGTTCGATATTGAAAAGTATTGATTTTGAAACCTTGAAATATTGTCAGTAAAATTTAAATGCTTGTTTTTATAAGTTTGAAACAAAATTTGTTTCAAACATCACTAGACGAATTTAATTTATAACCGTTGTTCCTATTATAAAACCCAGCTTAAGCTTAATTTTGTTTGAGTTCGTTTGACGTCACGAAAGTTTGAAAATATCTGTACTGAGTTGTCTTGCCTCAAACATTTTACAGATTTTTGGCTTGTATAAGCCTTGAAGTAAGGCTATTATACTACTGAATACGGCGCTAGAATATATCAGAATATTGGACTTTCGATTTCTTATCTTCATTTTAAAATCTAAAGAAGTTTCTAATACGCTTAATTATTTTTAATGTCGTTTCGACATTTTCTTCCTTTTTACTTTTTAGGTCCACAAAATCCGGATAAATTGTGTAGGTAAATCAATCAGCATTCAGAATATTAAAGACATCTGATAGATTGATGGTGATTCAATTCCATTTTATAAGAAAGCAATCACGAAAGTGTTTGCGTAAACATTTTTATTAGAATTCAAGTAGCTTTTATGCACTGGTTTATAGACACATCGAGTAGGATTCGATTCCACTAAATTTGATATAAAATAAACGGGATTGTGCTCGTATTTATGTGTAAGACTAAATAAAAACATATATTAAAATGCTCAGCTTTTATGGTACGTGTATTGAGTAGTACTTATCTAAACATAGGAAATACATATGTATTGCAATATTTATTGTTGCTAGCAACACCTCGCGTTTATATTTATTTGTAATCTTTTGCGGTACTATCGTCTAGCTAAAATATATGTGAATTAGGGGAGAGTGGGGGAATCACGGACGGCGGGTAATGCCAGACGCACAGGGTTATCCATGTTAGAAAAGGAAAAAATATTTTTTGAACGACTCAATCGGAAGTCGACCCCAAACCCAGTGCCAAACAATAAGTGTTAAAGTGAGGACGCGCTCGCGTTTCAAGGTAAGTTATCTTGATGTTATAACAAAAAAATCATCTTATGTTTGTGTAAAATTGGATGTGTGTATCTTGGTATACAAAATGTTTAAGAGCATAGTGTTTTTTTGTGAAATTATGTGTAATTTAACAATATTTTGGAGCACTCATATCATCTATGGCATGGTTCTAACCTCAATTAAAAATGATATATTGTGTTCCTGGGCGAGTTGGCTAATAGCGGACAATTCGAGTGGGGTAAAGACGACCGTCCGCAATTACCCCTGGGCAATAAATGTAGATAGATAGATAAACTCTTTATTGTACTTAAATAACAAAGAAAATATAGAAAAAAAACCTTAGAATAAAGGAGCAATTGGCGACCTTATCGCTGAGAGCGATTTCTTCCAGGCAACCGTAGGATGATAAAAAAGAAACTAATAATGGAAGACGGGGAGTCTAACAATTTTTAATAACTAACAACTAATTTATGTTAATATAATTAATTATAGTGCAAATATTTGTGTGATGAATTCAAATGTTTTTATGTTTAATAAGTATGTATTTAAAACTATATAAATATTATATCAGCTATCTGGCCGCCATAATACAAGCTTTGCTTAGTTTGGGGTCAGATGGTGTTGTTTGTGAATTGTCCACCATTTTTTAAATTTTTTTTTGTTTATAACGTATTGAGTGCTAAACCTATTTTTTTCCAAAATATGTAAGCTAACAATGTAACTAAGTGGTCTTCCAGCCAGCATCCCTACACAATATGTTTTAGAAGAAAAAAAGAACAGGCTAATGTTAATAATAGGATTTACAGTAAAAAAAAAGCGAGAAGAATTTGGAATCTTTAGAAAATTATCCATGCAAGAAGAAATATAACTAATTGAACAACCAATAAAAAGAGAGAAATTAAGCAAGAAACATTTCAGAGAACAAAGAAGAAGAATTGTCAGAATTGTAATGAAATACATGTGCAACTAATTATCGAAGATTAGATAGTGTAGATTTTGGGCAAACGAAAAATGTAGAAAACACTTCGAAGGGAGTTTACGTGATTTTGTGCGATTTACAGTATGTTCGTGTTTGCCCCACAGCATGTGGGGTAGTTCCGGACACCACATGATTTGTTATTTTATTATAACTGAATTGTATTTAAAAACACAGTAAGTTAAGTTGATTAGTTTAACTAAAGCTTGATTAATAAATGGCTTTGATAACTTAATTTGATTTCGTTTTATTTTAACTTTCCCTTAGGTGTTCGCAATTACCCCACTCTCTCCTACTTGTGAAAATAAAGAATAGACAGAAGAAATCGAGCAATTGCGATAAAATCATCATCATCATCAGCCGCAAGACGTCCACTGTTGAACATAGGGCTCCCCCCTAGATTTCCACAACGAACGGTCCTGCGCAACCTGCAACCAGCGGTTTCCAGCGACCTTTGTGAGGTCATCTGTCCATCTAGTGGGAGGTCGTCCAACACTGCGTCTTCCGGTTCGTGGTCGCCACTCGAGAACCTTTCTTCCCCATCGGTTGTCAGTTCTGCGAGCGATGTAGCCTGCCCATTGCCACTTCAGCTTAGCCACTCTTCGAGCTACATATGTCGGCTACTTTCGTTCTTTGCGAATATCTTCATTACGGATTCTGTCGCGCAAAGAGACTCCGAGCATCGCTCTCTCCATAGCTCGCTGTGTGACTTTGAGCTTTGTTATGAGGCCCACAGTTAAGGACCACGTCTCAGTTCCATAAGTCATCACTGGCAACACGCACTGATTGAAGACTTTCGTCTTCAATAATATCAACAATTTTTATTATCACAACCATTTTTGTTAGGCAGTAGAGCCTTGTCAACGGCCCTACTTGATCTTTTACTATTTGTAGGTATCTATCAAAATATAA
The DNA here is from genome assembly GCA_963693475.1 of Ectropis crepuscularia. Taxonomy (NCBI): domain Eukaryota; kingdom Metazoa; phylum Arthropoda; class Insecta; order Lepidoptera; family Geometridae; genus Ectropis; species Ectropis crepuscularia. Next base: position 12,058,654 of record OY856346.1, read on the forward strand.
ATAAATATTGGTCTACACTTTTTCACACAAATCTACCTAGCCCCAAACTAAGCAAAGCTACTACTATGGAAGCCATATTGACATATATCATTATTAAAATATATTCTTCAGATACACAGAAACAGCCAGCCACAATTGTTTTGTAAAAAAAATTGTAGTGGTAGTAAAGGTACTCTTTTCAAACTCCATCTGGGGAAGCACACCTTTGCCGGTTATTCCATCGCCAATTGTGTCTATTTATGACATTGTTTTAGGTTTTTTTTAATTATCAGTATCTCTGTACTGTACTATGCATGTATTCTACATAAAATCTAACGTTAAAACATAACGTAGATGTGGATAGATATACTCTTTTATTAAAAGAGTTTGGATTACTTATTCATTTTAAACTATTATTTTTGCTTATTTATTTATTATATAGGTATACAAGCAAAACTTTTTTCCAATGGATGCAATGGATGTGAAATGCAATTTACTATCTTTTGTTTTTCTGTTGTTTGTAGTTGTTTTTTACTATATTTTTCACGACTTTTCAATATTTTTTCACCGTTTAAACCTTCCCTTAACTACTACAAACGTTTCAAAACCAAAATCAGCCAAATCGGCCCAGCCGTTGTCGAGTTTTAGCGGAGCCACGAACAGCAATGGGGTACAATCCTCAAAAAATCTAAGTAGCCCGTTAGTTAGATTGCCAAAAAATATTGTACACGTATTTTTTCTTTTGTTTCACAAACGAAAAATTACGAAGATACAGCGCTTCGAAGTTTCGTGTGACGTCACTTGTGAGTACGATTTTTACTCACAAGTGACGTCGCGACCCCCCACTCTCGAAGTTTGATGGTCTATATCTTTGACGATTTTTAATATTGAAAAAACAAAAAACATTTGTCCAATATTTTTCCATGATCTAGCTGACGGACTAATTAGGATGGTGTATTTTTGACCCAGTCCGGTACCCTATTCTATTTTATATACATATTTAGATGTCGGGAATCCTATCTGAATCGACCTTAATGTTTCCCAATAGTAAAAGTGATATTAAAAGTTTTAGATAAACATATCCAATATATCCATATAACGTTAGGAAAAAGTAGAATATTTTTTCTTCTAATAAACTGAAAAAACTCATTTTTTCATACGCAGATGCAAAGGTTAAATATCGCATCGCAGCCGCAAAGTTTTTCTTCCGCGAGCCGTATAATCTTAGGAATTAACTAGTGTTACTTAAGCGAAGAAATTTTAATACAAAAACTTAGCTCCCAGCTTATTAAAGTGGTATTTTTTACTTCAAGACGCTTAAAATACATAAAATTATTATTATAAAGTTATTTCGGACAGTTTTGAAAAGTTTTAGGGCGTAAAAACTGATCTAGATAGAGAGAGAAAGAGAGGGTGAAACGTTTCATCGGTTTGAAACACGAATCATAATTAATTAGTTCAACTTACAGGCATTTTGATCATTTTCACATAATTTGAGCTTAAAATTACAAAAAAAAAACAAATGTTTGAATAATACAGTGACATTCACTCACATAGATAGATATATAGATAGAAACACTTTATTGTAACACAAAGAAATTAAAATACTACACAGAAATAACTTATTAACTAGTGCCACAAGTGGCGGCCTTATTGCTGAGAGCAATCTCTTCCAGGCAACCACATATTTTATTATGAAATCTTTACGATCATTGAATTTAATGTTTCAATGTTCTAAACGGAGTACGTATTGCCTATTGTTTTCAATAGCTTCTTACAAAAACGTCGAAATCTCTGAGAATTTCCTGTGATTGACGTCAAAATGGCTCGTTAGTTATTCCCGCAGGGCCGGTCGACAAATAAATTTATCTGCATTTTTCTCAAAGAACATCAGATATTATTTTTTATAAAAAATTAATGAGACATTCTTGAGTAACAAAATAAGTATCCCGAGCTAAAATACTTTATAAGATCCGGGCGTAATTGAAACTTGAATAAGACCGTTAAATTCAGATAAAATTGTTGGTGGTTTGAACAAGGCGAACACAAAACATCAACATTTTTTTGAAAAGTTACGCTGAAAACTATATAGTTTATAAAAAAAAAAATGGTAATTTAATGAACACAACAGACACAAATCCTTTACAGAATACAACAAGGCAAATTAATCTACAGTAAATCTGACTTTGGTATTTATAATTCCACATACTTGTTTAAAATTAATAAGAAGAATTATTTGCGGATTATGTAATCGCTAAGTTTATGAGGAGAGATAGTCCTGTCTGAAGACGAAACTATGTATTTCATAAATAAATTAAATTTTCATTTTATCGATACAGAGTTTTTTTTTCTAAGTTTACTACAACAATACGGACCTCAATAGCTTTGTTGCACATACAGTTAGACAAAACTATTGAGTTCTAAATAATAATTCGATGCTATGCGTTGTGATGAGCCTGGTTACCCCTTGGAACTCTTCGAGAGATCAATATTTAGGCCCTACCCCAACGATAAAATGGTAGAAAAGTCATTATAATCTAGTTTATAATATTAAGTAAGTATTAAGTAAATATTAAGTAAGTATTAAGTAAGCATTAAGTAAGTATTAAGTAAGTATTAAGTAAGTATTAAGTAAGTATTAAGTAAGTAGTAAGAGTTTGAAAAAAAATTGGAACGCGTTGTGCCCGATTTTCGATGGGTGTACAAACAAATGAGTTCTGGGCTAATTTAGAGTTGAAAATCAGTTTACTTTGCTGTAAATGTCAAGTAAAACGAATTTCAATTAGATAGGTTGGTATTTATTTAAATTTTAGAATGTAAATGTAAAATAACGAGAAAAGGTGAGCCTCTGGCGTCGCGGCTCATAATGTTCCCTTTTGTGGACCTAATTTATGACGTCGAGCACGTAGCGTGTAAAAATGGAGGATGTATACGAATATGCAGGTTTAATTTTAGGGTCTTTTGTAAGAGAATGAATAAGGGGAAAGCCTTTAATTACGAACAAACCTCGAGCTGGTGCTGCTGCGTTTATAAATTAACTTCATATAAAACAACACTTGAAAGCGAGGCTGTTCTTTTCGAGCGAAAGCGCCCGGCATTCAACCGAGAATAAGTTGTTTTGCGCCAAAACACAGGCGTTTTGATTGCGATCTCCGTCAAAGAACCTTTCATAAATTTGAACGCGCATTCGGAGGCATAAATCAGAATCGGAGTAGCAACAATGCATCGAGCAATCATTTCAGCCAAAAGAGTGACTTTAAAACAAATCGAACCAGTGAACGGGCGATGTTGACACTTTGTGACAAGCGTAAAATAATGCCTCTGTGGGTACGTTTAAGCTTGGTGAGTCAATGATTTGATTATGGCACACACACATGATAAAGAGTAATTTTATATTGAATATTAAACAGGACTTCATTGCAATTTAAATATTTTTTTATTACCTCCCGACGCGACGTTTCAGTCGGGTTACACGGCCGTTGTAACCTCACGAGACGATTGAAAAATATGCGCTTGCAGGTCGTCTGATTCAGAAATTTTGCTAGTTTGTTGCATAATCACGTCGTAAAATCTGAAAGGATCCAGCTGACATTTGAAACCCACACAGATTATAATCTGGAACAATACGGGTATATCCCAAAGATATGGCGAGTGCCTTAGCAAATATTCCTTTTATTATACTATGCGGACAAATTCGCTGATACTACAATTAATTATATAATCAGTGTTTGAGATCAGACTAATTGTTATTTATAATCAGAATGAAAATCGTTTATTGCTGTAACTATTTATAAAATATAGTATTAAACTTCATAATAATTGTGACAACAGTTTGCCCATTTTGAACGTACAAATTTGTTTTATGTATGTTACCGGAAATGTATGAAATCAAGTAATTGTATACACATCCTAGGAAATGTGTACAATTCCGATACTATTTAGGAAATGTATAAAATATTGTTTGAAAAACTATTTAGTTCATAGATATCCTAGGAAATGTATAAATTTCTTCGGAATTGTATATAATTCCAATATCGTATTAGGAAATGTATAAAGTAAATTCTTTCTGTAATAAAACTCTAACCTAACCTAACCTATTTTGTTAATTAGAAGCCCAGGTCCAACAGTCAAACATATCAAATAGCGTATGAACTGTTGGGAAACCATGGAATCGGGAAACAAAACATAAGTTGTGAGTCAATAGCAACCTGTAAGTTTTCGAAACTCGAAGCGAACAACCTAAATTAAAAAATAATAATAACCTAAAGCAATACCCTCCCCTCGTCCCGCTGTCCCCGCGTACCCACCAATAATAATAAATCTTAAATGTTTTACATTTCCGATTATTATTTAGGAAATGTATAGATTTCCTAGGAAATGTGTATAATATAATTTATTTCACACATTTCCGTGCGATTTTAGGAATTACATACATTTACTAGGAATTGTATACAATGACGGATTACATACATTTCCGTTAACATGTATACTAACACAAGATTTACATAATACAAATGTACATAGATTTTTTACTGTTTTATGAATCATTATTATTACACAAACGTATTTCTATTTACCTACTCTTTATGTCTTGTTTCTAATCTTGTAAAAAAAATGTTGTTCTAGGATTTAAAAAAATACTGGAATATTACTTTTAATGATTACTTAATATTAACGTGAAAATTAATTCACGATGAGGAGTTTTCAATGGGTATGAATGACAGATGTGTGAAAAACTAACATTGACATTTACTCTTAATTTTTTTGTTAACCGTTAATATTAGCACTACCCGTTTTATTTTTAGCAGAGTTTTATACTCATTTGACGTTCCTGACCCATATAATAAAACTCGTGAACTTATCTTAATATTTTTTATAACAGTTCGTTGTTTTATGAAACAATGAACAGCTTATATCTTGAAAATTATCGACCGTTGCATCCGCCGCGCCGCCATCAAATATTTTTGTGAAGTTTGTGAATATTTCGTTATAAAAACACATTTTAAATCGTTAAACTGCTAAATTGCTTACGAGGCTCGTTTGGCACTGTCTCAGACCAACTATTCTAAGGGGGCGAGCCTAGTTCTAACACACCCCTTTCGTGCTCTTATGAATGTCAAAATGAGCTTTATTGTCAAAAATGGTCAACTGCAAGTCCACCGCTTTTCGTAGATGTGTACATGTTTTGTTTAGGTGTGTAGCATATGTCTTAGTACAAACAGAGGCTTGTTGTTCATGTATGAGTTCAAGTTTACAAATGTGTGAAAAATACGTTCCCTCCGCGCCCCGCCAATAAATGTAAGAAAAAGTTTGTTGGCAAGCCTTGTCAAACCAAATGTCTTGCGTCCTCCTATGGTAAATAAATACTCAAAGAGCACTGCGCGTGCATTCTATTTGAAAAAAAAAGACTTAAACCTAAGTCGACCCGGACCGATCATAATATCACACGTAAGTTATACGTGAATTCATTAAAATATGCAAATATTATCATGGATTTGAGACTATCTTTTAATTTACACAGGAATCTACAATGAACAACTACTTTATCGCTACTTGTTCAGTGCGGTGCCGATACTACGGACGGATCTGTCCATCGATTCGTTCGTCACAGTATGCGGACTGGGGCTGGTTGTGGGTTTTACCATTATTATAGAGTTTGCTGATGGAACAGGTACGAGCGCTAACCGCAAATAAACGAGTTGTCAACTGCAAACATTAATGCGGTTCAAGCCATATGAATGTGCTGTTGTTTTGCAAAGCGATTAATTAAAAGGATTCGATTAGTAAATAGTGCCCAAATTCCACTATGTATTTTGTATTATCAGCGAACATTTTTAAATAAATGGCTTAACATTTACAACTTGACTATTGATTGGAGTTACTTATGTCGAAGTTGCCTGTAAACGAATTAGGTTAATTAATTCCTTTTGAAAATATGTTACATTTATTTATTTTCGTATCATGGTGGCCTGATGCCTGACAATAATGTCGAATAGGATTAAATATTAAATCATGCGCCTCTAATTTCACTGATCGACACATTATTTTATACTTTATGTTTTGTCGTGATACCATCTTACAAATCGATGAACGGCGTGCCGGCTGAATGGACAAAATCGTGTCACGTTCCACCTGAGCCAAGCCTGCAAGCGAGAGCGCGGAACCTACAATAGAGAGGCATGATCTGCGTAAACGTGTGACTTGTGACGCGTCTACATAATTATATTGAGTTTTTCACGTATAATTGTCGTGCGTAAACCAATTTAACAAAGAATTATTTTTCTGTTTATGGGTTTTAAAAAAATACTGGCACATGCCAATTTCCTACTTTTTTAAATATACCTACACATTTATTAATTTGGCAAGAAAACTAATACACAGTCATGTTAAGATATGTTTTATCAAATAATAATTTATAAGATTATCTTAATTAAATATAAAATTAAATAATAATTTATAAGATTATCTTGAATTAACGACTTTAGGTAGATCTCTTTGCTGACTCCAAAAAATCCGACCAGTCCCACCTTCCCAAATAACGTTTTTTCAATATCCAAAGATCCTGACGAAATTTTTCACAGTGCTCTTCAAAAATCTCCCTGATTTTGTGGAAATTGAAGTGCATAAAGTGAAGTTTTATGTTCATGATACATTTTAGCCCTTGCAAGTGTGTTAGTATAAACTCAACAAGCTCTAAATAGTGGTTAAATTTAGTTTTTGCCTGGTAAATTGCTCATTATTAAAACAAATTATTTCCAAGCGTTCCTTCTACTTCAGTCAGCCGGAAAGAAAATTTATAAAAGTACTATAAATAGCAAAAACTGTTAAAAATAATAATTTCCACGTCGATTTCAGATAAAAAATAAAAATAGTACAGGAAACAAACATTTATTTTTATTTTTGTTGATTTGTGTCATTGTTCCAAACACAGATATTTTATCTTATATATAAAATTCTCGTGTCACAGTGTTTGTTTCCTTACTCCTCCGAAACGGCTTTACTGATTTTTACCTAATTTTATATGCATAATTGCATATTCAGTAGGTCTGAGAATCGGATACTAGCTATTTTTCATACCCCTGAGTATTAGGGGTTGTTCACCCCAAACATTATTTTTTTATTTTTGGTCAAATTTTTTTGTTTTTATTTTTTTATAATGTGGCGTTAAAAAATACATACAACCCTACATTTTTACCATTTATCACCAACCCCTGTTTTTTTTTTATAGCCATTTTAGTAATTTAATCATTTGACAGTGAACTCCTAAACGACTGGACCGATTTGAATGTTTTTTTTTGTGTGTGTATTCGAAGATGGTTAGACGGGCCGCTAGTGATATTATAAAAGTTGCCACCATCAATTCAATTTCAATTTCATTTATTCGAACCATTGGAAATTAACATCACTTGGTAACGTCACATTATACAATTTTAAAGAAATAATTAATTTAATATCTTAAGCGGCTGTAAAAAGGCCTTGTCATATAAATAATGCAGCTGTAAAGGGGCTTTGTCAGAGAACATGTTTGTGATAAAGAATAAAATAAAAAATGTCAATAAAGAATATTATAAATACTGTGATGTTATATAATACAAAATGTAATGAATTCATGATGTTATGCCAATGTCTAGTTAAAATTAGAATGTAATACTTATCTCCTTCGACCACTCTTTTCTGCTTTGAATAAATTCTTTGGTTGTGTAGAAGGCTTTTCTTATTAAATACTTTTCTATAGCAGTCTTAAACTTTTTTTCTTTGAGACCTACCAACTGATTAGGAATAATATTATAAAAACGCACACAATTGCCAACAAAGGAAACATTTGTCTTCTGAAGTCTACACTTTGGAAAAACAAATTTGTTGATATGCCGTGTTCTAGGATTATCATCCGACATTTTCCTGAGAATGGATTGGTGTCTTCTCGCATACATAATGCATTCGTATATGTACAGTGATGGTAAGGTAAGAATATTTATAGTTTTAAAAATTTCTCTGAGTGAACCTCTTGCAGGTACATTATATAAATTTCGAATTGCTCTTTTTTGCAAAATGAATACTGAATCTATGTCAGCGGCTGAGCCCCATAGTAGCACACCATACGCCATCACACTATGGAAATATCCAAAATACACCATTCTAGCTGTGGAGATATCAGCTATTTTTCTTATTTGTCGGACAGCATGTGCCGCCGAGCTCAGCCTGTCATTTAGTTTATTAATATGGGTACCCCACTGTAACTTTGAGTCCACCGTGATGCCCAAGAAGACTGCTGTATCGGTTAGTTGTATAAGTTGATCTTTCAGTTCAATTCTGAATTCTACAGTTCGCACATTTGAAAGGGAAAATCGTATGCATTTTGTTTTTACAGGGTTCAGAACTAAACTGTTTGCATCAAACCAGTCACATACTTTAGCCAGCATATCATTAACTGCTGACAACTCCGAGCCACCTCTTTTGATTTTACATAATAGCGACGTATCGTCAGCAAACATAATAATTTCGGAATAAATAAATTTTTGTGTCATGAAGGGAAGATCATTTACATATACTAAGAACAGGAACGGCCCTAGTATTGATCCCTGAGGAATTCCCATTTTAAGAGACGATCCTTGTGATCTTACCCCATCTATATCAACAAGTTGAATTCGATCTCTTAAGTAAGATGTAATAAGGGTCAAAGCATTTTCCGAAATACCATAAAAAGCCAACTTGTTTAGCAATATCTTGTGATTGACACAGTCGAATGCCTTAGAAAGGTCACAAAAAACACCAACCACATCGTGACAGTCTTCCCACGCACTCAGTATAAACTTCGTGAGACTTATGGCTGCGTCAGTCGTTGATCTTCCCCTTGTAAAACCGAACTGCTGTTTATGTAGTAGGTTATTTGAATTAAAATAAGCCAACAGCTGACCTAAAATAAGTTTTTCAAAAATCTTACTGACGCACGGCAGAATGGAAACTGGTCTATAGTTACCAGGATCCTCTTTTGTACCCGATTTAAATAGTGGTAGCACTTTGCTATGTTTCATGAGATCCGGGAATGTCCCATTTTTGATGCATGAATTGAATAAGGCTGCTAGGTAAGGTGCGATGCTTTTCAAAAAGCCTTCCAAAACTTTAACTGACATTCCCCATAAATCTTCAGTTGTCTTTACTTTAATCTCTTTAAAAGTTTTAGTAATTGTTAGTGCAGATACCTCATGAAATGTGAAGGAAGACAACGGCTTGTTTACATTTTCGCTTAGTAATAACTCAGCCCGTGAATCCGCAGATGCCAAGTGTTTTGTTATTTTATTAGGTACGTTTTTAAAGTATTCTTCAAATGCACTGGCAATATCAGATCTATTTGTAACAATTTTATTATCTATTGTCAGTTTATTAAATTTTTCACGAATTTTGCATTTTCCCGTTTCTTTGTTTATTATATTCCAGGCTGTTTTTATCATGTTATCCGACTGTTTAATTTGGTTGCTTATAAAAATTGATTTTGCTCGTTGACATGCAGCTTTGAAAATTTTTGAATATGTTTTTACGTAATTTTTTGTTGCGTCATCAGTACAATAAGTTTTAAGTTTATAAAGATTATATAAATTACTCCTACTTATGAACAATCCTGGTGTGGCCCATTGGGCAAATTTTGGTTTAGCATTAATATTGATTTCTTTTGTCTGGAAAATTTCATTAAATTGATTAATTAACATATCAAAAAATAAATTGTAACTGAGATCTGGATTAGAAATTAGTATGTCAGAATTATTATTAATTGAGTTTTCAAATTGATTATTAATTTTAATGTCAGAATTATTTTTAATCATAATATCAGAAGTATTTTTAAACGTAATGTCAAAAACTGTTATGTCACGCGAATTTTCAATGTCAGAAGGAAATTTAGTACTAAAGAAATTATTTATCACATTTTTCAATTGTTCTATGCGATTTTGTGTAATAGGTCGGACAACAACTTTTACTTCTGTTCGTTTCACCACGGCAGGAAGAGAGATGCATAGTCCTTTATGATCAGAACGTAGAAGGTTCAAGACTTCAGACTGTAGCCATTTACAATTTACAAACATATTGTCAATGCAAGTTGACGACACTCCCTTTTTAGAGATTGCTACTCTTGTTGGTTCCAGAAATACCTCTATGAGATTGAATGACTGGAACAATGCAAGTATTTTACTTTTGGTAGATGAATTTGTTAGTATGTCGGTGTTAAAATCACCACAGACAACAATCTGCTTATTTTTGTCAGATATCTTACACAGAGTTTCTTCCATCACTGTTAAGAAGGTCTCAAAGTTTGCTTTAGGAGGTTTGTAAACACATACTATAATATACAATTCTAATTCCACACATGCTAACTCACAATGATGTTGTACATTAAATTTTTCAATGTCTTTCCGTGCTTTATATTTGATGTCATTCCTTACAAATATTATACATCCACCTCCCAACGAATTTTTCCTGCAGAAGACACTACCAATTACATAATTATTCAAATAAAAGTTTTGCTGCAATTTCGATACCCATGTCTCTGTAAAGCAGATGACATCATGCTGTTGCGAACTTTCCAGATACATTTCGATCTCTTCTAATTTACCTATCAACCGATTAATATTTTGGTATAAAATGCTTATTGAGTTTTTGTTACCTTTCTTATAGCTAGAGTTAACATGGCCAGGTCGGTCTTGATTATTTTTACGTTTTGTCGTAACATAGCAAGGCCTCCCTGTTGTCAGATTATTTAGTTTAAATCGCTGTCGTTAGTTTTTATTGATATGACTACATTCAGCGGTTTTTGTTTTTCCCTATTACGGTCATTTAGTAAAGAACAGAACATCAATTTGGCTAATTTAATTTTAAGATTACGCGCAAGCAATTGTTTTTCGCCAACCAACTTAAAGTTGACTATAAAATTATTAATATCAAAATATAAAAATTCACTACTTTTATTTGAGATTAAATTGTATAAGGTCATATTAAGTAAATATATTCTTTGATTTTGTTCTTCGCTCAACGATGATGAATAAGGAAAAGTACAAAATATTATTTTATTTATGTTACCAGTTTTGTGTAACTTTATCAAAGAATCAATACAGTTTACAAGAATACGTTTTGTTAAGCCTTGGGTATCTCCCATCATTATTAAAATATTGCTGTTTTTCCTAAACTTTCCAAGCATTACTTTTTTAATTAGTTGTTCGAGCTTAATATTTGGGAGGGATGTGTTCATAATACTTTGATTACTGTTTACAAGTATGTTACTGAAAATTTCGCCGAAGCCAATACCTATGCTATCACTAAATAGTTGTATTTCACCGACGTTTCCAGTCTCTTTATCATTGTATGAGTCTTGTTGTGTACTAAATAGCACAGTTTCTTTGGACTCTGTTATAAAGGACTTGTTGAATGGCGAGATACAATTTTTTTCAGACATAAAGCTTGTTTCCGAAAGTGACTCTTGCTGTTTCGAGGGATTTGTTAAGCTCTTCAGTGCTATTACAAGATGCTCTATTTCTTTTTGAGCTAACTCATATTTCATGTTCAGCTCTTTTAGGCTTTTTTCTAATCTATGAATATTATGCAATTCTTCCTCATGTTCTTTTCTGTAGTTGTTAATTTTTATTTTGTCTTCATATATTATATTTCTCAACGCCATTTTATCTTTTATTATCTCAATGTTTGTGCGATTATTATACTTTAAGTTTTTCTTATGTTTTAGGATCAGTCTTTTTATTTTTAAATACTTTTTGAGTGTGTTTTTGCCTGTAATCCAAATTTTGTTGGGTTTCAAATTCGATGTATCATTTTCTTTAGTTAGATCTATGGTTTCAATTATTTTCTGGTCCTTTTTTCTTTTATCAATTTATTGTAAAGATTTAAAATATTTTCAGAATCTTTTTTATTTTTATGTATGTCAAAGCTTTGTATTAATGTCTGTGTTTGATTTAACTCATATCTAAGGTTTTTAATGACTAGATGAGCTTCGTTTAGTTCTATCTTTAAATCCTCATATGTTTTAGCTTTTTCTTTCAAATTATTTATTTCCAATAGTAGTTCCTCTATTTTTGTTTCAAAATTTCTCATTTCTATTTTCAAACGCGAATTTTTATCCAAAATGTTTTGAATTTCTATTTCTCCTTCATCCCTTTCTCGTAATAAAGTTTTATTCTCATTTTTAGTATTTTGTAAATCAAATAATGTTGCTTTTAATTTTTGCTCTAATTCGCGAATACTGTGTTGTCTGGTTTTCATGATTTATAAATTAATATAAAATGAAAGGCTATATACAGCTATTCATTAGTTTGCCTTCACCATATAGTTCATAAAATGTTCATTGGCTCTTGCGAAAATATAACACAATGATTTCCAGATAATAAATACTTTTGTGGATAAATAAATTCGGTACACTAGTCGTATGTGTTATACTCAAAACAATTATAATTCGGAACTTTGTCAAGTGCAATAATATGATATTTAACTTTGTGCTAAGTTGTTCATTTCATAATTTGTTGTATAGCCAGTGTATTTCGGAACTCAATTCAATAGTTCAAAAATTCAAAATCAAACGTCACCTGTCATTCTCTCGTGTGCTCTTGTCGTGAGTATTTGTTCTGTGATGTCACCGGTCAGCCGGTCACCGATCAGCGATTGTTGAAGTCAATGAACAGTAATCACATTCTAGTTGTCAATGAAAATTAGTTTTACCCTCATATAGAGTAATTGAAGTGACTTGTGAATTGAATATTGTGTCAACAGATTCTTAACGAAATCCGAAAGCGTTGAAAGTGAATTAAATACATTGATACATCTCACCACCGATGATTTGTTACGCCATTTGTTTTGGAGGTAAAAATCACTTGTGTTATTCACTCGCGACTTAACTTTTGATGCCTTTTTCCAATATTTTTTAATTATTAATGTGTCGAAAATTTCTCTTCTATGTTTACCTGGCCAATGTTGCCAGTCCAATCAATAGGACTAGAATCCTATAGAAGGACATCACGAGCATGTTCCAAGAAATATATTTGTCGAAAACAAATGTCCCTCTGCCATCTCGCACTTGATCAATTTGGTAAATTATGGTTCTAATACGCCGTTTACATTATTCCAGTCCAGTGACCGAATCCAGCGCTGGATTACTTACTGGAATATTGGAAACCGGCACTGGAATAATGTAAACGGGGTATTACTCTTTCCTTTTAAGAACAGTAGTGAACAACAGAAAATCTATTCAACTACTATACATTTTTGAACCCCAGATTTTAGCTACCGTGATTGCAGTCTTCTATCTTAAGTCTTGTCGACGATATTTATAATTTTTTGTGAACATAACAAAGCTACTACCATAATATACCTATCTGATAACATTAGATTGTCAATAGTTTTGTTAAAATAGTATGGCGTGTTCTGGCACACTTTCGTCGCAAATTCATGGCTTGCGAACAAACGGTCGCCACTCCGCCTCCGCCCAGGGAATCCTTCGAAGTTTAAAACATATTGGCTGTGTAGGAAGTTATTTGTATATAAATTGCTATTTTGCAGGCTTTGCACGAACAGTGTCTTTTCCTTATATTCAAAATCAGCGTTCATATAAGTTTGTAATAAGTTGTGAGACTCTGAGACTTTGGGCGGAGTTGAGTGATGAATGTAGAGCTGAAAGTTTTAGTAGATTTATTGAGATTAAAAAATGTTCTCTGGCAAGACAAGGTTGCTATTACCATAAGTACACCAATTTTATTTCCACTTGCTAGTGAATTTGGATGTTGGTTGTTAAATTGACTGGACTTGTCGGGAGAATGCCAACTACCGATCTGGAACCCTTGGTCCCAATCTCACGCGCCCCCTGTATTTTTTAATTTTTTTAACTATAATAGGTTCGCACTTGACCACCATCTCGTCTGATGTTAAGCGACGATGCGATCTACAATAGAACGTGCTTACCTAGAAGAAACCGATTCGCTCTGGATTTGAAGACACCAAGATTATAACCATCGGGGAAAACCCACTCAGGAAACGCATTCCACAACCTAGACGTTCTTATCACAAACGTGATTTTCAAAGTTATGTGCGTAATTCAAAAACATTTGGCACCCGCCACCCGCCAATTTACTACTATAAGGTGCCGATGTAAATTCTTCTCTTGTGAAATAAGGCTACAAGTCTTAGCAAGGAAAACTTTAAGTGGCTTTTCAGGTGTTTATTATAAACGTAGCTATCAACGTGATGTAAAAACGGTGACGGGAAACACCGTGACTGATGTTCCTAGAATTTTTGTACGTCGTATTGTGCGATGAATAATAAATAAAAAATATTGTAATGTGAATAAATCCCCGAATCCAGCACAAATTTCAAGAACAAACTTGATACTGAAATAGATACGTTTTAAATGGTATATCTATTACCGTCGTTCCTTTCTGGTTTGAATAATTAAGTGCACTGACCGTCTGTCTTTGTCTTTGACATACATTGAATTTCCATCTCCTGTAAATGCACCTATAGGTATACCAATGCATTATTGGCATTTAGTAATCAAATTGTATGCCCGTCAAGGTAGTTCTCTCAGCCCGTCCTGATTATTATTACCAAGTTGCACGGTTCCATTATGGTTATTATCAAAGCTGGAGAGAGCTATTGATGTTAAAATTATACGCTTTGTGAGAGTGACCCAGTTATCAGCCTGAAAATGATAAAGTTTGTAACAAATTAACTTAAAATAAATAAAAGAAATGTTTGAGTATCTTTCTGAATCATATCGTGGCCGTATGTCTACGTTTAATTATGTAATTATTCTTGCTCTAGTGTATATTTAGAACTGAATTTCTGAACTGAACATTTTAGGCTCCTTGGATAATTTTTGAAATGAGAATAAACAAATAAATATATATAATATTTTGGTGGATAATTCACACACAACAAACACTATCTGACCCCAAACTAAGCAAAGCTTGTATGATGGCGGCCAGATAACTGATATAATACTTATATAGTTTTAAATACATATTTATTATACATAGAAAAACCCAGACACAGTGCAAACATTTTAATTCATCACACAAATATTTGCACTGGGTGGACAAAAAACCCACGACTCTCGGCTTCGGAGGCAGAGCTACTACTCACTAAGCCACGAGGCCAGTCAAACGCATACATGACACTAAAACCGTTACCGACACATCTACTCGTATATGTGTCACCGTTACATCATAAACACCGTTATATTACAATCAATCTTGACAGAGTCCGCCTGGGGAAGTACCACACCTTTGTCAGTTATTCTACCGCCAAGCAGTAATGTGCAAACATTACTGTGTTCCGGTTTGAAGGGGAATGTTTCCAGAGAAATTACAGGGCTTAGAGATATAACATCTTAGATCTCTGGGTGACGAGCGCAGTACAGTGCTAGGTAATAATTTGGACTCTTCATGTTCCAATAACTTCGTGTCACTGTACTGTCATGTGGCAGGCATGTTCCTTATCATCAGGCACATGTTCTGCTCGTCTCGTCAACCTTTATTTAAAAACAAAAATATATTTTGTTTTCAAATTTGTTTGTTAATTAAATATATCTATATTTTCATAAATAGTGCCTTAATTTGTTTTGTGATTCGGTGTCGCGGTTTTGAAATATCAACAAAAACCTAAAATTTCCTGACTTCGACGATTTATTTGTTACTATCTCGCTGTTTCATTACAACTATGTTTAGTTGATTTCATAATACTTATGAAATTTAGTCGAGTGTATTTAATTTTCGACAAAGAGGTCCAGCGAAGGAGCCAACTCGGATGGGCAGCGTTCGGGAATCTACGGCACATCTTGGAGTCCAAAATACCCCAATGCTTGAAGACAAAAGTCTTCAAATAGTGCGTGTTGCCAGTTGCCAGTGATGGCTTATGGAACTGAGACGTAGTCCTTCACTGTGGGCCTCATAACAAAGCTCAAAGTAACACAGCGAGCTACGGAAAGAGCTATCTTCGGAGTCTCTTTGCACGACAGAATCCGTAATGAGGATATTCGCAAAAGAACGAAAGTAGCCGACATAGCTCGCAGAGTAGCTAAGCTGAAATGGCAATGGGCAGGCCACATCGCTCTCAGAACTGACAACCGATGCGGAAGAAAGGTTCTCGAATGGCGACCACGAACCGGAAGACGCAGTGTTGGACGGCCTCCCACTAGATGGACAGATGACCTCACAAAGGTCTCTGGAAACAGCTGGTTGCAGGTTGCGCAGGACCGTTCGTTGTGGAAATCTTGGGGGGAGGCCTATTTCAACAGTGAACGTCTTGCGGCTGATGATGATGATGATTTCATTTTTACTTTTGAAAAATTAGATTTTGCCATTAACTTGGAACTGAGTAAAAATAGAAAACACGACACTCCGCAACTTGTATTCAAAAACTTATTTAGCGAACTTAATAGTTAACACTAATTCGACGGATCAGCTATAGACGAAAAATCTGTATGTTCAGTAGTATTTGGTGACAAATGCTATCGCTATCTCGACTAGGAGGTTTTAATTCAATTTTCAGTAGCGAATCAATAGCATTACTTAAAGGTCTGGAATTCATTCTGAGATAGACTCTCAGAATAATATATTATACATACAAACTCAAAATACTGTATGTTAGCATTACAAAATCATAATAACATGAATCCCTTAATTGTAGAAATAAAAGAAACAATTACTGAATTACATAATAAAAACTATTCATTCGAAATTATTTGGATCCCAAGACATAGTATGTAATGAAAAGGCAGACTATGAAGCCAGACAAGCCATAAATGATGAAGGGAATTGGGAAAAAATTAAATCGACCTCAATTGAATTAAATAATTATGTTGAAGTCCAAATTAAATTATTGTGGGATCTTCAATCGAAGACAGAAACACCTCAAAACTATTGGAATTAGAAATTCTATTTTTGATTTGTCGCCAGCTTTATTCTACTGAAGAAGAGATGAAACTTTAATAACAAGACTGCGTATCGGACACACGAACATTACACAAGTATATGTGTCCCTCATCACTAAAGCAGACACAAATAAATGCAAGTGTGGGGAAGAGCTCACTGTTTTGCGTTTATTGGATGAATGCACAACATTTCATGGTGAAAAACAATGTAAACAATTATGTAAACTCCCAAATAGCAAATAAGAATGTTTAAATCATGATGGATGTATGAAAACATAAAATTTTCTAAAATTAATTGCTTTTTATAATCTGATTTAACCTATGGTTCACTAATGTGGTCGCTAATGATCCGCTAAAAAGCGACCTCAAATTTAAAAAAAATGTAATCTGTAGTTAACAGATAAACAACTTTAATAGTGAAAAGAAACACCCTGAAAAAAATCCAAGAAATAAATTATTCGAAGATACCTATGTGTAATCCGGTAAGCTGCAACCAGCCCTCTTGGCCTGCGTGGTAGATTATGGCATTGGCTCGTTCCTTGTAAAAAAGGCCCCAAGTCCTTACACTTATGCTTAAGAACTACACGTCTTTTTCGGTTTAGCTTTAAACCCTTACTCTACCTTGTAAATCTGAAATTTTGTGAGTAGTCTCCGTTTAAGTAGGTACTTATTCTGATTTTACATCGTCGTACTTAAACCGTTCGCAACATAAAAGCAAAGCAAATAAACTCGTTGTAGCTGCAAGGAAATATAAATTTCTTGTTGAAAGAATATAAACCCAATTTGTGAGAGCAAATTAAAAGTGAATCTAGTATACCATTTTATTTCACGACTGAATTGTTATTGGCTGCTGTTGTTAGTTCAGTCGTTCAACTGTTAGCTTGTTGTGGAGCGGCGAAAAACATTATAAAAGATAATAGGAAATTGTAGGTGGGTACTGACGCTTGATAACGGTAGATAATGAAGCAGTAAAAAGTCCAAGTGTGATGAAATCTAATGCTGCACCGATTTTCATTTTGACTAAGCGTATGCACTTTTATGACGACGGCATAAAATTGTCTGAAAACACAAAATGGTTCATAAAAAACAGTGCTATTATTGAATCTGTAATTTTACTACTCAAGCATAGATAGCCTAATTTGTTTCTACTACTGCACAGTCCACTACGCAGACCTCGCTAGCTTTGTACGGGTTGACAGATGACGCGAGTATTTGAAGGAAGGATCGCAATAAAAAAAAAATTGGTTGGCTTTGCATGTGTCTACGCTAACGCTGTCTTTATCTATTCCCATTTCTATTTTGTTTTATCATTTTATTCACGGTTAAATTAATTCTAATTTTAAACAAATAAATTGTGTGTCATAAGGTTTTGTTAAAAACAATAACTTAAATTAGCTAAAGGTGGGGATTGTTCTACCAACTTCCTATATTGAATCATTTATTAATATCTCCAACGCAATTCTATCTGTGCAACATCCAAATTTAGACTACGTCGGTAATAGCCGGGAGCTCAGATTAGCTTACCAGACGTGCTAGGACGGTATCGTAATTAAATCAAGAACAGTTACGATGTCTAAAAACCGATAAATATTTTTTTCTGTATGATTTTAAACAATGGGAAATATGTGTTTCCGAGAGTATAGACTAATTTTCCAAAATACTCGTTTGTAGAATGGTGATTGTTATCCTCTTGTAGTGGTTGTTATTCGTTAGTATGGTTAGGCGCCGTCACCGTAATAATATATTCCACGAATATAGGTATTACAATTGCCTATTATTATGGACAAATGGTCAGAGTTCAAAGTTCTATTTGTACGTAAAACTTCAAAGACGATTTAAAATTATTGTACAATTGGAAATAAAGTGGCCAAGTGCGAGTTGGACTCGCCCATGAAGGGTTCCGTTGCAGCAAGTAACATAATATACTTAGTACGCATAGTCCGCCTGGGGAAGTACCACACCTTTGCCAAATATTCTACCGCCAAGCAGTAATGTGCAAACAGTACTGTGTTCCGGTTTGAAGGGCAATGATTCCAGAGAAATTACAGGGCTTAGAGACATAATATCTTAGATCTCTGGGTGACGAGCGCAGTGCAGTGCTAGGTTATGATTTGGACTATCATGTTCCAATAGCTGCGTGTTACTGTGCTGTTATGTGGCAGGCATGTTGCTTACCATCACGCACATGACCTGCTCGTCTCGTCACTCTATGCTATAAAAAAAAAAAAAAAAAGTTCTTGTAGTTCGTTGTAACTTTGCTCGAAGTTTTAATAATAGTGTATTTTTGACGTACTAAAAAAAACTACTCATTAGATCGAGTTCAAACCAATTTTCGTTGGTAGTTTGCATGGTAATGTACATTATATAGATAAAGGGAGCTCCAAAGACAGTGTACTGTGCTCTTGCACAGTCTGTGATATCATATTGTATCACAGCGTGGGGAGGCACCTACGCTACTAATTTGCTCTCCCTGGAAAGGGCACAGAGAGCAGTACTAAAAGTTATGACCGGTAAACCACGTAGATATCCTACTAAACAGTTGTATGAGGATTGTACTGTTCTCACGGTCAGACAGCTCTACGTGAAGCGGGTACTTCTCCGCAGACATTCAACTCTCCCGTACAGTCGATCCAGCGGGCGCAGGAAACACTCTGTACTATAACTCGCACACGAACAGCCCTTGCCAACCGACATTATGATGACGTAAGCGCCCCCTTATATAACCGAGTGAACAAAACCCTAAATATTTATAGTCTGAATCTGAAAAATTGCAAAATTGCGATTGAGAGATGGTTGATGAGCTTGACCTATGACAACACCGAAAACTTATTCAAAATTACCTCATAACCCCTCATAATGCCTTTTCCTGCCACACACGACACACCCTAACTCATACACAAACACAGACACACCCTCACTCACCCTCACACACGAGCATAAGTCGCTATAATCCCACAATAATATTTTAATTCTAAATTAACATTATTGTACCGAAAATGTTATATTTAATTAAAGTTATTTAAATTTTTTATTTTTGTTGTTAATATTTTCTCATTTGACATTATTTCAGTTTTTCTTAAAATAAATTGTATATATAAAATAGATAATCAAGAATTATTGCTATTTTATTATTATTTTTTTTAGTTTTTTCATTCTCTTACTTTGGAAGTTAGAGGGGGAGGGACACACATTTTACCACTTTGGAAGTGTCTCTCGCGCAAATTATTCAGTGCAGACAAAAATTATATTAAAAACCTCAACAACAATCATCTTTGAAGACCTATCGATAGACACACCACATGTGTAGGTTGGATGAAAAAAAATTTTTGGGTTTCAGTTCTCAGTATGGAGGGCAACCCTATTTTTTTATTTTTTTTTGTACAAATCGTAATGCGATTCACAGAATACATCGAGTTACTAAGTTTCAACAGTATAGTTCTCATAGTTTCGGCAAAAAGTGGCTGTGACATACGGACGGACGAACAGACAGACAGACAGACGGACGGACATGACGAATCTAAAAGGGTTCCGTTAAGCACAGTGACTGCCATGGGTAAGATGCAGAGAAAGAGCGCATCTTGTCCCAATCTGCTGATTGACTTGTATCGCCACAGCCGCCGGTTGCCTCTGGGTCTGAGGTCGGGCGGATGGTAAACGGATACTGATTTCACCAGACAGTGGTCGGAGCTGCCTAACGGCGAAGATACCACCACGGAGTATCGGTCTGGATCAGTTGTCAGCAGAAGGTCTAAGGAATTGGGAGTATGCCATAACGTCTGGTACCCGTGTGGCCTCTTGGACCAGCTGGGTTAGGTCTAACGACAAAGCTAGCTGTCTCGTTTCCAACCCAGCGTGGTCAGTGTCCCAGTATGGGTCATTCCATCCATTCTTTAAGCTGACCGTTGGAATCCCCCAGTAACACTAATTTTGCTGATGGGTACTTCTGCTGAGCCGCGTCCGCTGCCTCAGTCAAATAATATGTGAGCCGAATTGTCTCCTGATCTCCACAGTGCGACCGATATATTTAAAAAAAAATTTAAATAGTGATGAAACGAGCAGGACATGTGCCTGATGGTAAGCAACATGCCTGCCACATAACAGCACAGTGACGCAGCTATTGTAGTAGCTCTGCCTACGAAGCCGAGGGTCGTGGGTTCGATTCCCACCCAGTGCAAATATTTGTGTGATGAATTCAAATGTTTGCACTGTGTTTCTGTGTCTGGGTGTTTCTATGTATAATAAGTATGCATTTAAAACTATATAAGTATTATATCAGCTATAGTATAAGCTTTGCTTAGTTCGGGGTCAAATGGTGTTGTGTGTGAATTGTCCACCAATAAGTATTTATTTAGTCAGGTGGGTTGTCACCAGCCACGGCCGAAGCCTACCACCGGTATTTTGTCGCCTGATTTGCACCACATGTGGGGGTTTCTGTGTACAGGTGCTTCCCCACGGACATAGGTGACATGGATGAACAAAACTAATTTCAAATGTAAACATAATTTCAATCTCGATCGATAAAATAAATATAAATCGAAAATCGAGCTCTTAGAAACATGTGACCAAATGAGTTTGTCATCGATACCCCGTCTAGACTCATTAATTTTTTGCTATATTAATACGTAACGGATTTGCAATTTCCAAAGGATATCCTTATTGTGTTTTAAATTCATACGACGCCATCTATTATCGTGGAACCAAACAATATCGCTACAAGAAAGTCGTCACATTCATTTATCACGGAAGGATGAACTCGGTTTGTTTACTCTTTATCAATGAAACATTTTCCTTATATTCCTATTTCCCATTCGATTGTTCTCGAGTTTATCCGTAATTCAGTAGAGTGAGGTAAAAGGTTACACCTTATATTTATAGTATTCACCTAAAAGAAGTAGGTTGTTTGATATGTATTTATTGCTATTTTATAAGGAGCGCAAGAAAAGATTTTTGATTATAAAGTTAACTGTTACCATGGCAATCACAAGTTAACCTACATTTGGCTGGGGTAATCTTAGTCGGTAGTAAATTTTCCTTCAAAGCCGTGGGTCATGGGTTTGATTGTAAGTGCAAATATTTGTGCGATGAATACATATATTTGTTTTGTCTAGTTTTTACTTTTATTAATTTACAATTAATAATATAATATAAGTTTTATATAATACTAGCTGACCCCGCAAACGTTGTTTTGCCTTATAAATTATTACATGATGTTATAATTTAAAAGACGATAATTGATCAGTTATCGAGCGGGATGAAAAATGATTAAATTACTAAAATGGCTATTAAAAAATAGGGGTTGGTGATAAAAGGGTAAAAATTTAGGGTTGTATGTATTTTTAACGCCACATTATAAAAAAATAAGAACAAAAAAATTTGACCAAAAATTAAAAAAAAATGTTTGGGATGAACAACCCCTATCACTTAGGGGTATGAAAAATAGCAGATTTACTGAATATGCATATAAAATTTGGTAAAAAGCAGTAAAGCCGTTTCGGAGGAGTAAGGAAACAAACACTGTGACACGAGAATTTTATATATAAGAGATAACTGTGTTATAGTATAAGTTGTGCCTAGTTTTGGGAAAATATAGCGTGGTGTGAGATATGTCCAAATTAATATTTATTTTATTTACGTTATACTTACAGGATTCATGAGTGCATGATATCTGTCACCTGCGTCAGTTCCAACACGCCGTCAAGTACATAGGTAAGGTCGCCAGTTCACTAAAGGGGAGAAGAAACGACAGAAAGAAGAGACAGTTTGGACAATAACATGACTATAATGATAATGTCTAGACACTGGTACATTAAATCGTAAACTGAACCGCGCTCACGAAATACTAATATTGTAATGTTGGCAATGGCGGGAGCGCACTTCCCGCGTGTCACCTCACACGGACTCGCAAGATTGTCCCGTCTGAGACTGTGAAACTGGTATGTATAACAATTTTAATTATAACAATTAACTTATAACAATTTTCTGTAATAGAACCCTTGAATTTTGCTGATCTGATCCGGTTCATTCTTTACCCAAGACTTTGTTAAGGTCTGGTAATTTTTGTGACTTTTCAGTGGTTACGTTTGAGTTATGTTTGAGTATTGATTATTTAACTAGCGCCATACTATTTATTGAACTGTCATTTTACGATGTTCTGTATTTACTATACGTTACAGATTAAGTAGGACCGCTCCAATCTAAGCAAGTGGTATTTGATAAATCTTTGCATTATTATGCAAAGATTTATTAATAGAAAAATAAATAATCAATAGAAATATTTATAGGTAGAATATAGCCAGCATTATTATGCTGGCTATTGACATGTCTAAAACCTGTCTCCTTTACCATTATCCAATACCCAGGCATTTACTCACTTTTAATTTATGTTTACGTATTTTAACTTTGTTTTGTGTCAAAATTGACGTGCTTCTTACTTATGAAATTTATTCGAAGTTTATTTGAACCAAAAAGCTGTTAAATTAATGGATACCAAAATCAGATCTGTCAAGATAGTTATTATTTTATTGACATCAAATTATTTGAAAACGCCACAATTGAGCTTAAAAGGCTCTACAGACGAACCCTTTTATCAGAGGAACTGACGTAGAAATGACGTAGAAAGTGGATGGAATTGATGCAATTTATCGGGTCCAACCCACTTTTACGTCATTTCTACGTCATTTCCTCTGATAAAAGTGTTCGTCTGTAGAGCCTTTAATCATAGTTTTGAAATATGGGGGTTATACTACCTACAATTTTAACATGGAAGTATAACGTAACATATAACACATATCGTTCAATCTGCTGAGGTGCATAACACGTGCACGTGTCTACAACGCCACGTGTAAACCTTGTGAAACCTACGAAACCAAGGGACGATAGTAGTTAGATTCGCGTCAGCGCTTGACTTGACAGAGCGTCAATAACATGGTAGCCGGCGGCATACTCTCCGAAATCCAGTTAGCAAAGGGCTGGCCACCGAAGCGCGAAACTAACTCGATTTGTTAAGCACCATATTTTCTGTTATTGTATTTATTTGCTGGCAATTCATTAAATCATATTTTGGGTTTGTCTGCTAAAAAAGATTCGGCTGGCCTAGTCGGGAGACGGCTACTGCCGATTTATATATTAAAACTCAGGGGTCTGGATAGGATAATTTAACACACTTAAAAATATTTGGGACATACCATGATTAACCACGACAAACAGTGGAACTTTTTCTTTTTTTTTTAATCGTTCAAACTATACGTATGATTCCAATCATAGATACAAATGTGCATGCTTTGATTTTTTCTAAACATAAATTTTGGTTACATTTTTCTGAAAGGCTTGAGTTCCTTTTTTTTATGGATCCTTTGACAGTGGGTGTTTGATGGCCTCTGTTTCCTCTTAAACTAAGCTAGCTAACTAAATCAGCCATCTTAGAAGACACAAGAGCTTCTTACTACTTCTTTTTGAAGTGAAAACTTCTTTTGGCGCGCCTAGACAGATTTTTCGTGGGCTGTGAATTGAATTCTAGCGTCACGCTCGGCTATGATAAGAAACCTTCGGGTAAACTCGGGACCATAGCTATTGGTCATCTAGAAATGCGTCAGCCAATGGGAAATGCAGACGCATTTCTAGATGGTCATGCCATGATAACCAGGCCACACCCTCCAGTTACACCCGTGTTGTTTTCAAGGTAAGTGATCAAATTCTGAGTTATAAGTTTTCACTTCTATCGGCAGTTCCTATGACTGCCAATTTTTTTTTATTAGTGTATTAGAATTTGTACTAAATAAGAACCGTGCATTTTTATTGGTTGTGGTTTAATCATATATTTAACAAGTACCGAATAAACAGAACGGTACACCAGGAAAATATGGTGGGGCTGATTATAAATTTCCAATTTAAATGTTTGCGAACATTGTTCACGGTTTAGACAGAAATAATCAACGTGAATAATAATATCTTATTAAAATTAACAATAATAATTATATGCTGACAAAACCACGTCTTTAGATTACGGGCTTAACTCGGTTTTAAGTCATTAAAACTTTAAATTACGGTCACCTAAAATAAAGCAATATAGAAGAGCTCTTAGTAATTTAAACTCACCTATTTGACAAACTAAGTTTAACTTGTAACGTGTCTAGAATAGAAGTAATTATTGTTTGGAAAGGAATACGTTGAGCGAGTCAAATAAATATTTTGAAACCATTGTTTGTTTAATATATAACGAACGATGGTATTTTCGACTCGGGATTCCTGTATTAAGTTTCAATTTAAAATCTATTTTTGTAATATGTTGTAATCGAAATAGATACGTAAAATATCTTCGTGTACATGTGGTGTACACAAAGTTGTAGTGGTAGGACTCTTAGCAGAGTCTGCCTGGGGAAGTACCACACCTTTGCCAGTTAGTCCACTGCCCAGCAGTAATGCGCAAACATTACTGTGTGCCGGTTTGAATGTTTCCGGAGAAATTACAGGGCTTAGAGATATAACATGTTAGATCTCTGGCTGACGAGTGCAATGCAGTACTAGATAATGATTTAGACTCTTCATGTTCCAATAGCTGCGTGCCATTGAGCTGTTATGTGGCGGACATGTTGCTTATCATCAGGCACATGTCCTGTTCGTCTCGTCACTCTTTAGTAAAAAAATAAATTAAATTATGTAAAATAATGATTACGGAGTTTGGTTCGATTATCTTAACGAACATAATTAACAATATTCAAGGTATAAAGAAAATGTATCCAAAGTTGAGCAGAAGTCACTTTTCTTGTACCAGCTTTATGTTTATTTTCTGAAATTCACTTTGATTTCCTAAAAGTATTAAGAATGCATAGCTACTAAGGTAAAGTTAAATATACGCAATTAGCGATGACATGTTCCAAAGTACTGCACATTACGGCAGCAGACGGAAGCCACAGATGCTGTGGCAATGGAAACATGATCGGTAATGATAGGATATTAGCTAATGTGTTTGCAACTTGGTCCGATGTAATCGATGCTCGTACGATTTTGTAAGTCGTTAGATAGTGATGGCATCCTTTATATATCATTTATTCGATTTTTAATTAAAAAAAATAGCAGTGATAGCAGTCGTAGGGACTGCAGATAGAAGTGAAAACTTATAATTCAGAATTTGATAGCACACTTTGGAAATTACGCGGGCGAAACCGGTGGGCGCTGTTAGTTTGGAATAAATCTTCAAAGCATTGTAGTCTAACTAAGTCTCATACAGACCAAGAAAAATCTGTGATTGGTGCGCAAAAAAGAAGTTTACACGTCAATAATTTGTTAATTCGTAATTATCTATCTACAGTAAAATAATTGTTAATTAGTTCATGCGTTCTGAATTGGGGTTTAATTGGGAAATAACAGATTCGTGAATTATTATAAGTGCGTTTCGCTATAATTTTGTAGTGATTGGAAAAGCTTTTCCTTTAAACTTTAAATAAATAAAACGTGATGTTTGAATATAATATTTTTCAGGTATACAGGGTTACTGGTAATCAGCCTGCATTCGTTTAAAGGCCGATTTAAGGGGGCGCCTAAAGCCAGAAAACGAAAAAAGGACATTTTCGACGCCGCTCACTGAAGTTAAGAAACTAAAAACTATGACAAAAAAATATTGACGTGTAGGTACAATCAAGAAGAAGCACAATAACCGAATAGAATTTTAAAATTCTATTTAAAAGATCTATTTAAAATAGATCAGAGTTTTTTTACAATAAAAAAATAAAAATGACACCGAAAAAACCCGTTTTAATTCGAGTACTCGAAATTATCAGCGATGACCCCACATTATTTTTTTGGTATTAAAATTCCTATTTGTACGTTCTAGTAAAGTAACCGAACACTTTTTTAAATTTTTGTTTAGTTATTGAGTAATTAAATAAAACTTGGTCAAAAATGGACTCCTGATTAAATATTGATTTTTCCTCCAAACTGTGTCATGCTATTCTCGACTTTATGTACATCACATTAAGAAACGCGTCGCGCGGGTGAAATCTGATTTTTTCCTGGCTTTAGGCGCACTCTTAAACTGAACGAACATAGAGCTAGAGCTGGAACAAGAGCATTCTTTCTCGATCTTTTAGTGTAAACGAAAGATCGTTCTTAGCGTTTTCCATATATATATTCCATAGATTTTTTGCGAACGCAAACAAAACAACGAAAGAATGCTCTACGTTTGTTTACACCAAATGAATTTGATACAGTGGGGATAGAATGAGCATTCGCTCGTCTGATATAAATAAGGCTCGGCTCGGCTCGGCCTTAAGGCAATTGCAGTTCGTTATATTTAGATACTCAAACAACTTTTGGTCTACAACTTTTGTTAAAATTCAATACATATCAAAAAAATTGTGTGTGTTGTCTCTAGCTCTGTTTAGCGGCTGTTTTGTGTTTATTTACTTCGGCACATAATTTATCGAGCGTTAAAGAGCGCGCGCGCTCTTGTTACGAAGAGTTCGATTATTTTAGGCCGGGCATATACACTTAAAAAAATAAAAAAAACGTTCAAATTCAAATCATCATTATTATCTTCAGTATACGACAACGTACACTCGTTCTACTACTAATTGCCGGTTATATACCTATACATTCCTTATATTTTGTTACGGCTGGTCTAGTCGGGAGAACGGCGACTGCTGATCCGGAGCCCCGGGTTCAAATCCGACACGCACCACTATCTTTTCGAAGTCATGTGCGTAATGCCACTTACTCAAAACGGAGAACATCGTGAGGAAACTGACATGTACCTAGTATCTTTCGAGGTCATGTGACATCCGCCATCCCGCACTGTGCTAGCGTTGTGTTTTTTTTTTATAAAGAGTGACGAGACGAGCAGTACATGTGCCTGATGATAAGCAACATGCCTGCCACATAACAGCACAGTGACATGCAGCTATTGGAACATGAAGAGTCCAAATCATTACCTAGCACTGCACTGCGCTCGTCACCCAGATATCTAAGTTGTTATATCTCTAAGCCCTGTAATTTCTCTGGAAACATTGCCCTTCAAACCGGAACACAGTAATGTTTGCACATGGGCCATGAGATCTCTCCTTGCGAGAGAAGGCCCCTAGTCACAGCAGTCGAACATGTAGTGGATTGTATAAACTATGCTATGCCATATAATAATTATTTAAATTTGCCTCTGCTTTCTGTCAGTCCAGTCAAAGTTGAACAAAAAATTGGTTGCCTGTAAAGTCGGTATACGGGCGAAAGTTTTACGTGACAACGACTTTGAGTGGTAAAAGCGAATCGGCGACTCGGGCATGGTTAGCCCGCCTAAGAGCGAGAGAGACAGACATAAAAAGTGAAAGGCACGCGTCCCTCTCACTCGCTCTCATTGTGAGCGCATAACGTGAGCGGAGCGTAACGCAGTTTCTTGAAGTGTCACCCGGCAAACCAATTTATAAGACGTTGTCACGTCAAAAACCGAATCAGGGAAGTAGGTACAGTTGTAAATTATTGTAATATCCACTAAATTTAATTATTTGTGTTGTAAATTCATTAAAGTAGAAAATATGTTTACTTTCGTTACATCCATCAAGTAATGAATAAAAAGCTTTTTTTGGTTTGAAATGCCATAAATTCTATTAAAATTTCATTACAACTTAACTAATGAAATGAGTCGTATATTAGATTACTGCCATAAAAATACCGTTCTAGTTACGTTTTTACTTGATAAATGAAAAACGTGTATACAAATTTAATTTTGATTAACAATGTTGGTTCATTCAAAAAACGACCGTTACAAAACGAGCACGTAAACTTCAACGAATTCAATTCCTATCTAAGTATCTATCGAGAGTGAATAATTTAAAATCAGCGCCATGAACTCATTATATACTGCCATTAAACCTGGATTGCAGTTTGAATATTTATGTGGAATCTTTCGTTTTTCATATAGGAATAAAAGATTTGAATGCCCGACCCGAAAAATGAAGTTATGGAGTACAGTTATCGTTCTGCCGTCCGCAAACTACAATGCCGTTAAGTACCAAAATGTAGTTTCGAGATATCGCGGGAAAACTGTTTCTAAATTTTAAAATTATGCCATTTGATAAGTGAAATACATATTTCCATAATTTTGATACCTTTATATAGAGCTGCAAAAACACTTTGAAATGATATTATTTTCAAGATAATAAGGTGTACAAAATAAGAGTTATAAGCGTTTTTGCATTCTAGTCTTGTAATTTTGTCTTACAATCTTTTCAAAATCACCACTAAAATGCCGTTATGTATAGTTTAACGGCATTTTAGCTTGATATTTTCTTTAATTTCATTGGATGGTACTTGACTACAGAATTTGAAATCATTCCAAAACTAAAATGCCGTTATATCATGAAACATCCAAGATTACAATGCGGTTAAAGCCATTTAACCGCATTTAAAACTAGCAAACTTCATAAATTTGTTTTAATCGGTTATTTCAGAGCATTTTACAACACTAAAATGCGATTAAATGCAAAACCTTTACCTTTAACTGCAATTAAGCTAAGCGTGACTCACAAGATATTTAAGAAAATACAATAAAAGTGATGATTTGTGTGAAATAAGTGAACAAAAAATGACATTAAAAACTAAATATTTATTGGCATTAAAAAATAACAAACCGCATTTTTTGTTAATCTTTTTCGAATACAAGCCTAAGTATCTAAAAATACAATTTCTCAAAAGTTAAAATTTAAAATAACAAGGCAAAATTACAAGGTAAAATTACAAAATTTAAAATTTAAAATTAAAATAGGTACTACTTTTATTGCCCTTACTTACAACAGATTTTCAAGAATCTACAATAGAGATCAATTGTTTTTGTTTTATTTTTGTCACAATCACTTAAACTTTTGGATAAATATTCCTACAAAATAATTAACAATACCTAAGACTCAAATATTTTTCTTGAGTCTAAATATTGCTTTACTAGCATTATCATTATCTGTCGTCGGTCGACAAGTTCTTCCAAAACAATAGCTTATGTGTTGGCGCTATGTTGCTCTATGAATTGAACTAAATTAATCTTCCGCTTAGTATTTCTGCATTTTGCTTTTGATTTGAAACGAAGTTTTATAATTTCTGGTATTTTAAGTATTTGCCATTGAAGAAAGCAAAATAATATAAATAATCTTTCTGGCAATAATTTTTGTACCTACAAGCTATCACAATAAAACTCAAAATCAGAGTAAATCCACATGTGCGACATATTTTTGAGATTAACTCAGGGGCTTAATTTGAATTCTTCTTTCTGAAGCGTTATTTGGCACAATGACGAAATTGTTTGGTGCTATAAACTTCATATTTACTTTTGAGTTGCTAACTCATACTGTCTCATCAAAATGGTCAAAATCATATAACTTACCTTTATTGCATTGCTTGCTTTACTTTATGATCTTCTTATTCGCAACTCATGAAACTGTGTTCAGATTTGAAATAATAAAGCGTAATTTGTTATATGCAGATGATTTTGCTTTAGTAAATAAATGCATTTAGTAAATAAATGACATTGAGAAGAAGTGAACATAATTAAATAGTCAATTTTATTTTGTGCACTGCAACTGCATTGCACTGTTAACAACCCAATTGTATACATCAGATCTTTTTCTTCGATTCAGTCATAATTTTTATTTTCCAAACTGTCAACTGCTTTGTGGTCGTAGCATAAACATTAAAGTAGATAAGTTCTGATATTCACCAATTTCTATCATGTGTCTCCGCGTTTGACAGAGAGATGGAAATACTGACAGTTTTTTGAGGTTCATTAATTGAGCTTCTACGCTTTTCCAACCAGCCTTCGGTTAGTTTTTCTGTATTCTGTATAACGGCATTTACAATGTTTTAATACAACGTTAAATGGTACCGTGTTTAAGCTAGTTTTCTGTAGGTATTTATTAATGATGTTGTGGTTCTTAAAGTCACACTTATGGTTACGTTTAAACTTATGATTAATGGATTTCTTGAAAATAGTTACTAAAATTTTCACTTGAATCAACTATCTTAAAATCATTATAACGTGCAGGTCATCTGAATTGAAATCACACTGTAAACTTGATTGTGGAGTTTAAAACTTCAACAGATACGGCATATACAGCCATTATACAGAATATTACAGCCAGATGATGATAGCACCATAGTGCTAT
The DNA here is from genome assembly GCA_963693475.1 of Ectropis crepuscularia. Lineage (NCBI taxonomy): Eukaryota > Metazoa > Arthropoda > Insecta > Lepidoptera > Geometridae > Ectropis > Ectropis crepuscularia. The sequence goes on from OY856346.1 coordinate 12,089,683, forward strand.
CATCATCTGGCTGTAATATTTTATGTTAACTCTTCAAACTGAATGTTTGTTTTGATGATTTTGTAGAGAATTACTCTACTTTCCTTGTAAGTCTATTAAAACCTGATAAAGTTTCATTAGATAGATTTGTGGTTTCATTAAAATCTAAAGAAAGACGAGTACTGTAACATAATTTATACGTCCCAAAATGTATAAATAACACTGGAAGAGTCGGAACAAGATGTAACATAAGGATCATTTCCGTTTTTTTCTATACAAGATCTAATTTGACTCATATAAATGTGTTTTAAGCCATCGTAACAACTTGGAGGGAACGAAAGCATCTTATTCATCTGCACTTGATTTCCTTCACATACTATCGTACTGCAGACGCAAGAAATTGTAACGGCATTTTAGTTAAGTAATGTGGCATAGCCGCATTTTAGTCTAGTATTGTAAAAAATAAATAATTTATATCACATAGTTAAGGTAGCTTTGTGATATTTTCTGTTTTAAGTTTACAAAATTGCATACGTATTTACTAATCTAAAAAGCCGTTAAGTATGTTTAACTGCATTTTTGTGTTGTATTCAAGCATAACGGCTTTATAGCGTTGGACAAATACAATATAAATTATAAATGAAACTTTGTTTAAAAACATTTAAGTGCTTTAACGGCATTAAAGCGTACAAAAGTCAGTTAACGGCAATTAAGTAATGGAAAATCAAAGAAAATTTCAGCCAAAGGTAACGTTAAAATACCTTAGCGGCGTTTTAGGTAAGTATTGTTATTTAACTGCGTTTTAGCGTTGGAACCATACAAAATAAAATGACTTAACGGCATTTTTAGTTTTGGTATCTTAAAAACTAACATACCTAGAGAAACACGGGTTACACAGATCGATAGATATTTTTTTTCTGATTGTAGTGCCATTTAAATGTCCAAATCGACCCGATGTTAGATAACGGCATTTAAGCTTGCGGACGGCAGCGTTGTAACATACACTGTTCTTTTTTGTTATTTTTTACCTTCGATTACAATTCATGGAACACCTTCTGCTATAGGTCAACTACCTAGTTATGTGGCTATTGCACAATATATCACCAACGTGATAGTAGTTACATTCCTGCAACATGAAAACAACATCGGGATTGTGTCAACTTTGTCGAAACTGGATAAAACACTTATCAAAGTGGATTGGAATGAATATTATGTGAATGCACGTTTTAAATTAACAAAATATATTTTAATGTTGTTAGCATATCAAGTTTTCATAAATTCAGTGTACTTCTATACAGTGGGGTATTTATATTTCTTCATTTTTGCTCCTCTACCTCTTTATTTTATTCTGAAAGTGGAAATTTTAATGTTCTGCATTTACATCGATATGGTCGGATCTCGCCTCTCTATTATAAATAATTATTTAGCAACTTTTCTCTACAAAAATAAGTTTCAATATTCTGACATGTTTTTCAACGATATGAAAATGTATTTGAATGAAAAATGTAATATAATTAAATGTCCATCTGAAGATAACTTTATAATACGCGATATAGCCAACATGTATGAAACAATCGGTAAAATCTGTGTAGCGATAAATGATGCATTTAATTTTGCAATCTTTGCTATGATTATTTCTGCTCTAGTATATGCGATTGCTACTATTTGGATAACGTTGTATTTTATCCGTACAAATCTATACACAATTTGGAATGTTATAAACACATTGATTTCGTGTATAATGATTATTTTGAATATTGGAGTGGTGTGTTTTTCGTCTGATAATTTGCAATCAATTCGAAAACACACTGAGATACTGGTGAATCATATCGTTATGCAATATAGTTTACCAAAAACTATGAGACTGCAAGCTAAGTCGTTTCTGGAACTCCTTGAAGCGTGGCCACTGAAGATTTATATTTATAACATGTTTTCAGTTGATCTAAAGTTATTGCTGAAATTTTTTAGTGTTTCGACTACATACTTAGTGATAATTATCCAAGTGTCACATTTTGTTTAAGTAAGATGCACTAACTAGTCAATGTTCACCTAAAAGTTATTGGGTTATTGAATCAAATAAAATACTCACCTCAACAAGTACGTTTTTCGGTGTTATTAAAATTTTGTAGCTTTTTTACTGTTTCAGTTATTTAATTAACTGGTCCTGGAGCCATTCTTTGACTATTTTAAATGTGGTCTAGAACTCATATCCACCCACCTAAATGAAATGGTATAGGTATCATTTTCAAATTATGGTTGAAGCTTTATTAATATTTTATGCACTTTTAAACACCTGGATCTCACTAACAGCTTAATTGCTAAGAAATACCCATAAATATAGTACGACTAAATTCTAATTTAATCTTTAGTTACTTACATGATTCGCAAGGAAACAGCTGAATAATAATTGCAAATTTAAGTGCAAATAATGGATCGCAGGGTAAAGACAAACATGTATGGTTTATTCTATACGCTCGCCCCTTAAGCGAAGAGCACCGTCATTCCTGAGAGTGAAATTTTACTTTCCTTTTTACGGTGTTCTATGATGGCAGATACAAAAACATACGGAATGCTACAATGATAAAATTGAGTGATTGCTTTTAAATTAACAAAATAAAAACGAATTTGTAATTTCAAATGTTCTTTTATTTAAAATTAGAATTTATTTTATGTAAAAAGTAATTCAACTGTGCAAAATGCGTGGGGACCGTGTCACCTCCGTCCGTGGGGAAGCACCTCTATACAGAAACCCCCACACGTGGTCCCTGGGTGGTGCTAATCAGGTGACAATATACCGGTGGTAGGCTTCGGTCGTGGCTGGTGACCACCCGCCAGACTGAGTCGTGGCGCCAAGCGGCCTAGCTGTGTTTCGGCATGTAGTCTGGTGACTCCATTAGGGAAAACGGGTCAGAACAGTTGCTGCACTACTCTAATATCACCCCAGTCCACCATCACCTCGAGACTAAGCAGCCGTCTCTCTTGTTTCTTACGGAGACGCAGATAGGATGTCCGTCGGACGTGGCGTACCTAACCAATCCAGGGTACACCTTGGAGCACAACTTCAAGCCGCGTTCTGGAGTGTGCCTGTACGCCCGTGACGATATCTGCTGTCGGCGTCTCCGTAATCTTGAGGACACCATATTCTCTGTCCTATGGGTACTGACACCTTGATGATGGTATTCTTGGGACACAGGAATCGACAAAATTGTCTATGGCTGTGTCTATCAGTGGGGATCAGGAGACAACTCGGCTCACTGATTATTTGACTGAGACAGCGGACGCGGCTCAGCAGAAGTACCCATCAGCCCAATTAGTGTTACTGGGGGATTTCAACGGCCACCATAAGGAATGGCTGTATCCATACCGGGACTCTGACCACGCTGGGCTAGAAACGAGAAAGTTGCTTTGTCGTTAGACCTAACCCAGCTGGTCCAAGAGGCCACACGGGTACCAGATGTTGAGTCGCAAGTGAAAAACTACGAACAACATCTTAATAGGTTTTTGCTAGACGCTTGGATCACCCTAACCGCTGATAGTTTGGGCCCTACCCCGTTGCAGGCAGCGATTTTAAGTTACGTTTTTAATGTAGGTACAAAATAAATAATGTAAAAAGCTTACTCAATAATGGATATTTCTGGATAATTTTCATACGACACCACCAAGCTTCAAACCAACCACAGCTGCTTCTGTGAGTCAGATAGCGAACATAGGTAAGTAATAATTGCATAATCTAAGATACACACTTATGAAACATAATATATAACCAATATGTTATTTTTTTAATATAGAGTGACGAGACGAGCATGTCATGTGCCTGATGGTAAGCAACATGCCTGCCACATAACAACACAGTGACACGCAGCTATTGGAACATGAAGATTCCAAATCATTACCTAGCACTACACTTTCTCTGAAAACATTGCCCTTCAGAGCGGAACACAGTAATGTTTGCAACATTACTGCTTGGCGGTAGAATATTTGGCAAAGTTGTGGTCCTTCCCCAGGCGGATTCTGCCAAGAGTCCTACCACTACAAAACTTTTAGTTCACTATTAGGTCAAGTCAATCTCAAGAAATCAACTTATTTTCGAAGGAATTTTCCTACAATTTCACTATAATGTTGTAAATAACCTAAACAAATAGCAAATCAAATTGTAGCCCCAAAAACAACGGCCCAAATAAACACAATCTGTAAGCTGTCGATCCCAGTAAGCAAATTGTCATATTCTGACGTCGTTGGACTCTTGACCCAGTTGGCCCATTGAGTTCAGATTACAAGTGGCTCACTAAGTAAACTGGGAGATATGCCCCATCAAGGATACTCGTTTGATGTGCAGTGCGAATGTCGCATTCTTAAAATACAACATTGGATTACCTTACTACAGCAAGCTCTGTTAAACACTCTTTAGAAAGACAATGGAAATTATACTATCAATATGCTAACGTACATTCATGTGACTGCAGATAATTCATACGTGCTTACGTAAATAGTTAGCTAGGTATGTAAGTAGTATAGTTGAGTTTTTATCGCAGTTTAATTTTGTTAATAAAAGCTCTGGCAGTTAAAATAAAATCATATAAACACCAACATTTAACATAACTTACAGAAGTTTACGTACATAACATTGTGGTCTCTCTACTTTCAACCGTATGTAACTTGTAACCTACTTTGAAATAGGAGGAGTTAATAGCTTCGGCTGTGTGTATTTTTTTCCTTTAAAAATAAAACTAGCGGTCTCTAAACTCCGGATCCGCTCGTGGTACATTATTATATTCTACGGTAGTATATACTCGTACCTATAGTCTATAGTACTCACAGGGATCACATAACACATACATATAATACAACGCTTGAATAATTTTTGAAATCGGTCCAGTACTTTCTGAGATTAGCGCGTTCAAAGAAACAAACTCTTCAGGTCTATAATATTAGAATAGATAACGTTTACTGCATGCAGCAAATGACAAAAACATTCCATGATATTTCCGTCGATTATGGACCGATTTTATTAATTTCTTAACAGACTTTAAAAAAGGAGGAGAGTCTCATTCGGGTATATTTTTAGGGTTCCGCACCCAAAGGGTAAAAACGGAACCCTATTGGCTATATATATAACTTGGCTGTCCGTCCGTCCGTCCGTCCATCTTTCACCAGGCTGTATCTCAAGAACGATGTTAGCTAGACAGTTGGAATTTTCACAGATGATGTATTTCTATTGCCGCTAACAAATACTAAAAATGAAACAAAATAAAAATTTAACGCGGGTTCCCATACGACAAACTTGACTTTTTACCATTGAACTCTTAAAACACTAAGAAGCGGCATGCGCTCATCTACGATCACAATGTAAAATCAGGTGACGTCTCCTGATTGAGTCTCAGTCGCAACAGGAGCCACAAGTTGAGTGGACGTTCGCTAATAATTCAAAAAAATCCGATATGAGCCGTAATAATGTCTTATTCTGCTTTTGCAAGGTGCACAAACAGTTCAAAGACCAAGAACAAGTTCCATGGTATCACTTTTCATGCGTAAGTACACAAAATCTTTAATTATTTTCATAACAGTTCAATGATTATTACATCTAAAATTATTTTTCTGTTGGAAACAATTTTACAATTGGCCATTTCTAAAAAGAGACAGATATACATACAGCGTAAGAGTGCAACACGACCGGCGATATGTTAGTTGCGGCTATTTTGTCTCTTTCACGCCAGTGCATTTGTATGTCTTTCTATTCTTGTCGAAAAAAATATCTAAACAAATGTGATGTATAGCTATCTCATTTCCACCTACTGCCTACTTGTCATGATGTCTTTGTCATTCATTCATTCAACGTCTCTCACGATGCAAGTGAAGCTGTGTGCACATTGCGTATACTTGTGTGAGATTTTCGTTACATTATGCTGTCTTTATATTAGAGCGTACCTTATCTTCGTTTACTTAGTTTCATCAAAGCTTTTTACCGTTTCTTTCTCGATTAGTCCGTTCCATGTAAACTAGATGGCGCTACTAGTACACTAAAACGCGCATTTGACCTCGTCGTTAAAATCGTAAGGTAAGATCAAAATTTTGGTTTGCAGTCACCGTCCCAGTTTTCACAGACAGGCTTTCAGCCTGTCTGCGATGGTTTATAAATACAGAATTGAAATAAATCCAGAGGTTTTTGCCGTTTATTTGCTAATGGTACGGAACTTAGAAGATTAGTACTTATGTATACTCTAAGGTACGGAACCTTTCGTGCGGGAGTCCCACTCGCACATGGCCGCTTTTATTTTGTGTGTCCACTATAGCTCTGCTAATTTATTTTGAATCCATTTGATGAATATATTCTTGTTATGGTATTTTCTTGTTTGGTTTAGCTAGATAATACTACAATGGTAGCCCCATAATTTTCAGTGTATCGAAATGGGCGAAGTGGTTTTTGTAAAACTCACTAACCTCGATGATACAGGTAAGTTAATTGTTCTACCTCGCTGTTTCATTTGAGTTTAGTTGATTTCACATAAAATATGAAATTTAGCCGAGTGTCTGGGTTTAATTTTAAAGTAAAGTCGATTTTTGCTTTTTCGGATAAAATTAAATTTTGTATTTACACTGTTTCTACTCCAAGTTCGTAACATTTTAATTTTATGAAAATATTTAGCCTCTAGAGGTAAAAATTAAGGTATAATTACCGCGTGCACCGTTTGTTTACCGTTTGGATGTCCTGTTACTGTCATGCGCGGCTCCAGGGGGGGGGGTCACGGGGGACATGACCCCCCCCAAAATCATATACCAGGTCACTTAGAAAGTTTTGCAAAAAAAAGTTTCTATGTATAAGACACTTGTAATTATTTAAAAGTATAAATACAACTGTTCGGTTTTCAAATTTCCCTCGGCATTTTTTTGAGAGCCAATATTTTTTTTGTTTTATTTAAAAATGGATCTGCGTCGAGAACATTTTCGTGCTATGATTTTTTACGATTTCAAATGTAGCTTAAAACCTGACGAGTCATTTGATCGACTTCAAATTGGTTTTATGGATGAAGGATCTTCGAAAGCAACCATCTACCGCTGGTATAGCGACTTCAAACGCAGTCGTTTTACTTTGGGGGATGAACAAAAGAGTGGTCGTCCTACGACGGCTGTCACCGAAGAAAGTGTGCTGGCAGTGAAAAAAATAATTCAAGAAAACAGATGCATTACGTACGAAGAGATTCAGCATACTCTGCAGATTGGTTCAGGAAGTGTTCACAAGATTTTGCACGAGCGCCTTCGCGTAAGGAGGATAGTTTCCCGCTGGGTGCCGCACAACCTCACCTAAGCTCAGAAGCAGGCCCGTGTGGATTGGTGCCGTAATATGATACAAAAATTGGATGCAGGGTCGTCACGGCGCGTTGACGACATTGTGACAGGTGACGAATCCTGGATTTATCAATACGATCCAGAAACAAAGCAGTCGACAGTTTGGCTGTTTCAAAATGAACCAACACCTACGAAAGTGAAGCGATCGACGAGCGCAAGGAAAATTTTGATCGCTAGTTTCTTCACTTTGACGGGGTACCTAATTTCAATTCCACTTCGAGACCAAAGCAGTATCAACGCCGAATGGTCCAGCATAAAATGCTTGCCAGAAGTTTTTTCTGCAATGAGAAACAAGCGACCGAACACCGGGCTCCGCGGGGTCCTTCTTCACCACGACAACGCGCCCGCGCACTCAGCGATCAAAACGAGGGACTTCCTGGACTCCACACCGGTCAGAGTCTTGGGGCACAGTCCTGATTTGGCTCTGTGTGATTTTTTTTATTCCCTAAAATTAAAAATCAGCTCAAAGGGATACAGTTTTCAACGCCGCCGCCGGTAGAAAAAATGTTTTGAAAATTGTTTCAGACGCATGAAACTTTGTATAGAGGCTGGTGGGGAGTTTTTTGTAAAGATTTAGCAAACATTTTTTTTTTCATACAAGTTAGTTTTTTAGTTTCTCAAAACTTTCAGAGTGTCCCATGTACATTAGATTAAAAATAAAATAAAAACAAAATGTCTAGTAGTACATAAACTAGTTTTAAACGCGGGAAAACAACTGGAGCGTCAACTACGCGGGTAAAATCGTGGGGTGCTACTAGTAAAGTCTTTTTTACTCGATTGGAGTAGTAGGACTCTTAGCAGAGTCCGCCTGGGGAAGTACCACACCTTTGTCAATTATTCTACCGCCAAGCAGTAATGTGCAAACATTACTGTGTCCCGGTCTGAAGGGCAATGTTTCCAGAGAAATTACAGGGCTTAGAGATATAACAACTTAGATCTCTGGGTGACCAGCGCTGTGCGGTGCTAGGTAATGATTTGGCTCTTCATGTTCCAATAGCTGCGTGTCACTGTGCTGTTATGTGGCAGGCATGTTGCTTACCATCAGGCATATGTCCTGCTTGTCTCGTCACTCTTTATTTAAAAAAAAAAAGTATTTCTACTCGTGGCGCCCCCCCCCCCCCCCCCCCCGAATCTGAGGCTGCGGTACTGGTGACCCCCCCCAAAATTTGAGGCTGGGACCGCGCCTGGTTACTGTCACTGTCAATGTTAACTAAAAGTTATTTAGAGATAGTTTTTTATGTTAGATAAACATATTTCAATATGTGTCTATATAAAGATCTTTGTCGATGTTGTTTGAAAGGTGTTAGTCTGTTTAAGTTCTTCTACAATACGATATCCATACAATGTTTTTGTCGTACTGTCTGCACAAAATACCAACGTTTTTAGTTTGAAATAACACTAAAACAATAAACTGAATTCATCGTAAGATTACAATAATCATTAAACGTAAAAAAATATTACCTTATTAATTGAGAGGTATAAAACTTGGTGTTAACCAATCTTCGTAAGGTTTCTATTGCTACTGTTATCGTGGAAAGAGGCCTCAAAACAAAATATAAGTAGGTAAGTAAAGACACATATTTAGACAATCTGATTTAGACAATTTATAAACAATTTATTAAAAAAAAACAAATCGTGAGAACCGATAAAGAAGCGTAAATAGGTACATAAAATACTTATTGCACGAAATTTGAAATAAACAAAAACTTTTAATTTAAACAAAACAAAGTAAAAACCTGCGACCTTGTCACTAAGAGCGGGTTTTTCTTGATAACCGTAAAATCTGAGAGGTTTGCTAATAAGGAGACTAGCGTACCATAGGCGCTAAGAAATATAAATAGCTATGAGTCGTAAAGGTTTGTAAATGTATAATCATGCTATACAACTAATTATGCTATACTACTAGCAGTGCCCTGCGGTTTTACCCGAGTTGTTACCATTCTCGTTATTTTTCTGGGAAAAAAGTAGCATTAGTGTTACTATTTCACAACATAATCTAACCACCTAAGTATTTATTTGTTCCAAATTTCAACCCAATCCGTTACCGTGACTGTGCAACAACGCATAAGGTTCAAATTTGTAACTAAAATACATAATATGAGTGTGCATAAGTTAAAGGAATCGCAGCCCATTAGAAACACTTGTAATATGTTTGCAGTAAATATACTATACCTATAGCATGCCTTTGATGGGTAGTCCATTACGAACGACGTTTCCGCTTTCGTTTCACTGCATTCTATTTTTGTCGGCCTTGCATACAGCATGAAGAGAGATCATCTCACACCACGTTTTAAATTTATTGTTTGACATCTTCAGTTTTTAAACTTTCGCAATTTGAACTCATGTTGTAAATGTAACACAGGAATTAGTAGTAGAATTAGTTACGATTTAAATTATTATTACTGAGTCTTCTCGTGAACAACGTAGCCGAAACGTAGAGGTGAATATAATAATTTAAATCGTGATTCAGTCTTGTGTTGTTTTTACAATACTTTTTCGGTATTATACTTAGTTTTAAAAAGAATAGAAAGCCTGTTTTGGCATTTGAAACAGACTCTAGGATGAAACTGAGGCTGAAAGAAACAATAATAATAAATCAATATTGGTGGACATTTCACACACAATAACATCTAACCCCAAACTAAGTTTATACTATGGAAGCCAGATAGCTGATATAATACTTACCTATATATTTTTAAATACAAAGAGTTTTCATGTCAAAAAAGAGGTCAACATTTGATGAATAAAATTAACTTTGGGAGATAAAAAGGATTAATTCGTTTAAGAAAGTCCGACTTTCATTTGTTTCTATTTTAATACAACGTCGTATGAAATACGTGCGCTTTGATGATTCCAGCCTCTGCTGTCTTGTAGCCCTCGCCTATGCCTCGAGCTAGCTATATCGCCTCGGCTGTAATTTTCAACTTACCGCACTTATATCATAATGACTATTATTATTTTATACTGATAATTCTTATTTATTTATTAAAACGGCAAGTCGCCAATTACAATAATTCACATAATTCAACAAATCTGTCCAATATCTCTAATGTAATAAATTTAAAATAACAAATCAATCAAAATATGTCTTATTATATACTTATGACTTATGATACTGATAATTTATAATAATTCTCAAATTTTACATCGTGAATTTAATATACTTACGAGTATATTAAATTCACGATGTGTAATTTGAGATGTGTGATGAATGTGTGCTTTTTTATATGCGTTTCGACATAAAAGTCGTTGTTTAAATTTATTTTGCCCTGTAAGTATTTTAATAAAGTGGCCAAGTGCGAGTTGGACTCGCTCATGAAGGGTTCCGTTGCAGCAAGTAACATAATATACATAGTACACATAGTTATTGTAGTTCGTTGTAACTTTGATCGAAGTTTCAATAATAGTGTATTTATGACGTACTAAAAAAAAACTACTCATCAAATCGAGTTCAAACTAATTTTCGTTGGTAGTTTACATGGTAATGTACATCATATATTTTTTTTAGATTTTTCATTCACTTACTTTAGAAGTTAGAGGGGGGGGGGGGACACACATTTTACCACTTTGGAAGTGTCTCTCGCGCAAATTATTCAGTGTAGACGAAATTGATTTTAGAAATCTAAACATCATTTTTGAAGACCTATCGATAGACACCCCACACGTGTAGGTATGATGAAAAAAAAAATTTTGAGTTTCAGTTCTCAGTATGGGGGGTAACCCTAATTTTTCTTTTTTTTAATTTTTTTTGTTCAAATCTTAATGCGTTTCACATAATACATCTACTAATCAAGTTTCAACAGTTTAGTTCTCATAGTTTCGGCAAAAAGTGGCTGTGACATACGGACGGACAGACAGACAGACAGACAGACAGACATGACGAATCTATAAGGGTTCCGTTTTTACGTTTTACGGAACCCTAAAAATGAATGAGAGCACGCTACATTTCATGCCATAAATACATCGGTTATAACATAATTCATGGTTATGAAAACAGATGAAGAAAAGAACGTTCTCAAAGGAAAGTACACTTCCATTCTATCAACCTGTTTAAAGAAGCACGTCTTTTATAAATACAAAATAGCACCTGCAGGAAAGAACTTTGTCGCTACACAAATAAACTTTATGGAGAGAAATATTCGCTAACGATCCTTAAGGGCAACAGGCCAATTTTTTCTTTCCTTTCCGGACCCTCGTTCATTTTTCGTAGGCCACTAACAAAACTCAAGTCAAATACAATTTTGCCAAAATCTGACCTAAATATTAAGTAGGGAGTGTAAACAGTGAAAACAATCAGTATTCTGGGCAGTTAGCGTATAAGGCGCGGTCTTGAGTTAGGACAAAGCCAAGCATTATAAGGACAAAGAGTCATTCAGACACGCTCGACCTAAATCACCCGATGAATGAACTAAGTGCGTAGGTATTGAGGTTGATATGGATGAGTGACGTCCATGGATCAAATTAATCGTCTTAATATACATCTTCTTCGATGTGTCCTATAATAAAAACAAAAATATTTAGGACAAACAATATCTTAAGCCTGATACAGCATACTTGCTATTTAAGTATAAAAATTAACGCTGTTGTTACGTTTATACGTACTTATATAAATCAATGCCACTTTTCGTTGTAAGTGAACTCCTCCTAAACGGCTGGACCGATTTGAATGATTTTTTTTGTATACGTTTGTGTAGGGCCCTGGATGATTATGATTCACAAATCATCCCGGAAGATGGCGCTGCAGTTGGTATCTAGGTTATTATCCGAGCGAAGCCGGAACGGGCCGCTAGTTTTTTTATAAACGAAAGGGTTATTTACGTCTGGTATGTTGGTTGATCCAGCTCAAGTAGAGTTTCAGCTGCATTCAGCGATGTTTTTCATGAATAGTGCGCGGACGACTTTTACCGACAACGACTTCTAGTCCGAGATCCTAGAGCTCCCAGACGTCACCTATTTTCTGATGAATGAAATGTGGACGATTGAGTAGAGTTAGTAAGTACTAAGAACACATGCTCCCTCAATGGAAAGGCTTGAATGGTAGAATGTCTTGAAGGCCTTTTCCTTTGATACCCATATTCAGGGAGTTGTGAAAAAAGAAACAAATTTCACCATTTTGCGGTAGCGGCTAACTTGGCTTTGAAATTTGTCATAGTGCATAGTGTTCTACTAGTCAAATCCTTTCATTTGATACCCATATTAAGGTAAACTGTGAAGAAATATTTTGTCCCCTATTTTGTGGAGGCGGCCATTTTGAATCGATATCAACCAAACATAGCTAAAAACACTCGCACGGAACTCAACATTCAAATAAAGAAAACCGCATCGAAATCGGCCCATTCGTTTGACCTGTACGGTGTCACATTGTGCAGTGCCACATATTTTGGGAGTTTTAAAGCGTCTGTTAAGGAAAACGGCCGACGGAAAGTGTCTGGGAGTATTGGGGTCTTATTTGTAAGGATATTGCGTATAACATACGTAAAAATCAGTTGTCAGAAAATAAGTGATACTTCACAGCTGTGTTTTTATGTACCTATCTTTATTGCCCCATATCTCAAAATCTCAAAATTGGCCGTCTAAGCAAGTTAGCGGGTAAGCTTGTGTTCTTAGTACGTACTAACTCTACTCAATCGTCCACATTTCGTTCGTCAGTAAATACGTGACGTCTGGCGGCTCTGGGATCTTGCTCTATTACTTTACTCGCGACATCTAATCTCCCGTCAATGGATTCAAAATGGGTACAAGTAGCATGCTTCAAAAGTCTATTATGTAAGTTTCTTTTCTGTTTTAAGAATTATTACCTACCAATTAATTTGACACTCATAAAATAAGCTCCATCATTTTGTGAATAACAAACTCATGAAAGTAAGTTCAAAACATATAATGCTTCTTGTTTACGTCGATCTGAACCAGACTGATCTAATCTGCCTGGATAGGGTATTAGGGTGTATTTATACAATATTCACTGAGTATTAGATATGCACAGGGTTATGCCATAGAATAGATAATGTTCAACAAAAACGTATACAAAGTTCACTGAGACCCGTTAACTCATAAGTTAGTCGTATGTACAGATTTTACTCCACTTTTTATTTTATTATGTTTTGATTCTAAAAGAAAAGTACAATAAAATATTGATATATCTGTCTGACGTAGAAAAGATTATTATGACATGCAAATTTACGAACATATTTACCATATAAGAATAAAGAAAAATAACAATATAAAGACATTCGTTGGCATTTTTTCTTATTTTGCTTAGTTCGGTGCTAGATCACTATCTATGAAAGTCAGGACCAGGTAGCTGATACGGCACGGCATTTAAACCTATACATACGATTAGCAGTAAAACTCAGAACAAACACTCGTTTTGACGATACATTATTTGTATAGGTACTTACTACATAGGTATGTGGTTGTCCCGGATGGCCATCAAAACCACGATTCCACGGCTCCTAGAACAGACTCCGGCTCACTTTGAGTATTTTGACTTTTATTATGATGGAAATGAAAAATAAATGAAAAATAACGCTAGAGTTTATTTCAAAGTAAAAGTTGTCTGTGATGATATATTATAGAACGTCTCTTTTTTCTGCTTAAATTCCAAAACAAGCAACTTTTCCTTGACAAATGTTATAGGTACTCATAAATTTCAAATATACCAAATAGGTAGTTGCATCAGGTATTCGATAACAGATCGAAAAGTTACGGTCTATTTTTTCAACGAAAATCAAGTACCGAAGTCACTTGATAATGAGCAACACATTTCGTAAAAATCTTAAAACATCGAATACTGTGAAATGCTGTTCTTGAAATATCATTTATTTCGGTAACAACAACTCTTTTGATGCGGCAAGGATATTTTGATAACTGTCAACCGCAAAGGCAATTGTGTCGCTTGCTTTTATAGGTACTCGTGTATCGTGAATACACGTTAACTCTTTTGTAGATTTCACAACTATGTCCAATCTTATTGAAACCATAATACCTACGGGACTTATTCTCGACCTCCATGATTTGAATTGCCTCTCAACGTTTCGGTCGCTTTGCAAAAAGTCATGAGAAGACTGACTGCTTAATTTTGGTCTTCTTACTTCCGGCCGCAACCGACTCAGTTAATCATATAATATTCACATATGATGCGGGTCGCCTGTTACAAACAAACATTTAAAAAATACATTAATCGCTAAAAACGATTTCTTCCAGGCGACCGTGGGATGAAAAAGGAGTTATACTTTAGCAAGTTATATTTATTTTCAGTCTACTGACTAACCTGTGATGCAACTGAAAAAATAACCAATGTTATGCCTCGTTCAATACAGAATTTGGATGCTGTATGCTGTATCTACTAAATAAATGTGAAATGAATGAGTCGAATGGTATAAACAACATACATTCCATGCGTGATTTGTGCGTAAATTCATCAATGTTACGTTCAAACAGAATTCAGCATGAATTTCCCAGAAATCACAACAATCTTGAACAAGAGGCAACAAACTGCATTTCAAGTTATATCAATGAACATCAAAGCTGTATTCATATTTCATTATGACGAGTGAAAGCGGAAACACGAGCCGCGTATCAAAGCACAGAATTGTACGGACGTACATACTTCTATAGTAACGATACGTTCAGCCAGGGACCGCTTTAAAACACGTAAGCGTTCAATAAATATTTATTTTTCTGAAAAACTACTCAACCGACTTTTATTTAAAAATTGTGGTGACTCAATTCTCTCACACACACTTATTCCTATGTTGATGTAATAAAGAATTATAATATTATTATTCATGTATTTATTTCTTTTCTGAAATCTAAGTTTTTACAATATTTTATTTAAATTTAAAAAAAAATTATAAAAGAACATAAAAACATTATAAAAACTTAAACATAGTTAGCCGCCAGCAGCGGGGCAGGGCCCAAACTACCGTTGGTTAGGGCTGCAGACTGAGGAACCTCCTGACGATGCGCGCTGTGTCAAGGATGACCGCCTTCTGCATGTGACCCTTGACCCAACCGTCTAGCGAAAGTATCTTAAGATGTTGGTCGAGACTTTTCGCTATAAGGCCGTTTGCCGACACGACTATTGGGACTATGATCGTCGAATCAACATCCCACATAGCGGTAACCTCGTGAGCCAAGTCAAGGTACTTGATCAGCTTGTCCTTCTCGGCTTTGACGAGGTTCTCGTCATGTGGTACGGTGATATCGACGATCACAGCCCGGCGCTGAGACCGGTCTACCAGCACGATATCAGGCTTATTAGCGACAATAATAGTCCTGTTCGTGATGATGGAGTGGTCCAAGTAGAGCAACGCACGACCATTCTCGAGAACTGGCAGAGGTGCGTACTTATAGTACAACACCTCGGACTCGATAAGGCCGTATCTAAGAGCAAGTTGCTGGTGGATGATGCCAGCCGGCAAAGGAAGCGTTCCTTCACCAATTTCTTAATGCCATCTGCTGATATACCCAATGACTGTGACATACCGAGATATTTATAGGCCTCGTCTTCGGAGAGGGATCTGAGAGTTATGTATGGTCTCGGAAAGTTGTAAATTCTCTTAATTTACTACTTTCCCTCGCTGTACATGCAAGACCGCACACTTGTCTACACCGTCTACACACAATAATGCCAACAATTATTATTACTATGTGTGATTCGGTACTAATTGATTAAAATAAATAAATAAACTCATTTTAGCTAAATTTGGGAAACCAAATTATATGGGTAGGGCAACTAAACACACTGCTCCATGGATATAGTAAGATTTTGAAATGCCATCGATGTAATCATATATATTTTTGTGATTTTTAGTAGTTTTTCAAAATTGCCAAACAAACAATAAAATACTTTTATTGATCCACAAAATTGGTGGAGCTATTGCGTAACATACTCACAAAAACAACATACCTACGGCTGAATTTAAACATAAAATATATCTTTTTTTGATGTTGGTTTAAAATTAATGATTAAACAACATTAGCCAAGTTGTTCAATCGAAATCTAAACGGTAAATACCAAAATTTTTGTTATTCCAGTTCATCACAAGATTGATTTACCCCATTGTTGGGTAGTGGTCTCTCTTTTAGTATGCTATCTGCGTCGGTTTTGTCCTAATCAAGAATAAATTTGGCCCGCCACAACGAAACTATCGTCAACCGATATTGCCACTGGGCGACCAACACTTCGTCTGCTTTGGCTCACCCAATACTCAGTGAACACCTTTTTAATCACCTGTTACTCCAGTTGGAGTACAAAATCTTTTTTTGTCTACATACCTAAAAGAATAATCTGTTATTTTTTTGTATTAGTACATAAACATGTTTTTTAAATTATTTGTTTCTGCTAATATTTAAAACGGCTGAACCGATTTAAATGATTTTTTTTTTACTGACAGCTGATATTATAAAAAGTAACTTGGATTACTTTTGTTCCAGAAAAAAAGTAGTAAAGTAAAAAAAAAAGTAAAGTAGAGTTCCGCGAAAATGAAATAAATAAAAATGACATTCAGCAGTTTAAGCAAGCCGTGGGTTACACAGGCTGCAGCTAGTCACAAATATGTTAGCATTTGCGTCTACGAGCTAATGCTGCTCATAACCAAACTCATCAGAACAAAACTTTACAAAGTCGATCATAGATTTATTGTATGTATTTATTGATCATAGTAGTGGTAGGACTCCGTAGAGTCCGCTTGAGAAAGTACCATACCAGAGGAGTTGCCAGGTATTCTACCGCCAAGCAGTGTGTTCCGGATCATTAAAGGTCAATGTTTCCAGAGAAATTACAGAGTATAGAGATAAACGATCTTATATTTTTGGGTGGTGAGCGCAATGCAAAGCTAGATAATGATTTGGAACCTTCATGTTTCAATAGCTGTGTTACACTGTGCTGTTATGGAGCGGCGTTATCAGAGACACGTCCTATTCGTCTCGTCACTCTTTAGGTACTACAGACATAATTATTATTACTTTTATGCTTAATAAAATTTATTAATTACAGTGAATAAGTAACTGTTGGTGCAAAGTGTTTATACGCAAGATTTGCTTTTATTCATTAAATTGTACTCACCACAGCATCCTGAGGTCCTGCCCTGTGACTCACAATTCTTCGAACAGCCGTTAACCGAGTCCATAAAACAACAGCGTTTTGTTGTTGCTACCGGTTTTTTTACGAGCAAACGGCCACGATACACGCCACTGTTTGTGCTTTTAGCTCGGCTAATGGATAGCGGATGTTAACGACGTACAGCCGTTTGAGAAATTTAATAGTACGTGCTTTACAAGACTCAAACTGCTAGATCAATAGAAGAGTGCACTGTATAGTGACGGCCAATACTTACGCAAATCATGAATTACTTACAACTTGTGAATGTGTTTGTATACAGACACAAAATTTTAAGCAATTACAGCATATACATTTTAAATCAACTTACATATATCTCTGAGCGACGATCGCCGTGCTGCGCTAGGTAATGATTTGAACTTTTCATGTTCCAATAGCTACGAGACATTGTGCTGTTGAGGTCAAGCGTTTTACTTACCATTACCTGTCCTAGTTGTCCTGACACTCTTTACTATTAAAAAATGTAAACGTAACAGATTACGTTTTAAGCTTACGTAAGTAAGTGTCTTACTTACGTAAGACACTTACTTACGTAAGTTATTCCGCCTAAGCAGCGGAATAACCAAAATTCTAAAAGTAGTGATGATTCGGCTATAATTAAGCTTGTAGAGAACAAAATTAGCGATGGCGACATCAAAGGCGCTGCACGTATTTTGTTTTCCAGTGACACCATTGCGCCGAACACACCCCACACCATTCAGTCACTTCGTGACAAACATCCACCCGCAACAGCTAATCTCCACCTCCCTGTTCCACCACAATCAGATAACGTCACTATTGAGGCCACATCGCAAGAGGTTTCGGCTGCGATTACATCTTTCTTGAGTGGCTCAGCTGGAGGCCTAGATGGCCTGACACCTCAACATCTAAAAGATCTTCTATCTTTTAGCTCTGGTGAGGTAGCAGAGTCCCTCTTGAGAGATCTAACCTCTTTAGTTAACCTCATGTTATCTGGTCGAGTCAGTAGTGACATTGTCGAAGTTTTGTACGGCGCCAATTTGTGCGCACTTTCCAAAAAGGATGGTGGGATCAGACCAATTGCTGTCGGCACCACATATCGTCGCCTTGCTGCCAAGGTGGGTTGTAGGAAAAAGGTTGCTCTTTTGAGCTCCCTTTTCCAACCAATACAACTCGGTTTTGGTTCGCGGGGTGGATGTGAGGCTGCCGTTCATTCTGTCCGGACCTTCCTTTACCAAAATTGGGGAGAGGTGCTGTTAAAGGTGGACGTCAAAAACGCCTTTAATTCGGTTGATCGAGGAGCCTTGTTGGCCCAAGTGAAGGATAAAATTCCTGACCTGTACAATTTTCTTTGGCAATGTTATGGCGAGCCCACAAAATTGACTTATCAAAACAATCATATGTTATCCTCCGTCGGCTGTCAACAAGGTGATCCCTTCGGCCCTGCGACCTTCGCCTTGGCCATTCACCCTATCATTCAACGTCTCCAGTCCAAACTAAACGTTTGGTACTTGGACGACGGAACTTTGGGGGGCGATGTGAATACTGTTCTAACTGATTTACAAAAACTCATAGACGGTTTTCGTCTGATTGGTTTAGAACTAATTTTTTCAAAATGCGAACTTTTCGTTTGCGACACATGTCCATATAAAGATTCGATAATACAAAAATTTAATGATCTGGCCCCCAACATCAAATCAGTTGACAAATGTTCCCTGCGCCTCCTGGGTTCACCGATTTTAGAAGAGTCGTTACCATCTTTTGTCGAAGAAAAAATTCAAAATTTCACGAGAGCCTCCGATAGGCTACTCAAAGTAAACGCCCATATGGCGTTTACAATTATTCGGCAATGTTTATTTGTTCCCAAATTTATGTACGCTTTACGGTGTAGTCCACTGTGGAAACATGGTGAGCTCCTTGGGAGCTTAGACAATGTCGTAAAGGAATCTCTAATATCGGTGTTGAATGTGGATCTGAGTGGGAGGGCCTGGTCACAAGCCTCACTACCCATACGGTTGGGAGGCCTAGGGGTCCGCCAAATTTCAAGTGTAGCTTTACCGGCATTCTTGTCCTCAGTTCATAGTACTCAAAATCTAATAGACAAAATTCTCGCACCCTCTTTAGGCCATTCGGAATATTCTGATGTAGTAGTAGCTAATTTGTGCGAGGCTAAGAATGCTTGGAGGCTGGCTTGTCCAAACAACGATTTCCCCAGATGTCTGTCATCTCAGAGACAGTGGGATCGACCGATCTGCGATCTAGCACGGAACTCTCTTCTCGATACGTGTCCTAGTATCGCGGATCGTGCTCGTATCCTTGCTGTGTCTGTGTGGGAATCGGGCCTTTGGTTACAAGCTTTGCCATCTTTAAATACCGGTAGCCTATTAGATCCAACTGCATTTCGTCTAGCTGTTAGCTTGCGCTTGGGTGCGAGGTGCTATGAAGCCCATCGCTGCCATTGTGGTACTGCCGTCGACCAACTCGGTCACCACGGTCTCTCTTGCTCGAAAAGCGCAGGTCGTATTGGCCGCCACGCCAGCCTGAACGACATCATACGCCGGGCTTTTTCCACCGCCAATGTCCCAGCCATACTCGAACCGAGTGGGCTTGCGCGTGACGATGGCAAAAGACCTGACGGCATGACTGTTGTGCCTTGGAAGTTGGGTCGGCCCCTAGTGTGGGACGCAACTTGCGTCGATACTCTGGCACCATCACATCTTCCAGAGACGCATTGTAAGGCTGGTGCAGCGGCTAATTCAGCTGAGCGACTCAAACGGCGCAAATATGCAACCCTCGGAAGAGGTTACATATTTGAGCCCTTTGGGGTTGAGACATTGGGTCCGTGGGGGCCGGGAGCTCACCTCATCTTCAAAAGCCTTTCCGAACGCTTGGTCGATGCGACGCGTGACCAAAATGCTGGCGTTTATTTGGCCCAACGCATAAGCATTGCCATTCAGCGTGGTAATGCCGCCAGCATGCTGGGTACGCTTCCGATTGGTAGTGGGCTTGAACATCTTGATTATCTGTAGACCTTCATTGGTCTATGGATAATTCAGGTGTGCTTAGTGTAAGTAGTTGTTAGGTATGTAGCGTAGTGTAGTTCTCATTGTATTTTAGTTTTGTTAATAAAGGCTCTGCCCCCTTTTAAAAAAAGTAAGTGTCTTTATTATTTAAATAATCACATTTTGTGTAGTGTGTTGCTGATTAGCGTGATCTTACCCTTTTATCTGACAGATTGCTCGTTTCTTGGAAAAGGTTTTTTTTTTAAAAGGGCGTTTCTCGGACCTATATTAATAAATATGCAACGATGCCATTGCATATTTATTAATAATATAGCTTCTAATTAAATCAAAAATTGTTCATGCAACAATCATAGATAACTTTACCATCGGTGACATCCAGTCATCCGAACACTAGAGGGAAAGTCTTTGGAGAATTCGCACTCCGTCGCGAACTCTTATTGCTGAATTATTCATTTAATCCATTTAATAGCGAAGCAACGTCCTGTGTAGTTTGATGGAAAGAACATTAACTCCTAGTACATTGTATTCTGTGAAGGCTATAGAATAAATTAAATCTCCATACAAGTTAATACATCGATCAGAATCTGAAATATTATTACTCGATTTTGGTCTTTTAAATTTCAGACAGATTTGGGTACTTAGCCGTATAATAACTTTTATTACGCAATCAAAATCCTCCACTATTACCTATATAATTTAATGAGTCTTGGCATAGATTTATTTTCTTAATTTGCTACTATTGTTTGGAAACAATGCTGGTTTTTGGTCTAAAATTTAATAAGTACGAATACTATTGCTCACCATTAGGCATTACATAGATGGCCCGTGGTTTTATTTTATGTTAAAAAACCACAATTTATTTAAGAATTAGAAGATATTTTTATTACCAGCTATTCTTAATATCATCATAAGTCTAAAACGCCAGCTTATTTTGATGCAATTAGTGATAGATGCAATTTGATAGTTGAGATTGCCAAGATATCCTTCTAATATAATAAATGTCAATGTAGGTATGGTTGTTTGGATGTTTGTTGCTCAATCACGTCCTAACGTACGAACAGATCGGGCTGAAATTTGGAACACAGATAGATTATAGTCTGGAAGAACACATTGGCTACTTTTATCCTGGAAAAACAACGGAAACAACGGGAACGGGAACTTCGCGGGTAACACCGCGGGGCGCTGCTAGTCAAAAATAAATTGTTTAAGTTATAATTTATAAACTCTCGTAGAATGAAGCTTAATTCTAAATTGTCCGACCAGACAATTTAGAATTAAGCATAATTAATTTATTTTTGCCAAGATATTATCGTCATCAGTGAAATAAACATATTTAGTACCAAGTACTCGTATTATGGCCGCTGGTGGCAGTGGCAACGGAAGACTGAGGATCGGGTTGAAAGGTATATGTGGGATATACCGAATTGCAGGATTGAGGAAAGTTTTTCATGATTTGATGATGAGAATAATCATTATGAAATGAACAATGCTGTAAGAGAACAGTGCCCCACTTAATCCAGTTAACTCTCGTTTAGTGAACGTTAGAAAGTAATAATGTCTTGATCTAAGTGAAAATTACATAGAATGTTTCAGAACTTAATTTCCTCATAAACAGTAAGTCTTCCAAAAGAGATAAGACTATATTTGACTGGTAGGTGATAGGATGACAACGTGTCACTATAGTGGTATATTACTGTTGATTTAATTTCTCTTTGAATATTCCTACGTTTTGTACCCTTTTTTATATTGAACCCAAAATGGGTATTCAAGGATTTCTTGTCTCTTGTATTTAATTTTTATTTATGCACATATATGTTTTTAAACTTTTGATTGCCCCTAACATAAGAGTTTACGACAAAGATCAGTTTTCTACGGTTTTATTTGTTTATATTTGGTTTACACAAAAATTGCAGTTGTTTGTTAAATAAAAATTGAGACAGTAATTTTATTTTTAAAGTTTTATTACCAATACTACAGTCTTTATGCTAGTTTCAAATGGATTGCAATGAATTTAAGACATTATATATTAAACTGAGTTGGTACATCTCGGTTCTCATTCCTCTAAACTTTATGCTGATATTGTTTGTAAAATTATTACATCTAAAGTTACATTATGTACTTAGAAAAATTCCAAGGTATAAATATTCGTTTTCATGATTTAGTTACATTAAACAGTTTTATTCAACTTTATATAATTATTATAAATATTATACACCTATCTTAAGATATTTTCATAGTTAAGTTTATAGACAATACTATATTAATAAGTATTCCTAAAATGTACATTTAAATCTATGATAATAATCACAATCGAAAGTTTATCCTTGTATAATAAATAAACAAGGTTAACGTTTCACGTTTTGGCAAAATTTAGGAAAACATCAGTTTAATAAATACCTCAAAATTAGTAAAACATACTCGTATGAATAATAGACAGAATAAATAAACGGACTTAATTACGTTTCCTACGCAAAATATACATAATATTTGGTTACATCAAATACGGGTAACAAATTGTTTCTGCATGAAAAATCTGGTGACACAAAACTTTTTCGATTATCAAACATTTCGTTATTGATAGTAGCTCGTACCTAGTAATAATTCATTCTCGGCTGCCAAAACTTCTTGAAGAAGTTTCAAAAAGGATGAAGAAAGGTTCCATCTCGGCATGAGTGGCGTTTTATTCATAATCATGGGGGAATCGAATACGAGAAACCCGATCCCTTATCGCTCTTTAAGTTCGTCAAGGCGGGGTCTGTATGCATGGTCACGATTGCTATTCACTCGTGTTTGCAGGGTACTTTGCTCTTATCCATTATCGTGTTTATGTCCATCTCGGTAGTTTGAACCTCAACATTTGGCGTATTAAAATTGTCATACGAAATATACTGAGGTGGTTGTGGTATATCAGCTTTTGCGACTACCGGTCGTTTTTTTGACTTCAAATACCCTAAACCCGAAACTAGGACGACAAAAACTATAAACCCAATACAACAACCAACAACTAAACTTAGTCTTCTGGTCAATATGTCAGCAATACTCTTATATGTGTTCGAAAAAGGACTCTCTATCGCTGCACCAAACATTTCTATCGTACTGACAGTCGTACATTTACTTGTCATTGAATCGTTCATATGAGGCCGGATGTGATTCAATATTATTTCATCTCCATACGAATTGAGAGAAGATTTTTCTGGGGAAGGTGCTATTCTAGCATCTGGTGTAGAGGAGCTAGGGGTCGATGTGCCGAAGTTGCCTATCGCTATTACGCAGATTGTGTAGCGGGATCCCGGTGTCAAATGGCTTAGCCTCGTCGACCTCACCGTAGTATTCAAAACTTTCGTCCCTCTTATCTGTGAAAGAAATAAAACTGCTATAGGTACTTCAGATTGAGCGCTTTGATCGTGAAAGTTCACAGCCACGAATGAAAACCGTCGAAAGGAAGATTTAAACGGATTCACAGTACAGCCGAACATCCACGAGAGAGAAACATAAATATTTTTTATGGACCATTGAAGTGATGCACAGCCTTTGTATTCAAATGTTTGTTGTTATATTTGCCCTGCTCGTTTTATAATGGCTTTGCTTAAATTATAAGCATTTAGTTTTAGAGCAGGTGCGTTTAACATTCACTTATTTTTAGCGGTTTAATAGGAATGGAGTAAGTAATATGCACTCACAGTGGTTGGATTTCGTTCTCCGTAATAAGCCACTTGATATCCGCTTAAACCATTTTGGTTCCGGCTCTGCCAAGACACAATAACGGAGTGTGTCTGGATGTCTTGTATGGCGAGGCGGATTACGACTGGGATATCGCAGAGTTTCTGGGAAGGCAGCTCAATAAAACTATATCCGTGCAGTTCTTCCGGATGCTCACAGCGAAGATTCTTGCTTCCTTTCATAACTATTTTAAGATGGTCTTGCATCCATTTCCACAAATCTTGAGATTCACAGTTACACGTCAAAGGGTTTTCTGCAAAAAAAGAAATAGATTTGACTGTCGTCGACTTATATTTACAATAATAATTCTGTGATTTAAAAAATAACTTTTATACGGATTTACGCAGAAAAGGTAAATTGAGAAGAAACATGTATAAAAACGCATTAATTATGTACAAGTATAATTAAAATAGTAGTTTATCTTGAATTAATTTAATTCAGGTCAAGTAACGGTTAGTCGTGTCGAGAGAACAGCAACTGCCGATCCGGAGCGTCTGGTTTGAATCCCACCCGCACCACTTTTTCCGAAGTCATGTGCGTAATGTTGCTAACTTAAAAATGATAAAGGAAAACATCGTGAGAAAACCAACAACGTAATACGTCATCCACAACCAGCACTGGTCCAGCGTGGTGGATTATGACCTTAAATCTCTCCTTGTGAGTGAAGGTTCCGAATCCCAGTGGGAACATTTAGTGAACTGCTCATGTTTATGCAAGTATATTTTATTACTTATTTTGCTTAAAACATAAAACTTACCATTTAATGATAAACTTTTGACTTGAGTTTCTAGTGATGTCAATAATTTCATTTGTAAGACTTCAAAATAGTTGTGGCTCAAGTCTATAAAAGTAATTTTGTTCAAGTTCCGAAAAGCTTCCGATGATATTGCTGATAACCAGTTGCCGCTCAAGTATAGCTCCGTGAGACTGTGCAGTCCTCGAAATATATCTCTATTTATTCTCGTTATATGGTTAAAGGAGATATCCAACTTTTGCAAACTCTGCAAGTCTGATGTAAACTCTTCCAATTCCCTTATTGTGTTTTGTGATATATTCAAAAGCCGAGTTGAGTATAATCCTTGGAGTCTCTCTCTTGGTATATTTTCCAATTTGTTTTGGCTTAAGTCGAGTGTTTCTACATTATGCAGTTTTGAGAACGCTCCGGGTGATAATCGAATTATGGAGTTCTGTGTCAGCATTAATTTTCTCAGAGACGGAAAGTTCTCGAAATCCTTACTTGTTATTATAGTTAGATTCGTATTAGTAATAAGTAGCTCTTGCAGTAATGGAAACAATTTTGATGGATATGTTTGTAGTAATTGCACTAATGAATTCGATGACATGTTTAATGTCGTTAGTACTGGCAATACTGCTTCTGATAGGCCGTTGCTGGGTATATATTTAAAAAAATTATGCGATAAATCAATTTCTTTTAGGCCTGATGAATGCTGGAAAAAATTCGGTGGAAGAACTGTTAACTTATTATTACTTAAATTTAAAGTGACCAAGTTTTTTAAAGCTGGTGAATTGAAACCGTTCAACAACGATATTCGATTGTCACACAAATTCAAAGTTCTCAAGTTTTGTAATCCAATAAATTTGAAGAAATCTACGCTGTGTAATTGATTATGACAAAGATCTAAAACTTCTAATGAAGTAACATTAAACAATGCGACATGTGGAAAATCTGTGAAATTATTGCCTTTCAAGTTTATCTCTTGTAATATCGCTGTGTAAGCGAATACATCTTTATGTAAGTCCCGTAAGTTGTTAAAAGCTAAATTTATTCTCAACAGATTTTGGTTCTTTATGAAAGTTGCTGGAGGTAATTGCGATATGTTTGAGAATTCTAATGACAAAGTTTGTAATGATGGTAGATGCGAGAATGTTTTGTTCACAATTGCGGTGAAGTTGTTTTGTGACAGTATGAGTGATTTTAACCCAGGTATTTGCACTTGAATAATATCTTCCCAAGTCAAAACGTTTCTGTTCAATTCCAAGTCACTTAAATTAGGCAAACTTTTGAGAGAGTTAGCTTCAATTATGGATATTGAGTTTTTATTCAGTCGAAGTTGTTTGATTGGGAGCGACGAAATATCAAAATCTAAAACGATGATTTCATTATGGGACAGGTCCAAAACTTTTAATTTAGTCAGAAAGTGAAAGGTATCTTTTGCCACTTGATTGATATTATTATTTTGTAAGTACAGTTCTTCCAACGTTACAAGTTTGTAAAAAGTTTCATTACTCAACTTAATAAGCTTGTTATTACTTAATTCTAAAAATTTTATCTTTTTCAAGTTAGTAAATGTTTTATTTTCTATATGTACAATACTGTTATTTTTTAGGTACAGCCTTTGAATATTTATCAAATCATTAAAAAGATTAGCAGTTAAAACCTTAATATTATTTTGGCTAAGCCACATAATTTGCACATTTACTTGTCCCAGAAGGGAAGTGTTTTTCAAAAGTGACAAGTAGTTTGCACCAAGTTGTATAGAAACTAATGATGAATCTCTATTTGGAAACACATCTCCAATGGTATTTAGGCGGTTGCCTTGCAAATTTATGTGTTGTAAACTTTTAAGTGTAATAAATGCTTGTGAGTCGATGTTTTGAATAACATTATTCTGTAAATGCAATTCTAAAAGTTCAGGTAAAGGACTGAAAACGTTTCTTTTTATTGCTATCAATTTATTATTTTGAAGACGTATTTCCCTGAGGTCTTTAAGTTTACCAAATACTAGTTCATCTAATTCGTTTATATAATTATTATCTAAGCTTAATGTAACTAATCTATGATTAGATTGAAAAACATTACGCGGAAGTTTTTTCAAAAAATTTGTTCCCATGTGTAATTGTGTCAAATTTCGTAACGATGAAAAGCAATTTGTATGCAGGTATTGAATAGCGTTGTGTTCTAAATTGAGAACTGTCAGTCCCACGGCATTTTCAAATGCATCTTCCGATATTTCTAAAATATTATTTTCGGACAAAAATATCTCTGCTAGCTGTGGAAGATTGGAGAAAAGACCTCGTATGTGATGTAAATGATTATGACTTAAGTCTATTGTACGAATATTTCGATTTCTTTGAAACGTATTCTTTGCTATATCTGTTATTTTGTTTCGACTTAAATCTATTGTTTCTAATTTTTCTAAAAAGTAAAATGCTGCTTCGTGTATACTTTGAATCTGATTACTAAAAAATGTTAATGTTTTTACATTAGGCATGCATCTCAACCAATCTTTTTCTATTTTGGTAAACTGATTCGAACTAAGATCTAAATTTAAAAGATACGGTATCGTAATATTTATGTCAGTTGGTATTGAGTATATTTTATTCCAGGCGAGTCTCAAACTGCTGAGCTTATTTAGTTTAGCAAACGATTTCAATGGAAACTCATCCAGAAAATTTTCCGTTAAATCCAATTCACTCAATAAATCTTCTAAGTTATAAAATGCATCGTTGGAGATGTTTGCTATTTTGTTTCCTTTCAAATTCAGCTTTTTTAACTTGAGATTTCGGAAAGTGTTTGCTTGAACATCTTTGATGTCGTTCAGCTGTAAATCAAGAGCTTCAATGTTGTATAGCTCGGAGAATGATTCAAGCGGAATTGCGTTCAATTTACTGGAAATTATGCTTAAAGATGCCAAAGAGTCCCGAATTGTGTTGAATGCGTACGGGCTAATTTTGTTAACAGCTGATTGTGAGATCTGTAGATTGTTGATTCTAATTTTCGGCGGGAAAAGGTCAGCTTTGAGTTCAGTTGTTGAACTTTCAAGGTCGTAAATAGAAAGTGATTGAATGGTTCCTCTTATCTTTGAAAGCACATTTTTCACAACGCCTGGGGTTGCGCTGGGACACTCCAAAAATAGACCTGAAATATGGTATTGTTAAATTACAACAGCAAGAAGACAACTTATAACATTTGAAGGCATATAGTTCTAATTTTTTTGGCAAATAGAAATTAAGCAGCATTTGTTTCAACAGCATAAAATTAACTAAGTAATCTTAAAACATTTGCATAACAAATATTACCATTCTCGTAATGATCTTGCAATATCCATCACTTAACAGATAACATACCTTCTTTGAAGTTATAGCAAGGGCATATAGGGTTTTCTGCTAAGCTTGGACACTGCGGCTGTTCTTCTCCGTGCAGTATCGGAATATGGATAACGAGTACGAACGCGTACACGCTGCATTTCAGACGTGACAGCCGAGTGATAATGCCCATGTTGGTGCGACGTCATTTCAGTAACATAGTGCATTCGGTGACCAAGGCAATGGCAGAGGCGATCGCGACTCTGAAACAATAGAATTTAGACCTTAGTTAGTTTTTACATAGAATAGGGGGTTTTAACTGTGTACCTTAAGGCCGGTTTGCATTTTGATTAGTGCGAGTGCAATTGCGAGTCCGAGTGAGTAATCGCGATAGACTACAGGCCCGTGAACAAAATTGTCGTAGTAAATGAACCACCAGGAGACCTATGCAGGATGTTACAAGGACATATATTGAAACTATACAAATTATAAGTTGTTAATTATTAGTTTGTCAGAAAAATTCGTGATTTTCTGACGGTTTACAGATTAAATTTGGGCATTTGATTATGTACGGCATTCATTCCATACAGTTTCAATACCTCTCCTAATCCATTATTTCGCAATGCCGTACAAAAATCATGCGACAAGGAGAAATGATCGAGGGTTGCAACCCCCCCTCTTCGACTGGACAACTTACAAGTCACGGCATAGTGCTGAATCTTATAACTTTATACCCTTCTATCATCCTACATGGGTCTCCTGGTGGTTAATTTACCACGTAAATGTTGTTTACGGACCAGTAGTCTACGACTGATTACTTACTATGCACTCACAATAATCAATCGGTGTCCACACGTGTTTGCTACTAATCACTCAACACCTGCACAACTCACTCGCACTCACACTAATCAAAATGAAAACAGGCCTTTACTTCCCCTACTTACATAATAGAAATACGAAATTTTGTAAGTTTATTACTGTCTCGCGAAAAAAAACTACCGAATTTATCTAGATGAAATTTGTTACGTAAATGTATTATAGTCGGGGGTATTTTTAAAGACATTTTTATCACGGGATATTAACCAGATCGAGACTACGCGAGTATATAAAGTATGAGGCGTTTCTAGTTTAATATAGACATGAAATATTCTTATTCACTATTTTGTTGTATAGATATAATTACCATTAATTGTATTTATAATGTCACTGGGTACAAAATCACTCTCAAACCCTACTATCTAATCAAGTTCAGGCACAAAAAGCAAGTCTTCAAAAGTTCAAGATCTCAAAAGGTGACGTTATAGCTCGATACCCAACCTACATAGCTAAATGTTTTTTTTTTACGTTATGGTATGTTATTTATAAATTAAATTTAGAACTAAAAAAAACCCTAGAAAACGAATAATGTTGTTAAAACAAACAGTAATTTAACAAAATTAAGTTTTGTTTAATCGACCAATTGCACGTGAGTTATTTGTTTATTATGTTGAAACTATCGTCATTAGATTAACAAAAAATGTTGTTTTTTTGCATGAACTAAGTGTTTGAGTGTGACGATTTTTTAAAAATAAACTCAGTTGTCCCATTGCTACGCAAAGATCTCCCCCAATTCCCTCCACTTTATCCGGTCCTGAGCTGCCATCGTCCTTTATTTTATTTCCGCAATTTATTTTGTATAAAATTGAAAATTAACAATAAAAAAATAAGAAAATAAAAAGTCCAAACTCTTTTACTGCATTCAGTTATAAATGCAAATAAAATATATGATGTTCGTTATTATCGCCACATAAAAATGACAAGAATCTTTTATAAAGCTACAAACAAAATAATAACCAATTACATAAAAGTCTACGTTACCGCGGAGCAAAATTAATAGCTTCACAAATTTATCTCGAAAGTAAATTAGTGAAGTAAAGGGCAGCCACTAAAGTTGAAGAAGGAGGGAAATTAGAAATCGATTTGTCCAGGAAACATTTATTTTACACAAAACGGCCCTAACGGCACTGAAAAATAATAAAGTAAAAAATTACCTTCCCAGCTTAACTTTCCTCAAAGCTGCCGCGACCGGGAACAACTTTACCCAAAGATAATATCTCATCGAATTCGCCCATGTTTTCGTACTCTAGGTAGGTAATATTCATTTTCTCATTTCTCGTTACCGAAATAAGCTATTTTGTATCACGTTTGTTTACACCCTAAAATTTTCTTTCAAGCTCGCTTCTTTTGTTTTTTATTAAAACTGATTCAATCAAGATAGAGTTATTATGTATTTATTTTGAGTCACTTAAAATAATCCTCATTTCATTTTCGTTGCGCAATAAAATGCAAAAAGATAAGGGATAAATTGAATCGCGCAGCGTGTAATTAAAAGATAAAATTAGATTAAATCATTATAACGTCGCTACAAAGCTGTGAGTTGTCGCGACTCGGAATCGGACTCGGAATTAATATTAGAGCAATCAAACAGCAGAAGTTGCGACGCGGCCATTTATCACGCGATTATTCTGAAATCACAATATAATTACGTAAATTCTAGCTGTAGGTGATTTATCATTGTTAATGTCATATGATTAAATTTTATTGGTTGTTACACATCATATATTATATCTATGCATATTTTCGTATTTCCTCATAAGCCAAATAGGACGGGGTAAAGACGTCGCGTCAAGAGAGCGTGTTGATTTGTCAGCAAATAGACGGTGCCAAGGAGTCTGCTCGTTGCCAAGAATTCAACGCAACAAAGAAACACGTTTAATGGTAACACAATTATTTGTCCATAAAATAAAATTCGTGCAGCAAACGAAATTACGTAACTCTGAATTTTGTGTTTCATGTGGGCTGTATTCAATGAATTGAATTTAAACTTCGGCTTGGGTAACTTAACATCGCGGGTCATTGATCTCGAAAAGTTGTGACCATCAATTTTGAATTATCCTAAATCGATGGTTATGAAGATAATTCCTTAAATCCACGTGAAATATACAGTAACTTTAATTACAGGCCTATTTTTTTTTATAGAATCGACAACTTTTGTTCTGCCCCGGGAAATAATAGTGGGGTAGGAAAGAGAGGCCTTTGCTCTACAATGAGATAATATGTAGAACGATAATTTTTAACACAGCGTGGTTCGTCAAGGGGTTCTTCACTCACTCTAACAACCCGCAGTTTGGGCTCCTGCCGGTAGATATCCGTGGTTTTGGTCGGTAGAGTAACCATATTCGACAGTGGCGAAAAGATATGCGTCTGTAGGTACATTTCCTTTAAACAATTAAGACATAGATGTTCATCATCATCATGGCCTTATGGTAGTCCATCTTTGAATATAGGCCTCTTCTCCTCTTCTTCACTTCTAGCGGTCTTGTGCCCGACTCATCCAGACTCGGCCTCCTTGTCGTCTGATGTCGTCCACCCACCGTTGTGGTGGCCGCCTTCTTCGTCTCGTGTCAGCCCTGGGTCTCAAGGACTCGTTCCTCCATCGGCTTGCATCCATTCTGGCAATGTGCCCTGCCCAGGGCCATTTATTCTTAGCGACTATGGTCATCACATCCCTCAGCTTGGTTTTACTACGTATCCTCATTTCGTTTCCGGTCCTTGAGTGTAATACCAAGCATTGCTTTTTCCATTCTTCTCTGCGTGACACGGAACTTCTCGCCAGATCTTTTAGTGAGTAACATGGTTTTCATCCCCTAAGTGAATAAGGGCATTACACACTGCTCATAGATTTTGGCTTTTAGACGGAGTGGAAGTTTGCTACGCAACGTCTCTTTGTTGGCTCCAAAAGCGGCCCAGGCCTTTGCAATTCTTCGGTCTACCTCGGCTGTTTGGTTCTCGTAGCCAAATGTAATTTTGTGACCCAGGTAAAATATTCAGTTACACTCTCCACGTGTAGCCGGATATGTGTGGGAATATTGGTCATTATTTTCCAAGTCAGCAAATCAAAAATTTGAAAGCTTTTCCCCGTCAACCATTAAACCTTTGTCACTCCAGTCCAGCTGTTGAAATATATATTCCAAAGATAATGTGAACAGCTTTGGAGATATAGTATCCCCCTGTCGTACACCTCTTCCTAAAGGAAATGATTGTGTTTTTTTGTGCAGGGCGACACATGTTGTAGCATTTGCGTGAAGGTGGTTGAGTATTTGATGTATCTTTTATCTATTCTGCATCATAGGGCACGCTCTACGACCCACCAGTCCGCAGAATCGAAAGCCTTTCCATAGTCCACAAAAGTAAAAACAAGAGGCTTCCTGTATTCATTGCACTTTTCGATAACTATTTTAAGAGTTTGAAGATGGTCATTTGTGCTGAAACCTGACCGAAAGCCAGCTTGTTCGCGTGGTTGAAAGAACTCTAGTTTTTTGTCTAGCCTATTGACAATGACTCTAGTAAACAGCTTATACAGATGAGACAGTAGACTTATGGGTCTGTAGTTTTCCAGTTTCTTAATGTCACCCTTCTTGTGTAAAAGTGTTATTACAGTGTTGTGCCAGGCATTCGGCACTTGGGTTTCCAACATACATCTGGTAAACAGGGTAGCCAGTGCTTCCAATGACAATTGTGCATTAGCTTTAAGCATTTCAGGCAAGATTCCATCTTCTCCTAGTGCACGACGAAGGCATAGACGTTACCGTGGCAGAAATATCATAGAATATTCCGCCACACCCCCCTTTCCATTTCTGTGTGCAGTAGGTCAAGAAAGGCTGAAAAAAACAGTAGATGTCCGATGCTTTTCATCCCGGGTATGTTGTTAACATTATAAGATTACAAAAAAAATGGATATATATATAATTAATTATACCTTATAAATTATAGGTTATACCTTAATAATTTTTTAACTAATGATATTTTAGAAATTTTGAAAAAAGATCCTGAAAGAAGAGAAAATTTCCAATATTAAATTTTAACTTCTAGATCTCTATCTTTATTATTTATACACTTTTTTAACGCTGAAAGTAGCGCTCTGCTAGGCGTCTATGCCGTAGGGCATAGGCGCGGCGTCTAAAAAACCAGCATATCATCTAAAATATTGATTTCACAGTATTATGAAATAATAATAAAAAAAATATGTGTAATCTAGATACTTAAACGTACAAAACCTCGGTAAAAGAAAAAAAAAATAGGTCGATTTTTCATAAAGTAGTACTAATGTTGATTATCTAATCTTTTCCGGTATCTGTTTTTATTAATATTTGGTTCCGAATCGAATGAGGTGGTATCGCACATGTTTCTAAGAGCTTTATTTCTATTTAGCACATTTTTGAACATGTTGACTAGACTAATCCATTTATCTCGGCTTTCTGAGCAAGACATTAGGCGATTTCTACTTTCTTGTACTGATATATTATTATTTAATTACAATGGCTCAAACCTATTACGTTAAGTCAAACTAAATCCATAGAAGTCTAATTCATTGCGACAGTAAACTCTAACTAGAACCAGAGTAGGTGGACAACTTGGCGTAAGTTCATTACATACTACGTTTTATTTTCTATACCATCGTGTGATACGATTACGTAAAGTATCGGAGCATCTATTCCGAGATTGGAAAAGTTGGTACGAATTCGGAGCTAAAGTTTGTTGGTAGCTCTCTACTGAATGAATTATCTTAATTACTTACTTGCTCTTTAAATGGAAAGTTTTTTTATGGATCATTGGCTACTACATAATTGCAATTAGTTGTTTAATTAAAAATTAAATTTAAATTGATTTTACATGCTAAAACGAATGTAATGTGTAATGAAGGAAGAGATTGCTCTGGAAGGAGAGATTGAGTATAAGGCCGCCAATTAAAATGCCATGCTTGTGTAATAGTTCTTTTGTGTTATTTTCTTTTAATAAAGAGTTTTCTTATCATAGGTATCTTCAGAATAAATAAAAATTGGTGTTAGATATTTTAATGTGACTTTTTGCAAAGTCCACTTGGGATAACACCACATTTTTTCATTTACTTTACTCCAAAATAATTAGCAAATATGACTGTTCGGTTTGAAGGGTATTTTCTAGAGAAATTAATTACGAGACGAGATAAATTGCTTTGTATCTTTGAGAGATGGACGCAGTGCAGTTTAAATATTTTAGTTTTAGGTAAGATGTATCACTAAACTTCGACATAAGTAACGAATAGATTTTATCATCATTATCATCGCCGGGTATCAATATTTAGGTATAAGGTGATCATTGAAGTGCTTTGTATAAAATATATTGCAGTGTAATAATTAAATAGTTTGAAAAAACATACTAAAATAGATTTTGATGAAAAAATTAAGATTGAACTATATATCCGTTTATACTTAGTCGTCTTTATCGGTGAACTACAAGCCTATCTTTATCTATCGAGTAACGCTCTATTTTGACTAATCCTAAATTATCAGCTGTCGATTTGATTTGTTTAGAGTTGCCAACACTTTACTCCATAAATGAGGGCAAATTAAAATCTTGCGTTAATTTTGGGACACCCATGCTTATATTAGGTAACTAATCATAAATACAAACCTACTTATGAAACAAACAAATGTCTAGAGAGAACAACTTTGTGTTAGTGCAGATTTTCTGTTAAATCCTCAACCTACATCGATCGAACTTTTACACGATTTTCTCTACATAACAAAGAAAACAAAGTCATTTAGGTTATTTATGGTAATCACGTGTTCACAAGTTACACGTGACCAGTCCATGAACAGTATAACAATTCACTGAATTCATTTCACAAATGTGGAGCTATCATAAGCAGGTTCAAAGGTTCCTAGTTCCTAGTTACCTATTTTAGCCGAACAATTGAGTCGAACAAGTAAGGATGATAGTGGTATTATTTTGTAATAGGATTTATTTAGGATTCTTAGCATGTTCCACCTGAGGAAGTACCACATATTTACCATTTACTGTGTCCATGTAATGTGTAAATTTTAACGAGTTCCGGTTTAAAGTCAATCTTTACTGTTTTTTTTAACCGACTTCCAAAAAGGAGGAGGTAATCAATTCGACCACCAGATATTTATCTATACTAATATTATAAAGAAGTAAAGTTTGTGTGCTTGTTAAATTGTAAGGGGTAATCTCGGGATCTACTGAACCGATTTTAAAAATTCTTTCACCAATAGAAAGCCACATCATTGCTGAGTGTCATAGGCTATATAAAAAAAGAAAAATAAAAAGGCTTTTACGTGGTAGTCCGTTTTCAAAG
Organism: Ectropis crepuscularia; assembly: GCA_963693475.1. Classification (NCBI taxonomy): domain Eukaryota; kingdom Metazoa; phylum Arthropoda; class Insecta; order Lepidoptera; family Geometridae; genus Ectropis; species Ectropis crepuscularia. Next base: position 12,125,057 of record OY856346.1, read on the forward strand.
TTTTTCCTTCGCCAAGATTGAGTAGTTGACGCGGAAAGTCGTCATTGTAGTTGTCGCTCAAATGGGCTCTCATGTTTGTTCGTAAATTGAGAGATGCAACCGAACTCCATAAGTGAGATGATTTTAAGCATGCTCTGATGACATCGGCGCGTGTTCCTCCGAAAATCGCATATGACCTAACGATTTCAATTATTTTATTAATATTAAAACTTAAATTATCTGTACTAATATTAAACTTGACGAGACATTAGGACACATATTGCACAGGTTGGAACATCTTATTGACGCAATATATCCCAGTCTTGAAAATTTATTGGAGAGAGATTATCATTGGCTTTGTTCTAGGGCAATAGTGTCACCCAGAAACGATACAGTGAATGAAATAAATAAACTCATTTTAGAGAAAAATCCCAATGCTCAACGAAGTGGGCACGGGTCAGCTAGTATATATATATATATATTTTTATGTATGTTACCTGATTTCTCGAGAACGCCCTAACCGATTTCAAAATTTCTTTTTGTGTTCGGATGGATCGAATCGATCGATCGAAATCGGTCAAGTGGTTTGTGGAATCTGAACAAAAAACTAAAATTTTGCAACAATTTTGTCTGGATGACATGGTTGTAGATTTCACAAAAGTAATGAGACTCGATTTTGTCAACACGATATTGTGTAAATGCATTGTTGAAAACTTGTTTTGCTCTAAAAAGGGTAATAAACTCTTTTTATACAAAACATTTACCCAACTTCAAAACCACAAATCGGCACTCAGAAGCAAAAAATAAGCTAATATAATACTATATAAGCGCTACTCACTCATATGCCTACTTACTTTGTACATAGTATTTATCTACGAGCTTTCTGATTTGCCTGGCACTGCCTTCAAATAGATGAGTAAGTAGCGCTTATATAGGATTATAAATAACTAATTTTTCGCTTTTGAGTGCCTATTTGTGGTTTTGAAGTTGGTTTATTTTTTTATATAAAAAGAGTTTATTAATTTTATAGGTTTATACATTTGACCACCATCTTGCCTGATGTTAAGTGACGATGCGGTCTACGATGGAGCGTGCTTACCTAGAAGAAACTAATTCACTCTCGATTTGAAGACACCAAGATTATAACAATTGGGAAAAACCCACTCAGGCAACTCATTCCACAGTCTATACGTTCTTATCACAAAACTAGAGTCAAATCTCTTTGTTCATGTCTTTGAAACGTCAACCATGAAACGATGCGGCTTCTTCGAGCTATAGAGATAAGTCCGATAGAGAAACTCTTTTTATACAAAAAATTTAACCGACTTCAAAACCACAAATAGTCATCTGAAAGCGCAAAATAAGTTAATATAATTACTATATAAGCGCTACTTACTTTTCTATTCGAAGTCGGTGCCAGCCAAGTCATACAAGTAGTGGACTATAACTACTTACATATGCCTACTTACTACGTACATAGTATCCTTGACTTGACTAGCACCGCCTTCAAATAGATGAGTGAGTAGCGCTTATATAGTAATTATATTAACTTATTTTTCGCTTTTAGGTGACTATTTGTGGTTTTGAAGTCGGTTTAATTTTTTGTATGATAAGAGTTTATTTTGTCCTTTTTAGTGCAAAACAAGTTTTCAACAAAGCATTTACACAATTTCGTGTTGACAGAATCGAGTTTCATAACTTGCGTGAAATCTACAACCATGTCATCCAGACCAAATTGTAGGCAAATTTTAGTTTTTTGTTCATATTTCACAAACCACTTGACCGATTTCGATAAAATTTATATGGGATCATTCGGGAAGTATATTCATTCGAACACAAAAAGACATTTTGAAATCGGTTGGGGAGTTCTCGAGAAATCAATACATAAAAAAAATAAAAAAATATGGTGGTCGAATTGTTAACCTCCTCCTTTTTGGAAGTCGGTTAAAAAAAGGGCAAGGTGGTATTAGATCATGCAGATCAATTGCACATTCTGCGAAGTGTATGTAAGTGTATAAAGACAATTCTTGTGAGTGCAGTGTCAGGCATTGGTTTAAATTTTTCATATTCACATAGATGCGTGGTATTGTACTGTTATGAACAAAATGGTCAAATGTTTACCATTAGGTGCATGCCTCTCTGGTTCCATAATTCTTAAACTATGTAACTACTCGTAACCCAATATTCTCTATGAGACAAATGACACGTAACTGTGGGTTGAATAGAGTCTGAAATTTCTCTGAATTAATTTCACAAATGTGGAGCGATCATAAGCATTCAAAGGCTCCTACTCACCTATTTCATTCGAGCAATCGAACCGGACAGTTGCGCAGTAAGGCTGATAGTGGTATTACTTAATCGTGCGTCTGCGATAGACCCTCACTGCTACGGAAAGATGATTACATTGACAAATGGTCCGTCCCTGGGCCCGGATCACTAATCTGCTACTGAACGGCCCTAACTAATTGTCTCCTTTGCTAATGCTTAAATGATTCCTGGGGAGCTTATAGGCTTTGTACGTAGATATATATTTTTTTGTGCTCTGCATAATTATGACGAATTTAAGGATATTAGATAATCAGAATATCTGAGCTAATCTGTTCAGGTATTCCTAGTTGCAATAATTAAATAAACTGAACACACAAATAAAAAATAAACGCTAAGTATTAAATATAGGTCAGACATTTTATTAAGCTATTTTACGCCCCTGGATAATATTATGCCACACAAAATCTTTACTACTTTTTTAGCTTCAACCTAAAAACATTAAAAACTGCTTGAAGGGGTTAAGCAGCTGAGGAGACGACAAAAAAGGCCAAGATACGGCAAATTGCTTAAGTAGATTATACTTTTTCTTGTATCTTTCTTGTTTTGGTTTATAAAATAATTTTACTGTGCATTAGTATTCCGGTATCGTCGTGGCACAGTTGTTACATCTTTGTGTTCAGTTCACAAAATTGATTCACGTAGCCGTATAAAAAATGTATGAAGTTGTTTACCTCTGTCAAAATAAACAAGACATCGTAAGTTTTCCTTTTGTTCGGATCAAAAGATTTCTTTTGGTTTGTTTTGAGAGTTTAAATCGAAATATTTTGTACCACACATAATAAAACCACATCACAGGCACTTCGACGCCAGTGCGTAAGGATTTATGTTATCGAAATGCCGTCATTTATTCTGAACAACATCAAGTAGAAATATATTGGCGTGTTGAATACTTGCACTGAGAAAATATCAAGTTTTATGTGTCGTTTGGAATCTTTTTTGTGATTTCTACATATTTTGGATCGTCACATAGGGTTCTACAAAATACAATTATTATGAGTATGTAATCACAATAAAAACAAGCTCATCGTTATCTTAAACGGTGAAAGAAAAAGTTCACGACTTTTTCTTAAAAAACGAAAAAACACGCTATTAGCACGCACTAAAAATTACACAAAACATTTTAAATAGCCTGTTCGCCATCTTGGACGTCCGCCATATTTAATTTAAATCACGTGATTATTTTTTTCGTATTTCTGACAGCAAACCCTTTCATTTGATACCCATATCATGGGGGTGGATTTCAAACAGCCAATCCACCATCTTGGGGAGGGCGCCATATTGGATTTGTAATGACGTTTCTTAACTAGTCATGCAATGTCATCAGAATTCAGAGCGTGCGTAAAACTTAATCCTAAGCGAAGACCGGGAAGGGGGTCAAATTAAGATTCCAAGATTTTCTTACATTCATACTCGTAGTTAGTTACAAGTGAAGCTAATAAAAGCGTGCTAAAAAAGATATGAAATTCAGAAAAGCTAGATTTATGACTTTTGAGACGTTTGAAATTGATCGAATGAATTGTATAATGTATGGGGAACCTTACCTGAAATAAATGAATACTGATTTTGAATTGACGTAGGTCAAGCGAATATTGTTGCGACAAACCCCTATGATTCGCGCCAGTTTACCAAGAGCTCTCCTATGCTACATCGTCTTGGACCGAATACATTGCACACACACACACACTCATCGCGCCAACACGAATATTCGCCGTAGATCGCTAATGAGGCCACACTATTACAGAAACAAATGACGCACAAACTCACAAACAAACTATCGCCTATATTAGGTACGGAATAAAAGTATGATAAAAAAGGGTCAACTCTTAATTAAGCACATTAGCAGTGTTCCGTGATTATACTAGCATAATTTTCGTTCTCATAACTTCCTCGTGTAAAAAAAATAGACTATAAAATAATTGTATTCTAAATTTCAACCTGATCCGTTTTGCCGTGTCAATGTAGTTGAGGAACAAATAATTGAACCGATTTTTTTAATAAAATTAGTATATATTATAAAAGCGAAACGCAACATATACCTACACGATACGGAAATCATTCGGTGAGATATGTCTAAATGCACTAGACCATCCATGGTGGTAATTATGGTGTTTATTTTTTACTAGTGAAATCAGGCTCCGTGTCCCAGGTGTGGGAATATAAAGTAGGATGTTTAAGCTCCTCATCGAAATAAATATCTTTTTTGTTTTATTAGCCGAATCCTATAAAATGTCTTTTTGACGTGATAACGTCTTATAATTCGATGAAGCCGGCTGCACGCCCACAAAACATGCCGTTACCGCGCTACCGTCGGTCGTTACCTCGCCGCATGTTTGTTACAGTTGTATTAATTATTTCGACCAGTAGTTCAAGCGGGGATGTAGCTCAGTGGTAGAGCGTTCGCTTTGCATGTGAAATGATATTGCAGATTTGCATGTAGAAGCTTTTTTGCATTGTTTTGATTGAAAATGACTAAATTCTACTGATTACTTTTTACATACAAATCTATTAAACAAATGAAATTAATATTTTCTTTTGAAAAGTGCTACCATTCCATCAGTATTTTCTTAAGACGTTGTCACCTTTTATCGTCAGTAAACCGACTTTACAGACAAACATTTTTTTGTGATATAATATTTATTTCGATAGTAAAAGTTAACAGTGACAACAAATAAGAAAAGCCTGTAGGCATGAATACAGTTTTTATTCGTAGAACATCTTTGCTTATTGTGCGTATAATAGATTCTACATACCGATATTATAAACGTAAAAACTGGCAAAGATGCCTAGACTAGCCTATAGATTTGAATTACACGTTACAGTTATGTTATAGTACCTATACCATTATAGCACACGGGTCTTTTTCATTAAAAAACATTATCAATTGTTTATATCAAAAATTGTTGGGATTGCTAATTTCAATAAGTAGGTGTACGTATTATTTATTAATTAATTATAAAATGTAAACATAATCATACTCTTTATATCGATTTAAAGATACAGAATAATAGGATCACCATCATTTGTATACCACAAACAATTTTTTTATTTAAAAGTCCTAATCAAAGTGTCTTCAATTCTACTAATATTATAAAAATAAATGTATGGATGTTTGTTGCTCACGTCGTAACGTAAGAACGGATCGGGATAATCTACCTGTATTCATAATTTCAATTATGAATACAGGTAGATTATAGTCTACTACTTTTTATCGCGGTAAAATGTACACATACTAAATAACGGGAAGGGGTATTACGCGGGCAACACCACGGGGCGCTGTACGTTATAAATAAAAACAAATATGATACACTTTTTTTTTAGAAAACATCAGTGAAATATTTCAAAAGAAACCAGTCAAATAGTGGTTGTAATTTTACAACATCAAAAGAGATAACCACAAGAGTGTTCACTGTCAGAGTGAGTTACTCGATTTAGGCCAGATGCACTGTCACGAAGACGTAAGTTATTCGATTTAGGCCAGATACACTGACACGAAGACATAAGACGCGAGATCTACTGCGACATATGGTTCGGTCTGACGTAGCGGGCATTAACCAGAGAATGCCTCTAAACTCCGATTTTATGACCTTTTACGGATATGATAGATATAGCTGGAAAGCATTTATGGAATTTATCGTAGTTTATGTTAGCAAATGACGTTTGGTCTGCTGTAAAAACAAATTGAAACTTGTCTAAAATTACTTTTATTATGCTATACTACCGAGATTAGTTTTATAGATATTGCTGGTATTTCACATGATATCGGGAGAATAAAATATCAATATTACATTTTTACTACTATGTAATTTGTTGTTGAGACTAACTAAAATGTAATAATACAATTTTAAGTCTAATGACAACCAGTTTAATGATACGTGAGACAGATTATTTTTGAGTTGTATTTTAAAGCCAAATTCAAATCAGTTGTAAAACTTAAATAATCGAACGAATTTTGATTGAGAATGTCTTTTTTCTTTGATTTACTGATGTATAAATGAGTTGTGTGATCATGTTATTCCTACATTTTCAAATGAGTGCAACTAATCATGAAAGACGGATAGATAAAAGTAAGTCTCAAAATAGAAATAAATTAATGTGTGTTTTGTTCATTATTAAATTTATTGACTGTCTGGTTTACTTGGATGTTATTACATTTTTGTAATAGTTGAATTAGTATTATAAAGTTAAATCTTTAAAAAGGTGAACAGTTTTTGGAACTCACTTCTGTTATTAAAGCGGTAGTGGATAGACGACTCGTGTTATAGAAATGAGGTGATAAATAAAAGCAACCTTACTGACTCGACAGGATGAAAAAATATAAAGCGCTAAATAAGGCAACGAGTTAAATAAGATACTATTTTAGTAACAGCGTACTCTCTCTCTCAGTAAGTTAACCAACATACGGAGTACAAATTTCTATTAGCCAAGCCGTCTAATAACGAAAACATTTCATACACGAGAACCGCATTTGTAACTCGCGAGATATTTTTCACTGGTTTCAGCGCGCATACCGCTTTTCAGCTGACAAATGGTGCTTATACGTCACCCTCCAGATACCCGGGTGGTGACGAGTGTCGAGTGTCAAAGCTTGTCAGCCGAACTATACTTACAGCCATTTACGCCTCGCCTGTCGAATCTGCAGCCATTTTCAACTCTATGCTACCCGCAGTTTATTTTCAGATGGTGATCTTTCCAGGACGTCAAGTGATACGGTGATGATATAACCCAGATTACCGAGTTAAAATAGTCACTCCCTCTTTGCAAGTAGCTTATAACGGCTCAAAAGAAATATTCTTATGACGGGAAAATGAAACGTAAGCTTTATAATGGATTGGTTCTTGACTCCAAACGTCGCATCTCTAAACGCGTATTTCTTCTGCGTTTATTACGAAGAGTATACAAATAGCCAATTTAGGAATAAGTAAAAATAGGACAAGTCGCGTCACTTCTTTTTATTGTGTACGCCATTTGTATTTTATTGGCAGTACTCGCTTACAGCGGATAATGTGATTGACATGGAGGAAAAGAAATTGTTATTTTCTTACTGTGTAAGAATAAAACCCAATATATTTAATGGATTTTGCGGAGAGCATAATTTAAGCATATGATTACTCAGTCTGCTTCTTATTGTTTTACCCATAAATAAGACTAGTAAAATGTAAGCCATAATAAAAAGGGTTTCACTTGAATTACGCACATTTATAATTTAGAATTTTAATACATTTAATTGTTTTATTTTTTCAAAATGCATTGTTGGAAATCTCTAGAGGTAACAAAATAACATGGAAATTGATTGAGTAATCATTTAAAATCCTACTAATATTATAAATACTAAAGTTTGGATATTTGTTCCTCCAATCACGTCGGAACATCTAACGGATCGATTTGAAATTTGGAACACAGATCTGTTCAGAATAACATATAAGCTATTTATTAATTTCGGGAATAAAATAAAACGGGACGACTTTGAATAAAACGGCATCGGAAAATACTTGGGACAAACTACGGTGCCCTCAGTCAACAATAAATATCAAAAATAAAATTAATTGTATTTTTCCAAATAGACAGTCCATGAAATTGACTAAAAACATTTATTTTAGCACGATGGAACGTTTTTTTTTTCGGTAGCCAGGTTTTAAATAGTACCTACCGCTACTGACAAACGCTGATTGTTTCAATTCTTAAACCACAAATTACAATTAAAAATAATATTGAATTTTAAAATGTTATAGGTACCTATTGACTGAAATAAATTAAAACAACGATAACCCATATATATTTTAAAATGTACTGACACGTAGGCCCGATTTATTTGTTTTGTACTAAGTTAAAAACGGTTGATGTATTTGTTAATACTACTAGCTTTTATTTATAGTAATAATTTAAAGTTGAAAGTATTTTTTTTGTATTTATCATTAACGTACGCAAAGACGGAAAATTACTGGTAATACACGTATCAGTGGATAAAAAGAATTACAGCATACAATCGGGTGTTTCTTTTTCTGTGACGTGACCAAGATGCGTCTTAAGTGTACCTAATTATCATAGTAGGTTATTAAAGTATATGTCATAATATCCTTTACGTTCATCTGGCCTCGTGGCTTAGTTGGTTACTACCAACTCTGCTCTGCTCTCTCAGCTCTGCCTGCGAAGCCGAAGGTCGTGGGTTCGATCCCCACCCAGTGCAAATATTTGTGTGATGAATTCAAATGTTTGCACTGTGTCTGGGTGTTTCTATGTATAATAAGTATGTATTTAAAACTATATAAGTATTATATCAGCTATCTGGCTGCCGTCACACTAGCTTTGTTTAGTTTGGGGTCAGATGGTGTTGTGTGTGAATTGTCCACCATATTTATTATTTATTTATTTATCCATTTTCAAAAATCTTTCCAAACGCTAAACGACACGCGACGAGTTCCCAAAATAAAGGCGTTTATGTATATCTTTGGTATAAGCATTCCCATTAAGCGTGGTAATGCCGCCAGCATGCTGTGCGCACTTCTGACTGGTGGTGGCAGAATCACTTCGATTATCTCAAGACTTTCATCGGTCTCTGGGGTATTCGGTGTAAGTAGTTCGTTAGTTATGTAGGGTCGTTTGCATTGTATTTAGTTTTGTTAATATAGGCCCGGTTCATTATAAAGAAATTATATTCTTGTTGTTCAATCATAAATGTATATTGAACTTCACATAATCCTGTAAAATAGGCAGCCTGTGGTTAAAGTCCACATTTTGTTAGTTTATGAAAAGGTTTATTAATAATAAAATTTACAAATTCAAATGCTACTAAATCAAATACATTTTAATATTTTAGTAAATACCAAAAGGGTCGAGAATTTTGTTGATAATTTTATTACATAAGTAGTTGTCTTTATCACTACACAGCAGTGGAGTTGCATGGACTAAGACGTGGGCAAAGTTGCATCTGCGAGGCCCCTTTTCTTTCGTTCCCAACACCTACCCAACAAATATAACTAAGATATGGGTGTAGTTGCATCTGCAAGGACCCCTTTCTTTCTTTGTCAAGACGTACCCAACAATTATAACTACGATACGGGCAAAGTCGCATTTTTGTAATTTCCAAGACTTAGCGAATTATTCAATAAATAATGATTGGCAGACCACACAGAACACCATCTGACCCCAAACTAAGCAAAGCTTATACTATGGCAGCTAGATAGCTGAAATAATACTTATATATACAACTATATAGCTGTAAATATATAGTTATTATACATAGAAACACCCAGATACAGTACAAATATTTGAACTCATCAAACAAATATTTGTACTGGGTGGGAATCGAACCCACGACCCTCGGTTTCGCAGCAGAGTTACCACCACCACTGAGCCTAATATATAATATAGTTATCTATCTAAAATAAAGACAGATAAGTCTTTATTGTGACACAAACAAATTAAAATATTCCAGTGAAACACTTATCAACTAGCGTCACAAGTGCCGGCCTTATTGCTAACAGCAATCTCTTCCAGTCAACCGGCAGTTTTTTACTCAATTTAAGATTAAATAGGGATTTTATGTCTAGTGGCATCGTATTTAAAAAGGCCTCGCGATGCCCCTTCAAGTACCACTTCGTCCACGCCTAGATACGCAACTGCTATACAGTTTATTATTATTTAGTTATTTTCATATTCCATAACGTGATTAAGTTCAATTTATCGCTTTGAATTCATGTAACTTATGTTACATCACTTATATCTAAACCAATTGAAATTTACTCAAAAAAATTACAAGTTCTTGATTTGCGTGAGCTCTCTCTCTCTCTTTTTAAAAACGGCAGTTAGTTACATTTCGAAAAGATTTTAAAAACTGTCTCAAAAATAATTTGAGTTATTTCAAATTGGGATGGATGTATTAATAAATAAAAAATATTTTCAAGAACAAGTAACTTCCTAAACTCCTCATTTTAAGAGTCGGTATTAAGAAAAATAAGACTACACACCGTTGACATGCTGGTCTTATATTGAGAGACCTCTAGAATGCCCAATTACCCTCATCGACAGCCCAAGATCGCTTATTACAAGAAGTAGGGAGTGCCATTGCTAAGTCATGGAATAGAATGAGTAGAAAGAAGTGTCAGAAAATGAAACTCATCGTTCAGTTTTTTACACTTTTCTATAGTTTTAAATTCCAGTGGCAGTTTGTTAGTACAGTTTGCTTAATGTCTATTTTCTGGTGTGTCTATATTTTCTTAGAGATGAAGTCATTTTATCACTTTTCCTGAAAAGTTATTTCAAACTTTAAAAAAAATATTTTTGTTTTTTTTTTTACAATAAAATTAATGTAAGAACAGAAGCAATTGATCTAAATTTTGTGTTTTAATTTCAGAATGTGCCTTTAGAACCAGTGCCAATTTTATTCATTTGTTATTTTATAAAACATGAAAAATAAATGTGTACGAAAAGACAGCGCTGCCAATCCATAATTTTGGTGACCTGTTTTTCAAACGTGATGCTACCAAAATGCTGTGATCATTATTAATGACTTACTTAACGGTTTTGGAATCCGTATAACGTTTCTTTACATTTCTGTTGAAAACCCGCAACCTATAAATTTTTAATTAAAAATGTCAATTGGTTCTCCATCGTATACTGAAAACCAATCATTGGAAAGTCCACGGAATTGGTTTCGAGAAAGTTTGTTTAAATAGCGGACGAAAGTTTGCCGAGTTCTAAACGAACGGAAACGACGGCTTGCCATTCATTACCTGACTCTCGAACAGGTACTTAGAAAAGTTTGAAAAACACTACACTAAAGGCTGGATAAAATAACAGGTAAAATTAATTACAAACTAAAAGTTATAACATACAACTCTAAAGGTACGTATGTTACTCACCGTTATGCAAATTAGTTGGAAACTTTCAAGTGTTCTCAACTTCCATAGTCCCAACAACACAGATCCCAGTTATCCAATCAATGGAAGAACTTATGAATAAACACAGTATGGAGATGAGGCACGGCGATCCCGGATCGAGTCAGTTGAGTTCGTCAAAATGATAGGTCCGAGAGAGCGGACGACCCGACTACTGCGCTCTCGTACCCGTCGGTGACTGGAGCTGCGATCTCCACGGAGTCTGCGTAATAGGACGGCATCCCTACAGATTGCTATATGGGAATAAACGCTAATAAATTACGAGCATCGTACACGCGTAAAGCGAACGGGAGCTGTTCTTGATTAGTTTGAAGTCGACCGCTAATGTGTCAGACATGCACACTAAGCTTGGAGCGCTTCGAAGAACCACTATCGTAACCGTTTATCTCCTGATTTTTATTTCATTCGGTGTCGGAAGGGCTTTCTCTCAATATATCGCTATCGAGTGCTGTTTACAGGCGTGAGGTTGAAATGTCTTATGATCTTTCACCGGTGTAAGCTTTGGTTTCCGGTGCTTGATTTTATTTGGTTATGGCTTGTGTTACACTAAACAGGATTCAGTCTATAGAACTGAAGTTCCAAATTCCTGTAATGGCAAACTTATTTTGTTTGTCGTGTTTTGTTTACGGTAAAGCACAGATATAATATTTCAATTATACTTACTGCTATTTTCACTACGTGATAAAATCGATAAAGCAGCAAATTATGTGTTGTATAATATTTACTAACTCATTTTTGTATTGATCACCGATTCACGCGAATTTCATTGATATTTTAAGTAATTTTGGTCCTTACACCAAGTGCATATGAACGAGTTCGTCACCGCTTTGATGGTGAAAGAAAACGTCGCGAGGATACCATTGTTTCACAAGAAAGACATAATATTTCAAGAGCATAATATGTCATTCAACAACCTGCACTTGGCCAGCGTGGTGGATTATGGTGTTGACTCTCTTCAAGTAAGAGAACGCCCCGAGCAGTGCGAACATAAAACTGCTTACTCGGTTCCTTCACCGTGTTTTCAGAAATTTTACCGCTTCTGTAAATTAGTTTGACTAGTCAGGTAGAACCGTAAATTAAACCATAGAGATACATTCCCTATATTTTCTGATTTTGATGAAATTTTAAAACTATCTTCTTAAACGTAAATATCATAACACATTTAACAATTAAAAACCTCAAGTTTTAGGTCAGTTTTTATTTTAAAAATAATCATTACGTTATTAATTTATTTATGAAATGAAAACACTTACTGAATTTAATTTTATCAAATATTATATGATTTTAAGTATAACGGTAGCTCATGTAGTGCTTATAAAACAATATTAAAAAAATAATTTAATATGTATATAAATACTTATGTAATATGTATTAAAAAATGTTGTCAGTAGGTATTATATTTGTATCTATACTTACTAATATTATAAAGCTGAAGAGTTTGTTTGTTTGTTTGTTTGAACGCTAGGATCTCGGAAAGTACTGGTCCGAATTGAAAGATTCTTTCTCTGTTGGATAGTCCATTAATCGAGGAAGGCTATAGGCTATTTAACATTACTATCAACAGGAGCGAAGCCTGAATGAAAAATGTAACAAAAACAGGGAAAAATATTGCTTTTTGAGAGCTTTCGTTGCGTGACAGCTTGTGTCTACTTAAAGTTTGCGTCATTAGAACCTAAGGTAACCGAATTTCTTCAAAATTTGAATTGGTACGACCAATTTTCAATAGATGACGTAGCAACGCGCGCACGGATCAGCTAGTTATTTATATTTGTAATTAAGTACCTACATGAAGCAAACTATGAAGATTGGAGTACTGATCTTTTAAACCATGGTGGCTCAGTCGCTGGATTGTCTGAATTCACAATTGCCAGGTCGTTAGTTTAAATCTGCTGCACCTGTTATTGTTTTTATTATAAGTGCAGATGCACATATTCGTTAACATCACAAACTAATTAACAGCAGAAGAAAACATCGCGAAGAATCCACCGTATTCCAAGAAAGTTATTTTTGTCCATCTTATATACTTCCAGCGTCGAGGATTATTTTTTAACCTTCACTCTCTCTCTCTCCTTGTGAAAGATGACTCAGGACTCCGAGTCCCAGTTTAATTTTTTTGTTTGGTTTTATAACCCGTTTACATTATTCTAGTCCAGCGATCGAATCCAGCACTGGATTCGACCGCTGGACTGGAATAGTGTAAACCGGGTATACCAGTGTAATTATGTGTTTTGTTGAAAGTTGTGGAAACTAGTGTTCGCTAAGTGGTCGAAATCCGTTCATAAAACAATATTATTTTATTCTCAATTAGACTGTAGTCCGGTCAATTTAGACATTCGAAGGTACAGAACTTAACAGCAAGCTGTAAGTGCGTGTACTTGTTTAAAACATAATTAAAGATAACCTCTGCAAGTTCCGAATCATTTCGGTGTGAGCAAATTTTTTATTTGAGGTCAAAGATCGAAAAGATCGAGGATCAACGCACAGCTCAAACCGCAAGAGCAGGAAACTTAAAATTTCGTACACGTATTTTCTTATAACGTAGGCACCAACTAAGGAAGAATTTTTCGAAATTCAACCTCCAAGGGGGCGAAATAGAAGATGAACGATTGTATGAAACTTTTTATTCCTTGAACATATTTGCATGAAATTTTGTACGAATTGATTACGGCTAAAATAATGATTTCCGTATTACAGCATTTTTCAAAATTACAGCCCTAAGGGGGTGAAATAGAGGAGAAAAGTTTATAAGAAACTTATTATGCCTTTGAACATAATATTTGCATGTTATTTCTAATGAATTGAGTACGGTCCAAATAATGAGTAATACATATATTAGGTACAGAGTTTTCCGAAATACAACACCAAAGGGGTGAACTAGAGCAATTTGTATGAAACTTTTAATGTCTTTTGATATATCTGCGCATAATTTCGAAAAAATTGAGTACGGTCAAAATAATAGGTAACGTATTATAGCGTTTTTTAACATTCAATCCTTTAAGGATTGGCTAAGTATAATGGAATATAAAGAATGGAGGTGACCTCTTAGGGGTGTAATTTTGTAAAATTCTGTAATACGGAACTCATATTTTTAGCCGTAAGTACTCGATTCGTACGAAATTTCATGCAAATATGTCCAAGAAATAAAAAGTTTCATACAATCGTTCATCCTTTATTTCACCCCCTTGGGGGTTGAATTTCAAATAATCCTTCTTAAGTGGGTGCCTACGATAAAATAAAAATACGTGTGCGAAATTTTTTAGTTCTAGCTCTTACGGTTTGGGCTGTGCGTTGATCCTCGATTTTCGATCTTTGACCTCGAATAAAAAAAATTGCTCACACACCGGGAGCCGGGAATAATGTAAACCGGGACTGGAATGCATTGGCACTGGATTGATGCTTTTCAGTGCCGGTTTACATTATTCCAGTAACCAATCTAGCGCTGGATTCGATCGCTGGACTGGAATACTGTAAACTGGGTATTACTGTTTTTGTGGTCTAATTTGACCGGACTAATACTGCCGACTTTAACAATGAGCAAAAGAGTATTATTTTATGCGTTTGTGTCAAATACCCCTTATTCCCTACCGAACTAGGAAGCTGCACTACTACTGGTAGTATTGTGGGGATCTTTTTTAGGGTTCCGTAAAACGTAAAAACGGAACCCTTATAGATTCGTCATGTCTGTCTGTCTGTCTGTCTGTCTGTCTGTCTGTCTGTCTGTCCGTCCGTATGTCACAGCCACTTTTTGCCGAAACTATGAGAACTACACTGTTGAAACTTGGTAAGTAGATGTATTCTGTGAACCGCATTAAGATTTTTACAAAAGTTTAAAAAAAAAACAAAAATTAGGGGTGCCCCCCATACTGAGAACTGAAGCTCAAAAATTTTTTTTTCATCAAACCTACACGTGTGGCGTGTCTATCGATAGGTCTTCAAAAATGATGTTGAAATTTCTAATGTAATTTTTGTCTACACTGAATAACTTGCGCGAGAGACGCTTCCAAAGTGGTAAAATGTGTGTCCCCCCCCCTCTAACTTCTAAAGTAAGAGAATGAAAAAACTAAAAAAAATATATGATGTACATTACCATGAAAACTACCAACGAAAATTAGTTTGAACTCGATCTGATGAGTAATTTTTTTTTAGTACGTCATAAATACACTATTATTAAAACTTCGATCAAAGTTACAACGAACTACAAGAACTATGTGTACTATAAATATTATGTTACTTGCTGGAACGGAACCCTTCATGGGCGAGTCCAACTCGCACTTGGCTACTTTATTCCCTTTTGCACTACTAGCCAGTGTAGTGACGTGGAGAATTTGTAAAGGGTCTAACATCTACATTCCCATCAACACTACTACGTACCAAAAACGTTCTGCAAATACGTGGTGTGTGCAATCTTTTTGGGGTTCCATAAAACTTAAAAACGGAACCCTTATAGATTCGTCATGTCTGTCTGTCTGTCCGTCGGTATGTCACAGCCACTTTTTGCCGAAACTATGAGAACTACACTGTTGAAACTTGGTAAGTAGATGTATTCTGTGAACCACATTAAGATTTTATCAAAAAAAATAAAAATTAGGGTTGCCCTCCATACTGAGAACTGAAAATCAAAAATGTTTTGTTCATCAAACCTACACGTGTGGGGTGTCTATCGATAGGTCTTTAAAAATGGTAAAATGTGTCGCCCCCCCCCCCCCCCTCTAACTTCCAAAGTAAGAGAATGAAAAAACTGATATATGATGTACATTACCATGCAAACTACCACCGAAAATGGTTTGAACTCGATTTGATGAGTAGTTTTTTTAGTACGTCATAAATACACAATTATTAAAACTTCGATCAAAGTTACAACGAACTACAAGAACTATGTGTACTATGTATATTATGTTACTTGCTGCAACGGTACCCTTCATGGGCGAGTCCAACTCGCACTTGTTCACTTTATTATTTATTGACTTAATGTAACTATATTTATATAAACAAACTACAAGTATGCAAAATTTCAGACTCCTCCACAACATTTTCGTAAAAAGGGGTACAAAGTCTGTTTCACGTATTAATATACTAGTATAGCACCCCGCGGTTTTACCCATGTAGTTCTCGTTACTGTAGTTTTCCTGTGATAAAGAAAGTCTATGTGCTATAATCTATTTGTGTCCCAAATTTCAATCGGTTACTTTCCGAAGTAATTGAGCAATGAACATCAAAAGTTCTAAACATCGAAACTTTCGTATTTTTCTAATGAATAGAATAGCCAAGAAAATTGTTGCCAAAAATATGATCTAAGCCGTAGTTAAATAATTGCCATGAAATCGGAGAACCACGACTTATTTATTTACGACCCAGAAACATGAATCCTGTTTGAATTTGGAAGTTAATTAAAAGTTGAACGTTTTTCTAAACGAGTTGACTATTTTAATAACCGTAGAACTCGTGTTTTTGTTTCATCTATTCTATTTTCATAATGCAAACGGGTTATTTGCAGTGCTCTTCCTGTCGGGTGCGTTGAGTGCGGCTCGCAAATATAAAGTTTATTTTGCCCGACATTTATTTCCGTGGTTTGGACCCTTCTGTCCGTGTAGTCAAAGCTTTGCAATCAAAATTAGCTATAAAAGTATTTTTCTTGTTTTAGTGATTAATTTTTGAAAATAATTAAGAAAACTTCTGTTGTAACCATGTAGGTACTACAATTGTGATTCGAGTTTGATGATTCTATTTATGTATTATATTATTATTCAGTACTAGTATTATTATTTACCTACTATCATATAGGTTTAACATATATACATTTAACAGAAATAGGCGATAGATAATATACCTCTACAAGTAATAGAAGTCAGTTTCAATTCGCTTTCATTTACCTGGACGACTTAGGGATAGCTTGAATATTTGTGAAATTAGGTCGAGTGTCCGAATTTATTTTAAATTGTAGTCGGTTTTTGTTTTGTCGGAGAAAATAAAGTATAGTAATTACATTGTCTACAGATTTTTTTTCCTTGTGTTTAGTAATTTCAAACGTTCACTTTAGGGTCACTGTGCTGCCGAAATCTTCTGACTTCGCAGTCCCAAGATGGTAGGTTTAAATTCCACCTTCCTTTAATATTCGTAATAATTCCTAAATATGTTTAAATTACAAATGTACAACTGTGCTAGCACCACTGCTTTTTGCAAGTTTTTGGATTGATCCAAGATTGCCACGGCTACAAAAAGGCGGATTACAAATTTTGTGGCGGCTTTTGTGACAATGTCGAAAAGTACTTTCGTCAATGGTAATGACTGATCTAGTCGGGAGAACGGTAACTACCAATTGGAAGCCCCTGGTCGAATCCCACGCGCACTAAATGTCTGTTCGGAGTCTTGTGCATAACTAACTACTTAAAAACGGCAAAGGAAAACATTGTGAGGATACCGACATGTTCCAAGAATCTTTCTGTGTTATGTGTCATCGACCGAACTGGGCCAGCGTGGTGGATTATGACATTGACTCACTCCTTGTCTGCAGAGGATATACTTTAAATGATAAGTTTGTTTTATTTGGACTTTATGAATAATTTTAAAGGGACTTATTGAAATCTTTTTCTACATTTACCCGGTACCCGTTCGTGAAAACACGGCCGACCTCCTTTGATATCGGCTCAACTTATGTCCTCTATAAGTTGACTTATCCCCAGGGAAATAAGGAAAAGCAAGAAATACGCTTGAGAACTCGCACGAAATATGTCTCGATGTTTTATTATTCATGACGAATTTCACGATTTAATTTCAACGTTTTGTCCGCGTAAATGTTACTTAGAAACAGTTAGAGAAACGTTCAACGCGGGTTTTCTGTTGAAAAAATATTATTTTATTTCATATTTGTTATTTTTTCCCCAATATAAACTGTCAGTTTGTGTCTTAATTTGTTGAGTCCTATTTTTTTATTGAAACACAAGCTAAAAAAAACACGTACAACCCCAGTTAAACATTAAAAACTTAGCCGTCTTTAGTAAGTTCATCATTTATTATATGTAAATAACTGAAGTTCTTTGTTGTGGAGTGTTTTTTATAATCTTACCATTCCGGCTTCGCACGGGTATAAAATATATAGCCTATGACATTCGCTGAAAAAGTGATTAAAATCGATCCAGTAGTAAGATTAATGTTGTACCTATTGGTTAAAATCGCTTCGAAAATCAGCCGTTATTTCTCGTAAAAAGGAAATGACAAAAAAATGTTATTGTGGGGTACCCATAAAAGGTAGACATATACCATAGCAAAGTTTTCTGTAGACCTTTTTAATGTGTACAATACTTAGTACATTATTTTGGTAAATCTCGTAGGGTTCAGCCTGCGTTTGCAATGTAAGCTGCAATAAAGTGGCAAAGTGAGAGTTGGACTCGCCCATGAAGGGTTCTGTAGCATCAAGTAACATAATATAATAGTACACATAGTTCTTGTAGTTCGTTGTAACTTTGATCGAAGTTTTAATAATAGTGTAAAATAATAATAGAAAAAAAAACTATTCATCAGATCGAGTTCAAACCAATTTTCGTTGGTAGTTGGCATGGTAATGTACATCACCAATGTGTTTTTTTAAGTATTTTCATTCTTTTACTTTAGAAGGGGACACACATTTTACCACTTTGGAAGTGTCTCTCGCGCAAATTATTCAGCGCAGACAAAAATTATCTCAGAAATCTCAACATCATTTTTGAAGACCTATCGATAGACACCCCACATGTGTAGTTTGATGAATAAAAAATTTGAGTTTCGGTTCGCAGTATGGGTGGCAACCCTAATTTTTTCCACTATTAAATGGATATTTTATACATAAAACGCTTGCTTCCTCTTCAATCACTCTATTTAAAAAAACGCATCAGAATCCGTTGCGTAGTTTTAAAGATTTAAGCAAATACATGGGGAAATAGGGACAGAGAAAGCGACTTTGTATTAGACTATGTAGTGATATTGTTCTTATCCTATGTCGAGAACATGCGCTGACAAACTTTCAGCTTTATTAAAATAACGAAGGTCTGGGGTTCACGGGCTCACACTCTATTCATTCTGATCCAAATGATTTTAATTACATCCCGACAATTCTTGTAATATTTTCAATACGAGTTCAAGTCGCGAAAGTTTCATAAGTACTATTGAACAATCCGAATCATTATTAAACTATCTCCCGACTTTTGGTTTTCCGTTTGTTTTTATCTTCTAGTGTCCAATGTCGTTGTCAAGCTGCTAAGGCGTCAAGAGGTAATTGAACAATGATTTGGATTGCGAGTAACGTAATTTAATTATTAATTCATAATACGAATTCAAATCGCGAACGTTTAAAAAAAAATATTGTAAGGGATTACTTATTACTACATCATGGAATCAGAAACACAAAAAAATAAATTATACGTTTTTACTTATTTCACTATCGATCGTTCGTTTGATACCCGCCTACACCATGTACATTGTACAGTGTAAATTTGTCATCCCCATTGACATTAGACTGGGCATGTCGTGCTACAGAATATTCATCGAATTGCATTTCGTTTTATTCGAAATTCATACCGAGCAAAACAATTTGTACTTGACAAGTTTTGGTATTTATTTTGTTACTATCTGAACCCGCTACTTCGTTCGCGTACGTTGATCTTGTGACCTTATTAGTACATTATTAAAAGTACTTACGTAAAAAATAGGGATGGGTGGCCACTACACAAACCGAGGGAATTTGTTTTTCCACACAAAATATATTTTTTTATTCGAGCTTAGCAACTTCATATTTCATAGTTTTAGCAACATCAAACATACTCGTAGTAAGATTGTGGAGTATCGAACATAGTCGCAGTGTTAAGTTCGTAGGATTTTTATAGGATACATTACGAAGAGTCTGTAGCTGATGTACGTGATCTGATACTCTACTTATACATTTTTACAGGATAATAGCTTAAGTAGGTGATAAACTTATTAGCCGAAGTGATATTTTAGAATCTAAGCCATGTGTGTTTTAAATGTCAATCTAATTGGTACTGTCGTTCTGTCGTTAATATTTGTTTCGTTGGAGCCCATGCTTTTTCCGAGATGATAGGTAGTATATGAGACTATAAACTATCTGTGTTTCAAATTTCAACCAAATTTTACATAAACTTTTACATAATTACCATATAAAACTTAGTAGTAAGACAACATTTTATTCAATTTTAGAAAAACAACGGTCTGCTTTGGTCACCGAAGCTTGTTGAACATTAAATTTTGTACAGTATTTGGATTGAAAAAATATCCGAAATAACAAAAACCGACTTCAATTATTATCATTTAACGTCAACTAACAAACTTCTAGTCAAGTAAAAAGTTCACTCGACTAATTTAAGAAGACGTCGTCCAGATAGATACATACTGATAGACAATTCACACACAAAACTTTGGCTTTTTCCACCGTCAATGTCCCAGCCATACTCAAACCGTAGTGGTCTTACGTGTGACGATGGCAAAAGACCTGACGGCATGACTTTTGTGCCTTGGAAGTTGAAAGTTGAAGTTGAAGTGCCCTTGGAGGTTGAAGGACGCAGCTTGCGTCTATACTCTGACACCATCACATCTTTCAGAGACACATAGTAGGGCCAGTGCAGCGGCTAATTCAGCTGAGCGTCTCAAACGGCGGAAATATTCAACCCTCGGTAGTGGTTTTATATTTAAGCCTTTTGGCGTTGAGACATCGTGTAATTTTCACAGATGATGTATTTATTTATATTGCCGTTACAACAACAAATACATACTACATTACACATTTTCTGATCACACGATTTCGTAACATGAGCTGCCATCTGTAGTTAATATGGATAAACATTAGAAAGGTATTGTAATATTATTAGCTGACGATAGTTGACGTATGGACGATTTTGAAGGATGGTGGATTTGAGCGCGGTGTGTGTACCAGGGATGAGCTTCGACTCCGACTCCGACTCCGATAAGTCGGAACTTCCGAAGTCGGCTCCGAAACGGAGGTTATAATCGGAGGTAAGGTGTATAAATATTGCAGATAATCTCTTATTGTGGTGAATAGTAAATGGAAATACAAAATCCCAACTTCCTAAATCAATTGCTCGTCAATGTTTATCGTGTCCACATGTTTGAAAAAAAAACACATACCTAAAAAAATGTCTCTCCTGCCACCACTTCCAATCCTGCCTATGCCTCCGACATCGGTTCAGACTCCGATAAATCAAATTTTAAAACTCCGACTCCGCCTTCGGTTCCGATAAAATGACCTCCGTTACATCTCTAGTGCTTACAGTGTCACAGAATATTTAGACTTTAGTATGTACCTACCGAACTCATTATTGCCGTTATTATTTAATTTCTATGTAATTTCCGAACCACACGACCAATAATGTTAAAATTTTGTTGGGACTATATATGTGTTCTTTCTAACAAAATAAGAATCAACGAAATGGAACAACGCAAACATGAGTTATAACCAAATACACATTCTCATTTTCACCCCTTTCTGCAAGAAAACCGTGCAGAATTTGGGGATTAAAAGTAGACAGCTACCATCTACTTAGTATGATCTTAAATCATGTCAAGTTTCATTTGAATTGAATCAGTAGTTTCGGCGTGATGAGAGTTCTCTATACAGAAAGACAGACAGACAGACAGACATGAAAGAAAAAAAATGCAGTTTCGCCATCAGTATCGACGATGGAGTGCCTGCAAATTTTTTTTTTCAAAATATCTCCAATGTACAGAATTCGACCCGCTACAGTTTTATTATAAGTATAGATTAACAATTAGAGAAGTTGTCCTAAATATATGAGATGGACTGCAGACTGCAACCGACATTATTACGGCTGGCGGCTGCGGTTCACCACAGTGCTGCCTGCGGTCGCGGTTGATGCTGATAATGACGTATGATACAGAATATCTTAAATTTAGCCTTAAATAAATCGGGGCGATAGAGACTCTTGGTAGACTTAAGTTTATTATATTTTAGGCAGTCTTGTATTTAAAAGTAAGTAGCGAGTCAAGAATGTCTCTTTACCTTAGAAAAAGAAACATTTCCTCCTTTTTGCATACAAAGTCTTATTTTTGTCACATTTTCACCGTATCGTTAGAATGGCCTAACCATTATAAATAAATAAATATTGGTGGACAATTCACACACAACACCATCTGACCTCAAACTAAGCAAAGCTAGTACCTAAGTTTATTAGAGGTAAATGTCTAGCAAACAATACGGCTGAATATCATCATACGATCACTACATATATACTTCTTATTAATTTTATATCTATCTATCTATCTATCTAATACCTTTAAATGAGCAATTCTTGTACCTATATAAATATGTATATATATATATAGAATCTGAATCTCGGAAACGGCTCGACGGATTTTCATGAAATTATGTATGCAGGGGATTTCGGGGACGATAAATCGATCTAACTAGGTCTTATTAAAAAAAAACGCATATTATGCGCGTTTTTAGACAATGAAAAACTGTCACATTAGACATTAGAATGTGAAGGTAAATTTCGCCGCGTGACGTGATAGCATAATTAGCTCAGACGGGAAGTCGGGCGCTCATAGCGGTCACGAATTAGTAGCTCCGGGTTCGAATCCAGACGGGTTCTCTTTTTTTTTCAATTCGTTTTTTTTAAGAAAATCTATTTCTTTTAGTCTTTTATCTGTAGGTATCTAAGTATATTTAGTATTTAAACCGAGCAAAACTCGGTCACCCAGGTACTATTATATTATATATTATTCAATTTCATTGTTTAAGGCCACATAAGAGAAAAAAAAGTAAAATCACAGACTTTATTTACAACGATTGCAACTCAAAATCCGCATCAAATAAAAATAAATTTCAAATATAAGATTCACCATCAAATAAAATTTATATATTACACACGTCTTACAACATGTTTCGCATCTGAGACCCGTTTCGTAATACCAGTTGCATTCGACTATCCTAGATCCTAAGAAGATTTATCGAGTCTTAACAAAACGAAAACAAATTAAAACGAGTTAGCGAAAGAAGCACATAAATCTTTTAAGTAAATAGAGAAACTTTTTCTCCCAGCTGACCTTTGTACCTTGAAACGTAAACATTCTATTTTCAGCTAGTGGAATTGGTTTTCAGTGTAATTCTAGTCAATATAAGTGTTTCATTTAGTTAACTTAACGTAAACATTTTTCTAGAGGTTAATAAGCTATTTCAGAGTGAAGTGAAATGAGAAAAAGCTTGAATGTAGGAATTCCTGGCGCAACAAACTCCAGTAATTGAGTGCGCCGTGCCGGATGTTTGTATAGGCGAGAAGGACTTTTTATCAGCGACGATTGGCGCGCTCCAGTGTCGCGCTAACTGCACCCCCAAGAACCTACTTACTTTGTACTACCTTATACATATAACCGCACTCACGTTAACCGTAAATGACCTTTATAACGATCACGATGGGCCTATATTCCCTTGCACACTCATTAAACCTAGCCCCAGCTATGCCCGACAATGTTATTTTGCAGCGTGTTTGCTCTTAATAGGTACAATATAATTTTGTTATATGAAAACGATTTCTCTTTGAGGCGTTTGTGATGTCGTAATCACAGTTGTATAGGAAATTACAAATTTTGTTCAGATAATGAATATTAAACGACTTTTAACTTGCTGTTAAAATTGGATTACAATAGAAGTATAAGCCTATTAAGAGTGCGCCTAAAGCCAGGAAAAAATCAGATTTCACCCGCGCGACGCGTTTCTTAATGTGATGTACATAAAGTCGAGAATAGCATGACGCAGTTTGGAGGAAAAATCAATATTTAATCAGGAGTCCATTTTTGACCAAGTTTTATTTAATTACTCAATAACTAAACATAAATTTAAAAAAGTGTTCGGTTACTTTACTAGAACGTACAAATAGGAATTTTATAACCAAAAAATAATGTGGGGTCATCGCTGATAATTTCGAGTACTCGAATTAAAACGGGTTTTTTCGGTGTCATTTTTATTTTTTTATTGTAAAAAACTCTGATCTATTTTTAAAATTCTATTCGGTTATTGTGCTTCTTCTTGATTGTACCCACACGTCAATATTTTTTTTGTCATAGTTTTTAGTTTCTTAACTTCAGTGAGCGGCGTCGAAAATGTCCTTTTTTCGTTTTCTGGCTTTAGGCGCCCCCTTAAAGTAGGGTAGTCCATAAGCAGCTTTGGGACAATCACTTATTGTAAACAAAATATAAATAAATAAAGGTTCTGCAAAAAAAAAAATATTGATTCGTTCAAGCGTCATTTTTGTATTGGACAGTATTTTTTTCGTGTTTTGCGCGTTTTTGTGTGAGCTGTAGGTACAATAGCAATGACAGCTCATAGAGAATCACAGAGGAAAAAACAGCTTTTTTCCTCGACTGCAAAGTTCAGACTTCAGACCCTATCAACGTCATCCTTTATATGTTTGCAATGTGTCTGGGTGTTTATATATATAATAAGTATGTATTTAAAACTATATAAGTATTATATCAGCTATCTGGCCGCCATCGCACAAGCTTTGCTTAGTTTGGGGTCAGATGGTGTTGTGTGTAAATTGTCCACCAATATTTATTTATTTATTTATATAGTGACTATGAAATAATGGTGCTCTTGTTGTTTTGTACTTAGTGTTAGGTAAGACAGACGATAAGTGTTTAAATCTTACCAAGATACAGGCTTCGCCTAGTTTGGGGCTCAACGCTAACGGTGATATTATATATAGATAAGAAAATTAATTGTACATTCTTTTTGTACATGTTGTTAAAAAATAATGGAATAAATGAATTACTTACTTACTTACATAATATATTAAATGTACCTACCCATACGCAAATTTTTGTTTTATTTATATTGTATTCTTACAAAAAATAATGTAAAAACGAAGAGTTTTATTCGTGTCTCTCAATCAGAACTTGTAAGCTGTGGGATGTGGAATAGGTATGCGCTGATATTTATAATAATACTAATAATACTTATAATAAAGGTGTTATCAAATAAACGATGAATCAGTTATTTCTAGCTAAATACCCACGATCAATAAGTGACTAAACATTAGGCGACCTATTATTGCAAACCATAGATGAAGAATTTTCTTTTGCTACGCAAAAAGATCAACAAAGCGAGTGAGCGAGAAATCATTTTCAAGTGGAAATCGCTCGAGAGAAGAAGAGAAAGTGAATGAAGTAACGTCATTACAGTACCCGGCGATAAATATTGCACATCGAGACCTGGAAAGAGACAATCGGCCAACTTCGGATTCGTAGAGCGTCATCTCTGTCGCACGAAATACAAATAGTCCGGCATCTATTAGGAGCTGTTAAAACAATTTTGTTTCTTTTAATTATTATTTTTATTCTTTGTATAAAATACAATTTTTTCTATAAGTGATGGCTTTAGGTTCGGGTTAAATAAAATAAAAAATTTCACATTATGTTTACGTATTTAATTACTTTGGAAAATGACAGCTGTAGTATACATAATAAACACCATTGTACCTATTGTTAAAGTGAGACATTGTTATAAAAATAATAATAATTATAATTCTCAATTACTTCCATTTCACTATTTGTGCTCTCAAAGAGGTCAATATCACTGTCACTATCAGCCGTATTTATCACTAGTCTATCAGTGTAATTGTCTAAACCGTGTTGAATGCTTCTATATTCATTCTCACATTGATCGTGTGATCGCAAACCTTTTTCCACTCTTCAGTCCCGATCATGTTTACTTTTTCAGTCAATAACGTTTTTACTGTAGTTAAATTCATACCCACATTTCTAGAGGCTCCATAGCCTTTTAGTTGAGATCATATATTTTCAATTGGATTAAAATCCGGATGAAACACAGTATGCCCATGTTCGGCAAGCACTTTGTTCACGGAAAACTCTGTATACCTCTCCTTGTGCTGACATAGGTATAATAGCGTAAATCTGGGGTTTTGTTAATTTTGGATCAACTGGAATTTCGTGTCTGTTTAACCAGTTGATCATTTCCTGTTTAATGGTGTTTGAGTTGGGGGGTCTTTCAACATATTTATTGTGATAGGGTGCGTTGTCGATAACTAGAACGGAATCACTAGATATATTTGGGATTAATTGATTAACCAGCCATTTCTCGTAGTTATCGTTATTCGTTATTTCATTGTGGTAGTCACCTGTAGTATCCGTGGATTTATACGTTAAAAAAGCACCGGTTACAAAGCCTTTTTTATTTCCCGCATGAAGTACTATCAAACGTTGACCTTTTGAAATTGGCTTTTTACTCCTTTTTTCTTATCATCACTCCAAGATTTCCCTTTAGTGTGGGATGTATGTATGTAAGACTCATCCATGTAGACGATATTTTTTCCTGTTTCGCGAAATTTGTGTATTTTATCGATTTATATTCCATTCGTTTGAGACTTACATCGTGCTTTTCCTTTAAAACTTTTCGATTATCTTCCATTTAACCGAAATTCCATCTGGTGAAGTATTTTTCTCAACGTCTTTTCAGACCCATTGTAATTAATAGCTTCAGACAATTTAGCTTTTAATGATTTTATTGTTGGCAGTTCATTAAATCGTAAGTGAAAATCATACACAATTCTTCGAACAACATCATAATCAAAATCGTCCATATCCAAACGAAATTGCTTTTTTGGTCTCCCTTTTTTTGGAGTGCTAAACTTAATTTCAGTAGAATGTGTTTCAGTACTGACTTCGTTTAATATATTGTTCAAAGTTCTTCTTGAAATTCCAGTGGGATTTGCAACTTGCGCTTGAACCTTCTTAAAATAACAACTTACATTTTCATCTTCATTTTTTTTAAATCTGTCAGCTTCGGTTACAAAACATTTATAAACATTGTATATAATTTGGCGTGACTGACCTCGTAAAGGTTTCCCTTTTTTTCCTAAAGATGCCACAGTACAACTTTAAATTATTTAAATTTGGGGGTGTTAACAACTCTAATTATATATTTTGAACTGGACGCGACTGCACTCTATCGCACTTAAACAACGACTGACAAAACGTCACATAGGTAGTGTGCGACAGAGACAATGCTCTACGAAGCCGAAATCAGCCGACTGTCTCCCTCCAAAGGCCGATGTGCAATACTTATCGCCGGGTACTGTACAATATTTTAGTATACCCGAACGTAACAGTCTGATTTCGTCGCGGTGAAAATCGTGTATTTTTTTATTAATCCTTGGATTGCAGACGATTTTATTACATTATTTATATTATGGCATGTTCTGTGCGTGAATGTGATACAAGACGATATTATAATCCGAATTATTACACTAGTCACCAACACATGTAAATATGATTTTTTATCAGGTCTCCGAGCAGCCTTTGTGTGTCTTTTACATATGACGTCTTTGTTGCAAACCAATTTGTGAAAAAACCTTACATATTTGACTAAAAAGGATTTATTAGGTGTTCATCAAAATTTTCCAGAAGATTAACTTAATCGGGTTTCTCTGATGCTATAATTATTTTATAAATGGAATTTTGTACCCTTATAGCTAGATAAACCGTATTTTGTACAAATAATTAAATTCCCGGGGCTTTCTAGGGCTAACTCAATAAAATTCATTTCGGACGAAGTGGAAGGCTGTAAGTAGTTTAGTACGCACTAAAAGCTTTTCAAATGTAAGTCCCGAATGAGCAACACATTTGGTCTACTCGTTTATTTGGATAATTGTATTATTTGGAGTTCAGTTTGTTGGATAATTTCAACAAATTGCGCTCAATTTACATTGCACTGGAAGCAATCCAGACCGCAATATTATACCAAGCAATGTTTCTAACATTGGTGGCTCTTTACAAAGCAATAATACTAGCTTATTATTCGTTCCGGTCTATTTTCAGTGGTTATTGATTGTGAGTGAGTCCGAGATAAACAAACAGCCTATCATTAATACTATAGTGCATTCCAACAAGCTGTGTAGAAAACCAAAACAAACCAAAAAAAGGTGATACCATAACATAAACATCGTTTAATCTTAGTATTTTTATGAAATTGCCTTAAAATATTTTTCACAACTAGTATTCGACTTTATTGCGATCTTAAATACCATATACTTAGATTTGTATTGATCAAATAATTCTATACTATCTTATTTTAAAAGTTATAGAAAGTAATGGTAGGATGATAGAAATATGATTTTAAGTACTAGCAATTCGATCTGTGTTTCTCAAACTCTCAATGTTGCATTCAAGACATTTATACTTCTTTTCATCAAATTATTCTTATTAAGGACGCGCCTATTTTTCTAACATACCCCTCTTATGCCCATATTGTAAAAATGCCCATTTCCATTATATTCAAGTATGGATTAATTTTACTCTATTTATTTTTGTCATTAATTTGGAATTTTTAATTGTAATGTAATTTGATTTTAATGTAATGTATTTGATTTTTATTGTAATGGGATCTTAAATTGACGTCTGTTTTTTAAAAAATATTGACTTGTGTTGGTAATATTTGAATATCTTGAATACCTATTATGACATGTAACTACTCGTTATTAATAAAAGAGTAAGAGTATGACCAAAGAACTCCGAGAAAAAGATTTCTTGTGTCGTAACGAGTTGAGAGAAAATCGCAAACCTCTAAATACGTGTTCCAAATTACGCTGTTTTCTATCAAAAGCTTGTATAATTTTCACTCTAAAATGCCATAAATTTTGTGTTATTTTGATCGAAACTTTTGTATGTGTTTCCAGAATATT
This sequence comes from Ectropis crepuscularia, assembly GCA_963693475.1. Taxonomy (NCBI): domain Eukaryota; kingdom Metazoa; phylum Arthropoda; class Insecta; order Lepidoptera; family Geometridae; genus Ectropis; species Ectropis crepuscularia. Next base: position 12,153,978 of record OY856346.1, read on the forward strand.
ACATCATAGTGTTATGATCAGTTTTGGGTAATACGAGGACAATTCGAACGAGAACAAATTATTGTTAAAAATAAAATGAACGTTTTCATACATGTTTACAATTACAATTTACATGTTTCTACATGTAAATTACTTTTCTAAGTCACTGGTTTTAGTGTTATATTCTTCTCCGAACTCAAATGCTTTGCCTTTCCTTTTTTTACGTGGGGGAAATAAATGTACGTCCGCCATACTCTCATTATGCAATGAGAGGAGATCTCCATCTACGCTCATTTGGGCTTCAAAAATCGCAGGGTGACCAACACTAACCATATCAGGTTTCTCCAAACTCACTGCGCTATGCACACATTTATTTGTTAGGGGATTCCGCGACGCCAATAACCGTAAACCGGGTAGTTTTCGGTTATTGACATCGTGGTCATCGCGACGTAGTTGAAATATATACGTATGTTTTTTATTTTCCAATGCTTCCGGAACCATTCTTGCGTAGTAATGACATTCGGTAGATAGAACCTTCGGGTCGTGGATCTCGATCCATGACCAGTTTTAGCATCAATCAAATGTTCAGCAAATGCAGATTCTTGTGTCTGACGATTTTTTACAGCAGCCATGTGTTGATTGTTCCAATTCCCAGCAGTGGGAACATATATTTGAGTGTTTATGATATCCATACATATATATATTTAGCCTTGTTTTGCGACGAAAATTTAAAAGGGCAAGCAATGAAAGGTACTACAAACTATCTTGTAAAACAATGGTTGAGAAATGCTGGTCTGTCATATTGAGAGTGACATTGGTTTGTTTACCTTTTATTCACAGAGATTTGGAATGAGGTATAGTAGGTATATAGAACAATCGTGATAGCTTAAAACTTTGTTTTAATAATATTTGTAAATGATAGTATAATGTGCTATCATTCTAAATCATCACATACGAGTAAATTAAGAATTAATAAAAACCATTTAAGTATTTGATTTAAGTATTTTAAAATCGCATTTTTTTTTGTGGACATTGCACTCCGTTAGTCCACATTACGCCACATTGGGTATTTATATTAATAACTAGTAATGCGCCGCGGTTTCTCAGTTTCCGTTATTTTATTGGGATTAAAAATGCCAATGTGTTATTTCAGAATATATTCTGAATTCTGAAATATTCTGAATCTATCTATGTTCGAAATTCAACGGACCCAGTCCGTTCAGGTATTCCGGCGCGATTGAGCAACAAACATCCAAACTTCGCATTTATTATATTAGTAGGATTCCGTAAATTCATTGACTCTTAATGCGTGAAGTAACAATACCATTTCAATCAAATCCTATTAAAATGTTATTTACTAATTTCATAAGTCTTCCACTAATTCTTCACACAAAAGTAATATTTATATTAGAAGGTAAAAAAACGAATATTCCTTCAACTAATTAGCTTTGATCCACCAACAGAGACCAAAAAACAATTAATGTTTTTGCTTATTCTGGTGACAAGTTTAAAATTTCATTAAAACAATTAATTCCATTTACCTAAGAAAATAAAATAAGCTTTATATTCAGAATCTTCAATCTGTCTCGTCTAATCAATTCGGTGAACCATTACGATTAAGATTCACATTTTTTTTGTATAAAAAAATATTAATTTGGCTTTGCTTGGTAAATTTTACACAGATTGACCTCTTTTTCGTACTAAATTTTGAATGAACTCTTATGTAACTGAAGTCAAAGGAAATTACTTAGACATTACAGTCTACTATTTCTGATTATCAAAAACATGTTGTATAAAATTTTAAACTGACTGACACACCACAAAATAGATAAATCAGATTATTCATATGCGTGGTATGACTATCTTGCTTTTGATTTTGTTTTTTAAATATACACTGTTCAACTACGTTACCTACGTACACGTACACCACGTACGTTACTAAGTACAAGATCCTACTAATATTATAAATGTCAATGTTTGGATGTTTGTTGCTGAATCGCGTCCTAACGTACGAACGCATTGGGCTGAAATTTAGAACACTGTTAGACTATAGTCTGGGAGAACAGATAAGCTACTTTTTATCCCGATAAAACGACGGGAACTACGCGGGTAAAACTGCTAGTCTTTTACCTTTAAACGAGCAATTCTTGTATATACATATTTATATAGGTATGTATCGAATCTGAATCTCGGAAACGGCTCGAACGATTTTCATGCAATTATGTATTCAGGGGGTTTCGGGGACGAAACTATCTAGATTGAATAATTAAAAAAATATATTTTATGTGCTTTTTCGAACAATGAAAAACTCCTATAATATTATTTGAATACGATAGCAAATTTCGCCAGTTATGTCATCGGCTGAATAGCTCAAGCGGTAGAGGGCCACCCTCGGAGGCGAGAGATCCCGGTTCGAATCCTGGTGATTACTTTCTCGGTCTTTTTTTTTTTTTTTATGTAATATTTTAATAACTTTAAACTATGTGATATTTCATGAGAACGTAATTTGTATCTGCCTAAATGTAGGTAATAAAAAGAAACCGAGCAAAGGTCGGTCAACCAGGTACAGTCCTCGAGGTATAAGCTGAGCTTTGCATTAGTGTGAGTGATCACCAAAAGTACAGTCAGACAACAAACTCTTAAAAATTAATATCATTATATTTTAGGTAGGTACTTAAGGCATAACATAAGTCGGAGAAGTATTCTAGTATTAAAATAAAATAAAACTAAATTGATAAAATAAAGTCCAGCTGTGTATTTGACTGATGAGTACATATTATTGTGTGATTATTACTAAAAATTCAATTTGAAAGATAAAATAACTACACATCTTCTACACCAGACATTGCACCATAGTCACTTTCTTTATCACTCTCGTTATCATTTTCACTCTCGTCTGATGTGTCGTTTGTTTTAATAATGAATCTTTCCGTTATATCCGCTTGCTACACCGGTGTGTAATATAGTACCCAAAAACTTGATGATGACGAAAACATACAAACTTAACTTTGCGGACGGGTTTTTGGCGGGGAATAAAATTTTTCGTGATTTTATTTGGAAAGGTATACCGATAAAGGAGACGGCTCATTTCTGCCCCAAGTCGTTTCAAGTTTAGGTACTTAATTAGCCCCGGAGACCTAAACAAGTTATTTAATTAAAATAACATATAATTAAATAATTCAAACTGTACATTCAATACTAACCTGCCAAGCGGGGATTGCAAATTAGTGATTAAAAAGTACCTTAATGACTATGTATAAGTAATTTTGTATTAAGGTACTGTAGTTCCATAAAACCAAACTAGATGGCGTTGTACGGCGTTAAAACACGCTATCGAAGTTTATGTGAATTTAAATAAGCCTGTTAAGGTTTAGTTAGTTCGTGGTTTGTCCTCGGGTCAGTACCCAATAAATAAGTACTACGGTGAACACTCCTTTCATTTGTACCTATGTGTACAGACTATAGTCAAAATCAGCTTCTCATTGTGCATGTTTTTCTCATTTTAGTTCAGTTGAAGTTTACGTACAGTAAAAATTCGTTCAAAACTCACACAACAACACATAGAATTTCTTTATTTTTCCAAAGGTTTTGTGATTTTTTTTGGTTTGGCCGAATCTCCGGTCCTTCTCTGTGTTGAGTCGACATTATTCTGAGCACAGTACGTCGCAAAGTAATGAATTTAGTAAGTACATAATCACGTTCTTGATTACCTACTTGCGGCGTTATTTTTTTTTCAATGTTTTAGTTGATATCTTTTAAACCCCGCTATGCAGGATAAAAACATAAACGGTTCCTCAATATATATTAAAAATCCTATACAATGATCCAATTTTGGTCAAGTCTCTTGCACTTTTTCTGTGGGGCAATTGCCCATGGAAAATGGGCCGTCTCCTTTGTGTTTAATGGCGTCTACTTGAACTAGTCTTTATTTTGATATATTTCACATTAAAATTAGAGTTCATTTACATAGAAAAATCGTAAAATTAAAAAAAAACTAAAATTAAAAATTTTGGCGGGAAAATTATAAAAATTTATAAAAATATATTTGTGCTATCGAATGCAGTTTTTTTTGGTTTTTCGAGTTTGTTGTTTCGTATACAACACATTTAAGCCATAAAACCACTGTCTCCTTCATAAATTATTAATGTAATAGCTGATCGACTACTTGAGAAATCGCAAAAAAAAATCTCAAGTGTCAAAAATGTTAGTTTACATTTTAAGTACATTTATTATAAACAAACGATACCGCTAGAAGCGTCTTGAAAAGCTCTTGAGAATAAATGGGCTCAAACGGATACAAGTAGTAGGGCGGCACTTCATATGTCGAAGCACAAACACCGCGGTTTTGTAACCTGACACCCGTTTTCCCGCCAAAATTGTAAACGCGAAGAGCAGGCGGTGTAGATATTGTCAATAACGGCGTCGTATCCATGAAACTTTTTTTCTTCTTTTATTGCATGGTCACAAACATTTTTCCATTCCTGTACAGTGATACTTTCAATTTTTTCATTTGCTAACCTCATTATTGTATCCATATTCATTGACACGTTTTTTTTCGCGACGTATCCTTTTATCATTGCCATATATTTTCAATCGGATTGAAATCTGGGTGATAGGGTGGTAGACGAAGGACGCTGTGACCATGTTCTCTTAATAAGGTGTAAATTTTATATTCAATAAATAATTGTTTATTATGCAGTATCAATTGATAAAGTTGTGGTTTAAGCATGGATATTGAGTGATCGATATTGCGTAACTTGAGCCAGTCAATCATATCTTGTTTGCGACTATTTGAGTTGGGAGCGGGATTTTTTAACGAATTGTGGTAAGATGCGTTGTCAACTACAATAACGATATTGGGCTTCAAATTGGGAATTAATTGCGTTTGTAACCATTTTGTATAGTTTTCTGTATTCATATTGTTATGATAATCACCACTTTTTTGATTAGCTTTAAACATCAGCAGCGCAATTGGTATGAAACCGTCCTCGCCGCCGGCATGAACGATTATCAATCGATTTCCTTTAAAAATAGGTTTCTTCAAACCAGAAGTGCTGCCATCTGAATATGATTTTGATGAAGTGTGAGTGGTGTCAATGTATGTTTCATCGGTATAAACGATAGGCCTGCCCTGAATACGGTATTCGGACATTTTAAGTAAATAAGTTATACGTAGGTGACGGATCTCATGCGTTTCCATTAAAAAAATTCTGTTATTCTCTGTCCTTGACCATTTGAATCCTAAAAGAGATACTTATTTTCGCAATGACCATATTGATCCTGGATAGTTAATGTCAGCCTTTAATTTTTCATGAATTCTTTTCATTGTTGGCACCTCTTTGTCAGTAATGTGAAAATTATGAATTGTTCTACGGATTACTGCTTTATCAAAATCATCAATGATTATTATATTTTTCCTGCATCTGGTCTTTTTCGGAGATTTGAATTTGGTTCCATCTTTCAAAACACGTTTACCTTCCAATAAGACTCTTTTAACAGTTGACAGTGGAATTCCTGTCGATGTCGATACCAATTGGGCTGATGTAGTCACACTTGACATGTCTTTATCGTTCATGTCTTTAAAATAGCTATTTAAATTACACAAAATTTCTTTTACTTGGCTATTTAATGGTTTCCGTATTTTGCGCTTATTTGTGTTGGCATCCATTTTACTAACACTTATATCAAACAAAAACAAAATAATATTAAACACGTCACGCTGCAGTCTGTACAAGAGGTGAAGTGCGGCAGGAGCGCGGCGAGACACAATGGCGCCGCGCCTCAGGCCGGTTACCCAAAATCAGTTTAAACCGGTTTTTACCGGGCGAAAATGGCGCCGCGCCTAAGGCCGGTTGTCACACCTACACTATCCATGTACACTCACACAAATGCAAAGCTCAGCTTATACCTCGCGGGCTGTACTAATATTACAAACGCGGAAGTTTGTTATTATGGTTGGATGGATGAATGTTTGTTACTCTTTCATGTAAGAACTACTGAACGGGAATTTAGAACGTTAGAAGATTATAGCCTGGACGAACACATAGGCTACTTTTCATCCCAAAAAAAAAAACGTGAACGGGAACTATGTGGGTAAAACCGCTGGGCAATGCTTGTATTTAATAAGGGATTAAATAAATATGTTTAGATCGTGGGTTATTAACACGTTGGAACAGCTGTATCATTGTCTTGCATCGACTGGACTTAACCGACACATGACTTACAAAGAAAGTCATTGTTGGAGAAAAACCAAACACAGTAGTAATACTAAACCTATTTTGTGTAACACATCAATTGCTGTTATTATTTTAACAATTATAATTAAGATAAAAACTTGTTGGCATTAATTATTGTTGAATAAAATATTTGCTAACTTCGACATGCTGTAATTAATGAGTAGAGGATTAACTTTTTAAGAACAACTTTTGTAAACTGTAATTCATAATTTTTAAATAAAAAGTGATGAGACGAGCAGGCCATGTGCCTGATGGGCAACATGCCTGCCACATGACATTGCTTTTTCGTTTATTGTTTTTTTCGTTCGGTCACACAGTTTACAAAATGGAAAACTTGAAATATCGCGTTATTTCCGAGTATGAGTTCCATCGTGGCTCGTGGCACCAGTGCTGCATAAACGGCTCGAAGGATTAATAGTGTTTCTTGATACAAGTATAACGTCAATTTTGCATGAAATTAATTTAATTTTTAATAAAAAATAATTTATGGGATGGACTCGCCGGTAATACTTTATTCTAACGTATGAATTGTCATGCATAGCGTGATCAATTTGATATGGAATTGACGTAGGAAAACAGTAGATTTGTATTTTTTTATTATTCTTGTTGAAGTATGGATAGTCGTGTAAACGTACATTTTAGTTATTAGATGTGTCAATTACAATTCTGTAAATTACAATTAGAATGTTTGTATCGTCAATGTTACTCGTTAGTACCTACAAATGTTTTATTTTAAAATATATCTTTACATTGTGATTAGATGACCTACTTCAATGTCGTTCAGAGCAGAAGTACACATCGCTTCTTCTGATAAAAATGGAGCTCAAGCGCATTGAGTAATCAAGCCACTGTGTCAAGAGAGTAACGAACGATATCGGTTTCGTTTTTTTTATCAGTCACTGCACTTAAATCATTAAGTCATTCGGATATTTTACTGTCGTACTACAAACCTTTGCTTAAGATTTAGATACGAGGTACGACCTTTCAAATAAAATATAAATAAATAAATATTGGTGGACATTTCACACACAACACCATCTGACCCCAAACTAAGCAAAGCTTGTATGATGGCGGCCAGATAGCTGATATAATACTTGTATAGTTTTAAATACATACTTATTATACATAGAAATACCCAGACACAGTGCAAACATTGTTTGAGTAAAGCCAGCAAACCGCGAAAAAATAACAAAAAAGTTATTTTTTTTTATGTTGATGACGTCAATCGTACTAGTAAAAACGATAAACCCAAATGACAAAGATCATGGACCGCGGAGTCAGTAGAGTGGCAAATTTTTACTTTAAAAAAAAAACATCAATCGTACTTAGACAGACAAACATTTTGTAATACAGTAGTTAGAGTCTAAAATTTGAACGTTCCTTATTTGAGTTAGTAGAAGTTAAAATCAAAATTCTCTCTGTAATTCTGTAGTAAAATAACTCTTTGAAAAGTCCACACCTGCGGAATTACCACACCTTTGCTGCTATTATACTACCGTCGAACAATAATGTGTAAACATTAGTTTTTCGGTTTTAACGGCATTGTTTACATGGAAATTACAGGGCACAAATATAATCCTATCAATATTTTAAATATCAATGTTTGGATTTTTTTTGTTCAATCTGCGACGTGATTGAACTACAAAAATCCAAACATTGATATTTAAAATATTTACGTATGATAGGATCGCGCTAAAAATTGGAACACAGGTAGATTATATTCTGAAAGTAGACATAGGGTACTCATGAAACGCTGTTTATCCTAAAAAAAATATAGTGTATAGTAGTCTACTAGTCAAGCTCTTTCATTTGACATCCATATTAAGGCATTAGTGAAAAAAAAATTATGGAGTTCGCCATTTTGTGATTTGAAATTTGTTATACTGTATAGTACTCTACTAGTCAAGCCCTTTCATTTGATACCCATATTGAGGTAGATTGTGATGAAATATTTGGTCTGCCATTTGGTGAAGGCGGCCATCTTGAATCGATATTAACCAAAAATAGCTCAAAACATCAACACAAAAATGTATCTTCAAATTAAAAAAACCGCATCGAAATCGGCCCATCCGTTTGAGCTCTACGGTGCCATAGACAGATACACACACAGGCAGATACACATAGAGACAGACCTGTATGTGTGTCTGTCTGATAGACAGATAGACTTCGACGTCAAATTTATAACACCTCTTTTTTGGTCGGGGTTTAAAAACCGCCGTAACTGTGCCACAAAGTGGTCAAGTAGGAGTTAAAATATTACTAAAAATTACGAAGTACGAAAAAAATTATAAACTTTGAAAGACTTATTCTCAGAAACTATTGGGAGTACAGAGACAATTCTAGTATCACATTGTAGCAAATTTAATCTACTTTATAAACGCCATAAGAAAGTTCTTAGAAAAACTAGTCGTTTAGGGTTATAATCGCCAAAATTTTAAAAATAAAAGATTTTTTCGCGGTTTTTTCGATTTTTGACAAAGTTGCGTTCGTCGCTCGAGGTCACAAACTTGGGACAATCATTAGGCCAACATCATAAACAAGTCTGCAAAAAATCAGATCTACCGGATTTAACGCCTACGGTAATGTTTAAAGTTGCTGTACTACTAAGTAAGGTAGCGCGTATGAATGTGTTCTTAGTACCTACATTCTAATACTCAATCGTCCACATTTCGTACATCAGAAAATACGTGACGTCTGGCGCCCCTGGGATTTTACTCTATAAATTTAATAGTTCTTAAAAATATTGCAGTTGTTATAGTCAATATTTTATTCTAAGATATCGCAAATATCTACATAGAATTAATTTAATGTAACCAAGACAATTGAAGTATAATAAAGCGTACCTGTGTATCAAATACTTACGCAAATGTAGGTAGTAGAACGTTATCCTATCTAGAGGTAGTATTGTAAGAGATCGTTTACCTTTCAGGTTAACGATCGGGGTGTAAAATTTTACACATGTTACATCAAAAAATAAAGTATAGACTATACAGATAGCATTGAAGACTGAAGAACAGTATAGATTTTTTTAAAATTTGTCGTAGTTTTTTACTTGCAAAAAATTATAAGCATAGTTAGCATAATCATCCCACTCAGTGTTCCCACTGCTGGGCTTCGAAACTTTTTCTCGCAAGGAGAGAGTTAACGAACCACACTGGCCCACATAATCTCAAAGTATTCTACGTAAATATTGGCTTCTCATGATATTTTTTCACCGCAGTCGCTGTTCTCAAGACCAGACCAGCCGTAACTTGTTGTAAAACAAACGTATTACGCAATTATCAAGCAAACCTAAGAATGTAAAATCAATCAGGAAATGAAGAATCAATGGAATTTAATAATCAAATTGCCTAGCTTGATAGCTAGATACCATCTACTCATTTGGTCTTCAACTTTTTTTCATAATTGCAGAGGTATCAGTCCACTTTGTCTGTATATCTGCTTGTCCAAACTCACTCTGTGATGCATAATATTTTGTATATTTATGAATTTTATTTTATAACAAGATTCTACGAAACTAACAACCGAAAACCATCGTAGCGGTTGAAATTACGATGTATTTTATTCATTTCAAAGGCTTCCCGAACTATTCTAGGATAGTCTTGAGTCCATTGTAACCTTGTTTTAGCTGATAACAACTTTTCCTTTGCAATAAACTACTAGGTACTATTTCAGCTGTAGTAGTTGGTTAGTAACACCAATAGAAATAAAAAAAATATTAATCCACATACCTATCATCAGACGAGCAGACTAGTTAAGCAATAATTTGCTAACGAAAATATATAAAAAAACAGTTTTTCCTGTGACTACGGCTGCTATGGTAACAAAACACTGAGTTGATTGAACCGTTCGATCGCAGTTCCTGTATAAATAATAGTTTAATTTACTTGTATACAGAAATACAATTGAAGAGTCAGCTTGTATTGCCATATTTACAGCTTTTCACTAAATGCATATGAAAGTATATTCGGTACTTAAAAAGAAAATAATTGTCCGTTTGTCAGACTATTTGTTTCAGCGAATGTCTGAAACGGCTGGACCGATTTTGATGGGTCTTTCATTAAATAAATAAATAAATATTGGTGGACAATTCACACACAACACCATCAGATCTGACCCCAAACTAAGCAAAGCTTGTACTACGGCGGCCAGATAGCTGATATAATAATTACATAGTTTTAAATACATACTTATTTATACATAGAAACACCCAGACACAGTACACGTATTTGAATTCATCACACAAATATTTGCACTGGGTGGCAATCGAACCCACTACTCTCGGCTTTGCAGCCAGAGTAACTATTACCCACTAAGCCACGAGGTCAGCAAATTCATTCAATTCATTGGCAAATAGCTGACGTTATGATGAAGTAACTTATGCTATTTTTATTTAATACAAAACTGAAACAATGTTGAAAGTGTCAATCAATATAAATAAAGTGACCAAGTGCGAGTTGGACTCGCCCATGAAGGGTTCCGTTGCAGCAAGTAACATAATGTACATAGTACACATAGTTCTTGTAGTTCGTTGTAAATTTGATCGAAGTTTCAATAATAGTGTATTTATGACGTACTAAAAAAAAACTACTCATCGGATCGAGTTCAAACTAATTTTCGTTGGTAGTTTACATGGTAATGTACATCATATATTTTTTTTAGATTTTTCATTCTCTTACTTTAGAAGTTAGAGGGGGGGGGGACACACATTTTAGCACTTTGGAAGTGTCTCTCGCGCAAATTATTCTGTGTAGACGAAAATGATTTTAGAAACCTCAACATCATTTTTAAGACCTATCGATAGACACTCCACACGTGTAGGTTTGATGAAAAAAAAATTGAGTTTCAGTTCTCAGTATGGGGGGCAGCCCTAATTTTTTTTTTTGTTTTATTATTTTAATGCCGTTCACAGAAAACATCTACTTATCAAGTTTTAACAGTGTAGTTCTCATAGTTTCGGCAAAAATTGGCTGTGACATACGGACGGACAGACAGACAGACATGACGAATCTATAAGGGTTCCGTTTTTACGTTTTACGGAACCCTAACAATGTTGAAAGTATCAATCAATATAAAAAATAAAATTTCAATACAAAGTAGCCGGGTTGGTTATAAATGTGTAGGAAAGACGACACGCAACTACCATTCCATCACCTTTTGTCGTTAAAAATCTAATTCCTGTTATAGCGTTTGGTCCTTATAATTATCCTATTGTCTTAGGTTGTTGTCGGCAGCCCATGTCAGTCTTCGTTAGTGAAAGGATGCCAGCAATTCTTCTGCCAATTGGATCGCTCCTCGTTCAGACTAATCTGGAGCAATCATTGTGTCGATGGTACTTTATGTCTTCTATTATTCTACATAGTTATTGGACGAGATACCAGTACTTCAGTAATTAGTTTATTTTTCTAGCAACTTCGCTAATTAATTTTATATTAGGATGTTGATATATTTAAAATTCTACTAATCCGAATAACAATATAAATATGAAAGTTCGGATGTTTGTGATCAGCCACGTTGTAAGGACTAAACCAATAGCTGCTATTTTAGTCAAGTCAACAAGTTCAAAAACGTGCATAAAGCTCCTAGAAACATGTGTTTCTAGGAGAGAAAACTAAAAACAAGATACCTCATTCGATTTGAAATTACGTCTAAAAAAACGTTTTTAAGGGTTTTTTAGCACATACAAAATTGCGATAGTTATTAACAAAATAAGATTACAAAATGAAGGTATTTCGTTATTCCTTAAAACTTCGTAACTAATGATATGTAAGATATTTTGAAAAAAATACTCTAAGAAGAGAAAATTTTCCGATATTAAAGTTTAACTTCTAGAACTCTATCATTATTATTTATACACTTTTTTTAACGCTGGAAGTAGAGCTCCGTGAGGTCGCTACAGCATAGACGCGGCGTCTAAAAAACCGCCATATCATCTAAAATATTGATTTTACAGTATTTAATATGAATTTTCGAATTTAAAAAAATAAAGTGTAATCTAGATACTTAAACGTACAAAACCTCGGTAAAAGAAATAAAACATGTCGATTTTTTCATAAAGTTATACCAATGTTAATTAACTAATCTTTTTCCGGTATCTGTTTTATTAAATTACGGCATAAAAGTTGAAATAGTTGGTCTATAAATTTTTCGCTTCGTGGAACTGTTCTCATTTAAGTAAGTACTTCAAAAAAATAATGCAAAAAAAAAAAAAGTTAATTATTGTGGTCATGATTCGTTTTATATCAACAAAAAATTAAATTTGTAAAAATTGGTATCATACATTATTTTTTTAGTAATATCTTACTATTGCTGTTTTTGCATCTAATGTTGACCTTACCTTCTACCTTACCTTACCTTCTACCTTACCTTACCTTACCTCCTACATGTAATAATGTAGAAGGTAAGGTATGGTAACGCTATAACGCCTCAATTATTACAAATATTTGTTCAAGCCATACGCGAGCTATAAACTTGCCAAGTTTTTGTGTTAAGTCTAATCTAGGATATAAATTTTCAACGTTCATAATATACTCGTATATTGTATCCCAATCAAGAGAAAAACAAGATCGAACTCAAAAACAAACAGTCAATAGTTAATACCAATGTTTAAGTAATTGTAGTAGTGTATGGTTTTTACGTTTAGACTTTGACTGATGACTTTACAAATATATTTCATTTAGGTAATCTTAAAAAGCTCCGTCGTAACTCGTAACCTGGCCAGAGTTAGTGGTAATTACTCTGTACCCGTTTAATGGTTCCCTTTTGTTTGTTGACAATCAAAGAAAATAAACAACCAAATAACACAGCCTCGATTTCCACTGAGGGAATCAAGAAATCAAGAACAACAAGATTCTTCGAAATCTCGTGATTAACAAAATGAATTTGTAACACCCAAGCGTTGAGTTGTAAACTACAATAACAGAATAAATGGGATCTATGTACTATTCATTTCGTGCACAAATTTAATTAAGAGCATTATTTAAGAGCTGTCCGAGTTTGAGAAAACAGAAAAGTTATTTGTACGAAAGCCCCAATTAAGGGCAAAGCTTTCTGGACTTAATCCAATAAACCTACTCATTTACTGAGCGGAATTGGTACGAGTATATAATTTTAGGGGGATATGCGCGGTTCATTTACTTTGTATTACGAGTAGATAACGTGTCATGCTCACATGGATCATATATCACAGCTAAGTTTGGGATGGAAATTAAGTACTGTGAAACGAAGTATGAAATTACGGCGTTCAGCTAATTAGGCTATAAGTTCGACTAAACATTGTCAAGGTTGTTAGAGTACGACCACTGTGATTAAAAATTGAATTATTAAGTCAGTACTTATTAGGTAAGACAAATCTTTTTCAATGTAACTAAACTCTTAAAAGTAAGCTGTCTTTGTAGAAATGCCTGCTAGTAACTGGTTAGGTGCGCGTAAAACTCTCACAAGTGTTTCTTATCATATACCATCAAACACGCTATTTTTTTGATATATAATAAGTAAGTTTATTTATAATAATAAATAAGTTACAAAGTTATACATATCTTATCTTAATATATATAAATCTCCTGTCACAATGTTTGTCCGCGATGGATTCCTAAACTACTTAACCGATTTTAAATTAAATTGACACACCGTGTGCAGTCAGGTCCAACTTGAGAGATAGGATAGTTTTTATTTCGATTAATAGTCTTTAAATGACAATATCCGAGCGCAGCCGGAATGGGCCGCTAGTAATGAAGTATAAAGCTAGAAAGCTAGTATAAAAATAATTAATTCCACCCCAACAGGTCCTGCAAGCTCCGAACTTGCTCTTGACTAGTTATTGTTCTGTGTGATTTTGTGTGTTTACAATAAACCCCAATTTAAAGATTCCGCTGGCTATTATTGGACGGGGAAATACTTTTATGTATCCTCACCATGCAGGGACATGGTGAGGTATGTTGGGCTCGACACCATGGCGACGACAGACATGGTGCCCCTACCGACTAAACCCCCCACAGATTTCTCCTGCATGGTCAGGGGTCAGGGTCGCGGGGTCGCTTTTTGTATTTCCGTCAACGACCCTGACCCTTGCCACCGTCCTTGTGGACCCGCCTCGCGAGGGGCGCTAGCACCTCCGCATTTAGCTGTAGTGACGCGCCGGAAATCAATCACGCGTCACGTCCTCGTAGGCCTATCCCTAGGTGGAGTGCCGGACGGCCCTAAACGTCCGACGCCCCAGGCCTACCGGTGGAGACAGGGTGCGAGCCCAGAGAGTCCTCTGGGCTCGCACCCTGAGGCTAAAACTATCGCTCCTCTAACTCGCACGACCTCTCACTGTCAAGCATCACGGCGAAGACGGTCGACAGCGAGAGGTCTATCCTCACCACCGCGGCTAGGGATAGCCGCGGTTTTGCCTCTATGGCCGCACCGCGGAGCTTGTCCTTCCACGGACCACTCTGCTAATCAGAATGGTCGTGGAGGACCTTCATCTGGAAGACTTAGGAATTTTACTTGGCCGATATGTCAGCCGAGTAACCTTCCCAAGTCTTCCAGTCGCTCTTCTCAAACCTCTACACGCACTGCTCAAGGGGGTGAGGAACGCGTGTAGAAGTTCCCAGCTCCGGCCGGGATTCGCCATCACACAACAAGATGCCACCGAGGCAAGTTGTTGTATGATGCCCAAAGTGCACTACGTGGAGGTTCCCGAGCCACGCACCCCATTATTGTTATGCCTGTAGATTAAGCTTAGATATTTACTAAATTGGTGGATTGAAACCCCAACATAATTATTTTCGGCATCTTTTTTTTATATTATGGGTAATTAGTTCATAAAATCGCGAAAACAACAAATATTCTGTCAACAAATATTATTGAAATCTTACCTTCCTACTAGATGCAAACATTACTGTGTTCCGGGCTTGAAGGGCAATGTTTCCAGAGAAATTACAGGGCTCAGAGATATAACAACTTAGATCTCTGGGTGACGAGCGCAGTGCAGTGCTAGGTAATGATTTAGGCTCTTCATGTTCCAATAGCTGCGTGTCACTGTGCTGTTATGTGGCAGGCATGTTGCTTACCATCAGGCACATGTCCTGCTCGTCTCGTCACTCTTTATTTAAAAAAAAAAGATAAATAAATGCAAAAATAGGTAGGGTAGACGGACAAATAGACAAACATCGGAGACTCAGTAATAAGGTGTCTGTGGACCGAACACTAAAAGTAGGTAAAAAAACATTTTGTTAACATTCTAATTTTCTAAGGATTAACTAAAAAAAATATCTTGTTTTTTTTTTCAGATAAAAAGCGTTTAACCTATGTATAATTCTCGACTGTAATGTATCGGCTATATACGACTGTAATTTTCAGCCCCAATTGAGCAACAAGCATCAAGGGCAAGATTTTATGGCTACATAAGACCAATACTTGAAAGTAGATGGATAAATAAACTCTTTATGGCACTAACTAAACTAAACTAAAGTAGTGAGATAGACAAGAGCAGTGTTATGGCCTCAGATAAAGAATAAGTAAATAGAACAGGTTTTTTCGCACGGTTCCTTTGTACCAATCGTAAGCAGATGAGGTTTGTGTTAGCTATGAACATAGTGATACGACAAAAGTATGACACTTCTACAAGAGCGATCAGACCCGCGCTTCTACCGCCTAACTAAATTGGCTATCGCTTTGTTAATGCTGTCTCTATCATTACAAGCGAAAAGAAAAAAGAGAGAAACATCAAAGCTATAATATTTATTGCTTTCGGTATAAAGTTATTGTTCTAACTCTATACGTAGTTTAAGTATTTTTTTTATATGTTAAAGAGTGACGAAACGAGCGGGCCATGTGCCTGATGGTAAGCAACATGCCTGTCAGAAAATAGCTCAGCAGCACACAGCTATTGGAACGCGAATAGTCGAAATCATTACCTAGCACTGCACTGCGCTCGTCACCCAGAGATCTAAGGTGTTATATCTCTAAGCCCATTAATTTCTCTGGATTTAATTAAACAAAAATCTGAGTGAAGATGTAGGTACAGGTTTGTCGCCATCGCTGGCTTTAACGGACGAAAAACATCCTGAGGAAACCAACAAGTTTCAAAAATATTGTATCATCATGCGTCATCAGCCAATCTGCACTGGGAAAGTGGATTATGATTTCGATTGTTTCCTTGTGAGGACAGCCCCCGAGTCCCAATCGTGGGATCATTTTCTGCTTATTCAATGGTTACTTTTAGAATAATTACAAAAACCACGTTGCGCGCTCGTTTATTTTCCCCGGCTCTTATTCAAAATGCATAGTTTCATGTATTTCACTTCATTAAAATAAATTCTACGCTTCGTAAGTCTAATTGGCTTATCCCATCCAATTACAAATATTCACCGCAATCGAATAAAACTAACCGCAGGCAAAACAACCCGCGAAATGCGATTCAATAAACCTACAACATCTAATTATCTTCACCACAACTTTATTTTGATAGATATACTATTTATATTACTTGTTTCTTGATTCAATTTGTTCTGGTTTTATGAAAAAATGTTTAATGAAAAAGATTTAATTATGTTAAGCAGCAGAAAGTGGCTAAAGAAGAAAAAAAGAAGATAGGGCTGAGTAGCGTATCTTAATATTTTATGGTATGATAATTATATCAGCTAGAGTTACGTTAGAGTTACGTTAGAGCCTACGTTCAGCATTAGACTAAGATAGGTTGATGATGATGAATCAAATAAATAAACTGACTTAGATTAACGAACTACAGTGGGTCAATTGAAATCCTTAAATATAACTAAATAAATTTAACAGATGTACGTTAACAGAATTGTACAATATATGTTAGTGAAAAAAAATTTAAAAGAAAATGAAAAAATGGATCGAATGAAAAAAAAATGGAAAAAAGAACGACTGAGGTGAAAAAATAAAAAATTGGTCGCGTCCCACGATTAATGACGAGAGCATTGTATTTTATTATTAGATACAAATTGCTCGGATAAACTTATATTAAAAATGTGAAAATCTAGAGATTTACACAATCTTGTTTGTGGTTAAAGACTCCGACTCCGTGTCGGAGGAGAATACTGACGAAAAAACAAAAAAAAAACTAAATACAATTACTAAATCTGAAAAGTCAAGCATAGCATAAGCAGCTCATAATATTATGTTGCGAATGATGCGGCCTTCTCTCACAAGGAATTACACAAGGCCATAATCCACTACGCTTGGCAAGTGCAGGTTGGGCTATATCACGTTCTTTATGTGTGTGACTCTTACTAGGAAGGTGCTTTCATAACGGTAAATCTTAATCACGTCCCACAACAAACAATTCACTTCAAAATCGGTCCATTCAGAATGAAATGAAAATGTAAGAATGTCACAGATACAGGTATACAAATACAAACACACAGACATTCATATTACTAACATTTTTTTTTACTCCGGAGGATACAACTTTACATTCAATGTACATGCTACCGATTCGATTTTCTTAACATCGTTAAAGTAGATTAAATTTAAAATGTACCTACATAATAATGTATTTTTAAACATTATATGTACGTACGTGAATCATTAAATGGACACGTATTATTTTTTTAAAATATTTGGACGAAAAGTAGATATAACCATTATCATTATAAACCGAAATAAAAATAATCGTCATCATCTGCCTCCAGACGTCCACTGCTGGACATAGGCTTCCCCCAAAGAATTCGTAAAAATTAGTAAATAAGTAAAACAAAGTTATAAACGGGCAAATACTTTGTTATCAAAACTTAATAATAATGAAGACTGCGCCACACTACATATTATATACCGAAACTGCGCACATCTGAATTATCCATAGAGCAATCACTGTCTAGAGACCATCAAGGTGTAATTAACATGTGGCTACTAAGATCCCATCAGAAAACAACTAGCAATAAATTGTAATTTTTTGGCTAGTCTACCTACTATAAATTTACAACCAGATCATGTCGATGTTCATACTCCATTGGTCACGTAATAAAAAGGATATGTGGACTAAAAAAGTAGTCGTCGAGTCAGCGTGAAAGTTGGCTAACTACTTTTGTTTCCTTTAAAAGCTTTCTAAGGAAGCTCTAAAAGTTTTACTCCGTTAACGTCGTATTCAAATTTTCTGTACGCGGTCTTCGCCCATGGCACGCGTTCGTTAGTAAAATGCATAATGCAACGTCATTCTAAAGTCGGCCGGCCACAAGTGAAAATTTAAGAAAATACTGTACGGTGCGAAAATTTTGGCTTTTGTTTTTGGGCGCTCGTAAACGGGTGTTTTGACGGTGCTCAGACACAAACCAGACATGTTAATACGATTCTTTGAGATTTATTTGCAACGAGATACAGATGCGGACTGATTTACATTTTCCTCTTTGTCTCTGTACGGATCGCTACTACGCAATGGATAGTTAGTAATGTGCCAATTGAATTGTATGCGATATAGCCATAGACTGATATTTGTAATCCAAATTGAAACAAAAGTAATCAGCTACAAATCAAAATAATTGTATGTTGAATGAATGAATTGAATGAAGACTTTATTGTTATCATCTTAAAATAGTACATAAAACATAGGAATACAGTAAAACTAGTGAAACAACTGGCGGCCTTATCGCTGAAAGTGATTTTTTCCAGGCAACCTTGGGGTGGACATAGAAACTAGGAAAACTTAAAGCGTTTACTTGACATTTTAATATTAAACTATCCTTATGGCCGATTTACATCAGACGAGCGAATGCTCATTCTATCCCCACTGTATCAAATTCATTTGCTGTAAACAAACGTAGAGCATTCTTTCGTTGTTTTGTTTGCGTTCGCAAAGATTCTATGGAATATATAATATGGAAAACGCTAAGAACGATCTTTCGTTTACACTAAAAGATCGAGAAAGAATGCTCTTGTTCCAGCTCTAGCTCTATTATGTTCGTTCAGTTTAAATCGGCCTTTAGTAGATATTATGACTTTTTTCGAAAATATTGGCAGTTCTAGACATTAGCGCGAGCCTTATAAAAAAATAAGCTCGCCATTCCTACATTGCAGCTTGCTGCTATTACCCATTTTTATTTTGGATTTTATAGCTGAAATATAAAAAATTAAATAGATTTATTATAAAAGGCTCCAAGTAATAATAGTGAAAACATGCTAATGCCATATTGGCTCTTCAGTTTTTTTGTATAATCCTCTTAATCGCAAAGTCTAAATTTTTTAGAAAAAAGTAACTAACTACATCGAACAATACCAAAGTGGTTCACAACACGTAAAGGTACTTAATTCCAGTACAATCCGTCGCCCCATTGCTTATCGATTTTCAGTGTCTGGGTTTTTCACTATCAAGTAAGGGCTTGGCAGAATGCCCGTCTAATGAATCGAGGAGATCTGCAAACCGCTGTCCTTTTACGAGGTTTTATTTTAACTCTCTAATTACGTATTCTAAAATTATATCTAATTACGTAGATATTTTTTTTTTTGTTGGAATTTGTAGACATGGTTAAAGATACAGTTAGATGGTTTGTTTTCTGTCAAATTTGATGTAGGTATTGTATTGTCACTTACCTCTGCTTTCTGGAAATTGTCCCCAATATACATATGTAGCTATGTAACACAAAGAGGGTAAACAATTTAGTAGAGAAAAATAAAGTATTTTTTTCGTTTAATTCAGGACTATCTAAAAATAACATTATTCATCTTAAATTGTAATGAATGAAAGGTTCAAAGTTATTTTAGGGTAAAACGGGCAAAGTGAGCAAACCTCCGAACTAGGGGTTTTACCACCTTCATTCGTTCTCAAAGTGTTAAAATATTTACCAACACATTATTTGCGGGCTGAGATGTAACACAGTACATTTGAACGGATCGTTCGCTTTCACCAAAAACCATCACAATAATAAACCGTGTGCTGTTTGTTTTTCGCACAAGGGCAGTTGTTTTTATACGAGGCTTAAAATTAAACTACAGATTAACATTTTTTTGATTGTAGGTAGGTACTACAGTAGAGTTATGTAAATGGTCAAGCTATTTTATAAAAGGGGCCTTTTTTGGGTACGATATTAGCATTGTGTGACATTGTGAAAAATTGGTTCGTAACCGTAGAATTTCATATTAAAATTGAAAATGCAGCTGGCGCAAAGCGCGTACTTATTATCTATAAAAATCTATCGATGTATTGTGCAAAATTAACGACGCTTTATCGCAGTTTTCAAAGTCAAATAGGTCTTAGAAGCTATCGGGCCAACTGCACACGGGGGCAACATAGGTCTGTAAAAAAATTATTAAATCGCTGTGAAATAGAAAAATTATGTTTCGTTGGAACAATTTTTGAAAGTATGCTAATTTAATTCAACATGGTTTTACAACTTTTGAACAATATTATTAAATTTGTTTTTTAAGTCAAGTAATGAACCAGAATGTCATTTTATACTTGTAATGTTATTAGGTATTCAATTATAAAAAAAAACAGATAGACAATTTTTTATTGTTAATTGGTTTACTGCGTACAGTGTTCGTTTCCTCATCATACTTTCTAATTTCATCAGACGTCTTTTGTGTTTTAGCAAACTTACAATTCTTCGATAGCTTGCAGAATTTAATAGAATTTCCAAAGTGGCTTCCACGTGGTGATTCATGCTACGTGTACAACTTTTTTGACGTGGGAAAATGCATTTGCGTTTCTCCTCCTTTTATCGACTTAAACCCCACAAGGCGTTTGTTACCGCGTATTTTTCCGGCTTACTGAAATCACACACACACCGGGATCACCTCGGTAACCAATCAATAGTAAGTGGGTGACAGACGTCTCATCGTCCGGGTACTCTTGGTCGCCCGTAACGGGCTAAACGTTCAGCCAGTCATTTGCAATCGTCCGGCTGCAGAGGACAACAAAAGCGTTGTACCGTAACCGCAGCTGAAAGGAGCGATCGCTCAACAAGATCATCTAAGAATAGTAACTACCTACTGATCTTCAGGGTGCATCACAAAAAAGTTCCCTAGCCACATACATCATAAACGTAACAAGACGTATTATAACTAGGTGCTACATAAATTTGAGATTTCAATCAGAAACAGCTGATATTAATTTTGACTGAGTAAAATAAAAATATATGCTTCCAAAAAGGAAATGTTCAGACAACTGTTCAATTTTGTCTCGAGTAATGCAGCGCTAGGTAACTGCGGCGTAACATTTTGGAAAAAATGTTTTATTCAATAGTAGAGAGTTAGGTGGCGGCAACAAGCGTTTCATTATTCTAATACTTGCGGTAGCGGAGCCTAGGTAGGCCAGGTGCTACGAAGTAAATGTAAATATTTTATTGTGGGGGCACGAACAACGCCTGAGAGATCAATAAAATTTGTTTGTTTTGTAAAATGCTCTTCGTTGTCTGCTTTATAGATTGCGAACATGAATAATTCAAACGAATGGAAGCGCCGGTCCATTTGTTTTAATGTTTTGTCTGATGAAACGTATAACTTTCGAACCTTTTCGGTGAATATCGACTTTGAGCGGAAGCAATTAATTTTTCGGTGAGTTAGAGTAGAAACTTTTATATATCGTTTAGCGAGAGAAAAATTGGAATAAAACATTTGGGGTTTCGTATAACATCTTTAAAAAATATTAGATACAATTTACGATGGTCTATTCATTGATGATGGGCATTATGTTAAGGTCATTGTATTTGGCCGTTTATCTATTAAAACTGTCATAATCACAAAATCATGGGTAAAAGTTCCACATCACATTATTCTTAAGATTACTTTACGTAAATATATGACATTATCTTAAAGAAATCTCATAAACATAATAAATTTGAATTGAGGTGTAGCGCCTAGGTTAGTTCAGAATCTCACTTTTCATCTTTGAACCTTGGTAAGGCACGGTGTTGTCAAAGACGATGAAGCACGCTGATCCAAAAGATGCTTTTTCGCATTGAAAAGTTCTATGTTCTGTCTCTTCTCGACCTAATAAAAATACAAAGCACAAATACATATTTGTATTTGTGCTTTTCGGCTGATCCCAATCTCTCGGAACTAATTTTGTAAATCTCGTCCACTCCGAAAGGCTTAAAGACGAAATTGTCATACAGTTTCATGGATCATGTTTACCCGTGATGTGTATGAGAGTACCACGGTAAATATCCCGTAAATAAAAAAATGTTGTGAAGTGCTGAACCGTGATAGCTTAAAATAGTGACTAACAGTTAAGACAGTGTACGAGTTCAAAGTCACACAGGTCTATGAAACAACCTAGCTCAAAGTTTTTTTGAGGGTCCCAATCCAAAAAGCAGTCTTCCGTTAGAGTACCAAAGTTAACGACATAGCTCTAGGTATTGGTAAGCTAAAATGACAGTGGTAATGTTTGTCGTAGGACTGATAAAAATAGTTGTGAGAAACGTGTCCTACAGCGGAGACCACGAATCGGCAATATAGCATTGAACGATCTTAAACTATAAAGAGTAAACGATAGAGAGTAAAAGACTCGGCATATTTATGCCTAATGCTACGTTCACACGCGCGCGTTCAACTCGACATTCAACGTGCACATTCACATTCACGAGCGTGTAAACGGTACGCCCGAGCCCGTAAACGCGCCTGTGAACGTGAATGCCGCAAACCGGGCGAGTGGCGGTTTTTTGGCAAAGTTCAAAGGATGAATGTGCGGGCGCCCGGTGACTGTTTACCCGCGCGCGGGCAGTCAGTCTCTCTCGCGCTTTCGTGACGAGAGGATCTCCAATGTTGCTAAAAAAGTCGCTACGATCGGAGATTACAACATGGTGGAATGGTCAAACGAGACAATTTTGACGTTCCTGGAATATTATATACCAGGAAGAAGAAATATTATGGAACCCCGAACATAAATTCCATAAGGACAAGAAAAAAAATTACGATACTTGGATGATAAAAAATAAAAATAGTTTTTCCAATAAAAATAAGTTGAGCCAAAGGATATGGCAGCAACAACACCGAGATCCTCGCTGCCCGCCATGCTGGCACTGACAGACACGACGGCGTGCGTGTGAACAGCTTGAATGTTCGCCGGCCTGGGACGGGCTGCATGCCGCGCAGCCCGCCAGGCAGCCCGCCGGGCTGCACGGCGTGCATGTGAACATAGCATTACAGTGGACTAGGAAATACTGATGATGATGAATATTTCCACCAACAATTCACATGCTTGCCCTGATTAGAGTTACTTAAATTATTTTTAAGTATATCATTTACCATCAGGCTCATGTAATAATTGATATTGAGTACTTTACAGTAATTTTGAGATTATTTAATTAAATTTGTAATTGAGTACAGTATTACTCTGTTGTAATATCGATAATGAAACCATATTGTAGAATTAGAATGTAGAATAGTATAAGTTACGGTGGTCTAGTCGGGAGAACGGCGGCTGCCGAACCGGAGACCCCGGGTTCAAACCCCACACGCACCACTGTCTTTTCGAAGTCATGTGCGTAATGCCGCTAACTTAAAACGGTGAAGGAAAACATCGTGAGGAAACCGACATGTACCTAGAATCTTTCGAAGTCATGTGTCATCCGCCAACCCGCATTGGGCCAGCGTGGTGGATTATGGCCTTAACTCTCTCCTTGCGAGAGAAGGCCCCGAGTCCCAGCAGTGGGAACGTTTAGTGGGCTGTTGATGTTGATGTTGATTGTAGAATTTGTGCGTATTAGTGCCTAATTTATATAATTTATTTCTTCTTTATTTCATTTAATTTAAGATGTTTAATTTATTATCATTTTGCCCATCCCAAGGTTGCCTGGAAGAAATCGCTTTAAGCGATAAGTCCGCCAGTTGTTTCACAAGATTTACTATTTTCCAATATTATATGTGTTATTTTAAAGTTGTGAACAATAAAGAATTTTCATTCATTCATTATAATTTATTTTTAATTGTGTTATAGTTTTTTCTGGCTTTCTGTGCGCTTTGGTGTATACTGTAAGCACTGAAGGCAACTTTTGTTTGGATGTGGAAGCGAATTTTAATAAATAAATAAATGTTTTACTTCTTCCTTCACATGAAAATAGTTTGTAACATTACATATTGACTACAATATGTAAACGTACATTTTATCTCTATTTTTATCTCAAAACTAGCATTTATAGAATTCATTTACATACCAAATTTTCATATAATTAATATCCTTTTAATCGTTTCCATACGACAAAGAATAATTTTCTCATCATTATGATATTGTTCTGGAATTATATATCTCATTTTAAACCTGTGATATTTACGTTTTTTCTAAAATCTTATTTGTTTACATAATTTCATTATGTCAAACTTCAAACACCATTCGTCGCTTAGCAACCTCTACCCTTTTTCATAAGGTCGTATAGTTTTTAGACCTAATCCTCTTTGGACTATTAATATTAAAATAAAGTTTTCTTGCTCCAGATTCAAAGCACTAAAAGTCTTCATTTTAAATCAAATTGTTTGAGATGGGCAGTGAGGATCTGGCTCCCAATAGAGTAACATCAAAACAACAGTTGGCTTCGACCATGACATAGTATCATCCCCTGTTGCCGGCTGGGAACCCTCACCTTCATACAGGACTGTTGAACCCTGAAGGTCTGTTGAACGTTGAACCAGCTCCAGGCTGCAGCCCCTCAAGTCATTCCTGTTGTGGGAGACTACCGTTCTTGAAGCAGATCACTATTCCTGAAGCAGACTACCGTTCTTGAAGCGGATTACTATTCCTGAAGCAGACTACCGTTCTTGAAGCGGATTACTATACCTGAAGCAGACTATTGTTCTTGAAGCGGATTACTATTCCTGAAGCAGACTACCGTTCTTGAAGCGGACTACTATTCCTGAAGCGGATTACTGTTCCTGAAGCAGACTACCGTTCCCGAAGCGGACTACCATTCCTGAAGCGGATTACTACTCCTGTGAACAATTCCCTACTGGAAGCCACTACACTAACTTAGCCCCTCAAATTCTCAAATCTTTTATTTTTAAGTGACGTCCTTTTTTATTTTTACTATCATTTTCATTTCATCTCATAATTTTTCTTTAATATACTTGTATTTGTGAACATCTTATTATTCCCCCTTCACCTACCTCTCCCACCTAAATATCCTTTGTGTTCACTATCGTGACAAGTTATACGGTCGCTATTAACTTGAGTCAACTTGTAATCGGTTAATATTTTAGTACAACATAATTCTGTATTTAAGTCGGGAAATGTATTTGGCATATTCCTCTTAGCATCATAATTTCTCGCAAAATAATTATGTTGTTATTATGCTCAACTCAATTGATTTACAAATTATGTACATAAATTATAATATTATAATTCAAAAATATAATTTCATACAGATTTCAAATTCGGGTAAAGGCCTGTTTTCATTTTGATTAGTGCGAGTGCAAGTGCGAGTGCGATTGCGAGTGCGAGTGAGTAATCGCGACTATTTACTATGCACTCGCAATAATCAATCGGTGTCCAACGAGTCACAGTGTGACTCGTTTGGTGTGACTCGTTGGGAACCCACCGTATTTGCTACTATTCACTCAGCACCTGCACTACTCACTCGCACACGAACTAATCAAAATGCAAACCGGCCTTAAGTTACGTTTCACTATTGTTCCGTAAATATAACTATGTTTCTTCCATATACGCTAAATACACGTACTATATCTGGAAGACACAGAGAAACATTTCTTTTTATCTAACTTTTTCCAATGTTCGGTCCAATATGAGTTTCTTTCGAACGTTGCACAGAGGGGTATTTGAGACATCTAGCTGGCCAAAATTATTTATCGCTCTTAATCAATTAGAAATGGTTCAGTATCTCATAAAACCTTAAATACAAGTGTATAATTTTCAAATAGATCACTTTTATATTTTGCTGCTACCCATCGATGCTTCATTTCTGATTTCATGCGTGCAAAATTACGACTTATGTGAAATCAAATAATTTTCAACATATTCTAATTGGTCGTTAAAATTGAGATCATTTTGTGATCTCATTAGACCAAATATCTCCTTGCGAGTCATTAAAGTACTTCCAGATGGTCCTGAAATAATAAAAACTAAATTAAATCAAAATTTCATATTTTTTTTTACATTTTTAAGTACGATATCTAAAATCGCTCCAGATGACGGAGTAGGAATTAGTAGGAACCAATTTTTTCTTTTTTTAAAAGTAGAAAGTCTATATATTACGAATATATAAAAATTATAGCCGGGTAATGCCGGGCACTAAAACAAAAAGCCTCGTAAAACTAAATTTTCTTGAAAATATTAGGGAATTAAACAGGTATTTTTTCAAATGACGAAAAATAATATAATCCCGTCACAAAATTAAATATTTTAAAAATGTAAAATAAGTCACTTACTAGCAGTTTCAGAATCCATAGCCAATTTTGGATTATTCACAACACAACATAAAATAAAAAATAGTTAAAATTGAGTTTTAAAGCACGAATATTGAAAATAAACAACCGCTTCGAGCAATGTCTCAATTTCAACTGACTATATCTTGTTAAATTTGGGGTGGGTAAAAAAAACAACAATAGGGTTGGGTCGCCCAACTACCTGGCTCTTCTAGGAATGCATTTTTTTTTACCTGAGCGTAATTCTGAGAAATGTAATTTTGGCCGGCTAGATCATGTAAATACTCCTATGTGGCGTTGTCAGAAAATCGTACGAAACCTTATACTTCTTTCTTTCAATACGCTTTTGATAACTTATTTCTGTATAAATTGATTTTGGAATGTAATTTCTTTTGTTCTCAGACAATATCATTCAATTTGCATTTTTATGATGCGATATTTACTTTTTAATTGAAACTGTCTATTTAAAATTACATTATACTATCGGCTTTGCACTAGTCAATTATACGCGTACCACGCAATATTCTCTTACCACCGCATTCCACGTATTTACTCAAGCGTACTCAAAATTGTGGCGTTTGTGATAGGAAGCGAATTTAAAAAGACGAAATTGATTGATAGCTAATAATTATAGCTATAAGCTAAATTTTAATATGTTAAGCAAAATATTTAAATCTCTTTTTACGAAAATTCCTCGGACGGAGGACTGTGAAATTTCGCACACGCATAGCTTACACAAGGAGTGCTGAATGTATATTATTTGTATAAAAATAATTATGCATAAAAATACACTAAATCAATAACAAAACATCACACAGGGTATATTGTATTTCACACATATTCGTAAAAATGCTATTTAGTTTATCGTTAATGTTGATTACCTACCTATGGATGCAAATGACTTTGTGATCGAATTTCGACTACTGTGCCACCACTAGTACTGAATTACATCTCATAGACGTCATCTTTTAGGTCTATTATTGAATAATTCAGCGTTATCTTGGATCACAAATTCAGAATTTCTAAATCGCCGTCGTTGTCTACATTCTGAACGTTGAAATACCGATCGCAGTTTCCCCACGAGCTACCAGTTAACGTTTTGTAAAGTTCGTTCAGTTTTACGTGCAAGTTTTAACAACACTGTGATTTTTTGATGACTTTTTTTGGCGCTTCGCTGCGTTGTCAACAAGAGGCAAACCTTGTTCGCTGTTTTCACATTTTTACGAGTGTTTGACGTTTCGTTGCAGCATTCTAGTGTGCAGGCAGTATAAAATGAATCTGTTTTTGTTTGCGCTTTAGAGAGCAGTAACCAAACGAAATGCTTATAGCTTTGCCGTATAACCACCGTCTCCTGAACGTATACTTGCAGGCAACAGGATACAAAGGTAGATGAAATCTCATTAATTTCGACTAATTTTTTAAGAATTATTTAAAATGAGAGAATAATCAAGTTATTTGAAAAAATCGATACATATTGAAACGATACAGATTGAAGAAGGCAGGCAGGCAGTGTCACAGACTATATACATCCACACGATGTGTCAGATTACGTTAATGACCAATGAGTAAAATCGGCGCCTATGATGTGAGATTATTTGATATGACGCTGTCAATACCATGTTCTAGAGTCTTTACAGCGGTATCAAGCCGACTAGCAATACATCGAAATACTGAGCCACCGCAACCATGACAGACATAGTCCAAAACTAGCAGGCAAAACAAATAGGTACATCTGCAACGAGGCATAAGACAAAGGGACGTGATTTTTGGTCGTAATAGCTAAATTGTTGTAAAACTTACGTATATACATAAGTATAATGAATAACTTAAGGTTTGAAAGGCTCTGGTGATTCTGTACTAACCTCACATAACCTAAAGTTTGATAATATTAGAGGTGATCTGAGGCTAACTACTGTAATTGACCAAATAAAACAAAATGGATGAAGTACACCGAAAAAAATATAAATTTCGGAATTAATGAACACCAATTTAATCTACGTAAACCTTTATCAAAAAATATATATATATATAATCTTAAATACTAAACCTATTCATGTAGGCAAATTTCCTTTAAGCAGGTTGCCTGGAAGAGATTGCTCTAGCAATAAGGCCGCCATTTGTGGTGCAAGTTCGTAAGTGTAATGTTTTACTGTAATATTTCTGTTTTTGTATCACAGTTATCTATCTATTTATCTATGTCACTTTTGTAAAAATAACATAATCTCAAGATACCTGGGACACTTAGAAAGTTTTGAGAAACTAATAAATTAACTTGTTTGAAAAAAATATTTTTACTAAATCTTTTCAAAGAACTCTCCACCAGCCTCTATACAAAGTTTCATGCGTCTGAACCAATTTTCAAAACATTTTTATTTTCCTTGCGCTCCTTGATCGCTTCACTTTCGTAGGTGTTGGTTCATTTTGAAACCGCCAAACTGTCGACTGACGCTTTGTTTCTGGATCGTATTGATAAATCCAGGATTCGTCACCTGTCATAAGTTCGTAAACGCGCCGTGTCGACCCTGCATTTGTGTATCATCTGCATTCATGCTCAATTCATTACGTTACTACAGTAACTTAAGCGTAAAATCACAGCGCGACAGAGACAAATACGTAAATAGCCAAAACGGACTAAAACGGTGTACACTCTATATTAAGCGTCGTCTCACAGCTGATAATGTTCGTAAGGCGGGCCCGTTCTATAGCCCGGTAATGTGCGTCTATATTACACAGTCTATTATCAAAAGGTGTCAATAAAACGCCCCGCCATGAGTATTCGGGGGCAATAAATTCGTTTTCAGCCACGTAGAACTCGGATTATTTCGCACCATTTACTCCTTTCAGCCAGCGTCTTCATAATACAGCTCCTATATAAAAGGATTTTTCCCAGCAAGATTGAAATTTTCGACTACACCCTTAATCGAGCTTAATCGAATTCCGAGAGGTTTTTTTACTGATTGAAAATGTTTAAACCTCAATTTATTTTCTCGATAGCCGTAAGTTTTTCAATCAATCAGATGAATGAGAAACTCGTTGAATTCATAATTAATTTATTAAATTATAAAGTTGTCCAATTTAAACAAATTTAAATTTTAACACTTATAAATTGTTAGTTGATATAGCCAACAACAATAAAGAAATCTACATTTACTAATTCGTAATATCCATCTGTAATGTTTCTCAAACAAATTGTATGATTTAGTGTTTATTTCCAGTTCGAGCAAAGTCACGCTTTAAATATAACATTATAACAAGTTCATCATTATTCTCAGCTCATTATTGAGTGAACCCTATAATAGTATAGGCATCTACTATTTATGTGGGTCACTCGTTTCTCTCATCTAGGTTTGATCCTTGACTTTCAGAATGTCTTCCGTCAATCCGTCGTACTGACAACCAACATTTCTTTTCCTG
Organism: Ectropis crepuscularia; assembly: GCA_963693475.1. Taxonomy (NCBI): domain Eukaryota; kingdom Metazoa; phylum Arthropoda; class Insecta; order Lepidoptera; family Geometridae; genus Ectropis; species Ectropis crepuscularia. The sequence continues at coordinate 12,183,923 of OY856346.1, forward strand.
TTTTTGGTATATCTGCCATAATTCTGCCTCGCAACATGTATCACCTAATTCCATTTAAAGAAAGATATTATTCTATCGCTGTCTCGCACTTTTGTGCGATCTCGAATGTAACATTTGTTACATTCTTTTCGCCATCCATCGCCTTTGGGTTTAGGGTTTTTAGGAAAAACTTGTTTTTTTTTTTTAATAAAGAGTGACGAGATGCAGAGCATGGGCCACTCCATAGTTATCTGTGAACCTTCAAGTTCAAGTTTATCCACAACCTCATCCGTTGAAGCCCATAGGGTTTACCGCCGAACTAAAATGTCTTAGCTTTACTATTGCTTTCTATTTTCTTTTCGCTTGAAGTTATGGAGACAGCAATAGAAAAGCCAAAGCCGATTAAGTTTTTTTTTTAATTAAAGAGTGAGGAGACGAACAGGTCATGTGCCTGATGGTAAGCAAAATGCCTGCCACATAAAGGCACTGATACACAGCTATTGGAACATAAAGAGTCCAAATCATTACCTAGCACTGCACTGCGCTGGCCACCCGGAGATCTAAGATGTTATATCTCTAAGCCCTGTAATTTCTCTGGAAACATTGCCCTTCAAACCATAACACAGTAATGTTTGGGCATTACTGCTTGGCGGTAGAATAACTGGCAAAACTGTGGTACTTCTCCATGCGGACTCTGCTAAGAGTCTTACCACTACAAAGTTACGCGGTAGAGGGGTGGGTCTCAACACCAAAAGCATACAGCAGTACAGCGCCAGCATGCTCACTGCTGAGTTTGTGCTTGAGCTCATCCACGGCTGCGGAATGCTACATCTCCCACGCCCAATCAGAGTCCTTCTTCAATAGAGAGTACATTCATTCTCCCGGAATTACTTTGAATTCATTTTGACAAATATTCATTAACCATGCTCAAATAGCCTATTAGCAACTTTTTCTTAAAGCAACATTAGGTATACATAACGCCTTTATTTTGAAACACATTTTTTTATTATCATATATGTAGAGTGATGAGACAAGCAGGACATGTGCCTGATGGTAAGCAACATGCCTGCCCATAACAGCACAGTAGCACGCAGCTATTGGAACTTGAAGAGTCCAAACCATTACTGCACTGCCCTGTAGTTTCACTGGAAACATTCCCCTTCAAACCGGAACACTGTGATGTTTTCACATTACTACTTGGTAGCAGAATAGCTGGAAAAGGTGTGGTACTTCCCCAGACGGACTATTTAAAGTGCCCTATCACAACATCCCAGTCGTGTCGAATTTGCGGAAATTACGTATGGACCATACGTAATTTCCGCTACTTTGAACTAATTTTTTTTGCGATTAAATTTAATTTGTGACTTTTGGCGTAATATGAAGTAACCGCATATCAGCACTATGAGCCGTAGTTGAAAGTATACATCGATTGTAGAGGCGAGTCTAAAAATCACTGTGTAAAATAGTATTCACTTAGTAGCCCTAACTACAAAAACCTCCTAATATTCTGGTAAAAAATAAGCGGTCGCACCTAACGTCTGCATATTATGCAAAACACACGTTGGTTTGCATCCAAATTTACATTTAAATACGTATGCGGTTACCAAAGATGGTCACATATGAGGCGAAATTGCCGCTGTGGTACAGCAAAGTTGTGCAATTACTGTCGCCGGCGGATTTCTACCCGCCCCGAAACCGCAGGTATGACGCCCTACAAGCCTCTTACGTTTAGTACATTGCGTATGTAACGTAAAATAACGTAATTATTTTAACACGCGTTTTCTTTACTGCGTAAATTGCAATGACTGAATCTTAATAACATATTTTTTGTATAGTAGTTTGGTAGTATTTATTAGCAAAACTCAATTGCTACGAAAATTAAGCTGTAAAATAAACTAGCTACGCTAACCATATCTGGTGTCTAAACATAGATCGATGAAGGTCTAAAGCCTACTACCAGTTTACTGGTAATAAAAGTAATTAATATTTTACTAACTTCCAAAGGGTTAAATGAAATCAAATCCATATTGAAGCATAAAGTAGTTAACATTCGTGCGGTTCCAGGAATGCCACTCTTACTTGACGTTTTAGATCAATATTTTCGCATGCTAGTCAACAAAACTAAACTTTTCTGGTTGCTTGACCGTTTAACGTCCAGTTCTGCCTGAACCGAGGGTACAACCGCCACTTTAGAACGCAATATCAAGTGACTTTGACTGCTTTCGTCGGCATGGACGCGTGCGGCTTGTTGAACAACGCTTCTAGAAGCTTGTGTGTAACATTGGCAGATGCAAGCTGTCTGAAACGCTCAATGGTGAGCTCGATTGCAAGCATCTTCTTCTCGATTTGTGCGTAGGACTGCGTGAGGTAGGAGAAATTCACGGCCACGCTGTACGCGTCCACCAATAAATAACACAAGCGGCGGATGCACACAGGTATACTTTTTTTTTTTATTCATTTATTTATTAAAAGAACAACTATTTATAATAACAAAAGTTGCCTTAAGATCTAGTCGATTTATCTAGACAACCAACTGTGTACTGCCATACAACTACGAAGTGCTACAGCTCTCGCATCCACGCAGATTTCGTTTTTTAACAAAGTAATTAATAATTAACCGTGCCCTAGAACTTTTCTAGCAATTTTTGGCATCTCTATAATAAAGCATCTCCATATTGACCTTTATTTTGGAGTTATCCGCATGCATCGTAGTCGTATCGAATTAACGAAGTATACTTCAAACTTATATTTGCCTCGATTAATAAAAAAATTCAAGCGCGTTACAGGAGCTTGCACAGCTGCCGGTCGTGTTCAGCCCTGCTTCAACCCCACACAATGACGTCATCGATAATTTGCATGCCGTAAGGTTGATTATGGAGTTCTCAATGTAAACATTTAAGATCTAGTTGTAATTACCCATTTTCGCAAATAAAGAAATTTATTATTATTTAAAGATTGCATCCTCATTAAAATTTCGAGGTGTTGCCGGCGCTTTGCATAAGGTAAGCTAAAGATCTGATAACGTCCGATGAACGTGCTGAAAGTACAGAATCCGGAGCTCGCGTTATTTATTTAACGACTCAGAATCCACAGCGCGCCATGCGCGCTTTGGCACCCTAAAGACGGCGGTGCTCTTTGGAACTACAACAATCGCACTGACTCGTCGTCCTTTGTCATCGTCCGCCAAAGTTTATCTTCCAAACCGAAAGGACTTTTTCTGGTAGACACAATTGTTTGTTCGTGTTTATTAACATGAATGCTAAATCCAACAACTATCCCAAAATTTTTAACAAATCATCGTACTGATATCAACCGCCTCCACTAGACTGATCGAACCTATTGTTAGAAATCTTTCCAAATAATAGTGTTTAATGCGGAATTGAGTGACACGTTATCGGTTCCGATAATTATATAATAGAATATCATGTTTCCTGTGAAAGAACGTAACGACATCTAGTAAGAAAAATATGTTTGTTCAGAAATCACGTTTAGCATTGAACCGGTCAGTCACTATTTTAGAACAACATTCTTTTCGTTACTGAATATCCATTCAGTTTATTCTCTGCACGACTTACATATTCATCTGTCCTCACTGATGACGTCATTACGTCATTACCAAGCCTTCGACATTTTGACTTTCCTCTGACCATATTTCAGCCGCTTCAGAGATTTGTATCGCTTTGGCTAGTATAAAATTATTCGTAAGAAGTCACCGATCCATAACCGTGGTAATCCAGATGCTGCAAACTATTTTATCTCGCAGTAAACTGTCGTTCAATTCGCCCCAAAATCGCGACGTTGACTCAACGGCCAAAATGCCATTGGGCGTTGATTGATGTTTTTATTAAAATGCAAGTCAAACGTCTCAAAATGACGCTGACCTCATATTCGTTTTCTCCCACGTCGGATGGGAAGGTTGAAAATACCTCGTACCAACGTCGTGGCGTTTACCAACCACCAACACCGTCACTTTAAAAAGCCACTGCCGTTTGCGTCTCAACCCAACTATTTTGGAATAACAATGCTACTGGAGGTCGCATGGCTGCGCACGAAGAAACCGTTAATCTCGACTTGAAGGCCCATGTTATAAATCCTGATTGTATAGTGTTGGTTTAGCTATTTAGTTGTTTGATTAGGCGTCTTACAGGTTCCTACCGGCTGATGTGGTTCGGTCCTGCTATTTTGCCACAATACACTCTTTGCTACAATACGGGACTGAACTGTGAGGCAGGGGTGCCGAATGGAGGCGTGCTTTCGTATGCCAAAAGAGAGCTGTTCGAGCAATAGCGCGCATACCGGAAGACCAGTCTGCCAATCCGTTCTTTGTGTCGCTTGGGATCCTCACGCTGCCGTCTATATTGGTAATGCAGGTTGCGACATACGTACGCGTGAATATTGGATCGGAATATTGAATGTTGGATCGTGGTAGGTGAAGCACTGCGCGAATCGAAACAACGAGTTATAATATAAATTTTGGTTGCAAGCAGTACCTCTCTCGAGAAGTCCGCGTGGTTGACTCATGTCATGGGCACGATGATATGTAACCGACTACCTGACGATTTACTTGAGTCCCCGACACTACCCATTTTCAAAAGTAAACTCAAACGTTGGCTTATTAGGCAAGCTTTGTATGACATTGAAACGGAATTCATGTCTCGAAAAGAGACAATGCAGGTACACTGTGGTACCTTTAGGAACTTTAGCCTATTTTGTTTTTGGTCCTAATGTATTATTATTATTTTAAATCTGTGTTTCCAATTTCTGAATATTATTGTTCAAAATTTCTATAACAATTGACATTGTTATTTTTTTAAGCTTACCATTTGATAATTAGGTATGAATTTTAAAATTGTTTTCAGTACCGACTTATAAATTGTATGATTTACACTATTCATTGTAAAATTGAAATTGACGTGTACTTGCTGTATGAATAAACTAATATGAATATATGATTATAACACACCCACCCTGCCCGGTTTTTGTACTTCTAATATTTGTTTATAGATAAGAAAAATAATATCTTGGATTAATCTCGATCATTAAAATAATGAGTTGGCTATTATAGTCCCAGAATTAAGGAAAAGCCAATATAAATTAAGTGGGAATTAATTAATATCCAGTTTCAGGAGGTATTCATGAATTAATAACAAATGAGACTTGCTTTGTAAATGTGAAAACAAATTATTATTTAACCATAGAACAAAGGAAAAGGGTTTTACCTTGCTGTGGTTTTATCCGAAATCAATAACATCTATGAATAAAATAAAAAAATTGAGGTTTTTTTTTTAAGAACAAGACTAAAAATACGGTAATTTTTGTTTATACATTTATGAAATCTTATGTAGTGGAAATTAATTTACGCATCGTCTGCCATACAAGGATACGGCGAGGTGTCGGACTCGACACTACTGAAAGTGGTGACACTATCTACTAAAACCGCTAAAGGTTTCCCCGGCATGGCTTAGGGTCAGAGTTGCGTGACCACTATCACACTCAACCACACGACCCTGAAACCGCTGGTGCTCTTGCGTGCCAGCTTCGTGGGGGACATGCCCCCGCATTTGGCTCCAATGACGTGCCGGAAACCAGCGCGCGTCACCGCCTTGGGAGGGCCTGGCAACCTAGTTAGGGTGCTGGGCGGCCCTAAACACCCGACGCTCCAGGCTCTTCAAGTGATCTATGAAATCCTGAACTGTTAGATGAGATACCAAAGATTATAATTATCTTAAAGAGCAATTACATAAGACTTTCATTTTTCGATACGGTTTATTGCATTTCAGTTTATAGTTCTATATTTAATCCTATTATTCTACGGAGGTACTAATGTTATTAACGCGAAAGTTTGTAAGAATGTCTGGATGTATGTTAGTAACTTTTGCACGCAAAAACTACTGAATGCATTTGAATGATATTTGGTATAGAAATAGATAATGGTCTGAAATAACACATTTTTTATTTTATTTCGCGAAACTAATGGGATCGGGAACTATGCGGGTGAAAACGCGGGACGCTGCTAGTTGAATATAATCTCAGACAAAATACGATCCCTAGAATATCGATATAATATAAAGAGATTATCGCACTACACGCATCTGCTTATTCGTATCCTCACTCAAAGTGCACTCTCGATAATATTTCTGAGTATTATGCGATTAATCCACTAACTCACCGAGTTACGCAGACCATACTTAGCTGAAAGCAAAAGTATTTATACTCCGTTATGGAAGACTTTTTCAATACAACCAGTTTTTATAACAAAAGAAGCAATTGAAAAAAACTGGTCCGACTAAATATTTTATCAGAATCATAATTTTGTGCTAGCACTGTGTTACCATTTTTTGTTAATCCCATGGTTTATTGCAATAACTATTTTAACCGATTTCAAAAAAGAGAAGGTCGTCAATGGGGTTCCATATTTATTTTGTATACATGTTACGGGATCGTTAATCCAGGCCAATTATTATTATTGTGAATCGATATTGATGAATATTTTTTTGTTTTGTTTGGTAGATACTTCAATGGTGGATCCCATTTAAATTTGATCGAAATCGGTTTTGCGGTTTTAGAGAAATGAACACAAATAAAATATAATGTGCAAATATTGAATCGGTTTGTGGCTTCCATAAACAAAAATATATTAACTTTTAGGATGTTTGATAATTTTTCTATCGATTTGACTTTGGAGTTATTAGAGTCTTGAGTAAAAGTTTGAAATTAGGAGGATAGTATACGTTCGTTAACGGCGAATAAAACGCATCTCTTTTAGTTTAGCAAACCTCTTTCTGTGTAACTTGGTATAATCTGGGGATCAGCATAGTTGTTTGTAGACACATCAGTCGCGGTGTGCGCCTAATGGATCATGTGTTTGATCATACGTGATGGCGGCCCGTCGCCGCCGTAGTCGGGCCAGTTCCTCGTTCTATTTGGAAATGTTTATGAAAAGGGTTTGATTAACTCTGTTTCGTTTCATTTTATAAATTCGAAGTTGATTTAACACTCTACAGTTATAGTTATAGCGCTAAATTTACCACTGATTTTCATTGGGTAAATTGTGAAAAATGGAAAATTGTGACGAAAACGATGAACACAATTTAAATTAGTTTACTGGTAGCTTTATGTGATATGATTGTCTGAATCTGATTTAAGCTCCAACCGTCTTTAGTGCTATTTTGTGATAGTTTTACATTTTGCAAGATCGCATGGGGAAAAATTGTAAAATATCGGTAATAGACTACAGGCCCGTGAACAAAATTTACGGGTCAAATGAACCAGCAGGAGACCTATGTAGGATGATAGACGGGTCCAAAATAATAAGATTCAGCACTATGCCGTCACTTGTAAGCTGTCCAACTGAGTGCAGGTGAGAATTCAAAAGTGCAAGTAGAGTGGGTACATTTTGGTCATTTGTTTCTGTACGGCATTCTTACCATCCAATAGATCCATGAAAAATAATGAGAAAACGCGTAGTGCCGTACAAAAATAGTGGTCCACGAAGTCGGAAACATTATTGATAATCCGGAAATTTTGAGGGAAAATTTGGTCATTTGATACAGTACGGCATCGATTCCATACAGTTGCAATACCTCTTCTAACCCATTATTCCGCAACGCCGTACAAAAATAATAGTCCAAGAGGAAATGATCTGGGGTTCAACTTCCTCTTTTCAGTGATCCGGAGGGGTGATTTGATACAACGTAAAATGAATTTATTCCGAAAGTATTTTGTGCATAGATACAAATTTTATACGTGCCGTACATTTTTGTTAGTCCAATAGTCAGTAAATGGCAATAAACCTCCAGAACATTGCATATGACGAAATGTACTTTAGTTTGATAGTTGGTACGATTTTTTAACGGCATTCTGATAATTTATTTGAATTTAATATATGTCTAAGAAAAGTTAATGCCGTACAAATCTGAAAGTTCATGTTAAAGGCCCGTAAAAATAGAATTTAACTTTTAAATTTTCAAGTATGATCACTTACTGAGCATAAAATCACGAAATGTTGACAGATTCAGGTGGATCTTTAAGCGTCATCTTGAAAAAACGTTGTCTCGGGCACTATGTACTTTAGGGCAAAATTTATTGAAGTCATTATTGTAGAAAATATAATTTTACACCTTATGTTGCCCAAAACTTATATGTTAAAAGTACCTACCGTTTACGGCTCATTTAGTGAACCGGGTTTTCTATCGCCGATATGCCGATAACTCTTGAGATATTTAGATAAATAAGACGCATCACTCCATGTTGAAAGATCAGTTTATTCTCTACAACTTATGCCAAAATAGTTTTTTTTAAGTCTGTGCTTTTTGAGTTATAAGAAGTTTAATGTTGAACGCATCACTATATTGCCATAGCTAACATACACCTCATCTGCATGAAAAACCTGATCTATTTATTTACTTATTCTTTATCAAAGTTTTCATCGTCTAATAACTAATAACCCATCACAAACAAAACTATTGTTTATTTTAATACGATTTATAATATTTTTGGCGGAATAACAGATTTGAACGTCTTATAAATCAAAACGTATGGACATTACAAAAAAAAGCGCTTTACTAAAGTTGTAGAAAATAAACTGATCTTTAAGAATAGTTCAATGCGTTTTATTGATTAATCAAATATTTCAAGAGTTATCGGCCGTGATAGAAAAATCGGTATTTTAAATGGGTCATAAATCGCAAACGGTACGTTTCACAAAAAAGTTTTCTCGGCACAAAAAGTGTAAAATTTTATTTTCTACAATAGTTAGCTCAATAATTTTTGCCCTAAAGTACATAGTTTCTGAGTTTCCAAGTTTCTAACTAAGTGGTACATATTTTGTTTGATTAAGGGTTAAAATGTACGGCATTATTTTTTTCAAATTTATTTACTTGAATACTATTTAAAACAATGATAATATGTTGAACTTTGCTATAGTTAATTAATCTATGGTTATTCAAATAAATGAAAACTTGCATGTTTTGTATTCCTCTGTAACTTTTTTTAGAACACTTTCTTTTGTACGGCATTATTATACAACAATAGTTTTTAGCAATGTCATGTAGAAAAATAAGGTGCCGTACAGGATCAAATGACCTACTACCTTTATAAATGAAGTATACGATGAAATTAAGGTAATTATCGATAAACATTCAAATGAACAGTTATTTTTAGACGGCATTATTTTTAATTGTTCGTTTGAGTGCTAGATAATCATTTGGAACCGATGCCGTACTTTTTCAAATCACCCCTCCGGATCACTGAAAAGAGGAAGTTGAACCCCAGATCATTTCCTCTTGGACTATTATTTTTGTACGGCGTTGCGGAATAATGGGTTAGAAGAGGTATTGCAACTGTATGGAATAGATGCCGTACTGTATCAAATGACCAAATTTTCCCTCAAAATTTCCGGATTATCAATAATGTTTCAGACTTCGTGGAACACTATTTTTGTACGGCACTACGCGTTTTCTCATTATTTTTCATGGATCTATTGGATGGTAAGAATGCCGTACAGAAACAAATGACCAAAATGTACCCACTCTACTTGCACTTTTGAATTCTCACCTGCACTCAGTTGGACAGCTTACAAGTGACGGCATAGTGCTGAATCTTATTATTTTGTACCCGTCTATCATCCTACATAGGTCTCCTGCTGGTTCATTTGACCCGTAAATTTTGTTCACGGGCCTGTAGTCTATAATGCATAGAACGTCATAATTTTTTTACTACTGCGGTAATTACTGACTGTTCATAAGAAACATTACGCTTTCTCTACTATCAGCTAAATCAACCTATATTTTATGTTTTTAAGCTTTTTGTTACTTCTTTAAATCTTATATATAAAATTCTCGTGTCACAGTGTTTGTTTCCTTACTCCTCCGAAACGGCTTTACTGATTTTAACCAAATTTTATATGCATATTCTGTAGGTATGAGAATCGGCTACTAGCTATTTTTCATACCCCTAAGTGACAAGGGTTGTTCACTAAGGCAAAACAACGTTTGCGGGGTCAGCTAGTTATAATGTAAAATATCTACTGAAGTTAAATCACCATAAATATACTTTTAGGTAGCGGTTCGCGCGGAGACCGCGACACGACACCGCGACTGGAGACCGCGACCGGAGACCGCGCTAGGTACTTGACATTATGGAATTGTATGGGCGCCAGTGACACGCCAGAGACCGTGACACGTGTCTCGCTTTCCTGTTGCGGTCTCGGCGCGAACTGGCGCCTATACAATGCCATGATGGCAAGTGCCTGTCGCGGTCTCAACGCGAACTTGCACCTTTAAATAAAGAATACGTAATATATGTGAACTCTGTTCCATATCCTTTAAATCTTCGCTTAAATAAATAACAACACAATATAAATTCTAAAATACAAGTATGATTTGGTATTGAAATTAATACGCTACGAGCAAAACAAAGGGAGTGATTGAATTCACCAAAACAAATCCATTATGCTTAGCCAAAAGACAATAATTATTATCCTATTACAAGAGTAAATGAAGAAATTTGAAGATCCCTCGCGGTAATTTGTTCTTTCTGTTCCAATTACGCAAGAGAAATGAAAGTATCAAAGTACAAAATGTCTTTGGAATAAACTTGGATTATTTTTTCCACTTTATTTCCTCGTTTCCGGAATTGACATAATTAGCCTCCAGGAGTTATGAGGGAGCCGTTTAACTAATTACAACTGATATTGACGATTCATTTTTAATTTCGACCACAAAGTTTGTTTTGTTTTGCTGCAAACCTGTGGCACAAAGGAATGAGATAATGATTATGATGGGAACTAACTAACTAATGTTGGGAACTGCACGAAAATTTACTGAATAAAACTAGTTATTACAGAGAAGTATAATTTAATTACTAAAAAAATGTGTGTGTGTGCACCATGTACGCACGCAAGTTTTTTTTTTTATTAACATTGGTGGACAATTCACACACAATTAATTATATTAAATTAATATCTCTTCTCTTTACTCCTCGTGCTAAGTAGTACTTGAACCATATAATAGATAAAACCTTCGACGCAAGAAGTACTTATTAAACTTTTTTTTTTAAATAAAGAGTGACGAGACGAGCAGGACATATGCCTGATGGTAAGCAATATGCCTGCCACATAACAGCACAGTGACACGCAGCTATTGGAACATGAAGAGCCCAAATCATTACCTAGCACCGCACTGCGCTCGTCACGCAGAGATCTAAGTTGTTGTATCTCTAAGGCCTGTAATTTCTCTGGAAACATTGCCCTTCAGACCGGAACACAGTAACGTTTGCACATTACTGCTTGGCGGTAGAATAATTGACAAAGGTGTGGTACTTCCCCAGGCGGACTTTGCTAAGAGTCCTACCACTACAAACCTGAAGTTACATAGTTAAAATGTTGACTACCTTATTTCAGAGGTGTCGGTTTGTGTGCCGGTGTGAGTGACGGTGTGCGCGCTCATCGTATAAAAATGCTCTCATACTTTTTCCTAAAAACTTTTGCCATGCCCTTATAGGGCCGACGACGACGACGTAACGACTATAATAACTAATAACATGACATGAATGTACTGTAACTACATATGACGCAATAAATATTTGAGTATTGAGTAAAGCGCCAAAAGAAGTATACCTACCTCTAGCTTCAATAATATTCTGTACATGATGGATCCGAGTCTCACAAATAAGAAAATACATTGGGTTGTTTATGCTTATTTTATAAACAAATGTTTATCTATCATGTGAGGGACAAAGTGTAAGGTTTTTAATCCTATTTTGGATTTTCTATTTTGCGAATAGAAAAAATAATGTGTGTAGCCAAGACGTCTTCTGAGGTCTTGACTTAACGTATTTCTTGTCTCCAATTTAAATGTTCCTATAGTAGGAGATCCCGCTATACAACAACCTTCACCAAGATGTTTATTTGATGAAACGTATTTTATATGTAATTTAATACGTCAATAAATATATTGCATATGGGTTGCCTAACAAATTTTAGTCCAGAGTATGATTAATTAATAAATGAAAAAAAATTACATCGATACTGTATTTTGCAACGGTGTGATTATTGAATTGAAATTAAATAAAATGAAAGATTATTTTATCATGAACACGGTGGTATAGGGTTTCCTGCGAAAAATCAGTTCGGAAGTCCGGTTGCCTAATTTTTAAAAGTAAAATATTGCTGCAACCTTGGCCAATATCTCGGAAACTATAAACTTTAGGGCAAACATTATTGAGATCGTTATTGTAGAAAGTACAATTTTGCATCTTTTGTGGCATGAACACTTTTCTGTGACATGAACCGTTTACGATTTAATAATAAAAAAAAACATTTATTAATTAATCATATAACTCTGGACTAAAATATGTAAGGCAACCCATATGCAATATATTTATTGACATAATAAATTACATATAAAATACGTTTCACCAAATAAACATCTCGGTGAAAGTCGTTGTATAGCGGGATCTTAGACCACTAGAAAAGAACGCTTTCATCGATAAAACTGCCGACTATCACACTAGTTTTGAAATCTATTGTTATTTTATTCTATGTATCCTTTACCATTGCTATATAAGACATCAGTCTAGATAGAACTAACTTTATTAGATACTCATTGTATTCTAAGAAATATTAATGGTTCTACTCGATGTTAAGCGGTGGGAACATCAGAAAGTTAAACAATTAAATATATAGTACAAACTTTGGTTTGGTTTGCAACACCATTTGAGTAATGTGAAATGTCCACCAATATTTATTTAATTAAATATTTCTATCTCGATAGTCCTAAATTTTAGCATACCCAGCTTATCAAATTTTCCCATTGCTGCTACAAGGGACCTTCTCTAAGGAGTGAGTCAAAGCTGGCCAATGCGGGTTGATGGATGATGACTCGAAAGATTTTTGGAACATACTTTAATTCTTCACTATGTTTTACTTCGCCGTTAAAGGCAGTGGTAATGAGAAACTTGTACCTACGTCTGCAGTTAGAAAAATACTCTAGCCGCTTATTACTCCCGTATGTACTTGCGTTTTACAATTTTGGCGGGAAACAGGTGTCAGGTTACCTAAGTGTGTTGTTTACGCTTCGGCATATGAAGTGCCGCGTTACTTGTACGTGTTTAAGGCCATTATTCTCAAGAGCGTTTCAAGACGCTTCTAACGGTATCTTTTGTATATAATTAGTGTACTTGAAATGTAAACTAACATTTTTGACACTTGACTCGATTTTTTTTCGCGTTCTCAAGTGTTCTAAAGCTATAAGATTTTAAATTGTAAGATAGACGTAGTGATTTTTGGTTTTAAATTTGTTGTATATAATATAATAAACATGAAAAAACAAAAAAACAGCATTCTATAGCATAAATTCGTTTTTTTTTAAATATTTCAATACTTCCACTTTCCCGCCAAAAAACAAACATTTTTTTATTTTCATTTTACGAAGTTTCAATGTAAATTAACTTTAATTTTAATGTAGTTTATGTCAAAATAAAGACCGGCTCAAGGAGATGCCATTAAACAAAAAAATATGGGTAAACCTTCCCAAATAAAAATACGAATTTTTTTTTTGGAGCCGAAAACCCAACCGCAAAAGATAAGCTTGTTTGGTTTGCGTTAGTGGTCCCCAAAGGGTCCAGTCAGTTTTAAGCGGCTAGAGGAGCAAGAGGGATTTCAACCCTACAATTGTGAATTTCACTTGAATAGTTAATATTAATTTAATAGTTCTAGTAGGTAACTAAGCTACCATGGACTTTTCATTACAAAACTTTGCCTACTACAATTTTTGGTTATTCGATTGACCTTATCGAAAACTTTAATAGCAATGGCGGTTACTCCTTCAAAACTAAATCATACTAGGAAAGTAAATAAATACATGTTCATTATCATTATGGTAATATCAACTCAGAGTTTTATCTAAATATACTAGTAGAAGCTAAGTTTAAGAGTTAGTTGCTAAAACAACAGTAGCTAGTTCTAAATTTAAAAAATAGTCAGCCTTCCTTAAAGTCCTCGCAGAACTGCAGGATATAGCTATTTTAATATAAAAATCAAGTAATTGCCTATCCTGAGTTATGATTGACATATTTATCTCCTTGCGTTGTAATTTTTCAGTATGCAAATAAATTCATACAAATAACATTAGAAGGATAAATTTAAGTAGTGAAATATTCGATTACAAAGTGTTTTAACAGAAGCAAAGAGGATTCGTTCGAACTGTATCTATGTAGTGGAATTATCGTCGACCGATCCTGTTAGCATTCACGGTCCAATCAAGCCAATATCGTGCCATCCTTGCGGATAGGTACGTGTGTTTCCCGAATTCAAAAGCCCGACATACGAACATGAAATCTAGTATTAAATCATGTCATATGCCCTGCGTATAACGACTACTGCAACTAACGATGTATGAAAAGTTATATCCATGTATACAATAGAATGTTTCGAAACAAAAACATTTGAAAACCTAAACTACAAAACATTTTATATGCAAACTAGCTGACCCCGCAAACGTTGTTTTGCCATATAAATAAAGGTATGAAAAATAGCTAGTAGCCGATTCTCAGACCTACTGAATATGCATATAAATTTTGGTTAAAATCAGTAAAGCCGTTTCGGAGGAGTATGGAAACAAACACTGTGACACGAGAATTTTATATATAAGAAGATAAAGTTATTTCTATTTGCCGGGTCTATTTTTGGATCGTCTGGCATCTGCCGTATTATAAAACTCACTAAATGTTCTCACTGCTAGAACTCGGGACCTTCTTGGAAGGACAGGCAAGGTCATCTACCAAGCAAGGTGGACTATGGTACGCCCAGTGCGTGTTGGACGCGCGGTGCAGTAAGTACTACATCATAAATTAAAAGACATTTTGATTTTATGTTTTATATGATATAACAAATATGATAAAATAAACTGCATTCGGTATCAAAAAAAAAAAAAATGAAACAATTTTCCCTATTAAAATATATAATATTTTTTTCGTGTTTTTTTTGTTTTTGTTTAATCTAAATCATAGAATAGATAATACAGATAGAACGGACACTCCCCACCCCCCGCCAGTTTCAAGCTTCCTACCCCGCAAGGACGCGAGAATCACTTAACGAAGGGTTATATCGGACGATAATTTTCTATGAGAATACGACCATGATGCTGTATTTTTTAACAAAATGGTACCAAATTTTTCGTCTATTATACGAAACAAGAATAAGAGATTTTTCATTTCATGAGAATTATTACAAAGATTGAATCATTTTTATAAACTGTGTTAAGCTATTCTGGTTAGAAGTACGCGCCAACACTGAAGTCCTATGACGAAATTATTAAACTCGTTGTTTTTAAACTGCGGCTTTCGTTAATCGTTGTGAAATACGTCAGTGGCGCCAATAACGTATGGTAACGAGTGATGGCGCGGAATTTATGAAGTCATTAGTCACTAGTGTTGTCAATTTAGTGGATTTTTTTACTAAGATTGCTACTATTCAGATTTATTGGTAAGTGATTATTTCTTAGCATTCAACCGACTGAAATAAAAGAAAGAGGTTCTATATTAGACTATCTGTACTTTTATGTGCGTCCATGTATATATTATGTCGGTTAGTAGTGAACAATGAATATAGGATTTCATCTAGTAGTATGCTTATTTAAGATTTCGCAACAACCGTTCATTAAAAGCAGTAAGAGGATACGAGTACATTGACTATTGGAATGGATAGTTCCAAAAAAAAATTAACGATATTTTTCAACTAAAACTTATTCAGTAATTAACGGATTTGACATTGACTTATAAACTTTACCGGTTCTAGTACTACCGGTACTACTACGATTTAGTTTCATTTTTAACCAACTTCAAAAAAGGAGACGGATCTCAATTCGTTTATATGTTTGTTACGTGATAGCTCCATCATTTATTGTGAAACAAAGAACATAAGCCCAAATCACATTAAAAAAACCCAGGTGCCACACCTGGGTTTTTTGATGTACCTCGGATTTTAAGTTATTAGTAATAATATTCTAAACTATCATCATCATCCGTTTTAGTGGCTAACCTGCGTTTTTTTGCCTGTAGAAGTTCGTGTCAAAAGCTCGTTTTATGGAACAAAATATATTGTATAATTTGGTGTTAATGATATAAAAATAATATATACCGGCTGAGTCATAAAGATATATATCAAACAATGCACGAATATGCTTAGGTTCTTTTCGCGATGGGTGGGTGGCCTTGGAATTCAAATTTAACGAGTGTAAGTAAAATAATTCATGATAATACGCTTATTTTTGGTAATGTACTTTGGACTTTGTATTCAATTATCAGTATGCTTACATCGCGGGTCAAATCTGGACAAGTACTAGCACAAGCACAGCACTAGCATAGGCGTGGGATATGAGGCGTACTTGAAGAGAGGTATATGCTAAGATGTTATGATGATGATGATTACATCGGATTGCAAACAGTATTGGTGAACTTTTAAAAAAAACGCCTACAAAACTACACTAATAAAAAAACATGTTAGCCACTAATTTGGGTTATGGGAGTGGTGTAATTTTTTTTCCTAAAATATATTTGCATACAATTATTAGATTTTTTTGAGATTAGATACAATTATTTTGTGCCGAGGTCAGGGTACGATTTGGGCCATGTCTTCTATGATGTTTCTTTTTTTTTTTTAGTAGATCATAGTTTTGAAATATGAAAACAAAACTAAAAATTACTTTCGTTTATTTTTGTTCAAGTTTTTTATGATCGTCGTTAAAAGGAGACGGCCCATTTTCCATGGGCATTTGCCCCACAGCAAAAGTGCAGGTGACTCGACCAAAATTAGATCATTGTATAGGATTTTTAATACATATTGAGGAACTGTTAATGTTTTTATTCTGCATAGCGAGGTTTAAAAGATATCAACTAAAACGTTGAAAAAAATAACGCGATGTGTGAGTTTCGAACGAACCCAGCATATTTTACATTCTTTTTGGAATCGAGTTTCGAACGAATCGGATGATGTGTCAATTTTGTTCACTTTTTTTTTATTTTGGCGTCGCACGCCTTTTGTGTTTTCCCATATTACGTATTTCAATATTTTCAAGTTTTACTAAAAATCGTCAAAGAAGTACGTTCACGAAAATCAAATAGTAATTTGTAATAATCCACCATTTAGGTATATTGCGCATTGCCACTCGAAAATACACATTTTAAAGAAAATAATACAATGAGGCGACATGTTTTTTTCAAGTTTGCGCCAAAACTACAATTTCGCCATCCGGGCAAAATGACACAAACACGTTCACTTTACGTAAACTTCAACAGAAGACAAAAAGAGAAAAAACATGTCTGGCTTTAGGTACAGTCATTTAAGTACTTTTAATTACACCAATTTGCAATCCCCGCTTGGCACGTTAGTTTTGATTGTACAGTTTGCATTATTTAATTATATGTTATTTTTATTAAATAGCTTTTTTAGGTCTCCGAGGATAATTGAGTACTTTAACTTGAAACGACTTGGGGCAGAAATGAGCCGTCTCCTTTGGTTAAGTAAGTTTCTGAATTTAATTTAAAATTGAAACCGATTTTTGTTTATTCGGCGCAAATTCACAATATTTAAAGTTTTATGCGATCCTTACTATAATGCGAATAAATAAATCACTATTTATCAACATACAAAAGTAATATTCTTTTAAGCATTAGTAATAAATTAAATCCGGAACTAGCAACATTATCGGCCATAGTTGATAACAATTCGTAATGATTGTTTACAACATTTAATTTGGAGTTTTGAGTTGAAAAATCATGTGCTTTCTCTTTACTGGTCGCTGACATGATGTGTTAATAATTAATAAGTAGTTTGTGCAGTGTATAATACTCTGATATAGTAAACTGTGATACCGCTTTTTAATGCATCTTATGAACGTAGTTATAGCTAATCTAATGTTCTGTGACTAGTCTATAATGAAATACGCGAAATATGTGGAGTGATTAATTAATATATTGTCAGAATAAAGTTTTCTCTTTGGGTAAGTGTACTTAACTTACTAAAATAATTTAGTAACCCTAGATGACACGCACACATGCGTAAATGTGTTCGAACGACATATGCGTAGTTGTGTGAGTGTAGGTATGTCAACTGCACCGTCTGTATAGATTTTAGGCCGAGTGTCCGGGGTGTGTCTAAATGTTCTTTATGTCTAAAAAAAGACCGCTTCAAGGAGACGCCGTTAGAGATAAATGTATGGGTATACCCTGCTCATACAAAAAAAAACCGCCAAAAGCCGGACCGCTTCTTAGCGTTCTTTAAGTTTGTTGGTTTTCGTCATTTGGCGTAATGTAATTACACCCGGTGTTTCAAGCGGATTTTACCTACATACCAATAACATAATGACAATATCAGATATAATTAAAAATAGGCCATACCACGTAGAGACGAACTTCTTAGCATTCCATGGATTCACCGTGTGGGTGCCGGGTCAATCGTGTGACAGAGAGAGAAATCTCGAATAGACCCCAAGACTTGTGACTCGGGCGTAGGGTTAAAAGGGGCCCCTTTTGGTGACGTACGTCAACACTCACCTTCACTACTCGTATTTCTCTCCCTGCCCAGCTAAATCCGATATGATCCTACTAGTGCAGCTTTAGATAGTCGTTCTAGTATAGAACTTACTGCACTTCTGGACAAGCCAAGGTCTTTAAGCAGGTTATAGAGAGATTTTGCTGGTATACATCTCGCTCCTACTTCTACAGCGTATAAATTAACTACATAGCCATTTTTTGTTAATTCGTTTTGAAGGTCGTAATACTTATTTTGTTTCATCGCGTGGTCTTTAGGTATATTAGTTTCCCACGGTACGGTAAGTTCTACAAGGACTATGCGTTTCGTAGCCCTAGAAAAATGGAAAATGTCTGGTCTGGATGACGAAACACCCACATCCTCTGGGATTTTGTAGTGCTTTTCATACGTGTCCATTAAAATAGTCCAATCAGGTGCTGAACCCAGGATTGAGTAAGGCTTGTTCTTGGAGTTTAAAGTTAAGCCCTCTTTTACAAAGTTAATTTGTCTTTTGTTCATCGTCAATCCTTTTTGGGCTCTAGCTACCGAACGGCTTACGGCTTACGGCTTCACGTATGATTTCAAGTACTCTGTCATGGCGCTGTGAGTAATGACCCCTATGAAAGAGCACCTTGCATCCCACCAATATGTGCCTTGCTGTACATATCGCCTCACCACAAGTATAGCAACATTTTTCAGAGGCTTTTTCCCACCGTACCAAGTTACTCTGGTCAGGGAGGGTCATTTGGAAAGCGTTTAGATAAAATTTTAATAAGGTAGGAGACCAGTCTTATAGCAAAGTGCGCCACTTCAGAGCTAATGGGATACAAAACTCACCTATGGTTAACCATTCACTTTGCATTTCTAATCATTATATCATCATAAATTCATTGCGTGAACTTTGTAACTATGATTTTCGTCTTGTTGTAGAAAGGTTTTTACCATGTCTCGGTCTTCCCTTTTCTTTCTCGCACCTAACCCAGCTGTATTTACTTGCGCACCTGCCATAAATTGTTTGTGGAATTGAAGTCTAGATTCAAGGTCCGAAGCGCTTTTGTCTTTTGGGAGAGATGCAATGAATTCGTATTTCGACTTTCCCAAAACATGCGTTCTTGTAACTCTTAGGTGTTAGTAGAGTTCGGATGGTTTTTTTAGTTTCAGGCCAAAACTATTGTGATTCCTAAAAAGGTTAGAGTTAAATGAGTAAAAAATCCCTAAAAAGGTTAAAGGTTAGATTAATTTATCTACTAGAATATTTATAACTATATTAAATACTATTGGTGATAAGCAGTCCCACATTATATTTAAGTGGTTTTGTGTATTCCTTGTTTACTCCTATAACGAATTTTAAGTGATTATAATATGAATTAATTATGTCAATAATTACAGCAGGAAAGTTATACCATTTTAGGGCAAATAACATAAATTCATGCTGCACGGAACCAAATGCGTTCTCTAGGTCTATCCAGCAGACTGTTATTTGTCTATTATTTCCACGTTTTACCCGTAGTAAATGAGCATATCAGGTATGCCCATATACTATTAGTAGGTACATAGGTATAGTCTATTTACCTACCATTAAAATTAAGCTTTGATCTTGTTTTTTTTTAATATTTATTAAATATCTTGCTCTTAAGTATCATTTTTTGGGCTTACAGCAGATTTTGTTCATGTGATAGATAAAAAATAATTTCGTTACGTCCTATGCGTGAGCCATTACTGTTATTTTTGTAAACATGTACACATGTTTACGCATTTCCTCAAGAAACCAGAAGACTGACGTATTTTTGATGCGTAATTAACTATCAGAAGTCATGAGAGTTACAGTTTGGAAACACGAATTGTTTATTAGATTTAATAATATTTACTCACATATTTCAAGGCTCATAATGTACTCTCTGATTCAATTATGGAGCGGCGCGATGTAGTGGCGTTTACCACTACATTTCGCTTTATGGCTAGGTACACAATACAAAGCCACATCATCCCACTTAAAAGCGTGTGGAATTTGCGGTACAACATTAGCATATCTTCACACTGTGAACTTACAACAGTGCTAATGATCAAACTCAACCCACGGCCGTGAGCAGATCGATACTGCACACCTAGTTAGCAAACTTTGGTAACAATGTTTATGTGACGTTGCACGCCTTGCACGAAAATGTCCAATTACGTAGCAGTTTGCTCTAACAAAGGAACGAGCACCAAGTGTATTCCCAGGTACTCAATTACTTTACTGCAGATCTAAGCAATGCTGTGATAAAACTTTTACAAAAATTTCAATATGTTGAATAGCGAAAAGCAATTTGTTATAAGTGCCGTCGTGTAAACAGCGCCTGATTAAGAGTTCTGACCGCCCTAGGCTAATTATGAGGACGCGCCCCCCACCAGAGGATCTACTGCCTACGAAAACTGTCTTAGCTTTGATATTGCGCTCTCTTTTCTTTTCGTTTGAAATTATAGAGATCGCAATAGCCTAGCCCGATTTATATAGGCAGTATATCCTAGATCTCTGGGTGACGAGCGCTGTGCAGTGCAAGGTAATGATTTAGACTCTTCATGTTACAATAGCTGCGTGTCACTGTGCTGTTACGTGGCAGGTATGTTGCTTACCATCAGACACATAACCTGTTTGTCTAGTCACTCTATAAAAAAGGCAGGTGTGTTACGGTCGGCCTAAAAAGTACCTACCTAGTATTATTAGTTTTAACTTTGTTTCTTAATGTGAAAATTTTAATGTATCATACCAGGGCTTGTTTGAGGAGGCACGCGAAAGCATACAGTATCCCCAAAGAAAAATTTGAAAGTATACCCCGGGTCTCTTAGGCAGTAGGTACCTTGGCGTCTGATTCGCGAAAGCGCTCTCGCACTCGACAGCGACGTTGTCGCTGACTCTATCACAGAGCTGTCACTGACCCTATCGCGGGGGACAAAACCCTTACGCCATGCAACGAAAACCAGCAGCGCGTCACCTCTTCGAAGGGCCACCAGCCACCACCTCACGTCCTGAAATAGGGTGGCCGACGGCATTGAACGTCCCACACCTCAGGCTCTCTAAGTGGTGATGGTGTGCGAGCGATCTATCTATCTATCTAAATAAAGGTATCTTATAAAAGGAGACCAACGCTTCCTATGACCTCTTACTGTCGAACATCTTGGCTAAGATAGCAGGCACTATGACCACTTGTCTCGGGTACATCTTCCATGCGCGTTGCTCGGTGCGTTTTGTGCAATTGTACCGGTGACACACCGGGATACATTATTCTCATCTGATTATGTAACACAGGTACCGTCCGAATCGCCCGTGCCCGCTAGTACCTGTGTCGCTGATGTCGCTGAACCCACTCACTCAGCGTGGGTCCTGAGACAGTTGGCTCTCCACGTTAACGCGAATTCGAACTAAACTTGCATCTGCTGATCTGCTGTCAAACACGATACCGAGATGTTAAAATGTCAGTTTGCCAGCGATAGACACGCGGCGCCAAAAACCACAATGCTAGAGGCTAGAGCCTGCAGGTAGTGTCCGTTAGAGACCACGGAAACAGATGGCCTCCAACTTTTGGAGCCACTTCTAGGCCGAAGCTCCTAATCCTGGCTAGCACTGCCGCTATGCACACAGTAGCCAACATCGCCGCTCCACGAAACCTCCACCCTCTCACAGTAACCAGCGTGCTGTTCGCATAATACGAGTAAGAGACGCAGAGACAACGCAGTTATCGCCGCCGCTCAACATCCATTTGTAACCGAAGTTCCACAGCGTACGAGCAAACTCCTGTCCCTGCGTGACATGAGGATAAGCTCCCGCGTTTTCTTTTGTAGGGGACACTACCTCTCTGTTATGGTTATCGTGAGTATAATGTTGAACGCTTTTACTATATTAGGAGACACCGTAAACAATCCGCCACCACTGAAGCACACCTTCCTTCAGGCCTACGGACGGACGGTGTCGGTTGTGGAGTGACCTCTCTGAAACCCGACCTGTCTCTTCGGCAAGTCTAGATGATTTCAGCGCGCCCCTCCCGATCCTCGCGCCCTAGGCTGCAGCCTAATTAGCCTAAGGGTTAATCAGGCCCTGCGTGTAAAGTTGTGGAGTTTATGTGAAAAGTTGTAGACACAGCGCGGAGTTAGCGCTGAGCAGCAAACTTGAGGACGAGTGCTGGCGACGTGACATCCTTCCATTTAGTGCCCTGTACCCTTACTACAAGTTCTGATAGTTAACGATACCAAATTTTGTATCGATTAGTTGTGTGGAATTTGCAAGAGTAACGCTTACAAGCGTAGTGGGTAACTTTCTCTTTTTCTGAGATGGCCCTGAGTTCCAGCGGTGGGAACATTTAATTAAGTGTGATGTTGTTTATTAAATTTAGTGGGTAGAAATGTATGAAGAGATATTGTGATTTTGATGACATCAATTTAATAAATAAAAACAGTTATTTCGTACGAAAAGTAACATTAATGAGATTTTGACATGTTATATAAGATTTTAACATTTCGCAAGTTTTAATACATAATTATTTTTAATTTCATATACCTATCGACTTATTTGATATGCGTATGATTATTTACTTGATTCCATTCTATTTGTTTTTTCTAAATTCATTTCACTCACTTGGCATTCATATAAATTAACTAGCAGCGCCCCGCGGTGTTACCCACGAAGTTCCCGTTCCAGTTGTTCCCGTTGTTTTTCCGGGATAAAGCCTATATGTTCTTTTAGACTATAATCTGTCTGTGTTCCAAATTTTAGCCCCATCCGTTCATGCGTTAGGTCGTGATTGAGCAACAAACATCCAAATATCCATCATCCAAACATCCATACATTGACATTTATAATATTAGTAGGATGAAATTGAAATTTTGTGTTAAATTATGAATGTAAATTTTGACTAATGGACTAAGAGCCCATGAACTCCATCCAAGCCTTCGTTATTTTATAAAAGCTGAAAACTTGTCAGCGTATGTTCCCACGTTTATCTGCCAAAGCCAGGATGACCCAAACTTCATAATGGTCCATCGTTCTTACCTGTGTTAGGAGCATGCGCTGACAAGTTTTCAGCTTTTGTAAAATAACGAAGGTCTGGGGTTCACGGGCTCTTGCTCTATTATTGATATGTGTATGATTATTTATTTCACTTCATTATAATTGTTTTTCTAAATTTATTTTATTCACTTGAGATTCACATAAATTTATGAAATTAAAATTTTGTGCTAAATTCGGATTGTATTTTTTTTTTTTTTTTTTTAATATTTATGTAAATAAACTTGTAATACTGACGTGCCCAGTGTAACATAAGTGGTTATAAGGTGAATAAATATATTCTTTTCTATTCTGTTTATACTGGTTTATAATATTGTAATTACATTATTTTCTAAAGAAGCACTTCTGCAAGTTTAATACAACTCATTAAACTTTTTACATTTGGCGATTTGTACTCATTTGAAAAATTGTAACTACACGAGAGTTTTTTTTTTAAAGAGTGACGAGACGAGCAGTACATGTGCCTGATGGTAAGCAACATGCCTGCCACATAACATCACAGTGACGCGCAGCTGTTGGAACATGATGAGTCCAAATCATTACCAGCACTGCACTGCGCTCGTCACCCAGACACTTATCGGGATTAAATGTTTTCAGGTTAATAATTAAAAGTTTCGTATAACTAAATATCTTGTACTAAGGGTACTGTAATCTTGGCTAGATAAATATAGTCACCATCCTACAACTGGGCAACTCTCCACAAAGAGTAATCTTTATTCATGTAGAATACACTGAATAATGCATAATAATGAATATTAATGAGTGCAACTTTTATTTATGACAACGCTGAAGTTGCAAATCAAAGTTAAGGTTTGAACTAAATAGTCGTTTGATACTATTTGTAAATTAAAGGTTCAGAAAAAATATTTGTTATTTACGTTTAAGAGATTTTAAATTATCTATTCGGATATATTGTGAAGTGTAGATTTTAACATAGTTTGTCTATAAAAGGGTAGTTTTCGTTTAAAAATGAAATTGTTAAATTATGTAAGATTTCAGACGTCAGAATGTCACAATAATTTAATACGAGTGGACTCGTATTGCCTATTTGAAGTAAAAATAGTATACCTAATTCTTTTTTAAATGTGTATGTGATTTGTAGTCGTTTTATATATTTATTGGGTGTAAAATGCAGCTACTAATTGTAGACTCATATGAAAATCAAATTTGTTTTATCATAAAAAAATAACAATAAACTTGGCAAACAAAATTATTAATGTTTCCCCAATGACAATTTCGTTTTCTATTGCTAAACCGTATGCGCTGAACGAAATATATTTTTACTTTCCCAATATAAATAACACGGAGTTGTTTCAGGGAAAAACATTTGTTGGAAATCTAAAAAACAGACACAATTTTTGTATATTTGTTTCGAGGGACGATATCAACAACATAAATAGATTTTTTTAACGTATAAGACATACACAGAGCAACTTATCAGAATATAATTTTACAAGTGTAATGGAAAAATGGTGTTATATTACAGATTTTTTTAAGACCAGGAGTTGCCAAGTGGTCGAAATTCGAACATAAAGCAATATTAATATACTAGCGATTTCACCAGTGGTACATACGAGTATAGTACATAATTGTATAAGCCTTTAGCACTCAGGGATCACGTACATATCTAGCGGTATTTTTTTTTATCGGTCCATTTGTTTCTGAGATCAAACAGCGCAATCAAACAAAAGAACATTTTCAGTTTTAATATAATATACTCGTAAGTTATTATATATAGGTTAGTATATATAGATTCGCAATTCGACCACAAAATCTATAAACAAAAGAGTATTAATTTTATGTCTTTGTGATAAATACAAACATGGTAGTGGCGTGTGTAACGTTTTTTTATTGTATTTTTAATGGATATCTAATAAATTAAAAATGTGCTCCTGTCTATGTAAAATGTAAATGTGCATAAATAAATAAGTTGCAAATTTCATACTCCTATCCGCGTAATTTTCGTGATATATATATGATAATGTTTTACCTAATTAATATATTGTTTGCAGCTTTACTTTCGTCATACTTTCCCTGTTTGGCTACCAATAGCTATTAGAGTTTAGTCGATTGGCACAAAAGTTTCTGATTAGACAGCTAACTAGTAGCGATCTGGATAATTTATCTTCTGCTTCAACGTCTACTTCAGACGGTTTCTTTATTGTAATACGAGCAATGAAAGCAAAATTCAGAGCTAAAGTTGTTTAGCTATCCTTGTCATTGTCGTCTTCGTTTTGTTGTTGTTTTTGTACTTATTGTAGAAGAAAAATTAAAATGTTTTTATTTTTTAATTTTATTATCGCATGACTTATTACCAGTGTGGCTAAAAGTACGTCAATTAACCGACTGTTTATAATATTAAAGCGCTTATTTCTGTATTCTAAATATGTATGTAGGGGAGAGCGGGGCTAGAAGTTCCGATTTTTAGTTAACCTAATTTTTTTATACCTGATATTTGATTTTATTATTTCTATGCTATGAATAAATTAACTTACATATTTCACTTTACTATTAATATAGTTATCGTGGTCATTGGCTGTGAGATTTATTTGTTATTCATTTTTTTAGGACCATAGTCGGAAAGTAACAACTTACCCCGGCTCGGGGCAAGTTGTTAAGAAGTCGGGGTAAATTGTTACGATTTCTGTTAATGGTTTAATTTCTGAAATGAAAAGCAATAAATAATTAAATCAAGTATGTTTATTAAGTATTATATAATCAACAATATCCTACGTATTATCATAAAACATTTTTAAGTTTTAACCAGTGCTAATCATTATTTGTACTTCAACAATTATTTAACATTAGAAACTTATGAAATAACTTGCAACTATAATCAGCCTTTATAATTATTTCAGTCTTTAATCACAGTAATGTCTTGTCTTAGGCTGAAACTATCAATAAACAAAAACATAAAAAACGCCGTCATAGGCAAAAAAAAAAAAAAAACAAATAATTTATAATTAGCCTTCAGAAGATATTTCAGAATCACAGTTCGGGCACACATATGTAAATAAAGATGGATTCTGCGTACATCTAGCATGAGCCCAGTTCTTGCAATCTTGACATTGAACCCATTCTTCTCCAGAACGCGAATTAGAGTAACTATCGCAGCACACTAGACAAAAATACTCTAAGCCGTCCTCTTCACTCTCAGAATTTTCACTACTTGTATGTAAAACCTGTCGTTTAACAGACTTTCCCTTTCCCTTTCCTTTTCCCTTTCCTTTTCCCTTTCCTTTTCCCTTTCCTTTTCTATGTTCTTGACTTATTTTACTCTTCCCTTTTGTCTTCTTGCTTTGCTCTTCTGCTAAGGCCTGTTTTTCAGGAGTGTCCGTTAAAATGGTGGATTTCCTTATACGTCTCCTTTGAGTTCCAATTCTTGGAGGCGCCTTTGGAAAAGGACGTATATTTTCTGGAGAAAAAGGGGCATACTTTCCGAGTTGTTCTTCTGTGACACCAGAAGGTGAAGGCAGCTTAACAATCCCTGATGACCCTGGCGTATCAAAGGTTTGGTTTTCACCAAAACTGATGTTTACAGTTGCAGGTGCACAATCGTCTAATCTGGTAATAGTCTCTGAGAGTAGTTCTGGAATATTCGTAATTATATTATCTGAAATAGCTAAAGATGTAGCTTCAGAGGCGTTATTTAAAGCCAAAGGGCGATCTGTAACAAATGACGGAGAATAATCGTCCTCTGTAAAAACATTGGGGTCAAAAGGCCAAATACCAGCTTTTCGGAAAGCGCTCATGACGTTTACGGGAGTCACTGCAAGAGGTAATGCGTATTTAACTATTTCTGGTATCTCATAGATACTCATTGTCTTGCCCGGATTATTTCGCATCCAATTGTCCTGAGCTTTTGCACAATAGTTTTTGAAAGGTGCATTTACTCCAACATCTAGTGGTTGTAGGCGGTGTGTGCAATGAGGCGGAAATGAGAGCATTATAATGGAGTTAGATTTCGCCTTCTCCACCACATTGATGTCGATATGAGATTGGTGATTATCGAGCAATAACAAAATCGGATCTGAAGGTGATGGTTTCGTGTGCTTGATAAAATGATCCATATATATCAGGAACTCCGTGGCTGTCATCCATCCTGAACCGTTTCCTGCGCCGATAGATTCAGGTGGGCCACTTTTTATAAACAAATCCTTGTATTTAAGTCTCGGGAATATAAACATGGGAGGGACTGTATGACCTGATGCATTTACAGCCAGTTCGACAGTAACTAATGTCCCGCGTTCAGCTGATACTATGGCCCCTACTTGCTTAACTCCCTTCTTGGCAACGATTTTCCTCGGCTTTAAGACTGTGGTGACGCCCGTTTCATCTAGATTGTATATTCTTGAAGGTGGAAATTTGTATTTATCCAACACTGTGCTTAGTTTCGTAAAAAAATCACCAACGTTGTGCTTATTGAAAGATGTTGCCCTACTGGCACTAGTTGACTCCGGTGTTCTTATAGCAAGATGAGAATTTCTTTTTAAAAAACCAGTTAGCCAATCAGGACCAGCTTTTTTATTTTTGTGCCAAGATAGTGGAATATTGGGAGCATTGAATTTTACTGCACATTCGTACGCTAATTTTTTGAGTTCTTCTGGTAGAAGACCAAAGAAAATTGAGCTACATTTTAATATATAGTCAGCCAACTTATCTTCCTGTTCTTCCGTAAACACAGCTCTTGTTTTTTTGTAGCCTGTTGTGATATTTTCTTCTCGGGATCTTACTTTCTTTACAAATCTGTACAAAGTCATATGACAAATTTCAAGCTCTCTCGCAACAGTTTTAATTTTTCTGCCGTCATTAATAACTGCATTTGCTGCTGTTTGCAGTAACTCCTTTGATATTAAGCCTCGGGTCGATTTTCTTTTATAAGTTCGCATGCTGTAAAAGAAAATAACAATAAAATAAATGCCTCATTTTGGCCCTCGTTGGGGGAAGCCTATCTTCAGCAGTGGACTACTAAAAGCTGGTTATAATGATTATAATGATACCTCATTATTGGTACAAATGAATTGGGGCAAGTTGTTCCGAGGTCACAACCTGCCCCAGAAAAAAGGAACATCTAGCCCCAATCACACGAGTTGAAAAAAACACAAAATGTAGGTTAAGTTACAAAACTTACGCCAATTACGCATTGTTTATCACAACAATAGATAAATCCTTACATTGAAACAATGAAACACTCAACGCAAATTGTTAAAATTCATGAAATAGACCAAAAATAATAAATACGAAAATATTTACTTACGTGAATCAGCGACGCACATGCGGTCGATCCAATATTCCCGGCGCCACTGGCCTGTTTAAGATAGCCGCCGTCGATGCGCTGTGGCATTGCAAGTCATGACGCGTTTATTGAATATTCCTATCTCTTTTCCTCACGGAGTTATTTCAATCGGAACAACTTACCCCGGTAACTTCTAACCCCGCGCTCCCCTACTCAAGATTAACGTGATCCAAAAACTTGTAAATTTTTTGAGAAAAGTTAAATCTGTTTTTATTTCGCCTTGTGTGACGACATTATTCAAACAAAATTAAACATGAATACTACCTACGTAGTAATTTCTAAATAAAGTTGGACATTTTAAGGTATTTGTGTGTGAAAAACTTTAGATTTCTATTGAAGTAAAAAGTTTCCGGAATTTTTTCCTTCAAATTACTGTTTTGTAGTTTCTTTGATTTAGATTTTATTGTAAGTCAAATACATTCGTTGTAGAAATAATCCTACTAGTCAATGTTTCTGTGATTGTGCTCAATCACGTCGTAACTAGGGCATGGATACCGGTATTCGGTAATACCGAAAAACCGGTAATACCGGACTATTTGAGGCAATTCTGAATACCGGTATTGAAATTGCAAATACCGGTTTTTCGGTATTTTGAATAAAGAAATGAAATTCATAAATAGAACCCATAAGGCAGCTCTAGACTACGAAAATAACAATCAATAATCAATTGCCATTCATTTTATGATTGTAAACTTGATGAGCGGCAGTCTTACGTCATTTTTTTCATGGTTTACACGAAATAGTGTAAATGTATTAATAAAAACTTGTTTTGCACTAAAAAGAGTAACATGAAGTATTTTTAACCCCCGACAAAAAAGGGGTGTTATAAGTTTGACGTCGATGTCTGTCTGTCTCTGTGTGTGTCTGTCTGTGGCACCGTAGAGCTCAAACGGATGGGCCGATTATAGATAGATAGATATAAACTCTTTATTGTGATACAGACAAATTAATAAAATTACAGTGAAATACTTATGAACTAGTACCACAAGTGGCGGCCTTATTGCTAAGAGCAATCTCTTCCAGGCAACCATCACAAAGGAAAAAAAAGCCTACATACAAATACAAACAGGGACGAGTGACATTAATTAAAAAAAACTATTAAACATATATTCCTAAAATAAAATAATAAATATTAACCAATAAAAAATAATAATATTATGCTTCCATAATATTTAAAACTTACATAAATAAGTGATAACAACAAATAATTACCTATACTAAGACAATAAGAGTGCGGATATTATGCACAGTGATTCAAAAACCGCCAGAAACACGAAACAATTACAACAAGTCTAAAACAATAGTGCTACAACTTGCTAGTGTCAACAGTGTTGCATTGTGATAAATAAAAATCTTTTACTTTGCCCTTAAAAACGCTCA
Source organism: Ectropis crepuscularia (assembly GCA_963693475.1). Classification (NCBI taxonomy): domain Eukaryota; kingdom Metazoa; phylum Arthropoda; class Insecta; order Lepidoptera; family Geometridae; genus Ectropis; species Ectropis crepuscularia. The sequence goes on from OY856346.1 coordinate 12,214,145, forward strand.
AGGACTGCGACTCTCTCACAGAGGATGGCAAAGCGTTCCACAAACGGACAGCCTTAACAGTAAAAGAGTCCCCATAGTAGGAAGTCTTGTGTGATGGTGTGGTAAGGTTGAATGCCACAGCAGCTCGCAAAGAGCGTGGGCGTGAAGTTTCGTAGCAAAAACAGAAACGTTCCTTAAGGTACGAAGGAAAGGTAGGGATGAACAATACATTATACAGAAGTGATAAGATGTGTGCATTTCTGCGGAGACGAATTGGGAGCCACTTGAGCTTAGCGCGAAATTGAGAAACGTGGTCATACTTGCGCAAGCCAAATATGAACCGGATGCAGAAATTTTGAAGACGCTCAAGCTTGTTCAGTTGTTCCTCGGTGAGATCAAGGTAACAAACATCGGCATAATCTAGGATGGGAAGTAGAAGTGACTGGACAAGTGAAATTTTGGTGGAAGTAGGGAGAAAGTTGCGTAACTTCATCAAAGCTCCAGCCGCGGCATACAACTTCTTACTAGTGACTTGAAGCTGCGGTCCCCAGCTTAAGCAGCGATCCATGGTAATGCCCAAATTCCTGACAGAGCTGCTGTAAGGTATGATGGTTCCATCAAACTCAATCTTAGGGAGAGATTGCCAGTCGATATTGGATATCTGCCTAGTACCACCAATGATAATGGCCTGTGATTTTCCAGGATTAACACTCTGCCCAAAACACCTGCCCCACTTACAGATGCTAATCAAGTCTAAGTTAATTGTGTTAATTGCTTCAGAAATTTTGGACAGAGGGGCGTGAGAATAGACCTGAAGATCGTCAGCGTACAAATGATAGGAAGAGGAAAGGTTAAATGAAATGGAGTTTATAAAAAAGGAGAAAAGCGGAGGAGAAAGGACCCCACCCTGAGGGACGCCAGCAGATATCGAACACCAGGAAGATAAATTATCCTCAAAGTGAACTCGCTGCCTACGACCACTGAGATAACTGTCAAACCAACTGATAGCAGAATGTGAAAAATTAGAAGAGCGTAACAAGGCCAGGAGAATGTCATGATCTACGGTATTGAAGGCATTGCTGAAGTCTAGGAGCACCAGCACAGTAAGTTCACGATTTCCTACCGAAAAACGGATGTCATCAGTAATCTTCACCAAAGCACTAACCGTGCTGTGCCCCGGACGAAAACCCGATTGAAAGGGATTAAGTAACTTATAACGGGAAAGGTATCTACTAAATTGATTATGAACAAGGCGTTCGAGAACTTAAGACAAAAAAGGAAGTATTGAAATGGGCCTGTATTCCGAGAAAGACTTAGGGTTAGGTTTTTTTGGAAGAGGAATAATTTGGGCATCTTTCCACGTAGCCGGAAAAACACCAGAGGAAATGGAGGTGTTGAAAATAACACATATTACAGGAAGGAAGAACTCAAGGACGGGGACCAACATGTTTCGAGTAATGCCATCACTACCTACTGCATTAGATGAAATTGAAAGGACACTCTTCCTGACCTCTTCAGCAGAAAATTCGTTAAAAATAAAAGAAGGGTTGCTCAAGATAGGTAAATCAGAAATTGAGAGAAGGGTGCTGTTTTTAGTATGTAAGTCAATATTAGATGAGGAAGAGAAATGGAGATTCAGCAAATCAATGTCGAGATCTCTAGGGACACTATCAAGCCGAGATTTCCCGATCCCCATCGACCTCAGGAATTTCCATACCTTGGCAGGATCATCGTTTTCGACGGAACTGTGAACATGACGTCTAAGAGCGTCTCTGCAAGCCGTATTACAGCGATTACGGATTTTAACGTACGCTGCTCTAGTGCGATCTGACGGACGGCACTTGTAATTGAATTTTGCACAGTCTCTTTTGTGCATTAACAGTTTAATGTCGCCTGTCAGCCAAGGTGCTGGAAGGTGTTTAACTTTGATAGGCCGCAAAGGAGCATGTTTATCGTACAACTGTATAAGAGTAGAGTTGAATATAATAGTAATCTGGTCATTAACACACTCAGCTTCAAAAATTGGCGACCAGTCAATATTTTGAGCGTCCGATTGAAACGCTTCCCTATTTATACCACTGAAATTACGCTGGAGAATAATTTTGGGTTTGGATTTGGGAGGTCGGACTTTATAGGACAAGAATATTAGATCATGGTAGGAGAAACCAGCAGGACACTGTCCGTGTTTGGCAACGTGTTGAGGAGAGGAAACCATGATTAGGTCGAGTAACGAAGGAGTACAGTCAGGAAAATGATGCGTGGCGTTCAAAGGTAGAATTTGCAAGTTATAGGATTGGGTAATGGATTGAAGGGAAAAAGATCGGTGATTCTGTTTACGAAGGCAGGTGTTAAAATCACCCATTATTATAGTGTGTTTGTAAAGGGGCAAAAGATTTTCGAGCAGAGTTTCAAATGAAGGAAAGTAGTTGACAGTCAAAGAATGACAGTAAAAAACTCCAAGTAAAATCTTAGGATGAGACAGATTAATCTCAATAAACAAATGTTCTCCAGCGTTGGCTGGAGGAGGTTGGACTGACGTTTCAATTACCGAGAAAGGAATATGTGACCTGAGGTATATGGCGACCCCACCGCCTCGGCTGCCCGTTCGGTCATTGCGAATAAGTCGAAACCCAGGCAACGAGTAAGAGACAGAAGAAAGGCTAGGTTTTAACCACGTTTCTGAGACCAAAATCGCATGAATGTTTCTATCAATGAGATATGTTTGAATATCATTAATGTGACACGGAATACTTTGAGCATTGATATGTATGGCATTGAAATTTTTAGAAACATCACAAAAAGTAGCAGAAAGCGTATCAGATAGTGTAGGAATATTTGCAAAACTGTTGTTACCGGCACTTGAAGCAGTAGAACAAGGAGAGAAGAAATTAAAATTGTTAGAGCAATGACTATCATCCAACAAATTATCCATTAGGTATTAATAATCAATATTTTTCAAAACAAAAACAAAAATATTACACAAAAAAACAAAACAAAAATAAAATAAAATTAGTTACTTAATCTGAAAAATAAGCGACATACTTGTGTGCCTAAATGTTTGATTACACTTTTATAAAACTTAACAGTATTTACATTTCGCACAACCACATTTTACAAAAAAATATAATTTAAAAACTCAAAAACCCGACTGCGTAAAAAGTGAACCAAACTACGTACTCGCATACTAAAAAAACTGAAAAGAATTAAACAAACATTTAGATTTCTAGTGGTCTAGAATTCTATAATATGTTATTGTATTAATACTATTGAAATAAATACAATATTTTCTAATAAAAGAACATTACAACTGAACAGTCGGGATCCATTGAACAATTACATTGTATGTCGAATAATAATGGATCCCGACTGTTCAGTTGTAATGTTCTTTTATTAGAAAATATTGTATTTATTTCAATAGTATTAATACAATAACATATTATAGAATTCTAGACCACTAGAAATCTAAATGCTTGTTTAATTCTTTTCAGTTTTTTTAGTATGCGAGTACGTAGTTTGGTTCACTTTTTACGCAGTCGGGTTTTTGAGTTTTTAAATTATATTTTTTATTTCATACTTTTTAGTTATGAACAATGTTGTGAATGTTAATATGCTCAAAATAATAATATGCATCTTTTGGTTGCTGACCAAATGTCTTCGTTTCTACTGATATAATATATAGGATTTTCTACTGCATGTAATTCATATTTATAGTTTTGTGTTAATATAGGTTTTCGATTGACGTTGAGTACCTACTAAATCGTTTGAAGTTGGAGATGGGCGACCGAAGCGGAGCAATCCGAGAGCGGTTCCGTGTTCCCACTATTACGTACCTGCACGTACGAAAAAAAGGTAGTCCAATATACCTACTAGCATAGATCGTAGAACCCAAGATGGGCCCCATCCCAAACTTCACGGCGCACGCAATCATGTCAATGTTGAGAAGAGTGAGCTCACTCTTTCCGTTCTAGTCGGTTGCAGGACGCGGTGGACGCCGGACGTTTTTACCTGTCATTATTCAGTGTCAACAACCAAAATAAGTAGAACCACAGCAAATCTCGCCGCTAGCGATTATAGGGGTCAAGTAGATTGGTTGTTTGTAAACCACTTACGATACATACAGAGACGCAGTTTATTACCAATTTCAAGATTCTCAGGGCACATCTATTGATTTATATCGATGCCTACTAGATACATTAGTATATAATGTCCATCCACATTCACACGTACAGTTAGTTATACGAAGTTTTCTGCTACCTAAAAACCTATAAATGTGAGAATGGTTGTTACTCAACTTTAAATCGATATACCTACATCCTAAACGGTCAGTCAAATCGAAAAACATTGAGAGAAAGCTAAACATTATTTTCAAATACCTATTCAACGATACCCCTCTTGACATATTTTGGTGATTTTCATTTTTTTAATTTGGACAATATGGCGTCCTGAATCCGCCATATTGGATTTACACTAATGTCATGTCTTTAGTGTCACTCGCCAGATTAAGAGGAATCGATTGACGTGTGAATCATAAAAATCGGCCCAGGCGTTTGGTCTGTATAGTGCCTCAAAGGAACATACAAACATACATACATACATACATACATACATACATACATACATACATACATACATACATAGACTGTTAAACACATTACCACTCCTTTGCGTCGCGCAGTCGGGTAAAAAATTGCCAACATGTACAATCATTTGATTTGAAAAAGAAAACTCAAACTATATACTATTTTACATTACTCAATCTATGTCCAAATCTATAAAAATATATATATATATATATATATATATATATATATATAATCACGACATGACATTACTCAGGTAAGACTGACAATAACAGAACAAATGACAATCACTGAAAGTGACACAAACAGAAATGACAAGTACACACGACTGACAATTAAACATGAATGTCATCTATACGTCAGTGTCACCACCACACAAATCATAAGCAGTAAAACAAGCAAGAAATTTACAAAACTAAAAAACGAATTGTAATAAAATTAAAGAGGGTGAAATAGCATTATACTACCCGAAGTGATAACTTATATTAACAGACACAGATATAATATGTACATCGTAGTGCAAAAATAAAAAATAAGTCCAACAAGCAGGTCAACGAAGGAACGTCGACAAAAAATGCGTTGCGTCGAAAATATGCCAGGCTTAGCGGTTACGCCTCGGTCTAGCGCCCGTAGCTGGTACTGTCGGGCCATGCGCATTCTTCTGTATAGCAGACGGCAGCAATTTCTTGAGGACAGCACCGCCACCAGATACAATTTTCTCAAGTTCACAGCGGCTACTAATTAGGTGGTGCTGACCATCTGTGAGAATGTGGATGTAACCATCACGAGTCCAGCAGCTTTTGACACCGAATCGCTCTCTAGCTGCCATAAATGTATGGTGCCTAGACTTTGAGAGGAACTCAGAGAGAGTAATATTAGTGCCCTTTAAGGATGATTTTAATGACCATAGCTTACTCCGGACCGCAAGATCTTTAAGTTTAAAAAGAATAGGTCTAGGCTTGCCATCGTTAACCCTGCCCATGCGCTGGCAACGGGAAATAGAACCAGTGCTGAAAGTGTCCAACTTAAGATGCGCAGTGACTGTGTTTACAACTAGTGTTGAGATGTCTTCCTCCTTCGCCTCTGGCACACCATGCAAAAGCAGTATTTTGCGGCGACTGCTCATCTCCAGCCTATCTACCTGCTGAGCCAGCATACCCATCTGTGACTGGAAATCTCGTAACACTTGCATGGTGAACATCTTGAACTGCACAAAGTCAGCTGCAAGGCTGCTGGTGGGGTTACCTGGAGGTGGAGTTTTGAGCAGCTCACTCTCAAACTGTTCCATCCGCTTATTTAACGCTTCCATCATGTCCACAAACGATATTGAAGTGCTAGTCATTGTGAGGAAATTGATGTGCTCAGGATGAAGACACTCTCAGTATGTATAAAGAGATTTAATATGGCAGAACAAAGTATATCGCTTAAATCACTTAATTTAACATGAATTAAGCCAAAAAATTCACTATTTATATTAAATATCACATAAATAAATAAGAGCAAATTTTAACTTTGTTGTCCCTTTATGCTTTATGATTATGCTGTTTTTTGTTTAAAGGTTAATTCCCGTGCGGTGGTTCTTAGCTATGTTTAGTTAATATCGATTAAAGATGGCCGCCTCCACAACGTATCTAAATTTATTAAAAAATATACAATTTTTTTTCACAACCTCCCTCAATATGGTTAATCAAATGATAGGGCTTGACTAGTAAAATACTATACACTGACAAGTTTTGGCCGATCCAAGATGGCCGCCACAACAAATGGCGAATTACATTATTTTCACTACTACCTCAATATGGGTATCAAAAGAAAAGACTTGACTAGTAGAATGTCGTACAGATTACCAATTTCAAGGTAGTCGGGGTAAATCATTTTTTTTATTGTGGTGAATTGTCCACAAATATTTATTTATTTATATTAAAAAAAAATACTATCTACCTACAAGTAATTGCACTACTTACTAGGTACATAACATCTACCTACTAGCTTTTTCACTTGACTGGCTACGACATCAAATAGATGAGTGAGTTGGACTTATAATAGTTACATTAATTTATTTTTCGCTTTTGAGTGCTGTTTTGTGGTTTTGAAGTTGGTTTAATTTTTCGTATAAAACTAACGAGCGTAAAATAGTTTAAAAATGTATGCTTATGTATTGATATTTGTTTAACTTTAGAGTTTGAAATGCTAAATTAAGTAGGTAGGTACCGGATTTACTATACCGAATAGCTGAAGTATAATACCGAAAAAATACCGAAAAACCGGGATACCGGTTTAAAACATTTTAATACCGAAAAAATACCGGTTTTGTCAGAAGTCCAATACCGCCATGCCCTCGTAACGTCGGCACGGATCGAGTTAAATTTTGAAACAGACATATATTATAGTCTGGAAGAACATATAGGCAGACTACTTTTTGTCTCGGGAAAACAACGGGAAAGGGAACAAGCGGGTAAAACCGCATAATAAATAAGTGGACGCAGAATATTTTAAAATGAAACACCAGGAATTTATAAACCTTCATGTAAGTAAGCTACACAATTTGTAGATTTGTTTTGCTTGTTAAACTTCACAATCTATGAACATAGGCAATTTTACAGCAGCCATAGGCTACAATCTAAAAAAAAAGTCTGTCAGTTAGATTGCTAAAAAATGTTGTACACGTATTATTTGTTTTGTTTCAGAAACAAAAAATAACTAAGTTACAGTGTTTAGAAGTTTCGCGTGACGTCACTAGTGGGTACAATTTTTACCCACAAATGACGTCACGGTCACGACACCCCACTCGGGAAGTTTGATGATCTACGAGTATATCTGTGTTGGTATTAAATAATTTGATAAAACAAAATGTACGTGTCTCGCATTTTTCCATGATCTAGCTGACTGACTAATTAGAATGGTTTATTTTTGACCCAGTCCAATACCCTAATAGGGTAAGTGTCTAAAATAAAGTACTTGTACCTAGGGATTGCTATCCGGCGTCATTATCAATCCGGCCGGATCCGAACGGATTCCCGTCGATCCGACCGATCCAGCCGAATTAAACAAATCTGAATTATTTTTTCTTTTCGGTTCAAAATGAATAGTTAGTAAGTTCATCATTGTCATTGTACATATATTCCGCGACCAGGTAGCAAATTTTGTGTAGGTATTTGAGGCAAGCTGAAAACTTGTCACATACTTCTACTGTTATACCCCAAAACGGAGGTGCATGTCTGAATGATGAGTAGCAGTGCAAAATGATTTATTAAAATTTTATTTATTTTTGGAATTAATACAAATGTTTGAGGCAATACACAACTTTTAAATGTTGTAGTTTAACGTTCAAAAAATAAAAAGTAATAATCTGGTAATAATAATATAATTTGATTTAGCCGGGGCTTTAACATTGCCAGGTGTATTAAAAAAATAATAAACATGTATTTTAGGCAATTAGAAATTTTAATAAGTTGTAATTTATAACAAAAAAAAAAAAATTGGCAGTCATAGGAACTGCCGATACAAGTGACAACTTATAACTCAGAATTTTGTAGATTACCTACTTTGGAATCTACGCGGGTGAAACTGGAGGGCGTGACCATGTGCACGGCAATCTAAAAATGCGCCGGAATTTTTAGAGATTTGTTTTGTCTTGCTACTCACCAGCCAGGTCGACACTTCCATGTTGGGATAACTGATCAATTATTTTACTAAAAACTGCTAGCACCGGATCGGGTCACCGGATCCGGTAAACTGGTACCGGATCCGGTAATAGGTTAAAGATGCCGGATCCGCCGGATTACCGGATCCGGTTTTCCGGATTACAATCCCTACTTGTACCACGTTTATGGTAGGGAAAATATACCGTGCTTTAAATATATGGGAAACTGAAACACAATATCATTCACGTTTTAAATAACGCGTAGTACCTATTTGTTTCTCTACATTATTTGATCCACATTCTACACCCGAATTTTACGTATTTTTCGTTTGAAAGTGCACATTTATGGCTCACCATGTTTTGTCACGTGATAAATTAAATACTGCGGTGTTAAAGCCCACTTTTTGAAAAATCGGGCGTTTCGTTTCGGTTCTAAGATTTACTTTTGAATTGTATCCACTTTTTGTGCCATTTTTTAATTTTTAGACTAAATTACTATTATTTCGGAATTTTAGAATTCACATTTTTTTAATGTTAAAATTAGCCTTTATTCATACTGGCACTAAGAATTTTCTTCCCATGTAATGTCGTAAATGTCTATAGCAGAAGGTCGTGTCGAGATTAGTTAATTGTAGGCAATAGACCAAAACCCTCTCACTGTAAGTCAATGTTGTTGATCATAGAATATTTTTATTTATTATGTAGCGTATGCCCGGTTCTGACAATATGTTGGCTGATGTGTCTTGGTAATCCTATCTATGGGAAATTACTGTGACTGTGAATAAATGTTTTGGGGTCAAGAGTTAAGCTCGTTCCGCAAACTACTAATATGAGTACTCTAGAAAGAACCACAACGTTCAAGTCTCGTTTGGAACTGAGTTCAAATACTTACGTTAAAAAACCAGAAAAAGTTGTTCGACAAACAAAGTTAGCAAGAGACTTTCCAAGCGCGGTGAAAACTCCTTGTGACTGGGCGGTTGATAATGGTTGTTTGGTTTCGCTTATAACTACAAACTCTACTGAAGTACTTTCGCAGGAAGTTTTGCTCCAGAAATGTCTTCTAATACAAACCTTGTTAAGTACCGAGTGCACACGTATTGCGTCATATGTATTAACGTTCCTATTCCGTTCAGCGTGATTGTACGGCTTTTGTTTTTAATCAGCTACAAAAACAACAACCATTTGTTTTTTTTAGCAAATAAATTATCCGATGTTTTTAGGCTACGATTACTATTATAATAAGAGGACTGTCTGTATGTTTGTCTAACTTTTCTAACTCTATTTCAAATATAAAATATTTTAAAGTCAAATCAGTTGTTGTACCCGCTGTCTAATTGAAAATGATTAACTTATCAAGACGCAAACTGTTTGTTACGTGTCAATGTAGAAAGAGAGTCCACAGCAGATTTAATTTAATTCAAACCTACATAATTACGGTAGAGTGAGGAACAAGTACGCCATGAGACTGAATGGAGTGACACAATATGTAAAGCAGCAGCTGTTGCTGTTTATTTTTATCGCTTATATGCCTACGGTAAGTGAGGGTGTGGTCGAACATGAGCGCGCTGATTTAGAAAATACCTATTCACTCTGACCTTGAAAAGTTATCGAAAACGAAAAATGAGTGGCTTAATGGTTTTTTTATGGGAGAGGTATTGGACCAACTTTACTGCTGAGCAGTCCAAGTTGATTATGATGATTAAAGAAAGAAAAAAACAAACACATGAGTTAATATTATGACTGTGGATGAAGAGGCACAATAGAAACAGTAGACCACTAGAGTAGAGCTAAACCGAGCAGATTTTGCTGAAATCTATTAAATGATACTGTTGGATGCTCTCCAATGCAAGTCATGTTTGGAGTGCGCCGAGCGAATTTATCAATCAAGAGAGCTTTGATTGTCGATTTTGAGAAACAATCGAGTGAGTGAGATCGAACATTTTGCTTCCTGCTACTAGTTTAGACTACTACATCTATGTGAGCTATGATTCACTAGAATATAAAATATTAAGAAAATACTTTGATTGAGCAGTTAGAAATGAGAACCAGAGAGAGACGAACTTCTTAGCATTCCATGGATTCACCGTGCGGGTGCCGGGTCCATCGTGTGGCAGAGAGAGAAATCGAATAGACCCCAAGACTTGTGACTCGGGCTGTAGGTTTAAAAGGGGCCCCTTATATTGACGTACGTCAACACTCACCTTCACTACAATAATACTTATGCAAGTTTATAATACTTATGTAATAGTAAATACAACCTTATTTTATATATAGAAACACGCAGACGGAACAAATGCCAGGATTCATCCCACAAATATTTATCTTAAGTAAGAATCGAGCTCTCGGTCTACGGTTCCGCAGGCAGATTAACGTAGGTACGTACACAACAGACTCAAAGGCACGCAACCAAGCTCTAGTCAGGTTTCATAACGTGGTGGATACATCTTTTTCAATAGTACAGAAAAAAATTACGAGACGAGCAAGACATGTGCCTGATGATAAGTAACATGCCCGCCACATAACTGAACAGTGACATGCGACTATTGGAACATGAAGAGTCCAAATCATGACCTAGCACTGCACTGCGCTCGTTACCCAGAGATATAAGATGTTTTATATCAATGCCGTTTCAAACATTGCCCTTAAAACCGATACACAGTAATGTTTGCACATTACTACTTGGCGGTAGAATAACTAGCAAATATGTGGTACTTCCCCAGACGGACTCTGCAAAGAATCCTACAAAAACCTACATATCTGCATTCCCGGCTGCATCTTTCCCATAAACACATTTTCTGTTCAAACAAATTCCTTGATGCCATGAAAGTACTTAGTATAAGTTGTGTGTAGGTGACAAAGCGAGAAACTTGTCGCATGTCTGTAGGTATTAAGTTGAAACTCGCACAAAGTTGCACAACTACCTTGAATAACATGTTACCTAGACAGTTTTCCAGCGGTCCTAACTTCTACGAGACGTCAAAATGTGTCGTGTAAGACAAATTAATGGGAACGTATCTTTATTTATCTACCTACTTGTTCGTAAACATTTCAATTACTATAAGATTAACTATAGAAATTCAGGACTGAACAAAGCAAAGAGGATCGAAGGGTTTTCATCCAGCAGTGGGGCTACTGGGGCTACCAAATACCAAAGTTACGTATAAAATTATTGTCTATGTGACACAAATGTCAATGTAATATGTCATTGTCTAAATAACAATAGGTAAACAAATGGTTGTTTTTTTTTGGGTTTTTTTGTGAACCCAAATGATGATAAAATCACACAATCCAGATCTATGACAAGTTCCATCAAGATCACACTACTTAGTGTAGTAAGCGCCTTACAGGAATGCACTAAAAATCAAGGTCAGTAAAAGACATAAATAACTGGTAGTCTAGTCGGCAGAACAACGGCTGTCGATCTCGAGTCCCTGGTTTGAATCTCACATTAACCACAGTCTTTTCGAAGTCATGTGCGTAATTTTGGTAACTTAAGAACGGTGAAGGAAAACATCGTGTGGAAGCCGACATGTACCTAGAATCTCTCGAGGATGTTTGCCATCCAGTTCCAGCAATGGTAACGTTTAGTGGGCTCCTAATGCTTATGCAGTAAAAGCAGAACCAATATACATAATAGACTATAGGCCCGTGAACAAAATTTACTGGTCAAATGAACCACAAAGTCGCAAACATTTTTTATTTTCCGGAAATTTTCAGGGAAAATTTGGTCATTTGATAATCGGCATCGGTTTCATACAGTTGCAATACTAAGAGGTAACCCATTATTCCGCAACGCCGCGCCGTACAAAAATAATGTGACAAGGGGAAATTATCGAGGGTTCAACTTCCTCTTTTCAGTGATTCGGGGAGGTGATTTGACACAACGTAAAATTTATTTATTCCAAAAGTATTTTGTGGATAGATAAAAATTTTATACGTGCCGAAAATTTTATTAATCCAAAAGTCAGTAAATGGCAAGAAATATATATAATGTGCTTTAGTACTGACGGATTCAGGTGGACCATCAAGCACCATCTTGAAAAAACGATACGTTTTGGCCGATATCTCGGAAACTGTGCACTTCAGGGCCAAAATTATTGAGATCATTATTGTAGAAAATAAAATTTTACACTAGGTACCTATACGTTGCCAAAACTTTTTTGTGAAATGTACTATTTACGATTTATAGCCCATTAAAGGAACTAATTTTTCTATCGCGGCCGATAACTCTTGAAATATTAAATTAATCTATAAAACGCATCAATCTATATTTAAAAACCAGTTTATTCTCTACAATTTTTAGTGGTAGGTGGCAGAGTCCGCCTGGGGAAGTACCACACCTTTGCCAGTTATTCTACCGCCAAGCAGTAATGTGCAAACATTACTATATTCCGGTTTGAAGGGAAATGTTTCCAGAGAAATTACTGCTTGGCGGTAGAATAACTGGCAAAGATGTGGTACTTCCCCAGGCGGACTCTGCCAAGAGTCCTACAACTACAAAAAGAGTAACAGATTTTGAACGTCTTATAAATCAAAACGTATGGACAATGCAAAAAAAAGTTTGAGGCAAAAGTTGTAGAGAATAAACTAATATAATTGGAACGAAGTTCCTTATCGCGCGTTATGAAAGGGAGCTAGACGGAAAAAAATCTCACGAAAAAGTTGTAACGTTTCGTGCCTATGACGTCATAGAATTAGAAGAATTAGAATACAATAACAAATTTCACCCATGTTAATAATGACCGGTTGGCGCATTTAGTAAGTAAGAGGTCACCTATGAAGATAGGTGCCCCCGGTTCGAGTCCCGGTAGTTAACGCAATACTCTTTTTGTTCTTTTTTCTCAACATTCTTTTTGTTATTTTTTTCCTGAGAATAATAGTGTTTATAAACGATCCCTCTTATCAACGCATTTAATTTAAATCTAAGTATTTTCTAACAAACAATAACGAAAAAAAAATCTATTGGCGATTTATCACTACAAACTGACTCTTGCGCTTAAAAATAGATGGCGTTGCACAATCCCTACGACCACTGCCCGAATCGACTTGCACATCAAAGATCCTATAATTACCAATAGGTGGCGCAGAACTCAAAATTTAATCAGCTGCGGATTGTATCCTACTCTAGTGTCATGGAAAATCTGGAGAGGTCACTACCGGTACGATAATTTTGTTCTTTTTTTCCTGAGAATTTTTGTAAAGTAATCATTCAGAACCGCAAAATAAACCCGAAATACAGTTATTTGACGATTTTCTTTCACTTTTGTCATATTCTCTTGCATTTACAATGGGTTTCATCCTATTATATTCAGCTGCAGGCATCAGTCACGAAACTGTTCCATTCATCCCGGATTACACTTTACGTCGTAGTTCAGACGTAGTACGTCACGTTGCGTGTAATGAACTGATAGTGTGATTGGACACTACTACCTCAATATGGGTATCAAATGAAAGGGCTTGACTAATAGAATACTATGCACTATGACAAATTTCAAATCCAAGAAAGCTGCCACCACAAAATGGCGAAATACGTTTCATTACTCCCTCAATATGGGTATCAAATGAAAGGGCTTGAATTAGTTCAATGTTATACAGATTACAAATCAGAAGTAGTTGTAGTTGGGGGTAAATCAAAATTTTTGATTTTGTACTTGTTTTTCCACTCGATTCTATGGTCTGTAATATTTCATCAATGTATTGTAATGATGTTGTTACGTTATATAGGTACTATCGTATATTAGATATCGTAATGTTCATGTAATATCGATTGGTGTGATTGACGCATACCTATTTCGACAAATTTCATTCGTAAAACTAATATTTGTAGGCAACATTGGAAATAATATGAGTACTGTTTCTAAATGCAATCCGAATGGCTAACATTCGGAATGATAATAATTAATCATTGTTATAATGTTTCTATAATACGTCAATGCTACTCCTTAAGTTTATGTTAAGTACTTACATTATATTTGTTAATAAGTAATAAAAAAATATTATTAAGTATAAGTATAACTTATTTTTTTATTACAATTCCTTCACTAATGTCGTAACGCCGACGGATATCGTGTCTGCCTCCACTTATAACGTTGGCCTCAGGGAGGATTACCCGCCTTAATCGACAAGAACTTCGTTCCATCCGGGTGTCCCTTGACACCTCTCAACTTTTTTTTTTTATACATTTTATTGATTAATCTAATATCATATTTCGAGAGTTATCGGTTACGATAGAGAAACCAGTGAATTAAATAAGTCATAAATCGCAAACGGTACGTTTCACAAAAAAGTTTTTTGCAACAAAAAGTGTAAAATTTTGTTTTCTACAATGCTGACCTAAATAACTGTTGCCCTAAAGTACATAGTCTCCGAGTTTCCGAGTTCCTAACTAAATGGTACATATTTTGTTTGATGAAGGGTTAGAATGTACGACATTATTTTTTTCTAATTTATTTACTTGAATACTATTTAAAGCAACTATAATATGTTGAAAATTGCTATAGTTATATTTGCAAAATACGTACAATTATATACAGTAGTTGTTATATATAAACAACCGTGCTATCATCATTGAAACTTGTAAACACAATGATGTTTACTCGTCTAAAGGCCGATTTACATTAGACGAGCGCATGCTCATTCTATCCCCACTGTATCAAATTCATTTGGTGTAAACAAACGGAGAGCATTCTTTCGTTGTTTTGTTTGCGTTCGCAAAGATTCTATGGAATATCTAAAGGCCGATTTACATCAGACGAGCAAATGCTCATTCTATCCCCACTGTATCAAATTGATTTGGTGTAAACAAACGTAGAACATTCTTTCGTTGTTTTGTTTGCGTTCACAAAGATTCTATGGAATGTCTAATATGGAAAACGCTAAGAACGATCTTTCGTTTACACTTAAAGATCGAGAAAGAATGCTTTTGTTCTAGCTCTAGCTCTATGTTCGTTCAGTTTAAATCGGCCTTTATATGGAAAACGCTAAGAACGATCTTTCGTTTTCACTAAAAGATCGAGAAAGAATGCTCTTGTTCCAGCTCTAGCTCTATGCTCGTTCAGTTTAAATCGGCCTTAACGTGTTAACAATTAATTTTCTCTCACGACCGCGCTATTTTATCACAATTACATTTAGTAGCATTATGTGGTTATGATGTTTACTAAGTTTTTTAACTTGGCATCTATTGCACGACACATCTCAATAAAAAAAAATCATCGATTTTTTTTATTTTAATCAGTTTTTTCTACAGATCTTCGTTTCAGTGGAGGAATGCATATACGCACCTTTCACCTTTCCGCCTAGAGAAGACGGTAGGGTTATATCGGACTCAAACCACGGACGGACATATGATAGTGAACCTATCTTTGATGCCTATGGTGGGAACGCGGGACTGTTTCGGGTTCTTCCGTGAACTCGCCACGGCTTACCCAGCTCCGTGCCCTTCGATGCCCTTCGGCACACACTAAAATCCAAGATATGCTGTGACCATCTCGGGGACCAACCAATAAGTGATCCCCCGCGACGGGTCAGGTCTGTGGTCCCGCCGCCTACGGGTCCTATCTGCGCCTAGGCCTCTGCATACGTGGATTAGTATGTGCTCATGATGATGATGATGATGATAATTATTATTTCGTTGGGATCATTTTTTATTTTTTTACGCTTGATGGCCACACCATATGATAAATAAATATATTTAAAATGGCTTATCACACACAGATAAAAGTACTACTTATTTAAAAAATATCGTCGTTGTTAACAACACTCAATAGATAAATGTAACCAATAAATTCCACCAAACAATTCGTCTTCCGTTGTACCAAAAACTGATTCTTTTTCCAACATAAAATTGCGGTCAATCAATCTCGATGGAAAACTTATAGGCTCATATAAAAAGCATTTCGCAAAAATGTAATTTGATTTTATTCCCCGGTTATGTTCAGTCACGGATAGAGTAAACACATTTGCAAAAGCGACGAAAACAAATTCACGCCGTATAAAAAGAACATAAGAACACTGTTTGTGTTTCTTGATTTAGAAATAGGAAAACAGAAGTGTTGAAAAAAAACGAGTGTGAATTTCTTGCAAATTGTTATTTTTCTACTCTACGTATAAACATACATATTATGTATATCGATGAGAACATCTCAATTAAAGCATTTAGCAATGCAGTACAAGACTAACCTATTTTGTGTCAAAAAAAAGTATGAAACTATTTCGTGAATTTCGATCGAATTTAGAAAACTATTCTATACTAGCAGTGCCACGCGGTTTTACTCGCGTAGTTCCCGTTCCCGTATTTTTTACGGATTAAAATGTGATCCAATGTGTTGTTCCAGACTATAATCTAAATATGTTTCGAATTTCAGACCGATCCGTTCATACGTTACGATGCGAACGCGACATCCAAATATCCAAACATCCACACTTTGACATTTATAATATTTAAAGGACTAGCAAGTAGGTATGCAGATAGGTAGGATAGAAGTCTTTTGTAGTTGTAGTGGACAAGTAGGTACCACATCTTTGCCAGTTATAATACCGCCAAGTAAGAGCAATATTTTTCGGGAAGTACTGAGCATAGAAACAAAACATCTTAAATCTCTGGGTGACGAGCGCAGTGCAGTGCTAAGTAATGGTTTGGCCTCTTCAAGTTCCAATAGCTGCGTATTACTATGCTGTTACGGGCAGGCATGTTGCTCACCATCAGGCACAAACACTGCTCATATCTCAACTCTATAGAATTAAAATATCTCCCGTGACGTTTACGTAGAATTTAAAAATAGTTAAGTTTCATGGAGGACCTATATTTTTTTTCGGGATAAAAGGTAGTTTGTGTGCCACTCCGTCAAGGTTGGATTCCACTTTCGTTATAAAAATCTAGGCTGTGGAATGCGTTGACTGAGTGGTTTTGTTTCGATTGTTACAATCTTGGTGATTCCAAATCGAGAGTGAATCGCTTCCTTCCGGATAAGTCCGCTCCAGCGTAATCCGCATGGTCACTTAACATCAAACGAGAAGGCGATAAAGTGCAAAACTGTCATTGTTCAAAAAATCTTTCTCATGGTCTCGTGTATAAAATCAAGCAAAACTTGAAGGAACTGTATGTTTTCAGGTGCATTTTCATCGTTGCATTTTGTTCTTCACAAATAGCGTCACAAATAGCACTTTACCGTCCTCTAAGATATTCACAGCTAAACGGCCAGCAAATAGTTCATTTGCACCTCTCGATCACGCTCCGAGTTCCACCGCCAATACATAATGCAGTCGACCATTATTCATCGTGGAATGGTTTATTCATCACCTCCACGGGCCCTGGTATTGAGGTTCAACCTCTGATTTTATAAAGAGAAGTTTGTTTGAGAAGATGTTTGCTTCGCGAAATAAAGTTTGTGTGTCGACGACTTTCGTGAAGTATTCATAAATACTCAGATTTCAAGTTCACATCTGATTTGAGCAAATAAGCACTCAATGTTATTTGTTATGTTTCTCAAAGTCTTCTGGTTAAGTTAAATAATATAATTATGTGACTGTTGCAACAATCCACAAGGGAATAACTAGATGTCCTCTATCAACGTCGTAAATTCTAATTCTGCCAGAATCTCGGGATATTTTTTAATTAAGTGTAGAAGGATAGCCTTCTCATCACCACGGAGTTTAACAGTGAAAGAAAACATCGTGAGAAGTATGTTCCAAGAAAGATATCAATATTAGATAATATGTTTTACTTATTTTGTTTCATCCGCAAGCAACTATCTCACGCAATTCTTCCGCGAATCAAGAATTAAAAGATAACTTTCATTGTATGCCCAGATAGATAAGCAGCTGTAATTTAGCCCTGCGTGGACAAGTTTTTAAAACTTTATATTAGTTTTCATGATATTTCCCGCAAGACGAAGCATGTGTAAATATAACAAGCAATTATACGCGATTGTGAAATCTTGAATGCGTTCAAATAAACTAGGGTTGGTTATGAAATGTTTAACATAGTCTGAAATAGCGGTAGAGCTCTTTTTCCACCGGAGTATGCCTGGGGCAAAACCACAGCCTTGTCAGTTACTCTACTTCTAAGCAGTTCTGTGCAAACATTATTGTGTTCCGGCATAAAAGGCAAATGTTTCAAGAGAAATTGCTAGGCTAAAAGTTAAAACATCTTACAGTGTAAAGCGCAGTGCAGTACTTGGCAGCGATTTGGATTCTTCATTTTCAAATACCCACGTGGCATCTGACTAGTATGGGCAGGCTTGTTGCTTACCATCAGACGCATGACTTGCTTATCTCGTCACACTAAACAATAAACAAAAAGGGGTTTGGGGCCTTCTCTTATGGTATAAGTAGAGAGTCAAGGTCATAATCTACCACGCTGGCCAAGTGTAGGTTGGCTGTTAACACACACCAAATAGATATATTTTTTGGTTTCCGTCATCATCATCTCAGCCAGATAATGACAAGCTTGTACATACATCTGCAGGATTAGAATCTGCGACTTTACGACTCTGAAATCGGATGTTATTACGCTACCGCAATTAAATATTAGATTTAAACAAAAACACTTTATGTTTATCTAACTACATATATATACTATACCTATCTAACTGTAAAATTGTAAACACCATCAGATTACTAACCCTTAATTTGATTATGTAAAGTATGCTTAACAGTCTGGTTAAAAAAAAAAATACAAGTTATGTGTGCGTTCAAACAGTTATTTTTCAATTGTATGTGATTTTTTATGTAATCTTTTTTCGGGTAATTTTTAATATTACCTTTTAGTATGAATATTTTTGAGATTTGAGCGTCAAGATGACGACAAACGATAACAAGTATAAAGAAACACAAACAAAAGATATACAAGTAAATATATCTTTTAAATAAAGGAATGTGCATACAATATTAAAGTAACGGTTTAAATCGGTTGATGTGTGTTTAAACTTCGTTTCTATTTATTTTTTAAGCGTTCGACTCCTAAAACAAGGATATGGTAGGCCTCTGACAAATGTGTTAAGTCCACTCAACAAAGTTCGATGATAGGTAAACGGCGCTTAGTTTTTTGTGTTGGGTATTCTCAACAAAAATAAGAAAAAGTACAATTTACCATGTGGTAATCACAAAATCCTGTTGTATGTGCTTGCTTAACCTACTTGGCTAGTCTTGCACTTGACCAGTTAATTTATTTTACTGGCCAGCTGTTTATTACCTTATTAAGTAACTACCTTCTTACCAGCAGTATGGAAACCTCTAACACTTTCTACGTTCTACAGTTACGGTAAACCTACCTACACGGTATTGTCCCGTAGATAATGTCACATTTGAGAAAATCCACTATTTTCCAGAACATGGAATAGGGTATGGTCGATGTATATACTGCAAAAAAGGTATCACGACTGTGTATTGCCTGAAATGCAACGTAATCCTTTGTTTTCTCAAAGAACGTAACTGTAATTTTAATTATCATTACAAAACGAATAAAATTTGCTACCTTTATCTACATCATTGAACAAATAAATTAATATAACACTAAGTGGTTTTGATTTTAAACTATCATTTTATACAACTTGTTAAGCCAGCTTAACATAATTAACAGTAAGTCCATATTTCAAAATCCGTTTTTAGGGTTCCGTAAAACGTAAAAACGGAACCCTTATAGATTCGTCATGTCTGTCTGTCTGTCCGTATGTCACAGCCACTTTTTGCTGAAACTATGAAAACTACACTGTTGAAACTTGGTAAGTAGATGTTTTCTGTGAACCGCATTAAGATTTTTACAAAAGTTTAAAAAAAAAAAAAAAATTAGGGGTGCCTCCCATACTGAGAACTGAAGCTCAAAAATTTTTTTTTCATCAAACCTACACGTGTGGGGTGTCTATCGATAGGTCTTAAAAAATGATGTTGAGGATTCTAATATAATTTTTGTCTACACTGAATAACTTGCGCGAGAGACGCTTTCAAATGTGTGTGTCCCTCTCTCTAACTTCTAAAGTAAGAGAATGAAAAAACTAAAAAAAATATATGATGTACATTACCATGAAAACTACCAACGAAAATTAGTTTGAACTCGATCTGATGAGTAGTTTTTTTTAGTACGTCATAAATACACTATTATTAAAACTTCGATCAAAGTTACAACGAACTATGTGTACTATGTATATTATGTTACTTGCTGGAACGGAACCCTTCACGGGCGAGTCCAACTCGCACTTGGCTACTTTATTTTTGTTGAGTATAATTAACACGCATTTTCCGGAAAACCTTTAAAGGGAGATTTTTTTTCACATTTTTTCTTTATTATTTAGGGTACCAAAAAACAGGTAGGTATATTGAAAAATGACTTTGTTTTTTCGTGTGTTTTTTTTGCCATATTAAGGGCTAAATTAATCCGTCAGATTACAATATCATGATAAGATAATAATATTATCATGATATTGTAATCCGACGGATTTTACAATTTGGCGTTTACATAAGTATATTAACTTTCTCCTACTTCGATAAAACATAGTAATATTACTGTTTTAAAATTTTCAATCAAAGTGAAAGCACCCATGACTTTTATTCAAAATCCTTTGATAAACTATAACGCGTAGGCGTAGCCCACAATTATTAGGCTCAAGCACCTACGTACAGATTACTATTCTAACAAAACGAATAACCACATAGATACAAATATGTTTTTAATAGTACAATTTTTTTTAGTTTAGAAACAAACATGTTTATGAATGTGTTTTAACCTTACTGACGATAAGTCAGTACGATTAAAACACACATTACGGCATGTTTTATTAGTATTTGGAATCTCATCTTTTGTCGCTAGCCATCCCTAAATATTTACGCGTCACCTGGTATCATGTCTTTTCCTGTAGTAAAGCGTATCTGAGAAAATATTTATATAATAAACTCACTGTGTGATAGCGCCGTATTCACTTATGTCCCAGTAAAATTTTCATAAAATTTAATAACTTTGTACATTATTTCATTAATTAATATGTAAAATGCATGCCTCGTAATTTGTATCTCCTTAACTTTGCGATATATTATGAAAACAATACATCGTTATTTTTTTTTCAGTAGTCTAATTTTAACAACTTTATCTACTGCCGTTACTGAACACAACAAGCAGTAAAACAATCGAAAATCGGATGGAAAAACAAATCACGGAAACTAAGCAATTTATGTTCACTACCAGCATTTACGCATGAGTATACGCGTATATTGTACGAGTAATAGAATTAGATACGTATACATACGTATCAGTGTAATTTGTTTACATGTAGTAAATTTACTGTCAAGGTCAGGCAATCGGCCAACCCTGGAGGTACCCTCAAATTTAATAATCACTTGAATTTCTTCAGTTACGTGTCGATCGCGGTCAAGTAAAGTCGATGACAGTTGTGTGCGGTAAAATACTAGTGAAACGTTATAGGTATAGTGCTCTTTTATTTTGGGAGTGAAATAAAACACCGTGTTTATTTTAATAAATCGGACACTGCACAAGTCTTAAAATGAAGTGAGTAGCAGAGCAGTATGCCTATTCGAAAAGGCGTTTGTGTGTGTCGATCATGATGGCGGAAATTATTTTGAACAAATACTAAATAACTGTGAGTACGAATAGTTTAGTAAATATGTGATTGTTGTAAGTAGTTGTTTACAACTTTTTGCATATTTATGCCAAATACACGTTATTTTTTTATTCTGTCTAGCGTGTAAAGATAAAATAAATTGAATGTAATTGTGTCGGTTCAGGCCCAAGAAATTAAAAAGTATTACATAATTTGAAATTATAAAAAGTAGGTAGTTTTGCAAGGCAGGCGCACGGTTGTCGTAAGTAGTACCGGGCGAAAAACGGCCACTGGTAGGCCAGAACGGCATGAGAGAGATGCAAATAGCTGTACAAAATAGAAAACTACGACGTCATTTTTTATTAATAATGACGTCGTAGTGTTTTGCTCACAAACATGACCAATTGACCAAACTTTTAGGCAGGATTTTTGGAAATTTCAACTAGTCACAGTTTCTTAAATTATTGCACAGTTACCTACAATGTGCCATGTTGTCTACATAGCCTGTTAATTTTTTATAATTAAAAAATAATAACGGTGTTTATCAACCCCCGCTGAAGGTTTATAACTCAGAAAATTTTCTAAACTAAGACGCGGCAATACCGTTACTCTGATTTAAAAAAATAAAAATGTGTATGTGTACTTATGTAGGTACTCATGGAAGTACGAGTAGTTAGTACTTTTTCTCTTTATTCCTCGTTTTAAGAAGTATAACTTACTTATAACTAAGAAGTATAATAACTTGAAGCATAGAATATATATTATAATATCTTCAACGCAAGAAGCATGCATTAACCTGAAGTTAGTTACATAGTTAGTTATGTTTACTAAAATGTTGACTGGGCTAACTTTAGAGTGTCGGAATTAGAGCGCAGCGTGCGCGCGCATCGTAAATTATTTTTTCTCGTAATTTTTCCCCACTCGCCGAAAGAAGTATAATAAATACGACAATAGCTTAATTTTCTTTTTAAGGTTGAACTTGAGCAGATTGTCATTGCCGTATTATATGCCAAGCTGCTATAAGGGCTAAGTTCAAGCGTAGACCAGTTATCTGCAGGTTTCTAGACAAAAGTGGTTGATATGGACTAAAATGAGCGTTGCAGAGAACACCGACCGTTGAGAGACTAGCATTGATAGACATTTGGTCGCCTGAGCAGTGATCAATGGCCAATCACGTCAATCTATCTATCAAGAAGTCCAATGTACATGAAATTTGACCAGCAAATATACCATATGCAGAACGATTGTACGATCCACAGTCTGCTCAATTCAAAGACTTCCAAGACGTGATACAAAATGGCTTTTCGGTACGCTACGACTACAGCCCAATGAGTTAATCACGTCTGTTTCTCGATTCAACTGGACTACAAAACTTTAACAGTAGGTACCGTTGTATTTTGTTTTGTTTGGAATAAATCCGTCAGTATTTCCTACGCTCCACAATTGTGCGACAAAGGAGTTTCACATTCTGCTTGTATGCGGTATCTTTAATCGCATTAAAAATTCTAAAGCAACATTTCTGCCATGGTTTTATTTGTTATCCTACAAGCTTTTGGTATCGTACACGACGTTTACAGATGTTTCATATCTTTCAACTTTCTTTTTACTATTGACTGACCTCGTGGCTTAGTTGGTAGTAGCTCTGCCTACGAAGCCGAGGGTCGTGGGTTCGATTCCCACCTACTGCAAATATTTGTGTGATGAAATTAAATGTTGGCACTGTGTCTGGGCGTTTCTATGTATAATAAGTATGTTTTTAAAACTATATAAGTATTACATCAGCTATCTGGCCGCCATCATACAAGTCTTGCTTAGTTTGGGGTCAGATGGTGTTGTGTGTGAATTGTCTACCAATATTTATTTGTTAAATGTAAAAAAAGCATGGAATTGAAGTTTCTTGACGAAATTTGAACATGAGACAGCCTAATTTTCTTCATAAGCTTACCAATTAAACGTTTTAAAAAATATTGACAAAGAAATCGTGTAAAGTGAACAACTGCTTAGAAAAACGGCACGTATCAATACTAATCAGGGGCAATAGTGTTTATTCCGAATAAACACTATTTTTATACTAAACTTAATCCCAATCTGTTGGATCACTACAAGCGTGAAGAAATAACAAACAATACAATGGATATAACAGTGTTTATTAAGAGCCAACACAAACATGTTGGCTTTTAATAAACATTGTTTTATGGCGTCCCGATTTTTTTTATCCCAACGTATCATTACATCAAATACCTACTACTTGACGGCTATTCCTTGATTAGGCTGAGGGTATTTATGAGCCGTAGATTAAACTAAGAGTAGATCCATACTAGTATTGTACGGACACTCCTCACATTAATTAATCCCAAACAAAATTAAGCTTATTTTATGAGTATCAGCGAGCTGATATGATACATAATCTTCATAGAAAATATCTGTAAATACATAATTTTGATCCATAGAAATATTATTTTATAAGTGTCCACAACGCAAATATTTGTTGAAATCTACGAATCGGCATGATGACTGGATCAAAAATATACTATTCTAATTAAATTATTAGGTAGGTTATGGGAAAATACGGAACACGTATTTTTCGTTTTAAAATCGTATTTTTTTAAAAATCGGCCAAGTTCGGCCAATCATCAAAATCACGGTTTGGGGCTGTGATGTCACGTAAAAATACGTGCTTAATATATATTTACTAGCTGACCCCGCAAACGTTGTTTTGCCTTAGTGAACAACCCTTGTCACTTAGGGGTATGAAAAATAGCTAGTAGCCGATTCTCATACCTACAGAATATGCATATAAAATTTGGTTAAAATCAGTAAAGCCGTTTCGGAGGAGTAAGGAAACAAACACTGTGACACGAGAATTTTATATATAAGATAACCTAACTGACTGACTAATTAGTTTTTTTTTGGTCACCATACGTTTAAAGTAACTTTTTTAGAGTTCCGTAAAACGTAAAAACGGAACCCTTATAGATTCGTCATGTCTGTCTGTCTGTCCGTCCGTATGTCACAGCCACTTTTTGCCGAAACTATGAAAACTACACTATTGAAACTTGGTAAGTAGATGTATTCTGTGAACCGCATTAAGATTTTTACAAAAAAAGATAAATTAGGGTTGCTCCCCATACTGAGAACTGAAACTCAATTTTTTTTTTCATTAAACCTACACGTGTGGAGTGTCTATCGATAGGTCTTCAAAAATGACGTTGAGGTTTCTAATATAGTTTTTGTCTACACTGAATAATTTGCGCGAGAGACATAGTGGTAAAATGTGTGTGTCCCCCTCTAACTTCTAAAGTAAGAGAATGAAAAATCTAAAAAAAAAAAAATGACGTACATTACCATGCAAACTACCAACGAAAATTAGTTTGAACTCGATCTGATGAGTAGTTTTTTTTTAATACGTCATAAATACACTATTATTAAAACTTCGATCAAAGTTACAACGAACTATGTGTACTATGTATATTATGTTACTTGCTGCAACGGAACCCTTCATGGCCGAGTCCAACTCGCACTTGACCACTATATTTTATACTGGTACACGTTAATATCCTTGTACTTTAACTACTACTCTGGCAAGTTACTCACAGGCAGTATGCATAGTTTCGGGATAAATTGTATGAACAGTTTAGAGTGATTATAACTTCTATCTCATCTACGAGTACCTATATCTTATTTATCAGACACAGATTTTTATATTTTTTTAGTAATTAAAGTATTGTATTTTCTACAATAAAATTGTAGAAGTATAAGATTATTATTGATTGATTAGTGCAGACCACAGTGAAGAAGAAAATATAAGAGATCTGCAATTTTAAACAATGGAATTTCAAAAAATCTCTGTTTATACAGAAAGTAAGCATAGTATAAAAGAGGAACTAGTCACACAACGGGTCGACCATACAACTACTCAGAACTACGAAATCATTCCGTCACTCCGTTTTGCTACCTCGCTCTGCATCAATGAAAATGCAGCGCCTCCTCCTATGTTGCTGATAATTTCTGTCGTGCTCCAGGCATACTCAAGTGTTCCTACGCATATTTCAAATGGGTAATTATTCTAAAGATGTACTGATATTTTATGATTGCGCTATCTACCACTAACTTGTCTGCTTCTTTGTAAAAAAAATATCATCATCATCATCTGCAGTCTGTAGACATCCCTCCCCTGCTGGACTTAGGCCTCCCCCAAAGATCCACAATTACCTCTTATGACATCTTAACTCCTCCATTCACCGACTTCCCGCGACCGAGACAATATCATCGGTCGATCATGTGGGGGGGCCGTCCTACACTGCGTTTGCCGGTTTGTGGTCGCCATTCAAGAACCTTTACTCCCCAGCGGTTGTCGGTTCTGCGAGCTATATGAACTATAAGCGCGCTTTTTCATTCGGTACAATATCATTTTTAACACTAAAAATGATATTGTACCGAATGAAAAACCTACAAAATTAATCACGCAGCCACAAGAAATATGGCATCTATCCTAATAAAGCCGTCTTGTTTTTATCATCTCCCAAATCGTTCCGCAACAGTTGTTCGACCGAACGTCACGTAAGAAACGGCTATCACGTCCGCGTTATCTTGGCCTGCAAATTCACTTTGGCTGTGGCTATAAAAATGATACATCGCGATACTTTGGGACGGAACGCCTCAAGGCTCAGGCGCTAAGGATGGCTAGCGTGTCGCCATCCCACCGGAATGCGACTACCATAAACATAATCGCTCTCATCAGCTGTTGCCTATATTGATGGCAGTCCGCGCAACATTTTTACGGGGTCCCATTTACGAACCGTGATAGAATTTGCTTTCATATAAATTTTTATGATCAGTTCATGGCATTTCAGTGTGAAAAGTGAGATAGCAAACTGTTACGGCCGCAACGCAACTCGTAACTCCCCCAAATGGATGAAACTTTACGCCCAGATTTCATATTAGCTTTTGTTCTTACGAACAGTAAGAATTTAAGTAGACGCCACGAAAAGAAATGTATTTTGGTGAATGCGGAAAACTTGGATAAACTTTTGTGATGTTCCGACATTCATTGCTGTTTATTTTTGCAAGACAGAAAAATCACACTAAACTCACCACACCGAAATTGAGCTTCTTGTACCTACAACATATTAACCCTATAAATTTACCTGACGTCCTCAATATTTCAGATGTTTTCACCGTTCTGACCTCTTTTAATAAATTGTGATATTTCGTTCAGGAAGGGAAGTCTTTGGATATCATCTTGTAGGTAATGTGTAGACGCGACGTCAAAGACAAACACTCATCTCTGAAGTATAACAACAACTTCGGTTATAACTTTTGATTTCTAGAGCTGTGTTGTTATTTACCTAAACTTATTAACATTTTCCGAAAACATACTCGTACCTATATCTCGTTTTAGACTAAGAATAGGTTCTTATCATATTTAATATACGTTTTTTTCTTTATTTGAAATATAGGTTTACAAAGTGACATATATAACTAAAACGTGTTTTAAATTATTTTTTTGTGATTAAATATGGCTGTATACTACACATCTACATACATCATGTACTACAGATGTACTGTGTACATCTACACATGTAGTATAAGCCTAAGGAAAATCTAAACAGATACGTTGAGATCTGTAGAGCGCAAATACGTATGAACACACATTGTTTAACTATTTATAAGATTTATACAAATTTTATTTGATTATAACTACCCCATTTTAGCATTTAAGGTTAAGCAAGCCAGCATACTATGACTTTTTTTAAGTTCTGTCAAATCAAATAGGTTAAGATAATTATTTTTAATGATTACGTTGTGCAACGAACTCGAAAAGACAAAATTAAAGGTTTCGTTATACAGTAGTTATGTATCTAATGTTTAATCAATAAAACAGAGAAAGCTGAGAAAAAGTAAGTAATGTGCTCTCAGCGGTGGCGTGATGGATCGCACTCGCGCGGTCGCGATGTCACTCAGTGTCATCGAACGATCCGGAGATTTATTCCTATTACGAACAGCATTATTGCCTCCGCCTTACTTCGTCTTGATGTGGGTTGAACAAACTTGGTGTTATATGAGAGCCGAGCAAATAGGTCGGGTTAGTGATAATGCTAGTTGTTCCTCAAATAAAAATAAAACAAACATTTAGGACGAAAATACACTACTACGTAATATACTACAACCAAATTTTAGTTTTTTTTTCTTCATTTCATTCTGTGAATAAGATAGAATTAATAGAACTTGAAGATTTATTTTCATTAATAGTCCACTGGCTTTTAAGAACTATGCTGTAATACTATCTTCCTCCACGGCTTTGCGATTTTTGAGCTGTTTAAGGACTAACACGATTTTATCCAAGTTTACACAATCAAACTATGTCCGAAACAACACTTGACCAGTTTTTTGTACCTTCTATATTGCGTACCCAATAATACATCCAATAAAACTTTTAAATTTGTAAACATTACCGATTTTGTTTCAAAACAAATTGGAAACAGTTATATACATTTTTTTTTTGTGTAGAGAACCTCTAATATTTTTATTTGTTGATTGAACCACCGTAACAACAAGTACCCATGTGCTGTAAAAATCTAGTTACATACCAATAAAATTCATCATCATCATTCTGAGGCTGTGACCACTGTTTTCATCGTTCGTCTCGATCCGTTCCAATCCTGGGTTAATATCATCCAGGTGTGTCCTGCGATATTCTGAGTATCATCAATTCTGTTCATTTTTCTTGTTACGAGTATTTGCCACCAATTCGTAAACGTCTCAATTCACCTGCCATTGGTCTACATACCTAACAACACCACGTTTCTGCACTAATCGTATCCAGATGTGATTCGCGAAGTGAGCCAGAATTTCCAAATGTCATGCATCTATCTTGCCGATGGAAAACCAACCTACAAACACTAGGTTAGTTTAAAATACATAGTCGTAAGAGAGTCATATAGAAGTACACGTAAACAGAACCAGCAGACTAGACCAACAGAGGCTTAAGATCTTCATCCCATTTAAAACGTTTCAATAGCTTAAGATAAAATTACAAAGCACAATTGATAAAAATTAATTCCATCTTTAAAGATCAGGTTCATAGAATCACTAAAACTATAGAGCAAACCCTTGAAGAAAAAAATAAAGTAGCCAAGTGCGAGTTGGACTCGCCCATGAAGGGTTCCGTTCCAGCAAGTAACATAATATACATAGTACACATAGTTCTTGTAGTTCGTTGTAACTTTGATCGAAGTTTTAATAATAGTGTATTTATGACGTAGGTACTAAAAAAAAACTACTCATCAGATCGAGTTCAAACTAATTTTCGTTGGTAGTTTTCATGGTAATGTACATCATATATTTTTTTTAGTTTTTTCATTCTCTTACTTTAGAAGTTAGAGGGGGGGGGGGCACACATTTTACCACTTTGGAAGCGTCTCTCGCGCAAGTTATTCAGTGTAGACAAAATTAGTATTAGAAACCTCAATATCATTTTTTAAGACCTATCGATAGACACCCCACACGTGTAGGTTTAATGAAAAAAACATTTTTGAGCTTCAGTTCTCAGTATGGGGGGCACCCCTAATTTTTGTTTTTTTTAAAAACTTTTAAAAAAATCTTAATGCGGTTCACAGAATACATCTACTTACCAAGTTTCAATAGTGTAGTTCTCATAGTTTCGGCAAAAAGTGCCTGTGACATACGGACGGACAGACAGACAGACAGACAGACATGACGAATCTATAAGGGTTCCGTTTTTACGTTTTACGGAACCCTAAAAATGTGCTCTACAATATTTTTAGATGTAGCGCAAGCTTTTGACAAAGTGTGGCATGAAGGGCTAACACTCAAATTAAAATTACTGTTACCTAAACAATTTTCTGATATTTTAACATCACATATTTCGAACAGATTATTTAGAATCGCTAAAAGAAATTAAATCTGGAGTACCACAATGAAGTGTACTTGGGCCTGTACTTTACTTGTTGTATACTAGTGATAGTGGATTCTGGCCTTAACTCTCTCCTTGCGAGAGAAGGCCCCGAGTCCCAGCAGTGGGAACGTTTAGTGGGCTGTTGATGTTGATGTGATACTAGTGATATCCCAGCTTTAGACATCAGCACTATCGCAACCTTCGCAGATGACACTGCTATCCTGGTAATAATAGGCGACACCCACGCAGAAGCCACAGAGAGGGTGCAAATAGCAGTTAATAAAATACATGATAAGACAAAAATGTGGCGTATTAAGCTAAATGAGTCCAAAACTGTTCACATAGACTTAACAAACAAGAACAAACAATATCATCCAGTATTCATAAATGGACAATGTATACCATACGAAAATAAAGCCAAATATTTAGGCATGACTCTAGATGCGAAGTTACGCTGGAAAACTCACGTCAAAAAAAAAGAGAGAGGAACGCTACAAAAACATGTATTGGTTACTTGGTAGAAACTCCGTGCTGTCAATACATAACAAAATATTATTATATAAACAAGTCCTAATGCCAGTGTGGACTTATGGTATACAGTTGTGGGCTGTACCAAAAATAGCAACATCGAGATAATACAACGTTTTTAAAACAAAGTACTCTGGGATATTGTCAATGCACCCTGGTATGTGAGAAATGCCGACATTCATCGAGATCTTGGAATGGATATTGTCGGCAAAGTGATAAAGAAGTACGCAGAAGCACATGAACGCAGGCTTCATCATCATGTGAATGTCGAGGCTATCGGATGTGCAAAATATAGGCATCTGAAACACGGGTCTTAAGCCCAGCCCTTATGTTGGAAAACAATTCGTATGACTCCTTTGTATTTGTACGCTTCCAGTTACGATGAAGCGTAAGCTTGAGCTTAATGTCATCCTCCCAGTATACATAAGAAAGTAACTCGAGCAGTGTCACACCTCTCGAAATTCCAATCTCTATTGGGGTTAATATTACTTGGCTCAACGCGTTCGCACTGTCGGCAGCATACAATTTTTATATTAACGTCAAGAGGCGAGTGATGAGGGTATATTTTTTCTAGGTTGTCTGAAACCTCAACATGTATTACATCAACGCACTTCCTCACCAATACCACATCCAGCATCCTACCATTTACATTAGGTACATTATTATTATCAATCAAGTCACAGAAAGTCATTAAATAGCCATAATAATTATTTACATTCAGTGAGGCTGTAAGGTGTGTAAGGGGGAAGCGCTTAACATCTAGTTTCCCCAAATGTCAACCTCTCCTGCGCGCGGTACACCCTGCTGCCGACTAACGAGGCTCTGACGACCGAACCAATGGCGGTATATCCATTTAAAAGCCAGTCCTAAATTGACCTGGCCGGTGACGGGCAGCGGCGTCATCGGTGCAAAGGACTGGCTCCGCGGTCACCAACCCGCCTGCCAAGCGTGGTGACTATGGCAAATACCCCCCCATATGATGGTCACAACAAAGAAACGGCCCCTAGTCCCCGGCGGCTCCGTTATTCCAGGCGCTGGTGGCAGCCTTGGTTCCGGCGGAGCATGGGGTGCTAAGAATCCCCGGCAGACGCCCCGCCACCAAACCCAACGACTCGACCTGGCAACGTACAACGCACGGACGCTGAGGGCTGACGAAAAGATTGTGGAGCTGGAAGAAGAAGTGGACAAGTTGCGCTGGGATATCATAGGGTTATCCGAAGTCCGTAGACAGGGCGAGGACAGAATAACCCTCGAATCCGGCAACTTGTTCTACTACCGGGAGGGAGATCAACAATCCCAAGGGGGTGTCGGGTTTATCATCCGCAAGTCTCTCGTCAACAACGTGTTAATGATCGAGAGTGTGTCGAGCAGGGTTGTATACCTTGTACTTAAAATAACCGACCGGTATTCATTGAAGGTCATACAGGTATACGCACCGACCTCGACACATCCCGACGAAGAGGTTGAGACCATGTATGAGGACATCTCCAAAGCCATACATGTCTCGCCAACACATTTCACAGTTGTGATGGGAGACTTCAACGCGAAACTAGGCAAACGTAGCGGTGATGAGTTGAGAGTGGGACAATTCGGATATGGGCAGCGGAACCCAAGAGGGCAACGTCTAGCTGATTTCTTGGAAAGGGAGAGCCTCTTTATGATGAACTCCTTTTTCAAGAAACAGCCACAACGAAAATGGACCTGGATTAGCCCAGATGGTTCCACAAAAAATGAGATCGACTTCATTATGACGACTAAACGGCAAATATTCAGCGATGTCTCTGTGATCAGTAGGGTTAAAACCGGCAGCGATCACCGTATTGTAAGAGGCACGCTGAATCTAAACATTAAGTTCGAAAGATCACGTCTAATGAAGTCCACGCTCCGACCAAATTATGCTCAAATCGAAGATCCCGACAACTTTCAACTCGAACTTCAAAATCGCTTCGAAGCCTTAGATGAATGCGTAACGGCGGATGAAATAAACGACAGGCTGGTGGAAACTGTTCAAGCAGTTGGCAGGGAATTTTATAAGAGCCGACGCCAGAATAGAACCCAAAAGCTCTCCGATCATACTCTGAATCTCATGGCGGTTAGGCGAGATATGCGATTGCAGTATTCGGTCGACATGACGGTATACAGACGGCTCAATAGACAGATTTCTACTTGTGTGCGACGCGACATACGCTGCTTCAATACTTCGTGTATTGAAGAAGCGATCAAGCGGAATAAAGGCTCGAAAGTGTTCGCAAGAAATCTGTCTCTTGGGCAAAGTCAATTGACCAAATTGAAGACCGACAGTGGTAACGTCGTCTCGTCGAGGGCCGAGATTTTGGAGGAGATTGAGAGGTTCTATGAACAGTTATACACCTCTACGCAAACACGACCTGTCGTTAGCATGGCAAAAGACCCAAGAGCCAAGCTGACCCGACACTTTACCGAAGACATCCCGGAAGTCAGCCTGTATGAGATTAGGATGGCCCTCAAACAACTTAAGAACAACAAGGCACCTGGCGACGACGGAATTACGACTGAGCTTCTGAGAGCGGGTGTAAAACCGGTACTTAAAGTCCTCCAGAAGCTGTTCGACTCCGTCATACTTGACGGTAATACGCCAGAAGCGTGGAGCAGAAGTGTGGTGGTGCTCTTCTTCAAAAAAGGTGACAACACCTTGTTGAAGAACTACAGACCCATCTCACTTCTGAGCCACGTTTATAAGTTGTTTTCGAGGGTAATCACGAATCGTCTCGCACGCAGGTTTGACGACTTCCAGCCACCCGAACAAGCCGGTTTCCGAAAAGGCTATAGTACCGTAGACCACATACATACGCTTCGGCAGATTATACAGAAAACCGAGGAGTATAATCGGCCACTATGTATAGCGTATGTGGACTATGAGAAAGCCTTCGATTCCATCGAGACCTGGGCAGTGCTTCAGTCTCTCCAGCGATGCCGCATGGACTATCGCTATATCGAAGTGTTGAGGTGCATTTACAGCAAAGCCACAATGTCTGTCCGATTACAGGACCAGTGCACAAAACATATCCGGCTACAGAAAGGCGTGAGACAGGGATATGTCATATCTCCGAAACTGTTCACTGCCGCGCTGGAAGATGTTTTCAAGCTACTGGACTGGAACGGACATGGCATCAATATCAACGGCGAATGCATCACTCACCTTCGGTTTGCCGACGATATAGTCATTGTGGCGGAGTCGATGGAGGACCTCGGTGCTATGCTCAGGGACCTCAGTAGAGTATCCCAACAGGTAGGTTTGAGGATGAATATGGACAAGACGAAGGTCATGTCAAATGTTCATGTCTCACCTGTACCGGTTATTGTTGGGAATACCACACTCGAAGTTGTTGACGAATACGTCTACCTGGGTCAAAAGATCCGATTGGGTAGATCCAACTTCGACAAAGAGGTCCAGCGAAGGATCCAACTCGGATGGGCAGCGTTCGGGAAACTACGGCACATCTTGGAGTCCAAAATACCCCAATGCTTGAAGACGAAAGTCTTCAATCAGTGCGTGTTGCCAGTGATGACTTATGGAACTGAGACGTGGTCCTTAATTGTGGGCCTCATAACAAAGCTCAAAGTCACACAGCGAGCTATGGAGCGAGCTATGCTCGGAGTCTCTTTGCGCGACAGAATCCGTAATGAGGATATTCGCAAAAGAACGAAAGTAGCCGACGTAGCTCGAAGAGTAGCTAAGCTGAAGTGGCAATGGGCAGGCCACATCGCTCGCAGAACTGACAACCGATGGGGAAGAAAGGTTCTCGAGTGGCGACCACGAACCGGAAGACGCAGTGTTGGACGGCCTCCCACTAGATGGACAGATGACCTCACGAAGGTCGCTGGAAACCGCTGGTTGCAGGTTGCGCAGGACCGTTCGTTGTGGAAATCTAGGGGGGAGGCCTATGTCCAGCAGTGGACGTCTTACGGCTGATGATGATGATGATGATGAGTGAGGCTGTATACAAATTCAGGTCACCAAGAATTATTACTAACCCTGTTATGTTATTAATAAAACTTTCCACTCTAGAAAACCACTTCATGTAGAAGTCATCAGGAGCATTCGACTTAATATACACTTCGCAGACATGGACTTTGCGGCCATGCCAGGTAAAGATCGCCCAGAGGTCCACCTCCGACTGACTCCAGCTCTGAATGTCGACACAGTACGATCGGCGCACGTGCGCATAGCAATGCACCCCCACATGGAGTTTCCCGATCCCGCCGCAGGACGCTCCAATCTCCAGCGACCACCTCGGCATCCGCCACCGATTGATCCAAAAAGGTTCACGTCGCTGCCACCAAATTTCGTTCGAGCAATAACATGTTGTTTCGCCATTATGGTAAGTTTCCCTTGAGTCCACGAACGTTCTGATAATAAAGAAACAAGTTGGAACTATTATCTGGTTGACGCTGGACTGTCTTTAGTTCGCTCTCGAAAGGGCTGCGGCACATGTGCTGGATAAATGCTCGAACGCTTCCCTTGTCTTTTGTGGTTTACCCAAGCCTTGATTCTGGCGTTAAAGGGCCACACTTCATGCGACAAGCATAAATAATAGTAGGTGGCTGGAATTCCAAGTTTGTATGATTTGTAGTCACCCTTTGGAGTGAGCGCTTCCATCGTGCTAGTACCATTTGGACACAGTTGCCGCAGATATTCCCGTATTTCATCAATGTCTGAAACCATGTTCCACAAATGTATGAACCGTTTGGACTCAACAGCTCTCAAGACGTCACTGTAGGTCCTGCAGTGCCGAATATTAAGTTTGGAGTTCGGTTTTCCTTATGACTCACCCGATGCTGCGTATCAGACGTTAACTTAGGTGATGTACAGGTACTATTCAAATCCGAATGTCGTAAAGTTGACTGGTTTGTTGGAAATGTAGACTTCTGGTTAGTTTGCGGCACACAAGAAGGCGGTTTGGACCCGAATTTCTCATCTTCCTGCTTCCGTAAGATTTTTGGGATTTATTTAGTGAGGTTGGCTTATTTGGTTTTGGCGATGTGGTTATCAGTATTGTTAGATCCGGCGCCACTACTTTACGCCACTGCCGGTTACCCGTAACGACTGTTGGCTGAAACTGGGGCTGGGAACCCGGCATAGTCACATTTTTTCAGGTCGCATCTCCACCGGTAAATCGGTTTGAGTTCCAGCAGTGTTGAGGCTTAGAGACCCTCGGGTACAACCACAATCGTTCATTCTTTTTAATAGTGTTTGTATTTATTGTACGAATACTTTCTCATAACTCGTAATAACAGCGACTGAATGGCCAAGCTTAGCACCGTAGCTAGCTATAACTGTGGAATAGTGCTTGAGCTGCGCTTCATAAAAATGATATGAGAGAATTTGACTTGTAAATTTTTGGTCCCTCATGTTGATGATTTCATCGCGTACCTCACTACATTTGCTTTTATTCTCTTTGAAAGCATCGATTTTCAATACATCATCTGCTTGAATACGCGTTACTTTGGAGCAGACCGTAACATTGGGATCTCTATTCTTTCTAGAAGCTCTTACTGGCGTTAGACTGTTGTTACCGCCTTTCTTAGTCGAGCAGGAACATTCCGGACAGATCCATTGACTTATTCCCAAATGAGTAAGGTTTTTCTCTCCCGTGCATAAAAGGTGATAAATTTTATTACAGTCTCGCAGCGTTCACCTCAAATACTCTTCATCAGCTTCATTTATCATACTTCGACATCCTGAACAATCCATCATTACATGGAACAAAAATTAATGATCCGATTTTAAAAATGGCAAATGGGTCAAAGTATAGTGCCACAAAAGTTTGCGAGAAATTGTTAGTAAATTTAAGGGTATGTATCCAAATCAGTCGACGCGATAATTAAAAACTTATAAGTCCAAATAGATGACAAGCGCACAATCATATGTCAAAGTCATGTGACAGAGACACAAAAATACCTTTATGTGAGGTTGTCACTGTCAGCCTGTCAGCTGTTATTCCAACAAGCCAGAATCCAGAATGCCAAGAATCGTTACAAGAACTTGCTTCATATTTTCCAAAATATTTATGTGGGTGGTAATTCTTCTCAACAAATGATTTAATTGCTTCCAATGAAATGTACATGTAGTGTGTTGTTTGTATGTGTTGTCACAAAATCCCTCTTGGAATTCGGAATCAACAACTTTCAACAACAACAATGACTTGAAAAGGTACTTGCCGGCCATAAAAATGTCCAAAAACACTCCAGGTAAACAATTCTTCAAGATCTAAGGCTCCACTATGGACATAGTTACGTTTTAACTTAAATTTATCTCAATTTTATTCGGAGAAGTCGAAACAGTACTCTGTCCGTTATACGTTCACACACATGCCAGTACCATACCAGTATAGTACAGTGGCAGTGCAATATAATATAAAACAATTAAATGTGCTAAGTCAAGTGAAAGAAGTGACTTCCCCTTAACAGATTCGATAAGAAAAGTGCTGATGGGCATCTTCTTATGTATAAACTATGTAGCAATTTAAGTTAGATATAAATTACTCATTAGCCTAGACTTAATAAATTAGACTGGATTGTAATAAGTATTAGGATCCAAGGTGACTTGGTGAATACTTTTAGACAAAAAAAAAACTTTAAAGATTCAGAGAGAGATAAAAATAAGCGAATCGTATTAACTTAGAGACAGAATGTTAAAAAAGTTTTGACCACGACGTCACTTAAGAGCTATTTATAAAAAACTCTTTGAAAGGTCTTTACGAGCTTAACAATGAAACTTTTTAACTCGGCAGACATTATACCTCTTGAACATTGAATGAAAAACGTAACTCTACCAAACTTAGTAGCACGATCACGCCTTTAAAGAATAAACAAAGTTAGCAAGTTTTTCACGATCCAAAATGTACGTTGACACAATAGAAATGACTGTGAATTAGAAATTAGATTAAAAACTGTGGACATTAATAACAAAATAAATGACCATTTCATAAATATATAAGAAGCTAAGTCATCCAGATAAATGTCGTAAAACAAAAATCGCCACACCGATTTTCATAAAATTTATATGGACCATCTGAGCTATGATCTATCAAACAAACAAAAAGACTTACAATTGAGAATATTGGGAACATCCTTCTTTTTTAAAGTGGGTTAAAATACTTGAGAACGCACATTATCACGCCTAATTTTAAGTATCTTTTGAAAAGGTTTAACTAACAAAGGTACCAGTTTTGTGATCGTAAAGCGAAACAGCTCTTTTGTAAAGTGTACGGAAATAAAACATTAAACATAATTTGGTTTTGTTTACAGAAAATGATCAATGATTTTTCAAATTAAGTGTTTTATCTGCTCAGTTAAAAATAGCATACACAGAAACAAAACCCCTCAATTTAGCTATCCATAAATGGCAACTGGCGTAGTAGCCAGAAAGTGCGATTACATATTCGTGAGGTCGTAGGTTTGAATCATGAGTATTTCCCTGTGAAATATTCAGGATTAAAAATCAACCCGTTAAATCTAGCAGTAAGGATGAACCATCTTCACTGCTAGTGGGAAGAAAAGCATTCGAGTCTCAAGACTGACATCCTACGAGGACTTGCGATATCCACCAACCCATGATTGGCCAGCGGAGTAATTTAGGATTGATTTCTTGTGAGAGAGCTTCCCGAGTTCCAGAAGTAGGAATTTAAATTGAAAGTAGTAGTGCTTATGCACTTAACATCAATAATTTGTACATTGGTCTTACTTTGGTATACTTCAAAAATAAATTGTCCACTTTTGTTTATGATATGTTATGTTACATGGTAAAGTTTTCGTTAGGAAACGTATATTCGATTTAGTAAAACTACCATCTAAACGTTGGGAAATGTAAGTGCAGATGTATATTATAATTATATTTGTTACTTTTTTCTTCAATTCTCAACATAAAGTGACGTAGTACGCCAAGTATTTTTAAAACAATAATTAAAGTTGTTTAAAAATCACGTAAAGTCACATAATACGCCCAATATGTTCAAAACAATAATTATAGTTGTGAGAAAATTATAAGTTTAGCTAGTCCGGAGTAAAAAATAAAAATTATCACGATTTGCTCGACTGAGCTAACTCAGTCACGCGAGAAACAATAGCTAAATTCCGAAGTGACGTAAGTAGTCCAGAGTACAGAGGTCAATCCGCGCCTCCTACTGAGTAAGGATGATTAATAGTCCGCGGGGAGTCCGCAACGAGAAAATAACTATTTCTCATCTTTTCAAAAGCCTGTCCCCTTGGAAACTGCCACAGGCAGCCGTGTTCAGCTAAGTG
This sequence comes from Ectropis crepuscularia, assembly GCA_963693475.1. Taxonomy (NCBI): domain Eukaryota; kingdom Metazoa; phylum Arthropoda; class Insecta; order Lepidoptera; family Geometridae; genus Ectropis; species Ectropis crepuscularia. The sequence goes on from OY856346.1 coordinate 12,252,623, forward strand.
CTTACACATCGATCCGCCTTGAATGCTGATTCTGATATGCGAGAAATATTTTCACGTATTTCCTTCCGTTTACTGGTTTTCCTGGCTACTTCGACTACTGGACTATGAAAAATATCTGTGAGTTACTAATTCTACACAAATTCAAATATCTTTTAATATGGTACGGCATACTTTCAGTATGCACACGCATACTCATAAGGCTTAGCATCAGGCGCTTATTTCACTGGTCCCGTCACTCAATGTTATTTACAAAATAACTGACAGCCTCACACAAAGTCGGCAATTAAATTATTAATTATTTTAAATTACAATCTATAGGGTAAAACCCGGATAGTTGCCCTACTTTTCAATAAAGCTGTGTTATTAAAAAAAATGTACATATTAAGAATAATTCGATGTATACATCGAAACAGGTCTTTGATCTTTCATTGTAGCCCATTTTTGTAAACATAATTATTATTTGTTTCGAGTAATTCCTGTTTTATTCGACCTCTCAAAAAAGGGATAGTTGCCTACTATGGCGGATAGTAGCCTTACGTTAACATACCTAACATAGTGTATTCGAAACCGAGGCATGTATCCCTCTGAGGCAACTATCCAGGTTTTACACTAAGTAATAGCACATAGGTTACTTTTTATGAAGGGAAATTACAATAAAAAAAACTACGCGGGTATCGTTCTACCGGTTATAACCGCGAGGTGCTGTTAGTAATACAAACAAAAAAAATGTCAAGAAAATGTTAATAGTAAAAGTTAAACTAAGTTCTTTATGAGTATATTACATTTTAAAATTCACCCTATTTTTGGAAGCCAAAGCTGGTTTGGTTTACTTAATAACAAGGTGTTTTATTTTCTTTGCACTATACAAAGCAGGTATTGTTTCAAAGAATTTGCCCATAAGTATTCAAAGAAAAACCTGAAAACATTTTTATTAAAGTTTGTAAGTCGATATCTCAGCCTTCGAAGAAATTGAATTTTCCCTACTCCAAACGCTTTTCATCTATCGACACCTTGAAATTATGAAGAAGTGAAAAGACGCTGCCGGATGGTTTTTGTAACAGAAGTGGGGTGTTTTATATTTTAAAAATTTTGGGCCTGAACCGAGATGATAAGAAGACAAAAGAACATACCTACTTTGGTTAATTTTGTGTATGAAAACCAATACTGTGTTATAGACATTAGAACACAATTTTGCTTAAATGTTAATAGTTTTATTAATTTTGGTTAAATGTTTTTTTTTGTTGCAATAAAGTATTATTGTATTTGTTTTTTTTTTTAGTTTCTGAGCCACTCAGAGCTAAAGAAATTATCATTGCCTCGTTTTCTTTGAATCTGACAAAATTTATGAAAGGTACATTATTTTTTCGATTTAAAAATTGACCTCATGATGAAAAGAAATGCGCGACAGTTTAGGTATAAGAATTGTTAATTGCATAAACTGAGTATAAAAAAAATAAGGCCTCATCAATCGGCATGAGGTTACAAAATAACCAGAATGATTCGCACAAAAAGTTAAACTTTTACGAAGTGATGGTTGAATTGTCTTCGGAATATTAATAGATAAAGTTGCTTGAATATAATGTATTCAAGCAATTTTTAGTCTAAACTAAAATATACACCAATTAAAAGAGTTTCGAGCGACTCGATAAAACAGTAATTATAGGGTTGCGGAATTTAAAGAGCATAAATGCGTGAATGTAATAAAATGAAATGAATAAGGCTTAGCAATGCGTCGAATTCGGTTTAGTACTTCTATTTAGCGTAAGTTACTACTATCTTGAGGCCTATTTGTAAATATTTGTGTAATGAATACAAATATTTGTACTTTGCCTGGGTGTTTGGTAAGTATGTATTTACAACTATCTAAGTATTATATCAGCTATCTATCAGGCACAGTACAAGCTTTGCTTAGTTTGGGGTCAGATGGTGTTGTGTGCGAAATGTCCACTAATCTTTATTTATTTGTAATTCCCAAAAAGTTCTTGAAAGAATATACGCAGATGCTACAAATTTTAATTAGCACAGTTGAAACAGCACCAATAAGACACAACAGATGACGAGATTAAACATGAGGTTCCGATTTGCCGTTTCAATTATGCAAAACTGATGCTGGTTCAATCTGCATTAAAATGTTTTAACAGCAAATTGAAAGTGGTTTCTAGTCTGAGTCTAAATTTAGTCTAAATTAAGTTTAAATTAAGTCTTTCATCTATATTAGTGTTTTTACATTGATTGAGTAAATGTTGTTTGTAACTTTGTGAAGTTCGGAGAAAGAGCGGTTTGTCGTAACTGTGTATTTATCATTTACTCGTATTTGTATGCTATAGGTATGTTACTTTTTCCATATTATAGTAATTACATTACTGAGTTCTAGTGGTAAATTAATGAGTAACGTAAAAAACGCTTAGCCCTACAAAAATAACACGTTGTACCTACAATTTACTATAAATATTTTTACTAGGTACGTTTTTTATTGAAAAAAAACTTCTTTAGAAACCGTATAAAGCTATTTAATTTTTTAAATACGCACAGAACATGGACAATATTAGTTACAATGAAAAAGCAAGTCACAATTAACCCGTGAGAAGGCGCGCTATGAGCATTTTGCTCACACAAAACTTCGTCCAGAATATTTTTGTTACTACGGACTTCACAGCGCGTCAAGCGTCTAGGTACCTTCCTAACTATTCAACCTCTCTCCCCTGACGCAACTCACGCGCCGCTCAGTGTCGTGGTGGCCTCGTAGTGAAGTGTTTGTTGGGGGTGTGAACCGCTGCGCGGCGTTTTGCTCATCGCGCGCCCATCCACGTAAGTATTTTTTGCTTCATAATTTGTATTTTGTTCTACAGTTATTACTTTTAATGTGTGTTTGAACGTTAACAAATATGTTAGTACTTTACATCATATGATTTTACAATCAAAATTATATTGTAATGGAATGTTCATTTGGTTTTCTAGCTAACAAATACTAGTACAATGGGTGATAGATATGAAAGACAAGATGCTCAAATTTCTCGTGGCTGGACGAGCTTTCTGATGATCATTCGGTAAATGATGATGAAGACCACACTCGTGTTGATAGCCCTGAAAGCGACTGTTCCGTCATACAAAGTCCTCATGAAACTGATACCAAGCAATCTTCAGACGAAACTGCAGATGACGTTTCAACGTGTTTTCCTAAAACAAGTGGCAATGGAGCTGGTAAAACCACATATTTCACGACGAATTTACATGCAAAATGTTTTATATGATTTAAAATTTTTGATGAAGCGTTTTGTACCTGTTTCCAACGCTCAAGAAGGGCCAGGACCAAGTGGATTTTGTGCCAGATGCCCCAGATTGAAAAATAGACGGCCTAAAAAAGCGTGTACTTCGGGTCATAAATTACTCTGCAAGGAGCACGTCACGTTTTTGTGTCAACCGTCTTATGAGAGCCACACTTGTCAAGATTTAATGGAAGAGTGTTTTTTTTAATTATATGCTATTTTAATTTTTTTACAATTTTTTTCTTCAAGACTGCCAAATAAGTCAACCAAAGTTTATAGGATTTTTAATTTTGCAGAGAAACTGCATTTATGTATTTTTTTTAGTAAAACGCCTATTTTATAATAAATATAATGTCGTTTTACTCAAATGAACCAGTTTTTAATTAATTAATATGACAAATTGGTAGATAATGACATTTGAAATAGCGTGAGCGAATTGCTCGCGCGCGCCCATCCGTGTAATGTTTTAAGGCGCGCCTCCTCACGGGTTAAATGGCTCTTCATCTATTTATCATTAATTTTCTGACGTTTCTGTGGTCCAGTTTGAAGAACAATGTTTCCAGAGAAATTGGGAGGGCAAATAAATAAATTATCTTATATCTCCAGGTAACGACCTCAATGCTGCGCTAGCCAGTGATTTGGAACTTTTTATTCAAATAGCTGTTATGGGCAGGCGTATTCCTTCCATCAGGCTCAAAACTAGCTTAATTTGTGATTAAATACTAAATAAAACTACAACATTTATAACAAACTGGAAGTAATAACGCAGTGCTCGTATCCGGCATATCTGAATTTCGATTCCATAATAATCGTTAGACATGCAAGTAAATTGTTCTTTGTTTGTTTAAGTAATAAGCTTGGGCCAAATTACTCAATTAAATGTTATTTTCATGTATCACGAAATAACTGTATTTGTCCACCTACGTATTATTTATGAAGGTACTATAATTAACAGTTATATTTATATTTTATCATGGTAATGAAAACATGATGTTTGTAGTATGGAGTAATTTTAATATTTTATTATGTTTTTCAATTTTCCTTATAAACACAATATTTTGTAAATTGAACTATATCCGCTTGATACACCGGTGTGTAATATAGTACCCAAAAACTTGGTTGATGACGAAAACAAACAAACTTAACTTTGTGGACGGGTTTTAGGCGGGAAAAAACAATTCGTGTTTTTATTTGGGAAGGTATACCGATAATTTTGTGATTAATGTCGTTTACTTGAACCGGTCTTTTTTTTAATATAACCCACATTCAAATTAGAGTTCATTTACATAGAAAAATGATATAATAAAAAAAAAACAAAACAAAATTTTGGCGGGGAAATGGTCCACAAAATATTGAAAAAAAGTTTGTGCTATCGAATTCAGTTTTTTGGGTTTTCGTGTTTGTTAATTTGTATACAACACATTTAAGCCATAAAACCACTGTCTCCTTTGTACATTCTTAATGTGATAGCTATTAGACTACTTGAGAAATCGCAAAAAAATTTACTCAAGTGTCAAAAATGTTAGTTTACTTTTTAGTAGTACATTAATTATAAACAAACAATGAAGCGTCTTGAAACGCTCTTGAGAATAAATGGGTTCAAACAGGTACAAGTAAGGTGGCACTTTATATGCCGAATAGACTACAGGCCCGTGAACAAAATGTACGGGTCAAATGAACCACCAGGAGACCTATGTAGGATGATAGAAGGGTGTAAAGTATTAAGATTCAGCACTATGCCGTCACTTGTAAGCTGCCCAACTGAGTGTAATTGAAGACGGGGGTTGCAACCCTCTACCATTTCTCCTTGTCGCATGATTTTTGTACGGCATTGCGAAATAATGGATGAGAAGAGGTATTGAAACAGTATGGAACCAATGCCGTACTCAATCAAATGACCAAATTTACTCTGTCAAATAACTCGTACTCTGTAATTTTTTCCAACAAACTAATAATTAAAAAGTTGAAATTTATATTTTTTGTAGTTTCAATACCTCTTTCCTCAACGCCGTACAAAAATAATGCGACAAGGAGAAATGATCGAGGATTGCAACCCCCCCCCCCCCCCCTCTTCAATTGCACTCAGTTGGACAGCTTACAAGTGACGGCATAGTGCTGAATCTTATTACTTTATACCCTTCTATCATCCTACATAGGTCTCCTGGTGGTTCATTTGACCCGTAAATTTTGTTCACGGGCCTGTAGTCTAGAAGCATAAACACTGCACTTATGTAACCTGACATCCATTTTCCCGCCAAATTTGTAAACGCGAAGAGCCGCCGATGTAATGTCAAAGACACTGTTTGACAATCAGAATGCTAGTGACTAATCCTTTTTTAGGGTTCCGTAAAACGTAAAAACGGAACCCTTATAGATTCGTCATGTCTGTCTGTCTGTCTGTCTGTCTGTCTGTCCGTCCGTATGTCACAGCCACTTTTTGCCGAAACTATGAGAACTACACTATTGAAACTTGGTAAATAGATGTATTCTGTGAACCGCATTAAGATTTTTACAAAAGTTTTAAAAAAAAACAAAAATTAGGGGTGCCCCCCATACTGAGAACTGAAGCTCAAAAATTTTTATTTCATCAAACCTACACGTGTGGGGTGTCTATCAATAGGTCTTCAAAAATGATGTTAAGGTTTCTAATATAATTTTTGTCTACACTGAATAATTTGCGCGAGAGACGCTTCCAAAGTGGTAAAATGTGTGTCCCCCCCCCTCTAACTTCTAAAGTAAGAGAATGAAAAATCTAAAAAAAACATATGATGTACATTACCATAAAAACTACCAACGAAAATTAGTTTGAACTCGATCTGATAAGTAGTTTTTTTTTAGTACGTCATAAATACACTATTATTAAAACTTCGATCAAAGTTACAACGAACTACAAGAACTATGTGTACTATGTATATTATGTTACTTGCTGCAACGGAACCCTTCATGGGCGAGTCCAACTCGCACTTGGCTACTTTATTTCTATTGTACGTAGAGAAGCTGCATTTTCGTGTACCTTGTCCTTCTCTTCTAAATCTTATAAATTAAAACTATAGTTTTAAACAGCACTAATTACCAGTTTATAGACAGATATACCGATATTAACAAACAGCGTCTGCCGCGAACTTCCATATCCGCAATTTTTTTTACAAAAACATTATCAAAATCCTTTACCGCAATTTAACCGTTTAAATAAATCCTGTAGAATAGCAAACATTTCAAATTAAATGCAAGCACCGCTGAATGGTTCCCAAGGTATCGAACCTGTGTTTTCAGTATAGGTTTGCGGAACAAGGATAAATATCCCCGAGGCAGAAGTTTCGAATGACATCCACTTAATTAAAGTTAATCTGGAATGGTGTTCAGAGCGACTACACGATTCCATTAACAAGGTACACTAAAGTATAAAATTACAGCCAGTAGACACACTCTACAAATTGGAAACTGTGAATTACGTAAGAATATTTGTTGAAAAAGTTTACGCGTAATTAGTAAAAGAGCTGTGTTTTATTGGTATGTTTAATTTAAAATATTAGAATATGAGCTATCAATAAACAGGTAACATACACAGAGACAAAATGGAAAGAATAAGTAAAAGTTTGTATGTACATTGAAATCTACATCAAAGTAGTAATTTAGAAATGAACCAAAGTTGTTTTACAGAAAAATGTGTACCTACTACACCTTTATACTATCAATACTAACTATCAATTCGGATAAATTTACACTGATCGGGGATGAATCGGAGATTCGTTCAAGCATATTTATAATATGCTTGAACGAATATTTCGATGCAGTGTTATGTACCGTGTTGTGAACATCTTCAAATGCAGCATATAAAGACTCCACTCCAATATGTTTTGTCACAAAAACTGAAATATTGTGTCGCATAACATGGTTGCAATAGATAGACACATAAAACTATGTCAAAGTGGACATAACTGTAGTATTGTATGGAGTACCTACGTATTTTTTGTTTCCTTGTTCTTTTGTGTTTCTTGTATAGCTGTTCTTGTTTATTGGGAAAGTTGCGTGGATTCGTGGCAGTGTGCTTTAGTAGCAAAAGGAGTTGTGACAGAGTACTAGTTTATTTTGAAACGTTAGTTTCGAGTGGTCGCGGTGGCCGTTTTATTTAAATTTTGTGGTATCTTAAATATTGCCAGTACTATTGAGGGCAGGATCTGTGATTGAGGGACTATATTTAACAATCACAAACACGATGTGTTTGATGTGAAATAAATTAACGAACCTACGTTGTTTTTTCTTTTTACGCGATTGAAAATAGGGTTTTGTTTTTCACGCATATCTTGTTGTTGTATGTACGTTTGTAAATTTCTTTATTCCCACATAACTTCCAAACGGCTGGTTGGATTTTGACAATTAAGATATCGTTAGAATTGTCTCAATGACTTAAGTGTCTTGAAATAATATTTTCTATCACATAATGTTTTTTTTATCAGGAAATATTTTGCAGTCAGGTTTTTTAAATGACAGTTATTATTGATTCTTTTGTTCTTCAAGTTTTGGTCAGAAGTATAAATTTTTTTGGCAGAGTTTTTAATTCCAGCGCCGATTGGCGACTTTCGCACTTAGCCAACTTTTGCAATATTCAATACAGATTGCAGCGGACTGCCGACTTTTGGAAAGTCCTATGCAACTAATCGCTTACCGACTACTATCGCGTAGTGCCGATTTTTGTTATGTTTTTATGGTTTAGAGTGATGAGACGAGCACGACATGTGCCTAGTGGTGAGCAACACACCTACCCATAACAACATAATGTCACACAGTTATTGGTACATGAAGAGTCTAAATCACTACCAATCACTAAACTGATTATTATCTGTGTGTAAGTTTCCGTCGAAGAATTCTTACTGTTTATATTTAGTGGCTTTAGTGACTGCAACTGGGTCGCGTATTGAAGTCAAAACTGTTTATAATGGACCTAGGGGCAATTCAAATTTAAATGACTGTTTCCATTGCTTTTCCACTTAAACTTTAGATATTGGTTTAAATTTTGTACCTTAATCTTATAATTGTTACTGACTGCTGTCCGGATCACAATTCTTTAACGTCCAGAGGTCTGTGTTTGATCATAACTCTCTTATTAAGAAGAGTTATAGTCGGTGCTGTCGCAGGAAATCTATGCGACAAAACCTGATACAAATACACTGATGATATAGGTATGATTCCCTCAGAACTTGAAATGTTTTTTCTAATTTATTTATTTTTCAAATTATGTTGAAAAGACTTATGTACAAGTGGACCTTTGAATACTCGTAGTTCAATCACGTCAGAACTGTACAGTGTACAAAGAGTTGAGATGCAATTTTAGACCTCGAAAAATTGTTATCATCTGGAATTACAGATATCGTAGTTTTATCCGAAGAAAGATGCATTCTTCTCAATATTATTATAGCCATTCACACTTATACACAAATCTGACACCGAAAAAGATATTTAAAAAATAATTAACGCAAAATTAATATTTATTGTCACTTTTTAAACTTTTAGCCCAGTCAAAATAGACAATCCAGTTTGCATTAATTCCCAACAAGCTGGATTTTTGTTTAGGCCTTGAATATGTCATTACAAATGATATGTCAAAAGTCCCCATCGATCCCACTTGTGCGTTGTTTTTTATTCGAGGTCAAAGGTTACAAATTTGCGTTTTTGCGTATATCTCTGAAACAACGACAGCGATCGAAAAATGTTTCAGGCAAAGTTTGAAGATCGTAAAATTGTCTACAAAAAAGATTTCTTCACTTTTCTTCTACAAAGCATCGCTTTTGAGATATCGTCACTTTAGACCGCAGGAAAGTCGTATTTTCAACTATATGCACACATTTCCGCATCACCTCTGATTTCGAATATTGTATTTTTGCCTCTTTTGAAAATTGCCGATGTCGTATCGCAACCAGTTATCGCATGACGGAATAATATATGAGGCTGACATTTTGGATATGCAGTTAAGCTTTGTGAAGAATATATTTTCGTTTGTTCTTGAGCTCTCCCAGGTTTTAAAAAGTAAATGATCTTATACCTAGGTATTTGTGCAGTTAATATTATTAACAAATCTAAATCTTCTCTAACAACGATAGTTGGATTGGTGCTACTGAATTATTCAATTGCGGTTTCAATAATGAGGACATCAGTGTCATTTTGAGCTTGTTTCACAACAATATTGGTAGCTGCAAATTCTTCACATAACATCGAAATCAAACGAAATTGATTGTGTGTATTAACAAGAAACTGCTGTTGGTTTGTCGGAACAGTCATTGATCGATCAAAAACAATATCAGACGATGAAGATGTTTGTTTAGCTCGACGACGTTGTTGTGCAGCTTTGATATTTTTTGTATACCATTGTAACCGTCAAATATTATAGTAACGTTGTGACCAAACTTTATCGCTTTATGAACTTTTTAATATACCTACTAATAGGTAAACTCCACGACAGCTCCAAAATGGAATACCCGCGGGAGAAGATGGTACAACCGAGCTCTTAAAATACGGTGGAACACCACTGATAAAAGAGTTCCAAGCTCTGTTTAATGTCGTGTCTTCTCGTCGTCTCTCTCACAATGTCTAAAGACAAATCTTCGATCAGTGTGTAGGTGTGTCATGACCCACGGCGCCAAAACGAGGACACTGACAGCTAAGGTAGTCCACAAATTTAAAGTTGCAGAGCGTGGAACATGGAATGAGCTATGCTTTGAGTTTCTCTGGAAGATTGAATTTGGAACTAGAGAACCAAGGTTATACCGACATAGCTCAACGCATTTGCAAATTAAAGTGGCACTGGGCCGGCCATATCTGCCGCAGAACCGGAGTAGACATGTTCTTTAGTGGAGACCGCGAATCGGGAAACATAGTGTAGACATCCTGAGACTAGATGGAGTGACGATATATGGAAGACAGTAGGCAGTAGATGGAGACGTAAAGCTGAGGTTAGGGCTGACTGGCGGATCATGGAAGAGGCCACAGAACTATGTCCAGCAGTAAACTAAGATAGGCTGATGATGATGGTGATGAAACTCTACGACCTCCAGCCAGTAGGTACTAATCATACATAGATCCACATTTCCTCTCTAAGAATGGACTACAAATCTGTGTGAACCGTAGAATTGTTGTTGGTCATGTCTTGCAGTCAAGTATGATAATATTATCCAAGCTCGTTCTATATTATTCTACAAAGTAGTTTGGTACCTAATACTTAACTCCTATTTCAAGGATGACTCTCTAAAAGATTATACCAAATCTAGAACTTATTTACATAATCTTTGTATAGAAATCCAGATTCTGGAATTCACGATAATTGCACGATGATGATGATGATAAAATAAAATTATATAAAATATTGCGTCCACAATTTTGCAGTTGGTTCACGTTGTTCATATTCCTTTAATTTTGTATGAGTGCCACGTATGAGTGCATATTCGTATTTTCTATGTTTAAAATAGCCATAATTCGAGAACAGTACATCGTAGAAGAAAAAGTGTGGAAATCTATAATCTATAATATCTATAAAAGTAGACAATTTTATAATCTATAAACTTTGTTTGAACCATTTTTCGGTAGCTTTCGCTGTTTTAGAGATATACGCAAAAAACGAAAATTTGCGTCTTTGACCTCGAATAAAAAACAACACACAAGCGGGATCGATGGGGACTTTTGATATGTCATTTGTAATGACGAATCCAAGGCCTGCACAAAAATCCGGCTTCTTGGGAATTAATGCAAACTGGAATCATAATTTAGTCTATTTTGACTGGACTATTTGTTTTATTTTATAAATGTACACAGCAAATGAATTTTTGCACTCAACTGTCAACAATATTGTAATGTTATTTTTTCCTCGTCGTATATGAATGACTTGCTGGAAAGAATTCGCTGTTAGCTATATCATCGTCATTTTTAGCACTAGTAATTAATTATTTATGTGTAACTTTTTTTACTGTTTAATTTTTTGCAAGTTCAGAAAAAGCACTAAAATTAATAATAAAAGTAAACCTATGTCTGCTTGTGAGTGCGTAAGTGTGAACGTTTGTTCCCAAGTACCCCTGTCACGGCTGAATGAATATATATCTATAAAATGAAATCCAAAATATACATAAATGGGTATTGTCAGACATTCCTTATCCAACACCATCTTTCTTAATCTATGCTTGTATTATGGGAACCAGATAGCTGATAAATTACTTACATATTAGTAATACATACTCATGATACCTTTATACAAACACCCAGATACATAAATCATCATCATCATCAGACGCAAGACGTCGACTACTGAACATATGCCTCCCACCTAGATGTTCACAACGAACGGTCCCGAGCAACTTGCAACCAGCGCTTTCCAGCGACCTTTGTCACGTCATCTGTCCATATAGTGGAAGGTCGTCCAACACCGCGCCTTACAGTTTGTGGTATAAATATATAAATTTGTATGATATATGTATTCATCACATAAATATTTTTATGGGTAAGAATTGAACCCATTGTATGACAGCTAGATTACCACTTTTTATATTGTTAAAATAATTATTATAAATATATTATGTATATACTATAAATATTGTTATAAGTTACGGTGGTCTAGTCGGGAGAACGGCAGCTGCCGATCCGGAGACCCCGGGTTCAAACCCCACACGCACCACTGTCTTTTCGAAATCATGTGCGTAATGCCGCTAACTTAAAACGGTGAAGGAAAACATCGTGAGGAAACCGACATGTACCTAGAATCTTTCGAAGTCATGTGTCATCCGCCAACCCGCACTGGGCCAGCGTGGTGGATTAAGGCCTTAACTCTCTCCTTGCGAGAGAAGGCCCCGAGTCCCAGCAGTGGGAACGTTTAGTGGGCTGTTGATGTTGATGTTGATGATGTTGATATTGTTAAAGTTAGTGGTTGTTAACTGTGAGTTAAAAAGTTACGGCTAGTCTAGTTGGGAGAACGGCAAATGTCGCCTCGGAGCTCTCAGTTCGGCAAATAGTCTTTTCGAAGTCATGTGTGTAATACCGCTAATTTAAAAACGAAGTAGAAAAACATCGCGACATCCACCAACTCGCACTGGGCCAGCGTAGTAGATTATTACCTTGACTCTCTCCTTGCGAGAGAAGACCCCGAGTTCCAGCTGTGGGAAAATTTATTATGCTTAGCCACGGGATATATCACAGAGCGCCGTGTTTACGTATTAAAATATCATGAAAGTAAGGTGTACGTATAATCTACTACTAAAATTATTATAATTAAAAAAATAGGCCAACTAGGTACCTAACCCTTTCATTACTCGCTAAATACATTTCCCGGTATTAATTAAAAGGTTGTGAAGGAGAGTTTAATCAAAGGCTTACCGATAAATACCTTCTAATTAATTTCATTTCCTTGCACAAATTAGAATTCCTTTTAGCGTGTTGTGAGTTTTGTTTTTATTTTCATGGAGAAGAATGAAGGAAAACAAACTTGTTTGTTTAATAGGAAGCAGAAAACTGGTATAAGAAGAATGTTTCGATAGCTGAATATGTTGTTTAGTGTTTTTTGAAACTCTTTGTAGAGTCCGCCTCGGTAACACACAAATTTAGTAATTAACCTTTAGTAATAAAACAAAATTAAATTAAAAACTACATTTATTTTGTGAGGCAGAGCCTTTAGTAACAAAACAAAATTAAATTGAAAACTACACTACATGATGGTCAAATGCACTAGCAGTGGAAAACATGCCCAAATGCCCAGCATAGTGGCGGCATTATCACACCAAATGAAAACGCTTATACGTTGAACCAAATAAGCAATAAGTTTTTCACGTATCTCATAAATATTGTATCAATTTATTCCATTCCGTTAATATTGGTGGATATTTCACACACAACGCTATCTAACTCAAAACTAAGCAAAACTTAAACAGATAGCTGATATAATACTTCAGTAGTTGTAATTACATACTCACTAGGCACAGAAACAGCCACAAAAAGCACACATATTTTCTGCATCAGTACTGTAGTTTTTATCTCACCGGAAATATGTAAATACACGTTATTTGCACTTCGGAGTCCATAAATAATGATAATAACTCTACAGGTACGTTGCGACACGATGCCAGGAGTTATGGGGTTAATCTAAATTATTTTCAACCAGCTGAGTCTCAACCAGGTGAACATAAGCGCACCTACAAAAAGCAAAGGAGGAACTCATAAAAATAGAAGGGAGTTTTTTGTAAAAATAAAAGCCGTCACAGCGTTCACACCGCGGGCTCACCTCCGCCAGAGTGACATTACCGACGGCAACTTTAATTTATTTCCTCGATAAAACCACTCAGCTTTTTAATAAACACGCATGAATTACTTTCTCCAGCGAGGTCCTGAATAAATAAATGAGGGCCGTCCCACACCGTTCCTTCATTCCCTTTGTGCTCTCATACTTCCTGGCATGCGTAATGGGATACCCCGCCGAAATGGCGGTGAAGGAATCTTTTGTGCTAAATAAAAATCAGAACAATGAGAACAGGCTAAAGACCTGCGACGAAAGGCAAGGGTGGTTTCTTGCGGCCTCGTATAAAAGTATGAGTTTTTTTTTTCAAAGTCCCCGTTTTAACCCAGACAGTGAAAAATTGTGATAGCCAACTGAGCATTAAATAAAATGTTACGCTTAGTTTACGATGTAAGATAAAGAGGATTTTTATTTTGGATAATAAAGAGGCTATGTCGGTGGTAAGATATCATTAATTTTCACCGCTATCAAATATAATAACGTTATCTGTGTTCTCTATTATCTTTAGTGTTTCAAGTTGTTGGTATTTTATTATATCATCTTGGGTATTCGTTTCTAACTGCAGTTATGAAAAAGTATAATAGTGTAGTTCGTGCTTATCTATGGAGAAATAGTCGGCAATGTACGTTTTGTTATTTTTGGTAATATTATGAGCTTAGTTGTAGTTAAATAAATAGGATTTGCTTTTTAACAAGCACAAGAAGAGAAATAGAAAATAGTTCATATACGCTGTTTCAAGCAACTGACATGTCAATTAATATGAAGTGAAAGCAAAGTCAAGCGCAAAAATCAATAATTTAATAAACTACTTTAATTTAAAAAACCCAAAGATAGTTTTACCTCAGATAAAAAACATTATGCGCTACAATATACTATCTAAGGACACTTTGGTAATTGAGATAAATCTAACGTTATCTTCATTGTCAAAATCTATCCAGCGATTTGGAAGAAACGTGGGAGTAAATAAATATACAAGCATACGTGCGAAAAACATAATCCTTCTTTCATTAGGGTAAATAAGGAATACTACTTTAAATATTACTTTTACTAAACTTTACCCATAATAAATCTTGGTTGGACTAATATCTTTATTTGATTTCATTGAATTTGGTAATTTTAAAATAAATACACGATATTTAAGCTCAAATGAATATGCTTGATCTAAGCGTCCGGCGGTATTTTTCAAGGACGCGTACAATATCGGGCGCGGCCGAAACTCGAGTCGGATTGACCGACCTTATTACACGTGAGTTACCCGTTTACTCAATAAATATGTGTAACAACCACGTTCATTTTAATACTAAAACTGCATTTATGTACATCATTCCACCTAAGGCGACGGCGACTGCCGGGTTATGTCAGACGAACACCACGACTAGTACGCCTATCTACTAAAAACTCTAAGTGATTCCACTTACGGCGGGAACACGGGGACGCTCTTTCATTCAACTGCCAACCCACCACGACCTGTCCGTTTTCAGGCCCATCTCTGGGGCTAAATCCCGTGATCAGCGCACCACAACATCCTTGACACGCTGGGACTAATGCTAGCAATAGTCTACAAGTGTCCATCCGGGTTACGGCTAGTTACGGTTAAGTTACGGCTGGTCTAGTCGGGAGAACGGCGGCTGCCGATCCGGAGACCCCGGGTTCAAACCCCAAACGCACCACTGTCTTTTCGAAGTCATGTGCGTAATGCCGCTAACTTAAAACGGTGAAGGAAAACATCGTGAGGAAACCGACATGTACCTAGAATATTTCGAAGTCATGTGTCATCCGCCAACCCGCACTGGGCCAGCGTGGTGGATTATGGCCTTAACTCTCTCCTTGCGAGAGAAGGCCCCGAGTCCCAGCAGTGGGAACGTTTAGTGGGCTGTTGATGATGATGTTGTCCATCCGGGATCGGGTTGTCGACTGATATTCAAAGCATATAGCGAGGAGTTTTCCGAATCGTGCACCTCAACTGGCTTCCTTAGCACAAGTTTTTCATAGTTTGTGGCTATATGGTATTGTGTAAAAATGGCTATCAATGTTTTTTTTTTAATTCTCAATTACGAAATATACATATACCTATACCATGGCTCAGTGGAGAAGTAACAAAAAGAATTAAAATTTGACACCTATATAGTTCAAAATAAAACCACCCTGAAGAGATTACAATATATTTATCAATATTAAAAATAATGAAAAAAAGCATTTTCATGAACTTATTTTGGTTATGCTAAAATAAAGTTGATTAACGCATGAGTTGATCGAACCTTAACGCGTTATATTACCCTCAGGATTCAGTGATCGAGAATGTGGCGCTTAAAACCATAAATTTACCATGTCGCGTTACAGCAGGTCTAGAACATTCCACATTCTCTCAACTGAGCAAGTGATAAACTGGAGACATGAATCATTCCACTGCATTCGCACAACACAATCTTGTGCCACTCAAATAGAAATCTAAATCTCAGCTTGAACTAGAAACCACAACATTATTGCTTAAATAGAAACGTTAAAACAAGGTCAATTCCTTGTTTTAGAAATGTTATTTGCTTGTAGGAAAATAAATTAGCAAAATTATTTAATTTGCTGTTTAAATTACGACTGGTCTATTCAGGAGAACGGCAACTGCCGATCCAAAACCACCACTGTCTTTTCGAAGCCAAATGCATAACGCCGCTAACTGAAAAACGGTGAAGGAAAACATCGTGAGGAAATCGACATATTCCAAGAATCTTTCGATGTCATTTGTCATCTACCAACCTACACTAAATTAATTAATTGTAATAGCCTTGCCTACCTTCTTGTGGGATAAAGTCCCGAGTTCCAGCAGTAGGAATATATTTAGTAGGCTGCTTTGCTTATGCTTATGCATTGATTATAAAAAATATTGTAAAAAGCAATATTTATAAATTCTTGACTACTTAAACATAAAAACATTATACATATTTGTTTTTTCGATCAAATAAATAGTTAAAATGTCCTCCGATAAATGCAAATATATCACACGCTTCACTTGCTCGAGAGACTTCGATAAAAATCAGCGGCTGTGAATACGTTTGCTCAAACCAGAACCATTTACATAAACGACGTGATTTTTGTGAGCAACTCCCGACTCTTTTGACGACTTGAATAATGTGTTCAAGCACTATTTTTTTCTGAAACTTTGGAGAAATACCATGTTGTAATAGATATTTTGCAGTAGTAAGACTCTTTGCAGAGTTCGCTTTTGCCAGTTATTCTACCGCCAAGCAGAAATGTGCAAACATTACTATGTTCCAGTTTAAAGGGCAAAGTGTGCTAAAAAACTAAATGACCGGGCATATACATATATAAATCATCTTATTTAAATTATGGATGACGAGCGCAGTGCAGTGCTAGGTAATGATTTGGACTCTTCGTGTTGGAATAGCTGCGTGACACTGTATTCGTAAAAAAATGTGAAAATGTGCTACCTCATAATAAATTTTCTTATCACTTTATCATAATATATTTTTCAATTTAATTCTCTTTTGATTCTTTTCTATGTTTATAATTTACAGACAACTGAAATATGTATCAGAACAGTAGAAAACTATAAAGTAAAGGTACAAGTTCGTGCGGAGACCGCGACACGAGACCGCGACAGGAGACCGCGACCAGAGACCGCGACAGGCACTTGACACTATGGAATTGTATGGGCGCCAGTTCGCGCCGAGACCGCGACCGCGCCCTGTCTCGGTCTCCTGTCGCGGTCTCGGCGCGAACTGGCGCCCATACAATTCCATAGTGTCAATAAGTGCCTGTCGCGGTCTCTGGTCGCGGTCTCAGAGCGAACTTGTACCTTTAGACTTGCGACATGAATCGAGGCTGGATGGTTCTGTGCAAATACCAGGATCTTCTTTGACTTGGGACTTTGTCCGCGTAGAATGATAAAAATTGCTTTTCCTCAGGAACTCAGCATTATTACATGATGATAATAACGAAACGTCAAAATGTTTACGATTATAATATTTGTAGGACTAGCAGAGTAATTTATATTCATCGCTAAGGCACAAATAAGACAATAGTTACTTCGGTTAAGGTAAAAAACTCTGTACAAAACAAACAACACATCGCTCACTCTTCATACCGCTCATTGCTGTTTGTGTTCGCTGCGTTTAGGTTTTCGTAGCCACTACGAAACCTTCGCAGTTTCGTCATATACCTACATAATATGTATATCTGTCCTTCCGTCAGTCCGTTTATTAGTCCGTAGCTACACTCATACACGTATTATACAAGAAACTGCAATTTAGCTAAGTTTTTCATGTTATTTAAGCTAAGTGATAGTTTAAATAAATCTTTTAAAATGTCAACAATAAATCACAATCAATGATTTCATTAGACTGGTAATTAAAAACAAAGTGGTTTTATATTATAATTTTTTTCTTTAAAACTCCTAGCGTTTGTAGTTTCTGAGATTCGGTGATGAGTGACCTTTCGCTTTTACATAGGTATATAGATGGAAAGGCATCTTTAATGACAAAACATATGAACACGGTATTATCATCAATATTATTTACTACATTTTGTATAAAATAATACCAATGGTAGCCTGGCTAGAATGAGTGAATTGCAATCATAAGATTAATATGATTACCGCCTATTAGTATTTATCCAAGTTCACCTGTACTAGTTTGTCATCACCATTGGCTATGACGGTAAAAAAAAACATCGCGTGGAAACCAGCATGTGCCAAGAATCTTTTGAGGTCATCCGTTAACCCGCACTGGGCCAGCGTGGTTTATAAACATGACTCTCTCCTTGCAAGAGAAGATGTCCAGTCCCAGCAGTGGGAATATTTAGTAGGATGCTTATGCTCTATGCAACTATAGTAAATAAAGATGAAAATTTATCTCGCAGAATTTAAATAAGGATTTACTTTAAGTCAGCATGTGAATAAAGTTGAGTCAGAATGTCGAAATTACGAAACACTTGGCCAGCCTGGCCCATTACATCTCACAAATAGACCATTACGTCCCTATCCCTTTGCTATTTCAAAAGGATGAAGGGTTAATTTACGAGCTCAAAATTTAAATCTACGACCAAGTTGCCTAACAGCCGCCTTCGAGTTAACTCCGTTGTTAAGCTGCGATAAAACTAAACGTTTAAACGCGACTGTAGAATTAATTCTGTTTTCTACTTTTAAATACTAACTCTATCTCTCAGTGCATTGAAACTTGTCGAGTACAACTGAGTTTCAACAATGACGAAATACGTCGCAAAAGCAATTTGTTTGGGTAAACCGCGGGAATATGAATCAATAAACAAAATGGGTCCAGCAACAGTGGTCGGAAAGTTCTATTAAAATAGAAACAACGAGTTTCAGGGTACGGACGACTAGTTGCTAAAACGGCTCCCTCGCGTCACTTGTCCACAATTAATAATGGAGGTCTGCAAGTTGAATGCCACATGTTGTTGCATGGGCTCCTCTCGGCTTGCATGTTGAATACAGATGAGCTTATTTATGTAAATGCGCATCGCCTCACAGCTTCAGGATGACGCTACGGTTTGAGTAATCCCCGGCATCGCAAGTGATTGATGTCGAAGCCGTTGACATTCCGCTTAGCTGGCTACCTCGATACTGGCCCGTCGTGAACCTTTCTGTTTACGTATTGTTGACTGAAACAGCTACTGATTGTAACGCGTTCAGTTGAGTAAGATCTTGATCTGAGTGACTCTAGTTTAATTTCTATGAATTTCTGATTTTCTAAATCCGGTCGTTCTGAATTCATCGGATTTTTTTTTCATGTATATATGTTCACTGTTTAATGAAAAATGCCTGAACCAAACAATGGTCTGAAAAGTTTTATAAATTGACTACGGTCCAACCCGGCTTCGCCCGTGGTATGTAATAAATATATAGCCTATAACACTCAGGAATTACGTACATATCCAACGATTGTTAGAATCGCCCAATTCAATTTATTTATTCGAACCATTATTTCAAAAGATCACTGTTGACTGACGTTACTAATGTCACTTACAATTTACGTCACTTATAATTTCTAATTGAAAAAAAAATATATAAATTATAGTTATTCTGTGTACTATGTGTACTTAATAAAATAATACACAAAAAATAATGTCAAATAAAAACTAATCAGCTGTAAAGGGGCATTGTCAATTAGATGCAATTGTAAAAAGGCTTTGTTCTGACAAAATACAAATTATCCAAATAATTAATACATACAGTAGGTACTTATACAAATTTACATTAATGTCCAGTATTATTTGACTTTATTCAATAGTTCCAGTTTCGTAATTTTTTTTATTCTTGTTTTATTCCTTTTCCAAATATTACTGCCCTTTATATAATCATCTACAGTGTAATAATATATGCTTTGCCCATTAGGTAGCTTTAAATTTCAGTTTTAAGCCTTGTTTCATTGAGACCTTCCACTTGTACAGGAATTAATCTGTTGTCAGGAGTAATATGTTGTAATCGATCTAGTAGTTCCTGAGATTAGTGCTTCCACACAAAACACCTCTTTAGCTTTATAATATTGTACCCATAGATGATAATATTTTAGTCTACTATAAAACTCGCTGTTTCATTGGAACAGTGTGTTTGGTTGGCCTACTCATATTGTTCAGTTTCACCAATTTTATGAAATGAATGACAATACAAACAGGACGGTAGAAAACATTAATGTACTTCTCACTGTGACTCACTGTACACTTTTAAAGTAGTCATTAAAGAGAGATGTAGTATTTTAAACTAGTATAGATTAGCCCTTAAAAACGTAATACTATGATTACCACCCAGATAAAATGCACAGGTATAAAGGTAGTAAGTTAAAGCAGAATTATGTTTCTGCTTACTACCTTAATTGACTTATATAGTAGGTACCCCTTGGTTGAAAGGCAATTGAGATATTTTATTTTTAAGTTTTTTTTAAGTTACGGCTGGTCTAGTCGGGAGAACGGCGGCTGCCGATCCGGAGACCCCGGGTTCAAACCCCACACGCACCACTGTCTTTTCGAAGTCATGTGCGTAATGCCGCTAACTTAAAACGGTGAAAGAAAAGATCGTGAGGAAACCAACATGTAGCTAGAATCTTTCGAAGTCATGTGTCATCCGCCAACCCGCACTGGGCCAGCGTGGTGGATTATGGCCTTAACTCTCTCCTTGCGAGAGAAGGCCCCGAGTCCCAGCAGTGGGAACGTTTAGTGGGCTGTTGATGATGATGATGATTTTAAACCGACTTCCAAAAAGGAGAAGGTTATTCATTACAGACCAGTATATATATTTCTAATTAGGTATGTTACCTGATTTCTCGAGAACGCCCGAACTGGTTTTAATATTTCTTTTTTATTCGGATGGGTATGCTTCCCGAATGGTCCCATATAAATTTTATTAAAATCGGCTGGCTCGTTTTTAAAATATGAACAAAAAAACTAAAATTTACCTACAATTTTGTCTGGATGACACTGGTGTAGATTTCACAAAAGTTATGAAATTCGATCATGTCAACACGAAATTGTGTAAATGCATTAATGAACTCTTGTTTTGCCATAAATAGGCACTCAAAAGCAAAAAATAAGTTAATGTAATTATTATAAGCGCTACTCAGTGATCTATTTTTGAAGTTGGTGCCAGCCAAGTCTAACAGGTAGTAGGTAAATACTACCTATGCCTATTAGATAGATAGATACTTACTGCGTACATAGTATCTATCTACTAGCTTTTTGACTTGACTGGCATCGACTTCAAATAGAGTGAGTAGCGCTTATAATAATTATTTAAAGTTATTTTTCGCTTTTGAGTGGCTTCGCAGTCGATTTAATATTTGTATAAAAAGAGTTTATTTTGTAACAGTTCAGCAAGGAAGACTAAACGGATTATGGTGAAGAAAAGTGTATAAAGTCATTTATTGGCCTCTCTTGTCTGGGAGCAGCTTACTAAAGAGATTTCTACCGGTGCTCGGTCTCAAGATACAATGAAGCTAACGGATGTTTTTTGCAAGAAAATATAATTTTCAAGCTTTTTCTTAAAATGTGTACAAACTTTTAATCAGGTAACATGCATTCGAAGCCAAATAAAAATAAATTAACTAGCTGTCGTATCTGTACTATGATTGTAGATTGTAGATCTAGTTAAGTAAATAATAAAGTTTTAATCCCTATCACAAGTCAAGATGGAACGAGCATTCCAATTAGTGCAGGAATCTCATTAAGATTCAGAATCTTGGCGCAGACTTTGATGCCTGAGCTACGTGATCAAGATTTTCACTTCACTTCAAACTCCAATAATTGTACTTATCCGGAAATGCTATCTAGCAATTTAAATTATATCATTATTTACTTATAAGAGAAAAATAAATTGCAATCTTCTCCAACGACATCGTGTTTCCAGATTTGTTTTATCAGCGGGCAATATTGCTCACATTTCACATTTTCGCTGATCTCGATTAGGCCAAACTTCGCAAAGTTAAGTCGTATTAAAAAGATTGAGTTCCAAAGTTGATCTCATTTCCCTGGAGGTTCCAAAAGTTTGAGCGTTGGAAAAAATTGATGGTGAGAAAACAGACGAATTTAGCGGTGTCCAGATGGAGCGAAGGTGGAAACGAGCTCATGAATAACGCAGA
This sequence comes from Ectropis crepuscularia, assembly GCA_963693475.1. Classification (NCBI taxonomy): domain Eukaryota; kingdom Metazoa; phylum Arthropoda; class Insecta; order Lepidoptera; family Geometridae; genus Ectropis; species Ectropis crepuscularia. The sequence continues at coordinate 12,274,753 of OY856346.1, forward strand.
AGCGTCACCGCCTCTGCCATGTTCGGTCGCAATAACGGAAAATTCTTTTTTACACGTCCCTTGATTTGTAGACTGCCTGTGTCAGAGTAGTGTATGAGCTGCAATACTCCCCACATGTGCTGAATAATTTTGTATAAGCAATTTATAGAACAGAGCAGGTGGATCTGACGTTGCAAATTGGAGGGAAATATACCTCTTTGACGAATTACTCTGGCAGTTACGAATATGCTGAAAATGAGGTCATGTAAAATAGTGAAATGTGGAAGTGAAAAAGAAATGAAGCGATATAGTTTTACAATACTTATAATATGTTTCAATATAACAAAAACGACAGTCAAGTAGGTATATGAGTTAACCTTTCATGCTGGGCATCTGCATATATTTTAATTAAATTTTGTATTTAAATTCTTTAGTCATGTTAAAAAATTAACGATGACAATTTTTTTTTCTTGTAATATTTTATGGTTTAGGGTTAAGAGCAATGAAAACTGTATTATGCAGCAATTCCAGATGCATGGGTTTGTCATGGCAAGTCACTTTGTGTTAATATCTGTTACATCTATTTGACACAATGCATTATCTTTTCTTATACTTTTCAGAATACAAAAATTATTTCCATCTCAGCGCAGAAGAAACTTCATTGCATAGCTCGCTCGAAGCATCGGCAAATATGAAAGGAGCTAAAACATCTCCGCTTTCGCAAAGAATAAGTTCAAATTTGGCAAGAAGACGACAAATTTTCATTGCATCGAGGTAGCGTGTGCCAGGTGTGCTCAGCGTGAATAAAGAAAACCCCTTTGCCTTGCCTGCCTTACCTAGGAATACATTCATAATAAAATACCAGGTTCCGCAAAAAGCTTGCACAAAATAGAAATGCATACCATTTAAGCAAATGCATATTCATCATAACAATATATAGAGGTATTTTAATATGGGATAATCTAATATGTACCCATAAATCATCTTCCTACATTTTGTTAACTCTTAAACATTTACATTATGTTAGTATTGAATGTAATTGTTTTTCCTGGGATTTGGTCGGTAAAGGTACAAAATACGACTACTTTAAAATTTCGTGAATTACGTAGTAGAACATTTCTGTGGAATCCCATAAACCGTACCATCTCTGGCTTAGTATAGAATCAGTGCTTACATTTTAAAGTCTCTCTGTGACGCTTAACATATCGGCTTGTGTCTCGTCGTGTCGCTGCGTCAAACTAATATCATAAAGCTTGGCTCAAAGTGGAGAATTTCACTTACTTGAATATTACATTTTCTGAGGCTGGATTACATTTTCTTTCAAAATGTGTTCAAGTAAAATAACGGGTTACGTATTGTCGTCTATAAACAATGTTTTTGTTTATCAAATACTGAAAGATGCGTCTAGACTTCAAAGCTTTGAATTATTCTGACCCCGTGCTTTAATATTAAGCCGTAAATCTATCTCGGCCGTAAATAACAAATATTACGTTCACATGCAAGTCAAATATGAAAACGAGACCAAAAAATTATTTAATTCAAGTATCTACACAAATTCTTAGTGGTTATACGTACTTTTAGTAAGGATTACCTTCATAGATTCTATTATGAGCAAAATAGAAAAACTAATTCGACGACTTTGGTATAAGTAAGCGTAGACCTTGTAAGTTACGCGTTAATTGAACAGTTTCCAATCAGATCACGTATTCGCTGGCCAAACTATAAACAACTATATTTCCCTGAATAGGAAAGTTCGTAGACTGTTGGAGATTTTATCGCATGAGACGGTACGATATTATTTTGCATGTTATCAGTAAAAATATTATTGAGATATCTCCTCACTACTACACTACATACGCATATCCAGTGCGATACTGAAGCATGTCTCTAATAGATTCCAGTACAAAACACAACATTCTTTTTGACTTACACAAATGTAGAACTTTGTGTGTTTTTTCTTTGCGACCAGTCTGACAAACTTTCTAATGCGACAATTTTCAGCGCTGGCGCTGCTGCATTTCGAATGCCCAACACCCGGAATTGTCAATATAACGTCACTACTCACTATGACTTCTCGTATATAAAAGTTTGATTTTTTGAAATTGGTTTCGTGAAATTAATTTTAAAATAATGATCAACTTGTCCTACAAAAATCATGCTGCGTATGGGGTGTCCACCACCCTGAAATTGTCAATATTACGTCATTATGACAATAATTCACAAAAATTTTCCATTTTTATGGAATCAGTACGAAATCATCCAGTCCCTACGCAAACGTAAACGCCATTTGTGTTCGTAACTAACACAACAATTACACATAGACGATCATAGTGTTCAGTGTCGCTAACTAGAAGCTATGGGTTGAATAAAATTAATCAATTATTTTTTTTGAGAAGAGAGAGACGAACTTCTTAGCATCGTGTGGCAGAGAGAGAAATCTCGAATAGACCCCAAGACTTGTGACTAGGGCGTAGGTTTAAAAGGGGCCCCTTTTGGTGACGTACGTCAAAACTCACCTTCACTACTCGTATTTCTCGCCCTGCCCGGCCAAATCCGATATGATCCTACTAGTGCAGCTTTAGATACTCGTTCTAGTATAGAACTTACTGCACTTCTGGACAAGCCAAGGTCTTTAAGCAGGTTATAGAGAGATTTTGCTGGTATACCTCTCGCTCCTACTTCTACAGCGTATAAATTAACTACATAGCCATTTTTTGTTAATTCGTTTAGAAAGTCGTAATACTTATTTTGTTTCATCGCGTGGTCTTTAGGTACATTAGTTTCCCACGGTACGGTAAGTTCTACAAGGACTATGCGTTTCGTAGCCATAGAAAAAAAAAATGGCAGTCATAAGAACTGCCGATAGAAGTGACAACTTATAACTCAGAATTTGATAGCTTAGTTTGGAAACTACACGGGTGTACCGGAAGGCGGGGCCTGACCATCATGGCATGGCCATCTAACGCATTTCCCATTAGCTCACGCATTTCTAGATGGTCATGCCGTGATGGTTAGGCCACGCCCTTTCAGCATTTCCCATTGACTGATGCATTTCTAGATGGCCAATGGCCGTGGCCCCGAGTTTACCCGAATTCTTATCATACCCGACCGTGTCGCTAGAATTCAATTCACACCCCACGAAAAATCTGTCTTAAAGCGCGCCTGCGCGCCAAAAGAAGTTTTCACTTCAAAATGCTTGGGAGGTGTCAAGGGACATTTTGATGGAACGAAGTTGTACAAAATATTGCAACTCTTTACTGTTTCTGTTGCCCTGGTACTGGTTACTGGTGGGGCAAACGCAACTCGTTAAAATTTCTGTTGTCCTGGTATCTGGAGATAAACGCTGGGCTGTTGGAGGTAAGTAATCGAAACTCTTTACTGTTTCTGTTGCCCTGGTACCTACCTTTTATAGGTAGGTCATAACTATCACGGAAAACCCACTCTGGCAACTTATTCCACAGCCTAGACGTTCTTATCACAAAAGTAGAGTCAAACTTCTTAGTCCGTGTCTTTGGAACATCAACCATGAAACGGTGCCGCTTCTATGAGTTACGAGTAGTCCGTTCTTATCATATCCAAGCGTGACGATTGATGAATCCATTTCACATCCCACGAAAATTCTGTCTATAGCGCGCCTAAAGAAGTTTTCACTTCAAAAGGAAAATGTCCAGTCTGGATGACGATACTATTCTTAATTTACTTACGTAAATATTTACACTAAGTTAAAGGTTAGAAACAATAGGGTACACTTATTAAATATTATTTGAAATCATAATTTGCGTTGAGCTGGGAGTGTTCCCGTTATTTCATTAGCTGGGTCATTTTGACAGCAGTCCTGAAGCTTCGAGCTTCGTGCGGACCTACTAATAGTTTTAGGTGCCAAGTTGTCAGCTCACGTGGAATCCCTGACAAATGCACTACAAAAGTACCTACTACGGTATGACGGTACCGTCTACCCGCCTTTCGCCTTCAGTTGCCATTCCAATCATAGCGATGATTTAATAATATATTATTTTCAGTATTTTGTAAGGTATATTTTCTACTTGATATAATAATAAAGATGCTTTTTGTTGTGTTTCATATACGGGGTATTTTTTCCATGGGTAGTCCAATATTAATGTCAATATTAATGTCACTAAAAATTATGTAGACTAACAATCTTTCGGTTTTTATAAAATCTGGTATGTACGGTCTCTTAGGCTATTCATTGTTTAACATGCGTCGTGGAGTCGTCTCTTTGTTCCATAATTAGGTTACGCAAGCCCTAAGCATATTTACAATTGCAAATAACAAGGCTCACGATTAAGTAACACGTAAGGCTATATTATTCTACACGAAACTATTTAGTTTTCAACCACAGACAGATAGCTCATAGTTTTTGCGTGTCTAATTTTCTTGGTACATTTTCAATATACGTACTATGTGATAAAATGATGAATGAATTTTGTTGTCACCTGTATTTGTTGTAGTATATTTCGCTTATAGTATTATATTTAATACTGGGATTTGAGTCTAAATATGTGTCATATAAAATAAATGGGTATGACTGATAACACTGATAAAATTTAGTACAGAGGGCGCCGGTGTGGAACCATCTACTTCTACCCGCCATCTCAAAAAGAGTTTTGGAGGGGTTGGGGCTATAAGTAGATGTAGCTAAGCCGGTGACTCTCTCTCTCTCTCTCTCTCTCTTTTGGCGCTACAACCCTTTGTGGGTCTTGGCCTCCTCTACGATATTCCTCCATGTCGCTCTATCTCTTGCCTTTCTTTTCCACGCTGTAATTCTACCAATGCTTCTGAGGTCCTCCTCCACACAGTCCTTCCATTGCTTTTTTGGTCTCCCAACAGAGGAGTCTGTTGTGGGGTCAAATTGGTCATAACTTTTGCTGCTGTATGCCCCTCCATTCGCTCCAGATGACCCGCCCATCTAAGCCGTTGAGATTTACAGAACCTGACAATCGTTTCCTTGTTAATCAGCGCTTCCAGTTCGTGATTCATTCTCGTGCGATATGTGCCATCGGCGTCTCGCGTTTGACCAAACACGTTTCTTAGGACCTTTATTTCAATTAGTGATAGTTTGAGTTCGTCTTTTAGGGTCAGCGTCCAAGTCTCACACGCGTAGGTCTACTGCTAAGCCGGTGACTAGCATTCCTTTTTGAAATTTCATTAGAGAAAGATCTAACAGTTGTCATTATAAATTCTTACATTTATTTAATTGGTTTACTTTGACTCAATTGATAACAATTTCAAATTTGTTCTTCCGTGTTGCTGTAACTGTTAGTGAAATTTAGCTTAGTACATACTGTTGTCACCTTTAATTGGCATTGCACTCCCGAAAAAATGTTACATCAAATGAGTTTAATTAAGTGTTACTGTAGGTATGTGTTCATTGGGGATAGAAACAAACAGACAAAAAGTCCATTGACTAAAATTAATTACAATTAAGTATGCAGCCTTCACTACAAAACTGATTTATTAACAACTATTATCAACCCACGGTTTCACTCGCGTAGTTCCAATCCCGTTATTTTCTCGGAATTAAAAGTAGCCTATTAGTTATTCCATATAATTAATTATCTACCTATCTATATACCAAATTTCATCGAGATCCTTTTTTGCCGGAAACTTTTGGTTTTTCGAAGTGGTTTTTGCTGAAAAGAATAATAAAAAACATCTATACATACGAACGTTTGTATTTATAAAATTAGTAGGATGAAACACTATACTGCACTACAAGCCTAACACACTACGAATTCATTATCCTAAATTTCATACTAATAACGAAAGTTGCGATATAAATCAAGAAGTTTTACTATTATTTATTTCAATAATGAGATCATATTTTGTAAAGCTTATGAGAAAACGCCAAGTCGCGCTCAGGTCAAGGGTAAGAGGATTTCATACCCTTATATTGGGGTCTATGCTACACATAGCATCGTTAGTTTTCACGAGCATCCTTGTCTTAACTAGGAACGACGACCCTACCCTAAAAACAGCTCAAGAAAATCGTCAACAGACAAGCGAAAATATCCCACACATTAAATAACTAGAATATACTTTTGCGGGATAAGATTATAAATATCCACAATCTCATACGGCGGTATCTGGTCGGTTCATATAAATGCTCTGTGGAAGTTCTGGGCTCGCACAGATTGTGGCTCGCTCCAACCCCAGTAACAATTAAAACCAAATGCTTACCGACATCAGTGTTTCATTGTAAGCCTTTACAAAGAACCGAGTGGAACTTCTAAGGAACAGGCTTAACATTTTTCCCGCTTTCAATTAAAGTTGGCAATGTGAAATGTAAATTATTTAAATCAAGAACAATATCAAAGTATTTTAACTTGAGCGGTAGTTTCAGCGGTGTATGCTCTCGGAAGTAATCTAACAAAAAGCTATTAACTTATCTTTAGTCGTTTTAATCTTGCGATCTAAAAAAACTAGTTTTTTATTGAGATGAATAACTAAATTCGTTATCTAGGTTTAAATTAATAAGTGAAGAACAAATAATTTCTAATTTGAGAACTAAACAAAACCTGAACTAAAAAAAAATGAAACCGGCCAAATGCGAGTGGGACTCCCGCACGAAGGGTTCCGTATCATTAGCAAATAACGGCGAAAACATCTTTGGTTTTGTTCGAAATTTCTTATACATCGCAATTTCCGCAGACAGGCAAACCTTATTTTTATAATGTTGATTTTTGGCTCATGATTCTGACGATGAATTCGATTTCGCGTTCTGTTTTACTAGTGGCGCCATCTAGTTTATTTGGGACGGACTAATCGAGCAAAAATCAAGTTTGTTATATGGGAGCCCCCCTTAAATAATGTTTTTATTTTATTTTTAGTATTTGTTGTTGCCTATAGCAGCAATAGAAATACATCAAGTGTGAACATTTCAACTGTCTAGCTATCACCGTTCTTGAGATACAGTCTGGTGACAGACGGACGGACGGATGGACAGCCAAGTCTTAGTAATAATAGGGTTCCGTTTTTACCCTTTGGGTACGGAACCCTAAAAAGGATTGGTTTTTGCTTATGATTCATAGATTGTGATTATTACATCTAAGTCTTAAATACTACTTACATATGCTTTGAGAATTAAAGTAACACTCGAAAGTTGTGCGTTTTTTACGAAATAGTAAGAAATTTTTGCGTCGTCTAGATTAGTACCATACATTTTATTTGTAGATGTTTAATTGTTTATGTACGAGTAATTATATTTGTTATATTTGTAAGACTTCTTCACACTTGATTTTTCGAACATTTGATAATGCGCGGATTATAGATTACTACGAATATGTATGTAATATTGGTTTCTAATACCTTTTTCTGACATCTAATTGTGTTTGTTGTGCTTGCGTGATCACTTCAAATATTAGATTACTTAGTATTCTTTGTTTCTGTTACCGTCTAATTATTTGTGTTGTATTTAGATATTTATCTTCTTGTCAGTTAGTATGTATGTTTATTATGTATATATATATGATTAGTTTTTATTTATTAGTGTATTATAATATTGTGTAGCTTAACTATTTGTGTGTAATGTTATTCGAATGTAGGTTTATCTCGTAGTAATAGTCTTTGTTGCGCACCACGCTTTTAGTTTTTCTATAATTTTCTCCAACCCAAGGTTGCCTGGAAGAAATCGCTTTCAGCGATAAGGCCGCCAGCTGTTTCACAAAATTTACTGTTTTCAAATTTGTATGTGTTATTTTTAAGTTGTGAACAATAAAGAATTTTCATTCATTCATTCATTAAACAAAAAAAAAGAAAATAACAAGAAAAATATTAACGTAAACGTAAACACACATACAAATAGTAATGAATTGTAGTTTCTGCACTTGTACTTGTATTACAAAAACCAATGCAATTGTCCTAAAACAATTAATTAATTTAAACAAACAAATTTCATTGCATTTCAAAATTATTTTGATATAAAACATACGCAAAACCACATGTGGTCGGAGATTGTCCATTAGCCCGGGACCTACCCAATACCTGCCCTGTAACTTTGCTAATTCGAATAGGCACGTGAAAAGGGAATTAACCCACTGTACTTAATTACATTTTCGCATGCTTTGCTTTCGTTCCAAAGGGTCGCCTTTGTACACATTTTACCCATTACCCACCTCACTTCATACGCTCGTGTTGCTGAGAGTTTTCATCTTATTTTAATTTAGCTGAATTTTAATTTAGCTTCGGCTTTATTGTGAAGGGCATAAAGGCGATTTTCGAGTAGCCTTGCCAACATCTGGTGCTCGTACTTCTTCAAATGTAAACCCTTCACATTTTTAATTTCGTTTAAAATTGACAGCAAGCAAATTATCTCTGCAACACCCTCTGGAAAAGCGTAGGATGGTATTTTAAATATTCTTCCAGTTTAAGACGAGATGTTAAGGTACCGTACAAACTCTGAGGTACTTGCTTACGAGAATTTTGATGAAAGTAATGGACGTATTTCGCATTAGACAGACAAATTTTATTTTAATTTGTCCTGTCGTACCTACTCTGCTGCCCTGCTTGTTAAAGGTCTACCCCAATGCAAGCTTAGAACCGCAAAACGTGAGGATACGTGTGTAGAGAATGATGGCCTCATAGGGTAGTTGGTGGTGAGTCTGCCCACGAACCCGAAGGCTATGGATCCGATTCCCACCTTTGTCAAACATTTCATGAATAAGGATTTTTATTCAGCGTCTGGGTGTTTTTAATATGTATTTAATATTGCACAAGTATTATATTAATCAACTATTTGGTTCCCATAATACGAGCTTTGCCTAATTAGGAGCTACAAAATGTTGTGTGAATAAAATCCATACACATATTTTTATGTTTTTTCAGTTTGCAAAACTGAAATGAAAAATCCTTTTAACCTTTATTTGTCAGATCGAATCAGTAATAGCATTTTTTATTATTTTTGCAATCCACCTTTCGGTTAATTGCCTTGTCGTCCAAAATGAAAACAGCAAGCTTTGGTTTCGCTAGGAGTTGGACTCCACGTAGAACACATTCAAGTCGTATCAAATTGTCATTTATGTAATAAGTAAACAAAAAAATAGAAGCTAAAAAGATTCGAAGAAACATTTTAAAAGAATCTACTGAAGCATACGTAGTTTGTGTTCTCATTGACAAGACTCGGTGCCTTCTCTCATAGGCCCTGACCACACATGCTACTTTTTGAAGCGTGACGCAGCGTCTAGATGCCTGTCGCCGCTGCTAAAAGTAGCTAGTGTGGTTTGGCTGATAATAAGAGCATCAAGGATAGGTATAACTCACCACACTCGCCAAGTGCGGCTTGACAAATGACACGGAAACTCGAAAGATGTATTTCTCGGAACATATCAGTTTCCTCATGACGTTTTCTTTCACCGTACCATCTGTGATTAATACCATCTGTGATGACAAAAAAAAACTACCAAATTTAAAATTTAACAGTGTAATTTAGTAAAGGTCTGTATTGACTAATATCGTACACGTAAATTATGACAGTGTTCGTCATATTTTGTACAAATAGGTCACACAGAAAAAAAATACTAGCAAATGAACTTGTTTTATTCGTCATTATGAACAAGTACTGTGGTTAACCTTCGAAACACGAAACTAAACTGCTACTGCTTACGTTTTGTCGAATTAAAAATAAGAATAGATGTTTTTGGGGTTTCGTGTTTGGTATCGAAGTAAAAGCTGTACTTAATGACAAGACAGTATAACTGGCCCCTTTCGACTTAGTACACACTGTTTGAGTAACCCTGTGCAAGATCAAAATCTTATAAGCAGGTTGATAATTTTTCGGTGGGGGAAAATCGTATAGGTTCGCGTCACCGACATGCGTAATAACAGGATAATATTATACATAATACAGGTGACATATTGTGCCACAGTGGTGCTGTTTAATACTAAAACTCTTAATTTATAAGTGTTTACTTCTGTCATCAGTGGCTGCAATTTTTTTTGTATACGTAAACGTAAATGTTGTTAAATAACCTAGCTACTCTAACCTAGCTACGGGTAGTTGTACATACCACACTTAGTTTTGTTGTTGCTAATTAAAATTTAAAATCAAACATTTCACAGTGTAAATAATTTGTATGTTTACTAGCTGACCCGGCAAACGTTGGCATATAAATTATTAATACAAATTTTAAAAATGTAAAATTGGTAACCATAAACTTTAATAATAAAAATAAATGTTTATTTATATGAAACAATTTTAGATTTGCCGTAAGCTCCGGGAAATTTTAATCGAAATAGAGTGAAAAACATTTACAAAAAATGCAAAATGATTAAATGGCTATTAAAAAATAGGGGTTGGTGATAAAAGGGTAAACATTTAGGGTTGCATGTATTTTTAATGCCACATTATATAAAAACAATTTGTTATGTCCAAAAATTAAAAAAAAAATTAAGGGGTGAACAACCCTTATCACATGGGGATATGAAAAATAGATAGTAGCCTACTACTCTCTTCTCAGACCTACTGAATATGCATATAAAATATATAGAGTACTCGTATCTATCTATCTATTTGATAGTTGATATTGATAAACAATCTGAGAAAACGTACCTAATATTTTTTTGTCTTTGCGCTTTGGTATTCTGTAGAAAACTCTGCTATTTCTAAAACTAAACTGTCATATAATTTACGACGGATAACGACGACTTGGGCTCTCTATAAAGGCGAAAATGTATGTTTTAGTGTATTTGTTTTCACGTATTATTTTTATGTCGACTAAATGAATTTGATTGAAATTAATTAAATACTAAGTATAGTATAATATGGATTTCCTGGTTACTTATTATCCCAATAGCTTCGTTAAACGATTCTTTTGTGTCGTGATTAATAGGTAACTGTTGAACTGCAGAACGCAGCAAGTTTTTAATATTAGTAGAAACATCTTGATTATCTGTAGACCTTCATTGGTATATGGATAATTCAGGTGTGCTTAATTTAAGTAGATAGTTAAGTATATAGCGTAGTGTAGTTCGAATTGTATTTTAGTTTTGTTAATAAAGGCCCCACTTCATTAAAAAAAATAAAAAAATATGGGTTTACTTATTTATTACTCTTACAAAAAATAATATGAAAGCGTCTAATAAAAACAATAACGAAATTCAAAACGAAAAACATTTGTTTTTTTTCAAAATTCTACCAATTTCTACCAAACTTTGAGGATACAATTTAATTTAATTCCAACATATCTGCATCCCATTTTCACACTTCCACATAAATTAACATTTTCAAACAAAATGTTCTACAGTAAAAGGCGCGTAAGCAAATCAAACACACCCTCGAATTACAAAGTACATGAAAAGCTGTCACTCAAACGACTATGTAACACATTTTAGGGGCGCCTTAAAATACCTTGAAATGGCGTCGCTCCACGTAATTTCCCCATACGATACCGTGTGCTCGTACTGCACGAAAAGTTAATGTTATTTCATAACACGTGTGAGATATTAGACATACTCGCTCGCACCGTTAGGAGTGACATCGTGAAATTAAAGATATTAAAGCATATTTTAAAACCAGCTGCGTGTAGACAAAGAGATTTTTTTAATTATGCATTTATTAAGAGATTCTATTCTAACCCAGGATGAATATTAGAGTAATGGATTCAAATATTTGTTCTGTGTTCGGGTGTTTCCATGTATCATAAGATTGTGCTTACGATTATCTCAGCTATATTATCTCAGCTAGCTCGCATAATAGAGGCACACGCTTTCTTTAGTTTGAAGCTAGTTGTTGTTGTGTGAATGTTTACGTATATTTAGTTATTATAATGTACCTTGTTTGTGGCTCAATTCATAGTTGGTAAGTTTGTATAGTCAAGGTTTGCGTCTCCGCGTAATCTTGAAATGATAATACGAAACACTTCAAGTCGTTTCCATTTCATGTCAGACATTGATGACTAACCTTGTTGATCAGACCACCCCCAGAGCTGTGAGGTTGGTTCCTACCCATGACAAATATTTCAATTTATCTGTGATAAATACTGATGTTTGCATTGTTTTAGCTAAATATTTCGAATGTTCTCGTAATGTATTTACGCACATCCACCGTCCATAAGCGTTCTGAAAGCGGGGTGGAGCTGCTCGGTTCCCATGGTGCCCGCCATTACCTTATCTTCTTTGGGGCAAAGTGCAGGTTTTGTTTTCCTAGACAGGCGCCAGTAGACTGCGTACATAATCTCGGCCTTCAGACACCATGCCAGTGCCATGTAAAAGTGGCGGCAGTGCCCTTCATTTCCTCCCATATTGGGCAGGATCCGGCCCAACGCCGAGCTGTCTACGTCATCTCGAGTGTGACTTGACGCAGATGCCTTTCTCATTTCCATCTACTGTCGAGCACGACGCCGGGATATTTCAGTCTCTACTTGAAAGAGATGGTAACCCTAGCTAGCGACCACTAAGTTGGCGCCTGCAGGCAGCGCTTGTCGAAGCTTATGAAAGCAGATGACCACCGACTTGTGAAGCGCCACCTCCAGGCCCAAGCTCCTGATCCTGGCCACCATGGTCGCCAAGCCCGCAGTGGCCAGCATCGTCTCCTCATGGAAACTTCTCTATCTCTATGGTTATTCAATTTATGTGTGAATAGAAGAAGGAATTTTAAAACTTGACGAGAACAGCGAAAAGTTATAAATAAAAATTAAATATATTTTTAATAATTCCCAAGTTAAAAAAAGTTGAGAATTTAAATAAATAAAAGAAAAAAAAATAAGCAAGAAAAATAATTGAATATTATTAAAACTGAAAGCTATCTCAAAAGTAAATCCAATTGTTAAATGCTTAACGCTATTAATATCTCCGGAACTAAAAGGTTCAAAAGGATGAGTAAGTATTCATTTCGTCATTCCAATTATCCAGAAAGGACAAGGGCAATTACAATTTAAAAATTTAAATACCTCCATCAAAAAACCGCAAAACGGCAAAATACTGCTCGCTGTGGACGATTTTATTATCTTTAATCAGTGGCCATCATTATACCATCCCGAGGGGGACCCACAAACAACCTGCCAGTTTGTATTTATTTTTCTGTTTTTAATGAGATTTATGGAACGATTAATATTTATGTAGACACTTTAGCGTAAAAAGATACAAATGAATGTATGGCGCATTGTGGGCAATCTGGTCGGCGCAGGCTAGGGTTGGTGGCAGATGTGTATATGTGGAAGATTAAACTGTCGCATGTCGCGTGGGAACCGGAACAGTAAATGGAAACAACGATGAAAGTGGTTGTAGCAACGGTATTTAGTGGTCTAAAATACATGACATTCACGCTTCCTCAGCGACATACTTACTCTATTCGTATGAAATAATTATAAATTATTACGGTAAGCATATTTTGATAACATTTAGCGTTCTTGATGCCGTAATTATTCCAATTATCCGATAAAAAATATAAGTATTATTAATAATAATTTACCTTTAAATAATTTACCATGATGATAATTTACCATTCTTAAGTGTTTTGGCATCCAGATATGTATCTACTTAACTTAGACCAGGGGCGAAGCCTTAAAAAATTAAATTAAAAAAAAAATACAGTAAGATGAAACCCATTAGAAAAGGAGGGGAATATGATAAAAATGAAAGAAAAAATAAATTACGGTCGATCCGAGTTCGGGAAAAGGGAGGGGGTGAGTTGTTATAAGGGTAAAAAATGGTTTATCTTAATTTCCGGCAAAACTACAAGTCCTATGGAAAAAAGTTAAATGGCAAAGTTGTAGGGAATAAATTCAAATAAGTTTTTGGTTTTTTATTTTTATCTTTTTCAATAAAAAAATCTACAAAATTTGGTGAAAACTTACCTTATTATGTCCCAAATATACTGTTATTTATTTGATTTAAAATTTACTTTTAAATCTAAATCTAAATTAATAAATTAATTTTTTCGCCTTATTTAAACTGAATATCCAAAAAGCACCCTAATTTTCAATCGAAAATTCTCGCGTCAAAATATCAGTTTTTTCCAAAAACTCTGGAGGCTTTTTGGTCGTTGAAATCTCTACTTTCTAATGGTGTTAAAAATACACATTACCATAGTAAATGTTCTCAGAAAATGCAAATACAAATTCACACAACACCTCTCTTGTCTCGCCGTGTCGTGTTGCAAACCTGAAAAATATGTAGGTACGTACTAAGTTTTTTTTTAATAATGAGTGACGAGACGAGCATTTCATGTGCCTGATGGTAAGCAACATGCCTGCCACATAACAGCACAGTGACACGCAGCTATTGGAACATGAAGAGTCCAAATCATTACCTAGCACTGCACTGCGCTCGTCACCCAGAGATCTAAGATGTTATATCTCTAAGCCCTGTAATTTCTCTGGAAACATTGCTCTTCAAACCGGAACACAGTAATGTTTGCACATTACTGCTTGGCGGTAGAATAACTGGCAAAGGTGTGGTACTTCCCCAGGCGGACTCTGCCAAGAGTCCTTTCACTACTAGTAACTTGTATAATAATAAATATAGGTACAGATGGATAATTGGCTACTCAACTAATTATTCAATATTATGTTATTAGCAATCTCAATGATAGTAAATGCATTCAATTCCTCATTTTAAATAAAAACGCTTACTAAAATAATTATATGTTTTATGTTAAAAAAAAAACATATTTATCACTTAAGACATTTCTGTCACTTACGAGTACATGATAACAATAACTTAAATAACAATTTGTATTTTTGTCGTCACACTTTACATACATATAAAATACCAATAAAATACAAAACAAATCAAAAATTCACAAAAACTAATCAATTTTAAAATTAACAACTGTAATGTAGATGTATTAATTAATATACTATTGTACATGACTGCGATAATTAAACGAATTAAAAAGGCTTAATTGCAAGTTTGCTCTCACCAAACTCTAATTTTACCTTACACAATGACTAACAAAGCTCAAAAATTCTACGTTATTTTTTTTCATAAAAACAGTTATGCATATGATACTTGTTTGCTCTACAACGGCTCAACATGATCGGTGCAATGTATCACATATACGGCTTATATCCAAGTATTAGTTAATAGCTCTTTTTATTCGATAATACAACATCCACTCATTTATATAACGGATAAAAACAGAGACTTATCACACAAAATCAATTAGAGCAGAAGTGCAGACCACAATAGGTTAAGTACCTATTGTGGTTTTTTGTGAATTTCTAATAATTCTAGATCATTTATTTTTTAATAAAACAATAGGCTAGGTTTGCAATAAAAATTAATTTATAGAATTTACTCGTATTAAAGTTCGTTTATACAAATGTACAATTTCTTTTTTCATGTGCGTAATAATGTTTTTAGAAGAAAATATCCTCCGTTTCGCTGCTTGTAGTGTTATTTATTCTACCGCCACGACTTACAACATCAATAGACAAGGTATGTTCCCAGTTGCTCCGTTCCGCTGTTAGACCTAAAATTTATCTTTGCTAATAAATTACAGCGGGCCCCAGCTTGTTAAATATACACGACGTTCGCACCGAATTTTTCATTCCAGTACACATCTCAGACCCTCGAGATATCTCACAAACTGGGCGGAGCTACAACTAAGTTTCGTTACGCAGTGAAACTTCTATCTCATTTTGTTTTATTCTAGTTAAATTTTTTTCAATAAAAAATGCGTAATTAGCGAATGCTGTGGATTTGTAGAGGAAGAAGAGTATTGGTATTATTGTGGTGCACTGTTTTGCCTGTCCACTGTAGCCCGATGATATTTGAATACGGGGTGGTGTCGAGGATTTGGCCGCCGCGGGAGACTATGGGTGTCAAGTTGTGGGAACGTCTGGCAACTACTTACTAGTATTGGTGCTCGAGATAGTCCCAGCAAAATATGAGTAGGTACTGTAGTGCACTGGTGACGGGGTTTTGCCTCAAAGATGGTTTCGGATACGAGCAGATTTAGTTGTGGTCGTGGAAGAATGTGAGAGCTTTTCCGCGTTTCTGCCATGCTTAAGCGACAAAAGTTGAACCACGTGAGTTTTAGTCAGTAAGAGCACTAATTTGGGTGGTGAGTCCGGTATAATCCGTTTGTTATTACAGGCGGTAGAAACGAATAAAGGCATTTTCCACGTAAAAAAGGGTCACTTGTAAATAAAACGACTCAGTTTATCTTTAAGTACTTCTCAAATTCCTGGTTGCATCAGTTCAATTGTCTAAAAAACATGTTCGTACAATCTTTCATTCGTTGAATAAATGATTTTTTTAACTATAATAGGTTCGCACTTGACCACCATCTCGCCTGATATCAAGCTACGATGCGGCCTACGATGAAGCGTGCTTACCTAGAAGAAACCGATTCTTACTAACTAATAATGTCTACTGACTAATACTTATGGGTTTCCACTTTTGTCGCTTAAGTACGAAAACAACAAAACAAGTTAACAAAATAATCCTAATTCACCGAAAAATTCGTGTCAAAACAATGGAATTATAAAATATGATATGGCAATTAATTTTGTATAAGACCAAGATAAAGTAAAGTTTTGAATGTGATTTTTTCATTCAACATCTCCTTTCGAGTTCCGCATAATGTAACAGTGCAGTCATTTAATTGAAACCACGGTCGTGTATTAGAACGCACGAAACTCATCTCATTCTCTCTCGCATCTCATTCTCTCCAAGATTATGGATTCTAATAAGCCCTTGTGTTCACATGAAATGTAATTACGCTCAAAAGCAAAATAAATATGCATGTGAATATGATTATCGCCTTCGCCTGTAAAAGATTAATGCGGTATTAAGCTTTTGATTCATGAGATTTAGCAAATTTGCTTGCGGTTAATAATGAGCCCGCTTTCTGTGAATAATAATGCTGTAAAATTTGTTACAATGTTTATTTATACCTAATGCAAGTGGGAAACATTTGAAATATTAACAAGTGAAAATGAATTTTAGCGATGTTTTTAGATAGATAAGGAAGATTAGTGAAATTCCGAAGGTTATAATTGCTCGTGTGAAAGTTCGCCTGCTAAAAATCCGTGTGTGCACAACTAATGCTTTAGAGTTTGTGAGTTTGTAGTAATCTCAAAGATTAAACAATTCCATCAACTTGTATTTACCTCGTTGTTCTATGTTTAACCGACATCAAAAAAGGAGCAGGTTCTGAATTCGGTTTTACCTATGTTTTTTTGTGTATGTATGTTACATGTACATATTGTGAATCCATTTTAATGATTTTTTTTTTGTTTGTTAGATCATGATTTATATAAATGGTCCTATTAAAATTTTATCGCAATCAGTTATTGAAATATGAACAAATAACTAAAATTTGCTTTCATGTATTATACGATATAGTGATACGAGTAGATTCTTAGGTCGAGAGTCTGAATTTAATTTTAAATTGAAGTCGGATTTTGTATTTTCGGGAATAATAAATTATACGTTTACACAACTTTATCAAATGAAAAGGTATCAAATGAAAATGCTTGACTAGTAGAACAATTTGAACAGTAACTAAAAGATAATATTTTTTTACAGCTAGAAACTAATCTGAGAATATCTCGTGATGTAGGTACCACTCTAAGTGAAAAACGCGTTCGCTTAAAAGACATAAAAATGGAAAACAAGCTTAAATTAAAATTTTCCCGTTTTATTTAAATCTATGCTACATTTTTAAAACACTTTAATCACAAACCATACTGTTCACTTTGATGGAATGAAACCAATCAATTTCGATGAAAATTTGATAGGCATACACAATTATATATTTATTGGCATTGTTAGTAAGAGTTTTAATAGCTTTTTAGCACGTGTAGTATACGTAGAAGATTTTTTTTATTTTGTCATGTTTACTTTAATGCCTAATAAATATGTTTTTATTGATTAGGTAAACGGGTAATTCACGTGTAATAAGGTCGGTCAACCCGACTCGAGTTTCGGCCGCGTCCGGCGGCCTTTTTCAAGGAGAGTATACGCGCACGATGGCTTTTACCAAAGTTGTAGTACCAAACGGGATTTGGTACTACTAATTTACCGTTTACCTAATCAATATGTGTAACAACCACGTTAATTTTAATACTAAAATATGCTTTTGTGATCTAAAATATATACTTTTTGTAAATAGAGTAACATTGACAGGACGAGCAAGATATGTGCCTGATGGTAAACAACACGCCTGCCCATAATATCACAGTGCCGTAATCCTATTTCAACTTTAAAGAGTCTAAATCAGCACCTAGCACTACTCTTCACTCATGATTTACTCAAATATATGATTTAATCAGAACACAGTAATGTTTACATTGCACTCCTTAGCGCTAAAAAACTGACAAAGTAGTTGTACCTCAGGTAGGCAGAGCCTACCACTACAAATAAAATACTAAAGAGTGTACATAAATTCGAATTTTAAGTAGTATTTTTGTTGTAAATTGCCTTGCACGCTATGCGTATACTAACTGTGCTACAAAATCAAACATTACGAGAAATGTTCCATTAAGCGCGATATTGTATAATTAAATACCATTTTTTTGTTTAAATATTTTTTCTACCGCTGAATGTTTTCTTTAGGTCCGCTTTAGCCTTTCACATCTGGAGTAAACGCTCAGCCTGAATGGGCATTCAAGTTTTCTTAAATTCCAGTGGTGTTATTTTATTTATTAGTATAGTCTTATTACCTCACATAAAAAGGAGAAGTAAAATAAGAGTCATTAAAAGTTTTCCGCTATTTCACGCAACTAAATAATGGACTAACGAATTGAATAGAACTTCCGGGGGTAGGAAGGCCTTTGTGGAAATGTTGGTTAAGTAATGACCCTGTTTGGGGGCAAATGTTACACCCTTAGGTCGGACTTCACCTGAGAGAATATTTTATTGAAAGCCTACCAGGAACCTTTTACATTTTAAGCCAGTGTTGAAGCTAAATAGACGGGCAAGTTAAAATAAAGCCAAGTTCCATTTGAATTAAACAACCTAACGTAAAAATATTCGCTGAATAGGAATACTGAAAGACCAACATACATAATAAGAGAAAGTCGTAAATTAAAGAGAAATTTAAGCGCGTGCAAATTTTTTAGTCTTAAGGTCGCTTTGCAACAACAGCGCTTTAGAATCGCGAAATTATGGAAATCTAGTGTATTTTACATCCGGAGGTTTATATGGATTAGGAAGGCTTTCAGAGACGGCTACGCACGAACGAACTACTACGATATACTACGAACATACCAGCAGATCCCTCAGTTTTACCCGCATAGTTCCTGTTTACTTATTTTTTCGGGATAAATAGTGGCCTATGGGTTATATCAGACTTTAAGCTCTAACGGTGTTCCAAATTTCAACCCAATTCGTAAAGCCCTTCCGACGTAATTGAGCAACAAACATCCAAACTTAGACATTTAATAATGCTAGTAGAATTTTGTCTTTACCTTCTAAGGGCTTTACTTAAATTATTTTGACACCATTTTAAAAAAAACTAATTTTGTGCCAAACAATTTTTTTTCAGGCTTCATTGCTCGTATGTGAATTAATTTCGACTTATTAAAATATCTCAATTTTAATCATTTAACAAACAGTTTAAAAAGATACAGGTGGCCTAGGGGCTACAATACCTACATAGGCTACATCGTGCAATTCATAGTCATGATGAGGTCGTAATAAATACCCAAAGGCACAGATACGAGTACCTAGTAGGTGTGTGTACCTGTAAGTATTTCTACAAGTCCTAATGTACAAGTTTATTGTCATCACTGGCTTTAATACTCTGAATTATTATAACTATGTAAAATAGCATTATATCAGCTATTTGGCTGCCGTAAAATTGACTTTGCTTTTTTTTTACCTACTTACATTTTTTTTAAACGTGCAGAGCCTTTATTAACAAAACTAAAATACACTACGCTACATACCTAACTAACTACCTACACTAAGCACACCTGAATTATCCATAGACCATTGAAGGTAATCAATTACTTTGCTTAATTTAGGATTAAATAACAAAATATCTATTAGTAGTCTGACAGAAATAGCCGATAAATAAGAAAATCTAAAGTATTTTGTTGGTAATTATTAGGGACAAAAGAAACTTTGACTAATGACAGATTACAGAAGCTCAATATTACCAGATCAAATTGGTTTGAATTTTTGCGTTAAGAAAATTGGCAAACCGTCAGATTATCGCGGATTAATCTTTTTGATCCTTAGATATAATTCAGAAAATTCGAAATAAAATGTTAAGCTTCTGAGATAAAATTTATGTTTCGTAAATAAATTTTATTCAAAGAATCTGTTGGCTGTCGACACATAAATTGGAAATCGCAATCAATATTACGCAATTGAAATGGCTATATATTCTAGTAGTAAGCTCCTTACATGGGACACGAGGTTTATCCAGCTGTATATCTCCACATTGCACGCTGCCTATTCCTTGCACACAATAGACAATAGGCCATATGGATTGTAAAACAGAGATGTATTACTTTGCAATGAACATATATGGAACTTTGTGACCGTAATAATAGATGGCTTTGGATTAACGTACTACTTATATGTATGTGCATATTGTATTGCCGGTCTTTATGAATTAATTCTAACGGTGAATTAACTATTATTATTATTACAGCCTGATCTGCTTCACTACAGCATAATGGCTTCACTGCCCTAATTCAGTAAATACAATATTACAAAGAACACAAACATGTACGAAATTGAGAGGACCTATTCTACTCATCATTAAGCAAATTTAATCTAAGGTTGCCTGGAAGAGATTGCTTTCAGCGATAAGGTCGCCCACTGTCGCACTAATTTACTATGTTTTGTTTATGTTTGGTATGTATTTTTATTTTTGGTGTGTCAATAAAGAGTATCTATCTATCTAAATTTTACCATAGCTGTACTAGCCCTAGCATAGGCAGCCCACTAACTGTTCCCACTGCTGGAACATGGGACCTCTTCCCGCAAATAGGAGTCGAGGCCATGATCCACCACGTTGGCTCAGTACGGCTTGGTGGATGACGCATGACCTCAAAAGATATTACGAACAAGCCGATATTAGAAACATTACATCATCCTATGGTTGCCTGGAAGAGATTATTTTCAGCGAAAAGGCCGCCCACTATTGCACTACTTTACTATGTTTTGTTTACTTTTGCTATGTATTATTTTTTGGTGTGTCAATAAAGAGTATCTATCTACCTATTTAATGTTAAATATATGCTAATTTTAAACTGCTGAGAGGTTTGACTCGACTTTCGTAATATGAAAATCTAAACTTTGGAATGCGTCACCTGAGTTAATCTTTCAAATTTAAATAAAATTTTCTCGAAAAAAATATATTATGAGTCTATGCGCCACTTTGCGACGCTGAATTTTGTTATAACAATATCAAAATCAGAGTTCAGAGAAAACCCTGTTCGTTGCTATTTAATTATTTACGTCATAAACATTGTATTTCGAAACGTACTGGCAGTAGGTATATTATTAATTTCAAGCTACTAGCAGTTCAATAAAGAAATAATAAGAACGATTACAGAAAACTACTTTACGAACAAGTTCTCAGAACTAAATCAATATAGTTCCGTAAATAACTTTCCTGACCAAACTAACTAAACTATAGATATCGTCTTGAAATCCATCCGACGTATGCGTATAATTAGAGACGATAACATGTTGTAAGAAGATAAATTCCAGGCGCACACATAGTACGGACAATCTATAACAGTGAATTATCAATTTACCATCGATGCGGCACCTGCCTAATCGTCGCGTGCCACACCACCATTAATCAATAACTGCCTATACTTGTAAGCGATTCAATCTTTGTAATAGCACCCGTTTTATACGTCAGGCTTGTCGTGTTTTAAAATGTACATTGTAGAAAATTTTACATTCGAGTTCAGTTTAATAGTAGTGGTCATTAAAACATAAAAAATAATTGAATCAAAACACAATCGCGACGCACCTACCCATCTAGCACCACATCTTATATAAATTTAAATTGAAATTGCAAGATCGACCCTTCTCTTTGGGAAAGCAAAGCTGAGAATCGTTCTGAGTGGAGGCGGCTTGTACACAATCGCGTTTATGCATTTGAAGACGACAGAAAGTAGGAGCTAAATCGTAAGCGTAACGAGCTTAAGAATAGACTTCTTTCAAATCATATCTATGTGGATGGCATTCTAACTTGCCATGACTTTCACAGCAAAAATAGGCTACATAAGTCATCTCAGAGCACATCAACAACGGTAAACGTAAATAAAAGAAAAAAAATACATTTATAAATATGTTTATAAATGTATATTTATAGAACCAGTCGCCGTAGCCGAAATCGGCTGGAAGACATCATCATAAATTTAAATCTATAACAATCAATATTATGTTTGTATACATTTATTTAGAAGCTTACAGCCCCTTCACAAGTGTACATAGGGACATATGTATGTCTAGCCTCACTGCTTACCAAACTTTCGCTTAGCGCAGAAGGTCCTGGAGCTGTAACCAAAACCTAAACTTGCTTAACAAAGGAGGTGCTGTGGACGCCATGGTGGAAAACGACTATAGATAATATTACGATGTATCGATCTCCCTGCTCGCTCGCATGACGGGGTTGCCACCGCGCACCGTTCGTTGGTGCAGGCAGTGGGGCTGGAGGGGAAGAGGAGTCTTCAAAACTTTTGCAGTCAAAAAGTGTTAAGCGGCGGGACCATAGACCTGAACCGTCGTGGGAGATCAAGAGTGCCCAGTCCATCGTCATGACCGAGGTGGTCCTGGTATCATGGGATTGGAGCGCCAGTGACGGGGATGTGCAACAGAAGAAGGCACAGAGACAAGCAAGCTGCGGTTGGTTTGCGGAAAAATGCAAATGCATCCCTGTGTTTCCGCCCTAAGTCCTGTGTTTCCGCCGTAAGTGGCAAAGGTGCCTCATAGAGGTTTTAGTTAGTAGAGGTACCATGTGTTTCTGTGGTGTCGAGTCCGACATAACCCGACCGTCTCCCCTGGCGAAAGAGTTTGCGTAAATGTATTTCATCCACGTAAAAAATAAATAAGAAAAGATCTAGAAAAACACAAAATGATCAAGCTCAATACCAGTCGAAAGCGTGTCCAGCATGGTTGCTGCATTATTAAACTGAATGAAAATGTGTACACAATGAGCCAAATTAATTAGTGTTGAAATTAATACTGATCTTGGATTACAAAAGCGCTGATTTGATATAAAAAAATGTTTGTCTGTAAAGTCGGTTTACTGACGATAGAACGTGACAACGTCTTAAGAAAATACGGGTCTATATGGGGTGGCATAACATTTTTTGTCCTATTTTAGGTAGGCATAACGTTTTTAGGACTAATGATAATTTACCATAACAACTAAACGCATAACTGTCTTCGCATAATGTTAACTAGCATAACCATATATAACATAACGATAACTTAGCATAATGTTTAAACGCATAGCCATATATAGCATACAGATAACTTAGTATAATGTTTCGACGCATAACTATAAATAGCATAATGGTTAAAGGCACACATTGAGAAAAGCATAACAATTCTTAAACATACTGATCAACGGCATAAACTTTAAACGCCTAACTAAAAAACAAGTGTAAAGAGCGGACATAAATAAAATACGTGGGTGTGTGAAATGCGGGTGGGTACTTCGATAACAATATTTATTATTCGTAATGTAGGTATTTACTAATTTAATGGAATATCTATGCAGGACTATGCAGTAGTATAACAATTTTTGTACCAATTTATGTAGACATAACGTTTTTAGGACTTAAAAACCTACATACACCTAAGACATATGGTGCACTTTTTGACTCCGGGTGGGCTCCCGCCAGAAGCTCTTCGGTCAGCCCTGAGTGTTGCTTCTCCATACTCGGCCTGAACTCCACTACGGAGGTCGTCGGCTCGCTTCGCTCGCCACCTCCCCTCCCTCCTCCTCCTCCTTGAGCTTCTGGCTCCCGCATTTTTTATATACACTCTAAGGGTAGTAGCGACAAGACTAGGTGGAGTCGGGGTGCTCCGAGTCGGATCTGGACCCTATATAACCTGGTTATATATTACGTAGCACAACAAATAATTAAAAAATGCCTAAATGCGTCTGAGCAACAGTCGAATTGAATGTAGCACAATAGATTTTTATGATTAAAACACATCACGATTGATTTAAAAACGATTATGCAAAAGTTACATTATGACACTATATGTTATGCTACATTCATTATGACAAAGTAAATTAGGAAAAAAAAATTATGCGATTTAAACGGCACCTTAAAAAAAATAGAACAAATAAAAAAATGCTTAAAAACTATTATGCGTCTCATCAATAGTCGAATAAAATGTAGTACAATAGATTGTTATGTTTAAACACATGACGCCAAAAAATGATTATGCGAAAGTTGCATTATGACACTATACATTATGACAAAGTAAATTAGGAACAAAAAGTTATGCGTTCTAATAGGCTCCCGAAAATACTGATGGAATAGCATTTTTCAAAAGAAAAATTTAATTTCATTTGTTTAATAGATTTGTATGTAAAAAGTAATCAGTAGAATTTAGTCATTTTCAATCAAAACAATGCAAAAAAGCTTTTAGCTGCCGGGGATCGAACCCGGGGCGTTTCACATGCAAAGCGAACGCTCTACCACTGAGCTACATCCCCGCTTGAACTACTGGTCGAAATAATTAATTCAACTGTAACAAGGTAACGACCGTCGGTCGTTACCGTCGGTAACGTTACATGACGTCATGTTTTGCGGGCGTGCAGCCGGCTTCATCGAATTATAAGACGTTATCACGTCAAAAACGTATAAAATACAACGGTTTCGAAACGATTGTGACATGAGACCACGAGGCAAAGCAAATCATAATTTCAGTCACAGTTGCAAAAACATCTCGCAATTGCTTCCTTGGCGCAACATGTGGAGCACAAATTAGTTCTGTAATAGAAACGTAATTGGAAATTCACAATGCAGCTCGTGAAATTAATTACGCGGCAAGACAAGTTGGTCTTCTTGTTGTTTTCCGTACGTGAATCCTACGTATGTAATACACATATTATAATGTCACCAAGCAGACAACCCGCCGTTCCTCTTGAATAATTCATGAGACATATGGACCTAAAGCAGACTGGATTTCAGACGAGAATTTTAAAATATCTATACGGGTGCTTTAAAATTGAAAATTGTTTTATAAAATGTATGAAATAAACATCTTAGTATTAAATCAGCTACATAATAAAATATATGCTTAGTTTGGACCAAGTTAGTTTAGTGTGTGATATTATCAACATTTTTTTAATCCAACAATATCTTCTGTTCATAGGATTATTACGTAGGTTAAACATAAACTTGTGGTCTCAAATTTATGTAGAACGCATAGTTACGATTTGAATAATAATAATATTAAAACAAGGATAGTTTTGGGGAACGAGTTACCTACGTCCGCAGGAAAGTATCCTTGTACCGAAACCACATAGGTCCTGGATAATGCTAAACAGTTGACAAACTACAGATTTGCTAGGATAGCTTTGGCCAAACCTGGTGAGCACCTTGGCTAAGGCATGCTGCAAATTGGCCTAGCTGTGTTTTAGCAGGTTATCTGGTATTGCCATCAGGAAAACATAATAATGTGTTGATGAAAAAGCAACCCCACGACCATTCCCTAGACATTCAATTCGGCTCATCGCATAATACTTCAAATCGAGAGGGAATCGGTTTTTGAAGTGAAAACTTCTTTAGGTACGCCTAGACACATTTTTCGTGGGGTGTAAATTGGATTCTACCGTCGCGCTCGGGTATGATAAGAAATCTTCGGGTAAACTCGGGACCTTGGCGATTGGGTATCTAGAAATGCGTCAGCCAATGGGAAATGCTGAAAGGGCGTGGCCTCGCCATCATGGCATGGCCCATGGCCATCTAGAAATGCGTGAGTCAATGGGAAATGCTGACGCATTTCTAGATGGCCATACCATGATGGCGAGGCCACGCCCTCTGGTTACACCCGTGTAGTTTCCAAGGTAAGCTATGAAATTCTGAGTTATAAGTTTTCACTTCTATCGGCAGTTCCTATGACTGCCAATTTTTTTCTATGTAAGTAGCTCTATCGTAGACCGCATCGTCGCTTTAAATAAAGCGAAATGGTGATCTAGTGTAAAGTTTTAAAAAGTTTTTAAAAAGTTTAAAAATACAAAATAAAAGCACAACGCATAATAACATAAATCCAAAGCATGGCTTAGTAAAGAAGAAAAATAAAATAAATTAAAATTGTAATAAAATGCAGGTGAAACTTTTATGGTATAGCCAAGCTACTGTTCAGCTACAAAAAAGGCTAAACTACATGTAGAATTCAATGTCCGGTCATGTAAACTGCTTTTAATATTAAATTAAGGTAAGGCCATGCCCGTATTAAATGGCAAAAAGCACGCAACGCCATAATTATGTAGAAAACGCCCTACTTTTCACATTTTAATTTAATATGATTTGTATGTAAACGGCTATTTACGTGCTTCTTAAAATACTTATGATTGTAGCTCATATACATATAAGTACAATTGGGATGACGGGTGAGTTAAAAAATATACCATACTAAATAGTTTGTCAGATAGATCATTTTATATCTTTAAACGAGCAATTCTTGTACATATGTACATATAGAACCTGAATCTCGGAAACGGCTGGAACGATTTTCATGAAATTGTGTATGCAGGGGCTTTCGGGGACGATAAAGCGATCTAGCCAGGTTTTATTTTATAAAAACGTTATTTATGGCGCGTTTTTAGACAATGAAAAACGTTCACATTAGATATTAGAATGCGAAGGTAAATTTCGCCGCGCGACGTAACAGTATAATACCTCAGGTGGTAAGATAGGCGATCACGAATTAGTAGGTCCGGGTTCGAATCCAGACGGCTTCTCTTTTTCTTTTCAATTTTCTGTTTTTTTTTGTAGCAAAAAGGCTCCAAGCCTTTTATTTATCGGTATCAAGTATATTTAGAGCAAAACTCGGTCACCCAGGTACTGATAAATAATATGGGACCCGTATTTTAGTTTTATCAAGTTATTTAAAATTGACAAAGATATAGAAAATAATTAAACTTTCGGAGTGGGGTTGTGAAGTCACGTCTTCATGAAAATTGTAAATAGACGTGACTTTTTTCTTTGAAGTGAAAACTTCAAACTTCATAGGTAATGACACTCTTGTGCGTAAAAGACTTCAAAGTCTTGAACATCGCCGCAAAATTGCCAGCTTATCGGTTTTTATCCGATACACTTCGGAGAGTGTGCAACTGATCTGCATGATCTAATACCACCTAATCCTTTCTTCTATCGGACTTCTCGCATCTCAAAAAAGCGACAACGTTTCATGGTTGATGTTCCAAAAGCACGAACGAAGAGATTTGACTCCACGTTTGTGATAAGAACATCTAGGTTGTGGAATGAGTTCCCTGAGTGGGTTTTCCCTGATAGTTACAATCTTGGTGTCTTCAAATCGAGAGTGAATCGGTTTCTTCTAGGTAAGCACGCTTCATCGCTTCATATCAGGCGAGATGGTGGTCAAGTGCGAACCTATAATAGTAAAAAAATAAAAAACTTCTTTTGGCGCGCCTAGACAGATTTTTCGTGGGCTGTGAATTGAATTCTAGCGTCACGCTCGGGTATGATAAGAAATCTTCGGGTAAACTCGGGACCATAGCCATTGGCCATCTAGAAGTGCGTCAGCGAATGGGAAATGCTTAAATGGCGTGGCCTGCCCATCATGGCATGGCCATCTAGAAATGCGTCAGCCAATGGGAAATGCTGTAAAACACGTGTAGTTTCTAAAGTTAGCTATCAAATTCTGAGTTATAAGTTTTCACTTCTATCGGCAGTTCCTATGACTGCCATTTTTTTAATTTGTTTTTTTAGTCACCATGCCTGTTAAGCAGTGTTATCGTCACAGTAAGCATTATGTACATTAACTGACAAGCTATGTAGATTAGAGGCCGTGGTTCAAACATTTAATGAAGGATTATGCGAGCCAAAAACCTGCTAAATATTGAGTTAAGTTAAAACTGATATCTATTTAATTTCAACATTTGTGGTGTACAACAAACTCGAAGAGAAATTTAGCTTATATGCGTAACGTAATCTAATTTGGTACAGAGGTTTATGGCACTCTTTTCCAACGGCTGACCACGTGGGCAAACCTTTTAATTTAAAGTCTCGAGTGAATCAGTTTCTTCTTAGTTAGCGCGCTTCGTAGACTGTATCGTATATAATTAACATCAGGCAAAATGGCGGTCTAACGCAAACCTATTTTTAAAATATAACAAAAGCAACCCACTAAATGTTCCCGCTGCTGGTACTCGGGGCATTCTCTCGCAAGGAGAGAGTAAAGACCATAATCCACTACGCTGGCACAGTGTGGGTTGGTGGATGACATATGACCTCGAAAGATTTTAGGTACGTGTCGGTTTCCTCACGATGTTTTCCATCATCGTTTTTTAGTGAGCGGCATTACGCACATGATTCTGAAAAAACAGTGGTGCGCGTGTGATTTGAACCCGGAATCTCCGGATCGGCAGTCGCCATTCTCCGATCAGCCGTAACTTTTATATAATAAGGATTTACAAGTAAAAAACTGTTTGTAATACGTTAAAACTGTTGTAATTTTTAATCTGCACATTAAAAAAAAATGTACCGCCCTAAGCACATTTGTATGTAAGTAATGCCTGGTTTACATTATTCCAGTCCAGCGATCGAATCCAGCGCTGGATTGCTTACTGGAAAAATGTAAGCTGGGGCTGGAAAGTATCAATCCAGTGCTAATGCTTTCCAGTGCCGGTTTACATTTTTGCAGTAAGCAATCCAGCGCTGAATTCGACCGCTGGACTGGAATAACCTAAACCGGACCTAATGATAGTTTTACCTTTTTACCTTAATACATTTTTTAAATGTGTTGGACATTTAAAAAATGTATTAAGGTAAATTTTATCTCTTCAACGTCATTTAACGTCAAACACGTCGAAAGTTTCCAGACCGATTAGACTTTTCTCTTTCATCACCGATTTTTAGCTTACTTAGGTATTTATTAACTGCTTGGAGTTAGTAATCATGTCTATTTACCCCTCAAAGAAACTTGTTTCGGCAATGTAATTTATGCCCGTGCTACACGTTGCTAGTTTTTCAAGCTAGGAAAGCAAGCTAGTGCTCGCAAGCTAGTAGTAGGTACTTCTAGCTTCGTGTAGACAACGCTACGAAACGCTAGTTCTGTCTACACGAAGCTAGAAGTACTAGCTTGCTAGCTTGTTAACACTAGCTTGCTATTCTAGCTTAAAAAACTAGCCTCATGTAGTTCGGCCATAAATTACTTCCGCGTACACAGAGACATGCAAAAAAAAATACAAATCAAATAGATGGCTATACCTACCTATTTGATTAACACAGACATACAGAAATATTGGTAGGGGAGACCGGGGCAAGGCCGTATAGCTAAGGATTTAGGCATGTAGTTCATCCATTTCAAAACGCAAATGTATTAAACCAACATATACATTTAGTCAGACTCATTAGGGAGACATTACAATTAAGATATTTCATAAAAAAATAAAATTAGACAAACATTTCAATAAAAAAGAAAATAACTACTTTTTCCGGTTTTGCCCCGACCCATGGGTAAAACCGTATACTATCTACGATATTGCCCCGGAATGACGGACAATGCATCTTGTACTATACAAGTCATCTAACTCCTCTATATCACACCTGGTGCAGCCTTCATGGGCCCAGCCTTGACTGCCCTTACGATGCACCCAACCTTCGCCCATGCAGTTTGCACCGTACTCTTCTAGGGAATACAAGCAAATGTTAACTTCGGTGTTTTTTGTTAGTTTTCTTGGTCTAGGTGGCTGGTTCAGATTCAGTTTAGGTTTTTTGTTTTGCGAGTTAACCAACTCATTTTAATAAGGAGAGGACTTGATGACGGCTGTTTTTTCTCGACGATTATCGGTGGTTCTTTTTCGATCAATGCTTATTTTAGAGACTGGCATTATAACAGCTGGAGACACAATTTCAAGGACTGGCTTCAACATAGTAGGAGTTGACAGCGGCGTAGCAGAAATCGATGGCACCGGGTCGAGTTGTGCACTTTGTATCCAGCCACTTGGATGGCAAACAGCAACTGTTCCTGGTGGAGCTCCATCAAAAAATTCTGCCTTCAAGCGAACGCGTGGAAATATGAGCAGCGGATGAACATAGTTTCCAGAAGCAGAGACACAAAGAACTGCAGTAGTCAGTTGACCTCTTTCCGCAAAACTAACAAGAGCCCACCTGCTTTTTTCCTTTCAGAACGATTACTCTGGTTTGTTTCTTTGGCACTGTTGTCAGACCCATTTTCATCCGGGTCAAAATCGTATATAGCCGGTTTTACCCCATACGGTTGTGCCCCAACACTAGTGTAGAACAAAAATATAATTCATTCACATATAGTCAATACAAACTTGCCGGTACAAACATTGCATTTAAGAACAAATACATTACCTACAACATAATTGATTAGTGACTTTTCTGTAGCGTATGTACACATCACAATCACTGATTGTATATTCTCGAAAATAAGATCAGGACTACCGAAAAACAATAAAATAAAATAAATCAAAATTTCGCGAGCTTGCAGCGACAAGTGTTTGTTTACAAATAGTTCTGATTGGTAGGCACCACTGAGCGGCTTGTGCGCGCGAAATTTAAATTATTGGCGAAAATAGCTACGGTATACGGTTTTACCCAGGTATACGGTTTTGTACAGGTCTCCCCTACACTTTATTGCACATATCACGTAAAAGCCGGGTCACATAGAGACTCCCGCCGCGAGAAAGCGATAGCGATCCGAGACGGGATTTTTTGTAATGTTCGAATTTGTATGCAACCTGACACACAGCAAGCGGGCGCGATCCGATCGCCACGCCGGATCGCTTCTGTGTGGCCCGGCTTTAAGAGTGCGCCTAAAGCCAGGAAAAAATCAGTTTTCACCCGCGCGACGCGTTTCTTAATGTGATGTACATAAAGTCGAGAATAGCATGACACAGTTTGGAGGAAAAATCAATATTTAATCAGGAGTCCATTTTTGACCAAGTTTTATTTAATTACTCAATAACTGTTCCGGACAGTGGAACGTGCGCTGGAGTAATGAAACACGATGTATGGTCTTGACCGAAGCGGGGCTTGTTCAGCTTGCAGGGAGCGGATGCTTTCGAGTAGAGTAGTTGTTGCTTCGACGGTGTGCAGTGGACTGTGTGGCGAGCGTTTTTTTTTTTTTTTTTTTTTTAGGACTGACTGTATTGTAGCGGGCCACGAGACGCCTATACTACTTAACTGACCCTATAGGGTTAGCGCCGGAGGCGCAGGACCCAAAGTGAAACCTAACCTGATAATACTTACGCTTAAAAGCATACCATCTGATACCTGTAAGAAAATCGAACTAATGTGGCGAGCGCTCGGCCCGCGTATATTTATACTTTTCGCCCGCGCCGGCGCTCGGCAGCGGGCGACTGAGTTGCCTATCACGTTCGGAACTCCTCAAGGTAGCATATTGGCTCCGACTCTGTTTACGGTGTACATTAACGATCTCCTGAGACTCTCTATACCCAATACCGAGCTGATCTGCTACGCCAACGACACCGTAGCTATTTTTAGTGGGAAAGATTGGAAAACTGCTATTAGGGTGGCAGAAATAGGAATGGAGATACTGTCCCGGTGGCTTTGTGATAACCTGTTAACGCTTAATGTAAAAAAAACAAATTTTGTCGCATTTAGTATCACACAGGCTACCGGTACAGACTTGACTAAGTTGCGGATCCATAGATTAGAATGTGAAAATCCTAACTGGGCTAGTGAGACCGTGGCCAGCGGTTGTTCCTGTAGTACAATTGACAGGGCACTTTTTACAAAATATTTAGGTGTAGTAGTCGACCAAGCTCTTACATTCAAAAATCATATATCATACATATCAAATAAAGCCCGGAAATTAATATATGTCATGAAAATCCTAAGACCAATCGCTAAACCGGAAGTCAAGATGATGGTTTACAAATCTTTGTGCCGGTCATTGTTTCAATACTGTATAGGTGCCTGGGGAGGCGCTGCTCGGACTCACATCATTGAGGCTGAACGTGCCCAGAGAGCTGTCCTCAAAGTCATGTTGGGTAAACCACGGCGCTACCCTACCTGTGATTTGTACAAGGAAGCCTCAGTGCTGTCAGTCCGGCAGCTATTTGTATTACGAGCTTTTGCCAAGGCTCACCATCTATCAATATCAATACCTCAGGATTCTAATAAACGCAGGCGACCACGTGATTTGTGGCTTCCTAGAGTCAATTCTTCCTTTGCTTCGCGGTTACCTCGTTACGTGCACATATTTACGTACAACTCAGTCTGTAGGCATGTGGATATTGCTGGGTCTCCGCATGTTGAATCTTACACTTACATTCGTAAATTGTTAACTACGTTATCATACAAGCAAACGGAGGATTTGGTAGCTTATAACGAATTGACATTTAGAGAGGCATTTCCCTCAATGGTAATCTCTCCTTAATTTCTATTGGAGCTTACATCGGTCATCGTAATTCCAAACTCTTGCAATCATAATTATGTATATATATATATCCATACTCTGCCACATACCTAAACACCTACATCCCATTCACCTATGATACTAACTCACACATACACTCACACACATACTCTTACACACCCTCACCCACTTTCCGACACATCTACAAACATACATAGAAAGCATGTCAATACACGCAGGCTAAATTAATTATCACTCAATTCTTTCTGTTAAAAAGCTTTGCAGCTTGGCGGAGAGATTTGATTTGGTACCTTAGCTTAATTTAATAATCTTTAATTTTTATCCGTAGAAATAGTAATGAAATAGTTTTTTTTTTTTAGAACAGATATCGACAGTACTGGTACCATTGTTCTCGGGTCTCTGCCCAACTGTAAATATAGCCGACTATTACATTTGATGCGTTATTATTGATATGAAATTACATCCAGATTGAAAGGTCGACTGTTCGACTGTTCGTTTGTTACTGTTTTATAAGTGTTCTTATAGCACTGCATTATAACTATGTGTACAAAGCGCGAAAAGAAATTGTAAATCGTCGTAGGGCGCCCAAAATACAGACTTTGCCTAGTTTGGGGCCCGTTGTACTTCATACTATCTGTAAACTTGTTATGCTATGCAATTTGTTAATACTACTGTACTTTTTTGTAAACAATAAACATTTATCTTATCTTATCTTATCTTATCTTATCTTAATTATAAAACAGTTATAAAAAATACACATTTGTACTTTAACATTGAAATACACAGAATTTGTAAATATTTAAATTGGCAAATGTTAAATTTCCACATGAAACTGAAATTAATTTCAAAGGATATTAATCACATTAAACCAAGTCGTCTTCTCATAATTTATAGCAAAATATTTCAAATACGACACGATCTCTATCGTGGTACTTTAAATCATCGGGCTTACTCGAACAAGTTACCAAGCCGAGATTAGATCCGACGATATAACTCGTTAATTGAAGTACCTGTAATTAGCCGAAGCACTTGAAAATTGGGTACATATTCTGAAGTGGCGACGAAGTTAATGGCTGTAATGTGAGTATAAATGGAGAAAGTTTGCTCATTTAGAAGCTCTACAGCGTCGCCGAGATCACAGACCGGTCGGGTAAGAACCTGCACTACTTTACCATCGCCTCTTTTCTAAAATTACTGCTTTGCCGTGACTCGACTGTTAAATTGATAATGAAACTCGACAGAATGTAGTAATTATTTATCAAATAGTTATTTTATTTCCCACAATGTTTTGACAGTAAGTACCTAATTTGTATATAAAACAATAAATAACACAGCTAAAATTTCAGTGCTATGTATTATTTTAATAATTTTGTTAGTAGTCCCTTTATATTATTTGCCAGGAGAAGTATCACACATTTAAAATAACTGTCAGTTGTTTGACAGTAAGAGACAGATCGCATACCGCCAAAATAATTTTCAAGTTTAACGTTTGTAAAAATGTACCTCTGTTTCGTATTTGGCGTAAATAAATTACCGTGAATAACTGTTACGCCGGGTTACAACGTAGTGCAAAGTGAGTTTTTCATAATCTAGGTAATATAAAAAATTGAGGCGTTTGTAACATCAAAAGAACTCAGAGAGACAAAAACTGTATTATAGTAAAGTTTTGGAATAACAGCGCAATTTAAGAATGATCCAGGTTTAACTGTCAAACGCGATCCTTTTGATTGTGGAAGAAAATGCGTTACAATATTAGTATTTGAGCTGGAGATTAAAACAATGTTCAATAATACCGTATAACAAACCGTTCGCTGTGGGACTCCAACTGAGTGATTGAGGTAAGTAGTTTATCGAAAATTTCAGAGATAAATTTAAAATATTTTTTTATGCTAACATGTGAATTTAACTTCTTCGTGCCCAGTTCAAATTTATTTCCTCCATTAAATGTAAGGTACCTACTTTATTTTATATTAATTATTGTAAGCAATAGTATTAATATGGTAGTGGTAGGACTCTTGGCAGAGTCCGCCTGGGGAAGGACCACACCTTTGCCAATTATTCTACCGCCAAGCAGTAATGTGCAAACATTACTGTGTTCCGGTTTGAAGGGCAATGTTTCCAGAGCAATTACAGGGCTTAGAGATATAACAACTTAGATCTCTGGGTGACGAGCGCAGTGCAGTGCTAGGTAATGATTTGGACTCTTCATGTCCCAATAGCTGCATGTCACTGTGGTGTTATGTGGCAGGCATGTTGCTTACCATCAGGCACATATCCTGCTCGTCCCGTCACTCTTTATTTAAAAAAAAAAAAAAAATTATGGCGTGCGACCTGTCCCTAATGCCCGAGCTACACGAGACTAGTTTTTCAAGCTAGTGTTAGTAGGCTAACATGCTAGTACTTCTAGTTTCGTGTGGACAAAACTAGCGTTGCGTAGCGTTGTCCACACTAACCTAGAAGTACTATCTTGCTAATACTAGCCTGCTATCCTCGCTTGAAAAACTAGCTACGTGTAGCTCGGGCATTACTGTCATACAACTGTCAGTCATTCCATACATAATTAGCAAAGAGGAGATATACAATGATGAGGTTATGATTCTTTTTTTTTAATAACGATAGTTGTTACATTTATTTGAGTAGGTTGTACCCTGAATCGACGCAGGTGAAACCGCGTGGCACAGCTATTTTAAAATAAAAACAATCAGAGTTTGCTCAATTCAAATTATAGGAACTAGTGACCAAGTTACTTTATCAAGTTTATACTAAAACAAGCGTTCTCATATTATCGTTGAACTTCGTCTATGCTGAAAGTACAAATGCTATTTTTCATTCACCACCTTCAGCTCAATCGGAAAACGTGGGCGTTCACGAGAAAACTAATTTCCTGCCTATCATTCCTCTTCAAAGGTGCACACTGACGAGATATTTGCCGTCGCTTTTCTAAAAGTTACTGTTTTCAACGTAATTATAATTATATCTACATGCAAATATCAAGTTAATAACAATATGAGTTAAGGGTAGTCTAGTCGGATGAACGGTAACTGCCAATAAAGAGCCCCTAGGCCGAAAGTCAAAACCCACGCGCATCACTACCTTTTCGAAGTCATGTGCGATATTATATGTTGTGTCATAAAACTGGTGAAGGAAAGCATCGTGAGGAACCTTCCTAGTTCCGAAGAATGTTCCTAGAATACTTCGAGTTCATGCGACATCCACCAACCCACACTGGGCTTATTGCAAGAGAAGGCCCTTACTTTCAGCAGTGGGAACATTTATTGGGGTGCTAAAATGTGTTGTTCAAATATTATCAAGGAGAAACAAAGCACTCCATTTATCGCATTTGTTAATTATATTCAGCTAGAGCTGTGGATTATAAATTAACATAAATCTAGGGTATACATTTTGTATGAATGTGGATATCCGACTCGAATTAGAGCTTACCGGCCTATATGCTCACTTGACCCTGCCACCGATGAAAATTTAACGAATAACCGCCACAAAAGGAAATTGCAACCGCAGCAGCCGAGAACGTGAGAACCCCTTTACCTTGCGGCTTCTGGAAATGAAAAACGCCGCGAGCCTACGGAAAAACCGGACAGATCGCTCCGAGCGCGGCTATTTTATTTACCAACGAAAAATACGTAACAATATCTCAACGGGACGTTCGTCCGTTGTTATGAATCCGCAGGAAAGGAACCTGAAAGTTTATTGCGGCCTAAATAGGCGTAGGATCTAAAAGGGCCCACAACACGTGACGCAACAAATAAAACCCCACTTAATTTACAGATCCGACTGGTAAATTTATGCTGCGCAGTATCTCTTTAATGCGGAGACCGTGACAGTGCGTACGTATTAAACTTGGTCTCACTTAGAACGAGACAAGTCGGTTTAATCAGCTATCGATAGGTACGATACTTACTAAGTGTCTCGCTATACTTGCTTCAAATGAGTAGGTTGGTTGAATTGGATGGTTGATTGCTGTGTAGTTCGATAAGACTGATTCTTTTTACTCCTATACTTCTAAGCCAGTAAGTTGTAATGGTTTGGTGAGCGAGAAATTTACAATTATGAGGTATAGATTCAAATATCGTCTGCACCGCTGTGTATTTTCCCAAGCGGATATGTACAAATATATTGTCAGTTCTGGCTTTAACGGTAAATGAAAATATCGTGGAAAAACTAGAAAATTTTCAAATTTTTTTCTATGGTCGAGATGCGTCGTCTGCCAACTCGCACTAGGCCAGCGTGATGGGACCTTGCTTCTCTCCTTGTGAGAGAAGAGCCCGCGGCCCAGCAATGGGTATAGTAAGTAGACTGCTTTATATTTGCTATTTCAGCAGCAATTTTCTTGAAAATGGGCCTATATTTCAATGTTTCCAGAGAAATTACAGGGCTTAGAGATATAACAACTTAGACCTCTGGGTGACGAGCGCAGTGCGGTGCTAGGTAATGATTTGGGCTCTTCATGTTCCAATAGCTGCGTGTCACTGTGCTGTTATGTGGCAGGCATGTTGCTTACCATCAGGCACATGTCCTGCTCGTCTCGTCACTCGTTATTTAAAAAAAATAAAATTAAAACAGGTTATTAAATACTCGTACTTACTGTATTTATAAATAACGGCTCCTATTACTATGAAATGATCAACTAAACATTTAGAATTTTTAGAGCGCTTATCAAGAAACGACGCAAATTCTCCATATAAATATACGTTTTGAAGATATCAATCAGAACATAAATACATGTAGATGAATTAAAATGATTCAATAAAAATATATGTCGTCAACAAGCCGAGCCGTTCACAAATATAAACTTAGCATCATATGTAATACTAGTGGTCCATCCCAGCTTTGCCCGTGGTTTGAGTGCAGTTTCCGGCAATTATATGGAACAATAGTTGATTTATAGCCAAGAATGGTAACGAAGGGAGAGAGGCAGGCAAAGTGGGTAAAGCTCGCGGGTCGGCAAGGGCAATGCGGAAGTCAGACTTCAAGATATGTGACGGTAACAAAAAAAGAGAATCTCTCAATTCCTGGTGTATCTTAGCCAAGTAGGTACACATTATATTACTTGCACATTTAGTCCGGTCAATTTAGACATTCGAAGTTACCTAAATTCCCACCAAGCTGAAAATCGGTTAGATTGTTTAAAATATCATTAAAAACAAAATTTGAAAGTTCCCCATCTTTCCCCTGTAAGGAAAAAAAAAATCAAGGTCAAAGGTAAAAAAACTGAGTTTATCGCGATTTTCAGCAAAACGGTAAGTTTTATCATAAAAATTGTAGATCATAAAATTCGTTCCGGACCCAAGGCACAACTACTAGGCTCAACTGGTTGTGCCGTGGGTACTTTTGATTCCCTTCTACACAACTAGTTGGTCCGTTCCGGAAAAAACATGTACCCACGACACAACTGACGAAAACTCGAATCCATGGTTGTGCCGTGGGTACTTTTGATTCCCTTCTACACAACTGAGTTCCCTACGGCTCAACCCAGACCTTTTGCACAACTACTATGCCCATCTGGTTGAGTTGTGGAGAACTCAGAAACCACTTTGATTCCCCATAGTACAATGTACTTCAATTCTCTCAAACACTGAAAACTGAAAGTAAAACTTTTTATTCACGTATTCCACTTTAGATGTGTCATCTTTTTAAAACGTGTAAATAATATATTAAATTCATTTTGCTGTTTGATTTGACATCGCGTCGTAGTAATTTCAATTACTGTTTCGTTAATAAATTTATAATTTATATTATAAAAATGAACGAAGACGATGGTATTTGCTGCATAGATTACAATGGCGGCAAGATTACACTTTATCATACAATGCGGATAAGCTGAATGTTATACCACACTCTCACGAGGTCACGGAAGTTAACTCACATTATGGGACCTGAAGTTTATAACACTCTTCCCAAAATAATTATATCTGCCCCAAGTTTTGCCAACTTCAAAAACAGATTAAAGTGCTGGCTTATCGATCAAACTTTTTATAGTTACACCGAATTTTGAGAGAGTGATGGCAAAGTCCAAAAAAAATGAGTACAAATATTTGACATGGGTACATACAATTTTAATAAGAACATATTATACTCGTATAATGCTTGACAGTTTTCTGTACAATAATTATTATAATACAGTAGGTAAAGTAGTCATTTCAAACTTTGAAAGTGTATATACAATCTGTCTGCTCTTTCTTTTGTTTTTATTTTTTATTAAAAAAATGACGCGTAAATTGTATATTTATGCATAAAGTTCTTTGACTTGAAGTAATACTAAAATATGTGAGTTTTTAATAACTTCCTTTCTTTCATGGGTTTTTAGTTTTAACTTTGGCAGAGTAGGTATGGCTATTTGCGTCTAATTTACGTTAGTTGAGCCAAAGGTAAATAATTTTCCGAACTAATCAATCAGTTGTGTCTCAAAAGAATCCACGGCACAACCATGGATTCGAGTTTTTGTGGTGGTGGTTTCAAATCAAAGTGGTTTCTGAGTTCTCCACAACTTAACCAGATGGGCATAGTAGTTGTGCAAAAGTTCTGGGTTGAGCCGTATGGAACGCAGGTGTAGAAGGGAATCAAAAGTACCCACGGCACAACCAGTTGAGCCTAGTAGTTGTGCCTTGGGTCCGGAAGGATCTGAGTTGAGCCGTAGGGAACTCAGTTGTGTAGAAGGGAATCAAAAGTACCCACGGCACAACCAGTTGAGCCTAGTAGTTGTGCCTTGGGTCCGGAAGGCATAAAATTATCTACAAAAAATGTGTTAATACTTTTTTTTCTACGAGCCACCGTTTTTTGAGATATAACGATTCACAAAGTTGTAATCGTCATAACATGCACACGTTTCCGTTGTCAAGAAAGCGAATGCCGTTAGTAATAATTTCTAGTCGAGTAGAGTTACTATTGGAAATCACGAATGGAAATGGGCATTTTCACAATGTGGGCATAAGAGGGGTATGTTAGAAAAATAGGCGTGTCCTTAATAAGAATAATTTGATGAAAAGAGGTATAAATGTCTTGAATGCAAGATTGATAGTTTGAGAAATACAGATCAAATAGCTAGTACTTAAAATCATAAAAACGGTTATATCTCAAAAACGGTGGCTCGTAGAAAAAAAAGTATTAAAACATTTTTTGTAGATAATTTTATGATCTACAATTTTAATCTGAAGTATTTTTATGATAAAAGTTACCGTTTTTCTGAAAATCGTGATAAATCATTTTTTTTACCTTTGATCTTGAATAAATTTTTTTCCTTACAGAGGAAAGATGGGGAACTTTCAAATTTTATTTTTAATGATATTTCAAACAATCTTACCGATTTTCAGCTTGGTGGGAATGTAGGTAACTTTACTCTTATTTTTTGGTCTAATTTGACCGGACTAATTAAAAAACCCCAGCGCAATTGTTTTAAATTTTAAATGACAAGTCTATGTTTTGTAAGTAAAATAAATACCCAATAGACGTCTAAGATCTCCGCAGATACCGCAGCTAACATACGTATTTCTCACTGAATAAAGAAACAATTGACTACATTTTATAAAATCAACTCACACAGTTCGATAAATCCTACTAATTTTATAAAAGTGAAAGTATGGTTGTTTGAATGCTCGGAAAATTTGATGTTTGGTGCCCAATCGGTGGTCAATCACGTTGTAACCCCTGAATGGATTAGGTTAAGTTTGGAACGCAGATAGTAGGCTACTTTTCCATGCAGGAAAATAACGAAAACTGCACGGGTGAAACCACGGGTTGCTAATAATAATAATAAACGAATATTTCAGCGATGTCTATTTTTTTATGATATTAAAAAACCGCTCAACT
This sequence comes from Ectropis crepuscularia, assembly GCA_963693475.1. Classification (NCBI taxonomy): domain Eukaryota; kingdom Metazoa; phylum Arthropoda; class Insecta; order Lepidoptera; family Geometridae; genus Ectropis; species Ectropis crepuscularia. The sequence continues at coordinate 12,315,076 of OY856346.1, forward strand.
TACTTCGATAAGATTTACATGGGATCATTTTTGAAGTATATAGCCTACCATAAAAGAATCCACCAAAATTGGTTCATAAACAGTGAAGTTATCCGAGAACACTCACAAAAAAGTGTATGGTCGAATTAACATTTGTTTAATAATCTTCGTTTCACTGAAAACTGTGGTTTGATGAAACATAGGAAAGCTCTCGAATAATTCACCTTCAAAAAGAAATCAAAATCAGTTAATCATTCCAATCATACGCATACAGAGACATACAGAGAGAGAGAGATACATGTGAAACTTATACCACACCATCATTTATACGTAGGCGTTAAAATATTAAAGTGCAAATCTGTCTGGGGTAACAGAACATTACCATTGTGGATGTAAACTTATGTACGTAGACTAAAGTTATAAAGAGTACTTAAAATAAACCAATAAACAGAAAGTTCATTTCTACCTCAGAATAATTTTCTAACTCTACATAAACACTGAAGTTTTATTAGAAAGCAATCAAGTTAGAATCGGAATGAAACGAGGTGACCTAGTTTTTTTTCAGACCGATTCAAAATATACTGAATGTGGACATTCAATCTTTAACAAATGGACCGAATAATTTGTGACAAATAGGGATTTAAAAACATTGATACAACTACCAAAATAATTATTTTCATTCTGGTTAGAGATCACAGTAATCCGAAAAAACTACAAAGCTTATGCATAGCATCTTGGCTTCTCCAAAATCTATAAAATTTAGGAAAATGTACACTTAGCTAAGTACTTACCTACACATACACAATATACATTTTTTCTCTTATTTTTACACTAACATAGTTTTTTTAACAATATTCCATGTAGTTCCAATCACTATATTGGGAAATCGGTTATTTTAGTTTATTTGTCATTTAATTTTGTATGCCGTAAAATTGATCACAGAATTCTCAATGCAAATCTTATTGTGTGAGTCATTTTCGTAAAATAAAGTATTATATGAATTAACTCAGCCAAAGGTTTTATTTTCGCATTGAGGGACGAGACGAACAAATCATGCGCCTAAAGGTACAAGTTCGCGCTGAGACGCGAAGTTCGTCGCGGTCTCGGCGCGAACTGGCGCCCATACAATTCCATAGTGTAAATTTAGTGCCAATATTTGGAACATCCAGAGATAACACATGATTTATCTCTTTGTCGATTTAAAATAATACACCAAGGTGGTGTTCCCGAGGTGGACTTTGAAAACAGTCTATTCAATTAGTGCACAACGTAGATACCGTGGAAAAAAATAATCTGCAACTATGTTTCATAGTATACAGGATATTGTGAACAATAAAGAGTTGTCATTCATTGACTGTGATATATTAGTATCATGAATTCAAATATTTGTGCTGTGCCTGGGTGTTTCTGTGTATAATATTGAGTTATTAATTTATTTCAATGTAACGACCGGTACGAAGTTCCATATTGATTTGACTTTGATCAAAATCGTAATAGCTTTTTGAGTCGCGTACGCTTTGAACAGCCACAGTATTGACAAACTCTTTTTGATACTTTATCTATTGTATCCTTGAATTTAACATCACTAACGATGATAAATAATGATATTATTGATAAATAAACCTCTATAATCTGGACTATTGCTTATTTTCGAAAATTTTACATTGAGAGAGTGTTTAAAATGATTCAACTAATGTTTAAGATTACGTATGGTAACGTATATGGACAATAATAGCTTCTTTAACAATAAATTAAAGTACATTTTGTTTTCGGATGAATTTTCTACCAAATGGCGAAAAGTTTTAAAAAACAATGCACTTCAAAGGCTCAAAACGGACCATGGCAGTTTAAATTTCCAATGAACACGCGACAACGAGGTGGAAATCTATTAGCAATTCTGAACGAACGTACAGTCGAAAGACCTAGTTTTAAAAACAGATAGGTGACCCAGATCAAGTATCGACCTAGATCTGGAATTGCTATAAGTATTTTTCTGGTAGTATCTAACATTAGAAGGATAAATATACACATTTACATGTAGTATACATAACATTGCTCAGAAGAAATCTATAAATAGAACTTAATTTATGATGCTGACTTTAATGCCGTAGTATTTTAGACATGATCGATTTTTAGACCTTTTTTGCAAAAGAGTAAGATCCCAGATCTCCCAGAGGTCACCTATTTTCTGATGAATGAAATGTGGACGATTGAGTAGAGTTAGTAAGTACTAAGAACACATGCTTACTCACTAACTTGCTTTGACGGCCAATTTTGAGATATGGGGTAATGAAGGTACATACAAACATTACTTACTTCACGTATTTTCTAATAAGTGATTAAAACGTATGTTGTAGGCAATATCCTTAAAAACAGGGTCCCAATACTCCCAGACACTTTCCGTCGGCCGTTTTGCTTAACAACTCCAAAATAATAATTTAACTTCACTGAAATTCTCATACTCCATTTGTAAATATGTTCGTCAGACAACTATTTTAAAGCTTAATCCATTAAGACAAACCAATCTAAGGGGCCAATCATCCCCTAAACTCAATTTATAGTCAATATTTCCTAGTAAATGTCTCACTCAGTCTCCCGCTCTTACCCATAGGACATAGTTGAGTTTAGGGGATGATTACCGCCTTAGATTGGTCTATCTTATTGTAAAAAGCAACAAAATAGTTGTCTGACGTTGTCTGACGATCATAAGTATTTACAAATGGAGCATGAGAATTTAAGTGAAGTTAAATTTTTATTTTGGAGTTGTTAAGCAAAACGGCTGACGGAAAGTGTTTGGTAGTATTGGAACCTTGTTTTCAAGGAGGTTGCCTACAACATACGTGAAAATCACTTATCAGAAAATACGTGAAGTAAGTAATGTTTGTATGTACCTTCATTACCCCATATCTCAAAATTGGCCGTCTAAGCAAGTTAGCGAGTAAGCATGTGTTCTTAGTACTTACTAATTCTATTCAATCGTCCACATTTCATTCATCAGAAAGTAGGTGACGTCTGGGAGCTCTCGGATCTCGGACTATAAGCTCATATAAATTCACACCAACATTACTAAGCTGTGATTAATTGAAGCAGAATAAAATGTTGGTCATTGGCCAAGTTTTGAACTAAATTATATTTGAAAATTTACAGAGACATTAATACACAAAACAGAATTTTAAAATTAACGTTACTTTTGATCATCATTGTACAAGTGCAGTGGCAATCTACCTAATCTAATGTACTTTATATAGTGGTAGTAGTAGTACTCTTTAGAGTCTTCGCGTACTTACCAATCTCGTAAATTTTTCAAGATAAAAAGTAGCTCGTGTGTTATCCCAGACTGTTAGTTATCTACCTTACCTATGCACAACATTTCATCCAGATTCATCCAGCAGTTTTTGCTTAAGAGAGTGAAAAATTGATGCATACAAACTTTCGCATTTGTTATATTAGTAGGAAGTAAGATATACGGGTGACGCACAGCATTGCTTGTGTGTGTGCCAGTGATTTTGACTTGGCGTGTTGTTCACCATCAGGCACATATTTTTCTCGTTCCATTTTCTTCCTGTCTTTTTTAATAAAAATACATGCAATAAGCCAAAAAGGTAGTGGTATTAACGACTTTTACTGTGAAGCCAACTTTGAAATTGACAAAAAATATTCCGTAAAATAATGCACTTCGGGCCGCTGACATTAAGACCGGGCGTTGGATGGAGTTGTGTGTGAAAAATAAGAGAACCGCACTCGGTCTACGGTTTTGAACTCAGAAAAGCATATAAATTAGGATTCTGGATGTTACCAGGAATTAACACATGACACATGAATAAAAATTGTTATTGTGGGATAACTCACAATAACCATTTTTATTCATGTATTCAGTACATTTACTTGATGTCTAAGGAGGTGTAAAAAATTAGACCATTACATTTCCTGGGAACATCCATAATCATAATTTGCATACTTCTCTGAGTTCAAAACCATACGCCCAGTGCGGTCCTCTTATATTGAACACTCAACTCCATCCAGCGCATGGTCTAATTGCCGTTATACCATACGTAGAATTAGACAACTATTTCTTTTTTCGATTTCTAATTTTGATTAAAATTTAGAGAAATTGAAAAAAGGTGTTATATAATTGATATTACTAAATACTATATAATTGGTATTACTAAATACCAATTAAAATTATGCTAAAGGTGTGTGCAGCCTATGCCACCTCACGTGGGCTCTCTTATAATATGAAAAAGACAGAATACATGGTGTTTGGGGTCGCCGGTAAGAGCTGCCTACAGCCTATGATGGCCGTTACTCTGAATAGCGTTAACATTAAAAATGTAGCTCAATTTAAATATCTCGGACATATTCGTGCAGATGACGTCAGAGACAATGCTGACATAGAGCGGGAACGTAGAGCTCTAGCGGTTCGTGGTAACATGTTGGTTCGTAGATTCGCTCGGTGTACGGACCAGGTTAAAATCACCCTCTTTTAAGGCGTATTGTACACGGGTAGTCTGTGGACCAAATACGCCAAAAGGTCGCTGGATGCTCTACGAGTCCAATGTAATAATGTGTTTAGAATGATGTTGAAACTCCTCGTTTCTGTAGTGTGTCAGAAATGTTTGCACAGGCCCATACAGATGATTTCTGGGCAGTGTTGCGCAAAAAAGTAGTCTCATTGGTTGGAAGAGTACGGAGTAGTGACAACATTATTCTAAATACTTTAGCAGCTGATCCCCTCTCACCCCACTAAGCATCTTGTTCATATCATGGTCCACACGAAGCAGTCGAAGTACCCTGAATTGGTTTGCATTCGATGTTTTACAGCGTAAATTATGAAGCACCTTATTATGTTGATTTGAATTCTACATTTTAATTACGTAATTTGTTAATATTTGAGATCATGATTTTAATTCGGATTTTAATTTGTACAACGTAACAAATCAATCATAACAATAAACAATCATCATAAAAACATAAAAACAATCATAATATCAACATAATATTATGATTGTTTTAATTTTGGATTTGATTTTGTATTTTTAATTTTCGGACTTAAATGGATCATGTTATCTGATCAATAAATAAAGATGATAAATGATGATGAATAAATAAAACGAGATACTTTCGTCCTAGTAGCAATAATCTTCATAACCTTGTACATTAGACATTTTTAGGTACTACGCTAAGTACGATTTTAAGTTTTAGTATTATTTACATCAATATTTCGCTAACCCAAAAGCATCAGAATGAAAATAGGACGATATACAAATATATATATCGACAGTTTGACCTAGATGGTTGGTCTGACGAGAACAGGCTCCGGATAAATTCAGAAGACGCCAGTGAAGTGTCAGACTATCGCCTAGTTCGCGACTGGATGCCACTCACAGAGTTACTGTCGCAAACTTTCAAATACCTATTCTGAGAGCTATTTAAATAACCTTCGCGAAAAGTCTTACGGCTCGGTAATTTCTTTTAGCAAAAACGTGAGTGAGGCAACGGGAAAGCGAAACAAGAAAGAATTTTAAAATTTCGTGTAGCCGACAACTTGGTATTTAACTCTTTTGCAAGTAAATGATGTAAGTAATTACTTCATTAGCATTTTTAGAATTCTAGAAACGAGTTTTAATCAAATTATTTTAAGGAGGAAGTATTTAGTAAAACATGAACTGTTTTTTTAAATTTCCTTTTAAGATATGTCTACGATAAATGGATCAAACTTTTTTACCTCACACAAAGTGATTCAAACTTAGATGAACTTAAGTGACTGAATAGAATAGTAATGTGCAGTATTAGGACCACTCAAACTTGGAATCACATCACATAGCATCCAAAATCCAACAAACTAAACTTTGCGGTCCGGTATTAGGCGGGATTTTTTATTTATTTGGGAAGGTATACCGACTAGTAGCCGAAGCGTAAACAAACGTACTTAGGTAACCTGACTAGCCACTAGACCGCCAGGATACTTACAAAAAATAGTAGCGCACAGGTTTATCAACTAGCGCCTAGGTTCCTACTACTGTTAGTTGTATAAATACCAGATACTCTGTGACGTAAGGTAAGAAAATTTACTGTAACAATATTATATAAATATACTAGCAGCACCTCAGTGTTTAATCCGCGTTCTTGAAATAGTCTATGCTAGTCTAGTGCTATTCCAGACTATAATCTAACTGTTCCAAATGTCAACCAGGTTTGTTCAGTCGTTTCAACGTAATTGAGCACTATACATCAAAACATCCAAACTTAAGGAGTTATAAATTTTACAAGGATAGTAGGATTTCCCATTCATTTAATACGCCACAAATAAGACCGGCAGCTGATGCTAAGTAAAACCTGCCCATAACATTATAGCATTACACAACTGTGTGAACATGAAGAGTTCACGTCATTGTCTAGTTCTGCACTAAAATAATCACCACAAGATAATAATTGAATGATTTCTTTGTCTCATAAAGTCTCGGGAAGCACTGCCTTAGTCAATATATGCAAAGAGTCTTGTCGCTTTATAATCTTCACACTGTAAAGTTTTAATTGAAAATCACAAACGTCTATTATTATGAGCCTTTTAGTTGTAAATGTTTCCGTTTCATTCAGTGACAATTCCTGTTTCACAGGACAAACATTAACGAAAACCTTTTTAACTGAAACGAGCTGAATATACTTATGAATAAATGTTTACCGCTGAAACTGTCGTATTATGTTAGCCTACATCATTTAAGTTCTACAAACTTATTACTTGAACATTCTCAATGCTAAGTAAAATTTGGTTAATTGTATGAGTAGATAAATGAACGAAGTTTTAGTATTCTTCACAATACTTCCACATGGAAAAATATACCTACACAAATTTTAGTACATAGACTATATTTATGACACATATTGATGAAGATGGTTAGTTTGATGTAAGTATTTAAGGACGAAGGCCCTTCGAAGTTACTTTTTTATCGATAATAGACTTTTAGGGGTGTTCTTGAACGACATCCCACCTCGTGTTGAGTGACGAGGCGTTCTACCTAGACGAAATCAATTACTATATACCTAAAGATACCCTGATTATATTCACCAGAAAACACTCACTTAGGCAACAGTGTGTATTGCACAGTTTAGATGTTATTAATGTAAAAAGTAAAGTTAAACCCTTCGGTCAAGAGTGAGGAGTCTTTTTAGAACAAGAGAATCTATGAACCATTTGTTTCGTTTCTCCATTGGATCCATTGCCTCCAGCTGGTACTAAGCCGACCTATTCCAAAGTTGCGTACAGTAAAGGAACTCCATACAAGATTGAATTTGTGCTTGATATAAAGTAAGTAACTATTCAGACGTGAAATACCTTTGCAGCTTCGAGAGGGTGTTTAGTTTCGTATTCGTATTCGTAGGCGGGCTGTTTTCCGCAACTCGACGTCTCGATGCGCCTATTTTGCGTGTGTGGGAAGTAGGCTTCACTCCAGCCAACCCAGCTCCAGCAGGAAGCCCAGCAGCGTCTTCACGTTGCCGCATGCTTCGCGGAGCGTCCCCGGTGTGCCCAGGAACTTCGCCCGATGTACCGCCACTCCCGTGCACTCCATCAGCACGTGAGCGGCCGTTTCTTTAGCCTCGAGGCATGCTCTGCAAAGAGGACTGTCGGTAATACCTAGTGTGAATAGGTGTTTATTGTACAAACCGTGACCAGTCAGTGCGCCTGTGACTAGCCGCAACTGTTGTCGATTCAGGCTCAGCAGCTGCCAGGTGTACCGTGCATTACGCCCCCCAGTGCCGCCCTAGACTGACTGCAGTCTGTCCTGTTGGTCCAGTTGTTATTATGTTCCTTCAGTGATTTCTCATGCAGCCATTTCCGAATCTGTGACAGTGGGAGTGGGACAATCGGTTCAGGACCTTGTACCTGTTCCGCTGATGCCCTCCGCGCCAGTTCGTCCGCTGCGTCGTTACCTCTCGATCCACTATGGCCTTTAATCCATTGAAGAGCGATTTGATTATGTTTACAAACCTCCATAAGAGATTTGTGGCATTCAAGAACTAGCCCCGAAGTAATGGTGTTGCTCTTTAGGGCGTATAAAATTGCCGCGCTGTCAGATAGTATGCGGATGTTATATCCTTGTACCCTCCTGTCAGCGATTATGTTAGCCGCCCTCGTGATGCCCACGCATTCTGCTTGGAAGACGGAGTTGTAGGCCCCAAGGGATGTGTGATACCTGATGTTTAAGTCCTCCGAGAAGGTGCCGCATCCGACGCCCTCGTTGGTTCTCGATCCATCGGTAAAGATCATTAGCTCGGTAGAGCTATGATCACCGGAGGGGGACTCCTCAAGTTGAATTTTGTATTTTTTGTCAAATACGAACTGTTTGGGTATTCTGTCGCTGATCGCCAGCAGCATGGGTTGGTGCTTCAGCCTCTCCTGAAGAACTCGCGTGTGAGGAATACCTGTATCGTGCCAGAGACCTAGAGTCCGTAGTCTTATTGCAGACATCGCCGCCTCCTGCTGCACAAACAAATGCAGCGGAGGCAGATCCAGCATTATTTCCAGGGCTGCCGTTGGTATTGTGCTCATACCGCTGGTAGTCGCTAAACATACCAACCTCTGGAATTGTTGTAGCTTTGCGATGGTTGTGGTCAGCGTCGTCCTGGTCCACCAGACCAAAGCCCCGTAGGTGATGATGGGCCTGATCACTGTGGTGTAAAGCCATAGGGTGACTTTTGGATTGAGTCCCCACGTCTTACCTATCATTCTGCGACATTGATAGAAGGTGATACAGGCCTTGTTGATCTTGTTCTCTAGGTGTTTGTTCCAGTTCAGTTTGCTGTCGAGGATCATCCCTAAATACTTCACCTCCTCAGACAGCTGTAGCGTTATGCCGTATAGATCTGGTAGTGTATACAAGCCTAGAGAGCGTTTGAGTGTAAACATGACCAGTTCCGTCTTTGACGGGTTTACGGTTAGATCGTACTCCGTGCACCATTTCTCTACTATTCTTAGAGCCGCGTGCATCAGGTCACAAGCGGTGCTGGCGTGGAGACTTGTTACCAGTATTGCTATGTCGTCGGCGTAGCCTACTGTGTAGAAACGCCCCGCGTTCAATATCTCGATTAAACCGTTTACCACCAGGTTCCATATTAAGGGAGAGAGGACACCCCCTTGAGGGCACCCTCTCGCAACAAGTGCCATTTTAGTTGCGTTTCCTGGAGGCCGGACGATGCGATGTTTTAACATTTTTACTATCCAACCTGACAGCAAGGCGTCCACTCCCTGCTTGTTCAGAGCCGTTTTAATGCTGGAGAACTTTGTCTTGTCGAAGGCACCCTCAATGTCTATGAAGACGCCTAGACAGACAGACTTGGATTGGATTGCTGCCTCAACTTCAGTTATGATAGCATGCAGTGCTGATTCACTTGATTTTCCCGCACTGTAGGCATGTTGATTCCTATGTAGTGGGGTTGATACAAGCGTTGTGTCTCTGATATACCTATCACATTTCCTAGCCTTTCCAGCGTCTTCAGCATGAAGGAGGTGAGGCTGATAGGCCTATAGGACCTGGCGTTGGTGTAGTCACTCTTACCTGGTTTGGGAATGAAGATGACATTAGCTTCTCGCCACTTAAGAGGGATGTATGGAAAGGCCAGGCAGGCTCGTAGAACCGTGGTTACCAGTTCCACGAGCTCGCCACCTCCCCACTGCAGCAAAGCAGGGAAGATTCCGTCCGGTCCGGCCGCTTTAAATGGTTGGAAACTGTTGATGGCCCAGAGAGTTTTTTCATACGTTACTACCTTCTGGGCGGTCTGCCAGTCAGTCTCTGAAGGCGAATAACTTTCCTCTTCCCAGTCCAGGCTCTGAGTGAGCTGACAGCCCGGGAAGTGTGTTTGGAGTAGCACCTCGTACGTCTCCTCTAGGGAGGCAGTATATGTGCCGTCGTTCCTGCATAGGGACCCAATGTTTTGTTGTGTCCCTGCGGATAGAATTCTTCTTACCCGTGCTGCTTCATTGCATTGTTTAGTTTTTGTTGCCTCATTTAGCCTTGGACACACTAAAAAGTTCAAAGTTGAGTGTAGATGTTAGAGTGACGGTCGAGAACAGTAACTATAGACTACAGGCCCGTGAACAAAATTTACGGGTCAAATGAACCACCAGGAGACCTATGTATGTTTTGTATTCCTCTGTAATTTTTTTAGAACACTTTCTTTTGTACGGCATTATTACACAACAGTAGTTTTTAGCTATGTCATGTAGAAAAACAAGGTGCCGTACAGGATCAAATGACCTACCACCTTTATAAATCAAGTATACGATGGAATTAAGGTAATTAATTATAGATAAACTTTCAAATGAACAGTAATTTTTGAACCGCATTATTTTTTAGTACGTTTGAGTGCTACGTAATGTTTTGGAACCGGTGCCGTACTTTTCAAATTACCTCCCCGGATAACTGAAAACAGGAAGTTGAACCCTCGATAATTTCCTCTTGTCGCATTATTTTTGTACGGCGTTGCGAAATAATGGGTAAGAAGAGGTATTGCAACTGTATGGAACCGATGCCGTACATTATCAAATGACCAAATTTTCCTTGAAAATTTCCGGAAAATCAATAATGTTTCCGACTTTGTAGATCACTATTTTTGTACGGCACTACGCGTTTTCTCGTTATTTTTCATGAATCTATTGGATGGTAAGAATGCCGTACAGAAACATATAACCAAAATGTACCCACTCTACTTGCGCTTTTGAATTCTCACCTGCACTCAGTTGGACAGCTTGCAAGTGACGGCATAGTGCTGAATCCTATTATTTTGTACCCTTCAATCATCCTACATAGGTCTCCTGGTGGTTCATTTGACCCGGAAATTTTGTTCACGGGCCTGTAGTCTACTAGAGATAGTTAACGAATCAGAAGCAACCTGAAAAGTACAAAAAAAAATTGTCAAATTTTTTCGGCCAATAGTATTACACGGTTATTTTTCCTTTTTAAACTTCGGCAAATTGGCATCACTCCAATTGGATACTACCTTAAAGTCCAAGTTTGTTGTGTACAGGCTCCTGCGCTGGATATTTATGTTACTTTGCACAAGAGTGCTATTTTCTACGTACTCAAACACTGGGTTTTAAAATTTGTGGTTATTTTGATACTTTTTAGTGTTAAGTGCGAACTTGTGTATTGTTTTAGTTTGTAATTGTTTTTATTATCATAATGTTTGTCGAATGATTTTGTATCCCAAGATATATTATCAATAGATAGATTAATATTTTTACTTTGACATAATTTATTCATTAAGTTCTTTGATTAAAATCTCTAATTTATGTGTCATTAGTGTAAGTCGTTATTTGTAATGGTGACGGTGCTAATTTAACATAAGCAAATAAGTATTAAAAAATAGTAGAAAAAAGGGGCTTATAATAGACAGACTTAGGTAAGCCAGTAGGACTTATGCAAACCTAAACTTACTACTTAGGTTTAGTATTCTAGTCTTATATATTCTCTATAGTAGTTTAGTCTACTACACATTAAGTAGATCATATTATCTAAAATCATACAAAGGTACATTCATACTAAAACAATTGTGTTACTGTCGTCGTCTTTATCCAAATACAAGGAAAGAACTGATAATATGTGATAAGGAATAAATCACACCGTAAAAATGTAGCGCAGCGGTCCGCCACGTAACGAGTAAAGATTGTCTACGCGCCGTCTACACACGTAAAGGCACGTTCGTAGACACCAGCTACGTGATTCTTTACCTCCTCACTTTTTGATATGGAATACACATTTATCTACATTCAGTGAAAAAATAACTGTGTTATTTAACCACTACACTGGTTAACCAATCAATCAATAAAACATATTCCGTTCAATGACTTACTTTGAAATTCCATTACCTAATCGTTCCTATACCAAAGTTAATATTTAATTACCTCGGAACGACCCACCACTTAATTGGTAGAATACATAGCCAAGAAACTAGGTTACTCCTTCTTCATAAAATATTTACAAACGTAAATATCAGATATCGGTAGGACGTCAGAACGAAAATTAATACCGCGATAAAGTTAACAGTAAATATAATAATGCGGTATTCAGGTTAGGCGCCACAATACCAAAGCGCTCCGTATAAATCAGCATATGGTATGAGATAAACCCTTGCGCGTTCACAAAAAGCCGTGTGTTCGGGTAGCGAAATCCGATTCGTCATAAAAGTATAATAATAGTGGGTCGGGGGTGCCGCAACAACGGCGGTGACCTACACAGCGCGCGCCGCCGCGGCAGTCTTGTGTCGAGCTTTCTAATGACCCCAGGCGTTCCGTGCTCCGCGTTTCACCGCAGCCACACAATAAGCCGATAAAAAAAAATAAACGTGATCGGGACTCGTGTTTCACGCGTGAAGGACGTACCTACGGTCAGGACACGCGCACTTCGACCCCGCCGCTCCGTCGCGCCAATATGAACCTTACGTCCTTCGGAATAACGACGCATCCTAATTAACAATGTTCTCGGTGCGACAACGCAAAGGAAAAGATTGTAAGTAAACATTTTTATATCTTGTAAAGTTCGTAGTGCGCTCAATGTGGCATGAGGCTATCTTTCTGAAAGTGATGCAGCGATGCGAGGTTTCACTCTGTTCGTTGCTCTCTGCCCACTGCAGATATCGTGAATAATGCATCATTTTCTTGCTTTTTGTGAGCTCAACTTTTACTTCTACAAATAATTATATAGAAAGTCATAGCTATACTTCCGCTTATCTGATAGTTACTTGTGTGGTTCATCATTTCATCGATACTTAAGTAAGTATTTATACAAATAATTTTGAGCACAATTATCTATATTTACCGTTTCTTAATTAATATAAGTTTTGCATGTTATTAGTAAAAACATTTTATAAAATAATTTACAGAAAAGTTTGTTGACATATTATTATCTTTACCGTGCTTTAGATTAATACTTTTCAAATATACGTTATGTTACTGCTATATATACATTTGGCAAAACAAAAAGTATGTTAATACGGGTAAATTGTAAATATTATAAAACAAAGTAACTTTATTCAAGTATTTGTCTGACTTGAAAACCCAAAGAGTTGAGTACTCAACTTGGAGATACTAATCAACAGAAACCTCAATAATACAAACAATGTGAAACAAAAACTTTGCGTTTATTTTTATGATTTATTTACGTGTAACGTGTAGTAACACGTACACGGCGCAGTCTGAGATGTGATATAGAGTTCAATATACATAGTTGGAAATAGACGTATGTTAGCGTCAAGTTTCAACCACTGCAAGACAGTTATTTAAGAAAGTGCGGGATAATTTCAGCTTAATAATGGTTTACGAAATATACCTGCCAATCTTCTTAATTATCTTCTTAAAGATTAAAATGTGTCAGTCATACAGACTTGCCTAGTGGCTTAGTTGAATGTCTGCAAGCGACGCCGAAGATTATGGGTTGGATTCTCACTCAGTGCAAATATGTATGTAAAAAATACAAATACATATTTGTTCCATGACTGAGTGTCTTTGTACAATAAATATGTATTTATAATTATATAAGTATTACATCAGCTATCTGGGTCCCATAGTACAAGTTTTGCTTAGATTGTGGCTAGATGGTAGGACTCTTGGCAGAGTCCGTTTGGGGAGGTGCCACACTTTTGCCACCGCCAAGCAGTAATGTGCAAACACTGTGTTCCGGTTTGAAGGGCAATGTTTCCAGAGAAATTGCAGGGCTTAGAGATTTAATATCTTAGATCTCTGGGTGACGATCGCAGTGCAGTGCTAGGTGGTGATTTGGACTCATCGTGTTCCAGTAGCTGCGTGTCACTGTGCTGTTATGTGACAGGCATGTTGCTAGCTATCGGGCACATGTACATGGTCTAGTGCGAGTTGGACTCGCCCATGAAGGGTTGGTTACATAGCAGCAAGTAGCATAATAAAAATTATATTGTAGTTTGTTGTAACTTTGGCCGATGTTTTAATAAGTATAATAGTTATTTATGACAATTACAAAAAAAACTGCTTACTAGATCTTGTTCAAACCAATTTTCGGTGGAAGATGGCATGGTAATGTAGGTACATCATGCCTTTTTTAGTCTTGTTATTCTCTTATTTTAGAAGTTACAGGGGAGAGGACACACATTTTACTACTTTGGAAGAGTCTCTCGCGCAAACTATTCAGTTAAAAAAAAAATATGTTTAAAACCTCAGTATCATTTTTAAAGGTCTACCCATAGATACCCAACACGTAAGGTTTTGATTTTTTTTTTTTAAATTTCGGTTCTAAGTATGGGGCACCACAAAATGTATTGTTTATTTTTTTCTATTTTTGTCTGAAAAAATAATGCGGTTCACAGAATTACTAACCAAGTTCCAATGGCACATAGCTCGTATAGTTTCGAAAAGAAGTGGCTGTGACATGCGGACGGACAGACAGACAGACATGACGAATCTATTTTAAGGGTCCCGTTTTTTGCCATTAGGCTACGGAACCTTAAAAATGGTGTTCTGTGAGAAATGTACCCCAATATTTATTTTACTGATTATTGCAACATATTTTTTTGACATGGCAATGTTGTTTCAATGACTGCCAAATTTAATGCAAATTGTGTCATATCTTTAGCAAATGTACCAAATATGCGGCTATATGTGTGCTTGCTATCGAAGATGGGACAGTTGAAATTTCTGTAATAACCAAACATTAACATAGCTAGGGGAGACCTGTACAAAACCGTATACCTGGGTAAAACCGTATACCGTAGCTATTTTCGCCAATAATTTAAATTTCGCGCGCACAAGCCGCTCAGTGGTGCCTACCAATCAGAACTATTTGTAAACAAACACTTGTCGCTGCAGGCTCCCGAAATTTTGAATTATTTAATTTTATTGGTTTTCGGTAGTCCTGATCTTATTTTCGTGAATATACAATCAGTGATTGTGATGTGTACATACGCTACAGAAAAGTCACTAATCAATAATGTTGTAGGTGATGTATTTGTTCTTAAATGCAATGTTTGTACCGGCAAGTTTGTATTGACTATATGTGAATAAATGATGTTTTTGTTCTACACTAGTGTTGGGGCACAACCGTATGGGGTAAAACCGGCTATATACGATTTTGACCCGGATGAAAATGGGTCTGACAACAGTGCCAAAGAAACAAACCAGAGTAATCGTTCTGAAAGGAAAAAAGCAGGTGGCTCTTGTTAGTTTTGCGGAAAGAGGTCAACTGACTACTGCAGTTCTTTGTGTCTCTGCTTCTGGAAACTATCTTCCTCCGCTGCTCATATTTCCACGCGTTCGCTTGAAGGCAGAATTTTTTGATGGAGCTCCACCAAGAACAGTTGCTGTTTGCCATCCAAGTGGCTGGATACAACGTGCACAACTCGACCCGGTGCCATCGATTTCTGCTACGCCGCTGTCAACTCTTACTATGTTGAAGCCGGTCCTTGAAATTGTGTCTCCAGCTGTTATAATGCCAGTCTCTAAAATAAGTATTGATCGAAAAAGAACCAAATAATCGTCAGAATAATCGTCGAGAAAAAACAGCCGTCATCAAGTCCTCTCCTTATTAAAATGAGTTGGTTAACTCGCAAAACAAAAAACCTAAACTGAATCTGAACCAGCCACCTAAACCAAGAAAACTAACACAAAACACCAAAGATAACATTTGCTTTTTATTACCTAGAAGAGTACGGTGCAAGCTGCATGGGCGAAGGTTGGGTGCATCGTAAGGGCAGTCAAGGCTGGGCCCATGAAGGCTGCACCGGGTGTGATACAGAGGAGTTGGATGACTTGTATAGTACAAGATGCACTGTCCGTCATTCCGGGGCAATATCGTAGATAGTATACGGTTTTACCCATGGGTCGGGGCAAAACCGGAAAAAGTAGTTATTTGCTTTTTTATTGAAATGTTTGTCTAATTTAATTTTTTTATGAAATATGTTAATTGTAATGTCTCCCTAATGAGTCTGACTAAATGTATATGTTGGTTTAATACATTTGCGTTTTGAAATGGATGAACTACATGCCTAAATCCTTAGCTATACGGCCTTGCCCCGGTCTCCCCTATAGCTGTTCACTGGACACACTCCACCATGAAACAACATGCTAGTGTAATGACCTTACTGATCTGCATAGTATGATAATGTGGTTGTACAATGGTCAATGTACTAATGTTGTCCTTGAAAAACATTGGTGTTTTTAGGGTTCCGTACCAAAACGGAACCCTATTACTGCGACTTGGCTGTCCGTCCGTCCGTCCGTCTGTTGACAAGACTGTATCTCAAGAACGGTGGTAGCTAGACAGTTGAAATTTTCACAGATGATGTATTTCAATTGCCGCTATAGCAAGAAATACTAAAAATAAAATAAAAACATTATTTAAGGGGGGCTCCCATACAACGAACTTGATTTTTGCTCGATTAATCCGTCCCAAATAAACTAGATGGCGCTACTAGTAACAATAGAACGCGATATCGAATTCATTTTCAGAATCATCAGCCAAAAATCAATGTTTCAATAAATTTTTGCCTGTCTGCGTAAATTGCGATGTATAAGAAATTTCGAATAAAGCCAAAGAAGTTTTCGCCGTTTATTTTCTAACGGAACCCTTCGTGCGGGAGTCCCACTCGCACTTGGCCAGTTTTATTTTTCAAATGACCAAGAATGTATGTGGCGACAATGTATAGGTATAGGTACGTATAAATAAAAATAAAACGTTTTTCTAATATTTCAAATTGATAGCTTTTCTTTAATTGGAACTAGGAAAATAAACAAAATATGGTACTTACCTACTTAAATAAAAAGAAAAACAATCTCAGTTTGTTGTCTATTAAATGAGCGTCTGTATGAAGTGCGTCATATTTATACCTTTGTACTTGCATTTTCTCAAATATTAACAGATTTTATCAAATAATTGCGGGCCGTTTCAAATATTACAGGAGTTTGCATTGTCTTTGAAGTACCTACATGATCTTCGCAATTTTGCTAGTCTTTGAGTATAGGATAATGCAAACGTCGCTAATCTCCAGATTACTTTGTTAATGTATGCACTTTAGCGTCTGGTGAAGCTCATCTGTATCCACCAACAACCGAAGAGTACCGTTCAATGTACTCAGGTAAATACGCTATAATCTGCGAATATCGCGGATGTTTAGTATTTTAGTGTGGCTAATTCAGCAATGTATTTTTACTGGCCCAATCTTTTTGTTAACAAAACTGTATATCAAACTATAGTAGTAACTACCCACAATAATCTCCCCTAAACTGTCCATTGGTTGTCGAAGGGTTGATGATCTGGTTATCTAATTCAGGTACTAATGCCCACTACCAGTCTGAAGAGTGCAATATCTGCTGGTGGTATTACGAAACAAACTTAGTATTGTACTCGTACTTGGACCATTATTGGTCAATGACATAACTATTTTTTAATTGGGAGTTGAAAGGTTTTTTACTTGTACTGATTTGTTTATTTAGATCCTATCCAAACTGGACAAGTACCAAAGTCGTGGAAGCTAAAATGCCCCTTGTGTTCAAAAGTCATATGCTTTGCTTATGATTTGACTGCTGCTTATGATTTGATTGTACGGGCTATGGACTTCTTGAGAGATCGATCTATACTAGGGGAATGTAAGGCTGTCCGTCACATGAAATAGCTATCTATGCCAGAGTCCCTCAACAGTACTCTCGGCGCCCATCTTTTTGCTATACTTGAACGATTTGTTGAAACTCAGTGTTATTGGACAGAAGTCATAGTAGTTTGTAGAGGTTTGAGTGGATTTTCCCCCATGGATGTATCTAGGTGTTTTCAAATTGGTTTCTTTTGGGTAAACGCAGTCCATCGTAGACCCCATCGTTGTTTAACATCAGATCAGCTGGAAGTCAAGCGTATAATATCGACTAAAAATCAATCGCTGAAGCCGCAAGCTGAAGCACAAATGAAAACACAAGCTATACGAGCTTGGTCTTAAGTAAAGTGAAGCAAAGTTCAATATCCAAACTGAACTCTTAACAAGTTCGAGTAATAACGATTCGCTGGTAACGGATCAATACATTCATACTGGTACACTGTCGTGAGACATGCAATCTACCTCTAGAGCTACTCGTGAGAACCTCGATCATAAACCAAAATATACCTGTGGATTAACCCTACTAATATTATAAAATCGAAAACTTGGATGTTTGTAAATTTGTTGCAGAAATGACGTTAGAAACCTCAATATTGTTTTTGAGGACCTATCCATAGACACTCCACACGTATGGTTTCATGTAAAAATAATTGTATTGTTTTATGTAAACATCTTATTGCAGTTCACAGAATACATCTACATACTTACCATGTTTCAACAGTATAGTTTTTATAGTTTCAGAAAAAAATGGCTGAGACATACGGACAGACAGACATGACGAATTTACAAAGGTTCCGTTTCTACGTTTTACGGAACCCTAAAAAGGAACATTAAACTTTACATCAAGTGACTGATGGACGAATAATAATAAATTAGAACTTTGAAACTACTTTCGACGTAAAGTTAAAAAATGACAGCAATTTTTTTATCCAACAAAGTTTTATGTAGGTATTTGTTGGAGTTACTTGTACTATCTCACGTACTAGGAAAAAACTAAAATAGTAATTTGCGCATAATCATTTGTTTTTAGGAACATCGCTTAATAACTAATCAAACCTACTTAGCATTGCAATTTTTACGTTTTTTAAAGTCGATTATTTGACTAGCCTGCACATTTTTTGGTTATTTATGTGCTTTAATAGTTAAATAAAAATGTAAATTACTTATATTTTAACCGACCCTCAAAAATAGAGGAGGTTCTCAATTCAGTTGTGTGCTTTTTAGGGCTCCGTAGCAAAATGGAAAAACACGGAATCCTTATAGATTCGTCATGTATGACTGTCTGTCTGTCTGATTGTCTGTCGGTCCGTGTGTCACAGACACTTTTTTCCGAAACTATAAGAACTATACATACTATTGAAACTTGGTAAGGTAGACATAGTTTGTGAACCGCATTAAATTTTTTATACAATAAAAGAAAAAACACTACATTTTGGAGTGTCCCATGCTTAGAACTGAAACTCATTTTTTTTCGTCAAAACCATACGTGTGGGTTATCTATGGATAGGTCTTCAAAAATGATAGATTTATAGATAGAAAAATTCTAAAATGACATAACTAAATAAATGTATGATGTAGGTACACACATTACCATGTTAACTTTCAACAAAAATTGGTTTGAATGAGATCTAGTAAGTTGTTTTATTTTAATATGTCATTAATGCACTATTGTTAAAACACTAATTAATGTAATAATGAGCTACAAGAGCTTTTATATTATATTACTTGCTGCTACGAAAGCCTTCATGGGCGAGTCTTACTACCTTGTCTACCCTCCCTCTAACTTCTAAAGTAAGAGAATGAAAAATCTAAAAAAAATATATGATGTACATTACCATGTAAACTACCAACGAAAATTAGTTTGAACTCGATCTGATGAGTAGTTTTTTTAGTACGTCATTAATACACTATTATTGAAACTTCGATCAAAGTTACAACGAACTACAAGAACTATGTGTACGATGTATATAATGTTACTTGCTGCAACGGAACCCTTCATGAGCGAGTCCAACTCGCACTTGGCCACTTTATTTTTTGGTAGTTCAATGTTCAACGGTTTATCGAAATTTAAAATCACCATATAAACTTTATCGAAATCAGTGCTTCACTGATTTCTGTTTTTTAAATTTGAGCAGAAAAATTATAAAATACTAAAATTTACTTTTGTTTATCTGAACAACATGTGATATATTCTTAGGAAATGAATAATAATTCTTATGAATCTCTCTCCTTGCGAGAGAAGGTCCCGAGTCCCTGCAGTGGGAACATTTAGTGGGCTGTTGATGTTGTTTTTTTTTTTGAAGAAAATATATGTTATTATATTACTATTTATTTATAGGTATATTTGTATTGTTTCAGAAAAACATCCAGGCATCAGGAAAAATGTAATACCATAAACATTATGATGTAACTATGAAAATAATTGACTGTGTCAAGATCGAAAAACATGGCCGGAGAATATTGCAAATTATCGCCTTACTACTGTTTTTACCCTCCGTTCCACGAGCCCAAAACACATCGAAGTGTCCTGACTTAACAGAAACTAAATGTTCATGTCATGTGATTGAGAAAGGTAAGGGCCACATTGCATTGTGTGGGTAAGAACCCCGGACTCGCATGTACCCAAGAAACAGCTGACTACGCAGCATACGTAACAATAAAGCGAGACGTGGGTGAAAACTGTTTGTAGAGCTGAATTGGCTTCATTTGTATTGATACAGATACCTAAATGCTCAATATTACTGTCTATAATACATAATTTTGGGACCGAAAAACCAATAGAGTAAGATCCCAGAGCTCCCAGACGTCACCTATTTTCTGATGAATGAAACGTGGACGATTGAGTAGAGTTAGTATCGTGAAAATCACTTATTAGAAAATACGTGAAGTAAGCAATGTTTGTATGTACCTTCATTACCCCATATCTCAAAATTGGGCGTCTAAGCAAGTTAGCGAGTAAGCATGTGTTCTTAGTACTTACTAACTCTACTCAATCGTCCACATTTCACTCATCAGAAAATAGGTGACGTCTGTGAGGTCTGGGATCTCGGACTACAACACACTAGTTTAGACATTATAAAATGAAGTCTACCGCTGTCTGTTGTTTTTGATCTTTTAAATTATTAATTCAACAGAATTTAATGCATTTTGTCAGCAATAAGGTCGAGCGAAAATTGAATTTAATTGTATTGTGAAAATGTATACTTATTACAGAAAAACCTAAAATTCAAAGGCTTTTAATGTGATTTCATGACAAACATATTATCTTTGTGTGCTTAAATTGCTAACGCTGCATACGAGATAGCTCAAACGTAGACACACGGCAATGTCACCAGCCAAGTTCATTAAAGTAAACTGGCGAGCCGCACCATTACACGAACCATTTGGAGCTACTTTTGTCCTCCTTATAACTTAAAAACTATTGCACATTAACTTCTGAAATTGCCCACACGTTGAAACTTGGAGGATATCAGCAATATGTACTTCAAATTTCATACACATACCTCAAACGGTTATTTAGATATTAACGTCGTAAAATCGACATTATTATCTCTGATTAGGATATAGACATTAAAGACTTTATGCAGTTCCAGATGATATAGAAGGTTCAAATTTGGTATCTAGATAGGTAATTAGATCAACACAAAGGAATAAATCAGAAACAGTAATAACTTATTACCTACTAATATTATAAATGCTAATATTTGGATATTTGAATGTTTGTTGCTCAATCACGTCCTAACGTATGAACGAATTGGGCTGAAATTCGGAACACAGTTAGATTATAGTCTGGAAGACCAAAAAAACTTATTTACTATGGGCTTATACTTATTATCCCGATAAAAAACGGGAACGAGTACTACGCGGGTAAAACCGCGGGGCGCTCCTAGTTTTTAATAATTTTATAAAAATGTATTTCCATTTGGATGTCGACTTATAGCGCCTTGAATAAGAAAATAGTAATCTGGCTGACGGTCTTTAAAAATACGTACTCGTATAAATCTCTACTTATATAGATAAATATAAAACTATTTTGTGTGGTAAGTACAACAAAAAATATAAAAAAAATAATTTTACCATTTAATCATTTATAATTCGAACATATTATAACTTGTACCTATGATATGTACCTATACTCTTTCGAAATCATGTATCATCCACTGACACGCACTGGGCCAGCGACGAGGATTATAACCGTGACTCTCGAGAGAAGAACTTACAAGAGAAGGGCCCGAGTCCCAGCAGTGGGAACATTTAGTGAGTTCCTTATGTATGTAACAATTTCTAATTGTAATCTAACCGAAACTTAATCATAGAGCTGATCCGACGTGATTGAACAACAGACACCAAACATCTAAACTTTCATTTTAGTATGATAACTTACCATTTCAGTACAAAAGTTAATGATATCCCATCAAAAACATAAATGTAAAATGAGAGCCAAGTTCAATACTATGATACATGGCTTGATTGTTGACTTCAACACCAAAAGAAGTGAGATGTAAATGGGTGCCAAGTTCAATGATCAGTCCTGCAATTGATTAATACAACATAGAATGTTTTGTAAGATCTTAAAATTTATTGTTTTCTTATAACTTAACATAACATATTAAAGCTTCAGATCTTACTTGGCTAGTTCTCATACACGAATTTTTCTTAAGTACGTATAGTATTGAACTTGACTCTCATTTCACATTTATGTTTTTGATGGGATTAAACCTTATGAGATTGATCAAATTAATCTACTACGAAACTGTGTCTTAAAAGTATGGATAGAAAAAAATCTGCAATGGTTTATAGTTAACTCCTAATATAAATAAATAAATAAATATTGGTGGACAATTCACACACAGCACCATCTGATCCCAAACTAAGCAAAGCTTGGAATATGGCTGCCAAATAGCTGATATAATACTTATCAACTCACAGTAACTATTTAACTATTTTACAAATTAAGAAACAAAATAGGTTATTTAAACAAATGTTTATACGTTGTACACTTAATGTAGATCAATATTTCTCATTTTCATGTAAAGCAAAAACAGTATTTTATTAAAATAGATTTCTTAGAAGATATCAGAGTTTTAAAAAACGGACGCACAATTACTGGCTTTCCTTACGTGTTCGCTAGTTCGCTTCGCTTCGCTAGTATGTTGTTTAAATGGCCTAATATTTTACAAATGAACTTCAATCCACCTAAATTATGTAACAGTACGCAATTATTGATAAAGTCCTTAAAATTTTTCATAATGGAGTGCACAATTCTTAGCGGATTTGGTACTGGACATGTTTTGATTCCCCGGATTCCTCTAATACCATCGGATTTACCGTTTCAGTTTAAGCGCCTGTAATTTCCGGTAAAGCTATCTATTGCAATGACCATTAATAAGTCACAGGGTCAAGCGCTCAACGTTGCAGGCTTAGGTTTAAGCGTTGAGTGTTTCTCATACGGCCAGTTCTTTGTCGCGTTTTCGAGAACCACCTCGAAAGAGAATAATATGTGTTTTGTCTTTTGAAAAATGACCTGTAAATATTGAATATCTACTTGTACAATTAATAATAGTTGTATTATTTAGCCATACGTATTTGTGTCTAGCATCTTTAATATGAAAGTATTTTAAGAAATGAAACTAGGAAATGAGAACATTTAGTGCTAACCGGTTAGCACTAAATGTTTGATGTTAACATTTTAAGATATAATGACAATGAATAATATCACTGGCAAGTTCCGTATCTGGGAATAACACAATATTCTCTTAGGCTCATTAATGTAATGGAAGCATTAGCTTCAGTTCGGAACACAATGATGCTGGTACTTTATTAATTGTCGGTACAGAAACTACGATTAGCATAGATATTTCATTAAATAAAGTAGTTAAACCAAATAAAAAATAACAAAAAGGAATGCATAAATTGAAGAATAAACAATTATTAATTGTAGAGTACTAAATGTTTCCACTGTTGGGATTCGGAAGGGTCGGGTCGGAAGGAGCAAGTCAACTTGACTCTGGCTTTGGCTTGAGCTGTTGAACAGAAGTTGACTAGACCGGCCCAGAGCCTCTCAAAACTCAGAGGTGCAGGCAGAATTCCAACTTACGACCTCAGAGTTGTAATTTGTACGTTATGGCCTAGTTAATATTAGACGAACACAGCTTTTATAAACTATTTAAAAAATAGCTCACATAAAGTATACCTATAAATATTTTTGAAGGTTGTAAAAATGCAACATCTACTTATAATGTTCCAGTTATAAGTAGATGTTATGTTTAGTTCTTTAAAATTGTAATCTCTCCACAAGTAAACTTAAAAATGCCAATTTTTTTACGAATATTTTGCATTTTCATTTGAAGCTTTTCTAATTTTTTTTTGTAATATGACATGTAATTTATTGTTTCAGGGTTGTCATTTGATTGCCATTATACTGCCTTAAAGGACATAAAAAATGCACTTAAAATCGTGCCTGATTTACATTCGCTGTTTATTTATCATCTTGAAGATAAGGAAGAAGCATTGGGACCCCATTTTATACCTCAAGGCGTTTGCATAAATCGTATCTATATATCAAATACGAACATAAAAGATGTTATTAACGATGACACATTCGTGCCTCTAAAGAAATGCCTTGAAAAATTGAGCATTACTTCAAGTTATTTAAAAAATGTGCCAGTAAAAGCTCTGTCAGAACTACAAAAACTAACAGCTATCGACTTATCGTCTAATTTTATCGAATATTTGCCAAGTTTCAGTTTTTACGACTTGCCTCTTGCTAAATTAAAATTAGCAAGAAATGAACTACACAATGTATCCGAATTGGCTTTTTCAGGATTGGAATCAACACTGTCTAAAATTGACCTTAGCGAAAACAAACTAACCGTATTTCCAGTAATAGCAATTGCCAATTTGCGGCATTTAAGATCATTAACTCTGTCATGGAACAGATTGTCTTCATTCCCTTTCGTTGAAAATACAGAATTAGGATCATTAGAGTTTTTAAATTTGTATAAAAATAATTTTGAATTTATTTCCGAAGACTGCCTTAGATTTTGTCCGTCCCTTACAACGTTATTGTTAAGTTTTAACCTAATCAACAGTATACATTACAAAGCTTTTAATTATTTGATCGCCTTGAAATCGGTAGATCTAAGTCATAATAGAATAAAAACATTGAATCCCAATATATTTCAAATGAACGAAGTTTTAGAAGTAGTCGACTTAAGTTTTAATCATTTACATCACATACACGGCATATTTTGTAATTTGCCGTCTCTCATCGAAGTATATTTAAGTCATAATAATATTTTGGATGTGCCAATAGATTCTTTTCTTAATTCTAAAAACATAAATGAAATACATTTAGACAAGAACTGTATAAGTAACATGAATAGTGAGAGCTTTAGTACCTTAGAAAATTTAATTGAGCTACGATTAGAGTTTAACTATTTAAATCAAGTGCCACATAATATTTTTATAAATACTAGAAACATATTGAGAATTAGTCTAGACAATAATATTTTTTCTGATATTGTAAACAACACATTAGGATCGTTAGACAACGTTAACGAAATAAAGTTAAATAATAATAAGCTGAAAACTATAGAAAAATATTACTTTGCAGATTGTTTAGAAGTAGAAAAAATATACTTGGACCACAATGAGATAACATTTATAGAAGTCGAATCTTTTGTACACATGAAGAAGTTAAAATATTTGAGTCTTCATAATAATTACCTAACTGATTTGAATGACTTGTTGCCGCGGATTAACTCAAACTTGCTAACTTTCCATGTAGAGTCAAATTTTTTGTCAGTAATAAGCAATAGAATATTTCAATATCAAGAGAAGTTGAATCATCTGAATTTGAAAAATAATCATTTAAAATTTTTAACAAAATCAAATTTTCGTAATTTATCCCTAGTCACACAACTGGAATTAAACAATAACGACATTTCTATTATTGAAGATTTCTCTCTACAACATTTGAATTCCGTTATTTATCTTGATTTACAAAACAACAAGTTATTAAATATAACGAATTTTACTTTTTATGGACTTTCAGAACTAGAAGATTTAGATGTATCATACAACAAAATTGCGTTCGTATTTGATTTTGCGTTTGATTCCTTAAAAAAGCTACGGAGTTTAAATCTATCATTTAATCCTCTGAAAATGCTGCACAAAAATATATTTCAGCAAGGTTTACCTTTAAGCTCATTATATTTAGATAACTGCGAGTTAAATATAATTGAAAACAATACTTTTATGAGTCTTAACAACTTGAAAACTCTGTCTTTAAAGAATAACTCATTAAAGTCTAGTGATTTACTCTCCATTAACGTTCCAGGGTTACGGATCTTGTATTTGTCTTTTAACGTCCTTGATTTTTTGCCTTTAGAGGCTTTTTATCAACTTCCACTATTAGAAAGTTTGTATTTAGAACATTGTAACATCGAAAACATTTTTGAAGGTACATTTAAATACAACAAACATTTGTTAAGACTAAATTTGGCACAAAATATAATCAGTTCCATTCCACCCAGATTATTTGATGGGCACAATTCGGTATCAGAATTTAATATCAGCAATAATTTTCTAGACTACGTGCCATATGACACATTTCATAATTTTACTCAAGTTGAAAATGTGGATCTTGCTGATAATTTGTTACCTAAGTTAGAACTTAGTGGTTTTGAAAAACTAGCGAGATTAAAATATTTAAGTGTTCGAAAAAATGAAATAAAAATGATAACTATCAGAAAAAAAATTACATTTGACGATTTGATTTCATTTGATATCAGTTTTAATAGGGTCGAAACATTACCTGACAATTTCTTTGAAGTTTTTCCAAGTTTACTCAATTTTAACATTTCATATAATAACATCATTCATTTTGATTTTTTGATGGTTACTAAAACTAGTGAAATATCATTGATTAATATAGATCTTAGTAAAAACCGAGCAATTACTTGGACCACTATAATCTCTAGGAGAGACAATAATATACTCATATCAAAGCTTTACGAACTTCACATTAGTGCCACCAATATGACTAATTTGGATGATAATACTTTTGATCACTTTATTAATTTGAGAAATTTGTATTTAACGTTCAACAAAATACGACGATTATCAATTAGTCCATTTTCTGAGTTAAAATCCTTAGAAATTTTAGACCTTAGTTTCAATAAAATTTCTCAACTAAAAACAAGTAATTTTCGTGGCCTAATCAAATTAAAGTCTTTATGCTTGTCTAACAATAACATAGAGTCGTTAGATTACTTCCCAGAAGATTTAAATGATTTAAAACTTTTAGATCTTTCATACAACAAACTCCAAAATATACTGAATGATGATTTTGTAAATTTGAAAGGCCTCACAGACTTGTACTTAAGTTATAATAATATCAAATATATATCTATCACTGCATTTGATAATCTGAACAGTATATTACAAATTGACTTGGAACAAAATAAACTACAAAGTATACCAATTGAATTACTGAATTCAGTTGAAAACCACGTCCATGACATTAAAATTAAAGGTGAGATTTATTACTATATTTTCATGATCAACTATCATTCCCTACTCTTTAAAATAAGTACCTATATTATAGCAGCACATCAGTTAACTTCATATTCCTTCTGTTGCAACTAAGTTTCTCTTTCCATTCTTCAAACACAAGTTTGGGCAATATATTTGGAAGTTGGAAATTGTAAATAACAAAATAACCAAGGCTTTTAATCTATAATCAAGCAAACACACTGTTCTAATACGGATAACAAGATTCCAAATGTGCTCAAAAATGTTTTACTTAGTACATATTGGTTTCTCTCACGACACTTTTCTTCATCAGATTTCAAACTTTTTACAACTACTTCTAAATAATTTATTTCATTTCAGGTAACGTTTTGATATGCAACTGTCAAAGAGATAACGCTTGGGTGTGGATTCAAGACCACCCAAATATAATTAATAAAAATGCAGTATCATGTCTAAGTGATCAATATCCAAAAGAAAAATGTGATGTTCCTGTGATATCGCAATTATCTATAGATAAGCATAAGGACAATTCAGTTTCTATGTCATGGTTTATAAGAAATCGTACTGCAATAAAAGCGCTCCAAATTTTGTACTATCCTGAAGATGAAAATGCTGATGTAAGTATCATTGGTATTAAATTTATCAGTTTCTTGAAGCTTGTTCAAATTGATTTATTTTATGTTCCTAATAATAAAACTTAAATTGTTCCTGTCAATTATATTTTTATATTCTTCTGAAGTTCCCATCAAATGATATCGGAACAACATTAAATTTATTACAGTATTATTAGTTTTTTTTTTTGTTACAACTATTTTCGATTTTGTTCTCAGGTTAAAACAAAATATTTGGACAAGAACGAAGTGTCAGTAAACATCAAAGACCTTGAACCAAACTCTAACTACGTGGTTTGTGTTATTACACTTTCGGAAGATGTTATAGATTACGATGACATATACGACCCATTAGTGAACGGGACGGATGACAGTGATCTTAATACTACGTCAATCATTACGCAAGATATAGCTGCTAATATACTCATGAGAGCGCCTTCTAGTGAATGCATTTCTTTTAATACCTACAAAAAACAGGTTACAATTAAATTAGAAACTAAACCTAAATATAAACTCTCTACTATTCTTAACCGTAGACTAGGTCTGATAGTTGGTTGTGTTTTAGGGTGCATTGTTTTCTTTATAATGGTATCTGTTTTACTATATACTAAAATAAAAGAAAGAAAGAGAATAGCTAAATCTGACCCTGCGTGGTCAGAACTGAACGATTACCATTCAATGGCCAGTAAAGAAGAAATTTTACAACATTCTACGACTGCTTCTACTGATAATATTTTACTTGGAATGTCTAAAATTCGATAAAATCTATAATTGCTTATAGTAGCAATAGATAGTAGAACGACTTTGTCAATAATGTATTTAGTGTTCAACTTCGAAATTTATCTATTTACTTGTTAGAGAAAGTCAGATCTACCAATTTACATATTAATTAAATTTTACCCACATAGTTAGGAACTACACACCGAAAAGAGACGCTTTGAATATATACCATAGATTTTAATAAATAGAGGTATAAAAATTGTAGATTATTAGATAGAAATAATTTGTAGAAATTTTAATACATTTTCTCGAATTCGTAGTTTAGATGTAGAATTTAAATGTAGGTGAATAAATTGTTGGCATGGTTATTGGTTGTTTCAATGCAAAGACCTCTATGTTATGGCTGTCAATATTTTACAGATATAGCAGGTATTCAGTATAGACTACAGGCCCGTGAACAAAATTTACGGGTCAAATGAACCACTAGGAGACCTATGTAGGATGATAGAAGGGTAGAAAGTAATAAGATTCAGTACTATGCCGTCACTTGTAAGCTGTCCAACTGAGTGCAATTGAAGAGGGGGGGTTGCAATCCTCGATCATTGCTCCTTGTCGCATTATTTTTGTACAGCGTTGCGGAATAATATATTAAAAGAGGTATTGAAACTATAAAAATTATAAATTTTAACTTTTTAATTATTAGTTTGCCGGAAAAATTTACAGAGTACGAGTAATTTACAGAGCAAATTTGGTCATTTGATTAAGTACGGCATTGGTTCCATACAGTTTCAATACCTCTTCTAATCCATTATTTCGCAATGCCGTACAAAAATCATGCGACAAGAAGAAATGGTAGAGGGTTGCAACCCCCCCTCTTCAATCACACTCAGTTGGACAGCTTACAAGTGATGGCATAGTGCTGAATCTTAATACTTTATACCCTTCTATCATCCTACATAGGTCTCCTGGTGGTTCATTTGACGCGTAAATTTTGTTCACGGGCCTGTAGTCTAGTAGAACATGTTTCTTTTCACGAAACAGTGATAATAATTACGATACAGCATGGAAACCGTAAGTACGGATATATCAACAACAGGTATCATCCTCGGACACTCCGGTCCAGTAGAAATGAATAAAAAACCTCGTAATAATTATAAATAATGATCTACATATACTTATATTATCTATTATTATAAAAAATCGTTCATCGCAGGCGCTGCGGGAAGTATTGATGACTATGCATTTACGTTATTTTACCGGGATAAATAAATAGCCTATGTGTTCTTTCAGACTGATTTATGCCTGTATTTCAAATTTCAGCCCGATCCGCTTATACGTTACGACGTGATTGAGCAACAAACATCCAAACATCGATACATTGACATTTATTATATTAGTAGGATAGAACAAAGAAAAAGGTTTCTTTATATCAAAATCAACAAAAAGCTACTCATTTATATAACTCTAAAAGGTGAATTTAAATTTGAAAAAATGTGATGATTTACATCTTCGTCCTTGTGATTGGGTTAAAATTACTCCTGATCCTATTAAATTAAATTAAATTGATTGAACGATAGTAACAGATACATTGCATCTACAAATGTGAATGCAATTTATTTTCTATATTACAAAAAAACGTTAAAACAAAGCACAAACTCATTGTAAATTATCTTCTTTGATAATTTTCACGGATTTAATAAAAAACACTGATATTTCAAAAGAAAACACCAGTAAAGTACTTAAAAAGTGGAAAATTACTTCATAAAAGTTCTGGATATTACTTTTTCCTTAAAAACTTGATACTTTTTCTTATGGCGGTATCTCGATTATCAAGAGCCATTGAGGAAAACAAAGCCTGCTTATAAAGGCATATTCGAGGATGTAGCTCTTCCAAAATCAAATTAATGTAATAAAGTGCCTTTTGTGGTTAAAGAAGTAGATATTTTCGGAAACAATTTTATTTATAAGTACTAACCAGGTTGTCCGTTTATAAGACAGCTAGTAATACTAATACAAGTTAGTTTTCGTGTTTCTTTTTCGGGCTGTAGGATATAGATAAAACAAAGTAGATAGATAGATAGATAGATTAACTCTTTATTGCACTTAACAAAGTTACAAAAACTTAATAAAATAAAGTAACAATTGGCGACCTTATCGCTAAAAGCGATCTCTTCCAGGCAACCGCTGGATGGAAAAGGAGAAATGAAGAATAATAAGACGGGGAAGTACAAACAATGAGTGTAAGAGCATAAGTCTATAAATATGAAAATTAACTTTGAAGTATTCTAATATAAATACACTACAATACTATTAAACATAAACCTACATATTAATAACAATACATCGTAACACATAAATACGAATATAATATAAACTAATATATATATATCATGATTTACTAAAGGATATACAATAATATATGAAATTGATATTAATTTACAACTTAAATAAGAGTAACGACTTCAGCTAAATTATCACGTAGATAGATAGACCTGATTTACCAGTTGTTTGAAAACTGCAACTGATGGAGCTTGTCTAATAGTTACAGGCAAAGCATTCCACAGCTCAACGGCCCGAAAAGCGAACGACTTGCCGTAGAAATTTTCGCTGCGTGCCAAAGGCGATTGGAGTGACAAGTTGTTCTTAGACCGGAGAGGCTGAGAGTGCGCATCGCTCCAGAATGTAAAAACATCTTTCAAATAACGCGGTGATGAGGGTTGAAAAAAGTAAGTATTAGAATGAAAATAGTTCATCATATTTAACTTATCCTAAAGCGCTGCTGCACATAGAATTCTTACATGATACGTCACTCAGCCCTAGTTCTGCTTTTTTTCTCCAGCCTCTGCCCCGTGCCTTAAACATATCGTCACTACATTGAGTTTCAGGGTGACCTACGGCTACTTTACGTTTCGCCATCGCCACTAAAGGATCTAAATAATAAGTTTACCTCGAGACTTATCAATCCTGGAACAGATTCATCTTGCTTATATTATGTTGAGTTGTGTGTTGGTAACCTTGATCATCTGCCAAAAAATCGTTTTAATTACGATCAGAGAAACTTCAACCGTAGTTTATTTCATACCGTGCTACGCAACTTCTAACTGGTGAACGGTCTTAACAGTCAGTGTCTACGTTTCGGCATCGTTTCGTTCGATTGGTAAAACAGACTGATTGAAAACTTTAGTTTTTAAGCTTCGCTGAATGAGACAAGAAATTTCGACTTAATTTTCCAAATGGTGCCCAGTTCAACTTAATCGTTCTGCCGTTCAAAATTCTTAGTTATTTTTCCTTTTGTAGACATTTTCCGAACAATCTCTAGAATGACGCCATGTATGGCAACCGCTCATGGAGTTATGAGGTATTTCACTACTATTCAGGTGTTATCCAAGTTCCTCCGTACACTGATGCGTTGAGAACAGTAACGTTAACTAGACAACTTATTATTACTCGTAAATTATTCGGCTGTTCGGCTATTACGACGATTCATAGACAATTCCGTGAATTGTAGTCGAGAAATGTTTTTGCCGTTAATATTTTGGCGTGGCCAATTAGCCCAATCCAGATTTTTACAGATATTATTTGCCTTTGCCTTAGGTTTTAAACTATTTCGGGGAAATTACATCTCTTTTTCTTGCTCTTCAGAGCACGTGGATATCTTTTACGTGCTTGTTTTGGACTTGAACGTTTATTATGGCGAGGTAAACCGTTTCTACGTTTCAAATTATCGTAACATATTATTGTAATATATTACATACTGAAAAAGAATAGGCTATTGCTATACTGCGTGTAACCTACGACCAAACCAGCATCCTGGAAGCAGCACCACTTTTAGTGGTAGAACTCTCTGCAGAGTCCATCTAGAAGAGCCCCACTTTTTTTTACTACCAAGCAATAAAATACCAACATTGATGTGTTCCAGTTTGAAAGGCTATGTTTTCAAAGTAATGTCAGGGAAAAGAGATAAATTGTATCATATGTCAGGATGACTTGTACATATTCACGTTTAAATAACTGCGTGGCATTATGCCTGGCACATTTTTTGCTCCTTCGGTCAATATGTATTGTAATAAAATAATAGATAAAAAAACTAGAAAACACGCTTTTAGCACGCAATAAAAATTACAAAACTTTTCGTATTTCTGACAGCAAACCCTTTCATTTGATACCCATATCCTGGGGGTGGAACAGCCAGTCCGACATCTTGGGGAGGCCGCCATATTGGATTTGTAATGACGTTTCTTAGCTAGTCATGTATTGTCATGAGAACTCAGAGCGTGTGCAAAATTTCATCCTAATCGAAGACCGGAAAGTGGGTCAAATTAAGATTCCAAGATTTTCTTACATACTTAGAAGTTACGGCTGGTCTAGTCGGGAGAACGGCGGCTGCCGATCCGGAGACCCCGGGTTCAAACCCCACACGCACCACTGTCTTTTCGAAGTCATGTGCGTAATGCCGCTAACTTAAAACGGTGAAGGAAAACATCGTGAAACCGACATGTACCTAGAATCTTTCGAAGTCATGTGTCATCCGCCAACCCGCACTGGGCCAGCGTGGTGGATTATGGCCTTAACTCTCTCCTTGCGAGAGAAGGCCCCGAGTCCCAGCAGTGGGAACGTTTAGTGGGCTGTTGATGTTGATAGTTAGTTACAAGTGAAGCTAATAAAAGCGTCTTAAAAAAGCACCCAATGACAACTTTGACGTGCACATCAGCTCAAGTAAGTATCAATCCTTGGGGTATGCCGGCAATCCTTCGTTATAAACTTTTAATGACAACGTATTACACAAATTTAAATTTTTTTGGAATCTTCTTCCTGGCTTACAACTTCCATCACCGCAACTTTGAAGTATTTTAGTGGTTTTGGAAGTTGTAGTCCTTGATTGCACCCGACGGCGTAATAATTGACATTCGGAACACAAACCATTACATTGGATACATTAGATCGTCTGCCATACAGTCTGTGTAATAAACGAAAGACCCAGTATGCCGAGACAAATACATGGCTCCGTGTGGATTTTCTTCGTACACCGCAGTCTAGATCTTTAATTGCAATTACTGATCTTCCCAGGGCCATTACGCGTGGGGCTGGGGTATATTTTCCACAGCGCACACGCGACAGCCTGTGTGAAAAGCAGCTCTGCCTTCCATTCGAATTGTGCAATCGCTTTATAATTTGATCGCAACGATGAAATCGTTGACCTCACGCACTAGCATCGCGTCGTAAATCTTCCACTTCATTGTAATTTTGGCGATGCTCTCATTGAAAATAGACATGCTAGTATAGGACAAGCAAGTGGTTTGATGGTGCCAGGGGTGACAAAAGCTTAATTAAATTTTATTTTTATAAAAAGTGGAAAGAGAATAGGTAGGTCTTTGCCCAACATTGGGGCAAGACAGGCACATAATAATAATAATAACTTTCATAAAAAAACAAAGTTGAAGAAGGCCACGCCGATGATTTAGAGACTAAGTTATTAGGAAAAGAACTGAATCTCGCTACACAGAACGCTTCTTCGTAGTCTGTTGAAATGTATATGTGAGAGTTATGAAATAGTTCACCAATATTTGTTTATTTATTTATTATATTATTATATATCCTATCCTTTTCTGTGTGAAGGAATGTATTAAGGCATCGGCCGGCGTGCAGAGACAGGGCATGGTATGCCGTACTCAACAGCGTCGCGGGTTCACTCTCGCAACCCTGCCAGTGCCAATTTTTATGCTATATATTTATGTGTTGTTATTATAACCACTATTAAATTTACCTAATTGAAAACAAGTGTTTGTTTTATTTGACTCTCGTTACTCTGGTTCTTAATAGTAATAAATATTTCGTAATAGTATCTGTTTCTTATAATATAACTAGCTGACCCCGCAAACGTTGTTTTGCCTTAGTGAACAACCCTTGTCACTTAGGGGTATGAAAAATAGCTAGTAGCCGATTCTCATACCTACAGAATATGCATATAAAATTTGGTTAAAATCAGTAAAGCCGTTTCGGAGGAGTAAGGAAACAAACACTATGACACGAGAATTTTATATATAAGAAGAAGATATATCCATAGTGATATGCCAAAGAGTAATAATTCCGAGACAATATTGAGAACGTCTAAGACATTGAGTGAAGCGACTCGGCAATGACGCTATCTGTCCAAATAGACATATGATTGACTTGCCCGAGAGAAATGAACTAATTAACACGTGCAATATCAATGATCGATACTGTCTGTATCTGTATCGGGTTTCCAAGGCAATTAATAACTGAGCTAGTATCATGAGAACGACGAATTACTTAAGAACTGACATAAACGGGTTCACTATTATTATGTAGGTACTTAATTTAACTTGTTGCAATGTCAACTAATAAAAGTACTTATGTTTCCTTTAAATATTATTCCGTCGTAAACGACTGCTTGCGAGAGAAGGCCCCGAGTCCCAGCAGTGGGAACATTTAGTGGGCTGTTGATGATGATGATGAAACGACTGCTACCCAACAAATAACAATAATTGTACAACGTAATAACCAGATTTAAACAAGATTGATTATGTAGTCAAGCCATGATAGCTTAGCGCCAAAAACGTTCCATCTACGAGTACAAGATTATAGTAAGTTAAATTCCCGCCACCAGTTACTTTTTATTTGTTTTCCCAAATGCAAATTAACAAATTTGTTATTGCCTATGAATTTAATGGCTATGGAAAATATCACGGGGAAACCAACTTTCGTCAACGTGTACTATCTGGCAATCCACATTTGGCTGAAGTGGTGAAATAGGCTCATGACTCCCTCCTTGCAAGAGACGACTGTACTCCCAGCTGTAGGGATTTAAAATGGGTTGTTTATGCAAAAATACATTTTTCGATTATTTTTTTACCAAATCAAAGCATTTTTCTACCGATCGTTTACGTAATGTAACTCGTCTCCAACTTTCTTTTTCTCCGACACTCGGTTGGTACAAATAAAATAAAAATGGAAATTCCATTTTTATCAGTTATCATGGAATAAAAACGGTGGTTAAATTCCGCTCATAAAAGTAAAACTCCCAGTTACTGTAAAATAAACACAAGTGAACATTTTAGTAGTTATTTAATTACTTCAGTGTTAGTAATACACAAGTCTAATTGATACCTTGGCAGCGTACGATGTTTGCTTAATTAAATTTTCCGGAAACTGACAGGACTTATAGCTTAATCATAATTCCCATTTTCCCCATCCGATGACGGTTGTATGATTGTTAAAATAATCGATATTAGTTACAGTTCATTTTAATAATTTAAAATACATTTTTGCCTTTGTACGAAATTCCGTAACGGTTCCGTATTTGTTTGCTTGTATTTTCATACTAGAAAATGATATCATTATGTCACCGTAAAATTGTGAATCCCGTCAAGTAATTATAAAACGCGTGCGATTACGAATTCGCGGTATGATATAGATATAGATTATAAACTAACGTTGTTAGATTGTAAACTGGCAGTTTATGATGACACTTTGACGGTAGCATACCGACGATTTCAACTACCTAGAGTTTCGAAAAAACTAGAATTTAGACTTTCACTGCTCAGTTTAACGATTTAACAAGAAGCCTTTGTGTTAATCCGAGTAACGTATTAAATTTAAGTCCATCCAGCTGCTTCAGAGAAACGTTGAAACAAAAATATACACACTTACAAAACCAGTATCATATACATATTTGCGTGATTGTATGTGATGATGATTTGTGAATGTACCTACAATTTTTTTAAATTATGTATTCAAATCGCGAAAACTTAAAAACAATATTGACATAAATGGTAGTTAGTTGCTTCCAACATTTCAAGGCCGATTTAAACTGAATGAACATAGAGCTAGAGCTGGAATAAGAGCATTCTTTCTCGATCTTTTAGTGTAAACGAAAGATCGTTCTTAGCGTTTTCCATATTAAATATTCCATAGAATCTTTGCGAACGCAAACAAAACAACTAAAGAATGTTCTACGTTTGTTTACACCAAATGAATTTGATACAGTGGTGATACAATGAGCATTCGCTCGTCTGATGTAAATCGGCCTTCATATTTGATTTATTTGTATGAAAAACAAAACAATGACTGTGTACACATTTAATGCAAAACTTACTTTTCGGTGTAAAAAAAACTAAGATATAACAATAAAATACCATTGAGTTTAGATGAATCATGGCTTAACCTAGCCGAATAATATTTTCTGTAATGAAAATATTTGTTAACAATAAACTTTAGTTTATTTTATAATCCAACTGAAAATCAAGATGATATCTCCAAGCAGAAAGTGAATTGATTTGACAACAGCTAGTTAAGACCGTAGTCTGTGAGCGTGGGAAAATAAAATTTCATAACTACATTGACAACATTACTCACACAGATATAGCACTATTCGTATTCTGATAGGCGCCCACAGACAGAGCCATAGTTTCTACGAAACGGGGATTCGGAGCAGGTGCGAACTGCTACATATTCCATGTTAAGTTACTGTTACGTATTCAATATCATACACCATTTAGGAATATTAGACTTTAGTGTGCTCTGTTGTAAGTTGCATTTCGATTTGGAATGTGACAATAACAAACAGCTATAATCTCAATGTTCCAAACTGTCATTCAGCAAAACACATCCACATAATATCCAAACATTGACTTTCATAATAGGTACTAATAGGACATTTATCTCTACAGGGTTACTGTAACGAACGTGCAGGAAGGACAAAGTGCAGGGTTAGATGGAAAAAGTGTTTTACATAAGTGTTTTTTTAGGTTAAGCCATTAATTTCATATGAAGTCAAAAAAATCGCCGAAAAATTACTAGCTTACCGGTTTTTTATCGGATACCTACACTTCGGAGAGCCGAGAGTCGTGGGTTCGATTCCCACCCAGTGCAAATATTTGTACTGTGTCTAGGTGTTCATATCTATAATGAGTATGTATTTCCTACTATATAAGTATTATATCAGCTATCTGGTTGCCATATTACAAGGTTGCTTAATTTTGGATCAGATGGTGTTGAGTGCGAATTGTCCACCAATATATAAGTATTATTTATAATATTACCGTGAAATAGTTTTCCAAGCTTTGAGCAACACATTTGCTAACATTCAAACATTTACATACATTTGTAAAGACCAGCAGCTCCTCTCGGTTTTACGGTTTTAGGGTCTATATGGGGTGGCATAACATTTTTTTCCTATTTTAGGTAGGCATAACGTTTTTAGGACTAATGATAATTTACCATAACAACTAAACGCATAACTGACTTCGCATAATGTTAACTAGCATAACCATATATGCCATAACGATAACTTAGCATAATGTTTAATCGCATAGCCATATATAGCATACAGATAACTTAGTATAAAGTTTCGACGCATAACCATAAATAGCATAATATTTAAAGGCACACATTGAGGAAAGCATAACTATACTTAAACATAATGATCAACGGCATAAACTTTAAACGCCTAACTAAAAAACAAGTCAAATGCGGGTGGGTACTTTGACAACAATATTTATTACTCGTAATGTAGGTATCTACTAATTAAATGGAATATCAATGCCAATAGTATCTGTCATTATCGCATTCGTGTTATCATACTGTTGCTGTGAAATCATTTAGTATATTTTGAGGATTAAGAATCGTTAGTCTGAGAATAACACCATAATTTTTTTTATGGTAAACACAATTTTTATGGTAGGTACTATAAACGGTATTTATGCAGTAGTATAGCAATGTTTGTACTGATTTGTGTAGACAACATTTTTAGGACTTAAAAACCTACATACACCTAAGACAAATGGTGCACTTTTTGACTCCGGGTGGGCTCCCGCCAGAAGCTCTGCGGTCAGCCCTGAGTGTTGCTTCTCCATACTCGGCCTGCGCTCCACTAAGGAGGTCACCGCCTCGCTTCGCTCGCCTTCGCTACGCTTGGCCTCGCATGGATCGCTCCACTCAGGACCTCCCTTGAGCTTCTGGCTCCATGGCATTTTTTAAATACACTCTAGGGGTAGTAGCGACAAGACTAGGTGAAGTCGGGGTGCTCCGAATCGGATCTGGGTCCTATGTAACTTGGTTATTTATTATGTAACACAACAAATAATTAAAAAATGTCTAAATGCGTCTGAGCAACGGTCAAATCAAATGTAATACAATAGATTTTTATGATTAAAACACATTACGCCACAAAAAGACTGTGCAAAAGTTACATTATGACACTATATATTATGCTATATTCATTATGACAAAGCAAATTAGGTGAAAAATAATATGCGATTTAAAAGACACCTTAAAAAAAAAGAGATCAAATAAAAAAATGCCTAAAAACTATTATGCGTCTCATCAATAGTCGAATTAAATGTAGTACAATAGATTGTTATGCTTAAAACACATAACGCAAAAAAACTATTATGCGAAAGTTGCATTATGACACTATACATTATGCTACATTCATTATGACAAAGTAAATTAGGAACAAAAATTATGCGTTCTAATAGGCTCCCACGGTTTTACCTGCGTAATTCCTGTTCCCGTATTTTTCTGGGATAACTATATCCTATGAGTTCTTCCAGGCTATAATCTAACTGTGTTCTAAATTTCAGCCCGATCCGTTCTCACTTTACCATGTAATTGACCAACAGATATCCAAACATTGACATTAGGAAATTTACCTCTACAGGGTTACTGTGACAAACGTACAGGAAGGACAAATGCAGTGTTAGAAAAAATGTTTTACACAAGTATTAGTTCATTAATTTCATATGAAGTAAACCTGTTTTTATTCATTTCTTGGCTAGATATTTTCAAATTCGCCCGAGTAGGTACCTAAAATCAATATTCACAAAAATCGATCAATTGTTATTGGTTTAAAAAATTTAATCTGATGTTGTAAGATTATAACCCTATCATTGCTTTACGATTGTGAGTCATCTTCTTCTTTAAACTTTTTAAAAAATCATCATTCTGGTCATCTCATTTCAAATCATACATTGTCACTACATAGTATAAAACAAAGTTACTTCCCACTGTCTGTCTGTCCCTATGCTTGCTTAGATCTTTAAAACTACCAAACAGATTTTGATGTGGATTTTAATATATAGAGTTATTTAAGAGAATAATAAAAAACTCTTGATTAAAATACCACACAAGGAAAAAAACTATAAATAACTTATAAAATAACGGATGACACTTTTAATGACCTAAATAAAAATAATTAAGCTTAGGAACCCGCTCCAAAGAGAAACAAGTAAAGCCGCAGTTGCTTTTTTGCTTCCTGTGATGATGATGAAGGCAAAATACCATTAAACTCTCCAACATTGGTGTTTTGTACAAAAAGACTCTGACGGAGCACTTCGTTTCGGACGTACTCCGTCAAAATATGTTAGACATCCTCTATCACATCTCACATCACATTCTGAACACTCCTTGGGCTAAACCAACTCCCGTAGTTCGGCATAATGTGACTTTGTCATCTATCGGAACCAACAAGACTCTTTCATGAAGAAATTGCCATAGATATTTACAGAAATCTGATCCCACTTCCAAACCATCCAATACTTGCAAGAGACTTGTTATATTATTGACGTTGATGTAGGCGCTTTCTATGTCTAGTGTCTACAAAACAACCTGTAGTTGGATAACTTTCTGTGTGACCAATCTGAATATATGACCTAGCTAAATTATCTAGGCATGATCTAGACCGCCTAAAACCGACAGTTTCCTCTGAAAATCAGGTCTTTTTCTCAAGAAACCAATCGAATCTACGAGTAAGTATAGCTTGTAAAATTTTAGTATGGACAGCTGACGTTGGCCGGTTTTCATTTCATGTTTTTGGTATAGGAACTATCTTAACTTTCTGCCATTGTTTAGAAACAAAATTAGTACTCCAAAATCGATTGTATAAAGAAACTAGATTACCTATATCTGGAAGGTTTTTAACCATAAAGTACGAAATATT
Organism: Ectropis crepuscularia; assembly: GCA_963693475.1. Lineage (NCBI taxonomy): Eukaryota > Metazoa > Arthropoda > Insecta > Lepidoptera > Geometridae > Ectropis > Ectropis crepuscularia. The sequence goes on from OY856346.1 coordinate 12,355,486, forward strand.
GTCCATGCCGGAGCTGTATCTGATCGTTTAATGCAGTTTGATAGTTCCTCTATCGAAATTTGATTGGATAAATTATGATTACATTACATAAATTGGGCCATTTCTGGGGATGCAAAATCTGGTGTCAAACTATATAGGGGCTGTTCATTAATCACGTGATGTTTTTTTTTTAAATTTTTAACCCCTCCCTCCCCCTTGGTGATACTTGGTGAGGTTTACAACTAAAACCAAAATCACGTGTATATTTAATTTCTACAAAGAATCCAATTTTTTTAATCTTTTTTTTTAAATACCGGTATAAAGTAGAATCTAATCCTATTCTAGGCGCGCGAGGTCTTCGTTCGTTACCTTAATGGGGAGTCAAGGTTTACACTACACGTCGATTTTCGATTTAAAATCACGCGGTTGACGAAAAATAAATACACGTGATATCTTACTATCACGGAAATGTCTATTTTGTATATGTTTAACTCTTGCTGAATTACCGTCTTGTTAAATTGTGTTGTATTCAAAGTTTCGGAAATAAATTATTAATTTATTATTTATTTTAAGAATACACCACAGCCCCCGTATCCAAGTGACTTTGAAGCCATCTGTGCATCCTTACTTTTCTGCTGCCACAGCTATATTTTGATTTTGCATTAATTTGGATATTGTATATAAACATATTGTTATGTTTATGGGTGCCTCAAGAAGTGTTATTTCTTTCAGAATCCGTTGCAGTTTTTTTTAGTGTCGTGTTTCTATGTTTGTTCTTAGTTTTAGGGTATATGCCTTTATGATTAAACTAGCTGTTGCCCGCGGCTTAGTCCGCGAGAAATACAAATTAAATATTAAGGCAACTCGAACAGAATTTTCTCAATATTCCCAAATCCATACTAAACGGTTTGAGTCCACTTTTCTCGTACGTACAGATTTAGAGTGGAATAAGTTGTCGGCCTCCTTGTTCTCTGAAAGATACAATTTAGAACTTTTCAAGGTCAGAGTGAATACGTTCTTACTAGGTCAACGTGCGTCATCTTCCACCACACCGTCGCTTACCATCAGGCGAGTTGGTGGTCAAAAGAGGACATATACGCGATAAAAAAAAACTCACTGTCTTTATAGTAACCCTGTATACGTGTTAAAGAACAGTACCCACCTTTTGAAGAAGTCTAACCACCGATAGATGCAGCCGACAAAACAACGTATAATTTTTATCACAAACGCGAAGCTTGTGATGAAAAAAACAATATGAACGTTTGTTCATAACCACTTACTGTGCCCGCCCGTTTTGAGGGTTTTCTTTATCTAATTATTTTCCTCAAGTAAGAGTAACCTGTCATGCCTTAGGAAATCTTTAGTATTGGTAGGACTCTTGGCAGAGTCCGCCTGGGGAAGTACCACACCTTTGCCAGTAATTCTACCGCCAATCAGTAATATGCTAACATTACCGTGTTCCGCTTTGAAGGGCAATGTTTTCAGAGGAATTACAGGGCCGAGAGATATAATATCTTAGATCTCTGGGTGACGAGCGCAGTGCTAAGTGAGGATTTGGACTCTTCATGTTCCAATAGTTGCGTGTCACTGTGCTGTTAATTGACAGGCATGTTGCTTACCATCAGGCATATGTCCTGCTCGTAAAAAAAGAGATCAGCTACCTATGTGATAGTGCAAGTCATGTCATAATCGGTCCAACCTTTTCGAAGATTAGCCGGCACAAACAAAGAGATAGACAAAAAATAGTTTTTAGGTATAGGTACCGTAGGTATTTAGTTTCATTGGAGCTAAGTGAAAAACTGTTAATTTGATATTACAAACAGACGACCCAATTTTATTTATTTGTATAGGTATGTATAGATAATATTTTTATAATTTTATTACATTGCATTTAACAGATTATAGCAATCAATCAATACCTAGTATGTGAGAATTCTATATCGCACATCGGCAATCAGTTTCTACCTAGGTGTACGCGAAAAAAATATTGAAATGCACCTCTACATGTAGGTATAAATACATACCTATATCAACTCTTTCGAAACATAGCAAACGTAAGTACAAAACGAGCGAGCAACCAAACAGTGGCTGTTATTATGTATTCTATGGCTGGTATGGCACAGATTATGATAATAGTTACTTCTGTGAATAACGTGGCCGAGCAACTACAAAAACGCCTGTTGTTTGAGTGATAGCAAATACATCTGTGCAACATCGTTCGTTCCACAGATGTATTCAGGAGGCTTTTTTAAAAAACTTTCAAAAACTATCCCTGGCTATCTGCTGATTAATAAGTAGATTGGCATACAAGATCTAACCCATATATGTATCTACATAAAAGTTAGAATCTTTAAAAACACGGTTTTCATATAATTTTTTCACATCAAAATTACGGGTGAAAACAAATTTGGCCAAACCAATTTCATAGTTTCAAGAGACAAGAAGCATATGCAACGATTTTTAAAAGTTCAGTTTGAAATTCAGGATATGTGTAATAGTATGTATTAATTTCACACTTCCACATAATGTATTATGGCCATGAATTGGCTACAAAAACACATCGATTTCGTTAAAATCGCAGACTCGCCCTTAAATTAAAACGAGGCATAAACTAATCAACCAACAATCAACTAGTCGCAATTGTTAAGGTACTGTTAATAACTCAATTCTTGCTCTTTGACAAGTCCCTCTGAGAATAAACCTCGATGTAACATCAAAGGGCGAACATTTACCGCATAAATATTTTCAGTATCAAGGTGATATTTATAGTTAGCATACCTAACGTAGGTTAATCAAAATGTTTACCGTGGTGAAATGGTGGATCGAGTCCTCTATTATTACGAGTATGTTCCTATCCTATATTATTACATATTTCGATGCAATTCCATGCACGATGTTTACGGGTAGACAGATGAATGACTGTAGTTGACAAATAGTTTTTTAATCACTGGCAAACATATCGGACTATCCTTTTTAGGGTTCCGTAAAACGTAAAAACGGAACCTTTATAGATTCGTCATGTCTGTCTGTCTGTCTGTCTGTCTGTCTGTCTGTCTGTCTGTCCGTCCGTATGTCACAGCCACTTTTTGCCGAAACTATGAAAACTACACTGTTGAAATTTGGTAAGTAGATGTATTCTGTGAACCGCATTAAGATTTTTACAAAAGTTTTTTAAAAAAACAAAAATTAGGGATGCCCCTCATACTGAGAACTGAAGCTCAAAAATTTTTTTTTCATCATACCTACACGTGTGGGTTGTCTATCGATAGGTCTTAAAAAATGATGTTGAGGTTTCGAAGATAATTTTTGTCTACACTGAATAACTTGCGCGAGAGACGCTTCCAATGTTGTAAAATGTGTGTCCCCCCCCCCCCTCTAACTTCTAAAGTAAGAGAATGAAAAAACTAAAAAAAATATATGATGTACATTACCATGAAAACTACCAACGAAAATTAGTTTGAACTCGATCTGATGAATAGTTTTTTTTTAGTACGTCATAAATACACTATTATTAAAACATCGATCAAAGTTACAAAAAAACTACAAGAACTATGTGTACTATGTATATTATGTTACTTGCTGGAACGGAACCCTTCATGGGCGAGTCCAACTCGCACTTGGCTACTTTATTAGTACTTTTTTATTGCAAATACTAGGTGTAGTGTAAGTATCCGTATTGCTTAAAACAATGTCTATCTTAGAGTTCAAGAAAAATAATAGGTGCACAGATTTTTTCGTATGCTTTGGTGAGCCACCAAAGCATGTGTGTGCAAAGCAAGCAGTGCGAAAGATACAGTCAGCTGCTGCTCTTCAGTATCATGTCGCTGTGTTTACTATTTTCGATTTATATGAAATAATTTGTTTATTTAGTTAATCTCAATTATTCAATGGTATTTAATAGTTTATTCAAGTTTTCATTTTTGCCTTGCAGTCTTAGGTACCCACTTTTTTATGTTAGTGGCAATTTTTTTTTTTCTAGGTCAACCAATTTAGATGACCCCATTTTGAAATAAAAGGTTTGGTATACCAGGATTATGTAACTACATGACAAGCGCCACATGCCACAATTCTTTATTTTTGTCGTTTTATTAACAGTCGATTTGCTGGAAATGGTTTCAAGGTTGTCTTATCTCAAACTGTTTATAATCTTGTGAATTGTTACAGGTAATTTATTTATTTTTATAACTTTTGGCAATATTGTATATCCATGTTTTGTCGCTACTGGTTTAATTTGGTCTGACTTCAGAAAATGTAAAAACAACTAATGCAATAACAATGCTACGCCAAGATGGCAGTACTGCGGATGTTTGTGATTGGTTAGCAGGCGGCCAATAACAAACATTGATAGGATATGCTGCGCATTCGCTACGTTGCGAAAAAAAATTATGGTCTGACTCTGACAAGAGCCAGATCAGTCCCATACTTAGTAGTGACACATCAAACTAAAAGTTGTGCTTGGCTTGTATAATAGGGACACGAAATATACCGTCGTAGATTATGTTAATACCATTACAGGAAATGCTCTATAAAAATGTACAAAACCCTAAGTATTTAAAAAAACTTGTAATGCAAGATTCAATTCCCAGTAATATACTCGTAAATGGATTCAAACCAAATCTGCAAGTGCAGTGAAACTGACTATTCACAATTATATTGGAAAAGTTGAAAAAAGGAACAACAGCCTTTCTTTGCGTTAATTTCTGACAAAACTGAGCTTAAAATTTAAAATTCAAGTTTTAAATTAAAAGTTCCACATGAGAATCGGTCAAAACTCGGAGCCCTACATGAAATATGCATAAGGGTTTAATTTGCTAACTAAAATGGAATCCTCCGAGATTACTTTACATATCTCCCCGTCACGTTGGCTGTGATTATTATGGAGTTTGGAGTGCTCGTAATGGATCTTGGTGCGTTCATTTTAAAATTATCTTGTGCGTTAACTTTAAACAGATTATTGTGATATGTAAACTCTTTAATTATGATTGTTTCATTGATGACCTATTTTGGTCAACTAGTATTAGTCTGATTTACTGTGTTATTCAACATTAATGTTTCTGGAAAAGAACATACGTTTACTTGAGTACGCTCTGAGATATCTACCAGAGACGATTGAAGCGGTATCTGTAGTTTTCAGGACTATTTTCTTGTGATTTTATTGAAATTGCTATGGAACAATCGTAACATATTTTAAGGAAAACAATAGTATGTTTGATTCAATTTCGGAATAATTGACTACAACTTCTTCAAAATAGATTTCATCACACATACAAGCATGGTTTAAATTCAAATGTCCCGAGCGTCAGAACACAATCTTTGGTCATAGCCTGCTTCAAGATGCTTCAAACGAAGTTGAGACTTTTTCAATACAAAAACACTCGCTTTATATCTGCTCTGTATTCACAAAGAGAAACACAAAAGCTTTAGGTTCGTACATTGTGATAAGACTTGTTAAAAATGCATGGAGAATTCTACCCCTTCGTGCCCCATTCACCGCGAGGGCACACAGGCACATCCACCTAAACTACACAATAAGTTACTGTGTTATGGTGTGGACAATGACACAATTCTATTTGAAAATACAGAGTGCTTTGTAAGTCGTTCATGCCCCATGAGAGGCTCATTCGACATTTACAAATGATTCTTTTTCAAGTATCTAATAAAGAAAAGACTTTGTGTAAGTTATCATTTTGATGAAAAGTGTAGTGAAAATATTATACTTATATCGGGCAGTTATGACCAAGTTCTTTGCCTAAGTTACATTTGGTTTAACTTTACCTTTATTTAGCAGGAATTGTTTTGGTCAATATTTAATTTATTGTTTTCATTAATTTAAATTAACAAGCAAGGCTTCCCTTTTTCCCACCCTCAGTCGTCATTCTTCCTGTCCTCACAAGAATAATATAATTAATATGGTTTCACCCTATGACTAGACTACTACTGTATTATTACATCCAACATACATCAAATATTTAGCTGTGAAATTGGATTTGGGGTCATGCTCATATTTGTACTATTACCGGCCGGCCAACCTAAGTAACTCTATCTTCACGTATGTAAGTCCTTTTTCTTGTGCTTGCTTCTTAAATAAGTTATTTTAATTCTTTGGTGTTCATTTTTCCAAGTCAGTAAATTTTGATAGCAGCGCAAACAATTAATGCAAAAACTATTGAATGGGTCTGAATGAAATTTGGTACAGAGATAGATTTTAGTTTAGAACATATTTTATTTGTGTATTATTCTCGACTATAGACTACTTATCATTACAAGAAAATAAAGGAAACTGGAACTACGTAGGTAAAAACAAGGACGTTACTAGTTAATCCTACTGATATTACAAATTCCAATGTTTGAATGTTCGTTGTTTAATCACGTCGTAACGTATGAACGGATAGGACTGATAATTAGCACACAGTTAGATTATAGTATGGAAGAACACAAAGGTTTTGTATCTAGGGAAAATAGCGAGAACCGAAACTATGCGAGTAAAACCGCAGGACGCTGCTAGTAAGTACAATAAATGACTATATTTTGATGAACTCTTTTTGCACAACAATAAGTCCTAAACTAGCTTGTACATTGGGAACGAAAAGACTACATAAAACAATATTTATTAATTCACAAGAAACATACATAAAAAAGTCCAGAAAAAGGATAAACATTCATAAACTCTTACACTTAGGCATGATTTTACTTACTTACTTTATTCTTAGTAGTGGATTTTTAACTGTTATTCCACCCAAACTTAAGGATGATCTCAGCTTTCTTTTTATTTTTAACATTTATCGGCTTTACATTTGAAAAGAGGCTTAAGTTTTTGTGAAAACAATGAGTTGATTATTTTTGAGATTATAGGATTGGTCACTTTGTTGAAGGTTTTATTGAATTAATACAGCTTTTCGAACAGGGTACTTGAAGCTAATAATGCGTAACCACCATTTATAATTATTGACCATCAAATATTTTATTACAATATAGGTCAACAATTTAATCTTAAAACGTGTTTTTTATTATTTAGCTTTATGGAGTTATAATATTAATATTTGTAACAAAAGTTAAAATACACACAACTTTATCAATTTCGCTATAAATATAAAATATAATGAAACTAAAATAATCGTCTAATAGATAGATAGATTAACTCTTCATTGCACTCAATTTAAAATAACAAATAAATAACTGACGCAGAGTTTTTCAAAAGTTTTTGATTTCAAAATAAGTCAGATTTCTGATAACGTTCACCAGCGTACCCAACAAAACACTTGCCATTAAAAGATCCTTTAGCATAAATATGTCACCGAAGTAGAGTCTAATTTTAGTATTTGTGGTTTATAAAAGCCTATCGAGAAACCTGTAACCGTGTCATGAGCAATCGTGCGAACGTCGTGGGTTATGAGCAATACTCGACCCGCTTCCGTGACCTTCAGAGACTCTTCTTAAGCCTAGAGATGAGATCATATACGGCTTTCCAGTTTACGCCAGGGTACCGACCACTAACCGGTTAAGAGCTTATCCCTTCGGATTTTTTCCGGAGTTTTCGATATGAATACAAAATGTAGCGAGTACTTCAGCATTTATATATTTATATTTTTGGATAAGGTATGTAGTACATAAGATAAGGTTCAAAATATTGATTGTGTGCCAATGAATAAACGAAAAATAAGGACAAAATGACATACATTCCAAAATTTACTTTTCTAAAATCAGACTGAGGATTTTATTGCAAAAGTAAATGTCTTGTGGTCACGATTTAGTGCAATTTAGTGTAGAGCAATAAGTGGCGTCCGGCTCTCCGGCTTGTAGGATGCGAATTCCATTCCCACTCAAGATTTTTTTTGTAATTCTTTATAGGTTTACACTTTATCGCCATCTCGTCTGGTGTTAAGCTACGATGCGGTCTACGATGGAGCGTGTTTACGTAGAAGAAAGCGATTCACTTTCGATTTGAAGACACCAAGATTATAACTATCACGAAAAACCCACTCTGGCAACTCATTCCACAGCCTAGACGTTCTTATCACAAAAGTAGAGTCAAACCTCTTCGTCCGTACCCTTGGAATATCAACCATGAAACGGTGCCGCTTCTTTGAGCTACGAGAAGTCCGATAGAATAAAAATTCTGTGATGAATTTGGATGTTTCGGTATTTATGTACAGTAGTATTTCCACATTACTGCTTGGTGGTAGCATAACTGGCAAAGTTGTAATTCTTTCCCAGGCGGACTCAGTATAGAGTCCTGCCACTACAAAACTACAATTATTTTGACCGGATTCAATCTTTCGACCTAAACATTATATCTATCATTCCTAAATTCAAGGGTCGTTTTGACGTCTAATTATAATTCAAGGTGAACTTTCATGTTTATTCAAACCCTGTTTACGGGTTCGTAGTTCAGTTACACCCTGAGATTAAACGTTGTTAGGGGATTTGCTCTACATATAATTTACACAAAGGATAACAATATTATCTCAGCTAAGTGTAATCGATCTTGTATTGAAATTTAGCATATTTTAAATTTTAAAATATATATAATAAACAGGTAGTTTATGTGTTTTGTAACTTTTTTTAAGTTACGGCTAGTCTATTAAGTTACGTCAAATTGAGAGAACCGCAACTGCCGATCCGGAGCCAAATCCCGAGTGCACCACTGTCTTTTTGAAATCATGTACAAATATGCACTAAACACACAATAAAAACACTGGAGGATAACATAGTGAGGAAACCGACATGTACTTAGACTATTTCGAAGTCATGTGTAATCCACTAAGCCACACTGGGCTAGCGTGGTTGATTATGGCTTTGACTCTCTCCCAGCGAGAGAAGACCTTGAGTGGCCAGCAGTGGGAATATTTAGCGGGCTACTAAACTTAGTTTAGCGCCTGTGATTCTATTTGCGTATTTCTCGTTTTTCTAAATTTGCCGTGATAACAAGTAGCATAATATAACATGTTTTAGGCCAAACAACAATCTTGACCCTTGAAAACTAAATTTCATCGTGACTCGTTCAGTAAGTAGTTGGATTTAACATTATATACTACGAGCAATATACATTTAGACTTCGTCGTACACGTTTGTCACTGTCACTGGTTTTACAGGTGAAGAAAAAGATCGCAAGAAAGCCGACACACATATTCCAAAAAAGACTCTCTCCAGGACATTTGTCATCCGCCAGCTCAAATTTTGCCATCGTGTTTTAAAGACCTTCATCGTCTCCTTGTAAGATAAAGCCCCAAAATCAAGCAGTGGGCACATAAAGTGAGCTGCTTACGTTATGTTGACAGTGATACTTATTGGAATGAAAATACTGCAGCTGTAGAAACATGTAAAACATGTAAATCTATTGAGGCAAACAGCCTATCATGATAGTGCCTTATGTTCTATAATGGAGAGGTATATTGTGCTAACTGCTAACGGTGATGATTTGCACCTACACGGATCCACTCCAAAATACAATAAGTTATGTGAAACCGAACAGCATACTTTACAATCCTATTCAGCGAAATCTCCCTTGAGTAATGCGGGTCAGACCCATTTCCGCAAATAAATCCCGCTTTCAAAATAAATAACTGGTTATCCCTGGCAGGCGTGGGTTGAATATACAGATATTGGATCATTGTTATCGAACATGCTAAATTACGTTGTTTGCGTTACTAAACTTTACTTTACTTAAACTACAACTTTGATTATAATTACTTTGTGATCTCTCTCCAGTAATTACGAGTACTAGTTAATTATTATTTGTTCAATAAGTCGTTTTCAGAATAAAGTAATTCTGAAAATATTGTAATTGTGAAATACTCTCATTTTTTTAGAATTAAGTAAAGGCTGTCATTGTGAAAATTATATCATTCTGAATAACCTTTTCTCAGTTATGCCTTGTAGGATAAAGAAGACTACTTGTCAAATTGAAAAATGATATTATGAAATTTTGATTGACATTAAACTTGAATTAAACTGTAACGTCACTTTTGATGCAATTGATAACTATTTGTGACTTTTATTTTCAATCTGAAAACGCATCATTATGTAAACGATGTTGAATCTACTGATTCAACGTCAATATTTCAATCTATATCTTAATATTCAATACCCAAATTATTGAAATGAAACTGTGAATTTGAGTCAGATGGCAATGTTGACCACGGCTAAAAATCTTATCAAATGTGTGTATGATGATACACCAGTATCATTCACTAGTATCACACTTTCATGATTTACAGGGGAAAAAGGTAGACTAATCACTATAAACCGACTATTGACTATTAAAACGTTCCACAAATTTAAAATCGCAAAGCGTGCTATGTGCTTGGTGTTTATCCTAGTGATCTTATTGGAATGAAACGATCCTTCAAAGAGATTACTGACATAGCTCAACACATTTACAAACTGAAGCGGCAGTGGGTTGGTCATATCTGTTGCAGAACCGATAACCATTTTATCAAACGTAGTGTAGGACACCCTGACACAAGACTGAGTGACTATAGATATATGTAAGACTAGGCCGTCGTTAGAACCGTACAATTGAGGATTAGGCAAGTCGCCGTTGAAACCTATGTCCAGCAGTGGACTAGAATAGGTTGATGGTGATACCTTATCAACCTTTTTTTATCAGATTAAGGGGAAGTTATAAATTATTTAGTTAATTTGGAATAATTTTGGGCCTTTCCAAAAGGATGAAGTTATGCGGGATTTAAGACTACCACCTCAGGATTATTTTAGCCCATAGGCTACATGGCTGCTTGTGAAGTATAATTCTATAGAGTTCAGCTGGACTATAATTCGCTATAGGGTAACATTACGGTTGTTACATATTCATATTTTACCCCCGAAAACGAATCCTATGGGGTCTAATCTAGTTATGAATAGGCAAAAGCAGAAAAACATAAACACGAAAGATAAACGCCGGCGTGGCCCATTAACAGATCGGCATACATGACGTTACGTGATATTGCGTCGCTCCTGCTCCGCACTTTCGGATAATAGATTCATTTGTATTCAGGTTGCAAGTGCCCACTGTAACGAACATTGGGGAGCTGACGTTCAGGGTACAATTACCAGTGTTAATATTTACCATCTGACGCCGACTAATTGGTGCCTTGCTAGCAACCGCTGCGCTTAGCAGTGCGGGTGAGTCTATTCTGCTGCGATAGCCGTATCTACGAATTTATGAACCTTTGCCAACTGACATTGGGAAGAATATCAGGATCAGAGAAAAACATGCAGCAGACAGTGATTCAACTACGTGGTCATACTGCAAAGATTCTTATCGTGTAGTTATTTAAAAAGCAAAACAATAAAACCTTAGCCAACTATTTGATTCTTCCATGTATCAGTAGATATTTGTCGCAGTAAAATGAAGAAATTAAAGAATTTGCAGAGCCCAATAAATCAAGGGCTACAGCCAGACAAGAATAATTATGAACACAGACATGAACGCGAATTCGAACGTGAAATCAAACGTAACCGCTAACGCCAACGCATACGCCTAACTAAGTACATAATTTATTTCATGGCAAACTGTAGTTTGTTAAATTTTGCTTTAATTCTAAAAACTGTGTTATAAATTATAAAATATTTTTAAGAACTGGAAAACAGGTCGAGTTAAGTATAATCTGATTATAAAATAATATACATAAATTATATACATAGTGCGCCGTTATCATTGTGCACTGTGGTTTGAATAACATATAGAATGGTGTTACATGTTATCAATGTTGTATACAAATTGTGCTTCGCAGTTAGCTTATAGTATAAACGATAGTAGCTCTTCCATCCAGATCATAGTTAAGTTTGTCAAACTATATCAGTGTACAACCTCGTTTTGTAAAAGAGACTTCGTAACAACAGACAAAAAACTGGATGCCGGCCAAACCCGACCGTTACGGGCCGGAGGCAACTGACGGAAAATATCACGCCTTCAATAATAGGTATTGTTTTATGATCCCAACTTGCATGTGGATCCAACCCAAAACATTTCGGGGTCGTACGAAAATATATTACCTACTGAGAGAAAAATACGAAAATTAATTCATGTATGCGTCAGATAAACTCAAGATAACTTTTATTGCAATGTGTCGATTGCTAAGTTTATTACTATAAATAAAAAACAAAATTGCAAAAAATTTAGGGAGCTACAATTATTAATCGCGATAAATGTGATATTAGTAAAATATGGCAAGTCTGTTATTTATTAAAATTTATCACGTAGCAACGTAGCTATATGTCACCGTATAACTGCAATCACCGTCAGGGTACAATTATAACGCGTTAGATTATATTCTCAATTTAGGTGATGTTAGTTTATTATAAAACGTCATTAGATTATAATCTGACCATTTGTACAATTTTGTGGTGGCATATTAGGTATAATAATTATCAAACGTACTTTTTTAATGTAAAAACAAGAGCTCAGCAAATAACATTCACTTTTTTCATGTCTAACTATTTCGGAGCACACAGGTAAAGGAGTTTGAGAATACTAAATATGATAATAAACTAGCTTTGCTAACAATCGAGTAACTGGATATCCATTGGAGAAAATAATGTTGGTTAATCCACATTTTAAAATTATTCATGTCAAAAGTCCCCAATCTTTATTTTCTCTCTATTTTCCTAGTTTTTTAGGGTTCCGAAAAACGGAACCCTTATAGATTTGTCCTGTCTGTCTGTCTGTCCGTTCGTATGTCACAGCCACTTTTTTTTTAAACTATAAGTACCATACCGTTGAAACATGGTAAGTAGATGTACTCTGTGAACCGCATTAAGATTTTTCACAAAAATATAAAAAAATCTATAAATTTTGGGGATATTACCCCCATACTTAGAACTGAAACTTGAATTTTTTTTTCATCAAACCCATACGTGTGGGGTGTCTATGGATAGATCTTCAAAATTAAGTTGAGGTTTCAAATATAATTTTAGTGGAAAAATGTGGGACACATTTTATCCCCTGTAACTACTAAAATAAGAGAATAATAAAACTAAAAAAAAAATATGATGTACATTACCATGCAAACTTTTACTGAAAATTGGTTTGAACTCGATGTAGTAAGTAGTTTTTTTTAGTACGTAATAAACACACTAACTACTATTAAAACATGGATCAAAGTTACAACGAACTACAAGAACTCATTTATTACTTATGTTACTTGCTGCTTCGGAAGTTCGGAACCCTTCATGGGCGAGTTCGACTCGCAATTGGTCGCTTTTATTTTATTTACCTTTTGTGTCCTGTGTTTTTTATTTTGTTTTCCTACATTCTTATTTTTATATATCTTTTTCTATTAATACCAAACAGTATGTATATACCTCACCTATCCATAGAAGATTTAATTTTTTTTACAAATGTACACTATACAGTTAAGATTTCGATCATAAATCACAGTGTCAATAAATTGCATCACGCAAAATATCAGTAACTTACAGCTAATTTTACCCACATAAGGTGACTAACCCCACGGATAATGTCTACTCTACGCTCTACTTCTTCGGCATAAACTACTTTAATACAAGAAAGTACATAACATTGCTATGCGTTGACCATTCCATTAGTCAAAAGAATTTGTTGACAAAATCTGATAGGAAAGGAGCGTAGGTGGGTTCGTGTTGGTGAATAAATCTTGACTAAACATTTTCCGATGGAAGTCCAAAAAGGCCGGCAATTACTGGAATTAAGGCCTGGGAACGTAACAGGCTGTGTTTACGTGAAACTGAGCGTTCATGTCACAGGAAGCGTGATGGACAATAACGGACGTAGTTTTATAGTTAAAATATTTACACAGAAATACTTCAAGCAGAAAAATTGAATTATGTTCAAATGGATGTTGTGTTTCTAATAAAATTACAGGGCATAGATATAAACCATCTTATATTTCTGAGTGACGAGCGCAGCGCAGTGCAGTGCAGGGTAATGATTAGGACTATTCATCTTCCAATAGCTGCGTGTCACTGTGCTGCAGGCATATGCTTACCATCAGGCACATGTCTTGCTTGTCTCACCACTCCACTCTATAGCTCTATACAATGAAAATAAATTTTTAAAATGCTGGAGATAACACAAAAACGTACATTTTCTTCTAAGAATTTGTCCTAGTTCCCCCATACAGAACAGACGACGCATCTAGGTAAATTATTCCAAACTCTACAATTAAATATTAAAATTAAATATTACTCTAAAATGGTACAATTGTCAAAAATAACGTGCTTTAAACAACAAAAATATGAACAATTTTTTTCAGGACCAACACTAACATCGCAAAAATAATCCGAATCTGATCTCAACTGGACTGAATCAAAGATACTGACAACAATATTCTTTGCAGATAACAATATCTACAATTCTACATATACAAGAAACATATAGGACTCTTATAATAAGAGTTTGGTTTTTCGCGGTATTAGGGTTAGAATTTCGCGGTATTAGAACCCATAATAGATGTCACAAAGGCGAGTATAGTGCGCCCAGTGCTGTTAATTAAGAAATATTCCGAGTTATATTTTTAATTAAAAAAGACTCGACAATATACCTATGACCTTATACTTTTATCGTTTGTTTTCCACCTAAGTCTGTTTGTGAAAAACTCTATGATATTACGGGTACTATAATAAGCAGCCCACTAAATGCTTCTACTAAATTTGGACTACTAGAACTCCGGGGCCTTCTCGCGCAAGGGGACAGTTAAGGTAATAATCCACCACGCTGGTCCAGTACGGGTTGGTGGATGACACATGACCTCGAAACGACAGTGGTGTGCGTGGTGTTTGAACCCGGAGGCTCCGGATTGGTAGTCGCTGTTCTCTCGACTTGACAAGCCGTAACTTGGCTTGAACATTATGGGTGACAGACAGGACGTGCAAAACATGCAACTTGCGCTTAATAATCAGCAGCACCCTTGCTTACAACAGAACAGTGACATGCAGTTCTTTGAACACGAAGAGTCAAAATCACTGTCTAGCGCTGTATTCTATTTATCTACAAGCATTGTCCTTCAAACCGGAACAATCAACAATTTAATCTTGGCAAAGGTGTAATCATTTCCTCAGGTGAGCTCTGTAAAGTAAAAAAGGATATTAATGCCCCTATGTAGATTAGGGTTCATCTTGATCTCTTTATTTAACGAACTGTATTGATTTTAGAAACACTAAAATGACCCTTACATACATACTAATTAATTAAATTGAAGTGTCTGTTATTAATTTTAAATTAACAGCTTATCACTGCGTTTTTTTTTTCTTTAAATAAAGAGTGACGAGACAAGCAGGAACATGTACCTACCCGATGGTAAGCAACATGCTTGCCACATAACAGCACAGTGGCACGCAGGTATTGGAACATGAAGAGTCCAAATCATTACCTAGCACTGCGCTGCGCTCGTCACCCAGAGATCTAAGTTGTTTTCTCTAAGCCCTGTAATTTCTCTGGAAACATTGCCCTTCCAACCGGAACACAGTAATGGTTGCACATTACTGCTTGGTGGTAGAATAACTGGTAAAGGTTCCCCAGGCAGACTCTGCCAAGAGTCTAATTATTTTAGATTTAGTTTAAAATTGATTAACATTTAGTCTGCCTGTCTGTTGATTTCAGTTAATTATAATGGGTTTTTACTAGCAAAACGCTGATGTTATAATGAGAAAATAAAATAAAAAAGGCTACTTTTGTAGGAAAACACAGAGTTCTTCATATACAATAGTTAGTTTAGGTACTAAGCCGAGGGTTACACCCCAGGGTGCAGCTAGCTCTTAAATAAGTTTAAGCAGTGTAAACTACGGTTATTCTTTAATTCAATTGGTATTCTGTTTTCACGCTGTTGGCGCAAGCATAAGTTCCACACTAATTCAGTAATGCAAGGACACCGTACCTCACAGATTATGTGGACTGAATCAACACGGCAGCTGTGTGAGGTGATATAGAGGCTGAATATTAATTTGTGTACCTTGTCACCTGCGATGTGCTTCAGTATAACGCTGAACAGTAATCAAACTAGCGACAAATCCAACTACCCTCCAAACATTATAAATGCAATAATAATTTGGAGGTTTTAGATGTTTGGATGTATTTTGCTGAAAAACGTCGAAACTTCTAAACGGATCGGGTTGAAATGAGAAAGCTGGTTTAGATTATTGTCTGGATTAACACATTGACTACTTTTTGTTACGGAAAAATAAGAGGAAGAGGAACTGCACAGGTAAAACCACGAAGAGTTGCTAGTGAAAAAATGCTGGTGTTGTGAAAAAATAATAGAGGAAAACACAAAGGAGTTACGATTTTCAAAACACAAAAGCATGATTAAATAGCTGAATACATTTGAAATTGGAAAGCCTAAGATGAGACATTTGAGAATAAAACCTGGCTTACATTATTCCAGTCCAGCGACCGAATCCAGTGCTGGAATGCTTACTGGAATAATGTAAACCGGCACTGGAATGCATTGGCACTGGAATGCATTAATCCAGTGCCAATGCATTCTGGTGCCGGTTTCCATTATTCCAGTAAGCAATCCAGCGCTGGATTCGGTCGCTGGACTGGAATCATGTAAACGGGGTATAAAGTGGTCATTACGAAAAAACACCAATTTCATAGTTGTAATTATTTGTCACTCTATACGCTTTCTAGTATTTTTAGACATCGGTAAGGATAGCGTTTATTTACCTACTATGCAACTTTCCCCTTCTAATTGAAAATATAATAATATATCAAATACAAAATGTTACAATTTTTATAATCAACTTTAAAGTTATTAAATATTCTTGTTAAGGCCGGGTATTTCTGTCAAAGTAGGCATTTAACGCTGTATTGTTCTCGCGACCGTTCTCATGCGCCGTTCTCCGCGGAATCGGTGCCACAGTGCAGAAATAACAGTAAAATATTTACTTAATTGAACTATATAATTTAAACTCATTTTTTGTTCAAAGATTTGTTGATAAGAGTTTTGTTGCTATATAAAGCAAGAAATATTGATATATACTCGTAGGGAAACAAAAATGAGCCTTTTTGTTTTTTGGTGACGCTATAAGTTGAGAACGGCTTTACCAATTTCATTCATCTTATTAAAGAGTTTCCTAATACTACATAAGTTCGTCAAAAATAAAAATAAATGCGCAGAAACTTAAACGCCAGTAAAAATAGACGGTTTTTTTGGTCAACTTTGCACTAAATTTCTGATCCATTTATTTTATGAGATAAAAATCACTTCATCGTCATCATCATTATCAGCAGCCCACTAAATGTTCTCACTGCTGGGACTCGGGGCCTTCTCTCGCAAGGAGAGAGTTAAGGCCATAATCCACCACGCTGGCTGGCCCAGTACGGGTTGGTGGATGACACATAAATAAATAAATAAAACCAAAAAAGTGGTGCAAAAAACTAAAAACTGCGAAAAAATCACTAACTGAATATAAAATCACAAAATGCTCACAGATCTAGGTGTTGAGCTTCAAACGCCAATTGAAAAACTGTTTATGCAATATTTTGGAAACTATGCACTTTATGGCAACAATTACTGAGACCGTTATTGTAGAAAATAATATTTTGCATCTTTTGCTGCTTGCAAACTTTTGTTGTAAAACTTACCGTTTACGATTTATGGCCCATTTAATGATACGGTTGCGATAATGCCAATGATGGTGGACGAAGATAATGCAATCCGGTCTACGGCAGAACTTGCTTCTCTAATAGAAACAAATTCACTCTCGACTTGAAAAACGCAAGGTTCTACCATTGAGAAAAACCCACTCTGACAATACGTTTCATAGTTGTGTTGTTCTTATTACAAAAGTGGAGACAAAACTTTTCGTTCGACTCTTAAATCATGATGATGAACGATGTTGTTTTTCGAGCAACGAGCAATATGATAGAATAACCTTAATTTAAAAAACCTGCCTGGAAAATATCAACACGTAGAAAAACATTATATACTATCTAAGGATACTTTGGTGAATGAGACTAGTCGAACAATATCTTAATTACCACAGTCCATCTAGCCGTTTGAAAGATACATTGCAATTACAATTAAACATTGCCCTTTTTACCCAGTCGGCAATGTTTATGCTACTGAGAACAGAATTCACATCTTATTTTTTCTACATTGCTACCATTAAATGGGACATAAATCGTAATCGGTAATAGTAGTAGCAGAGTCCGCCTGGGGAAGTACTTACTACACCTTTGCTTGTTATTCTACTGCCAATCAGTAATGTGCAAACATTACTGTGTTCCGGTTTGAAGGACAAAGTTTCCAGAGAAATCACAGAGCTTAGAGATATAAAACCTTAGATCTCTGGGTGACGAGCGCAGTGTAGTGCTAGGTAATGATTTGGTCTTTTCATGTTCCAATAGCTGTGTGTCGCAGTCCTGTTATGTGGCAGGCATGTTGCTTACTGTCAGGCATATGGCCTTCCCGTCTAATTGCTCTTTAATGTAAAAAAAAGTACCTTACTACCAAAGAATTTACCTAACTGGCAAATAAATGCAAGTTAGGTATTATTTATATAAACGTTTTCGAACATACCCATTCGTAGGGGATTCCTCCCCTCTTATTATTTATTCCCTTCTCTCAACCTCTAATTTGACGGACGAACATTTTAACCGAAACTTATCTATTTTTCATTGAATCCGATGGTAAGAAAATGTATAACTGTGGCGGTATCGACGCCAGTTTTTTGAGGCTGCTCTATGGGCCTACAATATAAAGTAAACAGCGTACTAATTAGTATTAGTGCTTATTTGCAATTCCAATGGAAACGGTATCGAAAACATAGCGTTCTTCAGTAGTAATACCTATTGATATTGTTATACTGTGGCACTATAATCGTAATATTAAAGATTTATTGGTTCTCAAAATTTCAAAAACAAGCGCAGGTCCGTTTATATATATCTTACATTATCTTTGGGTCCGTTGGCCGCGAGCGCCAAAACGCGACTGATCGGGCCTGCCAAACGGCGCACTATATATATAAACATGGTAAATAACTGATACTTTTTGTCAAGTCAAACTTTGCGAATTAATTTATAACTTTTTAACGGCTTTCGTTGAATACAACAATTTTGTGTAAAAATTCAATAGTTTAGTCATAAAGTTGAAAAAACTTTATAAAAAGCGGTAACTTTGGGATTTTTTCTATCAAGTAAAATTCTTTAAATCGTGTCACTGGCTGCGAATTACACTAGATTAGATCCTTTACTAATTTATATGTTATTTTTTTCAGAGGTTATTACACTATTATAGGTCTCAAAATTGTTTTAAAAATTCAAAATTACGGCCCACCTCCCCAATAAGTTAATAGTTGAGTTTAAAGTCACCCTCTAAATTGTACCGTAATTTCTATTACTGATTGAAGTACTTACGGGTATAACATACTGGTCTCCACTATGTACTAGTTGAATGCAGGTTAGTGCAGCAGCATTAAAAAATACAACTTCATTAAAAACAGCCAAGTACTAAACTTCTGTACTGGACTGAGAAAAATAGACGAACATAGAACTTTTTGCTTTATCCAGAGCATACCTACTCACTCACAGTCGAGGGTTATGAAAGTTTTCAGGAATAGTAGGAGACCAACTATTATACAGTCGCCACTATACTACAATGTTGTCTTGACAACCCTTTAACCATTGTCAATTAGTTTGACATTAGTATGTGGCACACCTCGACTCAGATTGAATAGTGTGTCTGCACACACGTAACAGCACAATCGTTTGATATTAATTGCCGACTTTACACCGATATCGTTGTTAATATTTTTTTATTTTCTTGTATAAGTTTTGTAAATGAAATCAAATCCAGATAGCCCTGCCTCAAGTCAACTGTCAAGGGAGAAACGAGGATAGGTTAGATATAACAAAAAAACTGCAGTATTTGAACAATTTTATTAGTATAGTGTATTAACAAGTGTATTAATATTTTTTCAACTTGCTTGAAACTGACGTGTTTCTAATATCAACATCTTCTGACTGAAATTAGCGGTTACCATACATGTGTAGGTAGGTACGGCAATCGCCAATTCGTATTTGGGCAACATTGTAAATTGTAACTTGTAGGGCGCAAACGTGGACACTTTGTGTTCTGTATCAGATACAAGCTACCGATGAATATTTGTTTTCATCAGAACCAGTATGAAATCATCTACTTCTTTCTATACATGCGTAAACATTTGTGTACATATTTATGTAAACTAATAAATGTATGAACAAAAAATACTCATGACGACGACGATCAAAAAGCTTTCGGTGTCGGTAACTGAAAACTAAAAGTGACTACGTATGCGAAACGCCTTAGCTGCCTTTAGTAGACATATACAAGTTAGACAATCTGTGACAGAAAACTTAGACGTATACATAATACGTGGTGTTTTCTTTTTGTAATGTATGCACCATTAAAACTATCCCACTCTTGTTATGAAATATACTTAATAGTTGTGAGTTAAACAAGAGCTATTGTTTTCAATTAGCAGATAAGTTTTTTATATCAAATACTGGTAGCACGCGTAACAAAGGATTTTGATACCATTAATAACCTGGTTCAATATGACCACTATAACTAAATATACCACAATAACCACTTGATATTATACTATATATTGAAACAGCAATTTGACCTGCTACACAATTTTAGATAAAATAGTTCTTAAGTTACGTTAAGCCATGTCTATCTCTATCTCAAAATTAGTTTACTGAATTCAACGTGAAGTTGAACGAAGTGAACGAGTTGAACGAACGAAGTCATGATTTACTCTGTCCTTTGTACCATTAATTACAATCTGAGCGTGTATATCAGTGCAAAATATTCCACTTGCACTCGTAATCATAAGCCTAGTTTAATCATCCTTATCTAAAATCGCGCTTATCTTATTTCGTGTAAAAAATAAGCCGTCGAGGGTTGATAATAAATCAGAGGTTTCGCTCGGCAAGCGCACGGCCGTCCCATCACGATAACTCTCCCAAATTATTTGAAGAGCTCTTTGTGGAAATTTATGACATTCATTAGTCTAGTTGAATACGACACTTCTTTGAGAGACGCGACGATGCCACTAATTGTAAGGATCCCCAATTTGTCACAAAAATGTTTTACTGCAATATTGAAGCTATGTGGTCTGCGCTAAAAAAGCAGTAAGAGGATTTAGTGCCAATTAAAAAAAGAAAAAGTATACACAGATCATGGAGTAAAGGCGCATTTATTCCAGTTTTTATTTTAAAAAGTATAAATGTAACAACTATCTATTGGCTATTGCTGTTACGATACGATACTTACCTATATATTTCCTTGCAAATGTTTTTATTATGTTACCCTTGAAATTCGTTTTCATTTTGGAATAGACGAAATAGTGGATCGCGATGCTACAAACCACGTACAGTGCTAGGAAGTGGTTTCGACTCTTCTAGTTCAAATAGCTGTGTGGTGCTGTGGTAAATGCTGTTACGGGCAGATGTGCTGCTTGCCATCAGATTCATGTTTGGCTCTTGTCTTGAGCCTAAATTATAAAAAAAGGAAAAATAATTCCGAATCAAAAACGCTGAAATAATTCAAACTTTTTGAAGTTCATTGTTTATACGTTGGTCAGAGTTGTTCGTTGTTAGTTTTGGCCATCCAAATATAGAATGAATACAACTATTTATTTATATTAGATATTTATATTACTGAATAATATAATTCTTAAACTATAAGCAAAGTAGTTGCAATATTTAGCTATAAAATGAGTTAAAAAAAGAAGGATCTCAATTCAGTTGTATACATTTTTGTATGTATATTACGTGATAGCTCAGTCAACCGTGAAAATATTTTTATGGTTTTGTTTTGTTTGCTTAATCATACTTTAGAGATGATAAGTTAATTTAAGTTTTATTGAAAAATAGCGTGCGCGCTGTCATAACGACGAGTCTTTTCGACACATTTATTTCTTGTCTGGCAGCGCAGCGATCAGCATCGAACCATTGTGCATTATGAGATACGTAGTTGCTTGCAAACCAAAAAAGTCCTAATTGTGCTGTGAAGTAATAACCTCCATTAGGTTAAATCTTCATCCACTATTAGGTTAGGTACCCGCAACGCCCGCAGGACTAGAAATACTACGAGCACTAACAATGATGATGGTGATGGTTGCCCCTTGTCAAATAAGTAAATCGAAAGAGTTTGTTTTCGAAATGAAAATCGTATACGTAAGCACATTTCGGGTAACACTATTTAACATCTAACCACGGAACACGCCTAATTATGCACAAACGTTATAATAACTAGCTAACTACCATTTTTTTGATTAGGTAAACGGGTAACTCACGTGTTATGAGGTTGGTCAATCCGACTCGAGTTTCGGCCGCGTCCGGCGGCCTTTTTCAAGGAGAGTGTACGCATCCGATGGCTTCCCGTTTGGCACTCAACTCGAGTTGGATTGACCGACCTCATTACACGTGAGTTACCCGTTTACCTAATCAATATGTGTAACAACCACGTTAACTTTAATGCTAATACCGTTTTTTTGTCCATACTGTAGATAAACTCAGTCACGGACCGTTACCAAGGAAGCTATTTTTAACGGCTTTTCTGTTATGACAATGAAAGTAAAGGGTCCTTTTATTTTATTAAACAATTTCTCCCCGTAAATCATTTTTATACCGCTTCCGTCGGAATTAATTCAATTTTAAATGGTGTCCGGAACCCATCTTCCAATAGATTGTTTGAAAAGTAAATATAAAATACATTTAATTTTAATAGCGTAAAGTTTAAACAGCTAACGTTTTCCCACTACTAGGACTTGGGACCTCATTTCACAAAGCAATAGTCCATAAGCTTCTACATAAGCCAAGTGCGAGTTGGTGCACGGCACAGGTCCTCGCAAAATGTCTTTCTTAGAACTTGTCGACTTCCTCGCGGTGTGTTTCCTAATCGTTAAGCATATAGTGAACGCAATTTTTTATCTTCTTCTTTCTTTTTCAACCCGTTATCGCCCACTGCTGAGCATAGGCCTCTCTCTGCATACTTGTCTCGATCCTGAGCTAGTCACATTCATGCATGACCCGCGACTGATCGAATGTCATCGACCTATCTAGCCGGTGGGCGCAACACTGCTCCTGCACTCCATCGGCCACCAAGCTGTAACCGCTTGAGTCCACCAGCCATCACTCTGCCTGACAATGTGTCCTGCCAAATTCCGTTTGAGAGAAGTGATCGCTTTTCCGAAGTCTCGCACCTTCGTCTGACGTCGAATTTCAGCATTCCTCGCACGGTCCTGTAATTTGATGCCGAGCAGGGCTCGCTCCATGGCTTTCAGTGCAACTTGCATTTTATACACAGCCTCATTAGTCAGCGTCGAACTTGTTATTTCTTATACTAAAACTTAAAATAAAAGTGTCGGTGGAATACGATCTTACTTACTAATAGACTACAGGCTCGTGAACAAAATGTATGGGTCAAATGAGCCACCAGGAGACCCATCCTACATGATAGAAGGGTATAAAGTAATAAGATTCATCACTATGCCGTCACTTGTAAGCTATCCAACTGAGTGCAGTTGAAGAGGGGAGGTACATAGGCCTCCTGGTGGTTCATTTGACCCATACATTTTGTTCACGGGCCTGTAGTCTATAACGCAGGCTTGTAAATTAGATATTATTTATGCCATAGCCATTGGTTTACATTCCTTACGTTACTTTATTCATTAGTCCTACAAATTTTGTGAATCCAAAAGTTTGGAGGATAATGGATGGATGTTCACACAAAAACTACCAAAGCGATCTGGATGTAAGTTGGTACATAGATAGATAATAAATAGTCTGGAAAAACACAGGCTAAATTTATCAAGGGAAAATAAAGGGGTCAGTAACGACGCGAGTGAAAGTGTGAGACACTGCTATATTTAAAACTAGCTTTTACCCGTGACTTTATCCGCGCAAAATAAATATTAAGGTAACTGAGGTAGTACATAGTACCATGCTTACATGCTTAATTGTCATATTAAGTTTTAGATTGAGTGACATTACAGGTAAAACCGACGGGCGCCCTTAGTCAAAACGTACTAAACAAACATGTGACTAAGTCAACAAAGATGCCTGCAAACATAGTAAACATTTTCAAATTTTTGGTGAAAATGAAACAGATTATAAATTGCTCGGTTACCGGAACAGCAAAAATATCCGGAGAGAGGTCAGGATATTTTTTAAGTTTTTTTTTACGTAAATTTACGCCACCTCGGTTAATTAGCACTGACAAAAAGAAGTCATCACAGTACCTAAGTTTAATGTAGTTTTAAACATTTCTTCCCATTATATTTATTTAGACGTGGTATTTAAACTTTATACTGGTAGATATCTTTGTAACTTCCGCGTGGGGAACTGCTCGTACCACACCTATACCTACCGTCAAGTAGTACTGTAGTAAGTAATGTACAACCATGATTGCGTTCCAGTTTAAAAAAAAAATCAGAGAAATTTATTGAGAGGCATCTATCTTGCTTACTGTCAGGTATATATTTTGCTCGTCTCGTCACTTTATTCCATAATAAAACAGACCATGATGTTGAGGTAGCTGATAGAATAAATACAGATTTTCATTCGTGGATTCAAGCCCTGCCTGCTCCAATTAGTTTCCAAGTAGGTACATATGTACTAGTTTGTTATCAGTATTGGCTTAAATGGTGAAAACTAATAGCGTGAGGAGACTGGTATGTTCCCAGAAAGATATTCGAAGATATGCGTCATTCGCTAACCCACAGTTGCTCTGCCTGATGATTTTAGCCTTAACTGTCTTCTTGTAAAAGAAAATCTTGTGTCCCAGGAGTGGGATTGGGAGTATCCCAGCAAAACATGTTTATGATGACAATAATGGGTTTGTAAAATATTTTTATTAGCAAGAGCCATACTACTGCCCGTTTCGTTATCTTATGGTGGTAACTTCCCAACCCAGCTGTTGAGAAATGCTAGTAATTGCGCCCGAGTTATGGGCCTCGTTTATTTTTAACATAAAAACTCGCTTTCATTTCCTTACTCTCAATTAAAACTACGAATTACAAAATAAGGTTGGAAATATTAAATTCGTGAGCCATTAAATTTACCACAGGAAGTAGCGCCTGTATAATACCAGACATAATTTGTGGCTTTTACTAAATAAATCTGTTCTAAGTGTTTTTTTTACTTTGAATATAATTAGTAAATATATTAAGGTAGGTAAGTCGTTTCCGAGGCGAAACTAAACATGTTAAATGAACATACAAAATCTACAATCAATAAATCAAACAGCTTTAACGATATCGTCACTTTTTACCTGACTATGTGATAAATTATAATCTTACTAGTAGCGCCCCGTGACTTTACCCGCGTAGTTTCTGTTCTTATCATTTTCCTACGTTAAAAGGTAGCCAAATTTTTTTTTTTTTTTACTTTTATAATTTTACACTTGACCGCCATCTTGCCTGATGTTAAGCGACGATGCGGTCTACAATGGAGCGTATTTACCTAGAAAAAAAACCGATTCACTCTTGATTTGCCTATGTGTTATGCCAGACTACGTTATAACTGTGTGTCAATGTACAATGACCCAATTAAGCGGTTAAGTGAGGAAAAGAGGGGGTCTTTTCCTCACTTAACCGCTTAATTGGGAAACTATGTTTGAAATTTCAACCCGATCCGTTCATTTGTTCCGACGTGATTGACCAACAAACATTTCAAATTTCGCTTAGACTAAAGGCCTGTTTTCATTTTGATTAGTTCGAGTGAGTAGTACAGTTGTTGAGTGATTCGTATCAAACACGTGTGGACACCGATTGATTATTGCGAGTGCATAGTAATCAGTCGCGATTACTCACTCGCACTCGCAATCGCACTCGCATTCGCACTAATCAAAATGCAAACCGACCTTTACAATATTTCATTAGTAGGATGTATGTCACTTGCTTGTTTCATTATAGGTAATAGTATAAAATAATAAAAACTAAATAAAAGATTTATTAATCCAATGATACCTCAACTTTATTGACATACAATTTTCTACATTGTGTGTGAAATGTCCACCAATATTACATTATAGAGCAAAAAAAATTGGCAGCCATAGGGACTGCCGATAGAAATGAAAACTTGTAACTAAGAATTTGATACCTCACTTTAGAAACCACGCAGGTGAAACCGGAGGGCCCGAATAAATGTTCAAAAACTCATTGTCGTCAAAAAAATGTCTTCCAGCCATTGTCCCGAGTTCACCCGAAGATTTCTTTCATATACGAGCGTGACGCTTGAGCTCAATTCACAGCCCACGAAAAAATTATGTGTGTTGCGGCAAAAAAAGCTTTCACAAAAATTATTTGTTTGCTATAAGTCGATTTACATCTTTGCAGGCGTAAGAACTATGCATCGTTAGTACCTTAAATTACAATGTATGCGGCAAAAATATTTTTTATATTATATTCACAAAACTATCTGTGATAAGAGATTGTAACTAACACGTAAACATGTCGTGTATATGCCAACTGCTCGCTTAAATGTTTATAAGTGTCTATAATATTATATTAGATACAAGGAGCTGTTTGTGTTGCTCACATGCGTAGATGTGTGATCGTTTGATAGGTTTTATTTTTTTAGTTAGGCGACATAATCGCAGTGATATATCGTATATGATATGGCGTCTTGTGCTAGTAAACCGTTTCGAACTACAGATACAATAGTAGGGTCGTTCATCACAAACTGCACTGTTGCTGGAAAGTCATCGCATACAATCACTTCTTCGCCCACAAAATATATTTGTGGAGTCTTGAAACACTGCTGAAAAAATATGATTCATAAAAAATGTTACAGCATAATTATTTTTGATTATCCATTAATTTCTAACAATAATTCGAAATAAAAAACAACGTTTTGATTACAAAAACTAATCAAATCAAATATCTACTAAATCCCTAAATCCATCCATATTGGTAGGTGCAAAAGTGTCCATTATACCGGCCGGATTGCCTATCTCATAGATTTAGTATGTAAACTCTTTGGTCAATCTGGATTGCCTTAGCACAACTACGAGCTGGAGTGAGTGGGAGTCCTTTGATTTTTCTTTTATTTGACACTCAGACTAGCTGATCAAACTTTTGACCTTACCGAACTGCCTAAAATCTGCTCAGCAAATTACAAAGACAAACACAAAACCATAAATAGACTGCAATGTCGTAGATATCAGCGTCTTGTTCTGATATCCTCTGCAGCAGCAATTATTACAAAACAACACGCCACAGAAACAACTAACATGCGGTAGGGGTTCCAGAACGCTGGCAGCGTTGCGCCGGCGCCGTTGGATCGGAATATTTATTTTTTTGGGCAAAATAAATCTATGTGTTTAAATCTTCTAAGATGAGCAGCTGCTTCGGTAGTCATTTAATTATTATTTTCGTGGTAAATGAACACGCAAAGATGTCGAATGCAAATCGAAATCTATGCGAATACGGGTCTTTCTAGTCAACGTAAAAAGCTTTGCACTGATTTACAAGTGTTTCCGTTCTTTCAGTAGATGGACCTTACAGATGGACATCAGGGACAGAAATGTGGCCGTAGAAGAGGCTCTGTGCAGAGGCGGTTTCAAAAAAATTGGACTCACGAGAATATTTTCTCTCCGCCATATTTTCATTTTCTTCCAAAAAACCCCAAATAACGAAAGACACGGACCTTGGAGTCTGTAGAGTTGCTAACTTTAAAGAAAAAGTTGATGGACCTGTTTGTCTGCAGCTTCGAGGGAAACAACCTACACGTGATGTTACCAGAGTGTCGACTCACATAGCATACCAGTCTTACGCTCTACTGAGACACCGGTTTGTACTGACTGTGGAAACCCCGATCGGTTTTAGTGTCGAAGAAATTGACGCTATGAAGAATACCCGTTTCCTTGAATGACTGATTGATGTCTGAATGTTCGACCGATATTGTTCACACACAAAATTAAAGCATCTGAATTGGTCTATTGTATGCTGACTGCGAGATTTGTCGAACGCATTACCCGTTGTACCGTGAGCGCGTATATTTGACATAATTTGTGTGAAGAGTTCTAGCGCCGCTCGAGGCACTATACTGTTTTTTCCTAAAAATGTCATGTGTGCGCTCATGGTGGAACACGTATTGTTTCCGACAAAACTCGCAGTCAGCATACTGTTCTGCCACACTATCAGCGTTGAGGCTGATGAGGACCATAATTACGTTATGCGTAGATAACACAGGTCGAGGATACTTATCAAATCTTTCGAACCTTACGTTTTTTTCTGAGATTTAAATAAAATTGCTAATATATAGCTAGATTTTGGTTATCTTAGTCTAAGCTATGTTTATATTATATATGTTTAGTTATATATGGATGACTAGCACCATCCAGCACAGATACCGTTCTTCTATTCTTCCCGGGATAACGGGAAAAAGTGGCTACTTTTAATATTATATTAAAATTAATTTATTCCAACTTTTAATCTCGTTTCCCAATTTCAACTCGATCCGTTCAGCGGCTACGACGTCATTGAGCAACCAACATCTAAACATAAAAGTTTGCGTGTTTATGTTAGTATAATTACGCAATAAATTTAACTTAATTTTCAGTGAACGTCAATTTAATCCTCTGGTCTTTTTAAATATTTTTAGCGAAGGTGTTCATGTTAAGAATCCTTTCTAGAAATCAAACATAAAATAATCAGATATTAGATGTTTATTATAAATACGAAAGTTTGTATGTTTGTAGCTCAATCAAGTCGGAATGGTTCAGAATGAAACTAACTTTTTATCCCGGAAAAATCACGGGAACTTTATAGATTATCTAACTAGCTCCCGTTAATCTAAGTTAGATAAGAAACATAATCTAAGTTAGATATATAGGTATTGTTAACAAAATACATACATAATGTCCGTTTGGTATCTGGAGTCTAAACTCTCTTATCCCAGCAGGTAAAACTGAATTTTCCGAGCGACGATTGTTGACCGTACGTCTTCCTGAAATTATTATTAAAACAGTGTAAAGTCTCAAAATTGTGGTCCTTGATCCATTTTAATGTCTGAGGTTAGTGAACCAGGTTATAAGTAAAACGCTAACTGCTTGTTTTATTTATTCTAAACGCTGCCAAACCATTTCTTACCTTACCATACCTACCATTCTAGTTATTTTTTTTCATTCTCAACATAGACAACGAAGAAGTGGTTTAAAATTAAATAAAAAATATTTCATCGCATTAAATCCATGTCTATCCATGTCATGAATAGCTACATTTCATTCATTACGAAATGTATGTAATGTAACTGCGTATGCGATTATGGTCTTGTTTTTTTTATGAGAACAAACTCAAAGCCCCGGTATGGTAAACATTAAGTGAGCACATCTTTGCCAGTTTTTTCTACCGCCAAGCAGTAATGTGCAAGCATTACTGTGTTCCGGCTTGAAGGGCAATGTTTCCAGAGAAATTACTAGGCTTAGAGATATATTATCTTAGATCTCTGGGTGACGAGCGCAGTGCAGTGTTAGGTAATGATTTGGACTCTTCATGTTCCAATAGCTGTGTGTCACTGTGCTGTTATGTGGCAGGTATGTCGCTTACCATCAGGCACATGTCCTGCTTGTCCCGTCACTATTTAATATTTCATAAAAAAAAAAACCCGTCAAGTGCGAGTGGGACTCCCGCACGAAGGGTTCCGTACCATTAGCAAATAAACGGCGAAAACCTCTTTGGCTTTATTAGAAATTTCTTTTACATCGCAATTTTCGCAGACAGGCGAAAGATTCATTAAAATGTTGACTTTTTTTTCCTTCATGATTTTGACGATGAATTCTATATCGCGTTTTATTTTTACTAGTGACGCTATCTAGTTTATTTGGGACGGACTAATCGTGCAAAAATCAAGTTTGTTGTATGAGAGCCCCCCTTAAATAATGTGTCTATTTTATTTGTTGTTATAGCGGCAATAGAAATACATCATCTGTGAAAATTTCAACTGTCTAGCTGTCACCGTTCTTGAGATACAGCCTGGTGACATACGGACGGACGGACGGACGGACAGCCAAGTCTCAGTAATAGGGTTCCGTTTTTACCCTTTGGGTACGGAACCCTAAAAAGAGCAGCTTATGTTTTTATGCTAAGACAAATTCTAGGCCATAATCTACCACACTGCCCCAGTATGGCTTGGAAAGATTCTGTGTACATCTCGATGTCCTCACGAAGTTTTCCTTCCCCGTGGTTAAGTTAGCGGCATTAAACACAAAACTTCGAAAAGGCAGCGGTTCGCGTGGGAATTGAACCTAGGTGCTCCGGATCGGCAGTCGCCGTTCTCCCAACGACAAAGTGAGCCATATTTTCATTCGATGGTAATCAAAATGCCTGCTTGTAGCAGCGCAACCACGTAGCTATTTGAATATGACGAGGCCAAATTACTGCTTAGTAGTAAACTGCACTTGACACTCGGAAAGATCTTTGTCCTGTAAATTATCTGGATTGTTCTAATTCTTAGTTAACCCGGCTTGTATAACAACGCTAAAAAAGTCTGCTTTCAATCACATGATTTATGTAAACAGTCTTACCCCAGACCCCTGTCGATGTGCAGACGCCCAAGCTTGTATGACATAGTCCGCAGACAACCAATAGTAGTAAAAAGCACTTCGCAAAATTCATTATAAATGCTGTGTAAGTTGCCTTTTTAGTATAAACCCTATGTCGTTATAAGATCGAAAAAACTAATAAGTCGATGGAGAGATTGGCTTATATAAAAACAGAGTAATTAAACCATGTCATCGATTACCGCCGCTTTAACGGCAATTAAGTTTTAAAATGTTCCAAGAAATGTATTAATACTTTAACATTTTGCTTTATTACTAGTAGTTTTTTTTCATATTTCTAAAAACATTACTTTCCAAACTTGAACATGATAAAATTTGCACGTTTCTGCTTTGATGGAAAGATGTGGTATCCCGAGTAGACTTTACAAATAGCTCTACTATGGAAGTTTCATATCTTTATCACATTCATCTATCTATATATATAAAAGCGAAAGGTATCTTGTCTCAAGGTATCTCAGAAACTACAAATGCTAGAAACCTGAAATTTGGCATGGAGGTCCCTTTTAGCACGTAGGCGCTCGCTAAGACGGGGTTTTGCGAAATTCAACCCCTAAGAGGGTGAAACAAGGGATGAACGGTTGTATGAAAATTCGTGATTTTCAAAGTTATCTAATTTTGTATCTAGATACTTGACACGAAGCAATTAAATGTTTGTTCTATCAATTTTGTAATTTCGAACTGTACGGGGGTGAAATTGGGATTGAAATGGGGGATGAATGTCAACATGGAAGATCCCAACCGTTGAAGATAAAACCATGAAACTCTGAATATAGACACTTGACATGAAGCAAACGAATGTTGGTTCCAGCAATTTTGTAATTTCGAACTGTTCGGGGGTGAAATTGGGGTTGAAATGGGGGATGAATGTCAACATGGAAGATTCCAACCGTTGAAGATAAAACCATGAAACTCTGTGTATAGACACTTGACACGAAGCAAACGAATGGTTGTTCTATCAATTTCGTAATTTCGAAATGTACGAGGGCGAAGTTGGGGTTGAAATGGGGGATGAATGTCAATATGAAACTTCCCAACCGTTGAAGATAAAACCATGAAACTCTGTGTATAGAAACTTGACACGAAGAAAACGAGTGTTTGTTTTAGCAATTTTGTAATTTTGAACAGTATGGGTAAGACATTCGAGTTGAAATGGGGGACGAATGTCTCTTACGCTTTCACACCTAAACAACTGAACCGATCTTGATAAAATTGTTCTATTATAAGCTGTTTTTAGTAACCGTAAATGTGTCTGGGTATGAAAATAGGTACTGCCTGAGTAACCTTAGTATTTATTTCACGCGGTCGAAGTCGCGGGTACCAGCTAGTGTGCAAATATTACTGTGTTTCTCAAAACACGTTTATTGTCAAAACAATTTTCCTTAAGACGCACTGGACGGCACGGCACGGCGCGAGCTGCGCTAGGCGCAGCTTCTGTTTGAAGAACATTACGTCCAGAAAAATTACAAATAAATTCCTCATAACATATCTCTGGTAACGAGCGCAGTGCAGTGTTAGACAGTGATTTGGGTTCTTAGTGTTGAAATAACTACATGGCGCTGTGTTCTTAAGGACAGACGTGCTGCTTATCATTAGGAGCATGTCTTGCTTGTTACTCTTTTCATAATTCTTTATAAAAGGTTTGTTCTCACTACTTCTTATGACTAACTAAAAAAATACAGCAATATATAGAACTAAGATGAAAAGTTACTTTTTAAATTTGACTTAATACCCCGTTTACATGATTCCAGTCCAGCGACCGAATCCAGCGCTGGATTGCTTACTGGAATAATGGAAACCGGCATTGGAATGCATCAATCCAGTGCCAGTGCATTCCAGTGCCCGTTTACATTATTCCAGTAAGCAATCCAGCGCTGGATTCGGTCGCTGGACTGGAATAATGTAAACGGGGTATAAGATTTAAATAATCTAAAGCGGTGACATTTGCACGCGTACTTCTAATTACTAGACTTATGACACAACTATCATTTTAGACGATATAGGTAAATGATGACTTTCTCTTAAGTTTGTTTCAGTTTAGTGTAACATATTTTTAAAATCTTTTATTTTCTGTCAATATTAGGTCTGCGGGAGACCGCTATCTCGCCTGATATTGCGTCTACGACGGATATCGCTAGCCTAAAAGAAACCGATTCTCCCTTAACTTAAGGATACCTAGTAAAACCCACTCACACACGATCTGAATAGAATGATTGATTGTAAATTGCTGTAATATTTTATTTATTTTGTATTAAACATTTGGAAGGTCTAATAATTTTGATTGTTTGCAAAAATTTCATTGGTTGTTTCATTTCATTGAACATTTCTAAAACTGTTGTAACATCATTTGAAGTTGAGCTTAGTTTTTTACTATTTGTATAGTGTAGTCATCAATTATTCACACATTTTATAAATTCGATACAGAACTCCGTATCAAATAATATCACAGCATATTAGATACACACAAATTTGAACAATGCATAGTTTTGTTTTTTTAGTTAATTCATTTTTTACTTATAATAATAACAACCAGGTGTGTTTAGTGTAAATTAAATCGCTTATAATGTTTCATATCTTTTTATTATCGTTCAAACATCGATTCACAAAAAAGGTAGTGGAAAGGTGTAATTAGGTAATAACATTGATTACAGATAGCGACCTTGAAGGTTGCTATTCTGTAAAGACAATTGTCTATTAAGGTTCTCTTCATAGGCAGCTTGTTTCTGAGAATTAACATCAGAGCTCAAAAATTGACGAACATTCCCCTTTTCGCTTGAAGCTAAAAGACGTGCTTGGTTTAAAGAGGCACGTCGTGCGATGTCTCTTAAAGTTTGTCCAGCATTCTCAGCTGTCTGACGAGCAGCAGTAAATGGAACACCTCCAAGATTCTGTTGAAGCGCTTGATCCAGAGTAGCACGGCGAGCTGTTTCGGCGAAGGCTTGTCGAACGTTGTCAGCTATCTGATGAGCATTAGTAGTACCTATAAGTTGATCGCTAAAGCTTTGATGGCTGTCACCCAATTTTTGATGACGAGCTTGATCAAAAGTTGCCCGACGCGCTACATCTGCCAAGGATCCTCGGACATGATCAGCTCTCTGACGAGCATTCATAGTTGCACTTAAACGTCCTTCGTTTATTGGTTGACGTTGCGCTTGATTCATATTGGCACGATTAACAGTTTCTGCTATGGATTTTTGAATATTATTAGCTGCGTGAAAAGCATCAGCAGCAGTATTAAAACCTCTTTCGCCGAAAGCATGTTTACGTACTTGATCCAAAGTGGCGCGGTGTGCCCTTTCAGCTAGTGCATCTCGGACACTTTCAGCTAATTGAGCTTCAGTAGCTCCACTTAGGTGGTCTTTACTAAAACCCTGTTGATGCATTTGGTTCAAATTAAAACGACGAGCAGTGTCTGCAAAAGTTTCTTGAATATTATTAGCTAAATCACGTGCATTATTATCCATATTGAGACGTCTTTCATCAAAAGCCTGATTTTGTACTTTCTCTAATTCAGCGCGGCGTGCCGTTTCTTTTAGTGCTTCTCGGATATCACTAGCAGAATCAGATGCAGTATTGTGTCTGAAACCTAAAGCTTGGCTCAATGTATTCTCAGTATTATGTAGAACGGATTCACGAGCCAAATTATTTAAGTGCCGTAAATGGGATGTTTCGCCAGCTCTACTGGCTTCGTGTAAGGCTCGTAAGTTTGCTTGACTTAAAAGAGCTTCATGAGCATTGCGAAATGCGTCTGTTAAATGCTGAGAATTAGGAAGTAGTGAATATCTTCTTGCTGCTTGAATAGTTTGAAGCGTGTCTTGCTGCTCATCTGATACTAAATTTCTATGAGCCTGGTTATTATATTCACGTTGAGTTCCAATCCCTTCTATATTTCTTTGGCCATCGAGTAAACCTTGACGATGAGCATGATTAAAAGCATCTTGCTCAGTTTTTGATGAAGCAAAATTATTATTTACCTTCCCACTTCCTGCTTGACCAGATCTACTAGTTTTCAGTAAAAATTGGAAATGAGCTTCATTCAAAGCTGCTTGTCGTCGATCAAATGTTGAAGGGGCATAAACAGAATTGGAAGTTAATCGAGCATCAGTTAATTGAGAATTGTGATATCTTTCATTTGCTAATGGACTTTCGAATGAATCGGCAGCCTGAGGATTACTCTGGAACTGTAAAGAACGACGTGAACGTTTTTGGAGATCTTGATTTTGTTGATCTGTCTTTTTTTCAGCTATTCTTGCATTATTACCAGTGTCTTTACTTGTATGACTTTGACGCATTTTATCTGATTTTGTGTCCCGGCTTGAATCTACAGCCTGTCCTACTTCAGACGAATGTGACGCACGACGTAATCGTCTATGTCCTGACTGTTGATAATTATCAGATATTCTATCAGAAAGATGACCTTTATAGTTATTGTTTTGTAGAGCACTGTCTAACAGTTGATTACGTAGTGCATGGTTAGAATGATGATCATTTATCATTGCGGAAATATGTGACGTGCGAAGAGCATCGTTGATAGCAGCACGATGAGCATGACTTCTTAATGCTGCGTCATCAGCATTTTCTTCTGCGTTTTGACGAAGTCTGTCATTTGCTCGACGGGCATCTAATGCTATTCTAGTCTGAGAACTACTACGTTGTGCATCGTGCAAAATACTATTATATCCTTGATTTGATTTAGGATCTCGTGCGGTATCAGCTGCTGTATCACGTTCTCCGTAATTATTTGATGCACTTGAATAATCTCTCTGAGAATCATGACTAAGCAAACGGGCAGCTAGTAAACGTGCTTGTTTGGCTTGACGTTCATTGTCTTTAGCAACGTGATTTGTATTGCCTGCTTCGCGTACGTTATTTGCTTGGGCTGATCGGCTCATGGCTTCATGCATTGCTTGTAGACTAGCTTGGGCTAAAGCAGAATGGAGGGCATTTGCTTTCAAAGTTTGTCTAACAACGTCATTAGCCTGACGTGCATCTGCTTGTTGAGCAGCAAACTGTGCTTCGTTTATAGCTCGAAGACTAGCTTCTGCTATTGCAGCTTGACGTGCATTAGCAGCTAATACTTGTCGGACCACATCGTTTGTCGGACTAAACTCACGTGTCTGAAAATTTGAATGCTCAGATCCAGAACGGCTTCCGGTTTCCTCAGAAACATCATTAATATCTTCGTCATCTTGACGATTATCAGTAGACTGAAGATCACGACGAGAACGTTTTTGTTCAGCTAGACGCTGCTCATCTGATGTTTGTTCTGAGTGACTTGTCTTATGGGCACGCTTAGATGTCACTACATCTTTAGTAGTTTGGTGTGCTGTTTCTGAGTCTAAGGCTGAATTTAACTCAGATCCGTGCAATGCATGACGTAAACTTCTATTAATAACTTGTTGTCTTTTTTCAGAAGAATTTTCATCATCCCTTGATTTCTGTGCAGCGTTATGACGAGCTTGTTCAACAGCAGCATGACGTATATGAGCTGCTAAAGCTTTACGGATCGATTGATTCATAGTATTAGCCACAGCAGCTTGATTATTCTTACTTAATTCATGTTGTTGGTTGCGCGTTTCACTTGATGATTGTATGTTATGTTTACTAAAACTATCACGGGCTGAATCATCTGCTTGATTATTATGGGACAGACGAGTAGAACGTTGGTCGTCATTTGAAGCTTGATGTGACCGAATTCTATTTAAAACGTGGTGAGAATTTTCCGATGATCGTGTAGCACGACGATATGCCCTTCGAGAATCTAAAAGAGGATGGACTGAGAGAGGAGGTTCTTTTTGATTTGAGCTCAAACTTAGGATAGGATCTTCATAACAGTATACTTTTGCAGTTACTCGTCCATTAAGACTCAAAGAACCCTTCCTGCTTATATATGCCAACGAACGCGATATGACGAGAACTTGTGGAGGATCGTCATAGTCGCATGCAGTGACTTTTACACCCGCAGTGTATCCGTAGCAAACCTAAAAAGCAAAATATAAATATATTAAACAAAAATTTTAAGAAAATGAAAACAAGTAAAATCCAGCTAATCAAATCCTAAACTAAAACAAGCTTGTACGATAGGTTTAGGTAAGTTATTATAGTACTTTGGATCAGGGTCGTTGATGAGAGTGCGAAAAGTATTCCTGCAATCCTGATCCCTAGCCATACAGGAGAAATCTGTGGGGTTTTAGTCGGTAGCCACCTTCTTTGTCGTCGTCATGGTGTCGAGCCCGACACACGTGTCGTTTCCTTTCGCGGTGGCAGGTGCGCAAAGGCATTTCACCCACAAAAAAAGCTATAATTACGTGTAGATATAATCGAATAAACATAATATTATGCTACATGGAAATACCCATTTGTTTAACATTCACTCTTGACTTGAAATTACCCAGGTATCAGGAAACAAGAAATGCGACAAGATATTATTAACCCTCGCGGTTAGCATTATAAAAGTAAAATTGAATCTTTTAGTATGAGTGCCGCAATCTACGACAAACTCGCACTAAAACTATTGAAAACTAAAACCATCTAGGGATGGTATTTGTATGTCTTTTTACTACTAACTCTATTACAGAGCGGAGAAAATGAAATCAGGTAGCGTAACTCAAGAATACTTTTTACATACAAAATACATTTGACTGGCCTCGTGGCTTAGTGGGTAGTAGCTCTGCCTGCGAAGCCGAGGGTCGTGGGTTCTATTCCCACCCAGTGCAAATATTTGTTTGATGAATTCAAATGTTTCCACTGTATCTGGGTGTTTCTATGTATAATAAGTATGTATTTAAAATTATAATAAGTATTATATAAGCTATCTGACCGTCATCATACAAGCTTTGCTTAGTTTGGGGTCAGATGGTGTTGTGTGTGAATTGTCCACCAATATTATTAATATTATTATATTATAAATACATTCCCCAGATTGTAGCAAGTGTACAAGATGCAACTTTGCCTCGATGTTCAAAAGTACCTAAGCAATTTTGAGGAGACCAGTTTTTCATTTCATGTTAGTTTGACAACATGGCTCTATGGACTTCAGAGCCAAGAGTCCATTATATATTTTGCTAAACCGTTCCATAAGTAAGTGCAGTATTCCATACATGACCATTTGAGAAATTGATATTGTATAATTGTTTCACCCACGGGTATCACCTCAGTAAAATTGTGATAATATATTTAAGAAGAAAATAATAAATACATTACATCAGGAATATCCACTTTGAATGTAGGGATTCCGGCAGGTAAGACATTTTCTCCCAGTTGTATGTCGTTATCCGTTTTATCTCCTGAAATATTGTAAAATTAGGTAAAAACATATTTTTTTGTCATTTATACTACATAACTAGGGCAGTACAAATTCGTTGTGCAGTTCCTGGAAGATGAGACGATGTTAGAGTTTGGTAACGTGGTGTCCAACACCAAATGCATTATTGTTTACTTTTTTAAGGCATCCGAAATAAACTGGAGATTTGAAATGTATCGATTCTATCGAATTTAACTAATCTTAAGATTCTATCGTAAGTACCATACGTTAAGTTTAGAAAGAGTGGATTTCTGACTAAACAAAACCAACCCAAGATTATTGTCGGAATCCGGAATCATAAAAATTATACTGTTTCTTAAAAACAATATATATATGAATAGTAATTTAAATACCTAAATAAAACGCATTTGCAATCGAAATAGCTTGATGAATAATGTTACCGAGAAACATCTGAAATTTTAAGCGATTAGAGAAAATGATTTTGATAAAACATAGAGAAAACAAAGAGAAAAATTATTCAAACCCAATATTTTTTTTCACACATTTAGTACATCTATAAATTTAACGTAATCTCAAAAGAGCGCAAATAGGTATTTATTTTTATATTTTATTATATCCGGAATAACTGTATTTTATTAAAACACGTTTTGAAAATTTAAATACAGCACTTAATTGAAATCGTTAGTTACTATTCTTTGAATTTTAATATCAATCTTCATAATCTATACCTACTAATAATATAAAGTTGAATAATTTATTTCTTTAAATGCGCTGATCTATCTGGACCATAATTATGCTGCCTGGAGCGATTTCAAAAATTCTTTCACCGTTGGATATGTTCCTACGTGATTCCTGAGTGCTATATACTATATAAGTTGTATACTAAGTACCACGGGCAAAGCGGGGGCGAACGGCTAGTTACAACGTAAAATAGTGTATTTGTCATCATATATATGTTTTTTTGTTGTTAATGGCTCTATGTGTCCTCACGATAAAAATAAACATCAAAATACACCAAACTTAATCACTTGTCTAATTAACTGAAAGATGGAATGTAGAAAGACGGGAAAGTGACAGTATATGTCAATAAATCGCGAGGATATGACAGTGGTCTAAATTATTATGGAAGTACATTATTATTCATTTGGTATTATCGTTAATTTAAGATTTTATTAAGTATCCCACTCATGTACATATATTTTTGTACTTTCCCGTCTTTCTACATTCCACCTTTCAGTTAATTTGACAAGTGATTAGGTTTGGTGCATTTTGATGCTTATTTTTAAAATTAAGCACATTATAGAGTTAAGCTATCTCTCTATTTATCATTTTATATCTTTGTAAACTATAATAATGTTTGTTCTACGGACGAAGTCGGGATAAAAAGTGCCGTTATGTATTAGACCGATGTCCAAAATTAGACTACAACAAATTGATAATGATAATGATAGTTCTAGTATAAAAGCGAGCCATTTGAGTACGTTCTTAATTAAAGTATATAATATGTACCGTAAATATCCCAGCTGCACGCTCTTAAAGCTGATGCAGTTTGAAACAGCAGAAAGATTCCGAGAGCTGCCACTACGCTCTGAGCAACTGCCATCTTGCGGACACAGCTTACAATGCTAACAGTA
This sequence comes from Ectropis crepuscularia, assembly GCA_963693475.1. Classification (NCBI taxonomy): domain Eukaryota; kingdom Metazoa; phylum Arthropoda; class Insecta; order Lepidoptera; family Geometridae; genus Ectropis; species Ectropis crepuscularia. The sequence goes on from OY856346.1 coordinate 12,394,896, forward strand.
TTCCCTACAGCAACCTATTTGTACTGTTACAGTAATCTACCATGATGCAACGTTAATAAATAAAATCCAGAAATAATTAAGTACGTTAACATGGGTATTTAATTCCTGTAACAAATTTTAACCTTCAGGCTCGTGAAAAAACAATATTTGAATTGATTAAGCGATTTTGCATGTTCTATTAGTACGAACATGATTTTCAATCAGTCAGATTTAATGTTTTGTTAACCTATGAGTTTAGATTAATCTTGTTAGAATATTTAACGACCTTAACGTAAAACAGTTAAATTAATCAGTAGGTAAACCTTAGATACTTATTTATAACATTATTAAGTGGTCATTTTGTAATTCAAAATTTAAAAGGTTTTAATTACAGGTAGGTGATAGGTAATAAATATAAGAACTAAAAACATAATAAGTAAGAATGCATCAACAAAATAAATCAGGGTACACACTAATATTTTTAAGACTTGATATCAAAGTATGGTAATGACTAATAAGCTGCTCAAAAACATGGTGTAACGACGTAACTTTGCAGATACGTCTCGCTCATTAATTTAATCGCAGTAATTAATAAAAAGCTTTTGCAAATCGCTTATTTACGAGTGTTTTTCCCGTCAAACACATGTAGGTATTCGCAGGCTTGAGATAGGTCTCGAGTGCGACCCCGCTCGCTCTCGTTAAATTTTCACATGCACTTGACGGCCGACCTGGCTTACGTTAATTATGAAATCTCATTTGAGAGCGAACCTACACGTTTGAGTAATGGCTTCTGAAATGAGGAGTGTTTGAATAAAAGTTTCAATTTGTATAACGTCAGCTGTTATGGTGCCGTTACGGGCTTTCATAACAAGCCATATGGACGCTAAACATATACTATTGACCATTTTTTTCACTCTGTTTATGATTTTACTGCCCATGTTAAATTCTGTTAATGTTTATTACTAAATTATAAAAGCTAAGCAATAGCATTATTTTGAAGCAATTTATACAGGGCCAAAACTGTCTCATCCGATTAACTGAGAATTTGTGCATGAGTTTTATTTTTTTAATCAGTTGCGTCAAGTAATGTAACTGTCCTAAAAACATAGAACAAACTTTATTTTGGCTGTTTATTATTTCTATTTGCTGATATACCTGTTACCATAAATGTTTCACAATCTTTGCAAATACACAACATTGTTTATTACGTTCATCAAGGGTAGACCTATTTCTATAAATAAAACTTTATACCGTAAATCGTAGAATAACATCTCTCCCGTAACAAAAATTACATAATGGATACAGTATCAGTCAAGTTATTTAAAATTTGGAATAACTGTAATTTTGGAAACTGATTTACAATCGATTACAACTGATCAACGCGGGCATTCTCATAATTTATTTCGCGATTTGAATTTAAGGATTTGCTTGCTATTTCAACATTAGCTGTGCTTATTATCAAGTAAAAATAAATGATTTTGACAAAGGACATTGTTGATTTTTAAGGGGATTTGGGCTTAAACATGTCCATTGATTTTCACTGACGTCATAAATTAAACTTGATAGCTTCTAGCAGTAGTTGTCTGAATATTATCAATTGATAGTAGTAGAAAGATTACTTACGCATATTTGCCATAAGTAAAGCGAATATGGACGATATTATTTTAAACAAAACTACAACATTTTGTACCATCGGAGGGCCAGAGTCGTTATTAGGCCATCGATTTCCGAGGCCCAGCTAGGGTCTTAAGAATGCATATTCATCTACCGTATACAAAAAAAATATAATTTAAAAACTCAAAAACCCGACTGCGTAAAAAGTGAACCAAACTACGTACTCGCATACAAAAGAAACTGAAAAGAATAAAACAAGCATTTAGATTTCTGGTGGTCTAGAATTCTATAATATGTGATTGTATTAATACTATTGAAATATATACAATATTGTCTAATAAAAGAACATTACAACTGAAGAGTCGGGATCCATTATTATTCGACATACAATGTAATTGTTCAATGGATCCCGACTGTTCAGTTGTAATGTTCTTTTATTAGACAATATTGTATATATTTCAATAGTATTAATACAATCACATATTATAGAATTCTAGACCACCAGAAATCTAAATGCTTGTTTTATTCTTTTCAGTTTCTTTTGTATGCGAGTACGTAGTTTGGTTCACTTTTTACGCAGTCGGGTTTTTGAGTTTTTAAATTATATTTTTTTATTTTATACTTTTTAGTTATTAACAATGTTATGAATGTTAATATGCTCAACATAATAATATGCATCTTTTGGTTGTTGACCAAATGTCTTCGTTTCTACTGATATAATATGTAGGATTTTCTACTGCATGTAATTCATATTTATAGTTTTGTGTTAGTATAGGTTTTCGATTGACGTTGAGTACCTACTAAATCGTTTGAAGTTGGAGATGGGCGACCGAGGCGGAGCAATCCGAGAGCGGTTCCGTGTTCCCACTATCAGCGGCAGATTTGAAACCCCGTGGAGGTTTATTAGTAGATAGGGGCACCATATCCATACATGATATAGAGTGCAACATAACCCGGCTGTGTTTCCCCGGCGGGGCAGTAGGGTATGCGTAAATACATTTCCTGCACGTACGAAAACAAGGTAGTCCAATATACCTACTAGCATAGATCGGATAACCCAAGATGGGCCCCATCCCAAACTTCACGGCGCACGCAATCATATCAACGTTGGGAAGAGTGAGCTCACTCTTTCCGTTCTAGTCGATTGCAGGACGCGGTGGACGCCGGACGTTTTTACCTATCATTATTCGGTGTCAACAACCAAAATAAGTAGAACCACAGCAAATCTCTCCGCTAGCGATTATAGGGGTCAAGTAGATTGGTTGTTTGTAAACCACTTACGATACATACAGAGACGCAGTTTATTACCAATTTCAAGGTGCTCAGGGCACATCTAGTGATTTATATCGATGCCTACTAGATACATTAGTATGTAATGTCCATCCACATTCACACGTACAGTTAGTTATACGAAGTTTTCTGCTACCTAAAAACCTATAAATGTGAGAATGGTTGTTACTCAACTTTAAATCGATATACATCCTAAACGGTCAGTCAAATCGAAAAACATTGAGAGAAAGCTAAACATTATTTTTAAATACCTATTCAACAAAACCCGTCTTGACATATTTTGGTGATTTTAATTTTTTTAATTTGGACAATATGGCGTCCTGAATCCGCCATATTGGATTTACACTAATGTCATGTCTTTAGTGTCACTCGCCAGGTGAAGAGGAATCGATTGACGTGTGAATCATAAAAATCGGCCCAGGCGTTAGGTCTGTATAGTGCTTCAAAGGAACATACAAACATACATACATACAAACATACATACATACATACATACATAGACTGTTAAACACATTACCACTCCTTTGCGTCGCGCAGTCGGGTAAAAATAATATCACAATCTTACGAAAGACATGACAGCATGACACACAAAACATAAACAAACAGCTGACAACTACGCATATTGTTGCGACGTATTCAGTGTTGCCATTATAAAAATATCGTAATATCGATCTAAAAAAAACGATAATGATCGTATGGATAAAATCAGTGCTATTTGTTCTATTAGGGTGGCCATTGCTTAAAATAATAACTAATATATTCACAAGATAGTGTTTAAAATGAGTAAACGATTATTTACATTGCTTTACGGAATTATTATAACATGATTGACCAACTAACATCAAAGCTTTCGCATTTGCATATACATATATTAGTGGAATTACAAGTTCCTTTACTTGTATACGAGTACACTATGCTTAGCCGTAACCACTGGAAATTTAAATTTGCTTTCATTTAAAAAAAAAACTAGGAAGTAAAAGCAGATATAAAAACTCTTCCTAGTTATTATTATTGACAATATTTATAATTATTATTATAAATATTGAATGTAAAATTTAAATTTATAAAATAGGTAGTTCTAAAAAAATTGGCAGTCATAGGAACTGCCGATAGACTTCTATATATTTTCACTTGAAAACTTACTAATACCTCAGAATTTGATAGCTTACTTTGGAAACTACACGGGTATAACCGGAGGGTGTGGCCTGGTCATCATGGCATGACCATCTAGAAATGCGTCAGCATTTCCCATTGGCTGATTTTCTAGATGGCCATTCCATGATGGGCAGGCCACGCCCTTTTAGCATTTCCCATTGGCTGACGCACTTCTGGATGGCCAATGGCTATGGTCCCGAGTTTACCCAAATATTTTTATGATACCCGAGCGTGACGCTAGAATTCAATTCTCAGCCTACGAACAGCCAAATCTGTCTAGGCGCGCCAAAAGAAGTTTTCACTTCAAAAGTTTAGTCTCAGCGATTTGTTGCAAACTGCCTCCGTAAACGTGTACAAGTTGTTTTGTTTATTTGCCGCTATTGGAGCCTCTTTCTCGCTCCGTTGTGTATCTATGCGTAAATAACGTACTATAGAAGACCAAGAATATACAATACAATACAAAAACACTGTAATAATGGATGTGTATAATGTAGTTATATCATGTTTATTAAGAACTGTTTAATCGATAAACTGCCTAATTCCAATAAATATAATTAGAGTAATTAATGTGAAAGTTTATGATTACCTCGATATAAATTGGTTTATATCGATGTGTGAGTATGGATGGATCTTTGTTACTCTTTCACGCAAAAACTACAGAAGAGATCTGGAAGAAATCTAAATCTAAAAAAACAACGGACTCCGGTTCTACGCGGGTGAAATAGCGGGGCGGTACTAGTTATTAACGTAACTGTCAAATAGTAAGTGTAATCCACATAGTTTGCCATATAACTATTTTTCTTTCATTAGCAAATAACGACATTCTACAATATAACGTTTCACATAGTATCAGAACCACAACTTATTTAGCACAGCAGACGTGTAACTTCCGTTGGAGGCGGATCTTGCTAGCAATATGATAGATGGGTGCTTTCAGCTGATTTTCCTTTCTACGCTATGAAATTTTTCAACTTAAACGATAAGGGCGCTCCGCGATTTTATACCCTCCCCACAAGTATAATAATGATTTATAACATCATTTATTTCGTTGGAACTAGTCAAGGATTTTCAATATAAAACGTCGGTCGAGATGAGAACAGTAACTCAGCGCACAAAGCGGTAGCTACTCGAGAACTCGATGAATAAAATGTCGCCATGAAACAAAGGAAAATCGAGAACAATAATTAATAATCGAACACAAAGGGAATTCAGAGCGAAATCTACAACGCAAATTTACGCCCTCTTCATACTTGTACAAGTGTTCTAAAAATCGATTTTTTTCAAATAAATTGTTAAGTTTTAAGAAAGTTGTAATTTTTTCACATAATTTGCGTTTTTCGCAATACATGTGTTATCACCTCTATTTTGTTTACCGTGTATTTCACTATAGTATTATATTTAATACTGGGATTTGAGTTTATATACGTGTCATTTAGTGTAGAGGGCGCCGGTGGGATACCATTCACTTCTACCCGCCATCTCAAAAGAGTTTTAGAGGGGTTGGCGCTATAAGTAGATGGAGCTAAGCCGTTGAAGAGGATTCCTTTGTGAAATTTTGTATGGGAAAGATCGAACAGTTGTCAATATAAATTCTTACATTTATTCAATTGGTTTACTTTTACTCAATTGATAATACATGCACTGTTTTAATGCAGCAGTTGATGGTAAACTTTCGAGAACTTCCGATGTACTGGCACTTTTGTGGTCATTCAATCATCTACAAAACCTTGCACTTCCACTAGTATCTCGCTTCAATTCATGGGAAAAATCGGCAACTTTTTTTGGAACTGGGCCGTGTAGATGATTTCTTGTTATTTTGAAGTGACATCCTCACCATGACTATTTACAGAAGTATGTAACATTACTTTACACTGATATCACGTACTTTCGCTTTTCACAAGAACAGTGTAATGTTTTTTCTGAAGTTACTTTATTATAGGAATACCCATCTAGATAGATTTTGTTTCCACCTTTAATCGATCTAAATAATACTCAAATTAGATCGTTGCTCATTAAGCCTGGAATACAACAGAACTGATAACTATAATCGCAATACACGAACGATTCACGATAACTTGTCAGTGCAATGATTGTTCAATAAAATATTTTTGTTGGTAGTTATTTAAATATAATTTAACGATATTATATAGGTATATACTATATACCCGCATTATTGGACATCCTCATCTTGATTTACTCTTAAAATTGGGACTTATACTTTCAAAATACTTGTACTTGGGACTTATACTTGTAAAATTGGATTCGGTAAATTTAATGTTAATTTTTATAATATGAATCGAATATGTAACAAAACATGTAACTAAATCTAATTCGATATTTTGTGTAAATGTAACGATTACCGTATAAATGGTTATACAATGATGGTTTGTAATAAAATATTTGTTGATGTAAGACATTTTTTTAAAAAATAGGTATTATTCATGCCGTTGTTTTTAAAATAAAACATTTTTATATTGTAAAGTTATTGCAATGAATATTGTACGATTTGTTGGTTTTAAAGTGACGTTTTGTCAAAAAATGGTTGTGAAACATTAGTGAACCAGGCCGCACACACGCAATATTATTGTCAACTTTCACTTTATTGTCAATATTATTGCGTATGTGCGGCCAGACTTATAATAGCATAAGATACATGTCGTTCATTCCGAATTTCAACTCGAATCTTTCACCGTTTTTACGTGATTAAGCTACAAATTTTAAAATTTTCACATCCTGCTTATATTTATATTATTAACGCAAAAGTTTGTAACAATGTATGGATGTACACATTATATATTATGTATATGTTTGTTACTCCGTCACGTAAAAGTACTGAAGGGATTTAGATGAAATTTGGTACATAGCTAGATAATTGTCTGAAATTACCTATGCGTTGATACGACCAAAAAATTAAAAAAAAAAGATTCTGAACTTATCACCAGTGACATCTATCATCGTGTTATTTGTAGTTATACTATTACATATCAACATTAACTGGCTTAATAGCCTTGAACCAAAAAAATAACTATTTACATAGCTTCTTGGTTAATACGAGTACAAGTATAATTCTTAATTTAACAATAACACTGCCATCGATATGGTTAGTTATGTAGTCTGTAAATAATAAAACACAGTCTATTAAAATACTGTCCTTCTTATTTTGCATTTAGGTAAAAAATAAATTGACTACATATGGACACGTCCACGAAGACGATGTCATAAGTACCTATATAAAATACATTTTCATCCCACCAGCTCGGAAAGAGTACTTTTGCTCCTCGATATCAGGGCGCAAAAGTCGTTTTTACCCTCTAGAGGTTAAAGTAAATTTGAATTTAGAACATCGTGTGTACTGAGGTTTTGAATTCAAAACATAATTTAACCTATTTATTTCTACCTCCTTGGTGCCGAATTCATCATACATTTATTTTTAATTTGTTAAAAACTCATACTCGGAACCTCTTTGGTGTACCTACTTTTTTTTAAATGCTTTGCGCGCAATTTTCTTTTCACATAGGTATGGAGGATAGAGGTAAAGAATGTTATTTCAAATGGCAAAACACTTTGAAATGCTATGAATGAATCAATTGTAATCGAATTGAAGTATGTCGAGTTGCCGAGTTAAATAATTAAATATTATTGACTACTAAAATAATGACTAATAGATAATTTCAACTAAGTACTTGTGCAGTACAAAATAATGTAGTAAATATAACATCAAATAAATAATTACTATTTTGAGAAAACATGTATGTACAATATATTTTGAAGTCAAAACTTCTTTTGGCGCGCCAAAGACAGATTTTTCGTGGGCTGTCAATTTAATTCTAGCGTCACACTCGGGAATGATAAGAAATCGTCGGGTAACCTCGGGACCATAACCAATGGCCATCTAGAAATGCATGGCCTTTCCCATTGGCCATTTAAAAATGTGTCAGCATTTCTAGATGGCCATGCTCATAGCCACGCCCTCCGGTTTCACACGCGTAGTTTCCAAAGTAAAAATCAGATTCTGAGTTATAAGTTACCACTTCTATCGGCAGTGCCTGCCAATATTTTTCTTTCATGAATTCTGAATAGTACGTTTATTAATTTCCTTTAACATGTACCCTGATGCAAATTTAGCGCTACTATAATTTAATACATTTGGGCGGGCACTTTTTCATGTACACATGAAACTCCTTACCTCAATCGGTCAACTCTCCATATTTTCACGTCATATTGTTATTGTTAAAACCATGGCTAAATAAACTTAAGTTTAAAACTTATAAAATTGAATACAAGTGAAAAACCGAAATACCATAATAATAAGTGATTCTAGCGACCAAGAAGTTTATTTAACGCCAACAGAATCGACTGAAACTGAAAATGCGCAAAGCGTTTACTAATTTCCTCGCTAGGGGGGGATGAAAAATTACGTGTTACACTCGAGTGCAAAGATTTTTCACCTTGTGCCCTTTTGATTCCCTTGCTACGCTCAGGATTCTAATTTTTGAATCCCTCGCTACGCTCGTGATTCAACTTTAGAATCATTCGCTTGCTCGGTCATCAAAATTGAGCACGCGGTTAAAAAGCCACTTTGCACTCTTGTACAACAAATAACTATTTCATATTACATCGTCTTTTTATTTATTACTATCGTTTCAGTTATGAAAAGCTATTGTAAGTTTGTTATCGGTTTATTTTAGCAAGCTTTTAATAACATTCAATAGCGTATAAAATATTTAAAATTTGAGTAAAGAGAGGAAATATTTCAGTTTGCTGGACATGATGCACAATATTAGCAACATGAAACGAGTTCATTAGCCGTTGCAGCTGCGCACGATATTTCACAGCTCTACAATTTCCGCTTGACGTTTTTGCTGCATGTGAATTAAAAAAAGTCACCATTTACTTATTCAAAGTTGCGACAAATAATATCCGGGGTAGCTTATTACACCTACGGGTTGTAAATTTATTTTTTAAATGCTCTTTTAGGTAAAAAAAAGTACTTAGCTAAGTTATAGATGAGGGTTAGAAATTATTTTTTAATAAATTAAACCAAATATATCCCAGGTTGTGGTTACGCACGATTGTATAAATGAGCGGAAGATTAATGACATGGGACCCCTATATATTTGTGTTGGGACATTTTAGCAAGAGCTGCAACATTGAAATTTATTTATAGCTTCGTATAAACGACGCGCGTTTACGTGTTTCATTGGTTTCAGGATTTATTGCAAACAATAATGACGTATAGGTTTGAGAATTCTTTCATAGATTGGACACTCGGAATTTTTGTTGTGTTCTGGCCATACATACAGATGATGTAAAAATTTCTTGAGTTATCTACTTATTAAAATAAGCAAAACCTTAATGTATTTTTAAGCTAACACGGTTGTTCCAAAATTGAAAATAATTTTAATAATAAATAAAATGAAACGAACGTGGTGCCTAAAACTACATTGAAGTATCGGGTACACTCCATAGAATAATGGTAAATATCCCGTTTGATACTAAAGAAAATAAATTATTGTTCCCATATTTAGCAAATAAAACATTTTGCTACCATCTGTTACACATATTTATTTGTTACTTGAAAATAATTAGCGTCTCACATAATATGACAAAGTAAAGCTTTCCTTTCTTCTAAATAACGCGATATATTTTCACCAACAAATTGTACCGTTGTATATAATAGGGATCTCGTAGTACAAGAAAAGGCAACCCGTTCTCAAAATCACGGCGGTCTCAACATCGCAACCTTTTGAACTCACAAGAGTTGGGCACAAAAGTTTGCCCGAGACCAACAAAAGGTTAGCCCCGGAAGATTAATCGAGCAAGGAGCACAGTACGCTACTAACAACAATTTTTCATCTCCTATCAAAACGATCAGTAGATGCGGTATACACATTTGAATGTACAATCAAATTAATATTTATTTATAAAAAGGGTTTGAACTGGTTGAAAGGTTTTTAGAAAATCAACCTTAAAAGGACCCCTTTACCATTCATCATTATCAGTATCATTATCTACTCTAGTCTATAGATCTCTCCCATAATGTGCCACTCAGCCCAATCTTCAGTTTTACGTTTCCACACACTGTCTGCTGCCTTATTTATCGTCACTCCATCTAGTATAATACACTACATTTACCGGTTTACGGCTTCCACTCAAGAGCACATCTACCCCAACTATCTTCGGTTCTGCGACATTTGTATGATCGGCTCCGTGGAATATTATGTGCGAATTGACTAATTTTAAAAAATGGGTTTTACAATCAAGATGGTAATAGGTATTTAAAGCCTAACTTAATCTGTGTAGGTCCATAACACGACATCATTTTCAGTTAACAAGTCACGCGCAATTCGCTGGCCTATTTAGTACTCGATATTTCTTGTGCAATTACGCCAATTTATTTTGGGTAAAAAGGATTATTTATTAAATTAGCATTCATTTCAGACATAAAAAGGTTTTTCTTCGGGAAAAACTAAAAGCTTGTTACTTTGTGGGGAGGTTTTATTAAATTCGTCGACTTAAATCTTTGATTTCCTCTGAGAGTATCTAAGTTCTGTTGAAGGTTTACTGTTGCAAAAGTTTGTTGAATTTATCGAATTTCAAAAACATGTTTTGTTTTTTCAAAATTGAATTGCAAGTCCAATAAACAAACAACAGAAAGAGAAAGTAAGCAATAAAGTAACCTAAGAGAGAATAACAAAGCAAATATCATAATTGGTTCAGTGTAGTGTGGGTAAACTACAGTGAACCAAATTTAATATGATATGATGCGACAATTTCTATCAAAACGATTTTTTAATTAATTATTTCATTCACGACAATAATAAACAATAAACACACACTAGTGTGTGTGTTTAATGTTTATTTAAAATTATTTATTTAAAATTTATTTTGATTTGGTAATCAAAATAAATTTTGTAATTATTATTTACGTAAATTAAATAGGAACGTAAATTAAACTTTCTATTTAGTCATAAATTGGGCGGGTGGAACACTAAAAACCTTAAAGTATTATTAGTGTTAATTAGTATAAACATGATTTAAATAGCGAAAACGCTTCTTCTAAACCTCTTTTAACGGTAAAATTATTAATCACGATAACTATTATAGAAGCTGTGCTCCCCCATACATAAATATAAATATTTACGGAGTGCAAACAAAACTCTCCTTTATGGGTTTCATCGAAGTTCTGTAATTGACTAATTGACTATTATAGGTACTTACAGTAATCTAAATTACTTTATTATATAGATTTCTGTGACTATAGTACAGGGATACAAAGCTCAACAATACATAAAAATCTATTCTAACTACAATCTGGTGACGTGAGGCCGACAAGTAAATACGTTTACACGTGTGGAGAGTCTAATAAGGTCATCCGATAACCAAGATGTTGATAAATAAATTAACTGCGCTGATCGTATAATTTCAATTGGTCTAATGGCAGTTCTTACTTCTTGAGTGAGTGGGCAGTCGTTAAGACGTGGGCAACACATTGCCGTGCGATCAAAGTTCGCTCGTAGGCCGACCACGCTCTCGCGTTTAATTCAATTTGGAATCCCGCCAGATTTGGAATTTGCTGGCGGCGTGTCCTTTAAATAATAGAATAGCCGACTCACATAAATGTAAAGGTTTAACATTTTACTACCGTTAAAGCTTTTGCTCGGTAAAGTATATCCCGGCCGCGTAAGTTATTGTTGTTTCTGCAGGAATTATACAAATGCTTGATAATGAACAGCTCTGTATTCGATTCACGTGGCCGTGCGGCCACACGATAATATTAAAAACACGCTCGGCACACTCGGTGCAAATCTAATTAACCCACTTTATGAAAGAGACTTTAGTGAAACCGCTAACGAATTGGACGTCGTACCAGCTTGATTTAAATGGACTTTTATTTGCAAATGTTCCATTTAGGTTTAACGTTATTAAAACTTTGGACTTCGTTGGTGTAAGTTATTGATTTGCCTAAATTTTTAGGGTTCGGTTTGAGAAAACGTACTGATTGCTGTATCATTTATTTTTGTACTAAAAGTAGTAGCCTACTGTTAGCATTTGACAACGCTTGATGTTAAATAATACTGCAGCTTAGGATGTAGCATTTTAGCATAGAAGATACCTACTTAGTGCAGATATAAAGACAGCCAGATTCCTCCTAATGGAAAACCTGACGCAGGTTCTAGTGTTCAAAATGTTTTAGTTTAAACAGTTTCAACAATTTAATTGTTACACTTTATGTAATAAATAAATAGAAAATTAACTTAAAAAGACACGTGAACATTTATGAAATTACTAGCTTCAACATGAAGTCAGAATGTATGAAAATTTCTAAAATACACAGTGAAAATATTGTTTGATTAAAAATAAGGATCATTATTTCGCACTGAGGGCGTGAGGAAATCGTAGAGAACAGTGTTTCCTCTGCTTCGCTGTAGATCTTGAGTTAGTAACAAATGTTAACGTTTCGATACAAGTGGAAGTGCTAAATCTTACAGCGTAAATCTTACTGCACCGTGAAAAGTAGAAGCAGTACAATACAGTGCCTTAGCTAGAACAAACATTAATTGACTTTAAATACTGGAAGCAGTGCCACGCTGTGGGGATAATCCGTGGTGGTTTATTGGCTAAATAAATAGATTCAATTGTGATGTCAAAGGTTCAAATCTCGACTTCTGAGCTATTTCCCAAGTGCAGATGAACAAATTTTATTGCTGTAGGTAAACATCGTGAGAAAACAAACTCTCCAAGAATCTTTCAAGATCATACGTCATACGTAATCAGCGAGATAGATTATAGAGTTAATCTTGACTTTCTTCTTGAGAGAAAAGGCCCCGAGTCCCAACTGTGGGAACATATAGTGAGTTACTAATGTTATGCATATACTAAAATATCAAATAGGTATGCTTGAGAAGCGAGACGTATCGTTAACCAGAACAGGTGAATTAATCACAGTACTTACACATATCGAATTTGTCTGATAAACTTGATTTTACATTTTACTGCTGTTTGTGAAGATGAAGTACTACATTATGTTTCAACCTATACTAATACTAACTAGTATATCATACATTTCTTAACTTGGTAACTCAAATCTTTAACTAGCACAGTTATATTCTCATTGAGTTTTCAGTATATTCTGATTGAGTCACAGATATTTAAAATGAATAATAACTAATTTGATTTGTAAATTTTGAGTAAATACTTGTATCTAGAATATACTTGTACGTTGCTGATTGGAGAAATACACTTTTCTTCAAAGAGGTTTCTCAGACCAGTCAATTTTTCTTTCTTAAATTTACCCAGTTCTGCGTCGTTTTGAAACTGAGTCACAATTTGCGTAATTGAGATTTAATTGTGACATTTATTTCCTGGTCCTGTGAATTTAAGCAATTTTTCTGTAATATATACTACCAACATGAAAATTATTACGTATATAATCATTAGATCCGACTACCATGTAAGTGAGTATCTAATATTTATTTTTATAGTATATACAAAATTATGTTTATTAGTGGCTTTTCTTACTTTATTTTACGTTACGACGGAATACCGGATCTACATAATTTTCATAAGAATAGCAATATAACGCATCAGGGAATAAACTTGTAATCGTAAAAGATTTAGATTAGGCAGAATGCCTGTAAGCCTTTAGGCCAAAGCTAGTTTTAGATAATGTTAATTGCAAATGTATTTTTAGGATTAGAGCAAGACTTAACACATAATTAGCCGAAATTAATTTATCCGAATCACTCCTAGGTACTTAAGTGTAGTGCAGAGCAATGGGAGAATAAATCTATGTGTCCGTTTTGTGTTTGCAACGTCAGGAGCCAGACGGGGTTCTCCAGTACCTGAGTAATCCGATTTAGCTGAAGATTTTTGGAATTAATAATATTGTTTAAGATCACAAACGTAATTAATTACAATTTCAAGCATTCAAATATTTGTTTCGTATTTATAATTAAATTATTTCTTACTCATTTTAGTGGCGGTTATTTTCTCGGGATAAAAAATATTTTGTATGTTTTAGATTATCGCCCATAGTGGATTACGCATGAACTCAAAAGATTCTGGGAACATGCAGATTTCCTCACGATGCTCTCCATCACTTTTAAAATCAGTAGTGATGGTAAGTGGTGATAAATCACAAACATATGACAACATGCCCCTTTATCAGTTTTTGCGTGAAAGAATAACAAATATGCATACATTCCTACTCACAAATTTTCCTTAAATATTAGTAAGGAATCAGAAAAGTCTAAAATATTAGTAAGGATTTGGTGACGGTGATGGTGGTATGAGTTGTGAGTCGTAGACAAAGAATATTTTTTTAACGTTGTCAATGAACTGAAAGTATTTTTGTTCAGTCGTGAGCAGGATCGTTCCTGCAAACTAAACGACGAAAACGCTTCCGATTGGTAGTGGGCTTGAACATCTTGATTATCTGTAGGCCTACATTGGTCGATAATTCAGGTATGCTTAGTGTAAGTAGTTAGTTAGGTATGTAGCGTAGTGTAATTCTTGTTGTATTTTAGTTTTGTTATGAAAACGTTAGAACATATTTTGTGATCTAAATATATAAAAATCAATGCCACTTTTCGTTGTTATTGAACTCCTCCTAAACGGCTGGACCGATTTGAATGATTTTTTTTGTATACGTTTGGGTAGGGCCCTGGAAAGTTAAGATTCACAAATCAGCCCGGCAGATGGCGCTGCAGTTGATATCTAGGTTATTATTCGAGCGAAGCCGGACCGGGCCGCTAGTATTGTATAATACTAACAAACGTAAATAACTAATCACTATTTCCTGTGTCACAATACTTAGCTGAACCACACTACACCAAAAGACATTGTTCAAACTGGGCTATCCGTGGACAACATGTTCTTGTTAATTTGATTTAGTAAAAAAATCCATTTATTTTTTGTTAAGAATTATCATGGATTATTTTAGTAAGTACCCAGATTAATAAACTAAAAGTTAATTATATAAGTATTTTAATCTTTATTTCCGACTTCTCAACCAATTTTATTGCCAGTCTTTAAGCTTTGAATAATATCGTTTTTTTTTAAGAATTATCTCGATTTCTTTAAATCGATACAGTCAAGTCAAAAGTCACATATTAACAATTATGCATGAACTAAACAATTAACATCGTATTTAAGTTGTTTTTGAGCTACACCGTAGCTAGCCTTTTTTGTGTAAAGAACCTGCATTCACTTCACAACGCCACGAGAAGCAAAATCATCTATAATGCTGAATAAATAATAGTATACAATAATGCCGTAGAGCAGTATAAATAATCATCTACTCATTTTAACCACTAACTTGTGAATATTTTAGTTATTATTTTCAACAATGGCCACCATAATAAACTAGTCTCGATTTTATTCACACGATCACTATACAAAATTTTTAGATCGATATTAAGATATTTTTACAATGGCAGCAGAGACGAGACGAACTTCTTAGCATTCCATGGATTCACCGTGCGGGTGCCGGGTCCATCGTGTGGCAGAGAGAGAGAAAAATCCCGAGTAGACCCCAAGACTTCACCAAGTCGGGCGTATGTTTAAGGGCCCCCTTTGTGACGTGCAGCTTTAGATACTCGTTCTAGAATAGAACTTACTGCACTTCTGGACAAGCCAAGGTCTTTCAGCAGGTTTTGAGATTTTGCTGCTATACCCCTCGCTCCTACTTCTACAACGTATAAATTAACTACATAGCTATTTTTTGTTAATTCATTTTGAAGGTCGTAAATACTTATTTTGTTTCATCGCGTGGTCTTTAGGTATATTAGTTTCCCACAGTACGGTAAGTTCTACAAGGACTATGCTTTTTGTAGCATGAATACGTGGGAAAAAAAGCGTTTTTGTCAGCTGTTTGTTTATGTTTTGTTGTGTCATGTGTTTTTGTGTTTCGTATTTGGAAATTGTGTTGATTTGTGTATTTGGTTGATGAAAATGCATTCTTAGGGCCCTAGCTGGCCCTCGGAAATCGATGGCATCCTCCAATAACGACTCTGGTCCTCCGATGGTACAAAATGTTGTAGTTTTGTTCAAAAGTAACCTCGTCAACATTCGCTTTACTAAAGGAAATATGCGTAAGTAGTCTTTTTGACCAAATCATAATGTTCTGATATCTACTGCTACAAGCTATATAGTTTAATTTATGATATCAGTAACAATCAATGTCCACGTTTAGGGCAAAGTCCCTTATAAATGAACAATGTCCTTTGATATATATTTCTCGGGTCCTCATTATTGTCAGGATAAAATTTGTATAATTTATTTTTATAATTTTATTTGAATTTCTTTATTCATTCCATGACATATGTGAAGCGAGTAAAGGTATGAAACGGAACAGGTTAGGTTAACTACAGGTTTTTGTAGTGGTAGGACTATTTACAGAGTCCGCTTGGGGAAGTACCACACACACCACACCTTTGCCAGTTATTCTACCGGCAAGCAGTTATTTGTGTAAACATGTTTAACAAATGTGTGTTTCGGTTTGAAGGGCAATGTTTCCAGAGATAGTACAGGGAATAGAGACAAAACAGCTCATGTCTCTATGATTTGGACTCTTCATATTTATTACAATAGCTGCGTGACACTGGGCTATTTTGGGCACACAGTTTACTATCAGGCACACGTCCTACTCGTCTCGTCACTCTGTACTATTAAAAAAAACTGTGACAGAGTTTCAATTTATTGAAAATATATTGAATTATTGACGCTCAGTTGTTCAGTCATAAGTGGAATGGATTAATCACTGAAACCTTAAAATAAGGCAGCATAATGTTAGCGGGATCAGATACCTAAATAATAGATGATAAAATACAGTAAGTGAGAACTGCCACTTACAGTAATAATTGAGATTCAATGTGAATGGATTGAAAATCTGAAAATGTAATTAAAAAACTACATCAGTGCAGTGTAGCATTAGAACCGTGTTTGACCTTATAACGCATCCTTAAAAAGCTTTGCAGCTTTTTCTATTCTTTGGACATATGTTATGTATCTAGACAACATCCTTTTGTAAAGTACGTGGAATCAAGTTGTCTAGATATTTACATTGTGTGGGGGGATTGCGGAAACGCTTGCATTGCAGTTCGGACGCGCTCTCTACGGAACGATGCGCAACCAGAGCTGCCTTCTCGTTTTACATTCATCGAATCGGGAAAACTTCGTAATATGTTTACCGTGTTTAATTACGAAAGTTCAGTTCAGTTCGTATTTATAGATTTTACTATGAAAATAAACGTGGTTATTATAGGTATATCACATTTATTGTCTGGGTGTTTCTTTGTTTATAATAAGTATGTATTAAAAACTATACCTACAAGTATTTTATCAGCTATCTGGCCGCCATAGTACAAGCTTTGCTTAGTATATGAATTGTCCACCAATATTTATTATTTATTTATTATAAGATAATGTATATTTTATTTTTTAAATTACTTATCACACTATTTTAATGTTTGTGTTTGTGAGTATGTTGTTTGTATTGTGTGTATGTTTGTCCACATGTAGGATGTAGGTATATCTCAGCAGGTATATCCTTTCATTGTATATTTATGAATGTGTAATGTATGTAAAAAAAATCGAAGTCGACTAAAGAAACTAACTGATCTGAATCCAAAAGCGCAATATAAACACAAAATTGTATTTCCTAAGTGCAGACTTCAGAAAACAAATAACTCTTTCAAGCGTAATGGTATTCGCTTCTATAATGCAATCCCTGCATAAGTCGAACAAAGGTCTTAATGAAACAAAGTTTAAAAATGAAATAAAAAGCCACCTATTGAGCAAGGCATATTATAATATAGATGACTTTGTTAAAGATAGTAACGTATGGAAGAGAAATGTACCGAAACTAGAATCTTGTAATAAGGTAAAATAATAGATTTATAAAACTTTTGATGGAACATTGTTTGTACTCATGTAGTATTTGTATACCTACTGCATGTATTAATTGTTTGTTATTTTGTCTTTGACAAAGCCTTTTTACCGCTACATTTGATTGACGAGGCTCCTTTACAGCCGCTTTATTCATTTTGACATTGTTATTTTATCTTATAATGTACACGGATTCTTTGCCTTTTTATTAATGACGTTACCAAGTGTTCTTATGAATTTATGGTTCGAATAAATGAATTGAATTGAATCTGTAACGGCTAAATAAATTTCAATGAAATTAAATACGCACATTAACTGGATTAAGACGTGGAGTACTTTTTATTTTATTAGAGATAGAGTAGTTCCAGTGAGATGCCGAATGAAAATATTAATTTCCGAATTTGGTGTACCTATATAATACCTATCTATTATGGCAAAAAAATGTTAGACTGCGGGTAACACCGTCGGGTGCAGAAGGTTTTCAAAATTAAACAGATTTTTATGTGTTGTTTAGTCGATGAAGCTTGAGACGGAATTATCTGAAACTTTTTCTGATTATTTTTAATAATGTGAATTTATTGGACTGGCAATACGGGAGCCTGACCGTAAGGTCACGCCTGCATAAAACACCACAGCACCTAGCAGTACGAATATTTGTAACATATTTTTTCCATTATGTTTATTTTGTACGGGGCTTAATCACGATATAATTAATTGTTTAATTACCTCAACCCGTACAATATAAACATTGTATGTCAAAATCGCGAATGATTAAAAACAATATTTTTTCCACCTAAAATACGTGAAAAGACATGAAACACTACTATTAAAACTTAGGGACAGGTTTCGTTATTCTTCGAGTTAGGCAATTCACTACACATTTGAGCGTTATAAACTAAATTTTTATCGTACCGTCGTATGAATAAAAAGTTTCATAAGTACTTACGTAACTACATTAGAAAACTCGCTAACTAAATTCATAAAACGAAAGTATCATATCTGGCTCGAGCCCAAGGCACAAATTGTGGTCAACTTTGGCTCCACAGTTTTAACTGCTAAAACTTATATTAAGTAAGAAAATTAAAACTCTATTTGTTCTGCAAGGTTTATGTAGGAACTTTGAATTATAAATCTGAACATTACCGTTAAAAGGACGAAAGGTTTCATTACGGCCTCGCTTGTCTTTTCATATTCATGAAATTTTCTCCCTGGCATTTAAAGCTCCCAGGTATGTAGTACGTGGGTCAAGGCACTAGAGTACAATTTAGTCAAGATATGTGCTCGCGTACACTATTTTATTAAATACAGGGTACATATTTTGTTGATTTAAATTCTAATTGCATTTTAAGCAATCAGTCTGATGGAAATTTCAGATGTACTCAGTAAAAGTAGTTAGTTAGATATGTAGTGTAGTTTCTTTTTACATTGTAATTTAGTATTGTTAATGTTAAATGTTCTCCTGTAAAAATAAAACTCTCTCTCCTGTAACTTATCTGTGTAAAAGGAGTACCTAATCGATTATGAAACATAAATAAACCAAGCAACGTTGAATTTTACCAAGCGCCTGCTTTAACTTTTGAAATAAAAAAAAGATTACGAATGTCGGATGAAACTGATCTTCTTTTGTTAACTAGAATATTGTATGGGCTGGTTTTTAAATGCAAAAATTATCAACAGTAAGTCGGACGGAAAATTTTAAAATATAAATCATACGAGATTTCCTTTCAAAAATGTCGTAATGTCGTATAATTTTCATGGAGATACAGGTTACCAGTTTGAATGACTTTGTCCTGATATGACTATAGCCGTTTTTCTATTGTAGTATCTATTTTGGACGATGTCGATATCTTCTTATATTATTTTATTCTACGAAGGCCTTATGCTACTCAGCCATTTTAATTACGTAAAAAATTAAGAATAAAAATCATTCCTTAGCCGTACTAATTTTCATTTGGACAGAGTTTTTCAAACAAATTATGGAGCAATGAAATAACCCTCTTCTATCTGAAAGTCTCAAGTGCAGAGTAATTAACGCTAGGCAGTAATTTGAACTTCTATTTGTAATTCTGCGTGCCTACAAATATTTTTATTCATCACATAAATATTTGCCTTTTATGAGAATCGAACGACCTCCGCGCAGGCTTACTTCTAACTAAACCTAACTAACTAAACTACTAGGTAAGTAGAATAAAGAAGAAACAGGTGGTAAGCCGCAAGACGTCCACTGCTGAACATAGGCCTCCTCCCTAGATTTCCACAACGAACGGTCCTGCGCAACCTGCAACCAGCGGTTTCCAGCGACCTTTGTGTGGTCCTCTGTCCATCTAGTGGGAGGCCGTCCAACACTGCGTCTTCCGGTTCGTGGTCGCCACTCGAGAACCTTTCTTCCCCATCGGTTGTCAGTTCTGCGAGCGATGTGGCCCGCCCATTGCCACTTCAGCTTACCTACTCTTCGAGCTATGTCGGCTACTTACGTTCTTTTGCGAATATCCTCATTACAGATTCTGTCGCGCAAAGAGACTCCGAGCATAGCTCGCTCCATAGCTCGCTGTGTGACTTTGAGCTTTGTTATGAGGCCTACAGTTAAGGACCACGTCTCAGTTCCATAAGTCATCACTGGCAACACGCACTGATTGAAGACTTTCGTCTTAACTTCCGTTAGTTCTTCCGAAATGTAACGCTTTGACGTTTAACGAAGCTAACTTTTTTGTAGCGGATTAACGATTAACGTAGTTAACTATTTGATTAACGGTGCCCAGATATGACAATAGTAACGCTACTATAATAACGAAATAAAACATTACAAGCAATGTAGGTCACTTAAGAAAGCGTATTTCTTATTTTTTGAAAGTAGAATAACATAAATATACTTAAAGATGAAATACACACGGATCGGCAAAAGAGTCACACAAATACAGAAACCTGGCAATGGCAGTACAGTTTTGTATTTTTTTTCAAAAATGAGTGTTTTTGAAGTAACTATAACGTTTCATTTTGCATGAGATAGAATAGTGAGACATTCGCCTTATAAAATCAATATGCCTACTAACAAAAGAAAATACCTAACAGTTATTTGAACATGAAGAGTTAGAATCACTGCCAAGCACTACTTTGCACGTGTTACTTAGACAACATTATTTGTTCTTTGCATTTTACGTTCTCCAGTAACATTGTCATTAGACCAGGAAACAGTAATTTTACGAAGGTGTGGCAGACTCTCCAAAAAGAATAAAAACACTACAGAACGTAACATTGTTCTTTTATTTTAGTGTAAAGCAGTTGTTAATGGAGTAGTTTCAACTCGAAGAAACTAAAGCCATTTCATTACTTGTAGATGTATCGAACAGCATAATTGCCGTACTGCTCAAGAATTTGTACTCAAAGTTTGGAACAAACATTACGCGTTGAATGAAATAGTTCTCCAAACTTAAGCACTCTGTTAAGCGCTCCGGGTAATAAGCTCTATTCAAAGACATTAACGTCACTATTTTAATTATTAAATAAGGGTTATAAGTTATATAGGTACTTACCTAAACGTTTGAAATAATCCCTATTTTTAGTTATACCGATTGGGTATACGTTTGGGCTTGCCATTGCAAGCAGTACTAGGTATAAGCAAGGTCTAGGGTGTAACATGCCTGACCAGAAGACTATTCACTCTTCATTTAATTGTTCCTAGACTGTAAGAGTTGTGAAAACACTACTACTAACAGTGCCCATATTATACCAAGTACCTGGGTCACCAAGCTTTGCTTGGTTTAAATACTAAAAATACTTAGATACTTTTAGATTTTCTTAAAAAAAAATACTTGAAAAAAAAAGAGAAGCCGTCTGGATTCGAACATGCAGCTACTAATTCGTGACCAGCACGAACGCCCGACTTCCCGTCTGAGCCAAATATGCTGTCGCGTCACGCGGCGAAATTTACCTTCGCATTCTAATGTCTAATGTGATAGTTTTTCGTTGTCTTGAAAACGCGCATAGTATGCGTTTTTTTTAATGAAACCTAGTTAGATCGATTTATCGTCCCCGAAACCCCCTGCATACACAATTTCATGAAAATCGTTCAAGCTATTTCCGAGATTCAGATTCTATATATATATACATATTTATATAGGTACAAGAATTGCTCGTTTAAAGGTATAAGATAAGATAAGATGTTACTTATGATACACGTTATATTCTTTATAATAATTAATTGGGGATACATTTAACCTTGCCTTGCCAAGTATTATAGGCAAGTTCTAAGGTGCAACACTGTTGCTTAGATGATACCTATTTATTCTTCGTTTGAAGGGGCCCCAAATAGTAGCAGTGCGAAAACACTGTTCCTAGGAAAGTCGTTTACGTAGATAGATAGATAGATAAACTCTTTATTGCACTTAAATAATAAAACAAAATACAGAAACATCTTATAACAAAGTAACAATAGGCGACCTTATCGCTAAGAGCGATTTCTTCCAGGCAACCGTAACGTATAGTGTATTTTACTAATTCAACTATTATAGTTTTGTTACTTGTGAGATCTATAAATATGAAAATGAATGTTTGTTTGTCCTGTATCGTAATATATGTATTTGATCATGTGGTGATCTTTAGCAAAGTTGTTGTGCATGAGCCAAATAAGGTTCCCGAGTTGGTATGACCAGTTTTAGACAGATGGCGTAACCACGCGTGCAAGGTACAGCTAGTACATAATAAGAAAACTGGTGTTTACATATCAACGCGGCTCACTCCACGAAAACAAATAAATTACATTGGTATACGCAGTGACAGCTGAATAGAACTGTTTATAAGTTATGTTTTGCAAGATTTAAAAAAACCTTTTCCCATGGACCAAGTTGTTTTTTATTATGTTTAAGTATATAATCACTAGCTGACCCAGCAAACGTTGTTTTGCCATATACATTATTAAATTACTAAAATGGCTATTAAAAAATAGGGATTGGTGATAAAAGGGTAAAAATTTAGGGTTGTATGTATTTTTAACGCCACATTATAAAAAAAATAAAAACAACAATTTTTGTCAGAAATTTTAAAAAAAAAAATTTGGGGTGAACGACCCTTGTCACTTAGGTGTATGAAAAATAGCTAGTAGCCGATTCTCAGGCCTACTGAATATGCATATAAAATTTGGTTAGAATCAGTAAAGCCGTTTCGGAGGAGTAAGGAAACAAACACTGTGACACGAGAATTTTATATATAAGATAATCATCCTACATTCGTCCACTGCTGGACATAGACATCTCCAATAAAACACCATTCAGCCCGATCCTCGGCTTTACGTTTCCAACTGTTTACTTTGAAGTAAAGTATTACTACATTATATTTTATTTTATTATTTTTGGTATTGTAGTTTAGATTTGGAGGTAACCAATGTGTAGATAGCTGTTCCAATAGCTGTGTGTCACTGTGCTGTTATGTGGCAGGCATGTAGCTTACCATCAGGCATAACATGTTATGTCCGGCCCGTCTCGTCACTCTATGCTATAGGTAAAAAAGTAATAGAGCTAGAATTGCTTTTTATTGGACTTAAATAAAACAAAAAACATAGTACCACAGTTGTAATTGGTACTTTTCTCTAAAAGCGATTTCTTCCAGAAAAAGTTTATTTTTCGGAGTAAAATTTCATCGTAATTTAGTTTTATTAATAAATACACCACTAATAAAATATATATTAATGTTATAGGTATTTCACAGCGTCAAATAATTCAGTTCTTTGCTTATACACCGCCAAAGACTTCCTAATCTGTTAAACAAAACCCATAAAACACTCTGATTAAAGTAAAAGCCACTTATCTAAACACCACACTCATACATTAGCCAAATTCACAACACTCGGTCGCAAGCTCTCGTAATGGCTCTTGAATACACAGCTGTTATTTCAGTAGAGCAAGTGGCGCTATCTAAGTAGTAAGTATGCAATTCTCAAATTTCTTGAATAAGTAACCTCTCGGACCCGGCGTGTGGTAGCTGGACGGAGAAACGCAAACAACAACTACAAAGCCGAAATGTAAACTGTACTTTATTGTGAAAGATACAGTTTCTGTAGTGCCTCGGCTCGGATATAAATGGGGTGAACTAGAAGTGACATTTAGTTTTGGCAAATTCAAATAAAATTGTTTGTTGTCGTTCATTTTGAAATAGTCCAAGATCCCAGAGCCGCCAGACATAATGTATTTTCTAATGAACGAAATGCGGACGATTGAGAAGTGCTAGTATGTATTAAGAACGTATATATATATATAGTATGCATACTCGGTATTTTGCTTAGACGGCCAATTTTGAGATATCGAATAATGAAGGTACATAAAAATTTACTAACGTAATTGGTCCTGGGATCTTACTCTAAAATGTGCGTTGATGCATAACGATGATAATACCTTCAAGAACTCACCTCCTCACCAACTAAGCCACGAGTGGCTGATAAGTCTGCGCGCAGAACTCCAGTCGTGGTTTCGATTCCCACCCAGCTCATTTGTTAGTGAAGTGGATGGGTCCAAATTTTTATTCTGTATGTGTTTACATTTTTTTAAAGTTATAACTCAGCTATTTAGCTCTCATAATACAAGGTTTGGTTACTTTGAGACTAGTTAGTGTAGTGTGACAATGTAGTATGAGGAATGACCAAAGAATATTTATTTTAACTTATTCATTTCGTGTCGGTGTCCCTAAGTCGAATGTGAAAATGAATATGTTTATATAGGGTAAATTCGCTCTATCGTAGTATGTATGCTTAATATCTGACATTATTAATAGCTGTCAAGCGTACTATCAATATATAAGCGTTGTCACGACAGTGAACAACAGAGGAGAGGTGGGAGAGGTAGATGAAGGTGGAATGATAAACAGTTATAAAACAAGTATATTAAAGAAATAAATAAAGATTGAATAGGATAAAAAGAAAGAAAACGTAACTTAAAATGAGAAAATTTCGAAATTAATTATCTTGAAGGCCAGTGAGTAAATGCTTCCCAACAGGTTTCCTGGATGTAGTTGTGATCAGTCTGGGCTCGCAGATGTCCACGAGGAGGGCTCCACCTAGCACGGTAGAGATCTCTTGCCAGCAGTCCCCGTGGATGTAGCTGCTTCCAAACGAAAAGGGCTCCACTCAGCACGGTAGAGCTCCCTGTCAGCAGTCTTCGTGAAGGTAGTTGCTTCCGGCTCCACCTAGCACGGTAGAGCTTCTCTGCCAGCAGTCTTCGTGGAGGTAGTTGCTTCCGGCTCCACCTAGCACGGTAGAGCTTCTCTGCCAGCAGTCTTCGTGGAGGTAGTTGCTTCCAACAGTTTTCAGGGTGTAAGTACTTCCAAGTTATTTCAAGGGATGTGATCGTTGAACGATAGTGGCTCTCAGCCGTTTAGACCTTTCAAGGTTTATTACTGATCTTGATCGCTTGGAAGTCTTTTGTAGGTTAATGTTCTTCTGTTGGAAGCTGATTTCTCACTGACCTTCTCAGCCGATGAGATTCATAAAGTAAACTTTTGATGATTTGAATCTGGAGAAAATAAACTTTATTTTAATATTGACAATTCAAAGAGGATTAATTCTAAAAACTATACAACCTTATGAAAAAGAGTAAAATTGCTAAGTGACAAATAGTTTTTTGACATGTTTACATTATGTAAACAAACTAAATTTTTGAAAAAACGTAATTATTGTAGATTTAGAATAAGATATATGATACAAGAAATATATCACAATAATCAGAAAATTATTGTCCATCGAATGAACACAATTAAAAGGGAATTAATGATATGAAAATTTTGGTATGTAAATATCTAAGAATTCTATGGATAGATGCTAGTTTTGAGATGAAAATAGTGGTAAAATGTACATTTACATATTGTAATCAATATGTAATGTTACATTATTCCCCACGACTGCGGAAATTTTACGCTTCTGTAAAATTTGGTAAGAATTTCTAATGGGTTTAAGAGAGGTATTACCTTCACACAAACAAATTCATTCACGTAACCTTTCAAGTCTTTCACTCATCACTTCCATTCTGTTTGGGTGTAAGTTCACATTCAATGACGAACACTCAAAGCATACACTCTCGGCGATGGCAGGCTTTTTTAAAGAGTCATCGACCGCTCTAATAGTCGGCTTATTTAAAGAGTTATCACCCGCTCTATGGATAGAAGAAATAAGGATGATAAAAGGGATGAACATAGGGCTTGATAGTTAGGCTTATTTATAGAGTTATCATCCGCTCTTTATAAGGGGAAGAAAGTAATTAAGGATGAGCATAAGGGCTCAAAAGATAGCACGAGCGGTAGGACTCAAAAGCTAACATGAGCGGTAGGGCTCAAGAGATACCTTGAACGGTAGGGTTCAAGATAAGCGTATGAGTTTAGGGCTCATACAAAATCCAAGAGTTAGATACTCATTGGTTAAAGAGTTAATGAGTTTAGAGCTCATTAACTTGAGAAAGTAAGAAAATTAGAAAAATACTAAAGAGTAAATAAAATACTGTAGGTTAATGATGAAGAGAGATCATGAGGATGAGATGAGGAGAGGAGAGGAGAGGAGAGGATGAGAAGAGAGCGAGGAGGGAAGTTATTATCCAAAGAGTGCCGAAAAGAAAATATTAAGTATATATACTAGTGTAAGTATGTTTTAGAATTTAGAAGAAATTCAGGGGTTGAGGAATCAAAGGTTAAGGGGGTAAAGGTTGAGGAAATCAAGGGTTGAGGAATCAAAGAATAAGCAAGAGAGGGGGGGTTGTTTTTGAAGGTTGGGCGCCAAATGTCACGACAGTGAACAACAGAGGAGAGGTGGGAGAGGTAGATGAAGGTGGAATGATAAACAGTTATAAAACAAGTATATTAAAGAAATAAATAAAGATTGAATAGGATAAAAAGAAAGAAAACGTAACTTAAAATGAGAAAATTTCGAAATTAATTATCTTGAAGGCCAGTGAGTAAATGCTTCCCAACAGGTTTCCTGGATGTAGTTGTGATCAGTCTGGGCTCGCAGATGTCCACGAGGAGGGCTCCACCTAGCACGGTAGAGATCTCTTGCCAGCAGTCCCCGTGGATGTAGCTGCTTCCAAACGAAAAGGGCTCCACTCAGCACGGTAGAGCTCCCTGTCAGCAGTCTTCGTGAAGGTAGTTGCTTCCGGCTCCACCTAGCACGGTAGAGCTTCTCTGCCAGCAGTCTTCGTGGAGGTAGTTGCTTCCGGCTCCACCTAGCACGGTAGAGCTTCTCTGCCAGCAGTCTTCGTGGAGGTAGTTGCTTCCAACAGTTTTCAGGGTGTAAGTACTTCCAAGTTATTTCAAGGGATGTGATCGTTGAACGATAGTGGCTCTCAGCCGTTTAGACCTTTCAAGGTTTATTACTGATCTTGATCGCTTGGAAGTCTTTTGTAGGTTAATGTTCTTCTGTTGGAAGCTGATTTCTCACTGACCTTCTCAGCCGATGAGATTCATAAAGTAAACTTTTGATGATTTGAATCTGGAGAAAATAAACTTTATTTTAATATTGACAATTCAAAGAGGATTAATTCTAAAAACTATACAACCTTATGAAAAAGAGTAAAATTGCTAAGTGACAAATAGTTTTTTGACATGTTTACATTATGTAAACAAACTAAATTTTTGAAAAAACGTAATTATTGTAGATTTAGAATAAGATATATGATACAAGAAATATATCACAATAATCAGAAAATTATTGTCCATCGAATGAACACAATTAAAAGGGAATTAATGATATGAAAATTTTGGTATGTAAATATCTAAGAATTCTATGGATAGATGCTAGTTTTGAGATGAAAATAGTGGTAAAATGTACATTTACATATTGTAATCAATATGTAATGTTACATTATTCCCCACGACTGCGGAAATTTTACGCTTCTGTAAAATTTGGTAAGAATTTCTAATGGGTTTAAGAGAGGTATTACCTTCACACAAACAAATTCATTCACGTAACCTTTCAAGTCTTTCACTCATCACTTCCATTCTGTTTGGGTGTAAGTTCACATTCAATGACGAACACTCAAAGCATACACTCTCGGCGATGGCAGGCTTTTTTAAAGAGTCATCGACCGCTCTAATAGTCGGCTTATTTAAAGAGTTATCACCCGCTCTATGGATAGAAGAAATAAGGATGATAAAAGGGATGAACATAGGGCTTGATAGTTAGGCTTATTTATAGAGTTATCATCCGCTCTTTATAAGGGGAAGAAAGTAATTAAGGATGAGCATAAGGGCTCAAAAGATAGCACGAGCGGTAGGACTCAAAAGCTAACATGAGCGGTAGGGCTCAAGAGATACCTTGAACGGTAGGGTTCAAGATAAGCGTATGAGTTTAGGGCTCATACAAAATCCAAGAGTTAGATACTCATTGGTTAAAGAGTTAATGAGTTTAGAGCTCATTAACTTGAGAAAGTAAGAAAATTAGAAAAATACTAAAGAGTAAATAAAATACTGTAGGTTAATGATGAAGAGAGATCATGAGGATGAGATGAGGAGAGGAGAGGAGAGGAGAGGATGAGAAGAGAGCGAGGAGGGAAGTTATTATCCAAAGAGTGCCGAAAAGAAAATATTAAGTATATATACTAGTGTAAGTATGTTTTAGAATTTAGAAGAAATTCAGGGGTTGAGGAATCAAAGGTTAAGGGGGTAAAGGTTGAGGAAATCAAGGGTTGAGGAATCAAAGAATAAGCAAGAGAGGGGGGGTTGTTTTTGAAGGTTGGGCGCCAAATGTCACGACAGTGAACAACAGAGGAGAGGTGGGAGAGGTAGATGAAGGTGGAATGATAAACAGTTATAAAACAAGTATATTAAAGAAATAAATAAAGATTGAATAGGATAAAAAGAAAGAAAACGTAACTTAAAATGAGAAAATTTCGAAATTAATTATCTTGAAGGCCAGTGAGTAAATGCTTCCCAACAGGTTTCCTGGATGTAGTTGTGATCAGTCTGGGCTCGCAGATGTCCACGAGGAGGGCTCCACCTAGCACGGTAGAGATCTCTTGCCAGCAGTCCCCGTGGATGTAGCTGCTTCCAAACGAAAAGGGCTCCACTCAGCACGGTAGAGCTCCCTGTCAGCAGTCTTCGTGAAGGTAGTTGCTTCCGGCTCCACCTAGCACGGTAGAGCTTCTCTGCCAGCAGTCTTCGTGGAGGTAGTTGCTTCCGGCTCCACCTAGCACGGTAGAGCTTCTCTGCCAGCAGTCTTCGTGGAGGTAGTTGCTTCCAACAGTTTTCAGGGTGTAAGTACTTCCAAGTTATTTCAAGGGATGTGATCGTTGAACGATAGTGGCTCTCAGCCGTTTAGACCTTTCAAGGTTTATTACTGATCTTGATCGCTTGGAAGTCTTTTGTAGGTTAATGTTCTTCTGTTGGAAGCTGATTTCTCACTGACCTTCTCAGCCGATGAGATTCATAAAGTAAACTTTTGATGATTTGAATCTGGAGAAAATAAACTTTATTTTAATATTGACAATTCAAAGAGGATTAATTCTAAAAACTATACAACCTTATGAAAAAGAGTAAAATTGCTAAGTGACAAATAGTTTTTTGACATGTTTACATTATGTAAACAAACTAAATTTTTGAAAAAACGTAATTATTGTAGATTTAGAATAAGATATATGATACAAGAAATATATCACAATAATCAGAAAATTATTGTCCAT
Source organism: Ectropis crepuscularia (assembly GCA_963693475.1). Classification (NCBI taxonomy): domain Eukaryota; kingdom Metazoa; phylum Arthropoda; class Insecta; order Lepidoptera; family Geometridae; genus Ectropis; species Ectropis crepuscularia. Next base: position 12,424,469 of record OY856346.1, read on the forward strand.
CGAATGAACACAATTAAAAGGGAATTAATGATATGAAAATTTTGGTATGTAAATATCTAAGAATTCTATGGATAGATGCTAGTTTTGAGATGAAAATAGTGGTAAAATGTACATTTACATATTGTAATCAATATGTAATGTTACAGCGTACTATCAATCGCATGATTTGAGTAAGTATTTAATATGTATTAATGATTAAAAAAGTACTTAAGCATTCTTTTTACAAAATTAATTTCTTCATGTCAATGCTCGCGTCCTTGACTTACTTTTAACAGCTCCAAGCTATTGTAGTAAAAATTGCGTGAGTTGAAATAATGTCAAGAATACACTAGCTGTAATAAATCCAATTCTTCCTGAGTTACTTACTTTAAAAATACTTTACTCAAATCATGCGAGTTCTTTAGTTTTCAACATGATAAAATGTTTGGGGTAGGATAGTTTTGAAACTAACCTCGCAGGACAAAATTGAGTACATACATACATATAGCCATCTAACAATGAACTTTAGGATAATTTTGGAAATATGAATTAGTAAATGCATTCATTTATTCTTACACTACATCTCGGTGGAAAGCAAACCATCTGGGCGATGGTCACGTCACGATTGCAGCGACTTGTGTGTTTGTTTACTAAACTAACTAAACCCACGGGCACGCTGCTTGGAAATGTTCTCTGCCAACGGGTTAGCTCTTTCACACTGGGGTTAAATAACGCTATGTTTACCAAGGGTATTTATTTATAAATTAAGGACATCTTAGTTTAAAATTATTCAGCTATTCTAATTTCAACATTACGACGCACGTTTTAATATTCATATTCCATTTGCAGTTACAAAGTATTCTAAAAATATTTTTGCTAGTGAAGTCACATTTGTCGTAGTCATGAATTTATATACATAAACAGTGTTAGTACGAAGTCTAATAATCTTGATCCGAAACATTTTCCTAGCTATAATATCAAACGAGCAAACGTACAATTTGGCACTTTGGAGCACTTTGGCCACTTAGTAGTCTTCGTAACTTACAGTAGAGTGTTTCTTTAGCTTCGATACATTTATTTATAATTATACAAATCTAAAATAAATAGAAGAAATGTCAAAGTAGAATATACAACAAAGTAAGTAAAACAAAGTATCAAAAACGTTTTGTTTGTAAACAACGTGAGACAATTCCCATGAGATGAAAGTCGACAAAGAGTGTTTTGACTAGATTGAACAAAATATAATAAACGTATAAATAAGTTGCTAAATATGGAGGAAAAAGTAGAATAAGTTGCCGGTTTTATTATTTTCGCAGAGTTTTACCTGAAACATTTGAAAATATTTTTGTATTGTAAACGTTTACAACATCACATAAGACGCGACGTGATAAACAAATATGCCTTAATTAAAATTTAAAAATAGATACTAAGCAAAGTAAATAGCGTTAGTCAGAATTTGAATGGTCTTTAGTTTTGTGTTAATTTGTGATAGTACATTCAAATCATCACTCGCAGAACTAAGAAGTCATGAGGAAGAAAGATTCTCGAGTGGTGACCACTAACCGGAAGACGCAGTGGTCGATGCCCTCCCACTAGATGGACAGATGACCTCACAAAGGACGCTGAAAGCCGCTGGTTGCAGATTACGCAGGAGCGTTCCTTGTGAAAATCTAAGGGGCCTCCCCCTTAGATGTTATCCCCCTATGTTCAGTAGTAGGCATCTTGCGGCTGATGATGATGACGATAAAAAAGGTGTGTGAGGTTTAGAAACCTCCGCATGATGCACTCTGAAGATCAGTTAACAAATTCGCTCGGTGGGATTTTGTTGACTCATCGTCAATCCCGGCTGCGGTGGAAAAATCTATAGGTGCCCATCGCTCTCAAGCGGTGCGTGTAACTTGTTTAAGAGGAAAGAACTGGAAATACTTAGGAACGTTATTTGGCTGGTAGTCAGTCCGAGTAGTAAGTCGTGCCAGAAATTCATCTAAAATATTGAAAGTGGCACCTATAGACTACAGGCCCGTGAACAAAATTTACGGGTCAAATGAACCAGCAGGAGACCTATGTAGGATGATAGACGGGTACAAAATAATAAGATTCAGCACTATGCCGTCACTTGTAAGCTGTCCAACTGAGTGCAGGTGAGAATTCAAAAGTGCAAGTAGAGTGAGTACATTTTGGTCATTTGTTTCTGTACGGCATTCTTACCATCCAATAGATCCATGAAAAATAATGAGAAAACCCGTAGTGCCGTACAAAAATAGTGATCCACGAAGTCGGAAACATTATTGATAATCCGGAAATTTTGAGGGAAAGTTTGGTCATTTGATACTGTACGGCATCGGTTCCATACAGTTACAATACCTCTTCTAACCCATTATTCCGCAACGCCGTACAAAAATAACGGTCCAAGAGGAAATGATCGGGGGTTCAACTTCCTCTTTTCAGTGATCCGGAAAGGTGATTTGAAAAAGTACGGCATCGATTCCAAATGATTATCTAGCACTCAAACGGACAATTAAAAATAATGCCATCTAAAAATTACTGTTCATTTGAATGTTTACCGATAATTACCTTAATTTCATCGTATACTTCATTTATAAAGGTGGTAGGTCATTTGATCCTGTACGGCGTCTTATTTTTCTACATGACATTGCTAAAAATGCCTAAAAAAAAAAACAAGTGCTATGCCGTCACTTGTAAGCTGTCCAGCTTACAAGTGACGGCATAGTGCTGAATCTTATTATTTTGTACCCGTCTATCATCCTACATATGTCTCCTGCTGGTTCATTTGACCCGTAAATTTTGTTCACGGGCCTGTAGTCTACTAAGGCTTCAGCGTCAGGCTTCGAGGCAAAACTTTCAAAAATAGCACCACCTTTTGCCAAGCTGCGTGCAGCCAGAAGATAGCCACCGTTGTCAGTCGGTGGTTCCAACTAATATCGTCAACATTATAACATGGGCACCGCGATAGTGGAGGAGAGACCACGGCGGGAGAAGACTGCCCGTATGACGGAGCGCCGTTTAGAGTAATGACACCCCACCAGAGATAATCATACCTGGTGATGGTCACCATGGCCTTGGTGAGTATTCCAACAAACAATTTCAAAACAAGTTTTAACTTTAAAAAACAAGAATATTTAATTGTTTGTGTCGTATCGTATTATGTCGGTATACGTTATTTCTACGTTTTACGAAAATAATTTTACGCCAATGAATAGAGCAGACCAACAATCTGCAACGTATTTGGCCCGTTTGTATACTGGCGTTCGGTTTCATACATTATTCGGGTACTAAATTAGCTGGATTAGAATATGTTAGTCATTTGACGATTAAGCAATCAATTATTAAATAAGTATGATAATTACAATTACGAGATAAAGAATATCGTAAGTAGAAAAACATTACATAGATTTATACTCGTGTGCTCAATTTTATAAGTTTGTACTCGCATCTACCCACGACTTTGTCCACCTTTAATTTAGACAATGGTTATTTTTCAATTAACTGTATAGTAATATAAAACAGTATGATATATACAAGGTGTTGCAGAAAGGTGCAACAATATTTATGGTAGTTCATCTACATTAAGTTTTGAATCATGCATGTAAAAATTAGGCATGAAAGCTCAAAAATTTTTTTCCATAAAAAAAATATTTTTTTCTGTTGTTATTTCATTTGACATGCCAGGCCAGACAGGCCAGACAGGCCAGATCTCCGCACGGATTTTTGTACGATGTCACGGCGTCGGCGGCAAGGTCGTTTGTCTGCTGTACATGCTTTAGGGTTGAAGCTGGTGATTTGGTGGGAATTTTACGTCAAACTTTGACTCGAATTATCTCGTGATCTACCGTGCTGAGGGGAAAGAGACCTTGGGTAATGAAGTCTACATCAGTGTTAGAATGGACTGTTAAAATATTGTTGGGGGTAAATCCACCACGTTGTATAGTAAGGACGAAAAGTAATTTATTTGTTATGATTATAATCATTTTTTTTTCCAATATAAGCTTTATGATCGTTAGATCGCGGAACAGCAGTAGATAAGTCAAACGTAACCCTATCAATAAAATGAAACAAGATTTAAACCAGTGATAAAGACAAACTTCTACATCTGTACTTGGGAAAATACTAAGAAGATCAGTTGGGATAAATTTCTACATCTGTACTTGAAAAAAATACTTAGAAGATCATATATATGGGCTTTCAACCAACAACCTCACAGTTGTGAAACGAACGTTCTCGCTACTAAGCAAGTCTGTATAATCCCGTAAATTCTATCAACATTATTAACATCCTCAAAACAATAACCTGTGAACAACGGAGTGTATAATGCACTCCCAGAACGATATTTTGTATGTTAATCAGAACTTGAATTACTACAAGCGCAAGCCATTATCGTAGCAAAATAAGCTTAACGCAATAATGGAGAACGAGCTACGCCGCTACGACGTAGCACCACGTTACGCGGTTACGCTTCGTAACGAACAATCAGGCTTTCCTGATGACGCTGTTAAAGCACAATATTTGTGTACTTAGCATAATCTTGTGTTATAATCGTGAACAAACGTCGTTAGCGGATATAGTACCATTAGAATTTATCGACGCGAAATCTTGATATCAAGGCTACTAATTAATATTCTAGGGACCAATTATCCATAGTTAAATATTAATTAAAATAGCTTGTCATAAACTTGTAAGATTTTAGCTGTGACAACTCAGTGGCGATCCTGGCCGTTTTCCAAGTGTCTGATCGCACGTTAACCATTTTGCGCAGTTTTTTTATGCAAACTTACAAAGCGAAATGGGCTCCAAATATGTTTTATTTTATTTATATTTATTTACCAACCAACTTGGTGACTAACATATTTATTACAGTCTAGCCTAATTTGGAAAGTCTAGGTTAATATATCTTCTTATATATAAAATTCTCGTGTCACAGTGTTTGTTTCCTTACTCCTCCGAAACGGCTTTACTGATTTTAACCAAATTTTATATGCATATTCTGTAGGTATGAGATTCGGCTACTACCTATTTTTCATACCCCTAAGTGACAAGGGTTGTTCACTAAGGCAAAACAACGTTTGCGGGGTCAGCTAGTAATCTTATAAACAACTAGCTGAACCGTACGCGCGTTACTACGCCAGCTATCGAAAAGTAGTCATACCAATTAAAATTTTGAACAAATTCGGTTACCTTAGGTTCTAATGACGCGACCTTTAAAAGAGAGGCACATGCTGTCACGCAACGAAAGCTCTCAAAAAGCAATATTTTTCCCCGTTTTTGTTACATTTTTCATTCATGCTCCGCTCCTGTTGGTAGTAGCGTAATGTAAATGGCCTATAGCCTTCCTCGTTAAATAAACTATCTAACAGAGAAATAATCTTTCAATTTGGACCAGTAGTTCCCGAGATTCTTGATCACTTTTCCGATGCATAAAGAGAATGACATCATTACTGTGTATACCGTTTGTTTACTGAAATAGGTATCCACACTTTCTGCTTATCTGTACTAATATTATCAAGCTGAAAAGGGTGTTTTGTTTGAACGCGCTAATCTCAGGAAGTAATGGACCGATGTCAAAATTATTTTGCAGTTGGATTTATACAAGATTACTAAGTAGTACCTGGTTGACCGAGCTTTGCTCGGTTTTTTTTTTGTGAAATTATTTAAGCATATACGAATTACTGATGAAATATCCCAACATAGTATAAAACAAAGTCGCTTCCCGCTGTCTTTCTCTCCCTACATAAATATATGCTTCTTCTTTCAAACCACGCAACTAATTTGATGCATTTTTAATAGGTGCCCTAAGCATACATAGGCACATAAAAAGGTTAACAAAAAAGTCCGTTGTGGCAGGTATGTATGTATCTTTAACGATTTAATATTGCTTAAAATTGCTTCGTAAATAAGGTATTTTTGATGAAGCGATTTAAAGCCATATTCTATTAAGTACCTTAAATAGGTTCATTGTGCATTTCATATAGATCAATACAGGCCTTAGGTACATCATGTAATTTAAATGAATGCTTTCGAGGATATAACAGATTTAATACGCAATGCAATGGGACATATACAAGACTGGCCTCGTGGCTTAGTGGGTAGTAGCTCTGCCTGCGAAGCCGAGGGTCGTGGGTTCGATCCCCACCCAGTGCAAATATTTGTGTGATGAATTCAAATGTTTGCACTGTGTCTGGGTGTTTATATGTATAATAAGTATGTATTTAAAACTATATAAGTATTACATCAGCTATCTGGCCGCCATCATACAAGCTTTGCTTAGTTTGGGGTCAGATGGTGTTGTGTGTGAATTGTCCACCAATATTTATTTATTTATTTATTTATATTTACCAGCATTGCATCCGTGCAAAGCCGGAGCGGGTCGCTAGTGAATAATTTTCTTTATTTAATCTTGCCGGCAAAATATAAAAAAATAATTGAACGGGGTATCTTATGACTGGCTTATGACTGGCCTTGTGGCTAAGTGGTTAGTAGCTCTGCCTGCGAAGCCGAGGGTCGTGGGTTCGATCCCCACCCAGTGCAAATATTTGTGTGATGAATTCAAATGTTTGCACTGTGTCTGGGTGTTTCTATGTATAATAAGTATTTATTTAAAACTATATAAGTATTATATCAGCTATCTGGCCGCCATCACACAAGCTTTGCTTAGTTTGGGGTCAGATGGTGTTGTGTGTGAATTGTCCACCAATATTTATCTTCGAGTCTTGCTTAACAGCGCCATCTATTGTTAAGCAGCTATATTGTTGCTTTGTCAGTTAGTTTGTATAGAAACATTTAGTTACAAGTATTGTAACTTACATTTATCAAGCTAAGATTCGCTCCTGTATGGAGTAGGTACTGTTCGCACCTTTGGGATGGATCGGCTAAGTATCAGCTGGAGGCTTTGGAATCGATCGAGAAACGTGCCAAAAAGCTCATAGGAACGACACTCTTGTGCGAAAAAGACTTCAAAGTCTAGCACATCGCCGAAAAATTGCTAGCCTATCGGTTTTTTATCGGATAGGTACACTTAGGTGAGAGTGCGAGAGATTTGAATGATCTTATCCCAAATTGTCCTTTTTTCTATCGGAATGCTCGTAGCTCGATAGATCGACATCGTTTCATGGTTGATGTTGCAAAGACACAAACGAAGAGATTTGACTCTACTTTTATGATAAGAACGTCTAGGCTGTGGAATACGTTGCCTGTGTGAGTTTTCCCCGATGGTTAGGTACAATCTTTGTGTTTTCAAATCAAGAGTGAATCAGTTTTTTTCTTAGTAAACACGGTCCATCGTAGACCGCATCATCGCTTAACATCAGGCGAGATGGCGGTCAAATGTAATAATAGGTTTACATAGGTTAAAGTTAAAAAAAATGCCAATACTTAGATTAATTTAATTACTTAATTTGTTCGTGTTATTAGATACCTACTTACGTTGGGAAAGGGCTCTCAGTAAAAGGTTTTCAGTATGAACTGGGTTCGACGGGCACTTTCTGATTCTGATATAACGACACTGAACACATGTACGAAATATGCATTTGCATTCTAATCATATTGTAGCAATTCTTCATTGCTTGAAAATGCGCTTAAAACGCCGTTTTTTTTTAAATAAAACCTAGCTAGATCTATATATCGCCCCCGACACCCCCTGTTTAAATAATAAATTTCATCAAAATCGTCGAAGCCGTTTCCGAAATTCAGATTCTATATACTAAATACATATAAACATACATCCAGGAATCGCTCGTTTAAAGGTTTACAAATAAAACGATATGATTTTTTCTGAAGAAAACAAAACCGACTTCAATTTAAAATTAAATTCAGACAACTACATTTTATAAGAAGCTATGAATGACTACGTAGACTATTATTAGGAAACCGCCACACTGATTTGTACCAAAAAAATGAAAATAGCGGAGCTATCGCGTACATACGTAAGATACATACCTACCAAAATGTACAACGGAATTGAGAACCTCCTACTATTTTAAAGTCGGTTAAAAAGATAAATATTTTGTCACATAAGCGAATAATTGATAATAATTATTGTTGGTCTAAACTCAAACCAAATATTCATAGGCTTAGTTGTGCAACGCCATCTATTGTAAAGTGCATCAGTCAGTCTGTGCAGATAAATTGTCAATAGGTTTTTTTTTCGTTTTTTTGTTAGAAAATACTTTGCTACAAATTAAATACGACGATAATAAGACGTTGATAAAGAAGGAGCCCTTTTATAATAGTTTTTCTCAGCAAAAAATAACAAAAAGTGGAATGAAAATAAAACTGATATCAGGATTTGAACCGGGGCCTCCTAATTCCAAAGGCGACCTCTTGCCGTTTGCGCTAATCAGAGATTGTTCAGAGCGGCGAAATTTGTTATCGTATTCTAATGACATTATATGAGTTTTTATTTGCCTGAAAAGGCCCCTTAAATGACGTTTTCTTTAAATAAAACCTAGCTAGATCGATTTATCGTCCCCGAAACCCCCTGCATACAAAATTTCATGACAATCGTTTCAGCCGTTTCCGAGATTCAGATGCTATATATATATACATATTTATATAGGTACAAGAATTGCTCGTTTAAAGGTATAAGATTATAGGCTATATTTTCGGTACCACGCGTGAAGCCAGGACGAACCGCTAGTCATTTTATAATTTTATTCAATACTTTTATCTAAACACATCCCTGCAAAAAAACCTTAAGAAAAAAATCAAATATATTTCCACAATAATGAAGAAAACCAACTCTAAGTAAATCATTTCAGTTTGTTTCTTAATATTTTTCTACAAAACTTGAATGAAGCCTTTGCATGAATATGCCTACCAAGTCTGAAGCACCTACTTCAAATAAAGGATATATTACAGTACAAAACACTTTATTGTAACAAAAAGTTTTTAACCACAAAAACTAATACAGTAAAAAAGAAATTAAACAAAACATGTTTTGATAAATAGATATTATTTATTCATTATCATCATCACCGTCAACCTATCTTAGTCCACAGCTGGACATAGGTATCTCCAATGGGTCACCACTTAGCCCCACCGTCAGTTTCACGGCTCCATCCACTCCATACTCTTTATTGGTCACACCGAAAATAAAACAGATGTACAAATAAAGAATATCAATAAAACAATTGTGCTACAACAAGCGACCTTATTACTCGTACTAATAAAAAAATCTACCAGATTACCTTTTGGATATTAGGAAATAACACGATAGAAAGTATTCAAAGAAAAGCCACCAAAATACTATATGCTCTGCGCCGTAAATCTTATTCAGATAGCCTAAAAGTACTTCGCTTTACTACACTAGAGAAAAGACGGCTGCTTGGGGATTTAATAGAAACTTTTAAATTATTTAATGGTTTCTACGATCTCCCTTACATATTACCTTTATACATTTAAACATATACTGTAACGTGTTTTATCTGATTAAGCACTTGATGGTTTTACCGCAGATTAATACTGCACATTACATACTGCGCAAAAGACTGGTACACAACTGGAGCATGTTGCCTGTCGCAATAGTTCTTAAGACAAACTGGACAGATGGATAGTATAAAGTAAAATACCTACATTTTAAAAACATTAAATTTTTAAATATAAATTTAACCTTTATGGAATTAAAAACATGCACCAGTTTAAACTGTTCACCTGTCAGACTTCAAAAAATAAAAAATAACGGTGTTCCCATCGTACCAAACCACAGAAGCCAAATAAAATTTTTTGGAAAACGCTAAATCGATGATGTCAAACATTTCAACATTTGTTACGTGAAACATACACAAAGTCTTCCTTTTTCTTAGCACAAAGAGATATAGGGGAGCTTCTATACTTATTTTTTTAGACAATCACTGTAATGCGGTTTGAAGGACACTGTTTCCAGAATAATCACGGGCATAGAGACAAATCATCTTATACCTTTGGCTAACAAGCGCAGGACAGTGCTAGAAAATAGTTAGGACTCTTCATGTTTCAATATCTTCGTGGCGCTGATAATTTGGGCAGCCGTTTGCTTACCATCAAACACATATCCTTCTCGTCCCGTCAATATATTCTAAAAAAAATACTTAAAATGAGCGTCAAGAAATACTAGCCCCCATTAGAAAATAATGCTCTGTAATAAAAGCTCGTTTGCCCGATATGATGGACGAACGATTTCAATATGCCGCGCTCTTCAAATATCTGAGCTGCGAGCCGCGTTCCGATGCGCCCGTCGCGCAGAACCACGGACAATCAATTAAATTATTCGAATATATTATTAATATTAAACGACCAGAATGCATTTATAAAAACGTTTATGTGAGTTTTATTGTGTATCATTATCATTCTCAGCCCGTTATTGTCTACTACTGTACATATTTACGCTAGAGCTTAGGCGGAAGTGTGCGTTAATGATGCACTATGGCCGGCTATTAAATGGTTAGATTGACAACCCTGGAGCGCTGGCTCGCTGCTCGCTGGCGGTGCCGGACCGTCTGCGCCGGCGCGCGCCTGCGCGGTGCGCCCGCTGTTCCAGGCTGCGCGCCCGCACCGACATCACCCTATACGCGTCCACGGCCTGAGCACTCAATCTACTCAATGCAAGTCTCAATCTACTTGCTCATAGGCCACAACTGGATATTTTTGCGTATAAATATCAGTATGTTTTACCCATCTGTATTTATTCTTTAGTTGTGAATATTGTTATTAGTCGTGTGAAAATAAAGTTGTGTCACTTAAATTTTGTTTGTATGTTTTACATGTACATATTTATATTTTTACTGTTGAAATTTGAAATTATTTAAATAATGTTATGTTCTTGTTATGTGTTTTTAGTAGATATTAATGTGTCTAAAAATATTTTTTGTATTTTGGCTATATATGCGTATTGGCTATGCTGTAACATGTCAGCAATTGAAATAAATAAATAATAATACTGTCTATGTCTTAAATCTAAATAATAAGGTACTTATTATATAGGTTGGCACCGACTTCAAACAGATGAATGAGTATCACTTATAATAATGAAATTAACTTATTTTTTGCTTGTGAGTGTCTATTTATCTTCTTTTTTTTTTTACAACTCCACAGACTCCTGGGTCCGTGACCTTTGTCATTTGTTTTCTTTTTATTACATGAATTTTGGATTAGGAGAAGAAAAGGAAATAGGGGGAAGTAGGGAACATTTTCCTGCTAATTCTAGGACAATTTTGTTTTCTAAGTCGCCTCCTCCCGGCTCAGCGCCTCCACCACGACTGCATTTCTATCCTTGCCATCTGCATATTGAACTCTTGGATGGTCTTCGGTGTTGCAGACAACGCTCGCCGCATCGTCGGTATTGTCAGCGTAGTATGTGAAGGTCCCCGTGTGCCGTGAGATTGCAACAACCGCATGGGGCACGCTCTAGAGCAGCTTCATGTTTGTCTTAGTTTTTATTGCGATTATCGACTCGTATGTTAGTCCCTGAGCTTCATGGATAGTAAGGATGCGTGACCCTGTGCCTGAACCATAACCTAGGTTTGTCAGGGTCTCCTTCTCCTCTTGAGTGTGAACGAAAAAGAGGGTGTTTGGTTGGGTGTTGGGTATTTGCGCTCCCTTATACCTTCTCTGCTCTAGGGACTTTATACGAGGCGCCGAGGAGTACATACCGGAGTATATTTCCCTCAGCGCATATGCGACGTCCATTGGGTTTCGATGTGTGCAGAGCAACTCCTGGCTGATCTTTGTTACCAGGTTCGGGCGGTGATACCTCATTTTGAAGAGATTTTCCCTATCGACATAAGGCAATTGATTGACAACTCCTGACTGATTGATTAACTTTGAAAATGTATATCCCAATTAGAACAATTTAACAGATTTTGAGTCGTGTAAGAGAGGGTTCACACGGCGCGGCTGACAACAGCGCACGCGCGCGGGCGCGGCAGATTTCCATAGAAAATTGAATTCAATACACACGACGCGGTTTACGGCCGCGGCGGCTGCGGCAGCCGCGCGGCGCCCGCTTGGCTGCGCGCGATTCTTGCGCAGTAGCCTTCCGGAGCAGAAACCGCGAAAACCTGCGGTCTTGTGAGTATTGAAACAAAACCGTCGCGCGGCGCGGCGCCGCGCCCGCGCGCGGGCGCGGTTAGCAGCCGTCGTGTGAACCGGGCCTAAGTGTAGGTAAATATTTGTACGATATTTTTTTTTAATATGGCGGTAAATCTCACTTCGACCTGTTTAGCTGCAAAAAAAAGTAATAATTGAATGAAGTAATTAAATTAAAATTTACTTTTGAATGCAATTTTTGCATTTTGACTATTTATGAGCTTGATTTGATAAGTTAAGTTTAATAATAGACGTAGCAAATAAACGTAGATTTTCAATTCAAATCATCTCTAGAAATTTCCAACGTAATTTAACCTGACTTAGACCATAATGCCGCTATATTCATTGGAAACTGAACTTAAAAACGAAACTAATCGAGTTGAATATTCCACAAATGCCATTCCATTTCACACGCTACCCTCGATATCGCAGCGCCCCGGGGAAGCCTGCAATATTACGTCTTTAAAAATTACGACCTTGTCCAAAAAGGGCGCGCACCACGGCATCTGTTTTTAATTGGATTACAGGTAACCTACAGGGAAAAAAATCCCTTTGGTGTCGCTTAGTAGGCTAATGTAGACAGGGCTCATAGCCCGACCTTTTTTAATTAAGTTAAGCTAGCGGTGGCTAATTCAAACACGCGCCTCGTGCCAAACGTTTGGTATTGTAGAGTAAGAGCCTGTGGACTCCGTCATTTTGCATATGCTGAAAGATTGTTAACTTCTAACAACATATTTTTTGTTGATAATAGGCTTGCGCTGGACTGTCATCTCGGATAATGTTAAACAACGATGCTGGTCGTGATAGATGTCTTGAACTTAGAGACTTGTAGAAACTCATGTTATACCTAGCCAACAGGCCATCATGGAATACTCAGTCAGGCAAATGCATTCCAAATTTAGATATTAAAGTGAAGTTAAAACGTTTTGATCAAGTCTTTGGAATATTAACCATGAAACGAAGTCGCTTTTTCGAGCCACCAGCAGTCCGATAAAAAAAGGACATGGTAGTAATAGATTATGAAGATCAAAAGCAAACTTTTGGAAATTTATACGAGAAAAAATCGATTAGTTTGCAATTTTGCGGCGACTTTTTTACGAACAAGAGAACTCCTTGTACTATTATTACTTCGGCCTTTGTAACTTTTGTTTGTGTATGAAATGATGATGATGTTCAAGCATGAACTAAACTTTCAGTTCTTATGAAATGACGAAGATTTGTTAAGCGCGGACTCTCAAGCCATTATCTACGTTTTATCAGTACATATTTGCCGATTTGGATAAAATACACATTGGCATTCTTAATGATAACACAAGTTAGCCTTTGTTACACACGTGGTTCTTTTCAAATGTTATTATACTTACTTAGGTAGTAGAGTACTTAGATATAAATGTGATGTAGACGCTTGGAAAAGTCTGTTTGGGGAAGTACCACACCTTCGCCCGTAGTTCTACCGCCAAGCAGTAATGTGCAAACATCACTGTGTTCCGTTTTGAAGGGCAATATTTTCAGAGCAATTACAGCGCATAGAGGTAGTTCATCTTATATCTCCGGGTGACGAACACAATCCAGTGCTAGACTGCGATTTGAGCTTTCAACGTTTTACGTTTAAATAATTTCGCGGCACTGTGCTCTTATGGGCAATCGTGTTGTTTTCCATCAGGCGCACGTAATTATCGTCTTGTCATTTTATCTAATAAAAAAACATGACACAAGCTTATTACCTAAGCATTAAGTTTATTTTTATTCTATACTAGCAGTGTACCACGGTTTCACTCTCGCAGTTCCCAATCCAGTTATTTTTGGGGATAAAAATAGCCTATGTGTTATTGCAGACTATATTCTAACTGTGTTTCAAATTTCGACTCGATCCATTCAACGTTTCGACTTTTTTGAGCAACAAACATCAAAACATTCAAACTTTCGCATTTAAAACATTAAATACTAGCAGCACCTCGCGGTGTTCCCGCGTAGTTCCCGTTCCTGTTATTTAGCCGGGATAAAAAGTAGCCTGTTTTTGTATTCTTCCAGACTATAATCTAACTGGGTTCCAAATTTCAACCAGAATCCGTTTTGATGTTACGAAGTGATTGAGCAAATATCCAAACATTGACATTTATAATAACAAGGGACGTAGGAAGTAGAATACTAATTATTTATTATCTCTGAGTCAGGTAACACTTTATTATTAAGAGTACGGACGTTCATTGACCACACCAAATCATGTTGTTTACAAATTATGTAGGTACCTAAGCTCTTCTAATCATAACTCCTATCTCTGTTGCCAATAAATTTGTTATTGTGTGATCTATTATCGTCCACCTAATAACATTAACAATATAATTACTATTTCCAGATACAATGCCAATAAGTAACATTATATTCTTCACAAATATTATTTACTGGCAATATCGGCATATTAATAAGCAATACTTGCAGATCGCTGAAGAAATATTTGTAACATTAACAAAATAAGGAAAAAGAGATTATCCTGTAGAAAATATAGCATCTTGTACGTTGATGAGCAAGATTAATGAAGCAAAAAGACTTTGATCGATCGTGGTTTTACCTAATAAATGTCCTTAGTCCCCCGGGAACCTTGAATCAAATAATCATGTAAATTGTAATTTGTATTTCCATCGTCATGTGGTATCGTAGCTCCTAAGGAAATGGACAGACAGACTTTGATTCGGTTTTCTTTTTAACTGATATCTAACATGACGCTGATGATGTGCTGATTATATAATGGTTTTAGTAGTAGACTCTTAGCAGAGTCCGCCTGGGGAAGTACCACACCTTTGCCAGTTATTTTACCGCCAAGCAGCAATGTGCAAACATTACTGTGTTCCGGTTTGAAGGGCAATGTTTCCAGAGAAATTACAGGGCTTAGAGATATAACAACTTAGATCTCTGGGTGACGAGCGCAGTGCAGTGCTAGGTAATGATTTGGACTCTTCATATTGCAATAGCTGCGTGTCACTGTGCTGTTATGTGGCAGGCATGTTGCTTACCATCAGGCACATGACCTGCTCGTCTCGTCACTACTTATTTTAAAAAAATACTATTGCTTCTATACTTTGTATCAGGGCCACTTGGTTTCGTAGATACAATCAAGTGGATAACATAATATGTTATCGGACATGCCAAAACCCTATTTTAATTGAATGGGTTCCAGATCAGCTAATAAGGCTTACGAAAATACGATCGACTAAATAAATATAACAGATTTAATATTACGACGAGAAAAAACACAAAACGTCCGTATTCTGTTATATACGGCGCTGTTAAAATTTTCCGCCTAAAGTCATGTTTTCGTAATGCGTTTTTAATGTTCTCATATTGCTATAAATCACCATGGCTATCCCTGGTCCAGATAGCTTTAATGGCTTATTAAATTAGTTTATTAAGCTAAAGCTCACAATATACTATCATTTAATAAACGCACACAGAGGCTCTCCTATAAAGGACAATGATTATGGACCTCGTAATTAACGCTTTGCGGCGGTTAATAATTTTTGGGAAATGAAGAAAACGTTTATTATCATGTTTATTAAGGTTTATTAATATTCTGAGAATGTAAACCGAGCGCTTTCCAACAATCGGCTGATCTTTTAATTACACGACGCTGTGTACTGTTTGCTGAGCGAATTGTTTTCTTACGGTGACGTATACAATCTAATTCAGTCCCTTTAACACAAGCCAGCACGTTATTGTGATGTTACTAAAATTTTGGAATATCAATTTCAGCACAGATCAATCAAACGTGACTCGAATTCTTCGCGTTTAAATATACAAGGATTAAACTCTCGCCATTATCTTCGTAACCACTTATTATTTTCTTTCTTCTGTGGACCTCGACGGTGGGTAATGATAAAAATGGCATAGTGGAATCAATCTACATAATTCTGGGTGTTTCTTTGTATAATAAGTATGTATTTAAAACTACATAAGTATTATATCAGCTATCTGGCCGCCATCGTACAAGCTTTGCTTAGTTTGGGGTCAGGTGGTGTTGTGTGTGAATTGTCCCCCTATATTTATAATATATATTTTATTTATTTATAAATAATTATAATTTTTCAGTGTAATTAAATAATGCAAAGACCTCATCACGGACTACAAACTAATGATGTGATGTGGATCTCGAACTACAAGCCCCAAAAGACTCAGAAAGAGGATAGATAGTGTCTACCCGTGATCAGAAACTTTGTGCCAACACCATGAATAGAAGAAATGAATGTTGCATGGAAATAACAGACAGAGGTCAGTCCAAAAAGATTTTACTTATACTTAATCCAAAGTTTATTCGATTAAGTATAAGTAAAATCTATATCAGCTATCTGGCCGCCATCACACAAGCTTTGCTTAGTTTGGGGTCAGATGGTGCTGTGTGTGAATTGTCCACCAATATTTATTTATTTAGTTATTTATTTATTAAACTAGTTATGATTCTGAAGCGATTACTAAAATTGCGATTGATTGAGTTATTATTATAAATTATTATGCTCCCAGAAAGATTTTTCATGAAAAAACACAAGACGTCTATGATGGACATGAAGCAACATGCTTCCACATGCAAGCACAGCCTGCCCATGCCAGCACACAGTTATAAGAACATAAAGAGTTCAAATCACAGGCTTGTCCAGAAACGTAATTAGGTTTACTTGCAAAACTAATACCTGCCGTATTCTAAATGCTTAACCCAAGATTTACAAGATTTTAGTGAAATCAAATCTTTGGTACAATTTATCAGTTTTTGTCGTCAAGAGAACTAAATCACAAAATCTGTCTATATTTAAGGAATGAGACGTTTTCAAACGAAACACTAATATGTATAAAAAATAATAGATGGCGCTTGTATGGCGCTTAGTACTAGGCATAATCTGTCCATATCTAAGAATATGTCAACGTTAGCCTAACGTTGACACGTTAACGTTGAAATTGTATTTGTAAAACTCATATAATTACAATTTGTGATTTACATAATATTATTATGTATCTTTTGGTGTGGCTTGTAATGTTTTTAGTTTTCTATTCATTTTGCGCATCATCTCATTTAAGTTCGCCAAAGTCATGAAACAATAATATGTTGTTTGAATAAATGTTAATTACGTTAACATAACTGTAGTAAACGAATTTTAGACGTGGCAATGTAGTGCCAAACATTTACTACTGCCATCTAGTACATAGTCTGGAACTAGTTTATTGTTCACCAGATAATGGCTCATTGAAAGCAATAAGTCTCGAACGAGAAATGATTCCTTAATACTTCACCCTTAACAAAACCTGCAATAGCTTGGCATCTGCATTAGCAAAATCACCCAGAAGTTTGCAACTTGTAGCTAGCCTAGACTAGCATTCCGTGAAAATATTAAACAAAGTTGAATAGATATCTACGACAGTTTTCGAGCGAGCCTGCTTTGTGAAGAGATACAACTTCTAAATTGAATCACGTATAAGGTTTAAAAGTTAAGCGGTTACGTTTCCCGTTCGGAACCACTTTTTATGTAACACAGCTACGTGATTTCTTTGAGAAAGCACCCTCTTTTGTTCCGATATCTTTTTCTCGAGTGATTAATACGTTTACTTGTTAGCTTAAATGGTTTCCCTTCTGTTTTGAATTTCCATTGTTTCAAGAAAAGTTCTATTGGTTTGCGATTCACAAGTTGAACTCGTGTTCCATCTTCTTTTTTTGGAGGAGACAGTTACAAGGACAGCTAGGATCTTATGATTTACATTGAAAATAATTGTCATTAGTTATTGCAACCAGGTACAGTACGGTTACCTAAATTGGTTTAGAGCTTATTGAGATTTGTGACCTCAAACGAACTCAAGATACAAAATTTAGCTTACGTGAGGTTTTCGCAATACGTCGGTTACGTACTAACCCGTAGTCAAGTCAGTGTTAAGACAAATTCTATTAATTTATTTCACTAGCCACTTGTTACTCCCGTAGGTATTTGTGTTTTACAATTTTGGCGGGAAAACGGGTGTCAGGTTACCTAAGTGTGTTGTTTACGCTTTGTCATATGAAGTGCCGCCGTACTTGTACGTGTTTAAGCCCATTATTCTCAAGAGCGTTTCAAGACGCTTCTAGTGGTATCCTTTGTTTATAATTAGTGTACTTGAAATGTAAACTAACATTTTTGACACTTGAGTCGTTTTTTTTTTGAGTTCTCAAGTGTTATGAAACTATAAGATTTTAAATTATAAGATAGACGTAGTGATTTTATGTTTTAAATTTGTTGTATATGAAATAACAAACATGAAAAAACAAAAAAAACTGCATTCTATAGCATAACTTCACTTTTTTAAATATTTCAATACTTCGGGACCATTTTACCGCCAAAAAAAACTTTTTTTTTTAATTTTACGAACTTTCTATGTAAATTAACTTTAATTTTAATTTAGTTTGTGTCAAAATAAAGACGGGTTCAAGGAGATGCCATTAAACAAAAAAATATGGGTATACCTTCCCAAATAAAAATACGACATTTTTTTTTTGGCGACAAAAACCCAACCGCAAAAGATAAGCTTGTTTGGTTTGCATTAGTGGTCCCCAAAGGGACCAGGGAGTTTTGAGCGGCTAGTTCATAGTTTTTAGTTCATAGCAAAAAGTTTTTAATTGAAAAACCTTCGCTTAAGATTTGTTTTGTCAAAACTAACCTCAAAATTTTTGAGGATAGAATAAATTATTTTATTTTTTTCACACGATCAGTCATATGGGTTCCCCGCCGCTTTACGGGTTAGTAGATTTCAATACCACGAATGTCACTCTCTTAAAAATTATTTAACACACATTTATTATGGTGTTAAGAAAAAAGATAACAGGAGTAGAATATTTTTAAGAAATTAATAATATGCGAGTCATTTTGTTATTTTAAAAGAAATGTAATCGTGATTGTCACACATTTTTAATTAATTAAAGCTTATCACCAAAACCTAACAAAAAAGGACAGCTTCTTGACTAATAATTCTTCATAACATGAATTTATATTATATTATAAAGTTAATATCTAATAAAACAACTATACTAACACGTTAAACCTAATACTATTTTGCACAATATTTGCAGAGTAATATCACAGTTTAATGCTCTCGGATAAAATAATTCATCAGTTGCAAAACAATCTGTGACCGCAGTGGATGAGCTATCCATGAGGTTGTGGTTATAATTTCACTGTGTTCATTTATTGACAGCCGTGTCAGGCCCAGAGATTTCACATTTATTTATCTGGAACAAAATCTACTTACTCTGTAATAAACTAACCGGCCTCGGCCTCGTGGCTCAGTGAGGCTGTTAATAAAGCAAGTCCTGGATTTGATTCCCATCCCGAACAATTATTTATAATAATATAATGAATACGGATAATTGTTCTGTGTCTGTGTTTCTATGTTTTATATGTACAATGGATATGATGACAGAAAAAACTTTTTAGTCTGTCAGTTAAATTATAAAAAAATGTTGTACACGTACTTGTATTTATTCTTTTGTTTCGAAAACAAAAAATTACGACGATATAGTGCACAGAAGTTTCGACTGACGTCATGCCTATGTACGATTTTATGTACACTTGACATCACAACCCCCACTCCGTAAGTCTGATGGTCTATAAATATCTTTGTCGATTTTTAATAATTTGATAAAAAAATACGTATCCCAAATTTTTTCTAAATCTACCTAAATAAACCTCATAAAAGACGTACTAATTAGAATGGTATATTTTGACCTGGTCACCTTCCCTATTACATAATCAGTATTATAACAGTTATCTGATGCCCATAACACAAACTGTTTTTGACTTGAGGCTAGATAGTAGTTTTGTGTTTGCGTAAACTAATATTGTTTTCAAGTGAAAACTTCTAAAACCGGGTTGCATATATGGCTCATCGATATACTTTGCAATGCTTAAATGGCTTCATAAAATAATTAAAACGATTTAAGTAGTTACACTCATTATAGTATTGGCGTCAGTGAAAACCTGAAAACGCATTTAACTACTACTTAGCATTAGTTCATTTTGTCTCTCATTTGATAGAAACTATAATTTATGGGATACTACTACTATTAGCGCATGTATAACATTCAATTTGTGCAGATACCAATACACCAAATAAGATATGAAATGGTCACTAAAGAATAATGTTCATAAATAATTTTGCAATATAATTTAAATACGATGCTATTTATAATTATAATGCATTCACAATTCACAGCAGACAAGTTTTTATTACCTGTCTTTTATGAATGCATCAATAGTCACAACCTAAACATAAGTTAATAAATGTGGAAACAACATGTTTATGACAATAAACGCAATTACGAGTGTAAAGGTTGAAAGGTTAAGCTTAACCAGGTTCTACATTACAGCGAGAAATATCTATTACAATTTCCTAGATTGAACGAAGGATATCAAACAAATGATTACTCAAAACAACAATCCTGTTTTGTTGTGACACAAATTTCCATAAACTCTCAGCGCTATTTAATTGTCACAGCTGTGTTTTACAGCAGCCTCTTGGCAACGATTTCGTAAATTGTCTTCTCTATGCGTATCATGGAAAACTGAAATGAAGCGGGTACAATTAATTTAGCAATGAAGCGAATATTTTCCTGCGTATAATTTAATTTGGAATGGCTCCAGTCTCTATGGGCAAATATTTTTAACCGTCCTGAAGTTCAAGCTAAAACAAAGTACTTATTAAAGCGAGTTTTATGAGGCGCACTTATTTTGAAGGATGGTTGTGCTCATAGCTCTACTGGATCGTTAAATTTCGGTTTGAGTGATGTTAGATTTGGTGAAATTTGTTGTTGTTAAACGATTGAAAGCGAGAACTACTGAAGCGTGAAATTGTAGGCAACAAACCATTATGCATATCGAAAAATCTCCTCACGAAACACATTCGTTACAAAGCGGTGTGGCGTCTGTCCGATTGCAAACAATGCAAACGCTGAAAGGAAGTAAACGAAAAACGGGCTTCGAATTGCAAACCACTGTTGTACACTGACCAAAGGAAAAGTAAAAAAAGCTTTGCGAGTGCAGCACGGAAGAGAAAACATCGTAGCTGTGAGCGTGTTCGCTGTCAGCACTTCTTAACACGGCGACTCCGACGGGGCGGCCATGCTAGCTCGAATCGTGGCGAAACTCCAAACAAACTGCCGCAGTAGCTACTACACCGAGCTTGCCCAAACATTTATCTATTATGCATTTTTTATCCAGTCCATATATCAAAAACTATTGCGTCCGACAAAAGCAAACTATTCAGCTGGATTTGTTTGGCGCACTGAACTATGAAAATCAGTTTGTTACGTGTTCCAATTTTGCATATTCAAAGCAAACAAAAATGGAAATACAGCTACTGTTCTATCATTTTGCACGTTCAAAATAAATAAAAATTATAGGGTATAATAGTCTTGTACAAATGAGAAAACGCAAATATGAAAATAAGAAAACTTCTTATTTGCCGCTGGACGGTTTTGGAAAGAAAGGATTAAGGAGATAACTTTGAGAACACGCATAAACCTAAATCGGTTCGCCATACATTCGTGTTTTGGTAGATGTTTAGTTCTAAGTCTTAAGTCTTAAGCCAGACCAGTTATGGTCTGGTTGTTTTTTATCTGTCGAATATTTAAGTTTAAATTGAGAAAGAAAACGAAGTCAAGAAACAAAATTAAGATCTATTAGGGATCTATTTTACAGCTATTAACTACCTATTTATAGCAAGTGAAACGTTAAGGGACCCTTCTTTATGGTTGGCACTTAACACACCACTCCTCTCTCTGCCTTCCTAGAAACACGGCTTCCGGACGACACTTGTACATCATTTTTATGTCGCCTAAGTGAATTTGTTATCTGATTACCCTCAGCGACAAGTACTCGTAATAAATGTCGTTTTATATCTTTTTTAAGATAAGCCAAAGCTTATATACGAAACAACTTCCTTAATAAACATTCAGAGCACGATAACACCGCTGCTGAAACGGTTATTTGGATGCTATTAAAATTAATCAATGCGCAACTTAAAGCGATATTGTTTGGCTTTGAGCCAAATATCAGACTCGTTGAAACTTACCTGCCAATTTAAATGGAGAGTTTCTATTACCAATTTGTTAGTTTGCCGGCACAATGGGTAGGATGTATTAATCAAAAAAAGTATTTCTCGTAAATCTATACTAATATTATAAAGCTGAAGAGTTTGTTTGTTTGTTTGTTTGTTTGAACGCTAGGATCTCAGAAACTACTGGACCGATATGAAAGATTTTTTTTCTGTTGGATAGTCCATTTATCGAGGAAGGCTATAGGCTATATAATATTACGCTACTATTAATAGATACGGAGTATGAATGAAGAATGTTACGAAAACGGGAAAAAATATTTCTCTTCGAGAGTTTTAGTACCGAGAATTTACATACTCTTTGGTCGCTGAAGTCTGTGACAGCACGTGTCTATATTTATTGAAGTTTGTGTCAAAGAGAATGTAAGTGTCATTTGAGGTAATCAAATTTGTTCTACAACAATGCATTATTGCATATTTACGTTTTGTATTATCGAATTTAATATCTTTCTTTTCTATTTTGTGTACCTATTGTTGTTTATAATTCGTCCGTTGGTTTTTATACACTAACATTACTATTCATACAATCGAACTTTGGAAATACTTAAAGTAAGAATCCTGCTGCCACAGATTACAGAAATAAAACCAGATGGAGCGCGCAGAACAGAGCTACTGAAGCAGACAAAGGAAATACAAACGCCGAAGCAAATACAACCTCCAGTCAGTATGAAACGGACTTCCGTGTTGTACGGGCGTCCCGTGTGATTTTAAGTTTTGTTTTAAAATATGCCGTCTTGTGTCTTCAAACATTGCAAACAATATTCCCAAAAACAAAAAAAGGAAAGAGGAATATAATTTCATAGGAAAAATTTAATATTTTTACTGTTATTTATATAATTTAGGCGATTTCATTTTGGTGATGAATGGAACACAACACCTCAACGAAAATAGGTTAGTGTGGCGATACTAAATGGAAATTATTTTCCCTGAATTTAGGGTAAAATATAGGTTATATATTTTTTAAATACTCCTACACCAAATTATTGATGGGCATTGTATTATTCAATTTAATTTAATTTCAAATTTAATTTTGGTAAATGTTAAATTTGTAAAATGAGTAATTTATGACATAAAAATGTACAAAAAAATCATTAATACATCATAAAATTTGTTTGTGGATTTATTTATTTCGTTAGTTGTACCACTGCCCAAAATATTACAAATTTTGTTTCCTCATGAATCAAAAGGTTATATGGAAGAGATCGCTTTTAGCGACAAGATCGCCTTTTGTGCCCATTTTGTTTAGTTATTATATGTGTTACTTCTTGTCAACTTTGTTTATGGTGCCAATAAAGTGTTTTGTATTATATTGTAATGTCATTCGATAGGTATATTATCTAAGTGAAACGGTGGCTATATAATCTTCTTAATATATATAAATCTCCTGTCACGGTGTTTGTCCGCGATGGATTCCTAAACTACTTAACCGATTTAAATTAAATTGGCACACCGTGAGCAGTCTGGTCCAACTTGAGAGATAGGATAGTTTTTATTTCGATAAATAGTCTTTAAATGACAATATCCGAGCGCAGCCGGAATGGGCCGCTAGTTGGTTATAAAATGATGGTTTATAAAATAAAACATTTGTTGAAGGAAGATATTTTTGAAGTTAATATTATGCATAACGTTGTTTGTAAAATGAAATATTTTTAAACTGTAAAGTTTTTTAATATTATACGGTTACTTGATTTTAAAGTATTGTTTTGTCAAAAAAAAAGGTGAGTAATAAGTAAACTGTTAAATGATTATTTTGTTAGTTTTTTTTTTTTTGTCGTTTGGACCTATAACATACAAGTAGCCTATATGCATTTTATCAAAAATAGCTTGGTGGTAAATATGGTTGTTTTAATTTTTGTTTAACCTATCTAAGCGAGTAAATTACACTAATTTTATTATTTGCGATTCAAGTTAATTTCTAGTTACATGCAAAATCAAAATTCTTTTCTTCATAGAAGGGTCATTCCATGAGAAACGCTACTCAAGGTGAAAAAATGAATATCTTCTTTTTACATTAAATTTGATGAAATTTGAAAGAAAACATTCCAAATTATAACGTACTGAAACAGAGTATATTATATGTATGAGTAGAAATGTATAAAAAGATTTTATTTTATTTTTTTGGATTATTACTACATTTTTTTAAAGAAGTTTGTGATTTAGCAGTTATATTACAGAAGACTTTTAGTAGTTACGTTTATTTGTCCCTCGTCTCTTTTTAAGAAACTTTTTAAGTTTTGATAACTAAGAATTCATTGTAATTATCTCTAATTGTATTTTTTTTTAATTTGTAGTACCTAGAAGCTTAAAAAACACCCCATAAAATATTAATTTTCGTACTCGTAACACCCGAAACGAAACGCGGTAACACCCGAAACAAATAATAATATAAAAAAATTATAGTAAAACGTTGTTTGTGAAAATGATTATGTCATATATGGTTAGTAAATATTATACTTTTGCAGGCCTGAAAGTTTTAGGAATAGTTCCCTAAGAAAATTCGTAGATTTTTTAACAAATGTAAAAATACTCAGAACATAGAGAACAATTGTGTAACACCCGAAACGCACACTTTTCGACTTAAAAAGCCATGTTTCGATGTGCTAAACTATAATCATTTTACAATTTAGATATAACAACTAAAAACGCATAGATTAAAACACTTTTTTTGTTAAAATATTATTGCTAAGTACAAAAAAAATATACTTTTGTTGTACGAATGTAACACCCGAAACGATGGAATGACCCAGAATGGAAATAGTAGTAACAAGAAATCCTTGCATAATCGGTGTAATAATTTTAATATTTTAAAATATCAATTGATGTGTTTATTATACGTGAAGATTTCCCAAGCTAAGACATCAATAGTGGGACTTTTTTCTTAAGACTGACAACATTATACAAGTAATTTGGAACGTTGATTTGACAATTTTACGTCAACATGACTAATTACGGGCCTCACAGTGTTGTTCACGAAGGTTCCATCTGTGTTTATTTCTGTAATCTGTGCCTGCTGCCTCGATTTTACACTAAAGTGTTTTCCGACAATCCAGCGCAAAATTTTCTGAAGAAGACTGATCACCTGAATAAAAAAATATACCTACTCCAATGAAGAACATTTAGAACATTAACGACACTCTATGTGTAATGTTTTAATTGTAATAAAATTGCGGTGATACCTATTACCGAATGGAAGCCATAAGAAAAAAGAAGAAGAAGACGAATACATTGTTTGCATAGGAATTTTCATATACAGCCATGATGTTTTTATTTATCCGAATAAATACATTATTTGTCGCAAACATCTTGACATTATTTGAGTTTAATGAATACTTTAGGAAAAATCCGTAGTTTTAAAACAACTCTGCAACAGAATAATATACCACTTTATTGTGTTCACGTGGTCCAGTGATGTTTCTTAGCTTTGTCTTCCAGATGATGGTCTCCGAGGTGATGTAGGTAGGTACAGAGGCGGAACCGCGGCCATCTCTATCCGCGGTCGTGAGGGGAACCTTTTGCTCTCGACCATCTTGGCCAAGATGCTGGACAGTGATAGGCCGTGTGAGTTGGAGGAGCGAGAGCACGCCATGACCTCTCTCTCATCCAATGAGGCGAAAGTGGATACAGGAGCGATCCTAGAAGTGCACTTGACTCGGATCCTGTTTCCACTGGAGGGTTTGAGGTGTCGGACGCTTAGGGCGGTCCGACACCGCACCTAGGGATATGATTTCCCGAGGACGTGACGCGTCGCTGGTTTCTGCCGGGTCACTGGAACCAAATACTGCGGTTCGGACGCCTTCCGCAAGGTGTTCTGGCGACGGCAATGGCTGAGTCGCGGTTGAGTGCGATAGCGGTCCCAAGACTCTGCTGCCAACCAACGGCTGGAGAAACTTGCCGGGGTTTTCATCGGTAGGGGTACCATATTCGTCCGTAACGTCGATCCCGACATATCCCACTATGTCAATGTGTGACTGTGCGTAATTGTTCGCCCACATAAAAAATGCGTATAATTTTCAACTACTTATCTAATAAAAGATCACGGCGAATAGAAAGTAGATGGCTGTCGGCCGCCGCTTGCTCTACGAGATATCATTTGCTTCCTTCCCCAGGACTTCCCGCATTGACGAGGCGAGGGTCCAGTAGTAGCCGTGGCCTGGTCAGTCACAGTGAAGCTAAGAGAAACCCGCAGTAGGACTGCTCACCAGGGCTCTGCTATGGCTATGGGCTCCTAGCCTTGCGGTCCAAGCGACGCGGTTAGGAGGGAGTTGCGCGGCGCAGACGATGCCGGCGTGACTGTGACGTGCCGTGATGCTTGGTGGTAGGCACTGTGGCTGTAGAGAGGAGACCTTGGCTAGAGAGGAATACCAGTATTACGGTGTGCCGTTCTCCCTGCCCACAGCAGTATGATGGCGGATGCGGTGGGGCTGTAGGGGAAGATTAGTGCCGGTATATCGGTGAGCTGCTGTCCCCGTCTTCTTCATCTGGGTGGTGATAGGTGATGAGGTCGAGCATTTGGCCCGCTGCGGGAGACCAAAGGTGTCCAGACGTGAGGACGTCTAGCTCCCACGGTTGGTCACCGGTGATCACGGCGTGTATTTTTCCGCGGCGGGTTCGCAAAAGAGTGCGAGAGCATTCATGTGTTCGCGCCGTGTGTGGTAAAGGTGAAATACTCGGAGGTTTTAGTTGGTAGGGCACCACTCATGGTGTTGAATCCGACACAAATCGACCATTCCCTAAAGCGGAAGGGTATGTTTTGCATTTGCTTTTTAATTTCAAAATTGTAATACAATTTCCCGTTAAGGACTACGTTTACTGTAATTATTATTAAAACACAGGGGCAATCATTTAAGCATCAAGGAATCGATTCACGCCGAGACTGATTTTCATAGGACAACTTGATATATGTTGCGCTATCAAGAGTATCAGGTTACAGAGAGATCACCAATTTGTTCTTCTAT
Organism: Ectropis crepuscularia; assembly: GCA_963693475.1. NCBI lineage: Eukaryota > Metazoa > Arthropoda > Insecta > Lepidoptera > Geometridae > Ectropis > Ectropis crepuscularia. Next base: position 12,451,594 of record OY856346.1, read on the forward strand.
CGCAAGAAAAGAAAACTAAACATAATGCTTTAAAATACCTGTAAGTACTAAGTATACACATTTTCGTAGATCCCTCTACTTTTACCTAGCGTTCCTTTATTGTTTTTCTGTTGTTCTCTAACTGATCATAGCTTTTTAAAGCAATGGATAGGGACTTTCCTCAATTAGACGCGGGTGAAACCGCGGGGCACAGCTAGTTCATTATAAAATCTAAGACTTTGAATTGAACCACATGATATTTTTTTTTTAATTTAAAACTATCCATTGTTTTAACGTGAATTAGAAAATACGTGCTTGTACAAGTTAACATGAATTTTAGGGAAATCAGAAACACATTGTAATTATACTAGCAGGTCCGAAAAACGTTTTTCTGCCACATTAGCCGAATTATATGTCAAAGTAAAGCGGCAGTCTAATGAACAACGGTTCAATTAATTGTTAATTAACAACAACATAAGCAGCCCACTAAATGTACCCACGGCTGAGGCTCAGGCCCTTTTCTCGCAAGGAGAGTCAAAGCCATCCACCACGCTGGCACAGTACAGGTCAGGTCACAGGTACAGGTCGGTTATCTTGTGATGTTTTCCTTCACCATTTTAAGTTAGCGGTATTACGCACATGACTTCGAAAAGACAGTGGTGCTCGTGGGATTTGAACACGGAGGCTCCGGATTGGTAGTCGCCGTTCTCCCGACTAGATCAGTCGTAACTTATGAAATATACTAAAATCGTGATTACATATTAAAGGATGTGGTGGGTGAGGGATGAAAACAAAAGTGTGACTTATTTTCATATCTACTTACGAAATATACCAAAAATATATGTAGTATATACAAATCTGTCAAGCCGTTTTAATGGAGTACCACGACAAACACCGTAACACAATATTTTTGAAGTGAAAACTTCTTTAGGCGCGCCTAGACAAATTTTTCGTGGGGTGTAAATTGAATTCTACCGTCACGCTCGGGTATGATAAGAAATCTTCGGGTTAACTCGGGACCTTGGCGATTGGGCATCTAGAAACGCGTCAGCCAATGGGAAATGGTGAAAAGGCGTGGCCTCGCCATCATGCATGGCCATCTAGAAATGCGTGAGCCAATGGGAAATGCTGATGCATTTCTAGATGGCCATGCCATGATGGCGAGGCCACACCCTCCGGTTACACCCGTGTAGTTTCCAAGGTAAGCTATCAAATTCTAAGTTATAAGTTTTCATTTCTATCGGCAATTCCTATGACTGCCAATTTTTTATAGAGTAGACATTTTCAAGTAACTTATATAGCACATAAAGCACATATAGCACATACAGCAAAGCAGGGATGTTACGGAGCTTCGACTCCGACTCCGTTAAGTCGATTTCCGATTGTTATCACACCTTCGGTTCCGACTTCGGTTCCGTAACTTATATATCGGAGGTTTTAATCGGAGGTAAGTGTATAAATATTTGAGATAATTGTGGTGGAAAGTAAATAGATATACAAAAACCCAACCCCTTAAATCCATTGCCCGGCAATGTTTATCGTGTCCACGTGTTTGGCAAAATAATGTTTTATTTGTCCCCAATAAAAATATATCTCTTGCAAAAATATCACTTTTGGTCCTGCCTAGGCCTCCGACTTCGGTTCCGACTCCGGTTCCGACTCCGATAAATCAAATTTAAAAAGTCCGACTCCGACTTCGGTTCCGATAAGATGACCTCCGTTACATCCCTGCAGCAAAGGAACGAGCGGGACAAACGCTTAATGGTAAACAACATTCCGCCCACAACAGCACAGTGTCACGCAACTATTGAAACATGAAGAGCCCAAATCATCACCTAGCACGTCACTGTGCTTGTTACTCAGAGATACAAGCTGATTTATCTAATGCTCCATAATTTATCTGAAAACATTGTATTCGTTGAAAACAAACTTTATAAAGATATGAAACGTCTATAGTAGAGCTTGGCAAACTGGCAAAGGTGTAACAATTCCCCAGGTAAAAAGAAGTTGTAGTGGTAGGATGCTTCAAAAAGTCCTAAGTACCACTACAAAACGAAAGAAAAGTTATATATTTCTATCCAACTGCTAACCCGTTATTAACCGATTTACTGATTAAATATAACTCCTAGCACAGGTAATTTTTTGAACGCTGAGGTTATTGTCTATCGAATTTTTTTATGCAAATTATTCAACAATTTCCACATCGAAAAACGTAAGCCTTTTCGAAACACAGCTTTTCGAACTATTGCTATCACTTTACGTATTATAATCATTTATATTTCCTTTTAAGAAATGCGTCTGTCTGTACGTAACTGCTTGAATTAGAAACGTTAATAAAGTAGAATACGTACATATATCCGATATTTGGCCTAGCGCAATTCCATTGAAATCTATTTCGGGTAATTTTGCACTAGTTATTTCGGGCATAAGAAACGAAACTGGCCTAGAGTGGACCGATGTACATGTCACCAGCAGCCAAAATCTAATCTTCAACATGTCCGAAAGCCTCCAACGCTCCAGGCGTGCTACTCCGCTTCCGTATGCCTCGCGGTATCGAATTTTTCCTAACTCTACAAGGAAATTGATTTCAAGAGCACTCGTCCAAAATGTAACTCTAGCTGTCAATACGGTGAGCCTTTCAATGATTTATTGCCACTTTCTCTGACCGCTCAAAGTTCTGTAACTTTTTCGTACATTGGGGTCGTAAATTAATACTAGAAATCGGCACTGGCAAATTTATTTAATTTTGAACGTGAAGTTCGATGAGGTTGATGAGTTTCTAGACTATTTCAGATTGTATCACTAAATTCGCGGTTGTTTCCTCGGTATTTATTCGTTTCTGTCGGATGTAAATATGACGTTGCGTTGGTCAAACTAACAGTAAATATTCAATACATTGACACACGTATTCCAAACGTTTACTCAAGCTTCAAGTGAGTTAAAACAGCCGTAAAATTTTGCAGTAAAATGAAATTGGTAGAACCATATTTGACGTTTGTGATATCAAAGTAATTCAAAGAGACAAAATTGGACTAGGGTAAAGCCGCGTATCCACTAGGCAGGTATCAGTTATTTCACAAATCGACATGTGATAACCAACTCACGGGTAGTGAAATAATTATTATACAAAAAATATTTCACAAATGGGTTATATCTCAAAGTAATTATTAGACAAACCTTCATTCTTAAACGTATTATTTGACAAATTATTATTTGTCACAAGTCTTGGGGTCTACTCGAGATTTCTCTCTCTGCCACACGATGGACCCGGCACCCGCACGGTGAATCCATGGAATGCTAAGAAGTACGTCTCTTAATATTTTTGTCAACTAACAAATGTTTGACAACAAAACCAACACTTGACACATTCTTATTTAATAACTTGTTGTTTGTCAAGCAACTCAATTTATAAAACAAAGGTTTATAAAAAATTACATACATACAAATAAATAAATACATAAAAAATTGATAGTAGTTTTTTAATTTCTAAGTAACCAAATCGGACCGGGTATGTTTAAGTAATCTACCCGGGACCGAGATCCGGCTCGGAGTCAATGACAGAGCCAAATCAGCGTAGCATAAAAAATTGAAATCTGTGGATAGTCTACAATGTCTACATTGACAATTTATCGGGTACTTTCAAAATATTTGTTCCATATTTAATTTTAGTAAATTAAAATGAATGATTTATGAAATAAAATATGTACAAAAAATAAAATGTCATTCGATGTATTGTCTTCGTGAAACGTTTGTCATATAATAAAATGAAACATTTGTTCATTTAAGATATTTTTGAAACAAATATTATGCAAAACATTGTTTTTAAAATGAAACATTTTTGCATTGGAAAGTTTTGTAATGAATATTATACGATGTTAATATATTTACATGTATTTAATATAAAAATGCATCAATAAGAAAAAAAACACGTTGGTGGGTTAGAAAACCTATATATATATATATATAAAAGCGAAAGGTCACTCATCAAGGAATCTCAGAAATTACAAATGCTACGAATCTGAAATTTTGTATGGAGGTCCCTTTTAGCGCGTAGGCGCTCGCTAAGACGGGGTTTTGCGAAATTCAACCCCTAAGAAATGTAAGAAGGTTGTATGAAAATTCGAGATTTTCAAAGTTATCAAATTTGGATTTTGCCGCGTGCGGTTGGCACTGAACCATCGCGCGGTTTACAATACGATACGTAATTAGCTATACAGCCCACTTTGTTGAAAACCCAAGTGATACCGAAAACTACCCGTATTTGTGAGATGATTAATCATTTTGTTGACTAATTCCTGGAAGAACGTAAATAAAGAAGAAAAAACAGCATGGGAGGTTCAGCACCATACATTTCAATGTATCAATGAAGCTACTGTGAGAGTACCCAGTCATACGGAAGATTTCATCTCAACCGAAGACCAAGTCAAAAGTTCGTGCATGCCGGTTGGTCCTCCGCCTCCTGCCAGCCAGTACGGCCATGTACTTGCCGATTGGCCGGCACACCCATGCCCATGTGCTTGCCTACTGGCTAGCACGCCCAAGTGCTTGCCTATCAGCCGGCACGCCCAGGTGCTTGATGAAAAAAAATTTGAGTTTCAGTTCTAAGTATGGGGGGCAACCCTAATTTTTCTTTTTTTTCTTTTTTTTTTGTAAAAATCTCAATGCGGTTCACAGAATACATCTACTTACCAAGTTTCAATAGTGTAGTTCTCATAGTTTCGGCAAAAAGTGTCTGTGACATACGGACGGACAGACAGACAGATAGACATGACGAATCTATAAGGGTTCCGTTTTTACGTTTTACGGAACCCTAAAAAACCGATTCACTCTCGATTTGAAGACACAAAGATTGTAACCAACGGGGAAAACCCACTCAGGCAACGTATTCCACAGCCTAGACGTTCTCATTACAAAAGTAGAGTCAAATCTCTTCGTTCTTGTCTTTGGAACATCGACTATGAAACGATTTTACTTTTTCGAGTTACGAGCATTCCGATATAAAAAAAGACTTAGAGAGCTTAATGCTTTGACACGAATGTTTTTTTAAAGACTTTCATACATCTACAGATGTGATGAAGTTGATTTGCTAAGGTTATTTTTTTTCAGGACACGAGCAATACTTTTGTCAAGCATAACTTTTGTCTTTGAAAGAATGTATCTACCATTCAAAACTATTAAGTACTAGCTGTGCCCGCGTTGTAACACGCGGCTCAACAGCTTTTCACGGTAATTTACAAACCCTAAGGCTAATGTTACATAAAAGAGGCTCTTAGTAAAGGTCGTTAATTTTTTTTTATTTTTGCACCATATTCTTAATTTTTTTAAAATTCCGATCCATATATGTACAACGTATTAGAAAACATAAAAAAAATAGAGGAATCAGTAAAGCCGTTCTCAAGTTAAATGTATAAAGACCAAGAAATGTGAGAGTTAATTATTATTCTATAAATACCTATATAGATTATTTTTTGTTAACCTAGCAACTGGTTCAAATGTAAAATGTCTACACGTATAAACCATGTTTTATCCATAACTAGCAGCGCTCCGCGGTTTTACCCACGCAGTTCCCGTTGTTTTATCGGGATAAAAGGTATCCTATATTTTCTTCCAGACTATTATCTAACTGTGTTCCAAATTACAGCCCAATCCGTTCATACGTTAGGACTAGGACTACGTTAGGATTGAGCAACAAACATCCAAACATTGACATTTATAATATTAGTACGATTATAGACAAAAAAATATAATGGAAATTCATTGAAAAATCATAATCTGTTCATTTCGATTACGTATTTCAAAATACACTAATGAATAGTCATTCGTAATAATGATGAATGACTATTCATAAATTCGTCTGCTACTGGCGGTTGGATTTATAATATTAGTAGGATGTGTGAAAAACGTTGAATTCCTCCATGTTACACGCTTATTAACTCATTGAAACTACGAAGAGATCTATTTTGTCATTGTACGCCGGAGAAAACCTATATCAACGGTTATACGACTGACTATATCGAATAAAATGGGAAAATCAGCATAAAGTATATTTTACACGACACAGGAAATGCTAATCTATTATTTTTATATTATGTAATGTATGGTCATACACCGGTTTTTCACTAATTTTGAACAAAAATACTATACCTACACCCTACAGCACGTCATGTCTTTTCGATACTCCAAGTAACCATAAATAAATAAAAATACATCGCCTTACACCCACATTCTTTTAAGTAACGTTAAAACAGAACTGTCTCTAAAGACTACTTCGAATATGATACCCCCCCATGACCCAAATATTACTTACCCTTTTACTTTAACCCCCATGGGCACCCTAAGACGGTAAACAAAATTTAAATCATGCTATAAAAATACAGGTTACGCAAAAAGGCCAACCTAGTTGAAGACAGTCGTTTTGGGTAAGTCAATGGAACAACACTTATAATATCTATGTTGTGATAGTTCACAATTTAGTAGCCAATTGCTACTTTGTTTGGCTTATCTGTATTTTTTTTATTTTATTATTAAGGTTCAATAAAGAGTTCTATCTAACTATTTCCTAGGAACTGTTGTGAATTGTGAATGTGGAATAAATGAATAAATAGCTTAAAACTATGTAATTTACAAATATAGGTTTTTGTAAGTTGTAAACATAAATGAAGTGTCCTAATGAATCAATTTTATGTTTCATGGTTGGTACGTACGATCACAAGCTACTTGAATGTTAATTTAACATGATGATAGATGGGTTTTAGAACTATGTACATATCAATAGTAAAGTATCATAGAATCCGCGAGTAAAGCTGTACATTTAAATCAATAAAGTAAATGCCGTAAGGTAGTCATTTGTTTATTTATTTAAACAATTTTTTACTATGCCAACATGCACAGGAGCCAATATTTCATTCCCCTAACACCACGATGTAACTCGAGCTGAGCCGTAGGACGTACGAGTATATAATAATGTACGTATTTAGTTTCACTCGAGACCGTAAAACGGATTTTCATTGAATCTTTCTTTCAAAGCGCTGCGTTGCGTTGCTATAAAATGGCGCTCGAAAGCAACAATAAAATTGTATTGCAGATAATACTTAAATACGCAATAGTTATAATCTTGCTGATCTTCATATTTTTATATCACCGTGCCTAATTTATATATCGTACTGTTCGTAGCTCGACAGAGTAACATCGTTATCGTTTCATAGATTTTCCAAATAATATAGATTTAACTTGCCTACTTGCAAAATAAGAATATTAGAACTGTGGAAAAAGTTGTCTGAGTGGGTATTTCCTGATGGATGTAATCTGGGTGTCTGAATGTGAATCGGTTTAGTTAGCCCGCTCCATCGTAGACCGCATCGTCGCTTAACATTAGACGTGATTGCGGTCCAATGCAATACTAATAAAGAAAATAAAAGCGGGCAAGTGCGAGTCGAACTTGCCCCTGAAAAGTGTGAAAAGTTGAGGGTTCTGTAGCAACAAGTAACATAATACATAAGTTCTTGTAGTTCGATGTAACTTTGATTGATGTTTTAATAATAGTGTATTTATGACGTACAAAAAAAACACTCACTAGATCGAGTTCAAACCAATTTTCGTTGGAAGTTTGCATGGTAATATTCACCACATATTTTTTTTAGTTTTATCATTATTTTATTTTAGAGTAACAGGGGCGGGGACACATATTACCACTGGAAGTTTTTTTTTTTTAACTTTTATACGTTTACACTTGACCGCCATCTCGCCTGATGTTACGCGTCGATGCGGTCTACGATGGAGCGTGTTTAGCTAGAAGAAACCGATTCACTCTCGATTTGAAGACACAAAGATTGTAACCAACAGGGAAAACCCACTCAGGCAACTCATTCTAAAGCCTAGACGTTCTTATCACAAAAGTAGAGTCAAATCTCTTCGTTCGTGTCTTTGGAACAACAACCATGAAACGATGTCGCTTTTTCAAGCTACGAGCATTCCGATAGAAAAAAGGGCAAGGTGGTATAAGATCACGTAAATCAGTAGCACACTCTCCGAAATGTATCCGATAAAAACCCGAAAGGCAACAAAAAAAGCAACGTTTCGGCGATGTTCAAGACTTTGAAGTCTTTTTCGCACAACAGTGTCGTTGCCTATGAGCCTTTTGGCACGTCTCTCGATCGATTCTAAGGCTTCCAGCTTATACTTGGCCGAGCCATCCCAAAGATGCGAACAGTACTCCATGCGAACATACAAGAACGAATTTGAGCTTGACATAACGTGAGCAACTGCTCAGATTTGAAGTATTTTCGCACCTTTGAGAGAATACCTAGTTTTTAGGCAGCTAATTTGGCCTTGGACTCGATATACGAACCAAAGTTGAGCGTAGATGTCAATTTAACGCCCAAAAGCTCAAGACGGTCAGAAATCGGCACAGATACACCTCTAAAAGTTGAAGCCAGTTGGAAAAGACTCCTTTTAGCGGAGAACAGACACGCCAGCTTTTTACTCTCGTTAAACTTGACCAGATTGGCATCGCCCCATGTAGACACCGCTTCAAGGGTCAAGCTCAAACGCTTGATCAGACTCTCTCTCAGTAGCTGAGTTTGCTGCCCACTGACTCTCGTACTAGATATGTAACTCTTTACAACGGTGCTATCATCTGCGTACCCAAAGATACCGGGCTTCAACAGATCGTTGATTTGTAGCAGGAAGTGCGTCGCAGAGAGTACCGACCCTTGAGGGACTCCGGTATTGATAGCCATTTGATCCGACGAGCAGCTATCAATGACGACTCGTATGGATCGATCCCTCAAGAAGTCCGATATCCACGCTATAAACCCAGGAGACAAACCGTAGCTAGAAAGCATGCTTATAAGGCCATCATGCCAAACCCTGTCGAAACCCTTCGAAATATCCAGGGAGACTGCAAGTGCTTCCCCGTGTTTCTCGATAGCTTCACTCCAGATGTGAGTGACGTACGCTAGAATATCCCCAGTGGACCGGTTTCGGCGAAATCCGTATTGCCGGTCACTGAAGAGGTCGTTTCATTCTAGGTACGTCAAGAGCCAGTGGGTTAAGACACGTTCCATAGTCTTGCAGAGTATGGACGTGACCGAGATGGGCCTGTAGTTGGTAGGGTCAGCACGACTACCTTTTTTGGGCACTGGTTGCACATTGGCAAGCTTCCAAGACTCGGTAATAACCCAGTTTGGAGAGAGAGTCTAAATAGACGCGTCAGTATCGGAGACAACTCAGGCGCACAAGCCTTCAACACTAGTGCAGGAATACCATCTGAGCCACTGGCTTTATTCACGTCCAGATTGCGTAGCTCTTTGTGAACCTCCATTTGGCGAATGTGTATCTCTGACATGAGAGTCAGACAGCCAGGTGGAGTAGGAGGTGTCGCGCTACCAGCATCTAGACGCGAAGATTCCGCAAACTGATATACAAACAAGTTTGCCTTCTCCATTGCGGTGTGAGCCAGTGTTCCATCAGGTTTCAACATTGGAGGTAGTTAAGGGCGGCAGAAGTTCGATTCGACTGATTTAGCTAAGGACCAAAACGCTTTGCTACCCGCAGGGTACGCAGGTAGTTTGTTCCCTATTCGACTGATGTGGTCAAAACGAGCCCTCTAAAGAACGTTTTTGCTTGCTTTAGCAGCCTTGTTGAACGCTTTCTTCTTCTGGTGTATGTCCCTTGGCTTACGCTCTCGAGCATCAACCCAGGCTAGGTAGGCCTCATGTTTAAATGCTTCAGCACTTTTACATTGAGGACCAAACCAAGGGTGAGCTTTGATGGATAATGGGACGTCGGCGTATGGAATGATATATTCCGTAGCCGGTCGTATTACATTAGACACATTATCTGCGCAGACTGAGGGATCACGAGAAGTGAAGCACAATGACTGCCATGGGTAAGATGCAAAGAAGGAGCGCATCTTGTCCCAATCTGCTGACTTGTATCGCCACATCCGGCTGTTGCCTCTGGGGCTGGGATCAGGCGGATGGTAGACGGATACTGACTTCGGAGCTGCGGAATAACGGTCTGGATCTGTTGTCAGCAGAAGGTCTAAGCAAAAAGGTGCATGCAACTCAACGTCGGGTACTCTTGTGGCCTCTTTGACCAACTGGGTTAGGTCTAACGATAAAGCTAGTTTTTTCATTTCCTGCCCAGCGTGGTCAGTGTCCCGGTATGTGTACAGCCATTCCTTCTGATGGCCGTTGAAATCCCCCAGTAACACTAATTGAGCCGAAGGGTATTTCTGTTGAGCCGCGTCCGCCGCCTCACTTAAATATTCCGTGAGCCTAGTCGTCTCCTGGTCTCCGCTGTGCACACACACAGGCGTGGACAATTTTGTCTATACCTATGTCTATTAGTACCCAAATAAAGAAAAATCTAGTGTCCTCAAGGTTACGGAGACGTCGACAATAGATGTCGTCACGGGCGTACAGGCACACTCCAGGACGAGGCCGGAATTTGTGCGCTAGAGTACAACCTGGGTATGTAAGATACGCCACGTCCGACGGACAACCAATCTGCGTCTCCGTTAGGAACAAAAGTGACGGCTGATCAGTCTCGAGATGGTGATGGACTGCCGTGAGATTGGAGTGCAATCCTCTGATATTAGTGAGGTGCACTTTAATGGTCAAGGAGCCGCTGTAATACCTTGTTTCCTTTTATAACTTTTTTCATATTTTTGTGTGAGAGAAGATTGGTGGAAAAACGGAAGTAGAACGAGGCAGCATAACACTTACCAATGGTCACAACACACAACCAAGCAACCAACCAACTAACCAATCGCCAACCGGCAGGATAGCGCATCTCGGGATTTTTCGCTAGATGGCGGGTCAGCCTTTCACGAGTGGCTAGCTCACTACTTGGGCCCCCAACTATCGCTAACTGCGGTCGGTCGCGGCAACTGTGCCTCGAACCCCGCTACTCTCCAAGACAAGCCTTCCTATGTAATGTATCAGTGTGTGACAATCAGGTCTCGTAGTTATGCTGCAACTACTATACTGACCCGTTTTCCCCTAATGGCGTCACTAGACAGCATGCCGGAACACGGCTGGGCCGCTTGGCGGCATGACTTAGTCTGGTGGGTGGTTACCAGCCACGGCCGAAGCCTACCACCGGTATTTTATCCCCTGATTGGCACCACCCAGGGACCACGTGTGGGGTTTCTATGTACAGGTGCTTCCCCACGGACGTAGGTGACTCGGTCCCCTAAAGGAAGTGCGGAAGTGTCTCTCGCACAAATTATTCAGTGTAGAAAAAAATGATATTAGAAACTTCAACATCATTTTTAAAGAGCTATCTATAGACACCCCACACGTATAGGTTTGATGAAAAAAATGTTTTTATACTACACCTGCTCGGAAAGTACCTTGATACTTTATCAAATTTACGGTAGAAAGTACGTCATTGCATATCGAACAAATATGCGGCGAGAAAACGCATCTGAGCGGGAGAGAAAAGTGTATGAAAATCCATTTCTTACGTGGTTTTTCTTTTTTAATTTTGGGTAAGACTATGCGCTGGTAACCTAAATATCAAAAGCCAAAAAGTTTTTACAGTGAGTTTTTATCTCCAAGTTCGCAAAATGACACTGGCCACTAGTTGTGTGTTGGATGGTGTCAAACAATTTGAAAAAAGAACATGTGAAAATTGTAGACGCCATTGCCGCCATTTTCAATTTGTGTGTTGTTTGAGAATTCAGTTTTCGTAGAATTTATTTTCCTCGTAGGTGTAGTATAAAGCACTATGTATCACTCGAGAGAAAGTGCGATTCCCGATCTCGGGTGTTTTAAAGCCCTCGCCTACGGCTCGGGCTTCAAACGACACCCTCGACCGTAATCGGACACTTTCTCAAAGTTAGAAATAGGAAAATTGAATACAAGTGTAAATCTGAAATACCTAAGTGATACTAGAATCACTCGCTGGTCTAGCGACCGGCTAGACCAACCAAGAAGTTTATTTGACACCAACAATTGACTGAAACTGAAAATGCGCAAAGCATTTACTCAGTAATTTCCTCGCTAAGGTGGGATGAAAAATTACGTGTTGCACTCGAGTGCAAAGATTTTTCACCTTGTGCCCTTTTGATCCCTTGCTACGCTCAGGATTCTAATTTTGAATCCCTCGCTACGCTCGTGATTCAATTATAAAATCCTTCGCTTGCTCGGTCATCAAAATTGAGCACGCGGTTAAAAAGCCACTTTGCACTCTTGTACAACAAATAACTATTGACTTTCAGTTTTAAGTATGGGGGCACACCCAAATTGTAGTGATTTTTTTTATTTTTTTTTGTGAAAATCTTAATGCTGTTCACAGAATACATCTACTTCCAAGTTTGAACAGTTTAGTTCTCATAGTTTCGGCAATAAGTGTGTGACATACGGACGGACAGACAGACAAACAGACATGACGAATCTATAAGGGTTCCGTTTTCATATTTTACGGGACCTTAAAAATGTCTGAAACTATTGAGATTATTAGATTTAGGAATAATGTACAATTGGGATTAATTACTTTTCCTTCGCAGCTGTCCATTTGCAATTTTGACAACATTTAATTTAAATACATACGCGTTTTATAATTGTTTAGTGAACCGAACATGCAGTTCATTAATTACTGCTGCGGCACTGAAACCAGGCTGTGATTGAATATTCGTACGTAGTATAGAGAGTGAACCCATACGCACTCAAATTAGTTTTGGTATCGCCAAATTAGATGTTATGTCAATCTAATAATTTATGGATCACGGTCAACCGCTATTTTCTTAATATGAATTGAAGGCAAGTCAAGTTGCTAACAAATGTATGAGTAATGTCAAATTAATATACTAGACATTTTTGACACTTGTAATATCTAAAGAATCAAGGGGAGAAAATGTGCTTTATTGAAGTGAAATACAGAGGAATAATAGTTCTGGCTATAATTCTAAGTTATTATTCAATAAAGATATCTGTATTTGTATTTGTAATAATAGGTACTTTCATCTTTAAACCATTAAAAGGCGTTTGCAATGTTTACCTTAATAATTATTAATTTTCCAAAAGATAAATCAACACAAACATTTCAATAATACATTGAAAATTTTGCGTGTAGACTTCATTGAAAGGCCTTCGGTTGAGCGAACTCATGGGTACGCCAGCCGACGCACCATTTAAAGAGTCAACAGAAACTCGTCGAAAGTACTTTTCTTTCATTGTTCCGGGCGCTCAGAGTGCCCTCAAGACTCAAGGAAATTGACAATGAAGGTAAAGTTTATCTTCCAGCGTCAGCCGTTTGAGGGTCCGAGACGTGACCCGGCTGCTTGATTCCATTACGAACCTCGCTCCATCCGACAATAGAGAATTAAAAAGTCCAATTTTTACAGAGCCAACGAGCCGCTTATTCAATCGAAAAATCAATATTGCCTTCTTATAAATGAACCATATTCCACGAACCTTTCAAAAGAGAAATTGTCATAGCTTTATAATACCTCAATCTATTTGCCAAAGAAACCCTTAGAGCTAATACTTAATATCGCAATATTTAAAGAGTGTATTTATCTTACTGCGGTAAACATACGAGACGTTTAATGAGTGGCTTGAGTGTTTCATGAGAAGACATTCTTAAAACTTCTGTGAAGCGGGAGCGAATATTGTCTTAAAGCTTAATATATTTAATGTTTAATTTAGTACTTAATGTAGAGTACTTTAAAATCAAAAGCTTTTTTGTCAGAGATACAGTGAGTAATTTTGTTGTGGTAGAATTATTTGCAGAGTCCACTACTACACGAAAATGTTACTAGTTACTATACCGGTAAGCAGTAGTGTGCAAATATTACTGTATTTCAGTTTCAAAATTATAGGACAAAGAGATAATTTATCTTAAATCTCTGAGTCACATTGTAGTGCTAGACAATGATTCGAAAGCTTAATTTTCCAACAACTGCATAGCGCGCGTTGCTTACCACCAGACATAGGTCTAACTTGTTACTCTATACTATTAAGTTACGGCTGGTCTAGTTGGGAGAACGGCGACTTCCCATCTGGAACCTCTGGTTTTAATCCCACGCGCACCCGTGGTGGTGGATTATGGCCTTGGCTCTCTCCGAACTCTCTCCTAAAAACCCCAAGGCCCAGAAGTGAGCTGCTTATGCTTATGCTGATAAACAATCATTATTAGGATTTGAAAGTTTGAAGGTTTATGCTCATAAGAACTTAACTTAAACTTAAAGTCATAAGAACTAAACGGATCTGAGTGAAAATCGGAACTGAAATAGACCATAGGTACTTAGCCCTAAATTCTACGCAGACGAAGTCACGTGCAAATCTTAGTTCTACATAAGTATTGATGGTGTAAGATAAGCGTCATTTACTAATGTTTATAAAAACCTGGTTAAATGGATTTTGAAATAACTTGTACTCGTATTTGCTGGTACCAAATGAACCCAATATTGTTTGCGACATTTTCACCAAACTTTCTATAAAAAATATTTTGTAGAATACAAGGGATTTATTGTTGCTTTATCTACTCCATTCGTACGTGAGTAGTACATGCCGTTCTTTCAGATGCAAATGACTGTAAGGCTTTGAACGGGTACTTTTAGACCGTGGCCATGTCTATAGAAGTAAGCGGGACGACAGAGAAGCCATGACCAGAAAATAGCAGCGAAATCGGCATGATATATTTTAGTGATTCCAGTCCACCTAGTAGTGATAACAATACCACACAAAAGTGACTATACTTTATTTTTAAACTAAGTATTTGCAAATTAAAATTCACATACTCGACTAGTTTTAGTAACATTTGTGACAATTACTTTTTTTCGTACGTGGCGGAGATACAATCACGTACAGGGCCGGATTTAGAGGTGTGGAGGCCCCGTGGCAGAGCTGAAGTGTCTGTTGTGGAGCCCCCCCCCCCTTTGAGGAGGCCCCGAGGCCCCGTCTGTTTACGTATACCCTTCCACCTGCGGAAAACAATAAAGTTATTGGACTAGACACAAATGGTAAGGAGTGGCAAAAGATAAGGAGAGCGACGCACCGCAATACTAACATTCCTCTTCCCCTGCATCCTCACCCCATTTGTCGTCTTACGGTTGCGTTCTTGTTAGATCGCGACGCACAGAGCTAGTAGCGTACCGTAATCTGGTATTACGGTTCTCTCCTGCCGCGGCATCCACACCACAGCTGCGATTACTACCACTCCTCATCGCATTATGATATTTTCATTTACCACGAAAAAAACCCCTTCTGATTGACGATTGCATAATATTATAAGCAAGCCAAGTAAACGCACTGCTGCAATCAGAAGGGGTTTTTTTTGTAGTAAATGAAAATATCATCGCTAGGATATTTATATTTTTCAGAAAACGCTCGACCAATTTCGGTGAAAATAAAACAAAGGAACCTGGAAAGTATATATTTTAAACAAAAAAATAACCTAAATCGGTTCAGGAGTTTTTGTGAAGTGAATGAATGAAGTAAAGTGAGTGATGAGCAAACATAAAAATTGTTCCGACAAGTAAATAATTTCCACCTTTTTGAAGACACTAAAAATAAAAATCACTTATCACTTGTTATCATAACTAAAACACAACATAATAAAAGTGAGTTTATGCATTTGATGGAATGGAAAATAAATGAAACTAAACTGTATCTAGCTACAAATAACAGATTTTTAACAGTCATAGCACCCGCCCACGACGACGCTTTTTTCTTAACTACCCGCTTAGCGCACTAGTTATGACCACAGCCTTAGGGGGGCTCTTCCTTACTCCCTTCAAATGGGTGACATGAAACACGTTTCAGATAATGCATACGATTTGATTACATTAAACATGTGAGTGGAATCTTTACATTTCATCTAGTGTGGAGACTCTTTTAAAATCCAAAAGTGATGTTTTGCAAACAGTTACATGAACTAGCCAATTTCAGAACACCGCACATATGTTTAAGTCATACTGTTCGTGATATACCTACCAAATAACACTTACGTACGGTACTTCGTTAAAAATGGACTAAATCAGAGGTATACTATAGGTCTATGGTCGGTAGGTAGTCGCGTGATAAAATAAAGATTGATAATATCTCAGACTGTGATTTTCACCAATTACGTTACGCTGTCAGGACAGAAATCCTCAATCAATCACAAACAAACTGACACTCCGAAGTCCTTCTTTCATCTTCAAGAATAGAACCGAAATATTGAATTCAAAATGAAATATTTCGTCGTAATTTCGAGTGATATAAAATCCAGAAAACACAGTAATGGGTAAGTAATAAATGAGAAGAACATTTTAGACGTTCATTTCAACATTGACTTTAAACCTTTGATCTAAATTTTCCGCCGGGTGACCCAAACATCTTACAAACTTCCACGATTCGACCTCTCTCTGCTTAAATTGATTATATCGAAAACTTTATCATTTTACAAGAAAATTATTTTAATTGAAAGAAGCCAGATCCAAATTTAGCGGCTGTTTATTTCTAAGTCACTGAATCGATATCTTTTGAATTGTTAAATTAGTAACTTATGTATATTTTTTTAGTTAGTTCTATTTATACAAGAGTTAGCATTCAACCATACCAAAACATATTTTTTTTTAGAAATTTTAACTCCATGGACTCTGGGGTCTATGTTTTTTTACGTTATGTATTCTTAATGTTGTTGAACAACTACATTATGCAGGCAGGAATACCTACTTGCGAAACTAAACTGTTATAATGATAGGTATGTACGGCAAACAGATCAGAGTTTCAATATCTTTTTTTACCAGTAATAGGTTTGCATTTGACCGTCATCTCGCCTGATATAAAAGGCCAATGCGATCTATGATGAAGCGTGCTTACCTGATAAAATCACTCTTGGCTTTAAAACACCAGTATAAAAAGACAAATGATATTACAGAATTGTAAACTGCCACTCTATTGATAGCAATATTTATTAAACTTACCGCTGTACTTCATGTACTTTCTTAAAGTTTAAGCGTTTCACTAACCTGACAACTTTTTCGGAGCAGTCAAATTGATTTAGATTCATTAATGTATAACAACAATCGCTTGAAAGCTTGAAATAATATTTAAAAATTTAAAATAACTTCTATAACTTAATATTTCATATCTTAATATTACTTATTATTGTTTGTACCTAAAGAAACATCTAATAAAAAAAATTAAGCTACAACAAAAATATTATTAGGTAAGTTAGGTAAAATACTGCCAAAAGAAAAAGTCGTCAATCAAAAAGTGCAAAGTAATTTGGAAGATGCCCAGAACTTCCTATAATTAGGATATGATATTAAGGCAAAATTCCCGTCAAGTAGCAAATATGTATTAACGAACGCGGTGAAGCAACTTTTTGCCAGTGGGTGAGTCAGCACTTTTGATGCTAGCAATATTTTATCCCGTGTCTATAATAGAGGTAAACCTATATTTAGGCACGACATAGTACTCCACCGCAAAAAGCGTTTAATGTATAATTTACTTGCACAAACAAAATGAAAGCATGAGCAATTAGCTCTTTTACTGAGTCCGCTTGGAAAAGTGCTTATTATAACTTAGACTGTTATTATAACAAACAGTATTTTTAAAATGGGAATTGTCAGAGTCTGCCTGGGGAAGGACCACACCTTTTCCAGTTATTTTACCGCCAAGCAGTAATGTTCAAACCTTACTGTGTTCCGGTTTGAAGGGCAATGTTTCCAGAGAAATTACAGGGCTTAGAGATAAAACAACTTAGATCTCTGGGTGACGAGCGCAGTGCAGTGCTTTTTTTTTTAGTCCAGGCGCATTGCCCTGCCCGCGAGCTAATCCCTGACGAACAAGATTGTCAGGGGAGTTCTTACTTATTTTATAAGTTTCTTAAACTATTTAAGTCTATTTATAACATTGTGGAGACATTTTTTATAATCGTTTCTTTTATTGACTTTTTCACATATTTTTATACAGAACTTTAAAGAAATTTCGCATATATTTTTATCTCTAATAATTACACCTATATTTTCCATCGTAATTTTCTCGTCTATCTCTTGTTCCATCTCGTATCGTTCTCTACCAAATACCGGACATTCAGTGATAATGTGTATCGGCGTTTCCTCCTTGCCCGGTTCACAGACGCATGATGGACTCTCCCTAAGTTTAAACCTGTGCAGGTACTGGGAGAACCCACCATGACCCGTCATTACCCGCGTTAAAAATCCCATGGGTTTTATTACTTTTATAATTTTAAAAGCTTCTATTGGGTCAGGGAGGTTAAGTTTTGTAACAAGCATCCTCACTCGGATTTGGCGCTTGACGAATGAAACCGGGCACTTGTCTGGTTTTCAGGTGTAACGCGGCTTGTTTTGCAAGTTCATCTGCTCTCTGATTTCCCTCGAGTCCAGCGTGCGCTTTGACCCAGCAAAGGTCTGTTTTTTTTAGGACGGTTTTTCATTTTGGGCTTTAATTCGTTTAAGTTTGTCGGGGATCTCGACTACGAGGGGATTGAAAGAGCAGTGGTTTGATATAGCTTGTAGCGCCGACTTAGAATCACTGCAAATTCTGAATGACCCGCTGTCCCGGCTCTCGAAAATCTCATCCGCGGCTATGAGAATTGCCAACAGTTCTGCCTGGTACACTGAGCAATTGGACGACAGCTTTAACTTTCGGCATTTTGTTTCAGCTCCACCGCGCCAGATCGACACTGCTGTCGATCTGCTGCTCCAACTTTACCGTTAATTTGGCTGCCGTCCGTGAAAACATCTGTCGGCTGATTCTCATTAATATTTATTTGCTCTTCATTTCCCAGGCATTGAAACTGAATCAAAACTAGCAGTGCTGGATGATGTGCGTCAATAAATGCGGCTCTTCGTTCTATTTCTCCCCTTCCCAGCGCCACCGGCAGGGGTGACCCCTCTTTGCCTCGTACAAATCAGCTGCTTCCCGTATCCTGAGGTCGAGGGGTAGTATTCCTGCGAGCACCAGCGCCGAATGTAGGGAGACAGTGCGGTATGCTCCACATATTTTTTGTGCAAAACCCCTTTGAGCCGCGTTTAGCTGTTTTTGGACGCACCACTTATTGATCGCCGGCGCCCACGCGCTGCCGCATATGTGACAATCGGTTCTACAACCGCCGTGTAAATCGTCCTAATTACCTCTGGGTGAAGCCCCCAACTGATTCTTGCAGCTCTGGACAGCTGTTTATATACATTAGTTGCCTTTGTGCACGCTCTTGATGCGTGCGTGTTGAATGTTAGTTTATTGTCTATCCAGAGTCCCAGGATTTCAATTTCCTTAGAAACTCAGGCCCACTCCGGCCATGCTCAAAAGTAGGATGTCATATTTTAGTTTGTTTGTTATGAGTAGCGCATTGGTCTTGTGGGGTGTGAGTTTCAGCTTATTACGTACACCCCATTGCTGGGCATAATCAAGTGCTACTTTAGCTCGTCTTTGCACTTCAATGGCGGTATCTCCGTCGATGAGCAGCGCAGTGCAGTGCTAGGTAATTATTTGGACTCTTCGTGAACAATAGCTGCGTGTCACTGTGCTGTTATGAAGCAGGCATGTTGCTTACCATACCACTTACTTACATATCCTGCTCTTCTCGTCACTCTATAATAAAAAAAATAAAAAAAGTGCTTGTTGACCTTTACCGCTTACGTATCACCACCGAAGCATTTATGCATGCAGGTATGTAAGTATTTGAATGATCTAATAGCTTATTTGATACAAAAGTCGTAAAGCGTAGCTAAGATAGCTTAGCTTAGTATAAGATAGCTCACTACCAGTATCCCCGCCACATATAATCATAATAGCCAGTAGTTACACTAACTTGTTTCTCCTTCGTTCCGCTACACCTGCTTGTGGACATCGAAAGTAGCGTACATTTCAGTAGGAAAATTTCCTATGGAACAAACGTCCGCCTAACAACCAACCAAAACGATGAAATAACTAAGCATAGTTTCTAACTTGTGCCACTGACATTGCAATATACTAATTGGATATCATCGAAAGCAATTTCGTCGGCTTGATAATATCAACACTAAAACTGTTCGAAACTAAAACAAAACTAAACCAGTGGATTTCAACTCTCACTCCTAATCCCTTGCTAAATTACGTCGAGAGAACAAAAACCGCGGGACATACCTCTACGTATTAAGAGTTAGGGAACTCAATAACAAGTTGTGTAGCCAACATTGCAACTAATTGATTCGGTAAACTTGTTTCATTTAATGGGTCCCGAGCGGCCTTGTCCAAGTTTTTATTGACTGGCAAATTTTTAATTATACTGAAGTGACTAGACTGTTTAATTCAGATGACCTATTTTGTATTTATAGCGTGTTGTGTCTGTCCAATGTTTGTGGTATTAAATATACATTTACGGCAGGCCTGTAAACGTCCAGGTCTAGACTCTAGACGTTTGTCGCTACTCGCTACCATATGACGTATATTACTAACGTATGAACGCAGTATTGTAAAAACCAATCGGTACGGAAACTAATGTAAAAAAAAATATTTTATCAAATACATATTATTTAAGTTACGGTGGTCTAGTAAGTTACGGTGGTCTAGTCAGGAGAACGGCGGCTGCCGATCCGGAGACCCCGGATTCAAACCCCACACGCACCACTGTCTTTTCGAAGTCGTAAGTGCGTAATGCCGCTAACTTAAAACGGTGAAGGATAACATCGTGAGGAAACCGACATGTACCAAGAATCTTTCGAAGTCATGTGTCATCCGCCAACCCGCACTGGGCCAGCGTGGTGGATTATGGCCTTAACTCTCTCCTTGCGAGAGAAGGCCCCGAGTCCCAGCAGTGGGAACGTTTAGTGGGCTGTTGATGATGATGATGATGATGATGATATTATTTCCGAATTTTGAGCATAAACTGGTCTACTTACTCACTAGACTCTAATGTTTTGCTGTAGCAGCAGTGGCGTTTCGCATAAACAACTACTGCTGCCGTCATTTTTAGGATTCCGGAGCCACATGGCAAAAAACGGGACCCTTATAGATTCCTCATGTCTGTCTGTCCGTCCGTATGTCACAGCCACTTTTTGCCGAAACTATGATAGCTATACTGTTGAAACTTGGTAAGTAAATGTATTCTGTGAACCGCATTAAGATTTTCACACAAAAATAGAAAAAAATACAATACATTTTGGGGTGCTATTTTGGGTTACTTAGAACTGAAACTTAATTTTCTTTTCATCAACCCCTTATGTGTGGGTTATCTTTGGATAGGTCTTTAAAAAAGATATTGAGCTTTTTAAGAAAAAAAAATCTAAACTGAATAGTTTGCGCGAGAGACTCTTCCAAAGTGGTAAAATGTGAAAACTGAAAAAAATGTATGATGTACATAATCATGCAAACTTCCACCGAAAATTGGTTTGAACAAGATCTAGTGAGCAGTTTTTTTTGTAATAGTCATATTAAAACATCGACCAAAGTTACAACAAACTACAAGAATTTGTGTATTATCTTACTTGGTGCTATGGAACTTTTCATGGGCGAGTTCGACTCGGACTTGACCACTTTTATTTTTAATGTAAATAGACCCACGAGAATTGACCTCGGGTGGTCTCTATTACGTACTGAGTTTTGGACTTGTGCAGAAGTGACTTGTCCTACTTACCTAAACCTGTGTTTTATGTGTGTACCTGAAATCATTTCATAAACTCATAATAAACTACTAGAATATAGATAAGGAAAATTGTGAAACGACCTGTCATCCCTTACGGCCCTATCGGGAAAGATCTGGCATCTGTTGATTTGTAGCAGGTACGTCGTAGACCTACTTTTCCAATTTTGTGGCATAATATTAAAATCAACATGTCTCGCTACACAGTGTGCACCGATAACACTCAAACATTGACGGAAGCTTGCACACATATACTATAAACGGTTAGGAGGAATAGTGGGGCGCGTCTTCGTGGATTGCACTATCTGTACTCGCTGTTATATTATAAAATAAAAGAATTCAAATTACTTCGTTATTACATCATAATGATTCTGATCTTTAAGGCTGAATAACGTTGAATTACACACCCTTTCTGTTTGAATTTCACACACTTACATACGCTTGAAATTATAAAGTTTTAGTCGTCGTAAGACTATGTTGAGCATACACTACTGGGTTTTGTTATTAAGTTTAGCCTAGGTCTCAAAACCCGAAGCATAAAATATTAATCTTAAGACATTTTTTATTTTTTATTTAATGTTTATGATTGTGTTGACCTTTAGATTTCAGGGCTGAAATCTTAACGTTATTAAACTGATTATACTATCTGATCTGACTGATCATACACAGGGACTACTATGGTAGTAGTCCCTTTGCGTCGTAAAAGAGTAACTAAAGCCTGAAATAATATGTTTTAACACGAATCTGTATCGTAGACACAACTAATTTCGACAGATCTATTTACCATTCTAACCATTATTTAAGTATACTCTCTCAAAGTGTTAGATGAAATCTAAATAGGTGGCTAAATTAACGGGTATTTATTTCAATGTCTCCTCTAAAACAAATGGAAATTATTGCATTTCTGTTTTTAGGGTTTCGTAAAACGTAAAAACGTCTGTTTGTCTGTCCGTCCGTATGTCACTACCACTTTTTCCACTGAAAATTAGTTTGGTTTTAGTTTTGGTTTTTTTAGTACATCATTAATACACTATTATTATAACATCGATCAAAGTTACAACGAACTACAAGAATTTATATGTTATGTTACTTGCTGCTTCGGAACCCCAACCCTTCATGGGGGCGAGTCTGATTCGCACTTGGCCGCTTCGTTTAAAATCAGTATCTACGAGAACTGCACCGTTGCATTACCTATATAAATATACTTATCGTTTTCGCTACGTTTGTACTTAAAGAAAAGACATAATTTTTTTTTTATAGACAAAGGAATTAATACATTGCAAAATAATTATAATCACAGAACTGATAATTTAAATAAACATAAACTTTGTATCTGTCAGAGTATTATTCTGTCGCCAAGCAGTAGTGAGCAAACATGACTGTGTTCCGGTTTGAAGGGCAATGCTTCCAGAGAAATTACTAGTCTAAGAGATAAAATACCTTATATCTCTGAGTAATGCACTGCATACGAGCGCAGTGCAGTGCTAGGTAATGATTTGGACTCTTCGTGTTCCAAAAGCTACGTGTCACTGTGCTGTTATGGACAGGCATGCTGTTTACCATCAGGCACATGTCATGCTCGGCTTGTAACTCTATACTATAAAAAAGTATCAAGATTGGATTAAATCTTGAAACATCTGCTTTGATTGTTTCATCACAATCATCATCGCCATCATAATCAGTCCGTACTCTTCGTCAGTTGACAATAGCCCTCTTCCATAGAAAGTCACTCCGACCAACCCTTACTTGCTTTTGCGACCGTCTCTAGATGACATCTATACATTTTTACTCCATCTCGGCTCACACTATTCTACATTTACCGATTTACGCTCTCCACTCCACAACCTGACCCAAAAGCTTTCGCTTAAAATGGTCAATATTGATAAGAAAACTACAAAAAATGATATTGGAACTTGGAATATAATTTATTACAAGAAAAACCAAACTTACGTAAGACGGAGAGGGAAAAACGTTAAAAAATAGATTATTCTATCACAGTCATCCAAAAAAACGTAAGGGCTTATGACAACTTTTGGAATAGCGAGTGGATAATGCCCTCCGTCCGGTATAATTCAATAGCGGCTCGTTGGCGACCCTCCAAATTGAATAACTAACTGTCGATTAGTGCGGGAATAAGGAAAAAACTGAACGGAAAACTCTGGAAAGGAAGTCGTGTTTAACATTCACTTAACATGTTGATAAAAAACAATATTGAAATAGAATACATGTTGGGTAGATTTTTTAAGTGTCTTGTTCATAATTTATTTTATCTGACAAAACAAAAACCGACTTCGATTTAAAATTAAATTAAAAAACTTGGCCAAATTTCATAGGAAGCTATCACTGTAGTCGTGGAAGTATATAATAAACCCATAAACCCATCAAAAACATAAACGTAAAATGAGAGCCACGTTCGATACTATAAGAATTGATTGTTGACTTCAACAGCAAAAGAAGTGAGATGTAAATGGGTGCCAAGTTTAATGATCAGTCCTGCAAAGCCACATAGCATATTTTGTAAGAACTTAACATTTGTTGTTTTCTTATAACTTAACATAACGTAACATAAATAAGTCCCAACTGTGGGAACATTAAAATTTAGTGGGTTCCTTTTTCTATGCTTACTTACACTATTGCTGTACGATTAACATTGAAATAATAAAAATTATCGCATTTAAGCACTTCACAATTATAAATACTAAAACCCATAATATACATATTATGTAAACAGTATAGTGACGAGCAGGACATGTGCCTGATGGTAAGCAACATGCCTGACATATAACAGCACAGTGATACGCAGCTATTGGAACACGAAGAGTCCAAATCATTACGTAGCACTTCACTGCGCTCGTCACCCAGATATCTAAGTTATTATAATATCTCTAAACCCTGGAATCTTTTATGTCTATATCTTTGTCAATGATAAAAATGACGATTTTAGGACGTTAATATCTAAATAACCGTTTGAGATATGTTTATAAAATTTGGAGCACATATTGATATCCTGCAAGTCTCAATGTGTGAGCAATTTCACAAGTTAATCTGCAATAGTTTTTAAGTTATAAGGAGAACAAAAGTAGCTCCAAATGGTTCGTGTAATAATACACATGGTACGGCTTGCCAGTTTACTTGAATTAACTTGGCTGGCCACACTGCCGTGTGTCTAGATAAGGTTTAATATTTAAAGTACAAACCAGTATAATTAAAAAAAATTGGAAGTCGTAGAGACTGTCCATAGATGTGAAAACTTATAACTTGAAATTATAGTATTAAACAGCACTTATGTTGCACAATACGTCACCTGTATAGCTACAGATATACTACTATTACAGATACACGGAAACTCACAAACAAAAAGTGTTTAACGCGCACGCCGCTCAACATTAATATAATGCCAAAAATTCAAAAAATATGCCCTGCTGAAAATGCTCAACATGACTAAAATCGATTATCAATTATTTTCTCATTTACCTATTCTACACGCTTGTATTATGTAGGTTTATTTTTTATCATCGATAGGCTTGTGCTAGACCGTCATCTCGCCTGCTATGGGGCGAAAGTAAACATGCTCCATCATAGACGAGAGCTCGAGATGTTTACCTAAAATAAACTGATACAATCTCAACTTATGATACCTAGATTGTATCCACCGGCAAAATCCACTCAGATAAAGCATGCAATAGTCTATCGTTTTGAAGTTACTGGCTGTGTATAAGGTTGTTTGTCTTGTTAAGGGGGCGCCTAAAGCCAGAAAACGAAAAAAGGACATTTTCGACGCCGCTCACTGAAGTTAAGCAACTAAAAACTATAACAAAAAAAATATTGACGTGTGGGTACAATCAAGAAGAAACACAATAATCGAATAGAATTTTAAAAATAGATCAGAGTTTTTTACAATAAAAAAATAAAAATGACACCGTTTTAATTCGAGTACTCGAAATTATCAGCGATGACCCCACATTATTTTTTGGTAATAAAATTCCTATTTGTACGTTCTAGTAAAGTAACCGAACATTTTTTTTTTATGTTTAGAGTTATTGAGTAATTAAATAAAACTTGGTCAAAAATGGACTCCTGATTAAATATTGATTTTTCCTCCAAACTGTGTCATGCTATTCTCGACTTTATGTACATCACATTAAGAAACGCGTCGCGCGGGTGAAATCTGATTTTTTCCTGGCTTTAGGCGCACTCTTAAATGCCGTATTAGAAAACTTGGCTAATACTCAATATAGTCAATAAAGTTGCGTCACAAATGTAAAAAAAACAATTCCTATTTGATTCTGCTAAAAAAATTACACTTTTACATTATAAAACAATGTGATTCGAGAAAACAATACATAAGTGTGACATTCAAAAGTTTAGGTAAGTCACGAGCTACCGCGAGGAGCAGCTAGTAAATAAAAACACACACTGTGAAATGTTCTGCACTTTTAAAATGTACCAGTTTTATCAAGTATTTTATCGCGGAGTCGATACGCGATGCCTGAACCACACTTACTTAGTACAAATGAACAACAAAGCAATGTAATTCTGAGAAATCTCTTTAATCAGTAATTCAGAACTAATCCAATCACAGCTAGCGCAAAACATCTTCCTTAATCAACAGGTAGGTAAATTGCAACTTTTTCCACATCAGCAGCTAACTTAATTAAACTTAACTTGGTAATTAATTAGCAAGTAATTAAGTCACACTGATAAGATTTATACAAAGATTGGTTAATTAATACGAATAGTTTTTTTTTTTTTTTTATGATTTGTAGGCACTCTCAATTAAAATGTAACCCCTGAATCCACTCATTAGTCCCGTAGGTATTTGCGTGTTACAATTTTGGCGGGAAAACGGGTGTCAGGTTACCTAAGTGTGTTGTTTACGGTTTGGCATATTTTGGCATTTTTTGCCACTGTACTTGTTCGTGTTTAAGCCCATTATTCTCCAGAGCGTTTCAAGACGCTTCTAGCAGTATTTTTTGTTTAAAATATAATTAGTGTACTTGAAATGTAAACTAACATTTTTGACACTTGACTCAATTTTTTTTCGAGTTCTCAAGTTTTCTGAAACTAAAAGATTTTAAATTATACGGTAGACGTAGTGATTTTATGTTTTAAATTTGTTGTTCATGATATAACAAACATGAAAAAACAAAAAAACTGAATTCTATAGCATAAATTGGATTTAAAAAATAATTTCAATAGGTACTTCAGGACCATTTTCCAGCCAAAAATGTTTTTTATTCATTTTACGATGTTTCTATGTAAATGAACTTTAATTTTAAAGTAGTTTATGTCAAAATAAAGACCGGTTCAAGGAGATGCCATTAAACAAAAAAATATGGTATCTTCCCAAATCCAAATACGATTTTTTTTTTCGTGGCATCTACCCAATCACAAAAGCTAAACTTGTTTGGTTTGCAAATGGGAACAGAGAGTTTTGAGCGGGTATGCCAAAATGTTACTTAAACTTAATCGTATACTTTCTACTACCTTTGAATTCCTTTGATTCATTTGAAATTCTAGTAGTTCATGTGAATAACGCGTTCAAACAAAAAACCTTTTCGACTTTATAACAGGTATTATAGTCTAGTCAACAAGTTCAAAAACATGCCAAATAGACATATAGCTCCTAGAAACAGGGGTGATACCTCTTTCGATTCGGAATGGCGTCTAAAAAAAATGATTTTAAGGGTTTTTTAGCACATACAAAATTGCGATAGTTATTAACAAAATAAGATTACAAATAGAAGGTATTTAGTTATTCCTTAATAATTTCTAACTAATGATACTTAAGATATTTTGAAAAAGATCCTGAAAAAGAAGGAAATTTCCAACATAAACTCCTAGAACTCTATCTTTATTATTTACTAGCAGTGACCCGCAGTTTAACCCACGTAGTTCCCGTTCCCGTCGTTTCCGTAATTATCCCGGGATAAAAAGTAGTTTATGTGTTCTTCCAGACTATAATCTAACTGTATTCCAAATTTCAGCCTGATCCGTTCAGATGTTACGGCGTGACTGAGCAACAAACATCCAAATATCGAAACATTTATACTTTGACATTTATAATGACACTACGCTAAAAGAAAAAACATTACGTCATTTGTTAAAAAAAATGTTTATGGCAAAACTAGAATGTCTTGGGATTTAACAACATTTTTTTTTACCATCGTATTACATAGGTGAAATAATGATTTGTTTTTGTAAATATATACATAATTATATATTTATATTATAGTATTGCTTTATATTGATTTTTTTTTAAATTTCATTTTATTTAAATAATTTGTTAGGAAATAGAGATTTATGGTTGTTTTTGTAATATTTTCAAATTTTCGAAGAAATATAACGGTTAATATTATTTGTTTACCTAAACCAAATGGTTAAAGTTGAAAAACAAGGGAATTACTTCTAAAAATAAAAAAACCTGTGTTATTCTATTGAATAGGGTCAATTATGGCTTTTCAAAATACAATAATTCCTAATTCATGATTTTCACAACTGAATTATAATAAAACTATTAAAATCAATAAAAAACAATATTTGAGATTTTTTTTACCAAAACAAACATTATTTCGCGTAAGCAATAATATCGCAAATATATTGTTAAATTCCAAGGTATGCTTGTTTTTCTATAAACAATTTTTAATGTCGTAATTTTTTTTACATTTCACTTCTTTTGTTGTTGAAGTCAACAATCAAGCCAGATATTATAGTATTGAACTTGGCTCTCATTTTACATTTATGTTTTTGATGGGATCCCATTAGCTCTGAAGTGGTGCACCGCCTGGTGACTGGTCCTGCCTTATTAAAATTTTATCTAAATGCTTTCCAAATGACCCTCCCTGACCACAGTAACTTGGTAAGGTGGGGAAAAGCATCTGAAAAATGTTTGCTATACTTGTGGAGAGGCGAAATGTACAGCAAGGCACATATTGGTGGGATGCAAGGTGCTCCTTAATAGGGGTCATTACTCACAGTGCCATGACAGAGTACTTGAAATCATACGTGAAACCATAAGCCTTTCAATAGCTAGAGCCCAAAAAGGATTGACGACAAACAAAAGGCAAATTAACTCGCATATCAAATTTAATTTTGAAGAAAGGTGTAGTAGGTAAGAGCGATATTTAAGCTACTCAAACTGCTTAAACAGTATTATCTTCAGCCAGTCGTACGAAACAACAAATAAAAGTTGAACTACCATTTGTACACTCATCAAACTTGCCGAACATGAAGAAATATAATTTATTTAAATTTAGGTATAACTTTCAAATGTACCTATCTCAAAACTATATTTTTCAAAATAATTAATTGGCTTTTGTTTGTGACGTGCGGTATATTATTATAACTATCAGCTTTGCCCCGATGTCGCAAATTTTGAGTAATTTATAACATTTCCTAAACATTATGATTTGAAATGAGATAAATGACGAACAAAAGACAAATAAAAATCTAAAACAAAATGAAATTTCTCAAAAAAAGTATGTCTTTTAATTAACGATGTTACTTTCATGCTAGACCTTATTTTACTCGGAAAATCTAAATCTATAGTAAAACAATGTAAATACCAAACCTACAAGTTAATTGGTTTCACGTGAGAGCTAAATTAGGTAAGAGTAAGTACGCGTTAATAGCTGTAACACATTAATTACACCTTTTACGGTAAATTACCAAAGTAGTATTTAACGATCATTATGACTGTTACTTTTCATTCGAAATTTGCGCGGTCTACGGTTACTTTCCAAAATCATACAATAAAAATAACCATGGCGTTTCTTTTAAATCTACAAGTGATATTAGGGCTGTTTGCGGTATTCAGTGCAAGTTTCGCAGTTGATAATTGCACCACGATTTTATTTGGTACTTATAGAATTAATAATAATATTTTATGTGCTTTTGTCGTGTACTTAAATAAATTGTTTTTGCGGTGTATATTGTATCCACTAAATGAGAAGGGCTGTGTATTTCTCGATTATCCGTAAATCGCTATTGTGATTTTTTGTGTGCAGATGAATTATTATATGGTATATCAATCAATTCACCTAACCACGCTTTATTTATAATAACTGGTTATTATTTTCAAAAATACTGAAATTTTGTTTGAAAAAAATACTTTTGTGTAGATCATTCATTAATATGGAATTACTTTTCAGGACAACAAACTTTGAGCCAGCGTCCTCTAACCCGCGCTTATTTTTCTCCCGGGGCAAAAATTGAGGAGATTCATATACATTCGGTAAGAATCTATTGGAGTTACATGTCGTTAATATTAGTGTTATAAAAACTGCACAACGCGACTGTTTTCGCTTGAAGTAAATGTTCAAAATTCAATTACCTTTGTTTAGCTATGATACATTGTGCGTATTGGCTTATTATAAGTAGTACCAAACACTACTAGTACAAACTTGAAAACACGGATAAAACCATGTTTTCTAAAAATTCAACCTAGCTAGATTGATTCATCGCCTTCGAAACTTCCTGTATACTCAATTTCATAAAAATAGTTGGAGCCGTTTCCGACATTCAGAGTCAAAGTATATAATAAAATAATTACTTGCACTCGCAATAATTGCATAAATTCCATCTTAGGGCCCCTTCACATTAGGTTGCAAGCAGCGCGGCAGCCGCGTGAGCTACTACAGCGTGACCTAATGTGAGCGACCTAATGACTAACGCGCTTTTACGTATTAAACAAATAATAAATATTGGTGCACAATTAACACACAACACCATCTGACCCCAAACTAAGCAAAGCTCGTACCATGCGTATGACGGCCAGATAGCTAAAAATATAATACTTATATCCCCAGAATATAAGAAAGTATAAGAAACACCCAGACACAGTACAAATATTTGAATTCATTACACAAATATTACAGTAAAAATTAAATGTATTCTCTTTTTCTGTCTCAGGGTTGTGAAGCCTTGGGAATGTTGGTGACAGCGTGCGATGACATCTCTCCAAACGTTTACGTGAAAAGCATCACAGAAGCTCTCATAGACCGTCAGGGTTCTTTAAGCTTCCTTGGATATGTCGACGTAGTTGCTTTCTGCCCCTACAATTTGAGCATCGTTTCTCCTAAATCACAATCAAAAGAACCTCTGAATGGATCTAACGAATCTAAAACTGTCGTACAATAAATATAATTACGATTATGATTCCAAATAAATCAGAATGAATTTGAATGAATAAATGATTTTTTTTAATTGCTCACACCACTACAGTGATACTGTATGTATTTAGGAAAATAGTAAGACCAGTGAAACAACTGTCGATCTTATCGCTGAAAATGGTTTCTTCCAGGCAACCTTGGCAAGGACAAGAATCTTGGAAAACTCAAAGCGTGGTGCGTTACAAAGGCTACTATATATTATTATAAGGATATAATAAGAATACTTCTTGAACAATTACTTCAAATCTAAACAACATACTTTAAGTTAAGTATAGGGTTATTTATTTTCGAATTATTGTTATCAGAAAACGATGTAAAGATCCCAGAAGTCAGCAAGTTATTTTGTTCCCGTATAGGTAGCGCTTATAATATAATTACAGAAAGTTAAAAAAAAAAATACACAAAAAAGATAAATTAAAAATTGGGTGCGTGGCTCGGGAATCTTCTCGTTGTGTATCCTGGGGATCAGTCGATAACTGCTCAAATCCTAGTAGGTTCATGTCGACTGATCGGTAAGTCCGACCATAGTGGAACAACACTGTATAGTGAGTAATTACCAATTAATACCAGCAATCTAATGTCACTTAAAATAAAATTCTAGCAGCACCCCGTGGGTTTACCCACTTGGTTCCCGTCCCCGGTTTTTCCTGGGATAAAAAACCTATGTGATATTCCAAGCCATATTCTGACTGTGTTCAAAGTTTCAACCCGATCCATTCAGACGTTCCGACGTGATGGAGCAACAAACATCTATATTCGTATTATAATATTACTAGCAGTGTCCCGTGGTTTTGCTCGAGTAATTCCCGTTCCCGTTATTTTTCCGGGATAAAAAGTAACTTATGTTTTGTTTTACTATAATCTAACGGTGTTCCAAATTTCAGCTCGATCTGTTCATACGTTTCGACATGATTGAGCATACAAATAAAGCATACAAATATTTGCATGTATAATAATTTTATTAAGTTAGTTCGAAGTAGGATTGCCAAAGATTTTTCGCTAGAATATGAAAATTGTTTAACTTACTTCAGGATTTTTTCTTATTCCTTCAATTTTTACGTTATTACCGTTGTTCACTACAATATCATCACTAATTACGGAGTATTTATAAATAGATAAGGACAACAAATGATACCATTTCTGTTAAGAAATCATTGACCCTTGAGGTGAATCTTTCTGCTTGTTCTAAATAACAAAATTGAACCTTAACTAAATTGGTCCAAAAGTCAAAAGCCTTTCTCATTTCCTCATCCCATAAACCTCATCACTGTTATAGATCTAAATGAATAAGGGCTGCGTTAAACAGGCTACATACGACGCAACTTTATGTCGCTACAATATTATTATGACGCTATTAGTGCGCCTTTTCATGAACTATTTCCCAGTAAATCGCTAGCCTCGTTTAGTTGGCGTTATTTACAAAAGTCTCGCATACTAGGCTGTGGTAGGGCGGTGAAAAGGTCTATTTTTGTTTGCGTATGCCGTAGAAACGTAGCGTGGCGTGTTGAACTAAGGCAACCCCTCCAATTAAGGGGCAGGCAAAGTACGAGTGTACGTAAGCAGGTCGAGCGATATCATAACGTTTACACACGACTTTTAAACCAGACTGCTGCTGAGTTTATGAAGCTTTCCATTTTATAAATCCTACTTGTTCACGCCATGCATATTTTAAAGTGAATTCATGATGTTTGTCCGTTGGTCGCGGAAACGAAATATCAGCCAAAAATTGTGCGCTTTATCCGTCGTGAAAATATTTGAACTACAACAACAAAGATGCAAATCGCATAAAATATCTTCAATAACTTACTCGTGCATTAAAAATAAAATAAAGGTTGTTGACAGATCTATTTATATGCGTTATAATTTATAATTGGCCTTAACTAGATATTAATAAACGACTTTCAATGAACTTTTAGGACAGCTTTTCTTTCGACGCAGGCTTCTAAAGATTTTCATATCGCTCCTGGTTTTACCCTTCCTCCTCCTTTTTTGGTTTTATCCTGGTTTTGGTTGGCATTATAGACAAACTATTTTTTGAAATCGTTTTAAGGACTGGATCAGCATAAACAGTAAAAACTCGAGGCCTTCCCTCGCAACGACATAGACAAGGTCATAATCCACTACGACTCAAAAGATTCTTATAAATATTTAACAGTGATTGACAGTTTATTGTTAAAATTGAGATGGCTAAAATTATTTATTAATATATTTTTTATAAGGTTAGAAGTCCAGTTTACCAAGAGAAGTGTTTATTACATTCAAATAAATAACTTCTTGATGTATGTACAATTATGTTAATGCCAAAACATATCTTCTCAAAACAAAAATGCACTAAATATTTATGTCTAACATTTCAATTCTGTTTCATTTTACGAGGAATACGACGCATTACATAAATGAGTATATACTTAAGCACATAAATTACGCATGTTAAGAAACCTAATCCTAACGACTAAGTTTTTAAGGCATATTTTACTTTGTGCTTTGCGTATACTTCCAAGGCATAGTGGTACTCAGTAGTATCATTTTACTTTTGGTTCTCTTATCTACAAAATCTAGCATCATAACACGAACCGAGCTCTAGTTAAATCGCATTTGCCGCATAATTAACAGATAAATAAATGGCTCCATTTGCCTTAGAACAGTGGACCGTAATTACACCACCGAGGTTTCTGTTAGATTCAGAGAATGCCAGATTAGGGGTAATTAAGTCTTGTGGGAGTGCACCGCCACTGCTATTATATGGGATAATGAGGTGTCCAGTCGGAACATAGTCCCACATGCAAATTGAATTTTACGAAGTCATCGTGAAGGGTCAGAAATCGATATTCAGTTACCTTTTACTAGCGAATTTAAGTGATGCTTATCTTTAATTGAAGCTTCGAGAGTAATTTTATTCATTAACTAACATCAACCTGCGACTGAATTTTTTTAATTCCTTTAGGAACTCTACAATTTTTTGGGATAAAAAGTCTAATGCGTTATTTCAGACTGTAATCTATCTGAGTTCCAAATTTCAGCTTGTTCTGCTGGGTTTTTACGACGTCATTGCGCAACAAACATCCGAACTTTCACATTTTTTATGATATTAATTGGTCACAAAATTCACATCTGGTAAACCTCGCATTCATGTTTGGTGTTTAATGTCGAGTAAGCTTCTTCAAAGCTGTTTTGTGATA
Source organism: Ectropis crepuscularia (assembly GCA_963693475.1). Lineage (NCBI taxonomy): Eukaryota > Metazoa > Arthropoda > Insecta > Lepidoptera > Geometridae > Ectropis > Ectropis crepuscularia. The sequence goes on from OY856346.1 coordinate 12,485,507, forward strand.
ATGTGTTATCAAATCTACACTTAACTTTACACAACACGAACAAGTAATACCTTTAATATGGTAGGACAGCTAAAAAGAGTCTGGAATGTTGCCTATACGTATTTCAAATACAAAGCAGATTTTCCAAGTTTAACTGGTGCCTAGATACCGCAACGCTATGCCCAATCATCCGAAAATCTTTTGTGCCCTTTTGAAACGGCTATCCGGCGTTAATAAAAACGGATACCCAAAGGCTCGCCGACACGCTATAAAAGGAGACTCACAATTATTTCGCGGCACAACCCTATCTCTAGCCACTGAAAGAGTCGTGCACGGCGAGAATGTCGACAAAAATTCCAATACTGGTGTCAGTAGCGTTGCGTGCCACACGTTTTCGGGTCACACGAACTTACTACCTGAAAAAACTGGGGTAATATTAAATATTCATGCCGTAGTCGACTGCGACTACGGCTGAGCCTAAATACCGCCTACTTTACTAAATCTAATATAGAGATAAATTGCGGCCGATTAAATACCTCTCATCCAAGCGCTCTGTGAATATTTTATGACAGTGCACTAAGTTATTAAGAGGACGGCTTTATGTTAATCGTATTATCGTTAATGAAATCCACATTATTTCTCTTATTTATGTTTTAAGATGTAGGGAACGAAAGGATAATTCTCAGGGGCTGGCTTTAGTGAGAGGAACAGTCAAGAACCAAGTTTAACAAGTTATTCAAACCGGGAAGGAAATTAATTAATTTTTAAATAACAAGGGAGTGTTCGTTCTCAATTTCACTGAAATAATTTATTGAGATATTGTAGTGAAACTAACCTTTTAATAAAGACAAAGTCTAAATAGAGAGATAGATCAAATAGTATGGACCTGATAATGGGATAGGACAAAAACCTAGGTTCTCTATTGCGTTGTATATTTTTTGAAGTGTGTGTGAAAATAAGTTTTTATTTTGGCGCACATATAGTTTTTTTGTGGGCTGTGAATTGAGTTCAAACGTCACGTTCGTAAATGAAAGAAATCTTCGGGTAAGCTCGGATGATAATTTGACTGTAGTAGGTATGTTAGTATGATTATTTATATAATTTGACACAATTGTTTTTGTTGTTTATAATTATTATTATTAGTTTTATTATTATTATTTTATATTTTTAAATTTAGAGTCTTGTTTGTATATTTTGTGTTAATGATTGTAAGTTAAGGCTTGTCGCACGTGTTGGCATGTCTGTAAGTGCGACAAGTAGTTAATAAATAAATAAATAATAAATGGTCTAGATGGCCATGGTCATGACCATTGCCATGGCAACGCCCTTCGGTTTCACCCGCGGAGTTTCCAAAGCGGGACATCAAATTCTGAGTTATTTTGTATGTATGTTACGCGATAGCTGAATCAATTTTGATGGCTTTTTTTTTTGTTTGTTAGATCATAGTTTATACGAACAAACGAACATTATATATTTTACTAGCGGCCCGTTCCGGCTTTGCTCGGATAATAACCTAGATACCAACCGCAGCGCAATCTACCGGGCTGATTTGTGAATCTTAACCATCCAAGGCCCTACTTAAACGTATACAAAAAAATCCTTCAAATTGGTCCAGCCGTTTAGGAGGAGTTCACTTACAACGAAAAGCGAAAAATGAAAAGCCTTGTCTTTTTTCTATCGGAATGCTCGTAGCTCGAAAAGGCGACATCGTTTCATGGTTAATGTTCCAAAGACACGAACGAAGAGATTTGACTCTACTTTTGTGATAAGAACGTCTAGGCTGTGGAATACGTTGCCTGAGTGGGTTTTCCCCGATGCTTACAATCTTTGTGTCTTCAAATCGAGAGTGAATCGGTTTCTTTTAGGTAAACACGCTCCATCGTAGACTGCATCGTCACTTAGCATCAGGCGAGATGGCGGTCAAGTGTAAACCTATAGAAGTTTAAAATTAAAGTGGCATTGATTTATACATTTATAGATATACGTAGAGTAACATGTGGCTGAATGACTTTTAGTATCCATGTCCAAGAAAAAATTCAATTAATGTGCTATGTACCTAGAAGTTAAGATCGCGATAAAAAAATCATAATTAAATACCTATACTAAACACAGGGACACAACAGCGAAGAGCAGTTGACTATATTATCTTTTTCGCTCTGGCGCACTTATAGGTATTATCTTTCTCGCTCTAGCATCCCAAGTTCACCCTAAAATTTCTTATCATACCCGAACCCGAGCGTGACGCTAGAATTCAATTCACAGCCCACGAAAAATCTGTCTAGGCGCGCCAAAAGAGGTTTTCACTTCAAAAACTTATATTTATTCCAGCGCTGGATAGCTTACTGGAATAATGGAAACCGGCACTGGAATGCATCAATCCAGTGCCAATGCATTCCAGTGCCGGTTTACATTATTCCAGTAAGCTATCCAGCGCTGGATTCGGTCGCTGGACTGGAATAATGTAAACGGGGTATTTATAAGAAAATGAACCTTCTTGAACCTTATTGAACTGTTTAAACCTTCCCTTAGCTACGACAAATATTTCAAAACCAAAATCAGCCAAATCTGCCCAGCCGTCGCCGTCGTCGAGTTTTAGGAGACCCACGAACAGTAATTCATTTATATATACATATATAGACTAGCTGACCCGGCAAACGTTGTTTTGGCATATAAATTATTAATACAAATTTTAAAAATCTAACATAGGTAACCCTAAACTTTAATAATAAAAATAAATGTTTATTTTTGTAAAGCAATTTTCGCAAGCTCCGGGAAATTTTAATCGAAATAAAGTGAAAACGTTTACAGAAAAGACGATAATTGATCAGTTATCGAGCGGGATGAAAAATGATTAAACTACTAAAATACATATTAAAAAATAGGAGTTGGTGATAAAAAGGTAAAAATTTAGGGTTGTATGTATGTATTTTTAACGCCACATTATAAAAAAATAAAATGAAATTTTTTTGTCCAAAAAAAAAATTTGGGGTGAACAACACTTAGGGGTATGAAAACTAAATAGTAGCCGATTCTCAGACCTTCTGAATAGGCATATAAAATTTGGTAAAAATCAGTATAGCCGTTTTGCAGGAGTAAGGTAACAACGAAAGAGCTTGCTAAACTTATGTACCTATGTCTGGACGGTTGTGATGTTTTTGTAAGGATGAAATCGCGCTCTCACAGAATTCATCTATTATTTTATTATTTAAATGCCTTTTGTGAAAACCTTTTTTTGTTAAAACCCAAATAAGGTTACAAAACGGTAATGTAAAATAATCTTCGTGGTAAGCAGCAATGTGCAAACATTGCTATGTTCCGGTTTGAAGGATAAAATTTCACACGAAATTACATATCAAAGAGATTAATAAATCGGGTTACGACCGCATTGCAATTAATTGGACTTTTCGTATTCAAAAAGCTACTTCGCATTGTGTTATTATGTGTTGTTGCTTACTATCATGGCGCATCATTTACTCGTCTCGATACCTGATAAATAAAAGTACCTGGGTCACCGAGCTTTGCTCGGTTTAAATACTAAAAATACTTAGATACTCTTAGATTTTCTTTAAAAAAAAAACTTAAAAAAAAAAAGAAGCCGTCTGGATTCGAATCCGCAGCTACTAATTCGTGACCACCACGAAAGCCCGACTTCCCGTCTGAGCCAATTATGCTGTCGCGTCACGCGGCGAAATTTACCTTCGCATTCTAATGTCTAATGTGATAGTTTTTCGTTGTCTAAAAACGCGCATAATATGCGTTTTTTAAAAATGAAACCTAGTTAGATCGATTCATCGTCCCCCAAATCCCCTGCATACACAATTTCATGAAAATCGTTCGAGCCGTTTCCGAGATTCAGATTCTATATATATATACATATTTATATAGGTACAAGAATTGCTCGTTTAAAGGTATAAGATAAACGTACTAAATTCACAGAAAGCAAACTGACGCTTTTCGTTCAATGCGCGCCAGTTTTGTTAATCCAGCTTAGATAGCAAGAGATTACAAAGTCGTGTTTAAACAGCATAACGTGCCTTGGCTACCGATAGCTCGATAGTCGACTTTACAAATGCTGACTACAAAATCGCTTCTGTACACCCGAAGTCAATGAGCGCTGGAGCTCAAAACGTTGCGGTCACCATCCAATTTTCCTTTGAGCTTCACCTGCGAAGCGGAATCCGTGAAAACATCTACCCTATCAACAGATAATACGGTACATGTGCTCACACATTCCGCTGTTTCCAGATGAGATTCTGAGATAATTGCTCCATTTTGTTTGTTAGTTAAACAAAGTTAACCGGATAGCGTGATACATCATATAAATTAGTTTATTTGGCCCAACGTATAAGCATTCATTGCCACTCAGCGTGGTAATGCTGCTAGCGTGCTGGGTACGCTCCCGACTGGTAGTGCTCTTGAACATCTTGATTATCTGTAGACCTTCATTGGTATATTGATCATTCAGATGTGATTTGTGTGTTATTTATTTATTTATTTCAAAGTTATGAGCAAGCGTGTTGCTTACTATCAGGCCCATGTCTTGCTCGTCTCGTCACTCTGCACATTAAAAACCCCTAAAAATTCAAACAATTACGATAAAGATTTTTAATAATAAATATATAAGTATACTTGTACACACAAAGTTGTTAATTGAATATACACATACGTATTTATCACACAATTATTTGTCTTGGATGAAAATTGAACCCACGACCTACAGCTTAGTGAACTCGCTACTGAACAATGAGAGTACATAAATAGCGCGTTTTTAGGGTTCCGTAAAACGTAAAAACGGAACCCTTATAGATTCATCATGTCTGTCTGTCTGTCCGTTCGTATGTCACAGCCACTTTTTTCCGAAACTATAAGTACTTTATCGTTGAAACTGGGTAAGTATATGTATTCTGTGAACCGCATTAAGATTTTTCACAAAAATTAAAAAATACAAAAAATTTTGGGTGTGCCCAATACTTAGAACTGAAAGTCATTTTTTTTTCATCAAACCCGTACGTGTGGGCTGAAGTAACGAGTTACGATATATATTTTGTGACTTACTTAACGACCCGGAAGTGCGTAAAATCTAGTGTCAGGATGGGTAAAAACATATAGGTATTCTATCTTATCCCGTCTTCCGAGTAATTTCCGGGTAAAAAATCAGTAAAGCCGTTTTGGAGGAGTAAGGTAACTAACATTGTGACACGAGAATCTTCTAATATATAAAATTGTCGTGTCACAGTGTCAGCTACCTTACTCCTCCGAAACGGCTTTACTGATTTTTACCAAATTTTATATGCATATTCAATAGGTCTGCGAATCGGCTACTATCTATTTTTCATACCCCTAAGTGATAAGGGTTGTTCAGCCATATTTTTAAATTTTGTTTTATTTTTTTATAATGTGGCATTAAAAATACATACAACCCTACATTTTTACCCTTTTATCAATAACCCCTATTTTTTAATAGCCATTTTAGTCTATACTAATATTATAAAGAGGAAAGATTTGTATTTTTGTATTTTTGTATTTTTGTATTTTTGTATGTATGTAATAAACTCAAAAACTACTGAACCGATTTCAAAAATTCTTTTGCCAAGAGAAAGCTACATTATCACTGAGTAACATAGGCTATTTTTATTACAAGAAAAAATTGTGATCTTTGGAATTTTTTACTAAAACCAACGCAAGGTATAAAAAAACAGCCATAAAATGGCATTCATCGCATACGCTGCGGAAAGTACCAATGATAGAACCAAACAATGTTCTACAATATTATAGAACGTATTAAAATCTACAAAAAACCTCGCGAGAGCATATGTCTAACTACAGTAATTACGTCGCTACAACTGCTTTTTTACATTTTAAAAGAAGATAAAAATGCCGATCAACTTAAGACCATGCTATTCATACATTTGTTTTAATTCTTATCAAAATAAATTATTTTTTAATCAAGACTGCTTTATCACCTATCGATTCCTTTTTCAATTATTAAAATCGGACATTCCATTCAAAATATATTACGAAATTAAAAATATCCATCCTAAATATTTGCAACGACGCGACGGCCGGCAGAATTATGAAGAGTGTACATACAGTACAGCGTTCATCCCAGTCAGAGTGATTTTATCTCAGAATACTTCTTTATCATGTACCACGTAGGTACATCGTTCCAAGACTAGGTACTCAAAATCAAAGAAATCACTTTGAGAGAAGCTTCAATTTCTCGGTGTCCGTTGAGGCTGAGAGAGTTGTTTGTGGTAATATTATTATTTTGTTTTCCCTCGGAATTATGGCACATTTTTGAAGACAATTTGTGTCAAGACATCAAACATACAGCCCAACAACGAGATCCGGATTATGATGTATATGTCGCAACCGGATTGTATAGTTCGCCATATTACATTACGGCTAGCCGTTTTGAAAAACGGGGCCGTTTTGTAATGCGGCGGTTCAACGATTAGCCGCATTGTCATTGCAATACGTTCTTCAATAAGGCGGTCCACGTTCAGCCGCATTGTATTACTGCTTATGTTGTAGGAAGACCATATTTAAAAAAATAACAACACAAAATCTAAATGAATTTCATTTATCTGAATAAATTGATCGATTATTTCGTACGATATTCCGTACTATTTTTTTACAACATTTTACCTCTCACATAAAGTTTGAAAGCCCATAACTTGATATCGGTGACGGTACCTACACCTAAGAAACATGGTGAACTTCCATAGACAAGGGTCTATTATCGAAACATGTTCCATCGTAGATAGCATCGTCGCTTAACATCAGGTGAGATGGTGGTCAAGTTACGACCTATTATAGTTTTAAAACTACTTGCATGGCTCGCTCCACTCAGGACCTCCCTTGAGCTTCTGGCTCCCGCATTCTTTTAAATACACTCTAGGGGTAGTAGCGCCAAGACTAGGTGGAGTCGGGGTGCTCCGGGTCGGATCTGGGTCTCATGTAACCTACCCGGTCCGATTTAGTCTTAACAAGGTGGACGGTGGAAACGAAATAGTATCCAAGTAACGCCCAGGGTGATAAGTGCCACCCTAATAATATTGTGTACGATTCCTCCAAACTCCAGAATCCACTGTCACTTTAGAAATTTAGGAACACACAGTATTCAACGCCATAGTTGTTGTTATAGGCAGCGCCATGAGTGTTAAGAATCGGAACTAAAAATTGTCAAAGAGGCGGTTAATCTCTCGCTTTATTACATTACGGCTAGCCGTGTTAGCAATTTAGGAACACACAGTATTCAACGCCATGGTTGTTGTTATGTCAGGCAGCGCCATGAGTGTTAAGAATCGGAACTAAAAATTATCAAAGAAGCGGCTAATCTCTCGCTTTATTACATTACGGCTAGCCGTGTTGAATAACGTATGGCGTTGAATACATTCCAGTGGTTTTTAAATCAGCTGTATTCAATCCGGCTGATCGTTAAACCGCCGCTTTACAAAACGGCATTTAACCAACTAAGCCACCAGGCCAGGCAGTTTAATGTTTTTGAACTTTAAAGTTTTGGTTTTTAATTTTGATCTTTTGGAAAAATTTGGTCATGTACATTTCATTTAGCATACCTACTTAACAAAAAATTTGACCCCGTGCGAAGCCGGGACGGGCCGCTAGTAATTTAATAATTTGACAGTGAACTCCTCCTAAACGGCGGGACCGATCTGAATGATTTTTTTGTGTGTGTGTACACACACAAAAAAATGTGGATTCAAGGATGGTTTAGATTCACAAATAAGCCCGGCAGATGGCGCTGCAGACAGTGTCTAGGTTATGATCCGAGCGAAGCCGGAACGGGCCGCTAGTTTTATATATTAAAAAGATACATTTGAAAGACAAATCAAATTCCTTGAATATAATAGCCCATCAATCGCTCAGTTTATTTTTCGCTTTTAAATGTCTTTTTGTGGTTTTGAAGTGGCTTTAATTTTTTGTAGAAAGTAGTTTATTTTCAATGTTCGTTGAGTACCGACAACAATACATACATATTCATAACAAACATGAACAGCTAATTTTGTTAACAACAACTTTAACTATGAAACAATCCTCAATCGTGAAAAACCAGAACGGAATAGTTCTGGTGTACCGCCATTTATCAGCAATTTTAAAGATTTTCTTAGTTTTTAAATGTCAGGTTATTCTTAACTGCGGTAGTCCAAAAACTTGAAAAAAGTGTTCTCCCAGAGGAGTCCACAAACGTCTCGGGCAAGCCCATAATACGCTTCATACGACCTGTTAACTAGTTTCTAACAGTTTTACGGGGCTGTTACGAATTTACGTCACTTCTTGGCCACTTGCTAACGGCGTTACATTGTCTTTGTCCAAGTGAAGTAAGTTATTCAGCTCAAATTACTTATTCAGGTCTTGAATTCAGTAGAGTTCATGAGTGCATGTGAATGACAGACAAAACACAAATAAAACGTTAGATAAAATTGCGTCGCTTTTCGGATGGACAAAATCTCGTATTACCGACGTGCGTTAATAACGGTAGGTATATTTGTAGCTATACAGGTAACGTATTATTGTTCAACATTAGTATTGTTTAATACTAAAATTCTCAATTATAAGTTGTTATTTCTAATGTCATTTTTTAAAATCTAAAATTGGCTTTTGCTCGAACGCCATCTCGGTTAAGTAAAGTGATGATACGGCCTTAGATGGAGTGGTCATATTTAAAGAAACCAATTTACTCTCGATTTGAAGACATGGATTATATTTATCGGGGAAAATACACTCGAGCAGTAAATTCCAATGATTGACTGTGCGTATTGGAATTTTAATCTAACAGCTTTGCTCTAGTTTTCAGAACATCAATCATTTAGCGGAAAAAAAACGTTTTAACTTATAGTACATGTAACCTAATTGTTTGAGCATAATGTGATAGGAACAAAACTTGTCCATTGTACAATGTAGATACATCGGAACTTGAAACATCAGCAAAAATCGAACTCACGGCTTCACGCTTGACCGTCAATTTGTTCTTGTTACCTATGATACGACTTCTTTAAATATGAATTACACATATTTCGTTATTGGAAATTTCACTCAATTAGAACAATTTCACGAAGGCACATATCCTCTGTAGTAAATAAAAGTAATTTTACCGATAATATTAGGTATCTTGTCTATTACCCAAAAGTTTCTTAACCTGAGGTTCAGTAAACGCTAAAGGATTCATGACACAAATTTCTAAACTGGTAGGGTTCACATAAAAGTTGACATAACCTGCTTTCCATTAAATCCATGTCACTCATTTTTTTTTCAGTCTTTTTTCTTAGACATTGCTTTGTTTTGAATAATCTGATCTAAAAAAAACAGACTGTTTTGAAAAACCACGTTAGAAAAATTAAGGCTTAAAATTGTTATCGATTCAACAACGGAATTTATATACATCGCCTTAGGTTAAGATCAGTAATAAAATTTTATAACTATCTTTAAATCTCGCAATCTTGTTTCTTTAGTGAATTCTTCGAAATCACACTTAGATAAACAATATGTAAACTCTTTGCACAAAATATTTCAACATTGACCCGTGCTAAGGCGTTTAGTATTTTAATAAGTAATTGTACGAGTAAACGCAGTTGCAAATAGAACTATTAGCAATTTTCGGAGACAGTGTCCAGAAATAGGGGATTACTATTCCTTTTCTGCCATTAAGGCCGCTATGTATTAAGTTGTATTTCTTAAAAAAATGCGTTTTAGGGATAAGTTTATTGGTCTGGACATTAAGATATTTCCGGCAAATTTTACTAGATCATCTTTTATTACTGACCTTACATTGAACCAAACAATCGAATTTGTCATATTCTAGAGTTCATTTGCAAACTGTTTACACTGCAAACCTTTAGATTAACGAGTTATAAGATTGTTCGCTGAACTATAAGCAATGATGTTTACCCTTGAATGCGTTTTCCGTCAGAAGTTCATAAGCTGCACAAGCAATTAATTTCCTTTGATGTTTATATTCAGACCTAATCTGGCTAACAAAGTTATTACTGAGATAAATAGTAACTCGTCAAGTATTTTAATAGCTACAGAAATATTTGTACACATATCGGTATCTTTGTATTTAAGTTGTATAACACTTTAATAAAGTTTTGGTATTTTTTCAGGAAAATACAATGGCATTACTCTCATACATTCTGAGTTTGGACGAATTGTAAACTTTACACATAATTTAATGTCGATTTATTTTTAATTAGGTACTTCTCGATGTTACCGATGAGGTATGAGGTACGAGACTTTCTCTCACAAGGGAAGAAACAAGACCATAAACCACCAAGCTGGCCAAGTGCGGGTTGACGGATAAAATATATCTTCGACTGATTATGTACCTACGTGATAAAAATGTTTAGAAAAAATGTGTAGTCGATAAAATCTAATTGAATCGTAATGTATTCAAATAAATTTGTTCCAAGTGAACCTAAACATAGAAATAACTCATTACTCTATTAAGTTGACGTTTTTGTAAATAAACTTACACCAAAATATCACACACATGAAATTCAGAATCCAACTCAGTTCATAGAGATAAAATTCAGAATCCAACTTAATTAGCAAACAAAAAATCGTAGGTTGCTGCAATTAATTACGGTAATTTAAGTTGCAGTAAAAGCGGCAAGGGTAAAAAATTCGATAACACAAAAATAATGTCCTAAAAAGGGCAATAAACCTCATGCAAATAAGATCATTTACAAAGAGTGGGTGGCCGACATGAAAATTAGGCAAAAATCCCGGCGCTCCACACGACGAGATATATTTTCCGTAGGGATGCGCTGGTTATGTTTACGCCGGTTAGAAAAAAAATGGTTTCCTGCCACCTAGGCGACGTTTTTTGAAGTGAAAACTTCTTTTTCATCCCACCTATTCGAACCTAAAAGACGACTTGGTTCGCTTATAAGTGCACCCAAATGTAGTTTTCTATAAGAAACTTTTAGCGGGCATTAATGAGATTTTAATCCTCTTTATAAGTGCGCGCAAAAGATCTTTACCGCGCACTTTTTGAATTTGGAACATCAAAAAAAAAGTTGATTTGGAGGTTGAAGTAAATAATAGGTGTAATGATGTTTTGAATTCACAAAAAAGAATCCCGAGCGTCGCTGGAATATCTCACTTTACCTCACTCTGTATTAAAAAAGCACCCTCGCCGTAAATATTTTATTTTGGTCCCTTGTGATACAATCTACTATACTTGCGTTGAACATGTTTTTATTGAGGAATCTAGAGAAATCTTGTAGATTCGTGTTACCGAAATGTTAGTGTAGCGGCGTAGTTTCAGACCCGTGTAGCAAGACGTGCGTTTTAGACAATTTTTGAGTGGAATCTGATGAGATTCCACTCAAAAATCAATGATATTAGTAGGATTACGTGAGTGTACCATCGTACACTCACGTAATCCTACTAATATCATAAACGTCAATGTTTGGACGTTTGTTGATCAATCACGCCATAACGTCTGAATGGATCGGGCTGAAGTTCAGAACATTGATAGATTATGTCTGGGAGAACACATAAGATACTTTTTATCCCGGAAAACAACAGGAAACGCGGTGAAACCGCGGGGCACTGCAGTGTTAGTAGCAGTATATCTGTAGCTATATAGGATACGTACTATGCAACATTAGCGCTGCTTAGTGCTAAAATTCTAAGTTACTAGTTTTCACTTCTATCCGCAGTCCATAGACATGTTTATTTTTTTCTATTTTGTTGCGGACTACATATTTTTTTTTAAGAGAAGGCCCCGAGTTTCAACAGTGGCAAGAGAGTATGGGCGATTCGTGCAGACTCGATACTTATGTATCGTCAGTAATTATTGTTAGGTACAATGCTTTTTCGAATTGCTTAAATTCTATACTTTGTTCACGACTTACTACTTACTAAGGACCTTATCGGATAGAAATACGGTCGATAACCATAGTTACTGCCAGACACCTACAGACTACGTACACGAAATATTGAGTATCAATTTTATTACCTAAATCATCCAACCATGATCAATGTTGTTACAGTGCGCTGTCCATCCGTTTTATTATACTTATAACTTTGTATCTTGTGATTTATGCTGTTATGAAAAATAATAATGACCATGAAGGACTCGAATCTTCGTTCGAGTCTGACGAGGTTTGACTCTACTTTTGTATCTATTTTTATATAGGTGAATTCGGTACATCGTACACCGTATCGTCGCTTAACATCAGGCGAGATGGCGGTCAAGTGCAAAACTATAAAAGTTAAAAAAAGCCTTTTGCACGCTTTTCACACAAAATTACATCCTCGAATCAGAGCTTCTCACAATTTCATTACACGTACTGAACAGTAGCCGACTGCACATCGTCTCTATGTAAATTTTTTAGTCGACTACAAAAAGGCGCTTCCAAGGGAATATGCTAATCTTGTTAATTAGAGGCGTCGGTGTCCTTCCTGGCTGTGTGGGAGAAAAATACGAGTTCTCGCCTGACTTATGGACGGCATTAATATTGTCCGCACTTCCGTCGGCAAACCGCCTATTTTCCCCATTTGCCGGCCGCGAACCGGGCGGCAAATCGCGCCCGTTACCGACCTCACATGTAAAATTTTCCAGAGTTAATTATTGTAATAGCTTCGGGGTAATTTGTAATGGAAATTGCAAAAATGTGCTATTAATTAGCACGGAATGTCTATGCATTTTATTCCATATGTTATTTCACGGTATGATTAATATGTAGCGAGCAGATTAGTGAGTGAACGTCGGGTTAGGTGATTTAATTATGGACTCTCTTGTTTTGGTTTGATTTTTTAACTAGTTGAAAGTACCCACTTAATAACTGAATCGTCAATCGTGCATAATTGTAACTCTGGTTAAAGCTGTACTTAATTGTTTCTGTCAATGATAGGTTTCTTCTCGACCGCCATCTCGACTAATGTTAAGCGACTATGCAGTTTACGATGGAAGGTGTAGGTATATCTAGAAGAAACCGATCCACTCTCGACTTGAAGCACTTTGTTTCGGCTCTTCACACACACAATATGTGTGACGCTGACAATATGAAAGGATATATAGTGCTAAGTTTAACTCGTAACTTTCCTACTTACTGTAAACATTTTACTTAGCAAAATTTATAAAAAGGACGAGAAGAAACGAGGAGAAAGAAAGGATGAACAAAACTACATATGAATCATTTTCTCCATTTTAATCTCAGAAATGAAATGTATAAATGAAACGTTATTAAACACTTGCATTTGAAAAATACACCAGCTTAGTACATAAATAAAATTCGACATGCCTTAAATCCTGAAAAATCAGAGCGCAAAGTGGCGGAAACCGAAATTGTGTGAGTGTATCGCCACAAAGCCTCGCAAACAGTGAGGTGAGCGAGCACAAAGCGCAGTACTGTAAATCAGATGTACCGCTGAAGATTTATGCGCGAATAAAACCACCGCAGAGACTCCCGCCCATCCAGCGGAATTATTTCAATTTAACGCCAGCCTAGTTGCGATAAATTAATGTAAAGTGTACACAAACTATTGGTTCTCTCGTTAGTGTCCACTAATTAGCTCGCCGTGATTATGCATTAATCAACTAAATCGGTAAGTATTAATCTGGTGACCTACATATACTTACATTCTGTGCTGTGGATTTGAATAGCTTTGTTGTCCTCATGGCATAATTAGTACAGTATTACTTTGTGGCATAAGAGCCCTTGATTGCGATCTGTGTCATTGTTTGAAAGCTAAAAATTTGTTAACACATGCCTTCAATTACAGGTAATAATATCTTATTAATATTGTAGTGGTAGGACTCTTAGCAGAGTCCGCCTGGGGAAGGACCACACCTTTGCCAGTTTAGTAGTGGTAGGACTCTTAGCAGAGTCAACCTGGTGAGTACCACACCTTTGCCGTAATTAATTGCCCTTCAAACCGGAACACAGTAATGTTTGCCCATATGCGGTAGTTATTCTACCGCCAAGCAGTAATGGGCAAACATTACTGTGTTCCGGTTTGAAGGGCAATGTTTCAAGTGAAATATATAGTATCTTAGAGCTCTGGGTGACGAGCGCAGTGCAGTACTAGGTAATGATTTGGACTCCTCATGTTCCAATAGCTGCGTGTCACTGTGCTGTTATGGGGCAGGCATGTTGCTTACCATCAGCAGGGCCGAGCCGCCCCTGTGTGCGAAGTGTGCGGCGCACACAGGCGCCAAGACAATAGGGGCGCCAGCGCCGCACATAGGAGTATTTACATGATCTAGCCGGCCAAAATTACATTTCTCAGAATTACGCTCAGGTAAAAAAAAATGCATTCCTAGAAGAGCCAGGTAGTTGGGCGACCCAACCCTATTGTTGTTTTTTTTACCCACCCCAAATTTAACAAGATATAGTCAGTTGAAATTGAGACATTGCTCGAAGCGGTTGTTTATTTTCAATATTCGTGCTTTAAAACTCAATTTTAACTATTTTTTATTTTATGTTGTGTTGTGAATAATCCAAAATTGGCTATGGATTCTGAAACTGCTAGTAAGTGACTTATTTTACATATTTAAAATATTTAATTTTGTGACGGGATTATATTATTTTTCGTCATTTGAAAAAATACCTGTTTAATTCCCTAATATTTTCAAGAAAATTTAGTTTTACGAGGCTTTTTGTTTTAGTGCCCGGCATTACCCGGCTATAATTTTTATATATTCGTAATATATAGACTTTCTACTTTTAAAAAAAGAAAAAATTGGTTCCTACTAATTCCTACTCCGTCATCTGGAGCGATTTTAGATATCGTACTTAAAAATGTAAAAAAAAATATGAAATTTTGATTTAATTTAGTTTTTATTATTTCAGGACCATCTGGAAGTACTTTAATGACTCGCAAGGAGATATTTGGTCTAATGAGATCACAAAATGATCTCAATTTTAACGACCAATTAGAATATGTTGAAAATTATTTGATTTCACATAAGTCGTAATTTTGCACGCATGAAATCAGAAATGAAGCATCGATGGGTAGCAGCAAAATATAAAAGTGATCTATTTGAAAATTATACACTTGTATTTAAGGTTTTATGAGATACTGAACCATTTCTAATTGATTAAGAGCGATAAATAATTTTGGCCAGCTAGATGTCTCAAATACCCCTCTGTGCGCCGCCACCGATTTTTTTTACACTTACGCAACACCATGTTCTTTGTAGTAGAGTATCGTCGATTAGTAAGTACGTAGGATAGGCACAACATTTGCTTAGTTAAATAACAATTCATAAATTGCTAAGTTGCTGTACTTAGTTTATTGTAAGAGTCTCCCAAGATAATGTTTACGTTTTGGTTTACATTCATTATCGTATCGGCTTTAAAATCAAAACCGCGCCGTGAGTTTGTTTATTTAATTGAGATTATAAACGCAACTCGATACGATGTGTGCGATGCAAGTAGAGTGGTGTCACAACAGGGGTTCCTTGATTTTAAAGAACGAGTGAGCCAAAATAATGGAACAATTATTATTCGAAAGTGTGTGCAAGGTATCTATGGTAAAACATTTCTGTTTCAAATTCCCACTAAATCCATAAGTAAATATTTGTTCTCTAAAGAAATTTGCACTTTTTTGGGTTAAAAAGTACTTAATGTTAAATTCCAGACTAAAATATAAATCTATGTTACAAAATACAACCAAATCTGTTAATAACCCATTCCAATGTTATAAGTAGTTAATTAAACTTTGCACTTTTTTGTGATAAAAAGTAGTTAAGCAATGATAATCTGACGTGTTAGTATAGAATAACATAATTATTATTCTATACTAACACGTCGGATTAACAGAACGAATTGGTTTGATATTTGACACAAGTGTTTATAGTGTAAAATATTATGTTCTCACCGCTAAATGTTCCCACTGCTGGGATTCGGGGCCTTTTCTCGGTTCTCGGTACATGTTGGTTTCCTCGAGATGTTTTTCTCATGAATACATAGACTAAATGGCCGGCAAAACAACGCGAACAAGAACTACGTGATGATATAAATGGGATGTTTGTTGCTCGATCACGTCAGAATGTCCGAACGGATTGGGTTGAAATTTGGAACACAGTTATAATGTGGGGACTGCGCGGGTGAGCCCGTGGGGCAATGCTTTACCCCTGATTACCTTGGATATGTTAAAGTTACGGCTGTTCTAGTCGGGAGAACGGCGCCTGCCGACCCGGAGACCCCGGGTTCACCACTGTTTTTTCGAAGTCATGTGCGTAATGCCGCTAACTTAAAAAACGGCGAAGGAAAACATCGTGAAGAAACCGACATATACCTAGAATCTTTCGAAGTCATGTCACCAATCCGCACTGGGCCAGCGTGGTGGATTATGGCCTTAACTCTGTCCTTGCGAGAGAAGGTCCCGAGTCCCAGCAGTGGGAACATTTAGTGGGCTGTTGATGATGACCTTGGATTTGTTTTTTTGTACAAGTCTAGTCAAGTCTAGTCTAGTCAATTTTCAAGTCCTTTCATTTGATGCACCCATATTGAGAGCGTTATGAGAAAAATGGGTTTTCCACCATTTTTTGGTGGCGACTATCTTGGAATTGAAATTCATAACGGTTTATAGTATTCTACTAGTCAAGCCCTTTCATTTGATACCCATAATTATATTGAGGGAAGTTGTGAAGGAATATTTTATCCGCCACTTTATGGAAGTGGCCATCGTGAATCGATATTGATCAAACATAGCTAAGAACTACTGCAAGGAAACTGGCCTTGGAAATTAAAAAAAACTGCATTGATATGGGCCTATCCCTTTGAGAGCTACGATGCCACAAACGCACACACACACACACACACACACACCGACACACAGGCATTGACGTCAAACCTATAAAACCCCTCTTTTTACGTTGGAGGTTAAAAAGGGGCGCCATAAAGGTTTGGCACACAGGCGCTGGTGGGGGTCGGCTCGGCCCTGACCATCAGGCAAAAAAGATAGGAGTGAAAGGCTAATATGTATTTAACCTTGTGGATGGTTTATGAATTGGAATATTTGTCGTCTTCTTGACATAATTAGTTCAGTATTATGATCTCGTAGAATAAAAGCCCGTGACTACCTGACTTTCGTCAAAGTATAGAAGCTGACAATTTGTTATCGCACGCTTTCAACGACAGATAGCAACGAAGGGCGACTACTATATTTGTACTTGCGAGTCATGGTGACTTCATCTGTTACATATTCGTAACCTTAAGCTATGTGGCAATAATCTAAATTGTCGTAATTAATACAAGACGTATTGCGTAATACTATAGTAGCGATACATGTTAAAGGGCCGGTTAAGTTTGTACTAGATGATATAAATAACAACTTAAAATTATACATTATCTTGAGAACAATAGCAATTAAACAAAATTGAGTCAAAATCGGCCATTGTGTCGAATTGGTTTATACAAAAAGTAATTTATTGGAATTATATTTAAACAAGAATAAAATACTGTTTTTACAAGTGTTAATGGAATTCCGACTACGAAATATACTAAGATTGAACATGTGTTTTGCTCAAGGTATTTAATTAAGGATAATTAAAATTTTAACGCCGAATTCACATACCTATTATTTTTTTGCCTTTACAAAGAACACGTTTTACAATATCGGTAGAATAGACTGATATTTTATTGTACGATATTAAAAACGTTGTGTCTTGTAATCTCACGTTTAACTAACATTACACGGTGAATACTTTTCTTAGGCTTGTTGACTAAATATCAAAATGTTATATCTTGTTTGATAGATTTTTTTTACATTTGCTACTATTCTTTATCAACATGATCTTAATAAAAAAATTCGTCTGCTTTTTGATTTGTGAGAATGTTCATAATGCTGTAGGTAGTTTTCCCACGTCGACGTAGACAAGTTAGTTAAGTAGGTACCTACAGTAAGGTACATACGTGATTAGATTATGTTATAATTATTAATTGGCACACGTATCTTACTAATCAAAAAATTAACACCTGCGTGTGATTTTTACTCAGATTATTTGATAAAGAGGTTGGTATTAGTGTATATTTAGTACAAATGTTTTGAAAATAACTCCGCTTCGAAACTGGACAAAAGTCCAGTGTTAAAAATCGCGGCTCAAACGTTGGCTTATCGAGCAGACCTTCTATAGCTACGATGAATTCATTCAGTGTAAATTGTAATTTTCTTTTTGTATTGAACTTAGATAACATTGAATATTTATTTAATTAATTGATGTATTGTTTTTTGTAATTTATTTAATCAATTGTTATGAAATAAAACTATTCAATTATTATTTATTACTTAATATCATGCTGTAAGTACAACACAGTGCAGAGTAATTGTCCATTATTAATTTATTATTTAATGTAATTTGAAAATTATCATATATGACGTGTTGACGTGTAACAGTTGTTATTAATAAATGATTATGATTATTAAGATTATGATTGAAACAGTTCATCAACAAACATTAAAATCCTTCCTAATTCTAATATTCTACAACAATTAGAAAAATAATATTACTAAAATATCACCTGATGAGACGGGAATTAACAAATAACTTTTATCCGGTTAAATGCTCTTATTAGCGTTAGACAAAATAATTAAAAATGCTCACAAACTAGATCAGAATCAGAATTTATTTACTGGAAAAACTGTTTACAAAGATTTTAATTACCTAGTTTAATATAGTTAAATTATTGAATCAACAGTTTTGTCCATTGCCTCAGACAAATTATTATTGTCCAACTATTATATTTGCGGACACGCAAAATTAGACCTTATTTCAAGTCGCAGCGAGAGTTCACAGCGTCTAGTTTTTGGGCATCTTTCTTTGAAATATTTTTGTTTAATAATTATTTGTATAATTAAGTAGTAGACTTTTTTAGTCTGATGAAATATATATTAATATTGTAAAGCTGAATAAGTATCTTGTTTGAACCCGCTAATCTCAGAAACTACTGGACGGATTTTAAAAATTCTTTCATCGTTGGATATATACCTACGTGATTCATGAGTGCAATAGGCTATATTATGTACCACGGCCGAAGTCGCGACGGACCGCTAGTGATAGATAAAAAAGCAAATATCCCGAGGTTACATAGATAGAAAAATAAAATATTTTTTACAACTATGAGTACCAAATAAAAATAACCTTAAGATAAAGTCTAAAAATATATGTAGTTGCAAATGGCAACCTAAACGCTCCAAGCAATTTTTTTTTCATGCCACCTTGGCAAGGTTTCCATACCCGTTCCGTTTAACAATGAAACTGGCTTTGTTGTATTTATGAGAAAATGCGACATTAATAATATACTATCAAAACTGACAATGGTTTGGAATTTGGAACCCTCAGTGTGAGCGTCAAATACGTCCATGTTTGACCTTCGTCTAACTCGTTGGCTAGCGCCGACCTTATCAGCGACCTTGGGGCCGATGAGTTTTTCGAGAAACATAATCCGCAAGCTACTTACAAACTCTTCGCTTATATATGGTCGGTCAAGAAGAGCGATGGCTGGCAATAACGGCATTTTTGTAAACAAGTGCTGCTCTCCGGAGTGGAACTATTCGAAGCATTAAAAATTATAACTTAGGTTTAAGGGGTTTAGCCTCATTATATGCCCCTATTAGGCTCATATTAACCCTAGAACACGAAGCTTCGTTGAATCGACGACGATGTGAAAAAAAATATCATCAAAAGCTTAGTAATGGGGTCACGTTATTATTTGAAGACTTAAAAAAATATTATATAAGTACGTATAAGTATAAGATTATCGTAGAATTAGGGAAATAACAATACTGGATTAACAATTTCATAATATTTTTTATATTGAAAACTTTACAAATATTATTTGCTAACATCTTAATTACCTTTATTTCCTTAATTACTATTTGGTACCGAAAATTTAACTAGTTTTTCAGATTGTTCCCATAGCTTTTTTGCTAGCTCTACATCTTGTGAAACCTTAGAAGGTTTTTTTTCACGACAATCACTGAAGTACTTTCCAGTAACATCAACTAAATCCGGCGAAACAGCCAAGAAAATTGATGTCTGTGCTGCTTCCCAGACATTTTGGAACATTA
The DNA here is from genome assembly GCA_963693475.1 of Ectropis crepuscularia. Classification (NCBI taxonomy): domain Eukaryota; kingdom Metazoa; phylum Arthropoda; class Insecta; order Lepidoptera; family Geometridae; genus Ectropis; species Ectropis crepuscularia. The sequence goes on from OY856346.1 coordinate 12,505,535, forward strand.
ATCCGATCGATTTCTCGACGATGTTTCTTATAATAGCACTTGGTATGTTCCTAAAAATATTAGTCGCTGCTACCCCCGGGTGTAACGCATTGACCGTGACACCAGTTCCTTTTAATTTTTTGCTTAACTCTAATGTCATTAAGTTGAGGAATAATTTACTATTAGCATAGACTAGATAATCGCTCCAGTACTTTTCCATATTTAAGTTATCGAAATCCATTTCCCCGTACTTGTGAATCATCGAAGATACGTTCACGATACGGCTGGGTGCAGACGATTTCAATAGAGGCAGCAACAAACACGTCAAGAGGAAGGGCGCGAAGTAATTGACCTGCATGCCAACGTGAAGCCCGTCTGGGGTCTTGTAATTCCCCAACCCGCCGGCCCCGGCGTTGTTAATTAGAACATCCAAGCGTTTCTCAGTGCGCAGAATCTCGCTGCAGAATTCTCGCACCGAAGTAAGTGAAGCTAAGTCAAGCTGACGGCAATGCACGTCCTTATTGCCGCTAGCATTGATGATCTCTTCTTTAGCACCAGCACAACTCCGGACATTTCGGCAAGCGAGAATAACTTTCGCCCCGCGCGATGCCAAATCCTTAGCTGTCTCCAGGCCAATGCCACTGTTCGCACCGGTCACTAGCACTACTTTCCCAACCATATGAGCACTAGAGCGACAAATGCCGACGGTCAACTTCTGATATAGTTTTACCGTTATAGCAACAAGTATCACGAACGCTGTCAGTGCGTAGAGAATCATTTTGTTGAATTACTTCACCTCACAAGAAAATAAATAAATAATCACTGGTTTGATTTGCAGGAACGAGGTCACAAGAATGATGATAAGTCTGTGAGTTCCGTATCCATCGGTTTATCGTAGATTACCGATGTATTACATTGTACTTCGGTTATTCACGTGGCGGGCGGCGCAGAGTCGCGCGTCGCCGCACGCGCATCGATGACAACTATCGTCTGCCAAACATGCGTACGCGCCAGTTAATGAAATTACGCAACTTGTCATTGACTTCGAAGTGTTTTAAACCGATATCACCTTGAATCTATGAAAACTAAAAGAATTTATAAATTAAAATTGTTTCTTAGCTTAATTACGTAGTGACATTATTTGCTTTTAATTAAAATTATAAGAGTTTCGAAGATAAATAAAGAGATTTGTAAAATATTTAGTTTAATTCAGCTTAGAAATACCTGGTGTCAATTTAAAGGCACCACAATGCGAATTTAAGTATCAATTTCAGTCATCTCACACGTACTATAAATGCTTAATATACTCAAGGCAAACGCTACAAAAAAACTGATGTGTTTTTAAGTACAGTTGAAACAGAATATAAATTAAGTTTTTGTGACATGCAAATATGACAAACAAACAAAAATTGGCCCTAAACAAGAATGTTTTCAAAACGGGAGGTTATATTATTTATATGTTGCTAGCTTTAAAGTTTTCTCAAATTAAAAATATCGAAGTCTATAGATACTATTTATTGCTAAACGCCTAATGTTATGACAAGAGCATTAACAGTTATACAAAACTAGCGGCCTGTTCCGACATTTTTCGACCGTTTAATTGTCGCTTTCTCTATAATTTGGCTCAAAATGTATTTATTTATTTATTTCTATAAGTACATTATTTTTCTAAAAAACTGGGTTTTGAGGTGACAATAATGAATTAACTCTGTATAAAGGGCGTTGCAATTTTGCGACGTCCATGTTCGACAACAAATTAACAAGAGATCAAGACCACAACCACTTTACGCGGTAGATTTCCCTGAAATATACCTACGTCCGTATCCAAAAACATTTCGTAATAAGGCGAATAAGATTATTCAACTCCTCCTTGATATCTTTCGAAATATTGCCCAACAAATAGCAAGCATAATATCTGCATATTAACTAATGATTAGTCGAAAAATAACTGGCACACCTATGGTACTTCGCCAGGCGGTTTCTGCAAAAGATTTTTATGTTCTAGATATTCTTACTAATAGCACTTAGTAGCTTTAAATGATCATTTAAATAACAATTATAACGTCTGCACATTACGGATTGGTGGTAGAATCATCACTACATAGTATAAAACAAAGTCACTTACCGCGTCTCGCTGTCCCTATGTATCCTTAGATCTTTAAAACTATCAAACAGATTTTGATGCGGGTTTTTTAATAAATAGAGTGATTCAAGAGGAAGGTTTTTATGTAGAATACTTACATGCATAGTACAGTAGAGAAACACTGATAATTTTAAAGATTTCTAAAACTATGTCATAAATAAACACAATTTTTGCGATTGCAAACGCTGGTTGAACCCTACGAGGTAGATCAAAATAATGTACTGCAGTATTGTACACCAAACGTCTACAAAAGCTCATTTCGCATACGTCTACCTCTTAGGAATAACCCACAATAACCATTTTTATTAGTAGGGATACTTAGTATCAGCATTGCACCCATGCGAAGCCGGGGCGGGTCACTAGTACCTAATAATTCTGCGGTATTTTCTCAGATGGATTCGCCAAAAAGTCTAATGTTCTAAATATACCGACTTTTCAATTCTTGTTCATAGAACAATGCGAACCTCTAATTCAAAATTAGCTTCAAATACCTTAATGTTAGAGTACAATTTTTTCCCCACATCAATTCGAAATACAAGCATGATAATTTCACCGAAATGAGATTCAGTGAACAATTACGGCGTTAAATCCTTTGACAAAATGTATCTACAGACATCGTTTCGCTATAAAGACATCTCCAGTGGCAATTTGTCACATCACCCCACATCAAAGGCCCAGATAAATGTTAGGAGTTTGATGTATGCTAAATTAAACAGTTTCCAGTTTTGTAATTACACGTATTTTTACTCGACTGCGCAAGAAAGCGGGGTTAGTCTCTCAAATCTGAATGTTGTGTATGTGTAGGTTACTTTGTCACGCCATACAGTTACGTGAAGTACGAATAGGTAGCAGCTACATTATCGTCACGCAGGACTAATATATGGAAAACTAGTATCAGCCCGTGACTTCGTTTGCGTAGAATTAATGTTAACATGTAGGGATAACGATCTCTGCATTTTTGGGATGAAATATCTAATCTGCATAAATATGTTTTACAAAGGGTTCACTAATGTTTTATAAATTCACCACGGCACACCCTTATATTATAATCTTAGCTTATCAAATTCACATCTTAAGTCATGGACACTTGCAAATATTTAGCAGTCTGTTTACTTATTTTAGTTTTACTAAATTCATTTCTTGCTATTGTCCCAACCCAGTTCAAAATTTAAAAAAAAAGTCTCGTTAATATAATTATCTATTCTCAATTTCGCAGTTGATGAAGTAAAACGTTATACAAAATTAATCAAGCGCGATACTTAATAGGTACTTAGTTATCCATCAACTTAATCGAGTTGAGCAGCCGGTAAATAGGATGAGGGAGTCTTTTACAGCTGTTTTAAAGTCTTACGGTGAAAGTTCGGGGTCGACTACAAGCGACCAAATTTCATTAGACAAGTAGAACCTTGCAATTAGGTTCAGTTAGTACTTAGTTCAGGGCTTTAGGCTACAGAGAAAAATATATAGAGCAATTGCTTTTTTCCTGAAATTAGCGCTTTTTTCAATGCCGTCTAGCCCAATATTTGAGGTGTTGGTGGTAATTGGGAGGTGTTCTAGGAGGCTCATTGGTGATGAAGCTGAGAGAAACTCAAGGCCTTGTGCATTGAAAATGAAAAATGAAAAAAAATCAGTGGAAGATGTTGTTAGTGTTTCGATTTGTTTCGGGCACGTCGCGTCCAGGCTAACTACTTCGTCAATCACTTCATCCGCTGCTGACAGCACTCTAGTTTTTAAGTTTTTTGTAACGTTTATATTTTTAGGGTTCCGTAGCCAAATGGCAAAAAACGGGAACCTTATAGATTCGTCATTTCTGTCTGTCTGTCTGTCCGTCCGCATGTCACAGCCACTTTTTTCCGAAACTATAAGAACTATACTGTTGAAACTTGATAAGTAAGTATATGTATGTATTCTGTGAACCGCATTAATAGTAGTAGTAAGTATATGTATTTGTGCAGTGGTAGGACTCTTGGCAGAGTCCGCCTGGGGAAGTATCACACCTTTGCCAGTTATTCTACCGCCAAGCAGTAATGTGCCAACATAACTGTGTTCCGGTTTGAAGGGCAATGTTTCCAGAGAAATTACAGGGCTTAGAGACATAGTATCTTAGATCTCTGGGTGACGAGCGCAGTGCAGTGCTAGGTAATGATTTGGACTTTCATGTTACAATAGCTGCGTGTCACTGTGCAGGCGTGTTGCTTACCATCAGGCACATGTGCTGCTCGTCTCGTCACTCTATAGAATAAAAAAAAAAAGATTTAGATTTAAAAAAAACAATGAGCTTTGGGTGCCCCATACTTAGAACTGAAACTCATTTTTTTTTCATCTAAACCTTAAGTAGGTACGTGTGAGGTATCTATGGATAGGTCTTTAAAAATGATTTTGAGATTTGTTTTTTTTTCTTAAATGAATAGTTTGCGAGAAAGACTCTTCCAAAGTGGTCAAATGTGTGTGTGTGTGTCCCTGTAACTTCTAAAATAAGAAAATGACAAAACTTTAAAAAAGTATGATCTACAGTAATGCAAACTTCCACTGAATTGAATACTTAATAATTTTTTTGTAACTGAAGGATTGAAATATTATGTTCTGAGAAGACAGTAGTTCTGTAAGTTGCCATGAAATGGCACTGATTCGAGAAGCGCTCCAAACAAAAGTATGTTTATTACTAGACATCGGATTATACATATAATTCAATTTTACTAGTGTTCATCATCACCTGTCTAGCCCACGGATAACATCGAGTTGCGGAAGAGATTAGAAACGAGTACTAGATAGTCAATAAATTGATTTATTCCTAATTTCCTTGATATTTGAGCCTAAATCGTATCCTCTCCGCACTACTCGTCACCTTAAACTCATATTTCCTACCTCTACCCATTCTAACCTCTCATATAATAAATATTTCGTAATACAAGCTATTTTGCTGTGGAATGGTCTTCCTCTTCCTATTAGACAAGCCAAGTCCTTTCCTATTTTTAAAACTCGTGTCTTTCAACAGTATCTTTCCTCTTCACATTAGGTACATTTTCTCATATAATATATTGGTTATTTATATATATGTTTATATGTTTATATAAATATGTATTTATCTACCTAACTTACCTAAGTATATATTTCTGTATTATAAGTATGTGTTTTTTTTTTATTTGTATGAATGAATATTATTGTTATAGTAAGTGACACCACCTACACTACAAAGTATTTATTGACTTTTCTCCACTTCACTCGACGGTTGCCTGGATGAAATCGCTTTAAGCGATAAGGCCGCCAATTACTCTGCAAACTTATTTATTTGTAATGCTATTAATGTTATGACCTATTTTTAAGATTTGTAGTTGTAATAAAGTGTTATATTATTATTATTATTCTACAAAAATAAGTGTTTTTAAAAGCATCATCGCGATTACAATCGTATACAGAGCATCTATCAAGTGTAGCATCCCCAGAACCAATATTAACACGGTGTCACACCCCGGACACTCGGCCTAAAATCTATACAGACGGTGCAGTTGACATACCTACACTCACACAACTACGCATATGTCGTTCGAACACATTTACGCATGTGTGCGTGTCATCTAGGGTTACTAAATTATTTTAGTAAGTTAAGTACACTTACCCAAAGAGAAAACTTTATTCTGACAATATATTAATTAATCACTCCACATATTTCGCGTATTTCATTATAGACTAGTCACAGAACATTAGATTAAGTATAACTACGTTCATAAGATGCATTAAAAAGCGGTATCACAGTTTACTATATCAGAGTATTATACACTGCACAAACTAATTATTAACACATCATGTCAGCGACCAGTAAAGAGAAAGCACATGATTTTTCAACTCAAAACTCCAAATTAAATGTTGTAAACAAACATCATATCAACTATGGCCGATAATGTTGCTAGTTCCGGATTTAATTTATTACTAATGCTTAAAAGAATATTACTTTTGTATGTTGATAAATAGTGATTTATTTATTCGCATTATAGTAAGGATCGCAAATAAATATCGTTATTTTTTTTTGGAACTATCCATTCCATTAGTCAATGTACTCGTATCCTCTTACTGGTTTTAATGAACGGTTGTTGCGAAATCTTAAATAAGCATACTACTTACTAGATGAAATCCTATATTAATTGTTCACTATTGACCGACATAATATATACATGGACGCACATAAAAGTACAGATAGTCTAATATAGAACCTGTTTATTTTTTTTGAGTCGGTTGAATGCTAAGAAATAATCACTTATCAATAAATCTGAATAGTAGCAATCTTAGTAAAAAAAAACCACTAAATTGGCAACACTAGTGACTAGTGACTTCGTGAATTGCGAACTATACCTACTCTGCGCCATCACTCGTTACCATACGTTATTGGCGCCACTGACGTATTTCACAACGATTAACGAAAGCCGCAGTTTAAAAACAACGAGTTTAATAATTTCGTCACAGGACTTCAGTGTTGTCGCGTACTTCTAACCAGAATAGCTTATCACAGTTTATAAAAATGATTCAATCTTTGTAGAAATTCTTATGAAATGAAAAATCTCTTATTCTTGTTTCGTATAATAGACGAAAAATTTGGTACCATTTTGTTAAATAATACAGCATCATGGTCGTATTCTCATAGAAAATTATCGTCCGATATAACCCTTCGTTGAGTGATTCTCGCGTCCTTGCGGGGTAGGAAGCTTGAAACTGGCGGGGGGTGGGGAGTGTCCGTTCTATCTGTATTATCTATTCTATGACGGTGTGGAACTTGGTTGCAAGCTGTAGGTATTGTTTTATGCTGAAAATTTTGAAGCAAGAATTTGTTTATTTATAATTTTACAGATACAGATATGTGTATAGATGCCATTGCAATCAATTCAATCCAGTTGGCATTTGAAGATCCTCTAATAAAAAAATAACAATCCTACCAATTATAATATATAAATTATAAATGTCAATGTATGGTTGTTTGTTGCTCAATCACGTCGTAACGTCTTAACGTGCTGAAACTTGGAACATACATGTATTATGGTGTAGAAGAATACAGAGGCTACTTTATCCTAAAAAAATAACGGGGACGGGAACTACACGGGTAAAACCGCGGGGCGCTGCTAGTAACTAATAAATATTATAAATAATTTTTAATTACAATGTGACAATAATAAACGTAAATGCTGATTGGAAATGTTTTTTGATAGTGCAGATTTTGCCCTTTTTAGTGCATATTTGCATGCATATTTTGGCATTTTGATAGTGCATATAATTCGATGTCTATTTATTACAATATTTTCTTTTATTTACTTACCTACTTGATACTAAAATGAAACGCCATAAAACCCAAGCTTAAGACGTTATTGTGAGTGGTAGATGGATAAATAGATTAACTATTTATTGCACTTAACTAAAAAAATAAACAAAAGTCACTTAAAACAAAACAAAATAAGGTAGCAATTGGCGGCCTTATCACTAAAAGGTAAGTATTTAATTTAGCATATTTGCATGCATATTTTGGCATTTTGATAGTGCATAATCCGATGTCTATTTATTACAATATTTTCTTTTACTTACTTACCTACTTGATACTAAAATGAAACGCCATAAAACCCAAGCTTAAGACGTTATTGTAGTAGGTAGATGGATAAATAGATTAACTATTTATTGCACTTAACTAAAAAAATAAACAAAAATCACTTAAAACAAAACAAAATAAAGTAGCAATTGGCGGCCTTATCACTAAAAGGTATTTAGTACAAGCCAATCTTACAACTGGTACAAGATTCTTATGTGGCTTTAGTGGTTTTTTACATGCTTAGTTATTAACTAGGTAGGTAGGTATTTATTTTCTGTTTTAGTCAATAAAAATCTCACAGCTTTCAATCAAGATGTCGATTGCTTGTACATTATTATAAGGCACTATTACGATAATTTTAATTGTTAACTTAAAAAATAATAAAATAAAACATGTACAGTATGTACTTATATTCATTGTCATCAGATAATAATACCTATAATCATCATCATCATCAACAGCCCACTAAACGTTCCCACTGCTGGGACTCGGAGCCTTCTCTCGCAAGGATAGAGTTAAGGCCATAATCCACCACGCTGGCCCAGTGCGGGTTGGTGGATGACACATGACTTCGAAAGATTCTAAGTACATGTCGGTTTCCTCACGATGTTTTCCTTCACCGTTTTAAGTTAGTGGCGTTACGCACGTGACTTCGAAAAGACAGTGGTGAGTGTGGGGTTTGAACCCGGGGTCTCCGGATCGGCACTCGCCGTTCTCCCGACTAGACCAACCGTAACTTGAATACTTAACTTAAATACTTATAATAATACACGTAGGTATAATAATAATTGCTAGTTACTTAACCCTAGAATACTAATATAATTTATATACTGCTTAATACTAAGGATCGCTTGCTAGGCTACTGTAACAAAAACAAGAGAAGTTTGTTTCACATTTTTTATTCAAAATAAAGAAAACTAATAGACATAATAGGCCAACCTCTGCCTTTCTTAGAAATGTTGTACAATTTTACAAAACAGTACTGCCAATCTTTTAATTTGATCCTTAAACTTAATAATATCCGCACTTATTTTGGCGACATAGACATTCGGCGCAAAAATATTTTTTTTAAGAAAATTAAGTAATAATACAAACTAAAATTAACAATCACGTTCTACGTGAACCATACTTCAAAATGGTAACAAAAATAGTTATTCTAATAATCACATTTTCATGACACATAAATTTAAAATCAGTGTAATATTTTTTGGTACAATCGATGCAATTACTTGTTGATGGCTCCTGTAAAGTTGGAACTTCCATCGAGTTGTTCAGTGACAAGCGTAGTGATGGATGAGAGTTCGTTTTCTTGTTGATTAGGAATCAAATATATAGAATATAGGATCAGCTACACTGTCATCAGAATCGTAATCATGCACTTCTAAATTATCTTCTATTTCACTGTCGGAGTCTCCATTCAACTTACAATTTACATTATCGTTGTCGTTCATGTTTATCTGCTTATAAAGTATTTATTAGTTTGATTTATTACATAATATTTCAAAATAAAACACAATAACTAAAAACAAGTAATACAAAAATATTAGTTACCTTTAATACTAAAGATCGCTTGTCAGGCGACCAAGAGGTCAATAACTCGACAACGGTAAGATCCCGCAGGCTGTGCGTCTGCTATCCACCGCGGCTCGGGGGGTGCTGAGTTGACACGAGCGCACACGTAATTATTGCCGCGCAAATTGGACTTACAACGAAAAATGTGATGAGTCGCGGCCTCGCAGGCGATGTTTAGTATTCTAGGGTTAACATTGGTAATAGGTAATAGTAATATCTCTTCTAAACTCAACCAAAATTGCTTCTATCCTTTTCGTATAGGTAGGCATAGGTACACATCGAAACGTGCAGTTGGCCAGATGGTAATCAACTCTGAAATTGTGAGTAGGTACAAAATGACAAAATGAGGACGATATTTTACGGTACGTGATTAAATAATTATTAGTAAGTACCTTAAGATAAATTTATTAAACATAAGTATTTAAAAACATACAAAAGAACTCGAGTGTTAAATGTTAAACTGTCCCGCGATTGTCAGATCTGCCTAAAAGTGCCTAATAGTGCTTTATATCATTTAAACATTGTAAACAAAATGTAATGTAGGTATGGTTTACATTATTCCAGTACCTAAGCAATCCAGCGCTTTCGCACTCGATCGCTGGACTGGAATAATACAAGCCGGGCATTATATTAGGTAAGTAGGTACCTAATAAATAAAATGTTATGGAATTTCCCTAAAGCATGGCTAAAACATTGTTTTGAGCACTAAAATTGGAGAATTACTAAAGTAAAGAAAACATTAAAAAACGTAAAGAAAATTTATGGAAACGAGACGTACCTAAGTACCTACTGATAATAATACTATTTTTTTTTGACAATTAATGATACGAATTGATACTTTAAGACTAATATTAGATAAATCTGATACGGGCAGGTATAAGGTAAGCACGAAAACATTGACAAACTGTCAATTTTACACAAAAATGTAACCTTTGATTTTTTACTTCATTATTAATCGTATTTGTGTATCCGTCGTGTGTTGTGGTCAATTAAGTAAATCATTCACAGGATAATGAGTTTATAATGACATTAAATTAATTTCAAGGTCATAATTATTATAATGTTATTTTTCTTGATCCACTAGAGTTCAGCAAATCTGGCTGTCATTATGATAAAACCTGTGGTGGACAGATAGGTATGAATCTTAAGGTCGTTCGAATCCCGCCGGCACCCTGAGTACCCTCCTAAGTGTCTAAAGATGTAGAGATTTTACATTTCTACATCATGAATCTCTTTAAAAAAACTCGTATATCTAAATATACGACTTTTTTTTTAACTTTTATAGATTTACACTTGACCGCCATCTCGCTTGATATTACGCGACGATGCGGTCTACGATGGAGCGTGTTTACCTAGAAGAAACCGATTCACTCTTGATTTGAAGACACCAAGATTATAACTATCAGGAAAAACCCACTCCGACAGCTCATTCCACAGCCTAGACGTTCTTATCACAAAAGTACATTCAAACCTTCGTCCGTGTCTGTGGAATATCAACCATGTTATCACCACTGGTTTCTACGGTGAAGGGAAACATGGTGAAGAAACTGATGTTGTTCCAAGAAAGGCATCTTTGCTGCACACGTGCATCCGTCAACCCGTACTTGACCAGCATTGTGGAATATGGTCTTGCTTGCCTCTATCCTTGTGAGAGAAGGCAACGAGTACCCGAAGTGTGAAAATAAAGTTGCCGTTGTTCCGCTTCAATCTGTTATTCGTTATTTGCGCTTCAGTTTACAATATCCATGTTAATCTGACGCAATGTACGATAGAACTTGTAGTACTATATAACATTAGTCATTTTTTGTATGATAAACTCCGATGACTTGCTATATTCACAAAGTTGTTTGACGGGTGCTATTTACAATTACCTATATCTGTAGATACAATATAAATTATGAGTTCGTTGGATTCTGATCATAGTAACATAATAGTTCGCCAAAATAAGGTGCGATAGATAACATTTTGTAGCCCACAGCTCACGTAATTATCACTAGATATCTAATCTGTTGAACTCACATTTATTGTGTAGCCGTCATACGAAAACGTTCTCCAAACATGCTGCTATTATTTTTTATAGCAATTGTGCCTATATTTGGCTTTAAACTTTTCTTGGTAATCACAACAGGTATAAACAAGTGCAGTAAACATTTAGTTGGAAAAGTGGTGATAGTAACCGGAGGAAATGCCGGGATTGGATACGAGACCGCCAAAGACTTGGCCGACCGAGGAGCAAAGGTCATCATTGGATGTAGAAACGAGAAGCGCGGGACCACGGCCAGGGACAACATTATAGCTGCAACTGGAAACACAGACGTACACTACCGTAACGTTGACTTTGCTTCATTAACATCTGTCCGAAAATTTGCAGATGAAATCATCAAAACGGAAAAACGTCTCGATATTCTCATCAACAATGCCGGAGTCGTTGAAGGTGAATTTAAAAAATCAGAAGATGGACTGTTACTTGGAATGCAGATTAATCATTTTGGTCCTTTTCTCTTGACTAATTTATTACTACCCCTGCTAAAGTCATCAGCACCGAGTCGTATCATCAACGTGTCGTCATTGGCTTACCGTGGAGGAACTATTGATTTCGAAAATTTAAATATGGAAAAAGAAACCAATGAAACATTCAGTTTTACAAAATTATATAGTAACACAAAACTTGCGAATGTATTAACGACTGTGGAATTGAAACGAATTCTAGAAGGTACCGGGGTAACTGCTAACGTGTTACATCCTGGGGTGGTATCAACATCGATTATAGATGGAGTAGAGAAGTTTTGGGTTAAGTATTTATATATGCCATTCTTTCGATTCTTTTCCAAGAATTCCTGGGAAGGAGCGCAAACCACAATTTATTTGGCAGTATCGCCTGAAGTGAAGGATGTCAGTGGCTGTTACTTTGCAGATTGCAAAGAAGAAAAATTGAAAGGTTTAGCTCGGGACCCTGCTGTTGCCAAAAAACTTTGGGAAGTTTCGGAACGACTGGTCAAACTATAAAAATAGCCGTTTTTTATTAGTATATACATTAACATAATACGAACAAATTATTGTTTTGCAAATGTTCAAGGAATACAGTATTCGTAGCAAATATGTAGTTAATAATAATTTATAAGTGAAAACTTTGTACGTAAGTAATGAACAAAGAGTCTAAAGCTAATCGTAAATTATTCCAAAAAAGAAATTGTATCAAAACCAATAATAAATATAATTAATTAAAAATCATAATAAATCAGTTGCCTATCTTTTGTTAATTCCTTGAAATGGAGTGGATTTATGACATAGGTGCATAAGACAGCAGACAGTGGCTAAACATGTAAAATCGAGAATTTAGCTGAATGGAGTATCGTGAAAAAATGGTCTATACTGTGTACACAGTATAGACCATTTTTTAGAACTTACCCCAGTAATTGATAAATAGGTATATGATGATGATAAGTGAACAACTCTATACGCTACCGGGAGAAGCCTACGAAACCGGCCAAGTGCGAGACTCCCGCACGAAGGGGTCCGTACTATTATCAAATAAACGCCGTAAACCTCTTTGGCTTTGTTCCGAATTCCGTATACATTGACTATCGGACTATCGCAGCTTTTGCGGACAGGCCTTCACCCAAGGCGTTTACTAGTATTTTGATTTTACCTTCTGGTTCTAACGACAAATTCGATACCCCGTTTTAGTCTTCTAGTAGCGCCATCTAGTTTGCTTGGGGCGGACTAATCGAGCAAGAAACTGTAAAAATCGAGTTTGGGCTGGCCTCGTGGCTTAGTTGGTAGTAGCTCTGCCTGCGAAGCCGAGGGTCGTGGGTTCGATTCCCACCCAGTGCAAATATTTGTGTGATGAATTCAAATGTTTGCACTGTGTCTGGATGTGTATATGTATAATAAGTATGTATTTCAAACTATATAAGTATTATATCAGCTATTTGGCCGCCATCACACAAGCTATGCTTAGTTTGGGGTCAGATGGTGTTGTGTGTGAATTGTCCACCAATATTTATTTAATAATGTTGCATGGATATGAATATTTAAGGGGGGCTCCCCCTTAAATATTCATTTTATTTTATTTTTAGTAATTGTTGTAATAGCGGCAATAGAAATACATCATCTGTGAAAATGTCAGCTTACTAGCTAACACCCTTCTTGAGATACAGCCTGGTGACAGCGGACGGACGGACGGACGGACGGATAGCCAAGTCTCAGTAACAGGGTTCCAGTTTTATCCTTTGGGTACGGAACCTTAAAAAGCTGGCCATCGCATTTAGATACTAAGTTCATAAATAGAGGGTACGTAGCTTTCTTTTTTCAAATCGGAGCTGTAAATCCAGTATTAATTGAAAGAGTAGCATTAGGGGATCCTGCCTTTTCGCAGAAAAATTATTGGCCGATTATCACTTGCCAACCAACGGTTCGCCGATGTTTCACTTTGACAACTAACGATTGTAATTTTTTTGTTTGACAACGTTTCATTTGGCATAATTATTGTTTTATAATGAGTTATTTAGGTCAGGTTAGGTTAGAACTATGATCTGTGAACTAGTACAAACCAAAACCAAATCGCTTTTGTTTCAATGCACAGAGCACTTGAATATGTGCTATATTAGAAAAATAATTATGAAAAAAATATTGCATTATTGCAATATTATAACATCAACTTTTATACAAGTACATAGTTTATCCCAAATGAAAATGGCACCCTTGTAAATATATTTCTTAAAAATTTGATCGTAGACTCAGTATAGCAGCTTTTTTGAAATCTAGCACACATACTTACCAGCACTATACAGCTAAATGAACATTACTTTAACTGAAACATTCGGTACATGAAAGTTGGAATGTCAGACGAAACGTACAGTTGGCAAATGTTAGGTTGGGAAATAATACAAATTTATGTGATAAGTTTGGCAAATGATTATTCGGAGAAGAAAAATTCTGCGAAACGTTAGTTGGCAAGTGAAAATCGGCCAAATAATTTTCTGCGAAAAGGCAGAGAATCGAGCATTAGTATAAAATAGGTCACGACATATTTTTTTTTTAAATAATGAGTGACGAGATGAGCAGGACATGTGCCTGCTGGTAAGCAACATGCCTGCCACATTACAGCACAGTGACACGCAGCTATTGGAATATGAAGAGCCCAAATCATTACCTAGCACTGCACTGCGCTCGTCACCCAGAGATCTAAGATGTTATATATCCAAGCCCTGTAATTTCTCTGGAAACATTGCCCTTCAAACCGGAACACAGTAATGTTTCCACATTACTGCTTGGCGGTAGAATAACTGGCAAAGGTGTGGTACTTCCCCAGGCGGACTGTGCTAAGAGTCCTACCACTACTAAACTATACTATGGCATGGAACTCTTAAAGATCACATCAGCGTCAAAAGTTTCATTCATTTTAAGCAAATAATTATTTAGCTTTGCTAACAATATTTAACATTTTAAGCATTTTAACTAACACAACTTTGAAAATTATTTGGAAGTTTACGAATCACAATTTTTTTTGACATAACATCATTTTAAAACCAACTAATCGAATAATATTCATTGCAAAAACTTTACAGTATAAAAATGTTTCATTTACAAAAAACGTCTCGCATAATATTTAATTCAAAAATATCTTACATAAGGTCGCCGTTTGTTCCACTAGAGTTAAGAATGTATCTTTTTGTTTATTTATTTTTCTTTTTGTGTTGTGAACAATAAAGTGTTTCTATCTATCTATCTTACATCGACAAATATTTCATTTTATAAATCATCATTCTATAACCAATTAAATGGCAAAACGTTTCACTTAGACAATATATCATGACATTTTATTTTATTGTACATTGTTATTTCATAAATTATTCATTTTACAAATTTAATATTTACCAAAATGTAATTTGGAATAAATATTTTGAAAGTAGGTATCTAATAAATTGTCTATGGAAACTATCAATTTTATTCTGATTTGGTTCTGTCATTGAATTTTGACAACCGCTCCGATTAGAGTCTATCACTGGGATTTGACTCCGGTTGGACTCCCGCCAGAAGCTCTGCATTCAGCCCTGAGTGTTGCTTCTCCCTACTCATCCTGCGGACTACGGTCATCGGCGTCGCGTTGGCTCGCTTCGCTTGCCACCTCCCCCCTTCGCTGCGCTTGGCTTCGCATGGCTCGCTCTACTCAGGACCTCCCTTGAGCTTTTGGATCCCGCATTTCTTATACACTCTAGGGGAAGTAGCGACAAGATAAGGTGGAGTCGGGGTGCTCCGAGTCGGATCTGGGTTCCAAATAACCTGACCTGTCCGATTTGGTTTCTTAGAAATTCAAAAATTACAATTAACTTTTTATGTAGTTTAATAAACCTCTACCTCCACCACGTTGTTTGTACCTCTACTATAAATTGAGTTGCTTGCCAAATAACACGTTATAAAATAAAAATGTGTCAACTGATGGTTTTATATATCAAAATTTGTTAGTTAACAAAAATGTTTAAATAATCATTTGTCAAATAATACGTTACAAAATGAAAGTTTGTCCAATAATTTTGAGATATAACCAATTTGTTAAATAGGGTAAGCCGGGGAAGAGGGCCTTAGTAACTTTGTTAGCCTGTTGTGAAAAAAAAGATAAGGAATAAAACTGCATATTAATTGAAAAAAAATACTTTAATTATTGCTCTTTTCAAAAATAAACAATAAAACAGATTTAATGCAGAAAAACAACGCAATGCAAACGAACCCCGGGGGGTCTACCGCCTAACTAAAAACGCTTTAACGCTTTGATATTGCCCGGGAGTGATGCCCGTAGTGTTTTTGAAGTGAAAACTTCTTTAGGCGCGCTATAGACAAAATTTTTGTGGGCTGTGAAATGGATTCATCAATCGTCACGCTTGGATATGATAATGGATCGGATCGGATATGAAATCTTCGGGTAAACTCGGTAAAAACGGCCAGGTAGGTACCAGGGCAACAGAAACAGTAAAGAGTTTCGATTACCTACCTCCAACAGCCAGGGCCGAGCCGACCTCCACCAGCGCCTGTGTGCAAAACCTTTGTGGCGCCCCTTTTCAACCCCCGACCAAAAAAGGGGTATTATAAGTTTGACGTCGATGTCTGTCTGTCTGTCTCTATATGTGTCTGTCTCTGGCACCGTAGAGCTCAAACGGATGAACCGATTCCGATGCGGTTTTTTTATTTGAATTTAATTTAGCTATGTTTGGTTAATATCGATTCAAGATGGCCGCCTCCACAAAATGGGGGACAACATATTTCTTCACAACCTACTTCAATATGGGTATCAAATGAAAGTGCTTGACTAGTAGAATACTTTAAACTATTTTAAACCCAAGATTGCCGCCGCTACAAAATTGTGAATTAATTTTTTTTCTCACAACTTTATCAATATGGGTATCAAATGAAAAGACTTGCCTTGCAGAATACTTTACAAAACTTCAAATCCAAGCTAGTCGGAGGTAATTTTTTTACGGATATTCTTTCTAAGGATACTGATTTCACTGTTACGTATGCTATGCTTAGAAAAACATGAGTCTAAAATCTCTAAGAATATAAAAATACTAAAATTATACTAGCAGCGCCCCACGGTATTCCCCCTTTACCCGCGCAGCTTCTAATACCTACCTGATATTTCCCCGTGATAGCAAATGTGCTATTCCAGGCTATATTTCGTGTTCATATGTAAACCCGACCCGTTCGCATATTCCAACGTGATTGAGCAACGAGCATCCACACATCCAAATAATATTATAAATGTCAATGCTAGGAGGTCTGACCGACTGAACGGATTGGTTTGAAATTTGAAATAATTTGAAAATATTTAATAAATAGTTTATAGCCTGGAGTAGTACCCTACATAAGTTATTAATAATTTCGAAAAAGTGCTTAGGAAACAAATATTACTATAAACCAGCTGTTACCCGCGACTTTGTCCTCATAGAATTTAAGATGTGGTCTGTGTAGTATATGACTGTTTTATCAAAACTTCAATTTTTAATAAGTAACGGCTGCTCTAGTCGGGAGAACAGCGACTTCCCAGATCCCCGGATTTAAAACCCACGCGCACTACTGTCTTTTTGAAGCCATGTGCGTAATTCCGCTAAATTAAAAACGATGAAGGAAAACATCGCGAGGAAACCAACATGTCCCTGGAATATTTTGAAGGAATGTGTCATCCGCCAACCCGCACTGGGATAGCGTCGTGGATTATGGTCTTCACTCTCTCCTTACGAGAGAAAGGCCCAGCAGTGGGCACATTTAGCGGGCTGCTTATCCTGCTAAATTTCAACTAAATCCGCCGAACTGTTTCAGTATAATACATGATATGAGTTTCTTATGAAACTAAACATTTTTCCGGGATAATAAGTACCTATTCTTATGTGATATTTCACATTATAAAACACATGTGTTCCAAATATCAAACCAATTCGTTGTGTTGTTCTGACGTGATAGTTTAAAATAACAGATAAACTACTATTTATTACAAAAAAAATGTTTGTCTGTAAAGCCGGTTTACTGACGATAGAACGTGACAACGTCTTAAGAAAATACTGATGGAATGGTAGCATTTTTCAAAAGAAAATTTTAATTTCATTTGTTTAATAGTATGTAAAAAGTAATCAGTAGAATTTAGTAATTTTCAATCAAAACAATGCAAAAAAGCTAGATGCCGGGGATCGAACCCGGGGCATTTCACATGCAAAGCGAACACTCTACCACTGAGCTACATCCCCGCTTGAACTGCTGATCGAAATAATTAATACAACTGTAACAAACATGCGGCGAGGTAACGACCGACGGTAACGGTAGGTACATGACGTCATGTTTTGTGGGCGTGCAGCCGGCTTCATCGAATTATAAGACGTTATCACGTCAAAAGTGCACAGTTCCATAAGGATACAAATATTATTTACGTCATCGGAATGGGTTATTAATAGATTTGGTTGAAATTTGAAACACAGTAGAATTGAATATTGACTACTTTTTAGTCCAAAAGAAGTGCAAAATTCGTTAGAGGACAAATATTTACCGTAACATCGGAACAACTAGGTAAGCGGTTTCAGTAGGAATTTGAAACACAAATATTTTTATAACGCACTTGCACCTTTTGAATAATGATTGTTCCATTATTTTGGCTCAATCGTTCATTAAAATCAGGGAACCCCTGTGACACCACTCTACTTGCATCGCACACATTGTATCGAGTTACGTTTATAATATCAATTAAATAAACAAACTCACGGCGCAGCGGTTCTTTTGATTTTAAAGCTGAGACCGTAATGAACGTAAAACAAAACCCAAACAGTCAAATTAAACCCGAAACGTAAACATTATCTTGGAAGACTTTGACAATAAACAATAAACTATAGCAATTGTTATTTAACTAGGCAAATGTTGCGCCTATCCTACCTACTTACTAATCGACGATACTCTACTACAAAGAATGGTGTTACGTAAGTGTAAAAAAAATTGGTGGCAGCGCTGGCGCCCCTATTGGCTTGGCGCCTGTGTGCGCCGCACACTTCGCACACAGGGGCGGCTCGGCCCTGCCAACAGCCCAGCGTTTATCTCCAGATACCAGGGCAACAGAAATCAAATTAAATTCTGAGTTATAAGTTTTCACTTCTATCGGCAGTTCCTATGACTGCCAATTTTTTTTTATCGTTCCGTACCCAAAAGATATAATAAACGGAACCCCTGAACGGACTTGGCTGTCCGTCCGTCCGTCCGTCTGTCACCAGGCTGTATCTCAAGAACGGTGATAGCTAGACAGTTGAAATTTTCACAGATGATTTATTTCTAAACTTTACTAAAATAAAATAAAATTAATATTTAACGGAGTTTAAGCCCATACAACAAAATTTGAGTTTTTACCGTTTCTTGCTCGATTAGCCCGTTCCAAACAAACTAGATGGCGCTACTAGTACACTAAAACGCGCATTCGACCTCGTCGTTAAAGTCGTAAAATCAAAATTTTAGAAAAACTTTCGGATGGAAGCCTGTCTGTGGAAACTGCGATGGTTTATGTATACGGAATTCAAATAAAACCAGAGGTTATTGCCGTTTATTTGCTTATGGTACGGAACCCTTCGTGCGGGAGTCCCACTAGCACTTGGCCATTTTTATTTGTTATTGCCGCAGTATGAGCACATTTCTTCGAATTCTGTGCAATTTTCATGCACCCAAAGCATGCTAATGCTACATTGTATCCAGTCTTCTACTAGTTGTGTCGTATAATAATTGGTTATAATAGTTTGGTTTAGAAATCGGTGTGGCGGTTTTAGAAATATGAATAAAAGACTACAGTTTAGTTTCATGTATTTAGACGACATAGTGATAGATTTTTAAGAACTTTGGTCGAGTTCTGGAGTCAGTTTTTATTTTTTTGGAGAAGATAAATTATTATTAGGTACTATCGTTGTATGCACCGAAGGTGATGTGAGACGAAAGATGATGGTCCCATAGGTCCCTTTGTGAAACTGTTTAGTTTTAACCTTCGTTCTTATATTTTCCGTGGAATATTATGGATAATGAACGCTCTACAGATAGAAAAACCTCGCTCTTTAACTTCATCCATAGCCTTTTTCAAATCTTGTTTGCTCCAGGCACCTCGACCAGCGGCCACATTTTGCACGTACTGGTTAAGCATCTGTAGAAAACATATCCGGGTGAGATGGACATATTAGGTAGAACTAATTAAAATTATTAGATTTAATCTTTAATTTAAATAATATCTGCGAGGTTTTTTTACTCCACAAAGAAACCATGAAAATGGACAAAACTTTATAAACCTCCACGTTCCCACGTACTGGTTTTCCACGTTCACGTTATGTCATAGGCTGTGATCATTAATCAGGCAAGATGCATCATGTGATCTTCTTGGCATCTTTTCACTAACATTCATTTGTTTTAGGCAATTACCATCGATTGTTAATTTTATTGTTAACAACTATCTTTGATTGTTAAGTATTGGTACGTGGTAAACCTTTTCATATCACTGATAAGTATTTTTTTAAATGTGTGATGTTATTAATCTAAGATTGTGACTTGTAACATAGCAATTTTTAATGTTGTCAATTTTTGTAAGTTAATGATATCATAATGTTTTTTTTTAAATAATTTATACTATCATTATAAAGAGGAAAGCTTTGATTTTTTGTTTGTTAGTATGTTAATCTTTCAAAAACTACTCTACATCTTAACTAATTGTTAGAGGCTTTATGAAATACATGTTAAAAATAGGGATCCCTGTCTAAAATCTAACAATGGCACCCAAGGAATCAAAAAACGGGGTCGGAAACTACGTAAGTGCATCCGCAGGACGCTACAAGTTTAAAAATAATTCACTTTAATGATTGCAATTAGGTAATTAATTGGTTGTCACATGTATTCGCCTGACTGTGAGTATGGTAATAAGTAGGTTACTATTAATTTAGATAGATAGATAGATAGAAACTCTTTATTGTGACCCGAAAAAAAAACTTAAAATATTACAGAGACACACTTATAAACTAGCGCCACAAATGGCGGCCTTATTGCTGAGAGCAATCTCTTCCAGGCAACCAGCCTTTAATTTTAGTTTTATTTAATAATAATTAAATATCTAGACCTTCTTCGGTCTAGGTATGGATAGTTGAGATATGTTTAGTGTAAGTGGAAAGTTAGGCATGTGTAGTTTTTATTGCGATTTAGTTATGTTAAAAAATACTCTCTGCATGATGCATCTCCATAATTTAAATTTTTCATAAACTTTGGGTATGTACGGCTTAGAATAATGTCTTACCTCAACAATTAAAATACTTCAAAAATTGTCCCATTTACATTATTTATCGAAATCGATGTGGCGGGTTATGAAATAAGAACAAAAATTATAATGTGCCTACATTTGTATGGACGACGATAGCATTTTATGATATTTAGTCAATGGCCTGAATTCAATTTCAAATTGAATTAGGTTTTTGTTAATCTTTTCGGAAAAAAAAATTTTTTGTTATGCATCTGACTGGAATAAATAAATATTGGTGGACACTTCACACACAACACCATCTGACCCCAAACTAAGCAAAGCTTGTACTATAGAAGCCAGATAGCTGATAAAATACTTAGGGTATATAGTTTTAAATAGGTACATACTTATTATACATAGAAACACCCAGACACAGAACAAATACTTGTTTTCATCACAACAAATATTTGCACTGGGTGGGAATAAACCCACGACCCTCGGCTTTGCAGGCAGGCTTTCAACCATGAATGAACGAAGTCATATCTGATATCGGCGATATTATTAGATAGTAGAGATCAGATGAATAATATCTAGATCTCTATCCATGAGAAATTGTTATGAGTATTTTCGTCATCCAAAATTATCATACAACTAAATCTCACCGAAGGTATAATAACTGGGTCAGAAATATACCATTCTAATTAGTCCATCAGGTACGAGTAGATTATGAAAAAATATGGGACACGTATTTAATGTTTTATCACATTATTAAAAATCGACAAAGACATATGGACCATCAAACTTCCGGAGTGGGGTGTTGTGACGTCAAGTCTAACTTGAACTTATTAAGTAAATCCTTACTCATATTATATTAAATATAAGCATAAACCAAATGTATAACTTTTGAGGTCCATGCAAAAAGCTATATCTACTGACCTTTTTTATTTTTTACTTACTTACTACATATACTCAAGTCACGTGGCCGCTACTTCCCATCAAACTATAATTATTTTTTTTGGGTTTTATACAAAACCGGTTTGACTTATATTATCAGAAATTTTAAAGCTTCGAGGAGTTCCTTGAGTTTAAAGTATAAATAAGTGTACTCAAGTATAATGAAATTTGTAGAAGGTGTTTTCAGTTTGGTATATATTAATGTGTAATAAGTATCTATAAGTCAAATTATAACCTGAAATTATTGTAAAAATTTTATGCTTAAATTTGACTAGTAATTAATATTTACGCAATGAAAATTATGATTATTTTTAACAAAGCCAGAATAGGATCTCTAAATAATATTAAATAAATATTGTTAGACAATTCACATTCAACACCACCTCACCCCAAACTAAGCCAAGCTTGTACTATGGCGGCCAGATAACTGTACTGATACTGTACTGATGATACTTATGTAGTTATTTATACATGTTTATTTATTATACATAGAAACACCCAGACACCGTACAGATATTTGAATTCATCACACAAATACTTGCACTGGGTGGGAATCGAACCCACGACCTTCGGCTTCGCAGGCAGAGTCACTACCCACTAAGCCACGAGGCCAGTCAAATAAATAAATAGAGTGAGATTTGATGAATATTGGGTTTCGTTTAGAAGACAAGAAAAATGGTATCTATAATAGTAGAATAGAAGAATCAGTGCGCAATCTCAATTCAAACGTGACCATTTATTGTCTAAATGTCGCGGCCGGATTGTATAATCAGGCGTATTATACTACGGCTAGCCGTTATCAAAAACAGGGCCGTTTTGTAATGCGGCGGTTCAACGATTAGCCGGATTGTCATTGCGATATGTTCTTCAATAAGACGGCCCACGTTGAGCCGCATCGTACCACTGCTTTTGTAGAATGACTCATCGAAATCGATGAGGAGGACTATATATAGAGCGTAAGCCGAGTATGAAGAACCGACACTCAGGACTGACCCCAGAGCTTTTGGCGGGAGCCCAACCGGAGTCAAATATCAATGATAGACCCTTGTCTAAGTAAGTGCACCATATTTCTTAGGTGTACCTTCACCAATATCAAGTCAGGGGCTTCAAGCTTTATCCGAGAGGCCAAAAAATGTTGAATAAAAAAATAGTAAGCAATATCGTAAGAAGTAATCTGTCAGATTTTTCTTTTTTATTTTAAACATTGTTTATTTTGTAAGTATGGTCACCCTACAATTTAAGCAGTAATACAATGCGGCTTAACGTTGGCCGCCTTATTGAAGAACGTATCGCAATGACAATGCGGCTAATCGTTGAAACGCCACATTACAAAACGGCCCAGTTTTTAAATACGGCTAGCCGTAATGTAATACGGCGAATTATACAATCCGGCTACGACATACACAAAACCGGGTCAATGAGCTGTTTACTGGAAAGTAGTTCAATTATCAGAAAAAAATAACAAATCAAAATATGCATAAGCAAAAGTAGCCCACTAAATGTTCCCACTGCTGGGACTCGTGGTCTTCTCTCGCAAGGAGAGAGCTAAGGCCATATTCCACGCTGACCCAGTGCGGGTTGGTGGATGACCTCGAAAGATTATAGGTACATGTCAATTATTATTTCCTCACGATGTTTTCCTTCGCCGTTTTAAGTTAGCGGCATTACGCACATGACTTCGAAAAGACAGTGATGTGCGTGGTTTTGAACCTGGGGTTTTCGGGTCAGCAGTCGCCGTTCTCCCGACTAAACCAGCCGAAACTTAATCCGCTGTAGCTTTCACTAAAATTAATGAATGACCTTTAATCTTCCATAAAATGGATACAAACAAGTAATACATGGAACTAAATGTTAAAAAAAATCGACGCAATGGGGGGTTAAACCTTAAATTTTAGGTTACGCGTATGTTTGCCAGTAAAGCAAAATACCCATAATGGCTCAAGATTCCTACGGCAGGTTCTTACCTGCCGTAAAGAAAAGAGCTCATAACTTTGGCTGGCTGAAACGGTGAAACATGTTAAGAAAACTCCCGAGGAATTCTACCATTTGGGAGCTACGATGCTGATGCAACAGCAGACGCACAGACACATACAGACATACACACACACCCTGACGCTTATAGATAAACAGAGAGAAAGACTAACACCCCCGTTGTTTTTGTACCGTGTCTTAGAAAAGAAAATGTGCTTAATTGTTTGTAAATTCAATAACGTTTAATGTGAATTATTTATCTGTAATGTTAAATGTGCATACTTAATTTTAGTAAATCAAATAATCAAATAATATAAATGTCACACAAATTTATGTATATTAAAAAATGTAATATAAATTAACAAATATAAATGTCAAATAAATTAATGAATTATGTATCTCAATCTCAACATTAAGAATTCCATTGTATAAATCATCATAGCTTTAAAACGACACGACCAAACTTGTTATGTGTATTGTCATGAATAGTCCCGGCGACCCCTAACATACTGTGCGGTCGTACCGGATTTGGTGGATATCCGATTATTCATTGGAAGGATGTAACAAAAAGAATTATGCGATTAATTAATTACAACCTTCCATTACCGATATTCAACCGCCGCACGATATTATCTGTGTTTATAAATAACATCAATTCAGTTATGACACACCGATACAAAATATTGTCGTGACGTACTGACAGCCATAGCTGGGCATTAACTCGTTAATCTGTTAATCGTTAATTACCGAAGTTAACATTTTGATTAGAGGATTAACTTTTAAGTTAACTTTAAAAAATGTTAACGGACACGTTAACTTCCGTTAATATGAAGAAGTCCGTTATAAAATCCCAGAGGATGTGGGTGTTTCGTCATCCAGACCGGACATTTTCCTTTTTTCTAGAGCTACAAAACGCATAGTCCTTGTAGAACTTACCGTACGGTGGGAAACTAATATACCTAAAGACCACGCGATGAAACAAAATAAGTATTACGACCTTCAAAACGAATTAACAAAAAATGGCTATGTAGTTAATTAATACGCTGTAGAAGTACATACCGCCGTACCGAAGCCGTAATACAGCAATGATGTAGCAAATTTTTTCATTGGTTTTTTGTTCAACAATGCAACATATTGCCAATTGCTACTTTATTATAAGTATTTTCTGTATTTTTCTTTGTTATGTAAGTGCAATAAAGAGTTTATCTATCTATTTATCTATCATACAAGTATCATTTTGATAGGCTGTGATAAAGAGGTATATTCAAGTGTGTGCCAAATATACTAAAGCAACCAAAGTTAACTTTAATTGGCAACTTTTCCGCTCAGCAAAATTGCTAACCGCATTATTATTACTGTATTTATCATGTTAATCAAAATGATTGCTTTATTTTTAATGTTGATAAAAATTTAAGAGAAAACGACGCACACATAACGCAAAAATACTGGTTTGGATTTTTGACGACAATTCGCGGTAGTTAAATTTAATCAAAAATGTTAAATGTTAGTAAACATTTGATCGGTTTCAAAGATACATTTTCTATACTCTATAGGCTGATCGGACTACGATTGTCTCACTCCATGTATCTTACTAATGTCATAAATGCGAAAGTTTGGATGTTTGTTGCTCAATTACTTGTATTTATCATGTTTGGAAATGCTGTTTTTATGCTTTAAAAGTAAGTGCATAAGTATTAGGTACATGTCGACGGTTAAAAGGAAGTTGGGCATAAGCGACATTTTGGTCAAAAATCAGTTTTAAATGCCATTTTACTTAAAATTTTCCGCTCTTTCGAATGAGCTGCTCCCATAGCTCTACGATGACTTTTTTGGCGCTTATGCCCGAGCAAAAAACAGCATTTCCCTAGTTATACTATTCGTAACCGACGTAAATTCAGGTCATTTTGTCTATAAAGGTGCTTGTACCCCTGCAAAAAATATTTATTCTCGATTTGTTGTCGGTAATGCTTTTCTACTTCATAGGGGTCTCCAGTTTTCGGTTGTTTATGCCTTCTAAGCTATTTCCTCAAAAAATACAAACGTTGTTTACAGCCTATTTCCATTTAATAATTGAACATAGCTTTGACGCTTGTACCCTTTTTCCAGAATTCATTTTTATTTTACTCTGTCGGTTATACCCTATTACCTAATTTAATGTTAATATCACGCGGTTGGTTATTCCTCACTTCCGTCAAGAATATACACACATTTTTGTTGCTAATCCCTTATTACTTAAATTGAACGACATACCATGGTGTCGATTACAACCTACTTCCACGATCAACGATCAAAGTAATACGTCATTTATACTGTGATACACAATGATAATTTCATTCCAAATCCGTTCTTATGACATTTGATATCACTAAAGTACACACGAAAAAGACTGGAGCAAGAGTTAACAAAGTGCGAAAAGGTCGAGACAGGAAAGTCATCCTGAATTGTAGCACAGAGGAAGACTTTGTCCTGGTCTAAAATCGTGTGCAGCAACACAAGTTTCTAAAGGTGAAAACCGTGAAAGCGGGTAATCCACAGATCATCATTCGATACGCCTTGTCTTATCACAAAGATAATGAAATAGTGGAAATACAATAAACATCTGTTACAGAGGGTTGATTTGCAAGAGAGCGCGATCAGAGTGCTACACAGGAAAATAGGCGTAATTCACATGGGTGTCATCCACTGATCGAGGTCTCACCTCGCATTCACAGAGCGTTTTTGGACGCCGAAAAGGTCTACATAGGACTCCAGACTCCAGACCAGTGGCAGACCATTCGCCCTTGGTGCAGTGCTCCAAGCGCCTAGGTTTCGGCCGTACAAAGGCGATCTCCCAGGAAAGGGATGAGTTCTGCAGATACTGCGGAAAAAAAACCACTCCTGGATACAATGCAAGGCAAGAAAAGAAGACCTGCCACCCAAATGCAAGAACTGCACGGTTGCTCATCACAACAGCCCCAACAGAGAACTCGCTCACAACGCCTTTAGTAGCGATTGCCCTGAAAGGATAAAATGGGATGGTTTAGCGCGTTCTAGAATATCTTATTGCTAAGGGCACTCATGAGGAAAGTGGCTCAGTCTCCAGTATACGATTCATCCAAGCCAACCTGCAGTGCTCGCAACGGCAGAACTCCTGAAGGCAGCGAGAGAAAAGGGAGTTTCAGTTGCCCTTGTTCAAGATCCCTATGTGGGAAACAAAGGCGTAATGAAACAATATCCTGGAACTCGCGTTATCCAGTGCAGTTTAAACAGACAAAACCAATTAAGGCAGCCATAATAGTTTTCGGTGTCAGGTGGTAATCCATGTCCCCCAATTTGTTACCGAAATGGGAGTGGCTGTTCTGTTGGTCGGCACAGGCCTAAAACTGGGAGTAATTTCTGTCTACTTAGAAGGAACCAAAAAGTCGAACCCTTCCTCAGCAGGATTATGGTATTCAGCAAAAAACTAGCGACAAATGACTTTATTGTTGCTGGTGACGTGAATGCGCAGTCCCACTGGTGAGGAAGCACATCCCAAAATGAGAGAGAAGAAGCCGTAAACTCATTGTTCAACGAAATGGACTTATTTATAACTACGGCGATACACCAACCTTCGAGATCGTTAGGGAAGGCAAACTCTGCACAAGCATAGTAGATGTAACAATGTGCAGCGGGTCTCTCTTGGGAAAATCGAGGGATGGAAGGTTGACAAAAGTATTACGACATCAGACCACAACGCAATCACTTTCGTTTTGCGTTCAGTTAAACCTTTCAAACAACAGATACCAATAATAACAACATGCAAATACTAAACCAAGAAGACACAGTGGTCAAACTTTATGTTAAAATCAGTTAAAACACAGTTAAAATCCTCCCTGCAAGAAGGAAAGCTCTCGCCGGAGTCAGTGGAGAAATGTGAATTTCCATTGGAACTCGAGTCGATGGTTTCGAACTACACAGCTAGTTTACATGAAACCTGCGGACAGACCATTCCAATGGTAAGCTCGCCAGATGGAAATCCAACCCTTGAGGTAGACGGCCACCGATTTCGGTTGGTGCGATCGAGAAACAAAACTATTGCAATAATAGAGAACTGAGAAGGTTGGACGCCTTTCATAAAGGCAAGTGCGCTGCTTTTACATCTTAGCAGAAATGCGGGTGAAACACCCCGGGTGATAAGCGTGGATGCGATGACAATCAAATACTCAAGAGCGAAAGTCGCAGACCGGCTGGGTTGCATTGAGGCTTCTAAACATCACGAGGTTGTCGTGTACGAAGATAGGGGAGAAAATCTGAGCTTCCTCAGAGCCCCTTCGCACGACCTGACAAATGCAACAGACAGCTGGGGATACCCCATTCCTAGTTCGAGCAACCAAACCGGTTCCGAAAGAGCACAGCAGAGGAAAAAACCTCAGCCAATCATAGCGACAGCCGAAGCACCATCACGGCCTTCGTGATTTCGTGACCACTATCCGGGCTCCATCGCTATAATATGCAATGTTTCAGACGGCAACATCCAAAGCCTTTTGATTTGGAGAAGTTAATCACACAGACTTTAAGAGATGGGACCTTCTCGCTGACAAAATCTTCGTGGGTAATCATGTCGGCTAGATTAGTAAAATACGAGTAGCTACTTTCAAAATGAACTGCACATCATCAACTGTCAATACTCGATGGACTCGGAGGCACCCGAGCATCGAATTGAAGTTGTATCAAAAACGAAATATGTTGATTTACCGGACTGTTATGGTACGCCCCGGCAAATTTTTGAGAGTATTTTCTATACTGTTTGTTTATTTTTTTAAACGTTTAACATTACGAATACATACCAAGCCTCCTAAATTTATTCCTTAGTTATGTGCCTATACTAGCTTAAGAATTATTTTTCCGAAAATTAGTAAGTTGATACCTACCAACTCTAGCCTTGATTTTTCGTAATTAAAAATAATAACAGAAATGTTGTTTTGTCTTTATTTAAAACATCGTAATATCTGATTGTTAGTGAAAAGGTGACATGAAAATAATGCAAAAAAACGAACAATCACCTTTTAAATCTACCATAATTTAGCGTAAATTATAATAACTTAAACGAGATCGTGTTGGTGGTGCTACTTTATTATTTAGGAAATGTCTTTTCATCTATATTTCCTTAGACTCACGCAATGCCAGATGTTAGTTATCCTTCTTTTCCTTTACTTTCAAGCTACATTGTGTGTCACTAATGTCTTATGATTCTGTTTTTTGTGAAAGTCGACTGTTACTTGTGTTCTATTATCTGTTATACAACCACTGTGAAAAGTACCTTATCCGACTTTTCCCATAACACTTATTGAACTGTCTAGTCTCTTATACCCCTTTTCCCTCGCGACGTGAGATATCGGTATGTTGTTTAAGCTTCTTATCCATTAATATTTTATTTTGTTATTTGTCGCTTACGCCATATTACCTCATTGGAAAAGTAAAAGCTATTGCTATAAGCGACATAAACCACGTTAAATAGCAACAAATCATTAAAACTGACAATACCGGTAACTGCCCCATTTTTTTCTCATTTCATAACTGTTTTAATTTTCACAAAATGCTAATAAATAACAGAGATACGTCAGTTTTTCTAAAATTAAAAACTTTGAACGGCTCTCCTGAACATTTCACTTTTTGGCGCTTATACCGTATTTCCTTTTAACCGTCGATGTGACTCTCGCACGCATCACTGTGTGAAATAATCCAAGAGTTGACAAATCCTCTATCATTTTTAACCAACGTATTCCAAAAACTTGCTCAAAGCTTATTCAACATCTAATTTTTTTTTGGTATACTTGTTCAATTCTCAGAAGTGAACTCAGAGAGACAGAGTTTTGGTTATACAGCGGTAGGTTTTGCCTGATGTACAAGTACAGCACCAGGAATGCACGTTTCTATCACATCTTAATTTTTTTTCTAGCAGCTCAATATTTTTTTTTAATATTACAGAGTGACAAGACGAGCAGAACATGTGCCTGATGGTAAGCAACATGCCTGCCACATAACAGCACAGTGAAACGCAGCAATTGGAACACGAACAGTCCAAATCATTACCTAGCACTGGACTGCGTAAAATGTTTTATCTCTATGCCCTGTAATTTCACTGGAAACATTGCCCTTCAAACCGGAACACAGTAATGTTTGCATATCACTGCTTGGCGGTAGAATAACTGGCAAAGGTGTGGTACTTCCCTAGACGGACTCTGCGATGAGTCCTACCACTACTAAAATAACACACTAGCACATTTCTGTTTCCCAAACATCTAGACTCCCAACATGCACTTGCCCTAAGCGTATATCTGAGTCTTCCTTCGCTTAATCGATTAACCTTTGGAACTGATTATGGAATACTAGCTGTTACCCGCGACTTCGTCCGTGCGAATTAAATACTAAGTTAACTCAGGCAGTACCTATTTGTATACCCCCAGACACATTACGGTTACTAAAAACAGCTTATAATAAAACAATTGTATACAAATTCATCAAAATCGGTTCAGTTGTTTAGATCTAAAAGCGTAAGAGACATGCCGCCCCCATTTCATCCCCACACAGTTCGAAATTACAAAATTGCAAGAACAAACATTCGTTTGCTTCGTGTCAAGTGTCTATATACACAGTTTCATGGTTTTATCTTCAGCGGTTGGGAACTTCCATATTGACATTCATCCCCCATTTCAACCCCAATTTCACCCCGTACAGTTTGAAATTACAAAATTGCTAGAACAAACATTCGTTTGCTTCGTGTCAAGTGCCTATATTATACAGGGTTTCATGATTTTATCTTCAACGGTTGGGAACTTCCATATTGACATTCATCCCCCATTTCACCCCCGTACAGTTTGAAATTACGAAATTGATAGAACAAACATTCGTTTGCTTCTTGTCAAGTGTCTATATACAGAGTTTCATGGTTTTATCATCAACGGTTGGGAACTTTCATATTGACATTCATCTCCCATTTCAACCCCAATTTCACCCCGTACAGTTCGAAATTACGAAATTGATAGAACTAACATTCGTTTGCTTCTTGTCAAGTGTACATGTACAGAGTTTCATGGTTTTATCTTCAACGGTTGGGAACTTTCATATTGACATTCATCCCCCATTTAAATCCCAATTTTATCCCTATACGGTTCAAAATTACAAAATTGCTAGAAATAATATTCGTTTGCTTCGTGTCAAGTGTATTTATTCAGAGTTTCATGGTTTATCTTTAACGGTTGGGTCTTCCGTGATTTTTTTTTATTTTTTTTTTTTATTTATCATTCAATTACTTGTCACACTTACAGCCACGCCAACACGTGCGACAAGCCATTAGTTACATTAATTTAACTTAAATAATAATAAATTTACACTTTACGTTTCTACGTTTAAAATGTTTACCTTTTAAATGTTATGTCATACAAATCAAGTCATATGTTATTAATTACATAAAAATAAACATTAAATTGATCAGAACCGAAACAAAAATCAACAATAATAACAAATTATATACAAATAACAAAGTATTAAATTCAAATAGGAAAAAACACAATAATATCAGAACCCAAACAACAAAGAATTAAATGCAAATAGGAAAACTGTAAAATAACAACAATAGTTAATAAATACCAATGAATTCAATGTCAAGTACGAAAAATAATAATAACCAATAGAAAAACAACAATCATAACATTATAAACAAATAATAAAACAAATCAATGTCAAATAGGGGGAAAAAATTAAACACATAATAAAACAAAAATAATCAATACAGATGTCCACTTAAAAATGTCACACAGGTATTTATGAACAAATAAAACTTAATCACAAATAAATCAACGTCAGGGTGTTGAGCAAGCAAGGCGTTGATCAGAGAGACAGCCTGGGCCGTGGGGGCGTACCGAGCCGTGTCCGAGCGCGCCGGCGCGGCCGCCAGCAGGCGCCGCGTGTGCGGCCATGCGGCGGATGACATTCATCCCCCATTTCAACCACAATTTCACCCCCGTGCAGTTCGAAATTGATAGAATATACATTCGTTTGCTTCGTGTCAAGTGTCTTTACACAGAGTTTCATTGTTTTATCTCTAACGGTTGAGAACTTTCATATTGTCATTCATCCCCCATTTCAACCCCAATTTCACCCCCCGTACCGTTCGAAATTACAAAACTGATAGAACAAATATGTAATTACTTATTGTCAAGTGTCTAGATACAAAATTTGATAACTTTGAAAATGACGGTTTTTCACACAACCGGTCATCCCTTATTTCACCCTCTTAGGGGTTGAATTTCGCAAAACCCCGTCTTAGCGAGCGCCTACGTGCTAAAAGACACCTCCATGCAAAATTTCAGACTCCTAGCATTTGTAGTTTCTGAGATTTCGTGATGAGTGACCTTTCGCTTTTATATATATAGAAGATTTGGACCCAGTTTACGTACAACCGCGCAGTATCACGATCGATTGATCGATCATGGTTATTAATCAATAAATAGAAACTGTTGAACAGTGATAAACATAAATATTACGAAGAGTGAATAACTGTTATTTCTACATGAGTATATAAAAAAGTGCTATGCAACCCTCTATGCAACCCTATGCTATGCGACGCAAAACCAACTGTTATAAGTTTGACGTGTGTGTTGATTGTGACATAATCATTATAGTGAATCACATAAAGGTGAATTTTTCGGGAGAGTTTATTTATTAGCTAAAGATCAAAGTCAGATCAGCAGATTCAATTCTCATCTGTTTTGTTAGCTGTGGTAGAAATATAATAAACTCAAAATGGGTGTTTGCTTTTTTTGAACATATTAACATGTGTTCTAAGATTTTGAATAGTTCCGTTGGGGCTTTTATAAATATTAATTCAATAAATACTTATTTGTACCCTGTTTAACTTTAGCTTGAAAGCCGAATTAAAAAAATACGAAGAAACACATATTCACAATTGAAAATACGTAGGTATTTAATTAGATACAATTTATTTTAATAAAAATAATTCGTAATTTGAATTAATAAATCAGAGAGTCGCACAACTAAATGACAGCTTATCCTTTCACATGGGTATTGATTGCGCACCGTCATGGTTACACTAACTAATTTAACTCCTATATATAAGCAACGCGCAAGCCGTCGTATCAATACTAAACGAGACATCACTAAACGTTCACCTTCAAGATAAAACTTTAGTCAAAAATATAACACAAACATGGTAAAAAATAAAATCAGTAACAGACATCTAGTAGGAAAGACGATCATCATAACTGGTGGGAATGCTGGCATTGGTTTCGAAACTGCAAAAGATTTGGCCGATAGAGGAGGACGTGTTATAATAGCATGCAGGAATGAAAGGAGAGGGACCACAGCCAGAGATCAGATCGTAGCTGCAACTGGAAATCAAGACGTTCATTATCGAAACCTTGATTTAGCATCATTGACTTCGGTGAGAAAATTTGCAGAAGAATTTATCAAAATCGAAAAACGTTTAGACATCCTTATCAACAACGCTGGGATAATTGAAAATGAATTTGCGAAGTCGGAAGATGGTCTGCTTTTAGGAATGCAAGTTAATCACTTCGGACCTTTTCTTCTAACTAATCTGCTTTTACCACTACTGAAAGCTTCAGCACCAAGCCGAATCATCAACGTATCTTCGATTGCATATCGTATTGGTAAAATTGATTTTACAAATTTGAACATGGAAAAAGAAACAAAAAAAACATTTAGTATCCAAGGTCTATACGGCAATACAAAATTATGTAATATTTTGATGACTATTGAGTTGGAGCAACGATTAAAAGGAACCGGAGTGACAGCTAACGCTCTGCACCCTGGAGCTGTGGAAACTCAAATCCTGGATAGTGATACTTCAATCTTGGGGAAGTACATTTTTATGCCATTTATTAAGTGTATAAGTATGACGCCTTGGGAAGGAGCACAAACGTCAATATACTTAGCTGTGTCACCTGAAGTTCAAAATATAAGTGGTCGTTATTTTGTTAAGTGCAAGGAAGAGAAGACTACGAAAGCAGCAAGAGATTTAAAAGTGGCTAAGAAACTTTGGGAAGTGTCTGAAAAACTAGTAAATTTAAGTTAGAACATAAGAAAATTGTAGTGCACGATTGCATTATTATCTATACTAATATATTAAAGACAAAGTTTGTTGGGAATAATCTTTGCATCTACTAATAATAATCTGTAACCAATTTTGAATATGTTTAAACCAATAGAAAGTGAAATTATTTGTGAGTGTCACAATTTAAATATAACAAAAACGTTTCATTGTGCTCAGATTTGCAAAATAAGTTGGAGATAAAACGGTCGAACGAAAATGTTCCTTACGGACGCTGCCTCAACGATGACGCATGATAATTATGATTGAGTTCTAGCGTAAATTTTTAAGAGCTTAATAATATGCGTAAAACGTCAGTTACAGTTAAGTAATGTTTAACTTTTAATTTTTTAATAAAATAATGTTACAATTTTGTTTATTTGTTGTATTATTATTAAGTTAATTTATCGTCTCAAGTATTTAAAACATATGACATTCCTTTTTACTGCAAGTATCTTGAACAAATGGTTAAATACATAGATCTAATACAAGTAAAAACTCTTTGAGAGAATAGGACATAGGTAGGTAGGTAGGAGGATGTAATATTACGACCATGATGTAATTTATAGCATTCAAACGTTAAACTCGTGAGTTTATAATTAATTATTATTGGTCTGTGAAATTACATGTATACATATATCATCTATACCTATATATAAAAGCGAAAGGTCATCACTGAATCTCGGAAACTACAAGTGCTAGAACGTGCAAATGCCTTGTAGCCCGTAGGCACTAAGACGGGGTTTTGCGAAATTCAACCCCTAAGAGAGTTAAACAAGGGATGGACGATTGTGGGTAAAACAAGGAATGGACGGTTGTGTGAAAATTCCGTCATTTTCAAAGCTATAAGCATGAAACCCACTGAACCGATTTTAATTAAATTTGGTACTCTCACTAGATTAGATTTACTGAATCTCAAGAAAGGACATAGGTCACTTTTTATTACGGAAAAGAGGTTGAAGGGGTTCAAATGGAGGATGGAAGATGTATATGCAAGATCATCATTGTTGAAGATGAAAAATATGAAACTTGAGACGAAGCAAATAAATATTTGTTATGGCAATTTTCCAATTTCAAACTGTACGGGGATAAAATGAAGGTTGAAATGGGGGATGAAAGTTTATTATGAAGTTCGTAATTGTTGAAGATAAAACCATGAAACTTCGTATCTAGACACTTGACGCAAAGCAAATAAATGTTTGTTCTAACTATTTTGTACATTCGAGCTGTACGGGGATGAAATGGGGGTTTGAATGGGGGATGAAAGTGTAATTGTGGAAGTTCGTCATTTTTGAAGATCATTGAAGCTTTGTATCGCACTAACACGAAAAAAAAAAATGTTTGTTTTGGCAATTTTGCAATTTCGAACTGTACGGGGATGCAATAGGAGTCGAAATGAGAGAAGAAAGTTTAAATGGAGGATTGTAATTGATGAATATAAAAACCATGACATTTTGCAACTAAGCACTTGATATCCACACTAATACGAGTATTTTAAATGTGAAAGTAACTCGTGTATGTCTGTTACGCTTTAACGCCTAAACCACTGAACTGAGTTTGATGACATTTGTGGCATAGATAGATTCCTGAGTCTAGGAAAGGACAAGAACAATTATTTATCACAGAAAAAACGTTGAACGGGGTAGTGGAAATAAGAAATGAAAGTTTACATAGAAATTCGTCTATGTTGAAGATAAAACCGTCCAGTTTTGCAACAAGACACTTGAAATCCATAATAATAAATGTAATATTAATATGAAAGTAACTCTAGCTGTCTGTTACGCTTTATTGCCTATACCACTGAACTGATTTTAATGAAATTGTATAAAAACGTTTTAAAGTTTTAGCTGTTTTTTGTAAACGTAATTTAGTGTTGGTGTTCAAATACTGCCTCAGTTACCTTAATATTTATTGCGCGCGGACGAAGTCACGAGTAAAATCTAGTCTTAAATAAATCAATGTTTACAAATTTTCCGTCACCTGAAATTGTATATTTCGTTAGAAATCACCTTTTCAAAAATTTTTCGACAGTATTGCCACAAGTACTCACTACTGGTCGATAGTGGCTGTTTCCTTTTTAACCGACTTCAAAATGACAAGTCTACCACAGCCAGAAATCAGATCGTAGCTGCAACAGGAAATCATGACGTTCATTATAGAAACCTTGATTTAGCATCACTGATTTCAGTGAAAAAATTTGCATAAGAATTTATCAAAATCGAAAAACGTTTAGACATCCTTATCAACAACGCTGGGATAATTGAAACTGAATTTGCGAAGTCAGAAGATGCCCTCCTTTTGGGAATGCAAGTTAACCACTTCGGACCTTTTATTCTAGCTAATCTGCTCTTACCACTTCTGAAAACTTCAGTTCCAAGTCGAATCATCAACGTATCTTCTACTAGCTGTGACCCGCGCTTTCAACCGCGTCTATTTGAGGAAAATCTCTACTAAAAATCCATTGCTCTAAAAACCTATGATCAGTAAGAGAACTATAAAAAATAATAACGAAACGCTAGGTATAAGTACTGGGATCTAGTAAAATGTGTTTTATAGTACAGGTATTTTAAAGTACTTCTGTAAATACGACATTTTTAGTTTATTAATTCTTGCGGTAGAAGAACAAATTGGTCATCTCTGTAACCTGATGATCTTGATAACGCTATACAGATACCTAAGAAGTTGTCCGTATGAAAAACAGTCTTGGCATGAATCGATTTCTAGGTGCTGAAATGTTGGCCCCTGTGCTTTAATAATAGTTACAGCATACGACTACTTAACGGGAAACTGTATTATTTTGAAATTGAAAGGCAAATGGGACCATTTTATGTGGAGGTAATGCATTAACATAACATTCCGCTTGAAGGGAATAGTCGATTTGTGTCGGATTCGACACCATGAGTGGTGCCCCTACCGGCTAAAACCTCCGCAGTATTTCCCCTTTACCACAAACTGCGCAAACACCGGGATGCTCTCGCGCTCTTCTGCGAATCCGCCGCGGGACAATGCACACTGTGGTCACCTCGGTGACCAACAGTGGGTACCAGACATCTTCACGTTTAGACACCCTTTGTCTCCCGCGGTAGGCCAAATGCTCGGCCTCATCACCTACCACCATCCGGCTGAAGAGGACAGGGACAGCAGCTTACCGATATTAGTCTCTACAGCTCTACAGTCCCACCGCGTCCGCCATCATACGTTGGCGACCACGCAAGACCACAGTAGGCAGGGAGAGTGGCGCACCATTATACCGTTATTCCTCTTCCGCCTCTCATCTCATTCATTGTCTTCTCTGTGGTCAATACATCGCGGCACATATCATTCGCGCCGGCACCGTCTACGCCGCGCAACTCCCTCCTGACCGCATCGCTAGGACCGCGAGGTTTGGAGCCCATAGCCGTCCCACCGCGGGTTTCTCTTAGCTTCACCGTGGCTGATCAGTACTGAACCCCTCGCCTCGAGGGGTTCAGTAGCCATGGCCTCAAGTCAATGCAGGAACACCTCGGGAAGGGAGCAAATGGTATCTCGTAGAGTAATCGGCAGCCGCCTGCTGTCTTCTTTCTATTCGCCGCGATCGTTTAATAGTTGAAAACTACGTGCATTTTTTACGAACATGCGTAAATGCGAAAACATTTACGCATAGTGAGGCATTGACATAGTGATGGCCGCGGTTGCGCCTCTGTGGCTACATCGCCTCGAAGACCCTCATCTGGAAGACAACGCTAAGAAACATCACTGTACCACGTGCTCACAATAAAGTGCTAGTTTGTTTGTTTATTAAGGGTGTAAAGGGGCCTCAACATCTAAGTGCCCCAAAACTGTCAACCACACCTGCCCGTGGTGCACCCTGCCGACCAACAAACGAGGCTCTGACGAACGACCGATGGCGGGATATCCATCCATATAGCCGTGCTGTAAATATAGCTGTGACGGGCAGCAGCGTCACATGCGTAAGACAGCACGGTTCTGCGGTTGCCAACCCGCATGCCCAGCGTGGCGACTATGGGCAATAACCTCCATATGATAAGCCAAACAAACAAAAGGCCCCTAGTTCCCGGCCGCCCTGCTATTCCTGGCCAAGGCGGCGGTCATGGTAACGGCAGGGTAAGGGGTGCGAAAAATCCCCGGGCTACAGTAGGCCGCCCAACCCAACTGACCCTGGCTGTGCATAACGGACGTACCATTCGTGAAGACGAGAGGCTCGCTCAGCTAGAAGAAGAACTGACCCACATAAGATGGCACATTCTCGGGTTATGTGAAGTCCGAAGAGAGGGAGAGGACACCGTAACCTTGGAATCAGGCCATCTTATGTACTATCGTGAAGGTCACCAGCTGTCGCAAGGTGGTGTCGGGTTTCTGGTCCACAAAACTCTCTGTAACAACGTTTTGGAAATCGCAAGTGTGTCTCCGAGGGTCGCGTATCTTGTGCTGAAGTTGACCGAGAGGTATACCCTCAAAGTGGTCATGGTATACGCACCCTGGGAGGCATACCCTGATTCAGAGGTGGAGGCTTTGTATGAGGATATATCGAAAGCCTTACATAACACCTCCAAAGCCCACTTCAACGTTGTTATGGGGGATTTTAATGCCTAAGTGGGAGTACGGACTTGCAGTGAATCGGTAGTAGGACCATATGGTTTGGGAAGAAGAAATGACAGGGGCCAAATGCTAATTGACTTCCTCGAAAAGGAGAGGCTGTTTCTGATGAATTCGTTTTATAAGAAACAGCCTCAAAGGAGGTGGACGTGGCGAAGCCCCGACGGACGGACGAAAAATGAGATTGACTTCATCATAGCGGACAAACGGCGAATATTGAGGGATGTCTCAGTGATCTCTCGGTTTGCTACCGGTAGTGACCACAGGCTTGTTCGAGGCACCCTGAATATTAATTACAAGGTTGAACGAGTCCGTTTGATGAAGTCAACACTCCGTCCGAACCTTCTCCAAACCATAGTTGGGTCTGAAGCATTCCAGCTAAAACTGGAGAACCGGTTTGCTGCCTTGGAAACCACAAATAGCGCTGACCAGAAGCTCGAAAGTGTAGTGGAAGTTCTGCGTGATGAGGGCACAAAGTTTTGTGAAATGCGGCGCAAAGGCAGAAAGTCAAAGCTTTCCAGGGAGACCTTAGAACTCATGGAGGAACGACGGAATCCCACGTTAACTTCGTCGGAACAAGGGGCTCTTAGCAAGAGAATTACCAAGCTTGTACGACGGGACCTCCGATTAGCTAACACGCTCTTGATTGAAAAATCAATTGAGCAAAATCGGGGGTCAAAAGTGTTCGTCAAGACCTTGGGTAGAAGCCACCTGACGAAGTTAACTACCTCGACGGGGAGAGTCGTTTCATCCAAAGCGGATATTCTCTCGGAAGTGGAAGACTTTTACAGCCAGCTGTACGCATCGCATGCTCCGCATCTCCCACATAATGAGGGCAAAAGAGCTACTTTGACTCGCCACTACACTGAAGAATTGCCAGAAATAAGTATGGACGAGATCGCGATGGCTCTTGGGCAACTTAAAAATGGAAAAGCCGCAGGCGAGGACGGAATTACAACAGAGCTCTTAAAAGCTGGTGGCGCTCCACTTATAAAAGAGCTCTTAGAACTGTTTAATGCCGTCCTCTTTACCGGGAGAACTCCACAGGCATGGCACAGAAGTGTGGTCATCCTATTCTTTAAAAAGGGAGATAAAACCCTTTTGAAGAATTAAAAAAAAAAATTAAATTAAAAATTCATTTATTTCCAGAAATATACACGTAGATTACAAATTAGACAGTACACATACTGTTGACAAATTAGCTCCACATTTTTTCCCGGTGGGTCCCAAACTAGGCTGCGCCTATATTTTGGGCACCCAGATAGTCCAACGATTTATTACAATGGTCGTAGAGCTGACCGCGTTGTACAGAAACAAGTAATGACTAATAAAATAATGAAATCAATAATTTACATAATTAATAATATGGCAGGTATAAGGAGTTATATTACGCTTAAAATTAAAATTGTAATGAGGGTTTTTTCTAGGCTCTAGGAGGAATTTGAAAAATAAGAACAGTCTTCTCTTTCCTTTTTTCCCCTTTTTTTCAATAAATGACACGTAGAGTATAGACATCAAACGATGATATTATCCAAAACCGTCTTTGCTATGATTGTAGCTCAAAATCAGCGATTTACATCAGCTGCTTTTGAATTCCCTCTACGCTTTCCACTAAAAAAACCCTCATTATCAGAAATAGGTCGTAGGTATAACATTGAATAATATAGAAAATTTAAAAAAATCTGTAAATAATTATACATTCATGACATTTACTATGCTTAATTTAGTTGCAATATTGTGGTAAGAATATCCAGTATGCTTTCCTGGATATGTGAGTGTGTGTGTGATAGTGTGTGAGGGTGTGTGTGTGAGGGTGTGTACGAGTGTATGTTTATGTACAAATAAAAGAGGAACTAGTTAGGTGTATGGCATAAGAATATTTATCGTTAGAAAGATACTGCTAAAGGGAAAATTACTTTGAGTAACATCTCTGTATGCAGTATAAGTTTCTCGGTTTGCTCACCAGATAATGTGCTCAGCCACTGTAGTAGTTTTGATTTACACTGAGAGAAAGAGCACTCACCGATTTCGATGATTCTGCAGACAGAGTTGTACGTGTAAATGTGGACGTATGGGGGTAACCGGGCGGCAAATACAGTGCTAATTCTGGGAAGAGGTATGTCTCGCGGGCGACTCTGTCTGCTTGGTTTGACGGTACAAGATAAGCCGTGGCACTTGGCTACAGCCCTCATGACAAACAGCTGGCGAACTCTCAGTACCGATGCTTCCTCATATAGTTTATCTGTAGAGTATCTGCGTGGTTTACTTAGCATGACCTTAAGAAAAGCCCTCTGTGCTCTTTCAATGTTTTCCATGTAAGTTTTAGCTGCGCCTCCCCAAACGCCTATGCAATAAAGAAGCAAAGATTGGCAAAGAGATTTATAAACGAGCATTTTAATGTTATCGAAGGTAGTGGCCCTCAAAATTCTCATCACGTATAATAACTTGCGAACTCTTCCTGATATGAATGTTATATGTTGTGAGAATGACAAATTCTCGTCTACCATCACCCCCAAGTATTTAATAAATCGTACTCTTGTCATTGAGCTGCAAGAGCACCCGTTTCTGTCACAGTTATCATGTAGAGTGAGTTCTGAGATTGGCGTCCCCGTAACTGCCGTAATGTGGAACGTGATAAAGTTAGTCTTGTTGACGTTAAGAGTGAGCAGATTGTAGTTCAGCCATCGAGTAAGTACAGACATTCCACGTTCGGCGCTCTTGATGACAGAGTCCCAGCTCTTTGCGTGAAAAATAGCAACGGTGTCATCGGCATAGCAAATGAGTTTGCAATTTTCTATACTCAGGTCAAATATGTCATTTATGTACAATGTAAATAGAGTAGGAGCTAAAATCCCGCCTTGTGGAATTCCGTAATCAACGTGTGTATCACTACTCTGGAATTCGCCGATTTTTACTCGTTGTTTTCTATTTTTTAAATAACTTGTGAACCAAGCCAATGAATTTCCTCGTACACCGAAAGACTCTAGCTTCTTCAACAATATTAGAGGCGATATAGAGTCAAAAGCTTTGGAACAGTCAAGGAAAATACCGATGCACCTTTTTTTCTCATCCAAGTGAGAGGCGACTGTCTCGGACAAGAGTTGGACTGCATCTTCGGTTGATTTTCCTCTTCTGAATCCAAATTGACTCGAGTTGAGTAGGTTATACTTTTCAAGAAAGTCCACAAGCCTCCGATTAACTAGCTTCTCTAGTATTTTTGATAATATGCTGAGAAGAGCTATCGGTCTGTAGTTACTTGGGTCACATTTATCACCAGATTTGTAAATCGGAATCACTAATGCCGTTTTCCAAAAATCGGGAAATGTTCCCGACCCCAAACTGAGATTACAGATGTAAGTTAAAGGCTCTAGTATTGATTCTTTAGCATGTTTCAGTAAGAGAGGGGGCATCTAATCCAGGAGCACTGCAGTTCTTAAGGTTCTGAATAATGCTATTTAACTCTCTACTATCAGTAGGCGATAAAAAGAGTGAGTTTTTACAGCGGCTTTTGAACGATTGTTGTTGGGCTAGTTCCTCATGGGTTACTTTTAGCTTGTCTAGAATATTTGCAGCCAGTTGAGAACCAGTCCTGGCAAAAAGGTTATTACAAGTATCCAGAGAGTTCTGAGGGTCCCTCGCTGTCTTATTCAGAAGTTCGCCAGAGTTCTTTTTTGGGTTTGGCATGTCACATACTTCTTTAATCGATTTCCAAAGTGTCTTAGGATTATTATTATTCTGAGCAAGTTTTGTATTGGTGTATTCAATTTTAAGTTTGCGAAGCAAGTTGTTACAAAAGTTTCTATAGCGTATAAAGGTTGTTTTGAGGATTTCATTTAGCGGGTCTTTTTTAAGTCTTAAGTGTAGTCCATCCCTATGT
The DNA here is from genome assembly GCA_963693475.1 of Ectropis crepuscularia. Classification (NCBI taxonomy): domain Eukaryota; kingdom Metazoa; phylum Arthropoda; class Insecta; order Lepidoptera; family Geometridae; genus Ectropis; species Ectropis crepuscularia. The sequence goes on from OY856346.1 coordinate 12,548,014, forward strand.
CGCATGCACCTAATCAACCCGGGAGTGATCCAGGGTTTCAAGTTTCGCTTTTTCCGCCCAATGATCACTCTGTGCGTATATTTGTGAATACATTCCGTTAGTATTTGATTGAAAGTGGAAACCGCTTCATTCACGTTACATTTGACGAGCACTTGGTTCCAGTCCACCAGTTTCAGTTCTTCGGCTACATTCAAAAAATTAGTCCTGACGGTATGTTTGTTCACTCTATTCTTTTCTCCTTTTAGAATCATACCGACACACAAAATATCGTGGTCGGTAACTGAAGAATTGCATACCAGACCGAGACCCCTGCCCGGGGACTTTATAAAAGCATGGTCTAAACATGTTGACCCTCTGGTCGGTCGTGTTATTGCTGGCAGAAATCCATGTTCAGCCATAAGGCACTGATACGCAGCGTTTTCTTTACAAGGTGGTTCCTCCAGTAAATTAATATTTATATCACCCGTAACTAACATCCCGGTGCATTGCTTGTAAGTAGATAGAATATCATCTAGACTATTATTGAAACTTTCTAGATCTTTTGCCGCTGGGGATCTGTATAGGGCAATTATTTTTAGCGTTTTTCCTAGGGATACTACTAGACAGTTAGCACCTTTCATGTCAGGTTCGCAAACCGACGCTGACCAGCATTCTCTGACGTATACTACGACACCTCCGCATTTATTAGTTTTTTTAGAAGTATGAAAAGCGTCATAACCCGGAAGCTGGGGTATGGCAGTGAGCTCACTGAGCCAGCACTCTGAAAATACCAACGCATCAAATTCGCATTCTAATCTGACTAGTGTTGGAAGTATATTAGAAAAATTGTGGTTAATACTTCTAATATTGTGTGACAAAATTTTTAAACTATAAGGAGCAAGATGTTCACTACAATATTCAGGTTGTTCAATAGTACGACACTCCACTTGTATGCTATCTTCCAGATCTTCAAATACATCCACACTAGCCATTTTCGAAAATAGTTGTGATTTTATCAAATCAAAGAAAATTGCGCCTGTGTAAACCACATTAGCAAATACCCTTTTGGAGGAAAGAATTAGCAATACATTTCGGTAGACAAACTCTGAGCCAACACCAAGTAAATGTGTCAAAGTGTCAAGTGGGGATGTGTGTTTTATATGTGGTAAGGACTGTGATATCTGGTGTGTGTTTTTTAGAATAGATTTAGTGATATCAAGCAGCAATTTAAAGCAAATACAAGACCTACAATAATCACATTTACCAATTATTATCAAACATCTCAACATTAAAACCAGTACATGAGTGTAAGCATAATCAGATGTAATTGTGGCATCTCGTACAACTAGAATTTTTTTAAACTTCGTAGTCAAATCACAACGACATAAGACTAGTGGAAAAAATAACACATCAATTTTAAGATAAGTTACGGTAATACACAATACAATATTCTTTCTAATTTTAGTATAAATAATATAGTTATTAAGGAAAGCAAAATAATTTTTGGTTTTCAGTAGTTTGACTGGAGATTGGTACTGCTTGTGGCAAATCACTCTGGGTAGTGGGAGGAAGTGCTTGATCCAAGTCTGCGTGATTATATATAGGAATAAGTGGGAATCCCTCCTTTTTACGCAGGTAAACTTTTCCTCTTCTGACCCAGCAGTATCTGTACCCGAAGTCCCGCGATCGCAATCTGGCTTCACGAAAAAGCAACCGGTTTTCCTTTGTCAGATGTTCATTTAAATAGATATTACATATCGGGCCCTGCAGATTTAGTCCAGCGGTAGTTAAATTTTTGCTGCGGGTCTTCGTAGCTTTCAGAACTTCATCCCTCCTATTCCGTCTCGTAAGCCTGACAATTATCGGTCTAGTTAACCGAGTTTCGTTATTTTTTGTGTTTTTTCCTCCGACGCGATTTACCCAGTCGATTTCTGTAACGGATAGATCAATTCCGATTTTTGTCGCAACAGTCATCACCAAATGTTCCAGGTTCTCGCCAGGGGCTTCTCTTATACCCAAGATCTCCAATTCATTGTCTAACAAATCCTGTGTCCGTTGATTTAGTTGGTTTTTCAATTTAGTGACTTCATCTTGTAGCGAAGTAACTACTGGATTCCTGTTTTCAATTTCTTTTATCCTGACATCGAATAAATCGAGTCTGGAGTTAAAATCAGCCATCCCCGCCGTGAGCAATTGTAGACATGATTTTATTTCAGTTAAGTCGTATCTCAACAAGCGTAGTTCGGTAGCGACATCCGAGGGCGAGGTATCCATATCAACTCCGGACACAGGCGACCCGAGCGCAGGCCGCTTTTGAGCTCTCTTGCTCGGATTTGATGAGCTTGGGCTTTTGTTGAGAACGTTGGTCCCCGAAGAGAAATTATTTTTGTTTTCCGTTGATCTACAGGAGGGACACAGCCAGCCCGTCACTTTCGATGGGTCGGAAGAGAGAGCCTTAACGCAAATAGCGTGAAAAGTTGATTTACAACTGCCGCATTGGAAAAAACTCAGCGAAGTTATACCCTGTTTGCACTCAGCGCAGTTTATTTCATTATTATTTGGCCGATTTGAGAGTAAGTACTTATCCATATCAATGCAGGTAGCCAGATAACACAACAGACAGCGGGGCAACCGGCCTATGCGCAAACGGTACAGCAACAGGCACGGGAGGTCCGGGCGTGTGAGTAAGACGGCGCTATGTATGAGCGTTACGTCTTTGGCGTGCGCCTTTCTCTCAGCTGATGGACAGCTGTTTAATGTTGTTTAAAATTGATAAAGATTAAATGGCCTGAGATTTTGTTTTGATGATTGTACGAGATGAGTTATTTAGCGTACCTTGTGCTCCTCACTGCTGGCTTCACTCTGATATAACTTATGTGTATGTTCGAGCAATATTTACCACTATATTGATTTCTTAAAAAAGCAATACGAATTTAGTGTACAACCGGCCACAGTCCTCACCCGACTCGACAATTATCGACCAATATCGCTTCTGAGCCATGTCTATAAGTTGTTTTCGAGAGTTATCACGAATCGTCTCGCCCGAAGACTCGATGAGTTTCAGCCTCCTGAGCAGGCCGGGTTTTGAAGTGGGTACAGCACCATAGACCACATTCACACGGTACGGCAGATTGTACAAAAGACAAAGGAGTACAATCGGCCACTCTGCTTAGCGTTTGTGGACTATGAGAAGGCGTTCGACTCGGTCGAAACCTGGGCTGTTCTGGAGTCCTTACAGCGATGCCAAGTCGATTGGCGATACATCGAGGTGATGAGGTGTTTATACGACGCCGCTACGATGGCGGTCCAAATCCAAGATCAGCAGACAAAACATATTCCTCTGCATCGAGGCGTGAGGCAAGGGGATGTTATTTCCCCGAAATTGTTCTCAAACGCACTGGAGGATATGTTTAAGACGCTTGATTGGGTTGGACATGGCCTAAACATCAATGCGAATACATCTCTCACCTACGATTTGCTGACGACATCGTCATTATGGCAGAGTCGCTGGAGGATATGCAGTGGATGCTGGACAGCCTGGCTAACGCTTCTCAACGCATCGGCCTTCGGATGAATTTGGATAAAACCAAAGTCATGTGCAACGAGCTCGTTGCTCCGGGGCCATTGCCGTAAGTGGAACCACTCTCGAAATTGTTCGGAGATATGTCTACTTAGGGCAGATGCTCGAACTAGGTAGATGTAGCTTTGAGAGTGAGGCCATGAGAAGAATCCAGTTGGGCTGGGCAGCGTTTGGCAAACTTGGTCGATTCTTCTCGTCACCCATCCCACAAAGTCTCAAAACAAAAGTGTACAACCAGTGCGTCCTACCCGTTATGACCTACGGCGCTGAAACGTGGACACTGACAGTCAAAATGGTCCGAAAGCTCAAAGTCGCTCAGCGAGCTATGGAACGGGCTATGCTTGGAGTATCTCTGAGGGATTTCATTCGTAATGAAGTAATTCGTCAGAGAACTAAAGTCACCGACATAGCTCAGCGTATTAGCAAACTGAAGTGGCAATGGGCCGGTCACATCTGTCGCAGACCCGATAACCGTTGGGGTAGACGGGTTTTGGAGTGGAGACCGCGAATCGGCAAACGTAGTGTAGGACGCCCAGAGACCAGATGGAGTGACGATATACGAAAGATAGCTGGTGGCAGTTGGAAACGTAAGGCCGAGGATCGGGCTGAGTGGCGTATTATAGGAGAGGCCTATGTCCAGCAGTGGACGAACACGGGCTGATGATGATGATGATGATGATGATTAGTTTGTTGCGGAGTTGTTATAAAACTAAGATATTTCCTAAAATATTCATTAAAATCAAATAATATCAAGGCCGATTTTGGTCAAAATTATATATTTGTGTTAAATAATAATGTGGGACGCAACTTGCGTTAGTACTGTTGCGGCTAGTCATCTTGCCCGCTCAACCCGCACGCCAGCAGCTGCAGCTGAAGTTGCCGCTAGTAAGAAGCGGCAAAAGTACGCATCAATGGAACCTCTTTATGAGTTTGTCCCCTTCGCAGTGGAGACGCTGGGCAGTTGGGGCATTGAAGCGAGGGAGCTAGTTAAGGAATTAGGACATCGAATGAGGGAAAATGGCGGTGACTCCCGCTCTGGCTTCTACCTGGCACAAAGATTGTCAATCGCTATTCAGCGTGGTAATGCTGCCAGCGTAATGGGCACTTTTGTGCCGGGTACTGTCAGGAGTGGGTTTTTAATTAATTAGTTTGTTGTTGACTATATTTTTATGTATTATTGACTTGTTAATAATAATGTACTCGTTGGGATAAATGTTTATCCGAACATCGTGTTTATAAAAATAGCACACAATGCATTTTTCTTCTTATTTTTTGTTTTGGCTTACGTTCGGTAATGGGTAACTACATTTAATGTTTTTTTTAAGGCTGTACACTCTCGTTAGTTGTGACATCTCTGAAGCATAATTAATTATAGTTAAAAGGTTTTTTAAAAAGCAACTTTGCGTGTGATTTTCTGAATCATTTTCTTACTCATACACGCTTGTATTTGTCACCTATACTGATGCGCCTCTTTAGACTCTATCTCCAAACGGAACAAGTACTGAAGTCGTATCCATCCATTCCGGATTCCCTCAAGGGTCGGTGCTCTCTGCGGCGTTTTTTCTGCTATATATCAACGATCTATTGAAGCCCCATTTTCCATCTATTGGTACGCAAGATAATAACACCGCTGTAGAGAACTCTCATGCCCGCTTTCCACTGCGTGCGGAACGGACCCATTACAGACTCTATACTCATAACGACGATTTTCATACATGTGCTACCAAAGCAGAGACGAGCGGAGCGGAGTGAGCAAGTTAAAGAAGTCACATACGAGGTTAGCGACTTTATCAGTGGAAGACAAAATAAATTATTTAAAAAACTGTTTCTTAGTGGAAGGCAAAAACTATTTATCATTTCAATCTCCGTTCTTTGTCTCTCTAGCCATGGCTATATAATTATATACGAACAGTTTTGTTACATAACATTTACTAAAGCTATTCGAACACCGTCCATACGGAACGTAGAAATAGGAACGCCACAAACATGTTTGACGAAAAGAGTGTTCGATGTTCGTTAGTGGTACAAACGTGCGAACCAAGTTGTTGCGGCTTACAGGGCTTACTGTGTTCATTGATATCGGCCAGTACAAAAAACACAAAATGTTTGATATTGATGCGTTAATTTTTGTATTGATGCAATCGGCCATCTATTATTTATTATTTCCAGCTATAAACAAACTGATCTACAATTAATTATACTCGTACTACAATATCTCAGAACGGACAAACAACATAATAGTCAACGTACGGACGAATCGACAACGTTTTCCTTATTTCAATCAGTTAAACTAGCATTCAACGTACTCCTAACTGGTTTATCATTAAATAAATATACATTCATTTACCGATGTTGTTTTCTTTCTATCGATTAGTCAGCCCTTTAGTAGCCGCTTAGTAAGGACGTCTTATTTAATATACACATACGTACTTTGATAAAATTTTAATCTTATCTGACTGTGCCTTCGATATAATGTTACAACCTATTTAAATAATACAGTCTTAACACTGACACGATGTGGATATCAATTATATTATTTAACATTTTTCTGGTTGGTTGTGTAAAACTATATTGTGTTTTAACATGCGGTATTAACAAATGCAGCAAGCACCTTGTAGGCAAAGTGGTAATTGTAACTGGTGGTAACGCAGGTATTGGATTCGAAACTGCTAAAGATTTGGCAGATAGAGGAGCACGAGTCATCATCGCTTGCAGAAATGAAGAACGTGGTACAAAGGCCAGAGATGACATCATTGCTGCTACTGACAACCAAGACGTACATTATCGTAACCTCGACCTTGCGTCATTTGCGTCCGTGAGAAAATTTGCAGAAGTAATTATTAAGACAGAAAAACGGCTAGACGTTTTGATAAACAATGCGGGCGTCGTTGAATCTAAAAATATATTATCTGAAGACGGTTTGTGTTTGGGGATGCAGATAAACCATTTTGGCCCATTCCTGTTAACCAATCTTCTGCTGCCTTTGCTGAAATCGTCTGCACCAAGTCGTATTATCAATGTATCTTCGATGGCATATAGAGCTGGCGATATAGACTTCCAAAATTTCGAAAAGATGAGTGATAATAAATTTGGCATGATGAATTTGTACGGCACAGCTAAGTTGTGCAATGTTTTGATGACTGTTGAATTGGAGCGCATCTTAAAAGGATCAGGAGTCACAGCAAATTGCCTACACCCGGGTGCCGTAAAAACAACAATCATGGATGACGACGACGTTCCTTGGGTAAAATATTTGAGTGTATTAGGGTTTTTAAGTAAAAATCCTTGGCAAGGAGCGCAAACTTCTATATACTTGGCAGTATCACCAGAAGTAAAAGAAGTGAGTGGGCACTACTTCACCGACTGCCATGTCTCAAAGCTTACAGAGAAAGCTAGCGACCCAAATCTAGCAAGAAAAGTATGGGAAGCTTCGGAAAGAGTAGTGAACTTGAAATAAACTTCTTGATCATTATGAACATTTTAAATAACATTTTCAACCATGACATGACCATAAAAATAAATAGAACCTTAATAAATTATGACTACTTATATGACATTATGTAATTTATAATAAATGATTGCGTTCAAGACTGCATGATGATATTTATTTATTTCCCATACACATTATTATATTGTTACTGAATTTTTCAGTAGAAATAATTCACCTTTCCATGTGCTGTGTTCAGTTCGGGAATACTACAATACGTAGGTATCTATCTATATATATAAAAATCAATGCCAATTTTCGTTGTTAGTGAACTCCTCCTAAACGGCTGAACCGATTTGAATGAATTTTTCTGTATGCGTTTAGGTATGGCCCTCGATGGTTTAGATTCACAAATCAGCCCGGCAGATGGCGCTACAGTTGATATCTAGGTTATTATCCGAGCAAAGCTGGAACGGGCCGCTAGTATGTTATAAACGAATACATAGCCCAACACTATACGCCAAGTACCTACGCACTTTTTCTTGGTAAAATCTGTCCATTTAAACACTTCTTGTTTAGACCGTAGTACAGTACCTACTACCTACAAATGCCTTATATTCATTTAATGAAAATGTTCAAATCCGCATCTCTATTAACTTTATAGTTTCAAAAAAAAAAACATTTACTACTAGCGGTCCTTCGCCTTCGCCCGTTGTTCATAATTTTCGTTGTCTATACTCTATAGTATATAGCACTCAGGGATCATGTAGTACGACGTTGAAAGAATTTTTGTAATCAGCAGGTCTACTACAAAAACAAATTCCGAATGATCGGATCCGACCGACAGCTGAAAAAAACATTCGGATCGATACATCTCGGTCGGAAGTTATAGACTTAGGTTGGATGAAGGTCGGATCGAACGAAACGGCCGATCCGATCAACCGACCGATTGTCTTTCGTGGTAGGAAACGTCCATAAGTTCGGCCGATATATCGTTTATCGGACTTCATAGTAGACCTGCTGCCCAGTAGTTCCTAATATTGGCCCGTTCTAAGATAGACTACTTATATCTGCAAACGAAGTTTATAAAACGAAAGACACGACATAAGAAAATAAAATTAATGAACATGCAATACACTCTGCTTAGTATTCCGTACATATTTGACTAACAAAACGGGTCCCTAGTACTTTTAAAGTTGTTGAATAAAATATACAAAAATGTACCTCTGAAACAACTGATGCTTAAGTTTAGAATTCAAACTTAGTGAATTTGAAAATATTTACTGATTTCTCTGATAGTGCGCTATTCGCGAATAAATTAGATGATACTATCTTAGTCTGTATTTTAATCTGAATTAGAAACAATACACACAAAGCTGTATTGCTCAATCATATTTCCAAGGATTTAACTACGAATATCATGTTAGATGCCGTCTACTTGTCTTGTTCACAGGACAGCCATAAAGCTATGTAGATTTGAACGGATCCGGTTGAAAATTCGAACTCAGTTAGGTTATAGTCTGCAGTAACGCAATGGCAACTTTTTTTTTTAAATAAAGAGTGACGAGACTAGCAAGTCATGTGCCTGATGGTAAGCAACATGGCTGCCACATGACAGCACAGTGACACGCAGCCATTGGAATATGAAGAGTCCAAATCATTACCTAGCACTGCACTGCGCACGCCACCCAGAGATATAAGTCGTTTTATCTCGAAGCCATGTAATTTCTTTGGAAACATTGCCCTTCAACCCGGAACACAGTAATGTTTGCACATTACTGCTGGGTGGTAGAATAACTAGCAAACGTATGGTCCTCCCCCAGACTCTGCCAAGAGTCCTACCAGTACAAAAACCACGTAAAGAGGAACTGCGAGCGTAATACTTACCTACCGTGGAGCGCTGCTGTTATAATCCTACTAATGAAATCATATCTATTTACGAGTATGTTATTTTGTAGATAACAATTTACTCTTTATTTGATTACTCCCGTCTTTTTATGGCTTAACTCCTTTGCTATACTACGGTGGCCTGGAAGATATCGCTTTTAGCGATAAGGTCGCCATTTTCTACTCTATTTTTTTAAGACTGTTTGTTTTGTAAGTTTGTTTTGTTAAGTGCAATAAAGAGTGTATCTATTTAGGTAACTAATGTTATAAATGGAGGTTTGTTGCTCAATCACGTCGTAACGTCTGAACGGATTGGGTTAAACTGTAGAACACAATTAAATTATGTTATTTTATCACGGGTAAACATTAATCATAATCTTATATATCTAATAAGTATGTGGTCTTAAAAAATAATCACCATGATTGTGGTGTCTCATGTCAATGTCCTACAGCATTTACACATTATATAGATAACTCATTATTGTGACTCAAAAGACAGAAATATTACAGTAAAACGCTTATGAACTAGCGCCACAATTGGTGGCCTCATTTCTTAGAACAATTTCTTCCAGGCAACCAGCTTAAAGGAAATTCGCCTACATACGTACATGGTTAGGCGAAGCGAGGTGGTAATATAAAACAAATTAATACATAATAATGATATACATAGTCATCTAAAGGTAATAATAGTGAGTTTAAAACATATAGGTAAATACAAATACTAGTAATTAAACCTACTACCTCCGACACAAAATTATGACCACTTAGTAGATATATAACAAAAATGTGACTTGAAATACAGCGTTACAAGCAGCAGCAGGCAATTGCTTTACCTACCATTGTATGTTTTTTTTTTTAAATAAAGAGTGACGAGACGAGCAGGACATGTACCTGATGGTAAGCAACATGCCTGCCACATAACAGCACAGCTATTGGAACATGAAGAGCCCAAATCATTACCTAGCACTGCACTGCGCTCGTCACCCAGAGATCTAAGTTGTTATATCTCTAAGACCTGTAATTTCTCTGGAAACATTGCCCTTCAAACCGGAACACAGTATTGTTTGCACATTACTGCTTGGCGGTAGAATAATTGACAAAGGTGTGGTACTTCCCCAGGCGGACTCTGCTAAGAGTCCTACCACTACAAATGTATTGGCACAGATCAGAAAATAGTTACGTATTGATTTTAATCTGATTGACATTGTTGCAATATAGTCGACGATTACTAAGCTAAAATCAGATTCTGTACTTTGACCTCATAATCTTGTTTGCGCAATTATGACGGTATCTGTGAGTATACAGATCACTCGCATGGTATTTAGAACTCGATGATCGGAACAAGGGGAATTTGCAAGTCATGAAACAGGTCACGTAAAGGTTATTGTACAATTTATGTAGCATTATTTTATTTATTTATTATTATTAAGGGAATGTAATGAAATGACTGTACTGAAATGCCCCTATTCTGGACAAGCCCCCTCTTACCTTGTGCCTCTATCTTGAGCTAGTATATACCAATAATTGAGGTACATATCGAGATCATCTCACAATCGTTTAGTTGGTTTATCGCGACGTTGTTAATTTCGGTAGTAAATATTTAAAATAAATAAAAAACCGTCGATAATCCTAGAAATAAATAACGTAAAGTAGCTCTATCCTACGCTATCTGTAATATTATGATCTGAGTATGGTAGCTATATACGTTAATCTGGGATTTACGTATATAGCTACCATACCATACTAGTACATCTGGTAACATATACGTCGTATAAAACCGTACACCGTATTTGGACTAAACAAGGCTTAAATTCATAAATAATGCTATAAAAGTAATTTTTTACAATAGCAGCAAATCATGAATCCAATGTTTCAACTTATTTCAAAGCTTGGGCCATTGTGCATGACCATTTAACAAACATTATCAAAATTTATGACTAGACAAATCGTAATCTTTTACGAACTCGGATAAATATTATTTTAGTGAATTTAATCTGAAAACCGAGTAGTTCAGCCAATAACGAGTGAGTGATTAATACAATTGGTAGTCTGTATTGGTCTTTATTTTTGTTATCAACCCTGATTTTTCGTATTATACTAAGTATTTATTATCCTACAAGCGGATTAATTCACGTTATTCACGTTGTCCAAGAAACACGCACTTATGGTTCTCACTCTTTTTTTTCATAACAGTGGGAATAATTTCTGTTTACATTATTTTTTTCCGGGAGTTAACAAATAATAAAATTATGAATAAGTGTAGTAGGCACCTGGTAGGGAAGGTTGTGATAGTAACGGGAGGTAACGCGGGGAAATTGGGTTTGAGATGCCAAGGACTTGACTTGGCAGAGCGAGGAGCACGATTCTACTTCGCATGCAGGAGCGAGAGTCGAGGAACCACCTCCAGAGATCAAATAGCAACAGCATCTAGCAACGAAGACGTCCACTATCGGCATCTAGACTTAGCTTCTTTAGCTTTCGTCAGAAAATTTGCAAACGAATTCCTCAAAACGGAGCAGCGTCTTGATATCCTCATCAACAATGCCCGGCGTTTTCGAATCAGAATACGTGATAACTGAAGACGGATTGCTATTCGCAATGCAAACAAATCACTTTGGCCCATTCTTGCTCACGAATTTGCTGCTCCCCATCCTGAAATCTTCAGCCCCGAGTAAGATCATTAATGTTTCATCGCTCTCGTACAAAACTGGAGAAATTGATTTTAACAATTTAAACATGGAAAAAGAAACGAAGAAATCTTTTAATTTTTTGAAAGCTTACGGAAATTCGAAGCTGTGTAATATTTTGATGACTGTTGAACTAAAAAGGAGACTCGAGGGTACAGGGGTTACGGTGAATTGTTTACATCCAGCTTTAGTACATACTGCCATTTTGGACAGAAATGAAAGAGCATGGATAACATATTTTTATTAGACTACAGGCCCGTGACCAAAATTTACGGGTCAAATGAACCACCAGGAGACCCATGTAGGATGATAGAAGGGTATAAAGTATTAAGATTCAGCACTATGCCGTCACTTGTAAGCTGTCCAACTGAGTGTGATTGAAGAACCCCTTCTTCAATCACTTGCAACCCTCTACCTTTTCTCCTTGTCGCATGATTTTTGTACGGCATTGCGAAATAATGGATTAGAAGAGGTATTGAAACTGCATGGAACCAATGCCGTACTTAATCAAATGACCAAATTTGCTCTGTAAATTACTCGTACTCTGTAAAATTTACCGGCAAACTAATAACTAAAAAGTTAAAATTTATAATTTTTATAGTTTCAATACCTCTTTTAATCTATTATTCCACAACGCCGTACAAAAATAATGCGACAATGAGAAATGATCGAGGATTGCAACCCCCCCTCTTCAATCACACTCAGTTGGACAGCTTACAAGTGACGGCATAGTGCTGAATCTTAATACTTTACACCCTTCTATCATCCTACATAGGTCTCCTGGTGGTTCATTTGACCCGTAAATTTTGTTCACGGGCCTGTAGTCTATATGCGCCGTTAGCAAAAACGTTCAGTAAGACAGCATGGGAAGGAGCACAGACAACAATTTATTTAGCTGTATCTCCAGAAGTCGACAATGCTAGTGGATATAAAATATTTTGATAACTGTAAAATGGTAAAACCATCTAATTCAGCGCGAGATCCCGAAGTAGCAAGAAAGCTTTGGGAAGTATCGGAGAAGTTGGTCACAGGCTGTTAAGCTTTTCACACACTTCATATCAAAAAGAGTACCGTGAATTCGTAATTTAAATAAGCTAATTATAACCATATTCCGCGCTTATTCGCTCTAAGCGATAAAGGTGGAATATTGCTTATTTTTTTAAGAATGGTTATATATTGTCTATATATATATTTCATATACAGTCAATTCTGGGAACAAATAATTGTAGTTTTACTAAAACGATCTGCTCAGTTAGCCGGAGATGAAGTTCCATCAGCCTCTATTATGACAAGAAGACCGTCTAATACAAAACATTATCTCATAAGTAACAAACTTGGAGAGAACATTGTACGCTGAAGATATGCAGAGGTGTTATAGTGTTTGTGGTATTAATCTAGAAAACCCATGATTCTCACATGGTCAATTGTATGTTGCTTAATCCCTCCCGTGTTCGAAAACCATCAGATTTGTTTGTCCATGTGACAGGTAATCAAACAAAAAACATCGTATATCACAAATCACTACAATAAAACAGATTTTTGGTAATAACCATAGATGAAGAATTTTTTTTTGCTACGCAAAAAGATCAACAAAGCGAGTGAGCGAGAAATCATTTTCAAGTGGAAATCGCTCGAGAGAAGAAGAGAAAGTGAATGAAGTAACGTCATTACAATATTTTAGTATACCCGAACGTAACAGTCTGTCTGCGTTCCAAACTTCAGCCCTATCCGTTCATACGTTACGACGTGATTGAGCAACAAACATCCAAAGACTAACATTTATAATTTTTTTTTTTTTAAATATAAAGTGACGAGACGAGCAGGTCATGTGCCTGATGGTAAACAACATGCCTGCCACATAACAACACAGTGACACGCAGCTATTGGAACAAGAAGATTCCAAATCATTACCTAGCACTGCACTGCGCTCGTGCAAATAATAGCAGTACAAAGTAAGTATGAACGACGAGCCCCCCAACAACCCAAGGTCTCCACGGCAACAGGTACAAATTCGTACTGCGACACCAACATACCATACTTTCGCTTCTTCTTATCAGCGGCATCCTCTGCCGCGGCTGATGATGTGGGATAGTGCCCAGTGCGACCCAGGCGGCTGGCGATGACAGTGCTGACGCAAGCGGCGTCCCAAATTAGGCACTTCCCGTTCTTCTAGGGCACCAGAGTCAACCCATCCGGTCTCTTGACATCCGATCTGCATAGGCCCGGGGGCTCAAGTACGCATGGAACGCCCGCCGATACTAAGGCTCTCCGAACTACGTCATTGAGTGCATGGTGTCGCGAGAACCTCCCTGCACACCGTCGACAACTCTCAAAGCGTGATGGCCATCGGCTTCTACCAGGGAGCCGCAGGTGCAGGTGGGGTTTACACACCTTGCAGCCCAGGCGGAGAGCAACCAGATAAATAGCAAGCAAGAGATAATAGCAGTAGAGTGCTCGCAATATAACTCTGCGCGTAGCAAAATATGGAACTAATTGACAGGCCGTCAACTTCTTGTTTACGTCAGTTGACAAAAGTTTGTTTACGTTTGGTGTATTATTAATTTCCAAAGTAATTATTAGCTTTTATTATGCCGAAAGTGATTAAAAATGCTGGCCGTGGCTGGTTCTTGGAAATCAATCGTGGCTGTGAAGAAGAACGATACAATAACAGGCCAAAAGTGCAGTTTTCCAAACGCAGAGCTATTTGACAACTAATATGTAGGGATACCATAGCAATTAAATCTCCATCTATTATCGGCGTATTTTTAAGCTGAGGCTTTATTTTTGAGGTTTGATTGTTTTATCGCCAATGTCAATCAATAACCGTGGGAAAAAATGTGAGTGCTTAAGACCGAATGTGAGAAACAAGTTATATTTTTTTTTTTTTCATAACATACAAATCAAAATAGGAAACACAGCAGTAAAGATCAGCTGATTATATCTTTCTCGCTCGGGTACACTCGGCGGTCCTGCGTTCACCCGATTGACCTTTTCACCTAACAGCGTCAGCTTCATTTACCACCGAAGCGAAAATATGTGGGCGGTGAGCCAAAAGAAATTTCACTTATTTTTTTTAGCTTGGATGCTCTGTAATCATTTACTCTGTATTAATTACTGTATGTTTTATTATAAGCGTTTCAGAACGTACAATTACGTGGTAATGAACAACGCATCATACCACTGCACTCAGACTAAAGAGGCTACAATGTATCTAATAAAGAGGCACAAAGAAGACCCACAATAGTAGAATGATTGTTAAAAGGACATGGACAAGAAGTTTTACGGTTACCGCTGTGATCCATCGTGATCTAAACCCTATTGAAAAATAAGATGATCAATCAAAGAGCATTCATACGCCAAATTTTCAAATAGTGTTATTTATGGTCTCAATAAAAGATTTCCAAGTTTAAATTAAATTATCATTATTTCGTTGTTGGTGTAGGTTGAAAATGACAGATTTTTTATAATGTAATTAACTAAAATAAAGTTCTCCTGGTGGTAAGAGACTCAGACAGTCATTAACCTATGATACTTGGTCATACTGAACCAAACTGCACTGAACCAGCACTGTAACGGCGTTCATTATTTCAAGACATTCGTTCTAATCTCAGTTGTCCTATAATTTATAAATAGTTAGTTATATTGCTGCCCTGAAAAATCCTTTCCCGTACCTGTTTTATGAAGTTGAAACTTTGCAATGAAAGGGGAGGGAACCTATTAGCTTGACCTGGCAACATTAAGTACGCCACCAGTCGCGCGCAGACTTATACTGCGAGCACTATAACAGCAGATTTATTCATAATTGACGGTTAGCATCAATGTATTTTTTTTCGTTTTTCCCATCTTTCAATGAACTCCATTCAAAAATAAAATATGATCTTTTCAAGCACGATAAATCTTTGCTATTTTGACACGTTTTAATCTTTTCAATTCAAAACTTTTGCGTTAAAATTTCAGAAAAGTTATACAAATGGCACTCAAAGAGAGCTGTATTGAAAATATGGAACATTGGCGACTTTGCGAATGCGTATCGAAGTTTTGAACAAAACTTTGGCCCGGACTTAGTGGGTCGTTTAAAATTCAGTCAGTGCAGTTTCATAACTTATGGCTTGTTTGTATATCGGCTGGCGGACATACTATGGCGTTTCTGTTATAACTTTATGACAGTGGATAAAGTTCAGTTGAAAGGTACTCTTCGTAATATCATAGATGTATAGACCGGTGCCGAAACCGTTGAAAATAGTTAAAAGTTAAAATAAATAGTACGATTTGTATAAAAGGAAGAGAATATGTCAAAAATGATAGGAAAAATAAATTACGAGCGATCTGAGGTTGGGAAGGGGATGGGTCCGTTTTTTTAAGTTTAAAAAACATTTTATCTCGATTTCCGAAACAATTTCAGTGGTTTTTTTTTAAGTCTGTGGGCTTTTGAAGCGCAGTTCCCGTTATATTCCCATTAGAAAAAGTATCCTATGGTAAAATAATAATTATTTAAAAATTGTATACTTGCCAACTTACATAATAGGTAACTTTTTAGTCTACCGCAGATAATTTGTATTTTTAGTTGCGTGCAAATTTTCAACCTATTACACAACTTTTTGCTTACACATATTTATCTGTAAAATCTAGTCATAATAATTACACTATACCTCAGAAACAGGAATACACACTATATATACCCACTATACCTTTAAGCAGGTGTCAAGCTCGAGGCACTATCTGCGAAAAACCAATTGCTTTTTGAAACTTTTTTCTAAATTTTTCAACGAGGAAGTTCGACCTAACCTCTTTAATTTTTTTACAGATGATACTATTCAAACGTATAATATGTCATGTGTGTGTACAAAATGACAATAGATTTTGCAAAAGGGACATAAATTCTAGTACAACCGTCGGCATGAATGATAAAAGCAGTACTTCACCAAGCCCGTCGTATTTCTGGAGTTGTGTCACCCTTTCCAATGATTGTTCATTTTTCTCAAGTGTAGACCCCAACATATTCTATTTCGGAGTCGGCCTTGCATGTTTCTACAGTGCATTTTTACTGGTCATTCTTGCAGATTTAGGTTTTTACTGGCCTCTGGACAAATTCCAATATCAAGTAGATTATTATATAAATTTAGTAAAGAAGAAAGTACGACGAGTACAAATAGATCAAAGGCGATTAATGTCTACACAAGAGAGAACTGAAAAACAATTAAAAAGAAGTCGACAGTGTCAAAGAATTATAAACGCTCTAAGAAATTCTCTGGATGACGAGGATTTCCAACAAATAGCCGTGAACCTGACTAAGGATACTACTACTAATGTGCGTAGAACCACTTACAGCGACTGTCATAGTATTGAAGATTTCTAAGGTGGTAAATAACTGATGCAATCATCCAATCATGTTGACGGAAAATAATTTAAATATGTATCATGTTGAATGAACACAATATTCAGATGCCAATACCACAACACGATACTGTTTCGATGGAGATTATAGCGGTAGAAACGTTTTTCCTAATGGCAGTTCCTCACGTGGACCAATCTGCAGGAATAGATTTAAATAACAAAAATTTGGTTTGTAGATTTTAGTTCCAATTTCATTCCAATCAGCTATTATGCAGCCGTTTTAATCTGTCAGTTTTTTAGAATTGTGGCAATTATAACAATCAATTATTTATACTTAATTACGCTTTTATTTTTGAAGTGATAACTTATTATAGGAGAGTAAATCGGTTCCTGTAACGCGTTACGGCGACAGTCAGTCTGGTTTCCTTTTTTCTTAAGCATACGCCATTGGTAGGCAGACTTCTCCTCTCTCACTCTAATCCACAGAGATTGCCTTATTTCAGTAGCTTCCCCTTTTCTTGTGCGTGTTGTAACCTAAATTAAACCTTGTTTAAATGTTCTTGTCAAATTTAAAAACCTAAGCTTTTCTCAAGTTAAGTAATTTTGATATTAAATAGTTCAACTTTGATTAGTCAGTTATCACTTCTTTATATGTGTTACTAGCAGCGCCCCGCGAAGTTCCCGTTCCCGTTGTTCCCGTTGTTTTTCTCGGGATAAAAATATTATCTATGTGCCTATATGTTCTTTCAGACTATAATCTATCTGTGTTCCAAATTTCAGCCCGATCCGTTCATACGTTAGGACGTGGTTGAGCAACAAACATCCAAACATCCAGATATCCAAACATCCATACATTGACATTTATAATATTATATATCACACAAGCTTTGCTTAGTTTGGGGTCAGATGGTGTTGTGTGTGAATTGTCCACCAATATTTATTTATTTATTATTATTTATATTGTTGCACACGGTGTCCAGTTATCTATTTTACTTAATACCTCATTTCTGCTTGAAACACAGCTATATCACTGTGATTTACGTTAGTACCCGGTGGTATTTACCTGTTTAAGCATAGCATAAACAGTTCACTTTATGTTCCCGCGACTACAAAAAATAAAACTAAAATAAATTTATTTCAATAAAATAGATCTTAACTATACAATATTTTCTTACTTATAACTTAACAAAATAATCTACCTGTCTACACAGTAGAGACTGTAGAGACAGGTAGATTATTTTGTTAGCCTGAACTAGGTAGAACCTGTGTTTCAGGCGAGAGAAATGCTTATTTACCTAAGAGTTACATTTAGGAAGAAAATAAAACTAAACAATTTATTAATAATTACGAAATCGGTAAAAAGAAAAGGTATTTAAGAACTACTTTGCTTAGCAAAATTATAGGTATGCAATTCCTTAATTATTTTGTACTATGACTCGGGACTATTCTGACAAGGAAAGAATCAAGGCCATAATTCCACCACGCTGGTCTAGTGTGGCTTGGTAGATGACGCGTGTTCTCAAAATATGTTTCTTGG
Organism: Ectropis crepuscularia; assembly: GCA_963693475.1. Taxonomy (NCBI): domain Eukaryota; kingdom Metazoa; phylum Arthropoda; class Insecta; order Lepidoptera; family Geometridae; genus Ectropis; species Ectropis crepuscularia. The sequence continues at coordinate 12,566,445 of OY856346.1, forward strand.
AGCATCCCCACACACAATGTTTTTTTCACCGTTCAAGCCAGTGGATAACAAACTTGTACATCTGCACAACGAAAAATACTCAGAAGTGCATGCTAAATTCAAACCTATAATCTCACTATTGTCGAACCGGATGTTCTCGCTACCATGGATCTAGGCTACCATTCCTACTATCATATATATTTTGCCTACATACATAGATTTACTTCCCTCCCGTTTTTTTACCTCTGCCGATTATGATAATAAAACAGCTATCATCATCATCGTCAGCCTGTGGTCGTCCACTGCTGGACATATTTATGCCTATACAGCTATAATCCAACACGAAATATGATGACTCTTACCTATGTATATTTAAGGTTGACTTGCTAGTTGAAATCACATCAATAGCTGTTTCGAAAAATAATATGGAATTTACCGAATAGTTTTTACAAACTAAACTTTTGTTCTTCGGTCTCACTATCTTATTATTCTCTTAATTTTAATTATCTTAAATATCGTAGATCTCTAAGTGACGAGCAATGATTTGGATTGTTAATGTTCCCATAGCTACATGATACTGTGCTGATAAGATAAGGCGTATACTCGTCTCGTCACTCTACACCACCCTTTCCCAAAGTGGGCGATAACGCCCCCTTGTGGGCACTGCAGGTCTAAAGGGGGGCGGTAAAAGACCTAGAAAAAAAATGGGGGGATTGTGTAGAGGCTTAGAGTCCGTTCTGTACCTACTGGGCTCAGGTCTTAAATTAGTTCTTGCGGGTTATAGTAAAAGTGTAGTTTAGAATGAAGGTTTAATCTCCGCTAATATAGCTCACAATAGTTAATTAATTTAATTTGTTGTAAATTTTTTAAGGATGTGAAAAAAAGCGCTGTAGAATAATTTATTCTCAAAGTGGGCAGCAGACAAAATAAGTTTGGGAACTCCTGCTCTACACTTTAAAAAATTCTATTTATTTACAAATACTTGCAAAGACTTGCTGAAAAATGGAGTGAAAAAGCTTAGTGACGTGCATTGGGCCTACGTCCAGCAGTAGACAAATATAGGCTGATGATGATAACAACGATCAATGAATAGAACATTAATTGACAATCAACAGATACCTACTACAGATAAAAAAACACGCTCGTTAGATTTTATACTCAACTTTTTCCTTGATAATATTAGTGTGATATTTTAGCCAGGTAAGAAAAAGCACTCTACATTCTCGAGGATGGAGGATGGAAGTAAATTTCCTTCACCGCTGTTGCTATATTTCCGAGGTTCGTGCGAGATTCGGATCGGGGGCGGGCGCTGTTTGCTAAAGCGACTCAAATTGCTTTTATATTTCCATCCTTTACACTTCGCTGGACTCGAGACACAGTTCAAAAGACAATTAATTTTAAGGAAAGGCTTTGCTCGGCGTCGCGGATAATTTTAAGTAGGTCATTGCTTAATATTAAATTGAAATGTGTACTATTTCTATTTATTTTACGGCATACTAAGCTGTCATAGTACTTATACGAGTAGTGATATTATAAACCATGCACAGGATTAACTAGTATAAATGTGAGCATTAGTCTGTTTGTTTTTACTTCATGATCAAACAAAAAAATCGATGAACTTTGGAGTAAAGTTCAAACCTTTTAATCGGGTATATCGATACTGCTATCCACTCTATCATATCGATGATTGCTATTTCTCACACAACAAGTGTCGTACAACTAATATAATATACATAATTGGCAAGACAAACTTGTAATGTATCGATGATGACCACCCATACAAAGAAAAAATATTTGTATGCATCACACAAATATTTGTCCTGGGTGGGATTCGAGCACAAGACCTACAACTCCACGGGCCGAGGTATTACTAACTAGCCACAAAATCAGCCAATTCAATTAATACATGTGCTGAGAAGAAATTTGATAATAGGGCTCAGAAACCACATTAAACGTATCATCTTATCGGTTATGAAAAATAAGGGCCACGTAAGTAGTTCCATCAGAACATAAGTACTAAGAAATGTGTACCTAATATCGTATTTTCCTGCGTGTCTCCATTTACCTGGAAGTGAGTAGGATGTGAAAAGGAGATCAGATGACACATCGTTTGAGCCGATATTGTAGCGACAGTCTCAATGTTAATACGATGTATCTAAAAAAATCTAAAAAAATATCGCAATACACGTGTTTTCAAATTTATTTTTATTACGTAACGGTAACTCATTAAATTGTTGTCCACTACCATGATTACAGAAACAGCGTACATATTTAGGAAAAAAATAGGCATATTGAATCCAATAATGAAATTTATCCAATCATTTCTTATATGATCGAAATAATTTTAAACTAGATAAAACCGTGAAAAGGAATTCTTAATTAAATTCGCAACTTATTTTGATAACATAAAAACTAAGCCAAATATCTTAACGACATTACTTACAATTATGATCCCATTACACTTAACCCAATGCAATTACGGAAATAAATAAACATTAAATTATGTAGTTTGGGGACTATAAATAATCGATAGGGGGGTGCATTCTGAGCATATATTCCAATTTGAGGGATTCTGGCATGGTCAGCTCAAGGTCATTTCGATGAAAACGCGTTTAATTCGATATCTAGAGAACTGTTAGTGTTAGGCAAAAAAATGCTCAGACCTTTTCTCTTTTAAATTATATTCACTAACTTTTATATCAACAACTTTTCTTTTTTTCATCAATATTTTTCAAGTTATTGCTTCCGAAAGGCAAAAATTTAACTTTTTTTCCTCCCTTTTGCCATTTTCTCCCCAAACGTTCAATTTTATGAAACTTTACCGATAATTAAAAGTGTAGATCTTTTAATAATAAACAACTTTTTCCTTAAACTTTATGCTGTACTGACAATACTTTCAGAGTTATGTTACTTTACCGAGCGAAATCCGCGCCACTGCGACACCTCCGCGACACTGCGATAAATCCGCGACACCTCCGGACTTAGGGCTGAACCCAAAATTCATTGTTTGATTGTATCGGTGGGTTTCTTCTACACAGGCTTATGTGGGACAACAACGTTACCTACTCCGATATATGCCAGAAATACACTCAGATACACTCAATCAGACATAGAGGTGGAGCGAGCCGTAGAGGATGCGGATGGTCTGATTATCAGTACGGCTAAGAGAATTTTGCCGGACTCTACGGCTTGCTCTCCACCTCTATGTCTGATTTGATGAGAAAAGTTTTCAGTAGTGAGATGAATCTGGTCTTATTGCTCTCGTTGCCTAAAAACTTATCTTGCGTTGTGGTGACGGTCATATTGTAGATGAAAATGATATCCGCACATGGCTTCAGCTGGGGTTGGCGCAGCCGTTTGGCAGAATTGGTGCCAATGTTGGAAATACCTTTGGGATAGCCATCGAATACAATTACCATGTCTGTACTGTAGTGTTTTTAATGTATGTTACGTATTTCTGGCATATGTCGAAGTAGGTAACGTTGTTGTCCCACATAACCCTGTGTAGAAGAAACCCACCGACATAATCCAACAATGAATTTTGGGTTCAGCCCTAAGACCGGAGGTGTCGCGGATTTTTCGCAGTGTCGCGGAGGTGTCGCGGATTTTTCGCAGTGTCGCGGAGGTGTCGCAGTGGCGCGGATTTCGCTCGGTAAAGTAACATAACTCTGAAGGTATTGTCATTACAGAAAAAAGTTCAAGTAAAAAGTTGTTAATTATTAAAAGATCTACACTTTTGATTATCGGTAAAGTTTAATAAAATTGAACTTTACCGATAATAAAATATTTAATAAAATTGAACGGTTGGGGAGAAAATGGCGAAAGGGAGGGAAAAAAGTTAAATTTTTTTGCCTTTGGGAAGCAATAACTTGAAAAATATTGATGAAAAAAAGAAAAGTTGTGGATATAAAAGTTAGTGAATATAATTTAGAAGAGAAAAGGTCTGAGCATTTTTTTGCCTAACACTAACAGTTCTCTAGATATCGAATTAAACGCGTTTTCATCGAAATGACCTTGAGCTGACCATGCCAGAATCCCTCAAATTGGAATATATGCTCAGAATTCACCCCCCTATCGATTATTTATAGTCCCCAAACTACATCATTTAATGTTTTTTTATTCCATTTTTTTGCTTAAATGCATTGGGCTAACTATTCTGTCTACTTATTTAGAATATGATAAGAATAGGAATTATGAAAAAATTGCCAGTCAAAGGGGCTGCCGAAAGAAGTGGAAACTTTTAGACTAGACTTTTTGTATTAGACAGCACTTATATTGCTTGATACAATATTGCGCTCAACGCGGCATAAGAAGTTTTCACTTCAAAATACGTAATGGCAACCTCACCTAGTGATAACATAAGGGCAAGTGGCTCATAAGCATAACTAGCCCCCTTTATCTTCCTACTGCTGGGACTATGTGGGCATAATGAGTGACTGAAAATATAGTGAAAAAACTGGCATGTTCCAAGATATATATTGCATATATGTATATTGCTTGATACAACATTGCGCTCAACGTGGCATAAGAAGTTATCACTTCAAAATACGTAATGGCAACCTCACCTAGTGATAACATAAGGGCAAGTGGCTCATAAGCATAACTAGCCCCCTTTATCTTCCTACTGCTGGGACTATGTGGGCATAATGAGTGAAAATATAGTGGAAAAACTGGCATGTTCCAAGATATATTACGAGGACATGTATCATCCGCGAGCTTGCCCGTTTTTTTGTAGTATAGAGCGACAAGACGAGCAGGACATGTGCCTGATGGTAAGCAACATGCCGCAATGCGCTCGTCACCCAGAGATCTAAGGTGTTATATCTCTAAGCCCTGTAATTTCTCTGGAAACATTGCCCTTCAAACCGGAACACAGTAAAGTTTGCACATTACTGCTTGGCGGTAGAATAACTGGAAAAGGTGTGGTGCAGACGAACGACGTGCAGATGGTGAAGACGATGCGAAATGTCGTTTTGTGTTGCGAGCGTTGGCTGTGACACCAAATGCCATCAGGGAGTACTACTTCAGTATGGCCATTAAAGATTGCAACGCGCCCTTGACGAAAGCTGTAAGCTTTTACGAGTAGATATTTGGATAGATGTATTATGTAAGAACTGACAACCGATGGGGAAGAACGGTTCTCGAGTGGCGACCACGAACCGGAAGATGCGGTGTTGGACGGCCTCCTAATAGATGGACAGATGACATGTGGACGTCTTGCGACTGATAATGATGATTATTTAAGTCTTCCTGAGTACCAAATACCATCTATACTAATATACATAAATAATAAATACCAATAAATTTCTTTATTTGCGAAAATGGGTAATTACAATAAGATCTTAAATGTTTACATTGAGAACTCCATAATCAACGATACGGCATGCAAATATTATAGAGCAAGAGCCCACGAGGGCCAGACCTTCGTTATTTTATAAAGTCTGAAAGTTCATCTGTGCATGTCCCATATACAGGTAAGAACGACCAGGGACTATATAGTTTGGGTTGTGGTTACTTGGGCAGGTAACCGGTAGTAAAGGTGTATAAAATAGTACCTTACATTCGTTAACGTATAAAGCTCAATTTTTGTATATTTTGTTAAAGATAACTTTAGAAATCTCATGATCCATTGCCAGACACTACTCGGCAACTATTCCCTCAAAGATCTCGCCACATGTTAAGCGACGATGCAGTCTACGATAGAGTATGGTTACCCAAAAGAAACCGATTCACTCTCGATTTGAAGACACCAATATGGTAGTCATCGGAGAAAACTCAGTCAGGTGACGCATTTCACAGATGTTCTTATCTTAATAGTTGAGTCAAACGTCTTCGTATGTACTATGTGAAACGTCTACCATGAAATGCTGTCGTTTTTTCGATCTACGAGCAGTCCGATAGAGAAAATGGCATGGTGGTATTAGACTGTATAGATCACTTGCATACTATCAGAAATATATCCGAAAGAAAAAAACCTGCATAGTATCCGTTCTTGTTTCAAGTTTTTGTGCTATCAATTTAAGACCCTGTTGCAATGAAACAACGAGGTAGCACGAATACACCGTTCAGATGAAGGTAAGCAGATTAGAAACCGCCACACCGATTTCGGCAACAATAAACATGAGACCACTTCTAAAATAACTACCAAACCAAAAAAAAAAAAGAATCCTCAAAATCTATTCACAATAATTGGCGGCGCTATCATCCTACTATAAAATTATAAATGTCAATGTATGGATGTTTGTTGCTCAATCACGTCCTAACGTATGAGCGGATCGGGCTGAAATTTGGAGCCCATATAGATTATAGTCTGGAAGAACACATAGGCTTTTTTATCCCGGAAAAACAACGGGAACGGGAACTACGAGGGTAACACCGCGGGGCGCTGCTAGTGTAAAATAAACACCAAAAAAAACATGCAGTCAAATTGAGCACCTCCTCCTATTTTGAAGTAGGTTAAAATATAAAGCTATTTGAGTACTCATTAAATTAAATGCAAACACTATTTTAGCTCGACTAGCAAACTGAATCCTTGTTTCCAGAGGAGTAAATATGTGTGAAGTTTAACGAATCTAGTGACAGCAGGAAGAGGCTCTGGTTAAAGTTAAGCAATTAAGAAGCTAGTCGAGATTGCGTGGAGCCAACTTCTTGTTTTCCCCAAAACTATCTCCATTACACTGGATCCGTGTATCTAACATCTAAAGCACAGGATGAAACAATGTTTTGCGACCACACTGGCTCGCATGGAAGGTTCCATGCGAGCCATAGATAGTACAACCGTTGGCTGGACTCCAACCGCCCTGGCCACATTCAAATGCTTTGATTAAAAAACTTAAATTTTAAAGTGCGGGAAAACAAATGAAATCATTTCTTTTTTTTGTTATATTTTTATTTCACAAACACACTCACACAGTCACAAACTTTCTTTCTTCGTTTATCGTACCACAAATTTGTGTCTCTAAATTAATTCAATAACTTAACTTATTTGTTAATTTTACACAAAGCTTTTGTTTTAACTAAGTAAACAAACACGAATAGGAAAACACTAAATTACATTAATCTAAATTACAAATAACGGTTTACTGACGTATTGTTGAAATTGGCCTTAATGTCGGTTATGAAACAAAAAAGAGCTAAAACGAAAACTTAACACAAAATTAACAAACACAGCCAAATTTAACCTTAAATATCACATTTCAAACTTAACAACAACTCAACACTTAGAACTATGTAACATTAACAATGTTTTACTATAACATACAACTTTACTGTTAATGAAAACAGTTTTCATAACATGGCATCAGCATAATGATAGTTTTATCCCGTATAAAATTATAGAATTAATATTATACTGCATTATGTTTTTAATTAATATTGAATACATACTAAATTAAATATTGAAATTCAAATTTGTTTTGTGTGAAATTTGAACACCGGTTAAATATCTCAAATGAATGTACTTTCCGGAATCTAGTACAATAAACTGTAATGCATGAAAAGCGTAGGATTATTCACAATTAAGGACGAAAATTATTGGATTAATGAGGATAAAACAGTCACCAGGCAGATAACGATGATGCAACAACACGAATATTTAATTGAAATTTTAAATCGGTTGAATAGTTCACAATTGGCTATTTACGAAATAGCGGTTAAATTTAAATTTACGATGCTGAATATATTAAAACCCAACCTAAGCGTGAAATGTAAACCAGCTTAAAATTCCAACCAAATCAAAATATTTACACTGCATCCAAATAAGATTATAATACAATTAAAACCTTAAAAGGAGGCGAAATGAACACACAATTGAATATAACAACTAAATGAAATCAGGCACTGTTGGGAATAAGGCACATGGTGATTTGAAGTGAATTATTCGCAAAACAACTAACCTTCAACAAAACAATGCAACAAGTGAACATAATAGTCTAGAACAGAAATTGTTAGTTAGAATACCCGAATACTTCTATTTAACCATTTGAATTTCAGTTTAACACAAAAATAAAACAAAAACTTAACTTTTTATTCGAAACAGACAAATCAACAAAGAACAATCCTGCAGCCTTGGTTCTCTTTTCATTCTTTAAATCATTGATATACTAGTTTACCAAATTAACATCACTTATATTAATCGGCAAAGATTATGACGTACTATTAATGGTAGTTTTTTACGCATATTTACCAAATTAAAGCTGATAATTAGTCAAATTACGAACACAAGTAGGTATGTAAGTTAAAAATAACGGAGCAGTGGTATTGAGTAGAGTTTAGAAAATGAGAGTTATATGTGATATAAGTGAACCAAATGGCCGCGGTCCTATGAAATCAAACAACAACAGAATTAAGTAATAAAACAGACAAATCAACAAAACTTGAGTGAAAACTTAATATTCAACGACATCATAAAAAAATACGTTTTCAGATTTTGTAGTACAACGAATCAATTTGAAAGATCCAAAAAAGATTCAGATAAGATCCAAAAATTGGAACTCAAAAGATGTGTTACCTGTGTGTCTGTTAAATGTGTATGAGGTAAAAACTAAATTTAGCTTGATACGTTAGTCAAGTTTAGTTAGGCTGAATTTTGTTATGCTATTAGATCGTATTTTTTTCATCGTACATTTCGTATGATTTAAATTTTTTAAAGTTTTTATCCGAAATGCACACCCTCTTTGTAACATTTTTGTATTTCATTTTGCGGTAATTAGCGAATTACGTGAAATTCGTAGCATTACAAAATCAGTCGGATCAACAAATTGGTAAATGTTTTACAGATTATGTATGACTCTGAATTGTCTAATATTGTGTAAAGTGGTAACAAAACGAAAACCCAACAAAGCGAAAAAGTTCAAACAAAAATTCAACAGTCAACAGAAACTTACACAGATCATTAACAAAAACAAAAACGTTAACTACGTGCAATTTTACAACAGTTACAATTATTTGTGACTCATAAAAATCGACACCAACTAAGTACGGCTATTGTGAGATTTACTTTAGGGTTTTTAGGGTTTTACTTTCAACGTGTAACCAAAAATAGACGGAATGCTGATATATGACCTTGACGGTATTTTAGCGACCTGGAGGAGAGTTGTTGACAAATGCTCTTTTTGAAATATTGTTTAATGGTTTCATTGAAAAAATACCTATGAAGAAAAGAGAAGTGGAAGAAAAAAATCTGCAGTTCCACAGAGTAAATGTGTTAAAAAACCGAACAGTGTTAGCATTTTAACTTGTATAAAATAAAGACGAGAAATATGATGGTGTTGGCCGAGGTGAAGCTACTGCTCATCAATCATCATCATATTGATCATGATCATCCATAATGAAATGAAGACATAAATCATAATGTTGAAATGCCATAGCAATTGGGAAGATTTGAAAAGCTATTCGGTCAGATCTATAAATGCACACTTATAACGATAGATTTCAAACAAAACAATAAACTTAACAATTTAAGTTCACACTCAACAGTAACATTTACAAACAAAAACATGAACACAACGTGAGTATCGAAATAGGTAACTATAACAGGTAACGATCGAGATATTTTAAGCTGATGTTCACTGACTTTCTGTCAAGAAACTTAACTAAGAATTTTTAGTATGAAATTGTTATTTTCGAAAATATTATTTTAAACTTAAATCCAAAGATTTTTTATTTACGGTGTTTGGTCAGTAGGCAAAGTACAAATACGTCAACGTAACGTAGATGCTAGGTAAAATATAAATAATACGGTTGTTTATTTACATTCACTATAACCAAGCCAAGTTTCTAATATTCTACACATTTGCTGACATTTAGGCAACCTTGATGGAAATAATAGTACTTTCTCTACTACAGTAACGCATTTCGAAACGGACATAACACAAGAATCTACCTTTCCTGAAGCTAATAACTTTTAACAGAACATTAACAACTCATTAACAAATTAAACATGAACAAAACAACGTGACAACAATGTTAACAACAAACAACACCGATCATTAAGGCGCTCTTGGTCCAATGTTTTGAGCCATTATAGCCCCAACATTGTGCAGAACCAAACTTTTCCTCTGCTACAGATTCTAATCTTACACCATCTCATTATCTTACTTTGCTAGTTATGAGTTTTTGTTTTTTTATTTTTATATTATGTTTTTCAACCTAAATAGTTCTGTCGCAAAAAAAATTGGCTATTCAAAATGTTATTGCAAAATACTACTTTTGTTTTATTTTTATTTACAATATAACGTTAACTGATTCGAAAAGCTATTAAAAAGCAAAGGATTTTTTAAATGTAAATCGTGTTACCTCAACTGTTAGTTTCATGTTTAACCTACATAATGTTAAGAATTAATTATTTTATTTCTCAAGAACACGAACTCTACGTTAAAGTTAACTAATTCTATATTTGGGTCTTAAGGGGGCGCCTAAAGCCAGAAAACGAAAAAAGGACATTTTCGACGCCGCTCACTGAAGTTAAGAAACTAAAAACTATGACAAAAAAAAAACAAAAGACAAAAAGTTATTGAGTAATTAAATAAAACTTGGTCAAAAATGGACGCCTGATTAAATATTGATTTTTCCTCCAAACTGTGTCATGCTATTCTCGACTTTATGTCCATCACATTAAGAAACGCGTCGCGCGGGTGAAATCTGATTTTTTCCTGGCTTTAGGCGCACTCTTAAAAAGTAAAATGGGTCACCTTGGTCTTTTCTTTGGTTGCTGATTTTCATTTTTGGTCTGCATATTCTTTGGTGATGTGGTATATGTTTCTTGAATGTAAATTTTGCTTTATCGTCAAAAATTTGTCCACGTTCCATGAGTATGAGTTGAGGGTTACAAATTTTGATTGATTTGTTTAAATTACGTTTTGATCAAAACGTGTGCCACATTGTATTTCAAAATGTACATTTTATCCACAGAAGCCACGAATTCTGAAACAATAAAAACAAATTTTATTGGAATGTCCGTCACTTTATTCAAAATAAAAAAATATAATTCATAAACATTTGACTTAAAGATATTAATTGCTTTTTTTATCTCGACAATACTTTTCACGGGGATGACTGTGAGTAAATCACAGTTTTCCTTGGCAAAATAAAAAAAATGTGATGTGTTAGATATTTAACTACGAACACCCAACAGTAAAACAGACGTGTGAAATAATACTTATTTGTGTATGAAAACAGAGAGACACAAATTGAATCAACGGACTAAATGAAAGGAAGCGAAAAGTCAAAAAACTTACCTATAAATGTTATTTTAACAGGCACGTTCATATTCGCAGAATTCACATCGGAAAACATTTCCCACTAATTATACAAGGAGCGAAATCACTCTGGAACTTTTAATTGACAAACTAAAAGTGTACGGGCAATTTGCAAAGTTTGGCCTCCAGGGGCCGACGGCGCCCTGGGGGTTATGCTTCGTAGTTCGCTATAGCTCGATAGATTTGGAAGTGGTTAGTCGGAGGTCCCTGCACCCTTATATATACGAGTCTTAATACCCCTCCCCGCGCGACCGTGGGAGCGCCTGCGCACGTGGTTTCTTGCGCAAACGCACACAATAGCTCCCTATTCCTTATCCGCATTGAATTCTACCCCTCAAGCGCCTTACCGTTTTATCTGTTACCTGTAGCTAGGGGGAAATCTCACCCGGTGGGAACATACGCAATTGAATGATTGTACACGATAATCATATGATTTCTTTTACGACCAAGAGGGTTGGAGAACCGTTGACTCTACTTTCACACGGTGTGGAAGTATTGTTATGTAAATTTATAAATCTAGAGGATTCCACGTGTTTGCTGCGTCGCAATTTACCGTTAACATACAGTAGAGACTATTTTTGTGATTGAAGTAAACCTATAGTTTTGATATGTTCATGAGTGTAATTTTTAGTTCTAATACTTTTGAGTAAGTAACTGAACAAAATTTGAAGCTAAAGTTGGAAGAAGTTAATAATTCGTCCAAAGTCCCAAGCAAGACGGCAGACGATAATTTTGTTTATCACGATAGGAAGCTTGTTATCTTCAGACATAAATAATTATCATCGTTAATCCATGAGAAATCTATAGTACCAAATCACTATACTAATTATGTAAATATGATGGTATCTCTCATAATATGTTTGTTATTCAAGGGCTATATGCATAAAAAAAGGTACAAGCATATGACTCTGGAAAACATTGAATAGCACAATTTAAATTGATGCCACAGATCTGAGATTTAAAACGAAGATTTATTAAATAAGCCTTTACCTCGGACTGAGGTAATTTCCTTTTATAAAAGTCTGTTATCGTTGTTCGTTTCAGACAAGACTCATTGCTTACTGTTTTACGAAATCGGTGCTTACAAAACAAAGGGGGTAATCTCCGGGGAGTTTTCCTATCCTGCGGCGAACGGGAAAGCGATTTGTGAGGCGATATAGCTCTTATCATCCTCCACTGCTGGCTGATATCGATCCCGACCTGATTAGATATTCCCTATGGCAATTTTCCTTTTAGTCTACCACAAAATGCTTTCGAAGGATTCGTGCAACGTTTTTTCATGTTTTTCCCGTAGTAAATTTATTACGCAATATACAACTATATAAATATGTATATAACACTAGTTTATTAGTATTTGGTACTAAATTATATAAATATTATATAAATAGCCAATGGATCGAAATTCGGACATGAAAAAAACTTTTTAACGGAAAATTATGAAATCTCAAGAAACCTATACGGAAAATAATAAAGTAGCCAAGTGCGAGTTGGACTTGCCCATGAAGGGTTCCGTTCCAGCAAGTAACATAATATACATAGTACACATAGTTCTTGTAGTTCGTTGTAACTTTGATCGAAGTTTTAATAATAGTGTATTTATGACGTACTAAAAAAACTACTCATCAGATCGAATTCAAACCAATTTTCGTTGGTAGTTTTCATGGTAATGTACATCATATATATTTTTTAGTTTTTTCATTCTCTTACTTTAGAAGTTAGAGGGGGGGGGGGACACACATTTTACCACTTTGGAAGTATCTCTCGCGCAAGTTATTCAGTGTAGACAAAAATTATATTAGAAACCTCAACATCATTTTTTAAGACCTATCGATAGACACCACACACGTGTAGGTTTGATGAAAAAAAATTTTTGAGCTTAAGTTCTCAGTATAGGGGGCACCCCTAATTTTTGTATTTTTAAAAAACTTTTGTAAAAATCTTCATGCGGTTCACAGAATACATCTACTTACCAAGTTTCAACAGTGTAGTTCTCATAGTTTCGGCAAAAAGTGGCTGTGACATACGGACGGACAGACAGACAGACAGACAGACAGACAGACAGACAGACAGACAGACAGACAGACAGACATGACGAATCTATAAGGGTTCCGTTTTTACGTTTTACGGAACCCTAAAAATTAGCAAAATGTATGTAATTTATATTTTTATGAAGTATTTGAGATTATTTGAATGGCTACGTAAATCACTCACTTATTAGTGTGTTTAATGATGAAATGTGTTTAATTTGTGATATCTTGGAAACTAGTGTTAGATAAGTAGGTTAGGAGTGGAGTGAGGATAAAATGAGCTAGATTCTAATCGGTTTCATTTGTGTACTAGTTGCATCATAACCTTTTAAATTTGTGTCTGTACACTCCGACCAATGTCTTTAGATTCCTTGTCATTAAGCTTTAAGCGTGCTACAGTCATAGATCATAGTTTTATTTTTTACGAGATATAGGGTAAGATCCCAGAGCTCCCAGACGTCACCTATTTTCTGATGAAAGACATGTGGACGATTGAGTAGAGTTGGGGATTGAGTAGGGGATGATTGCCCCCTTAGATTGGTCTATCTTATTGTAAAAAGCAACAAAATAGTTGTCTGACGAACATATTTACAAATGGAGCCTGAGAGTTTAAGTAAAGTTAAATTATTATTTTGGAGTTGTTAAGCAAAACGGCTGACGGAAAGTGTCTGGGAGTATTGGAACCTTGTTTTTTAAGGATGTTGCCTACAACATACGTGAAAATCACTTATTAGAAAATACGTGAAGTAAGTAATGTTTGTACGTACCTTCATTACCCCATATCTCAAAATTGGCCGTCTAAGCAAGTTAGCGAGTAAGCATGTGTACTTAGTACTTACTTACTAGCTCTACTCAATCGTCCACATTTCATTCATCAGAAAATAGGTGACGTTTGGGAGCTCTGGGATCTCGGACTACTACGTTTACTACCAATTCAGCTGTAAGCGACGATTTGACAGACGATGGTGATGGAAAATACAACAGTCAATAAAATATCAAACACGTTTTACTGCGTACATAAAATGAAAAAACAATATTAATAATTTATCCCAATTATATTGCCTCAACTTCCTCAACTTACATTTTAAAAGCTCGTGTTGATTCGGCGCTTGAGGTCAACACAAAAGCCCGCGCAGGTCTGAATAAACGAAATGAAACTTAACACTGCGTGCATACCTTGTGAGCTTAGCTTGTGACTCATTAATTTGCGAACGGGCACAAAGCTTAGTCGGGCCCAGTGGCGCTCGTCGACCGATTGACTTGCCCGAAGTGTTTTGCTACCGAACAAAAGATCTTTTCAGCGATACTGGAGAACGTGCTTGCTTTAAAATAATGAGGCCTTTATTTTATTAACGAAAGAAAGCTCTTTGACTCGGTATATAGTTAATTGGTCATGAATAAAACGTGGCTTTGTGAAATTATTTCGTTTATTTCTAAACTATGTTTGTTTTATATTAACTATATTTATATTTGAAATAAATAAATGATAGATAAATTTGGGATAAAACCTATAAATTAATGGAAAGGCCTAAACCTCCACATCATATTCATACATTTTTTTTTTCTCCGCATCTGTAAGATTGAAATTGTTGAGCTATTAGCCCTATTCCTTAGAAATATGTTAATCACAAGCTAATTATCTTTTTGGAGGTTTAATCCAGCTAATAAAGTGACAATGAATGAATAAAAAAGAGCTATTGAAATTAGTTTGTGATCTATTGAAAACCGTTCTACAGTACTTTGAAAACGTATTTTCATTTCTATATCCGCTCTTCGAATGCCTAACTAAATCGATCATAGCATTGCTACATTATTTATTTTTTGTTTTGCTTCTGTTAAATTTCAAGCGAAAGTTAAAAGAGAGATTCCAACCAACATCATTTTAATAAGATAATAATAAAAAAATGGTTCTCATAAGGTAGAAACGTAACGTAATGGCGGTAGTGGGTATTTAATATGTACTATTTTCTCGTAGCTAAAATTTGTAAAATACGAAACTGATATTTTAACTCACCTACACGTGAACTACAGAGCCGATTGTTCCATCACATTGGCGTGTTTAATTGTGAAAAGCAATAAAGGATATCAAAAATATAGCTAGCCAGTAGCCACACCATAACAAACTGGTAGTGGTAGGACTCTTGGCAGAGTCCGCCTGGGAAAGGACCACACCTTTGCCAGCTATTCTACCGCCAAGCAGTAATGTGCAAGCCTTACTGTGTTCCGGTTTGAAGGGCAATGTTTTCAGAGAAATTACTGGGCTTAGAGATATAACAACTTAGATCTCTGGGTGGCGAGCGCAGTGCAGTGCTAGGTAGGTAATGATTTGGACTCTTTATGTTTCAATAGCTACGTGTCACTGTGCTCTTATGTGGCAGGCATGTTGCTTACCATCAGGCACATGACCTGCTAGTCTCGTCACTCTTTATTAAAAAAAAAAAACTAGTCAGTAGGTATATAATAAGTAATATAGTTAATTAAAACATAAATCAATCAACCAATTTTCATCCTGCGAAGACGGACGTGCGCGTTAGACGATTTTTGGATGGGTGAAATGTTGTGAGTTTGCATCACCAACATGCAGTATACCTATCTGTAGCTATACAAGTGACGTGCAATGTTATTAGATTATTTTACAATATTAGTGCTGTTTAATAGAATAGAATAGAATATATTTATTCACCTTATAACCACTTATGTTACACTGGGCACGTCAATCATACAAGTTTATAAGAAAACAAAGCACATAATACCTATTACACCTTAAACATACTGAATTTAAACATAAAAAAACTATTTCAATGCCAATTTTTGAAAGTCAGATGAACAAACTAAAATTATAAATTCATAGTAGACAAATGGGTAGAATTAAGTCAGATAAATTTTCACAATTATATCAAAAGGTCAAAATAAAATTAAAACAAAATAAATGTCAATATATGTATATAAATAATAATAAATAAAATATCAATAGCAAAATATGTCAATATCACATAAATGTCCTTTTCATGAAAAAATAAAAAAATAACCAACATATAAAATAATTATAAAATGATGTACCCAACTATTAATATAAATGTAGTTTGTGTACCTAACCTGTTTCATTGGGTTCAAGCAAGAATGAAGATTCTGTCAAACGCATTCCCATAAATTCATTTATTGAATAAAATGGATTGTATTCAAAAAAGTATTTAAGTTTTCGCTTGAAATCATTTGGATGCAGTTTAGTTAAGCTGCGAGGTAGCTTTTCAAACATTAACATTTTATTTAAGATTCCCTGTTTTCTTACTTTGGTTAATCGCACGTTAGGCATGTACCAGTCGTCTCCGTTTCTCAATTTCATTTTTAAATTATAATGATCTTTTTTTGTGACTAGCTGTTTTCCTATTTCATCGTACATTTCAAGCAAAGAACTGTAAATGTATAGTGATATGACTGTCATCATTCTATTTTTCTTGAAGTGTAATTTTGCAGACGAACGCTTACGAAGTCCAAACATTACTCTTATCGACTTCTTTTGTGATTTCAACACTCTATTTATATCAGGACTGTTACCCCAAACTGTAATAGCATATCGCAATCTTGCCTGTACGTAAGCATAGTAAACAGCGACTAGTGCGTTCTTATTTATTAGAGGTCTTAATTTTAGTAGTGCATAATTTGCGCTTGATATTTTCTTGCATAATTTGTCGATATGAGCTATGTGAGTAATAGTGTAATCAACGGTGTATCCCAAAAATACATTTTCCTTAACTGTGGGATTCGTATCATTACTTTTTCTTGTTTGATATTCCATAACTACACTCTTATCTTCGTTCAAAATTATACCATTGGCCTCAAACCAGTCCTTAATACTCTTCATAGCTGTTTGTATCTTATCTTTCATTCTAGTCTTACATTTATCTTTTACACCGATATGGGTGTCGTCAGCAAATAAACTAATACTTGCCCACTCAGGCACAGCATTCACAAGATCATTAATGTATATCAAGAATAGTATTGGTCCTAATATTGAGCCTTGTGGTACACCTATGTCCATATATTCATTATCTGACCTTACTTCGTTGATTGACACTCTTTGCATCCGTTTGTGTATGTAAGTACGCATAATATTTAATGCCGTACCTTCAAAGCCGTAGTATTCTAATTTTGATAAAAGTATGTCATGTCTCAAACAGTCAAATGCTTTGGATAAATCACAGTAAATGCTTGCACACTTCTGTGATTCATCCAACGATTCTAAAATATAATAAATAACTTTTCTAATCGCCATTTCAGTTGACCGGCCTCTTCGAAACCCAAACTGTGATACCGTAAATAAACTGTGTTCATCAAAAAATACTACAATTCTATGTTTTTTAAGTTTTCGCTTTTATCGGCAGTATCTATGGCTGTATGTTTTATTAATTTTATTATCCGTGTCAATGGCTATAGTCCCCAGTGCCCAAACCGTACGATCCATGCAGCCAACAGCAGCCAGCTAACTTTTTTAAAATCGAAATCGAGCTGTGCCAATCAAAAACAAAATCGGTATGTACATAAACAGAAAGAAATAAAGTAGCCAAGTGCGAGTCGGACTCGCCCATGAAGGGTTCCGTTGCAGCAAGTAACATAATACATATAGTACATAATATAGTTATTTTAGTTCGTTGTAACTTTGATCGAAGTTTTAATAATGACGTACTAAAAAAACTACTTACCAGATCGAGTTCAAACCAATTTTCGGTGGAAGTTTGCATGGTAATGTACATCATATCTTTTTTTATTTTTTTCATTCTCTAAAACCCCGTTTACATGATTCTAGTCCAGCGACCGGATCCAGCGCTGGATTGCTTACTGGAATAATGGAAACCGGCACTGGAAAGCATCAATCCAGTGCCAATGCATTCCAGTGCCGGTTTACATTATTCCAATAACCAGTAGCCTAGCACGGCTGCTAATGGACTACTTACTTATATTAAGTATTTGTTCCAAGTAGGTAATTAAGTATTTTGATGTTTTTTAAGCCAAATTAATGATTGAATCAATAAATTTTTATTATTATTATTATATTATTATTAATAAGCAATCCAGCGCTGGATTCGATCGCTGGACTGGAATAATGTAAACGGGGTTTTAGAGAATGAAAAAATAAAAAAAGATATGATGTACAAATGTACATTACCATGCAAACTTCCACCGAAAATTGGTTTGAACTCGATCTGGTAAGTAGTTTTTTTAGTACGTCAACAATACACTATTGTTAAAACTTCGATCAAAGTTACAACGAACTAAAATAACTATATGTACTATATGTATTATGTTACTTGCTGCAACGGAACCCGTAACGTTCCGTTCCGAACGGAACGGGTATTACTTTAGAAGTTACAGGGACACACATTTTACCACTTTGGAAGTGTCTCTCGCGCAAATTATTCAGTTTAGAATAAAATTATATTAGCAACCTCAACATCACTTTTGAAAACCATAGACACCCACACGGGCTTGATGAAAAAAATGTTTTTGAGTTTCAGTTCTATGTATGAGGCACCCCCAAAATGTATTGTTTTTAAATGAAAATCTGAACGCGGTTCACAGAATACTACTTACTAAGTTTCAACTCTATAGTTCTTATACCTAGTTTCGGAAAAAAGTGCCTGTGACATACGGACGGACGGACAGACAGACAGACATGAAGAATCTATAAGGGTTCCGTTTGTACGTTTTACGGAACCCTAAAAATGCCTTTGACATGAAACACGATATTTTGCCTGTTTGCGTTTTTCACACATTTTTTCACCAATTCCAATATCGAATCCTGTAACGGACACAAATGCTTGCAATTTATTTTGAACAGTGGCGGTATTTATGGTCACACCAGCGACGCCAAATGCAGCGGCCGTGTCACACAGGATTACATTTTCAGTATATTCAGATTGGATGCTTTCACAGTTTGAAACGATCTGAATTTCGAATTGCGGGCTGATAAGCAAATTTAAAATGGTTCTAATATATATTATGGACAGATCTAAGTTGGAATATTTGTGTAATAATGGTCTAATGGCTACTGGTAGAGCTGGCTGGGAGGTCGTAGGTTCAATTCTCACCTAGGACAAATATTTGAGTGATAAATTCAGACATTTATGACACATTTATGTCTAAGTGTGTGTAAATGTATCATGAGTATGTATTTATGATTACGTAATTGGTATTATTATATATAAACTAGACGGTTTTCATAGTTCAAGTTTTTCTTAGTTTTGGACCAAGTACCTAGTTGTATGAGATTTATATTTTTTATTTATAAAAATGGTCACAGAATGCACATGGAAGGTTAAATTTATTTATTGTTAAACTCGTCGATCACACATTGCTATTTTTCGCGATAGTTAAGAGTGATAAAATAAATGTGGAAGTATTGACATTGACACATGCTAATTAATTTTTTTGAGCGGTGTGGCCTCATTAGCGGTCTACGGCGAATATTCGTTGTTCCGTATAATCGGGCAACATTATATCGGCCGACGATTAGCGTGTATCTATGGTTTTGACAGCCGGCTGTGAAGTGACGTTGTCGGTTTTTCGCTGGAACGAAAAGGCGCGTTTTCTATATAATCTGGTTTAAAGTGTTAATAATTGTGCGGGAATACGTTATTAACTGTAATATATCGCTACGGGATTAGTGCTGGATTATTAATTGTGAAGTGGCTGCTGGATTGGCCGCTTCTACAACGCAGGAACGTTCTGGAACGGGAAGTCTACGGAACTACTGTCTGGTTTGGTATTCCAAATTCTTTCCAACCCTGTTCCCTTTATCCTTGACGACCAAACTGGACTTTGGACGACGCCGGGAACCCTATGTAAGTAATTTCTTTATGTAAATACGGGGTAAATGTTAAAATCGGTATAACGGCATTTAATTTGTTTTTAATTCTCGCTTATGGGCCCCGAGACGGTAATTTCTGGATAAAATACTGAACATTTTTTGGTAGACAGAGCGCGGTTA
Organism: Ectropis crepuscularia; assembly: GCA_963693475.1. Taxonomy (NCBI): domain Eukaryota; kingdom Metazoa; phylum Arthropoda; class Insecta; order Lepidoptera; family Geometridae; genus Ectropis; species Ectropis crepuscularia. Next base: position 12,586,694 of record OY856346.1, read on the forward strand.
GCCGTAAATACCCCTCTTTTGTTTTTAGTTTTCTGGGAAAAGATATCAGGTAGGCCAGATATTTGGGGGTTCCCAGTTTATAATTTCTCCCCAAACTGTCGGGAAATTGGTATTAAGTGGTATCCGGCTTAATAGGTTGCGGATATAATTGTTGTGACATTGTCCGAACTTTAGGTTAATTTAAAATTTTAATTTAAATTTAAAATGGCTTCGGATTTGGCCAACCAGCTCCGGTGGTTTGAATCCTTACAAGGATTGGTCGGCCGGAGAGACCGGGAGGAGGCGCTGCTAAACAGGGCAGAACAGCTCGACAGGCGCCTGGAGGTCGCTGAGAGGAGCGCAGGATCGCTGCGGGATGCAAGGCCGTCTCCACCTGAGGAGCAGATGGAGAGGATCGAGGCGGACATGCGGCTCATCCTGGATGTGTACGACGAGGTCTCCGAAAGGGTTCGCCAGCTGGAGAGGTCTCGTCAGGGAAGAGCGAGCTCGGGACCCGTCATCAGGGATGCGGGCTCGGGTGTAGTGGGACGCCTTCCCACTCTGGACTTGCCCAGGTTTACAGGTAACCTGCGGGAGTGGAGCGGCTTCCGGAGCATGTTCGCCTCTCTCGTGGATTCACGCACCGATTTAACAAGGGCGGAGAAACTGGCCTATCTCCGCACGTCACTGGAGGGTGAGGCACTCTCCCTGGTCCAGCACCTGGAGCTGGACGACGACAACTTCGGCACGGCGATGGAGTTGCTGGAGACGAGGTTTCAAAATCCTCGGCTCCTCGCCGACGCTCACGTGTCACAAATACTGGGGCTGCCGAAGGTGACTGAGAGGTCTCAGTTGCGGCCACTAATCCTCACGCCCGTGAAGGTGGCGTTGGGACTGCCAGTAGAACACTGGTCGTTTCTGCTGGTCCACATCCTGCTGGGCAAGGTGCCGCTGGAGTTGCGCGCCCGGTTCGAGCGGGAAAGGGGCCTTCACGCCGACCCGAAGGTCTTCCCCACGTTTGAGGAGCTACTTCGGGTCCTGGAGTGGGAGGCGAGGATGGCAGAGTCGGCGCCTCAGGAGGCGCAGCCCGCCGCGTCAGCTCGTGGCCCTGCCGGAACAGGACCGCGACCTACCAATCCCCGCACTCAGGGTGCGGTGAAGCGGACGGCGACGGTGACGAGTGCGTCGGAGCAGGAGTGCCCGAACTGTGGCCAGCTTCACGCGCTGGTGCAGTGTCCGGCCCTGCTTGCGCGGACGACTTCCGAACGACGAGGGATCGTTCGGCGGTTGCGTCGGTGCTACGGGTGCCTGGGGGGTCATTTGTACAATGACTGCCCCACGGCACGGCCGTGTCCTGGGTGTGGGGGACCACACCATCAGCTCTTGTGCGTCAGGAGCGATGGTGCTGGTCGACAGCCCTCAGGGAGGGGGCCCTCCACGGGCGGGGGCGCTCCCACGCAGAGCCACGCATTGTACAACAATGAAGTGGCTACGGCGTGGAGCACACCCCCTCCACCCCAACCCACGGCAGCACCGGGCAGCCCAACAAGGGGCGTCCTACACGCGGCTCGGTCACCGACCTCACAGCCCGCGCGGACGCGGGCGAACTGGAGAGGTGGAAGGGTGATACCGGAGTCACCACTGGGGTCACCTCCCCAGCGTTACCCTTCTCCGCCGCTGGATCCGCGACCAATAGAATGGAGGGCGTACACGCCTCCCCTCCATGAACATCCGAGGCTGGATTACCACCCGCCCTACTTTAGGTACGGCAGGGCAGCTGGATATGCCCCCCCTCCGATGGCCCTTTGCACTCGGCAGCCATATTGGGCTGGGCCCTGTAGTCCGACGGGTTCGGACGGGCCTCGGAGGGATTGACTAGCCTCCGTTCCCTTGGCACAGGATCAACCGGTGGTCCTGCTGCCCACCCTCTGGTTAAGGGTTTGGGGTCCAAGAGGCGATTACGTCCGGATACGAGCGCTCTTGGACACAGGGTCCCAGGGGTGCATTTTAACAACCCGGGTTGCTCATCGCCTGGGCCTGGCTAGGTTTCCGTCACCGACTCCGTTGCGAGGAGTCGGGAACACAGAGGTGCGGTTGGCTGGACAGACCCGCCTCTCCTTCTCGTCCGTACATTCATATTCGGAAAGGATTGCGGTCAGGGCCACCGTCATGGATTCGGTTGTCGGTTGGCTTCCTCAGGCGGACATAGATCCGGATCTTTTGTCCTGTACTAAGGGTCTCAGGTTGGCGGATCCCCGCTTCGGGATGGCGGGTCCGGTAGACCTTTTGTTGGGTTCTGATGTACTGGGTTACATCATGAACGGCAAGCCTAGACTGCTGGATCAGTCTTCGCTGATGGCGCTGCCCACCATCTACGGGGACGCCATTTTGGGAATGGTGGATGAGTGGCAGCAGTCGAATCAGGCTTCTTTTACGGGAACGGCCCTCGCTCAGATCATGCAGAGGTTCTGGGAGATCGAAGAGCCGCCTACCGTGTCTCGGCTGGATCCCGAGCACGTGGAGTGTGAGAACTTTTATCAGGCTCACACTCGGAGAATGGTTTCTGGGCGATTGGAGACTAGGCTGCCTTTCCGGGATAACCCCCGCGTCTGGGCCAGTCTCGATCATTGGCCGAGAAAAGGCTCAGGTCCATGGAGCGACGCATGGCTCGAGATCCTGTACTTCGGGAAAAGTACATCGAGTTCATGAGGGAGTATGAGGCACTGGGCCACATGTCTCCGGCTCGCGACGACTGGTCGACCATGGACCACTACTTTTTGCCTCATCACGCTGTTTTGAAAGCGTCGACAGGCAAACTCAGGACGGTGTTCGATGGATCCGCTCCGACTTCGACAGGAGTGTCACTGAACCAGTGCCTCCACGCTGGACCGAAGTTACATCTGGATATTGTAGACATCATCCTGAATTTCCGTAGGCATCAGGTGGTGTTGGGAGCGGACATCCGTATGATGTTCCGACAAACGGTCATACACCCCGAGGACAGGAGGTTCCAGTTGATCCTCTGGCGGGAAAGTCCTCAGGACCCTATGATGGTGTATGAGTTGAACACCAACACCTATGGGTTGAGATCAAGCCCCTTCATTGCGATCCGCTCACTGCTGGAGTTGGCGGAGCAAGAACGGGCTCGGTACCCACGTGCAGCCGCAGTTCTGGAACGCGACCTGTACGTGGACGACGTTTGCACTGGTGCGCAGACAGTGGAGGAAGCTCTGTTGCTCCGGGATGAGCTTACAGAGCTTCTCGCATCTGGAGGCTATGAGCTTCGGAAATGGCTCTCTAACGACCCCAACGTCCTGGCTGGTATCCCGGACGATCACCAGCAGGATCCCGGGCTCTTTGAGGAAGGTGACGATCCGCACGGGATTGCGGTTCTGGGCATGCAGTATCAACCGGTTGCTGACATCTTCACCTTTCGGGTGGCACTGGAAGCCACACGCGCGTGGACAAAACGGACGGTTTTGTCCACCATCGCCAGGATGTTTGATCCAAACGGTTGGATCAGTCCGGTTCTGTTCGCAGCCAAGTGTCTGTTACAGCGACTTTGGACTCTGAAGGTCTCCTGGGACGACCCCCTGGTCGGAGACTCGCTTAACACTTGGCTTCGTTTAATATCTGACCTCGAAACGGTCAATCGAGTGGCGTTGCCCCGTCGCATTCTGCCACCAGGCTGTAGCCGGATCAGCCTGCACGGGTTCTGTGATGCGTCCGAGCTGGGCTATGCCGCATCTGTGTACTTGCGTACAGTTGACGCTGGAGGCCACGTCAATGTCACGCTCTTATTGGGGAAGAGCAAGGTAGCTCCTATCAGGACACGACTCACTATTCCGAAACTGGAATTGAGCGGAGCCACATTACTTGCTCGGCTGCTCAAGCATGTATATCAGGAACTGTCCACCTCGATAGACATCCGGAATGTCTATGCGTGGTCCGACAGTCAGGTCGTGCTTGCCTGGTTAAGAGCAGCCCCTCACACCTTGGAGACCTTTGTGGGAAATCGGGTTTCCCAAGTCCAAAACCTTGGACTGGACATGGTTTGGAGACATGTCCCGGGTGAGCGGGGTTCAACCCCGCTGACTGTGCTTCGCGCGGCTGTTCCGCGCCGGAGATAGTTGATCACCCCTTATGGTGGGGTCCGGACTGGCTGCGGGAGCCAGAAGCTTCCTGGCCAGCTCTCGGCGCGGACTCGGAGCGAGCGGAGCTGCCCGGAGTCCGCGTGCATGCGATTGTGGCGGAAGTGCCCCCAGACCCTGATTGGTTGACGGGTCGTTACAGCAAGCTGGATAAATTGCTGGGGGTAACTAGCTGGATTAAGCGCTTCATCCACAACTGTCGTCACCCTCGTCAGAGGAGGAGTGACCAGATCGCCACTGTGGAGGAGCGTCGGAGTTCCTTGCTGCACCTCATTCGGCTGGTGCAGGGTGAGAGGTTTCCGACGGAACTTGAGGCGCTGCGCTGCGGACGCGCTCGCTTGAAGGGTGCGGTCGCCAAGTTGAACCCTTTCACAGATCAGGATGGTCTTCTGCGCGTAGGAGGTCGGCTCCGGAAAGCCAACCTGCCGTACGGCAGCAGGCACCCCCTGTTGCTACCGAAAGGAGGTCCTCTGGTGGACCTGCTGATCACCGATCGGCATATCGGTAACGCGCACGCTGGATGTGGCGCGCTTCTCGCTGTGTTGCAGCGTGAATTCTGGATCTTGTCGGCTCGCAGGGCGGTCCGAAAGGTGCTGTTTAGATGTGTCCCTTGTTATAGGCTCAAGGCGTCTACCATGCAGCCCATGATGGGAGATCTTCCTCCGGATAGGATTTCTCCCTCGAGGCCGTTCGACGGGGTCGGAACGGACTTCGCTGGGCCCTTCTCGGTCAAGTCATCGACGTTGCGTAACGCCAAGGTCGTTAAAGCCTACCTGTGCGTCTTTGTGTGTTTGGCCACCAAAGCAGTCCACCTGGAGCTGGTCTCTGCGCTGTCTACGGAGGCCTTTGTCGCGGCGCTGGATCGCTTTGTAGCGCGAAGAGGAGTACCCTCTTTAATACGTTCGGACAATGGCACAAATTATCGAGGGGCGGCGAATTATTTACGCGAAGTTAATAATTTTTTAAATTCTGGTAATAATAGTTTAAGTCTGGCTCTCGCCCAGCGGGGAATCAGCTGGCAATTTAGTGTGCCGGCCTGTCCTCACTGGGGAGGAATTTTTGAGGCTGCGGTGAAGTCTGCTAAAACCCATCTCCGCCGTGTCATCGGGGAGACCGTGTTAACTTGGGAAGAGTTAGTCACGGTACTATGCCGCGTGGAGGCAGTTCTTAATTCCCGTCCTCTCTGTCCAATCTCGCCTGACCCTAACGATCTAGAAGTCTTGACGCCGGGTCACTTCTTGATCGGTCAGCCTTTAACCGCGTTGCCGGAGTATCCCTGGAAGGATGAGCGCCCCGGACGGCTGTCCCGTTTTCAGTTATTGCAGCAAATAAGTCAAGACTTCTGGAGGCGCTGGTCGGCCGAGTACTTGCATCTGTTGCAACAACGGGTAAAATGGACAGATAGGACGGAGGCCCCTCGGGAAGGGGACTTAGTATTATTAAAAGAGGCAAATTTGGCCCCCCTACTCTGGCGTCGTAGGGGACGTATTTTAAAATTGATATCTGGTACTGATGGCACACCCCGCGTGGCGGAGATTCTGGTTTCTGGTTCCAGACTTCAGCGCGCGGTGTCCTCTCTGGCACGCCTGCCTCTTTATTAGATATACGTATTTTTCATGGTTAAAATTTTATTTAATTTTATTGCTATTTTTGGTAAAGGTTTTTTTTTGGTTTGATTTCCACTTTCGGGTCAAAGTTGGGAATTTCGTTTTTATTTGGGGTCCGGATACTACTAAATACTAGTTACTAAATACTAGTTGCTAAATACTGGTTTTCTAAAATTGACCAGGAGTTCAATTGGTCTGGGGTTTTGTTCCGTATAATCGGGCAACATTATATCGGCCGACGATTAGCGTGTATCTATGGTTTTGACAGCCGGCTGTGAAGTGACGTTGTCGGTTTTTCGCTGGAACGAAAAGGTGCGTTTTCTATATAATCTAGTTTAAAGTGTTAATAATTGTGCGGGAATACGTTATTAACTGTAATATATCGCTACGGGATTAGTGCTGGATTATTAATTGTGAAGTGGCTGCTGGATTGGCCGCTTCTACAACGCAGGAACGTTCTGGAACGGGAAGTCTACGGAACTACTGTCTGGTTTGGTATTCCAAATTCTTTCCAACCCTGTTCCCTTTATCCTTGACGACCAAACTGGACTTTGGACGACGCCGGGAACCCTATGTAAGTAATTTCTTTATGTAAATACGGGGTAAATGTTAAAATCGGTATAACGGCATTTAATTTGTTTTTAATTCTCGCTTATGGGCCCCGAGACGGTAATTTCTGGATAAAATACTGAACATTCGTGTTGGCGCGATGAGTGTGCCCGGGTACATCGTCTCATCCCAAAGTATTCGGACTAAGACGATGTAGCATTGGGGAGCTCTTGGTAAACTGGCGCGAATCATAGGGGTATTCGCTTGACCTAAGTCAATTCAAAATCAAAATTCATTTATTTCAGGTAAGGTAGGTAGGTAATGTATGGGGAACATTATACAATTCATTCAATCAATTTCAAACGTCACAAAAGTAATATTAAAGACTTAAGTATTGCTAGCTTACTAGCTTTTCTGAATTTCGTATCTATTTTAACACGCTTTTATTAGCTTCACTTGTAACTAACTACGAGTATTTATGAAGGAAAATCTTGGAATCTTCATTTCACCCACTTCCCAGTCTTCGATTAGGATTAAATTTTACACAACCTCTGAATTCTAATGACAATACATGACTAGTTAAGAAACGTCATTACAAATCCAATATGGCGCCCTCCCCAAGATGGCGGACTGGCTGTTTGAAATCCACCCCCATGATATGGGGATCAAATGAAAGGGTTTGCTGTTAGAAATACTACAAAAATAGTAACGTGACTTAAATTTAATATGGTGGACGTCCAAGATGGCGGACAGGCTATTTGAAATGCTTTTGAAATTTTTAGTGCGTGCTAAAAGCGTGTTTTTTCGTTTTTTAAACTATTATTGGTAATTAATGGTGCTACCTTTTGTAGTAGTATTTCAAAGCCAGATGCTGACATACGTAAAAATCTAGGAAATTCTATGCCACTCTCTGCGGTTAAGTCAGATAACATACTTTCCATTCCCGTGCTGTCATCATCATCAGCCGCAAGACGTCCACTGCTGAACATAGGCCTCCCCCCTAGATTTCCACAACGAACGGTCCTGCGCAACCTGCAACCAGCGGTTTCCAGCGACCTTTGTGAGGTCATCTGTCCATCTAGTGGGAGGCCGTCCAACACTGCGTCTTCCGGTTCGTGGTCGCCACTCAAGAACCTTTCTTCCCCATCGGTTGTCAGTTCTGCGAGCGATGTGGCCTGCCCATTGCCACTTCAGCTTAGCTACTCTTCGAGCTATGTCGGCTACTTTCGTTGTTTTGCGAATATCCTCATTACGGATTCTGTCGCGCAAAGAGACTCCGATCATAGCTCGCTCCATAGCTCGCTGTGTGACTTTGAGCTTTGTTATGAGGCCTACAGTTAAGGACCACGTCTCAGTTCCATAAGTCATCACTGGCAACACGCACTGATTGAAGACTTTCGTCTTCAAGCATTGGGGTATTTTTTTTTTTTTTTTTTTTTTTTTTTTGGACTCCAAACCGGTGCTGTACATGAGAAAAATAAAGTGAAATTATAATTATAATTGTTGGGGAGCGGTGGACTGTAACTAGCTGATGAATATAGGAAATGAGAAAGGCGCACAATGATAGTAAAAATATTAAAACTATTTAAAATATTTACAAAATTAAACCAAAACGCTCCGTAACCAAGGTAACTAAAGCAACAAATTAACTCACAGGAACAAATATAATATAAAATACAATTAAAATAGAAAAAGAAAATGTACCTGCCAATCGTCAACAATTATTATACACTCACGGCTATCTCCTTGTGCCTGCGGTAAGAAGAATACACTTTCCAGAATACTTACATCGATCGGTTTCTATGAATAGTAGTCATCCACCTCTCCTCATTCTTCTCTTTTTCATATTAGTTCGTAAATGATACTCGTACAATTGTAATAAACGATAGTTTACTGACATATGATTCAAAACCACTATTTCCTCCATCTTTAAATTACTGCCTACGTCTCGACGCACAACAATCTGGACAACCCTATCCGGCACAATACCTTTGATTATTTACTTGTCTAGATGACGCGTTACGCTGTAATTGCTGTAATTTTGGTGTTTCTACGTTCGAGCGGTCTGTCTAGACAAGTAAATAATCAAAGCACAATACATCGGCCAGCTCGACACGAATCTTCGCCCGCTAATGTAGACAAGAACATCGTCTTGGCGGTCTTGGTCCGAATACGATGTTTTTGTCGCGCCAACACGTTACGAATATTCGCCCCCTAGTGAAGCCACAGCATAACAAAATTATCGGTGCCTACTTTGGTGTAGAATTATTGTTGAATGCGTCCAATATTTATCAATGTGCGCACAATAATGTGTTATGACGGTAAAATTTATTTTCGCTTCAAATATGCGTAGACAGAAATCCATAAGTTAACCAAACTGATTAATGACTATGAGATTGTGTTCTCGAGTCTATTATTTATTATGTTTTATACTATTACAGTTTAAGCTCACTTTGTGTATTCTATCCAAGGCCCAATTAGCTGCAAAAAAGCTTGACACCACATGAAAGATGAATCCATACATTATTCCTGATCAGCCTATTTATAGCGAAAGTCAGATCATGTAGATATTGATTTCACCTTTGGCTATTCCAAGTATGAACTTGAGAAACTGCAAGCTTATGCTTGCTGAGAGGAGCGCCGGTAGGTTAATAAATGACGACACTTGCTTTGAATTTGCGATTGCGGAATTTCGGACACAGTCTTAACGTGTTTTTCGGTTTTTAATGGGATGCATCTCGGACAACGTGGCCAAAAAAATGCACAATTTTTTCGAACCCTTTCTATTCATTGGAAGGTCAGCTAGGTAAAGATGTTAGTACATGTTAGATATTCCCAATATTCGCACAAAACATTTCAAATCCACGTTTATAATAATAACGTCGAACACCCTGCCCGAGTACTAATTTTTCAATATAGACAACCTGGGTGTCTTACCATCGGGTGAATTGCGATCACACTCAAACCTTTCCAATACGTACTTATACTACATTCATTTAAAAGTGGAAAAATGAACGTCGCTCTACAGCTAAGTGTAATCCGACCTTTTTTTAACATCAGGCGTTTTGTAAAACAATACATCTTCAAAATAATATTGTTTTTATTTTAAAAAAACTTATTGCAATTTGCAATCAAGTAGCATGTACTGTTTACCAAACTTTGGGATATCTCAGAAGGCGAAGGAACTAACCCAACTTACTTTACTTAATAACTACATATTAGAGCTACGCACATACAACAAAGCTCAGTGAAGTAACTTAAACTGCCGCTGTCTTCTTGAATAATTGAAAAATTGGCTAAACCACAACACACAAACACAACAAAGCCTCAGAACGCATATCATTTTTGTCGGAATACCTACTATGGAACCTATGGATAAGTAAAGAAGAATGAGTTACATTAACCTTTGGTATAAGGAAGTCCATTAAACATGAAGGTATACGTTGCACACAATTCGGAACCCAACTCGAGGGAAATGCACGTGGGCTACAATCTCACACGGACAATGAGAAACTGTGCCGCGCTATTTATTTGGGGAGAATTTGCTTCGGAGGAAATCATACGTCACACAGCTGTGCCTTTGTACATTTGACCCATTTTGCTTTGTAAACACTGCTTTAGAGTGGTAGGTGAGTGTACATAGTTTATTGTAAATTTAAGTGGTCTGTTTTAAAATTTGTTTTTAATGTTAATTTAAAGGTCTACTGAAATGGAAGGTATTATTTTAGCTGTTTTCAAAATGATAGAAAGATCGTTTGCGAAATCTCTAAGGCTATAAAGGACATATTCACTTTTTTACTAAGGAATATGAAATATTTTGGCCCAGACGGCTTGTGATGCCTACTAAGACATTCTATCTTAAGTACACTCTTTTTGGAGATTGAATATTCGGTTATCATGGCGAAACAGCTATCAAACTAAAATCTGTAAAATAAACTGAAATCTTATTTATCGATTTGGAATGCATTGCTGTATGACACGATGCATTTATATGTACCAAACGTATTTTGCCAAACGAATATACATCCATCCATCCATGTATTTGTACGTTATGGGTTACGTGATGACAAGCTAAATAAATTTTTTATGAATTTTAGAATGAACTTTTCCTATATTGTTTAAAACTTTAATTGCCATATACATTGCTGTTTTAGCTATATATTGTAAAATGTAAAACCTATTTGATATAACACTTTTATAAATGTACTATAATTATTTAATACATGTAATTTGGGGTTAGTTTACTGACCCTAATCTTGTTTGAAAGCAAATTGTGTTTCTTAGGTGACTGACAAGCACTATAGATATAATGGTCCTCAGGTTATGAATTTGTAAAGTTTCCAAGGTTTCTTTCACGGAGTACCTAAGTAAATAACAGCGTTTTCAAAATTTTACCCCTTACGAATGTCAAATTCTCACAAGCACATCAACAATTCATTTTGAGACGGATATTAATTAATATAAAATCACACAGTCTAAACTTAGGTACTTGTATTACCCAATATTCTACATTAACAACGTTACACCACTGTCAATAACAAAATTACTTCCTGTGATGCTTCTTGCTTTATCACTTGCCAAATATAAAATCAGATCTGCGACTTCCTCTGGCTGAGTCAGTATCTTCAAAGCAGTTTGAGCAACTATTGGATCCCAGGCTTCAGCTGTCCCGGTCCCTATGATCGGTGTTTGGACTGGTCCGGGGCTCACGATATTAACTCTCACGCCTTTCTCAGCCAGCTCCAACGCAGTTACGCGGGAGAAGTGATTCAATCCAGCTTTAGACGTCTTATACGATGAATATCCTGTCCCCAATGTCGTCCTGACGGTTAATCCTGATATACTTGAAATATTTACGATATTTCCTTTTGTCTTAATAAGATGAGGAGCCGCGTAATTTGTCAGTAGAACAATGGAACGCAGATTAGTATTGACTATTTTGTCGTATGTGTCCGGCATATTATTGTCCAACACGGTTGCTGTAGCTACAATTCCTGCGTTGTTAACCAACACATCCAGCTTTCCATATTTTTCTATAGTTTTTTCGATGATTACTTTAAGATCGTCATCTTTACTTACATCAGCCTTGATTTCTAGAGGTGTTTTACCAATATTGCTGATTTCAACTGCAACTTCGTGAAGTCTGGTCTCATTCCTGCCAACAATAACGACGTCAGCGCCTTCTTTTGCAAACGAAATTGCAGTGGCAGCGCCTATGCCTGAGCTGCCTCCAGTAACAATCACAACTTTGTTGTTGAAACTCATTTTAAACGAAATTAAATACCGTGTATCCATGTATACCCTTATATATATTGAGAAAACAAAGTGTCATTGCATTATCTTACAGTATTGAGTACTGATGTGTAGTATTAGTAAGCATGATTATATTTTCTGAAATGTAATCGTTACGTACGTGCCTAAAAGTCCCTATTTTATCACATTATTGTGAAATAAAACGACGTTGAATAATGTAATCCTACTAATATTATAAATGGCAATTTTTGGGTGTTAGTTGCTCATCCACGTAACGTATGAACAGATCAGGCTGACATTTATATTTATAGGATATACGGCACTTACACAAAAAAAACTTTTTTTTGTTTGTTTTTATCTGTCTGCCTGTTTTTGTTTGGTTTTATCGGGATAAATTTGGCTATACACTGGCTTTGATTAAACACTGGCACTGCATTGCACTGCAGGCACTAGCAGATAGCTGATGTTATAAAGAGTAAGCTAGGCTTATTTTATTGACGAAAGAAATAAGAGTTCCGCAAAAACAAAATAAATAAACATGACATAGAATACAAAACGTACAATAACTACTTAAAGTAAACCGCGGTATGCAGCTAGCATAGCAATAAATGACAACGATAACGTGATAATTATTTAACACATACATTTATATACGTTATCTAGTTACATTTATGTCTATTCATCAATCGTGTAAGAAGTTTGTTTAAAGAAAAAAAAAATATGTTATCAACATTTTTGATTGAGCCGGTTTCCGTTGGCTGCAATTCATGAGCACTAGTGTTTACCTTTTTTTTTTATAGCATAGTGTGACGAGACGAGCAGGTCATGTGCCTGATGGTAAGTAACATGCCTGCCACATAACAGCACAGTAACACGCAGCTATTGGAACATGATAGTCCAAATCATTACCTAGCACTGCACTGCGCTCGTCACCCAGATATCTAAGATATTATGTCTCTAAGCCCTGTAATTTCTCTGGAATCATTGCCCTTCAAACCGGAACACAGTAATGTTTGCACATTACTGCTTGGCGGTAGAATATTTGGCAAAGGTGTGGTACTTCCCCAGGCGGACTCTGCTAAGAGTCCTACCATGCTGCCATTTTAGTAAATATTGAAATCATTATACATGACTTAAGTAATATAATAGCACTTATCTTGTCATGTTTTTCGTAAATGCTGTATTAGAAAATGAAAAGTAAGTACTTTAGAGAAAACTTCGTTGGACCAAAAGATTAACAAATTTACTTAATGCAAAAATGAAAAATTTTGCGAGATTTTTTTTATCTTGACCACTTGTTTTTTCGGTGCAACTGATAACCACGGCCGCGCCATTATCATGGCCAAACGACCCATACAAGTTGAGAAACCAGAAATAAATTTAAGTCTACGTTTTGGTTTACGTAAAAATGTATCATACATTTTTCTTTCGAAAATAAATTACTTTTTTCGGTTTTGAACATGATAACTATAATTTTAAAAACTCAATGGCAGCAAACATTCCTCAAACTGCTCTACGTAAACAGCGATAGCGATCGTGACAAACTTTGGACAAAAGCTAGCTCAGGTACGAACCTGGTGCCAGCTAAACTTTGAAATTCAATTGAAGTTTTCATGGACTCTAGCACAAAACTATTCCTACATTTAATAATTGTTAGAATTGGTATTTGCTTCTAATACCATAAGCGAGTGCGGAACACTTTGTATTTTATATAGAAGAATGGGCAAATAATACGTGCGCCTGATTGTATGCAACACGCATCCCCATAATAGCACAGTGCTACACAACTACATATTTATATTTAAACATGAATAATAACAAAAATAGTGACCCATTCAGTGCTTGGCGTTCTTGTACAAATTAATTAAATAATTTACATTAATTACTATCAATTTATTTATTAGCAAATAATGTTAGTACATCCTAACTAATAAAGCTATGTAGTACATATTTGTGTATACTTTTCGCTGAAATAGAAATATATTGGCCAATAAAATGTAAGGTTCTCGTTATTTCAAGCCTTTATTAATTTCTTCTCGAGAGCGCAAGTTAACCGTTAATTGGAGTATGGGTTCGTAGGTATAACCTCGTATCCTTTACGATCCAGCTACCTCAATCGAAGCCTTCCTAACGTTAAAGAGTAATAAAACACATTATCATATATCTAGGGTTTAAGTGGTAATGAAAATCTCGTATAGTGAACACGAACGGTAATGTTTTGGAACCGAAACCTGAGTTCATACCAAAACATTACCGTTCATGTTTTGGTATGAACTCAGGTTTCGGTTATTCAAATTTAGTGCATCAAAGCTATCTCGCTGACAAAGTCTTTAATATAGTAGTTACAGCATTTTGTACAAAATCCTATGAAAACTATTGTTTAGATTAAAGCTACTTAGATTACAATGAGAACTACACTATACTACATTTATACCTAAGTAACTAAGCAATTACTTACACTATTTGATTTGGCTTAATCATTTTGATTATCTTTTGACATTGTGTTGCTTTGTTTATTATTAAATTTCAAACCATCCATCCAACCAGTCTTTCCCACGCAATTCCTCTATTTATTAAAGAAAATGTATTTGATTCTTTAATGTATTGTACTCGTATGCTACCTCACTTAAAGACTTGCTTCAATGCGTTTAGCCGTCCCGAGCAAGACGAGCTGCTTCTTAATTATTCACGGGCACATTCACTTCTGGAGCTTGTTTCTTTTTACGTAGCACAAAGGAAAATTCAGGCCATGACAACAACGAAAACTATGCAAAGGTAGACACGTACTTCCTGTGTAAACTTTTAATATTAAGCACCAGCAGAAAGCGCCAACCATATTACACTCACGTCAGCGTCATGTGCAAAAAAATAAACACAAAACGCCGAGTATTAAAATGAAAATATTACGCGCTGTAGTATCGTACGTAGCTTTAGCGGCTCATGACAATGTTACAGAAATAAAGGAAAATCCTAAAATACAGGGGTTTCGTTCGTGCGTAAACATACCTAACCCACCTTTTTGCCTTCACAGTACGCTACATGTCAACGTTTGAATAGATGAAACCTGTCCCTCCGTAGATGTTCAAACAATGTTTTTGACGCAAAACGACACATTCTCTTGAATTTCGATTAGAAGTGTTTGCTTCGGAGGGATATGTTTTCAGGGAAGTATTTTGCTTTGCATATTATGTACCTCAGATACGCTTTCCGGGGTCATTATTATCTTTGAACCGCAGATGGTGTTGAAATTTTAATCGAATCTTTACTGTCACCAATTTATCATAATATTTAATGTAACATTCATTATAAATTAGTTTATTAATATTCCTGTCGCAATATATTTCTGCAGCACTCTAGGTATTTGCTACAACAAAGCTAGACAAAAAAGAAATATTAAAATGTTATCAAACTGTAAACAGTTCAAAAAAAATATTGAGGTATTACTTTCGTTTTAATATATATTTCAAGTCTATTCACATAGGTACAACACGGTCATAATCACAAAAAAAATCTTTTAAAGTCACCCTTATAGCAAGGGCAGAGGTGCTATCGGATGAAGGCTTTTTATGGTTCGAGTGTGCGGATACAAGTAATCCAGTTCAGGTGTGTTCCCGAGAAATCCTCTCGGATCTGAGGTCGCGTACGTTTCCGCATTTTATTGCATATTGAGACGTACTGTTCTTGTGATATATTCCTGTAGTCCCCGTATTATATAGAGGTCGGCGACTGTTAAACTATTCGGAACCGAATTTCGGAATATGCCATCTATTTTCGCGCCGTCGTACTCATACGTATCTTGAGATAGGTATGGCTCGAAATATAGATCTTACCTACTCACTTTCTGCGAATAAGCTGAATGGGAGTGGTTAATTATTCTGTTAGGAATGTTGTACAATTTATGACTAAAAATGTCAATTAATTATTAAATGTAGGAATTAAATTATTTGTGTGCTAATGTTATTTTTAAAATGTAATTGAATATTAGATATTTGTTCCTTAATCATGGCGAAAGCACTGAACGGTAGCTTCATTTTGTAACGTAGATAGACTTGACCAGGAATAGTGCACCATAATTTTGAAAAAATATATACATTATTATTGAGTGACTTTTTGTTGAATATGTATGAATATCAATAGTTATGATTATTGCCATTGAATTACTCTTTCAAATGTTCCCTGTATTTTTATCAAATATGTACTTGCTAATAATAGTAACATTGCGCTGATGCCAAATAAAATACGAAATAAAGTAGCCAAGTGCGAGTTGGACTCGCCCATGAAGGGTTCCGTTCCAGCAAGTAACATAATATACATAGTACACACAGTTCTTGTAGTTCGTTGTGACTTTGATCGAAGTTTTAATAATAGTGTATTTATGACGTACTAAAAAAAAACTACTCATCAGATCGAGTTCAAACTAATTTTCGTTGGTAGTTTTCATGGTAATGTACGTCATATATTTTTTTTAGTTTTTTCATTCTCTTACTTTAGAAGTTAGAGGGGGGGGGGACACACATTTTACCACTTTGGAAGCGTCTCTCGCGCAAGTTATTCAGTGTATACAAAAATTATATTCGAAACCTCAACATCATTTTTTAAGACCTATCGATAGACACCCCACACGTGTAGGTTTAATGAAAAAAAAATTTTTGAGCTTCAGTTCTCAGTATGGGGGACACCCCTAATTTTTGTTTTTTTAAAAAACTTTTGTAAAAATCTTAATGCGGTTCACAGAATACATCTACTTACCAAGTTTCAACAGTGTAGTTCTCATAGTTTCGGCAAAAAGTGGCTGTGACATACGGACGGACAGACAGACAGACAGACAGACAGACAGACAGACAGACATGACGAATCTATAAGGGTTCCGTTTTTACGTTTTACGGAACCCTAAAAATGAATTAATGTTCAAACAGAAAATATGATATGTACTAAAATAATAACTGGCGAATTCGTTGGGCTGACTAATATCTATCTGTATATTTAAGATTCTATTTTATCTTTCGACTTTAGTACGTTCTAAGAAGTTACGGCAAAGTTCAGAAAGATAACAAAACTGAAACATGAAACTAATTACAATATCTAAGACAGCGGATATTTTCCTTACAAAATGTATAAATAATTGGTTCTTGCTCAGCAACGAACAAAAACATTATAAAATTTAGTATTAATTAGCGAAATTTGTAAAATGTGAGCTAAATAAGATCTTTTGTGGAAGAATAATATAATTATACCTTTGTATATACTGTTTAGATTTATTTTTAATACTCTAATATATTTTTTTGTACTTCAGGAACTTCAAGTTGTTCCCTTATTTTCTATTGTAATAGTAAGTAAATATAACAAAGGAAAAGTCTCAACACCGTGATCTAAAATGTAAGAAATCGTTGGAATACGTCGTTTTGTGAATTAAACTGTGGATCTCAAAGAGTGAAAAATTTGGGAACAGTAATTCAGTAATTATTAATAAACAAATTCAGGAGGCGAATTAGAAAATAAAATAGTCCCAGAATTAGCAAGAAAATGTTCCCTACTCTCCCCTATTTCCTTTTCTTCTCCAATCCAAGATTAATGTAACAAAAAGAAAACGATTGACAAAGGTCACGGACCCCGGAGTCTGTGGAGCTGTAAAATTTAAATAAAAAAAAAAAAAAATTCAGTAATAAAGTACCTACTGAATCTTTTTTAAAAACTATATGAACACACCTTATAACTTTGAAACTCTCTAATTCACACTCTTTTTTTTCAGACTCATACGCCACCTAAGAAAGTTCACTCAAATAGTTACATTGTGTTGTAGTTCATATTTCATAAGATTACAAAAATGAAATTATTATTATTATGTCAATTAAATGAACTCCGAAAGATTGATAACACATTTGAATGAGTTTCGAGTACAGTTTAATAAAATATTGAGTCGGCACAAGCTACCCAATAGTTATATTTAACTATTTGAACCAACATAAATAACTAATAGGTATATCGACTAAACGGAAATCCCTGCCTACCTTCTTAATTTAAACGACAATAGTCCTCGTACAGACCTACATCTAGATAAAGGTGTCAGATAGTCCATGACCCAAACGTAAGGAAGAATAAAATATTTCATCCGATACAATGAGGGTATCGCGAATAAATTTCGCCGAAATACGCTTCACTTCAATAACTCATCCCTTTCAATAGATTTCTTTAATAATACCTCTATAAAGCAATTTATTTTCATGAAACAATTCAGATAGATAAAGTTATCGTTGCTCAAGTTTGCATATTTAGGAACATTAAGTACGCCATTTGGGTTGATAAAGCTCGTAATTACTATGCTACGGGTCTGGAAACCATTTAATAGTACAATACGTTGTATTACTCGTACTCGTTCGGTACTTGATGGTGACATAATGCCCGGCTTACATTATTCCAGTCCAGCGATCGAATCCGGCGCTGGATTGCTTACTGGAAAAATGTAAACCGGCACTGGAAAGCATTGGCACATTGGATTGATGCTTTCCAGTGCCGGTTTACATTTCTCCAGTAAGCAATCCAGCGCTGGATTCGATCGCTGTACCTGGAATAATTTAAACCGGGCATAACAAAGCAACACCTTGTTAACCAAATACTCTAAAACGGATCAAATTTTTTCTATGACTTCGTAATTATAAGTAAATTGTAGTGGTAGGACTCTTGGTCAAAGTCAGCCTGGGGATGTGCTAGGTAATGATTTGGACGGTTCATGTTCCAATAGCTGCGTGTCACTGTGCTGTTATGGGACAGGCATTTTGCTTACCATCAGGCACATGTCCTGCTCGTCTCGTAACTTTTTATTTTAAAAAAAACATTGGTGGACATTTCAACAATTGGGATATAGCTTTGTTTTGTAGGGACGTTTTGTATGAAAATAATACGGTGTTTTAACTTTCCAATATTTTTTATCGCAGAGAGTGAGGAGACGAGCAAGACATGCGCATAATGGTAACCAATACACCACTATCAATAGCACGCCACATATCTGTTTAAATTTTTATGTAGATAACATTAATATTTATGAAGAATCACTGTTTATTAGTATACAGTGCTCGTCATCCACAAATATAAGACGATTTATCTCAATTCCCTGAAATTGCTCTGGAAACATGTTCCGTGTGACAACATAACTGGCAAAGGTATGGATACTTCACTAAGCGGCCTTTGCAAAGAGTCATACCATAATGTTCTGGGCCTAACAGTAGAAAATTAATATTGGTATTTATTACCTGTTAAACCAATAACAAAAATATATTACTGGTTCAACAGGTTAAGACTTAAGACTAACATAAATTAGACTTGAATCTAACAGTCTTTTGATTATGTAGAATTTGACTCCGCATAATTTTGCCCACAATGTCTCTAAAATTATTTAAACTCAAGAAAACAGCACACTGTATAAAGCACACAAAATATTTAGCCGTAACAGTCTAACTTACCTAGTACTGGAATAGCAAGTACTATCGTAGCAAACGTCCCTGTGTAGGATTACCCCTCGAGTCGCAAAAATTAGTTTGTTATCCGACAATGGTTACAAAGGAAATTTCCTAGCAGATGCCAGCGCAGACTCACCCAAATGTTCCTGATATCGTGGGAAAGGATTCGTGCAAGGTGCGCCAACAATTTGCTGATTAGGGCTCCGTGAACAGTATTAGGAAACAGCAAAAAACTTACTTATACTTTATACTATACTGATACTTTATAGTTGACAATTTATTTAACTGGAAAAGTAGATAACGGGTTTGTGTTCAAGTGTATAGATTTACCTTATTATTTAGATTTCTGTGGGGTAGATGGATGTGTTTTAGATTTTTTCGTAATACATTTTTTTTTTCATTTAAGTGACATAAAGAGTTTTTGTAGTGGTAGGACTCTTGGCAGAGTCCACCTGGGGACCACACCGTTGCCAGTTATTCTACCGCCAAGCAGTAATGTGCAACCATTACTGTGTTTCGGTTTGAAGGGCAATGTTTCCAGTGAAAATACAGGGCGAAGAGATATAATATCTTAGACCCCTGGGTGACGAGCCCAGTGCAGTGCTAGGTAATGATTTGGACTCTTCGTGCTCCAATAGCTGCATGTCACTGTGCTGTTATGTGGCAGGCAGCTCGTCTCGTCAGTCTTTATTATAAAAAAAGTACTTAGTTTAATAATTACAATTCTTTAAAAAACAGAGGTTAATAATTTGTCGAAATCCAAATACACAAATACGAATCTAAATACATTTTACTCTTCTCAGAGTAACAGACACATTGGTAAAAAGTTATTAAAGCTAACACGAAATGTTTGGTTCGTTCTGAACGTTGCACAAAATAACTTAACTTTATTTATCATTCAGATATAGACCTGTGCTACGTATTTTAGTGGTAATTCGGTATCTCCTAGTCTGTGTAGCTTATTTAGTGCACCTAGGTAAATTATCAATACCAAATTCCTCGTAAATAAGATATGACTGTGAGATTTTTAAGGTATCTAGAACTCGTACAGAAATAATATGAAGAACTCCTACAAATACAGAACACATCAGAAATAGATACCGCTCGCCTTTAACTCAGTTTGCTCTGCTGTGTGCGCGGAGTCGACGAAATTGCTCGATTTCGGGGCTCTACTTTAACCAAAAGGATGCACCTTCTATTACAATGCAATGGGATCCTATCACCATTTGAATGTCTTACAGGAAACCACAATTTCATTGTACCAAAGAATCGTTACACTCCCAAAGTCATGTCACAAGGATGTAACTTTTGGGTCTCGGGTCAAATTAGCATTCTCTACCTACATAAATATTTCGGTAAAGGTCACCTACTTAATGCAATATCCCATTGTTAGCCACTGTTTTTGTAATAGTCGCATTTAAATAAGGTTATATCAGAATAGCATTAAGTTCATCAAAAAAACGTTTCTCAGATCGTATTGAAAAGGAATCGGGCGTCTCGTTTTAGGATCGTTATTGTAAAAGCATTATCTGGCATCGGAGTTCAGGAGTGGAATACAAATGAAAGGGATCAGAGACGTTGGAAGCAATATGTCACGGCGGCTGGCCGCGTCGCGCCGTGCCGTCATCTGCGCTCGCGATGCACTACGCTCGAGACACTTTGACGGTTCACTCTCAGCCCGGATTTATTTATTGCCGCGGGGATGTACGAGAGCTTCTTTGAGATTTACAAGATCGCCTTACGGTGCTTTAATATTTCACCAAGTTCTTTAAGGTATACAAACGAAATAGCTTATTTGTGTAGAGTTCTTTAATATGCCAGGACGATTTTTTTTAAATGAGGTTTAGTTACGTGTACCTACTTAATAATAAGTCTCTCGTTAGATATAATTAACGAAGTTTTATATAAAGGTATGATCATTAACATTTTCATTTCATGAACATTTCGAAATGTTTTAGCAATATACAGAACAGATTTTTAGTTTAAACAAATTGACTATAATTATAAGGTTGGAGTAATTCGTGGAAGCTCTGGGCCGGGAGGAGGCGGCTTAGGCAAAAGACGATGTTGAGTCTATTACTATCGGAATCCCAACCGGTTGTGATTGGTTCAACAGACGAAATTGGACTGACTAGTACTAGAATTAGGTATTTTTAAAATGTTCATAACACCCTCCTATTTTCCTCTTCTTCTCCTAATCCAAGAACTATGTACAAAAAGATAATTGTAATGACAAAAGTCAGGGACCCCGGAGTCTGTGGAATGGATAAATTAAACAAAATAAAAAAGGAGTAATTCGTTGTAAATTTTCTTCTTAGGTTATACAATTAGGTTTTTTTTCATAATTAAGTAGGCCATGTTCATTGTTTTTTTCATAAACAAAACTATTTGAAGTTTCATTGAAAAACGTTGAAAGATGCTTCACAGACTAAGTAGAGAGATACTCTGAGGCAACAGCTATAATAATCTGAAATTCAAAAACTCATAGAGAATCCAGAGGATTGTGTTACATACTTAATAGGTTCGAATAATGTTATCGAACTTTAATAATGAAACAACACACAGCCATATTTTAAAGTTAAATAAAATTATAATGCTTAATAATGATTAACGATATTATATAATGCAGGCACATGATTTTTTTAAAACAGGTGTTCCAAAGCACACATGAAGAGATACCTATCAAGTCAAATTGCAGACACGGTCATTTCTGCGCCCCTTAGGTTTTGAAGGTAGACCTTTTATAAAGGACTAGCAGTCCGTTCTGCCCTCGCTCGGATATCCCAGATACCAACTGCAGCGCCATCTGCCGGTCTGATTTGTGAATCTAAACCATCCAGGGGCCTACCCAAACGTATACAAAGTGAAGTTCACTTACAACGAAAAGTGATTTTTTTTTATACATACCTAGATTGAGTGGTTTTAATAATAAATAAACACGCAAATTATTACGTACCTACCACAAAACAAATAAGAGCTTTATTTTAAGAGCCTGAAAATTTTAACAGTGCCGTCTCTCTGCATCTACGAGTGTGCAATGTTTGTACGCAATAACTTAAATCTGTTCAAAAATTTCAAAAGTGCCCGAAATTAATATAAAGTCAGTGAACCCGTCAGAAATACCACTGAACTAGCCAATAGCGCACTATGTATGGCTCCAATGATTTTTAATCACTTGTCCAAAGGGTTGGTTACACTGGAGGAAAATAATACGTTTAATAAATTTTTGATATAAACTAAAATGTCTTTTACTAGAAAAAATACTACACAATTCGTGAGTACAAATTTATCTAACAAACTTTGACATTTATTCATTTGACGGCACTTATTTACCAAATTGACATTATAAATATAATATTGTAATTTTATGTTATATTATAAGACATTGTTCCTATTTTAAATGTTAAATTGATTGAATATTTTTTGTGTAAAGGAAAAAGGAAAGTCCATTTTTGACCCGCTAAAATAGTTGTCGTGCAGACATATGAGTTATATAATAAAAAATCAGTGTTTTTTTGTTGTACTCGTGTGCGAAGTTATATAACTTTCTAACATTGCAAAATAAAATAATTTGCATTTGTTTAAATTAAACCTACCATTAACCAACAAAGCGGACTTGGAAAATATTGCAATAACGAAACGGTACTTGCGTGTCGTTTTATTGATCCGCGTTAGAATGAAATTGAATATGGATGTTATGTAAATCAATTTCTTTCACAATGTCGTTTATTTACTACTTTTACATATATAACGATATGTATAAATACGGCGACAAAGAAACTATCAAAGCTTTTTATAGCAATGTAAACGAGGAAGAAGTTGGCATGCAATTGTGAAACGAAACGTTTTCACCAAATCCAAATTGGTCAGAGATCAATGTCAAATTCAAATTGTCAAATCAAAAAAAGTAAACAAGCAAAATGAATGGTTTTCTTCTTGTTTTCTAAGCGGTGTAATATTTATGCATTATTCACCACAACAAACTCCGATTACCAGATCAAATGTTTCAATGACGGAATTTATATTGGTTTTAACAAAACTGTGACTATGTGACTGTCTCAAGAGGCCGGCAAAACATTCCACAAACGGATTCTATTATCTACACAGATTTAAGTAATTTTTTAGTAAACAATGATAGGATGAGCGATACATGTGCCTGATGGTAAGCAAGAAAACTTGAATTGATTCTGGATTTGAAGACACCAAGATTGTAATCATAGGGAAACACCCACTAAGGCAACACATTCCACACCCTAGACGTTCTTATAATAAATGTAGAGTTCTCTCTAAATATCTTTGTTCGAGTCTTTGGAACGTCAACCATGAAACGATGTCGCTTTTGCCAGCTACGAGCAGTCCGGTAGAAAAAGGGCAAGGTGGAATCAAAACATGCAGATCAGTCACACACTCTCCAAAATGTATCCCATAAAACCCGACAAGCTAAAAAATATGCGGCGATGTTCAATACCCTAGAACCTTTTTCGCGCAAGGGTGTCATTGTCCAAGGGTGTGGAGAATTAATGTCCAAATCTAGAGCATACCAATATATTCTGCAATAATTATTTAAACATCTCACTACAAAATCTAACTTGAATCGAAGATATTTTATAATAAGATAGAGTTAGGAGACAAGCAAAAAAGATAGTGTTTTAAAAATAAACGTTGCAAAAAATTAATAGAAGCAATTATTTAGATTTTGTATTTCTCGTGCTTTTCAAATCGATGACAATACAATAGTTGATCATCATAGATAGTAATCTAGTATCGGCACGTGCTATAGTGTCGGCGCCGTGTGCCACCCGCATCGTTTGCGACAGGGCCCACTGTCCGTATAAAATAGGTGACCCAGAGGCAGGGTGGCAAACACGGCTACTACGTGGGACTACACTATTGAAGGGTCTTTTCGACGAGGCTCCTAGGAGAGATGGTGGTAATCGATGTAATGAAACTAACACTTTCGCAAACTGATTTTGTGAGACTTGAAACTTTTATTTAAAAAATTGACAACAAATAAAAAATGTTCCTTTTTCATGTTCATTATTTGCAAATATGGAAAATTGATATTATGGTTGAGACGTATTTTCATTTTGAAAACCACATATTTTAAAAGAAGCTGTAAATTTTACTTTTTAAACACATGAATTCACTGTACATGCCTAACGTATAATGTTCATTGATTGCGATCAGCGTTACAGCTATACCTATTCCAACTACTCATTCGTCATTACGAGCACCCGTCTAAGCCATTTCCAAAAGGAGACGTCTGAAATCTAATCTCCCTTATCGCACACCCACGCTAGCACTTACGTGCTCCTCGATCAAACCAAGAAAGGAGCCTACCGATTTCATAAAGGCTCATAATACGAGAACGGTAATTGAGTACCCACTTGAACAGGTATGATTTCGTTACGTCGATTGTCACTTAACTAATCTCATCGAGGTATCCTGTTACATCGATATAACGCATGTTAGAAGCGACCGCCCTTGTACGCAATGTACGTCAGTAATGTCTATGCTGTGTTGCTGTGGCACTAGCTGCAATGTTACAAGCCGTACACGAATTTGATTTTAGGAAGTGAGACGGGCGGTTTCCGAAATTGGCGAGCAACATCAAAACATGTGACGTCACATGCGGGTGGAGCGCGCGTGCCAAACCACTTTCGGTAATCGTTCCCTGACATAATGACTCCCCTATCACTTTATTATGCACGACTGTTGGTATTAAAGAACGTTCTATCTCCGAAAATTGGCGGTACCGCAATTAACTTAATTGAAATTGGGTTCGCGTTGAGAAAATAGAGCACCAAGTTTTGCAATTAGGTTTATACGTATTCGAACCAAATCTAGTTGGCATGACCCTTATAATCTAGGCAATTACAGTTATGTGCGCCAGACTGGATGATTCAATAAAGATTTAAAACTAAATTTCAAGTTATCGAGCTTTTCGGCGATTAGGTACATAGCAGCCGTCAATAATATTTTACGTTAACGGGTAATAATACACTCAAGCGCAGCTGAGAGTACAAAATAAAATCATGACCGTTGAAATTCTCCGTCCCCTTGCAATAAAACACGGTCTTATCTCCAAGATATTGAAGACGTTTGCCTTGGAATCGAACCGTTAAAATGAATCCAGTTAATCGTCTTCAGACCTCCCTTGTATTGTATCGTCCAGACATTGAATAGAGTCATTGTCTACGAACGGTACCTTGCTAACACATTTTAGATTCTATAGGTCCTAAGAACCTTTCAAAGAAAAGAATGCGAAGAATTGGTAAAAAAAACTTGCACAATGTAAAAGGTAGACAAGATTGATGTTACGGTAAGTTTGCGCACGTGCTAGAGACAGCTGTATGTAAGCGGTGGTACTACGTTGCATAGTGATAAATATATAATAAAAAAACAGTGGTAAGTAACACGGATCTGACGACAAAAGTGACACATTTTATAAATGTGTAGATAGGTACAGAGGTAACGGTAAGAATATCGCGAAATCAATTGTGTTTTGCACAAAATGGCCAAAGTACCTAAAGTAGTTTTCACTTCAATAATCATGAATTTTTATGAACTAGCTTACAGCCACAGCTTCGCTCGCGTGCACGCATTGTTTAAACAATAAAGAATTTAAAATCTCACTCGCCTAGCGTTGATTTGCATAACATCCTTTCTAACGGTTTGCACGCCCATTTTTAACGAACTTCAAAAAAGGAGTAGGTTCTTAATTCGGTTGTTAGTTTTTTTTTGTGTGTATGTTATGCGAAAGCTCCGCCAGTTGTGAATCGATATTTGATGACTTTTTTTTGTTTGATAGATAATAAGATAAGTACTTCAGACTTGGTGCCATATAAATCTTACCGAAATCGGTGGAATGGTTTTTGAAATAACAACAAAAATCTAAAATTTGGTTATCTGTATCTAGACGACGTAATTATAGATTTCCGATAGACTGAAAAATTATGGTGTTGTGTATGAATTGTCCACCAACTACAGTAAATATTCCGTATTTAATCACACCAAATGCCATGAGTGGGAGAGTGGGATGCGGGATAAGCCGGCCCCTAATAGCACAATGCCATGGGTTTTTATATAATACTAGCGGCCCATTCCCGCTGCGCTCGGATATTGTCATTGAAAGACTATTAATCGAAATAAAAACTACCCTATCTCTCAAGTTGGACCAGACTGCTCGCGGTGTGCCAATTTAATTTAAAATCGGTTAAGTAGTTTAGGAATCCATCGCGGACAAACATCGTGACAGGAGATTTATATATATTAAGAAAGATAGAGTGACAAGACGAGCAGGACATGTGCCTGATGGTAAGCAACACTCCTGCCCATAACAGCATCACACAGCTATTAGAACATAAAGAGTCCAAATCACCACTTAGCAGTGCACTGCGCTCGATACCCAAAGATAAAAGATGTTTTATCTCCATGCCCCGTAATTTCTCTGAAAACATTACAACTACAAACCGGAACACATTAATATTTTTATCTCACTGATTTTGATTTGATTTGAAAAGGTCTTTATTTAATATGAAGTTACATAATTGTACAATTACCAGTGTATATATAACTTAATCCTAGTAGTACAATGAAGTGGTTTACAAAACGTTTTTCAAGTCTTAGATAACTTGGGTAAAAACTTATACAATGTGACTGACAAAATTAAAAAAATAAATTGTTTATACTTAATGATGAAACTAGTCATAATAATAAGTAAGGAAATTATGCAAGCTTTAGTTGTAGCTAGGCATTTTAGAAAGTAATAACTAATATGTAAAATTTATTGACGAATAAAATCTGAACAATGATCGGGTAGGTACTCGTAATTAGGTATGCCAATTTGGTAATTGGTAAATAAACCGAAAACGGGGCGCGCCGTTCGGCGTCCACAAATAACAACAAGAGGGCACGCCGTGTGCCGCGTCCTGGGCACTCGCACATCCATGCGCGCGCTGAGCGCTCCGCTGGCAGCTTATTACCAAATAAGGTCGCGAGATTTTTATCTCACTGCTTGGCGGTAGAATAACTGCCAAAGGTGTGGTACTTCCCCAGGCGAACTATGTATATAGTCCTACCACTACAAAAAGCTATTAGAAAATTAAGAGATCAAATCACTGCCTAGCTCTGCACTGCACTTTTTTTTTTAAATTAAGAGTGCCGAGACGAGCAGATCATGTGCCTGATGGTAAGCAACATGCCTGCGACATAACAACACAGTGACACGCAGCTATTGGAACATGAAGAATTCGAATCATTACCTAGCACTGCACTGCGCTCGTCACCCAGAGATCTAAGATGTTGTATCTCTAAGCCCTGTAATTTCTCTGGAAACATTGCCCTTTAAACCGGAACACAGTAACGTTTGCACATTACCTTTAAACCGGAACACAGTAACGTTTGCACATTACTGCTTGGCGGTTGAATAACTGGCAAAGGTGTGGTACTTCCCCAGGCGGAATCTGCTGAGAGTCCTACCACTCCTAAAACGATATAAATATGCAAAATGATGCCGTCTAAGCTCCTGGAAACATTTTCCTTCAAACCGGAACATAACATATGTTTGCACATTACTGCTTAAAGAGAGAGAGAGTAGAATATAATTAGCAAATTTAGAGTAGTTTCTAAGGCGGATTATGCTGAGAGTTCTATTAGTACGTACATCATTGTTTTGTAAAATTAAATCGGTGTGGAAATTTTAGAAGCTTGGACAAAAAATGAGGATAAATTAAATTTCACAATATCACGATCACCGTGACACGGAGCGACGCATATCATCCTTTACTTTAGATAAGGATTACGTATCACGCACCCAACACACAATCCATGATGTTAATTTCTTCATTATTGCATTTAGTTACGAGAGTTGGATATCTATCTAAGAGCTATTTACACAGGCTATTTAGGTAAATCAAAACGAAATTCATTTCTTTCAAGTCATTACCCATAAACTTCAAAATAAATACCACACAATTCCAGGCTTCATTAAAATTTTAAAAATGATAGAACATTCACGTGAGGTTTAATAGAAAACCAACAAATAAAAACAAAAAAGTATTTCTAAATAGTATCTAGCAATCCTATAATACGCGTATTTTGAGTATGTAAATAATAAGCCATCGCTAAAACCAAATAGACTCTACAAATGGAAATTTCTTTAGATATAAAGACCTATACGTTTTCTTTTCTAACTTATTTATTTTTGTAGTGAATTTATGACACGACAATGAAATTTTAGGAAACTAAAAAATACCTATAAATTACTAAGTAAATGCACCCCAAAAAATGGTAAAATCGATCGAGCGAACGCAAACATTGTAACACGAGATCTTTATTTAACTTTTACAATTAGGTATTTCTAACAAAACTACGGTTGAGTCATAGTTTTAAATACGTCTCTCTATTTTGATTCTAATTAATATGATGTCAATGACCTTCTTTTCGGGCTAAACAAGCTACATGTTTTAAAAAAAATACAATAAATGGCTATAAGAAGGCACGCTATAAGGAGGCGTTTTCAAAATGCAAATATAACTGTCAAAGAATGTCATTTTGTTCAATATCTCTACCAAAATGAGACATTGGCGCCACCAATGAAAAAAGTGAGACTTTGAATCTATTTGACTATTTATTTATGAAGTATTTTGACAACATACGTGGGACACTCAGAAAGTTTTGAGAAACTAAAAAACTAACTTGTATGAAAAAAAAGTTTTTACTAAACCTCTTCAAAGAACTCTCCACCAGCCTCTATACAAAGTTTCAGGCGTCTGAACCAATTTTCAAAACATTTTTTCAGTCCTCCGCAGACACCTCTTCCACGGCCTTCTCAAACGCTGTTAGCGCGTCTTCCGGCGATGAAAACTGTATCCCTTTGAGCTGATTTTTAATTTTAGAGAATGAAAAGAAGTCACACGGAGCCAAATCAGGACTGTAGGGTGCCCCAAGACTCTGACCGGTGTGGAGGAACCAGGAAGTCCCTCGTTTTGAACGCAGAGTGCGCGGGTGCGTTGTCGTGGTGAAGAAGGACCCCGCGGAGCCCGGTGTTCTGTCACTTATTTCTCATTGCAGAAAAAACTTCTGGCAAGCATTTTATGCTGTACCATTCGGCGTTTATACTGCTTTGGTCTCAAAGTGGAATTGAAATTAGGTACCCCGTCAAAGTGAAGAAACTAGCGATCAAAATTTTTTTTGTGCTCTTCGATCGCTTCACTTTCGTAGGTGTTGGTTCATTTTGAAACAGCCTAACTGTCGACTGGCGCTTTGTTTCTGGATCGTATTGATAAATCCAGGATTCGTTACCTGTCACAATGTCGTAAACGCGCCGTGACGAGCCTGCATCAAATTTTTGTATCATATCACGGCACCAATCCACACTCCACACGGGCCTGCTTCTGAGCTTCGGTGAGGTTGTGCGGCACTCAGCGGGAAACTATCCTCCTTACGCGAAGGTGCTCGTGCAAAATCATGTGAACACTTCCTGAACCAATCTGCAGAGTATGCCGAATCTCTTCGTATGTAATGCGTCTGTTTTCTTGAATTAATTTTTTTACTGACAGCACACTTTCTTCGGTGACAGCCGTCGTAGGACGACCACTCCTTCGTTCATCCCCCAAAGTAAAACGACCGCGTTTGAACTCGCCATACTAGCGGTAGATGGTTGCTTTTAAAGGTCCTTCATCCATAAAATCAATTTGAAGTCGATCAAATGACTCGTCAGGTTTTAAGCCACATTTGAAATCGTAAAAAATCATAGCACGAAAATGTTCTCGACGCAGATCCATTTTTTTATGAATCAAAAAAATTTGAATTGGCCCTCAAAAAAAAAACTTTTCAATAATCGAAGTTTTCAAAATAATAACAAGTGGCCAGTGTCTTATACATAAAAACTTTTTTCGCGAACTTTCTGAGTTACCTGGTACATTTGCATTCTGAAAATACCCCATTGAGCTGATTGACGTACATTTAGATAAATTGAATTCGTAAAACTGACATTTTGGATTATGTGTAGTTATTGTATTGTCGTCCATAAAAAATGTATATTTTTACACAAAATTAAATATGCAAACATTGATTGTGGTGATGTAGTCCTACAAATCACTAACGCCATCTGTCACACGCACGTATTGAAAAAATGTTTCTATCAGGATATTTACCAAACAAACAAAGTATTTTGAATTCGATAATCCAATTTTAAAATAGTTTTGCTAGTTGTAATTTTAAACTTGACCATTAAGTAACGTCTATAACAATGCAATGACGAATTTTAAAATAATTAAGTTTTGAAAAACGCCCGTGATCTAGAAAAAAATAACATGAAAAATACCATGCTGTTGGAAGAGATATATTTTCATATATTTTTACACATTTTACTAATCTCTTGATGTTTGGAGGATAGCAAAGAAAAGGCGTAGCTAAATTCATTAAAGATTTATTCTTGTATTTTTTTATTCCTTATATCTTAGTTGTAAATCTAAATTATTGCATTCAGTCAATATCATCATTTATCATAAGTACCTACATAACCTAATATTAAGAAATAGAATATTTCATTCAAAACACAACGTCGAGACAACATAATATTTTGGTAATGTCTCTAACGACAAATATACATATTATAGGTACATTTACAAAAAGGAGTACCTATATATGCATAGGTAAACAGAGTTCTAACAGTCAATGTTCGTTTTTAGATTTAACCGAAATAATTACAACCTTCGCAATAAGAAGCATTCTTAAACAAATAAAAAAGGCTTTCAAAACTTTCTAAAATTTCGATATTTAAAAAGTTTGCTACATTGCGGAATGTATTGCGATGTGATCTTCAAAATATAATGAGAATGCGTATTCATTATTTTTTAAACTAATACACCAATCAGAGCACTCCTTAGTACACCTTGTGGTCAATATCACAGAGCATTTTCAAAACCAGTTATACATAACTAGCACAGTTTTATTTTAGAGTTGTCTCAAAATTTGATTCTCCTCTCTTCACTAGCTTATATTTACAATACTTATTAAATATTCGATTTTAAGTTGAACTCATGAACTTTTCACGGTTTTTTGAATATTCGATTCTAGTGTCGACTGGCTGGTCGAGACGGTCTCGTCGATGGGAGTAACCCTAACCTGAAAACAAATATTGAACAGCGTTAGACTTGTGGTATAAAATATCATCGATTGAACGAATCTTTGCTATGTTTATTTTAGCAGGCGTTACGCTTGACTGCCAATTCGTCTGCTATGCGGTTTACGGTGTAGATAGAAGAAACTAATTCTTTCTTAATCTTCTTTCTTGAAAACTAATATGATTACCTCATTACAATATACAGTCTGACCGATGGATTTTAAAAAATACAACAAAAAGCAATTCTAGTAGCGTAACCTATTAAAAATTGCAGTATCTGACGCTTACCTCAAGTTTGAGGTTGGTAACATTGATCCGCTGCCCGTCCAGTTCGGCCAGCACCCTGTTGAGTGTATCGACGAGTCGGTCCGCATCTTGCGTCGAGAACACCATGGGAGGTTTGAATTTCAGCACGTTGCTGTCCGGCCCATCGCGGCTGATCAATATCTTCTCTTCCCGCATCCTGTAATAACATATGATTATTTATTTATATTATTCATAACTAGAAGCATGGTTTTATTCGCGTAGTTCTCGCTCTCGTAATTTCTCGTGATATTTAAGACAATATTCTATCTCTGTACCAATTTTATACAGATCCATACAGCAGTTTTTTTTTTTAAATTAGTAACAAACATCTATGCATTCATCCATTCATACAAACATACGCAATCATAGCTAATATTTGTAGGACTAGCAGATTTACACCGCGTAGCGTTCAAAAAAAATCCTAATGAAACGTTGTATTTTTTTATAGTTCATGTGCTATTACAGATTTTACTATCTACGTTATAAATTTCAGCTAAATATTTTTGCGGTTGAGCAACAAATATCCAAACTTTTCCAATTTAATTTTTATTTTATTTTATTATTAGTAGCATTCCAGATTTCGATTAGAAAATAAACCTTCTTGGGTTTATTTTACAATCCCTTTAACAAAGTATCAAAAATTACGACTATTTTATAATATTAACTACAATCTATTACGACTTCAGTGTATGCAGTGTCTGTCTGTTTATCCCATACCTAAAAATAATTTAAACTAGATTTTCATTTCAGGATGATTACCTATTAACTTGTGGTCTAATATATCAGAGTTATTGTACCTTATAAATACGCCTTTCTTTTTAATTATTAGCTCTATTATTTTATGCTCAATATTTCAGTGCTCTCACCTGTTGATGACATGTTTGGCTTCAGCCGTGGCAGGCGTTCTTGCCTCTCTGTCTGTCACGAGCTCAACGCCAACGAAGAGTCCTCTCCCTCGCACATCTCCCACAAGCCTGTGGTTATGTTTCAGTGCCTCACACTTCCTCAGCAGATAGTTCCCGACGCGGTTCGCTCGCTCCATCAAATTCTCCTCTTCTATGACGTCTAGGACAGCGTTGGCGATGGCACATGAAACTGGATTTCCGCCATACTGGAATTAAAAACAAAATGGATTTTAGATATTAAACTCAAAGTGTGATATGGATAAAGCGATATATTCAGAGCAAAATTAGTGATATAGTAGATTAAACATATTTTTTCTAAATACCTAAGTGTGTCTCGTTTTTCGCTGTTTGTTTTGTTCATCAGGCATTTCGCGGTAAAAGAAAATAATGTGTTTTATAGAAAAAAAATATTGTTTTAATTCTTTAACAATCTTAACGAAATATTGAATGCTAAGTGAACAATACTATTGAAATTGGTACACACTAGCTAATTAGAAAACAGCAAAATATAGAGAGCTTTATTGTTTATTTCCACTCAAAATAAAAATCAGCAAATATTTTTTTTGCCCTTTCCTCAAGAAAATTTGCCTACAGATTATGGTAAAGTTATAAATAACTTGTTTAATAGTAACAGTACCTGGGTGACCGAGCTTAGCTCGGTTTAAATACTAAATACACTCAGATACCTACAGATAAAAGACTCCAAGAAATAATTTTCTCAAAAAAAAAAGAAAACATGATAAAAAAAAGAGAAGCCGCCTGGATTCGAACCCGGAGCTACTAATTCGTGACCGATATGAACGCCCGACTTCCCATCTGAGCTATTACGCTGTCGCGTCACGCGGCGAAATTTACTTTCGCATTCTAATGTCTAATGTGACAGATTTTCATTGTCTAAAAACGCGCATAATATGCGTTTTTTTTTAAATGAAACCTAGTTAGATCGATTTATCGTCCCCGAAACCCTCGGCATACATAATTTCATCAAAATCGTTCGAGCCGTTTCCGAGATTCAGATTCTATATATATATACATATTTATATACAAGAATTGCTCGTTTAAAGGTATAAGATAGATAGACGACCAATACATGCGCTAGATGGTAAGCAACACGCCTATCCATCCCACGCAGCTATTTGAACTTGAAGCGTCAAAATCGCTACCTAGCACTGCACTGCGCTCGTCACCCAGCGATCTAAGATTACTTATCTCTTATCCCTATAATATATCTAGAGTCATTGCCCTTCAAACCGGCACCTTCAATGTTTGCGCGATACTACTTTACGGTAGAATAGCTGGCAAGTGGCACATCCACGGGTTCTTTAAACTCGTGTACTATTTATGGAGTCATTAAAGTTTTATCATTCATTGAGTTACATCAACACGAATAATTTTAGCCTGATCAGTACCTAACCAGATGAGTAACTATTCCAAAGTTCTGTGATAACAAACTGTTACATCATTTAGTGAACAAATATCACGTTATCAGTGTTTGAATATGGCATTAATACCTTCCATTGCGTAAGCGTTTTATTTATATTGGTGGACCTTACGAAACCTTATCAGTTCTACAACTAATAATAATTAATCTTGAGCAAAAACAACAGAAACAATTACTGTAAATACCCATTTAAGGTGCGTTACACTTTGACAATTTACGTAGTTTTTGTTGTTATCCGAATATTTAATTCTATAAATATCTAAATAATTTGAATAGGCATGTATCTTACTCACCCTATAAATAGAAATGTATTTATTCATTTCTTGCAAAATAAAATTAAGAAAATTATACTCGATACAACTAAAACTACTAATAGGTACGTATTCGTACGTATTCGTAACGGACATTTCTGCAGATAGATGAAGTACGTTATAGCCTATAAGGTAAAAGAATTGAATAACAATACAATTAAGATAGCGTCATAACATCATAAGTTCATAAGATGTGAGAAAAAATATTAAGTACGAATATAATAAAATTGTAGTCAGACAAGATATGAAATGAAAGCATAATATTTTTAAAGGAAGGCAATTTTTTTATTGGAACCGGAAAGTTGTTTGTTTTATTTATTTGCGATTCTGAAATTATCGAACGCAGTTTTTTAGCTACAAGTTTACTTACTTAGTTTTTTACACAGATAAGTAGCGGTTAATCTTCTTTTCGTGGATTGTTTAAACTTTCTTATCTCATATGAGAACACGAAATGTTCTTACATTGTCCTGGCCTATACGCGTGTTTTGGTATTTTGGTTTTCACCTTTCGAAATGACGGCCTAAGGGAGTTTAAAATGGCCCCTACAACTTTTATGCGTTTTAATATTTTAGAAATTAAATTAGTCATTTGCGTCTTCAACGTATTAATTTCCCATTTTAATCCTTTGTACAGTTTAAAAGATTATTATCCATAAAAGATCATCTTATTGCGGCCATTTCGCTCTCCTTGAGGAATCAAAGTTACCTAATTCTGAAAATTGGTTTGAAATAACTATAACTAAATAAATAATAAAATAACTTTTAAATAAAATTACCGTATTGAAGTATTCAACTCCGGTATCAGCGAAGCTCTTGGCGATTTCAGCGGTAGTGATAACGGCCGCTACAGGGTGCCCATTGCCCATAGGCTTGCCCACGGTCACAATATCGGGAACTACATCCTGGGTTTCAAACGCCCACATGTGGGTACCCACGCGACCGAAGCCCACTTGAACTTCGTCAGCGATACACACACCATCAGCTTCGCGGACATGCCTGCAAATAAATCAGATAAATGATTAGAGTTTTACTATGTGATAACTAAATCATTTGATATCTGACTAATTACTACTAGCATTATTTTAGATTATTTTTTAGTAAAAACAATGAAAGCGCGTAGATAATTCCAATGAACTATGAAATGATTGATAACTTCCAAATCTATTAAAGGAACAGTATTTTGGAATTTCAGTAATTTCTTCATCATTAAGAATAGTTCTATAAAAATGTTTCGCATTCTAACACGAAAGACGAATAATTTCAAGTCGTACAGAATTTTTATTGAAGAATAGTGACACGAAGACAAGTTTTTAGGTCACTTCAATATTCGTGACATGACCTCAAATTGAAATATAATGATATTGAGTTTTGATCTATATTATAACTGTCTTATTTCTCTGCCTTATCTAGGCTAGTCGTGTGCTATAAATTACATTCAGAATTATTAATACCTAATGATTACAGAAGATATCGTACGACATTGAGAATCATTTGATAATAAATCAGGTACCTATTTCCATACAGATGAAATTCTCAACTATTTTGAGAAGCTTAGTGAAGTCATTTTCCACATAAATATTATGCCAATTTTTCACGGATGTTCTAATATTAACGTGTAAGAATACTTACTGGTAGACTTGTTTCAAATAGCCATCAGGTGGAATGATCTGACCACCGCAGCTTTGTAGACTTTCCGCTATAAAAGCGCATACGCCTCCGTTCTTCTTTTTCGCTTCTTCACAGAATTTGCCCACTTCGTCTGCGTACATTTTGCCTAGCTCTTCTTCAGACGTCGAGTCATTCGGGTATATGTACTTCCCACGGTACACATCCGGAACAGAAGCCTGGACCATTTTATACACAGGTTAGAACATGGAAATGTGTAAACTACATTTAATTTTGTTTATAGTAACTTACTGTCAACATTTATCATGCGGTCATTTCAAAGGCAAAAATGTGACTCATAGACAAACAAGATTATTAAAGTGAAATTTAAATTTAGAAGACAAAAACGACTCGTTTATCTGTTGTAAATGCATGTTCTTTTCATTTTCACCCTTGTCTTTATCACAGGACAAAATGGACGAATTTGAAAGGATACCATGTTACGAGAGAAACTGTTATTTAATCTTAACAAACGCATCATTAAAGCTATCTTTAAAATGAACGAATCTGATTTATTTGCTGTAGTTGACTATTTGTTGAGTATGCTTTTATTTATACAATTACTATAAAACAACGGAACGGCATGGGACACACATAAAACTTATTTAGATGAAACTGAAGAGTTAATTTATTATAACGTGCTCATCTAGTTAGAGTTAACGGATTTGAATAAAAAAATATAAATGTATCTTAGCCGAATCTCCGGAAAAGACTATGTATAACCCATTTAACCTCGATGGGTTACAGTAAGTGTGGTACGTAGTTAGTTTGATTAAATACTAACAGCGTCTCACGGTTTGCAGTTCCCGATCTCGTTATTTTACGCGGTAAAAAGTAGCTCATGTATCCGGCCTATAATCTAACTGTATTCCAAATTTTAACCTAAAACGATTAGCCGGTCCGATGTGATTGAGCAACAAACATCCAAATTCTCACATTTATAGTATTAGTTATATTAATATAGGGTCATAAAATGACTGTTAGTTTTTACTGTTATTTGATATCGGAACAAAAACGCCATTCTCCCACATCACAAGTTCAGATACAGGAGTTACTCACCACATGTACCCATTCAGGTTTCTCTGGGCCGCCGGGTAGATTTAATTTGTAGGGTGATATATCGATCATAGAGGTTAGGTGCCCATGATACGCACTGTAACAAACGTGTGCTAGTAGCACCCTAAATCCCTTCGAGCTACTCGAAGCAAACAAATAGGGACCTAACAGACTCTATGATTCGTATTATGACCATAAAAACAAAATTCGCAAACAATAATCTCTAAAAAATTGTAATTGAACTCGAAAACAATTGAGATATTGTACAAAAGAGATCTAAGATTAACTATATCGGAGATAAAATATGCGAACTCAAATATTCAATTTAGGCGATCCGATAACGCCGTCAAGATAAAGAAAGGTACTGATATGGACAAGGTTCATGAACTATTAGTTTATAGGTCGTATAAAAAACATAGATAAAAAAGGTGACACTTACTGGTCGAGAGTAATGACATCCTTGTTCTTGGTGTGTATCCTAGCTAGCCTCAGTGCGAGATCATTGGCCTCCGATCCAGAATTTACGAAGAAACAGACTGACAAGGGTTCTGGCATGGTCTTGACTAGCCTTTCAGCTAAAATTACTATTTCGTCGTGGAGGTAGCGATTGTTAGTCGATATCAAAGACATTTGGTTTCTTCCCGCCTCCACAACGTGGGGATGGCAATGGCCAACTGTAAAAAAGAAATAAATTCGTTACTACGCAATATTCCACGAATACTATACCTATAAACAGAAAACTAATTTTCTAGCTCTACATACGAGCAAGTTAAAGATGAAGCTTAGGTTTTCAGCTATCAGTAATGTGCAATCATTTTGTGAAAAATTACTTTACCTTTACCGTGCCTCACTATATAATCCTCGGATGGGAGTCGAAACCTTCTTTTACAAAGGTAGAGTCAAAGACAACATTATACACAGATCACGTTCGGGTCAGATTTGATCGCAAATTTTCTCCAAATATATTGTCAAAGCCAGTTTCCTCATTATATTTTCCTTCACCAGAATCTCATGCATATAGAGGATCTAACCTTGGTAACGTAGGACAGCGCAAAATGCCATTACTCTTACAGTTGAGCTATTCCGCCTCACTCACTAGTACTTCCAATTTACTAACTTAACTAGCATCTGCCAACCTAGTATTATTCCAGTCTATAAAGGATCTAAGTTTCAAATTTCAGACTGATGCGTTTAGTTCTTACAAGGTATTTGAACAACAAACATCTCAATCATGTTAAAAGTGTACAACTCAAATGTATTACGACTACCTATGAATATAGTAACACTTTCATCAACATCATCAACAGCCCACTAAATGTTCCCACTGCTGGGACTCGGGGCCTTCCATAATCCACCACGCTGGCCCAGTGCGGGTTGGTAGATGACACATGACTTCGAAAGATTCTAGGTACATATCGGTTTCCTCACGATGTTTTCCTTCACCGTTTTAAGTTAGCGGCATTACGCACTATATAGGTATATATAGGTAGAAGTAACACTTTACTTCTTGTATTTTACCTTCTACGAGGATAGTAACGAAATATTTTAGAAAGGACAGTTATCGTCTATATTTTTATTATCTCTATATACAGAGGCATATAATATGAACTTTTTGAAGTATCGAGGAAACCCGGAAACTTTCCCATCTAAAAGTTATCAGTGCATTCTATTTTGCTTGTGCTGTTTTGCTATTTTGCTTTTATGATGCAACAACCCTCTTCAACTTTGAATGCTATTGTGGAGAATATATACAATGCTCACACTAAATTATCAAATTAACCTATTTAAAGGACCAAAATTCTTATTCAACCGAAAGATGCCGTTTTTTATACATACCTACATTACGAAGATAATTACGAATATGAAAGTAATACAGTGATGGATGTATGTAATTACAGATGTTTGTTGCTCTTTCATGCAAAAACTACTGAATGTAATAGAGATATCATTTGGTACGAAAATAGTTTATAGTCTGGAATAACAATAAGCTACTTTTTATCGCAGGTTAAGCCATGCTACTAGTTATGCAATCATTCTTACCATGGGCCACGTTATTGATGCAGTCAAGATATCTCTCGCCCGTCTCATCATACATGAACTGCGCGATGCCACGAACTATTTTCAGAGGGGTGTGGCGGAAGAACAACTGGCAAGCAGCACTGAAATTAAACATTACCATGAAATAAAAATCAATTTAACACACGTAAATTAAGTTTGAAAAATATACAATGATCTCTACAAAATGAAATAATAAGTAGTAAATTGCTTTACCCAATGTGCTTTTCGCGCAGTTGGATGGTCTCAGATTTTGACATGGATTGTAAGTAAGCCATTTCGACGTTGACTGTAACAAAATATAACATTAAAATAAATTCACAGTTCCCCCATATAAAAAATACAAAATCGATGAACCTACATTTTAGGTAAAAACAAAAAAAATAGAAAAAGTATGTGACTCACCTGTTTGCTAAAAATAAATTAAAATGAATGAAAAAAAATTGATGAAGGGTGGATAAGCGCAAATGACGCGTAACGCGACCGGTGCACGAGCAATAAATGCTAACTCACGTGCATTGCACGTCGCTTATATAGCGGGCGAGGCTCACACGCCCTCGCCGTGGCCAATGGAAGCACGCGGTACCGACGCCTGATAACAAAAGTAAATCGACTAAAATTACCACGCGCTTGATAAACCGGACTCATGGACCAAACGCATGCTACTTTTAAGGGGTGTCATACATCTAGATTGTAGCTAAGTACCGACTTAAGATAACTTAAGTATAACGACTGTAAATTACTCCAAATATTTGTGATAAGATCTAGGACACTGCTTGAATGACGAACTAGGCGTGCCGAAGTTTTTTTCTGAAAATAAGGGATGGTTGTTTTTGTATCAATACATTTTATTAATTTCTGACATAACATACTCGTATTTCTTTTGTATAGGAAATTCATCCTCTTTGTATCGAAACGAAACTTTGTATGTAACAAGATGCAATGTAATAACTTCTAGCTGATGGAGTATCCGTTTTACATTTTTTACTAGCGGCCCGTTCGGGCTCCGCTCGTGTAATCTCATATACCTACCTACGTATAATAAACTAATAAATAATTTGCAATGAAAAAAGGCGACTATAAGTTCAATTATGAACTATCTCAAGTTGGACCAAATTTAAGCTAAATGCAAACTTTGGTAAAGAGTTCACTGGAAACAAACATCATGACACTGGATTTGTGGGTAGGTAGGTGTAAGATGAGTGTAGGCCACTATATTCCCGCCGCACCATGTAGGTACCTTTCTAATATAATAATTTTCAATTTTCAATAGGAATCAGTTTCTATAGGGATTGAGAAACCCAGAGTTGAGTTAGAACTTAACTTTTATCCTCTGAAATTGAGAGAGCGTCCTCTGAAATCTGCCACCCCTAGGACGCTGCCGCCCTTAGGCCGCGACCTATATGGACTACTGACAAACCTAGGACTGAGTTGATGAAATTATAATAATTTAGGAACTGGGAGCAAGTCAGATGATGAAACCAAAAAATGGATATGATATAGATAATCAGATAATAGAACAGAACTTTTCAGTGGTTCTGATGTTTTCAGTGAACTGATAAGCCCATCGAGCTTAGACTCTTACTATCCGTATAATCGAGTAGGTAAAATTAGGTTTGATGCCACAGGTGTGGAAAGTTAAATATATCAGCGCCTGCTGGAAAACCTTTGTTTGATATTCATATCGTGGTTATTTTTTAGTCCCTAGCTTACCCTAGCCTAGGCAAGTTCCTACAAAGGAACTTGTCAAATATGGTCTGATTATGAAGCCAGGAGGTTGATAGCAGATCTCTTCACCGGATAACAGTCCTTGGTGGTTGCACTCCTATGGTTAGTTTGGGCAGTCCAATAAAATAAACTTGGTACATGGGGCACATTAAAAATTTTGCACTTCTAGCTAATCGGAACTATTTGAATTTCGAATGTTATATATTTTGAAACTTTGCAACCTTCTTAGTAATAAAAAAAACAATTGGCGGGAAATCATTTGTAAATTGTTTTTATAACAAATTTGCTCGTAAAGGGTCTCTTATTGGACCAATTTCTGTATCGTAATGTATCTTATTACGCACTAGTGCTGTAATGTGTAATGTAAAACGCACGGTTTCAAAATGCTCCGTCCACAGACTAGGTAGAGAGATATGCTCCGTCTAAAACGAACGGTACCTTTTTAAATCTTAGTAAAGAGTTTTTATGTCAGAAAAGTGTGGTCAACATTTTATGAATAAAATTAACTTTGAGAGGTAAAATATAATAAAGAATTATTAAATTCGTTAATTTAATTAATTTTTACCATAAATTACTTTAATTTTTCTGTAACAAACCACAAAAATATTAATTTACTTTATTATTAATGGCATATCGGCTGGTTCTGTGCCGTTGCTTAAAAAAAAAGTCGCCGATGCGCGCGCATTGCTAATCTGTGATCCATAGTGATTACTTACTCTGTGCTCATGTGCTGTGACCTGTGATCAAGTAAATATTATTCCGCGCGTTTTTTTCGCTGTATTGTTTTTATTTGAAAATGTCGTCAGAGTTTTGTTTATTTCCTCGCAAATATGTTATAAAACGTCGTATGACATACGTGCGCTTTGATAATTACCGCACTTATATCATAATGTACTATTATCACACATCAAAGTTCTACATACGCAACGAAAATAGAATTGACTCGAAAAGATTTTAGAGCAATAATTTTCATGATTTTAAAAGTTCTCTCCCTCCGCAAGACTATGCCGCTCGTCTTCAAAATGCTTCTGAGAGAGTAGCACCTTGTTTGAGCATCGTGAGACGGTGGTTTGCTGAATTTGAGAGAGGTCGAGTTTCTTTACAGTATGACGAATTTCGTGAAGGGCGGCCTTCAACTGCCGTCAACGAAAATAATGTGGCTACTGTTAAGCGACTAATTGAAGAAAATCCGCGGATAATCTATGAGACAATTCGAGGACTCTTGGGGATTGGTATGAGCCAAATTCAGAAAATTTTACACGAAGAATTGAAAGTTCGGAAACTTTGTTGTCGTTGGATCCCTCATGAACTGACAGCGAGCAGGACTCGCGTGGAACGGTGCTTACAGATGCTACTGAAGTACGACCACGGACGTTCTAATGCTGTTTATGACATTGTCACAGGAGACGAAACGTGGATTTATTGTTTTGAACCCGAAAAAAAACAACAATCTTGTAAATGGGTGATTGAAAATGAGAACAGGCCAACAAAAATGAGGCAGGCGAGAAACGTTGGTAAAACAATGATCGCGTTTTGGAACGAAGTTCCTTATTGCGCGTTGCGAAAGGAGGCTAGACGGAAAAAAATATAAACAAAAGTTGTAACTACACTTTTTGCTATAGTATAAAACAATAACAAATTTCGCCACTGTAAGTAATGACTCATTAGCTCAGGCGGGAGGGGGGCGCTTTTGAAATCAGGTGACCCCGGTTCAAATCCTGACGTTAATAGTCTCATGACTTCTTTTTCTGTTCTTTTTTTCTGAGAAAAATCATTGCCCTTTATCAACGCATTTAATTCGTATCTAAGTAGTTTGATGGGGTTTTTCAGGCAATGAAGGAACTTCGTTCCATCCGGTTGTCCCTTGACACATCTCACATTTTTTTTCTCAGCTACGGGGCCATCTGTACCATTCCACTTGAAGATCAAAAGAGTATTAATGCTGTATTCTACCATTTGTTTACCCAGGGTGTTAGAAAAAGTTCGCGAAAGACGATCTAAAAGCCTACATCATGACAACGCACGGCCAATAAACAAAAGTCATTTTTAGCTTCCGAAAAAGTACAACTCGTCACCCATCCTGCGCATAGCCCCGATCTAGCAGCTTGTGATTTCTGTATTTTCCCCAAAAAAAAAGATTTGATGAGAGGTTTCACTTTTAGCAACTCCGAAGAGGCAGTGATAGCGTTCAATCAGCACGTAGAAAACATGGCTTCAGATCTATGGTCCTCCTGTTTTAGAAAATGGTTCGATCGCAT
The DNA here is from genome assembly GCA_963693475.1 of Ectropis crepuscularia. NCBI lineage: Eukaryota > Metazoa > Arthropoda > Insecta > Lepidoptera > Geometridae > Ectropis > Ectropis crepuscularia. The sequence continues at coordinate 12,629,542 of OY856346.1, forward strand.
GAAAAAATGTTTAAAATGTAATGGACGGTATTTTGAAAAGCAATAAACATAATATTTTAGTTATAACATGTTGTTTTTTTTAAGTTACGCAAAACTAAAAGTGTGACCTACGTATCTTACAGGAAAAAAAATGTCACTTTTACTCGCCAATGCAAAAAGGCGGATACTACTTATAAGTTTGATTTGTTTATCTATATACTGATATTTATCTGTATGTGCCATCTCTTAAACGAATAGTTGAACCTGTTTTGATGTAGTATTGTTTGAAAACTAATAATGATGATTATGTTCTCAGTGAATTTGTGATGTTAGTGGTTTTTCTTAAATTTTAGTCTTTTTAAACCAAACTTACGTTAATTAGAAAATTACGTTAAGTCAGACAGAAGTATATAGATTTTAGTCATTGCTGAGAGTTGGTTAGAATTGCCTGATCTGGTAGCTCTCTGGGTTCAATTCTCACCCAGAACAAATATTTATGTTATAAATACAGATATTATATTTGTTATGTGTTATTATAGAATTATTATGTCAGACGTTTGGTTCCCATACAAGGTTTTCTCAGCTTGATACTAGAGAATAAACTGTGAGGAATGTCTACAAAAATATTGAACAGATATTACTAGGTAGTTTTAAAAATATTTTCTATTATCACCAGTAGCATTAGTCATCACTAGCCAGTTACATCATTGACGTTTCAAATAAGCCGATCGAAATTTAGTCATTAAGAATTTATGACCTGTCATGGGTGTCCTATTTATTCGCATATTTTTTGTCCTATAGTTGTTCCGCATATATACCATATCTTGTCATAATATTTTGTAGTCATAATATTAGATGCGCATACTTTTTAATAGCCATACTTGTATGTTGTCATATCATTTGCATGTAATAAATGTCATGTACAATGTACATAATGGTTAAGGGTAAGGCCGCCAAAATTGACAATTTTTTTGTGTGACATTTATGTCGTTTTTTTTTTGCAGTATCTAATAGTTAAAATATTCAATAAATTGTAGAGTATATCTGAATTATATGTATACCGTCGAAGAATGAGATGATAGACCCCTCCTATAATAGTAATATTGTTGCGAAAATCCTTGAACTGACATGTTTTATCGATAGTTTAAAATAAATAATGGCTTTTGCTTTTGTGTTACGATTTTTTTGTGTGACGAATTTTTATTCCAAAGCTACTATTTAAACTACCAAAGTGCAAAACGCAGGATTAATATGGAAACACTGTCATCCACAAAAAGAAAAAAAAAAAGGCAGCCATTTTATTTCGCCAGTGAAGGAGCATAAAGTGCGCGTCACGTTACTGTTTGTGTGGATAAAAAATTAGATTTTATGTGATTTCTGGGGTAAGAAACAGATTTTTAATGTTATTGTATTATATTTGTCGGCGATGAGGCCAAAAGTGTACTTGGAATCGCCCATTCGTGCCTAATTGTAATAAATAACCGAGATATAACCTAAAATTGTTGTGAAAATTTAGCTTTTGTGTTGCATTTGTATTACGCTTCTGTTAAATTTGTGTCACTTTTGTGTTACATTTGTGTTATTGTAACACAAAAGTATGTGTTACGTAACACAGTAGATCTATAAAGCCGCATGCATAGCGGGATTTGGACTGATTTTTGAAAGTAATGTATCTGAGTGTGATTTTGAAGGTATGACAAACGCAGTACTTACATACCTACATTTTAATAGTGAAAACCTTCCAAGTGGAAATTAAACTGGCACGAAGGGCTCTTGAGCACCGAACTTGTTTAGTATGTTTTACTAATGTAATCCAGCGGTCATTTGTTTTCATCTATTGAAATATAAATTATTCATGTACTTATAGAAACTGTATTTTTTTATTTTTTTTTAGAAAATGCCGTTAACTTCCGCGGAACGACAGAGAAGGTATCGAGAAAAGTTAAAAGCCACGAATCCTGAAAAATTTCAGGACCAAAAGATTTTTAAGTCCTAATTAGTACTAATTAATAAAGAAATTTGTAAGTCCTAATGAGACTGTTTATATTTTTTTGTTTCATTTTTATGTTTGTAAATGAATAATTTAATGAGTCTTAAGAACTACTTGTTTTGATATTTATTTTGCTAATCTTTTGATAACATTTCTTAAGATCTGTTAACGCGTTTATATGTAGGTATAGGTATATTTTTAATTTGTCTTGAAACATTTGTCCCATTTTGGATTGCCGTTAATTTGTAAGGTTTGTAAAACTACTTCGTTTTAACGTTTATTTTGTTGAGAAAACAAAAGTGAAGATATTTAGGTATAAATATAACTATTAGATTAAGGGGGCTTTCGCTAATGCCGTAGAATGTGTGCAATAGGTACCTATTTCATTTTGATTTTGTTTTTTTTCTTACTCGAATTACTTATCTTAGAATTTTTATTGACAAAATTGCATAAGATATAAGTACCTATTATTTATTAACAATTTTTTCAATAATAATTTACAATTAAGTAACTAATAAGTTCCTAGTAAGTTTGTTTTTCATGTTTTTCTGCCCAGGCACAATAAAAAAGTAAAAAAAATATCTTGTATTATTTTCGTTTATTTATTTAACCATTATGAAACCCTCTTTACCCAAAAGATGTGTTACTTTTGAGTTACATTTGTGTAACGGTAACACAAAATGTGTTGTGTTACTTTTGTGATATATTTGACAATTTTGGCGGCCTTACCCTTAAAATGGCTATTGTTCCCAGTCATACTATTTCTTTTTCATATTTGTTAATGTACCTACTAATATTTGAATTGAATTTCTATGTAACCAAATCGGGCCAGTTAGGTTAGGGGCTGTCCACTAATCACGTGAGTTTCAAAAAGGGGGGAGGGGTTCGACAAAAATCACGAAATATCACAAACCCGCCCCCCCCCCCTTGTGATAGTAGTAGGTAGTAGTAGTTTGGGGGGGTGTAGTAAGATATCACGTATATTTATTTTTTCGTCAAACGCGTGGTTTTTAAATCGAAAATCGGCGTGTAGTGTAATCTTGACTCGCCGTTGCCAGGCATCGAACGAAGTCCTCGCGCGCCTAGAATAGGATTAGAATTAGGGATGGGCCGAAATTCGTTCTACATTCGGTTTAACCGAACTTCGGCAGCTTGAACCGAACTTCGTCATTCGGCCAAATTTCGGTTAAAATGCCGAACATTCTGCTTTAAATTTACTTGCACTGTCATAATAGAAATTAATGAAAAAACATATTTGTAGTAACAGAGAAATAAAATAATCAGACTTATTTTATACTCATAGTCATTTACTTGAATTAGAAAAAGTAATCATACGTTATAAACAAAAAAACTCTTCAACTACCTACCAGTCTTTTTAACTACCAGTCTCAAAAATCTTTGATTACTTAATCAAACAAAACACAAAATAAAACCGCTCTTCTTACTAACCAAACCAGCCTTAGAAATCTTTCTTTCTTAATCAAAAAACAAAATTTTACTGCTCTTCTCAACAAGTCTTAGAAATCTCTCTTACTTAATCAAATAAAGTGGCCAAGTGCGAGTTGGACTCGCCCATGAAGGGTTCCGTTGCACCAAGTAACAAAATATACAGAGTACACATAGTTCTTGTAGTTCTTTGTAACTTTGATCGAAGTTTTAATAATAGTGTATTTATGACGTACTAAAAAAAACTACTCATCAGATCGAGTTCAAACCAATTTTCGTTGGTAGTTTGCATGGTAATGTACTTCATATATTTTTTTTAGTTTTTTCATTCTCTTACATTAGAAGTTAGAGGGGGGGGGGGGGACACATATTTTACAACTTTGGAAGTGTCTCTCGCGCAGATTATTCAGTGTAGACAAAAATTATGTTAGAAACCTCAACATCATTTTTGAAGACCTATCGATAGATACAACACACGTGTAGGTTTGAAGAAAAAAAAATTAGTATAGTATAGTATGGGGGGCAACCCTAATTTTTCTTTTTTTTTGTAAAAACCTTAATGCGGTTCACAGAATACATCTAGTTACCAAGTTTCAGTAGTGTAGTTCTCATAGTTTCGGCAAAAAGTGGCTGTGACATACGGACGGACGGACAGACAGACAGACAGACATGACAAATCTATAAGGGTTCCGTTTTTACGTTTTACGGAACCCTAAAAACGAAAATTAAATTACTTTTGTTTACTACTTTTTTCTCACTTTGTTTTGGTCGTCTGTTTCTTTATAAAATGTCCAAACACTTGATTTTTTTCTTCCAATCATCTTCAAAACAAAGTAAGAAACAAATAATGATAAAATCAAACCAACAAAAATCACATAAAAACAATTAATTTAATTTGCGTAATGTAAACAATAGCCCAATACCTCTACACAAGCACAACCTGTCGTTAGCATGGCAAAAGACACCAGAGCCAAGCTTACCCGGCACTTTACCGAAGATATCCCGGAAGTCAGCCTGTATGAGATTAGGATGGCCCTCAAACAACTTAAAAACAACAAGGCACCTGGCAACGACGGAATTACGACTGAGCTTCTGAGAGCGGGTGGAAAACCGGTACTTAAAGTCCTCCAGAAGCTGTTCGACTCCGTCATACTTGACGGTAATACGCCCGAAGCGTGGAGCAGAAGTGTGGTGGTGCTCTTCTTCAAAAAAGGTAACAACACCTTGTTGAAGAACTACAGACCCATCTCACTTCTGAGCCACGTTTATAAGTTGTTTTCGAGGGTAATCACGAATCGTCTCGCACGCAGGTTTGACGACTTTCAGCCACCCGAACAAGCCGGTTTCCGAAAAGGCTATAGTACCATAGACCACATACATACGCTCCGGCAGATTTTACAGAAAACCGAGGAGTATAATCGGCCACTATTTATAGCGTATGTGGACTATAAGAAAGCCTTCGATTCCATCGAGACCTGGGCAGTGCTTCAGTCTCTCCAGCGATGCCGCATCGACTATCGCTATATCGAAGCGTTGAAGTGTAATTACAGCAAAGCCACAATGTCTGTCCGGTTACAGAACCGGTGCACAAAACATATCCAGCTACAGAAAGGTATGAGACAGGGAGATGTTATATCTCCGAAACTGTTCACTGCCGCGCTGGAAGACGTTTTCAAGCTACTGGACTGGAACGGACATGGCATCAATATCAACGGCGAATGCATCACTTTACCTTCGGTTTACCGACGACATAGTTATTGTGGCGGAGTCGCTGGAGGACCTCGGTGCAATGCTCAGGGACCTCAGTAGAGTATCCCAACAGGTTGGTTTGAGGATGAACATGGACAAGACGAAGGTCATGTCAAATGTTCATGTCTCACCTGTACCGGTTATTGTTGGGAATACCACACTCGAAGTTGTTGACGAATACATCTACCTGGGTCAAAAGATCCAATTAGGTAGATCCAACTTTGACAAAGAGGTCCAGCGAAGGATCCAACTCGGATGGGCAGTGTTCAGGAAACTTCGACACATCTTTGAGTCCAAAATACACATCTTTGAGACAAAAGTCTTTAACCAGTGCGTGTTGCCAGTGATGGCTTATGGAACTGAGACGTGGTCCTTAACTGTGGGCCTCATAACAAAGCTCAAAGTCACACAGCGAGCTATGGAGAGAGCTATGCTCGGAGTCTCTTTGCGCGACAGAATCCGTAATGAAGATATTCGCAAAAGAACGAAAGTGGCCGACATACCACAAAGGGTAAGCAAGCTGAAGTGGCAATGGGCAGGCCACATCGCTCGAAGAACTGACAACCGATGGGGAAGAAAGGTTCTCGAGTGGCGACCACGAACCGGAAGACGCAGTGTTGGACGGCCTCTCACTAGATGGACAGATGACCTCACAAAGGTCGCTGGAAACCGCTGGTTGCAGGTTCCGTTCGTTGTGGAAATCTCGGGGGGAGGCCTTTGTTCAGCAGTGGACGTCTTGCGGCTGATGATGATGATGATGAAACAATAGAACGTGACAAGCTGGTGACGTCTTTAAAAATGACTAGCTGGCTAACGGCCCCGCGGGGAAGCGCGGTGTGCGGGCGGGCACATCTAGCAATATTTGCAGCAAGTGCGTAAATAAGTCACAACACTAAAAAGCGCGGCGAAATTGTTCGGCCGAAGTTCGTATTCGGTTCAAACCACACTCGGCCCATCCCTAATTAGAATATACTTTATACCAGTATTTAAAAATAATATTATAAAAAAATTAAGATTCTTTGTAGGTACTAAAAATACACGCGATTTTTGGTGGGGAGGGAGTCTTAAACCTCACCACGTATCACCAAGGGGGAGGGAGGGGTTAAAAAATGTTAAAAAAACATCACGTGATTAATGGACAGCCCCTTACTTAGAACCCAGATCCGACTCGGAGCACCCCGACTCTACCTAGTCTTGTCGATACTACCCCTAAAGTGTTTATAAAAAATGCGAGAGTCTTCTGGCTGGCTCAAGGGAGGTCCTGAGTGGAGCAAGCTATGCAAGGCCAAGCGTAGCGAAGGGGGGAGGTGGCGAGCGAAGCGATCCGGCGACCTTCGTAGTAGAGCGCAGGCCGAGTATAGAGAAGTGACACTCAGGGCTGACCATAGAGCTTCTGGGAGGAGCCTACCCAGAGTCAAATCTCAGTGACAGAATCTCGTCGGACCAGTTGTCAATAGCCAGTGACAGAGCCTAATCAGAGTAGTTCGTTTACATAGATAATTGAAAGGGTACCTACTTTCAAAATATTTGTTGCAAAATTCCATTAAGGTAAATGTTTAATTTATAAAAAAAAATATAAAAATTATATATGTTTACAAAATTATGATACAAAAAACAAAATGTCATCCGGTATATTGTTAAAGTGAAACGTTTACCAACTAAGCTAAGTGAAATGTACATGAAACATGTATACTTAACTGTATTTATAACATATTTGCTCGTAAAGGGTCTCTTATTGGACCAATTTCTGTATCGTAATGTATCTTATTACGCACTAGTGCTGTAATGTGTAATGTAAAACGCTTGCTTTCAAAATGCTCCGTCCACAGACTAGGTAGAGAGATATGCTCCGTCTAAAACGAACGGTACCTTTTTAAATCTTAGTAAAGAGTTTTTATGTCAAAAAAGTGTGGTCAACATTTTATGAATAAAATTAACTTTGAGAGGTAAAATATAATAGAGAATTATTTAATTCGTTAATTTAATTAATTTAGACCATACATTACTCTAATTTTTCTGTAACAAAACAGAAAAATATTAATTTATTTTATTATTAATGGCATACCGGCTGGTTCTGTGCCGTTGCTTAAAAAAAAAAAGCGCCGATGCGCGCGCATTGCTAATCTGTGATCCATAGTGATTACTTACTCTGTGCTAGTGTTGGGTAGGACATGACATACAATTGAGTTTGTAAGAGTAGCCTCTTTTTTGTACTGAGCCAGTACAATGTACCACTTCAAATGAGGCGAGGCGTACTAAAGCTCGGCGATACATTTGAAGTTCCGAGTACAAACACGACATTTGGCGTTATTGCAGTACAATTACAGTCTGAACTCTGATTGATGACATACTAAAAAACAGTAAAGACGGAGGACGGAGAGTAAGTCACGCGACTTCGCGACTGCCGCGACGTAAAATTTGAAGTAGTACAATATAAAATGTTGAGCCGCTCTTACATCTTGACGTCATGTACGGGACAAATGTACCGCCTCTTGTATGTCCTACTCAACACTACTCTGTGCTGTGAACTGTGATCAAGTAAATATTATTCCGCGCGTTTTTTTTCGCTGTATTGTTTTTATTTGAAAATGTCGTTAGAGTTTTGTTTATTTCCTCACAAATATGTTATAATACGTCGTATGACATACGTGCGCTTTGATAATTACAGCCTCTGCTAATTATAGCTCTCGCCTTCGGCTCGAGCTAGCAATAAAGCCTCGGCTGTAATTATCAACTTACCGCACTTATATCATAATGTACTATTACATCCGGAAACCCTCGTTATAACCAATATGTCGAATATCTAATATTAGAGCAATTATAACTTATGACATTATATATTTATGACATAAAACTTTATAGAGTAAGATCCCAGAGCTCCCAGACGTCACCTATTTTCTGATTAATGAAATGTGGACGATTGAGTACAGATAGTAAGTACTAAGAGCACATGCTTACTCGCTAACTTGCTTAGACGGCCAATTTTGAGATATGGGGTAATGAAGGTACATACAAACATTATTTACTTCACGTATTTTCTAATAAGTGATTTTCACGTATGTTGTAGGCAATATCCTTAAAAACAAGGTCCCAATACTCCCAGACACTTTCCGTCGGCCCTTTTGCTTAACAACTCCAAAATAATAATTTAACTTTACTTAAATTCTCATGCTCCATTTGTAAATATGTTCGTCAGACAACTAGTTTAAAGCCTTTTCCAATAAGACATACCAATCTAAGGAGCCAATCATCCCCTAAACTCAATTTTAAGTCAATATTTCCTAATAAATGTCTCACTCAGTCTCCCGCTCTTACCCATAGGACATAGTTGAGTTTAGGGGATGATTGCTTCCTTAGATTGTAAAAATTATTCTATCTTATTGTAAAAAGCAACAAAATACTTGTCTGACGAATATATTTACAAATGGAGCATGAGAATCTAAGTGAAGTTAAATTATTATTTTGGAGTTGTTAAGCAAAACGGCTGACGGAAAGTGTCTGGGAGTATTGGGACCTTGTTTTTAAGGATATTGCCTACAACATACGTGAAAATCACATATTAGAAAATACGTAAAGTAAGTAATGTTTGTATGTACCTTCATTACCCCATATCTCAAAATTGGCCGTCTAAGCAAGTTAGCGAGTAAGCATGTGTTCTTAGTACTTACTAACTCTACTCAATCGTCCACATTTCATTCATCAGAAAATAGGTGACGTCTGGGAGCTCTGGGATCTCGGACTATTATGTTTCTCAATAGTTAGGTCGTTTAAAGTTATGACTTTTAAATATTAGTAATACTAACATTATGACAAGTGATATTAGAGGGCAGTGATATTATGCGTAATGATGATTAGTAGTAGGTAACTAATATTAGGAGATAATTATTATGACATTCAATTCTAGGGCTAAAGATACTATGCGAATCAATAGGGAACCCTTGTCATGTTCATTGCTCATATCTATCCTAAAATGTTTTCTTCATAGAGCCCTAATTTTTCCGGCTTAAAATGTAGATACATTTTTCAAACCAGAAAATTGTATCATTTAAAACATTTATCAAGAAACAATTAATTTATAGAAAGAATATTACAAAATCGATTGGCTAAAATATTTAAAACATAAGTTCTAAGTAATTTTTAATTATCTTAGTAATCTAAATAAATACATTACCTACATCTAAATTACATGTCCATTAGATAAACGTAAGAGATTCACAAATTTTCCTCGGAGTTAGACAAAGGTATTTAGACAAGTTTTATTTTTCAAAAATTTATTAATTCTTTGATATCGAGAATTGGGATTCAGACAGCAACTTTCCTGGATGGTATTTTGTTGTCTGGTGGTTAATCCCAGCCAGGGAGGGACGACCTTCCACTGGTGAACCTCGTACCCTCGAAGGTCACGTGTAGAGGTTCGTTGGGATAGCTGGGATGATTTGGAACGTTACTCGGCTGATAGTTCTATTAGTTCCAGAAGAGTATTTAGTGCGGGCCCATCTTAGGCAAGATGTTCCACAGTGAGAGGTCATAAGAGACGGATGAGCGAGAGAAGAATCTCTCTCTTATCCGCGGAGGCGGAAACGTACACGAAAACGAGCCTGGGAAGGCACCCTGGCTCACACTCTAGATGTCTAGATGGTATCGAGCCCGACATACCCGCAGTGACCTTGCACGACAAACGATTCGTAAATGATTTAAAAAATAAATTACCTTTTAACTGCCAATACCTTACCTATGTTTCGAAAGGTACAGCCCAAAGCGCCTTCTAGACCAAAGTTCGGTAAAACACTAGAGGTAATTTGAGGCCACAGCTGTCAAAGGTTCCTTTATATACAAAAAATAATGGTACAGGCAAAATTAACCAGACAAACGGACAGACATACCAAAGTTATAGTAACAGTTTTATATAATATAACGTCCTTAAAAAACAACCTGATGTATTTACAAACTTGGTACAATAAGATCTATAAAAAGAAACACTTTGTTTATTACTACGATGATAGTGATAAGTAATAATAATGCAATTAGTGTTAGTTAGCAAATATTTGTGAGCTATGTTGTGGAGTTTTCCATATTTAAACAACAAACCAGTGCGATGGCAGGTACCTACGTCGCGATGGTGTGACTTTACCTACCTCAACAAGGTGTTACAAAAATAAGTATAAAATAAATAAAAACATGTAAATTGGTTTTCAGTTCCCAGAGTAATATAATTTAGGACTCGTGGCAATACGGCTTTAAGGTAAGAACTATACCTATTATAAAAAACTGAACAAAATGTACACTCGAATAGTGACGTAAGTATGGCAGTTGCCCTAGACGGCTTCTACTACCTACCGATCTTTGGAATAGCGCAGAAAACACAAGGTATCCAAAATTCACTAAATAAATCCTAAATTCACAAACTATAAGTACTTACGCACATACGTAGAGCATACCTGAAGGCATACAGGAAGCGTACCTGAAAGCATTCCATACATTTACCATACTCATTTATGGTACTCAACCCTACAACGTCACGATTATGAATTGCACGTTTTAACCACTAGGCCATCACGGCATACTGGTTGGTCCTCAAGGTGGTCACGGCGAATCCTGGATTTAGGTGCGCCAGTGACGGGGGTATGCCCCAGAGAAGGGCCCAGAGACGGGCAAGCCGCGGCGGGTTCGCGGAGTAAGGTGAGAGCGGTTCCGTGTTCCCGCCGTCAGCGGCAGAGTTGGAACCTCGTGGAGGTTTTAGTCGGCAGAGGCGCTATATCCATCCATGGTGTCGAGTCCGACATCAAATCAAATCATGTTTATTTGCACACACAAAGTTTACAACAATAATCACATTACAATTTCCATTTCACATTAAACAAATTAGGTTTTATTGTCGCTTAAATATTTTCTGTCAGCGGACCCCTAACTAGGCTAAGCCTGTATCTTGGGAATCCAGAGACTACTCTGTTTCTACGAAAACGAAATTTCGAAAAAAAACTCGCGACTTTCCTGCTCTCGTTCTACTTCGTTTCGTCCGATACAACATTGTTTGACGTTTAAATGTTCTAAGCATACTCTAATTAGAGTAGGCTTAGAACATTTAAACGGACAAAACGACGGATCGAAGTAGAATTGGAGTTGGAAAATCGCGAGTTTATTTCGAAATTACGTTTTCGTTGAATTAGAGTAGATGTCCTGTTATACGTAAAACCATAGTGCGCTTCGTGTAAGAATTTCACTACAAAAAACAAAAGCCTAACTGGTTTAATTATTATTACGGGTAGACAAAAATCCAGTAGAACTTCGTTCGATAAGTTAAAGTCCAAGGGAAACACAAAATATTTTAAGTTATAGAGGTTTTAAGTTATCAAGGTTCTGGGCTTGGGGCTCTAATGGGAAGGGAACATATTATTTTTTGAAGTTATAGAGGTTTTTAAGTTACCGAGGTTTGAGTTATCGAGGTTCTACTGTATTTATAAATTCGCAGTACAAAGTTAACAAATCACAAATAATAGCCGGCCGTCTCCCCCAGGCGCTAGGATATGCGTAAATGCATTTCCTGCACGAAAATAAGGCCATCACGGCCATTTGTAACCGCGCGTAACATTAGAGGGAGAGTTTTCGTACAATCGTCTGCAATTGAGATCGATTAATTTGCCAGCAATAATGCACGTTTGTATGAATTGTATGGCATTCCTACAATTTATGTAATAAGTTGAAAAGATCAAGAATGTATGATAACCAAACAATAAAATAATTCTACAGACGAAGATCAAATATAATTTGAAATGAAATTGGTTTGTTTATCTACCAATATCGATACACAAATATATTCATGGGAACATTTAATAAAGTCAGAATTTGGTTCTAGATATTAATCTAGAGTTAGTAATAACTTACAACAAATACTTAATGTTTATTTTTATTTATCTGTGTTTAAGGACAGAGAAGATCATTTCTATAGGCATTAAAAACGATTAAAATAATTTCAAAGGAAGACTAAAATTACATCATCCGCGAAACATTTAATTATTTTGCCGTGTTTTGTGATGAAAAACTTGATTCTTAATCTATTTTGGGACTATTTTTATTTTCGAATGAAAAATTATGTTTTTTTTTTATATTAGAGTGACGAGATGAGCACACCATGCGCCTGATGGTAAATAGCACGCCTGCCCACAAAAGCACAGTTCCCCGTAATTTTGATCTCTTCATGTCCAAATCACACTCAAGCACTGCTCTGCACTCGTCATCCATAGATAAAAGATGATTTATCTTTTTGCCCTCATAATATCACCCTTCAAACCAGGACACAGTCATTTTTTACTGTTTTGCGATAATGAGAACAGACAAAGGTGTACGAGTTCCTCTGGCGGACTCTGCAATGAGTCCTGCCACTAGGTACAAAAACGACTATTTCAATCAACCAATCTTAATTAATCCAGTCAATCAACCAATTTTATGATAAAAATACGACGAATCCTCTTGTGAAATATAACAAAAATACACACACCCTGTTTATATCTTTCGCGTCAGAAGTTTACATTGTATAGTTATAATAACTTGATAACGCAATTACTTTCTTTAACAAACACGAGAAAATAATTTCCATTCCAACCCCTGTCTAATATAGATAATTACATTGACAAATAAGATAGTCATAATATAATTAAACTATGACTTACTTGAAGGTGATTAAATAGTAAGTCAGATTATACCTACATACATTAAATAAATTATGTGTATTGGAATTACATATCACTTGATTCAGTAGCGGGTCATTTATTGAGTAGTAGTAGGTAAGTTTTTTTATAAAAAAAGTGTTTTTTTCCCGATCCGGTTTTTTCTAGGTAAATATGCTCCATTGTATACCGTCGTACATCGTCGCTTAACATCAGGCGAGATGGCAGTCAAGTGTGAACCAATAAAAAATTATGTGAAAGACGTTTGTGATAACGTAACTAAGTACCTACCAGATGTATGTATGATATGCTGAATGCGACTGCAACTTAACTACTAACCACGGTACACGTGTTTTACAGCCACGTAGGTTTCACCTAACAACTAGGTAACTACCTACGTTTTCAAAATAAATACATGCTGAACTTACTACCTACCTGGAGTGGTTCTTCAGATACTTCAGGTTTCTGTACCTACATTCTGTCGACTTTATTTCCTATTTGTGCAGGGGAAACAAAAATATTACAAAAACAACACATAATTCTCATTAATATTCAACACGTACCTAAATCAAACAATTATGAGGTGGAAAAAGTTTCTTACCTGATCAAATTAGACGCACATCACAAAATTCGCTCCCACGAGGCACTGAGCGGGATTGACGAATCTCAAATTGTAGACACTGGGACAAATTTCAGAAATAGCACGTGATGTTCTGTTTATGGTTTCTTAGAAATTTGCTTGTTAATACTTAGGTACCTCTGTTAACAAATGCCCTCTACTGCTTACGAATAACATTTCCGTACGGCACCTAGGTAGGTACTACTGTTTGAGACAGTTTTTGTAGAGGTAGGAAGGACTTTTTACAGAGTCCCCCATCCCCCTATTGAAGTAAGTACCTACCACCTTTGCTAGTTATTCTACCGATTTGCACACATTACTGTATCCCGGTTTGTTGCTGTTTGTAGGGTGAAGAGATGAATCCTATATCTACGGATGGCATGCGTAATGCAGGGCTAGACAGTGACTTGGACAAAGAAAGATTAGAGCCCAAGCCGACATCGAAAAGGATTAACATTTTTTTTTTCTCCGCAAAAACAAAAACTGACTTCAATTTAAAATAGTAGGTACCTACGTGAAAATGCCTTTGCAATGCCTAATGAAAATGCATGTGCCTTTGAAATTTGAGGCTTTCACTCGATTTCTCAGAATGTTACCATCAGATCCTGACTTGGTTCTCATGGAACCACCTTGGAATTGTACCTACTCTTTCTAACAAAATAAAAATTGAAAGTCGGTAAACAATTGACGGAGAAATCGGTGAACATAAATAGAAAAAAACAAATTATAATAGGTAGTTATTGTTATATGGTAATTAATAATTATGTATGTCATACCTACCTATGTGTTTGCCTACCGTGGGTAGGTAAAGGTATTTCGGTACCCCTAGATCTTGTCTTTGTAACCTTTGAAATTATATTGTTTGAACCAAATAAAAAAAATACAAATTATATTTACTCTATACGAAGATAGACGTAAATGATTATTTATATTTACATTTCAATAAATAGACCGTAAGATAACATTGCAGTTAAATTAAACTCACATCAGATAATTACTAATGTGTTTAGAAAACAAACTTCTCTTCCTACGGAGGAACTGTTCAAATAATAAAACATTATTTGTTATTCATAACTTTACATGTAGCTCAACGATGACATGATATCATGAGAAGTTCACACTTCAAGATTAAAATGCAACATAAATGCATTATCTACTGATAAAAAGAACAGCGCTGTTAAGATTTATATCGATAAACTAAGTTTTTAAGGTTACAAAACAGGAAAAAGTAAACATTAGTCCCGCAGTGTAACGCATAGGGTTGATGCGCAGAAACTAAACATCAGTCAGCTAATGCAACCTCAAATAATAAGACGGCCGAAATCAGTAAACAAAAATATATACTTAGTATAAAATACCTGTTCAATCTTGGCCGGTGCCAGATTATCCCCACCAAAGCCGTAAGTGGCTTTGGTGGTTTGGTACGGCACCGTCTTATGGGAAGCCAAGTCGATCCATGATTTTCCCTGCAGACAGTAGCCCAAACCCTTTGAGATCCCCTTGCACTAATTGTCATACTCGTTAAGGCTGCTAAGTGAGCATGGTAAATAAATGTATTGCTTTCAGATATGCTCTACGTAAGTTTAGATTAGTAGAGCCTTGCCTCTTGTGAGCAAGATTGCAGGCAGTAAAGCTCAATCCAATTTGAATACAACTGCCAGAGGTCCCTGTAAAAAATGGTTTGATGTAGGTACCTATACACTCGAACATTTGCTCAAACTAAAAGCTAGTTTATCTATTTTTGTGAGTATGTTATTGATATAGGTACATGTTCTATTTCCTAGTTCTTTTTAGCAGATTTTTTTTTCTTTCTTTTTATTAGAAAAATCATGAGAAATTGTTTCATGGTGAATGTTTCTGAGACACAGATGAAGAGGAGATTTGATGACACGTCCGTTATATAAATAGCTAGACTGTGGAACGTAGGTACTGTCTGAATGGGTGTATTCCGACAGATGCAATTGGTCATTGCAAGCGAGAGTCTACTTATAGTGGGCATGAGACGGAAAGATTTAGTTAGTGACTAGGTAGTTTTACATTCCAAATATTAGTATTCGTAAATGGTATTCAGTTCGTTACTTTTGATTATGAAAGCTAACTACGAAAAGCTCATAAAGCTCATCTAACATGGCTAATTCTGTAATATTTTGGATTTTTTCCTTAGCGACAACTCAAGGATAAAACGAAACGCCTACATTTGACAAGATAGGGGCGTATCCAAGTACTAAAATTGTAAACGTACATAGAAATACGATAAACATTTAGCCTCGCAGATTACCTAATTACCGTATCTATGTGTTTTGCTGACGGTACACGGGCGCGTCAAACGAACGCACGTGGCGATCACGCTACGTAGCGTGGGATACATGCGGCGTGCGCCGACGTAACTCACTATGTGCGGTCGCAATGCAAGCGGAAAAAGGTTATCGTTAAAAATCCGCCTTCTTAGTTTCAACATATAAATGTGAAAGAAACGGTATGTGGTAAGAACCCCAAAGTGTCGCATCTCATCCTCTTTTCAAAAACTTGTAAAAGAGCCCTCCGTCAGGTCAGCTTCACAATCGCAGTACTGATACGGCAAGAATTAAAATTGCACTACATTCACATTGACTTCTCCTAGGGGCCACATACTTAGCTCATTGATGATTGGTATATTCTTCTAGTTACGTCGATAAGTCAGTTCGCAGTGGGTTTCATTAAGTTACTGCCATGGAAAGCTCTTAGGCGAAAAGCAACGTGTTTTTTGGGAGGGTTGTCTTCCCTTCTGTTTTTTGCTGCAGGTCTTTAGACGAAATCAAATACTACTTACTTTCGAGGGCCTAAAGAAACCAGTTATTCGGATATAAGTAAGGTTACCGATGTTTGTCATCGAAGTTTAGATAAGTACCTACTTCAGTATCTTCTTCTGGAAACTGAAAGTATGATACTTGAGGTGGTGTCGATTATATGAGCTCGTTTAACAATAGGTAACCAAGTACATACGTAATGATAAATTAAATAACGCTTTCCGCTTGTCTCTCAAAGTGGACTCTCCGCCCATTGACGCAATAGCAGTGGAAGTGATAACACACTCAATCACAACTACAACCACTACTTTGATAGCTGCTATCTGTTCAAGCTGTACTCAAGTAGGTGTAATATTTACGATTTTAGATAAGACCTGTTTGTGAACTTTGTCGTTATAGTTTTTTTATGCAAAGTTAATCTTAAGTTTTTTTCTAATATCTTAAGCAGGTACCTAATCTTAGCAGGTAATGTTTCTGGTATAGTTATTTAGAGTAGATATTTGCGTTAAATAAGGTATGTCGCTAGCTCATATACTATTTTAAGCATAGAGTTTACATAATAGGGACATATAAGTATTACTTAAACCTGATTTGAAGCCAACCTTTTTTTATGTTTTTAAACAAGTACGTAACTACGTACCTACGGTACTTGTTTAAGAACATTATCTAGTATAAAAATATGGTACCCTCATATTACATCGTCGCTAACCATCAGGCAAATTGGTAGTCAAAATCAAAAGTGGAACTATGAGCGATAAAAAAGTTACACTACAAATTATAGGTTTTTAAGGTTTTTTTATAGGTTTATTTATTATAATGGATAGGTACCTCTACAAGTTTATCTAAAAAGACACAATCAGTAGTGATAAACACGGGGTAGGTCACCTTATATTAAGAAGTCATCGTCACCTACCTATGGTTTGAAAATTGGAAGCACATGGTCTACTTTAGAGTATTTGGGGAACTCCATTTAGTTATATACATATGAAGCATAAATGTTCGAAGTACTTATATTTTTAAAATTTTCTATTTGCACAAAGACAAGATCAGAACAGCCGGCTTCGGCGACTTCGCCTTCTGTCCCACCTATATTTTTAGTTTTACTGGAAAATAGCAGTCGATGATACCTCATGTAGATACCTATGCAGCTGTACGCAACCTCCGTACCGAATTTAGTTCCAGTGAATCATTAGTATTTTTGGCGTGATAATAGATTTTGTGATCAGTAGGTAAGCATGATTAAGTATTTATTCATTTTGGATTTTGTTTACTAAAACTATTTTCCTAAATACAAGCAAGTTAATCGTGTTATACAAAATAATAACCTTCTATTTAGGTATGAACCTAGTATCTTTATAAGTACCTACGTCACAGATGTTATCCAAGGTCTCATTATAGGAAACAAACTATTTCTAGGCATATCAATACAGTAACTAGCACACATTAATCAATAAATAATAGGCGCCTAGGCCTAGTTTTGATAAGGAAATTAGGTTATCTATAATGTATCCTAAGTTAACCAGACATCCTACTTATCCTTCTAATATTACCTATAAATGTCAATGTATGGATGTTTGGATATTTTGATGTTTGTTGCTCAATCACGTCCTAACGTATGAACGGATCGGGCTGAAATTTGGAACACAGATAGATTATAGTCTGGAAGAACACATAGGCTACTTTTTATCCCGGAAAACAACGGGAACGGGAACTTCGCGGGATCGCGGGTAACACCGCGGGGCGCCGCTAGTAATATATAAATGTCAATGTATGGATGTTTGGATGTTTGTTGCTCAATCACGTCTAAACGTATGAACGGATCGGGCTGAAATTTGGAACACATATAGATTAGTCTGGAAGAAGACATAGGCTACTTTTTATCCCGGAAAACAACGGGAACAACGGGAACTACGCGGGTAACACCGCGGGGCGCTGCTAGTGTTTTCATATTAATTTTATAAGGGTTACAATTCTGCTCGATATTAAGTCTTACATATAGGTATGCTTAGGTTTCGTTTTCTGCTGAGACTCGGGGTCTTCTATCAAAGAGCTACGGCGAGATGGACCATAATTTTGAGTTTTTAAAACAATCGAAGACCTATAAGATTGTGTATTAAACTCTGGAAAAAAGATATGTGTTAGTTAAGGATCTAGTCTAGTGCAATTCGCAGTCAGTAACATGATTTAATGAATTTCACTCGATAGAAAAAAATCCGGAAGTTACCCCTTTTCATTAAGTTTTTTCAAGATTATGACTATTGAATTTTTACACTGAATTTTTGTACTCAACTAAATCCACTGAATAGTTATAGATGCATTCGCAGAGTTTGACTTCATAAAAAGTATCAGTTATTTACTATGTTTAAATACCGAAAATGAAAATAAAGATGAATAAACGAAATTAGTAAAGCCGTTCTCAACTTTTAGACCAGGGCCGAAGCCTTCAAAAATGGTAAAAAATTACAGTAGGATGAAACCCATTAGAAAAGGAGGGGAATATGATAAAAATGAAAGGAAAAATAAATTACAGTCGATCCGAGTTCAGGCAAAGGGAGGGGGTGAGTTTTAAAGGTAAAAAATGGTTTATCTTGATTTCCGGCAAAACTAAAAGTCCTATGGAAAAAAGTTAAACGGCAAAGTTGTAGGTAATAAAAAGATCTACAACTTTTGTACATACAATTTTTTCACATACTCAAAATTTAGGTGAAAAATTCAAATAACCAAGTTTTTGGTAAGTATTTTATTTTTTTCAAAAAAAATCTTTTTCTACGAAATTTGGTGAAAACTTACCTTATGTTCCAAATACACCGTAATTTATTTGATTTAATAATCTTAATTTTTCGCCTTGTTTTAACTTAATATCAAAAAAGCACCCTAATTTTCAATAGAAAATTCTCGCGTCAAAATATCAGCTTTTTCCAAAAAGTCTGAAGGCTTTTTGTTCGTTGAAATCTCTACTTTCTGATTGTGTAAAAAAAATACATTACTATAGTGAATGTTCTTAGAAAATGCAAAATTTTGAGGTTATGTGAAGAAATTTTACAAAAGTTTTAGATCTTTTTATTACCTACAACTTTCCCATATCATATATAAATATGTATAAGTATTCAAGCAAAACGTAGTCAAATCCTACTAATATTATAAATTCGAAAATTTGAATGTTTGTTTGTCTCAATCACGTCAGAACTTCATAACGGATTGGATTACATTCGGAACACAGTTAAGTAGATTGTAGCCTGGAAGAAGCTAATTAAATAATGTACCCACCCTATTTGGTTCTATTCGTTTTAACAGGTAACGGGGTTCATAATTGCTATTACCTTAAGTTGTAGCTGGGGGTTTTCGTCGCATATCTGAGAATTTCCAGAAAAACAAAATGCATCCAGTGACTTCAGAACTGGTTACGTTTGTTTGAATAAATAAATAAATACTAGTGGACATCACACACAACACCATCTTATGTATACATTATGTTCATGTTTTAACATGTATGAAACTTATGATCCAGATAAGTGGCAATCTACCAAACCAAACTACTTTTTTCTACTTAAATATAGGGTATTCGTTACATTATGTAGGTACTATAACTTAGTACCTCCTTTTTAATTAATTCACCGGTAACTCACGATGATGTGGTCGGTCTAGTCCACCACCATTAAAACCCACGTCATATTTTTTTTAAATGCGAATAGGTTAGCGTTTGACCACAAAATCACTTGTTGGTAAGCGACGATGTGGTCGAAGATTAATATATTAGAAGAAAAGATACATTAGTATATCATAATTATATTTCAAAAGAAAACATTATCTTCGTATAATGATTGTTTTGTGACAATAAAACACACATGTCTTAATATAGAATAAGTATATTCAATAATAATTAAATAATGTTACTTCAAATATCTTGCCAAAAAGACTTATAATATGTGTAACTGTAAAAGTAATGTTGAAACTGTTTTATGAAGTAAATATTTCGAGTTTTCCAAGGATAATATTTCTATAGCGTGGGATTCTGCGTAGAGTTAAAATACCGGAAAACGTATCGCGATCGAGAAGCAATCCAGACATAATACCAAGGAGGCCAGTATAAATATCTCTGATAAGCTAATTACAAATGATCGAATCTCACACAAAAAATACGGTTTCAGGTATGCAGAATATGGATGGATTTCGATAATTATTTCTTATCGTAAAGACTTATACTAGAATCCTTGGCCAGTAGACATGACCCGCACTGTAACTCGATCGCGCACGTTGCACGGCCATCATGAATTTAGAAACAGTGCAAAACAGTCTATTATTTCACTAGTTAATAATCTATAATATTTTATAATTACAACCATTTGCGACAACGGAGCAAAATTTCTAGTGCTAGGTTTAATAAATATTAGATTACTGAATGAGGACGTCGTAAAAAAAAATCCGATGGAAATTAACAGAATGCGCTTTGCATAAACAAATCATTGTTTTTAGACATCCTGAGTTTTCCATCAATTTAAATTTAAACGAATTTGTCAGTCTTACGCCCTAAAAGATATTCGGACAGTACATTCTTGGAATACATTATATGAACAAATTATTCTGCTGAAATAATGTTAAAATAAATATTTTGTGCAATACATTCTTTACACGCTAAATAATTCGAATAATTTCAAGAGTTACGATGCAGTAGTCATTTAAATAAAGTCGTAGATCGACGTGAGCAGGTTGAAATTAAATTTAACATAATTTTTTTAGACGTACACTAATGAGTAGCCATAGTAGTGTAATGATTACATACTTTAATAGGCGGAGACTACACTTACAAAGTGTATTAATTAAACTACTATTCCAGATGTATAAATCATTATGCATCATTGATTTAGAACTAAACAGACTTCTCATATTATGGTGCTGACTATTACAATACCCTCCGAGAAAATTCAAACTCCGTAGAGGTAAAAAGTAATCGCTTGTATTCGTCTTTGTTGACCGAGTTTCTAGGAGTTCGAATCAGTCGATATTATGCGTGTCGTGATCCCCGTCAGGTACTGTAACATTGAAGCCTAAGCTAACTGTGATTTGACGTAGTGCTTATGCATTTCCATGAGTATTACAAAAATAACTTAATTTTAAGAACTTTAAATATAATTCCACGATATAAGTTGACTAGTCTCTAGTCGCGTTGTCGTAACCGGCGGAACATTTAAACACACAGAACGGATTGAAAACACAAAACTCATTACCTATTAAAACTACACTTTGCATTATTAACAAAAAAAATACATCGAAATATTTGATATTTGTTTCAATGGTTGTTCATTTATATCATGTCCGGTATGGGTAACTGGCTAAACAATTCTGTAGAGGTTATTAAGCGCCTGATCAACCTGCTTGAAACTGGGCGGGCTTATTAAAACTATAAACATGCATTAAACGACTAATTAAAATATGTTCCAAACTAACATTCTATAATTACCAAACTAACAATATAATAATATTATGAATTACGAATCATATAGTCTTTAATTTAATACATCATGTGTTACGTGTAAAAGTATTTATGTGATAGTGTCAAAGCATTTCTCTCGAATTTTATAACTAGGTAGAGATTTTTGTAAATAAATTTTGATTAGAGATCTATCCCATGGTTGTTTGGAGCAGGTTATTAGCAAGTGAATTGCCACAAAGCAAAGAGAAATTGATTTTACATGAAGACATCGACTTATCCAACCTATGCAAAAGATGTGTATGGTAATCGGTATAATATAGGTATCAACAGAAGTTAGGGAGTAGGTATTCATGACGCATAGTCATCATTATGTTTATGTAAGCAGTTATAATTTTCAGTTAAGTATTGTCAAAAAAGGCGCAAGTGTGCATCAATAGGGTTTATACTTTATACGATAGTATGATGTAATATCGATAACCATTCAGTATTCTTTAAAAATACGCTCACCTGCTGAGGGAAAGTATGTTAGGCAGTCACTGCGGCCATAGGCTTAGCACCATTTCCAAACACAAGAACTCTGACACACTACATTATCAACACTTAGCGCCAAGCTCGTAGTAAGTTAAAGGTCAACCAATTACATGACCAACAAATCACACATTGATACAGATGATCCCGACAGAAGCACAGCAACATGTTGCTGGGTAATAGTGTGTAAGACATCTTAGGGACAGTCTCTCTGTAAATAGTGCCGGAAAAGCACAAGCTGACAATATTTTGTGTATTTAAAAATAGAACTATTTAATTAGTAGGAAGATAATTTAGACGATATCAATAAATAGGAAGGTGTTATTTAACAAATACTGATAGGCATGTACTTTCGCTGACTCGCAAAATAATAATGGACGGCAAAAGTTATCATGATTTAACTTATGGCATTCCGAATGTGGCATATCATTTAATGTACAAACGAATAGCATTTATATGGTATCTAGATTTAGCGGATAACTTATTAAAATTGTTTGTACGGCAATAAAATATTTATGATTGAATATGACATAAGTATATGGTTTGTTAACGTTTCGAAACTTAGTGTGCTTTTAACGAATCGGTAACAGGAAAATCTGTAATACTAATTTTAATTCTAAAGGTAATTACCAAACCGACAATAATCCTCTTCAGAAATACTATAAATATCTATTCGATGAAACAATTTCTTAAACATTGGAAAGGTGATAAAACCAAGTGTTCGGCGTAGCTTTATCAAACTTTTAAGAACATCAATTTATACTAACTAGCATTCTAAAAATTTACTATCTAAATGAATGCTGAAAAACATCCACACATTTATGAATGCACATAAACATCTAAATTTATAAAGATATTGAACTAGTCCTACTCCTGGTCGTGGCTGGCAACAAACTCGTTATCCCAAAGTCTTCTTTAATTATTTTCTTCACGAATCTAGCTTCTAATTTCTTAATACACAGCAACAACACTGTTGTCACAGTTAGTTCAGTAAATAAGTTAATGGATATAAACTATTCTTGAAGAACACAATCGATTCAACTTACATGCTGCGACGGTAATCGGTGGACGTTCGATACTTATTCAACGACGATATTGTCCCAGACAGTGAAATACCCCGTGGCTCTACTTTTTAATACGCTACTATATCGATCATAAAAACTTTCCGGACATAAACATTAATTAAAATAAAAAGTGACTCATTCAGAAATAATTACGGACAACTTTTAATTATTACGTCTAATGTGATTGATCACACTTATCTATGTATGGAACACCTATATTTCGACTGTCTATTCAATGTTGTTAATTGGTTAGTAAGGCCTCATAATGTTACAGGTAGGTACGAGGTATTTCTCTATGCCCAACGATATCACACACAAAGATCTGTCTAAATCTCACCGAGTAAGAAACAGTCGCGGCGCCCAACGCCGCACATAGGAGTATTTACATGATCTAGCCGGCCAAAATTACATTTCTCAGAATTACGCTCAGGTAAAAAAAAATGCATTCCTAGAAGAGCCAGGTAGTTGGGCGACCCAACCCTATTGTTGTTTTTTTTACCCACCCCAAATTGAACAAGATATAGTCAATTGAAACTGAGACATTGCTCGAAGCGGTTGTTTATTTTCAATATTCGTGCTTTAAAACTCAATTTTAACTATTTTTTATTTTATGTTGTGTTGTGAATAATCCAAAATTGGCTATGGATTCTGAAACTGCTGGTAAGTGACTTATTTTACATATTTAAAATATTTAATTTTGTGACGGGATTATATTATTTTTCGTCATTAGAAAAAATACCGGTTTAATTCCCTAATTTTTTCAAGAAAATTTAGTTTTACGAGGCTTTTTGTTTTAGTGCCCGGCATTACCCGGCTATAATTTTTATATATTCGTAATATATAGACTTTCTACTTTAAAAAAAGGAAAAAATGGCTTCCTACTAATTCCTACTCCGTCATCTGGAGCGATTTTAGATATCGTACTTAAAAATGTAAAAAAAAAATATGAAATTTTGATTTAATTTAGTTTTATTATTTCAGGACCATCTGCAAGTACTTTAATGACTCGCAAGGAGATATTTGGTCTAATGAGATCACAAAATGATCTCAATTTTAACGACCAATTAGAATATGTTGAAAATTATTTGATTTCACATAAGTCGTAATTTTGCACGCATGAAATCAGAAATGAAGCATCGATGGGTAGCAGCAAAATATAGAAGTGATCTATTTGAAAATTATACACTTGTATTTAAGGTTTTATGAGATACTGAACCATTTCTAATTGATTAAGAGCGATAAATAATTTTGGCCAGCTAGATGTCTCAAATACCCCTCTGTGCGCCGTCTAATTTCAATACACAGATTTAATGAAAGGTATACATACTCATTTATTTATATAATTTATCCAAATCACGATACGGACCGCACGCATTCAATAATACATCTTCTAAAAATCTCGAATGCTTATTTTGTTGACATTATGTATGTAAGCCGTAGGTTAGGTTAGGCCTACTACAATCTTTATATATAAACAATGAATTAGCTGTCAGTCTTAATGTACATTATGTGGAACGAGTGAGCATTTGGCCCGTGGATTCCTAACTATGGTTTTCCTCCATAAGATGCATTTAAGCAAGGCACAATGTATTATTTTCATCATACACATTATTTTTGTGAAGAGGTAAGCTATTCGTTGTGAAACAATTCTGATATTAACTTCAGTGTGACTTACATTGTCTAAGTGCAGATAAAGGCTCTCACTCCAACAGTTTCGTATATTAATCATTTACATTGTTTTCAGAGTACCGTAGCCCAATGGCAAAAAACGTCTCGTCGTCGTATGTAGGTATGCCTGTCCGTTTGTAACAGCTACATTTTGTCGAAACTATAAGAACTATTTTGTTGAGACTTGGTATGTACATGTATTCTGTTAACCGCATTAAGATTTTCAGACAAATAAAAAACAATATACTTTGGTGGTTCCCCATACTTGGAACTGAAACTAATTTTTTTCATCAAATCCATACGTGTGGGTATATCTATGGATAAGTGTTCTAAAATTATATTGAGGTGTTTAATATCATTTTTTTCTAAACTGAATAGTTTGCGCGAGAGACACTTCCAAAGTGGTAATATGTGTAACTTCTACAACAAGAGAATGATAAAACTTAAAAAAAATATGTCATACGTTGCCATGTAAACTTCCACCGACAATTGGTTTGAACGAGTTCTAGGTACTTAGTTTTTTTTGATACGTCATAAATCGTAAGCCGCAATTTACCTTTCATTCAATCAACTCAATAAAAATTAAAAACATTTTTTGCTGCTACGGAACCGTAGCGTTCCGTTCATGTGCGAATCCGACTCGCACATGGCCGCTTTTTTATAGTTACCGTGTATACGCGTCTGGAACTTTGCTATGATTATTTGATTCGAATTTTCATATAATACATTTCTATTCATGTGTCAATATACTCTTAAAATGAATATTTTGGATTTTTTAGGTTATATTTGGTTGCATACAAAGGTAAAAATTTGGTGTTATATTTTATGTATAGTAAACTTGTACATCTGCTTATAATACTAGATTTTAAACTTCGTCGAATCAATAAAAATTACCAAGTTCAAATTGAAGTGTTCTATTCCGATAAGTTATTATTCTAGTCTCTAAGCGTTTAAATTTATTAGCTAATTTCAAAAATGTCTTTGCCTTTTTTACTTATTTCAAATCTCGCAACTAATGCTGAAATACAAACAGTTTAAATGTACTAATCATTTAACTAACAATAGTCATTAACATTCGACTGATAGTTCTGTTGAATTCGCAAATTCAAAAATCTAGTTAGCATTGATTTTAATCAATATTTCCAATATTATGTTCCCAATTTAAATCTACCCCAATGAGGTATATATAATTTACAATGCAAATATGAAAACCTACTTTGTAAATTGCTAATAACGATATAAAAATGTTTACATTATGATATTTTAATATTGCTTTATGGTTGGAAGATCTTAACGTTCATTATAGTTAGCACGCGAATATAGTGTATTTTATTTACTGATTTCGAATATACTTATTTACTGACAATAACATTTTAGATATTTATAAGACAATGGAATAACCACACGGACATGGAAACAGATGCCACTTAATTCAGATTGAAAGTATTTAATCATCAACTTTAACGATTCGAACCCGTGTCATTTGTTAATGAGGTTGCAATTATCCCAAATTCATATTTCCTGAGCAGTAGTAAGTCAGCTAAGACCCCAAAGGCTACAGAGTTTTCAAAGTTGAGTCGTACTCGTGCTTTCTGTACATCATCTATTGCAGTCACATTCAAATTTTTCATTATAGGGGCCACAAACACGTTTCTGTCATGATGTCGAGGCGAGGGTCGCAACCGAAAACACAATTTTTAAAACGTAACAAAGATGTTTCTCCCATTCTCTGATAGGCGCGAAATTTAAAATGGTCTACAATAAATTTGTTATTTCAGATGGGCCAATAACAGAGGGCCTGGCAGGCCGCAGGTTGAGTATAGACGATTTATTGGAATACTTCTTTGATACTGGTTAAGAAACTTCTACGCTATTGATTGGGGTATCTATGCAACAGTGGCTAAAAGTGACATCTGTTTCCCTACAAAGTAGTACGCGGAATAGAGTAGTATTAATCGAATGTTGCCAGCACACGTCTCATATATAATATAGTTACTATCCCAAGGCTCTCAAGATGCTACATTGCATTATAATAATATAATAATATAAATGTGTAAATAAAGTTACTATAGTTAAATCGAACGCACGTCTGCATTTATCTCCGAGACGTTATTTAAACATTCATGAAAGTCCAATTTCGACAAGAGAATATCAAAAATAGCGAATCGACGGTCATCTAAGAATATTCTGTCTAATATTTTGTAGTCTAATGACTTTTAGGTCACTTGAAACATCTTAAGCCAATTTCTTATCGTGGTCTATTGCTTTTAATTTTGGATTTCTCATTACCACTATCACGGATGCGATTTCGCTATCCATTCATTGTTTTTTGGTTGACGTGTAAAAACATTTTACGACCTACTGTAAAAAGACGTAGACGACCTCTATACTACCCTACTCTTTGCTATTCCTAGTATGAAAAGGCGACCATGCGAGCTGGCTACATTACACATGCTACATTCTGCGAATTTTGCAATTTCACAACCGTACAGTGTATCTACGAGTTATTTAAGAACGTTTGTAACAATTTAGCAGCCAAGGCAGCACGTATCCTCTCATACTACAACAGCCTAGCATTATACAATCCAAACGCCGATCGAAGTGCGCTAAAGATATTATAATATAAAATACAACAGACACTCGCTGAACATATCCTAAATTATAACTGAACATTTATTTAATATTCCGCAGTAGATGATAGAACGAAAAGTGAAATGACATCATTTTTTCAAATCGAAATGTGAAAGAGATCTTTAAAATTAATTCGCTAAAAGTATATTTACGATTTAGTGAGTAAATCTGGGCGGACAACTTACTTTTATATTATAGATTATATAGTAGGTATAGATAATGTTCTAAACTATTATAAACTTTAAAACGGTTACAATAAATTAACTATTATTGTAATGATTTGATGTAACGCGTTTCGAACATAGTTAGTATTTACGTATGTAGATTAATTAATAAATATTTTAAGTACATGTAAGTCTATCGTTGTCCACCTCAAAAATTAACTATTATATCTAAACGCTTATAATAACTGCAACTCTATTGAAAGTTCGGCTAAACTATAGCTTACTTGCTCGAAAACCTTTGTAGAGTATTTTCTTAAATGAAAAAAACAAGTTACGTTAAAATAGACCTAGCGAATATGTGCTAACACACGCTGTGGATAGTGTTTATGTAAATTAATGTATATAGTTAAGGAAGTATTCTGAAATGGAAGCTCATGACCCATAGTAAAATTATTATTTATTAACGTCATATGAACTATAATATTGTTACGTATAGAAACTTATCGCAACAATTAGATCACAAGTGAATACTGTAGATACATCACAAATGAACTACCATTATCCAACTATCTATGATTACTCCGGGTAGAGTTAATGAGAACATTATAACTTCCTAGATAAAAGATTAACGCAGACCATATAGTTCGTATCAATGTATGGTTTTATCGTAAGACGAGATGGTTGAGTTAAAGTTTATTCTCTTTATCACGCCTAGGCTTAGAGTAAACGCGATGTAATTATACTATGATATTCATTGCATTACTTCCTGATTGAGTTACAATTATTAATAGCATTTGATTGGTGTTTTCATTAAACACCGCTCGCGCTTGATGTGCAAATAGAGGTATGAAAATCAAACACGCATCTTAAACTATTTTAAGAAAAAAAATCTATTATGAGCTAGAGTTATGAAGCTCCACGGGTTCACCAAATACGGATCCTCAAAACCCCTGACTAGTTAAGTGAGTCAAGAATTGATATATTCAAGTAAAAAGATCGCAGGCGATAATCGCTTCAAATGTTTTAGTTTCGTGTTAATTGTCGTCAAATATCATAAAACAATATTTGAACATCCAGTGACGGTATGCGACAGTTAAATATGTAAGTAAAATTGCGACATAACATATTAGAAACGAGAATCAAATGTTGCTAAACTCCTCTCGAACAATAAGATTCAGTTCGCACCTCACATACAGTAAGATTCTGATAACAACCGAACCTCAGACTATTATAAGCACAACCTTGTAAATGAGCATGAATTCGCATTTTTTTCATGTCTATAAATCCGATTTCGGTTCTTAAGATATGTAGCAGTATTCTGCTTGTTGTCAAATTTTTCGGAAACACACATCATTAGAAGGCTGACTCCGCTCGAATATTCACTCAATCCACTTGAGAATAAAGTGTATATTTGGGTAGAATTTTGCAATAGAGATCATGGAGCAACTTAGTAGTTATTGCACTCTTCATCTTTTTTATGTTTTTACTCTTCATGCCAATTATTGTTTTAGAATGTTGTCTATATTTTAAGATGTATAATTTGATATATCAATCAAGATAATCAAGGGTGCCTCTTGAAATCTATTCTAATGAACTATATAGTTTTTCGATCATTCAGTCACTGACAACAAATACATTTAAATATACATTCAACAATTATTTGTAACATAATAACATGCTGGCACATGAATGATCCCCAAAGGCGACAGAACCAGTGTAAACAGTAACTAGTTAATGATAAAAAGTTATAATTAGTTCAGGAGTTAGCAACATTACTGCGGTCGTTAATACAATGCGTGTTCCAATGAGATCGTTCACTCGAACCGAGTTTTTTAAACTATTACTACGATATATTTCCTACGTACAGAGCCAAACTGAATCGATTATATTATTTGTAATTTACGGTAAAGGTAGACAAACGGCAAAGATACTTAGAAGAAACCCTCTTCGTGATAATAAATCAAAACGGTTGTCAACTGATTCAGTCAGTCACGAAAAATGGATTTACTACGAATATTATCTGCCAACAGGTTTCTAACTAGGTGACATGTTTCTTGAACAGGCGTGATGAAAAAATAATGTAATAATTAAGGAAATCAAAGATGTTTTTAATGCTTTATTCAGATTAGAGTCCACTGATATATCAAATGTTTGGTTGGTATTAGTTGATAAAAATCCAGTGAGTTTCGATTCTAGTTTTTTTTTTATAGATAAGTGTTCATAACAAACAAATTAAACAAAATGTGAAAATAAAGTGCGGCTTCTCCTTAGTAAATCTACCATTTGTTCGCATTACATTACTACTATGAATCAGATCTATCGCATTAAGTGCTTCTCAAACCGTATGAAATAGATGACCACTGTGTAAGCGTCTTGTAAAATACAGAACGCGGACCGGTGCTTGTACTGAAATTACAAATAACACAAGTGTCGTACAGTTAATGTGTGCTGTGGAATAGCCGATACCGCGGCCATCGCCTGTAGAGTGACAGTTTGCGCGCGGAACACCGCACCATACAAACTATCGGCTGCCGACGTCATTTGCCGTTCGTTTGGAGCGCCGCGTTCAGTTGCGTCCACAGGTCCTTTTTGCACGATTTTGATCTGAAATATAACTATCTTGTTTAGTAACATAATATACAACTAAGAACATCTTATAGTATGTACGTCACTGTAAAATTTGCGATGACGCGTCGTCTAACGTCACGTCGCGTCGTTACATTATAAACTGGCGGAATTTCCAGTTTTACGGTGACATATAATACAGGACAATTACTTGGTCAGATTTTTTTTTAACTATGGTGACTTTATACGTCCCATGTTACGCGAAGAAGCGATCTACGAAGGAGCATGCTTACCTAGAAGATACCAATACACTTTCTACATGAAAACACCAATATTGTAACCGTCGGGAAAACCCCACCTCAGGCAATTCCACAGCCTAGTTTAAAATATCTACAAAATACTAAAAAAACCTGTATTTCTCCAAAATTCATATTTATTTAGTTAAGTTAATTATTTTGCTGCTGTATTGTGGCTTTTAATAAAGAGTTTTCTCAGTTTTAGCTTTAGTCGCTTTTTAACACAAATGCTACAGTTCTTTAATTAGAATTTAATTTGATTTCCTTGAGACGTCATCCATGGCAACAAATCGAAAATCAATTTACCTCTAGATTGCCGATGACTATTTATCTAAGTGCACGGATATCGAATCTGTCATGTATGATTGAATGAACGAACCTGCGCAGTGAAGCGAGCCACTCCTTGAACTGCGTGTTCCCTTCGGGTGTGAGTAGGAACGCCGTACGCGCAGACAGTACGATGCTAACAAACTCTTCGTACTCCATAGCCGTGATGTGGTACAGCTTCTGGTGGATGCATTGGATATACCTGGCCGTAAATAAAACAAATATCAATCACACAAATCCTAATTCGTTAACATATTATCACACAAAACTTCACCTTCTGAAAGAGGTCGCTACAATGGCATTGTGTACTTATCTGATTATATTATTTACTAACGGTCCGTCCCGGCTTCGTGGTGCATAATATAATATAGGCTATAGTACTCAGGGATCACGTACAAATCCAATGGTGAAAGATTTTTTGAGATAGGTCAAGTAATTACTAAAATTATTGAGTTCAAACAAAAAACCTTTTCAGCTTTATATCATTAGTTAGTACCTATATATGTATTCAACTTATTACGGGCATCGCATTCTCAATTTTTTACTACGCGCCAGTAAGGTTTCTGTTTCTGTAAATCTTTAACTTTTTATCCACTGTATGGCGAATAAGCCATGCATGCGCCTGCTTATAAGCAACACTTCTATTTTAAGACGACGAATTCAAATCACTTTTTTGTGGTATATATAGGTTTGACTTCTTACAACGCCTAAAATTTCTGCTGCTCTGTAAATTGGGCGATAATATGGATTGAACTACACTTTTAGACTTTACACAATACAGAGTGAAGGGACAAGCAAGACATATTAGCTAAAGGTTAGCAATACGCCTGCCCATAAGCTATTGCAACTTCAAGCCTAACAACACAGAACAATAGACTAACAACACAGCCAGTCGAATAGCATTGCACTGCGGTTGTCGCCCATAGATATAAGATTATGTAATGATAATTATTGAACTCTTTCTCCTGTAATTACAATTGTAAACATTGCCCTTCAAATAAATAGGAACACGGTAATATTTGTAAGTTACTGCTTGGTAAATAACTGGCGAAGATGTGGTACTTCGCCAAGTCGACTCTGCAAACTCCTGTCACTATACTAATTGCATACCTGTAGAAAATGTATCTAAAATGTACTACAGTAAAATTAGATTGAAATCACACCGTCGCTTCCCATTCGCCAAGTTAGTGGTCAAACGTGAAACTATGCGCAAAAAAAAGGAAATGTGTGTGCTTTTTGCCGATTACTACTTATCTACGTGACGGTACATGAACGTCGAATCTGTCATGTATGTATGATATCAGACCACACAGCTGAAGTGAAAACTTCATTATCTGAATCTTGAATCTGAAATTTTGAATCCATAATTATATGTAGGTATAATAATTTCTATCTGTAACATAATGAAGCAATAAATGATTCGAGTATTCGGGGAAAATAAGAGTGTTATAGAGAACTATAGATGTGAGACAAGGGTAAGTATGAAACAATAAGCTAAATTAAATAATGTATTGAAAGGGATAGGATATGAAATTGTAAATAGGTGTAAGTGAATTACATTTAAAAAGACATTAAAATTGTCTTATATATATATATATATATAATAGTATGATGTCTTCAACTGAATATAATAAACACAGCGACACTGCAGTAAAGAGCAGCAGCTGACTGTTTCTTTCTCGCTCTGGCATACTCTGCGATCCCGAGTTTACCCGAACATTTATTTCATTTCCGAACGAGACGATGAGCTTCATTCACAGTCCATGAAACATCTGAGCGTGGTGCGCCAAAGTTTTCACTTCGAAAAAGAAATGAAATTTATTGCGTTCAAAAACATAACTTTTTTTATTGTATAGAGTAACATGACGACGACGTGGCCCTGATGGTAAGTAACATGCCTACCCATAAGAGCAGTGACATGCAGCTATTGGAACATGGAAGAGTCCAAATCATTACCGCACAACATCTCCCGGATTTATAAGAATGTGTTATCTCTTAGCCCAGAAATTTATCTGAAAACATTGTCCTTCAAACCGGAACAGAGTAATGTTTGCTCACTACTGCTTAGCGGCAGAATAAGTGGCAAAGGTGTGGTACTTCCGCAGGTGGAGTCTGCAAAAAGCCCTACCACGACCAAACAAGTGAACTTACTTAGCGCAAACAATTTACAAGACTTTCAAAACTATCATTTCATTTAAGGCTTCTGTTGGCCACGGCGGTTATAACATTGCCGAAATGTCGAGGTGATTAAATGACAGTTTTGATCGTAAGTCCTGTAAAGTGTTTATTGTATTGCGTGTTCAGGTCGCGATGGTTTAAAAACAACAAGTAAACTTACAACCCGTGATCAAAAGCAAATGTTATGACAAATTCTATTCATTTATTTCACTAGTTCTGTTAGTGTTTTTTTCTGATGCCGCGAAAAATTTTTAGTTGATAAACCTACACTTATGATTTGTTTTGTCAAAACTAACCTCAATATTTTTGAGGGTAGATTCAATTATTTTATTTTATTTGATCACACGATAAGTCATAACCGGTACCGAATCCATATGGGTTCCGCGCCGCTTTACGGGTTAAAACAAATTAGTTAGATCGGGGCCGTTCTAGTATTACGTAACGCAATTTGCGGGAGGGGGTGTCTTGTGAATACATACCTCATCATAACAAATACCTCCATGACGCACCGTAACGTTTCAACGTGCGTCATGGAGGTATTTTTTATTTACTTAAAAATAATCAGGAAATTAAAATGTCCCTAGTTGGCAACTTGTGTTGTGACTTAAGTAGAAACAATCGCTTGGATATTGCCCAGTATTTACGGAGAGTGAGGGTTTAAAAATGTTAAGGTGCATTTCGAACGATAAAATCTTTGAAAATTGCGTTACGTAATACTTGAACGCTCCCATTTAGTGACTCACATCTGCTGGCACTTCTGGACGAGCGGCGCGAGGGTCCCCCTGAGGTGCTGCATCACGAGGTGATGGCCGCCGCCGCGGGCGAGCCAGTGCGCAGACTCCACGCATAGCTCGTACAACACGAACGGAGACACGACCGAGTTGACCGCGCTCACACAGAACTGATGCAGGTACTGTGCACCGAGGCGCTTCGACACACGCAGCAGCCATTTCACGTGTTCACCGTAGGGAGGGTTTCTGGAGACGCAACTGCATTACAACGTGGCGTTCTAACCGGTTGTACAAATATTGTTGGTTTACATCAAACAGCGAATTTTTAACTACTAAATAGACATTAACACAAGACAGAAGCAAATGGAGGGAGGGTAGGGAGCCCTTTGCCCAGCATTGGGACAGTATAGGCTCGGAATAATAAAAAAAATTGGCCGATAGAAGTGAAAACTTAAAACTCGGAATATGATAACTTACTTTAGAAACTAAGCGGGTGAAACCGGAAGGCGTGGTCATAAGTAAGGCCATGCTCAAACGGAAATGCTGACGCATTTCTAGTAATAAACACGCAGAACTGATGTAGGTATTGCGCACCGAGACGCTTCGACACACGCAGCAACCATTTCACGTGCTCACCGTAGGGGAGCGTTTCTGGAGACGCAACTGTTTTACAACGTGGCGTTCGAACTGATGTACAAATATCGTTGGTTTACATCAAACAGCAAACTTTTAACTACTAAATAGACATTTACACAAGACAGAAGCAAAGGGAGGCAGGGTACAGAGGCAGTATAGGGTACAAATAGTAAAAATAAATAAACATGCAGATTTGATGTAGGTATTGCGAACCGAGACGTTTCGATACCGCGCAGCAGGAATTTCACATGCTCGCTATATGGCTGTTATTATCCCGCGATGAAAAGTAGCATATGTGTTATCCCAGACCATAAACTGTGTTTCAAATTTTAACCCGACCCGTTCAGGCGTTCCGACGTACCATACATATTACTGGTACAGGATAAGGTGCAGTTACAAGTATGTAAAACACATACAGAAAAAAGGATTGCCAAGTATGACGTCTTATGTATTTTCAAGCTACGAGTATTTCAGTGAATTGCCTTGCGACGTTCTGTCATCATCTATTTACGAGTATAATACACCAAACTCATTCTGCAACCGAATGAGGAAAACCTTTTTTGCCCCGCTACTCACCAGCCAGGTCTCCATGTTCATGTTGGGGTATAATAGAATGGGTATGTGACAAGTTTTTAGCTTGATTCAAATACTTACCCGAAAATTGGTGCCAGATCTCAGAATTTACAGACAACTCCTCCGATTAAAACTATAGTTTACTTGCGAACCCGCCAGAACAATGGACAGAATTGCGGCCGTGGTGGAGGCTCTGAGTCTTATATTGATAAGGTTTAACAGATGGTGTCAGGTAACTCCTTCTATAAAGCGATACTTACATGCCAAACCTGTCGTCGTGCACCCGCCTGACCTGACATTCGAGTGCCAATATTAAAGACGCTGCTGCAGTAGGTGTAGTAGTTTATATAGCCAACACTGCTGAATGGATGATGAATGGAGCGCCAGCATCCCGGTATGATAGACGTTGCTAGTATAGTAGTCTCTATAGCCAACACATCAGACAACTTCTACTACCAAAGCGATACTTACTTCACGAACTTGTTCTGCGGCCGGTCGTCGTGCACCCGGCGCGCCTGCGCCAGCATGCCGACCCGGTACGAGGCCAGCAGGCGCCGCAGCTGCCCGGCCGGCAGGTTGGGCCCGCCCGCAGACCCGGCCGGGCTGGCTAACGCTAGTTTGTGTTTCGATAGGCAACACGTTGATTTTATACACCGCTAGGAGCATAACATACCTAAGAAACTCGCGGACTTTGCTGCATGGAATTGCCAACTGGAACTGTCA
Organism: Ectropis crepuscularia; assembly: GCA_963693475.1. Taxonomy (NCBI): domain Eukaryota; kingdom Metazoa; phylum Arthropoda; class Insecta; order Lepidoptera; family Geometridae; genus Ectropis; species Ectropis crepuscularia. The sequence continues at coordinate 12,665,290 of OY856346.1, forward strand.
TTGAGAGAACTCCTCTGCATGGAACCCATACTTGCCAAACTTTTTCTGCAGCCTGTCGTCGTAGACCCGCCGGGCCTGCCTCTCGAGGACAGACTGCTAGCGGTATAGTACAGTAGTTTCTATATCCAATACCTCAGACAACTCCTTCTACGAAGCGATACCTACTTGCCGAGCTTGTTTTGCGGCCGGTCGTCGTGCACCAGCCGGGCCTGTGTCTCAAGCGCCCGCATGCCGGTACGATAGACTTTACTAGTAGTATAGTATAGTAGTTTCTCTATAGAAATGTTGGCAATCCAACATTTTGCTGAACAAGTGTTAGTTGTGTTTCCATAGGATGCACGTTAATTTTATAAGCCGCTAGGAACATAACTTTCCTAAGAAACTAACGGATTTTGGTGCATGGAACTGCCAAATGAAACTGTCATTAAGGGAACTCCTCTGCATGGAACCATACCTGCCAAACTTTTTCTGCTACCTATTGTAGTGCACCCGTTTGGAATGCGTCTTAATTGCTAAATCGTGCAGGTACGATAGACGGTGCTAGCAGTATTGTATAGTAGTTTCTATAGCGCACTTCAGACAACTTCCAAAAAGCGATACTTACTTGCCGAACTTGTTCTGCGGCCGGTCGTCGTGCACCCGGCGCGCCTGCGTCTCGAGCGCCAGCATGCCGACCCGGTACGCGGCCAGCAGGCGCCGCAGCTGCCCGGCCGGCAGGTTGGGTCCCGCGGACCCGGCCGGGCTCGCCGCGCTCGGGCTGCCGGACCCGACGCTGCTGCCGCTGGCGCTACTGCAGCTACCTACTGGTGAGAAACGTACATCTAGAAGATTCTATACAACATTGAATGCCACAGGAACAAGAACAATTTCAATACCCCTTCTAAGCCATTATTACGCAACGCCGTACAAAAACCATGCAACAAGGGGAAAAGATCGAGGATTGCCACCCCCTCCCTTCACTTGCACTCAGTTCGACAACATACAAGTGACGGCATAGTGCTGAATCTAATTATTTTATACCCTTCTATCTTTCTACATAGGTCTCCTGATGATTCAAATGATCCATCAATTTTATACACGGGCTTGTGGTCTATAATAATATATTGACTGTGATCACTTGCAGTTTTGCTGTTCCTACATTAAATTAATATCAACAGAACTAATAACACTTGCCTGTTTACTTCTTAAAATTATATGTATTTTTTACTCACAAAAACAGTGCTTTTGAACATGGCGTCACTGAGGGTGTTTTCGTTTTATTTTGTAACAACATAAGCGGAGTAGGATGTATTGTTTGTTACCATTAGCGGGGTTGCTGATGGCGACGGTGCCGACGTTGGTAATGTTGTGCTGCGGTGGCGGCATCGGCGGTGGCAGCGGCGCAGGGTGCTGTGGGATCATCTGCAAACAAACGTTGTCAGAAACTATATATATTACTGACTACTCAACTAGAACTTGTTTATTATTTCTCGTCTCTGTCATTTAACAATAATTGTAATACTAAGTAGTATTATCAGACTAATATCATAAATTCAAAAGTTACGATATTTGGATATTTGTTGCTCAATCGCGGTGGAACGTATAGAGTTGAAATTTAGCAGTTAGATTGTAGTCTGGAGTAGCATATTATAAGCTATTTTTTATTGCGAAAAATTTAATAATGAAATAAACCGTACATTTCTTCAAAAATTACTTCCCCCGATCAACTATAAGATAACGATAAAATAAGTAATTTAAAACAAATATGCAAAAAAACATGTGGTAAATGTAATTTCGCACAAGAATTAGTACACAGGAGAACACAGAGCAATTCATGGGTTGCTTGATGTTAAGGGCTCCCACACAAAACTGCGATGCGATGCGACGCGACGCGACGCGACGCGACGCCGCGTCGGAGGACGCCGCGATCCGATGCAAATAGGTGCGGCAAACCGTTCATTAGGGTAACCATACCTTCAACGGTAGTCAGCCGTGTTGGACGTATTTTTCGGAAGCGTAACATGGATCGCAAAACGATTATTGTTGGTACTGCTGTTACTGTTAAGTAGATATGAAAGAAAAAAGATTTTGGTATTGATGATGATGGGAACTATTTTATTTACTCGCAAGTATTATGGGTTGAGAATAGATGATATTTTTTTTACTATTTTAGAATGTTTATGGCCTATCCGGTATCTAAAATAGAATTAAACCTAATTCGAATTCCCCAACATATGTGTCACTCCAACATTGTTCTTTTGCATAAAAAGGGTGACACTTCCAACATAAATAACTATACACCAATAAGTTTAGTATCTCACATCTACAAATTATTCATCAAAATTATACAAAAGCGCATAGCTAGGACACTTGACAAACACCAACCGCCAGAACAAGCTGGATTCCGCCCATGTTTCTCTACGACTGATCATCTCCACACACTTATCATCAATCAAATAATAGAGAAACACAAAGAATACAAGAAGCCACTATATTTAGCTTTTGTAGATTATGCGAAAGCTTTCGATAGCTTGACGCACATTGCCATATTTTCTTCCCTCCTAAAACAAAACGTAGAGCCAACAACTTACATAGATCTCCTCAAAATCATTTATAATCACAGTACTGCTAACATAAAACTACAGTCTCCGGGCCCATCGTTTAAAATACCCAAAGGTCTTAAACAAGGCGATTCACTTTCTCCCAAATTATTCACAAGCACGAAGAAGTTTTTAAAACACTGGCAGCATCTTGGACAACACACGGCATCAATGTCGGATGCAATGTTCTAACAAATCTCAGGTTTGCCGACGACATTGTTCTCTTTGCCACATCAGCACCACAACTGAAGTTCATGCTCCAAGATCTGAGCAGGGCTAGCCGTGAAGTGGGACTTCTGATTTCTGATGAATTGGTCAAAAACACAACCCATGACTAATAGCACAAAACGTAGGGTCGAGGTAGATGGGCAAGCAATACTTTCTGTTAATGAGCACACTTACTTGGGCCAGATAGTTTCATTCGATAATACGCAAGACAAGGAGATCAGTCGTCGAATAGACAACGCCTGGAAGAGCTACTGGGGCATGAAAGAGCTAATGAAGGGAGAACTTCCGATCTCCCTGAAGCGCAAACTGCTCGACACATGTATCTTGCCCGTCCTAACCTACGGTGTGCAGACTTGGTCGTTAACTAAAACTCAGAAGTTCTGCCTCGGAGCAATGGAATGCAGTATTTTAGGCATTAAAAGATAAGACCGTGTTCGCAAAACCATACTGCGTTCCATTACAGGTGTAACAGATATAGGATTTAGATCTGCCAAGCTTAAATGGGAGTGGGCGGGTCATGTGACCAGAATGCACCCCGTTCGGTGGGCCCGGGTTTCTACAGAGTGGACGCCATCGGCCAGTCGACCCCAGGGTCGTCCTCCAACCTCCAACGCGATGGAAGGACGAGCTCGGAGCGTTTAAAAATGATTGGACGATGGTAGCTCAAGACCAGATAAAGTGGAAGGAATTGGGGGAGACCTTTGCCCAGCAGTGGGACAACTGAGGTTAAACTAAAAAAAATTAGAATGAGCATATCTTCATTTGAAGAGCGTCTTTCTCTTCTTCTGTCTCAGAGCTGACTTAAATGGTGGTGACACCATTATGACCAGTATGACGTAATATGACAGGAATGCGCGATGCGAATCAAATCGGAAGTTCTTGCGACGCATTCGTGCGAATTCGGAGATATTTATGATGCGATACAAATTCGTGGTTTTGTGCGGGAGCCCTAAGCCATGACGCTCCTTACGATGCAAAACGCGTACGTAGAAAACATCTTTAGATTTGCAGAAAGAATTGTAACATTACCAATGTCGAAAAACATTTAAAGTTATACTTACGCTCGAACAATTCTTCACGATAATTTATTTTAGCCAAAAATACAATTTACAGAAATGATTCATTTCATTGAGTATCCCAAGGGAACCACTAACGCAATGAAAAGTTCCTACGTAGTAATTTCATTCGTATCCATTCAGTCGTTATAGAGCAAGAGCCCACAACTGCCAGACCTTCATTATTTGGGGATCGTTATTATCTGTATTGGAAAAACATAAACATAGAAAATCTTCAGTTTATAAAAAACGGACATCTGGCAGTTGTGTGGTATCTTGGGCTATAAGAGATATGTGAGCAGTAAGAACAAAGAAGGTGGGTTGATAAGGACAATTTTTAGCCCATCACACTCTCGAATTTTTTATTCTCTTCATAAAAAAATATAATACAAAGAAGCAGAAAACGACAAAAACGCATAAAAAAGAGAAATAAACACTATTTTTTGTAAATAATTTCTATGTCTTACTATTTTATTTACTACGTATATTCCAAAAAAAATATTCAACGATTTGTACAAAGGTGTTTAAAAATCGAAATTGTTTTTTTTAGTATGTCTTGGACGAAAAATGGTCCTGATCTCCTTTACAAATTGTTGATTTTATAATATTAGTCTAAAGAAATAGTACTGGCTAGGTGTGTAGGTGACGAGTACTGACCGCGCTATGGACGCTGACACTGACGGGCAGCGGTGGCGGCGCGTGCGTCGCGTGCGGCACGAGACCGCGGACGAAGTAGGGCGGCAGCGCGAACCCCGGCGCGGCGTGCGCGGTCCCGCCGCCGTACTGTCGACAACACACTCTCTGTACACTGGGATACGACTCAATATCGCGTGCATGGTACGCGGTACTATCGACGCAATAAAATACACTTTTTATTTTATTTCAATTAGCCACTACACCGACTTCGGGAAGACCACGGACGAAGTAGGGCGGCAGCGCGAACCCCTGCGCGGCGTGCGCGGTCCCGCCGCCGTACTGTCGACAACACACTCTCTGTACACTGGGATACGAGTCAATATCGCGTGCATGGTACGCGGTACTATTGACGCAATAAAATACACTTTATTTTATTTCAATTAGCCACTACACCGACTTCGGGGAGAACGGGGACGAAGTAGGCCGGCAGCGCGAACCCCGGCGTGGCGTGCGCGGTCCTACCGCCGTACTGTCGACAACACACTCTCTGTACACTGGAATACGAGTCAAAATCGCGTGCATGGTGGCAACGAGGTACTAACGAAACACACAATAAAATACACTTTTAGCCACTTCACCGGCTCCGGGGTTACTTACTGCATTAGCATTAGATTAGAAGAAAAGGAAAATAAAAAATAGAAGCGGCACGGCCACGTGGTGCGACCGAAACGAGTCGCACCCGCCCGGTTGCTCGAGCTATCTCCTACGGCACAGTCGACTCAAAACCACTTGAAATATTTAACTCACGTTGACTTGCAGCTGGTATATGTGCGGCGGTTGCACGCACGGCGGGTGCGGGTGCGGGTACGCGTGGTAGAACGGGTACGGCAGCGGGTACGGCAGCGGCACGGCCACGTGGTGCGGCCGGAACGAGTCGCACTCGCCCGGCTCCGGCTCCTCGGCCGCCTGGCGCAGGTACAGCTCGTGCCAGTAGCGCGCCACCGTGTACAACACCTCCGGGTATACGCCGCCGCCTGTGACAGTAAACACACACGTCTTATATTTCTGCAAATATTACAGGGCAAAGAAACCAGTCATATTATTTTATCTTATACTAGCAGCCCGTTCCGGCTTCGCTCGCTTTAATAGTAAAAATAAGTGTTTATTTTTATAAAACAATTTTAGATTTGCCATAAGTGTAAATTCATTTTAATATTTATAGATTACCTTTTCTCGCTAGGATAGTCCAGGCCATAATCCGACACGCTGGCCCAGTGCGGATTGGGGGGCGTTCAAGTATTACGTAATGCAATTTGAGGGGTTTATTGTAAACCGTAAAGGTGCAGGTTCGCGCTGAGACCGCGACAGGCACTGGACCACAGATTACAGAAATAAAACACAGATGGAACCTTCGTGAACAACACTGTGAAGCCCGTAATTAGTCATGTTGACTTAAAATTGTCAAATCAACGTTCCAAATGACTTGTATAATGTTGTCAGTCTTAAGAAAAAAGTCCCACTATTGTTGTCTTAGCTTGGGGAATCTTCACGTATAATAAACACATCAATTGATATTTTGAAATATTAATATTATTACACCGATTATCCAAGGATTTCTTGTTATTACTATTTCCATTCTATGAAGAAAAGAATTTTGATTTTGCATGCAACTAGAAATTAACTTGAATCGCAAATAATAACATTTGTGTAATTTACTCGCTTAGATAGGTTAAACAAAAATTAAAACAACCATCTTTACCACCAAACTATTTTTGATAAAATGCATATAGGCTACCTGTATGTTATAGGTCCAAACAACAAACAAAAAAAACTAACTAAATAATCATTTTAACAGTTCACTTATTATTCATCTTTTTTTTGACAAAACAAGACTTTAAAATCAAGTAACCGTATAATATTAAAAAACTTAACAATTTAAAAACATTTCATTTTACAAACAACGTTATGCATAACATTAACTTCAAACATATCTTCCTTCAACAAATGTTTTATTTTATAAACCATCATTTTATAACCAATTATATTGCCACCGTTTCACTTAGGTAATATATCGAATGACATTACAATACAATACAAAACACTTTATTGGCACCATAAACAAAGTTGACAAGAAGTAACACATATAGTAACAAAACAAAATGGGCACAAAAGGCGATCTTGTCGCTAAAAGCGATCTTTTCCATATAACCTTTTGATTCATGAGGAAACAAAATTTGTATTATTTTGGGCAGTGGTGCCACTAACGAAATAAATAAATACACAAACATTTTATGATGTATTAATGATTTTGTTTTTTGTACATTTTTATGTTATAAATTACTCATTTTATAAATTTATAATTACCAAAATATACATTTACCAAAATTAAATTTGAAATTATACTAAATTGAATAATACAATGCCCATCAATAATTTGGTCTACGAGTATCTAAAAAAATATAAAATCTATCATCATCATCAAATATTAAAATATAAAATCTATATTTTACCCTAAATTCAGGGAAAATAATTTCTATTTAGTATCGCCACACTAACCTATTTTCGTTGAGGTGTTGTGTTCCATTCATCACCAAAATGAAATCGCCTAAATCTATACTAATATTATAAAGAGGAAATATTTGTTTGTTTGTTTGTTTGTTTGTAATGAATAGGCTCCGAAACTACTGGACCGATTTCAAAAATTCTTTCACCTTTGGAAAGCTACATTATTCCCGAGTAACATAGGCTATGGCAGATGGCGCTGCAGTTGATATCTAGGTTATTATTCGAGCGAAGCCGGAGCGGGCCGCTAGTTATATATAAATAACAGTAAATTTATTCAAATTTTCCTATGAAATTATATTCCTCTTTCCTTTTTTTGTTTTTGGGAACATTGTTTGCAATGTTTGAAGACACAAGACGGCATATTTTAAAACAAAACTTAAAATCACACGGGACTCCCGTACAACACGGAAGTCCGTTTCATACTGCGTTTCATTCATCGGCGTTTGTATTTCCTTTGTCTGCTTCAGTAGCTCTGTTCTGCGCGCTACATCTGGTTTTATTTCTGTAATCTGTGCACTGGACATTATGGTACTGTATGGGCGCCAGTTCGCGCCGAGACCGCAACAGCACAAGACCGAGACATGTGTCGCGACACATGTGTCGCGGTCACGGCGCGAACTGGCGCCCATACAATTCTATAATGTCAAGTGCCTGTCGCGGTCTCGTGTCGCGGTCTCCGCGCAAACCGCTGCTTTAACGGTGTGTCATGGACGTAATTTTTCATTTAAAAAAAGTAAGGAATTATAATTTCCCAAGTTGGCAACTTGAAAGCTTTCTAATTAGCTGGCCTCGTAGGTTAGTCGGTAGTAAGTCTGCTCACTGAGTTTTAATAAGTGACTTTGATTCCCACCCACGACAAACATTGTTGTGGTGTTTGTTCTGCCGAGTCGATAGCAGATAAAAAAATAGAATACTTTTTTTTGTATACCTCGTTCAAAATTATTATTGGTATGGGTCAACTTTTATTTTACACCAGGTTTTGAAACAAAAATGTACGGCAAACTAATCTGGTAAACTGAATAACAAGTAGTATGGTCGGGGCAGACATAAAATTAGCCTGAAATAGAAAAAATTCCGGGGAGCGATTTCTTTTTTTTAAACGTCGAAGAGGGTGGTTGGAAGTATAAATCTCGATTTTCGAACTAATCCCGGTAGAGGGTTTGCCGCCATCTTGTTTTAAAGTTTTTGTGAAATACCTCGTTAATTTTCAACTTTAGAGCAAAAATGATCGTATCCAAAGTTGTTGGAAATTTCAATTTAAATTTAAATTTCTCACAAGTTTGATTCTTGTCATTTTTACGCTAGAATCAATATTAGCAGTGATATGCTATCAAGTTTATCAAAAAAATCGTAATGGGTGGAATTTTATTTTCTTCAAATTTGGTTGTCGCATTTCTTAGGGTTCCGTACCCAAAGGGTAAAAACGGAACCCCTGTTACTGAGACTTGGCTGTCCGTCTGTCCGTCCGTCCGTCTGTCTGTCACCAGGCTGTATCTCAAGAACGGTGATAGCTAGACAGTTGAAATTTACACAGATGATGTATTTCTATTGCCGCTATAACAACAAATACTAAAAGTAAAATAATTAAAAAAGTGCGAGAACAAAAGTTGAAGAAAATAAAATTACACTCGTTACGATTTTTTTGATAAACTTGATAGTATAACTCTGCAAATATTGATCCTAGCGAAAAATTATTTCGACCAAACTTGTGAGAAATTCCAACAAAATTTCCAACAACTTTGGTTACGATCATTTTTGCTCTAAAGTTGAAAATTAACGAGTTATTTCACCAAAACTTTAAAACAATATGGCGGCGAACCCTCTACCGGGATTAGTTAGAAAATCGAGATTTATAACTTCCAACAACCCTCCCCAACGTTTAAAAAAAAAATCGCTCCCCGGAATTTTTTCTATTTCAATGTCTGCCTCGACTGAGCTAAAGTCATTTCACCCAAGGTGTTAAAACAAAGTAATCTAGTAAACTGGACTTCTAAACTAAATAAGGTACCTTTGTTGTTTTTTTTTTCGGAAATTATTGTCTTTTTGTTTACTATACCTTTAGCAGCAGCCTCGACTATGAGACAGGCGCGTTCAAGCATGAGGTCGCTCTGTTCCTTGCATTGAAGTACGGCGCGCTGTATCTCGTTGTAGTTCAGCGCGTGCGCGTGAGGGAGCACTGACAGCGCCAGCTCTGCGGCCGCGCGGACCGTCGCCATGTCGCGTCCCGATGAAGCCTGTGGATATATGTTAACAAATAATTAAAGTTATGATCTATATACATACATAATCCATAGATATCGCCTCGCCTAACCTTGTACATGGCGAATTTCTTTTAATACTGGAAGATATTTCTCTTAGCAATAAGGTCGTTTGTGGCGCTAGTACTGTTGCAATATTAATGTTTTTGAGTCACAGTAAAGAGTTATTCATCTTTAAACATTAAAATGAATCCCTATTTGCCTATTTCCCTTGGTCATAGAATCACGAATGGACAACTGGACTGGATTTCGATAAAGCTTTTTTTTTACTGTATTTTTTACTGCGAATAGAAGGTTCCCCTAATAGGAAAAAATGAGAATGCTGTTTGGAAATTTAAAAAAAATGGGATAAACTAAAATCTTGGAAAAAACTCATAGCGTACAATAATATTACGCAATAAATATACACGACAAACTACCCACGATAGTAGAAAAAAAATGTATCAAATATGCATGCCATAATATATCAAACTTAAAAAGTTCAAAAGAGATAAATGAGATGATTGTAACCTTATCCGCAATTCCGGCCGCTTCCGGAGGAGTTAAATGGCCTTCCCAAGCGTCGATCAGAAACAAAATGGCGGGAGCACCTATGTCCATCGCTTGACCTGTAAAACGAGACGTAATTATAATAAACACCAGTAGCACTACACAGTACAGTGTAACTCCTAACTTATGCTTTTGTTAAAGGTAAGATGGACTAACTTTTGCAGTAATAAAAGAGGACCAATTCCTACAAAAGCGACCAAAGCGAAGTTGGTACAAATAACATTGGTAAGTAGGTACATATAGACTACAGGCCCGTGAACAAAATTTACGTAGTAAATGAACCACCCGGAGACCTATGTAGGATGATAGAAGGGTATAAAGTAATAAGATTCAGCACCTATGCCGTCACTTGTAAGCTGTCCAAATGAGTACAGTCGAAGAGGGGGGATTGCAACCCTCGATCATTTCTCCTTGTCGCTTGATTTTTGTACGGCGTTGCAGAATAATAAATTAGAAGAGGTATTGAAACTATAAACATTATAAATTTTATGTTTTTTTAATTATTAGTTTGTCGGAAAAATTCGTGATTTTCCGACGATTTACAGATTAAATTTGGGCATTTGATTATGTACGGCATTGGTTCCATACAGTTTCAATACCTCTCCTAATCCATTATTTTGCAATGCCGTACAAAAATCATGCGACAAGTAAAAATGATCAGGGGTTCCAACCCCCCCTCTTCGACTGTATCCAGTTGGACAGCTTACAAGTGACGGCATAGTGCTGAATCTTATTATGTACTTTATACCCTTCTATCATCCAACACAGGTCTCCTGGTGGTTCATTTACTACGTAAATTTTGTTCACGGGCCTGTAGTCTAACAGAACTACAAAACAGATATGAAATAATGTCATTGACAGTGCACTCATTAAATATTAGAAAACTCGCTTGCTTCCCCAAGTACCCCGCATTTATATGATGCACAAGATCTAATTGACTAGTTGTGTAGTGCGTTGCCAGGATTGTTTCGATTTCACCATTATTTCTCAAGAAACTGTATTACTGTTCAATAAATAAATAGTACATTATAACTACCCAGTACAGCTTGTAGACGCGTTCCTGAACACAGCCCACACAGATATATTAAAAAAGTGTGTGTCAAATACACTTTTTTCCCGGTCTAACAGCATCAAACTCTTTGTATTAAGAGCGTTCGCGCTCTTAACGCTCGATAAATGATGTGCCGAAGTGAATTAACACTAAACAGCCTCTAAACAGTTCTATAGAGGTTTTCGGAATATGTATCGAGTTTTAACAAAAGTTGTTTGTTTAATTGTTTGTTTAAACGGATGCAGGCTGATTACCAGTAACCCTATAAATATTTATATGGTAACACTTACCCGTGATCCAACTGACATGCGAAGAGTAGGTGCGACTGAGCCAATTCGCGCTCACACAGTTATGCAGCCCCAGCGCATATAGACCCAATTGGAAGGCAGCCATGTGAAGACCCCTACCGATTATAACAAGCAGGTTAAAGCTCGAATTCTAACAAGGACGTCTACTCTCTTTCTACGAAAACGTAATTTCGTAATAAACTCGCGACTTTCCTACTCCGATTCTACTTGGATCCGTCGTTTTGTCCGTTTAAATGTTCTTAGGTCTCTAATTAGAGTAGGTTTAGAACATTTAAACGTCAAACAATGTTCGATCGGACGAAACGAAGTAGAACCGGAGTAGGAAAGGAGACGTCCTGGACGTCTACTCTAATTCAACGAAAAACGTAATTCCGAAATAAACTTGCGATTTTCCAACTCCGATTCTACTTCGATACGCCGTTTTTCCGTTTAAATGATCTAAGCCTACTCTAATTAGAGTATGCTTAGAACATTTAAACGTCAAACAACGTTGTATCGAACGAAACGAAGTAGAACGAGAGTAGGAAAGTCGCGAGTTTTTTTTCGAAATTTCGTTTTCGTAGAAACAGAGTAGACGTCCAGGTCACTAAGTATTATTATTAAGAGTCTTGGAACAGTGGTCACTTAAGTATTACTGGACCGCAATATGGTCAGCACAGTATTACATGAAGTAAATGATTTATTTTATATTACACTCAACTATCCACATATTTTCTAACGAAAATAATAACGCCACATTATGAAATCATATTCTAATATTAGTTTGTTTACTGCAGTCAACGTGACAAGGACAACTATATCGGAACTTCAATTTTAGAATGAGGAGTTTCAGCATGCCAGATTAATGAAAAACCAGCCAAAAATAGTTCTTAACTGCGCCACAGGTAGGCTATAATGTTTCGATCTGTTAAAGAAATTTCATATGCATATATTAATGTTTTTCTTTTGAAATATTATTTTACCAATCAATCGCTCATAATATTATCTGTAATTCTGAAAGTGTCCTATTGACCCAATTATATTGAACATTTGATGCAAGTGATAGAAACAGACTATCGTTTTAGAATACCTTAAATTACAAGCAGTAATAATAAATCATAATTAATTCCGTAACAGTTATTGTTACTGTAGTTTTGAGACAAAATAAAAGTAACCTGTGTGGTCCATGATGTTCCCTGGCGCAAGAGGTTTGCGTGAAGAGACTGGTGCTCGAAGATCCTCCGGCTTTGAACAGCACAGACTTGGCTAGCTCAAACATGAAGTGAGCAAACGCTTCTGACGGCTGATTTGGCACAGATGGGTATACGCGTTTGCCCTTATATCTGAGAAAATAAAGGTCCAGATCATGTATTTAATTATTAAACTCACAATATATAATAAAATAGAAGTGTAACTGGTAAGGACTCAAAACCATACTCCACATATTTTTAAAAGCTCTTTTGTGTAGGCTGGACCATTTCCACAGCTTTCCAAACTACCCTTTGATATTTATGTCGTTTGGTAGAAGATCTTCGGGTAGTGGAACTCGATCCAATGATCAGTTACTTTAACATACCATGGCCAAGATACAGTATTTAGAACTGTCGAGTGTTGTCACTAAGGTACGATTTGTACGAAGGCGTGACGTCACAACCCCCACTACGGAAGTTTGATGATCTATATCATTGTTGATTTTAACTAATTTGATAAAACAAAAAACACGTGTCCCATATTTTGCTATAATCTACCTGACGGACTAATTATTATTAGAATGGTATATTTTTGACCCAGTCATCATGCTATATCCCGTTGGCTGGCCTGGTGACTTAGGTGGTAGTAAGTCTGCCGTGGGTAGTGGATTCGATCCCCACCCAATGCGAATATTTGTGATGAATACACATATATGTACTGTACCTGGGTGTTTTCTATGTATAATAAGAATGTATTTAAAATAAATAAGTATTATATCAGCTATCTGGCTTAAGCTTTGCTTAGTTTGGGCAGTCTATTAAATCATACAGTCGTTCGACGAAGCCGTCCAGACGGGGCAATCGTGCGGGGCGTGCGGGTGAGACGCGGGAAGCGTGCTCTTGCATTGCCTACATTAAAATGTTAGTATTGCAGGATCACGACTCAGGGTTGACGTCTTCCGTATGTTTTAATTTTATTTTAGTGCCACGTTTTTAAAAAAGCATTTTTGTTTGCGACAACCCTACCCGTGTACCCTAGACATTATCGACGTTTCTTCCAAGATCAAAGGCGATGAACGACTGGTAGTATTTCTTTATACTGTGGTTTTACTTTATACTGTTAGATGGTTTTGTGTGTGAAATCTCCATTATTTATTTATTTATATAAACATTACCTGGCGTCCTTGATGGGTCGCGACGGTGGGTGCGACGAGTGCGATGCGTGCGACGTGTGCGGTGCGTGGGAAGAGTGCGCGGGGGGAGAAGGCCCTCCCTCGATCACCGCCAGTCGCTCCATGTCGTTCGATACCCCGCAAGCACCTACGCCTACACTACCCTGCGACATCAATATATTACATTAATATACAATAATCTTACGCCTTACGCCAAAAACTATGTATTTTAAATGAACACATCTTAGCTATCGATGGGGTGAGGCTCATCGATATAAATCAAAAGATGTGCCCTGAGCACCTTGAAATTGTTAACAAATTACGTCTCTGTGTGTAGCGTGAGTGGTATACAACTACCAATCTACTTGACCCTTAGAATCGCTAGCGATTCTACTTATTTTGGTTGTTGACAACGAATAGCGATAGGTATAAACGTCCGTCGTCCACCGCTTCCTGCAATTGACTAAAACAGAAAGAGTGAGCTCACTCTTCCCAACGATAACATAATTCCGTGCGCTTGAAGTTTGGGAGGACACATCAATTGATTTATATTGACGGCGAGGGTCTGTAAAAAGCTGTAAGAACAATGAACACACTGCAAGCAATCTACAGCTCCTACCTCACATACTGAATGAGTCAACTAACTTCTTTATAACCGCAGTCCATTAAATCATAGTCGTTCAACGACGCCGTCTAGACGGGGCAATTGTGCGGGGCGTGCGGAGTGAGACGCGGGAAGCGCGCTACCACCATTTCCAACATTACAATGTTAGTATTCGTGAGCGCGGTTCAGTTTTCGGGTTTATCTACCCGTGTTAGAGACTAGATCATTTTCGATTAGTGTCATTTTCGCCGTTTCTTACAAGATCAAAGGCAATTTACTACTGGTAGTTTTTTTATTATTATTATTTTGTTGGATAGTCCATTTATCGAAGAATGCTATAGACTATATAAGATTACGCTATCACTATGATCGTAGAACGAATGAAGAACGTAACAAAAAGTGGCCAAGTGCGAGTGGGACTCCCGCACGAAGGGTTCCGTATCATTAGTAAATAAACGGCGAAAACGAAAACCTCTTTGGCTTTATTCGAAATTTCTTATACATCGCAAATCGCAATTTCCGCAGACAGGCAAAAAGTCTTTTTAAAATATTGATTTTTGGGTCATGATTCTGTCGATGAATTCGACATCGCGATTTATTTTTACTAGTGGCGCAATCTAGTTTTTTGGGACGGACTAATCGAGCAAAAATCAAGTTTGTTGTATGGGAGCCCCCCGTAAATAATATTTTTATTTTATTTGTAGTATTTGTTGTTATAGCGGCAATAGAAATATCATCTGTGAAAATTTCAACTGTCTAGCTATCACCGTTCTTGAGATACAGCCTGGTGACAGACGGACGGACGCACGGACGGACGGACGGACAGCCAAGTCTCAGTAATAGGGTTTTGTTTTTACCCTTTGGGTACGAAACTCCAAAAATACGATAAATTATTGACGTGCGCTGAAGTCCGTGACCGCATGTGTTTATCTTTTAAGATTACGTCAGCATAAACCTTTTTACGATAATCAAAATTGTTCTAAATCTGAGTTGGTACGACCAATCTTCGACAGGTGTCGTAGCAACGAGCGCAAGGTACATATCTAATCAAATATAAAAATCCTGAAAAACAAAAAATGATTGACATATTTTATTACCTGTGGAAGCATGTGTGGTTGATGCTGCGGATGCGGCGGGTGTGCCGGGTGTGCCGAGTGTGTCGGATGTGCCACGTGTGCCGGATGTGCCACGTGTGCCGGATGTGCCACGTGTACTGTCGGAGCGTGCTGTTGCGGCTCCATCCGGTACAGGATGCGTGGGTTCGTCGAGTAGTACATACTGACCATCGGCCCTTTTGTTAGCGGGTGGATCTCGCGGTCCAGCAGCTGAAATAACATACAACAAACAATTACAAAGGAACAATCTGAAAATTTTATAATTTCCCAAAAAAAAAACAATTCACAGTCCACTGAAATGTGTTTTTTAACTATGTATTATAGGTTTACACTTGACCGCCATCTCGCCTGATGTTAAGCGACGACGGAGCGTGTTTACCTAGAAGAAACCGATTCACTCTCGATTTGAAGACACAAAGATTGTAACCATAAGGACATTTTCATGCCTTCGTTCATCCCTTGTTTCACCTTCTTATGGATTAAATAAGAAGTAGACCACATTAGCATTTTACATTAGACGAGATGGCACTCAAGCTTAATATTATAATAATTTTGTAGTGGTAGGACTCTTAGCATAGTCCGCCTGGGGATGTACCACATCTTTGCCAGTTATTCTACTGCCAAGCAGTAATGTACAAACATTACTGAGTTCCGGTTTGAAGGGCAACGTTTCCAGAGAAATTACAGGGCTTAGAGATATAACACGTTAGATCTCTGGGTGACGAACGCAGTATAGTGCTAGGTGATGATTTGGACTCTTCATGTTCCTATAGCTGCGTGTCGCTGTGCTGTCATGTGGCAGGCATGTTCTTACCATCAGGCACATGTCCTGCTCGTCTCGTCACTCTTTATTAAAAAAAAATATAAACAAGT
This sequence comes from Ectropis crepuscularia, assembly GCA_963693475.1. Taxonomy (NCBI): domain Eukaryota; kingdom Metazoa; phylum Arthropoda; class Insecta; order Lepidoptera; family Geometridae; genus Ectropis; species Ectropis crepuscularia. Next base: position 12,681,452 of record OY856346.1, read on the forward strand.
TCAGTCACACTATACCTTATTCATGATCCGCGACAATTTGACGGGGTCGTCCTTGTAGTAGGACAGCAGAGTGATGGCCAACTCGCCTCGCTGTCGGCGCGTGCCCTCGCACAGTAGCGGGTGCTCCGCTTCGGACACGTTGGCCTTGAGACCCAGCGCGGACACGGCCGCTTCGAAACCTAAGATCTCGTCGTGGGGAAGCCTCATCTGAGAAAAAAGATACCGTTTTAATAACAAAAGTTTTTCATTCTTGCCTTCGTATATTGAAATATTATACATATTGAACACTTTTTTGAAGTAAAAACTTGTTTTGGAGCGCCACAGATAGATTTTTCGTAGGCTGTGAAAACTGAATTGAACTCTAGCATCCCGCGTGCGTGACGCTAGAGTTCAACTCTGTTTTCACAATCATAAGAAATTTTCGGGTAAACTCGACCATGGCCATTGGCCATCTAGAAATGCGTCAGCATCGTTGGCCATGGTCAGGGCCACGCTCTCCGGTGTTACCCGCGTAGTTTCCAAAGTGAGCTATCAAATTCTGAGTTACTTATATAAGTTTTCACTTCTATCGGCAGTTTCTATGACTACCAATTTGGGTTTTTTTTTTTACTGAAAAAATATTTTATTTTGATGGACGAAATTTGTGAGTTCGCTTCACCGATATGCGTAATAGCAGTGTATCAGTAGCTATACAGGTGACGTTTTGTGTAACATTAGTGTTGTTTTATACTAAAATTCTAAATGAATGAGGGTCATAGGAAAGAAATTTTCATTTCTATGGGCAGTCACTGTGACTGTAATTTTTTTTATTCTATGGGGAAAAAATTGATAATGCAAGATGGCCATAAACAGAACATACGATTTACGATCTGTGCATTGATGCGCAGTAGAAGAATTTCAGAACAAAATATCGGCTGTGATGTGTAATATGTTGCCCGCCCGATTTTAAGACCAACTAGTTTATCCTAGGCCAAATCAGTTTATACTTTAGGTGATACGATAAACCGATACAGCCTAGGCTAAACGGGTAACATATACATGTTACATGTGATGCAGTCCTATGAACAAACTTCAGGAGTTACTGAGTTCAGTTCAAAACTATATTAGTGCACTATAGTTTCTTCACTATAGAAGTTTTATACAGTGTTATTGTTCAAGGGAAATCAGCATCTAGAATATAATTATTATTTATTCCTGTTTTTTTTTCTAAAACTATAAATTATGACAACACGTCCCCATGGTGAAACCGCAAAAAATATGTAAAACTTTTTACTACTTACATGATGTTTATTGTCGTTAACCGAGAGAACTAGCACATCGAACAGAAAGCTTGCCAAAGCGGTGGGTAACAATGCCGGCCCTCGGTTTCTGAAAACATTTTAATTTGTTGAACTTCTGGTTGCATGTAAAACGTATTTTTACGATTACTATGGTCATAGACAGCTACAGCCCATATAGTACAAATTTTTGACTGAAATTGGCATATCCAGGTTTCTATAAAGTATTTTTTGTTTGAGTCAAGTTCAGATAGATATTTAATGGTATTTCATTGGCAGAAAAGATCTTCCAATAAAGTCAGCGAAGTGTTATTCGGATTCGCGCACGAAGGGTTTTGTATCATTTTATCTATTTCATAAACTGACTACTCACAACAAAATCAATACACACATGCTACCATATAGAGTTTATTATTGAACACACCAAATAAAAATAATTTACAAGTTGAAACAATTCATACATTTAAAGCTAGTGCGGCGATTGCCACCTTATCGCTACGAGACGCCACTCTCCTCTGTCTCGATCATTTTACTGTCACGAGCCACGTAGAGAGAATCCTGTCCCGTTCTCTCTACGTGGCCGAGCCAGCGATGCTTATAAGATTAAGTTTCACCCAAAAAGTGATATTCAGCCACTAGGTTTTCTATTTCGACATTCTTCCTGGCAGTAACAACATTCTTACCTCAGCATACCGTCGCGTAGTTGTTCCGCCTTCTCCCTAGCTAAGGCCAGCTGTTCGGGGCCAGTTGGAAGCTTCTTCAACAGCGCCACGAGCTCGGTCTCCTGGTTGTTGAGCTTCACCTCCAGGGCCTTGGTGCTGGCAGGAGGTCGGATCATCTCCAGAGCGTACAATCCTACGCGGAACGCTAGCTCGTGGTGTTCGTTGAACTCGGCTAGAACCTAATAGCAGGAGTATAATTTACAAAAATGGAAAAACATTAATTTATTTAATTTCAGTTCTATCTCGGAGTTCACAGATGATCTGCGGGATCTAAAATCACCTTGCTCTTTTTACAACCAAACTGCTCGTACCTTAAAAAAACGACTGTTTAATAGTTGATGTTCCAAAGTCTCGAACTAAGACGTTTCTGACTGTCATTATGAATGCAAATGTGTAACCCCAGAAAAAAAGACAACTTTCATATAAAATTATTACGAACAATGTATGGAACAGTTACTATTACAAAGTTGCCGGAATAGTAAAAGTAGCCAAGAAACTTAAGAAAAATATCCATTCTATATAGTTATCGAGTTTTAAAAAAAAAATCGAGTATTTCTCAAATTTCAAAACAGCGTATCCGTTATTAGATAAGTATACGTACTGTGCATAAGAATGCGCATTTGGCGAGCGTAGCGGACGCCAGACAGGACAGGCGATGCGCGGCGGCGCACATTCTGGGCGGGAGCAAGTGCTTCTTCTTGATCTTCTTGTCATTCGGAGACACAGATGACCCTGAGAGCGACGGCGGCCGAGCTAGCAACTCCTAGACGAGACGAGACAAATCGAATTATTTGTAAGGTAAGATAAGATAAGAAAACTCTTTATTAAAAGCCAAATAACAAAGAAGATAACTTATAAAGGAAACTTAAGAACTATTATTAAGTTGACACAGTAACTACTTAGAGCAATATCTTCCGGGCAACCGTGCACAAACTGGATTCTATACACAGCAACGCGGCCCTTAATATTTCAGGTAAATTAAAAAATACCTAATAGCTTTGGTAAGTAGTAATAATATTACATATTGGTAGAAATCGGTAAAACTTCTACATCCGTGTGACAAATCTTTTTCTAAAGACGTATCCATGCGATTGTCTAACAAAGGCAACCTTGGTACTTTCTATAGTATTCGTCAGAGAGGGCGGTTATTAAACTGGTATATCACATCAAACAACTGAAAAACAACCTGCACAACACAATCAGGGTACTGGACACCCTTTAAGTTATCAAATTGTTTCATCAGTTTAAAAATCAATAGCCCGCATCAAATTCGTAGTCAGACTAAACACAACACTAACCGTATCAGTGTTAAATTACATAATTACTTACCTTGGCTAGCTTGGCGCCGAGCGCGCACGCATCACGCGCGTGGCCATGCGCCTGCAATCCCTCCGCGCGCGCGAACGAAACCTCCCAGTGGGAGGACCACGCGCCTCGGCCATTGCCCATCCCGCCCATCTGTGGGCAATACGAACTGTTACAACAGCGACTCATTTTAAGTATGTATAATATGTTTTTTTACATCATAGAGTGACGAGTCTAGCAGACATGTCTACCCATAACAGCACAGTGACACGCAGCTCTGCGAACATGAAGAGTCCAAACCATTACATAGCACTGCACTGTCTCGATGTCAGGTAGTGATTTTTGAAATCTCGTGTCACGATGTTTGTGTACGTACTCGGCAAAATCGGCTCGACCAAAACTTCGTTCCTATCTGGTGTCCCATGACACCACATCATTTTTCTTACGAAGATTATATCAGCAATCTGACTTCCATAGTACAAGTTTTCCTTAGTTAGAGCTAGATGGTGTTGTGTGAGAAATGTCCTCCATTTTTTTTAAAGTAAAAACTTCATTTGTTGCACCACACAGATTTTTCGTGGGCTGTGAATTGAGCTCAAGCGTCACGTTCGTAAATGAAAGAAATCTTCGGATAAATTCGGCTGATCTAGATGGCCATGGTCATGGTCACGCCGTTAATTTCCAAAGTGAGCTGTCAAATTCGGAGTTATTAGTCTTCACTTCTATCGGCATTTAAGTAATTATTTTGGGAGTTTTAAAGCGTCTGTTAAGCAAAACGGCCGACGGAAAGTGTCTGGCAGTATTGGGGCCTTAGTTCCTATGACTGCCAATTTTTTTTTATTTATCTTTTTTCAAGCACGCCAAAAGAATAACTTCAATACTCACCCCGCTAGAAGTGGCAGCACTGCTTCCCTCCCCCGCGGCGGCCGCGAGTCGTCTCGCCGCCGCGGCGTCGTAGTAATACATGTTACACTCGTCGTCGGACACGGAGTCGTCGTGCGAGACGCGTCGCGGCGCGTCGTCCGACGACACGGGCGGGGACGACGACGAGTGCGACTCGTTGTCGCCGCTGCTCGCTTGAAGTATCTCCTCCTCGTTCTCGCAAAAACCTTCAACAAGGGAATTATAACGACAAAACTCATGTCTAATAAAAAAAATTGGGGATATTTTGTTTTATAATATAGAGTGACGGGAGGACCAGAACATGCGCCTGATGGTAAGTACCACCGTGTCAGTTAGCTATTGGAACATGAACAGTACAAATCATTACCTAGCATTCTATGTCCTATAATTTCGTAGCGGTAGGACGGTTTGCAGAGTCCGTCTCGGGAAGTACCACACCTTTGGCAGTTATTCTACCGCCAAGCAAAGCAGTAATGTGCAAACATTACTGTGTTCCGGTTTGAAGTTCAATGTTGCCCGTGAAATTATAGGGCACTAGCGGCCCGTTCCAGCTTCGCTCGGATAATAACCTAGATACCAACTGCAGCGCCATCTGCCGGGCTGATTTGTGAATCTAAATCATCGAGGGCCCTACCCAAACACATACAGAAAAATTCATTCAAATCGGTTCAGCCGTTTAGGAGGAGTTTACTAACAACGAAAAGTGGGATTGATTTTTATATATATAGATAGAGATAAAACATCTTTTATCTCGGGGTGATGAGGGCAGTGCAGTGCTAGGTAAAGATTTGGACTCTTCATGTTCTAATAGCTGCGTGTCACTGTTCTGTTATGTAGCAGGCGTGTTGCTTACCATCAGGAACATGTCCTGCTCGTCTCGTCACTCTATACTATGAACTAAAAAAACTCGATAACAATGGTAATAGAATTATAGGAATTTATTACTGTTACAGATACAGAATAAATAAATACGAAATGAATGGGATATATAAGTTTTAAAGCAAGCTAAAAGCTATTTACCTTCCGACGAAACACTGGAGTGGTTTTCATCGCTAGGTCCAGAATCCCTGGTTTCGGACGGGCCATCGCCGGATCCACAAGCCTAAAGGATACAAAAGACACTTACTTTTAATTGTTTTTTTTTTTTTGTTATTGTACATATTATGTTTTGATATTTCGATATTCAACCCACTTATTTCTTTATTATTGTAATATCACATGAATTCCATAAAATTAGAAATAGCTACACAATATACCAGCGCTTGACTATCATTTCTACCCAATGCACAGTACAGCCCTTTTCAGACCTTTTCGAGATGTATGTCATCATCATCAGCCTGTATTCGTCCACTGCCTCTCCTATGATACGCCACTCAGCCCGATCCTCGGTCTTACTGCTCCAACCGCCACCAGCTGTCTTTCGAATATCGTCACTTCATCTAGTCTAAGGGCGTCCTACACTACGATTACCGATTCGCGGTCTCCACTCCAGAACCCGTCTGCCCCAACGGTTATCGGGTCTGCCCACTGCCACTTCAGCTTGATGTACGGTACCGCCGTAAAATTGTAAATACAGGCACTTTAATAAAACGTGCGAGACTATAAACCGTAGGTTAGCTTAGTGTATTATCTAACGTTACATTGTAAGTTAGGGCTGAGCATAGATCATTTCCGCAACTAAGTACCATCTATACATGAGCCGTAGTTTCAAGAAAATTTCAGGGAATTTATATCTGTAGGTAGGTAATAAAAAAGGGACCAAAAGCGTGATTTTAGAGCATTGTGAATATATTAAAATGATTTTTTTTTTCAACAAATATTTAGATTACCTGAGATGTGCCTGGCATTTTCATGTCTACGTTCATACGACTGCCGCGACGTAGCACAGCAGAGCGATGCACCGGGTCAGGGTTGGTGAGGCGATAGCTTAGCGACATTTCGTTGTTGAGCACGGCTTTCGATGAATTCACCTATAACATGAGAAATTAGTACGTAAATTATTAAAGTTTCGTGATTCGAACTCAAATCGAAAACATTACATAGAATTTGATCGTGATCTTTAATGTTATTTTTAGAAGTAAAAACTTCTTTGGCCGCGTTTATTTGATAGGTAAAATGTTGTAGGTTCGCTTCACCAACATGCTAATGTTAACTGTTCATTTTTATCTATTAGTATTTAAATCTATAGCATGTACTGGTCTGATATCAGACTTACGCATGCACATGTTAGATTAAGGGTTCCTTGGAACCCTTCACCTAACGTTAAAATTGACTAAATGGGTGGTTTATATGTGTCAAATCCTGATTATTGAGATATTTTATATGAAATATCTATCACCCATCCAAAAATCGTCTTAACGCTCACAGCACACGGTCAGGTATATTTTTTTTTTTTTTTTTTTTTTATAGCATAGAGTGACGAGACGAGCAGGTCATGTGCCTGATGGTAAGCAACATGCCTGCCACATAACAGCACAGTAACACGCAGCTATTGAAACATGATAGTCCAAATCATTACCTAGCACTGCACTGCGCTCGTCACCCAGAGATCTAAGATATTATGTCTCTAAGCCCTGTAATTTCTCTGGAATCATTGCCCTTCAAACCGGAACACAGTAAAGTTTGCACATTACTGCTTGGCGGTAGAATATTTGGCAAAGGTGTGGTACTTCCCCAGGTGGACTCTGCTAAGAGTCCTACCACTACAAAAATATCAACAAATGTCACTAAAAAACTACAAATGTCAGGTATATACAGGGTATTTGATAATCAGCCCGCATTCTTTTAAGGGGATGTTAAGTACATTACATACGTCAACTTTTGTTCTACAGTTAATAAAAAATTTTTTGGGATATGTATTGAGTTGTCATTTCTAGCTCTGTTTAGCGGTTTTTTACTGTTTCTTTTTTGTTGTTATTCACTTCGCCACATTATTTATCGTGCGTTAAAGAACGCGCGGGTTCTTATTACGTCTTGTTACGAAGATTGCGATGCTTTTAGAAATTTTTAAAGCAAGTACATTTTTTTTTGTTTTGTCTGGGAAAAATAAATTATACGAATTTTTATTAACTGTAGAACAAAAGTTGACGTATGTAATGTACTTAACATCCCCTTAAAAGAATGCGGGCTGATTATCAAATACCCTGTATATACCTGACCGTGTGCTGTGAGCGTTAAGACGATTTTTGGATGGGTGAAATCTTGAACTCTAAATATTAGATTAGATTTTATATACCTGCATAATCTAATCTTTTGATCTGTGTACAGAATCTTTAAACAGATTATCGTACGAGTAAGGATCCTAATCATTACAAACACCTGTCTTTAAGATTATAGCTGTATTCTTAGTATAATAGAACCCTATGAAAAATGAAGTGATCGAATGACTAATTGACCAATACTAAAAAAAAACACTTTAAAGTCCTGATAGAGGAAAATATAACCAACCTGATGAACCCCATCATGTTTCTCCAGATGCCTGAAGATAGTGAACGGGCTGTGGTACAGCGGGTTCAGATCCTTGGTGTAAGTGACCCCGGGCACGGAGTAGTCGTCCCACTCGAGGAAGCACGCCTCCATGGCGGGATTGAAGCCGGGGAACACCTCGTCCTCGCTGATCCCGTTTATGTACGGCGGGTGAGCGTGGCCGCGGGGCGGGTGACGCGTGTGCGATGTGCTAGTCGTTATGTGGGTGTTGTTACGGTTCTTTGCCACCTGAACGGAGACATTGAAAATGAGAAAAACTTTTCGAAGTGAAAACTTCTTTTGGCGCGCCTAGACAGATTTTTCGTGGGCTGTGATATGAATTCTACCGTCACGCTCGGATATGATAAGAAATCATCAGGTAAACTCGGGGCCATAGCCATTGGCTATCTAAATGCGTCATCCAATGGGAAATGCTAAAAGGGCGTGGCCTGCCTATCATGGCATGGCCATCTAGAAATGCGTCAGCCAATGGGAAATGCTGGTGCATTTCTAGATGGTCATGCCATTATGATTAGGCCACACCCTCCGGTTAAACCAGTGTAGTTTCCAAAGTAAGCTATCAAATTCTGAGTTATAAGTTTTCACTTCTATCGGCAGTTCCTATGACTGCCAATTTTTTTTTACATAGTTTATGAGAGACGAGACGAGCAGAACCAGTGCCTGGTGGTAAGCAACATACCTGCCACATAGCACCAGTGGCACGCAGCTATTGGAACAAATCAAATCATTACATAGCACTGGAATGCGCTCGTCACCCAGAGATATAAGATCTTTTATCACTATACCCTGTAATTTCACTGGAAACATTGCCCTTCAAATCAGAACTCTACTAATGTTTGGACATTACTCGTTGGCGGTAGAATAACTGGCAAAGGTGTGGTACTTCCCCACACGGACTATGCAAAGAGTCCTACCACTAAAAGACATTAACAGAATATTGTAACAGAAATGTACAAAACAACAGTAGAATAATCCAATAGGATTTTTTTACATTTGTAAATATTATCTTTGAATATCAGTGTGGTATCCATAGCCTTGCCATGTCATAATGTTATCAAGTGCAATAAAGAGTTAATTTACTTATCCATCTTGTTTACACAACACACAAATTTTGAATGCTAAATATACTAAGTCTAATGCATGGTCCTCGTTATTATTAACAACTATTGCAACGAAATTAAATCTGAGTCCACGAAAAGTAGAGGTAGTCTGATAATTTAAAAACTCATTAAAAAAATTTCATAGAACACCTCCACATCTCACAATAGAAAGAATGTCAAAGCGAAAGGCTTTGCACTCATAGTTAGGCCGTGGCTGCGTAGCGGAAACTATAGTGGAATAGAGGCGAAAAAGTTATATTTGAGAATCCTGAAGTGAACAATAAAGGCGCCGTTAAATAGATGTTTTAAGAAAGGTATCTATCTACACGAGGATATGTGTCATCCGCCAACCTGCATTTAGTCAGTGTGGTGAATCCAGAAAGGTCCAGTGTCCCAGCAGTGGGAATATAAAATAAGCTGTTTAATATTTCAGTTTATGTCAATGGACCTATAAATAAAAAGACGAATTACCCGACCTAAACTTTGGCAACATGAATACTAGGTAATTGCCCTCTGCTCGCTCAGTCATGCACTCTCCAGTGTCGAGGGCAGTCCGTATATCGTTTTTAGGTATTTTGGTTAATATTGTGACATGAACAGAAGGAAAAATGCTATCCTGTGTTTTTAGATATTGTAAAAATTATACTGCAACTGTCAGAGCTTGTTTAATGTTTAATATCATGCGTAAGTAGCACTATGATTCTTTTTTTAAATTATTTGGTATGTATTTAGTTTGGTTTTTTTATTCCTACAAATCGAAAGAGCGAGATGCATACAGACTATATGCATCTTGCTCTGACTGTATGATACAGTATGTTACAGTACGACTGTGTGAAACAATATGTTACAGTATGACTGTATGATACAGTCAGATTAGAACGAGAGATCCGATTAACTTCGCTAAACGTATATCTTTTCCTTTCCAACAACCGATATTCTGGAAATGTTGTCTCTTTTTTCCGCGTCATATTTATTAATACACTAGCTGTTACCCGCGACTTCGTCCGCGCGAAATAAATACTGAGGTAACTCAGGCAATAACTAATTTTACACCCAGACACATTTACTAAAACCAGGTTATAATAAAACAATTTCATCAAAATCGGTTCAGTTGTTTAGGTGTGAAAGCGTATTATAAGAGACATTCGTCCCCCATTTCAACTTCAATTTCATCCCCATACAGTTCGAAATTACGAAATTGCTAGAGCAAAAATTTATTGGCTTCGTGCCAAGTGCCTATATAAAGAGTTTCATAGTTTTATCTTCAACGAATGGAAGCTTCCACGTATACTTTCATCCCCCATTTCAATCCCAATTTCATCCCTATATAGTTCGAAATCACAAAATTGCTAGAAAAAATATTCGTTTGCTTTGTGTCAACTGTCTATATTCAGAGTTTCATGGTTTTATCTTCAACAGTTGGGATCTTCCATGTTGACATTCATCCCCCATTTCAACCCCAATTTCACCCCCGTACAGTTAGAAATTACAAAATTGCTAGAACAAACATTCGTGTCAATTGTCTATTTACAGAGTTTCATGGTTTTATCTTCAACGGTTGGGAATGTCCATATTGACATTCATCCCTCATTTCAACCCCAATTTCACCCCCGTACAGTTCGAAATTACGAAATTGATGGCACAAACATTCGTTTGCTTCGTGTCAAGTGTCTATATACAGAGTTTCATGATTTTATCTCCAACGGTTGGGAATTTCCATATTGACATTCATCCCTCATTTCAACCCCAATTTCACGCCGTACAGTTCGAAATTACAAAATTGATAGAACATGCATTTAATTGCTTCGTGTCAAGGGTCTAGATACAAAATTTGATAACTTTGAAAATCACGTTTCATACAAAATTTTCATACAACCGTTCATCCCTTGTTTCACCCTCTTAGGGGTTGAATTTCGCAAAATCCCGTCTTAACGAGCGCCTACGTGCTAAAAGGGACCTTCATGCAAAATTTCAGATACCTAGCATTTGTAGTTTCTGAGATTCCTTGATGAGTGACCTTTCGCTTTTATATATATAGATATGGAAGTGTAAGTATACGTGTATATGTGCAGGTTGCAGAAGTGATATATTGCGTAATTGTTATTCTATAACGATTATATATGTAATACTTTGTTGGTTTATGTACTCGTTTTTATGAATAATAGTTTTTACCCGCGACTTCGACCGCCCGAAATAAATACTGAGGTAACTGTATTTGTACACACATACAAATTTACGTTTACTAAAAACCGCCTATATTTAAAAAAATACACAATTTCATCAACATCGGCTCAGTAGTTTAGGCAGCGTAACCGACAGACAAATAGAGTTACTTTCACATTTACAATATGGACTTTAAGTGTATAGTTGCAAAATTTCAAAATTGTATCGTCAACAGTGATGAACTTCCATATTAAGTTTGACCCCCCATTTCAACCCATATTTCACCCCCGTACAGTTCGAAATTACAAAAATTGCTAAAACATTTTTTTTTGCGTCAAGTGTCTATACGAAGTTTCGTGGTTTTATCTTCAACAATTACGAATTTCTATGTAAACGTTCATCCCCCATTTCATCCCCGTACAGTTCGCAATTACAAACTTTCTAGAACAAACATTTATTTGCTTCGCGTCAAATGTCTATACACGATGTTTTATGGTTTTCTCTTCAACAATTACGAATTTCCATATAAACTTTCATCCCCATTTCAACCCCTTCAACTCATTTTCCGCAATAAAAAGTAACTTATGTCTTTTCTTGTGATCTTATTCATCTGTGTACCAAATTTCATTCAAATCGCTTCAGTGGATTTCATACTTATAACTTTGAAAATGACGAATATTCATACAACCGTTCATCCCTTGTTTCACCCTCTTAGGGGTTGAATTTTACAAAACCCCGTCTTAGCGAGCGCCTACGTGCTAAAAGGGACCTCCATGCCAAATTTCAGATTCCTAGCATTTGTAGTTTCTGAGATTCCTTGATGAGTGACCTTTCGCTTTTATATATATAGATATAGATAGATAGATTATCTGAAGTGCAGGCTAAAAATATAGAATAGATAGATTGCTTACCTTATCAAGCACTTTAGTGTGCCACTGAGTGAATTGTTCATGTAAAGTATCCCTTTCATGTGGAGCCAAGCCTGGGTTCAGTGCTGCCAAGCGCCAAAGGACAACCACCTACAAATAAATATGTACATAAAACATATGAAAAAAACATATTATAAAATAAATATGTGTTGCAATGGCGTGATATCTATAACGCCAATGCTGTTTGGTTGTTTGATATCTTAAAGTAAAACTTTTCCAAAAATATTAAGGCGTGAAGGAAATGTACAGTATGTTTGAACAATGTGAAACATGTTTTTTTTTAAGTGAAAACTTCGTTTGGCGCGACACAGATAGATTTTTGGTGGGCTGTTCTATCTATCGGCAGTTCCTATGACTAACATTTTTTGTTTTGATACATATTACAAATATTTGAATTCATCACACAAATATTTGCAATGGGTGGGAATCGAACCCACGGCCCTCGACTTCGCTGGCAGAGTTACTACTCACTAAGCCTTAGGCCAGTCACAAGAGCCCAAATCCGTGTCAGCCTTGCACTGCGTTTTTCACTGAGAGATGATATAAAGGGATATTTTTTTTACCCTGAAATCTCTCTGGAAATATTGCGATTCAAACTGCACTACGCTAATGTACATTACATTACTGCTTGGTTGTAGGATAACTGGTAAAGGTATCATCATTCCCCAGGCTCTGCAAAGAGTCCGATCACTACAAAAGGAATCTGTAATTCTTACAAAATGATGAAGTTATGTTTGAAATGGTTAATTTAGTTTCCACTTCGATAGAGCAAAGTATGTGATCTATTGTATGACCTTCAAATTAAATGGCAATTAAAGAAACCGCGTTTCATTGAAGTCGAATTTTAAGGTCATTAAGACAAATTTTGATATTGTTTATACTGTTGGAAGGCTTACGTAATTGAGATGCTTCTTAGCTATAATTTGTATTAAGGTATTATTTTTTTAAATGAAAACTTCATTATCCACATGGAGCACTTTCTGGCCGGGGAAAATCTGTGGTTTCGCGTCACCGATATGCTAATGTCTGTAGCTACACAGGTGCAACATTAGTGCTGTTTGATACTAAAATTAGTAGTTAAGCTGTGGTTTCTTGGGATAGCGGTGCCGTTTTATAGCGGCCGCAATACAGAGGTGGATGACGTCACTAGAACGTTGTCTATGTAAACAAAATGGCGCGATTTCCTATAGGGCGGTGATTGACAGCAGTCTTGACGGTGTCGGATAGTTCGTCAACGTTTTTTTTAACCAAAGTGTATAGCGGCGAAGCCATATCGATATATATTTTGAGTTTTTTTGACCGGACCGACGACGACGTTTGTACGACGTACAAAATGAGTTCCAACTCTAACTGGCGAAGCGACGACGTACTAAAATTTCAAATGCGCCTTCTGTACCACGCGATCTGAATAAATGATCTTCTACCCTACGATAATTTTCCTCTTCTGATAATTCATTCTTCAAGTATATGATTAAGCTAAATTATACTATACTTGACTAAATCAAGGTCGTCCATTATTATCTCCTGCTTGTTGACGTTGGTGGCTGACGGCATACTATAACGGCAGTGGAACTTTCCATATGTCGTCACCGTAAAGACGGCCGTTTTTTTGCGACCTTAATATTACGGCCGCTATATGACGGCACAGCTATCGTAGGAAACCAGAGCTTTATTAAAATTAGCAGTTTTCACTGCTATCGGCAGTCCCTATGACCCATATTGTAAACAGAACACAGGACTAAAGCACGGTTTAAATTATTAATTGTTTAATTACCTGGACTATTCGTTAGCGTTACAATGGTCATGGGTCACGTGACGACTTTGAAATATTTACAATATGAGTTTCAATCGAGAAAGTGTAGAAACTATAGTCCCGATGACGTGTCATTTTTTTAATTTAATTTTACATTTTGCTCTTGTGGTCATAGTTTTCGTTTATCACTTACCTCATCGCAGAGCGAAGAGCAAGCGTGCTGTGCGGAAGAGGAGCCGCCAGCGCTATGCTTGCCGCCTCCCCACGCGACAAGTGCCGCCTTTGTGCTGTACCACCACACTATTATCTGCAACAATACAACCATAATTTGATGGGATGAAATAAGACATTGCATTTACTATTATTATAAATGCGAAAGTTTGGATGTTTGCTGGTCATGTTGGAACGGCTGAATGGATCTGGTTGAAATTTGAAACATAAGGTTAGATATATAATAACACAAGCTAATCAACTTAAATGTAATTTCCTAAAAACCCGTACACAAACTATAATTACATCGTCCAGATTAAAAAAACATTTTCATGAAAAGTGTTTATAAAATGAAAACTACCGGGCCAAACTATTATGTAACATTTTTATGGGACCAAATGGTGTTGTGTGTGAATTGTCTACCAATATGTAAAAAAAATGGCAAATGTTTATCAAATTAAAGAAGAATAACATAAATCGGATTATATAAACCTCATCGTAATCGGTGTACATACATAAAAAATATATCAATCGAATTGATAACCTCATCCTTTTTTAATTCAATTAAAAAGACTCGGCGCACCATGCTTAAAAAAATAAACTTGTAGAAAAGAGTATTAATGTTTTTTTTAATCTTCCTATGTAAGTTTAATCATTGTTTTTGTAATGCTTTTGTGGTATAATAAAGTGTTGTTGTCCTGTATTGTATGTATAAAACTATAAAAGAATATACGGCAATAGTCGAAACAAAACTTGTTTTTTTGTGATATAAAACTGAACAACAATTGATTTTGAGAGGTGATTAAAATTTAAGGGTATTAATAGCAATCTAATTGTTTGTAATGTTTTTTGAATTAACGGTATAATGTTTCGATCGCGTTACAAAGACACGATTTAGATAACCTTCATATCACCTTTATACAAATTTCCTGTTTTATACTAACACTTATTATGAGTATTTATTTTAACTTGAAAAGTTTGAACAAATTAATCAGCACTAGTATTAATTAGTAATCCAAATACCTGATTTGCATATTAATTGAAATCCCAACAACAGCTAGATAGTAAAATGATTAGATCTAATCATACACTCTGAAGTATGTTATAGAGTGATGGTACAGACGTATTCACAACTAAGATTAGATTAATTAGATACTATTTTGGAATCTGTGTTTTAATTTTATCCATTCAGACCTAATTCGTTGACGATACATTCGAGAGAATTCAATAATCAATGGACAATCGTATTCCTATTCCGTATTCGAGATGTCAGATACTTGTTCATCTCATTGCAAAAAAGCTTTATTAATTTATGTAACCTCCGCAGTGGCAGATGTTCGAAAAGTTCTGCCTCATTATATGATTCACAGACATCTCTCTAAATGGGTTACTTGTATGTGTTATGTTTGGTTTAATCTGGCTTAAGTATCTAAACTATGGACTGTTATCGACGCTCTTGAGTACAGTCCGCGAGGTATAAGCTGAGCTTTGCATTAGTGTGAGTGATCACATGCATACGCATCTATTACCAAAAGTACAGTCAGACAACAAACTCTTAAACAACAAGCTGACATTAACTATCCAGGATCAATATGGTCATTGCGAAAAGAAGTATCTCTTTTAGGATTCAAATGGTCAAGGACAGAGAATAACAGAAAAATTTAATGGAAAAGCATGAGATCCGTCACCTACGTATAACTTATTTACTTAAAATTTCCGAATACCGTATTCAGGGCAGGCCTATCGTTTATACCGATGAAACATATATTGACACCACTCACACTTCATCAAAATCATATTCAGATGGCAGCACTTCTGGTTTGAAGAAGCACCTTATTAAGAGAACATGGTCACAGCGTCCTGCGTCTGACTGTACTTTTAGTGATCACTCACACTAATGCAAAGCTCAGCTTATACCTCGCGGACTGTAACCCTTTTTTCATTATTGATACTACATATACTGGCTATCATGGCTTAGTTGGTAGTAAGTCTGCCAGTGGAGCCGTGGGTTCGACTCCCTCCTTTTGACCCTCGACGACTTTGTATTGACAAATATTTATGATTAATACAAAAAATATTTGTTGTGTCTGGGAGTTTCTATGTATAATAAGTATGTATGTATTTACAACTCTATATATATAAGTATACTAGCAGCGCCCCACAGTTTAACCCGCGTAGTTCCCGGTCTTGTTAATTTCCCGGGTAAAAAAATAGCATTTGTGTTTTTTCAGATCATTATCTAACTATGTATTAAATTTCACCCAAATCCCTTGAATAGTTTTTGCGTGAAAGAGTAACAAACATACGTCTATACATTCTTACAAATTTTTGTTATAAATTATTATTTGTATCAGTTATCTGGCTCCCATAGTACATAGTAAGCTTTGCTAGGTGTTTTTATTTAACACATGAACTCTACGGACTATGCCTTTTTATAGTAAACACTAGCAGCGCCCCTCGGGTCTACCCGCGTAGTTCCCGTTCCCGTCCTTACCGGGATAAAAAGCTAGATAGCCTGTGTTCTTCCAGACTATAATCTGGGTTCCAAATTTCAGCCCAATCCGTTCATACGTTACGACATGATTGAGCAACAACAAACATTTTAAACAAACGTTTTAATTCTTAGTTTGAGGTTACGTGGTGTTATGTAAAATGTCCACCAATATTAAACTACCCAGAGAACAAAACGCTAGTCAGAACTGCCCCGCAAACCGTCACAATTTACCTGTTCACAAGCCATGACCTCCTCGGTGATGATCTCGAGCAGTGGTATCGCGTTCCGGTCGCCGCGCTTGAACATCTCGCGCACGATCGAGAGAAGGTTCCACATGCCCTCGGGCTCTCGACCGCGAAGCGGCCGCAGTAAGGAAGACCATTCGGCCGCGGCGGGCGGCGCACTCGTGCTTAGATAGTTTACATCGCTGGAAAAGTATACATGATTGTTATTTATTATATTACGTTTTTAAATAATAATCAATGAAATATAATTGAGAATTTGTCTATAATGTATTTAATGAAAATATCTAAGGTTTACGTTTGACCACGATTTGCCCAATGTTAACTAAAATCAATATCAATAATCACGGCTTAGGATGTAACAGGTTTACCTAAAAAGTTCCATTAGCTCTAGATTTGATAATATCAGGTTGTACCTATCAAGAAATACAGACTAACTTCAACAGTTTTACAGCGCATTTGACATACATGTAGATACGAAGCGTTTAGTAAGAAATTCAAGATCTACTATGTAAATTGGGATAATTTAATGTCAGATATTTTCGTTTTCATTGACTCTAAAATAATATAAAATAAATAAAACTCTGACGACATTTTTAAATAAAAACAATACAGCGCAAAAAAAGCGCGCGGATGCTTGTTCACAGATTAGAGAATAGCGTAGCGCATTTTTTTTAAAAGCAAAGCACAGAACCAGCCTGTATGACATTTTTGTGTTTTGTTATAGATTCGTTTTTGTAATGTACGGTCAAAATTAATTATATTAACGAATTAAATAATTCTTTATCATATTTTATCTCTCAAAGTCGTAATTTTATTCATAAAATGTTGACCACTTTTCTGACATAAAAACTGTTTACTAAGATTTAAAAAGGTACCGTTCGTTTTAGACGGAGCATTTTGATAAACCGTGCGTTTTACATTACATTACCGCACAAGTACGTAATCTTTACGAGCAAATGTGTTTTAAAAGATATTATCCATTCAAAGACAAATTACAAATCTTACCTGAACACAATCGGAGCAGGTACACAAAATTTCACAAGTATCTTATTTATGTTATTATGCAAAGTTTTCTCATCCAGAAACCATGATGTGTACTCAAAGGCAGACGCTCCGGCCGTAGGGTCGGGAGCGCCACAGGTCGTGTTAATCTGGTTGGGTTGTGCTGACAGGAGCTCGTCCAGTATACGCTGAGCCGTTGGTAAAACTTGCCGCGGTAGTTCTGATATGAGGTATTGAGCGAACTTCTGTAGTTGGTCTCTTCGCAGTCTTGTAAGCGATTCGGACACCGGTGCACGGAGGCATACTTGTGTTGGCTGAGGAGAGAAATACGATACTAAGTTGAAATCGCTAAGAGGCAAGAGGCCTGAAAAGTTGTTTTATTAGTTAATTTTTCAACCTGCTTTGAAAAAGGGTGGCAGTGTGTGTTACTGTATGTAGGTATTTTATTATTTAGTTTTCAAGCTCTACGTAAAAAAAATGGTAGCAGTTAAAATGTGTCCTGATTTAAGAGACCGCTGCATCGTGACGGGTTTTCTAATTCATTCTAAACTTTCCCGATACGGATTGAACAATCTCGGAGTTCTTCATTCAGACTGAGAGATAGAGAATGTGCTTTACGTGTTCAATTGAATATGCTATACATATTAATTTTGTAGGATACGTACGATCGAATGTATTCGAACAGTACAGTGCCGGCAGGCATACTTAACAACCAGAAAAGAGCAGATTTTCGCATCATACCTAGTGTCTTTAGCTATCTCAAACAAAATAAGCTTTCTAGTTTGGAAATATATACATATTAAACATGTGATTTAATTCTGTCTGCGACACCTGTTTTTCATATTGAGAATTAAATAATGAGACATAATATGACTTCAATTGTAGGCTATTAACGAATAGGTTACTAATCACATTATTAGTGTGAATTATCCCCCCGACAATGAATACATTACTCATAGTAGGTATTAGCAGCAACAAAACCGGAAAACATCCTGTCTTCTCCCAAGAATTACAAAGGCTAATTGTGAATTATTCAAAGACTGGAAATTTCTGATTTACATATTCAGATAAATTCGACTTTATGAAATGCGATAACATTTCGCGCAGTTCCTTCAATTGGTATTTAATTTGAAGGTCATGCAATAGATCACCTGCTCTGCTCTATCGAAGTAGAAACCAAAGTAATAATTTTAAAATAATACAGATGTATCATTTTGTAAGAATTCAAGAAACTTTTGTAGTTGACTCTTTGCAGAGTCCGCAATGATTTCAAGTCTCAAATCTCTTCATATTTTATTAGCAGATAGGTAGCTTACCATTAAATGCACTTTTTGGTCATTTGATCACTATATCATACTTTAAAACTCGTGACTGACCTCGTGGCTTAGTTGGTAGTAGCACTGCCTGCGAAGCCGAGGGTCGTGGGTTCGATCCCCACCCAGTGCAAATATTTGTGTGATGAATTCAAATGTTTGCACTGTGTCTGGGTGTTCTATGTATAATAAGT
Source organism: Ectropis crepuscularia (assembly GCA_963693475.1). Lineage (NCBI taxonomy): Eukaryota > Metazoa > Arthropoda > Insecta > Lepidoptera > Geometridae > Ectropis > Ectropis crepuscularia. Next base: position 12,700,548 of record OY856346.1, read on the forward strand.
ATGTATTTAAAAAAACTATACAAGTATTATATCAGCTATCTGGCCGCCATCACACAAGCTTTGCTTAGTTTGGGGTCAGATGGTGTTGTGTGTGAATTGTCCACCAATATATTTATTATTTATTTAAAAAAACTTAAATACTTACCTACTTCAAGTATTTTTCCTTTTTTTTTTTAATAATGATTGACGAGACGAAAAGTACATGTGTCTGATGGTAAGCAACATGCCTGCCACATAACAGCACAGTGACGCGCAGCTATTGGAACATGAAGAGTCGAGATCATTACCTAGCACTGCACTGCGCTCGTCACCCAGAGATCAATTATAAAATAGAGTTATCAAATGACCACAAAGTACATCTGATTGTCACATGCCTGCTAATGACCCTTATTGCTATAAGCGTTATTAACCAAGTAATTACAAATCAACTTATTTGATACTTATTACATAGAAATAATTAATTTTTGACTGCGACAAAATAACCACATCAATATATCATACATTGATACTACAAATAAAACAATTGTGACATTTAACATTCACGAGCACATAATAAATGTATACTTAATGAACTTATCAAATGGCCTAAAAACCACGCGTTCCTGTAGGTATGATAACCTATGGGAGCACTTGTTTTTCATTACAATTTGATGTTGATGTTTCATACTGGAATAAGTAGAGAACAATAATAACAAACTATGGTGTATGCTTACCAAATGTATCCGATAAAGGCACACAGCCACAATATGGGAACACCAATGTGCAGTGGACGAGCATGTACAGTTACATGATGATATCCTTTGTCTGTCAAATGTCACAGCCACATTGAAATGGGCACGAGGCATGCTCAGTATCACGGTGGCTGACAAATGAAACCCTGGAATGGAAGAAATGTACTTCATATTTTCAGTTTAGTGCCAAATTGTGTTTAATTTAGTTATTTACCAACATTCAATTTACAACTCGACTCTAAATGAAATAAAATATATACAATTCTAATTTAAAATTCTAATTATATTCTCTACACTGGATGCTATCATTGATAATTAACTTCATGCTAAATACACACAGTAAATATCTTATAATTAAAGATTAAATTAGTGTAGTAAACAATCATAGTCGGTATAAACCACATTTAAGGGCTCCCACACAAAACTGCGATGCGATGCAATGCGACGCCGCATCGGAGGAACTTGCGATGGCGAATTGCTCCGATGCGGCATCGCATCGCATCGCAGTTTTATGTGTGAGCCCTTAAATTTCATAAAAGTAACATTGTTTATTTTTGTGCTACAAATTTTCTAAATGACATTATCATAATAAATTTATAAAATAATTACAAATGTCATTACTGTAAGTTGTAGAACCACACTTACCAATCTGTAATACATCTTTGACAGCCCTATCTCTAAAGAGATTTTCGCCCCTTGAGAACTCATCGGCTGATCCATTAGCCAGGCAAGAGTAGAGTCTGATATCATCTTCGCTGTCAGGGAAGCTCCAAAATGCAATTTGCAGTTGCAACTGCTCAGGTACAGGTGGATATACATGTTCCACCAGCTCGAATGGAATATGGCATGCAACACATTTTGCAGCTAACTCGCTCAATGTCAACACTGATTTTTCTGTGAACAATTTAAATGTTATACATAAACCTATGTATTTTTATTCTATTACTGTGCATAATAAAGGCATATCTTTTACTAAATTGGTACAACGCTCTGATCCTGTCCTTCTGTAAAAAGTGAAAATGCATGGTATGCAAGCTCTGATACTTTCCATCCATTCAAAATCTTAAATTCAAATAATTGTCACAAACAATTACTATTATGTACTTGAGAAAACAGAAAACTGGGATGATTCAGACAAATTTATTTTACAGTGTTTACAATGGTTTTGCAACGGTTTAGTGAAAGGAAGGTTTTTTAAAAGCTAGTTTTTTTATTGGATATGTATTAAAGTTGGTTGCGGTCCGTTTGGACTGAATGTTATATTGTATTACTAGCTTTTATCCGCGACTTCGTCCGCGCAAAATAAATATCAAGGAAACTGAGGCAGTATTTACTTGTGCGCTCATACTAATTAACTTTGACTAAAAACAGCTTGTATTACAAAACTTTTTACAATTTCACCAAAATGAAATCGGCTTTAAAGCATAACCGACAAACAGATAGAGTTACTTTCACATTTATAGTACAAAATAGTATGGATTTAGAGTCTAGTTCCAAATTTAACGGTTTTATCTTCACCATTGACAAACTTCCACGTAAACTTTAATCTTCTATAACTTTTTTTCCCGTGATAAAAAGAAACCCTTGTCCTTTCCAGAGTCTAGTTTATCTGTGTAACAAATTGCATCAAAATCAGTTCATTGGTTTAGAGATATAAACGTTAAAGCGCAACAGACAGACAGAGTTACTATCATATTTTTAATATTGTATATCAAGTGTCTAGTTGGAAAATTATATATGTAGTTATATCGTCAACAATGAATAATGACGAACTTCCATATACACTTTTAACGCCCATTTCAACCCCTATTTCATCCCCGTACAGTTCGAAATTACAAAATGGCTAGAACAAACATTTATTTGCTTTACGTCAAGTGTCTAGGTACAAAGTTTCATGGTTTCATCTTCAACAATGACGAACTTCCACATAAAACTTTCATCCCCATACAGTTCAAAAATTATAAAACAGAAAAAAAAACAGAAATTACAACATTGGTAAAACAAACATTTACTTGCTTCGCGTCAAGTGTCTAGCTACGAAGTTTCGTGGTTTTATCTTAAACAATTACAAATTCCCATATAAACTGTCATTCCCAATTTCAACCCCTATTTCATCCCCGTACTGTTCGAAATTACAAAATTCCTAGAACAAACATTTATTTGCTTTACGTTAAGTGTGCAGATACGAAGTTACATGGCTTTATCTTCAACGATTATGAACTTCCATAAAAATTAACTGTCATCCCCCATTTCAACCCTTTGTCCGTAATAAAAAGCAATCTATGTCCTTTCTTGGGATCTAGTTTAAATGTGTTCCAAATTTTATTAAAATCGGTTCCGTGAATTTAATGCTATTTAGTATTTACTTTGGAATTTACGGAATCTTCATACAACCGTCCATCCCTTGTTTTACCCTCTTAGGGGTTGAATTTTGCAAAACGCTGTCTTAGCGAGCGCCTACGTGCTAAAGGACACCTCCATGCAAATTTTCAGACTTCTAGCATTTGTAGTTTCTGAGATTTCGTGATGGAAGATCGAGATTTCAAACACAGGTCACTACCTGTGTTTGAAGTAATCAAATTTGTTCTACAACAATGCACTGTTGCATATTTACGTACTTTTATATTATCGAATTGAATATCTCACTTTTCTATTTTGTGTACCTATTGTTGTTTATGTTTGTCCGTTGGTTTTTATACTTCAAAAAGCGCAGCGAAAGCATGTCGCTGAAGACATGGTTTCCCGAGCTTCTACGGATCCGACCTTTATGAAACGTATAATAACTGGCGACGAGACATGGGTTTATTAGTACGACATGCAAACAAGCCAACAGTCTTCAGAATGGCGTCTCGAACACGAGCCGAAACCCAAAAATCCGCGGCAAAGTCGCTCCAAAATCAAGGTGATGGTGACAGTTTTTAGGGTTCCGTAAAACGTAAAAACGGAACCCTTATAGATTCGTCATGTCTGTCTGTCTGTCCGTCCTTATGTCACAGCCACTTTTTGCCGAAACTATGAGAACTACACTGTTGAAACTTGGTAAGTAGATGTATTCTGTGAACCGCATTAAGATTTTAACAGAAAAATTTAAAAAAAGAAAAATTAGGGTTGCCCCATACTGAGAACTGAAACTCAAAAATTTTTTTTTCATCAAACCTACACGTGTGGGGTGTCTATCGATAGGTCTTCAAAAATGATGTTGAGATTTCTAATATAATTTTTGTCTACACTGAATAATTTGCGCGAGAGACACTTCCAAAGTGGTAAAATGTGTCCCGTCCCCCCCCCCTCTAACTTCTAAAGTAAGAGAATGAAAAATCTAAAAAAATATATGATGTACATTACCATGAAAACTACCAACGAAAATTAGTTTGAACTCGATCTGATGAGTAGTTTTTTTTAGTAGGTCATAAATACATTATTATTGAAACTTCGATCAAAGTTACAACGAACTACAAGAACTATGTGTACTATGTATATAATGTTACTTGCTGCAACGGAACCCTTCATGGGCGAGTCCAACTCGCACTTGGCCACTTTATTTTTGACTACCGTGGTGTGGTTCACTCCGAATTCCTTCCAGAGGGAGAAACAGTGAATAAAGAATATTATTTAGGCGTCATGAAGCGTTTGCGTGAGAGTATCCGCCGAAAACGTCCAGATTTGTGGCAATACAACTCATGGATGCTGCACCATGATAATGCACCATCACACACAGCCATTATAGTGAAAGAGTTTTTAGCGAAAAATTCAACAAAAGTTCTCGACCAAGCACTGTATTCACCTGATATGGCTCCGTCTGACTTTTTTTTATTTCCCAATACCACTTCGAGGAAAACGTTTTGAATCGATAGAAGCCATAAAAGAAAATTCGCTGAATGAGCGAAAGGGTGTCCAGACGTGAGGACGTTTGGCTCCCACGGTTGGTCACCGAGGCGATCACAGCGTGCATTGTCCCGCGGCGGGTTCGCAAAAAAGAGTGCGAGAACATACACGTGTTCGCGCCGTGTGTGGCAAAGGTGAAATACTGCGAAGGTTCTATTGGTAGGGCACCACACCTGGTGTCGAATCCGACACAAATCGACTATTCCCTTCAAGCGGAAGCGTATGTTAATGCATTACCTCTACATAAAATGGCACCATTTGCCTTTTAATTTCAAAATTGTAATACAATTTCCCATTAAGGAGTCGTTTGCTGTAACTACTATTATTAAAGCAATGAATATTTAAGTAGGGATTTTCCTCAAATAGACGCGGGTGAAACCGCGGGGCACTGCTAGTATTTTATATGCTTAGATCTGTAAAACCATCAAACAGATATTGATGCGGGGTTTTTTGATAGATAAAGTAATACAAGGTTTATATGTATGTATAATACGTGCATAAAATAGCAGACACACGGAAAACTTAAAGATTTCTAATGTAATGTCATAAATAAACACATGTTTTGCGCTTACACTGCAAACGCTGGCTGAACCCTATGAGCCATATCATGTATAGCAGTATTGTACCCCTTCAAAAGGTCTACAAAAAAGTCTGCAATAGTAAATGTCTATCTCTTAGGAATAACCCACAATAGCCATTTTTATTAGTATATTTAGTATTGTACCCGTGCGAAGCCGGGGTGGGTCGCTAGTTTAAAAATAATGTTTAGTTTTCTCTCAAGGTTTTTCGTTTTGGCTGACAGTTTAGGATGTGTATCGATAAGTTGTGTAATAACCATTCTCACATTTATAGGTTTTTAGGTAGCAGATAACTTCGTATAACTCACTGTAAGTGAATGTGGGCGATGACGCCCACTTGTGGGCGCTGCAGGGCTAAAGGGTGTTAAGAGGACCGAAAAAAATGAGAGCGTTGTGTAGAGGCTTGGAGTCCGTTGTGTACTACCTACCTACTGGGCTCAGGTCTCAAGTTAACTTATGGGTTACTAGCCGTGCCCCGCGGTTTCACCCGCGTCTATTTGAGGAAAATCCATACTAAAATATCCATTGCTGGCCACTTTATTACGTTTTACGGAACCCTAAAAATACGTAAATAAGCAACAATGCATTGTTGTAGAGTGCTCGCAATATAACTCTGCGCGTAGCAAAATATGGAACTAATTGGCAGGCCGTCAACTTCTTGTTTACGTCAGTTGACAAAAGTTTGTTTACGATTGATGTATTTATTAATTTCCAAAGTAATTACTAGCTTTTATTATGCCGAAAGTGATTAAAAGTGCTGGCCGTGGCTGGTTCTTGAAAATCAATCGTGGTTGTGAAGAAGAACGATACAATAACGGGCCAAAATTGCAGTTTTCCAAACGCAGAGCTATTTGACAACTAATATTTAGGGATACCATAGCAATCAAATCTCCACCTATTATCGGCATATTTTAAAGCTGAGGCTTTAGGTTGAGGTGCGGCTTTGGGTTTGATTGTTTTATCGCCAATTTACCCGTGGGAAAAAATGTGAGTGCTTAAGACCGAATGTGAGAAACTAGTTATAAATGTTTTTTTTTTCATAATATACAAATCAAAATAGAAAACAGTGACACAGCAGTGAAGATCAGCTGATTGTATCTTTCTCGCTCGGGTACACTCGGCGGTTCCATGTTCACCCGATCGACCCTTTCACCTAACAGCGTCAGCTTCATTTACCACTTAAGGGAAAATCTGTGGGCCAAAAGAAATTTTACTTAATTTGTTTTTCAACGTTAGCTTGGATGCTCTTTGATCCTTAACTCTGTATTAATTACTGTATTTTTATTATAGGCGTTTCAGAACGTACTGTCAATGGACAACGCATTATACCACTGCACTCAGATAAATAAAGCGGGTACAATGGGCAATGTAAAAGAAGAAAGCCAAAAGTGGCTTAAGAAAAATTAAATAAATTTCGACGATTGTAGGACAAATCCGCAGTTACTCGAATAAAGAGGCACAAAGAAGACCCACAATACCAAGTAGAATAACTGTTAAAGGAACATGAACAGGAAGTTTTGCGGTTACCGCTGTGATTTTAACCCTATTGAAAAAAGAAGATGACTATGGAAGCCAATGACTCATTAAAAGAAAGCTCATGCGCCAAATTTTAAAATAGTTTTATTTATGGTCTCAATAAAAGATTTACAAGTTTAAATTAAATTCTTGTTATTTCGATGTTGGTGTAGGTTGAAATTGACAGATTTTTTATAATGTAATAAACTATAATAAAGTTTTCCTGGTGGTAAGAGACTCAGATAGCCTGTACCAATTACCAATGATACTTGGTCACATACTGAACCAAACCAGCACTGCAAAGGCGTTCATTACTTCGAGACATTCGTTCTTGAGTCTCAGTTGTCGTGTAGTTACTTAAATTGCTTCCCTGAATCCCTTCCCGTTCCTGTTTTATGAAGTTGTACGTTCCCAATGAACGGGAAGGGAACCTATTAGCTTGACCTGGCAACATTAAGTACGCCACCAGTCGCGCGCAGACTTATACTGCGAGCACTATAGAACAAATTTGATTACTTCAAATGACACAAACTTCAAATGTAGACACGCGCCGTCACAGACTTCAACGACCAAAGAGAATTTAAATTCACGGAACTAAAGCTCTCGAAGAGAAATATTTTTCCCCGTTTTCATTACATTCTTCACTCATACTCCGTACCTATTGATAGTAGCGTAATGTTATATTATACCCTATAGCCTTCCTCGATAAATGGAGTATCCAACAAAAAAAGAATCTTTCCTATCGGTCCAGTAGTTTCCGAGATCCTAGCGTTCAAACAAACAAACAAACTTTTCAGCTTTATAATATTAGTAAGAATAGTATAGAAGTATAGATAGTAAGTAGTAAGTCTTATCTAGAACGAATGCTGAACGTCTACTAATATAGCTCACAATGATTAATTAATTGAATTTGAAATTATAGTGGTTATTAAGCATATGAAAAAATGGGGGCGTCAAAAAATAATTTAATTCTCAAAGTGGGCAGCAGAGAAAATAATTTTGGGAACCCCTGGTACAGGCTGACGAGACGGCAGAACATGTGCCTGATGGTAAGCAACATGCGTGCCACATAACAGCACAGTGACACGCAGCTATTGGAACATTAAGAGTCTAAATCACTAGCACTGCTTGAAACTACAACACTTGAAATATGGCGAATGAGAAGATACTGCGACGCTAATTGGCAGAAAATATGTTAAGAACACAAGCAGGACATTTTTGGTACTTCGATGAAACAATGACAGTTTTCTGGTCTATCCACTAAAGATTATAACATAATCTAGCATGAAATACTGATGTTGCGCCTGATTGTACATGTCCCGTCAGACATTATGATAATCGGACATTACAGTTTAAAGACATTTTGAAATTCAGTCATTATGGGAAAAGGTCAAATGAGAATTGTTAATTACGGTTTTAGTACAATATAACATTCAGTCCAAACGGACCGCAACCTTACAGTTTAGTAGGACATCCACAAGCTATTACATGAACAAACAATATTATAAATAAGGTACAGTTATCCCATAGGCAAATTATGACACCAAAAAATGTATCCTGTATTGATGAAACAAGATCATAATAACATAAACTATTCATTTTAATATTATATTTGGAATAGTTACAAATAGTTCACAGTACCAGATAGTTCTAAATGATGCAACAGAAAGCAAAGAGCCAAAAATAACATTGACACAGTCTTGGGTTGGGTAATATTATACATGGGACATAGAGATGCCAAACATTAGGATTGAATAGGATAATAAATAAATAAGACTTTAAAGAACCTTTTATACTATGCCTGTCCCATGTTTAGATAGAAAAATACAAGAAATAAAGTGGCCAAGTGCGAGTTGGACCCGCCCATGAAGGGTTCCGTTGCAGCAAGTAAAATAATATACATAGTACACATAGTTATTGTAGTTCATTGTAACTTTGATCGAAGTTTTAATAACATTGGTAGTTTGCATGGTAATGTACATCATATATTTTTTTTAGTTTTTTCATTTTCTTACTTTAGAAGTTAGAAGGGGGGGACACACATTTTACCACTTTGGAAGTGTCTCTCGCGCAAATTATTCAGTGTAGACAAAAATTAAATTAGAAACCTCAACATCATTTTTGAAGACCTATCAATACACACCCCACACGTTTAGGTTTGAAGAAAAAAAAAATTGAGTTTCAGTTCTCAGTATGGGGGGCAACTCTAATTTTTATTTTTTTTTGTAAAAATCTTAATTTGGTTCACAGAATACATCTACTTACCAAGTTTCAATAGTGTAGTTCACATAGTTTCAGCAAAAAGTGGCTGTGACGTACGGACGGACAGACAGACAGACAGACATGACTAATCTATAAGGGTTCCGTTTTTACGTTTTACCCTAACCCCAAAAAAGAACCCTATAAAAGAAAATTTTAAATCTCATTTTGTGGAGGAAAGACTTATGATACACAGCTGTGCAATAGGGTACAATCATCAAAAAAACTAATTAGTGAGCGAGTTGGATTGCTAAAAAATATTGTACACATATTTTTTCTTTTGTTTCACAATCAAAAAATGACAAAGATACAGTCCTTAGAAGTTTCACTTGTGGGTACAGTTTCTACCCTCAAGTGACGTTGCGTTGCGTCCCCTCTCGAAGTTTGATGTTCTATTTCATTGTCGATTTTTAATATTAAAAAAAAAAAACAATATGTGTCCCATATTTTTCCATGATCTAGCTGAGGGACTAATTAGAATGGTGTATTTTTGACCCAGTCTGATATTTTAAAATTAAACTCTAAAAATATTGTTTTAGTTACACAATGAGTTAATTCTTTCCATCTTTTTATTTTTCAAATAACCTAAGTTTTGTCCCAATTCCCTCTACTTAATCTGGTCCTAGTCCTTTCATTGCACATCAAAAAGAAATAGGAGACAAAAATTTAGCTCAATCTATGGATGGAGCAGTTGTTTAAATTTGTATGTAAATCTCCAGTTGATTCTTTATTAAAAATTGGTAATAAAGTAGCCAAGTGCGAGTTGGACTCGCCCATGAAGGGTTCCGTTCCAGCAAGTAACATAATATACATAGTACACATAGTTCTTGTAGTTCGTTGTAACTTTGATCGAAGTTTTAATAATAGTGTATTTATGACGTACTAAAAAAAAACTACTCATCAGATCGAGTTCAAACTAATTTTCGTTGGTAGTTTTTATGGTAATGTACATCATATATTTTTTTTAGTTTTTTCATTCTCTTACTTTAGAAGTTAGAGGGGGGGGACACACATTTTACCACTTTGGAAGCGTCTCTCGCGCAAGTTATTCAGTGTAGACAAAAATTATTTTAGAAACCTCAACTTCATTTTTTAAGACCTATCGATAGACACCCCACACGTGTAGGTTTGATGAAAAAAAAATTTTTGAGCTTCAGTTCTCAGTATGGGGGGCACCCCTAATTTTTGTTTTTTAGGGTTCCGTAAAACGTAAAAACGGAACCCTTATAGATTCGTCATGTCTGTCTGTCTGTCTGTCTGTCCGTCCGTATGTCACAGCCATTTTTTGCCGAAACTATGAAAACTACACTGTTGAAACTTGGTAAGTAGATGTATTCTGTAAACCGCATTAATATTTCAACAGAAAAATTTAAAAAAAAGAAAATTTAGGGTTGCCCCCCATACTGAGAACTGAAACTCAAAATTTTTTTTTTCATCAAACCTACACGTGTGGGGTGTCTATCGATAGGTCTTCAAAAATGATGTTGAGGTTTCTAAAATCATTTTCGTCTACACTGAATAATTTGCGCGAGAGACACTTCCAAAGTGGTAAAATGTGTGTCCCCCCCCTCTAACTTCTAAAGTAAGAGAATGAAAAATCTAAAAAAATATATGATGTACATTACCATGTAAACTACCAACGAAAATTAGTTTGAACTCGATCTGATGAGTAGTTTTTTTTAGTACGTCATAAATACACTATTATTGAAACTTTGATCAAAGTTACAACGAACTACAAGAACTATGTGTACTATGTATATAATGTTACTTGCTGCAACGGAACCCTTCATGGGCGAGTCCAACTCGCACTTGGCCACTTTATTTTAAAAACTTTTGTAAAATTCTTAATGCGGTTCACAGAATACATCTACTTACCAAGTTTCAACAGTGTAGTTCTCATAGTTTCATCAAAAAGTGGCTGTGACATACGGACGGACAGACAGACAGACAGACAGACAGACAGACAGACAGACAGACAGACAGACAGACAGACAGACAGACATGACGAATCTATAAGGGTTCCGTTTTTACGTTTTACGGAACCCTAAAAAAGAAAGCAACATCGATTCATGGTTGATGTACTAATACTAAAGAAATGAAGAAGTTTTGACTCCACTTTCAACACCGAATATGTTGCCTGAGTGGGTAGTTCCTGATGGATGTATGTATTACTATTATGTATGCCTTATCATCCAAATCTAACGCCGCAGAGGTTGATGAACTTTACGACGACATAGAAAGAGCTTTAGATGAAACTCCTTGCCATTACAACATTGTCATTGGCAATCAATGCAAAAATCGGACCACCACTATCGAAAGAAATAAGTATAGGTAAATTTGGCTTAGGTACACGAAATTAACGCGGACAAACCTTAGTCAACTTCCTAGAAATGAAACATTTTTTCGCAATGAACACATTCTTTCAAAAGCGACCAGCTAGGAAGTGGACATCGGTGAGACCCAATGGAAAAACTAAAAACGAAATAGAATTTATAATTTGTTCTCATACACTTTTTGCCAAGGTCCTATGCAATAGACTTACACAGCAGTTAGATGAGTGCCAGCCAATTGAACAAGCCGGTTTTAGGAGTGGATTTTCTACTATCGACCACATCCATACAGTAAAGCAGCTGATGGAGAAAAGCCAGCCGTTGTGCATGGCATTCGTAGACTACGAAATAGCCTTCGATACTGTCGAGCATTGGGCTGTGTTTGACTCTTTGAACTGCTGCTCTATCGATGGTCGCTATGTTGATGTACTCCGTGAGCTATATACCTCGGCGGTTGTATAGGACAAAAGTGGCATTAATATTAACGGCGTTTACCTGTTGCATCTAAGATTTGCAGATGATCTTGTGCTATTTGCAGATGATCTTGTGCTATTTGCAGATGATCTTGTGCTATTTGCAGATGATCTTGTGCTGTTTGCCGAAAACCTAGACAATCTCCAAATTATGATACTTTTGAATGCTTAAGTAGTAATGCTTGAGTAGATCTTAAGATGAATATGGCTAAGACTAAAGTGTTGTCCACCGCCTCTGAATCCTCTAGCCCAATAATGATTGAGAGTGGTTGACACCTACGTATATCTGGGCCATACTCTCTCTTTTGGCATAGAGCATCAAAAGAAGGAGATTGCTAGGCGAGTCCAGCTTGGATGGGCAGCTTTCAAAAAACTAGATGACATTCTTAAGTCACGCTCTATTCCACAATGTTTGAAAACTAGACTTTATAACCAATGTGTTTTGCCCACTCTTACATACGGTGCTGGGACATGGACGCTTACACAGGAAGCTATACACAACATCTAGTCCAGTAACTTTGTCGCCTGAATGTATGGAGTAGGATGCGTTAAATCCGGTAGATCTGATTTTTTGCAGACTTGTTTATGATGTTGGCCTAATGATTGTCCCAAGTTTGTGACCTCGAGCGACGAACGCAACTTTGTAAAAAATCGAAAAAAACTGCGAAAAAATCGTTTATTTTTTAAATTTTGGCGATTATAACCCTAAACGACTAGTTTTTGTAAAAACTTTCTTATGGCGTTTATAAAGTAGACCAAATTTGCTACAATATGATACTAGAATTGTCTCTGTACACTCAATAGTTTCTGTGAATAAGTCTTTCAAAGTTTATAATCTTTTTCGTACTTCGCAATTTTTAGCAATATTTTAACTCCTACTTGACCACTTTGTGGCACAGTTACGGCGGTTTTTAACCCCCAACCAAAAAAAGAGGTGTTATAAATTTGACGTCGAAGTCTGTCTGTCTATCAGACAGACACACATACAGGTCTGTCTCTATGTGTATCTGCCTGTGTGTGTATCTGTCTATGGCACTGTAGAGCTCAAACGGATGGGCCGATTTCTATGCGGTTTTTTTTATTTGAAGATACATTTTTGTGTTAATGTTTTGAGCTATTTTTGGTTAATATCGATTCAAGATGGCCGCCTCCACCAAATGGCAGACCAAATATTTCATCACAATCTACCTCAATATGGGTATAAAATGAAAGGGCTTGACTATTAGAGTACTATACAGTATAACAAATTTCAAATCACAAAATGGCGAACTCCATAATTTTTTTTTTCATTGCCTTAATATGGGTATCAAGTGAAAGGGCTTGACTAGTAGACTACTATGCACTATGACAAATTTCAAATCTATGATGGCCGCAACCACAAAATGACGAAATACGTTTCTTTTTTCACAACTACCTCGATATGGTATAAATATAAATTGTTCATAGTGTATAATAGTCTACTGTCTGTCTTCACTGTCTGTGTACTATCTGAATGACCATTGTGCCTCTAACTATTGGGAATACGAAATAAAATATAACTATCGATCTATCAGTGATTTTGCCACTTTTCGATTTCAGGTAATTTATTGTAGTGTGGGTGGACTGTGCCATAGTCCTGGAAAAATATATATAATATATCACAATATAAGTATGTTTTCTTGTAACTTGGGCAACACCCGAAACGAAAAATCAGGTAATTGTTTTATTATTATATGTAACAGATTGATTAAAAGTAAGGGCGTGACTGTAATAATGTAAAATATTAACTAATACCTGAGCATGAAATTAATTAGATAATTTTTTTTCTTGATTAAAGACTCTGAAAAAGTTGTAACACCCGAAACGTTTCGGGTGTTACAACTTTTTTATATGTCAATATAACTATGTTTATTGATTGAAGAATGCAATTATTATTATTTCTAAGGTTTTTTGATAACCCTATAACGCCACCATCGAAAAATCAGTCATATTTTTTTTATTTAAGATTTTTAGTGAAATGTCAAAACTTAATTGTTAAATGTGAAAATTAAGCAAAAAATAATATTTTATTTGAACAAAACAGAGTATATTATATGTATATATGTATAAAAATAGTTTTTTTGAGTAAGGCTTGTTCTTGGAGTTTGAAGTTTGAACTTTTAAAAAAGTTAATTTGTCTTTTGTAAAAAAAAAAACTTTTGTTGTACGAATGTAACACCCGAAACGATGGAATGACCCCAAAGTAGATATCCATAAAAAAAAATTATGGCATCAGACATCAGAAAGTCACTTAACAATTTATTCACATGCTGAGTAAATAACCAGAAAATGTCTTCAGAGAAAAAGCCACTATCATTTAATGAGAAGCTATCTCACTAAATAACCACATGCAGACTACAGAAAACTAATTGGATACCCTATTTAGGCAGCTAAAGCTTAATGATCTATATTATTTTGGGTCGCATCTCAAGCGCAGTATTGCATGATGACTTGAAGACCAATTTTTCGAGACAACAGTATTCATTGTTTATTTTGATATGTTTAGACAGTGATAAAACTGTAGGTACTCAGTACATAAGTTAGTGTGTAGTTTATTATTGTGTGAAGTACTCTTTGCACCTTTTGGATGGGTGGACTAAATATCAGCCAGAGGCTCTGAGATTGATCGAGAGACATGCCAAAATGCTCATAGACAACTCTCTTGTTTAAAAAAACTACAAAGTCTTGAACATCACTGAAAAATTACTAGCATATCGGCTTTTTATCACATGCATTTCAGAGAGTGAAGCTAATCTGCATGATCTAACACTACTTTCTATTATTTTTATCAGACTGCTTGTGGGACATTTTCCAAGTTTAGGCTGTGCAATGCGTTGCATAAGTGGGTTTTTCCCAATGGTTATATAATCTTGGTTTTTTAAAGCCAAGAGTTAATTGTTTTTTCCATGTAAGTACGGTCTATTGTAAAGAAGTTTTAGTATAGACTAGAAATAGTATTACCAATTTGATATAAAAATAATATTAGTTTACAGACATTATGTATTAAATATGTGTTGGTAATTTAATTTTTTTAAGCTACGTCCTGCTAGATCTGCTATCCTATCCTACTAATTATAAATGTCAAGGTTTGATGGATGGAGGATGTTTGTTGCTCAATCACATTGGACGATCTGAACAGATTGGGTTGATCTTTGGAAAGCATTTTCAATATAATTGAAATGTGTTCCAAAAATAGTTTAAACAGCCTGGTACAGCAGATAGGCTACTTTTTATCACATAAAATAATGGGAATGGAAACTGTGAAGGTAAAACCACAGGGTGTTTCTAGTAAACTATAAATTACTATGTAACACAAATAGCACAGCCAAGTTAAATAACTGTGTCTAACATAACTTTAATAGTCACTGCTTACAAACCAGTGAAAGTAGTGAAAGCATAAATGGTCAGAACTTTCTTATCAATTATAGCAGAGCCTTCACAATGTGTACAAGTCAGAACACAAAGAAAACATTACATGTAACAGGGATTTCAAAGGGTATTATTAACTGCTCTGTCCACTCAAAGGTAAATGACTTCACAGCACCTGTTCTTTGTACTTACATGTAAGTACAAATGTATACACTACATAATATGTTTGTATAGATAAACAAAATAACAAGTGTAAGTAACAACGTAGCAAAACGACGAAAAATCATAAAAATACGTTGAAAAAAATAGCCAAACTAATTATAGCTACCTACGTAAAAATATAAGTATCGAAACAAAGGATCAGCTGTATTGTTACCTTGAACAGTTTTTTTCGACGAGCGAGGGACAAATGTATTTTGCGGATTGGGTCTTTTCCATCCTCGCCAGTTGTTGCACAGGCTCTCAGGCTCCGAGCTCCAACTGCACAAGGAATCTTCTTCGAATCTCTCCGAGTCTTCAAAACTGAAATGATCACCCTCTTCCCAGTCGAGCAAGGGGGACCCCACATCCACGGGGGCAGCTTGACGTCCCCCTTTTCCATTACTACTGGATGCCCCCGCCACTTTAGAATGATATTTAGTTATATCGTCGCAATAGAATTCGCTGTATCACTGCAGCGAAATTGCCACTGGGGGGTATCCACGGTCAATGAATGAGCATAACTCCAGAGTTTTACAGGTCACACCACCATTTCAAGTTTAAGCATCACAAAGAAATGCTTCCAAAAAATTAAACGAGGAAATATACGACATGCATAGACATTTCGATGCTGAAAAAGAAACTATATAAATAAATTCAGTTCAGTTCAATTGAGCACAACAACAAATATGGCCGACTCTCGTCCCGACCAAAACTATACAATAGACAAAACGGTACAAGTCCAACCACGGGCGACAGCTGGTTCGGGAGTAGCCACAGCAAAAAATCTAAATACGAATTATACAATGCACCATGACCTATAATGTGACCATGACAATGAAAGTATTTGCCTTTATAAAATTGTCGATGCGTCTGTCGTCTGTCAATATCGTTTTGTGCATTTTTTTTCAATAATTGATATTCTGCGTTTGGCTTGAGTTTGGTGCTGCTTTGATAAATCGATTCGAGTATCGAGCATGAATAGAAAAAAAATTGGCAGTCATAGGAACTGCCGATAGAAGTGAAAACTTTTAACTCAGAATTTGATACCTAGCTTACCTTGGCAACTACACGGGTGTAACCGCAGGGCGTGGCCTCGCCATCATGGCATGGCCATCTAGAAATGCGTCAGCATTTCCCATTGGCTCACGCATTTTTAGATGGCCATGCCATGATGGCGAGGCCACGCCCTTTCAGCATTTCCCATTTGCTGACGCATTTCTAGGTGCCCAATCGCCAAGGTCCCGAGTTTAACCGAAGATTTCTTATCATACCCGAGCGTGACGGTAGAATTCAATTTACACCTCGCAAAAAATTTGTCTAGGCGCTCCTAAAGAAGTTTTCACTTCAAAAAGGAGTTTACCACATCACTGCACTTTATCTTCATTTTAGGCAAAGCAAAATTGGCTGTGTTGGCATCCTGAAGGCCGATTTAAACTGAACGAACATAGAGCTACTAGAGCTGGAACAAGAGCATTCTTTCTCGATCTTTTAGTGTAAACGAAAGACCGTTCTTAGCGTTTTCCATATTATATATTCCATAGAATATTTGCGAACGCAAACAAAACAACGAAATAATGCTCTACGTTTGTTTACACCAAATGAGTTTGATACAATGGGGATAGAATGAGCATTCGCTCGTCTGATGTAAATCGGCCTTCAGAAGAAGGAATTCGCATCTCAGTTTTCAATCGTCATTTTGTTTAGATGGCATTAAGGACTTGTATTGATAGATGGTGCAAGTTTTTTTAAATACTAATAATTGTGTCAGCGTCAACAGCAGCCGATCTTTGTCAAACTTTAAAAAACTCGTGTCCAAATGGGGGGTTTTCCAACAAGACAAAAATAGTTCCACCGTACGCACTAGATGGCGATAGTGTTGATTCAGCAAGATCTGTCTCTACCATAGACTCTCAAAAGTGTAATCACAATGAAACCCCTCCCCATTTTCAAGGACAAAGTCTAATCTAAATTATTTGTGATAATTTAAAATTTTAGAGGTTTCGAAAACACATCAATTATTTATTTTAGATACATATGTACGTTATAATTTTCTTCTTAGCTCAGCTGATTAGTTTAGTATGTCTACCTTCTATAAACCCTAAATACATAAAGGAATTGCTTACTAAAACAATTTTCTTCTTACCTTTTGTGTTATTTTCATGAAATATAGGGAATGAAAATAGCCAATTAAGTTGATAATGTAATAAAAACTGTTACTGATTACAATCCATTTTCAGTAAAAATCTATGGAACTCCCATTGCAGTAGACACCAACCACGGGGGGTAAACCTCATACAAATCTTATGTCATTTTTTTTTCTTTTCGCTATGTCATTTGAGTTTGACAACCAGACTAACAAAGCTGACACTTCTGCTCCCCGCGCTTTACTTCAGTAGTCACAATTGGATTTCATGCCAACGTCACTTCTTGTATAATTTAAAAGAGTTCTAGGTACTTAGTCTGTGAATTTAAAAAATCCAAAATTCCACGTTAGGGATACCTATAAATTGGACGGTATCGGTTTATCGATTGTCATTGTCACTAGATCAAATTCATAGTATTCGTTTTATAGTATTGAAACACTATCGCGTGTTTTTTTAACGCGGTCTGTTCTATGGTTGTAAAACATGTATGTATACTTTAAAATTTGTCACATTGTCTTCAACCGTGTTTTTGTCGTCATTTTTTATATGAAAACTTTTGGCTCACCACAGACAGATTTTTCGTGGGCTTTCTTTTTGAATTGAATTCTAACGTCACGCTTGCAAATGATAAAAAAAAATCTTCGGCTAAACTCGGGACCATGGCCACTGGCCATGTTTTTTTTTTAAATAAAGAGTGACGAGACGAGCAGGACATGTGCCTGATGGTACACACACATGAACAGCAACATACCTGCCACATAACAGCACAGTGACACGCACCTATTGGAACATGAAGAGTCCAAATCATTACTTAGCACTGCACTGCGCTCGTCACCCAGAGATCTAAGATGTTATATCTCTAAGCCCTGTAATTTATCTGGAAACATTGCCCTTCAAACCGGAACACAGTAAGGTTTGCACATTACTACTTGGCGGTAGAATAACTGGTAAAGGTGTGGTACTCCCCAGGCGGACTCTACTAAGATTCCTACCATTACTAGAAATGCGTTAGCATTTCCCACTGGCCATCTAGATATGCGTCAGGATTTCTAGATGACCATGATCATAGTGACGCCTTCAGATTTCACCCGCGTAGTGTACAAAGTAAGCTATCAAATTCTGAGTTATACGTTTTCACTACTATCGGCAGTTCCTATGACTGCTATTTTTTTTTGAACCATGCTCAAACAAAATCACAGAAATCAAAGGTTAGTAAGGACTGCATGAAAGAAAATTGGCCAAGTGATTCAATGTTTTTTATGGAATAATTTCATTCACTGAGTAATAAACAGTATTTACACATAGGTCAAAAGCAAAATTTAAACTTTTTACAGCATACAAAATAAATAAATAACCCACACACAGAGAGACAATTCAAAATGTGGAACCTATCTCATAGCCCAAATTTTGTAATCGATCGATCGATATTTGACTTAGTTTCGATATTACGATAAAATTATCACATTATCGGGCAGCTCTATGACACTATTGGTATACTTTTTTCATAAAATTATAGTATTTATCTATGGTGAATATGACGTTGTCATTGTTGGTAAAAATAATTATTATTGTTTACATGTTTACATTTTCGTGTATTTTTGTTCTTTATTAGGTGCAAATGTTCTTTTCGCACCTTACCTAAGATTTATAACAAGTGTATTGTACCAGGCTGCAGTTACTTCGGAAAATACGTCTGTTACATACGTTTCCACATTGGAAAGAAAAACACTCCAAATATGACTTATATCCTGTGAAGTGGTGATTCTTTTGCTAAAAAACTGTTGCGGAACTTAATCAAGATGAGTTCTGACTCTAACATTGGACTCGCACTATCGTAGTTAAAATTAAATAACAGAAAGTTTATTGGTACCTACGGCTCAAAACATTTTTGAAAGAAATTGTTCAAGAAGAAATAAATGTATCAAGCCAATTTGCGCTATATTTTTCTTATAGAAACTGGTTCCTTTTAGGCGTAAAAAATTAAATAATGTATGATGTATACCTACCTACTGGCGCGAATGCACGAGTTGGCAAATTAGATCTTTGTGTTGATGCAGTTTGTTTAATTAAAAAAAATAAAAAAAATGGCGGCGTATCATTTTCAGCACAGATAAAGTGAATTTAGTCTAGTAACCATAGACCAATGTTCCTTGTTCCCGACATGTCTGTCTGAGAGTATCTCTCTACCTGGTCTGTGACACCAACTAGGCCAAAGTAGAAGGATAATTCAAAGATATAAATAACAATACTAACACGACAATATTTTATCCACAGACTAAGTAGAGAAATACTATCTCGGCTGAAGGACTAGTATCCATAGCCAAGAATAAATTTAAAAAATAAATTGTATTTTGTCTTTCATCAGCTTAGAATAAGGAATATAATAAGTTCATCAGGGTAGCGATTCTGAAACCATTCGGTTGCATCCGACACGGAATCTCATCTCTCGGTCTTTGTCATGCTAAACAGGGTAGCGATTCTGGGTAGCGATTCTGAAACCATTCGGTTGCATCCGACACGGAATCTCATCTCTCGGTCTTTGTCATGCTAAACAGATAAGACAAAGACCGAGATATGAGATTCCGTGTCGGATGCAACCGAATGGTTTCAGAATCGCTACCCTGAAACCATTCGGTTGCATCCGACACGGAATCTCATATCTCGGTCTTTGTCATGCTAAACAGATAAGATAAAGACCGAGAGATGAGATTCCGTGTCGGATGCAACCGAATGGTTTCAGAATCGCTACCCAGATAAGACAAAGACCGAGAGATGAGATTCCGTGTCGGATGCAACCGAATGGTTTCAGAATCGCTACCCAGGTTTACGAATTTGTTTTGAAATTTATGCATGTTTTGTAGCCATGTATCGTTGCGGGTTTATTTTTCAAAATTATTTATTTTCGTATTTCACCCTAACAAGATAAGATTCATTTTTCAATAACCGAATGCGTCAAATAGATCTATGCTCCTTTCTTCCTCACACTTATACCACTACATATGTATCTCACTCGCTCTAACTGGTACGATACAGTTATGGCAATAACTAAAAATCGGTACCGATTGCGTTGCACGCAAAGAGTTATAAATTTCGTTGCGCGATAAAGCAAGCAATGGTTGTTAATATATAGTTTTAAAAGTGCATACCGCTACTTGAAATATAAGGAGTTAATGAGATTTTCAGATAACGTGTTTTCGGTATAAAGTCTGATAAATAGTTATACAACACTTTATGCTATACAACGACCATAGCAAGTTTTGATATAGTTTTCATTCAAAATCAAATGTAATGCGTACATGGATAAAATAATTGATTTTTTACAAGAAGTCGTGCTTTCGCAAATTGAATGAATTGAGTCCCATTATGCCTAACGCTTTTGATAACTAAGTGAAATACCAACAAGTGCCTCCTATCATCGTTTTATTGCACCATATCTTTTTGTCTCGTCGGAAAACGCCTCATTACGGTAACAACCATCGACATAAAAATAACAGGACTACAGGTCTCATTCTTCTTCTTTTATCTTTGGCTTCTGTATGCGGCGTGACTGCAACTTCGACAGTATCTTGTGTGTAGTTGCAGATACAATCTTTTCAAGGTTAATCGGTGAAGGCGCAGCGTTATGTAGTCTTGGGCCGTTGGTCGGTAGGCTTATTGTAGGTTTACTGATTGTTAGTCTATAACTACTAAAAGGGACAAACACATGACGTCACAACATAAATATATAAAAACAAATATATAGGTAACTCGCTGTTACCCACGACTTCGTCCGGGCGAAATAAATACTAAGGTAACTCAGGCAGTACCTACTTGTATACCCAGACATATTAACGGTTAGTAAAAACAGCTCTTATAATAAAACAATTTCATCAAAATCGGTTCAGTTGCTTAGGTGTGCAAGCGTAAGAAACATTCGTCCTCCATTACAATCCCAATTTCATCCCCATACAGTTTGAAATTACAAAATTGCTAGTACAAATATTTATTTGCTTCGTGTCAAGTGCCTATATACAGAGTTTCATGTTTTTATCTTCAACGATTGGGAACTTCCATGTTGACATTCATCCCCAATTTCAACCCCGTGCAGTTCGAAATTACACAATTGCTAGAACACACATTTGTTTGCTTCGTGCCAAGTATTTATATACAGAGTTTCGTGGTTTGCTTCGTGTCAAGTGTCTATATACAAAGTTTCATGGTTTTATCTTCAACGGTTGAGAACTTCCATATTGACATTCATCCCCCATTTCAACCCCAATTTCACCGCCGTACAGTTCGAAATTACAAAATTGATGGAACAAACATGCGTTTGTTTGGTGTCAAGTGTCAATATACAGAGTTTCAGGGTTTTATCTTCAACGGTTGGGAACTTTCATATTGACATTCATCCCCCATTTAAATCCCAATTTCACCCCCGTATAGTTCGAAATTACGAAATTGATAGAACAAACATTCATTTGCTTCGTGTCAAGTGTCTATATTGAGAGTTTCATGGTTTTATCTTCAACGGATGGGAACTTTCATTTTGATATTCATCCCCCATTTCACCCCCAATTTCACCCCCGTACAGTTCAAAATTACAAAATTGCTAGAACCAACATTCGTTTGCTTCGTTCAGATTACAACTAACATGCTCAGTTTAAAGTAAGTTATTTGGTTTCTGTTGTTTATTTTTAGACAGTTTTGATTTACGAATTTTGCGATTGATGTTCAGTGTTCACTTGATCCTGGAGTTACTTACAAGTACAATGCGTGCTTATTATAATAATACTATTTTGTTTTTGTGAAACGTTTTTAATTTAATAATTTTACCTTGAAGCACACCCCGGACACTCGGCCTAAAATCTATACAGACGGTGCAGTTGACATACCTACACTCACACATCTCGCATATGTCGTTCGAACGCATTTACGCATGTGTGCGTGTCATCTATGTCGTGTCGCTGAGTGCTTCTCGCGTTCTTGCGGGGTAGGAAGCTTGAAACTGGCGGGGGGTGGGGAGTGTCCGTTCTATCTGTATTATCTATTCTATGCTTGAAGTCACGTGCAATTGCTTTTAATATTTTGATTTTAATCATTTTATTGTGAGGACTGTAAAGTGTAAATATAAACAATTAAAGTAGTTAATTGGAGACTTGAACTTTGATTTTTTTTAACAATTAGTATTTTAGTGTAGTTTTGTTTTTCTCAACATGGCGCTTAAACCAAGCGAGTCATTTTCTGAAGGTATGTACACATAAACCAACACGGATACACAACACAACAAGAATTCGTTAGTTATTCGTTAGGCGTTCGAACACCCATATTGTAAAAAAATTGTGGAGGCGACCATCCTGAATCCATATCAACCAAACATAGCTAAGAACTACCGCACGGATTTTAATATTCAAATAAAAAACCGCATCGAAATCGGTTCACACGTTAGAGTTTCACGGTGCCATTGACAAACACACACACACACACACAGCCAGAAAGACAGACACACAGCCATTGACGTCAAACTTATAACACCCATTTTTCGGGGGCTAAAACTCGGTTATTGAAATCGATTACAAAATCTGAAATCGGATTTGTATCGGTTTGCGTAAAAATCTGAAAGCGCTCATCTCTAGTTTATATACCATTTTAAAATTGTAATGGTAGGTATGTAATTGGAAAATATTTGAAATAATCTTAAATGCAGTACTACTACTACTTGCGTATGAAATGTGATTCCATTCGATTTGTTTATGTTGCTAGAATTAATAGTACACTCGTTAAAAGCACAGGAAGGCATAATCTCTTATATACATAGCTGGGCATTAACTCGTTAATCCGTTAATCGTTAATTAACGAAGTTAACATTTTGATTAACGGATTAACTTTTAAGTTAACTTTTAAAAATGTTAACGGACATGTTAACTTCCGTTAATTATGCAGAAGTCCGTTAATCGTTAATCCAATGCTTACTATTTACCGCACGGTACCTCGGCGCGGCGCAAAAAAACAGGTTCAGACAAGTATGAAACGAAAAGTGCTGGGCGCAGTGTGACCATATGTGGCGGGTTCCTGTAATTTTGGCAGGATTGAGGCGTCACTTTAGCCTGTGGCATGATCGGTTGACGTATTATGAAAACAAAAATAATTTTGTTATCATAAGTCATATTTCCGATAATCTCGAGTTCTTTTTGGCTGAAAATTTGAGCATAGACATACTCGAATTTGACTGAGGTTTACAATTTAGTTGAATATTTCACACATCCCTAGTAAACAAAGTAGATTATAGTAATCCATAGCTAGTGGGGAACTCCCCGATAAATTCAATCATACTTTTTCGATCGTTTATCTGTATTGTAACTTTCTATTAATAAAATCGGTGGTAGTCCATTTCAACTAACCAAAGAAAAGTTAAATAAAATTAACAAATCAATGTATAAGAATGAAGAAATGGAGGTATACAATGAAAATTCCAGTTTTTAACATCTTACTAATATTATAAATGGCAATTTTTGGATGTTGTAATGTTTGGTGTTTCATTACGTCAGAACGTCTGGGAACGGGAAAGGATTGGGTTGAAATTTGGAAAACAGCCCTCAAACGCTGCAGTTGAACGTCTGCTATCCACGGGTAAATACATTTTAACACCAAACCGAGCCTCGCTTTCAGACGAGAACTTCGACATGTTAATGTTCATGAAGGAAAATAGATACCTAGGTGCATTATGCCCGACGATTAAATTACACATTAAATTAAATAAAAAAAATTGGCAGTCATAGAAACTGCCGATAGAAGTGAAAACTTATAACTCAGAATTTGGTAGCTTACCTTGAAACTACACGGGTGTAACCGGAGGGCGTGGCCTGGTCATCATGGCATGGCCGTCTAGAAAAGCAGCAGCATGTTTGACGGCATCATGCAGGACATATTCCCGGAGGTAAAACACGAATAAGTATAATAAAAAAAAATTGGCAGTCATAAGAACTGCCGATAGAAGTGAAAACTTATAACTCAGAATTTGGTAGCTTACCTTGAAACTACACGGGTGTAACCGGAGGGCGTGGCCTGGTCATCATGGCATGGCCATCTAGAAAAGCAGCAGCATTTCCTATTGACTGATGCATTTCTAGATGGCCCTGCCATTATGGCCAGGCCACGCCCTTTAAGCATTTTCTATTGGCTGACACATTTCTAGATGGCCAATAGCCATGGTCCCGAGTTTACCCGAAGATTTCTTATCATGCCCGAGCGTGACGCTAGAATTCAATTCACAGTCCACGAAAAATCTGTCTAGGCGCGCCTAAAGAAGTTTTCACTTCAATAATTAAATTAAACTCTACAAGTATTTGGTTTTTTCCTAACCTGTTAACTTCCAGAACCTAAACCAACAGGTTTTGTAAGTTCACTAACGCAACGATAAATAAATCCAATACCCATATTAACGGATTAACGATTAACGTTAACTTCCGTTAATTCTTACGAAATGTAACGCTTTAACGTTTAACGAAGTTAACTTTTTTTGTAACGGATTAACGATTAACGAAGTTAACTATTTGATTAACGGTGCCCAGCTATGCTTATATATAATATTATCAAAATGATGAAAATTAGTGATAGGTAAAAACGATCGGCGTCCACCACTTCCTTCAACCGACTAGAACTCAAAGAGTGAGCTCACTCTTCCCAACTTTGACATGATTCCGTGCGTCCTGAAATTTGGGAGGGCCCTTTTTTATCTATGACAGAAACCTGTCAAGCATTATACGAGTATAATAATGATGTTTTAAATACAATTATACTGACTCATGTCAATTTTGAAGTGAAAACTTCTTTAGGCGCGCTATGGACAGAATTTTCGTGGGCTGTGAAATGGATTTATGATCACGTGATCATCACGCTCGGATATGATAAGAAATTTCGGGTAAGCTCGGGATGCTAGAGCGAGAAAGATAATGTGGTCAACAAACGTGCCAGACCGAGAAAGATAATTGTTAGAGGAGGACATGGGACAATAGATACTCTCTCTCTCTCTCGCTGCTCGCTACCGGTTACCAGTGTTGACACTTTAGCGACTTTGTCGCTGAAACTGGCGAATTTTTAAAACCTTTTAGCGGATTTAGACGACGTGTTACCGACAAAGGGGAATATACTAGTGTAGTGTAGAAGGTTGGAGAAGGAAAAAAGCTTATGTATTCTTCCAGACTGTTATTCCCTTAATAATTCAATCAAAACCGGCGACTTTGTTTCATAACTATTTGGCGACAAGCTCAAAATCATAGTGGCAACACTGACGGCTACCAACTCCAAAAGACTTTTGTTTGGGCGGGAAAACACGACGGGTGCTTTATAATTTTCACAATCAAATTAATTAGTTTTGCTGTGTAAATATTTCGTTTCTTTCGGGTAAATATTTAGTTTTGTATACTTATAGTCAATAGTATTGCCTGAGTACCAATTTTATTATTATTTATTATACAAAAATCAGCTAATGAAGTTTTCACTTCTGCCGTGTGGTCTTAAGCACACACCTTTTTTTTTAACATTTTTATAGGAACTTTGTCATCCCTCTCTTTATAAATTCACTGTAACTATATCAAGTTTGATCGATAAGCCAGCACTTTAATCTGTTTTTGAAGCTGGCGGAACTTGGGGCCGCTGTAACTATTTTAGGAAGAGTATTATAAAGTTTCGGTCCCATAATGTGAGTTAGCTTCCGTGACTTCGTGAGAGAGTGTGGTATAGCGTCCAGCTTGTCGGCGTTGCGTATGTTGCGAGAATGTCTCTCTCCTCGCGTGTTGTACGATTCGAGATTATTTCTTACATATTATACAGCCACTTGGTAGATCAAGATAGCAGGTAACGTAAGCCAAGCTCTTTGAAATAAATGGTCTGACGGATGTGCATTGCGATACGCCAACGATGGCACGTACGGCACGTTTTTGGGCGCGGAACGCACACTGCTAGTCGGCAGCGCACGGGTATAGCTCGGCACCGTACTGTAACCGAGAATGCACTGTGGCGAAGTAACATGCACGCGATACTTCCGCAGACACCACTCGATATACTCGTCTTAGCGCACAGCACGCACTGCTAACTTTAGCACACATCTTGTCGATGTAGTGTTCCCAGGTCATGCTGCGATCAATCTTGAACCGCGAAAATGGTGTTCTGTACCTGTTCAATTCTGACACCGTTCAGCGAGACTTTTAGCGGTTTTATCCTGTGGCCTGACAGACAATTCCGGTGGCCGGGTTCATTGCGTGGATATCTGACTTCTTGAGGGATCGATCCCTACGAGTCGTAATTGATGGCTGCTCGACGGATCAAATGGCTATCAATGCCGGAGTCCCTCAAGGGTCGGTACTCTCTGCGACGCTCTTCCTGCTACATATCAACGATCTGTTGAAGCCCGGTATCTTTGGGTACGCAGATGATAGCACCGTTGTAGAGAGTTACATATCTAGCGCGAGAGCCAGCGGACAGGAAACTCAGTTACTGAGAGAGAGTCTGATCGAGCGTTTGAGCTTGACCCTTGAGGCGGTGTCTAAATGGGGCGATGCCAATCTGGTCAAGTTCAACGAGAATAAGACGCAGGCGTGTCGGTTCTCCGCTAAAAGGAGTCCTTTCGAACTGACTCCTACTTTTAGAGGTGTATCCGTGCCGGTTTCTGACCGTCTTGAGCTTTTGGGCGTTACTTTGACCTCTACGCTCAACTTTGGCTCGTATAACGAGTCTAAGGCTAAACTAGCTGCCAAAAAACTAGGTGTCCTCTCAAAGGTGCGAAGGTACTTCAAGTCTGAACAGTTGCTTACATTATATCAAGCACAGATTCGCTCCTGTATGGAGTACTGTTCGCACCTTTGGGATAGATCGGCTAAGTATCAGCTGGAAGCTCTGGAATCGATCGAGAGACGTGCCAAAAGGCTCATAGGTAACAACATTCTTGTGCGAAAAAGAATTCAAAGTCTTGAACATCGCCGAAAAATTGCTGGTCTATCGGTTTTTTATCGGATACACTTCGGAGAGTGTGCGACTGATCTGCATGATCTGATACCACCTTGTCCTTTTTTCTATCGGCATGCTCGTAGCTCGAAAAAGCGACATCGTTTCATGGTTGATGTTCCAAAGACACGAACGAAGAGATTCGACTCAACTTTTGTGATAAGAACGTCTAGGCTATGGAATACGTTGCCTGAGTGGGTTTTCCCCGATAGTTACAATCTATTTGTCTTCAAATCGAGAGTGAATCGGTTTTTTTCTAGGTAAACACGCTCCATCGTAGACCGCATCGTCGCTTAACATCAGGCGAGATGGCGGTCAAGTGTGTACCTATAAAAGTAAAAAAAAAAAAAAAAAAGACAAAAGCGAATGAAATGGGTATTTTTTTAATTTAACATAAAACCGTTGGCACTAAACCATGACTTTAATCCGTTAATTACAATATTTAATTTATCATCTAATTCCTCTATTGAAATAATTGTTACTACAGCAGCCTAATCATCTACGTACATGAATATGCCTGCACCCTTTACAGCTTCGGGGAGATCGTTTAGGAGGAGAGAGAACATGATATTTGAAACTGACGAACCCTGCGGTACTCCTATAGACGGAAGACAGTGGGTCTGACTTATTATTGCCATCACCAGCATCCACTACTTGATAGCGGCCTCGCAACATGCCAGTCAACACCGCATATGATTTCCCAGTTATGCCATAGTGTTTCAGCTTTAAAGCTAAGGTTTCATGGTCTGCAATATCATATCATAAAGGGCATGGCCGGACCATCAGGGCATGGCCATCTAGAAATTCGTGAGCCAATGGGAAATGCTGACGCATTTCTAGATGGCCATGCCATGATGGCCAGGCCACGCCCTTCGGTTACACCCGTGTAGTTTCCTTCACTACACTTCTATGGGCAGTTCTTATGACTGCCCATTTTTTTATTATTAGATACATACTATTTTATTTCGATTCAGCTATTATTCTGTTTTATTACATAATGGGGTGCTTTTTATTTTCTCATTGAAAAATAGAGTGTATGTATCGATCGGGCGCAAAATATATTATTGGCTCAGGCGACGTACTTTGAATCCTCGCTACGCTCTGAATTCTACTCTAGAATCCCTCACTTCGCTCTGGATTTAAAAAAAGCGCCCGCGTCGTAAAAATATTATTTTGCTCCCTTGTAAAACAATTTACAATTGTGGCGCACTTTTCAATAAGTGCGCGTTAAAGATATTTGCGGCGCATTTATAAAGAGGATTAAAAACTTATTATTGCCCGCTTAAAGTTTCTTATAGAAAACACTACTCCTCGGTGTACTTAAAGGCGAACCTATTTTTCTAAAACGTGGCGTGAAAAGTATAGGGATGGGTGGTAACTTCGAAAAACCAAGTAATCTTTGTTTTTTTTCATTAATAAAAAAAAAGTTGAATTTGGTGTGAATTCCAGTATTAAATATTATGTACCTATCGGTTACAAAATATATATCAGCTAAAAATATTATTATTGTGATAAAAATGATGATGATGAAGCCGAGTGAAACATATCGATATTTTTTCAACAATCCTATCTCTCCCTAGTCTATCTCGATTTCGGCTACGATATCGTAGCGGTGTTAAAACGGCCAACGGGTGTGTTTTCACCAGGACAGTAAAATCTTGTCGTAAGTAGGTAAAATTGGAGTTGCGCTAGAGATGGATAAGACTGGTCAAAAGTATCGACAACATTTAATTGGTTCGTTAATCAGAAAACAAAAGATGCAAAATCATCTATTCTACAATGATACTCTGTGTAACGTTTGCCCTAAAGTACATAGTTTCCGAGATATAGGCCAAAATAGTTTTTTTACGATGGCGCTTGAGTCGAATTCTTGATTTCGTCAACTTGCACTAAATGGCCGATCTTAAATTTTTATTGAAGTGAAAACTTCTTTAGGCGCGCTAAGACTTTTCTTTGGGCGGGAAAACACGACGGGTGCTTTATAATTTTCACAATCAAATTAATTAGTTTTGCTGTGTAAATATTTCGTTTCTTTCGTGTAAATATTTAGTTTTGTATACATATAGTCAATAGTATAAATAAATATGAGCGTCGCTAGCGACGGGGGTGACCCCGTCGAACAGACCAGAAAAAGAAAACTATTGAAGCCAAATCCAAGTGAAAATGTTTCTTACAAACTATTTAGAAAACCCCTTTATAAGAGAAAGAGACTATTCCCAGAAAATCGTAGTGGAGTCTCCAGTGTAGTGTATGTGGAATCGACGGAACAGCAGAAAGTCGGTAACAAAAATCCTATTACACTCACCAACCTTTTTGCGGACAATGTTAGAGTGCCGTGTGAATGCATACGAAGTTGGAGTAACTTTTAAAAAGCCGGCCCCGGCCAACAACTTTTTGAACATGGACACTTTTTTTACTAACCATAAAAGTGTATACAATCTGGGTATACAAATAAGTACTGCCTGAGTAACCTTAGTATTTATTTCGCGCGGACTAAGTCGCGGGTAACAACTACTTTGTATATAAATAAAACTTCAATAAATATTTACTTTAATTTCTGGCTTGTTTTACTCGTTTATTCAACTAATACGATCCATAATATTTTATTATAATACGACATACCTACCTAATACAAAAATCAGCTAATGAAGTTTTCACTTCTGCCGTGTGGTCTTAAGCACACACCTTTTTTTAGGTTTTAGATAACTTACTGAGCATACAATAACAAAATGCTTTCAGATCTAGATGGAGCCTCAGTTCCGAGTTCACCCCAAGCAGGCGCGATCCTAGCCTCGAATTTTGGGGGGGGGTCACCAGTACGCAGCCTCAGATTTGGGAGGGGGGGAGGTCACGAGTAGAAATACAATAAATCGAGTAAAAAAGACTTTACTAGTTGCGCCCCACGATTTTACCCGCGTAGTAGACGCTCCAGTTGTTTTCCCGCGTTTTTTTATTTTTTAACTTGAATAAGTTTACACTTGACCGCCATCTCGCCTGATGTTATGCGACGATGCGGCCTACGATGAAGTGTGCTTACCTAGAAGAAATCGATTCACTCTCGACTTGAAGACACAAAGATTATAACTATCGGGGAAAATCCACTCTGGTAGCTCATTCCACAGCCTAGACGTTCTTATCACAAATGTAGAGCCAAACCTCTTTGTTCGTGTCTTAGGAACATCAACCATGAAACGATGTCGCTTTCTCGAGCTACGAGCAGTCCGATAGAAAAAGAGGTAAGGTGGTATTAGGTTATGCAGATCAGTCGCGCACTCTCCGAAATGTATCCGATAATAAATCGATAGGCTAGCAATTTTGCGGCGATGTTCAAGATTTTGAAGCCTTTTTCGCACAAGAGTATCATTGCCTATGAGCCTTATGGCACATTTCTCGATCGATTCCAAAGCCTTGAGCTGATACTTAGCCGAACCATTCCAAAGGTGCGAACAGTACTCCATACAAGAGCGAATCTGTACTTGATATGATCCAAGCAACAGTTGAGACTTGAAGTACCTTCGAACCTTTGAGAGGACGCTTAGTTTTTTTGCAGCTAATTTAGCTTTGGACTTTATATTAGAGCCAAAGTACACCTCGAAAAGAAGGAGTCTGTTGAAATTGACTCATTTTTCCGGAG
This sequence comes from Ectropis crepuscularia, assembly GCA_963693475.1. Taxonomy (NCBI): domain Eukaryota; kingdom Metazoa; phylum Arthropoda; class Insecta; order Lepidoptera; family Geometridae; genus Ectropis; species Ectropis crepuscularia. Next base: position 12,731,663 of record OY856346.1, read on the forward strand.
AACAGACACGCCTGTGTTTTCCCCTCGTTAAACTTGGCCAGATTGGCGTCGCCCCATTCAGAGACTGCCACAAGGTCCAAGTTCAAACGGTTGATCATACTCTCTCTCTCTCAGTAACTAGGTTTTCTGCCCACTGGCTCTCGCGCTAGATATGTAACTCTCTACAACAGTGCTATCGTCTGCGTACCCAAAGATACTGGGCTTCAACAGGTCGTTAGGGACTTGAGGGACTCCGGCATTGATAGCATAGCCATTTGATCCGACAAGCAACCATCATCGATCGATCGACGACTCGTATGGATCGATCCCTCAAGAAGCCCGATATCCACGCAACAAACCCAGGAGACAAACCAAAACCAGAAAGCTTGCTTATAAGGCCGTCATGCCAAACCCTGTCAAAAGCCTTTGAGATCCAGAGAGACTGCAAGTGATTCTCCGTGTTTATCGATGGCCTCACTCCAGATGTGAGTGACGTACGCTAGAATATAAGCCGGCAATACCGTTTTCAGCGAAACCCGTATTGCCGGCCACTAAGGAGGTCATTAGACTCTAGATACGTCAGGAGCCTGTGGTTTAAGACACGTCCCATAGTCTTGCAGAGTATGGACGTGACCGAGATGGGCCTGTAGTTGGCAGAGTCAGCACGACTACCGTTTTGACGTGACAACGTCTTATAAATTGGTTTGCCGGGTGACACTTCAAGAAACTGCGTTACGCTCCGCTCACGTTATGCGCTCACAATGAGAGCGAGTGAGAGGGACGCGTGCCTTTCACTTTTTATGTCTGTTTCTCTCGCTCTTAGGCGGGCTAACCATGCCCGAGTCGCCGATTCACTTAGGCGCCTGCATACAAGTTTACACGTTGCCAGTTAATTGTAAAACGATTGTGTAGTGATAATGTGAAGGTAGTTTATTTTAGTAAAATTATTTTACCACTCAAAGTCGTTGTTACGTAAAACTTTCGCCCGTATACCGACTTTACAGGCAACCAATTTTTTTTTTGGTCACAGATTGCACGTTAGCAACCTTCCATGATTTCGGTACTTGCGCAGTCTGGAGAGAGAGTCTAAACAGGCGCGTCAGTACAGGAGACAAATCAGGCCCACAAGTCTTCAACACTACGACAGGAATTCCATCCGGGCCACTGGCTTTATTCACATTCAGATTGTGTAGCGCTTTACGAACCTGTATTTGGCGAATGTGTATTTCCGACATTAAAGACGGACTGCCTGGTGGAGTAGGAGGTATCGCGCCACCAGCATCTAAACGTGAAGATTCCGCAAACTGAGATGCAAACAAGTTTGCCTTCTCTATTGCCGTGTGAGCCAGTGCCCCATCAGGTTTCAGCATTGGAGGCAGTGAGGAGCGGCAGAAGTTCGATTCGACCGATTTAACTAGGGACCAAAACGCTTTGCCCGCAGGTTAAGAAGCCAGTTTGTTCCCTATTCAACTAATATGATCAAAACGAGCGCTTTGAAGAGCCTTTTTGCATGCCTTGGCAGCCTTGTTAAACGGCTTCTTCTTCTGGTGTATGTCTCTCGCCTTACGCTGTCGAGCTGCAACCCAGGCTAGGTAGTTCTCATGTTTAAATGCTTCTGAACTATTAACATTGAGATCCAAACCAAGGGCGAGCTTTGCTGGGTGATGGGACGTCAAGAGTATGGAATAAAATATTCCATAGCCATTCGTATTAAAAACAAGAGCGACGGCTGCTCAGTCTCTAGATGGTGGTGGACTGCAGTGATATTGTTTAAAAATAGCTTATTTACTATTAGACATTTTGATTTTTTTTTAGATTTTTAGTCTAATGTATATGATTTTGGGGGGGGTCATGTCCCCCGTGACCACCCCCCCTGGAGCCGCGCATGACCCCAAGGTTTTTTTTATTTACGAGCGTGACGATGAGCTTTATTCACAGCCCGCGAAAAATATGTGTGGTGAGCCGAAAGTAGTTTATACTCCAAGAAGTAGTATTTGTAATGATTTCCAATTTTCGATATACATATCGAATATCATTAAATATCAGCTAAAATATAGTTAAAATGATAGAATGATGATGATGAAGATAAAAAAAAAAACGAGTTTTCGATACTTTTTGACCAGTCTTATCCATCTCTAGCGCAACTCCAAGTTTACCTACCTCAGAAGAAGTTACCTACTTACGACACAATTTAATTTGCTGTCCGGTGAAAACACACCCAACGGGTCAATGTGTCATAAATTATGCTACATTTTACACTTATTATATATAATTATGTTTATATCTGAAAATCAAATGTGGTATATCGATATGTGGAGGAGGACGATTCGGTGATTTCGATTTTCGATATCTGTCTGACTGTCATTGTCATGTTAATCTCATCTTCGCAACTTCGCATTTCGCATCCCTAAGTAGTTTTAGTGAAGGATTTCAAAGATTGTTCTCGACTTTTTATAATGTTTTTTCTATTATTTACTTTTAAAATGTCACTAGAAAATTTTATGTGGTTAGATTAAATTTCTATAACACCCCCATCCAAGGGCTAGAACTACCTACCGTTCAAGACAAACTTATCACAAATTCAGTACATAAAGGTTATAACAAGTAGAGATCCCAACAATAACTGCGAAAATGTTTTGCTGGGGTAATGCAACTCATCATGAACTCTGTATTGATGGTCCTGATAATATTGACCTGGTGAGCATAAGTTTTTTTCACATAATAGGTACCTATCCGACAATTAATTTGCCAATTTTATTAAATTTTATTCGTAATAATATACCATACTCTCATAAATTATTATTTTTTTTTCCTTTATGGTACTCTTTGGTCAAGCACTATACCAACTATACAAATTTAAAGACACCACATCTAAAGAATAATCTAAGATTCTGTGGCTTTAATTTGAATATCAGTCAGATTTCACCTGAGGGTAGTAAATATGCTAGTTGCTGCTGATGCTAGAAAGAGCCGCTATGGCAGGTAGCACTGCAACAGCCGCTGTCAGTTGTAAAGTAGCCTGTGGTTGCAGTCTGCATCCACATGCCTCTGCATGCCCATCTCAGACTCATACTAAACAGTTGGAATGTTTTGTGCTTATTTGTCATCTATGTAGTCTCAATTTATAGGCCAGAAAAAGTTTCTGTCAAAGATTTTAGTTTTAAAATTACCTTAATATTTAGATGAGATCATTTTTGGTAACAGGTAATAAAACCAACATTAGCAAACTGGAAGGAGAGTAATCATGTGAGATCTGTTGCTGCTGGAGAATTCCACACTCTATATCTCACGTCCAATGGCCATCTGTATTCATGTGGGAGCAATGATGTGGGGCAGCTGGGTCGCCATACAGACTCTAAGGATAGCAAAAGTCCTGGTAAGAACTATGTAGAATAACTTGTATGCATATTACAAGTATTTCCATACCTTTAGGTGGTTTATTTGTATTACTATTTTGTACTCATTATTATAGGGAAATATTCATTATAGCTGCAAATATGTTAATTTAATAGTATCATTTTGAAATGTCACTTCCACTGTTAGTGATCTGTATAATCTACTAGCAGCACCCCATGGTGTTACCCGCGAAGTTCCCGTTGTTTTTTCGGGATAAAAAGTAGCCTATGTGTTCTTCCAGTCTATAATCTATCTGTGTTCCAAATTTCAGCCCGAACCGTTCATACGTTAGGACGTGATTGAGCAACAAACATCCATACATTGACATTTATAATATTAGTAGGATGAGCAGGAGATTTTCAAAACTATAAATATACTATAATTATGTAGTCCCAACGCTATATTATGTGTAATGTTTGTACGAAAAATGAAACTCAACTGAATAAAATAACTAATTTGAATCCAAAAGCACATCATAAACATAAAACAGTATTTCTTAAATGCAGACTTTAGAAAACAAATAACTCTTTCAAATGTAATAGTGTTTAGTTCTACTATGAAATCCCTGTATAAGAGAAAATCTCAATGAAATCAGGTTTAAAAATGAATTAAAAAGCTACCTAATGAGCATAGCAAATTATACTACAGATGAATTTATAAAGGGCAGTAATGTAAGGAAGAGGAAGATCTGGAAATTAGAATTATTCAATAAGGCAAACTAACACTGGACATTATGTCAAATGGTTATACTGCATGTATTTATTATTTGTTAGTATTGGTGGACATTTCACACACAACACCTTCTAGCCCCAAACTAAGCAAAGCTTGTAATATGGGAGTTAGATAGTTGATTTAATATTTACATGTTTTTAAAAACATATTATACACTAGCTTAGCACCGCGGCTTTGCTCGCATTCTGTAAGTTTATTATGACAGGTTCCCACTTTGAAAAGTAATATGACTGTCGAATAATAACTTAAATACTTAATTATAATCCTTTCTAGCTCTTACGGTTTGGGCTGTGCGTTGATCCTCTCCTCCTCATCCTCTGGGATTTTATAGTGTTTTTCATATGTGTCCATTAAAATAGTCCAATCAGGTGCTGTACCTAGGATTGAGTAAGGATTGTTCTTGGCGCTGTGAGTAATGATTTAGGAGCACGTTGCATCCCACCAATATATGCTTTGCTGTACATATCGCCTCTCCACAAGTATAGCAACATTTTTCAGAGGCTTTTCCCCACCTTACCAAGTTACTCTGGTCAGGGAGGGTCATTTGGAAAGCATTTAGGTAAAATTTTAATAAGGCAGGAGACCAGTCATAGAGCAAGGTGCGCCACTTCAGAGCTAATGGGATACAAAACTCACCTATGGTTAACCACTTTGCATTTCTAAATTCATAGCGTGCACTTTGTAACTTATTTTCGTCTTGTTGTAGAAAGGTTTTTACTATGTCTCGGTCTTCCCTTTTCTTTCTCCCACCCAACCCAGTTGTATTTACTTGTGCACCTGCCATAAATTGTTTATGGAATTGAAGTCTAGATTCAAGGTCTGAAGCACTTTTGTCTTTTGGGAGAGATGCAATTAATTCGTCTTGCGACTTTCCCAAAACATGCGTTTTCGTAACTCTTAGGTGTTTGTAGAGTTTGGATGGTTTTTTTAGTTTCAGCTTTCAGCCCAAAACTATTGTGATCCCTAAAGAGAGTAGAGGGATCAGCCGGATGTGCCAATCCAAACCATGACTTCAATATTTTTATGATTATATCTATCTTATCTTAATATATATAAATCTCCTGTCACGATGTTTGTCCGCGATGGATTCCTAAACTACTTAACCGATTTTAAATTAAATTGGCACACCGCAAGCAGTCTGGTCCAACTTGAGAGATAGGATAGTTTTTATTTCGATTAATAGTCTTTAAATGACAATATCCGAGCGCAGCCGGAATGGGCCGCTAGTGAAATATATATATATATTTATATATGTATATTTAGGTTAAGTACCACAAAATAGAAATGGTGTAAACCATAAATAATATATTTTGATGACATGGTATTACCTGGAAAAGCTGTGAATAGGCTTTATTTATTTTCAAAGATTATGATATGGTCTAAATCTAATTTTAAAAGTGTGTAAATATTAAGTTATAATTAACCTGTTTAAATGTATATTTGAATTATTTATGTTGGACAAAATTAGTTAACACAATATAAATAAATCTCGGTGTTATTACATGATATTTATGATATCATTAGCATCTAGCTTTGCCAGGAGGGTTTTACCGATGTCATATTATACTGAATGTCATATAGTGAGACATGATGAGATATAGTTGTTGTATGTCCCTGCTTTTTTGATATTGCTGATAGGCTGTTGGTATACCTTATTGAGGTTGTTCATGAAATTTTCAACAACTACCTCTAATGATGGTGTACGCTTTTTGTAATATATCTTTCTACTTCTTTCTTTGTTAAGTGCAATAAAGAGTTAATCTATCTATCTATCTACTAAGAAATTTGAAAGGCACTGCCTCTGCAATTGTGGCAACTCTTTGGCAACGTATGGAGAGTCCCGGATCGTAAGAAGTATATTTGGTATTTCGTTTACAGTTTTACTAAATTTTTACGAAGTTTCCTGCAAACATATTTCAAAGGAATAAAAAGTTTCAAACAAAGTTTCATCCCTCATTTCACCCCCTTGAAGACTGAAATTTGAAAAACGTTTTCATACATGCTTTATAATTTTAGTTGAACTCAATTTATACGAAATTTCATGCAAATATCTCCAAGGAATAAAAAGTTTCATACATTCGTTCATCCCCTATTTCACCCCCTTGGGGGTCGAATTTTGAAAAATCCCTCCTTAGTGGGTGCCTACGTTATAAGCAGAATATGTATAAGAAAAATGGCTATGTAGTAAATTTATATGCTGTAGAAGTAGCTGAAAGAGAAGTGTAGTAAGTTCTATAGGGGGCGTCCATAAATTACGTGAGGTCTTTTTTTTAATTTTCTGTCCCTCCCTCTCCCCCTCTGGGATGTCGTGAGATTTTATTCAACCCCTTCCCCTATCCCCCAAACTCTCGTGAGATTTTTCAAGATGTAGGTTTCTTACGTAAACACGTTAGATTGTTTTATTCTTTGTGTTCTATTTGAGTATTCATTTATTTTTTTGTTTTCGACCCACAAAATGGTTTTCAAAGTATGAAACAAATAAAAATATTCAATAATTAGTTTATTTTGATGCCTGAGATATAGGAGATATATCAATTAGTACATTGTCATTTACAGACACATAAAATATGGTTTCGTTGTTGAGTAGGTAATGATTTTTTTTGTGCGACGTCGCGACGCCGACGGCGTTGATTCAGCCCGAGGGGCGTTCGTATTACGCTTATGTTTAAGATTAAATCTTAAGCATGTACAATCTGGATTAAATGGACCAAAATAGTATATTTTTTTGGTTTACATGAAAATAAATTGCGTGTTATTTGCCGAGACCCCCCCCTCTCTCCAACGTAAGATTAGATGAGATTTAACTCGACCCCCTCCCCCCTTAAACACCTCACGTAATTTATGGACGCCCCCATACTTGAACGAGTGTCTAAAGCTGCACTAATAGGTTCATATTGGATTTGGCTGTGCAGGGAGAGAAACACGAGTAGTGAAGGTTAGTGTTGATGTACGTCAGAAAGGGGCCCTTAAACCTACGCCTGTGTCACAAGTCTCGGGATCTACTCAGGATTTCTCTCTCTGCCACACGATAGACCCGGCACCCGCACGGTGAATCCATGGCATGCTAAGAAGTTCGTCTCTGTCTCAGTCATCACCTTTGCCTTGTATATATATAGATAGAGAACACCCAGGCACAGTACAAATAAACACCGGGAGGGGATCAAATCCACAACCAACGACTTTGCTGGCAGACTTACTACCAAGTAAGCCACCAGGCTGGCCTATATTATTTTGATATTTAATTTATTTTCGCTAAGACAAAGCTTTTTACAGCTGCATATTTGACAAGGTCCTTTATTTAATTTAGTTTAGCAGCTGATTTAGTTCTTATTATCATAATTTTTTAATTTAATTTTATGATAACAAACTTGACAAATGGATAGCGAAATTAAATATCATTTTAACAGACAGATTTTAATTACCTATAATTTTGTTACATATTTCAACACTGAGATATAAGCATATCAGCTAATGCTGCTCCCCTATTATTAAATAAATAAACATAATTTTTTTGTCTCTGTTGGTAAATGATGTTACCAAGTATTTTTCTGAATTAATGGTTTGGATAAAAGAAATGGAATTGAATAAATTGGCAGTTCTCCTTTATGCTGGTTGACTGCTCTCAGCAATAAGGCCATCATTTGTGGTGCTAGTTGATAAGTGTTCCACTGTTACTAGTGGCTTTGCTCCGATATTGTTTTATAAATACCATTAATAGAAATAAAAACTATCCTATCTTTGAAGTTGGATCAAATTGCACATGTTGGTGTAATTTTATTAAACTCAGTTAAGTAGTTTAGGATCCAAACAATGTGACGCGTAATTTTTTCAAATGTTTGCACTGTGTCTGGGTGTGTCTATGTATAATAAGTATGTATTTAAAACTATATAAGTATTATATCAGCTATCTGGCCGCCATCACACAAGCTTTGCTTAGTTTGGGGTCAGATGGTGTTGTGTGTGAATTGTCCACCAATATTTATTTATTTATTTACACATATATGAAGAAGATATTGAAATTGTGATGTAAATAACAAATAAAGATATTTTTTATTTTATAATTGTGATGTGCAATTTAAATTGTTATTATTTGAATGAGAAAACTTATTTTTGTATGCTCAATAATTAATCAAAAATGGTTGTCTGTAAAGTCGGTTTACTGACGATAGTTAAACGTGACAACGTCTTAAGAAATCAGTACGCTGATAGCGCGAGTAGTGATACCGCTCGACTCGGCGGGTGGCGCCCTCAGCGCTCAGCTTCGTCCGCATGACACTGACGACGAACTATCGGTAACGTTACATGACGTCATGTTTTGCGGGCGTGCAGCCGGCTTCACCGAATTATAAGACGTTATCACATCAAAAATGACTCAAAGACACACCCAATAGAAATTGATTATACTTTTTACTGTTGCCATGTTTTTGTGAATATAACCTTCAACATTAAATGAAAGGTCAATTTATGGCATGTGGCATGTTATTGTATAAGGTGAATGAAATGGTTGTCCTGGTATGCTGATATACAAAACATAACATGTTAACTTGTAAACCTTTCATAGTTCTAAGAATGTTTTGAAATAAAAGTTACATTATGTGTAATTATGTAAATGTATACCTAATTGCTATTGAATCATTAATACTTTTAACATTTGCTTAGAAACAATAAAGGTACTTATCAAGGGAACTAAGGGAAGGAATGTAATTAAACTAGTACAAATTGCAGATATAAAAAAGGTCAATATATGTATATCATTAAGACAAAATTCCATCTAGCCCCAGAAATAAGAAAAATGTACACTATGGAAGCTGGATAGCTGATAAAAACATAATGAAGAAAAGATGAAAAATGTCAAATAACTTAAAAAAAATGCATTTGTAACAATATAATTTTCCTTATAGTTCTGTTTATAATATTATTTTTACAAAATTAGTTGATTTGGCATGTAAGTCAGAACCAACATTATTATCAATGTCCAGCAGAAAACTATGGTAAATATCCTGTAATTCATCATGAGTGTAGAACACAACCATGTTCACAAGCTTTGCTCCGTTTCATTCCCTGAAAAGTCGGATAAAATGTAGTTTCCTAAAACTTTAATCTAGCTATATAGATTGATTTTTCATCCCCGAAACCATACAACAACTAGATTTCATGAAATGTGTTGGAGTGATTTCTGAGATTCAGATTAAGTATAAATATTTAGCCTTTATTTCTAGAGTATTCACTATATTTTTACAAGTATTCTTATTTAATTAAAGTAATATAATTTATACTAATTTTATAATTTACACCCCAGTTTGTCTTTCGACATATGCACATCTATACTAATATTATAAAGCTGAAGAGTTTGTTTGTTTGAACTCTAGGATGTCGGAAACTACTGGACCGATACGAAAGATTCTTTTTTTGTTGGATACTCCATTTATCGAGGAAGGCTATAGGGTATATAACATTACGCTACTATCAATAGGTACGGAGTATGAGTGAAGAATGTAAAGAAAACGGGGAAAAATATTTCTCTTCGAGAGCTTTAGTTCCGTGGATTTAAATTCTCTTTGGTTGCTGAAGTCTGTGACGGCGCGTGTCTACATTTGAAGTTTGTGTCATTTGAAGTAATCAAATTTGTTCTACAACAATGCATTGTTGCTTATTTACGTATTTTTAGGGTTCTGTAAAACGTAATAAAGTGGCCAGCAATGGATATTTTAGTATGGATTTTCCTCAAATAGACGCGGGTGAACCGCGGGGCACAGCTAGTATTTTATAAAAATACAAATTTACAAATACGAGCATTGCTCACTTAAAGATAATAGACATCATAGAACATGTTATAAAAAGTTGGCTAATTCTTTTCAGGTATAGTTGAAACATTTAAAGACTGCACAATATCTACAATGGCATGTGGTATAAGCCATTCTCTGGCTGTGGACGAATGGGGCCAGTCCTTCAGTTGGGGCTCAGACAGTATGGGACAGCTTGGCAGCAACCTCGGTTCTCATGCACAGGACAAACCAAAATTTGTGAAGGAACTGGCTACTAAAAACGTCATTCAAATAGCATGTGGTGCATATCATTCCGTAGCATTGACAAATAGTAAGTACATAGTGAGTAGTAAATATCTTGTTGGAAAATAATATTTTCGTTAGCCTTCTATTAGATGGCCATACTTAGATGACTTATTGAGACTACAATGCTTTGAAGATTTATTCGAGATGAGCAGCACCATTTGGTTTCACTTGCATAGTTTCTAAAGTGGACTATGAGACTCTGAGTTACAAGTAGGCAATGTGCCTGATGGGAAGCAACACACCTGCCCATAATGGTATAGTGGTACGCACCTTTTGAACATGAAGAGTCCAAATCATTGCCTAGCACTCCACTGTGCTCATCCCCCAGAGGCATTAGATAAATTAAATTATGTCTATTTGGGTAAATTATGTCTATATGTCTCTTTGGGTTGTCCGGCTGATAAATAATCTATGTTACACTGACGACAATACTCTTCTTTTTTTTTTATTTGGCTGATCTGTACCAGTTTTCAGGACATTAGTCACTCGAAATAGACAAGGGTTAGTAATTTGTAGTTATTAACTAGCAATAACGAAGGGTTAGTCCTATAGCTCTCATTAATTAGTGATTTTTAATGAGTTGAGAATTTTCCTTGTCAGTTTTGGTTGACAAAAAGTAGCACGGTGGATATGCACCTATTAATTTGTCGTCTTTTTGAAGCATGACATTCTGGTGACTAACATATGCCTGCTTTATCTTTTTCTCTTCTGATTATTATGCTTATCATTACTGTATTAGCTATTTATGACAAAGCAGTTATACTGCATAGATTTGAGTATAAAATATATTGATAATGATATTACAAATTAAAAATCACAAAATGATGATGATTTAAAAAAAACTGTAGAACTTCATCATGACACAAATCATAATAATATAATGATTATGTTGTTACCTAATTCTACTTACCTAGTTAATAGGGGTAAAATACACATCTACTTCAACATCAAGTTAAAATGCCTCTTTCTTGTTTGCCTCTTTTCTGAAACAAATTGTTTGTGGTTACTAAAGATAAACACAGGACTGTACATATTTTAATATACCTCTTGATCATGAGGGCACCATCAAGTCAATTATAGTGACAATTAGTATTGTCAAAACATTATTCATGCAGCTCACATTACCATTGTTTCAGATGGTGACTTATATGCATGGGGAGCAAACAGCTATGGACAATGTGGCCTCGGAACCATGACTAGTAAAGAGACAACTCCACAACAAATCACATCCTTGACTGGCGTGCCCATAGCTCTCATCGCGAGCGGTAGCAATCACACTTTCGTTCTGTCTAAGTAAGAACTTTAATTTTATGTATTTCTACTTACATACATAAGTAAGCTTGCGACCTCGATAGCGTCGAATTCACTGAATTCAAAAAGGACTTATTGTAAAACCCTATACATTTTCGGGATATAGTGTATCAGAGCGTATATCGGACTTAAATATCCAATGTATCAGGTTATTTCTATCTGCATTCCAAATTCAACCTGACCGTTTCCATTGATTGTTCTGGTGATATTGTGTAGCAAGCATCCAAACGAGACTCAATTATTTATAATAATAGTTAGGATCAGATGACGCCTGCCTCTATTAATTAATTTTACATAAACAGCCCACTAAATGTTCCCACTGCTGGGACTCGGGACCTTCTCTCGCAAGCAAAGAGGCTAGGCCATAATCCACCACGCTGGCCCAGCACAGGTTTGTGGATGACACTTAACCTCGAGAGATTCCAGGTACATGTCGGTTTACTCACGACGTTTTCCTTCACCGTTTTAAGTTAGCGGCATTATGCAAACGACTTAAAAAAGACAGTGGTGCGCGTGGGATTTTAATCCGGGGCTTCTGGATCGAAAGTTGTTGTTCTCTTCACTAGACCAGTCGTAATTTTACTAGTTAGACACAAGCCTTTCACCAAAACACCATTTTGTTATTGAAACTTGAGTAAAGGAAGTTAATAATAGGTACTTACTTTAAAATTGTAGGCATGGACGTATAAGAAAAGTTGACGTAGTCCCGCTAAAACAAAAACTGTGTCTATAGAGTCGGCCATATATGCACGTGTGCGTTGTCGCTGATCGGCTGACACCTTAGATAAAGAAGTAAGTAATTTCCGCACGGTTCCTTTGTACCAATCGTAAGCTGATGAGGTGTATGTTAGCTAAGGCGATACAGTGATGTGCCGCCACAAAAGTATGACATTTCCACAAGAGCGATCAGATCCGTGCCTTCGGTGTAAAGCGTTTGTTCTAACTCTAGAGTCATGTGGGGTAAACGTACGTATTTTTTAGTTAATTGCTTCTAGAAAGAAAGGCTTTGTTAATTGAAAATAGACTACAGGCCCGTGAACAAAATTTACGTAGTAAATGAACCACCAGGAGACCTATGTAGGATGATAGAAGGGTATAGAATAATAAGATTCAGCACTATGCCGTCACTTGTAAGCTGTCCAACTGAGTACAGTCGAAGAGAGGGATTGCAACCCTCGATCATTTCTCCTTGTCGCATGACTTTTGTAGCAGGTACCATGACTAGACGTGGCCATGCTCATGGCCACGCCCTCCGATTTCATCCGCGTAGTTTCCAAAGTAAGCTATCAAATTCTGAGTTTTCACTTCTATCGGCAGTTCCTATGACTGACAATTTTTTTTATACGTCCATGACTGTAGGTAGGTCATTCAGTGAAGAAAACAGTAACAACAATGGTCTTTATTGAAGTTCTATATGTAGCTGTTATCTATATTTCCAGAAACTACATGATTGTTTAATCAGTAGGATGGACCATTTGAATGTTGGGCCATCTGTGGTCAGTAATACTACTACTAATAATAATTTACCTAGGTGATACAATTTAACCACATTTTACTTTTGTATGTTATCAAAGTACCTACCATATGTACCACTTCACTGAATGCATAGTCTGTTAAGCCTGAATAACTATGTAAATCTAAACATTTCTTTCAGTGCATGTACATATATTACAGATCTGGGGCAGTGTTTGGCTTTGGTAAAAATTCTCATGGACAGTTAGGATTACAAGACAGAGAAAATAAATGTTATCCAACGCAGTTGAAGATTTTAAGAAATGTCAAGGTAAATTTCTGCTTACCTTCTCAGTAATTCGATATAATAGTAGAAACTATAATTATTTATTATAATAACAAAATACATTGCAGTTCCTTAGCTCATAAAACAGAATAGATACAACTGTAGTGGTAGGACTCTTAGCAGAGCCCGCCTGGGGAAGTACCACACTTTTGCCAGTTATTCTACCGCCAAGCAGCAATGTGCAAACATTACTGTGTTCCGGTTTGAAGGCAATGTTTCCAGAGAAATTACAGGGCTTAGAGATGTAACATCTTAGATCTCTGGGTGACGAGCGCAGTGTGGTGCTAGGGAATGATTTGGACTCTTCATGTTCCAATAGCTGCGTGTCACTGTGCTGTTATGTGGCAGGCGTGTTGCTTACCATCAGGCACATGTCTTGCTCGTCTCGTCACTCTTTATTAAAAAAAAAACTAACTGGAAGAGCTGATTTCATAAAATATTTCGAAAACATTATTTTTGTATTAGCACGCATTGTAACGTTTATTGTACTGAATCATGATACATTTACGTTATGAGACAGCTGTTTAACGCTATAAAATATTGCGTGTTTGTGACACCTAAAATAAGCCAACTGTGTAGCAGAAATTTCGGTAGACAGTAGGAGCCATATTTGGCCGTCTACCATAGGTCTCTTGAAGTAACTATACCGTCGCTCACGCTAATTTCAGAAAGCTCATAAATTTTTGCCAAATTTACTTATTATTTATACAATTCTTCGTAAAACTGTTGAATTACACAGAAGAGAGCGGTTTACATTTACCATTATGAGCACAATTTTGGAACTAGCCGTCCAAATGTGAAAAAGTAACACAAAAATTACCTTTGGACTGTTTGTGAAATGTATAGAAAAAATGTTTTTTTTTCTCGATAATCTCACACTGTACATTGCGTCTCATCCAGCTTCGTTCAAGCGTTCTGTATTACCCGGTTTTTCTAATGTAATTCCTTGTGGTTTGTACCAGGTGTGCCATATAGCTTGCGGCGAAGATTTCACGGTATTCCTGACCTTGGACGGGGGTGTGTTCACGTGCGGGACTGGGGAGTATGGGCAGACTGGGCATGGAACTACTAGGAATGAGCTTGTTCCGAGAAAGGTACATTAGTAAAACAAGTACTGCTACCGACAAATTTGAGCTGCGCTACGCTACCTTTAATGACTCGATGTAATTCCGTACTAGTAACAAATGCTACAGTTTTTTTCATCTAAAGAATAGATAATAATATATTGAAAAGGACGAAGAATCCTCCTCCCTCTGCCTCTCGGGACTTCCATACCTCACATAACAACGACTTGAGAAATACTCAACGTCTTAGGGCCGAAACTGCGTGATACGGTCTACCGTGCGGTTCTATACAAAACTGACACGTTCGTGCACACGCGCCAAGTTCCATACAAAAACTACCCAGTTTTTGTATGGAACTGCAGCAACTTTTACATTACGTAAAAATTTGTAAAAAATACCGTATTTGCTATTCCGGACTTGACATTTGCGTTCCAAGTTTCAGCCCGGGATCGAGATCGGATATCTCGATCGATGTTTTATGAGATTAATCAACAAACGTCGAAACTTACTTAATAACATATTAGTTTTTTCATTTTGACATTTTAATTTAATTATTTATTTTATCCTATCCCATTAAAGTATAGTGCTCGTCAACAATCAAATAACGTAGGTACCCCATACGGAACCCACATACATCATTATACCCTGTTTCACAGAGATAGACACAGACAAATGTATACGAATCAATGTCACCATCATTGTGACAGACCAGCAATTCTCGACCTTACAGGAATGGCATTTATAGTCAACATGGTGCATTAAACTGCACCAAAATATCAGGGGAAATGTTTAACAAAATACAGGTTCTAGTAACTTCGTAGTAGTAGTATTGTAACTTCGTTAGTCTCTACGGAAAGTTGGAAAAGCCGGAAATTCTGGAAAACTAGGAACAGCCGGAACACATGGGAAAGCCGGGAAACAAAAGTATATTATTAGCATATCTTGTCGCAAATGCCTCTCTTCCCTCCCTCCAATAGTCTCTATCGAGAGCTATGGTGCCCCAATCCTTGTTGTGTATTGAGTTGATCAGTTGACGAACAATGAGCGTTGAGTTCGTTTTTCCACCTCTTTCTGGGCTGACCTGGTGGCCGTTTACCCTCTGGGTGGTGGTGGTCAGTGAGTAGGGTCATTGGTGGTTTTGGTCCATTGTTGTTCTGGTATACGACATGTGCCAGATAGTATCGTGACGTAAATAATAATATTAGTTGTATTAGGGCGTTTTCACAAAAATGTATACCCTTGTTGGCACTTTCGGGAACATTCCAATTTGTGACCAGATTTTATACTAAAATTGTTTTACAGTAGTTAAATTTATTTCTTATACATGTAGAAGAAACATTCTTATGTTTTTTTCGAAAAAAAAATGTTACTACTGTAAAACAAATTAGGTACAAAATCCGATAACAAATAGGAAAGTTCTGGAAAGTGCAAGTGCCAAGAAGGGTATTATACATTTTCGTGAAAATGCCCTAAATAATTAGATGTGTATTGCAGGTGATGGAACTGATGGGCAGTACAGTGACGCAGGTGGCGTGCGGGCGTCGTCACGTGCTCTGCCGCGTCGGCGAACGCGTGCTCGCGTGCGGGTATGGGGCGCGCGGACAACTCGGCTGCCCCCACGTCGCCGTGGCCCTGGTACCCACGCCGGTCGTCTTCACGCCCGCTGACGACTCACCAGTAAGTCCAACTTTTACAACTACCACCGCAATACGGAACAAAGGGGTTTGAGTAAAGTTGGCATCGTTTTTGTTTTTTTTTAGCGGCCACAGATCTGTTATCACTTGTTTGTACCAATAGATTACCTTGATGTTATTTGTGCAATCAGATTTGCTCTAAGTCATATTGGAGCTGTGTTATGGTCTATTAAAGTTATTTATTTTTTGGATTTTTTGTATGGACAAGTGGCGTCGTTTTTTTTTAGCGGCCATAGATCTGTTGTCACTTTTTTGAAACACGACCTTATTCAAGGGTATTTGTACGATCAGATTTGCTGTAAGTAATATCGGAGCTGAGTTATGGCCTTTCAAAGATTTTTTTGGGTATTTTTATTTTTATTAGTGGCGCCATTTCCGTTAGCGGCCAAAGATCTGTTGTCACTTTTTGGAAAAATTACCTTACCTCAAAGGTATTTATTTGTGCAATCAGATTTGCAGTAAGTCATGTCGGAGCTGAGTTATGGCCTTTCAAAGTGTTTTTTTTTGGGTTTTTCTTAAATGGACTAGTGGCGCCATTTTCTGTAGCGGCCAACGATCCGTTGTCACTTTTTTAAAACAATATATTACTCCAAGAGTACTTGTGCAATTAGATTTGCTGTAAATCATATCGGAGCTGAGTTATGGCCTTTCAAAGTTTTTTTTGGCGTGGCACAGAAGTGTGGTCATCCTTTTCTTTAAAAAGGGAGAAAAGACCCTTTTAAAGTACTACAGACCAATATCGCTTCTGAGCCACGTCTATAAGTTGTTTTCAAGAGTTATTACTAATCGTCTCGCCCGAAGACTCTACGAGTTTCAACCTCCTGAACAGGCCTGGTTTCGAAGTGGGTACAGCACCATAGACCACATTCACACCGTACGGCAAATTGTACAGAAGACAAAGGAGTATAATCGGCCTCTTTGCTTAGCGTTTGTGGACTATGAGAAGGCGTTTGACTCGGTCGAAACCTGGGCTGTTTTGGAGTCCTTACAGCGATGCCAAGTCGATTGGCGATACATCGAAGTGATGAGGTGTTTGTACGACGCCGCTACAATGGCGGTCCAAATCCAAGACCGGTAAACAAAACAAATTCCTCTGCAGCGAGGGGTGAGACAAGGTGACGTAATTTCCCCAAAATTGTTCTCAAACGCGCTAGACCGCTAGAGGATATGTTTAAGACGCTGGATTGGGTTAGAAGGGGCCTAAATATCAATGGCGAGTACATCTCTCACGTTTTGCGGACGACATCGTCATCATGGCAGAGTCGCTGGAGGACTTGCAGTGTATGCTGGACAGCCTGGCTAACGCTTCTCAACGCATCGGCCTCCGGATGAATTTGGATAAAACCAAAGTCATGTCCGGGGCCGATTGCCGTAAATGGAATCACTCTTGAAATTGTACAGAGATACGTTTACCTAGGGCAGACTCTGGAACTAGGTAGAAGTAACTTTGAGAGTGAGGCTATGAGAAGAATCCAGTTGGGCTGGGCAGCATTTGGAAAACTTCGTCGAGTCCTTTCGTCACCCATCCCACAAAGTCTCAAGACAAAAATGTACAACCAGTGCGTCCTACCCGTTATGACCTACGGTGCTGAAACGTGGACACTGACAGTGAAAATGGTCCGTAAGCTCAAAGTCGCTCAGCGAGCTATGGAAAGGGCTATGCTTGGGGTTTCTCTTGAGGGATTGCATCCGCAACGAAGTAATTTGTCAGAGAACTAAAGTCACCGACATAGCTCAACGTATTAGCAAACTGAAGTGGCAGTGGGCCGGTCACATCTGTCGCAGACCCGATAACCGTTGGGGTAAACGGGTTCTGGAGTGGAGACCGCGAATTTGGCAAACGTATTGTAGGACGCCCTGAGACTAGATGGAGTGACGATATTCGAAAGGCAGCTGGTGGAGGTTGGAGAAAGCTATAGCAATTGGCGCCACTAGTCCATATAAGAAAAACCCAAAAAAAAACTTTAAAAGGCCATAACTCAGCTCCGATATGACTTACTGCAAATCTGATTGCACGAATACCTTTGAGGTAAGGTAATGTTTCAAAAAAGTGACAACAGCTTTTTGGCCGCTAACGGAAATGGCGTCACTAGTCCATATAAAAATACCCAAAAAAACGAAAGGCCATAATTCAGCTCCGATATGATTTACAGCAAATCTGATTGCTCAAATACACTTGAGGTAAGGTAATGTTTAAAAAAAGTGACAACAAATTTTTGGCCGCTAAAGGAAATGGCGCCGCTAATCCATACAAAAAAAACAAAGAAAAAACTTCGGAAGACCATTACCATTGCACAGATAGCATCAAGGTATTTTATTGTTACAAGAAAGTGGTAACAGATCTCTGGCCGTTAAAAAAAAACGACACCACGAACCCATACAAAAGTACCCAAACCCCTTTCTGTATGAACGTCCGGAAGCAGCCGGTCTATTATGGAACCGAAATGGGGGGCACAGGTGAGATACAAGTAGGGTTGCCATCTCTAAAATTTGCCAAGCAAGACATGACGCGAGAAAACCCCGGATTTCAGAGCACGGACGTGTCAACAAGTTTTGTTTTAAATATAGTAATTTTTTTGCAAACTTTGACTTTTATTAAAGATTTTAATTTAGTCATCAAACCCGGACTACATATGAAACCCCGCCCGAACGCCCTATAAACTAGGACAAAACCGGGGAAACACAGGATGGATGGCAACCCTAGGTGCAAGTAATTTGCGTTCTAAAATCTCTACAATAATACCGCGTATTTTGACGTACTTAGGGTCTTTACGAATCGATATAAATATATATAGTCAATTACAAATCGGACAGATTTTGATACCAGGTTTACGTTACGATGTTCTTACTTCTTCTGTTTTAACACTAATATTAGCTTTCTACTCTTAATACCAATGCTTATTCGGTCTTCACGAGACTGCGCGCTGAGTATAGTTTTTAGTACAGTAGTTACAATACAGTGTTTATATTTGTACTGGATTGTAAGTAAAGTTCCATAATGAAGTCTTAATACATTTATGTTTCACAAATAAAACATGACTATAATTTAATTAATAATGATCTTGCCAATAAACTAGCTTGTTGAATTTTCGTAAGTTAGGTGCAGAGTTAAGATGACTTAGAGTATAAGTCAAAATCGCGATGCCTATAAAACTAACTGTAACAGGTGGTTTCGGCTCTCTTGTAGTGTGGTTGGTGAAATAGTGCAGGTCAATCCAAACTAAAAAAATGTTCTGTTATCTATATAATAATATATATATATATATATATATAAAAGCGAAAGGTCACTCATCACGAAATCTCAGAAACTACAAATGCTAGGAGTCTGAAATTTTGCATGGAGGCGTCTTTTAGCACGTAGGCGCTTGCTAAGACGGGGTTTTGCGAAATTCAACCCCTAAGTGGGTGAAACATGGGATGGATGGTTGTATGAAGATTCCGTAATTTTCAAAGTTATAAGCTTGAAGTCTACAGAACCGATTTTAATTAAATTTTGTACACAGATAGACTAGATTCCAAAAAAGAACATAGGTTACTTTTTATTACGAAAAAAGGGTTGAAGTGGTTGAAATGAGGGATGAAAGTTTAAATGGAAGTTTTCGTAATTGATGAAGATAAAACCATTAAACTTCGTATCTAGATACTTGAGGTGAAGCCAATAGATGTTTGTTCTAGCAATTTTGTAATTTCGAACTGTACGGGGATGAAATAGGGGTTGAAATGGGTGATGACAGTTTACATGGAAGTTTGTAATTGTTGAAGATAAAACCATGAAACTTCGTATCTAGACATATGACGTGAAGCAAATAAGCGTTTGTTATAGCAATTTTGTAATTTCTAATTGTACGGGGATGAAATGGGGTTTTGAATGAGGGATGAAAGTTTATAATTATGGAAGTTGCGTCATTGTTGAAGATAAAACCATAAATTTTGCAAATAGACACTTGTCGCGAAGCAAATAAATGTTTGTTCTAGCAATTTTGTAATTTGGAACTGTACGGGGAAGAAATAGGGGATGAAATTTATATGGAAGTTAGTCATTGTTAAAGATAAAACCATGAAATATTGCACTTGGATATTCATACTAATATTATAAATATGAAAGTAACTCGGTCTGTCTGTTACATTTTAACGCTTAAACCACTGAACTGATTTTGATGATATTGTATAAAAATGTAGTACGCTGTTTTTAGTCAACGTAAATTTGTATGGGCGTTACCTGCCTCAGTTACCTTAATATTTATTTTGGGCGGACGAAGTCGCGGGTAAAAGCTAGTTGATTGATTGACATTAAAACTACTGGGTTTTCAACTATAAGCCGAGGTCAGCGTGATATCGACTACATTGCTCTGTTGGTTTTGGACAGCTCAGGGTTAAAGGAAAGGGTATAGCGATTAAACAAATATAAGACACGTCTTGATCTAATACAAAATTCTAAAATAATAACCAATTCAATTATGTTTTGAACAGAATGACATATGAGTGACAAATATGTCAAATTAGTGACATTGACGTATCCTTACCAAATTTTACTTAATAAAGTTACGGCCACCTGTGGCGAAATTGTAGAATTTCGATTTCATCGAACGTTTTGAAAACGGCTCCATAATTATGATGATCGTAGTATTACAAAATTATTTTATGTGTTTCCCATTACCGACATCTTCAAATCTTACCTAGGGATATATATGACTCACTCGATAACTATTCTTGTTTTATAGACATAGATGACATAGACATCACTCTTACCAAATCCCCGTAAAGTAAATAATAATCTCGTTTTTTATACTGACCTTAGATAGACTAACAGATATTATTTTGATACAGAACGAAAGCGCAAGTCAAAACAAGGTGAATAGTACGTAGAATCAATTTGTAACTGTAGAAAGTAGTCGGTCATTACTTAGCTTGCATGTTTAGTTAAACTCGCTTAATAAGGACGTTGGTTCGGCTACCAACTTGCCTCTGCTTCGTCGCAAGACGAAAAGTAAAAAAAAAACGCAGAAACTGCACCAAAAAGTATCTTTTATTTCATTAAAGGTCAATATTTATTAGCAATCTTATGTTGCCAAATTTACATTTAATACAATCCGAAATTGAATTTATACAGTTTATTTCCAGTTGGGCCGTTAATGGATGAATAGTCTAAAGCTTTTAGAATTGTGACGTACGTAAAGTTTCGATTCGTATTTGGCGTTATTTGACTAGACTGAATAATTTACATAATTACCTAACTGAGCCGCCTAAACATAGCGAAAAGCGCGCCTCTTACGTACCTCACCATTATTTCCCAAAATCATCAAATACGATGCCACTCTCTGCTATATTAGTCGATCTTATTTAGAATACATAAGGTACAGTTTTCTATATCAAAAAACATTGACTGCGCGCAGTCTCTACTCGGCACTTTATTCCAAGTATAAAGATAGATATCCAAAAACGGTCCAACTGTAGCTTACCATTAAATATTGAGTCATCGGAGTTGGTAACAGTTGGGTGCCAAATTTTATTTGTGTAGGACAAAGTGTTGTCTTGAGTCGATTGCGGAACAATATAACATGACTAATAGTGATGTGTGTTCCGTTTAGCCAAAGAAGAAGTCGAAGGTCGAGTCGTCGGTTCGAATCTCGGGCGCGGGCGCATCCAAACTAAACGTTGAGTTATTTATGAATTACATACAAAATTATAATCTCCTGTGTTAGATACTGTTCGTACACTTCTTTTGTGTCTCTGGATGGTATACCAGTCATAGCTTGGACCATTTTTTTAGTAGTTGTATTATTTGCATGTATTTTATTCTTAATTTTCTTAAGTAATGCATGGATGAATTAAATATAATGCTGTATAATATATGAAGTCAACAATATTGTCAAGAAAAAAATGACCCGCATCAATCAACCAATAAATCAAATTGCTAAAATAAGTTGAAATTATATTACATCAAATAATCTGATTGGTGGAAAAACGCATATTCTTACACATTATTCGCGGGAACTCGTCTGCCATAAAACATATCTTATTTATTGGTCAATCGAAAACAGCATGGTAGCTCAGTTTTCTTGGCGGAATAGGCATTTAAAAAATCGTTAGTTATGATAAAAATAATTACAGACAATATTGTTGGCTCAACACATCCCAGTATCAATCCCGATGTAGCGTTTTCTTCTTCCAGTTCGGGGCGGACGTATTCAAGGGCCCCATAAAGGTGTTCGCCGGGGGCGACCACAGCTTTCTACTGCTGAATAGCGACAAGACCGGCCCTGTCGACCTCAGGGCGCCGGACCACACTAAGCAAATAGTCACGCTCACTCTACCCAAGCTGGCGACCTGTGAAGTGTTTAAGGACAGCGATGTTGTTAACCAGGTTTGTAACCATTCTATCTCAGCATTTGGAGTTTGGAGCCAAATTGTCTCCTCTCGAATTTCACTTGAGTGGCATGGAACCGTATTTGGGATGCGTCGTTTTATACCGCTATATTATTTGATTAATTGTTTTTATTGATTTTCTTTGTGTGTATGTCTGTTTTTATTTTGGCGTGAACAATGAAGAGTATCTATCTGTATCAGTCATATGTGTATGCATGTATGTTAGTGTGATTATGTGCGTTATATGGCACTCTGAGATGGCTGAGGATAACCATAAGCAAGGAGTTCAGCAGCTTAGTATGTAAAATTCTAAGGGTATTGTAGCATTTACAATGGTAGAATATATATAATAATTACTAATTGTGTCATGCAAGCCACAAAGAAGGATCAGATCAATAAGTGTCGTTTTCTTGGAAAACGATAAGGACAACTACATGTATGTTTGTTGTATACCAGAGCATAGCCTTCCAGAAGTTCCAGAAAAGGTAATTTCAAAAACATATCTATTGTTAACAGGACCTGATGGCGTATCTAGAAACGGTATTCGGTTCCCTCGCATGCGTCAACGCGTCGTTTCTACAAACGGAAAACGCGCATTACGGATGCAATACAAAAGTACCAGGAGTGGATATTGCTAAAGCGCAAGAAGCCTTCACACTAATTAGCAGATTTGAAAATACGTCCATCAAAGAGCTCGTAAGTTGTGTGTTCAGTTTTTGGTATATATGAACAGTTAAAATCGATTTTGTTCCATTTGCATCAATGTATGTTTGTAGCTCTACCACGTCGTATTAATTTAATGATATAATTTAATTTAATGATATAATTTAATGAATCAAGCTGATTTTTTTGAAAGTGAAATATAGGTACTAAACCTTAGATTAGCAAGTACTTTTTATCCCTAAATGCAGAGTTTTCAAGGGACTGGTGCTAATATAGTTTTGTATTATAGTTCATATAGTATTGAACATTTCTAATTGCAGATATTTAGTCACCTTACTGAAAGCATAATAAAGAAAATGCGGGTATCGCCGCCGGATGCGGAAGCATTGAGAATGTTCCTGATCCTACCGCTGTACCACGAAATGAGAAATCCAAGACGACATCCGGAACTTCAGGTAAAAAAAAAACGGGTTAGAAGCTTTAAGACTACATCTTGATATGACTAGATAGCGGTTCTGACTAAATAGATTTGAGACTAAATCTCGATATGACTACATCGCTTTAGGTCCACATTGTTATTGAACTAGATCGCGAAAAGACCAGATAGTGTAACAACTAATTTGTCGTTTGTTTTCCAAAGTACAGTTATGTCGATAATCAGCACATTGCGGTTTTTTCTATATTTTTTAAATATGTACCCCGAGCACGTCACGAATTATAGTAAACTAGCGGCTCGTTCCGGCTTCGCTTGAATAATACCGTTTCGTAAACGTACTGTAGACATTTACAGTACTCAATGAGTACTACATCTTGTATAAGACTATCGCAAGAGGATCTCAGATCTTACCCACACTAGGCCATCGTGGGGGATTGTGGCTTTGACTCAACTTACGAGAGATTGCTCCGAGCCCCAGCTGTGGAAATATAAGAAAGCGCTATAAACCCATACATAAATACTTTACGACTAAACGCTTATTATATAACGCTTATAAGTTACGGTGGTCTAGTCGGGAGAACGGCGGCTGCCGATCCGGAGACCCCGGGTTCAAACCCCACACGCACCACTGTCTTTTCGAAGTCATGTGCGTAATGCCGCTAACTTAAAACGGTGAAGGAAAACATCGTGAGGAAACTACATGTACCTAGAATCTTTCGAAGTCATGTGTCATCCGCCAACCCGCACTGGGCCAGCGTGGTGGATTATGGCCTTAACTCTCTCCTTGCGAGAGAAGGCCCCGAGTCCCAGCAGTGGGAACGTTTAGTGGGCTGTTGATGTTGATGTTGAAACGCTTATTAAAATACATAGTAGACATCATAAAAATACACAGCGTGTGTCAATACACAAACTAAGGAAAATAATTTAGTATGTTAGTGATTAGTATTAATGCATTGGATTTGATTATATATGTCAATAGTAACATCAACATGTTAATTTAAGTTTACGTATACTTGTAGGGTCCGTTCGCTGAAGCGTTTAACAATCTGTCGACGCATCCGCAACGGATAGTCAACTTGTGGTGGGAAGCGCAAAGCATTGAGTACTTTGAAATGTTGGTAGATATATTCAAGAGCGTCATTGTTTATGAGCTGATGCAGCCAGCCGTGCGAGCTAATAAGGTAAGGTCAAAAACTCTGTATATGATGCTTAGACAATTGTGGAGTATATTTTTAATTTATTGTTTTTTAATTAATTTTGGAGTATTAAGTTTCTTATGTGACATATTTCAAAGGTCCACTTTTTAGCTCTGCCCGTTGAATGTCTTAATTAGAAAGCTTATGGACTGTGCTATTGCTTACACTTTATTTAGGAGTAGACCTCCGGTCTAAAAAGTGGGATGTTGCTTGACGTTGATGTCTTTCTATGGGGTTTTTAACATTGTAGAACCTAAATGAACTGATCGACTTTGTTGCAATTTGAAAGTCTATGGGATTGAGATTGTTTCAAATAATGATGTTGTCGATGGTTTCTTAAACTTTTTAATTTTGTCTTGTGTCAAATACCTATTGAAATTTTCCAATTTAATATGAGACTTGAAAGGGGTTTGGGTAAAGTTGGCGTCGTTTTTTAGCGGCCAAACATCCGTTATCACTTTTATGAAACATTACTTTTACTTAAAGGTACCTGTGCAATTATATTTGCTGCAAACTATATCGGAGCTGAGTTATGGCCTTTCAAAGTTTTTTTTAATTTTGCTTATATGGACTAGAGACGCCATTTTTCAAAGGGGCCAAACATCCGTAAACATTTTATTATTAACAGTTCCGATATGACTTACAGCAAATCTGATTACACAAATACCCTTGAGGTAGAGTACTGTTTCACAAAAAAGATAACGGATCTTTGGCCGCTTTGAAAAATGGCGCCACTAGTCCATATGAAAATACCCAAAAAAAAACTTTAAAGGCCATAACTCAGCTCCGATATAGTTTGCAGCAAATCTATTTGCACAGGTACCTTTAAGTAAAAACAATGTTTCATAAAAGTGATAACGGATGTTTGGCCGCTATAGGAAATGGCGCCACTAGTCCATATAAGAAATACCAAAAAAAAACTTTGAAAGGCCATAACTCAGCTCCGATATGGCTTACAGCTAATCTGATTGCACGAATACCATTGTGGTAAGCTAGTGTTTCAAAAAAGTGACAACAGACCTTTGGCCGCTAACGGACGTGGCGCCACTAGTCTTTATAAAAATACCCAAAAAAAATACTTTGAAAGGCCATAACTCAGCTCCGATATTACTTACAGCAAATCTGATTGCATAGATAGCATCAGGGTATTTTATTGTTACAAGAAAGTGATAACGGATCTTTGGCCGCTAAAAAAAAACGACGCCACGAGCCCATACAAAAGTACCCAAACCCTTTTCTATGTAATGATAAAATAATCTATGACTTCGCAAATTTTGACACTGTGCTATGCGTAATTTCTCAGGCATATTCAGAATGAGACACATGGTTCGTGTTTTTTTATTATTATTAACTAAGGCTTATTATTTCAGAAAATCTACTTCTCTCACAGTATAATTCAAATATTGAACACATTGCTGTTACTAAACAAGATAAACTTCACAAATCCCAAGAATCCAAAGATCCCGGCAGAGTGTTTCTACATTGAGGACCTGTGCAACTACGTAGATATTGCTACCGACTACATCAACTGGCTTTCAGATCAAAATGTAAGTATTTTTCCAGTTTTTTTTAATTGTAGACTTTTTTTTCGGTAATAGGTGGACTTTTTACACAACACTAAATATCCCCTAACTAAGCAAAGCTAGTACTATGGGAGCCAAATATCTGTAATAATACTCTTGACACTTATACATAGAGAGTGACCCAACAAATCGTCATCACATAAACATAATTGCCCTGGATGGGAATTGAATTCACTACATACGGTTCCGCAAACAGACTTGCTGTCTATTACCCTATTAGCCCAGTCAATAAGTTTCAATTAGTCCACGATCTCGCCTGTTAAGCGACGATGCAACTTTATAAATTAACTATTCTTCTTTCCTCCCCTGAGGGTCTGGCTTCTTGCTTATTGAAGTAATACACGTTTCTTGTACAACTCAGAGCCTTGCGTAAAATAAAAACATACCTGACGAATTAAATAAATAAATATCGATGGACATTTCACACAGAGTTTCAATTGTGCGGGGGGTTGCCCCCGTAGTTGTTTACAATGATGTTTCACTGACAGTTTAGTAAACGCGTACCTCTGTAGATATACTGTAAATATTGTATTTTCGAAACAACTAAGTGCCAATTTTTGTAGTAAGGCCTACTGTCCACGCACGCGTCTTTTGTCGAATGCATGCATCTTACGAACAAACGCAAGACGTGAGGCTGTCGTGTCGTTGTCGCTTCGTGGACACAGACTTCATTATTTGTACGCAAGATGCAAGCATTCGTCTTGCATCCGATAATTGTCGAAATCGTGCGGATGTCGTGCAGCTACGTGGACAATTGGCCTAAGCCAAGATTTTATAATATGTTTTTGACATTGGTGGCGGGATGGCTGACAAAGCCTGTGTACACGTGTTGTAATTGAAGAAGCTTTAAATGTTGAAAACGGAATTCCTATTCTGAAGTAATAATGTGATATTCGAAAATCTATTCTAATATTATAAAGCTGAAGAGTGTTTTTGTTTGAACGCTCTTTATCTCAGGAACTACTGGACTAATGTCAAAAAATATTTCATCATTAGATATGTACGTGATACCCGAGTGCTATAAGGTATATGTTATGTATTACGGGCGAAGTCGGGGCAGACCGCTAGTACATGTAATAAAACTCGTAACTCTAAAGTTTGTGCGCCCAGAACACTGTTGAAGCATTAAATTTGTTAATATGATTAACATTTGTCATTACAGTCAAGTCATCCGCATCTATGCAACTACGCCTTCCTATTCGACGTCCAATGCAAATCGTTGCTGTTGAAAATCGACCAACAAGTGCAAATGCAGATTGCTGTCTCCCGCGCCGCTACACAGATATTCACTAGGCTTTTCATGGACCCAACATACGAGTACCAGAGAGATCAGTTCCTGAACCTGACCGTGTCCAGGAACCACTTAGTGAGGGATACGATGACTCAGATCAGCAATCACGATAGCTCGCAACTTAAGAAGCCGTTAAAAGTAAGCTTGTAGACCAATCTACTTTTTCAATATTTCGTGTTTGTGTCGGGTACATCCTAGTTTTGTTTGCAACAAGCTTGCTTGCTTTATATATTTTTATCATTGATGCATAAAGTGCATAATTGTATTGAACTCCCAGCTCGCTTCATGGGTAATCTACGATGGAGCACACTCGCCACAAAGAAACTGAATCCCTTGCTGACAACAACATTATATCCTTTGGGAAAAACCCTATTCGGCATTGTTACGAAAGTGCAGTCAAACGTCTCCTTCGACTGATTGGAATGTCAACCATGAAAAGATGTCTCTTTTTTAAGCTACGAGCAGTCCGATAGAAAAAAGTGGTATTAATCATGCAGACAGATGTACACTCCGAAATTTATCCGATAAAAGACCCATAAAACTCAGAACTACTGCTGAAAAAAAAGGTTTTGTAGCTTGTTATGTCGATGTGACCTTAATAAAGGTCGCCTTTTTGTGGCTGTTCAATAGACGTTATTAAAACGAGAAACTGCATGTTTGTAGTTTTTATTTAGTTGGATAGTATCCATCTTTACACGCGTTTTTTCGCTGTAAGTTTCAGTTCAAGACAGAGTTATTTTCTAGGTAGAATTTGTAGGCGAGGAGGCGGAAGACGCTGGTGGCGTGAAGAAAGAATTCTTCCTGTTACTTCTGAAGGAAATATTCGACCCCGTGTATGGAATGTTCAAGCAATCTGAGGAAACCAACATGATTTGGTTCAATAACAATCCTTTCGAGGACGACGTTATGTACTATTTGATTGGTGAGTAAATAAGTATATTAATAAGAAAAATGGCTGGTCTAGTAAGTTACGGCTGATCTAGTCGGGCGAACGGCGACTGCCGATCCGGAGAACCCAGGTTCAAACCCCACACGCACCACTGTCTTTTCGAAGTCATGTGCGTAATGCCGCTAACTTAAAACGGCGAAGGAAAACATCGTGAAGTAACCGACATGTACCTAGAATGTTTCGAAGTCATGTGACATCCACCAACCCGCACTGGGCCAGCGTGGTATTATGGCCCTGACTTTCTCCTTGCGAGAGAAGGTCCCGAGTCCCAGCAGTGGGAACATTTAGTGGTCTGCTTTTGCTATTAAGAAAAAAAGATTGTATGAGTAAAGATTGTATGAATGAGTGTTCAGCTAGCGATTTTTTATGATATAGAGTGATAAGACGAGCAATACCTACATGCGTCTGATGGTAAGCAAAACAAAACGCTGCGCGGTTTCAGCCGCGCAGTTCCCGTTCCCGCTATAAAAAGTTATTCAGTAGCCTATTTGTTATTTCATACTGTAAGCTAACTGTGTACTAAATTTCACCCCGATCCGTTCAGACGTTCCGACGTGATTGAGCAACACAAATCTAAACTTTCGCATTTGTAATATTAGTAGGATTCTATCAGCTATCTAGCTCACTTAGTACAAGCGTCGGCTAGTTCGGGGTTAGGTGGTGTTGTGTGAAAAATGTCAACCCATATTTTCGTAGTAAAAACTTATTTTGGCGCGCCATAGACAGATTTTTCGTGGGTACTGAATTAAATTCTAGCGTCACGCTCAGGAATAATAAGAAATCTTCGGGTAAACTCGGGGCCACGGCCAAGGTCATGGTCAAGCCCTCCTGTTTCAACCCCGTAGTTTCCAAAGCTATCAAATTCGGAGTTTTTTTTTTTTTTTTTTTTTATTCTTAAATTTTTTGGGGGCTTTTTGACTACAAGTCTATGCCAGCCCCATCGTAACCTAATAAAAGATATTTACAATATTTGAACATATATCAACTATGAGGAAACAATAAGTCAACTAGGTACCTATACTAATAGTCAAGCAAAACAAAACAATCCGCCGTTTCATCAATCATTCATAAGATAACATAAAATTAGCCTACTCCTATCCTTTCTAGATACATTGTAGGTACTAATTTTGTTGTAAACTACAATCCAAATCCGTCATATTATTTTGTTATTTCTGCGAATTTTACTGATCTACATAAGTTAACAAAACAGCTCATTTTATGGACTTAATCCATGTCCGACCATGGCTAACAATTTCATAACATAATCCCCGTTTCTCAGAATTCCTACAACCAATAAATACAATTCTTCAAATATTAAATTTAAAACATCCGTTATTTTCTCGCTCACTGTTTTGCTTGACATAATTATTTCTTTGACTTTGATAAAAAAATTACTACAATTAAACTTTTCCCTTTTAGGCACATCTTCCTTTGTAAATTTACTATTTTCTTCTTTGTAACTATTTTTTCTTTTAAGGGTACTTCTCTTCTTTTTCCTCTTCTTCCTGCGATCTTCCTGTTGGACTCCATTCCCTGTTCCTAAATGTTCCAAAGATTCATTGTCAGATATTACAGCACCGCTTAATAATTCATCTTCATTTTGATAACCAGCTTGCAAAACATCTCTATAGCTATGGCTATAAATAGGTATGCTAAAATCAGACGGCTTCTGTACACAAGTTGTTATAGTGTCTTCGCTTTCTATAGTATCACAATTTTCTTTTTCCAAGTAAATCGACAACGCTGTTTTGTAGGTGCATTGCTCTTTGCACATTATTTTTCGTATATCTTTTTCTTTTCTAAACATCGGGCAAAGAGATTTCTCTATGGACATGTGAGATCCTTTGCAGTTAACGCATCTGTAATTTTTAGTCTCACAGTTTTCGTGGTTGAGGCCACATTTTGGGCAGATTGTCTTTTTGATGGGACAAAACTTTTTAATATGCCCGTATTTCCAGCAATTAGCGCACTGTGACACCGGGAAGGTATAGGGTTCCACTGTAAACCTGCAACCGTATGCTGATACATACGGAGGTAGAGTGGATGACTTGAAACACAAGCGAATGGTTTCGCTGTCCGTCCAGGTTCCTTCCCTTGTTTGTCTCTTCAGTCTCTTAATTGTGATAATCGCATCTTCGCTTTCAAAAGTTTTAAGTAGTTCTTCTGGAGTTGATTCAAGGTCTATATTTCTGACTATTCCATAAGTCGCGGTCATTTGGTCAGTACGTTGGCAACGGTAGCCTTTTTGCACGAATTCTTCACAATGTAGTAAACGATCTGCTTCTTCTTTGCCATCGAATGTTACAACGACCTTATAACTGCTCTTGTATTTGATCTTGACAATATTTACGATTTTTAACCTGTTAAGTAGTTTTGCAAAGGCAATTTGCTTCGGAAGCGGCTCCATAGATGTAACACTAACTTCAAAGTTCTCAGTTTCTAACAACGTAGAATTTCCCTTCCTCGCCGTAGTTTTAGAAATCCTTCTTGATTTTCTCGAGGTCATCTCGGTAAATTCTCCTTCTTCGTCTTCTTGATCGTTTCTCAAACGCTTGAGGCGCTGTAATTGCCCGTCAGACAAAAGGTCACACGAGGTTGTTGACCCCGGCCGCTCGGAGTTTATGTCAATATCACTCGCCATAGCGGCGCGGCGCCGGCGCGCCTTATTTTATTTTGTTGTGGGTAGTCTATAAAATATGAGCGATTGACTGACGTGCGCTCCTCGTCAAATGTGGCGTGCGACTGAAATTCGGAGTTATACGTTTTCACTTGTATGGGTAGTTCCTATGACTGCATTTTTTTTTTTTTATTGTCAACGCGCCATCGCAGCTTCTCCAACTACCATATTTCCTCAGGTGCCATTTACGGGCTGGCGATATACAACTCCATCATAATCTACGTGCCGTTCCCACTTGTGCTGTATAAGAAGTTGCTGGGCGAGTCTGTGATGCTGGACGACATCTCCGACTTGTACCCCACGCTCGCCAACAGCCTCCGTAGCTTGCTGGAGTATCCCGACGAAGATGTGGAAGAAGTGAGTGGTGCACTTAACGGGTCCTTAATTATTCAAGTGTAGGTATGAGTACTCCGACTTGTACCCCACATTCGCCAATAGCCTCCGTAGCTTGCTGGAATATCCGGACGAAGATGGGGAAGAAGAGCGTGGTGCACTTAACGAGTCCTTAATTAGTCAAAAATGTGGGTAAATCTTCTTTATCCTCGTTGAACAATTTTTAACACATAGCGGTGGAGCTTCAAAACAGCGGAGTGTTACATGCGCATTACAAGCTATTTGTCTGATATCTTCACGTCACCGCCATGCGTAATTGCACTAAATCTGTTGCTGTGAAAATCATTTACTGAAGAGGTTTTAAAAAATGGGTTAGTAGGCCGCCATCAAGCGTGATGTAAAGCGACGATTTGGATGTTTTAGAGCGCGTTTACATAGAAAATACCAATTCGGTCTAGATTCGAAGACGCTCGGATTGTATATACTGCGTTTCATGCAGTTCCCATTCATGCAGTGTAATTCAATCCATTGCTCTGATGTACGTATAACGCAAGATTAGTTCACTCACTAAGTTTTTCCGCAAACAATCGTACTATACTATTACTTACAACTACCTATTAGCTAAAATATATTTATCTTCTAGGTGTTCAGCCTCTGCTTCGCGGTAAACACGGAAGTGTTCGACCAAATCCAAGTGCATGCCTTGAAACCTGACGGAGAGAATATATCAGTAACGCACGAGAACAAAAGTGAATACGTTGAACTTTATGTGGACTTTTTGCTTAATAAATCCGTCGAGAATCAATTCAAGGCCTTCAATCAGGGTTTCCAAAAGGTACGATTGAAATGCCATTGCTTATACTTGGTAAAGTTTATTTTATTCTCCTGTGTTGTGGCTTTTAATAAAGAGTTTTCTTGTCCTACTATAATTTTCGTAGTCTTTATAGTTATTCTTTATATTCAGAGATATTGTCGGGATTCGAGCCTCTGACCTTACATTTGTGAAATTAGACATACTCGCCCCTAGGCCACCATGATCTTATATCTTTCTTAACAGTACCTTATTTTAAGTCAACGCCAAGCTAGCGAATTGAAAAAGACTATTCTATTTTTTCAAGCTGACACACATAAGCGTGGCCTCGCCGGCATTGAAGTCAAGAACTTTTTTAGTCCTTTTTGACGGATTATTTATTAGATAAAACATCTTAAAGCGGTCAATTTAGGAAACTGATTTAAAAAAGCACATAATTCATCTGAATCAGAATCTTACTGAAAAGTGTCAAAACGAGTTTGCAATCACTGACTAAATTTGTCGTAGTGGCGGGTACCAGTAATTAAAATAATTTTCACGTCTGTAGTAACGAAAAGCCTCTTAAAAAATCTCAAATAAACACCCAGCTAGTAACATTCAAAAGATATTTTTCTCATGTGGGTCGTTAAGAGCCGTTAAACTCAAGGTGTTCTCTCCACAATATAATTCCAGCTATGTTGATTTATGAGTGTCATAAAACTCGACGATTTACGCACTAGTCTCAAAATAAACCTTATTCCTGGGAATGTAATGTATTTTCCAGGTGTGTGGAGGTAGAATAATCAAGTTGTTCCGATCGCATGAGCTGATGTCGGTGGTGATAGGCAATCAGGAATACGACTGGGATGTATTTGAAAACAATTGCGAATACAAGAACGGATACACGGCAAACGATCCGCAATGCAGGTGACTCAAGTTTATATGATTTAATACACTCATAGGGATAATTTTGTAGGACTCTTTGCAGAGTTCGCCTGGGGAAGTACCACACCTTTGCAAACTATTCTACCCCAAGTAGTAATGTGCAAACATTACTATGTTACGGTTTGAAATGTTTCCAGTGAAATTATAGGGTATAAGAGATAAAACGTCTTATACCGGGTGTTTTGTAGAGGGTTAGACAAACTAAAATGTTGCGTTCAGGGACCCATTTGGAGAATACAAGTTGGCCAAAAAAATCCCTGTCCTCTTATTTTTTTAAATATATTTTTTGTGATATTCGTTGTTTTCGCCGAAATTTTACCTATCAACCACCATAACTTTTGTAAAATCTGTTTTAGACCGGATGTTTTTATTTGAATTTGGTATCTGATACATCTACAGACTATGCACAACAGAGTTAGGTACACATCAGCGCTAAATAACTGATTTGGAGCTCATGAAGTGAAAAAATGAAAGTAATTTTACCTCAAAGACCAACTTTCACAATACATTTTAAAAAAACACTAGAGTTTTTTTGGAGTTACTTGTAAAACTTGTTCATTGATCACATATTACAATGGGATACAAAGTTGGTATAAAACTTACCATCTTGTGGAATAAATGAAGGGGAAGGGAAAATCAAACAACGTAAATAAAAACAAAAAAATACGCTTATGGGATATCCTGTTCGAACACAGCTTCTCTGTTACGGATACACGCCCGGCATCTACGGCGTATTTCTTTAGTTGTCGTTTTAAGCTTCATTTCAGCTTTCATTTTTGTGAAGGTGTCATTTATTCTTGTCACCAGTTCTTCCTTCGTGGCGATTTCCACCTCGTAAACCAACTCTTTAGCACGCCCCCAGACATAAAAATCGAGCTTCCTGTTTCCAGAAATCATTAATTTTACATTATTATTTATCAGATGTTACTTAACATTTGTATTACTGTCCCTGTGTCCCTATAAGACTTATAAATTAATAGTTAGTATGTTAGAAGAGTCAAGTTTTTATTATTTATAGTGACGCAAGAAGCAAGACATGCGTGGAGTGTAACACAGCGTTTTGAACATGAAGCGTAATATTTTCTGCAGAAACATTACCCTTCAAACCCAAACAGTCATGTTTGCACTTTGCTTACAGCACTACCAGCAAGCTTCTTAAGCAAGAAATTCTGCAAAGAGTTCTACCAGTTTACCACTAATGATAAAATTATATTGATATGGTAGTTAAAAGTTATTATTTATTTTCTAGATGGTTTTGGGAAACTTTCCACGAGCTCGCGCTTGAAGACAAGAAAAAGTTCTTACTATTCTTAACAGGGAGCGACAGAGTACCGATACAGGGAATGAAAGATATCAAGGTAAGTTAAACCAGATCCCGAAACTTGTTATCAAGATGGATATTGACAGGATTCATTATGTTTTGCATATTTGTTTTGTATAATGTAGAGGGATGCCCCTGATGGTCAAAAACGCAGTTGTATGAAAATGAAGAACTCGAATCCAAGACTGGCGAACAAGCAGATGGCAAGTAAATAGTACCCGCCTCCTATCTATGGATACTTGCAACACTAGAGGTGTATCTGTCACTATTGTCAGCCTATGTCAGTCAAGGAGTGATTTGAAGATATTTTAAAGTACTTTATACCTTCTGAACTTATGTGAGAATGACATTCCAGATCGTACATAGAATGAATACGTAACATGAGTTACGTTAGTACGTAACTATAGTACCGTGAATACGTGTCTAAATAATAATAGTTCTCGTTAACCGATATCCGAAAAACAACGTTTGATGTCTCAGTTTACGGTAGACGATAAAATCATCAAAATAATTGGACTTTCATCTTAATTGACTCGAGAAATAACGTAAGAAACATGTACACTTTCGCGGAAGAGTGAAATACTGGTTTTTCACCAGAGTTCATAAATGTTACATAATATATTGAAAACATTAAATAGGACTTTCTGTTGTTGAGATTAGGAATGGGATTTTAGAATACCAAATGAGGGTAATGGAGATTTCTTCATTTGCCAATGAGAGGACCCGCAATTTTTTCAGTGTTCTCGTGACCACGGACGTTTAATGCCGCCGAAATGTAATCCTACTCATATTATAAAATGCGAAAGTTTGAATGTTTGTTCCTCAACCACGGAACGGCTGAACGAAAAGGGAAAGGAAAAATAGGCTGAAATAACACATAGGCTTTCTATTCAGAAAAATAAAGGGAACGGGAACTACGCAGGCAAAACCGCGGGGCGCTGCTATTTAAATAATCATTTAGAAGGCGATTAAGTCCTGTATAATGTTTTCGTGTGAGTTCAAATTGCGAAAGATTAAAAACTAAAGTTACATAATATTTGGTTGTTTGTGGAAGGCACTGAAAAGTTAGGGATGTATGTAATTCACGTGTTTCCAAAGATCGAGCGTGTCCCAACCGTTGTTTCTATTCCAGATAAGACTCCAGCCAGTCGCAGATGACCGTTACTACCCCGTGGCGCACACTTGCTTCAACCTTCTCGATCTGCCGCGGTACAAGACCAAAGAACGGCTCAAATACTACCTCCTCCAGGCCATACAACAAACGCAGGGCTTCTCCTTAGTCTGATCCACCGTCCAACCCAGCGGATCATAGGGTATTAACAAATTCCGAGTGAGATTCCGTGCTCACTTCACTTTGCGGCCTGATTTTAAATTAACAATTTGATTGTGTAATTATTTTAATCTCGGAAAGAGATCTTTGCCATCACTTTTGACTATTCTTGGTTAAATCAATAAAAAATAATAGTCAAAGTGAAGAATGGTATTGTCTCTTATCGTAGTGTTAAAAGTATTTTTATCCGACGAAATGAAATCCTGTATGACATGCTTATTTCTGTTGATTATTGCGAACAAATTAGTTTAGAGATAGTTTTTTTCGTGACAGCAGCAAAGATTTACTAATTGACAGCGTCATTGGATGTGTATGGATTGTTACTTTGTAAAAAATATCTGTTGTTTTGGAAAATGTAACTTAATCTAGTCTTAATCAGAAAACATAATTAGAACTGGGTAGTGAGTGGCCTATATGTATGGTCTATTATAGGAGATGGTAGTTTGTTCCATCCCCGCGAAACTTACTAAGTATAGTTTGTATGGTGGACACATATGTTGACGATTCACACATCTGTAGACGATTCTTGCCTTTTGATTAGATTTTTGATAAAATAACATTTAATTTGCGTTTTATTTTAAAGTATTGAGTACAATCAATTTATTATTAAAAATTTAATGTGGGTTACAGTGTTGTCATTAACTATTTAATTTTATAATTTTGCTGATTATGTACACATTTTTATATCTTTGCGACAATGGCTCCGTTTAGTTTGCCTTTTCATGAGACAATAACAAAATTATGTAAAATTTCTTATTTTTAAAAGTGGCGGTTAACTATAAATAATACTCAGCGTCTTGTAATATAACCTATTACAAAACACTGAGTATTATTTATAGTACGCAGCAAAAGAGCACGTGCTTCCCCGAAATTATGTATGGTGTTGATTTCACTCCGTAAGGTAAATTCATCTGACAGGACTAACATTATCGATATCTCGTTTTATTTCAATTTTAAGAAAAAAAGAGATTTAATCCTGTCGAATGAAGTGTAGTTTAGTGTGAACCATACTGTCCTTATAACAGTTCGTTGTGTTAGTTGGCATTGTCCTACGTAAGTTATATCGCATCGTTTCCATTGTGTAGCTTAATATCTTCACACATTTACATAGAGATGTAATAATTCAAAATAGGTGCATAACATTGTACACTCGACTCTGAACAATTTGAACTCTAGGGGAAAATGAAAATCAACTATGTTTATTAGTTATGTATTACATATGTTACGGCCTAGAAAATCAAGTCACACTATGCAAAACTTATATGTTTGTGATAAGATTTAGGCCACATATTTCAGTAATTTAATTGGTTTCTATGTATCATAATTATGTTTTTACAATTACCTAAATAAATATAATATTTAATATTTTCCCTATGGTACAAGTTTAGTTGAGACGGGATGATAGTATTGTGTCGAAAATATCCACGAATTAATATTTTATGTTTATTTTAAAGACCTTCCATATAATAAGTGAACTAATCAGTACGGAACTGCCGACAAAAGTCAAAACTTGAACAATTATTGCGTACATTTACTACAAATATAAAGAAACCCCAACCCGCAGAAGTTTCCACTTAAAAACAAATATTTCCAAATCGACTACAAAAGTCATTAACACTATTCATTTCGTTTTAACGTACCATATTACGTATCCATATTATAATTATGTGAATTTTCCCTTTTCGTTGGGCAAGCTTAAAGCTTCGTATCGCCTATATTCGCCTCCTATTGCTCCTGCAGGACAACAAGTAAATGTCTACAAGTAAACTATCTTAAAGACCAATTATTGTATGATGGAAAAGGTAAAAACATTGCAGCGGAGAAAACGTTCCACTTATTAAATATTAAAGTCACGAGGAAAACTGATGTAGAGCGTTTGTTTGGCTCAAATAGAAATATCGGAAATAGGTAATGTTGACATTGGAATAATTTAAGTGCCTGTTATCCGATAACAAATATTATGTTTGTTTACATAACATTTCATGTTTGCGGAAATTTCTGTTCGTGCCTTGCATTATAATAATGATCAAACAATTTTCGTATACATATTTTTTATACAATTATGTACATAAATCCGGAATGTTGTGAATTTGAATTTAATATTATGCATTTATGACGAAACTGGTATCATGTTGACTGATTAATAAGGATGAGGTCTTAGGGACGTAACTTTAGTAAATTTTGTGTTTTGTTACTTTTTTACATTTAAAAACGTGCTTTTAGTAAATTTTACATTCTAAAGTTCGAAAAAAAAACGCACTGAATAGGTATCCTCATTTTAAGATTCTACTTATTATTCTCCAACGATTCGCAAATGTTATCTTTAAACTACTACTCTAGGTTGCATGTTCTAAATCTTTATTTTGTGAATTGTAAAGGAGATATTGTTTATGCCATGTATATGCGTCCCCTTGTCCTCAACCTGACAAAACTTTATAAATTAGTACCACCGATAAATCTACCGCCTAACTAAAATTATTTATTATCTCCTGAAATTAAAGAGAGTTATTTTGCAAAGCTGTAATACATTTAGTTGGGCGGTCGACCGGTGGATGATTCTAGAATAGCAAAACTAAAATATACTCCGGTGTATCTTGACTCCAGGTATCACAATCACAAGTATGTATATCAATATTGTAACATCATAACTGTGAATACATTAAACTTTCATTGGAATCAAATTAAACCAGAAAATGACGGAATTTAGAATTTGCTATTTAAAGAATCTTACCTATCACATATAGACTACAGACCCGTGAACAAAAATTACGTAGTAAATGAACCACCAGGTTACCTATGTAGGATGATAGAAGGGTATAAACTAATAAGATTCAGCAATATGCCGTCACTTGTAAGCTGTCCAACATTCGAAGTCGCATGATTTTTGTACGGCGCACAGAGGGGTATTTGAGACATCTAGCTGGCCAAAATTATTTATCGCTCTTAATCAATTAGAAATGGTTCAGTATCTCATAAAACCTTAAATACAAGTGTATAATTTTCAAATAGATCACTTTTATATTTTGCTGCTACCCATCGATGCTTCATTTCTGATTTCATGCGTGCAAAATTACGACTTATGTGAAATCAAATAATTTTCAACATATTCTAATTGGTCGTTAAAATTGAGATCATTTTGTGATCTCATTAGACCAAATATCTCCTTGCGAGTCATTAAAGTACTTCCAGATGGTCCTGAAATAATAAAAACTAAATTAAATCAAAATTTCATATTTTTTTTTACATTTTTAAGTACGATATCTAAAATCGCTCCAGATGACGGAGTAGGAATTAGTAGGAACCAATTTTTTCTTTTTTTAAAAGTAGAAAGTCTATATATTACGAATATATAAAAATTATAGCCGGGTAATGCCGGGCACTAAAACAAAAAGCCTCGTAAAACTAAATTTTCTTGAAAATATTAGGGAATTAAACAGGTATTTTTTCAAATGACGAAAAATAATATAATCCCGTCACAAAATTAAATATTTTAAATATGTAAAATAAGTCACTTACTAGCAGTTTCAGAATCCATAGCCAATTTTGGATTATTCACAACACAACATAAAATAAAAAATAGTTAAAATTGAGTTTTAAAGCACGAATATTGAAAATAAACAACCGCTTCGAGCAATGTCTCAATTTCAACTGACTATATCTTGTTAAATTTGGGGTGGGTAAAAAAAACAACAATAGGGTTGGGTCGCCCAACTACCTGGCTCTTCTAGGAATGCATTTTTTTTTACCTGAGCGTAATTCTGAGAAATGTAATTTTGGCCGGCTAGATCATGTAAATACTCCTATGTGCGGCGTTGCAGAATAATAGATTAGAAGAGGTATTAAAACTATAAAAATTATAAATTAAAAGTTTTAATTTAGTTTTAATACCTCTTCTAATCTATTATTCTGCAACGCCGTACAAAAATCATGCGACTTCGAATGTTGGACAGCTTACAAGTGACGGCATAGTGCTGAATCTTATTACTTTATTCCCTTCTATCATCCTACATAATAGGTCTCCTGGTGGTTCATTTACTACGTAAATTTTGTTCACGGGCCTGTAGTCTAATATTCGTAAGGTTAGGAATTTAAATATGTGTATCCTTTCTGACATATATAATATGTAAATATAATGGTTGCCTCTGTGATATTTAGTTAATCACATAACGTATAATATCGAAACCAGAAATTGCATGTAACACTAGGAATTTTAAGTGAAAATTGGCTCAAATATGAATAAATCAATCCTTGGAATACAAAACAGCATTGTAATACATTATTAATCTCAATTGTATCGGTGTAACACTAGGTAAATATTTGAGACTAGCGGTCCGTCCCGGCTTCACCCGTGTACATTATATATGGCATTTATTATATTATTTATTATTGGCTCAGGGATCACGTACATATCCAACGGCGAAAGAATTTTTGAAATCGGTCTAGTATGTATTCGCCGTTGTAACAACTTTTATTAAAGCATCAATCCTGGAATTAATAAAAAATATCAGATTAATGTACTTAATCTAAACTCTACAAGAAGTATTACAAGTTCATTTAATTTCTTAACTTACAGTTGACCCTACAATAAGACTTATTGATAATGTGAATGAAGACAATGCTCCCGTTTGGCTTATTACTATCTTCTTTGTGAAACAGAGGTTAAAATCTTACAATTTTTAAAGTGGTAGTATTTGCATTTAGGGGCATTCCACACCTTTGCTAGTATTTTTATCGCCAAGCAGTAATTCCCAAACATTACTGTGCTCTAGTTGGAAGGGCAATGTTACCAGAGAAATTACAGTACAAGGAGATTGCCATTAGGGCGGGTTCACAGATAACGTCCGTTTTACAGGTCCGTTTAAACGTATGTGTTATTAGCGTATGTAGTTGTATGAGCCAGTTCATACCATACTCCGTCCGGTCTGGATCCAGTATACTGATCCGTTTATCAGACCGAAACCGCGCGAAGCTTGGCACGGGGGTGCGCGGGTTGTAGGGTGCTGCACACAGCCGCCATTAGTACCAATACAACACGACAACGTCCATCCTCATTGAAAGTAGGCGAACACTGAAGAACGAAAGTGCAGCAGCGTATCTCCTGTAGCGATGAATCCCTTAAAAAGCATCCTGTAAATGCTTTGTGAATATTATCTCCAGTAGAGACGAATCCGTTAAATAGGATCCTGTAAAAACGGACATTATAAATATGTAAACGTGGCCTTATGTAGAGCTTTTATTAAAAAAATATATAGTGTAGATTGACGAGACGAGCAGGACATGTGCCTGATGGTAAGCAACATGCCTGCCACATAACAGCACAGTGACATGCAGCTATTGGAACATGAAGAGTCCAAATCATTACCTAGCACCGCGCTGCGCTCGTCACCCAGAGATCTAAGATATTATATCTCTAAGCTCTGTAATTTCTCTGGAAACATTGCCCTTCAAACCGGAACACAGTAATGTACGCACATTGCTGCTTGGCGGTAGAATAACTGGCAAAGGTGTGGTACTTCCCCAGGCGGACTCTGCCACGAGTCCTATATATAACCTATATATCCGTGATATAATACGTGATAGAGGACGTCTACTCTCGTTCTACGAAAACGTAATTTCGAAATAAACTCGCGACTTTCCAACTCCGATTCTACTTCGATCCGTCGTTTTGTCCGTTTAAATGTTCTAACCCTACTCTAATTAGAGTATGGTTAGAACATTTAAACGTCAAACAATGTTGGATCGGACGAAACGAAGTAGAACGAGAATAGAAAAGTAGCGAGTTTTTTTTCGAAATTACGTTTTCGTAGAAATAGAGTAGACGTCCAGGAGACCGAGACAGGTCGTGGTCGCGGCGCGAACTGACGCCTATACAATTCCATAGTGTCAAGTGCCTGTCGCGGTCTCCGCGCGAACTTTTACCTTATGAAAATAACAAGCGACCGACAACAGTGCGCTGGTTTCAATGTTCATATTCATTCTTCATCTCTGCATTTCTGGTTTCGATATTATGTCACAATGGAGCACGATCATAAAGGTATGCCATCCAGTAGTTGTATATCGTGCTTTATATAATAA
Source organism: Ectropis crepuscularia (assembly GCA_963693475.1). NCBI lineage: Eukaryota > Metazoa > Arthropoda > Insecta > Lepidoptera > Geometridae > Ectropis > Ectropis crepuscularia. The sequence goes on from OY856346.1 coordinate 12,773,663, forward strand.
TATCTTGTTACACATGTTTCTGTTGAGTTTTTACATGTTTGTAGAATACGGGAGTGTGCGTTAGAAGGGCTAGTTGATTGTTTCTAAGCATTTGTTGAAAGCACCGAGTTGCTTACGGCGTGTTTTGTACACAGTGTATTTATGTACAATAATATAATATTTTGATAAATACGATATTTGATTTTTAGCCTCTGATTTATAATGTAAGACTATAGGTACTATTTGATTACAGCTAAATTACAGGGCAAAGTGATAATCATCTTATAATTCTGGGTGACGAGCGCAGTACAGTTAGGTTATTACGACTCATGATAAAATAGCAGCGTGGTGCTGTGCAGTTGTGGACAAGCGTCTAGTGTACCATCAGGCGCATATCTTGTTCATACCGATACTCTATACTACAAATAAACATTATAATTATAACATTTATTAATACATTCAGGCGTTCAGGCCGCTATTAAAACAGCGCTGTTTAGTAAACAGGCTAGGCTGTTAGTTGAACGACTGAGTAAGCTAGTTGGCTGCGATATGTATAGACATGAATACAGTGTGTCGGTAACTGTAACAGTATCGTGACTGCAATAGTTTTTCCCTGTCTCAAAAATGCCTAGAGAAGTTTTAAGCTAAAAACTTGTACTACACTTAAAGGTTCGCGTTTTACTCATCATTACAAATTTAATAATTTGTAGGTACCTATTAAATGGAAGCTACTCTGAAATTGTGGAAAAATCCAGTTGTCCGCATTTTGTCTAGTCCATAGTGAATTTTTGGTAAAAATACGAGTTTCGAGTATTTTGGGTTGGTCCCTAAGTTAAAATAAAGATGCCAAGTGCGAGTTGGACCCGCCCATGAAGGGTTCCGTTGCAGCAAGTAACATAATATACATAGTACACATAGTTCTTGTAGTTCGTTGTAACTTTGATCGAAGTTTCAATAATAGTGTATTTATGACGTACTAAAAAAAACTACTCATCAGGTCGAGTTCAAACCAATTTTCGTTGGTAGTTTACATGGTAATGTACATTATATATTTTTTTAGATTTTTCATCAATTTTCTTTAGAAGTTAGGGGACACACACACACACACACACACACATTTTACTACTTTGGAAGTGTCTCTCGCGCAAATTAATCGGTGTAGACGAAAATGATTTTAGAAACCTCAACATCATTTTTGAAGACCTATCGATAGACACACCGCACGTGTAGGTTTGATGAAAAAAAAATTTTTGAGTTTCAGTTCTCAGTATGTGGGGCAACCCTAATTTTAATTTTTTTTAATTTTTTTTGTTCAAATCTTAATGCGGTTCACAGAATACAAGTTACCAAGTTTCAACAGTGTGGTTCTCATAGTTTCGGCAAAAAGTGGCTGTGACATACGGACGGACAGACAGACAGACATGACGAATCTATAAGGGTTCCGTTTTTACGTTTTACGGAACCCTAAAAAATGCTCATAATATTGACTTTCACTTTCTTTTCGGTTTAGTAATCTGCGAAACCTTGTAAAAGACTACTATGTATGTACTTATGTGATATTAAAATAAGGATGTAGGAATAAGTAAAACATGATTATAGCATTTGATGTAATTTATTTAAATACAAATACAATTACATAAAAGTACTAAATCGACAAAGTCATTTTTAACGTTTTATATACAAAATATTCGTATAATCTCTTCATGACTAGGTAGGTACTTCAAGCTTAGCCAATTTAGTTACGAATTTCAACTGGCAGAAGCAAAGTATACCGAATTTCATAAATATATTTCTAATAGGTCAATTTTGCTATTCAAATGTAGTAGGTACCAACTTTTTTCGTTTTGTCATTTTGAAATGTATTTATGACATTGGTAATTGAGCATTATTTACATTTTTTAGGAAGCTGTGTCGCATGTAGTCGCAATACGTAAAGCCGCACATTCACATCGAAAAAGTAATGAGTAGGGCCTATAATGATTTAGTTCCGAAACGTAAGGTGCAATATATTATGAAATTAGTTATTAACATTAACTTAAAGACTAATGGTTATAAATAAATTAATTCTACATAAGTACTGATTGATAAGCCGTCTTGTACATGCCTGTAGACTTTATCCCCTAAAGTCAATACAAGTACTTCACGTCTCTCTTCGCGTCCCGGACGAATTTATGAGTGACCGATAATGAAATTACTTGTATTGACACTATAAACCGCTTCACCCCCTATTTAAACAAGTCTAGACACTACGCGATTATACAGCCAATACAAATAATATTGGATGAAGGATTCGATGTTTACGATACCCACATTTTGCACTAATCACCAAAAATAAACGTTTTGCGTCATTTTTGATGTTTGAGTATTACTAGCGCTATCTGTTATCCGAAAAGTGTCAACTTTTCGTGGTATAGTGGATTTGTTAGTATCTAATATCTAGTTTAGTAGGAAGATCGGCCAGACAGCTCCTCATAGTGCTGCGTGCCGGGTGGCGCGCGGTAGCCGGGGTAGTTGTGGCTCAACGCGTGCTGTGCGAAGAAAGACATGTAGTCCTTCTTTACCTGCAACATAAGGTTCAAATTTGTACAAGTGTTTTTCTTTGGGACATTACCTTCCTGTCTGTATTATTACCATTTCCCTGGTGCTAATTTCCACAGTTTAAAGAGTTCCTTGTCTTACAAAAATATAATGGCATCTCCTGTGAACTAGACGCGTTCACAGGAGATGCCATTATATTTTTGTAAGACCATATATTTATGTAAAACTCTGGAAAAATATTACAAACTACCAACATAATAAAAAGTCCTACAGAGAAGAATTGAGCAGAGACAGAAGATAATATTAAAATACCTAGTGACTATAGATGCAAAGCTTGTACAGAAAAGATGTGTCGTGTACTTTGTGTAAATGACATTTTAGTTTATTACATGATCTAATGACGTTATTTTAAGTTCGAAACAACTCTTATAAAAATACTTCGGGCTGACAATGGTAACGAGTATTTTCAGATTTGATGGATTTAATCAGAGCTGTTGAGAAGGGCAGCGAAGTACAGAGCTCACAAATGTTGAAATCCGCTTGAAACCAAAGCTTATTTTAAAACAAAGAAAAAGCTTGTTTTTCGGGGTAATAAAAAAAACAAAAAATGTAAAGCTATTTTTCAATTGCACATTTTATTTCGACAATCGAATCCTTTCAGCGCTGTCTTTATTTTGCACTGTTTCTTTAAATGCTTGTTTTACCTTCATATTACCTAATACATGTTTAACGCGTTCTTGTGTCGCTAATTAAAAGTGATAAATATATTTGTAGTTTTGTAAAAAAGGCTTTAGAGCTAGATTATTGTGGACTACAGCGGTTACTTTGAATTGGTAGATTAATAATTGAGTTCCAAGCGTTCTCAACATATGTGAAAGGCCTCGGTAGACTGGTAATCTGTTCTAAACAGCGACATTCTAGCCAAGTGTTGTTAGCAGGCGTACACCGAGCCAACTGGCTTCACTTACAAGGGGTTAGGTCCGCGGGCACGCACCGCAGTACGCAACTCTCAACTCTCTCAACTTACACCTTTTTCATGGCAATTAGTTCGGCAAGCGAAAATTGACGCAGCTAAAACAGACAACAGTGGTATGTAACGCCAAGTGAAAATAATCGTGATTTTTTAAATCTTGGTTGTTTTATGTCGAATTTTATAGTTGTTAGTTTCAATCAGGCCAGCCTAATATTATAAACTATTTTGAACAGACTTAAAACGGACACTGTTTCAAGTAACTCAATTATGCAACCGTGTTTAAGTTATTAGCACAAAGTAACTTTACCTACGGTATTTTATGAGTATGTTAGTCTTGTTATGTACCTACTGGTTTCTTAACAAAATGTGCCAAGAATAACCTGTATATACCTAGATAGTATAGAAACTAAATTCAATCGAAGTTTGAAATGCAAAGTTTCAGATAGGCAAGTAAATAGCTAATATACACAAATCCGTAAAAGGAACATTGCTATATTATTAATTTATTATGTTTTAATAACTTTTTTAACGTCGTAATTCTAATCAGGAAGTAGTTTTTTTGTAGTTTATTATTATATTTTAAATTTTTAAGGAAAAAAGTAAGATATTTTTATCAAATTAATTTAAAATTAACTAAATTGTAGCCAAGTAGGTTTCTTTAAGGAGAGTATACATATGAACACAAATTTGACACATTTTAGTTAATTTAAATGCCATGTTTTTAAAATGTAGGTAGTGCTTATCTCTTTCTTCTGCTATCTTTTAATGTCGATATGACTCTTCATATCGACATTAAAAGCCCTAAAATATCAAAAGGTAGGGTTTGTTTAAGGTATTAGTAGAAATATGCACAACATGCTGTTAAGTTTTATTTTATATTTTTACAAAATGTACATTGATTCTAAAAAGTAATTTCGCCATTTTGTCTATAATATTTTATAAAGTTTTACCACAGACATGTGAGACATTTTGAGTAAATTACAACACTGTTTCGTAAAATCTATTGTTATTTAAGTAAGATATTGCAATATCCACAATAGAAATAATTGTTCAATAGTTTTGATTAGAAAGAAATGACAATTACACAACAAAAATAAAATAAATAAATAGTTTGTGTAATAAATGAATCGAAAACAAACTGCCTTGCACGAGATACCTACAGTCTAAACTGTATTAGGTATACTCGTACCTTGCTACTGATAAAAATAATTTTAATCAAAAATCTAACATCTAATTTTACAGATGGGTCTTTAAATGTCTTGGCGAAAGTTAAGAGACTATCTTGTTACTGATAAAAGTAAATTTAATCAAAAATGTAATCCTAAATTTTACAGATTGGTCTTAGGGCGTATTGGCGAGAATAAAGAGGTAGGTAATAAAGGCTGATAGCCGTGTGAAGTAATGAGCGTACTAGATACTAATGTACTAGGTAGTTACGATGTTACCTTGCGTGGCCTGCAGGCGGGGCCCTTGGCCAGTTGTCTCCGGGCCTCGTTTTCCATCTCTACGGCCTCCTTCACCGACTGCGGGGGCCACTTCTGATCGCCGCGCATGTTGACGCCTCCTACGGAACAAGGTACGTTTTTTCAGTAATTTATTCATTAAGTATTTCATTTTATGTTTCAGTAATTACTTGGCTTATTGATATGGGCAAAGCTTTCACCCAGTCCTCTCGACCTTGTCTAGCAATTCATAAAGAAATAATCTGTAAGCTCTGTAAGGCTAGGGTTATTGGTAGGTAATCAGCCTGCATCCTTTTAAGCGGAAGTTAGGTACATTCACTTCGTCAACTTTTGTTCTACAGTTTTAAAAAAAAATGTGTTTTGAAAAAAAAAAAAAATTGCGCGGTCTAAAAGCATCGAACTCTTCGTAACAATTCGTAGCAAGAGCGCGTACGCTATTTAACGCGCAAAAAATGATGTGCCGAAGTGAATAAACACTAAAAAGTCGCTAAACAGTACAAAAAAAGGCAGTAAACACTATTTTTTTTGGGTTATCTATTGAGTTTTAACGAAAGTTGTAGAACAAAAGTTGTTTGTTTAAATATACAGAACATGCCCTTAAACGGATGCAGGCTGATTACCAATAACCCTGTATAGACCAGTGCAGAAGCGTTTGAAAATTGCAAAAAACGAAAATAATTAATAGTAGAATGAAACCCATCGTAAAAGGAAGAGCTTATGACAAAAGTGAAAGTAAGTAACTAAATTACGTAATTTACGGGCGATCTGAGGTTGGGAAGAGGAAGGGTGGGTGCGTTTTAAGGGTAAAAACGGTTTACCTCGATTTCCTGCAAAACTACAAATCTTATGGAAATAAGTTGTATGACAAATTTGTAGGGTATAAAAAGATCTACAACTTTTGCAGAGGCCACTTTTTACACAGCCTCAAAATTTATGAGAAAAATTAAAATAACTAAGTTTTTTGTTTTTAATTTTTTTCTCATATAAAAACAAAAATTGTTCACGAAATTTGGTAAAAGATGCTTTTTTATTTTATGTCACAAATACACTGTAATTTTTTTGATTTAAAAACATAATTTTTTTGAAATCAAAAATGGTAAACGACTATGCGGGAGACCCAAATATTTTTCTCATAAAATTCGAGGCTATGTGAAAAAGTTGTCAATGCAAAAATTATAGACCCTTTTATAACCTACAACTTTGTCGTACATTTTATTTCCATAGAATTTGTAGTTTTGCCGAAAATTGAGATAAACCGTTTTTACCCTTAAAACAGTCGGTCCGTTTCTTTTACTTTCCACTTCCCGACCTTAGATCGCCCGTAAATTATTTTTCCTTTCACTTCTGTCATATTATCTTCCTATTACAATGGGTTTCATCCTACCATTAGGTACTTAGTTTGTTTTCAAAAGCTATCGAGACTGGAGTAATCCGAGTTTAATAAGATTTGATTCAATTTGATTGAACTAACAGATTAGACATTTTCTATCTACTATTCAATTAAAACTCTACTACTCTACTTATTCTTTTTTTTTTCAAATAAAAAAATCTACACAGAACTCTTCAATATATACTATAATAAAGCTAAAAAATTGATTGTTTGAACACGTTAATCTCAGGAACTATTGGAGCGATTTCAAAAATTCTTTTACCGTTTGATATTTATTTATTTAGGTAGGTATACAAAACAGAACACAGTTAACAATACCTACTCTTAAATATTATTTATGAGTTAATAATTTCAACATAAATATACAATATGAAATACATACTTATATAGGTATACGTGATCTTTAAATGCTAATAGGCTATTTGTATATGTACCACGGGCTAAGCCGGGGTGAACCACTAGTTATCTAATAATGCAACCTAGATGGTACCTGGCGCAAAAATAACCATTAGGTATTCTTGCAACGTTGCTACGTTGGACTGTTATTGCAAGCATTTGCTCCAGGTACGAAATTAGATTTAGTAAATTATATAGTAAGTTACACTAGCTAACCCCGCAAACGTTGTTCTGCAGTATGAATTATCTTCGAATTAAATGTGAAACGCGAAATATTGACGTAACGTCAATGAACGACCGACGGTCTATTTGGGAGTGGGCTGAAGGGTAAAAAATACTTATTAAAAAAAATGTTTCATAATTATTAGTCTAGTCGTTTTGAAATGTTTCTAACCCAAACATCGTGATACTAGATTTATATACATAGATTTGATTGAAAGCTTACAACCAATGATTATATCGCAGCGACCGGTATCGTACGGTAAATGTTCACTTCGTGAGTTCCAAAAAAGCGCCATAAGCACCCATAAAAACAATCCCCGAGTCTGCAAATGTCATGTTCAAAAATACAAAAATATTTCATAATCTTGTGGAATAAATGATTCACTCTGACGTTGAAACAAACGAACCGTAAATGCATCATGAAAGTCTGAATGTCACAAGTCACTTTCTTCATTTAATTTAATAGCGACGTTATAAGACTGCAGTTTCATAAACAATGCACGAGAAACAGCGCTTATTTTCTAACAACGCATTATTTCTCCATTTTATACTGTTTGAAATGGCCACAGCATTTTAAATAAATGATTTTAAAACTTTCCACTTTGCATATCTGCCGTGTAGCTTTCATTTACCGAGATTATCTACGGAGAAAGTTAGATACTGTTATTGAAAAGTCTCGCCCCATTTCTTTATTCCAGTTCCTTCGGGACTCTTTATTCTGGAAAACCAGTTGCTTTTATGTCTATAAACATGAATATATAACTATTACAGGTTTCAGAACCATTTCTATTGGAACAGGTAATTCTAATCTCGGATTTAATGTTTGAAATGCAGTTCTAGAATGCTTTTAGGCTAAAGATTCGTTATCGTGTGTAGCTTTACATCTACATATTGTTAAAGCTGGTGTTGATCAGATTTTTGTGGGTTTAGTAAATTGATAGCATGGCGTATAGAGATTGATGTATCGTAGTTTGCACAAGCAAAGTATAGCTGAATTTGATTGGATATCGGTGAACGTTCGGCCCCAAAAAAAAAACCCACTGAATACGCTTAAAATTTAAGTTGAAATAGGCGACTCTATTGTTTTGTTACACAAATTTTACGCGGGCCTATGTCAGTGTTTTCTAATATTAAAAATGATTGGGTACCTTGGAAGGATGCGGTCGCAGGCTGGCTAGAGAAGACCGGGGGCGGTTTCTGGTGCACGGGTTGTTGCGGGCGCAGGGTGATGGTGGACGGCGGAGGCTCGAACTGCCTCTGCGGCGGCTGGTACGCCGGCTCCGAGTACTGGGACTGAGGAGACGGCTGCCCGTAGCTCGGCTGCTGGCTTGTAGGCTGGAAATAACATCTTTTTAGCCTTCTGTTACCTTATTCTGAATATTTATAGGTTTTCGTAGATAATGTTTGGTAACCTCTATGGCTCCCTATCCCTATCAGCGTTTGCTCTCTTAGGTGCAGACTTCTGTTATTGGGGATTGTGAATTGATATTGTTTCTTAGCTATGTCTGATCTTTCTTTTTTATTCCTCAATATAATTAAGAAATAAATAAAAAATAAATCGTTCAATTATAGTCTTTTTTGTGGATCAAATGTTATGCAAAACGTGGGTAGGTAAGACTGAATTGTCTATAAGTTTAATTGCCAGTTTATTTGTGCCACTGTATTTAATAAAACACGTCGTTAGTTACTTCAGTAACCGACTTTTAAAAAAACGTCGCAAGTCGTATACCTACTTGTTTTAGAAGCACATTTATAATTTCTGCTGTTTTAAGTCACAAAAGCAAAATTAGTCGCTGAGCTTCATTAGTTTTGTAAGAATTTGATTTTTCAAAATTAATAAATTGTGCACAATAGAGGACAAAATAGAGCAGATTGCAAAAGCTTGTTAAAAATTTAATTATTAATTTTGCGTGATAGAAAAGCTTTGAATGTTATTCATTTACACGTACTTACCGGGATCGAAGACGCTAAAGAAATATTAGTGGAACACAACGTGCGTGTGGCTGTGAGTAATGAACACTAAAATAATAACTATCGGCGACGTCGCGGTCGTTGCAAGTCGGGTGGCGACCTAGATACCTGCGGAGAGAGAGGGGCTGGAACTGGGGCCCAGCGACTCTGCTGCGGGCGGTAGGGCTGCGGCGACGGCGGGCCCGGCAAGTACGGGCTGGCGGGCCTTCCGGCGGTCACTCCTGGCCCAACCGGGATCAGCTTACTCAGCCCACAGGCCTGCTGTTTCTTGCCCTCGCAGTAAGCGGGCTGTGACGGTTGTTGGTACCCTGCTTGGGGCTGCTGGTATTGGGGCTGTTGGTACTGTGGCGCCTGGTGTTGAGGTTGTTGGTACTGAGGCGCCTGGTACTGGGGTTGTTGATATTGGGGTTGTTGGTACTGGGACTGGCTTTGGGGAGCGTACGCCGGTTCCTGTGGCGGTTGATACTGGGGCTGGTATTGGGGTTGGGACTGGGGCTGGGACTGGGGCTGGGGAGAGTGCTGCGCGTTGTTGTAGAATGCGGGACTCTGCTGTTGGGATAATCTTGCTTTATATTACACTTTTAATGTATACGAGCTGGTTTTTCTACCTCAAACAGTTAAACTACACACTATAATTTCAAAGCCGTTTAAGCCTACATTGTATTTTGATAATATATTGATCTGATTTCTTGATATACCTTTCAAACACTATTTTAAACTGTGTCTTGTTTGAGATTCGAAAAATCAGCCCTAAAATTATGTCATGCAATTATATCCCCCACCAAGCTTGGGCTATGTGCAGCAGTGAATGGCAGTGATGTAAATTGCCTCTAAATTCAACCCTATTTACATTCGGATTAAGGTCGCTTGGTATTTTAATAATAATATAAAATAACTTGTTTGGGCTTACCTGATGTTGTTGCGGTGAATGGTATCCGTTGGCTTCGGGCACTGGCGGCCACACTACTTTCTTCTGGCCTGGAACAAGTCAATTTGTATTTTATTACGTGGGTCTATTCGTTTGTAATTACGACGTTCTTTTATGTATGGCTTCTCAAGCTTAAGACGATATAATAATCTATTTAATCTATCAAACATATCTAGAATAACAAATGTTTTATTGCGTGTATTAGTACTTTCATGTCCAAAGTTTTAATGACTTCATTGGACTGTTTTAATGGCCTTTCAAATTTTTAAGTTCTAGATAGCTATTAATGTCCCCATATTGTCATTGATTTGTGTAATTAGTGAATACCACATACCAATCACCTTTGATGTATCATGCGTACAGTCTTGGTGGCCAGAAGATACGATCGCTGTGACGTGTTTCTGTTTCCACTTCTCAGCACTTATTATGACACATGCTGAGGTGGAATTAGCCCGGTCAGCCCACCAACACGTTGGATTCGGGCCAGAACATCGAAAAATAACAGATTTCCATGGATTTTTACACGTGGGCGCGCTAGGTAACATCTCGGCTGATAGGAATGTAAATTGGACGTTGCTTTGATGATAGGTGCATATTTTGAAAGAATTTAGAAAGACTACACCTATCGTAGTCTTCTTGCACTCACATTTCTACTAAGCGCCTACGTAAAAAATTGTAATGAACATTATATAAGTATTCAGAATTGTAATGTTAGACTAGTATCTTCTCGTGAGTTCATTCTGGTAGAATGAATAAGAAGAAAATTCCCTTAGGAAGTCTGTTGTTTTCGTGATAAAAAGGAACCTATGTAGCATTCTAGACAATAATTTGATTTCAAAATTTAATCCTCGTATCACTTTGAGAATTTCATTCTATCACCGTGATTGAGCAACAAATAATCAAATTTTATATTAATGTTGTTAAAGATCAAGGGAGATAGGAGAATTAAATACTTTTTGCATCACTTAATAACATAATGATAATCACTTACTATAGGTATCTATCTAATATAAAAAAAACATTTGACACGTTTTGTTATATTATTGTAAGTAATTATTATTTTATAATTATCAAAATAAAATAATAAAAATGTAGTAAACAAGTCTGATAGCTCAAAATAATATTAAAAATTATATGTGCCTACGTGGTGCTTACCCTAGTGCCTTGTCAAATGTCTAACCGCAGACATTTCAACCACGTGTTTACTTCGAAGAAACAACTACTTTATTATCATTTTAATCATCGACGGTTCCCTTCTGGGTCTATGCCAAACTAATATTTTATTATTCTTGTTCATTTTTCACGTCAACGTAAAGAAACTACCTAACAACATAATTATCATGTGCTTACTCGTAAAACGATCCACGCCAACTATTTTAATGAGCAATTGGAATATTTGACAATACGGAAATGGCTGAAAACTGTAGCGATTTGTTTTATTTTCATAGAATGTATTTTGCTGTTTTCATGAATTTCCGTGACAACAAATCTTGCTTGTTTGTATTCTTGCATATTCCAGTGGCAATTTCTTCACATTATCAGTGCCATACATTCTAAAACCAACATTTTCATTCATTACCCAAGCACAATTTTGTCCCTTTGAATTAATGATGCCAATCGCCGTTATTAACGTCGAAAATGTATATACTATTTAATTTTACTAAAATACTACCTGCACCCGGTAAGTATATCCTGCGGCTTAACAATTTTTCAAGATAATTGATTTTCGCGTGATTTTCGCCAAATGCAATTACCGCAAATGAATAATTTAATTAAATGTCACATGGGAATCTGAATATAAATTTTGCCTATAGTAAATTAAGCCTATGTGTTAACCCAGGTACTGCACTTACTTACTTTTTTTTTTCAATTCTTTCAGTCTTAATTTGTTTGATCGGATACAGGGATAATTGGGAACAATCATACACACTTACACACAAACCCACAAAAATGGGTGTGTATCTACAACATTAGTCATGATGTCATAAACCATGCCGTGGATTTTTAATCATGAGTTACAATTTTCTTGATCGAATCAATCTCTTCAACACAAATCAAACTAAATAATTTTATAGAAATAGAGTTCGAAATGACGTTTTGTCACTGGATTTTATTTTTTAAAATTTATTGTTGGTTTACATTTGTCCACTATCTCGCCAGAGCGACCATACGGTCTACGATAGAGCATGCTTACCTAGAAGCTAGAAGAAACTGATTCACTCTCGATTTGAAGACACCAAGATTGTAAACATCGGGAAAATCCATTTAACTTCAAAATTAATTTATTTCAGGTTACTTAACCCATATACAATAAATAAATAGCACACAATAATAATAATGTCAATCATCACAATTCAACCTCTACCTTCATTGGAACGTCAACCCTGAAGCGATGTTGCTTTTTTGACCTACGAGCAGTCCGATAGAAAAAGGCCAAGAGGGTATAAGATTACATTTCACTTAATAAAAAAAGTTCTTAAATGGCACATAGTAAAACCTTTTGCATTTTTAAATTAAAAACGAAATCAGGGTTACAAACCAATTGTAGGGACCTAATACCTACAATGATGAAGTTTAGGATTTAATTCACTTCAGTTAAATACTAAGACTGCTTACGACGCTTCATACAAAACTAAATGTCACGAAAGTGTCAATCGGATTTCTCAATCCAAAATAAAACAAGGAACTCACTGAGAAATGTCAAGTCCGATCCATCCAGAAGACCGGCGCGCGCGCAGGACACTATCTGACTACCACTTGGCGCGATTACAGGTGTGTGATGCGAAAATAGGTAGGTACCTACTGCTATAAATTTGAGACGAAGCATTTTTAGGCGTTCCTGTCTCTTTCTGACTTACAGTATTCATGAGATCCTCAAGGTGTTGCCGCCAGAGCTTGACTCAGCAAAAGAATAAAATCATAAAAGTTTTTGCTGTCATCGTTGCTTTTGGCAGCAGAAAAAACCTTGTGATATACGTATATGCAATTACGAACAGACAAAAATATCAGACCTCCAGACCGTTCCTTCTTTTGCCTACGTAACTTGAGTATTGGACTAGACAGTACCTACTAATAAAATACTAAATAGCTATTGAATCGCAAAACAATGTGATTTTGAGTTTTATTTCGTACTTCAACAGTATCAACATGCTCAGGGTTGTACGACTATAATTTTGTCCGGGAACATTGTATAACACTTTTAATAAGAGGTAAAATGGGCATAACTTTTCTACAGTTCTGTCTAATTTTCTACATAATAATACGTGACAGTAACTTGAAAATAAGCCCGATGGAATGTAACAAACAACACGCATATAATTCTGCGCAGTACCTACAAGTTTTACGGACAAGAAGAGTTAAAATCCACTGCTTGACTCTTAGTCCAGTAACTTTGTCGTCTGAAAGTATGGAGTAGTATGCGTTAAATCGTAACCAAATAGTAATGGATTAACCAAAAATAGCTAAAAACATCAACACAGAAATTAACCTTGAAATTAAAAAACCGCATCGAAATCGGCCCATCCTTTATCGTTTTCTATTCATTTCCATCGTTTGAGCTCTACAGTGCCACAGACTTACACACATATAGACAGACAAACAGAGATACAACATCATGGACAAGTCTGCTAAAAATCAGAACTACCGGATTTGACGCATACTGTAATGTATAAAGTTACCGGACTATCTACACTACGTTTGAAATGTACATTTTTTGTTTTATTTCGTTGTTCAGTACTTAAATTAATTAAATTTCATTCCAAATACACATATTATTTCTATGGTTTCGTTCGTAGATATTGCTGGTCTAAATTTTTATTCTGACTCATTCATTTTGTTCTCAAAAGCTTACTCGTTACTATGTTTTATTGGATACGTTTTTGGCACCAACTCAGAGCCTTGACGGACGTAGACAAGTTAAAGAGCAGTTAGGAATCAGGTTTAGGAGACTTCAAATTAATGTTGAGAACCGACTAAATGAGCAAAGAAGAAGAAGAGAAAACTTATTCAGTTTATTCGTTTGTACGTTTTTTTGTTTGTGTTTGTGTTATCAAGTGAAAATAAAGATTTGGTTTGTCAATATACCAGGAGATTTTTTTTTTATCCACTATGATGAGACATTGATACCATCATTGGATCAGGTTGACATTTGGAACTCGAATAGTCTTGCTATAAACGCATTACACATATGTTACTTTGTAGCAAGAAAAAAATACAAAGATCCTTAGGGAATGAATTTCCATGCCGACGTAGTCGGGTAGATACCATAGTAATGAGTAACTAATTATTCTAAGGCATCTATTTAGTTCTATATTTTAGACTTTTTAGAGGATTGAGCCAAAACACAATATACAATATCAAAAAACAAACACAAACGTAACATATAAACACAATATTAAACACAAAAGTAAATTATAGTCTAGAATTACACATATCAAAAAAGTGGAGACTATCTTATGGAATAGGCATTTTAAACTCTACGCGAACAGAGGCGCGGGCAGATACTAGCATTAGGTACATATTTATGTTTCGGTGATACTCATGTTTGTGCATAACATATTTGTCCTCAAACGAGTATAAGCCATCATCACCTACCTAAATATTCACGCATTGTCATTCGTTGAAATACTTTGGAATGTCATGACATTCAATCGGTCACGGTCAGTTCGTTCTGGGTTAATGAGAGAGCACTGAAAATGACGTCACACCACGTGCATGTCACCAACTCCGATTCGCATTGCTCCAGCGGAGGTACATAACTATAAAAATTAGATGCGCCTTTAAAAAGCTCTTAAAATGGGAAAGCCAACAATATTTTATGATGCTCTTCGCAACTGCACCTAAAACCATTTTCATTAGGAATGCACCCACGTAGATGGGATGGCCGTAATTTATAACGAAATATTCGCGAAGGAGATATATCTCACCTTGTTGTGGAGTGAGAGTACGAGCGAAGATTTAAATGCACTATATATTTGAACTAGCGAAGACAGTTTTGATTGAGAAGAACATAATTTATCTTTGTATTGTAAATACTTTAGCTGGTAAGTATTTTGTTTTTGAAAACATTGCATCTTATGCAGTTCTCGTGAGTTTACACTGATTGTGATTAAATCTGTGTTTTATGAAATTGTATTGTGTGGGTTGTTACGTAATTGGTTGGTAAAATGTAGGTAAAAAAAATACAACATTATTTATATTAAGCACACGACATTATTTCTTTACTAGCCACGGCATACAATACATGTACTACGATGAAATAGCTAGTGTTAATTACGCAATGCATTGAGCCGTGAGATAATTATAATTATGTGTGATTATGCACGGTCCATGGGGCTGATATATCAGTCATTGCCGCCTGGCATGAAAATAAGGAGATGGACAGAGTGCGTGAAATATCAATTTAGGTCAACATGCTACAAATAAAAATTATAAAGCGAATTATGTCACAACTTTAATATTAATAATTTGAATATGAATAAAACCAAGATCGGCGTGTATCACCTTTGATCACACTGTCGTTTGCCATCATGTGAGTTTTAGTTCAAAAGAGACCACGTGCGTTAGAAAAAAATTGATAGTCACAGCAACTGCCGATAGAGGTGAAAACTTATAACTCAGAATTTGATAGCTTCCTTTAGAGACTACCTACGCGGGTGAAACCGGAGGGCGTGGCCATGAACATGGTCATCTGGAAATGCTGCCGCATTTCTAGATGGCATAATCCCGAGTTTACCCGAAGATTTCTTATCACTCCTGAGATTGACGCAAGAATTCAATTCTCAGCCCACGAAAAATGTGTCTGTGACGCGCCAAAAGAAGTTTTCATTTCATAAAGGAAAAACCTAGGAGCATTTAGATACTTTATATTAGAACAAAGATTAGTTTGTTTTGTAGCGACTATTGTGAAACCCAATTAGATGTTTTTTTAGTAACTATTGGTCGCCAAGTGTTCGAAATTTGACCAAAATTCATCTATTCTCCAATTTGACCACAGACTATAACAATAAACAACATAATATATTTTATAACATTGTTATTGCACCAATTTCTATATCGTAATGTATCTTATTACGTACTTGTGCGGTAATGTAATGTAAAACGCACGGTTTCAAAATGCTCCGTACGGTAAAACGGTACCTTTTTAAATTTTAGTAAAGAGATTTTATGTCAGAAAAGTTGTAAACATTTTATGAATAAAATTAACTATGAGAGATAATTAGAATATTATTAGAATTATTTAATTTGTTTAATTTTGACCATAAATTACAATAATTTATCTATAACAAAACACAAAAATATTAAATTACTAATGTCGAAAAGTCATACTGGCTGGTTCTGTGCCTTTGCTTTAAAAAAAAAGCGCTGATGCACGCGCATTGTTAATCTGTGAACAAGAAATACGTCAGCTAATGGGAAATGCTGAAAGGGCGTGGCATAACCATCATGAAATGGACATCTTGAAATACGCGAGCCATGGGAAATGCTGACGCATTTCTAGATGGCAAGGCCACGCCCTCCAGTTACACCCGTGTAGTTTCCAAAGTAAGCTTTCAAATTCTGAGTAATAAGTTTTCACTTCTATCGGCAGTTCCTATGACTGCCAATTTTTTTTATTTGAAAATGTCATCAGAATTTTGATTTATTTCCTAGCAATATCGCCTCGGCTGTTATTATCAACTTAGCGCACTTATATCATAATGTACTATTATGTGTGTGTCAAATACCTATATAGTAGTGTGTGTAATGTTTTTTATTGATTTATTATATTTATATTTATTTTTTGAGCATCATTAAAAAAGACAAAACTTCTCTAAACAAACTGTAAGTTCGCGCAATGTTCGTAAAAAGGGGTACAAAGTTTTTGCTTCACGTATTTAGATTAAATTAAGCAATGCGAATGATGTCTAGCCTTTAGATTAGTGACCGACGTAGTACTTTCAACCTCGCGTTAACGTCGTTTTAATGATTGTGTTAGATTCTGAGTTTCTATTACTTGGTATGTTAGATGCCTCCGAGCAACTAAGAACAACTTTACAAATTTAATTAAGTAATTTGTTTCTCTTTAAACGAACCTATTTTATAATGAACGTTTAAGGTCACCGAAAAACCCTCAGAATGGAAAAAAAATCACAAAAGTCCAACATTAAAGGTACAAGTTCGCGCCGCGACCGCGACGCGAGACCGCGACCGGAGACCGAGACCGGAGACCGCGACAGGCACTTGACACTATGGAATTGTATAGACGCCAGTTCGCGCTGAGACCGCGACAGGAGACCGAGACAGGTCGCGGTCGCGGTCGCGGCGCGAACTGGCGCCCATACAATTCCATAGTGTCAAGTGCCTGTCTTGGTCTCCGGTCGCGGTCTCCGGTCTCGGTCTCGCGTCGCGGTCGCGGCGCGAACATGTACCTTTAGACTTATTTTTGCGTATAGTAATGAACTAGCAAATGGACACAATAGGCCTGACACTCCATAGAGTTACGATATATAATGAGTTATCTTAAGTTTAATTACTGTTTTGTTGTTATGTTTTTGTGGTTTAATAAAGTGTTTTTGTATTGTATGATATATGCAAAGCAACACAAATACAAAAAAACACTGACGTTGATGCAAGAGCAAAGCCTAGAATCTGTGTTGTGAGATTTCTATGTCCAACAATTCCAACAATAGATTAACATGATTATTTAAAGTACAACATATATTTGTATATACTTTTAGAAAACATTACCACTACCATAAAAAACTTAAACGTTGATAAAGTTAGTTATTTATTTCGGAATTGAATTTAGAAAACATTCCTAAAGGGTAAAGATATTAGAATGTAAAACTTATTTTATGCAAAATTGCGTCGTCTAAGCGTCTGCACCAATTTGTCTCGTGACTCGTGGACAGATGTTAACGTCAATTAGAGATGAATCAGCCCTTGGAAGCATTTTCAAGCGCACCTGAAAAATCGAAATCACCCATTTGTCGTTCGCAACTTTCATCACCTGCTCTATGAATAGCCTTTGATTCATGTTCTGAATAACGACCCGACAGCGAAATATTACAAATAGTCCGAAATGACGTCAAACAAAACAACTCTTTATTTTTAAACCGCATATCAAGGTCAGTATTTCAAAATATATGTATACAAATTTTCTTCTGGGAACAATTTATGTTTTCTGTTTGCCAGGTCTTAAATTCAACACGGGTTACAAATACATGTTGAATTCCTTGATCTGGATCTAGGATTTTATTACAAGCCATTATCATTTCGCCGGCTTCTGTAAGAAGTCTATCTGCTTGAGAGTTTAATTTATTTTATTGGACATCTTTAAGATCTTTTTAATTTCAGTTTACATCCGCAACTTTGTTGAAGGTTAACTCTCGCACTTTCAAAAATAAACATTCACAGAAAAATATATGAAACGTAAGTAAGTCGTTATTGTAGCCGAGTGGATTCAGTTTTCAATGTTTCTAAAAGAATACAGTTGATGTTGATATTTGTTTGCTCTATATAAAGTTTCAGGGCAATATCAACCTCATCGTTTGTTTACTGGTAAACGGAGAGTAAGGAAGTAACAATATATACTTGTATGTACTTCAGTAGGTACTTATTTTATTATTAAAACATGTCTATGAGACAATATTTTATCTTTTTTAGAATCTCTTTACAAGAATTGGTTGAACACTTTTTGATTACTAAGCTTTCATTTATACGGATTAGATATTTTAATGGATAACTTATTTTTATCATACTAGTATAAAAATACCAATATAATTCTTAAAATTAAATATCCTTCACTAGTAGGAATATTTTGCGATAACTTTTCCAATAGTGCACATTCCATAACACATCACATTACACTAACTTTGTATTTTGTTCAATTGATAATTACCAACAAACACTGTTTCAGGCATGTCGCCAGTCGTTATTCCTTCGCTGTCGATTCTGAACTACCAAGAAAAATAACAAATAAAGACACATTTTGCAAAAACTTCGCGTTTGCCAAATACTTCACACTGCCAACTGTTTTCGTCAACTGTAGGATGTAGGTGATTTCTGTCGCACCGGGACGACAAAGGGAATGAACCCAGTGGAAATAGCTTGGCCATTCATTAATCTAGAGTTCAATGAATCATTATTTCCGTACGGGCTCGGCTTCCTTAGTTCTGCACAGCTTCACGTCTGCTGTTTTCCTGCTATTGCTCATCTCGATGAAATTAGCAGGATTAGAACTACTTACTAAATGAGACATCGTGGTTGTAATTACGACGTAGCTAGGACTGCACAAGCAAATAAATATCATAGTGCCATCTATGTATGTTTACCTAATATGTCCATATTAGTCCATATCACCTAATTTCACAGACCAATAAAGATTATGATTAAAATAATATCAGACTATGTATTTAAAGGGAAGTAAAAAGCCTGGTTCGACAATGGGCACTCACTTATGATAACACTGAAGAACTCATGTAACTTAAGTAGTGATTAGTTATTAATTGGTAGGGTAAACAATATTTATAAAAGTTATAAAATTCCAACCGTCGGCGTCGTTTAAAATTTTGAGAACAAGACAATTGTGGATAGCCAGAAAACAATGAAAGTTTAAGGATAAGTACAAACTAAAAATATTTAGATAAATATCCAGTAACCAGCTGCTATTGTCTATTTAAAATATAAGACGCGTCGTAGGTATATACTTGATGTCGTTAGTTTTTATTTCTTACATTTTAATTCAAATGTTTCAATTTTGTGTAAATTTTCAATACCGCGCATTTTCGGGCAAATTCAGCAAATTTGGGCTTCCAGATAAAATTGATGTAACGTATTTTTTGTAACGTGGTCCTTAACTGTAGGCCTTATAACAAAGCTCAAAGTCACACAGCGAGCTATGGAGCGAGCTATGCTCGGAGTCTCTTTGCGCGACAGAATCCGTAATGAGGATATTCGCAAAAGAACGAAAGTAGCCGACATAGCTCGAAGAGTAGCTAAGCTGAAGTGGGAATGGGCAGGCCACATCGCTCGCAGTACTGACAACCGATGGGGAAGAAAGGTTCTCGAGTGGCGACCACGAACCGGAAGACGCAGTGTTGGACGGCCTCCCACTAGATGGACAGATGACCTCACACAGGTCGCTGGAAACCGCTGGTTGCAGGTTGCGCAGGACCGTTCGTTGTGGAAATCTAGGGGGGAGGCCTATGTTCAACAGTGGACGTCTTGCGCCTGATGATGATGATTTTTTGTTACCCTTGGTATCTTGCGAAATTTATGTATGTTTTTTATTTTTCAGAAACAATTTGAATCTAATGGTGCTTAACTACCTATAAATACGAATATTACGATTACTTGGACGAAGATAATAATGCACATAACTCACATTATAAGAAATTCAAAACAATATCTCACAGGGATAAGGATAGGTAATAGTTCATTCAAATTTTCTGAAAACCTACGGCTATCTATTTCTTGCTTTCAATATAGTTTTCCTGCGATATCCAATCAAAATATAGAATCGTTCCGAGCCTCCAACTCTCAAGGGATTTTTACTCACAAAGATACACAACTATGTTTATAATACTAACAGCAATGTATAAAATTTAGAATCGAATAGTTCTAAGAACTTTGAAATACAAATAAATAACTGATCATAGAATGTATAATATATGATATAATATATGTAAATATATGAAAATAGTCGATAAAATTGGTTTTAAAAATGGGATGATTTATGCATTGATTTACATAATTTGTGTTACCATAATTTATGTATACTATTGTTCTTAAAATTATATTACGAACTCAAATGATGGTCTTCAAAGTCAAATTACTTTATTCATAAATGTACAATTTACACGTCAATTAATAAAAAAATAAAACAAAAGAAAGTGCGTGCATACAAATTGTTTACATTTTCAAAATTTGAAACTACTTTACTGTATTATAATAATTATTGTACAGAAAACTGTCAAGCATTATAAGATAATATGTTTTTGTTATAATTGTACTGACCTATCTCAAATTTTTGTAGGAACTTTGCCATCACTCTCTGGAAATTCGCTAAAACTATAAAAAGTTTGATCGATAACCTAGCACTTTAATCTGTTTTTGAAGCTGCCGACACTTGGGGCTTATATAACTATTTTGGGAAGAGCGTTATAAACTTCCGGTCCCATAATGTGAGTTAACTTCCGTGACTTCGTGAGAGAGTGTAGTATAACATCCAATTTGTTCGCGTTGCGTATGTTGCGAGAATGTCTCTCTCCTCGCGTATTGTACGATTCTAGATTATTTCTGACATACACAGCCACCTGGTAGGTCAATGTAGCTGGTAACGTAAGTATGCCAAGCTCTTTGAAATATGGTCTGACGGATGTGCATTGGGATACGCCAACGATGGCACGTACGGCACGTTTTTGGGCGCGGAACGCACGCGCGTATAACTCTGCGCCGTATTGTAACCGAGAATGCACTATGGCGAAGTAACACGCACGCTTCATTTTCGTTATGTGGTTATTTTCATTGTAGGGGTTTTCAATAAAATAAAAGTTAATCGTAACCCTAAATTGGTCTTTATGAATTGCGTTGCTGCAAAAATGAGATAAAAAAAGATCTAATTCTCTAATGAAATACATGAAAAACAGAAAACACATTTTTGATGTACCTACACTATATGATTTCAAGTAGTAGAAGTTTTTATAAGGTGTTGTATACTCGTGAGCCAGCCAGTATTTTATGGATGTAATATGAGAAGATTTAAAATACCTATACGTCAATTTAAAGAAGTACTATGAGAGAAATTGATCCGTGGAACGTATGTCACATGATAAACTACCAAACTCAAAGTACCTTTAGAAACCTCAACAATCCTGTTGCCATCCCAGGGCTGGTACTTTGGAGTGCATTCTGGGGGCCAGGAGCTGTCAAACCGTCGGTTAGCGCGGACCATCGTGCTCCACTTCCACTTGGCTAGGATCTAACTCTGGCAAAGCGTTCAGTTATAAAAGCATTAATAGCAAGGATAATGTACATGCATAGGATCAAACTACAAACAACGTTCCCTGTTCATGCTCACCTGCCATAAAACATAAACAAACCTATTTGCAAACTAGGTACCGATCATAATTCGTTATTGGATGTGTAAATTTGAGTCGTGATTGTTTTGCAGACAAGTATGATGTTTATCTTTTATAATCAGGCGATAGGGAACAAATTTTAAGTCTTGGGTATTCATTAATTACCACCGTATTTCAAAATACCGCTTAAGAATAATTTTTAAGAGACAGGGTCTCACAATTTCCAGATTTTTTCTAAACCGATTTTATAGCACTCGAAAATTTCACAGCTATTTAGCTCATCTTAGAGTAAATGTGTGGAATATGGTGGTAAAAATTTCAGTAGGTACGACCTTATTTTCCAAGACTATTTATGTTCTGAACAATAGTTATTAGCTTTCAGTAAGAGAAAAAAAATAGGGCAAAGAAAAAAATACTGAAACATTTTTGTGTACAGTTTGGATTTGATAAAAAACATAGCGTTAATGTAAAATATTTTAAAACGTTAAAATTAAAAGAGAAATAATATTTCAATTGTGTGGATGACGTACTTGGCAGTCCTTTGCGGTTCCTCTCTTCCTCCTCAAGCATGCGGAGAACGGCAGAGTTGGCTAGGTTTGTAGGCTTGCCGGTGGCGGGGTTGTTGAAGTCGATACTGTAACAATAAAAAAAAAAAATCTAATATTTCAACAAATTATTTTAATTTTTTCTAAAGGATTTGTAAATCACCCTAATTTTAACGCAAATGTCGTAACTCGATATCGGGTAGATAATGTGAGCTAAGATTATCCTCATTGTTCAGACTAAGTGTTTTTTGATAGACAATAATTACAACAGCATAGATAGACATGAAATACATTTATTTACGTGAATATGTGGCAGGCATGTTGCTTACCGTCAGGCACATGTTTTTTTTTTTAAATAAAGAATGATGAGACGAGCAGGACATGTGCCTGATAGTAAGCAACATGCCTGCCACATAACAGCACAGTGGCACGCAGCTATTGGAACATGAAGAGTCCAAATCATTACCTTGCACTACACTGCGCTCGTCACCCAGAGATCTAAGTTGTTATATCTCTCAGCCCTGTAATTTCTCTGGAAACATTGCCCTTCAAACCGGAACACAGTAATGTTTGCACATTACTGCTTGGCGGTAGAATAAATGGCAAAGGTGTGGCACTTCCCCAGGCGGACTCTGCTAAGAGTCCTACCACTACATGTATTGCTAGTCACGTCACTCTTTATTTAAAAAAAAATATATAAAAAGTATTAGTATATGACATTTAAAAAAAATCATATACTATTACTTAAATTTACAATTTAAAACGAAGGGCGAAGATAACAGTTCAACAAATAGGTGCAAAAGTCTGTTCTCATATCTACAAAAAATAAAGTGGCCAAGTACGAGTTGGACTCGCCCATGAAGGGTTCCGTTGCAGCAAGTAACATAATATACATAGTACACATACTTTTTTTAGTTCGTTGTAACTTTGATCGAAGTTTTAATATTAATGTATTTATGGCGTACTAAAAAAAAACTACTCATCAGATCGAGTTCAAACCAATTTTCGTTGGTAGTTTGCTTGGTAATGTACATCATATATTTTTTTAGTTTTTTCATTCTCTTATTTTAGAAGTTAGAGGGGAGGGGACACACAATTTATCACTTTGGAAGTGTCTCTCGCGCAAATTATTCAGTGTAGACAAAAACTACATTAGAAACCTCAACATCATTTTCGAAGACCTATCGATAGACATCCCACACGTGTAGGTTTGATGAAAAAAAAATTTTTGAGTTTAAGTTCTAAGTATGGGGGGCAACCCTAATTTTTCTTTATTTTAATTTTTTTTTCTAAAAATCTTAATGCGGTTCACAGAATACATCTACTTACCAAGTTTCAATAGTGTAGTTCTCATAGTTTTGGCAAAAAGTGGCTGTGACATACGGACGGACAGACAGACATGACGAATCTATAAGGGTTCCGTTTTTACGTATTACGGAACCCTAAAAACATAAAAATCGATCGTGCCTTGGAATTAAAATGCAGTGACACGAGATTTTTATATATTAGATAAACAAGAACTGTAACTAATATCTTGCCGTAGACTAAAAGTTATCACAACATTTAGATAGGTAACATTATGCAAGTTTCGAGCAGGACGCTTCGTTTCAGCTACGATACACGCAAGTCAACAAAAAAAAAACGTTAGATTTGACAATTATTTGCTTATTTGAAACTAAAATATTATTCCAAACAGCAAAATTCGCATCGAAACATCCGGAGTACTTATTCATAGTTAAATCGACAAAGTTGAAAGTTTTTAGTTCCGCATTGGGCCTTCTATGAATCAGTTAACCCGCGAGATTCACTTTCCCCTCACAAATTAGATTGGTTCCCATCGATTGTTGTAAAAACTTTAACTGAGTTTATACTACGAGGTACGTGGGAAAGGGAGCTCGCGAGAAACGGTGACAAACACAACTGGAAACTTCAATTGATTGTGTTACCGACCGAATCGGAACAATTTGCACCTGCTTAGTGTTTACCCTATGAAGATATTACGAATACATTTTCAAAAATAAGTAAAAGCTGAACTGGGAGAGTACTGATGATTATATTGTGTTTTAAATATTGTATATTCGACTCTCTCTCTCTCTATTCGAATCTACGATCTAGCAATTGTGAATTGGATATTCTAGTAGTGGCTAGAATATCCAAATCACAGTCGTTACTTCTTCTTCTAATAGTCCAAATCTGTTAAAATATTTGTTCTGTGTCCGGGTGTTTGTATGTATAATACTTAAGTATGTATTTACAACTTTATAAGTATAACATCAGGTATCTGGCTTCCATAGTACAAACTTTGCTATGTTTGGGGGTCAGACGATGTTGTGTGTGAAATGTTAAAAAATGTTCTACCAATATTTAAGTACATCTTATGTAAGTACAATTATTACAGTTATCGCCAGAAACCCTAATTAACAATTAAATAAGTTTTGATTATATTGCCTTCACATAGTTATTGTGTTACATGAGTGAAGACCGCTCAATTTAATTAATAAGGTGAAATTAATCTGCATAAGCTTACTTCAACCTTTGGGGTTCGTAAACTCAAACCTTACAGTGCAATCGATCGGGTCTCAAGCCCTGTAAGTAAAATGTATCCTTATTTATACTCAAAATACAAATAGATACTCGTATTGGTGTAGTATTTTTGTTTAGAAATAATACGAAACAGTTTTCTTTTCTACGGAAGGTTTTAAGTTAAGTGGCCAAGTGCGAGTTGGACTCGCCCATGAAGGGTTCCGTTGCAGCAAGTAACATAATATACATAGTACACATAGTTCTTGTAGTTCGTTGTAACTTTGGTCGAAGTTTCAATAATAGTGTATTTATGACGTACTAAAAAAAACTACTCATCAGATCGAGTTCTAACCAATTTTCGTTGGTAGTTTACATGGTAATGTACATCATATATTTTTTTAAAATTTTTCATGCTCTTACTTTAGAAGTTAGAGGGACACACATTTTACCACTTTGGAAGTGTCTCTTGCGCAAATTATTCAGTATAGACGAAAATGATTTAAGAAACCTCAGCATCATTTTTAAAGACCTATCGATAGACAACCCACACGTGTAGGTTTGATGAAAAAAAAAATGTTGAGTTTCAGTTCTCAGTATGGGAGGCAACCCTAATTTTTCTTTTTTTTAATTTTTTTTGTTCAAATCTTAATTCGGTTCACAGAATACATCTACTTACCAAGTTTCAACAGTGTAGTTCTCATAGTTTCGGCAAAAAGTGGCTGTGACATACGGACGGACAGACAGACAGACAGACATGACGAATCTATAAGGGTTCCGTTTTTACGTTTTACGGAACCCTAAAAACTTGGTAAAATAGTTATGGAAAGGAAAAATATAAGTAAATGGATTTCCTAACGTAATGTTTTCAACAGAATAGCGATCCTCCATATATCCGAAGTAAGCATTTTTATAACGTTTCTGTAGTCTTTTCCCACAAAACTGTTTAAGAAAGATAATCAGGATTACGTGAAGAAATCTAAAAGAATCTTACCGAGTGTTTGAGGAGTAAACTTGATTATTGTAAGAACAAAGAAGCTTTTCAGAGAGTTACTTTTCTCTGTGATGTTTAAACAATGAACGTAGACGAATATGCATTGAGCGTTCCTCTAATTGAATGACAGCCATTTCTGTGTTAGGGTTTGAGTACACACAGTCGAAAGCTCTAACAGTCCGTTTGACTTTCTAAATCCTCTTTGTGCGAGTGATTGACAAGATAAAATTACATCACACTAAAGCAAACTCTAACTTTCAATATTATGACTACATTATTTTAGCTGCAAGAGGTTTTCGAAATAGATGCGTCCCTACGCTGATTTTTATTAGGCATTGTAATTTACTGTTCTCGTTATGCCTTCAAACGGCTCCTGTCACATAATAATTTAAAACAAAATAAACAATAAATCTTGGCATTATATGGCTTTGTAATATAGTTTGATTGTAAGTTCTTTTAATAGATATACGTTATTCCGATATACGGCCGTGTAATAACAGCTGCCATATAAAGAAATCGAGTTTACATTCACCTCAGAGCACCTTTATTGGTAACGCGATGGGATGTCAATGTCAGCCATGCCATCGTGCACGATTGTAAACAGTTTAACACAAGCATATTACATGATGTAAAACACTGTTTCTGTGTTATATTTTACTGTCCTCTTAAAGTGAAAATTACACTTAAATAATTAGTACCTAGGTACTGTTATCAATTGATCCGAATAGATAAAGTTCTGTAATGTCTACGTACTGCGTCTTCACCACGTAATATATAACAACAAATTACGTTTTTTAGGATGTAACAAACTCTAAAAAAGTTGTATTTCGAAGTAATATTGGGATGAATTCCTGTATTCTACTCTATCGTACTCGTACTATAGTATCAGCGTGGATTGCAAGTGACATTAGGTAAAGCTTTTGCTGCTTCTTGTGATTAAGAAGTTTAGAACTGACTATCCTTGGGTGTAAAACAAAAACAAATTCTTGTTCGGCAAAATTTTAGAATAGACATCATAAGTAGTAGGTTCACTAAACAATGTTAAACTTCCTCTAAAATATTTTTGTGAAAAACTTAAGAAATTGGAATTTGATTTTGAATAAAACATTCTGCTTACTTATTTCAGATTCTGTATTCAGATAAATATTGTTTTTACCCATGAACATGGTACGAGTGCATGACTCGCTCCACTACATAACCACGTTAATTTTCCCATAATTAATAAGTGGAGTGAATAGCTCTGATAGTTTAAAACTTAATATTTAAATATTAATTTATTTTTATTAATTCAGTAGGCTTGGTGTAAATAAGTATGTTATATTGTAGTTCTTACCCATTTGTTACGAGTGTTTGGATGTCAGTAGCCATAATTACGAGCACGCGCGATACTATCGAATTAATTAGCAGATGGCCAAAATTTATTCACTTGGTATTTTTAGATGTTATTCCAATGAGTGTACACCCGAATTTATGCCAAATCTGAGTCAATGGTTGCCTTTGTTCGAGGTTTTATGACGCTGTATTTCGGCAATTAATTGAGCTCTGGCCGCAAGAACATGTAGGTAAATTTAAAAATACATTTATTGTTTAAATTAAGAACAATCTACAAAATCATAATAACGCAATTTACAAATTTTTTGGCGTTGCTTGAGCTGAAAGTTGCCAAGATTTATGTTTTTTATTTTTTTAATATGTCTCCGGTGTTTTTGTCTACGTATGTTGCGCAGCGGAACAAAGTCGCGACTGGCCTGCGCGCGCGCTTCGGAATTGCACACTTGTTTATGTTCATTTTTTTACCGCATAATTTTTGCCTATAACCGGCAGACACAGATTAGAGATAAACTATCCATCATTTGTAATTATCTGCACGACTTGTTCTATAAATTATGGTTTCTTCGCGTTCCTTGCTTGTAAGTTTAAATAATGAGACTGTCTTTGATAACTTCATTTTATATTACTTTGCTTAACATGCTACTAATTATTCCTTCGTTCATTAAGAAAGTTGAAAGTGATTGTCTTATTAAGTATTCGCTTAATTGAATTTGTCTAAAAACTTAGTTTCAATTTCTGTGATCAATATGATTAGAAACTTTGTTGTGAGGTGAAGATGCCGAAATGTTGACTAACATAAAATTAAAAAAAAATTAAAACATAGTTTGGACATTCGTTATATACTTATTTAGTCTCAAGACTAAGCGTGTAACAAAAAAAATGGTTGTATTATGGAAACCAGTTGCCTTATATAATACGATTAATTATAAAATTGTAAGTATATACATTATAAATAGTATTATTTTTATTAAAATTCGATTATCTTCTGTGCTTACAGCTTAATCCAATGTGCACACAAATCTAAATTTTAAAATTATTCGTTACATAGCAATTTGTTTTGGGTGGGAATCAAATCTACGACTTACTGCTCAGTGGGCAGACTCAAATATTACATATAATTATGAATAATTATAATTAATCGTTATGTGAATTTGATAAGAAAAAAGTTTGTCCAAAGTACGTAAGTAAGTAAAGACACAACTAGCGCAGAAGAAACGTTGTTTTAAGCTTGAAATTACTGAACTTTGAATTATTATTGCCATCAACAAATTCTCGAATTTACATATGGCCCTTTCATTTTCATTCACAAATTATTATTATAATTGTAAAATATTAGGTCCAGTAGGTACTTTCAACATTCTTTTCAATCCATTTTCAAAAAAACTGAAAAACCTTTATAGGTTAGGTTAGGTTGGAATATGAAATTTAATTTGAAATTAACATTTTCATGGATTTGTGGCTCAACAAAGAGAACTAAGCGAACTATGCTAGATCTCTATATGTTTGATTGTTAATGATAACAGATACGAATGATCGTATCTGCTGGAAAATATTGAACAATATAGACAGTTCAAATCTCCGGATCTCCGGTTAACCATTGGTATCTTATTCTATCCGCTACCCTGATCTACGTGCTCGATGTCCTTATAGAAATAGCTCGAAGCGATAAGGTTGCCAATTCAAATGCTTCAATAATAGTGTTATTGCCTTTTAAATCTTATGTTTTAGGGCATTTGTACAAAGAGGTTTCTTTAAATGTCGCGCATATGAATAATTATATTATTGTACCCTTTCTCTACATATCTATAGTTCGATTAAAAGTGTTAACATAAGCTTGATGTATCACTCATAAAGTAAGTAAAGTAAAACCTAGTATCAATATAAATAAAACATTTGATATACCTTTCCCGAAATACGGTTTTACTTCACCTACTTTCGTCAGCATCCACTTAGGACCGAAGTGGATTGCATCTCTGTACTTCTGGATCACTTCGATCGGATGACGTGCATCCCGGAATGCACACGCTGTGGCCCAGTGTTAAATAACAATAATTTAGGGTTGCCAGCATTTACCTATACTTTATCAAGCCAATCACCAAATCGAAAGGACCACTCTATACATACATCATCATTATAAACTTTGACTATGGAACATACCCTGCGTATTCAGAAAAAGTCGTTTATTATAGATAATTAGTAGCGCCCCGTGGTTTTACCCATGTATTTGCCGTTCCCATAATTTTCACACGATAGCTTATGCATTATCATAGACTGTAATCTATCCCTGCACCAAATTTAATCCAGATCCATACAGTAATTTTTCTTTGAAAGAGTAATAAAGATCTACATATCCATACATATTAAATTTTGCATTTGTAATACCTATTAGTAGGATTACGCACACCTGCTAAGTGAGTACCAATGTATGTTTTTGCGGTAAGTAGTCTTTCATTACTTGATTTCTTTTCTATTTATGTTTTAGTTTCTCTTAAAAAACCTTTAGATGTTCCAACTGCTAGGGTTCAGTGCTTCCTTCTCTCTCTATGCTGGTCAAGAGCGGGTCGTCGAAAAATGTATTGCTTGGTACAGGCCAGTTTCCCCGTGATGTTTTTCTTTGCTGTTGAAACCAGTGATAACGATCTACTTGTATACCTTTTTTTATAGTATAGAGTGACGTGACAAGCAGGACATGCGCCTGGTGGTAAGCAACATGCCTGCCATATACCAGCACAGTGACACGCAGCTATTGGATCATGTAGAGTCTAAATCATTATCTAGCACTGCACTGCGCTCGTCACCCAGTAATCTAAGATATAAAATTTCTAAGACCTGTAATTTCACTTGAAACATTGTCCTTCAAACCGGAACACAGTAATGTTTGCACTTTACTGCTTGGCGGTAGAGCAGCTTTAGTATTCATCGGTAGTTTGTCGGTAGCTTTACTTCCCCAGGCGGACTCTGCTAAGAGTCCTACCACTAACTACTATCCTGACCTATCTACACTTAAAAATACGTAGAAGGGCAGGTGTGATACGAACCTACGATGTCATAATTCTGAAGTCGGGCGGTCTCGGCACTAGGTTATTACGGCTTCAATAATTTATTAATAACATAAATAAATATTATCCATCAGGCCTTCGACAGGCTAACTAAAATGGTAGTGGTTTTACTTTCTCTCTATAAGAGCAATATTTAGAAAGAGCAATATTGAGTATCGAGAAGCGATCGCTAATAAGCCAATCTGTTTGTAGATTGTTTAAACTTGTGAAATATTTTTATTTAATGGGTTCGATAAGGTCTATCTATCTATATATATATGTTTTTTTGGTCGTACCGATTTAAAAAACAAACAGATTAAAAAAATGTATTTTGAATCCTAAATACAACGGAAGAATCAGCAATCGGCTGAATATGTTTACAAAATCAGTACGACCAAAAAAAACGAAGATGCGGACTATTGAGCGTTATTTTATGAGCTTAGACAGTGATTTTAGGGTCGTTTATACAACCCTAGCTGTACACCAACGTGAGCGTCACTGCGTGCCGCACCCGATCCATAATTGAGCGGTCAACGGCATTCAAAATCGGTCAGATTCCGTTTATCTTTGGACGCAGACTTCAAAAGTAACCTGTGCATGTACACTGTACAGGTTGTTTAAATTTATATCAACGATACCATAAGCAGCCCACTAAATGTTCCCACTTCTGAGACCGGGGTCTTCTCTCGTAAGGAGAGGGTCAAGGCTATAATCCACCACGCCGGCCCAGTATGTAAGCAACAAATATCTAAATATTTTTTATTTATAATATAAATGTGAGAAGAACCTAGTCAATATATTGCTCACCTTGCCAAACATATTACCATTTATGGTACCATAGCACAAACAGCTCAACTTATGTTCCCACTGCCAGGACTTTATTCAACAAGGACCAAGGACATAGTATAGTAATTAAGGCCATAATACACCATGCTGGACAAGTGCGGGCTGGCAGATCACAGATTACCGCGAAAAAAGTGAAGGAAGTTCCGTCACGATGTTTTCCTACATTGTAAAAGGCGGTGGTGATCATAGATTTGCACATATTTACATCTGCACTTGGAAAAATATATATAGCTAAGTAGATGTAGCTGGGATTCGAACTTTACACTTGTGAAATCGGCCATTCTCGCTACTAGGGTACCAAGGCTTCATAACAAAATAACAAAACAAAGACATAACTTCATTTGTTCATACTTATAAAGTTAGATCACTTAGTATTTTTTCTTTGAAGTAGGCTTCCGCTAGATTGATATAAGATAAATACAGCCAGTCAGTCAGAATTAATTCAAAAATAAAATAATAAATTATTTTAAAATGGTACAACTGTCAGTTTAAAATTAATGCATTAATAGGTGCGACGTAAGGGTTATGAAAAATGTCCATAGTATTGCAATGCCTTATGTTAATAAGGTATGTGTACTAAATCTTTAGTGAAAGTTTCAAATTAATAAATTAATAAAGTCAGATGTTAATCTCATGAAAATAACAGATTCGATGCAGACGTATTGACGACATAAAATTGAAATCAGCTGAAACATTGGTAGCTTACCGAAACGGTTATTTGTTAATTTAACTATCACTATAAAATACCCTTCATCAAAGTATTAGAAAACTTTTAGACGCACCTGTATATGACCGACTGAGCAATGCGATGAGGTGTCGGCTATTTTATTCCTAGTCCTTTTTGCATTGTTCGAATTACTACTATGATTTGGCCTCATGCCCGCTTCGAGATTCTAATGATAGGTCTTAAATAGCGTCACGGATAAAAATATAATAACGCAATCATAAGTATTGTAGATACGTTGTAAAAAATCACGTAAAACAAAATAAAGATTATAGTATAAATAGTACCTAATAGGACTAATAGTAGATGAATAATAGTAATGGGTAATATAGGATTAATAGTAGTAGGTTTCAAAGTTTTGGTTTGATCACACACATGTGTCACACTCACACACACTCACACACACACACACACACGCATCACACACGCGTCGACTTTGAAAGGAAATAGTTTTCAAATCTAGTTGTCCATAGAAAAATTATATGTACACGTATGTGTGTATACATATACGCGCGCATACATCTATACTAATATTATAAAAAAGCTGAAGAGTTTGTTTGTTTGAACGCAAGGATCTGGGGAACTACTGGTCTGAATTTAAAGGTTCTTTCTCTGTTGGATAGTACATTTATCGAGGAAAGCTTTAGGTTATTTAACATTACGCTACTATCGACAGGAGCGGAGCATGAATGAAAAATGTAACAAAAACGGGAAAAAGATTGTATTTTGAGAGCTTTCGTTGCGTGACAGCATGTGTCTATCTCTTAAAGGCTGCGTCATTAGAACCTAAGGTAACCGAATTTGGTTAAAATTTGAATTGGTACGACCAATTTTCGACAGATGGCGTAGCAACGGGCGCACGGTTCAGCTAGTATACATACATACATACATGTATGTGTACATACATATATGCGCGGGACAGAAACCGGTGGAGGCAGATCATCCGCTCCAGATGCACCCGTGATGCTGACGGGCTGACCACAATCCTCAGACATGAGGTACCGACAAGAGAGAGTGTACCTACATATACAGCTGAACACCGAACTTCATGTAACTAGCGTTTAATATTTTCCAATTTTAACTTATATACAAAACATTACACAAGACTTAATCAGGATCTAGATAGTTTATAATTAGGTTTCTCTGAACGTTTCGAACACGTGATCACGAGAAGATTCATCTTATCCTTTTTGCTAAATTTTGCGCTTTGTTTCATAATATAATATGTTAAAAGAGATTACTTTTTGAATGTGTCTTCGGAATCGGCCTTAGTACTTATCTACTACACGATTCTATTGATGTTGAACTTTGGTGTGCTCTATGGTAAAGCAAAACTTACAATTGTTTTAGAAATGAAATTTCACCTATTAATTTACTAATGGTTGATTTTCCTTCCTACATTACTGGCTGGTTGACTTTACTGGATAATTTTTAATAGAATTTGAATCTTATCTTCAGAAGAGTTGAGCAGAACTTCTAATCTATCTTCTGTCATCTGAAACCAAGATACGAAGTTTGCATACCAAATCAAGAAGCGAAACTGAACACTAAATTGTAAATTCATAAAATTTAATCGGAAGAAAGTATTTAGCAATTTAAAATTAACATTTTGGCTGATTATAATCAACCGTGTGTCGCTTCAGGTATATTTGTTAAATTTTATTAATTACTTATTTATTGCCTGTTGTTAATTACTAATTACAATTACCTAATCAATAACAGGCAATGTAATTGAAGTTTTGTGGTCACATTTGTTTGTATGAATCCATTAAATGTATATAAATAAGCACATGATTTTAAACTTCTACATTACTAGACTGAGTTCACATTTGAAATGGTATTAGTGAAAGACTAAAGTTGTAGCTGTTCATAGTTGGGCTTGACTTCTGGAAAGATACAACGGTTCTGTGTTTTTGTAATTTCTTTGACTGTTTCGTTGTTGTGGTTCGGTCTATAAAATCTGAAGCCGTTGTGGCTTAATAGTGTGAACTGTGAACGTCCAATTTTGCAATGTAATCTCATCTCTCTCTCTCCTTGTAAGAAAGGGCCCCAAGAGTGGTTTGACTGTTTATGCTCATATGTTTAATAGTTTCCATTAATATGTTGTTACTCCTTTACATTATACTTTAACCCCCAATGGTATTTAAAGTCACCAAAAAGTGTCTTAAAAGTTTCCTTAAGAAAGTTCTGTTATTGCTAATTCTTTTGTTCTGTTATTGTTATTTAAGAGTGCGCCTAAAGCCAGGAAAAAATCAGATTTCACCCGCGCGACGCGTTTCTTAATGTGATGTACATAAAGTCGAGAATAGCATGACATAGTTTGGAGGAAAAATCAATATTTAATCAGGAGTCCATTTTCGACCAAGTTTTATTTAATTACTCAATAACTAAACATACGTTTAAAAAAGTGTTCGGTTACTTTACTAGAACGTACAAATAGACATTTTATTACCAAAAAATAATGTGGGGTCATCGCTGATAATTTCGAGTACTCGAATTAAAACGGGTTTTTTCGGTGTCATTTTTATTTTTTTATTGTAAAAAACTCTGATCTATTTTTAAAATTCGATTCGTTATTGTGCTTTTTCTTGATTGTACCCACACGTCAATATGTTTTTTTGTCATAGTTTTTAGTTTCTTAACTTCAGCGAGCGGCGTCGAAAATGTCCTTTTTTCGTTTTCTGGCTTTAGGCGCCCCCTTAAGGCCGTGTATTACATCCAAAACTTTGTATAAATAGGTGTCTATGTGATTATTGCTGCTCAACATATTAATAATTTCGCAAGGCTGAATGAAAATTGATATGCATATCATCATTACTTAGCATCAGGCACAATCATATTCGTCCCGTCACTCTATATTATGAAAAAAATCTGTCATCCAAGAGTCGAACCCGAAACCATATGATAATAGAACAGTCGAGTATGTAGTAGAACTATGATCACTATGTTGCCGATCGATTAGCATGACTCATTAGAGATCAATGATTGTCTCGTGACGCGTTTTGTTTTGTTTAGTTGATGCACATTCACATCTATTCTTATCTTTATGCAAGCATGAGTACGCTTTATTTATAGCGAGGCTTACCCTTTGGGGTTCTTTTTGTAGGCAAAGTACCCACGTAAATCAAGCGTCTCTATTGACGCTAACGAATGTATGAAAATGATAACTACACTCATATCAGACACATACGAGACTTTAACGTAGACGATCCCATTTGTTGTTTACCTACTGAAATTGTGTGGTTTTTATTGTGCAGTAAAATTGTTTATAAAAATAGTGGTTTTAAGACCCAATGTAAATAATAATTTGAATATTGGATAGTAATTATTTTCACGGTTTAGCGATAAATACCTCAATTGAATCATTAGATCGTCAGCACTCAATGAATGGGATTACCTTGCACGAGAACGTTTTATAAATATTTCGGTTGTTTTGAAATTTCCCAAGAGAAAACTCACAAAGCATCATGTAAGAATTATATGGTACAATTGGTAAGGGCATGAGTGTTTTCAGATTCTACATAATCAACTTTACAAAATAGAAATATTATACTCTTGACAGACATTTACTTAGGTAAGCGCAATATAAGTGCCGAGTGCCAATTTGGCTCAAAGTAAATAATCATTATAAACCTTGAACCACATGCCACCTACATGCTAAGTAGGCTTCCGACCGGTAGTAAGCTGGAGTGTCTGTATTACATTGATTATCTTCAGCTATCTACGGTACTTCTGTAGTGCGTAGCTTAAATATACACGTAAGCAGCCATCTAAATTTTCCCCCTGCAGTATTCGGGGTCTTGTCTCACTAGGAGAGAGTCATCGCTAAAATCCACCACGCTAGCCTAATGTACCAACCAACACGCGTAAGGCCAGCGTAGCGTAGTGGATGACGCCTGATTGAAAGATTCTAGGTTCTAGGAACGTGTCGGTTTCCACACGATGTTTTCCTTTAGTGGGCTGCTTATGCTAAACCTATACAATAAGAATACGGAAAGCACTGTTAACCTTTTTTGTTGCCTCCGGTTTCTTTAATTTATCACAAGATAGATTATTCAGAAGATGGTAATAATAGCTTTAATAAGTTACTCGAATACGAAAATACCAGACCATGGCACAATAGCGTAGCATGAAGCAAATACTTGGTCTTTTTGATCGTAATCCGTAAAGAAGTATTTCGACATTAATTATAGGATAGGTACCTACACTTGAAGCGAGCAGTAAAAGATGAATAACTAAGTACGAGTACCTACCTATCTTTGTCCTTTGATAAAGTAGATTAAAATACAATTAATTCACCCAAAAGGAATCGTCGAAAGGAATAAGATAATAACAATTTGAATTCTTTTCTCAATGTAATTAATATCGTTAAGGCAGTTTAATGAAAACCCTGAGAATATTTCATGTAAAATTTTACTGGTTCTAACTTACAAAAAGTAACGTTTTTAGAACAGGTAGGTCAGTACTAAGTGTAGGTATAATTTTACCACAAAGTTGTGCTCGGAAGTCCTTAGTCTTGCAATTGTTACATTTAATTAACCTGGTACCGAAACGTTTGATTAGTCAAAGTCAGAGACAGTGCGAGTTTACCTCATTTCCTAGTCTCGGGTTCCGACACGTATCAAATTATGTCTATTCTCTCAGCAGGGTTCACAGTTTGCAAGATGGAGTAGCTATAGAAATGCAAAATAAATGCTTAATCAATGCAATTGGACTGTCGTTATGTAACTCTGTGTTTTTGAAGTGTGGATCGTGACTCTGTGGGTCCCTGGACCCTGCAAATGCAACGTAAATGAGTAACAGCGTAACGAAACCGGAGTAGGAAAAAAAAATGAGAAAAAATCATGAAGAAATCGCAAGTATGCATCGACACTCGTACAAGTATATTTTTTAGGTAATTTTACTGTGGCCAATGTATGAAATCCGAGTAACTACATGAAAAAATGTGAAGAAGAAAATTTTAATCCTTATGATTTTAGAAACAAAAAAAGTTGTTTGAAGGTTGTTTGCAGGATTTGCGGAACAATTTTACACATTACCTTACTAGGATCGTGTCATGAAAAAGGTGGATAATATTATCTTTAAGAATTTTCTCTACGGCTAGATTTTTGTCTTCTAAACCTTAAAAATATTATACTTAGAAAAAGTTACTTAGTTTGGGGAAGACGTCTCTGAATGTTCAATTATTTAATAATAAAGTGGCCAAGTACGAGTTGGACTCGCCCATAAAGGGTTAAGTTGCAGCAAGTAACATAAAATACAAAAATGTGTACTAACACATAGTTCTTGTAGTTCGTTGTAACTTTGATCTAAGTATTAATAATAGTGTATTAATGACGTACTAAAAAAAAACTACTCATCAGATCGAGTTCAAACCAATTTTCGTTGGCAGTTTGCATGGTAATGTACATCATATATTTTTTTTAGTTTTTTCATTCTCTTACTTTATAAGTTAGAGGGGGGGACACACATTTTACCACTTTGGAAGTGTCTCTCGCGCAGATTATTCAGTGTAGACAAAAAATATATCAGAAACCTCAACATATTTTTTGAAGACC
This sequence comes from Ectropis crepuscularia, assembly GCA_963693475.1. Taxonomy (NCBI): domain Eukaryota; kingdom Metazoa; phylum Arthropoda; class Insecta; order Lepidoptera; family Geometridae; genus Ectropis; species Ectropis crepuscularia. The sequence goes on from OY856346.1 coordinate 12,811,142, forward strand.
TATCGATAGATATCCCACACGTGTAGGTTTGAAGAAAAAAAGATTTTGAGTTTCAGTTCTCAGTATGGGGGACAACTCAATTTTTTTATTTTTTTTGTAAAAATCTTAATGCGGGTCACAGAATACATCTACTTACGAAGTTTCAATAGTGTAGTTCTCATAATTTCGGCAAAAAGAGGCTGTGACATACGGACGGACAGACAGACAGATAGACAGACAGACAGACATGACGAACCTATTAGGGTTCCGTTTTTACGTTTCACGGAACCCTAAAAATATCCGGTATTTTCAAGACAAAATCTGTCCCGTAAAAGAAAATGTTTCGACGTTCGACATTTAATATGGGGGAATCCCATTGTATTTTTCTTCCTGTAGAACATAAGTTGCTTAGGGTAAGAAGTGGTAGGTGTAAAGTCATTGGTTAATTCGAAGTGATCCTGTATTATTGCCAAACTGACTGTGAGCCACACTACGCCAGCTTCACTATGCAAAATGGACGTCTCTCGCTGCAGAGGATGCTAACGCGGTTACAAATTCATGAATCTGGACCCAATAGCGTCTGGAGAATTGCAATTAAACATGCATGGTAGATATATAATTCAATGTTTTAGTATATTGCAGTTTTTTTAGAAATTGTTTGTTCTGGGGGATATAGAAAATATGTGAATACCTTAGCTCTCAGTTTGTTGCTAGCACATTTTGAAGTTTTTGGTGGGAACGTGAGAAATAGGTTATGTCTCTGGAAGGGTCATTACAAAAATTTTGCCCTTGTAAGTATTAATGTGGAAAAGCGGTGAATTTCTTAAACTTGTTAAAAGCTGAGAGCTGAAATAAGTCGTTACAGGTATGAATTATTTTGGCCAATAAGTCTCATTTTATCTTTAACATCTCAATATGTCTGCCTATAACAGCACAGTGACACGCAGCTATTGGAACGTGAAAAGTCCAAATCATTACTTAGCACCGCACTGCCTTCGGCACCCGGAGATATTTGGTGTTTTATCGCCCAGTAATTTCTCTGGAAACATTGGCCTTCAAACCGGAACACAGTAATGTTTGCACACTACTGCTTGGCGGAAGAATAACTGGCGAAAGGTGTGGTATTTCCCCAGGTGGATTCTGCAAAGAGCCCTACCACTACTAAATTCTTCGAGCAATTCGAGTAATTTATATGATGAGTTGAGACGGCTGGTCTAGTCGGGAGTACGGCGGCTGCCGATCCGGAGTTCAAATCCCACCACGAGCACCACTGTCTTTTCGAAAGTCATGTGCGTAATACCGCTAACTTAAAACGGTTAAGGAAAACATCGTGAGGAAACCGACTTGTACCAAGAATCTTTCGAGGTCATGTGTCATCTACCAAAACACACTTGGCCAGCGTGGTGGATTATGGCCTTGACTCCTCTCCTTGCGAGACAAGGCAAGTGTTAGCCGTGGTAACATTTAGTGGATTGTTTATGCTATGTCAAGCTGGGTAAAAAAACGGGTAACTCACATGTAATATGGTCGGTCAATCCGACTCGAGTTTCGGCCGCGTCCGGCGGCCTTTTTCAAGGAGAGTGCACGCGCGCGATTGGTTAATAAATATGTGTAACAACCACGTTAATTTTAACACTACTAGAGTATTTGTGCAATTCGAGTAATAAATGTGATGAGTGTTCCTTACCCCACGCCGCCATTGTCGAGGTTGGAGAGGTGCTTGTTCAGCGTCTCCTGGATGTTCTGCTGCGAGTACAGCCCCATGGGCGAGTTGAACTGCTTGTGCACTATCTTCGGGCCGGTGGCCATCTTGGTCGTTCGTTGTAACGCTGAAATGCACAGATTTCGGTCTTAGTAAGTGTTTAATTTATACCAGTTGTATTTAGTATGGCTGTGAAAGCTTGCGTGGTGGATGGACTTGTCGACATTTGTTAGTATATTACGTAAATACCGCTGAACGAAGTTCCGATCAATGGCTTATATCTAAACTATATGATCAATTCAAATTGTGATGAATTCAAATATTTGTACTGTCTGGGTGTTAGTGTTTCTATGTATAATAAGTATGTATTTACAACTATATAAGTATTATATTAGCTATCTGGCCGCCATATTACAAGCTTTGCTTAGTTTGGGGTCAGATAGTGTTGTGTGTGAACTGTCCACCAATATTTATTTATTTATTTAATTCGATTAGTACTTTACATTATCATCAGTACACCCATTACAATTATTTATTAGACTATCGCTTAATAAAGCCAAATATTTCGCAATAAAGCCAAGTCAAGGCTCACTACTTGATCGTAAAGTCGTGAATCCTACTAGTATTATTAATTTGAAAGTTTGGAGGCTAAGATGTTTTTTGCTCAATCACGTCGAAACTTCTGAACAGATCCGATTAATATTTGAAACTCATATACGTAGATTACAGTCTGGAACAATAAATATGCTTCTTCTTATCGCGGGAAAGTAACGAGAACGGAAACTATCCGAGTGAAACCGCTGTTGGTACCTATATAATAATTAATGTAGGTACCAACAGTAATATAAATACAATATAAAACTTACTGGGAGTATCAGGATTAGATTCAGTTAATAGATTCATTCTACGTGTAAAATCCAAGACGAGAAATTTCAATAAATTTCTTAGCATCACACCAACAATCACAGTTAGATTTTCTCAGGAAAATTAATTGCAATTGTTGCGTGGAGAAAGCCTTGACATTCAACTTGGCACTACAATAACGTCTGAGACATGTTGACGCAGAAATAAAAACGTATTCACATATTTAAATCATACACTTCTTGTGTTAACCGTTGTCTTGATAGCATAATAAAATTTACAGGCCGTGAATATTCCAGAAGCGAATTTGTTTATAACCCAAATGTAGGAAACCTTACCCACATACGGAGTAAGACATACATTTTACTTATGTTATGACTGAAATAACAAACTGAATTAAATACTTATACTACCTTTCGCTATACATAGAATAATATAATCTAGCAGCTCTCCGCGGTTTTACCCGCGTACTTTCCGTTCCCGTTATTTTTCATGGATTAAAATAGCCTATTTATTATTCCAGACTATGTATCTGAGTTCCAAATATTAACCTGATCCGTTCAGGAGTTCAGACGTTACTGAGCAACAAACTTTCGTAATAGTAGGCGTGTAACCTTAGCTATGGAAATATCGCTCCATTTAATCTATATTTATATACATCTATATATATCTATATTTATATTTATATTTATTTACAAGGGTGCTGCTTATCACCAATAGTATTTAATATAGTTATAAATATTCTAGTAGATAAATTAATATCCCGTGAGAAGAAATGGGGCTACCGGTTTAAAATCAACAATAAGTACACTGAGTCAATTTTAGCCTTTGCGGACGACCTTGCAATACTTACACGAAATCCCAAACAGTGTCAACAATTGTTGAATGATGTTGATGAGTTCTGTACATGGACGGAGGGAATGAGGGCAAAACCAAGTAAATGTCATTGTTTATGTCTGGGTAGACGAGATACCAAATATACTTCTTACGATCCGGGACTCTCCATAAGTGGCCAAAGAGTTGCCACAATTGCAGAGGCAGTGCCTTTCAAATTTCTTGGTAGAAAGATAGACTACAAAGGACGTACACCATCATTAGAGGTAGTTGTTGGAAATTTCATGAATGACCTCAGTAAGGTAGACCAACAGCCTATCAGCAATATCAAAAAAGCATGGATATATGACAACTATCTCACATCACGTCTCACTTGGCCTTTCCTAGTATATGACATCGGTAAAACCCTCCTCGCAAAATTAGATGCTAATGTCATAAAGATATTGAAGTCATGGTTTGGATTGGCACATCCGGCTGATCCCTCTACTCTATTTAGGGATCACAATAGTTTTGGCCTGAAACTAAAAAAACCATCTGAACTCTACAAACACCTAAGAGTTACAAAAACGCATGTTTTGGGAAAGTCGAAAGACGAATTAATCGCATCTCTCCCAAAAGACAAAAGCGCTTCGGACCTTGAATCTAGACTTCAATTCCACAAACAATTTATGGCAGGTGCGCAAGTAAATACAGCTGGGTTGGGTGCGAGAAAGAAAAGGGAAGACCGAGACATGGTAAAAACCTTTCTACAACAAGACGAAAATGATAGTTACAAAGTGCACGCTATGAATTTAGAAATGCAAAGTGAGTGGTTAACCATAGGTGAGTTTTGTATCCCATTAGCTCTAAAGTGGCGCACCTTGCTATATGACTGGTCTCCTGCCTTATTAAAATTTTATCTGAACGCTTTCCAAATGACCCTCCCTGACCAGAGTAACTTGGTAAGGTGGGGAAAAGCCTCTGAAAAATGTTGCTATACTTGTGGTGAGGCGATATGTACAGCAAGGCACATATTGGTGGGATGCAAGGTGCTCCTTAATAGGGGTCATTACTCACAGCGCCATGACAGAGTACTTGAAATCATACGTGAAGCCGTAAGCCTTTCGGTAGCTAGAGCCCAAAAGGGATTGACGATGAACAAAAGACAAATTAACTTTGTAAAAGAGGGCTCAACTTCAAACTCCAAGAACAAGCCTTACTCAATCCTGGGTTCAGCACCTGATTGGACAATTTTAATGGACACGTATGAAAAGCACTACAAAATCCCAGAGGATGTGGGTGTTTCGTCATCCAGACCGGACATTTTCCTTTTTTCTAGGGCTACGAAACGCATAGTCCTGGTAGAACTTACCGTACCGTGGGAAACTAATATACCTAAAGACCACGTGATGAAACAAAATAAGTATTACGACCTACAAAATGAATTAACAAAAAATGGCTATGTAGTTAATTTATACGCTGTAGAAGTAGGAGCGAGAGGTATACCAGCAAAATCTCTCTATAACCTGCTTAAAGACCTTGGATTGTCCAGAAGTGCAGTAAGTTCTATACTAGAACGAGTATCTAAAGCTGCACTAGTAGGATCATATCGGATTTGGCTGGGCAGGGAGAGAAATACGAGTAGTGAAGGTGAGTGTTGACGTACGTCAATGTAAGGGGCCCCTTTTAAACCTACAGCCCGAGTCACAAGTCTTGGGGTCTATTCGAGATTTCTCTCTCTGCCACACGATGGACCCGGCACCCGCACGGTGAATCCATGGAATGCTAAGAAGTACGTCTCTCTAAACTTTAGTGAACAGAACTCATATTGAAAATATTTTGAGGGACGTAATCGGGATGTAAATGTTTTTTCTTCCCTTGCCCATGGACATTGTACGGCTATCCACATTCAAAGAGATATTTTAAAAACATCAAACTTTTAAACTTTAAAAGAGGCTCGATTTGACTTCTTATTATATAAGAGTAGCATTTCCATGAAACAAATAATAATCTAATTATTATTTGAATTTAATCGCTATAAATGTTTATTGTTTTCAATGTTTACCTGAATCCTAAGTTAACAAAATATTGCCCATTCAAAACACGTTCGCGTGAGAGATTTTCCCGTTCCATTTTATGTATCCCAGAGCGTTTACCCCTAGACACGTCTAAAAATTAGGGTGACAAATTTTGCCCTCCTCATGGAATAATTTTATTACAGAGCTGCCGAGATTCATACCGGGGGCTAGACGCGAGCTCGCCGTGTTATTGCGTTTTTATTAGCCGACCCACCGGAGACTGCCATCATATTTTTTCCGAATAATGTGCGCGAGACAGGTATAGCAGAACGAATAAGTTTCCAATATTAGCGTCGCAGGACGAGCAAATTGCATTCAATAGGTGCTTACTTCTTATTATTCGAGTTTGAAATACTATCGCATGACATTTATTTTAGTTGTTTTTTTTTATTACAAGGAATAATGTTTGTACGCGTTGTTTGAATTTCCATTGACGTAGTTGTGTACAGCAATGTACAAGCTTTCTTTTAACAGCTATATTTTGTATTCTATTGAATTTGTTATGTTTATAATCATAACAATATGTCTTATTGAAACACTTTCTGTTTGTTTTATAATTTCATAAAAAACAATGCGATATTTGTTTATGAGGCCTCTATGCTAGCCTCTCCACTTTACTCATTACCTATAGCTTTTTAAAATTTATTAAAATGCATACGCACTGTATGTAGACGTACAGCTGTATAAACAAACATTTTGAAATTTGGAAACCAGTGTTCTGTTTTAGACAATCTAAAAACCCCAAAGCATCAGTCTTCGATCGTTCTACAAAATGTTACTCCAAGCTTCTTGTTCGATTAATCAGTGATTAACATGCCCAAACTACGGCAGACGTTAACAAACAAACAGTTAACGTCGGGAGTGTGAACTATTTTGCCGCGATTTATTTGTGTACTAGAATAATTGCGAAATAGACACGGAAGAGATCTTTCAAGAGCCCATGCCACGCAAAATTAGCACTTGGCGTTACCGTGCCTCAGGAATCTTTCGTTCGTTTTCATATTGTGGTGTGACATAATAATAGAGACAATATTTTTAAGAAATTCAAACAATGTAATTACATCAAATGTATCCTTTGATGTAAACATCAAATTCAAAAAAAAGATTAAGAAATTTTGTACGAATTTTCTGCGACAGGAAATTTCACACGAACAATAACTGTTTTATTCTGTAACAAATTTCGCGTAGGTGCGAGAAAAACAGTTCGTTATCTCCAACCCGTTCCAAAGATGCGATATAATGTGGACGAGAGAGGTATGTCTATTTTTGTTCTGGACTCTTTGCTCGCATGCGTAATAAATATTTGCGTACTTATTTTCGGAATTATAAATTTCTGGAAATCTGGAGTGAACACAGAGCTATTATCTTTTTCCTTATTTTCTGCTACCCCAGACTGTCGAAAACCTTCAAATCTTTTGGTTATTGTTTTTAGATTCTTAATGTTTTAAATGTTACAGCAGATTCTTATTATCAAAACATGATGATGCGAGAAATATAGACGTTTGTATCAACCGTAGGATTATTAAAATATTTGCACTACCTTGACTCTTACTTTTGGCAAAAGCTCCGGTGCATCACTATTACTTTAGCTCTTTGGACAAACAATAATTATCCTTGTCTTGGCGGAAAGCGCGGGTTATAAAAACGTTTAGATAGTTGGGAGGTCACTCCAGCTGTTTACCGCGACAAGGTTAACAATACCGTCATCAAGGTTGAAAATAATCTTGCCGTGAAATTCGGTCTGCGGTGTGCAAGAATAGCTTAACATACGTTTATTTTTAGCTCATACAAAACTGCACTGTTTGCATCATACACTAATATAACTACTGTCAGTCAAAGCGTCGATGGATGGGTGTATTCATTAATCTGTCAATAATGAAGATGCATTTTCGACGGATATCGTAGCTGGATAGTCATATTAATTTATCCGTGAGATGCTATCGCGCGCATTCGTCGGCGTTATTTCAGTCTCATGAAGTAATGGCGAATTTATTTTTGTAACTGAACACCTTTATGTTAGTGCGGTGTCGAGGTCGGCTGATTAGTGTGAAAGGAAACGCCGCGGATGTATAGAAGCGTTTATTAGTGGTTATGAGAAGCTGTGGTGTGGTACCTTGTGCGGCGTTTGTTCGTGCGAGCGGCCTGGGCGCCGGACTCTGACTGAGCGGTCTCCGCCCGCCCACGGTAGCGAGACTCCACGTCGCGCCTTCACCTGTAACGTTCCATACACTCCGCTTCGATCATGTATCGACACGTACTTCTACACTCATTGATTCACTTGTAAACATTGAACTTTGTATGATATTTGCCTATAAATTATACTATTATTACTCTTAAAAAATCACATTTTTTTGTCATATACTGAAATGTCTGTCGAATAATTGAATTCAAATGTTTTAGGTTGAGAATAAAATGATTTTATAATTAATACTTGCTGTTTCAAAAACACGTCGTAATTCCGTGAACAGCTTGAAACAACTTTCAAGTAATTAAACCATTAAACAGCTGTATCGACAATATTGTGCGCATTCAACGCGTTCTCACCTGCGATATAAACAAACAAGCGACGTCGGTTTGTCCGTTAGTCCTTGAACTTCAACTCACATACACTTCGGTAGGTACTGAACTGGCACCTGTGGCTTCCAATGCACGAATGAACGGTTTCCCAACGTTGAAAATACGGGAATTTTATCTAGTTTACATCAACTATATTTAGCCACCGCGTGGTTATAAATGTAGACAAAATAAAATTTCGACTGTTTTCATGCTTGTATCTTAGGTAATTGCCAATTCATCAAGGTTATTGAACTCAAGTGACAAGAAAAACACTTATAAATCATACGAAACTGAGAAATGGGTGTCATTTACCTTAGTAGTCATCATTTACAAATATAACATTATACTAACTTTTAATAGCAATAAGTTCAGATCAGTGGGTTCGTACCAAACTGATTTTTCTACTGATTAGTCCAGCGGAGTCTGGTGACTCAATGAATTTTAAACCAAATTTGAGAAGAAAGCTTCAAAGGACAAAATATGTAGGTGAGCTTTCCGTAAAGGCCTTAATTTAATATTTTAAATAGTCACCCACGCGGGCTATCATCACCATCTGTATCAAAACTACGAGTAAGTGAACACTGAACAGCAGGTCTATTACGAAGTCCGCTAAACGATATATCGGCCGAACTTATGGACGTTTCTTACCACGAAACACAATCAGTCGGTTGATCGGATCGGGCGTTTCGTTCATTCCGAATTCCGACCGACATAGATTTGACAGTTTTTGTGTCGTAAACCTTACTCCGAAAGCATTTAATTACTTTACCGATTATTCGGACAGCTGTCGGTCGGATCCGATTATTCGGAGGTTGTTTTCGTAGTAGACCTGCAGAATAGCGGCAAGGATGTGGAATATTCCAACTTGTTTCCGCTCTCCTAGAATTGAGATACGAAGAGTCAATAGTTTGTTTTGCAAATTTTGCACTTACATCTTATCTACACCATGCATTACTTAGTAAGGTAAGGTAAAACTTATACCCATTCAGTAAAAATAAAACAGAGAAAATCGAGTTCAATCTTACATTGGTCGTATTATATAGGTAAACTAGGACCCCGCAAACGTTGTTTTGCCATATAAATTATTAATACAAATTTTAAAAATCTAACATTGGTAACCCTAAAGTTCAATAATAATAAATGTTTATTTTTATAAAACAATTTTAGATTTGCCATAAGCTCCGGGAAATTTTAATCGAAATAGAGTGAAAAAAATTAGCAAAAAAGACAATAATTGATCAGTTTCGAGCGGGATGAAAAATGATTAAATTACTAAAATGGCTATTAAAAAATAGGGGTTGGTGATAAAAGGGTAAACATTTAGGGTTGTATGTATTTTAAAATAAATTAATGCCACATTATAAAAAAATAAAAACAAAAAAAAATGTCCAAAAATTAAAAAAAAAATTTGGTGTAAGCAACCCTTATCACTTAGGGGTATGAAAAATAGCTAGTAGCCGATTCTCAAACCTACTGAATATGCATATAAAATTCGGTAAACATCAGTAAAGCCGTTTCGGAGGAGTAAGGTAACTAACACTGTGACGCCAAAATTTTATATGTAAGACGAGAATTTTATATATAAGATTATGTACCTACGATACAAAATGCGTTTCCTGATTACTTGCTTATTAATTTACTTACCGAGGTTTAAATGCAAAGCCAGTTCACAAAACCAACATTTTGAGGGTATGTATTTGTTTAGTAGTTATACATAGATATTCTGCATCGCAGCAGTTCAGAAGAAAATTGGGTAGTTCTTCGGTGATGAAATGAGTCTAAACGCTTTCGACGTAATATGACAAACATAAGTAGGGGAAGAAATCGCTCTAAGTGAAAAGGTCGTATAGGCTATTGTTTTACGTATTTTTTTGGAAAATTAAGTACAATTAAGAGTTAAACTATCACTATATCTAGTTGAACGCGAGCAAATCCGCGAGCGGACTTTAGGTGGTATAGCATAAATGCTTGTTTCGATTTATTTTAAGACATCGTGTTTGTGAAATAAAAAGCTGAAAATACTCAGGTAATGTTTCAAAAATAACTCGCAATCAACAGGTGGTGTCTGTGACTGAAACTGTACAAGTACGTTTCAGGGCCGCTGGTGATGCATCGCTGTGGCGCGGCTGAATCATATCGTGGCATGCACTGTAATGACAGGTGCATTCAAACGAAGTTTCACATCGCAGAGTAGCCAATAGAATACGAGTAAACACGACACAGTATCATTGTCGTGAACTATCAATGCTTTTTTGGGGTTCCGTACCTCGAAAGTAAAAAACGAATCTCTTATGGGATCGCTTTGTTGTTCGTCCGTCCGTCCGTCTGTTTGTCTGTCAAGACCCTTTTTCTTGCGTGTGGAGGTATCAAGCTGAAATTTATTTAAAATACTCAAGTCTACTGCCCCTCGGAGCTATGAAAAAATCACTAAGCTTGCGCAACCATAATATACAGCCGTTTATGGCACAAATTTTCGACACTCTTATAGGAATCAAAACCTACAGGGTAGGTACTTCTGGTGAACTCAGAATCCTGAAATTTGGTACGAAGCAAAACTAAAGCATAACAAGCACAAATAAAGGAAAAATTGCGAAAACTGTAATTGTTAGTTACATCATATATGTATGTAGATAGACAATAAAAATATTTTCGATAATTTTTAAATCAAAAATTCCATAACTTTTACTTTTAAACCTACATGTTTGTATGGAACCCTTGGCGCATGACCCTTGACTCGCACTTGGCCCGTTTTTTTTTTCAGTAAAGAGTGACGAGACGAGCAAGACATGTGCCTGATGATAAGCTACACGCATGCCCATAACAGCATAGTGTCACGCAGCTATTCCAGAACCAGAAATATCAGATGATTTATCTCTATGCCCTGTAATTTCTCTGGAAACATTTCCCTTCAAACCGGAACAGGGTGATATGTGCCTTCACTCTGTACTATAATACTTATTGACTGCAATGCCACTGAAATAAGAATACGACTTCCAAACTCGGCTCACCTGCAGACTAGGACTACCTCGCTATTAATGTGGTCGCACCTGGGTCTCTCGCATCGGCTTGTTTTGCCGTGAACGCAGGTGTTAGCAGAATAATGTTTAAAATAACCTCCATTATAAGGCAGATGATAATGTGCATGATAATAACTGCTATGGAGATCGTATCGCATCGAGAGTATTTCAGTTTAGTAAAGTTTGTTTGCAAAAATTGCAAATGTTTCAAAACTTGTTTATTTTTTTTTACACCATTGAACTCTTTAGTCTTGAAGAATGTTTTAAACAAATCTTGAAGTTGTTTAAATATCATTAAGAGCCACTGAACGTACAATGGCCCAATAAAGAGGCTAGGTGCGGAAAAGGCCCCGCTAAACTAACTAAGAGCCACTGAGACCGTCATTATATTTCTGTATATACCCGTTTTTATATATTTTTCATCATTATCGTACAACAGAGCCTTCTCAATCCCACTGTTGGGTATAGTCCACTCTTTTATCATGCTATCTTCTCCAGTCTTGTATCAATAGAGTCCATGTTCGATCTGCGTTAAAGATATTATGAACTTTAATAATAGGTTGATATTTGTATTACTTAATATAATAAATTTCAAAACAGTTGTTAGCTAAATTATTGTGTGTTAGTTAAATTATTAGCTGGAATAGCATCACAGCGGGAAAATAAAGAATTTCATAAATTATACTGAACCGTAGATCAAATGCAAATTTCATAATACAGTATTTAATTTTTTTTTTAAATCAAATAACTTATTTAAAATTCATAATTAAACTAAATTTCCTGACCAGTGTATGTCGCTAAAAGTAGCGTGTTACCGAAACCTTTTCATTCCTCGATTTTAATTCAAAAGCATTGAACACCTTACTCGTAATTCGTTTGGGATTTTCCGACTGAGAAGGTTTCCGTGTGGCTGCACTACCGAGTTTCGCTTGCAGACACTGTCGACAATATTACCCTTGTCCTCTACCATGAGCTGATTTTATGACCAATTTTCAATTCAATTCAGCCACAAAGTTACCAGTACCGCAACCACCAATTTTATTGCCTGGTGATATGGCTCACAGTCGCGGCGTATGAATTGTTGAGCGTGGATTGAATGAAACAAAATTTGAGAACGCACCAAGAACTCATAGTAAAAGCGTTGATATTATAAACGCTTTTAGATTAGGTACTTACAACAATTTTATTGTGATTTCATATTATAAATATTTAAAAATAGCCCGAATATTATAATACCTATCCAAAATTTTCGTGTAGCGTTTGGCGTTCTAATTAAAAAAACGAATAAGCATTTAATCAAAAAGCCGCAGTGATTTCGTGGTCCTAACGTCCAATTTTACAACTGCGTATTCGTAGGTTCGACGTCAGCCGCATCCCGAACCCTAAAACTGCTTATTTTTGTACAAGTTTGTCGTATGCAATTATTGTTTTATCGATGAAGAACAACATCGTGAGGCAACCGACATATCTTAAGGAAGACATCATTCAAGGACACGTGACAACTGTAAACTTCGCACTTGGCAAATGTCGTAAATTATGACCTTAACTGTCTCCAAAGAAGGCCCCGATTTGTCCTGGCGATGGGGGCATAAAATGGACAGTTTAAGCATAGCATAGTTAGTTAGTTTAGCGGGGCCTTTTCCGCATCTAGCCTCTTTATTGGGCCATTGTGCGTGACTCATACTTCCCTTTACTCCAACCAGCCCAGGCTGTCCCAGAAGGCAAGCATCCTGTTAAGGTTGCGACAGGCATCCGGAACAGACGATGGAGATTGGAGGAATTCTGCCCGTTGATCTGCCACACTGCTGCACTCCAGAAGTACATGCTGTGGCGTTTCTTCAGCATAGCATTAGCAGCCCACTAAACGATCCCACAGCTGGGACTCGGGGCCTTCTCACGCAAGGAGAGAGCCAAGGCCATAATCCACCACGCTGCCCCAGTGCGGCTTGGTGGATGACACATGTCCTCGTAAGATTCTAGGAACATCTGGGCAGTTTATGTTATGCTAATTCGATTTAAGGCTGAATGTAATTAACATTAACATTGACTAAATCTAATATTTATTCAAGCGAAATGAACAATTCCGAAATATTCACGACCTAGCTACTAGTCCAAGATCCCAGAGCTGCCAAACGTCCCCTATTTTCTGATGAATGAAATGTGGACGATTGAGTAGACATCAGAAAATAGGTGACGTCTGGTAGCTCTGGGATCTTACTCTATAGGTACGTCAGTGCAGTTTTCCTAGAAAATGTAATGTCACAAAAATAAATTAAATACTTTTACACAGTTTTCACTGTTCTTGTGCTGAATCTATTATTATTAAAAATAACAAGTTGATATATTGACCCGTTTAACTAAAAATGCAAAACCAGAAAGTACATTTTATTTTATCTTTTAAACTATCCCACTTTTAAGAGCTGAAGATTTTGTTTTTGACTGTTTGAACTTGCTCTGAAACCATCCATGGAGACATAAATTACATTTGAAAAAACATTAAGATACATATATAGCATAATTCAATAGCGTTCCGTTTGTCATAGACGCGACGGCTGAAATCGTCGTGCAACTAGTTGTAGCCATAAAATTGTAAGACCATATCCTCAGACCAACTATGGTTAAATCATCAAAGGACCATATCAATTTTAATTGCAATATAGGTAGTTGACTTAAAATTAAATCTACCTTGTCGACGATCCTGTTGACGTGCTCATGAAGTATTTTATGACCAATATTTAAATGTCATATTCCGAGAGCTAGCAGTAATTTTAGGGTAGGTATTTGAGGCAAGCCGAAAACTTGTGGCATACCTCTCCTATTAGGTATACCCCAACACGGAGGTGCAGACCTGGCTAGTGAGTAACAAGGCAAAATGAATACCTCAATTTAGATCACCTGGTAGAAAGAAAGTCCCACCAAAATGTGAATAATATTCTATTACTAGCGACCCGCCCCGGCTTCGCACGGGTGCTACACTGATACTAAATATACTAATAAAAATGGTTATTGTGGGTTATTCCTAATAGATAGACATTTACAGTCCGCGAGGTATAAGCTGAGCTTTGCATTAGTGTGAGTGATCACCAAAAGTACAGTCAGACGCAGGACGCTGTGACCATGTTCTCTTAATAAGGTGTCAATTTTATATTCAATAAATCGTTGTTTATTATGCAGTATCAATTGTATATTGGTATAAACGATAGGCCTGCCCTGAATACGGTATTCGGAAATTTTAAGTAAATAAGTTATACGTAGGTGATGGATCTCATGCTTTTCCATTAAAATGTTTCTGTTATTTTCTGTCCTTTACCATTTGAATCCTAAAAGAGATACTTCTTTTCGCAATGACCATATTGATCCTGGATAGTTAATGTCAGCTTGTTGTTTAATAGTTTGTTGTCTGACTGTACTTTTGGTAATAGATGCGTATGCATGTGATCACTCACACTAATGCAAAGCTCAGCTTATACCTCGCGGACTGTACTATGGCAGACTTTTTTGTAGAACTTTTAGAGGGGTACAATACTGCTTTACGTTATTTTGATCTAGCTCATAGGGTTCAGCCAGCGTTTGCAGTGTAAGCGTAAAATTTGTGTTTATTTATGACATTATATTAGACATCTTTAAAATTTATCGTGTTTCTCTGATATTTTATGCCCGTATTATGCAAGTAAACCTTCCTCTTGTATCACTCTATCTATTAAAAACCCCGCATCAAAATCTGTTCGGTGGTTTTAAAGACTTAAGCATATACCTATAGGGACGGACAGACGCGGGAAGTGACTTTGTTTTATACTATGTAGTGATAGTGATGATAAAGCAGGTATCGTCACTCACAAAGAAGCATGCACTCTGTGTCTGGAGTATCGATCGACATAGAGCATGAATATTGAACTTGATTTGTTAAATATTATGAAAAGAGGTTGGATTACTAACTAATTTTAAACTATTCTTTCAATTTGATTTCTGAACGACGGGGACACAGCTTAAAAACTTATATACTCTTTGTATTACTGTTTGATTAAAACTCTCGAAAAAAATAAATGTTTGAGCAAGAGTAACATGCGGCTGAATGACTTAGTATCAATGGCCAAGAATAAATTGAAAACAAATTTTTGCGCGGGTTGGAAGTTGGAAATAGCATTTGACTCGCAAATTTAGTATTTGCTTAATTATTTATTTTATAGGTATGTATTTACAATTAAAACTTTTTTGCAATGGATATGAAATGCAAATTTAATATTTCGTGACAGGTTCAATTAATGTGTTAAGTACCTAGGTACTTAACACATTAATTAAAGTTTATATATATTGAAGTTAATGTCGCCATAAAAAAAAACATTATTAAATAAACTAAACACAACAGCGAAGAGCAGGCACTTTTAGGTATTATCTTTCTCGCTCTAGCATCCCGAGTTCACCCGAAAATTTCTTATCATACCCGAGCGTGACGCTAGAATTCAATTCACATCACACAAAAAATCTGTTTAGGCTCGCCAAAAGAAGTTTTCACTTCAAAAACGTATATACTCTTTGTATGATACTCTTTGATTAAAACTATATACTTACTTAAAACTTTTTTGCAATGGATATGAAATGCAAATTTAATATTTCGTGACAGGTTCAATTAATATGTTAAGTACCTAGGTACTTAACACATTAATTGAAGTTTATATATATTGAAGTTAATGTCGCCATAAAAAAAAACATAATTAAATAAACTAAACACAACAGCGAAGAGCAGGCACTTTTAGGTATTATCTTTCTCGCTCTAGCATCCCGAGTTCACCCGAAAATTTCTTATCAGACCCGAGCGTGACGCTAGAATTCAATTCACATCACACAAAAAATCTGTTTAGGCTCGCCAAAAGAAGTTTTCACTTCAAAAACGTATATACTCTTTGTATGATACTCTTTGATTAAAACTATATACTTACTTAAACTCTTTGATTAAAACACTCGAAAAAATTTTTTTTGATCGGCTACGTCAAATGTTTGATCGGTAATGTCAAATGTTTGACTGGAAATCATGTAGAACAGTTTTAGAGTAAGATCCCAGAGCTCCCAGACGTCACCTATTTTCTGATGAATGAAATGTGGACGATTGAGTAGAGTTAGTAAGTACTAAGAACACATGCTTACTCGCTAACTTGCTTAGACGGCCAATTTTGAGATATGGGTTAATGAAGGTAAATACAAACATTACTTACTTCACGTATTTTCTAATGAGTGATTTTAACTTATGTTGTAAGCAATATCATTAAAAACAAGGTCCCAATACTCCCAGACACTTTCCGTCAGCCGTTTTGCTTAACAACTCCAAAATAATAATTTATCTTCACTTAAATTCTCATGCTCCATTTGTAAATATGTTCGTCAGGCAACTATTTTAAAGCTTTTTCCAATTAGACAGACCAATCTAAGGGGCCAATCATCCCAAAATAGTTGTCTGACGAACATATTTACAAATGGAGCATGAGAATTGAAGTGAAGCTAAATTATTATTTTGGTGTTGTTAAGCTAAACGGCTGACGGAAAGTGTCTGGGAGTATTGGGAGATTGGGACCTTGTTTGTAAGGATATTGCCTACAACATACGTGAAAATCACTTATTAGAAAATACGTGAAGTAAGTAATGTTTTTTTTGTACCTTCATTACCCCATATCTCCAAATTGGCCGTCTAAGGAAGTTAGCGAGTAAGCATGTGTAAGTAAGTAAGTACTTACTAACTCTACTCAATCGTCCACATTTCATTCATCAGAAAATAGGTGACGTCTGGGAGCTCTGGGCTCTCGGACTATTTATATGAGAAAATGAAATTGTTGTTTTTTACCATCTTTTTCGCGACTTTTCAATATTTTTTCACCGTTTAAACCTTCCCTTAACTACCACAAACGTTTCAAAACCAAAATCAGCCAAATCGGCCCAGCTGTTGTCGAGTTTCGACCCACGAACAACAATTCATTTTTTTATATATAGATAATGAGGTTTTTTTGAGAATACTTATTTCTGTCATAAATCAAATACATTTTTCATAATTTTTGCAAAACATTTTTGCACGCATCTGGCAATGTTAATACCCCGACTAAATCGTCTGGTTTTGTTATTTGTTTTGACGTGATAACGTCTTATAATTCGACGAAGCCGGCTGCACGCCCGCAAAACTGTAACGTTCCGCCGTTACCTGAAGAAGCTGAGCGCTGAGGGCGCCACCCGCCGAGTCGAGCGGTATCACTACTCGCGCTATCAGCGTACTGATTTCTTAAGACGTTGTCACGTTCTATCTTCAGTAAACCGACTTTACAGATTACCATTTTTTTTTTCTTTTAAAATTAAACTACAAGATATAAAAATCTCATATTACCATTTGAGGTAACATGCAATATTTAGGTTTAAAAAAAATTGTGTGTATTCATTTTGCTCCGCTATTCACCAGCCACCGCCAGCAGCTCTGTACTGGAGTATATATAATAGGAGAGCTAGAGTGCTCGCAATATAACTCTGCGCGTAGCAAAATATGGAACTAATTGACAGGCCGTCAACTTCTTGTTACGTCAGTTAACAAAAGTTTGTTTACGTTTGTTGTATTTATTTATTTCCAAAGTAATTATTAGCTTTTATTATGCCGAAAGTGATTAAAAGTACTGGCCGTGGCTAGTTCTTGAAAATCAATAGTGGTTGTGAAGAAGAACGATACAATAACAGGCCAAAAGTGCAGTTTTCCAAACGCAGAGCTATTTGACAACTAATATGTAGGGATACCATAGGAATCAAATCTCCACCTATTATCGGCGGATTTTTAAGCTGAGGCTTTATTTTTGAGGTTTGATTGTTTTATCGCCAATGTCAATCAATAACCGTGGGAAAAAAAATGTGAGTGCTTAAGACCGAATGTGAGAAACAAGTTATATTTTTTTTTTTTTTTTATAACATACAAATCAAAATAGGAAACACAGTGACACAGCAGTAAAGATCAGCTGATTGTATCTTTCTCGCTCGGGTACACTCGACGGTCCTACGTTCACCCGATCGGCCCTTTCACCTAACAGCGTCAGCTTCATTTACCACCGAAGCGAAAATATGTGGGCGGTGCGCCAAAAGAAATTTCACTTAATTTTTTTAGCTTGGATGCCCTGTAATCATATACTCCGTATTAATTACTGTATGTTTTATTATAGGCGTTTCAGAACGTACCATTACGTGGTAATGGACAACGCATCATACCACTGCACTCAGACTAAAGAGGCTACAATGTATCTAATAAAGAGGCACAAAGAAGACCCACAATACTAAGTAGAATGACTGTTAAAAGGACATGGACAAGAAGTTTTGCGGTTACCGCTGTGATCCATCGTTATCTAAACCCTATTGAAAATAAGATGATCCTTCAAAGAGCATTCATACGCCAAATTTTCAAATAGTGTTATTTATGGTCTCAATAAAAGATTTCCAAGTTTAAATTATATTATCAATATTTCGTTGTTGGTGTAGTTTGAAAATGACAGATTTTTTATAATGTAATTAACTAAAATAAAGTTCTCCTGGTGGTAAGAGACTCAGACAGTCATAAACCTGTACCAATGATACTTGGTCATACTGAACCAAACTGCACTGAACCAGCACTGTAACGGCGTTCATTATTTCGAGACATTAGTTCTAATCTCAGTTGTCCTATAATTTATAAATAGTTAGTTATATTGCTTCCCTGAAAAATCCCTTCCCGTACCTGTTTTATGAAGTTGTAAGTTCCCAATGAACGGGAAGGGAACCTATTAGCTTGACCTGGCAACATTAAGTACGCCACCAGTCGCGCGCAGACTTATACTGCGAGCACTATATGTTTCGATTTTCAGTTTGCCTCAAATACCTAACCAGAATTTGGTGACAGTGAATTGTAAAGTTTTTAACAAATTGTCATAGACAACCTAATATTTGCATGCCGTAAGGTTGATTATGGAGTTCTCAATGTAAACATTTAAGATCGTATTGTAATTACCCATTTTCGCAAATAAAGAAATTTATTTATTTATTTATTTAGCTCTCGGAATGTCACTCACATGTCTTCTTCTTTTTCGTCATGGCTTCCATTCGGTAATGCTACCGTGATTTCGCCAGCGTCCATACTCACATGTCTATGGTGGGTTTTCTTAATGACAAATGTTTGTGACATCTCGGATTGTTTTCTTAGGAAAAATATTGTTATCTTTAGTTTTAGTTCGGGGGCCATACGCCCGCGGTAGCACAAGGTAACATTATTAATCAACCAAAGTTATTATTAGTTAGTTGTGTTAGTATTAGACAACCTAAACATGTTTGGTAAAACGAGGCTCAAAGGCTGCTTTTCAATTCAATTCATATTTCAGCTTAAGTTTTCCATTAATCTTGCATTTACGTCAATTGGCCAACTCAATATTACTTCCTTCAGAAAACTATGTGTCAATTGCAGAAAGTTTACGCTTCTCTGACTAAGTATTAAATTTAATTTACTCGCCAACAGCTTAGGCTGACAGGTGTTGTAGATAAGCGCATTACTATAGGTAAGCCCGATGCAAATAATTTCTTGACAGCAATGATGATAAGTTGTCTTCAACACACTTTGTACTGTTCCTTGCTTATGGCTCGCTATGCAGTAAAATGGTGGCCGTGGACACATAGAGTCCACAATGTTCGATTTCACAGTAGTGAGATCGTAGATTTGAAGGTACTCATAGCTGCAGACAGCTATGAGTATTTTTCAAGTGCAAATGTACAAGTTGGTTTTCACCTCTTTAATGTTGAAGGAAAACATCGTGAAAAAATCAGCATGTTCCAAGAAGTACATCTTTGACCGATATGTGTCATCTGCTATATTGTATTTGGCCAGCGTGGTGGATTACGGCTTTGACTCTCTCCTTTTGAGAAAAACCTCCCGAGTACCAGAAAAGTGGGTTGGTTTCTCGGTAAAAATATGAAAACTCTCATACACCTACCTAACTTTTTCTTAATGCGACTGTGTACTATTAAGAAATAGCAAATGCAAACACTTTGCCGTTGAGAAAATAAAAAACGCAAGGCACAATTATTTTCAGTTAGTAAATTTATACCTACATCTGTCAGTGTTTGTTATTTAATATCATCGTATGTTTTTATCTCTCTACTAGCTGACTCGGCAAACGTTTTTATGCCATATAAATCATTTCTAGGTAATTTCTAGTGATTTCTAGTGATAAACGATAATAATTGATCAGTTATCGAGCGGGATGAAAAATGATTAAATTACTTAAATGGCTATTAAAAAATAGGGGTTGGTGATAAAAGGGTAAACATTTTAGGGTTGTATGTATTTTTTAACGCCACATTATAAAAAACTAAAAACAAAAAATTATGGGGTGACCAACCCTTGTTTGTCACTTAGGGGTATGAAAAATAGCTAGTAGCCGATTCTCAGACCTACTGAATATGCATATAAAATTTGGTTAAAATCAGTAAAGCCGTTTCGGAGGAGTAAGGAAACAAACACTGTAACACGAGAATTTTATATATAAGATGAAAAAGGACAAAAACAAAACAACACCTACAAAACTTAAATTTGTAAAAAAAAATATTTTTTTATTTAATAAGTATTCACCAACGAACTTGGTGCCTAATATATTTATTACAATCTAGTCTCCTTTGGAAAGTCTAGACTAATAAATAATTCTCTAACGACTTAGTTTAGCTAAATAATATTAAGTGTAAGATTGTGTCCATAAGCACTTTTTTTATTGTCTCTATTAAGGCGAAGTCACTTTGTTCATGTGTACTTTGTATGTTATATTTATAAATCTAAATCGCACTAACTTTGAACATAGGTATTAATTTAATTCATCTGCACTAAGTCAACCCAAATGGTTTTGTCCGTTTAAGCCTCCGCACTAACTCAGTGTTGTCAAGGAGCTGGATTGCCTCGACATTAACATGGTAATGAAGTCTTCATTCGTGACCCTCTGCATATTTTCGTATCACTCTACTAACAGAATCCATCTTTAGGTCTCGATGGATGTCAGCATTTCTTATATACCAGGGAGCTTCGACTATGTCCCTTTCCACTTTATTCTGAAATCTTTGTACCTACAGGTTTGGTACAGCCCCACAACTCTATACCATATGTCCACACTGGCATTAGAACTAGTTTATACAAAAAAATCTTGTTTTGTACTGACAACACAGAATTTCTTCCAAGTAGCCAACACATATTTTTGTAGCTTATCGCTACTTCCGTTCTTTTCTTCTTAACGTGAACCTTCCAGCGCAGCTTCGATCAAGAGTCATAAAAGTCATTTTTGTAACATTAAGAAAACATTAATTCTATTAAACCAAGTGTTTGTAATAAAAATAGTAAAATGTATTATTTTTTTTTAAAAATATACCAGTTTCAAAACTACAATTAGCCGCCAAAAGCAAAAAATTAATTACAACGATAAAATCTAGCGTTATAAGCTATACGCCCTACAGACTCATCTATGTATTTGAACTCGGTGGTAGCCAAGTCTAATAGGCAGTAGATAGATAGGTAAATACTTGTAGGTAGTATATATATTTAGTACCTGGAAGCCTGGAAGACAGAGTTTTGCTCGATTTTTCATTGCTTGAAAACACGGACAAAAAGACGTTTTCTAAAAATTAAACTTAGCAAGATGGCTTTATCGCCTTCAAAACATTCTGCAAACTAATTAATTTTCATGAAATTCGATTGAAAATCTATATTTATGTAGCTATGTATTTACATACAAGAATTTCTCGTTTAAGGGTACATGTATTGTTAACTAGATAGATTTTTTTTGTTTTAAGTAGCTATTTGTGATCTTTAAGTAATTTTTTTTAAGAAAATCATTTACTTTTTCCGTTTGGGTAAAGAAAATTACACACACATTGAAAACGTACCTATGTACCTAATGTATGACTTGGCTTAGAAACTTAAGGTTTTGGCTCGCTTAGCTTTGATTCAATGTTTGCGGTGTCTGCGGTGAAATCTTATGAAATTTGAAATCAAATTAAATTATTTATCAAATTGTCTTAGCTTTAGGGTTATATGTATCTATGGCAAGCAGATATTAAAATTTTGGATATTTATACCTTTCAATCAACTTTCAACCCCTGCTTTAATTATTGAATACTGGGAACCCAAAACTTCGTCCCCGTAGAATTTAGAAAATGACTATTCCCTCTTAATTTTTTAGAGATGAAAATCCTGTGTGTTATTTATTTGAGTTCCAAATTTCAAGTTGATTGAGGCAGCAGCAGCTCTTAAATTTTTACATGATTGAGCAACAAACATCGCAACAACATCCAAACTTTCACATGTATAATATTAATAAGATAATTCTGTCTTGCAATCATAATTTAAATTTTTCCGACGTCGAAGTGGCACTTTTTATAAGCCTTTATTCTACTTGTCACAGGGCATTTAGAGTACCTAACATATTTATGTACATAACATACTAACAGTAGTGTGCTGCAAATCTTGCGAGTTAAATTAGAACCACTTCCTTTCGTTAGATTAGGTTGAAATTTGGTATACTAACGTGACTTCGGTGACATTGCAATAATATGATACCAAAAAGCTGATGTCAAGATGGAGTCGGAAGGTGGCCATAGAAACTCCTAAATTAAACAAGATAAAACCGTCGAGTTTGGGCTCGTTTGAATAGTCTTGACAAGCACTCTTGTGCTAAATGACAACTAGGGTCTCACGATGGCGTCCGAAAGTGGCCAAAATAACTCCTAAACTAAACATGATAAAACTGTCGAGTTTGGCCTCGTTTAAATAGTCTTGACAAGCACTCTTGTGCTAAATGACAACTAGGGTCTCATGATGGCGTCTGAAAGTGTCCAAAAGAACTCCTAAACTAAACATGATAAGACTGTCGAGTTTGGCCTCGTTTAAATAGTCTTGACAAGCACTCTTGTGCTAAATGACAACTAGGGTCTCAAGATGGCGTCTGAAAGTGGCCATAAGAACTCCTAAACTAAACAAGATAAAACCGTCGAGTTTGGGCTCGTTTGAACAGTCCTGACAAGCACTCTTGTGCTACATGACAGCTAGAGTCTCAAGATGGCATCTAAAGGTGGTCATAAGAACTCCTTCTAAACTAAACAAGATAAAACCGTCGAGTTTGGACTCGTTTGATTAGTCTTGTCAACCACTCTTGTGCTACATGACAACTAGGGTCTCAATATGGCGTCTGAAAGTGGCCATAAGAACTCCTAAACTAAACATGATAAGACTGTCGAGTTTGGCCTCGTTTAAATAGTCTTGACAAGCACTCTTGTGCTAAATGACAACTAGGGTCTCAAGATGGCGTCTGAAAGTGGTCATAAGAACTCCTAAACTAAACAAGATAAAAACGTCGAGTTTGGGCTCATTTGAACAGTCCTGACAAGCACTCTTGTGCTACATGACAGCTAGGGTCTCAAGATGGCGTCTGAAGGTGGTCATAAGAACTCCTTCTAAACTAAACAAGATAAAACCGTCGAGTTTGGACTCGTTTGATTAGTCTTGTCAAGCACTCTTGTGCTACATGACAACTAGGGTCTTACGATGGCGTCTGAAGGTGGCCATAGGAACTCCTACACGAAACAAGATAAACCGTCGAGTTTGGACTCGTTTGAATAGTCTTGACTAGCTCTTTTGTGCTACATGACAGTCATGGTCTCAAGATGGCGTCGGAAGGTGGTTTTAGGAACTCCTAAACTAAACAAGATAAAACCGCCGAATTTGAACTCCTTTGAATATTATTGACAAGCACTCTCGTGTTACGTGATATCCAGGACGTCTATTCTATTTCAACGAAAACGTAATTTCGAAAAAAAACTCGCGACTTTCCCTCTCTCGTTCTACTTCGTTTTGCCCGATACAACATTGTTTGACATTGAAATGTTCTAAACATACTCTAGTTAGAATAGGCTTAGAACATTTAAACGGACAAAACGAAGGATCGAAGTAGAATCGGAGTTGGAAAGTCTAATAATGAATTCCCAAGAACTTTCTTGGAGTTACCTACTGAGTTTTGTACAGATCGGTGAGATGGGCGTCGATAGCATTGGCCTGCAACCTGTCTAGGAGAAAGAAAACTCCAAAATCAAATCCGGACTCGAATAAAAACTAAAAATTTAAAAATTAAATGTTATTAAAAAATTAAATGTTTTTAAAAACAATCTTTTATTTAAATGCTCTAAAACGAAGAAAATCAGGTCACGATGGGATCTCTATTCAGGTAATTAAGGAATGCATTAATGTTATAGTTGATCCCCTAGTCCATATTATAAATTTGACGTTATACGATATTTTTTATGAAGGGGTTTTATAATTAGGCCATTATAAAACCCCTTCATAAAAAAGATCGTAAGGATGATGTTAATAATAAACTGGCCAAGTGCGAGTTGGACTCGCCCATGAAGGGTTCCGTTGCAGCAAGTAACATTATATACATAGTACACATAGTTCTTGTAGTTCGTTGTAACTTTGATCGAAGTTTCAATAATAGTGTATTTATGACGTACTAAAAAAAAACTACTCATCAGATCGAGTTCAAACTAATTTTCGTTGGTAGTTTACATGGTAATGTATATTATACATTTTTTTTAGATTTTTCATTCTCTTACTTTAGAAGTTAGAGGGGGGGGGCACACATTTTACCACTTTGGAAGTGTCTCTCGCGCAAAGTATTCAGTGTAGACGAAAATGATTTTAGAAACCTTACCATGATTTTTGAAGACCTATCGATAGACATCCCACACGTGTAGGTTTGATGAAAAAAAATATTTTGAGTTTCAGTTCTCAGTATGGGGGGCAACCCTAATTTTTCTTTTTTTTTAATTTTTCTGTTCAAATCTTAATGCGGTTTACAGAATACATCTACTTACCAAGTTTCAACAGTGTAGTTCTCATAGTTTCGGCAAAAAGTGGCTGTGACATACGGACGGACAGACAGACAGACAGACAGACAGACAGACAGACAGACAGACATGACGAATCTATAAGGGTTCCGTTTTTACGTTTTACGGAACCCTAATTACCGACCCATTGAAATACTCCCAAGCTTTTCGAAGATTTTTGAAAAAGTTATATTTAACAAACTTATCTCATTTTTTGACTCTAATAACATCATAAGTAATTGTCAATATGGCTTCCAAAAAGGCAAAAATACCACAATAGCTGTTTTTAAATTGTTAACTCAAGTATGGGATCAAATAAATCGTAACAAAACAAGAGTTGCTTTGCTGCTTGATATGTCAAAAGCGTTCGACTGCGTGAAATTTTCACAGCTATTAGCCAAACTTGAACATGTCGGAATACGAGGGCAACCACTGAAATTATTAGAATCTTATTTACAAAATTGGTCTCAAGCAACCTTGATCGAAACCTACAACATGAAAACAAAAACGGTCTAGAAAGTATATTCAAATTTTAAAAATATTATATGTGGCATACCACAAGGAAGTATCCTTGGTCCATTATTATTCTTAATATACATAAACGAACTACCACTTCTAACCAAATATCTATGCATTATGTTCGCTGATGATGCCACTATTTACATACCGAAAGATAACAATATGACTCGTGACGATTTCGAAAAGATAATTATTGAGATACTTGAAAAGGTTGTAAATTATTTAGAATACCTAAATTTACAAGTAAACATAAAAAAGACAATGTTAATAGAATTCAAAAACTGTAAACGGCAGCCACTGGACCTAAATGCAGTGCATAGAGGTATTAAATTAAACATGGCAAAAGAGGCAATTTTTTTAGGAGTCACTATCGATACAAATTTAAATTGGAAAGCGCACATTACTAAAACGAACAGCAAAATAAACAGATATATACATTCATTATACATTTTAGCAAATGTGTCATCGAAGAAAATAGCAATAAATGTATATTATGGTTACGTTTATCCTCTTTTATGTTATGGAGTTATTTTTTGGGGAAATTCAGCCGAAGCTAAGTCTACATTTGTATTGCAAAAAAGATGTCTAAGAGCCATTTTCAACATGAGTAGTCTTGATACTTTGCGAGATGTATTCAAAGAACAAAATTTGTTAACCCTCATTTATTTACCATATCAGTATATTTGCAAACCAGCATAGAAGCCATTTTTTTACCTCATCAAACAGATCCGACCTGTTGCGAACTAAATATAAAAATAATATTTTTGTTCCGCAGGCAAATAACGCACTCTATCACAAAAACCAATTTTTCACATCTATCAAAATTAATAATAATCTTCCTTCTAAAATAAAATTGTTGAATGGGTCTACATTCAAAAGAGAATTAAAGAAATGGCTGCTGACTACGGCATTTTACGATTTAGAAGAGTATTTTAACGACGGGAGAAATGACTATTTACAACTATTTTAATTTGTAACTGATTTGATAAATATAAATGATTGTTATCAAAAACAAAATTACAAGATACTCGTAGTACTACCTATGTAAACTTGTTAATGTTGCAGGCCCATCAAGGGTATACTTTTGTGCATTTTATATATTTTTTAAGACCTTTTTTACACAGTGTGAGCAATAAATATATTCTTATTCTTATAAATTTTGAATGCAATCAAACCCAACATTTTATTAAACTATAAAATTTATATTGATAGAAATAAAAGCGCTGTCGCGCATTTTTTTTTCCAAAGAACATACTAACTTTAATTCTAAGTAAATGATAAGAATGCCTTTAATTCTTTTGTTGGAATTAAATATATTATATATTTAGTAGATAGGTACGATGCTGTTTGAAATCTCGCGACAAGCTTTTATTTCTATCAATAATATAAATTGTATCTACATATATCTATACTTATAATAAAACTGTAGCGGGTAGAATTCTGTACATTGAGGATATTTTGAAAAAAAAATTTGGGGGCACTCCATAGTCGATACTGATGGCAAAACTGGATTTTTTTTCTTTCATGTCTGTCTGTCTGTCTTTCTGTATAGGCAACTCTCATCACGCCGAAACTACTGATTCAATGCAAATGAAACTTAACATAATTTAACATCATAGTAAGTAGATGGTAGCTGTCTACTTTTAATCCCCAAATTCTGCACGGTTTTCTTGCAGAAAGGGGTGAAAGTCAGAATGTGTATTTGGTTGTAACTCATGTTTGCGTTGTTCAATTTAGTTAATTCTTTTTTTGTTAGAATGAACACATTTTTATTATAGTTTTATCAAAATTTTAACAATATTGGTTGTGTGGTTCGGATGTTACACAGAAATTAAATAATAACGGTAATAATAAGTTCGGTACATACTAACTTCGAAGTATTCTGTGGCACTGTAAATACCAGGACGTCTACCCTGTTTCTACTAAAACGAAATTTCGAAAAATAAACTCGCGACTTTTCTTCTCTCGTTCTACTTCGTTTCGTCCGATACAACATTGTTTGACGTTTAAATGTTCTAAGCATACTCTAATTACAGTAGGCTTAGAATATTTAAACGGACAAAACGACGGATCGAAGTAGAATCGGTGTTGCAAAATCGCGAGTTTATTTCGAAATTACGTTTTCGTTGAATTAGAGTAGACGTCCAGGGATGTAATGGAGGTCACTAGTTCCATTATTTCAAAATCCATTTTTAATAGAACTAATGTTGTAAATTATTATCAGTACTGTAGTTCCATCATGGAACTGTGAATGGAACTAGTGGCAACGAACCATTTTGTCGGAACCGAAGACGCGGTCGGAGTTTTTAAATTTAATTTATCGGAATCGGAACCGAAGTTGGAGACATAGGCAGGATCAGAAGTGGTGGCAGGAGAAACATTTTTATTGGGTTTTTTTTTTTTTTGCCAAACACGTGGACATGATAAACATTGACGAGCAAGTAATTTAGGAAGTTGGGATTTTGTATTTGCCTTTACTATAAGGGATTGATTATCTGCAATATTTATACACCTTACCTCCGATAGTAACCTCCGTTTTAAAAATTTCGGAGCCAAAATCGGAACCGAAGGTGTGAAAGTAATCGGAAGTTCCGACTTATCGGAGTCGGAGTCAAAGCTCATCTCTGGTACACACACCGCAACTCAAATCCGCCATCCGTCATCTATCGTCAGGTAATAATATGACAATACCTTTCTAATGTTTTTCCACATTAACTACAGATGGTAGCTCATGGTACGAAACACGATCTGAGATTTATTAGAAAATGTGTAATGTCTCAGAAACAGGAATTCATGTAATGTAATGTTATCAACCAAAGTCGAACTACATTTAAAAAAATTGCGGTTGGTGTTTGTGGATGCAATCCTGCGAGATTTCAATGACGTAGTTCGGAGAGCCTTAGTATCGGTGGGCGTTCCATGCGTACTTGAGCCTCCGGGCCTGTGCAGATCGGACGGAAAGAGACCGGATGGGTTGACTTTGGTGCCCTGGAAGAATGGGAAGGGCCTAATTTGGGACGCCACTTGCGTTAGCACTGTCGCCGCCAGCCTCCTGGGTCGCACTATCCACTCACCATCAGCCGCGGCAGAGGGTGCCGCTGATAAGAAGAAGCGAAAGTATAGTATGTTAGTGTCGGAGTACGAATTTGTACCTGTTGCCGTGGAGACTTTGGGTTACTGGGGGGCAGAGGCTAAAGGGTTCCTCTCAGAATTAGGGCACAGGCTCAGGGAGAATACGGGTGACTCCCGCTCCGGCGCGTTCCTGGAGCAAAGGTTGGCCCTTGCCATTCAACGTGGGGAACGCGGTGAGCGTCATGGGCACTTTTGCGCCGGGAGCAGTTAGGGGTGGGTTGTTCGGAGATAAGTTTTAATGTTAGTATTCGTTTCTGATATTAGTAACTAATGTTGGTAATTGTTTTATTTCTATGTGATTTATTGATTATCCGTTTGGTGTGCATAATATCAAATGTTTTATGGTGTTCGCGTTTTTATATTTAAATATAACAAATTCTAGATTTTTTTTATGTCGAGTTGAGCAGTGATACGGAAACTCTGTGCTGTTTAATTACTTAATTATTTTCTATAGTTTCTATGAAATGATATCTTGGAAGGGAACTCGAAAATCGTATACCTATAATTAATCGCTCCGGAAAAATCCAACTAATACAATACAATACAATACAAAAACACTTTATTGGCACCACAAACAAAAATAACAATAAGTAACACAACATATAATAACAGAATATAATGGGCACAAAAGGCGATCTTATCGCTAAAAGCGATCTCTTCCAGATAACCTTTGCTTCGTAAGGAAACTAGATTTGTAAGATTATGGGCAGTGGTGCGACTTTCAATATAAATAAACACGCGTATTAATTATATAAAAATTATATAGACTTACAAAATAATACTACTAATAAAATACATAAATAATAATAAATATACAATAAATACATTTTAAATATATGTGTAGTATAATATATATAAATATATATATACAATAAGAAACACATAAAGCCAAGAGAAATAAACACAAATCAGTGAACAACTTTTGTCAGAAAATGCTGCCGAATCTGAGTCCTGAACGAAGCAACGCTCTGAGCACGTCTAATGGCCACAGGAAGAGCATTCCATAAGGCCACAGCCTGCACGCAGAACGACGAACCGTAAAAGCAGCTTGAATGAGCGGAAGTAGACAATAGGAGATTTGTAGACGACCTAAGATTTATTGAATGAGTGTCGCAAAGAAACGTGAAACGGGAGCTTAAATACGGAGGGGAAGAAGGGGTGAAAAGTGTGTTATATAGAAGTGATAGGATGTGAGTATCCCGACGTAAACGGATAGGGAGCCACTCGAGCTTAGATCGGAAAAAAGAAACACACTAATCCTACTTTTAGATTATTCAGGGTCACTCCGAACAAAGAAAAGAAGTACCTACTAAGTCAAAAGTAAAAAAATCACGTTCTACTCCAAATTATAAACAACTTTTAACTGACGTATATCACAAATATTTATTCTGAAAACACAACAAAAAGAGATTTTTTAAACATTTTAAATAAATGTTGTTTCTGTTGTGCCTGCTCGGTCTGGAAAAATTGAATTTAACTTTGCACTAAATTTGCGATGTAATTTCTTATAAGGTTTTAGGATCACTTACTGAGCGTATAATCACAAAATTCTGTCAGATCCAGGTGGAGCTTCAAGTGCCGTCTTGAAAAAATGTTTTTGGCCGATATCTCGGAAACTATGCACTTTAGGGCAAAAGTCATTTTGCATGTAAGTATGCAGTGCAATAGTTTTATTTAGTAGGTAGGTATTTAGTAGGAGTTTATTATAAATTTGGCGCTAGTAAAATTATTGTTTGTCGCGTCCTTTCTTGTTCGGAACAGCTTTTTTTTTGTTTTAGGATTTGCCCATAATTATGATTACCTTCCGCATATCCCCATTGACTTTCCAGGAGTTCTGGATAACCCTGTATGACCAAATAACATTCACGTGCCCAAGTTTATTGGAAACAATTACTTTTTCATCCCACCAGCTCGGAAAGAATACTTTTGCTCCTCGATATCAGGGCGCAAAAGTCGTTTTTACCCTCTAGAGGTTAAAGTAAATTTGAATTTAGAACATCGTGTGTACTGAGGTTTTGAATTCAAAACATAATTTAACCTATTTATTTCTACCTCCTTGGTGCCGAATTCATCATACATTTATTTTTAATTTGTTAAAAACTCATACTCGGAACCTCTATAGTGTACTTTTTTTTAAATGCTTTGCGCGCAATTTTCTTTTCACGTATGGAGGATAGAGGTAAAGAATGTTATTTCAAATGGCAAAACATTTTGAAATGCTATGAATGAATCAGTTGTAATCGAATTGAACGCGCGCCAAAGACAGATTTTTCGTGGGCTGTCAATTTAATTCTAGCGTCACGCTCGGGAATGATAAGAAATATTCGGGTAAACTCGTGATCATAGCCAATGGCCATCTAGAAATGCCTCAGCCTTTCCCATTGGCCATTTAAAAATGTGTCAGCATTTCTAGATGGTCATGCTCATAGCCACGCCCTCTGGTTTCACACGCGTAGTTTCCAAAGTAAAAATCAAATTCTGAGTTATAAGTTACCACTTCTATCGGCAGTGCCTACCTATGACTGCCAATATTTTTCTTTCATGAATTCTGATTAGTGCGTTTATTAATTTCCTTTAAAATGTACCTTGATGCAAATTTAGCGCTACTATAATTTAATGCATTTGGGCGGACACTTTTTCATGTACACATGAAACTCCTAACCTCAATCGGTCAACTCTCCATATTTTCACGTCATATTGTTATTGTTAAAACCATGGCCCATGGCTAAATAAACTTAAGTTTAAAACTTATAAAATTGAATACAAGTGAAAAACCGAAATACCATAATAATAAGTGATTCTAGCGACCATGAAGTTTATTTAACGCCAACAGAATCGACTGAAACTGAAAATGCGCAAAGCGTTTAGTAATTTCCTCGCTAGGGGGGGATGAAAAATTACGTGTTACACTCGAGTGCAAAGATTTTTCACCTTGTGCCCTTTTGATTCCCTTGCTACGCTCAGGATTCTAATTTTTGAATCCCTCGCTACGCTCGTGATTCAACTTTAGAATCCTTCGCTTGCTCGGTCATCAAAATTGAGCACGCGGTTAAAAAGCCACTTTGCACTCTTGTATAACAAATAACTATTTCATCCCACCAGCTCGGAAAGAGTACTTTTGCTCCTCGATATCAGGGCGCAAAAGTCGTTTTTACCCTCTAGAGGTTAAAATAAATTTGAATTTAGAACATCGTGTGTACTGAGGTTTTGAATTCAAAACATAATTTAACCTATTTATTTCTACCTCCTTGGTGCCGAATTCATCATACATTTATTTTTAATTTGATAAAAACTCATACTCGGACCTCTTTGGTGTACTTTTTTTTAAATGCTTTGCGCGCAATTTTCTTTTCACGTATGGAGGATAGAGGTAAAGAATGTTATTTCAAATGGCAAAACATTTTGAAATGCTATGAATGAATCAATTGTAATCGAATTGAAGTATGCCGAGTTAAATAATGAAATATTATTGACTACTATAATAGTAACTAATAGATAATTTCAACTACTTGTGCAGTACAAAATAATGTAGTAAATATAACATCAAATAAATAATTACTATTTTGAGAAAACATGTAGGTACAATATATTTTGAAGTCAAAACTTCTTTTGGCGCGCCAAAGACAGATTTTTCGTGGGCTGTAAATTTAATTCTAGCGTCACGCTCGGGAATGATAAGAAATCTTCGGGTAAACTCGGGACCATAGCCAATGGCCATCTAGAAATGCCTAAGCCTTTCCCATTGGCCATTTAAAAATGTGTCAGCATTTCTAGATGGCCATGCTCATAGCCACGCCCTCCGGTTTCACACGCGTAGTTTCCAAAGTAAAAATCAAATTCTGAGTTATAAGTTACCACTTCTACCGGCAGTGCCTATGACTGCCAATATTTTTCTTTCATGAATTCTGAATAGTACGTTTATTAATTTCCTTTAAAATGTACCCTGATGCAAATTTAGCGCTACTATAATTTAATGCATTTGGGCGGACACTTTTTCATGTACACATGAAACTCCTTACCTCAATCGGTCAACTCTCCATATTTTCACGTCATATTGTTATTCTTAAAACCATGGCTAAATAAACTTAAGTTTAAAACTTATAAAATTGAATACAAGTGAAAAACCGAAATACCATAATAATAAGTGATTCTAGCGACCAAGAAGTTTATTTAACGCCAACAGAATCGACTGAAACTGAAAATGCGCAAAGCGTTTAGTAATTTCCTCGCTAGGGGGGGATGAAAAATTACGTGTTACACTCGAGTGCAAAGATTTTTCACCTTGTGCCCTTTTGATTCCCTTGCTACGCTCAGGATTCTAATTTTTGAATCCCTCGCTACGCTCGTGATTCAACTTTAGAATCCTTCGCTTGCTCGGTCATCAAAATTGAGCACGCGGTTAAAAAGCCACTTTGCACTCTTGTACAACAAATAACTATTTACTTTGCAGCAGGGAATACTCTTCCGGTTTTCCCCCAGCTCGTAATTTGTTCCTATAATTCTCTTATTTTCGGATGTTTCCTACTTCCTCCTAAATTTCGTTACTTACGATTTCTATATACTGTAACTAAATATTTGAGGTATTTGAAAAATACTCACTCATACCAGTGAACTAATTCAAATTTTGATGCAGTCTGTGTTTTTGTTGTATTATATTAAAAAATCACAAAAAATCTTTTTAAATGTTAGAAATTTAGAACATATTGAAAATAACTGTAGATCCAAGTTAGTTTTGCGGTAGTAACGTACAGCTGTTCATTTGTTGAGTATTTTCATTTGAATATAACATTCAGAGATAGTTTAATAACAAAAAGAAATCCGGAAAACCAGATTGACTTTTCCGGTTTTTTTTCTGTATCATTTATCAAGGGTGTCAACATCTTTGAGTAATGATCTCAGAGCTTAACATGGTATAAATAAAGCCATTTTCTTTAAATTTTGACTTTCGCTATAATTTCTATTAGGTACTTATGTATATTTAATTTACTTTTATCTAAATAAAGATATGTATATAAATAAAACTGCATGTGTATCGTTGGCAATATTTTTTATTTCAACTCCTCAATTGCACTATAATAATATCTATCAAGGGTGTCAACATCTTTGAGTAATGATCTCAGAGCTTAACATGGTATAAATAAAGCCATTTTCTTTAAATTTTGACTTTCGCTATAATTTCTATTAGGTACTTATGTATATTTAATTTACTTTTATCTAAATAAAGGTAGGTATATAAATAAAACTGCATGTGTATCGTTGGCAATATTTTTTATTTCAACTCCTCAATTGCACTATAATAATATCTATCTATACAAAACTAAATAGTTTCACTACCCTTAATTTAGATAACATATTTACGCCATGATTTGCATAGTATTAATATTATAATTACTTAAGTAAATCGTATAAAGAGTTGTAAAGCGAAATAGATTTACATTAACCCAGCTCTAAAAAATGTATAAATATTTCGCTAAACTCAAATAGATAAAGAATAACATAAAATCAGGGAAGTGGAAAGTTTAACAAAATACAGTCTTTAGTTTAACATTGATTTGAAGAGGAAATCGGAAAGAAACATTTAATTTTTGAACAGTTAAATGACAACAGTTAACAATGTATTTAGTGGATATTATGTACATACATCTTAAAACGACTGGAATAACATCTAAGAATTGAATTAGACATTTGACACGCAGATTACGTTATTTATTATATTAATAAAGATTTGTTTAAAACATGTGGAGCGGAATTACATCTAGGTTTGGTACGTTGTGGATATGCTCTGGGTGTGAAAACTAGATTTATTCTTGTTGCCTGTCGTCTTCAACTCCGTTGGCTTTCACTTCTTTGGGAAGAGGCGACTGCAACAAACAATAGATACATATTAGAAACGATGCAAGCCTATAATAGTATGGAACTGTTCTCTTATCAAATTATTAACCGCCGTATACCAAACTCAAGAATTATCCGATTACTGTAAAATTTTGAGTTACCTACGTAGGTACACGTCTTTGATGTCAAACTGACAAGAAACTTGCATTGAACTTGAGTCACATTTAGCAAAACGACGGTCAGACAATGGGGGATCAGGTGTAGTTGTATCGTATTGCATGCATTGTATATCAATTGAAAATAACATTGATTATCTATTACTTATAAAATATCTTTTTTATCTGAGAATTCTTTACAAAATTGTATTCAAATACAAAAAGTTCAAGTATTTCAGAGTTCATAGGGACAACCACTTAAGCTTTTAAATTCACGCGATTGGAACTTATTTTGAAAATTTTACTTACGACTTAATCACTATAGAGGTAATTAAATAATTATGTATACTGCGATTAAGTCCTGTGTCATGTTTTCAATGTAGTCGCAACCAAGTTTACAAATTATGCAATTCAAGACTTTTAAATTAGCGTGATCAGAGTGAAGGTTAAACAACAAAAGTAACAGCGCTACGAGAAAAACTCTTAAGATTTGGAAACGTACATAAATTCAAGCAGATTAACTCTGAATAGCCCTTCATAAGGAAAATATTAACACGAGTCCTCATCATACATTATTGTGGAATTATAAATAGACGCAAATTTATAGTAACGGAAAAATTATAAAAATAGAATATGATTTTGTTCCAAAAATACGTTATATATGTAAATTATAAGATTTAACATTTTTTACGCAGAGGTGCAATTTTTCTGAACACACAAACTTCAGCCAGTAAACACGTATTTTGATATAATATAGTACTTTTTAATAGAGGGTAGAGCCTTTATTAAAACAACTAAATTACAATACTACATATTATAATACACATACAACACACTTAACTATATACCTAACCTACTATTTACTCTAAGCACATCTGAATTATCCACAAGGCGAAAAAAGTCAGATTTATCTCTGTAATGTTATTTCTCTGTAAACACTGAAAAACTAACAGGCTCGTACCTAATACAATTCCAAAGAACCCATAAATGACACGATTGATCTAGGTTGAGTATCGGTTTATTTAATGGAAGACGCTGCCTTTTGCAACACAGTCTTTAGAACTAAAGCAAAAGACATGGAACTTGACATTTATTTACTGTTTTCTAGGTTGTTACATAAATTAAGTTTTAAATTATGCAATTTGTATAGATAGAGTAAACTGATCTACAGAATCATAATTATATATATGTGTTAATTACATAGATTTTACCTCGAACGGAAGCAGGAACATGTTGTTGTCTGAGCGACGTCCGAAGCGGAGACGCATGGAAGGCGCGCGTACCGATCGGTCCTGCTCCTACAAAAAACAAACAAATTTATCGTTCTGAATATATTTCCTATATAGCCATATCTTCAAGTGGTGTCGATTTGATCACACAATGTAACTAAATTAAATTAAACTTGCTCACAACTGGCATCTGTTCTCGCATTTTGTAATGAAGTAAAACGAAATAAATGCAGCTTGTCGAAATAAGTTTAGTATAATTCATGTGAAATACATTTAATATAACATTGGTGGATATAACACATAATCGTAAATTAGCCCCAAGTTAGATAGACTAGCTGTCGTGAAGAATTGGAAACAACAGGTGGATTGGTAGTCAACAGAAGGAAAATGCGACGTCAGGCGCCCGTCGGGCGCCCGATGGGTCGATGACATTGAAAGGCTCGTGGGGTCACACAGGGACGAAATCACCAATTGGGGCAAGTAGCGTGCATTATACCTTGAGTGACATATGCCCAGCAGCGGGTTGAAAAAATGTAAAATGGAATGAAGATGAATTACTAAGTAGTCAATCTTCAATAAGTTAAAACCACAAATTATCAATACGTAACTAGTATCGTATCAGTAAGTCAAAAAACACTACCTTTTAGATTTTTGTCTGCTTTTCTGTTTTTGTCTTTATGAGTTCACCACTATCAAAACATTATATACCAATTTGACTATAATCTAAAATATTTATAGCTTTTTGGCTATATTGTACCTAAGTCTTGAATTAATAGTTGGAATATGTCGGTAAGACACCATATCTATTTAATGATATAACAAACTTGAACAGTGCCCTAGATTCCCGCCGCGAAACAAATTCCTTTTCGCTCAGTGTGAACACGGAATATTGTTTTCCCAAACACAAGACTCACAGATTGTTAGCAGAAAGAGGGCATCGTAACAAATCAAACCAGTGTCAGTCGTAAAGATGCTATAGTGGCTTGTTTGAGGGAATAACTTCATTACACGGGTTTACAGCGCATCAAGGGTTTACGACGTGTCGATCGATATGTCTTCGGGCTCGGATAGTGCTTGTCTTTCAATTTTATTACGAATGCGGATTTGTATTGTTTTGTAAAACTGATATCTTTCTTTCCAATTTCTTTATTTGGGCAAACCAACGAGATTTTCTGAAGATGTCGGTGAATGGATTATTCTTTGTAAAGTAACATCGTAGAATAGAAAGTAAAATTGTTGAGTTATAATGAATTTGAATAATGAAAAAGAGAAAGAGAAAAAATTGCAGTTTAAATGAAACGGCTGCCTCTCGGTAAATTAAAGTACAAAAACCAGTGCTTTGATCTGAAACATGTATGTATGTTAGAGATATTATAATTTTCACAACTTAAAGCCCCAAAATTTGCGGCCAATCGCACAATTGTGATGTCGTAGGTTCGATTCCCGCCACTTCCCTGAGTATTTTTGTAGGTGTAGATGTATTAGTTTGTCGTCACGGCCTGTAACGGTGAAGGAAAACATTGCGAGGAAACCGACATGTTCCTAGAAATTCAAATGTCATTGTAGTCATAGTGCATAATATGTCAGACGTATAAAGATGTGCTGAGGCTAATTGCAAAATATGCACAAAAAGCAATAATCAAATTAATTCAGAAATAGCTTATGTGTGTGTCAGTCCAGTCGGGGGTAAGTTTCAGCCACATCTTTCGAACATTTTCAAGGAGAGAGCACGCACGTGACCATGGCTCATTTGTGTCCCAAAAGTTTGTATAAATCGGACTGGACTGACTTTATCACACGTGAGTTACCCGTGATTTCATTTAAAACGATAATTTTAATTTTCATACTAAAGCGAATAAACTAACGATAGTTTTAAATTAAATCTATAATTACTTCTTTGGGGAAGATGTGTGGCACGGCAAGTTCGTCGGAACGGCGGCCGAAGCGCAGGCGCACTGGGGTGCGCACGTCACGAAGAGTCAACAGCTCGTCCATCTCGTCCAGCTGAAACGTTACCGTGTGTATCAAATCAACGCGCGATTAGCCGCCGAGAACATCATTGTTGCTGATTCACTTTAAATTTAGGCTGAACCGCAGTAAACAAACTATTAAATCAAATCTCTCATTGATACCACCGGTTTCTCTTAGATGATGAGATTTAGATTATACAACTTTGCTGAAATATTAAACATCTCGAGAGCACATTTGACCTTCTTGCAGTTCATTTTATACTATTCACACGTGTTTACTTCTTTGTTTTTGGTTCCGTTTACCCCAAGGGTACAAAGGGACCTTATTACTAAGATTCCACTGTCCGTCCGTCTGTCTGTCTGTCAGTCCGTCCATCCATCACCAGGCTGCATCTCATGAACCGTGATAATTCGACAGTTGAAATTATCACAGATGATGTATTTCTATTGCCTCTATAACAACACATACTAAAAACAGAAATCACAAATTACTAATATACTTCAAAAAGATAGGATAGGACACTTTGGTTTTGCGACCCTTAGTTCCGCGGACTCCAACAAGCTCTAGCGTCGCAATCGCAATTGTGACGTCTCACTAATAGTTGAATATACATATCATCGTTATCGATTATTAGTGATGTGCTTACGAAAACATCGATAAGTAGGTTCTATTGTACCATTTTATTATTTTTGATTCAAACAGAAAAAACAACATTAATTTATTTCAAAAAGTTTATTTCCTTCTTTGTAAATTATAAAAAAAATACAATGACGATAATCTGACGAATCGGGTGGCTGATCTGTTGTTAACCATATGTACCTAGCAGTAGATCGATAGATTTTTAGCAAACTCGTTTATACGCTTATTATTCTTTCGTTAGGCCACTGAAATTGATGGTCACAGTTATTAGAAAGGAGAGTCACAATTTCTCCAAGTTGTCGTTTTTCGGTATTTGTCAATAAGACGATGCGTGCGGCTGGTTGATTCACAGTCCATAAACAGTTTCGCGATTCTATGTTGAACAGTCACTGCTGTATAGGCCAAAGAATTATTTCAAAATGTTTGTAACTGAATTCAAGCTAACAGAACGAGGAGAACACAAAATACAACGTCAAATACTAAGCACACAATTTCGCCTTAATGTCAGTAGTACCATTGATTTGTACCATTGATGGTACAAATGACACAATTTTGTATCTTTAGTACCATTGATGGTACTAGAGACAATTATTTGCAGATCAGTAGTACCATCAGAAATATTGATGTATCGCTAGTACCATGAATGGTACAACTAAACAAATTTAAAGTACCGTAAAAGTGGTAATAGGGCCGGTTCACGTCAGTCTGAAACATATTATTGTTTCATGCGTCAAACGAATAAATTACTATCTAAACCTTGAACTGGAATTTTCATAATTATAGCTACAAATAATGTGCGAAGCGGCATCGACGGATGATGCTTAGGAAATGAAGATAGTACGACGTGACCGAGGAAAAGTTTTGTTATTTGAAGGTTTCCAATATTATTTTCATGCCAAACATGAAAATGGTAACTAACACAGTTACCATTTTTACCATTGGCGATGCAAAAAATTTAAAAAACCTGAAAAATGTACCGGAACTGGTACGGCAGGTATGTTTTTTTTATACGGTAGGTATGTTTATTTTTTATACGGATTAGGTTTGCGTTTGACCACGATCTCACCTGATGCTAAGTGACAATGTGTTGTAGGATTGAGCATGTTTACCTAGAAGATACCACTTAATCACTCGAAACTTAAATACTACCAGATTGTAACTTTTGGGGGCTTCGGTAAACAGTTCCAGCGCTTGGCAGTACATATGCATCATAAATGTGGAAGCAACATCTATCTATGTGAAATAATCACTCTTTTGAGTTTTTTTTTAATAATTCTCATTCAAGTAATTTCATACTGTGAACTTAACATAACTGCAACACAGCCTGATATAAGCATATCAGCATCATGCTGCTTGCCTATGACTCTATAAATAAGTCAGAGTTAGAAAAATGTCGATCCCAAGTTCGTACTGAACTAAAGAACTTTTTTTCTATACTAAATGTCAAAAATGTAATTACGTGGAATATCTTTACTTTTCTTTAATGGTACTAAAGATACAAAGTTGTATCACTAGTTCCATAAGTATCGGTTGACAGTTACGGGGGAATATCTTCATTTTTCTTTAATGGTACTAAGGATACAAAGTTGTGTCATTTGTACCATCAATGGTACAAATCAATGGTACTACTGACATTAAGGCACAATTTCGAACGACAAATAAAATATTTGATTCATAACGTTAATTCGATAATTTCATTTCTTGGTTTATGGCGTCTACGACTTCGTCGTTATTCTGCCAGTGTCCGTTTCATGAAAGTTTCGTAAACGGTTATGGAGTTTAATAAAAGAATAAAACGCGGTTACATATGGTTTGGATAAGTTGTTTTTACTAAAACAAACAGAAGACTGCATATGATATAATCAACACCGAGTTAGTAATATGTTTCATAACGTTCATCTTTGCCTCTGTTTCAATGACACTGACATTTAATAATATCTCGAAAATTACGGCGCAGCTACAAGATGGCGTTTAAGATGGCAAGGACGGTCACCCTCCTGACAGAAATAATTGTCCGGTGCAATAACAATAAATAAACGTAATTTTTACTCGCTCGTCAACAACGTCTCCTTGAACGTAAACTTGTCCCAAAAATTTGAAACACTAAACTTAAAACAGTTAAATACGCCTATAATCGATTAATAAATACGCTTAAATGATAAAAATAACAAACAAAGTAACTTGAGCTGCTATAAAAAATATTCGGGGCAGATTTGACAAAATAAGTCACAAGGGAACATTTATCAACCACAAAATTAGCGGCGACGGACAAAAAATAACATTTTGTAAACTTGTGTAAAATTAGTAGGATGATACAGAACCCTTCGTGGGCGAGCCCGACTCGGACTTGGCCGGTTTTATTTTGAATACATATTTTGGTATCCTGAAATAACAAGACAATATGAATTGCCCGAA
Organism: Ectropis crepuscularia; assembly: GCA_963693475.1. NCBI lineage: Eukaryota > Metazoa > Arthropoda > Insecta > Lepidoptera > Geometridae > Ectropis > Ectropis crepuscularia. The sequence continues at coordinate 12,851,936 of OY856346.1, forward strand.
ATTTGAATCATCTCCCAAATGTATCGCATGCTGTTTCGTATCTCCCACTCGCATCATACCCACTTCGAATAAATTTACAACATTGTATACCTATGATACAAATTGAATATCAAAATCCTACGTTTATAGGATCATAATTTTCTCCGTTCAATCATGTTTATCTACCCGTTGTTCAATTATGTACATTGCGAAATGGATAAACTAGACCCGATGTATAAATCACTTTGGTTTCGGAGGCATGAACCCCTTTAACAAGGGATAAGAAGGGACTTTATAAAATTGGAGATGAAAGGATGGTGAAGCTCGGAGATCGTATGAAAATACTGATTTATCATAGATTGCAAGTTGAGTCGATTTGAGTGTGGGTTCATTAAGTGGTTGAAGTGTTAACGAGTTTGTCAACATAGAAATTCTGCATTTTCTCGTATTTCAATTGAAAAAAGCTGTAGCAAAAAAGAAAACATCGAGAGGAAACTGGCGTGTTTCAAGAAGAAAACATCTTTCGACGGCATGGGCTAGCGTGATGGATTATGGCTTGACCCTCTCTTGTGAAGGAAGGAAAAATAAGAAAGGTAAGCTAATTGCGCTTCTGTATAATAAAGGTACCTGAACCTATTTCAAAAGATGGAATATTGCACCAAGTTCTACATTCTGTCAATAATGTGTGCTGTAGTCAGACTCTATGGAATAATGAAGGACTCGCTCGTGTGAAATTGAATTACCGAAAAGGATCAGTGGTTTATGAAATTAAGGCGTAATTCGCTCAAAAGATAAAAGGTGGGTAAACCTACCCGTCCATTGTCTACCGAGATCCATGTCAAGATATATTATGACAATAAGATTTTTTAAAGATATCGTCTCATATCTTTCAAACAGAATTACAGGCTCTCCCGAAATGTGGGAGCAACACAATATGCGATTAAGTCTTTGACAAACGAAGTAAAAGAAATTGTGGTATTGCTTACAAAAGGCATTCATTTTGAGGACACGGGAAGTTGTCATCTCGGCAAGTATTCCGTCATAAGCACACATTTAGATAAATATTGGATTGACTTGAAAAGGGTTGGTAGATTAAATAATATAGAGACATTTCGACAAATATTGCTTGTTTTATTATTTTTCTATGGAAATAAATGGATTATTGCCATTTGTGTACGCGGGGGCGATACGACTGTACGCCACGTTTTTAATAAGTAGACACATGTTCAATCCATCAAATTTCCGAGGCACATAATTTTATTAAATTTCAGTACTTGTTTGCCAAAGCGGATCATAAGCATGTTATGATGTTTGATTTTTTATTGGTTACTAAAACTTGGTTATCATTAAAGATGTATGCGTATTTCCAAAGCCCGTTAACGAGTATAAGTAAGATATCGGAGTACAAATGCCACAGGTCTCTTTAAAAATAAAAAAGTGCGTGTCGCAAAACCTTTTCGAATCCAGAAAAATACATGTTTGGTCTTACGTATATCACCCGTGTATTTTATTAACATTTATTTATACAAAATACATAACGAGACATCAAAAGTCCAAATCACAGACCAGCAGTGCAATGCACTCGTCAGTCAGAGATATAAAGGGATTGATGTGTGTGTCCTGTTATTTAAATTATTATTTTTTAAATATTATAGATAAAGTGAAGACACTCGTCTGATGGACATAATACCTATAAACTATTCATTATAATATGTTTCGGTACTTCATTGTAAACTATAATCTTTTCTATGTAACCTACTGCTAGCTATGGACCTCTCTTTTGAAGAACCATCTGTATGAATACTTTGAATTTCGAATAGGTAATATACGTTGATATATTCAAAATATTTCGAGTGTTAAATTGAAGCAAATCACGTTTATCAGTCTGCCTGCGAGTTTCACCCTTTTCAAGCGCCTCACACACTCGTCGGTACCTAATTTATCCTTAACGAAGTACTCATTAAAATTTATGGAAGTACGTTAAATATTTGATAAGTTGGTTCGTTAACTAAACCATCATTCCGTTTTCAGAAAGTTTTTTATGAAATTCCATTGTTAGATCAGATTAAATTACGTTTTTGAGCCTCTCAAGATGGAAATTCAACTTTCTGTTTTAACACAATACGATGTTATACTTTGTTAAGCATAATGTTTGAAGGTAGAACGTACACCTAATGGGTGGCGTGAAGTATTATTCTAATACTATTTGTTACACTATATTCTCCGGAATTCTAAATTTTTTTAGAAAAAATGACAATTGGGATAATGGATGGGTCAAAAATATACAATTTTAATCAGTCCGTGAGTTATTCCGTTATTCTCACGTAAAATAGTATAAACTAATACTATCCGGAGTCGAACTATTGTATTACTACATATTTATATTAAAATAGATGATAGATTTTACAGGGATGTTTCATTTACCAAAGATACTGAAACTGGAAACTAGGTGAGGTAATTTTTAACTTACGCGATTTGAACTGACATTGTAAGCATTACATAGGACTTAATCACGATCTAAATTGTTATATAATTACTTCGACGATTCGGCAGCGTTATAACTAGTTCCCACAACGTTTCGTCAGCGTTCCAACGTTGTAACGCTAACGAAACGTCGAGGTGTATACTCGTAGTTCGGATAATTTAGGTCCTGTGTAATGTTTTCAATTCGTTGTGTACGTACGGTGGGTTCAACGGGCATGTCGGGGTCGGAGCGGCGGCCGAAGCGCAGGCGGCGCGAGGGAGAGCGCACGGACTTGCGCGCGAGCGCGTGCCCGCCGAGCGCGTCGTGCTGCGCTAGCAGCGCGTACAGCCCGCCGAGCGCGTCCCACCCGCTGCGGCCCGCGGCCGACGACGCTGGAAAAACGACTCTAGTTAGCTCAGCAATAACGCCTAAAATCTCTGTTTCTATCTTATCACACTTGTACACTTTTCAGCGCGTCCCAGCCGCAGCGCTGGAAAAACGTAGAGTCGTTTGCAATAATATCGAAAATGTATGTTTCTGTCTTACTCTGGGATGAACGACACGAGTTAACTCAAATGTCTGTTTCTATCTTTTTCTGGGATAAACAACACTCATTAGCTCAGTTACGCTGAAAATGTAAATACTTATCTTTATCACACTTTTATACTTTTTAACCGACTGCCAAAAAAGGAGGAGGTTCTCAATTCGATTGTAAATATTTTTGTATGTGTGTTACGCGATAGGTCTACCAATTGGGATGACGACAGGGTCAAAAATACACCTATTAAATTAGTTCGTCAGACAGATTGAGAAAAAATATGAGAAACGTATTTTTTTAATTTGTGAAGCATCAGAAAAATACGTGTATAATATTTTTGAAGTGAAAACTTCTTTAGGCGCGCCTAGACAGATTTTTCGTGGGGTGTAAATTGGATTCTAGCGTCACGCTCGGGTATTCTGGTAAACTCGGGACCTTGGCGATTGGGCATCTAGAAATGCGTCAGCCAACGGGAAATGCTGAAAGGGCGTGGCCTCGCCATCATGGCATGGCCATTTAGAAATGCGTGAGCCAATGGGAAATGCTCACGCATTTCTAGATGGCCATGCCATGATGGCGAGGCCCCGTCCTCCGGTTACACCCGTGTAGTTTCCAAGGTAAGCTATCAAATTCTGAGTCATAAGTTTTCACTTCTATCGGCAGTTCCTATGACTGCCAATTTTTTTTATTTTATAATCTAACTGACGGACTGATTAGTTTTTTTCAGTCGTCTCGCCTATTGTGAATCGATTTTGATCGTTCTTTATATGTTTGGTAGATCGTAGTGCAGAGGTGGTCCCAAATACATTTTATCGAAACTAGTGAAGTGGTAAGAAAGAAAACAAATTATTATGTTTTTCACACTTTAAATGTAGATACAGTTTCAAAACGGATCATAGGCCTCAAACTCCAGCTGTAGACCGCAAGCGACAGTACTAGTTTCTATGAAATCGATTCATTGCAATTGATCGATTAAAATCGGCAACACTGCGGCGTGCGTAAAAACTACTTAGTTCACTTCTTATAAGTTTATTGAATTGGAACAATAGTAACGATCTAGTTTAACTGCAGAAGTTTATGGTAGTAAAACAATGAAGACAGTGAGTAATTACAGTCGCAAACTTCTTCTTTGTAAATCGTGATTGAATTACTCTCGGCTAGTGATGGCGTTGTATTGTAACGCATCGTAACTTGTATGGAATTCAGGGGTAGAGTTTTAATTTGTTTTGTAATTGTCTACATTGTTTTGCGGCTCTTTTCGTGTAAACCATACATTTGCATTTGTCAATTCTCAAAAAATAAAAAGCGCATTTTGATATTTAAGGAAGAAAGAAAAAGGTAAGTAGGAACGAAACTGAAAAAAATAATTACATAACGTGTTTTAAAAAAATACATATGTACGAGTAGGTAAATTTTTTTGGCGGGTTAAATAATACTGTGAATATTTTATTTATTTTTTTAATATTGGTGGACAATTCACACCCAACACCATCTGACCCCAAACTAAGCAAAGCTTGTGCTATGGCGGCCAGATAACTAATATAATACTTATATAGTTCTAAATACATACTTATTATACATAGAAACACCCAGACACAGTGCAAACATTTGAATTCATCACACAAATATTTGCACTGGGTGGGAATCGAACCCACGACCCTCGGCTTCGCAGGTAGAGCTACTACCCACTAAGCCACGAGGCCGGTCAAATTTTAGACTTAGGTACTTTAGACCAAATTTTAGATAGCAAAATGACAAAACTATTTTGTCTTTGGCTGTCCCAGTCAGTGAGTATGCTCACTGAACCGTAGGTCATGGGTTCAATTCCCCCCCAGGACCAACATTTGTGTAATGAATACGGATGTTTCTTTTGTGTTTCTATATGTATATCACTAACATGTATTTCAAATTATAGTTTTATTATACCATCTTTCTGGCTTTTTGCTTAGTTTGATGCTACATGGTGTTGTGTGAAAAAATGTCGACCAATATTTCATCATCATCAACAGCTCACTAAACGTCCCCACTGCTGGGACTCGGGGCGTTCTCTCGCAAGGAGACAGCTACCAATATTTATATTCATTTAATTTGTTTCTATGTATAATGAGCATGTGTTTACAACCAGGTATATAAGTACTATACTTATCAGATATCTCCCCGCCATATTACAAGCTTTGCTTAGTTTGGGGTCAGATGGTGTTGTGCGTGAATTGTCCAATAATATTTTTTAATTATTATTATTAATTAAGTATCGTGCTATCCACATCAGACGTGATGCTTTTCATCAGTCTCCGATTTGGTTGCCTCGTCACTCTACAATCTAAAAGAAATGTTTATGCCAGGTAAAAGTCTTCGTCTACCTGAATTCTGTTTTATCAACAGTGCCTGTTCAACCAAATAACATAATACGTCCCTACGTATAAGGGATAAGTGCGCACTTGATACGCATTTACCGTATGCGCGATGAAATAGGTTAAGAAACTTAGGCTCAACTCTTAATCATTACCTTATTAGCAATTAAATGAGATGACAAAGGGTATTTTTAACAATCAAATTTTCAAGGATCAATTGCAGTAGCATTTTTATAGACAGTAACCTAAATAAGGCGATGCGAGCGGTGCTAGACACAGGGCCCAGGACCCTAAAATAGGGCAGAACGCAGAACATTAATTACCCTAGCATGTTCCAAAACTTATCAAGATTATTTTGTTGAGGAATTAACATACATCATCCGGGTATGATATAATATTTTTCAAAGTACAGACATTATACCAACTACAATCACAGTTGGGTGTTATACATGTAAAGTTTTAATTTATTTCAAACTTTTATTTGTTTGGGGCTAAATGTTATGTGAAAAAACATGAAACATAAAATATTTTATTTAAATATACCTATAAGTTGTTGACGTTAGAAAGCTAGGAGACTTGGATTCAATCGAGAGACGTGCCAAACGCTTCATAGACAACGACTCCCTTGTTCGTAAAGGACTTGAACATCGCCGCAAAGTTGTAAGTTTGTCGGATACACTTCGGAGTGTTTGCAGCTGCCATGATTCAACAATTTGCCCTTTTTTCTATCAGACTCGTGTACCAAAAAAGCTATATCGTTTCATAGGTGATGTTCCACTCGAATGAAGAGATTTTCTCTTAGCATTGTAAAGTGCAAACCTATTTTCGATTTTTATACTATATACGAAAAATTTTATACTGTACTTCACTAAAAAAATTGACATGGTTTTGACTTGTGTAAGTCTTGTATATTTATGTTTGAAATATGGCAGATAATGTTCGTATTGATGAGACCATCAAATTGTCACATAATATGTTCATCGTCGTCGTGTCACGTAATCCTAACATCATTCTTTTCATCAAGTGCCGCTTGTACTTGATACACAATATTATTGTCGCTCCCTTGATGGGACCCGGAAAATGAGAAGGTGTTACGAAGTTAGGTGCTGCCCAAATAATCCCCTTGTAAGCCGAGAGTTTTTATGTTCAGTTAATAACAACACGCTATCGTTTCAAAGAGTACTTATTGTTTAAAATGGACAGTGCATTTATCTTGATATTAAATATGTTTGAACGAATTTATAAGGAAATCCAAACACATGTTTTAATAATTATATAAAATAATTTATTTTTATATTATAGAATTAAGGGGCTAACACGACATGCTCCTGATGACAAATAGCATGCCACAAAACATTGTCACGCAGTTATTTAACATTAAAAGGTCAAGTCTCTGCCTATCATCGGTGTGGGCTCGTCACCTTTTTTTCATCTTTTTCCCAGAAATTTCTTTGAAATATTGCCCCTTAAAACGGTACACAGTAATATTTGTTCTTTACTGGTTGGCGGAAGAATAACTGGTAAAGTTGGGCTCGAAGAGTCTTGCCGATACACAAACAATAATTTTAGCTTGTTCTACTCGTACTATGTTCTGTAGACATTACTGTGATGTTGCAACAAGACGATAACAGTTGTACACTATTTAAATTTGCACTTTCTTTTAGATAAAAACTTCACGTTCTATAGTAGAAGATCTGGTATATGTATCTGCATGAATTCTATTACACGCATAATGTTCTTGCACTTGTTTTCTTGTAGATAGATCTGCAAAAAATACACAACAAAATAGCCATATTAATAATAAGTGACAGATTAGCTCTTGAGTAATATTGTTTAGAATTTTGTTCCCTTTTCAAAACGGTGGTTTGTAATGGTAATGGTAATATTGTCACGAGTTCCATTGTTTTTTTCCCCGTCTTACAAAATGTCCATTGCGCTTAAAAAGTTTTCATTTCAATAATTTTTTTCTGATATTATAATGTCGTCAGATTAGGTGCGTGTATCGTATATACTACTTAGGTATTATTGCCCGTAGAGACTAAACTACAGTAAGAAATTGGTCTCTGATACTCCACTCTATCTGAGCCCCAATAGAATCAATAGTTGGTATGGAACGTAGATAGATACTCGTACTCATATAAAAATGATTGTAAAGGTTTCTCTAACGTTGCAACTTTGTAAGCATTTGCGATATTCAAACAGAGCAGTACGGTACGGTATACAATGGAGAGGATTTCTTGTCCGCATTTTATTCATGCTTGCCCTATTTAGCCGCCGCTTCAATGGAATCGATGACAATCGAGACTTTTCTTCTTTTGGTATAAATTTAAGCTACTTATGGGACTAAAATTCTAAATAAGGACTTCCTCATAAGCGGAATTTTTAAGAACATCGAAACTGAGATAGCGGTCAAGTGCAAAGTAATTGTCGATAAAAAAAATTAGGTCATTGTGGTTTCTATTGGCTTTATGATTACTAACATGGAATAATCCTCTATGTAGTACATTTTAATTATCCTTAAAATCATCATCTTCATAAATTACTTGTTCATACTTTTTGGACTAAAAATAATTGTTTAATTTTTTTTTAACGTCAGTGGATGCTATTACTTTGTACGATTTATTTTTCACTGTTAATTAAAAAGTCTTTTTAAGTTCTGCCATCTAATTTTTAATTAACGCGAGTTCAAAATAAGCGGCCTAATTAACAGTTATAGTTTTCTAAGTTAAAATGTACACTTTTATATGAGAGCTCTTATTTTGTAAGTTAAGCTTTTTTATAAAAGTAAACTGCTCAGTGTAAGTATAATTAAATAAATTGGTGCTGAGAACGTGCCATTTTCAATCGTGAGGTATATTTGAATCCCGCTTGTGCCTGCGATTTAAAAAAAAATTAACATCAGTTGTCCCACTGCTGGGCAAAGGTATCCCCCAATGCCTTCCAGTTTATCATTAACTGGCTTTAAAGTTAAGGGAAAAATCATGCAGGAAGTCCTGAGAATTACTCCAATAAGGAAGTTTCTTACCACTCTCGTAACGTTCATACGTAATAAGAACATATTAACTGTAGATTACGTTGCCTGAGTAGATCCTCGGATAGATATGATCTGGGTGTCTTCAAGTTGAAACGGTTACTTTTAGAAAAGCGTGCTCCATTGTAAAATGCTTCACTCTACATGCGAGATGGCGGTCCAGTGCAAACTAATCATCAGCTAAAAAAGTTAGAAACACATGACATCCGCCAACTAACACTTGGCCATAGTGATGGATTGCTGCTTAATTTATTTTTACCTTGTGTGAGTAGGCTCTGGATATCTTTCGTGGTAATACAAAATATGTTATCTAATATCATGCTGTGTGCCAAGCTTTTTAATCGACTTTGCGAAGTTTCCATTAATCTCTGTACCCTATGATATACTCGCTCATGGCAACCTTGAGGCAACACTTTCACGCTATATCCTTTCACGTGTAAAACTGACTATTGACCCATTGAACTGTGAGTAATAAGGTAACAAAAAATTGACACATTCTGCTGTAACATGTCGACGATAATAACATTCCATTGTGTCAGAGGGTAAAGGCGACGAACTCGAGTCCGTGTCTTGATCCATATTTCATTCTTTTGACACTCTGAGGAAGTCTCGGCAAGGTTCTTTAATTTTAGCTACTTACTAGTCGTTCGTGATCGGAATTTATTAATTTATTTTCTTTTGTAAAACTTAACCTTGATGAACGAATACAACGAACGAAGTGGTTTTCCCTGTTTTTTAAGCAAACCGTACTTTGAAATGTGTCGCCTGAATCTATGTTCTCTGATAGACACAAAACATATAGGTATGTTATGCCTTCAAATCGACAATGACACAGCGACGCCCAGGTTCAAGAACACGTGCATAAATGGCCTTAACGGCTTATCAATATCTACAAAAGTCATTTTTTTTAGTATTTTTATTTTTTACAGTTATTGCATTATACTCGCGTCGCTTACTATTGAAAAATAAACGTCTAAATCACAACTCTGAAAAGGAACTTAAACTGTGATCGGTTTATTGCAGTGTCCCAACAGTTTATATGATAAAATTATTGTTCTAACCGTTTTAACTCGGTAGTTAATAGATTACGTGACGACAACACGCCGACTAGATTTACTCGTTATATCGTCCGCGTGTTTACACCCGAGATTACATTGTTACTGTTTCGGATTAACAGATTGACAAATTCACCCCTTTGATACACATAGCACGCACGGGAATGTAATTGAATCAGGGTTTGGTAAATTTCGATAGTTTGATAGTAGTAGATAGTAACGTAATTCGGTTGATAGTAGATAGTAACGCAATTCGTTTGTGTAATGGGACTAAACTCTTGCGTCTGTTTTGTACAGTTTAATCAAAAGGAGTAGATGTTTTTAATGCAATACTTCCAAAAATACAAAATATGTCGGGTTTTTTCGTTATGGACTTATCATAAAATGCAGGAAAGGGATGTGAGGGTTTTAGTGCCTTGTAGCTGTTACACCTGACACTACTCGATCACTCGATCTGGTAAAATATTAGGTTCGGGTGGTTTATCTAAATCTACGGAAGATATGTGTAATCTTAAGTATATCTATAGGTATTACTCGAAGTAAAGTTAACAGCAAAATAACACAAGTGTCATTTTTTTTTAAAATACTATGAATATAACCGCTGATTGACGAATATTTGACTCATATTACATTTTATCGTCTCTGTAGTGAATAAAGCTTGAAGTGATTGTACTCTGTTCCGAGGGAAAAGGTAGAATAAGAGACAGGTATGTAGATTGCGAGAACAATCCTGTGATAGATTATGCTAATGACGAAATATCGGAACCAATATTGTCGGTTTGCCATTTTGCTAGAATACTAAAAACATAAACTCAACAGTGACTCAAGTAGTCTTATTTTGGCGTATTTTTTATCCAATAGTGTTAATCCCTTTTCTTATGTTTCCTCATTCCTTAATTCTGAATAAAACTCTAGATTGGATGGCGTCACTTACGATTAGGCTATTTAGGTATTAGCTGTGTGTTCGCACTGTGACTAACGTCTCTTGTTTAACGTATCTATTACGGGGAGTAGGTTGGTTTACTTAACATTTTCACTATTTGGTTTGTTCCACCCACCCCAGTTTGCTTCGACACTGTTTTGTACGTAGGTCTCCTACCTCTAATATTTACAATCAATACAAAAAAAAAATGAAATTATTCAGTATCATATCAATTTCATCAGCTGTTTGATTCCCATAATCCAGAGCTTTACATAGTTTAGGACTAGATGACGTCTTGTGAGAAATTTCTACTAATTTTCATTTATTTATCAATTAAATAACATTTTAAATGAATATCATGCATGTGAAAATTTCGGTGTTTAAACATAGCTCAGTTACGTCCGAACAAATAAACTGACCGGGCCGACATTTATGTATAACTCTAATAGCATATACATATATATTACTTATTAACTTGAAAAATGTAGAATTATTTAGGGCATACACTGTTTCAAAGTAGCGGACAGTTCCTAGTAATAGTTTAAACAATAAACATACTACAAGACGAAATTATTCTTCCGTTGGTTTTTTTTTACTTTCCTTTTTAAATCAAATGTGAACGTAAAATTCACTTACAAATTAACTATCTATTTTATGCAGTTTTTTTTATAAAGAAACACCTAATAGAAACAGATACCTAACCGGATGGTAAGTAGTAAGCACCACTTATCATCAGATGAGCCAGCAACAATCTTGAGCCACTATCAGATGAGGACTCCTGCTAAGACAAAGACATCGTAAATAACTTTTCTCTTTTTATCATTATCAACAGCCCACTAAACGTTTCCACTGCTGGGACTCGGGACCTTCTCTCGCAAAGAGAGAGTTAAGGCCATAATCCACCGCGCTGGCCCAGTGCGGTTTGGTGGATGACACATTGACACATGACTTCGAAAGATTCTAGGTACATGTCGGTTTCCTCACGATATTTTCGTTCACCGTTTTAAGTTAGCGGCACATGATTTCGAAAAGACAGTGGTGCGTGTGGGGTTTGAACCCGGGGTCTCCGTATCGGCAGGCGCCGTTCTCCCGGCTAGACCAGCCGTAACTTTTCTCTTAATGTAACCTTATTCAATTTAGGGAATTTGCACAATATGTAAGATGTTTACGTACTGACTAGAAGTCATAGGGACTAGTTAAGAGTTTGTACTTCACTACGTAACAAATTCATTATACTTAGGTGGCCTCGAAACTAATTAACCTTGGATAGCCTTTCTGTTCAACAAGTATTTCAAGAGAGTTCACTTCAGCTTCAAAAGATCCTTTGGAAAGTAGTTTTGGTGTCAAAGGCAAGTTTGATTTACGAAACTTTACTGACAAAGTAATCGGATTGTTGAACCGATTATAACTATTACCGATTTACACTTTAAGAGTTTTCTCCAAAATTTCGAGGGATTCAACGGTTAACGAACGCAGGTTCACGAACTGAGAATTATCTAGGAATTTAATAAAGATGTTTGTTTTAATATAAAGTTTTTAATTTCTCAAGAACTTTATCTATTCCAATCGAAAAGCTAATAAAACAAATAGTTTCGCTCTGTCGAAAAGCTTTGTCTAAAGCTCAGTAGGATTCTTTCAAATGTAACTGTTCCACATAGTTAGAAAGATTCATTTCAGATTCTTCCAGTCGTAAGGGGATTGAGGGATGCAATGTAATCATCTTGCAATCCAGTTTTAGCGCTCGTTGCTAAACTGGAAGTCGCACGGAAACCATTACAGGATTTGGATTTATTTCAAAGATTTCGTTTTCATGTGAATAAACTTCAGTAGGTACTTACTATTAATTGAGTTTAGCTATGAGTAAAAACATATAGTAATTTTAAACTAGCTACGCCACGCGGGTTTAAAATTTGAACGAAAAAAAAAGCATATGAAGACGCAGTCTATCTATTAAACACTCATACTTACGAATTTTGGTAATTAGAATACTAATTAAAATAAACACAACACGACATTTTAATAACATGTTAGGACTAAAAGTCACACCTAATTAATGCAGAGAAAGGGTATTTTTGTTTACTGCTAAAGGCCGATTTACATCAGACGAGCGAATGCTCATTCTATCCCCACTGTATCAAATTCATTTGGTGTAAACAAACGTAGAACATTCCTTCGTTGTTTTGTTTGCGTTCGCAAAGATTCTATGGAATATATAATATGAAAACGCTAAGAATGATCTTTCGTTTACATTAAAAGATCGAGAAAGAATGCTCTTGTTCCAGCTCTAGCTCTATGTTTGTTCAGTTTAAATCGGCCTTCACACATTGTTTCTGTTTGAGTAGATGCGGGAGTAAGGCGATGGCGCCTCAGAGGGCTCGCGGTCACCCTTAACTTGACTGTGGATGGTTTATTATTTTAAATTGCTTAAATTAGACTTAATATTTTTGACTAACTGTAGCGGTGGTACGAAAATAGTATACGCTAATGAATTGACGTGTAGATATCTGAAATTTAAATTTGTTTAGAGTTTTTTGTTATGAATAAGTAATTAAAGAAATAAAAAAATTTAAGCCCCTGACATTTTATGGGGACGACCATCTTGGATTCGAAATTTATCGTAGTATATCTATATATTCCAATAGTCAATCCCATTGATTTGATACCCATGTTGAGGGAGTTGTGAAAAAAGTTTAATTCGAAATTTTGTGGTGGCTGCTACCTTGGACCGATCAAACATAGTTAAGAACACTCGCGACTTTTCAAACATAGCAATCAATATCAAAATCTGTTCATCCGTCTAAAAACTACGATGCCACAGATTTATAACCCCCTGTAGTTTTTGCGTCGGGGATTAGAACGATGGATTTCGGTCATCTTGGAATTATTATTAACTTTCTAACCAGCAACAACCCATAGACCGGAGAGATGATCCTATTATTTTAGCGAAAATCCTCAATTCAGCAGTTAAATAGCTTATGGATACTGTCTGTTCAGCTTACTGTCATAAGACTGTAGCGCCTGAGCAGCAGAGGAGGGCAGGTTGCAGACCGCGGCGAGGCTGCACAGGGCAAGGGCGAAGGCGCAACTCCGGGACATGGCTGGAACAACAGACAATATATAAATCAATAAGTAAATTTAATAAAAGTCAACCAAACTTCAATGTTAATTTTAAACATCCTGATCTAGAAAAAAAATTGACTAATTGATTTGTCCTCCAAAACCTTGCAACCTTGCTTTATTTTATAAAATATGGCCAAGAATATTTAATTTGTCTGCCATGTCAGACAAAACATGATAGGTACTTTAATATTTTTATGACCTATGATTTATCACGCATGCTGTGAGCCTAATTTACTTGTAAGAATAATTATATATATTTTGAAGCTTACGCTAACCTTTGTATAATGTATTTCAGCTAAAAAATGCTATGATGATTTACCAAAGTTGACATAAAATGGAACCAGAGCCTAGATTACATGTGGACGCGTAGTATTCAAAAGACTTCATAAATTGCTTCACATTTGTTTCCGTTTCAGCTCAGAAAAATGCAATTTGTCCGAATTACCCACACGAGGTCCTTTATAATCGTACACATTTGTGGGCAACAGATGTTGCCGGGCATTTTTACTGTCACCAATTTTATATCATGTCGCTGTTTCCGAAATAAATAAAAATCTGCTCGGAAATATTAAGCCGGCACGACAAAACATATTGTTTTTTATTAAACATTGTAAACGCATTATCTAAATCTGTTCGTTTTTCCTCATGTAGAATCAGCTGTCAATAAAGGCTGACAGAGATGTTAACTTGCCAGCTCAACAAGTTAGGCTAATGTGCGTGATGTGATTCAGCTTACGACCGCGGCGCGGCGCGGGTGCCACATGTGACGTCATCAATCACGCTTATCTCACCCTCTACGAAGGCGCATCACACGCACAACACAATTTACAATTTATTTGTATGCTAAAGTGGAAAAATAAATAGCCTAATACTTGGGCAAAAGTATAACCTTCGTTTTAGTATGCGTGCTACGAACAAGCTACGTGTGTCGTAGCACGTCGTAGCTCGCATGTTTCATTTGTTATTCTGCAAGGGAAAAAAATCTTTCATAACTGTAGCAAAATACGTGCTAGGGCGTATTATTAAATATCATGAGTCAATTATGATAGTAAATTGCTATTATCATTATCGCTGAAATCGTGGTGGTTGCGTCGTATTATTAAGCCCCGTTAAATCGTAGATCGTGACTAGATTTAATTAGTTATCAACTAAGTACACAACTAGATATTTGGCAAAATAAATATTTACATATTTGTTCGGTCATTATTTACTACAATGACAGGATTCTACTATAAAAAATAATCATTTTATTTCTTATTGTTAAACAAAAGGGGTGTAAATTTCAAGTTTTGTCTTTCGGTGTTTTTATGTGTGATTCTCTGTACCGGCGTACTTCCGGAATCGATCGAACAATTTGAAAACTTTTCTCATCAGCTTAAGTAGTTATAATTAACACCCGCCTCTGGCCAATTACGAGTCAAGTGTGTGAGATGCAGTGCCCATCTGCACACAGCAGCGGGGGAATGCACGAACTTTACCTCGTCATAACTTTACAATTGGTTTAGAATTTACAATATGAGTCCATACTAACGCAAACATATACTATGTCAGTGAGCACAAGAATTATTTGAATTATTATTAAGTGTGTATAATTTTTTTAAACTTTTCTGAGCGGAGATTGACGCGACGCGTGACCCAAAATTTACTGGTGTTTTTTGGTTCAACGTGCAATTCGTCAATGACATTCAGTATGGTAAAGCCGCCAACATGCCGAGCATGCTTTTGACTGGTAGTGGGCACGATCATTGATTGATTTATGGATGTACTTATAGTTAGTAGTAAGTTAGGAACGAGACAAAATTTGACGAAGACTTTTTTTTGTAGTGCCGCGGTTATTAGCGGCTATTTCTATTTAAATAGCGGGTAAATTCGTAAATAATCTAAAAATATTTTGCTGATGTATTCCTTACATATTTGCTTTATTATACTAAAGTTGGGTATAGAGCCAGGATAGAAAAGTTAACGGTCTATCAGTTAAGAATTCAAGGTCTCGAAGAAATTGCAAACTTCAAGAACTATCCATTTTGTAATTGGTATCAATGTAAAATGTGTTTTAAGTAGATTAAATAGAGTGGCCTTCGTGTCAACAAGTATTTAGCTCTTCTAAGAATAAACACAAAGCGTCATGTCCTCATGTCACAAGGTCCATAGATCTTGTAAGCCGAGTAATAGGTACTTAGCACTACAAAGCTGCAGAATGTCATAGCAGGACGGGCAGCAAGAAAATAATGACGGTTAACATAGACGGGTCGGGTTGGCTGTCGTTATTTTCTTTCGCTCTGTTGCGAGATGCAGCCATCTCTCGTCCAGCGGGCACATTAATATTTCATGCTTGCGTGGTGGCTACCTTAACGACATCGTACTAGACTCACACAGAGCATGCCTCCACACGAATGTAAAAAATACGTATTATGATGTGAAAATTTATTTAGTGACGATGAGCACTTTTAAGCAGGATATAATCTTATGGATTTGCGTCAACGACGTGCTTATGTAGCGGTGTAGTGTCGGAGCGGCGGTGGAGCGGGACGTTTCGTTGGACGCTTTTTGTATGGGTGCATTCTTGTCACTTGGTTTCACTAACATAACAACAGTTAGTATACCAGTAGCTATATAGCTGACGTATTTAATACTAAAATTTTAAGTAATAAGTTTTCACTTCTATCGACAGTCCCCATGACCACCAATTTTTTTCACACATTTATACTGTGTTTAAAAATACGAATTTGTTTTAAACTCACTCTCTAACTACGTCTCATTAAAAGAAAGTTTACGTAATTTCGTCACTAAATGCTAACGGAAAGAAACAACACAAACTTGACAAATAACCACAGTTACATTTTTAAATAACTTTCATGTGTCATGTTCTAATACTTGAAACGTTAAACTATAATTATTCGGAGATATTATTGTACACGAAACATTAATCAATGAGATAAAATTGTATTTTAGTTTCTACTACTGTTTTTTCCTGACAAAACTTAAAATTTTAGAAAACATAAAATGGCATACGAGTAAAATTACATTTTCCTGAAATTGAAAGCTTGTGGTTTCCGGCTTTCCGAGAAATCGAATTTACGTTCATTTGTAATCAAGGCAAGCTCACGTTTTTCCATACAATATTACTCACACGAACAAAGAAAACCTTTGACCATTCCGCTTATTAAAGCATCCGTCCATAATTTTCAGTAAAGGTCAGTGCTATTACCATAAGTAATATGAATAAAGCTACCATCCAACCCGAATACTCGTACTTAAGGAGTCAAATATGGGGCTATGTATCATATTACTGAGTAGCAAGAGAGAAGTGCTGACGTCACGCGTGTCACGGCACCTATAGACGCGGTGACTGCCCGTCTCGCCACGACACGCCATCGATCACACATTATCCGATCATCTTATAAGGATCATTCATGGGATTTGATTTATGAAAAAAGATTGACTGGGCAAAGTTATTTATTTTGTAGATAAACGCGTGCGTACCTTCCTGATTGTTGTTAAAATGGCCCAAAACATGTGAATGAGTGCTGAGCAATCATCGTTACTAGTTTTACTTGCAATAAATAAACTTTTACTTGATATTTGTAAATATATTTTTATTAGATCGCCCAATGGGGTAGCCGTGGCCACAGTTTATATAATTTTTACCACGTAATACTTTACGGTACTAACGGTACGGTAGTAATCTCGGTTTTCATACCAGCACAAAACATTAACGATTAAACCAAATTTGTATCTGCTTAAACAAATATTCCTCCATCTATCTATTACTGGGTGTGCCACACGATGTAGCCTAACAACTACTAAGTTTAACTATATAAAAAGTGGGCTAAGTGATAAGCCAGGTGATGTACCTACTTACTACGTTCTTAATTTTACTCAAACCCAGACAGCCACCAGGCGCAGTCCTAGCCTCGAATTTTAGAGGGGGTCACCAGTAAACAACTTCAGGGTAGCGATTCTGAAACCATTGGGTTGCATCCGACACGGAATCTTATCTCTCGGTCTTTGTCATGCTAAACAGATAAGACAAAGATCGAGAGATGAGATTCCGTGTCGGATGCAACCGAATGGTTTCAGAATCGCTACCCTGATTTTGGGTCACGAGTAGAAATACAATCAATCTAGTAAAAAAAAATTGGCAGTCATAGGAACTGCCGATAGAAGTGAAAACTTGCTGTTGCCCTGGTACTGGTACCTAGGGGCAAACGCAACTCTTTTATATTTATGTTGTCCTGGTATCTGGAGATAAACGCTGGGCTGTTGGAGGTAGGTAATCGAAACTCTTTACTGTTTCTGTTGCCCTGGTACTGGCCGTTTTTACCGAGTTTACCCGAAGATTTCATATCCGATCCGATCCATTATCATATCCAAGCGTGACGATTGATGAATCCATTTCACAGCCCACGAAAATTCTGTCTATAGCGCGCCTAAAGAAGTTTTCACTTCAAAAAGACTTTGCTATTAGCGCCCCACGATTTTACCCGCGTAGTTGCAGTTCCAGTTGTTTTCCCGCGTTAAAAAATTGTCTATTTACTATTAGATATTTTGAATTTTTGTAGGTTTTTAATTTAACTTATACGATTTGGGGGGGGGGGGGTCATGTCCCCTGTGACCCCCCTCCCCCTTCAGACCGTGCATGGCCGCCACAGGGACAAGTAAGAACAAACATACGCAACTACAAACCCAGAACCGTTTGCCTTTATTAGTATGATGATAAATGTTCAACCTGTTTCACTTACTTGTATTCACATGATTTTTGAATTGCGTCTTGTTATTTATTTACTTTTCAGTATCATGACCCTTGTATTATCTACAATGTCGCAAATTACTTACTTTCACACTTAATTTGACCCATCCGGCCGACAAGGGCACCATAGGGATAGATGATTCTATTTTTGGCCCTTCCCTGATTTTGTCGAAAACATTAAACGAGATGTAGGGAATTAGGGTCGCAGTTACCTATAGAGCTCTCGGAAGAAATATGAACAGGATCAATGACACAGGAGCTTTGATCAAGTGCCTATAAAGGTAATACATTAATGTTTTCCTGATATCTGCGCTGACAATTACACAACAAGATTAGATATCTTCATCATGATATTATTAGAAAGGAAATAACACAAATGAGTATCTTGAAATAGGTACTTCAGATTTAGTATTTGTTTTCATACCAATATATTTGATGATTGTTTCCTTGAATTTGGGGTCTAGCTAAATATACAATCTACCTAATTGCAAATTTAGTCATAAAATTAGTATAAAAGTGTACTTTATGTAGACAATATGATAAAAATATTAAGTAGGTACCGTATTATAGTAGAACTTAAAACACACTGGCCATTGTTTTTATATCACTTAAACCCGATAATCTCAGGGCAAGGACCGAACGGATAGCCGCGCCGTGACGTAGAAATTTTCCCCTTAGTTTGAATATTTTGGAGTAGAATCAGTTCGAAAACAAACCTCTAGTCCGGTCTATAATTATTAAAATGATGGTTGGACATTGATAAATAAATAAATACAGTCAGACATACAATCGCCTTATTTTTAGAAGTTATCTACGAGTAAAATCACTCTGTTCTATACAACAATAGAATTAAAATTAGCCTTTTTTTTGTATAGAGTGACGAGACGAGCAGAACATGTGCCTGATGGCAAGCAACATGCTTGCCACATAACAGCACAGCAACACACAGCTATATATACTGCACTGCGCTCGTCACCCAGATATCTAAGATATTATATCTCTAAAGATTGCCATTCAAACCGGAACACAGTAATGTTTGAACATTACTGTTAGGCTGTAGAATAACTGGCAAAGGTGTGGTACTTCCCCAAGTGGACTCTGCCAAGAGTCCGTCTACAAAAACTAGCTCAAAATGTACTGTTTAGATCAGAATAAAGTTAATATTCAGTAGACAGCCGACATTTATGAAGTGGCATTAACAGTGGCGACGCGCACCGCACACCGCCGGTATACGTGTGTATGTTGCTTGTCTTTGATCCGCCATGCGGCAAATTGAACCGACACCACGGCGCGCTACAGGTGTGCACTACGCCTCACACTATGTTTGCTCTGGAGGCAATCGTTCAACGTGCTAATATTTTGTTTGACCATTCATTTTATATGGCTATTTATATGGTCATCATCTTTATAGGACTGATGCGCTAATATTTATAACTGTCTCATCACACGCACGAAAACAGTAATGGTATAGTGAAAAGTAATGATTTCACAAGCGTAAGCGTTGTAGGTTCGAACCACGTCTACACTTCTAAATATGTTTTTCCTAATTATTAATATTAACGTCATGAGACAATCGACAAACAAATAAAAGGCGTATTTGGATGACTTGTATCATCCTGAAACCTAAGCATAGCAAAGCATGACCAGCGGACTTTATGTCCTCACCGTTGAGACTAGGTACTACTTAGGTAGACTTAGGTAATCTTCTCTCACTAGTAGAGAGTCAATAGCGTAATTTGGGACGCTGGTTAAGTGTAGGTAACGTATCGCCTGAAAAAAATATCTTTCTTTTAACATAGCATTTTTCCCAGAACCCAACAACATAAGAACTTCAAAACCTTCGGAACTTACTGCCCTAAATAAAACACACGAAAGGTGGTCATTTATAAGTCAAACACTGTAAAATTACTGTTTGTATTGTTCCATATTTTTAGAAAGTTAAACTGTTTTCCTATGTATCCTTTCATCAGTAAATATTTAAGTACGCTCATGCCCAAGTACGGAAAATGTCAGTATAAGTAGAGCTTGTTTCGTTACGAGTCGATAATAAATAATAATGAAACATACTGGACTGAAATTGAATTTGTAAATGATGGATTTGAACTTCTGTGATGTATGATGTTAATTTTCCAACTAGGCAATATGTATAAAACCAATAACTTACCGGAAGTTAGATAATGCTTAAGAGTTAGGGTTTCTGTTCTCATGTACAAATACGCACATGTGCGTTCATGGTGATGCTAACCAATTTCGCACGCAATGTTGGATGCAAATTGATATAGGTATCTACAGTATGTATATCATTTATCCTTTGGTGCAGCCGGGTTTTGGAGAGGATGCTGCGGATCGGTAATTGTAGTGTAGGACGCCCCGAGACTAGATAGATAGATGACTTACGACTACCAGCTGGTGGCGCTTGGAAACTTTGACTTTGACTTTCTATCCGCGCTTGCAGTTCGAATCCCACCTTCTCATCCGAATATGGTTGGTTATGGCCTCTCTTCTCTCCTTAAGAGATTTTCACTCCTTAAGAGAGAAAGCTACGTCCCAGCAGCGCGAACCTAAAATTGGACTGTTTATGACTTTTGTTATATCATTGTTTGCTGATGATTAGACATAATATGTGTGTGTATATGGACCATATTTTAATAACAGCAAAATGTCAACTTATTTTCTCATACATCATTGTGGCACTGATGATAATTTTCTCCGAAAAACACCGGCTTAAATTAAAAACTGAGTACTGAACCGATTTCAATATTTTTTTTCAAGAACAAAAACGATAATTTTATTTTGTTTAATAATATAAATTTAATAATGATAATTTTATTTTGTTTAATATACAAAAAACACACGAGTCACTAATTTAACTTCCGTGGTCATCATATCCCAGACCGAAGGAGCCCATCAGACTGGCGGTATTCCTACGCTGTATGGTCAGGGAAATATTTTGGGGCAGACAGAGAAGACCTGAGCGAAAGCCTTAGTAAACTAATTAAAACCGTTATATTATCCTAAAAAAGTAGAAATAGAATATTAAAAGATAAATAATTATTTTACAATTTCGTTTATAATCCAAATTTCATTACAAATTAACACCATTCCTTGATTAAAATACTTTAAAACACCTGAGTGTGATCATTTATCTTCGAACGACACTTCGTGGATATTGAACTGTAAACTTCGTTATTGCTTTAATCGAGAAAGAAACTTATTATCAACAGCATCTGTTCTGCAAAATTGTATAAACGTTAATGGTTTTAAAAATTTAAATTATAATGATATATAGTTTTGCAGATTTTAGGCATTTCGATTTTTAGACATTTTAAAAATGTGTGACGGCAAAATGTATCAGTGTCAATTATTTATAAGTATCTAAAGTTTTGGAATATAGAATTATCTTTTTACTAGACATGTGTAATTTAATTATTTTAAACATAAAAAATCAACGTTATAGTTATAATCTCTTTGAAATCCAATTATGAATTACACTAAATTATTTACCAAATCGAGATATGCCTACTCAACAACCATTTGTATCCAACTTCATCGTATAAGAGAACTTAAATTAATTACATAGGTACTATCAAGATATACGAAAGGTCTTCTTAACTGTTCCTATGTTAGGTTCATAAGTGATATTATACAAAATGAGGTTAATTTAATGGAGTATTCGATGATCGAAATAACGTATTTCCGCCCACGCAAATTAGTTGCCTAAGTTCTTGAAGTTGTTACTTTATGTGTGAGACTTAACACTCCAAACGAGGTCCATGTAGGAGGACGTATTCGGTAACAATGGATTGATTTCCCTCGCTGAAGGTTGGGACAAAGGGAACTCTGAATCCAAGCCAAGACAAATCCGCCCCTGAACATTTTCGACTGGACATTGAATGCACAAGTTTAATTGGACCCCGGGCAATTTCCGATCTCCATTAAGTGGAAAATGCAATGTTTGGTTTTCAAACAACTTTAGAATAAGATAATGAATGAAATGACACGAACATAGGTACTTTGTAAATACTTTTAACAATATAAAGACGTAACTTACATACGTGTCGTAAGAACCAACAATAATGTTTAAAAGCAAATCTACTAATTTTAAGTAACTGCGTAGTTAAACGAAACAAAACTCAAAACAGGATTATTCACTCAAACCTGATAATGTACTTACATTTGATGGCAAACAAATTAATGAAATTTGTACACATGCATCTTTTAAATATACACTTCTATTGATAAAATATGAAACATTTATTTTGTTAAAAATCAGCAAATGCTGTGAAACCTATGTATTAATTTTATTTTGCCATTAAGATGCTAGGTTATTCAAAAGTAATATTGAACAAAAGTTAAAGCGAGCAAAGTTGGAAGGAAAATGCTAGTCACAGGTACTACAGTCACTAGTCAAAACGGGAGCTAGATTTTCAGCAGGAATTCATTTTCAGTTCTGTTTGGAAATAGACTGGCATCGGGTTAATAAGGTGCGACTGGCCACCGCCAGGCAGAATTGCAAGCGAACGCTTTCAGATATTTCGCTTACTTTTTGTCACTTCCTTTATGAAAGAGGTTCGTCAGAGCGTTTTCCGACGCGTGTTTGGTATGCACCGCGTCGCAGGATGAATTTTGCCAGTGTAAAGAACCTACCTACTAAAACATGCATCACATGAGATTCGCATAAGTATTTGGGAAAACATTTTGAGACAGGTTTATGTAAAACCTATTAATTTCCAACTCTCAAGACACTATGCAGGGTTTTATGTCGTGATATGGTGATAAAGTTAAAGAGGTCGTTACCTTCCGTATTGGAAGGAATTACTTACAGTTCATTTTTAAATTTAATGAATTTATGAATAAACTCTTAGTATGTCTTCGAGAAAAAAGATACAAAAAAGTATATTTTTGTTTCTTGGCACGAGTAAAAAGTTAAAACTGACTTTTGGCGCAATTGTGAAGACTTTACACATTATTTAACTTTGTATTCGATTTCTGAATACAATTTATTAAGAGTTTACGATTGTTTTGTAAACATGTTGTCTTCTACTTTTAAAAGTAGCATTTTGACTTTTTGCAAAAAGATGGAGGTAAGATATTTTTCTTATCAGTAACAACAAAATTAAAAGTTACTGAGGTCAAAGAGTATTCCTTATCATTTTTGAGGAGTATAAATATTTACTCGCAAAATAACGTCAATTTCGTTTCACATGTACTTGAAAGCAAAAAGAGACGACAAATTTTCACATTAATAAAATTATTAACATCATTCTTTATGTTCCCACTGCTGTGGTTGTTGGGTTATCTATCAAAACAAGAGAGTGAGGGTCATAATCCACTGCACTGGCTAGCGGCCCAAGTGCAACTAGGCGGATGTAACATGTTTTCAAGACATGTATTTCTAAGAAGCTAGCACATATGCTGTGAAACGTGTTGCCTGATTGTTTTTTCCATTGTAGACCGCATCGTCGTTAACCTAAGGCGACATGGCAGTCAAGTGCCAACCTATTATATTATAGTTAAAAATACGCCGGTTTCTCCACTACGTTTTGATTCACTGTTAAAGCCTGTTGATGACAAGCTTGTACATTTGTATTTGGGAATATCCTCAGTGCATACGGGATTCAAACCTCTTGTGGACATTCTAGCCACTTAGGCCAGTTGAAGATTATTCACGATCGTCAATCAGAACATCGATTAGAACAGTTTAAAGACAAAGGCAAAGCGATATTTTTATGCGAATTTAAAAAAGAGGTGATCCACGTAAAGTTAGCGGTAAGCATTCCTGCAAATATCTCGCCGACCGTGACCGGCTAACGAACCCCTTTGGGGCTCCGTGTGAAAAAATTACCTGAGCGACGCGGACGGTGGAACTCGTTAAACTTCCCATCCTTTTACAAGCTACCAGGTAAATATAAACATACATTGTACATTGTGAAACATTTTAAAAGAAGTAAATGGGATAACAAATTAATTGCAGTCATTTTAAAGCAGACGTTTGAACATTCAGAGCAAGATAGTCTCGACTGTTTGCAGAAAAAATATGATTAAAAGCAAAAAAAATCATACAATATAAAATAACGAGATATATATTATACGCGAGCTAAGATATATATATTATATTATATATAGATATATATATTATACTTCATCCTTGGCAATGAAATTAATAAACATACTACCTAGTAACACAAAAACCGCAGAATCAGTAATTTATCAGGAATAATATTAATTGTACGAAAATTATTTTATTCATTTACAGAATATTTTACTGTGATGAACTCCCGTATATTCCTAATTGTGTTAATTTGATAATTAATATTATGTTCTATTTCTTTTAATGTTTCTAATGAAGCTAAATTATTCTGTTAAGTATTAATGTTTTAACAGTGTTAATAAAGTGCCTTCACAACATTTGTAATGCCTTGAAGGGCGACAAAGTTTTAAATACTTCTGTACTAATACAAGTAGGTACCAGCAGCACCATCTCATGGTTAAAAATAGACTAAGTATGGGCTGAACGAAAAATTATGTTGTTTTATTAATAAAGAACCTATTTACCATTTTAATTTTTCTGCGTCACTTAAAGAGCCAACTTTATTTTTTAGGTAATTCGTTTGATTGAACATAGCACCAAAATGCTACGACACGGTATACCGCTATAACACTCAAAATCTCGTTGCAACACCTCGTTAAGGGCCGAATATTCAAGAAACCGCCGGCAGGCCACCAGCAGAGTGAATTACAGCCCCCTAACCGAATTACAGTTCGGCCTGGTTGATGTGCGTACATCATCCTTGCGAGTTATGGCTGGGTTCAAAACACGCCTGAAGATAGATACCTACCTACTATGGCGTAGACACTTTAAATTCAACTGAATACTGTACGTTCCTTATCTTACACATTACTTAACTAATTTAATTTTGTATAATTTATGTATAATTACAGAACTCTCATGGAATATTTTAGGTTTTTTTTTTAAATAAAGCTTGACGAGACGAGCAGGACATGTGTCTGATGGTAAGCAACGTGCCTGCTACATAACAGTACAGTGACACGCAGCTATTGGAACATGAAAAGTACAAATCATTACCTAGGCCTGCACTGCGCTCGTTACCCAGAGATCCAAGTTGTTAAAATATCTCTGGAAACATTGCCCTTCAAACCGGAACACAGTAATGTTTACACATTATGCTTGGATTACATTTCCCCAGCCGGACTCTGCCAAGAGTCCTACCACTATGAAAATAAAAAATATAGATAAGATAAGGGAGACGAGATGCTAATTTATTTACGGTTACACCCTATTTTGAATAAGAAGATTTCACATAGCAGCTCAACACTAAGTTGAGTTCGTTACCCAGAAATAAACATATGACTATTATGAGTATCTGACGAATTAAATTTTGAATGAATTTTAAATAGCCATTTAACAAGCGATATGAAACTGGGTAGGTAATGCTGGTTGTTGGCCGAACAAATAGCAGCCGTACTTTCTCGGACTCTATGTAACAATTCTAATACATGACCTATTTAACCGCCGCGCCGCGCCGTATTAAATATCTGAATTAACCTCAATTTCGTCCTAGGTTTGTTTAACGTCACAAAGATCGATAATTTGTAATAAACAAAAGCTCAAAATAATAAAATACTTTATAAACTATACAAGTTATTATTAATGATTAAATTAATTTCAACCAAACTCGGACCATGTCTTCATGCTTAATTGTAAAAAAAAATCGTTTCCAATACAATACCCGCTACTTAGTACTAAGTATAAGGTACTATTCCGCTACAATAGATCCTACTAGAGGCAGTGCACCCTCACTCGCTCAAGGTCGCGCGGTTTTAGCCTACCGCTAGACCGTTCCTTCCAGGAAACAAGTGACAGTCGGTTGTCGGACGCACGGCTGAGCGCTCGCGCAAAACGTTTCCCGCGCATATTGTTATTAGATATGTCGTAAACCCTCCGCGCTAGACAGGGACAGAGTTACGCGTTAGAAAGAGCGCAAATATTTATTTGAAAATCGCGACAGGTATTGCGAGCTGAATTGAACTTTGTTGTGTCCCAGCAAGAGTCGCTATTTATATCATTGTTTTTGGTAAGTATGGCTTCTGTACTAATATTTATTCTGTGCTAGAGGGCTACTAAATAAACATAGCTACGAGTAGCATAGCTGGCAAAATAAAACTTAACCTACTTGTTGCTCTCGCCGGTTCTGAAGCTTTTTTACACAGTTGAAACTAGCGGTCAACCGGAATGGGTGATTTAGGAAAAGTTTTTGTCCTCAGAAACGGGTGAGATTGAAAGAAAACTTTTTTAATTTGTGTTACCTAATCCCCTTTTGCCAGGCATTCAGTACTCGTTTCACATTTATTTACTTAAACAAGTTAAGTTTATACACGAGGCTTGTAGATTACAAAATTGGACTTACTGCCGTAAGTCAAATATTAACTCAAGGTTTCCGGAAAAAAAACTACGAAATATCTGTATGAGTTCAAATTGATAAATAAATTGCCAATGTTAATTAAAATATATTCATTTAATTATTTATATAAATAAATCATTAACAACTTTATTTATATTTAATTTCATGTTGTTTCTTCTAGATAAGCACGCTCCATCGTAGACCACATTGTCACTTAACATCAGGGGAGTTAGCGGTCAAGTGTAAACCTATATAAATTTAAAAAAAGATGAGGCAAAATTATGCCTAAGTACTTACTGTTTTGGAATACGGAGTCCATAACTGATTTTTTCCATGTAGGTTAATAAGTTGCGTTAAAATCTTTTTGTTTATAGTATAGGTATAAAATGCTATACGTAGCATTAATACGAGAATCTATTGTGTTAACGGTCTGAGAACAAGACTGAAGGCAATTGCTTCTGGAACAAGTTAAGTACGTAGAAATCCACACAAATATTTTTGATGCCAATCTAGATTAATTTTGATAAATATTAATGAGATATTGCGTATTTTATGAGCTTGAGGCGCCATCAATCGCAGACTCAAACGTCGTGGCTCAATCATTTTGAGAGAAAGCACGATTTTATACAATAGAAGAGAAAAAATGTATACGAGTAGAAGGGAATGAGCATAATGTCTGCGATAAACCACATAGGGCAATAAAACCGCAAATTGGCGACACAACTGAAATCACGACCAGTCAGACTCTTTTATAGAGGACGTATATAAACAAGCTCTGTAACCAGGTAGGTAGATTAATTATTTCTTATTTACTTCTGTAATAGATCTCAAGCCAGAAAAGATTACGTCTGTTTTCCAAAACATAATTTATAAGCATAATTTTATATCTCATAAACTGTTTATTATGCATATACACACTCGTGACTGAAATATGGAATGACGCTTTTGAGCTTTAAATATACATTCATAAAATTAATTCTAAAGAATTATATTTATAATGCAATATATATCTCTGAGGATGATAGCTTACTTTAACAATAATACTCTCTTCAAAATTTCATTTGATTTGGTTCCAAAATTTTATACCATTTCGGGGCACGTACATTTTGCGTAAATGTTTAGAATTTGCCATCTGTTTTTTACGCAAATACGTACAAAGGTCCGCTCTTGTCTACTACCTCGCCTGATGGTAAGTGACGGTGTGGTTAAAGATGATACACGCTGAGCTAGTAGATTTCCCGACCAAGAGCAATTCAAGCTGACCCTAGAAAATATATGTCTATATGATATTTATCAAGAAACAGTGAAGCTGCTGAACAAACCTACAAAAAACAATCGCGACCGTTCATTATAATTATATGCGTACGGATATATTAATTTATACGTCAATATGTTTTACTGTATGAATTCATTCGTTTTTAATACAAGGATTATTTTATTTCGGAGCCGATAATTCAATATTTCAATGAATTTAGCGTATAATTAAACAATTAAACGGTACGGCTCGGTGATAACTTTGGTTAATGTGCAATTGTTTTGGAATCCCACTAAGTAGTTAAAGGTTTCGCAGTTTGAGAAGGGTTCTATGATCATTCATGACACCACTCGCTTGTGCCTACTACGACTATTTCCAGAATAAGAATTACCAATGAAACTAGAGTTAGTGCAGGTTTTTAAATTATATAATAAATAAAAAAAGTTTAATACTATTTGATGCCGATAAACTGGCCAAAAAATTACAAACGTCTAAGATTTTTTTTTGGAAATCTCAATTATATTTTACTGAAATAAATTTAAAGTGCATAGACCTGAACTACGGAAATAAAACATTCATGGACACCCACCGTCCCGTGTCTGTAATCTCTCGCTTCTTTGGCACATATCCAGCGAGCGACGCATCGGGAGTTTGTACGAGTATCACTATTTGCTGGACAAATTCTATCAGCAAAGATGTTGACGAAGCCATTTACTGCAGAACGATGCAATTTTCATGATATAGCAAAATCGACTGTGATAACATTTTTGCACAACTGAGCGCTGAGCGTCAGACATTTTTGAAATAAATTGATAATTCCTAGTGGATACATCATTTATCGTACGTCGAACTTTTATTTCACCAACCATACTTCATAACAATAGGGAAAAATGGAACCTGATCCTCACACACAGGTTCTTTCCATCTACAATGAATAGAGAATAATGGTTGGCATGACTACTATGAAGCGGAAAAAAGAAGACTCAAGTGCACTATTAAGATTGTTTGCTGTGGGACCGATCAAACATACTCAGACGAAGCGGTACTTATGGAAGGGTACACGTATTAATATACAGGGTCGATAAGCTACTCCATTTATAGGTGGACATTATCGTACCTTAATAGAAGGAGTATATGGAGGTAGGCGACGGTGATGGTGATAAGGCGGCATTTATATTAGTCGTTGTCGTAGAAGATTTTAGACACAGCATTAAGGGATCGTTAAGATTACGCACGAAACGTTTGCAGGCGTACAAATGTCAATAAACGTTGATCTTGCTGAAGGTGACGCTAAGATTCTACGAAAGGAGTCATTAATGACAAAATAAAAGTTAAATTTAGATTTTGCTCTGAGAACAAAATGTTTTGTTTTTCTCTCGAAGAAAAACATGTGTTATTTTAACTTAAATGTGTTATTTTAAATTCAAATACGATGGCGTGACGTGAGATCGATTCTGATGCCCCTCCTAAATACTTTGACCTCTATCAAGGAACTAATGGACGAGAATCACGCGGATGTGATTTTAGACAGTACCTACACAGATAGTACAATGGTTTACTATGACATACATATAATTAAAGATAAATATTTAAATTTACTTACTAGGTGAGGTGTTGTGTCTGGTGGGTTTATCTGAAACAAAAAAGATTTCATTAATGCTTTTATAGCCGAAGAATTGAGTCATGTGATTTATGTTATAGGTACTATTACAAACGCATTAAGTTGCCTGAAATTCATATCATTTAAATATAATTTTGGTCAAGGGGTTTACAAGTTACAATAGTAACTAGAGAAATCTATGGTACTTTGATCCTATTCAGTCTAAACGTAATTTCGTTTGCTTTGAATAGGAAGTTAGTTGGAAGTTTCCAGCAGTTGAATTTGAACTTTACATTAAACAATTGATAAATTGTTATGGACGATAATGTAAGTGAAATTGCGATATCTAAACATCCTAAGTCAATGTAATAACACCTAAATAATGCTGGCATGGTTATCTTTAACATGATACCAGCTGGCAATATTGAGCCTAAACAAACTCGGTACCATCATTAGCACGATGATAGAGAACTGTACCTAATTAAAATTCACGAAAAGATCGTCTATAAAAATTTTTGGCGAGTTGTATTTTTGTAATTGAACCTAAGGCGGTGATAAATTCATACAAAATTAGAAGGCCGGGTACGACTCTAATTCAGGCAGGTATAATTTTGAGGAACGACCATTTAAATTGGCGGCCTCTTCAACGCGAAAATTCGTGAAAATTTCAACGGACGCGAATTTACAATATTTATGTTACCTTCTGTTGAAACAAGGAATTATGAAAGTATCTAATCAATTTAAGGAAACCGAAGGTATTTACGCGTCGTGAATAAAATCTTCGTCTCCCTTAGCGTAGGATGTAACAATGGGAACCATTCATTTATTTGTCATAATTTCGTATTGCAGCCCTCAATACTCTCGGGACTCGGTGTTGATTCTCGTGGACCAAAATAATATTTATGTAAGAAACCAACCAAAGTTGGCGAAAATTAAAGGTGAGTAAATGTAGGTTAATTGAGTGTGCGGAGGGTAGCAATAATCCCGTAGATGGGTGCCGAAGCTTGACTTCAATTAACAACAAGGCATGTTGTGTTAACGAAAGTTCAATATTTATAACTGAAATGATATATTATATTGATTCAACAGTTTACTATTGAACAGTTATCAACGATCAGTCTATTTAGCTGATGGGCGAAATAAAAAAAAAATAAAGGCGTTTTTTCTTGTGATATAGCTGCCCCTTTTACCCTGGAAAGGATTACATGAAATCATGCCTGAAAAGATCGAACGGATTGTTATTAAAGTTTACTCTTAATTGAGTTTTATGTGAGTGAATTTGAGAGCAAACTCTATAGTATAATACAATTCAATCATTTGTAGTAGTAATTGAATACCTTTTAAGGTGTACCTTTTATTGAAGCTTAAAACTGAGTACCTTACATTTTGATTCACATTAGCAGATTTACGCAGAAATTCACTGCCTAAATTGTGCGGTTTGCTTTGGAAGGCTTGAATATTGCGTAGCACCGCGACGATGCAACCACACCACAATTCCACGTCGATAGGAACGTTATGACTGGGGATATTGGTGCAGATTTAACCAATGTTTTGGACCGTTTATACAGCACTCAAAGTACTTAAACCAGTAATGCGGATTAATAGCTTAGGTAAGAAATTAAAATGTTTTTGCTCGTGCATCGTTGATTTTTTACGGATTGTAAAATTTTGATGGTTGAAGGGTTTACCGAGACAGTTAATACAATTTCCATATCTAAAAAAGGTTTTACTTGAACTTATTCCAGACTTATACTAGAATTACAATAAACGCTCTAATAAACACTATGAAAATTATAAAAAAGATAAGTCTGAAATACAAAACACAGAAAATCTGAAAATCTCTGTAAGGGAGATTAGGAGTTATTATTTTGAGAATGTGATGAGACTTACTAAACAACATTTCGTTTTATCAGTTAGTAAGTATGTATTAATAGGACGTTCTAAGAAAGGCATATTTCATGCAGCAACGTGGTGAATTAAATAAATAAATATAGATAACTACTGGTGGAAATTTCTCACACAACACCATCTAGCTCCAAACTTAGCTAAGCTTGTATTATGGAACCCAGCAGATAGCTGACACTATACAATTGTAAGCAATGGTATTCCTTAGAATATCATTATTAGCAGGAGTGAAGCCTACTTCCCACACGCAAAACAGGCGCATCGAGACGTCGATTTGCGGAAAATAGCCTGCCTACGCATATATAAGCATCCAGACTCAGAATGAGAAGAATCGAATTAAGTATGACCTAGAGAGAAATGTGTTGGAGTCCAACCAGTAGATACATAGGTAAGTTGGACTGCTTATACCTACTAAGTATGTATTCGCTAACAGCAATTCTCTATACAACGTTCCAGTAATATTTTAAGATGGTATATCTTTTTTCGGATTCAATATGGGAACATATTCATATCAGTGAGTGTAACACGTGTTGAAAATAGTAATAAGCTTATGTACCTGCGAATTAAACCAGTGAAACTAAACCAATACCTTAAATTATTCACGTAAATTAGGCGGGAAAACTAATCTAGTAATACAAAGTTGGTGTGACCTGCAACTTTCGACCGAAATGAATGTTTATTGGACTGTCCCCTGAATATTAATAAGCACCTGTTAAACTAATTGAAATCCGAAGGGTCAAGCCACTAACTGGGAAGCGTAAGTAATGCCCAATTCAATTTATTAGTGACCTATTCGTTCGGTTTAATTTACTCGAAAAGTTCAAATTTGAATAATAAATGAAACATTGCCTTTTCTGATAATCCTACTGGTTTCTCGATACATTTAATATAAGAGGTATTATTGGTATTGCCATTAATCATAATTTATTTATAACATTTGTTACACGTCAGTTTGTTTGTTACAATATAATAAAATTAACAATTATCATACATTGTATGTTGGTATTAACACTACCTATTCATTTCACTAATCCATTCAATCAAAATAATGTAAATATCAATTTAAGTAAATAATATTAAATCAATTTAAATAACAATATTGCGATTCGAAGAATAAATAATTGAAAATGTCAACTTAATATACAACGTAGTGGATTTACCCCCAACAATATTTTAACAGTCCATTCTAACACTGATGTAGACTTCATCACCCAAGGTCTCTTTCCCCTCAGCACGGTAGATCACGAGATAATTCGAGTCAAAGTTTGACGTAAAATTCCCACCAAATCACCAGCTTCAACCCTAAAGCATGTACAGCAGACAAACGACCTTGCCACCGACGCCGCGACCACAGTAAATACATAACAGTAGGTTATCTAAGTCCGCCCGCCGAGTTTTTAGCCTACTCTTGCGTTCATCCCCAGGGTTGTCACTTTTACTTTTAGTTAATATTTTCGAACAAGCAGCACTTGATGTAAATTTATGCAACAAAAAGCTATACCTAAGTATTAGTTACAAGTTACAATATCTTTATACCTATTAGCACAATAATTAAAAACCGCATAGGTGCTAGTTTGTATGAAATCATGTAAGCGGGTAGGTTCAATATCCACCTATAGTCCTATATCAAATCTAGATACTTAGTCCCAACATTCCCTTGAACTTGAACATTGCACCGATTTGGCCACATTCGTCTCGGGTCATTTCGAAGTAGATATTAGAATATCAAAATTTAGCACAAACTTTATTTACTTACCATATGCTTAATGTACCTGGTCTACCTGGGGAAGTACCACACCTTTGCCAGTTATTCTACCGCCAAGCAGTAATGTACAGACATTATTCTCTGTCCTTGACCATTTGAATCCTAAAAGAGATACTTCTTTTCGCAATGACCATATTGATCCTGGATAGTTAATGTCAGCTTGTTGTTTAAGAGTTTGTTGTCTGACTGTACTTTTGGTAATAGATGCGTATGCATGTGATCACTCACACTAATGCAAAGCTCCGCTTATACCTCGCGGACTGTACTTACATTTCTGTTTCAGTAGGAACCATGAAGAATGATAAATCCGGGTTTGCGAAATCGTTATTGAGGCACCCGAAAACACCACAATATCTTTTTCCCCTTTTTGAAGTCATGATACCTACTCGTTATAATTATTAGTATTATGGTAAGTGGCCGGCGAGAGTTGACGAACGCGAGCGGTCATGTAACTTACGGACGTGCTCACAGTCGCGCTGCACGGCCCCTACTGTCGCCGCCATAGCGCGCCATATATGCTAGCGTGTGCGTGAAATCGCGTGCCGACACGGCGCGCGGCGCGCACGCACACATTCAAGCCGAGAGCGGCACGTTTGTATGAAGATGTTTTACTGTTCTTTACTGTGCCGCGACGTCGTACAAAAATCAGTGCGGAGATCTGGCAATTAGGGGTATGTCAAATGAAATAAAATAAAAAAAATTTTAAGGAAAAAATTTTTTGAGCTTTCATGCGTACTTTTCACATACATGATTCTAAACTTAATGTAGATGAACTACCATAAATATTGTTGCACCTTTCTGCAACACCTTGTATATGTCATGATATACAAATTCCATTTTTAGTTTATTAAGTTTGTCATAGGTATAGAATCTCTGCTCGGTAAGCCAGCGTTTAAGTCTAAATTTAAAGTTACCGATAGAGGGCCCAGTGGTTATGGACTTTGGCAGCTTATTATACACTGTTGGACCCATAATGTGTCGATTTGGCTGTTTTCTCGAGCGTCCGGTGGACTTCTGCAAGTCTGCCTTTATTACGCACACATGTTAGTATTTTGTATGAATTCAGATTCATTCTCACATACACTGCAACCTGAAATATGACCAGACTCGGCAATGTCATAATCCCAAGTTTTGCAAAACGTGGGCGAGCAGATTCGTCCATTGGAATTTTAGCGATCGCTCGAATCGCTCGTTTTTGGATATTAAGTATGATATGTTGTAACATTACCTAACCTACCTCTTGGTTTTGTCAAAAAGAACTTAAGAAACTTAGACGAGACGGAGAGTGTGCAACTGATCTGCATGATTTAATACCACCTTGCCCTTTCTTCTATCGGAATTCTCGTATCTCAAAAAAGCGACATCGTTTCATGGTTGATGTTCCAAAAACACGAACGAAGAGATTTGACTCCACGTTTGTGATAAGAACGTCAAGGTTGTGGAATGCGTTGCCGGAGTGGGTTTTCCCCGATGGTTACAATCTGGGTGTTTTCAAATCGAGAGTGAATCGGTTTCTTCTAGGTAAGCACGTTCCATCGTAGATCGCATCGTCGCTTAACATCAGGCGAGATGGTGGTCAAGTGCGAACCTATCACAGTTAAAAAAAAAAAAAACTTAGGAAATCGAAAATACCTAATAAACGATGTATATGCAGCCCAATTTATGTTACTATTCTGGGACATCTCTCAGAAGGAGAGTATCAAGGTCATAACCCACCACGCTGGCCAAGCGTTGATTAGCGGATGAAGCATGCCCTCGAAAGATGTATTTTCTTGGCACATGCTGGTTTCCTCAAAATGTATTCCTTCATCGTTAAAGCCAGGGGCGCTAACAAACTTGTACTTCTGCTCATAGATACATAGTGAAAGGTGCTCGTCTAATTGGACCTTACGACCTCAACACTCTGTAATTGAAATGTTGAAATTAAATGACGTAATTTTTTTAGTGAATATATTACATACATATTTATTCATCCAACTGTCCATTAAATATTTATTTTACTCTCCGTTTTAGTACTTGTTATAGCGCCAACAAAATACATCGTCTGTGATAATTTCAACTGTTTTACTATCACAATCCGGTAACAGACGGACAAACAAACAAACGGACGGACAGCGAAGTCTTAGTTAGGGTGTCCCGCTAAACGATAAAACGATAGCGAACTGATAATTAGGTCAGGATTCATATTGAACTCTTAACTTGCATAAACACTACGAATTATAGTCATTTACCGGATAGTATGTACAGGAATCATCCTAGTAAAAGATGAATGAAGAATTCAACGTTAGAAACTAGCACGGTTTTACCTCTTATTTATATGTATAGTGGCCGGCAAACAAATTGACCCAAAATTGAAGTGGAAGGGGAAAGTCCGCGCATGTACACTTCCACCAAAGAGACCTTAAAAACGTTTATCAACTGTCAACTTGATGTCAACTTGTTTGCCGGCACCTATATTTATACAACTCTTTCATTCGATTCAGTTATCAAACTCATTTTTGCGACTACTCGAACGACTACTAAGCCTTTAACAACAGTTTAAATTGTTTGCTCGTTAAGAAAGTTTTTGATAATTGGTGGCGAAATATTGATAAAGTTTTAACGAAGTCGATAAAACGAGCCAACTGGCGACCAAGCTTACGGCTACCTGCGTATTTCGACCAAACATTATCTATCTATCAGTTTGAAGTAGAGAAAAACGGCGAGGTAATCCCATAAAAATTAACACAGCCTTTCCACCATATGACAAAACTAAACTTATTTTAATTTGTATGACATCATAAATGTAACTTTTTTTATCGGTTTTGTTTTACTCGATCACCTACTTAATAGATTTTACCCAGCGTTGATAGAATCGTTCATGAAAATGTTTTCTTAATAATTACGTATAAACAAAACAAACTTGATGAGGCAGAGATTTCGAGTTCTTTTCGAGACTGATAGGTACATTAATTACAATTGGTTTTCACATTATACTTGCGTTTTTGATCTCCAAATACAAAAAAAGTGCTCCACGTTTTTGTTTTTGCAATAAACTTTTTTGAATTATATCTTAACTCTGACTAAATGTATAGCAAATTAAAAATGTACAGACGTGAAATTATCAGATACTAGCGGCCCGCTCCGGCTTCGCTCGAATAATAACCTAGATATCAACTGCAGCGCCATCTGCCGTAGCCTATGTTACTCGGGAATAAGGTAGCTTTCCAAAGGTGAAAGAATTTTTGAAATCGGTCTAGTAGTTTCGGAGCCTATTCATTACAAACAAACAAACAAACAAACAAATATTACCTCTTTATAATATTAGTATAGATAACAAATAAAAAATTAACTGAAACATAAGCAGCCATAGATAAAGTAGGTATATAGGTATAAGTTAATATGTATATGTATGTAGGTAAACTCTTTGATAGTAGGTAGCAGTGATATTTAAAGAAAGTTTATTTTTTACCTAAAAAGGCTTCAAGAATGAAAACTTCTTAAGTTTCCTTTTATTCCGTAACACTTTAAAAGAAATTTAACAGAAAAAACTTCCTTCCGGACGGAGAAAAAAATGAAAGGAACTAGGTACTTAAATCCCACTTCCCACACGTTTTTTTAAATTCTGAGCTTTGAAAATGAGGCTCATCGAGTATTCCACTTTTAATTGGAACACGAAGGAACCCACCCCTAGCAGGTTTAAAAAAGATATGTACAACTAGTATGTATACGTTTCTCAGAATACGTGATGTTTATAAAGTTGTTCTATACTGTAATTTTTCAGTTCAATTTAAGAATAACTCTGATGGCTACTATTACCGCTGCCTATCATAAGTACTGCAAGGATTAATTCTAATGTTTATCACACCAATCGCCCCAAAACGGGTTTAATTGGTCTGATTTATTCATAATTTCATACGTTCCAGTAATGGATATCAATACGGGCAACTGCTGTCCATTAAATCCCTTCCATTTATGTTTAAGCTAAACAAAATTGAAACGTATCTCTATAACAAATTACTTTCGGAACCCAATCAACGAAATTTCCATATTAAAACATTTTTTCGGGTACCTTTTATTTAGGGCTATGAGTAAGGGTTTTTCAGTAGAACATTGTATTTTTCCTGTGACTTATTTGGTTGTGATAATGTATTCATGATTTTATTTTCGTTTTCAAAATTTTATTTACCAATAGTAATCTTATTTAGGTGTTTTAATCAATTGTAGTTTTAGTTTTCCAGCTGGGGCTTGGAGCTTTCAATAACAAGCAGAGATTCACCATACTGGTCAAGTGTGGGTTGGCGGATGGCACATCTCCGACGATGTCTTTCCTGAAACGCGCCGGTTTCACCACGATGATTTCCTTTACCTCTAACACGAGTAGAGGTGACAAACAAATATCTGCACTTGGAAAATACTCAGAGATGTTTTTGTAACATTAATTAAAAATTAGCTTTTTGTTTAATTTGTTCTTACAAATTGAAATGTCAGAATTTCATCTCCTTAAGTTCGTTTGTATACAGGAATGCTCAGTAAATATACCTTAAATCATACACACATCACACATCGTCATAAGTCATGACACAATGAAGCAATTCTAAATAATTTACAGTCTCTAATGACGAGACTCGTCTCGTCCCTACAGACGTTTTTTATTAACACGCTTTTATATTAGCTTCACTTGTAACTATGTATGTGAGAAAATCTTGGAATCTTAATTAGACCCACTTCCCGGTCTTCGATTAGGATGAAATTTTGCACACGCTCTGAGTTCTGATGACAATACATGACTAGCTAAGAAACGTCATCACAAATTTAATCCAATGTGGTGGTCTCCCCAAGAAAGCGGACTGGCTGTTTGAAACCCACCCACATGATATGGGTATCAAATGAAAGGGTTTGCTGTCAGGAATACGAAAAAAATAGTCCCGTGACTTAAATCTAAGATGGCGGACATCCAATATGGCGGATTGGCTATTTGAAATGCACCCCCATGATATGGGTAAAATGAAAGGATTTGCTGAATGGAATAAAAAAAAAATCACGTAACCTACATTTTGTAATTTTTAGTGCGTGCTAAAAGCGTGTTTTTTAGTTTTTTAAACTTTTATATATTATTTAATGTCTATATCATTTAAATAACACTATAAGATTTTTGTTTGTTAATTTTCGGAATTGCAAAATGGTAGTAGTAGTAGGACTCTTTGCCACACCTTTGCCAGTTATTCTGCCGCTAAGCGGTAATTTGAAACCATCGCTGTGTTCCGACTTGAAGGGCAATGTTTCCAGTTAAATTACATGGTATAGATATAACACAACTTATACCTCTGGATGACGAGCGCAGTGCCGTGCTAGGTGATTATTTTAACTCGTCATGTTTATAATAGCTGCATGTCACTGTACTATTATGGGCAGGCATGTTGCTTACCATCAGGCATATGTCCTGCTCGTCTTGTCACTCTTTACTATAAAAAAAGATAAATGAGAACAACATACACTACAGGCACACGCTTAAAACATACAAACTTCCGCCTTTACTATATTAGTAGATATGTAGTGTACCTATATAGTATATAGTAAACAAATCACTATCGTGTTTATTTCATTTTTTTTTTTTGTGTATTAGTTAAATTAGGTCAATGTAATTACATTAACTGGGATAATTTTGCCAAACTCGTCTTACACTCTCTTAAGACAATATTGGAAGTTTACTTGAGATTAGATAAAATTATAGTGTAAGGTAAAATTACATTTCGTGAGCCCCAGTAATTACTAGTTATATACAGTTTAAATAGTACGGCGTTAGTACACGCTATACGTGTAATGACGCCAATTATATTGTTCCCATATATAATTCACATCAAAAAACATAAAATAGAGTGACAATCGCCTTTCATGACACAGTGAAATTAAACGATTGCGTTCAAATTCTTCCGTACTTTGGGACAGAAAATGACCTGAAAGACTAATACCTGTCAAGTTATATTTTTTTTTTTAACTATAATAGGTTTACACTTGACCGCCATCTCGCCTGATGTAAAGCGACGATGCGGCCTACGATGAAGCGTGCTTACCTAGAAGAAACCGATTCACTCTCGACTTGAAGACACCAAGATTATAACTATCGGGGAAAATCCACTCAGGTAGCTCATTCCACAGCCTAGATGTTCTTATCACAAAAGTAGAGTCAAACCTCTTTGTTCGTGTCTTTGGAACATCAACCATGAAACGATGACGCTTTCTCGAGCTACGAGCAGTCCGATAAAAAAAAGGGCAGGGTAGTATTAAGTTATGCAGATCAGTCGCGCACTCTCCGAAATGTATCCGATAAAAAACCTACATATATATATAATGTACCTACTTATGTATTGTATACTTAATTCGTTATCATCATGATTTTCATTCATCAGTGACTTTCATTCTTCGTTTGAATTACTTGCTGTGTCAGTTAGTCAGCCATCTAAGTACCTAGTTAGTCAAGGAAAACCTTTTAAAATGAATAAATAAATAAATATTGACAGACAATTCACACACAACACCATTCGACTCCAAATTAAGCAAAGCTTGTACTATGGCGACCAGATAGCTAATACACCTTTTAGGAAAGAAAATGAGACTGCAACTCTAAAAAAAAAATTTGTAGTGGTAGGACTCTTAACAGAGTCCACCCGAGTTTACCTGAAAATTTCTTATCATTCCCAATCGTAACGCTAGAATTCAATTCAAACCCCACGAAAAATCTGTGGTCTGTGGTACTCCAAAAAGAAGCTTCACTTCAAGAAACAAAATACTACAAAATCTAAAATAAATAGGTAATAAGGTCTAGAAATCAGACCAATCAAAATCATAATGTCAAGTCAAAATATACTACAAGAAGGAAAAGGTCAACAGGGAGGATTAAATGCTATTAACTAGAATAAAACAATTTTGTGTGTTGATAGAAGGGCGCGATCGTCAGTAGGCCCCTAAACTCCCGCCGAGGCACGTTACGAGCTCTTAATAAAATGCCACTCGAATTGTGCAAACAAATGATACTGTTTTATTAGGACAACTTTAAACGTGACAAAATAAGTTTCGGTGTAACTAAATGATTGAGAACTGTGTTTCTAAATGAAGCCAAACGATACATATTTTAGTTTCAAATTGAGTTTCACATTCCAATTTTTCACTCAGCATCTTAGACTACAGGCCCGTGAACAAAATTTACGTAGTAAATGAACCACCAGGAGACCTATGTAGGATGATACAAGGGTATAAAGTAATAAGATTCAGCACTATGCCGTCACTTGTAAGCTGTCCAACTGAGTACAGTCGAAGAGGGGGGGTTGCAACCCTCGATCATTTCTCCTTGTCGCATGATTTTTGTACGGCATTGCGAAATAATGGATTAGGAGAGGTATTGAAACTGTACGGAACCAATACCGTACATAATCAAATGCCCAAATATCATCGTCAGAAAATAACGAATTTTTCCGACAAACTAATAAATAAAAACTTAAAATTTATGATTTTTATAGTTTCAATACCTCTTCTAATCTACTATTCTGCAACGCCGTACAAAAATCAGGCGACAAGGAGAAATGATCGAGGGTTGCAATCCCCCCTCTTCGATTGTCCTCAGTTGGACAGCTTACAAGTGACGGCATAGTGCTGAACCTTATTACTTTATACCCTTCTATCATCCTACTTAGGTCTGCTGGTGGTTCATTTACTACGTAATTTTTTTTCACGGGCCTGTAGTCTATCTATAAAGGTTCTCAAAATAGATAAACATTCATAGATAAAATGTTGACATAAATTATAACTTTTTTTACAAAGTAAAGGAATTCACTTTGTAAACAGTTTAAGAACGAAACAGTATGACGATAAAAATAGAATAGAATTAACCATATTTTAGATTTCAGATAAGCTGCGAACTCAACTTTTCACACATTGATGTCAACAGTGATGTCAACTGTGGGATATTTTAGATTTCGGCATAAACATGCTGTCGTCGGTAAAAATACTTTTTTTTTAAATTGGTAATCAGTTTGCAATTGACCACCGTTTCATGCGGTCAGTGATGGAGAGCAGAAAAGATGTCACATTTTTAGCCAAATCGAATTGCTATAGACGTTTTGGATGTTTGTGAAATCAAACGGAGTTTTTGCGCCATATGTACTCGTACAAACAAAATGGAGCTTGAGTCAGGTTTTTAAATAAAGCGGTAACGTCTGCATTACTTCTTAAATTTCATCGCTCCGTTTTTAGTTCGAATGTACAGAGGAGTTAGTTAGGTAAAGAAACTAACTATATAACGAATTACACTTACACACTAGATGTACCTAAACAAGAACAAGGATGTTCATGCCACAAATCTATCACGTGTCCACGGATGACATGACATCAGATCTGTTTCATTGCGTATAAAATTTTAAGCAAATGAAAAATCTGATGTGTTTTCTACATATCGTCACCGTTGATCAATCAACATGTACACCTACCTACTATTACTACCTACGTTAACGATTATATAATTGATATAAGTACCTACCATTAATGTGTGCGTTCTAATAAATGCTGATATAAGGTCCATCATCTATACCTACTCTATTATTAGAGTTAAAATGTTTCAAGTATCGTTGTCGGGGATGTTAGTTGTAGTAGAGTATATCTTCGAAACTCACACATGTATTACTAACCGAACCCGCTACTTTATACAATGTAAAAAAATATTTCCTTAGTCAAAACTATTACTAGTGTATGGTGTATATGTAATGATCATAAACTATAAGAATTTCTTAACATTTTAGGCTTGAGATATACCTATTCTATTGCGTCATAAATTACTTTAAATAATATATATGTAATATATACACTAGTATCAGTTATTTCTATCGATGTTTTGTAGGTTTATTTAAAAATGAGAATTTAGACGATTTCATTGTAGTCTAAAACCAAACAATCCATAATGCTAAAGAAAAAACGCAATGAACTGTGAAAAAACATCAACATTTATGAGCACGTCTACATCGAGACAAAGTAGCTGGATATGACACATGAGCCGGGTATCGTCTATCAAGTAGTGTCGTTTGGATATTTCCATAGAAAACTTACAGCATCTACGTAAGTGATATGTGTGTGAGTGAAAGTAAGCTTAAATGCTTTAGTAATTTCAAGAGATACTAAAAGTATTTTTATTTTTTTATTTTAGAATTTAATTCTACTTTTAACTCAACACCATCGCAACCTACTATTCCTACAATTATAACTCGCCAGCTATAGATTGTGCCCCTTCTCTTAACATCTAGTATGTAATTTAAAAATAACATAAAAGTTAAAGCCTAAATAGGCAGACCACTTTATTATATACAAAATGGATGATCGATAAATGTTTCGTACATTTAAAATAATCATTTTCAGAAGCAAAACGGTATCTAGTGATGCGGTTTATTATGAATATCGTTCTATGTAATGAAAACTATAATTTGCTTGGATGCAATTAGCTTCGGAGTCCATATTATGAAACTAATCACTTGCCAAATCCCAACAAGGTTAGCCTATGCACTGTAGCTCCCTGAAATGTCACCTACGGATACCTCCGGTACCAATCAATTTGTCAGTTTTGGGTTCAAAGAGGATACATACTTTATCTAAGTTTGGGTTGTATCTCAAATCGAACCCAAATTCTTCTTTTGACTGCCGTGTTACAGAACATTAACTCAAGGCTTACGCAAGCCCAAACCTATCATAAATATGAGTAAAGCAAAATATTATACGTTTTTGACGTTAAACTAACTCAAATTGAAAGAACTTAGGTCAAGTTTTTTTATATGGCGGTGAATAACACGTGAAGTGACAAACACACACGCTTCAGCTGTCTGTAAAGGATGCTATGGTCGTTGATTTATGGCTTTTAATATCTAACGAACTTTATAGTAGCGCAGAAGACGCCTGACGAAGCGACGAAGATAGCCCTGCATCCAACTACTTATATTTTATTATTTATACACACAGTCATACACAAATTAGCAACATTTTGGTGTAAGTCTTATTAAATTTGGCTCATTAACCTTCCCAGCTTTATTTATTGAACAATGATAATATAATCAACTACTTAAACAAAGAATTAAAATTGTATACTTTTCAATTCAGTCATTCTAAAATCCTAATTTGATCGGATAGTTGAAAATATATCTCAGGTTTACTTAATTAGCTTCCTACACGAAGAAAATGCATAGCTCTTGAGTACCTACCAATAAATAACCCAGACATGAGATTAAAGTTACGGCTAAAACATAATTAAATGAAACGAGTTACAGAACAAGTAACAACAAAAAGTAAAATAAAGTGGGAACAAAATATGACACCGCCGTAATTTCGTTTAAACTTTGTTGCGATAATTCTCCGTGTCTTTCAGAGTTGAAATAAAATGCCACAAACGCATTAACATCACATTTTGTTTGTTCCATTTCATGTACTTGAAGTGTATTAATTCAGACGTTTTGGGTTTTGGCGGACATAATGGCTACTGGTTCAATAGAAATAAGCTAAATTTTGTAGCGAATAGGTAATGTATTTGGTAGTCGTCAATGCTCACTTTAAAATGAAATAATATCATTTATCAGCACATTATTCGTTTCTCTTCTCGTTCACATTATTCGAAGGTAAGACAGTTTTAGACAGGCAGTAGACCATCTAGCCTCCCCACAATCAAAGACATCAAGATTTAATTTAAAATGGTCTTTGTTCTTCACGTGATACATCTACTCACTTAAAAATGGAATGAAACTTAACGATTACAACGATCCGACTTCAATCTAGGTACCTAGGTTATTTAAGGATAAAAATGTAAAGGCTTCCGAGTGCAATTCAATGCACAGTACAATGACTATATTACGGACAGCGAACGCGTCAGTTTAGCTATAAAATAACTTTACTGCTGTGGAAGGTCTAAGTACGAATAATTTCACAATAAAACGTTTTACTATCTGCGTACAACTCTTTAACACTGAGTTGTATTTCTGTTTGTCTTGAAGAAACTATTTATTTTCTTGTAATCTTTATACGAGTAAGTTAAGTTTAAAAGTTAAGTAAGTTATACATATTTTGAACTAAGTATATAATTTTAGAAAAGCATTAAATTTATTGACGTCCTTATCAATTAAAC
Source organism: Ectropis crepuscularia (assembly GCA_963693475.1). Classification (NCBI taxonomy): domain Eukaryota; kingdom Metazoa; phylum Arthropoda; class Insecta; order Lepidoptera; family Geometridae; genus Ectropis; species Ectropis crepuscularia. Next base: position 12,896,222 of record OY856346.1, read on the forward strand.
TTTATAACTTTTTTAACTATAATATCACAAATTAAAATAAAAGGCTTAGCTAAGTAGCTGTTGTACACGGTATGGTCCGAGTAAAGTTTGCTCTCATCCTAAACTAACCTGATGATTATGGACACAACAATCAACATCGGCTGATTTTATTGTTTAAAAAACTAACAGAATCGTAACATACCTACATGTTTATATATGTATTTTTTTTATAGCATAGAGTGACGAGACGAGCAGGTCATGTGCCTGATGGTAAGCAACATGCCTGCCACATAACAGCACAGTAACACGCTGCTATTGGAACATGATAGTCCAAATCATTACCTAGCACTGCACTGCGCTCGTCACCCAGAGATCTAAGATATTATGTCTCTAAGCCCTGTAATTTCTCTGGAATCATTGCCCTTCAAACCGGAACACAGTAATGTTTGCACATTACTGCTTGGCGGTAGAATATTTGGCAAAGGTGTGGTACTTCCCCAGGCGGACTCTGCTAAGAGTCCTACCACTACTAAAATCATAGCTAGCATAAATAATGGCTCACAGAAGCGAAATCCTACAGCAAATGCATTTACAGAGTAAATACGACTAGTTTGATGGATTGCTGAGTTTTATTGAAATTATAAGTCACAATATTATGTTCCCAAATAAATATACCTCATCATCATCATCATCATCAGCCGCAAGACGTCCACTGCTGAACAAAGGCCTCCCCCCTAGATTTCCACAACGAACGGTCCCGCGCAACCTGCAACCAGCGGTTTCCAGCGACCTTTGTGAGGTCATCTGTCCATCTAGTGGGAGGCCGTCCAACACTGCGTCTTCCGGTTCGTGGTCGCCACTCGAGAACCTTTCTTCCCCATCGGTTGTCAGTTCTTCGAGCGATGTGGCCTGCCCATTGCCACTTCAGCTTGCTTACTCGTTGAGCTATGTCGGCCACTTTAGTTCTTTTGCGAATATCTTCATTACGGATTCTGTCGCGCAAAGAGACTCCGAGCATAGCTCTCTCCATAGCTCGCTGTGTGACTTTGAGCTTTGTTATGAGGCCCACAGTTAAGGACCACGTCTCAGTTCCATAAGCCATCACTGGCAACACGCACTGGTTAAAGACTTTTGTCTTTAGGCATTGGGGTATTTTGGACTCAAAGATGTGTCGAAGTTTCCCGAACGCTGCCCATCCGAGTTGGATCCTTCGCTGGACCTCTTTGTCGAAGTTGGATCTACCTAATTGGATCTTTTGACCCAGGTAGACGTATTCGTCAACAACTTCGAGTGTGGTATTCCCAACAATAACCGGTACAGGTGAGACATGCACATTTGACATGACCTTCGTCTTGTCCATGTTCATCCTCAAACCAACCTGTTGGGATACTCTACTGAGGTCCCTGAGCATTGCACCGAGGTCCTCCAGCGACTCCGCCACAATGACTATGTCGTCGGCAAACCGAAGGTGAGTGATGCATTCGCCGTTGATATTGATGCCATGTCCGTTCCAGTCCAGTAGCTTGAAAACGTCTTCCAGCGCAGCAGTGAACAGTTTCGGAGATATAACATCTCCCTGTCTCACGCCTTTCTGTAGCTGGATATGTTTTGTGCACTGGTCCTGTAATCGGACAGACATTGTGGCTTTGCTGTAGATACACTTCAACACTTCGATATAGCGATAGTCGATGCGGCATCGCTGGAGAGACTGAAGCACTGCCCAGGTCTCGATGGAATCGAAGGCTTTCTCATAGTCCACATACGCTATACATAGTGGCCGATTATACTCCTCAGTTTTCTGTATAATCTGCCGGAGCGTATGTATGTGGTCTATGGTACTATAGCCTTTTCGGAAACCGGCTTGTTCGGGTGGCTGAAAGTCGTCAAACCTGCGTGCGAGACGATTCGTGATTACCCTCGAAAACAACTTATAAACGTGGCTCAGAAGTGAGATGGGTCTGTAATTCTTCAACAAGGTGTTGTCACCTTTTTTGAAGAAGAGCACCACCACACTTCTGCTCCACGCTTCTGGCGTATTACCGTCAAGTATGACGGAGTCGAACAGCTTCTGGAGGACTTTAAGTACCGGTTTTCCACCCGCTCTCAGAAGCTCAGTCGTAATTCCGTCATCGCCAGGCGCTTTGTTGTTTTTAAGTTGTTTGAGGGCCATCCTAATCTCATACAGGCTGACTTCCGGGATATCTTCGGTAAAGTGCCGGGTCAGCTTGGCTCTGGGGTCTTTTGCCATGCTAACGACAGGTTGTGCTTGTGTAGACGTGTATAACTGTTCATAGAACTTCTCAATCTCCTCCAAAATCTCGGGCTTCGACGAGACTACGTTACCGCTATCGGTCTTCAGTTTGGCCAGCTGACTTTGCCCAAGAGACAGATTTCTTGCGAACACTTTCGAGCCTTGGTTCCGCTTGATCGCTTCTTCAATACACGAAGTATTGAAGCAACGTATGTCGCGTCGCACACAAGTAGAGATCCGTCTATTGAGCCGTCTGTATACCGTCATGTCGACCGAAGACTGCAACCGCATATCTCGCCTAACTGCCATGAGATTTAGAGTATGATCGGAGAGCTTTTGGGTTCTATTTTGGCGTCGGCTCTTATAAAATTTCCTGCCAACTGCTTGAACAGTTTCCACCAGCCTGTCGTTTATTTCGTCCGCCGTTACGCATTCATCTAAGGCTTCGAAGCGATTTTGAAGTTCGAGTTGAAAGTTATCGGGATCTTCGATTTGAGCATAATTTGGTCGGAGCGTGGACCTAACTGTATTTAAATACAAATATATTAAAAAAGTCGCGGTGTCTAATTGGCTAGAACATCCGATTTCATAATTGTCAGGTCGTAGGTTCAAATTCAATTTTGAGTACATATCCAAGTGTAGAATGTACGAGTGTATCATCACATGTGACTATAATGATGAAGAAAATTATTCTGAAAAAAAAACGGCGCATTCAAAAAAAGACCCCTTTCTAGGTCATCTGTCACCTCTACCCATCCGCACTTGACCTGCATAGTGAATTATTATAGGTTTTATTTCTACTTGTGAAAAAAATCCCCTAATCCTATCAGTGCAAACAGAATGAGTGAGCTAGCTGTTTACGATGGCGTGCGTTTACTATTATCACTATGTAAAAGTACGTGTTTCAGGACCTAGCTACATATTGTTTCATCTTAAAGTATGCAAATATAAAGTGAGTGGTTACAAATTAGAATTTGCATTCGAAATCGTCTCAGATTCAGAAATTCTAAAGTAATTATCGAATTCATGTCATCTTGTTGAGGTGACGCCTCTCGGCTCAAATTAAATTTCATCTCGGTTTCATCTCCGAACGTAGCTGTAAGTAATCACTGTTTTCGGAATCCAGTTGAAAACATCTTTTATATTCTGCGTTTATGATCTTTGTTTTACTTATAGACATTAATAGTAAGTACCTGGGTCACCAAGCTTTGCTCGGTTTAAATACTAAAAATACTTAGATACTCTTAGATTTTCTTAAAAAAAAAAATACTTGAAATAAAAGAGAAGCCGTCTGGATTCGAACACGCAGCTACTAATTCGTGACCGCCACGAACGCCCAACTTCCCGTCTGAGCCAATTGTGCTGTCGCGTCACGCGGCGAAATTTACCTTCGCATTCTAATGTCTAATGTGATAGTTTTTCGTTGTCTAAAAACGCGCATAATATGCGTTTTTTTTTTAAATGAAACCTAGTTAGATTGATTTATCGTCCCCGAAACCCCCTGCATGCACAATTTCATGAAAATCGTTCAAGTCATTTCCGAGATTCAGATTCTATATATATATACATATTTATATAGGTACAAGAATTGCTCGTTTAAAGGTATAAGATTGAAATATTTGTGTAAGTTTTTGTAGCACATCATAGGCAGGAAATAGTAAATGTCAAATGCCACGAAGCTAAAAGTAGACACGTTCTTTCTACGACTGCTCAAGTGCGTACACACGAGTAAAGGCAAACAAAACATTAATTTTATGAAATAAAAATGGTGTAGTTTAGAAAGTGGAATTTCTTTACTCACGTCTTATTCAATATTGGCATTGGACTCTAGATTTTATTACACTACTCAAGGGAATTAAATGTTGAAACCCCTTTCTCCGTAAATCTTTTGTTCTGTACAGAGATAAAAATGGATTAATTTAGTTAAACGTTAAGTTTACTGTACTGTAGGTAAATATGATTTAATAAATTTAATGGAATTGTGTTGATAGAACTATGACAGTAGAATTTATTGCAGCCGTAATGCTAATAGAATAAAATCTTAAATAACAATTATTTCTTTGTTAAGTATTTGATTATGCATGATATATATTGTATCTTAGTATGCGTGAATTAACAACAGATTACTGTTTTAAGTAAAACTATGCTTTGGATACAATATATTTTCGTAGGAATTTCAGCAAGTGAAATAAGCTGTTGGTTTGAGCTGATTTCACGGCGCTCGGCACCCATCCATGCATATATTGGAGTACCATTGGTCATTGATTAATGCGCGTCCTACGCGATACGAACGTGGTCCGGAAAGTTCCGGCCTAATCACTAATCGGCCACAATATTTAACTACACCCACGACTGGTTATTCCTATCACATCATACCTAAAATAACGATTTTCTAATCAGCAATAAATCGTTTCCATGCTTGTTATTTTTGTCATAAATATTCTTATGAAACTAACGCCTGTAGTCGAAAGATTTATTTATGGCTTCTGCAATCCAAATAAACTCGAAAAAATATTTGAAATGAGGCGGTTGATGTATTTTATCCTCTCATGCATTTTCAATTACAAAGGTTTTTGACATTGAACTGCATTTTACGAAGATCATTTTACTTCAATACATTTTAAACACAAAATTACAAAGTGAACATCACTGATAATTGAATTTCAATCAAATTCAAATCAAATAAAATTTAATATTTATACTTAAAAAAGAAAATCTAAGTAGGTACAGCATTTTACGAATATTCGAGCAGTTTTATACGCTTTTACTGAAGCTACATTTTATTGAGCAGCATGTGCAAAGCGATATTGTAATATAGAAAATATCTCAACCATTACACGCATTAATAACTTTTTGCTCTTTTAGTGAGTTTTACATATTTATGACAATATGAAAGACGCACATGACTGAGCATGCATACAGATTTTCAACAAGCTTGATATTATGTCTGTTATATGTATAAATATGACACCGTAAAAATGTAAACAAAATACCGTCAGTTTATAATTAATGTAACGTTGTTAGAATATAAATTAGCCTAACATACCGTAAGATTTATATTTATTTATTACTAAACATCTGTTTTTCAAAGAACCTTCTTCGGATATCAATGTACCCGTCGGTTATTCAGACACACACCTTAGACCCTTCAGTTCTAAATCGGTCACAAGCAACCTTCCACGGCTCAAAATAAACTCTAAGCTTTACAACTCAATTGTTCCATAAAGAAATTAAATCGATAACATGTGCAAGTATTTACTAACCTAATTGTCGTGATGGAATCACATTCCAATTAGATTGTTCTACTTTCCACGAATATACTTCTTGTTAATAGTTATTTCTTTGTGGTTACATCAAATTGCAGTGTTGCTGAACTTGGTGAACGTAGTGATATAATATGAAAAATTAAGTACTGTCTTTATTAATTTTCCGGTATAATTTCCGGCTGTCAAATATTAAACATTGTTTTGAGCTATCACGGTTGCTCAAAGAATATATATATACTGTGCTTATATGGTAGAGATGGTCCCGAAATTTCGATGCAGTTTGATGCATCATATTCACGGGTAAACTGACGAATTTGTATCGAAATAACGGGGACTCGCTCCACCATATTACCACGGAATATCTCCCGTAATTATTAAAAATATTAGTGTCACCGATTGCTTCAAATTAACGAATGACGAATAGCATTAAATTAATTCGTTACAAACTTGGTGTTATTGGTTAACGCAGGTATAACAATGCAATGAAATACAAATAAAATTAGCAAATAGACACGCTGACCAATTTGTCTGTCTGTGAAAACAATTTTAGATAACAAATAAAAGCGAGAAATAAGTACAGTTTACTGTTTCTGGATAATATTAAAATATTAATTTAAATATTAATTTTCTGGATAATTTTATAATATTTTGTTTTGGAATAGAGAAGAAAATATCTTTTATAATACGAAATATTATGTATTACTTGCTAATTAAATATTGGCGACTCTTTTGTAGTGGTAGAACTCTTTGCAGAGGCCGCTTCGAGAAGTAGTTTTTCTACCGTCAAACGGTAATGTGCAAATAATACTGGGTGCCGGTTTAAAGAGCAAGGTTTCCGGACAGGGCAATGAGTTAAATTATCTTAACCCTCTAGATGCTGAGCGAAGTACATCGCTAGCTAGCGTTATGGAGTGTGTACTTATGTTCAAATAGTTGCGTGGGACTGTGCTGTTATGAGCAGGCGTGTTGCTTACCATCAGGCACAAGTCCTGTTCGACCTATCACTCTTTAATTTGAAAATATAAAACTCAACAATAAAATGAAAATGTTGAACTACATTACCAATTAAAAACCTAAAAATAAATCGTGACAAAAAACCAAAACTGCAAAAAAATTTAAAACAAAAATCAGTAATCTATGCCATTCCTGAAATAGTCAAATTGATATCTAACACAGCAAATATCTTAACATTATATCTGATACTTGGTACTTTGATTTCAGATGCAAAAAATCGTTTGAATTTTTATATGCTCAAATATTATAGTTTTTTCGTCGAATATATTTTTTACATATGACGAAGTGATATAGACATACCTACTAACGGAATAATAAATAATCTCCTATTATAATAAAGTAAAAAGCTTTGTGATTGTAGGCTCCTACTTATTTTATCCGTTTATTGTCTTTGTCGCATCATAACGATGACAATTTGAATACTCGGTGAAGGTGCGAAAGTGTGAACTCGTGTAATCTGGTGATTACTATGGCAATGTTTGAATCCTTCCTATTTACATAATGAACTAAGGTAAATTCAGTTTACCTTTGCAATCAGCTGAATTTTCAACTTTGAGCAAATATAACAAACGTTGTTCTGAGTGACATTGAATTTAAATGTGATTTTATCACCCCTTTTGTTGCCTACATACGTAAAGGTAATATTATCAGTTCGACTGCAATAAGTACTAACGTAAAAACGCCATATATCTATTTTAATATATTTCCATATATTTAATCATAGTTTAAGTTACGGCTGGTCTAGTCGGGAGAACGGCGACTGCCGATCCGGAGACCCCGGGTTCAAACCCCACACGCACCACTGTCTTTTCGAAATCATGTGCGTAATGCCGCTAACTTCAAACGGTGAAGGAAAACATCGTGAGGAAACCGACATGCACCTAGAATCTTTCGAAGTCATGTGTCATCCGCCAACCCGCACTGGGCCAGCGTGGTGGATTATGGCCTCAACTCTCTCCTTGCGAGAGAAGGCCCCGAGTCCCAGCAGTGGGAACGTTTAATGGGCTGTTGATGTTGATGTTGATTTTGAATCATAGCTTATCAATCAAAAAAGTTACGGCCGGACTAGTAGGTAGAATGTTACGGCTAGTCTAGAAGGTTATGGCTGGTCTAGTCGGGAGCACGGCAATGCCAATTCGGGGCCCTTGATTTGAATCCCACGCGCACCATTGTATTCTCGAAATCATATGCGTGATGCCATTAACTTAAAAGCGCTGATAGAGTTTATATAGTCATCAAGAAACCGACATGCTTGTACAATCTTTCGAGGTTATACGTCATCCCCCAACACGCACTAGGCCAGCATATTGGATTATGGCTTTGACTCTCTCCTTGCGAGACAAGGAGCCGAGCCTCAGCAGTGGGAACATTATTTAGTGGACTGGTTACGCTATCAATTATAGCCTTATTTATCCTACTGCTAGATACAGACTTCGCTATTATTACACCACTTGCCTAGTGCCTAGTTTTTGGTTTTATGAATTGACGTGTAAATTATACAATTATGAATAAAGAACTTTGACTTTTAGTTCCTGTGCCGATCAACCCCAAGTTCGACCCACAATAGCGATATCTTTGGCCTATCTTGTTCCCGGACAACTAAGTTTCCCATTGTCTTATCTTGTCACTATTCACAGGGTTAAGAAGAAATAATCTACTAAATAGAAAGTGGTGTGGTTTACTTAAAATTTTGAGAGATTAATTTGCTACAAATTTAGAAATCACGGAATAATAGCTTTCATAACGTCTTTAAACATTTTTCAAGCGTACACGCTTGTTTAAATAAATTATAATAAAACCTTTGTAATTAACAACTTTTTATGTTAATATCAAAGGTATAACATTGTTAAAAATATACGAGTACATCATGTCAATGTACTCTTGTTGAATTATGTAAGTGACCTCTGTTTAAGCATCATTTTGTTCCTTGCATGCTTTCTACTTTTGGTTCTAGTCGTCTCATCATTTGAACTGTTTCAAGATACTCAACCTTTAAAATAAGAGATTACATTTAAAATATTAATTCCCGTTTAATTATAACTCAAATAATTAAACAATTCCCAGCGCTGTAAATAAAATTGCAATAATCTTTTAGAGATGTTTGTATTCGTCTTCTCATTGCGTACTCGCGTAGTCGAGTTAATCCATTGGAATGGAAAAATAATCCTGCAAAGTCAAGATGTCGTCGAAACCCCACTTGAAGCTTGAAACCTATGAAAGCCACTGCAAGAAGTTTCTCTTAACTTATGATTAATTTGGGACAATATTTTTTATACAGTATAGAGTGATGCTACGAGCAAGACATGCGCCTGATGGTGAGGAACACCCCTGTTACTTTAAACAGTGTCACGCAGTTATTTATACGTGAAGAATACAAATTACTGCCTAGCTCTACACTGTGCTCGTTATTTAATCTTCTGCTGATTTTTCTTTTTGTTCTATAATTTGTCTGAAAACATTACCCTTCACAACACAGTAATGTTTGTATGTAGAATAATGTAATGTTTGTATGCTTGGCAGTAGAATAACTGGCAAATGAATAATACTTCCCTAGGTTGACCCTACAAACAATCCTACCAAATGTATATTTTATTTAACTTTGTTCCTGACAAACACGTTTTTTGAGGAAAATAAAATTTTGACCATCCGCACATGCGGGCGTTATTAATCCGTGATATCCCATGGTTTAAAAAAAGATAATATTATCTACTAATAGTAAAGTAACTTGTTATGTAAAATAAATTAAGTGAAAAAACTGGTTTACCTCAGCACTACGTATAAATCGAATACTACTGTTTTGGAAGCGTGCGTGCAATCAAATGTATACCCACCTTGTTAATTAACATGTTAGGTTTATTTTGAGGAGTAATTATAATTTTATTTAAAATATTTAGAAATTTATTTGTCCTAGACAAACTTCAGTCTATGAAACAAAACATTATTCTTTGTAATATTTTCACGTCCATAAATAAGACAAGGAAAGTTAACAAAACTCATAACTTTTATAAAACCAATGCTAGAACTTCAATTAAACAAATATCCTCTTAAAACCCGTAAAACGGCGCGGAACCCATATGGATTCAGCGCCAGATATGCTCATCAGGTGGAAAAAATGAATATACCCACCCTCAAAAATGTTGAGGTTAGTTTTGACAAAGCAAATCATAAAATTGCAGGTTTTTCAACCATCATATTTTTTGTGGCAGCAGAAAAAAATACTATAAACTAGTGAAATAAATTAATAGAATTTATCTTAAAACTTGCATACAGTCTAGAGCTAAAACTCCTTAATTTTAACTAACAACATTTTAGGGGAAAACCAAGATGTCTTAAGATTTGCGGTCTTTGTGAACCTTCCGACTACAAAGCAGAGTGATATTAATTTATCCTTGGCTGCCTGTGGAGTGGTGATGTGCAGTCAAGGATGTGCCTAATATGAAAGCAGTTTGGTTTATTCAAATCGCTTACAGATTCGTGAACACCGAGACACTTTCCAAACTTTTGGGTGAAGTTTGACGAGTTCTATTTAACTAATAAAATTAACTCTCGTCCTGCTAGCACGAGAGTTATCTTATCTTAAGAAACACTGATTATATTAAAAGCTTGTACATTGCTCAGAGTTAAGTTCAAAAGGCGTTAAATGACAGAAATGATACCGTATTTTTTAAAATCAAAGGGCAATAAACTCAAAATTACACCCACTAATCCTTTTTTTTCAGTATATCCGTAGCCCATACAACGGTAAGCTGAAAAAGTAAAGCTATACAGAAACGACTAGTGTATGGACTTATTTACAACACGACAAACCATAAAATGTAAATGAATAAGTAGAACGAAATGGCACTGATTGTGACTGTGTCCTATCGAAATACAATAGATATCGCATTGAAACGTGTTTAAAAATTCTTCTGAATGTATGTTACCAAAATCAAAATTCATTTTTATTTAAAAAATGTCACATCAATTTTCGTTATATATAAAGTCCAATTTGAATTAAGTATTCATTCAAATAGAATACACAAACATTATCGTTTTACAACAATACCATATATATTTCGTGGCACATTATTAAATTCGGGTTTTTCATAAAACGCCTGTTTATCATACGAATTATGTACGTGCGATACATTCTCGAGTGACATTTGAATAGCACAGTAAGGACTATCTGTTTGTACAGAGATCTGCCCACGGGTAAGATATTGTGCCCCTTGGAATTATTTACGTTAGGGACAGCTTCTATTTGACAAGTTCACCAACTGCCGATTGCAGTGACATCACGTGGCTTTGAAATGTCTTTTGCAGTTATGAGACAATTTATAAGAAATTGTTATTCCTAAGGACTACTGTCCTTAGGAATAACAATTTCTTATATTTTTATACAATCTATGCGGTATGAAATGTTATGTAATAAGGATTCATATGATTTAAAAACGAGCTACTAAAATACTTCAGCAGTTATGTGTAAAGTCTGTTTGAGATTTAAGTACTTCCTAATTATAACTTGACTGGCCTCGTGGCTTAGTAGGTAGTAGCTCTGCCTGCGAAGCCGAGGGCCGTGGGTTCGATTCCCATCCAGTGCAAATATTTGTGGGATGAATTCAAATGTTTGCACTGTGTCTGGGTGTTTCTATATAAAATAAGTATGTATTTAAAACTATATAAGTATTATATCAGCTATCTGGCCGCCATCGTACAAGCTTTGCTTAGTTTGGGGTCAGATGGTGTTGTGTGTGAATTGTCCACCAATATTTATTTATAATTGTTGACCAAATTATTTAAAAATGGAGACTTTAATTAAGGTTCTCTAACTAAAAACTAGTTTCGTGGTTGAAATAAACTAAATTGTGAGCGATTGCAGTTATAATGAAATTTTGAGTATTTCCGTATATTTTGAGCATTATTTTTACCACTAAACTTTAGTGTCTTGAACGTTAATAATACTTAGGTAAATTTATTTTGTTAAATGTGTATTTTTGAAAATATTTATTCTGTATTTACTGATAAATAAACATTGTACAACTTAATCCATACACGAACTGACACAAAACTTTAAGGATCTATTTATAAAGAGAGAGACACGCGCATTGAGAAAGGATTTTGAAAACCTCCTACCCGAGGAAGCTAAATATGGAATAAACATTTAAATAATAAAATTCGAGAAGTTATAAAATCGTTTATGCTAGATTGTTGAAAATCAAATTATTAATTACAGTAGTGAAATAATAAAAACTCGTGTTTTGTTTTTTTTTTATATTAAAATTATCTTTTGACAGGTTTATTTTTTCTCAAAAGGTTACAAAAATGCTGTTTAAAATAGCAGTAGAATTTAAATATTTTAGTTTTTTTTTAATGTCCGCCAAGCTGAGGACACTGTAACTTGGTTCTTGATAAAATTAAAACTAAGCACTAGTATTATTATCTGTTAACTCATGTCGTTTGGTTAACAATGTTTCCCAAAAAAATCTGATGAGGAAGCAAAAATTAAATAGCAAATATATATTGAATGTGCTTTACGCAAACACGCTCTAGTTTTTATATTTTAATTTTTAATATTGACACAGAGTTTTAATTATCAGTAAAAATATTAACCCGTTTCATGTTAAATACACTAGACAAAATTAAACAACTATTTTTCAGGCTTCAAAGCTAGTTCCACCTACGTAATTGTTCATAGTAGTGGTTTTATCTCGCCTTTTTCGTCTTGTAAAGATTTACAGCGTAACACTAAATTACAGCAATTATTGAAAGAAGCTTTTTTAAATGTATTATCTTCTTTGATAATTTACATCGTACTTACGACATTCAATAATTATCATTCGGGCAGTTCCGTAACTAGCCTTAAAAGCTTTCAAGTCAATTTTCAGGACTTGACAGCTAAAAACAATTATCATTTTACTGTGACGTATTTAAATACAAAAACTTTCTAAAACTTACAATTCACACTGGCCGTTTTAATCGAAACTCCACTGGTACATAAAAAAAACTTTATAAACTATCCTATTTTGAAACTTTTTGAAACGTATCGCGGTTGCAACGGGCGACTGCAATGTTGCAGGGCCTCATGAAAGACAAAGTTGTTATCGAGCTTACCTGTCAAGCGAGTATGCCACTGGACAAGCACTGGTGTCACCGACTGAAGCGACCACATTCAATGGCAAAGCTTCAGGCTTGCAAGGCTTATATAGTTGGGCGCCCCGCCCACCGCCCGCCCTAAGGCGGGTCGAGCGCGCGAACTTATCCTGAACAACTTTTTTACCAAAACTTATTGCGGATTTCGTAACTTCCTTTAATTACAGAGGGTGCTAATTAGTATATTTATTGCAGCACAGACAACTTGACAAACAACTAGCGGGTAACGCTGTAGCATCAGACTCTTTGCAGTTAGGGAAATCTCTGAAGTACTTTTCATGAAAAATAAATAAACAGGAAGTCGTTTTCTTTTTCTACGTAAACTCGATGCAAAATGTTAACGTCAAAATAATGAGTTCGCTCGCTATAGCAAAGCAAATTGAGTAACGTTAACATTTAAATTACCTACGGTGCGACGATATTCTGAATTTTGAGCCAAATTTTTTGACATAAAGTTGGGAAAATATATGTATCTAGTTACATCAATTCATAAGTTACGGCTGGTCTAGTCGGGAGAACGGCGCCTGCCGATCCGGAGACCCCGGGTTCAAACCCCACACGCACCACTGTCTTTTCGAAGTCATGTGCGTAACGCCGCTAACTTAAAACTGTGAAGGAAAACATCATGAGGAAACCGACATGTCTACAATCTACAATCTAATCGACATGACGACATAGCTAGAATCTTTCGAAGTCATGTGTCATCCACCAACCCGCACTAGGCCAGCGTGGTGGATTATGGCCTTAACTCTCTCCTTGCGAGAGAAGGCCCCGAGTCCCAGCAGTGGGAACGTTTAGTGGGCTGTTGATTATGATGATGACATAAATTCTAATAGAAACCACTCTATGGATGGAAACTTTTCTAACTTACTTTCATTTTACAATTCTTACGCTCAGATTTGTAACGTAAAACTAGGTCAAAGAAACTATTTTGGGTACATTTGTCAAATGTCGTAAATTATAAAATTTTAATGATTTGGCTCAAAAGTTAGACTGGTTTTTGGCTAGAGTAAGAGTAGAGTAAGAGTAAGTAAATGTTTAGGAAACGGCGATTACTTTCACCTGACCTTTTTTCTAAATTAAGTACAACTTCAGAAAAAAGGAGTAGAAAAATAAGACTACCTAATTCTACAGCTGCAAAAAACCTTATTCAGTCTTAATTTTTAATTTAATTTGGCTGGCCACTAGGGCTTAGTTGGTAGCAAGTCTGGTCTGGTATTATCGTGGGTGCCATCCCCACCCAGTACAAATATTTGTGTGAGGAATACAGATATTTGTACAATTCTTGGGTGTTTTCTATGTTCATACATAGAAAACACCCAAGTACCTATGTGTTCAAAATATATAAGTATTATATCAGAAGATTGACTAAAATAGGATCTTTGACTGTGAAATACGTTGTCTGAGTGCGTTTTTCCCGCTGGATACAATCTTGGTGTATGAGTACTTTGATGGTGGGGTACTTCTATCCCACTAATAATATAAATACTAATATTATAAATATCAATGTATGGATGTTTGGATGTTTGTTGCTCAATCACGTCCTAACGTATGTACGGATCGGGCTGAAATTTGGAGCACAGATAGATTATAGTCTGGAAGAACACTTTTTATCCCGAAAAACAACGGGAACGGGAACTTCGCGGGTAACACCGCGGGGCGCTGCTAGTTACATATAAAAAAAAATACCGAGCCCCGTGATAAAACCTGTGGCTTACCTAAATTACTGAATGTAGAGTTTTTTCTTTTTTTAAATAAAAGTAGACTAAGTTACTCCTTAAAACATCAACTATCTCTCAGAGAAAATTTCTTTAAAATTGCTCCATCCATTTCAGGGATTAGCGAAAACAAAGAGACAGTAAATGACAACTTTAAAATTGTTTTTTTGTACCTAAGTACCGTACATCATACTTCATATCATACCAATGTTATAAATGTTTAGATGTTTGTAGCTCAATCACGTCGGAATGTCAGCACGAATCATGTTGAACTGTGTTTCAAACAGTTAGATTATAGTCTGGAATAGCACAAATGCTACTTTTTATCCCGGGAAAACAACGGGAACGGGAAGTATGCGGGTAAAACCGCGGAGCGCTGCTAGTACTACTACTACATTCATATGGATTCTTTGAAAAACTGCTAATTTGGAATTGGAAGCCTTCAAGGACCCTTCAATTTTATTTGTATGTTTAGAGTTTAGATGAAGGTACAGATAACTACTCTCCACCGTTGATCACATCGTTGCATAACATCAATCGAGGTGGCGGTCAAGTGAAACCATTTATCAATTAAAAAACTACGCACGAACTGTCTATAGAATTAAAATATCATTGTTCAATTTCTTTTGGGAAGTAAAAATATTCAATTTACGAAAACGTAAACAGTTTTAAGACTCGATTAATTAGACGCTTCCTCACAGAAAAGTGAACGCTTTTATTTTGGGTTCCTTTGTTTTATTCAGTGTCTTTTTTCCGAAAGTACAACGAGTATTTCCCGCGGCTGCTTGGAAAGGTTAAGGAGATCCTTTTTCAGTTTGATAAAAACATCATTTCCCAAAGGCAATATCGCCTTTCGTAATCATAATTGTAATAGATACAGAGACGATGAGTCAATAACTTTTCTACCAAATATTTTGTTATTATTTTGGTTGGTGATTTTAACACAGATCAAAATAAGATTTTGTTATTTGTGTTCAGTTGTTGTTTGGGACGAGTGTGGTAGATCCCGACCAAGCGCTGGATCATCATGAAAACAAAATTGGACTTATGTGAAACAAACAACCATAACACAAAGTAAAAAAAATTAGAAAAGAGAACTCATTTCTTTGTGTTATAAACGGCTATTAACAACAAAGATCTTAACAGCATTAAAGTCATAACATATGTATGTGTGTGAACAGAAGTAAATACAGAGTAAGAACAGAAGGAATAGGGTGTGCATGTATGTATGTACCAAGCTACAGGTACGCAAGTGTGTACCTATAATATATATTTAAACAATGAATCTAACTTCGCCTAGCCTTACATATAGGCGAATTTCTTTTAAACTGGTTATTTGGATTCTATCATCATTATTATCATTAGGTTTAACTATCTATCTACTTATACAATGGGGAAAAATTTCGCACAGCTTTAGCAGTTCGCTTTATGTTTACCTACACTTCTGAGATCGGCCAACTTCTTTTACAACTAGAGAGTCAAGGCCATAGTTCACTGTGCTGGACAAATTCGAGTTGGCGGATGATACATATCCTCGTGGAACATGCCGGTTAAAACCTTCGCTTCTACACTTCGCCAGTATACATCCTCATACTCATTTATTACATTCTATCAGTACATGTCAGTAAATGAATAGTCTAATACAAAAAACATATATGTATTTAAAAAACCGTTTGAAATTCAATTTGCACATAATAATAATTTGAATTAAAAAATATAAAAATGTCAAATATCAGAATAAAAACAAAATAACATGTACTTAACACACAATAATAATTTAAATTAAAAATTGCTAAAAATCTCGAAAATCAGAAAAAAAAGGTAATATTAAAACCAGTGATTATAATTAATATCATATTGACATATTACATTACTATATTATTATAATTAAAATGTTAACCTCCTAAGGAACATAATTTTATCAGAGGTGCAGGCGAGATTCGAATCTACGACCTCATTATTGTGAAATTAGACGTTCTAGCTATTAACCCTCCTCGGTTTTTTACAGTAACAAAATAAAATAAAAATTGATAATAAGATAAAAAAATTGTGTGTTGCCATTGCTGAATTATTAGGTAGCATCTAACAAACGAGTTCTGTATCTAATCTTTTACTTAATAACATATTCGATAAAACCAGTTTTCTATAAAAAAAAAACAATCTACCATTAAGTTGTATGGCACTCAACAAAACAACAAACGAAATGACGTATCTATCGTAACTTGATCTTTTGCACAAGCATCGCAAAAATTGATTTTTAATTGCCTTTATCAAACACTTGTGTTCTTGTTTACTCTCCTCGCTCTGACAACTTTACTCTCATTGATTGATTATATCTGAACGCCATGATGTCAGAAATAAAAATTGGATTCCTTAGCCCCATTTCGTGATAACGATGTTTGTCAGTTTTCCATATTTGGAATTTCATGTCATAGTCCAGTGCAATTACGGAAATAAATAAACATTAAATTTGAAAGATGCCAGAACACATGAGAGACAAATAACAGTCTGCTGGATAGACCTAGAGAACGCATTTAGTTCCGTGCAGCATGAACTTATGTTATTTGCCCTAAAATGGTATAACTTTCCTGCTGTAATTATTGACATAATTAATTCATATTATAATCACTCAAAATTCGTTATAGCAGTAAACAAGGAATACTCAAAACCATAGTATACATAGTATTTAATATAGTTATAAATAGTCTAGTAGATAAATTAATATCCCGTGAGAAGAAATGGGGCTACCGGTTTAAAATCAACAATAAGTACACTGAGTCAATTTTAGCCTTTGCTCCACCAAGATCATCCACCTTGCAATACTTACACGGAATCCCAAACAGTGTCAAGAGTTGTTGAATGATGTTGATGAGTTCTGTACATGGACGGAGGGAATGAGGGCAAAACCAAGTAAATGTCATTGTTTATGTCTGGGTAGACGAGATACCAAATATACTTCTTACGATCCGGGACTCTCCATAAGTGACCAAAGAGTTGCCACAATTGCAGAGGCAGTGCCTTTCAAATTTCTTGGTAGAAAGATAGACTACAAAGGACGTACACCATCATTAGAGGTAGTTGTGGGAAATTTCATGAACGACCTCAATAAGGTAGACCTATCAGCAATATCAAAAAAGCATGGATATATGACAACTATCTCACATCACGTCTCACTTGGCCTTTCCTAGTATATAACATCGGTAAAACCCTCCTCGCAAAACTAGATGCTAATGTCATAAAGATATTGAAGTCATGGTTTGGATTGGCACATCCGGTTGATCCCTCTACTCTCTTTAGGGATCAAAATAGTTTTGGCCTGAAACTAAAAAAACCATCCAAACTCTACAAACACCTAAGAGTTACAAAAACACATGTTTTGGGAAAGTCGAAAGACGAATTAATCGCATCTCTCCCAAAAGACAAAAGCGCTTCGGACCTTGAATCTAGACTTCAATTCCACAAACAATTTATGGCAGGTGCGCAAGTAAATACTGCTGGGTTGGGTGCGAGAAAGAAAAGGGAAGGCCGAGACATGGTAAAAACCTTTCTACAACAAGACGAAAATGATAGTTACAAAGTGCACGCTATGAATTTAGAAATGCAAAGTGAGTGGTTAACCATAGGTGAGTTTTGTATCCTATTAGCTCTGAAGTGGCGCACCTTGCTATATGACTGGTCTCCTGCCTTATTAAAATTTTATCTGAACGCTTTCCAAATGACCCTCCCTGACCAGAGTAACTTGGTAAGGTGGGGAAAAGCCTCTGAAAAATGTTGCTATACTTGTGGTGAGGCGATATGTACAGCAAGGCACATATTGGTGGGATGCAAGGTGCTCCTTAATAGGGGTCATTACTCACAGCGCCATGACAGAGTACTTGAAATCATACGTGAAGCCGTAAGCCTTTCGGTAGCTAGAGCCCAAAAGGGATTGACGATAAACAAAAGACAAATTAACTTTGTAAAAGAGGGCTCAACTTCAAACTCCAAGAACAAGCCTTACTCAATCCTGGGTTCAGCACCTGATTGGACTATTTTAATGGACATGTATGAAAAGCACTACAAAATCCCAGAGGATGTGGGTGTTTCGTCATCCAGACCGGACATTTTCCTTTTTTCTAGGGCTACGGAACGCATAGTCCTTGTAGAACTTACCGTACCGTGGGAAACTAATATAACTAAAGACCACGCGATGAAACAAAATAAGTATTACGACCTTCAAAACGAATTAACAAAAAATGGCTATGTAGTTAATTTATACGCTGTAGAAGTAGGAGCGAGAGGTATACCAGCAAAATCTCTCTATAACCTGCTTAAAGACCTTGGCTTGTCCAGAAGTGCAGTAAGTTCTATACTAGAACGAGTATCTAAAGCTGCACTAGTAGGATCATATCGAATTTGGCTGGTCAGGGAGAGAAATACGAGTAGTGAAGGTGAGTGTTGACATACGTCACCAAAAGGAGCCCCTTTTAAACCTACGCCCGAGTCACAAGTCTTAGGGGCTATTCGAGATTTCTCTCTCTGCCACACGATGGACCGCCACCTGCACGGTGAATCCATGGAATGCTAAGAAGTTCGTCTCGTCTCTGTAGTTTGGGGACTATAAAGGATCGATAGGGGGGGGTGCATTCTGAGCATATATTCCAATTTAAGAGATTCTGGCGAGGTCAGCTCAAGGTCGTTTCGATGAAAATGCGTTTAATTCGATATCTCGAGAACTGTTAGTATTAGGCAAACAATTGTGGAGACTTTTTCTCATCTAAATTAAATTTACAAACTTTTATATTAACAACTTTTCTTTTTTTCATCAATATTTTTCAAGTTATTGCTTCCGAAAGGCAAAAATTTTACTTTTTTTCCTCCCTTTTTTTTGTTTCGCCATTTTCTCCCCAACCGTTCAATTTTATAAAACTTTCCCAATATTCAAAAGTGTAGATCTTTTAATAATGAACAACTTTTTCCTTGAACTTTTTTCTGTAATGACAATACCTTCAGAGTTATGTTACTTTACCGAGCGAAATCCGCGCCACTGTGAAACCTCCACGACACTGCGACTAATCCGCGACACCTCCGGACTTAGGGCTGAACCCAAAATTCATTATTGGATTGTGTCGGTGGGTTTCTTCTACACAGGGTTATGTGGGACAACAACGTTACCTACTCCGATATATGCCAGAAATAGGTAACATACATAAAAAAACACTACGGTACAGACATGGTAATTGTATTCGATGACTATCCCAAAGGTATTTCTAACTTTGGCACCAATTCTGCCAAACGGCTGCGCCGATCCCAGCTGAAGCCATGTGCGGATATCATTTTCATCGACAATATGACCGTCACCACAACTCAAGATAAGTTTTTAGGCAACGCGAGCAATAAGACCAGATTCATCTCACTACTGAAAACTTTTCTCATGAAGAGGTGGAGCAAGCCGTAGAGTCCGGCAAAATTCTCTTAGCCGTACTGATTATCAGACCATCCGCATCCTCTACGATTACCACGTCTGTACCGTAGTGTTTTTTTATGTATGTTACGTATTTCTGGCATATATCGGAGTAGGTAACATTGTTGTCCCACATAACCCTGTGTAGAAGAAACCCACCGACACAATCCAATAATGAATTTTGGGTTCAGCCCAAAGTCCAGAGGTGTCGCGGATTTGTCGCAGTGTCGCGGAGGTGTCGCAGTGGAGCGGATTTCGCTCGGTAAAACTCTGAAGGTATTGTCATTACAGAAAAAAGTTCAAGGGAAAAGTTGTTCATTATTAAAAAATCTACACTTCTGAATATCGGTAAAGTTTCATAAAATTGAACGGTTGGGGAGAAAATGGCGAAACATAAAAAAGAGGGGAAAAAAAGTAAAATATTTGCCTTTCGGAAGCAATTACTTGAAAAATATTGATGAAAAAATGAAAAGTTGTTAAACTAAAAGTTAGTAAGTTTAATTTAGAAGAGAAAAGGTCTCAACAATTTTTTGCCTAACACTAACAGTTCTAGAGATATCGAATTAAACGCGTTTTCATCGAAATGACCTTGAGCTGACCTCGCCAGAATCCCTCAAATTGGAATATATGCTCAGAATGCACCCCCCTATCGATCCTTTATAGTCCCCAAACTACATAATTTAATGTTTTTTTTTCAATTCTTTTGCGTAATTGCACTGGACTATCAATTAAGCAACGTAGGTACAATGCAAACGAACAAGCAGTTTTTTATGGGACCTATTACAAATGGCATCATGTGGTTTTTATCAAGCCCCGAGAAGGCCCTTTTTTGTGGGGGAAATGCATTGACGCACCGTCCACCGTGTAGGGACAGGGCAGGTGTATCGGGCTCGACACCACTAAAAGTAGTGCCCCTACCGACTAAAACCCCCACAAGTTTCTCCGGCATGGCAGCGGGTCAGTGTCGCGGGGTCACTCTGCGCACTCCCTTCGACGACTCTGACCCAACGCCGGCACCCTTGCGAGCCCGCCTCGTGGGGGGACGGAACCCCCGCATTTGGCTCCAGTGACGTACCGGAAACCAGCGGCACGTCACCGCCTCGGGAAAGCCTATCCCTAGATGGGGTGCCGAGTGGCCCTAAACGCTCGACGCCCCAGGCCCTCCAAGTGGAGAAGGGGTGCGAGCCCGAGCGTGTCCGCTTCCTTCTCCGCGGAGGAGCAAGAGGACCCATCTCTTTCTCTCGCTCCTCGGTCTTCCTCCGGGACATGACTATCTTGCAGAAGGAGACAATCGCCTCCCACGACCTCTCGCTGTCAAGCATCTTAGCTAAGATGATCGGCAGCACATGGTGCGCAGTGTCTTCCGCGCAACCGCACCGGTGGCACACCGGGGCTTCCTCCCTCTCTCCACCGACTCTACACGGTACCTCCCGAAACAACCATGTCCCGAGAGCACCTGCGTAGTCCGGAATGTGAGGACTCCGTGTCCTCTCTGGGCCCACTCAGGGAGAATGGGCCGGATCGCCTCGAGGAGTCGTCGAGCGCCGGCTCCCCTCTGAGTGGGTCCCGAGAGAACCCGCTCCTTCCACCTCACCAGGGCCCCGGCCCTAGCCTCTCTCCGTGCCACCGCACCACCTCCTGTGGTGCGAGGCGGGGTTCTTGCTTTCTCGCACGCACCCGACACTGGTATACCGAGAACAGAACCTCGGCCTCCAGGCACCATGGCAACGATCCAGCGAGAACGCAGGCCACCTCGTGTGAGAGTGTGCGGTATTCCCGACACACTCTCTATCGGAGAGGTAATCTACCGCGCAGGTACAGGGGCACACGATGGTATCTCTGCGCCTCCGTGATGGTTGTCCAGGGCAGGGTGTTGAAAGCATTCGCGATGTCGAGTGACACCGCCAATAACACACCGCCACTAGAGACCTCACTGTCAGAGAGCTTGCGAACGTGATTAACGGCGTCAATCGTAGAGCAACCTTTCCGAAACCCGAACTGTGACTACGACCAGTTCGGGCCCACCCTATCAAAGTGCTTGACGAGGAGGCGGCAATAATGCGCTCTAGGAGCTTGCCCGCCTCGTCAAGCAGCACGATCGGACGATACCCCGCGGGTTCGTCTACGGGCCGCCCCTTTTTCCGTAGAAGCACAAGCCTCCCCCTCTTCCATCGCCTCGGGAATCTCCCTTCTCGCATGCAGCGACTCAGGAGAGTCCCGGAGACGAGGGCCCAGAGCGTTCTGAGCGAGGGAAGCCCCGGGAAGGCCCCGTGTCAACAGATGTGGACCAGTGTGGTGCCTAGCAGTGGTAACAATTAGTGGGCTGCTTAAGTCACCTATTATTTTCAAAGTAAAATAAGTAAAAATTCCGGTGGATATTTCAAAGAATTAAACCAAAAAAAGAAACATTTTTTCGAAAAATGGCTTATTTGTAAACTAGTAATAATAATATTACTTTTTCGCTTGCGTGATCACTTCAAGTATTAGATTACTTGGTATTCTTTATTGCTGTTACCGTTCAGGTATTTGTCTTTTAGTTAGGTATTGATCATCTTGTTAGTTAGTATGTATGTTTATTATGTATATATATGATTAGTTTTATTTATTAGTGTATTATAATATTGTGTAGCTAAGTATTTGTGTGTAATGTTATTAGAATGTACATTTATTTCGTAGTAATAGTCTTTGTTGCGCACCACGCTTTTAGTTTCTCCATCATTTTGTCCACCCCAAGGTTGCCTGGAAGAAATCGCTTTCAGCGATAAGGCCGCCAGATGTTTCACAATATTTACTGTTTTCCAATATTATGTGTTATTTTTTAAGTTGAGAACAATAAAGAATTTTCATTCATTCAAAAAATTACGAAATTTATTTCAGTGAAGTTCCGTTACCCATAGACGAATAGACTAATAATAAATAATAATAATAAATATTGGTGGACAATTCACACAACACCATCTGACCCCAAACTAAGCAAAGCTTGTGTGATTCTACTATTAACTATTCGTGTAGCTATACTTTCGTATTCCAAACATTTATTCAAAGCGATTAATTAACCTTTAATTTTGTTTAGCAAAGTAAATTTGACTTTTGTGACGTGGGACAAACTCAAAAGACGATCGCGGTTAAAATTAGGTAAGTTAGACTTATTGCACTTTAGATTTTTTTGTGTGTTTGCCACTACAAGGCTCAACCTAATCAAAATATTGTTTACGTCATTTTCTGTTCATAAACTGGATCTTGAAGTCAATATCTGTTCTGAAAAGCTTTCATTCGAAATGTGAACCTTAACAATCTCACAGAAGGCGTATATTCTTTTGAACCAGAAACAGGGTCTACTTTATCTTTCTTAACAGATGACTGAACTCTCATGCAGTAGAGGAATATGTAAAATTCCGTAGTTCGTCGGCGGTACTTGAAGGGAATACTGTATCTTTAGGGATATTGCTTCTGGGCAATGTTTTCCACATTATAAAGTATAACAGTTTTCTTAAACTTTTCTATACATAGTATATAACTGTTCGTAAAATACGCAGTATGTTGAATTTCCTCAGTACGTAGGTACACAATATTTTATCTCTAGCTGGGTAGACAGAAGAACTTTCGAAACTGCAATAATTGCTTGAGACCGGTATATCAGTAAATTCAATTCATTGGCTAAAACCAACTCACCATTTAATCAAGGACAATCAAAAAAAAATTTTTTTTTTGAGTACCACGGGAACATGGAAATTTTCAATGCAAGTCACAAGACCCTAACATAAGTTTTGTTTTTATCCTCATCATCTATAAGCCTTCTGAATCCCAATGCTGGGCATAAGCTTCTCATTCATAATGCCATCTTTCAAATTTAAATTAACACATTAACAGTCATGTATTTTTTACGGCAGTAATTTTATAAAACGAGCTAGTATGATGTTGACTGTACGTCTAAGTGGTATATTTTAAACATCACCAAGTGAATCTGTAAAACGCTACTAGCGAGAGCTTAGAGAGATAAACCCCAAAATCAAAACATTTACGTCATAACAATAATAGTTGACGTTTCTATAGGTGCCGTATCTTGTGTAGTAGTAACTATTTGCCCCACACGCTATCAAGACATGCCATAAAACCACCTTTGATGGGCACTTACACCGCGCCCATAAAATTACGAAACCTCACACCTATCCCTTTGACGATTTTGACATATTCGCCAAGTAATTCCATTGCTCCTGTATACATTACTTCTTTAACTCAAAGCTCGGCTAATACATCACCTTTGTAGGCGACAATCTAAATCAAATCCTCCTTCATTTTCTCAGAAGTCGTATTACCTACTTCAGCCATTTTCGGCGTATAATCGTTACTGATTTGCCATTAATATCAGGGTTAGGAGGCATTAATATCTGCGAGAGAGTGATAAATGTACTAATAAACAACACCATAGGTAATAGTAAAATCGTAAACGATTTAATGCACAAACTCCTATGCTTATGACCAAATTATGGACATAAATTATTAAATAACGGTATGCCGAATGCTTTTACATTTATGTTAGATTGCGGTCTTCCCGATAAGTTTAATGTGGGTTGATTCTACCTACATAATATGCCTATGTAGGAAAAAATATGCAGTAAATAAAAGTATATGCGATGCGACTATAAATAATGAATCTCATAATAATTAATGTATATGATGACCATAATTAGAACAATTATACTTATGCATGTATTAATTAGTAAGTGCTTGTTATAGGTACTCGTAGTTATCATAATATGTTAGTTATTAGTGCTTGTAAGTAGTATTTCTGTTAGTGGAAAATTGCAAAAAATCACAAGAAAAAACTATCACTACAGTGTGGATTTAATTTCCTTCATCTAATTTATTTTAAGTATTATTTGAGGCACATTAATCAATTACTTCATGGTTTCAGCTTCTGTTTCGTAACATGTTTAAAACGAAGGACTGTTATATTTTTAATCGTTCGATTTTGATAAATTGTACTTCGTTCAAAAACTGTCGTGATCGAGCTAAATGAATAAAGACCATTTGATAGCTAAATTTTTTATCGATTATTTAATTTCGCTTGACCGCCATCTCGCCTGATGATACGCGACGGTCTACGATAGAACGCGCTTACCTAGAAGTAATTCACTTTCAAATTGAAGACACTTAGAATATTTCAATGATGTAACCACTCAGGTAACTTATTCCACAGTATAGATGTTATAATTACGAAATTGGAGGCAAACTTCTTTGGAACATCAACCATGAAACGATGCTGTTTTATCAAAGTACGAGCAGTTCAATTGAAATTGCAAGCCATGGTTTCGTAATGGTGAGACCGAACTAATTTTCATACGAAAGGTTTTGGGTTGAAATCATTTGCATCTTTGAGATGTTTTTCAAGTGCAAATGTGCAAGTTTGTGTTAACCAGTGGCTAGCAGTGAAGTAAAACATCGAGAGGAAACAGGCATCCAAAACAAATGTCTTTCAAAGTCAAGTCTGTATGATCTAATACCAACTTGCCTTTTTCCCTATCGCACTGCTCGTAGCTCTAAAAAGCGACATCGTTTCATGATTGATGTTCCAAAAATACGAACGAAGAGGTTTGACTCTACTTTCGTCATAAGAACGTCTAGGCTATGGAATGCGTTGCCTGAGTGGGTAATCCCCAATGGTTACAATCTTGGTCAGTACCTAAGCACGCTCCATCCTAGACCGCATCGTCGCTTAACATCAGGCGAGATGTCGGTCAAATGTAAACCTATTAAAGTTCTACACTAATGTGTCATCAGTGTGTAGGTACTTGGCAAGCGTGGTAGATTATGGCCTTGACTCTCTCCATGCGAGAGAAGACCCCAGTCCCAGTAGTGTTAACGTAAAGTAGGTACTTAACAACTTGAATAGGTTTACACTTGACCGCCATCTCGCCTGATGTTAAGTGACGATGCGGCCTACAATGAAGCGTGCTTACCTAGAAGAAACCGAGAGTCAAACCTCTTTGTTCATGTCTTTGGAATATCAACCATGAAACGATGTCGCTTTCTGAAGCTACGAGCAGTCCGATAGAGAAAAGGGGAAGGTGGTATTCAATTATGCAGATCAGTTGCGCACTCTCCGAAGTGTATCCGATAAAGAACCGATATGGTAACAATAGCTGATGCTTATCGCACAATTTGTATCTGGGTTACAAATATGTAATTTTCCAACGTGGTAAAGATATTGTAACACAAATGTGTATAATATGTAGTTACACATGATACCTGCGATAGCTTACAGCTATGCAACAGAGCGAGCTTTGAATCGATCTACCGAAGGCCGGGAGGCAATCTAATCGAGTTACTTCGGCCCTGGTGTGAAACCCGTGCCTCTTAAATGATCAATACGTTTAAATTAAAATCAGAACCGTAAACGTACATTTTAAAATACTTTACTCCTATACTAATTATGCCGTGCCGTTATGTAAAAAAGCTATGGTGACCTAGTAGAAGGTGCTCTTATTAGCAGTAGTATTATTCGAAGGGCAGATGTAGAACTTTGTCATATCCGCTGACTTTAAAGGTGAAGGAAAACATCGCGACGAAATCGGAAAGTGCTAAGAAAGATATCTTTCGAGGACATACTTCGACGCATACACAATGAGCCAACGTGTAGAATTATGGCCTCGAAGCTCTTCTTGTGAAACAAGGCTTCGAGTACAATAGTGGTATTATTAAGTGGACTGCTTGTACTATTATTTAAACATATTTTTAATGGACACGTATGAAAAGCACTCTAAAATCTCAGAGGCTGTGGGTGTTTCGTCATCCAGACCCGACATTTTCAATAAGTATTACGACCTTCTAAACGAATTAACAAAAAACGGCTATTTGCGCTGTAGAAGTAGGAGCGAGAGGTATACCAGCAAAATCTCTCTATAACCTGCTGAAAGACCTTGGCTTGTCCAGAAGTGCAGTAAGTTCTATACTAGAACGAGTATCTAAAGCTGCACTAGTAGGTTCATATCGGATTTGACTGGGCAGGGAGAAAAACACGAGTGGTGAGTGTTGATGTACGTCGGAAAGGGGCCCCTTAAACCTACACCCGTGTCACAATCACAAGTCTCGGGATCTACTCGGGATTTCTCTCCCTGCCACACGATGGACCCAGCACCCGCACGGTTAATCCATGGAATGCTAAGAAGTTCGTCTCTCTTTGCTTATTTGGAGTGAGGTGGTGTTGTGTGTGAAATGTCCACCAATATTGACTTAGTATTTATTTATTTATTCATTTACTAGCAGCGCCCCGCGGTGTTACCCGCGAAGTTCCTATTCCCGTTGTTTTTCCGGGATAAAAAGTAGCCTATGTGTTCTTCCAGACTATAATCTATTATGTGTTCCAAATTTCAGTCCGATCCATTCATACGTTAGGACGTGATTAATTAAGCAACAAACATCCAAACATCCATACATTGACATTTATAACATTAGTAGGATTTATGGCCTCGACGCTCTTCTTATGAAACAAAGCTTCGAGTACAATAGTGTTATAATTAAGTGGACTGTTTGTGCTATTCTTTAAAAAAAAAATTTTTCATGTATTTCATTACATTACAGTATTTGCTCAGTTTGGAGCCAGATGGTGTTGTGCGTGACATGTCCACCAATATTGATTTATTACCATTGTTCCGTATAATCGGGCAACATTATATCGGGCCGGCGTTTAGCGTGTCTGTGGTCGCCGGCTGTCAATCGTACGTTGTCTCTGGTCGCGGGAACGACAATGACTGTTTTTTTTTAGTTCAGAATAACGTAAATTAATAATTGCTACGGGAATACATTATTAATATTAATTGTTACTACTGGATTAGTGCTGCTATTATTGTGTAAAAGTGGGCTACTGGACGGGCCCCTTCCTCCAACGCCGGATCGTTGAACGCCGGATCGTAGTGCCGGTGAACTACTGCTGGAACCGCCTGGTTTGGTTTTTCCACATTCCCTTTTGATCCTTCCTTACATTCCTGTCGTACCAAACTGGGCTTTGGACAGCGCCAGGAACAATAGGTAAGTGAGTTAATTCATTTGTACATTTACGGGGGACACTTAAAATCCCTACTTAGCAGAATACGTGGCAGCCAAAACAGCATCCTTAACACTATATCTTTCAAACCCGATTGTCCAATCCAAATACACTTAGTGAGTGTAACAATTGGGCTCATAAGTTAAGTTTTATGTTTAGTTTATAAATTGGGCTCATTAGTTAAGTTTTATGTTTTGTTTATAAATTTTTTCTTGTTTCTTGTTTTTTAAATATTCTGTGTAAAAATTTATTTTGATGTACATGTGCACTATGGACTGATGTCTGAAATAAAGAAATATTATTATTATTATTAAAATCGGTTTTAGCCACTTTATTTAATGTTTTAAATCTCGCTGATGGGCCCCGAGACGATAGTTCTGGATAATTATTGAACATTTTCTGGTAGCAGGAGCGTGGTTAACCGTAAATACCCCTTTTTTGTTTTTATTTTTCTGGGAAAATATATCGGGTAGGCCAAATATTTGGGGGTTTCCAGTTTATAATTTCTCCCCAAACTGTCGGGAAATTGGTATTAAGTGGTATCCGGCTTGATAGGTTGCGGATATTATCGTTGTGACATTGTCCGAACTTTAAGTTAATTTAAAATTTAAATTTAAAAATGGCTTCGGATTTGGCCAACCAGCTCCGGTGGTTTGAATCCTTACAAGGATTGGTCGGCCGGAGGGACCGGGAGGAGGCGCTGTTAAACAGGGCAGCGCACCTCGACAGGCGCCTGGAGGTCGCTGAGAGGAGCACAGGATCGCTGCGGGATGCAAGGCCGCCTCCAACTGAGGAGCAGATGGAGAGGATCGACGCGGACATGCGGCGCATTCTGGAATTGTACGACGAGGTCTCCGAAGGGGTTCGCCAGCTGGAGAGGTCTCGTCAGGGGAGGGCGAACTCGGGACCCGTCATCAGGAATGCGGGTTCGGGTGTAGTGGGACGCCTTCCCACCCTGGACTTGCCCAGGTTCACAGGTAACCTGCGAGAGTGGAGCGGCTTCCGGAGTATGTTCGCCTCTCTCGTGGATTCACGCACGGATCTGACGAAGGCGGAGAAACTGGCCTATCTCCGCACGTCACTGGAGGGTGAGGCACTCTCCCTGATCCAGCACCTGGAGCTGGACGACGACAACTTCGGCACGGCGATGGAGTTGCTGGAGACGAGGTTTCAAAATCCTCGGCTCCTCGCCGACGCTCACGTGTCACAAATTCTGGGGCTGCCGAAGGTGACTGAGAGGTCTCAGTTGCGGCCACTAATCCTCACGCCCGTGAAGGTGGCGTACAACGCCTTGCGCAGCTTGGGACTGCCAGTAGAACACTGGTCGTTTCTGCTGGTCCACATTCTGCTGGGCAAGGTGCCGCTGGAGTTGCGCGCCCGGTTCGAGCGGGAAAGGGGCCTTCACGGCGACCCGAAGGTCTTCCCCACGTTCGAGGAGCTGCTTCGGGTCCTGGAGTGGGAGGCGAGGATGGTCGAGTCGGCGCCTCAGGAGGCGCAGCCCGCCGCTTCAGCTCGTGGCCCTGCCGGAACAGGACCGCGACCTGTGAATCCCCACACTCAGGGTGGGGTGAAGCGGACGGCGATGGTGACGAGTGCGTCGGAGCAGGAGTGCCCGAACTGTGGCCAGCCTCACGCGCTGGTGCAGTGTCCGGCCCTGCTTGCGAGGACGACTTCCGACCGACGAGGGATCGTTCGGAAGTTGCGTCGGTGCTACGGGTGCCTGGGGGGTCATTTATTCAATGCCTGCCCCACGGCACGGCCGTGTCCTGGGTGTGGGGGACCACACCACCAGCTCTTGTGCACCAGGAGCGATGGTGCTGGTCGACAGCCCTCAGGGAGGGGGCCCTCCACGGGCGGGGGCGCTCTCACGCAGAGCCACGCATTGTATAACAATGAAGTGGCTACAGCGTGGAGCACGCCCCCTCCACCCCAACTCACGGCAGCACCGGGCAGCCCAACAAGGGGCGTCCTTCACGTGGCTCGGTCACCTCGGTCACAGCCCGCGCGGACGCGGGCGAACTGGAGGGATGGAAGGGTGATACCGGAGTCACCACTGGGGTCACCTCCCCAGCGTTACCCTTCTCCGCCGCCGGATCAGCGACTAATGCAATGGAGGCCGTTCACGCCTCCCCTCCACGAATATCCGAGGCTGGACTACCACCCGCCCTACTTTCGGTATGGCAGGGCGGCTGGATATGCCCCCCCTCCGATGGCCCTTTGCACTCGGCAGCCATACTGGTCTGGGCCTTGTAGTCCGACGGGTTCGGACGGGCCTCGGAGGGATTGACTAGCGTCCGGTCCCTTGGCACAGGATCAACCGGTGGTCCTGCTGCCCACACTCTGGTTAAGGGTTTGGGGTCCCAGAGGCGACTAGGTCCGGATACGAGCGCTCTTGGACACAGGGTCCCAGGGATGCATTGTGACAACCCGGGTTGCTCATCGCCTGGGCCTGGCTCGGTTTCCGTCGCCGACTCCGTTGCGAGGAGTCGGGAACACAGAGGTGCGGTTGGCTGGACAGACCTGCCTCTCCTTCTCGTCCGTACATTCCTATTCGGAAAGGATTGCGGTCAGTGCCACCGTCATGGATTCGGTTGTCGGTTGGCTTCCTCAGGCGGACATAGATCCGGATTTTTTGTCCTGTACTAAGGGTCTCAGGTTGGCGGATCCCCGCTTCGGGATGGCGGGTCCGGTCGATCTGTTGTTGGGTTCTGATGTACTAGGTCACATTATGAATGGGAAGCCTAGACTGTTGGACCAGTCTTCGCTGATGGCGCTGCCCACCATCTACGGGTACGCCATTTTGGGAATGGTGGATGAGTGGCAGCAGTCGAATCAGGCTTCCTTTACGGGAACGGCCCTCGCTCAGATCATGTAGAAGTTCTGGGAGATCGAAGAGCCGCCTACCGTCTCTCGGCTGGATCCTGAGCACGTGGAGTGTGAGAACTTTTATCAGGCTCACACTCGGAGAATGGTTTCTGGGCGATTGGAGACTAGGCTGCCCTTCCGGGATAACCCCCCGCGTCTGGGCCAGTCTCGATCATTGGCCGAGAAAAGGCTCAGGTCCATGGAGCGACGCATGGCTCGAGATCCTGTACTTCGGGAAAAGTACATCGAGTTCATGAGGGAGTATGAGGCACTGGGCCACATGTCTCCGGCTCGCGACGACTGGTCGACCATGGACCACTACTTTTTGCCTCATCACGCTGTTTTGAAAGCGTCGACAGGCAAACTCAGGACGGTGTTCGATGGATCCGCTCCGACTTCGACAGGAGTGTCACTGAATCAGTGCCTCCACGCAGGACCGAAGTTACATCGGGATATTGTAGACATCATCCTGAATTACCGTAGGCACCAGGTGGTGTTGGGAGTGGACATCCGAATGATGTTCCGACAAACGGTCATACACCCCGAGGACAGGAGGTTCCAGTTAATCCTCTGGCGGGAAAGTCCTCAGGACCCTATGATGGTGTATGAGTTGAACACCAACACCTATGGGTTGAGATCAAGCCCCTTCATTGCAATCCGCTCACTGCTGGAGTTGGCGGAGCAAGAACGGGCTCGGTACCCACGTGCAGCCGCAGTTCTGGAACGCGACCTATACGTGGACGACGTTTGCACTGGCGCGCAGACGGTGGAGGACGCTCTGTTGCTCCGGGATGAGCTCACAGATCTTCTCGCATCTGGAGGCTATGAGCTTCGAAAATGGCTCTCTAACGACCCCAACGTCCTGGCTGGTATCCCGGACGATCACCAGCAGGATCCCGGGCTCTTCGAAGAAGGTGACGATCCGCACGGGATTGCGGTTCTGGGCATGCAGTATCAACCGGTTGCTGACATCTTCACCTTTCGGGTGGCACTGGAAGCCACACGCGCGTGGACAAAACGGACGGTTTTGTCCACCATCGCCAGGATGTTTGATCCAAACGGTTGGATCAGTCCGGTTCTGTTCGCAGCCAAGTGTCTGTTACAGCGACTTTGGACTCTGAAGGTCTCATGGGACGACCCCCTGGTCGGAGACTCGCTTAACATTTGGCTTCGTTTGATATCTGACCTCGAAACGGTCAATCGAGTGGCGTTGCCCCGGCGCATTCTGCCACCAGGCTGTAGTCGGATCAGCCTGCACGGGTTCTGTGATGCGTCCGAGCTGGGCTATGCCGCATCTGTGTACTTACGTACAGTTGATGCTGGAGGCCAGGTTAATGTCACGCTCTTATTGGGGAAGAGCAAGGTAGCTCCTATCAGGACACGACTCACTATTCCGAAATTGGAATTGAGCGGAGCCACATTACTTGCTCGGCTGGTTAAGCACGTATTTCAGGAACTGTCCACCTCGATAGACATCCGGAATGTCTATGCGTGGTCAGACAGTCAGGTCGTACTTGCCTGGTTAAGAGCAGCCCCTCACACCTTGGAGACTTTTGTGGGAAATCGGGTTTCCCAAATCCAAAACATTGGACTGGACATGGTTTGGAGACATGTCCCGGGTGAGTTGAACCCCGCTGACTGTGCTTCGCGCGGCTGTTCCGCGCCGGAGCTAGTTGATCACCCCTTATGGTGGGGTCCGGACTGGCTGCGGGAGCCAGAAGCTTCCTGGCCAGCTCTCGGCGCGGACTCGGAGCGAGCGGAGCTGCCCGGAGTCCGCGTGCATGCGATTGTGGCGGAAGTGCCCCCAGACCCTGATTGGTTGACGGGTCGTTACAGCAAGTTGGATAAACTGTTGGGGGTAACTAGCTGGATTAAGCGCTTCATCCACAACTGTCGTTACCCTCGTCAGAAGATGTGTGACCAGATCGCCACTGTGGAGGAGCGTCGGAGTTCCTTGCTGCACCTCATTCGGCTGGTGCAGGGTGAGAGGTTTCCGACGGAACTTGAGGCGCTGCGCTGCGGTCGCGCTCGCTTGAAGGGTGCGGTCGCTAAATTGAATCCTTTCCCAGATCAGGATGGTCTTCTGCGCGTAGGAGGTCGGCTGCGGAAAGCCAACCTGCCGTACGGCAGCAAACACCCCTTGTTGCTACCTAAAGGAGGTCCTCTGGTGGACCTGCTGATCTCCGATCGGCATATCAGTAACGCGCACGCGGGATGTGGCGCGCTTCTCGCTGTGTTGCAGCGTGAATTCTGGATCTTGTCGGCTCGCAGGGCGGTCCGAAAGGTGCTGTTTAGATGTGTCCCTTGTTATAGGCTCAAGGCGTCTACCATGCAGCCCATGATGGGAGATCTTCCTCCGGATAGGATTTCTCCCTCGAGGCCGTTCGACGGGGTCGGAACGGACTTCGCTGGGCCCTTCTCGGTCAAGTCATCTACGTTGCGTAACGCCAAGGTCGTTAAAGTCTACCTGTGCGTCTTTGTGTGTTTGGCCACCAAAGCAGTCCACCTGGAGCTGGTCTCTGCGCTGTCTACGGAGGCCTTTGTCGCGGCGCTGGATCGCTTTGTAGCGCGAAGAGGAGTACCCTCTTTAATACGTTCGGACAATGGCACAAACTATCAAGGAGCGGCGAATTATTTACGCGAAGTTAATATTTTTTTAAATTCTGGTAATAATAGTTTAAGTCTGGCTCTCGCCCAGCGGGGAATCAGCTGGCAATTTAGTGTGCCGGCCTGTCCTCACTGGGGAGGAATTTTTGAGGCTGCGGTGAAGTCTGCTAAAACCCATCTCCGCCGTGTCATCGGGGAGACCGTGTTAACTTGGGAAGAGTTAGTTACAGTACTTTGCCGCGTGGAGGCAGTGCTTAATTCCCGTCCTCTCTGTCCAATCTCGCCTGACCCTAACGATCTAGAAGTCTTGACGCCGGGTCACTTCTTGATCGGTCAGCCTTTAACCGCGTTGCCGGAGTATCCCTGGAAGGATGAGCGCCCCGGACGCCTGTCCCGTTTTCAGTTATTGCAGCAAATAAGTCAAGACTTCTGGAGGCGCTGGTCGGCCGATTACTTGCACCTTCTGCAACAACGGGTAAAATGGACAGATAGGACGGAGGCCCCGCGGGAAGGGGACTTAGTATTATTAAAGGAGGCAAATTTGGCCCCCCTACTTTGGCGTAGGGGACGTATTTTAAAATTGATATCCGGTACTGATGGCACACCCCGCGTGGCGGAGATTCTGGTTTCTGGTTCCAGACTTCAGCGCGCGGTGTCCTCTCTGGCCCGCTTGCCTCTTTATTAGATATACGTATTTTTCAAGGTTAAAATTTAATTTTATTTTATTACTATTTTTGGTAAAGTTTTTTTTGGTTTGATTTCCACTTTCGGGTCAAAGTTGGGAATTTCGTTTTATTTGGGGTCCGGATACTACTAAATACTGGTTACTAAAATTGACCTGGAGTTCAATTGGTCGGGGGTTTTGTTCCGTATAATCGGGCAACATTATATCGGGCCGACGTTTAGCGTGTCTGTGGTCGCCGGCTGTCAATCGTACGTTGTCTCTGGTCGCGGGAACGACAATGACTGGTTTTTTTTAGTTCAGAATAACGTAAATTAATAATTGCTACGGGAATACATTATTAATATTAATTGTTACTACTGGATTAGTGCTGCTATTATTGTGTAAAAGTGGGCTACTGGACGGGCCCCTTCCTCCAACGCCGGATCGTTGAACGCCGGATCGTAGTGCCGGTGAACTACTGCTGGAACCGCCTGGTTTGGTTTTTCCACATTCCCTTTTGATCCTTCCTTACATTCCTGTCGTACCAAACTGGGCTTTGGACAGCGCCAGGAACAATAGGTAAGTGAGTTAATTCATTTGTACATTTACGGGGGACACTTAAAATCGGTTTTAGCCACTTAATTTAATGTTTTAAATCTCGCTGATGGGCCCCGAGACGATAGTTCTGGATAATTATTGAACAACCATTGAACTCTTGAAAAAACTCTTAGTTTTATCAAAGTTTATTATCTAATTATTTATTTATTTACACATAAAAATGTTATGTAAACGCAAAGACGGTCTTGCATTTTTCCACAAGCCCGCTGCGACTTACTGACTTACCCGTTTCCGGGCCCACCTCTGGGGGGCAACTCTCTGTCAACCAGAATCCATAGCACACCTGGACCATATCGAGAAACAACCAGTAAGTGGGTGCAAGACGTTCTCACATCTGGACACCCTTGGTCCCCAGTACAACTATGTATGAATACTATAAAAACGACCCCCAAAAATGTTTTGAACGTTCCACAAAATCTTAAATAAACTTCGAAATAAATGGTTTCATTGCGACAATCTAACCCAAAAACAACATATTTTTTAATGTGAAGATATTTTTTAAAAATATTCTTTTAAGGTATTTATTAGCGGTTAAATCTATGCAACTGTCATGACTTTGAAAGTCTTTTTTTAACTCTTCATGTACGCTTAAAGTAACTGGGTAAGCTTTACTCCTGACTCGATGCTCTGACTATGATGATGTTTTGATTAAGTGGGAGTAATATGCTCTCACGTCTGCACACTTTTAATCCCGGATGGGTCAGATGATCGGCTTCTTTGCCTACCACCATCCGGCTGCAGATGACAGGGAGAGCGGCGTAACAAAACACCGGCACTCCTCTTCCCCTGCAGCTCCACCGAGTCCATCATCATACGACTGCGGTTACCGAGTTTGCACCCCCGACTGATGAACGTTAGGTCCTTAGGAAGTTATTTGTAGATATAAAGCTTTTTATTTACAAATACTTTAATTAATTACGGAATATTTATAGCTTTTACATACACGATGATCTCAAATAAATAATACTAACAAGTTAAGTGAACAACCCTGATAACTTAAAACAATGTGTGTGTGTCCTGGTATGCTCTAATGTCTGTATCTAGATATTGTTTAAAATGCGGCCTACAAACATAAGTATCGTGTAAACTAAGCAGAGGCAAAATATGTTTACGGGCTATGAGTATCATTGCCACCAACTGTTGCTTACGAATTAATTCTGGTTGTGTCCGAAGTTTGTGGTTTGGCTTTTGGCTGTAGATACCTAAGCCAGGATTAATACCATATTCACACACGTGTTACCCTGGTAATGTTGTCAACAATATTCATTTTTGTTAAATACTCGATATAGGACTCGCTCTACCATAAAATCACGTATCCATATGTGTGAGGGTGCATATCTGTGTGTACATTCTTTTGTTTGTGGATATAAGCTGTGTGTGTGTTAATAACTTAGCCAGTGAAAGTTAGGGTTTTTAATTTAATTTCCTATTTTTTATTAATTAATATAAATTTTTCAATTATCTTAATTTTCACTATACGTTCGGACTAATAAATCAGCATAATATTATTTCCGCACCACGAAGAGCACTGGTCATCGCGACTCAGGGTTTTCCAATGCGATGACTAGTGACTGTTACAATGCAGATTTAGTGCTAATTAAGCTATAATTATAATGGAATGCAATCACAAAGTATTGACTATATTAGAAATGACTTCGACTTGACGACTAATTGACCATTTAATTGTATTTAACAGTTTTAACACAGTTTTAAGAACAATGGGAATATTAACATTTTTTCGGAATTGCTTTTATTTTGAAGATTGGCGCTTGTCTACAATAAAAAAATATACAATATATTTTATTTAAAAAATATATTTGTATTTTCGATGAGTAAATATACAATAATAGAAAAATTTTGATCTTGCCCGCTAAAACACAAACGACTAGCGTGACTTCACTAACCGAACATACATTATACGGGTCTATAATATAGAGTAGCATAACAATTTTTGTACTCATTTCAGAAAGCATAACGTTGTTAGGACTGACGATAATTTACTATAACAACTAAAAGCATAACTGTTTTCGCATAATGTAGTAAACATTCACTTTTGATCATCGGTAAAGTTTCATAAAATTGAACAGTTGGGGAGAAAATGGCGAAACATAAAAAAGGAGGAAAAAAAGTAATTTTTTTGCCTTTCGGAAGCAATAACTTGAAAAATATTAATGAAAAAAGAAAAGTTCTTAATATAAAAGTTTATAATTAAAATTAGAAGAGAAAAGGTCTCGGGAATTTTTTTCCTAACACTAACAGTTCTCGAGATATCGAATTAAACGCGTTTTCATCGAAATGACCTTGAGCTGACCTCGCCAGAATCCCTCAAATTGGAATATATGCTCAGAATGCACCCCCCTATCGATCCTTTATAGTCTCCAAACTACATAATTTAATGTTTATTTATTTCCGTAATTGCACTGGACTAGTAGATCGCTCTGCAAGTTGAACAAGAGATTCAGCCAACAATGCGCGCGCGCCGGTTTTGCTTCCCGCAATTATTTCATTTAGGTATGAATTTATATGGTGTTTATTAATCGATCTTAGTTTATTCAAATTTATGTTTGTAAATGTAAGTACAATGGAAATGAAATCAATTACAATGTGCTTAAATAAATTTGGAAATAACAATTAAAGATAGTTACATTCATAAATTAATAATGGGGTTCCTACATCGACGTCACTAAAATCGCAAACTATAGCAGAAATGCTGAGAAGTAAGCAGCTAGACTGCTTACTTCTCAGCATTTCTGCTACGTCTACGATTTCAGTCTACGATCGCTTGTTTTGCGGCTGGTGACGAAATGGGCCATGTTGGTGTTTGCAGTCCTGTGACAACACACTAAAAATATCGCACTTAAAGTTGTTTATAATAAAGTTACTAAGTAATATTAAATTATAAATTTTCGACATTCTATAATTAAAAACTATCATGAAATTAACACTAAACATTTATTATTTTTGTTTGTGATTATTGTTGACATCCTTAAATCCTGCATCCTTAAATCCTGACACCCTGCTTGAAATTGAGATTCTAATAGCATATAAGACAAGATGTATTAGTTAAGACAAGTTGTATTATTTTTTGCCGCTATAAATTTTATTTTATTTTATTATTTATTATATAAAAGCACGGTAGATATCTTATTCTACCAATGAGTGAACTACCGTGATAGCTTAAAACCGTTAATTGTTTTATTTTTGGATCGTTCAACGTCACAAACGTCAGAAATATTGGATTTTATTTAAAAGTTTGCAAACATTTTGGATCGGGAAATATTTGAAAATGTTTGTAAAACGGCTATTATTGAACGAATGCAGTGCTATTAAACATTCTCAGGCTGTGTTACAGCACAGAATAATGAGCCAGCTATAACATTACTAAGACTTAAGTTCTGGGATACGTGGATACTCATTATCCTTCTGCCATGGGACCCTTGCTTGGTATTCTAGTCGAAATCGAGCCACTTTTTTCCGGCGTAACAATTTCGTGCTCCGACACCGACAGAATTTATAATGGAAACAATGATTTTAATTAGACGAAAGTACTCTATTGCAAACAACCCCAGTTCGACCGAAGAGAAACGTCTTTCTTTGAACCAAAATAAATTAAAAGCGAACGTAGTTAACGATGTAATCTGTGCTACTGCTCTTCGCTGAGAAATAAAATAGAGAAAATGGCAAACGATAATTTTGTATACTTACCTAAAAATAACATCTATATGTTATAATCATATTATTATTAATAATACGTGAAGCAAAAATATTGTAGGTACCTACCCCTTTTTACGAAAATTGCACACGCTAAAGAGTAAGAAATTTTGCACACTTTTAGAATTTTTGCTTTATCCGCCGTTTGACAATTACGTGAGACAAAAAGCTGAAATTTTATGAGTATACTTAATAGTCCAGTAACTTTGTCGCCTAAAAGTATGGAGTAGTATGCGTTAAATCCGGTAGATCTGATTTTTTGCAGACTTAAAACACCTCTTTTTTTGATCGGGGGTTAAAAACCGCAGTAACTGTGCCATAAAGTGGTCAAGTAGGAGTTAAAATATTGCAAAAAATTGCGAAGTTCGAAAAAAATTATAAACTTTGAAAGACTTATTCTCAGAGACTATTGGGTGTACAGAGACAATTCAAGTATCATATTGTAGCAAATTTAGTCTAATTTGTAAACGCTATAAGAAAGTTTTTTCAAAAACTAGTCGTTTAGGGTTATAATCGCCAAAACTTGAAAAATAAACGATTTTTCGCGGTTTTTTTCGATTTTTGACATAGTTGCGTTCGCCGCTCGAGGTCACAAACTTGGATTAATCATTAGGCCAACATCATAAACAAGTCTGCAAAAAATCAGATCTACCAGATTTAACGTATCCTGGTAATGTATAAAGTTACTGGACTATAAATCGATAAAGAAATTTTCGAAGTTTATGACAAAAACCTTTTTTACAATTTCTAGTTTTGGTTCTGGTGCCACAAGTTGGGTTTGGCGAAGGGTATTTTTATTGAAGGAAAACAAGTCAGGATGTTTCCTTACGAATAAAGCGGCTTCTAGAATATACATATGTACATGCCGGGTAATGTTAGTGTTTCTAGTTTGATAAAGTGTTGCTTACAACTGTTGGGTACACGGAAGTTTCCTAGAATACGGTTTTTTTTTGTACTTAAAATTTGTTATAGCAGTAAACAAGGAATTCTCAAAACCACTTAAATATAATGTGGGACTATTCCAAGGGTGCTGCTTATCACCAATAGTATTTAATATAGTTATAAATATTTTAGTAGATAAATTAATATCCCGTGAGAAGAAATGGGGCTACCGGTTTAAAATCAACAATAAGTACACTGCGTCAATTTTAGCCTTTGCGGACGACCTTGCAATACTTACACGAAATCCCAAACAGTATCAAGAATTGTTGAATGATGTTGATGAGTTCTGTACATGGACAGAGGGAATGAGGGCAAAACCAAGTAAATGTCATTGTTTATGTCTGGGTAGACGAGATACCAAATATACTTCTAACGATCCGGGACTCTCCATAAGTGGCCAAAGAGTTGCCACAATTGCAGAGGCTGTGCCTTTCAAATTTCTTGGTAGAAAGATAGACTACAAAGGACGTACACCATCATTAGAGGTAGTTGTTGGAAATTTCATGAACGACCTCAATAAGGTAGACCAACAGCCTATCAGCAATATCAAAAAAGCATGGATATATGACAACTATCTCACATCACGTCTCACTTGGCCTTTCCTAGTATATGACATCGGTAAAACCCTCCTCGCAAAACTAGATGCTAATGTCATAAAGATATTGAAGTCATGGTTTGGATTGGCACATCCGGCTGATCCCTCTACTCTCTTTAGGGATCACAATAGTTTTGGCCTGAAACTAAAAAAACCATCCGAACTCTACAAACACCTAAGAGTTACAAAAACGTATGTTTTGGGAAAGTCGAAAGACGAATTAATCGCATCTCTCCCAAAAGACAAAAGCGCTTCGGACCTTGAATCTAGACTTCAATTCCATAAACAATTTATGGCAGGTGCACAAGTAAATACAGCTGGGTTGGGTGCGAGAAAGAAAAGGGAAGACCGTGACATGGTAAAAACCTTTCTACAACAAGACGAAAATGACAGTTATAAAGTGCACGCTATGAATTTAGAAATGCAAAGTGAGTGGTTAACCATAGGTGAGTTTTGTATCCCATTAGCTCTAAAGTGGCGCACCTTGCTATATGACTGGTCTCCTGCCTTATTAAAATTTTATCTAAATGCTTTTCAAATGACCCTTCCTGACCAGAGTAACTTGGTAAGGTGGGGAAAAGCCTCTGAAAAATGTTGCTATACTTGTGGTGAGGCGATATGTACAGCAAGGCACATATTGGTGGGATGCAAGGTGCTCCTTAATAGGGGTCATTACTCACAGCGCCATGACAGAGTACTTGAAATCATACGTGAAGCCGTAAGCCTTTCGGTAGCTACAGCCCAAAAGGGATTGACGACAAACAAAAGACAAATTAACTTTGTAAAAGAGGGTTCAACTTCAAACTCCAAGAGCAAGCCTTACTCAATCCTGGGTTTAGCACCTGATTGGACTATTTTAATGGATACGTATGAAAAGCACTATAAAATCCCAGAGGATGTGGGTGTTTCGTCATCCAGACCGGACATTTTCCTTTTTTCTAGGGCTACGAAACGCATAGTCCTGGTAGAACTTACCGTACCGTGGGAAACTAATATACCTAAAGACCACGCGATGAAACAAAATAAGTATTACGACCTTCAAAATGAATTAACAAAAAATGGCTATGTAGTTAATTTATATGCTGTAGAAGTAGGAGCGAGAGGTATACCAGCAAAATCTCTCTATAACCTGCTTAAAGACCTTGGATTATCCAGAAGTGCAGTAAGTTCTATACTAGAACGAGTATCTAAAGCTGCACTAGTAGGATCATATCGGATTTGACTGGGCAGGGAGAGAAATACGAGTAGTGAAGGTGAGTGTTGACGTACGTCAATATAAGGGGCCCCTTTTAAACCTACAGCCCGAGTCACAAGTCTTGGAGTCTATTCGAGATTTCTCTCTCTGCCACACGATGGACCCGGCACCCGCACGGTGAATCCATGGAATGCTAAGAAGTTCGTCTCGTCTCTCATGGTTGAGTAGGTCATGAGCCTCTGTCCGATTTCCCAAATGTTAATGCTGTATTTTAGCAAAGCATAGGCGTAGGCATAATAGGTTTCATTAATTATGATGTATTCGGATGTAAGTACAGCCGTGCTGGCCTAGTTGCCTACCTAAGATTCACAATTTTGAGGTCGGAGGTTCAAATCCTGCATGCATCCCTGGGTATTTTTCCAAGTGGAGATTTACAAGTTTGTCATCACCACTAGCTTTAAAGATAAAGATAAACATCGTGAGAAATCAGAATCCAGAATGTTCATAGAATCGCACCGGCCCATCAGCCCATCATGAACGATAGACTTGGTGACCTTGACTTTTTACTCATAAACGAACATTTATCGGAAGGCCAATTCGTAGGTACTGATCACGGATAATGGTTTGAACACTACGCTTTCGACATATCGTAGTATGGTACCTACTCTGCGTAATCCTTTATGGTATAAGCCATAATTTAAAGAACAGCAAAGACTAGCAGTGGGACATTTGAAAGTAGGTTCATGTGTTTAAGTTGGAGCTAATTGCCTACTGCTTACAGACACACATGAAAGTTTGTATGGAATTCCGATACATGGGGAATTACCAATGGGAAATAACACCGGCACTCGGCTTATTACGCTGAACTTTCCGAGCTGGCGTAGAACTCAAAGCTAACTATAATTACCTGTAGCTGTCTAATGGTACAACAGTTCGGCTTCTGTTTGTAGCAGGATTATAAAGTGGATCGTAGGAACCAATTGTGGATTTAAATGAGTAAGAATTATGCAACTTACAACATCATATTAGCTTGAGATAAACCTTAGATTATTTGTATCGTTAATAGTAATTTAAGCTTATACGTAAAAGGAAAACGTCGAGACTGGCATATTCAGAAAGAAATCACCCGAGGATATGCCACAATCGCCAACCCGCACTTGACCAGTATGGATTATTATAGCCTTGTCTCTTACAAGGAACAAGTAGGTTCCTTCCTAGGTAGGTATTAGGTACCTAGGAAGGAACCTAATAGTAGATAGTCCTTTATATTTTCACCTTTAGTTTATTTGACGATGTACGTTCGAGAACGCCTACCCAAGAGAAATGTTTTTTTAGAATCTGTCTCGGAAAGTATCATGCATTTTCTTTTAGGTACTGCCAAGGAGTAATGTATTACAGTGTGAAGGGCAATGTTTCCTGAGAGATTACAGTGATTGTGATTGTGTCCTAAGTGATTAATCATCTTATATCTTTCGTTTCGCAGAGCAATGATTTAGACTCAATATTTTTAAATTGCTGTGAATTTACGTTGTTGCTTACGATCAGACATATCTTAATCATCCCAACACTTGATACTCAAAAAAAACTTGGTTGAAGAATTACACTTGCTATGGTAAATTTGCTTTTGGCGCATCAAACTTATTGAAAGTCAGATTCAACTTTAAAATTCCTACCGCAGAAACACAGCATAATATAGAATGCAGCGAAGGAATCCTCTTTGCGTTCCCGCCAAATCTCTTAAGCCACTTAAAACCTAAACATCTATTTCTCAATCTACCTACGTCACAGCTAAGCACTTACGCAACACCCTTTCATACCTACGTAGCTCAATTCGAACAGTGATATTAAGTTAAACGATTCTCCCTTAATTTTAGCGTCCGTAAATTGTAGATGTCATTACAGCTAAGACATAAGCCATCATCCCGAGTATCCGTTTTATTGTTTGAATATAAAGTCCTTTATTACACAGATTACAGAAATAAAACCAGATGGAGTGCGCAGAACAGAGCTACTGAAGCAGACAAAGGAAATACAAACGCCGAAGCAAATACAAACTCCAGTCAGTATGAAACGGACTTCCGTGTTGTACGGGCGTCCCGTGTGATTTTAAGTTTTGTTTTAAAATATGCCGTCTTGTGTCTTCAAACATTTCAAACAATGTTCCCAAAAACAAAAAAAGGAAAGAGGAATATAATTTCATAGGTAAACTTGAATATTTTTACTGTTATTTATATAATTTAGGCGATTTCATTTTGGTGATGAATGGAACACAACACCTCAACGAAAATAGGTTAGTGTGGCGATACTAAATGGAAATTATTTTCCCTGAATTTAGGGTAAACTATAGATTATATATTTTTTTGATACTCGTACACCAAATTATTGATGGGCATTGTATTATTCAATTTAATTTTGGTAAATGTTAAATTTGTAAAATGAGTAATTTATGACATAAAAATGTACAAAAAAACAAAATCATTAATACATCATAAAATTTGTTTGTGTATTTATTTATTTCGTCAGTTGCACCACTGCCCAAAATATTACAAATTTTGTTTCCTCATGAATCAAAAGGTTATATGGAAGAGATCGCTTTTAGCGACAAGATCGCCTTTTGTGCCCATTTTGTTTTGTTATTATATTATGTGTTACTTCTTGTCAACTTTGTTTATGGTGCCAATAAAGTATTTTGTATTATATTGTAATGTCATTCAATAGGTATATTATCTAAGTGAAACGGTGGCTATATTTTTGAAGTTAATATTATGCATAACGTGGTTTGTAAAATGAAATATTTTTAAATTGTAAAGTTTTTTAATATTATACGGTTACTTGATTTTAAAGTCTTGTTTTGTCAAAAAAAAGGTGAGTAATAAGTGAACTGTTAAAATAATTATTTTGTTAGTTTTTTGTTTGAACCTTTATCATACAGGTAGCCTATATGCATTTTATCAAAAATAGCTTGGTGGTAAAGATTTTTGTTTAACCTATCTAAGCGAGTAAATTACACAAATTTTATTATTTGCGATTCAAGTTAATTTCTAGTTGCATGCAAAATAACAAGAA
This sequence comes from Ectropis crepuscularia, assembly GCA_963693475.1. Lineage (NCBI taxonomy): Eukaryota > Metazoa > Arthropoda > Insecta > Lepidoptera > Geometridae > Ectropis > Ectropis crepuscularia. Next base: position 12,940,329 of record OY856346.1, read on the forward strand.
ATCCTTGCATAATCGGTGTAATAATTTTAATATTTTAAAATATCAATTGACGTGTTTATTATACGTGAAGATTTCCCAAGTTAAGACAACAATAGTGGGACTTTTTTCTTAAGACTGACAACATTATACAAGTAATTTGGAACGTTGATTTGACAATTTTACGTCATCATGACTGATTACGGGCCTCACAATGTTGTTCACGAAGGTTCCATCTGTGTTTATTTCTGTAATCTGTGCTTTATTATTACTCCATTTGATTGTAACACGTTCGGTTTAATATCATTAGTTACGAACCGACGCCTTTCCTGTCGAATTTTAAGGTATTGACACACAATACGATGCGACACTGGCGTAGTTCTAAGGTAGGTGCATGTTTTGCTTATTGCAGAAAAATATCATATGTAGTCCAGTCATTATGGTCATTATCTACGTCGCAAATATATATAATGTGTCAAACTTGTAGAAAGTTTTCAAACCTACATTTTTATTCGTATTTTTAAACTAGCTACCTACGCTCTACGGATGACCCGCGGGCTACCATTCACATAGAAGTGAATGGTATGGAATTCACATATGTAGGTAGATGTGGTGATCAGTGTCAGATCTGACACTGATCACAGTCATTCATATCAGAGTGTCGATATTACATAATAAATGTAAATTTTATTATTTAAGTTGACGTGTAAAATTATATTTTATCATTAAATAGTATATGAATATATATCAAGAAATATATATGAATACCTACCTAAACTATATTAAGATAGTTAGAGTTAGTTAAAAGTAGCTCAAGTTACACCTTATAACATCAGCTATCTGCCAGTGAAAGTTCTGTTAAAATCAGTCCAGCCGTGTCAGAGATTAGCTAGAACGAACAGACAGACAGAAAATAATGTAAAAATATTTAACACACAATGCCAATAGATCGCAACAGCATAAGCTGCCACTAAATGTTCCCACTGCTGTGACTCGAGGCCTTGTCTCGCAAGGTCTATTTTCTTTTTGTAGTGGTAGGGCTCATTGCAGAGTCCGCCTGGGGAAGTACCACACCTTTGCCAGTTATTGTGCTGCCATGTGTGCAACCATTACTTTGTTCCGATTTGAAGGGCAATGATCCCAGAGAAATTACTGGGTTAAGAGATAAAACACCTTATATCTCCGGGTGATGAGCGCAGTGCGGTGCTAGGTAATGATTTGGACGCTTCATGTTCCAATAGGTCCGTGTCATTGCGCAATTGTGCTGTTATGTGGCAGGCATGTTGTTTACCAACAGGCACATGTCCTGCGTGCCTTGTCACTGTAATATAAATAAAGTGGCCAAGTGCGAGTTGGACTCGCCCATGAAGGGTTCCGTTGCACCAAGTAACATAATATAGATAGTACACATAGTTCTTGTAGTTCGTTGTAACTTTGATCGAAGTTTCAATAATAGTGTATTTATGACGTACTAAAAAAAAATATTCATCAGATCGAGTTCAAACCAATTTTCGTTGGTAGTTTACATGGTAATGTACATCATATATTTTTTTTAGATTTTTCATTCTCTTACTTTAGAAGTTAGAGGGGGGGGGGGACACACATTTTACCACTTTGGAAGTGTCTCTCGCGCAAATTATTCAGTGTAGACGAAAATTATTTTAGAAACCTTAACATCATTTTTGAAGACCTATCGATAGACACCGCACACGTGTACGTTTGATGAAAAAAAAATTTTTGAGTTTCAGTTCTCAGTATGGGGGGCAACCCTAATTTTTCTTTTTTTTTAATTTTTTTGTTCAAATCTTAATGCGGTTCACAGAATACATCTACTTCATCAACAATGTAGTTCTCATAGTTTCGGCAAAAAGTGGCTGTGACATACGGACGGACAGACAGACAGACAGACAGACAGACATGACGAATCTATAAGGGTTCCGTTTTTACGTTTTACGGAACCCTAAAAAGGAGAGAGTCATCATTTCATACTCCACCACGATGACGCGCGGGTTGACGGACGACAAATGTCTTCGAAAGATGTTTTTCTTGATACATCATGGGTAACTTACTGTTAAAGCGTGGAAAACAAAATCGCACATCTGGTCTAGAAAATACTCATAAGTGCAGGCACGATTCGAAGTCACGATTGATTGTAAATTTGGACGTTCGAGACACCAGTCCATCGCGGAACAAAGAAATAGAAAACATAGCATGTATTACAGCTCATCCATAAAGTAAGTCACACGTTAAGGGGGAAGGAGAGAAGATCGATGTGTTTTATGACGTCACATATAAAAAATGATTACAAAACCTCAGTCAATGATTTTTAAAAACAATTTACTTACAATTTATTGCTACGTCTACCACCTACATAAAATTTCTTTACATATGATGTGATAATGTTTGGTTTTTGATGATCGTATACGATGTTGATTTTGTTAAGAAATAATTTAATTAAATGGCAGTAACACTTATTTCGGAACTTCTGTTTAATTTACTAATTTCTTGGAAAATAACATCACACAAAGGTGTGATGTGTGAGTTGTGTGACCAACTGTGAGAAGGACGGAATCAAAAAGTATCACTAATAAAGTACCTAGTGTGACAAATTTTATGGTTGACACTTTACCAAAAGTGGGGGGTCATAATAAGGTGCTCTGAACTATCGGAATGTATAATTATGCTTTTGAACTCAAACATCCAAAAATTAGAAAATACTCCTCCGGAATAAATAAATGCCAAATTTACATTTTATTTTGACATTAATCTTGTTCAAGTTAAGGTTTATCGTTCAATCCACGGGTTCAATCTGTAGGCTGTAGAAGATACCTATGTACTAGAATTCTCATTTAAGTCTATTGGACGCTAAGCTGGCCGCTTTCGTAATATGAGTAATTATTAAAGTCGTCTATTTTCTTATCAAAATGTGTAGTGTTGGTCGTACCAACAAGATATGAATCAGAGAGTACCTAAGCACCACGTTTTTCCAAAAAATACAGTGGAAAAATTGCCGTGCAATATTTTGCCTGAGCGGGTATTCCCTGATGAATATAGTCTGAGTATCTTCAAGTCAAGAATTAATTTAGTCTTGATAAACGCGCTCCATCGAGATGGCAGTCAAGTTCAAATCTACAATCGAAAAAGTTTCGAAAATAAAGCACTAGACCGCTGCGATAACCTATTCCTAATGAAAAATGGAAATCGTTTTGATGTACGGGTCATATCGAACGCCTGCTGACCTGCGGCCAAGTTGGAACAAATCGTTTTTGTTTGATTGATTGCTGAAAAATATTCGCAAACGTTTCGGACGTTCCCAGAAATTTGTTTTCAAAAAAATTGCCGTAGGTAGTAGGTAATATGAATAGTCTTTCATCAAAGGTCGATAGTAAATCAAAGTCAATCTTAATAGATAATTATACATATTATTATAAACAAAAAAGTGAATAAATCTGAATGTTTTATATTCCTATTTTATATATAAGCGTTTTGGGATTACCTAAGTAGGGAAAAAATCTAGTTAAACGAAAATAAAAAAGACGAGTATGAACAGTAATTTGCTAGCGACCTAATGGTCAGCGTTATACTACAAATCGCCTGATCGCAAACGATGATTTAATATCAGATAGAAGCGTGTTCACGCTTGCCCATAAGGTCAGCACCTGATAAGCCCTTAGGATAATTAGTTAGGCTGCAGCCAAGGGCGCGAGGATCGGGGGCGCTGAAATCGTGTCTTCGTGTGCACTTTAACCACTACTCACAATAGGGATGTTAACAGTTTTTTCAGAATTGCTTTTATTTTGGAGAATTTTGTAGTGGTAGGACTCTTGGCAGAGTCCGCCTGGGGAAGTACCACACCTTTGCCAGTTATCCTACCGCCAAACAATAATGTGCTAACATTACTGTGTTCCGGTTTGAAGGGTAATGATACCAGAGAAATTACAGTGCTTAGAAATATAATATGTCTTGCCTGCTTAATGGGAGTACCGCAAAAGTAACAATGAAGCGGAAAACCTACGACGCTATGCCGGTGTGTGAGGTAGACGGCCACCGATTTCGGTTGGTGCGATCGAAAAACAAAACGATTGCACTAATAGAGTACTCGGAAGGCCGGACGCCTTTCACACAGGCAAGTGCGCTGCTCGCACATCTGAGCAGAAACGCGGGTGCAACACCCCGGGTGATAAGCGTGGATGCGATGGCAATCGAATATTCAAGAGCGAGAGTCGCAGACCGGCTGGGTTGCATTGAGGCCTCTAAACATCATGAGGTTGTCGTTTACGAAGATAGGGGAGAAAATCTGAGCTTCCTCAGAGCCCCTTCGCACGACCAAATAAATGCAACTGACAGCTGGGGACATCCAGTTCCTAGTTCGACTGTCCAAACCGGCTCCGAAAGAGCACAGCAGAGGGCAGCCGCGGAAAAAGCCGCAGCCAATCAAAGCGGCAGCCGAGGAACGAACGCGGCTTTCGTGCCTGCCTTCAACGCAGCGGCAAGGAGCATACTACGAATCTCATCCCATTCACCACACCCCTTGACGACAAAGACCCCCAAAGCAGCTTCACAGCAACAAATAAGCCGAACGAGAGCCGATATGGGTCAGGTTGAACCGCCCCGCTATGTCACGGCTTCGGAGCCGCGGAGCCGCGTCTTTCCATTCTATACAAGGCCAGAACGCAAGGGTATGAAACTAATCACGTAGGTATAGATTGGAAATACGTTTTTTACTAAATTCTTCCAAACCATACAAAACCAGTACGCGAATACTCGCGTACTTTGTAGTAATACTACTTAATAATACTTTGTAGTAACGTAGAAGTATTATGTTGTTCCAAAATATACAGCGCTAGTACGCATACGGACTAATCGTGTATGTTTTGGAATAGGCGCGCAAAACTCGTGCGTACGTGAGCAGTTGCATGCTCGCCATTTTGATTTATTGACCTAGCTCTTAATTGATTTATTGTAGATGTTGGTTTCCCAGATCCAACTCGGAGCACCCCGACTCCACCTAGTCTTGTCGCTACTACCCCTAGAGTGTATATAAAAAATGCGGGAGCCAGAAGCTCAAGGGAGGTCCTGAGTGGAGCGAGCCATACGAGGCCTAGCGAAGCGTAGGGGTGAGGTGGCGAGCGAAGCGAGCCGGCGACCTCCATAGTGGAGCTCAGGCCGAGTATGGAGAAGCGACACTCAGGGCTGACCGCAGAGCTTCTGGCGGGAGCCTACCCAGAGTCAAATCTCAGTGATAGCCCCTCATCGGATCGACAACATACACAATCGGTACGGAAAAATCTTGTATGCATTGTAATAACAGATTTAAAACAACATTATCTACAATATAATATACTCGAACGCGAACAGTTTCCGAGTTTAGTAAGTTTAACGAGGAAAAGACACAGGCGTGTCTGTTATCTGCAAAAAGGAGTCCATTTCAACAAACTCCTCCTTTTCGAGGTGTATCCGTGCCGGTTACCGACCATCTCGACCTTTTGGGTGTTACCTTGTCATCTACGCTCAACTTTGGCTCTTATATCGAGTCCAAAGCTAAATTAGCTGCCAAAAAACTAGGTGTCCTCTCAAAGGTGCGCAGGTATTTCAAGTCTGAACAGTTGCTTACATTATATCAAGCACAGACCTTAATACAGTACCTTAATACCACCACCACCAGAGAGGGTAACTTAATACCACCTTGCCCTTTTTTTTATCGGACTGCTCGTAGCTCGAGAAAGCGTCATCGTTTCATGGTTGATGTTCCAAAGACACGAACAAAGAGGTTTGACTCTACTTTTGTGATAAGAACATCTAGGCTGTGGAATGAGCTACCTGAGTGGATTTTCCCCGATAGTTATAATCTTGGTGTCTTCAAGTCGAGAGTGAATCGGTTTCTTCTAGGTAAGCACGCTTCATCGTAGGCCGCATCGTCGCTTTACATCAGGCGAGATGGCGGTCAAGTGTAAACCTATAATAGTTAAAAAAAAAAATTGTAGTTACTGCCCGATGCACCAAGATTATGCTGGACGATAAGATCCTAGAGATGGCCAAGACCACCGAAAGGAACTCAAATGTCAATGCTGGTTGGGAAAACTGGGAGGTACCGAGAATACAGTGGGTCAACGGAGTTCCAGGATGTGGAAAGACAACATGGGTGATTAGACACTTTGATGTGGACAAGGACGCCATCATCACCACAACAACTGAGGCAGCAAAAGATCTAAGAGAAAAGCTATTGCACCGTATCGGAAACCTGGTTAAAACCAGAGTGCGAACCATGGCTTCTGCTCTGGTAAATGGTTTCGGAAGATAAAGTTTCAGTCGCCTTATGGTGGACGAAGCTTTCATGAACCATTTTGGAGCCATTGTGATGCCTTCAAGGCTGTCTGGTGTTGGTGAAATTGGCCTCATCGGAGACGTCAATCAGTTGCCTTACATCGACAGGGAAAATCTCTTCGAAATGAGGTATCACCGCCCGAACCTGGTAACAAAGATCCCCTAAATCCACTAAGATCCATTACAAAAATCCATTGATGGATCTTTTTACACTTTTATGTCCACTTTAATCCTTGATCCTAGAATATTCCCAAAATGGATTTTTTAGAACCAACGTGTGTATTAAAATCTATTATAAAGCCACATCTACAGTAGCCAGAATTGAAGGCTGAATCATTCAAACAAGAAGTATGTATTGCAATTGTCGACTATCAATCAATTGTCATAGGTCAAATTGCAACGCTATTTGACCTATGACAATTGTCTTGTGACAAGCGTCACAAGCAATAATTATTTATTTTCATTTTCCGTCATGGAAACATCCGATTTTCAATATATTAAAAATAAAAAAGGGATATTATATGATGGATTTAAATATCATAAGAAGACGACATACAAGCAGGGTGCAGTACTATGGAGATGTCGTTTTTGGAAATCCAAACATTGTTCAGGAACTATAACAATCTATGAGGTATTTTTGTCATTTTTTCATGTTAAGTATATTATTATACATTATTGAATTTGATTATCTCAAAAGTATAACGCAACATCTAGCTCATTATAATTTTCTAACGTTTTTTTTAGGATAAAATAATAAAGCATCATCAGCATTCAGACGTTTGCAATCCCGACCATGCACATAATGAAATATTGTTGGCGATGGATAAATGCAGAGAAAATGTGATATCTTCTGAAAATCAGCCTATTCCGTCTATTTATAAAAAGTTCGCATGTTCCGTAAAAAGCAAAGGTTTAAATTTAGTTACCAGACTACCGCCATACGAATCTGTAAAGAGCGGTTTGTATAAACAACGTAATTCAAAACTAGGCGTTAATAAAACGTCATTTGACCGTGCCTGCGAGGTTGAAATACCCAACTCATTTTGGGATTTCCTATTAGCTGACTATAACTCTGGTGATACACGAATCATCGTTTTATGCTTAAAAGAAACTCGGGAGGTGATTCCAACAATCAAACATGTATTTGCTGATGGCACATTCAAAAGTACGCCCACACCTTTCCTTCAGATATATAGTGTTCACGGGGATTTGGGGAGTACCCTTACCACTAATAGAGTCGTACCTGTAATTTATGCTCTCATGACGGACCGGAAATACGAGTCGTATAATGCTTTGTTCCAAATTATAAAATCACAGGTTCCAGATTTTCAACCTACAACATTTACTTTGGACTTTGAATTACCGGCTATTAAAGCCGTTATTGAGAATTTTCCAGACGCGAATATTAATGGTTGCTTATACCATTTTCAAAATAATATCCGAAAAAAGAGTAAGGCTTTTGGTCTCTTGAAAACTAAATTAAATCGAAGGGTAGTTGATTTGTGTGCAGCGTTGCCGCATTTACCATCCACAATGCTTGAAGAAGGATGGTCTTATGTAAATGAAATAATGCGGAGCGATGTAACATATACAAAGTTAAGAAACTACATGGAACGGTACTGGTTTAAAAATAAATATATCAAGGACATTTGGACCGTATTTGGAGAACGCCACCGCACAAATAACTGCGTGGAATCTTGGCATTCCAGCCTCAATAAAGCAGTTGGTAGAAAAAAAACGAATTTAATTTATTTATTAAACAAGTTAAAAGACGAAGCAAACTATAGTTCAATACGGACAATAAATGAAGGCTGCAACAAAAGAACAAAAGCTCAAATAAAATACGATGCTTTTATTCAAGATTGTGGGATGGAACTTATAAATGGAGAGATATCGGTGGCGCACTATCTGGAAAAAATTAAATAAAAAAATTGAGAAGAGAGGTTATAAATAGTTCAAATTTGTTTAAACTTTATTATTTGTACTATTTGTTCTGACTACTGTAGATGTGGCTTTATAATAGATTTTAATACACACGTTGGTTCTAAAAAATCCATTTTGGGAATATTCTAGGATCGAGGATTAAAGTGGACATAAAAGTGTAAAAAGATCCATCAATGGATTTTTGTAATGGATCTTAGTGGATTTAGGGCAAAGATCAGCCAGGAGTTGCTCTGCACACATCGGAACCCAATGGACGTCGCATATGCGCTGTGGGAAATATACTCCGATATGTACTACTTAGTAAGTATGGATTAATACATACTTAGTAAGTATGGATACAAACTCGTATATAAAATAGCTTAAAAATTGGCAGTCATAGAAACTGCCGATAGAAGTGAAAACTTGCTGTTGCCCCGGTACTGGTACCTACGGGCAAACGCAACTCGTTTATATTTCTGTTGTTCTGGTATCTGGTGATAAACGCTGGGCTGTTGGAGGTAGGTAATCGAAACTCTTTACTGTTTATGTTGCCCTGGTACCTACCTGGCCGTTTTTACCGAGTTTACCCGAAGATTTCATATCCAATCCGATCTATTATCATATCCAAGCGTGACGATTGATGAATCCATTTCACAGCCCACGAAAAATCTGTCTATAGCGCGCCTAAAGAAGTTTTCACTTCAAAAATATGCTGTTCCAGTAAAAAAATATCCTTGTTGTCGATTATTATTCGAAGCAAGTAGAATACGACCTTTACGGCCTCCTACAGGCATTTATTGTACACATGTACTGTATGATGTTTACATCGGAAGTAATAAGTAAAACAAACGAGTTTCTGATACGTTTATATTTAAGTTCGTACAAGCTTGAGACAAAATATCATATTCGAAAGTAATTGTGCAATAAGCATAGAACAAGATCTAAACATAACATGCGCGTAAATATTTTAACAATAAACACACCATATAAAGAAAATTTTACATCACAAACAAATCAATAACAATACAGTAGTTGTAAAATAAGTAGATAAGTACGCAGTACTCTTGTGCATTCAAATAATATGACAGTGTTAGCACATGTACATATAAAGCATCGATTTATAAACGAATTGCTTTTTTGTAACACTGATAAGGCACTCATACACGAAGCCTAAGAATCCTATCCTATTAAATATCATGAATGTGAAATTTCGGATGTTCGTTGCTCAATCACGTTGAAAGAACTGATCAATCTGGAATTTAGATACGATTTAATTGTAGCACATAGACTACTGATTATCACGGATGCGGAATTCCTTAGTTTTGTTTTATTTTACGCAAACGACGGCACGGGCAATGATAGTTGAAAAATCTACTCATATTTGTACTCCTTAGGCATCCAAAAACAAGTTTCGTATTTTTATCTGTAACACTAGTACGATTTGTCTTTATTTAAATTAATCTTACAACAACACATTAAACGCATATATATATAGACTAAACGTAATATACAACATTTAACATTCGAATGTAAAACAATCATAAAATACCTAACCATGAGTATTACAATTATGATGCATTTTTTAAACTATGCCTAGGCAGACGTTCCTTTAGAATTACCACAAATAAATTGCAATACTAATTAGTTGTTAAAATATACGCATAAGATAATGCCTTACAGAAATGCAGATATGTATAAATGCATGATTTTACGATTCAAGTAGTATATTATTGTAGATAATGTAAACTAGCATTTTGAAGTGATGTTAAAAACGGTGGGTCAAAAAGGTTAATGATCAATAGTACCTATATTCTGCCCACTTACAGATCAGTAGCACCAATATGGTACTATCACAGAGTAAAAAAGTTAAAAGTAGGACTGCACAGTACACTGTATAAAATTATAAATTATTTTGGCAATAGTCACCAGTGACTATTGCCAAAATAATTTAGTGTGTGTCAGATAATATCGAGAACCCAGGTTCTCGATATTATCTGACACACATTTCCACGCAAATACTCATTACTACAACGTAGGCTACGTTCAGAGCATCGTCTTTAATGACTGTTGAACATTGGTACCACAGTCGTATACTATGTATAAAAGTAACATAATTCAACAACTTCGCCAGTACTTAATTAACTCACCTAAGAAAGGGTTAAACATTATTTTTATTTTGCATTGAGGAGGAAGCATTAAGCATAAGCGAGTTAAGAACGTAATACTTAGTAGAAAACGTTAAAAATCACTTTCACATATTCAAAACATGAAAGTTTTTTAATAGTCCGTTGTTCAGATCCATTCATTCATTGGGTAGGTCTTGAATACGTAAAGCAGAAGCTAAGCAACAAAATCCATTAAAAATCAGTTAATAACATTCTTTAAACGGCTATCTCGACTCAAAAAATGTCATATTACATTTCATATAAAACATTCAAAACACAAAAGTGTTTAACGGTAAACAGACTTAACAATAAACAAATTCATCGAATGTTTCCATACATACGAATAGTAAATATAGCTAAAACGCACGAGATTAAACACTAGACATTGATATAGTCCAAGAACAGGTTCAGCGGAAGCCCGTCGAGCTGAAATGGTGCAGATTGAAGTGATAGGCGAGTGCAAGCAACGCGGTGCGGGAGTCAAATACAAGTAGAAAGAACTCTCGGAGGTGTTCGGAGACCGAGACCCTTTCTACGTCCTCATGTCAATGGCGGGAACTCATGAGGCGCTCGCATTGCGCCAGGAGATAGTTCTTTTGTTGCTCGTCGTAGAGTAGAATCACTTTTCCTGAGCCGGACGTAGGGAACATTCCGAACACCTTTCGTTTTGCAGTCGGGATGTACACTCCCTTGTTGACGGCGGTCGGCACTTCGGGCAGTTCCGTCCATAGGTACGTCCATACGATCTGCACAATAACAGTACTCAGATTAGGGTTATGTGCCTTCTACGCTATCCTAAGGCAGTAGAGGCCACTTGAAGCCAACTGCAATAGTTTTATAAAGGTATAAAACTAAAAAAACAGTATTGTCAAAGTTCAGTAAAATAAGAATGTGATACGAACGATTTTATGATTGCTTCTCGTTTACACATTGTACAGAGACAATAATAATAATCCCCCTTTTTATATTCCTTACTTACATCTTGTCACTCTATTTTTTAAAGAAAAGGTTATATTATAATATCTCCAGATGACTAGTGCAGATGACTAGCTTTATGGTGTTATGAAAAATTGTGTAGTAAAGTAGTAAACGACACCAGATTGTATAACATAAATAAATGACAATGAAATTGTAAAATCCTACTATAATATTGTCAATGTATGGATGTACATTGGATGTTTGTTGCTCAATCACGTCCTAAGGTATGAACGGATCGGGCTGAAATTTGGAACACAGATAGATTATAGTCTGGAAGAACACATAGGCTATTTTTTATCCAGAAAAAGCAACGGGAACAACGGGCACGGGAACTTCGCGGGTAACACCGCGGGGCGCTGCTAGTATGAAATATTTTTTTACATCATAAACTAACTCAACCTATCGAAAATTACAATTTTATGAACTGGAATTGTTTTTTCTAAGACAGTAGTAAATAAATTCGAAATTCAAAATATTGTGCGGAATATTATGCAGTATTTAGATATTTATCAAATACAGACCTGCCAACCGCCGAAAACGTTATTCTTCTCCAAATAAAGTATGCGCTTGTCCGTGCACATGACCGCTTCCTTGTTGGGAATGACCCACACGTGCGCCTCGTACGAATCCGTCGTTACGAATTTACCCTGGACACCGAAATTACAGTTAAATAATGTGGTTATTTAGAATGAATCTGTAAATTAAAGTTTCAAATTAAAACATTATGAAACCTAAGTGTAAATCGTCGCCGGCAGCGGGGCAGGGCCCAAGCTACCGTTGATTAGGCTCTCGTTACTCGTCGAGGCTTTTCGCTGCTAGAACATTCACTATCACGATATTATACAACATAACTTTTCAATTAACTTTTCGCCAAATCGACAGATATTCACGAATGTGTGGTATTTGTGTGTATAATTAGGTGCAACTTAAGGGATAGGGTAGTTTTTATTTCGATTAATGATATTTATATGACAATTTCATCAACGTGCTGCTAATTTCTTAATTAAGAACTAGCAATAAAACGTCTTAAATCTCTGGGTGACGAGCGCAGTGCAGCGCTAGGTAATTATTTGGACTCTTCATGGTCCTATAGCAGCGTGTCATTGCGCTGTTATGGAAAGGCATGTTGCTTATCACGCACAAGTCCTGCTCGTCTCGTCACTATAATAAAACAAAGCTTGATACGTCACCTTTTCTAGTTCGGAGAGCATCTTGTACCCCTCTGCGTTGAGTCGCGAGTAGGGCCGCACGCCGGTCTCGGCCGGCAGGTAGCGCGCCGCGCGCCGCTTCGTCACCTCCTCGGATAGGTCCGCCGCCCTACGGTCACACGTCTACTTTATACTACGAACTAATGCAACTAGCGTGTTAATTGAAATTACAGACCATTCAGTATCTATTTTTAATATACAGCTGTGCTCGCGGTTTCACCCACGTTTTAGGGGTTTTCTTTTTTTCACGGAACCCTAAATATTTCCCTCAAGTAAGAGTATCCTATACCTTATGTTTGCTATTATGTTAGCCTTAGACGATCAGAAATCTAGCGTAAGTCCCGTCATAATCAGTCCAGCCGTTTCGGAGATTAGCCGGAACGACAGACAGAAGCTGATAATTATAGACCTCACTCAGCTCTAATTAACACTTCAATTTTATTTATTTGTATAGATATTACCATTAGTTTCCCCAGTACACTACCTTACCTTACCATTACCTTACCATTAGTTTCCACAGAAACAAATTTTTCAAACAACATTTTTTCCATTTCCCTATCATCAACAATGTTCGCGTTTGACGTCAAATACTCAGGTCGCTATAAGCTCCATAGTTCAGAAGGACCGGGAAACACGGGTTAGCTATAAATCATTTACCATTACTACGTACCTCTTGACGGCATCGAGAGAGCCGCTAGCGAAGTCGACGACGCCGGCGGTGGGACGCGCTACCAGACCCACCGCACCTCGTCCCAATCCCTTGAAGAAACCTTCGACGCCTTGCTCGCGTGCGCCCTCGATGGGTTTCGTGAATACACCTGTTACGCCATCCACTACGCCCTAAACGATAAACACAATTTATAACAGCATTTATTTCTTTTCCTTTTAAGCACTAACATTTACCTTTGTTAACAATGATAAACAGATTCAATTTACAGGACCAAAATTAATGCGTCAAGCGCCGCACACAGTGTAAAAGAAGCCTCGCTACCCGTTGAAAAAAAGAGCTTCAAAATAAATATTAAGGTCTAATATATAAAACAGTGTTTTTCAAAGTGTAATAAGCGTCTGCATATTTGTAATTGATAATAATTTCGTCTTGTTTCGATAACCCATGTCTCATCTCAGTAAATATTACACAGACATTCAGTTTATTACAACAAAAAAAATTGCATACTCAGGTTAAGCTACTAAAATGTGTTAAACTATAGAAGGTAAAGACGACTTACCATAACGAGCCCCTTGCCGCTCCTAGCCAATCCTTCTTGCAAGTTCGCTGGTGGCTTGTTGATATTGTCGCGGCGACGTCGTTGGTAGTCCTGTATAAAAACGATATGTCAATGAACTGTCAATCCATCTGCGGTTGTAACGCTGCCGAAACGTCGAAGTAATTAAATAATAATTTAGATCGTGATTAAGTCCTGTAAAATGTTTACAATATCCATTCGATAAAGTTAAAACTACATATACATAAGAGGAGGCCATTATGCTTGTTTCATAAGAATAATATAATAATAATAATAAAAACGTTTATTTGTTCATAAAACAACTAAACTAATACACTTACCGACTTAAATAAAAACAGGGTAGACAAACTTATAAACATACAACAAACTGATGAGTCGGTAAACGCTGAAATCCCACACTAGGGTGGCCTGTGTCGTGGGAGTTCAGGCTTTTCCGTTAGCATAATTATACAAAATATGTTTTAAGCTGACTAACTTAAGTAGAAAAAAAAAATTAGACAAATTAGCAGAATAAATAAATAAAGTGGGTAATTCAGGTATGAATTCACATCTTGAGCGAGCGCGAAAGAGATGGTCGCGTACAAAACAACATTACATACGACTAGCTTGTTTAATCTAAGTCATCCCAAGGCATTATAATTAGGAACTACATAGAAGCCAAATGAATGGATGAAGAATAACAAACAATTGTAAAAGAAAAACACAGAAAAAGATAAAATCAGGGACATATTTATGTATACGCCACCTCCGCTACCGCTTGAACGTGCAGTTTAACCCCATTACGTCATAAATCCAACAACAACAATAGAATTTATGTGTTTAAGTTTTAACTAAATGATTATTATTATAAGATATTTGCAGAAGATTGGGTTGCATGTGACATTCTTTTAATTAGCGGGAGGCGTAATGTTAGGAAAAAGCGAAAAGTAAATACATGGGTGTATATGTGGATTTATTATGTGTATGTATGTGTCGTGTGATGGGGCATGAGAGAATAATAATGAATGTGTAGGTACCGTTGTGGTGTGTTTGACGCGATATCGCTATGCATATATAAGTAAATATATCTTGTATGTATTTTAAATTAATTAAGTCAAAACAATGATAAATAGATGGATTAGGTACATTAGGTGAATAACAAAGAAAAAAAAACCCTATACTTACAGTAACTCTGTAAGACAAATTGAGAGATAACATAGTTTTTATTTCTTCATAGGTATCTATGACAATATCCGACCGAAACATAAACGGGTCGATTGGTATTAAATAATGAATATATATAGGTATTTATACTCGTAAATAGTATGTATAATATTGCTAATAATATAATTTGTTACAGACAACAAAATGGTTGGGCAAGAGTCGCACGAAATCATAAACATAAAATATATACTTAGACTAAAAGTATATTGTTAGTAATTTGAGCCAATAAAATTATCAGGTAGAACATTTACTAATCGGAAAGAAATAAACATTTAGATTTTATTTTTATTAGTGCTTAGTGAAAAAAGGGTGAATGTACCTTGTCCAACGAAAGCGCGGCCAAGCCGTGTCCCATTGCGCCCGTTATCCGCGACACGGCGCCGGCCGCACCGCCCACCGTGTGCCCGACCAGGGACCGCACGCCCAAGAACAGACCCTCGGCGAACTCGCCCGGACCTTGGATGGCACCCTGCGAATATACACAACTTATCAATCTAACTTTTCTACACACGAAGGTTTATATGACACAAGGTTATTTTTTGAAGTGAAAACTTTTTTTGGTGCACCACACACAGATTTTTCGTGGGCTGCGAATAAAGCTCAGCGTCACGCTCGGAAATGAAAGTAACGTACGGGTGAACTCGCTGCTGCTGTCTGTAAGCTGTCACTGTTTTTTTTTCTTTGTTTTCATTTATTCTTGGCCAAGGATACTAGTCCTTCAGCCGCATCTGTCACTGTCGTGTCGCTGTGTTTGCTATATTCAATTTATATGTTATCGTTTTTATTTTTGAAGTGAAAACTTGTTTAGGCGCAACTAGACAGATTTTTCGTGGGCTGTGAATTTAATTCTAGCGTCACGCTCGGGTATGATAAGAAATCTTCGGGTAAACTCGGGACCATGGCTATTGGCCATCTAGAAATGCGGCAGCCAATGGGAAATGCTGAAAGGGCGTGGCCAGGCCATCATGGCATGGCCATCTAGAGATGCATCAGCCAATGGGAAATGCTGACGCATTTCTAGATGGCCATGCCAAGATGCCCAGGCCACGCCCTCCGGTTACACCCGTGTAGATTCCAAGGTAAGCTTCCAAATTCTGAGTTATAAGTTTTCACTTCTATCGGCAGTACCAACGACTGCCAATTTTTTTGTTATTAAAATTCTTCAATAGTTTTTAATAGTTATTTTAGTTCTCACGTCTGTCGAGCGGTCACACATATTTTTTAAAGGGTTCGGCCGTTTAGCTTCGACATTTGGTGTCAAGTCGCCTCTATTGCTTACCAAACGTTGGGCTAGCACAAAAGCCCTACTAAACTAATCTTACCGTACTCAACGAGTCATCGCGTACGACTAGTGCAAGAGCGCCTCAGGCGGTACGACCTCGACTTGGGCTGTCTCCCATTGGAAGATCAAAGAACAACCTGGCATCCCATAAAGGGCGACCCAGGGCCCCAAAGTTATCCTTAGTGTAGGTGTTGCGTGACTTGAAATGAGATTTACTACTATAACCTGGCCCACCCTGCCAAATTACTGTTTTAATGTGTATAGTCACATCCTTACGAAAGAGTTTGTATGTAGTTATAATTATTCGTAGGCAGTAGCAGTACGCACACATGCGTGGTGGTGCGTTGTAAATACTTTCACAAATACATTCAAACGTTTTGAATTCTGGAGGGGCGGGTCATGTTATCGTAGTAAATCTCTACAAGACATGATGTGAGATTACTTACACTGAACTTAAATTATCTAATACATTTAATTTATCACTTAAAATTTTACATCTTCTTTTACTTTACTTTTTCTTTTTTTTTTCATTTCGTTTTAAAATGTGTTAGATTTTCAATCTAAACTAAAATGAAAATAACATTGGTATTTTTTTTATCATCAAACACATTCTTAGTAAAGAAAAACGCAAAGACGCCACGAGGAAATAAATATCAGATGTGTAATTGATAATTAAATACCTGGAATGGTTCGTAAAATAGATCTTCGACACCCTTCTTGAGTCCGATGACGAGTCCGTAAGGGTTTCCAATGACATCCAACCCAAGAACTAGAACGTAGAGCTGCTTCAGAGCCTGCCCCGTGTAGTGGCTCTGCACTTGACTGATCAGCTCGTTCTGAGACAAGAACTCGAAGTTCCGCTCGTAGTATGATAATCTATGAAATCATAACAAACATAATTAATATCGTTTCTTCAGACGGTACGATCTTGGCTTAGGCTGCCGCCGATAAGGAAGATGAAGAGACGACCTGGCATCTCAGAAGGGTATCCACCCTACGGCCCTACCGCGGAGGATCAAGCACTTGATTTCATGTGTAGGTACTTATAATTCGTTTCGTGCATATAATATGTAGCTAGGCAGTAGTGTTTGTGATTTTATTGTTGTTAATTGTGGTGTCATGGTAAAAGAGCGGGCAAACATTAAGCTGCGTCTACGCTATGAGAGCCAGACACGAGCGGAGCCGTTCTCGGCTTCGTCGTTCGCGGCATCAAGTGTGGACGTACAACGATCACTGTCCTCGAACGTCCACGAGCGCACTGCAAGCGCGACGCAAATCCCTTTGTGTTCGTCCAAAATCCTATAACAGGCGGAACGCAGACGAGCACGAACGAAATGCTCCCAGCGCGCTCGTTCGTGGCTTGTAAGTCGGTCCACACTACACGAATTGTGTTCGGCTCGTGCTCCGCTCGTGCTCGGCTCTCCTAGCGTAGACGCAGCTTTAGAACTACACGCCCGTGTACAAAATTGGTGGGTCATTTGAACAATCAGGAGACCTATGTAGAGAGATAGAAGGGTATAAAATAATAACATTCAGCACTATGCCGTCACTTGTAAGCTGTCCAACTGAGTGCAGGTGAACATATGGGGTTGCTCGGTTGCTACCCTCGATATTTTCTCCTTCTCGTATGATTTTTGTACGGCGTTGCGGAATAATGGATTAGAGAGTTACCTACATCAATTTTGTACACAAGCCTGTAGTCTATTAAGCAACACTAACATACAATGGTATTATTTTGGATTACATGGATCTATGTGACTTACTTGGCTTGATTTAAAAGCCTTATTTTGTATACTTTTCCTGTATCTATGAGCATAATATTCATTTGTTTATTTTAACCTGAGATAATATTACTCAGCCCTGAAATTGCGAAAAAATCACAGCCGATTCCCTTCAAAATGCTGTTTTGTCTGGGCGCAATGTGCTGTTTTTTTTAATGTGATTTAGTAATAATAAAAGACTACTTACTTGAAAACAACATCATTCATATCAGTCAATGTAACTCCAATGCTTTGCAGTATGGTTCCAACGAATGTAGGTAGTTGAGTCGCACCGCCGAGTGAGAACGAAACGTGAACCTAAAAATTAAGCCATTGGAGATTATTATTTAATGCAGCACTTTTATTTGATGTAATATAACATGAATTTTGCAAAATTTCAATCTTAATGATAAACTGCTTTTATTTGGACTTTTCTTATTTATTTATTATTAATCTTATATCTTTTATGTATAATAATAATTATGATAGTGGAATTTTACCTTGAGCGGGGATAAATGTAAGTCATCGTAGAAGTTCTTCTGATCCGATGCAACTCCTATCGCCGCTAGCGCTTCCAAAGGTTGTCCAGCCTTTTCTAGGTCCAGTAAGAAAGCTTCCAGCTAAAAATATAAATATATGATATCTCAGAATACAGAATCTATTCGTTCTGTAGGTTTATAATAGTAGTTGGTATATAATAAAATATGAGGCCAAATAAGCAATGCTGTAACTAAAAACCATCTTCTCGATTTGGAATTGACACAAACGCGTGCACGCAACTAACAGTTCGTACTCCCCATGATAGAAGTCAGACAAATGTTCGATTCGGCTTGTAAATTATGTATTTTATGATTAGGAAGGAATTCAGGATTTCGAATCCTGAATGTTGTTTTTAAATGTAAAATTTTCAACAATGCACATTTCATTTATTTATAATTTTATACGAATAATCAAGACAATTGGCTCAATTCGTGGCCGGCAGGACATCGTTAAAAATGTACGATTGAGCCAGCTCATCGAGATAAAAAGCAACCTAAGCGGTATTTTGATGCATAAGCGCTACAAAATAAAGTTATAAAAATTGTACAGTTGTGTACAATTTCATAGCAAATTTTATAGTCACCACTCAATAGCTCAAACACTCGTTAACTCAATTAAATCAATAAATAAAACAAAAAACGCCTTAAATCAATCCCTCAATCAATCAATGAACTACTCAACGAATGAACAAATCACTACATTTAGTGATTGGTTGAATTCCACAATTCAACCAATCCCTAAGTGTATGAACCAATCAATCTATATTATCTATTATAGACTCACTGAATCAATTCATCAGTTAATCAAATCATTTACACAATCCCTCAACCAATCAATCACGCACTCACTAATTAACACCGGTGTGAAGTTGGCAGCCAAAAGTTTCTGCCATATTATCCGACCAAATTAAAATGGTTTTTTTGTACGATTTGCTTACATCAATTAATCTTGTGCTTATGCTTCAGAGAATTAAAGCAAAATGGTGAAACGCGATACTTAAAACTTGATAAAGCTCAAAAATAAACCAAAAAAAATGTATAAACCCAGGCGCACTTTTTTCGCCTAGCACACGTTTCCTTCAATAATGCGACCTGACGGCCCCTGAAATTCTGAAATATTATATATTAGTATTGTAGCGTGTTTCATGCGCTATCAAAAAAACATAGTAAAAATGTGGCAGAATGGTTTCTACTTAGAAAAATTATCATCTGAAATCGCTCGGGTACCGAAATCTTAGGAGGAAAAGTTGGCTGCTGACTCATTGTGAACTCCCATATCTGAAATTAGCCAATAATCTTATACCATAATCAAGGTCTATAAATATTCTATCGAAGTGAGTCATTTCAGATAAGGATTCATGCCGTTTTAACCCAAAACTTTCCACACAAACAAAACTAGTAAAATAGCTAAACCTTAAAACACAACATGCTCGATTACGACCCGTAGGCCCCTGAAATACTAAAGTTTTTAGGTTGTATTCTATAAAATGATACCAAGTCTATCTAAAAAGTATAGTCAGAATGTGGCAAAACGATTGCTTAACCCTCAAATGAGTTCATGAAAAATCTACAAAAAATTTTTAAGCCAAGTTCAAATTTCCTTCAATACTGCGACCTGACGGCCCCTGAAATTCTGAAATATTATGTATTAGTATTGTAGCGTGTTTCATGCGCTATCAAAAAAACATAGTAAAAATGTGGCAGAATGGTTACTAGTTAGAGAAATTATCATCTGAAATCGCTCGGGTACCGAAATCTTAGGAGGAAAAGTTGGCTGCTGACTCATTGTGAACCCCTATAGCTAAAATTAGCCAAAACTCTTATCACATAATCAAGGTCTATACATATTCTATCAAAGTCAGTCATTTTAGATAAGGATCCATGCCATTTTAACCCTAAACTTTCCACACAAACAAAACTAGTGAAATAGCTAAACCTTAAAACACAACATGCTCGATTACGACCCGTAGGCCCCTGAAATACTGAAGTTTCTAGGTCTTATTCTATAGAATGATACCTAGTCTATCTAAAAAGTATAGTCAGAATGTGGCAAAACGATTGCTTAACCCTCAAATGAGTTCATGAAAAATTTACAAAAAAATTTTAAGCCAAGTTCAAATTTCCTTCAATACTGCGACCTGACGGCCCCTGAAATTCTGAAATATTATGTATTAGTATTGTAGCGTGTTTCATGCGCTATCAAAAAACATAGTAAAAATGTGGCAGAATGGTTACTAGTTAGAGAAATTATCATCTGAAATCGCTCGGGTACCGAAATCTTAGGAGGAAAAGTTGGCTGCTGACTCATTGTGAACCCCTATAGCTAAAATTAGCCAAAACTCTTATCACATAATCAAGGTCTATACATATTCTATCAAAGTCAGTCATTTTAGATAAGGATCCATGCCATTTTAACCCTAAACTTTCCACACAAACAAAACTAGTGAAATAGCTAAACCTTAAAACACAACATGCTCGATTACGACCCGTAGGCCCCTGAAATACTGAAGTTTCTAGGTCTTATTCTTTAGAATGATACCTAGTCTATCTAAAAAATATAGTCAGAATGTGGCAAAACGATTGCTTAACCCTCAAATGAGTTCATGAAAAATTTACAAAAAAATTTTAAGCCAAGTTCAAATTTCCTTCAATACTGCGACCTGACGGCCCCTGAAATTCTGAAATGTTATGTATAAGTATTCTAGCGTGTTTCATGCGCTATCAAAAAAACATAGTAAAAATGTGGCAGAATGGTTACTAGTTAGAGAAATTATCATCTGAAATCGCTCGGGTACCGAAATCTTAGGAGGAAAAGTTGGCTGCTGACTCATTGTGAACCCCCATAGCTAAAATTAGCCAAAACTCTTATCACATAATCAAGGTCTATACATATTCTATCAAAGTCAGTCATTTTAGATAAGGATCCATGCCATTTTAACCCTAAACTTTCCACACAAACAAAACTAGTGAAATAGCTAAACCTTAAAACACAACATGCTCGATTACGACCCGTAGGCCCCTGAAATACTGAAGTTTCTAGGTCTTATTCTTTAGAATGATACCTAGTTTGTCTAAAAAATATAAACAGAATGTGGCAAAACGATTGCTTAACCCTCAAATGAGTTCATGAAAAATTTACAAAAAAATGTTAGGCCAAGTTCAAATTTCCTTCAATACTGCGACCTGACGGCCCCTGAAATTCTGAAATGTTATGTATAAGTATTGTAGCATGTTTCATGCGCTATCAAAAAAACATAGTAAAAATGTGGCAGAATGGTTACTAGTTAGAGAAATTATCATCTGAAATCGCTCGGGTACCGAAATCTTAGGAGGAAAAGTTGGCTGCTGACTCATTGTGAACCCCCATAGCTAAAATTAGCCAAAACTCTTATCACATAATCAAGGTCTATACATATTCTATCAAAGTCAGTCATTTTAGATAAGGATCCATGCCATTTTAACCCTAAACTTTCCACACAAACAAAACTAGTGAAATAGCTAAACCTTAAAACACAATATGCTCGATTACGACCCGTAGGCCCCTGAAATACTAAAGTGTCTAGGTCTTATTCTTTAAAGTGATACCTAGTCTATCTAAAAAATATAGTCAGAATGTGGCAAAATGATTGCTTAACCCTCAAATGAGTTCATGAAAAATTTACAAAAAAATTTTAAGCCAAGTTCAAATTTCCTTCAATACTGCGACCTGACGGCCCCTGAAATTCTGAAATGTTATGTATAAGTATTGTAGCGTGTTTCATGCGCTATCAAAAAAACATAGTAAAAATGTGGCAGAATGGTTACTACTTAGAGAAATTATCATCTGAAATCGCTCGGGTACCGAAATCTTAGGAGGAAAAGTTGGCTGCTGACTCATTGTGAACCCCCATAGCTAAAATTAGCCAAAACTCTTATCACATAATCAAGGTCTATACATATTCTATCAAAGTCAGTCATTTTAGATAAGGATCCATGCCATTTTAACCCTAAACTTTCCACACAAACAAAACTAGTGAAATAGCTAAACCTTAAAACACAATATGCTCGATTACGACCCGTAGGCCCCTGAAATACTAAAGTGTCTAGGTCTTATTCTTTAAAGTGATACCTAGTCTATCTAAAAAATATAGTCAGAATGTGGCAAAACGATTGCTTAACCCTCAAATGAGTTCATGAAAAATTTACAAAAAAAATTTAAGCCAAGTTCAAATTTCCTTCAATACTGCGACCTGACGGCCCCTGAAATTCTGAAATGTTATGTATAAGTATTGTAGCGTGTTTCATGCGCTATCAAAAAAACATAGTAAAAATGTGGCAGAATGGTTACTACTTAGAGAAATTATCATCTGAAATCGCTCGGGTACCGAAATCTTAGGAGGAAAAGTTGGCTGCTGACTCATTGTGAACCCTCCTAGCTAGAATTAGCCAAAACTCTTATCACATAATCAAGGTCTATACATATCCTATCGAAGTGAGTCATTAAAGATAAGGCTTCATGCCGTTTTAACCCTAAACTTTCCACACAACCAAAATTAGTGAAATAGCTAAACCTTAAAACACAATATGCTCGATTACGACCCGTAGGCCCCTGAAATACTGAAGTTTCTAGGTCATATTCTATAGAATGATACCTAGTCTATCTAAAAAGCATAGTCAGAATGTGGCAAAACGATTGCTTAACCCTCAAATGAGATCATGAAAAATTTACAAAAAAATGTAAGGCCAAGTTCAAATTTCCTTCAATACTGCGACCTGACGGCCCCTGAAATTCTGAAATGTTATGTATAAGTATTGTAGCGTATTTCATGCGCTATCAAAAAAACATAGTAAAAATGTGGCAGAATGGTTACTAGTTAGAGAAATTATCATCTGAAATCGCTCGGGTACCGAAATCTTAGGAGGAAAAGTTGGCTGCTGACTCATTGTGAACCCCCATAGCTAAAATTAGCCAAAACTCTTATCACATAATCAAGGTCTATACATATTCTATCAAAGTCAGTCATTTTAGATCAGGATCCATGCCATTTTAACCCTAAACTTTCCACACAAACAAAACTAGTGAAATAGCTAAACCTTAAAACACAATATGCTCGATTACGACCCGTAGGCCCCTGAAATACTGAAGTTTCTAGGTCTTATTCTTTAAAATGATACCTAGTCTATCTAAAAAATATAGTCAGAATGTGGCAAAACGATTGCTTAACCCTCAAATGAGTTCATGAAAAATTTACAAAAAAATGTTAGGCCAAGTTCAAATTTCCTTCAATACTGCGACCTGACGGCCCCTGAAATTCTGAAATGTTATGTATAAGTATTGTAGCGTATTTCATGCGCTATCAAAAAAACATAGTAAAAATGTGGCAGAATGGTTACTAGTTAGAGAAATTATCATCTGAAATCGCTCGGGTACCGAAATCTTAGGAGGAAAAGTTGGCTGCTGACTCATTGTGAACCCCCATAGCTAAAATTAGCCAAAACTCTTATCACATAATCAAGGTCTATGCATATCCTATCGCAGTGAGTTATTAAAGATAGGGCTTGATGCCGTTTTAACCCTAAACTTTCCACACAGCCAAAATTAGTGAAATAGTTAAACCTTAAAACACAACATGCTCGATTACGACCCGTAGGCCCCTGAAATACTGAAGTTTCTAGGTCTTATTCTATAGAATGATACCTAGTCTATCTAAAAAGTATAGTCAGAATGTGGCAAAACGATTGCTTAACCCTCAAATGAGTTCATGAAAAATTTACAAAAAAATGTTAGGCCAAGTTCAAATTTCCTTCAATACTGCGACCTGACGGCCCCTGAAATTCTGAAATATTATGTATTAGTATGGTAGCGTGTTTCATGCGCTATTAAAAAAACATAGCAAAAATGTGGCAGAATGGTTTCTACTTAGAGAAATTATCATCTGAAACTTTACACTGAAACAGGTTTTTTATACCCATTTTTTATTCTGCGTAGCCTCACTTCAATTTCCTACGTAGAATCATATTACTTTCTTGCTATGGACCTGGAATATCCGGCCATATTTATAATATTGTAACCTAATTACCAATTAGCTTTTTTTAGAACATATAAATTCAACACTTATATTTCCCTTCAGGATGAGGGTTAAGCAATCGTTTTGCCACATTCTGACTATTGTTTTTAGATAGACTAGGTATCATCCTATAGAATTCATCCTAAAAACTTCAGTATTTCAGGGGCCTACGGGTCGTAATCGAGCATGTTGTGTTTTAAGGTTTAACTATTTCACTAATTTTGGTTGTGTGGAAAGTTTAGGGTTAAAACGGCATGAAGCCTTATCTTTAATGACTCACTGCGATAGGATATGTATAGACCTTGATTATGTGATAAGAGTTTTGGCTAATTTTAGCTATGTGGGTTCACAATGAGTCAGCAGCCAACTTTTCCTCCTAAGATTTCGGTACCCGAGCGACTTCAGATGATAATTTCTCTTACTAGTAACCATTCTGCCACATTTTTACTATGTTTTTTTGATAGCGCATGAAATACGCTACAATACTTATACATAACATTTCAGAATTTCAGGGGCCGTCAGGTCGCAGTTTTAAAGGAAATTTGAACTTGGCTTAAAATTTTTTTGTAAATTTTTCATGAACTCATTTGAGGGTTAAGCAATCGTTTTGCCACATTCTGACTATTGTTTTTAGATAGACTAGGTATCATTCTATAGAATAAGACCTAGAAACTTCAGTATTTCAGGGGTCTACGGGTCGTAATCGAGCATGTTGTGTTTTAAGTTTTAGCTATTTCACTAGTTTTGTTTGTGTGGAAAGTTTAGGGTTAAAATTGCATGAATCCTTATCTAAAATGACTCACTTCGATAGAATATTTATAGACCTTGATTATATGATAAGAGTTTTGGCTAATTTTAGCTATGGGGGTTCACAATGAGTCAGCAGCCAACTTTTCCTCCTAAGATTTCGGTACCCGAGCGAATTCAGATGATAATTTCTCTAATTAGTAACCATTCTGCCACATTTTTACTATGTTTTTTTGATAGCGCATGAAATACGCTACAATACTTATACATAACATTTCAGAATTTCAGGGGCCGTCAGGTTGCAGTATTGAAGGAAATTTGAACTTGGCTTAAATTTTTTTTGTAAATTTTTCATGAACTCATTTGAGGGTTAAGCAATCGTTTTGGCACATTCTGACTATTGTTTTTAGATAGACTAGGTATCACTCTATAGAATTCATCCTAAAAACTTCAGTATTTCAGGGGCCTACGGGTAGTAATCGAGCATGTTGTGTTTTAAGGTTTAACTATTTCACTAGTTTTGTTTCTGTGGAAAGTTTAGGGTTAAAAGTGCATGAATCCTTATCTTAAATGACTCACTTCGATAGAATATTTATAGACCTTGATTATGTGATAAAAGGCTAAGTTTAGCTATGGGGGTTCACAATGTGTCAGCAGCCAACTTTTCCTCCTAAGATTTCGGTACCCCAGCGATTTCAGATGATAATTTCTCTAAGTACTAATCATTCTGCCACATTTTTACTATGTTTTTTTGATAGCGCATGAAATACTTTACAATACTTATACATAACATTTCAGAATTTCAGGGGCCGTCAGGTCGCAGTATTGAAGGAAATTTGAACTTGGCCTAACATTTTTTTGTAAATTTTTCATGAACTCATTTGAGGGTTAAGCAATCGTTTTGCCACATTCTGACTATACTTTTTAGATAGACTAGGTATGATTCTATAGAATAAGACCTAGAAACTTCAGTATTTTAGGGGCCTACGGGTCGTAATCGAGCATGTTGTGTTTGAAGTTTTAGCTATTTCACTAGTTTTGTTTGTGTGGAAAGTTTAGGGTTAAAATGGCATGAAGCCTTATCTTTAATGACTCACTTCGATAGGATATGTATAGACCTTGATTATGTGATAAGAGTTTTGGTTAATTTCAGCTATGGGGGTTCACAATGAGTCAGCAGCCAACTTTTCCTCCTAAGATTTCGGTACCCGAGCAATTTCAGATGATAATTTCTCTTACTAGTAACCATTCTGCCATATTTTTACTATGTTTTTTTGATAGCGCATGAAACACGCTACAATACTTATACATAATATTTCAGAATTTCAGGGGCCGTCAGGTCGCAGTATTGAAGGAAATTTGAACTTGGCTTAAAATTTTTTTGTAAATTTTTCATGAACTCATTTGAGGGTTAAGCAATCGTTTTGCCACATTCTGACTATTGTTTTTAGATAGACTAGGTATCATTCTAAAGAATAAGACCTAGAAACTTCAGTATTTCAGGGGCCTACGGGTCGTAATCGAGCATGTTGTGTTTTAACGTTTAACTATTTCACTAATTTTGGTTGTGTGGAAAGTTTAGGGTTAAAACGGCATGAAGCCTTATCTTTAATGACTAACTTCGATAGGATATGTATAGACCTTGATTATGTGATAAGAGTTTAGGTTAATTTCAGCTATGGTGGTTCACAATGAGTCAGCAGCCAACTTTTCCTCTCAAGATTTCGGTACCCGAGCGATTTCAGATGATAATTTCTCTAAGTAGTAACCATTCTGCCACATTTTTACTATGTTTCTTTGATAGCGCATGAAACACGCTACAATACTAATACATAATATTTCAGAATTTCAGGGGCCGTCAGGTCGCAGTATTGAAGGAAATTTGAACTTGGCTTAAAATTTTTTTGTAAATTTTTCATGAACTCATTTGAGGGTTAAGCAATCGTTTTGCCACATTCTGACTATTGTTTTTAGATAGACTAGGTATCATTCTAAAGAAAAAGACCTAGAAACTTCAGTATTTCAGGGGCCTACGGGTCGTAATCGAGCATGTTGTGTTTTAACGTTTAACTATTTCACTAATTTTGGTTGTGTGGAAAGTTTAGGGTTAAAACGGCATGAAACCTTATCTTTAATGACTCACTTCGATAGGATATGTATAGACCTTGATTATGTGATAAGAGTTTTGGTTAATTTCAGCTATGGGGGTTCACAATGAGTCAGCAGCCAACTTTTCCTCCTAAGATTTCGGTACCCGAGCGACTTCAGATGATAATTTCTCTAACTAGTAACCATTCTGCCACATTTTTACTATGTTTTTTTGATAGCGCATGAAACACGCTACAATACTAATACATAATATTTTAGAATTTCAGGGGCCGTCAGGTCGCAGTATTGAAGGAAATTTGAACTTGGCTTAAAATTTTTTTGTAAATTTTTCATGAACTCATTTGAGGGTTAAGCAAACGTTTTGCCACATTCTGACTATTGTTTTTAGATAGACTAGGTATCATTCTATAGAATTCATCCTAAAAACTTCAGTATTTCAGGGGCCTACGGGTCGTAATCGAGCATGTTGTGTTTTAAGGTTTAACTATTTCACTAATTTTGGTTGTGTGGAAAGTTTAGGGTTAAAACGGCATGAAACCTTATCTTTAATGACTCACTTCGATAGGATATGTATAGACCTTGATTATGTGATAAGAGTTTTGGTTAATTTCAGCTATGGGGGTTCACAATGAGTCAGCAGCCAACTTTTCCTCCTAAGAATTCGGTACCCGAGCGACTTCAGATGATAATTTCTCTTACTAGTAACCATTCTGCCACATTTTTACTATGTTTTTTTGATAGCGCATGAAACACGCTACAATACTAATACATAATATTTCAGAATTTCAGGGGCCGTCAGGTCGCAGTATTGAAGGAAATTTGAACTTGGCTTAAAAATTTTTTGTAAATTTTTCATGAACTCATTTGAGGGTTAAGCAATCGTTTTGCCACATTCTGACTATTGTTTTTAGATAGACTAGGTATCATTCTATAGAATTCATCCTAGAAACTTCAGTATTTCAGGGGCCTACGGGTCGTAATCGAGCATGTTGTGTTTTAAGTTTTAGCTATTTTACTAGTTTTGTTTCTGTGGAAAGTTTAGGGTTAAAATTGCATGAATCCTTATCTATAATGACTCACTTCGATAGGATATCTATAGACCTTGATTATGTGATAAGAGTTTTGGCAAATTTTAGCTATGTGGGTTCACAATGAGTCAGCAGCCAACTTTTCCTCCTAAGATTTCGGTACCCGAGCGACTTCAGATGATAATTTCTCTTACTAGTAACCATTCTGCCACATTTTTACTATGTTTTTTTGATAGCGCATGAAACACGCTACAATACTAAAACATAATATTTTAGAATTTCAGGGGCCGTCAGGTCGCAGTATTGAAGGAAATTTGAACTTGGCTTAAAAATTTTTTGTAAATTTTTCATGAACTCATTTGAGGGTTAAGCAATCGTTTTGCCACATTCTGACTATTGTTTTTAGATAGACTAGGTATCATTCTATAGAATTCATCCTAGAAACTTCAGTATTTCAGGGGCCTACGGGTCGTAATCGAGCATGTTGTGTTTTTAGGTTTAACTATTTCACTAATTTTGGTTGTGTGGAAAGTTTAGGGTTAAAACGGCATGAAGCCTTATCTTTAATGACTCACATCGATAGGATATGTATAGACCTTGATTATGTGATAAGAGTTTTGGTTAATTTCAGCTATGGGGGTTCACAATGAGTCAGCAGCCAACTTTTCCTCCTAAGATTTCGGTACCCGAGCGACTTCAGATGATAATTTCTCTTACTAGTAACCATTCTGCCACATTTTTACTATGTATTTTTCATAGCGCATGAAACACGCTACAATACTAATACATAATATTTCAGAATTTCAGGGGCCGTCAGGTCGCAGTATTGAAGGAAATTTGAACTTGGCTTAAAAATTTTTTGTAAATTTTTCATGAACTCATTTGAGGGTTAAGCAATCGTTTTGCCACATTCTGACTATTGTTTTTAGATAGACTAGGTATCATTCTATAGAATTCATCCTAGAAACTTCAGTATTTCAGGGGCCTACGGGTCGTAATCGAGCATGTTGTGTTTTAAGTTTTAGCTATTTTACTAGTTTTGTTTCTGTGGAAAGTTTAGGGTTAAAATTGCATGAATCCTTATCTATAATGACTCACTTCGATAGGATATGTATAGACCTTGATTATGTGATAAGAGTTTTGGCAAATTTTAGCTATGTGGGTTCACAATGAGTCAGCAGCCAACTTTTCCTCCTAAGATTTCGGTACCCGAGCGACTTCAGATGATAATTTCTCTTACTAGTAACCATTCTGCCACATTTTTACTATGTTTTTTTGATAGCGCATGAAACACGCTACAATACTAATACATAATATTTTAGAATTTCAGGGGCCGTCAGGTCGCAGTATTGAAGGAAATTTGAACTTGGCTTAAAATTTTTTTGTAAATTTTTCATGAACTCATTTGAGGGTTAAGCAATCGTTTTGCCACATTCTGACTATTGTTTTTAGATAGACTAGGTATCATTCTATAGAATTCATCCTAAAAACTTCAGTATTTCAGGGGCCTACGGGTCGTAATCGAGCATGTTGTGTTTTTAGGTTTAACTATTTCACTAATTTTGGTTGTGTGGAAAGTTTAGGGTTAAAACGGCATGAAGCCTTATCTTTAATGACTCACATCGATAGGATATGTATAGACCTTGATTATGTGATAAGAGTTTTGGTTAATTTCAGCTATGGGGGTTCACAATGAGTCAGCAGCCAACTTTTCCTCCTAAGATTTCGGTACCCGAGCGACTTCAGATGATAATTTCTCTTACTAGTAACCATTCTGCCACATTTTTACTATGTTTTTTTGATAGCGCATGAAACACGCTACAATACTAATACATAATATTTCAGAATTTCAGGGGCCGTCAGGTCGCAGTATTGAAGGAAATTTGAACTTGGCTTAAAAATTTTTTGTAAATTTTTCATGAACTCATTTGAGGGTTAAGCAATCGTTTTGCCACATTCTGACTATTGTTTTTAGATAGACTAGGTATCATTCTATAGAATTCATCCTAGAAACTTCAGTATTTCAGGGGCCTACGGGTCGTAATCGAGCATGTTGTGTTTTAAGTTTTAGCTATTTTACTAGTTTTGTTTCTGTGGAAAGTTTAGGGTTAAAATTGCATGAATCCTTATCTATAATGACTCACTTCGATAGGATATCTATAGACCTTGATTATGTGATAAGAGTTTTGGCAAATTTTAGCTATGTGGGTTCACAATGAGTCAGCAGCCAACTTTTCCTCCTAAGATTTCGGTACCCGAGCGACTTCAGATGATAATTTCTCTTACTAGTAACCATTCTGCCACATTTTTACTATGTTTTTTTGATAGCGCATGAAACACGCTACAATACTAATACATAATATTTCAGAATTTCAGGGGCCGTCAGGTCGCAGTATTGAAGGAAATTTGAACTTGGCTTAAAATTTTTTTGTAAATTTTTCATGAACTCATTTGAGGGTTAAGCAATCGTTTTGCCACATTCTGACTATTGTTTTTAGATAGACTAGGTATCATTCTATAGAATTCATCCTAAAAACTTCAGTATTTCAGGGGCCTACGGGTCGTAATCGAGCATGTTGTGTTTTAAGTTTTAGCTATTTCACTAGTTTTGTTTCTGTGGAAAGTTTAGGGTTAAAATTGCATGAATCCTTATCTAAAATGACTCACTTCGATAGGATATCTATAGACCTTGATTATGTGATAAGAGTTTTGGCTAATTTTAGCTATGTGGGTTCACAATGAGTCAGCAGCCAACTTTTCCTCCTAAGATTTCGGTACCCGAGCGATTTCAGATGATAATTTCTCTTACTAGTAACCATTCTGCCACATTTTTACTGTTTTTTTGATAGCGCACTAAACACGCTACAATACTAATACATAATATTTCAGAATTTCAGGGGCCGTCAGGTCGCAGTATTGAAGGAAATTTGAACTTGGCTTAAAATCTTTTTGTAAATTTTTCATGAACTCATTTGAGGGTTAAGCAATCGTTTTGCCACATTCTGACTATTGTTTTTAGATAGACTAGGTATCAATCTATAGAATTCATCCTAAAAACTTCAGTATTTCAGGGGCCTACGGGTCGTAATCGAGCATGTTGTGTTTTAAGGTTTAACTATTTCACTAATTTTGGTTGTGTGGAAAGTTTAGGGTTAAAACGGCATGAAGCCTTATCTTTAATGACTCACTTCGATAGGATATGTATAGACCTTGATTATGTGATAAGAGTTTTGGCTAATTTTAGCTATGTGGGTTCACAATGAGTCAGCAGCCAACTTTTCCTCCTAAGATTTCGGCACCCGAGCGATTTCAGATGATAAATTCTCTTACTAGTAACCATTCTGCCACATTTTTACTATGTTTTTTTGATAGCGCATGACACACGCTACAATACTAATACATAATATTTCAGAATTTCAGGGGCCGTCAGGTCGCAGTATTGAAGGAAATTTGAACTTGGCTTAAAATCTTTTTGTAAATTTTTCATGAACTCATTTGAGGGTTAAGCAATCGTTTTGCCACATTCTGACTATTGTTTTTAGATAGACTAGGTATGATTCTATAGAATAAGACCTAGAAACTTCAGTATTTTAGGGGCCTACGGGTCGTAATCGAGCATGTTGTGTTTTAAGTTTTAGCTATTTCACTAGTTTTGTTTCTGTGGAAAGTTTAGGGTTACAATTGCATGAATCCTTATCTTAAATGACTCACTTCGATAGAATATTTATAGACCTTGATTATGTGATAAAAGGCTAATTTTAGCCATGGGGGTTCACAATGAGTCAGCAGCCAACTTTTCCTCCTAAGATTTCGGTACCCCAGCGATTTCAGATGATAATTTCTCTAAGTACTAATCATTCTGCCACATTTTTACTATGTTTTTTTGATAGCGCATGAAATACTCTACAATACTTATACATAACATTTCAGAATTTCAGGGGCCGTCAGGTCGCAGTATTGAAGGAAATTTGAACTTGGCCTAACATTTTTTTGTAAATTTTTCATGAACTCATTTGAGGGTTAAGCAATCGTTTTGCCACATTCTGACTATACTTTTTAGATAGACTAGGTATCATTCTATAGAATTCATCCTAGAAACTTCAGTATTTCAGGGGCCTACGGGTCGTAATCGAGCATGTTGTGTTTTAAGTTTTAGCTATTTCACTAGTTTTGTTTGTGTGGAAAGTTTAGGGTTAAAACGGCATGAAGCCTTATCTTTAATGACTCACTTCGATAGGATATGTATAGACCTTGATTATGTGATAAGAGTTTTGGTTAATTTCAGCTATGGGGGTTCACAATGAGTCAGCAGCCAACTTTTCCTCCTAAGATTTCGGTGCCCGAGCGATTTCAGATGATAATTTCTCTTACTAGTAACCATTCTGCCACATTTTTACTATGTTTTTTTGATAGCGCATGAAACACGCTACAATACTAATACATAATATTTCAGAATTTCAGGGGCCGTCAGGTCGCAGTATTGAAGGAAATTTGAACTTGGCTTAAAAATTATTTGTAAATTTTTCATGAACTCATTTGAGGGTTAAGCAATCGTTTTGCCACATTCTGACTATTGTTTTTAGATAGACTAGGTATCATTCTAAAGAAGAAGTTCTAGAAATTTCAGTATTTCAGGGGCCTACGGGTCGTAATCGAGCATGTTGTGTTTTAACGTTTAACTATTTCACTAATTTTGGTTGTGTGGAAAGTTTAGGGTTAAAACGGCATGTAGCCTTATCTTTAATGACTCACTTCGATAGGATATGTATAGACCTCGATTATGTGATAAGAGTTTTGGTTAATTTCAGCTATGGTGGTTCACAATGAGTCAGCAGCCAACTTTTCCTCTCAAGATTTCGGTACCCGAGCGATTTCAGATGATAATTTCTCTAAGTAGTAACCATTCTGCCACATTTTTACTATGTTTTTTTGATAGCGCATGAAACACGCTACAATACTAATACATAATATTTCAGAATTTCAGGGGCCGTCAGGTCGCAGTATTGAAGGAAATTTGAACTTGGCTTAAATTTTTTTTGTAAATTTTTCATGAACTCATTTGAGGGTTAAGCAATCGTTTTGCCACATTCTGACTATTGTTTTTAGATAGACTAGGTATCACTCTATAGAATTCATCCTAAAAACTTCAGTATTTCAGGGGCCTACGGGTCGTAATCGAGCATGTTGTGTTTTAAGGTTTAACTATTTCACTAATTTTGGTTGTGTGGAAAGTTTAGGGTTAAAACGGCATGAAACCTTATCTTTAATGACTCTCTTCGATAGGATATGTATAGACCTTGATTATGTGATAAGAGTTTAGGTTAATTTCAGCTATGGGGGTTCACAATGAGTCAGCAGCCAACTTTTCCTCCTAAGATTTCGGTACCCGAGCGATTTCAGATGATAATTTCTCTAACTAGTAACCATTCTGCCTTATTTTTACTATGTTTTTTTGATAGCGCATGAAACACGCTACAATACTAATACATAATATTTCAGAATTTCAGGGGCCGTCAGGTCGCAGTATTGAAGGAAATTTGAACTTGGCTTAAAAATTTTTTGTAAATTTTTCATGAACTCATTTGAGGGTTAAGCAATCGTTTTGCCACATTCTGACTATTGTTTTTAGATAGACTAGGTATCATTCTATAGAATTCATCCTAAAAACTTCAGTATTTCAGGGGCCTACGGGTCGTAATCGAGCATGTTGTGTTTTTAGGTTTAACTATTTCACTAATTTTGGTTGTGTGGAAAGTTTAGGGTTAAAACGGCATGAAGCCTTATCTTTAATGACTCACATCGATAGGATATGTATAGACCTTGATTATGTGATAAGAGTTTTGGTTAATTTCAGCTATGGGGGTTCACAATGAGTCAGCAGCCAACTTTTCCTCCTAAGATTTCGGTACCCGAGCGACTTCAGATGATAATTTCTCTTACTAGTAACCATTCTGCCACATTTTTACTATGTTTTTTTGATAGCGCATGAAACACGCTACAATACTAATACATAATATTTCAGAATTTCAGGGGCCGTCAGGTCGCAGTATTGAAGGAAATTTGAACTTGGCTTAAAATTTTTTTGTAAATTTTTCATGAACTCATTTGAGGGTTAAGCAATCGTTTTGCCACATTCTGACTATTGTTTTTAGATAGACTAGGTATCATTCTATAGAATTCATCCTAGAAACTTCAGTATTTCAGGGGCCTACGGGTCGTAATCGAGCATGTTGTGTTTTAAGTTTTAGCTATTTCACTAGTTTTGTTTCTGTGGAAAGTTTAGGGTTAAAATTGCATGAATCCTTATCTATAATGACTCACTTCGATAGGATATCTATAGACCTTGATTATGTGATAAGAGTTTTGGCAAATTTTAGCTATGTGGGTTCACAATGAGTCAGCAGCCAACTTTTCCTCCTAAGATTTCGGTACCCGAGCGACTTCAGATGATAATTTCTCTTACTAGTAACCATTCTGCCACATTTTTACTATGTTTTTTTGATAGCGCATGAAACACGCTACAATACTAAAACATAATATTTCAGAATTTCAGGGGCCGTCAGGTCGCAGTATTGAAGGAAATTTGAACTTGGCTTAAAATCTTTTTGTAAATTTTTCATGAACTCATTTGAGGGTTAAGCAATCGTTTTGCCACATTCTGACTATTGTTTTTAGATAGACTAGGTATCATTTTATAGAATACAACCTAAAAACTTCAGTATTTCAGGGGCCTACGGGTCGTAATCGAGCATGTTGTGTTTTAAGGTTTAGCGATTTCACTAGTTTTGTTTGTGTGGAAAGTTTTGGGTTAAAACGGCATGAATCCTTATCTGAAATGACTCACTTCGATAGAATATTTATAGACCTTGATTATGTGATAAGGTTTTTGGCTAATTTCAGCTATGGGAGTTCACAATGAGTCAGCAGCCAACTTTTCCTCCTAAGATTTCGGTACCCGAGAAATTTCAGATGATAATTTTTCTAAGTAGAAACCATTCTGCCACATTTTTACTATGTTTTTTTGATAGCGCATGAAACACGCTACAATACTAATACATAATATTTCAGCATTTCAGGGCCGTTAGGTCGCATTATTGAAGGAAACGTGTGCTTGGCGAAAAAAGTGCGCCTGGGTTTGTATAGTTTTTTGGTTTATTTTTGAGCTTTATCAAGTTTTAAGTATCGCGTTTCACCATTTTGCTTTAATTTTCTGAAGCATAAGCACAAGATTAATTGATGTAAGCAAATCGTACAAAAAAAGCATTTTAATTTGGTCGGATAATATGGCAGAAACTTTTGGCTGCCAACTTCACACCGGTCTAATTAACCAACCAACCAATCCAGCAATCTTTTGTTTTTTAACAAATTGACGTGATAATTGTACCTACATTTATGAATAAAGAAATCTGTCGTTGCAACACTTTCGGTCTTATTCCAAAAAACTAAGATAGTCCAGGTTTAAACCAGGACTAATTAATCCAGGTTTAATACGGTATTAAACTTAGTACCAGGTTTAAAATGTGTTCCTATTACAAAACTCAGACTATCCAAAGACTACTTAGTCCAATGTTAAGCCTAAGATAGTCCAAGGTTATACAGACTAAACAAAGAAAAGGTTGTCATTCATTCACTCACGGAATGTTAAAATTCACTTTTTATGCATAAACATGTATTCATTAGTAAAAACTTAAGTAAATATTGATGTGTAATTTAGTTTCAATTTATTAAATCGGCTTAATGATCATTTATAGAAATATTTTTTGAATTGAATAGATTTTACTTGTGGCGTCAAAAAAAAAACTCTGGTTATGACAAAAGAAAAAAGAACAATGTCAATCGAATGTGGCGCGTAATTTGAGAAATAAAGTCACAGCGCGCGCCTTTCATCAAGAAATTGAGAAGTTTAAATATATCTTCCACTTCAGAAAATTTAAGTGCTTATTGTATATTTACAATAACGCTATTATAATATTGCTCTTGTTCGTTGTTTCTAAACGCATAGTACTATGCAGAGGTTTCGTGTGGATTGGTAGTGTACAAAGTGGGGAACAATAGTATTTGAGATTTGTTTGATTTAAAAATGGAGCAACAAAAGAAAAAACGAGGTGAAAATTGGAGTTCTGAAGAGAAAGTAAGTACAACATCCCTTGCAATAAATTTTTCTATATCGATAGTTTTATTGACATTGTCTGTAATCAAACATAATAATAAGTATCTTAAGTTGACTAATCCAAAATGTTATTTTTAATAGGAAGTCCTGCGCCAGCTAATAGGGGAAACGAAAGATGTTATAGAAGACAAGTCCACTAAAACATCTGCCAATATGTTAAAAATGAAAGAATGGAAGAATATATCAAATAAGTATGTATTTTTTGCTTGAATTCTCATTAGAAGTGAAATATTCTTTGCTTATATACTCAGCATACTTATCTGTTTTTTAGATTCAATGAAATATGTGGAAAATGTCGGTCCGAAGGAGAATTGAAACTTGCTTGGAAAAGGATGAAGTTGGCTGCCAAGTCCAACTTATCGACATTTAAAAAACAACAAAATAAGACAGGGGGTGGAGCAAAACCACCATCACCATCACCCGAGGACTTGGAAATCATGGCGATTGCTCCACATGACTTTCATGTGGAAATAAATAATTATGATAGTGATGCATTTGTAAGTAACATTTGTTATTTTGACAATAATACACATAATTGTTAATATACATTAATGAAATTTACATGTAAATATTTTTTTATAATTGTATAAATTCAGACCAATATATACTGTTTTGCCAGAAATATTGCATGCCTCTCGAAGAGGCCAGTTTGTATGGGCCAAGTTATAAAATGTTTTGTAATATCTTACCTGCAAACAGCAATAAGCATTTTTTTTATTTGTATTTTAGATATTAGAAACAGCTCCAATAATTGAGCCAAATGTAGAGGCCACGCCTGGCCCAAGTAGCGAGGAAACACCAAAATTTAATGTTGATCTGCCAGTGGAGAATATCGAGGAGCCACGTGAGTAATAATAGTTGCATTTACTACTTGTTTTCTGTGATTCAGCCGAGTGCTGCTGACAAGAAATGTAAAGACAACTGGCCTATGATAGACCTTTGGAACAAATTTTAATTCAAATCAGTGTAGCTAATTTGCCACGTTGATAAAATGAACAGACAGAAGGTCTGAGTGACATAGTCAGATTTGTTTTTAACATAATGCTGGAAAGGAAGATAATGCTATACAATAACACAAAATAATTGGAATGTTTACTAAGTTAATCACTTTATTTTACACAGAAAACTGCAACTTATTTAAAAACATTGAAAATACAAGAAAAATTAACAAGAAGGCAAAGAGCATAAGAAAATTAAATAACAGGTATGTTGTAATGAATGACACATCATGTAAATTATTTACTGCAAAATGCTACTATGCCCACAATAATAAGAGGCTTTGATACATAATTAAATAAATTTAATGGATTTTGTAATTTTTAAAACAACATCCTAACATTACTATTTTTGGTTTTACAGACAAGACATTCGCCATGAAATAGTTAGGACAAATACTAACTTTAAAGAAGAACAACTAGAAATCATGAAAGTGGAACACAAATACAACATAGAAATTGCAAAACTACAAATAAAAAAATTACAACTGGAAATAAATCTATTAGAAAATAAATGTAAATAAGATCCAATTCAATATAGTATGTTATAAAAGACTGACACAACAAAAGTGTTAAAATTATTTACTCCTCAATGTTAATATGTCTATTTTAAGTGGCTTTCATACTTTAATACATAATTAAAGGTATTAATATTTTTTTCACATTTAACAAAAAAACTTTAGATATGATATGTAAACACATGAGTGATTGAGCCTTCAATCATCATTAGCCTTATTAATTTAAATTTACTTACTTACCTTTTAAGTTCAAACTAAGAATTAATCTAATTACTAATAAATTATTCATTTTAGGACCTATGAAAGCCTGGACTTAGTTACAATTGAAAATTCATTGAAAGTGTGTCTCAATGAAATGTATCCTTCTAATGTTACCTCTAACTGTATCAGGAGTATGGGTATGTACAGGAGCAGGTACATGGTATGGTGTCACAATATTTTCCTCACCAGGAAACAGGTCCTCCCTCATATCAATGGCAATGTTGTGGAGTACAGCACAAGCAACAATTATTTTCCTTGCCGTCTCGATATCCACAAATATTCCCCTTAAGAGGCAACGGAATCTCTGCTTTAATAATCCAAAACATCTCTCAATTCTGTTGCGAGTTTGTATGTGACACCTGTTGTATCTCTCTTCAGCTGGTGATGTAGTGTTCCGCAATGGAGTAAATAAATATGGAAGGCATGGATAGCCACTGTCACCCAGTAATATTCCAGAGAATGCTCCAGCTTCAAACCTTTGCTTTAATCTACATTCTCAAAATATGCTGGAATCGTGTACACTACCATGCCACCTCGTCACAATGTCCATAATTTTCATATCGGCATCACAAACAACTTGTACATTAATGGAAGAAAATCCTTTTCTATTGATAAATAATTGTCCCCCATCAGAGTTTACTTTTTTTATTCGGATGTGAGTACAGTTAATTACCCCTATCAGTGTAGGAAAATTAGCGATAGCCCTGAATTTTCTCATTAGAGCTTCCTCTTCATTTAATGTAGCAGGCATCTTAATTAAATGGTGAGACATACTTGCTAATATCTCTG
The DNA here is from genome assembly GCA_963693475.1 of Ectropis crepuscularia. Classification (NCBI taxonomy): domain Eukaryota; kingdom Metazoa; phylum Arthropoda; class Insecta; order Lepidoptera; family Geometridae; genus Ectropis; species Ectropis crepuscularia. The sequence goes on from OY856346.1 coordinate 12,979,598, forward strand.
CTATCTTTTTACAAGTTTTTCTCACTACTGGCTGAGACACTTCATGCAACTCAGCTGTATCGTCTTGAATCTGGAATTAAAACAACAATTTAAATGTAGTGAGTGCTTAAAGTATGAGAAAATTAAATATAGCAAGCATTTTTCTATCAAGGTTATTAATTTTATAGGACTTACTTCATGGCGAGCCCAGTTACGTAGAGCACATGCGCTTGAATTTCAGGACTAAGTGGGCATCCCCGAGGGTCACGCACCAGATCGCCACGTAAAATATCCACGATTTTTTCACCAAAATCGATATTTGTATCGAAATTCTTCATCACTCAATTCGAAAGGATTTATTAGTTGACGAGGTCTGTCCGATCGCCGAGGTGTCTCCAGGGTGTCTAAATCCTCTAAATCTATCATATCGATCACATTAATATCCATTTTTGCAAATTGCGAGAGTCGAAATTGTTAAATATGGAACAAACATATGTTGTCCTAACCTCAAAATGACAGTTCCGAAGTTAGACCATAGTTAAACTAGGGGTCTCTCAGGTTTATCTTTAATACCATAGATAGTCCGTGGTTTAGAGTAAAACTTCGTTTTGTAATAACGTTTAGACTTAGACTTGGTTTAAACCTAGTTTAATCCCAGTACTATAATTAGTCCGTGTTTTGGAATAAGACGGTTTAAGTCTATAAAATGAGTATAACGCGATACAATCAGTCTTACCGCCTCCTGTTCGTTGAGCGTCCGCTGCGGGAACATGCCCATGAGAGCGTTGACGAGCCCCATATCGATCTTGACGTGGAACTCCTGAATCAGCACCTTGTAGTACTTGTACTGCCGGACTTTACTGTGCTCCATGATGCGCTCCACTATCGAAACCTCGATGAACGGCTTCATCGCTGCGCAAACAAACTCTAATGTACACTAATTCGCATTTTAATGTTGTATCTTTTTATTTTTTATTGAATGGATTTGGTTAAAAGTTTGAATATACATAGATAGTTTATTATATATCTACAAATCTCTTTTTTAGAATAAGACATAGATTACTTTGTATCCCGTAAATAATAATTATTCGTATCATGCGTAATTATTCTATAGGGAATAAATAAGGGGCACATTAAAATACCAGTTAGACATATGTAAATTCAATCAAAGCTGTATGCGAACTTTTATTCCAACAATAGGACACATAAGCTACCTGTGAGTAAGCAAAGCACCCTCTAGGTTAATGTGAAAGAAATCTGAAAGCAGTTTCCATTGTGTTTCAGTTAGAAATACATAATCATCATCAATAAAATAAAAATGTAAATGAACCTAATAAAAATATTATAAAACTATGCAACTTTTTTTTTCCACTTAACCACTGTAATATCTACACAAATCTCACGACGCCACTGGTAAACTGTGTCATTTACCAAATTAATTATGACAAAATTCACATTTAAATGGTTTATTTTTTAGAAATCTCTTGATAATGTGAGTAGGTACATTATTTTTGTTTTGTGACTGTTATTTTTTTAAATAAACGAATTCAGTAAAATATAAAACATTGTCGCTCATTCTATAACAAACCAATTTGGAGACAAGTTGTAGCAAAATATATTTAAAAGTTTGATGTCTCATAAAAGTTAGGTATTTACGTAGCGAAAATAAAAACGGCGGCGAAACTCACCCGCCAAATCAGTATCAGCTACGGAGCGCGGCGGCGGCACTGGTGCCAAAGTCACGGGGAACGTCGGCAGAGGCAATTGCTGGTCGATCTGAATAAAACGACAATAGCTCGTTGAAAGTACCGAAACATACTACTTTCAATCTTCACGGCTGCATGAAGTCATTGGTCAAAAACAGGGGCAACATTTCTGAGTATGTAACTTATGTTACCTAGCTTGCCGTAAACGCAGAATTACATCTGCGACTACGCGTTAGCGTTTCTAGGAAGTAACTAAATAACGCATTGGCGCTGAAATCACAAAATCTTACTTCTGGGTATTAATTTGTCCAAAATGTACACCGGGCTTTATATGTACTCAGCGATAAGTTTGTTACACGCCATGTTCAGCGACTATACGGTCTACAATGGATTGGGATTACGTAGAAGAAACCAATTCACTCTTGATTTTGAAGTGAAAAGTTCATTTAGCTGCGTTGTGCCCTTTTGGTAGAGAAAAATGTTATGGGTTCGCATCACTGACATGTTAATGTCGGCCCGCGGAGGTGTAACGTCGGAGCGATGGCGGAACAGCGGAACAGAACGTATAGACGCTTATCGAGTGGGTGACATCTTTTAAGGTCGCATAAACGAAATGGTATGCATTATATGTGTAGCTATACAGATGACGTATCGTGCAATACCTATTAGTGCTGTTTAATACTAAAATTCTAAGTTACAAGTTTTCATTTCTATAGGCAACCCCTACGACTGCCAATATTTTCCACGACACTACTACCAGTATAAAGAAATACTACCAGTAGTTCTTCGCCTTTGATCTTAGAAGAAACGCCGATAGTGTCTAGACACGGGTAGATAAAACCGAAAATTGAACCGCGCTCACGAAATACTAACATTGTAATGTTGGCAATGGCGGGAGCGCGCTTCCCGTGTCATACCCCGCACGATTGCCCCGTCTAGACGGCATCGTTGAATAACTGTATAATTTAATAGTACTGTGCTACTACTATGAATATAAGTATAAGTTACGGCTGGTCTAGTCGGGAGAACGGCGACTGCCGATCCGGAGCACCCGGGTTCAAATCCCACCACGCGCACCACTGTCTTTTCGAAGTCATTTGCGTAATGCCGCTAACTTAAAACGGTGAAGGAAAACATCGTGCGGAAACCGACATGTACCTAGAACCTTTCGAAGTCATGTGTCATCCACCAACCCGCACTGGGCCAGCGTGGTGGATTATGGCCTTAACTCTCTCCTTGCGAGAGAAGGCCCAGAGTCCCAGCAGTGGGAACATTTAGTGAGCTGTTGATGATGATGATGACTACTATGAAGAGAGGTTCTGTTTGAAGACAGATATAACATAGTTGTAGTAACCTGTAGCCGGTGCAGTCTGGCGTGCAAGCGGCGAGAGTGTGCAGTCAGCCCGTACATCGCCCAGAGCCCGGGCTGCGAGCTACGACGCAACATGCGAGCGACCGGCTTCAGTTGAATCATCTCCTCCAAGTTTACCTGCGAACAGTCAACGTAATAAATAAGGTCGTTCATTCAATGAAAATTTACGATAAAAAATAAATTGTTTTTTTTATGATATTAGTAAAAAAAACAAGTTCGATGTTTTTTTAATGTACAACGTAATTTATTTGGGACACACTCCAATACGATTCCAAACATCAGCAATTTCCGAAACTATTTAAAAAAAACACCACCACCAATATCTAAACAACAATTTTAGTAGAATTTTAACACGTTAGATAATTAATTTATTTTTATTTGACATCATGTATTTTAGAATTATTTTTATTATTAGTTGTAAGAAAATTATTTTGCTGGGTTATTGTTTTTCTTTTTGAAGTGAAAACTTCTTTTGTCTTTGGATTCAATTCGCATCTTTGGATGTGAATTGAATTCAAGCATTACGCTCGCTAATGAAAGACATCTTCGGGTAAACTCGGGACCACGGTCATCTAGAAATGCGTTAGTTAGAAGATGGTTAGAAGAGATGATTTCTTTTCCATTACCTACCATTTTAGAAGATACTTAACTTGGAAGACTTCTTTAGACAACAATGTTTTGAAGGTTTATTGCAGACTAGCAGCGCCCTCCAGTTTCACCCGCGTAGTTTCCAAACTGAGCTATCAAAGTCTGAGTTAAGTTTTCACTTCTATCGGCAGTCCCTAAGATTGCCATTTTTTCTCTTTGAATTTGGGACAAATAATAATGAATTTTCTAAATGAATTATAGCTAACTCACTTCAGTCTTCTCGTCGATCATGACTACGGGGGAGGCAGGTTCGTCGGCCACTGTCTTCGCAGTCATGTACCGTTGATACGCCTCTTCTAGCTGCATCAACTTCGGACCATCGATCTTCTTGTAACGACGAGCGCCGTGCTTACACTGCTCCCAAATTATATCCGAACTAAAATATAATTAAACACACAAATCAACATTAATCTTACAATGTTAGTTACAATCGTGGTGTCTTCAAGCCCACAGTAAATTGGTTTGTTCTACGTAAGCACGCTTCATCATCGGTTAAGAGTGCGCCTAATGCCAGGGAAAAATCAGTATACACCCGCGCGACGCGTTTCTTAATGAGATATACATAAAGTCGAGAATAGCATGACACAGTTTGGAGCAAAAATCAATATTAAATCAGGAGTCCATTTTTGACCAAGTTTTATTAAATTACTCAATAATTAAACATAAATTTAAAAAAGTGTTCGGTTACTTTACTAGAACGTACAATTAGGAATTTTATTACCAAAAAATAATGTGGGGTCATCGCTGATAATTTCGAGTACTCGAATTAAAACGAGTTTTTTCGGTGTCATTTTTATTTTTTTATAGTAAAAAACTCTGATCTATTTTTAAAATTCTATTCGGTTATTGTGCTTCTTCTTGTACCCACACGTCAATATTTTTTTTTGTCATAGTTTTTAGTTTCTTTACTTCAGTGAGCGGCGTCGAAAATGTCGTTTTTCGTTTTCTGGCACTAGGCGCCCTCTTAACATAAGGCGAGATGGCGGTAAATGCAAACTATAAAAAGTTAAAATATTCGTAAAAACTCGAGCAATGATGCCCTAGATAACTATTTTGTAGCGGTAGGACTCTTTACAGGATCTATCTACCTGGTGCAGTAAATACCACACCTCTGCCAGTTATTCTACCGCCAATCAGTAATGAGCAAACATCAAAGTGTTCCGGTTTGAAGGGAAACGTTTCCATAGAAGAATTTGAAGACACCAAGATTGTAACCATCGGGAAAAACTCACTCAGGCAACTGCATCACTAGAGCACAAGTCCTCAAACCTCTCCGTTCGAGTTTTTGGAACGTCAGACGTACACAAACAGACATATGAAACTTTTAAATAATCTTCTGGGCATTGAGCTGACCCGTTGTTCTGTGTAATGTTTTCTATTGAACTTTATTTTGTTTTTGCGTAATTACATTCTAGAAACTTAAAATAAAATAAATAAAGTGGCCAAGTGCGAGTTGGACTCGCCCATGAAGGGTTCCGTTGCAGCAAGTAACATAATATACATAGTACACATAGTTTTTTTAGTTCGTTGTAACTTTGATCGAAGTTTTAATAATAATGCATTTATGACGTACTAAAAAAAACTACTCATCAGATCGAGTTCAAACCAATTTTCGTTGGTAGTTTGCATGGTAATGTATATCATATATTTTTTTTAGATTTTTCATTCTCTTATTGTAGAAGTCAGAGGGGGGGGGGGACACATTTTACCACTTTGGAAGTGTATCTCGCGCAAATTATTCAGTGTAGACAAAAACTATCTTAGAAACCTCAACATCATTTATGAAGACCTATCGATAGACACCCCACACGTGTAGGTTTGATGAAAAAAAAAAGTTGAGTTTCAGTTCTAAGTATGGGGGGCAACCCTAGTTTTTCTTTTTTTTATTTTTTTTTTGTAAAAATCTTAATGCGTTTCACAGAATACATCTACTTACCAAGTTTCAATAGTGTAGTTCTCATAGTTTCGGCAAAAAGTGGCTGTGACATACGGACGGACAGACAGACAGACAGACAGATAGACAGACAGACAGACAGACATGACGAATCTATAAGGGTTCCGTTTTTACGTTTTACGGAACCCTAAAAATGTAGATATATAAAATCGGGAAAATAGTTCTCGAGTTATGAAGCGATAAAGGGAAAGAAGGATTCGTTTTAAGATTAGTACCTACTTAGTTTGTTTAATAACTCACTTGGATATACTGATGTAGACTAGCTCCAACATCTCGTGATCGTTGACCAGCGACAGCCCCATGCCGTGCATGGAGAGAGTAATCTCCGTGTCGATGATCTCAGCCTCGCCGATGGTGTGCGCTCCGCTGGCCAGTATCTGGTCTTCGGTGAAGAGGACCACGCGTTGTAGACCGTCGAGGAACGAGACCCACCAGATGCGGGTAGTCTCATTTATCCTGAACACGTATGGATGCTATAATTAAACTATCCTACTAATATTTTTGGAGTGGTAAGACTACTTGGATTTTAGTGAAATTCGCCAAATGCTACTTCATTTTATTTTGTTTTGTTTTAAGTGACTTTTGTTTATTGTTTAAGTGCAATATAGAGTCTTCACTATTTATTTGTAGCTTTATAATTTTTCACCAAAAAAAAAAGAATAATCTGTTGTCTATCTTGGAGAATCCGCCTGGGGAAGTACCACACTTTTGCCGGTTCTTTTACCGCCAAGCAGAAATGAGAAGACATTCCTGTGTTCGGCTTTGAAGAGCAATATTTTCAGTGAAATTACAGGGTATAGAGATAAAACATCTCGTCTCTGGGTAACGAGCGCAGTGCAGCGCTAGGTAATGATTTAGACTCTTCATGTTCCAATAGCTGCGTGTCACTGTGCTGTTATGGGCAGGCATGTTGTTTATCATCATCTTACCCGCTCGTCTCGTTACACTAAAATATATCTAAATTAGCAGCGCCCCGCGGTTTTACCCGCGCAGTTCCCGTTATAAAAAGCATAATAATTATGTGCCATACCAGACTATAATCTATGTTCCAAATTTCAATCCGACCTGTGCAGACATTCTGGCGCGATTAAGCAACAAACATAAAAACATGACATTTCTATTCTAATATTAGTAGGATGTCAAAGTTTAGATGTTTGTATGTTTTGTTGCTCAAACACGTCGAAACATCTTAACGTATCGGGTTAAAATTTGGAACACTTCCTAAACAGACATGGAATTCCCTAAATAGTTGTATTACTTAAATAGTGTGAAAAATAAGAAAAATGTCATTAATTCGTTCATATCGGTAAACTTACATGAAATGTCCGATTCCATCCTTTCTGAGTTCATCCTCGATTTCTTTCTTCTTGTAACCCTCGAAGATGAGTACCCGCGGCCCGGCCGGATTGTCCCACGTGAATAACATTCGGTTCATCGGCGGGATCTCTCTGTAGGATAAATCACACATTACCATCCCACTGTGTTTACTATTTACCCCTGTATATGGATTTGTTGTTATAAGCAACTAGCTGATCCACCCCTCTAAATCGGTTATGGCTTTGCTATTGCTGTCTCTATCATTTCGAACGAAAAGAAAAGAGAGCAATGTCAAAGCTAAGACAGTTTTAATTGGGCGGTAGACGGTAGACCCTCCGGCCAAATTCGTTTCGCGAACTGGCGCCCATACGATTCCACAATATTAAGTGCCTGTCGCGGTCTCCGGTGGCGGTCTCCTGTCGCGGTCTCCGCGAAGCGCTACCTTAAGCGATTTAATGAGCAGATTTAAGATTTTGACGGCGAAACTGATGTTTTGACTGATTTTTTATTTTATTTATGAATATCATATTTAAGGCGTGTTATAATGTTATCCTATTACGGACAAATACAAATCCTAAAAACAAAAATTATAAATGTTGGTCCAGCCGTGATCCGGCCGTGAAATTCGTGATCGCGTGATGCTTGAGGGACGTTGGTCCGCTTACAATACACAGCAAAAGCTTATTTCTTAAGTATTCCTGCCTACCAAGTGTGACAAAAGAAGTGTGTAAAAAATAACATAAAAAATGTACAAAATTAACCCATTTAGACCTACTGTATCATATGTGATACGCCAGAAGTGATACATTATTTCTAAGTACGCACGATAATATACTTTGTTTAAGTTTAGCTAAGATGTCAAGTAAAAGGTTTAAACAATACTACAAAAATACCTTTACTCTGATAGCTGACTTCAGGAAGTGTGTATGTATCGGTTTTGTAAGTAATTTGTCATTTTTGATTTCAAGATGGCATCGAAATAGTAAGTTTTATTATTGCGCCGATAAATCATTAAATATTTTCACTTTTTCGGTAAAAAGACAAGTCAGACATCTAATATAATGAACTAATTTAATTGTGGTATTATTACGGTGTTCATATTTTACTCCTGAAATGAAGTGTATCCTATATGATACAGTAGGCCTATCCACATAACAAAATTGCTTGTTTTCTGATTTCAAATGTTTATCAATGAGTGATATCATTACGCTCTTAGGAGATGATGATTACGACGATAATACTCGTACAGAAAATGATATTTATCTACTTCCCCTGAAAATTATAAAATTTGACTAATGAAAATTCAGCGGATGAAGATGACGTCCAAATCCACATCCTACCACCAAGTTTTTTGATAACAAAAGCAGAGCTGCATAGAACTGCACAAATAGAAAGCGAATACAATATATTATGAAGATCACTAGCCCCAGTCAAGTCTTGAAGTATGTAAAAAGAAGACAACCACTGAGGTAAACGCAACATGGAAGCTTATATTCTATGTTTCTCAACAAAGATAGCTTATTGAGTGGTTTTTTACATCTCTAACAGACCAACTTTATGAATTACTTATACATACATATATAAACAAACACATACTAGGAAACCAAGAATATGCTTGCCGATGTGGAATTGGAGAAAAAAAATGATGTGTCCTGTGTGACGTTTTGGCTACTGTCAGGTGAACAGACGAAGAAAGTACTGGACAACACACTTGATACAAGTAAATACCTAAATGTTAGCGAGTTATCACGTGATCGATTTTCCAATATAGAATCAAATTCTTTGAGAAGTAAACCTGGCCCGAGTAGACCATCATCGCTAACCGCACACCAGGTTCGATGAAAAAGGCCACTGTTGCAAAATGTAATCAGAAAACCGCAAAATAAAAGAACAAAATGTGGACTATGTCATCAATTATTATGCTCTGCTAGATGTGTCAAATGCAATCTGGGTTTACACGTCGAATGTTTCGTTCCAAATTATATCAAAAAAATATAGTGTACCATTTTATAACAATGAAAACATCCTGGACAAGGTTTCATAATTTATGATCATGAATAAGCCTACTGTATCATATACAATACGGTCATTTCCAACCCCCTAATGAACTGATATTTTTTTAAATATTTTTTTTACTTCTTATGATATCCGGTAACATGAAAATTATTGAAAAAAATTGAATTTTGTAAAAAAAAGTTGTTATCGGTCTAAATGGGATTTAAAAAGAATAATAAAAAATATGGTCGCGTCTGTATGGTGGAGTCCGTGTAACTGGTATAAAAGAAAAAAATTATAGTCGTAGAGACGACTGACAGAAGAGAAACTTAGAATGTTAGTATTAAATAGCACAATGTTGAACAAATGTCATCTGTACGGTTACAGATACACTGCTATTATGCATTTGGTGGTGCGAACTCCCGATATTTCACCCCAAAAAGCGTCTAAAACGCACGGCCCACTAAGCCACAGACACCACCCGACATTAGCACGAGACCTGAACCCATAAGATTTTCATCTACCAAAAAGTTGTCACGTCAAAAACTTACTTAACGTTAACGTTCTCCTTCTCGTAGACGGTGACCGCATGCGTCGTGTAGTTGACGAGCAGAGCGGGCGCGTGTCCGTCGCGGTACTGTCGCAGAGTGATGTACGTACCGCCTTCGCTCAGTTGTACCTCTACTTGCAAGCCTCCGTACTGAAAATAAACGTGCATTTATTTTAATGGGCCACAAATCGCTTGATGGAAATATTTTTTAAGTATTTTACAGCACAAACAGAACACTAACCGTTCCCACTGCTGAGAATCGGAGCCTCTCGCAAGAGAGTCAAGGCTATAATCCACCACGCTGGCCCTGTGCGGTGTGAATAATTCATTCATTCATTCATTCATCAGCCGCAAGACGTCCACTGTTGGACATAGGCCTCCCCCCTAGATTTCCACAACGAACGGTCCTGCGCAACCTGCAACCAGCGGTTTCCAGCGACCTTTGTGAGGTCATCTGTCCATCTAGTGGGAGGCCGTCCAACACTGCGTCTTCCGGTTCGTGGTCGCCACTCGAGAACCTTTCTTCCCCATCGGTTGTCAGTTCTGCGAGCGATGTGGCCTGCCCATTGCCACTTCAGCTTAGCTACTCTTCGAGCTATGTCGGCTATTTTCGTTCTTTTGCGAATATCCTCATTCCGGATTCTGTCGCGCAAAGAGACTCAGAGCATCGCTCTCTCCATAGCTCGCTGTGTGACTTTGAGCTTTGTTATGAGGCCCACAGTTAAGGACCACGTCTCAGTTCCATAAGTCATCACTGGCAACACGCACTGATTGAAGACTTTCGTCTTCAAGCATTGGGGTATTTTGGACTCCAAGATGTGCCGTAGTTTCCCGAACGCTGCCCATCCGAGTTGGATCCTTCGCTGGACCTCTTTGTCGAAGTTGGATCTACCTAATTGGATCTTTTGACCCAGGTAGACGTATTCGTCAACAACTTCGAGTGTGGTATTCCCAACAATAACCGGTACAGGTGAGACATGAACATTTGACCTTCGTCTTGTCCATATTCATCCTCAAACCTACCTGTTGGGATACTCTACTGAGGTCTCTGAGCATAGCACCGAGGTCCTCCAGCGACTCCGCCACAATGACTATGTCGTCGGCAAACCGAAGGTGAGTGATACATTCGCCGTTGATATTGATGCCATGTCCGTTCCAGTCCAGTAACTTGAAAACATCTTCCAGCGCGGCAGTGAACAGTTTCGGAGATATAACATCTCCCTGCCTCACGCCTTTCTGTAGCTGGATATGTTTTGTGCACTGGTCCTGTAATCGAACAGACATTGTGGCTTTGCTGTAAATACACTTCAACACTTCGATATAGCGATAGTCCATGCGGCATCGCTGGAGAGACTGAAGCACTGCCCAGGTCTCGATGGAATCGAAGGCTTTCTCATAGTCCACATACGCTATACATAGTGGCCGATTATACTCCTCGGTTTTCTGTATAATCTGCCGAAGCGTATGGATGTGGTCTATGGTACTATAGCCTTTTCGGAAACCGGCTTGTTCGGGTGGCTGGAAGTCGTCAAACCTGCGTGCGAGACGATTCGTGATTACCCTCGAAAACAACTTATAAACGTGGCTCAGAAGTGAGATGGGTCTGTAATTCTTCAACAAGGTGTTGTCACCTTTTTTGAAGAAGAGCACCACCACACTTCTGCTCCACGCTTCTGGCGTATTACCGTCAAGTATGACGGAGTCGAACAGCTTCTGGAGGACTTTAAGTACCGGTTTTCCACCCGCTCTCAGAAGCTCAGTCGTAATTCCGTCGTCGCCAGGTGCCTTGTTGTTTTTAAGTTGCTTGAGGGCCATCCTAATCTCGTACAGGCTGACTTCCGGGATATCTTCGGTAAAGTGTCGGGTCAGCTTGGCTCTGGGGTCTTTAGCCATATTAACGACAGGTTGTGCTTGCGCAGAGGTGTATAACTGTTCATAGAACTTCTCGATCTCCTCTAAAATCTCGGGCTTTGACGAGGTGACGTTGCCATCATCGGTTTTCAATTTGGTCAATTGACTTTGCCCAAGAGACAGATTTCTTGCGAACACTTTCGAGCCTTTGTTCCGCTTAATCGCTTCTTCAATACTCATAGTATTGTAGCAGCGTATGTCGCGTCGCACACAAGTAGAAATCTGTCTATTGAGCCGTCTGTAGACCGTCATGTCTACCGAAGACTGCAACCGCATACCTCGCCTTACCGCCATGAGATTCAGAGTATGATCGGAGAGTTTTTGTGTTCTATTTTGGCGTCGGCTCTTGTAGAATTTTCTGCCAACCGCGTGAACAGTTTCCACTAGCCTGTCATTAATTTCATCCGCCGTTACGCACTCATTTAGGGACTCGAAGCGGTTTTGAAGTTCGAGTTGAAAGTTATCGGGATTCTCAATTTGAGCAGAACTTGGTCGGAGCGTGGACTTCATTAGACGTGACCTTTCGAACTTAATGTTTAAATTCAGCGTGCCTCTTACCATACGGTGATCGCTGCCGGTTTTGACCTTACTGATCACAGAGACATCGCTGAATATTTGCCGTTTAGTCGTCATAATGAAGTCGATCTCATTTTTGTGGAACCATCTGGGCTAATCCATGTCCATTTTCGTTGTGGCTGTTTCTTGAAAAAGGAGTTCATCATAAAGAGGCTCTCCCTTTCCAAGAAATCAGCTAGACGTTGCCCTCTTGGGTTCCGCTGCCCATATCCGAATTGCCCTACTCTCAACTCATCACCGCTACGTTTCCCCAGTTTTGCGTTCAAGTCTCCCATCACAACTGTGAAATGTGTTGGCGAGACATGTATGGCTTTGGAGATGTCCTCATACATGGCCTCAACCTCTTCGTCGGGATGTGTCGAGGTCGGTGCGTATACCTGTATTACCTTCAATGAGTATCGGTCGGTAATTTTAAGTACAAGGTATACAACCCTGTTCGACACACTCTCGATCATTATCACGTTGTTAACAAGAGACTTGCGGACGATAAACCCGACACCCCCTTGGGATTGTTGATCTCCCTCCCGGTAGTAGAACAAGTTGCCGGAATCAAGGGTTATCCTGCCCTCGCCCTGTCTTCGGACTTCGGATAACCCTATAATATCCCAGCGCAACTTGTCCACTTCTTCTTCCAACTCCACAATCTTTTCGTCAGCCCTCAGCGTCCGTGCATTATAAGTTGCCAGGTCGAGTCGTGGGGTTTGGTGGCGGGGCATCTGCCGGAGATTCTTTGCACCCCATGGTCTGCCGGAACCAAGGCTGCCACCAGTGCCTGGAATAGCGGAGCCGCCGGGGACTAGGGGCCGTTTCTTATTTGTGTCTTTCATAAGGGGGGGTGTTTGCCATAGTCACCACGCTTGGCAGGCGGGTTGGTGACCGCGGGGCCAGCCCTTTGCACCAGTGACGCCGCTGCCCGTCACTGGCCTGGTCAATTTAGGACTGGCTTTTAAATGGATATACCGCCATTGGTTCGGTCGTCAGAGCCTCGTTAGTTGGCAGCAGGGTGCACCACGTGCAGGGGAGGTTGACATTTGAGGAAACTAGATGATATACGCTTCCCCCTTACACCCCATGAATCAGTGAATAATGCTTGACCTCAAAATATTCTTGGAACATGCCGGCCGGTATGTTGTTTGTCTCACGATGTTTCCTTCGCCGTTTTAAATTAGCAGCATTACGCACATGACCAAGGGCGGATGGCGGCATGACACTCCTGGGCTAGGTCCAGAACCTAGGTGGACCACTAATAATAACATACGCACGCACTTGTCGCACGGTCTTGTGACTTGACCAAGACTATGTGTCCCCTGGCTCCAAAGCTGGATCCGCCCTTTCACATGACTTCGAAAAGACATTAGTGCGCGTGGGATTCGTACCAGGGGTTCCGCATCGGCAGTCGCTGTTCTTTTTTTTTTAAATAAAGAGTGACGAGACGAGCAGGACATGTGCCTGATGGTAACCAACATGCCGAAGAGTTCAAATCATTACCTAGCACTGCACTGCGCTCATCACCCAGAGATCTAAGATGTTATATCTCTAAGCCCTGTGATTTCTCTGGAAACATTGCCCTTCAAACCGGAACACAGTAATGTTTGCACATTACTGCTTGGCGGTAGAATAACTGGCAAAGGTGTGGTCCTTCCCCAGGCGGACTCTGCTAAGACCTACCACTACGAAAGTTCTCTCGACTATACCTCATTCCAATTTTCTGTGAATAAAAGGTAAACAAACCAATGTCACTCTCAATATGACAGACCAGCATTTCTCAACCTTTGTTTTACAAGATAGTTTGTAGTACCTTTCATTGCTTGCCCTTTTAAATTTTCGTCGCAAAACAAGGCTAAATATATATGTATGGATATCATAAACACCCAAATATATGTTCCCACTGCTGGGACTTGGAACAATCAATACATTGCCGCTGTAAAAAATCGTCAGACACAAGAATCTGCAATTGCTGAACATCTGATTGATGCTAAAACTGGTCATTGGATCGAGATCCACGACCCAAAGGTTCTATCTACCGTATGTCATTACTACTCAAGAATGGTTCGGGAAGCATTGGAAAATAAAAAACATAGGTATATATTTCAACTACGACGCGATGACCACGATGCCAATAACCGAAAACTACCCGGTTTACGGTTATCGGCGTCGCGGAATCCTCTAATAAATAAATGTGTGCATAGCGTACTGAGTTTGGAGAAACCTGATATGGTTAGTGTTGTGAGTAGTGTTGGTCACCCTGCGATTTTTGAAGCCCAAATGAGGGTAGATGGAGATCTCCTCTCATTTCATAATGAGAGTATGGCGGGCATACGTACATTTATTTCTCCCACGTAAAAAAAGGAAAGGCAAAGCATTTGAGTTCGGAGAAGAATGTAACACTAGAACCAGTGACTTAGAAAAGTAATTTACATGTTTCCTTATATGAAAACGTTCATTTTATTTTTAACAATAATTAAATCTCGTTCTAATTGTCCTCGTATTACCCAAAACTGATCATAACACTATGATGTAATATTCTGGAAACACATACAAAAGTTTCGATCAAAATAACACAAAATTTATGGCATTTTAGAGTGAAAATTATACAAGCTTTTGATAGTAAACAGCGTAATTTGGAACACGTATTTAGAGGTTTGCGATTTTCTCTCAACTCGTTACGACACAAGAAACCTTTTTCTCGGAGTTCTTTAGTCATACTCTTACTCTTTTATTGATAACGAGTAGTTACATGTCATAATATTCAAGATATTCAAATATTACCAATACAAGTCAATAATTTAAAAAAAACAGACGTCAATTTAAGATCCCATTACAATAAAAATCAAATAATACATTACATAAAAATCAAATTACATTACAATTAAAAATTCCAAATTCATTTTCAAAAGCCTTTCCGAGCGCTTGGTCGACGCGACGCGTGACCAAAATGCTGGCGTTTATTTGGCCCAACGCATAAGCATTGCCATTCAGCGTGGTAATACCGCCAGCATGCTGGGTACGCTTCCGATTGGTAGTGGGCTTGAACATCTTGATTATCTGTAGACCTTCATTGGTCTATGGATAATTCAGGTGTGCTTAGTGTAAGTAGTAGTTGGGTATGTAGCGTACTGTAGTTCTCATTGTATTTTAGTTTTGTTAATAAAGGCTCTACCCATTAAAAAAAAATGACAAAAATAAATAGAGTAAAATTAACCCATACTTGAATATAATGGAAATGGGTATTTTCACAACATGGGCATGAGAGGGGTATGTTAGAAAAATAGGCGCGTCCTTAATAACAATAATTTGATGAAAAGAAGTATAAATGTCTTGAACATTGAGAGTTTGAGAAACACAGATCAAATTGCTAGTACTTAAAATCATTTTTCTATCATCCTACCATTACTTTCTATAACTTTTAAAATAAGATAGTATAGAATTATTTGATCAATACAAATCTAAGTATATGGTATTTAAGATCGCAATAAAGTCGAATCCTATTTGTGAAAAATATTTTAAGGCAATTTCATAAAAATACTAAGATTAAACAATGTTTATGTAATGGTATCACCTTTTTTTAGGTTTGTTTTGGTTTTCTACACACCTTGCTGAAACGCACTATAGACCAGCATAACTAACTTATTTTACAACTATACTTATCTAGTAACAGTAAGAGAGAGAGAGAGAAAGGGAGAGTGTGAGTGAGAGAGAGAAAGGGAGAGAGTGAGTGAGAGACAGAGATAAACAGATATTTCAACATATGTGGTAGAATTTTTTATCGCGTCCGCGTTTGACCACTAACTCGCCTGGTGTTAAGCGACGGTGTGGTCGAAGATGATGCACTTGACCTAGAAAGTACTTATTAGCACTTTGACCTTGAAAAGTTCTAGATTGTATCTCTCATGTAACAAGGAGGACGGTAACTCTAAAGCTGTATGTATGAGGAAAGTGGATTCAAACCGTTTTGTACGATTTTTTTTACTTACTTTTGGGACTATGCGTTTGCAAACTAACCTCATTGTCGAGCTTCAGGCAGGCTGTGTTCTGTTCAGTGTAGAGGAAAGGAGCTGCGAGTTGTGTAGAACTGGCTACCCGTAGAAGGAGAAGCTTGTCTTCCTTCTCTATCACAGGCCACAGCGGGGCGCTTGAACTTGCTTCCACCTACGTAACAAAATTTTATATTAAAATACAATTTTAAATATACTTTTTTTTTTGTTAGGGTTCCGTAAAACGTAAAAACGGAACCCTTATAGATTCGTCATGCCTGTCTTTCTGTCTGTCTGTCTGTCCGTCCGTATGTCACAGCCACTTTTTGCCGAAACTATGAGAACTACACTGTTGAAACTTGGTAAGTAGATGTATTCTGTGAACCGCATTAAGATTTTTACAAAAAAAAGAAAAAAAAAGAAAAATTAGGGTTGCCCCCATACTGAGAACTGAAACTCAAAAAATTTTTTTTCATCAAACCTACACGTTTGGGGTGTGTGTCGATAGGTCTTCAAAAATGATGTTGAGGTTTCTAATATAATTTTTGTCTATACTGAATAATTTGCGCGAGAGACACTTCCAAAGTGGTAAAATGTGTGTTCCTCTAACTTCTAAAGTAAGAGAATTAAAAAACTAAAAAAAAATATGATGTACATTACCATAAAAACTACCAACGAAAATTGGTTTGAACTTGATCTGATGAGTAGTTTTTTTTAGTACGTCATAAATACACTATTATTAAAACTTCGATCAAAGTTACAACGAACTACAAGAAGTATGTGTACTATGTATATTATGTTACTTGCTGCAACGGAACCCTTCATGGGCGAAACACTTGGCAACTCGCACTTGGCCACTTTATTTTTAAACTATCCTGGTACGACAATAAAAATAGATTAAAATATCTTATTTAAAAAATTTAAAGTCCAATGACTTTCAATTTCTTACTGCGGACGGACTGCCGGTAGAAATGAAAACTTATAAGTCTTTGGAAACTACGCTGGTGAAATCTCAGGGCGTGGCCATGACCATGGCTATCTAGAAATGCTGAATGGTCCCGAGTATACCCGAAAATTTATTTTATTTACGGACGTGACGCTTGAGCTCAATTCACAACCCACGAAAAATCTGTCTGTGTTGCGCCAAAAGAAGTTTTCACTCCAAGAATCTGAAAGTTTTGTGTTACGATTCCATAGTTCAAGTAAAATTACCTGTCTCCAAGGATCCGCGGATCTGTGTAGTTCCTGGTATTGTATGGCGAAAGGAGCTTCGTTGATGATCAAGTAATATGGCGTGAAAATTACCATCTTCGTTAAGCTATTGAATGTCAGCTGATTCGTTACTGCCACCTGTCAAAAGGTAAGTTTCACAACATTATTACAATAGATAAAACACTTGATTTTTCATGTCATATAAACACCGTCACTATCTGTTTCCCTAGTAAAAATGTAGACTGTTTGTATTTAATTTTTGAGCAGTAAAGCTTCAGAAACTAGCAACACTACCGGTCCCAAAGAAAGACTGTCGCAAAGTCCTATCAACCTAAACAATATGAAACTACGTAACGTACTGTCAAATACTTTACGGTATTAAAGGCGCTCAATCTTCGTCAATAGTAAACTTGCGTAATCTTTGTCATCACTCGGCGTATTGCAGGACAATTTTGTGTTTTGCAAAATCTATAGTCACTATGACATTACCATCACAGCCTTTCTCATTCCACTGTGGTGTTATGCCGTTTTTGTGCTACATTGTTTTTTTGTACAATATACCCTCACTCTGTATCTTGCAACTTTCCGAAGTCACGATGTATTCTGATAGAAAAAGTAACGTAAACGTAATAGAACTGACCTCATAAGTCCTGCCTTCGTGCTTGCAAATTATCAATCCAGAGCTCCCAGGCACGTCCAGTGAGAATTTATCGGACCACTCGCCGAATTCCACCCGTATAGCCGCCTTCTTCTTACCAAAGAAGTTCTTCGCTCGGAACGAAAACAGAATCGGTTCCTTGTATTCTTTCGGGTGGAATATAACGTTTCCTGTCTCGTCCACATTCTATAAACAAAAGGATTGCCTTCATTGAATGAGGAAGCTAAAGGCGTCGGGAATAATACCGCCTCCTGTGTGATATGTTATACAGTGTATATTGCATTTGCTGCGTAAGTATTTAGCAGTTTCAGAATATATTAAGAAGCTAGATATATCATGCAATATTCAGTCATGCAAAAACCGAGGTGCTAAGGTATAGCTTTTATCATAATAAATACATAATGCTCAGCACATCAAAACCCATCTTCCAACATATAGAGTGCGTCAAGCTGATAGCCGTAGTCGACCCGTCTAAAGTCCAGATAGCATATGCGCTTACTAAAAGCCTGTTTTCTTTTTTAATTTAAATTATCCGCCCATCAAACGTACCACACCATGTATATCAAAATGACTGCAAACTTCCTAAGATATGTTTTTTTAGTTCATGTTAACTTTGAAGCAAGTTTCAGAGCAAGGGTTGAAGTATCTTTAAAGCTGAGGGCATGATGCAAGTTAGTTGCCGGCAAACTAGAAATTTCGATTTAAACTTGCATCAAGTTTAACACTTGGCACGACAAATTTCTGACAAACTCACTAGTGGCACATAAACATTAGAAATCAGATTCAAATCATTTTGGTGCTTTATATTGCCATCAGGAAGATACCACACAATAGTTTACCTAAAAGTTTATAAGCGCCACCTTAAAAACCTGCCACATACAAGTACCAACAAACCGACATTACAGCGTTTTTGCATTTATCTAATATGTTCGCATGCTTACCGGAAAACAAGAAGTATGACGTCTAAGAAACTTACTGCAACGTGAATGTTTAATCTGCAAATACGTACTCACTCAAATTCTACCAAAAGCATACCTACTGTTACTTCGCTTTAAAGTTAGTGGCAAAATACAGTATATAAATGAAAACTAGAATAGGTATATAGCATTCAGAAAACCAAAGAAACGGTCAACATGCTCTAACTGATATATTAGGCAGTGACCTCACTGAACGAAACATGCTAAAAATCAAATAACAGTAAAGTATATAACATGGTTAAAACAAAATCACGATGTCAACTCTATTATCACTTTGAGATGAAGCTGGTTATTATAAAGCATTAAGGATTTAGAAAAAAAATCATGGAAAGCAAACATAATGGAAAAGAAAAAAATAACTATTAATCAGCTTTACAGTCATCTCAAAGATACCTTATTCGGTGATCCATGGTCTTTTTCTGGTTTCTTTGATTTCTGTAATCACGGAATGGTTTATAGCTTTTTGCTAATTCAATACGTTCCTAAGATGAGTTAAAATGATACGACAAAACGAGTTTGGAGTTATTCGTTAGATTAGCTGACTACGATCTACTGAAGTAGTTACCTGTATCTACCGTGAAATTTAAAAAACATTCACAAGTCACACATGCTTAAATAAATGGAAAAATTATAAAATTACATCTATAGGTATTCCGATTAGTTTCGTACAGACCTCACAGTATTTTTACGTGACACCAATAGAATGAGTTTAGAAGACACATATCCAAAAATTGTTTGAAAATGAAATCAAATCACAAAAGTATTTGTAACTTATGTATGATAAGACTACTTGATATGAAATTGTTGTAAATTAACGTCGCGTGATGATTTCTATTTTGAACATTTTGAAAGTTTTCTAACACCAATTACATAAAATATGTTGTTATGAACACTTATTATTTTTCATAAAAAAATATAACAAAAGTTTTAATTTACATTTAAAGCTGCGAGTTTCTTATGCAGTAAGAAAAACAATTTGAACAATCGTTGAACCAAAGTGGTATTTTTTTCTACCGCCTAACGAACTTTAGGCTAACATAATCATACCATACACTCAAACGTAGGGCATACCTCAAAACATTGTTTCTATATACTGTGGTATATAGACTCACTTACTACTAGTACTAACTGGTTTTTTTTTCCTTTATAGTATAGAGTGACGAGACGAACAGGACATGCGCCTGCCCATACAGCACAGTGACACGCAGCTATTGGATCATGAAAGAGTCCAAATCATTACCTAGCACTGCGCACGTCACCCAGCAATTTAACATGTTTTATCTCCATGTCCTGTAATTTCACTAGAAACATGTCCTTGAAACCGGAACACAGTAATGTTTGCACGTTAGTGCTTGGCGGTAGAATAACAGGCAAAGGTGTGGTACTTCCCCAGATGGGACTCAGCAAAGAGTCCTACCACTATAACTATTACCAGTATTATTATGTTTTACTATCTGATGTCGCCTAGCGTATAAATTTGGAAATGAACAATCAGTGTTATCCAATATTCTCGTTACTTCGAAACAAAGTTCTTAACTTATACTATTAACCTGTACCATATAGAGTACAAGTTATTGGCGTAAGTGAACTGCATGTGTAACTCACCCTGTAGCAGAGCGTGAATCCAGTTTTATTGAGCATCCAGAAAGGACAGTACAGCGACAGAACTTGGGTACCGTCCGTGTCGATACTGTGCATTCCGAGGTCTAGCGTCATTACAGCGGGACTGTCGTGCGATTCAAACGACCATACCGACAACTCGGTCTCGGCATCGGGCAAGTTCTTGGTGCATACCCAACACTTTTCGAGGTAGTTTTGTATCTAGAACAAAAGATAATTATTGATATTTATGATACTAGCGGCCCGTTCCGGCTTCGCTCGGATATTGTCATAAAAACTATCCTATCTTTCAATTTGGATCAAACTGCACACGGTGTGCAAATTTGACTAAAATCGATTAACCCGTCAGTTAAGACACGTTTTAAGACAAATTCTATTAATTGATTTCACTAGTTCATGGTTTTTTTTATACTGCTGCCGCAGAAATGTTTAGATGATAAAGCTTCACTTATGATTTGTTTTGTCAAAATGAACCTCAAAATTCTTGAGGGTAGGTTCAATTTTTTTTTTTCACGTTATAAGTCATATCCGGCGCCGAGCCCATATGGGCTCCCCGCCGCTTGTAGTTAGTTAAGTAGTTTCGGAATCCATCGCGGACAAACAACGTGGCACGTAATTTATATATGTATTATTAAGGTTACGATGAGATATTGCGTCTGTAAAGGTCTCACGGTTTTATTTATTTATTCGTTTCTTGTGAATATTAATTTTAGTAACAAAATGACAACATTTAAATATATTGTATTTCCCAAATATAGCTGAAATTAGCGATCGATTATCTCTGCCACAACACATTTGTAAATAGCTAGTTTCACAGACGAATAAATGTATCATTAAAGTATCCTAAGTAGACAACTCTATGTACAAAAGCAAATAACTGTTACAGTAGAGAATTAGCACCGCAAGGGGCGACGGTTCTTACAGTCTCTCAAAACACTTTGTAATTAAACCAAAAAGTTATTTGCGTGGTAATGGTATCATTACATGTCTTCGTTTTGTCTATTGCTAATGTATCATAAAAAGTTTTGTTTCGTTTTCACACTAGACATAGAGTAAAGTAACGAAAATAATTTTTAAAGACTATTTTTTCACGCAAAAACTACCTACTGAAAGGAATTATGGAGGGATTATGGATGAAATTTTGTGCATAAATACTATATACTTTGGAATAACACATGCATGTGTTTTTTTTTATACCGAGAAAATAACGGTAATCGGGTAATACGCGGGACAAACCGCGCGAAACTGCGCGGTGCTCCTGGTATGTACATATATTGTATACACTACACATTACTAGCATCCCAGTATTCCAGACTATGTATAATAGTTTAACTACATATAAGTTCCAAGTTTCAACTCGATCTGTTCGAAATGTTCCGACGTAATTGAGCAATAAACATCCCATTTATAATATTAGTAGGATTTACAATGGTTATTATTGAATTCGCATATATACCATAACAGTTGGACAGCTGTCAACTATTTCAATGTTGCCAAAGAATGTCATGGACAGTGGTAACTTAACAAATAAGTAATGAGATGCACTCACCATAATGACGATAGACGCTCTATTGGGCGCTAAATGAGACAGATGGAACATCTCTCCGGGCTCGAAGACCTGAGTGCGCTTGAGTCCAAGTTGTGACACCGTTATGTCAATGGGGAGACAGTTTTGAAGTTTGACAGCTGGCTTTAGGACTATGTCGTAGCAAGATGACGCGAATGTATGCCTGTTGGTATGCTCGAAGAACACTTGCTCCATCGTACCTACGGCCTGAAATCCATAATGCAACAAATAATATAAAACTAAATTAATTTGTAAGTTAGAGTTTAAAAAAAAGTATATTTCAAGTACCTACATTACAGCATTAAGAGAATTAGTATGTATTACTACATTAATTTTACAGTCTTTTGAGGATAGCAGAGGTCCCCAATCTTTCGGGGTGCGTGGCTCAGGAACCTCCACGTGGTGCACCCTGGGCATCACACAACTTGCCTCGGTGGCATCTTGTTGTGTGATGGCGAATCCCGGCCGGGGCTGGGAACTTCTACACGCGCTGCTCACACCCCTTGAGCAATGCGTGTAGAGGTTGGGGAGGGGGACTGGAAGACTTGGGAAGGTTACTCGGCTGATGTATTGACCAAGTAAAATTCCTAAGTCTTCCAGATGAGGGTCCTTCACGAGCACTCTGATTACCAGAGTACTCATTGGAAGGACAAGGGTCGCGATGCGGATAGAGGCGGATCCGCGGCTATCCCTAGCCGCGGTGGTGAGGGAGACTTCTCGCTGCCTGATCATTTTCGCCTTGTGAGGTGAGATGAAACTTTCTCGACAGTCGTGTGAGTTAGGGAGCGCGAGTTGGAAACCTTTCGCTCCTTAACTGAGGCGGAAGTGGACACAGGGGCGAGCCTAGAGAGTCGCCAACTTTGGGCTCGCACCCCGTCTCCACAGGAAGGCCTGGGGCGTGGGATGTTTAGGGCCGTCCGACGCCCCACCTAGGTCTTTGAGGAGGTGACGCGCCGGCGTATTTCCAAACTATACAACGCCAGAACGCAGCCATAGGAAACTGCTAGAGTATATATTGTAATGTTGTTTTAAAATCTGTTATTACAAACCATACAAGAGTTTTGCGTACTGATCGTGTATAGTTTGTAACGTGGATGCTCGCGTCGCGTCTTTCCATTCTATACAACGGCAACGCCAGAACGCAGCCATAGGAAACTGTTCGCGTACGAGTATATTATATTGTAATGTTGTTTTAAATCTGTTATTACAATGCATACAATAATTTTTCGTACTGATTGTCTATGTTGTCGATCCGATGCTGAGATTTGACTCTGGGTGGGCTCCCGCCAGAAGCCCTGCGGTCAGCCCTGAGTGTCGCTTCTCCATACTCGGCCTGAGCTCCACTACGGAGGTCTCGTATGGCTCGCTCCACTCAGGACCTCCCTTAAGCTTCTGGCTCCCGCATTTTTTATATACACTCTAGGGGTAGTAGCGACAAGACTACGTGGAGTCGGGGTGCTCCGAGTCGGATCTGGGAAACCAACATCTACAATAAATCAGTCAGTATAACATCTTGATAAAACATCTTAGATCTCTGGGTGACGAGCGCAGTGCAGTGCTAGGTAATGATTTGGACTCTTCATGTTCCAATAGCTGCGTGTCACTGTACTGTTATGTAGCAGGTATGTTGCTTACCATCAGGCAATTTTCCTGCTCGTCTCGTCACTCTTTATAAGTATAAACAAAAAAATGCATACGCGCGCTTATTCCAAAACATACACGATTAGTCCGTATGCGTACTGGCGCTGTATATTTTGTAACAACATAATACTTCTACGTTACTACAAAGTATACGCGAGTATTTGCGTACTGGCCTTGTATGGTTTGGAAGATCTTAGTAAAAAAACTTATTTACAATCTATACTTGATTAGTTTCATACCCTTGCGTTCTGGCCTTGTATAGATTGGAAATACGCGACGCGCCGCTGATTTCCGGTGCGTCACTAGAGCCAAATGCGGGAGTACTAACGGCCCGCGAGGCGGGTCCGCAAGGACAGTGGCAGGTGGGTCAGTGTCGTCGTAGGAGTGCGAAAAGTGACTCCGCGACCCTGACCCCTGGCCATGCAGGAAAATATCTGAGGGGGTTTAAGTCAGTAGGGGCACCATGTCGTATCCCATGGTGTCGACCCCGACATACCCCACTATGCAGGGGCATGGTGGGCATACGTAAAAATATGTATTTCCCCCACATAAAAAAAGACCCCAATCTTGGTTAAGTTATCTAGGTTATCTAGGTTATGTTAGTTGGGTGTGTTAGTCTGTGGGACTGTTACAGGACTGTCAACGATCGCCATTGACGCATTTAAAGTTATTTTGAGATAGGATGAAAGAGGAATTTGTTTAGATTGTATAACAAAATGTATCTAGTAGACTAGTAGCGCCATCTGTTGTTATAATGAGTAACAAAAATGTGAGCAGTAGCGCTATCTATGAACTCCTTAATGTTTCTTATTTCTAGAATAATAAAGTCAGTCGTTGTCCATCCGCACTGCCTTTCACTATAGGTTATGGGCAAATCTGGTGAATAAAAGCAAATTTTGGTTAAAATATAGTGCAAAAATGTCGTCAAATCTAATTGCGAGTATTGCAAAGCTTAGAGGCAGAGAAAATTACGAAGATTGGGCGTTTGCCGTGGAGAACTATCTCATATTAGAAGGGATGGAACGGTGCATCACGACCGGCGGCGATCCGAATGATGCGAAAGCAAAAGCGAAGATAGTTTTAACTATAGATCCCAGTTTATTCGTGCATATTAAAAGTGAATCGACAGCAATGGGATTGTGGCAGAAACTAAAAAAGCTATTTGATGATAATGGCTATACGCGGCGCATTGGATTGCTTCGGAACCTCATATCTATTCGTCGAGAAAATTGCGAATCTATGTCTCAATATGTAACTTCGCTGCTAGAAATAAGTCAGCGATTGAACAACACAGGATTCAAGATTAGTGATGAATGGGTTGGCTCCTTGTTGTTGGCAGGATTGCCTGAAAAATTTGAACCCATGATTATGGCGGTGGAGCATTCAGGTATTGAGTTGACAGCGGATGCCATAAAGTCAAAGTTACTTGATATGGAGGAAGGAGGTGAAGCAGGTTCTAGTTCTACACAGAATGCATTCGTGACGAAAGGTTGGCATAACAAAGATAAAAACCATAAAAGACAAACGACCGCACATAAACAAACGTCATCAAAAAACGTGAAGGCAAATGTCAGATGTTTCAAATGCAAGCAACTTGGACATTTCATGAATAAATGTAATAATATTCCAAATAGCAAGGAATCTAATGCATTCAGTGCAGTGTTTCTTAGCGGTAACTTCAATCAATTAGATTGGTATGTTGATAGCGGTGCTAGTAGCCATCTAACATGTAAAAGTGACTGGTTGTTGAACACAACAAATCAACACCAAGTAAAAGAGATTGTCATCGCTGATAAAACGAAAATTTCTGTTGATAGCTGTGGAGATGTGCAATTGACTACAGTTGTTGGAGATACCGAGCATGAAAACACAGTGATGGGAGCATTATATGTGCCAAACTTGGCTACGAATTTGCTATCTGTCAGCCAGTTAATTAGCAAAGGAAACACAGTGACATTTGATGCGAAGCACTGTTATATTTATAACCAAAATAGTAAGCTTGTAGCGACTGCGGATTTGGTAGGAGGAGTTTATAAGTTGAGAATCAAGCAAGGCGATTGTTTGTTGACTTCAGTATCCGTGAACGTGTGGCATAGAAGATTTGGTCATTTAAACAGCAAAGATCTCAATGTGATGAAAGATGGTGCTGTAAATGGAATGTCATACTTGGATAAGGCTCAGGTCAGTAAGACAAACTGCATTGTGTGCTGCGAGGGTAAGCAGGCCAGGTTGCCGTTCAGTCATGAGGGCAACAGAGGCAAGGAACTTCTCGAGGTCGTACACGCAGATGTTTGTGGGCCTATGGAAGCTAGATCTATTGGCGGAAAGAAATATTTTTTGTTATTCGTCGATGACTTCAGTCGAATGGCCTTCGTATATTTCTTAAAGACAAAAGATGAAGTATTCTCACATTTCAAGGTATTCAAAACGTTAGTGGAGAATCAGACAGGCAGGAAGCTGAAAATGTTTAGGACAGATAATGGATCAGAATTCTGCAGTAAGGAATTTGAAACATACTTGGATTCTGCGGGAATTATTCATAAAAAAACTTGTCCATACACACCGGAACAGAACGGTCTCTGCGAAAGGTTTAACCGTACAGTCATAGAGAAAGCGAGATGTTTGTTATTTGATGCAGGATTACCTAAGCGTTTTTGGGCAGAAGCAGTGAACACTGCAGTTTATTTGCGAAATAGGTCAATTGCATCAGGACTCAATAACAAAACGCCTATGGAGATTTGGACCGGAGCTAAGCCAGATGTCAGCCATCTACGTATCTTTGGAAGTAAAACCATGGTACACATACCAAAAGAAAAAAGGTTGAAATTGGACAGAAAAGCGACTCAATGTATTCTTGTTGGCTACTCAAACAATGTCAAAGGCTACCGAGTTTACAATCCCAACAATAACAGTATAACTATATCTAGAGATATTGTTGTGATTGAGGAGGGGAGTGAACAGAAGCAAGATGTAATACACTTTGACATTAGTGAGAGCAAAGATGACATTTTTCCAGTAAAGGAAGAAAGACCAGTATGTACCCAAGAAGTGGGGGACATGAGGGACGTAAGTACATTAGAAGATCAGGAGCAGAAGAAAACACTGAGCTTCAAAAGAGAAAGCATTAGTACTGAAGAAGAGGACTTTGAGGACTCTACAGATATGCTAGAGGCAGAACCTGCGGAGCTTGTGAGAGATCACAATATGTCACAGCCAGGGCTTTCCGTGGAGTTTCCAATAAAAAAGCCTAGTAAGCGTATCCGCAAGCAGCCTGATTGGTACGGTGTTGGTAGAATTTGCGTTGGTCAAACTAATGGAATAAAGTGCAAATGAAATATCGCTAGACGAAGCATTGAATGGACCTGAAAGTGAACTGTGGAAATTAGCGATTAGTTGCTAAGGGTTTCACCCAAAGGCCGGGCATTGATTTTGATGAATGTTTTTCACCTGTTGTCAGGCATTCCACTTTAAGATTGTTGTTTGCTTTATCAGTTCAGCTTAATTTAGATATTTGTCATTTAGATGTTAACACTGCATTTTTGAATGGTTTTTTAAATGAAACTGTGTACATGATGAAACCACCAGGATTTCAGGGTAGTAATGAACATGTAAACAAGGTTTTGCGATTGAAACGTGCGATTTATGGATTGAAACAATCATCAAGGGCTTGGTACGAACGAGTTGATGAATTGTTGCAATCATCGGGTTATTCAAAATCTAAGCTTGAACCTTGTCTATTTACAAAAAAATACAAAGATGTAAAGATATATATTGCCTTGTACGTTGATGATTTTTTTGTGTTTTCAAATAATGAAAAAGAGACTAATCTGTTAAAGGAAAGTTTGTCATCAAAGTTTAAAATCAAAGATTTGGGACCTGTTAAAAATTGTCTAGGCATGAGAATAGATGTAGATAAAGATAATGGTACAATAACTTTAGACCAAGAAAGCTATATTGAGGAACTGTTGTTAAAATTCAATATATCTGATTGTAAGTCTGCAGAGACACCGATTGAACCTAGGCTAAATATAACTAAAAGTGAGAAATGTGACACAAAGTTACCATATCAGAAATTAATTGGTTCACTTATGTATGTAGCTGTGCTCACACGTCCTGATATTGTTTTTTCTGTGAATTTTTTAGCCAGTTTAATAACTGTTACGATGAGAAGCATTGGGCTTATGCAAAGAGGGTTCTAAAATACTTAAAGAAAACTAAAACTTTTCGTCTCAAGTTTTCAGCTAATGGTAATAGTCAGTTAGAAGCTTTTGTAGATGCAGACTGGGCCAGTAATGTAATAGATCGGAGATCGTATACTGGATATTTCTTTAGGTTGTCAGGTTGTGCAATCTCTTGGGAAACCAAGAAGCAAGCTACTGTAGCATTATCCAGTACGGAGGCTGAATATATGGGCATTTTGGAGAGTTGTAAAGAAGCAGTATACTTGCGGAATTTGTTATTTGAGTTAACTAATGAAACTTATCCGATACCAATTTTTAATGATAACCAATCAGCCCATAAGTTGTCAGCGAACCCTATTCACCATAAAAGGACTAAACACATAGACGTGCGGTATCATTTTTGTAGGGAGAAAGTTGCTAGTGAAATTGTAAAGATTAAATACTTGCCCACATCAGAGATGCCCGCAGATTTACTGACTAAGGGTTTATGTAAAATAAAACATTATAACTTTTTAGGAATGTTTGGTTTATATGATAAAACATAATAATGTGATATGGTAAATGTATGTATCTATTATTTTGTTAAGTGGGGGTGTTTAGATTGTATAACAAAATGTATCTAGTAGACTAGTAGCGCCATCTGTTGTTATAATGAGTAACAAAAATGTGAGCAGTAGCGCTATCTATGAACTCCTTAATGTTTCTTATTTCTAGAATAATAAAGTCAGTCGTTGTCCATCCATCGTCCATGTGAATTTGTTGCATCTTAATTATTGCGATGTCCTCACAATGCGATTTCATCACTGAACTCACCTTGAGATAGAATTTTTCTCCACTCTGTTTGTCCTTCGACTCACACTGCATGAGTTTCGTGATTTTTACTTCCTGCTGCAACTCACGCCAGACGAACGGCGATACAGATACCGTGAAGCCTGGAACGAAATGTTTTTTTAAAACGTCACTATTTCCATTCTTATTTGAGATTTTATAGTGATAAGGCCCACCTTTGCATAATAATCATAATCATAATCTTTATTGCGTAAATGTTATCTACATGTCAAATGTACAACCATGTCAAATGTATAGTAGAACCTACAATCTCACACGTTTATTTGTTTGATAGCATTTGACCAATGATGTAATGTGTCCAGAAATTCAAAGATATAACCACCTTATTACATCAGGTGACTTAGTTCTAATCTTGTCTCATTTGTATGTCTACTACCATCCACTAAACAAGAAAACACAAATTTTCAAAAGTAGAAACCAGCAATATAATTTAACCAATCGAGTAGGCAAATTAGGTAACCGTTCAACCCTAGTTATCAATTTGTTAAGGTTAATGTTAAAATCTCGCAGTAAATTCCTATGTATTTTTATAACTACAACATTGTTTATAAAAAAGACTAGCAGCACCTTGTAGTTTTACCTACGCAGTTCCTGTTCCCGTACATTTTCCCGTAACAAAAAGCCGTAGCCTATATGTGTTATTCCAGACTTCAATCTGTGTTACAAATTTCTAGCCAATCCGTATAAACAATCCGGCGTGATCGAGCAACAAACATTTAAACATCTAAACTTTCGTATTCATAATATTAATAGGATTCTGGTTGGGAAAGGTTGAATGAGTTTACCTTCAACAGAGAAGAATATTTCTGCAGTGGGCGTGTGGACGGCTTGGAGCGGCAGTCTCAGTGTATCATTGGGCTTCACTTCTCCTAGCAGCTGGACTTCGTTCCCGCTCAGAGTCATGTAGTATACCGACACGTTCACTGACAGCGTGTTCGTCACCTGGACAGACAATACCACCGTTTTACAGAGGCATAAACTTGTCAAGACAGATGGCTAAAAGAAGAACTAATGCTACTACAAAGTTTCGTAGTAATAGCAGCATGGGATAGTAACGATGCATTCCACTAGTAGGTTTCACTTTCAGTAGGTTTGAAAATATTATACTATTTTACATGTTAAAATGTGTAAATGCGTGCGCATGTGTGTACGTAAGCGTAGTACGTCGCACTATAATAAGTGTAGGTATCTACTTCGATTTTTTTCAGATTTCGTACTACCATGCTTTCTACTTCCATATTTTACACAGAAAAGTAGTTTTTATGGCATAACCGAAATAGTTAGTAAGGTATTTTGTAGATATTCATGACCTCTATAAAACATCAGTAATCAGTACATCATTTTGCTCTTTACGCGATGCTCCGCCAATTGTGAGTCGATATTGATGCTTCTTTTTTATTAGTTCAGAGGTCTCATATAAATCATTCGAAATCATGTTACGGTTTTTGAAATATGAACAAAATAAAACTAAAATTTACTTTCCTTTAGCTAAACGACTTAGTGATAGATTCTTATGAAATTTTGTCGAGTGTGTGAATTTAACTGTAAATTGAAGTCGGTTCCTGTTTTTGCGGAGATTTTAAATGATTCTAGTACCTGTAACACGCTCCTGAGGTAGATGTGCAGCGCTGCGTCTTGCATCACGACGTCGGAGATGAGACCGCGCGGCTCTAGCGCCGCCACGAGAGGCACGTTCTTCGGTAGCGAGCCCGACCCGGGCCGCCGCCCGAGAGGGAAGTATCGCTTGTCCGCCCGCTCTACTGGGATCTGGATATCTTCTTCTAGTTCTTGCACCTGGGAACAACATGTAGTGCCTTGAGCACTCGTGCTCGCTAAAATGTTCGTTGTTGCTGCGGTGACGCCTAAAATATGGCCGAGGAGAGTGATGAATTGCTCACAGCAAATGAAAACATTTGAATGAATTCATGAAAATTCTGTGTTGTTGACAGTGACACCATTACAAGGACATATACGACTTAGCAAAACAGTAAGAGTAGTCCAACCACTGGCAGCCTTATTCCTGGAAACGATTTCTTCCAGGCAACCTTTGGACACATAAAAATCTAAGAAAAACTAATGTGCTTTGCATCAAAGACTAATAATGCTTACCTTAACGTTAAGCTTGAGTGGCGGCGGCGGTTCGTTGAGTTTGACCAGGTTAAGGCCGCCGTGCTTCAACTGAAGCGGAACGCAGGCACCTGGCTGGAGAACTGCGTCTCTGAAAACGAGGAGTAGATGAACCGGGTGATACTGTTGTTAGAAAAAACCGGACTAATATGAACCAGTTGATATTATTCTCAAAAATAAGAATAAAAAGTCTAATAATTTATCAGAAGGTTGCAGTAACTTATGCAATTATGACGTGATAACGTCTTATAATTCGATGAAGCCGGCTGCACGCCCGCAAAACATGACGTCATGTAACGTTACCGCCATAGAATAGATAATATTTACCACCGTTACCTCGCCTTATTACTTTTCGCACCATCTAGTGAGTGAAATGTGTATTACGTTCAAGGAGTATATCCATGTTTTAGAAAAGCGACGATATGAAGTTAATAACTTGTGCTAGTACAATGATGTACCCAGAGATGGCGCTTTGAACAGCTTTTCAAAAAGCTTCAGAATGTTTTACCTAGATGGCGCTTAACACAATCAGTATTTTCTTAAGACGTTGTCACGTTCAACTATCGTCAGTAAACAGACTTTACAGACAACCATTTTTTTGTTTTAGAGTGACGGGTCGAGCCAGTCAAGTGCCTCGTGGTAAGTAACAGGCCTGCCCAAAGTAGCACAGTGTTACGCAACTAGTGAAACGTGAAGAGTCCAAATCATTACTTAGCACTGCACTGCGCTCGAGCACAAGATTTTTCTCTATGTTCTGTAATTTCTCCGAAAACATTACCCTTCAAACCGGAACACTGTGATGTGTGCACATTACTGCTTGGCGGTAGAATAACAGCAGTAATGTGCAAACATCACTGTATGCCAGTTTGAAGGGCAACATTTCCAGAGAAATTATAGAGCATAGAGAAGAATCTTATATCTCTGGGTGACGAGCGAAACGCATTGGTAATGATTTGGACTTTTCATATTTCAAATAGCTGTGTGACACTGTGTGGTTATGGGCAGGCGTGTTGCTTACCATCAGGTATACGTCCTGGTCGTCCCGTCACTACATGTTGTAAAAGAAAACAAATAATGTAGTAAAGTGTTAATATAATAAACGTACTTGTAATTGGAAACCTTAAACTCTTCAGTGAGGAAGACGGAGAAATCGAGATTATTGCTTAGGTCGAGTTTCAGAGTGAGTCCGGTACAATTGTGCAGTACGTAGGGAGCGCCGGGGAACTCCTTCTCGGAGACAATCTCCTGTTTGGACTTGGAGACTGAGGTCTCGACCGCGGCAGCGGTCGCCGCGGCGAACGAATTACCCAGCTGAGTTAGCACCTGTATTGGGAATAGAGATTATTTTACAATTGTGTATGTTAAAGGCGTCGTTTTAGCACTGCGAGTTTAGATACACAAGCAAATTTTTGCAAGCACCGTCGTTTTGTTGTGGCGGCCATCTTGGATTTGAAATTTATTTTAGTGTATAATATGATACTAGCTTCAAGCCCTTTCATTTGTTACTCATATTGAGGGAGTTGTGAAAAAATATAATATCCACCATTTTGTGGCAGTGGACCATATTGGACCGATTCAGATCAAGAATAGATAAGAACTAAATAAATCCCTTTTAAAAATAAAAAACAAAATCAAAGTCGGTACATCCCTTCAGGAGCTACGTTGCCTCAGACAAACACACGCACACAAAGACGCGTCGGACTTATAACACGTTTTTGCGTCGGGGGTACATTTTTCCAGAAAAATTGCCCTTCAGATCGGTTTACTACACGATTTGATGGCACTAGTTTATAAATTATTGCTCAAAACGTCATTGTTACCTCCATAGCGGTCCTGGTGATGGTTATCTCCAGTGTATCCGTGCTAGAGATATGAACAGACTTGTTGGCTTGTCTCTGCGCCACGGCCTGAATGTTGGCGGCTTCGTCGGTGGTGTCGATGGGACTCTGCACCTCCGGCTGACGCATTACCACCTAAAAATAACGTTGACATTATACATTGTACATATTTATTTTATTTACAGTTTAGTTTGAGGCTATTCTACACACGTTAAACAACAATAGAATTAAAAAAAAAAAAACAAGTATTGTATTAAAAAAAAAGCAAGTATTACATTTATTATCTATCTGGCTCCCATAATACAAGTTTTGCTTAGTTTGGGGCTACATTGTGGTGCGTGTGAAATGTCCACCAATTATGCAATGTTATCGAGCTTCTACTGAACTTTTCTTGTGTTTTGGTGTGAACAATAAAGAGTATCTATCTTTTCCAAAAATACCTAGCAAACAAGATGGCATTAAATTTTTATTTGCTTAAAAACTACACAAAACAGTGAGTCAAAATGTAGATTTTAAAGGTCTTAATCCATGCAGCAGTGCATTGATACTCAAACTAGGAAAAATCTGTGAGATATACCAGTACACTTCGCTAAATCTGGGTGAATGAATACGTTATTACCTCCATCTTGAGTTCCCACGGCACATGCTTGTACTGGTAGTCTTTCAGAACTTCCACGGGCTCTATAAGAGGCTCCCAGACAGCGCGTCCGATGTTGTAGTACGAAACTTGCATGGCCCATATTGTTTCCATGTAGAACTGAAAAAAATACAACATTCATAACAGAAATATTCCATGAGGCCAATGCTCAGCAGTGAAGCGGTATATGAACCTGTTTTTGTCAAGTTGTACATTGGCGTTATTCTTAAAGAAAGATTTACGCCAACGGCAGGTCTACCGCCTAACTATCCTGCTTTGTGCTGTACTTTGATTTGTGATGCCATCGGTCAATTTGGTAACGCCGATGAAATCAGACATCTGCTTTCCGTATGCAGCGGAACTGATAGCAGATTTAGTTGTCTGCTTTCATCGTCGTTATCAAATTAGCCGATGACATCACAAATCAAAGCAGAAAGCAGGAGAGTTAGGCGGTAGACCTGCGGGTCTACAATGGGGATCTACAGGACAGAATAGGCACAGAAAAACAATTTTGCTGCACTTTTTTTTTGTTAAGCACTTTTCTGTCACTTGGTCCTTTTAGAGTCAATTGAAATTAAGGAAAGAAAGGAACTTACATTGGAACTCCAATCCTTGACCTGGCCGGTGAGTGAGGCTTGCATCACCAGCACGGGTATAGTTTCGTTACCAATCTGCATTTCCAGTGAAAGCACAATAGACGGACTCGACATGACGCAAATTTCGCCCGAAACCTTCTTAGCTGGAGCCTCGATGTCGGCAGCGATTGCTTCTTGGGCTTCCTCTATAAACAGGCAATTTATCATGATAATAATAACCACAATTAACACAAAATATAAGTATTTATCCAATGAAATAGGACTCGAGGATTTAAAAAAATGTATTTATATTGCTACAGCTTAAATACTAGCAGCACGGTTTTACCCGTGATAATGTAATGTAAACGACAAGGGCATAGACAATCTCATAACTTTATAATTGTATTTTACCTACATCAAGTATTTTTGTACTTATGGTAATCACTACATTTATGTTTACACACATGGGCACCACTGTAAATACTTTTAAACTCAGAATATCTCGTGGGAAATGCATGTCTCGAGCACTAGCACTCACACTTCATTTGTGAGAAGACAACGTGTCTCGGGTCGCCTTCTATCCTAAACTAGCCTTCGCCTTCGGGTCGCCTTCTATCCTGATCCGGCGAACTTCGTAACACCGTTATCTTTTTTCGTTAATATTTTCTAAATCTATATATATATATAAAAGCGAAAGGTCACTCATCAAGGAATCTCAGAAACTACAAATGCTAGGAATCTGAAATTTTGCATGGCAGTCCCTTTTAGCACGTAGGCGCTCGCTAAGACGGGGTTTTGCGAAATTCAACCCCTAAGGGGGTGAAACAAGGGATAAACGGTTGTATGAAAATACGTCATTTTCAAAGTTATCAAATTTTGTATCTAGACACTTGAACGAATAAAATATTTATTCCATAAATTTTGTAATTTCGAACTGTACGGTGGAGAAATTGGGGTTGAAATGGGGGATGAATGTCAATATAGAAGTTCCCAACTGTTGAAGATAAAAGCATGAAACTTTGTACAGAGACAATTGACACGAAGCAAACATAATATATGTTTGTTCTCGCAATTTTGTAATTTCGAACTGTACGGTGATGAAATTGGGGCTGAAATTGTAGATGAATCTCAATATGGAAGTTCCCAACCGTTGAAGATAAAACCATGAAACTTTGTACATAGACAATTGAAACGAAGCAAACAAATGTTTGTTCTAGCAATTTTGTCGTTTTGCGAAATTCAACCCCTAAGAGGGTGAAACAGAGGATAGACGGTTGTATGAAGATTCCGTAATTTTCAAAGTTATAAGCATGAAATCTACAGAACCAATTTTAAATAAATTATGAACACAGATAAGACGAGATCCCGAAAAAGGACAAAGGTTACTTATTATTACGGAAAAGGTGTTGAAGGGGTCGAAACGGGGGATAAAAGTTTAAATGGAAGTTCGTAATTGTTGAAAATAAAACCATGAAACTTCGTAACTAGATACCTGAACTAAAGCCAATAGGTGTTTGTTCTAGCAATTTTGTGATTTCGAACTGTCGGGGATGAAATAGGGGTGGAAATAGGGGATGACAGTTAAATAGAAGTTTGTAATTGTGGAAGATAAAACCATGAAACTTCGTATCTAGACACTTGACGTGGATCAAATAAACGTTTGTCCTAGCAATTTTGTAATTTTGAACTGAACAGGTATGAAATAGGGGTTGAAATGTGGGATGAAAGTTATATAGAAGTTTGTCATTGTTGAAGATAAACCATGAAATTTTGCAACTAGACACTTGATATTCATGCTAATATTATAAATATGAAAGTAACTGTCTGTCTGTCTGTTACGCTTTAACGCCTAAACCACTGAACTGATTTTGATGATATTGTATAAAAATGTTTAAATATAAGCTGTTTTTAGTGAACGTATGGGTGTACTGCCTCAGTTACCTCAATATTTATTTAGCGCGGACGAAGTCGCGGGTAAAAGCTAGTATTTTTATATATGTCACCGTATAATTATAAAAACCGTCAGATTATAATCGAACAATGTCAGATTACTAGATACTTACCTAACCTACTGTGAGATTATAATCTGACGGTGTTGACAATTTTACGGTGACATAAACAAACCTTGTTTTGACAATTACGAACACATAAAACAAAGAATCATATAATTTGGTGCAGTTATTATATTATATACTAGCAGTGCCCCGCGGTTTTACCCGCGTAGTTCCCGTTCCCGTGGTTCCCGTTATATTCCCGAGATAAAAAGTAGCCTATGTGTTCTTCCAGACTATAATCTAACTGTATTCCAAATTTCAGCCCGATCCGTTCATACGTTACGGCGTGATTGAGCAACAAACATCCAAACATCCATACTTTGACATTTATAATATTAGTGGGATTCAAAATATAGAGTATATACAAAAATGATGAATATACAATACATTTGGAAGATCCAATGTTTATAAATAAAGAAGATGGTTTGGTTGATGACGCATGTGAAGATCGATTTCTGGCTCATGTGTGTTACTTGAAAACGGAAGTCCACCGCCTAACTGAAATTTTCTTGGCTTTTATATTGTTTCTCCTTATTGTTGCTTAAAATTAAAGAGATAATCCGTTTCAGAGTCGCTCGACGTCCTTTTTGATAGAAAATTATGCAATAATCACACAATCTTCTCAAAATTCGTACCTGTCGTAAGGAACCAGTAAGCGTTGGACCGGAATGGTTGTATCGCCCACAGGTCGTTGTACACTATAGCCTTGTTATCTTGCTCCACGTTGTCTTCTTCCTTGCTCGTTATCGTGGCCAGCACACGGTTTAGTAATGCGATTGTATCTGTTAAGAAATCATTAATTTATAACATCATCAGTTGTAAATTTATAAATAAACTAGCGGCCCGCTCCGGCTTCGCTCGGATCATAACCTAGATACTGTCTGCAGCGCCATCTGCCGGGCTTATTTGTGAATCTAAACCATTCTCGAATCCACTTGTACATACACAAAAAAATCGGTCCCGCCGTTTAGGAGGAGTTCACTGTCAAATGATTAAAATAATAAAATGGATATTAAAAAATAGGGGTTGGTGATTAAAGGGTAAAAATTTAGGGTTGTATGTATTTTTTTACGCCACATAATAAAAAAATAAAAACAAAAAAAATTGTCGAAAAATTAAAAAAATATTTTTTGGGGTGATCAACTCTTGTTACTTAGGGGTATGAAAAATAGCTAGTAGCCGATTCTCAGACCTACTGAATATGCATATAAAATTTGGTTAAAATCAGTAAAGCCGTTTCGGAGGAGTAAGGAAACAAACACTGTGACACGAGAATTTTATATATAAGACTAGCTGACCCCGCAAACGTTGTTTTGCCTTAGTGAACAACCCTTGTCACTTAGGGGTATGAAAAATAGCTAGTAGCCGATTCTCATACCTACAGAATATGCATATAAAATTTGGTTAAAATCAGTAAAGCCGTTTCGGAGGAGTAAGGAAACAAACACTGTGACACGAGAATTTTATATATAAGATAACG
Source organism: Ectropis crepuscularia (assembly GCA_963693475.1). Lineage (NCBI taxonomy): Eukaryota > Metazoa > Arthropoda > Insecta > Lepidoptera > Geometridae > Ectropis > Ectropis crepuscularia. Next base: position 13,016,996 of record OY856346.1, read on the forward strand.
TTGACTTCATGTTTGGTGTATCGCCTCTGATTGAAAGCGCAGTCTTGGCAGGCTTATTCCTTGCAGTGGGCTAAGAAAGCTCGTTATGAAGATGATGATCATTGTCTCTAACATTAGCTTATGATCCAGGGCAATATAATATAATAGACAACTATTCTACTACTGTTATTTATTCATCTATAGGTACAGTTTACATCCTATATATATGTTTTGTTATTTATATAAATTCAAACATTTAATTTTCAGATATTGCACCAATACATTAATGGGATTGATATTTATTACCATTATTATTATTGATAGATGATAGACAGAGAGAACTGCGCTTGCTAACTTATCGAACACAATATCGAAACTGGTTTTGGAATGAGTATATCGGTCCTAAGTTTCGGACAGAAGTTCACACCGAGGTACATGTTGGTTTGCTATTCAGTACCGAGAATTTGATTCCACTTTTGTGACAAGAACGTTTGCGCTGTGTAATGCGTTGCCTGAGTGTGTTTTCTCCAATGGTTACAATCTTGTTGTGTTCAAGTCGAAAGATAAACGTTTTTTTAAACACGTAAGCACGCTTCATCGTAGATCGAATCGTCGCTTAACAGCAGCTAAGATGGCGATCAAATTTAAGGATATAATGGTGAAAAAAACTTACCTGGGGATATAGTGATCTTGATATCAGTGAGTGTGATATCGACATGCATGCCGCTATCGGGCGGTTGCGAGAGCGCGAGGGAGAGATGCGCCGGCGCGAGCAACCAACGCGGGGCGGCGCCTACAGTCGCGCCCGCACCCAGCGTCCGTACTACCAGCTGACAGCCGGAGATGGAACCTTCTGCTACCATGTGCTCGGCGCTTTGTCGGAGCTTGAAACGAGCCTCCATCTATGTCAGAACACAACCTTATGTCAACAAAGGTATTTTTTATCATACTAAAATTATAAAAGAAAAAGTTTGTGTTTTAACAGTTTTTAATGAATTTGAATACGTTGTATAAGTATAATACCTGGGAACGCATAAGCTATTTCATCCCGTTAAAGTTAGTACTCGTAGTTCTCATGGGATATGAAATGATTCATTTATACGTGTATGTCACGTATAAATGAATTGTGACAATTCACGCAAATTGTCCAAAATGTATTAACGTGAAAAACTGTTAAACCATAGGTGACACAGGTTGCACCGCGGTGCGCATCTAATATATTATACTTAATATTATAAAGCTGAAGAGTTTGTTTGTTTCAACGCAAGAATCTCGGGAACTACTGGTCCGAATTGAAAGATTCTTTCTCTGTTGGATAGTACATTTATCGAGGAAGGCTATAGGTTATTTAACATTACGCTACTATCAACAGGAGCGGAGCTGGAATGAAAAAGGTAACAAAAACGGGGGAAAATATTGCTTTTTGAGAGCTTTCGTTGCGTAACAGTATATGTCTATCTATTAAACGTTGCGTCATCAGATCCTAAGATAATCGAATTTGTTCAAAATTTGAATTTGTATGACCAATTTTCGATAGATGGCGTAGCAACGCGCGCACGGATTAGCCAGTATATAATATAGAGGGTATGGTAAGCAACACTATTGCCCATAACAGCATAAACTAACTTTCAGTCATTGTGCAACGACATTGCGTAGAAAACTATTCAAACCATAAAGTAAAATCACATTAAAAACGACGAATAAAATATGAGACGTTTTTTATTACACCTATTTCTACATCATTTAAATGACATCTAACACAATACAAATAAAAAATATCAGCTTATCAATACTATAAATGTTAACTACATTACTAAATTCTAAATAAGTCGGTTACGTTACTTAAATAAAACTTAAGTGTAAGTTCACGAAAACAGCAATCAGCAATATGTCATAAGTTCGTTGAATGAGCAGGGTTTATCACAGCACTCTTCCACGATACCGCGTTTTTTCTTGGGCTGGGATAAAGCGACAGCTCTCTTGTAGTGGATCCACGGCGAGTCATATTCACCGACATCGTATTCCAACGCATTGCTATCAATAAAGTTAGATCTTTTGTCTGCCTCTGCCTCTGTGTAGCCACAAATCAATGCACGTGCTTCAGCCAACCTTCTGCCACAGTATACCTGGGGCGTGTCACCCGCACTGCACGAAGCAGCCACGACGAGAAGTAATACCAGTTGAAACTTCATAACTGTATTATTTGGAGACACCGGATTGAATGTGCTCGAATGTTGAAGTTATCCCGATTTTATACCTTGCCTGTATCTATGAATATTCAGATGTTTGGTGAGCATCATGTCACACTAATGAGACCTGATTAGGTTAAGGTGGTAAAGGTCGCATGTGACGTAAAACCTCAATGAACTGTGAAATTATACTGTTTAAAAGGGTTGTTTGTCTACTAATCATTTGGAAGATTATCTTTATTTGGCGATTTTGTTTGCGGTTCTGTACTCAACTACGAATATTGTTATCAATCAGACAATACCCGAAAAGAGTATCGAAACACAAATAAATGAAATAAACACTTGTAATGGAAGATACAATTCAACAGGTATATCAATTTGAATGTATTTTAAATGTTTATTTTATTTGGCTTTGTATTGAAAAATTACAATAACTAATACACTGATTCTTGAACTAATTATTTATTCTTATTCTATTATTGTTATTGTTAAGTGTATTTATTTATCTTTGTAACAAAACACAGCATACAATTGACATTTAGATATTTTGTTTAACTATGTGTGTTATTAAATGATTATAACAGTTTACAATAAAACGCGTGACATCATAATCTCACGGTAGGTTAGGTTAGTTCATAATATAACGTCGTTAGATTAATCTAACGGTTTTTATATATCTATCTTTGAATGTAGTAGGTACATTATAAAGCATTTTAGGTTTATAGGAACTGTTTTTGAAATATGACGATCGTATGTCGGCCCCCCCCCCCCCCCCGAATCGAAGATCTAATAGTAAGTGGTATCACTAACAGCAATGCCACGAAATATTATGAACATGAAAAATCCAAATTACTACCGAGCGGTGCACATTTAAATAAAATTTCGCAGAATCGTTGTTTTAGGATAAAACCAAGATCATGCCAGCCCTACTTATAGAGTGGGCAGAGAACTCATCGCTTCTTAAAAGAAAACATCCCAATTTGAATTTCGGCAGTCGTTCGTCTTGCGTGGTGGACGATATTGAGTCGAGTACCGCTCTATATTATCATAATTGTTTGTATGTAGTTGTTATTACTTTGCCGTTAGCATCAGTCGTCAGTATTTAATTGGTGTATAATAATGTAGGTAAATAATATGTGTTCAAATTGGGAAAGTTTTAAAACAATATGAGACACTATTCATGTCATAATCTTTCTTTTTCTTCCTTTTAACGTTTTTGCTTTGCGTTTATGTACCTAATTTTATACTGTTCCGGAACGTATTAGGTACTCCAGCGGGCGAATACATATGTGATTTGTTTATCTACGCGTTTTTAATTTTACTAGTTTGTTAGTTTGTAATCGTTTTTAACTTATAATTTAAAAAACCTATCTAGCATTAACCTCTCATCACATTTACTTAGTTTGTCAGAATCGCGTATTCGTAAGAAATTGTTAATTCTATTAGAAATTTCGGTATGAATCAGTTTAATGGAATTGTTTGTAAATGCAAAAATAGCGTATCAGTAATTAATAAATTACATAACTAAATTAAATATTTCATGTGTCTGGAAGTAACAAACGTGAATCAAATTTTCGCTAACTTACCATTTACTATACACTCAATAAAAATCACATTTATCTTCAGAAATAAGGCCGCTTGTGACGATACTTCGTTGGCATTTTTTTTTAATAAAATAGAGTAATGCGATGAGCAAGACATGTGCTTAATGGTAAACAGCACAGTGTCACGTAGCTATTTCAATAAGAAGAGTTCAAAAATTTACATTTCTTAATAAACGTCGAAACCCAAGTATTCCATCTATTTATTAAATACTAATAGCGCCCCGTGGTTTTACTCGTGCAGTTCCTGTTTCCATTATTTTTCCGTGATAAAAAGTAGTTTATGTGCTGTTCCAGACTGTAATCTGTGTTCTAAATTTCAACACGATCCGTTGAGACGTTCCGATGTGATTGAGCAAAAAAACATCCAAACATTGCCATATATAATATTAGTAAGAAGTAGGATGCTATTTAAGTGACTCACATTCAAGACCAAAGCGTCGCATTTCTTCTGTTCCAGCGACTCGACTAGGATGATGTCGGGTTGTTCGATTTTCACATTCACTGTCATCATAGCCATTTTCTGCGGCGGATCCGAAGCAGGGCTTGATGTTGATGATGTTCTCTTGCGCTGCGGAAAAACAATACTTTATTGTCGAGAGCCAATGTTGACGTTTAAAACGGACATTCGCATATCAACAGTATTTAACTGAATGTATCTCTAATTAACTACTCTATGCATGGTGACTAAAAAAAATAATTAGTCTGTCTGTTAGATTGTTAAAACATATTGTACGTATATTTTTTCTTTTGTTTCACTATCAAATAATTACAGAGATATAGTGGTTAGAAGTTTCGAATGACGTCACGTCTATTTATGACTTTTATGTAGATATGACTTTCACGTAGACAGAACCCTCCACCTCCAGAAATTTGATGATCTTGTATCTTTGTAGATTGTTAATAATTTGAGAAAACCAAATATACGTGTCCTTAATTTTTTCAAAATCTACCTAACGGACTAATTAATATGGTATATTTTTGAGCCAGTCCACCATCCCAGTTTTTTTTGCCAGATCCTTTATTTTATAAGAGGCAGTAGACGATCTTTCTAATAGACCGACCTTCAACATCCTGTTTACGATATATTACCAGACTGACGAGACGAAAATTAACTTTTCAGTGGAAGTATTCATGTAAGTTGGCTGCCATTCTGAGGTAGGTGAAAGGAGAGAAGGATATTTACTGTTAAAATAACCCCAAAAGCAATTTCCAAAATATTTGCACTACGAAAACAAACACGTCGGACATAGAAGGGAAGAATATAATAGGATGTTACGTCATTTAGATTGCAAGAAGAAAAAAACATTGTACTCACAGTGGTACTCTCTACGGCTTTAAGCGCCTTGAGGTCTTCTTTAGCAACGCTTTCAGTCTCGGAAGGATCGGCGGCGAGACCGGTTGTCATGAACTCGGCGATTTTCGTCAAGAAATCCATCGCCAATATCAGGTTGAAGCTGAATATCCGCATATCGACTGCAACAATCACAAAACTCTGCTACAGTATTACTATTCAGTTACACCTCTAGAATACTTTATGTGAGTGATTAATGTTAGTTATCCATACAAATCAATAAAATTGGAGTGTCGTATGTAATCAAATTAACAGCTTTTTAATAAGTTCAAGTGAAAGTATATAAATATGTTACCTATACCTAAAAAAACAATTTTTAACGTTTTTGTCTGTCTTTTTGTATTTTCCGGCTCCGAAACGGCTGGACTGATAATGACGGTACTTTCACTACCAGATAGCTGATCTTCTAAGGTATGACATAGGCTACTCTTACTTGAGGAAAATATTTAGGGTTCCGTGAAAAACAGAAAACCTTTAAAACCAGGGTGAAACCACGGGCGCAGGTAGTGTTTAAATGTAAGCGTGTCACTGTGGTGTTAAGGTTTGTTGCTTACCATCAAACATTTTATTTCGTGACGGTGACGTCTATATTATGAGCGAGAAAACAGTTTGGAATAATAAAAAAAAGGTTTGGCTCAAAATATCACATACAGTCACCAATTGTTTTTTTATAAATTGAACTGATTAAAAACGGATGCGGAACTCACTGAAAGTGTCAGAATTCTTCATGGTGTATGTGATATCAATCATACTGCGAATTTTATCCGCCGCCTCCATTACACTCTCGTCTTTGCCGCTATCGCTGTCGGTGTTTTCTCTACGCCTCTCCAAATATCTGTAACAAATGTATGGCGTGAGGCAAATAAAAATTAAGGTTTGGATACCTTGTAAGCAAATGTTTTTCCAACGCAGCTATTGGAACAGAAAGAGTTCAAATAATACCTAGCACTGCACTGCGCTTGTTACCCATAGATATAAGAGGTTTTATCTGTATGCTCTGCAATTTCACTGGAAACATTGTACTTTAAACCGGAACACAGTAATGTTTGCACATTACTGCTTGGCGGTAGAATAACTGGCAAAGGTGTGGTACTTCCCCGAACGGACTCTGCAAAGAGTCCTACCACTACTAAAGGCTTTAGTTAGTACGTTTGGTACGTAAGTTAGTACGTAAGGTTTACGAGAAGAATAGAACTGACCTGGTGATTTTAGCGCCTCTTCCCGGCCTGGTGTCGTCAAGAGTGCAGTCGACCAATAGGAGGGCGGTGTGTATAGAGCCGTCTGAGAACATTCTCCCTTTCACCGAGAGAAGTGCCAGGCAGAAGCGCGCCAGGTCAACGTCGATATCTTCCGCCTAGAAAAACAATAGTAACCAACTATTATTTTTCTTAATTTATTTTAAATGGTATAAAAATAACTTTTTGGTAAAACATTGTGGGTTCGCGTCACCGACATGCAAAATAGCACTAATGTTGTTGTAAAATCAACAATAATAATATGACACAGCAAGATGGTACACATTTTGCCCCACACCTATAAATAATAAGGATATGAAGTTGCAAATACGAATTGCTGTTTAATTTATGTACCCATAACCATAAGTGTTTGTTAAACCTTTACTAACGTTTTTTTAATGAGTTTTTTTTTAAACGCGCTATTCTCAGGAATACTGAACCGACTTCAAAAAATTTTCACCGTTGGATATGTACGTGATCCCCGAGTGCTATAGACTATACAGGCTGACTGGTTGAATACTTTAGATATTGATACGAGGGTCAAACTGAAAGTTTTTAGAACTGGCCACTTATAAACAATATAATAAAAAAAAATTCTATAATTTGAAAATAGAACTCTTTGCCAATATTACTGAGTATATACTTCATTCAACTGTCATTTGTTTTACGATTTGGCGGCAAATTGAAAATTGTCTGTGTCACGTCAACATGAATTTAACACGAGAAAATTTTCGTGCAATGATTTTTTATGACTTTCGATGTCATTTAAGTCAACAAGAAAGTTATGATAGACTACGATTGGCCTTTCACGATGAAGCCCCATCTCGTGCGACTGTTTACAACTGGTTTAATGAGTTTAAACGTGGTCGCACTAATCTCACTGATGATTTACGTGAGGGACGGCCTTCTACGGCGACGACTGAAGATAACATCTGTGTTGTGCGGCGTATGATAGAGACTGACAAAAGAGTGACCTATCAGCAGATTCGGACAAGCTTAGGCATCGGTATGAGTCAAGTGCACAAAATCCTACACGAAGATTTAGCGGTCAGGAAGCTTTGCGCCCGGTGGATACCTCATAATTTGACTGCGGCTCAAAAACTCCATCGTGTGGATTGGTGCCGTAAAATGATTGAAAGATTTAACGGAGGTGACTCAAATGCTGTGTTCGACATACTAACAGGTGACGAAAGCTGGATTTACTGTTATGATCCTGAAACCAATAGACAATCTGCTCAGTGGGTGTTTCCTTTCGAGGAGTTGCCAACTAAAGTGAAGAGAGATCGAAGTGCGGGGAAAAAAATGGTGGCCTCGTTCTTTGGAAGGATAGGTCATTTCGCAACAATTGTGTTAGAGGATCAAAAAACAGTTTCTGCAGAATGGTACACTACCAATTGTTTGCCACTTGTCTTGGAAAAAGTTCGAGAGAAACGACCTCGCAGTAGGATCCTCCTTCACCACGACAACGCCTCATCGCACACCGCCAAGCGAACGATCGACTATTTGGCGACATCAAACGTTGAATTACTGGGTCACCCGCCGTATAGCCCCGACCTCGCGCCTTGTGATTTTTATTTATTTTCAAAAATTAAAGAAAAACTTAAAGGAAAGCGGTTTATGAATGCTGAAGAAGCGGTGGCTGCGTATCGCGATGCCATTGAAGAGACCCCTAAGGACGAGTGGGCAAAGTGCTTTTCCCAGTGGTTCCATTATCGCATGCAGCGGTGTATTGACGTGAATGGACAATATTTTGAAAAGATATAATAAAACTAATAACTGGCTAATGTAATCAGTTTTTGATTTTCTAAGAACTTTCAGTTTGACCCTCGTATAACGTGTTCAGTACTCGATTCTCTTTCTATTTACGTTAAAAAAATAGGTGTTTAATATTTGACTAATTTAACTTGAATTATCCGTCAATAAAAATAAGTGTGGTCACTATCGCAGCGTGCGTATTAATTAAAATTAAACACCTGTGCCAAAAGTACCTTCTTGTCTTGACGTACCTACCTACGGTCGTTAACCCCGTTCGCTGATACTAGCTATTATTTATTCTATGCTAGAGCGCTCGGCTGGCGCCGGCGCACGGCGGTTTGCTCGTGTTACAGAATACTGTATAGTAATGTACAGCTGAGCTGGCGAGCGATAGGCACTGTGTTGTCCATAATTTCCAAGTCTTCGCACATTCATGTAATTAAGGTTTTCTTTGTAATTTATTTGTATTTTTATAATTATATATTTTTAAGCCTTTCATGTGACTATGATTCATCATATCCTTGAATATCTAAACTGTTCAAACAGTCAGTCTCCAGGCCTGAGTCAGCCTGTATTTGTACCACGGGCGAAGCCGGGGTGAACGCTATTTAGTAATAAAGTACCCGTAACGGTTTAGAGCAAAACTAAACGGTCCACAACAAATTTTAATCAAATCTGCACGCCATTAAGTTTTGGGTTTAGAAATTAAACATAAATTTAGTCGACAGAACTATTAAAACCTAATCCAATCAAAAAGTATTCAATACTCACAGTAACAGTATTCATAAGATTAATTACGAAGCTGTCCATGGTGAATGCGAATTTAATTGTTGTTCTTGGCTTCTTAGTTTCCGTAGGAGTGACAATGGATGCTGTAGTTTTGGTCTGCGGTTTGCTTGCTTGGTTCTTTGAGGTGGGTTTGGCGCCTTTAGATGCAGGCTGTTGTTTGGACTCGTCGACCGGTTTCTGACCTTCTTGAAGATTCTGATTCAATATTTTCATTATGCTCTTGTAGTCACTGTGGCCGACTGTTATCTGAAAAATACGTTTCAAGTTAGTATCATTCTAAAACTGGAATTTAAAATTTGTTTTGTTTTAATACCAGTATTAGTTAGTTTTCATTGGATGATTTTATTTTTATGGACAATAGGTTTGCACTTGACTGCCATCTCGCCTGATGAGGTCTATGATGAGACATACCTAAAAGAAACCGATTCCCTCAAGACATGAAAGACACCTAGATTACATCACGGAAAGGGCCAAGGGGAAAGGTAAGCCGGTATAGTTCGTTTACATGTTCGTATTACGAAAGCGGACACAAACGAACGAAGAGGTTTGACACTACTTTTGTAAAAGCACGTTTAGACTGTGGAATGCGTTGCCTGTGTGGGATTTTCGAAAGTGAATCGGTTTGTTCTAGGTAAACACGCTTCATCGTAGACCGCATCGTCGCTTAACATCAGGCGAGATAGCGGTCAAGTGTAAACTTATAAAAGTTTAAAAAAACATCTTTGTTTGAGGCTTAACAACATCAACCCTGAAACGATGCCGCTCTTTCGAGCTGCCAGCATTCCGATAGGTTGACTTTTTCAAGTTTGGCTAATAGCCAATATCAGACAATGGGCAACTGAGCGTACAACAACAAATGAGCGTAATGCTAACCCTGTTTATATGGAAAATGACGGTGGTTACAGGACTTACAGTAATGGTCTTCATCCGGCCGGAGACGTCGAGGTCAGGCAGAGTGTCGTACCACGTAGAGAGACTTCGCTTGACGAACAGCTTGACGCTGGTCGGCCTGAGGAGCTTCCTCTCGCGACTGAGCTCCTGGTAGTTACCCTCCATGAGACTCACGCACGACACCTTCATGTCTTCTAACTCGAGTGTTAGCTCCTCGACTGTCACTTTGTTGCTCACATCCTGTGTTGGGGTAAATGTAACGTTATTTTTTTTATCCTACTAAAAATATAAACGAGAAATTATGGATGTTTATTGCATAATCATGTCGGAACAGCTGATCGGATCAGGTTGAAATTTGGGACTCAGTAAAGAGTATAGTCTGGAATAGCACATAAGCTAGTTTTCATCCCGGGAAAATCACGGAACTACTAGTGTGTCTATACATCCATTTATTTCAAATTAATTTTAACATTTCATTTTATTTCATTTCATAGGAGCGATAAAACGCAGCGTACATTGCCCTAAATACAACATACATATATAGTGATAATATTTATTTTAAGACAAATAAAATGAAATTAATTAGAATATAGTTAACAAACATTGAAGGTAATCTATTTTTTGCGTAATAAAAGTGTCATATGGCATAATTCGATTTTATTTTATTTTTTTAATAAAGAATGACGAGACGAGCAGGACATGTGCCTGATGGTAAGCAACATCCCTGCCACATAACAGCACAGTGACACGCAGCTATTGGAACATGAAGAGTCAAAATCATTACCTAGCACTGCACTGCGCTCGTCACCCAGAGATCTAAGTTGTTATATCTCTCAGCCTTGTAATTTCTCTGGAAACACCTATTTCTTTTACCTAGAATCTATTTCTTAACACTGACATAAGAATAAACATATTACCATAGAAATAATAGGTATAGCACATTGTTGTAGTAATTCAGGTATTTATCTTCCATAGTACAAGTTTTGCTTAATTTGGAGCTAGTTAGTGTTTTGTGAACAAAGTCCATTTATGCAAATTCATTTAAAAACGTAGTTATGTTTTTGACGCAGTAGGTCCTTTGTTAAATATTTGATTTATGTACCACAACGATGTTTTAACGGAAACTTAAGATATTCTTCGAAATAAAAACATAAAATCCATATTTTAGCTAATAATTATATGAACTTACGGGAATAGGTAGATCCACAAACTTGTTTTGGAGCGTCATACGACCCAAATCGATGAGCATCGCATCGAGACTCTTCGAATTTTCTGGAACTATAATGATGGGCGCGGCGAGACGCACTTTCAGCGATAGCTTTGTTGAGTTTTGGTACGCAGTGGCGGCTGTGGTTCGGGCCGCTTCTGCAGCTTGCGAGGACGCTTCGATGATAGCTTGTTGCGCCGTTTGGAAATTGTTTAGGAATTCCTGCAAATGTTATTTTTGTCAAAACACATAGATAAAAAAACTAGCTTTTCTACTCACATACTACGTCTCTCGATCGCACATAATCAGTAATGCAGCATAAAACTTAAAAACAGTAAAGGTAAACATCGTGAGGAAAACGACATGTTCCTAAAATCTCGGATCGCTAGAATCGCCAGCCTGTACTCGAACACCGTGATAAATTATGACAAATGATATCCACGGCTGTCGTCAGTAAAACAGCAAAGACAGATAAATCTGTAGAAAAACTTCTACGAAATGTAACTTACGCTAAATTTGTAGATAAACTTCTACAAAATGTAACTTACTCTAAATCTGTAGATAAACCTCTACAAAATGTAACCTACTCATCAGTAAATCTGTAGAAAAGCTTCTACAAAATGTCTACTCACCAGCATAGAAGTGACGAACCAGTTGAGGAACACGATTCGTAGACAGTTGATCTGTGCGTCCACGGACATGTTAACGTCGCTAACTGTAGGGTAGTGGTCTAGGTTGTATATAACAACTTGCACATTCATCACGTCGCCACCCAGTACTTTTAGAATCTGAAAATAATTAATATTCACTTTTAATTAATTCAGAGCTAATTCACGTGTGATATGTACGAATTCACGCCCAGTACGAAAAAGTTACGGTTTGTTTAGTCGGGAGAACGGCAACTGCCGATCCGAAACCCCTAGCTCGAATGTCACGCGCACCACTGTCTTTTCGAAGTCATGTGCATAATGCAGCTAACTTAAAAACGGTGAAAGAAAACATCGTGAGGAAACCGATATGTCCCTAGAATCTTTCCAGGTCATGCGTCATTCACCAACTCGTTCAAGGCTAGCTGGTGAATCATGACCATAAGTCTCTCCTTTCGAGAAAAAAGTAACCATAACTCTCTCCTTTCGAGAAAAAAAGTAACCATAACTCTCTCCTTCCCTTCTTTTTTCCCGAGTCAGTTGGGAATATTTAGTGGGATGCTTATTATATGCTTATGCACCCCGAGACCCCGACTAAGTTTCAGCCGCACCCGACGGCTTTTTAAAGTGCGTGACCGTGAAAGCAAATCTGCGTGACCGATGCTCGTTTGACTAATGGGCTAAACAAGTTTCATTCCTGCGTTACGTTACGTTAGTTTTAATACTAAAATAAATTTTCGATTAATTATTACGGCAAAAAGGTTTAATTTTTCCGTCATGATTGGAGAAACCTGAATCTGTCTCGAATATGATCGGTATGGCTCCGATGTCAATGTACAGTTTCCGAGTGTCTGTATGCTTCATCTTCGTTCACATTGTCGCTTCCCAACATGAGAGATTGTCTAACACAGCCTTATTCGCGTTAAAAAAAAAAGATGTACCAATAAATACATATTCCAAGGATATAATTTCCATCGTCAAGCAGTTAACCATCATTTTGTATTACAGCGCCAATACCTACCTCTTTGTGGGTCAAAGAACCGGAGTGGGTACATCAAAATATGCGACTTATTTTGTGTATTTATATTAAGAGTCTTAATTTAAGACTTAACCTGAGAAAATCCTCTACAAGTTCAGTATTACCTCTTTGTGTATAGAATGTGGATTTAAGTCTAGCACATTGATTGCGGCCATGGCGCAGTCTACTTGTGTGTACGAACTCTTTAGTACGAGACCGGCGGTCGCACCCTGCAACTGAACCATAGACAACGACCGCTTGTCCGTCTCGAATCCGATCTCTATGGCACCGATCTTAACGTTCACTTTCAATTGGATACTCTCGATTTGTTTGCGACGAGAAGGCTTCACTATATTCACTGAAAAAAATCAATCGTATTCATTAAGATGCTCCCGTGTACCGCTTAAATGGTATTAATTAATCCTAGGACAATTTTAGGGCCCATATCTTTGACAACAATAATAATGTGCTCACAATCGCAACTAACAACTAGTTGCGATTGTGAGCACATGTTTTTCGCTTTTGCTCCCAGTAAGGTATTTTCGATGTGTATAAATAACTATCATAGTATGTGTATATTCTATACCTGTCGTATCTATGAGATTCAATAAGTTTTTTATAACCCTTTTTTTCTATTTGTACTTATTTTTCTCCTTTAAACTATGTTTATGTTAAAAACAGTGTGTCGAACCGTACAGTTGACATATAGACAAAAGGAACACTAAGAGCAAATTAATATTCCGAAGGGGTTTAATGACACTTTCGTCATACCAACAACTAGCCTGCCTAGTTTCGGTTGCCTGGAAGTGATCGCGTTTAGCGGTAAGGTCGCCATTTGTTTCACTAGCTTTAAGGATATGTCATTTTGTACATTATTTTTGTATTATGGACAATAAAGAGTACCTATCTATCTAGTCTGCGGAATGTTTTGCCTTAATAGGTTTTTTTCCCCACAGATAATAGCTTGGTGTCTTCAAATCGAGAATTAATCGGTTTCTATTGGGTAAACGTGCTTTATAGAAGACCATATATGGTCATAAGCCATCAGGCTAAATGGCGATCGACCGAAACCCTATATTAGTGATTAAAAATAATAACAAAATATAGTGTACCTTTAGACCGGATACTTCCAGCAGATAATTCCTCATCTTCCATGATAGTTTCCAAAGGACCCGCGTTCGCAGTTCTATCAGTGGTACTTTGAATGGTCTGTAGTCGAGTCTGTAACAGGAGAATAACCATTCTCATTAAATCTGTTTAGCCAAAACTACAACCTTTAATTTTGATATTTTGAAAAATAAACGTAATTAAAAGAATCTGGGTCGCTTGGTGATAAATGTACTCAATATACAAGAAATACAACTTTCACAATTTGTTGCGTTCCTAGGAAACTCTCAACAAATTGTGAACTTTCATTTTAGGTCATATTTTTGTCATTAACTGAACGTCGTATAGCATAACGTTCACCGATAATTTCTGACAATTTTTTATATTACTATATTTCAAATATTATTATATTAAATATATTATTTTTTATTCTATTTACTTTACTTTTTACAACGCGTTTGTAGAAAACAATGTAAACATAGAAGAATAATCTAAATATGGATGTTTAGAAAAGACCCTCTGCCCTGGCAGGGCCTGACTAATCTTAGATTGAGTAGCTATTTAAGCTCGTAAGCCTCAGTAAGGTCAAAGAGAGTACTTGATTTTTTGACATTGGAGATTCATCTATTGGTGTCAATAGGGTTCACATTAACTTTTTTGATGTATATCTTTTACATAAAAAAATCGTGCCACGATATTTGCATTTGAAACGGGCTCTATAAATTTTTGTAGTATTTAGGAAGTATGAGAATATGAGGTAATTTTTGTTTCACCCTCTTGCACTTTTAACTTATTAATAGCGATATTATTATTTTTGTATGAACAATACCCACATACGCAGTGGTTCATTGACGTGAAGTCATCGACATAAAGTTTTGCGTCACTTTGACATTTAATTCAGCTATAATTTATTTGGCAGAACGTTTGCGGGGTGAGCTTGTTTAATAATACAAACCTGATATTCGTTAACAATTATTAATATTTCCTGCAAGCCTTCCAGATGTAACAAGACCCGTAAATTGGTGAAATCCAACTCGATCATCTGTTCGACGGAGCCGTAGTAGCTTCTGAATTCCGGGCATTTCTTATCCACCTGTCACAAAATATTAATTAATTAAATAAATATATTAAATAAACTAAAAATTATATGAGTGTCCCACTATTATCATAAATTTGAAAGATTGGATGTTTGTTGCTCAATCATGCCGGAAGGAGTTAAAAGTAACGCATATACAGTATATAGTCTGGAATTAAACATATGCTAACACATAGGAACGTAGCGGTAGGACTCTTTGCAGAATCCGCCTGGATAAGTACTACACTTTTGGCAGTTATTCTACCGCCAAGCAATGTTAAAACATCGCTGTGTTCCGGTTTAAAAGGCAATGTTCCTAGTGAAATTACAGAACATATAGATAAAACCACTTATCTCTGGGTGACGAGCGCAACGCAGTGCTAGGTAAGGATTTGGACTCTTCATGTTCCAATAGCTGCGTGTCACTGTGCTGTTATGGGCAGGCATGTTACTTACCATCAAGCACATAACCTACTCGTCTCGTCATTCTGTACTTATTATAAAAAAAGGGAATTAGGCGATATATAAAAAACCTTATGTTGGATAGAATAAGGATTAGAATGTAACTTACATTGCTGTATCGAACAGTAAACAAGTACTGCTCCCTGGTCGCAGCCGGATTGTCTTCATCCGTTCGTGGCAACGTTTTCACCATATTGATAACGTCATAGCCCACTCTATGATGCTGCATATCCACGGCACCTAGTTTCACTATGGCCTCCAAGGTAAACGTCTTCTGTACGGCTTGGAACTCGAGCAGAGATAGAGAGAATATAAGGAACTTGTCGTATTCTTTCGTATCGTCCATCGTTTTTCGGTTCACGCTGAGGACTAATTCTGTGGAAAGAACAGAAATGGAGTAAGTTAGTTTTGGGTTTTAGTTTTTTTTTTTGATTCTGATTTTGTTTACTTTTTTAGGGTTCCGTACCCAAAGGGTAAAAACGGATCCAATTACGGAGACTTGGTTGTCCTTCCGTCCGTCCGTCTGTCACCAGGCTGTATCTCAAGAACGGTGATAGCTAGACTGTTGAAATTTTCACAGATGATGTATTTCTATTGCCGCTATAACAACAAATACTAAAAATAAAACAAAAATAATATTTAAGGGGGGCTCCCATACAACAAACTTAATTTTTTACCGTTTCTTGCTCGATTAGTCCGTCTCGAGCAAACTAGACGGCACCACTAGTAAAAATAAAACGCGATATTGAATTTGTCGTCAGAACCATGAGGCAAAAAGTAAATTTTTATAGAAACTTCTTGCCTGTCTACGGAAATTGCGATGTATAAGGAATTCCGGATAAAGCCAAAGAGGTTTTCGCCGTTTATTTGCTAATGGTACGGTACCCTTCGTGCGGAAGTCCCACTCGCGCTTGGCCGGTTTTATTTAGGGACATGGTTTGCATTTGCTTGTTTCGAATTGTAGTGCAATAAAGGGCCCATCACTCTAATCTAGTTATTGTTATACCTGTGGGTTTGACTTCATACTTTTATTAAAACCAGTTTTTTTTGTGAATTGGTGGCGTTTCCCTGTGGTTACAATCTTAGATCTTAGTGTCTTTAAATCGAGATCGAATCAGTTTCTTCTAAGTAAACATTGTAGATTGCATTGTCGCTTAACATTACGCGAAATGGCGGTCAAGTGTATGTCCTATACTAGTTTAAAAAAACACCTATAACGACCCATTGTAATATACAAGCATCCTCTTGCCGTATTATATCATTGTCTTCTATCATGTGATTCTATCATGTGTGTGAATGATACCAATGAGGATTCATTGGTATCATTTAATCATAAAAATTCAAAATTACATTAAAAAACAAAATATATTAAATAGTAGGTTAGATATCATACATAAAGATACGTTTATAAACAAAATATCGTCATCGAGCCGTATAAGAAGGAGAATTGGTATCATTTTATTCTTATGAGATAAATACGTATACTAAGCTCCTTTTCTTACTTCACTGTTCTGTACTTTACTGTCGCTTTTTGTGGGTTAGATCCTTTTTGCGTATCAACGTCCAATTCGTACCTTTCATGATAAAGAAGGCCTCAACTTCGGTGAGCTGAACGGTCTGTTCGTCCACTTGTCTCTCCTTCGAGCGGGCTGAGTCTCGCTTCTGTTTTTCAGCCGGGTCCAGATACTTCAGCAACGATAAACTTGAACCTTTCGATTCACTTGCCTGATTTGCAAAAGATTTACATTAGCTACTATGAATATATTTACACTACGAATATTTAGTTATCATACAAATTACAGGGTCTAGAGATAAATCAACTGATATTTCTGGTTGAAGAGCGCAGTGCAGTGCAAGATAATTATTTGAGCTCTTCATGTTCCAATGGCTGCGTGGCACTGTGCTATTATGGGCAGGCCTGTTGCTTAACATTAATTCCGTCAATCTGTATTTTAAAAAAATACAATTTAAGCAAAGAAATGACATATATAATCATTTTTTAGAACATAAATTATGCCACCTCTCTGTATATACTAGTCGAGGTGGAAACGTAACTTGGTTGACTCAGTGTTCATATTTTATGCACTTTAGCTTTGCCTTACGAATTCACCGAAAGCCTTAACTTTCTTTACTATAGAAATAAATTCGGTGATAAGATGCAGAGATAATTTTTAAGTGCAAACTAGTTTCACAGATGTGAATGTCTTTAAAAATGTCTCTTTTCAGCGTTGTACTTTGGTACAGAAATAATAATAACATTAGCTTGTCGCATCTAGAAATATCTGCATTAACTGCTTCATTGAATAAAAGGATTTTTAACTTGGAACGGCGCAGTGGCGCTAGGATACGAAATAAGTAGTATAAAAATAAAGTAACTTGATTGATGGCATACTATAAAGCTCAGGTATTGTTTCCAACTCAAATAGTCTATGTGTCACTTAAAGTACATTATAAGTTATGTAAAATATAAACTGCTCTAATGAATAGTGATGCGAAAATATAAAACTCTACACTACAGTGTACCTGATACACATTTTTAAAAACATAAAGTGGGGCTGTTTTAATTATATAACTAAGGCTATCGTAATTAAGTGATATCAACGTAAAGAACAATACATTGCTATACATATTAAAAGAATGTAAGGAGTGCCAGCAGTTGCTAAACTGCAATAAATCGGTTTTATAAAAAAAAATCTTCAATCGCAGAACACGCTATCCAGAACGCTCGAAACGCATAATTTTTTTATTTTAATTTTAAGAAATTTGGACCAATAAAATGTCATATATATCACAATGAGCCAATTTCAAAAAAGACAAAAAATGTATGCAATAAAATTATCTAGTGTCCGACCGGAACAAAACCAAACTTTCAGCCCTTCGGCGTTCAGTTACAGAGACAAAACGGAAATCAAAACTTACATACACATTTTAACATTTCTATATTACATTTTTATTCTTATAACCTAGTGTTTTTTTGCAATTTAGGTTGCGATTAATTCCTATGTAATGTTTTCAATATGAGTTCAAGTCGCGAAACTTAAAAAACTATATTTAAAGCGGCCTTTTTAAATCGTTGATCTAAGTTGAAGTCAAATAGACTACAGGCCCGTGAACAAAATTTACGGGTCAAATGAACCACCAGGAGACCTACATAATTATGTAGAATGATAGAATGATATAAAGTAATAATATTCAGCACTATGCCGTCACTTGTAAGCTGTCCAACTGAGTACAGTTGAAGAGGGGGGGGTTCCAATTCTCGATCATTTCTCCTTTTCGCATGATTTTTGTACGGCGTTGCGGAATAAGGCCCTGCCCACACATGCTACTTTTTGCAGCAAAATCGCGTGATTTAGCAGCTAACGCGGAAACGCGCGCTTTAGCAGCTGAAGCGGAAACGCGCGATTTAGCTGCAAAAAGAAGCTGCATCGCGATGCAGCGACTGTTTGCGGCTGTTTGCGTCTGTCGCGGCCGCCGAGCAATTGTTCCGTTTAGTGTTGCTAACTTGGATTTTTAAAAAGTGTAGACAGGTTTAAAAATACATAGAGTAATATTATATGGGTTAAGTTACCTGAAATAAATTATGTAAAGTTTATAGAACTGCGTACTTTTTTTTTTGAAGTAGTAAGGTAGTAAATGTAGTGTACCAATGTAGTTAGGTGCAGGGTTTTTAACTTGTCTGTGTAGGATTTACGTCGAAGAGTATGAGTAGTGGCCATATTGTCGCTTTTCTTTGCAGACTTTCAAGTAAATCGATATCTTTTTTGAAGTAGTCCTCACATATGTTTCATAAATTTTAAGAAACATTTCTACAGTTATAGATTGAAAGGAATCAGAATGACGTAAAGAAAATAGTTCGCTTTCTGTACAATTGCAGAAATGTGTTCTTCGCATTTTAAATTTAATATTTTAAAAAGCCTTTACTAACAAAACTTAAATACAATGAGAACTACACTACTTTACATACCTAACTAACTACTTACACTAAGCACACCTGAATTATCCATAGACCAATGAAGGACTACAGATAATCAAGATATTCAAACCCACTACCAATCGGAAGCGTACCCAGCATGCTTGCAATAGTCATGCACAATAGTCATGCCATCAGGTCTTTTGCCATCGTCACGCCCAAGACGGTTCGAGTATGGCTGTTATAATTTAATGTAATTATAACACCGAGGTCTTTTTGCTAATTGATTGAGGATTTACAATTATATAAATTTATAACTTTACGATCATGGACGTACGCTGGAAAATAAATACCACTAAAGTGCATAACAACTTTTAATTTATTCCCGAGAATATTTTTATCCGTGTTAAGAACAGACATTAATAATTGTAGATATACGCTAAAAGCAAAAACACGTAAAGTTGGCCACACTGAATCGAAAGTGTAGTTTTGTTTAAATTTAGAGCAACCACAGTATAAAAAAATACCAGTAGGACGACTAGCTTTTTTCATTTGGGAGAAATGCTAACAGTGCTATGCTACTAGCGATAAGGCCACCGCTCGTAACACTAGTTTTATTGTTATTCTCTCCTGTATACGTGTTTTTTGTTTATGGTGTGTACGATAAAGAGTTCGTAGCTACTTTTGACTCTACTATATTAACGCTTTAATTATTATTTAGTTATTTATTGAGCAATTTACTGACCTAGTAGGGATTTTAACAATTTTTCAGAATTGTTTTTATTTCTTGAAGATTAACGCTTGTTTACTAAAAAAATAATGTTTAAAAATGTGTGTATTTTTGATGAGTATAATTACAATAGTAATGTAATTCTGATTTCTCCCGCTAAAACATTACCGGCTGACATGACGTCACTATCAGCAAAACATTGGCCATGATCTATGATTGCATGTCCAGTTTATGTGTTTTCGTAGGTACTTTTACTTGAATACAAACAATCAAAATCGTCGTCGCTAAGATCGCATACTATAATAAAAATGCAGAGAAGCAAAAAACTACTTAAAAAGGGTACTAATTATTATCTAAAATATAATAGACATACATTCTAACATATGCCCATGAACCTTCTTACATATACTAATACAAAGACAATGAATTCAAAATGTTATATAATAAAGATGTACGAGCTTCAATCAGATTTTAGCAAGCTTTCGACATAATCTACTGATTTTTGCCTTGAACTTTAAATACGGAAAGTGACGGAGCTTGTCTTATTTCCACGGGCATGGCATTCTACAACTCAACTGCTTGGAATGCAAAAGATTTGCCGTAGAATGTTTTGCAACGTGCAGAGGGCGCTTGCAGGGACAAATTATAGGTTGATATAAGATTACATGAGTGTACGCTACTGTTAAATGTAAAGCAGTCTTTCAGATATCGTGGTGTGGCAGTGTTAAATGAGCATTCTGAAGAAAGCAAATGGGGAACCACTTGAGCTGTAGGAAAAGAAATTAATAAACAGTTGCAAATTAGGTATTTGAAAACTTCCCAAGTCAGATCTTAGTTTTGAACCAATTATCTTGTGAGTACAGTTTCATTTATAATAATAAATAAATAAATAAATAATAAATAAATATTGGTGGACAATTCACACACAACACCATCTGACCCCAAACTAAGCACAGCTTGTACGATGGTGGCCAGATAGTTGATATAATACTTATATAGTTTTAAATATATACTTATTATACATAGACACACCCAGACACAGTGCAAACATTTGAATTCATCACACAAATATTTGCACTGGGTGGGAATCGAACCCACGACCCTCGGCTTCGCAGGCAGAGCTACTAACCACTAAGCCACAAGGCCAGTCAATTAGTTATTATGAATATATTTCAGGATCGCCCATTAAACTTTTCACTCAAGCACCCATTTAGATCTCACTTCTTTTGTTGTTCTGTAATAAATTCTATAAGTAATATTTAGTTTGATTTTAATTTCATATTTATATTTTTGATGGCATATTGTCGTCCTACTGGGTTTTTCATTATACTGTGACTGAGTCGCCTGCAGCTGCCGCTGCATCACGCTTCCGAAAAACGCGAGTCGCAGCTACTTTTTGAAGCGGGATGCAGCGACTAGATGCCTGTCGCAGCTTCTTTTTGAAGCAGGATGCAGCAGCTAGACGCCTGTCGCAGCTACTGAAAGTAGCTAGTGTGAACAGGCTGTAAGAGATTACTAGAGGTATGGAAACAATAAAACTTATAAATTATTTATGTATGTATGTATTTAAAACTATATAAGTATTATATCAGCTATCTGGCCGCCATCACACAAGCTTTGCTTAGTTTGGGGTCAGATGGTGTTGTGTGTGAATTGTCCACCAATATTTATTTATTTATATTTGATTTATTTTAATTTTAGATTTTAAATTATTAGTTTGTCGGAAAAAATTATGATGTCCCGACGATTTACAGAGTAAATTTGGTCATTTGATAATATACGGCATTGGTTCCATACAGTTTCAACGCCTTCTAATCCATTAAACGCCGTACAAAAATCATGCGACAAGGAGAAATGATCGAGGATTATTGGAAACCCCCCCCCCCCCCCCCGCTCTTCAACTGTACTCAGTTGGACAGCTTACAAGTGACGGCATAGTGCTGAATCGTATTACTTTATACCCTTCTATCATCCTACATAGGTCTCCTGGTGGTTCATTTGACCCGTAAATTTTGTTCACGGGCCTGTAGTCTAAAACAGATCCGATATTTTTTTATTCTTAAAACTATTAGAACGAATGGAAATTGGATGGATACTTTCGCGGTATACATGTGCCCCCTCCTTAAACTCTCTTAACAGTGAACATATTTTTGCGGTGTAAGTACATAACATTCCTATTTTTTTAGACACAAAATAAAAACTATTCTGCTACTGAAATTGATTATTACCATCAATACCACCGTTACATTCTCATTATCTTTGGAAAAAGTCGGTGGCCCTATAGCAGTACCGGTGACCACGTACGCAAATTGGTAACAAAACATCTTAAAAAATAAAAATTAAATCAATAAAAATAAAGAAGAACGAAAACCGATATAAAAAAACTGTAAGAAACGGTACCTTAAGCTGTGTGGTTTCCTCAGAAGTCGGTAATGGCATGCCGACTAATATCTCACATAATGTCAGTAATCTGAAAAATAAAATGGTCAATATCACCTACTGTAGATTAAATCAATATTTTTTTAATAAAAGAGTGACGAGACGAGCAGGGCATGTGCCTGATGGTAAGCAACATACCTGCCACATATCAGCACAGTGACACGCAGCTATGGGAACATGAATTCAAACAACAAATCATTACCTAGCAATGCACTGCGCTCGTCACCTAGAGATCTAAGTTGTTATATCTCTAAGCCCTGTATTTTTTCCGGAAACATTGCCCTTCAAACCGGAGCACAGTACCGTTTGCGCAATACTGCTTGGCGGTAGAATAACTGGCAAAGGTGTGGTACTTCCCCAGGCGGATTCTGCCAAGAGTCCTACCTCATAAATAGAGTGAGACAAACTATAATTATACCTAATGGGTTTGTAATTTTACGCGGTTTATTATAAACTGAAAGTATTTATAATTTTACGGTGACATAAATATATACGGATGTACATATACGTAACATAATCGTTTTTAAATAGATCTATTTTTAGTTTTTTTTAGGATATGCCATACCACCACACCATTACTATTAGTGCTTGGTGGTAGAGCAAGTGGCAACTTACTATACCACCAAGCAAAACATAAATATATTCTAGTTGAGAAAGTGTACATTTTCAGAGAGCAAAGAGAAAAAAAATCTGATATTTCTGAATGACAAGCTGATGAGCGTAGCGCAGTGGTGGTCAGTAATTTGGATTCTTCTTATTCAAATATTATTAAAAATACTTCAGAGGCGGTCCTATTTAAACTTAATCGAAATCGGTGAGCTTGTTTTTGGAATATCAACAAAAAAACTAATATTTGCTTTCATTTAGTCGAGTGCCTGAATTTAATTTTAAACAAAATTTAAGTTATTTTTTGTTTAAAAAATCATAATTTGAGAATTTTAGTTGTGTCTGACTCACCTGTCCTCAGAAGCACTGATAGCAATTTTCTCCAACTCGCCCCTAATTTTAATCTTAGGCATTCTTGGATCGTCGGTAATCAAGCACTTTGCTATCTGTATGACCAAGTTCGTGGGCTGCAGGAGATGCAGGGGTGTTGGCTCGTTGGACGCTATGGCGGAATGCCAGTCCTCTTCTTTCATTGCTATTACAATCTGCGAATAGGATAGAACCAAATTAAACCAGTTGTTTACATAAATAAATAATCTATGAATAGGACAGAAATAAATGAAACTGTAGGCTTAGGGGGTCATCCATAAATTACGTCACACGTTAAGGGGGAGGAAGGGGGTCTATGGGCTTTTGACGTAATTTATGAATCAATCATCACTGTGTCCCGGTTCAAAATGGCAATGTTTGCGGAGAAATTACTGGGCTAAGAGATAAAATATATTATTTCTCCAGGTGACGACTGCAGTGCAGTCACTAGGCAATGATTTAGACTCTTCACGTTCAAATATCGGCACTTGACTGTCATGGACAGGCTTGTTGCTGACCATCAGGCGCATCTCTTGCTCATATTGTCACTTTCAATTATAAAAAAATAGATAGCCGCTTATGAGTTCACATGGATACTGAATACCGTGTTTACACTTGAATAGGATGCATGAAGCTGCATCGATACGTGAACTCTCTCTACCATACAACCACGGTATATATCCTAGCATTCCTAGCAAACAATCTCACTATTTCACTGCTTTTTCATTTTTAAAACACAAAATATTATCTTACCTGCATTTGAGTAAGCCGTAGAATCATCTTATCGTAACTATGCCGAGTGATTTCTTTGAGGATTTCATCATCGGCCCGTCCTTCTTTGTACATCTTGTTGATGTCCAGGTCCCTCGACCGCGGTTCCGATTTGATACTGATGGCACCGAGCTTCACAACTGCGCATTGTTCGTTGCTGCAATAAAATTGCGGCAATTTAAAAAGTTAAACTTAAAAATGAATTGACGTTTTTTTAGTGGAGGAAATGCATTTATTCAAGCATACTCTTCCACCCGGGGGAGATGGTCCGTTTATATCGGGATAAACACCACGAGCGGTGCCCCTACCGAATAAAATCTCCACGGGGTGTTTCCACCCTTGTCGCTAAAGGCAACGCGACAACGGCGGGACTGCGGGGACGCCATCGCATTCTTCCGCGACCCGCTGCGGCTTACCCTCCTCCAGGTCCTCTTCTGGGGCACCCCCATCACCGGCGCACCATCACCAGCCGTAACCAACTCAGAGACTAGACGGTAAGTGGGTTCCAGACGCCCCCACGCCTAGACCCTTCTGTGATTCTTCTGCGACGGTTCAGGTTTGTGGTCCTACCGCCTATCATTTTTCGATTGCAGACGATTGGGAGAGCGGCGCACCGCAGTACCGGCACTCGTCTTACCCCGCGTTATCTAACGGTGGCGGGCAGGGAAAGCGACGCACCGTACCGCATCGCACTGTTCTCCCGCGGGCTCTACCTCTTACCTCATACCCAACATCGCGGCCCATTTCAGTTGCGCCGTTGCCCATACACCACGCATCCATGGCCGTATTGTCGTCTCCTTGTAGGCAAAGCTTAGACGAGAGGCCCCACCGTAAGTTTCTCTTAGCTTCACCGTAGGCGATCCGACGGCTACTGAGCCCTCGCCTCAACGAGGGAACTCTTCGGACGTGGTGACTGGTGAGCCAGCCTCACACGTGACGTTGTAGACTAACCCTACGTCTACACCTACCCACCTACTACAATCCTAAGTCTACACTTCAACCCAACCAGGGTTAGGTTCGTGGGTATTTTCCAAAAATACAGATGCTTCGATTATTTTTCAGTATCACTGGCTTTTAATGTGAAAGAAAACATTATGAGAGAACCGAAAAAATGCAAACACTTCTACTAGGTACTAGGATTTCTACTACGACATAGTAGTGAAATAGTTTATTTTACATAGACATTAGAGTTCAAATTCTTACCCTTTATACATCCCAGATTGCGGCAGGATAATGTACGAAGCGGCTATATCAACATCTATATCAATGAAAGTGTGATGATGTACTGCGTATTGCATACCCAGCGTGGATTTCTCCTTCATCTCAGATAATTTGTTCTCGGCGACTGCTTGTAAACTGAAAAAAAAATCAAGTAGGTACATGGTACATGTTTAATTTTCTTCAAAAAAACAAAACCAGACAAAAATAAAATGAAACTCAGACTAATCATAATTTTGTGACGTCAACTAAACGACACTACCAATAAGACAGCAAGGTTGCGGAGACGAAACGAAAATATCATCGATGTGAGCAAATTTTACATTTTTGTTGATTTTTCAAAGATTTTTAAACGGTTTAGCCGTTTTCGATAAAATTTTGCTGTTTTTTTTTGTTTGGTGTATTTATCATACTTTAGAGGTGACGAACAACAATACAATCAAATGCAACAAAACAAAAAATACAACCGAATTGGGAATTTCCTTAATTTTTGTCGTCGGTTTTAATTAAATTAAATAAAATATTATTTAATTATTATCATCTTCTTCATCATCGTCATCAGGAAAGCGCGGTCCGAAGGGGAGCCATTTCGCTGTCACCACCAAATGCCCACGGAAACCATAGTTTACATTACGGGTAGAAACTGACTTACGTAGTTAAAGCCGTAGATTCGGTGGGAGGTTTGAACACATTCACAATTTCGATGACAGTTTGAGCATCGTACACGATTTGCAGTGGACGAGCTGACACTTTCACCCTTTGGTCGCATTTTCCATCTGAAAACAAACTTACTTCAGATATGCTCTACACACGGGATGTGATAAAAATATATTTTTTAAAGTAAAAGGTGACTTCAAATTTTGCGCGCTACGTTCATTGGATCTGTTTTTTTTTTTAGTACGCTTGCACCAAAATTTGTTTCGTGAACATAAATAAATAATATGTATGTGATGAATTGTGAGAGTTATGGGCATTTTAACTGTGGTTGATGAGTTGATCGAAACTTACGGGAGTAATTACATACAGGTGCACACAATTTAAAAATTTGTTAAAATTATTTAAATCGTCACTTACCTAAAGGATTTTTTTCGAACACAACATTGAGTAGGTTGGAGTTTTCAGTGATTTCTTTGGAAGTGACGAGTCTTGGCTCGAAGTCTCCTTGTGTCACGCCGGTAACTGTGAATGTGTGCATTTGCACATCCACTCTGTGAAATTAAAATAATTTGTGAATTTCGCAACATTTCAGTCTGTTTTAAAATGAAAAAATTACACAACAACAAATGATAATCCAAAGCGTAAACAGACAATTTTGTGTTCCCATATCTGGGAGGCTGGTCCTCGACGCCTTGTCCCAAAAATAGAGAGTCAAAGCTACAGTCTTAGCATGCTATTTCACTTATCCTATATGCCTCTAACGCGCAAGTCCCGCTCTTCGCTCTGCTTTATTGCCGCCGCTCCAACAACGCTCCAACGCTACGCCTCTTCACTAGCATGTCGGAGACACGAATACATAAGATTGTCCCTTACAAAAAACTGCTCAAAGGGGCAAAAAAGTTTTCACTTCAAATACCAAACGTTCTCGAAACTACCCCATAACGACTTTGTTAGTATCTGCTTATAATATGTCGAACTGAAATGTCTACCAATAATTTGAAAAAATAAAAAAATATTATTGGTGGACATTTCATAACACCATCTAGCTCCAAACTAAACAAAACTTGTACTATGGGAGCCAGATAGCTGATATCATCATTATCCACAGCCTTCTCTATCCCACTGCTGGGTATAGGCCTCTCTTTTCTCATGTCATCTTCCTCGGTCCTGTGCCAATCGAGTCCAGGTTCGACCCGCGATAGAAACGATATCGTCGACCCATCTCGCAGCTA
The DNA here is from genome assembly GCA_963693475.1 of Ectropis crepuscularia. Taxonomy (NCBI): domain Eukaryota; kingdom Metazoa; phylum Arthropoda; class Insecta; order Lepidoptera; family Geometridae; genus Ectropis; species Ectropis crepuscularia. Next base: position 13,044,240 of record OY856346.1, read on the forward strand.
AACGTTCTACACTCCGCTTACCTTGCTTCGGCCACCACTCGGTCACTATTCTACTCCAATTATTATAGCTAATAGAGGTATAATGCTTATATATTTTTAAATACATACATACAACAACAATAGTAAACTTCGACTCACCTAAGAGCGTTAGCACTGGGCCGTTGATTCAAATCCAAAACAACATTGTCGACGCAAGCTCTCAATATCTCTACTTTATCCATCACAGAGACCTGAAGCCGGTCTAGTTTGAAGTGGCTCTCTATGGCGACGTATTCAGTGGGCAGATGCAAGGGAGCCGTGTTCTCTTGGTAGTCTATGGCACGGAATAACTTCTCTTTCTCGTCTGGCGTCATGGCGTTTTGGAATTGTTTCACTGGAAAACATCATGTCTATTAGTTTAATGAAAAAAAAACAAAGCGAATTAATTAAATTTTACAGCAGTTTCAAAATGTGAACGAGGCCATATAAAAAAACCTAGCTTTCCGTAATCACTCGTTCGTCTCTTGAGGCTTGAATTCGGGCAAGTTAGGATAAGCATACTGTAATGTTCAAGATCTGGCCCAGATGCCCAGTCTTGCTAATCTGACGATTTGCTTTGAGTCGTAAAGAATCTAGGGATCAAGATCAGACCGTGTGCTACATTCCAATACAGAGTTTACAGTTAAAAATCTCCCAGCATATATGTCTCGAGAAATAAAGTTATATAATATAACATAGGGTACACTTTTATTACTGGAAAATGACAGGAACGGGAATTACGCTGTTAAGACCACGAGGCCCTGCCAGTAATAAATAACTCTTTTAACTAATTAACTAAGATATACTATGTGTAATTGCATACTATAATAATTTAACTGTGTTCTAAATTTTAAGCATGAGCCGACGTCGTTGAGCAACAAACCTCTAACTTCTACATTTATAATATTAATAGGATGGTATGAAATAAGTACATACTGATGGCAGTTCCTTCTGCGTGCTCGTCGTCCTTCGAGCTGGCGCCGCCCCACCAACCAGAGAACCAGCCGCGGGTTTTCTTTGCTTCTTCTTCTAATTTGCCTAACCTTTCCACCTGAAACACAAATTTTACGAGTTTCTAAAGCTTTCGTATATGCTGAACGGCACTCACATCTATATATATAAAAATTAATTGCTGTTCGTGGGTCCGCTAAAACTCGACAACGGCTGGGCCGATTTGGCTGATTTTGGTTTTGAAATGTTTGTGGTGGTTAAGGGAAGGTTTAAACGGTGAGAAAATATTTGAAAAGTCGCGAAAAAGATAGTAAAAAACAACAATTTCATTTTCTCATATAAACTGTTCTACATAATTTTCAGTCAAACATTTTACATTACCGATCAAACATTTGACGTTGCCGATCAAACATTTTTTTTTTTCGAGAGTTTTAATCAAAGAGTTTAATGTATAGTTTTAATCAAAGAGTTTATACGTTTTTAAAGTGAAAACTTATAATTTTGCCATCTAACTGTACTTCTTTCTGGTGTTATGATGAATGAAGAGGTTTATATTTTACTTGGAAATTAACACAATGTGCAGTATTTACGAATAGGTGCCGTCTTGTAGATATATCAAAAGACAAATTTGACTGGCCTCGTGGTTCAGTTGGCAGTGTGACTGCTCACTGGGAGGTCAAGGGTTCGATTCCGACTCAGAAAGAACATATTATGCGTGTTAAACCAGACACAGAACAAACCTGTATGCGTTTGTTCTGTCTCTAGTTGTTCCTTTGTTTCATAAGTATGTATTTAGATCAACTATCTATTGCTATCTAAAATTTACAAAAAAAGAAGAATTATTTTATTATGGTTAGAGGGCCGGAGTCTTCTATTATAGGTGTTAACGCCAAATAGCTATTGTTGTATGAGCAGACATTTCATATGTTCCGCCTCCCTTTCCTACCATATTTCACCGCCTATCCGTCCTCTTTGACGAACTGACCCGTCGCACGAGCATCGTGCGAAGATCTTCACTTGAATAAGTGTGTTAAGAACCGTTACGGGGGTGTGACGTGCTCCCTGTTAATAATTCAAAAACTATAGAAACTACAATGTTCTGTGCTATATTTGTGACCTATTGGAGGAGACCTGGCTTGCTAGCCTATACTTAGGCGGCCGCCTACTGGATGTTCCCGAGCTGCGACGTAGATTTCGTGAGTCCTACTTCCTCCTTTTCTTTTTCCTGCTTATGAATTTGTCTGTTCGATTTACGTGTAAGATTAACTTGGGGATCGCGATATTCGCGCATTCAACAGGTATACTTTTGCTTAAAAGAAGACTGTAACTTGTTTCGAAAGTTTACTGTTTGAAAGAAACAAATATATTGTATTTGTATCTAGCTTCCATAGTATCAACTTTGCTTAGTTTGGGACTATATATGGTGAGGAGTGAAAAAGTGTCAACAAAAAATAAATATCAACTTCATCCATACCTCCAATTCGATCCTCTGCCTGATTACCACTAAGTTCAATAGATCGAGGGACTTCTCAGCCTTCGTGATCGTAGCTTGTTGATCCCCAGACACTTTGCCCTTGTTGCTCAGCATGCACTGGTAAGCGTTAGCATAGTCTTTGCACAGCCGTCGGTGGGATAGCATGTGTGTCCAATCCCAGTTCCGACGGCGTCGCTTCACTTCTTCCTCTAGGATGCATTTGTATGCGTAGTGCCACCATTCCTTGTAGTGACCTCGGTACTTTTGCAGATCTGGGCGGTATTTTCTAGAAAAAATGTAAGAAAATATTGAAGAAACGTAACAGAATCCGAAACATGAAAATCAAATACAATGATTTTCAAGTTTCGGGTTTTCTGAAGGCGCATTTTATCCTATTAATTTGTTATTTCTAAACTAAAAGATAATATATGTCTATATCTCTAGATAAATAAATAATTTAGATTTGTATGGATGTTCCTTGCTCAGCCGTTCCGCTAAACGGATCGGGTTGAAATTTAGAACAGAGATAGATCATTTATACTCTGGAATACCACACAAGCTACTTTTAATTGCAGGAAAATAGCGGGGACGGAAACTGCGTAGATAAATCCGCAGACGCTGCTAGTACCTGTTATATTTTTGTTTACTCAGCTCTAGCAACGAAAGTGTGCAATTATTTGCAAGAATCGAACCTTCACTTAAAGCAATGCAGCTTCATTAGTTAAACAAATACTCAGAAATCCTTTTACAAACAGCACACATAAGAACCAATATCGTAAGACTAGCAGCGGCCCGCGGTTTTAGCTACACAGTTCCCGTTACCGTTATTTTTTCTTGTGCTTCAAATTTCAACCCGATCTATTCAAAGATCCCAAGTACCGACGTGATTGATCGATAAATACATAATTTTCACAGTTATGATATTAGTAGGATTGAAGTTATCAAATTAACGGTAGATAAGCCAGCAATTTAGTCTTGCTTTTAAAGGTACTTACAATATATTTTACGGTTAAACTAAAGTGCAACAAAAAAGCAGTAATTGGGACAGCTGATAGAAGTGGAAAATTTGTAACTTAAAATTTTAGTATCAAACTGTACTAATGTTCCACAATACTTCACCTGTATCACTACAGATATAATGCGCATGTCAGGGACTCGAACTCAAACGATTTCACCCTTCCAAAGCCGTACCGCTTCGCTACTCCACCGCCTCTTCGAAGATACGCCGCTGTCACCGTCTGACATAAGATCGTCGCGAACCCATAAGATATTCCCATACCAAAAATACTTAGATAGATAGATAGATAGATAAACTCTTTATTGCACTTACATAACAAAGAAAAATACAGAAAAAATAAACTTTAAAGTAGCAATTGGCGACCTTATCGCTGAGAGCGATAAGCGATCACTTAACATGGGTAAACAAATTAATATTGTTTTTAAACTTTCGCGATTTGAACACAAAGTGTTGTGTGTCGTGGTGGCAGCACTGCGATTTTTGAAGACCAAATGAGGGTAGATGGAGATTTCCCAATGAGACGACCCGCTTTCTTCAGTTTTCTCGTGACCACGGAGTTAGTAACGCTGCCGAAACGTCGAGGTAATTAAATGAGAGTTTTGATCGTTATTAACTTCTTACGTGGCATGGGCCCACCGGTGGAATGCCGAGTTCCTGTTAATTGTAATCTAAATTCCTGTTGATTGAGTCTTAATTCCTGTTGATTGAGTCTAAATTTGCTCAACTGGGCCTTCTTCCCGAATCCATAACAGGTGAAACCCTGTAAAGTGTATACATCACGGCTAAACCAGTATTTACTAAAAAAAATAGTACCTGAAAGGAGCCTGCTTGTTCATCCTGTCCATAGAGTCAGCTAACAGCATCATATCTTGATACTGTGCCTTGTTCAGGCTCACTGATAGCTGTTCCATGTGGAGGGTCAGTATCACTTTGGGTATGCTGAACTTGGGCGTGTCTCCTTCAGGTTTGGGGTTCAATTTCAGTTTCGCCGTTGCGTTTATTGGACCCAAAGCTAGAAAAGAAATACTCGTATACGTGAAAATGTTTTTAAATTGCAGCTGTTCCAATGTGTGTTTTCAGAATGCAAATTTACCTGTCACGTATATAGTTCTCAATTTTGCCAATAGTGGCGCTAATGCTTCATTTTGTTAAGAAGTAGAATTTTAATATTAAAAGATATTTAACAAAATCAAGCATTGGCGGCCACAATTGGCTAAATTGAGAACTGTCTTTGAATAATAAAATGATGATTACAAATAAATTGATTATAGTAAACACAGTGACAGCAGACAGACAGCAGCAGCTGACTGTATCTTTTTCGCTCGGGCACACTCGGTGGTCCCGAGTTTACCCGAACGAATCTTTCACTTCCGAACGTGACAATCAGCCTCAATCACAGCCTACGAAAAAATCTGTGTGTGGTGCGCCAAAAGAAGTCTACATGATGCACAAAGCAAGTAACAAACTATTTTATTTCTTACCGTATTGATAAAATGAAGGTTTGAATGATTTTGTAGCGATTTCATTTTGTAACCTGGTTTTGATTGACGCAGACTCAGTTTTCGAGTAAAGCTCTGTCGTTGGGTTCCAGTAAATCGCCAGTCCTTCAAGACTTAGAATCTGGTAAACAAATAAAAAAAAATTTTTGAATTTAATCGTCTATGTGTGGGGCATGATTTAAATATGTAGCAATTTAGCTTACTTTTTATTAGTGCTGAATTTCAAAATAATTACATTTCTAAAAAAAACTGTTAAGGACTTGTAACTTGTAACGTGAACTCATTCTAATTCATTGAATTCAGTATTGTGTGATAATGGCTAAGTAGGTAAGCTAAGTAGGTACTTAGAATACTCTTGACCCGAGTTTTAATCTTTTCGATGCTGTGACAGGTTTTTTAGGCTGACGCCGCATGTAGCTTTTTTATATAAAGTGAAGTGATGTTCAAGAAATATCTATTTGAATGGATATTAAAAGATGTTTTATTTAACTCTTGGTTTTATCATTTAAGGAAACAGATTCAGTATTAAGTATTCAACTACTCAACTATTCATAGTATGTATGCAAAAAATAACAGGATAGCATTTTTTAGTAACAGATTTACATTTGACTTTAATTGCCCTTTCTAAGGTCTAAGAAGAAGCACACATCCCCAAGAAATACCCATCCCTGAAATAAGTCTTAATTCAATTCACAAATAAACAATCTTTGCAATATACTTTAACTTTAAAGTGGAATTCTGATTCAGTTAGATAGCAACAAATAACAATGGGATAGCGTGTGTTTTTTTATTAGTATAGGACATACATTTGGCTTTAACTCATCTTATTGGTATAGTTAAGGTCTAAACAAATGTAGCATGCTTGCCCAAAAATACCAATGCACTCTTAAATATTACGTAATTCAATTCACTTTGATCATTCCGGATTACTCTATTTTGTGACAGCATTTTGACCGGAAATAAATGTTTGTTTCGAAACAAATATTCCTAAAATTACATTCTAAGGTCTCAAATGTCGAAACTGATTTTTTTTTAAGACTATAGTGAAAACGTTACCTTGAAAATCTTAGTAACAGCCTCTTGTATGACAGTCTGCTTCCAATTCTCATCGGTCGTGTGGACGGATAAGTTGTGGAGGGTGATTCCGAAGGAGAAGGGCGCTTTGGGATTCGTTATGCTGTCTTCATATCGTATGTGGATCTCGGAAATCTTCAGCTGGACGTTCTTGATGATTTGTGTAACAAGCTTTTCCACGAAAGTCTCGTCTAATTTGTTTTCATCTGAAAAAAAATAGATAGGTAGATGGATTAATTCTCTATTACACTTAACTTTAAATACACAACAAATACTTAAATAAAATACACAAAAACCTAAAAACTAAAATGAAAGTAGCGACTAAGACTAAGTAGCGGCGAAGTAAAATTGGCGACTTTATCGCTTTAAGCGATATCTTCCGTGGCAATCGAGGGATGGAAAGAGATACGAAAATAGGAAGACGGGAGGAGAGAGTCAAGGCCATAATCCACCACGCTGGCCCAGTGCAGGTTGGTGAATGACACATGACTTCGAAAGATTCTAGGCACATGTCGGTTTCCTCACGGTGTTTTCCTTCGCCGTTTTTAAGTCAGCGGCATTACGCACATGACTTTGAAAAGACAGTGGTGCGCGTGGTTTTGAACCCGGGGAACATGATTTGTCATTAGCTAGATTTAAAGTGCGACTCGCATTCTTACCAAGAATCCACCACCCAAAGTATGTATGTATCTTTTATTTAGTGTGATATGCATAACAAGCCGTCAATCCACCGTAGCAACAATCTGTTAGCAGTATCATGGTTGGGATGCTACAGCTACAACACAAATGAGACGTATAACCGCAATAATCTATTGTCTAAAAAAAAAACGTTTTTTTTTTCTACTCCTGCACGAAGGGTTCCTTATCATTAGCAAATAAACGGCGAAAACCACTTTGGCTTTATTCGGAATTCCATATACATCGCAATTTCCGCAGAAAGTTGTTTTAAAATTTTGATTCTTGCCTTATGATTCTGACGACCAATTCAATATCGCGTTTTATTTTTACTAGATAGTGGCGCTATCTAGTTTGCTCGGGACGGACTAATCGAGCAAGAAATGTATGGGAGTATGGGAGCCCCTACATCAAACTAGATTTTTTACCGATTAATTACACATTTACACCTTAAATATTATTTTTATTTTATGTTTAGTATTTGTTGTTATAGCGGCAATAGAAATACATCAACCATTTTCAACCAACCCAACATCAACATCCAACATCAGTTCCATTTTTACCCTTTGGGTAAGGAACCCTAACAAAAACCGACTTCAATTTCAAATTAAATTCTGACACTCCACCAAATTTCATAAGAATCTATCCCTATATCGTCAAAATATACGAAAGCAAACACGCTTAAAACTAAAAAAAAAAACTAAAAACACGTTTTTGCATTTCAAATAGCCAATCCACCACCTTGGAACGGCCGCCATGTTGGATTTAGGTTATGTGCTTATTTTTTTCGTATCCCATTCAACAAACCCTTTCATATAACACCCATATCATGGGGGTGCATTTCGAATAGCCAATCCACCATCTTGGATGTCCGCCATATTGGAATTGTAATGACGTTTCTTAGCTAGTCATGTATTGTCATCAGAACTCATAGCATATTCAAAATGTCATCCTAATCGAAGACCGGGAAGTGGGTCAAATTAAGATTCCAAGATTTTCTTACATACGTATGTAGTTAGTTACAAGTGAAGCATCTTGGGGAGGCCGCCATATTGGATTTGTACTGACGTTTCTTAGCTAGTCATGTATTGTCATCAGAACTCAGAGCGTGTGCAAAATTTCATCCTAATCGAAGACCGGGAAGTGGGTCAAATTAACATTCCAAGATTTTCTTACATATATAGTTAGTTACAAGTGAAACTAATAAAAGCGTGTTAAAAAAAGAACCATCAAAATCGACTGACAATTGGCGGCGCTATCGTGGAACATACATACAAAAAAAACATACAACCAAATTGAGAACCTCCTCCTTTTTTGAAGTCGGTTAAAATAGACTAATGTAGTGTTCACACAGAGGCGATCCGAAAGCGATAGCGAGACGATATTTTTTGTAATATTCGAATTTGTATGCGACCTGACACACAGCAAGCGGGCGCGATCCCATACTCGGTATCGGATCGCTCTCGCTATCGGATCGCTATCGCTACCGGATCGCCTCTGTGTGACCTGGCCTTAAGTTGGTGTGTAAACTATGGGATCCTTAGTTTCTTTCCTTAACCATTGGCTTGTTTTGTAGTACCTACATGATACATAATATTTATGTTAATTTACAGGGTTAGCTTAGTTCGGGGCTAGATGGTGTTGTGTGTGAAATGTCCACCAATATATGTATTTATTTGTAACGTAAATATCCATTCCATGCTTACGTTGCTTTTGAAGTTGCGTGCTCAAAACGATCTATTCTGCTTATTACTAAGTCGATAGACGTTAAAAATGAAAAAGTACGCTATTATCAATAAACACTGTTTTATTTACTAGAGACATCGGATATTCACAAATAAACCACAGTTCATTGTGAATTTTGTGAGTTTGTGAATAGTGAATACTCACTATACTAATACTAAAAAAAGATTTTTTAACAATAATCGGTTTGCACTTGATCGTCATCTCGCCTGATGTTAAGCGACGATACGGTCTACTATGGAACGTGCTTTCCTTAGAAGTAAGTAACCAATTCACTCTCAACTTGACGATTGTATCCATCGGCAAAAACCCTCTCAGGCAAAACGCATTTCACAGCCTAAACATTCTTATTATGAAACTGGACTCTCCTCTGGTCAACTCCTTATTTCTTTCGTACAACATAGGTATGTACTCGGTGTGTTTTGTGTTTCACTACTACTCGTATTTCGTATTTTTTTTGTATAGTATAGAGTGACGAGACGAGCTCCATATGGTTCGTTGCCATTCACAGTTCCATGATAGAACTACTGATAATAATTTACAACATTAGTTCCATTAAAAATGGATCTTGAAATAATGGAACTAGTATCACCATAGACATGGACGTGATTGTAAGTATTAACATGCCTGCTCAAAACAGCACAGTGACACGCAGCTATTGGAATACGAAAAGTTCAAATTATTACCTAGCACTGCAGTGCGCTCGTCGCCCTAAGATATTATGTTTTATATCTATGCCCTGTAATTTAACTGAAAACATTGCCGCTCAAACCGGAACAATGATATTTTCACATTACTGCTTGGCGGTAGAATAACTGGCAAAGGTGTGGTAGGTATTTGGTACAGACGGACTCGGCAAAGAGTCGTACCACTACATATCTATAATACCTACTTGTAATGATTTATTCGTGAGGTACGAGTACGTTAGATAGAACATAAATATTTTATTTACAATAATCAAGGTCATCATTGGGAGGAAACATAACGATCACATCACGTCATCGTTCCATACGGTAGGTCTACCGCCTAACTCTAAAGCTTTCGGAAAGCGTGAGATGTCTTCATTGCATTTGTAATGTAATGCTTTCATCTAACAGCGATCGCCTAACTAATGTTGCTTTCAAAAATCTATCGTGTCTTCGCAGATTAAAAACAATTGAAGTAAGGCATTCGTTATTACGTTTCGAGACCACGTAATCGGTTTCGTCAAACTAGACAATGCGAAAATATTTTATGAGTTTATTCAACAGTTAAAACGTCAAAAAGCATCGGTTGATACTTCGAATTACTAGATTTGCTATAAATCTGTTTTATTTCCATTTATTTAGGTCAATATAGAAGTGCATTATTAGCATTACGATGAACCGAAGATAGGAAAAAAACAAAAAACGGAACGCAATATTTGTCAATTACTCTAAGTGTTCCCACCGTATTTTTAAATTTCTTCCTAGGGTTTATTTCTAAAAATCTACATAAATTTCAAATATCCGTAATTAATAGAAAATCGTCGTTTTTCTTTTCAAACTCAGTGAAAACATTTAAAAATAGAAGTTTTCATCGCAAGAAAGTGTCACAAGTTACCTATTCTTCGCCAAAGTTAATTGTAGTAAAAAAAATACCCACGTAAGCCTAGCATTGTTTAGATATATTTGGCTGGCAACATTGTTTTTGTGTATACTTTTCATAACCTCCATCTGAGGTAAACATTTACAATTTAGATTTATGATAAACAATTATAACATAATATAAATATCTAATATATTAATTGTTATTGTGATATTTACTTTTTAAAGTCATGCAGTTCGTAAAGTCTTGCTTCAGGAATCTAGCTAGCGATTCCCTATAAAAACGACTTCGGCGATGACAAAAACAAGTATTTGTACACTGTATTTCATGAGGTATGTAATGATAATAGGTAAATTTTAATAGTGTCAATCGTTGTTAAGCTTGTTTTCACATTTCGTGAGGTTGTGGGTTCGAATCCCGCTTACATCTCTGAGTATTATTCTTAGTGGTGATGTACCTATACGTAAGTTTGTCATAATTTTTCCAGAGTCCCAGCAGTAGCATGCATTGAGCTGTCCATGTTATGCTGCCAATATTAGTATAGACATAATGTTTGTCGAGGCGGCGGCTCTGAACTGGTGTCTTTAGAAGTGATAGGTAGATGTTCCCCTTGGTAAGCAACACACCTGCCCACAACAGCACAGTGTCACAAACCTATTGGAACTAGAGTCCAAATCATTACCTAACACTGCACTTGTCACCCAGAGATACCTATTAGATGATTATCTCTAGGCCCTGTGATTTCTGTGCAAACTTCACCCTCCCAAAGTGATACATAATAAACTTGTAAGTAATGAAGTAGTCCTGATTCTGTTCGCACATTACTGCGTGGCGGTAGAATAACAGGCAAAGGTGTTGATTCCCCAGGCAGACTTTTATGTGCTTGATGGTAAGCAACCTGCCTGCCACATAAAATCACAGGGACACGCAGCTATTGGAACATGAAGAGTCCAAATCATTACCTAGCACTGCGCTCATCACCCAGATATCTAAGTTGTTATATCTCTAAGCCCTGTAATTTTTCTGAAAACATTGCCTTTCAAACCGGGACACAGACTTGGCAAAGTGTTACCACTAGATCAATAAGTTACATGTTAAAAATAAAAGTTCTTTGTTTCAGATATATCTATTGTTATGCGTTATGGTTTGTGGTGGCCGATATATTCTCTGAAACCATCTCGACTCCCAGAACACCTTCTGACCTTCCTGAAGTGATGTCGCTGATTTATTAAAACAAATATGTTAAGTGTGATTGTCAAAGTACTGAAAATTAAATTTATCTGTTGCATCAACAACAATAACAATCAATATTGTGTTTTAATTATTTTTTTTGTATCCTTAATGAGAATTTTACTGTAGAATACCAATGTTATGATTTCTTAATGATCCATGAATCTACACAGATTGATTTATCTGTGTACATTCATGGAGAAGAGTGAGATAATGCCTGGTGGTAAGCAACCATACAACTATTGAACAGGAAGAGTCTAAATAACTGCCTAGCACTATACTTTACTCAGAAGTGGTTTTGTCCCAGCCGTCTCTACAAAAAGTCCTAACCATACTTAACCGTCAACACCTTGAGATTGAGATGTAACAAGGTTTTCTATTACAGTTATTAATATTGGTGGTGGACATCTCACACACAACACCATCTAGCCCCAGATAGCTGATATAATATTTATATCAGATGTACCAACAAGAATAACAAATATTATTGTTTTAATAAATTTTCTGTATCCTAAATGAGAATTTTATAGTAGTACACCAATGTAATGTTTTATGAATATACACAGATTAGTTTAATCTGTGTAGATATATGGAGTAGAAGAGAGATGAGATAATGCCTGATGGCAAGCAACCATACAACTATTGAACAGGAAGATTTTCTATTAGTTGTTAATATTGGTGGTGAACATTTCACAAACAACACCATCTAGCCTCAAACTTAGCAAAGCTTGTATTATGGGTGCCAGATAGCTGACATAATCATATTATATAATACTAATATATAAGTATATATTTAAAAAATGCATACTTATTATAGGTACATAGAGAACACCCAACCACAGTACAAATATTTGTACTGTGTGAGGATAGAACCTAGAACCCACAACCCACAGCTTCACATGGCAGACTTACTACCAACGTACCTCTCTACTTAGTCTGTGCTACCAACTAAGACACCAGCAGCCATACTATCCTACTAGCTGTTCAAACCGAATATGATGTTTGCTCTTTTTTTTGACTGCCCTCGTGGCTTAGTTGGTAGTAGCTCTGCCTGCGAAGCCGAGGGTTGTGGGTTCGATCCCCACCCAGTGCAAATATTTGTGTGATGAATTCAAATGTTTGCACTGGGTCTGGGTGTTTATATGTATAATAAGTATGTATTTAAAATTATAGCTTTGCTTAGTTTGGGGTCAGATGGTGGAGTTGTGTCTGAATTGTCCACCAATATCTTTGGTCGTAGAATGATTTAGACAAAGGTTTTCTATTTCCTCAGGCAGATTATGGAATCATAACACTTAGAAATGTATTATATTGTATAAAGGGTGTATTTATTATCAATCATTTGCTAACAGTTGAATGGGTTTGATGACCCAATGTCTTGCTTGTGAGACAACTTGTTTTCTTGTAAGCTACGGGAGCAGCCAGCAGTCTTGACTCCTAAAACAAAAACAAAATCTAATTATATTGATATAAGATATTAATATTTCATCACATGAATAGCAGCACCCCATGGCTATGGCACAGTTCCATCCAATTATTTTGCTTTTATGAAAAGTACATATTATATATACTTCAATCTGACCCATTCAGACAAATCAAAGTTATTAAGCAACAAACAATCTTTCACATTTACAATATTAGGAGACTGGTTCATAAATTACCTATGTAGGTATATATTTATGGAATTGAATAGTTGCTAGTTATTACCTATTTTAAACCATATTCTGCTATTTTATATTCAATAGCTTCATAATATTAGTGCCTTAATGTACTGCTGTTTGTTGATAACGCAGTAATATTGATCTCAAGCAGTTCTGAATGTTTAAAATAATGACTTATTAATTTACCCTTCTTTTAAGATTTCATCACATTTTCCTTGGTACTCATTCCAAGCTACCAGTTAAGGTGAACATGAGGGACAACATGTTCAAAGATTTTTTTTTGCTTACCATCAAACAAGAGGAACATTCCGTTTCTGGAATATTTTTTTCTTTTATATGTGCATCTGTCAACCTTGCAATATCACTGTACTCACATCAATGAGGTACTAGGTAAGTATAGGAAAATCATTCTTAGACTTCTTTGAATACTAGGTAGGTATTTAATGCAGCCAGTTTCTGTAACAATTAGTGAATGTAAGTAATCACAAATGATAATAAATAAAGCTAGGTAAGTATTACTTACTATCAAGACAAAAAGGGTTTCTAGTTATTTATAAGTTGCTTGTTACCTTTATCTCAGGTTTGATGTCTCGTCTTTCAGGAAAGATGCAAGAGGGAATTACGCCCTCGAAAGTGGTCTTCCCCATAGTAAAATTGTAAAATTCAGTGACACACTTATTTTTAGTAAAATCACTATTTCTTTCGACGAATCTTGTTATGTAATTGGTGACCCCGCAATAGTACATGTTCACCGTGCTATTTTTGATCTTTACAAGGCAGTATCTAACTAAAATATTTGAGAATTACACTACTAGAATTCCAAAACAACACCTAATTTGGCGATGCTTTCATGACATGACTTGAAAGCCGCTAATGCTTTGCTTGAAAGCAGCTAAAACATTAGGCGGTCGCTATTTTAGTGGAAATGTATGAGTTTCGTTCATTCTTCTGATTGACTAATGCTTTCCATCATACGGAAAGCATTTGTAGTGTTCGGCTTTCATCGGCGGTACCAAATTGGCCGATGACGTCACAAATCAAAGCATGACCGAAAGCAAGAGCGTTAGGCGGTAGACCTACGGTAGGTCTACCGCCTAACTCTAAAGCATTCGGAAAGCATGAGATGTCTTCATTGCATTTGTAATGTAATGCTTTCATTTTAGAGCGATCGCCTAACTACTATTGCTTTAAAAAATTGGTCAAGTAATCACAGATTATAAACAATTGAAGTAAAGCATTCGTTATCACGTTTCGACACCACGTAATCGGTTTCGTCAAACTGGTCAATGCGAAAATATTTTAAGAGTTTGTTCAACAGTTAAAACGTCAAAAAGCATCAGTTCATATTTCAAATTACGAGATTTGCTATAAATCTGTTTTATTTTATTTATTTAGGTCAATATAGAAGAGCATTATTAGCACTACGTTTAAATATGATTAATTACGAAGATAGGAAAAAAATAAAAAACGGAACGCAATATTTGACAATTACTCTAAGTGTTCCCACCGTATTTTTAAATTTCTTTCTAGGTTTTATTTCTAATAATCTACATAAATCTCAAATATCCATAATTGATAGAAAATCGTTGTTTTTCTTTTCAAGTTTAGTGAAAACATTTAAAAAAAAGATGTTTTCATCTCAAGAAATTATCACAAGTTACCTATTCTTCGCCAAAGTTAATTATAGTAAAAAAATACCCACGGCAGCCTAGCTTGCTGTGGATATATTTGGCTGGCAACATTGTTATTGTTTACACTTTTCATAACCTCCATCTGAGGTAAACATTTACGATTTAATTTATGATAAACAATTTAAACATATGTAACATAAATATATAATATATTATTTGTTATTGTGATACGATATGTTATACTTTTTAAAGTCATGCAGTTCGCTCACTCTTGCTTCAGGAATCTAGCTAGCGATTCCCAATAAAAACTGGACTTCGGCGATGACAAAAACAAGTATTTGTACTCTATTTTATGAGGTATGTAATGATAATAGGTAAATTTTAATAGTGTCCATCGTTGTTAAGCTTGTTTTCACATTTCGTGAGGTTGTGACTTCGAATCCCGCTTACATTTTTTTGAGTATTATTCTTAGTGCTGATGTATACATAAATTAAGTTTCATCATTTGTCCAGAGTCCTAGCAGTAGCATAAATTCGGCTGCCCATGTTTTATAATATTAGTATAGATAAAATGTATGTCGAGGCGGCGGCTCAAGTGTACTGGCATGTCTTTAGAAGTGATAGGTAGATGTTCCTCTTGTTAAGCAACACACCTGCCCATAACAGCACAGTGTCACAAACCTATTGGAATTAGAGTCCAAAACATTACCTAACACTGCACTGCACTTGTCACCTAGAGATATTAAATGATTATATCTAGGCCCTGTGATTTCTGTGTAAACTTCATCCTCCAAAGTGATACTTTTAAGTAATGAAGGATCCTGATTCTGTTTGCACATTACTGCTTGGCGGTAGAATCACAGGCAAAGGTGTTGATTTCCCCAGGCAGACTTTTATGTGCCTGATGGTAAGTGACACAGTTCAGTGACACGCAGCTATTAGAACATGAAGAGTCTAAATCATTACCTAGCACTGCACTGCGGTCATCACCCAGATATCTAAGTTGTTATAAGCCCTGAATATCTCTAAGCCCTGTAATTTGTCTGGAAACATTGACCTTCAAGCCGGAACACAGACTTTGCAAAGTGTTACCACTAGATCAATAAGTTACATGTTAAAAATAAAAGTTCTTTGTTTCAGATATATCTATTGTTATGCGTTATGGTTTGCGGTGGCCGATATATCAAGCTTCTCTGAAACCATCTCGACTCCCAGAACACCTTAATGAAGTGATGTCACTGATTTATTAAAACAAAGTTTTAAGTGTGATTGTCAAAGCACCTGTTATTTACAAGAGTGTGATAAGTGTAAAAAAATACTGAAAATTAAATGTATCTGTTGCATCGACAACAATAACAATCAATATTGTGTTTTTGTAATTTTTTTGTATCCTTAATGAGAATTTTACTGTAGAATACCAGTAATGATTTCTTAATGATCCATGAATCTACACAGATTGATTTATCTGTGTAGATTCATGGAGAATAGTGAGATGAGATAATGCCTGGTGATAAGCAATCATACAACTATTGAACAGGAAGTCTAAATAACTACCTAGCACTGTACTTCACTCAAAAGTGGTTATGCCCCAGCCGTCTCTCCCAAAGAGTCCTAACCATACATAACTGAGTACAGCTTGAGGTTGAGATATAACAAGGATTTCTATTACAGTTAATAATATTGGTGGTGGACATTTCACACACAACACCATCTAGCCCCAAACTAATCAAAGCTCGTACCGTACTATGAGAGCCAGATAGCTGATATAATATTTATATATTTTTAAATACATACTTATTTTAAATAGCAAACACCCAGCCAAAGTACAAACATTTGTTTTCGCCACACAAATATTTGCACTGGATGGGGATCGAACCTATGGTATTTCATAGCAGACTTACTACCAACTAGGCCAGCCAGACCATGCATTCTACTAGCTTTTCAAACTGGATATCATGTTTGCTTAGGATGATTTAGGCAAGGGTTTTCATGTCCCCATGCAGATTATAGAATAAGGAATCAGAAACTAAAGAAATGTGGGTGTATTTATTCTCAATCATTTTTTAACAGTTCAATGCTGTTGGTGACATTGGGTATCCTTGTAAGACAACTCATTGTTTTCTTGTAAGCTATGGGAGCAGGCAGCAGTCAATATTTTATCTTCTTGTGACTCCTGAAACAATAACAAAATTTAATTATATTGGTATGAAATATGAACATTAAATCATTACATGACTAGCAGCACTCCACGGCTTTACCCGTGCATTACTGCAATTCTTTTCCTGTTATAAAAAGTATAATACATAATATATTTCAATCTGATCCCTTCTGACATTCCAAAGAGACAAAACAATCTTTCACATACTAGGTATATAATATTTGTAAGAGGTGGCTGGTTCATAAATTAACTAAATAGGTTTGTAATATGGAATTGAATACTTGTTAATTATTATTTTGAACCACATTCTGTGGTTCAATTTTGTATTTATGTCTAATGGTGTTTTTATTCAATACCTACAATCAAAAAAAAATTAATGTACCTACCTCCTGCTGTTTGCTGATAACAAGTCTCTCGCAATAATATTGATCTCAAGCAATTCAGAATGTTTAAAATAATAACTTAGTGGTAGTAACTTAGCCAGTCTCTATAACAATTTGTGAACGTAAGTATTAAAGCACAAATGATAATAACTAAAGCTAGGTATTATTATCCAAACAAAAAGGGTTTCTAGTTTATCATAAGTTCTTTCTTACCTTTGTCTCAGGTTTGATGTCTCGTCCTTCAAAGATGCAAGAGGGAATTCATTATGCCCTCTCAAAGTGTAAAACTCTGAGATTTACTTATTTTTAGTAAAATCACTGTTTCTAAGACGAAACGGTCACGGTCACGGTTTTCCCGCAATAGTACATGTTCACCGTGCTATTTTTGATCTTTACAAACCAGTATCTAACGAAAATATTTGAGAATTACACTACTTGAATTCCAAAACAACACCTAAATTGGCGATGCTTTCATGACATGACTTGAAAGCCGATAATGCTTTGCTTGAAAGCAGATAAAACATTAGGCGGTCGCTATTTTAGTGCAAATGTATGGAGTTTCGTTCATTCTTCTAACTACTAATGCTTTCCATAGAACTGAAAGCATTTGTAGTGTTCGGCTTTCATCGGCGGTACCAAATTGGCCGATGACGTCACAAATCAAAGCATGACCGAAAGCAAGAGCGTTAGGCGGTAGACCTACCGGTCAGGACAAGTAAAATAAATTAATGTAACTAATTATTATGTTGACATTTTTCCGAGTTTTATTTAATGAAATGCAGCTGAAAGCTCATTTAAACAGGGTAATAATATTTATCAAACTACATAATTCGATTCGTCTGATCTGACTAAATGGTATTTGGATTATGCGCATAATATTACGTGTACTCGTAATACCAGATGATGAGATGATACTTTTTATGCAACAGAATCTTCGTTTTCCTTGGCCTGTATTTACAGTATCTTTAAATAAATTTGGACATAAATTGCAGGGCATAGATATAATTCGTTTTATATCTTTGAGTGACGGGCGCAGTGCAGTGCTAAGTAATGACTTGGACCCTTCATGTCCCGATAGCTGCATGACACTATGCTGTTAAGAACAGGTGTGTGTCTTACCATCAGGCACAAATACTACTAGTACAAAAAAAACACAAACGAGGAAGTGGCACGATTTCGTTTGGGTTTATTTAAAAAACGGGGAAAAGGATATTTAAGTAAACTTGCGAAGTATCCCAATACTTGTGTCAAATGTTTCCCTACTTCATAACTTATCAGTATTGAACTACTGATAAGTTATATTTGCATTTTAAACTGGAGTGTTGTATGTAAAAGCATCCTGATTCATGAATTAATTATTTTTACACAAATCACAGGCGCAAACGTTTGTTGTGTACGCGTACAAAAATTGCTCCTATAGAGTGCAGTACAAAGTGAGTTGTGCGATGCTGATGACGTGTCATTTGTACAATGGCATTAAAAGAATGAAGGAATTTCAAAAGGAAATCCATGACATGAAATGGGTATTCCTTTTACCTACTATCAGAACCCATATCCTACTAGCATTTTAGACCAATCCACTATGACTATAGACACGAAATGGGTTAAGTTAAGACGGCGGCGGCGGTTCGCGCCGCGACCGCGACATGAGACCGAGACCGGAGACCGCGACATGCACTTGACATTATAGAATTGTATAGGCTCCAGTTCGCGGCGCGAACTGGCGCCCATACAAAGCTATTATGTCAAGTGCCTGTCGCGGTCTCCGGTCTTGGTTTCGTGTCGCGGTCGCGGCGCGAACTGGCGACAGGCACTTGACATTATACAAAGCTATAATGTCAAGTGCCTGTCGAGCTCTCTGGTCGCGGTCTCCGGTCGCGGTCTCCAGTCGCGGTCTCCGGTTGCGGTCTCCTGTCGCGGTCTCGTGTCGCAGTCTCAGCGCAAACCTGGGCCTTTATACCTAACCTACTATCATATCCCATATTCTGCTAGTATCTGAGACCAATCACTTATCCTCCCTACCATCCATGGACCCATGAATTTTATGACATCCTCTCAGTGAAACCCATTACCCCATTAGCAATAGTAGGACGTATTGTGTTCTAAACCTTTTTGTGCTTCCTGTTTCTTGGCCTCTTCCACTCGTGCAAGCTCGGCCTGTTTTGCGGCCAACGCCATCTTTTCCTCCTTCTCAGCGTCATACTTGACTTCAGCGGACGGGTTTACAATGAGGAACAGTCGTTCTATCGTGGCTTCTACTGAAGCCCCATACAGATTCTTCCATGGTATCTTTAGTACGAGTTTACCTGTAAAATATGCAAATTATGAATATGTAGATCCTTATATTTTTTTAATAGTTGTAAAGTAAGCTACACATAACCTTTGGTAGCCTAGGGGCGAGAATGTCTAATTCAAAATTGTGAGGTCGTAGATTCGAATTCCGCCTGCACCTCTAGAGTAATTTTTCCAAGAGTTTTCCAAGTTGTCCTCCAAGAGTTCTCCAAGAAATATCTTTTAAAGACATGCGTTATTCGCTAGCCCGCAATTGGTCAGCTTGATGGATTTTGACCTTGACTCTCTTCTTGTGAGAGAAAGGCCAGCATTGTGGTAACATAAGAGTGTTAAATATGCTAAATATACATGTTGGTAAGTTTAGTTGATTATTTAAAATAAACCTGCATGTCTAGAGTTCCGTAAAATATCTAAAATGTACATTTATCGACCCTTACCTATGCTATTTGAAGAGTCGTACAAATAAATGTATGGTCTATCGAGTCTATTCATATGCAAGCATATTTGAATATTTATTTGATGTCTATCTACTATATCGAATTAAAGTATAGATAACATGCATTAACCTTCAACTTTTCGTATCCGACATTAAATTGTTCCTTTCTGGGACTATGGACTGTGGCGTATTAGCGAGGGCTATGGCCAGCAATGGACGAGTATAGGCTGACGATGATGAATACGAATAGGGTACAATCCTCAAAAATACTAAGTAGCCCGTTAGTTAGATTGCCAAAAAATATTGTACACGTATTTTTTCTTTTGTTTCACAAACAAAAAATGACGAAGATACAGCGCTTCGAAGTTTCGTGTGACGTCACTTGTGAGTACGATTTTTACTCACGAGTGACGTCGCGACCCCCCCACTCTCGAAGTTTGATGGTCTATCTTTGACGATTTTTAATATTATGAAAAAACAAAAATACGTGTCCAATATTTTTCCATGATCTAGCTGACGGACTAATTAGGATGGTGTATTTTTGACCCAGTCCGGCACCCTATTCGAATCGAATATTAAATTGTTTTTAATACACAACACTGACATATAACACAGGTTAAACTACTTCCATGATGTAATAAAAACTGAAGAAAAACATAATTTTACAACATGATATTGTTTTTATTCAGAAAAAAAACAAGTTCTGAGTGCTAAGTGACGGAAATAATCCTAAACGTTGTGTTATCATTCATACGACAAGTTATGCTAATTTGTATTGTTTCTACCCGTATCACTTAGTTCTTTTTGGTTCTCATATTGTGATGTTACATTAGGGTTGCCATCTCTAAAGTTCGGCAACCAGGACAAGACTCGTGAAAACCCCGGATTTTAGAGCTGAAAACCCGGACATGTCAACAGCTTTTTTAAATACACTTCACAGATTGTAAGTTTGAAGAGCTGAAAATGATATAAATAATCTTTTTATGCATATTTGGGTGCCATATTACAAGCTTTGCTTCGTTTGGGGTCAAATGGTGTTTATGTAGTGTGAATTGTCCGCCAATATTCCGACCTTTAACAAATTTCATTTAGTTAAGTAGGTATCTTTTATCATTATTTTATTAAGAATTCAGTGAGTCGGTTCGTTGGTTCATCGCGGCGTACAGGCTCAAGACTTTAAACTTATAAACCCGGATTACAAAATGAAGTCTGGCCCGGACGCTCCCCGGACGCGTTCTAAACTAGGACAAATCCGGGGAAACCCGGACGGATGGCAACCTTATGTTACATCCTTACATGAAGATGATCTACATTATTTACGACTAGACCTCGTGCCAAATTCGTTCGGGTCGAAGAACTAATGTAATACAGCCTGAGACAATGTAGAATTAAGTAATTTTCAGATGGTGAATAGAAATGAGATATAACAGGACAAAAGACTGTTCACATTCAAATAGCTGCATATCACTGTGTTTGTAATAAGCAGGTTGCTTACCGTGTCTTGCTTATCCTATAAACATAATTTGTTTAAAAAAAATTAAGTGAGTGCAGTGGTTCCAGACATTATGTAAACATACACAAACATACAAAATTACCATTACTCTTATAGTGTAGGATTAAAAAGTACTACTGTATAAGTGATTATAATATATCAAGCCCTTGCAGTGGTTTCGTCTGCGTAGTTTCCGTTACCCTTATTTCCCCGGGATGAAAAGTAGTCTATGCGTTATTCGAGACTGTACTCTGTGTTCCAAATTTCAACCATATTCTTTCAGATGTTCCGACGTGATTGAGCAACAAACATCTAAAAATCCAAACTTTCGCATTTATAATATTAGTAGGTTATATATGAAGGCCCCTTATCAAACTGACTGTTCATATCATCACCTCAAGCCGCCCTTCATCATTCACTCTTGTACATAGCCCTCTCAAACATAATATATGTTATACTTACGCTACAGAACTCGATCCACTGAGTACAGATCACTTATTGATATGATATTGATAAGCTGATTGTGGAGAGACGGTGCCCCACACTACATTTCCCCGCTCAAGAACCCATTAACATATTTAATTACATCAATGTATGTTCCTCAATGGGTAACTCACATGTGATATGGTCAGTCCGATCCAAATGAGCAGCGATCAGGCGCGTGCACTCTTCTTGAAAACAGCCGCCGGACGCGGCCGAAACTTGAATCCAACTGGACCGCCCATATCACACATGAGTTTCCCATTGATAATTAAATATGACTGTGTAACAACCACTTATGTTTTCATACTAAAATAACCCATTAACCTCAATGGTTATGGGTACAACAGTCCAACAGAACTTTTGCCAATTCAGCTTCATAATTCTTTATGCCATGCCAATGACTATGTATCCCTTCATTAGGGAGTGACCACTGAAAGGTGTTATTATACCACTATATTATATGCATTGTTTACAAACTCTTACCAGAACCAAACAATATGATAAGGATTAAAAAAGAGTCTAAACAAAGCCTGCTTCGTTAATCATGATAAGAGCTTGTGTGTGTAGCTTATCAGTTCACAACTTTCAAACATTTAGTTGTTATAAAATTGGCAATAAATTCAAACAGAGATAAGAACAAAGTAAAATTTAAACATCACATTTACTGCTATGTACAATGCTGGATTTCACATTCATATGGCCTATAGTATAGGATAACTTGGCTTGGCTTGTCCAGAAGTGCAGTAAGTTCTATACTAGAACGAGTATCTAAAGCTGCACTAGTAGGATCATATCGGATTTGGCTGGGCAGGGAGAGAAATACGAGTAGTGAAGGTGAGTGTTGACGTACGTCACCAAAAGGGGCCCCTTTTAAACCTACGCCCGAGTCACAAGTCTTGGGGTCTATTCGAGATTTCTCTCTCTCGATGGACCCGGCACCCGCAAGGTGAATCCATGGAATGCTAAGAAGTTCGTCTCTCTCCATCCGAAATAGTCCAGACATGTTGGGATTTATAGACACTAGTCCGGACTTTTCCAGCTTCCTAAATTCAGTTTTTATATAGTCAGTTTTTTTTAAATTAGATGGAATATGAGAAATAGAACTATATTTATGTTAAGTGATAATATCAAGTAAAGAAGAATGCACCCCCGCATCCCATATCCTACTCCCATTGCAAAGCAAGGGTCTACGTCTACTACCATGCCTACCACACAACTGTAACTAAGAGTACTTTTTAAATTAATAAATGGTATCCGGAGGCCTATAGCAATAGCCTCTATATTGTTTATTTATTTCAAACTACTGAAGGGATTTGAAATTTGAATCAAATTTGATACATAGATAGACAATGACAATGGTCTGCAATAACACATAATGTCATGTTAGAGAACTATGAAAGTGAACCCGCAGGGTACTGCTAGTATTGAAACTGAAATATGTACATTTTGATAGTATAGTACCAAAATTGACACAATACAATTAATTAATTAAATAAACAAAGTTAGACTGTAACACTAAAAATATGTATGTCAATGTTTTTACTGTGACTAGTAGAACAAGTCTGCAAAATCAGTTGAAACTAAAAATGATACAGTTTATTGTAATAACTTTCCACTGTTTTATGGTCTTTTCTAAAGGGTTATTGTGCTGTAAATTAGAACATTTCATCTGTTTGAATAGTTAATAGATAGTTCTTATTATAAGTATCAGATGTAGTTATAAATTTATTTTAAACTAGCTGCTCCCTGAAGTGTTACCCCAGGTTACATTTTGTATTCGTGGAACTCTATTAGTTTTTCCATAGTAAAAGTAGCCTAGGTAATTCCTTTTAACATCACCTATCTGCCAGTGAAAGTATTGTTAATATTGGACAAGCAATGTTCACATTTAGAGAGTTTTAGAGATTAGCTGTTACAAACAGATAGACATCATTTTTTTTTTTTATGTGTATAAGTTCTGTGTGTGTGTAAGTACTTTCATTTACATTTCGTGAAAAGCTGTTAGATTAGGCGGATTTGGCTGGGCAGGGAGAGAAATACGAGTAGTGAAGGTGGGTGTTGACACACGTCACTAAGGGGCCCCTTTTAAACCTACGCCCGAGTCACAAGTCTCGGGGTATACTCAAGATTTCTCTCTCTGCCACACGATGGACCTGGCACCCGCACTGTGAATCCATGGAATGCTAAGAAGTTCGTCTCTGGAATAGAATTTTTGGGCTCTACATTTAAATAGATATTTATGTGACATAGTAGTATTTTTCAAATCCTTCCTAAATAATTATTAAAATGGCTTCAGTTATCTCTTCTGCACTGAATTTTGCTAATTGACATTGGTTCAGTGCATGTGTGAGTCACACACACACTAGTACAATCAATACATAATTTGAGGGCATGATGTCACTCAGGCTGAGTTTTCGTAACTATAATTATGGTACCTGTCTGGATAGAATGCTAAGTGGTGCTATAACCTTGAGTAATTAGGTAGGCTGTTCAGTATTCATTTATACCAGAGTAATATTATAAAGAGAACAGATTTGTCTTTTTGTATATGAGTTTTTCTATGGCATTGCAGTTAAACAAGTTTTCTAATTTTAAAGAGATTTTTTTTGCATGAAATCTAACTTGATCTTGGTATTTAGCTATAATATAATTTTTAGGGTTATTTAAACATTTAAGTACTGTGATTTAATCAATTAAAAATAAGATAACTTCCTCATCATTTTGTATTTTAACTGTTTTAGAATAAATATCCACATTTTATTTTCATAAAAAAAAGTAAAAAAAATTTACAAAATTTATCAACAAAATTTTGTTTTTAAAATTTATCTCGCTACTCAGGTTAAGTGAGACTCGGGATCATTTCTCACTAGAAAAGAATCTAGGCCACAATCTAGCATGCTTGTCCCATGTCCAGATCAGCACGAATGTACTCGAGAAATCTTTTTTGAAACATGCCATGTTTCCTAAAGGGACCTAATGATAAACTAGTACATCTACACTTGGAAAAATACTCAGCGGTGCAAGTGGTATTTAAATGCCTACATACTCATGCTTTCAAAATTGGATGTTGCTTCTTGACCATTATAGCTTACTTTTATGTTGATTACATTATTGCTTTCTGAATGGTAGCCTCAGAAGGCAGAACAATGATTGGCAAGCAAATTTCTTACTCGAAAATCATTGGCAGAATGTATTAATATTAACTTATTAAATCGGCATGATATCTACTGCACTGACCCATATCCATAAAATCTGACCTAGCTTGTACAAATGTGGCATGTTCATTTTGAAGATTACTTAGGTACTGCAAAACAACTTACCCAAATGACCATACACAGTCTGCACTGGGATATTAAGTTCTTCTAAGGCATTTTGTTTCAATATTAGGTTCTCCAAAACGACGTCGCCTGAAAATTTATAGTTGAAGACGTAAATAACCGCAGTAAATACAGTGCGGCAGATCTGACAGTATGACATCATTCCGCGGCTAAAAAACTTACCGCCCCAAATCCCAAGTTTTAGCTGGGATCTATTCAGGTTCTCAACATAATCCCCGAGAAACCTGTTCAAGACGTCCACCACAATCGATTCAAACACCATGATGATGTATTACACTTATAACTTTTAAATAAATAATACACTTCCACTTCACGAACTCATGTCACAAATGTACGAAAACACATTATAATCCAATTTTTTACTGGCGCTCCTATCCTGACAACCAACACATTTGAAAAAAAATTAATGGGATAATGGGTTTAATATGTGAACATTACTTGAAGTTTATTTTAGTTGCGTAAATTCTTATTCGAATTCAAAAATATTTCGCAATCAACCAGCGACCTTCTGCAGCAAAAATGTTTTTGATAGTGTTGCTACTCTATCAAAAGCATTTTTGCCAATTTCGTTAAGTAAGCAATGGGTAAAAAACAAAGATTTTTTTATTGATACGTACCAATTTTACTAAAATGATAAATTATAAAATAATATTTAAAATTTAGTTTCTTTGTTTTAGAGCATATAAATAAAAGCTTGTTTTCAAAAACATTTTTTTATCAATTGAATACAATTGAAAATACAGAATAATAAATAAAAAACTAATATCCGAATAACCCACTCTTAACTGCTCCCAGCGCAAAAGTGCCCATGATGCTTGCCGCGTTCCTACGCTGATTGGCAATGACGCCAATGACCAACCTTTGCTCCAGGAACGCGCCGGAGCGAGAATCACCTGCCTTCCAACATCCAAGGTGGCCACCGGCAACCGGTACAAATTCGTACTGCGACACCAACATGCCATATTTTCGCTTCTTCTTATCAGCGGCATCCTCTGCCGCGGCTGATAGTGAGTGGATAGTGCGACCCAGGTGGCTGGCGGCGACAGTGTTGACAGTGACAAGTGGCGTCCCGAATCAGGCACTTCCCGTTCTTCCAGGGCACAAGAGTCAACCCATCCGGTCTCTTGGCGTCCGATTTGCATAGGCCTGGTGGCTCAAGTACCCATGGAACGCCCGCCGATACTAAGGCTCTCCGAACTACGTCATTGAGTGCATGGTGTGGTGAGAACCTTCCTGCACACCGTCGACAACTCAAAGCGTGATGGCCATCGTCTTCTACCAGGAAGCCGCAGGTACATATGTGGGGTTCACAAACCTTGCAGCCCAGGCGGAGAGCCACCACCACGTGCAACGAGTTGTTTTTCAATAAGGTGCCTTGGTGAGGAGAAGGTAGCGCGTGCAACCAAGCCCCAGATTCAGGCTGCGAGACGGCCCTGAGTCTGGCCATATCAATTCCCGAGGCACATGCCCAAAGTTGTGCTTGGACCCGTTTGACCCCAACAGCATCCCACGCCCGTTGGCTTTGAGACTCTACGGGAGTCGACTCCCCGGAGTTGAGGGCAGTCCAGACCATCAAAGCGTCAGAAGCATAAGACAACCTTACCTTGCCACCATTTGAATTTAGAATAGTAGCGACAAGATCAGCAACCCCATGTACCGACGCAAGGAAAGCCGGCAGGCCGATATCTCGCGCACAACGCACTCCTAGACCCCCAAACCGAATTGGAAGAGCTGCCTGTGACCATTGACGTCCATCAAGGGCAACGTTAAGAATAGACTCCACCGCCGATTTCAGAGCGTCGTCAAACGCCGACACTTCACCCGGATATTTCCAGGTAGGGGCCGTCCGCAACAAGTATGTTATTTTTGGAACGGCGAAGCACATTCGCAATTACACTATCGCCACGTACGCGGAAAGGTTTTTAAGGCGTTCATAAGTGCTGAGAAGAGACCTCGTACGAGAGATGGCCTCTGGAACAGCATCAGAAAAAATCGGGGACCCCAATAGAGTTAAATCCGAAGTCGACACTTCCTTAAGTCCTGGTAATATGGAACTGAAATGAGCAAAAAGGTGCGCGCGGTTCCACACTGCAGGGGAAAAATTCGCATTTAGAGGGGTTCACCACGAGGCCGAGGTCCCTGAGGAGTGGGATAAGTATCTCAAGTTCCTGAAATACCTATTCTGGTTTACCTCCAATGGTGCCATTGTCTAAATACCATATGTGAACAACACTAAAAAATGAACTAAGCCCAGATTCTACATCTGCTAAACTGATTGATAAACGAGTGAGAGATTTGTGTGGCTCTGGTAGGAAGCTAAGGGGCCGGGATGGAGCTGGGTGCTTCAGCCCCAGAGCTGCCAACGTTTCGGGGTCCTGACTTGCATACGTATCATCGGATAACAAAAGACGAACCGCCTCTCAGGTCGCCTTAAAAACCTTCAACTCGATGAGCTTGTTCGCCGAGTGCACTACACGGCTCGATGTCGTTCCGTCTGGATTATCCCGATGATTCGACCCAGCTGACAACATGTTGGCTTTAACTTTAGTCGTCATATTACCGGGCTGATCCATTACCGTAACTTTTGAAGCCACATATGCAAAATAAAGAAGCGAACACCAGTCGTCAACCGTCAACCTCATTGTTATCAACGCAGGCATCTATAATCTGATACAGTTTTCCAGCAGCCTGATTGCGCGCACCCTTAGGGATATGTCGGAGAACCGGTATATATTCCCTCGCACGAGCTAGCCCCGTCAAAGGACACCGGTCAGGCGCAGCAGAAGGTTGCATCTGGCTTCCCGATAGAGTATCTGCACCAGTGGCATGTATCTGTGTCGCGGCGGCCGGACGACGCACATCCTTGTTTCCGACCGATGTGAATTTTAAGGCACAGAGCAGTAAAGGTCCGTGTAGACTCTGGGCTGTGAAGACAACAGAAACGTACCGTTGAATCACCCATTTATTAATACTTATCAAAAGTATCTATATACTACGGTAACAGAACATAAAATCTAAATAAATGTTTGTGGACATACTTATATACACATAAGACCATCTGACCCCAAACTAAGCAAGCTTGTACTATGGAAGCCAGATAGTTAAAAAAATCCTTAATCTTAAAAATGTGTAAAGTTGTCAATGCATCGCCTGGTTATTTTTTGGCGATATAATAATATCCTGGTCATTGTCTGATTACATACTCCTAAGTGAAGCCTTGACGGTCGTGGGTCCTATGATGTTGTGACAAAATTATTTTTGAAGTGAAATATTTTTTTGGCACTCCTCATACAGATTTTCCGTGAACTGTGAATTGAACTCAAGCGTCACGTTCGTAAATAACAACAATAAACAATAAAAACGTTAATTTGTTCATAAAACCACTAAACTAATACACTTACCGACTCATATAAAAACAGGGTAGACAAACTTATAAACATACGACAAACTGATGAGTCGGTAAACGCTGAAATCCCACACTAGGGTAGCCTGTGTCGTGGGAGTTCAGGCTTTTTCGTTAGCATAATAAAATTATACAAAATATGTTTTAAGATGACTAACTTAAACATAAAAAAAAATTAAAGACATTTTCGGGTAAACTCGGATGATCTAGATGGATACGGTCATGACCACGCCGTCCGGCTCACGAACGTAGTTTCCAAAGTGAGCTATCAAATTCTGAATTATTCGTTTTTATTTTTATCAACAGCTCCTTATACATAAATCATGACTGGCTTTTTTTTCCACTCTGTACTAGAAATACTACTTTTGCATCACTAGTCTAGTCAATAACTTCAAAAACGTGCTAAATAGAAATAAAGCTCCTAGATACATGTATGATTTGTACCTCATTCGATTTGGGCTGACGTCTAGAAAAAATGTTTTTAATTTTTTTTAGCACATAAAAAATTGCGATAGTTATTAACAAAATAAGATTACAAAAAGAAGGTATTTAGTTATTCCTTAATAATTTTGAAAAGCATTTGACTGCGTTGAACACAACATATTAGTTAACAGACTGGAACACATAAGAATAAGAGGTCAAGCTCTGAAACTTATTGCCTCTTACCTCGAAAATCGTACCCAAGCAACATCACGAGATATGTATGACAAAAATTCTAAAACTTTGGACCAAGTCTTATCAAAATACATGAATGTCACGTCAGGAGTTCCACAAGGTAGTATTCTTGGGCCGTTACTATTTTTAATATAGGTACATAAACGAACTCCCATATGTAACCAAATACTTAACTGTAATGTTTGCCGATGATGCCACAATATATATCCCAAAAACCACTCAGTCTTTTGCAGAATTTGAAAATGAAGTAAATTATATATTAAGCCTTATTGTAAAATACTTAGAAAGTCTGAGTTTAAAAGTTAATATTGGCAAAACAAAATTGATGAATTTTAAAAACTATAAACAAACCCCTATCCCGCTGAACATTGAACACAAAGGGAATAAAGTAAACATTGTAAATGAAACAAATTTTCTTGGAATGACATTAGATACAAACTTAAACTGGAAACAACATATTCGTAAATTAAATATTAAGTTAGCACAGAATTGCTATGCGCTATCTATAATTAAAGAAGCTACTTCTAAGGTTATTGCAACAAATGCGTACTATGGAAATGTATATCCTCGTTTAAGTTACGGAATAATATTTTGGGGAAACTCAACAGACGTAGAATCTACATTTCTGTTACAAAAAAAATGCCTTCGCGTAATATTTAACTTGAAAAGCACTGACTCTTTGCGAACTGTTTTCAAGGAAAATAACTTGTTGACTGTAACAGGAATATATATATATTAGAAATATGCATATTTGTAAAAAACAATGAAAGCATTTTTTTCCACATACCTTCAAGTCGTGCCGATAATTTACGTACCAAGCATAAATACAACATGTCTATTCGACAAGTCAACAGTGCAATATACTTCAACAGCTCATTTTATACTGCGATTAAAATATACAACCTCCTACCGGTGGAGCTGAAGTCATTAAAAACAGCCAACTTCAAAACAACTTTTAAAAAATGGCTTGTATCGAAGGTCTATTATAATAGACCAATAGATAAGGTAAGTGAATATTTTGAAAATCAATAACGAATGATGCTAATTATTATGGTTTTGTTTATTATAAGTAAAGCGAATGTTTTGAAAATTCATAATATATGATATTAATTATATTATGGTTTGGTATGTAGGTAACTAAATAATAAGGTAAATGGGCAATATAAAATTTAAATTTTTCTTTTGTTTATTTAATTCTTAAAATTGCCTAATACCACAAATAAAGTACCTATTTATATCACTATGGTTGTAAATTTAATTCTGTAAATTATATAGGTGTTTCAAATTAGTTTCTTTCGCGTAGATTGTTTTAGATTAGGTATCATATAAAAAACAATTAACTACATATTTCATTTTTATCATTTAATTTTTCTATGTAAATACTTAATATAATTTTACCATGTAAAATGCGTAATATTTTAAATGTATAACTTAATATTGTACGCCCGAAATGGGTAAACTGTTACAACAGTTTACCCACTTAATTATGTTTAGTACCTACCATCTTTTCTTGTACACAGTTATGCAATGCACCATTCTGATTCTGATTAACTAATGATACTTAAGAAATGTTGATAGAGGAGATAGAGAGGAGAGATGAAGATCCTGATAAAGGAGGAAATTTTCAATATAAAGTTGTAACTCCTAGAACTCTATCTTTATTATTTATACACGTTTGTTAACACTAAAAATAGATATCCGCGAGTTCGCTACGGCTTAGACAAGGCGTCTAAAAACCGGCATATCATATAAAATATTGATTTTACAGTATTAAATATCATTTTTTTTAAATATAGTGTAGTCTGGATACTTAAACGGTCAAAACCTCGGTAAAAGAAATAAAATATGTCGATTTTTCAAAAACTTATAACTAAGCTTTGCTTATATTTAGCACGTTATTGAACTTGTTGACTAGACTACACCATCACTTTTTCATATTTGTATGTTGATAAAATAGCTCATTCCGACTGCATTGTTTAAATCGAAGAAAAAAATCGGACTAAAACAAAACCTGCGATATATTTGGGTAAAACTTAAAAATTGGCAATAACAAAAAAAAATAACTGTCATGAGACTGTCAAAATCAAATGCAATGGAAGATGGAAGTATAGAACAACTATGAAATGTGATAATGTAAAAAATATTTGTATGAAACGTTATCGTAATCTGTGATGGAACACGGAACGGACGGAACGTGTAGCGACGACGCGACGGTATTTCGCAGCTAATACCCCGTTTACATTATTCCAGTCCAGGCATTTTACATTATGGCATGTTTAGGCTACATTCGCACGGGAGTTTATTTACGTCTTAAAAAAGCGTTTAAATAGAACAAATGTATATCTACGTACCTATGTTCCATCTACTTAGTCTGTGATATGTTCACACGTCAGCGCTTTTAAATCCAGACGCTTTTTTAAGAGCGCGCCTAAAGCCAGAAAACGCAAAAAAGGTCATTTTCGACGCCACTCACCGTCGTTAAGAAAGATAAAACTATAACAATAAAAATATTGACGTGTGGGTACAACCAAGGAGAAGCACAATGACCGAATAGAATTTTAAAAATAGATCAGATTTTTTTACAATAAAAAAATAAGAATGACACCGAAAAAACCCATTTTAATTCGAGTACTCGAAATTATCAGCGATGACCCCACATTATTTTTCCCTAATAAAATGTCTAATTTTACGCTCTACTTAAGTAACCGAATAGTTTTTTGAAAGTATGTTCAATTTTTGCGTAATTAAATAAAACTTGGTCAAAAACTGACTCCCGAATTCAAATTAATTTCCACTCTAAACTGTGTCATGCTATTCTCGACTTTATGCGTACCAGGTTAGATATTAAATAGACCTTTGGGTCCTGGTCAGTTGTCGGGCAACGCTCGATGTGGAAGGTTGTTTACGGACGCTCTGTCAGGCAAATGCGTGCGTGAATTAAAAAAATGGGATGAAAGGATAATGCGATAAATAAGTTTTCTGCGAAAAAAGAGAACTAAACGTAAACATTTTGGAATTTTAGTCAGGTACTTAATGTATGTTTTAGTTAGGTAAGTCAAATTTTGTTTTGGAATAGGTTCGTAGTATGTACAATAATAGGTAAAAAAGTAGGTAGGTATCTATTATTGTTAAAAAGATAAGTTTACCAACATTATTTTTAATAAATTTCATAAATAATAAAAATTCGATTTAATAAAAGAGCAATCTGTGGTAGTATATGCAAAAACCCAAACAAGTCATTGTGTACATTATAATTTTTGTATGATGAATAAATTAATAGTTTTAAGTTTTAGTGACAATTGAAACAAACGATCAGAAAATATTTATGAATTGAGGTCTGCGGAAAATAATGTTTTAAGTATTTTTTTTACATAAACTTTTCAGATTAAAGAAATGCAAACTTGATGAATATGTTTATCAGCAGACGATCCATCGTGGCACGTCTGCTGAGCATTAGATCTATTAAAATAGGGAGAAAGGAGAATGTATATTTCATGGTAAACTTTCCAGCATGTGTCTTGATATATATTATATATGTTTTTGGTTAACCCTGCACGCGTTTGAAGAAAACTCGTGGAACGGTCCGTACGTGCCGGCTAGATCATTATCACATATTCTTATTATATATTCACAGTGTTTATTAAATATTATATTATATTATTATATATTTGTTTTATTATTATTTATTTGTATTATTATATATCTATATGTATATATCACCAGAAAGCCCTTGAAATATAGTTTACTATTATATTAACTTCTAAGTACTTACTACATTAAATAATCCTATCACGAAATGCAAAATTTACATATTACGCCCGTTGTAAAAAAGTTTTGGATTTCACAGCACTAATAAAAGAACACAAGACATTATGATATAAGTGCGCTAAGTTGATAATTACAGCCGAGGCGATATTGCTAGCTCGCGCCGTAGGCGAGAGCTATAATTAGCAGAGGCTAGGCCTTTTCAGCATTTCCCATTGGCTGGCATATTTCTTGTTCACCGATTAACAATGCGCGCGCATCAGCGTTTTTTTTTAAAGCAAGGGCACTGATCCAGCTAGTATGACATTAAGACGTTAGTAATAAAGTAATTGAATATTTTTGTGTTTTGTTATAAATAAATTGTTGTGAGTTATGGTCAAAATTAATTAAATTGATAAATTAAATATTTCTCATTAAATTTCATTTCTCATACTTAGTTAGTTTTATACATAAAATGTTTACAACTTTTCTGACATAAAAACTCTTTACTAAGATTTTTTTTTTTTTTTTTTTTTTTTTTTTATTTAAATTAACCACTCCACAGACGCCGGGGTCCGTGATCTTTGTCATTACAATTCTTTTTTTTTTTACATGTGTCTTGGATTTGGAGAAGAAGAGGAAAATAGGGGGGAGTTGGGAACATTTTACACCTAATTCTAGTGCTCGTCTGTTGAGCCGATCACTACCGATTGGGATTCCGCTAGTAATCGACTCAACATCGATTCTTTGCCTAACTGTCATTTGCCCAAGCCACCTTCTCCCGGCCCAGAGCCTCCACAACGGCCGCATTTCTGTCCCTGATGGCCATCTGCAGGTTGAAGTCTCGGATGGTCTTCGGTGATGCAGCCGACGCTCGCCGCACGAACCGGCCGATGGCGTCGTCGGTGTCGTCAGCGTAGTATGTGAAGGTCCCTGTGTGCCGCGAGATTGCAACAACCGCATGGGGCACGCTCTCGTGCAGCTTCATGTTTGCCTTGGTTTTGATTGCGATCACCGACTCGTATGTTAGTCCCTGAGCTTCATGGATGGTAAGGATACGTGACCCGGTGCCTGACCCATAACCCTGGTTTGTCAGGGTCTCCTTCTCTTCTTGAGTGTGAACTAAAAAGAGGGTGTTTGGTAGGGTGTTGGGTATTTGCGCTCCCTTATACCTTCTCTGCTCTAGGGACTTTATACGGGACGCTGAGGAGTACATACCGGAGTATATTTCCCTCAGCGCATATGCGACATCCATCGGGTTGCGATGTGTGCAGAGCAACTCCTGGCTGATCTTTGTTACCAGGTTTGGGCGGTGATACCTCATTTCGAAGAGATGTTCCCTGTCGATGTAAGGCAACTGATTGACGTCTCCGATGAGGACAATTTCACCAACACCAGACAGCCTTGAAGCCATCACAATGGCTCCAAAATGGTTCATGAGAGCTTCGTCCACCATGAGGCGACTGAAACTTTCTCTTCCGAAACCATTTACCAGAGCAGAAGCCATGGTTCGCACTCTGGTTTTGACCAGATTTCCGATTCGGTGCGATAGCTTTTCTCTCAGATCTTTTGCTGCCTCAGTTGTTGTGGTGATGATGGCGTCCTTGTCCACGTCGAAGTGTCTAATCACCCATGTTGTCTTTCCACATCCCGGAACTCCGTTGACCCACTGTATTCTCGGTATCTCCCAATTTTCCCAATTCGCTTTGACGTTCGAGTTCCCTTCGATGGTCTTGGCCATCTCTAGGATCTTATCGTCCAGCATAATCTTGGTGCATCGGGCGGTAACTACAATTGGGTCGTTTGGTGTTGTCGCATAAACAGGCCTTCCCGCGCGCTCTGTCTCTTTCTCGTTCAGTGTCACGAAGCCATTTTCAGCACTGTAAGCTGCCATATACTGTCCTGTCATGGTTCCCTTGATGACCCGGGAAGTGACATTATTGTAAATGGCTGCTTCGGCCTCCTCGAGTTTCGCCTTTAAGAGGCTTTCACTTCCTAGCCTATAGAACTGCATGATGTTTTCACAGGTCTTGAGGTTGACTAGTCGTGTCGCGCTCAGTGTGGCTATGAATTCGATGAAGGCGTTTCGTGCATGGCTCCGTGGCTCCGAAGCCGTGACATAGCGGGGCGGTTCAACCTGTCCCATGTCGGCTCTCGTTCGGCTCATCTGTTGTTGTGAAGCTGCTTTGGGGGTCTTTGACGTCGAGGGGGGTGATGAATGGGATGAAATTCGGAGTACGCTCCTTGCTGCTGCGTTGAAGGCAGTCATGAAGGCCGTCTTGGTGCCTCGGCTGCCACTTTGATAGGCTGAAGCTTTTTCCGCGGCTGCCCTCTGCTGTGCTCTTTCGGAGCCGGTTTGGATGGTCGAACTAGGAACAGGATGTCCCCAGCTGTCAGTTGCATTTGTTTGGTCGTGCGAAGGGGCTCTGAGGAAACTCAGATTTTCTCCCCTGCCTTCGTATACGACAACCTCATGATGCTTAGAGGCCTCAATGCAACCCAGCCGGTCTGCGACTCTCGCTCTTGAGTATTCGATTGCCATCGCATCCACGCTTATCACCCGGGGTGCTTCACCTGTATTTCTGCTCAGATGTGCGAGCAGCGCACTTGCCTGTGTGAAAGGCGTCCGACCTTCCGAATATTCTATTAGTGCAATCGTTTTGTTTTTCGATCGCACCAACCGAAATCGGTGGCCGTCTACCTCGCACACCGGCATAGCGTCGTAGGTTTT
This sequence comes from Ectropis crepuscularia, assembly GCA_963693475.1. NCBI lineage: Eukaryota > Metazoa > Arthropoda > Insecta > Lepidoptera > Geometridae > Ectropis > Ectropis crepuscularia. The sequence goes on from OY856346.1 coordinate 13,079,915, forward strand.
CCGCTTCATAGTGACTTTTGCGGTACTTCCATTAAGCAGGCAAGACAATCCAGGCGACAAACGGGCTCGTTTCCGTTCCCAGGCGAAGCAAAAGCTTATTCCGAATCTTTCTTTGTTGCTGTCCATGAAGAGAGCCACTCCACGGATACGGATCCCAGCCTCTCCTCGATCTGCGTTCTCCAGTAGTTGTTGGATGGAGATGCTCTTCGAGGAGTTATGTTGGGCGGGAACCGCATTCCTCGCGGCGTCCACGGACAGCGGGGCAGGGTGTGGTGGCGAAGGGGGGTGCGTATTTGAAATAGTGGAGTTTCTCTTGGCCGCTATGCGGAATGAGGTCTCCATGAAGGACAGAAGCCGTGTTCTGTTATCTGGATCTGCTAAGATGTTGTGGAGATCCGAGACAACCAGCCTTCCGTCGATCATACATTCGAGCTCATGTCTTGCGGCCATGAATCGGGGACAATCGACTAGCACGTGCCAGACCGTTTCGGGTTGGTCGGGGTCACACTCGCATGCAGGACTACTCTTGAGCTTAAATCTGTACAGGTATTCTGCTATTCCTCCGTGTCCCGTCAACGCTTGTACTTGGAAGGGAGTCAGTTTCGTGGTTCTAATCACCCGATATGCGTTTGCTATGTCGGGGAGGAACGTCTGGGTGACTTTTCCAGTGTCCGAGGTTTCATATCGATCCTGCCATGTTTTGACCGATTCTTCGCGGATTTTCCGTTTGACGTAGGACAAGGGGATCCCCTCGTAGTCCCTGGGTGATTCGGTGAGCGCCGCCAATTTGGCCAGTTCGTCAGCTCTTTCGTTGCCAATGGTGCCAACATGCGCTCTCACCCAGAAAAGACGAAGAGATCGCCCTTCAGCATTTATCTGTCCAATGTTTTCCTTTACACACTTTACCAAGGGGTGACTCGTTTTTGGGTTACTTAGCAGTTCGAGTGAAGATCGAGAGTCACTCAGGACATTAACTTCTGGGTCCTTGCTCGTTAACGCCATTTGAGTTGCCCGGTAAAGAGCATAAAGTTCCGATTGAAAGACTGTGCATTCGGAGTGGAGCTTGAAGGTCAAGTTCTTGACCTCTTTGCCATTCTCCCACCATGTTAGAGCAGCTCCAACTTTACCCTCAACCTTACTGCCATCAGTATAAATTTGAGGTCCTTCTGGAAGATTGGAGGTGTCTTCTATGAGCTCGTACTCTACGGATACCTGTGTGGACGGATGGGGTTGGTCCAGGTAGTTAATGTTCCGTTCGAGTTCCACTTCTGGTGGGAGGTAGTCTTGGGAGAGGTTTTTTTTTACTCTGTACAAATTTGCTGCTTCCTGTATCCTCAGATCCAAGGGGAGCAGACCGGAAAGGGCAAGTGCTGATTTTAGAGAAACAGTACGGTACGACTTACAGATTTTCTGGGCAAAACCTCTTTGGATTGCGTTCAAATGAGACTTGTTTTCCTCTAAGTCTGCCGCTTGCGCCCATACACTTGAGGCATACATGATGATAGGTTCCACCACCGCGACGTAGATAGTTCTCGTGATTTCGCCATTTAATCCCCAGGTCACCTTCGCTGCACATGCTAGCTGTCTATAAATGTTCGCCACCTTTTTACATTGGGCGGTCACATGTGCTTTAAAGTTGAGCCGTCGGTCGATCAGTAGGCCTAGCAGTTTGACTTCCTCGACCAGATCGAGCCGCACGCCGGACATGACAATGTTTGGAGGTTCGTACTTCAACTTTTTGGTAAAAAGCATTGCGTTGGTTTTATGCGCTGCAAAGTTGAGTTTGTTAATTTTACCCCATTCCACTGTCATGCTCAGCGCCCTACTCGCTTGCTGTTCGATGATGGTCGGGCTGCCTGTAAATACGAGAACGACGTCGTCCGCGAATGCTTGACAGTATACTCTCTCGGCTTCTAGCATTCGCAGTAACGAGTCTAGGATCACATTCCAAAAGGTTGGTCCACAGATGGACCCTTGGACGCATCCTTTGGTTGTTTCCTTCTCAAAGACTGCTCTTGCATAGTTGACCTTGATTTTACGGTCGCTGAGGTAAGAGTTTACCATGTTGTAGAGGTTTGATGGGCACCTCTTTTTCGCTAATTGATTTTTGAGGGCGGGCCACCATGCATTGTCGAAGGCGCCTTCTATATCCAGGGAGATTAGGAGTACGGTGTTTTTACTGTCTACTCCTTTTTTGATGTGCTCTACCAGGTCATAGAGGGCGTCTTCGGTGCCTCTTTGGGGCATGAAGCCGTACTGTTTCCTACTTATGGTTGGGAGGAGATGCCATTGGAGTCGGTTTGCCAGAAGCTTTTCGACGATTTTTCCGGGAACGGACAGAAGACCTATGGGGCGGTAAGATTTTGGGTGTGTGTAATCTGTCTTACCGGGTTTGCGTAATATGACCACGTGCGCCTCTTTCCATTGCTTGGGGAAGTGTTTCAAGGACAAACATTTGTTTGCTATCGCCAAGAAAATCTTCCATTCGCAACGTATGGCTGCGGCGCATATATCAGCGGTTAGCCCGTCTGTACCGGGAGCTTTTTTTGGATTCAAAGTTCTCAATACTGATTCCAGTTCCGCTGATGTGAATGGAGGATCATTTTCCGGTAAGTCCATAGGCGTTTCTGTCGTTTTCTCCCGTAGCTTTGTATGACACGGTTGGTCTGTGCTCTCAGAGTCGTCGGGATAGAAGGTTTTGGCAAGTAGTTCTGCTGATAGCTGTGGGGATAGAGTGTTACCTTCGATGTCTCTTAGGAGTATTTCTTCCTGTCTTGTCGAGGTTTTTCTCATCACTCTGTAGATCTTGTCCCACATACTTTCTTTTTCCTGGTTCGTGCAGAACTCCTTCCAACTCTCCGTCTGAGCTTGTTTGACTTTTTCCTTGTAGTCTTGCCGAGCAATTTGGTACTGTTCGACTACAAGTTCAACTCTGTCAGGGGCGGCATTCCTGATCCTTCTCTTTCGTCTAAGAACTTCTTTCTTCAGATTTTCGAGCTTTTTAGTATACCATGGGGGTGTCGGATTTCCCTTTGGCGAGTTTACCAGTGGAATGGTGTGTTCGCAGGCTTCATGTATACTAGCAGTGTAGCTCGTAATCATCGACTCGAGTTCTAGTGGACTTTTACATTTCCCAACTGACTCCGGCGAAATGTCTCTATCTTCAAGGGAAGATTTTAACTGTGACATAAAGTCTGACCACTTTGCCTTCTTGGTGTTGTATCTGCGTGTTGTTATTGGCCTCTGTTGTTCAAGAGCTTTAACTAGACGCAAACTGAAGGTGATTGCATTGTGATCCGATGTTGTAATACTTTTGTCAACCTCCCATCCCTCGATTTTTCCCAGGAGAGACTTGCTGCACGTTGTTACATCTACTATGCTTGTGCAGAGTTTGCCTTCCCTGACGATTTCGAAGGTTGGTGTATCGCCGGAGTTGAGAATGTACAAATCCATTTCATTGAAGAAAGAGTTTACGGCTTCTCCTCTCTCATTTTGAGATGTGCTTCCCCACCAGTGGGACCATGCATTCACGTCACCAGCAACAATAAGGTCTTTTGTAGCTAGTTTTTCGCTGAAATCTTTGATCCTGCTGAGGTAGGGGTCGACTTGTTGGTCTCCTTCTAAGTAGACGGAAATTACTCCCAGTTTTAGGCCTGTACCGCCCAGTAAGACAGCTGCTTCCGTCTCGGTGACAATTTGGGGGTCATGGATTACCTCCAACCTGTCGCCGAAAACTATTATGGCTGCCTTAACTGGTTTTTGCCTATTTAAACTGCACTGAATAATGCGAGTTCCAGGATATTGTTTCATCACGCCTTTGTTTCCCACATAGGGTTCTTGAACAAGGGCAACCGAAACCCCCCTTTCTCTCGCGACCTTCAGGAGTTCTGTCGTTGCATTCTGGGAGCGTTGCAGGTTTGCTTGGATGAAACGCAAACCTGGTTCGCCTACTCTTCGGGAGACTGAGCCACGTCCCTCATGAGTGCCCTTAGCAATAAGATATTCGGGACCGCGCTATACCATCCCATTTTACCCTTTCAGGACACTCGCTACTAAAGGCATTATGAGCGAGTTCTCTGTTGGGGCTGTTTGGATGAGTATTCGCGCAGTTTTTGCATTTGGGTGGCAGGTCTTCTTTTCTTGCCTTGCATTGGGTCCAGGAGTGGGCTTTTCCGCAATGACTGCAGGATTCATCCCTTTCCCGGCAGATTGCCTTTGTATGACCGAAACCTAGGCACCTGGTGCACTGCACCAATGGCGAGTGGTCTGCCACTGGTCTCCTCTGGAGTCCAATGTAGACCTTTTCGGCGTCCAAAAACGCTCTGTGAATGCGAGGTGAGACCTCGATCACTGGATGGCACTCATGCGGGTTTCGCGCTTTTTTCCTGTACCGCACTCTAATCGTGCTCTCTTGCAAATCAACCCCCTGTAGCAGATGTTTATTCTGCGCCAAAAGGTTTTCCACTATCTCGTTGTCTTTGTGGTAAGACAGGACATCTCGAATGATGATCAGTGGATTACCCGCTTTCGCGGTCTCCACCTTTAGAGACTTGTCCTGCTGCACACGATTTCTAACCAGACCAAGGTCTTCCTCTGTGCTGCAGCTCAGGATAACTTTCCTGTTTCGACCTTTTCGCACTCGGTCAACCCTAGCTCCAGTCTTCTTCGTGTCCAGTGCTACCGCTATCCTTTCTATTAAATTTTCGGCAGTCGTGGGAGATGTGGAATTTGCCGTAGTCACGATGAGAGTATGGTTCGGTTTTGGCACGATTGGCTTAGCCGCTATTTTTGCGTAGTTGGGCTTAGATGGCTTGCCCGTCTCCGCTTGGCAGATTTCAGCCTCGATGCTTAGGCCTGGGGGGGGAAGAATTAATTTTTCCTGCCGCATCGTCCGGAGTTCTGACGATACAGCTTCTAGTCGCTCTGTGATGGGCAGCACGTGCTCGTCAATGTTTATTTTTATTGGGGCTGTGGATGGGGGTGGCGTTGGTTTCGTCAGTATTTTTTCGATTGTACTTAGTCTGTCCCAGTAATTTGGGGGCGTAGGAGGTGGAGGAGTCGACGCGAGCTCTTTCAGAATTTTAGCATTTTGGTGAAGGATCTCAATGGCTTCCGCCCTTTCTACGGTTGAGTCTCTCCGAAGCTCGTCGACCTGCCTCCGAAGAATTTCAATCCCGGTTTTTAGACCGAGATATTCGTTCTGCAGTGGAGTCAGATCGACGGAGGCGTTTCGACTTGGCGCAGTTGACTTGAGATAACCACTGATGTCCGTCACCACTTCGGCCGTTGTTTTGATTTGTTGGTGGGGCTCTCTCGTTTCAAAGCTCTGCCAGTCTCTAACGGCTTTTATCTCTTTTTGGAGTTCGTTCAGTGTTTCCCTGGCCAGAGCTACCTCCTTTGTTATATTATTATTATTATTTTGTACTGACTTGGTGTGGGCCCTTTCCACCGAGAGCAGCTCCATGGCGTGTCGAGTCCGCTCCTGTTCGAGTGAGGCGATGTGTCGGTGCCTGGACTCTGCCAGGGAAAGGACAATCTCGAAGAGGGTCTGGAGGCTCTCGATCGCAGTTTGTTTTAAATCCCGCCTTTGATTAGTGGATTGTTCGAGAGCGTCCTTCCCCCGGAGTAAGGCGTCATTTGCCACTTTCGTGGCGCTGTCCATCTCGACCCCCGTCCGCTTTGAGCAGTGTGCGATCAGCATACTGGTTCTTTTGGAGCGGGCGGAGGTCGGGAATGACGATTCTGACACGCTGTCCGTTTCTTCATACATCGTCAACTCTTTCGGAGGTGATATTCCACACTGTTTCCAGTTCTCGACTCTGTCCATCACAGCCAAGTGTTCTGGGCTCGACTCTGGCGCTGATGTTAACGGCACAGAGGTTTCGCTTGCTGTTCGTGAGCACGGTGGCGATGGTACTTTGTCGAGCAATGGAGCGCGGCTGGACCCCACCTTGGTGGCATCCACAGGCACATCAGGGTACGCTTCCCGATGTTGCGTCGGCGGCACCACGTCTGACGCGCTGCTTTTAACATTTTTTTTTAAAATGCGCTTGTGTAAGTTAGATGCTACTGACCTAACAGAAAGCACCCTTGGTCGTCTGGGTGCGTTGGCAGGGACAGAAGCGGGGCAGGCAGAAGTGGAAGGGGCGGCTTTTTTAGTTGTGTCAGACATTTTATACAATTTTCTAAATTAGGTTGTTTATGATGTTAGGCAAATTTACTTAATTAGGCTTTATTTACGCGGTTAGATTTCACTTTTAGGTTCTTATCCTACTCACGGGTATTCCTCTTCTTCTTCTATTCCAAGCTTGGATTTGTCAATATATTCACGTACACACTCAACGTAGATGTTCTTCGGGCTGTCCAATAGTCCAGTAAACAGCAGTCGGTTTTTCCGCAGGGGCCGACGATGATGTTGTTGTCTCCTAAGTTCGCCTCTGAGATCGGTGTAGAGTGCAGAGGGTGACGTCACAGTTTGCGGGGGGAGGTGTCGTAGGCACCTGCCGATGGCCGATGACGTGCTTCGGATTGGTCTGTACAGCGAAACGAACGTGCGGCGGATATCTCTATATCGGTGATAGCTCTATCGGTATTAGATATGTCGTCGAACGTGACTTTTGCTCGATTCTTAGTTATGCGGTCTCCTGATGTTACTTCCGAACTAACCTTTGTTTTCTGTTGATTTCCGATATTTTTTTACTAAGATTTAAAAAGGTACCGTTCGTTTTAGACGGAGCATTTTGAAACTTGCGTTTTACATTACATTACCGCACAAGTACGTAATAAGATACATTACGATACAGAAATTGGTGCAATAAGAGACCCTTTACGAGCAAATATGTGATAAATAATATTAACTTTACCACGTTTGCCTATTATTTGCATTGCATAGTTTTTTTTAGTAGATTACAATAAAATACAAACAGTATTCCCATTTTTCGGTTTAAAAAAAAAAAAAAAAAAAAAAAATTCTTTGTCCTGGGGCAAAATGGCGTCGGACGATCGCGACACAGAAATGGCGGAGTACCATTCGTATATTTTATTTTTTCAGGCCAAATGAAAAGGGACGGCCCATTTTCCATGGGCATTTGCCCCACAGCAAAAGTGCAGGAGACTCGACCAAAATTGGATCATTGTATAGGATTTTAAAATTATATTGAGGAACTGTTAATGTTTTTATTCTGCACAGCGGGGTTTAACCTATTAAGCCCGACTCGCGACGCGGCCGGCATCGTGACGTCACACAAAAAATCATAACTAAAAAATGAAACCAAGTTTTGAGTGTCTGTAAACGACAATGTACTGATATATATTATCACCTATCTCTTAGGCATCAAAATAAACTAATAATCGAGTATGTTTATCATGAAAAAATAAGGTTTTAAAGTCTCAAAACCGGTTTTGCCCAAATTTGGCCTCTTGGGGCTCAAGTGATTAAAAGATATCAACTAAAACGTTGAAAAAAAAACGCGATGTGTGAGTTTCGAACGAATTGAGCATATTTCACATTCTTGTTGGAGTCGAGTTTCGAACGAATCGGATGTTGTGTAAATTTTGTTCACTTTTTTTTTATTTTGGCGTCGCACGCCTTTTGTGTTTTCACATATTACGTATTTCAATATTTTCAAGTTTTACTAAAAACCGTCAAAGAAGTACGTTCACGAACATGAAATAGTAATTTGTAATAACCCACCTAATAATTATATTGCACATTGCCACTCGAAAATACACAAGTTAAAGAAAATAATACAATGAGGCGACATGTTTTTTTCACGTTGGCGCCAAAACTAGAATGTCGCAATCCGGGTAAAATGACACAAGCACGTTCACTTTACGTAAACGTCAACAGAAGAAAAAAAGAGAAAAAAAATGGCTGGCTTTAGGTACAGTCATTAAAGTACTTTTAATCACACCAATTGCAATCCCCGCTTGGCACGTTAGTTTTGAATGTACAGTTTAGATTATTTAATTAAATGTTAATTTACTTAAATAACTTTTTTAGGTCTCTGGGGCTAATTAAGTACCTAAACTTGAAACGACGTGGGGCAAAAAATGAGCCGTCTCCTTTATTTCTATTGTAATAGTGGTAAATTTCGCGTAATTGAAATTCCGAACAGGCTAGTACCAACATTATAACGTGTTAAAACGTACCTATACATGTCACAATCCGTCTTCCAATAGAGAGCTTTGCTTACGCAACTATGCTTTGCGTAAAGCACGTGAAGGGCTAATGGTGCTACGGTAATTAACAATAACGTAGTAATATAATGAAGAAAGAAATAAGTCCAGTAGTTTTGAAGGTTACTCCTTACAAACAATGTGATCTTTCTTGTTTATAAAATTGTTGGTTTAAAATTATAAATAATACTAGCAAGCTGTTGCCTGTGAATTTGTTCACTTTCTGATTGGTTTTATTTTCTCTTAGACATATTTGTATTTTTCGATATCAACAATGGGTAGTTAAGTTATACGTAACATTAGCTATCTGGAAATTAAAATCATGTTAAGAATCCTTTCCTAAATCGAGATTGTTTGAAAAGTGTTTTCTGACACGTGCCGTTTATACTTTTACAGATGTTTTCTATTTACATGTATAATGTTAGCACTATAGTGGGCGGGTGGGCTTCAAGTTTTACTTATTTTTGATGACATGGGGTTCGGTGTGTCTAGATGGTAATTACTTCAGCAATACTTTTTTAGGGTTCCGTAAAACGTAAAAACGGAACCCTTATAGATTCGTCATGTCTGTCTGTCTGTCCATCCGTATGTCACAGCCACTTTTTGCCGAAACTATGAGAACTACACTGTTGAAACTTGGTAAGTATATGTATTCTGTAAACCGCATTAAGATTTGAACAAAAAAAATTAAAAAAAGAAAAATTAGGGTTGCCCCCCATACTGAGAATTGAAACTCAACAAATTTTTTTTCATCAGACCTACACGTGTATCGATAGGTCTTCAAAAATGATGTTGAGGTTTTAAAAATCATTTTCGTCTACACTGAATAATTTGCGCGAGATACACTTCCAAAGTGGTATAATGTGTGTGTCCCCCCTCTAACTTCTAAAGAGAATGAAAAATCAAAAAAAAAATATGATGTAAATTACCAACGAAAATTAGTTTGAACTCGATCTGATGAGTAGTTTTTTTTTAGTACGTGTTAAATACACTATTATTGAAATTTCGATCAAAGTTACAACGAACTACAAGAACTATATGTACTATGTATATTATGTTACTTGCTGCAACGGAACACTTCATGGGCGAGTCCAACTCGCACTTGGCCACTTTATTTTATTTTTTTACACAGATGGAAACCGACACAACCACACATTGTCTATACTTGAAAACGAAACGTATTTTCGGGTAAATAGATTGGTAAATAATCTACATGTTTGTGCTTTTAAAAAACTACAAAATATTATGTACAATGATTACAAATGCTAATACCTACCTAGTTTAAATATATTTAAACCAATAACAACAACATTAAGTGAAACAACCATTAGGTAATTTGATTTCTGGTATTTTGAACTGAGGTGTTTGTTTGTTTGGCGGTTGTTAAATAGAAAAATATTACTTACATATTTATGTAAATTTCATTATTATTAAATATTTCTCTACCTAATAATTATTAGTTCTAGCATCCACATACAATGTTACCTGAATTATCCAAAAATAAATGCAGAGTACAGGTTAATCAGAAACCTAGTATACATATTTATCTAAACTCATCAATATCAGTCCACCCGTTCTTTCTTTCAACATCTTTCGTTCTTTGTTCTCAATTTAGATACTGTGTAAAAATAGAAACTTAATAATTTTACCCACACGCGCATTCATTAGTAACTATTACAGTATCTGTGGTTTATCGTAATGTTACGTGTACTTACTGTACTTAGTTATATTAAGACCTAAGGTGAGCTTAGCTCGTATCTTTCTATTAGCGCTAACGCGGCGGAAGAAGAGTGACGTGGGGATGAAATCTATTCCTTTTTTTCGGAATGAAAACTACTTTTGGCGGTGCGCCAGGTTTTTTTCGGGAGCTGTAAGTGAAGCTGATCTGTTGCGATCCAAGATGAAAGGCTCCATCGGGTAAACTAGGGACCGCCAAGGGTACCCGAATGAAAAAGATACAGCGGCTCTTCACTGCAGTGTCGCTGTGCTATTTTGATTTATATTTAATTTTAAAAATACAAAGTTTGATTAATGTCTTTTTTCTATTTATCCTACTAACATGGTCATGCTATTTAGTATTACAAAATATATCAAAGTTGCGGTTACCTATTATATTATTACAGAATAAATAAATAAAACTCCTAATAAAGTGTTCACTTCTACTGTGCGGTCTAAGTGCACACATTTTTTTAAAGCAATAGACTGATGCCCTTTTTATATATGATATCGTAAAACACGCATTTATTTAATTATAAAACACGACTTAAAAAATACGATTAAATAAATAAATGACTAAATCTTGTGATTCAGTCATATTTAGTTTTCATTTCTTTCATTCGACTCTTTTTCAATAAATGGTTTATTGTGTGTATATAGACAATAAAAAACAAATTGATGTATTTTTTTAAAAACATCTATGATTAATCTGAATGTTTTCATATACTGGATTTTGGGGAACGATGACCTTGAGTGATCGTAGCTTCTATCTTACTCGCAGCGACGCGGCGTATTGGAGAGGGGAAGGGCGACGCGCGGGTGAAATTTGATTTTTTCCTGGCACTAGGCCCGCTCTTAACGCGCACTGTTGCATTCACTAATCACTATATCATATATTATGCTGGTGCGCTAAGCGCTAATCATTGTATCATACACTCGCTCGGCAGTCAAATGTGTTAGTTGATTTACAGCTAAAACACATACAATCCATCGAGAAACGTGCCTAAAAAGTAAAAACTCATAGGCGATGACCATTGAACTCTTAAAACACTAAGAAGCGGCACGCGCTCTTCTACGATGGCAATGCAAAATCAGGTGACGTCTCCTGATTGAGTCTCAGTCGCAACAGGAGCCACAAGTTGAGTGGACGTTCACTAACAATTCAAAAAAAAAAATTGGCAGTCATAGGAACTGCCGATAGAAGTGAAAACTTATAACTCAGAATTTGATAGCTTACTTTGAAAACTACACGGGTGTACCGGAAGGCGTGGCCTGACCATCATGGCATGGCCATCTAGAAATGCGTTAGCATTTCCCATTGGCTCACGCATTTCTAGATGGTCATGCCGTGATGGTTAGGCCACGCTCTTTCAGCATTTCCCATTGGCTGACGCATTTCTAGATGGCCAATGGCCGTGGCCCCGAGTTTACCCGAAGATTTCTTATCATACTCGAGCGTGACGCTAGAATTCAATTCACACCCCACGAAAAATCTGTCTAAAAGCGCGCCTGCGCGCCAAAAGAAGTTTTCACTTCAAAATACTTGGGAGGTGTCAAGGGACATTCTGATGGAACGAAGTTGTACAAAATATTGCAACTCTTTACTGTTTCTGTTGCCCTGGTACTGGTACCTAGGGGCAAACGCAACTCTTTTATATTTCTGTTGTCCTGGTATCTGGAGATAAACGCTGGGCTGTTGGAGGTAGGTAATCGAAACTCTTTACTGTTTCTGTTGCCATGGTACCTACCTGGCCGTTTTTACCGAGTTTACCCGAAGATTTCTTATCATATCCGAGCGTGACGATTGATGAATCCATTTCACAGCCCACGAAAATTCTGTCTATAGCGCGCCTAAAGAAGTTTTCACTTCAAAAATCCGATATAAACCGTAATACGCCTTATTGTGCTTTTACAAGGTGCACAAACAATTCAAAGACCAAGAAGAAGTTCCATGTTATCACTTTTCATGCGTAAGTACACACAATCTTTAATTATTTCCATAAGAGTTCAACAATTATTTCATCTAAAATTATTTTTCTGTTGTAAACAATTTTACAATTTGCCATTTCTAAAAAGAGACAGATATACATGCAGCGTAAGAGTGCAACACGACCGGCGATATGTCAGTTCCGGCTATTTTATCTCTTTCACGCCAGTGCATTCCTATGTCCTATTCTTGTCGAAAAAAATATCTAAAAAAATGTGATGTATAGCTACTGCCTACTTGTCATGATACTGAGACACGTTTGAATGAATGACAAATACGTCATTCATTCAAACGTGTCTCACGATGGAAGTGAAGCTGTCTACACATTGCGGATGCTTGTGTGAAATTTTCGCCACATTATGCTGTCTTTATATTAGAGCGTACCTCGTCTTCCTTTACTTAGTTATATCAATGGCGATGACCATGGACGTATAAAAAACTCGGACGTAGTCCCGCTATAACAAAAACTGTGTCCATCGAGTCGGCCACATAATATGCACGTGTGCACTGTGACATACAGGCGGACATACACGCACACATCAGTGGTCATTACACGCGCTACTTGTGTATATGTGTGCGTATCAGCCTATCAGTGACAACCTAACAATGCACACGTGCACATGTGGCCGACTCTAGTGACACAGTTTTTGTTTTAGCGAAACTACGTCCGACTTTTTTATACGTCCATGGGCGATGACACTCTTGTTCGAAAAAGACTTCAAAGTCTCGAATATTGCCATAATATCGCTGGCTTATCGGATTCATTTCTTTCTTTTATTGACATGCTGGTAGGTCGAAAAAGCGACACCATTTCATGGTTGAAGTTCTAAAGATTCAAAAGAATAGGGTTGACTCCACTTTTGTGATGAGAGCATCGCGTCTCCAAATCGAGAGTGAATCGTTTTCTTCTAGGTGAGCACGCTCCATTAGGCGCTTAACATCAGGCAAGATGGTGTTTCAGCGGAAACCTAAGAATATTGAAAGATTAAAAAAAAAAGGTGTGTGCTTAAGACCACACGGCAGAAGTGAAAACTTTATTAGCTGATTTATATATTAGGTAGGTATGTCGTATTATAATAAAACATTATGGATCGTATTAGTTGAATAAACGAGTAAAACAACCCAGAAATTAAAGTAAATATTTATTGAAATTTTATTTATATACATAGTAGCTGTTACCCGTGACTTAGTCCGCGCGAAATAAATACTATGGTTACTCAGGCAGTACTTATTTGTATACCCAGATTGTATACACATGAATGGTTAGTAAAAAAAGTGTCCATGTTCAAAAAGTTGTTGGCCGGGGCCGGCTTTTTAAAAGTTACTCCAATTTTGTATGTATTCACACGGTGCACCCCTATGATGCCCCTAACAATGTCCGCAAAAAGGTTGGTGAGTGTAATAGGATTTTTGTTACCGACTTTCTCCTGTTCCGTCGATTCTACATACACTACACAGTCTCCACTACGATTTTCTGGGAATAGTCTCTTTCTCTTATAAAGGGGTTTTCTAAATAGTTTGTAAGAAACATTTTCACTTGGATTTGGCTTCAATAGTTTTCTTTTTCTGGTCTGTTCGACGGGGTCACCCCCGTCGCTACCGACGCTCATATTTATTTATACTATTGACTATATACAAAACTAAATATTTACACGAAAGAAACGAAATATTTACACAGCAAAACTAATTAATTTGATTGTGAAAATTTTAAAGCACCCGTCGTGTTTTCCCGCCCAAAGAAAAGTCTTTTGGAGTTGCGTCAAGCCGTCAGTGTTGCCACTATGATTTTGAGCTTGTCGCCAAATAGTTATGAAACAAAGTCGCCGGTTTTGATATTGAATTATTAAGGGAATAACAGTCTGGAAGAATACATAAGCTATTTTTATCCCGGAAATATAGCTGCTAGTAAGAATATAAAATAGCACTGGTCTAAGTACCTACAATGTTAAGCAATTTAAATTAAAAGGAAAAAAGGGAAAAGGAATAACTTAAGGCAATAATTAACATTATTATCATGTAAGTTTCAAACGAAAATACAAATGATTGAATAAAATGTTAATAATATAATTGGGAAAGTTCCTGCTATACTTAATGTGCGTATATTTATCTGTATGTATAGAAGTAGAGTTTATGCTAGACTTCCATGTTGTTTATGTTTGAGAGAATGAGTTAATTTCCTTATAAATATGATCTGACTCCCAATGACCTTGTGTTTTTCCTTCTCCAACCTTCTACACTACACTAGTATATTCCCCTTTGTCGGTAAAACGTCGTCTAAATCCGCTAAAAGGTTTTAAAATTCGCCAGTTTCAGCGACAAAGTCGCTAAGGTGTCAACACTGGTTGCCGGTAGCGAGCAGCGAGAGAGAGAGAGAGAGTATCTATTGTCCCATGTCCTCCTCTAACAATTATCTTTCTCGGTCTGGCACGTTTGTTGACCACATTATCTTTCTCGCTCTAGCATCCCGAGTTTACCCGTTTGAAAGACTTATTCTCAGAAACTATTGGGTGTGCAGAGACAATTCTAGTATCATATTGTAGCAAATTTGGTCTACTTTATAAACGCCATAAGAAAGTTTTTACAAAAACTAGTCGTTTAGGGTTATAATCGCCAAAATTTGAAAAATAAACGATTTTTTCGATTTTTGACAAAGTTGCGTTCGTCGCTCGAGGTCACAAACTTGCAGTGTGATCATATGTGGCAGGTTCCTGCCATTTTGGCAGGATTTGGGCGTTATTTTAGCCTTTGGCATGATAGGTTGACGTTTTATGAAAACTGGCAGTTTTTGGCAGTATTGGTGGATCGGAAAAAATGTTTGTTACCGTAACTCATATTCCCCATAATAACCACCCTGGGGTGAAAATAAGAGCATAACGATAGACAAAATTGACTAACGCTTTCAATTTAGTTCTCACACATCCCTAGTAAACTCAGTAGATTATAGTAAAGCGTCACTAGTGGGGAATTCTCCGATAAATTCAACTATACTTCTTCGTTCTTTTGTAGGTATGTACTGTAACTTTCGTAAGTCGTAACATTCAGCTCTATGACGGTTGTATTTCATTTTAACCAACCAAAGAAAAGTTAAATATAATGAATAAATCAATGTATAAGCATGTAAAAATGGAGGTATACAATGAAAATTGCAATGCTTAACATCCCACTGATATTATAAATGGAAATGTTTGGAGATTTTAATGTCAGAATGACGTTTGTACGTCTGAACGCATCGGTTTGATATTTGGAACACACATAGATTATAGTCTGGAAAAACACATAGGCTACGTTTTATCCCGAAAAAATAACGGAAACGCGAAATACTTGAGTAAAACCGCGGGGACTGCCAGTTTATGATATTACTAGGATGTCAATGTTTGGATGTTTGTTGCTCAATCACGTCGTAAAGTACAAACGGATCTTGTTGAAATTTGTAACACGGTTATATTACAGTCTCGAAGAAAATATGGGCTACTTTTTATCCCGGCAAAATAACAAGAACGGGAACTGTGCGGATAAAACCCCGGGGCGCTTTATTACGACATAATCTTGTGTATTTATGGTTTTTCTTTGATAAATACAGCGATAATTGCGGTTGGCAATATTTTGGCATTTTTTGCCCCAAGCGTTGGCAGGATTTCACCCGCAGTATGGCAGGATCCGTGATTTAGAGATGGTCACACTGCAAACTTGGGACAATCATTAGGCGCCCCAAGATACATGCTTTGCCTAGTTGGGGGTTCATAGAGAAATAGCTTTCTGTACAGAGAAATTTAAATTATACCTATTTTAAGCATAGTTTTAATCTATAAATCTATAAGTATCTATAAATTGTATTCTCGTTTATGAATATTACCTAATGGCTTCTCTGTATATGTACAAATGTTTTTTGGTATATAAATATTTCTAAAAAAATAAATAAATATTTCTATTCTATTTCTATGAGGAGGACAAAAGTAGCTCCAAATGGTTCGTGTAATATTACACATGGTGCGGCTCGCCAGTTTACTTGAATGAACTTGGCTGGCCACAGGGCCACACTGTGGCTACACTGCCGTGTGTCTAGACCACGCCGGCCATGCGCCGGCGCTATTTCACCACTAGTTTGAATAATAACACGAAGTTTCTTAATATTATGACCTATCTTGGTATTATTGGTGAATCTTTTAACCAAAGAGAATGTAAATTTGAATTAGAAACTACGTGACGCGGTCTATACAATAACGACACGCGCCTGTGCAATGTGCAAGCGCGTGCGAGTTTTATACGGAACAGCAGTTTCCGGGAGCTGGGCCCACACCCGCTGCATTGCTTCCGGTGCCTAGTACCTACCTGGGGACGTCCCCACTGCTCCCAGCTCCCAGTGCAGGTCCAAGGTCGACAGGAGTGGCGTCTGTTACAGATGCAGTCGACCTGGACACAAAGCCGGCACATGCTCGACTGGCTTGCTCGGTTCTGCGTATTTGCGCAGTGCGGATCGGCCGAGCACGCGCCGGCTTTGTGTCCAGGTCGACTGGATCTGTTACAGACGCCACTCCACATCGGGGGTAAGGGTTGCACCTTGCCGCCGAGGCGCAGGCCTGAGTTGCCAACCTGACGACATTCCTGCCCATAACAGCAGTGACACGCAGCTATTGGAACATGAGACGTCCATATCATTACCTAGCAATGCACTGCGCTCGTCACCCAGAGATATAAGATGCCAAATATTGCCCTTGAATCCGGAACATAATAAATATTCGCATGTGACTGATTGAAGGTATAATAACTGGCAAAGGTGTGGTACTTCCCCAGGCGGACTCTGCAAAAAATCCTACCACAATCAATTACTTTCTTTTTGTTTAGCCCTAGGTGGCTACATTGAGTCCTCGGTCTGTGAGGTGGTCACAGCGTGCCCTGATATTTATTGCAATCCGAACAACTCAAATTCAGAATGTCAATCCTTGTCTGTCATTCTACCTGCGGGGCTAGCACGGGCAGTAGACAATTACTCCACCTTCATTAAAAAACAATTTCTTTGGAACATTAACAACAAAAGTGGAGGTTAATAAAAATACCATGAATTAGTTTTCCATATTTATTACCAATTTAACTAAAACAGTAACTTATGGATATTACATTAATCGAAAAATTATTTACATGAAATTTTTGTCACATTAAACTTACTGTTGTAAACTTGTATAAATGCACAAACTGACGAATGTTGTATTTGTATTATTTAAGATGAAAAGTTATCAAAAGTTATAGTTTGTACAATAAAAATATGTATGAGCATTTGATTCTAGTTTAACAAATAAAAGAAATTGGCAGTCATAGAAACTGCCGATAGAATTGAAAACTTAAAACTCAGAATTTGATAGCTTACCTTGGAAACTACGCGGGTGTAACCGGAGGGCGTGGCCTCGCCATCTTGGCATGGCCATCTAGAAATGCATGAGCATATCCCATTGGCTGATGCGCTTCTAGATGGTGATGCCATGATGGCCTATCCACACCCTTTCAGCATTTCCTATTGGCTGACATATTTCTAGATGGCCAATAGCCATGGTCCCGAGTTTACCCAAAGCGTTCTCATCATACCTGAGCGTGACGAATGAAATCAATTCACAGCCCACGAAAAATCTGTCTAGGCGCACCTAAAGAAGTTTTCACTTACAAGAAAAATAAAATTTTGGATACATAAAAAATAGTGGAGTAGCGTGATGCTGGATAATTGGATGTGTCAGTGTACTAATATATTGATGAACAATTTCTTGTATTAATATGAGTTACAGTTACAATGCTGAAATTATGTCTTTACAAAGTCTATATCATACCCCTAACCTAACGGTCTAACATTCTGCGCATACCTTCTTGGAAGCATCCAACTTCCTGTCAGTGCTAGAGTAGTTTAAACAAACTGAGAACAATTGTTTGAAATATACAGTTGGGAGAAACAACGTTGTAGTTGACCAAAATCTTAAGCCAGTGTGACAAAAATACAATGACCCTAACCTAAATTAAACTCTGATATCACTCACTTTATTATTTATTCATAGGTCCATTCATTAGTGGTGGTCTCATCTGACCCATAGGCCCCATTGGGCCCATATGGCCCATGAGTGGTCCCATCATAGGTGGTCTCATTCCCATCATAGGTGGCATCGGCCCGTGTGGTCCCATCATCATAGGCGGTGCCATCGGGCCTCCAGGACCCATCGATGGTGGAGGCAGCATTCCCGGAGGTCCGCCTGGTGCAGGGACCGGTGGTCTAGGACCGCCGGGCCCCATAACTGAAGGATCCCAAGGTGGCGGAATAGCAGCACCTTTGTTTCCGAACGGATTTTGTGCAATTTTTCCAGCTTTGAATGCTGCTGTTGTAGCGTCAATAAGGTGCTGAGCTTGTTCTTCCATCCATTTCTGGTAGTAAAACTTCACG
Source organism: Ectropis crepuscularia (assembly GCA_963693475.1). Classification (NCBI taxonomy): domain Eukaryota; kingdom Metazoa; phylum Arthropoda; class Insecta; order Lepidoptera; family Geometridae; genus Ectropis; species Ectropis crepuscularia. Next base: position 13,098,211 of record OY856346.1, read on the forward strand.
TTATCCTTGTGCTTCCTTCCCGTGCAATGCGTTTTACGCACACTAGGTGAATCGTGAGTTAAATATGTGTCACAATAATCACAATAGTACTTTGGCATTTTGGTGAAAGATGTTTAAACAAAAATTGCACACAAAGTTTAACAACACGAGTTGAAATGTTGAAAACTTAAAAATCGCCAAAGCGTCGCCGACGTCGCCGTCACTTCAAGAATGAATTCTGTGAGTGAACTATAGATAAATAAGATACATTTTATAGACTGAAATGAACACAGATTATATAAATTACTAGATTCAAGATTTTTTGCAGAGTCCTTAACGGACTAAGAGGTTTGACTCTACTTTTGTGATAAGAACGTCTAGGCTGTGGAATGAGTTGCCAGAGTGGGTTTTCCCTGATAGTTATGACCTACCTATAAAAGGTAGGTACCAGGGCAACAGACACAGTGAAGAGTTTCGATTACCTACCTCCAACAGCCCAGCGTTTATCTCTAGATACCAGGACAACAGAAATATAAAAGAGTTGCGTTTGCCCCTATGTACCAGTACCAGGGCAACAGAAACAGTAAAGAGTTGCAATATTTTGTACAACTTCGTTCCATCAGAATGTCCCTTGACACCTCCCAAGTATTTTGAAGTGAAAACTTCTTTTGGCGCGTAGACGCGCTTTTAGACAGATTTTTCGTGGGGTGTGAATTGAATTCTAGCGTCACGCTCGGGTTTGATAAGAAATCTTCGGGTAAGCTCGGGGCCACGGCCATTGGCCATCTAGAAATGCGTCAGCCAATGGGAAATGCTGAATGGGCGTGGCCTAACCATCACGCATGACCATCTAGAAATGCGTGAGCCAATGGGAAATGCTAACGCATTTCTAGATGGCCATGCCATGATGGTTAGGCCACGCCTTCCGGTTTCACCTGGGTAGTTTCCAAACTGAGCTATCAAATTCTGAGTTATAAGTTTTCACTTCTATCGGCATTTCATCAGTTCCTATGACCGCCAATTCTTTTTTCCAGATCTTAATATAACCGTGTTTCAAATACCTACATTCGTTTATACGTTACGACGCGATTGAGCAACAAATATCCAAACATTGACATCCTACTAATATTATAAACTTGCAGTGCTCCGCGGTTTTACTAGCATTGTTCCCGTTCCCGTTATTTTTTCTGGCTTAAAAGTAGCCTATGTGTTCTGTCAGACTATAATCTATCTGTGTACCAAATATCAATCCAATCCGTTTAGACGTTTCAACGTGATTCCGATATTTAAACATCCAAACATTGACATTGATAATATCAGTGGGATGTTAAACATTGCAATTTTCAGTATTTACCTCCATTTCTTCATCTTTATACATCGATTTACTCGTTTTATTTAACTTTTCTTTGGTTGGTTTGGTTAACTGAAATACCGCCGTCATCGAGCTGAATGTTACGAAAGTTACAGTACAGACCTACAAACGAACGAAAAAGTATGATTGAATTTATCGGAGAATTCCACTATTTACTAGTGGAATTATATTCTAATGTCTACTAGTAATATATATTCACTAGTGACGCATTACTATAATCTACTAGGGATGTGTAAGAACTAATCAACTAAATTCCTAAATTGAAAGCGTTAGTCAATTTTGCCTAACTCTATGCTCTAATTTTCAATCCCGGAGTGGTTATTATCGGGAGCAGGGATGTAACGGAGGTCATTTTATCGGAACCGAAGACGGAGTCGGAGTTTTTAAATTTGATTTATCGGAACCGGAATTGGAACCGAAGTCGGAGGCATAGGCAGGATCAGACATGGTGGCAGGAGATAATTGAAGTGTAAACTTCTTTAGGCGCGCCTAGACCGATTTTTTGGGGGCTGTGAATTGAATTCTAGCGTCACGCTCGGGTATGATAAGAAATCTTCGGGTAAACTCGGGACCATAGCCATTGGCCATCTAGAAATGCGTCAGCTAATAGGAAATGCTTAAAGAGCGTGGCCTGGTCATCATGGCATGGCTATCTAGAAATGCATCAGCCAATGGGAAATGCTGACGCATTTCTAGATAGCAATGCCATTATAGCCAGGCCACGCCCTCCGGTTACACCCGTGTAGTTTTCATGGTAAGCTATCAATCAAATTCTGAGTTATAAGTTTTCACTTCTATCGGCAGTTCCTATAGTCATAGGAACTGCCGATAGAAGTGAAAACTTTTTTGAAGTGAAAACTTCGTTTGGTGCGCCTAGGCAGATTTTTCGTGGGGTGTGAATTGAATTTTAGCGTCATGCTCGGGTATGATAAGAAATCTTCGGGTAAACTCGGGACCAGGGTAGCGATTCTGAAACTATTCGGGTCGGGCTGAGCCTCGGAAACTAGCCGCTACCGAATGGATCGGGCAATTTGCGATTCTGAACGCCAATTCCGATTACTTTTGACGTTTGCAACCGACTACCAGCTGTTTTCCATTCGGTTGGGATTCGGACAGCTTTTTTGTCGTGGATAGCCAAATATGATTTTCAGATTATTGAATTTACTTCATTTTTCTCTGTTTTTCTCAATATTTCTGTAAGATTATGGACAGTAAACGAGTTTTTATTAACTTTAGTGTGTAATATGTGTTTAGTTTTTGGAATTTTCAAAGTTGGCAGTTTGTACTTAAAAAAATTGCTAGAAACGGGTTATTGCCATATTTGATTTGTTATTGCTTATGTTTTGAGATGAAAGGTTTAAACATAGTTGTTGTTTGAGCAAAAAGGCAAGAAACCACAAAGAAACATTGGAAATACGAGACATTACGTCAAACAACGATATAACAGCAAGAGCGGATCCAGCTATGGCCCCATTGGTAGTCACAAACATAGTCGGGGCTAGTAAGAAGACCGTGTGAACTTGTGATAAGTGCGTGCATCTTTTACTTAGTGGTGGTCCATCTAGGTACTGGAACCAGCCCAAGAGGGGCCATGACCTCACAACCATCTCTGCTCCTTGAATAACAACCAGTATTTTCGTATCAGTTCGACTTTAGCTCTATCTATAGATGAAGCAAAGGTTATTTAGGTACTTCTGCCTGAAGTCATTGGCCCCTAATCCCTATAATGACAACGCAGAAGCCGTACGTGTATATAAAAGTAGAATCTTGCCCCCTGGTGGTAGTCACATAGTTGGGGCCAAGTGAGAAGACTGTACGATAAGTGCCTGCGTGTGTTTTTATTAGTGGTCTACCTAGGTTCTGAACCAGCTTAATAGTAGTCATGACCCCTTGTCCTCATCTGGATCCATCCTTGTATTTTTACAGACAGTATTTTTGTATCCTGTTCGACTTAAGTTCTTTGTTATACAGATGAAGGAAAGGACTTCTACCAGAAGGTAGAATTGGTACAGGTTTACATGTAGAATCTTCCAGTTGTACGGCATGTTTGATTCAACAAAAAATTAGTTACTTATCTCCTACGTTATAGATTTAGAAATTTGTTTTGTAAATAAGAGTAACATGTATCACAAACTATCTATTATTTCATTCTACTGAATGTGTAACAATCCTGTTAGCTAATTTTATCATATCTCTTACCTCTACATTTATAAAGCCGTGGCTTAGATAAAGTATAAGTAAACTCTTTGAGCCATGGCATCGTTAAAGTTTCCTGGTATTTAATTAATAAAAAATATATTTAATTTATTTGGTAGTAATACCCAAGGTGATTATCATAACTAAAAGATCAAATGAAACATCATTTATCACAGTAAATATTTTAATAATCTGAAGATTTTTTGACGCTTTACATTCAACATAATTTAGCAATAAAGAGATGGTGTATTAGATTAGAGCATTGAGAACAACATTTAATAAGAGACCAAACAGAAAATTGTAAAAATGAAGTAAACATAATAGTTCTCCATACAAAAGTCAGTCAATAAAACATTAACATTTTTTGTACATACCACAATGTTTTATTTACCTAATTAATTAATACATAATACAATCATAGCTAATTCAGTTAACTTTTAAACTTCGAAACATATTAAAATTATAATGATCGCAACTCTTTAGTGACTAAGAGCTCCCACACAAAACTGCGATGCGAAGTGATGAAGTGAGTGTCCAATGTGTGAAGTCCATGGATTTTTAATTACAAAAAGAAAGACAAACTTTTTAGCATTCCGTGGATTCACCGTGTGGGTGCCGGGTCCATCGTGTGGCAGAGAGCGAAATCCCAAGTAGATCCCGAGACTTGTGACACGGGTGTAGGTTTAAGGTTTAAGGGGCCCCTTTCTGACGTACATCAACACTCACCTTCACTACTCATATTTCTCCATCTGCGCAGCCAAATCTGATATGAACCTACTAGTGCGGCTTTAGATACTCGTCCTAGTATAGAACTTACTGCACTTCTGAACACGCCAAGGTCTTTCAGCAGGTCATAGAGAGATTTTCTGGTACACGCTCCTACTTCTACAGCGTATAAATTAACTACATAGGTGTTTTTTAATGTAATTAATTAATTAGTTATGTAATACACATTAATATACAGTGTAAAAAGTTACCATGGTTCATCACAAAATTAACATTTATTGAAGGGATATATTAAAATACCTAAATAGAGAGCAAACTAATTTTACTTATATCACAATTGATGTGTGTGTACTGTACCTATTATACTTATATTATATTTTTCTTACAAAATTAAATAATAATAATAATAAATAATAATAATAATAAACTTTATTTGAGCCAAAAATAGTAGTTACAAAAATAATGTGATTAAAATAATGCTACATAAGTACTTAGTTTATTTGAGCCCTGGATTCCACACTAGGGGAAGTCCTGTGTTGTGAAATCCAGTGCCTTCCACAACTGCTATCGTAGAGGAAGATGCAACCCGGGCTGTTTGAAGGAGCGGGGTTGCATCTCCCTTAACATAAATCTTTCATACATCATGAAATAAGGGTTACAGAGGTCTGATCAGTATGTTTTGATTGAGGGTGTGTGTGAGGGTGAAGGAGGGTGTGTGTATGTCGAGGGTGAGGGTGTGTAGGTGTGTTTGAGGGCGTTTATGTGTGAGTGTGCAAGTAATCGTGAATGTCATTTTATGCGTTTAGGGAGGAGCAGGTGTTATAAAGAGTGTGCATAGAGAGGCCGCAGTGGATTATGTGGACGAGCGAGTGTACGTTGGTTGGTATTAGGAAATAACCTATTTATGTGTTTGTGGATATCTGGGTGTGCGTGACAGAGGGAATGCATGCTTTGTAGTATTCAGGGGTCTGGTCCCCTTAACGGTTATAATTAAAGCGCTAATAGATTTGGTTTTTTGTGGGGAGCAGACCCCTCGGGGTCAGATCATTATTTTAAGTACCTCCTCCGTTTGCGTGTAGTTTAGTGAGGATAGCCAGCATGAAAGTTTTCGCTTAGAAACGTATCGGGATGTTTCGAGGAGACTAAGGGACCTATCCAGTTTTTGGTATAAGTAGGGAGCTTTAAATTGGTATGATCTTTGAGCAAATGTACTTCTGGTACGCGGTAGTTTCCAGGTATTTCGGCGACTGTTTGGTGTAAGAGAGTACAGAGCCGTTTTGTGAAATCGCAGCGTCACTGCTTGGATATAAAGCTGCCTTACTGTTAGGTGTCGCGTATCTTTGTACAGTTGCTCGGTAGGGTATAGCATCGGTTTTTTGTGGGCAATTTTGAGGATGAACCGTTGAGCACGCTCAAGTTTCAGGAATAGTATTTTAGTGGCAGATCCCCAACACACTATACAGTAGTTTAGTATAGATTGGCATAGAGCCTGGTATACAATGTTGAGTGTGTTTGGATCCGCCACCGAACCCATTTTTTTGAAAATGTGCGTCATCTTTTTAACTCGAGTGATGATGTTATTAATTTGCCACTCCCAGGTTAGATGGCTATCTATGATCACTCCTAGATATTTGGTGGCTACCACGTGCTGTAGCTCGGGACAGAGGCATGGCTGATTTGAAGGTAAGTCACATGAATGTAATTTAAGGCTCATAGTGTTAGGTTGTGTCCGCTTGGTGATTGAAAAAGTTATGTATTGTGATTTTGTTGCGTTTAGTGTCAACAGGTTGTTCTGCAACCAGTGTGCCACACCAGACAGTCCTTTCTGGGCTACTTCAACGACCTCTGTCCAGCTATTGCCGTGAAATACTATGGCTGTGTCATCTGCGAAGGCATACAGTTTGGCCTGATTTATCTTGAGCTGGCAGAGGTCATTGATATACACCAGGAAGAGGGTAGGTCCAAGGACACTACCCTGTGGAATTCCGAAGGATACTGGCGTGTAGTCACTGGTGCAATTCGACACACGGACCCTTTGATTCCGTTCTGATAAATAGGAGCGGAACCAGTTTAAAGTTGTACCGCGTACCCCGTGCAGCTCGAGTTTCCGAAGCAGTATAGACCAGCTGACCGTGTCGAAAGCCTTTGCCATATCTAAAAATACAGCAATGCACTTCTGACTCCGGTCAAGAATGGTAGTCACATGGTCAACTAGAGCCGCAACAGCATCTTCAGTCGACTTTTTTGCTCGGAAACCAAACTGGTTATTAGAAAGCAGGTGTTTACTTTCCAGGAAACCCAAAAGTCTTTTATTTATAACTTTTTCAAGTATTTTGGATATTGAGGACAGAAGAGAGATAGGGCGGTAGTTTGAAACTATTGATTTGTCGCCTGACTTGTAAATCGGACAGATATCGGCAGTCTTCAAACAGTTTGAATCCCTGGGCCATGCTCAAGTTACATAAGTGAGCGATTGGGTGAGCCAAAACATGACAAGCATTTTTTAGCAACTCATTGCTGATTTTATCGCTACCCGGAGCAGATCCGATTTTCAGGGTAGCTATGATCTTGCTGATTTCTGAGCCGTCGGTAGGTGTTAGAAATAGAGAATCAGAAGGGGCACTTTCAATGCAGGTACTATTTGTGAGGTGGCTTTCAGTTGTGTTTAGTTTACTTAGAGTCTTTTGTGCGAGATCTTTACCAATTGATGCGAAAAACTTGTTAGTAAAGTTAAGGGACTCTGAAGGACTTGATTTAGTTTTAAGAAGTTCGTTTGGGGCAGATTTGGGTTGTTTTATGCCACATATAGTTTTAACTGTTTCCCATAATTTTTTGGTATTAGTTTTATTGACGGCGACCAGGTCAGACTCAAATTTACTTTTTTCAGTTTTTAGCAATAAGTTACAGTGATTCCGGGATTTTATATATTTTTCATGCAATGCTTGGTCGTTGGGACATTTTTTGGATTTTAGATGCAAAGAATCTCTTTTTCTGATTTTTTGTACTAGCTTGCTTGTCATCCAGGGTTTATTGATTATTTCAGAATTTTTTACTTTTGTACGTGTTGTGTTATTGTCCACAGCAAGGCAAATATTTTTGATTAGAAATTCAGTCCCCAATGTGACATCTGTTTCTTTGTAAAAATTATTCCAGTCAAGATTTTGTAAGCTGGCAATGACGTGAGGGTAATTGGTTTTTGTTCTGAATTTAGATTCAGGCTGGCTTTTATCACTAAGTCTGTCAATACCTATTAGTACCGTATCGTGATCAGTTACGCCTGAATTGCAGATCACAACGCAGGCTGATTTTTTGGACCGAATGAGCGCGTGATCTAGACAATTGCGATACCTTGTCGGACGGACGTGACCTGGGATAAAACCATAGTATGCGGTAAGCTCCAGGTAGTCTACTGATTTCGGATCATTACTGTTGGGTTTTATGTCAATATTTATGTCGCCGGTTATGATACAGGTTTCAGCAGATACGGTCGACATGACACTTTCCAGTGACGACAGAAAGCCATGTGTATCGTCCTTAGATGGGGACCGATATAACGCTATTACTGCCAGTTCTGAACCCACTTTTATTGTTAGACAGCTGGCGTCATTAAACGGTGGTTCTTTTATTTCCACGTTTAGTCCAGATTTATAAAATATCATAAGCCCGTCGTTTTGGTTTCTAAATTCTTTTGATGAGTGGCATTCGTAGTTTGGTATCTTGAATTGTTGGGTAACATCCCTCCCCCAGCACTCGGTGAACACTATTATTTTCGGAAGAAACCGCAGTCTCATTAGGTATATCACGAATTGATCGAAATTACGCCGAACACTCCTTATATTTTGTGTGAGAATCGTAGTTTGGTCTATGTATTTAGAAAGTATTTGTTTGCATTCCTCCGCGCAGTTAGCACCGTAGCTGTCTACCAGTATTGTGTCATCGATACTATCTAATAAATCTTTATTTATACTCATGATATGGGTTTATGGTAATAAAGTTGGATTACATCACAGGAACCCCTGTGAGTAATAGTAAAATGGTGTTTAAGGCATCGATGACACACTACAAGCAGAAAACCACAATAGCAACCGCGCGCGATATAATTGTTAGTAATATATTGTTCGTGTTTTAAACAGTGATAGTCCACTACGATAAATTTATACTTATTCTCGTCAACATACAAGTTACGTAAGCACGTAGGCATGTCCGTAGCCGAACGGTTCGTAGTCGCCTTTACCGCAGCAAATGCGGCGCCGGCGGTGGGGACCATAGTGATTATGGGCGTCAGTGCAGTCGGCGCGCTCACTGCGCCTACATGTGCTACTGGATGTAATAGACGAACAACGTAAATCACGAGATCTATTTAATTTGAAATACTTGTCGAATGCTGGACGATTGGGAGACTGTGCGGACGGATATAAGTGTGTTGTGAGCGTTGAATGGATGGTGGCCATGAGTAGAATAATCATTGGGTTTGTTGAGACCCTCGCGTTACTCGTAACATAATATACTGGTTTGATTAGCGTTTGCGTATGGTATTGTAAGTATTGTAACATAGGTATAAAAAGCGTCGCTTGGTTATTTTGATTAAAATGGGCAGTAAATTGAATAATAGGTAAGTCAGTACCTAAGCGAAAATTTTTACTGAAAATCTGCCTGCGATCAGCGCGATATCACGGTCGTTTCTAACAACACAGTCGTTTTATGCAATGAATCCATTTGTAAGAACAGTAAAATTGATGTGCCTGATACAGTTTTTTGATCAGTGAAATCTATAAAACTAATACTCTTGTTATAAGAGGTTCCCATAAGATTTCAAAACAATACTTATAGAATAGGTATCTATTCGTTGGTTTTGACAACTCAACAGATTGATAACTAAAAGGTGTTTGGGAAGAATGTGTAGGTACTATGATTTATTGTGTTGCAGATGCAAATTTCCAGAGGTTATTGTTTGATTTACTCGTTTATTATGCAGTTTTTATGTAAAGTAGTCATTCAAAACCGCAAAATAAACCCGAAATACAGTTATTTGACGATTTGTATATTTCTACCATGAGTTAACTTTTCTATAAAATTTGTAACTGTATTCGAAAACTAGATGGGACAGCTTGTCTTTGGTCTGGCCAAAAGACATTCCTACGCCAATCCGATTAGCGTCGTGAATCGCAGATCCCGCACCATTCGGTAGCGGGACCGCTACCGCATGAGTCGGTTCGGGTGCAACCGACTGGTTTTAGAATAACTATGCACAGGCCCATCTAGAAATGCGTCAGCCAATGGGAAATGCTGAAAAGGCGTGACCTAACTATCATGGTGTGGCCATCTAGAAATGCGTGAGCCAATGGGAAATGCTGACGCATTTCTAGATGGCCAGGCCACACCCTCCGGTACACCCGCGTAGTTTCCAAAGTGAGCTATCAAATTCCGAGTTATAAGTTTTCACTTCTATTACTAGGCAGTTACTATGACTGCCAATTGTTTTTTTACTAGGGATAATATATTTTTTTGCCAAACACGTGGGCACGATAAACATTGACGAGCAATTGATTTAAAGGGATTTTGTATTTCCGTTTACCAAAATAAGGAATTATCTCAAATATTTAAATACACCTTACCTCCGATTATAACCTCCGTTTTAAAAGTAACTTCGGCTCCGAAGAGCCTAAGTCGGAACCGAAGGTGTAACAAGAATCGGAAGTTCCGACTTATCGGAGTCGGAGTCGAAGTTTCGTAACATCCCTGATCTGGTATATGAGTTATAGTAACAAAAAACACATAAAAAATTGGCAGTCATAGGAACTGCCGATAGAAGTGAAAACTTATAACTCAGAATTTGTTAGCTAACTTTGGAAACTACACGGTTGTAACCGGAGGGTGTGGCCTGGTCATCATGGCATGACCATCTAGAAATGCACTAGCTTTTCCCATTGTCTGATGCATTTCTAGATGGCCATACCATGATGGGCAGGCCAAGCCCTTTCAGCATTTCCCATTGGATGACGCATTTCTAGATAGCCAATGGCTAAGGTCCCGAGTTTACCCGAAAATTTTTGAAGTGAAAACTTCTTTAGGCGCGCCTGGACAGATTTTTCGTGGGGTGTGAATTGAATTCTATCGTCACGCTCGGGTATGATAAGAAATCTTCGGGTAAACTCAAAAAAATGGAAAATGCTGAAAGGGCGTGCCCTGGGCATTTTAGTATGGCCGTCTAGAAATGCATCAGCCAATGGGAAATGCTGACGCATTTCTAGATGGCGATGCCATGATACCCAAGCCACGCCCTCCGGTTACACCCGTGTAGTTTTCAAGTAAGCTATGAAATTATGAGTTATAAGTTTTTACTTCTATCGGCAGTTCCCATGACTGCCAATTTTTTTTTATCATATCCGAGGGTGACTCTGGAATTCATTTCATAGCCCACGAAAAATCTGTCTAGGCGCGCCAAAAGAAGTTTACACTTCAAAAATATTTTTGATCCACCAATACTGCCAAAAACTACCAGTTTTCATAAAACGTCAACCTATCATGCCAAAGGGTAAAATGACGTCCCAATCCTGCCAAAATGGCAGCGTAGCGATTCTGAAACCATTCGGTTGCATCCGATCAGACTCATTTTGTAGCGGTCCCGCTACCGTATGGTTCGGAATCTGCGATTCTCAACGCCAATCACACGCCAATCGGATTGGCGTAGTTGGCGTAGGAATGTCTTTTGGCCAGACCAAAGACAAGCTATCCCATCTACTTTTCGAATACAGATACAAATTTGGTAGAAAAGTTAACTCATGGTAGGAATATACAAATCGTCAAATAACTCTATTTCGGGTTTATTTTGTGGTTTTGAATGACTTTTTTACATAGAATTTGCATAATAAACGAGTAAATCGAACAATAACCTCTGGAAATTAGCATCTGCAACACAATAAATCATAGTTTACATTCTTCGTTTTACCTTCAATTGTCAATCTGTTGATCTTGTCAAAGTCAACGGAACCATTGTTTGTTTTGTTTGGAACATGAATCTCTATACTAGTGTTCATGGTTTGGAAATAACAACAAAAAGTAATGGTTTCATAGTTGTGTTTGTCCATTACAGTTATATATAACATATCTAAAAGTAACCACGAACAAAAGTATCTACACTCCACCGATCATCTGAATCAATAATCCTGCATCTTCACTGAACATATGCCAGAAGTTGTCATCAAACTGAAGACTACCTGAAGTGGACCGATCATCTGAAGCAAGATTCCTACCTCTAAGTGAATAAAAGTTCAGAAGACTATCTTAACGGAGAAACGCTAGACACTGGCGAAATTCCGATGAAATTACCGAATGGAAGCCATATGAAAAAGTTGAAGTTGGACAAGCAAATCATATATAGAAGACTCATAAAATTGTCAAGAAGATAAGTTATAGTTTAATACAAGAAGCCAGCAAATGTGATGCATTGTTTAAAACGACTTATTATATGTCGTGCCAACCTCAACTCGCAAAGCACATGGATCTCATAAAATGGTCAAGAAGAGAAGTTATAATAATGTTATACTTACTCCATACAAGAAGCCAGAGAGTTTTCGTTTTTTCGTTGACTCACCTTGAAAATTAAAGCAGATTTTCAGTAAAAATATTCGCTTTAGTACTGATTTACCTATAATCCAATTTCATTTTGTTAGAAAAAGATAATATAAGTATAATAGGTACAATACACACACATCAATTGTGATATAAGTTAAATTAGTTTTCTCTCTATTTAGGTATTTTAATATATCCCTTCAATAAATGTTAATTTTGTGACAAACCATGGTAACTTTTTAGACTGTATATTAATGTATATAATTACATAAATAATTAATTACTTACATTAAAAACGGCTATGTAGTTAATTTATATGTTGTAGAAGTAGGAGCGAGAGGTATACCAGCACAATATCTGTATGACCTGCTGAAAGAACTTAGTAGTAGGTTCATATCAGAATTGGCTGGGCAGATAGAGAAATATGAGTAGTGAAGGTGAGTGTTGATGTACATCAGAAAAGGGCCCCTTAAACCTACACCGGTGTCACAAGTCTCGGGATCTACTTGGGATTTCGCTCTCTGCCACACGATGGACCCCCGGCACCCACACGGTGAATCCACGGAATGCTAAGAAGTTTGTCTTTCTCTTTGTAATTAAAAATCCATGGACATCACTCACTTCGCATCACAGTTTTGTGTTAGCAGGTAGCCCTTAGTCACTAAAGAGTTGCGATCATTATAATTTTAATATGTTTAGAAGTTTAAAAGTAAACTGAATTAGCTATGATTGTATTATGTATTAATTAATTAGGAAAATAAAACATTGTGGTATGTACAAAAAAAATAATGTTTTATTGACTGACTTTTGTACGGAGAGCTATTATGTTTAATTCATTTTTACAATATTCTGTTTGGTCTCTTATTAAATGTTGTTCTCAATGGTCTAAATAAGTAAATAAATATTGGTGGACAATTCACAGTCACCACCATCTGACCCCAAACTAAGCAAAGCTTGTACGATGGTGGCCAGAAAGCTGATATAATACTTATATAGTTTTAAATACATACTTATTATACACAGGAACACCTAGACACAGTGCAAACATTTGAATTCATCACACAAAATATTTGCACTGGGTGGGAATCGTTCAGAATAACTATAGGCTTAGTGATGTCGCGCGTACCGCTTACCTCAACTCGGCATTTGAAGCTACACAGGATGCTATACTCGAAACTATTAAACAAAGCTTATGGAAAATTCATAAAATTGTCAAGAAGAGATGAACAAAAGAAATTATAATACCATAAGCGTAAGTAGTAAATAGTATAATTTTGTAGTGGTAGGACTCTTAGCAGAGTCCGCCTGGAGAAGTACCACACCTTTGCCAATTATTCTACCGCCAAGCAGTAATGTGCAAACATTACTGTGTTCCGGTTTGAAGGGCAATGTTTCCAGAGAAATTACAGGGCTTAGAGATATAACAACTTAGATCTCTGGGTGACGAGCGCAGTGCAGTGCTAGGTAATGATTTGGGCTCTCCATGTTCCAATAGCTGCATGTCACTGTGCTGTTATGTGGCAGGCATGTTGCTTACCATCAGGCACATGTCCTGCTCGTCTCGTCACTCTTTATTTAAAAAAAAAAAAAGCCAGATACAAGAAATCAGCCTATTTTCGTTTTGTTGTTGAACTCATCTTATAGTGTAAAAACATTAGCTTAAGTACTATAAGGTAGTAACACATTTAATCAGTAAGCTAATCTTAAGTCCAATTTAATTTCGTAAGAAAATAATACGTACGTACATATTAACATCAATTGTGATATAAGTTAAATCAGTTTTTGCTCTATTTAGGTATTTAAATATCCTATCAATTATGTAGAAGAAACACTGCAGCTTTTAGTAATGTATATAAATGCATATTATGTAAATAGTAAATTCATCTGAAATATTAGTATCTCCTTGTAAATAAATGACATGTATGTTTCACTGAACTGACTGAACTCATGACGACATTTTTTATTTTATTTATATTGCTTTGACACTCATTAAATTACCTAATTTGATGTATGTTTGTATTTGAATTTATATTTATTTGTTAATGCATTTTGATATTGTTAGAATGACTTAATATTTCTTTGAAAACATTCTTAAAGTTGTAACAATGTATCTATGATGTACCTGGTAATTGTAACTTTGAATTATGACTTGTACGCTAACCAAGCAGGGCCTGGAGAATGTTACTAACCCTAATTAAAATCTGTATAACCTAGGCCCACAAGGAAATAAATGATTTGATTTGAAAAATCCTTGTAGTTAGTAAAAACTTGGGATTGTTGTAATTTTAATAGCTTTAGAAATTACAAAATACCAATTAGGTATTATTATGCAGTTAGTTAGGATTGTATTATGTCTATAATTAGAAAAATTAAATGTGGTATGAATAAAAAGTCTAAATGTTTTATTGCCTCTGAATTATGTTTTGGTGTGGTTTTCCACACAAAAACATAATTCAGAGGCTTTTATTATTAAATATTTTTTTACAAATTTTTGTTTGGTCTCTTACTAACAGTTGTCCTCAATGGTAAAAAAGCACTGCTTATTTTAGTCTAGTACACTATCTCTTTTTTCCACTTTATTGCTAAATGATGCAGAATTTAAAGCATCAATAAATTCTTCAATTATTATTAAAATACTTACTGAAATAAATGATCTTTTAGTTATAACAATCACCTTGTATGGTAATAATGAAGAAATCACTATCTCTTTGTTTCAACTTTATTGCTAAATGATGTAGAATATAAAGCATTAATAAATTCTTCAATGATTATTAAAATACTTACGGAAATAAATGTTTTTTCATTTGATCTTTTAGTTATAATAATCACCTTGTATGATAATAATGAAGAAATTACTAGTCCTTTTGTTAATAGCCAGGAAACTTTAATCAAATTACAGCAGCAAAGTTTTAAACTTGCAGAAATAGATAATCCGGTACAACAGGCGGTATTAGAATCTATGATAAAACAATTGTGTCTGACATTCTCTCACTATGCCACCACGGCTTTATAAATAAGTATATAATAATATTTAATGTAGGAAATATGTAATGTTCCTACATTACATATTGAGTAGGACAAAATAATGGATAATTTGTGGTCTACATGTTATTTTATTTCCAAAATATATCTGTAAAACAACACAGTAATATATTGCTATAGTTAGTTAGACGGGGTCTTTTCCACGCTTAGCTTCTTAATTAGGCCATTGGACGTTGCTCATACATCTGAATTGTTGTTGAAGGCCTCCGGAACTGCTGCTGGAGAGTGGAAGAATTCTGTCCGCCACACTCCTGCACTCCACAACCACATTCTGTGGCATTACTTCTTCCTCCATGCATCCTGTACCCTGCATAGAGGGCTTTCTGTCACACTTATATTGAATAAGTGCTTGTTTAGAGGACAATTGTCATAGTACCTACCTATAACTTTGGGGATTTTGTCCCACATATCTAGCTATGTCTAAGAAAATTTTATGTTTGTTAAATCACATGCCGTACACCAGCAAGGTGCTACTTTTATATACACCTACGGGGTCTGCGTTGTCATTATAGGGATTGGGGACCAATAAGTTCTGGCAGAAGTACGTTTAAGTAACCTTTCCTTCATCTATAGATAGAACTAAAGTCGAATAGATAGGTACGAAAATACTGTTTGTTTTACAAGGACCAGAGGGGTTCGTGGGTCACCCCTTTTGGGCTGGCACTAAGTAATATTATAGACGCACGCACTTATCACACGGTCTTCTTACTTAATTAGCTCCGACTATGTTTGTGACCACCACTGACCACTGGGGCCAAAGTTGTTTCCGCTCTTGCTGTTATATCGTTGTTTGACGTGATGTCTCGTATCTCCAATGTTTCTTTGTGGTTTCTTGGCTTTTTGCTCAAACAACAAACATGTTTCATATTTTCATCTCAAAAAATAAACAATATCAACAAATCAAATTTGGCAATAATCTATTTCTAGCAATTCTTTTGAGCACAAACTGCCAACTTTGAAAATTTCAAAACCCAAATCTCCAAAAACTAAACACATATTACACACTAAAGTTAATAAAAAGTCGTTTACTGTCCATAATCTTACAGAAATATTGAGAAAAACAGAAAAATCAAGTAAATAAAATAATCTGAAAATCGTATTTAGCTATCCACGACAAAAAAGCTGTCCGAATCCCATCCGATTAAAAAACAGCTGGTAGGCGGTTGCAAACGTCAAAAGTAATCGGAATTGGCGTTGAGAATCGCAAATTGCCCGAACCAGTCGGTAGAGGCCAGTTTCCGTGGATCAGCCCGATCCGAATGGTTTCAGAATCGCTACGCTACCTGGCACATAAGGTGACATTGTTAATGACAGCATTATTGCCATTCCCAATTTTCCAGACCAAACAAGCAACAAACTGGCTCAATCTCATCGATGCTAATCATCAAGACTCATCGATGTTAGATGTCTCGTAGACAGGGAAAATTATGTGGATAATTTCGTTTTTATTAAAATCGGTAAATCAATGTCTCTATTAAATATTTTTCACATCTCTATCATATGCAAATGGCGCGTAACATTTGCGCTGTGAGCACGTGTGTTTGACGTTTGCGAATTTGTTAGTCAGAAGAGTGTTTTTATTTTTTAGTAAAAGAATCTATTGAGTTAGCTTTACATTGTAGTGCAGTAGATACTACACGTGAAAATGCCCGATATGAAGTATATATTGGTTACTGGAGGTGTAATTAGTGGTGTAGGGAAAGGTGTAATTGCAAGTTCTTTTGGTACGATTTTAAAAAGCTGCGGAATAGATGTTACTTCCATTAAAATCGATCCCTACATAAATATTGATGCGGGAACTTTCTCTCCTTATGAACACGGTATGTTAATGGACACGAACATCAAGCAACCTAGACTAAAGACTTATATGCATGTGTATCTCTATGCATGCATGTTTCTATTTTTATTTTCTAGGTGAAGTTTACGTATTGGACGACGGAGGCGAAGTCGACCTTGATCTTGGCAATTACGAGCGGTTCTTAGACATTACTCTACATAGAGACAATAACATAACTACTGGGAAGATATACCAGCAAGTAATAGAAAGAGAGAGACGTGGTGACTATCTTGGAAAAACAGTACAAGGTAAATTTTGAATTACTATGTTGTAAAGCTTGAATAGCTGCACAGATTCAGAGCTATGACAGATCAGTGGTATATTTTGAGTTTCCTGTAATTTGTGTCCTATTGCATGGCATTAGTCAGAAATCAGATCAGAAGCTTATGAATTTAAGCCATTTTCAAGCTGCTTTATCATTTCAGCGTATATGTCTCCGTAAAATTTAGATTCTGATTCAAATTAAAATTAAAACATTGTCAGAATACAACCTAAACTACCATGACATTATAATCTCATTAGTTAAATTATAATCTGATGGTGTGGACAATTTTATGGTGACATTTATAGATTAATAGATATCTATTTATTGTGACACAAAACCAGAAATATTACAGTAAAACACTTACAAACTAGCACCACAAATGGCGGCCTTATTGCTTAGAGCAATCTCTTCCAGGCAACCAGTAAATTTGTGTTTGGTACCCATAATCCTAACAGTAAAATGAACATAAGCCTCAAACTTCAGCTTCTTACCTTAAGCTTCAAACCTCCGGATCAAAATGAAAGCTGTTATAAAATCTTATAAATTAATCTTACAGTTGCGGCAACCTTTTTCCTAGGTTCCTCCAAGTATTGGTCATATCTCGGATGTAATTCTCTTTGTGAGCTCTATTTAGTTTTCTCGAACTTGAAATCACTCAACTATCAAGCTCCAAATTTTTGTACAAAATTTCCATAAATTTTAAATTTTTTCACGTCGTCAATTTTTGTCTCAGTGACGTCTCTCGTCAAACGAAAAAAAGCAGCCCAAAATAAAGACCCAAAAAATATTTTGAAAGAAGGTTTTGCTTTGCTTTCTTAATGAGGTCATGCCTGGCCCGTTACAGCGTTCATGCTGTTTGTTGTTCATGGTGTATTTTCCTGCAAACAAATTTTGTTCATTTGTTCACAAAATCATTGAAATGTTACATTGTATTTATGATAAGGAACATTGTTAGAAACAACAGTATAAATCAAAATTGCAGCTGCCAAGAAACCTGTAAGGATAATACATACACACAGCTAGCGTGTGTATGTATTATCTTCAAATTTTCCTGGTGTCATTTTTCAAGCTCTGTTTTGTATTTTTTTTACTATTAGGAATAAAAACTGAGATGGAGTGATGTATCTAGATCTATATTGTATAGTTCCTAGTGTTGTGTATGCAATGTGTATATTTTATTGACTTTCATTTTTTTTCAGTGATCCCTCACATAACAGATGCAATCCAAGAATGGGTACAAAGAGTTGCCCATATACCAGTGACAGCAGAAAATACTCCACCTCGTGTTTGTATTGTTGAACTGGGAGGCACCATTGGAGATATAGAGAGCATGTCCTTTGTAGAAGCATTTAGGCAATTCCAATTTAGGGTAAAGAGGGAAAATTTCATCTGCGCTCATGTGTCTTTGATACCAATGGTGAGTTATTCAAATAACTTCTTCTATATTTGTGAGGTATGTTATCCTGAAATCAATATTAGTGACTAAGTATAAATAAGCAAATGAGATGATTGTTTATTGGTCATCAATTTTAGTCACTACTTTTTACCACTACAAAGTGGTGGGAGTCTGTCTGGAAAATGAATACACCTTTCCCAGTTATTCTACTGCCAAACATGTTTCCAGAGAAATTACAGGGCTTAGAGATATAACATCTTAGATCTCTGGGTGACGAGCGCAGTGCAGTGCAGTTCTAGGTAATGATTTGGATCGTCACTCTTTATTTAAAAAAAAAAAAACAGTAATATGCAAACATTACTGTGTTCCCATTTGACTGACAACATTTCTGATTGTTATATATGTCTGGATTACGGGCCCAGTGCAGTGCTAGGCAGTTAGATTAGCAGGGCCCCTAGCCTCTTTATTGGGCCATTGTGCTGTGCTAGGCAGTTTAGCAGGGCACCTAGCCTCTTTATTGGGCCATTGTGCTGTGCTAGGCAGTTATTAAAACTCTTAATTTTCAAATAGTTGTGTGGCACTGTGTGTTATGGCTATGCTGTTTCAGCCATCTAAGCTGCAACTTGTAAAAGTTGGCTGTTGAATTAGTCATTCTTATTGAAGGGCCCTTAGCATTCTATACAATTTTGCTTAACTGAGTTATTTTTTCATCTTTGTAATGTTTGTATGTTATAGTTTGCGGATAGAGAAAAGTAATTTTTGTAATCTCATTCTTTTTAATTTGTGATGTCTTTTTGTTTAAGTTGTACTTTTTTATAAGATTACCATGTAGGTATCTGGTTTTGCTCTGAAAAGTCCGATACATTTTTGTCTTTTTTTGTTTACAGCCAAAATCAACAGGGGAACCTAAAACGAAACCAACACAGTCATCAGTAAGAGAGCTGAGAGGTCTCGGTCTATCTCCAGATCTCATTATATGCCGTTCAGAGAAACCCATTAACCACACAGTGAAGGAGAAAATATCCAATTTCTGTCATGTCAGTCCTGAACAGGTACAGTCGCTTTATTTTACTTAAATGTTGTTTTCATGAACAAAGAGCTAATATAAACACGAAATGCTTATGTACCAAATTTCACCCAGATCCCTTTGAAAAAAAAAACAAATATCCATACAAACTTTTGTTTTTATAATATTACTAGGAAGTAATGTTTTGAGGAATCATTCTCATGTCCAATATTTTTAAGTATGTAGATAATTTTATACTTTTATCATAACATAACAATAAAGATAGTTCTTTGTTGTGATGATAAAAGTATAATCTGGTTGAAATTTGGTACATAGAGCATAGTCTAGAATAACAGAGTCTACTTTGATCCCAGGAAAGTAACAGAATTGGGAACTACATGAGTAACTAGCTACTAGCATCATAATTTTAGGACACACATTGATGTATTATGTCCATGGTTATTGTCGCAATTTATTTATTATAATGTACCAAATAAGCTTTAAAATAAATATTTCTTTAGTGATAGACAAGCAGCATTAACTGATGTGCCTATGCCTATTATATCCTTCTGTGTTGTAAAAAAAATGGGTAATTTTTAAAATAAAGGTCTGTTAAACTGATATTATCTTTCACTATCCCTGATACAGAAATTTTATCTATTCAAAAATATAAATTAACATGGAACTGGGGCAAAAAACAATAGCTATTGAAATGAATGAATGGATGTTGTTTGATTTTATTGTTCTTGTTTGAATCAACTAACTGTGCAATTTATAAAGTGATTACAGAATAAAAGTAGTAAGGTTTCCTTATGCATTGCAGGTACTCTGTATACATGATCTGAGCTCAGTGTATCATGTGCCACTCCTGATGGAGTCACAAGGTGTGGTACAATACCTAAATGAAAGGCTACAATTGAACATATCCATTCCAAGGCCAGGAAAGTAAGTTTCACTCAATTTATTTGTGTGCTCCCAAAGGAAGTCTACAAATATGTAGACTTTGGTAGTGGTAGGACTCCATGCATAGTCTGCTTGTAGAAGTACCGGACCTTTGCCAGTTGTTCTACCACCAAGCAGTATTGTGCTGTGTGTTTCACTTTGAAGGGCAATATTTCCAGTGAAATAACAGGACATAGAGATAAAAATTATCCTATACCTCTGGGCGCCGCGCGCAGTGCAGTGCAAGGTATTGCTTTGGACTCTTCAAGTCAAATTAGCTGCTTAACAAATACTGTGCTGTTATGGGCAGCGTGTTGCTTACCCTCAGGCACACTTCCTGCTCGTCCCATCACTCCTTAACTAAAAACAAAAAATAAATAAATGTTTTTTAAATAATATTTTATACTAAAAATTTGTTATTCCTCCTAATAATATTATAAAGGCAATAGTTTGATAGGCGATATTCCTAAAATAATAACTATGCCATCGACAGATTCATGCGTAAATGGCGAAATCTGGCGAAGCGCGTGGACAACTTACGCAAGGAAGTGAATATTGCGTTGGTGGGCAAGTACACGAAGCTCGAAGACAGTTACGCGAGCGTGACCAAGGCTCTGCAGCACGCGTGCATCGCGGTCGGCTGCAAACTCAACCTTACCTACATCGAAGCTGTCAATCTAGAAAGGCAGATGAAGATTGATGATCCTGTCAACTACCATAAAGCTTGGCAGGACCTTTGTAAGGGCGAGTAAGTAGTACCAGTCAATCAAAATGCCAACACCTATATTTTTTCTCTTTAATACTCATACATTAATTTATACAGATGCAACAGCAATTTAATTTAGAAATAATTGTCAAATTTTAGTAACCCCTAACTATTTGTGGATCCTGCCTTCTTGGTTTGAAATTTATCATAATGTATGTTATTCTACTAGTCAAGTTCTTTCATTTGATACCCATATTTGAGGGAAATATGTAATCCGTTATTTTGTAGCGGCTGTAGTATTGTGCCAAATTTCACCAAAAACTGCTCAGAACTAACATTTTAGAGCTAACAGCTAAGAGCTAACATTTTAAAAAAATAAAAAAAGAGATTTTTAGCAGTTACGATGCCACATACCCTCACACAGAGACATAAACGTCAAACTTATAACACCATGTCGTTTTTGCGTCGAGGTAAAAAAATATGTCATGTCATATGAAGCATTTTACTTGTACCTAATAATATAACCTAACACAAGTATTTCTGTTTCAGCGGGGTTATAGTGCCGGGTGGCTTCGGGCAGAGAGGAATGGAAGGCAAAATAGAAGCGTGTCAGTGGTGCAGGGAGACACAAAAGCCGATGCTAGGAATATGCCTCGGCCTTCAAGCATCTGTGATTGAGTTTGCAAGGAATGTATTGGGCCTGAAAGGTGCAAATAGTACTGAAGTGGATCCCAATTGTGAAGATAAGCTGGTTATAGATATGCCGGAGCATCATCCTGGAAACTTAGGGGGCACCATGAGGCTCGGGACCAGGAAGACGTTCTTGGAACCTAGCATAGTTAGTGAGTTTCACAGATTTGTCACAGGCCTGTATAATAATGTTACAGTGTAAACTCTCTATAACGACGCTCAAGAGACTGTGCATATTTTGACGTTAAATGGAAAGAAGAAAAATCTGCATTAGAAAAACAAAAAGACATTAAAACAAGTCTTATTTGAACGCTTTTGCGTATATTCTGTTATTTTCGTCTGACGTCTTTCGTCGTACCAGTACTTTGTAATCTATTTGTAATTTCTTAGAAAGTTCGGCATGTATGAAGCCAACAGTTAACTTTATTGCCTAGGATAATAAAGTTACAAAAGAACGTGCACAGTAGCACAGTTTTCACTGATTTTGGCAACTTAAAAAGTACTCTTTGTTGGTTTATTTTCGACATTGTCGTCGTTATTGAGAGTGGGTGTAACTCTATATAAAGCGTGTCATTATACGGAATACAAGCTAAACCAACCAAAGCCTAGTAATTTTGACGCTTTAGGGACTTTGTCGTTAAATCGAATGTCGTTACATGGAGTTTATACTATATTTCTAAAATATGTTAAGATTTAAATCTACTCATGATAAAAATATAAGAGATTACGAAGTTTGACTCCAATTTTGTATAAAGAACGTCTAGGCCTACGCCGTGAAATCCCTGAGTGGATGTTTCCAGATGGATACAATATTGATGTCTTCAAGTCAAGAGTGAATCATTTTCTTCTAGGTAAAGCTCCATAATAGACCGCATCGTCACTTAATATCAGTTGAGATCGTAGTCAAGTGAAAACCTTTTATAGTTTAAAAAAGTTACACTGAAAAGGCTTACTATATATGTTTATAAAGATGTTAATGCTCTTTGAATTCCAAACAAAGTTCTGAAAAATGTACTCAAATATCTGCAATTCTAAAACTAAACATTGTCAAGTCACTTGACTATAATACTTGACCTACTTATGCTGCTATGAGATAAACAAGAACAATATTTTCCCAACCATACTTGTATTTGACATACTGAATTTTTACAAAAATTTTAGGAATAGTGCAAAAACCTGAATAAAATTTAATTAAATATGAATGAATAAATTAGACAAAGTTTATTTGATAACCAGAAAAAAAAGAAACTTGACAGAAAAAAAGAGTTTAACAAAAAACACAAGTAACAATGAATATCCTTAAAATTCTGCTTGGCTTGATTTTGGTTTACCGGGCAACTCTTATTGTGATTCCTAGTTCAATCTGTAGGGCGATCCATCGACCAATCAGTATGTTTAAGTAAAATAACAACCATCGCGTTTTTTGCAATTATACTAAGGTGACTGATCCGTGTTTCGCGATATTTCTAGAATTTATGCTTAAAATCGGTTTATCTAATCATCTTACGACGTAATATAAATCACAGAAACCGGTTGAGTACTTGACACGTTTCTGGACCGGTTTTTATAAAGCAAAAAATATTGGACGTTTTTAACACAAGCCACAAATTAAGCAAAATGTGGACTATGGGGGGCCAGGTAGTTGATATTTATACTAATATTAAAGAATTTTATTTATTATTTTATTATTATTAGCTGAAGAGGTTTTTTGTTTGTATGAGCTAATCTCAAGAACTACTGGACCAAGTTAAAAAAACTATTTATAAACCATGAGCGAAGCCGAGGTGGTGCGCCTCGCTAGTGCTAGTAATACATATACATATAAGTATCTATGCTATAGTAGATATAAGTATCTTTGCTATAGTCCGACTCTTCGGCTTCCGTCCGGCTTCGCTCGGGTAATCCTACTAATATTATAAATGTCAAAGTATGAATGTTTGTTGTTCAATCAATAACGTTCACGTCTGAATGGATTGAGCTGAAATTTGGAACACATTTATATAGTTTGGAAGAACACATAGGTTTTTTATATCAGAAAAACAACGGGAACAGGAACTACGCGGGTAAAACCGCGGGGCACTGCTAGTGTCATAATATAAACTAATAATTTTCCATAAAAAATGCGACTATAAATCAAGCTGCTATTAACTATCCCTCAAGTTGGATCGAATTACACAAAGGCTAATTTTCGTGAATATTGCTTGACTAGGTTGTGTTCACTGGGAACCAACATCTTGCCCTGGATTTTTAAATATTACGGTTACAACAGACATAATGACACTGGATATTTAAATGTTAAGGTTGTAAATTATACTTATGAATATTATAATACATAGACACAGAACAAGTATCATCACATAAATGTTCGTCTTCACCTACTTGCATACTAGCTTAAGGGCCTGTCAAGATTTATTATCCTTTTTATCATGTTATTAGACGCACAATGGCCCAATTGACAGGCTAATTGCGGAAAATGCCAAACTAACTATGTGATTAGAAACATTTTACAAACCTTACAATTTACCAATTGCAGCGCAACTGTACAAGAAAGAAGTGATAGAAGAACGTCACCGCCACCGGTACGAAGTGAACCCCGAGTACGTGTCCCGCCTGCAAGCCGCGGGGCTTCGGTTCGTTGGTCGCGACGACACCGGCTCGCGCATGGAAGTGGCGCTGGTGGAATCCCATCCTTACTACCTGACTGTGCAGTTCCACCCTGAGTACCTGTCGCGCCCGCTTTCTCCCTCTGCACCCTTCCTCGGGTCAGTATACGTTACTAAGTTACATTATACAGTATACTTTATAAATCGACACATCATTGAGACAAACGCTATAGAGCTATAAACTACAGGTCAGTGAATAAAATGTATGGGTCATATGAACCACCAGGAGATCTATGTAGGATGATAGAAGGGTATAAAATAATATGATTCAGCACTATGCTGGCATTTGTAAGCTGTCCATCTGAGTGCAGGTAAAGAGGGGTTGCAACCCTCTTTTCTCCTTGTAGCATGATTTTTGTAAGGCGTTGCGAAAGAATAGATTAGATTGAGTAGGGGATTAGGGTAAGTATGTATTAAGTTCTAACAAAAGTTGTTTGTTTTAACTTACAGAACATGCCCTTAAATTATTACATGTGTCATGAATGATACAAATATTTTCATATTCTAACTATAAGAATCCATTGTTCTTGTGATAATATAAGTAACACAGGTAGATCATGAAAAATTGTTGTACTAATGGTTTTTTGTTTGTTTTTAGTCTAATATTGGCATCCCAGGGTAAATTGAAGTCTTACTTAAGCAAGGGATGCCGTCTCAGTCCCAGGAATCAGTCAGATGTCAGTTCTGGTGAGTTTCTCTACCTACAACAACTCTGAATTTTTCAAACAATGTTTTGGTTGTTGATAGATTATGGACAGGATTTTTGCATTCTGATTACTAATTTAAGATATTGCAGTCAAGAAATATGTGATATTTTTATGTTGATATACAATTTTATAATTAAACAATATGTTATTATGTTTCAGAAGAAGAGGAAGAGGAGGAAGAAGAAGAGGAAGTGTCAATATCTTCTTTAAGCCTGAATGATGATAAAACTGTAATTGAAAATGGTAAACTGACTAATGGATGTAAATAAGTCATCACTGTATATGTAGGTAGCCTCTAATCAAATGTTAGTTTTAATCCGAACTATGTAATTCTATGTTTGTTAACGAAAGCTGGCACATAACAAGTACGGATATTTTTTTTTATATCTAGAGTAGATATGATTTTTACACAGAAAAATGTATAGTAGGAAAATGTATTAATTTACTATTACATTTTAGATAGCTAATTTACAAATTATTTTACTGTGTAATAGAAAAAAATGTAGTGAATGCATTGTACTAATCTTAATGAAATAAATTATAATAGAGAAAATACCCTTTCCTCACAAAAATTAGGTTTGGACAAGACTAAAGGCCATATCACAAAAAAATAGTATGGAATAGTTTCATTATATTTCGTTGTATTTGTCCCCGACTAGGGACTTATTTTAACAAGATTGGCAACATCATAATATTAATATGCTTCTCTTCAAAGCAAGTAAGCGCAATCTGTGAATGAATTGTATGTGCCAGCGATCTAGTACTGAAGCGATTTCAGAATGCCAGAAAAGTGTATGTCTATTTATGTATCGCACGCAAGAAGTTAATATCTCTCTTTATTCGTCGTGCTCAGAAGTCTCACCATAGAATCGATAACATTTTCTTCAACGTGATGTTAGTTACAATGTTTATTAACCTTTTGACCGCCAGAACTAAATTGCATTTCCGTGCCCTGTACGCCAAGCGCATGTCATAGCACAAAATAAAAAAAAATCACAGCACCCATGGTTTTCAGCGACTAGTTTCGCACATTATTTTACTGGGTTTTTCTATTTAAGGACAATATAATACCGGTACTTATAAATTTTTAATTAATATTTTGGTATAGTGCGTTTTTTAATTTTAGTCAACTATAGACGTCGTTAGCGCTCAGTGCTCGCTAGCGCTTGTCAAGTATAGGTGACTCTGGCGGTCAAAAGGTTTAAAATGTTTGTTGAGTAGCTAACTTCAGGGTGTCTGTTTATTGTGACCGTGTGACGGAGGGCGTGCGCATTGTAATATTTTATTCATAATGTTTCCGTAACGCGCCAAAAGAACTTCAAAAATACGTCGACTTAATACGAACATTGGATTTTAAGCAAAAATAATACAAATAATTACACGATGTAATTCTGTGGCGCAATTGAGAACTATTTTGACAGTTCATCTGATATTCTAAAAAAACTTTGTGGTTAGTTTCTGATTTGAAGTGAAGAAACTCATTAGTTAAACATGGTAGCATAATGCCATGGAAAATCTTTGCCAGTTAAGGTATGTTTTTTGCTGATATATGAAATGGCTAAGTGTAATTTTAGAGGAAAAAACTTGGTTTATGTGAGGTATACACGTTGCGAAAGTATATTATTTTAAAAGTTTCGCTAGCGGAATATAATTAATTAAGTAATGAAATATAAATCTGTTTTTTTAACCTAATGTTTAGTTATTAAATGCGTTTGTGCGGATGATGTTTATATGCATAATAAAAAAGTGACATTTCATTACTGAATATTTTTAAATTGTTTAGTATTTGGTGCCATTACATGACTAGGTACCGCCTGATGTTTTAGTTTGAGTAATCTCTTGTGTAATGTTACCTTGCTTCAATAGTTCACTTTAATTTATAAAGTCATTAAACTGTATTTTGTAATTTCTACATCAGTTAAAATTGTATCTGCTAATTTGGTGCAGGCACACTAAATGGATATGAGACTTCATATGAACAAATAACGTAATTTGTTCCAGCAGGGCTAGCACGGGCAGTGGACTAATAGTATTTCCACCATTTTTATCCACCTGTCAGTGGATATAATAATCATTTCCACCTTGCATAGCATGGCAACAGGGGAAAGGGATAAAATGTTTCCACTTGACGTTTGTCGTGGACATTATATCACGCTACTCCCCGCTGTATAGCACGGACTCGGGAAAACGAAGATAAATACTCTTTAATTGACATATGACAGGGGACAAACTATCGTCTGATTTGGAGGTGGGGATATAAGTAAATCTCTCTCAAACATAATGTCGCGAGCATATTATAATTATATAATTACTCATTTTTACATCTAAAGGCGTTCTCTATACTAAGGTATGTAATTTAGATGAGAAAATGTTTTCTAGTTGTTTACAAAAATATAAAACCTACATATAAAACCTCAAAACGCAGCACAGAAAAAAAATAAAAGTAAAAAGAGCGAACGTTGACAGAAAAACGGATGATTAATACTTACGTCATTTTTAGGGTTCCGTAAAACGTAAAAATGGAACCCTTATAGATTCGTCACGTCTGTCTGTCACAGCCACTTTTTGCCGAAACTATGAAAACTACACTGTTGAAACTTGGTAAGTAGATGTATTCTGTGACCCGCATTAAGTTTTTATAAAGAAAAAAATTAAAAAAATTTGGGGTTGCCCCCATACTTAGAAATGAAACTCATCAAACCTACACGTGTGGGGTGTCTATCGATAGGTCTTCAAAAATGATATTGAGGTTTCTAATATAATTTTTGTCTACACTAAATAATTTGCGCGAGAGACACTTCCAAAGTGGTAAAATGTGTGCTAACTTCTAAAGTAAGAGAATGAAAAAATATATGATGTACATTACCATGCAAACTACCAACGAAAATTGGTTTGAACTCGATCTGATAAGTAGTTTTTTTTAGTACGTCATAAATACACTATCATTAAAACTTCGATCAAAGTTATAACGAAGTACAAGAACTATGTGTACTATGTATATTATGTTACTTGCTGCAACGGAACCCTTCATGGGCGAGTCCAACTTGCACTTGGCCACTTTATTATTTAATTTTCTTATAACGGCAATACTGAAGTGATAACGCTACTCCCGCCGTATATCCACCGTGGAATAACTATCCACCGGCGAGTCCGTGCTCTGAAAGTGGACAAAATTGACAAGGGGGAAAGATATTATTTCCTTTCCCGGTGGAGTAATTGTCAACTGCCCGTGCTAGCCCCGCAGTGACGGATTTGCAGTCCTGGCTTTCCAGGCAGTTAGCAAGTAGGTTTCAACTCCAGTAATTTAGTTACTACAGGATTATGTAGTTTCTTTCAGCCAATCAACAAACGCTCTCTTACAAAGTCCAGTGCTAAACTGAAGTGCAAAACATTGATAAAATTTACCGATTTAAGACAAGTTTTTGTTTTAGTTCCGCCTTGGCTTGGGGCAGCGAATGGCAGCTGCCCAAAGCCAAGGCGGAACTAGCGTTAGGACAAATTCCCCACTGAAAAACCATCAGTATCATAAGAAGCCAGTTTACGATTTACTGAATACTTGGAATATTACTATTAGTTATGTAAGCGAAAGTATGAAATGTCTTTTCAGATAAACCATTATTTTAAAACAAAAATTAACTCTCGAATATTTAATATGACTACAAAAATATTCTAATTAAAAATAGCAAATATATGTATTTGGAACATCATGTGTAAATGACGTAACGACTGATGGCCCCAAATGGATTTAAATTGTGATGTTATGGCTGTACCGTAGAAATAAATATCTATTTTCATAACTGTTTTGCTTGTCGAATATATAGTTTATTATTATAGAGAATATGTATACTGCGATTAAATAAAAGTTCACAATTTTTTTTTCTTCGATGGAGAGTTGGATTATACAGTTTACCATCAATGCTGATTTGATAAAATTATGAGTAAAAATTCTACGTTTATAAACTCAGCTTAGTATCATTTTTTTTAATAAAATGCGTCCCATGTTTTGTAAAACTAACTGATACCTAATGACGTTGATATCGAGCTTACCTCTATATACATATAGAGGTAAGCTCGATATCAACGGATTTAAACAACATTTTAATGATGTAATATCTGAAGAATATGGTCGAATACCAAATTCAAGGATATACAAGCGACCTTTAAAAAAATTGCAGATTGTACCTTAGACTACACGCCCGTGTACAAAACTGATGGGTCATTTGAACCACCAGGAGCCCTATGTGGAAATATATAAGGGTATAAAATGATACGATTCAGCACAACGCCGTCATTTGTAAACTGTCCAACTGAGTGCAGGTGCATATAGGTGGTTGCAACTCTCGATCTTCTCCTTGTCGCATAGTTTTTGTATGGCGTTGCGGAATAATGGATTAGAAGAGGTACTGTATGAAACCAATGCCGTACGTAATGAAATGACCAAATTTACCCTGAAAATCGCCGAAAAAAACAAAACATTTTACCGACAATAAAATAATAAAGCCTCTCTTCTAATCCATTATTCCGCAACGCCGTACAAAAATCATGTCTTAAGGGGAAAATATCGAGGGTTGCAACCCCCTATTTTCACCTGCACTCGGACAAGTTAAAAGTGACGGCGCATAGCGCTGAATGTTATTATTTTATACCCTTCTATCTCTCTACATAGGTCTCCTGGTGGTTCAAATGACCCATCAATTTTGTACACGGGCCTGTAGTATATAGGTACAGATTAATATTAATTGTAATTTGCCTACTTCTACAACGTTGCGTATTGTTATAATATGTTTGCATTCCATCGAATTCTGTTACGTATTTTGTTCGAAATAAACAGTAAATTTGAATGTTTAAAGAAATTAGTTATATATTTACTTTGGATAATTATAATAATGGTTCTGCTGAAAATAATTGTTTTATTTTTTCTTTATATATACATATACATATTTCTTTTGTACCTACGTGTGTTGACAGTGAACTCCTAAACGGCTGGACCGATCTGAATGATTTTTTGGATGGTTTAGATTCACAAATCAGCCCGGCAGATGGCGCTGCAGTTCAGGATCTAGGTTATTATCCGAGCGAAGCCGAAACGTAATATAAATATATACTTTTTTAAAACAAATACACGGGTAACTCACGTATAAAATAGTCAGAACAGTATTTGTTTTAAAATGTGTAATAACCACGTTAGTTTTCATATACTTTTTATTTACGGGCAGATCCTTTAAAACTAAAATACAATGACAACTACACTTGTTTTATTTGTGTATGCTTGCACACTATTGGTGTAGGTGACTCGGTGATTTATGTTTTAAAATCAAACTAAGGGACGAGCGTCGACCCACAAGAACCCGTCGATATAAACCAATTGATGTCGTGGGTTCGATTCCCACCCAGTGCAAATATTTGTGTGATGAATTCAAATGTTTGCACTGTGTCTGGGTGTTTCTATGTGTAATAAGTATGTATTTAAAACTATATAAGTATTATATCAGCTATCTGACCGCCATCATACACGCTTTGCTTTGCTTAGCTTAGTATAATGTGCCCTGAGCACCTTGAAATTGGTAATAAACTGCGTCTCTGAGTGTATCGCAAGTGGTTTGTACAACCAATGTACTTGACCCCTAGTATCGCTAACGGCGAGATTTGCTGTGGTTTTACTTATTTTGGTTGTTGACAACGAATAGTGATAGGTAAAAAAATCGGTTGTCTGTAAAGTTACTGACGATAGTTGAACGTGACAACTTCAACTCCAAGCCTTAAATGGAACGCCTCAGAGCGAGGTAACGCCGCATGACGTCATGTTTTTTCGTGCGTGCAGCCGGCTTCATCGAATTATAAGACGTTGTCACGTCAAAACGTCCAGCGTCCACCACTTCCCGCAACCGACTAGAACGGAAAGAGTTAGCTCACTCTTCCCAACGATGACGTGAAGTTGACGCCATGAAGTTTGGGAGGGCTCATCTGTGTATTGAGATTGGTGCAAGAACTATACTATGACCATAACCACAACACGGGCGGGTGCATATTTTGTACTACCTACCAGCACCCCGCGGTTTCACCCGCGTAGTTCCCGATCCCTTTATTTTCTCGGGATAAAAAATAGCATGTGTTATTCTAGACCATTAGGTATCTATGTAAGTACCAAATTTCATCAAAATACCGTCAGTAGTTTTTGTGCGAAAGTGTAACAAACATACATACATTCTTACAAATAAGTAGACGCAACGACAGTAGTGCGTGCACTCCTGCGAAAGCGCACGCGCCCGCATTCATTTGTTGTATTGAGTAGGTACTGGACGTCTACTCTGTTTCTACGAAAACTAATTTCGAAATAAACTCGCGATTTTCCAACTTCGATTCGTCGTTTTGTCCGTTTAAATGTTCCAAGCCTACTCTAATTAGAGTATGCGTAGAACATTTAAACGTCAAACAATTTTGTATCGGTTGAAACGAAGTAGAACGAGTGTAGGAAAGTCGCGAGTTTTTTTTCTAAATTTCGTTTTCGTAGAAACAGAGTAGACGTCCTGAGCGCTGCCCGCATGGTCGTGCGGAAATCAAAATGTGTAGGACATTTGGACACCGAGACTTTGACGACGTAATCGCATCGCAACTACTATTAGTGACAAGGATACTATTCACGCGTAAAGTCTGCATGACCACATTTTGCTGTTGTGATGTGGTGTGGGTCGATCCTAAGTTTAAGGGTTTATTTCGCATGTACCTTTTTACATAAATGGCTCATATTTGTGATTCAATCAGTATTTGACATTCTAGTAGGTACCTACATGCATATTTGAAAATATATAGGTAAAAGCTAAAAGAGTCAGCGATTTGAATTATTTTATTATAGTAGACGGCCACTTACTACCTACTGTATTCTCAAATCTTGATTTTCTGTGGGTATCCGGCTCCGGGACTCTGTCCGAACGGTATGGGTCATTGAGATGGAACGTCTTTGCGATCTGCCAAACTCAGTGTTTGAACTGCCCACAGAGGGAAGAACCATGTCGTCTCGATTAGAGAAAAAAATCACTATGAGGTCAGCTACTATCAACATAATTGTAAACATGGGCAGCACAGCGTTCAGAACCAAGCCGACGTCGCTATCTGATAGCTGCAGCAAGCTTCTCTTGAGATCGTTGAATACCAGAATCGACACTGAAATCTGCAGTGAACAAGTAGACACTAAACTATAGATTTGCAGGAAGTCTGAAGCGTATCTTCGTCGACAAGCTCCTACAGCCAGGACACCCAGGAAAATGTACGTGGTGATGAAGGTTATTGGGGCTAAAACAGCATGGGATATGCTGAGAGTTTGAGTCGTTCTTTCGTTGATTACGTTTGCTGTATTGACGACCAGAGCTAAGACTCGAAACTTGAGCGAGAAGCGTCCGCTATTCCCGCTCATAGAAGAATCTTCGCTCTCGTTTAAATCGCACTTCATGAGCGCCACACTTTCGATTTATTTTTTAAAAGGAAAGTTCACAAAAGTCTTGGTTCAATTAATATAATGTGGTAGAAATATTTACATTCTCTTTGGTAGAATGACGAGAAAACCTGTTATATGTCAAACTTGTTGACATAAGACAGAAGCTCAAAATATCATCAGTCAGATCACTCTATAAACATATAAACAGTCTATAAACGTCCTGAATATATCAAAAAGGTCCCTACTATCTTCAACTACGTATTCACTTCTATGTGTAAAACAAGCATAGGCATAAACATTTAAATACTTACATAAATTTAACACAGCAAAACTAGTAAGTACCTACCTACATCTTAGGCCGCCGCCGGCGTAACGAGGAAATGAAATAAAATTACAAAATATTTTTAACGTATTTTAATTAAAATTGTATCCGAATAACTTAAAAACTTTAAAAAAGTTCAAAACACTACTTACTCTAATATGTACTCAATAAATACTTAACACTACAGGTATATTTCAAAACAAAGGTTCAGAATAATACTTGTAAAATTAAATTGGCCCCTGGGAGCATGAAAAAAAACACAAGGAATTTCGGACCATTAATAGGTCTCGCCTATACATATTAATAATGTAGCATACATTATTAATCAATTTGCAATGTTATGCATCCGGTAAAACCGTTGTAACATATCTATTGTTAGGTTGCGTTGGAAATAAAGTGCATCATGAAGATGATGGCACCCAAGCAAGAAAGACTAGATTAAAGCTTCTATCAAATTCCATTCATTTATTTACAAATTTTTGTAGGCAATTTCCAGACGAAGGAAGTAGGTACCTAAATGTTTTGAACACCGGCTTTTATTTTTTTCTTAAAGATGTATCATAAGGCCGTCTCTAATGTGGAAGGTGAAACCTTGCCACTTTTTCTTTCTGGAGAATGTTTGCTTCGGGAGCTCGTCGACTGCCCTGCAGTTGGCGAACTTTTGAACGAAGAAAACTTCGGAGGCGAGGATTCAGGTGATGTATTAAAGAATTCTGCTCTTTTTGCCTGCAGTATTTCGGTTCTGGATAACCCATGTGATTTAGTGAAGTCTGAATTGAGTGGGAACACGCCCTGTTGCGCAGGTTCGCCGAAATCCTTCTCCATTTCTAACGTCTTTTCTGTTATGGGTATTAGGTTACGCCGTGCTCCGAAATGTTGGTTGGTGACGATAGGAACTGTTTTTGACGGTGGGTTGTTGGGTGATGTGTCGTGCTTTTCTCCTGAGCTGTTAGAATTCTCATCCTCGTTGTAAGCCTCAGGAATAGGAGTCGATAAAACATCTGATCTCGGACTCGAAAACCTCCATTGAGATTTTGGTGACAACAGGATTTTGGGAGTATTTTTGTGTTCTTTTATTAAAGCACCAGCCCGTCCAGGTGAAGTATTCTGGGTATTATGAGGTTTTATAACTTTCCTCTGTGCATATGTTTTGGGTGACCCGCTTAAGTCCAATAGGTTTATTTGTGACCTGTTCGATTGTGTTTGCTGTGGTGTAGGGGTTTGAATCTTTTCTTTGGATATTTTTAACTGCTCCACCGCCGAGAGTTTCGTTGATTTAGTCTGAGGGTGGAGCGTATTAAGTTTGACGCTGTGCTGCAGCAACAGTTTCTTAAAGTCGAGCCTTGAAGTTTGTGGAACTGGGCCGTATCTGTCAGCACATGTAGTTTCTTGTTTTTGAACTGAGTAGGGAGAAGGAGGAGCGTTGATGAAATGCTTCTCGGACGGTGACCAGCTTACCCTGTTTCTCGGATCTCCTAAATAGCCAGTTTCAGGGTGGCGTTGGGAGCCCTTAACGTAGAGGGAAGATTCAGAGTTCACTGGAGATAAGCTTATTGATGATAAGGCTGGCGACTCCGCTCTATCGGGGTTGTCTTTTATGTTTAGTTTCTTTTTACTTTTATGAATAACAGCATAAAGTTCTTCGTTGGTCATCGTTGACTTCACTGGGGATAATAATCTGGAGCTGAGGTCGAGTACATTGTCCTTGTTCGAAGGCGTCGAAGACTTAAAAGAACCAGAAGCGCGTGGGTCGATTGGAGATATTTTAATAGACTCCTCCGCCGGCTGGGAGTGTCGATGTGGCAGTGTATGAGATTCTATAAATGCAGTTCTGGGTGGATAGTTGAAGTATCGCTGTTCAGACGTCGGTTGAGGATTTTGTTCTGGAGGCGTTCTTTTGGGGAGCGTCCAGAACTTGTTCTGGTCTTTGTGTGGGGCGGGTGAGGAGTTGTTATAATCGAGAACCCCGTGCCTGCCGCGGAGATGAGCGGTATGTGGACGCCGCAGCGAAGGATGGATTGCGTTCAACTCGATCGCGAGACCGTTGCCTTGGCCAGGTACTTCCGGAATACCCAGGCAGGGCTTGTCAGCACTGGAATGTCGATAGTCTGCAAACGATATACAACGCGACATTAACAATCACATATATTATTCGTCCAATATACCTTTTAAGCTACTGATAATTTTGGAAATCAATTTACTTGCAGTTTCGTTGCGAGCAATCTAAATATGGGAAGCATTCTTTAAATACAAGGAGCCAAGCGGATCGGAATACAGAGCGCTCCGAGGATACAAACGAATATATATAAAGATATTCTAGCAATACGTGATTGTATCATTATAAGTACAGGTACAATAACATAGTATAGGTACATATAAAATAGTCTAAATCACAAAATTCTACCCAACCCACATATTCCAGATCATTTTAAGTTGTATACTGTGTCTACGATACGCAAAAAAATATAGTGGACAACATTACTTATACATGAAATGTATATTATGTTCAAAATATCTAGTTATTAGTCCTTTCAAACATCAACTATCTATATTTAAAATTAGTGCTAACAAATAATAAGTGCATGGTATCTTATTCCTTGAATTTGGTTAAGTGTGCTCCTAAGTGTTGCATCCACCAAGTTTTAGTAGAGTTATTCAAACGAGTTACCAGAGTTCCTTTAATCTCCAAACCTCCGAACGTCATGCACCAGTCATGCCAAAAAGCAACACAAAACTTTACCTTTGAAGGACTTTACATTAAAGTCACTGAAGCTGCCATCACTGTGCAAAGCCATGGGAAGATGAGTGCAAATTAAGGAAAACTTTATACCTATTAAGATAAAACACAAAATAGTTAAAACTTGTTAAACGAAAGTTATGCTTATCTAATTTTATGGAGATCCAAGTTATTAACAAATTAGTTAGGTATGTTATTCACTCGTGAAGGGTAGTTTGGGTTTTCAAAACTTTCAACATGTTATTCTATCCCATTGGTAAGGAATATTTACAACATTAATTTTGTTACACTTACTATTTTCCCAATTTTATGGTTTCGTAGAAAATAAAGTACTTAATCAAGTTTAGTTGCATTCAAGTGTATTTAGAAATAATAATTAGTATAATGTAGGAAGCTTAACTTGGACGTACCTACACTTGGACGTACGTTTGCTTGACTTGACTATGTACTATGTGTAGGTATTAATAAAACAATACGATACACATTATTAATAACATTTTCGTGTCTAGAGTTTAGTGCAGTGCAATCCACAATGAGTGTGAAGGGTGAGTGTAGAAGGTGTAAAATGAAATCAGTGCCATAAGTCTAAATGATTCTTATAATATTATTTACATTAAGAAAATAGAAAAATAAACATTGTACAGAATAACACACCATGCACTTAAAATAAGTATACACATAACACAAAGCTGTGCACAGCGGTGAAAACACCATGCGGTCACTCTTAAACAAATTAAAACATTTCTAGAGAGTGTAATAAAAATACTGATACAAATTCCTATAAAATTCAATACAATAGTTAAACATATGATATCACAGAATTTACAAATCAGGGAAGACATTTTTAGTACAGGCTAGGTACGTGGACGGAGTCTAGATTCTTATTTTTTGCAATTATACCTAATACTTAAATAAACAAATACATAAAGTAAATTCGCAGTAGATTTATACCGATACTGGACGTGTAATTTACATAATTTTCACTGGACTATAAAATCTTTCTGGGAAATATTACTGAGTTTATTATTATGATATATCGAAGGTTAAACATTCAAAAGCGTATAAAGATTACCAGATTTCCGTGCCGTGGTCCGACTCAGAAATAGATAAAATACGTGCTCTATGTTTAGAACTATCGACAGGTACGGTTACTTTAGTGGGGGTTAGAGGGCAAGACGGAGGCGAGTGTAGGACGCAGACTTCATCCGGGTCAGAGTCTAGGATTGCCGATAGCATGTCCATAGAAGTGTCCCTTGTGTCTGGAGCGATGGCGACGGAATGTCGTTTGGGCAAAGGCGTTGTAAACGGGCTCAGAGTTAAAGCGGATAATTTCGCTTCGAAGTTATCGTCAATATAAGAACCGTTATTGTTCATGCACTCGCACTTATCTAAATCGTCAACGCTTTTATGGCCCAGCTTGGGGGAGACACTCGGTGGGTAGTTGATTTGATCACGCAGTAAATCGGCTGCGATTTCAGCTTGGATCATCTCTAAAGAGTCTACTTTTTTCGCGTTATTGCCGAAACTTTCTAGTTTCAATAGCTTTTTGATGGGCATTAGCGGAGAGTTAGCTAATTTGTAGCTATCGCTACGCTTTATTTTAGCGTGGATCGAGTTTTCGATCATATCAGTATCGTTAGTAACATTAGAACGGAGGACTTCACCGTTAATTTGGCCATTATTTCTATTCGTAAACATTTTAAGAACTTCTGCATATTTATTACCGGACCTAATATCGTGTAAGCATTTGTTTTGTAACATTATAGGCGTTTGGAAGTTGGGGACGAACGGGGTGATAGTGTCATCGGACGGATTGATATCTGGCTGATAATCATCGAAAACAGTGATAGGTTTTGTGAATTTATTCTTACCTGCTAAAACGTCTTTCGTCGGAGACAAGCTGACACCGTCCGCATCATGTATATTTACATAAGCCCCCGTTCTAGTGATAGCTTCTACTACCCTCGGCAGATCTTGATGCTTTTTACTAGTAACAGGAGTATGTGGGGTGCTCGAAATTGGAGTCTCCGTGACGGGCGTTGCAGTAATGATTGTGTTGGGTTTGGGAGACGGCAGAGCGATATACTCCGTAGTAACCGGACCGTCGGGATTTACGGGAGCTTTAATTATCATCTTCCCTAACTGTGGAGACGTAGGTTTACTCAACGGCGGAGGCGGCTCGTATGGGAAATCAGTTTCATCAGTTAGTTTGATTACATCTGCGGTTTCTCGTTGAATCACTGATGTTGTAGGTATCTCTTGAACAAATGGACCCGGTTCAAACGTAGTATGTGCTCCTTTTCGTCGTTTCAAAGTATCAGACGAATAAATGACTTGTCCTTGCGAATCTAGAGTTACTTTAGCACCCTTTCTATGAATCTCCTCTAACGCGGGCGATGGCTTCTCTATCAAACCATGTTCTATATAGTCTTTGCTTTCGTTTAAACAATTCGGAAGTTCGTTTAGAGATACATATTCCGTTTCAGGTTTTCCCGATAACACTTTCTGTAAATTTTTTCCTACAATATCACTGTTTCCATATATATTTCTATGTAAACTCTGTTTCTGGTTATTGTTCTTTACGTCTGCAATAGTAACATAATCACCAGGATCATAGAACTGCGGTTCCGTTTCCGGTTCTTTGATTGTTGGAGATTTTTTATTTGACTTTGGAAGCACTCCTTTGAGTTTGCACATTAAATTATTAAAAGGGTGTAGCTTCAAGTTCATCTGTGTAAGAGGTTTAGTTGTCGGTTTGGCTTCAGATGGTCTAATCTCTTTAGGTTTATCTTCTTGAGGTAATTCTAATTTAGGTCTGTTTATTACACTATCAACAGACTTAGTAAAAGCTAATCTTCCAGGGGTATCTGACTCTTTGCTAGCTTCACTTTCATCGTCAGAATTTGTTGGAGTAATTACACACATTGATGGTATTCTTGAACTATTTATTGTTGTCTTGTATCGTATTCTTTCTATTCTCTCTGTGCCTTCTAAGTCTGAAGATTCAGAATAATCCTGTTCAGAAAGACTGTTCTTTCCATGTGCACTAGAAACAGAATCTTCTATTGGCGAGCTAGAAGTGTTATGTCCCGAATCTGGAGAACTAGTCCCTGTACTTTTCTTTGCACTTTCGATTTCGGTCTCAGTGTGTATTTCTGCAACTGCAGTTATCTCTCTAGGATTTCCGACGTTTCTTGTAATAGTAACCGTAGCAGGAGGCGGGTCGTTGATCTCAGGCGCTGATTGATTGTGCACTCGTTTATCTGGATATGTGAATCCGGTTGTATATCTTAAACTGTTAAAAGGAGACTTTGAGAACGAAGAATTGATACTTCTATCTAAACTAGCATTCGCGCTAAGAATGTTATTATTTCTGCCTCTATTTATTTTAGTCAAAGAGCTCTTGCGTTCAGGAACAGTGGGGCCTATGATTAAAGAGCGATCACTACCAGCGGCCATTAATGTTGTACAGACAGTGCCGGCAGAACTAGTAGTAGTGCTTGTTGAACCTTTTCCAAACAATTCGTATTCATTCTCAGCAGTCAACGTTTGACTATTCGAAGAACTCGACAGAGCGTTGCTTGTGTGCATTGGTGTGCTAGGAATTGTTTCCTCTTCTTTCAAAGTCTTCAATCCCGAGTCCATATGGAACGAGGTGTAGTATCCTTCAGTATCACATGAGAACTCCGAACTTGTCTCCAAATCTTCGTGCAAGTCATGGATGATGTCAGGGGTGAGAGTGCCTTCGCTGGTAACACTGCCTGAGCCGGACGTGTTGAGGAATTTCCTTCGGCTGATTATAGAACTCGGTGGGCCGTGGTGAGCGTTCAAAGAGTTACTGGAAGTGGCTGCCGATGTCGTGCTCTTAGGAGGCACGGTTGTTGTAGTTATTTCAGAGCCTATGCTAGTTCGCCCGGACTCGGAGCTCGCAGACCAGTTACCGCTTGAAGAGTGCGGTTCATCCCTACCGATGCCCGACCTACGTATTCTCCTTTGCACAGATGTTCCTCGTAATTTCACACCGCTGTTTATTGTCGCAGTTGTCTGCGGAACGCTACTCGGAACTCCTATGCTCTTTTCGGACGATGAATAGGACGCGCATCTTTGATTTGTCCTTCTATCTTCTTCTCCCGGCCGTTTCTTTCTCATAGTTACAGTTTCCTGAGGCGGAGTATCTTCAGGCCGCGTTGGCGATTTCAGCTCTTTGCTTTTCTCACTTTTGGCGACATCTTTGAAACTATCTCTACTGGCGCTCGGAGATCGACCTATTAATTTTAACCTGTTCTTGCCCCATTGTTTCAAGCTATTGAAATGTCCTTTCTTGGAGATGAGGTCAATAGGGCTCTTCTTAAGAATATCACTAGATCGCGACCTGACGACAGTGCTATCTTCAGTTTCTTCAGTGGCCACAGCGTTGGATGTATCGCTATGATAAAACAAACCAAGCAAAGCATTAGTCACACGCTAGAGGCAGATCTAACGAGATATCTCTAAAGAACTCTGCCTGGTCTTGTATCGACGGAGTTCTTCAAAGACGAGTAATTAATCATGAAGCTAATGAACAATGGCACTATTAGTGATCGAGTGCACAAAATATTGACCACCTTTGTTTTCCCTGTCCCACATAAAGAGTTATTTCAGAAAACAAAGACGTTCAATGTCATAATGTATTCACATAAGCACGAGACATAATCGACGTTGTTAAAAATGTGTGCTGAAGAATTAAATCGAATTTTTAAGTACCACACAAACTGTGCTCACGGTTAAAATGAACGAATAGTTAATCGAGACGAGAGATTACATTATCTAAAACAGACACATAACATGAATGTAAGAAGTTTAATAGACGAACAAAAAACAGCCTTGGAAGCAATAAGCTCATGGTTCACTTGCTATTATAGGTGGAATAGATGTACATTATAAGATTTTAATGTTCTTGTTACACAAAAAGGTTTACCCGAATGTAAAGGGCGTATTTTATCATAATCATGAATAAATTTTGGTAAATGATTGTGAAAGTGAGCGATTCACTGTTCATAGAAGTAAGGTACAGCGTATTAAATTTGTTTGGTCATACCTAGTGGATTGTGGTCATTTAAATGCCCTTTAAAATACTGTTATTATAATTATGTGATACTGAGAATAGTTCGGATTTCAAAATGAAATTATATTATACTTTTTATATATTACGATGATTTTTTTTTGCGTACATCGACCCGCGTTCTTCTACCAAATCATAGTAATGCAAATCATGAGCTGATCACGGCAAGGCGTAGATAATGTAACCTGTGTGTGATATACAGTGCAGACTAGAAGCTTACCCAGCTATAGCCTCTCTAAGCTCTTTCTGATCAGTGCCGGATATGGTGTTGCGTCTTTTACCCCGAGGTTTCCTCGTGCGCGTGCGTCGCTTCACCGTGTCCGTCTCACCCGTGCCCTCTATGTGGAGGGACTTCCGGGAGCTGCACATCCGGTCGAAGTACTTGCCTGATGTGTCGATCGCTATCACTTCTGGCGGGAATCTGGAAATGTGACAGTTATACGTGTATATTACCTGGCTAGATTGTATCAAATAAAGATTTTTTAAAGTAGGTATGTAGACTTCTTAAACTATTTATAAATATAGATTTTTTTAATGTACGTATATATACTTTTTAATGTAAGTAAGTACCTATATAGAAAGTTACGGCTGGTCTAGTTCGGGTAACGGCGACTGCCGATTCGGAGCCCCGGGTTCAAATCGCACGAGCACCACTATATTTTCGAAGACGTATGCGTAATGGCGATATATTAAAACAGGGAATGAAAACATCGTGAGGAAACTGACATGTACTTAGAATATTTCGAGGTCATGCGTCATCCACCACTCACACTGGGACAGCGTGGTGAATTAAATTACGGCCTTGACTCTCTCCATGCGAAAGAATGCCCCGAGTCCCAGCAGTGGGAACATCGTTGTCGGATTTAATCCGACAACAACGCGTTTAATCCAGCTAGCAGTGCCCCGCGGGTTTATCCGAGTAGTTTCCGTTCCCTTAATTTCAAGCGTAAGTATAGGTATGCTTCCAAACTATAATCTACTATGTTCTAAAGTTCACTCTGTTTCGGTCAGCCATACCATCATGGTTGAGTAGTAAACACTCAAACTGTCACATTATTTATAATAATAATTGTAGTATGATTACCTACATTTTTTAATTAAAAAAGGCTTTTTTTTTTTTTTTAATAAAAAACATTTATTTTTTTTCAAATCGAAATTATACAAAAGTACAAATACAATGTATTATTCTAGTTGTAGTCTAACATTAGAGATTGACAAAAGCGAACAGATATAATTTCCATCTCCACGCACATAAATATCTTAATAAACTATCACCGAAATAGCTCATGTATGAAATACTGGATGTTTATTAAGTAGTCTTCAATGAGTAATAAATGAAATTAACATATCTCGAGTCCAATCTTATCGTCGGCGGCGGACGTCTCTTTGGCGAAGCGACATATGGCCCGTAATTCCAGCTATTTTATTAGTAATCGAATGTTATTGATGGCGACCGCAATTGACTTCTATATGAATGAGTGAGTTATGGGAACACATGATTTGATTTATTACAAACTAGATTTTACTCGTGACTTTTTAAAAATTCTATCTAGATTTAAATCCGACTCGCTGCGTGGTGAATCCGCGGTATAACAATACTTATTTTTATTACAGTACAGAGTTACGGGGCGAGCAGGACATGTGCCTTATGGCGAGCAACGCGCTTGCCCATAACAGCACAGTGTCATGCAGCTATTGGATCATGAAGTCTAAATCATTAGCTAACACTGCACTGCGCTCGCCGCCCAGATATACTATTAGATGATTTATCTTCCACGCGCGTGCACTCTCCTTGAAAAAGGCCGCCGAACGCGGCCGAAACTTGAGTCGGACAGGACCGACCATATCGCACGTGAGTTATTCGTTGACTTAATTAAATATGTGTAACGACCACGTTAGTTATTTTGTTTAACTCTCATTTTATGCGTTTCTTATTTTTTCTTTACTCACTTTTGTATCGAGTAATATAACTATTTAATGATAAGAAAACGATTCTGTATTTAATAATATATATATATATTCTGTATTTAATAAGGTGACTGTTTCTAGTCTTACACAGTACAGAGAACATTATTTCTACGCACTCGGGCTTCTAGATACAAGCTGTGTGCTTAGTTTGGGAACTATTGAGGTAGTCAGGCACGGAAGGTATGTGTGGGTATAACTAAAATTAAATTATAACATTACATAAGACATGTATGTAATAACATGATATGAACAATGAATGTTAGACTTGAAATTTTACTTATGTGTGTGTTATTTTCTCTGGGTGAAATTTCGTTTCATGTCAGTTTTCATACTAATAGAAAGCTTACTTGGAAGCGATGACCCGCAGCTGTTCGTCGGGGCTGGGCAGCCGATGGTCGATGGGTTCGTCCTCTCCCGAGCACTCGGAGAGCTCGTCGGGAGTGAGAGTGACGCAGCTCGTGATCCGCATGGACGC
Organism: Ectropis crepuscularia; assembly: GCA_963693475.1. NCBI lineage: Eukaryota > Metazoa > Arthropoda > Insecta > Lepidoptera > Geometridae > Ectropis > Ectropis crepuscularia. Next base: position 13,141,345 of record OY856346.1, read on the forward strand.
GTCCGGGAGTGCCGTCATCTCGCCCAAGGCTTCGCGTGAGGTCCATCGTCGGAGGCTCTCCACCACCGCCGGCTAAGACACAAAATAACTTTAGAATATTTTATTTATGAATAATAATATTTTATTCATTAATAGTACATTATGGTACCAATGTGTAATATTTGTGATTACCGCTGAGGCACCATTGAGACCCGAGCCGTTAGGTGAGGGTATTAAGAGAGCCGAGGACGGTAATCATCAATACACACGTGTTTCAAGTTTCAACACACTTGTGAAAGAAATAATAATAAGAAATTATTTTGTTCTATTGAACACGATCTCTTTGTATCGACTTTTAAGAACATAGTAACTTAACCAATAAAATAAAAACTCTATAAGTCACTTATGAATAATAGCGACTAAAAAGTCACAGTTTCATTAATAATGAAACTGCAAGCTGAAAAAAATTTTTTTTTCAAGAATATTGGAATTACAATAGAATAAATAACATGTAAGAAGCACATTAAATGGATAGGTTGAAACAAAATATCAACACATGTATTAATTTTCAGAAAAATAACGACGCAAAGAAATTACTTGATCTTCCCGAATTGTATAATGTAGAAATGAACATCTTATCACACCCGACAACTTTCTTAAAACCGACTTAATAAGACTTAAGAGAAGCTGGAATACTTTGTTCAAAGCATTAATATTTAAGTAGGCAATTAAGTAAAATTTTAAGAATGAAACGGGACTTACAATAATATTCTTCTCAAGTATTTTATTACTAAAAGTCTCCGAAATGGCAAAACACTTCTAATAACTCTCTCAAATGAACTTTTGTGTTACATAGTTTTCAGTATCTTTAAATCTCTACTTTTTCTTCTTCTCTACTCTAATTCTTTTCTTCTAAAAGTTTTACACATAACTTAAACTAGCGAGATAAGACTAATAAATTATTGTACATATTTATACAACGTGTTGCAGAAAGTCCTTAGCGCCAAATTCGGAAGCAACTTTTTTATTGAACTCATCCACCAACTCATGTACCTACTTAAAATAGCCACAAATCCACGGACTCTGGGGTCCGTGGTCTTTGACATTTGTTTTTTTACATTTATCTTGCATTTATAGTACGTACAATAAAGAGCTACGTCACGAACAGGATATGTACCAGATGGTAAGCAACATGCCTACCCATAATAGCATAGTGTCAGGCAGCTATTGGAACATGAATAGGTACCCCAAATCATTACCTAGCACCGCATTGCGCTCGTCACCCAGATATATAAGACGATTTATCTCTATGCCCTAAACCGTAACACAGTGATGTTTTACACATTACTGCACTGCAATGATGCTTACGCACTAGTCCGATTTGGCGATTTGGTCTGTTGATCTGATCACTACCGGTTGGGACTCCGCTAGTAATCGACTCGACATCGAATGTTTCAAAGTAGATGTTTCAAAGACGTCGACTGTTTCAAAGTACACGTAAATGTTCCAAAGGTGAACTTACGATATGTGTTTCAATGTCGACATCGACTTTCTGGTAGAGTTTTCTCCGCCTGGTGCTGAGTACAGGCGTGCAGAGCAGGTACGGGGAATGGTTGGAGTCTCGCCGGAGTGCGTCGAGGATGGAAGCCGACAGCCGGTCTGTCGTCGCCTTCTCGTACAGAGAGCGGAGGATTGGTGGCCTGGAAACAAAATAAAATAAATATTTAAAAAAAGATTATTTTCACATTTTAAATAAATACACGGTTAACTCATGTTTGATATAGTAAGTCCTTTGGTCAGTCCAGGCCGACTCAAGTTTCGATCGCGTCCGGCGACCTTTTTTCAAGGAGAGTTGTCACGTTAGTGAACCTATGAGGTTTAGGTGGGAGAGGTAGATGAAGGTGGAATGATAAACAGTTATAAAACAAGTATATTAAAGAAATAAATAAAGATTGAATAGGATAAAAAGAAAGAAAACGTAACTTAAAATGAGAAAATTTCGAAATTAATTATCTTGAAGGCCAGTGAGTAAATGCTTCCCAACAGGTTTCCTGGATGTAGTTGTGATCAGTCTGGGCTCGCAGATGTCCACGAGGAGGGCTCCACCTAGCACGGTAGAGATCTCTTGCCAGCAGTCTTCGTGGATGTAGCTGCTTCCAAACGAAAAGGGCTCCACTCAGCACGGTAGAGCTCCCTGTCAGCAGTCTTCGTGAAGGTAGTTGCTTCCGGCTCCACCTAGCACGGTAGAGCTTCTCTGCCAGCAGTCTTCGTGGAGGTAGTTGCTTCCGGCTCCACCTAGCACGGTAGAGCTTCTCTGCCAGCAGTCTTCGTGGAGGTAGTTGCTTCCAACAGTTTTCAGGGTGTAAGTACTTCCAAGTTATTTCAAGGGATGTGATCGTTGAACGATAGTGGCTCTCAGCCGTTTAGACCTTTCAAGGTTTATTACTGATCTTGATCGCTTGGAAGTCTTTTGTAGGTTAATGTTCTTCTGTTGGAAGCTGATTTCTCACTGACCTTCTCAGCCGATGAGATTCATAAAGTAAACTTTTGATGATTTGAATCTGGAGAAAATAAACTTTATTTTAATATTGACAATTCAAAGAGGATTAATTCTAAAAACTATACAACCTTATGAAAAAGAGTAAAATTGCTAAGTGACAAATAGTTTTTTGACATGTTTACATTATGTAAACAAACTAAATTTTTGGAAAAACGTAATTATTGTAGATTTAGAATAAGATATATGATACAAGAAATATATCACAATAATCAGAAAATTATTGTCCATCGAATGAACACAATTAAAAGGGAATTAATGATATGAAAATTTTGGTATGTAAATACACACATCTCTCCTATGAAAGTGATGTTTTTAGAATGAAAGTAGGAATGTACGTTTACATATTGTAGTCAATATGTAACGTTACATATTCCCCACGACTGCGGAAATTTTACGCTTCTGTAAAATTTGGTAAGAAATTCTAAAGGGTTTAAGAGAGGTATTACCTTCACACAAACATAACTCCATTCAAGTAACCTTTCAAGTTTTTTCATTCATCTCTTCCATTCTGTTTGGGTGTAAGTTCACATTCAATGACGAACACTCAAAGCATACACTCTCGGCGATGGCAGGCTTTTTTAAAGAGTCATCAACCGCTCTAATAGTCGGCTTATTTAAAGAGTTATCACCCGCTCTATGGATAGAAGAAAATAAGAATGATAAAAGGGATGAACATAGGGCTTGATAATAGATAGGCTTATTTATAGAGTTATCATCCGCTCTTTATAAGGAGTAGAAAGTAATTAAGAATGAGCATAAGGGCTCAAAAGATAGCATGAGCGGTAGGGCTCAAAAGCTAACATGAGCGGTAGGGCTCAAGAGATACCTCGAACGGTAGGGTTCAAGATAAGCGTATGAGTTTAGGGCTCATACAAAATCCAAGAGTTAGATACTCATTGGTTAAAGAGTTAATGAGTTTAGAGCTCATTAACTTGAGAAAGTAAGAAAATTAGAAAAATACTAAAGAGTAAATAAAATACTGTAGGTTAATGATGAAGAGAGATCATGAGGATGAGATGAGGAGAGGAGAGGAGAGGAGAGGAGAGGATGAGAAGATAAGTTAATAACCAAAGAGTGCCGAAAAGAAAATATTAAGTATATATACTAGTGTAAGTATTTTTTAGAATTTAGAAGAAATTCAGGGGTTGAGGAATCAAAGGTTAAGGGGGTAAAGGTTGAGGAAATCAAGGGTTGAGGAATCAAAGAATAAGCAAGAGAGGGGGGGTTGTTTTTGAAGGTTGGGCGCCAAATGTCACGTTAGTGAACCTATGAGGTTTAGGTGGGAGAGGTAGATGAAGGTGGAATGATAAACAGTTATAAAACAAGTATATTAAAGAAATAAATAAAGATTGAATAGGATAAAAAGAAAGAAAACGTAACTTAAAATGAGAAAATTTCGAAATTAATTATCTTGAAGGCCAGTGAGTAAATGCTTCCCAACAGGTTTCCTGGATGTAGTTGTGATCAGTCTGGGCTCGCAGATGTCCACGAGGAGGGCTCCACCTAGCACGGTAGAGATCTCTTGCCAGCAGTCTTCGTGGATGTAGCTGCTTCCAAACGAAAAGGGCTCCACTCAGCACGGTAGAGCTCCCTGTCAGCAGTCTTCGTGAAGGTAGTTGCTTCCGGCTCCACCTAGCACGGTAGAGCTTCTCTGCCAGCAGTCTTCGTGGAGGTAGTTGCTTCCGGCTCCACCTAGCACGGTAGAGCTTCTCTGCCAGCAGTCTTCGTGGAGGTAGTTGCTTCCAACAGTTTTCAGGGTGTAAGTACTTCCAAGTTATTTCAAGGGATGTGATCGTTGAACGATAGTGGCTCTCAGCCGTTTAGACCTTTCAAGGTTTATTACTGATCTTGATCGCTTGGAAGTCTTTTGTAGGTTAATGTTCTTCTGTTGGAAGCTGATTTCTCACTGACCTTCTCAGCCGATGAGATTCATAAAGTAAACTTTTGATGATTTGAATCTGGAGAAAATAAACTTTATTTTAATATTGACAATTCAAAGAGGATTAATTCTAAAAACTATACAACCTTATGAAAAAGAGTAAAATTGCTAAGTGACAAATAGTTTTTTGACATGTTTACATTATGTAAACAAACTAAATTTTTGGAAAAACGTAATTATTGTAGATTTAGAATAAGATATATGATACAAGAAATATATCACAATAATCAGAAAATTATTGTCCATCGAATGAACACAATTAAAAGGGAATTAATGATATGAAAATTTTGGTATGTAAATACACACATCTCTCCTATGAAAGTGATGTTTTTAGAATGAAAGTAGGAATGTACGTTTACATATTGTAGTCAATATGTAACGTTACAGAGTGCGCGCGTGTGATCTCAGCTCTTTTAGCACTGCTAGTCGGACTGAACTGATTATATCAAGTGTGAGTTACCCGTGTATTTTTTTTAAAGTCAAAGTCAAAGTTAAATGTGTTAGTTTTAGTTTTACGTTTTTTTTTACCACGTTAGTTTTCATACTAAGATTAATTTCATTAATGCTAAAACGAGAGGCTGCCTACGTAAGCAATATAATTAATTTAGCCAGTAATTGTACTGACAAGTAAATGCATTGGACACCAAGGAGTAGGCAATCTCTCCAAATAAACGTATCTGCAAAGCCAAGTAAGATTTTGAACTGTATGATATTGGCGATTGTGACTTTGTGATTGTGTCTATTATGTAATACGAGTACAAGTATTATCAATTCCTATAATCTGAGAATCTTTAAACGATGGGTGAATTATTTAATTTTTTAGTGAAATATATTTTCTAGGCAAGCGTGTTATAACTTAGACCTCATTTGTATCTAATCAATGTTGATGTTGCTTAGTAAGGCGATGTCTAACGTAACCCCATAACTTAAACGTCCTAGCAATTTACCATACGCATTGTTTGCGTAGAATTAATGCAACCCGGTATAATTTAATTTCCGAATTTGACCAAACATGTACGAACAAATCGCAATCACGACTTTATCTGTAAAGCAAACAATGTGGATTTCAAAAGTGACGTAAATTATAGAATAACTCCAAATACAGACTCGGTAATTGTGAAAATGAAATTACGATATTCGGAACAATGGAATCATAAATTTATTTTTGCCCAACGGTATTTTGTGGCCCACTGTAGCCGTAAAGAGAAATACAAAGCAGTACGTTCCGTTAATTAAAATCGTATTTGTATCTAATTAACACCACGCTGTGTCTCATCTAGATAACAAATTATTTGGGTGCTTCTTATTACCATAGCATTGAAGACTAAATTACAATTAATAAGATCGTGGACGAGATAAGCCAAAATGTTTAGTAGCATCAGTTGTAACCTAATTATATCACTACGGACGTTGACTACACCTATAGGCCATGGACATACATACATATCTATAGGCTATAAATATATATTGTATTTACATATTTACATCAATGCTAAGCGCCGATAGTCTGATATGCTTAGAACATAGGTCTAGTGCTCATGCGCTGATTGGAATCCTTACTGGATAGTGCATCGACTCCTTACACAAACACCAATTTAGCTTAGCAGTCATTTTTAGAGTTCTGTACCCAAAGGGTAAAAACGGAACCCTATTACTAGACTTGGCTGTCCGTCCGTCCGTCCGTCTGTCCCCAGGCTGTATCCCAAGAACGGTGATAGCTAGCCAGTTGAAATTTTCTCAGACAATGTATTTCTATTGCCGCTATTTTTACCGTTTCTTGCTTCATTAGTCCGTTTCAAGCAAACTAGATGGCGCCACTAGTACACTAAAACGCGCATTCGAACTCGTCGTTAAAATCGTAAGGTAAAATCAAAATTTTCGAAAAACGTTTGGATGAAAGTCCATCTGTGGAAACTGCGATGACTTATGTATATGGAATTCAAATAAAGCAAAATAAGTTTTCGCCGTTTATTAGCTAATGGTACGGAACCCTTGGTGCGGGAGTCCCACCAAGATATCATCAGACGTAACAAGAAAATATTGTCTCAGTACATAATTCAATACAACAATTGGGATTAGTCCGTCAGGTAAATTATTATGGAAAAATATAGTAAGGTATTTTTTGTTTTATTAAAATATTAAAAATCGAGAAAGATATAGATCATCAAACTTACGGAGTAGAGGTTGTGATATCACGTCTTCGTAAAAATCGTACAATGGCGTGACGTCACTCGAAACATCTTCGTCATTTTTTGTTTGTACAATCTAACTGACGGGCTAAGAATTAGTGTTTTTTGTCATATTATGTCTATTAAATATCTGTGTATTGTATGGTGTGGCAAAATGTCTGATTTTATAGCTTACCTTGTATCTGGTGTGAACAGTCCCTTTTTGAGGTTGTTGGTAGCCGTGTAGTGAACTTTACGAAGCGCAAAGTCCGACAGGCTTCCCTCCGCTGGAACAAAACAAAGTTTATGTTTAATTACAAGTTGATTTCAGTCAGGTCAAGTTTTGGGACCTAATTAAAGGCTTGATCTGTATATACTAGATAGTGTGTACTCAAGTGTCGAAGTTGTCTTCTGTTGCAAAGTAATATAACGTTATTTTATCTGTATTTTTTTTTATATTGGACAGTTAACTTGTTCTCTATAAAGAATAATCACAAACCATGTGATTATCTAATTGCTGGTTGCCTGGAAGAGATTGCTCTCAGCAATAAGACCGCCATTTGTGCCGCTAGTTAATAAGTGTGTCTCTGTAATATTTTAAGTTTTTTTTTGTGTCACCATAAAGAGTTTCTATCTATCTATCTATAGTGTGTTTGATTTAGCATTTTAATAAGTTTTTTATAAATATATCTCGCAATGAACTTATGTAGTGTCCGGAATGCATATAAATCCGGACTGCGGTGGGCCGTAGTATGATATTAATGTCATAGAAGATTGCTTTATCAACATCATAATATAAAACACAACAGTACCATAAATAGGCAGAAACTCAGATACAAAGACGGTATTCATAATGAAAGAATCCTAAAAGAAGTTGTGAAATAGACAAATATGAGTGCATTATTCACCTGCTCGGGATTCCGTTTATCTCTAGACACAGGGTTTACTACTCAGTTTTTTTTTTGTTAATGACTTTACTAAGTGTTCTTATGAATTTATGGTTCGAATAAATGAATTGAATTGAAGAAAGAATTGGAAATAATATGACTTAAGAATTTTGCTAGATTTAGTTCGTATCAAATTCATGTTTTCGTTTCGTTTTCTTTGTAGAGCTAAATTTTAACTGTCATATATAGTAACTAGTTTTCAGCATCGGACTCAAAACAACGGTCTATTGATCTACCTATACATTTCTGGTATTCAATGACATCATTAGACATTGAGATATGGAACACAGGCGTCCCTCAGGCAACCATATTCGCTACATAGTTAAACTCGCACTAATAGTTTAACGCTATACTACAGCGAGTGCTGTACCTACTAGGGATTATACGCCAGCTTTTACAGGTTTCCTAGATGGAATGTTGCAAATGTCTGTTCATTGCATTGAGAATAATGTTTGTTTATACCACTGATAATGAGAGAGTCTGAACATTGGAATCCTAAATGGCCCCTGCAAATGTACAAATGCTTTAAAAGCAATCTACTATGCTAGATATTTTAGAGAGTACAAAGCAAGTATTATAAATATATATGTATATCACGTTTTGAGACAAACATACCTTTTACTTATCAGGAACGTAGTCTGTACCCTACTGACACAAAGTTAAATACCAAAACTATCCCGTTGGTTATAGTTAACGCGGAGAATCGTGGTCGGTGAACAATCGTGACGTGACCAATCCCATTTCCTACTCTGATTTCTAATTAGAAAATATACAGATAACGTTTACGATTATTAAGACGTATCGACAAAGTAACCGCGTGATAGCAAAACAATTGAAATAAATGAAGTAATCAGCAAAGGGAATGCAATCAAAGAAGAAATGCGTGCGTGATACGCATTTGTATTAGTTAGGACTGGACTGTTTATTATACGAATATTATAATATTGAAGGGAATACTTGAAATGGAAGCGTCGTTAATCTCTGGGTTCAAAGCGAGTCGCATTGCAATAAATATGGATGATGGTAATAAATGTTGCGGAAGTCAACTGCTTCACTTTCTGGTAATAAGACGAATAAATAGCCAGGGTTAATATAACTATAAAGCACAGCCCCATAATATTGCAATTTAAATCGTAGATCACATTTTTCAGGTACCTATTTCCAGTGGAGAAATGTGAACTTTGACACAAACCGGTTTAATACAACGAATGTTCTATTAGGTGGGATTTCTGAGAACAACAAAAGCTTTTTATTGCCGCTGTAGCTACCGTTGCGTAGAGAATAAATCTTGCTTGCGGCCGTAGATACTTTGATTTATCATTTAAAATAGTTCACTGGTATATGCGTACTCTTCTTAATGCATTACGTAACCGTAAAACGATTGTACCGCGTCGTTAATATCCTGTGTATGTGCAGAAGTTATACATATCGGACCGAGTTATAAATGCTAATATCCACAAAATTGCAATTCAAGCGAAAGCTATAAATTTTCGATTGTACAGCGATACGGGAACCAACGTGAGGACGACGTTGCCACTTGAATATAAAGAATGGACCACGCTGGACCTGAGCGTCGCATACAAAATTGATACAATATATTACCATAAATGTATGGTTAAAATGGCTTTAAAAAGCTTGCAAAAAATTGCGGACCAAGCAAAAGTTCGTAAAGTGCAGCGTTGAACCAAATGATACTCGAACACTGAAATGATGAGCAATTTATCAACATTTACAGTTACAGAATCTCATAATTATTAAGCATCTCATTGGCAACTTTAGGTTTTTGGTAGTATCGTTGGTTCCAGAAGAATTAGTGGTCTCGTGAGGATTACACATAAACGAAATAACTAATCATCGGATCAGGTTTCTCATTGTGAAAGAAAAACAGCGATAGTTTATTAAACAAGAAAACTTACCTCTCCATTGAAGGAAGAGATGATAAATTAGACGTGCATTGAAAAACAAACTAGCGTACCGAACAAAAGGAGACCGCACCAGGAAATAAAACAAAACGGGTTGATTAATGACACTTCAATCACGTTTTGAATACTTAAGCAGTCAAAGATTACGCTGTGCAAGAAGCGGTGAAAGTTTAAATATAAAATTGCACAGTGAATTCAATGCCACTGTATCACAATTCGCAGCGGCATTCCACGGGGGAAATGCCCTCAGGAAACTAGTTCCATATAAAATGGATAGTGAGATTGAATAGTATCGGATCGCAATAAGTGCAAGACTGAGGCCCATTGTGAGCCGGCCTTGAGCGTCCCGCGGGATGAGTGCAGGCGCTGTGGGTGGCGGCAACATGTTCCCGCTTACGTCAAATAACTATGTATGTGATAGGCAATATTTTATTAAATTTGTCTCATTTAACCGCATTGAAATGTGGGTTCTAGAGTGGACACCTCTAATAGGCGAAGTAAAGAACGTCCTAAGACGACATTAATGTAGTGGTAGGACTCTTTGCAGAGTCCGCCTGGGGAAGTACCACACCTTTGCCAATTATTCTACCGCCAAGCAGTAATGTACAAATATTACTGTGTTCCGATTTGAAGGACAATGTTTCCAGTGAAATTACAAGGCATAGAGATAAAACATCTTATATCTCTGGGTGACGAGCGCAGTGCAATGCAGTACTGCAGGTAATGATTTGGACTATTCATATTCCAATAGCTGCGTGTCACTGTGATGTTATGTGGCAGGCATATTGCTTACCATCAGGCACATGTCCTGCTCGTCTCGTCACTCTATACAAAAAAAACATGGAGTGACGATATACGGTCGTGAAAGCGTAATAACCTAGCATCAGTCTAAGGCGCGAGCTATGGGATGCCTATAATATACAGCAGTAAACGAGTATAGGCTGATGATGGTGATTGAACTGTGGAATGTCATGTTTAACGAAGTTATGTGTTCATTTCGTGGGAAGTGAATTTAATGTACAAATAAGTTCATCTCACAAAGAGATACTTTTAAATAGATTTAAATGTACATAAATACCATACAATTTTTCGTGTCACAGGAGAGGTAAGTAATTCATTTTCCTTTTTACGTTCGAAACCAAGCAAAATCAAATCGATTTCCGAGAAGCCAATTCACCAATTCATGCGAAGCGAATGTCATATAAGGAAAATGTGATAACATCGAGAAGGTAGGGAATCTATTTCGAGTTGCATAAATAATGCGTGTTTTACTATTCATTGCGTCGAGGAAGAACGCCGGAGGCAAGGTCTTGAGGTCACGACTTTGAGAAGGTCCCACAAGGGCGCGCCCATTATCAGCGGGTAAAAGTAACCAGTTATGTTTCAAACTGGTTTTCTAACATAAACGCACTGAAAATTATGGTTAATAATAAAGTCGATAGTAGTTCGCCGTGAGAATGCGATTGCTTCTAACGTGAAATGTACACAATATCTCCGTCTATGTTGCATTTACGTATTAAAAAGCTTACCAGGAATGTGTTTCCTAATAAGTTATAAACAGAAAAAAGCTTTCCCTTCATTTCCTCACCTTTCTTCAGAACCTCGGTTTTGATTCAGAAGGCCCATTGAAAGAAACGTTTTAGGGACGTAACCCAAAAAGGCGAAAACCCCAAGAACTGGCCGAAAAACACTTGACCAAGTTCAATTGAGATAAAGAGCCGATGAACTGTGAGGAAGTAATTCGCACGCAATCGGCCGTAGCAATTTATCGGCTTAGAACTTGTGGAAAGAGTCGACCGGGTTTAGCCGGGAAATGGAAGTAAAACTTCTTTCATAACTTTAGGAGGTCACTGTTGATGTTGATGGGCTGTGCTCAAATTGTTTTTTTTTTTTTAAATAAAGAGTGACGAGACGAGCAGGACGTGTGCCTGATGGTAAGCAACATGCCTGCCACATAACAGCACAGTGACACGCAGCTATTGGAACATGAAGAGTCCAAATAATTACCTAGCACTGCACTGCGCTCGCCACCCAGAGATCTAAGTTGTTATATCTCTAAGCCCTGTAATTTCTCTGGAAACATTGCCCTTCAAACCGGAACACAGTAATGTTTGTACAATACTGCTTGGCGGTAGAATAATTGGCAAAGGTGTGGTACTTCCCCAGGCGGACTCTGCTAAGAGTCCTACCACTACAAAATGGTTATTCATATAAATAATTATTGTACTCTATACTTACTAGTAGCAAACGTTTTTTTTTCTCTAAATGTCTCTACCTTTAGTAGGCAAATAATGACTAGGTATATAGAAACAAGTAATCGCTCAAAAGAAAAATAAATACTGGAGTTTCAAAGTGTTCCAAATAAGTTAGACAAATTGGACAGTATTTCGAAGTGTTCCAACTTCAATACTGTCGCAGTTTTACGAGAAAGGGGTCGCCCCTGCCAAAACTTTGACCGGATATGGTCCAAAACTTTATAGTAAGTAAATAAAAACAACTCCTTAAAGATATTTTTTAATAATTAATAATAATAACGATTAACGCCGCTTGTTAAGACTTGGTAAGACTTTTAGCAGAGTCTTCCTGGGGAAGTACTACACCTTTGCCAGTTATTCTACCGCCAAGCAGTAATGTGCAAACATTACTGTGTTCTGGTTTGAAAGGCAATGTTTCCAGTGAAATTACGAGGCTTAGAGATATAATATCTTAGATCTATGGGTGGCGAGCGCAGTGCAGTGCTAGTAATGATTTGGACTCTTCATATTCCAATAGCTGCGTGTCACTGTGCAGTTATGTGGCAGGCATGTTGCTTAACATCAGTCACATGTCCTGCTCGTGTCGTCACTCTATACTATAAAAAAAAAGTTAAGCAACCATGCGGCCTACTGTGAAGAGCATTAACCCAACCGATACACTCTTGATTAGAAGACTTGGAGATTGTACCCACAGTATACATGCCCCAGTCTAGTTGTTCGTATAATGCAAGTAACTCTTAGTTCGGGTCTTAGGAACGTAAACCATGAAACAGTCGCCTTTTCAATTTATGAACAGTCGTATAGAAAAAAGGCAAGGTGGTATTAGATCCCGCAGATCCGGTGCATACTCCCTGAAATGTAATTGATAAAAATTGAAAATCGCTAGTTCGGTAACTTTCCATCTTCCCTGTCAGATATTCCACAGGGTGATGGGGCCAGGTGGATGCCTACTTTTATTTTTCGACTTAGCTATATTCGCGGCTTTGTTATCGGATAACTGGCATAAACAGATTATACTTTATATTGACATTCTAAACACATCACTTATACAAACTGCCAAAACAAGTTGAATAAATAAAATAATGATTACAGTCGTGTAAAATTTTATAACAGCCGAACAAATTCAAGTCACAAGTGGTTTCTCTTTCTTTTTTATACCAAAGTAAGCAGCATTTTTTTAAAATCTATTAGCGCTGAGAACCAAGGTGATCGCTAAGAATGTGCAGGGCGACGGTAGATACCACCAAAGGCATGTAAACTGCTATGGCTTTAATTTTAAACCACAGCACAAGGCGTAGCGGATTAACCACTATAATCTGGCAAGGCTTCTTGGGAAGCATTAAATTTTTACGGTGCGAGGGGGATCCACGGTACCTTCAATTACATTGAAGCCTGTAAGACTACGCAGGTGAGGTGTCCAGTTACTGCACAGTACGTGAAATATTTTTGTAAAAACCAAGTTTTCGGCTCTACAACAAATAGAAAATTATTCTCATTGAGTGGACACTTCATAAGAATCTGTTAATTTACAGAATTATTAAAAAGAGTGTCAATAAAAAAACTTATTATTTGTATAAAAAGGTAAACAGATTTCATTCGTTTTATCTATGCCTTTTTTCATCTTTATAATATTTTATTGTCTTTCTCGAACCGATTTCATCTTCCGCTTTTTCGCAATATTCGACTTTATTGTGTTTATTATGCAAATGATAGGGTAAGCGCGTATTTAGGTCAGGCGCAGACACTAAATTACAATCACGGTATATAAAATATTGCCTTTCGAATTTCATTGTATTGTAATTTAAGTTGATAGGAAAATGAGGATATTATGTTGTTGAGAACGGCAACGGATAAAACTGCACTTTGGTATGCAAATGTGTTCAAACCAAGCGCGGTTTGCGTGAGTCATTGAGAACAGAATAGTGTATGTTAATACTTATTTTGGGCACGTCTGGGATTGACTATAACCGTAGACCGTCTCGAGTAGCCCGCACGGATTTGGTCGTTGTACTATCGCAGGCAGACGTAATAAAAGTCAGTCTATACGACTCTGTCTATATTGACTATGGCGAAACGAGAATCAATTCTAACGAGCCTGTATCGAAGTACAATTACTATAGGATACCTATTAATCGATTTTAAAAGAAAAAATGGCTGATGGACATTTTTGAATACTGATTATGAATATAAGCAGCCCAATTTATTTTCCCATTGCTGGGATTTGGACTTTGTCTGATAAGAACAGTCAACAGATTATTTCTAGGAACACGCTCATTTGCTTACGATGTTTCCTTTACCAAGCCAATGGAGATGACAAACTAGTTCATTTCTTACATAAAAATGTTCTCAGACAGTACAGGGGGAACTCGAACCTACGACCTTACGACAGTAAAAGTGGATGTAAACGCCTCAAGGCAACCGAGAAATTCAATAATAAATTAAATGTTATAAATAAGTAGTGTCAGATGTTTTTAAAGTTATCACAGCTAACAGACAGTCATTGATGGCACATAGAAAATGTAGTTAGGCAATAGGGGTCAGTCGAGTAGGTGTTTGATAATTTACGATAAAAAAATGAACATTGTTTTGGACTGCCGACGGTTTAGCCATAAATAACATCCGCTGTCGTATGGCTAAAACAGTTTTGAGTGCAATACCCCTCTTCATGAATTGCTGATAGCAGCTGTATTCTATGGCTCTTTTGTAAACAAGGACATTGCATGAAGTATGGGCTGCAAGATTAAAGTTGTAGTTTCCTTAAAAGAAATTTATTATGTAAGAGGAAGGGCGCCGCCGATGCCAGAAGTAAACATGTAGATCAGACATAGGAGAATCAGTGTGATTTTTACGGTATCCGTAAAATTATCACACTGTTTTTTTTTCGTCGGATAATTCTACGAACGATATACGTAAATTATCGCATTGCCAAGTGATTTTCTCAGATTTAAAAAGGAAAGATAAATATTAAGAATATTTTTCTGTGGATTATGCTTGGCTTTTCCTGGTTCTGTTACGCTTTGATTTCTAACAAATACTTTTTTTAGCGGGCGAGTATCCATAGCAGCTAATTTAATTAGACTAAATGTGAAAGCGACTCGAAGAGGGAAAATACCTCTTCGTTACAATTTCTGTACAATATTTCCTACATGGTGGTGAGGTTGCGTTCTGGATTCTTAACACCACTTTACTTTATTTACATTACGATCTTACAATTTGCGTATTGTTACAGAATTACTCAACAATTATGGTACTTCTACAGATATTTTTGAACAACTTAAAAATTTAAATTCATTCCAATTCTATATTCAATAATTCTAATAAAATATCAATGAGGTGCAGCGAGGGAAAGTTAAATCACTCACCAAGATAACCGTAATGAAAGGTTTACATACCAACCGGATCGAAACTGAACGATTTGTTTATTTGAAATTTCCTAAATCGTACGAGAAAACCTCTCTCTATCTATTCGTGATTATGTACCTAATTGAAGGACGATAGTACACAGTAGCTGTATGTATAAGTGTTATGTCCGCAGAGGGTCTAAGGGATGACAATAATTTCTTGTTAACTTCCAAAAGTTGACCGCAGATTGTCGCATGTTATTATAAGGGAAGGGTCTCGGTTATCCCGATATGAGTGAGCACACCTGAGAGTTATCGTTTCTTTATATGGGCGTCTTCTGTGAAACAGATTTTGGATTTGCACGTTGAGAATAAAATGTTACTGTGTTTGCACGAAAAAATAAAAATTCACAGGTCAGTAAATCTAATTTTAAAACTATAACACAGGAGTTAATCACGATCTAAATTATTATATCTTTTCGTCATGACCACGGCCGTTGTAACACGACCAAAACACCTTTTTTTCTATCGGAATGCTCGTAGCTCGAAAAAACGACATCGCTTCAGGGTTGATGTTCCAAAGACACGAACGAAGAGATTTGACTCTACTTTTGTGATAAGAACGTCTAGGCTGTGGAATACGTTGCCTGAGTAAGGGTTTTTCCTTTTGGTTACAATTTTTATATCTTCAAATCGAGAGTGAATCGGTTTCTTCTAGGTAACACAGTCCATCGTAGAACGCATCGTCGCTTCACATCAGGCGAGATGGTGGTCAAGTGTAAACCAATAATGGTTAATAGTTAAAAATAATTCAGGTAGCGATGTGTAATGTTTCAAATACGAGTTCTAATCGCGACATATTACAGAACAGAAAAAATTGCAAAAGCTGTGCAAGTAATTGCAGCAATAAAGAGGACAGTTTTAGTGTTTCGAAGATTTGTTGAAAAGGCTCTGTCGGCGCCTCCAATAACATTAAATCTGCCCAGCAGTTTTGGGTGATTGGAACCGATTGCGAGTTCCTCCTGGTTTTCCGAATCTCAATCGAAGGTGCTAAAATTTAATGGTGTAGCGAGCAAATTTACAAGGGACAAGAAGAGCCCCTAATTCCCATAAGTAGGTATTTGTTGACGCGTTCAACGGTTTCAGAAAAGGATTAAAGATAAAGGAAATTAGAATTGCGACCTTTCCAAACAGAATTTAATTAAATACAGGTACTTTGGGTTCGATGTGAACTTTTTAATAATCACAAATAAACGTTTAAAACTCACTCAAATACTTTTATCGCTTAAATAATGCAAACGTAATGTGGAATATATTGCCCTAAATAGTTATAAACTGTATTTTGGAGTCCGGTAACCTCATATTAACGTTTGAATGATTAGGTACAAGTATAATACAGGACAGTAAGTTTTCAAAGTCGTTTTATCGAAACTTTATTCAAGTAATTGTTTATACGAAACACGTTTCCCAGTTTGAGGTTGCCCTGACGTGCACCCAGCTGAATATAAGATCAGCTTATACTCGTATACCCCCCGGTAGAAAGAAGGCCCCCAAACATTTTTCGTAGTTTAAGAATGCTACGGGTAATGGCTTTGAAAATTCCAAGATTGTGTTTTATACGCGTCAGTGCTGGCACAAATTGCGTTCATGCTCTATAAACTTTTTAAAACTAAATTAAATTCTCATTTTATTGACTTTTGCAATTACGAGTACCTCTGAAACTTTTCCATTTTACAAGTGTTCGTCAATAAATAATTAATAGATATTGGTGGTGGACAATTCGCGCTCTACTATTGCGAAGGATCTGCGCTCTATGATATCTCCTGCTTTCACGATGCAAGTAACAATCATGGGCGTTTATCTGATATTTTAATTTATGTTTTAATTACGGGATATGAAGTGCGAGAGTTATAAATTGTAGGGCGGTTTAGTTAGAGCTATGAATTGTACGCAGTAATAACACTGCGGCCATAGAACGCGGCATTGCAAAGCCGTCACTTACAAAATATAATATATTTAGTGTTAATTTACATTGTGAATTTAATGGTACTACGACAACGAATCCCCTTTGGTTCTTTTTCATAATTAAGACAGGAGGATTACATATCTACTCTAAAACTAAAAGTATTATAAGCTAGAGTTCATACAGTGATGGGACGAGCAAGACTTGCACCTGATCGTAAGAAACACGATGAACCAAACGTCTGTCCATTGTAACACTGCGCTCGTCAACCGAAGATACATGTTGTATAAGATTTATCTTAATTTACCCTGTAATTTCTAAGGAAACATTTCCCTTAACACTGGAACACAGTACTCTTCAAACCGGAGAACAGTAATGTTTGCACATTACTGCTTGGCAGTAGAATAGTGGCAAGAGTGTGGTATTTCCCCAGACGGACTCTGCAAAGAATCGTACCACTACAAAATTAAAATCATATCATATGATTTAAATATTTAAGATTTAAATAATAAAAAAATAAAAAAATCTAGGACACGATCATACTCGTCACAAAGCGTTTTTTGGCAAGCGTAACAAATAAAAGATGCTTGGTTTCGATACCGTATGGTATCGAACCAATTAACAAAAGTAAGAATTTTCACTTGAAGAGTCAGGCAACCATTAGAGTTGATTGGCAATGGTCACTAATATTGAGAACAAATCGACACTTGAAAAGAATAAAATTAGTGCTAGTACCTGAACGGATTTGAACAGTTAGCTCTATCTGTAAACTTCGGAACAATCATTTCACACTTATAATTGCGATTCTTTGTAAGAACAGCTCTGTGTGGTAATTTTACAACTATTGACAGACTTTCGAATGGGTAGATTTTTTTCTTATGTAGTCACGAAATATTGTATAACTATTGTAGGGTTTACTTGACCGCCGTATTAAACGACGATGCGGTCGATGGAGCGTGCTGACATAGAAAAACTGGTTCACTCTCGATTTGAAGACTCCAATATTGTAAAAACCCACTCAGGCAACGCATTTCACAGCCTAGACGTTCTTATATATATTACTAGCGGCCCGTTCCGGCTTCGCTCGGATCATAATCTAGATTTTTGGGGTGAACAACCCTTATTACTTAGGGGTATGAAAAATAGCTAGTAGCCGATTCTCAGACCTACTGAATATGCATATAAAATTTGGTAAAAATCAGTAGAGCCGTTTCGGAGGAGTAAGGAAACAAACACTGTGACACGAGAATTTTATATATAAGATAACAAGAGTAGAGTCAAACCTCTACATTCGAGTCCGATAGCAGTTTTCGAGTTCCTTAATATAGTTCAAAGATTTTTATTCCCTACAAGGAACTTTTCCACTGGTAAAATGTAATATTTTCTTAAATGCGAGTTTTTACGCTTTTGGATTTCCTCCCGGAACAAATTTTGCTGTACGCACCCGTACCAAGTATAAATCACTGTGCCAGCTGACGCACCGTCTCTTGAATTTTGAATGAACTAATTCAAGGATGCAAACTTAATATTACTTATACCGTTATATTATTCAACCTTCCGACTTATTGTCTAACTTTTTATGTTTAGACCTTCATTGGTCTATGGATAATTCAGATGTTCTTGGTGTAAATTTTGTATGTAGCGTAGTATAGTTCCCATTGTAATTAAGTTTTGTTAATAAAGGCTCTGCCCGCTATCAAAAAAAACTTTTCGTTCCTCGTAAAGTAATATACCGATTACTTACTGTAATTTACGATGTCGGACCAAACAAAATCTCTCTTAAAATGCTAGACTAGTGCGGAAACCATATTTCAAAGAAAGTTGATGCTGCGCCAAATACTTATATATATTTTACCTATACATAGAGCAATAGTTAGCAATGGATAGTATCAGCAAATATGTATGGTAAAAACTGTCGATAACGGATACCATATTGGAAATTCAGTAGTACATACATTTATTGTGTTCGAAACTGGGTCAAGCTGTTAGTTCAAAACCTTTTGTTATTTGTCTATAGTTTAAACAGTAAATATATATACTAAATATATATAATAATATACGAGTGTATTGTGTGAACTATAGACGCTGTGTCGTGAAAGCCGTGATGGTCCAGTAGCTAGGACGTCTGATTTCATAGTCGTAAAGTCGTTGGTTCAAATACCTGCTGTAATTTAGAGTATTTTTCAAACGTGAAAGTCTTTAACGGTGAAGGAAAACATCCTGAAGAAATAGGTAGGTATGTTTCAAGAAAAACATCTTTCGAGCACATGCGTCACGGATTATGATTTTGACTCCCCTCCTTGTGAGGGAAGGCTTCGAGTCCCAGCAGCTGAAACATTAAGTAGGTTGCATTTGTTTTTATACTGTAGATGAATAGGTACTTGCTCACATATTGTGTGTTGGTTCAATGACCATGCGAGGCCAAGACGATTAGCCACTTTTTACCGCCCAGTAAAGTAATTATTTGCGATAAAAAGTCTTATGAAGAGAATTACACGCATCAAAATGATGTATCGGTCCGTTTAAGGATTATAGCAGGAAGCGAAGACTGGTCTAGAAAATACGAGCGTTCAGATATGCAGTAGAAAAACTAATCGTACAGTTAACTTGAAGCCTATAGGGACTGGAAGTCTGTTCTACGAATATGGGATGTGATAGACCGTTACCCATAGCCCGTTCTTTATTTGAATGACTGTTGATTTTTTAACTGTTTATATAGGTTTTATTCAAGGCCTTGTATTTTACTATCTCCATAAACGACAATTTATTAGCGTTTCTGGAGATTCATTACCTTGCGTAGCCCGCATATACTCAAAACTTTGTCAGCCTAACCATAAATTCTTCTAAACAGAAGGGGTTCTGTGGAATAAATTTGCGATGTTTGTGATTTTTATATTACGTAAGCATATCATGACAAATTGTTATTATTCGTAATAGTTCTTTGCGTTTGTTTTTGCAATACATCAGACTGTAACTAGGTTTTAGAATCTTGCATGCATCTGAACCTTTGATACCTATGATATCAAACAACTTTTTTTCTATCAGACTATCAGTAATATAAAAATCAACACCATTTCATAGATCTAAGCGCACTTTACCACAGATCGCATCATCGTTTCTCATCAGCAAAAATACAGGTCAAGCACACACCTGTACAGATTAAAAATAGGCCGTTGTTTTTCACAAACACCACCGTGAAATTTTGTGGCAGTATTTTGTTTCATGTTATGTACATTTAATCTACATTTTCAATGTTTTCATAAGCAAATGAGCTAACAGGCTTCATTATAGAATTCACGCAATACCGGAAGATGTCAGTGACCGCATGTAATGTGATTCGTTGCGGTATCCGCAAGCGTGGATAAAATTGATTTATGCTATTCATACTTGTACCCAATTGTATGTATGTATACAATTGGAGGGATAAATACACCACCAGAACAACAACTCGTTATTGTGACACTAAAATATATATCCTAAACAGAAAATAAATTGCGAAGTACCTAAGTGTGGTCGTCAGTGTAACCGTTTGTCGTACCAGTTTCGTGTGATTCATGACCGCATGTCATAAGTTTCTTAAGACATAAAGCATATAGAAGATCTTGCTAGCCCGAGCGGGTGTTCAACATCCGTGACATAAAATGCACTTCCTTGCTATAACAAGGTTCAACGTCTCGGAACGTTTTCGCGATTTAATCACCTCGTTACATTAACGTTGCCATAGCTGCGTACTTATTTAATAAATTTAATAACAACGTAAAGCGCATTATAACAACGAATAAGGCAATGAATTATAATTATGCGAAGAGAGGCCCGGCCTGCGCTCTACCTAATGACTATGGCACAACATTAGCCAAACACAAATTACGAAGAAATTCGTAAACAGGTATTATAAAGGACCGTCGTGCCGGGAGAAGGAACAGAGGGTGAGTAATGTATTTTCACATTGTTTATTCTAAAGAATAAATTCTGATGGATCTTGTTACGTGGAACATTGGAAGCCAATTAAGGAGCAGCAATAGATTGCTAGGATTGTGGGCATTTAACTGGCCAGGAGCTAGTCGATGTTATCGAGGGTCGTTAGCGCTCAAGTTATAAATTTTGAAGCTCTGCACAATGGGAGGGCGTTACCGTAAGTTTGCGAACTATAATTTCTTTATGATCACCGTTTCTACTTTTTGCTGTTTAAAGTAACTTAGAACGGATTACTCAGCAGATTTCAATAATATACGAGTTTATTTCGAATATGATGTGCAAATTCAATGCTCTGCAAATATTCGAAATAACTGATATGAAACGGGAAATCGCTTTTTCAGATCTATTGTGTCGCTTAAGTCCGTTATTCTGATGTGTCTAGCGTGGTATTGGTATGAATGGGCGGTCAGTTCAGTCTCTTAAACAGAATATCGCTTTGCATAACAGCCTAGACCGCAGTAGCTGCCAAGTTGTGCCTTTATTTCCTTTCGTATTGTGGAATATATAAGGCGTATTGTTAAATGCTTTGACGTTGAATACCTTTGCAAGTTGCAGTTAGTTCTGTCTGGCGTTGAATGACGTGTCCTTATTGCTTCTCTACGTTGGTTTATCAAGAACACGTCTATTTATATTTATTGAAAAACATTGCTTACAGGTTAACAAAAAAACATATAAACTGTGGAATACGTTGCCTTATTGGGTATTACCTGCTGGGGTTCTTCAAGTCAAAAGTGAATCGGTTCTTCGAGGTACGCGGGCTCCATCGTAGACCTCATCGTTGCTTAACATCAGGAGATATGGCGGTTAAACAGAAGCATATTAATTAACGATGAAAAAAAGATAACAGGTGGCACTCACTTATTTTTATTTGTCAATATGCAATTTATCAAGGATTTTTTTTTTAATTAATATGGTTTCCTTAAAATGTTTCTCTCAATTTCTATAATTATTATTACCTTTTTGAATGAATAGGTAAGTAATTCATCAATATCGAAAAGCTATCATGTAATAGTACATTATGATATAAGTGCGGTAAGTTGATAATTACAGCCGAGGCTTTATTGCTAGCTCGAGCCGAAGGCGAGAGCTATAATTAGCAGAGGCTGTAATTATCAAAGCGCACGTATGTCATACGACGTTTTATAACATATTTGCGAGGAAATAAACAAAACTCTGACGACATTTTCAAATAAAAACAATACAGCGAAAAAAAACGCGCGGAATAATATTTACTTGATCACAGATCACGGCACAGAGTATGTAATCACTATGGATCACAGATTATCAATGCACGCGCATCGGCGCCTTTTTTTTAAGCAACGGCACAGAACCAGCCGGTATTTAATATGTTTGTGTTTTGTTACAGAAAAATTAAAGTAATTTATGGTCTAAATTAATTAAATTAACGAATTTAATAATTCTTTATTATATTTTACCTCTCAAAGTTAATTTTATTCATAAAATGTTGACCACACTTTTCTGACATAAAAACTCTTTACTGAGATTTAAAAAGGTACCGTTCGTTTTAGACGGATCATATCTCTCTACCTAGTCTGTGGACGGAGCATTTTGAAACCGTGCGTTTTACATTACACATTACAGCACTAGTGCGTAATAAGATACATTACGATACAGAAATTGGTCCAATAAGAGACCCTTTACGAGCAAATATGTTATAAAGTATTATTAATATGCCTTAATAGCAATATTTTAATGTAACGAAGACATAAAAATAAAAACTGCTATGAAAAGGTAGAATGACTGGTGTCGGTATTACAGAAGTGATCGACAGCATGTAGAGAGGTACTGCGGATAGAATTCTAAAGACGATAAGCGACTGCTGTTGAATTAAATAACAAAAGGAACTAGTATTACTGGAGTATTGACCTCATAAAATTTGTAGCGTTGGATTCAAGTTTGTTTTTATAGATTTAAAAGCACTGTTATAAAATATAGAGCAATATTTAAATATTTTACAAATTGGTTTACATCGGAAGTTGAATAAAACATTAACTGTACATTTATGAATAAAGAAATTTGGCTTTGATATGAATCAATACATACAAATATAATTAATATGAAAGTTACTCTGTCTCTTTGTCTCTTACGATTTCACTACTAAAACACATTAACTAAGAAAAAATTAAATAAATAAATCGAAAAACCCCTAAAAACAAAGCACAATGAAAGAGATAGGCACAAAATTCTGTTACATTTTATTATTTCAATGCAAACTACTTACCTGATGAAACTGACTGGTTATATGTGTGAATTATAAAATGTCCACCAATATTTATTTATTGTGTATTTAAATGAATCCCGTTCTCAACCCTGTCCAGTTCCAATATTGTTTCATCTTATTGATCTTTAAATAGTCTTCCTTGTTCGTTCCGTTTATTTGTGTGCTAATCTTGAAATAATAAGTACCTACGGTTGTAGATATATTGATTATATTGCTCTCATAAAGACTCCAAATGTCTTTGATCTAAAAATTATCATAGTATGCGCTCCGTAAATTGAGCTACCTTTCAATAAAATTTCGCTAGAATCGGTTCAGCTGCTTCAACAATAATTATATAAGCATTTTATCAGCTAACTGGCTCCCATAATACTAAGTTTTGCTTAGTTTGAGGCCTAGTGTTGAGTGAGAAATGTCTAATATTCATTATTATTCTGCTATTCATACAAAACGTATAGTCAGATACATGTATAGGTATCTGACAAGAATAGGACTGAATGCTGATAGAGGAGTATTTCTAGCACTAGACAAATGAGGCCGAATGATGATGCATTTTTATTTACTGAAGGTTGTACATATATCAATACACGTTATTTAGAATTGTACAAATGCATGCTCAGATCCAAATTTACGCAAAGTTTATGTTCCGGGGCACAGATGAAACAATAGTGAAGTCTTTACCGAAGCGTCAGCAAGGTACGCCAATGTCAATAACCTCTCTGGGAAGCCAGTGCTTCAAATTAATAGCCCACTCCGAGCACAACTTAGTGTTTAACTTCACAGCGTAGATAAACATTTCAGTGGATAAAGATTTTAATTTGCTGCTAGCAAGTTCAAAGTTCACAATCCCACAGGAGTTCGAGATTGGCTCAGTTACAGGTGAACTCGTAACACAAACAGCTACCGAAATGTTTGAATGAAATTCGCAAACTTTGAGTCTGTTGATGTATCAAATGGTTGTAGATGTGAAGTTTAAACAAATACACGCTTTAATTTTGATATGATATTCACGGAACAGTACCTAGTATATTTAATTTTTCTGTTTACAAACAAACGTTTTAGAAGAAACTCGGCTACATGGAAAGAAAAATATCTTTATGGCTTATGAAAATACAACAAATCATAAACATGACATGAAGAAATAAACTAAACCATCCATCCATTATTGAGACGTGTAGAATGGAGGACGTAGTAAAATGCTTTACTACGACACAATATTTCACATGAGATTCGATATGGAATTACGTTTGTATATGTATATCAGGGATTCAGTTGCTTCAAACTTCCAAAAGACCAATACAGTCTCGCTTTGAAACATAAATCATAGCTATCCGTAGCAAGTTTATCGTGACTCCTGTAAAGACATGGGTGGAGATGTTCCGTAGATAAAACTCAAACAGTTTACGTATGTATGTTTGCGTAATATATGAGTTTGATTTGTGTGGTCCGAATTAGTTTGAAATTTGCAATCTTGCTGCAAGAAGAGAATATTAAGAAAAGTTTGTTTTTTGGAGATTTAGTTTATAATAGGTTGAGTTTCAGGTTGAGGGATTCCTCGTACTGCTACTTTTATCTCGAGATTTGTGAGTTTTGAACCGCTGCAATATTACTGCAGCCTTTAGGTATTAAGATAATAAAGGTCTTCTTCTCTACAATTGTGATAAACGATGTAAATAAACCATAACACTGTTTCTATGTAGCTTTCATGATCATTTCTTGACTCTTAAGTGTGATGGAAAATCTGAACAGTTCGCACGTAAAAATACTCGCAGGTATTTGTCGTGCGGCGGAGCGTGACGAAAGAACTAACATTTTGAAGAAATATTTCTCACACTTTGTGGGGCAAATAAGGAAGGCGGGTAAGATACGTATAGGGAAATGTAGCGTTAAGAGCGGTGTTCTATTTTGCGGAAAATACAACGGGCATTGATAATAAATTGGCAGCGAACAGAACCGCGAGCTTCCCACTGCATTAGCGGTATCAGTTGTTCAAACAACACGTAAACCACGTAAACGGAGCAGGCTTTGAAGAACCGATGGCGGACTTTGTTTGACTCAGAGCCAAACAATGAACCTCGTGTACTCAACACCTCTGCTTTTTAACGTCTTCAACAGTGTGTCTGGCTCAAATGTTTGGGTTAAGAAACAAATTGAGAAATTGTTATCTGTATTTACTGTTCCGAAGAGAAAGCTCGAGTTTTTGGTCACTCAATAAAAATATTTACTTTAACGTACGTCTACTAAATATGGAAAATGTTTGCTCGTAGACTTGAAAAAATTTTGAATATGTTGTCTCGTTCTGAATAAAAACCTATTAGAATTGGTCTCATGATGTGTGAATTTGAGTTAGTTATTAATATATTTTGTGTAGATGTTATCTGAAACCGCATTAATTCAAACTTAGCGCAGATCCTGTACATTTATCAGTAGATCTCGATTGCTCATATGTGCAGTAAGTATACGTACATACGTAGTAACATCAAAGCATTGAACAGGAACTATTAAAACAACCGCATGTTAAAAACGTTCGATCGCTAGCGATCGACCTAATCGTGTCGGTGCAGTTCAACTCAATAATACTAGTCTATTGTGGGACAATTAAAACCTAGGTACTTAACGTACACAGTATCATATAAGTAGTATATGTATTGTAGATGCACAAGTTTGTATGTAAGATGATAGATGTTTGTTACTCTTTTAAGAAAATCTACTGGAGGGATCTGGAATCTGGATGAAATTTGGTAAAATTGGTATGATTAATAACAGTTTGGAATGCTGAAACTTAAATCAAGGTGAATTTTCCTTTTTATCCCAGGAAAGTACGGGATCAGGAAGTACGCGACCGAAACTGCCGGATGCTGCTACTATTTAATACAAGTACTCACTATCTAACAGTAGGTACTTAGTAAATATATTTTAAAGAGGAATTCTTAAATTGTGAATTAATATAATACTTCGTCATCATCCACAACCTTTCTAAGCTAATCCACATCTGCCTCTCCTACTCAATAGGTCATATCTTCTACTTTGCCATCTGCCTCGGTCCTGTCCCAATGAAGTCAAAGTTCGACCGTGAAACCTGCCCAGGTAGTGAGATGTATTTCGTAAAACATTGAATAACAGTTCTTTGTAAATGAATACACTGGCTTAGCTAACATATAGAGAATTATTCAACATACGTTTAAGGCGGTACTACATGTTAAGTAGTGTGGACACTGCTGCAGTCTCGAGTGTGGTTACATTTTCAGCTTTATCGGCAGCTGGCTGGCAAACATGACCATATTTTTCATAGTTTATGCAAGCATTCTCACCATATTGCGGTACAACCAGCAAGCGTGTGTGGCAGAATTCACAATGGTGTTATGGTGTAAAACGGAAGCTGTGCAATATCTACGTACAGTCAGTCAGCGGGTACACAAATCAAGGTTGTTAACCCATTTGCGTTACGGTCTGATACCGATTCTCTCGACTTCCTTTTCGTATTCATTTCAATTAACTAAAACTGTTATTAGATAGAGCACGCTAAAACAATTTATAGGTTTAGATTGCTCTATTTACGTGTCGTGTAAAGGAATTCCTAAAAGAAGCAAAAGAGGATTCATGTGTAACTAAATAAAAAATAAAATCTTTGAAAAATTAGCCTGACCGTACAGAATGTACAGATAGCTATAATTATTGTAGTTGACAATTAAATGATGGTCAATGAATAAATTAGAACCTTTTAACCACCGTATTACGAATATTTACCCAAATGTACACTACGTGATTACGTAGGTATTATTTTACGTGAATCAAGAAGCTATAAAAATTTGAGCTAAGTCAGTACCTACTCTTGATTCATAGAAGTATTTTGTACACAGTTACGTGTGATGCACCTAAGACTCGAGTGACGAGGTTGGACTCTAATTTTTTGATAAGAACGTCTGGGCTGTGGAATGTGTTGTCTGAGTGGGGTTTTCCCGATTGTTACAATCTTGGTGTCTTCAAATCGGGTTCTTCTCGATGACCACGTTTCATCATGGACCGTATCGTTGCTTAGCATTAGGAGAGATATGGCGGTCAAGTGGAAACCTATTATAGTTTAAAAAAAAACTTAGATATAAAATACAGCAACAAAATGCTTATATGTAACAGGAAATACTTTGTCTAAAAATAATCCAACTATAGTTTTCTCATAAAATTAAACCCATCTCGGCTTATACTTCTGGCGTGTCCTCCTGAATTATTTAATATTTTGTTAAATGCATTAAATATTTAGATATAATATAGGATACGTAGGTTTACTTGTATTACTCGTATAATGACTCGTCAATATCGTTTTCGCCCAATTTAACACGTCAATCGCGCTCTGTTCAGTGGGTGATCACAACGCATAGTTGTCTGTTTGACATTCCCATTACATTGCATCCATATATCAGCTCTGTGACAGCTTTGTCGGTTTCAAACGATTAAGCAAATACGAATAGGTATTGTCACTGCTCTTTTGCTTTCTAATGCATTTGAGGACTGCGAAAGGATTGTCATTTCCGGGGTTTTGTCTGAACCTCCAGTTTAGAATTGATACAATAGAACTGGTATTCTGTAACTGATTTTATATTGATCGTGAGATCGTTATTGAAGTTTTATTGCAAATTGAGAGGAACCAATCCATCTACCGATAGGAAAGTTTTTCAAATGAAGTGAGTGGCAGCGGGAGCGGCTCATTTTCCATTATAATGGAAGCGAGGGTTTATGCGCCGATTTCCGTGTTTTCCGCGCACGACCTAATTTCGGCTGGAGCCTTGAGCCGCCACAAAAAAGACTATAAAGCTCTATTCATCAACTTCATTATCCTCATTAGCATGCCATCTGCCATCAGGACGACACCAAAAAAATAAAATAAAAAGCTCTCGGTAAAAATTCAATTTGACAACTATCAATTTACCTACATAATATCTTATATGAGAACGATACAACAATTATTAAATAAGTAGGTGTAGAAGAGATAACTTTAAAATACATGTATTTGACTGGCCTTGTGGCTAAGTGGTTAGTAGCTCTGCCGGCGAAGCCGAGGGCCGTGGGTTCGATCCCCACCCAGTGCAGATATTTGTGTGATGAATTCAAATGTTTGCACTGTGTCTGGGTGTTTCTATGTATAATAAGTATGTATTTAAAACTATATAAGTATTATATCAGCTATCTGGCCGCCATCACACAAGCTTTGCTTAGTTTGGGGTCAGATGGTGTTGTGTGTGAATTGTCCACCAATATTTATTTATTTATTTATTTAAAAAATCACGCATATAACAAAACCATTATGTTTAAAGTATATACGTCGAATGATTTAGTTTAGATTGTACGTTGTCTGTCGATTAGGTATACTCAGTCACTTTGGACAAATCATTTTACAGTTAAGAAAATCCTATTAATATTACAAATGTGGAAGTTTTAGTTCGGATCGTTGGGTGTTTGTTTCACAATCATTAATAACTGAACTTACTGAACATATCGACATTTGGAACTCGGGTAAAATAAGGTAAAGACAATATTTAGGTTATTACGGCCATACTTTTTATCCCGAAAAATTTAATGTTCCTCACGGAAAAATATTAAATCAGGGGTATAAAACTACAGATGTACCAGTCGCAGACAACAATTAGGTATTATTGTTGGACAATGAAAACTACGCTCTAAAAACATGGTAAACATGACGAATATTTTCGAATCAGTCTCAAAATATTTTTACGGGTAAGCGACCACACTGCAATGCAGCGATGCATTCACACAAACCGTAGTTCTGAGCACAATGTTTAATAAATCAAAGAGAAACAAGGCTGGAACAGAAGCCGTGCTGCCAAATCGGGATAAAAGGAACGGAAAGAATTCAATCTTTCTGAACCTCGATGTTCAATGGAAAGAGAACTGTTACCCGTTCAGTTGAACATAACATATAAGCGGATCTTATAGTGGGAATACGGAAAAGGTCAAGGAGAATATATTTTAAGAATGCGTAGAGACCATGACATTAACATTAAGATTCGTAATAAACTAGATTAATGACGAATATAACTTATTTAAGTATCCTAATTATATCCCTATATGTATATGTTGATTTTTTTTATTGGTTTATACACTTGACCGCCATCTCTACCGATGCAGTCTGCGATGGAGGGTGCTTACCTATAAGACCTATAAGAAATCGATTCACTCTTGATTAGAAAACACAAATAAAAAAATAAACAATAAAGCAGTGGTAGCCTAGTGGCCAGAACGTCCGACTTCACAATCGTGAGGTCGTAGGTTTGAATCCCGCCTGTATCTCAGAGTGTTATTTGAAGTGCAGAGAAAAGTTTTAAAAAAAATCCATCTTTCGAGGACATAAATATTATATGTATGTTTTTCGCAACACGCAATTCGGATTGTGACCTTGACACTTTCCTTGTGAGAGGAAGTTCCGATCTCACCATTAGTATTCCAATTAATTGAAATTATAATCAAAGTTAGTTAAAACTATTAAATCAAATGTTTAATATTTTATATATATATAAATAAATTAAATAAATATTGGTGGACAATATACCTTTACGTTAGGTGTCAAGGTCCACAAAAAATATCAGTTTGTCTTATTTTTAATAATCTGTTTTTAAAATGAGAGATATGAGTAAAAGATGGGTGAAAAATTGTCGGATGTGACGTATGCTTTTTCCTCAACGAAATGAAACATTAACATTACCCGTGTCGCAATTGACGAGCATGTTGACAGGTTTTTTAGTTTCGTACCTGGTAAAAGTTCCGCATTTATGAAAACTAAGGACGTAGTAATATTATTTAAACCACTAAACATTTTATCTAACAGTTTTAACTAACTTTTATGATGATTGCGTCATAAATAACTTTATTACACACACTAAGCACCCATAGGAAACACATTACAAGTAGAAAGATGCTTCAACGGTTTTTAAATACGGTTGCACCATAAAACTTTGATTGGATGAAGTGTTCAAAGAATAAATCCATGTATTATTAGATTTTAAGAGCATTAATAGATGTTATAAGTCGTTCAAGACTCGTATTTTACTTATAGACTTAAGGCACGTATAAACTAAAGGAAAAACTTCAATTGAAATCTTCGTCTTCTTAACTAAACGAATTTTTTGATTTGATTTTATTTAGGTAATATAATATATACATACGTTAATGTGATCTATGCAAAAATGTAATTTCTAGAAACGAAAATTGTAATCGCTTTAAATTATAATTGTTTCGAATAGATAAGAATAAAAATATTTATTGATATATTAAAAACAACATCTTGTAAGTATGCTAGTACAGTTTAGCATTCAAACGAAACGTACAAACCTTACAATTATTTACCACGATACTAATATAAACGTGGTCACTATATCTCTGCATAGATAAGCAATAAAACTAATGCAAATATGGTGGATTCGAGTTGGTTGTGGTCTAGTAAGTTACGGCTGGTCTAGTCGGGAGAACGGCGCCTGCCGATCCGGAGACCCCGGATTCAAACCCCACATGCACCACTGTCTTTTCGAAGTCATATGTATAATCCCGCTAACTTAAAACGGTGAAAGAAAACATCGTGAGGAAACCGTACCTAGAACTACGTGTACCTAGAATCTTTCGAAGTCATGTGTCATCCACCAACCCCCACTGGTTCAGCGTGGTGTATTATGACCTAAACTCTCTCCTTGCGAGAGAAGGCTCTGAGTCCCAGCAGTGGGAACATTTAGTGGGCTGTTGATGTTGAGTTGGTTTTAGCGCATGTTCCTGCCGTAATGTCTCTCTTTGCATTTAGTATCCAGCTTTGCCTAGCGAAATACTTAGTTGCTAGATTTAACGACATTTTAATTTATTTTAACGACAGCAATCATTTATCGTATTTTTTATAGTTTTCATGATATATCCAATTAGCATTATTAAATTCTTAAGTAGCTTTCCAGTCTACTAATCCCAAGAATTAATTGGAATCAAGGGTATTGAATCAACATTTATCATTGGCGCTATGATACTGAAGAACACTACCTGAGTCGGTGTTTCCCGATGGATACCATGTGGGTGTCTTTAAATCTAGAATAAATAGTTATCTTCTAGCTACTGCGGCCAATGATAGATCCTTTGTCGCAGCAGGCAATTCGTAGACAAATACCTGTCTACATTGTATACTTAACCAACCAACTATATAATACCACTACTGGGGCTCTTCTCTCGCAAGGAGAGTCAAGGCCCTATTCCACCACGCTGGTCCAGTGCGGGTTCGTGGATGACACATGACTTCGAAAGATTCTAGGTACATACCGGTTACCTCACGAGGTTTTCCTTCACCGTTTTAAGTTAGCGGCATTACGCACATGACTTCGAAAAGACAGTGGTACGTGTGGTTTTGAACCCAGGTTCTCCGAATCGGCAGTCGCCTTTCTCCAGACTAAACCAGCCGTAACTTGTATTGTATAGAAAAATATTTTTTTTTAATACATAATTTGTTATGCAAAACACAAATCCAGCGTGATTTAAAAAAAATGTCGCCATTGATTTAAAAATGAATCTAAATCTTATTCAACTTCACTTCTCAGATATTTTGGTAGAATAATCACAAAACCACGGACTAAAAACTTAAACAAATTTTATTTTGTCAATTTCATCGATATTATTAAATAAACTAGATATTACATGAGCGATGAACTATTGGTTTTAAATTTAAGTTCTCTAGCGACATTGAGCCTGTTTTGTAGTTAGCCATATTTCCTATAGCTGTGTTAGTAACCACAAAGTAACTGTGAGCTTTACTTCGATTAGCGGGATACTGGGCTCGGGTCTTGCTCATTAAAATTTTACTACAGCATCTATGATAAGATAGGGAGTGGACGCGGTCGGCTTGCGCCAAGGAGCCGTATAAACGGCACCTAGAATAATTCAGCACCAATAGCATAATGGAAGTGATAAATATCAAATATAGTGCTGTTGGGCTCGCCAAAGATGCCATTACTGAAACCATTACGGGCTCTAAATTGGACTCTCCTCATTAGCAACAGTATTTAATGTCAATAAATGGACGATCAAAATCTTTAACAAAATAAATGTCTAACCTAACCTAAACACTTCATTAGTTGACTCCGAGAATGACTATTTTTTTATTTTAAATCTTAACCTAATTGTGATTCTGTAAATTTCTCATTGACGTGTTCCGTAAGAAGCTACAAAGATTATAATAGTAATAAAATTGTAAGTCAGATATTAATTTTAAGTTCCGTAAATTAATAAAATTATTTCCAACAAATTGAAAGGTAACAATTAAATAACTTGTTAAAATGTTAACTAACTATGCGCAGTAAGTACGTCGTATAAACAATGTCAGGAATGTAGCGATATGCTATTTTCTCAAGGAAGTTGCGCCTGGACGCCTCGCCGCCGGTAAGGCGTTTGTTTGAGGTCCGCCTTCTCGGTTTGTCAATCTCTCGGTCACACGACAGGGCGCCTGCTTCCGACAACTAGGCGATTATCGCAGGTTACAAGAATGGAATATATCGAATAACTAAATGTAACGGAGTATTGCATCCGTGCCCTCTCATCACATCGCACACCCACACATCTAATAGCACTTAAGAATTAATTAGCACAAATTCTCGCAGATGTGCTATGTTGGCATGTTCTAAATTCTAAACAGTTTCATTACACAATATCGTAGAACCAAAGGTCGTAGGGTTCTCAGATTTGAGTGGCATTCTAACCGTTTCCAGAAACAAATAAAATCGGGTTTATAGCTCATAGCGAGATTGGAAGTGGAAAGTCTTTATTGTGGTGCGGGCGGTCTGCGGGACTTATGGTTCACGACTGGCTTCAGGCACTGACTTCGCTTGTGTGGTCCGACGCCGCATTTGAGCTAGATAATGCTTTAATTATGCGCTTCGGTACTGACATTTATATTGCGGCTCATTTGTATAGGTAGCCTTTCAAAAAAGGCAAAAGGTTATGTGAGGGCATGCCGTGAGATTAGGTAATAGTGCTAGTATCACGTGTATCAATTAGGTTGTTGTTGCAGTGTAAAATATAGGTAAATCAAATTAGTATCTGCCTAAATTGTACATAGGATAACGTAGGTAAATAGTATAATAGATGTACCCAGGCCTTTTTTGATAATCATTTTTACCCTAATTCTCGAAAGTTGGAAAGAGGACTCGGTGTGCCACCGATACGTCTTTAGACAAAGCCTGCTTACTGGGTGTATCTACTTTTATACATATCTTCAGAACTCCAACTTACGAAAAGTAACGCGAAAATGTAAATATCAGGTCTATTTTCACAAATTGAATTTCCTCACTTTCCTATTTTGTAAATGGAGACTTCATTCTTAATGTCATGCCTTTCTAACTTTACACGATTTTTATCCAAATATTTACATAGAATATCTTTTAAAAGAAATGATACCGTATTATTTATTGGGTAAGCATATGTAGTTCACTACACGTCAGTTGCACGGCGAACGCTATCAAGAAGTAGAGTGTTCGGTGCTAGCATTCAATCCTCTTGCGATATCGGCACACTATGCCTTATCGGTAACGGCAAAAAAGGCTTTCCATGTCAAGAGCTGTCGATACGAATACCCCTTTGTTCCTGTAGCGACGGAAATGGAAAGTTTTTTCTGCAATTTTTTTCCAAATACTTCCTGTAACGGATAGCTAAACTTTTTTTTATATAATCATGAATCTCGCATCTCCTTGGCTTTGTATTTCGTCATTTATGAAATTGGAATTTCGTTTAGGATGCGAACAATGCAAATCTTTTGTTCACAACATTATGAAGGACTGAAGAGCTTTTATGAAGTCGGTACGTAAATTCAACGAACATTACAAAATCCATCTCAGATTTAAGTGTTTATTAGATTTTTTATTTTCTTTTTACATGTTGGACAGACTTAGTGGACTAAGTCGATAAGGACACGTCATACTGAAAATTATGTACTTGTCTAATGAGATCTTTGATATGGTGCGAAAAGAATAATAAATAGATCCAATGAAATAGAGCTAATAATAATAAAAATGTATTGTGCTAAATTTACAAAGACAGTTTCTTTAAATGGGGCGCGGGTGGAAACGTCCATTTTGATCTAGTAATAACAATGTATAGCTCTACTACATTTTAAATGTTTAGATTTACACAACGATTTGCATAGTTTATTCGGCAAGAATATGCAGTTAATTTGTAATCGTGATTGAATAAATGAAGGCAAGTCACAGAACTCATTTCGAAAGCTGTTATATGCTATCATGATTCTTATGTCGAGCATGGTTACGAACGCGCGTTCATCTTGTGTTGTTATTACGTTTTATTTGACCGTCAACCAAACTTCAACGGATTAAATAAATAATGGGGAATGACACAGAATATTCATCAATTTCGAAAGATAGAAGAAGAACAGAGATTAAAAACATAAATACGTTCCTCCTACTAACAATAAGTATTAAACCGTAATTATCTACCTAAGCCTACATAACTGAAATGAAATATTGTGTGTGCGCGTATACGAAAAGAATGGACACAAAAATCCTTTATTCTAATACCCCCTGGTAAAACAATTGCTTTTGTACAAAGAACAAATATTCCTTGTTACTTATATGAATGTGGAAAGACTTTTACAGTGTGATTATTTCACATACTGCAAATCAGTGGCAGAAAACAAAGAGAGAGCCCGACGATTGAAATGTTTTTTTAATCCATGTGCCTAATATTGTATCACTCGTTTTATATTTCCCTCATTTTCTTACTTTATTCTACGAAGTTATACGGAAATCACGTTGATTACCAGCTTAATTGAAACAGCGTCGACAGTAATGAAAGGACAACAGAAATTGAATCCGAAATAATCGATTCCAAACTCAGCGAAATTGAGCTGCGCCTGAATTCGAGTTGTATTGCATTTCATAACAACGACGATATTATGACCCTCTATAACGATTGTAATTTTTAGCTAATTGAATTTATAATCCACTATGAATACGTATACTGTATATAACATCTGATATCAGACTATGAGTATTGAATTTAAGATCGTCGATTCAAACAGTTAATATGGGATTTTTCTGTGTAAT
Organism: Ectropis crepuscularia; assembly: GCA_963693475.1. Taxonomy (NCBI): domain Eukaryota; kingdom Metazoa; phylum Arthropoda; class Insecta; order Lepidoptera; family Geometridae; genus Ectropis; species Ectropis crepuscularia. Next base: position 13,176,722 of record OY856346.1, read on the forward strand.
TTATTTTACAGTCTTACAAATTAAATTGCTGTTCCGTAGTGAGAGAGTGAGAGAGAGTATAAATATATATACATATCATATAAATAAAGAGTAGCGTACCTAAAGTACATAATATGTCCGAAGGTCCAGACGTTTGTTTGATTTGAGACGTTTGACAGTAGGCTTCCGACTCTACTGCTTATCGAAATTTGTGCTAGCGCAGAACGCGAAGGCAGCGCCCTGCCTTCTGTTGAAGTTCTGCTGAAGTTCCCAAGCATCGTGATACATACTGCGTAATTACAATTAATCTCTAGAATACCATCGCATTCATTCATGCGGCGCCATAACATAAAATGGCAGGATAATTACAACGGTAAAAGTAGCTTTCCGCCTGTATTGCGTAGATTGTAAGGTGGTATTGAACTTATTCGAGTGTAAAATCACATTTGCAGTCGGTTCCTATTCACTGGGCAGTCTAACGAGGAGTGACAGCTCTAGGACAATGAATACGGTTCAGGTGAGTTACTTGCGTTGGTAAGACATGACACTTTTGATTTTAACTCTATATTTTATGTTGCAAGTATTTTAACTCTATATTTTATGTTGCAAATCGCTTGGAGTTTATTCGATATTTCATTTGAATCGGCTGTCGAGTCCAAAAATAATATTATTAATGTAAAAGTAGGGATGTTTGTTGTATGATGATGTCGGAAGAGCAGAACGGATCGAACAAAAAGGAAGTCAAATAGATTGTGGCTTAGAATATTATATTGTATAGGCAACTTTTTAGTCCTTTCATAAATTACTACTATTACTACGCGGTCAAAGTTTAAAGTTTAAAGAAATAAAGACATAGAAACCTTTCTTAACAAAACTTGTAATAAACGGCACCTGTTGAGTTAACGCTACATTGTAAAAACTAGAATATTGGCCGCGTGAACTTCAGTACACTCTGACCCGTTAGAAGGACACATTTTCTAGAAATTTAGAGGTTGCGATACTAAAAGAATACTTATTTCGTTAGTATTTAGTCAGTGCGTTTAATTTACGAGTTGAAGCGCAGGAGAGTTACTCTATTTGTATTTTTAATCTTCAAATAGCTGCCTGGCACCGTTCCGTTATGAGCAGACGATTTTCACTACTATCAAGTACACGTCCTAAATATATATATATTACAACTTTCGCATGTAGATTCACATTTGTTTTATTTAAATTTGGAAAATGAATAGTATATTAAGACTAGCGGCCCGTTCCGGCTTCGCTCGGACATAACCTAGACACTGTCTGCAGCGCCATCTGCCGGGCTTATTTGTGAATTTAAACCATCTTCGAATACACACACAAAAAAACATTCAAATCGGTCCCGTCGTTGAGGAGTTCACTGTCAAATGATTAAATTACTAAAATGGCTATAAAAAAACAGGGGTTGGTGATAAAAGGGTAAAAATTTAAGGTTGTATGTATTTTTTAACGTCACATTATTAAAATGTAAAAACAATTTTTTTTTACCAAAAATTAAAAAAAAAATGTTTGGGGTGAACAACCCCTAACACTTAGGGGTATGAAAAATAGCTAGTAGCCGATTCTCAGACCTACTGAATATGCATATAAAATTTGGTAAAAATCAGTAAAGCCGTTTCGGAGGAGTAAGGAAACAAACACTGTGACACGAGAATTTTATATATAAGAAGAAAGATGTACGAATAATCGTCAGTATAAGACAGGAAATCGAAAGTATATTTTTAATGTTTATCTCAATAGATAAATTACAGAACATGAATGAAGGTGAATGAAGAGGAAGTTACACAATAACGTATTGTCCTAATAAAGAAAGCGGTCAAATGTTAAGGAGATAATTGTTGGTGCAGGAAATTAAAAGCTGCCGGCAAGTGGGGCAATGCCGCCGTACTAACGAAGCAACTAATACGGAACTATGGCAGTTGACGGCGATCTCGTCAGGCTGTTCCTAGATGGAAGTACTAATTCTGTGTAAGCCAACCTTAGCTTATCTGTTTAAATCATATAATCAAAAAAATAATTTATTACACTGAGACATTGTAACTACATGGAAGGCTCGAGGCTCGACCACTAGTAACATGTTAACATAGAATAGATAATATAATAATATATAGGTATACTAGCGGCCCATTCCGGCTGCGCTCGGATATTGTCATTTAAAGACAAAATATTAATCGAAATAAAAACTATCCTATCTCTCAAGTTGGATCAGACTGCTCACGGTGTGCCAATTTAATTTAAAATCGGGGAATCCATCGCGGACAAACATCGTGACAGGAGATTTATATATATTAAGATATATAACTAATTCTGGTACTAGATAGTCATTATTGAAAGCAATTGTAGCTTAATAATCGTTTTTAATCTCACATAATGTAGTGTATCAGCCATAGCTTTATGTGTACTATTTATAGGCAATAAAAAACTTTTTAATTTCAAAGTTGAGAATAACGTTGAATGAAGGTCCATGTTACTTTGTACTTGACTTGTACTTTTACTGTAATAACGTTATAGCTATTATTTCAATGTAATATTGTCTTATGGGAGCATTGAACTAAACTGAACAGTTAGTAAAATTTTCAGCCATCTCTGTTTATCGAATTTACCTACGATTAAGAAAATGTTTACCTAAGAATAAATAACCAAAATATCAAAAGTAAGTACGAAGCGCAGGTACGATACTACCAATGCATCTATGAGAACACCGATATCCGTGATGAGAACTGTGTAATTGGATTCTGCAATTACTCATTCTTCATGTTCAATAATTTTATAAGTGCTTTAACTGTGGAAACTGGCACCATTTTATATTATTTTATGTCGTTATTAAAAAATGTGACGTGAACATATGAATAACCTAGCGGCCCGTACGGGCTTTTCCCCTGGAACATTTATAGCCTATAGCGCTCAGGGGTCACGTACATATCCAACAGTGAAATAATTTTTGAAACCGTAGTTTCTGAGATTAGCGCGTATTAATCAAACAAGCTCTTTAGCTTTATAACGTAGATTAAAGATTTATCAAAATTCTTTATTTTAATTTGCATTTCAAAGTTTGATCTCGATCATTGATTTGAAGTCGTTAAATCTTTTTTTAAACAGTGCAACCCATTCAAACGATTGGTTAGTTTGTTTGGTATTCTTAAACCATACTAATAATGGGTCTTTAAAAGACTTACACAAACAAGAGATAGTGTATGATAAAACTATTCAAAAATTGTATAAACAGCTCCTTTGGAAGGGATATCCTACGAATCCTACCAAATAGACTCACACACTTATTAGGTAAAGTGTCCAACGCCCACTTTTAGTTGATATTATAGTAACTTAATTCTGTTGTTTGTCTGTCTAGGCATCGTCTGAAGTGCATGAGTCAGAGTACGTAGGACGAGACCCTCGTTTGCACATTGCCAGCCCAAAGTAATGACGACATTGTAGGGCTTTTACTATGTACAAAATTAGCGTCATAATTTACATATCCGTCGTGATGTCGGAATGCACTTTAGTCTTTCGCAGCTTGCAAAGTACACTGTAAAATTGATATGTAGTACAGTAAACAAAATTTATCTTATACTCCAGCTCATCCACGAAGTCGACAAAATTTATTTATAAACATGATTACGTGTATTTTCAAAGTACATTAATACTTATTTGCTTCAATTAAATTTGAAAAATTGAAACATAAGTTAAATGAGACTGTTGTTAAAGTTTGTGATCTTTCGACATTACTATATTCCGGTTTTTAGGGCAATGTTCCCAGAGCAAAGAGATAAATCATCTTATATCTCCAGATGACGAGAGCAGTGCTAGGCAGTGATGTGGACTCTTCATGTTCAAATAGCTGGGTTGAATTGTACTGCTAAACTAAGGGAGTTCCTTGACATTATGCACACACCAACGCATGTCTCGTCTAATCACTACACGTTATGATTTTTATGTACACGTATTGATTTTTAAATGAAATAATTTTTAACTACATTTTTTTTAAGCTGGCCAGTCTCAACACACTGTGACTCGTGTGTATTGTTTTATTGTCAGAGGGAAAACATTACAAGAACTGCATAGTCGGTTACGTCAAACGTAGCCGAAGGAATACATCTTCTAATCTTAAAATAGTCTTGAGTTGTTTGGTTTGCAAAAAGGGATTTCAGTGGTGTTTGAGACGATTCCTTACTAAATTAGATTTTAGAGATAAACTAGTTACGGCCGAGGACGATAACTACCAATAACATTTTCTGTGAATGGGGTAAAACGACATCATAACAAGAACAGAATGACTGTCAATAACTTTGGGTCAAACAAGACTATCCGTTGAGGGTTGCTCTTTCCCAGAACTTTTTATTTTCTCCGAAGAAGGGAAAAGTTTGTTGACCGAGTTAGATAAAGATTTTTTAGAGTATTTGAGAAAAAAATGTATTAGTCGTAGTTATCGTGTGTCACAAAAATAAATGGTCATTAGTGGATATTTCACATACAACACTTTCTAGCCCCAAACTAAACACACCTTGAACCACAGTCCTCGTACTATGAGAACCAGTAAGCTGATTATATAATACTTATTTAATCCTAAATACATATGTACATACTTATGACACATATAATCTAGACATAAGACATGGAATAAAAGTTAAAGTTATCAGTGAAAATTTACCGGTATACCTTCGGATAGTTGAACCGGTTATTGTAAAGTATTTCAGAGAATGGATTGTTTTTTTTTAATATTATCTAAACTGATGAGTAGGTCACATTAAAATTATGTATTTTAATAGATAAAAAAAAATGAATAACCCTAACAAAATATGTCTCCTTGACTTTTCACATGTACCTACGTACTTAGATTTATCTTTATTCATCTTGTGATTGGCGTGATTTATAAGTGATGGCTGGAACGTAATACCAATATATGCATGTATTAGAAGTCGAGTTACTTCCAACAGGTTTGCTTGAGGAAATGGAATGCCACTTAATGAAAATACGAAAAATACCTGACGTAGGCGTAGCTGGTGGTGACGTAAGCTAGAGCTTGGAGGGTTGGAGTGTTTGTTTAAGAAATTATACTCTTTTTTTGGTAAAGAAATGAACAGCGATTGCGTAACTATTCCAGAGCGTTAAGTTACCGGGGCCTGATTTTTCGGTGCAGAGAAATATGTGGGCAAACATATTGGTATTGTACTTGTAAAATAAAATTTTTAGCTTGTTCTAGACTCTCTCGCCCGATGTAAAGCGATGATGGGATTAAACTCTCAAATTGATTGAAAAATACGCACTTCATTTTTAGGATATTGCGTTTCAAATATATTTTACTTATTTTGAAAATATTACTCTGAAAACATTGCCTTTCAAACCAGAACACAGAAAAGTGTGGCCATTACTGCTTGGTGGTAGAATAACTGGCAAAGGTGTATACCTAACTTTCTCACGAGGACTTGTGGACTCTACAATGAGCCCTACGCCATACCATTCGAACCAGGTCTGGTCAAACCCAAGTATCCCACACAAACGAAGAATTGATAAAATCTTTTATATAAAGTCGACAAATATCTTGGAGAAGTTCTGTCTGCAATCTGCAACATCTTTCCAGTTTCGTCATTCTTAAGAATTTTTGAAATCTATTTTTTGGGTTGACAAGATTCCGTAAAAGGCGAACTTTCGACACAGACCAGCGCGTAACGAGCAGTTCTGCTTTACACGCGCCTCGATTCTAGTAATCAAGAACCGGTCGCAACATGGTAGCTTAATGCTTTTCTTGAAAATATCTTCTAGTGACCCTCGTGCCGTCGAGGAATTCCGATATGGCACATTCCAGTAGCCTTATTTAGCTTCCCACGGTAACGTTACCTACATCTACATTCACGTCGAATAGATTAGAACTAGATAGACTAGCTAGCCTAAGTAGCCCGAAGTGGATTGAAAGAGTGGTTCCAGAGAATTCCACGGAAGTATAATAGGAAACTTAGCCATTCTACCGTTAAGCAGTAATGTGCAAAATCTAGTACTCTGGTTTAGAGAGTTTGCAGAGAAATTACAGGGCAATGAGACATTGTGTAGATGACACCACAGGCCTTGAATTTAATTCTTCTCAGTATAAAATACTATAGATACGTGATGTTTTTATGAGCAGACGTGAGCTGACCAGGCGCCTGTCCTACTTTTGCTACTAAACAACTAAAAAACAACGAGTTCAATGTTGTTAATAAATATAGTTGGCCAAACCTAAAACCAATATAATTTTAATACAAAGTACATTAACTACATTTGTATAGTAACTAAGCGTGACTAAACCCCATCTTATTCGTTAGCAAGGCCATCGGGTCAACATTTGGCTTGGTCTGTAGTTGCTACATAATCTGTGGTGAATCCAAGGCCACACGAAGTAGATACCTGCTCCTGGCTATTAATTGTAAACTGGCTCATTAGAATGCCATAGTTGTAGACCTATTCTTAAATCTTACAATGATATCTTTGGGATGTAGGTACTATCAAAAGAACTAGTATGTTAAAACAATTCAAGTCTTTAAATGTTTTTTTGTCTGCACAGGAAATCGCACGAGACGAATTGATCGTATCGTTACACAGTAATATTGCCGTAGTTAATAAAGATTTGATCGGCGTTTGAAAATATTTCAACATAAAAAATAGGTTTGTTCGAGTAGCATTTGTGCGTATAATGTTTAACGGCTAGCCTTGGCATTATTATAATGACGTTTAAATATCCGTTTTAACGGCTGTGTAGTCGTTAAAACAAGACTTTTAGAATTCGCGTCCGTTTGATGAACTTTAAAACCCAATTTAAATATATTATTGATAAGTAAGCGCATGTAATCTTTAGTTCCTTGATAAACAGTTGAATATAACATCAAATCACGACCGACTGCAGTTAGAGTTAGAGGAAAAGTGTTGAGATCAATTAATTAGACATTAGAAATCCGAAACCCATTACGATTTGTACGTCTTCTGTAAATACTCGTAAATGCATGGCCGTAGCAAAAAGCCATACTATGCAGGACGATTCAAGCAGTATCTGGGAAACTTTATTTGGTGACTGTTTAGTGAGTATAATGTCACAGTAAAATTTAAAAAAACCGTCAGATTATAATCTAGCGATGTTCGATTACAATCTAACCTAACATAGGTACTGTGAGATTATAACCTCACGAGTTAGATTATAATGTTGTTGACAATTTTAGGGTGACATATTTATAAACCAATAATGGAACGGCAGGCTCGTCCACAAACGGTGTAAATAGTAATTTGCGCAATACGTCCTGAAAATAGTGCAGTATTATATTATTGGACATCCCCTGTCGGACACAATGTATACTTTCTATTGTATACGTAGGAAGTAATAATACTACTGTGTAGATTCCCAGAAAGCAGCAAGTAGCTTGTTAAACTTTTTGACAGCAGAACTTTTGAGTGGATTAGTGAACAAATTCAGAAGATAATTAGGTACCTATTTATGCATTCCCGGTTTTATAGAAATACTCTTGAAGCTAAATGGATTGAACATTTGTTATACTCGTACTATGAGCACTTTTGATACCGTAAATCGTGATTAAAACCTTCCCGTCCATATATGTATGTATGTATGTATTTAGTTTTTGCCTGGGTACTCTTTATTAACCAAACTAAGTTACAATGACAACTATATTACATAGGTAGATAACTACGAGTAAGTATATGTTTTCATGCCGTATGGTGATTATGATGTAAGCAGTAAAGTTATACAAAATGTACTTTAGTTCAATTTGTTATATACCAGACCGAGTAGCTTCCTATGCCCCTAATATATCTAGCTATAAAGTTGGTGAGTTTGTAATCTTGTTCTCCCTAGCTACCAACCCGGGCTGATTTGATAAAATCTTCCGCTGTTAGGAGGGAAAACATTCCATCGAAGATTTGCTACACGGAGAAAATTGTATTCCGGAAGGAAGAGGATAAGATCCAACCTTCGGCGTAGATATGTACCGATGATTGATTTCATACCTGGAAACTATTGTGAAAATGAAAGTATACATTTCTTAAGAGCTTGTTTAAATAACTATGGCCAAAGATACATAAATTTTCAACGGTGAAAAACTTCTCCGCGTCTCCCTGAAATACTTAGTAGTACAAGGCTTTTTCTAACTCTTGTATAAAATGTCCGTATGTCTTCTGTGTATGTGTAACTTAGTTTTAAACTTTCACGGTTAGTTACAAGTCTATCTATCCTACTTACCGTGCTACTTACTAATACATACATATCTATTTTTTAAATTGACGTTAAATTTCTAGTGTATTATTTCTTATTGAAACTTTAAATATAATCAGTTACAACTAAATAGTCATAGCGAAGTCATAAATTACGCCACTTGAACGGCCCGAGAACGTCTAATTATAGAAAAGCATATGTATACTGAAAGTGAAGTCATAAACCAGAATACGCGGGAAATTGAAACTCGTAACTACGCGAACGCTTGTGAGATTACAAAAACTGATTAAAATATGATTAACTGTTACACCCGTTATCCCACCGGAACAATTCAATTTTCATAGAACGTCGCAGTGAACTTAAGAGTTGGGGTTTTCAAATCCAATTTTTCCCGTTATTGTACATAGACGGATGAACGAAGGGATACATTGGAAGTGCAGTCACCAAACTAAGCAAAATCCACAACGAGTACGTGCAAGGTATCCTGAACGAGCGCGACGTCCACAACAAGATCCAGGGGAATAGACTGAGATGGATTGGAGTGAGGAGTAAGCCACCAGATTACGGGGGAAACTTGGTGCTGCATCATAACGAGTACGTACTATGTAGTTAATGAGTAAGTTTAGACTCTGTAGGCAATAATGGCCGTTTGAAGCCAGCTGACAATGCACGTATGGCGTATGATACGCCGTATGGCATGTGTAGAATTTTATTTTCGTCCTCTTCGGAAATAAGTGCTCCTCAATTGTTTTGTATTTACTATTCAGTGTTTTGTGGCCTCTTTTAGTTATAAAAAGTCATTATCGTATTTTAAATAGTCCGTCGTATGCTACAATCGATGCAGTGAGATTTTTTTTTATTTTTAAAGATATAATGCACTCCGCAAACTGCACAGTATGAGCAGGCCTTTATTCAGAAGCTGTTAGTTCCATAGTTAATTTTAAGACGTACATTCTGATACTGATCCAAAACTGAGAGCTAGAGAGGTGCTTTAGTAAGAGAATACTTCCGAGGTAGTAAATTAGAGCTCCCATATTTCAAGTCGGACCAGAATGTTAGTGTTCAATTCTGGCTGCGTTTACAGCTTGTCCTATATATATAATAGGTTCGTCGGTCTTTAAGGGTAGTAGATATATTCTTAAAATTGCGTAAAATAACCAGTTACTTCAAAATTACAATATAGATTATTTAATTTTTTACCATTTTACCACTTTGGAATTGTCAAATTATTTAGTAAAGAAAAAAAAAATTTTTTTTGAGTTACATTTCTAAGTATGGGGCACCCCCAAAATTTATTGTTTTTTTATATTTTCGTACAACAATCTGAATGCCGTTCACAGAATACATCTATCTACTTTGGATTTGGTAACCTGAGGAACAGAAGTAAATATTTTGGAGCTTATAAGCACTACGTAGTACTTCGACAGTAACTGTTTTGATTGTTTGGATTTAGAACGTTCTCGAACGTGACTCTAGACTATTTTCAAACTGTGTTATTGAATACTATGCAGGTGCAGTTTTGTAGTATTAACTTACTTAGATTCTGGACGTCTAAAAATACCGCTTTGAAGGTACGATTTACTCATTAAAATAAATACCTTAGGTTCACCTTATTCACTTGTAACATAGTGAACACTTTCACTTGTAACATGGTGAAGCTTAAACCTTTTACTAATTCCTTCAGTTCAGTTTCCAGTTTCACTTAAAAACAATATGAACTGCAATGTTAGCAATTTTTAGCAGTCGTTATTTACTATCATGAGAAAGCACGGTGCTTTGGGTTGACGACATAAATAAAACATAACTGGGTATATATTTCATGACTCGAAACTCATATTTTATTGCTCACGAAACTTAAGTCAAAAGCTCCTGAGATTAAGACATAAGATTAGTTCAATTACAACCAGGAACTAGTAAAGTTGCTTCGAAGTTAGACTAAAAAAATTAACGGTCAGAATTCTCAAATTCCATCACGGAGTGCGGTCACGTTTTTAATGATTTGTGGTATCCACCATTACCGAAGTATCAATGTTGTTATTGTGACTCGTGCTCGAGCTTTTTCTCAACGCTAGCTGGTACGCGTGCTTTCATTATTAAAACTCGTAAAAGCATTTGTTAGCGTCTTTTACTAGAAAAAGAGTTAGGAAACACCGAAAAAGAAAATTTCATCAACTAGTCAGAAACCAAACTTTAAGGATAGTCGGGTTAAGTACAAGTTTCAGACGAGTTATGCTCGTATCCGAAACTATTCCAATATCTATATACCGTTTTCCGCTGCGAATATAGAAGCGCAACACAAATAGCTTCAGGACGTTACCCTTGTCAACGCAAGCTTTTCATTTTCCCAACTTATGATTCTATTGTTCTAAATGTCGGAGACGACACATAGCTCTTCTGTTGCTCGTTCAACTAACGAGTGTAATACTCACATTTCACACAGTTGATACGTTGATAGCACGATTCGATTCACATTACCTATTTCAGGCAATGGAATACGTAGCTGAGCGTAACAAATGAGAGAGATTCGTCGTAGAGCCCGCATCTCTGGGACACACAGATAGTACGATGAAACAATACCCTGGATTTATGGCTTTATGGTTTGGGAGCTTGCGTTACTGAACGGTTAACGGATATGCATGTGACTATCGACCTGCATTAGATTGTTTAATAACTCGTAAAATAAAAATTTGTGAGGATCCAGATTCAGATCAGAATAAAACTCTTATCTTTTTTCTTGGCGTTTTAAGGACTCAACTGAGCCCTTAAAATGCCGAGAAACGAAAAAGCGAATAAGACAATTAACATCAAAAAATCATCATTATTTTATTACTGTGTGTTAACGATCGACGATGTAACAAAGGACAAAAGTGTTCTATCAATGTTGAGAACGCGTATTAATTCAATGAGGGGTCTCTAATTGGAAAATCCATTTCAATTGCCATTTGCCACTGTAGACTAATGTGCATAATTGGACCCTTGAACGGACAACGGACAAACCCAAGGAATGAAAGTTTCAAGTGGACAAATGGTGGATTGCTATTAAAAGGGTTAGTGATGTTTTATGTTAATTTAAGAACGCGCTTGCATTTAAATGGTTCATACATAAAATCGATTGCACGAACTGTCTCTGTTCCGGTGATTACCATCGTTACGGTTCAGATGTGACCGACGTGGATGAAAATTCTGCATGAAAATGGAATTCTCGCATTTGATCGAGGGTTTGCTAAACAAGTAGGTACTTGTCGCGTTCCATAGACAGGAAGTTGTAACATGGGGTGATTCGCCATCATCCGGCTCTATCCCACTGAGGGCCATTTGCGACCCGGAAGAGAGACCGTGCTAGACAAAGAGTGCCGGGACGTTCGGCAATCAAACTTACGTCATTCTGCGGTTACTCCGGATATCGAATTACGAATTCCATTTAAGAACTCCGACGGCGTTCGACAATTTGCGAGGATATTGAATTCGAACTCTCGTGATGAAGTACCTATCTCAGAGAGTGTTTGTTTGCGTGGTCGTATTATTAATTAAAAACAGTAATTGCGCAGCGATGACTGGCGATTGGCGAGCAAGTGTGACGGACAGAATGGAGCCATTAATTAATTTCAAAGTGTCGGTCTGACACGTTTTTGCAATATTGACAAGTTAATGGTTATGGTAAAGAAGAAAGACGTTGAGGCACCCCGCCTCGTCGTCTTTCATCGTTGTGATGTGATGAATAACGATGATAAGATTCATAATTATTATAGAAACGTGTTCTGGTATGTTATTTCGCTTCATCTGCTTTATTTAATCGCATATTCAATCTCGAAATGAAAAAGAAAAAAAAGTAATCAAAAAGATATGGAAAAGATGTGTCAGGCATATTGTTCAAAAATACTAGCGATGTTCTAGCGATGCGCATAGTCACTAAAAGGGAATAATATAGCTTAAGTTATTTATCTGCGCCTTTGGAAATATGATTCTTCAAAATACCATGAAAACTATACAGGGTTCGAATGAGGAATGAGATCTTGTCGAGCTAACGAGAGATGAGTTTACAAACATTTCTGTCTGAAATCAAAACAGAAGATGTTTAGAACAGTTAGTCGGTGATTCATTTGATTCGGGGTCTGTAGGATATTCAATTAAAGTCAACGCTGTCGAAACTGTACCATGAGATGAATTTAAAGAAGCTCAAGCAAGTTCGAATCGAAACGGTCCTTTGGTTGGCGGTAAGATTGAAAGGGCTCTTATTGGATTCCACTTGAATAGCAACTTTTTTACAATGCGAGTATAAATAAAATTAACCTTTATAAATGGATAATGAGTTCTCAGATTACTGGATAATTGTGAGTGATGTAATCCTAAGACGCTAGGTCGTTGGCTTTAGATTCTCCGATTAGAAGTCAAGGATATTGTTCGCGTCATGTATTATGCGTTGTGTTTTTGTTATATCCCTGAGAACAATGTGTTTGATAAGTACAAATATAATCACATACTTAATTAATAAGTATGTAAATAATGAACTTAGCGAAAAAATTCTTCATAAGTTTTATCCTATCTTCGTGATACATTTCTTAAAAGTATTTGGCCACTCGGAATGCAAGAGCAAAGATTTTTTATTTAACTTTGCTTTGGCTTCTCAGAATTCAGATGATTTTTCAGGTAGATCCATCTGCCAAACTATTTTCCCGCCGTTTTTGGTCAACCTGATTAATTATTCCTTATCCTTCGTGCACTAGAGCAATACCATGCTGAAACGTTCTCCCGTACTCAAACGACAGACTAAATAATTCACCAACAGCATGGGCGGGACCTGGAATTCTCAATGCACTTTCATACCAACAGACAAACAGTCGTAGCTGCTCCGGTACCTTCAGTCACGCCGCATTCGTGACTAACATTGATGCGGCTCAAGATAAGCCTACGATATTATTTACACTGACAATTTATTATTCCGGCAGTCTACTTTGGCGTAAAATACTGGCGGATTGTCAGACTTCTCTGATATACCCCGTGATTAAACAGCACAATCTTAACCTTCGAGATTGGAGTATCGATAATGTTTCCTATAATTTATAGATATTATTGCACGTTAAATAAAATGAAGGTACTATAAAAGACTCATTCTTATTAAAAGGAAACTTTAACCGTGTGCCTATGTTCCTTTGAAATTGTGTTTAAAGGGGGGTCGTTATGTAGCAGTCATGTATGTATTTTGTGTTGAAACGGGCCTGCGTTTGACGACTGAATTGATAAATAAGCATTGAGAAACCATGACGTAGGTATGTACTGCGCCAAAAATAAGAAGTTTTCTATTTACAATAATATTTTAGACACTAAACATTGGTATCGCTTGGCTAATGCACCATTGAGTTCTAACGGAATATATCTTGGGTAGATATTAAATCATTGAGATATTTAAAAAGCCATGTTAGTATTTAGACCTTAGAAGAGGAAGAAAACGTAATGATGCGGATAAACAATCATTACGGAAAGGGTCTCCGCTAAACAGCCACTAAGGAGCAACTGAGAGCAATTCGTTTAGGGATAAGGTCGTGATGCCCCATCTGCACAAATGAAGGGCCATCGGATAGCCAGACCTTAATTAAACTCGACAAATTCGTAGTCTTGTCTTGTCGACTCCTTAAAGTGGAAACGCGTATAGAAACTTTTTACTGTAGGAAAATCGTCTAGCAACAAACTGCATAATTCATGAATGTGTAGCGAAACAAAAACGAATTGTTCGTTAATAACTTAGCGTATTTAGGCTACATAGGAAATAATTAAAGGTTTGTACATGGAAAAAGATGGCAAAGGGACACGTCACCTGGGACGAAGGATGATGCTTCTAATATAATTGATCTGTCAAAAATAAGGTAAACAAATTCCACCTAAATTTTAACAGACATGAAGGTGAAAGTCCATTGATACATTTTAAAAAAATAACACCGCCAGTACGTCTCTAAAAATGGGTTTTTGGACATTTGACACTGGACATATAAAATACCTATAAGATACCTGAAAAAGGAAGGGCTACTTATCTAAGCGTGGTTTTCATAAGAAATTACAAATTATTTGCTCTGTTGATATGATATGTTGTTACCTTAGAATAAGGAATGTTGTTACCTTCCGACTAGACCATAATATCAGGGTGATATGACACTTACCTGAAAAAAAAACACCAATTGATTAAATAGGTCCAGACAAATACAATACACACAGTAAGCTATGGAAATGTTACGTTTTAGCAGTTGCACAAAATGCCACAATATGTAAGCGGTAACAAAATATTCAAGTAGATCGACCCCAGTACCTACATGAAAACAAGGACTGCGGGTCGGTTACAATCAACAATCATGATCAGGAATTATAGTCATTCGTCTACCGACTTTAAGCTGATTTTTGCCTAACTTGAAAATGTCTGGTTCCAGTACAAATTGTTTACGACAGTGAAAAGGCCATAAGATCGTCCATTGTGGTCAATAACGGATAATTGAAAAATGCTTACAAATTCGATTGTGAAGCCATGCGAGAACACTTCGTATGATTTATGATTGGACGAGGTTGAAATACTTTCGTTTTTGTCAAGCAAATGAATCGAATATCAATGAATTATGAGAACATAAATCAGAAAATTACCATGGAATTTGTAGATCAGAAATTATATGAATACTAAATTACGTACACTATTATCTCATTTAGAAACAAAATTCATAAGATAAAGTAGATATGCTTAGGCAAGTTAGGCAATGATTTATATACAAATACGTAATTTAGAATGTAAGTAGATGTCGGCGCCCTATCATACAAACCACATCATTTAAAATATGAATAAGGTTATAATTAGCTTTAGGGTCTTGTTATAGATAATAACTCTATAGGTCACGAAGAGGCAATCGCATCATGGTCGCTGTTCAGCAGATGTGCGGTTAACATATTGGGAGCAGATGTGAATCTGCGAAACTGACACTATTATGTCCAGTGATGCTGATTTTAAATTGTTACTTTAATGCACTTTGTTGACATCTTCATCATGTTATATGTAGACACGTGCTCCAATTTACATCGATAATATTGTTATTATCCGGTGTACCAAGGGGGAGTACGAACAACATCTGGCGTGTATCAAAAAGCTATTTCAAAAGATAACCGTGATAAAACTGCATGCCCACTAATGCACCGCCCGCTCATTTAACAGCAATTCACTCATTATGCCGTGAACTGTGATTACAATACAACACGGGCGAGGGGGATTTTCGTAACACGGATGCACATTGCACATGTCCTTAAGCAGATTTTAGCGGTTTTTAGAAACACGTGTTCGGAACAAATTCACTGGATAACTCTGATTACGACCCCCGAAATTTATTCTCGTGCGCAAACGCGCTTCACCATAACTTTCGAGAGTTCGACTTTTATGGTCATCGAAAAGTAGCCATTCGACAAAATCTCGTTACCAGAACCGGCATAACGGAAACGTGAGGTAAATTTGTGAGTACCACGCCATATTGAGTCCGTACTAACTCGTGAACTCATCCAATAACATTTTTTGAAGGTCCGAAACCAACAAGCGTGACTGAATGATGCCGCAGATCACGAACGCGTTACGTCAATGTGAGTCGCATTAATTCCCTAAAACCCTAAATTGAAACAACACTAATGGTATTAGTGAAATTGAGTTAGTAAATTAGCTATTAATATTCGTAACGAGCTGTTTAAATGTTTTAGAGTGAGGTAATTAAATGGGTTTGTTGTTATCTACGCAGGCATCGATTGAAAGTTGTCGCAGCTCCAAAATCATGGCACGTGCTCGTCGCCAGCTGTTCGTCTAAAAAGCGGTGAATGAGGCGTGCATTGTGTTGACTGACACTGTTATTCATTGTGCAATTATATCTCGTTCATCTATCATCTGCTTCACTTTTTTTTTCGCCGTCGGCGTACATGAACCTCGCTGAGGCAGTAAAACGAAGTATATCTTAACTCCAGCTCTGTTAAGCATAATTGAAGTATCTCGGTCATAAGTAAGTACGCTCTAGCACAGATTAATAACTAGCTCGCCCTTTAGGGCAAAAGCTTTTTTATTGCAGGCCTATAATAACCATAAAATTGAGTGGTTTATGCCGTACGTAAAGCACCCCGCAGCATTTGATGGTTAGAGCAATTTTTATCGCAAATACAAACAAAGCTTTTTCAATTAAGATTCGAGGGTTGCAATTGTACGCGTATGATTTGGACCAGATGTGTTAAGTTATCCAACTGATATGTCTAAAAAAACGTATTTTGAACTACAATGGACAAAAACGCCATATGGTTCAATGTTTATCTGGCGGTTACAAAGCATCATTGCCGTTCAAACTGGAAAACAGTAGCAGTATGCACAATTCTGCTAGGTGATGGAATAACTGGCAAACTGTTTTCATGTTAAAGCGTGGTTTTCGACCAAATCACTATTGTAAGCGCGTCTTTTATGCAGTGTCTACTAAACTATGTGCTCTAGCTTTTACAAGAAAAGTATTGTATGTAGGTGTAAACTGTAAATAAATAAATCCCACTACCTATTAGTGTACCTTAATAAGAAAGTTCGTGAGTATGTATGGATGTTTGTTGCTCTTTCACGCAAAAACGATTGAAGAGATCTGTTTGACATTTAGTACACCCATAAGTTTGGGACAACACAAAGGCTATTTTTATCCCGGTAAAATAACGGTATTGGGAACTACGCAAGTGAAACTGTGAGGCGCAGCTAGTAAATAATAATCACTCCTAGAGTCGAGAGTTCCATCTCTACAAATTCCATTTGCATCCTAATCATCTGTCATCATTGACATACTTATCAAAAACCATAAGTACTCGTATGTCAACGGATGACTGAAATCAGACAAGTTTTGACAACTTTAGCTCGCTTCATTTGCCGGAAAATGTACGTCACCGAAGCACCACGCTCTCTACCTAGTCTGTGGCACCACGGTAGAAAAGTTTCCTAATCATAACTTGTATTCAATATAGCAGATCTCGGGTCAAATCGCAGCCTCCGGCACGCATCCCGGCCCCCGGAGCGGTTCCCGCATCTTGGAAGCCGTGTTTATTTTCCGGGTGGTTAACCCTGCCTGTTATAAAACATGACATCGAATATTACAATCTATACCTGTTTACTTGTACCTATATTCATCGAGAGGAACAAATCATGGACTGAACAAACCAAAGTATTTGGCTATTTAAGAATAGTTAAAGACTGAGGTTAAAAACCGAGTATCAGTTTAAGTAGCGTATCATGGGAACCTAGCTAATATTCTATCCACCTTTGGATTAATTTGGGTGGTAATGTGATTGATGATAATGACGATGATCACAAATGCAAGGCCACAGTTTTCTTTGACTTCTGTTTTATTCGACGATTCCGTAAAAGTCAAAGTTTTTACATCAAAAAGGTAGAGCTTTTTAATACGCCTCTGAGACCGATAATTCAACCTAGATATACTAACGTTTAGCAATGCTACTAGTAATTAGAAGTAGCAGGAAGTCCTGAAATCACGATCTTTGAACAGTTCGCTTGCAGAGGATAAAATGGCAGCCGGTTCCAGAGCCCATTATAGGACATTTCTGCCGGTAACGGCCCACCTGCAAGGAACAATAAATAACCCGGCAGCTTCCGATTCAACCGTGCCGTTTGATGTTGTCTTATAGATTATCTCCTTACCGCAACCCTTTAGTTGTGCTATAGCTCTATACATAATAATACCATTATTTATGTTTCCTCAGAGATCGATGTAGGAATATGACCTTTACCTCTGAGCGATGCGTTAAAATGATGCTTACAATAATAAAGAGCTGGCGGAACCCGTAAAATAAGTCAATGGTACCTACAGTGGAAACAGAAGTGACTCACTACACAGCACTGAAAACAAATAAATTGACTGGAATGGCCACTTGGAATGTAAGTCAACAGCGAACAAGTAACTCAATAAAACAACTATGGGAGCAAATCAATCCTACAAATATTATACTAACTAACGACGATGTTCGTGTGTAAATTAATACTACAAGGTTTGAGATTTTCATCCCGTAATCAATGTTTTGTTTTTTTAAATTACGTATTTCACTTATGGATTACATTTAAATAAAAATTAGAAAAGGATTTGTATTGCTTTATTTTAATTTCACACTGCCGAAATAACCATCGTTATCTTTTTTTATCACGATCATCTGATCAAAATCAGTATAATTTTAATTAACACAGATGTGTTAGGATTCGTTCATCCAAGTCCAAACTTTGTGAAATCTTCTGGTGAAATCATAGAGTGCAGCATACTTTTACCCAAATTAAAAAATTTCGAGAGTAATAAAACGCGAAAACTTTTTGTTTTCTTCGAATTTTTGCGAATAATATAATATTTCGGGCGAAGTTAGAATGAGCCAATTCGTGGTGCAAGTCATAGCGCTTTGTCTTGGTTAACTTGTGTTGACTGTCACAATGAGGCTGTAATGCGGCAAGACGTGGGTAGGATTACATATGACGGTAGTCAAACACCCATTATTTATTATAATAAGACCAAGGGGTGTTTACAAAAGCCACGCTTACACAGGACTTTGTTTTGTTTGATTTTTGCGCTAATTTTACATGAAAGGGAATTTTCTTTTACAGCTTCCTGAACTAGTGTTTGGTATAGGCTTCACACGTTGTTATAATGGCGTGGGCATAATAAAATTACACCTTAAGATTCAATTTAAAAGCTGTCTTGAATCGACAATCTTTAATAAATCTTAAAGACCTCAGCCTTATATCTCGTACTTAGCTCGTAATAAAATTGAAAACTAAAAAGGCTGCAAATTCAAGAGCTGAGTTTTTGTAATTCGCTCAATGTGTCCAGGCTTTATATAGCCTTCTTACGGCTAAAAACTTATTTTTTTTATACAGCATAGAGTGACAAGACGAGCAGGACATGTGCCTGATGGTAAGCAACATGCCTGGCCATATCAGCACAGTGACACGAACCTACAATACAATACAATACAATACAAAACACTTTATTGGCACCATAAACAAAGTTGACAAGTAACACATATAACAAAACAAAATGGGCACAAAAGGCGATCTTATCTCTAAAAGCGATCTCTTCCAGATAACCTTTTGATTTATGAGGAAACTAAATTTGTAATATTTTGGGCAGTGGTGCAACTAACGAAATAATTAAAATACATACACACACATAGAATAGATAATATAGACACATACTAATTTTATGATATATAAATGATTTAGACTACATATAATGAATATAAAAATAAATAAGTATACATTTATATGTATAATATATTATACATAATGACATTCATATAAATATAATAAGAAACACAAAATGCTGAGAAGATAAATCAATGAACGTTTGTCAGAAAATGCTGTCGAATCTGAGTCCTGAACGAAACGACGCTCTGCGCACGTCTAATAGCCGCAGGAAGAGCAGTCCATAAGGCAACAGCATGTACGCAGAACGACGAACCGTAAAAGGAGCTTAAATGAGCTGGAGTAGATAATAGGAGATTTGTAGACGACCTAAGATTGACCGAATGAGTGTCGCAAAGAAACGTGAAACGGGAGCTTAAATACGGAGGGGAAGAAGGAGTGAAAAGTGTGGTGTATAAAAGTGATAGGATGTGAGTATCCCGACGTAAACGGATAGGGAGCCACTCGAGTTTAGATCGGAAAAGAGAAACATGGTCATATTTTCGGAGACCTAAAATAAACCTAATACAAAAGTTTTGAAGACGCTCGAGCATTTCGAATTGGTCCCGTCTAAGGTCAAGATAGCAGACATCAGCGTAGTCGAGGATGGGAAGAAGGAGGGATTGTACTAGCGCAACTTTGGTGGCCGTAGGCAAGAAGTTTCGAATTCTTCGAAGTGATGCTGCTGAGGCAAATATTTTACGTTTTGTAGATCGAATTTGTGGATCCCAAGTAAAACAACGATCAAAAATAATGCCAAGATTTTTTACTTCTGCACTAAATGGTACCGTCACGCCACCGAATACAACTTTAGTAGTAGTGCCATAGTCGATTCTCGATACAAGCCGCGAGCTTCCAATAATTATGGCCTGAGTTTTCGTGGGATTGACAGTAAGACCGAAAGACCTACTCCATTTTTCAATGCGGCGCAAATCATCATCAACCTATTGGAACATGAAGAGCCCAAATCATTAATCATCATGTTGGGCACGTTTTCAACTGGTAGTAGTGGATTTTAAGATATTTGTTAGCGTAGTTTAGTTATGGCAATACCAACTATACATAGATACAAGTAATAACATTACTCTTTATAGAAATGTAGTTAATATATATTAATGTAGTAATGATAAATGTAGGTATAATTAAATAGGTAAAACTCTCTACAAATGACGCCAATTTTTATTACATTCAGCTAATACTACGATCAGCAAAATACGAACAAAAACAAATGAATCCGCTAAATTACACATTGTGTAGAGTCCAAAGTTTTAGTGGAACTGATGACAATGGAATAAAGTTAAGTGCCTTGTAAGACAAGTTGAATGCCGCTATAATTTTAGACTTGAACGTTTTCGAAGCAAATGGTAGCCGTGTTCGACGACATCGTAAAAGTAACGATGCTTCTTTCAGTAGCTGGGTAGCTGGAACGTAACGTGCATTGTGATCGAGACCTTTGAAGGTATATCACGTATCGCCCTCCCAGGAATGTGTTTAATTGTCACCAAAAATACAAAGTAAAAGTGTGTTACGGAACTAATAAATGAATAGAGCTGCTAGGTTAGAATATGTAAGCATGCATTGCTCTTTATGGGTGTATTTATAAAGACGTTAATCTTTAACGACAATAACCTTCATGAATATCAACAAATACTATTTTTATCATAACGGATTGACATAAAATGAGCCTAGGGTATGACACAGGGCTTTATGATTGTCTTAACATCTTCTTTCTTAATTGTAACGAACTTCATAGTTCTAGGTCATTTCATTTAACCTTTGGTTATTCTAATTACTCTATGTACCTAGTATAAAATTTAATTACTCGATTAATTAGTGTAAAATTAGTCCATTTGCGCGATGCTTTTTTTGTACGATCAGTTTTAGAAATATAATATAATGTAATAGTTAAATTGACAAATTATCAAAAAAATCATAAATTTAATGGATGGACTAAATGCTTGCTAAACACTACATTTCCATTTTTGGGAAAGAATTTGAATTTTGCTTCAAATTTGATTTGTTGTTTTGGATTATGTCAAACTACAAACAGGAAACATAGTAACACTGTTCGAAAAGGAAAGTTTAGTACGTGACAGGATAAGCGAAGGAATCGGGCGTGATACAGTAACCTATCTATCCTTAAACGGCAAGCCATCGGTGTTCGGAGCAAGTACGATAGCATCTACTTGGTGGCGTCTGTTTTGTTGCCACACTATCGAGTCTATTAAATTGGTTATGGCATTGCTATTTCTCTGTCTTTAATAGCGGAGTTAAATAGAGATAGCAATAGCCGTAAGCAATATTATTAGTAGGAAGAGTTACCGGTGCCGTGGGCGCCGGCTGCCTTATTGCCGCGGATGTATGAAGTTCGAAACGGAATCGATAAGTATCTCACGCTAAATAGCACCATATAACCAAGAACTTATAAATATTAACATTTTGTCGTGGCGGTGCAGTTGATATATCGTCTTTATATTGCTTACCTAAAACGCATTAACTGATTTATCACAATGCATAAAGTCACAGTCTTAAAATAGGACTTGCACTAATCGATTTTATTATTTATACATGAAATCTATCTGAATATAAAATCTATTTATAAACATGAGGAATATATTTTGTGCAATAGGTACTAGCTGCACCCTAACTCGTGGTTTATTTAAACAATTAAATGCAATCAAATTGTTCAATAATTAAAGTAGCCTTTGTCAGTCATTATACTATCAGCTATATGCTAGTGGAAGTTCCGTTAAAATCGGTCCAGCCGTTTCAGCGATTTGCCGGCACAAACAGAAAAAGAAAACAACATTTTTTATATAAGTGTATCTATACAATATTTAGCGAAAGGCTGACAATTTGGAATTAAAACAGACACTTCAACCTTATTTATATGTATAGATTCGTATCCACTAAGACAGAATTTTCCGAGGCTAAAACAATATGTTTATATTAGCAAAATCGTGAGCATACTTTGGTACGAATTATTTACGATACTTAATAAATATTTGTGTCTTTAGGGAAATACACTCATATCGATTAGGTATTTTCGTTGTAGCTAGTCAATTTCCATGAATAGTATGAGAAAAGATGGCTAGAATTTTTTTGGAACTTAAAGTTCCAAGTGGTAATAAATAGTACGATGAAAACCGACCACAGGTACTAACAAAAAGCTTTAAATCAGAGGCAGTTAGACTTAGGTTTGTTCAAGTCCTTGTGGCTTTAAGTAATTTTAACGGTGTTTGTCTTTGTAATTAGTTTAGTTTTAGGTTTTAGATCGGTTTTAATTGTATTGTAGCGTAAATTTAACAGCAACATTTTAACTTCATTAAAGTGATAGATCTATATAAGCGATGCGGATATCACCTATGATGAGCACTTTTGCACCAGGCAACGTTTGGGGTGGGTTACTAGATAATAGGTACTTTTACGTATTGAATTTATAAATAAAATTATTTATTTAAATATAAAAAAATATTTAAAACAAATACACCACTACATCTTAAGTCATCATACTTAAGACTTACGTGACGGTTATGTTTATCAGATTTTTTTATATTTCTGTATTTTCAAGACGAAATTCCAATAACCTATTATATAATAATAATCTATACCTGACTACATGCATTAAGAATATCTGATTTATGCACAATCCAATTAAATTTTAGAGATAATCAAGATGATCAAACCCATTACCAGTTGGAAGCGTGCCTGCGTGCCGCTGGCGGCTTTACTACGTGGGATGGCAATGTAAACGTAGAGCCAAATAAACGCAGGTATTTGATACCTACATTGAAACGTTCGAGTCATGTAAAAAATCGATTTCCTCCATTCAGATTATAGTAGGTACGTGGGCGGAACACAATAAAATTATAGTCAATATAGCGTAGACTGACGCCATTTGATAGTAAAATATGTGAAAAGCCAGCTCGTCGTCATTCACGTGTTTACGCTCACTTGAATGAAGAATGCGCCTCTCACGCATGAAGACGCATAGATTCTCATTCGTTTGATTGAAAGACGCCACGCCACATAGATATGCTACGCTGTGTTGACTTGCACCTCTCATTAGCGTAAGTGAAAAATAATAAATTCGTTTCTACGTGTATTTGAGCCGGCAAAGTGGCCATTAGAAAGTAAAGACGTATTTATTGTTATGTTTATAGTTTTTAGACTGAAAATAAAGTAAGTGAAGGGCGGAGAGGCGTGTTCGATGTCAGCTCACACCTTGCACGTGTGTCATGCAATTTGATTACCTCTAAGAACACGTAACACTCTTCTATTTTCGTTAAAATTGGGGTGCCACACGCAGTCGACAGGCAATTGTGTTTTCCTTCATGACGAAACAATCTTTATGTTTGTCGAAAAAATGATTAAAAATACAAGTAATTTTTAACAGACTGTCATGAAGAATGTTCTTAATTTCACGACTGTCCCGACGTTGTTAATGTTTTAAACGATTTTATATCATTTTCATTGTTACTTTTTCAGGGTTTGCTACTTATGTAGCCATTAGCACTACACTAAAACTACATGCTTTATCTGATTTACTGGTGTTTACATTTCCGCACCAAACTCAAGGACTTTAGTTCATTAATCGGCTAGCGAAACATTAGCAACGTTGTTCTTAGTTTTTGTCTCAAAAAAGAATTAGACAGCTTTTATTTAATGTTTACAATATTCTGCCACTTGAATAGCCTCTCAGTAATCGTCTTTTAAAAAAAATAGATAGTGAAATAGAGCAAAATAATAGACGTACAGTATTTTTACATCACTCCTGCCCCTACGGTCACGTAGTTTTTTAAACATGATTGGTCCAAATCAATACCTAGTACTGCACTTCACTCGTCGTCGCATTGATATAATAATTATGATTTACCTCTTTCTCCTGTAATTTAAAACATAAATATAGTTGTAATATCTACTGAAATCACTATACGTAAAAAACAGCGAATGTAAAATGTACAAACATAGTTGCTTTCAATCTGGCTGAAGAATAATAATTAGCAAACTTCCCTGGTTGACTCTAAAAATTAATTCGAAATATTACAACGTTAATTTTAAACGGTCTTAAAAACACGTATTCTAACAATGAAAAACGCACCGGTATTAGAAATATCCTTGAGTATAAGTAAAAGTAACCAAGACTAGGATAAACTAGGGCTCGAGCATAAGCAAATGGCCTGCGTGGGAGTCAACAGGAAAAACCAGTTTCTCATCTCGAAGATAAACGATAATTTAAATTCGAATAAAGGGTCTATGAATGTTGCCTTGTATAAGGTCAAATTACATAAATAAGTTAAACAATGAGTCAAGAATGTGCGAAAGGCGGCATACACCATGTGATGTAATCCAGAGATAAAGTTATTATGGTTATTACAATGGCAATTGCGTAGGCTGAGGCCTGTCGCCGGGTCTGACCTCAAACCCTCAAAGAGCCCACGCTCATAACTGTACCTTACCCATACGCATTTTAAATTCATAGGTGCGAGTAACTCTCATCGGAGTTGGCGACGTTCCCACAAAATTAGGTGATACGTCTTTGTAATTCCTTCTTAACGTGGTTAGAGAAGATCTACGAGGATAATTTGTTCCGCAGATTAAACAATTGCAAAAACATAGCTGAGAGAGCAAACGAAATATCCATAAACGAATTTTAAGACATTATACTTTGCTGATTTATTTCCTTAATATCGTGCGTCGTTAAAGCAATATATATGGGAGATGATGTAGGATCATCGTAATTCTATTCTAATTAACCTTTTCGTTCCCGTAATATGCCGTAATCATGGTTTAGTTCTTATGGCAACAGCTAAGTAGCTGTAAAGTTAATGGGAACATAAAATGAACTGAAACTTGCTCAACACGCTCTGCGAGATGACGTGGTGATTATGGGCCTGTAATATGATGTAATGACGTAAAAGCATTTTTAAGCCTCCGGAAAAAAAACTCGAACCACGGTGCCGCACCTTGTAAAACGGAATTTAATGTCCTCTGCCTCTCGCGGAAACATTTTTCACTGGCATTCGAGTGACAACACGAGGAAAACTGTTTAACTTGGCATATTTTGCATTTGAGTAAAATCTGGCTAAGTGTACCTATGCTATACGTAGTACACACAATGTTCTTCATGATAATACTAAAGAGTTTTATCTTATCAGCCATGTTACAAACTTGAGTAAACGCATTTTTACGATAAGATTATCATCACTATCATTCACCTACATTTAACACGTTCACGACATTAATGCAATTTGAACGATATTTTTTTTTTTATTTGCGCCCGCAAAATAGATAAGATACGAAAAGTAGAAAAACAAAGGGAATCAGAGCGGAATTAAAGTTCCGTGCTTGAGACGGGAACTCTGGTACAACTCACGTTTGTGTTTCTCGCAATAATTTTTCACGACTTCACAGGGGTTCAGAGTACGTAAACACGCAATCAATATAAAGTATTATTGTATACATTTGGAATATGACTCTGTCTGCGAGCGAACCTGCTATTGCGATGACGTTGAGTAATAAGGTTGGCGAGAGAGGTCAATTTGTCAATCCAGAAGACTTCACGAGCGGAGGTTACTGAACTTGACCATGATTCGAATCGCCGACGATTTCCATTGATTTATATTCATGGTTTGCATCAACGGAACGAGATGCATTCGATTCGAAATGCACGAAACGTAAATTCGAAACGATTCCAGATTATCGAATTATATCGATTACCATTTTAATTTTAGAGATGGTGATTTTACTGTCTGGGAACAAGAAGATTGATGAAGCTTTTACACTTAAAATTTAGGGATTCAGATTTTTAAATTAGTGTCTACATTTGACTACAATTTTAGTAGTTTAACTTGTCCTAAGTTGATTTTTCCGGTTCAAGAGTCACAGTGAAATGATGAAAAATCTATATATAATCTTATAGCAGTATAAAAGCTAATTCTGATCATGTCAAGGCAGCAATAGCTACTCGCCTCTCACAGTATAGGTATTAGTTCAGAGCCCTGTAACTACGGACAGGGTGTCAGATGACGTTCCTGTACACGCATTAGGTGGAACGTGAATGTTTGCTTTCACTGGCAGTGTGAATGCACGAAACATTACACCCACTCACTCACCGGTTCGGACGGGACGTGTACAGGATAGATAATGTAAGCGATGCTGAGGTTGGGAGATTAACTCACTAAGCAGTCGGGATAATATCTGATTCTATTAGATGTACCAACCCGCCATCAGGAATCTTAATGGATAGTGATTTGCAGTAATCAGTGATGTTTATTATGCACCTATAGAATAAGATGAGTTATGGGCCATGAATTATGTCGATTACTCGAATTAGCGTTCATTATAACGAAATATGGCTTGCTAAGACGTTTATAAATGGTTGTCACTGGGTTTTATGATTAGAGTTTAGAAATAGTAGGCGGGTACTTGATCCCAACTCCCAAATAACCTACTAGACTACTTCATCGATAGTGTTCGGTTCGGTAACCACAAAATCCATAGAGGCGTGAAGTAGAAAGCATCTCAAGTTAAGTGTTTAGTTGTCGCGTTTTCCCAAATCATCTTATCAGGATTAAACTTTTAGTACAATAACATTACATTTGTCGCTCTAATTTAACTATTACACGATTTAACTTGCAAAATATTTGTATTTGGCGTGCTCAAGTATTTCTGTCTGATCGTTTTATTCAAGTTTTACGAATTTATTTTGTATTTTATACGATGCCATTTAGATAGCGTCAAAAGTTACATCACTAACCACTGCATATAAAATATTGTAGCTCTAAATAGATTAAAAACATACATAATGAAATCCAAGTAGTCGTACATCAGTATAGTAATACATATTGAACATGAATACCTACAGCAGTTAGCGACAACCATTTCCTACACAACACGGTTACAAAATCGCTTTTCCGTATCAAATTACGTAATTATTTGATGGATACACTGAGATATGCTGAGATGGCTGTACGTCGCGATAATTATCTCCTTAGATTTAATTGGTGGAGGTTCTCGCATTCAGTTTGCCGTTTCCCGCGTCTAGCGTTGTTATGGAAATTAGTTCAAGTACGAGAATATATTTGATGTAACGAAGCAAACGATCCTGTGCGCCAGCTAGCAGGATAGAGTAGGGTGGTGTTTGTGGAGGTTTGGGACGCTCTGCCCACTCCGACACCCACGGCCTATTGTGCCTGATCTAACCATATTTACATCACAATGAGACGGCTTTGGTTTAGCCATGTCATCTTTTTGTTACTCGACATTGGATCGATCAAAGTTTAAGTTTTATGAGTTCGATAACGACCGTATTAAGATTGTGCTATGTAAAAAGAATTATAAGACAAAGGCAAAGAAGTCTAGATCTCCTCTTGTCAACCGATAGAATGTGTGAGATCAGAAACTTGAAAGCTGAGTAATAATTTCAACAGAAAGTACATAAGTACTATGCAGCCCAAACTAGTTGAAAAAATCCGGGTAAGTACCTCGACCAACATAACCGCATAAACGTGACGGTTTGACTAACATAATTTATATAATTTGTAGACAACATAACATCGTTATGAGTGGGCGTTAAAGAATCCAAGTTTCCGAAAATTTCCTCCCCGAAAATTTTGTTACTTAATTAGATAGCAACAAAGTTATTAAAGCGTATATGGATGGGGTATTAAAACGTAAGTTAAAGCTTTCGACGAAGTCGGCATTACTTGGCAGCGTATCATTTGTAATCAAGAAACATTCGACTAAAATCAGCGGTGACGACGCAATCTTTATTATTTACCGTTTTAAGCAATGTGTTTCATAAATTGATGTCTCATACGCGTCGCTGTGTGGTCTCAAGTTATACAATCAACATTTATGTTGTATATTGTTTTACGAGTTTTCTTTGTTTTATAACCTATACTAATATTATAAAGCTGAAGAGTTTGTTTGAAGGCAAGGATCTCGGGAACTACTGGTCCGAATTGAAAGATTCTTTCTCTGTTGGATAGTTCAATTATCGAGGAAGGCTATAAGTTATTTGTTATTTAACATTACGCTACTATAAATATGAATGAATGGTGCATGAATGAAAAATGTAACAAAAACGGGAAAAAATATTGCTTTTTAAGAGCTTTCGTTGCGTGACAGCATGTGTCTATGTATGTTTTAAAGGTTGCGTCATTAGAACCTAAGGTAATAGCATAGAATAGATAATATGTAATAGTCCAATATCCCAGAGCTGCCTACCACACCTATTTTCTGATGGATGAAATGTGGATGATTGAGTAGAGTTAGTAAGTACTAAGAACACATGCTTACTCGCTAACTTGCTTAGACGGCCAATTTTGAGATATGGGGTAATGAAGGTACATACAAACATTACTCACTTCACGTATTTTCTAATAAGTGATTTTCACGTATATTGTAGGCAATATCCTTAAAAACAAGGTCCCAATACTCCCAGACACTCTCCGTCAGCCGTTTTGCTTAACAACTCCAAAATAATAATTTAACTTCACTTAAATTCTCATGCTCTATTTGTAAATAAGTTCGTCAGACAACTATTTTGAAGCTTTTTTTAATAAGATTGACCAATCTAAGGGGGCAATCATCCCCTAAACTCAACTATGCCTCTATGGGTAAGAGCGCGAGACTGAGCAAGACATTTATTAGGAAATATTGACTTAAAATTGAGTTTAGGGGATGATTGGCCCCTTAGATTGGTATGTCTTATTGGAAAAAGCTTTAAAATAGTTGTCCGACGAACATATTTACAAATGGAGTAGGTACGAGAATGTAAGTGAAGTTAAGTTATTATTTTGGAGTTGTTAAGCAAAACGGCCGACGGAAAGTGTCTGGGAGTATTGGGACCTTGTTTTTAAGGATATTGCCTACAACATACGTAAAAATCACTTATTAGAAAATACGTGAAGTGAGTAATGTTTGTATGTACCTTCATTACCCCATATCTCAAAATTGGCCGTCTAAGCAAGTTAGCGAGTAAGCATGTGTTCTTAGTACTTACTAACTCTACTCAGTCGTCCACAATTAATTCATAAGAAAATAGGTGACGTCTGGCAGCTCTGGGATCTTACTCTATAACGGAATCTGTTCAAAATTTGAATTGGTACGACGAATTTTCGATAGATGGCGTAGCAACGCGCGCACGGTTCATCTAGTATCTTATATTTATCCTTACTCTACCGAGTAAGAAGAAAAACTGGCACCTGATGTGTCCTGTTATCTGTTATAGGGAGGCGTGTTCGTTACCACGCCTTCCTATAGTTGCTTGTGGGGTTGTAATTTAATTAGGAATAGGTATGTAGGTATATACCTCGCCTGTCTATTATTTATCGATCCTTTTTAGGAATCAAAATTATATAACATTAAAAAAATTAAAAGTTATTTTTTATACTTACCAAATTTCCTTCAAACACATTGAACAGTTAGATATCGAAAGTAGGATCTAGATAATAACACCAACTTTACAATTACAATAATTAGTGTGATTAGGTAATTACCTAGATAATTAATCACTAGCTGCGCCTCCCGGTGTAACCCATGGCTTGAAAACCATTAATTTAAACGGGATGAAAAGTAGCCTACGTGTTAATCCAGGTAACGTTCTTATTATTCTTTTTACGTATT
Source organism: Ectropis crepuscularia (assembly GCA_963693475.1). Taxonomy (NCBI): domain Eukaryota; kingdom Metazoa; phylum Arthropoda; class Insecta; order Lepidoptera; family Geometridae; genus Ectropis; species Ectropis crepuscularia. The sequence continues at coordinate 13,206,748 of OY856346.1, forward strand.
TAATTTCATTTAATTCCGTTCAGCCGTAACCGAAATACGTGTAAGTAAATATACACAAACTTACAAAACCACAAACTTTCACCTTTATACGGCTGCACTCATCATTATACAAATAAAATAAAATAAACTAGTGTTTGTTTTCTATTCTCGTTGATGTAAACAGTATCACAAGAATTGCTGCAAGTCTTTCTCCATAAAGATATAAATGCGAAGACAAGCCAACGAGGAAGAAACGTAATATTGTATTAATGTCCGCTGAAAACGGGGAGAAAACTGTAATATATTGTACGTAATGATCGTCGGGGAAGATTCTACGTATTGATAAAATGTTTCATTTATTATCGTACTCGTAGTTATGACTACCCGTTGTATTCCAAATATTTGCTAGACGCTTACGAGAACCAAAAACCTTTAAAATTTTTGAAAACTGTTAATTTAGAATATAACTTTTAAACGTTTGTGACGTCAAAAAACTCAAAAGAGACAAAAGAGGTTGAATCAGATTTTGTATTGTGGCGGCTAGATAGTAAAAAAACATTGTCTAAGGGCTAGATAGATAAATCAGCCTATTGCAAATCTGACGTGTCCACTAAGATTTGGAACTAGAAATTAATATTTTTCAAAAAAAGTAAATAGTAATATTAAGAGTCACGAGATTAAAACCTACAACTTAACGTTTGTAAAATCAGACGTTCTAGCTAGAAGATTTATTGGAGCAGATTTATGTATGATGTTTCAATCTGGTATTTACCAATGTCTGATAGTGTTGTATAAAACAAATTTTGTATCATAGTCTCAATTCAGCGAGCCACTCAACGTCTAATTGAATTACTACACAAAACAAATCAATCGAATATCTCCGTAAAGTGGGTCGAATCAAGAGCACATAAAAGATAATCGTATAGCAAACATACGAGTCGGTGGCTCGGTGTCAAAGTATCGAATGTGTCGTAACTCGATAGCCGGTCACGATTCGATATCGCTTATCTTATTTGTTGACTTACGATAATGGCGGATGCATCGCGATGCATGGCGCGTTCGGCAAATATTTAATTAAGGTAACGTTACGTAACTTGTCCCCTTTCGAAGGGTTTCTTAAACATCCGCCGTTCGCTGTTTTTACTAATTGCATGACAGTTGCAAATATTCCAGCGACGTCTTATCTGCCGCAAGCAACAAACGGAAATTAATCTTCAGATTTGGCTAATGTTCGTAATTTGTCTTGTTGATGTCTCGAAAAAGCATTGTCGCTTTACTTTTTTCCGGTCATTTTAGCGGGAAAGAATTCATTAGACAGGTGCGGTCTCCTCACGTTTAGTGTTTATTTATGAGTTCCAAATGGTAGTTAACGCAATAATGAATGCACAAGGTGTGCCTTGTGTCTGGCTCGATCAGCGGTTGTAATTTAAATGCCAGTTTAATACTATTAAGCAAACATTGGATTTTATACACGTGTATGACCGTAAAGTCCAGCGTCGTCGTGGCTCAATGAGCATCGTCCAGGTTAGGGTGACCAAAAGGTGTATCGCTAACCAAACTGTTGACATCATTGCTATCTTTCTGTAATTTCGATCGAAATGGAAAAGCCAGAAACAATATTAAACATTTTCCTCGTTTTTTTCGCATATTACGCTAACAATGAACAACACAACGACAACGTTTAATCTAAATAAATGATGTCTTGTTTTTTTAACCTATTGTACACCAAATTTAAATTAGGCAAAATAAAATCGTCGCTGGTTAACATCATATGTAAGTGTATCAGCAGTATCAGCAATTTAAGGTTAATAAATTTACTTGTATTAGTTGCTATTGAAAGTTGGGGTTAAAAAATGTCCGGCGAAAAACGGCATATCCTGTAAAACACGAGTCATCTGGTGACCATAGTCGCGGGTTCAGTCAACACGCGACGCGGCGCGCGCGCAGGTGGGCGAGTAACGGTCGTGAGCGCGACACAATGCGACCGGTTGCACGAGACAAACCGCATGCTCGCTCGTAAGTTTGCTAGATACTAGTGTTACCAACGTCACTGAATACATAATATACCTTATACGAATTCCTACCCATAAAAGTACAGTGACACTCAGCTATTAGAGTCCAAATCAATAATTAGCACTGCATTGCGATCGTCACCCAGATATATAAGATGTTTATCTCTCTGCACTGGAACTTCACCAGAAACATTGTCCTTCAAACCTGAACACAGTGATGTATTCACATTACTGCTTGGCAGTAGACTAGCTGGCAAGGGTGTGGTACTTTCCCAGGCGGACTCTACAAAAAGTCCTACCGCTACAAAATTCAATATAAGTATATTATACATGTAAATATGTTCCACGCTAAAACACACAAAGTAACTCTTTACAATTTACAAGAATAAAGTTTCATTACAATAAGAAACACGTTTGCTACTTTACATCTCGGAAATCTATGACGTTGCCTGACCAATTTCATGGTATAGATATCTTATCTTATAATCTTAATATATATATAAATCTCCTGTCACGATGTTTGTCCGCGATGGATTCCTAAACTACTTAACCGATTTTAAATTAAATTGGCACACCGTGAGCAGTCTGGTCCAACTTGAGAGATAGGATAGTTTTTTTTCGATTAATGGTCCTTATATGACGAAATCCGAGCGAAGCCGGAACGGGCCGCTAGTAGACTATAGATTACTATAGAAGGTGGAACCGCAGCGCAGTTGGTAATTTTTAAGCTATTATTTTTTTACGAATAAAATTCTCTTTAAAATGTATCTCTAGCAAATAATCCAAAGGTAAAGGTTATTGTAGCCTCTCAAGTTTTTGGTACATCAACTTAGTTGTAATTGTTTTGAGTATTTAGGTAGTCTTCCGGGCACAAACAGCTAACATTGCCTAACTAAAGGAAGATTTTGAGTTATTCGAGATAAAAGTTCATGTGGATGTGTGTATTTTAATTAATTAAATCACAGGTTTAAGGTAGACCTAGAAGATATTTCACCGACCTGGTAATACCAAAATGATTTCCAGTGGACTTCAGTACCTCAGCCTACCTTCCGCCAGTCGTCGTAACCTTGGAGACTTCCACCTTCTACGGTTATTATTGTGTTAGGACTCTACTGTATAATGAGATGATGGCCTCTTTTCAACGCTGTTTTAGGATGAATACTCTTCGTCATGTGTAATATTAGAATACAACAACCAACTGTTTGTTAAAGTTGATAAGATCGCCTGTGAGGAAACTTATTCGCCAATCTAGTTTATCAAATATGTGGCAATTAATCTAATACGGGCAATTAAAGCTTTACATAACGGCGCCATTTTATAGCTCACATACGTCTAACCACTAACCCACAAATTCGATTAATTGGCCAACGTCGGTGAGGTTGAAGAACAAGGTCGCTGATCAAGAAGATGGCTATGCAATCTAATCTTGAGAAATTTCTAGATGACATCTGTCAAGAAAGCGGAAATTTACATAAAACTATCTTTGTTTACAATGTTTGTACCTCCGTTAACTTATGAAAAAGAAAAACAAATATAACAGAGTTGAATTTGAACTAAACAGAGGACCCATTAGAACTTCGTTAAGAAGAACTTTTTGAAGATGTCTAATAATTCTGTGTGTTTTAGTATGAAAACTAACGTGGTTATTACACATTTTAAACAAATACACGGGTAACTCACGTATAAAATAGTCAGAACAGTCCGACTCGAGTTTCTGACTATTTTATACGTGAGTTACCCGTGTATTTGTTTAAAATTCTGTGTGTTGTTTTTGTAGCTTTTATGGAATTCGCTAATTTCTGTAAAATTAAAGCGGGCCACAATAAAATATCTTCACGACGCCACACCTACTTAAAACTGAAATGGTTAAGGTCACGAAATCTTTTTTATAACGGGTCCTATTTATTAATTTCTGTTTTTTAAACATATAACTTACAGCTAAAGTAAGCCTATGGCAGTTGGGCTCACATAGCCTCTCTACTGTCCACCGAAAGCCACGGTGTTGTTCCCTATTCAGTTTCACTCTCAGTAAAAGAGAAGGAAATACCACAACCGTTACCGAAAATGGTTACGCCGCGCGCCGCTTGATTAAAAAGTCAAGCGGGGATTTACTTTTTGTTTTACAAGTTGTTTTTCCTTTACTGTGGAAAATATTCAGGAGCATTTTATAGTGTTTATTGATGCATGGCTGCAGTTGTCATGGATTCAAAAATCAATAGGACACCTCGCCTGTTTGAAATAATAAACGTTCATGCAAGGTTTGTACACGTCAATCCAGAATGCAATGGGGTGGCTCACCCTTCTATAAGAGACTCGTTTTATGGCTTTTAATAATTTGGTGGGTAAGCTGGCACTGATTGTATGTGATGGCAGCTGCTCGCACCAACCAGGATTAACGGTGTAAATCAAGTTTTTTACCAACCGCGGTAAGTGAAACGATAAGGTATGGTCCAATATTTACGGACCGTATCAAGAATGATTCAGAAAAAAATTAAACTAGAGGTAAGATACAAAATACGTTTTCATCTATCTTAGATGAAAACGTATTTTGTAGATGGTGAAGTAAATTAACAAAATTACTAATATTTAGAAAAATACAACCCTTCGAATTTTAAATGATTTTGTAAATTACCTACCTTATTTCATTCAGAAAGATTATTCAATACCTCAAATAAGATACGACGTTCTTACGTACGACGTCGAGGAGCGCAAATAAAGAGTTAAAAATCGTAAATCGTAAGCATCAATCTTTCTTAATACACTTTTAATCGGACCTTACAAATTTACTGAACCTTAAATACTGTGCAATTATGGTCAATATAACTTTACGAATTCAAGTGGCCGATTTGTATAAAAGACTGGCGATTGAGTCACAAAATCCTTGAATGATGAAGGGTAATGAGCGCAATTCACACATCCACTTTCTTCAATCTAAATTTATTTTACGTTGTGTCCATCTAAAGACATCGATTGTTTGGGTGAAAGTTGCCATGTTTGACATGCCCTTACATGGCCATATATACCACAAATACTTGATACATAAGACGTAATAAATCGATGGTTCTCAAGTACCTATAGCGAGTCAACAAAAACATTTCGACTATTGCATTTTTTGTAATAACAACAATTAAAGCATTTCCTATCGACCTGGGTAAAATAGAGCAATCGTCGAAATTTATTAGTTAACTCAGTATACTTAGGAGCTGTCAAAATATTTCAATATTGATTTAAGTGTTGCAAAAGTTTACAATACTGTTTCCTTAAAACTGTGGGACCTAAGAATCAAAGTAGGTACAGGTGAGCTAATAGAACGACATCGACAGAGTATGTGCCAAACCTGTAACTTGTGCAGTGACAGAGTTCGTTCACCGCATGGCTCGGAGCTGCCGCGAAATAAATCATCTGTTACATGAGCCGGCACACGGTGACATAACGAATTAATGAACCGTAAACTTATGTAAATATCGCGAACGCATCTTTTTGTTTCAACTCATATGGTTAAGTGACATTGAAAATTCATTGATAAGTATAATACTATTCCGCATCCATAATATAATAAATCAAATAAGTGGTTTTAAGTACTAAAATCGATGGATGATTCGTCAGGGTCTCATTCATATGGATAACAGAACTTAGCTTTTCAACTGAGTGCTAATTTGGGTGATAAACACTTTCATTTGTAGAACATAGTAATTTTTTGTTTGTTATTATAACATCATCATACCTAAATTATCGACATGTATATGGGACATCACTAATCTATTTGCACATAATAGGGTGCCAAAAATTAGTTCGTAAGAAAAGACCGTTTTTAATAACTAAAAAAACACAATAGAAGTTACGAAACCGCTGATAATTAAAATTATTGCCAGACCATGTGATGACTTTTTAAGGATTTTATCAAAAAGTATTCGCACGGTCACACTAAACAATATTTTAGTTTCATCGTGGACAGTAAAATGAGCACAATTTACTAAGTATAAACAAAATAAAAAACATTAATAAAATATATCAGTAGGTAATGATCACATCCTAGAACGGATAATTTACATTTAACGTGAGAGATTTGTACTAAATTATATAGTCATAATATAGCTACGATAATTACCGCAATGCCGTAGAGCTACTACAGGCAAAGTGTGTAATACAACCTCAATCATTATCGATGTCATCATATAGGCAACTGTGTAACACGTTAATCATCTTTAACACAAATACGCCGCTCGTATCTAACGTAACATTATCGTGATTGTATAAATTTACATTTGGTCTTTATGCTCTATGTTTTACTCAATTACACAATTTTTTATTTGAATGTACATATTTTATGTTCTTGATGGCGTCTCATTTATTTAGAAGTCGTTGGAGAAATATAAAAATGATGTGAATTATAAACTAGTGTGTGTGTGTACTTACGTAATGCTCGCAAGAAGTTAATTCTTCTTCTATTTATTGCTCGTGCTAAGAAGTCTAACTTCTACTATAGAATAGATAATATCTTCAACGCAAAAAGTATTACCCTGAAGTTAAGCTATCACAATGTTTGCTAGCAAACTTCAGGGTGACAGTTTTTCGTGACGCGTATTTTTTCCCTAACGCACCAAGAGAAAGTATAACTTCAAAAGTGTTAAATTAGCAATACTTTAGGCGCTTTTGGTATAAGTAAGGAAGTGCCTGAGTACAGGAATAACTTTCATACCCAGACTATCGTGTAACTGTCCGTCTGTTGTCTCAAACATAAAGCAGCATGCGCATGCAACGCTGCGCCATTTAAAAGGCTTTATCGTGCGGACGTGGAATCCTTATCGCCATCATACGTTTGCGATCAGCATTTTACCTTTAATATTGTCATGAAATGAAACAATGTTTCACCAGAGGTGATTCAGCGATGCGACATGATTGTATGCACACAAACCGCAATTAGGCGCAGTCTAATGTTTTTAAGCATGCAAGTAATTTTGTAAACAAGGTTGTGTAATTTACATTTGATTCCTGCTTAGGCATTATTATTTTTTAGGAATTTTCAAGACTCAGAAATTTGATAAGCTTACTTTTGCTATATAATTGATTGCTTGTAGAATTTCAATGAAATACGTGGGATTTCAACAGTGTTTATGGAATATAATTATCCAACAGACTAGATATAGTTGAAAATTTCAGACAATCAAGAAAATTCTATGTTGTAAGATAAATGTAACAAGATTGTCCAATTACTCCAACAGACAGTGTCGCCGGTAATAATTAGTAAATCTATTTCGAGCTTATTCGTTTTCAATATCAATATCTTTTATTTAAAGCAAGTAACTATAAATATACCACCAACGTAGTCAAAAATAAAAGAAGGCTATGTTTAGAAACACAAGTCATTCGAGATAATAAACGCATGATAGATAAACGAGTGGATGGAAAATTTCGTCTGATTTCATTTGTCCGATCTTGTTAGATCTATTGTATTGATTGTAGCAACGATGCCACAAGAATAGATTGGTTGTGAGAAAAGAATTTGATTATGATAAACTAGCGCGCCTGCTGTGGGTATGGGATTGAATTGTGTTTTATTCGGTAACAGAGAGTACATATCTATGTATGTACGTAGTGTTTTTTATTTTTGGTTTTATTTGAATTTTACAACTCCACAGACTCCGGGGTTCGTGACCTTTGTCATTTGTTTTCTTTTTTTTTACATTAATCTTGGATTAGGAGAAGAAAAGGAAATAGGGCGGACCCAGAACGTAGATTGAACAGTTAAATTGTTAAATATGTCAAAATCGGCCAGATTTTAATGAAGAACAATAAAATAGGAACCAGTAACTGAAAACCTCCGATTATTACTTCAGATAGCCACGATGTGGCAGCTAACGATTTTAGTCAAAGCCGCGTACTCGAATAAAGGGCGATTAGATACACTACACGTACCTTCTTAGATGGAATCTGTTACTCTAGATTTGATATTTTTACTAGTTTTGATGATAATTCTGCAAATTTGAAAAAATCTGCTAAGAAAAATATTTAAAAAATTTTGCCATTAGTCTCGTCTCAGTTACAAATGATTTTAAACGAAAGTGTTTCAGTACACTCGACCCGTCATTGTTTCATGTTTTAGCGTCACCTAATTTATACCTTAAATATTTAATAAATAAGATTGATATTGTGGCCACTGATAGACTCAGATTAATTTAACGTTGATGAGAGGATCTACAGCATCTTTCAAACAACAATGAAAAACTAAACCAACACAACAATGGATTCTTTTTCCTTCACGATTCCTTTGAGAGTATTATAGGGATCAAACGGACGCTTTAAAACATTTTCTATTTGAGGATCCGTCATTTTCCCTCTAAGAATCAAACCAAAATTTCTATGGACCGTCGTTGTTCAATAATGGAAAGGCGACATAAAATTTCTTCTCTATCCAGACATAAAGAGTGGATAATGACGCTATATAAATGCGCTAAAGAACGTACGATTGCAATATAAATGAACGGATCCCAACAACGGTAGTCTGCAATATGTATGAGAAGGCTCGTTTTGCCCATATTGGAAGTAGCCCGTGTCAGTACCTATGTGGTCAGACGAAGACTGCGACAGCATCGGTGCAATAGTTTTTACCAATCCTGTACAGTGTATTTATCATTTTATGATTTCAGATCTATTGTGTAAGAACAATTTTAAAAAGCTAACATTGACTGATAGGTTTTTGACTCCCGTGAGTTTGGAGTAAATGTGTAGAATACGGCTGTAAGATCATCGTATTATCCAAACCCAGATTTTAAAACCTTTGGGTTGCATGGGTTTTCAAAATCTAACACAGTATAAGTTTGCATATTAGTACCTACTTGGCGGTAGACACTGGTGAATTATATCATTAGAAATTATACAGGTAACACAACCTCCAAAATGTTATATTTATCTTTAAGTGGAACTACAAATACATTTCCTATACTTCAACGTACAAAGTCAAAGGTCTTTCTTTATAATAACACTATGGATTTACCCTTAGCTCCTTACTTCAACTTCATTTGAGTCCCTCACTTTAAAAGTTAATCGAGTAAAAGCTAATTACCATTCAAGCAAACTACATAAGTTGGAACCGATCAGCCGTTAGCGCAAACATTTCACCGGTCTGTTGTGACACTTTTGAGTTGTGACCACTTGTGACTTATCTGAAATCAGTGTCACTTATGTGTGATTCATTAACACGTGGGACCGAAATGCTGCCTAGCCAGTTTTAAATCCAACAGTAAACTTGAACTTGCGCACATACAAATTTCCACGAAGGTTTATGGAAATTAAGACATTGACTTTGCTTTGTACCTATGAGTACCTTTACCATTTTAGACACGGTTCGTTAAATAAGACTTAAAAATTATAAATAAGATGTGCATATTTACGAGATGTGTAATTTAACCTGAGATTTATTTATTTAAATACGGGCGAGCATATTTAATAACTGAAAATGTTAAGCACCTTTTTATCCAACTTAGTTCACCGTGTTTTACTTATTACACTAGAGCTTTTATTACATCTAGCTATTAGGTACCTATGTTATTGCGTACTTCAGCCGTTTTTTATAGGGAAAATAACGGGATCGAGCCACGGGATGCTACTAGTTTTAAATATACAGGAAGTAAGTAGCCTTTTCTAACAGATACCACTGAAGATACAGTGGCCGAACTAGAAATACTAGAGTACTGTAATACGAATGTATGGAAAATTAGAATAGAGTTGAATTGGCATTAAACGTGAAAGGGTTCATAACTCAACTGAATCCTTTGTACATATTCACCGATTATTTGCACCGATCATTCGGACGCCTAAATGGATTTAGAAAATTATTTTTTGACGCAAGCACTCAATAACTTAAAATCACAATATGTAAGTCAGTTAACGTCAAGAGAACGAACGAGAAATGGTTAAGGAAAGCGCTGAGCGGATCGGGATGAGTGGAGGAGAGGCCTATGTCCAACAGTGGACGAACACGGGCTGACGATGATGATGAAGCGAAAGCGAATTCTAAGTTTCCGTGACAATAAAAGACAAGAAAAATCGTGACGTCCCGTCCAAGATTTATTGCGAAAGGCCCTTAAAAATGCAAAAGGTTGTTTGTTACTCGAGGAAATCCATTACACGAACGTGATCGAAGTTTATTATTTCGTTCACTATCGAGTGTTTGTGAGAGAAATTGGATTCCGAATGATAATGAAAAGTCGTAAATGACAAATATAGCTAGGAATTAGATTGGATACATACTTAAGTAATTTCAATTAATGAAATCTTTGATTTTGAAATCGAATTATGTAAAATATCGATTTGATAAACAATTACTCATCGAATTGGACAGGTTTAGTTAACATACATAATATCCCCACTAGCAGATCCCCGCGGTTTTACCCGTGTAATTCCCGTTCCCATAATTATTCGCGATTAAAAAGTATCTGTGTGAGTATGAGTTATTCTAGACAATTAACATCTGTATAACATCGGAGTCCGACTAAATACATTTTTAAACTAAAAAAAAACACTTTGTTGAGCAGCAAACAAAACATACCCATATAATATATATGGCAAATGTTTTCGATTATCAGCTTTTATTTTTACCTTATTAATTAATTAATTGGCGAAATCCATGCAGCCGTTTTGAAGATACGTGGATACGTCGCGGCAATAAAGAAATTTACAAACAAACATTGAAGATACGCGCGAAAAATTATACCTTTAAGAAGCTTTAGAATTTAACAAGCAATACAATAATTATTTTGTTACGAAACGCTAAGAACAAAAAAATAATAGTTCACCAGTTTCATCCGCGCAACTTATTACCTTCGTAATTACGTTCAGGCATCAGATAGAAAGCTATCAATAAATCGTGGACCAACAGGATATTACGATACCATAATTATTATAATAATATCCTGCGTCTTTCCGCGTTCAATTACAGCATTCCCACGATGTTGCATCATCTGTTCTTATAATGGATCATTAATAGAAATAGTGATTTACTGGCTGTAGACAATCTACACAGATTTACATTATTTATGATGGATAAAATACTCATTATTGTCCACACCAAAATAAAAACAATTATATTTGAAGAAAACGAATAAACGTGAGGGCGTAAGTTCGAACCCCGCCAGGACCTCTGCGTATTTTTTTTGTGAAGTTAAAGTTTGTTATTACCACTAGCTTTAATGATGAAGGGAAACATTGTGAAGAAAACATCCACAGACGTCATCCGCTAGCCCGCACTTGGCACAGAGTAGTGGTTTATGGCCTTTACTCATTGTGAAAGAAGACCCCGAGTCCCAGCAGTGAAAACATAAAGAAAGCTGCAATGGTATATAATATACGTAAAATACCATTTGGATAACTGTGAACCTTTCTTTATTAGCGCAATGGTTCCGAAGACTATCTCGCATTTAACATGTATTGTACATAAATAGCAGAATCACCAATCCCGTTTTATAATATTATTAAAATAGATAACGTCGAATACAACATTACAATATTAATATAGCTAACTACTGAAAAACGTCACTACTACTATGAAAATAGTAACTTCTGACCAGTTGAACAACATAACAAAAGATTGGAATCAGCTGTCTTAACTATTACGGATCAAGACTCACTTTTGAACGCAGGCGTTACCGCCTTACCGTATGGGTTTTACATTTAATTAATTGTTTCGCAGAAAGTTCCCAGTTTCATTGTGATGGGAAGAAGCTATAAACATTATTCGCAGAAGCCCCAGAACTGGGCTCCTTCGGGCACGTGGACCGACCTCGTGCCACTTCCACGCGAGGGTTATTAATTGACGTACAATACCGCCAATTAACAGACTCCCATTGCAAAATACGTAACCCGTCTAACTTATATGGTAATCGAAAACGTAACAGTTTTAGACGAGACTAACGAAAGGTTACTTAATTACCTGATTTTTGATACTTGCTTCAAGCAATACTATTTTTAACCGACTTCATTAAAAGAGGAGGTCCTCTCTCAATTCAGTTGTATGTTTTTGTTAGTTAAACCTTACCAGATGTGTGAGAAGTGCTAACATAGAAATAAGGTATGATATCGCAAACATTGACTGATGTTTTGTAATTTGTTACATAGTTTTTTTTCGTTAATTTCTTAAGAAATTTTAGGACTTTTTTAAATTAGAACTCATGAAGTAAATATCGTAAAATTAGTGAAATAATATATTTTTACTTCTATTCGACTATATACTTTTGTTATTACAAAAACATACATTTAATACGCCGGAATTGCACAAAAACATAGTCCATTGACAGTTATAGAAAAATGGGATCCAATAAATTACAGACAAAAAAGAGAACGGAAACACAGGGATGGCAGGAAGCAGTTAATAAATCTAACGAAAAAATTATCTAGGTGTGTAGTTCTTTTATATTCGCATCGAGGTGTACAAAAGCCAACAATTTTGTATATACGCCTCCCAGTGTATCGCAGACAATCGATCTCGACTCTGGATCACACGCTGCGCGCGCGCCGCTGTGCTTTGTGCTCTATTGTGCCGGGCATCTGCATAATGGAAGCTTTCCCTCTTTGTATTCGATAAAAAAAATACGGACGTAACGGATAATGTGACGTAAAAATATCCGAGTAAGCTCAGTAAGCAGTTGGAAAATTCAGCAATGATATTAGAGAAAGAGTACTGAGAAACAATTCTAATTATGTTGAAGACTGTAGGAAACATAGTTTCTAAACAAATCTGAACACTTTAAAAAATAAGATATCGATACAAAAATCCCCACTTCCTTCCTTCCTTGAAGCACAACACTCGTGGTGGAATGGCGAACAAAGGGCGGGACTTCCGATCAGCTGCCGGCACCCTCGCCTTTTACGGGCTTCGTCTAATATTAACAACTACGTGTAGTCACATTTAAAGAGAAGCATGTTAAAAAACAGGAGCCAATGATGTTCATTACGTTACAAAAACAGACATTGTTGTTTCAGGGCCAGAGTGATTAATTGCTTGTTATTACGAAACAGTTGAAGTATTCTTTGAAATAAAACTATTTTGAGATGTGATGGAAACCATTCATGGTGCTATAGGAAACATGATTGATATTAAAATCTGACATCATTTGAATTAAATACTTGAAAACTAAAACAAACTATCGTAATGTCTTAGATAAAGAATAATTGACAAACCAGGAAATAAATAATGAATCCAATTCCAAATTGAATTAGTGATAATCAAATAAAATAACCCCACTGATAATGTCGGTCGGACCCTCGTCAATACTATGTACCAAAAGGAACATTTACAATAAATATAACAGATCTCGGTTACTTCAATATTTAAGAAGAGATTGAGTAATTTTTTATGTTCGGAACACACCTTGAAATGAAATATATGATATGAAATAAAGATCTCAGAGCTTTTCGATTTGGCAGCGCCAAAACATTTTTTACGAGTGCACGTATCGGTCGTTTTCCAATTCACCCCATATTTTGCCAATCGTTCAATCTTTTCTCAATATATTTTACTTTTTTACGTTTGCTTTTGTCGGCGTGTTGTTGATGCAAGATATTTGTTGAAAGAATCGATGCATCATAAAAAAAATGCATTTTCAAATTTCTTTCGTTTGCTGAATCTTGTTTGTACACAGAAGGCGGCTGAAAATTTGTCTTCAAATTCCAAATACATCCCATTATTATCGGCGTATCTGATATCAAGTTCAAGTAGATTAGCAATTGCGCCATATGTTGGTAACAGGAGGGGTGCCTTAAATTTATTGCCCGAAGCGAAGCTTATTAGCTTTATTACATCATAAGCACCGGTGAACCTTAATTCAATCCTTTGCACATCTTCAATATTTTTTCCTGCATCCTTAATTAAATTCTGTCTTGTAAACAACGTCGTATGTAATTAGCTCTTTTGATAACGGTTATTAGACACGATGTTGCAATGAGCCTAATTTCTTAACATTTTGTGTAATTTACTTAACTTTTAGTAACAAACTAAGGTGAAAAAAAATTATTGTCCAAACATAATTTCTACTATAGATTAGATAGATATTCTCTTTATTGACACACCAAATAAAAGAAAACACAGGAAAAAAGAACAATACATTTTAAAGTAGTGCGACATTGTGCGGCCTTATCGCTGGAAGCAATTTCTGTGATTAGTATTGTTAATATTATCAGAAAATAGCTTAGCTAGCTGAAACCCTTTAATTAAACAGATTTAATTCTCGAGAGAGAACTGTGACAACTTTTTTTTTTTAAATAAAGAGTGTCGAGACTAGCAGGACATGTGCCTGATGGTAAGCAACATGCCTGCCACATAACAGCACAGTGACACGCAGCTATTGGAACATGAAGAGCCAAAATCATTACCTAGCACCGCACTGCGCTCGTCACCCAGAGATCTAAGTTGTTATATCTCTAAGCCCTGTAATTTCTCTGGAAACATTGCCCTTCAAACCGGAACACAGTAATGTTTGCACATTACTGCTTGGCGGTAGAATAATTGACAAAGGTGTGGTACTTCCCCAGGCGGACTCTGCTAAGAGTCCTACCACTACATAAAAACTGTTACTGAAGAAATTCAATGTGAAAGAGCGTGTTTGTCAGTGAAAATTTAACTCGATGTCCACTAATCAGACCAAATCCGAGTCCACTATAGCTCAGAGAGATGTAGGTACTAGGTGTAACAGTCAACCTTAAACAGTTACACTATCACATAAAACAAATTCGGTTAAAAGGTTTTAAATTGGAGGGATTATAATGTAGACATATCATAAATCAGGTAACATTATCGGCGAATGCGAGTGTTGAAACATGGTATGCCATGGACTAGGCTGGTACGGATTGTCGAAGTCGACGTGAGGGTATAATTAGCGTGGGCCGCTAAAGGTCATTGTCACAGACACAGACTCGATGCTTCAGACAGATTTTAAATAGATCCAATCACCGGAACACTTTTAGATGCATCAAAAAAATGAATCTCTAATTGTTACTAATAGGATTAATTTGCATGCACAATGTACTAATTAGAAAGTATTACGAAACCGTATTAAAGTACATTCGTCAAGATATAAAATTGCAATGTTAGAGGTATATTTGAAAAGGAAATCATGAGTAATGAAGTTGAATTTCTTAATACCGTACGATGGAATATGAGATAACCGTGTGACCGTAAAGTTAGGTAATATGACGTGAACTTTACCGACTTGGAATTAATTTAACCTACCAGTTTCCTTTCTTGGAAGTATCACTATCAGCTAAACTAGCAAACACAAAGTTTGCAGCACAAATTACAAATTAGAAGTGGTAATTAATGTAGTTTAACTTAAGAAAACTTAGTATTACATAAGTGCTTAAAATTATTAAAATATCAAATTCAATACGAGATCCTTATACAGGCCACTTAGTTTCCGGTAAGATACCTAATAATTGCATAAAACAAAAAAAAGCCAAACCCACCCTCATAAAAAACTTATTTGCTCTTCGTAAAGTTCTTTGGTCAACATTGTCCACTAATTTGCGGATTCTTTGGTATTTCATGCATACAAAAGCGCGCATTAGTGCCAGCTACCTGGAAAAGGATTTCTGAGAACTTTTGGACAAAAAAATATCGCTCATATTTGTTGGAAGTTCCCACAATGAAGCCAGACGAGAGGGGTGATCTCAAGTGTGGTTTTTGTCTCCTCTTCTATTTGTAGAGTGCGATAATAAAATAACGCAACTAGCTTTTTAAACGAATAAAAAATATCTATTAATGTTCTATGCCCTTTGGATGAGCATGTGGAGTACATGCGAAGAAACTTTAGAAGTTACTGGCTTACAGCACCCTTGTTCTTTCTAAGCTCCTTCGAGTATTATTTTTCGTAAAATTATTCAAGCATAAAGCATCAGGAACGAGAAGCTTAATCTGAGGCTCAAATTACGTTGCTAAGACCTGCTTAATACGAAATGACTGCAGTCACTCAATAGACTGCAAAACAACACCAAGGAAAAGCGGTATTGAGGCCGAAAGGTGACACCGAAGTTTCTGGATAGATATCTACCTCTATAATAGGTATTCAGGTCTTGCATAGTGATGCATGATTAACTATGCAGTTTTGCAATGCCATTATAACACTAGGGAATTTTGTATTTCCTTATATAGATCACAGGGGAATACGATTTCTAAAACAATTAGGAGGCACAAAGCGTCTGGTTGTGTTTGTTCCCTTGCGAACTGAACGATTACTCAATTCGAGTGAGCACTTAGGGCTGAGCTGCTTTCGATAATAAACACTTAGATATGAAGCTGTAAGTCTTTCCGTCTGCTTCGTCTCGTTAAACACGCAACCCGTATGTACTAGAGAGTTTATTGTGATTGGCAGCTCAGACATTGGCCAGACAAGCGTTGGAACCGTGTGATCGGGTAAAGTTGACTTCAGTAGTCATTAGAAATTGGAACGGAGGCAATTTTACTTTCACTGTCAGCCTCACGACCTGCAGTTTTTTTTTATATTCTGTATGAACATGAATTAAAAGATAATAAAGTCCGACTGCGTCAAAGTAATTTGGATGAGGAAGAAAGTGTTGGAAATGTTTGTCATGTTCATAGCTTATTGCAGTCAAATGATTGACGAACGTGACTGGGGCAGAAATAAGTAATTTGTCGATCATTATCTTCGTGTAAAGAATATCTAGACACAATTTTAAATCTAATCCATGCGCTGTCTTCTTCTTTCTAAGTTTTTCTATAATAAATTGAGTTTTAACATTTAAGTATACACGAATACATTAAATACTTGTAGGTATACACGAATTAACGCAATCTCAGTCTTTATTGGGTATATTTACTTCCTTAAAGACGTTAAACTTTACACTCATCGTAATCGTAAGTTATATTAATATTTGAGATGCGGGTCACGGAAATACTCTATAATCCACTCCCTCCCGTGTAGTACACAAGAGAGTGGGAGAATCGTGATTTATGGTGACAAAGTCAGCCCTAATGCTCTTTAAGGTCACAGCACAGACAAAGATCTGATAGATACAATACTTATTATTCGAGTTCCACTGGGTTTCTAAGTTGATTAAAAAGAGATAAACTCAGTTAACCAATGGGCGGGTATTAGCGTCAAGTAACAAATAAGTCGAGGCCACCTTGAAACTTTGCTTGAGCAACAACTTCAATTTGGAGCTTACGGTTCGATTCAAGTAGAATTAAGTAGACGAACAAAGTAACTTACCAAATCATAGAATAAATAATAACTATAAATGTTTTTCAGACGTTTAAGTTATCGTTATATATATAAGTTATAGTTTAATTATAAAAAATATAATTGACATCCGCACACTTATTCAAGCGCTCGTAAAAAAACTCTCTAATAAGTTAGTAAATTTTCTTTGATTTACTTTTTGTGTATAACTATTTAAGTTATTAAACTTGATTGCGAGTATCTTCTGTGCTAGCCTAAGCTTCGGTAGGCAGCAGAGGCCACTTGAGGTCAAATACCATAGGTTTCTTTAAGAAAAATGAACTTGATTATGTTTTTTGTCGCAGAATATTTGTAATGATGTACCTACTCGAGTGTTTGAACACGACAAATTATTACTATTATCAACATTGTATTATGTGATTCCAAAACCTTCTTTAGATCCCCGTGAACAGGAAAGTGTGTAAGGACTATTATATTTGTAGCCATTGTGAGTGCCATAGGGTCTTCAATTGCTCTGCCCAGTGCCCTGCGATACTAGTACCGGTGTACACGAGGTTGAATGGACCTTCGCATGTGGAGATATATCAACCATGGGAAAAACCAATGCGGTTTGTGTGACTACCGGCCACGATCTTTGTTTGCGATTCCTGCTTAGACACGCCGTGACATTTGATCGGTTGCCTTGTAAACGATTTGAATTTCAATGTAGTGTTGTCTACGATCAATCAATTGATCCCTGAGCTCAATCTACGTGTCATGTTGAACTTATTCGATTGATTGACGTCGGAAAAGGATTTTCTTTCAATACTTTGCATATTCAGACATCTATGGATAATTCAGTGCTTAGTGTAAGAAGTTAGGAGTGTAGGTAGTGTACTCATAGTTCTCATTGTATATTAGTTTTGTCAATAAAGGCGCTGCCCGTTAAAAAATACATCAGGTTATAATCCGATACGTTGTTGTGCACTTCTAACAACACAGCATAATAATTCTTCTAAAATAATAATAATTTGAATAATTTGAATACTTGTAGGTGAAACCTAGCCTAGAATCGTTAGTCAATTTCTTCCGCTACCCAATTAATTTCTACGCCACGTCTCATGAACTCGTTTCTAAGTTACAAAGAAAACTGATAAGAACTCTATCGGGCGACGAACTCCATAATTGCGCAAACTCTAAGTCACCTAAGTATAAAACGTACTACGATTTAACAAAGTGTGGCTACGATATATATTACTCATTCAAAAAGGAGAAATATTTATGATTGGGAAAGAAGGTATGGAACTGCTTTTAATAACAATTTCAGCATGGGTCTTATATATTATTTGAAAAGTTATAGTGAACGATGCTGCGGTATTAAATACTTAAATAATACACAATAAGTAATAATAAATATCGATCTACATTTATTACACACGACACCATACAGCCCTAAAACACTAAGCAAAGCATGGAGGCACCATGCAAAGCCAGATAATTTATATTATTACACATAATACATTTAACACATACATTTTATAATACATAGTAACACCTAGACACAGGACAAATACCGGTATTCATGAAAAATCTTTGCCCTGTGTGGGAATAGAACCCATAACCCACGACTCAGTGAGCAATTTCACTAGCACCTAAGGCACGGGCTAGTCGATTTAATATCCTTCGGAGAAAACGAGCATTTTAATTGTCCTCTACTTTTAGATAACCAAGCGAAATCAGATTATCAGATTACCTATATAAGACTACAAATTTGTTTTGAAAATCGCTAGACTAATCTGCAAATAGAACCCGTATAAATCCACAAAAACCTGTTCTAGGTTAGTACGTGGGACCGAAGTCGCATTATCTAAATGTTCCTGAAACACACTCGGTGCTATGAGCCAGCAATTCGTAGTTAACTACCAAATAAAGAGACCGTAAAGAGACAGACCTCCACGGGACGACACTAAAAACAACACTTAGCTCTTATCGCCAGGTGAAAGGTTGTCCAATGAATTGCACTGTTTACACTCGGGTACAAAATAATGTCGGGACTCGGGACCAGCGCTTCACTCAGCGGCGTTTCCTTGGCGTTTTGTTTACCTAATGCTTTCCTGAACTTTGTTTTCTTTACTATTCACTATTCGTACCTAAAATGGTTTTCGTGTCTGCGTTGACTATGTTGCCAAGACAGCGTGACTTTGGAGTATATTCTTAGCTCGCACAACATACCGCAGATATGTTACATTTAAACATAGGAGGTAGCTTGTGTCGAGTTGTGGCTAGATTAATTTGTTATCAGCTTTATTTTGATAACAAGCTATTTTACAGGCTTGATATACACAACACAAAGGAGAGTTAATACTTACCTACTGAATCTACTGATCTACATTATACTACGAGCACATACCTACGTAACTAACTACTTCAACTAAAGGAATCCATAAGGAATGCATAATTATTGTCTTTTAATGAAATCTATAAACGTGAAAAATAAGTTGATGGTGACTGTCCATCCTTAAACTACATATTGGTCTAAGAGTGTACCTTTTGTAGTGGACTCTTTGTAGAGTCCGTCTGGGGTAGTATCACACTTTTGCTGGTTATTCTACCGCCAAGCAAACATTAATGTGTCCCGGTTTGAAGGGCTATGTTTTCAGTGAAATTACCGGTCATAGAGATAACTAAGGACAATGATGGTGAAGGTATAAAGAATGTCAAAATGGTCAAGGCCACTATCCGTCGGAAGCGTGCCCAACATACTGGCCTCATTACCACGCTGAATGGCAATGGCGAATGGTGGGACAAATAAACGCCAGCATTTTGGTAACGCGGCGCGTCGACTAACGATCGGAAAGGTGTTTGAAAATGAAAAAAAATTGCAAGGTTTCCTATTTATTATAAGCTTTTATTCTATTTCCCCTGTTAATATTATGTTAGTGTGCTGCAAATCTTGCGAGTTAAATTATTGTCACACCTACACGGAAATATACCGAAGTTTTAGGTAACCTTTAGGTTCATTTATCTCAAGATAAATAATGATACAATAGGAAGAAGTTTATGTGAATGAGCTAAGAGTAGAGAATTTCGTCGTACAAGTGCTAAATATCAAAGCGGACAGAATAAGCGTCTCGGTCTGTGGAATTGGATGCGTTGAAATTATCTTGAACGTTTTTATGGTGCGCATCGGAATCTGGGAACGTTTTTTTCCCATCACAGGCCCGTTCGAACGCCCAAACAGGTTTTTAGATAGAGCTCTCGAGCAATGCATCAACGTTTTTGTAGAGCCGGCACATTCAAGGAGTACGAGGTAATGAGGTTTCGGTGCGTTCCTTTCAATGAGCTTAAAGCTTTAGCCCATCAAGCTAGTGAGGCGAAGAGAAATGTCATAGCTGTCAGCAATGAGATGGAAGTCTTTAGAACAACTTGTGAGATCTAGGTAACAATGTTCTTACGCGTTTGACATGGACTTATTTCCGTACTTGGTATTCCAAATATTAACTCAAGGCTTACACGAGTGAAAACCTGACAAATTTTTGAGCAAACTCAAATGGGCATGTCTAGCAATTTTTGGGTCAGTAAGCCAGATAGCTGATATAATAATTTTATAATTATAAATATACACATTTATGACACAAACACCCAGATATATGTATAACAAAATATTGTGTGTCCTAATTCTTTTTCTACACGAAATACTTTCTCAGTTTAGTAGGATGTCAGCGGGAGGACGGTGTCATTGTATTATACCTAGAACTTCAATTTATTTTTGTAATTTTAGCCAATACGTTGACGGCCTCCTTTGGACGTCAGATCGGCACCGCCATGATGCGCCAGTCGCCACTTACACAGGTTTATCGTAGATAAATGGATTTTTCGCTGACAGTAGACATAACAAGAGGAGACGATATTTACTTTCTGTACCAGAAGAACGTTAACGTAGATTGTGGTCAGTGCAAATGAGACAAAGACACATGCTCACTTCTTATTAAAAACTAATAAACTGTGATACCTATGATGGTCGTTTCTGTCGCCACTTAAATTGCAGCAACATTACCTATTTGGGATTTGTTCATTAATGAAAAATAAGTAACAACTACGTTAATTTCATAGTAAAACTATCTCTCTCATATTTTTCTACAAACCTAGTAGACGAAGACTGTAGAATGTATTTTTTTAATAACTTCCTATCGAATGGTGGTGTTTTGATTATGTAAATTGTGCCCCTTATATCTTAAGGCGAATAAATAATAAAGATAGTCTAGTCTAAAGGTTTATTTAGTACCAAGGACGTTTAACGTCCTTGTTTAGTTTATATAACATGACGAAGTCACGTCATTGCATAGGAAATGGAGTGTCCCGCCGCTTAGGTACCTACTGTTCCTCATTTCTAGAACAGTCGCTGCACCTCAGTCTGTTCTCTGTACTCCAAAACTAAATGAATACAGCATTCTTCGAGAGTTTCAACGTTTCTAAAGATAAACTTCAGTTGAGTTTAAATTCATTAATCAAGTCCAGATAACATTAATTGAGCTAGCGGTTCATTCAATTTCGGATTTCGGCCGATATCAGTGTCGACAGGGTTATCAATCTTATCTGTATATCATTCTCAATTCCTATATATCCCAATAATTATGGGGTTATCTAAGTAGGTGTTACTTTTAGGTAATAATACCTATTAGGTAGGTATAGAAGTGTCTACTAGGTAACCTATGTTATTATTGTGTGTTCTAGGTATTTTACCATGTCTAGCATAGAGGTAGAATGGATACCTAACAGGTATGTCTCTAGTTGCTAAGTTGAGTAAGTAAACTTAAGAATGGTTAGTTGCAGTCAGGCCTTTATTGTCACTTCTGTTTTTGGGAGCGCTCTAAGTAGGTACCTACCTACCTACCTACCTACTTAATTCACGAAATTCGTAACTTCATATACATACCTACCTAGGTAAGTACCAAATTTTTGTACATCTCACTTATTTCAGATTTTATGGCAATTTCTCGGTCTTTTTGAAATTTCCTTTGAGCGCACTGAGTGCCCACACAAATAAAACCCTGGCTGCAGTGATCAGGTTAGTTAAGCCATTATAGGCGTCTCAGGCGTCTGCCACTCATAACGTTTCGAAGCGTCTAAAACGTTTATAAGTGTTCGTTACTAAGTAAATCTTTCCGTCTGCTAGTCTCAGGGTTCCTCAAGCTGTCCACCCTTTTTCCTGCAATTAGACTGACTTCGTGGCTTAGTAGATCGGTAGGTACCTAGCCTAGATATACTAGGCCTAGGCCTAGGCATAGGTAGACTAGGTAAGTCTGCCTGCCGAGCCGGATGTCTTGGGTTTCATTTCCACTCATGACAAATAATTCTGTGATAAAAATACAAATGTTTGATCTGCGTTTGGGTGTTTCTACTTTTCGTAAATATTTACAAGTATAAAGTATTGAATAAGCTACCTATCTGGTACTGCAAGCTTTGCTTAGTTTGAGGCTTTGAGGCTAGTTAGAATTGTGCGAGGAAAGTCCAACCATAATTATTTATTTCCTATTTATTAAACCTTAGTATTATGAACTTTTCCATTTAGATCTTATAGTGACTGCGATAAGTAATCGGCGTACTTAATCACAGAGCTAGGTACTGGGTGAAATAATAGAGCTCACACAGCACACCTACTACCTTTTGTAAACTAGGTACCTACTAGGTATGTAAAAATGAATGGCAACAAATACTCACGGACTGTAACTTTCTTGGGGTCATACTGAATGACGATTTCATTTATTTTGTCGATCTTCCCTTGTGCCACCTTCGACCGCTCCGATATGCCTTGCAGCTGCGCGGTCAACTCGCTAAATATGTCCTCGGCAAGAAGCACGAGGGATGCGAGTTGTCGCAACGCATTGCTCAGCGTACAGTTTGTCACGGCTTGAAGCTCCTCATCAGAAACCTTCGGTTTCCCATCTGCGTCACGTAAACTGGTCCGAGACAGAAATTTCGGCTCCACCACTCGCTGCACGAAAGGCATCTCGGTAGCTGTCCCTCGACTTCACTCGCCCATCCCGCGCGAATTAAACGTAATTCATCCATTCAACACACCATCACAAAAAACGTCAGGTAACCGCCACTTTGAATTAACCGACATCCTGACCGGTGAACTTTCACTTATCAGCGGTTTCAAACTCGATCGAAATGTTTTTGGCGCGCTTTTATCGTA
Source organism: Ectropis crepuscularia (assembly GCA_963693475.1). Lineage (NCBI taxonomy): Eukaryota > Metazoa > Arthropoda > Insecta > Lepidoptera > Geometridae > Ectropis > Ectropis crepuscularia. Next base: position 13,230,105 of record OY856346.1, read on the forward strand.
AGGAACAAGTTTTAGTTCATGAGAAAGTACAATAAAAGTTATGAAAACTTTTTAGAATCACGAAAACGCGCCATAATGTTTTTAAATAACGAACGTAACACCTCTTTCTCACGCAGCTGCCACACGAGTGACGGGTTGAATGAAATTAAAAGTGCTGCCAGGAGGGAAATTTGAATCACCCACCTTAGCCGCCGGCTTGTGAATAATATGGTATGGGTTACAGTTTGATTGGTCCACATATTACACTTTGGAGTACTGTTTGGAAACCAGACTTTAATATTCCTTCATTTAAAAGATAAACACGAACATCGATATCGTCGTGAAAAAAATAATCAAATGTGAGCATGTTGATGACAACAGTTATGTATCAAATATGCACTTTGTTTTTTATACCTAATCAGCTATTATTCTATAGGGTTGTGAGATATTTATCATCATTATTAAAAAAAACCTTTGGGTTATATTCAATGACTTTGACCTTAAAAATCAGGAACATTTATTTTTAATTTAGGGCAACATTACTTCAAGTGTTATTTGCGCGTCATCTATCGGATTGTTGTACAACTTTTCACGGAATGTTTTGAACAGTGCACGTGAATTTATCTCCACAGCAACATTACATCATAATTTTACCATGCGTTGAAGTAGTATAACGGTTCTCCAAGAGATGTCACTTTTGTAAATCTAAAGAAAAACTATCTGCAGAAATTGAAGAAAGATACCATAAAATTAGAATTACAAAAAAATCAATAAGTTTTTAGGCATTATATTTTTTTTTGTATTTTTATCATCATCATCAGGATAAAACGTCTACTTAACAGTAACATCATTCATTCATTCCTACACGAGTAGGTACCTACAGAAAAAATGGCTTAAAATAAGGGATAAAAATAAGAGTAGGGTAGGCTTTTTTGGAACTATCCATTCCAATAGTCAATGTACTCGTATCCTCTTACTGGTTTTAATGAACGGTTGTTGCGAAATCTTAAATAAGAGCATACTACTTACTAGATGAAATCCTATATTCATTGTTCACTATTGACCGACATAATATATACATGGACGGCATGGACGCACATAAAAGTACAGATAGTATAATATAGAACCTGTTTATTTTTTTTGAGTCGGTTGAATGCTAAGAAATAATCACTTATCAATAAATCTGAATAGTAGCAATCTTAGTAAAAAAATCCACTACATTGGCAACACTAGTGACTAGTGACTTCGTGAATTGCGAACTATACCTACTCCGCGCCATCACTCGTTACCATACGTTTTTGGCGCCACTGACGTATTTCACAACGATTAACGAAAGCCGCAGTTTAAAAACAACGAGTTTAATAATTTCGTCACAGGACTTCAGTGTTGGCGCGTACTTCTAACCAGAATAGTTTATAAAAATGATTCAATCTTTGTAGAAATTCTTATGAAATCAAAAATCTCTTATTGTTTCGTATAATAGACGAAAAATTTGGTACCATTTTGTTAAATAATACAGCATCATGGTCGTATTCTCATAGAAAATTATCGTCCGATATAACCCTTCGTTGAGTGCTTCTCGCGGTGCTTGCGGGGAAGGAAGCTTGAAACTGGCGGGGGGTGGGGAGTGTCCGTTCTATCTGTATTATCTATTCTATGCTTAGGGGTAAAAATAAGGGATGAAAGATGAATGGACATTTCTTCATTTTTGAAGCTTGAAACTAATTTTTAAGCTTTTAATTTGAGTTATAAACTTATAAATAAACACGACATTCAAAATCTATAAAAAATTGCCAGGAACTGCCGATAGAAGTGAAAACTTTTAACTCAGAATTTGATAGCTTACCTTGGAAACTATACGGCTGTACTATAACTATCATGGCATGGCCATCTAGAAATCCATCAGCAATCAGCATTTCCCATTGGCTGACGCATTTCTAGATGGCCAATGGCCATATGGTCCCGAGTTTACCCAAAGATTTCTTATCATACCCGAGCGTGACGCTAGAATTCAATTCACAGCCCACGAAAAATCTGTCTAGGCGCGCCTAAAGAAGTTTTCACTTCAAAAATTAACCTTGAATTGTAGGTGTAACATTACTAGATGCAACAAAGTATCGTGAAAAGTTAGTTACACAGCTGGGCGCAGCAAGCATTGTATAGCAAATTGTTCTCTGTAAGTCAACTCTAAAGGATGGTTTTTGACTGACTGAATTCTGTCGACTAAATTTAGCCAGGTGTAATAATGAAGCCTTTTACTTTTTCACCCATGTGTAGGTACCTAACTCATATCTGTCATTCTGAAATTGTCTCCTTGATTTAGTAAAGATTTTTTTACCCCTCAGTTGAGACTAATTTTAAGACAAATTGTATTAATTGATTTCACTAGTTTTTTTTATACTGCTGCCGCAAAAATGTTTAGATGATAAAGCTTCACTAATGATAATGTTTTGTCAAAACTAACCTCAAAATTCTTAAGGGTAGATTCATTTTTTTTCACATGATGAGTGATTGTCTGATTGTCGGGTTAATAGGTTTACAGTTTACACTTGACCGCCATCTCGCCTGATGTTAAGCGATGCTGCTGTCCACGATGGAGCGCGTTTACCTAGAAGAAAGCGATTAACTCTCGATTTGAAGACAGAAAGATTGTTACCATCGGGAAAATCCCGCTCAGGCTACGCATTACACAGCCTAGAGGCTTATTATCACAAAAGTAGTTGTGTTGCATGTTTTCGTGGTGTCGATAAACACTAGGGCCTAGAGCCGTCTGAGACAACTGCCCCTTTGAAAAATGGGTTTTTGTAGTCCCTTCATTCTCCAGAAGAGACCATAATAAAACACTTAGTAGCACAAAAAATATTGCATTACATTTTTAATGTAACAAAGCATTAATGTATAACCTTACGTCCATTATCATTACATAGGTATAACTTAGATTAAATATGAGTAAACGAGTATGTGGCTATTAACAAAACTGGGTAAGTTTATTCTACTAAGTATAGTAACATTATGTCAATTTATTACAATATTTTATGTCATTTAAAAGAAGTTAATATCGAATGTATTATTAGTACTACGGCCAAAAATTAAGATTATTAGTACTTACCTACGTTTACATAAAATTGCCTTAGATCAATTAAGCGTAAGTTACACAAATATTTGTGTCTGATGTCACGAAGTCCAACCTTTTTAATTGGAGTAAAAATGAACTCAAGTTTGATTTAATTTTTACTAAAGTAAAGATCAAAAACTGTTTTAAGTTTGAGACCGTTTAGCCGAGTCAATGTTGGTAAAGTGGTAGAGCCCTTTGCTCTTTATAATGCCGTGTAGAATAATCATTTTCAGAAATTAATTAAAAGAGTACTGTTTCTTACTTCATTACGCTGACTGCAGATAATTATAACAATTATCTACGTTTTTTATATTTCTAAAGTTATACTTACCTTATACAAATATTTAGCCTCACTATTTGCTTTCACATTTTTTATTTATATTACAACAACGCATTAAGCATACATAATACAACTTATAAATACTATTAGGTAGCGTTTACTTTTAAGCTGATATAGGTACAGTGTAACGCACACCATAGATTGCCATTCAATGCCAAATAAGCCCCGGTTAAAATGTGCCCTCGGATTCCTAAATACAATTTTGTATGGTACAACAAGACTTTTTATTACTTGATCCGCGCCTCGTTGCGAATCTTTAAATAACAGTACGCATTGTATTGGGCGCTTCAAGACAAGAACAAAAAATATTGATAGCCGCGCGAATATGAAGAGTCTACCAAACGGCTTTTGAGTTAAATACAGGGTTATTGGTAATCAGCCTGCATCCGTTTATGGGGATGTTAAGTACATTAAATATGTTAACTTTTTTCTACAGTTAATAAACATTCGTTTATTTTTTTTCTCATACAAAATAAAACAAAAGTTTTATTTGCCCGGTCTAAAAGCATTAAACTCGTAACAATTCATAATACGAGCGCGCGCGCTCTTTAACACTCGATAAATTATGTTGCGAAGTGTTTATTCAGTGGAATAAACACTAAACAGCCGCTAAACAGTGCTAGAGAGGACAACAAACACTATTTCTTCGGGATATGTATTTAGTAGTGGTAGGACTCTTAGCAGAGTCCGCCTGGGGAAGTACCACACCATTGTCAGTTATTCTACCGCCAAGCAGCAATGTGCAAACATTACTGTGTTCCGGTTTGAAGGGCAATGTTTCCGGAGTCCTACCATTACTAGATACAAATTGCTCAGATAATCTTATATTAAAAATGTGAAAATCTAAAGATTGACACAATCTTGTTTGTGGTTAACGACTCCGACTCCGTGTCGGAGGAGAATACTGACGAACATACAAAAAAAAAAAAAAAATGTTTTCGGAGAAATTACAGGGCTTAGAGATATAACAACTTAGATCTCTGGGTGACGAGCGCAGTGCAGTGCTAGGTAATGATTTGGACTGTTCATGTTCCAATAGCTGCGTGTCACTGTGCTGTTATGTGGCAGGCATGTTGCTTACCATCAGGCACATGACCTGCTCGTCTCGTCACCCTTTATTTAAAAAAAATATATATTGAGTTTAAACAAAAGTTGTTTGTTTAAATATGTATGACTGATTTACCAGTAACCCTGTATATGGCAGTAGTTTAATCATCAAGCCTAATGGCAAGTTTATAATTATTAGAGATGGGCCGAGTACTCGGTTGATACTCGGTACTCGGCATACTTGGCGGGTTTTTGATACTCGTACTCGGCCTCGGTACTCGGTTTGAATGCCAAGTATACTCGGTTTAAGAAAAGCAATATATTTAGGTAGGGTCTCTGCCTTTTCACCGAAATTTATTTACAGGGATGCCATTTTCATTTGGAACAAATATTATACAGGTTGATGGTATTATTGGAGTATTTTTTTCATAATTATTTTTCTCATGTTTGTGCTCTGTGTACTGAAACAAAAGCGATTTGGTTCTGCCACTTCGCCGGCCGCTGCAGCGGAATGCTCGCTTCGCTCACTTGGCTTGTGCGTTGTTGGTCACAGTTCTAACCTAACCAAACCGATTCCTTTCTATTTCACCTTAACTTCATTCCGAACTTTGAAATTTTGCAAATGTGTACATATGTTGGAGATTTCTGTGGTTATAATATTACATGTAAAAATAATTTATTTTCTAATATAATATAAATGTACAAAAGGGGACTGATCCACAGACGAAATGTTATTTGCCTAAAAATTGTTTGGCGTAGTGAAAGATTTGGTAAATAATAAGTGCCTTGAACGTAATGAGTCATTATAAAAATCTGTTTAAAAAAAATCTGCCAAATGAAACGTTGCCATACAAAAAGTTGACAATCGTTACTTGTCCTAGAGTGAAACCTAGACGAACCGTTGGTTGGCCAGTGATAATCGGCCAAGCACTTTTCGGCGAAAAGGCAGTATCCCATTTAGGTAGATATAATTAAGCTAACAGTTAATCAAAAAGTATTTTTTACTAATTTAGGAAAGCTTTGATAATCTCAATCAATAAAATCAAAATTATGCTAATTAATGAGTAGAATGGTAACCTGTTTGTACTTGTTCACGCGCGCGAAATGGGAATTTGATTGAACCGAGTTACTCGGCCGAGTACTCGGTTGAAAAAAAATGGAACCGAGTAATACTCGGTACTCGTTACTCGGCAAAAGTGTTACTCGGCGCATCTCTAATAATTATCTATCTATACAATCGAAATAATACATAGATACCATTTAGGAGTTAGAAGTCAGTTTTGCAGTGGTAGGACTCTTTGTTGAGTCCGTCTGGGAAAGTAGGTACCTGTCCCACACGTTTGCCAGTTATTTTACGCCAAGCAAGCGCAATGTTTCTCGAGAAATTTCAAGACATAGATATATTATTTAGTTTTATATTGAATGTAATTTACGATATTTTCGATAATCAATCAAACAACCCGGAACGAGTGCATCTATCACGGTAGATTTTTCGTCATAAGTCAGTTCAGTTGAAAACCGAACCGAGTTGAAAGGGTACCTACATAAAATATATTTTACATCTGTTTTGTATAATTATATAGCTTGTTTTGAATACCGATCGTTTTGTGTCTTTAGTGTCAAATTGCTCAGTACATAAACATTCGCAATACATTGTACCTATTGCGCCCGCTTGAACAATTTTTTTCAAGATGCTTTTGAAATTGCATTATCAGAATCTATTTTTCTATTTAATTGAACAATATTCACAAAAAGTGAAACGGGTTAGAAGCTTTAGGACTACATTACGGTAAACAAGCTTAACAAAAATTTTAGAACTATAATTCCCTATTAGATTGATTTTCTATATAATGACATGTCGAACAAGACATGCGTCTGATGGTAAGCAACACGCCTGCCCATACCAGCACAGTGCCAGGTAGCTATTTAACTTGAACACGCAAAATCGCTACCTAGCGGCACTGCCCTAGATTTACGATATCCGTGGGCACAGTACTGCACTACTTTCAACGGTTAACATACACGTATTTATCTAGTTTACTATTCAACAAGTTTCTTCGAAAAACATCTAACGCTATACAAATTCATTTGTATAAAATCAATATATGACTACTACACAAATATTAGGTAGATAGTATAGGTATTATCGTCTACAAATTATTTATTTACCGACAATTTACATGTCATATTTTTTCGCTAATCACAGTTAATTATATTACACAGATATAGTTAATTATGAATTAAAAGTAGATAAATAAAACTTATATTTCTTACATATCAACTTAAATTTAAAAATAAATTACAATTGTTTATTTTATTAATTATTATTTACGTAGTTTAAATACTAATTTATACTACTAGCCAAATCCACGCACTGCAAAAATTTTGTCTACAATTATTCGATTTAAATAATAACGTAGGTATATATACAACACAATGTTGTGTTATAAAAATGTAAATAATATTGGTATACGCCCATGATATCATATAATTTACTAAAATACAGAGTATTATTGTAATGTACTTAATCATTAATTTTCTGAAATAGGCATTGTAATAACAATAAAACTGCAATAAGAAAGTTATTTGTAGTAGAATACTTACGTATCATTGATTGGATATATTGTTTAAAAAACAATGAAACTAAGTACTTCAGTAGCATATTATTTTACTGCATAGGTACTCTACGACGTCAGAAGAAATGCATGAGTTCAATAAAAAAATATTACCTATCATTATTACCAATACTGCAAAATAATTGATTAAATACATGAATGATTTGATTATTTATTCATCATTCACCTACCCTAATCCTAAGTATATGTGGGCTAGGTACAACAACAGGACCGCTTTTCTTTCATCTAAATCTTTTAGATTTTTTTCACTAAAAATAAAAGCGGTACTGTACGTCTTATAATGTACATATATGAGATATTATTGCACATAATCTGACTTTCAATGTGTTATGGGTTACCTTATGGCATAGTAGGTCACACTAAATTGAAAATACCACAAATATTTCTAACTAATGAGTATACCATTATGAATAAATTGAGTAAGTAAGTAATAACATTTAAGAATACACATTCTATTTATCTTTGAACACATATAATGGCATTCAATTTGCTCAATCATACAAATGTTACAGCTCTACAAATACTTCAACGGGAAAGGTTATAATTATCATATTAGTGGATTATATATTAGTTGAAACATCACACAAGCATGTAAATGTTTTTGGATATAATATATGGGTAAAATAATGTCTATGAAACATGTAGAATTGTAGATATACGACCCCTTACATTTAATAATTTTCAACAAGTATATAGATGGACCCATTATTGCAGGCAAGTAAAACAGTTACATTTTAAGAAAAAAACTAAAAAAACAGTATCCATTTGAAGTATCGCAGTATGGCTCGACGACAGTTAAAAGTGATTGGACGAAGGAAGCTCAGGACTGGAATAAGGGCTCCTACACAAAACTGCGATGCGATGCGACGCGACGCCGCATCGGAGGAAAGGCTCCACACAAAACGCAAAACTGCACTTTGTGTAGGAGCCCTAAGTGAAAAGAGTGGTGGATATTTGCTCTGCGATGGGACAACTGACGTTGCTTAAAAAGGTTAGCGCTTGATTACGTAAAGTTTGATATTAAGACAGGCTTGATAATAACGTGGTGTAGGATGTACCACGCTTAGTAAAAGAAACCTGTTTATCCAAGAATGAAGAATAAATTACGAAAATCAATCACCCGTTGCAAGAATTCAACAAATGTAATGAGAGCTGGTTGCCCGGGAGAGATTGCTCTCAGCAATAAAGCCACCGCTTGTGGCACTAGTGGATAAATGTTTTACTGTAATATTTCTGTTTATGTCACAATAAAGACTTTTCTGGCGGTATAACTAAATTTTGTATCAAAAGCACGCAAGTACTAAAATTAAACTCAATTTATAATGTATCTACCTAGACCATCTCTATGGTTAGTGAAAATTATCCAAAGTAATCCTTCTGGATACGTTATAACAAGAATAATATAGTTTACTTGCTATGTATAAGAGGCAGTCGTAATTTTATAAGTAGGTACCTTCGAATTGTTTGGGAATATAAATTATGTTCTAGATTATTAGATACAGTATAGAGTATAGATATTGATATCAAAGTATTATCAAGAGCTTTAAGTTATTTAGTGGATATGAGAAAGTTAGATATGTCAGGTTACAAATCTGATATTATATATCTTAATTAATGATAATATAATACAGTTTAGTTTAGAAAACGGTACAACAGATTTAAAAACCGACATGAAAATTGATAAGCCAAAGTAATAAAAAAAAACATTGGTAGGACGTATCAATAGTTTCCTTAATAATGACCCTTATTGGATATTGCAATTTGCAATATATCTACCTACATACATACATGTCATTCAGAGCGGATCGATTCATTCCATAATTGATTTTTGTCTTCTATTGTGGACTAAGAGCCCATGAACCCCAGATCTTCGATATTTTATAAAAGCTGAAAACTTGCCAGCGCATGCTCCCAACTCCCAACACAGGTAAGAACGCTGGACCATTATGAAGTTTGGATTATCTTGGCTTTGGCAGATAAACGGTACTAAAGGTGTACCTATGAAAAACCGATCTAAATTTGTCAAATTGTGAAGCCTGATATTTTGGTTAATACCTTCAGAATATTATTAAAAATCACACCGATAATTGCCAGACACTTAACATCGTGGTAAACACTTGCCAAACACCCGTGTTGTGTTAATGTCCATGTAATTATAATTCTACTTGCGTCATAATTTGCGCGCTGATTTTTATACATAATACTTGGGTAACAATTAGCAGTCTAATTATCATAGGCAGCCCACTAAAAGTTCCCAATGCTGGGACTCGGGGCCTTAGTACCGTTTATCTGCTAAAGCCAGGATGACCCAAACTTCATAATGGTCCATCGTTCTTACTTGTGTTAGGAGCATGATCTGACAAGTTTTCAGTTTTTATAAAATAACGAAGGTCTGGGGTTCACGGGCTCTTGGTCTATTGTATAGTTAGCTTTTTCAATACATTTTTAAATGTTTTTTATACGTTGTTAGCATTTCATCAGAGTTGATTTCTCGCACTATGATACCTAATTTTATATTTAAAAACTTACATTTTTGACAACAGATCACATAGGACAGATGTAGGAACGCCGTTTTTTTTACAACTGGTCTTAAATCTTCATTCCGTTCCTTCTTCTAAATGATTATAATTATTTATTTACTAATTTGAAGCATCACTATTAACACACTTTCACTGCGATCGCCCGCGTAGGCAAGGAAAATATCAACAAAACAGTTTGGAAAGGACGAGTACACGTACAAGTTAAAGCTAATTAAATCTTATAATAACCAAAGTCCAATAAATGAGACGCGCAAATAAATCGAGTACTCGTTTCTTCACCGTCACAAGACCCCTACCAATCTGAACCACCTTTGGAGTTTTTGAAGAGAGCGTTGGAAATGTTAATTTTTACATTAGCTTACACAGTTATGATATAAGGCTTTACTTATAGCCGAGTCGGTAGTCCTGGGTTTGAACCCCATCCACAACAAACAGCTGTGTGATGAACACGTAGATAGGTTTATTCTGTGTATGTGTATCATAACTGTGCAATTAAAACTATATTCGCACTACATCAGCTAACTGGCTTTTATAGTGCAAGCTTTGCTTCGTTTGCGGCTGTGCCATCAATATTTAATTACGAATTTAAACAAAGTATTTTACCGTACACACAAACACAATCCATTATAGATTTCTTTTCACGTTTCAATGTTAAATTTTTCGCAATGTGCATCTGTAATTTTCATTCTCTCACGAGATTTAACACAAGGTATCCGATGTAAAGCTTGATTTGTTTGATATAGTAGTTCTCTTCAAAGGTTCCAAATGCCTCGGTTCCCGAAGGTTTGCAGGGCTAGCGACGGGTTGACCGCGTGCGGTCAGTGAAGGAGCCTCTCATCTATTTGCGCACCCCGCGCTATGGGTCGACCTCGTGGCACACCTCCATGTAATCAGGGTCGTGCATTATGTCCTTGATCATGTCTTTGAGCATCGTGTACCGCGGGAACATCGGGTACACCTTGGAGCTGACGTAATCCGACTGCAATTGAGAAAAACAATGTTAATTTCTAATATTGAACGAGTTATTTCACTTCAGATGACGAAAACTTTCATTAATAATGTCCCAAGTTTAGTAACTCAAATCAAATCAAAAAACTTTTATTAACCATAATACATTACATGCATTGATACAGTTGTACCTGTTAACATATAATTAACAAAATTTCATAAAATCGAACAACATGACTAAACTTTGATTAGTAGATAGTAGGGACTAAATGTTTGTTACTCAAACCATTGATATCAATGAAGCGTAGAATTCAATAATTAATCTGTAACAATCGCTAAATTATTGAGAACTCAACTTGTTTTTTATATATCGCTATCGATCTTGAATCTATAAAAAATCAGTAGTCGAAGAATCAAATGAATGTCGGTGTCTCCGTATACATAGCTACGATTGTGTATGTTTGAAAAATACAACTCTTTTACGTTTACTAGGTGCACTGTTTTGATATATTACACATTTTGGAGTGCTTACGCCAAGCAGTCAAGACAATAAACTTAAACTTGTTTATTAGATTTAGACTTCGTGGACATACATGTCTATGTTTTAATATACTTTGTTTTAATATTGTCCAGTAAAATAATAATAAATATGAATTACTAGCTGTGCCCCGCGGTTTCACCCGCGTCTATTTGAGGAAAATCCATACTAAAATATCCATTGCTGGCCACTTTATTACGTTTTACGGAACCCTAAAAATACGTAAATAAGCAACAATGCATTGTTGTATAGTGCATTCCAGTAAGCTGTGTAGAAAACCAAAACAAACCAAAAAAAAGGTGATACCATAACATAAACATCGTTTAATCTTAGTATTTTTATGAAATTGCCTTAAAATATTTTTCACATATAGGATTCGACTTTATTGCGATTTTAAATACCATATACTTAGATTTGTATTGATCAAATAATTCTATACTATCTTATTTTAAAAGTTATAGAAAGTAATGGTAGGATGATAGAAATATGATTTTAAGTACTAGCAATTTGATCTGTGTTTCTCAAACTCTCAATGTTGCATTCAAGACATTTATACTTCTTTTCATCAAATTATTCTTATTAAGGACGCGCCTATTTTTCTAACATACCCCTCTCCTGCCCATATTGTAAAAATGCCCATTTCCATTATATTCAAGTATGGATTAATTTTACTCTATTTATTTTTGTCATTAATTTGGAATTTTTAATTGTAATGTAATTTGATTTTAATGTAATGTATTATTTGATTTTTATTATAATGGGATCTTAAATTGACGTCTGTTTTTTTTTTAAATTATTAACTTGTATTGGTAATATTTGAATATCTTGAATATTATGACATGTAACTACTCGTTATCAATAAAAGAGTAAGAGTATGACTAAAGAACTCCGAGAAAAAGGTTTCTTGTGTGGTAACGAGTTGAGAGAAAATCGCAAACCTCTAAATACGTGTTCCAAATTACGCTGTTTACTATCAAAAGCTTGTATAATTTTCACTCTAAAATGCCATAAATTTTGTGTTATTTTGATCGAAACTTTTGTATGTGTTTCCAGAATATTACATCATAGTGTTATTTATTTATTTATTTTTATTTATTGAATAATAGGCGAGCAGCATTAGCTGATATGCCTATATCTCAGTGTTGAAGTAACAAATTATAGGTTAAAATTATTTTGTCTTTAACTATCCATTTTTCCAATCTGATCTTGAAAGAGTTTAATGACTTTGCAGAAATAACATCCTCAGGCAACCTGTTCCAGTTGTAAACCACTCTGTTGCTGAGGATGTGATGTGCAGTGTTTGTCAGTGATGGTGCGTGGGACAACTGGGACTTATGACGCCGACTGTCTCTCTCATGCTCCTTTAATCAAATGTTATGTTATGATCAGTTTTGGGTAATACGAGGACAATTTGAACGAGATTTAATTATTGTTAAAAATAAAATGAACGTTTTCATATAAGGAAACATCTAAATTACTTTTCTAAGTCACTGGTTCTAGTGTTACATTCTTCTCCGAACTCAAATGCTTTGCCTTTCCTTTTTTTACGTGGGGGGAAATAAATGTACGTATGCCCGCCATACTCTCATTATGAAATGAAAGGAGATCTCCATCTACCCTCATTTGGGCTTCAAAAATCGCAGGGTGACCAACACTAACCATATCAGGTTTCTCCAAACTCAGTGCGCTATGCACACATTTATTTATTAGATGATTCCGCGACGCCGATAACCGTAAACCGGGTAGTTTTCGGTTATTGGCAGCGTGGTCATCGCGTCGTAGTTGAAATATATACCTATGTTTTTTATTTTCCAATGCTTCCCGAACCATTCTTGCGTAGTAATGACATTCGGTAGATAGAACCTTCGGATCGTGGATCTCGATCCAATGACCAGTTTTAGCATCAATCAGATGTTCAGCAATTGCAGATTCTTGTGTCTGACGATTTTTACAGCGACAATGTGTTGATTGTTCCAAGTCCCAGCAGTGGGAACATATATTTGGGTGTTTATGATATCCATACATATATATTTAGCCTTGTTTTGCGACGAAAATTTAAAAGGGCAAGCAATGAAAGGTACTACAAACTATCTTGTAAAACAAAGGTTGAGAAATGCTGGTCTGTCATATTGAGAGTGACATTGGTTTGTTTACCTTTTATTCACAGAGAATTGGAATGAGGTATAGGACAAATTTGATTACTTCAAATGACACAAACTTCAAATGTAGACACGCGCCGTCACAGACTTCAACGACCAAAGAGAATTTAAATTCACGGAACTAAAGCTCTCGAAGAGAAATATTTTTCCCCGTTTTCTTTACATTCTTCACTCATACTCCGTACCTTTTGATAGTAGCGTAATGTTATATACCCTATAGCCTTCCTCGATAAATGGAGTATCCAACAAAAAAAGAATCTTTCGTATCGGTCCAGTTGTTTCCGAGATCCTAGCGTTCAAACAAACAAACTCTTCAGCTTTATAATATTAGTATTAGTATAGATTTATTTACCTTTAGTTCTCTGATTAGATTTCTCAGTCCAGTATATTTCTTGAGCAAGCGATACAAGTCGTTAGTCATTTGAGTGTTTTCAGTTTCTATCTGGGACGTAGTCATATCTGAAACGTTTCAATTAAAATTATTAGCTTCGTTTTGCTAAACAATTGTACCAAAGTTGCGAAGGTAATCACCCGAAGGTTGAAACAATTTTGTTTACCAACACACCTGTAATATAACGGAGTTAAGAGTAAACATAGTCGAGAATTGCCTGCCATCCGTCGACGCCTTCATACAGGAGTAATTCAATTTAATGCTACTAATTTCACCATGAACGTAGGTAAAGTACATAAAAGCCCGTATTTCGTGTCGGCACGGTTCTGGGGCTTAACTCATTTTATTGTTTGTGCTTAATTCGTGCTTAGGACAGGGTTGGCGGCGCAACCGCCACGTTGCTTAATTTCGAATCGAAAACCCCCACACCAATTTATGTAACAAGTGAAATTTATTAAGCGAAAATATGAATTAAAACTGATACTTCCAGAAACAACGGACGCAGAAATCTAGATTATAAATCAACTTTTTTATTGCTGCCACGGAGTCATAAAAACTCGGAATTCGCGTTACTAAATTGAAACCGTGAACATAAATGTTAATGAAATTATGTAGGATCTCTTGGAAATATTAGAGTACTGCTTGCTGGATAAGTGTCTGCATTTCTAATGCAATTTATGTCTAGTGTAAGTGCAGTAAGCCAGTTAGAACCCAGGGATAAGCCCGCCACAACTCACGTCTCAGTAATTATCCTCTTTCTTTTTGTTAAAATCACTACAAAGGGTTGCCTCATCGGCAAGGGAATGTTAATTAGAAATGCAATGGTTTTGTAATCTTCTAACGAGATTCCCGAGCGAATGTTCCAAGACAGAATTTGGCCTTCCGCCAATTTCGTTTAAGCCTGTAGCAAGCACCATGAAAGAATCGTCGGGTGCCCTTAACGGAGGAAAGCAATTAATCTGGTTTAGCTTTATTGCTCCGGGTATTCGGTCCTTGAAGTCAAATCAGATTTACCTAGACACCGCGTCTGTGCCTTCGGTGTTAGTCTGTGACAGTTTAATTAAAATCGATCTTGTGGGGTTATGGAGCAGACAGGTCGAATAGAACGATACCACATGTCTAAGATTGTTCAAATTGTCATTGTTCCATTTAAACTGTGAGTTTTAAACATCTGAGGTTTAAACATTAAATAGACACAGTTCTACATATATTTTTATATTTGTTCTACGTGACTGGCCTCGTGGCTTAGTTGGTAGTAGCTCTGCCTGCGAAGCCGAGGGTCGTGGGTTCGATTCCCACCCAGTGCAAATATTTGTGTGATGAATTCAAATGTTTGCACTGTGTCTGGGTATTTCTATGTATAATAAGTATGTTTTTAAACTATATAAGTATTATATCAGCTATCTGGCCGCCATCATACAAGCTTTGCTTAGTTTGGGGTCAGATGGTGTTGTGTGTGAATTGTCCACCAATATTTATTTAATTTATTATTATTATTATTTTTCAGAGATAGTCTGTCAACTGTCAACTTGCCGCTCTAGTTGAATAGTTATTTGTTGTGCTAGAGTGCAAAGTTGCTTTTGCACTCTAGCACAACCACCACGTGCTCAATTTTGATGATCGAGCAAGCGCAGGATTCTAAAACTAAAAAAAAATTGAATCCTGTGCGTTCGCGAGGGAATTAATAGGTGAAAAATCTTTGCACTCGAGTGCGACATGTAACTTTTCATCCCACCCCAGCGAGAAAATGGCTAAATGCTATGCGCTTTATTAACAGTGCTAGTTAATTCTGTTGGCGTCAAATAAAGTTTTTCATTGCTAGAATAACCAATTTTAAGTTTTTCACATGTTTTCAAGTTTCCTGATTTTAACCTAAAGTTTTAAATGTTTTAGTATTAAAATTAACGTGGTTGTTACACCTATTGATTGGGTAAACGGGTATCTCACGTGTAATAAGGTCGGTCAATCCGACTCGAGTTTTAAATGTATGAATGGCAAATGAGGATGTAGGGCTCTTATTTTCCTAATTTCACCCAATCAATAAATACATTTGGATGAAATCAGAAACATCCAGAAACATGTTTTAGGTCCATTTTGCTCATAGCAAAATATAAACATATATAACAAACATAAAACATGTTTCTGGAAACTTGTATTGTGTGTTTTGCTCACCATTCAGTCTTTCTATCCGCTCCCTACGGTCTGCGGCTTCCTCGGCGAGCTTCGAAGACGTCTTGACTCCCTCACCAGACTTCTGTGTTTTTTCCATGATGGCGCAGGCACGGAGCACAAACGCTGGCACCGTCTCCGCCTTCTCCTGCCGAGGGATCTCCACCAGCGACCAGTACTGCGTCTCTAGCCGGATTACATCCTGGAATATGCATTTTTTTGTAACTATAATTAATAGGTTCGCATTTGATCACCATCTCGCCTGATGTTAAGCGACGACGCGATCTACGACGGAGGTGCTCGTGCAAAATGTTTTCACAGAATTGTTATTTTAATTTATATAGTAAGGAGTGACGGGACGAGCAGAAATAAGCCTGAGTGACACGCCTGAGTTTGCGCTTTTATATAGCACAGTGTCACGCAGTTATTCTAACATGAAGAGTCCGAATCGTTACCTAGCACAGCATTGCGCTCACAGAAATCAAAATCATAGGGCACTAGAAATACTTTTACCTACTCTCAAATGAGTTTAAAACGACTTAATATTATTTAGATTTCTGTGGTTGGCTGGTGTGATGTAATATGTATCTACACACCTACTGTAACGTGACAAGCTTTTATTTAAATAACTGAAATAAAGGGCGATTTAACCAAGAGTTACGTAAAAGCTACATCAATATAAACCAACAGACTTTTTCAACTGGCATTGCGAAGCTCAAATCAAATCAATCCGGGACGTGGCATCGCTCTTGGTTTTCATTTGGCTCTCACAATAGAATACAGTATTCAGTATACCACAATTCAATCCAATTTACAACATGGGTAGTTTTGTTGACAAGTTGGCTCCAGGTTTTCTAGTACAAAAACAAACACCGCTACATTTTTTAGTAGTCTTTGTTCCAGAGTAAAACAACGCCTAGGTGCGTACAAAGGTTTTTTTACCATTAACTATTCGAAAAAATGTTTGTCTGTAAAGTCGGTTTACTGACGATAGAACGTGACAACGTCTTAAGAAAATACTGATGGAATGGTAGCATTTTTCATCAGAAAATTTTAATTTAATTTGTTTAATAGATTTGTTTGTAAAAAGTAATCAGTAGAATTTAGTCATTTCCAATCAAAACAATGCAAAAAACAATGCAAAAAAGCTTTTAGATGCCGGGGATCGAACCCGGGGCATTTTACATGCAAAGCGAACGCTCTACCACTGAGCTACATCCCCGCTTGAACTACTGGTCGAAATAATTAATACAACTGTAACAAACATGCGGCGAGGTAACGACCGACGGTAACGACCGACGCGACGGTAACGGTACATGACGTCATGTTTTGTGGGCGTGCAGCCGGCTTCATCGAATTATAAGACGTTATCACGTCAAAATAAAATAGGTCTTTTTGAAAGACACATAATATTTATGTAGTTGGAGGTATCAAATTCCATTGAAATAACAGCGTAGATATTAAATGACATAATATATTATTACTATTTGTGTCTCACAGTTATCTTCCGAAATTTCTAGCTAAATTCTTATGAAATTTTATAGTAGTGGTAGGGCTCTTTGCAGAGTCCGCCTGGGGAAGTACCACACCTTTGCCAGTTGTTCTGCCACCAAGCAGTAGTATGCAAACACAACTGTGTTCCAGTTTGAATTGCAATGTTTCCAGAGAAATTACTGGGCTAAGAGATAAAACTCCTTATATCTCCTGGTGACGAGCTAATAGGTAATGATTTGGACTCTTCATGTTCCAATAGCAGCGTATCACTGTGCTGTTATGGGATGGCATGTTGCTAATCATCAGGCACATGTCCTGCAGGTCTTGTCACTCTATACTTTAAAAAAAAAATCTAGTTAGCTAGTTAATCCAACTATAAAATATTACAAATGTCAATGTTTTGATGTTTAGATGTTATATTTTTACGGTGACAAATACAAATATATACTTGGGAAAATTCTCCCAGGCACAAGCGAAACGCGGCGGGAATTGAACATTATATAAGTATTAATTATATGAGCTATCTGGCCGCCATAGTACAAGCTTTGCTTAGTTTGGGGTCAGATGGAGTTGTGTGTGAATTGTCCACCAATATTTATTTATTTATTATTCGGGAAATTTTCAGAAGCATATTTTATTGTAAATATGTAGGGATTAGATAAGAAGTACCTACACCCAGAGCACTCTCGCACACTAAAAGGAACTTTTCTTACGGTGGAGTCGTGTGGTAGGGCACTTTCTTCCCTCAATTACTTATTATGGGTGATGAGACCGATGGTTGATAAGCAAGTCTGTTCTATAAAAAAAAAACATCTTCACGGTGTTTTTTCAAATACAAGCGTATTTACAAGCAGTAATAAAATATTCGTAGAAAGTATGTTGTATGAAAAAAAAAACTTATGAACAAAATGGTCACGTAAGAATATGACGACATCATTAAGCAAACACAAGAACAAAATTAAAATTTTTGATTTACCCCCCACTAAAGTATGTAAAAAAAGAAAAAAAAAGTTATTTTTTCAGTTTTTCTTCCCACAGGAGTAAACTCAGATTTGACAAATGATAGAGACAAATGGAAGAAACTTACCTGTTGTATCGACCCCACATAAAGTTGGATAAGGGTAGGCGAATGATGATGATTTCCCCCCCCACTACCTTAGATTTGAAATTTATACAGTAGTCTACTAGTCCATTCCTTTCATTTCATACACCCATATTGAGGGAGTACTTAGTGAAAAATAAATGTACCTACATAATTGGCCATTTTGTGGTGGCGGCTATCTTGGATTTGAAATGTGCCCTAGTGTTTAGTATTCTACGAGTCAACCTCTTTTCATTTGATAAATTGAAGGAAATTGTGAAAAAATATTTTACCCGCCACTTTGTGGAGGCAATCTTGAATTAAGCAAACATAGCGAAGAAGTAAGAATCACCGCACGGAAACTAGCTTTCAAACAGACGCATACACATACAGACAACAGACATCGATGTCAATCCATTAGCACCCCTATTTTTGGTCGGGGGTAAAAAAAGGGAATACTTAGTCCTGAAATTGTACAGGTACCTATTAATGGCGGTATTCACCACGGCGCGGTGATACGAAGCATAAACTAATAAAAAGTTATAATACGGTTATTAAAAAGCATCGGACCCAAATAGTTGTTCGAATATCCTAACTAAGACTCTGAAACTGGATACTATCAACTCGTGCAGTGGTGTTTTAAAGTTACTGTCTTCTTAACTTCTGTTGGAACATGGCCAGTTTCCACCGATAAAGACAGTCTGCCTTTCCGCCTTGCAACAACCTTGTCTTATTAAACGTTGAGCTGGCTTTTGGCTCGAAATCGAATCACACCGGTAATAGGATTGTTTTTCTAGACGCTTATTCCTGGAAATTATTTCGGACTAACGTTACGCTAGCAGCTTTGCAAGCGTCAGGTAAAATGTAGCTAGGAAGATTTCAGTTCAATGTAATCTCTAAATTTTCTTAAAAATTACTACGATACGACCACATTGTGTTTCGGACTTACCTATAACTAAATAATTATTAGTTAAAATTGAGACTTTTTGAGAAAAGTGGCAGGTGGCGTATATCTGATGATTTAAAATAATTTGACCATTCTTAATCCAAATCTTAAGGAGTAAGATCTCAGGGCCGCCAGACGTCATGTATTTTCTGACTAACGAAATGTGGATCATTGAGTAGTGTTAGTGTGTAGCTACTAACAACACATGCATCCCGCTACCTTGCTTAGGCGGCCAATTTTGAGATAGCAGGTAATGAAGGTACACAAAAAAAAAAAACATACAAAAAGGGGATGATTGGCCCTTTGGAACGGTCTGTCTTCTTGTTAAAGGTTTTAAAATAGTTGCCTGGCGGACATATAAAAAAATGCAGCATCAGAATTTATGTAAAGTTAAGTCATTCTTTTGGGAGTTTTAAAGCTTCTGCACAGTAAAACGCCACACGGAATGTGTCTGGGAGTATTAGCGACTTATTTTTGAGGATATTGCTTATAATATACGTGAAAATCAGTTAAGAGAACTGACGTGAAGTACCTCACATTTTTTTTATGTACCTTCAAAACCTGGTTATATTAAAATTGGCTGTCTAAGCAAGCTAGCGGCTAGGCTTGCGTTCTTAGTACATACTAACACTACTCAATCGTCCACATTTCGTTTGTCAGAAAATACGTGACGTCTGGCGGCTCTGGGATCTTGGACTACAAGGTACTACTAATTAAGATTGAGCTGATTGACGTTTAATACGTTTCAATGAAATTACAAACTCTACATTTGTGATTTTCTATGACTGACGCTGTGTTTTTCAACTATTCATTTATTTAAAACATCATCATTTTAAAACACGCCAAAGTCAAGGAAAAATTTTTGCTCACGTGAAATTTTATGATATAAAAAAAAAAAAAAATTCAAAAGTAAAAAAATAATAGTTTTGCCGATTAAATATTAAAATAAATCAATCTAGCCGCCATCGAGCAAGTGAAAAAAAAGTGGACCAAAATTGTTTAAATTTCTCATACGATTCTGAAAGAATTGTTAACAGTAAAATGTTTGGAACAAAGTGAAAAAGCCACGTTATTTCCGTGCGTGATAAAATATTGAAAGGCTTTGATCATGTCGTGGTGTAAACAACCTTCTTGACAAATGTTCGGCGGAAAGGTATACCCATACTATGAACTCTAGATGTTACGACTTTTACATAATGTTTTAACCTGTTTATGGATTAGGGAAGAAGACCCGAGCAAATTTAGACTCAATCAACAGGAATTTAGATTTAAATTGACAAGAACGCGGCGTTCCACCGGTGGGCTCATGCCACTTAAGAGGTTAAGAAGAAAAAACTGTTCCAATCTACTTACGACGTTGGCATTTGGGTTTTTAATTCAACATTGGCACCTATTTCCACCAACGCCATGCCACGTTTGTTTATTTAATTTTATGTAAAATACATACATTTCACATGGACAATAAATTGTTGGAGTCTGATGATGCGTAAAAGTACTGTACATTGAAGTGTGTTTTATTTTTACTGTTTCGAACAGTTTTTTGTTTCACTGTTTTACTATTGTTTATTTTCTGTGTGTAAATCTAGGGCCATTTTGGTATGTCACTTCTTGTACGCGCACGGGAAAGATCGCTCTAAGCGACAAGGCCGTAATTTTGTCAAATTCCTAGGTTTTTAGATAGGTTTAAATAGGTCTTTGTTTTGTAATTTAATTGTTTCTTTTTGTTTGTTTTTTTATTAAAAAGTTATTGTAAAAGAAAAAATCTAAAGATATAAAATGTAAGAAGAAAAGTAACCCTATATTTTAATCTGTTTTTGAAGATATCAAAACTTGGGTCTTTTAACTGTTCACAGGGACGCTGTTTTATAAATGCAAATTGCAAAAATTAAATCAGCTCACTGAGCATGTGTACTGTGTGAGCACTACAAATATAAATTTAATCAAAGTCATTACGAAGGCATCACCACTTTTTCTGTTCCGTTCAACGTGGAACTACGAAATATGTCATACTTCCTTTTTTATACGCGAAAGAAAAATAAAATTTTAAAAAGGGGTCGTGGTAAGGGTTCCGAACGTTCATTTTCTGGTTCCACGATTCTGAATGATACGGATACGCACGTACGTAATATCGGAGATTCGGAAGTGAAAAGAATAGGCTCTTCATAATAGGACCCAATTTTAGTTTAAAAATTGAAATTTTGTATCAAAAATTCACCTGACTTTACTAACTTAAGGAACATTTTTGAGGTATTAAATTACTTGATTTTACTAGGATGATATCCGCTATCCGATAATCCGCTTGTGAAGCCAGTGCTAAACTGGTCTTTAACGTAACGTAAGTTCGAAAAAAATTATAAACTTTGAAATACTTATTCTCAGAAACTATTGGGTGGACAAAGACAATTCTAGTATAATTGGAGCAAACTTAGTATACTTTATAAACGCCATTAGAAAGTTGTTTCAAAAACTAGTCGTTTAGGCTTATAATCGCCAAAATTTGAAAAATAAACGATTTTCTCGTGGATTTTTCGATTTTTGACAAAGTTGCGTTCGTCGCTCGAGGTCATAAACTTCCACAAGATCTGCCGGATTTAACGCATACTACTCCATACTTTCAGGCGACAAAGTTACTGGACTAAAAAGTTTATCGTTCGTCAAAGTCCGAAATTTTATTGTCGTATTTCAAATATTTCAGTAACAGGCTGTCAAATTTTATTTTATTCGACGTTAATTACATAGACACTCTTGTTCTACACTGATCGAGAAGTTTTTTTTTAAATATAGATTAACGGGACGAGCAAGATATGAACCTGATGGCAAGGAACACTGCCATCCCGCTATTTGAATACAAAGATTCCAAAGTCACTGCCTGGCACTGCACTGCACTTGGTCACGCGGAGATGTAAGGTGATTTATCTCTCGTCCCATAATTCCTTTGAAAACATTGCTCTTCAATTGGGAACATAGTAACGCATTATTATTAGTAGTATTACTGCTTGGCCGTAGTATAACTGGCAAAAGTGTGGTTATGCAATGAGTCTTACAACTAGAAAAAGTTGAACGTCAATTTAATGATTGCTTAGAAACACAGATGGTATGATAGTCTTGCTAACTATCTAATATCTTAAAGGAGTATCTAATATACTTGTAAATAAATAGAAGGCGTAAATAGATATTTGCTTTACGTAGTCTAGATAAAATAACTGCCGAGCAATGCTACACCACGGTCTAGTTTGCCTGAGGGAACTAACGACGTGGTCTAGGAAGCGGGACCGTGGAAGATATTGTTTCATAGAAGCTGTCGAACCGGAGGTTGCGACCGAGGTGCGATAACGTCACCGGCGCTAGAAACTCTTTGTATAGTGCCGCAAACTGCAGTGACATCGTTCGGGTCTAGGAATCGGTTATATAGTCTGGCTACGTCCTGCATTTCCCTTGTAGGAAATTCCTGTACAAATGGTTGACTCCAAGCATTATTTTGATAGTTTCTTAAATAAGTGTAGAGTATTTTTTGGTGAGATTGTATAGAATTAAATATGTGCGCTGTAGGTACTGTCTAATAGACACTGATCTATTGAAATTAATACGTAATGACGATTGGTCACAGGGACATTGGAAAAGGTATCTGATACACAAATCTCTTGTTTGTCAGAAGTCACAAACTTTAATTATTTTTTTCACCAAATACACTTGCCCTTGACCGCCGTCTCGCCTGATGGACAGTGATAATGATGTGTCTGTAGAGGCAAATCGTTCATATTTTCGGAATGTCAATCATATACCCGAGTCGCTTTTCCGAGTTTCGGAATGTCCAATAGAAAAATGTGATGAAATTTAGCAAAAGGAAACATAGTTTTCGAGGTATTTGGGTTCCCTAACTTGCCCCTATCCCCTATGCTCAACTAGCCCCGCTCTACCCTACGCACTTTTGCCTTGCACTTTTGGAGAAGAAACTTGTTGACAGGTATATTTGCATTCTAAGAACGCCTCTTTAGTCTGTAACACAAACCTGTCAGGTTTTTGATTCACACGCCTTGAATAATGATTTGGTATACGGTGGTTAGTGTATTTAATTGGTAGGTACACCACACAGTATAGCAGTGCTTTGTGCTGACGTCTGAACCTAAAAGTCTTAATTATATACGTACGAGAATACTTGGAATTCTTGTCTCATACGCGACGTCCCTTTGCTTCCAGAATACGTGGCAGTTATTTACGTCAACTGTAACGCTGTGGATGACAAAGGGAAACGTGACTCGATTCTGATTTCCAAGTATATAATTTTAACTTGCTGCTAAATATTTTTCATTTTTACTTTTGAGTTATCATCGATGAAAATTTAATTGGCAGGCAGAATAAAACGATTTTATTAATATTATCATAGTACACAGATTGTGATCTGTGATAGTAATTCAAGATATACAAACTTAGCTACATACACTAAATTCGTGAAGCAGAAAGTAAACGTGAGCATTTTATTAAATGTATATGTTAATACTGATTCGATTTTATAGATAAAGTATTATTTTTAAGACTGGCCTCGTGGCTTAGTTGGTAGTAGCTCTGCTTGCGAAGCCGAGGGTCGTGGGTTCGATTCCCACCCAGTGCAAATATTTGTGTGATGAATTCAAATGTTTGCACTGTGTCTGGGTGTTTCTATGTATAATAAGTATGTTTTTAAAACTATATAAGTATTATATCAGCTATTTGGCCGCCATCACACAAGCTTTGCTTAGTTTGGGGTCAGATGGTGTTGTGTGTGAATTGTCCACCAATATTTATTTATTCATTTATTTAAATTTAGAATGATAGATAGAGTAGAAAGTTATTTATATTTTTAAGTGTGTGTGC
This sequence comes from Ectropis crepuscularia, assembly GCA_963693475.1. Taxonomy (NCBI): domain Eukaryota; kingdom Metazoa; phylum Arthropoda; class Insecta; order Lepidoptera; family Geometridae; genus Ectropis; species Ectropis crepuscularia. Next base: position 13,254,339 of record OY856346.1, read on the forward strand.
TCCATCAGTATTATTTTTCCTTCAGGTCAGGTAGCGATTCAAAATATTTATTTCAGCCATTACTACCATAAATTAGTGACTCTTTGCAGTCTGGCTGGGGTAGTGTCATACATTAACCACTTATTCTTTTTTCTGCCAAGCAGTAACGTGAAAGAATTGCTGTAGTCCGGTTGGAACCACTATGTCGGGATAAATTACAGGGAGAGCGATAAATTTTACTGTATCTCTAGGTGACGAAGATAGTGTAATGTTAAGGAATTTTCATATTCAGGTGTTGCTTACAATTAGGCGCATGTCGTGCTCGCCCCGTTATTCAATATAAAGATCTAATTAACCATGAATATTGTAAACAGCTTGTGTTATAGTGAATGGTAAGTATTGTTTATACATATTATATGTATCGTGAATTTATTATATATTATATTGTAAGGAATTCTGAGTGAGACATTGGACACCAGAGATCCACTACGCATAAAATAATTTATTTTAATACCTTTTTTAAATCGATAAGATGGCGGTAAAGTGCAAACCTAATAGGTTAATGTCACGACTATGCTATCCATGATGTAGCGCGCAAAAAAAGATAAACCCGACACATATGTACACTCTATACTTGAAGATACTTAGATTAAATCCATCAGGAAAAACCCACTCGGGCAACGAATTCATAAGTTTACACATTCTTACTACGGAGTCAAACTTCGTTCATTTTCTTTGTTCGTGCTTTTTGCTTTTGGAACATTTACCTTGTGTAATTTATTAATTTGGAATATTGACTTATTTTTACTTTTAGCTTACCGTTATTTCACTTATCACCCACTTATCAAAAGGGTGCGGTGTAAAAACCTTAAAGTTTGGGTGTTTTGCATAAAAATTAGGTTAGGCACTGTGCCAGCACTTCGTTAGGCAAACGGTTAACGAACCACCGAGTAACCCGCGCCGGAATTAAACACAGTCACGTTTGCGAAGTCTGTATAGAATCACTGTTGTAATTATTTTTTTCTACACTTAGTTACTGAATATTATTTTTCTCATGTTATAGTAGGTGACTGACTGAAATTGACTGAAAAAAATACTAAACAAAAAAATCTATTAAAAAACCAATAGAGAAAAAACAATTGAATTACGGTTTTCAAAGCACAAAAGCATGAGTAAATAGCTGTATAAATTTGAAATTAGAATTCTTAACCACTGCGGAAATATTTGAGATGAAAGTGGCCAGTTCGATAAAACACCAATTTCATAAATGTAAGGAGGACCTTAGCAGTTTTGTCCCATCGCATTCCAATTTTCCAATTTTGCGTCTTAGTTTAAGTTTTCGTCAAATCGGTAAAGTTGAACAACGTCCATGCGATCGTTAACGAGTTGTTATAGATAGGAGTAGCAATGTCGATAGTTTCGTAACTGAGATGAAACGAATTACCTACTGGGGACATATTAATGTTATAAACTTTTTATTAGTAGCGTCCCGCGGTTTACCCAAGTTGTTCTCGTAATTTTATCGCAATAAAAACGAGCTTACGTAATTTTCCAAGCTATCTGTGTTCTCAATTCCAATTCGATCCTTTCAGCCGTTCTGACGTGACTGAGCAACAAACATCCAAAGTTTATAAGTTTTTATAATATTTTAAACAGCGGCTTTACTCTTTCCCGTTATTTTCCCGCTATGAAGTCTATAGAACAGGGGTTCCCAAACTTATTCTGTCTGCTGCCCACTTTGAGAATAAATAATTTTAGCGGCCCCATTTTTTCACATAAGTAGGTAATTAAAAACCACCAAAACTGCAAATTAAATTAACTAATGATTAGCTATATTAGCGGAGATTAATCATTCGTTCTAAACGAGACTTTTACTATAACTTTTTACAGACTTTGGGAAAGGCTAAAAAATAGAAGAGAAAACCTATGTGGCACTTCAGCCTGCGTTCCAAATTCAAACCCGATCCGTTCTGTTTTTACAACGTGATTGAGCAACAAACATCTAAACCGACATTTATAGTATTAGAAGGGCTATCAGTGCCTTGGTTTTACTCGCATAGTTTCCATTCCCGTTACATTCCCGCAATGAAAAAACGTTCATGTCTGTCTATAGACATAGAAGATGGAAAGTCAATTTGTTATTCCAGCCTGTGTTCGAAATTTCGACTCCATCCGTTCAGCATTTCCGACGTGACGTATAAAACATTTAAACATACATATAGTAGCATACAATAGTACTTACGTACGTTTACGTACGTACGTTTTTTTTCGGACGTGGGTAGTCTCCAGTAAAACAACATTTAAAAGAGCTCTTATTAAAATATAATTTTAAAATTGGAAATTGATACAATTTCGAACTAAACTTAATGTTTAATTGATAAGCAGTGTTTGAATACCTGTCGGGGTGTGTTTTTATCCTCAAAGTGCACAGTTACAACAGTTTTTTGTAAATTCACAACATAAGCCACATCTACACTACAACTAACACAAAATGGAGGCCGTATTGGAATCTCAAGAAAAACTACAGGCCTTGTTCTTGCAGCGGATGGACGCTTTTCAAGGACAACTCCAGTCTTCACCTGCAGCTTCTAAACCATCATCATCATTGGCTGAAGAGTTCTTGTCTTTCCGGACCTTCATCTTACAAGCTCTGAAATCCTTGCAGGATCAAGTTTCTCTTCTTGCATGTGAAGCAGACAAACACGAGATGCGCGCAAGGCGCAAAATTCTGCTTTTCCACGGAGTCCCGGAGGTCAAGAGTGAGGATACGGCAGCCACAATTGTGAGAGTTATTTCAGAGCGGCTGAAGATTCCCAATTTCACTGTTGTAGATGTAAATAGATGCCATCGCATGGGTCGGTCTCCTGCTCCAGGCAAAACCAGGCCGATTCTCCTCAAGGTTCGTGACATGGCCATTCGTCAGCGAATATGGTATGCGAAAACTGCACTCAAGGACTCGGGGGTTACACTTTCCGAATTTTTGACGCGGCCCCGCCATGAGACATTTATGTTGGCCCGTAAGCGCTTCGGCATCGGGAAGTGTTGGACGAAGGACGGCATCGTGGTCGTGCTTGGATCGGATGGCAAACGCCATTTTATCAGCAATAAATTTGAACTTGATATACTTGAGACGCCGGCTCCAATCCAGCTAAAGAAACCTGAGGCAGAGGCAGTGAAGAAGGCATCAAAAGCCACACGAAGAGTCCCACAAAAGTAGCAACCTTGCATTTTGGTAGTATTGTGCTTTAATTACTTTATTTGTATACTTTTTATTTAGTGCTAGGGTTTGTGCAAGTATTATCTTATATGGTTTTTGTCTCACATCTTCAATATTATTATAATATTGACTTATTGGAACGTGTACACTGGTTAAACTCCATAATTTTTATACTCATTTTCATTTATAGAATTATTTTAGTTAACTTCGTAATAACTTGTTATGATTTATGATCCAGGCATTGACAACTGTCATGTTTATTGTTCAGTTTTTTCTTAGTATTTAGTGTTACATCACCGCAATTTTGCCAGTGTCACGCGTTAATAACTCTGTTAAAGTCCTTTTGACTGTCACCCATTTACTATTTTTTATTTTATTTATTAGTTAGTTTACCATGATTATAATTACTGTCCACGGGATTTTTGAATATTATATAAAAGTCGTATGTATCAAAAATATGTTAATACTAAAACAATCTCGTTCCCGCACAACCCGACAGGTGGTTAAATTAGGATTATCAAAGTTTTTATTATTTTATTTTATTAATATTATTATTTTTTAATTAGTACGTGTACGTTTGCATTTGTTTATTTATTTAATTTTTCTTTTAAACAAATATTATTTATTAGTAGGTACTTAGTATATTGTATAAAATATATAATTATATTATGATAAATATATTCAGTGACGATGACTGTGATAGTGATGGCGAATATTTTTCAGCTTCATCCGGTTCAACAGCCAGCATTCTAAGTTGCAATAGTGTTGCAAGCGTTGAACTATTATCAGATTTTCTGGAAAACACCTTTTTACATCAGTCTAAAAACTTCAACATCGTTCATATTAACGCACAGAGCATTCCGGCTTCTTATCCTGAAATGTTGGCGTCTCTTGACCATAATAACCTCCATGCTATTTTAGTCTCCGAAACCTGGCTTAAACCTTGTCTTCCTTCGACCTCTTATTCTCTCCCCGGCTTCACACTCATAAGAAATGATCGCGTCGGCCGTATTGGGGGGGGGAGTGGCTATTTACCTTAAGGACAACATTCCTTTTTCTGTCTTGAGCAAGTCGCCACAACCACCCCCAGTCTCCGCGGGCGAGCATCTTCTTATTGAAATTCTTCTTTCACATGTCAAAGTTCTTCTCGGAGTCTACTATAGCCCTTCCAAAAACGTCAACTATTTTTCTTCATTTGACAATCTTTTGCTCAACCTTTTACCTTCTTACAATCACTCCATTATAATGGGTGATTTCAATACTTGCCTGCTTAAAAAAGATCTTCGGTCTTCTTCCCTCCAATCCATTGCTAAATCTTACAACTTACTCATTCTTCCTCTCAACTCTACTCATCATTTTCCTAATAGTACCCCATCTTTGCTAGATTTGATGTTAGTCTCTTCTCCTAATAACATTGCTTCACATGGTCAGCACTCGGCTGATGAGTTTTCATACCATGATTTAATATTCCTTTCATACAAAATTCGTCCCCCTAAATCTAAGCCGAAAATCGTCATGCATCGCAATTTTAGTAGCATGGATCATGAAGCACTCCTTATAGACGCCAAATAAATTGATTGGGGCCCCGTTGTAGACGCTATTTCGGTGGATGAACAAGTTGTCATTTTTAATAAGCTCGTTACTGAACTGTATGATATTCACGCACCTCTACGTAAAATAAAAATTAAACATCTTCCTGCCCCTTGGCTCACCGATGAAATTAAGTTACTTATGAACAAAAAGGCTGCAGCTAAATCGCGATATAAGTCGCATTCAACTGAGGTTAATAAAGATAAATACGTTCAGGCCCGGAATCGCTGTAATAAGGTGTGTAGAGATGCAATGCGCCGACATGTTCACAAATCTGTTCATAATGAGAATCCAGGCAAAGTCTGGAAATTTCTAAAGTCTATGGGAGTCGGCAAATCACGTCCAAATTCTACCCCTAATAAATTAGACTTAGATGCCCTCAATAAACATTTTTCCTCTGCTTCATCTATATCGGAAGCGATAAAAAATTCTACTATAAATAATCTTTCTGCCATCCCATCTCCTGACTACTCTCAATTTAAATTCAATCGATTCACTGAAAGTGATGTTAAGAAGAGTGTTGTGTCGATCTCCTCCAACGCTGTTGGCGGTGATAGTATCAGTAGGAACATGTTATTGCCCATCCTTGACGCCATCCTTCCCGTCCTATGCGCAATCTTCAATAATTCCATCACATGTGGTGTTTTTCCGACAATCTGGAAAGATGCACATTTAATACCTTTGCCGAAGAAACCTAATCCTACTTCCTTTTCCGAATACCGCCCTATATCTATTCTTCCTTTTATGTCCAAAGTCCTTGAGCGTCTTGTCCATTCACAACTCAACCAATTCCTAATCAGGCAAGACCTCTTAAACCCTTTCCAATCCGGTTTCCGTCCAGGGCATAGCACTGTATCCGCCCTTGTTAAGATCACCGACGACATTCGCAAAGGTATGGACGACGGCAGGCTTACTGTTCTAGCCCTGTTAGATTTCAGTAATGCCTTTAACGCCGTCGATTTCGATATCTTGCTGGCGACACTGCGCTCTATTAACATATCTCCATCGGTAATCAATTGGTTTCATAGTTACTTGTATGGACGCTGACAACGTATTCACCTCGACGATGTTTTATCGTCTTGGTGTAGTACAAATGCCGGTGTCCCTCAAGGCGGCGTGCTATCACCTCTTCTTTTTGCTATTTTTATAAACTCAATCTCTCAAAACCTTAAATCTTCCTACCACCTTTACGCAGACGATCTCCAAATTTATTCCCAAGCCCGACTCTCAGATATCAAAGTTGCCATTGAACTCGTGAACGCTGATCTTCGACAAATTGTTCATTGGAGCAACTCTTTTGGATTGAGCGTTAACCCCACCAAAACGCAGGTAATAGTGATTGGGAGTCCTTACATGATATCTAGAGTTGACTGGGGTTCCATTCCAGAAGTTGTTTTTGACGGAATAGTAATTCCGTACAGCGAATCGGTCAAAAACCTTGGCGTGATTTTCGATCGCACGTTAAGCTGGGAACATCAACTAAAAGCAGTCAGTAGTAAATTATTCGCTTCTGGGGGATCGTTGAGGCGACTACGAAACTTTTTACCCACTGCTACTAAAATTGCGCTTGCACAATCTCTTCTTCTTCCCATTTTAGACTACGCTGATATCTGCTACCTCGACCTCAATGAAGACCAGCTAAATAAACTTGAGCGTCTCCAAAATTATTGCATAAGATTCATATTTGGCTTGCGCAAATATGATCATGTATCTCAGTTCCGTATGCAGCTCAAGTGGCTTCCCATTCGCCTTCGTCGGAATGCTCATATTTTATCTCTACTCTACAATGTTTTATTTCAACCCTCATCACCGCGTTATTTGAAAGATGTTTTTACATTCTGGAGCGATGCGCACTCTCTGCCTCTCCGGTCTAAGAACAACTTGTCACTCCAATCGCCTTTGGCACGCAGCGAAAATTTCTACGGCAAGTCGTTCGCTTTTCAGGCCGTTGAGCTGTGGAATGCTTTGCCTGTAACTATTAGACAAGCTCCATCAGTTGCAGTTTTCAAACAACTGGTAAATCAGGTATATCTATCTACGTGATAATTTAGTTGAAGTCGTTACTCTTTTTAAGTTGTAAATTTATCACTTTCATATATTATTGTATATATCCTTTAGTAAATCATGATATTTATTTATTAGTTTATATTATATTCGTATTTATGTATTAGGATGTATTGTTATTAATATGTAGGTTTATGTTTAATAGTATTGTAGTGTATTTATATTAGAATATTTCAAAGTTAATTTTCATATTTATAGACTTATAATCTTTCACTCATTGTTTGTACTTCCCCGTCTTATTATTCTTCATTTCTCCTTTTCCATCCAGCGTTTGCCTGGAAGAGATCGCTTTTAGCGATAAGGTCGCCAATTGTTACTTTATTTTATTAAGTTTTTGTAACTTTGTTTACTTTGTTAAGTGCAATAAAGAGTTAATCTATCTATCTATCTATCTATCTATCTATCTATCTATCTACTTAATCTGTATAAATAAGCTCTAACAAAAGCTGACAAACCAGGCACTTAGAATTATTTTACTCCAGGTGTGAATTTGTTGAAAAAATTTTAACTCGGAAAATTGCCGTGGCGCGTGGAAAGTATAACGGTGCACGGAGGCGAAGTAAAAAATATTAATACTTGCTCAGAGAGCAAATTGTTTCAGCACTGTATATTCAAGACGCACGGAATATAACGGGGACCTCAGAACTGGAAGGATCTCCCGATCTCCGAGTCCCCAGGCTGCCTCTACTCTTGTTGCGTTTTATCCATTTTATTTATTTCAAAAATCTTGAATTAAACTACAGTAATGTTTTACAACTTTCGCGATTTGAAAACTGTTTTCAACTACAGCGTTGACCAAGTAGGTGTTCCTTGATGGTACTGGACGGATGGAATGATTTGAATGACATAGTATCCGAGTAGGTAGATACCTACTTACTATGTGGATGTCTCGAAATGGAAAGCGAATAGGTTTCTTCTGGATAAGCGCGCTCTGCATTGCTTATATTCAAATGAAATGACTGTCAAGCATAATCTTACCTATATATTTATAAAATGTTTATTTTTGTATTTTAATCTACTACCATTTAACCATACAATTAGGATTGGCCTAATTGGGTTAATGTTAAATATTTTATATACCAAAACATTTTTGAGAAACACTAACAGTTGACAATTTACTATTGTAAAAGGTTCGTAAAAAAAATAATTGCTTACACGATGAAAAGTTACTACACAACACCGTGGTAAGGCACTGAAACTAGATGGAAATACGTGACTTGCGTATAACAGTCCGAATTCGCACACCACGTCCCAGATTTCTAACTTTGTTAGGTTGTTTTCACCCAATTGTGAATGTCAGAAAACGTATAAAAACAATCGATTACAAGTAATTCGGAAACAATATTGTCTTAAGGGGAGGTGGGCCGTAATTTTGAATTTTGAAAACAATTTGAAGACCTATATTATAGTGTAGTAAACTCTGAAAAAATGTATGTATATATATTATAACTAAATCGATTCACAATTGCCGGAGCTATCGCGTAACATACCACATACCTACAGGAAAGAAATCGAGAACCTCCTCCGTTTTTGAAGTAGGTAAACATTAAATTTGTCTCCTCCTTCTCGATTTTTTCCGTAAAAATGGAGTCAAAAGTAAATTAAAATACAATTTTAATTGTAAAGTTTCTTTAAAAAACGTCATAAATTACGTGTTACTCTGAAAGGGTTGGCTGTACTTTATTCATCACAATCAACCCTTTTATTGGAGTTAAGCCACCGTGATTTCAATCACTTCGAAAAATCAACGGTACAAAATGTTTTATCAATTTTACCTGACGAAATATTTGAAATAGCTGAATTTTTTATATTCGCACGGTTTGGTGTATCGTAGGTACAAGTAATTCATATTGGCAGATTTAACGCACCCTTTTCGGCATGTTTACGTTGGGTTAGGCAAATAATTTTGTTGATTGTTAAGCGTTTTTCCGATGAGTGAATATTGGAGTGAAATCAAGTACGGTATACGTACTGCTTGTAACCAACGATCTCTATACAAAGATGTGCCCTCCCAGACTTCAGGGCGCACGAAATCATGTTATCGTTGGGAAGAGTGAGCTCACTCTTTCCGTTCTAGTCGGTTGCAGGAAGCGGTAGACGCCGGACGTTTTTACCTATCAGTTTTTTTTTTAATAAAGAGTCACGAGACGAGCACATAACAGCACAGAGACACGCAGCTATTGAAACATGAAGAGTCCAAATCATTACCTAGCACTGCACTGCGCTCGTCACCCAGAGATCTAAGATGTTATGTCTCTATCACTATTCGTTGTCAACGACCAAAATAAGTAGAACCACAGCAAATCTCGCCGCTAGCGATTCTTGGGGTCAAGTAGATAGGTTGTTTGTAAAACACATACGATACACACAGAGACGCAGTTTATTACCACTTTCAAGGTGCTCAGGGTACATCCATTGGTTTATATCGATGCTTGTAACCTATTTCAAATTCTCCAGATGGGATTAGAATGGAGCCTAGCGTTGATAAACTAGCAAACTCACCCGAACTGATGATCGTATTTATCATTGTCACAGAACGGGTAGGCGCCTAGTACAGTCACGTTTCTATCGAGTATACATAATATTATATAGCCATTCCCCTGACTAGTAAAGTTCTAGCCTTGGAACGAAACATAAATTGCGTATACGTACAAGTATCATTGTAGTTTTCATGCTTTTAAATGTTCCATATGTGTAAACCATACAATATGTACCATTATTATTCTCTGACAAATGAAACAACTGAATTTCAATTCCAAAATTAAACTCACACTGTTTACTAATACATCGCCGATGTATGTAGGTATTTATCTTATTCTTGTTGATATTGCAAAAATCGCTCTACCGATTTTGATAAAATTTATATGGGACCATTCGAGAAGTCTATCTTTTCGAACAAAAAATAATCATAAAAATTGGTCCAGTCGTTTACAAGTAATATCTAACTTCCTCATTTTTGAAGTCGGTTTTAATAACTAGCAGCGTCCCGTTTTTACAACGCATTTTATTTCATAATTTCAGCAGTTACAGAGATTCGTTTTTATAATAGGGTACCGGACTGGGTCAAAACTACACCATCCTAATTAGTCCGTCAGCTAGATCATGGAAAAATATTGGACACGTATTTTTTGTTTTTTCATAATATTAAAAATCGTCAAAGATATAGACCATCAAACTTCGAGAGTGGGGGGTCGCGACGTCACTCGTGAGCAAAAATCGTACTCACAAGTGACGTCACACGAAACTTCGAAGCGCTGTATCTTCGTCATTTTTTGTTTGTGAAACAAAGGGAAAAATACGTGTACAATATTTTTTGGCAATCTAACTAACGGACTACTTAGTTTTTTTGAGGATTGTACCATATTTAGTGTGGTTTCATGCTTGTCAGATTTTTATGTGTAATTAATTACCTATCTATCCTTCTAATATTATAAACGCGACAGTTTGTAAGAATGTAATTAGTATGTATGTTACTTTTTCACGGAAAAAATACTGAGGTGAAAAAGATGAAAGATACATATATGTATGTATGTGTACTTACCAACTCATATACATAAAATGGTCTAGAAAATAACACATAGGCAATTTTTTAAAACCACGAGGCGAGTAAGCATATATTCGTAACTAGCTTAACAATAGTTTACCTTGATCATAGCCTTGAGGAGTGCGTATCTGGTGAAGACGTTCCTCTCCGCCTTGGACTCGCTATACCTGGCCATCAGCACAATGAGCGCCTTCTTGGCAGTGTCGTAGTTTTCGTCAAGGCGGACGCGAACCCCGCGCAGTCGCTCATTTGTTTCTATAACCTCTTCTTTGGTTTGACCACCTGGAAACAAGACATACCTCTGTATTCTAGAACATTAAAACTTTGTATTTTTTTAAAGGTTAATTTGATTTAAATAAATTAATATTGGTGGATATTTCACACACAACACCATTTGACCTCTAAACTAAGCAAAGCTTATACCATGGCAGTCAGATAGCTAATTTTGAGCTGGACTTATCTGCCTTAAGGCCTGTTTTCATTTTGATTACTGCGAGTGCGAGTGAGTAGTGCAGGTGTTAAGTTATTAGTTATTAACACGTGTGGACAACGATTGATCAATGCGAGTGTGTAGTAACTTGCGTAGTGAAGTGATTAGAAGCGCGTACTATTTTTTTGCGAGCAGCTTCCTCCCGCGCGTTTTTCCTTCCCCCTCACTCGCAGTTTGCCTGCCAGTAAAAAGCAGCGTTGCCATGTATACATATTTCTCCGTATTTATACAGATTTTTAATGTGCGATACTGATTAGCATTGGATACAGATATGTTTATAGGGTTACTAGCGGCCCGATCCAGCTTTGCTCGGATAATAACCTAGATACCAACTCCAGCGCCATCTGCCGGGCTGATTTGTGAATCTAAACCATTGAAGGCCCTGCCCAAACGCATGCAGAAAAATTCATTCAAATCGGTTCAGCCGTTTAGGAGGAGTTCACTAACAACGAAAAGTGGCATTGAATTTTGGTGGACATTGGTGGACAATTCACACACAACACCATTTGACCCCAAACTAAGCAAAGCTTGTGTGATGGCTGCCAGGGAGCTGATATAATACTTATATAGTTTTAAATACATACTTATTATACATAGAAACACCCAGACACAGTGCAAACATTTGAATTCATCACACAAATATTTGCACTGGATGGGAATCGAACCCACGACCCTCGGCTTCGCAGGCAGAGCTACTACCAACTAAGCCACGAGGCCAGTCTTTATATTTATAGATTGGTAATCAGCCTGCATTCTTTTAAGGGGATGTCAAGTACATTAAATACGTAATATTTTTTTTCTACAGTTTTTAAAAATTCGTGAAGTTATTTTTTCCCATATTTGTATAAAAGAAAAGTGTATTTTTCCGGTCTAAAAGCATCGAACTCTTCGTAACAAGAACACGCGCACTCTTTAGCGCTTTACGATAATTATTATCGTACAATGAAATGTTCAGTTTATTTTTTTAAATATATCATCATCATCATCATCATCAGCCGCAAGACGTCCACTGCTGAACATAGGCCTCCCCCCTAGATTTCCACAACGAACGGTCCCGCGCAACCTGCAACCAGCGGTTTCCAGCGACCTTTGTTAGGTCATCTGTCCATCTAGTGGGAGGCCGTCCAACACTGCGTCTTCCGGTTCGTGGTCGCCACTCGAGAACCTTTCTTCCCCATCGGTTGTCAGTTCTGCGAGCGATGTGGCCTGCCCATTGCCACTTCAGCTTGCTTACTCTTTGAGCTATGTCGGCCACTTTCGTTCTTTTGCGAATATCCTCATTACGGATTCTGTCGCGCAAAGAGACTCCGAGCATAGCTCTCTCTCGCTGTGTGACTTTGAGCTTTGTTATGAGGCCCACAGTTAAGGACCACGTCTCAGTTCCATAAGCCATCACTGGCAAGACGCATTGGTTAAAGACTTTTGTCTTTAGGCATTGGGGTATTTTGGACTCAAAGATGTGCCGAAGTTTCCCGAACGCTGCCCATCCGAGTTGGATTCTTCGCTAGACCTCTTTGTCGAAGTTGTTTAAATATATATATATCGGAAAAGGCTAGTGTCGTGTTGGTTCTTATTTGCGTTCATAACATTAAGTAAAGTACATTAAACGTTTTTTTTTCTCTTAGAAATCTTAATTGAATGTTATCGAATTTGTTACACCTTTCTACGATTTAAAAACTTAACTTATAAAAGTCATGAATACTAAAATAACTGAATTGACCAATCATTGTGTTTTCTGCTTACATCTGACCCTGATTACTTGCGGGCCGACGGCTGGCAACTCAATGAACGAAACACAGCTACTATACAGAATTGGACAGTACTCGCACTACACACCTGCAATAATCAATCGCGATTTCTTGCTCGCACACGCACTCGCAATCGCAATACTCAAAATGCAAACCGGCCTTTAGATGATTTGTGAAATTATTTACTGATTTGATTTTCCTTTATTGATACTTTTTTGGCTAACGGAAACTTTGAGCAATTGTTCGGTATTATGCACGTTATTGGATTAGATTTCATTATCAACACATTTAGCCACACGTATCTATAACTGGATTAATCTTCGAAAACCATAACAAACCATAACCAAACAATAGCAAATAATTTAAAAATATTTTCTTCCTTTTACTTAATTTACTGCGTCCTGGTGCGTCCTACCCGTTGTGAGCTACGGTGCTGAAACGTGGACACAGACAGTCAAAATGGTCCGAAAGCTCAAAGTCGCTCAGCGAGCTATGGAACGGAGAACGGGCTATGCTTGGAGTTTATCTGAGGGATTGCATTCGTAATTAAGTAATTCGTCAGAGAACTTAAGTCACCGACATAGCTCAGCGTATTAGCAAACTGAAGTGGCAGTGGGCCGGTAACATCTGTCGCAGACCCTATAACCGTTGGGGTAGACGGGTTTTGGAGTGGAGACCGCGAATCGGCAAACGTAGTGTAGGACGCCCTGAGACCAGATGGAGTGACGATATACGAAAGATGGCTGGTGGCAGTTGGAAACGTAAGACCGAGGATCGGGCTGAGTGGCGTATTATAGGAGAGGCCTATGTCCAACAGAGGACGAACACAGGCTGATGATGATGATGATGATGACTTAATTAACTGTTCAACCTTGATTATTATAATTATTCATGAATCTTGAAGCTCGAAGTGAAGTAATAATTACGTCTAAAAAATAAACGGATTGACCACTTTTCGTTATTTTAACCCAGCCGACTGTTCTTTTGCAGTTCTATGGTATTTCTAAATTGTGAAGTATTTGAGACATTTAGGTAATTAAACAATGCTATTATATAAGGTTGCCATCTCTACAGTTTTGGAACCAGGACAAGACTCGTGGAAACCCCGGATTTTCCTGACTTTAGAGCCCAAAACCCGGACATGTCAACAGGATTTTTTACACATAACTTTCTTACCTCGTTTTTACATTGAGACCTCCCTTCCCTAACATACGATTTATCAACCAGATGTATTAAATTTGGACTACCGATGAAGCCCGGCCCGGACGCTCCCCGGTCGCCCTCTAAACTAGGACAAATCCGGGGAAAACCGGACGGATGGCAACCTTACTATTATATCGTGATTAAGCCCCGTATAATACAAACATTAAATCGTAAATATTTACTTAATACTTTGAAACGCCTAGATACAAAACGAATATTGGTATTCATTACCCAAATATATGTCCTAGGTGGGAATCGAACCTACGACCTCCTGGCTCCGTAGGCAGATCTACTATCAACTAAGCCATCCCAAACCAGTTGATAACTACTAATTTCAAGCAATGCGATCATTTTTCGAGTTAGGTACGAAGCTCTAAAAAGCTGTCTCGAGTTATACGTGAATGTGAGAAATCTAATAATTTCCAATCAATTGGTCCAATCACGTACTCTTTAGAAATAAAAATACGTGATTGGACCGTTCATGTGACATCATCAGGTTAAAACCAGCTGGTGCTTAATTACGCATTTCGAAATCAGGGATTAATTAACAAAATCCCGCCGCTTGTCTGGGGACAATTGACCCTTTTAATTAAATATAATGTCAATACACATAAAAATGAATCCCCAGAACTCCAACGGTTATCGTCCCTAATGAAACTCGACCCTCTCGCCGTACGTAGCCTACGGGATTCACACGAATCAATACTTTATTAAATACCCCTATTTCATATTTTCATTACCATTTTTCCTCGAATGGGTTCCTAGAGTAGGCAGTAGAGGCCAACTGCTATGAAAAGGTCCGTGCACATTTACAATTAGAAAGTTACAATTTAAATTTAACTCAGACAATGTTTTAATCTACCGCGTTTGGTTACACTAGTAACACTACATTTTTGACAAAGTTGCGTTCGTCGCTCCAGGTCACAAACTTGGGACAATCATTAGGCCAACATCATAAACAAGTCTGCAAAAAATCAGATCTACCGGATTTAACGCATACGGTAATGTATAAAGTTACTGCACTAACACTACATTAAACTAGTATTATTACTAACGGGATTTTAGCGTGGTTAAATAATGGAACGAGTCCTCGTAATTTAGGTACAGTGTCATGCACATTACATGCAAAACAATTATGAATATTGATTGAATTTAATTTAAATCAGAGTACTCACTTGAAGCGCCTTCATCTTTTACGTCTTGGACGATTCGCCGAACGCTCTGCGTAAACTTTCCCACCAGGTTGGTACTGGCTGAAACAAAAAAAAACATTGAAAATATATCAACATCACAGTAAGTGGGATAGATCCACAAATATTACACAGCTCACTGTTTCCACAGATGAAACTCGAGCCCTTCTCACACAAGAGGAGAGTTAAGTTCGTTATCTACCATGATGGCCTAGTGCGCGTTAGCGGATAGATATCTTTGTTGAACTATTTCCAGTTACTAGCCAGTTTCCTCACTATGTTTTTCCGTTACCCTTAAAACCAATGGCAATAACGAACCTTTACATATGCACGTGAAAAACTCAGAGGCGCAGGTGGGTTATGAACCTAGGACCTCATGAGTGGGAACTCGAACTTTTTGCCACTAGTCCACTTAAGCTCAGGCTCAAGCTTAAATTTTAACATAATGTAAACACCTATGAATGATCATGTATAAAGCGCTATTCACATCTTTGATATGGGTTGGCTAAGTACCTACTAGCTTTAAATGCAATCGAGAGCAAATGACTCTTGTGCGAATAGGATTCTTAAATATCGCTGCAAAGCTTCAAGTTTATCAGTTTTTTATCGGATACATTTTGGAGAGTTTGTAGCTGATCTGCATGATCTAATACCACCCTGCCCTTTGTCAAATCAAACAGCTAATAGCTCTAAGAAAGCGATATCGTTTCATGGTATGTGCTCCAAAGCCTTAAACGACGAGATTTGACACCACTTTCGTAAAAAGAACATCTAAACTGTGGACATGTAAACATCTAAAATGTTGCCAGAGTGGGTATTTCCTGATGTCTGCCTCTTTCCTAGACTAGAACGAATCGATAAAACAATCTAGATAAGCACTCTCTATCGTAGACCGCATTGTCGCTTAATAGGAGAGATAACGGTCAAATACAACCTGTAAACGATAAAAAAAAGTTTTAGTTATCGGATCAGAGCAATTTGATTCGCCTAATGATCCATTTAACATTGGAATTGCCTGTATTTTTGTGAATTTCGTGTAATTCTGACAATTTATATCCCAGTTAATATTAGTAAACTTTAGAAGCCCTTCCGCTATTAGCGCTGTATTCTCATATATAAATAAGTGAACTCTACATTTACTGAATTTCACATCCAAAACATCTGAGATCAAAGCAATATAAATTGCTCAGAACTACCTGTTTATTCAACTAATAAAGAATTTTAGGTATATGATTTTTGATTTACTATGATATAATCATAAATATGAATCTCGTTTTATAAATATTCTGTGTAAAAATTATGTGCCTAAGGATAGTTGGTAAGTTTAGATTATTAGGGCCCTGCGACTTTTACACAAACCTAAAGTTTGGTCGCTAGTAAAGGACATCCGATGCTAACAACCAAATATCCCTTTAAAAAAATATATTAGTCTTCTAAAGTCGTCACTTTCTCCGCTAACCCAAACTTTGGTAAGCTGTCTACTGTTCTCTTCAATGATGGACTCCAAGCCATCTGAGGCCAACTATCATAAGTCCTTTTATGACACAATAAAAAAATCATTAAACGTTTTTATATCACCATATCTTTACATTTTAATTTAATTATGCTTAATGGGAACAAGTTGGTAGATAAAATACTTATACCGTTATACATCATTTTAATTCAGACAACACACATTCATATTCATTACACAAATTTTTCACAAATGGAGAGGAATAGATTCCACTATCTACGACTTAGTAGTAGACTCACTTCTAAATTAAAACGAAGCAAATCATTACAGAAAAAAAATGCATTTTAATACTAAAACGTACAATATTTCCATCATAACATTAAGTATCATGTACCCATGACCGCACAAAAGATAGCACGCGTTTCTAAAACACAAGGCAGTGTTAAAAATGTATGACATTGTGTCAACCCTTAAATACGTCCGCTTTTTGCACTCTCGCTTTTATGAGAGAGTCCGCACGGGGCGAGCTCTTTGTTCTTTTTGCGTAGGGTAATTCGCTTAATGCGACGGTAAGCCTGGAAGTATATTTGTGATTCTTTAGTATAATCCTTGTTTTTTGAATTTGTTATGTAGAGGGAATTAACTGGTTTTGTTAAGTGGTATTAATTAATATTACGATCTTAACGATGTAATCCAAACATTCACTAAACTGTCAAATATTTGAGTAAAGTTTGAGTTTTTTTTAATGTAGAAACCGAAAACCCGTCACTGGTCGCAAGTCGTAGTAGGTACGTCTAATTGTAAGTAACACATATACCAATGACAGCACAGTGCTACGCAGTTAGTTATTTGAACATGAAAAGGTCAAACCCAGCCCTGCACTGTGTTCTTTGACTAGAAATACAAGCGGATTTGTCTCTTTGCCCTGTATTTTCCCTGAAAACATCGGCGTTCACTTGTTCAGTTGCTTGATGGTAGAATGACTGGCAAAAATCGGGCTCATCCCCAGGCGGACTCTGCATCAAGTCCTATCACTATAAGCGACGTTGTTTTTTATTAAATTAATATACTTATTAACTAGCGGCCCGTTCCGGCTTCGCTCGGACATAACCTAGACACTGTCTGCAGCGCCATCTGCCGGGCTTATTTGTAAATTTAAACCATCTTCGAATACACATACAAAAAAAAACATTCAAATCGGTCCCGTCGTTTAGGAGTTCACTGTCCAATGATTAAATTACTAAAATGGCTATAAAAAAACAGGGGTTGGTGATAAAAGGGTAAAAATTTAGGGTTGTATGTTTTTTTTAACGCCACATTATAAAAAAATAATAAATAAAAAATTTGACCAAAAATTAAAAAAAAAATGTTTGGGGTGAACAACCCCTAACACTTAGGGGTATGAAAAATAGCTAGTAGCCGATTCTCAGACCTACTGAATATGCATATAAAATTTGGTAAAAATCAGTAAAGCCGTTTCGGAGGAGTAAGGAAACAAACACTGTGACACGAGAATTTTATATATAAGACTAGCGGCCCGTTCCGGCTTCGCTCGGACATAGCCTAGACACTGTCTGCAGCGCCATCTGCCGGGCTTATTTGTGAATTTAAACCATCTTCGAATACACACACAAAAAAACATTCAAATCGGTCCCGTCGTTTAGGAGTTCAATGTTAAATGATAAATTACTAAAATGGCTATAAAAAACAGGGGTTGGTGATAAAAAGGTAAAAATTTAGGGTTGTATGTATTTTTTGACGCCACATTATAAAAAAATAAGAACAAAAAAATTTGACCAAAAATTAAAAAAAAATGTTTGGGGTGAACAACTCCTAACACTTAGGGGTATGAAAAATAGCTAGTAGCCGATTCTCAGACCTACTGAATATGCATATAAAATTTGGTAAAAATCAGTAAAACCGTTTCGGAGGAGTAAGGAAACAAACACTGTGACACGAGAATTTTATATATAAGACGAGAATTTTATATATAAGATAATCTATGTTCAAATAAATTATTATGCACCACAAACGAAGACCATATAATTTATTTTGTCCGAAAAACAAAAACCGATTTCAATTTACTATTAAATTGGACACTTGACCAAATTTTATAAGAAGCTACTATCACTACGTCGTTAAGGTAAATTAAAGCCAATTTCTAATATTTGTAGGATGAAAAGATTTTATCATCATCATCAGCCGCTAGACGTCCACTGCTGAACATAGGCCTCCCCCCTAGATTTCCACAACGAACTTTAGGAACTTTAACACAATTTAGTAGTGGTAGGACTCTTAGCAGAGTCCGCCTGGGGAAGTACCACACCTTTGCCAGTTATTCTAGCGCCAAGCAGTAATATGCAAACATTACTGTGTTCCGGTTTGAAGGGAAATGTTTCCAGAGAAATTACAGGGCTTAGAGATATAACATCTTAGATCTCTGGGTGACGAGCGTAGTGCAGTACTAGGTAATGATTTGGACTCTCCATGTTCCAATAGCTGCGTGTCACTGTGCTGTTATGTGGCAGGCATGTTGCTTACCATCAGGCACATGACCTGCTCGTCTCGTCACCCTTTATTAAAAAAAAAAAAACGGTCCCGCGCAACCTACAACCAGCGGTTTCCAGCGACCTTTGTGAGGTCATCTGTCCATGAAAAGATTTACTGGTATAATATATACCGAAGGAACAGAACTGTGGAAAAATTGCGTAACATTATTAAATATGTTTTTTCTTCCTCCAAATACATTATAAAGGCCAACCGCGCTACACCCGACACATCGCTAACTTTTACATTTAAACTTTGCTCCCAGCGGGGAGAGCACAAGTTAGATACAGACAACTAGTTGATATTGAAGCTACGATACAAAGAAAGAGAATTTACTGCTTGGAGGAAATGAGATTTGCAATTCACTGGTTTTATATGCACGTTCCAAGAAATAATGTATGGCGAGATACTCGTAGTACTGCGAAACTTGTTATAGAACTCGGTTTTAAAAATTAGTTGTTAGAATTTCAATTGATATTGAATCAGATCTTGCACGATCTGTGTACTGAATTTTGATCTATCGTCCTATCTTTATTTTTTTTACACCATAGAACTTTTGTTAATATCCACCGTTCATCGTTGTGTCAAATCTTTGTTGTGGAACGTTTAAAACAGGGCTATCTATATATAGACATTTACTTTTTCAACAATGATAAATCTGCACTTGACCGCTATCTCGCCTAGTTAAGCGAAGATGCAGTCTAAGATAAGATAAGATATTTTTTATTGGCATAAATTGAATACATACATTACTATTGTTATAATAATATAATTAAGATGGAGAAACCTAGGAGAAACTGATTCACTCTTGTCTTGCAGACACTCAGATTGTGACGATGATGAATTAATTTTTTTGCATATATACTTGATAGTGTATTGAATTTGGTTATTGGAAATTTCCAGTTAGAATTGACACCACATGTACCACACTTTCGTTTCAATGTTCTTGTCTCAAAATCTCTTTTTGGAACTTTTTACAATGGGACAATCTAAAACCATTGTATTATACCTTAATTCTTTAAAGTTCCTTTCTTAACTACTTATCACCATATTTCGCACATTTATTTCAAAGTAACCACACGCGAAACAACAATGTCAACTTTTTATATAAAACTAGCAGTGCCCCGCGGTTTTACCCGCGTACTTCCCGTTCCCATCGTTCCCGTTATTTTCCCGGAATAAAAAGTAACCTATGTGTTCTTCCAGACTATAATCTAACTGTATTCCAAATTTCAGCCTGATCTGTTCATACGTTACGGCGTGATTGAGCAACAAACATCCAAACATCCATACTTTGATATTTATAATATTAGTGGCATAAAATTAAGTTTTAACGGGAAAGTTTTTCGACGTCTGTGACATCGACATCTAAGAGACTAACCGCCGCATTATAAAACCTTTTTTTTGTTTCGTGGATAAAATGCATTTAAATATACCGTTCCGCCTGGGGGAGACGGTCGAATTAGAAAACCTGACCCAAGCTCAATATTGTGTCTATTATGAATATTTTTGATGTCGTATACGTCGAAAATTTTAATACCGATCTGATTCTGCTAAAAATTTGTTTGGTGAGCGCACAAAAAAGCACAATGAAATGAATGCTTTGTCAGTCTGTACATTCAGAAATTACAGTCTTTTAACTCGTGAAAGTCATAATAAAATTTTGTTAAGCAACAGTTACACTTTGAACAACATTGATTAATAAAATAAGCTTTACCATCTCGTAAACTGATATAAAACCGATTAATTCCCCAGTAAAAAATCCTTGTTCATTCGATGTAATCTGATAGAGGTCATCAAAAAGAAAATTACTCGACCCACTTGTGGCGCAAGAATCTAATTTTTCAGCTTCCAATTCTTTGCACAATAGAATTGCGTTTTAACTTGATTAAAAAGATTTTCCTTATTGTATTTATAGCAAGGGTTGAATGTGGGTTAACGATCATTTTATGGGATTACGCATAAAGTCAAACGTATTGGGAAGGTACCTCGTTCAAGTGGTTGATTTTATTAGAGATTCATGTTATTATGATATTTATATAGGGCTGACATTAGTACAACAATAATCGTAATCAGTTTCTTTTTGTCTTGGGACAAGCACGTTTGTTTCTTCCTAGTTCAATGGTTCAATTAAAGAGGAAAGAAATATGGCGTTTGTCTTCGGAAGACGAGGGTAGTGAAATCGTAGACAGTGATTTGAACCTTTTTCATTCAAATTAGATACTGCACAGTGCCGTATAGTTATGGATAGTCGTGTTACTTAATAACAAGCACCGACTACTATTTATCCCGAACAATAATTAACGCGTATCTGGCCTCGATTTCGTATGCGTAAAATTTAGAGAAGGACTATTTCTTAAGAATGTTTTTAGGCGACTTTTTCGGAATCTGTATATTATATCTACAGCTTCTGGGACTTAGTGAGACACACTGGAGGCGCCAAGGCCATTTTTACTCGGACTTTGGAAATAGGGTGTTGTTTTCGGGACCGGAAGAGGAAAGCAGTAGAGGAGTGGCATTTGTGATACCACCGGAGATCGAGAAGTGTGTGTTGGGGTATAAGCCAGTCAATGACCGTATCATTACTGTACGTTTAAATACTAAACCATGCACGTTAAATGTCGTACAGGTTTATGCGCCAACGGCCCAGGCCAGCGAGAAAGAGGCGGAGAACTTCTATGGTGCATTGGTCACGACACTTAAAGATATACCAAATAGAGAAATCACGGTTATCCTTGGGGATTTCGATGCAAAAGTGGGCAATACTACAGAGGACAATCATCTTCGTCGAGTAGTTGGGAAGTATGGTATCGGAGAAAGCAACGAGCGAGCCGAACGCCTGCTCCAATTCTGCAGCGAGGAAAATTTCTGCATAACTAACACCTGTTTCGACCATCACATCAGGGGGCTATATACGTGGATTTCTCCTGGTGACAGATACCGTAACCATATAGACTACATTTTGATGGGATCACAATGGAGATCATCTGTTATGAATGCCGTTACGTTACCCGGTGCAGACTGTGGCTCAGACCATCAACTACTGGCAGTAACCATGCGGATCCGTCTGAAGATAATAGTCAAGCCAATAGTGAAGCCAAACCTCCGTAGAGTGGACTTGGCTGGTTTTAGACAAAGCCTCACCCAGCAAACTACGGATATCTCATGCGAGGGATAGCCGCAGGATGGTCTGAAACAACTGATTATCCAGGCCGCCCAACAGCACATCATTCAGAAACCGGACATGAAGGATTACATAACACCATCGACAAGCCGCATTATTCTACAACGTCGTGAGCTGAAAGAGAGAGGTACAAGTTCACCTGCGGACCAGGAACGGTATCTGGAGCTCAGTCGCGAAGTCCAAAGAAGGTGCCGTCAAGACTATAACGCACACATCAACCATGTTTGCGCAGAACTTGAGCAACATAGCATACGAAGTGAAACTAGGAACTTGTTTCGCAGAGTGAGAGAGCTAACTGGGACGCGAAGTTTTAGAACCTGTGCCATCGAAGACAAAACCGGGAAAGTCCTGACTGATACGTCGCGGGTTTCGGAACGCTGGAAACCATACTGCGCAGCATTGTATGATACAAGGCATACGACTACTGTGGTTAAGGAGCTGTTACCAGATGAACCTGAGATTCTTCGTTCGGAAGTGGAAGACGCTATCAGAGTCCTCAAATGTGGAAAGGCATCTGGTAAAGACGGAATTACTGCCGAACTGCTGAGGAGCATGGGAGAAGCAGGAACAACAACAATGGTGGAAATATGTAACGAGGTGTGGAGATGGCCGACTGAGTGGATGGAATCTGTGTTCATACCCTTACACAAAAAAAAAGTGTGTGCTTAAGACCACACGGCAGAAGTGAAAACTTCATTATCTGATTTTTGTATTAGGTAGGTATAATGCCCGGTTTACATTATTGCAGTCCAGCGATCGAATCCAGCGCTGGAATGCTTACTGAAAAAATGTAAACAGGCACTGGAAAGCATGAAACAAGCCAGAAATTAAGGTTAATTTTTATTTTCCCACTAGGCCATAAAGATCACAGTAAGCTCAAGACAAAATTTGATTTGCTGTTTGTATGTTAAGTTGTTGAAATATTTTAATGGAGTAATGAAAGCTAAATTCGTTTTTGGAGGGATAAATATACTAAACTCAGGAACACAAGAGCGAAGAGCAATTAGTTGACTATATTATTATGTTTATATTTAAACACTGAATATTTACTATTTAATTTATTTATTAAGCCCAGATCAATTCACAACATGATGTTTGCTCTAATTACTAGTTTAATGCAATAACTACATACTTAAAAATAACTACTTAGTTTAGTTAAGTAGCTCTACTAAATGTTTATTATGTTTACAAAGTATTCTGAGTTATAAGTTTTCAATTCAATATAATTTGCAAAACATGGGTTGTACAATGTTTATATTGTTACATAATGTTGATAAAGGTCCGCCATGATTTAACCTTATGGCAAGCAAATATATGTTATAAGTTTATCTTTTAAAATTCACATTACAGAATTGATTACAAATATTACAAAAGAAAGGTACACAATATTTGGGTCAATAAATAATACCAATATTAGTTATAGACTACAGGCCCGTGAACAAAATTTACGGGTCAAATGAACCACCAGGAGACCCATTTAGGATGATAGAAGGGTATAAAGTAATAAGATTCAGCACTATGCCATCACTTGTAAGCTGTCCAACTGAGTACAGTCCCAGAGGGGGATTGCAAACCTCGATCAGTTCTCCTAGTCACATGATTTTTGTACAGCGTTGCAAAATAATGGATTAGAAGAGGTTTTGGAACTGTATGGAACCAATGCTGTACATAATCAAATGACCATATTCACACTGTAAATAGTCAGCACATCATAATTTTTTCCAACAAACTAATAATTCAAAATCTAAAATTTATATTTTTATAGTTTCCATACCTCTTCTAATCTATTATTCAATAGATTTACTGTCACTCACGTTACTGTCTGTACCATAGTATTGTGTCCTTGATTAATAATAGTTTATGGATTTCCCACCAAGATAAATCAACAGATGTGCCCTGAGCACCTTGAAATTGGTAATGAAACTGCGTCTCTGCGTGTATCATAAGTGGTTTATAAACAACCAATCTAGGTACTTGACCCCTATAATCGCTAGCGGCGAGATTTGCTGTGGTTCTACTTTACGTATTTTGGTTGTTGACAACGAATAATTATAGGTAAAAACGTCCGGTGCAGCCGACTAGAACGGAAAGAGTGAGCTCACTCTTCGGAACGTTGACATGATTGCGTGCGCCCTGGCCGATCTATGGGATTTCCAATGTGTTCTTGTCCAATGTTGTCCCAGAATATGTCTTCTCGTGTCGTTATCGTGAATGAATTTTATTTATATCAGGTTAGATTCTCTTATTACCTAGGCCCCGTGTTTGTTTTGAATGCATTTGTCGAAATTGCAAATCGCTCCCGTAGAATGCAGTTTTCGTGTGTGATATGTCACTTAATTTCGGGATTCTCGTCGCCTCTTTTATAGGTACATTGAGTTGGGTCGAGTATGATTATTTGTATGTAAACACAGAACATTCACTATTTTATCCAAATTTTATGAGAATATTAAATTAATTTTGTTTACAATAAAAACAATTGTTTGTTTGCTTTGACGTTGACGTTTGAATTTGAAGCACGCCGGCAGTGTTGCCACTTCGATTTTGAGCTTGTCGCCAAATAGTGTTAAAAAGTCGTCGGTTTTGATTTAATTATTAAGGGAATAAACATGAGAACACAGTTAGATACAGTCTGGAAGAACACATATGCTACTTTTTATCGCGGGAATTTAGCTGCTAGTAGAAATATAAAAGGGCACTGATCTGAGTACCTACAATATTAAATAATTTACATTAAAAGGAACAACTTAAGGTAAAAATTTACATTAATAACACGTAAGATTTAAACGAAAATGCAAATTATTTAATAAAATGGTAATAATGTAATTGGGAAAGTCCCGGCTATAATGTGCGTAAATTTATCTGTATGTATAGAAATTGGAAGTAGAGTTTATGGTAGACTTCCATGTTGTTTGTTTGAGAGATTGAGTTAATTTCCTTATAAATATGATCTGATTCCCAATGACCTTGTGTTTTTCCTTCTCCAACCTTCTTCACTACACTAGTATATTCCCCTTTGTCGGTAACACGTCGGCTAAATCCGCTAAAAGGTTTAATAAATTCGCCAGTTTCAGCGACATAGTCGCTAAGGTGTCAACACTGGTAGCCGGTAGCGAGCAGCGAGAGAGAGAGAGAGTATCTATTGTCCCATGTCCACCTCTAACAATTATCTTTCTCGGTCTGGCACGTTTGTTGACCACATTATCTTTCTTGCTCTAGCATCCCGAGTTTACCCGGAATTTCTTATCATATCCGAGCGTGATGATCACGTGATCATGAATCCATTTTACAGCCCACGAAAATTCTGTCTATAACGCGCCTAAAGAAGTTTTCACTTCAAAAAGGATCTACGAAGAATTGCGGCAACTAAAGGACCATCGCGTTGATCTCTCACGGAAGTAAAATTCTCTTACATATAATTAACAAGCGGCTCAACCATTTCCTCAGAGTCCAGATTCCACAAGAACAGGCTGGCTTTGTGAAAGGAAAGGGCATAAGAGAGCAGCTTCTTAACATCCGCCAAATCATCGAAAAGAGCAGGGAATTTAATAGCCCAGTCATCTTGTGTATCATAGACTACACTAAAGCCTTTGACTGCGTGCGATGGGACAAGTTGTGGACTGTGTTACGCGAGATGGTAACTCCTGAACATCTTATTGGCTTGATACAAAATCTATATGTTGAGAACCGCTCTTTTGTCAGGGTCGGCGCCGATTGTTCCGATGTGTTCGAAACAAAGATCGGAATGCGGCAAGGATGCATCCTGTCCCCCTCCCTTTTCAACATATATGGTGAATTTATCAGGCGCAGAGTGTTGGAAGGGTGGGGAAAGGGATTTCCGATAGGAGGAAAACGGATTTCGAACCTTAGATATGCCGACGACACGGTCCTTTTGGCGACGTCTGTGGAGGATATGCAGGTGCTGTTCCAGAAACTCGAGATGGAGAGCAACCGGATGGGTCTCACAGTAAACAGGCGCAAGACAAAGTTAATGGTAGTAGATCGTGCCGGAAAACTACCCAGCCCAAGTTACATCATCCCAGGGGTTGGCATTGTTGATCACTATATTTATCTGGGTGCTCTGATCTGCGACGATGGCAACTGCGTGTCAGAGATAAAGAGACGTATTGGCATGGCTAAGGACGCGATGACCCGACTGAATGTCATCTGGAAGAAATGGGGTATAACGGTCACCACCAAGACCCGACTAGTGCGCGCTCTAGTGTTCCCAATATTTCTGTACGGTGTGGAAACAAGGACAATACGAGTCCGAGAAAGGCAAAGGATCGATGCATTCGAGATGTGGTACTGGAGGCGGATGTTGAGGGTACCCTGGACAGCCAAGCGTACCAATGTATCAATCCTTTCACAGCTTCGAGTCCAAACCCGCTTGTCTAAAATCTCCTCACTGCTGGACATAGGTCCAGCAGTGGACGAATGTTGGCTGATTATGATGATGATGATGATCTGTCTATTCATTATAGGTATAAACTTTCGCAATTGTAACATTAGTAAGATTTTGAGAATTATGCCCGAACTATACGAGGCTAGTATTTCAAGCTAGGATAGCAAGCTAGTATTTCTAGCTTTGTGTAGACAAAACTAGCGTTGCGTAGCATTGTCTACACGAAGCTAGAAGAGCTTGCTTCCTTGAAAAACTAGCCTCGTGTAGCTCGGGTCTCGGGTAATAGGGAGTGAAACCGCAGCGTGACTAGTAGTTAATTTAATTTCGAGAGAGTGAAGTTGCTAAGAGCAGTTCGTTCATTATTCGATTTTAATTTACGGATTCATTCATGATTTAACTTAAAAATGTCATCGGAAATCTTATCTTATCAGAAAACGGAATAATTCAACACATAAACAATTATTGTCCATTTATCGTACTTATCGAAAGATTAACTATTCTTTCGGGGAATCCCTCTGTTTCGACTGAATGCTCCTGTAAATAAAGTCGTAATTGCACTATCAACACGTACATAGGTAGGTTACTTGTTTGATAACTGCCTACGTCAATTATGAAAAATAAACAACAAATTATTAAATAACAATTACACGTATGTCCTCATCTATTTACGAATAATAAATAACCAGAATACAACTTTACTAGTAGTGTTTTAGAAAATATAAATTTGTATGGGTATTTTTGCAAAATATAAAATAGGTATAAAAAATGGCGCCTGATTTCAGTTTAATTTCGCGCGGACGAAGTCGCGGGTAAAAGCTAGTAATATATTCAATAAAACTTCCCTCATCTATTCACGAATAATAAAAATAAGAATATTACAAGTTCACGCAGAAGTGTGTACTTACCATGCCTAAAAAGAGTAACTCTCTCGTCTCGTCACTCATTTATAAAAAAAAATCGGTTGTCTGTAAAGTCGGTTTACTGACGATAGTTGAACGTGACAACTTCACCTTCAAGCCTTAAATGGAACGCCTCAGAGCGAGGTAACGCCGCATGTGTCATGTTTTTTCGTGCGTGCAGCCGGCTCCATCGAATTATAAGACGTTGTCACGTCAAAAAAACTCTTTGCACTCGTTATTTCCGAATTACCGTTAGTGTAGCGTTGCCGCTGATGTAGAGAGAATTAATCTGCAGCATACATTTTATGTTACTTTAGCCCTTAGGCTATATTGTTAACTTTTAATTAATTAAGTTAATGTGTATGACAATAATCTCTAAAAAATTATAATCATCACTCAGATGAGAATGAATGACACTTGCGCTCGAAATAAAACAAAAATTACAATTATCAGCTGTGTTTATTATCAGGTACCTACCTATAGAATTTATACATGTACACGTCTTTTTACTAACAAAGAAAACACATTCCACAACGCCGGCTTGACATTTGTTGACCTTCGTCTAAAACTCCTGCTGCTACATAGGCGTCGACGACTTGGTTGAGTCTGCGAGAGTACAGTTCTACGGCGAACCCAGCTGTGTCGTCCTCGTCCTCATCAACCATCCCGAAGGTGCGCCGGCCGTCCATCGCCAGAACAGGTAAGTACGCTACTGCCGCGTACAATCCGCAAGGCAGTTTCTGTTGGGTAAATACAGCAACTTTGCACAATGTTTTTGAACATATATGGTTAAATTAATAGCAAATCTTGTTTGATTAATAACAGATTTCATCCAGATAACTTAAAGTAAACATTATTTTTTTGTTTCAAAAACGACCTCACTGACTTCGATAAAAATAATATGGGTCCACCTTTAACCTAAAAAAATCACAATTGATTCACAATTGGCGGAGTTATCGCTTAACATAAATAGTCCAAAAAAAAGCATACAAGAGAATTGAGAACCTATTCATCTTTTGGAATCGGTTAAAAGAAGTCAAATCGTCATTGCCAAAGCAAAAAAGAATTGGACAACTTAGGAAAGTTAAGAGTTTAGGCATACGAAGAATTACCTTAAATACTTGCCTCTATCATCTCAGACTCCATAACCTCGCTCGGAAGCTCCTGTTCTAAGTTCACTCCAAGCCTCGCTGTGGCGCTTATCAACTCTGAACAGTAGTGTCCGACCAATTCCCCATAATGCTTCGCTCTAAAAGAAGCATCCGAGGCGGTGAAAATAAAATGAAATAGGTCGGTGACTGGGCTGCCTGGCTGTACGTATATGCTGAAAATCTAAAGTAACCAACTCCACGGTACCATCCTGCAATTATACAAAATATGTAACACACTTCACTGGACGCAAATCACGTATATAATGGAGATAATCCAGAAAGCACTTACGCTTAACACTTTGTGCATACAATTTTTTGGCCAGAAATGGCCGTGTACAATAACTTTACAATTCGATGGTTTCAATATATCATTGAACGATGTAACATTAAGACCTTTGAAGAACACCTTCAGCTTCTTTTTGTACTCATTTCGCACTGTGCTCAGGGCCAATGACTTAAATTCTTGGAGAAACTCAACGTAAGTTTCATTATTTTCAAACACTCCTCCAGGTATCTGGTTTGTAAAAGCTTCAAATTCCGCGGGAGTTTCGTTTTTGAATGCCATAGAAAGGGCGTGAAACTTAGCGAGTTCTGTGATTGCGGCAGATGCGTATGGCCAGGATACGGATTCTAATCGGTTCGCTAAGTGGAACCCCTTCTTCGTCAGGTCTTCAAGGATCAGTATTTCACGTTTGTGTGCTGCTTCTGCTCTGAAACACTTCGGTAACCTCAGCTTCTCATTTTCTGTCAAACCGTCTTTGTCCTCCAGTTCTCGGTACATCTTCATCAAACGAGTGTAAAATAGACGCTCCTTTTCAAACGGTTTTAACAAGTAGCTCTCCCAGGCATTATTATTGCACAACTCTGTTATTTTAGCAAACAAATTAAGATCTTCTCTGCCTTCTTGAACGATCTTTATCCTAAATTGAAAAAACGGAGCGCTTTCACCATTGTTAATAAGAAGCACTGTTATAGTTGTTTCGTCGAGCTCAAAATTATGTTCTTTGGCTATTTGGTGAATTAAAGACATAAAATGTTCCTGCATTGGCATGGTTTCTGTCGACATTTTTGTAAGTTTTATGTTTTTACTCACTATTATTTAAGGTCTGTTACCACTACTACACAAAAAATACGATTGATCAGTAGTGAACATTATCATACGTAAATGAAGATAATGCAACTGGTGAAATTCACGAGTTGTAATCGCAGTATTTTTCAATTAATTTATCTTGCAGCGATAAAACTATGCTAAAAATACTAGGAATAGCATGTACCATTACTAAATAAAAAAAAGATTTATTTTAATGCTAGTTATATCAAAATGGATACCTACTACTATTCCGAAAGGCTCTTATGTTTTGGGTTTATAATGTGTTCCCAAGTATTATCTCATCAAACGAGGTATATTTCGTCACATACATAAAGAATGATTAAAATATATTTATCGTAGTTATCGAAAGATTAACTTTTCTTTCGGGGAACCCCCCGGCTGAATGCTGTGTAAAAAACGAAAATAGTCGTATCATAATCTGTGCAATAATCTTTTAAATAAAACTTACATATTATGTGTCGTCAGGTAGTACGCCTAAAAAGAGTAACTTTTTGTACTCGTTATTTACAAATTACTGTTATTATAGATAGCGTCGACGCTGAAATAGATATAATTAATCTGGAGCATACATTTTATGTTACTATAATTCATAGGTTATATAATTAATTAAGTTATTGTGTATCAGCACTCAGATTCTCGTAGACGAAAATAATGTTCAAATCTGTCTGGCACTCATCACTCACACAATATGAGATTTGCTCTTGAAATAAAACAAAAATTAAAATTATCAGCTGTATCTATTATTAGGTACCTATAGATTTTATAGGTACACATCTATTTACTAACAAAGAAAACACATTCCACAACGCCGGCTTGACGTTTGTTGACCTTCTTCTAAAACTCCTGCTGCTACATAGGCGTCGACGACTTGGTTGAGTCTGCGAGAGTACAGTTCTGCTACGGCGAACCCAGCGGTGTCGCCCTCATCAACCATCCCCGAGGTGTGCCGGTCGTCCAACACCAGAACAGGTAAGTACGCTACTGCCGAGTACAGACCGCAAGGCAGCTTCTGTTGGATAAATCCAGCAACTTTGGAAAATATTTTTGATTAATAACTTAATCCTCTGAATAATAGAAAATATAATCCAGATAACTAAGATGAAGATAAGATAAAGCAAAATTTTAGTTTTTTGTTTATTTTTCAAGAACGGCCACACAGACTGAGATAAAATAAATATGAGACCACCTTTGAACTATGATCTCAATGAAAAAAAAATACATAATTTAAAAACTCAAAAACCCGACTGCGTAAAAAGTGAACCAAACTACGTTCTCGCATACTAAAAAAAACTGAAAAGAATAAAACAAGCATTTAGATTTCTGGTGGTCTGGAATTCTATAATATGTTATTGTATTAATACTATTGAAATATATACAATATTTTCTAATAAAAGAACATTACAACTGAACAGTCGGGATCCATTATTATTCGACATACAATGTAATTGTTCAATGGATCCCGACTGTTCAGTTGAAATGTTCTTTTATTAGAAAATATTGTATATATTTCAATAGTATTAATACAATAACATATTATAGAATTCCAGACCACCAGAAATCTAAATGCTTGTTTTATTCTTTTCAGTTTTTTTTAGTATGCGAGAACGTAGTTTGGTTCACTTTTTACGCAGTCGGGTTTTTGAGTTTTTAAATTATGTATTTTTTTTAATACTTTTTAGTTATGAACAATGTTGTGAATGTTAATATGCTCAACATAATAATATGCATCTTTTGGTTGTTGACCAAATGTCTTCGTTTCTACTGATATAATATGTAGGATTTTCTACTGCATGTAATTCATATTTATAGTTTTGTGTTAGTATAGGTTTTCGATTGACGTTGAGTACCTACTAAATCGTTTGAAGTTAGAGATGGGCGACCGAGGCGGAGCAATCCGAGAGCGGTTCCGTGGTCCCACTATCAGCGGCAGAGTTGAAACCCCATAGAGGTTTATTAGTAGATAGGGGCACCATATCCATACATGATATAGAGTGCAACATAACCTGGTGTCTCCCGGGCGGGGCAGTAGGGTATGTGTAAATACATTTCCTGCACGTACGAAAAAAAGGTAGTCCAATATACCTACTAGCATAGATCGTAGAACGCAAGATGGGCCCCATCCCAAACTTCACGGCGCACGCAATCATGTCAACGTTGGGAAGAGTGAGCTCACTCTTTCCGTTCTAGTCGGTTGCAGGACGCGGTGGACGCCGGACGTTTTACCTATCATTATTCGGTGTCAACAACCAAAATAAGTAGAACCACAGCAAATCGCACCGCTAGCGATTATAGGGGTCAAGTAGATTGGTTGTTTGTAAACCACTTACGATACATACAGAGACGCAGTTTATTACCAATTTCAAGGTGCTCAGGGCACATCTATTGATTTATATCGATGCGTACTAGATACATTAGTATATAATGTCCATCTACATTCACACGTACAGTTAGTTATACGAAGTTTTCTGCTACCTAAAAACCTATAAATGTGAGAATGGTTGTTACTGAACTTTAAATCGATATACATCCTAAACGGTCAGTCGAATCGAAAAACATTGAGAGAAAGCTAAACATTATTTTGAAATACCTATTCAACGATACCCCTCTTGACATATTTTGGTGATTTTCATTTTTTTTATTTGGACAATATGGCGTCCTGAAGCCGCCATTTTGGACTTACACTAATGTCATGTCTTTAGTGTCACTCGCCAGATTAAGAGGAATCGATTGACGTGTGAATCATAAAAATCGGCCCAGGCGTTTGGTCTGTATAGTGCCTCAAAGGAACATACAAACATACATACATACAAACATACATACATACATAGACTGTTAAACACATTACCACTCCTTTGCGTCGCGCAGTCGGGTAAAAAACGTCAAAATTGATTCACAATGTATCGCGTAACACACATAGTACAAAATAAAATAACCTTATTTTAAGAAACCCGACTGCATAAAATCAACAGGTAAAAAAACATTACTAAGGACACTTGGGTGATTGAGACGAATCTAACGATATCTTAATTATCAAAATCCATCCAGCCGTTTGGAAGATACGTGGGAATAAATAAATTTACAAACATATAAGATACGCGAGAAAAACATAGCCCTTCTTTCAGTCGGGTAAAAAGACATACAACCGAATTCTCCTCCTCCTTTTTTGAAAGAGTTAAACAAAGTAAATCGTCGTTGGCAATGTCGAAGAGAATTTGACGAGATGAAAATACTGTTCAAGTAACATTTGGCAGTCAAAAAATTACCTTAAATACTTGCCTCTATCATCTCAGACTCCATTGCTTCGCTCGGAAGCTCCTGTTCTATATTCACTCCAAGCCTCGCCGTGGCGCGTATCAACTCTGAACAGTAGTGTCCGACCAATTCCCTATAATGCTTCGATCTAAAAGAAGCATCCGAAGCGGTGAAAATAAAATGAAATAGGTCGGTGACTGGGCTGCCTGGCTGTATATGCTGAAAGTCTAAGGTAACCAACTCCACGGTACCATCCTGCAATTATACAAAAAAAAATACACATCACTAGACGCAAATTATTTATACTCGTATTAGGAAGATAATTCAGAAGGCACTTACGCTTAACACTTTGTGCATACAATTTTTTGGCCAGAAATGACCGTGCACAATAACTTTACACTTCGATGGTTTCAATATGTCATTAAACGATGTTAAATTAAAACTTTTGAAGAACACCTTCAGCTTCTTTTTGTGCTCATTTCGCACTGTGCTCAGAGCCAATGACTTAAATTCTTCGAGGAACTTAACGTAGGCTTCGTTATTTTCAAACACTCCTCCAGGTATCTGGTTTGTAAAAGCTTCAAATTCCGCGGGAGTTTCGTTTTTGAATGCCATAGAAAGGGCGTGAAACTTAGCGAGTTCTGTGATTGACGCAGATGCGTATTGCCAGGATACGGATTCTAATCGGTTCGCTAAGTGGAACCCCTTCTTCGTCAGGTCTTCAAGGATCAGTATTTCACGTTTGTGTGCTGCTTCTACTCTGAAACTCTTCGGTAACCTCAGCTTCTCATTTTCTGTCAAACCGTGCTTGTCCTCCAGTTCTCGGTATATCTTCATCAAACGAGTGTAAAATAGACGCTCCTTTTCAAACGGTTTTAACAAGTAGCTCTCCCAATTATTATTGCACAACTCGGTAACTTTAGCAAACAAATCGAGATCTTCTCTGCCTTCTTGAACTATCCTTATTTTAAATTTAAACTGCGGAGCGTCTTCACCTCTGTTAAGAAGAATCACTGTAATAGTTGTTTCGTCGAGCTCAAAGTTATGTTCTTTGGCTATTTGTTGAATTATAATCGAAAGATGTTCCTGCAATGATAAGGTTTCTGCTGACATTTCAAAATGTGTATATAATTCACTAGTATTTAAAGACTGTTAGCACCACTACATCAAAAATACGATTGATCAGTCACGAACATTATCATACGTAAATCAAGATAATGCAACTGGTGAAGTTCAAAAGTTGTAATCGCAGTATTGTTCAATTCATTTATCTTGCAGCGATAAAATGAATGCTAAAAATACTTGGAATTGTACACGAAAACAAAATGTAAATGTTTTTTTAATGTAACTTTTATTAGAAATGACATTACTATTTCGAAATGCGAGCCTTTCAGGTTCCGTATTTCTGCCTCGTCCATCTAGCATTGCTCACACATTCCGGTATGTATTCTCAGCTTTGCGAATATAACAATGTGTTAACACCAATTTGTTACTTATATTGCTAGGCGACACTCCTTAAACCTTTGTCCACATCCCAGCCCCAAAAATAAGTAAGAATTAATATTCTGCGAAGTCGCAAACCTGTGTTTGCACAAACATTCGACTGGAGTACATTGCTAGACTCCATTTCCTATCTCTAGTGCAAACATTTGCCGCGACAAGTCAGCATAAGCCGAGTATTTACTTAACGGCACCGTTCTCAAAACTATTTCCTTTTGCATTCAAATTTCCATTAGAGACCTACCTGTACTGATGTGAATTAGGTATAAGGTATAAGTGTTTTATAGATAACTAGCACCGTCCCGCGGTTTCACTCGCACAGTTCCCGTTTCCGTTATTTTTCCGTGATAAAAGGTATACGGGCAACGGGAATAGACCAGACCATAATCTGTGTCCCAAATTTCTACTTTCAATTTCCAGTTTCCGAGATGATTGAGCAACAAACATACAAACTTTTGCCTTTATAATATTAGTAGGATAGTACATACTAGCGATTAGGGATAGAATCAAAAGATTTAAAGTAGATCCGTGTTAAAAACTTGTTGCACCTTACAACCTTCGATATCAGGCTAGGTACCTATTATTTCTTTCAAGCTTCGACTGGCGGCGTTTGTCCGTTTGTGACGTTTGTCCTACAACAATGTATTTTTTTTAGAAATAGTGAATTGAAAACATTTTACAGAGTTTAATCACTATTTAAATCATTATTTAATTACCTCGACGTTTCGGCAGCTCCACGGCCGCTATGATTACGAAAAATCTTCTCGTTTAGATCGTGATTGTGTCCTGTAGGTACTATAATGTTTTCAATATAAGTTAAAATCGCAAAAGTTTAAAACCATATAAAAAGTGTTTTACGTGTTATTTTGAGTCCAATATAATGTCATTTAGCCGTCGATCGTGACTTAGTAACAAACACACAAACTTTTGACTTTTAATATTAGTGGGATGAAAATATTTCGACAGCTGTTTTGCCTGAAACTCATAAACAAAGCGTTCTTCAAATCTGAAGTGGCCTGAAAAGTTCCTTGTCCAATAGCACAAAGTAGAAAATAAAATCCATAAACATGAAGCGCCCAAAGTTAAGACCTACACAATTACGCGAACGTCAAAAGCAACCCGTTCCCTCCGTTGGCTCTTAATGAAAATTAATTACCGTTTCGTTCGAATTCCTTCCAAGAACCGTCGATTTAATAAAGTTATTGCATTCTTAGAAATTTTCCTGAAGACCCATTTGACTAAAAACTTGGACGGTGATCGAAAGATTTTTTTACTGAACAAGTTAGTATTTTTGCTATATTTAAAAGATTTCTCACAATTTCTTCCCAATAAAAATTTTCAGTGTTTTCGTTGTTTGGGTAATTGCACAGAAATCTAAATAAATTATTTAGATTTCTGTAATTGACTAAAATCACCTAGATACCATAAATACACAGACAAATAGACAGTCCCGTGAATTGTATAAAAGTTTCTTGTGTTACTTGCAGTTTAAATGTCGTGAAAGATGTCAAGACATAATAGAGCAAGAGCCCACGAGGGCCAGACCTTCGTTATTTTATAAAGGCTGAAAGTTCATCTGTGCATGTCCCCTATACAGGTAAGAACGACCAGGGACTATGAAGTTTGGGTTGTGGTTACTTGGGCAGATAACCGGTAGTAAAGGTGTACAAAATAGTACATTCGTTAAAGTATAAAGCTCATTTTTTTTATATTTTGTTAAAGATAACTTTAGAAATCTCGTCAGCCATTGCCAGACACTTATGACAGTTGCTACCCCCTGCCAGACACCCCTAAACTTTAATAAATTTTAACTATACTTTTGTTATAGTATAAAAGCTAAGTTTTATATATGTTACTTGGGGACCTATGAAAAGATGCTACCTCAATAGCCGGACAGTTTTAATGGTTTTTATATCTTGCCAGATACATCGAAAGTCCGCTGAAAGTGCGAGCGCGAGGTAACAACTATTCCACAGAACATAATTATATCAGGAAGAAGTAGCAAGTAGGCAAACGTAGTACTAAGTTAGCGCAGCTTCGCATGGTTAGAGGTTGACGAAATATAATCGAAATAAAGTAAAAACTTACCGGAGGTACGATATGCCTCCTTTGGATAAATTTATGGCCCGGCTATCATTTTTAGGATTCCGTAAAACGTAAAAACGGAACCCTTATAGATTCGTCATGTCTGTCTGTCTGTCCGTCCGTATGTCACAGCAACTTTTTGCCGAAACTATGAGAACTACACTGTTGAAACTTGGTAAGTAGATGTATTCTGTAAACCGCATTAAGATTTTTACATAACAAATTTAAAAAAAGAAAAATTAGGGTTGCCCCCCATACTGAGAACGGAAACTCAAAAATATTTTTTTCATCAAACCTACACATGTGGGGTGTTTATCGATAGGTCTTCAAAAATGATGTTGAGGTTTCTAAAATTATTTTTGTCTACGCTGAATAATTTGCGCAAGAGACACTTCCAAAGTGGTAAAATGTGTGCCCTCTAACTTCTAAAGTAAGAAAAAGAAAAAATTAAAAAAATATATGATGCATGCAAACTACCAACGAAAATTGGTTTGAACTCGATCTGATGAGTAGTTTTTTTAGTAAGTCATAAATACATTCGATCAAAGTTACAACAAACTACAAGAACTATGTGTACTGTGTATATTATGTTACATGCTGCAACGGAACCCTTCATGAGCGAGTCCAACTCGCACATGGCCACTTTATTACATTAAAGAACTGCGCATTATTGCATATTTGGTTACGTTTTATTCAAAATCGCGGATGAGAGTACTGCAATAGTGGCAGAGCACGACTAAGTATTCGGAAATGGGCGTCAATCTCTAACCATGCGAAGCTGCGCTAACTTAGTACTACGTTTGCCTACTTGCTACTTATTCCTGATATATGTTCTGTGGAACAGTTGTTACCTCGCGATCTCACTTTCAGCGGACTTTCGATGTGTCTGGCAATATATAAAAACCATTAAAACTGTCCGGCTATTGAGGTAGCATCTTTTTATAGGTCCCCAAGTAACATATATAAAATTTAGCTTTTATACTATAACAAAAGTATAGTTATAATTTATTAAAGTTTAGGGGTGTCTGGCAGGGGGTAGCAACTGTCATAAGTGTCTGGCAATGGATGACGAGATTTCTAAAGTTATCTTTAACAAAATATAAAAAAATTGAGCTTTATACTTTAATGAATGTAAGGTACTATTTTGTACACCTTTACTACCGGTTATCTGCCCAAGTAACCACAACCCAAACTTCATAGTCCCTGGTCGTTCTTACCTGTATGGGGGACATGCACAGATGAACTGTCAGCCTTTATAAAATAACGAAGGTATGGCCCTCGTGGGCTCTTAGTCCATAAACAAATCATCGTTAACATGCAATAGAAAAACATTTTTTTTTAATTAAACAAAATAATCCGGTTCTGAACATTTTCTCTCTCTCTGAAACAATACTTTTAAAACACTCCAAGCTCGTCTTTCCAGCGCGTTGAGGAACGACCCTGATCGACTATTCGATGGTGTTCACTCTGTAGAAACTCTGGTCCACCTATCGGAGTGCATTCTGCTTACATGATCCACCCATTCTCATTTAAGTTTGGCAGACCTAAATCCTACATCTGTTACACCTGTAATGGAACGCAGCAAAGTATAAAGGACGCGGTTTGGTCTTTTAATACCTAAAATACTGCCTTCCATTACAAATATAATAAACACATAAATAATTATTTTAAATTAGCCAAACAATTGCTATTATAATAAATAAACAATGAAAATTATTACGATATCATCAACAGAAGTAGATGCCAGTCGGGTAATAAATTCGGGCTTATTCAAATCTACTTACAAACTTTACCCAAAGTATACGAAATGGTACTAAACTTGTTTGTTTTCGTAACAGAAAACGATATTGGAAACCGATAGTCTTTCTTCCTTTGAATTTTTTTCTAAACTGTGTCTCTCAACAGCTCAGTTTCATTGTCTTTTTCAGAGAATTGGTCGGCTTATTAGTGTAAATTAGGAAAGTTTTTCTGTCCCTGAGTATTGTAGGCAAATCGCATTAATGTTCATTTGGCTGAGTTGTTTCTGTCAAGCTTATTGTAATTTATCATTGTTGGCTGTTTGTCCTACGGTCTCTTTTGATGGTTTCTTTGTTTCCAACTTGGAAGTTTGTACTTGGTTGCCATCTTATTTGTTTGGGTGCTTCCAAGACTAAGCATACTAAGCTATAGGTACTTAAATTTCAAGTATGAAATTAAGTATGAATAATAAAGTTATATTCATCTTAATATTCTTGAATCTTATCCGTGGTGGTTAACTAGTACGATGGTGTTTATCTGTCTTGGTGTTAATGAATCGCAGGTGAAATGTGAATTGTAAATTTAAATGTAAATTGAAATGTAAATTTCACAATTTATTTATTTTTAATAAATTGAAAAGTCTTTTTGTGATGGACGGGTTTGTAAGTGTGTATGTTACTTTCTATTTTCTATCTATCTTTGAAATGGCAGAACTGGGGTGGATATACTTTATGCACGACGTGCTATTCATTCAACACGTGTGCATTTTACGTTCTGCTTGTGTAAAAGGTAAACAAATTCTGAACGATATATTTCCAATTTTCCACCACAATCTGAGCCAACACTGGCAGTGTCATGCGGCGAACCGTATTTTATATTTTTCATTACAGCGAGGCTCTGCCTTGATGACAGATGGTTTACGAGCAACTTTACTGCAGGAACGTAACAAAGTGTCGGTTGTTTTGATCTCACGATTAAGCGCCCGCTGAGAATTAACAGGCCTTTCCGTGGAGACGACGCCGATTTGTGTTATGGTGAGTTGAGTAGACGTCACGGATGGGACTGATATGACGAGGATTTATAAAAACATTGAAGATTTCAACACGCCTTGATGCCGTCGAAGGTTTGGCGAAAATTCGCTTCGCAAACCTAAAATGGCTTATCTTCAAAAAAACAGCAAACTGAAATATTCCTTTTCGTATTTTTAAAAGCTCCTGTTGGTAAAAAAGGGTAATTGGTTGCTAGAACATCTAAAACCTTTATCAGAGGCATTAAAGTAGCGAGTCACTAGTTTTCTGATACCTACAGACTGGTATATATGAGCAATGGCTAGTTGCGGATAAATTCGATTAATTTTAAGCCGTTAAGCTTACTTTCCCCGTCAGGATGGCATCCATCGATAACAGAGAGGTTCGTTAGCTCGCAAAATATTGGAGCCATAAGTCACGCTAGCGCTAATGGCTAGATATCATCTTACAATCTTAGCACTAAACTAGCATTTTTTGCTGGACCCAGAGAAAAATCCTGTTCATAAAATTGGTTTTCCCTTAACGAGGTTACGATCGATAACAGCAGAAAAATAGTTTCAAAACATCTTTTAATATTAAATATATGCAACAAAAAGATTATATAACATAATAAATAAATACGTATGCCTGCGTTATATCCTGCGCCTCACTTAAATTATGTCATCAAACTGAAAGTTCTTAGAAAATCAAAAACTGATTACATTAGTCAGTTATTAGTGTTATTATATCTTTTCAAAATATTGTCCATTCACGTCAATACACCGCTGCATGCGATGGAACCACTGGGAAAAGCACTTTGCCCACTCGTCCTTAGGGGTCTCTTCAATGGCATCGCGATACGCAGCCACCGTTTCTTCAGCATTCATAAACCGCTTTCCTTTAAGTTTTTCTTTAATTTTTGAAAATAAATAAAAATCACAAGGCGCGAGGTCGGGGCTATACGGCGGGTGACCCAGCAATTCAACGTTTGATGTCGCCAAATAGTCGATCGTTCGCTTGGCGGTGTGCGATGAGGCGTTGTCGTGGTGAAGGAGGATCCTACTGCGAGGTCGTTTCTCTCGAACTTTTTCCAAGACAAGTGGCAAACAATTGGTAGTGTACCATTCTGTAGAAACTGTTTTTTGATCCTCTAACACAATTGTTGCGAAATGACCTATCCTTCCAAAGAACGAGGCCACCATTTTTTTCCCCGCACTTCGATCTCTCTTCACTTTAGTTGGCAACTCCTCGAAAGGAAACACCCACTGAGCAGATTGTCTTTTAGTTTCAGGATCATAACAGTAAATCCAGCTTTCGTCACCTGTTAGTATGTCGAACACAGCATTTGAGTTACCTCCGTTAAATCTTTCAATCATTTTACGGCACCAATCCACACGATGGAGTTTTTGAGCCTCAGTCAAATTATGAGGTATCCACCGGGCGCAAAGCTTCCTGACCGCTAAATGTTCGTGTAGGATTTTGTGCACTTGACTCATACCGATGCCTAAGCTTGTCCGAATCTGCTGATAGGTCACTCTTTTGTCAGTCTCTATCATACGCCGCACAACACAGATGTTATCTTCAGTCGTCGCCGTAGAAGGCCGTCCCTCACGTAAATCATCAGTGAGATTAGTGCGACCACGTTTAAACTCATTAAACCAGTTGTAAACAGTCGCACGAGATGGGGCTTCATCGTGAAAGGCCAATCGTAGTCTATCATAACTTTCTTGTTGACTTAAATAACATCGAAAGTCATAAAAAATCA
Organism: Ectropis crepuscularia; assembly: GCA_963693475.1. NCBI lineage: Eukaryota > Metazoa > Arthropoda > Insecta > Lepidoptera > Geometridae > Ectropis > Ectropis crepuscularia. Next base: position 13,295,457 of record OY856346.1, read on the forward strand.
TTGCACGAAAATTTTCTCATGTTAAATTCATGTTGACGTGACACAGACAATTTTCAATTTGCCGCCAAATCGTAAAACAAATGACAAATGAATGAAGTATATACTCAGTAATATTGGCAAAGAGTTCTATTTTCAAATTATAGAATTATTTTTTTATTATATTGATTATAAGTGGCCAGTTCTAAGAACTTTCAGTTTGACCCTCGTAAAAGTAGCTTATGTCACTCGTTGTAGCATCAGCTCTCTGCCAGTTAATGGTTAAAATTTAAAATCCTCCGTTCCAGCCGTTACAGAGATTAGCCGAAATAAAATGATAGAAAGGCAGAGAATTTTTTTTTTTTTTTTTTTTTCATATTTCTAACCTTTAATATACTTTTATAAGTATTTAGTGAAAATCTGTTAATTTGGAACACCTCATATTATTTAAATAAGCGTGAGTGAGTGATATAATAACCACGTGAAAGAAAGAAAGGAATAAGTACCTACGTGAAAAAAAGTATGCATACTGTCTCACGTCTCACAGATGATACCGCGGCTCTACGCTCTACTATGTATCGCCCAGACAAACGAGTCTCGTGTCGGTTCTCTGAAACCACGAACACGTTTATGATTATGAGTCACCATTTAGATAAGCATCCATTCACAAAACTGACTACGTAAACGGAATACGGTGATGGCACGTAGAATCCCGTACTGAATCACTGCGTTTTGTGTTTTGAGTCATTTTACTACACATTAGTAATACTGGGTGTGTGATTTGCAATATTAGGTAAGCTAAATACGTTGATATTTGTTGAATTGTTATATTCATTTGTTTATTCATTTGATTTTATTTCCAAAATTCGGTTACGTTTATTTATTACGCGATCGTTCAAATACATAGATCATTTATCAGTTGCGTAGTTTATACCCCGTTTACATGATTCCAGTCCAGCGACCGAATCCAGCGCTGGATTGCTTACTGGAATAATGGAAACCGGCACTGGAATTCATTGGCACTGGATTGATGCATTCCAGTGCCGGTTTACATTATTCCAGTAAGCAATCCAGCGCTGGATTCGGTCGCTGGACTGGAATCATGTAAACGGGGTATTCCGCACGTTTAAATATCATTGTAGTCTGTGTTCGTGTGGCATTATATCCCATCAACAATGAAATTTACACAATTATCGAGATAGCCATTTCTTTACTTTTATAGATTTACACTTAACCATCATATCCCTGATGTTAAGGAATGATGCGGTCTACGCCGATGCTTGTTTATCTGAAAGAAACCGATAAATATTTATTTACCCTTCCCACGTTATTAGACATATTCGTACACCGTTATGAATCACACATGCTCAATCATTCTCGCATTACTAAAGCTCTTCTGACATAATAATGATTAAGCTTGTGTGCTGTACATAAACATCACACTTTATGATCCTATCGCTGGGACTTGGGGCCTTCTCTAGAAATTAGGGTTAAGAGACAAGGCATAAGGGAAAACAGATTATAGACAAAGTATTTCGGATTAATGATATTATAAGATAAGGGATACGTGATTTTGGAAAAGAAATTAGGAAAAATAGATAAGGGATAACATTAGGGATAAAAGTTAAGATATTTTATAAAACATAAAATAATATAATCTATATTCAGTTCCCGCGGCAGGTAAGATTCAAACCAACATATTTTCGATTGTGAACTCGTTTTTATCACCACTAGACCACCATGGTTTCTTAAACAACCGTTTTCAAAATATTTAATTTTGTTCAAGGCTAGCCAGAAACTTGTCGTATTGAGCATAGTCAAATTTGACTTGTGTGTGGTCATAATTTGTAATGCAGCAGTTAAGAACTTTGAATGATAAATAATAATAATCGATATTTTAAAACATTAGACGTAACTCCTTGTTTATAGCACATTTATAGTTATTTAAGTGTTTGTATTCTAGTCATAGTGCGAATGTGAGATTCAGTATTAACGATACGTGAACACAGAATAATGTGTTGCAGGAGTTATAGAAATAAATATAATATCGTTATTTTAAAGAATACAAATAAAAGATATTTTCAGGATTTCAAGATTGGAAAAAGAGATAATTCATAATTACTTTACTAGCGAAAACGGCTAGTTACAAGTAGTTATGAGATCTTAAAAAATTATATTGAAAACTCCATAATCAACCTAACAATTCATCTTATTCCTCCGGGTGACGAGCGCAGTGCAGTGCAGTTATGGGTAGTCGTGTTGCTTACCATCAGGCGAAGGTCATGTTATTCCTGTGACTCTGTGTTGTATAAATGAAGTAACCTTTAATTTTGAAGAAAAACCTAAACAGACGTCATGGTGACGCATAGTTTAATGTTCAGACCCAAAAATGTCAACACATTGAAAACATTAATTACAACTGCCTCCAACAAGACAAGCAATCAGAATTATATTTGGCAACGTAAATATGCAATGGTACCTATTTGTTAGGGTCAATGTTGTAGTATCTTCTGCCATTAACTTCAGTGTACGCTTTGAATTTTTTAGTATGAACATAGATAGTATGAAATATAGCATGCAAAAAATTTTGGGCATGCCTATGATAAAATATTTTTGGGTACATAATCGGTAGACAGTAGAGGCAACTATTTTCTGATCTGTGTGGTAAAGGTACGAGTATCTGAGGAGTATCTTAACAGATTTGACAATAATCGTCAGATCTGTGGTATATAGCAATAATGACATTGAAAGCGTGTAGTATCTGCCCACGATTTATTTTATTGTGAAAGAAAAAGTAGCGCATATTGTATATCTGCCCTTAAGTTCACTAATGCTGGCATTGTCATGTACAAACTGCTTATTCAGTACTATTTCATCTGTTTACATAAGTTCATGTACATAAGTTTATCAGTTGTTATAATCAGTGTCACCCTCATGGTACAAAAATTTCATATTTTAATCATTATGATAATTGCGACAGTGCTCATTTAGGTACCTGTTGCCTGAAGCAGCATTGCTACGAATTAGAAATGTATCTGTTCGATTCTTGAGACATTGCTACGAATTTCAGACTTATCTGTTCAGTTCTTGAACAACAAAAAATCTAACTTTTCATTAGTCCTATTTAACTCCATAAAAAAGTGGCTAAGTAGTAATTGTTAAATTACGTGTGTAGAATACTAAAGTTATAAACGGTTTAATTTAATTTTAAATGAGTTATCAGAGGCATTCTTATTTAGATCTAATATTAGTAAGTATCACTTTTAATAATTTTGTAAAATTAAACCTAGGCATTGATTATTTAAAATATTACTAATAAACATAATACTTTAGGGATCAGCCGTTTTCTAATCTGTAAGGTACAAAGTCGCAGGCAAATACTAGTCAAGAACAACAAAACTCTGTTGATTAATGCTGTTAATATTTATACTAAGGGTACTGTCCTCAGATATTGGTGAGCAATTTTGTGAATATGTAAATTCAGAGAGGCTTAGGTAAAAACGCCAGTAGCCTCTTTATCCGGGATTGAGCATGCGTGTGCCACATATGGCTGTTTAACCAACCGTAATCACGCCCTGGATCCACTTTTGGTACTCCAATTTCATATGCTGGGCGCGAATGGGTGATATAATTTCTGTCGGGAGACTACGAGTATACCTATATTGTAGTGTCATTTAAAATGGAGCTTAGTTATTTACGTTTTTTTTGCAAATCATATTCTAGTAGCGTCTTCTTTTTTTATGGAACATCACATTTCCACGGACTCATGTAACTTTTTTTTAATTTATACAAAAAATGTAAACATGAGGAAGATTCTACCTTTTCTAATTTATCCCGTTCAAATTAATATTTTGTTAATGCCGTGATTGGCTCCCGCTAGTAGCACTCGCTCACGAGAATAACGCATGTGCCGGCCATCGTTCTTCTCAACCATATTTTAAGGAAGATAGCGACCCTAAGGACTTGTTTTAGAAACATTGACTATTATTAGACATTGATAGTAATTACAAAATATTAGAGGTTTACGTAAGAGTAGCACAAGCAGCCTATTATTTATTACCAATACTGGAACTCTTTCTGCCATGGGTAATCCACTATGCTGACTAAGTGTGGGTTGGCGGATAAAACACGTCTGCAAAAGATGTCTTTCCTGGAACATGCAGGTTTTCCTTAAAACACCACCGCACGAATGTATGTCTATGACTATCTATATTCCTATGGATTACGCGATTAATCACTGCAGTAAGGATTCAATGTCGCAGTTCAACCATAAGCGCAAGTTAAATTTGAAATAATCTAAGAGGACGTACATTTTGAATAATAAAATAGATAATTTAAAAAATAAAATGTTTTGTAACAAGTTTAATATAATTTTCACTATATAAAAAATCTTAACAACAAATTTAAAAACTAAAACTGCTTACAATGATTTTTGACATGTGTAAAACATTTATCTAGGTACTTACCATCACAAGGATTAATAAACTAAAGCAATGCAGTATCAACAACGGCAAGAGTGACTGAGTAAAACTGCGATTGTGATTATTTCAGGCGTGCTCTCCCGGCCTATGTTGTGGCAAAGAGACAGGAAATGACAAATATTGTCACAATATAGAGATTCCTCTTGCTATTACAGTTGGCAACGTTATATTAATGCGGTAAGATGAGGATCGTATACGTCGTCTCAAACTTAACAGGGTAGATAATTTGGTTTCTGCGGGGTACCTACTACCTACTCCCATATTACCACAGAACATTACAATCTCACACTTATTAAAATGTCACTCAAAAGTGTTTTGGGGAAAACTTAAACCCTAACCTAAATTGGCAACTCAGTTGGTACACACATTGGCACACAGTACTACACAGAGCTAGTTTAATGATACATTTCCTCTATTAAGATTGACGTAGGTAGGTGTCTGGTAGGTATTCAGTTTCTGTGGAAAGTTCAGGAAACAAACTTCGTCTAATCATTAAACATATTTTTGACAGCTGGATGGGCGTAATTTGTTCCATGATTTGCAAAAGTAGATTTTAGAAGGAATTAGTTACGTGAAAGGTTTGATAGTAGTGCTAGGGGAAATGCTACATAGTTTCTAGAGTATATAAAATGTCGCGACACGGTACGCTACATCATCTTTGTAATATATTTTTTTGTAAATGCAGACAGACCCTAAAAATTCAATTGCATATGTAATTTATCATTAATGAGCAACACGTTGCAATATTGCCAATGTAGTTCCCGTTCCCGTTCCTGGAAGAAAAAATGTTCTTTCAGACTATGATTTAGCTGTGTTCCAAATTTCTAACTGATCCGTTTAGACGTTACGACGTGATAGAGCAACTAAGATGGTTCAACAGTTGTATACTTTTTTGATGATTTGTTACTGCGTGTGTTACTACGTTCTCAGAAGTTCTGCACTTATTGGGATAATAAGCAGTATGCTATTCCAGTCTATAAATAACATAACTGAGTTCAAAATATTACTCCATTCCAAGAATTCCGAAAATTGTAATGCATTTTGGTTATGTTATTCCAAATAAATTTGGAGCGAGCCGCTAGTTAAAAGATAACAATTAACAATAACTCAAACCGAACCGGTTGAAGAACGCGTCACTTTGTTCGGCAGTGATTTGATTTCACATTTTCAAGATTTTTACGTGGCGTATTACTTTTTTTTATAAGCTTTAATAATAGGTTTACACTTGACCGCCATCTCGTCTGATGTTTTTTTTTTTGACGTGATAACGTCTTATAATTCGATGAAGCCGGCTGCACGCCCGCAATACTGTAACGTTCCGCCGTTACCGTTAGTTCGTCTTCCGTGCCATGCGGACGAAGCTAAGCGCTGAGGGCGCCACCCGCCGAGTCGAGCGGTATCACTACTCGCGCTATCAGCGTACTGATTTCTTAAGACGTTGTCACTTTCTATCGTCAGTAAACCGACCATACAGACAACCATTTTTTTAAAATAAAGAGTGACGAGACGAGCAGGACATGTGCCTGATGGTAAGCAACATGCCTGCCACATAACAGCACAGTGACACCCAGCTATTGGAACATGAAGAGTCGAAATCATTACCTAGCATTGCACTGCGCTCGTCACCCAGAGATCTAAGTTGTTATATATCTAAGCCCTGTAATTTCTCTGGAAACATTGCCCTTCAAACCGGAACACAGAAATGTTTGCACATTACTGCTTGGCGGTAGAATAATTGGCAAAGGTGTGGTACTTCCCCAGGCGGACTCTGCTAAGAGTCCTACCACTACAAAAGCGACTATGCGGTCTACGATGGAGCGTGCTTTCCTAGAAAAAAACCGATTCACTCTCGATTTGAAGACACCAAGATTTTAACCATCAGAAAACCCCACTCATTACTTACCGTAGGTCGTAGGCCTGTCTTACTCGATTCGTTATTCTAATGTAAAACTTGGACGAATTTTACATACGACTACATAATATGCGCCGTTCCAATAAAATACTCGTAAATACAATTCAGAATTTAGTGATAAGCTATAGTGGTAAAATGTAATACTACATTAACAGCTTTTGACAGACACCTCAATTTTAATGAAATGTGTAGATTAAAACATGTAAGCGTCTGGAAGTGGTCAATTCCAAGGCAGGTTTATTTTTTAGTTATTCGCCAAGCTCATGAATAAGTAATCTCTTTCTGGGAACGTTTAATAACATCTACAATGCTACATCGGTCTACCTTCCACGTGATTTATTTGTACAATTGTATGTAAATTAAATCTAGAGTATTTGAAATTCCTATTAGTTTCCTACGTTTAGTTGAAATACTTAAGATGAGTATGATATATTTAATGTATTACTAATGGTACAGGAAGCGAGCGATTAATATCAAAATTATTGAGCAAATTAACTTGTTCCATAAATTAGATTGTAAATCGTTAGTCTTTAATACTCTTTTGTTAACGTCTGTGTGCGTTAACATCTGTTTTTCGTTTGTAGTAGTAAGACTTTTTGCTGTAGTGCTAAGGATTTTTTGCATAGTCCGTCTGGGGAAGTGTCACCTCTTGGCCAGTTATTCATCAAGCAGTAATGCGCAAACATTACTGTTCCGCTTGAAGGCCAAAGCTACCTAAGAAATTATAGGCGAAAGAGAACAGTCATATTATATCTTTGGGTGATGTGGGCAGTGCTGGGCTAAGGCAGTATTTTAGAGTCCGAATGTTCATTATGTTGGGTGCGGTTCACTGTGCGGTTATGGGCGTGTGCGCTGCTTACCTTCTGGTATAAGTCTTACTCGTTATACTATTTGAAATACAAATTGGAATTGTACGGCATTTTAAGAACTAAATATTCGTGCAATAAAAATGGCGCTTGTTGCTTGTACAATATATTTGCATGCAGACGACAATCGTCCGTGATGTGACCAACAATATTTTATCTTGATCGACTTTTGTGTGGCCTATGAATAAAATTACGGTATGACGACAAGAATTCAGCCTACAGATATGCTAGGAATTTAAATAAACAGAATATGCAAAGAGGCGAACACCGTTGTAAAGTAGCTTCCTTATCGGTATTTAATCGGACACATTTCGTAGACTGTGCGTCTGATCTTCACAGTCTCAGGGTTTGGTGGTTGTAAAACACCGACACCTTTTTACTCGTTTAACGGATGTTCTGTAAGTTGACAAAAAACAATTTATGATTTCCGTTTTGGAAACTTGAATGAGGAGTACGTGAGTAAACCGTTATTTGATTTAAAAAATACTGAGTTATGTGTTAAAATTTAGTGGTGCTGTAAAGAAATACGCACCAACAACATTTTACAAAAAATTACAAAATCAACATATTCTTAAGTTTACATGACTGATTTGTTTGTTTGTTTGTTGTCTTAAGTTTACATGAGTTTACTTAATTGACGTGTAAATTGTACATTTATCAATAAAGAACTTTGACTTTGACACTCGTGAGTATAAATTAGCTCACTTTATTCTTCCACTGCTGGGATAGTTTTTTCTCAAAATCTACTTTCCAATGATTCAGTCTTATGTTCCAAAAGAGACATAATATTTCAATAATACTGCTAACTGCTGTGAAATCGAAATTGTACAACAGCACTTGCAAAAAATAACTCAGGCATGCGGGATTTGTTCCTATGACTTCATGTTTGTGAAATCAACATTTGTAACCACATAAGTCTTCACGGCGTTTTGTGCCATATATATACGACGAATAGGTACATAGACAAAGTATAACACAAAGCAGAGTACTGGTTGGTATTGGAGAAGAGATTTAATATTACATATTAATTTACGGCAAAATCAGAGGAAACTGGAAAATTAAGAGTCTAAAGGGCGAGGTAATTGAAAATGTTAGTCCCTATGTTCTGTGATGAAAACAAATAAATTGAAGGTTATTGGAAACCGATGCCGCGTCCCACTGGCGCGGAAGGCAATACGATCCGATACCTAACTAACTTTATTGGCTACTAGCTCCAATCTATAATTGTACCCTTTAACCATAAGAGCTGTATTTTTTACGCCCACCCAATTGGCAAATCTCGTTCGATTTCGAAATATTAGGATTAAATTATGAAAAAAAAATAAGTTTATTAAATAAATTAAGCTTATTATCATGGGTACAACGTTTCCTGTTCGGGTTATGAACAATGAAAAAATAACAACAATGTGAAGTCCACCAATGCCATAATCTACTATGCTGGGAATGTGGGGGTTGGCGGATCCCACAAGTCCTGGAAAGATTTATTTCTTTGAACAGGCCGATTTCCTCGCGATGTTTTCCTTTACCGTTAAAACCAATGGTGATGATACATTCTTACCTACATATAGGCACAGGGGAGATTCGAACCTACCTCACCATTGTGAAATATGACGTTTGAGATACATTCGGTTACACCACAATCATGTAATAAATATATCACAAAAAAATTGTGAAAGAAAAGTTGTTATACGAGAAGTTGAACAATATTGTCTACTCGACTTCTAATACCCGAACTCGACTCTCCAGAGATCGGCCTAATGATGACATAAAAAGAAAATTCTACCTTTTTATTTCCCATCGCGTCAGGTGTCACGAATAGGCAAGGAATTTTCTAACAACACGCTCTTTTATAGCGTTTTACAAATAAGAAAAAGGTATTTTCGATAGGTGTTGCGAACTTTTTCGTTTTAGAATTTTCTTATCTTGTCATTGTGTAAGTTTTTTTCGTTTGAAAGTATGTCTTAAATACGTGACTCTTTATAAAATGTTTAATGATAAAGTGTGTTTTAAGATGCTGATATCCAACAAAGATTTATTTATTTGATATTATACGACCGTGAATACTTCATTTGTGAACTCATCAGGTCTGAACTAGTACATCATAGTGCTGTATCTCGGTATCTAAAGCCTTCTCTCAATAAAAATTTAAAACAAAAATACTGTAGTACCGTAACCGATTAAAAAAACAATAAATCTAACATGCTAGTGTAGCTCGGTAAAAAAATTGAAGTACACTTAACAGTTTAATAAAATCGACGCCACTCTTTAAATTTGAATTTGAAATTTGAACTGTATTGTGAAATATGCGATACAGTGAAACTCTTTTTATCTAGATAAAGACATATGCAACGCATAACAGAACTGCCCATCACCGTCTTACATGACGTAACGCGACCTGATTCAATACTTAGCGTCAAGTCACTCGTATTTATGAAATTATTGCGGTAAATTATGTTCTCTCCTTTATTAGCCGATATGCCGATAATGCATGGTGATAGGCTGAATGTCAAGAAAGAAATACGTCTTATTTGAGGTTGTGTGCCCAATAATTGGTTTCCCTTGAGCCGACTTCGGTATTGACAGCGCTGTCAGAAGCAATGGCAGATTTGATTTATTGGATTTTTTCACCAATTACGGGATAATAATACTTGGACAACGTGCGATTTAGATGAAATGCGAAAGCGGCCGGATAATGTGAGAAATGATTTCCTATAACAAATGATCCAATATTTGTAATCCAATTTCAATTTCGATTCCAAATTCAGTACCATTTTCTTTCGTAAATATCAAATCCAAATATTCTGCAATAGCCAGACTGAAAGACATTATTTAAAGTATATAAATATGCCAGATGTGCCCGTGGTTTCACCAGCACCAATATGAAGAATAAACCTACTAAAATATACGTAATGACTATCATTATTTTAAGCTTTTTTTAGTATAACTTTAGCCAGCCCTTATGTAAGCACGTTTGAATTTGGAACAACTGACAGTTGTTTGACAGTAAGGGACATTTGGCACACCATAAATGTTGTTTACAGTAAATCATACCAATAATTACTGTTTACAAAATTTGTAAACCATGTTAATAATTACGTTTTCTTTAAGATTCTAAGTTACTGTACAATTTGGTTTAATGTAAGTATCTTCTACGAAGTTCTCATTAGAAAATGTAAAAAAAAACCTAATGAAATCGGTAAAACCGTTCTGAAGTTATTTAATTACCAGAAAAAATAGGGATTCATTTTTAGGGTTCCTTAACACGTAAAAACGGAACCCATATAGATTCGTCATGTCTGTCTGACTGTCTGTCCGTCAGTATGTCACCACATCCTTATTTTGCCGAAACTATGAGAACTATACTGTTGAAACTTGGTACGTAGATGTATTTTGTAATTTAGATTTTTGTACAAAACTATAAAAAAAAACAATAAATTTTGGGGGTACCCCATATTTAGAAGTGAAACTCAAAAAATGTTTTTTCATCATACGCAAACGTGTGGGATGACTATTGATAGGCGTTATAAATAATGTTGAGGTTTCGAATATGTTTTTTTTCTACACTGAATAATTTGCGCAAGAGACACTTCCAAAGTGGTAAAATGTGTGTCCTCCCTGTAACTTCTAAAATAAGAGAATGATAAAATTAAAAAATATAATATATATAAATATAATATATAAATATAATATATATAATTATGGGCGAGTCTGACTCGTACTTGGCTGCTTTTATTATATATTTAGATTAACAGAGAACAACACAATTTGACGATTTCATAGAGCTTATGAATGATCTGTAACATATTTATTTGACTTGAAATACGAGTATGTTTTCAATTAAATCGCATGTAAAACTTTCCCTTGAAAGTGAACAAAGGGTCGAAAGTGTTTCCAAATTACGAATCACGAATTACTATTGAGCTTCTGAGAGCGGGTGGAAAACCGGTACTTAAATTTCTCCAGAAGTTATTCGACTCCGTCATACTTGACTTTACATACTTGTAATACGCCAGATGCGTGTAGGATAAGTGTGGTGGTGCTCTTCTTCAAAAAGGGGGACAACACCTAGTTGAAGAATTGCAGACCCATCTCACTTCTAAGCCACGCTTATAAGTTGTTTTCGAGGGTAATCATGAATCGTCTCGCACGCAGGTTTGACGACTTCCAGCCACCCGAACAGGCTGGTTTCCGAAAAGGCTACAGTATCATAGACACACCTATACCCACATCTATACGCTTTGGCAGATTATACAGAAAACCGAGGAGTATAATCGGCCACTATGTATGGCATATGTGGACTACGAGAAAGTCTTCGACTCCATCGAGACCTGGGCAGTGCTTTAGTCTCTCCAGTGATGCCATATCGCTACATCAAAGTATTGAAATGCATTTACAGCAAAGCCATAATGTCTATCCGATTACAGGACCAGTGCACAAAACATACCCGGCTACAGAATGGAGCGAAACAGGGAGATGTTACATCTCCGAAACTGTTCACCGCCACGCTGGAAGATGTTTTAAAACTACTAGACTGGAACGGATTTGGCATCAACATCAACGGCAAATGCATCGCTCACTTTCGGTTTGCCGACGATATAGCCATTGTGGCGGAGTCGCTGGAGGACCTCGGTGTTTTGCTGAGGGACATCAGTAGAGTATCCCAACAGGTAGGTCTGAGTATGAATATACACAAGACTAAGGTCATGTCAAATGTTCATGTCTCACCTATACCGGTTATTGTTAGGAAAACCACACTCGAAGTTGTTGACGAAATAAGTCTACCTGATGAGTCAAAAGATCCAATTAGGTAGATCCCACTTCGACAAAAAGGTCCAGCGAAGGATCCTTCGGCAGGCAGCGTTCGGGAAACTTCGGCACATCTTGGAGTCCAAAATACCTCAATGCCTGAAGACAAAAGCCTTCAACCAGTGTCAGGCTTGCAGACAGATGGCTTACAGAACTGAGACGTGGTCCTCATAACAAAGCTCAAAGTCACACAGCGAGCTTTGGAGAGTGTCTTTGCACGACAGAACCCGTAATGAGGATATTCGCAAAAGAACGAAAGCAGCTGACATAGCTGAAAGAGTAAGCAAGCTGAAGTGGCAATGGGCAGGCCACATCGCTCGTAGAACCGACAACCGATGGGGAAGAAAGGTTCTCGTGTGGTAACCACGAACCGGAAGACGCAGTGTTGGACGGTTTATACTAAGAATTTGAAAAACATATCCATTTAACTTTTGCTATTTCATCAACTGGCCACTGTAGCCACTGGCCACTGTGGCCATTGGCCAGTGTAGTTCAAAATACGAAGTGGCATTATAGATACTGTAACGCGCAAAAAAGCATTTAGCATAAGCTGCCTAGTTCGCTAGTCTCGCCATTCATTTCCATTAAATAACTTTTCAGCGGATGATTTAAACTTCCACAAAAATACTCCGTTAAAAGCAAATGTATATTTCATTTCACTGATTTCACTGATTTGCATCGATTAGCATGCAGACTGTCGTCGCTAATGCGTTTCCGTAAATTCTTCAAACTGTTCGTTGTGTCCGTTAGGAACCGCTCTATTCAGTTGGATATTCAAGTTCGGCTTCAAAGTTCGCTAAGGAGTCTACGAAGTTCACTGAAATGTGCTATTGATTGGCTAACTATTTTAACTGAACTAAACGTGTGTGATGTACCTCTGACGAGTACTTATACCAATACGAGAACTACAGTGAACAGTTCAACTTCAATTTCATCTTCGAGATATTACAAATTCTAACCTATCGCTGATTCTAAGCAATACCTACTTTGTATGTGAAACTTTGACTGCGCTACTTAGCTCCATACGAGTCCAATGCATATAGTTATTTGTATGCTTTATTTTACTTTTATTATGATGAATTAATTTGTGTTTTGTTATCCAAAACGCAATTAATTATTTGTTAATAGTAAGTTATCGACAACATCAGTATTTTTTCTGACTTTCACGAGCATGGAAATTGTGAAATGATTGAGGGTTTTTGGCGGTAAAATAATTTAAATGGGCAAATTAAAATAGGTACGGAATCAATTCTACATACATGTACGTAGTTGTGCTATCGTTTATTTAGCGATAAATAAACTAAAGCTGCGTTCAGTTCTAAGAAATTCATTTTCAATTTGCTAGAATATCATCCAATATGTATAATACTCGTGTATACATAATTACCCTTTCCCATTGACCTTCTCTTGTGTAAATTGGCATTCAAATCCGACCCGCTTACCGTATTGATCGCAAATGATATCACATCACTACAATGCACATTAATTATCAGAAGTTATCTGTGTTAAATCTACATGCACTATTCATTTAATTTGATTGCTTGATCCTTCATTAGACCATCAATCATGTGTCAGTTCCAGAGATAGTCAAATCAGATGAGTAAGAAATAATAATCCTTTAAATTAATGTACCTATTGTCGATATGCAGGAATTTCAATTGCTTTTAATAAGTTTATAGAAAATTATGCATTGTTGTAAGTAAGTAAGTAATTCATTTATTCCTTAAAGATTTTAACTAATGTACAGAAAGAGGTTACAATAAAAGTTTGTCTAAATATTTCACAGTTAGCGTTGAGCCCTAAACTAGCCTGGGCCTGTATCTTGGGCGCTCTGGTCTAGATTACCGGATTGGTGATATGTGAATAAACACTTACCTATCGCCTTTCCGTAACTCTAGGTACACAATAAGGTAACATGAAACTAATCAATAAAAAGATACATATGTACACTGAGAGTTCGGTATAGAAAAAAAACCTTGGTGTTTAAATTTTTGATTTAAAACAATTTTTATAACCAACTGATATAGCAGATATATCTACACAAATAAAAACTGCGAAGTGCGAGTCGGCCTCGCCCATGAAGGGTTCCGTAGCAGTAAGTAACATCAAACATACGTTTTTGTAATTCGTTCTAACTTTGATCGATGTTTTAATAACAGTGAATTTATGGCGTACTCAAAAAAACTACTTATTAGATCGAGTTAAAAACAATTTTCGTTGGAAGTTTGCATGGTAATCTACATCATTTATTTTTTTAGTTTTATTTATCTCTTAGTTGAGAACTTACGTTAAGTTATTTTTGAGTTTCAGTTCCAAGTATGGGTATGGTATCTCCAAAATTAATTGTTTTTTTTATATTTTTGTGTAAAAGTCTTAATGCGGTTTACAGAATACATCTACTTACCAAGTTTCAATAGTAAAGTTCTTATAGTTTTGGAAAAAAAGTGGCTGTGACATACGGACGGACAGACAGACATGACGAAATCTAAGGGTTCCGTTTTACGTTTTACGGAATCCTGAAAACGAAACCATCACAGACCAATTACTCGATTCGTACCATTCGATACCAAGTTTCGGCAGCTTCAAAAACAGATTAAAGTGCTGGCTTATCGATCAAACTTTTTATAGTTACAGCGAATTTTTAGAGAGTGTTGGCAAAGTTCCTATAAAAATAAAAATTGACAAGACAGTACAATTGTATTAAAAACATAATTATTATACTCGCATAATGCTTGTCAGGTTTCTGTACGATAATAATAATTATAATACATACATTGAAGTAATTATTTTAAACTTTGAAAATGTAAACAAATTGTATGCTCTTTCTTTTGTTTTTATTTTTTTATTAATTGACTAAATTGTACATTTTTCAATAAAGAACTTTGACTTTGACTTCGTATCGATCGATTCGATCATGTAATGTTTCTAATAACTTATTTCCTTCCAGAATGTTTAGACTGCGATAAAACTAATATGTAGACAGTAATGAAAACACAAACCTTCCATATTCATTTACAACCTGATTCGAACCATCAACGTTTCCAGAGACATTAGAGGGTTACAGGGTACAGACATAAACCATTATATTAAATCTCCGGGTGATGAGCGTAGTTTTGTGTACTCTTCATATTCAAGTACCTACCTGCGTGGTGCTGTGATGTTATGGGCATGCCAGTTTCTTATCGTATCAGGTGTATATCTTGGTCATCTTGTTACTCTATATTACAAATAAGAGAAAAATCCGATTTTCAAATATTATGAATATAGATATAACCTCGTCTAGATTTCTCCGGTGAATATTATTAGTCTCAGGATATTTTAAACGACACTTGTATAGTTCTTTCGAGACCTTTCTGACATAAGTTCTTGGAAGTAATACGCGCTAAAATATTCCCTGAAGCACGCAGTTCGGAGGGTTGGGGTCGTAAAGATTTTATGCATCTCTGTGAAAGCTAACTAGATGGGTCACTTCGCAGTGATAATAGCGCTGTTGGAGTTGTGAGAAGTTGTTTCGTGTTACACTTGCGAAGAAGATGAGTAAACGAAATAATATAAAAAAACTAGCGGCCCGTTCCGGCTTCACACGGATCATAACCTAGACACTGTCTGCAGCGCCATCTGCCGGGCTTATTTGTGAATCTAAACCATCCTCAAATCCACACACACACACAACACACACAAAAAAGATCATTCAAATCGGTCCCGCCGTTTAGGAGGAGTTCACTGTCAAATAATTAAATTACTAAAATGGCTATTAAAAATAGGGGTTGGTGATAAAAGGGTAAAAATTAAGGGTTGTGTGTATTTTTAATGCCTATTAAATTAAAAAAAAATGTTGTCCAAAAATTTTAAAAAATTGTAATTAAACATAAAATTTGGTAAAAATCAGTAAAGCCGTTTCGGAGGAGTAAAATAACTAAAATTGTGACACGAGAATTTTATTTATAAGATATTGATTTAAGATGACTCGGCTCTGTAGTTCTGTGCCACTAGCATGTGACATCATCATCATCGTCATCATTAGCCTACCCTAGAAAATGTAGATCACACTTTGTGAATGTTTACTCTTTTAATTGTTCAACTAGCTGTGCCGCGCGGTTTCATCGGCGTTAATTCTTATAAAAAGTCAGCTAATTTCGCCAGTAGTAATTCAGATTTTCAACGTCCGCAAATATACTAAATTTCATCATCAAAATCAGTCTAGCCATCAGAGTATGACTGACATACATCTTTTAATAATATTAGCGTGATAGACGAAAGTGACATGCAGTTCATCGAAACAGCAAATTTATAAAATACACACTATAAAATTTACCGAATGCTACTTTTTAATTTTCCGTTCGCAATTTCATACGTGTATTATGAAATTGGGACCTAGCCCTATCGATACTAAATATAGTAATCGATACTAAAAATAGTATCGATAGAAATCAATGTCGAGCTTCATCGCAATTACATTTCATACTGGCTATGATGCTCGAAATGTTTATGAACAAAAAAAAACGCTTTCAAACGTTGGCAAATTGCCAATATTCAAAAAATTTAAAAGCAAAAAGAAATCCAATTTATTTCGGCTGAAAAGGTACCCACACTGTAAAGGTTTTTATGGACAACGTTCCATATTTTACACGGAAATCCAATATACCTTTGACGTTATTCAGTAAAATATTCTAGAAGATCATAATCATAAAAAGAGAGAAAAAATTACGAGAATATGAGGGTAATATCGTTGGTTTTTGTATGCAATATCACGTATATTTTGAGTGCTTTGTGATATAAGGTACTCTTGATAATAGTGTTTATTACTGCGTAAATTGGGGTTAAACTATGTACATAACTTAACGACATTAATACTCGTAGTGTAATATTATTCACAAACAGATTAAAAGGGAAAAATTAACAAACAGTCTTAGTTTATTTTTATAAGGAAACAATAGTTCATGTTTCTTTGTTCAACATTAATTATTTTAGTTTAAAACGGTTGGTAGTCGCTTATTTTAGAGTCCGTCTGGGGAAGTACCACAACTTTGCCAGTTATTCTACCGCCAAGCAGTAATGTGCAAATATTACTGTGTTCCGATTTGAAGGACAATATTTCCAGTGAAATTACAGGGCATAGAGATAAAATATAAATAAACACATCTTATATCTCTGGGTGACGAGCGCAGTGCAGTGTTAGGTAATGATTTGGACTGTTCGGATTTCAATAGCTGCGTGTTACTGTGCTGTTACGTGGCAGGCATGTTGCTTACCATCAGGCATGTCCTGCTCGTTTCGTTACTCTATAGTATAAGAAAAACGTTTCACTGACTATTTTTAAATTTAAAAGATCACGATATTCTCATATTTCAAATATCAATCTTATCACATTGACGTCCATCCAATTAGATGGATTCTGATCGGCGAAGAGCAAATCTAAAGCCTTGCTCAAGGTCTACCTTCTGTTATTGATCTATAAGGCACATTGTTTAAAATAATTAAGATCATAATCAATTGAATGACCTATTGTACAGTATTAAAACAGGATGGAGTTTCACACAAGCCGCTTTGTAGAAAAGTTATCTGATACACGTTTGAAGGCAACTTGAAAGCATTTATCGTCATACAAGGTTCTTCAAAAATAACTTGTGAGCTTGTAAAAATATTTTTACCCGACTGCCAAAAAAGGAGGGTTATGTTTTTCGAGTGTATGTATGTATGTCTGTTTCTTTGTGGCATCCTGTAGCCTAAAAAACTTTCGATTCTTAGGATTTCGATGTATGAGGTATCGATAGATTCGTCTTGATCACGGAAGTGTCATAGGATACTTTTTATCCCGAAATTCCTACAGGATAATGAGATGATATTTTTTTACTTTCACTTTGAAATAATTTTATGTATGATTTCGATGTATGAGGTATCGATAGATTCATCTTGATCACAGGAGTGTCATAAGATACATTTTATCCAGAAATTTCTACGGGAACATGTTATTTCTTTGTAAACGCAAGCCACCCAAGCGTTAGCAAGCAATGAGCACCTTGTACTGTGCTCCCGCGCACGATATGCTACTTC
This sequence comes from Ectropis crepuscularia, assembly GCA_963693475.1. NCBI lineage: Eukaryota > Metazoa > Arthropoda > Insecta > Lepidoptera > Geometridae > Ectropis > Ectropis crepuscularia. The sequence continues at coordinate 13,313,552 of OY856346.1, forward strand.
AGTCCCAATAGTCCAGATTGGCGGACATGAAGATAATGCAGATAATGAAGTCATTAGCACTAATTGGTTATATAGAGACCCCAACATACATTTTGGAACCCTTTAATTGATTTGTAAAAAAAAAACAACTAAAAAGTTCTAAATAAAGAAATGCGTCAGCCAATGGGAAATGCTGATGCATTTCTAGATGGTCATGCCATGATGACCAAATGACCAAAGTGAGCTATCAAATTCTGAGTTATAAGTTTTCACTTCTATCGGCAGTTCCTATGACTGCCAAATTTTTTAGTGCGCAGTCGGGTTTTTTTTTTTTTTTTTTTCTAGTAATTAATTTTTATATGCCTAAGTTTTATATGAGCTTAAGGTTAAAGTGATTTGACTTTGAAATCTAATCATAAAAACGATTTTTTTAACTCTTATAGGTTTACACTTGACCGCCATCTCGCCTGATGTTAAGCGACGAAGCGGTTTACGATGGAGCGTGTGAACCTAGAAAAAAAACCGGCACTCTCGATTTGAAGACACAAAGATTGTGACCATTGGGGAAAACCCACTCAGTCAACGTATTCCACAGCCTAGAAGATCTTATCACAAAAGTAGAGTCAAATCTCTTTTCATTCGTGTCTTTGGAACATCAACCATGAAACGATGTCACTTTTTAGAGGTACGAGCATTCCGATAGAAAAAAGGACAAGGTGGTATTAGATCATGCAAATTAGTCGCACACTCTCCGAAGTGTATCCGATAAAAACCCGATAGGCTAAGACTACGTCTAAGATTGTCGTTGGCACGTCTCTCGATCCATTCCAGAGCCTCCAGCTGATACTTGGCCGATATATCCTTGTTTACCGTCACCGTTACAAGTTCAAATATGTTTTTTTTGCTATTATAGGTTAGCAGTTGGTAGTCAATTTGCCTGAATCTTCCATTTAGAATTTCGACATTTTTTTTGTGTTTTTTCGGCATAGGCTTCAGTACAATGTGATGCGATAGCATAAAAAAATGACTTACTAGTTACTTGAAGTAAGTTCGCAGAGATTTGGCTGAATTCGGGGATACCAAAAATTGCTAAGATGCTTAACTAATATTTTTTTTGGACGATGTTATAGAATTCATTATCGTCTTGACCTTAAATGTAAGCGCATATTTACACAGAACTAACTATTTGACGCATAAAGACCTTTTTTTTTCAAGTAAAATCCCATGTAGCCGTTTTGAGCACTTTTTGGTAAAGGAAAACCATGTATATGTATGGAATCGCAGTTCAGAACTACTGGAGTTCTGAAAACTAGTAGGGTTGCCATATACGCTGTAGCGGCATAGCGTTGTAGCGGTTGCCGAAGCAGTGGAGCTGGAAGTGCGTGTTAGAAGCTTTTTGGCTATTCAAGCACTATTTTGTATTTTTGAGTAATTTGAACCTATACAGTATAAAATTTCGCTTTAATCAAAAAATTACTGGTGTCTGACAACGGTCATTTCAAAATAAAGTACAATTCTTCATGATATATACTTATGCGAATAGTACCTACACAGCGCCATGTCGCAACAAAGCATTTCCATGTGGGAATTTCAACCTTTTTAGTTTTATTTGGGTCGTAGCGACAGAACCGCCCTTTATAGACAATATTATTGAATTCCAGCATTCGGCAAGATATCTGTCCCACGCTACATTCAATTCGTCTGGCACCACTTTCAAGATATATTTTATTTATTGATCTGCATAATCCTTTAGCTCCCTTTTGTAAATCTCAAGGAATTTGGGAGAGGATTTGTTTTATTCGCTGGGTTCTGAAATATTTCGTGTAATGTTCGAAGGGAGAAACGACCGGAGTCGTTGTGTCTTAGAGCTTTGATGAAAATGAATCGCGTAGGATGTACATTAGATAAAATTACCTTTGACGACAATGGTTTGACAAACTAGTTGTTCTCAAGGCACAATTTTTACTTTAAAACTATCACCAGGCGAACGATTTACTCGTTTAAACTAGCTTACAAGGTAAGCAAAAAATCGTTCATATACAAGGTGTTGCAGAAAGGTGCAACAATATTTATGGTAGTTCATCTACATTAAGTTTTGAATCATGTATGTGAAAATTAGGCATGAAAGCTCAAAAATTTTTTTTCATAAAAAAAATATTTTTTTCGGTTGTTATTTCATTTGACATACCCCTAATGGCCAGATCTCCGCACGGATTTTTGTACGATGTCACGGCGTCGGCGGCAACGTCGTTTGTCTGCTGTACATGTTTTAGGGTTGAAGCTGGTGATTTGGTGGGAATTTTACGTCAAACTTTGACTCGAATTATCTCGTGATCTACCGTGCTGAGGGGAAATCGACCTTGGGTGATGAAGTGTACATCAGTGTTAGAATGGACTGTTAAAATATTGTTGGGGTAAATCCACCATGTTGTATATGATGAGCTAAATGATTACATGTAGGATGTGAATATTATAATATTTGCTAAAAAAAACAGTTTGGTGCACTGTTCTTTAGGTACTCGTAGGTATTATATTTTATTAACATTGCAAATTTAATACTATTAAGTACGAAACAATAGAAGAAATTTGCAATAAATCTAACAGTTTGATTATATTATGAAGTTTGATTTACTATGTCCTAGTTGTCTGGGCCGACGACGAAATTCAAAACTTAGGATAGAATGATAAAATACTCATGCATACAAAAACCCTAAAAACATAGTACTCGTACTTTGGACGGTAAAATGGAAACATTCGCCTATATTAGTAGATGCTTGCATTTACTATTGCGACAAATTGTCTGTCGTTCTATTTCCCAGCTTCATGTTAGCAGAACAAAGATCGACGCTGTGCATGCTCCCACACTGCATATTCGTAGGCAAATTCATGAGCACAAATTAGCACAAAATTAGCCAAGCGCAGTGCGAGGCCAGGCGCTATAGTGTTTACTGCAAAGCCGGCGAAGCTTTGAAGTGGTTTTAGAATTTACATTAATAAAGCTGGTCAAGTGTAGATACAGGTGGTTATTGGCTGCCGAGCAAAGTAAATTAATGAATACAGATTTAATGTACTAATAGGTGCGCTGCGCGGCGTCACCCGAGGCTTAACAGTATTTCACGATAATTTATTTCCGCCATATACCTATACCTACAAATCACAATAAAAAATGATAATCGCGGTTATATACTTACTGGGTATGCCATTTCATTGATATCCGTTCAGCCGTTACAGAAATACGTCGGAACAAACGCACTTGCAAAAACACACATTTTCAATTCTTGTTCAATTATTCAATAAAAAACAGAAATTAACAGGACAAAAATTATTTGTTCAATAAAATTATATTACCTAAATATTGGTGGACCATTCACACACAGCACTATCTGACCCCAAACTAAGCAAAGCTTGTACTATGGCTGCCAGATAGCTGATATAATACTAATAGAGTGTATAAAACGTAGCATATTTCAGATCACACCATTATTATTCCAGAAAAAAGTTGTCATACTCATTTTATCTAACAATTTCCACATATTAAGTAAGATGCGAGATTAGGGAAATGTAATGAGAGCGGGTTTAACTAGAAAAACTTTAAAACTGTACCCCGATTATGGAATAATTAACTTTGTTGGGATTTCATTATTATCTCCGTTTTAGATTAATTTCTTTGAGACCGTATCAAATCTCACTTTTAAATAAAAAATACACGCAAAACTTCGTTTCCATTAGGGTTTTCTGAATAGAAAGAACAGTATAATTATTTATTCTGGTTAAAATTAGTTTTAAAAACTTATTAGACGGCTAATTTATGTACTACATTCAATATATGTGTGTATTCGCAAACTACTAATAACTTGATTGTTACCGTAGTTGGGAAAAAAAAATAGGTTGTATAAATTCCTAGTCACTATTCTGGAAAACTTTTTACCAGCGTTAGGTATTCAAAGTAAAACACACATCTGCGGAGGGTCAGCACGTTAACGACTTCCTGGGTCATTAATTTTTACGGTACATAAATGCAGCTCTCGCAAACTCACTCGCTGCAAACTAAACGCACATTTTAAACTCTACATCAAAAATGAAAACTACATTACCTCCTTAAATCTTGGAAAAGGATAGTCATACTTACGCTGGGTTCATTAAATTTTCTAACGAAATAAGGGTCACTTTGGTTGTGTTTATTTTGTTACTAAATTTATTTAAAAGAAGAGAGAAAAGAGTCTATGTATGTGGTAAATACGTGAGTACCTTTTCGAAAAATGTAGACTAACAGAGCTAGATAGTCAGAATAAAAATTAACAAATAATGATTGTGTTAAATGCAAGATATTAAATACAAAAAAATACGTTGTACCGATGTTTCAAGTACATACATTTATTTGCTAAAAGCATTTATGATGCAAATTCTAAAGTACTATACCAGAAAAATAACACGTGATTCACTATGAAACTTAATTTGCAACACAAAAGTTGTAGCCGATTTAAAACGTGGTCCACGCTGTGTGGTTCGAAAACTTTGCATTTATGTGCCATGAAATTTAATGGATCAGCGTGTCGTTCAAATTTGCTCGTGAAATTGTTTTCAGTGTATAGTTGACATGTTGGCGTTTGTAATGTAGATAACGCTAGTACCTGCTCATTTCAGAGACATTATCATTTGCTAGACCAGCTTCAGATTCAATATTTTGAAGATACAACAGGTTGAGTGCTGCACATAACAGGGCCAAATGTAGAAGTTTAACTATCGTATTCCAATAAATCGCTCTCTGACGTTAAAACCGTTTTTTTTATAAAGTCAAATTGCTTGATGCTTTGAACTCAATAGAGTGAAGTATGCCAAGAACAAGATGACACACAATCTTCATTATCGATCACAAACAGAAGGTGAGTTAAGAGTTTAGTCATTTATTACCGTAGGTATTCATTTTGGAGAGTGTGCGCTTACGTGCACACTCTCCAAAATTGATGTTCGAGATGATCGCTAACTTCCACCACAGGACGTTGAAGTAGACATTTCTAATTAAGAATCGAATCTATAATCATTTTTAGTGCGTACCTCAAAAGGGCTTTCCCCATGTCGGTGTTTCTTGAAAAATACAAGACGTCTTGTGAATAAATGGTGCAAGCGTAGCAGTGAAAGCGTGTTTACGTTACACACATCGTCGCTTTCCGTCAGGAAAGTTGTAGTCTAACGTTAGCCTATTACATCTTATAAAATGGTTCACGCTTTGTAGAGGTTTGTGCCATCAAAAGATTTCAAGGGTAGGTGACGAGTGAGGTTTTGTAATATGGGGTAAATTAAAGGCTTTACTGTAAGTGATTTTTACATAAAATCAGTATAAATCAAAATAACAAATTGAATACGATATTCCAGACGATATACAAAATTCCAGACAGCACTGTCGAGTTAAATCACTACGTAGTAGAAAACAAAGTCGCTTCTCGCTGTCTGTCTGTCCCTAGGTATGTATGCTCAGATATTTAAAGCTACGCAACGGATTTTGATGCGATTTTTTAAATAGATAGAGTGATTCACGATAATGTTTTATACGTATACCTACTAGATACATAATGGAGTAGAGAAACACTGATAATTTTGGGGGTTTGTAAAATATATTTTTGAATTTTCGCGCTTGCATGCATGTGCAATGCATACGCTGGCTGACCCCAAAAATCAAAATGTACCACAGTATTGGGCGCCTTAATAAGGTCTACAAATACGTCCGCAATGGCAAATGCCCATCTCTTAGAGATAACCCGAAAAACTATTTTCATCCAATAAACGAGATTTTATTATTGTATTATTCACTTTTTTAAGAGAAACGATAGCTTATTTACGAAGTAATTTTAAGCAATACAGCATTAATACCCAATTAAGTATCTCAAAACACATTATGCACTTAATATACCTAGTACAATATGGCCCTTTACAGCATGTAATCTTAATTAATATTTTCGAAGATATCACACAGGACCCGTGCGAAGCCGGGGCGGGTCGTTAATGCTTTGATAAATGGATTAGATTCCTGGATTTCTTCAACCTGTTGAAAGCCTTTCAGACGACTTTTATGTATTGGTTCCGGTTTTATCTCTCCAATCAGGTCCAGGTTTTATTTTTACACCCAGATTGTCGCAAGTATTGTACGGCCGGTACGGAGTTTCGGATGATTTTTCCAAGTATGTGTTGTAAATTGTAATGTGTATTAAGGATTTTTTGAAAAAAATACCAATATCTAAAATAAACAAATTTGATGATTTGTTGTCGGTACTAACACACAGGTTAATGCATCACTAATCAAACTATACCTAATAAAAAATCAATATAAATTAAAAATAAAGTAGCCAAGTGCGAGTTGGACTCGCCCATGAAGGGTTCCGTTCCAGCAAGCAACATAATATACATAGTACACATAGTTCTTGTAGTTCGTTGTAACTTTGATCGAAGTTTTCATAATAGTGTATTTATGACGTACTAAAAAAAAACTACTCATCAGATCGAGTTCAAACTAATTTTCGTTGGTAGTTTTCATGGTAATGTACATCATATATTTTTTTTAGTTTTTTCATTCTCTTACTTTAGAAGTTAGAGGGGGGGGGACACACATTTTACCACTTTGGAAGCGTCTCTCGCGCAAGTTATTCAGTGTAGACAAAAATTATATTAGAAACCTCAACATCATTTTTTAAGACCTATCGATAGACACCCCACAAAAAAAAATTTTGAGCTTCAGTTTTCAGTATGGGGGGCACCCCTAATTTTTGTTTTTTTAATAAACTTTTGTAAAAATCTCAATGCGGTTTACAGAATACATCTACTTACCAAGTTTCAACAGTGTAGTTCTCATAGTTTCGGCAAAAAGTGGCTGTGACATACGGACGGACAGACAGACAGACAGACAGACAGACAGACAGACAGGCAGACAGACAGACAGACAGACATGACGAATCTATAAGGGTTCCGTTTTTACGTTTTACGGAACCCTAAAAATACGAAAAAAACATTTGTAAGTATAATGTGTTTATTACTTTACACCATTGTATGTTGTTGACAAGATACTAATTTATATTATTAAAACCAGTATTCACCGTGGTCACCATAATTATGAAACATAATCAATACTTTGCTATATTCGATACTTAATACATTTTATGTACCTGCTATGTTCGTAAGCACATTTAGACATAATTTTGTCTTATTTTAAATTTCACGTAAATTTAATTTAGGTACGTATAACGTTTGTGCCTTTTGTACTAGACGCTTTGAAAATGTTCTGAGAAGTTTCGCTGTTACGCCCATATTAAACCCATAAACTTTTCTATCAAGTTTCTCGTCTCAGTTTCGGATCGGTAAAAAGATTCAGCACCTTCATCAAGAACAACAAAATCGCAAGTTCTATGAACTGCGGTGCTTCAGAAAAAAAGGATTTTCTTTGAACAATTTTGTACGATGTTTGACCCATTTTATTCGATACTTTTTAAGATGCCTTTTAGAAAGGTTCAACCGAAGTCTACATTGTCTAGTGCAAACATTTTTATCTAGCTAGTTGCGTAACCTACGGTGTCTCTAAACTCTGAAAAAAAAACTAATCGCATTTTAATATCGCAAAATAAGTTCAGACATTGTTTATGCTGTTTGTATATTACATATCTTGGAATAAAGACGAATAATTTAACTAATAAAACGCTAGATAAATTTAACAAAATGGGATATGATGAACACCGCTTTTGATGTCTCTTTAGAATAAATTAACCCTTCACGCGTGTGACGAAAACTCGCGGAACGGTCCGTACGTCCCGGCTAGATCATTATCACATATTATTATTATATATTCAGTATAATATACCTACATTTATATATTACCAGAAAGCCCTTGAAATGTAGTTTACTATTATATTAAATTCTAACTATTTACAACATTAATTAATCCTGTCACGAAATGTAAAGTTTACATTTTACGCCCGTTGTAAAAAAGTTTTGGATTTCACAGCATTTCAAAGTCATTATGCTTTTTCACTAATAAAAGAACACAACACACAAATAATTTTAGCTTTAGCACGTTCGCCATAGTTTTTTTAGTAGATTACAATACAATACTAACCGTTTTCACATTTTCTGGTTTATAAAAAAAAAATCTTTGTCGTGGGGCAAAATGGCGTCGGACAATCGCGACAAAAAAATGGCGGAGTAGAATCCGTATTTCTTATTTTTTTAGGCCAAATGAAGCTTTATTTCTATTGTGTTACTGGTAAATTTTACGGAATTGAAATTCCGAATAGACTAGTACCAACATTATAACGTGTTAAGACGTATACATGTCACAATCCGTCTTCCAATAGAGAGCTTTCCTTACGCAACTATGCGTTGCGTAAAGCACGTGAAGGGTAGAATGACAATCAGCATTACAAACAAGAGTTTAGTTACATAAGTACATATTAATGTAAGTAGAGATATAATATCTTAGATCTCTGGGTGAAGAGCGCAGTGCAGTGCTAGGTAATGATTTGGAATTTCATGTTCTAATAGCTGCGTGTCACTGAGCTGTTATGTGGCAGGCATGTTACTTACCATCAGGCACATGTCCTGCTCGTCTCGTCACTCTATGCTACAAAAAAAAACTATTTTTATGGATATAGGTAGGGACTGCACGCATGCTCGCTTAGAAGCTTCTTCTTGCAACGGTGTCGTATAGCGGGTCGCCCTATACCCTCAAATATGCATCCGTAGGATCCGTTTACGACGATAGCTAGTACCTACATACTTCATATTAGTAAGCCCTGCTACTTGCGGGAGGTGGACTAATCGTAGCAAATATGCATAGAAATTAGAACGAACATTTTAAGATTTCTTCCATAGAAAAAAAAACACTGATTTTTTAAATGTAAATTCTGTGAAGAAGCACAGATCCTCGAGTCTTGGTCGTGGTGGCTAATGTTATGAACAAAAAAGTGTGTGTTTATCTATGTATGTAAGCACAAAATAAGTTAATATTTATTCTCTTTATATCTATTGCTAAGAAACCTAACTTCAACCATACAAAAGATAGTATTCTCAACGCAAGAATTATCAACCTGAAGGTTACAACAATGTTTACACTGAAACGTTGACTAGCTGACTCCAAGATGTCGGGTTTACTTAACGTTGTGCGCGCGCATCGTAAAAAATACTCTCATCACTTTTCTCTAAATCGTCAAAAGTATAAATTCAAAAATTAAAATCATGTTAGAGAAAGACAAATTGAACGTTTGTAACTGGTCTGGGTGTTAAGCGGCGACGCCGACGCGACGGCGCACATCGTAGTATATTCCGAAATATATCTAGAGAACTTCTAATGCTATATTTTTAATAGTACCTAATTAGTTCATGTTTTATAATATGACCTCACCTTATCGATTTAGCTATGGTTTATGTGATGACTTATCTTAGTGCCCATTAATATTATTTATTATTATGCATAACAGATAATATTAACGTGCCTATGCGTTAACTGTGGAATATAGTTTTGCATTACTGAATCAGCAGATAAAAGTAAAGTGTTTCCAAGAAAATTAAATAAATTAATCGATACATTTATTACATCCTACTGATATTATAAATGCGACAGCTTGAATGTTTGGTTGTTTAGATGTTTGTTGCTTAATTACGTTGGAAAGCTGGAACGGATCAGGTTGTATGGAATACATGTTCGATGGAGATTATACTCTGGAATAACACATACGATACTTTTCCCGGGAAAAAACGGGAACAGGAACTACACGGATAAAACCGAGGGACATTGCTAGTAAAAACATAAAACATTTACGATTACTACTTATATCGAATGATGTTTCAAATCATGCCCTCCGTTGAATGTTAAAAGGTGCACAATGCGGAGTATATGAATGAGGCATAGATCTCCTTGGAATGCTTACGCTGGACTTCGTTAATACCGTCTATAAAATCATTAATGTAGATTGATATGGCTGAGTGCAGTTTTATGCTAGCCAGGTTGTAAACTTTACTGTGGATGTAAATCAAGAATCTAAGCACTACGTCGACTTTTATTTTGATTTGCTATACTGCAGTTAAGGTGACGTGCCTAGGACCTAGACTGTAGAAGGCTTGACCTGAGTGAGGTTTTCCCGCTGCGATGGTTACAATATTGATGTTTTTAAATCGAGAGTGAATCGGTGTCTTCTAGGTAAACACGCTCCATCGTAGGCCATATCGTCGCTAAACATAGGCCAGATGGCGGTCAGGTGTTAAAACTTTAACAGTAAAAAAATATGCATGAATAAAATGAAAATACAGTGACCAGTAAACTATCTGAGATTTATTATAGTTATCTTAATTTAAGAGCAACTGTGATACTGTAGAGTGTAGAGTTAACAGAGACGTTTGAGAGATAATCCAGATGCTAGAGGTTTTTTTAATGCTGTCTCGTCTGATGTTAAGCGACGATGTGATCTACGTTGGAGCACGCTAATGTAGTAGAAAACGATTAACTTTAGACTAGAAAACACTCAGATACTATCCATTAGGTGTTCCCTAATTATTCCCTTTGGCAAATTATTTCACGATTTACATGATCTTATTAATACTACTTATAGTGCAGTCGAACCTCATCCAGCGAGGCTTTGGAATATCAAACATGAAACAATGTATATCTTTGGAGCTATGAACAGTCCGATTTTATTGTGGTAGGACTCTTTGCAGAGCCTGTCTGCGGAAGTACCATACCAGTAATGTGGAAACATTACTGTGTTCTGGTTTGAAGGGCACTGTTTCCAGTGAAATAACGGGGTATAGAAATAAAACATCTTATATCTCTAGGTCACGAGCACAGTGCAGTGGTAGGTAATGATTTGGACTCTTCATGTTCCAATAGCTGCGTGTCACTGTAATGTTATGATGCTCACCATCAGACACATGTCCTGCTCGTCTTGTCACTTTATACTATATAAAAAAAATATAAGAGAGGGCAAGGTAGTAGCAGACCATGCACAACAACTGCACAATTTTCGAAATGTATCCGATAAAAATGGTTAGAGTGAACTACTTATGTTTTTCGCCTTAAATCATCTAGTTGTTTTGTTTTGATGAGTTAATTATTTCCTCATAGTAACATATTTATATGAAGACGTAATGACGTAAGTAAATTAAACTAAATTTAGTCACACCAATTAAAACTATGCGAACATCGGTCAAACCACGCATTATACCCGGTTTACATTATTCCAGTCCAGCAATCGAATCCAGCGCTGGATTTCTCACTGGAATAATGTTAACCGGCACTGGAAAGCATCAATCCAGTGCCAATGTATTCCAGTGCCAGTTTACATTTTTCCAGTAAGCAATCCTGCGCTGGATTCGACCGCTGGACTGGAATAATGTAAACCGGGTATTAAGTTAAAAGTACGCATTACTGAAAATCCGGATCAAATGTGTTGCGATGATCTAACCGCAGTAGTATTTTAAACTATACGTAGCTATGAATCATTGCTGCTGATTGTCTATAATAAAACTTTATAACCATAATTTTCATACTATTTTCCTCTGTTTTTACCCAAAATCCTCTAAAAATATAATCTTCCAAAAATCGTCGACTGAAGTTGCTTATGATGTTTCTTTACTTTGAATTAATTACTGCTTAGGATTATGAGTAGGTAGGTACTACAAGAACAAGAAAATATGTAAAAAAAAAATAGAAATGGTAAATGTCTGGACCATGTAAAGCTAAACTCCGATAAAAAGCGATGAAAAAACAGTGCTACACATGGAGTGCTGATAGAAGTGACATCACAATATAAATATGTACATTATGCATAAAATCTCTATATACATAAGTGTCGGTATCGGTAGCAATGTCGCGAGTTATTTTTTTTTCCATCTCAAAAACTACCCAACAGCCTTAAAGAAATATCCACTAAAAAAAACGAAAGACGACCTAAGTCCATTTTTCCGAATTTTACTTTCATAAAACTATTACCCCAATACTGCGTTCCAAACCCGGAATATCCGATGTGACTCAAAAAGCAGCCAATTTGAAGTGGGATTGGGCTGGACATATTTGCCGCATGACGGATGATCATTGGACCAAAACTACCACGCAGTGGAAGCTAGATCGCAAACGACGACGCGGCAAACCCAAGAAACGATGCCAAGACGACCGCAACGAATATCGGCAAGATTGGACTGTGTTAGCCGTTGATAGGAAAAAGTGGAAGGAGGGTAGGGAGGCCTTTGCCCAACACTGGGACAAGACAGGCACATAACAAATAAAAAATAAATAAATAAAATATTACCCCAATAATTACAAATTAACGAACTAAGCATTTATTTTAAATAAGATACAATCTGATGGCATACAAAATTGCAGAAAGATAAACTTGGTCTGAATATAACTTTCATAAAACTATTACCCCAATACTGCGTTCCAAACCCGGAATATCCGATGTGACTCAAAAAGCAGCCAATTTGAAGTGGGATTGGGCTGGACATATTTGCCGCATGACGGATGATCATTGGACCAAAACTACCACGCAGTGGAAGCTAGATCGCAAACGACGACGCGGCAAACCCAAGAAACGATGCCAAGACGACCGCAACGAATATCGGCAAGATTGGACTGTGTTAGCCGTTGATAGGAAAAAGTGGAAGGAGGGTAGGGAGGCCTTTGCCCAACACTGGGACAAGACAGGCACATAACAAATAAAAAATAAATAAATAAAATATTACCCCAATAATTACAAATTAACGAACTAAGCATTTATTTTAAATAAGATACAATCTGATGGCATACAAAATTGCAGAAAGATAAACTTGGTCTGAATATAACTTGTTGTAATCAAAGTTGGAACTTTGATTACAGGTTTAAATATTATTTTCATTAAATACTATTAAAACATTTAGCAAAAAATTTGGCTAATAAATCAGTGACAAGCGTATTGCTCGGGGCTAAGAAATATTCAGGTAAGGCAAATATTAACAGAGGTCCTCTTTGATTCTCTGCTATTCTAATTCGTCCCGAATCCGTCAAACGCGGCTGACAAAATTTCCCCTCCGCAGGGTTATGGCAAAACGAAGCGTTTAATTAAACTCTGGATTTAATTTGAAAAGTTAAATGAATGTGTTGTATGAATGAAGCCTTTGAAACGAAAATAAACTTGCGTAAGAATTAGTTTAACGACAATAAGGGCTTAATGATGTTTAATTGAACCAACAGCGACGCGCGGTATTATCGTTTAGTTACCGTTTCCGTTATTTTCCCTCGAAAAAAAAAAAACCTATGTGATATTCCAGACTATTATCTGACTGTGTTCCAAATTTCAACCTAATCAGTTTAGCCGTTCCGACGTAATTGAGAACCAAACCTCAAAAGTTTCATATTTATTAAATCAGTAGGAAGTTTTATGACATCAATTTATCCGTCTTCATTACTTAGATCGTTACCAACTGGGTAGAATTTTGTTAGCCCAACCCTGTTCTTGCTATGGCCATGAGGACTATGAATTAAATATTTTTTTCTATATTTTGTCGTGATGGATTTGTTCATATCGTCTTGCTCGTTTCGTCACTCTATTTCATAAAATAGCAAGACATGCAACGAAATGAGAAAGAAATGCGCCTGTAGGTAAGCAGCACATAAGCAGCCCACCAAAAGTTCCCACTGCTGCGTGACGTTCTCTCGCATGGAGAGAGAATGAAGATCTTGATCCACCACAATACGCACGCCTGCCCATAACATCATAGCTGTTTGAATCAGTGTTCAAATTACTGCCTAGCCCCTGCACTCGTCACCCAGAGATACAACATTTAGTTATTTCTTTGGAAAATAAGCAACAAACACTGTGACACTCAGGGTTGCTCATTTCTCAATCAGATAATATCGTTGGCTATTCAGCGCAGTAATGCAGTCAGCCACACCATAGTATTATTATTTTGCATTTGTAATGCATATTTTTATTGGTATATTAGAAATCTAAGTTCTTGCGTGCACTCTTTACCACGTTGTCTTTCGGGTTTAGGTAGAAGTAGGTACGTAAAGAACCCCGAGGAGGTTACAAAAGCTACTCAATGGATTGCCTGATCCACGTTAAATTAGCCTACTGTTCTACTGTTCCACGGAAGGATGAGTTAAACCCTATTTACCCAACTTATTGATAACAGCGGCCTATATATTCCATTTTTTTTTTTTTAACTTTTATAAGTTCACACTTGACCGCCATCTTGCCTGATGTTAAGCGACGATGCGGTCTACGATGGAGCGTGTTTACCTAGAAAAAAACCGATTCACTCTCGATTTGAAGACACATAGATTGTAACTATCGGGGAAAACCCACTCAAGCAACGTATTCCATAGCCTAGACGTTCTTATCACAAAAATTGAGTCGAATCTCTTCGTTCGTGTTTTTGGAACATCAACCATGAAACGATGTCGTTTTTTCGAGCTACGAGCATTCCGATAGAAAAAAGGACAAGGTGGTATCAGATCATGCAGATCAGTCGCACACTCTCCGAAGTGTATCCGATAAAAAACCGATAGGCTAGCAATTTTTCGGCGATGTTCAAGACTTTGGAGTCTTTTTCGCACAAGAGCGCGAGTTTTTCTTTTGGCACGTCTCTCGATCGATTCCAGAGCTTCCAGCTGATACTTAGCCGATCCATCCCAAAGGTGCAAACAGTACTCCATACAGGAGCGAATCTGTGCTTGATATAATGTAAGCAACTGTTCAGACTTGAAGTACCTTCGCACCTTTGAGAGGACACCTAGTTTTTTGGCAGCTAGTTTAGCCTTGGACTCGATATACGAGCCAAAGTTGAGCGTAGAGGTCAAAGTAACGCCCAAAAGCTCAAGACGGTCAGAAACCGGCACGGATACACCTCTAAAAGTAGGAGTCAGTTCGAAAGGACTCCTTTTAGCGGAGAACAGACACGCCTGCGTCTTATTCTCGTTGAACTTGACCAGATTGGCATCGCCCCATTTAGACACCGCCTCAAAAGGGTCAAGCTCAAACGCTCGATCAGACTCTCTCTCAGTAACTGAGTTTGCTGCCCGCTGGCTCTCGCGCTAGATATGTAACTCTCTACAACGTTGCTATCATCTGCGTCCCAAAGATACTGGGCTTCAACAGATCGTTGATATGTAGCAGGAAGAGCGTCGCAGAGAGTACCGAAACTTGAGGGACTCCGGCATTGATAGCCATTTGATCCGACGAGCAGCCATCAATGACGACTCGTATGGATCGATCCCTCAAGAAGTCCGATATTCACGCAATGAACCCTGGAGACAAACCATAACTAGAAAGCTTGCTTACAAGGCCATCATGCCAAACCCTGTCGAAAGCCTTCGAGATATCCAGGGAGACTGCAAGTGCTTCCCCGTGTTTCTCAATAGCTTCACTCCAGATGTGAGTGACGTACGCTAGAATATCCCCGGTGGACCGGTTTCGGCGAAACCCGTATTGCTGGTCTCTGAGGAGATCTATTCTACTAACCTACTTTTTTTTAAATGAGTGACGAGACGAGCAGGACATGTGCCTGATGGTAAGCAACATGCCTGCCACATAACAGCACAGTGACACGCAGCTATTGGAACATGAAAAGTCTAAATCATTACCTAGCACTACACTGCGCTCGTCACCCAGAGATCCAAGATGTTATATCTCTAAGCCCTGTAATTTCTCTGGCGACATTGCCCTTCAAACCGGAACACAGTAATGTTTGCCCATTACTGCTTACATAACATTACATTACCTGAATCAAAAGCTTAAGAGTTGATTAATGAACCTATTAATTTAGAGATAATTTAATTGATCTATTTGTATAACAGATAACCATACTCGTTTAATCGATTTTAAAACATCTCTCTTCCTTTTTTGGGGAGTCATAAATAAAAGGGAATAAGTTACATAAAACACAAATTAATCGCAAGTCAAAACTATTTACAATTAACGGTTTCCCTGAAACTCTAACCCTACAACCAGGCAATAATTCAAGTGTCACGAAACGATGAAATAACGGGATAGGGCAGAAAATGTCGTCTCTTGGCCTTGCATGACCTTTATTAATGTGCCGGTTCGGTCGGCCAGTCACTTATTTGTTTGGACTCAATTTAGTAACCACTGAAGTCGAAACAATCAACGGAAATAGAACGCTCAGGGTGGTTTGAAAACATTGCGTTTAGAAACACATTAATTTAGAAATATCTGGACGTATGTTTTGCAATATTTGTCCACGTCTGATCACTCGCCCGATGGTAAGCGATTTACAGCATGGGTTGCTGAAAACGGGTGATATATTCAGGACATGAAATAAATCTAAATGTATAAAATTCCAGTGTTCAACGTTTGTTCTGAGTATACACACCAAATCAACCGATATTCATGGCAGTAGGCATTTATGTGTAATTTAGTCCATTGAGTGATGGGATAGTTTTGGTTTAAATTAATGTTTTTTATAGGACAACTAGCGAACCGCCTCGGCTTCGCACGGCTACAATACTGATAATTAATAAACTAATAAAGATGGATATTGTGGGTTATCCCTAAAACATCTATACACTTATATACCTGTGCTTATTTTTAACAGCATCAATTTCAACCCAAATTACCTCGATAATAAGCATAATCAGTCTTTTAGCCCATTTGTCTTGGGCAGAAAGTGTCATAGACGACAAATAAATGTCTATTATGCAGCGGCTTGTGTTAAGGCCGATTTACATCAGACGAGCGAATTCTCATTCTATCCCCACTGTATCAAATTCATTTGGTGTAAACAAACGTAGAACATTCTTTCGTTGTTTTGTTTGCGTTCGCAAAGATTCTATGGAATATCTAATATGGAAAACGCTAAGAACGATCTTTCGTTTACACTAAAAGATCGAGAAAGAATGCTCTTGTTCCAGCTCTAGCTCTATGTTCGTTCAGTTTAAATCGGCCTTTAAGTACAGTTTGAAACTATGTGTCGTCGTGCTTAGACAGATATCTACTCTTTTTTGGTATAGAATAGTAATATGACATATAGTAATAATTATCTAACAATAAACTTTAAAAAAGGCTTTAACTAACGACTAATGTTAACCTTAGGATGGAAAAAAAATGCTATGAAAATGAAAGATTGATCCAGACCAACTGCAGCGCCTTCTGCGGATTGATTTGTAAATCTAAGCCGTCCAGGCCACCCCCCAAATGCACCCCTAATAATCATTTAAATCAGCCCAGCCGTTTAGGAACAGTTCAGAGACATACACACGTACAATAGAAATATATATTTAAGAAAAGGAGATATCCGAGCAAAGCCGTAATTGAGTGTTTTTCGCAACATCACGACGCCATCAATGAAAATGTCTCTTTTCATAATGTGTAAAGTGTCTAAAACATTTGTTCAAGACTGACCAATGAAGAAGCTATGTTATGTAAATCTCTTGGATGGTTTAACTGTAAAATATTAATAAGCATAAATACATTAAAATGCACACAAATGTTCAGCTTTCTAACTGTGTGATTTTAACACAGACGCGATGTTCAATCCTAAAGAAACATTAACTGCCATCTACTTTTAGTAAAAGCATTTCGTTTGTATAGAATCGTCTTTCCAGGTCATTTTGCCACAGATTTAGCGAAAGTTACTATGCATTTCACTACAAAGCCTGCCAGTATAACAAAGTTAACACCACTGTTAACGTACCTACGGGTTAATTACGTTTTGTGGGTTTTTCCTTTGCGGGAAATTGTCTTTGGAACAATAGCCTTTTTGTTTCAATAGAGACGGTCAATTTTATGGAGGCGCGTAGAATCCATAGTTAGTCGTACAAAGGAAACAATATCTCAGCCGAAAGAGTAGATACAATAGGACTATATTAAGTTACAACGAACGAATGTTTAAGAATCTGATGGCTCAATGGTAGTGTCAGCTGTAAAAACAGTTGAGTCTAGGATCTCCCGGTTCCGTAAAGATGTTTTTCTCCAAGAAATACGTCTTGAAATATGTTTATGAGAGAAAAACATATTGATACATGTTTTTCTTGGAACATGCCAGATTCCTCTCGCTGTTTTCCTTCATCGTTAAAGCCAGTAGTCATGATCAACTTTCAGTCTACTACGGTTTTAATTTGTATTTTTCACAATGATTAACGTTGTATTCTCAATGTAGACACAATATTTTCTTCCGTGGAAATCGCCCAACGTATGACCTTAATGTCAGTCAACCGGCTAAGTTTACCGAAGTCGAGATAACGAAGGCGTGTGTTAAAGGTGACGGCATGTAATGAACCGATGACTTCATCGCGTTTTTTGATGTAAACACAGTTCAGTGTAAGTTCATGGACGTGACATGACAGTCACGCTTCAATCAATATTGTTATTGGACTCATCAAGAATGACACGTTTTCAGAACGCAAAAACCAAGCAAAAATAGATCTTAATTTCGCCACAGATGGCGTTGATGTTTCATTGTGTAAGATAAGAAACTTAAGTGTAACTTGAGTGTCAAATTAATAATACGATTTTATTTTTTTATAAATCTGTAATTTTTGGTAGGCACTTTTCACACACCACTATAAATAGTCTCCTAATATGCGGGCTGTCTCATTTCCCAATTACATGACCCGCATATAGTTTAGTCTGCTCATGACAAAGGCTATGGTAACGCGGCCAAAACATCGACAGGTAATTAAAAATAGATGTCTGTAACTCAGATCTGAATAGGTTCAAATATACTGATCATAAAATAATTCATATGACTTGTGAGTCACAGCTCAACTGTACAATAAGCAGCTCAGTCGTAGTTCACAGCTTAATTCAATATTAATGAATGGTGCTATCGATAAATCTGATTGTCTTTTTATGGGTCTCGTATCTCCATATAAGGAATGAGGTTATATTAAGAAAGCATGAGCGAATGAGAGCCAATGATGAGCGGGGCAGTGACCTGACGACGAACCGTCTGAACTGGTATACACATGAAATCGCTTTCGATTCTGCTCATCATAATATTTCACACAGAACTCTCAGAATATTTTCTAATAATCTGTGATGCTGTTCACGGATGCAGCTCGAACGCTTGTACTGTAATCTGAACCGTAGCTCATGCGTATCTATTCAGTTACTCATCACCAATTTAAAATAACGTGTAATATTTTCTATATGAATACTGTAAAGAATATAAGCTACCACTGTAAGCTACAAACACTTATAAAAATATCGTGATATTATTATTAAGTGGTTTTATGAAGCTTTCAGATAAGCTTAAAATGCAAGTTGTAAAACTTCGCCACTTCCAAGTTGTTGTGGCCAAAACAATTTCTACCCAACTACAAAATTCAAACTTCTCGCGAATTGTTTACAACTTAAGCAGTTTATGAACGTTAATAATCTCAACAATCTTTGCACTTGATAGTTAGATTTTACTAATTGTTACATTTAAGGCGTATCTGTGCAGCATTTAAAAAATAGTTTACGTTAAAATTTTGAATAATTTTGCAGTAACGATATCCATAATATGTTGACGGCTTGATTATTTGATAAATCCTGTGTAATTCGTTGTTTTTAGTGGTATGCTTTGCGTTTGTGGGTAAGAATAGTGGCTGAATTTAGGTTAATAGAGTTCTGCGATTTCTGCGTTAGCCCTAAGTTTGGTAGGCAGTAGAGTCTACTGGAGGCCATAGAGCCTTTTACGATAATACTGTGTTTGGAAATGCTAGAAATTCTGTTGAACGCACTTTACAGTGTAACTTTTTATCAAAATTGTAGTTGAATGTGTGAGTTCCAATTTTAAATTGTTTTCGGTTGTTTGGGTTGTCATCTGTTGAAACTCAAAGTAGACTGCTATTTGCTAATGCCATAGATATATTGGTGACATATCCCTATAGATTCTATAGACCCGTATGCTAAATGCAAGTTTCCGCTCCATGGAATCTGTGCGCCAGCTCGTGTCTGACTAAAGCCCTGCCAATATATCTCGTGTCAACGCACTAGTGTTCAGCCATGCATTTTTTCGCAGAGTACAACGGGACGTGTCCGTATTTCAGGATCGACGTTTATACGAGCAGGTAGAGCGACGCAGGGAAGATACGTCGTTAGTAAAAACAACGTATTAAAAAAATGCCGGGTGCGGTCGAAACTAGTCAGGCAAAACGACTCCATTTGCCGCGCCACATGTACTCAAAGCTAACGGGAAACAAAAACCAGACAAAGTTATGAGCAAAGTCATTTTCGACGTTTGTGATGCCAGGACGTCTACTCTCTTTCTACGAAAACGTAATTTCGAAAATAAACTCGCGACTTTCCTGCTCTCGTTCTACCTTGTTTCGTCCGATAGAACATTGGTTGACGTTTAAATGTTCTAAGCTTACTTTAATTAGAGTAGGCTTAGAAGACTAAGACATTGGTAGACTAAGCGGACAAAACGACGGATCGAAGTAGAATCGGAGAAAGAAAGTCGCGAGTTTATTACGAAATTACGTTTTCGTAGAAAGAGAGTAGACGTCCTGGTTTACATTATTCCAGTCCAGCGATCGAATCCAGCGCTGGATTGCTTACTGGAAAAATGTAAGCCGGCACTGGAAAGCATTGGCACTGGATTAATGCTTTCCCACTGAAAATTTGCAACCGGTTTGGATTTTTCCAGTAAGCAATCCAGCGCTGAATTTGATCGCTGGACTGGAATAATGTAAACCGGGCATTAAACAAAGTCAAAGACAGAAAATTAACTTAAGAAGCAGCCGCTTCCTTTTTGTTCCCAAGCTGGGATTAGAATCGTTTTCTCATAATGAGACAATCAAGGCCATAATCGGGTGAAACACAACGCTGGTGAAGTGCGAATCTACGTCTGCACTTGAGAAAATGCTCAAGAGGTATATGCAGGATTCGAACCTACGACTTGTTGACTTGTGTAACGTTGTACGACACGGTTGTAAAATCGAACGTTGCAACCACTAGGCCATCACAACTTTTTTTTTGTGTTGTAAAACAGCAGTATAATTTTATCGTAAACACAATAATAGTTTCGTTTATTTTTAACGTTTTATAAACTTAGAAATTTAGTTATGATGTGCAAACTGAATAAAATATTACAAGCACCACCGCAGGTGTTGTGAAAAGCGTGAAATAGTTGTAATTCCAAAGTAACTGCAACTTTAATTATTTGAAGCCTTGAGTAGTCGTGAGTTTAGTTGTCTTAAAACCACGAATATCATTGAATTATTATGTCACGCTTGCAATTACGTCAGAAACATATGAATACGATACAAATTTTGATATGTGTATTTTTGCGTTTCGGTTTTTTTCACTGTGCCAACAGAGTTTTTTATTTAAAACATTTATACCTACTTGAGCAAACTTATTTGAATCCACCTGGAGAAGTAGGTACAGCTATAGGTACACCTAGTTTAGGAAATTAGAAATATAATTATAGAATGTATAGATTTTATTGAAATAAACAATGTTGAAGTTTTTTTGAATTTTGGACTTTACGAGTGATTCTATTGCCAGCCACTAATGAACAAACATTACTGTGTTGTTCCGATTTGAACGGAAATTTATCCAGAGAAATTAAAGTCAAAGTCAAAGGTCAAAGTACTTTATTCATAAATGTACAATTTACACGTCAATTAATAAAACATAAAAACAAAAGAAAGAGCATACAAATTGTATACATTTTCAAAGATTTTACAGAAATTTAAAATTTGAAATTTAAAATTACAGAATAAATAAACATCAATTGTCTTTTACCTCTGTGTGGCGAGTGAAGTGCAGCGTGAGGCAGTGAATTGACCTTTTCTTATTCAAATAGCTGCGTTGCATTGTGCTGTTGTGGACAAGGGTGTTGCTTACCATCAGACGCGTATCTTGGTCGTTGGGACAAAACGACATCGCTTCATGGTTGACGTTCCAAAGATTAGAACGAGGTGGTTTGACTCCACTTTTGTGATAAGAACGTCTAGGCCGTAGAACGCGTCATCTGAGTGGGCTTTTCAATCCGATGGTCTTTTCAAGTCAAGATTGAATCGGTTTCTTCTAGGTACACCCCCTCCATTGCAGACCGCGTCGTCGCTTAGCATCACATAAGGTGGCAGTCAAGTTTAAACCTATAAATTTTACTATTATTATAAATGTGAAACTGTGGATGTTTGTTGCTCAATCACGTCGTAACGTCAAGTCTAAATTGGGAACACAGTTAAATTATGGACTGGAAGAACCACGGATATCGGTGGAAGAACACATAAACTTTGTGCACTAGGGATGTTATGGATATGATATTTCGGATGTGGATACGGATATGGATATAGGAATAAAATTATATCGGTTATAGATGTGTAATTATTTCGGATTATCCGTTAGTTTCGGATAATTTCGGTTACGGATAATAAATTGAAGTAAAATATAAACACAAGTAGTGTGTAAAAGATTGGGTTTGTCTAGGTTATCGTTTGGTAATATATAATAATCAGTCATGTAGGTAAGAAAGTATTATATACTTACCTACTTCAATTTTAAGTTTTATTTCTTAAAATTAGAAAATTTTGATCTTTTTATTACCTAAACTTTGTCGTACAACTTTTTTCCACGGAAGTCGAGATAAACCGTTTTTTACCCTTAAAATCGGACCCTTATCCACTTCCCGAACTCAGGTTGCCGTAAATTATTTTTACTTTGATTTTTGTCATATTCTCTTCCTTTTACAATTCATTGATTTCACCTTACTATAATTTTTTACCATTTTCAAAGGTTTCGGCACTAGTCTAAAATTCACTGTGGTGAAACAAAAACCTATCGAAACATCGTCGTCCCCGGAGAACAAAATGATAACTGACATTATCATAGTTTTAGTGTTATAGCATATTTGAAGTCTACTCTGCCCAATACATATACCCAATTTTTTTTGTGGACTTCACACTGTTATTCATTAAGTTATTAAAAGTGAATAAAAATATAGCACCATGTTAGTGGAACTGTTTCTTTTTTGAACATAGTACAAAAGCTTTTGCAATCATATTCTCGTCAAACATAGCGGCGGGATAATTTTGAAGGCTATTACCATATTGTTCCTGCTTAAAAGTATGATTTTATTTGGAAACTAACACATACTTACTAAATATAAACTAAGCAAATAACTATATTGCCATCTTTTTCCATCATAAAAACATACCATTATTTACAAAAACTAGCACATTGCTAATATCCAATAATATTTATTGGCTCAAAATATCTGAAGAACGCCACTTTAAAGTATTGTTTTATTTTAAATTATGTAAATTTTGTAGCATCTTCTTCAAAAATACACGAAAATCAGACACAACGCATAATAATGCATAACACCCGATCTTTGATATCATCAAGCTTAAGATTTTAAACAAAATGTAAACTTTGAAAAAGTACACTGTGTACAAAAAGCAGCTTCAAGAAAGGTCTAAGGTATTGAAGCGACAGTGAATAGGCGAAGACTGAAATTGATTTCATAATTAAAGATAAAAAACAATTTTGGGACATGCTTCAGTAGTCAATGAATCATTTTTAGATGGCCAATGGGAAATGCTGACGGATTTCTAGTTCCCCAAGTTTATCCAAAGATTTCTTATCATTCCCAAACGTGACGCTAGAATTCTATTTTAGTCCACACAGTTACAGTCCACGAAAAAACGGTCTATGGCGCGTCAAAAGAAGTTTTCACTTCAACAAGTGGCTCTCGCCTAAACAATCACAAACCTCGTATAACATGCTCTTCAATCCATTATTATGCTCTTGATATAAAACACACTTAAAAAGATTCAGGTTTTGAAAATAAAAACAATTTAAGTTAGGGAAAGTGAAAGGTCTTTGTTGATAAATGTACTTTTTACTCGTCAATCGGATCTTACGGATCACGTATTACGGATCTTACTATATAGGTACCCCCTCACGAAGCTAATCATTTCAACAGAAAATGTCATAACTTCTAAACCAGACATCACATCTCCCACGGAACCATAACAGATGAATGAGCCACGGTTACATGCCATTATACTAAAACTTGTCTGATATTATACTTAATGAAATCATGTTGGAAATAACGACAGCAACAGCATTGGAAAATACGACAAATAGACAGTTTAAAAATAAGAAGCTACGGGTGAGGATGGGATCACAACAGATCTCCTGAAAGTCGTGGAACGCTACTGCTATTAGAGCTCCAAGAGCTATTCGATTTCGATTCTCTTTACCGGGAGAACTCATAGGGTGTGCCACAGAAATATCGACTTATTTTATTAAAAAATACCTTTCAAAGAACTGTCGGCCATTCTGAGCCATATCTAGAAGTTATTTTCAAGGCTCATCACGACATATCTTGTGCACAAAAGTCTCGACGAGTTTCAATCATCGAAACAAATCCGCAAATCTGGGCTTGTTTCGATGATTGAAACTCGTATTGTTTCGATGATTTCGTACTAATCACCGAAACGAAGAAGGATTTACAAAGGATACTGAGAGACTCAGCTGATTATTCTCAACGCATCGGACTCCAGATAAACTTGGATAAAACCAAGATCATGGGTAACCAGCTCGCAGCTCCAGGACCGGTTGCCATAGGTGGTGCCATTTTCGAGACTGTTCAGAAATATGTATATCTAGAGTGAACTCTCGTTGTTGGGAAAAATTATGTAAAAAAAAATATAATTTAAAAACTCAAAAACCCGACTGCGAAAAAAGTGAACCAAACTACGTTCTCGCATACTAAAAAAACTGAAAAGAATAAAACAAGCATTTAGATTTCTGGTGGTCTAGAATTCTATAATATGTTATTGTATTAATACTATTGAAATATATACAATATTTTCTAATAAAAGAACATTACAACTGAAGAGTCGGGATCCATTATTATTCGACATACCTACAATCTAATTGTTCAATGGATTCGACATTATTATTCGACATACAATGTAATTGTTCAATGGATCCCGACTGTTCAGTTGTAATGTTCTTTTATTAGAAAATATTGTATATATTTCAATAGTATTAATACAATAACATATTATAGAATTCTAGACCACCAGAAATCTAAATGCTTGTTTTATTCTTTTCAGTTTTTTTAGTATGCGAGAACGTAGTTTGGTTCACTTTTTTCGCAGTCGGGTTTTTGAGTTTTTAAATTATATTTTTTGTTAAATACTTTTTAGTTATGAACAATGTTGTGAATGTTAATATGCTCAACATAATAATATGCATCTTTTGGTTGTTGACCAAATGTCTTCGTTTCTACTGATATAATATGTAGGGTTTTCTACTGCATGTAATTCATATTTATAGTTTTGTGTTAGTATAGGTTTTCGATTGACGTTGAGTACCTACTAAATCGTTTGAAGTTGGAGATGGGCGACCGAGACGGAGCAATCCGAGAGCGGTTCCGTGTTCCCACTATCAGCGGCAGAGTTGAAACCCCATAGAGGTTTATTAGTAGATAGGGGCACCATATCCATACATGATATAGAGTGCAACATAACGCGGCTGTGTCTCCCGGGCGGGGCAGTAGGGTATGCGTAAATACATTTCCTGCACGTACGAAAAAAAGGTAGTCCAATATACCTACTAGCATAGACCGTAGAACGCAAGATGGGCCCCATCCCAAATGACGGCGCACGCAATCATGTCAACGTTGGGAAGAGTGAGCTCACTCTTTCCGTTCTAGTCGGTTGCAGGACGCGGTGGACGCCGGACGTTTTTACCTATCATTATTCGGTGTCAACAACCAAAATAAGTAGAACCACAGCAAATCTCGCCGCTAGCGATTATACGGGTCAAGTAGATTGGTTGTTTGTAAACCACTTACGATACATACAGAGCCGCAGTTTATTACCAATTTTAAGGTGCTCAGGGCACATCTATTGATTTATATCGATGCCTACTAGATACACTAGTATATAATGTCCATCCACATTCACACGTACAGTTAGTTATACGAAGTTTTCTGCTACCTAAAAACCTATAAATGTGAGAATGGTTGTTACTCAACTTTAAATCGATATACATCCTAAACGGTCAGTTGAATCGAAAAACATTGAGAGAAAGCTAAACATTATTTTGAAATACCTATTCAACGATACCCCTCTTGACATATTTTGGTGATTTTAATTTTTTAATTTGGACAATATGGCGTCCTTAAGCCGCCATATTGGACTTACACTAATGTCATGTCTTTAGTGTCACTCGCCTCGCCTCGTCATTAAGAGGAATCGATTGACGTGTGAATCATAAAAATCGGCCCAGGCGTTTGGTCTGTATAGTGCCTCAAAGGAACATACATACATACATACATAGACTGTTAAACACATTACCACTCCTTTGCGTCGCGCAGTCGGGTAAAAAGTAAGGTCATCAGGTAATGAGAAGAGTACACTTAGGCTGGACACCGCTTAGAAAAATAAGTCGGGTCTTTTCGTCGCCCGTCCCGCAAAGCTTTTTCTTTTTGAAGAAACGAGAGCACTCACATTTAAACCTCCCACTAGTTTAAAGAGCCACAAAGAGCACTATGGAACGAGCTATGCTCGAAGTTTCTCTAAAGGATCATAATCGAAACGATCATCTGTCAAAGATCCAAGGTAGTTGACATAGCCACTTCAGCTTGCTAATATATCAATAAATTAGCAAGCTGAGGTGGCTGAGGGAGAAGGCAGATATAAATATGTTAGCCCTGGACCGAAGACCGTTGAGGTAGACGTGTCCTAAAGTAGACGTATTAGCAAAGGTAGTGTTGGACACCCAAGAGTGATAAACTTGCTAGATTAACGATATACACCAGATTTTGCCAACTAAAGAGTATCTGAAAAAGAAAACTTGAGAAAAGGGTTGAGAATATTATGAGAATTGCCTACGTCCATCAGTGGAGTAGGATAAGCTGATGATGATCATGGTGATGATGAATTTTATATTCTAAAATATATTTAATGATAATTTTGTGTCTAGTTTATTTTAACTAATAGTTAATTACCAGAGTTTGGTTTTATTATAAATCTCGGAATAAGAGTGAAAAGCTGTATTAACAAACGATGCGTACTTGGAATTAACGAGAATAAAATGGCAAGTGACATTGTTGTCCATTAGTATCGTTTCTAGCATGCGATGAACATTATTGTATCATTGCAATGCAATATCTGTTGTTTACGAAAGTTACAAGAATAAAATGGTTAGTGCCTATTATAGCAAATAAAACTAAATGCAACATTTTAGTAACTTTTTCAATTCTAAATATCTGGACTCTGAACTCACTAGGTATAACATCATTAAACACATAATAATAGTTTAAAAAATCAGCTATCGTTGTACGTCGTTTTATGCCTGTAAGTTCATTATAAAGCAAGTTATAGCCAAAAATCGGTTTTTTATTTTTCCTGAAAAATTGTGTTTTTGCACTTACCATTTTGTTCTCCGGGGACGACGACATGTCGTTTTATCTAACTCCGCCCATAAACAAATCTTTCCGAAACTATCCGAAATTTTTGAATCGGATACGGTAACGGTTACGGATATATTTTTGTTTCTGATATCCGATAGTTTCGGGTACGGTTTCGGAACTCCCTAACATCCCTTGTTGTGTACATAGAAAATAACAGGAACGGACTACGCGGGTAAAATCTCGGGGTGTTGATAGGTAGTTCATAAAAAACACAATTATAAATAAATAATTAATACATAAATATTGGTGGACCATTCACACACAACACCATCTGACCCCAAACTAAGCAAAGCTTCTATGATGGCGGCCAGACAGCTGATATAATTATAAAACTTATATAGTTTTTAATACATACTTATTATACATAGAAACACCCAGACACAGTGCAATCATTTGAATTCATCACACAAATATTTGCACTGGGTGGGAATCGAACCCACAACCCTCGGCTTCGCAGGCAGAGCTACTAGGCTACTACCCACTAAGTCACGAGGCCAGTTGATAATGAGGCTAATTCACAGGTATCAAGGTAAAACTGGACACCATAATTTCCGTCGTAGCCTGTATCGAAGATTTGCATGTTCTGAGGAGGCGTAACTTATAATGATGATTATGTCATTGTAATATTAAACATTGAGCTTTGACTTGGGACGCATGACGAATAGAAAATTATGAGCGTTGTGGCAGAAATAGGTTATTGCGATTGTGTTACATTACTGATATTACTGTGTGCATAATGCACATTGTCAACACTGATTCATGCAGTAATTACACATATTAGATACCTAATCAGTTTAATGACATCGCATGTATGCATTTGCACCAATAAACGTTTGGTTTTATTACTATTTTAATCTACTTTATACTCATACTGTCATTGGCATGGAATTAATGCAAATACATTGTATTAATGTCGCAAATAATATCGTGTTACAGACAATTATATTATAGAAAACATGTTATATTTTTGATTATAGTTTGACAGTAGTTTGATTTTGATAGATTGTTTGATCATTTGATACAGAGACAATTGTGTCATGATGATCATGACGAATGCATTTCATTGATGTTGCGGATTGTTTAATTTATTTAATACTTCTTTTAGTAATATAATTTAAAATCTAGGATCGTCTGATATTGTTATATTACTGTGTATAAATAATGATACGTTCTAGTCAAAAGAATAATGCAGACATATTTTGCAACAATAAAATATTTTCATCCCGAATTTTCTTGATATCAAAATAACCACCTATTTATTTATTGATTGTTTAATTTCAAAATTACCTGATAGTTTATATGGAACTAGTTCGTAACCAAACACTAACTGAACCGCAGATTTGGACGTCTTGTCGTAACTAACAAGTCTAGTTACAAATTGGCAGATGTCAGCCGTCTGATAGAATCAATTAAGGCGTGTGGTTAATCGCAAGTTTCAGTTAGCAATTGCATCCCAGGGTATTTCAAATTGGAATGGAAATTCAGTGAGATATGGTTTGCTGAAAATACACAACGACTGAGAACGTAGTTTGGTGGTGTTTGCAGTCAACTAACAGACTATAAACACCGTTTTATAGTTGAGTTAGCTAAGAAAAAAATAAGAAAAATACTCATATAAAGAATAATAATATAATAATTATTTGGAGATTAGTTTTTTAATTAATAATATATCATGTAAAAATATATATTCATCAGATTGTTTATTTATTTGGTGGTCAATCCATTTTGTAGTATTTTAATTTTTGCGTTGTTTCTATATTAAACAAAGAAACTATGACTTAAACTTTTGGCTTAAACTTTATTTATTATAATCAGCTATCAAAAATTCTAATAAGCAAACAACATTTTATTCTAACACCAATTTAAAAATATTAGTCTAAACTATTATAAATAGTTAAAGCAACGTGAAACGAAAAATTCAAATGTAAGAAAAATACTTTAGCTTTTTATTTTTAAGGGACCTATGGTATATTGTCTGTCAAAAGGTGTAGGACTAGAACGTTACTAACCTAAACAGTAACTGTACTTACTGAAATCCGTAGAGTATCTATACTTGATTAAGTTTTACAGCTACGGACGTACGTACAAAGAATGTACCTACATAGTTTAAAAAAATGCATCTGTTAAATGGAGTTATGCCACCATAACTCCATTTAACAGATGCATTTTTTTTATTAATAAAATATTATGTAATAATATCTATTCATCAGATTTTTTATTTATTTGGTGGTCAATCCATTTTGTAGTCTTTGAATTTTTGCGTTGTTTCTAAATCAAACAAAGAAACTACGACTTGAACTTTTGGCTTAAACTTTATTTATTATAATCAGCTATCAAAAATTCTAATAAGCAAACAACATTTTATTCTAACACTAATTTAAAAATATTAGTCTAAGCTATTATAAATAGTTGAAGCAACGTGAAACGAAAAATTCAAATGTAAGAAAAATAGTTTAGCTTTTTATTTTTAAGGGACCTATGGTTCCATTTAACTAAGCTATGAATTTGTTGAAGTGAAAACTTCTTTTGGTGCACCACACACAGATTTTTCGTGGGCTGTGAATCGAACTCAAACGTCACGCTCGTGAATGAAAGAAATCTTCGAGTGAACTCGGGATCCTCGGGATCTGGAACATGGCGTGTTACCATGGTTAAATGGTCCCGAGTTCACCCGATGGCCATGGTTAAACGT
This sequence comes from Ectropis crepuscularia, assembly GCA_963693475.1. NCBI lineage: Eukaryota > Metazoa > Arthropoda > Insecta > Lepidoptera > Geometridae > Ectropis > Ectropis crepuscularia. Next base: position 13,343,625 of record OY856346.1, read on the forward strand.
GTAAAGTATGGACACATTTACACATCTAACCATGGCCATCTAGTCTACTCGTAGATGGCCATGCTTAGAAGACTTATTTAGATGACAATGCTTTGAAGATTTTTTCCAGCCTAGCAGCGCCCTCCGGTTTTACCCGCGAAGTTTCCAAAGTGTGCTATCAAATTCTGAGTTATAAGTTTTCACTTCTATCGGCAGTTTTTTTTTGATTTCTTAATTGAACCATAATGTTAAACCATAGTCTTCTTCCAAGTTATTAAATCACTGCAAAAGACGGATATTCAAACTCGCCGAAGATATTTTCAATAAAATAATCCAGTGAATATTCAGAATTGTATAAGGGAATTGAAAAGCAATGTGTTGTCGAGTTGAGCTCAATGTTGCATGTCGTAGATAGCCGCTAACACGCTAAAGCTTTATGCAGTTACCGTGTTCGGTTTCCAATTTAAATGCAATCGGAAATGAACACTCCATTATTCTGATAATATTTAACAGAACGCAAAAATGAATCCCCATCGAACATTTTGCTTGCACTTGCATAAATAATAAATTTGATTTAAACCACTTAGTGGTTCCACCGTATTTTTTTTTTGGGATTTATCGTTTTATGATAACGATTCGGAACTTACGTGAACTGTGTACTTGTTGGGTACATTAAGTCAATATATGATAAGGATATGGATTGCGTTCAGGTTTGGTCTACGTGTGTGTGTAAGTATAGTTATTTGATAAGTTTAAATTAGTATTGACCTTCTACACTCGCCCAATTTTCAGAGAGCCGTCTGGGGCTAATTGCTATAGGTATTTGTAAAAGAATTACGTAAAGTGTAACGAAAGTCTGAATACCATGCAGAGTTTTCACAGAATCGATGAGAGTCGCGTCGTTTGCACATTTTTGACGCAAGCTCGTTGTGCTTGCATTATCTTAGTTTTTTGAATTCTAACAGATGTTCGACAATAATGTTGGGCGTAGTTTCGTAGATCCGCCATTGTGTGACCGCGATGCCATTTTGACTGAATCTCCATTCTTGTTTGAACCACTGAACCACCAACCAGTCCACTTACCTCTGTCCACTTTCTGTGCTTATTCACCCAGGATGTTAAATTACCTCGAATGGCCCCGTATAAGGAATACGGGCTATGCTGAAATAGCTTATTGTATTCATCAGGGTGTACAATAACTTTCACGGTGGTAACCTAGTAACCAACAGTAAAATTGAGAAAAAAAAATAGGTATTCGCCTAATTTAAAGTCATTTTTGTATGGAAAAGCAGTTATTTTGTGATTTCACAATTTATTCTATTAACTATATAAGTATAATATCAGCTATCTGGCCACCATCAAAGTCAAAGTCAAAGTAATTTATTCGCCAAAAATTGTGGTTACAAATAAGGTCTTAAAATACTATGGTTTGGTGCTGCACAATTTCAGCCTAAAAGGCATGCGAAATTTTGAAAATTTGTTACACATTTATAAAATATTCAAAACAAACATCTTAATTTACAATAACAGTTTTTATATATCTAAGGAATTTTTAATTTACATTAACAGTTTTTATATCTAAGGAATTTTAAAATGAAAGTTATAATCTAAACAATAAAAAAATACTTATATTAAAGGCGATACAATATAATAGGTTAATACAATAGAAAAGGAAAAATAAAACTATGTGATGTGTACACCAATTAATATGTACGTTAAGTAAGTAGGTTCACGTTAACATTTTAGAAATTATATGGGGCTATACCTGTTTGCATTAAAATCAAGATAGTGTTTGACATCGTAAAAATTGTGAACAGTTAGCCATCTGTATAATCCACATTTAAATTTTTCGTATGAAAGTGATTTAATGTTTTCTGAAACCTTGTTATAAATTCTTAAAGCGGCTATATAACAGTTTCTACGGTAAAGTTCATTATTGCATTGAGGGAAAACTATTCTATTTGGGTATCTAGTGTTGTAGTGGCGGTTATTTCCTAACTTACAGAAAAGCTCTGGGTATTTTTTAACGAATACACACATTTCGTAAATATACAGAGACGGAAGTGGAAGCACTTTTAATTCTTTGAATAAAGGTTTACAAGAATCTAAGGGCCCAGCACAGCAGATTGCCGGGATACACCTTTTTTGAGCTTTGAATGCTCTTTCAAATTCAACCGAGTTGCCCCAAACGATGAGACCATACCTCAGAACTGAGGCTACGTATCCGTGATATGCCATTAATGACGTATTTCTGGAAGATATACGTGCTAGTCTGCGAAGAGCAAATGAAAATCTGCTCAGTTTTAAGCATACGCTTTCAATGTGAGCTTTCCATTTACAATGCGCATCAATTATAATACCAAGAAATGTAGCTGTAGTGGTTTCTTTTATTTCATTACCTTCGTATACTATTCTGAGATTTTGTGGTTTAGTCCTGATGTTTTGAAACTGCATAAAGTGTGTTTTTTCTATGTTTATTTTTAAGTAGTTGTCTTACAAGCTTTGCTTAGTTTGGGGTCTAATGGTGTTGTGTGTGAATTGTCCACCAATATTTATTTATTTATTTATTATTCTATAGGTGAAATGGAGTTTATTGACTAAAATGCGACACTTATGTTTTTTGTGTCCTTCGTTGCTTCCGCGTTCATTCTAAATTATTGTTGTACAGGGCGTGTGCTCACTTAATACGTAAAATTTGACTAAATAAATTAAAATTGTTCTTTGTACAGTAAAATTTGACTATATAAATTAATACAGTTCTTTGTAGTAAACAGAATGTGCATATATATAATACACCGTAGGTATAATTTTTTGCTTTTTTGCATAGAAATCAATTAAACGCCCGTGTAAACTGTTAACTTTTGTTCTGGAACCGCCAACTGACTTATTAAAATACAATCACTCCTCCATCTTTTTAAGGTACGGCCTCATCTTCCTTTTAATGGACTTCCTGGCGGCAACCGGAGTTAAGTGAATTTGGAGAGGGGTGCCGGTGGTATCCAAATGTGGTAACAGAAAATTACTTGATTGAGCATACATTACAATTGGACGAAGCAATGGAAAAATGCAGAGTGGGTAAAAATTAAGTGGTTTATATTTTCTTTAGGAATCAATACATAATAGGAAGCCTACTAGTAGCACTGATAATAGAAAAAAAAACCTAAGATTATCACGGTTCCTTGCAATGTAGGTCTAGATGATGAATATGGGAGCAAATGTGTAAAGTAGTAAAGGACAACCATAGAAAGTATGGATAGTTAATATTTGGTGGTTTTAATGCAAAAGAGATGAGTGCTGAGCTAACGTGTGAATGACTTGAGATGTAAGGAGAAAAACGCAAATATTGTACTGATTCATTAGCACAACGGTACCTACACACTACACCGCATACTTATTGCAAAGGTAGAATAAAGGTTTGCTTATTGAATAAGCAATTAAAAAATTGACTAATCTACAAAATAGATTGATTAATCTAAAAACAGAGTAATTGGTTGCCTGAACTGAATAAATCATATAATTAATAATTTAATATATGTATTAATAATTTCCGGAATCGTACCGTGCACTTGAAGATTTTTGGTGCACTCGGTTTCCTTTTCTTAGTAAACATGAATTGGAGGAATTAGGGTATCAATTTCACGAGAAATGGCAATCATTTTTCGGAATGATCGTCGATTTTTATAGCTAGGAGGTCAAAACACTTCTTTGTATTTATTTAGAAATTACAGGGCTTAGAGATATAACAACTTAGATCTCTGGGTGACGAGCGCAGTGCGGTGCTAGGTAATGATTTGGGCTCTTCATGTTCCAATAGCTGCGTGTCACTGTGCTGTTATGTGGCAGGCATATTGCTTACCATCAGGCATATGTCCTGCTCGCCTCGTCACTCTTTATTTAAAAAAAAAAAAAAAAATAAGCTTTAAGAGCCAGGAATCCTAAGTCAAACCAAAGTTATAGTGATACCAAAGATTGATTTTAAACTTTTACTTGATTACTGTGGAGATGCCTGTCATAGACCGGATTTAAAGTCATAGAAATAAAAGGCCCTAAATTGTAACTTGGAACGAAACTAGAAACAATAAAATAATTAATAATTACATAAGCCTTACATAGCCGACATAGCTCGAAGAGTAGCTAAGCTGTAGTGGCAATGGCCAGGCCACATCGTTCATAGAACTGTCAACCGATGGGGACGAAAGGTTCTCGAGTGGCGACCACGAACCGGAAGATGTAGTGTTGGACGGCCTCCCACTAGATGGACAGATGACCTGACAAAGGTCGCTGGAAACCGCTGGTTGCAGGTTGCGCAGGACCGTTCGTTGTGGAAATCGAGGGTCGGCCTATGTTCAACAGTGGACGTCTTGCGGCTGATGATGATGATGATGACTTAAGCCTTTTAACAACGCTTAGTCGACGCGTGACTTAAATGTTGGACCTTATTTGGCCCAACCATTCAGCGTGGCAATTCCGCCAGCATGCTGAGCACACTTCCGACTGGTAGTGGGTTTGTACGTCTTCATTATCTGTATAAGGTATACTTTGCTCTATGGATAATTCAAGTGTGCTTAGTGTAAGTAGTTAGATATGTATGTAACGTAGTGTGGTTGTTCTCATTGTATTTTAGTTTTATTACTAAAGGTTAAAAATATACTATAAGTTATTTTAAAAAATGCATACATTTTTGGCACTTTGAGTGCCAAACTCGTAATTTAATAGCATTAATTTCGAGTATTTCTGTTAATGTTAAATCCTTTAATTTTCTGTAGACTATATATATATATAGCTAACTCGTAAACGTATCGAACGGCTCATAAGGTTGTATTTTCCGCACATGTAGTTTCTCATTAAACTACACGTCAACCATCCCGAGAATCGTGCCTGTCAATATAATCAAGAGGTTACCTATAAAGCATCGGTTGGGAATTTTGAATATACCTTTTTTGTTTAATTACTCATAACTTATTTACGTGTTTTGCGTCTGGCTCATTGTTAACTAAATATTTGCGCGTAGCTTCCAGCCAAGAATTCGTTTTTATTGCTGTTGAATAACCTTTACGTAATTTGCTGTCACAAATAACGAGGTGGAATTATGTGGACTTCGCAAATAGGTTTGCTGTAGAAGTTATTATGTACTTTGCATTTAATATTCCTCATTTATGACGCATATAAAATGCATTTATTATTATTATTTTTGCCCTTCATAAAAGACAGTTCATTACATAGGTGTTATTTATAATTTCTATATTTAAATCTTCAAATCGAATTTTAAAGTATGTAGGTATTTAACTGATAAAATCATTTAAATAAAATAAACAAACACTGGTGGAATAAAAAAAAACAATCGAATTTCAAATAATGTAACCAAATTTCAAATAGTGTAATAAAACTTAAATCAGTTGTCCCCGACTAAATTACACGCGGCCAAATCACATCAAGTGTACCTGTATCTATTTTACTAATTTAAAATGCGTTTTAACTGCTTCAGTTTTCACATTTATATTGTTGCCGGTATAGTGGCTAAATGTTACAGAAAATATTTGATCTTTAGCAATTTTCATGGACTATTTTTTAACCAATTTGTTTTGAAAAGGCAGCAATATTGTTGATTTCTTAAGTTATCCGACTTCTCTCTCTTTCATATACGTTTTTAAAATTTTATACTATCGAGTGTTTTCGACTGACTTTGAATTGTAAAATAATTGCCTTTTTTTAAAGGGCTAATGACAATTGGCGAAGGTGGCCCTTACTGCCTGCTGAACTTTGAGCCAGCGAAGATGTAGAAAAGACTACTAACATAAGCTTATTAACCAAGTTGGTTTACTTAATACTGGAAATGCACATTGCACATGCTGGAAACAAACCAGGAAGTATTCCATAAACTTACTATACCTTTATGCACTCCTCAACGAGTACTAAATCTCGTATGAAGACATTCACAAGGGTACGTCAGGCGGCCTTGTACCCTCTGACTTGTCCTTGTGCCCTCGGTTTGAGCCGTCGTTAGGAAATTTCATGGTCCCGCCTGGCATCCTCCAAGGGGTGAATCTAGGACCCTACAACTCAAACGGGAAGCTAGCTTTTTATTGAAATATAGTTTGCACTTGACATCTTATCACCTGATAAGATGTCAAGTGCAAACTATACCTATACCTAACTATAGGTACCTACCTAAATGAGAAAAAAAAAATTGTTTCACTCAAAATTAATGGAACGAATGTGTTTTTTTTTGTTTTTAATGTTCATAAGATAATATGAGTGGGACGCGAACCATTCAGCTAATCTGCGTAACCCTGTAAACATGAACACAGAGTTTGTTCCTCAGAGTTGTTTTCTATTAATTTGTTATAACAATACTCATAATTAGACGCCAGATTAAGTAGGATCGATCGAGAACATGTACATATATCTCACTAATGATGTCACTCCACAAACAGTCGTGACAGAAGGGTAGCGATTCCGACCTGTAGGTCAAAATACAGGATATTAGTGACTAATGGTATTCCTGATCACTAATGAATAATAATGAACATGTCTTTAATGCTATTGTTCTATTGCAACTATTCCACCTAATGGTTTTATCTGCATAGCATCGTTGATTTCACCGTGATTAATCGTGACTATAGGAGAAACAGCCCATTTTATGATGTCACTGCTTTAATTCAGGGCCTTACAAGATAGATGTATCTAAAGCTATGAAAGCACTACACCAACCCGCAAGAAGATTCCACATTCGATGTGTTCTTAAGTTATGTCGTCGTCGCTACATTTTCCGTCACTGCTAAAGCAAGTGGTCGTTGCAAAATTATTCAGAGCTGCAAGTAGACTTCAAATCTACAACCTCCGTGACAGTGATCTTAACTTAAAAAACTTATAATGCTCGCTCCTTCGCTTATTGTATAGTTGTATGTGTTTCTCTGGTGTGCATAATAAAGTGTTTCTCTCTGTCTGTCTTCGTAAACCGCATCGTCGCCTAACATCAGGCGAGATGGCTGTCAAGTGCAAACCGAGAAAACCAAAAGAAACTGCCGAGAGAAGAAAATCTGTGCTCAAAAATTACGCCTGCCCATAATTTTTCAGCACCAGTAGCACTAATTTAAACAAACAAAGAACAAACGAGTAGAGGGAACAGAGAAACATCTATATAAATTCTGTTATAGGTAAACCACCTATAATGAAATAAAGGGGTTTGAGTACTTTTGTATGGGCTAGTGGCGTCGTTTTTTTAGCGGCCAAAGATCTGTTATCACTTAATTGTAACAATAAATAACCCTGATGTTATTTATGCGTTCAGATTTGCTCTAAGTAATATCGGAGCTGAGTTATGGCCTTTCAACGTTTTTTTTTGGTATTTTTATGTGGACTAGTGGCACCATTTCTTTTAGTGACCAGAGATTTGTTGTCACTTTTTTGAAACAGTACCTTACCAAGGCTATTTGTGGCTAATCAGATTGGCTGTAAGTCATACCGAAGCTGAGTTATGACCTTTTAAAGTTTTTTTTGGGTTTTTCTTAAATGGACTAGTGGCGCCATTTTCTATAGCGGCCAAAGATCCATTATCACTTTTATAAAACATTACCTTACCTGAAAGGTACCTATGCAATTAGTTTGCTGTAAGTAATATAGGAGCTGAGTTATTGCCTTTCAAAAATTTTTTTTGGTATTTTTATGTGGACTAGTGGCTCTATTTCCTTTAGCGGCCAAAAATTTGTTGTCACTTTTTTGAAAAATTAACTTACTTCAAAGGTATTTAAGCAATCAGATTTGCTGTAGGTCATATCGGAGCTGAGTTATGGCCTTTCAAAGTGTTTTCGGTATTTTTTGGATTGACTAGTGGAGCCATTTTCTTTAGCGGCAATTTTTTTGAATGGCCAATTCTCTGCTCTGATATGACTTACAGCAAATCTGATTGCACAAATACCCTTGGAGTAAGGTATTATTTCAAAAAATTGACAACAGGTCTTTGGCCGCTAAAGGAAATGGCGCCACTAGTCCATATAAAATACAAAAAAAAAACTTTGAAAGGCCATCACTCAGCTCCGATATGACTTACAGCAAACCTTTGGCCGCTAAAGGAAATGGCACCACTAGCCCATACAAAAATACCAAAAAAAAACTTTGAAAGGCCATAACTTAGCTACGAGATGTCTTACAGCTAATCTAATTGCACAGGTGCCTTTAAAATAACGTAATGTTTTATAAAAGTGATAACGGATCTTTGGCCGCTTTAGCAAATGGCACCACTAGTCAATAAAAGAAAAACCCTAAAAAAAAATTTTGAAAGGCAATAACTCAGCTCTGATATGAATTACAGCAGATCTGGTTGCATAAATAGCCTTGAGGTAAGGTAATGTTTCAAATAAGTGACAACATATCTTTGTCCGCTAAAGGAAATGGCGCCACTAGTCCATTTCAAAATACCCAAAAAAAACACTTTGAAAGGCCACATAGCTCAGCTCCGATATTACTTACAGCAAATCTGATTACACAAATACCCTTGGAATAAGGTAGTGTTTCAAAAAAGTGACAACAGATCTTTGGCCGCTAAAAAAAAAGGACGCCACTTGTCCATACAAAAAATCCAAAAAATAAATAACTTTGATAGGCCTTAACTCAGCTCCGATATGACTTAGAGCAAATCTGATTGCACAAATAACATTTAAAGAGCAACAAAGTGACAAAAACACTTACGCATTTACAACGTTAAGTAAAGATAAGAGTATAAAGTTGTACAGAAGCTTTCGCAATACGTGCAAATTACATTGTTCTGAGCTGAAGCACGTCTACAATTCAACCGTATAGGTTCCACAGGCTCTGTTTCAATACTGACATGCAAACTCTACAGTCTTAACCTTACCACGTACGTCGTAAGAACGAATTTCCAGTGTATCGTTGGCTTAAATAAATAAGTGCTTTATGATAACCGGCAAGTGAACTCGAGTATTGTGTAAATAATTCTGGAAATACCTGGCACTCTAGGTAGGTGTAAGTAGGGTGAACATCGAGGGATTCTGTTGCGATATTTGTGTCAACAGAGGTACGTTATTAAATCTTGGAATTGTTGGTGACACATAAAAATTCAATAACTCACGATATCTAGTGTTTTATGTTATCTTCATAACATTACCATTATATTTTTATTATTTTTTCCGTTCTTTTTTGACGTGATAACGTCTTATAATTCGGTGAAGCCGGCTGCACGCCCGCAAAACATGACGTCATGTAACGTTACCGTTAGTTCGTCGTCCGTGCCATGCGGACGAAGCTGAGCGCTGAGGGCGCCACTCGCCGAGTCGAGCGGTATCACTACTCGCGCTATCAGCGTACTGATTTCTTAAGACGTTGTCACGTTTAACTATCGTCAGTAAACCGACTTTACAGACAACCATTTTTTTTATTTACTTCTCATTTGTACACCCCGTATTCTGACTTGTCAACATATTATTCTCCATACTAAGGTTGCCTGGAAGAGATCTTAGCGATAAGCCCGCCCACTGTCACACTACTTTACAATATACAATATGTTGTTTTTTTTCTGACTTAAATTTTTTGTTGTGTCAAGATAGTTTATCTGTCTATCTGTCTATATTATGATAGATGCGAAGAATAAGTAAACTAAAAAGATATGTTTTAAAGTAATCGCGCGTCATTGCACAGTGTGTTATCGCTTTATATCAGAAGATGTAGTGGTCAAACACAAGCCTATCTAAACCAACAATATATATGTATAATAAGTATGGGTGTTTCTATGTATAATAAGTATGTATTTAAAACTATATAAGTATTATATCAGCTATCTGGCCGCCATCATACAAGCTTTGCTTAGTTTGGGGTCAGATGGTGTTGTGTGTGAATTGTCCACCAAAATTTATTATTATTTATTATTATTATATACTCAGCTTCATATCTTCTACTAGGAGCGCTCCGCGAGTTACCGTTGTTTTCCTGCAATAAAAAGTAGCCTATGTGTTCTTCCTGATTATATTCTATGATCCAAATTTCAAACCAACAATAAAAGAAATATGAAATCAATTTGCCATCTGTCGCGTAAAATGCGTAAAAACAATAAAAAAGATACAACCATTTTTTTATAGTATAGAGTGACGAGACGAGCAGGACATGTGCCTGATAGTAAGCAACATGCCTGCCACATAACACAGCACAGTGATACGCAGCTATGGGAACAAGAAGAGTCCAAATCATTTCTTAGCACTGCACTGTGCTCTTCACCCAGAGGTCTAAGATATTATATCTACAAGCCCTGTAATTTCTCTGGAGACATTGACCTTGAAACCGGAACACAGTAAATTTTGCACTTCACTGCTTGGGGGTAGAATAACTGGCACAGGTGTGGTACTTCCCCAGGCGGACTCTGGTAAGTCCTACCACTACTAAAAACGAACACTACTAAATTGAGAACCTCCTCCTTTTTTGAAGTCGGTTATTAATAAAAATTTTTAGTGCGTTGGATAACACAATAGTTTACATTCTAGGGTCTTTATCGATATTTTTTTTAAATAATGAGTGACAAGGCAAGCTGGACATGTGCCTGATGGTAAGCAACATGCCTGCCACATAACAGCACAGTGACACGCAGCTATTGGAACGTGAAGAGTCCAAATCATTACCTAGCACTGCACTACGCTAGCCACCCAGAGATCTAAGGTGTTATATATATCTCTAAGCCCTGTAATTTCTCTGTCTCTCGAATGTCGAAACAGACCTTTTATTTTTGGAAACTAAGTACTTTTGGAAATCTGGCATCTCGATTTTGGCGTTCGTAGTCTGCCGAAACGGCTCAACCGATTTTAATGAAATTTTTTATGCATTTTTTTTATTAAAGAGTGACGAGACGAGCAGGACAAATGCCTGATGGTAAGCAACATGCCTGCCACATAACAGCACAGTGACACGCAGCTATTGGAACATGAAGAGCCGAAATCATTACCTAGCACCGCACTGCGCTCGTCACCGAGAGATCTAAGTTGTTATATATCTAAGCCCTGTAATTTACGTACCTACGTATGTAGGTACGTACAAAACGTCTTCCACTAGTTTACATCCTTAAATTTTTAAATCGCCGTTTTACTATTTTGTAAGCCGCAATACACCTATAAGAATTTTCACAAGTGCAGAGGTACCTAAATGTTTGTAATAAACACTGGCCTTCACGGTGAAGAAAAACATCGTAAGAAACTGGCATATTTCAAGAAATACAACTTTCTAGTTTCTTCGTCACCTGACAACCCGCACTTGTCCAACATGATGAATTGTAGCTTCTCCTTGTGAGAGAAGGGTCTGATTTCCTGCAGAAACAGAAAATGGAGCTGATTATTTTTGGATGTACAATATTCCAACAATGTAAATTTATTTATAACATATTTGCTCGTAAAGGGTCTCTTATTGGACCAATTTCTGTATCGTAATGTACCTTATTACGCACTAGTGCTGTAATGTGTAATGTAAAACGCACGGTTTCAAAATGCTCCGTCCACAGACTAGGTAGAGAGATATGCTCCGTCTAAAACGAACGGTACCTTTTTAAATCTTAGTAAAGAGTTTTTATGTCAGAAAAGTGTGGTCAACATTTTATGAATAAAATTAACTTTGAGAGGTAAAATATAACAAATAATTATTAAATTCGTTAATTTAATTAATTTAGACCATAAATTACTTTAATTTTTCTGTAACAAAACACAAAAATATTAATTTACTTTATTATTAATGGCATACCGGCTGGTTCTGAGCCGTTGCTTAAAAAAAAAGGCGCCGATACGCGCGCATTGCTAATCTGTGATCCATAGTGATAACTTACTCTGTGCTGTGATCTGTGATCAAGTAAATATTATTCCGCGCGTTTTTTTTCGCTGTATTGTTTTTATTTGAAAATGTCGTCAGAGTTTTGTTTATTTCCTCACAAATATGTTATAAAACGTCGTATGACATACGTGCGCTTTGATAATTATAGCCTCTGCTAATTATAGCTCTCGCCTTCGGCTCGAGCTAGCAATAAAGCCTCGGCTGTGATTATCAACTTACCGCACTTATATCATAATGTACTATTACATGAAATTTGGTATCATTTTGATATTTTATTTATAGCAAAATTAAATTCACCTAGGTATTCGTATCATCATCATCATCATCAACAGCCCACTAAATGTTCCCACTGTTGGGACTCGAGGCCTTCTCTCGCAAGGAGAGAGTTAAGGCCATAATCCACCACGCTGGCCCAGTGCGGGTTGGCGGATGACACATGACTTCGAAAGATTCTAGGTACATGTCGGTTTCCTCACGATGTTTCCCTTCACCGTTTTAAGTTAGCGGCATTACGCACATGACTTCGAAAAGACATTGGTGCGTGTGGGGTTTGAACCCTGGGTCTCCGGATCGGCAGCCGCCGTTCACCCGACTAGACCACCGTAACTTATATTCGTATAGTTTGTTTTAATTGTTTCCTTGTTTAAACACATTGATCTCGGAAACCATTATCGTTCGTTGGTGATGGTTTATTAAATCATAAGTATTTTTGAATCAAATAAACTTAGGTTATTGAATCAACAGGTACATCAGTATTCCTGTTTTCAGATTCAAAGAGTATGTAAGAACTTTTTATCTAATACCAAGAAATGTATAGTAAATTGATGGAAGTAGACACAAAACAGATATCGGTTCAGCAACTTCAGACCGATTTATCTAGAGTTTGTTTATATTATTTAGAGCCAATGGTTTGTATCTTCACAAATGCACGCGAAGGTTAAATGTCAAAACTAAGGTGTTTATGTATGAGCGTCATTATCGGGGATAATTCATAGCCTTCAGTGCCAGACCTATCCAATAACATGTTGTTCAGCTCTATCGTCACTCTTTCAAGTATCAGAGCGTTTCATTTTCATATAGGCAGAATTAAGAGACGGGCAAGACATGCTAAATGCTTGATGGTAAGCAACACGCCTGTACGGGGCCCATAATAGCCCAATGTAGTGTAACTAGCTATTTGTACTTGAAGATTCACGGCACTGTGCTCGACACCCCATAGATATTAGAAGATTGATCTATTTATATAATACCGGAACATATTAATATTAACACATTACTGCGTGAAAAGGTGTAGTACTTCCCCGGACGGACTCTGCAAAAAATCCAACCACTACAAACGTTTTACGTTTGCCGATTCGCTGCCTCCATTCCAGAGTAACGATTCTGAAACCATTCGGTTGCATCCGACACGGAATCTCATCTCTCGGTCTTTGTCTTATCTGTTTAGCATGACAAAGACCGAGAGATGAGATTCCGTGTCGGATGCAACCGAATGGTTTCAGAATCGCTACCCAGAGCGCCTCATGCCTAATCATATCAGTTCTAGGACAGATATCATCAGCTTATTGCTCCTTCGGTTTTATTCCTCTCCCCCTCTGGATTTCTCAGAAGATAGACGTGTTTGTGTCGCTTAAAGTAATATAAATTATCTACAAAGACACGTAATTTAAAACCAAAAAAATAGGACTACATATATTGCAAGGAAGTGTCTTTCTGTGGTAATGCGATCTCTTTCGAAGCTGCCAACCTGGTACAACACCCCACCACTACACTATCAGTAAGTCCTCCTTGCATAATCTGTTCCACAACTGCAAATTAGGACACCGCTTCTTATGGTCATTAACACAAGCAGCTGTAATTGGTGAAGCATTGAGCCAAAATCACGCACACAGGTACGAAAACTGACCTAGACACGCCCCTGCAGAGCCCCTGTATGTGAAGGCCAGTTGCACACATTGTCATTTTTAAATCACGAGCGCACGTATAAACAGTTCCGTGATCCTACTAAGCGACTTGAAATAGGCCTACCCTTCCCGCATAAATAAATAAAAAAAGGAATTATGGAAAATTACCTTCGCTCCACAACAGCTACTGACAATAATCTGAGACGCAGAAACAACTCAGACCCTTCCATGTCTAATATGATGGGACCTGGATCAGGTTCTAAAGCTAGGGTTACAAGAAAAACGAATAGAACGGATTTCGACGATTCGGATGATTCTGTGAGCAAAAAGGTTCGATCTGGAAACAATGAACTCGAAATGTTTAAAATTGAAATCCGTGATATGCTCACTTCTATGTTTAAAACATTCTCTGAAAAACAAAATGAGAGAATGATTTCTATAGAAAAACAACTAAAAGAAGTTAAAGGACATACATCGGCTATTGTAGATTTGGAAAAATCGATGAGCTTCATGTCGGATCAGCTAACAGATATGCAGAATAAAATTAGTTCAATGGATGAAGACAGAAAAGAAATTGCAAGACACATTACTGTACTGGAAGATAAAATTGATGACATTGATAGACTTGCGAGAAAAACTTGTATCGAAATACGAGGCGTTCCAAAAAAGCACGGTGAAAGAAAGGATGATCTGTTTTCCATGTTGGAGAATTTGCTTACTACACTACGAATTGAATACTCGCCTAATGACCTCCGTGATGTGTACCGTATTCCAAATAAACATAATAGTGCTGCCTCAACTATAGTGGCTGAATTCTCCACCACGTTGATTAAGGGATCAGTACTAAGCAAAGCCAGAACATTTAATTTAAAAAATAATTCCTCCAATCTATGCACACAACATCTAGGGCTGGATGGAGCCTCGTCGACACTGTTTTTGTCTGAATATCTTACTCCTAAAGCGAGATACCTATACTACTTAGCACGTAAACTAGCAAAAAATGAAAAATTCGCGTACTGCTGGACGACAAACGGGCTGATCTACTTGCGGAAGTGCGAAGGAATGCCACACATTCTTGTCAAAACTGAGGCCCAATTGGAAAACCTAAAGAAAACCACTTGACTGACTCCTTCTACTTTAATGTTTACCTTTTATAGAACTATTTTTGTAATTTCAATCTCATCGATAATTATTGTCAGCTTACAAACACCCTATCGTGCTGATTGGAGCGTGTGCATGATTTATTGTAATTTTCTACTATTGTTTTGGGGTTATGCACTTTGTAAATTGGATTGTTCAGATATTGCTGAAGTGGAGCATGACAGCGACCAAACAGTTATTATCACATTGTATCGTATAAAAACTTACACGAGCAAAGTAGCTAGCGTGAACTTGACATGCACACGTTATGCTATTAATTTTATTATTCTACATTGTAACGTGAATAACTTTAAATCACAGCAAATAAACATAACATACCTGTGTCGCATTATAGGTAAATTGCCTGTTTTTACGGGCTGTGAAACAAGCCGGTCCAAAACCATCAGGACCAATCCACTCTTGATAACTTATACACACAAACGATCACTACTATTATTCCACTATAACACGAAACCCAATACACACTCATATTATACACTTACAAGTAACACGGGTAATGAATACGTAAATCCACCTGGCCGGCGATTGGACGTACGCGGTCTGGCTGAAGTATTTGGCGTGAACATATCTAGTCAGTTATTGATACGCAATACAACTTTAGACAATGCACAATTACTGAGAGTTTATAAAGTAAAACACGCGAATATATTCACGTCCGTTCCCAATCAGGTTTATCGCAAACTAACGAGATGCACATTTCGTCATTGTGTTGGCCTATTTTTTATTGCCCCTCAGGTAAAGAATCTATGTAAAGAATACTATCGCTCGGACACAATACGCGGGAACCGACATACCTACACAAATAACTACGAGAAAAACATTGATATCAGTGTACCAAGCATAGGTCGGAGAAAACAAATAGTGTTGTTTAAATGGTCTCAAATACGAGTATTAATTAATGTAAGATACGAGTTTACAAATTTAACTGCACTTATGTGCTTGTCTATAAAATACACATCCCCCGGAATAAACTGCGGAAATATGATTGACAATCAGACATTTAGTTATATATATTTGAAACCCGAGGTGCACGTTTGTCATATGGTTGGGTACATATATTACATTTATCGTAAATTGTACATTCGGTACGATATTAATCCTAAATTGGTGTCTGCTCCATCTACGTATGATTCGCGTACATATTCACAGAAAAATACAAAAAGATATAGATACACTTCAGTCATCTCTGTTTTGTACATACTTTGTAATCTGATTACAAATGATGCGATTGCCCTGCTTGGGCATAATAATATGATGTACTCGATGGTTTACTTGCGCTGCATTGGCCGTCATGGACTTTTCTGTCTATTGGTTTCACCCTACAGGCAAGGTCTGAAACATAATCATAATTCTTCTGCAATCTTATTGAGATATACTCGTATAATGAATCGACCCGTGCAATTGCAGTTCAAATCCATTAAATTGGGTATAAAAAGGTGTACATCGTATTGTGTGATATCACACCCCACTTGCAGCTTACACAGTGAGATGATAGAATATATGAACAGATATTTATCAGTGAATTACATATTCGAATTTCAAGCTTATCATTTGCAATTTAATCACCGCGCGCTGGGTTGGCACAGTGGCGAAAGCGTCCTATTGCGAGAGCGAGAGGTCGCAGGTTCGAACCCCGCCTGCGGCGCGGGGTGCTTTTTCGGGTGTTATTTTTCGAGTAGGTTATTGCCATTGACTTTGACGGTGTTTGAAAACGTCGTGAAGAAATCTACATGCTATATGATAAACAACTTTCCAGGGCAACTTTATTTGTTATTTTTGTGTGTCTGCCATTGTGTTGATTTTTTGTGCGGTATTGCTTTTTCCTGGAATAAACTGATACATGCGTACTCTAACTGCACGTTTATCAATCAATCAATCAATCAACTGCTCGATACACCTATACTGGATACTATACCTGTATGGCTGAAATACTACTCACATCTCATTACCTATGAAATTTTATGCACACAACACGCTGCTCAGTATTTCCCTAATCGAATTGCTCTGTATATCGGACCCTTATGTTTGAATGTAATTGTTTTATTATTAAGCTATCCTTCAGTGGCTGTGAAATATAGAGGTGCAAATTTGGGGTTTTCAGTTAACTGTCCTACTTTACTAGTAAATAGTGCGAGTTTTACAAGCTGTTGGTGTCTTCCAACCACGCAGTTGCCATTTTGGAACTATTGTTCCTATTGCACACTGTCCTATGGCACTCTGTTTGCATTGTATGTATTCAAAATCTGCTCACTGTGTGTAGCCCGTCAAGTGCCTAACAGATTGAACTATTTAACACACTCAATGCGCCTTATTCACTATGAATGTTGTTCTGCATTGGATTTTTGTTTTTATTTTTCTACATTACGTAACGATGAACTGAAATCACTTGCAATTAAAAAATTGCATGTGCAACTACTAAAGCTAAATAGTTATATTGCGGTTTATTTAAATATCAAAGTACTCTCGAATATGCCTAATGTTTCTGTCTTTGTTTGTATTTTAGTTGTTTTTTACACACATCGTTTTAAAACCCGGGTAAATGTGATTGCTTTGGCACTTGTAACATATATTATATCTAAGTATGAATAGTAACGCTTTTATTAGTGATGAACTTGAAAAGTCAACAAAGGTGGAGTGCCACTTAATTAATGACTCACGTGACTGTCTAAGTACTCTAAAATATAACACACCAAACGATTCTTCCCTTATAGTGGTTACAACTAACATTAGGAGTATGAACTGCAACTTTGACTGTTTTGTCGCATTCATGTCAGGCTGTGATGTAGCGGCAGATGTTTATGTGATGACGGAATGTTGGACAAGTGCACATAATGTTCCGCCAAACCTAGATGGCTATAATATGTTCTGGTCTCAAAACTTTATAAACCAAAATGACGGAGTAGTAGCTTATGTTAGGCGAGAACTTGAAGTATCGGCGTATGAGCCTTCATGTTTGGAGGGTAACTGTCTTATTTTGAATATTTCACCAGACTACACCATTTTATGTACGTACCGTCCCCCTAGTTTTCATAATGAAATTAAATATCTCAACTCTCTTGATGAGATACTTAGTGGTTTAACACAGAAGAATGTTATTTTAACGGGTGACGTCAACATCAACACTATGGCAAGCAGCCCTTCTGGATCGGTCCAGGTTTACCTGAATATGATGGCTCACCATGGTCTTATACCAGGTGTAACACGTCCCACCCGCAACGAGTCTTGCCTTGACCACTTTATGGTGAAATCTTTGGGTTTGTGGCAAACGGCTGTATTTGACCAGACAATTACAGATCACTCCACGATTCTTTTACACATTGACAATGCTAAATTAAAAAAAAATAACATCACACATGAAAGAGCAATATTGAATCACAAGGGCCTAAACGACGCGCTGGCTTGTCAGACTTGGCAGGATGTTTTTGAATCTGATAATGCTAACTTGGCAACTAAATTGTTTGTAACAAAACTGACAGAGATTATAAGGTGCAATACTGAAACTAAAAGATTACCTAAAAGAAACAAACCATTAAAACCATGGATAACTAAAAGCGTTGTGAAGTGTATCAGAAAAAGGGATAGGTTACATCAAAAAGTTAAAATGGATTCTAATAACTTAACCACTAAAGAGAATTATAGAAAATATAGAAATGTTTGCAACAAAATTATTAGATATCTTAAGAGTGAATATTATAAAAATAAATTTAATGACAGTAAAAATAATATAAAGGAAACCTGGAATATAGTTAAAGAGGTTTGTGAACTAAAACAAACTAAATCTCAATCAAAAGACCTTCTTCAAAGTTCTGATAACCCTAGGGAGTCATTAAACGTAGTCAATTCCTTTTTCACTTCTGTGGGCGGCATGCTAGCGGACAATACCTTGAACAAAATGAAAAAAAGTGAAAAAGAATTGGCTGCTCAGGCCAGGGATGCCACTGCACCTATCAACTCTTTGTCGTTTGTTCCTACTGATCCCTACGAAGTCAAAAGAACTGTCTTCGAACTAAAATCACATAGTGCACCTGGATGTGATAAAATCACAGCTGATATTCTTAAAAGGTATATAACATATCTGGCTGTGCCAATCGCACATATTTGTAACCTTAGTCTGGAAACTGGTTCTTTTCCGGCTACACTTAAGGAAGCAGTGGTTTGTCCAGTCTATAAATCTGGTGATAAATCAAGTCCGTCAAATTATAGACCTATTTCCCTTTTATCTACTCTTTCTAAAGTTCTGGAAAAGTTGGTGAAAAAGAGAGTCATGTCTTACCTTGAAAAGCACAATCTTCTCAGTGACAACCAGTATGGCTTTAGAGAAGGCAAATCAACTGAAGATGCTGTACTGACACTAACATCACTAGTCACATCCTATATGGATAGGAAACAGAAGTGTGTTGCAGTGTTTTTAGATTTGCAAAAGGCTTTTGACACGGTCTCGATCCCTATACTTCTGGCTAGAATGGAAAATGTGGGTATTAGAGGAATTCCGCTACAGTGGTTCGCCGACTATCTCACAAACAGAACTCAAAGGGTTAGGGTTGAAAAGCATGAGAGTGACAGATCTGGTTGTACCTTTGGTGTGCCACAGGGAAGCACGCTAGGACCGCTGCTTTTTCTCATTTATATAAATAAACTGTGCTGCATGAAATTATCGGGACTAGATTTGATTATGTTCGCGGATGACACTGTACTTTTGTGTAGTGGGAAGACGTGGTCTGAGGTTAGGAAACTGGCGGAATCGTGTCTTTCTTTTGTAACCAGGTGGCTTGAGGACAATCTTTTAACACTGAACACGACAAAAACTAAGTATATTTGCTTTAGTAAGAGAACTTCAGGCGGACCGGAAAGTAATTTTGAAATCAAAATTCACACTTATCCATGTAATCGAAGATTACTTGGTAACATCTTGGGGATGTGTAGTTGTTCTATCCTGGCTAGAGTTTCATTCATGAAATATCTCGGTGTTCTAGTTGACCAGAAACTATCATGGGACGTTCATATTGATTCCCTGGCTTCTAGGGTAAGAAAACTAATTTATGTGTTTAAAAATCTGCGAAGTGTTGCAGATGTCAAATTGATTGTCCAAACGTATAAAGCTTTATGCGAATGTATAATCAGATACTGCATATGCGTGTGGGGTAGCGCCGATAAAACTCATTTAATAACATTGGAACGAGCCCAGCGCTCACTGCTAAAAGTGATGATGTATCTGCCTTTCCGGCACCCCACTAAGAACGTTTATGACAGGTCTGACGTACTATCTGTGCGAAAACTTTTCATTTTCGAAAGCATTCGTAGGTACCATAAGAATGTGGACCTCGCTAAATTGGACATTAGCACAAGAAGACGCACTTACTTTGCCCCATTGGTCACAACTAGGTTTGCCCAGAAGCAATACAAGGTGATTGCTGCTAAATTGTATGAGGAAATTAATAGACATAGCAGGGTAGAGAGATTTACGGACAGAAAACTGAAACGTATCGTTTTTACCTGGCTACAATGCTCTGACTATGGTCAAATCGAAGACTTGTTGGAGAGTTTCTACTGTTGAAGTATTGAAAGGTGTTTTTTTTTTTTTTTTTTTTTTTTCAGGTTCCTTTACAAAACATGAGGTACAGCATACTTAACCCTACTATAGGTCCTAGTGATATAACCACCCACACGTTAATAAAAATTATATATTAATCTTCACAACATTGATACATTTGCGCACATATACGTTTATACGTATATTATATATACACAAAGACATACACACCCACCCTCACACACACTCTCATACACCCTCACACTCTCAATGCTCAGTCAGATTCACACACCCTCTCATGCACATACGCACACACTCTCAGACACCCACACACACACTCCCTCACATCATGACTCACACCCTCACACTTATATTCACACACACAAACACACCCTCTCTTGTACACTTACACATTCATAAAATTGTCTGAGCTTGTGTATTTTTTTTTTTTTTTTTTTTCATTCACGTTTTTATTTATTTCTTGTTTGTAATTTTTAATGTTTTTTTTTTTACATTTCATTTAATTTGATTTAATTAATTCCAATTTTTAAGCAAAGAAAAAAATGTACAATTTGGGGAGGCCACTGGTACCTGAAATACAGCTTCCAGCTAGTTCAGGTGCCTTTGGAGACAAATAAATACTGTCATTTTTAAAACCACAAATGACACTCAAAAGCAAAAAATAAGTTAATTTCGTAATTATAAGCGATACTCAATCATCTATTCGAAGTCGGTGCCAGCTAAGCCGTACAGGTAGTAGATACATAGGTACTACTTAGCTATGCCTACGTACTACGTACATACAGGGCCGCCGTAAGCACGCGTGCAAGGCGTGCACAGCACGCGGGCGGCACGCTCAGGGGGGCGGCAAATCAAGGGATTAATCACGCAATTCAAAATTAAAAGTTCTCAAATTATGATTTACAATACTACGATCTACCATGTTCAAGCAAAGGCTAACTTATTTAGCTATAGTTTCAACTACCTACTATTAAGCCCCACTCGCGACGCGGCCGGCGTCGTGACGTCACACAAAAAAACATTACTAAAAAATTAAACCAAATTTTGTGTGTCTGTAAACGACAATGTACTAATTAATATTATCGCCTATCTCTTAGGCATCAAAATAAACTATGTATTCGAGTATGTATATAATGAAAAAATAAGGTTTTAAAGTCCTAAAACCGGTTTTGCCCAAATTTGGCCTCTTGGGGCTAGACAGCTTCCCGCTAGTTCATTCGCGTACACAGGTGTTTTGGGCGTATTAGTAGGATATAAAAGCATTTGTAAGAGCCTAGCCCGTTTATTAAATCAGCAATTTCGTCAAACAGCTAGGCAAATAACTTGGATTGTTCACAAGGCCAGTTTTAGTACTACTTAGAGATTTTTAACGGCGCCCCCTTTCTTAATAAACGCGTAGGAGGAAGGGGCGCCGCGCCGCAAGTGAAGTTTGTGTACGGCGCTCTGGGCGGTCGTCCTACCTTAGCTTTACCCTAACGCCGTTACTGATATTTGATATGTAATTACTTGCCTAGCCTGTTCATTTCATTTAGATTCACTGTATAATGCCGAAACTCCCTAATCTGTCAAAATGGCGACGGCGAACAAAAAATTCGATATGTATTTTTTCTATCTTACCCCTTTTTTGTGGTGGATTTTGTAGGGTGTGGTACACTACCTGGTAGAGACGGTCGGATTATGTCGGACTCGATATCATGGGTGGCCATGGTGTCTCTACTGACTAGAACCTCAACGGGGTTCCATTTTTGCCGCTGACGACGGGAACGCAGGGCTGCTATCGCATTCTTCCCCGAAACCGCGGCTTGCCCGTCTCTGGACTCTCCTATGGGGTACAACCCCGTCACTGATGCACATAAACCCAGGATACGACGCGACCACCTCGGGAACCAACTAGTAAATGGGTGCCAGGCGCCCCCGGGCCTTTTGATCCCCTGCAGCCCCACCGCGTTTGCCACCTAACGTTGTCGCCCCCCGTCAAGGTTATGACGCGCTGGGTGAGCGGCTTACCCTAATATGTGCTCTCCTGCTGCAGAACCCACAACCACGATGCCCACCCTCCAACATTGTAGCCCACCTCAGTTGCGCTGGTACGCATACACCGTACAACTTACATGGCCGCATCGGCGCCAGCTTGGAGGCAAGGCCTACACGAGCGGACCCCTCGAGATTTCTCTTAGCTTCACTGTGGAAGACCAAGCCACGACTACTGAGCCCCAACGTCGTCAATGCGAGAACTCTTCGGGAGGGTTTCGAAATTAACCTAACCTAATTTACGGGGTCCGAGTCACGGCGTCACGTCTCGCATTCGACCAACCTTGGCCTACCTTGCTGGGCTGGCCTGACCTCACTGGGGGACGGAATCCGCGCATTTAGATCCAGTGATGCGCCGGAAAGCAGCGGCGCGTCACTGTCTCGTCACCGATGCTCCTGAACCCAGGATACGCCGGAGACCTACCAGTAAGTGAGTGTCAGACGCCCCCTCATCTGGACACCCCTGGTCCTCCGACGGGTCAGGTCTGTGGTCCCGGCGCTTACCACTTTTCGGTTGCAGTGGGTAGGAACAGCGGTGCACCGCAATAATGACAGTCCTCTTTCCCTGCAGCCCCACCGCATTCGCCATATAACGGTTTTGACACTGTCAAGGCCGTGGCAGGCAGGGCGAACAGCGCAGTGTAATTCTGACCATCCTCTCCCCCCGGGGCCTCCACCTCACAGCCGCGATGCCCACCCCTAACCGCGCACCGTGCAACCCAAGACCGCGTTGAACCGATTTTGATGTTTTTTTTTCATTTAAAGTTTCCTTGCAGTGGTTTTTAGCTATGTTTGGTTAATATCGATTCAAGATAGCCGCCCCAAAATAGCAGATTTAATTTTTTTCACTACCCCCCTCATTGCCTCCATATGGGTATCAAATGAAATGGCTTGACTAGTAGAATACTGTACAAATTTCAAATCCAAGGTGATTTACATGATCTAGTACCACCTTGTCCTTTTTTGTATCGGAATGCTCGTAGCTCGAAAAAGTGACATCGTTTTATGGTTGATGTTCCAAAGACACGAATGAAGAGATTTGACTCTACTTTTGTGATAAGAACGTCAAGGCTGTGGAATACGTTGCCTGAGTGGGTTTCCACCGATGTTTTTTTTTTTTTCAATTAAATTACAATCTTTGTGTCTTCAAATCGAGAGTGAATCGGTTTTTTTTTCTAGGTAAACACGCTCCATCGTAGACCGCATCGTCGCTTAACATCAGGTGAGATGGCGGTTAAGTGTAAATTACATATAAAAGTTTAAAAAAAAGTAGTAAAAGTATAAAAAAGGAGTTAATCGACAATTTTGTTTTGTTATTGACAAAACTTAGAGTAAGTAGTCTTGGGGCGGCATAATCGGTATTGCACGCGGGCGACGAAACAGCTAGCGGCGCCCCTGCGTACATAGTATCTATCTACTATTGTTTTGACTTGACTGCCACCGACTTCAAATAGATGAATGAGTATCGCTTATAATAATGAAATTACGAAATTAACTTATTTTTTGCTTTTGAGTATCTATGTGGTTTTGAAGTCGGTTTAGTATTTGTGCAGGACGGCGCTGTAAATTTAAGCTTATGTTATACGTAGATGTGTTTAGATATATGTTCAATATTTGTAAGCTAGTTTATTTAAGTTTTTAAGATCGAAATAAACAGAAAATAGACCTAGGCTCTCTTTAGGCCAAAAAGAAAAATAAACTCCCTAAGTGCGAAAGGGACGTACAGAGCGGGATGGCAATAGTTTAAAGCCGCGCTGCCATTGGCCCGCCAATCAGAGCCTCGGTTTATTTGCTCTCCGGGTTTACTATAAATATACACTCGGAGGAAAATTTGTATGTAGTACCCAGCAATAAATCGAACCGTCAACATCTCAAATAGTCTTTGTCCTCCAACCCAGCCTTCAACAATCAAGTACGTGTCTCCGCCTAGTCCGAAGCCCCAGGGCTTCGCGCCGCACTAGAACCTCGGGGTCACGTACATTGTGGTCCTTCGCCGCCGGATACGAGGACGCCGTGTTACTGCGCAGCGCACGCCATGCCGATTACAAGATCTACGGGGAAGGGCCGGGTTATCATTCCTGAGAACCTGGACCCTTTCTCAACATCGTCGAGCGACGCACATACCACCGTGCGCACGGCCACCACCGCGCGCGCAGTTACAACGACGGGTACTACATCGACGCCTCAACGGGGCGCCTTGCCATCTGCCGCGCAGGGCGTCATAGCGGCGGACACGCCGATAGAAATCATAGAAGCCGGGAAGAATACATGTCAAGCACAGCCGCCGGACATGCCCGTGTCAGCCAACCGCGTCGCCGCTACAAAATCGGCGCGGTCACATCGAGCAGCAAAAATAGCGCGAGCGCGGGAAGAGCTCGCGCGCCAACAGGTTAAGCTGGCTGAGGCCCGCTTAGCCGCCCTAGAAGCAGAAGAAGACACCGACGACGAGATTTCAATCTACTCGAAGACGGATGCCGACGAGCGCGTCGACACGTGGCTAAACCAGAGCGAGAGGCCACTGCCGACGACAGAGAAGGAAGACATCATCGAAGATCAGAAACCTAGCCAACCGCAAGTACTATCGACGCCGGCGGGAGTCGGCATCCAGCCCGACATCGCGCAGCTCGCATCGGCCATTACGCTCGCCGTTAAAGCTGCGCGTCAACCGAAGTACGTCGAGCTACCATTCTTCAGCGGCAACCATCAAGAGTGGCTATCATTCCGAGCCGCTTTCTTCGAGACGATGGACACCTTCACGAACATAGAAAATTTAAACAGATTAAGAAGAAATTTAAAGGGAAGAGCTAGAGAAGCAGTAGAAGGGCTACTCATCAGTAACGCCGAGTCGACAGAAGTCTTGAAGGTGCTGCAGTCCAGATTCGGGAGGCCTGAAGTCATCGCCACGACAGAGATAGACAATCTGAAGTCTCTGTCTCGCCTCACCGAGTCGCCGCGCGAAATATGCATATTCTCAAGTAAAGTGACGAACGCCGTGTCTACACTTCGAGCCCTGAACTGCATTCACTATCTCTACAACCCGGAGGTCACCAAGATCATGGTCGAGAAGCTCACGCCGACGCTGCGCTACAGATACTACGACTTCGCGGCGCTACAACTCAAAGAAGAACCCGATTTAATAAAGTTCGAAAAGTTTTTGAAAAAAGAAGCGGAGTTGTGCGGCCCGTATGCGCAGCCCGAGTCAGTGTGCCCTCACTCACAGCCCGCTCAACAGCACAGAAGAGCACAGAATGTGCACTCCGTCGTCGAGAAACAACCATCAGCCAAGTGTCCCGTCTGCGACAGTGCGAGTCACTTCATCACAGAGTGCGAGAAATTCAAGACAGCCGACGGGAACGAGAGATGGGACATAGCGAAGGAAAAACGCCTATGTTTTCGTTGTCTACGCTTCAGAAACAAAACTCACAGCTGCCGACCGAGAACGTGCGGCGTCGACGACTGCAAGTACACACATAACAGATTGCTACACGTCGGTAGAAAAAAGAAAATAGAAGAGGTCGGCGAGAAACAACAGACGGAGGTCATCAACTCCGCCTGGACCGGGACTAACAGACAGTCTTTCCTCAAGATCATCCCGATCCAGGTTAAAGGGCCGACAGCGACCGTCGATACCTACGCCCTCTTAGACGACGGCTCGACGGTGACGCTCATCGATAACGGCATATGCGAGAAGATCGGCGTGACGGGCCCCATAGACCCGCTACGCATCGAAGCTATTAACAGTATGAAAACAACAGAGACTTCGTCGAGAAGAGTCGACTTGATCGTGCGAGGGCCGAATCGCAAGGAAGAACGCATACAAGCAAGAACAGTCCATAACTTGCGCGTATCCACTCAAGAGGTTTCGAGAAACATCATAGAAGGCTGCCCGCACCTACGAGACATCAGCAAGCTCGTCACCTACGACGAGGCCAAGCCGCGTGTCCTCATTGGCCAAGATAACTGGCATATTTTGGTGGCCACGAAGACACGAAGAGGTCGCAGAGACCAACCAGTGGCATCCCTCACGTCACTGGGTTGGGTACTGCACGGGGGCCACACACGCACCCTCGGTCACGCGGTACATGTCATATCGCACCTCACAGAAGACACTGATGTCAAACAACGAGAGGAAAACACAGAAAAAATGATGAGAGACTACTTCAACATGGACGCGCTCTGCTTAGCGCCGAAGAAGCCGAAGACAGACCCAGAAGAGCAAGCCCTACGTATCTTAACAGAAAATACAGTCCACACAGAAGAAGGAAGATACCAAACCTCGCTACTCTGGAAGAAAGAAGACGTCGTTTTACCTAACAACTACGAAAACGCCCTGAAACGACTACACGGCATAGAAAAGAAGCTCGATCGCGACCCGGGCTTGAAGCAGAAGTACACAGAACAGATGGAAGCTCTCGTCGAAAAGGGCTACGCCGAACGCGCCCCGCAGTCTAGAACAGAAAATAGAACATGGTACTTACCGCACTTTGCAGTGGTGAACCCGATGAAACCCGAGAAGCTCCGAGTCGTCCACGACGCCGCCGCTAAGACTAAGGGAGTGGCCCTTAACGACCTACTACTTAAGGGCCCCGACCTGCTGCAGTCGCTACCGGGAGTTGTCATGCGATTTAGACAACATAGTATCGCAGTGACGGCCGACATCAAGGAAATGTTCATGCAAGTAAAACTTAGAACGGAAGACAGAGACGCGCTACGATATCTCTGGCGCAACGATCGTCGAGATAGCCAGCCGCCCGACGAGTACCGAATGACGTCACTCATCTTCGGCGCATCGAGCTCTCCGTCTACAGCGATTTTCGTCAAAGACTTGAACGCTAAGAAGCACGAACATACTCACCCGGAAGCCGCGCTCGCCATCCAGAGAAAACACTATGTCGACGACCACTTAGACAGCTTCAACAACATAGAGGAAGCCATACGCATCGTTAAAGGCGTCCGAGACGTGCACCTGAAAGCTCACTTCGAACTCAAGCAGTGGAAGTCGAACTCACAACGACTTCTCGAAGCTATCGGCGAAAATAAAATATCAGAAGACACAGAGCTGTATAGTAAACAAGAAAAAACAGAACGAGTACTGGGCCTCATATGGAAACCAGAGTCGGATGTCCTGGCCTTCAACCTCAACTTGGCCAGGATACCACCACAGCTTATAGAAGGCAAGACGCCCACCAAGAGAGAAGCCCTGATGGTCGTTATGTCCCTCTTCGACCCGCTCGGCTTCGCATCAGTCGTTACGATTCGAGCGAAACAACTTCTACAAGAAGCGTGGCGCCGTGGCACCGCGTGGGATGACGAGCTCAACGACGACCTGACAGAACAGTGGCGACACTGGCTCGTACACCTGAGAAACCTACAGAACGTGACCATCCCGAGGCAATACCTACACTACAGTGACGCCTCAGGTCTACAGCTACACGTCTTCGTCGATGCCAGTGAATCGGCCTACGCGACAGCCCTATACTGGAGGGCGGAGGCGCCAGACGGCACAGTCCACGTGTCGCTCGTCATCGCCAAGGCCAGAGTCGCGCCATTAAAAATCACGTCGATCCCGCGACTCGAGCTGCAAGCCGCCGTGATGGGAACGCGCTTAACAGAAGCCGTGATAGAAGAGCATGAACGGAAACCCGCCTCAACAACCTTCTGGACAGACAGCAAGACGGTACTCACGTGGATACGCACCGGATCTCGATCGTACAAACCGTACGTAGCGCATCGACTCGCCGCCATAGAAGAAGCTTCGACAGTAAACGACTGGCGCTGGGTCCCGAGCAAGCTGAACGTGGCCGACGACGCGACCCGAGACGTACCGCCGTCGTTCAACAAAGATCACCGATGGTTTCGAGGGCCTGAGTTCTTATATCACTCCGTAGAACACTGGCCGATAGAAAAATCACAACCGACTGCAGCGCCAACCACGGGCGAAGAGCGAACTAACAACATAACACTCACTGAAAAACGCAAGTTACTTTTATCTGAAGGACTTCCTACAGCCTCACGATTCTCTAACTGGGAGAGACTGCGGTACGCGACAGCCAGAGTCCTACAATTTATACAGTTGTGTAAAATCAAAACGCACAGTACGCACTATCAGAAAACGAAGAAAAATAAAGAAAATGACCCAGAATGGGTGAAAATTCAAAAGAAAAATAAGATAGCGTCGATACCTATAAGAAAGACAGAGACAGAAGATAGAAAATTTCACCAAATGACAGCCGAGCTTTTACAAACAGCTGAGGAGCTACTTATGCGCTCCTCACAACAAGAATCGTTCACAGACGAGATGGAAAGCATCGCGAGGAAACAAGACATCAAGAAAGATAGTCGACTTCGTCACTTAAGCGTGGAATATATCGACGGTGCGCTCCGATTAAGAAGCCGCATTAACGCAGCCGAGGCGACAGACGCAGTAAAGAGACCTCTAATACTGGACGGTGATCATCCCACAGTGAAGTTATGGATAAAGAACATACATAAACAGATACATCACTCCGGTATCGAAGCTACAGTGAACGAGTGTCGACAACAGTACTGGATTCTGCGCCTACGCCCCGTGATACGCACCATCGTGAAACAATGCTTCACCTGCCGTATGAAGACACGCCGACCGCCTTACCCGAGAACAGGCGACTTACCGCCGTGCCGCCTCGCACACCACAGGCGACCGTTCACCAACACCGGCGGGAGCCGCACGGGCGAGGACTACCAGTCGACGTTAACGACTTGGTCCTCATAGTCGACGCCAACCTGCCCCGTAACACATGGATTCGGGGCAGAGTCATCGCTACCTACCCCGGGCCGGACAACATCGTGCGAACTGTCGACATCCGAACCAAAGGCGGCGTGCTACGACGACCGGTACGCAAGCTGGTGGTTCTACCGATAGCGAGCGCCGAGCCAGCACCGACGTGAGCTGCGACGGGGTCGCACGGCGGGAGGATGTGCAGGACGGCGCTGTAAATTTAAGCTTATGTTATACGTAGATGTGTTTAGATATATGTTCAATATTTGTAAGCTAGTTTATTTAAGTTTTTAAGATCGAAATAAACAGAAAATAGACCTAGGCTCTCTTTAGGCCAAAAAGAAAAATAAACTCCCTAAGTGCGAAAGGGACGTACAGAGCGGGATGGCAATAGTTTAAAGCCGCGCTGCCATTGGCCCGCCAATCAGAGCCTCGGTTTATTTGCTCTCCGGGTTTACTATAAATATACACTCGGAGGAAAATTTGTATGTAGTACCCAGCAATAAATCGAACCGTCAACATCTCAAATAGTCTTTGTCCTCCAACCCAGCCTTCAACAATCAAGTACGTGTCTCCGCCTAGTCCGAAGCCCCAGGGCTTCGCGCCGCACTAGAACCTCGGGGTCACGTACAGTATTTGTGTAAAAAGAGTTTAAATTATTTAAACATCTTAATAATGGAACCTGTCATCCGAGTGGTTTTGCCTGGTAGATACTTTTTTTAACGTTACACTTGACTGAATACATTATGAGTGTCTTCGAATCGAGAGTAAATTTGTTTCTTCTAGGGATCTTTGAAGTGGATTCCATTGTAAATCAGATCGTCGCTTAGCATCAGGCGAGATGGCTTTCAAATGCAAACCTATCGTTGAACACCAGAGAAAGAAAGAAGTTCTAAAACACATCATGTATTTTCTCTTTATAACTTCACGTTTAGATTTGTGAGTAATAAGTCAGTACAATAAAATTCAATTTATATAGAGTTAAGTAACAAAACTATTTTTGAAGAAAAGTATTTGTAAAAAGTATTTTTGTGTGATATTTTAGTTTTCTACACAAAGTACAATGAAACGGATGTTCCTGGATATCCTTCATAATTCCTTCTTCTGGATATAATAAAATGTGGCAGTATTACCACAGAATGTCAATAAAATAACGATTGTAATTGTAAACACACGGTGTTGTCCTCGAATTGATCACGCGCCTGTGAGATGACGTTTTTGAGTACTATTTTGGTATTACGGAGTGTAATGAACTGTTGGTTTAGGAATAGACTCTGAATGTGACTGTGATTAACTGGCAAATAGCCAACTAAACGATTTATGAAGGGAAAACACAGAAACAAACATTACACATTCTCAGAACTACGTCAAATTAACCGAAAAACAACTGAATTAAAAGCACTTTTAAAACATTTTTTTAATGTTATAATTATCAAGAGTTAATAAATCATGGTGATTACGTCTAAAAGCAGTTGTATAAATAAAGGTATTATAAGTGTATACAATACCTATGTTAGTTAGGTATTATATGTGTATATTGGAACTCGATGATGCATTGGAAATAATAACAGTACTCTGAAAGAAAATAACTAATATGGTTAAGTATTTAAAACCAAACCACTGAACTAATTTATAATTCAATTTCTGAGGAACAACATGAAAATATATTCTTTCAAATAGTTTTCCAGATCAATTTACCAAATCTAATTATACATAAAGTGTCTAGTTTATTGTATCGAATCAAATTTTAATCAAACTTTGTCACCGAATCTTTACAACCGATCGCTTAAACGCCTTTTCCAAATTAATGATCAAACAAAACGTCAAATCAACGCCAAGCACGGAAAATCATAACTTAATCATAACATCACAGGACCATCAAAATGATCCGCACTCAGAAGGCCGGAATAAAAAAGCTGTATCGCTTCATCTACCTCAATTTTACAGCACATTAAACTGTAATAACGACTGTAGATAAAAGGAACAAACGAGATGGGTCCAGACTAGGAGAAATGGTTTAAAAAAACAGCCTGAATAAACTTTTCAGAACATGGAAAATACTTTGCTTGAAAACCCTTGCTTGGGAACCTTCCTTAGATAGAAGACTCAAGGTTGGAAGCCGCTGGGGCTTAGGGGATTTGGTTACGGATCGAGACTTATTGGTTTAAATTGACAAAGGAGTATTTGCTTCTATACCTCTAAGCACATTTTTATTCGTTTGAGATCAAAGTCTAAAATTCTACACAAACTACATAATATATAAATCGAAGATTGCCGTGTACTCGTAGTTGCAGCAAAAAGTTTAATAGCTTTTGGTCCCTTTAATTAGTTACGTAATAACTCACACATTGCTGTGTCCGTGAAAACTATCAACAAGTAAAGTGATCTATCGGCAGCTAAACTCACCCCAACTCATTTTGTGAGTTTTATGTGTAAGGTGTCACGATGACGACACGGTCAAAAATATAGCATTCTTATCAGTTCGTCAGGTACTTAGATTATGGAAAAGTATGGGACATGTATTTTTTGTGTTATCAAATTATCAAAAATTAACAGAGATATAGATCATTAAACTTCCGGAGTAGGGGGTTGTGACGTCACGCTATAGTAAAAATCGTACCATAACGTGACGTCTCTCGAAACTTCTAAGCACTGTATCTTTGTCATTTTTTGTTTTTGAAACCTAAGAATAAATACGTGTACATTAATTTTAATATTCTAACTGATGGACTAATTAGTTTTTTTAGTCGTCCCGCCTATTGCACAGTGACAGTCTCCATTCAACAAGTTTTCTCTTCAATTTAAAATCGGCACATTGCAGTTTTAACTGGCGGGCCAATAAGAAAGTAAGAAAAGAAGAAACCGGCTACCAGTTGGCTCTCAAATCCATATACGATTAAGTTTGACGAACAGAGAGCAAGGCGAACTGACATCTGAGCCTTAGTAATAGGATTCCATTTCTTACACGGAGCGTTAAACATAACGTATAAAAAGAACGTATGTTATACATAATTGGAATAAATCCTACATTCTTCTTGATCTGTCATGTTCATAACGAGTCCAAAAGAAAAATTGCAACAAAAGTATAAAACAAGGAAAACAAATTAATAATCAAGGAGGTGTTTTCTTGTCACACTTATTAAAATTACAAGGAAAATATCGGCACTAACTTTTTGTGTTCTCTTTATGTTCGTTGTCAAAATAAATAAATTATTATTTGTTACACACATTACCTGATAAATACATATTCATTTCACACACAACACACCATCTAGCCCCAAACTAAGCAAAACTTAGATATAAAAATAACAGAAAGCTGAAATACGAGTATGAATCCTCATCTAAGCTACATTAATAACTGAAACATTTTTTTTGTCAAGTAGGTATAGAGAGAGTCTAGAAGAGAGAGAAGAGAAAGAGAGAAAACAGGTATTTTGATTTTACTTTTTCCTTATTTTTTGCTTAATTATTCTGGTCAGTCTCTGACTCAGATGAATTTTTAAATTATTTACTTAATTACAGTCACATTGAAAAGCAAATCGATCAATCACGTTAAATCATATTCTTATCAAAGCTTTTAAGTTTTGGAACGCAGTGTTCGGAGGCCCCGTGTGTAGATTTATATAGAAATATATAATACATCGCTATATTATTTTGTAATTTCTATAGAAACATTGCCGTTCAAACAGGAACACACTGATGTTTGCACATTGCTGCTTGGCGCTAGAATAACTGGCTGAGGCGTGATACTTCCCTAGGTGAACTCTGCAAAAAATCTTACTAGTAATCTCTAGTTACATACCAGATTTGGGTCCCATAGGTGATGAGAATGTACACTTTTCACATACAAAATAAATTATAGGTACCAGGATAGCTGTGTCCAATAGTGTCCAATATTACCAACAGCCAATAATATGTCACTGTGCTGTTATGGGCAGGCGTGTTGTTTACCATCAGGCACACGTCCTGCTCGTCTCGGCACTCAATATTATTTAAAAAAACCAAGCTCATAAGTTTACGTAAGTACAGCAACAAATATAAAAAAACAATGTTTTTTTTGTTTTTGAATTATTTATTCAATTTATAATTGTAATTATACGAAGTGCTGGATGTTGTTGTTTACGAAGCGCGGGAGAATTTATTTCTTATAAATGGGATTTATATTGGTTAATTCTTAAAAAAATAATTGTTGTACTTAAGGTAGCGGTTCGCGCCGCGACCGCGACGCGAGACCGAGACCGGAGACCGAGACCGGAGACCGCGACACATGTCTCGGTCTCTGAGGTGTCGGTTCGCGCCGCGACCGCGACACGAGACCGAGACCGGAGACCGCGACCGGAGACCAAGACAGGCACTTGACATTATGAAATTGTATGGGCGCCAATTCGCGCCGCGACCGCGACACGAGACCGAGACCGGAGACCGCGACACAAACATGTCACGGCTGCTTCAGTATGGGGAGTCTGTCGATAGAGTCAGTTGTGTTTTGTGGATCACAATGGAAAACCAAGTTGTAGAACTTCTATTGGAGGAGGAAGAAGACGATGATTTGCTCTTATATTATTATTACAAATATAAAACTAAAAGAAGATTACCTATTAGAGAATTACATATAAGTAGAGGCTAATAAGGATCATTTTCGCTATTAGTCAAGAAACACCTAATGTTTGATGACAATAATTATATTCAGGAAGTATTTTTGGCTGAATAAAACACAGTTTGATTATATTATATTAAATTTATTGAAAAAAACAATGCATGAAAAAGGAAAAATATTGATGAAAGAAAAATTAGCACTAACTCTCACAAAAATTAAAACTAAATTTCTTACGACATTCGGAATCTGTAATGTATAATAATAAAGGTAATTGTTTGTAGTACTTTTAATATTTTAAGGGTTCAGTATCTCGAAAGGAAAAAACGGAACCCTTACAGGATCACTTTGTTGTCCGTCCGTTCGTCTGCCTGTCAAGATTTTTTTTCTCAGGAACACGTAAACGTAACAAGTTGCAATTTATATCATGCACTCAAATTTTTTGTCCCTTGAAGCCGTGACAAAATCAAAATTTCAAGACAATGCAATCAAAAGATACAGCGGTCTATGCCGCAAATTTCGACACTTTTTTTATGTGAAAACATTTTTAGTACAATTTACACACACTGAATTTTCGTGAATGAAGATCATCGTCACGCTCGGAAGTGAAAGAAATGTTCGGATGAACTCGAGACCGCCGAATGGGGAGCCTATTAAAACGCATTACTTTTTGTTCCTAATTTACTTTGTCGTAATGAATGTAGCATAATGTGTGTCATAATGCAACTTTCGCATAATCATTTTTTGGCGTCATGTGTTTTAAGCATAACAATCTATTGTACTATATTTTATTCGACTATTGATGAGATGCATAATAATAGTATTTAGGCATTTTTTTGTTTGTTAAATTTTTTTTAAGGTGCCGTTTTAATCGCATAATTTTTTTTCCCTAATTTACTTTGTCATAATGAATGTAGCATAACATAAATATAGTGTCATAATGTAACTTTTGCATAATTGTTTTTTGGCGTAATGTGTTTTAATCATAAAAATGTATTGTACTACATTCAATTCGACTGTTGCTCAGACGCATTTAGGCATTTTTAAATTATTTGTTGTGCTACGTAATATATAACCAGGTTATATAGGGTCCAGATCTGACTCGGAGCACCCCGACTCCACCTAGTCTTGTCGCTACTACCCCTAGAGTGTATTTAAAAATGCGGGAGCCAGAAGCTCAGGGCTGACTGCAGAGCTTCTGGCGGGAGCCCACCCGGAGTCAAAAAGTGCACCATATGTCTTAGGTGTATGTAGGTTTTTAAGTCTTAAAAACGTTATGTCTACATAAATTAGTACAAAAATTGTTATGCTACTGCATAGTCCTGCATAGATATTCCATTAAATTAGTAGATACCTACATTACGAATAATAAATATTGTTGTCAAAGTACCCACCCGCATTTCACACACCCACGTATTTTATTTAAATAATGTTGCTACAGTCCGCTCTTTGCACTTGTTTTTTAGTTAGGTGTTTAAAGTTTATGCCTTTGATCATTATGTTTAAGTATTGTTATGTTTTTCTCAATGTGTGCCTTTAAATATTATGCTATTTATAGTTATGCGTCGAAACATTATACTAAGTTATCTGTATGCTATATATGGCTATGCGTTTAAACATTATGCTAAGTTATCGTTATGTCATATATTATTATGGTTATGCTAGTTAAAATTATGCGAAGACAGTTATGCGTTTAGTTGTTATGGTAAATTATCATTAGTCCTAAAAACGTTATGCCTACCTAAAATAGGACAAAAATGTTATGCCACCCCATATAGACTCACCGAATGTACTAGAGCGAGAGAGAAACAGCTGCTGCTGCTGTCTGGCTGCTGTCACTATCTTCTTTTTTAATTTATTCTTGGCGTGGATATTAGTCCTTCTGCCGCATCTGTCACTGTCGTGTCGCTATGTTCACTACGTAGTGTTTAAGTACCTGGTTGACCGAGCTTTGCTCGGTTTTTTGAAATTATATTTAGGCAGATACAATTTAAGAAATGCATTAAAATTCGTTACGTAGTTTGAAAGATCTAAGGATACATAGGTACATAAAAAAAAACGAAAAAAAATAACGTGGCCAAATGCGAGTTGGACTCGCCCATGAAGGGTTCCCTTGCAGCAAGTAACATAATATACATAGTACACATAGTTCTTGTAGTTCGTTATAGCTTTGATCGAAGTTTCAATAATAGTGTATTTATGACGGATTTAAAAAAAAACTACTTATCAGATCGAGTTCAAACTAATTTTCGTTGGTAGTTTACATGGTAATGTACATCACATATTTTTTTTAGATTTTTCATTATCTTACTTTAGAAGTTAGAGGGGCGGGGACACACATTTTACCACCTTGGAAGTGTGTCTCGGGCAAACTATTCAGTGTATACGAAAATGATTTTAGAAACCTCAATATCATTTTTGAAGACCTTTCGATAGACGTCCCAACGTGTAGGTAAGATGAAAAAAAAATTTTTGAGTTCTCGGTATGGGGTCCCCCATACCGAGAACTCAACCCTAGTTTTTCTTTTTTTTTTAATTTTTTTGTTCAAATCTTAATGCGGTTTACAGAATACATCTACTTACCAAGTTGCAACAGTGTAGTTCTCATAGCTTCGGCAAAAAGTGGCTGTGACATACGGACGGACAGACAGACAGACATGACGAATCTATAAGGGTTCCGTTTTTACCTTTTACGGAACCCTAAAAATGAGAAGTAATCATCAGGATTCGAACCGCGGTCCCTTGATACCGAGGGCGGAGTTTTACCGCTTGAGCCATTTAACCTTTGAACATAGTGGTGAAATTTGTTATCCTATTCTAATGATATTCTAGAAGTCTTTAATTGTTTGAAAAAGCATATAAAATGTCATTTTTTAACAATGCAATCTAGCTAGATCGATTTACCGTCCCCGAAACCCCCTGCTCACATAATTTCATGAAAATCGTTCGAGCCGTTTCCGAGATTCAGATTCAATATAAATATACAAGAATTGCTCGTTTAGAGATTGTTTAATTTATAGGCAGGCGTGGAATAGACTTGAGTATGCGTAATATGAGGACCGCATTCGGTGTACGGTTTTGAACTCTGAAACTCTCTCTCAAATTATGATTCTGGATGTTGCCAGGAGGTGTATTGGTCCATTTTTTACAGGGAGTGCCCCAAACATGAAGTAAAGACATGCTTTGGTATCATTATAAAAAATTGGCAGTCACAGGAACTGCCGATAGAAGTGAAAACTAATAACTCAGAATTTGATAGCTTACTTTGGAAACTACACGGGTGTAACCGGACGGCGTGGCCTGGCCATCATGACATGGCCATCTATTGGCTGACGCATTTCTAAATGGCCAATAGCCATGGTCCCGAGTTTACCCGAAGATTTCTTATCAGACCCGAGCATGATGCTAGAATCCAATTCACAACTCACGAAATATCTGTCTAGGTGCGCCTAAAGAAGTTTTCACTTCAATAACTGTTTTAGACACAATATCAAATGATTATTATGATTAACTAGCGACCCGCGCCGGCTTCGCACGGGTGAATAAAAATCTAAAATCATTATCCGCATGCTTTTCTGAGTCCAAAACCGTACACCGAGTTTGGTCCTCATACTGGTTGCATACTCAACTCCACTCCGCCCCCACCCTATTATAATATGCATTCATTTTTATTTGTTAAATAATTCAAAAGTATCTAATAGTTATTTCTTATTTTAGTTTTCACTTCTGCTGTTATGCACACACTTTTTTCCGGTTATTGGCAAATGGAGAAACATATGCGTCGCTATCATTCGCATTTCGTATATCAATCACCTTGTTACATTTCTCAAATAGTCAAAGAGGTGTTGAAACATTTGAAGATTGTTTTAGTGCCAATTTTAGTGCCTATGCCAAAAGAAAGTGACTTTAGGTTGATATCTAAAGGCTTTTGGGATAAATGGCAATTCCACAATAGGGACTGGGTAAAAATACATCATCCTAATTAGTCCGTCTGCTTGATCATGGAAAAATATTGGACACGTATTTTTTGTTTTTTCATAATATTAAAAATCGTCAAAGATATAGACCATCAAACTTCGAGAGTGGGGGGTCGCGACGTCACTCGTGAGTAAAAATCGTACTCACAAGTGACGTCACACGAAACTTCGAAGCGCTGTATCTTCGTAATTTTTTGTTTGTGAAACAAAAAAAAATACGTGTACAATATTTTTTGGCAATCTAACTAACGGGCTACTTAGTTTTTTTTGAGGATTGTACCCTATTGCACAGGCGCTATTGACGGAAAACACGTCAGAATAAGGGCCCCTGAAAACAGTGGATCGTTATATTTTAATTATAAGGAATTTTACTCGATTGTTCTCCTGGCTATTGTAGACCATCATTACAAGTTCAGTAGACGACGTAGACGTTGGCTCTTACGGCAAAGAAGGAGATAGTGGAATATTTCAAAAGTCGGAAATGGGAAAAAAATCATGAAAAAATAATTTAATTTTCCAGAATCAAAAAATCTACCGAATTCGAACTTAATATTACCACATTTTTTAGTTGGAGATGAAGCATTTAGTTACGCTAGACAAGTCGCCAAAACGATTTAAGCAAAGAAATATTTAACTATCGCCTTTGTCGTGCTAGACGAGTATCGGAAAACGTGTTCGGTTTGCTGTCTCAGGCGTTTAGAATATTTTACATCCCTATCGGCATAGCACAAGAAACATGCACAGATATGATCTTAGTTGCCTGTTGTTTGCATAACCTATTAAGAGACGGATTTTTGGAATACACTCAAATGCCCGTACATCGATGGAATCAAGAAGAAAATTTACATTCAAATTTAGTTTCATTACGTGGAACCGGAGGGTTTTCGAATAGCAACGGACTAGACATTAGAGCAAAATTAACCGATTTCTTTACGCCACAACAAGGAGCCGTAGAATCGCAAATACAACGTGTCACACGGCTTGCCTAAGTTGATTCCATCTATGTTAAGTAGTATGTGCGTATCTATGTTAAGTAGTATGTGTCTATGCAGGATAAATAAATTTAAAAAAACACACCTATTTTATTTAAGGTTTCACCCACAGAAATCTAAATAATAAGTATTTAGATTTCTGTGGTTTCACCTATACTCCTCCAAATGTTGTCCTTCAGATTTTCGTCCCTGTGGGAGTCTAGTTGTGAATCGTATATCAAGGGGTGCTGTCTGATTAGCTCAATCAGCGCTTTACAATTTTCGTTAGAAAAACTAGTCATTTTTAGTAACTGCTCGATAAGTCTAAGCTTGAAGCTCACTGATCCTTTGGACTTTGACTCAAGCACATAATTTGAAAACCACCAAACTTATTTATACGGTTTGGCGGGAAGCTAAGTTTTGGCGGGAAACGTAGGTACTTTCAAAAGCCAGAGGTTTTCGCCGTTTATTTGAATTCTGTATACATAAATCATCGCAGTTACTACAGACAGGCTTTCATGCAAAAGTTTTTCTAAAATTTTGATATTAGCTTACGATTTTAACGACGAGGTCGAACGCGTGTTTTGGTGTACTAGTGGCGCCATCTAGTTTATTTTGGAACGGACTAATCGAGCAAGAAACTGTAAAAAAACCAAATTAATTGTTGTATGGGAGCCCCCGTTAAATATTTATTTTATTTTATTTTTAGTATTTATTGTTATAGCGGCAATAGAAAAACATCATCTGTGAAAATTTCAACTGTCTAGCTATCACCGTTCTTGAGATACAAACAGACAGTCTTGGTGACAGACGGACGGACAGACGGACGGACAGCCAAGTCTCAGTAATAGGGTTCCGTTTTTACTCTTTGGGTACGGAACCCTAAAAACGGTGGTCGAATGTATAACCTCCTCATTTTAGGAAGTCGGTTAAAAATATGCCTCTGACGATGCGACGTTGACAAAAAGTATTTTTAATAAGCTTTTGTCCTAGCGTAATCAGCGGTGTATCGACTGGATATAACACGCATGCGTTTCCAGCGCGACACGAGACACTACTTGACCGGGGCGGCGACCGTCTCGATGTCTCCGGTCTCGCGTCGCGGTCGCGGCGCGAACCGCTACCTTTTCATAGCAGAATATTCGCAAGATAGATATGATTCGATTTTTAAAGTAGTAATATCTAAGTATCATCATACAATTAGTTCTGTCGTACATTTTGTGTCGCCTCATTTCAAACATTTTTTCACTTTATGCACTATAAAATATCATTTTGCTGAATCTGTTTGTCTTCTTTAATGGCACTGTTTAAAAATAATGACTCATTTTTACACCACAACTTTACCAATTTAGACGATGACTCACATAAATTACAAAACCATTGTTTTCGTGAAAATTGAGCTCGAAGCGTTAAAAGAAATACTTATTCCGTGATAACAAGCCCGCACAAGCCTTGAGGGTAATAGTACCCAGTCTGTGTTAAATGCGCTATTCCGTTTGCTGCTCACGTTTTAACGTTTAGCTGAAACTTTATCTGGCCGTTGCAGGAGCGATGAACATGATTTTAACATTGCTTTAAGATGTGACAATAATCTATTGCGTTATCCACGGAGTTACAATGGCTGTATTAATGTAGGGGTTTATTTTACTCACGAATACGTACAATTCAGTTATAGAGTAGTCTCTTCTTTGAGAAAGCGGGAATACTAAAAACAAATATATAATTATTACTAAACTAATATACTCGTATAATGTAATCTTTTTAATTTACATAACTTACATATCACATTGTTTGTCCGCGATGGACACCTAAGCTACTTAACCGATTTAAACCAAATTTGCACACCGTGTGTTGTTTGATCCAACTTGAAAGATATTATAGTTTTTATTTCAATTAAAAGTATCCGAGCCAAGCCGAAACGGGCCGCTAGTATATTATAACTATGAGTTGTTTTGTTTACTTATGCTTTACTTTTAATTTTATTACTCGTAAGAGCTTTAATTTAAAATACTATTTTATTTACTTGCTAGCTGCCTCCGAAAATGTTCTGCCATTGTTATCAACCCATGGGAATAATTTAATATGTAATTTAATTATTAATTTAATAATAACTTACTACGTACAAGTTATACGTAGTACTTATTACTTCCATGTATCAGCCAAATGAAGCAACACTTCTTGTAAGAGACGTTATATATTGAACAACGCGATGGTTAAATTATCCGGATATTGTTTACACAGATAAAATTAAAATTACTTTAAGTGAATAACGCAGTACGACGAAATATAAAATTGAAAACTCGTTTTCATAGATAAAATAGACACATAGAAAATACTTTATTGTGACACAAAAGAATTTACATATTACAGTTAAATGCTTGTGAACGAGGCATACAATTATAACTATGTATTATGTAAATATAAAAAATAAACATAACAATTGGTTGAGCCGTTTCCGATGAGTACGAGCAGAAATACCGTGACACGAGATTTGTACGAGTAAATCTAAGCATTAGTTATAAAACTTACACAAATTGTATTATTTTATTATTAGCAAGAAATTTATGACTTTTTGATTTTATTAATTTCTTATATTTACAGCTTGTGATATGGGCCGACACTTATAACATTCCAAAAAACTATATAAAGTTTATTTAATGGTGGCCCGCCGGTGGGCTCGTGAGGGTAACCCGCCCCTCAGGAGGCGAAAGCCTACCGGCGAGCTCGCCTCTACCTGTTTATTTAAATCTAAATTCTAATAAGATTGAGTCTATATTTGTTTAACATTTTTCTTACCTATCAAGTTACAAGTGACAATGTATCTATGAATCACGATCTGTGTACGAGAATTCATTTCAGGCTTCATGAAAACGAGCTATTTGAGCTTTGCAGCTATATGCTCATTACATAACCTTGTTTCACGCATAATAAAGTGTTTAATATTCACACACATAATATATTTCAAGCGTCGTTAGTTCACACTTCGTTATCAAGTTTTCTTAGTGATTAGATCATTAATATTAGAGGATAAAGTAGATCTCCAAAATGTATCGTCTAACTAGAAGAGCCTCGCCGTTTTACCCGAGTAGTTCCCGTTTCCGTTATTTTCCCGGGATAAAAAGTAACATAAATGTTCTTCCAGACTATAATGTAACTGTGTTCCAAATTACAACCCGATCCGTTGAGACGTTACGTCGTGATTGATCAACAAACATCCAAACATTGACGTATATAATATTAGTAGGATAGGATTGGTCCGTAGGATAGGATTGGTCCTTAAGATGGTGTTGGAAAGTGTTCCGTATAATCGGGCAACATTATATCGGGCCGGCGATTAGCGTGTGTCTGTGGTCGCCGGCTGTCACTCGTACGTTGTCTCTGGTCGCGGGAACGACAATGACTGGTTTTTTTGGTTAGTTTTTATAACTGGTGCTTTTCTGGATAAAAGTTTTAGTATTGTGCGGGAACACATTATTAACGTTAAGTGTGACTACTGGATTAGTGCTGGACTATTTGTGTGTGAAGGGGCTACTGGATTGGCCGTTTCTAGAACGCAGGATCGTTCTAGGAATTTGCGAGATCGTCTGGAATTTTCTGGTTTGGTATTCCGATTCCCTCTGGTCCCGTTCCTTCTTCCTACCACCAAACTGGATTTTGGACGACGCCGGGAACCCCAGGTAAGTCATTTCTTTGCACTACTCGGTTTGCAATCAGGGAAGTAAATGTTAATATCGGTATAACGGCATATTAATTGTTTTTATTCCTGCTATGGGCCCCAGGACGATATTTCGGGATAAATATTGAACATTTTTTGGTAGCAGAGCGTGGTTGGCCGTAATTACTCCCTTTTTGTTTTTATTTTCTGGCAAAAAATACCGGGTAAGCCGAATATTTGGGGGTTCCCAGTTTATAATTTCTCCCCAAACTGTCGGGAAATTTAGTATTAAGTGGTATCCGGTTTTTTAGGTTGCGGATATATTGTTGTTTTTGATATTTGTTGTGACATTGTCCGAACTTAGGTTAATTTAAAGTAAATTTAAATTTAAAAATGGCTTCGGATTTGGCCAACCAGCTCCGGTGGTTCGAATCCTTGCAAGGATTGGTCGGCCGGAGAGACCGGGAGGAGGCGCTGCTAAACAGGGCAGAACAGCTCGACAGGC
This sequence comes from Ectropis crepuscularia, assembly GCA_963693475.1. Classification (NCBI taxonomy): domain Eukaryota; kingdom Metazoa; phylum Arthropoda; class Insecta; order Lepidoptera; family Geometridae; genus Ectropis; species Ectropis crepuscularia. The sequence continues at coordinate 13,386,527 of OY856346.1, forward strand.
GCCTGGAGGTCGCTGAGAGGAGCGCAGGATCGCTGCGGGATGCAAGGCCGTCTCCACCTGAGGAGCAGATGGAGAGGATCGAGGCGGACATGCGGCGCATCCTGGATGTCTACGACGAGGTCTCCGAAAGGGTTCGCCAGCTGGAGAGGTCTCGTCAGGGAAGGGCGAGCTCGGGACCCGTCATCAGGGATGCGGGCTCGGGTGTAGTGGGACGCCTTCCCACTCTGGACTTGCCCAGGTTTACAGGGAACCTGCGGGAGTGGAGCGGCTTCCGGAGCATGTTCGCCTCTCTCGTGGACTCACGCAAGGACTTGACGAGGGCGGAGAAGCTGGCCTATCTCCGCACGTCACTGGAGGGTGAGGCACTCTCCCTGGTCCAGCACCTGGAGCTGGACGACGACAACTTCGGCACGGCGATGGAGTTGCTGGAAACGAGGTTTCAAAACCCTCGGCTCCTCGCCGACGCTCACGTGTCCCAAATACTGGGGCTGCCGAAGGTGACTGAGAGGTCTCAGTTGCGGCCGCTAATCCTCACGCCCGTGAAGGTGGCGTACAACGCCTTGCGCAGCTTGGGACTGCCAGTAGAACACTGGTCGTTCCTGCTGGTCCACATCCTGCTGGGCAAGGTGCCGCTGGAGTTGCGCGCCCGGTTCGAGCGGGAAAGGGGCCTTCACGGCGACCCGAAGGTCTTCCCCACGTTTGAGGAGCTACTTCGGGTCCTGGAGTGGGAGGCGAGGATGGCAGAGTCGGCGCCTCAGGAGGCACCGCCCGTCGCGTCAGCTCGTGGCCCTGCCGGAACAGGACCGCGACCTACCAATTCCCGCACTCAGGGTGCGGTGAAGCGGACGGCGACGGTGACGAGTGCGTCGGAGCAGGAGTGCCCGAACTGTGGCCAGCTCCACGCGCTGGTGCAGTGTCCGGCCCTGCTTGCGCGGACGACCTCCGAACGACGAGGGATCGTTCGGCGGTTGCGTCGGTGCTACGGGTGCCTGGGGGGTCATCTGTACAATGACTGCCCCACGGCACGGCCGTGTCCTGGGTGTGGGGGACCACACCATCAGCTCTTGTGCGTCAGGAGCGATGGTGCTGGTCGACAGCCCTCAGGGAGGGGGCCCTCCACGGGCGGGGGCGCTCCCACGCAGAGCCACGCATTGTACAACCATGAAGTGGCTACAGCGTGGAGCACACCCCCTCCACCCCAACCCACGGCAGCACCGGGCAGCCCAACAAGGGGCGTCCTGCACGCGGCTCGGTCACCGACCTCACAGCCCGCGCGGACGCGGGCGAACTGGAGAGGTGGAAGGGTGATACAGGAGTCACCACGGGGGCCACCTCCCCAGCGTTATCCTTCTCCGCCGCTGGATCCGCGACCGATGGAATGGAGGGCGTACACGCCTCCCCTCCATGAACATCCGAGGCTGGATTATCACCCGCCCTACTTTAGGTACGGCAGGGCAGCTGGATATGCCCCCCCTCCGATGGCCCTTTGCACTCGGCAGCCATATTGGGCTGGGCCCTGTAGTCCGACGGGTTCGGACGAGCCTCGGAGGGAATGACTAGCCTCCGTTCCCTTGGCACAGGATCAACCGGTGGTCCTGCTGCCCACCCTCTGGTTAAGGGTTTGGGGTCCAAGAGGCGACTACGTCCGGATACGAGCGCTCTTGGACACAGGGTCCCAGGGGTGCATATTAACAACCCGGGTTGCTCATCGCCTGGGCCTGGCTAGGTTTCCGTCACCGACTCCGTTGCGGGGAGTCGGGAACACAGAGGTGCGGTCGGCTGGACAGACCCGCCTCTCCTTCTCGTCCGTACATTCCTATTCGGAAAGGATTGCGGTCAGGGCCACCGTCATGGATTCGGTTGTCGGTTGGCTTCCTCAGGCGGACATAGATCCGGATCTTTTGTCCTGTACTAAGGGTCTCAGGTTGGCGGATCCCCGCTTCGGGATGGCGGGTCCGGTAGACCTTTTGTTGGGTTCTGATGTACTGGGTTACATCATGAACGGCAAGCCTAGACTGCTGGATCAGTCTTCGCTGATGGCGCTGCCCACCATCTACGGGAACGCCATTTTGGGAATGGTGGATGAGTGGCAGCAGACGAATCAGGCTTCTTTTACGGGAACGGCCCTCGCTCAGATCATGCAGAGGTTCTGGGAGATCGAAGAGCCGCCTACCGTGTCTCGGCTGGATCCCGAGCACGTGGAGTGTGAGAACTTTTATCAGGCTCACACTCGGAGAATGGTTTCTGGGCGATTGGAGACTAGGCTGCCTTTCCGGGATAACCCCCCGCGTCTGGGCCAGTCTCGATCATTGGCCGAGAAAAGGCTCAGGTCCATGGAGCGACGCATGGCTCGAGATCCTGTACTTCGGGAAAAGTACATCGAGTTCATGAGGGAGTATGAGGCACTGGGCCACATGTCTCCGGCTCGCGACGACTGGTCGACCATGGACCACTACTTTTTGCCTCATCACGCTGTTTTGAAAGCGTCGACAGGCAAACTCCGGACGGTGTTCGATGGATCCGCTCCGACTTCGACAGGAGTGTCACTGAACCAGTGCCTCCACGCTGGACCGAAGTTACATCGGGATATTGTAGACATCATCCTGAATTTCCGTAGGCATCAGGTGGTGTTGGGAGCGGACATCCGTATGATGTTCCGACAAACGGTCATACACCCCGAGGACAGGAGGTTCCAGTTGATCCTCTGGCGGGAAAGTCCTCAGGACCCTATGATGGTGTATGAGTTGAACACCAACACCTATGGGTTGAGATCAAGCCCCTTCATTGCGATCCGCTCACTGCTGGAGTTGGCGGAGCAAGAACGGGCTCGGTACCCACGTGCAGCCGCAGTTCTGGAGCGCGACCTGTACGTGGACGACGTTTGCACTGGCGCGCAGACGGTGGAGGAAGCTCTGTTGCTCCGGGATGAGCTTACAGAGCTTCTCGCATCTGGAGGCTATGAGCTTCGGAAATGGCTCTCTAACGACCCCAACGTCCTGGCTGGTATCCCGGACGATCACCAGCAGGATCCGGGGCTCTTCGAGGAAGGTGACGATCCGCACGGGATTGCGGTTCTGGGCATGCAGTATCAACCGGTTGCTGACATCTTCACCTTTCGGGTGGCGCTGGAGGCCACACGCGCGTGGACAAAACGGACGGTTCTGTCCACCATCGCCAGGATGTTTGATCCAAACGGTTGGATCAGTCCGGTTCTGTTCGCAGCCAAGTGTCTGTTACAGCGACTTTGGACTCTGAAGGTCTCCTGGGACGACCCCCTGGTCGGAGACTCGCTTAACATTTGGCTTCGTTTAATATCTGACCTCGAAACGGTCAATCGAGTGGCGTTGCCCCGTCGCATTCTGCCACCAGGCTGTAGCCGGATCAGCCTGCACGGGTTCTGTGATGCGTCCGAGCTGGGCTATGCCGCATCTGTGTACTTGCGTACAGTTGACGCTGGAGGCCACGTCAATGTCACGCTCTTATTGGGGAAGAGCAAGGTAGCTCCTATCAGGACACGACTCACTATTCCGAAATTGGAATTGAGCGGAGCCACATTACTTGCTCGGCCGCTCAAGCATGTATATCAGGAACTGTCCACCTCGATAGACATCCGGAATGTCTATGCGTGGTCAGACAGTCAGGTCGTGCTTGCCTGGTTGAGAGCAGCCCCTCACACTTTGGAGACCTTTGTGGGAAATCGGGTTTCCCAAATCCAAAACATTGGACTGGACATTGTTTGGAGACATGTCCCGGGTGAGTTGAACCCCGCTGACTGTGCTTCGCGCGGCTGTTCCGCGCCGGAGCTAGTTGATCACCCCTTATGGTGGGGTCCGGACTGGCTGCGGGAGCCAGAAGCTTCCTGGCCAGCTCTCGGCGCGGACTCGGAGCGAGCGGAGCTGCCCGGAGTCCGCGTGCATGCGATTGTGGCGGAAGTGCCCCCAGACCCTGACTGGTTGACGGGTCGTTACAGCAAGCTGGATAAGTTGTTGGGGGTAACTAGCTGGATTAAACGCTTCATCCACAACTGTCGTCACCCTCGTCAGAGGAGGAGTGACCAGATCGCCACTGTGGAGGAGCGTCGGAGTTCCTTGCTGCACCTCATTCGGCTGGTGCAGGGTGAGAGGTTTCCGACGGAACTTGAGGCGCTGCGCTGCGGACGCGCTCGCTTGAAGGGTGCGGTCGCCAAGTTGAACCCTTTCACAGATCAGGATGGTCTTCTGCGCGTAGGAGGTCGGCTCCGGAAAGCCAACCTGCCGTACGGCAGCAGGCACCCCCTGTTGCTACCGAAAGGAGGTCCTCTGGTGGACCTGCTGATCACCGATCGGCATATCGGTAACGCGCACGCTGGATGTGGCGCGCTTCTCGCTGTGTTGCAGCGTGAATTCTGGATCTTGTCGGCTCGCAGGGCGGTCCGAAAGGTGCTGTTTAGATGTGTCCCTTGTTATAGGCTCAAGGCGTCTACCATGCAGCCCATGATGGGAGATCTTCCTCCGGATAGGATTTCTCCCTCGAGGCCGTTCGACGGGGTCGGAACGGACTTCGCTGGGCCCTTCTCGGTCAAGTCATCGACGTTGCGTAACGCCAAGGTCGTTAAAGCCTACCTGTGCGTCTTTGTGTGTTTGGCCACCAAAGCAGTCCACCTGGAGCTGGTCTCTGCGCTGTCTACGGAGGCCTTTGTCGCGGCGCTGGATCGCTTTGTAGCGCGAAGAGGAGTACCCTCTTTAATACGTTCGGACAATGGCACAAATTATCGAGGGGCGGCGAATTATTTACGCGAAGTTAATAATTTTTTAAATTCTGGTAATAATAGTTTAAGTCTGGCTCTCGCCCAGCGGGGAATCAGCTGGCAATTTAGTGTGCCAGCCTGTCCTCACTGGGGAGGAATTTTTGAGGCTGCGGTGAAGTCTGCTAAAACTCATCTCCGCCGTGTCATCGGGGAGACCGTGTTAACTTGGGAAGAGTTAGTCACGGTACTATGCCGCGTGGAGGCAGTGCTTAATTCCCGTCCTCTCTGTCCAATCTCGCCTGACCCTAACGATCTAGAAGTCTTGACGCCGGGTCACTTCTTGATCGGTCAGCCCTTAACCGCGTTGCCGGAGTATCCCTGGAAGGATGAGCGGCCCGGACGCCTGTCCCGTTTTCAGTTATTGCAGCAAATAAGTCAAGACTTCTGGAGGCGCTGGTCGGCCGAGTACTTGCATCTGTTGCAACAACGGGTAAAATGGACAGATAGGACGGAGGCCCCTCGGGAAGGGGACTTAGTATTATTAAAAGAGGCAAATTTGGCCCCCCTACTCTGGCGTAGGGGACGTATTTTAAAATTGATATCGGGTACTGATGGCACACCCCGCGTGGCGGAGATTCTGGTTTCTGGTTCCAGACTTCAGCGCGCGGTGTCCTCTCTGGCACGCTTGCCCCTTTATTAGATATACGTATTTTTCATGGTTAAAATTTTATTTAATTTTATTGCTATTTTTGGTAAAGGTTTTTTTTTGGTTTGATTTCCACTTTCGGGTCAAAGTTGGGAATTTCGTTTTTATTTGAGGTCTGGATACTGCTAAATACTAGTTACTAAATACTAGTTACTAAATACTGGTTTTCTAAAATTGAACAGGAGTTCAATTGGTCGGGGGTTTTGTTCCGTATAATCGGGCAACATTATATCGGGCCGGCGATTAGCGTGTGTCTGTGGTCGCCGGCTGTCACTCGTACGTTGTCTCTGGTCGCGGGAACGACAATGACTGGTTTTTTTGGTTAGTTTTTATAACTGGTGCTTTTCTGGATAAAAGTTTTAGTATTGTGCGGGAACACATTATTAACGTTAAGTGTGACTACTGGATTAGTGCTGGACTATTTGTGTGTGAAGGGGCTACTGGATTGGCCGTTTCTAGAACGCAGGATCGTTCTAGGAATTTGCGAGATCGTCTGGAATTTTCTGGTTTGGTATTCCGATTCCCTCTGGTCCCGTTCCTTCTTCCTACCACCAAACTGGATTTTGGACGACGCCGGGAACCCCAGGTAAGTCATTTCTTTGCACTACTCGGTTTGCAATCAGGGAAGTAAATGTTAAAATCGGTATAACGGCATATTAATTGTTTTTATTCCTGCTATGGGCCCCAGGACGATATTTCGGGATAAATATTGAACAGAAAGGATAAAGAAAATAAATAAAAATAAGTAAATAAATATAGGCGGACAATTCACACACAACACCATCTGACCCCAAACTAAGCAAAGCTTATAAAATATCAATGATCTTGTCCTTGACACTGCTATAGTAATAGTTTAGGAGATGATTGGCCCTTAGATTGGTCTGGCTTCTTGTAAAAAGGTTTTGAAATAGTTGTCTAAAATTGTCTAAATAGTGAAATATCTAAAAATGCAGCATCAGAAGTTACGTCATTATTTTGGGAGTTTTAGAGCAAAGCAAAACGACACACGGAATGTATCTGGGAGTATTGGCGACATATTTTTAAGGATATTACCTATAATATACTTACGTGAAAATCAGTTAGAAGAACTTACGTGACGTAAGTAATTTTTTTATGTACCTTCATTACCTGATCTAAGCAATGTAGCCAATATGCATGCGTTCTTAGTACATACTAACACTACTCAATGGTCCACATTTCATTCATCAGAAAATACGTGACGCCTGGCGGCCCTGGGATCTTACTATACAGGGTTACTGGTAATCAGCCTGCATCCGTTTAAGGGCATGTTCTGTATATTTAAACAAACAACTTTTGTTCTACAACTTTCGTTAAAACTTAATAGATAACCCAAAAAAAATTGTATTTGTTGCCCTTTTTTGTACTGTTTAGCGACTTTTTAGTGTTTATTCACTGCGGTACATCATTTTTTGCGCGTTAAAGAGCGTACGCGCTCTCGTTACGAATTGTTACGAAGAGTTCGATACTTTTAGACCGTGCAAATTCACTTTTTATTTATTTTGTAAAAAAAAAACATTTTTGTTTTAAACTGTAGAACAAAAGTCGACGTATTGAATGTACCTGACATCCCCTTAAAAGGATGCAGGCTGATTACCAATAACCCTGTATTTTAATAATTGTATAACTCTCAAATCACATAACTTGGGCAGAATAAAAATGACTCGACTTTATAGAGGTAGATAACCATTTTTTCGTGTGTGTAAAATTGAACTTAATGTCTGTTTTAGTTACGCGATATTTTTTGAATAATGATTCAGTAGTATTTTTCTATTATCATTCCACTAGCGGTCCGCCCCGGCTTCGCCCGTGGTACATCCTACTAATGTTATAAATGCGAATGTTTAGATGTTTGTTGCGCAATCACGTCGTAACGTATGAACGGATCGGGCTGAAATTTGGAATACAGGTAGATTATAGTCAGGAAGAACACATAGGAATATACGAGGGTTGCACCGCGGGGCGCTGTAGTATAAAATCTAAATGAAATGTTTTTTTAAATCGATCCAGTAGTACCTGAGATTAGCGCGTTCAAACAAACAAACTCTACAGCTTCTCAACATTGGCTTACGAGTATACAAGATAGGTAGGTATAGGTAACATTTTGCAAAAAAAAAGTGCACCCAGAAAATTAATATGGCTTCTTTAAATAAATAATACTTTCTTGCGATTTTCAACCGTATTGTTTAAAAAATAACATTCAGTTTTTTTCAAGCAACATCATCATCATAATTAGCTGAAGCATCATAATTAATCCATTGCTGGCCATACATAGGCTTCTTCAATAATAGGTACACTACTTAGGGCTCCCACACAAAACTGCGATGCGATGCGATGCGACGCCGCATCGGAGGAACTTGCGATGGCGAATTGCTCCGATGTGGCGTCGCATCGCATCGCATCGCATCGCAGTTTTGTGTGGGAGCCCTTAGTTCGATTCTCGGCTTTAATTTTACAATCGATTTAGATAAGGCAGCAGATAGCGATTGAAAATATAAACCATCAAGCAATAATGTGCAATTACTGTGTTTTGATTTGAAGAGCAACGCTTTCAGAAAAGTTACAGAACTAAAGAGATAAATCATCTTTTCAAGTTCACGAATGCAACGTCATGCTATTATACATAATTACCTATATGAATTTAAACTGTTAATATTGAATACTGCGTGGCACTGTAGTATAATGGGTGAGGTCTTAATAACCCTTAGTACCTACCTACTTTACTTGCTTGTCTTTTAAAAAATAATATGTTTAAGACACCTGTATACTCGTACATACATATAAGTGAAATAGATCCCAGTAAAAGCGTTTTCCACTTTGGTGTCTCTTTGAATAGCACTAACATCTTATTTCATCTGAAACGGTCGGCGTGGTGCCATCAAGTGGAGAGTGGAGTGGCCTCTCGATTTGCGGTAAACCACTTACGTGGCCGTGTCATGTGTGTCTGTAAAACGTTTAGATAGGGATAATTACGTCGCTGTGTGAATATTGCTCTAAGAATCTACACGGTTTTTTTATTGCACTAGTTTTATTACACACTAGTTTTTTATAGTACAGGGTGACAGGACGAGCGTGATGGTAAGTACATGCCTGCTCATAACAGGACGTCTACTCTGTTTCTACGAAAACGAAATTTCGAAAAAAAACTCGCGACTTTCCTTCTCTCGTTCTACTTCGTTTCGGCCGATACAACATTGTTTGACGTTTAAATGTTCTAAGCATACTCTAATTAGAGTAGGCTTAGTTTTAAACGGACAAAACGACGGCGACGGATCGAAGTAGAATCGGAGTTGGAAAATCGTGAGTTTATTTCGAAATTACGTTTTCGTTGAAGAGTAGAGAGACATCCAGCGTAGAGTAGACGTCCAGCACAGTAACACGCAGCTATTGGAACATGAAAGTCGAAATCATTACCTAGCACTGGATTGTGATCGTCACCCAGTGATATAATGTGTTTAATCTCTGTGCCCTGTAAAATTTCACAGAAAACATTGCCCTTCTAACCGGAATACAGTGATGTTTGCACATTACTACTTGGCGGTAGAGTAATTGACAACGGTGTGGTACTTCCCCGGCGGACTCTGCAAAATGTCCTATCATTACCAATTACGGGATATTTATCCTGGTTATAGATATGTTGAAGCGAGTATTACCTATTTAGTACCTATATATCATGTAATTAATGTAGGTAAATAAGTATCTACCGTATAAATAAGTACCTACTTGAATTTACTTAAGTAGATGTTTCAGTATTTTATATTTACATAAAATTTGCAATGAAACTAACAAAAATACTGCAGAGCAATAAAATTGTAAGCAAAAATACTTGACTGCATAAAACCACAAAAACCTTCAAAGAAACTCTTCGATTGGGTAGGCTCATCACAGAGTTGGACTTTTTAGTAGTGCTACATATTTTAGATGGGTTCACCTGGGGAAGTACCGCACTTTTCTCAGTTATTACTATACATATGTATATCACCAATAGTAATAATAAGTGAATATCTATCATACCGCGAGAGTCTCTACCTATTTATAGTAAACAACTTTCACTCTAATACCAAATAAAAAAATTGTGCACATTCTTTAACATAACACTAAATAGTCTCAAACTAAAATAGCTCGTAGTATGAAGGCCTAATAGCTAATATAATTAGTAAATAAATTCTTATCATAAATAGAAACACCCAGACACCGACCAATCATTCGTTGTCTCAGAAATGTCCTTTGGACTTGATAAAATATATGGGACATCTCAATTTTTACGCGCTTACGGAGTGGAGTCAATTTGAGATAATGATAAGTAGAAATCAACCCTTTCAATTCGTGACCCTGTGTATTCTGAACAGATCTCAATCGACGCCAAAGCTATACAATTCCGAAGCAATATTCTTCTATTGTTTAACCACACCGCAAGCGAAAGCTAGTAGTAAATAAAGGAAATACTTAATTGCAAAGCAACACGAACAGTTGGTTTATCTTCTAGTTTTTGCAAGATACGAACCGATAAACTTCTCTAGCTCAAAGCGAACGAATGCGAATCTAAAAATAGAACTTTACAAAGTGAAATGAGGTACAAAGTAGTAGAAAGTAGCAACAAGGGAACACTCTCAGGGTCGGCGCGACCGGGCGGCTTGCGGTCGGCCGCGGTAAAACGAAACAGCTACGAAGTTTTGGTTTAGAGAGACAATAGGTAGAGAGCTTAAAATTTAAACGGGGGTGTTAGGATTGTGGTTTCATGAGTTATTTGCATCTTACCTTACATTTTAATGAGTACTCTCGCTTATACCGTTTCCAACGTATAAGTAGATATTTAAATATCCTCATGCGTGATGTAGGTGTTGAAACCTAGTATACTCGTATGTATATAGTGGTTACCATTACATATATTTTTACGCTGAAGGTTATATATTATTTTTTGATCCCACCACCTCGGAAAGAGTACTTTTGCTCTATATCAGAGCGCAAAAGTCGCAAAGTCCAAAAGCACTAAGTTTTTCATAATAATCTATATTTAAACCTGTTTTCTGAAACCTGCTTGGTGTTTTTATCTTTTTGTTTAATTTGTCAAAAATTGAGACTCGGAACCTCCTTGATGTACTTTTTTAATATCCTTTGCGCGCAATTTTCTTTTCACGTTCCTATGGAGGATAGAGGTAAGGAATGTTATCTCAAATGGTAGAACATTTAAAAATGCTGTGGATTAATAAATTGTGAACGGATTGAAGTATACCGAGTTAAACAATTTAATACTATTGTCGACTAATATGGTTACAAATAAAAAATTTCAACTACTTGCGTAGTACAAAATAATATAGTAAACATCAAATAATTACTATTTTGAGAAAACATGTGGCTAGAATATTTTTTTTCGTGAATTCTGAATCGTACGTTTATTTATTTCCTTTAAAATGTACCCTGATGCTAATGTGGCGCTACCATAGTTTCATGCATTTGGGCGGATACTTTTTCATGTACCTACACAGATGACACTCCTTACCTCAACCGGTCAAGCCTCCATATTTTCACGTCATATTGTTATTGTTAAAACCATGGCTAAATCAATTCAAACGCAACAAACTCAAAGTTAAAACCTTAGGTTAAAAACAGCATTAAAAAAAGTGAAAATCCGAAAAGAAAAAATTTATGCGACGAAGAAGTTTATTTGACGCTAAAAGAATTGACTGAAACCTGAAACTGTTATTAATGCGCAAAGCATTCAGTCATTTCCTCGCTGAGGTGGGATGAAAGATTACGTGTTGCACTCGAGTGCAAAGATTTTTCACCTTGTGCTCTTTTGATTCCTTTGCTACGCTCAGGATTCTAATTTTCTTCACTCGCTGCGCAGTTAACAATCCTTTGCTTGCTCGGTCATTAAAATTGAGCATGCGGTTAAAAAGCAACTTTGCACTCTTGTATAACAAATAACAATTTCTATTGGTACACAACTTTAATTTCATTGTCCATTGCTATTAATTTTTAACCGACTTCAAAATAAGGAGGAGTTTTCTCGTCAGAGACGTCAAACTTAACGTCGACATAAAATAATTCTTAGAGTTATAACAAACAAATACATGCAGATTTGCAAAAAAGTAAATGTAAGCACGTACACCTGAACAATTTGAAATAGGTACGAGTAACCTTTTGATCGTCATATTGCTTTACGTCCTATCATCCTACTAAAACTCGTATTATAAATGCGAAAGTTTGTATGGTTGTTGCTAATGTAACATACATTTCCCATTATCCGCAGACTTTTTTTTTATAGCATAGAGTGACGAGACGAGCAGATCATGTGCCTGATGGTAAGCAACATGCCTGCCACATAACAGCACAGTAACACGCAGCTATTGGAACATGATAGTACAAATCATTACCTAGCACTGCACTGCGCTCGTCACCCAGAGATCTAAGATGTTATGTCTCTAAGCCCTGTAATTTCTCTGGAATCATTGCCCTTCAAACCGGAACACAGTAATGTTTGCACATTACTGCTTGGCGGTAGAATATTTGGCAAAGGTGTGGTACTTCCCCAGGCGGACTCTGCTAAGAGTCCTACCACTACTGCTGATATAAATCTAGAAATAAACAAAATGCACGATTCTACTATCTATTCGGACTGTGCCCAGGAGAGTTTACGAATAAAATCATAAGTATTCAATTAACATGGTCAGTGAACTAACGAGAAATAATAATTAATTGAGTAAGTGATTTATACGGTTTAAGTCATAACATAAACAATGAGTGGATCGCTTACGCACTTTGTAACCAGGATAGTTAATTATTCTGTGTCTGCAGTATACAATGACGTATGCACCATTTCTTTTTGACAGTGTTGCGTGGTCTGGTTGGTTTGGTTGTGGTCACTATGGTCAAGTAGACAGATAATTATGAGGTCATTCTTTAAATAAGTCAATATACTTTGTATATTTATTGTTGTACACAGTACAATAAATACAAAAAGCTTAAAGCTAAAGCTAGTCAAGAAAATGGCAACCTTATCGCCAAGAGCAATCTTTTCCAGACAATTTAAGGGTGAAGAGAGCTGTGAAATAAAGAAGGGGTTAGGATCCTATAGTTTTAGGAAGTAATACGAACCCAATGCGCTGGCCAAGTGGGAGTCGGTGGATATCACATAATGTAGAAATATTTTTTTATTAAACATGTAAATTTGTACATAATTTTTTATTTATTAGAAATGCAACAATTTTGTGGTAATTTAGGAACTACTTATCTAGATTTCGTGTGAAAAGGCGCAAGTTTCTATTGCATTTGTATTTGTGACAGCTTTATCACTGCCTTATGATTTCTATATCAGTTTACATTAGGCATACCTTACTTAAGTTCTCAAACTATCGTCGCATGTATATAGGAAAACAATCTAGTGTCGGACTCAAAAATAATGAAATAATTCGAATACCTTGAGTCACCTCCTAGTAGGCAAATTGTACGCTCACTCTACAAAAAAACCAGGTTCAAAAGTTCCTAGAAAATCAATTGTGACGAACATATTTGTCGAAAGCGATAGTAAGTTAATCACAATAATTTATTCGGTTTTGCTGTTTCAGATATTTGGGGAACAATTATTTAGATAGGCACACAATTTAAGGATGGTTAATGTTACGTAATTTAAATTCTGGAACCGTTTTCAAGTTACCTATGGCTTAAGCGGAAATTAATAATTCACAGTTACGGAATTCAGGCTGACTCATTTATGATACAGATAATCCTTTATCTAGTAAGGCTAATCTCATAAAACATTACGTATTGTATGAAAACAGTTAATGTAGGTCAAGTACGTGTAGATTCACCATGAATTTTAAAAACTGAAGATGACGGAAGAAAAAAAAGCGATGATTAAAAAACCATATAAGTTTTTTTCCCAAGTAACAAAATTATCAAATTTTAAATTTAGTTTTAAAAAGTACTATTTGAACAGACTATTAAGCGAAATCCTATATAACAAACAACACAACACATTTTATGATCACACCTGGGTATTCATTGATAAGGAAGAATTCAATAATCCAGCAAGCTGGACAAATACGGGTTGGTAGCTGACATATTATGTCCTTAAAGGAAGCCTTTCTTGGAACTTGTCCGTTTCTTTACGATATTTTCCTTCACAGTTTAGCCATTATTCTCCGTCCTTAAACTTGTACAAGGACATACAATATGTCTTCGAAAAATAAACTTCCTGTTCCACATATTGGTTTCCTCATGATATTTACAATTATACCTTAAGGATTGGATTCTGCTAATTAAGTTCAACTCATTTTCGTCTATCATTATGAACAAATTCTGAGCAACAACCAACCCTGAAATAGCGGAAAGAAAAATATTTGTTTTGTACAAATACGTAATTTGGACTCATAAGCAGCCCACTAAAAGTTCCCACTACGGGGACTTGGGGCCTTCTCTCATAAGGAAAGAATCAGGTCATAATCCACCACGCTGGTCAAGTGCATGTTGGCGGATGACCTATGACCTCGAGAGATTCTAGGCACATGTTGATTTCCTCACAATGTTTTTCTTTACCGTTTTTTAAGTCAGTGGCAGATGACTTCGAAAAGACAGTGGTGGGCGTGGAATTCAAACCAGGAGCGTCGGATTGGCAGTTGTTGTTCTCCCGACTAGACCAGCCGTAACTTTGGAATCGTCAAAACGTTTTGGACAGCGGATTTTTTTATTCGAGGTCTCGGGACATAAAAATGATCAATTAACACCCCATCGGCTTAGTACTGGTGTTCTGTAACACCTTGTTTTGTGCAAAAAATCTACAATACCTTATTACTATGAGTGTATTTCCTTTCACGTCATCTTTGTAATAAAGTCATGTATAAAGAAGCGAATGAAGTAATTATGGCATGTTTCCTTATACTTCGTTCTATACGAAATTTGTAAACAAAGTTATACGTCACCACGAAATATCTACTGAAAAACCTTATTTAAGTTAATTGCTCCGGAAGCCTAACGGACACGCATTCTCCTTACTATATCACAAATATTTTTTACACAGAGGTCAACTGGTTACTGGTGTAAGAAAACACAAATTAATTTTATTGTTCCTATAGTGTTTTGACTCAAATCTGATTAAAACTTGAAAAAAAGAACTTTACTTTTCAGAATGAACAGAGAATATCTGACGGATTGGAATTTGGAACATTTTGTAAAAATTGGGTTATCTCGAATTTCAATCGAGGTCAAGGTTTGGGTACACTATTAGAAGATACTCGTATAAAACTTAATTACTTTAAACTCATTTATTCAATAAATCAAACAGTTATTGCTGCTAAAGCAATCGTTATGGCAAGTTGCTAATGTTATTGTACAACACGATGTAGTTTAACATTAGGTTTTACAATAAGATGCACATATTTTTGAGGTTGAAATTGTACGTAACCTCAAAAAATACTAAAAATAAAAACCCTATAAATCCCAATTTACCACTTAGTCGCACGATAATGTCGGCTAAAGAATTACACTATTTAAAAAATAAATGTACACCTTCGTTGACTCAAAAACTTTGGCAACGCCCTACCCAAGTATCGATACTGTCTGCCGTATTCCAAATACATATTAGCTTATTTGGCTCAGGTAATTTGTCAGTAAAGATAAATAGGTATATAAACTTTCGACCGCTATGACGTCAAATGATCACAATGAGACTTAATTGAGGTTAAGTCACTTTAGTAATTACAATTGTAGGCATGTTTTTACTGTAATTAGAAAGCTGGCAAAGGCGTGTCCATTACGTAAACATTATTATCAATAGACTTTTTCTTAGAATCTCCCAGTTCCAAATGTGCATGTATGTAAGTATCAAATGAATCATTTGGTGTATGGGCTACGCGCGTGCTTAAATAGCGGGCAAAACCCGACGGGAAGGAAAGGCGTGGCGACTTCCTCCCACGTTACTATTACAACTCCACTAGACTGAACATCTGGCAAGTCACGGTCTAACGTGAATCTATATCTATTCATGTGAAGACGTACAAACGAATCTCAGAAATAATGAAAAGTGTGGTTCATGCTACATATATGCATATGTAGGTAAACTATCCATACGCTAGAGCGCTAGACTAATGACGTCTCAGCTTCGATCAGGAACGTCTCAGTCTCGTATTATACTAATTCAGGGTCTGAGTTCAAGAGTTTAGCTACTCGTTTGTTGTTTTTGCATTTCGTACCAAACCTCGAGGAAGGTTATACCTTATTAAATCTAATCGAATCACATCGAAATGTGTTTTAACTTGAGAACGGAACTTAAATGTTTTCTTATACGGAAGGTTCGTACATTCATTAATAAAATTCCACAGAAATCTAGAAAATTTAAGAAAGCTTGGCGACTATCTTTACACAGTAATCTTAGCCACAGTGTTATATACTCTTTGGTAAGCACCTACATTTCTATATTTGAATTCGTTAAACGTCATACACGACGAATTCAATAAGGATTTCAATATACTACGCGATTTGATAGCTTTTTTGTTCCCGTAAGGCAGTTGTCTCACCGGCAACGAGTAACGAGTAACGAGTAACGAGTAACGAGTAACGAGTAGCGAATAACGAGTAGCGAGTAATGAGTAGCGAGTAACGAGTAGCGCGTAGCGAGTAACGAGTAACGAGTAACGAGTAGCGAGTAACGAGTAGCGAGTAACGAGTAGCGAGTAACGAGTAACGAGTAGCGAGTAATGAGTAGCGAGTAACGAGTAGCGAGTAACGATTAGCGAGTAGCGAGTAACGAGTAGCGAGGAACGAGTAACGAGTAGCGAGTAACGAGTAGCGAGTAAGGAGTAGCGAGTAAAGAGTAGCGAGTAACGAGTAGCGAGTAACGAGTAGCGAGTAACAAGTAGCGAGTAATGAGTAACGAGTAGCGAGTAACGAGTAGCGAGTTACGAGTAGCGAGTTACGAGTAGCGAGTAACGAGTAGCGAGTAACGAGTAGCGAGTAGCGAGTAACGAGTAGCGAGTAGCGAGTAACGAGTAACAAGTAGCGAGTAACGAGTAGCGAGTAACAAGTAGCGAGTAACGAGTTGCGAGTATCGCTGAGCGAGTGTTATCTTTCATAGCTCTTGTCACTCGGCGACAAACTCGTGAAACGAGTGCTCGCCGGCAGTGTGCGAGTGAGGCGAGTTACACAGTTTTTGAATATAAATAAATATTGGTGCACAATTCACACACAACACCATCTGACCCCAAACTAAGCAAAGAATATAAATAGAAACACACATACACATTATAATTAAAATGTAACCCCTAAAACTCTATACAATATACATATATTAAACCGGTAATGTCGCCTACTCTACACATTGGAGTAATGTTTTTCGAGAGCCCTATATTGTAGTCGATTTTAAAACACAAACTTCAATTATTTTTAATCATGTCTATGCATATTTTAACAAAATGTTTGCTTGTATGGTGGTGTAGGTAATTATTGAAACGTCATAATATAGGTAATAGTGACTTGTGACGATACGTAATTATAAGCTAGTGATTAGACAATTTGCCGCATGGCTTGGTACTGAAGTTGTCGTTTTGTTATTGGTGAGTACTTGCGCTATACAATCTACAAATGTACCGAACAAAAGTGTACACATGTTTGAATGTATATATTATAATATGCCTTATGCTAACAATTTGCGTGGATTATAAAGCTCAAGTTCTAGAAATATGGAGTACGTTTTTAGATTTGATTTTCCAATACATAATAATTATCAAAACCAGATTTTACTGGTAGGTGCATACTTGTCTTTTTCAAAAATATATTACATACTCTCACTTTTACTAACTTTCATAAAACTGTGGTAAGGTTTTTTTTGGTATATAGTGATATGACGAGCAGGACATATGCCTGATGGTAAGCAAAATACATACCACATAACAGCACAGTGACATCCAGCTATTCAAACATGATGAGTCGAAATAATTTAATCAGAGCAAAGCTTGGTCATCCAAGCACTGACATTGATATACTTACTTACAAAACAATAATAGCATATCAAATTATTACGTACATATCCTCACAAAGTTATCAAACACACACACACACACAAACACAACACACAAACCAACATCATCATATGTTAGTTCCTTTGCTACTTAACGCACAAAAGTTTACATTGTTATACTGTACATTTAATTAGAATAACAATTGTAATTTAATTAGAATAACACATAGGTAGACCAAATTTTATGCCAGTACCTTTAAACAACCTTTAAACAATTCTGTGACAGAGAATAAAATCGCTAAGCATTTTGTACTCAAAACATATAACCATAATCTATGTATATCTATCAATGCCACTTTTCGTTGTTATTGAACTCCTCCTAAACGGCTGGACCGATTTGAATGATTTTTTTTTGTATACGTTTGGGTAGGGCCTTGTAAGGTTTAGATTCACAAATCAGCCCGGCAGATGGTGCTGCAGTTGATATCTAGGCTATTATTCGAGCGAAGCCGGAGCTAGCCGCTAGTAAAATATAAAACAGTTGGAAGTATATTATTCGTAAGTAGGTTTAATTCCTATTATTTAAAAAAAATGTAGTAGGTAGTACTTACTCAGTCACTTGTTTCCCAGAGTTGTGTAATTAGAATAAACGTGCGTGAAATTGGTTGTAAATCTTTGAGAATGGACAAATGCCAAGGAAGTAATACAAAATCGTTTTCTTAAAATAAAAATGTGATGTCATATGTGATGTGTATGCATTGAAATGTAGATTTTATAATTCTCAGAAAAGAAGTATTTTGTATTTTATTTTTGATTATTTATTCCTTGTTTTTCTTTAGAAAAATACTAAATTTAACTGTAACTTAGATATATTTATTTTAGTGATTTTCTAAGTATCGCAAAACTATATACTATACTATATTTAATTATTTATACAACTGCATTTAGGACTAATTTGCAGATGTGGTTACAAAATAGAAAGTTAAAACTTGAAGTCGGCATGCCACTGCGAATATCGACGACAATACAAAAAAAAGAAACCCGTCTGAGATCCTCTCTTTATTTGAAAATGTTTATATGAGTAACTAGCTGTTACCCGCGACTTCGTCCGCGCAAAATAAATACTAAGGTAACTCAGGCAGTACCTATTTGTTTACCCAGACATTTACGGTTACTAAAACAGATTATAATAAAACAATTGTATACAATTTCATCAAAATCAGTTCAGTTGTTTAGATCTGAAAGCGTAAGATATATTCGGGCCCCATTTCAACAGTTACCCCTTACAGCCCCATATAGTTCGAATTTACGAAATTGATAGAACAAACATTGGTTTGCTTCGTGTCAAGTGTCTATATACAAAGTTTCATGGTTTTATCTTCAACGGTTGGGAACTTCCATATTGACATTCATCCCTCATTTCAACCCCAATTTCACCCCCGTACAGTTTGAAATTACAAAATTGATACAACAAACATTTAATTGCTTCGTGTAAAGTATCTAGACACAAAATTTGATAACTTTAAAAAGACGAATGTTCATACAACCGTTCATCCCTTGTTTCACCCTCTTAGGGGTTGAATTTCGCAAAACCCCGTCTTAGCGAGCGTCTACGTGCTAAATGGGACCTCCATGCAAAATTTCAGATTCCTAGCATTTATAGTTTCTGAGATTCCTTGATGAGTGACCTTTTATATGTCAGTGAGCTTTTATATATACAGATATATGGTCACTGATATTATTATAATATTAAGTACTGATGCCTAAAAAAACGTACCAGTATTTAAATCATATCACAGTGTATGTTTACTAATCTGATAATATTCTGACCAATTTCCGGTCGGACTGATATCCCGTAATGGGAGACTACTATTCAGAATTTCACTTCACGTTCGAATTTTATCAATTGAACCAATATATCCTTAAACATGTTCATGAATGATTGTCATATAAATGAAGTCTGTCTGGTATGGTCCGGCGCATTCGTTTCATTACCACGGTCGAGCGTGCCATACTAAACTTGTTTTTACATATTCAGTTACGTGCGGTCTTTTGCGGCGGAGACACGCACTTTTAACGCAGCAGTGATATTAAGAAGCATCATATCAGGCAATAGTTTCTAAAGTTGTGATAATATTCTGGATAACTGTTCAATTTGGATTAATTGCTGTGAGCATCGTATTTTTTATAGAAACAAGGTGTGTTTATTTTCTTTTTTATGGATGATGTGTCGCGAAATTCTCCCAGTGCCGGAGTTCAATATTTGTGTAGTGGTGAACGATAAACATGTACTTTCCAAATCTCCCTTCTCATTTTTGCATCTTCCGATTTGAGGAAAGCTGATGGTTTGGTTCAGAACCGGTTTCAACGACCTTCTTTTCTCATCAGACAACCATTTAATTGTAATTGTGTTATTCGATGATCAGTTTAGTTATTTAATAGTTACTCTGTTTTATGATGACAAAGAGAGCAATCTGAACTGAATTTATTGTTTTTGATGCAACTACAATTCCAATATTCATAAATATTTCTGTCGAAAACCTGCTTTACGTGTTTATCATACCTACGAAGAGGCACTTCACAACCTGTTGTTGTATTATTTACTATTCAAAATATGGTGATCTCAACTCAATGTCAAAGCAACAAGTCCAGTATAGCCTTTAGAAGAACGATATACCTACTTTATTACTTATTTTTTAATTTATTTTGCAAATAATACCTAGTATGTACACTGTTTATCCGAACGTCAAATATTTTGTCAAGTTATTTATAAAACAAACAGCAAATTAAAATGTTAGAATCGTGCCCAGGATACATGATATGGATACAAATAATTATAAGTTGAAATTTAACATTTTTTAGTCGAAAACAGGATTAGGATGAACACCTGTAGGTAAGCTCAAAGATATGTTACTTACGTTGATACGTTTACTTTGAAATCAATTCTAAAATCGACAATAAAAATAATTGTCAAAACTAACAGAATTTACAAAACGACGCATCTTATTCGACATTCAGTTGCCCTGTAAATGAAGAGCCACACCTTTATACTGATGGCGCCAAAAATTTGGTTTCCGAATACCGGTACGCAACTCTCGAGAAACAATCTTGAGTCTTCCAAAAATAACTCGCTACCAGTGAACAGAACGAGTTAAACTATAACATGTATTTATAGAATATAGATATATATTAGACAAGAATCTACATAAAATAAATACGTCGTAACCACAACCACACAGTTCCGTATTTGTTGTCAAAATTGAAGGTAACTCACTTGAGGTCAATAAAATTTTGATTGGTTTTTGCAGATGAATAAACTCACATTGCTGTTTGGAGTGCTGTTATGTCTGGTAGTGGTAAATGCCAGGCACTTAAAAGACGACAATGGAGAAGATTTTGAAAACGAAGAAGAAACTTTGCGAAGGTCACAGCCCGTTGGACAATCGAGGCATAGAAGAAGACGTTGGCAATCTGGATATGGATACGATTATCCGCCACCAAGCTTTCAGTATCATGAGAGAAGAGATTACGACAGAACCACCCAGGAGTTGCAGCAGATAGCAAAGATTTTAGACGAAATATCAACGTTTTTGCGACGACCGCCGCCGCCACCACCCCCACCGCAGCCTATTTACATTCCTTATCCTATGTATATACCACAAATTTCGGGTGTTTCCTGTAACCCACAAAATGCCACTGGAACAGATGGATCATTACCTTTTCCTAAAAAGAGGATAAACATTAAAGAGATGGACCCCAATCAAAACTGGGGTCTAGTTGTCTCGAACGAAAATGATTACGATGATGGAAGCGACGGTTCTAGGCCGATATCCTTTGATCCGATTGTGCCGAAGCAGATTATGAAAAGACCAACACCAAAAGTAGAGCATGGCAGTATTCAAGGCGCGGTGAGTAAACTTTTTAATAAGCTCTCTGTAATTTCCCTAATTTAAATGAAGAAAACTTTCTCATTTATTCTCTTTACCTCGAAACGGAACAATACTTGTAGCTTGTTATAGGTTTTGTACAGAGATAGGTATGTAATAAGAAAGTTGTACATTCGGTGACCACAATTATTCTAGTAAACCAAAGAGCTCATATCCGAATCTGACAGTCCAACAAACCAATCAATGGATCTTTTATTATCGTACTTAGATTAAAATGCCAAATTTTAGATGTTTTGAGTGAGTCACGTCACAACGACTGAATGGAGTGGGTTAAAATTTGGACCACCATTAGATCATAGCCTGGAATATATAGGGTACCTTCTTTGTATCGCGGGAAAATGGAATAGTAAGGGAACTACGCGGGTAAAACTGCGGGGCGCTGGTAGTATACGATAAAATAATATTTCAGACAGTAGTAATTTGTTTTTATTGTTGTTGTTGTTGTAGTATTGTAATTTATTTATTTGTTAACACTCGCTTGGTTAAACTAGTAGTAATTGTTTCCACTTTCTGATTCTGTATCATCAATTCACAATAGCTCACAGTAAAATAGGTAACAATAATTTACAAAAATATGTGGGACTAGTTATGTGCTAGAGCAAACATGGACTTTGTTCACATAGGATTCTACAAAGACCTACATAAATTATTCTCTAAGAAACTGTGCAGTTTTTAGGGAATAAAATTAGCCTGTTTGTTATTCCTATCCATCTCTAAATCAAATTTTAGCCTGTTCCGTTCAGCGATGTTATTGAGCCACAAATATCCAATCATCCATCAACTTGCACATTTATAATATTCATAGACTATAAGTCTGTACTTGTGTGATATCATAAATTTAATAGTATAGGTATACCTACTACAACATAGGCCGTGTTTCCCAAAATTTACATACTGCAAGTCGACGCCGAACACCAAACAAATTGTCGAATTAATTATTTATTCACCACCCACGTATATTATACTCCATGTTTATTGAAGTAGTTGGTAGCTATTTTGTAGTGAGTCACAAGGTTTTCGATTTATGTAACAATCAATAATTTATGTTTTTGTTCATATTTTCAGGCAAGTACTGTAGCTCCGAATTTCCAGAGTCCACCAGCATTAGGAGTAACAAGCGCTCCCGTTCCGGGAATGTGTAACGCTGCTATCCTGTCTTGCTGTGGTATCTCCCAAGACAAGGCTCAGCAGGGACAATGCTTCAACAACATAGGCTGCAGTACGTCATACGCTAACGGAGAAGCTTGCAGCGCTCAATCAATTCAAAAAGCATTGGATTCCTTCAGAGTCGCATACTCGCCCCTGGCTTGAAATTCATCTCAAGATATTTTAAATAATATCAGTATTCCTTCGCATACATACCTGATTATCTGTTGTAATCTATTTGCCTGCTGGTCAGCGATGTAGAAATTTAAGGTAAATAATTATATACAAATAATATTTGTATTTCAAAATCCCTTGAATCTTGAATTTACGGATAGAAGCCTTAGCATTAAGCGAACTATTTTTTGTAAAACATTGCCATTTAATGACGTGTTTATGTATAACATTAATCTGATATGTTCTGTTGCTTTTTTTTAGATCAGTGCAGTTATATACAGATTTCAAGTGACAAAATAACCAGTCAAAATACCAGACTTATCTTTGAATTCTTAAAGATTGTTTACTGCTTGTATCATAATTTTGAAAGTATGTTATTCTGCATTGATTTGTTATTTCATTATAATACTTGGCAATCTATTTAACGATTTCATAAATTAAAAATAATTACAATTCCTCAGAGGAGTCGTCACCGTATCGGATATTCCTAGTGTAATCATTGAATATTGAACAACACCACCTAAATGTTACCTATATTAAAAAAATGTGTTTTCAACCATTTTATTACATACAGTAAATGTCTTCAAAGATATTAAACAGTTATGTTAACTACGGAGGATTTAAAACAAATTATAGATAACATAAAATTAATTTCTTACAAATACAGATAACTTAGATAGATAATGATTGATCAAACAAACGTCTAAGTTGAAGTCCGATCAATGTTATACGAGTCAATACGTTCGAAGATACTCGTATTTAACAATTTTAACTCTTATTCTACAGATATTGATCGAAATCCTTTAAAATATCACGAATAAAATACATTGTAACGCATTTCGTAAAGTTTTACTGTATCAATTATTATTAAGTGTATTTCCAAACTTTATGTCTGCATGTACTTACTTTTAGGTATTACTGTTTAAAAGTGTTTCCTAGTCTGTACACCTAATTCTAGCGGTAACTAATTAATAAAAAATAAGTCACATTTGTTACTAAATGTCTTAATTCATTGCTTACATTGTATTTCATTTACCTATTTTTTCAAATTTGGTTGTTTTGCCAGTACCTTTCAGCTTTCACTAATTACGGGATATTTTCTTTGGTTTTGAGGTGTAATGAATGTCCAATTTTTCAATGTAGTTTCGTGTTTTTGTCGTGGTGTTGTAAACATTCCGGTTTCAAAGGCAATGATTTTTGAAAAAAGTACGAGACAAAGAGATAAATCATCTTAAATCTCTGGGTGGTGAGCGCATTAAAGTGCATGCATACACTGATATCGTATTGTTTACCATGAACCAAATGTTTTGCTCATACCATAGAATAGATTATATTAAACTCATACCATCACCCCATATAATAAAAAAAGTATAGATAACTTCTAATCAACAAGGGATAAGTTTATTACTAGTATTCCAAGTGTCATAGATGACGTCGACGGTGATTGGTATGCATCAGATCACACATCTGCCAATTACCCACTTATTCAGGGATATACTGAGTTCATGTACTAAACTGCTAAGCAGCTGAATTTATATAAATATAGAGACACGACCAGCAAAACATATGCCCGATGGTAAGTAGCACGTTTGCTCATAATAGCACAGTAGGTAATATGAAGCTATTTGAACACGAAAAGTCAAAATCACTGCTTAGCACTACACTGTTCTCGCCACGCTGAGATATAAGATAATCTCTTCTCTAGTTATTTTGAAAACAGCCCTTCGAACCAGAACACAGTACCTAATGTAAAGTTTTAGTAGTGGTAGGACTCTTGGCAGAGCCCGCCTGGGGAAGTACCACACCTTTGCCAGTTATTCTACCGCCAAGCAGTAATGCGCAAACATTACTGTGTTCCGGTTTGAAGGGCAATGTTTCCAGAGAAATTACAGGGCTTAGAGATACAACATCTTAGGTCTCTGTGTGACCAGCGTAGTGCAGTGCAAGGTAATGATTTGGACTCTTCATGTTCCAATAGCTGGGTGTGACTGTGCTGTTATGTGGCAGGCATGTTGCTTACCATCAGGCACATGTCCTGCTCGTCTAGTCACTCTTTATTTAAAAAAAAAAGTTTAATTTTAAATTGAACTACTTACCAATTTTTTTTTCGCGATTTGAAAACTTGATTTTATCAATAAGTACCTAACGCATCCCGTTAGGCTTAACACAGACATTTTGCTTAACCAAAAATGAAAGAAAAAATTGAATTTTCTGCTAATTTTCATATTACTAAAAATCGTAATAAAAATGGAACATATTTTCTTATGTTTTTTTTCTCTATGTACCTACTTAAATTGAAAGCGAAGTGGAAACTTATGTTAACAGGCTTGAGTTCAATAGATAAGAGAAGTGAGTCAGGTAGTTAAACGACAGTTATCTGTACCGCATCATTCCATTGTGGAAATAGTCTGGGTACGAGGCAATTACTGATACAGTTATAGCATTGTAGTGACGATAATAGGATAGCACCGGTTACCTTTAAATGGGGTCTTGCTCAGCATTAGTCAAGTGAATACTTTTTTTCATCGAGAGTTCTGGAAGGTAGTGAAAGTACGTGAAAATTTTATAAGTTCGCGTGACCGACACGATAATGTAGCGGTGTAGCGTCGGTGCGGTGTCGGAGCATCAGGGTGGGACGTGCGCGTTAGACACTTTTTCGATGGGTGAAATCTGGTGAGTTCATGATTCATTGTCACTGACAATGTACTACAGGCCCGTGAACAAAATTTATGAGTTCTATGAACCACCAGGAGATATAATGTAGGATGATAGAGGTGTATAAAGTAATAATATTCGGCACTATGCCGCCGGCATTTGTAAGCTGTCCAACTGATTGCAGTTGAAGACGGGGGGGTTGCAATACTCGATCATTTCTCCTTGTCGCATGATTTTTGTACGGCGTTGCGGATAATGGATTAGAAGAGGTATTAAAATCGAGGGTTGCAACCTTCTTCGACTTGCACTCAGTTGTACAGCTTACAAATGCATACATAGTGCTTGCATAGTGCTGAATCTTATTATTTTAAACCCTTCTATCATCCTACATAGGTCTCCTGGTGGATTATATTACCCATTAATTTTGTTCCTGTAGTCTGGTCCTGTAGCAGTATATATTTATGTAGCTATACAGGTGACCTATTGTGCAACACTAGAAGGTACTGTTTAATGCTAAAATTCTATTTTTTTTCTAGAAAAATAAGTTTTCATTTGTTACGGGACGAGCAGGACATGTGTCTGATGTTAAGCAATACGGTTACCCTTAACAGTAGGATCATTCTATTGGAATATGAAGAATTCAAATCATTACCTAGCACGGAACTGTGCTCGTCACCCAGAGTTTTAAGATGATTTATCTCCATACCCTGTAGTTACTCTGGAATTATTGCCCCAGGTGATCCCTGCAAAGCCTCCTCCAGTCCTACCACTATTATGTTTCCACTACTAAAGTACTAAACTTATCTACCTACCACAAGCTAAAAAACCACCGCTGCACTATGCCACAATACATGTTTCTACATAATATTTTCTATTATTTAGTCACTAGGTATATACGAACATAAAGTATGTATAAGGCCACCAGACTCTTCAAGAGATGAGGTCATAGCTCGAAATATAGCATTTAAATGAGGAGACTTCTTTAAGTGTCAATTTCAATCACAGTTCATTTACACTTAATCTTTTGGCGTCATCGTCACTTTAGCTGCAATCAACAATTTACTTTAATTAATGGACATATCTATAACGTATATTCATGATAACATATGAACAAAAGATGTAGGCTGTAGGTACTTGAATTTTATAGCAAAAGCATAAGCATATAGGTAGTCCATTAAAGGTTTCCTACAGCTGGGACTAGGGAACTTCTCTCTTAAAGAGAGAGTTAAAGCCATAATCCACGGCACTGCCACAATTCGCATTGGCGGACGAAGAATGTACTCGAAAGATTTTGGGAACATGTCAGTTTCTGCACGATGTTTTTCTTTACCGTTAGAGCAATGGCTGATGAACTTGGACATCTGTATTTGGAAAAATAGTCAGAAGTACAGGCGGGATGCAAACCTACGTTCTCACGAATATGAATCACCACACATTATAGCCACTAACTAGGCCACAGCACTTGTTTTTATACATGAACTAACAGCCCCCCGCGGTTTTATCCGTGTGCTACTTTTTTTTTTAATAAAGAATGACGAGAGTAGCAGGACATCTGCCTGATGGCAAGCAACATGCCTGCCACATAACAGCACAGTGACACGCAGCTATTGGAACATGAACGAGTCCAAATCATTACCTAGCACTGCACTACGCTCGTCACCTAGAGATCTCTAAGTTGTTCTATCTCTAAGCCCTGTAATTTCTCTGGAAGCATTGCCCTTCAAACCGGAACACAGTAATGTTTGCACATTACTGCTTGGCGGTATAATAAAGAATAACTGGCAAAGGTGTGGTTCATCCCCAGGCGGACTCTGCCAAGAGTCCTACCACTACATTACTTGTATGGTGTTTCAAGTAGAATTATGTAACTTTTTTGTTAACTAACAAAACCAAAGACCGCACTTGTTTTAAATATAATATACTTCGACTTGTGAATCATTTTTAATTGGTGTGTTCAGTAAAGTGTATTAAAATACAAACACAAAGATCTTTATTGCTGTTTGCAGGCAAGAAAGTAATAAGTACATACAAAAAAAATATGGTGGTCGAATTGAAAACCTCCTCCTTTTTGGAAGTCGGTTAAAAACATTTTAAAAGTTGACCCATACAAATTGGCCTTTTCGCGTGGCATGCAATATGTCTGACAAAACAATAAAATAAATAATAATATTTACTTAAACATTGAAAATATAGTCGGCTGCTGAAAGTCTGCTTCTTCTTCATGTTCTTTTCATTTCTGGCTTGTATTCGACTATGCTATATATTATGTCAATTTTATGTCAACGTCTTGTGTTTCAGCAGGATGTTGTTTTGGAGTTTGTATCGATCTAAATTACAAGGAAACTTCACTACAATATATACCTAACTAGTTATATATTAAGCAAAACTGACTGATTCAGAAACTTTAGAAAGTCCAGATATAATAAAGATGGTCAAGCCAACTCTCATTTGAAAGTGTCATGCAGCATGCTCATTACTACGCTGAATGGTAAAGTTTAAGAAACACGAAGCATATTTGATTATGACAAAAATTTCTAATGTAAAATCCAATTAATATTAGGATGAAAATTAATGTGGTTATTACACATTTTAAATTAATACACCAACTAATATTATTAAATTATTATGCTTAGACTATGTCAAAGTTTGGATGTTTGTTGCTCAATTGCGTTGAGAGAACGGAACGGATCAAGTTTAAACTTGGAATACAGTTTATATTAATTAGAGTTAGAACATCATCATCATTATATTCTATTAGCTTTTGTTGCGAGAATGTAACGGAGACGGGAAGTACGCGGGTAAAACCGAGGGGTGCTGCTAGTGCCAAATATATATTAAATAATATCAAGACGAAGAGAGCAGTCCATGGTATTTTAGTATTTTGGACGATATTCAAATTGTCAGTTGCACAATGTTTGGACGCCGCATTTAGACTGAATCGACTGATTCCGTCCCCGAGCTCTATGGAGTATAAGAGGAACGCCCTTGAACTGAAAGCGAGTTACATCATTAGCAATAAATAGGTAATACTTACACAATTAATTTTCTCATTCTATATTAAATTAAAAAAATGTTGCGTTACTAATATAAGTTTTTCGTTGTGATAGGAACGATACAATCGTTATTATTTTTTTCTCGTTTGGATAGTGTTCTTAGTCGCATGATTAAAACAAAACATGATTAAGAACACTCATTGCAACCGTACCCACGTGATTGAGCAACAAACATGCAAAATTTGACATCTGTAAAGATAATTGTTACAGTCAAATACTCATATATGATTCGCGTTTCTTTTACATAACCATTTTTTGATTAACCTACCCACCCACCAGAGTCCTCAAACTTATAACACGCCGTCATGTTTGCGTTGGCAAAAAACGATTAGAAACAAGTACCTATACATTACATTATAGGTAAATAAAAACTTGCTTCGAATTTTAGGTGGTACATAAATATGTTTGCAAATACCTCTCTATTATTAGTAGGTGTGTTGTTACCTTGTTACACACCACAGCTAACAAAAAATCTGATGACTTTGGAAGTGTTGAACCGATTTTGATGAAACACTCCCAAAATCAAAATTGGTTCATCCGTTCGGGAGATACGACGCCTCAGACAGACACATACATAGACACGTATAACACGCGAGAAGGTATAAAATCTCTGCTAAATTAAAATACAAGGTTCGAACCAAAAAAATTGCTGTTTACATATACTTAAAATTATTTTAATTTACTTGTCATTGACATTTATACTTTTTATAGGACCATCTGTGAAACAACATCCCAATCTAACTTTTTTTTTCTTTTTAGAATAAAACAAGAGCCCACTTAATGTTATCATCATCTCATCGCTAGAACTGACGACCTTCCGTCACGAGGATAGAGTCAAGGCCATAACTCATAGTAAACCTGGCCAATCGCGAGTTGGCGGATGACATTTATTTTCAAAATAAGTCTCATCTTCAGAATAGGGTGGTCTCTTCACAATGTTTTGCTTCGCGGTTAAAGACAAGGGTGATGAGAAACTCGTTCTTGGAAAAATACTAACCAATTGGTACGAGTACGTAGGGGAGTGGACAAATAAAATACACTGTGCTAGCGAGAGCACATGATGACCGACGCCATTTATAAATCGATTATACTTATGAGTATGTAATTTACACTATACTGTAATTGCATCAACGCCTATCAAACGTGGCAAATATCACGGCTATTGTGCGGTTACGGTGTAATGACCTGCCAAATAATGACGTGATGTGCAAATACGGATTTATTTACTTAAGTACATATTTATATTCAATTTGGTTACTATTCAACACTTATAAATTTATCGCGATAAAAAAAAAATATTGGTGGACAATTCACACACAACACCATCTGACCCCCAAACTAAGCAAAGCTTGTATGGTAAAATGTTGTTGCAGTTGTTGATTCTAGTATTTTCGTTACCTTATAGGATGACAAATTTATAAATTTGTCACACATACAATATACCTTTGAGCTGTGATAAACCACTGCGTGTCTTTCCAAGTGCATGTTTATATCGATGCATTTTTGTACGAGTATATTTAACGCCTGTGCACTCTTTCGACAAAAATAGCTTTCATGTTCCAATGGCTGAATCACACTGTGCAGTTGAAGCAGGCTTATCTTCTTGGGGTGCGTGGCTCGGGAACCTCCACGTGGTGCACCCTGGGCATCACACAACAACTTGCCTCGGTGGCATCTTGTTGTGTGATGGCAAATCCCGGCCGAAGCTGGGAACTTCCACACGCGCTCCTCACCCCCTTGAGCAGTGCGTGTAGAGGTTGGGGAGAGGGACTGGAAGACTTGGGAAGGTTACTCGACTGATGTATCGGCCAAGTAAAATTCCTAAGTCTTCCAGATGAGGGTCCTCCACGAGCACTCTGATTAGCAGAGTGCTCAGTGGAAGGACAAGGGCTGCGAAGCGGCCATTAAGGCGGACCCGGGGCTATCCCTAGCCGCGGTGTTGAGGGTGGATCTCTTGCTGCCGATCATCATTGCCGTGAGAGGTGAGATGAAATGTTTCTCGGCAGTGAGAGGATCTGTGAGTTGGAGGAACGAGCAATAGCGCTCCTCCACTGAGGCGGAAGCGGACACGGGGGCGAGCCTAGAGAGTCGACCCTCTGGGCTCGCGACCCGTCTCTTCAACTTGCCTCGGTGGCGGTTGTTGTGTGATGGCAAATCCCGGCCGGAGCTGGGAACTTCCACATGCGCTGCTCACCCCCTTTGAGCAGGGAGAGGGACTGGAAGACTTGGGAAGGTTACTCGGCTGATATATCAGCCAAGTAAAATTCCTAAGTCTTCCAGATGAGGATCCTCCACGAGCACTCTGATTAGCAGAATACTCAGTGGAAGGACAAGGGCTGCAAAGCGGCCATTGATGCGGAACCGCGGCTATCCCTAGCCGCGGTTTTGAGAGCGGATCTCTCTCTCTGCCGATCCTCATTGCCGTTAGAGGTGAGCAGAAATGTTTCTCGGCAGTGAGAAGACCTGTGAGCTGGAGGAGCGAGCAATAGCGCTCCTTCACTGAGGCGGCAACGGACACGGGGGTGAGCCTAGAGAGTCGACCCCTCTGGGCTCGCGCCCCGTCTCCACCGGAAAGCCTGGGGCGTCGGACGTTTAGAGCCGTCCGGCACCCCACCTAAGGATAGGCCTTCGAGGAGGTGACGCGATTTCTAGAGCCAAATGCGGGGGTACTGACGCAAAGGCGGTGGCAAGGGTCAGGGTCGTTGACGGGAGTGCGAAAAGTGACCCCGCGACCCAGACCCCTGGCCATGCAGGAGAAATCTGTGGGGGTTTTAGTCGGTAGGGGCACCATGTCTGTCGTCGTCACGGTGTCGAGCCCGACATACCTCACCATGTCCCTGCATGATGGGGATACGTAAATGTATTTCCACCACATAAGGCTTATCTTCTTAGCAGGCTCTTATTAGCAAGCGTAGCTTATCATTATCAGGCATATATTCTGCTCTTTCCATCGTCATCCCAAAACAAAATGTGTTTCATAAAAATAAAAACAACAACTCATGAAAATGTTGAATCTTAATCATGAATAGAACGCGTGTGTTATGCTATATAGCCCTGCTTGTGATGTTTAAACATGTTTTGTTGTAGGTAAATAATATATGAATGCCGTATAATACAATCGAACCAAATAATAAAATCAAAAACTTGAGTAATAAAATCTGACATTGTGCTGACAACGGTGACTAATATTTAACCAAAATTTAGTCTAAATTCCCGAAACGTCATTAGTCACTCAGCTAAAATCGTTTCTCGTCATACCTACTAGACGCGGGGAAACGTTTATGTAGGTGTTCCCCACGCAAATTGCTTAGTATACAAGTTGCTACGTTAGTTATAGATAATCTAGACATGACTCTAAATGGACGAACATTGTCTGAAAAGAGTGCGTATGCCATTAATCCCAATGATGTGGGCCTAACCGCAAGGTCAAGGCCGCAGGGCGGCGGTCACGTTGACCGCGTTTTAACAAAGGTTTAGTTTTGACGTACAATACACAACGAATATATTACTATTATATATGGCCCCATGTTTTCGGTTCCATTTCAAGTTTTTCAAATTATGTGCAGTGCTGGAATAGTTAGGTAAGGACATAATGAATTATGGAGCGTTAAATTATAAATATCGAACCTAGTTTATATACCTACAAAAATACATACAAGACGTATATAGGTGACATTTTTTGGTAGGTATTTGAAAATGAAAAGAATAAAAATCATTTATTTACATAAACATGCATATCAGGTAGCTTTTGTTTTATTTTGTAAAATAATGCTGTTTTATTCGTTAAAACTAATTAATTTCAAGTCCAAATCCAATCAGGTATTAGAACCTATAAATCTAGAATTACCGTGATAGATCCTATAACGAATGGCCTCCGTTCAATTACGTGATTGGTAAAACCAGACCGTTTTTAATTGAGGGCAATTTATTTGTGTTGTAAACGTTGAGACAGTTTTTATGCATGTGTAATTACTGGCACTAGACAAATTTTTTGCCTCAAGAAGGCTTACGTTAGACTACCATCTCAATTTTTACCATTATGACAATGGTTTGCAATGGATGGCGTTGCGATCATCGATATAAACCATGGTTTATACAATGCTTTTACAGAAATAATTGTCAGCTAAGAGTAAATTATTCGATTTCAAGATACCAACCAGGGAAATTCCGCATCGGCAACAGACTTCTTTAGCATAGGATTGTAAAATGTAGTAGTAAGATGAATATTTATTCAAACCAATTCGTTCGAGTTTCGGATCGTCAATCAAGACTACTTTTTTACCGTATTTATATGACATTAAAATCAGATCACAGAATATTAATCGACTTTTCAATCTTTTGAAATAGAAATCTTTTAAATATTTGTTGATTTTGAAAGTTTTCAACCAATTCTGTGTTCGATATAATGCTTACTTTTTTAAAAGAAATCTTTTTTAGACATTTTATTGAAGGATAATAAGATGTCAATATTTGGGTTTTCGCTTCTGTCGGCAGTCCTGGAGTGCCACTATTTATTTTTCTCTCAGTGATGAAATCTGAACTCAGCATAGGATCGAGGCAGGTGGCATAGCAAGAGACAATCCTATACCCCACATTGAGAAAGTGAGATAACAAAGTCTGTAGATGACTATATAATTTCTGGCAATAACGTACATACGAGTCATGTATAACATTGTTTGACAAAGGCACGACTTCAATTAATCACTGTTCATAAATATTTGAGGTACTTTGTAGCTTTTAAAATGACCAGTAAACTTAAAAAAAAAAACAACTGCAAACTTATTTAGCAGTGACTTATTTTTATCGTGTTATTTATGAGGGCACTCCAAAGCGAAATGGAAAACGGCTGATTTTAACGTCGAGGCATTTGAAACAGCCCGTCAGTGATTTGTTGGAGTGGTTACCTTTTAGGCAATTAATGCAAATATTTTCTTTCTGAATATTTATTGCAATGAAGCAGATGCGCGATCCCATAAATGTTTTATATGTAAAAGTTTGGACCTTTGTTGCCCATCGTTCGGAACAGCTGAACGGATTTTTTTTATTACCCTACTTAATTTGTAAACTAGTAGGTATCCCTATGCGACTCTATCCGCGTGAAATTTTGAAAATATTTTCTAAATGTTTTCTCACCCTCAATATTTTCGGGATAAAAGTTGGTTAATATGTGGTATTCCAGACTACTACATATCTACATTACTATAAACACCAAATTTCAATTAGTAGTTTTTGTGTGAAAGACTAGCAAACATCCATACATATTCACAAACTTTTGCATTAATACCAATAATATTGGTAAGATAGGATATAAAAGTTTAATGTTAAAAGTATCTAGTTACGTTGGTATATTAATAGATAATCATTGTACATCGTATAGTATTCAATCGTTTGGTTTAGGGAATAAACTGGATTGAAAAAAGTAAATGACCTATTTAAACATGACTCAATCAATGTTTAAGTTTTTCATTAAGTAATTACTAAGAAAAATGCAATATGCAACGACAAACAAATGAATAAGATGAATATGGTTTTCCTACACAATATAAAATTAATTGTACCAACACTTCCTATAAGTTATCAGGGTTACACAGACATCGTATACTAAACCCTAAAGTGACGCTTTGTACTCATTTCAAACGTCTTCTCTGCAACCCCTAAAAATGTATGCCTGATAAATTTTGTTGTTTTATACTAAACAGGCATTTTATACTGAACAGGAAACTAAAAAAAATATAAGTAATTAATTAAGAGAAAACAAGCAGCATCTCCTATCATTTCCGCGTTATTGATAGTTTTTTTAAAGCTGCACACGTTTAACAATTAGTTGAATAAATAAGTAACTTAAATATGGCATTTCGGGATCTAGAATCTGGAGTGCTTATTTTTCTTTATATTATGTACTAAAGTGTTTCTTTACGTCTAATTTAAACATTGTAAATGAAATGAATATTTAAAAGCGCTGAACTTGCATTTTTTTTTAGATAAATTGATAAGACGTTGCCCCTAATTTGTGAGCAAAGTATATTGTCGCCTAGATATTTGAACACTTGAGTTAAATGCGAAAGTTTAAAAGCTATAACGATTTTATAATGAGAACTTTATATAAAATAACTATACACATTAAAAATAAGGTTTAATGACTGGCCTCGTGGCTTAGTGGGTAGTAGCTCTGCCTGCGAAGCCGAGGGTCGTGGGTTCGATCCCCACCCTGTGTAAATATTTGTGTGATGAATTCAAATGTTTGCACTGTGTCTGGGTGTTTCTATGTATTTATTTGTATTTATGTATTTAATGTATGTATTTAAAACTATAATAAGTATTATATCAGCTATTTGTCCGCCATCGTACAAGCTTTGCTTAGTTTGGGGTCAAATAGTGTTGTGTGTGAATTGTCCACCAATATTTAATTATTTATTTATGGTATCCGAAATTCGTCGACTGATTATAGTTATTATACTAAACAATTTGATTACGTGATTATCATAGTTTTTATAAAAACTAACTACGATTCATAATTTCATAAATTAATTGCATTCTAAACTTTTTGTAAAGAACAGCATTATTGTGTGTAAATACGATAATTAGTGTGATCTCTTCATGGCTCATTAGAGTCAAAACGAACATTTTTGTTGCCACATTGCTGGATAAAACACTGAGAAAATAATACAATAGGTCGTATAAGATTAGAACCTGAGATTTAGATAAACTTACCTTATTGCACAAGCTAATCTAGTTACAAAATGCAAAAAGCTGAGCAGAAAGATGTTAACAAGTTGCTAAATCTCTTGCGTTTTGAAAACAATAGTATACAGATAGACGGTACTTACTATTTAGCGAAAGCCTTATCCAGCTGAGGATCTCACGAAAATTGCTTAAATCAGTAGGCGTATTATGAATACAAGAACGTAGTAGCTTAGTGGCTAGAACGCCCGATTTCACAACCGTGAGGCCGTAGGTTTGAATCCCACCTGCAGCTCAGAGTAATTTTTGTTGTCGGCATCAATGGCATAATCGGCGAATAAATATATAGTGAGGAAACCGGCGTGTACCAAGAGACGAACAACTTTTGTGGATATGTGATATCTATCGACTCAAACTTAGCCAGCGTGGTGGATTATAGTATTGACTCGATCTTTATCTTGTGAGAGTAGACCTCGAGTTTCAGCGGTAGGAACATAAAATTGGCTGCTCATGAATATAGGTATTTGATTCGAAGGATATAAAAATAAAAATAATATATTTAA
This sequence comes from Ectropis crepuscularia, assembly GCA_963693475.1. Classification (NCBI taxonomy): domain Eukaryota; kingdom Metazoa; phylum Arthropoda; class Insecta; order Lepidoptera; family Geometridae; genus Ectropis; species Ectropis crepuscularia. Next base: position 13,422,149 of record OY856346.1, read on the forward strand.
TATATGCGATTTTATAAGAACCTATTCGATTCATAAACGCATAGAATAGATAAATAAGAGAAAAGGCTGACTTTTCAAGAGTATATTTTTTATTACGTCCGTTAAGAGCCGTGTTCCAATTGACCATACCATACTTAAAATTCGAACTTGGCCACATTTCATTCCGCGTACTCGTATAAAAGTTTAATTACCGTCGTAATGAAGCGGTAGCGTAGGTATCTCTGGATTTTCTGCTGCATGTTTTTGGGGAACATTTCATACTTAGCAGCAGTGAATTTCTGAATTTCTACCAGTTAGTTTTACACATTCAAAAAAGTCACGACAATGGTTTGGTTGCCAATTTGAAAATGCCAGAACGCCAGTTTCTCCGTTTGCGTGGGTTGTTTCCAAAATTATGCTTTTTACCACCCTTTGTATATAATACACTAGCAGCGCCCCGCTGTGTTTTTTTTTTCTTAATTTAATTAAAAAGTGGCGAGACGAGCAGGACATGTGCCTGGTGGTAAGCAACATGCCTGCCACATAACAGCACAGTGACACACAGCCATTGGATCATGAAGAGTCCAAATCATTACCTAGCACTGCACTGCGCTCGTCACCCAGAGATCTACTAATCTCTCAAATCTCTAAGCCCAGTAATTTCTCTGGAAACATTGCCCTTCAAACAAGAACACAGTAACGCTTACACATTGCTGCTTGGCGGTAGAATAACTGGCAAAGGTGTGGTACGTCCCCAGGCGGACTCTGCTAAGAGTCCTACCACTACAGCCAAGTGTTACCCGCGTAGTTCCCGTTATTTTTTCGGTATAAAAAGGAGCCTATGTGTTCTTCCCGCCTATTATCTATCTGTATTCTAAATTTCAGCCCGATCCGTTCAGACTCCGTTCATGCTCAATCACGTCCTAAATATTAGTGGGATTTAACGCAAATATACATATGTACCTATATTGGTAGTACCTATTCGCGTTGATATAAATGGTAACTAACGTTTATGGATTATGAAGAATGTTTAATGTATTTTTTACAAATAAATATGTGTAGGGATTTTTTTGTTGTGATCCCCAGTAAAAAATGCTAAGTCAAATAAGTTTTAAGTATGGATAATATTATTTATCTGTATGTCTGTGGTGCTATAACTCCTAAAAGCATAAACTGATTTTGATTTAATCTTTTGTTTATAACGTGACTTGATCGAGAAAAGCTGGGACGCCTCCTTAATTTATTTTAAAAGTTCGGGAATTCCAGTCATTGCATTAAGCCGATAAAAGCCGCAAAAAGATTCAATAAGGAAAGTTGAACGGATAATGATATTCAGAAGTTATTCCGATGATGCATACACACCCACTAGGTATTAAAGGACCTCTGAGTGATTCGTCACTCTAATGCGGCACGCGTGGATACGTACTCACAGTTGAGAAGATATGAGATGAACTCTCGGAAGTTGTTTCTCGGAAATGCTGCGCACGTTTAATCGGTACCTTGTGAAGGAAACCATTTACTGCGCAGCCTTTTGCGCACAGCTTGGAGAGTACCTATTTTTCTTTCATTTTAAACCCTAACCTACCTCTTACCTCGTATGTGTCAATTACTCCTCGAAGTGTTATTCTATTAAATCATACAGTCGTTCGACGAAGCCGTCTAGACGGGGCAATCGTTCCGGGGCGTGCGGGGTGAGACGCGGGAAGCCGCGCTCTTGCATTGCCTACATTACAATGTTAGTATTGCAGGAGCGCAGCTCAGGGCTGATAAACTCGGGACCATAGTAGAAGACTAATCTAGATGACAATGCTTAGAATACTTGTTTATTTTTATATTCATTCTTGGCCATAGATACTAGTCCTTCAACCGCGTCTGTCACTGTCCCTATGTTTAAGTAGGTACTAAGTATAAGTATAATAAGTAGGTATTCAATTTAAATGTTATCGTTTTTATTTTTAATTATTCAGTAGTCTTTAAAAGTTATTTTTATTTTAGTTTTTAGTAGGAATAATATATTGTAAATAATACGGGGTATAATACCCCGTTTACATTATGCCAGTCATATATTATTCCATTATTGTTATCCATATTCAAATGTATTCCATATTAAATCGTATATCATATATTATTTCAATTATACATAATTATTCCATCTCATCTCATCGTCTCTACTGAAAAATAAATATTAACATATCACCTAAAATTTGTTTTTAATTAATCTAAAAACTAAAAAAATGTGTGTGCCTGGCACAGCAGAAGTGAAAACTAAAATAAAAATAACTTTTAAAGACTACTGAATAATTAAAAATAAAAACGATAACATTTAAATTGAATATACCTACTTAGTACCTACTTAAACATAGGGACAGTGACAGATGCGGTTGAAGGACTAGTATCTATGGCCAAGAACTGGAATAATGTAAACGGGGTATTATACCCCGTTTACATTATTCCAGTCCAGCGACCGAATCCAGCGCTGGATTGCTTACTGGAATAATGTAAACCGGCACTGGAGTGCACTGGGACTGGATTGATGCATTCCAGTGCCGGTTTCCATTATTCCAGTAAGCAATCCAGCGCTGGATTCGACCGCTGGACTGGAATAATGTAAACGGGGTATTTTATTTTTCAGTAGAGACTTCGTGTTGCGATAAAATCCAGTGCCATTTTCTTCCAGCTGTCTGTTTCTGGGCAGTCTTGGACCGTACCTACTACTCCAGCCACTTTAAGATGTCATCGTGCCATCTTTGGTTTGAACTGCCTGTTTTCCAACATTAACTTTTTGTTTAACAATTGTTTAACAATGATGACCAATGTATCGAATTTGTCTCCACCAACTTACAAGATAGTAACATTTAATTTACTTGCTATAAGCTAAAACATTTTATGACCTTACCGCTAGGAATCGGAGACTTCTCTCACGAGGAGAGAGTGACAGCCATAATCCACCAAGCTAGCCAAATGTCAGTGATACATGATACATGTATTCGAAAAAGTTTTACGTGGTGATGACACATTTGTATATCTGCGTTTAGAATTAATACTCTAAAGGATTTGAACCAACTACCTCACGATTGTAAATCAAACCTTCTCGGTACCTTCTCGGTCACCACGGCTACGGCATTCGTGTATATTGCATGTAATAAATATTTTTATGGTATTAATTTGTTTTTTTTATATATATTTTTAGTTATACTGTATTTACTAGCATAATAATTTCAATTGATAATGAAAATAAACTTATGTTTTAACTGTATAAAGGCTTCGTATAGAAATGTTGTAATATAGCTATTCTTATTTTAGTAAACACGCATAGGGTAGGCTACCAAAATATTTCACAATCTTGTGAGAGCCAGAAATGAAACCGCGCAACACAGCTAGCTTATACCATCCACACGATGATCACGGAACGTTGCGGCTAAATAAAAAAATAAAATAAACATTATCAATACAGGATATCACGCACTTATTAACTTTTCGTGATTTGCGGAACCTTAGCGCTGCTAATACGTTTAATAGCATTTATCTTGCATCTAAATGTAACATATAACATATTAGTTACGTACAAAATACTAGTCGTAAGAACCAGTGACGTCATGCTAAATGAGCTTTATCCGTTTAGTGTAACAAACATCCTGAACAAAATGGTGACGATTATTATCGTATAAACGATTATTAAGATAATACAATTAAATAAAATCAGGAGAATTTTACGAATCAGAGTGTTTCCAAGTGATGACGACACGGTGTGGGGAATGATGTCAGATTTCAAATGAACTTTAAAAAAGCTGTCATAAGATTTAATAGTATATAATATAGGATAACTGGAAATGTTAAACACTCCGGAGAGTAACCTAACCTAACTGTCTTAGCTTTGACATTCCTCTCTATTTTCTTTTCGCTTGAAATTATAGAGACAGGAATAGCAAAACCAAAGCCGATTTAGTTAGGCGGTAGAAGGGCGGTTCTTCCGACTATTTCTGCCACAGACTTGCATGCTAAGGAATTCCTAGAAAACCTTTCCTCCGAAGGTATTTCTGACAAGGAAAAGTTTGAATGTTTCCGGGCTGACCAAACTAAACAAACTTGCCCTTAAACCGCATAGGTAAATAAAACGGTTGGTTTTAAGATTTGCTGATCTCTCGTTAATTTCAATAGAAAATAATGATAGAGATCCAAGCCAAAACAAGATTAATAAGACAGTAGACTCTCCGGTCTACTGATAAATGTGAACTATTTTTACTTTATATACTTATATTACTTATGTATACGCTAACCAACAACAAAATCCCGAAAACCGAACTTAAAAAAACCTACTTCTTAAAAAAAGTAACTTTGAGTCGATCCCATGTATAAAATCCGTATTTTGCTACTTCAAATTCAACAGAACAAAATTGTACAACGCGGTATGCCAATACAGAACGCGGCCCTTTTGGGCTTTTTCTGTGTAACCCTGTAATATGAAAGGGTAAGGCTATGGACGTATGTTTTGTGTACCCCAGTATATTGTAAGAGTAGGATAAATCGTGGATACGTACATAATACATATGTTCTGTGCTACCCTGTATAATTAAAGTGTACCTATTTAAGTTTGAGTAGTGTCCTTAACATTTGTGACTAAGAACTACACACTCTAAAATCTAATTACCAGCAACATTAACCTCTAAAACCAGAAATACAAAGACCTAATCCGATTAGGACTTTTAGTCCAATGACCTATACCAGTGATAATGTCACAAAGGATTTAAAATACGAACAAATGGTGTCTACTATGCGAACCACTAATATTTATCGGAAAACTTAAATATTGTTCGTCACAGTATTCTCATTCACTTAGTATTATTAAAGTGACTATGTTTTATAAGAGTGACGGGAGAGCAAGATATGTGAGCGATAGTAAGCAACCAGACTGCCCATAACCATAGAATAGATATAACATCAAAGTGTCACGCACCTATTTCCACCTGAAAAATTAAAATCACTGTCTAGTACCTACCTAGTATTGAATTATGCTCGTTACTAGGAAACAGATGATTTATCTATTTACCCTGTAGTTTCTCTAGAGACATTGCCCTTCAAACTGGAACACAGTAATGTTTTCATATTACTCTTCAAGACTCCAAGTAGACTTTACAAAGAGTGCTAGCACTAGCACTGCCATTACTTGACCAGAGCGCTCAATATTAATACATATACAAGCTCAACCTAGTTTTTAGTGCTCGAGGTTCAACGTAAATGGCACAGTGATAGACAAAAAAAATAGTTATCTCTTTTTCTAAAATTAAGCTATGATCTCTGAAGAATACATGAATTATTCTCTTAATTAATAATTTTTGTGCAATAAGTCTGTCCCATTTCCCACTAATATTATAAATGTCAATGTTTGGATGTGTGGATGTTTGTTGTTCTAAAAAGTCGGAACGTCTCCATGGATCGGATTGAAATTTGGAACACAGTCAGATTATACATAGCCTGGAATGGAAGCCTTCTATTCCGCGAAAATAACGGAAACGGGAACTACGCGGGAAAACCGCGGGGCGCTGTTAGTTAAGTATCTAAAATTAAAAAAAAAACTCAAAAACTAGAAGATGGCTAACGGCGGTGGGCTGGTCCCATGCTATGAGTGTTTAGGACTATGGAGCGAGGAACCTCTTTACGATGCGCACTGTGTCAAGGATAACTGCCTACTGCATAAAATAAATCATTATTATCCTTACTAGTTTCCAAATGACGTCTTATTACGTCATGGGGAACGCATCGATGACCCGCCATACGATAAAAACAAACGATTTGCGAATGAAGCGCATTAAGACAAGGTTTGTTTTATGTATGAAAATACTTTAGTTTAGATCATTTAGATCTTTAGACTTAAATATACCTCCTACATCCTTACATCTACACTCTTTTTTTTTTTACTTGTATAGGTTTACACTTGACCGCCACCTCGCCTGATGTTAAACGACGATGCGGTCTAGGATGGAGCGTGTTTACCTAGAAAAAACCGATTCACTCTCGATTTGAAGACACAAAGATTGTAACCATCGGGGAAAACCCACTCAGGCAACGTATTCCACAGCCTAGACGTTCTTATCACAAAAATAGAGTCAAATCTCTTCGTTCGTGTCTTTGGAACATCAACCATGAAAGATGTCGCTTTTTAGAGCTACGAGCATTCCGATAGAAAAAAGGACAAGGCCGATAAAAAACCGATAGGCTAGCAATTTTTCGGCGATGTTCAAGACTTTGAAGTCTTTTTCGCACAAGAGTGCCGTTGCCTATGAGCCTTTTGGGACGTCTCTCGATCGATTGCAGATCCTCCAGCTGATGCTTAGCCGATCCATCCCAAAGGTGCGAACAGTACTCCATACAGGAGCGAATCTGTGCACTTACACTGACACTTGTCTTACTTGACTTTTACTTACTGTACACTTGGAGTAAGACTGTGGTGCTGGCCAGTTCGAATCTACGAGTACGATATTTATCAAGATTGTGACTCGCACGGCCTAATGAAGGGAACGTTCCAGTCACAATGGTGAGGTAGTAGTTAGTACCTAGTAGGTTTGAATCCCGCCTGTAACGCTGAATATTTGCCTAAGTGTAAATATTATACAACTATGTCATCGTCTCTTGCTTTAACGGGGAAAGAAAACATCGAAAATAAGAATTGCATCTTTCGAAGACATGCATCATCCACCAACCAGTATGGTGGATCATGGCATTGGCTCTCACTTTATGAGAGAAGAACGTAGAGAGAGGCAGTGTAAGCAAATTTAGTAGCTTTGATATGTGATCTTGACTTTTCACCGAATATACCTTTTAGCACTTTTTTTATAGTATAGAGTGACGAGACGAACAGGACATGTGCCTGATGGTAAGCAACATGCCTGCCACATAACACCTAACAGCACAGTGACACGCAGCTATTGGGAGATGCAGAGTCCAAATCATTACTTAGCACTGTACTGCGCTGTAATTTCTCTGAAAACATTGACCTTCAAACCAGACCACAGTAATGTTTGCACATTACTGCTTGGCGGTAGAATAACTGGCAAAGATGTGGTACTTCCCCAGGCGGACTCTACCAAGAGTCCTGCCACTACTAAATTACTGTGATCGATAAAATAACTAGATGAGTTAGTGGTCAGAGCAATTCCACTAAATATTCAGTAGCTAAAGTACAAGGCTGTGGTTTGAATTTCGATGACCAAAATATTGCGCTTTGGTGTTCTGTCATGGATAGGTTCCTATAAGTCGCCTAACCAGGACGTCTAATGGCAGCTAATCTCAAAAACTCGAAGCAGATGGCGCTAGTGTAGTTGGGGGTCATGCTATCTGTCAAATTGTTTAGTTTCAGATAAATATATGTAGTATTTACATTCTCTTTGATAAATATTATTGTGGTTATTGTGTTTTCGTGCATAGAAGGACTTATTGAATAGAAATAAAATGCCTCAGTGTTGTGTTGTGCCTTTGTGCTCATCTAGAGTATCAGGGCATAGGTTTCCAAGAGATGAACAGTTGAGGAAAAAATGGATTATAGCTATAAGAAGAGATAAATACATGCCGACAATAAACTCCCGTGTTTGCAATCTTCATTTTATTCAGTCGGACTATGTGATGCCCCTGGACTCTGTTGTTGAAAATCGTAAGTATTGTGAGCATAATTTAATAAAAATAATCCAAATCTATATACCTATATAAAAGGCAAAGGTGATTGACTGATAGATCAACGCACAGCCCAAACCGTAAGAGCATCGATTTCTCATGTAATAATGGCCAAATATAATGGAAGTTATGTTTTTAAGTTTGGATGGAAGTTTTACATAAACGCATTGAATAAACCATAACAATTATATATATTTAAGTTATTATTCTACAGTCGTGGTAACTATCAAAGTGGGAACCTGCCATAAGAAACTTACAAAACGCAAGCGAAGCCACGGGTTAAAGCTAGTACTTACATAAAACAATATCATTTCTATTTTATAACCCCAATTTTATATTCTGTTTATCTTATAGCTAAACCTAGACTCAAGAAGGATGCTGTGCCTAGCCAGTTTAAATGGACTAAAAAGCCACGAGTAGCAGCACTGCAGAGACAACAACGTGTGACAAAGCGATCAGTCTTAAAGGAATCTTTAGAAATGTCACCTGAATTTAATTCAACAATCCCAATCATACCAGAACCTTGCAATGAAATTGAAATACCGATGGATCCAATGGCATCTTATCAGTTTGAAGAGGTACAGAAATGTGATGCATCAACTATGACAAGCACGTTGCTTACTTCATTTTGTATTGAAAATTTGCAATCCGAGTCCAAAATGGATGAACTAAAATTTTATACCGGATTTGATTGTTATGAACACTTTTGGCTCGTATTTAATATTTTAGGGCCTGCGGTAAATCATCTCTTATATTATCCATCAGGATGCAAGATGAGTGTTCGTGTTTTGAATCCAGCCAATGAATTTTTACTTACCATTGTAAAGTTAAGGCGCAATATGATAAATAAAGAACTGGCATTTAAATTTGATATCAGTGAGGCATTAGTTAGCCGTATATTTATAACTTGGATCAATTTTCTGTACTGTCAGTTTAAAGAACTTAACATTTGGGTACCTCTTAAAGTTGCTAGACAAAATGCTAAGTTCAAAGGCCGTGAATGCACTAGCACGGTCATTATTGATTGTACTGAGATCAAAATAGATCAACCCAAAAACCCAGTAGCTCAGCAACTTACTTATTCAACATACAAATCTTGTAATACATTAAAAGTATTGGTTGGTATGTCAAGTACTGGTAACATAACTTTTGTTTCTGATAGTTATGGAGGGTCCATCAGTGACAGATGTTTGTTTGAAAAATGTGGTTTGTCTAACATACTTGAGAAAGATGATATTGTACTGGCAGATAGAGGTTTTCAGATTCAAGATATTCTAGCCTCTAGAAATGTAACTGTCAATATTCCAGAGTTTCTAAAAAAGAAGTCTGGCCAACTTGAGCCTGAGCAGCTATACCGTTCAAAAATATTGTCTTCAAACAGAATACATGTTGAAAGGATTATTGGTTTAGGCAAAACATATAAGATTCTTAAGTATTTATCTAGTAATTTAGTACCTTTAGGAAGTAGAATAATATTTGTCTGCTTTATGCTAGCTAACTTTCGTAGCAACATAATGGATGGTGGTAACAAAAAATAAAATACTATACTGTAATTTCAATTTGTCTTTTATTATAATTTAAAAGTATGCATGCATCCGACATGGCCAAAGATGGCCTCATGGCCTCTCAGTCTAAGTAGTTACAAGTAGAGACGAACTTCTTAGCATTCCATGGATTCCATGGACTTCTACAGCATATAAATTAACTACATAGCCATTTTTTGTTAATTCGTTTTGAAGGTCGTAATACTTATTTTGTTTCATCGCGTGGTCTTTAGGTATATTAGTTTCCCACGGTACGGTAAGTTCTACCAGGACTATGCGTTTCGTAGCCCTAGAAAAAAGGAAAATGTCCGGTCTGGATGACGAAACACCCACATCCTCTGGGATTTTATAGTGCTTTTCATATGTGTCCATTAAAATAGTCCAATCAGGTGCTAAACCCAGGATTGAGTAAGGCTTGTTCTTGGAGTTTGAAGTTGAACCCTCTTTTACAAAGTTAATTTGTCTTTTGTTTGTGTTTGTTTTGTTAGTAATCAGCAATGAAATCATGTGTTATAAAATTTATTAACTAATGCCGGACACAGATATTTTTCAAAAAAATCTTTAGCTTTTGGAAGTATTACATTATTGATTACATCATAATTTTTAACGACAGAAATACATTTATAATCTTTAGTAGTCCAAATTACAAAATCACAGAACTCACATCCACTGACATACATTTGAGTTTGTACTTGGAAGTAATAATTAGAATTACTTTTCAAACCAAGTTCATTGTTTTGCATTTCCAAATATGGTAAGGTATCAGGACCTATTATCGAATCCTTTATTGAAAAGGGACATTTTACTTCCAAAACAGTTAATGACTGCACAAGGCCATCAGGAGATGCAGCTAAGTAAGGGTGGTTTAATGAGATGAAAAGTCCACACCTTACAACAGGATTAGTTGTTGCCTCCTCATAGGCATGAATAGCCTTTTCCTCATTTTGTTTTCCCCAGTTAGTTGCAGCAGAGTGGAAAGGTTTAGGATGAATAATAGAATTCACGAATGATTCCATGTTCTTCCTGTCCGTCATGTGAACCACAGTACCAACATTGGATGCTGTTAATCGCATAGACCGTTCTTGAAACCAGGTGACACTATTACTCTGAGCTCGTGTTGTTTCTTCTATTCTCTGGATATCATTTGCATTGACCTACGAAATAATAAATAAAATTAAAATACCTACATTATTCAACACAATAAATTCCACTGGGTCAAAGTGAAATCAACAGTTAATGTTTGCACCCGTATGACATAGGATAAGAAAATAAATTATTGGACTGATGTGGATGTCATGTATGCATGTTAAATAAAGTAATAAAAATTACTTTTCAACTACTGTTTGTTGTCATTGGGATACAGAAGAGTTCAAGCATAAAAGATGTTGACTAAAAGAAAAACACAAAATATTTACCTGAATGCGATTGTACACCATTTGTTGCAAGATACTAATAGATAAGTAGTCGTGATCATGAGCAATGTCTATAACAGAAGCTACATTAAAAACTCCATTGATACACAAACTTCTCTTCTTACTCGAAGTGTAGTTTATAACATGGTTTCGCACATTGTCATTAAAGGCAGGCATATTTCTAAATTCCAATGGTCTTGGATCATAGCATACATTTCCTCTTTGTTTTTTCTGCATATTGTGCTGAGGAATATTAAAGCTTATCTGGTGTGCTTTTTTCGGAGAAATATCAAACCTCCTTTTATTAGGCATATGCCAAACTTGTGCACGATCAGTGCATGTATCTTTAATGCACAATTTCCCCTGCTCTTTCAGGTTTAATAATGCGTAGCAAACAACGGCAACATGTTTACATACTGCTCTATTGCCCTTGCCAGCAATGCATTCGCACGAACTTTCGACAATGCTTCCATCCATTGAGACAACAAGTTTCACATAATATGTCAATGATTTTGTCATTTCACTCTTGACTTGGGCGCGATAAAAATTATAACATTCATTTTTCGATTCAAGAACAGCTAGCAAAAAAAAATGTTTCATCATACTGTAGCCTTTTCTATGTACAGCTGCGCACATACTCATACCTTCTTTGAGCTTGTATACACTAAGAAAGTGATTATTTATGTGAACAATGTCAATCGGAGGTACTCTTGATGCTGATTCTTGAAGAGTGGTAAATTCCTCATTTTGGGGCCAAAGAATGTTTGACGGTAATTCTGTTATTATAGGACTCTCCGGAATATTAAATTGAAAATTATTATTTCGGTCGTAGGCAGCCAGTCTGGAATAAAAAATCAAATTGTTCATTTAGTCTTGGTTAGAGAATAAAATCGTTAATAAACCAACAACTAAAATCTTTAAGGTTATAGTTTAAATACTGGTGAATTATTATGGTTTACCTTTCGATGAGGTCTGCCTTTTTGCCAACTATTCTTGCATTTCTTCTCCTTAATTCGTTTTTTAATTCAACTACACTCAAAGTGCCATATTTTTCTGCCATTTCTCACTAATTGCATAGGTAACGTTAAAACACCATACACGCAGTATAGAGCTGTCAAACCGATATGACCTCCAACAACACTAGCGCCCCCAAGCGGGAGTAACGGCGGACATACCCGCCATTCAACGAAAACGTAATTTCGAAAAAAAACTCGCGATTTTCCAACTCCGATTCTACTTCGATCCGTCGTTTTGCCCGTTTAAATAGTTTAAGCTTACTCTAATTAGAGTATGCCTAGAACATTAAAACGTCAAACAATGTTGTATCAGACGAAACGAAGTAGAACGAGAGAAGGAAAGTCGCGAGTTTTTTTTCGAAATTTCGTTTTCGTAGAAACAGAGTAGACGTCTTGCTTCGGCCGTCATTAAGTACAGTAGATATTGAAAACACAGTTTGTATGTTATACCAGTAACGTGTCTGTTTCACCTGCTTTCATAAAGACATTTTGAAAGGAACACAGGAAAGCGCCTTTGTTTCCTTCAAAGAACACCGAGCACCACATGTAACATTGCCATGTCCAATCGTGTAGGAGACGTAGCCTTAATCGAAGACGCAGATTGCGTTCCGAATACCTACTTCAATATCCCTACGCAATATCCCTATCAATTTGCCGTCAGATGCCCTTAAAGGGTTCCTTATTATGGAACGAAATTAGAACATCCACTTGAGATAAAGCTATTGGATTTCTTCCCTCGCTTATGAAATTAGCTTGCCTATGCATCTTCTCCGAGAGATTTAATTTGAAATATATTGAACGAAAATGTGTTTAATATGAATTCATTTTAGAAATATAAAAAAGATTACGCGTAGAGAATAAAAATCCAGCACAGTAGTAAAATTACTGGGGTGGTTTGGTTCATAAATCATTTGCGGAATTGATGGGACGGTTTTCAAAAATCAATAACGTTTTACTCGTAAACGAAGTTTACTTTGATGACTTCACGTTTGATCAATAATTTGCTAGTTGGTAGGAAGGAACGAGGAAGTAATAATATGCAGAAAGCAGTGAAAGTTGAGTGGGAAGAATGCTTTACAAGAAAGCAGATGAAGGTATGGTTGCAACCTGCTCTATAGACGAGGTGGTCTGGTGGTCTAGTGGCTAGAAGGTCCGATTGCTCAATATTTCTATATTGAGCAATTCAATTGAGTCGTAGATTCAAATACTGATTAGTTTTTATCCAAGTTCTGATGTACGTGTGTCTTTCTCATTGGCTTTAATGGAGAAATAAAACATCGTGGGGACGTGCATCATCTGTCAACCAGCCTTGATTTTATACCTGTGAGAAAAAGCCGTGAGTCCCAGCTGTGAGAACATGAAGTAGTTTGCTTATGCTCATACTAGAGCCTGTACAACAATATTTTTAATGCAAATCTATTTAGTTTGTATTTTCACTTATTTTGTCGGTGAAGATAAATTTGTGACAACACATGCTTTTCGAGGAAAAGAGAGTTAATCACATTAAAGTGAAAGTCCTTCAACCCATAATAGACCTGCTTGGTGGACGATAACGATCTATATCACTTTTGAGAGCAGTGGTAGGACCAAAATAGCTAGACGTGGTTAGAACGGATATAGGGATAATCCAATCAAAGATACTACTGGTCGTCGAGTTGAAAGCCCATTTTGACGATTTCAGACTTACCCTTACAATTCAATACAACAACAGCTATTGGCGACATTTTAGACTACCGGCCGCACTATTAAAAGGTCACAAAACAGCAGATATACATAAATTATAGTAAACCTAAAACTATTGATATATTAAAAATACTATTACTATTTTCATGTGTTTTTAATGCTTAGAGCGATCTCTACTAGAAAATTGTGACATTTCCCCCAACTCCCTCCCTGCCTCTAATTCGAAGATGATGAGTGCAACGCGTCTCTATTGGCTTAGTTGGGTTTTATTATAATTTTCTTATACCTAGAACCAAGCAGTAGAATATACCTGAGTGTGTCTTTCCTTGTGGGCACAATCCGGGTGTTTTCAAATCGAGAGTGAATCGGTTTCTTCGAAGGAAGAGCTCTTCAATTTAGACCGCATCGTCACTTTTCATAAGGCATAATGAAAGACGAACGGCGACTTGGCTTTGATAAAAAACAGGCACAGCATAACTACAAAATGTAAGCTTAACTTTTGTAGGTTGTGTCTATACGTTGAGTATAAAAGTAATTTCAAATATTGTCACGTCTAGAATTTATCAACTAAAATCAGCGAAATAGTGAAAACTCGAACCAGTTTGTCGTTGGAACCAACTAGTTTTAGTAAAACGAACAGACTTTACATAGTGACTCATTTCGAAAAGCGCATATTTTAGAACTGCCAACTTCGTATTTGAACGACGCACCTCGTACAGTAAAAGAGTACGTAGGTAGTCGAAAATAATATTTGGTGAAATTTATAACCACAAAAATGAATTTTCGTACTTTCCTCTAAATGAAAGGTAAAGAGAGAAGAGTTCTAAGTAAGGTCTTTTCTCTCCAATAGAACAACATATAGGATGAAATAATACCTCTGTTTAAATTATTGTAATCTATCAACTAAGAAAACAACGCAGAAGTGTAAAATTAACATTGTTCCACAAATCAACATGAAAATGGCAGTTTCTATGGAAACGATGAAATGGAATAGGCTATGGAATGGGTTGTCTGAACCATAGGAAAAACCCCACGTTTTCCGATGGTTACAATCATGATACGGTTTCTTCTAGGAAAGCATTAAGCACGCTCTATCATAAACCAACCGCATCGTAGCTTAACTTCAGTCGAGTTGGCGATATAGCGTAGGTGTATAATTAAAAAAAAATCTAAGAAATCAAAGTAATGTTTAACTTATGTTAAGTTTTCTCACAAGACTTCTTGTTGAGAAATAAATTCTTGAACCAGAAAAAATGTTCTGCTATTGTCTACTTTCGTTTGTAAATGGATACTTTAAAAAGCGTAGTTGGTGAAAGTTTACATCTTTAAGTACTTAAAGATGTAAAAGTCAGAAATTTGGGTAAAACCTACAATGTTTTCTCTCTTTACCTTACAATCTCAATTTACCTTATGTGTTACAACTATGTCTAAACATATTTTAAATCCCGGATATTTATTTTAAACTTTGTACCATTTTTTACGTAAATTGAGCTGACGGATGAGTTTGAAATTTCAGAAACTTTTAGTTTATATGGAGAAGGACAAAAATGAATTTTGAAGTGAAAACTTCTTTTGGCGCGCCTAGACAGAGTTTTCGTGGGGTGTGAATTGAATTCTAGCGTCACGCTCGAGTATGATAAGAAATCTTGGGGTAAGCTCGGGACCATGGCCATTGGCCATCTAGAAATGCGTCAGCCAATGGGAAATGCTGAAAGGGCGTGGCCTGGCATCATAGCATGGTGCCAGGATCTAAATGCTCACGCATTTCTAGATGGCCATACCATGATGCGCAGGCCACGCCCTCCGGTTACACCCGTGTAGTTTTCGAAGTAAGCTATCAAATTCTGAGTTATAAATTTTCACTTCTATCGGCAGGTCCTATGACTGCCATTTTTTTTTTAATTGTGACATTGAATCAATGAAAACACATTAGACACGCTACCAAACTACCATGTGTAGAATACACGCGCGTATAATTACTACTATTACTAAATTATTAATCTAAATAATAATCTTCTGTCTATTGTTAAGCTATGTGGTCATTATTGAGAATTGATCAAAATTTACGGTAAAATTTCGACCATTTTTCGTCTGCAACAACATCAGCATAAGCAGCCCACTAAATATTCCCACAGCTGGTACTCGGGGCCTTCTCTCGCATGAGGGAGTCAAGGCCATAATCCACCACGCTGGCCCAGTGCGGTTGGTGGATAACTAGTAGACTTTTCGTCTACTAGTTAATGAGACGAACTTCTTAGCATTCCATGGATTCATCGTGCGGGTGCCGGATCCATCGTGTGTCAGAGAGAGAAATCTCGAGTAGACCCCAAGACTTGTGACTCGGGCGTAGGTTTAAAAGGGGCCCGTTAGTGACGTACGTCAAAACTCACCTTCACTACTCGTATTTCTCTCCCTGCCCAGCCAAATCCGATATGATCCTACTAGTGCAGCTTTAGATACCTACTCGTTCTAGTATAGAACTTACTGCACTTCTGGACAAGCCAAGGTCTTTAAGCAGGTTATAGAGAGATTTAGCTGGTATACCTCTCGCTCCTACTTCTACAGCGTATAAATTACAAGATAATAATTATTTCGAAAAGCACCCGCATGTTATCGGGACATAAATTAAGGGTTTTCATCGTTATTGAATTATTTTGTGTGAACCAATATCGACTAAGATTTATCTTGAAGCCATTTGATGTTTTAAATTAGTAAATTGTAAGCCGTAAAATAAATTGCAACGTAAATTAATGTCATAATTATGTTCATTCATTAGATTAATGCATCGATTGACGTTATTTGATTTTTCCAACTCATGTCCATCAATTAACCGACTTTTAAAAAAGAGATCATTCCTTCCACTTGACTGTACAATGTTTTGGTCAATTTGGTACTAAGTACTTCAATATTACTGGCATTTTGTTTTTGAAATATACTTACCTGTAGTATAGCACTACTTCCAATAAATTGAAATATATTTTTAAAGGTCACTTAGCTATTTAATAACAAATTAAATCATCCTAGTTTAGTTTAAATATTGTAAGTCACCTTTAGACAACATCATATTTAATTATGGTAGTAATCTTTATCTACAAAGCTGTTATCATTGTTTTTTTTCAGAAACATGATAGTCTCCATATAAATACGTAGGTACAATATCTAGTGGCTACCTTTTAACAATAATCTCAGCTTATAAGTAAAGAGTGACAAGACGAGTAGGTCATGTGCCTGATGGTAAGCCCATGCCTGCCCATAATAACACAGTGATACGCACCTATTAGAACAAGAAGAGTCCAAACCGGAACAAAGTAAAATTTGGGCATTCTTGCTTGGTATGGCAACTGGCAGAGGCGTGATATGTATCACGCCTCCAGGCGGACCCTGCATAGAATCCTACCTCACCAATCCTACCTACGATTATATTGGGTATATTTCGACAAATTATTAATTGACATTTCACCTTTAAGCTGTTTTATTTGACTTCTTAATAGATACGTTGATAAGATTAGTACTGATATGATTACCCATTTATAACCCATACTGAAATTGTATTTCCGCACTTGAAAATAAAATGTAGTTCTAGCAGTACGAAAATAAACAAACAAAGCAACTTGCAATGTTCGTAACCTACTGCCTCGAATTCGATAAGGTTAATGATCTGTTCGATTAATCTCATATTAAATAAATATTACCTAATTCTGAACCAAAGTCATCAAATAAACTTGAACCCGGTGCGATTCGAAAGTAGCAACTAGCAACTAACGGTGCTACAATACCCGTCCTGTATTCACGAGAAATCGTGCTAAAATGTACTTTAATGTGTACGTAATAAAGGTGTGATATACATAGGTAGTTTAGCAGAAGTGATGGGAACAACATCACGGAACGTATAAACAACTTTAGTTAGGTCCGAAGTGTCAGTCGAGAATCTCCGCCGTGAGTGCATGTGCGATCGTCTAATATAAAGGAAAGGTGAATTAAAAATCACACGTGTTTATGAGAAAAACAAAAACATAAATCCGACCGTGATTTATTGTGATTATCTGTGATTTTGGAGGATTTATACTACAAAGGTGAGATTATAATAGCTGTTCAAAATAAATAAAAATGTTATTTCTAATGTTAATCCCTAATTTGTTCGAATATAATAAATTATAATATTGTCATAAACAATAAATTCGATAACGTTACGAAAAATAAATTTAAATCTTTACTCGAATAATAAACCAAGACAGAAATAAGAAGGAAACAATAACTAATATCCTCAGCCACAAAAGTAATTACTTTGTACAAATGTATATAATCAATAGCTTCGATACGTTTTAAAGCTGGATAATAAAATAAGTCGAACATGATGTACACAAAGTCAAACGAAGGTAACATGAGAAAACGTAAAGAACCGTAACATATTTTTTTTTCTAGCTGTTGCTAGCTAGCTGTTGTTGTGTATTATATGTATAACTTAATTTCACTGTTAGAGCTCCGGAGCCACATCTCTTTGGCTCTCATTTGGAATAGGTATCTAGTATTTATCCTGATTGTACACTTTTATTTTACGAAAATCTTTTACCGTCTCTTTTTATTCCGCAAAATGTCTGTTCCTGTGAATGAGCGGGAGTAACTACATATGAGGCCCAGTTTATCAAACATATAATAATAAAACAAATATATTTAAATAACGAACAGATAAAGCCGTCATCATGCTATGCACGTTTTTGTCTAGAAGTGTGGTTACAATGTTGGATTAATCATCTAGCCTAGATGTCTAGATAATATTATCCCTTCTTCGATCTACGGATAAATCAGTTAAAGAGTGACGAGACAAACAGGACATTGTGCCTGGTGGTAAGCAACATGCCTGCCACATAACAGAACAGTGACACGCAGTTATTGGAACCTGACGAGTCCAAGTCATTACCTAGCACTGCACTGCACTGCGCTCGTCACCCAGAGATCTAAGATGTTATATCTCTAGGCCCTGTAATTTCTCTGGAAACATTACCCTTCAAACCGGAACACATTAATGTTTGCACATTACTGCGGCAGAATAACTGGCAAAGGTGTGGTACTTCTCCAGGCGGACTCTGCTGAGAGTCCTACCACTACAACAGTTCTACACAACAGATGTGTGTAGTTTAAGTATTTAGTACAGTAACAGTTTTGCTTATTAAAACACTGTCTGAAAAAATAAAACGAAACAAATACAAGTACAGTAAAATTAAAAAATACTACGTAATATTTTCTCATTTTAAATCAAACGTATGTTTCCAACTAAAGCAAATACCCATTTCATGCGTCTAAAATTCCTACAGAAGCTAACAAAAGAGTTGATAAGTTTGAAACGGCTGGACCGACATTTTTAAAACAGCTAGGAACACTCCCGATTAGTACAACCTTTCTAACAAAAAAATCAAAACCGACTCATCCATAGCTATGATGCCACTGACACACACACACACAGAGAGAGAGAGAGAGAGAGATACCTACGTCAAAATTAATTAAATTAAAACTCCCCGTCGTTTTTGCGTCGGGAGCTCGGGAGTGCAATTCCTATGAAGTTTTCTTAATACCGTATTATTGACAAAAGGCCACCGATAATATCAATGATTATTATTTTGAAGTAATCTAATAGAGAATGTCATTTCCTCAATCTAATCAAGGTCACAATAATTGTTTTATGTAAACAGTACGGGAACAGTAGCATTCTACATATAATTGCTTAAAAATAGCCTTCAATAAGCGACGGTTATCTTCAATCTTAATTACTTTACCATTGCTGAAAATTCTAATGGTATACTATTGTAGTCGTAAATAGTCTTCTAAGCATTCAATTCCGATTTCATAATCGTTCAAAACCTTCACGGTTAAACATGCATTTGAATAAGTGAAGTATTGGAATCTTCACTAGTACAATTATTAATTGCGGGATATTTGGCGTGGATATGTCATCGTTAAATTGTAAATACCGTTAAATTATAATCTAACGTCATTAAATTATAAACTAACCTAACCTAATCTACCGTAACATTATAATCTCCAGCATTTTTATTGCAATCTAATAGATTAGATCTGAAATAAACAAGGACGTTTAAACGTCCTTGGAAATAAATAAATAAATTTGTCTGAAATAACACTTTAAATAAAACTGGCCAAATGCGAGTCGGACACGTGTAGTTATGTATCTAAATAAAACCGGCCAAGTGCGAGTGGGACTCCCGCATGAAGGGTTCCGTACCATTGGCAAATAAACGGTGAAAATCTCTTTGGCTTTATTCGAAATTTCTTATACATACATCGCAATTTCCGTAGACAGGCAAAATTTTAAATTAGAATATTGATTTTTGGCTCATGATTCTGACTATGAATTCGATATCACGTTCTATTTTTACTAGTGGCGCCATCTAATTTATTTGGAACGGACTAATCGAGCAAAAATTAAGTTTTTTGTAGGGGAGCCCCCCTTAAATAATGTTTTTATTTTGTTTTTGGTATTTGTTGTTATAGCGGCAATAGAAAAACATCATCTTTGAAAATTTCAACTGTCTATCACCGTTCTTGAGATACAGCCTGGTGACAGACGGACGGACGGACAGCCAAGTCTCAGTAATAGGGTTCCGTTTTTACCCTTTGGGTACGGAACCCTAAAAACGGCCAAACACGTGTAGTTACATAATATATCTAAAAAAAAATTTGCAATTTTACAGTAACTGAAATAAGGAAGAGCGTGTCCCTTTTACCACGATATTTGTGTGGCAACTTCTGCTTTCAGGAGATGATATCGTGAGCATGGCGAGTGAAACTACAGAGAAATATCGGACTCGCTCTACCATTTAACCACAGTCATATATATATGTGTAGTGAATAACCGTGATTACTTAAAACAAAGTTTGTTGTAATCTTCGATTGTAAAGGTTAATTTTATAAAGTATAAACTGTAAAAAATTAAATCCATGTGGGAAACAGTTTATTCATTATGTAAATGTATCATAGCACTGTTTTTTTACGACAAAATATTAAATTATTGTGTCATTTATTGTGCAACTAGATGTTGTTTGGGGACCACTGAAAGTTGAGCTGTGAATGTCACGGTCTTCGACGCCCTTGGTGCCAAGTTTCATAGTTAACAATACTAAATATAATAAAATTAGATAGCATGGAATTTACGAA
The DNA here is from genome assembly GCA_963693475.1 of Ectropis crepuscularia. NCBI lineage: Eukaryota > Metazoa > Arthropoda > Insecta > Lepidoptera > Geometridae > Ectropis > Ectropis crepuscularia. Next base: position 13,442,615 of record OY856346.1, read on the forward strand.
AGTGCTGCTCTAAAAATGGCAATGCTTTTTGGCAGCGCTATCAAAAATTCTTTATAATAGACGATACGAAACCTTGTACAGTAAACTGCTAAAGTTTGTATTGAATTGCGTTACCGGAGTGATATAATTCTAAATGACCTTACCAATTCTTTGATGGTTATTAGATACTATAACCATAAAATAGACTATAATATGCTATAGGTAATAATTGTACCGCTGCCAATATTCTGGCTCCAGAGGTCATGCATAAGGACAGAGCGGCCAATGAACAACTGACAATAGACCTTGTTAAGATCAGTTTTAAGGACACATTTTACTTTTCTAATTATATTATACTATCTACTCGTTCCAGCTTCGTTCGGATGTTGTCATATAAAGACTATTGATCGAAATAAAAGCTATACTATCCGTCATCCGGATCAAACTGCACACGGTGTGCAAATTTGATTAAAATCGGTTAAGTAGTTTAGGAGTTTATTGCGGACAAACAACGTAATGTGAAATTTATATATATTAAAAAGATTACATATGTCTAAAGCATTCGTCCGGCGGATTAAAGCGTTGCCCTGAAACACTTACGAAATAATTAAATTGAAATTTGACTTCAGTACCTACTAAGATACCTTTAATCATAATCTTTATTCGCGTTTATGGGTACATAAAATAGATGTTAACGGAACATTAAGAGCGCCATAATCTGCATTTCGGCGTACAAAATTACATTTTGAAATAAAATAACTATTCATTTAGTTAATAGATTGCAAACAAAAAAATTGTTAAAATTCGAGAACCCTGAAGTCAAAATATATAAATTGCACACAAAAATAATTAAAACTCAGAAATAATTAAGGCAACACATCATAATTAACTGTCCAAATTATAAAATAGTGTCATTGCATTAGATAATAAATGAGTAATTAATATGTCAGAGTTTTTAGAAAAACAAATGAGTTTAAAATAACAATATATGTCAAAAGAAGATTTCATGTCCATTGATTAAAATTTTTCATTCAAATACTCATTAACTCCTTAACTTTAGTCAAACTTGTTAAATTATGCAGAACTGTGTCAATTACGCTTCGATTAATAAAGTAGATCTTTAGTACCTACTAAAAGATTTTAATATTATTCAAATTTCGTAACTACCAAAGAAAAAGTAAGGTATTCATAAAAAACTGAAATTTACATTCAACTGTCAGTGACTGTACACTGTACAAGCTTATTAAACAATAACTTCTTTTGAAACACGCCTAAAAACTAGTGTGCGTTCGTAAAACGTATATTTTAAGAAATGACAAATACTGGTGGTAAATTAACACAAAACTAACATTAGGTAAAACCAATCCGACAGGAATATAACATAGATATGAGTATTTATTGAAATTAATCTCTTTTGTACAATATTTTGAATTTGAATTACAATAACACCATTGTGGTATTTTATCGCATTTTCAGTTTGCTTTATGACTACTCACTTACTTAGATCGTTGGGATTAAACAGCACTAAAACCAAAAAGTGCTAAACGCTGGTAAAAAAAAAACACATTAAAAAGTATATTACACAGGAAACGTTCCAAACACAGCCTGGTACCCCGAGATGATAAATTAATCGTTGTAATACAAAACGTAATTGATCCTTAATTTCCTCTTTTAATTAGTTTGACGTCAAAAACTTCGAATACTTATTGCTATACCGTTTAAATATGTAAATCTGAGTTCTCACGCAATACAATTAAAAAAAAAATACAACTGAAACGTAACCTCATTATTTTTTAAATCAGTACAAAAAACGCTAATGCTGAATTGCTAAGTTTGTATAAATTGGACCATCTTTCTTCCAAGTAATTTTACGAGTACATTTCAGTTACTCCTTTAGTCAAACTATTCTTTACATATTATTTGTGGATAGTTTTACGCCAGGTGCAATTTGGAGTGGATTTTTTTTAACGATGTGTAATTTTTAGTCATCGTTGTGTATATCGCTGATTTTGACAGATTAAGGGACGTTTTATAATTATTGTTAATTAGTAACATCCCGCGTTTTCACCCATACAGTTTTTTATCCTGTAATGTCCTCGGTTCCTGTGATATCTGTACTACGCTATTATGTAAATGTGTATATGTACTAAGTTTCATCCAAATACCTTCAGGACCTATTGCTTGAAAGAGCAACAAACATTCATACATACAAACTTTCGCGTTTGTAATATTGCTAGGATCTAAAGCTAAGACATACTCCTTGAGTGGGAGTGGTAGACATGGTTAATTTTCGATAACTTAGGCGTCTTTTCCCATCCTCACTACCTTTGTTGTTAATCTCATTATTTAACATCTCAGGACAATGGTTTATGATGCTTTTGTCACAGTCGAAGTTTTACAAAGTGTTCTGTTTTCCAAACTAATTGAGAATTAAATAAGAATAATTCTATTTGAGTAATTTTTTCGATAAACATTAATCATTTTACAACACATTTGCTCGTAAAGGGTCTCCTATTGCACCAATTTCTGTATCGTAATGTAATGAGATACGTACTTGTGCGGTAATGTAATGTAAAACACACGGTTGTAAATGTAAATTTACTTTATTACTGCAACTGGCATTCTGGCTGGATATGTGCCCTTGTTTAAAAAAAAAGCGCTGATGCGCGCACATTGTTAATCTGTGAACAAGAAATACGTCAGCGAATGGGAAATGCTGAAAGGGCGTAGCCTAACCATCATGGCATAGCCATCCATCTAGAAATGCGTGAGCCATTGGGAAATGCTGACGCATTTCTAGATGGCCATGCCATGATGGATCAAATTCCGAGTAATAAGTTTTCCCTTCTATCGGCAGTTCCTATGACTGCGAATTTTTTTATTTGAAAATGTCATCAGAATTTTGATTTGGATTTCCTCGCAAATATGTTATAAAACGTCGTATGACATACGTGCGCTTTGATAATTACAGCCTCTGCTAATTATAGCTCTCGCCTACGGCTCGAGCAATATCGCTTTGGCTATAATTATCAACTTAGCGCACTTATATCATAATGTACTATTATAACGAATTTTTATTTACTGAAAGTTCAGGTTTTTCAGGCTTTACATAATAATCAAAATGCATCAATTATACCCCTAAAATCACAAACATCTTTTATTCCTTTATTCGATTATTTTAACAATTTTGCACACAGTAGGTACTTATCTAATGATGTCTAAGGACACTGTACCAACAAAAAGCAACTAGGCAGAAGAACTAACGATGCTCTTTATTGCTTGCCCGGAGTAGTTACTATTATTTTTGATGTCGTTTGTGTGGTCGAAATCGTCGTAAACTTTAATGTGAGGTTGGTACACATTAACTGCGAATATTGTTATGATTATGGAGCTTCTGGTTTGTTAGGTAAAGGTTTCCAAAATTATTTACTCGCGGAAAGGGGTTTCGGTTTACTATTAATTATTTCGTAAATTTTCTATAAAAATCATAATAAGTATACCTAGGTACGATACAAAAATAAAACAAAAATACTATCGTGATCATTCCATGGAGCGAGCTACCGATATAAAAAAAATTACCAAAAAGTTATGTTCAAGGATAAATTCAAGGAACTACATGTTTAAACTATAAAACATTGTATTTTATTTATGCTGTTCTATAGCTAACCGTCATTGCGACCAATTGTTGGAAAACCCCGTTGATAATAATCGTTTCAAAGTGTCTACAAAGTATTTAATTATCATAACCGCCCGCATAGACGTTTTGTGATAGGTACTTAATAGCCGTACAAGTTAATTCACAACTGAGAATGAACGCAGAACGTACAGCCATCAACTTGATTGCACGGTTTAGTTTTATGCAAAACAAATAGGATGTAACAAGTTTAGGTATTACATAGGTTTTTTAACTTTAATGGGTTTGCACTTGACCGCCATCTCGGCTGGTGTAAGCGACGCGATATTATTAATACTTGTATCAGTAATTACGGGATACATTTGTACGGTGTGGTTAAATAGTGTCGCGAGTTGCGATATTTCGAAGCATTTTCACGCAATATGTTCACGGGTACACCAAACTGTATTTGCAGGTAAATCTGAGTCGTTATATTGGGAATTCGCATCACCACATAACCGCCGTTCATATCCCATAATTAGTGATACTAGTATAAAACCGTGATAGCTTAAAATTTCGTTTTTTGTTATGAAATAGTAACAATCCGCTGTTTTATCCGCATAGTTCGAGTTCCCAGAATTACTTTGCGATAAAATGTAGCTTGTGTCATAACATTCACTGATACCCAGTTCTATTCACATTTAAAAGAATTACACAATTACACAAACTTTCGCAATTATAATATTTAGTGGGATGTTTATTAAATGCAAAAAATCGTGACATTTTTATCTGAGAGATATTTGCATAAACATTACATTTGCATGGGTTCTATTGTGTCATTGAGAATTGTTTAATAAGAGAACGTTTTCCAAGTTCAGAATTTTATCGTAAAATATAGTATTTCCAAATATGTAGTTGGAATGTTCAACGGTGAACTGTGAACCTACGCATTTAAATTTTTAGATGAGGCTGTCAAACCGGAATCTATTATAGCCAGTGACATATTTTTTACTGCCGTTTGAGAACAAAGGTTTTTAATTAATTTTAATCAATAGTTTCTCAGTATGAAATATTGCTAATGTGTATTTATTACACGTACAAAATGGTCTTCTTTTTGTGTCCAAATTACTGGGTCGGTAAACTTTGTTCTGCCACGTAATTAACCGAATGAAAAATCAAAGTGACGCGACGTTTAATGTGTTCATGTTAATGGACGACGTTTAAATTGTATAGATATTGTTCAAACACTAAAATGGCGATCATAATGGGGGTTACATTACATTTTACATTTACAGAAAATATTTCAATACGGATGAACGGTTTCGGAGGCAGGCGCGGTCCCAGCCTCGAATTTTGGGGGCGTCACCAGTACCACAGTAAATACATAACAGTAGGTTATCTAAGGCCGCCCGCCGAGTTTTTAGCCTACTCTTGCGTTCATCCCCAGGGTTGTCACTTTTACTTTTAGTTAATATTTTCGAACAAGCAGCACTTGATCTAAATTTATGCAACAAAAAGCATATTATGATTGAATATTTTACCAATTTATACATTTAGTAAAAATAAAAAGCCTTTATTCACGTAACATTTATTAGAGAGACGAACTTCTTAGCATTCCATGGATTCACCGTGCAGGTGCCGGGTCAGAATCAGAATCAGATACAAAACTCACCTATGGTTAACCTATGGTCACTCACTTTGCATTTCTAAATTCATGGCGTGCACTTTGTAACTATCATTTTCGTCTTGTTGTAGAAAGGTTTTTACCATGTCTCGGTCTTCCCTTTTCTTTCTCGCACCCAACCCAGCTGTATTTACTTGCGCACCTGCCATAAATTGCCTTTATTTACTTACCATATGCTTAATGTACAAACAAACCTGACTAGGTATGTAAAGCACTCACAATTGCAACAGATGAGAAAATAGTTTCTACTATTGGTCGCGTGACTCGCTTGAAAATTCAAAAAAGATTCGGAATCCTTTGTAAAATCATCGTCAAATGAACTAAACAAAAAGTAAAAGAGACCTTATTGCACAGTGTCTAAAGTATGTTTGTGAATGATATTGGCGATGCCGAAAGGCGAAACTAATGTTCGGCTTTTTCTTTGTTCAAAGCCGCCTTTGCATTTGCAATTTTTAGGAAAAGCAACCTAATTGTTCAAAGCATAAAGTACATTGCTAATGCTGCCATACATGTGACGATCCATCTTTTGGTCAGAGCCGCTTGGCGTTTGTTTAATATTTCCATCTATAGGTACTCTATTCAAATAAATAAGTAACTTAATCATTTTTGTAGTGGCAGGACTCTTGGCAGAGTCTACCTGGGGAAGTACCACACCTTTGCCAGTTATTCTACCGCCAAGCAGTAATGTACAGACATTACTGTGTTCCGGATTGAAGGGCAATGATTCCAGAGAAATTACGGGGCTTAGAGATACAAAATCTTAGATTTTCGTCCATGTGTACAGATATTACTGTGTTCCGGTTTGAAGGGGAATGTTTCCAGAAAAATCACAGGGCTTAGAGATTTAACATCTTAGATCTCTGGGTGACGACCGCAGTGCAGTGCTAGGTAATGATTTGGACTCTTCATGTTCCAATAGCTGCGTGTCACTGTGCTGCTATGCGGCAGGCATGTTGCTTAACATCAGGCACATGCCCTGCTCGTTGACTCGGCTACGCTATTAATAAAGCAAATAAACTGTGAAATAAACAATAATACAATACCTACCACATTTTCTAATAAGATTTAAGTATAAGTAGGTACTTACATTTCTGTTTCAGTAGGAACCATGAAGAATGATAAATCCGGGTTTGCGAAATCGTTATTGAGGCACCCGAAAACACCACAATATATTTTTCCCCTTTTTGAAGTCATGATACTCGTTATAATTATTAATATTATGGTAAGTGGTCGGCGAGAGTTGACGAACGCGAGCGGTCATGTAACTTACGGACGTGCTCACAGTCGCGCTGCACGGCCCCTACTGTCGCCGCCATAGCGCGCCATATATTATGCTAGCGTGTGCGTGAAATCGCGTGCCAACACGGCGCGCGGCGCGCACGCACGCATTCAAGCCGAGAGCGGCACGTTTGTATGAAGATGTTTTACTGTTCTTTACTGTGCCAGTACGCAATCTCAGATTTGGGGGGGGGGGGTGTCACGAGTAGAAATACAATAAATCGAGTAAAAAAGACTTTACTACTAGCGCCCTACGATTTTACCCGCGTAGTTGACTATCCAGTTGTTTTCCCGCGTTTAAAAATAGTCTATGTAATATTAGACATTTTGTTTCTTTTTAGATTTTTAATCTAATGTAAGTATATGATTTTGGGGGGGTCATGTCCCCCGGGACCCCCCCCCCCTGGAGCCGCGCATGTTCGGAGGAGTAACACAAACACCGCAACACAAAACATTTGTTCACTAATTGAATGAAGTTCATTGAAATGAAGTTTTTATCAATTTTATTTATATATTTGGACAAAAGATTTTCTATTTCAGAATACAGTCATTTTGTTATAAAATCGTTGTAACTTCAGACAACAATTATGCTCATTAGACGCATAAGAATAAGATACTACAATTTACCCTTTGCCAGATCTCTTCAAATTATCCAACCAAGTCTAAAATTATACCGATTAGACAATAACTTATTCAAAAGCTTCAAGCTCTGAGGCTAGAACCCTGGGAAACGCTCTCCATTGGGTTTCATTTGTTTCCCAGACTGACGTAAGTGGTTACTCAGACACGATACGATACCATCTGATTTTCTGATGATGCAAAAGATCGTGCAAAACGAAGTACTGAATCCATTATGGATAAAGGTAACATCATTTATAAGTACCGAACTAAATTATACAGACGACACGACAAGATATGCTATATAGGTTAATACTAAGATCGAGACGAATGCCTTTACCGGTAGTACTAAGATGAACTTTAAAACAAAGTCAAGTGCAAAGCGGTCGTGACGTGAATAGGTTGTAATAAATCAAGCATAGTTTATCTTTACCTTCGCTCTAAGGAATACCTGTTACCTTACTAGTAGATTTTTTTTCCTATGACTAAAATTTGTTGTGAAGGATGTGAAGTTATAGAGTAGGTACAGATTGTTTACTCACGACGTAATCATTAACTTTTGCATTCGGTAGATATTATCCATAAATTTTAGTCTGTTGTGAATTACTTAATTGTCTTTTTATATTGGTATATTCTTATAATGTTTGTTAGAATTCTGTACTCTAAGTAGCTTTGTAGTTTCGTCAGGGGCGTGTGACTGTCTGTCTATCCATTGTAATCCGTTGAAACCTTCCCACTTTTAATTTAAGTGAATTAGAGGAAATAGATTCGATGTACCTAGTTACCAAACATTCATTTTAAATAATCACTTAAATAATTAAATAACACTAAATTAATATGTTAACTTGAACTTCAATATATTTGTGCTATAAATATGATTAGGTAAATAACGTAAAGTATGCCAACATTTAAATATCGATAGGTTCCATCACTTCATCAAATATTTACTCAATACTTATGCGAGCTAAAACCTATCATTTTTTCAGTTAAGTCTTATCAGTAGGTATTTTCCTATTTTCTTATTTGAAACGTCAAACAAGCTCAAAGAAAAAACTTGAGCCTTAATTAGGCGTTGATATACCCCCTTTGCATACAATATTTTGAATTATCTTTGAAATTGCGTGATTACAAGTTACATAAGAGACAAATAAGTATGCTGATGATGATGATGATGATAAAGTGAATGGAACAATAAGAAATTATTACATACTAAAGCTTTGCCTTGCCTATGAAACCTAACGCTATAGTCGTCTGTAGGTACACTTAGGTATCTTTATTTTCAGCTTGAATTTCAATATAACCGCAGAACATAGCCTACATGTTAAACATTTCAGAACGTAACCGTTCGTAACGGTAAATAAATATACACAATAAAAGTTCAGAATTTAGAACATTTTGTTGTTCTCACGTATTTGCTTAGCGGTAGTTTTATGCAGACTTTTGAGGTTGGTTAAATGTTGGTTTTATTTTTTAAGATTTGTTAAATGATGACGTAGACGTATTAATGTTGAGCTACCCAAACGATAGCTCAAGGGTTAAGCCTGCCAAAATTTTTGTGATTTTTGAAAAACAGTCGAATCGGTATATTATTTTTTTGTGATGTCAAACTTAAAGCGTTATAGGTATAATGGTATTTAATTTAATTTCCAGTGCAGTCATTAACGCCACTAATATTACCTATAAACGCGAAGTAGACAGGTAAGTGTGTAGGAATGTATGTTTGTTACTCTTTCACGCAAAAACTATTATTAGATTTGGATAGATTTGGATGGATTTGGATGAAATTTGGTACATAGATAGTGTTCTGGAATAACACATAGGCTATTTTTAAATCCGGGAAAATCGTGATCGGGAACCACGCGGATAAAAACGCGGGGCGCTGCTAGTTTTGTATATTTCTCCGTCTATTGCTCTTATTGCTGGTTGGGTTTGATTACCTTTGTAGCCCCTTATTTGGTTGTGGTCGTAAAACTTATATAAAATTCTAATGACACTGCGTGGAACGCGGCAAAAAACGCGCCACCGCCAATTTTAAACAATCGCGTCATTTCGATTGTGGTCTGCTGCTTAGCCTTATTTTCTCAGTACATTGATCTCTCGTTCCTTGTGTGAATACTAAAGGCAGTAAGTAGAAAATATATTAACGGACATACCCCTTTTGTTACCCATTATCGTTGAATATCTTTATGTGTTCAACTATTCCAACTTAAGACTCTTTTGAAGACTCCGCTTGGGGAAGTACCTAAATTTTGCCACTTATGCTAAGTCCTGTCTAGTTAAATCAAATAGTGTGCAAATATTGGTTTTGTTATGTTTATAAATATTACTTTGTTCCGGTATGAGGGCTAATGTGTCCAGATACATGACTAAGCAAAGAGATACCTAACTACATCTCGTAACAGATGAAAATAGCATAGTGAAATATTGTGATTTGAAATGTTTATGCCCCATAGTGCGGATACCATCAAGCATTCGAATTGCCTCTTTGTTCAAAAAAAAAAAAAACTAGGACGAGTAACATACAAGAGACTACCACATTCAGTAGTTGTTGGAGTTGAGAATGTTTATAATGATGTACTAGGAAAAAAACCAGTGATGTACCTACCTATTAACATTTTGGACACTAAAGTCATTGGCTTCTAAGCAAATACGCCCTGTTGCTTGCAAACAATGGCTAAGTAGATGTAACTACTGAGTCAGGAAACAATTGAATGTCATGACCAAAAAATAAACCAGCCAAGCGTGAGTCCTACATGCGAACTGAGGGTCCAATACCTCACGTTACGGTCGAGTTAGTCATGTATTTTGAAACATTTTGACAAGAAGAGCTCTCAGTTAGGCTCATATTTAGCAACTACTTCGGCACTGATTTGAATGATTGTTGATCATTTTAACATCTCTTGGAGACTAAACAAACAAATATACTTTTAGGGAAGTTCTATTGTAATTATACAAAATCATCGAAATTTAGGTGTAATTTATTACCACGAAAAGTTATCACCGCTTTACCAATTAAGTCAAGACTGTTTGATTTATTTAAGTTTAGAGACTGTTATAGACCATCCGTCATTCGTGCTTTAGTCTCCATCTTCACAATCATTAACCTTTCATAGTCCTGTGTTGGAGATAGGGCTCTTCTAATAAACGGTACTCAGCTTGGTCATCGCCTCCTGCTATCGTTCACTGTTTCCCAACCACATTATTCAGTCCGACAGTTTGTGCATCATTTTATTTTATCGTATGGAGTGACAAGACGAGCAGGACATGCGCCTCAACATGCATAACAGCACAGTGACAAGCAGCTATTTGAACATGAAAAGTCCAAATCATGACCTAGCGCTGCACTGCGCTCGCCACCCAGAGATGTAAGGTGTTTTATCTCGTAGCCCAGCAATATCTCTAGGAACATTGCCCTTCAAACCGGAATGTAATATTTGCACACTACTGCTTGGCGGTAAAATAACTGGCAAAGGTGTGGTACTACCCCAGGAGAACTCTGCAAAGAGCCCTACCACTACTACAAATACTACACCACTACGACAATCTTTAGATAGATAGAAAGATAGAAAACTCTTTATTAAAAAGCCACACATACATACAAAAAACAAAATCACAAAAGATACTTAAAGATAACTTATGCTAGACATTTTAATTGGCGGCCTTATCGCTTATAGTGATCTCTTCCAGGCAACCGTGTACGGATAGGATATTATACAGTAATGTGGCCTTAATATTTTAAATAAATTAAACAACATATCGAATAGCTAATATTATACACTAACTAACTAAATCTTTCACTTTTATGACATTAGTACAAATGAAATGACAAATTACAAACAATATAAGGCATAAGTGTTGCGTTTGCGCATCAAATTCCATAAGCATAAGGTAGAGAAATTAGAATTTAAAAAAAAATGCAAATAGCTCTCCTCTTTTGTTTTTGAACATTTTAGCGAATTCAAGGTTAATTCTAAATATGTATTCTAAACAATGCTCAAGGCTTACGCAGACCAAAAAGCTGGCATATTTTTGAACATTTGAAATTTTCTACGTTTGTGGCATTGAAAAAATAAACATAATTTAATTTTTCGTCAAGTAAAAATACTTGGTTAATATATTGACTTATATATGTTATAGTTATATTTATGTTATAGTTAATGTATTGACTTATATATGATAATTTGATAATATATTAACTTAGTACATATTCTAAGTATTTGTCATTGTCAGGAATCAGAATCAAATAGCCATTTCATATTATTTTTGAGTTAAGTACTAATTTTTAGTCGTATACAGAATACTTATATAAAAAAATATTGCAGAGGTCCAACAAAGACTATTTATTATTTTTTCGAATACATAGTTCCATCAATGGCAGTGCTTTTAACTAACTGTTGACTTAAATTATAGGCTCTTTTATCATTGAGAGTACGTATAAAACAACAAACCGAACCTTCCAAGAAAATATATTCACATTTAAGTATAAAAGAAGTTGCAACTATGTGTTACATTACTGTTTGCTAAGCATTTACACTTTTTCATCAATGATAGCTTATGCAATATGTCAAGTACGTAATGTCATTTCTCAGACTTAAAAAATAGTGAATTGCTACATTGGTGCGGGTTAGAAAAAAAACTATGAACATACAGAACTTTTTTGTCAATTAATTTTAGTGGGCGCGCTAATTCACGAAAGTTGTAAGCCTAACATTTATTGGAGAACTCAGTGTGCCACCAGCACTGGGGGCACTGCGTGGCCCCGTGTGCCCCCACAAAAACCCCTGTTAAGTAAGTGTCAATAATTCATAGCTGTAAAAATAAAACCGGCCAAGTGCGAGTGGGACTCCCCGCATGAAGGGTTTCGTACCATTAGCAAATAAACGGCGAAAACTTCTTTTGGCTTTATTCCGAATTCCGTAAACATAGATTAGCGCAGTTTCCGCAGGCAGGCTTTCATCCAAAAAGCTTTACTAGAATTTTGATTTTACGTTGTGGTTCTAACGACGAATTCGGTAGCGTGTCTTAGTCTTCTAGAGGCGCCATCTGGTTTGTTTGGGACGGACTAATCGAGCAAGAAACGGTAAAAAATCAAGTTTGTTGTATGGGAGCCCTCCTTAAAATATTCATTTTATTTTATTGTTAGTTATTATTTGTTGTTATAGCGGCAATAGAAATACATCATCTGTGAAAATTTCAACAGTCTAGCTATCACCGTTCTTGAGATACAGCCTGGTGACAGACGGACGGACGGACAGCCAAGTCTCAGTAATAGGGTTCCGTACCCAAAGGGTAAAAACGAATTCGTTATTATTAATAGGAATATAAATATCAAGACATAACAATAAATAATCAACTGGTCCAAAGCTTGCTAAGAACAATGTTTCGGAAGACAGTAGCACTATGGAAATTTTATGACAACAAAAACAAGAAGACAAAATCTGCGATTATAAATCGCTTAGCTTTAAAAACTTATTGCTTTGAATATTTAGGTTTCCGTCTATAATCAAAAACTATAAATTTAACATCACAGTATAACATGTTATTTCCATAAACGCTAATTTTAAAAACCCATAAAATATTTAGCGGAGTTCAAGATTCCATTATTTTTGCGTTCTAATGCTACAGACTTGATGACTTGACCATAATAATAGCAATTACGTTTTTAGATGTAGATGTTGTCGAACAGACATTGCCATTGTTAAAATTCAAGGCTCAACTCCAATACGCAGACAATATTTTGTAACATAAATGTGAAGAGGTATAATTATGCTACTGGGGGCTGCATTGCGACAAGTTTTTTTGTATACTTAAATCTAAAATAGAATTATTTTTTAAACATAAATATGACAGTTGATAACACATGTGCTCATAATTCGCTCTTGAATGATGTTTCGTGATGGCTAACTAGTATGAGCTTATGTATTGTAACGCATATACATACGTAGATCTCACTACGGCCTTAAAAAATCCAAATTATGTTGTCTCTAGTAATAGTGAAACTGCTAATTTGTGCTTTAGTTTCTCTTTAGTTGTTAAACAAATATCATCCAAAAAGAGTCTCGGGGATAGTTAGTGCGGCTGACACAATATTTGGTCCATGACATTCACTCCAAACGTGGTTGGTTTGATTATGTTGTAACCTACTATGCCTATAGCTCTGTCAGAGAATTTTCATCGTACATCGTACTCTAACAAATAACGTACAATCGTAAGTAGGTACTACGTACATAGAAAAAATGTTTTATTGATCATCATTTCATATAGAAGCTGATACCTAGTATCGACACAGCCATTGGACTAATCCGGTGTTTTTTTTCAACTATCGTACATTTTTTAAGACAGATTCTTTAGTTAAGTTAAGATAATTCAGATTTTATTTGACGTTATATTACCGTAGTATTTAGGATTCAAATAAAAATAACTTCTGTTAGCTGAAATAAACATCATTAATTTTAAAGTAAATATACATATATCAACTGGATTTGCTCGACTTTCTACTATAATTTAATTATTAAGGGGGCGCCTAAAGCCAGAAAACGAAAAAAGGACATTTTCGACGCCGCTCACTGAAGTTCAGAAACTAAAAACTATGACAAAAAAAATATTGACGTGTGGGTACAATCAAGAAGAAGCACAATAACCGAATATAATTTTAAAAGTAGATCAGAGCTTTTTACAATAAAAAAATAAAAATGACACCGAAAAAACCCGTTTTAATTCGAGTACTCGAAATTATCAGCTATGACCCCACATTATTTTTTGGTAATAAAATTCCTATTTGTACGTTCTAGTTAAGTAACCGAACACTTTTTTAAATTTGTGTTTAGTTATTGAGAAATTAAATAAAACTTGGTCAAAAATGGACTCCTGATTAAATATTGATTTTTCCTCCAAACTGTGTCATGTTATTCTCGACTTTATGTACATCACATTAAGAAACGCGTCGCGCGGGTGAAATCTGATTTTTTCCTGGCTTTAGGCGCACTCTTAATAAATCAACATCGAAAGTAATATTTAGCCCAGATTTTACCTATGTATGTGAAACAAATGTAGCATGAATCGCATAAAATAATGAAGTTTAATAATATGATCGATTACACTAAGTAAACAAAACGACGCTCCAACAAAACCTGAGCTGACCTCATAGCCCTTGAACTTGGGAGGAAACCATTAGAGGAATAATCTTCGCTTAAGTAAACACTACCGGAAAATGAGTCATGCCGTTCTCATAAAGTAACATAGTGAACCCATTGTTATAGTTATCTCATAATGCTGTGATATTCCATAATCTTACCATATACGTAAGATTCACTAGTACCTAACTCGCAACTAAGGTATATTGGGATCGCGTACTATGTTATAACTAGTATCGTCATGTATGTGATAATTGTGATTTTTACCTACTGATCGGGGAGTATCGGAGTATAACATCGTTGTGTGTAGGTTTTCCTTGGTGGATTTAGTCTAAGTGTCCTAAAATGTAAATTGTTATATTACAACTAATTACACTAAGGACATATAGTTTGTGTTCATAGAGGCAATGAAAACCACAAAAAAAGCCCACTAACACACAGCACAGACCATAGTTGCTATAAAATAATAAGGCAGTTTTATTTTAAAATTGAAAAAGCTATTAGAAATGAACCCTGACTTGAAGGTAAATGATCTGACAGAAAGCATTCAATGGCTGCACAATCTGCAATCACATTCATTTACTACGTCTTTTTTACATTACTCGTTCTTTGTATAAGTTTGATATCCACACAAAAGCTTGAACATCAAATGTTAAATGTTCCATAGGTCCTTCGGACTGGAATGCGTCGAGCTAAGTTCCAAAGCTTGAGTTGAGATCTGTATGCGAATGAGCATATTGTTTGAGAAATATCGAACTGAGACCACCTCTTCGTTAAACTGCATTGTGATTGAGTTATAAAGGATCAGATATTACTCTTGGATACTAATACTTGGCACTTCAAAAGTAACTGGTTCGAGAAAGATGATTTGTTGTTCCAGCGAGTTGGTATTCAAACACAGACTATAGGTACTTGTCGTTTTAAGATGCAAGCAAAATATTTTTTCAAACCCTTTTACCTATAGGACCCCCTATAGCAATTGGCCTCTATTGCCTACCGAACTTTGAGCTATCGTAGAAGAACTAACCGCTAGCAAAATAGTTTTTTTTTTAACTTTTATAGGTTTACACTTGACCGCCATCTCGCCTGATTAAGCGACGATGTGGTCTATGATGGAGCGTGTTTTCCTAGAAAAAAACCAATTCACTCTCGATTTGAAGACACAGAGATTGTAACCATCGGGGAAACCCCACTCTTGCAACGTATTCCACAGCCTAGACGTTCTTATCACAAACGTGGAGTCAAATCTCTTCGTTCGTGTTTTTGGAACATCAACCATAAAACGATGACGCTTTTTTGAGATACGAGAAGTCTGATATAAGAAAGGGCAAGGTGATATTAGATCATGCAGATCAGTTGCACACTCTCCGAAGTGTATCCGATAAAAAACCGATAAGCTAGCAATTTTGCGGCGATGATCTATATTTTGAAGTCTTTTACGCACAGGAGTCTCATTGCCTATGAGCCTTTTGACACGTTTCTTCAGAAGTCTCTCTGTTGAAAAAAACCGTTGAAACTAGACACTTGAAATCCATACTATTTCATATTATAAATGCGAAAGTGGCTCTGTCTGCCTGTCTCTCAGGCTTTAACGGTGAACTGATTTTGATGAAATTGTGTTTTTTTTATTATAAGCTGTTTTTAGTAAACGTAAATTTATATGGGTATAAATGTAAATACTGTCTCATTTACCTTAATATTCATATTGCGCGGACGAAGTCGCGGGTAAAAGCTAGTTATTATATTTTCAATATGAGTTCATATAGCCAAAGTTTTAAAACTATTTGGTTCAATCAAGATGATCAAGCCTACAACCAGTTAGAAAAGGGTCCAGCATTCTGGCGGCATAACCACGCTGACTGGGAACGCGTATACATTGGGGCAAATAATAAACGCCAAAATTTTAGTCACGCGTCGCAATGACCATGCACTCGGAAAGGTTTTTGAAATTGAGATAACCTCCCCGGCCAGGGGCGGGTCTTTCTGTCTAACAGATTATTTTTTTTAAGTGAAATCTTCTTTTGGCTACAGACAGATTTTTGCGTCACGCTCGGGAATGATAAGAAATCTTCGGGTAAACTTGGGACCATGGCCATTAGTCATCTAGAAATGCGTCAGCATTTCCCATTGGCCATCTAAATGCTGACACATTACTAGATGGCCATGTTAATGGCCACGCCCTCCAGTTTCACCAGCGTAGTTTCCAAAGTAACCTATCAAAATATATTTTTATGTTTTCACTTCTATCGGCAGTTCCTATGACTGCCAATTTTTTTCCAAACCATCGTAAGTTTAGTAACCGATGTTGGAATTTGGCATAGAATACAATAGGCTAAATCTCCATTCCTTACCTTTTAGGATAATATGTTTAATCATTTCATATAAATAATATAAAGTTATGCAGGTTTATTATTTGTCAATAGGAGTAATAAATTCTGCAGTAGTGTTGGAAGTAAACTCCCGGTGAATTCAAAACAATTCTTGGGTTTCTGTTATTCCCCTGACTTAGTGATGCAATCCAGATCAGTAAACAACATTATTTTAGCGTAATGTTAATTGAAGATGTTCGACACTACACCAGAATTTTCAAATGTAAACCTTTGTAAATATTCCATCAAAGACTAGTGCCCAAGCCCCAAACACACAGTATTATTCGCTATTCCGCAATTGGCCAACTTGATGGATTATAGTCTTGACTTCCTCCTTGTGAGAGAAGACTCCGAGCCCCAGCAGTGGGAACATAAAGTAGGCTGCTTATGCAAACAGTCAGCACATAGCAATATAAATTATAAAAGACGAAGGAGGCCAGCTAGTATTAGTTGTGGATCAAAACAGGTTGATAAAAAGCATGATGCAATGATCAAGAT
This sequence comes from Ectropis crepuscularia, assembly GCA_963693475.1. Classification (NCBI taxonomy): domain Eukaryota; kingdom Metazoa; phylum Arthropoda; class Insecta; order Lepidoptera; family Geometridae; genus Ectropis; species Ectropis crepuscularia. The sequence goes on from OY856346.1 coordinate 13,459,787, forward strand.
TGTTTTAACCGACTTCAAAAAAGGAGGAGGTTTTCAATTCGGTTGTACGTTTTTTTGTATTTATTGTGGGTACTCGACGTACCGATCGATTTTGAAGATTTTTTTGTTTGGGCATTCTGGCCATATAAATTTTACCCAAATAGGTATTACGGTTTTCTATCTATCTATTTTATGTATCTATTCTATAAAATATCAACAAAAATCTAAAATTTGCTCACCTCTATGACATATCCGTCCAACCTCTGTCGCATTACAATGGGACATACGACAATACTGTTACAACAGTGTATCTTATCTTATACCTTTAAACGAGCAATTCTTGTATATAAATATGTATATATATATAGAATCTGAATCTCGGAAACGGCTCGAACGATTTTGATGAAATTATGTATGTCGGGGGGGTTTCGGAAACGATAAATGATCTAACTACGTTTCATTTATAAAAACGCAATATTATGCGCATTTCTAGACAATGAAAAACTGTCACTTTAGACATTAGAATGCGAAGGTAAATTTCGCCACATGACGCGACAGCGTAATAGCTCAGATGGGAAGTCGCGCGGACATAGCAGTCACGAATTAGTAGCTCCGGGTTCGAATCCAGACAGACGGCTTCTCTTTTTTTCTATGTTTTTTTTTTAAGAAAATCTATTTCTTGCAGTCTTTTCTCTGTAGGTATCTAAGTATATTTAGTACTTAAACCGAGCAAAGCTCGGTCACCCAGGTACTTCTGTTGATTTCACAAATAGATTAAATTTTGACGAGTGTTAGAGTTTAATTTTAAATTGAAGTCGATTTTTTTTGGAGAAAATAAAAATATGACAACCACCCTCTCCACTCTCTCAGCACCTTTGTTACATTACAGGTCACTTGTCATGTATCTGTTGTGATGGTAATACAAATTAATATAATTTTAGTAATTACTTTTGTTTTTTTTTTTCAGATGACGCCTATTCACCGAAGTATCTTAGCTTTGCTAATACTGCAAATATATGTCGGTGCAGCGCCAAGCAACATTACCGAACTGGAAGATACACCCAAGATCGAAAATGGAACATTAGAATCAGATAGTCAGCCGTCGCCAATAGAAGAAACCGACAAAGACGGTCAAGCGACAGATAATCAGCGACAAAAAAGATTTTATAATCATTACGGATACGGATTCCCTCCTCTTAATCCCGTACAGTATCCTACTCAGCATAAACGAGATCAGTCATCGGATCTAGGCGTATACGGTTTAGAGGACCCGCTAAGCCTGATACACAGACGACTGCATGAGATTGCATCCATTGCTAGGCAGCCACCACCACCACCCCCACCAGTTCCAACACACTTTCCATTTTTCTTCCCAGTTATTTTTGTACCTCAGCATTGCGCGTGTGCTCCCAACTCTGGCACGCCAAACACACCGACTACAAGACCTGACACATCAGAATCCACAAACAAACCACCTGTAGATGGAGGCACTACAGCCCCCGACATTTTCAGCAGGTGGCCAGAAATGGAAGACGAAAGACAGAACTGGGGCTTAGTTGTCAACGAAACTGAAGATGATTTTATTGGAGATGACTTCAGCAGGCCGATATCTTTCGACCCTATTGATTTGAATACTAGCATGTCAAGGCCGGCGCCTCCAGTTGAGCATGGAAGTAATCAAGCGGGAGCAGGGCAGACTTCGACTACTGTTCCACCTCCTAGGAATAATGTACCGAGACAACCTAACCGCCCACAAGTAACAGTAGGAGCTGCGTCTTTTGCACAATCAGGACCGTTCCCTACAAACTCTGTTGCGAATCCTAGAGATGCTCCGACGACGTGTGATGGAGCTGTACTGAGCTGTTGCCATCAGGCGCAGGTCACATATGACTGTTTCGCTGTTCTAGGCTGTCCCGACCCAACGTCATATGGAAACCCTTGTGATCCCCTTGTAATCTTGAACGTTGTAAGGAAATATCAGGAATTCTACGGCGTCAAGAAGGGATGATAATATTAATAAACTTATTTTTTATTCCAACACTTAAACAGACAATACTTAATCGCAATGTACAACGTAACAATTTGTAATTGTGATTGAACTATTTGATGTAATTTCAAACTACAAAAATCGTGTAAAAATAATGGCATGTATACTTGATTCAACATAATTGACATGTTTATGTGTATGCAAGTACCTAGTTATTGACATTTTTCTATTTGAAAAATTTGTAAAGCTTACATACGTGTTATAAAACAATTTTATAATAGTTCCTAACGTAAATAAAACTTATATTTAAGCAATTAACTAGTTTGATTTCAAAGAGTTTTTAATTTTCATGTGGTTTATTCAAATAACATTTGAGAAAAAATAGTTATGATCCTTAACCGCAAACGTTGGTCTGTTAAACTTTGATCAGTTTTTATACGTTAAGATTGAGCAATTTTATCGAAAAAACGTGCAAAAACGGGCCATAAATTTAAGACGTCTATATTTTTTCGTTTGATTGCTCAAAACATTGGGAATATCCGATACAAAATATCTAATCATCGGTGAAGCGACGTCATTCAATAAATAATATCTTGCAATTTCCCGTTCCCCCGGTCTCCAAGAAAGGAAAAAAGGCCGCCAACTATTGGTCTGATATTAAAACGATCCTTTATAATGTTACAAGTCAGATGTGACTTAACTAGTCTTGGAAGCAGACGTATTACTGTGATAAACAGATTTCTAGTGAAACATTCAGTGAAAAGAAAAAAGTTGAATTATCAAGAGTTCAGTTGCGGAAGTTCTAGTGATAAAAAGTGAGTATACAAGTAGTTAGACGAGAAATGGTAACCTCGCATTAGGTTTGAAAGAAGAGACGATAATAATAATTTTATTTACGAATACTTCTATAAAGGTTATGATATAAAAATAGCTGACAATCACACAAACGTTATAACAGTTATAGTTTCAGAGTGTGTGTGTATGTTTGTTCGTTTCTTGTTCGCTCTTAAATGGCTCTTTGGATTGAGATAAGGCAAAAAAAAAAACATTTGTATGATTGAATAGAAATAGAAATAGTACGAAACAAGTTCTGAAGTGTAGTGATTGTAAGCAAATAACCTACTAAGCTAAAAATAAACCTGGATATACATTATTATGCGTGACACGATTATGTAGATATCTAAGAACTTAGGTAATCAGTGTTTAACGTATTCTTAGTTGTAATATCCTTAACATTCTTGATCTGTGATCAACCTAATATGCATTTTCTGCGAACTCAATTACAAATATTAATTCCTAATATCTCTAGATCTTAGCACCGTGTAAATATTATATTGAGACAAAACTTGGAATTTAGATTTTAATGGCAAAGGTCATACATTAAAATGCTATCGAACTAAATTTCAAAATGATTTGATGTTACGAAGAAGTTATTTTTATGAAGTTATTGTTATTGTTGTCGATATTCGGAGATTAAATTTAAAAAAAACTGCTTATTAATTTAACTACATATACCTAATTTAAAAAAAACGAATGGTAACTAATACATACAGAAATATTCCGTTGTTCGCTTGCAAATTTATTACAGTAAATAATGTTATAGATATGAAGATGGCTTTCTCTATATAAAAGTAAGTTCTAATGCAAGCAAAATAACATACATTTTGTACCAGATAGGTGCGATGTACACATGTAATACTAGAATGTTTGTTTATTCATATGAATGTATCTCCTACAATGTGACACAACGCCGCTCACTCTGATAGCGTACGATGTCCTCAGCGGGAAAACCCAGACGTGGACTTGGTACTGAGACCACGTTTTTCCTCACGTGATTATTTATACGCAAAAGCTGAATTTCCGCTAAAACCAAAGGTCAAACCAAGTTTATAAATATAGGGTCAAGAACGTTAAAAACCTTATGCTTAACCGCGGAACAGGTGAGAGAAACTGCAATGGTTAAAATAATGTTTTAAGGTCATGGTTGATTAGTTGACAAAGTGTTTGAACCGGATTTATGTCTGTCTCTAAAAAAAACACCAACAAGTTTGTTTACATAGACATTTTTACAATGAGCACATTGTGTAATTTATGTTTGTGTATACTAAAACAAATTAATTTGGTTAATGTTATTAGACATATTAGATTAGCTTCCCGTGCACAAGTCGAAGGCCTGGTAGGCAGTAAACGTCATCTGAAGCAAAGCACCATAAGTCTCCCAAAGAATCTACAAAGCGAACGGCTTTAAAATTTACTTTTTTGTACCTTGGACACCCATCTAAGATAAAATTTATTTTATTTTATGAGAAATTGTGAAATATACGCAGATAGTGCGCAATAGTAGTAAAAAGAGTACATCATTACAAAAATGGTACAATCTGCATAGCATTACGTCGTTATAGTCCAAACAAGCTTTTCTCGTGTTGTCACCAATTTCTCTAAAATACTATATGTCTACGTGTGTTCAGCTTCCCTTTAATAGAACCAATAGCGTGGGAAAGGCAACAGCCGAATAATTGATCGTCACGTAACATCGTAGTAGTCAACAATAGAAGCTACACGCTAATTGCAACACTGTGAACTTTTTGCAGATGGCAAGAATCTCAATTATCGTAATAGCCGCGTGGATTGCCATGGCTGCGTGCGCACCACAAGGCAGCACAAGTCAGCCATCGAAATCACTGATGTCTTACGAAGAGTTGCAGTATATACTTCAGCAAAAGAGAGGAGAAGATACAAAGAAGCCGAAAGTACTTTCTCCCTGCGCCAGAGCCATCCTAGGCTGTTGCTCCGGAGTCACCATGAACAGCCACTGTTCAGAGCAGTTGAACTGTGGCGCATTTTTCTTCGATGATAACCCCTGTGAAGAACAGTTTGTCTTGGATGCCTTGAAGGCCGCAAAGAGTTTTTACACACAATTTGATCAAAACTCCACGTAATTAGGTGTTTGTACGCTTTTGGAACATGTAAGACTGGATTTGTATAATATAAACTTGTTACCTTCTTACATATTTTTTCATTGTATGTTAGGGTTTTTGTTATGATTGCCTTTGTTACATTTTTATATCGCTGAATTTTATTTAGCGCCGAGTGAAATAGCCAAAGGGTGCTGCTTAATAGCCGAATTACAATATTTGTGGATGGAAAAAAAGTTTTAGTTTCGAGTTTTCATGCACCAAAAATACTCTTTTTATGCTAAAGCAAAAACAATTTAGGGCTTTTAAAATAAAACAATTTATTTTAAATCAAACCTACCTTTTTCACAAACATCTAATACGCTCTTTTTTGTTCTTACGGCGTAAATTTTACAATCGCTCACTTTTACAAGGGTATTTTTGTCTAACGGTAATTAAATTAGTCTCGTAATATAAGCAATGTGAAGAAAATAGTTTGTTTAAATTGAGAACAGTTATGTCATATGGTTACGGCTGGTCTAGTCAGGAGAACGGCAACTGCCGATCTGGAGCCCCCGGGTTCAAATCCCACACGCACGTCTTTTCGAAGTATTGTGCATAATGCCGCTAACTTAAAAAACGGTAAAGGAAAACATCGTGAGCAAACCGACCTCGAAAGATTCTACCTAGACCTAGGTACGTACCTAGAATATTTCCAGTCTATGTGTCATCCACCAACTCGTACTGGGCCAGCATGGCCTATGATGACCTTGACTCTCTCCTTGCGAAAGAAGGCCTCGAGTCTCATTTAATTAAAGGAACATTTAATGGGCTGTTCATGTGTGTGTGTGTCAGATTGTAATAAACAAATCTGTTCTAGTTACATAATTATCTATTACGTGAATGAACCAAGCCACTGTTGAATGAATACAAACTAGCGTTTCTAAACAAAAGAGACAGGAAATTTGAAGTGAGTAATCGTTGTGTAGTGTAACATCAAGGGTAATAAAACCATCTACTTTTTTTAACCGACTTCAAAAAAAGTAGGTTTCTCAATTCGACCGTATATTTTTTTTTTTTTTTTGGATAGGCAACCTAAACAGAGGATTTCTGAAATCGATCCTAACGACTCTATGACAAAATTAAATCTCAATTTTGTTTCTTTAAAATTACTTTTCATTAGACACAAAATTACATAAATTTAGAAATTGTCTATTCTGATTTGACTCACAATTTGACAATATTTTAGATAACGTAAACTTTGAGTCGGTACCTAAATGCTTGGAATACTGTAGTATGTAAGAGGTTAAAGTCGACTGATGTTCATGAAGTTGACAATTTACTTTATATATTCAAAGGTTTTTGATCTCTGATCTGTGAAAATTTTATCGTGTGCCTAGAGTGTCTAGTAGATCAATCCAAAAATTTAAGACTGTATGTTTGTCACTGTAAAATTGTATCATCAGTTTACAATCGAATGACATTAGATTACAAGCAAACCTAAACTGCCGTGGGTCTGTAATCTCATTCATAATAAATTGACGATATTGACAATTTTACACAGACATTATTTAATTCAGGAAATCTCGAACAAGCATAAAAGTAAACAAACCCAGTTTGGCGGAGAGCCAATGATGTTTCCAGCCACACCGCCGGCAGCAACAAGTTACTACCACAATAACAAGGAAATATGAATTATATTTGACAAAATCTAGCAACAACTGGCGCTGTGAGACCGCATATAAACTCTAATTTAATTCATAAGATATTTATTACTGCTTGTAACTATTTGTGACTTAACTATGACAAAGGACCAAGTATATTTTAAGCCATCTATGCTAGCCAAAAAATATAAAATAAATTAAATGTACGCGTATAACTATTTTAACAATAAAACGTATATACATTAGGCCCTGACCACACATGCTACTTTTTGAAGCGGGATGCAGCGACTAGACGTCAAGCGCAGCTACTTTTTGACGCAGCGTCAAGATGCCTGTCGCCGTTGCTAAAAGTAGCTAGTGTGAAATGGCTGTTAAATGAATTCCAATTTAAGGGTTTCATTTTCTTTATGCATGAAAATGATTATTATATTGACTTAGTATTTTTAACAGATATAGAAGACATCTATAAAAATCTTTTACTCAGCTGGAGCCTATTCACCTATTTTTATTTCATTCAAAATTAAAGCACTGCCTGTCTTAGCATGAGTTTCTCATCGTTCTACTATTACGTCCGGTTTGCATTATTTCAGTCTAGCGATCGAATCCAGCGCTGGATTACTTACTGGAAAAATATAAACCGGTACTGGAAAGCATCAATCCAGTGCCAATGCTTTTCAGTGCCGGTTTAAATTTTTACAGTAAGCAATCCAGCGCTGCATTCGATGGCTGGACTGAAATAATGTAAACCGGGCATTAAACAAAATATAAAAAGGTAATGCAAGACAGTTTTCAGCTTTATTTAGATACGCTATATTTGGTTCGATGTCCACTGGGGTAACTCACACAGTAATACGAGTATATTTATTTCATAATAGCGATCATTCCTGTGTTTAAAAATCAGACCGATCTACATCAAAACTAAGAAGTTAATACACAAACAAAGCGGCCAAGTGCGTGTCGGACTCGCCCATGAAGGGTTCCGTAGCAGCAAATAACAAAATACATAAGTTCTTGTGTTCGTTGTAACTTTGATCGAAGTTTTAGTAATAGTGTATTTATTTATAACGTACTAAAAAAATACTTACCAAATCAAGTTCAAACCAATTTTCGGTGGAAGTTTGCATGGTAATGTACATCATATATTTTTTTAGTTTTATCATTATCTTACTTTAGAAGTTACAGGGGCACACATTTTACCATTTTGGAAGTGTCTCTCGCGCAAATTACTGAGTAGGTATAGAAAGAAATGAAATTAGAAACCTCAATATCATTTTTGAAGACCTATTCATAGACATCCAATACGTAAAAGGGTTTAATGAAAAACATTTTTTTGAGTTTCAGTTCTAAGTATGGGGCACCCTCACAATTTATGTTTTTTTTTTAAATTTTTGTATAAAAATCTGAATGCGGTTCACAGAATACATCTCATCATCATCATCAACAACGGCCCACTAAATGTTCCCACAGCTGGGACTCTGAGCCTTCTCTCGCAAGGAGAGAGTTTAGGCCATAATCCACCAAGCTGGCCCAGTGCGGGTTGGTGGATGACACATGACTTCGAAAGATTCCAGGTACATGTCGGTTTCCTCATGATCTTTTCCTCCAACGTTTTAAGTTAGCGGCATTACGCACATGACTTCGAAAAGACAGTGGTGCGTGGGGGGTTTGAACCCGGGATCTCCGGATCGGCAGTTACGGCTGGTCTAGTCGAGAATACTTACCAAGTTTCAACAGTATAGTTCTTATAGTTTCGGAAAAAAGTGTCTGTGACATACGGACGGACAGCCAGATAGACAGACATGACGAATCTATAAGGGTTCCGTTTTTACGTTTTACGGAACCCTAAAAACGGCAAAACGAGCGTTCTTACCATAAGCTATCTGAAAACTCAAACGAAGCGGAATGATTTCATTCTCGTTATACTTACGAACAGCTGGATAATGTAGAGATGTTTTCATACACTGTTCATTTAGATAAGTTATATTCCGAGCGAATCGTCGTATCGTAGTATCGTCGATGGATATCGAACAAGACAACAAGAGTAATATTTGACAAAATCCATTTTTTTTAAACAAATAATCATACAGATTGATTTGACTTTTTTGGATGTTTTTTTATTTGCTCAATCGCGTCACAACGTCAGTCTGGAATAAAATATAGATTACGTTTTTATCACGGCAAAATAGCGAAAAGGGAAACTGCGCAGTTAAAGCAACGGGGAGCTGCTAGTAGTATTGTAGTAGCATTTTTTGTCCTATCTAGCATCATGCACGAATGTATACTATAAACGCCGCTGTATTTCATAAGGACGACTACTGAATTAATATTGAATTACCCGCATAAGTTAAGGCAATGTTAACTAAGTTAAGTAAAGTTTGAGTAAGTTGTGCCATGCAAGATTTGCTTTAGCTTGTTACTTGAGGCGTCGTCTCAGGTTTCTGTTGATATATGGTACTTTCTTAGAGTTTAGTATGTGATATTGTAAGTTACGGCTGGTCTAGTCGGGAGAACGGCGACTGCCGATCCGGAGACCCCGGGTTCAAACCCCACACGCACCACTGTCTTTTCGAAGTCATATTTGCGTAATGCCGCTAACTTAAAACGGTGAAGGAAAACATCGTGAGGAAACCGACATGTACCTAGAATCTTTCGAAGTCATGTGTCATTCACCAACCCGCACTGGGCCAGCGTGGTGGATTATGGCCTTAACTCTCTCCTTGCGAGAGAAGGCCCGAGTCCCAGCAGTGGGAGCGTTTAGTGGGCTGTTGATGATGATGTGATATTGTAGATAGCTTGTGGAAAATAATTCTAAGGGTAATTTTGCGATACAAGCACAATTAGAAAGTCCATAAACGTTATCGGCTTCCACCACCCGTACCGTTGTCACTATGGACACCCTGTTTCTGTTGAAATGGTACTTTCTTAGAATTCATTATACATTTCAGACAGCTTTTGGAGAATAACGTATTTACAATCGCAGCACAGTAAATCCACAAGTGTTATCGATTTCCGTATCCAGTACTGTTTTCAAAGCTGCCTGAATACTATGGATATGCTAATTAAATAATTAAAAGTAGATGTTGAACAAATACTAAGTCAGAGTGTTAGAGCCATACACCAAAAAGTCTATAAGTTCGTTTTTTTTTCAGAGGAACTTTGCGTATAGGAACCCATTTCGACACAGCCACAATTTTAGATATACTTTGACAAATATTATTATTCGAGGGGAATACCTGGTAAAGCTATGGTAAGAATCATAATGCCTTACCAGGTAGTAATTTAAGTTAGGGCTTCTAGTACACTTGATAAATCAAAGAGTAACTTTCCATGGTAAGTGATAAGACTCTTTGCATAATCCCCCTGAAGAAGTACCAGACTTTTGCTAGTTATGCTTTCTCAAAACAATAAGTTATAAACATTACTATGATTCAGTTTGAAGGAATGATTTCTTAGAAATTTAAGGGCAAAGAGATAATCGACCTGGTGAAAAGTAGAAGGCAGCGATTTGAGCTCCTCATCTTACAGGCATGCGTGTTGCTCAAGGGTGCGTAGCTCGGATTCCTCCTCATGGTACATCTTGTTTTGCCCAGGAATATCTGGATACCACCATCCACCATGATGAGGCCACACTGGTTACATAGGGCTTTTGTCACGATGTGTCCTATCCACTACCCGAGGTGTTCCACCAGCGCCATATCCAGTAGTTGTTTTCGAAAATCATACTACAAGTTTCAGTTATCATCTTACTAAAGATAAACTAATGCCGAATATAGCATGACCAAAAACCATCTAAATATGCTAAATATATAGTGATTGGGCGAATCATTTTATTAGTTACCTTTATTATTTTAGTCAAATATCTCTCATGTTAAAGCGTTTAGAGGTTTACCTAACCACAAAAGTAAGATGATACCCAGTTCATAATAGAAGTTGCCATACCTGTTTCAAAGTTGAAAACAGTCCCAAAGAGAAACTGTCATGCCATCTACCAACCGGCTTAACATTACGACCTTTGACCCAAGCTTGACGATCTCTACCACGTTGGCAAATAGATAGGCTGTGGGACTCGTTGAAGTAAGATGATTATAGATTGATATTGATAGGCAGAACCAGCTAAACTGATAAAAATATATCACATACGCACACAAGACAATTACAGACTAATTACCTCGGAGTGACCCTTGATTGTCGACTCCCTAAAATATCAAAAGTACGTAATCGAACGGCCTTTTATCTTGGTCGACTTTTTAACCTCCCTATCAAGCGGAGTAAATTATTGTTTAAAAACAGGGTATCAGTTATACAACTTGTATTTGTCCTCCTCATGACCATCATGAGTTAATAAGTTCCAGACCAAAACAGATTTATCCATAGTGGACTCAGCACCCGCAGAAATAAACAGAACATTGACTTACTCTGTTACCTCAAATTACACTCAATCACTGAGAAGATACAGTTTTTTACCAACCCAACATTCGACCATCCGACTACTTGACAAGCTCGGCGTTCTCCCAATTGAGAGAGAGAGAGTGAGTTGTGCCACCACCGACGTCGCCGCAAGAAGCTTTTAAGCCAGCATGGGCGCTCGAGCCACAGTCGCGATCTCTATCTGTTTAAATCTTTTTAAATCCCTGGGCAAGTAACAAGTCAGACCACATCAGTTTAAATTTCAAAATAATAAGTACGTCGACAGCAGATATGTCTTTACCAACAAATAGATTAATCATTGTATTCCTTATTCTAAGCACTCGGATGACATAAAAAATGTCCTTGTAACAAATCCGTCAACATCAGTAAGAAACTATCTAACTAGCTAATCGGTCAGCCGACTCAGATACATTCCTTCCTAACGCAATCCCCAAATTATATGAAAATCTACATTAGATTAAAGTCGGCCGGTATTAGAACATCCCCGCTAGAGCCGTAGAGTACTACTCCTTTCGGGGAGGCCAGTCGTTCTTTGATTGCCTACAGGAGACAGCTCAAGCCGAGATCGAACCATCTGAGGTTCCTTTCTGCTATTCGTCGTACGAGATGTAGTACTCGATGAGTACGGTAAGTGAGTATGGTAAGTATATGGAAAGGTTTAAGGTATGTGTGTAAGAATAGTAAGAATTGGTTTGTTAGACACCCTATGTCTTCTACGCTAGCCTAACATCGATAGCAGTAGAGGCTACTTAAGGAGAACCACAATAACTAACTCCCTTCATTAAAAAAAAGAACACAATAAGAACTTTGAAATCCACCATAGTGATAAATCCACTTCGTAACAGAAGCTAGACTTTTAAATTAAGAATTGTCCTTATACTGGCTAAATTACTTAACAAAGCCTAAAAGTTGTAGCTAAAACTATTTATCTTTACGTTGATTGCCTCAATAATTTCGTTGAGAGTACTTAGCCTGCTAACTTCCTAATTCTAACAAACTTCTAGACCTTATAATTCTTGATCTTGTTAGCAACTCTTGAAAGTGAAGTTAGCCTCGACAAGTTAAATTGGGGTTCCTTGATTATAAAGTAAATAGTGTTCAAATAAGTTTACTAGTTTGGGGTAGAGATATCAAATACGATTTTAAATACTATTTGATTGTGTTTGTCCTTACGTAATATGCAATATTTGTGTGACGAGGAATATGTAGGTATAAGGTCAAATTTTCTGATCTGTGATAAGGTGTAGAATCGTTGTGTAGGTACCTACCTACGACGATGTATGATAATTTATGATTTTTCAAACGTTTATCATCATCTCGCACTTTTGGAATTAAAGTGGTTTAGTAAAAAAAACTTGTTTTTTGGTAATCACCAAGAATGTAATTGGATAAGAGGCCATTTTTTATTTCAAATATTTAAAGCTAAGGATTATTTGACGTCACAGCCTTTATTGTGGTTCTATGTTTTTTCATTTCGGGACTAAAGCACAGTTCTTTGTACAAAATCGAAAAAAAAATGTTTTAGGCCGTTCCATACATAAAGCTAGTTTCATTAATATGTTAACAGACTTAGAAAGAGAGGAGGTTATCAATTCTACCACTTTTTATGTGTTTCCCGATTTCTTGATAATTTGATACTGTTTTTTTTTTATTCGAAGCTGTATACTCCCCGAATGGTACCCTTTGTAGACTACAGGCCCGTGAACAAAATTTACGGGTCAAATTAACCACCAGTTAATTTTGTTCACGGGCCTGTAGTCTATTAAGGCCGGTTTGCATTTTGATTATTGCGAGTGTGAGTGCGAGTGCGATTGCGAGTGCGAGTGACTGATTACTATGCACTCGCAATAATCAATCGGTGTCCACACGTGTTTGCTACCAATCACTCAACACCGGCACTACTCATTCGCACGCGTACTAATCAAAATGAAAACAGGCCTTTAAGTTTTATTGAAATCTGTGAAGCGGTTATTGACAAGTTATTGGTTCAATGACAAGTTCTGCGTCGTAATGCCGTCTTGCCCGATGATATCTTGTTCTAAATTTATCTAATTTGAAAATAGTCCCACTTCTCATTAAACTTGGCAGTTTTCTACGTAAAAAAATAAAGTATGCCACCCGTAAAGCCAGTTTTTGAAGTCTGTGAAGAAACAAACTTTAATAATAAATTAATATAAATAATTTTGTAAAATTTACGTCACAAGCTCTCGGTTATTTTTATTCAAAAACTAGCAGCGCCCCGCGTTGATACCCGCGTAGTTCCCGTTCCCGTTGTTTTTCCGGGATAAAAAGTGTGTTTTTTTTCACAACCTCCCTTTATATGGGTATCAAATGAAAGGGCTTGACTAGTAGAATACTATAACAAAATTCAAATCCAAGGTAGTCGGACGTAAATCAACTTTGTATCCTACTGTCCTACTAATATTATAAATGTCAATGTATGGATGTTTGGATTTTCGTTGCTCAATCACGTCCTAACGTATTAACGGATCGGGCTGAAATTTAGAACACAGATAGATTATAGTCTGGAATAGCACATAGGTAGGTACTTTTTTATTGCGGAACATTGTGAGAACGACAACCACACGGGTAAAACCACGAGGCGCTGCTAGTATTACGTACATATATTCGGTGCGACGAGTATTTTTTCCTTTGACCTTTTCTCGTTATCCAATATTCAGCGTACTGTTTTAAAAACCTGAATGTATATTACGATGAGACCGTGTCGGCCACGAGTGACCGCGGCGCGTGTATCATTTAAACTTTTCCGAAAGCGTCGAGGCTAAAAATAGAACGCATTTTAACTTTATGAATCATCACTTTTTCTCTTTATCCGGTAGGAAAATGTGGTAACTCTCGTCAAACGTTTTATGAAGCTTCAAGCTTGTTTGAAACACACGTTCGTGGATTTACGGAAACATGAGTAGAATTGATAATGTTCTTATTTGAAGCGGTTAAAAAGTGATTACCAACTCAATGAAGCTCTACACATGTTATAATGATAACTTGTGCAGATTCATTTTATGTGTACCTTCAACTTCGATTTGTATAATAGATTATTTTTACCGGTTTTTTACTTTTTACCTGGAAAATTTGTGAAGTATTGCAATGCTTAAAATTGTACTTTTTTCTTGGGAAAATTTAAATACAATAAATAGTGTGGCAATTGATACATTCTTCATTCTAGTATTAATTCTAATAATATCGATATTGTGGTTTAATTGTATATTTTAAATTGATAATATTCTTATCAACTAAAGAAATATAAATTAAATAAGTTTTGTAACAAATCTAATTCGATTGAACTATAATAAGTATTATACGACCATAAATAATATGGACAAACTCGTTAACACAATTAGTAGCCATAGAAATTAGTAGCACCAAAAAACAACCCCGTTGATGACGAGGCATTTTGGGCAGTTATAAAATTATATTAGACAGGCAATCAATCAGCCGGCGGCGGACAGTTTAGCCACTCTTTGTACAACACAGCGCTAAATTGTCGAACAGGCCGTAGATTCTGTAACAACATGATGGCGGTCAAGTGCAAGGCTATTGTCGATAAAAAAAAACAAGCCCTGAAATAACGTGACCATAGAATACGTTACGAATTATCGTAGGCATTCGTCGTAAATAGAGATTTTTATACAGCAAAAGGTTTTTACAGTACTTGTATCGCTTGTAATGTATTTAATGCCAAATCATATAAAAAAATTAAAATGGTAGTCCAAAGTAATTATTTTTTGGATTGAGCCACCCTTATCACTTATGGGTATAAAAATAGTATACGACCTCAGACCTACAAAATATACCTACACTTAAATTTAATAAAAATCGGTTAAGTCGTTTTATAGAAGTTAAATAAACACTGTGACACGAGAATTTTGTATTTAAGAAGATAATATTGAGAGATCTACAATTAATTAATGCTGAGTTCTAGTGGTACCACAGTATATTATATTGTCGTAGTCGTAGAATAACAACGGTTGTGCATTTTAGCAACTTTACAGTACGCCAGTTTAAAGTTTTCGAGTGGGATTTTACGGCTTATCTTAAAACGGCTAAACCGACCATCTTGAAATTTGAAAATGTTGTTGTACCTATGTAATGTGACATATTACGTAACATTTAATTATGCTTAGATTTTGTAAAAAGTCACATACGTCATAGTTCTATGAACACTGATGTGTCGTATGTGATAATACGACGTTTCACGGACGACTCAATTATTTTACGTGACGTTAAGTAGTTTCCGCCATTTTTCTACGGAATCTTTTTCAAAATTGCCTGACGGATTGCTGAGGTGATTAAAAATAAGAAAAAATAATTAAATACATGTATACTTATTGGAATGTAATGTAAACAGTCTCAAACTTTATATTTCTTTAAGTAATAAGATAAAAAAAACACTGATTTTGTGCAGTATGTTATTGTTTTTATAATGTAGTTTATGGCATTAAAATAAAGATTTTTTTGTCAATTTTTGTGTTTGTACGTATCTAATTATTAATCAAAACAGATTTTTTAATAATAATGGATCCCTCACGCCCAAGACTGCTGAACGTAGGCTACCTCCCTAGATTTCCACAACGAACGGTCCTATGAAACATGAAGCCAGCGGTTTTCAGCGACTTTCATGCGACTATCAGTCTATCTGATTGAAGGCCGGGGAAATTTATATTAAATAACAAACAATATACCAAAAACGTTAGCTTATAAAAAATTATATAATATAAATTAAATAGAGTGTTTTGCGTTAATCACAAGTTTTGCACGCATTTTATTTTTTTATCTTACTACTTTGTAAAACTACTAAGAAAAAATCAATTGTAACATCATACAAATGGTCATAAATTGCGCTTTAATATCAATCATAAATACCAGTATCTATGGGAATTCAATGGCAGTAGCGTTTTCTCAAAAGCGATAATTATTTTAAAATACATTTTATTATAAAAGGTGCGTAAATTTTTGATGAACGATTTCATTTATATTTTAAATTGAGAAAAGAAAGGGTATTTATTTGGATATTTTATGTACATAATATAGATATGCGCGATTTTTGGGGTCTAAGTGAGTAATCTCTGTCATACAATGCTCGTCTAATTGGATTATTATTTAATTAGCCTGACTGTCTGTAATAATTATTTCTCAATTTATGGTACATGTATTTTTTTAATTAATCGTTTATTTTGACCAGTTTTTATTTCTTATCATTCATTTAAAATCGTTGACTATTTCTTGAGTAACATCTCTCACGTCGTCTGGTTACGTGTATTTTGTCACAAGATTCCATTATTTTAGAGTGTATATTTATATGATTTGATTGGACAGCTATTAGAAAATTCCCAAACTTGCCTTGAATTTTCAAGGCATCATTCATCTTCGATGTCGAAGATTAGATATAGCGACCAAAAAGCAGAACCCCTAAATTTCTTTACTGCATGATTATTGTGTGTTGAGTTATTTTGGCCATTACAATTCTGTGGCCAAAATCTGAACTCTTGAACCCTATCTCCTAAGATTTTTCTGATAAAATCGTATTGATCATCTTCTGATAATTTTGTGGCACATATTTAAATCTGTAGCAAACATGGCACACCCATTCTTTTCGCTTCAATAGTACACCCTATTTTTGAACAATAGGTTTTGCCTTGGTTGTTTTCTCTAAGCATTTCCTCAATTTTCATGTCACTTTCGTGGTAATGTTTTGCTCCTATTCTTTAAAAAACTGGTGGGCATTGGAAATGGATGATTCGAAACCGCACCAATAGTATGCTTGTATTCACTGATAAGCAATCAAAATGAAACTGAAAGGTTCGTTTTGGCAGCAGAACGGATCATTACATTTTGCATGTCAATTGACTGGTGATGGGACTAGCTTATTTAGTACATCCAATAGCTCAGGCTTTTTAACGTTTTTTGTAAATGACTAGTAAAGATTGATGCGTAAAATTAAAATTTTGGCAAAAAATATTAAATAACTGAAAAAATTACACGAACAACGGCGTATGAGAAAAGCTATCCGAAAAATAATGTCGGTTGTGAACATCCGACTGGTATATATCCGTAAAAAAATGACGGTTTGTACGATACGGCTATCGTAAGTTCGTAGAACAATGTTGGTTTTCAATTTCCGTCACCAAAAAAGGAAATAAATTTAGCTATGTCACAGACATGGTATAAACTATTTGCAATAGTTTAAAATGTGTTTACGTAGAAACAGAGACATCATAAAGCAGTATTATAGACTTCCACGTACAACGACGGATGTCACAAACCGTCGTTATTCACCAAAATTTTAATAAATAACTAATATCACTTAAAATTAAAATCGAAGTCTAAAATAAAACGTTAAATAAATCAAACAGCACAGGTACTGGACTGGCAAATTATCGTTGCTTTAGTTTTTGTAGACTTATTATTATTTTACTACTTGCTGCCAGTTTTTGAATTCTCGTTTGTACTTTTTAATAAGTCTGATATCTGCGTACAATGAATATGATCTTTTATATGCTGTTATTAACTTAAGCCTAATTAGGGAGCTTCATTCGTAAGCTATATAATGATAATTCACCAAATCCATAACTTTACCTAGAATTTGGACGGTTCTGATCATCCGTCGTACGAGAGCGGGGAGCGGGGGGGGTAGAGGTCAGCGCCGTACACTGACGGAATTATTCATACGTCATTGTACTGCGTTATGAAATCAGAAGCGTCATTTTGTACACTCGGTATCTCGGTTAAATGACAATAATTATTTGTAAAAATATTTTTGGTCGATAGAGCAAGAATTAACTAGTCAGTTAAAGTAAAAAAAGCAAAAACCGAAAAAATCTGAACGGTCGTTGTTCTACGACTACGACGAATTTATCACAGAACCAATCAATGATGTAGTAATTTTACCCTAGAACTCGTTGATCTACGCAATCACAGATATTACATATTTAAAAATTTTGACCTGATCTCCATAATAAATTTAAAATTTTTGTTTTATTTCCTGATCGTTTGTTTTTTTAATTTCCTGTTCTGAGTTCAAGATAAACATTTTATTTTTGTTATTACAGAATTGAGAACATAATGTCAGATTTATTGGATTTCGGAATATGCATATTGGAAGCAGATAACGTGATGAATGGTGTTCTGTGCCTGACCACGACCATATTTTCAAATAACGTGCGCTTGGATAAATTCTTCAGTTGTACTAAAAATAAGTAAGCTTTAGATATTTTACTAGCGACGTGTTTTAATGTGCTATATTCTGTACCTACACTTGCTGAAGCGTTCAGCTGAAAACTAAAAAAATATCTTAGACAACATATTTTTAGTGGTGGTAAAACACGACTGATATACAATAATAATAAATAATCTTACACTGTGTTACTGAAGCTATGAGGGTTCACCAAAATTTACCTGATGTCAAATGTGAACATTAGGTACCTACGGGCCGGCCTTAGCCATCTAGGCGCCCCGGGCGAGCCATGCCTCAGGCGCCCTAAAGGACAACACTACACTTTGGGGACGTTGAAATACACCCCCCGTCCTAGGTTATTAAGATTTTCCAGCGCCCTTGTAGTAGCCGGCGCCCCGGGCGACCGACCCCGTCGCCCCACCCTAATGATGGCACTGCCTACTAGTAAGGTAGTGACTTTTTGGATAAACGTATCCATTTTGTTGCTAGTTCTCGTGACTTTCATATTTGGTCAGAATGTGAAAAATTGTGTCTAAGTTTCTGTATATTTTTACACGTAATCAGACAAAAACATTGTCAACCTTTAGAATCATAGTAACACAATGTGTCAATGTTGATCACAATGCGGAAATATTTAAAGATACAAATTATTCGTCTCAGAAACGAGCCATCACTGCATCGTACGGCTTCCTAGCATATGAATTTAAGACGACTTCGTTATTAAATTACTAGCAGCGTCCTGTGATTTTACCAGCGCAGACAACTTAATTTTCTTGTGATAAAAGCCTATGTACTATTCTATGTATATTTAGATTAGCCTATCTCCTATCCTATTCTATGTTTGTCTAGAATAGCCTACATGCTATAATCTAAGTTCCAAATGTCGACCGGATCTTTTCCACTGTTCCGACGTGATTGAGCAATAAACACCTAAATATTATGAGTAGAATACAATTAAGGGGGCGCCTAGTGCCAAAAAACGCAAAAAGGACATTTTCGACCCCGCTCACTGATGTTAAGACTAAAAACTATAACAAAAAAAATATTGACGTGTGGATCAACCAAGAAGAAGCACAATGTCCGAATAAAATTTTAAAAATAGATCAGGCTTTTTTTACATAAAAAAAAATTAAAATGGCAACGAAAAAAACTATTTTAATTCATGTAGATACCCGAAATTATCAGGGATAATCCTACATTATTTTTTGTTAATGAAATTCCTAATTTTGTGCTCTATTAAAGTAACCGAACACTTTTTTAAATTTATATTTAATTATTAAGTAATTAATAAAACTTGGTCAAAAATTTACTCCCGATTTAATGTTGATTTCCGCTCCAAACTGTGTCATGCTATTGTCGACTTTATGCATATCACATTAAGAAAGGCGTCGCGCGGGTGAAATCTGATTTTTCCTGGCACTAGGCGCACTCTTAAGGGGGCGCCTAAAGCCAGAAAACGAAAAATGGACATTTTCGACGCCGCTCACTGAAGTTAAGAAACTAAAAACTAGGACAAACAAAATATTGACGTGTGGGTACAATCAACCAGCAGCACAATAACCGAATGGCAGGTGTGGAAGCACAATAACCGAATAGAATTTTAAAAATAGATCAGAGTTTTTTACAGTAAAAAAATAAAAATGACACCGAAAAAACCCGTTTTAATTCGAGTACTCGAAATTATCAGCGATGACCCCACATTATTTTTTGCTAATAAAATTTCTATTTATACGTTCTAGTAAAGTAACCGAACACTTTTTTAAATTTATGTTTAGTTATTGAGTAATTAAATAAAACTTGGTCAAAAATGGACTCCTGATGACTATTGATTTTTCCTCCAAACTGTGTCATGCTATTCTCGACTTTATGTACATCACAATAAGAAACGCGTCGCGCGGGTGAAATCTGATTTTTTCCTGGCTTTAGGCGCACTCTTAAGCAAATACATAGCAACGTAGCAAACGTAACCCATATTACTAAGTAACAGTAGTCTTGAACCGTCCCGTCCATTCAGTTAAACTCAAATTGTAACCTGGTTTTTATCGTAACACTCACTGTGCTAGTTACATTGTTCGTAGCTGGAAGAGATTGCTCTCATCAATAAGGTCGCCACTAGTGGCACTAGTTAATAAGTGTTTAACTGTAATATATCTGTCCGTTTGTGTCACAATAAAGAGTTTTCTATCTTCAGTTTTAAACTACTATACATGTCCACTTCAAAGATCACAGGGTAAAATTGAAATCCTTGTTTCGAAAGGTTTGGCACTATTAATAGTATAAAGGGAATTAATTAGCAGTAGAAAATGTACATGTACATCACGTCGCGTCGTCCAGATTTCGTGAAACACACAAATAACCCATACAAAGGATTCAAAGATCTATTTGTGGATGACGCCAGTGTGGCTCAAGTACAAACACTAGTTAGACGTAGACTAGACGACGTAATTTCAATAGCAATCAGGTACCATATCGGTGAGCAAACGGATGAGACATTTATTAAAATCAAAACCTGAATAAAAACTTACTAATAATACTTACTGTTGATGAGAAAGTTTATTTTGATGTTTGAATATTTGGATGTTTGTTGCTTAATCACGACGGAACAGCTGAACGGATTGAGTAAAAATTTGGAACACAGTGGCATTGTAGTGTGGAATAGCATATTTATGTATAAACTACTTTTTACAGCGGAAACGCAGGTAAAATCAGTATCGAAATTTTCGGCAAACGAACTGAAAGAACCTTAATTCCAATAGAGAACCTTAATTCCACAAGAGAAAGACCTTAATTCCAATTATGCTATATGGCGGGATATATTAGAAAACTAAAGCTGTAGGTAATTTAGGGAAAACATATTATGATGATACATGATTGGTGTGGATTTTGCTACAGTGGATGGACAATGTATTTACTAGTGAAATATAAGAAATAGTGGTCATCATTTACCCGTGCTTTAGAAAAAAAACAAGATAGTGACATCGGAAAACATATTAAGAAGGAGACATATTTCAAACAGATACCTACTAAATCCAGAAATATGATAGGTACAATATTTAACTAACTTACCTATGTACATTCAAAGCACGCCAATAAAACCCTCGTTAACTCCGTCCTAACTAAGGTTAACTAACTGCGGGGCAACTCAGATAGTAACACAATTTATAGGCGGTTATTATATTTCCGCTTCACTTCTATAAAGAGAAAACGAACATCAAACAAACAATTCCTAAATTGGCTTCAAATTTAATCAAACCCTTATGGATTCTGTTATATCTAGTTTACGGAGGGTCGATATTAACAAGTAATAGTGGAATAAGTTCAAATGCCATAGATTTATATGGTACTACGAGTAGTTAGTCTATTTTGTCTTAGTTTCTTGTGCGCGAAAGCTGAAGTACTAATAGCAAGTTTAAAAAAAAATAAGGCTTGTTGTTTGTTTGAATACGAATATAATTATTTGAAAATGATTAATGAATACATATTTTCTTATAGCGAAAATTAGAAATATTATCAAAATTCAAGTAACATAAGACTAGAACGGCACTGAAAAGGATTTCTGCTCACATGGACAACAAGCTGATCCAAATAGACAACAAAAAACATCGATTGAAAAGTAAACCTAATTAACTCCTTATTAATCGAATCTCGCTAAGAAAAATGCTTTTCTGAAAACTTTGAATTTCTGTAAACCGCATTGCATATATTTAAATTAATTTAACCGAGTATACCTTGAAAGATCGTAAACAAAGAATAAGCGCGGGTTCTGTCTTGTTAGCTTGAACAAGGCCCTCATTAATGCACGGGCATACCGCTAATTCTAATGCAGATGCATTGTAACATTCATTCTTGTCATAAAATCCAATCTCTCGGTAGCTAGTTTATGTAGTTCAAAATGCGCAACATTTCAGATGATGTTCTTAATGAAGCTTTTTATTAATCACGCAAGTGCTAAGCAATGGGGCCTAACAAAAGCACTTTAAGATATCTTTCAAAATTGAATTTGTTTATTTAATAAAGGTCTCTAATGGTGTGGATTCATTAGCGTCCTACGGCGAATAATAAACGTGAAAACAATTTTGACAAAAGATACAAAAATAATCACATCAAATCAATTAAATCAATCAAAGACGCCATAATAGGCTCTACTCGTGGAAAATGACGTTGGGTTTCAGTATGTCTCGAAAATTAACGATTTTAATTTTTAAACGTTGAATAAATTTAATACAAGATCCATGATATTGTTACGAAGGTATGATGGAAACTCCATACAATACACGGAAAGTACTTTCTGTTTACAACCTAACAACTCTAGCAATTTGCTCTAAAACTAATAATTAGTTTCACGGACTGTTTGTCTACTAACATACGTAGCTTCTCTGCCGAGTTTGTTCCTGTACAAAAACTACTTGATGCAATCAAATACGGTGTAATCATAACTGTACTTTCATTATGGCGCACACAGGTCTTATTAAACTACTATAGTAATATTGTTGTTTAAAACAACCTATAGATTTGGTTTTCACAGAACATTAGGTACTCGTTTGGATCTATTCGAAGGTATATTTCATAGTTAATCAAGTTTTTTTTTAATTTTGTTAACCAACTTGAGGTTAAGTCTAGTTTTATAATAGATAAATAGGTATAGGTATGGCATTTGAATTAAATTCGTATATTTTCCAAAAAATGTACTTATATTAAAATTTCAATACGGCAATATATTTTTATTATTAAATTTTCGAAGCCTTGGATAAATATTTCAAACAACAATTCGACTATGTTAAAAAATGTAATGTTCTTTTTGACTCTCATAGTCTGGGGTAAATATTTCAAATACAGCAATTAGATAGGGGAGCGGAGGGGGTTGCCGTACAGCTAAGCAAGAACTCTGATTACAAAGAAACTAAAGGCCATTGTTAGACAAATCTAAACATTACTGTTAAAGAAAATATTCTCTTACCACATGTTCTAATAAAAATTAAAACTACATTAATAATTGTTTCGAATTTATTAAGTTTTATAAAAACATAAATGTACGAATTCACCCGAAACCTTCGGATGATTGCGTACAGCGTAATTCTTTATTTTTCTTCACAAAATCCACAAATGTAAGTCCTATGTAGGTCCCTTTTTCAGGTGGTCGTGGAGTGTCATTACTGGGACTCCAAATTTATCAGCTGCTTTACGTAATTTCGAGCCTTCTCTCACCTCTTCCACGGTGAGTCTCATTTTTCGAGGAGACCATTTGAGTTTCTTTGCTCCAGGCTTCTAAAAAAGAAGAAATTAAAAAAAAAGATAACTATATGTCATGCTTTACTTTCGGGAGAGTATCTTTCTACTTAGTCTATGCTTTTGGGTATGTTTTCTATGTTTTACCATACAGGCGGGTGATATTGTACAAAAATGTACGAACCGAGCCGACTCCGCCATTTTGTGAAAAATGTTTCAATAAACAAAAACTATTTCTAGTTTTAAACCACAAACAGTGCTAGTCGAAGGAGATATCAATATAATACAACATAAATAATACAAACAATGTAATTTGAAAGAAAATGTAGTACTTACAGCGAAAATTCTTCACAACACTTTCAATAAAATTTGGCGCGAAATTGTGACACACGCTTTATTCTCGAAATCTGACGAGTCAGTGGCGCGGGTGGAAGGGAGGTCTCAGCACAAGCGTGGTGCAACCGTTAGACAAGGATAGAATAGTTCTGCCATATTTCGGTATCTGTAAATTTCGATGTACGGAATCGCCTGCTGTACGGAATGTGCCTCCGTTCCCCTACACATATAATATGACGTCATGTACAACGTCACGGACGTAGAGGTATCGCTTTCAGAACGTAGCACTCACACTTCATGTGATCAGATTGTATAACCTGCTATCGGAAAACAAGTTGATATAGCCATTTTACAAAGAACGTGTGATAATATACAATATCGTAAATTGTAATATTGAGAGTTTCATATGTCTTTTGCGAAGACGCTCGAGAATATTATTATTACGAGTAGTGACGATGCTGATAGTTGCTTTGAATATTTCCAAGAATCGTCGGCTAAAAGGGCCTTTCTGCCGTATCACAACTTAACAACACTTCATAGGTATATAAGCTCAATTTTGTCTCTTCGATTTCGTTTCATACTGATTCAAGTTTGATCAAAAATTTAACTGCTTTTTGCTCTAGTGAGCATTGGGGAAATGTTTGGAAAACAGCTATGTGACTACTTACAAGGCAAAGTTTTAATATTTTTCTATTTACGTACTAATTCAATACACAGTCCTACACAAGATAGCAAAATTAGATTTCAACAGTATTTTCCTATTACGGCTTTACGGCGTAGACCCCGAAGACTAACTGGGCCGATTTAAATAATACTATCTGAAAGTAAAATTATCATAATTGTGTAAATATATCTAGAATGTAAGTAGCCATAAAAGACGCTACGAAGAAAGACTTTTAGTTCTTACCATAGATTGGAGTAGAAAGTAAAATGTGATTTACTGTGCTAGTATATCGTGTCAGATTAGGATGCTCTTTGTAGAAGAGCGACAAAACTAGTGATAGTGTTATGCGTTTTAACAAAATCTAGGATCTATGATACCTGTATTACGTTTTAGTATTAAAATATTTTACTTTGGTCACAACTTCCGATCATCACTAAAATAAAATAGGTAATATCGAAAATGATTTATTTTTAGTAATTTTTATTGGTATCAACAATTGTTTCTTTTTAACCGACTTCAAAAAAGGTCTTCTTTTTTTGAAGTCGTTTAATAATTAGGTTATCAATTCGGTTATGTATATAACCTTGCTTGCTTTTTTGTGTGTATCTTACGCGATTGCGCCGCTAGTCGGTGTTGTAGTTTTTTTGAAATATTAACAAAAAACTAAAATTAGTTTTCATGTATTTAGACGATGTAGTGACAGATTCTTATTAAATTTGGTCACATGTTCGAATTTTATTTTAAATTGAAGTCGGTCTTTGTTTTTTTTGGAGAAAATAGATTATTTAAGCAACATGATACGGAGTCCAACGACCACATATTACCTGATGTTAAGCAATAACGCGGCCTAGAAACCTCGTTACTCTAGATTTAAAAACTAAAAGATTCAGAAAAATCTAGCCTTTATAATTTGAGTAATAGGTAAACGCGAAAAGTACCGACAGTTTCCTTGACAACATGGTATAACTGCCGCAGCCAGATTGTATACTCCGCCGTATTACATTACGGCTAACCGTTTTGAAAAGCAGGGCCGTTTTGTAATGCGGCGGTTTAACGATTAGCCGGATTGAATGCGGCTGATTAAAAAACACCCGGAATGTATTCGATGCCATACGTCATTCAACACGGCTAGCTGTAATGTAATAAAGCGAGAGATTAGCCGCCTCTTTGAATTTTTTTAGTTCCGATTCTTAACACATGTGCTGCCTGACATAACTACAACTATGGCGTTGAATACAGTGTGTTGCTAAATTGCTAAAGTGACAGTGATTTTGGAGTTCGGAGGAATCGTACACAATGTTATTGGGGTTGTTTACCTCTTGAGAGGACTCACCTTTGTTTTTCACCACCACAATTTGTAAGTATGGTCACCCTACAATTTAATCAGTAATACAATGCGGCTAAACGTGGGCCACCTTATTGAAGAACGTATCACAATGACAATCCGGCTAATCGTTGAACGGCCGCATTACCAAATGGCCCTGTTTTCCAAAACGGCTAGCCGTAATGTAATACGGCGTATTATACGATCCGGCTGCGACATAACTACCTCCCCGGGGGGGACGCTCAATCTGTTGTTGCTTGACAACATATTCCTTACAGAGCTCTATCAGACTGTAAATAGACATCTTACTCAAACAGGGTTAAGCAAAACAAATATTCTGACTCGAAAGAAAGAGACGTGTACTCATCAATGCTTTACTTAGAAACAAACCCATTAATCACAGCAAACACTGCTGTTCGAAACAAAAATAACATTTTTACTAAACGTTTAAAACAGTGACATTATCGAATTCTAAATTGACTCCCTAGTAAACAATGTTAAGCAGTTCCTGGATACGTTTCTAAATAGTATGTGTCAGAACGAGCAAATCGTGTGCCTGATGGTAAGTAGGTACTTGAAAATGAAGAATCCAAATAATTGCCTATCACTGAACAGCGCTCTTCACACAGATATATATGATGATTTATCTATTTACTTTGGAAACATTGCTCTTCAAACGGGAATACAGTTTAATATTTGCACTTTAGTGCTTGACGTTAAAACTGGCTATGATGTGAACATTCCCAGACGAGCGCAAAAAATACTCTATTTCTACAAAAATATTTAATTTATTCTGTTTAGTAAAGTGTAACAAGTCTCATTAGAATGACAGAGGTAGGAGATACTTTAGGAAGCAATATCATAGAGTAAACAAAGGGGGAAAACAAAATTTACGATAGCATTCCATTTACATTTACCGGAGGGACGAACGCTTAGTCCAGGTTGGACAATGCTGCCAAAACTGCTCCAAGCGCGACGCGATCATAGTTCTTATTAAAAAAATAGTGTTTGAATATTTTAAATTTCATGTTTCACTCTGAATACGTCCCAATTTTTGTTTGCTAAAGTAATGAACAATGATTTAAATAGTTTCTGAAGAATGGAATACCTATTCTACGACATGTATATTCCTTTTCTTATGAGACGAGTATTAGAGAGGATTTTACTTTTGTAATTACATACACTAAACACACGTATGTTAGGTGATTTGAAATAAAGACCTTCAGATAAACAAATTACCCATGTTTCAACAAAGCTACCGATACGTGTTAATTATTTTCGAATCTCATTCCTATGTAACGATTTATAATAATTTGCAATATCACAAAAAAAAACTATGCTTACAAATTAGTGTCTAACTCAGCCGAGAATCATTAGTCCAAATCTGAACGATTAGATCTCAGACGCCGTCTCTTGAAATTGCTGTCATAAAATCCGGGCTTAAATTTCGGTAATGACGGAATATATTCATCGTGAGCTGATGCACGATTACATTAAAGTGGAATTAGTGTTTAATTAAAGAGCCTCGCGGGCCTTGTTCCGGAGGTCGGCTGACCCGACGTCGGAATTAGTTGTAGGTACGTTTAATAATTACATTTACACTCTGAAAATAACCAAAACAATAAATTAGAATGCATAATAAAGTAGCCAAGTGCGAGTTGGACTCGCCCATGAAGGGTTCCGTTCCAGCAAGTAACATAATATACATAGTTCTTGTAGTTCGTTGTAACTTTGATCGAAGTTTTAATAATAGTGTATTTATGACATACTAAAAAAAACTACTCATCAGATCGAGTTCAAACTAATTTTCGTTGGTAGTTTTCATGGTAATGTACATCATATATTTTTTTTTGTTTTTTCATCCTCTTACTTTAGAAGTTAGAGGGGGGGGGGACACACATTTTACCACTTTGGAAGCGTTTCTCGCGCAAGTTATTCAGCGTAGACAAAAATTATATTAGAAACCTCAACATCATTTTTTAAGACCTATCGATAGACACCCCACACGTGTAGGTTTGATAAAAAAAATTTTTGAGCTTCAGTTCTCAGTATGGGGGGCAACCCTAATTTTTGTTTTTTTAAAAAACTTTTGTAAAAATCTTAATGCGGTTCACAGAATACATCTACTTACCAAGTTTCAACAGTGTAGCTCTCATAGTTTCGGCAAAAAGTGGCTGTGACATACGGACGGACAGACAGACAGACAGACAGACAGACATGACGAATCTATAAGGGTTCCGTTTTTACGTTTTACGGAACCCTAAAAAGGGTACATACAAAATCTAAACTTGTTTTGGAAATAACAATAAACGGCCAAAGGAACTTCTAAGTAGTTCGATCACTATGAAATGGGTCATTTCATCTGATGATGGGTTATTTCAGCAGATTGAATATATTCGAATAAAACGATGAACAATATAAATATATAACAATAATAGGATGATCAAGCGAACTTCTAAGTGAAGTTTGATCATTTTTTTAGTTTAAAAAATCTACCTATGATAAACTAAAGTAACGGGAACTACATGGGTAAAGACGTGAGACGCTGCTAGTTTAATATTTGAATACCTAAGTAAAAAATCTAATTATTTATTCGGCAACAAGATTTTGAATAAAACAACCCCACATGGAGGGTGTGTGTGTGAGGGTGTGAGGGTGTGTGTGTGAGTGAGTGAGTGAGTGAGGGTGTGTGTGTGTGTGTGTGTGAGTGGGTTTGAGTTTTCCATGCTCAGCTTCATTTAAGTTTTTGGTGGTATTGATATCATCGTTCATCTTTCGTAGGATTCCGTGTCACAAAATGATGTTTGTGAGAACAAGTAGGATGAAATGAACACTGGTTATGTATTTATGTGCTTAGCACGTCAACAATGATAAATAATGGAAAATTTGCTAAACTAAGTACCTAATTGTACTGATCTATGTATTTTTTATTGCGATGACTGCTTGTAAGCTGATGTCCATTTCTTTCTTCCACCATAAGGAACTCGTAACCCTAAAGCAGCGTAAGAAAAACCGTATGACGACAACCGAAGTGAAGTCGTAACTTCCCGACTACCACTTATACCACAAAAATAGTCCGTTGGCGTAAAAAGTATCGAACTATACGGGAAGGTTTTTCTTATAAAAACTTTTATGGCGGAAGTTAGAGGCCAATAAGACACGTAGAGGCTACCTCGTAATATCCTTCGAAGTATCCTATTCCAGCTGTAACAGAGCGACGTGACTGATAACTGAATCTGAAAGATTTTATGCGTCAGGACTGGTTTTAGTGTCATGAAGTTTGAAATACGGTATTTGTTTGTATAATATTTACATTTGTTCTATTTTATTTTATTACTAAAACCGCTTCGCTTGCGCAGTTCTCGTTCTATTTACTTTTTGGAGATAAAAAGTTACCTTAAATGCTGCTCTATGCTCTAACAGTGTTTCCGACTTCAGAATTTCAGCTCGGTCTGTTCACTCGTTCCGGCGTGATTGAGCAACAAACATCTTAACATCCAAAGTTTCGCATTTATATATTACGTCGTGCAAAAATCATGCGACAAGAAGAAATAGTCGAGGGTTGCAACCCCCTATCTTCACCTGTATGTACTTAGTTGTACAGCTTACAAGTGGCGCCATGGTGCTGAATCTTATTATTTTATACCCTTCTATCATCCTACATATGTTTCCTAGTGGTTCATATGACCCATAAATTTTGTTCACTGGCCTGTAGTCTACATGTGCTTAGTGTACATATTTAGTTAGGTATCTATGTGCATGCGGACCGCGATCTTTGGGAGGAAGTCGTTGTATTTAAAGAAAAGGCAGAGCGTGATAGGGATATTCACCTAGGTGACAGTTTCGGGAGCACTCGTAATCTGACTAGAGAGTTCTCAAGTTGGAGTTCAATTTCACTGGAAACGTAACCCTTAAAACCACGTCACAGCATTACTGCTTGGCAGTAGAACAACTGGCAAAGGAGCGGTACTTCGCCAGATGGACTCTGCAAAGAGTCCTACTAAGTACACAATACTACGTACGCTTATGATACCAAGTAGCAGTAGCTATTTATAAATCGTTTCTGTAACATTTTTCCAATAACGTAAACGTAACATAAATAACGACATTTAATTTGCTCATCACAGTAAGGTATAATAAAATTTTATGGTCAAAGGTATCCCCGTTCCATTTCATTGTTTCTTTAGATACCTATATTTATTTTGCTCTTCCTAATAACAGCCCAATAAAATAGGCTTTAAGAATATAATTTGCCGACTTTATTAATGCTTTCGGGCATCATAATTTTCGTTTATTATGCTTTCCTCCATTGTGTGTAATGAACTGTTAACAGATGGCTACTAAATTTTCTGATCGGTTTTATATTGTGACCTTCATTTTACAGACCTTCGGTTCAAGGGATTTCGTTGTACATTATAATCAAAATGAATTGTTATTTTTGTTTTGCAGGAAAAAACTCTCAAATGAAGTCACGCACTTTCACAATTTTTTGGGGGCTTGTTTTGTTTATTCTTATAATAAGCTTGCACTTGATCCTCATCTTGTCTGATGTAATGCTATGATGCGGTCTACGATGGTGCTTGCTTACCTAGAAGAAACCATTTAACTCTCAACTCGAAAACAGAAACATTGTATTGTATCGAAAAACCCATGCATGTAACGTATTCCAATGCTTATACATTCTTATTCCGAAAATCGAGACAAACTTTTTGAGGAGGTTAAAAAGCATAAAGCAATATTCGTTTTTCTAGCTAGGAGCAGTCCAATCAAAAAAAGAGCAAAGTGGTATTAGATCATGCAGATTAGCCGCACAATTTTCTAAATGTATCCGGTAAAAATCAACTTATAACAGACTTACAACTATGCGGCGATGTTCAAGACTTTAAAGTATTTTTGGACAAGGCAGACGTTGCCTATAAGCTTTTTGGTACGTCTCTCGATCGAATCCATAGCCTCTAGCTGGTACTCAGTCCATCCACCAAAGAGTTGCGAAAAGTACCGTACAAAAACGAATTTATGCTAGGGATAATTTAAACAACGGTTCGGACTTCAATTACCGTGAGGAAACGTTTAATTTTCGGCAGATAATTTAGCCTTGGATCCGGTAAAATAATTGAGTGGAGATATTTGTGACGTCCAAGAGCTTGCTACAGTACGCTAGCGTTAAAATAAAGAATCCCAAAAATTGCTATTGCCGTTTTTTTTTTATAGTCACCACTTGAATAAAATTTTAAACATTATCCAAAATACAACTACTGATAAATAAATAATTCTTTAACATAATAAAACAGTTTTTGAAGATTCTTTAGTCTATCGACCGAAGTCTTATCTTATTTCAAAAGAAAAAAGTGGGCGATCAAGTTGTTCAAACTCTTAACTCAGTTCAATGGAACCTAAAATACAAAAGTCGTGATTTCAACTAGGTTACGAGAAATTCGCAGGGGTGATTTCTAGGATTTGGTTCTACGATTCTGACGTGAAGAATTAATTTAAAATGCCACAAAACACGTAATTGTAGGCCGTTGCCATACGCTTGGTATTGACATGTTAACTGCTCTTATTGGTTTGTGCTGAGTGCCGACTCCTATGTAGTAATTATTATTCTCTTTGCTCTCATCATCGACCGCTCCGTTGTACGGTTGTACGGTCGGAATCGTACAATCGTACTGACTGATATGTACGTGTGTAGAGTAATAGCCAATCTCAATTCCCTACCACTTCTACGTAACTTCCTCTGATTTCAGGGGTCGTGTGTTTTAAGCCAATCAAGAGAAACAATTTATAGGGACTTCCACACCAACGCACTATATTTTTATTTTCTGGAACCTCAGTTGCTTTGTCCTACTGGGCAAAGCAGGCTTCTAATTTTTCCATAGTCCGATGTTTTTTATTGAATAAATGTAACTTTTACTTGCGGTTTTCTCTTTCCATATCAAGGTTCAACATCATCATCAACAGCCCACTAAACGTTCCCACTGCTGGGAGTTGGGGCCTTCTCTCGCAAGGAGAGAGTTAAGGCCATAATCCACCACGCTGGCCCAGTGCGGGTTGGTGGATATCAAGGTTGCTTGTATTAAATTAGAAATGCTGGAAATCAAAAATTCATGTATTTTGTCGGAGAAGAACAAATGTAACAGATGTTTTATTTTCGCTTAAAAATATTGAAACGCCAAAGTGAGAAAGCCGTGTGACTGTATCATTACCAAGAACGTGTTTCATCATAAGACGCTGAACATTTTAGAGGGATGTAGTTCAGCAACACTTCATTGCACTGCGTCTACAAATTTTCCCATGTAATAAAGATTAGATTTTGATTAGATTTAGACGAAAGCTTGCATAAAAAGAACTCGAAGTATATCTGAAAGCGTTCTGTACACATACTTACCATATTTACTTTCGAGACTCAGCTGTTAGATGTCATACGTAAACTAATATTTCATACTTCTTTAACACACAAACAACGTGTTCATGCAACAAAGACACCGCCTCTTTGACTTTGTTCCTTCATGAAAAGCAGAAGAACTATGGAATATTGGTTTACATACAACATAGAGTACGAAAACTAACGTGGTTATTAAACATTTTAAAATAAATATACGGATAACTCCAGATTACAATAGTGCTAAACGAGATGCGAACACGCGCGCGCACTCGCCTTGAAGAAGATCGCCGGACGCGATCGAAACTCGAGTCGGACTGTTCCGACTATTATATTATACCTACGTGAGTTACCTGTGTATTTATTTTAAAACATAGAGTACCTACCAGCCGAGTACGGAAAATTTATATGGTGAGTATAAGAAACGCTTTGGAGCCTGTTTTGAGTTCGTTTCTTGTAAGCATAAGTTTCAGTTTTAAGTTTCAGGTTTTGTCATAAGTTACTGGAGATTGGGTCCCGTACAGATTTACAATTTTTTGTAAATCTGAATTTTTTTAAATCAAAACGAGTGGACTACTAGTTTCATAATTAACACTAGATGTATAAATGTATACGCAGAATGTACTATTACGTAAATAGTACATTCTGCGTATTCGCGTATTTCAGTAGTGGTAGGACTCTTAGCAGAGTCCGCCAGGGGAAGTACCACACCTTTGTCAATTATTCTACCGCCAAGCAGTAATGTGCAAACATTACTGTGTTCCGGTTTGAAGGGCAATGTTTCCAGAGAAATTACAGGGCTTAGAGATATAACAACTTAGATCTCTGGGTGAAGAGCGCAGTGCAGTGCTAGGTAATGATTTTGGCTCTTCATGTTCCAATAGCTGCATGTCACTGTGTTGTGCATGTGCTGTTATCTTTCAACATCAACATCTTTCAACGCTTGAAGCGTGGCATCGTGCGACCAATTCAAAACTGCCAAATGTAGTAAAACATTGATATACTCGTTGATCAGCTACACCCACATTTTTTTTTTGTTTGATTTTTTATAGCCTTTACCGTTATCGCCACCGCATTTGTGGCATATCGTGGTCACAATAACCCAATACGGCATATAACACAGTTCTCGGAACTTTTTTTGACGCCTAGACTTCCACTGACGTATACAAAAGCATGGTTCGGTCTTTATGAGCTAGACAGCTAGAGAGTGTACTGTGGGAGCTAGGATAGTTCATATAATAGGTACTGATAAAATTTAAAATTTGCACATTGAATACACAAAATCAATTATGTTAAAAATAAGGATTTCACGTTAGCGTATAAAAATGTCCTCACCAAAATAATTACAAAACGGTAAGATTAGCACTTATTTTACGACAGTCGGTGTTTGACCGACAAAAATTACAACTTTTGTTTTTTACGACGTTGTGTCTATGTGATGTAACGTCATGAAACGCAATAATGTTAGTTTTAGATAAAAAATTAATACACAACCTACGGGTCAGTGAGTGATCCGGTCTCCAGGCACTGGGCAGACCCTTGAAGGGGTGCAAAAATGGGCAGACAGGACTATTATGTTTTCGGGTAGCTGCTGATAAGTTCCCGCTGCGCCTATTGCTCGATTCCAATACAAACGTACCTACATGACAGTATCAATGTCTCATCAAAAACGTCTGTCGAATTAGACAAAACATGGCGCTCATTTCTTTGGCAGCGTACAAACGTATTTGAGTACAAAGTAGGCATATCCAACATCCATTGCTCTTATAGGTACCCTAGGTAACTATAACACCTAAACAAGGCTACAAATAGAAGTTCGTACAGTGCGAAGCAAATGCACGGCACTGCTTAAGTCAGTTACAATCACAGAAATCTAAATAGGTAATTATTTATTACTAGCTGTGCGGTTTCACCCGCGTAATTCCCGTTCCCGTTTCCCGGGACATGTTACTTCAAATACCTCCAATAATATCTGTACAACGCAACGTTTCATGATGATCGGTTAAGTAGTTTTCGATAACAAACAAGCTTATTTTCACTTGTATAATATTATAGTTTATAGGATATTACTTGATATATTTTAATAATCTAAACATAATTATTTAAATTTCTGTGGTTGAAATAAAGTGAAGGGTACATACTGGATTTCTGCGAGTCCGTCTTATGCGGCGACTTCTTATCTCCGCGCACCATGGCGGCGGCGGCGGCGGGGCGGTGGTGCGGCGACAGCCGGGCGCGCGCCGCGCCGTGCTGCTATCGGCCGCGCGCGCTACCAACACCCGACAGCGCTAACGTATTCTCGTGGTTGTGCCAGATACCTGCAAAAAATTTTTTTTTGTAAATATTTTCTTTTAGCGCACCCCAGACAGATTTTTTGTGAGCTGTTTTCGAATTGAATTCTAGCGTCACGCTTGGGAATGATAAGAAATCTTCGGGTAAACTCGGGACCATGGCCATTGGCCATCTAGAAATGCGCATTTCTAGATGACCTTGCTCCTGGCCACGCCCTCCGGTTTCACCCGCGTAGTTTACAAAGTAAGCTATCAAATTCTGAGTCATAAGTTTTCACTTCTATCAGCAGTTCCTATGACTGCCAATTTTTTTTTACTTCTGTAGTCGCGTTGAACACATTTTTAGGGAAAAATCCTTTTGATTTCGCGTCACCGACATGCTATTGTGCTGGCATAGCGTCGGAGCAGCGGAGCATAACGTGCGAGAAGTGTTTTAGATGGCTGAAACCTTGTGAGTTACCCACAAGCGTAGTAACCACGTAGTAACAGTACATATATCTGTAGAAATACAAGTGACGTATTGTTCAGCACTGGTGCTGTTTAATACTAAAATTCTAAATTAGAAGTTTCATTTCTATCGGCTGCCTATATGACTGCCAATTGTTTTTTTTTCACCTTGATCCACGCTTGTACTGAACTCTAATGACGAAAAATGTTTTCAAAATGACAGATTTGTGATGGAAGATCTGATCTACCTTTCACTGCGATTTACCCGATACTAAGCAATACCACGAACCTAAGATGTTACAGGCTTACTTTGAAAGTACTTAATTACTCTACATTTAGCGACCCTAAGGGATTTTGCAGATATTGATAATGATTTTGCCAACTTAGGACATAAATGCTTCAACCATTTGAAAATTAATTAATAACGTTAAAATCAACGCGAGCATAACATACTATCTAATATATAAAATTCTCGTGTCACAGTGTTTGTTTCCTTACTCCTCCGAAACGGCTTTACTGATTTTAACCAAAATTTATATGTATATTCAGTAGGTCTGAGAATCGGCTACTAGCTATTTTTCATACCTTTATTTATATGGCAAAACAACGTTTGCGGGGTCAGCTAGTAGTCATGTATATTACAGATGCACATTGTTTAGCATATTGTACGGGATCATTATCGATATTTTGAATGTTTAAAGGACTATTCACTCATTGATTTTCTTTCTTAATTTCTAAGTTTTTTACAATACATATAAAAAAAAAAACATTATTTTATGAATATTTTGAAGAGACTCATATTTATTTACTTCGATGATATATGTAAGTCGAATCTGCTAAGCTTTATCGATACAGTATTATAGTTCAACCCGTTTGTGCCGTAGGCTCGGATCAGTAATTCAATTTTCTCCAACTTTTACTCTTTGAAGTAAACTCCTTTGATGCTAACTGTAGATTTGATTACGAAAGATTCTTCAGAAACAGTACCTTTAGTCGATATAAGTTAAATAGAAACGTTCACACGAAAATACAAAATAAAACATAATTTACCTTCTTTGTGAACGTATTCGTTCACATCGTGCATGTTTGTTAAACTTTTTATTGATTAACTAAACATTTAGGCACAAAATCTTATCTGCCTTGAAAATATGTAATATCTATTCTATGTATCGGATCTTGCAGGATGCCAGCAAACTCACTCACTCATAACGTAGCTGGTGTAAATTGGTAAAGTTTATGATTGTAACTATCGTGTGTCGATCTTGGATCGATTGGCGCCTGACAGAGACAGATGGCATAGTGAAGTAGAGGCCTATACCCAGCAGTGGGATAAGTAAGCGCTGTCGACAAGAATGATACAATAATTGATAAATGGCAAGTGACAAATGTACATTGTGACGCAAATACCATCAATGTAATACATACATATCGTTGGTAAGAAATTGAATTCTAAACATTTTAAAAATTAACTAATACTGAGACTAAAATTTTGGGTTTATGATCCAAAACTAAGGCCAATCGCCATTTATTTTCCTAATTATTATTCACGACTTATAGGCTACAGGCCCTTGAACAAAATTTACGTAGGAAACGAACCACCAGGAGACCTATGTGGGATGATAGAAGGGTATAAAGTAATATGATTCAGCACTATGCCGTCACTTGTAAGCTGTCCAACTGAGTACAGTCGAAGAGGGGGGGTTGCAACCTTCGATTATTTCGCTTTGTCGCATTATTTTTACGTTGGCGTTGCGAAATAATGGATTAGAAGAGGTATTGAAACTGTATGGAACCAATGCCGTACATAATCAAATGACCAAATTTACTCTGTAAATAGTCGGCACATCATAATTTTTTCCGACAAACTAATAATGTAATATTAGATAAAGATTTCCTTTGACACTACGTATAAGAGAATCCAAGATGTTATAATGTTATTCTTAATTTATATAAACTTTCTGAGATTGCATATTCTCTTTAATGTTATGTATTTACTGTTTTTGCGTATTCGTATTTTTTCCGTAAAATTTTCTATTGCATTAAAAAAAAAAATAACTTAAGGATAACATTGTGATATTACGTATTCTTGAATTATGTACGCATATTATTCTTAATTTTAATTTTCAATCAAATCAGATTCAAATCAAATTCAATTTCAATCAGATTTAAATTGACTTGTTTTATATCAGAATAAGGTTTTAGACAAAGCCCCTATACAGCACAAATTGTCTATTACTATTAGTAAAATTGAATTATTTTTGACATAAACATGTAAGTACAAACATATCTTGTACATCAAATTGTAATGTGACGAATCTGTGTAGTGGTGTTCATACAACTTAATTTTTGTAATTACAGTATGTGTGAATGTTACTTCCATGAAAATAAATAATATTCTATTCTATTCTATTCTATTCTTAGTTTCCATACCTCTTCTAATCTATTATTCCGCATCGCTGTACAAAAATCATGCAACAAGGAGAAATGATCAAGGGTTGGAACCCCCCCCCCCCCTCCTCATCAACTGTACTCAGTTGGACAGCTTACAAGTGACTGAATCATATTACTTTATACCCTTCTATCATCCCCCATAGGTCTCCTGGTGGTTCATTTACTACGTAAATCTTGTTCACGGGCCTGTAGTCTTAATAACTTCTTATTCCAAAACTTTGTAGTCATCTAACTTAGGTAAGTACGTATTTGTAACGAAAACATAACCATCAAACATACAAAATTTACTCCCGCAACAATGTATTAGAAGTGCTATCTAACTTTAACCACAATTGTTATACCACAGATGACTGGAATTGGTAACCTTCACTCTTAAATCAGATTCAAAGAAGCAAAAATTTATTTGTAACAAATACTCTGTTCTTAGGTTTTAAACTAAGATTATTGAGTACGGTAGGCTTACAATTTCATTTAGCTTCTTCTAAACTCTGTCGATATTCTCAGCGCGTCGCAAGTTTGGTAATTGTAGTCTTCCCATGAGGCTGAAGTCTAAAAAGTTTCAGAGAAAAGGTTGAAACAAGGAACGTGTTCCGACCAGTGCTTCATGTTCCTAGCAATCAAGTACCTAAAATACTGATAAAAACTAACTCAATATGGACTCTTTGTTGAGAGTTTTTAGTAAAGTAAGTACTACCTACCACACCGTGTATTCACTACTTTACGGTAGAATATCAAAGGTGTGATACTTCCTCAAACGTTTTCTTTAAAGAAGTTATACCTATACTAATATTATAAAGCTGAAGAGTTAATTTGTTTGAACACACTAATCTCAGGAACTACTTGACCGATTAAAAAAAATATTTCAGAGTTGGAAATGTACGTGATCCCTAAGTACTAAAGGCTATATAATTTATGAACCACGGGCAAACCCGTGGTAGACTGCCAGTGTTTATTACGAGTACTCTTGTTACACAATATGCTCATATATGCTGGATACTTCAAAATGTAGGGTAAACGAAGTGGTCGATCTCTTTGCAGACTCCATCTGGGGAAGTAAAACACCTTAGTCACTTATTCTACCACCAAGCACTAATGTGCAAACATATGTTCCGATTTGAAGGACAGTGTTCGCAGAGATATTACTGGACATAGATATGAATCATCTTATATCTATGGTTGACGTTTTCCGAAGCACTGTTCTTTGGAAAATAGCTATGTGGCACTATGCTGCCATGGACTGGTATGTTACCGTCAAGTGTATGTCTTGCTCGTCCGGTTACTCTAGGACCTCTAGGTCTAGGTATATCATAGGAAAAAAAAAATCCCTTTGATGAAAGCAACGCAGTGCTCAGCAATGATTTGAGTATATTTATTATAAATACTTGGTTGCTATGTTATTGCAGGCGTTACTTAACTTTGTTTACCTATTTAGTAGTTGCAGCGGATAGACTATAAAAAGAAGTAGATGATAGGAAAAGAATAACATAAGAATGGGCTGATTATGATGATAGAACACGAACAACGCTACAACCCTCGATCGTATGGCCATAACCATCCCTCAGTTCATGATGGGCTCTAAATTGCTTTGATCGTTTTTCCGGAACCTAATGAATTATGCCGCCCCAATGCCTCTCTCGACTCACCGAGTAAACATCTAACTAATATCAACTATGCATATGTTACATGGTATATGCTGCTTTGATAATCACGAATACGACCAGCCATGAGCGTAAGCGAGAGCGGAATGAGATTGTTGATAAAGGAAATACTGACTCAATTCGTGCCAAAAAGCTCATAAACAATGAGACTCTTGTGCGTAAAAGACTTCAGTCTTGAACATCGCCGCAAAATTGCTAGCTTATCGGGTTTTTATTGGATACACTTCGGAGAGTGTGTAACTGATGTGCATAATCTAATACCAACTTGCCCTTTCTCCTGTCAGACTTCTCGTATCTCCAAAAAGCGACATCGTTTCATGGTTGATGTTCCAAAAACACGAACGAAGAGATTTGACTCCACGTTTGTGATAAGAACGGCTAGGTTTTTGCCTGAGTGGGTTTTCCCCTATAGTTACAATCTTGGTGTCTTCAAATCGAGAATGAATCGGTTTCTTCTAGGTAAGCACGCTCCATCGTAGATTGCATCGTCGCTTAACATCAGGTGAGATGGTGGTCAAGTGCGAACCTATTACAGTTTAAAAAAATCACATAAAAGGGTATCAATTCGTCATTATACTTTTTGTGTATGCTGCTCGTTTACTCGAAGATAGCTGGACCTGTTAGTTACAGGGCCCGGGATCATGGGGGTCAGGACTGCCCCCCCCCCTCCTCCACCTAGGTGGACCACTGATTAAAAAGCATGCATGCAGGTATCGCAAAGTTTTGTGACTTGATCACGACTATGTGACCCCCTTGAAGCCAAAGCTGGATCCGCCTTTGCCTGTTATGATATATTCTGTGCTGTTACGAAAATATGTTGATAGCTAGCTATTGCAGATTAGTATTTGCTGATGGCATTGTGGAGAAATTGATGGACTATCCAAATTTCTACTCGAAATTTTAAAGGGACTCATAGTAATGTATTTCCTCGTGGGAACTACTATTTGCTAAAAATAAACTGCTTCATTACGGCTATATTTAGACGATCTCTGGTTCCATTTAATACTAAAATAAAATAATTAAAACTAATGGGACAGTACGATTCGTCACTTTTAATCATTATGTAAACAT
This sequence comes from Ectropis crepuscularia, assembly GCA_963693475.1. Taxonomy (NCBI): domain Eukaryota; kingdom Metazoa; phylum Arthropoda; class Insecta; order Lepidoptera; family Geometridae; genus Ectropis; species Ectropis crepuscularia. Next base: position 13,499,781 of record OY856346.1, read on the forward strand.
TACATTAAGCCGCAATGGAGAAAAAAACTTAAACGATTAGAAATTATTCTCTATACCTTCAATAAATACAGCGTAATTACTTTATATCTGCGGTTTACTTATCCGACCTTGTGCCTATGATTTTTTCGCTGATCATTTCGAAGGCCATTATGTGAGTGGCGCCCTCTGAGGGGTAAGTGAGGGCATCGATCAACACCTATTTTATCTGAAGGGCACTTACATGCAGCTACTTGTGAATGGTGTAGTCTTACATAGGTTGGCGGAGGAACTTAGGGAGAGGCGCTCTGAATAGACAATTTTATATACGGTTTGAGAACTTATCTAAACGCTCTTCCTCTTGAAAATGGTGCAAAAATATATGAGAACATGTGGCTGAACTAACCTATGGAAGCTACAAAACTCTACTTTTGTTTCGATTGTGATAATTAATATTAACCAAGCTTATAAATAAAATAGACCTTAGTTTGAAACATTTCTATCCATACTTCTATACTAATACTAGCTGACCCCGCAAACGTTGTTTTGCCATATAAATAAAGGTATGAAAAATAGCTAGTAGCCGATTCTCAGACCTACTGAATATGCATATAAATTTTGGTTAAAATCAGTAAAGCCGTTTCGGAGGAGTAAGGAAACAAACACTGTGACACGAGAATTTTATATATAAGATAATAAAACTGAAAAGGTTTTTTTGATTGAACGCGCTACTCTCTACTTTTGATTGATCTCAGGACCGATTGGACCAATTTCAAAAATTATTTCATCGTTGGATATTTACATGATTCCGGAGTGCTATCGGCTACATATTAAGTACCGCGGACGAAACCGGGCGGACGGCTAGTTATACAACACAATTCAAAAGATATATGTATCATAAATAGGTTGGACCCAGACAAATTCCGGAGACTTAGTAAAAGGGTTAAATTTTAAAAACTAAACAGAAATATTTAAAGGCGTTCGTCACCATTATTTCACGTTGTTCAATGCTACTCGTACAATAAAAATAATTCTAAGAAATAATTAGTGAAGCACAATGTGATTCATGGTAAAATCAAGGATAAGTTCTATGTCACTGGTTTTTCTGGATCTATTCAAAATGTATTTAGGCAAAGAAGAAATTAAAGTTTTTTACAAATCCCGTTGGCTTAGCGACAGTATTACCTGAAGCCAAATTAAATTTTTCTCCGTCAAACCTTCCCTGTACCTCTCTCAAGAGTTCTGACACCTCAACGCGCCGGCAAAATATTTATTAGCCGTTTTAAGGGATTCTCTTCGTAATCAGAAGCTCGAATATTTTATAATGGAATATCGAAGGTAAGAGGAAATAATTTTATTTGCGTAGATATTATTCTCCGTAGCGATAATTGTTTGGGACCCGTTGATAAGTTATTCACGTCACTAATTTAACTTTCCAAAAGGTAAAGCCAATTTTGTTGTTAGTAAGAATGTTTTCGAGGCCTTGAAATGGTATCTATGAAAGTTTAATTTTAAATTAGAAATAGAGACATTGCGCTATGATAATACTATTAAAAGCCAATAAAATGCCCAATGCATTGTTGCTTGGTGCATTACGTTCGCTCACTTTACCTGTGTTTATGAAAACGGAACATATTTTTGTCCTTTACATATGTATTTTAATAAAACGAAGAAATAATATGAGAATCAATTCAACCTCCCAAAAAATCCTTCTAATATTACACAAGCGAAAGTTCCATGTACGTATAGGAGGTTTGTACTACAGCCCCTAGAATAGAATATAGACTGCAGGCCAGTGTCCAACATTTGTTTTGTTATAGTTTGAAGCGACGAGACGAGCAGGGCTTGTGCCTGATGGTAAGCAACATTGCTACATAACAGCACAGTGACACGCAGCTATTGGAACTCGAAGAGTCCAAATCTTTACCTAGCACTGCACTGCGCTCGTCACCCAGATATCTAAGATATTATTTCTCTAAGCCCTGTAGTTTATCTGTAAACATTGCCCTTCAAACCGGAACACAGTATTTTTTTTGCACAATACTGCTTGGCGGTAGAATAACTGGCAAAGGTGTGGTACTTCCCTAGGCGGACTCTGCCAAGAGTCCTACCACTACTAGGGTACTACTACAAATTGATGGGATTTGAACCACCAGGTGGTCTCCTGGTGTTTCAAATGACCCATTAATTTGGTGATGCAATTTTTTTTGTATATATAGAAATTCAAGAGGAAGTTTTACATGTATAATACATGCATAAAATAGTAGCGAAACACTGATAATTTTAAAGGTTTCTAATGTTATGTCATCAATTTACAGATTTTTGTACGCTTACCTACATTGCAAAGGCTGGCTGAACCCTACGTGATAGATCAAAATAATGTACTGCAGTATTATACCCCTTAAAAAGGTCTACAAAAAATCCGCGACAGTATATATCTATCTCTTAGGGATAACCTACAATAACCATTATCATTTATTCAAAAGTTATTCGTTTATTTAGGACAGTATACACTATCAGCGAGGCACTCGTATGAAGGAGGGGTAGGTCGCTAGTTAATCATAAAAACAATTTGATATTGTGACTAAAACAATTATCATAACTGATACCAAAGCTTGTGTTCACTCCATTTACGTCATGTGTAAAAAAATGAACCAATACCTACACCTCTTCGGCAACATCCAGAATCAAAATATGCATGCTTTTTTGAGTCCAAAACTGTACACCAAGTTCGGTCCTCATATTAAATTTCGCACACTCAACTCCCCTCCGCTCCGCTCCCGCCCTATTTATAAAAGTAGTATCTTAATGATCACTAGGTTTAGCAGAAGACCTAAAAACCTTTGAAATAGATACAAAGCTCTATAGCGCTATAAACAAATAACGCTTTTGACGGAGTCTGGGTGAAACCGCAAACAAAATGTGGCACCAAAAGGCGGCACCTCCTCGTTTATTATTCAAGGTGACCTATCTGCGGTGACCCTGGTGGCCATTGGTGAAACATGGGATAAACATATCTTATACCTTTAAACGAGCAATTCTTGTACCTATATATATATATATATATATATATAGAACCTGAAAACGGCTGGAACGATTGTTATGAAATTATGTATGCAGGGGGTTTCGGGGACGATAAATCGATCTAACTAGGTTTCATTAAAAAAAACGCATATTATGCGCGGTTTTAGGCAATGAAAAACTGTCACATTAGACATTAGAATACGAAGGTAAATTTTGCCGCGTGACGCAACAGCATAATTAGCTTGGATGGGAAGTCGGGTGATCATAGCGGTCACGAATTAGTAGCTCTGGGTTCGAACCCAGACGGCTTCCCTTTTTTTTCAATTTTTTTTTAAGAAAATCTATTTCCTGGAGTCTTGTAATCTGTAGGTATCTAAGTATATTTAGTTTTTAAACCGAGCAAAGCTCGGTCACCCAGGTACTTATTCATAAATAACATAGCTAGAGAAATTGTTAGCAATTCTTCTGGATGGTTTCTATTTGAGGTAAAATGAAAATGATAATCTTTCAATAATCATAAATTTACGCCATGTCAATTTTTCCGTCTATCTAATTTATTTAAGAAGACCAAATTCACTGTAAAGTAAAACAGTTAACTTTAGATCGCATAGCATCCAGATTATCCTACTAATTTTATAAATGTCAATGTATGGATGTTTGGATATTTTGATGTTTGTTGCTCAATCACGTCCTAACGTATGAACGGATCGGGCTGAAATTTGGAACACAGATAGGTTATAGTCTGGAAGAACACATAAGCTACTTTTTATCCCGGAAAAACAACGGGAACGGGAACTTAAAATTTCTCTGTGCGAATGTTAAATGTACGTAGCTATAAAAGAGTTTCATTAATGGAAACCAAAAAGTTTCAACCCCTGTGCTCCATATTTTAACAAGGTTCACAGTCCACAGCCCATATATGGGCTGTAAGCCGAAAGCGTCACAAGTCCACAGCCCGCATATGGGCTGTCCGCCTTAATGATTTCAAAGGAGTGTTTTAAGCTGGACTCTGTGTGAATGTCTTATTTTAAACGTGGACTCGGCAGGATAGATCCTAAGCTACAAAAAAAGTCGCGGGACATGGAGAAAGGCGTTTATTTTTTGTGATTGCTAATCTCAGCTGATGTGAACTGATCACAGAACATTTAGCAGACGAACCAATAAATCATAGATAGAATAAACCATTATTATATACCATATATTACTCAATTTAATCAAAACATACACTGGACTTGGGGAGTACTATATACACTAACCGCCGGACTGTGAACATGTTAATAAAAATAACAACAATTTAAGAATAATAAGCGAATGTAATTATTGAAATAGCGTATTAATTTTAAAACTAATAATACTGTAAATGTGAAAGTTTTTAGTTTTGTGTTTAATATGAAGTCCCGGAAAACTCAACAAACTTTCCTTAATATGCTCAATTGGCTAAATTTTAGAACATAACATCCAAAGTTATTTATATTACATACTAGCAGCGCCCCGCGGTGTTACCGGCGGGCGCACAGAGAAATTTTAAATATTTTAAACGATCTAAAAGGTTAATTTGAACGAAAGTGGATTTGAGCATTTACATTACCAGCCTGCAACTACTCCATTGCTAGATTTCTTTTTTCTGGATTGTACCAAATTCAGCTCTGTAAGTAGGTAATACAAACGAACCGGAGTTGCAACAAAAGTATAATTTAAAGCCAGAAGTAAAACGAGAAGTTAATCTTTTGTTACGGTGATTACAACACTGACAGCCTGAACAAGCAATATTTTATGTCAGAATGTAATTTTCACTGAAGACTCAGAAACAGGAATACACTGAAGATAAGCATGACGTGGCACAAACAGATATCCGGGCGAAGTGCAGATAAACCACTCCAATACAACTTCCCGAACTGGAGTTGCTAAAGTTTGCACCAGTTCGTTTTCACGCTAAAATCACCTTCTGTAGCCTTCAGAAATGGTATGGCATTGCAATGACAACTGAGAACTTGATGTTTCTGAATTTACACATTTTGTCGCCAACAGTGAAAAATGTGACTGAGAATATTTTCCAGTATTTACAAGTAGGTATCGGTGTTTCAGACTGGTTTTTTTTCAATTGATACTGTATAATATTTGTTATTTTTTTTTTTAAGATAAAATACTGTTAAAATGTATAGGTAAGTACATATCAGTATTATAAAACAAATTCTTTACAATTTGTTCTATTGTATTATACATATATTACATTGTATGTGCTGTATGTTTCTGCTATTAATACCTACAGTATCTAAATAATACACACACCACAGCATTTATCATGTAGCTTGTAGATTGGGAATTTTTCGATTTTACACAAATTATATTGAGATTGACAATTTTGTTTCATTTAACAATCTTTTCCCGTTGTAACGAAACTTGATTCAAGCCCAGTAAAGCCTTTTTGAGTTCGTTTGATATCACACACATTGAACATTTTTAAACTGCACTGTCTACAATAGCTTGTCAGGTTTTTGACTCAGGAAGCGTCTTCCGTGTCTCTGAAATTTGGTAGTTAAAGTGGTGATCTTTGTTATTACCATAATTTCATGTCAATAGTTAATCCTACTAATATTATAAATGTCAATGAATGGATGTTTGAATAATTGTTGCTCATTCACGGCGTAACGTATGAACGGATCGAGATGAAATTTGGAATACAGGTAGATTATAGTCTGAAAGAACACCTAGACTATTTATCCCGTCTTTACTTTTTATCCCGTCAAAATAACGGGAACGTGAACTACGCGGGCAACACCGTGTGGTGCTGCTAGTCAAATATATTTGTTATTTTCACGTCAAATGGCTTTGAATGTCAATTTTTAAAGAATTTTAATGGATTATCGTGAATTTGTAATTTTGAAATAACTCCGTACAAATTAATTAATTACTAAACTAGTTTAAACGTCATAGGACTCGCTTAAATATTATTGCTTATACAAAAATGCTTCAGTTAAAAGTCGTTCCCGACTAAAACACAAAATACAATATAATTATGGTCCCTGCGAAGCGTCACAAATACAGCTAAGCGATTTTCCCTAAATCAACAGGCTTAGAATTGGAAATGTAATCTGATCAATATTGCTGAATTTCCTTTATCTGTGAAAACCAACGAAAAGGGAGTGAACGTATTGGATAGGCACAAATACACAAGCTGTAGATGTATCGTAAAGTCCCCGGATCGTCGGACCCGCGGGTCTAACGCCGAACGAAAACTGTCTTAGCTTTGATATCGCTCTCTCTTTTCTTTTGGTTTGAAGTGATAGAGACAGCAATAGCAAAGCCATAGACGATTTAGTTAGGCGGTAGAAGGGCCGTAAGGGGCTGGCCACAGGTGTGTTCTTGGTATAAAACGTTTTAGCCACGGTTGAGGAGGATTAAGATTTAGGTGTATTTTTACCCCGGTAAATCCCTGTGAATATAGGTACTTGCAATAAATTAGCTTTTTACTTAGACTTGCCTAGTAAAAAATTAACATAATTACTTTTTTCCAGTCGCTACATTTACACTCTTAACAAGCATTTAATTATGTTGGAAATTGTATTATTGAACATAACTTGGAGTACAACAAGTGAAGGTGGAGTACTTAAAAATACTTTAAAAAAAACTTAATGCAAAAATTTGAGAATGACTTCATGGGATTTTCCTTTGACTTTTTCACATGACCGAAAATAAAAAAAATGTTGCTAATTGTTAAGTTGTAGTTGATTGTAAGAATTGTATTTAAGTTTTATATCATAATATGATACGAGGATATTTTGGAACAAATAATTTTGTTTTTTATCAATGTATAGTTATTAGATAGATCTCTTTAGAATCTTCTACCATTAAAAGTATCTAAAATCTTTGAGCAAAGTAATCTAGCTGTGTTTTTTTCATGTATCTAAAATAGTGATGTCCGAAACAGTGATACTGTAACAGGACCTTATTGCAAACTCTAACAGGTAGTCTATCTGAATGATCACAGACAATTTCTTAACCGCGCCCGAAGGGTAGAGCCGAATAATAAACGCTGCGGCTTATTCCCCCATCTACCATGATTCTCCTTTATATTTATATCCAGACCAATATCTAAAAAAATGTTGAATGCTTATACGTACCTATTTTGTAATGAAGTTATTTTCAAAACTTACATAGGTTTTCACTTGGTGGAAATACATTCGCAGTAAAGATTCAAGTTTTATTAAAAATTAAAAATGAGTGTACATAACACAAAAATCCTTGACCTAGTAACAGGAGTGACTGGGACGCGAGTTGAAGAATTAATAATTTGACCAAATAGTATTTCTAGCTTATATAAGTTTATGTATATGTAAGTTTAGTTAGGTCAAGTTATCTTAAGTTATTTCAAATTTAATCGCTCCCTTACTTATTACTTTTGACAAACTTCTAAAAAGGAATCTTTTTTACAGAAGCAGACTTTTGCAGAATACTTTGTATTAAATTACTCGATTATCATAATGCGATTAAACAAGTTTTATTTTGTTTAAAACAATATATAAATACCTTCCAGTTGTTCACGTAGGCCAAGCCCCCGTTCAACAATAATTGCTTTATATATATATTCGACAAAGAGGTGCAGCGAAGGAACCAACTCGGATGCGCAACGTTCGGGAAACTACGGCACATCTTGGAGTCCAAAATACCCCAATGCTTGAAGACGAAAGTCTTCAATCAGTGCGTGTTGCTAGTGATGGCTTATGGAACTGAGACGTGGTCCTTAACTGTGGGCCTCATAACAAATCTCAAAGTCACTCAGTGGTCTATGGAGAGAGCTATGCTCGGAGTCTCTTTGCGCGACAGAATCCGTAATGAGAATATTCGCAAAAAGACGAAAGCAGCCGACATAGCTCGAAGAGTAGCTCAGCTGAAATGGCAATGGGCAGGCCACCACATTGCTCGCAGAACTGACTACCGATGGAGAAGAAAGGTTTTCGAGTGGCGACCACGAACCGGAAGACACAGTGTTGGACGGCCTCTCACTAGACAGATGACCCCACAAAGGTCGCTGGACACCGCTGGTTGGAGGTTGCGCAGGACCGTTCGTTGTGGAAATCTAGTGGGGAGGCCTATGTTCAACAGTGGACGTCTTGCGGCTGATGATAATGATGACATATTATTTTTTGTGACTTTTTTAGGGTTCCGTAAAACGTAAAAACGGAACCCTTATAGATTCGTCATGTCTGTCTGTCTGTCTGTCTGTCTGTGTGTCTGTCTGTCTGTCTGTCTGTCTGTCCGTCCGTATGTCACAGCCACTTTTTGCCGAAACTAAGAAAACTACACTGTTGAAACTTGGTAAGTAGATGTATTCTGTAAACCGCATTAAGATTTCAACAGAAAAATTAAAAAAAAAGAAAAGTTTGGGTTGCCCCCCATACTGAGAACTGAAACTCAAAATTTTTTTTTTCGTCAAACCTACACGTGTGGGGTGTTTATCGATAGGTCTTCAAAAATGATGTTGAGGTTTCTAAAATAATTTTCGTCTACACTGAATAATTTGCGCGAGAGACACTTCCAAAGTGGTAAAATGTGTGTCCCCCCCCCCTCTAACTTCTAAAGTAAGAGAATGAAAAATCTAAAAAAAATATATGATGTACATTACCATGTAAACTACCAACGAAAATTAGTTTGAACTTGATCTGATGAGTAGTTTTTTTTTAGCACGTCATAAATACACTATTCTTGAAACTTAGATCAAAGTTACAACGAACTACAAAAACTATGTGTACTATGTATATAATGTTACTTGCTCCAACGGAACCCTTCATGGGCGAGTCCAACTCGCACTTGGCCACTTTATTTTTTCATTTTGGTAGGTATTTATTTTTGTTTCTAGACTTGAAGTTGTAAGAAAAAATACCTATGTAACAATGATAATTTTCGTTAAGTTAACGAGGTTCTATCTACAACAGTATTTTACCCACTGACTATTGTAGACAGTGAAATGAGAAATTAAAATCTCATGGGTACTAGTCGTACTAGTCGTACTAGTCGTACAGCGTAGCGTACAGCTAACATAATACTCGTTTGTACCTACATACCAATATTGTCGAAATAAAATACCAAACATCTAACTATCATTGGTGCAATATTCTCACCGCAAAATCTTTTGAAACGACCTAATGCAGAAGTAATAACAATTAAGTAACATGAAGTATGTAAAATAATTGCTATTACCAAATATTCGACCTCGCATCAGCATCTTCAGACGAGAACATTGCAAAACAACAAGCCTGACAAAAGAGTAACATAGACAATTATACCGTACCATTGTGTTTCCCTAATCTTTGATTCTCTCTCACACGTTCGCACGTCCGTATTGAGACATGGGTTATTATTTTCACAAATATTACGTAAGCGAATTCAGACCCTATTAATATAGCCGTAAAACTGTTATTTGGAAGAAATTTAAGTACCATGACGAGTATAAGCAGAAGAATATCCTCATAAGTTTGAAATTTATACCATGCGTTTTTATAATTTCTTGATAATGTCTAGGGTCTAGGGTAAGCTCTACTAAGATATTTTTTAGTTTTAACGGTTCCTTTTAAGTTTCAGTTTTCCACAGCTTTAACATAAAAATAATACCAATACCGACACGTGATGTTTTGAGTTCGTTACAAACCCAATATTTTGATTTGTTAGATAATTTATTATGTACTGCAAAAAAAATTATACAGAATGTCTCCGAACTCAACGTCAAGCGGACACAGGCGATGAACGGACCTTAATAGAAATGTTTAGATATTTTTTTTTTCCTCTTTGCTTAAGTTACCTACTTCGATTTGACAACATTTTGTATAGTGAATCCAACCATTTATTTTCTTTTTGGCAAATCTAATTTGTCAGTTATAGTGTTGTGACCAAGTATAAACAGGTACATCGATACTAGCATTTTGCAACGGTCTGGTTATTAAATTGAAATTAAATAAAATTAAAGATTATTTTGGCAAATAAGAACATGACATTTTGTCGGGTTGCCTGCGAAAAATCAGCCCCAAAGTCCGGTTGCCGAATTTTTAAAAGTAAAACATTGCTGCGAGCTTGGCTAATATCTCGGAAACTATAAACTTTAGGGCAAAAATTGTTGAGGTCGTTATTGTAGAAAATAATATTTTGCATCTTTTGTGGCCGGAAAACTTTTCTGTGACATGTAGCGTTTACGATTTATGGCCCATTTAATTAACCAGTTTTTCTATTGCAGCCGATAACTCTTGAAATATTAGATTAATCAATAAAACGCATCAGACCTTTTTTAAAGAGTTTATTTCCTACAACTTTCGTTTAATTTTTTTTCTTATGTTCATACGTTTTGAGTTAGAAGAAGCTTAAATTCAGTTATTCTGCCAAAAACATTATAAATTAATGAATTGTATTAAAATGAACAATTGTTTTATTTGTGGTTATGTTAGACGACAAAAACTCTGTACTTGTAAGAAATATCAGATACTGAGTCTAATGAAAGTCAGCATTAGACGAAGCGAGAGAGAATAGAAAGCAAACTAGAAGATAAATAATTAACGGATTCAAAATATCCATTTCAAACTATACAAATACATACTATACATTTGAACTATACAACAATGACGTTTAAAGTGGTGGCTCTCTACTAGCCAACTAATATTATAAAAGACTTTAAAAAGATAGAAACTCTTTATTATCCACAATATAATACTTAAACAACAGGGACTTATCCTAGAACTAGTGAACCAAGTGGCGACATTATCGCTAATAGCGATCTCTTCCAGGCAACCGAAATACCATGAGTAAATACTATGTTATGTCTAGCACAAAACCCAGGGTATGCCATAAATGGCGAAAGATGTCCATACCCAGCCTTCTGGCTCGTTCCCACCACTAGAACTCGGGGAAAGGCCGTGGCCCGCCGTGCTGGTCCGCTGTACATGTCGCTGAAAGATGCATGTCATCACATTAACATCTTCACGAGTATTGATAATACCCTAGACATTTCCGCGAATAAGGGTAGATTTGTTACCTTTTTTAAATGTTACAGACCGAATACACATAAGTATTGTTGCGGTGGTAGTTTAATCATAGAAAACGAAGATAATTTGTGTGCTATCACATATTACTAGTCCCTATCTAAGAAAACCCGAATAAATTTCGAGTCATATTAAATAAATTTTACTTATAGCAGTTGCTTAACATCCTTTTATTGAAAAATTAGATATGTCCAGTCTATTGAAACAGTGCTATAGACGCACAACTAGTAGACGTAGATCAGGTACAGCAGTAACCTTTGGGTGATGAAATAATACCCAACCGACTGATGAGACATTATTAAGCCAAATATGGAAATATTTTAACACATTAAGCATGTCAGGTTAATTTATTTAGAAATTAACGAAAATGGTACATCATGTTCTTCAAAGTTTACATCAGACATAAATAAACTTTGTTAATTTACCTAACTACAAAATGTTATTTAACACTTTATTTTAAAAAGTATTCAAATGTTTCAGTCATCATAACCTTGTTCTTTTTTGGATATACACCAGGAGATTAACGCGGCTTCAAATAATGCTGTATGTTTTCCTGAGGCGCATCAATATAACGGTTTTACATAAAAATAAATCCGATATTATGTGCCGAGAACGGAAAACACCCGTGTAAAAATAGTTCATAAACAATATCGATATCTCAATCATAACTTCGTAACATCACTATGTTGATAGCCATAGAACGTAATTTTTTAAAAACGTTTGTTATTTTATGGAATTTATAAAAAAACTACTGCACTTATGGACTCATTTTGTGAAAGATGATTATTATACGGGATCAAGGAGCAAATTTAAGCAGTTGTCATATTTTTAAAACCTCGCATTTAAAAGTTAACTTTTGCGTAACATGACGCAGTTACGTTCTATTGGTGCTGTCAAAAAGAGGATAAACGGTTGGATCTACTATAATAGTTTTCTAAAAAAATATCGATTATGCTCTAGTATCGGCTACACTATCCATCTCGCTTACACATGTAACATAGGACGTAGCTATCTCACTACCTAGTTATATCAGTACCTATACGTAGCTATATCATATTTATCTCTTTATCGCTGAGTGTATTTTCGCAGCCGCTACATTGTAGAATTTCAAATTTTTTTTTAACATTAGCATTATTTATTGACTTGGGTATTTGATTTTTAATACGGTGATATTTGGAAAAAAAAATCTAATAACTGATGTAGGTAGAAAAGTATCTAGTGAGCGTTTCTAAAAAATGGTAACTAAGTTAATGGGCCATCTTTTGGAGTAACTTGCTGACCGTACGTTTGATTTTTTTAATGACGAGTCAAAGTTCGTTGATATTATTTTTCAAATTACGACTCAAAGAAATTATGCAAATTTTAACTGCTCTAGCAATATTTTATGCTTGATTTGTGACTGCGATTAATTTGTACGTTTATTAAGGACCATGTTAGTGAAAAAAACACCATAAAATTGTAAAACTTGAGGATACAGTGTCTAAAAATATGGTTTGAGGTAAAGATTTTCTAATTTTTTATAGATTTTACAGTTTAAATTTAAATAACCTACATCGATTTTTTTTTTAATATTTTTTCCCAGGACTAGTGTGACAGTAATAAAAACGTTACTGGCCTTCAATAAATTGCTAAGAATCTATACTTCTGTATTGTAAAACCTCTTAAATTTAAATCAACAAATCTAAGATATATGCGGTCGAATTGAGAAACCTCCTTTGTTTGAAGTCGGCTAATAAAGAAACTTTGAAATAGTCATACGACTAACTCGGTCGAGTCTCTCGGTACGTCCAAACTAATTTTGTAGCTGTGAACTATACGGCTAAGTAGAGTATGTTCTGCAGTATATCCTTATGCCTTAGCCTAATCTGTACCGTCGGGCCTAATCTCACAGAACGGAGATAAAAGCTTTCACACAAGAGTATGGTCGAATGGACTGTAGCGTCCTAATTACTAACGTACCACACGAACTTTCGTTTAGTTAAGAGTAGCTAAGTAATCTCATAAATAGAAAGCGAAAAAATACGACACTCATTGTGTGGGGCATTTTGGTTAGTTACGTGGTGGATTACAGCCGAGTGTCCAACGCTTTCTTTACAATGATCTTATTGCTAAATCTATTGATAAGTAGCATAAAATAACAGCCGCAATTAGTGCGATGGGTCCCAAACTAAGTTGCGCCTGTATATTGGGCACTCCAGTACAGTTAAACGTTTATACAGATTTTTTTAGCTGGTTGTATTGCGTAGAACATTTTATTTACTAATTATTATTAACAAATAGATCTAGAAATCAGTAAATAACAGGTTTATCTATTTCTACATAATAGTGATGTGCAACGATCTCAACACATTGATTTATATCGATGTTGATGTGTACTTTTTCTTTAATTAATTTTGATGATGAAATAATTGTTAACAAGTTGTTGAATGAAATAGGTTGAAAAAATATTACTACAATTTGACAAACACCATAACAAGTCAATCTTATACCTTAATTCTTGTACCTATATAAATATGTATATATATATAGAATCTGAATCTCGGAAACGGCTCGACGGATTTTCATGAAATTATGTATGCAGGGGATTTCGGGGACGATAAATCGATCTAACTAGGTCTTATTTAAAAAAAACGCATATTATGCGCGTTTTTAGACAATGAAAAACTGTCACATTAGAATGTGAAGGTAAATTTCGCCGCGTGACGCGACAGCATAATTAGCTCAGACGGGAAGTCGGGCGCTCATAGCGGTCACGAATTAGTAGCTCCGGGTTCGAATCCAGACGGGTTCTCTTTTTTTTCAATTCGTTTTTTTTAAGAAAATCTATTTCTTGGAGTCTTTTATCTGTAGGTATCTAAGTATATTTAGTATTTAAACCGAGCAAAGCTCGGTCACCCAGGTACTAACATTTAAATTGACATATATTATCCAATTGTAGCACTGTATTAGACCGTACCAAAGGCAATCAAAGTTAGTTCTGGTCTCGAGCAGTTTGTAACTACCAAAGTGGGCAACTACTGTAAACCAAATCAGAAACACGCTTAGAACAGGAAACATGAAGTGCCTCGGTGCCTTGCAACTCATAATTAAGTTTTGAAATAAATACAATTTCAAAAGACTAGCGAGGTTTATGATCTTGATTATCTCAAAACTTCTATCAGTAACCAAGAAAGGATAATTCAGATCTGTTTAGTGTAAGTAGTTATTTGGGTAGGTACCTGTGTAGTGTAGTAGTACCTACTGTAGTTTCCATTGTAATTTAGTTTTGTCACTAAAGGTTCTGCTCAGTAAAGAAAGTGCCAAAAGTCAGATGGTCTAAGATCCTGCTGTACAGCGACCTTCACCGAGATGCTTATTTGATGAAACGTATTTTATAATAAACTAGCGGCCCGCTCCGGCTTCGCTCGAATAATAACCTAGATATCAACTGCAGCGCCATCTGCCGAGCTGATTTGTGAATCTACACCTTCCAGGGCCCTACCCAAATGTATACAAAAAAAATCATTCAAATCGGCCCAGCCGTTTAGGAGTTCAATAACAACGAAAAGTGGCATTGATTTTTATATATATAGATTTTATATGTCAATAGATATATAGCACATGGGGTGCCTAACAAAGCAAAGTATGATTAATTAATAAATAAAAGAAAATCATCGTTTTGATTATTACGTTTGAGCTACTACCAACTAAGCCACGAGGCCAGTCTATCTGTTTGTATTTAACCAAAAGATCCGATCCGACAGATAATAATAGTTGAATACACAAATACATATAATATTAAATAATTAAACCCAAACACAAAGCAAATGTTTATTTTCGTGTAAGGATAACTTTGAAACGGCTTAACCGATTTTGATGAAACATAGTTAAGAACACATCTACATCTACATACACATCTACATTTGCCTTTAAAAATAAATCTCTATGAGTCTCTAATTTTTTTCTAATGCCAAAAGTCTACACCGATTAGACAATGCTTAAATTTTTTATAAATTTTTAGCTTTCGTAAGATCTAAACTAAATTTTGAATTAAGGTTTATACTTTTTTGATAAGATCGTCTAGGACGTGGAATGCGTTGCCTGAGTGTGTGTATTCTCGATGGTTACAAATCTTGGTGTTTTCAAATCGAGAGTAAATTTGTTTCTTCTAGGTAAGCACGCTCTATCGTAGACTACATTGTCGCTTACCATCAGGCGGTCAAGTGTAAAACCTACAATAGTTTAAAAAAAATGTATCAATCGAATTTTAAATTGTTCGTTACACCGTACTATAGGTACTGTGTGTAGAAGACGTCGCAATCTCGAGTACCTAATATTGGTGTAACCTTTTCCTCATTTTCTATTAGATTTTATCTTAGGCATTCGAAGAAGCAATAACGCTATCGATGGAACACAGCTGCCCTGCGGTACTCTTAAGCTTTACACTACATAATTGGAAATGAGGAGATGAAGATAGGCATCGTACTGTACAAGATTTATGCTTCCCCTGCGTACAAATAAGTGTCAAATTGTTTTCAGGCTACTATACAAAAGGTTTTTAGAGAGTTTTCAACATCACATTAGAGTAGCACTAATTCATAAGTGAAGGACTGTTATATTTCTGTTTGTTTTTATCATATTTAAAAGTTTACAATCTACTGTTTACTTTACTTTCTATAGATTAAACTGTTTAGGTAAAAAATAAATTGGTTTGAAGGAAAGTGGCTCCGTCGCAAGAGACAATCTAGCAAAACACGTAATTCGTCTTGAAAAAATCGCGTGATGTTGCCAAAACTGTTGTCCGGAAACCCTATAAGTGAGCGTAAGTAAGACAATGAGCTAACGTAAGCCTTTGTCACATTTTCAATAAAATATTGTCGCTTTATAAGTTTTCACACCAATTAGACTGTTGGAAACCTGTCGTGATTGTACTAACTTTAGAAGGTTAATTAATAATTTCAGTGCATTTCTATTGTGCTTATACATTATATTTACTTTTTCTGAGGTCACTTACGTTTTTTTTTGCTTTCGTAATGTTATAAGTTGTAACGTGTCTGTCTACAGTTTCTTAACGCATGGACTGACTTTAAGCCGGATTTTTATTAGTAAGCTGATCAGATCGAAATAATTCGAGGTTTTTTGTTTTCTTGTTTACGTAATGCTAATAATCTTCCTCTCGGTTGTTGGTCATGTTTTAATGGGAGCGATTTCGTGAAAAGGGACTGAAAAACTTAATATGTATTATACCATTGTATCATAGTCATCGCGAATTGTTACTTTTCATGAATTTGTACGCGTTAATTTCAGGATTTATTGCTCTGGTATTAACAGATCAATCTGAAAACATCATTATTTAGGAATATGCATTTTGTAGTGGTAGGACTCTTGGCAGAGTCCGCCTGGGGAAGTACCACACCTTTGCCAGTTATTCTGTCGCCAAGCAGTTATTTGCAAACATTACTGTATTCCGGGTTGAAGGGTAATGTTTCCAGAGAAATTACAGGGCTTATATCTCTGGATATATACAACTAGCGGCCCGCTCCGGCTTCGCTCGAATAATAACCTAGATATCATCTGCCGTAGCCTATGTTACTCGGGAATAATGTAGCTTTCCAAAGGTGAAAGAATTTTTGAAATCGGTCCAGTAGTTTCGGAACCTATTCATTACAAACAAACAAACAAACAAACAAATCTTTCCTCTTTATAATATTAGTATAGACAACTTAGATCTCTGGATGACGAGCGCAGAGCAGTGCTAGGTAATGATTTAGACTCTTCTTGTTCATGTTCCAATAGCTGCGTGTCACTGTGGTGTTATGTGGCAAGCATGTTGCTTACCATCAGGCACATGTCTTGCTCGTCTCGGCACTCTTTATTAAAATATATATATATATACTAGCTGACCCGGTGAACTTCGTACCACCATGTATGTTTTCGTCTACATTTTCTAGACTTTCTGCAGTACAAATCTTGTCCCGACAATAACAAACAAAGAATCATCCTATTTGGTGCAGTCATTCAAAAGTTGAATGAATGAGCATACATACATTTCGAAGATCCGTTTTTACGGTTCGGTAAAACGTACTAACTGGACCCTTATGGGTTTGTCATGTCTATCCATCCGTATGTCACAACAATTTTTTTCGAAACTATAAGAACTATACTGTTGAAACTTGATACAGTTAATAACATTTTACTTCAACGTATATAAGTATTTAAAAGCAAGTAATCCCTTTATGCAGAATATAGAAGACCGCACCTTGTGGCGTTCATTAGGAGAGGCCTACGTCCAACAGTGGACGAATATTAAATAAGCTGATAATGATGATGAATCCCTTTATTGTTAATCAATAATTAATCAATCAATAATAATATTACCAAAAATCAGTTTTATTTTCATTGTAGTGCTTTGTGATATACGATGTTTTTTATTACCTGGCACATGTACAAACAAATCTGCTGGTTTTCGAACACGGGAGGGAATATGCAACATACAACTGACCATTTGAGAATCATGGGTTTTCTAGATTAATACCACAAACACTATAACACGATCAGCGCCTTGTGTATCGTTTAGGATACACAATGTCATAAGGAGTGTGTATAGTTTATGATACACACTCCCCATTTCAGTTAAAGCAGTATGTATCCGAAATGCTCACGCTTTCTACACATTTTCCCAGTGGTTTTGGGTTGGGAATCGGACAATCAGTTAAGGAGATATTAAGAGAAAAATAAAAATCACCTTGAAATATTTTTATTCAAAAAAATAAAGTTAGGTTAGAAACTAAATAATCAATTTAATAAGTTCAAAATAAATCAGTGAATATTAATAAAACATTTTTGACACAGAAAACTTTCACATACAGAGCATTTTGTAGTTGTTTGAGCTGCTCTGAAAGTCTTGCCACCAATAACTTTCCTGTCATACTTTTTATAGCACCTCTGCACATCTTCAGCGTACAATTTTCTCTCCAACTTTGTAACTCATGAGATAATGTTTTCTATTAGACGGTCTTCTTGTCATAATAGGGGCTGATGGCAGTTCATCTCCGGCTAACTGAGCAGATCGTTTTAGTAAAACTACAATTATTTGTTCCCTGAATTTAGTGATAGTAAGTTTCTTGAGATAATATTTGGTTGAATAATAAATGTGCATTCAAGAGAGAAACACAGAGAAATAATTTTACGAAATGTGTTTCTTTATTGATACACATGGCCTGGGGAATAGTTTATCTATATACCTTAAAGTATTTCCCAGGCCACGTGTATCAAAAAACATACACACTGGTAAAAAAAAGGATGACGGGGGAGGGGGTGTGATTAGTTTGGTTCGATCTTTTCTTTGGTCTGGCGCGTCGTCGTTTGCAATCTGGGTCGTAATTTTGGCCCAATAATCATCCGACATGCAGCAAACATGTCCAGCCCGATCCCACTTTCAAATTGGCTGCTTTTTGAGTCACATCGGCTATTCCGGTTTTGGAACACAGTATGCTGGTGTTTCGTATTCTGTCCGTTAGTTTTACTCCAAAAATATTGCACTCCACAGCACAAACGTGTGTATTCAAATCATTTTGCACAGATAGGGATATTAAATCAATAATTCAAAATAATATAAAACACTTTTTTTTTTAATTAATGGCTCTATGTGGATTAGTCAATAAACACTTTTGGTGACGCGGTTTGTGTTTGACTGACACTTGATTGATATAATGACGTGAAAACTGACGCATTTTATTTACGCATATCGTGCAGAAACTAAATCAAAGTAAATAATATCGTGAAGCCGACCAAATGGAAAATCAGTACTAATGAGTTTTGTGATTATTCAATTTAATTTGGTTCGCGATATTATCGCTTTTGTTCAGTTTCTTCTGGGTGGGTTTTGGAACGTGATATTAGATCCTCCTCTGCTCCAAGGGTTTTGATAGATATGATAGAATTTGAACTTTGTGGAGCGGGAATAAATAAAGTGCCAATTGACTCCTTGACGTTAGGAACACACATATATTGCTTAGGCATAAGCGAGTGCCTGTTATTTAATATGAACTTTATTTCATAGCAATAAAGCTCAAATTGCCTTAACATTTTAGTTAGAAAACGTTTGTATGGGAAAGCACTTCATTTAATATGAACTTTATTCAATCGCAATAAAGCTCAAATTGCCTTAACATTTTAGTTAGAAAAGGTTTGTATGGGAAAAAGAAAAGGGCTGTTTTTAGAGTTTTCCCGGCAATTATTTTTTTTTTCTTGCCGTTAAAACCATCCTTGGACTTCAACGAACATTGAATTTTAGTTCAAAAAAAATTGAGTTTTAGTTCTAAGTATGGGGGGCAGCCCTATTTTTTTTTTAATTTTTGTAATAATCTTAATGCGTTTCACAGAATACATCTACTTACCAAGTTTTAACAGTGCAGTTCTCATAGTTTCGGAAAAAGTGGCTGTGACATACGGACGGACAGACAGACAAACAGACAGACATGACGAATCTATAATGGTTTCGTTTTTACGTTTTACGGAACCCTAAAAAGAGTATAATTGATCAGCTATCGAGCGGGATGAAAAATGATTAAATTACTAAAATGGCTCTTAAAAAATAGGGGTTGGTGATAAAAGAGTAAAAGTTTAGGGTTGTATGTATTTTTAACGCCACATTATAAAAAAATAAAAACAAAAAATTTTGTCCGAAAATTAAAAAAAAAAATTTGGGGTGACCAACCCTTGTCACTTAGGGGTATGAAAAATAGCTAGTAGCCGATTCTCAGACCTACTGAATATGCATATAAAATTTGGTTAAAATCAGTAAAGCCGTTTCGAGGAGTAAGGAAACAAACACTGTGACACGAGAATTTTATATATAAGAAGATATATATGCACTAGTACCAGAAAATCAAATTTAACTGGTAACTAACTACTATTTCTCTCGTGTTGCCATCATTGCTTTCAGTTATAAGGCCTCTGGTTGTTACAGTAGATTTTTTTGGTTTTCCTGCTGTGTTTGCTTTTCTTGGTGTGTAGGAGTATATGTTACCCAATAATTTCAAATTGTAACCTAAACCTTATCTAACACGAGACAGATTATTGAGTTGTATTTCTAATTTTTTTGCACTAAAAATATTTATGAAACCGGCCAAAACCTAACTATGTATAATATGTGGTATCACTACTATGCAAATAAATTCTATTTTTTTTTTTTTAAATAAAGAGTGACGAGACGAGCATGACATGTGCCTGATGGTAAGCAACATGCATGGTGATGTTTGATGTTGATGTTTGTTGATGGTGATGTTTGCACATTACTGCTTATATATACTGCGGTGGAATAACTGACAAAGGTGTGGTACTTCCCCAGGCGGACTCTGCCAAGTCTGTCCTACCCCTTCAAAAACTAATTGTACGACAAGATACAACTAGTGAACGATGGCCGTTGGCAATTACCAAGTTTTATTACAGTTTAATAGGAAACATCCACAAGTCACTTAGCAAATACTTCTTTGGAATTTATTTCGTAAGTTTAACCAACTAAAAGATAAGGAAACTTATCAAGCTGTTTTAAAAATCTTGTTTTAACTTTAAAACAATAAATATATACAACAACCAACATTAGTTTTATTTCCCTTGATTGAAGAGGCTCTAAGAGGCTATTTAATTTACTTACCATTCATGAAACTGTCTAGGTATAATTTTTGTTTCGTTTTGATTGTTTTCTATAAATCCCGTATTATCTTTTCTTAACAATAACTTAATAACAATAGCATTTGACCGTTTTCTTGCCTAATGACGATGCGATCTATTATTACGTGTTTTCCTATAGGAAAGCTTTGAGAAATTATAAAATACTAGCGGCCCATTCTGGCTGCGCTCGGATATTGTCATATAAAGACTATCAATCGAAAAAAAAACTATCCTATCTCTCAAGTTGGATCAAACTGCTCACGGTGTGCTAATTTAATTTAAAATCGGTTAAGTAGTTTAGGAATCCATCGCGGACAAACATCGTGACAAGAGATTTATATATATCTAACTAATAATAATAGCGGCCTATTCTGGCTGCGCTCGGATATTGTCATTTAAAGACTATTAATCGAAATAAAAACTATCCTATCTCTCAAGTTGGATATATATATATATATATAAGAAGACTAGCTGAACGCGCGCGCGTTGCTACGCCATCTATCGAAAATTGGGCGTACCAATTCAAATGTTGAACAAATTCGGTTAGTTTAGGTTCTAAAGACGCAACCTTTAAAATATGATATTGTGCTGTCACGCAACGAAAGCTCTCAAAAAGCAATATTTTTTCCCGTTGTTCTTACATTTTTCATTCATGCTCGGCTCCTGTTGATAGTAGCGTAATGTTAAATAGCCTATAGCCTTCCTCGCTAAATGGACTATCCTACAAAGAAAGAATCTTTCAATTCGAACCAGTAGTTCCAGAGGTCCTTACGTTCAAACAAACAAACTCTTCAGCTTTATAATATTCATCATCATCATCAACAGCCCACTAAACGTTCCCACTGCTGGGACTCGGGGCCTTCTCTCGCAAGGAGAGAGTTAAGGCCATAATCCACCACGCTGGCCCAGTGCGGGTTGGTGGATTATAATATTAGTATAGATTATTTCAATGTAGGAAAGCAATTCGATCTCGATATTCCGAGAGCTGGCTGCAAATTTTAGCTAGGTATTTAGGCAAGCTAAAAACTTGTCACATGTCTCTCCTTTTATACCCCAACACGGAGGTGCAGACCTGGCTGGTGACTGGCGGGGCAAAATGAATTTCTCAATTTACTCACTTGGCAGGTAGGTACCTACAAAGTCTCAAAAATTATTTAACTCTTTCAGAATACCTATTTCTTAGTCATAAATAATACTCAATTAAAATTTCACATTGTCTTTACATAGTTTACCTGATTTTAATGGGATAGAAAGTGAGCTTTGAATTAAATCAGTAAAAAAGTAATGTACTTACAACGTATTTAATTTCATTCAAATCCGTTCAGCCATTACAGAGATACGTGGGAACAAACAAAGACACATATACAGACAAACTTCCGCCTTTATAAAGTTAGTGTCTTATTACCATGATAATGATGATGATGATGACTTCGAGCAGAAGAATTTTCTCAGAACATTAATCTTTCCAATTTTCTAAACGATTTAGCCGAACACACAACTTTTACACAATCCTAAATCTCTTAAAAATATTGTCGGTTAAAGTCATGTCGTAAAATATTGTGTCGCATTTCATTTTATTCTTCTCTTTCTTTGTAATCAGACCCTAAAATTTCTTTAAGCTTGTAATCTTTTTTACGATGTACAGCGCTCATCTCAGACGCCATTTCCTGGAAGCCCGAAGGCAGAAAACAAGATTCTGAATTTGTGAATTCGCTCAAGTGCTATTTGTATTTTCGTTACTACGAGTATAACAGATGATCTAGTGATTTTTTGTTCATCTTTAGGATCTTAACTTTGTGTTAATTTTTTTCATTTGGGATTTGGATTTGGGATTTCAAATACCTAGATTTTCCTAGTACTACTAGTACCTAGATTTAAAAAAAAAATACAGCATACGATTTAGTAGAGTTCCCAATAAAACCGCCATTCGTGTAAGCGGGATCACTGAAGTTTTTAAACAAAGATATTTAATACATAATTATCGCTAATTCAAGAAACTTTGGAGGTCAATTTTTTATTTATTCTAGTAAAAGTTAAGCTTACCCGGCTGCAAAACCTTAAGTGCTTATGTAGTCTATTAATTATAGGTTCGCAGTTGACCGCCATCGCACCTGATGTAAAACTACGACGCGGCTTAATTTTTTTGAAAGAATGTAATGTAAATTTGTGACGTAAGATCGAGGATTGGGCTGAATGGCGTGTTACGGGAGAGGTCCAGCAATCAGCAATGGATGAACACAGGCTGATAATGATGATGATGATGTTTGTGGCAGTTGGCCTGAGATGGCCTCTACTGGCTTTATCCGGCTTACAATAGACCGCGTTTACCTAAAGTAAACCGATTTATTTTCAATTAGAAAACATGTAGATTATAGGTACCCATCAGGGAACGCCCACTCAGAGAGTGCATTCCGTAGTTTACATCTTCTAATCACGAAAGTGGGAGTCTAGTCTGTAATGGTTGGTTATCTTAACTTTCCCAGAAATGGCTATGTAACTATTATATATAATAAGTATGTATTCAAAACTATATAAGTATTATATCAGCTATCTGGCTGCCATCATACAAGCTGTGCTTAGTTTGGGGTCAGATGGTGTTGTGTGTGAATTGTCCACCAATACTTACCAATACTTATATAATTAACTGTAATAAGCTACTGAAACTAGGTATCTGCTAGAAACATTAATTTGAAGGGTGTGTTGTACTACCATCTGTTATGAAATGGTACGCATCAACGCGTGGAAATTCACACAAGCGAAACCACGGCTAAAAGCTAGTACCTACATAACACTCAGTCCTGGGGATAAGTAGGTAAGAATAGGATAATGTGATTTTTCATTTATTTATATATTTTTAATGGACAGAACATCAATTAACAAAACAAAATTACACTAAGTCATACCTGGAATACACTAGGTACCTAGTAATATACCTACCTATATAACTAACTACTTGCCTAAAGCAGCCGGAAGCGTGCCCAGTGTAAAATAATTTATATGCTTATTTACATATAATGCAGAAAGTACTTAATTTCGAAGACCTCCAACTCCACAATTTTGAAAAATTTACCAGAAAGAGTTATTTCGATAGTAAGCATAAAGTATCTATACAAATGACATAATACAAATTCCTCAAATTTGTCAACATAACATGATTATACCTGAAATAATTGCATTTATATTTTTTCAATAATCATTTAATTATCATTCAACTCAAAAATAAATAAAAACTTCAAACAAGTAGGTAATTTGTAAGTACTCACCGATCATTATATCCGACAAGCGGTATTCGGAAAACCTCGCACCTTAAATAATTGTTTAAAAGTTCGTAAAAGGCGAGATACGGCCAAAGTAAAGTCTTAAAACCCAATAATGCGACCGAAACTTTACTGTCTTCAACAGAATATACCGGGGTTAAGCTTCAGGTCAATTGAGCTTTGTCAAAGAGGAATCGCGATGGGCAGAAAGCAAAGACAGGAAGTTCGCGCTTTGAGGGACCCGAAGCGACTGACTCATATCCGGCTCCGCTTTTCCTATTCCAGATTTTCAATGTAAGCGCGTTGGGAAAGATGCCCAAACTGATCTGCGTGAAAACCTTTTTCTGAAATATGTTTAGCGCCATCTATGATTATACACTGAAACTACAATGACACAGGCAAAATGGACGTTACCACGCCATCTAGCGAAAATTAGCGGACCTATTGGCGCTTCTAGACTCTTAGAGCTTAAGAATTCAAAATGTTATTAACTGTTTTCCATAGATGCCGCAAAAAAAATAATACCAAAAAGATACAAAACTGCACGTACTCTAGTTAAAATAATAAGTAAAAAAAAAACGATTATATCGGTAAGCCGTGGCATACGGAATTCGCTTTCGTGAGAGGTGGTATATAGAACCTCTTACGAGAGCGAATAACATGGAAACTTGATAGCTTCTTATGTAATTTAGTCAAAATCCTAAATTTAATTTTACGTCATAATTGAAATTTAAGTCTGAGTTTGTTCTCTGAGAAAATAAATTATTATCTTTCTACAAATTCAGAAGGAACGTTCGGATGATTTTTGAAGTTTTGTGGGTATCGTAGTTACCTGGTTACCTCTCTGGAAGCGGCGTACTGGAATTAGGTACTGCTGTAATGCTTAGGTAATGCTGATTTTTTATAGTTCGGCTACATTAGCGGGCTCCGGCGAATATTCGTGTTAACGCGATGAATGTGTCCGGGTACATCGTGTCATCGCGTAGTATTCATGCGAAGACGATGTAGTAAATGTCTTCGCCCGCCTTAATGTAGACAAGAACATCGCCTTTGCCCGAACACAAAGTTTTTGTTGCGTCAACACGACACGAATCTTCGCCCGCTAATGTATTGTAGCCGAAGCATTACAGGGAGTATTCCTGTAAAGCGACAATTAGGGAAATGGATTTGTTGATGACAGCCATCATCTATGATTTACACATGCTAGGTATCGACGATCATGTTACCAAGAACACCCACCATCGGATTTCATCTCATTTTATTGATTTAATTGTAGAAAAACTAAGAGTAGGTACAAAGGTAGACTCCCTAGTGATCATTTAAATATTTTAGATACACATATTTTTTAAATCTAGACGTCTGATACAAAAGAGTTCAACGCCAATGTCTTGATTTTGAGCACTAAAAACATTATTGAATTTATAATGAACCTGAACAAACGGGGCTATGCAGTACATGTGTCCAAAGATAATATTGTATTTGCCTAGTCTAAACTAAACGCATTTCAGCTACTCTCATAAACATATTTTGTGTGTGTCATGGAATCGCGTTAAAAATATTGTGCAAAATCGGAATACCGTACATACTTTCAAATGCATTTAGTGAAAAGCTGTTTACTTGGAATTACAAACAGACACTTAGTAATCTTTTTATATATATTTGTTCAGATTATTTATCGAACGTAATCTTACTTTGCGGAAGTTCTTCGTGTAAAACTGAAATGCTACTAATATCTATTATAAATTCGCAAATTTGGATGTTTGTTGCTCAATCACGTTGGATCATCTGAACGGATTGCGTTGAAATTTGGAATACATTTAGAGCATGGTATAAAGAAAACCTGAATTGAGAATAATGATTTATGAGACTGTGGTTATGTAGCACATAAGTTTTTTATAGCGGGAAAATAACGGGAACGGGAACTACGCGGGTAAAACCGCTGGGCGTTGCTACTAAACTATAAATATCAAGCTTACAATGTGTGGATAATATTGTAAAGAGTTCGGGGTCAGGGTAAGCCAATCATTTTTAAATAAAACAACTGGCATTTGAACCATCATTAGTACAATATATATTTCAAATACATTTAAATAATCTATTTCAGAGTTAGTATATTCATTTGTTAATATAATAATAATAATAATGAAACCGGTAGACTGGTCTCAGCGCCGGGCTGTGATCATCGATATCACCGTACCACATGACGAGAACCTCGTGAAAGCCGAGAAAGACAAGCTTAGCTCATGAGGTACCTTGACTTGGCTCATGAGGTTACCGCAATGTGAGATGTTGACGATCATAGTCCCAATAGACGTGTCGGCAAACGGCCTTATATAATTATAATATGCATAGTTCTCCCCCGCTGCTGGCGGCACCCTAGTTTTTATTAAGTTTTTTATAATGTTTATTATATGTATACATATATGGATTGTAAAAAATTTAGAGACTAAGAAGAAAAATAAATTACTATAATAATAAAAACTTTATTGCTGAAACATACATTAATAAAAATAGATTTAACAGCGAGCTCCGAACTAGGCGATAAACTTGTGCCTCAGGGCTCAGAGTACGGAATACCATAAATAAATGTACAATGTTTTGCAACTAATTCATGTACAGTCAACAAATTCTATTGTTAATCAGTATACATACAATTTCCCAAAAATCAGTGGCGGACTTGTGTGCTAAAATGTTTTATTGTTGGTGGAAGCTGAAGGTGAATTTTCATTGCGAAGGTAAGTTTATTGTGAATATGTGTGTATATTTTTGGCAAATAATTTAAGGGCCCACTCTTTGTTGAGTATTTATCTAAAAAATATTTCAATTTACACGGAACAAGACATTTTTTTTACTAAATACTTCACACGTAGAAACGTGTGAATTTAATAACATTGTGAAATAACCTAAAAGAAACATTTCAAATTTTGTTAAATTCGATGATTACTAGACCAAGATTGGTGACAATTTAAGTGCCACAATGAAACGAAACAATATTCCAACTTATGAGGACGCTGAACTGGGAACTAGATAATTGGATGAAGCAGTAATTGAATTAATCTTCAAATAAATTACAATGTCCAACCATCAAGCTTTAAAACACTTGTGGAACGTCAGATAACCAAATTCTAGGTATACCTGCAAATACCTACAGTGTCTTTGCTGAAAACTATGAGCACTAAATAGTCAAAATTCAAGAAAATATACATTTATGAAGAATATTCGATATCTGTGCGTTTGGACAAAGTTTGTACCGCTAATTGTTCTAAGTGTTGTGTGTTAAGTCATATTTATTACTCTATTAGTTACCAAGACAAACTAATATATAGTTGTTAACTAGACGATAGTTCTTGCTATAACCCTAGATATTAAGGTGTTATACTTAATATGTTAACAAACTGTGATATATAATAGAAAAACCACTTTTTTTAAATATTTTCCATTTTGAAACGTCGCTATCAAATAGCAGCTATTCTTATTTTCTATTACAAGAAGTATTGTTTACGAGTATAGATAAAAATGCTAAACATCAAACTTTAAATAATAACTAACTTACATAATATACTTATTTATAGCAGATAAGTGCATCAATTTTTGTTAAAAAAATAATGTTTTACATGTTTCGAAATAAAATATTAAAAAAAAAAATGTTATTTTATGTATTTTTGTAAAACCTAAGTCAGTTAACTTTTAAAAAAAAATAGTGATCACACAAATCTACCAAAGTACAAAACTAAACCAAACACAATTAGGCAAGACAATTATGCTACTTCGGTTACAAGTAAAACTAAGACGCTTAGTGTCTTAAAGAGAACCAGCACGTCCGAAGGCCACGCAGAGAATGCCAGAGGCTCAGTGAGCAATCGTTTTTATAGGGCCGATATGGGGGTAGGCCGATATGGGGTAAACTAGATTCGGTAATACGGCCGTTCCTGATGGCGAGGCGTCCTCGACCGCTTCATCTCCCAACGGAGGCATATCACTCCCAGCCACATCCTTGGCAACCACGAGTTCACCCTCTGCAATATAAAAACGTACTTAAAGCACCATGTTCTAAAAAGTATAGAGTAGAGTAGAGTAGAGTAGAGTAGAGTAGTGTAGAGTAGAGTAGAGTAGCGTAAAGTAAAAAGAAAAGCGGGTTTTGTACAAATGACTTAAACTGCGCAATTTAAGGCACCCGCACAACACCCAGGTTATGTTAACTCGTATATGAAACGCTTAACATAGCAGTACGTTATCATCGTAATATTCAACGATACAGAAAATGAATATTACCGACATAACACAACTACACAGTAGGGAAGTAAAATTCGGCCGAATCCACCTCCAACCATACTGCTCTAACAAAGGGAAGTAAAGCCCAGTGGGCCCACCTCAAACCTTTGAAAAGGGAAGTAAAGCACATAGTGCCCACCTCAAACCTTTGATACGGGAAGTAAAGCACATAGTGCCCACCTCAAACCTTTGAAACGGGAAGTAAAGCACATAGTGCCCACCTCAAACCTCAAATCATCTCTAAGAACAGCGCTGTACGTGTCCGGGGTCCACTCGCCGCACCCCAGCACCATGTTGGGCCGCCGCCTGCTGCTCGCCTGCCCGCCTGCAGCTCGTAGCGGTGGTGTGCGGTGGAAGCGTGCGCAGGACGTCGTAAAGGCGGCGCATCCCGGAGTCAAGTTTGCCCGTCGACTGTGCCGTCTCGTTGACGAACACGAAGTCGCCCACGGCAGATGGTGCAGGCTGGCAGCGGGTCACCGGCATTCAACAGTGGCACACCAGCTGCAGTAGACTCCTCGTTAGTCTCAGTGTCACCGCATTTCATGAAACAAAGGTTTCAGTTTTAAAGAGAAAGATAGTAATCAGACAGTGTGAAGCTAAGCAAAAACTTGGAGCTATCAAATCTCATTCACGATACTTCTTTTTGAAAGTTGTAAGAAATTCTTTAAGTTTCAAACTCCAATCAGTTGTAACGGTGAAATACATATAAAGGTATGCTGCAGTCATTCCCATATATGCATTAAACCACAATGAACAGAGGAGATAAATGAATAGACATCAAATTTAACAGACGCATGTAGACTTACAATAACTCAAACATGCGAGAGGAGACTTAGACACTACTTCCGATAAACTGCATTGGGCACGAAGCAAAAAGCTATCGCAGACGCTAGCTTCGTGATTCTGTGAAGAGATCACTCGTGAATCCTATCTCAGTTCCACCGTACCTCCTTTAAGTGCTTTAGGATCTGGAGATTCAGCAAGACTTTGACTCTTATCAAGTCTCGGCCGCACCTGACCCTGTTTTATGCCAAGAGTTTGTTTTCACCACTTTAATTCATCATTTGGCCACCTTACCTCATCTAAACGCTAAATATCAGTTTTCGTTCATCGTCAAAATGTTCAAAACCAGACGTCAAAACTAAAGGAATGTACGAACCACCAGCTATCGATTAGGACATTGACAGTTACGCCACGTAGTGACTATGTTTCTGGATTACTAACGTTATCACAGAAAAACTTCACGTTGTTTACATTTCGCAAAGCAAAACTATTGTGAATTGGCTCCTAGCAAAAAGAACAGGTTTCGGCTTTAATTGACATGAGAGTAAGTTTTGTTTGCGTCATTGACGAGAACAGTTTCTTTTAGATCTACCCTCATCTTATTGCAATAGGTTTGTCGATAACTGGACAACCCAAACTTTCATCAACTACCTTCAAATTTTACTCACTTTTTGTCAGAATCTATCCTCATATCCTGGTTGATTGAGATTATAACAGTGAAGAGACTAGTTTTCTTGAAATGCACACTTGTAACCACGGAATGATGAAACGTTCACTCTAGCCGTGAGCGGTTATTGAAGTGGTTATTTGAAGCACTGGCACTAGAGAAAATTACTTTCACTAAGAAAAGCGTTTTAAGTTCAAATTTGAAACTATCAAGTACAGTTGATACCAGTCGATTCACGTAACCAAGACAGTAATTCGCCTTTTGGGGATAATCCCACACGAACAGGGTGCTCTTTGTAGTCACACAGGATTTCCGATCGCGCGAGACTCACTTAATCACACTAGACACTGACGTTATTTTGGATCAAAACTTGAGACATAGTAATGGATAGATCTCACCGAAGGTAGTGCTTTAGGCGCGTAAATGAGACGCCTCGTAACATCTGCGGGGGCAAGGCTTGAAGCCTCGCCGTGTGGTGGTGCTGCGGCCAGCTGAACCTGTGCTAGCCCGGCCTGTTCCCGAGCGCCAGGAACTGTCGCAGCGACGCCTCAAGGAGGCTCGGCCACAGCGATGCCTCATGGAGGCTCTGCCGCAGCGACGCCACAAGGAAACTCTGCCGCAGAGACGCCTCAGGGAGGCTCCGCCGCAGAGACACCACAAGGAAGCTCTGCCGCAGAGACACCCCAGGGAGGCTCTGCTGCAGAGACGCCTCAAGGAGGCTCTGCCGCAGAGACGCCTCAAGGAGGCTCCGCCGCAGCAACGCCTCAAGGAGGCTCTGCCGCAGCAACGCCTCAAGGAGGCTCTGCCGCAGATCGCTCGTCCAACACTGAAAGCCTAAATAAGATCACTTCCATGGTGCTCCTTAAAGCGGAGATAAAAGCCGGTTCTCCGTACCTTCCATCGAGATTGCCGTAGCTAATGAGACGACATTCTAAATCTGCTATTTTTCTATTTCGATTCTAACCTTACTTTTATTAAACTTCAATCAAATATATAAGACAGTGGGCGGGTGGGATAGAACCCAGAGGATCCTATCCCACTTCTGATTTTGTAAAACCTAAGTCAGTTAACTTTTAAAAAAAATAGTGATCACACAAATCTACCAAAGTACAAAACTAAACCAAACACAATTAGGCGAGACAATTATGCTACTTCGGTTACAAGTAAAACTAAGACACTTAGTGTCTCAAAGAGAACCAGCACGTCCGAAGGCCACGCAGAGAATGCCAGAGGCTCAGTGAGCAATCGTTTTTATAGGGCCGATATGGGGGTAGGCCGATATGGGGTAAACTAGATTCGGTAATAGTATTATATTCTTAAAATATATTTCAAAGGTTCAGACGTTCCACCATGGCAATATTGGCTATCGTCATCTAGTTTTTATTAATATATGTTTTTGGGTGTTTGTAAAAGAACTCGAGGATATTTTAGTAGAATCTTGCTTAAACTGTCAATTATGACCAAAAGTTAAAACCAAACGCAAAATATAAAAATAAACCTTTTATAGCTGTTTGTGCATTTTTAGGGTTCCGTAAAACGTAAAAACGGAACCCTTATAGATTCGTCATGTCTGTCTGTCTGTCTGTCTGTCTGTCTGTCTGTCTGTCTGTCTGTCCGTCCGTATGTCACAGCCACTTTTTGCCGAAACTATGAGAACTACACTGTTGAAACTTGGTAAGTAGATGTATTCTGTGAACCGCATTAAGATTTTTACAAAAGTTTTTTACAAAACCAAAAATTAGGGGTGCCCCCCATACTGACAACTGAAACTCAAAATTTTTTTTTTCATCAAACCTACACGTGTGGGGTGTCTATCGATAAGTCTTCAAAAATGATGTTGAGGTTTCTAATATAATTTTTGTCTACACTGAATAACTTGCGCGAGAGACGCTTCCAAAGTTGTAAAATGTGTGTCCCCCCCCCCTCTAACTTCTAAAGTAAGAGAATGAAAAAACTAAAAAAAATATATGATGTACATTACCATAAAAACTACCAACGAAAATTAGTTTGAACTCGATCTGATGAGTAGTTTTTTTAGTACGTCATAAATACACTACTATTAAAACTTCGATCAAAGTTACAACGAACTACAAGAACTATGTGTACTATGTATATTATGTTACTTGCTGCAACGGGACCCTTCATGGGCGAGTCCACCTCGCACTTGGCTACTTTATTTTTCATACGCCAGTAGCGTTATTACGCGCCCTTAATTTTAAATATTAAAATAAAGATTCTTAATAAATTCATTCGGGTTTTCATCATCACCACTACTCAATGAAAAGTAACATCAGTCCGCTTTGGAAGTATGAAAACTCACAATTACGATATCACTTTTAGTACATATGGAACCCTCATCTTTAAGCACGACTCCCACTTTACCGACGGTTTTTAGAGGAATTGTGTTGCGACGCCATTTTTAATGCTTACTTGATTGCACACGTGACCAATTAGGGGTACTAAAGTGATAACGATCTCCATAATTCAACAAATAGGGAAAAATATCCCTTTTATTCAGCCCTAAGTTATATCAAAGGAGTTTTGTATCACTTTAAGAGTTTGGTGTTGTAATAGATTTAATGGACACGATTGTAGAGAGCTAATAGCATAAATTGCACCTTTTGTGCAACTATCGGCGCTCCAAAATAGTTGGTGGTAGCTTGCTTTAGGAGCTAATTTGGATGTTAACTTCTTATATAGATCTCATGGTTGCAAAATTAGCTCAAAGCTTTATCACATAAGCTTTGGTCTGTATTATAGGGATAACGATCGCTGCTCTATGCGTCTAACCTCCATTGATTGCTCTTATAATAGTAGATTATTCACTAAGGGAGTAAAGCACTGTCTTGTGTCATGGGCGTCATATTGGATCCTGAGCGCAGAGAGGGACTCGAGTCAACTCCCGAGCGAAGCGAGGGAGTTGTAGAGTCCTGAATGAAGCGACGGATCCAAGCCGCCCATGACACAAGACAGTGCTTTACTTCAGAGGGGAATACTCTACTTTTCATATCTTGTGCGAGGCAATTAAAAGAAAGAGTTATTATTTCATCATCGGTATATATCTTTCGATTTTACCAGAAGTAGATTATTAATAATCCTTATACCTCCAATTTGATGATTTTTTTTAAATGAATAATTATGTAATAATTGCATAAATTTGATAAAATTGAAAAATTTCATAAAAATTGTGTAATTTTGAGTTATTTATTAGAATTCACTCTGTAATTATTCGAAAAACCGTGATATCGTAGCGAAAATTCCATTACAAATTGATAATCAAAAAAAGATATATTAGAATCATCATAATTTCGCTGTACCAAAAACGAATCTCGTCAGACAAAACTATTATAGTAAGTATTTGTCTCTCAATTAATTCCTAAATGTCTGGATAAGATATTTTTTACTCACAACGATTTTTACCTTGTAATAATTTAGTCATACTATTTTAGTTTAATCGTTACCGTTAAGATAAGAGTAAATACATATATGTATAGTATAAATAGATTAAATTAGCGTTTATGTACGAGTATGTTTATAGTTAATTGATTGACCTAAGTTAATTGAAAAACTTGTTGGATTACCATAAAGAGTTTGTTGGTAAAAAAAAGATAAGTAGATTATATTTTACACGACCAATCTATGAATATTGGCATATCATACCCATTTCCATTTAAAACGTATTTTAATTTGACTTATATTTCAAATTATAAATTTGAACCACCTTTTTAACAGTGTATTTGAATTTTTATTTGATCAATGATCATATCATTTTTTTTTTTATGTTGCTACGAAAAAATAGGAATTGTCCTTTTGAAATACTCTTGTTAACAATATAATATGACGGCAACTCATTCCACGTCTAGACAGTGAAATGAGTTGCCTGAGTGGGGTTTTCTCGATGGTTACAATCTTGGTGTCTTCAAATCGAGAGTGAATCGTTTTCTTCTAGGTAAGCACACTCCATCTTAGACCGCATCGTCGCTTAACATCAGGCGAGATGAAAAAAAAAACTCCAGCGTAACCTATACTAATGTGTAAATAGAAATTACTTAACACATTTCCTCTCTCGCGGGACCTCAACACCTGTCCTCAGTTAATCTTCTCGAATGCCCAATTGAAGATCCTTAATTGCGTACCCGAAGGTGCCCCACTAAATCTATAGGCCTATTATGCCTTCTTACATTTATTGGCAACCAGAAACATTCATTGATCTTATGGGGATGTTATCACAAGGGGAAAAGTTTAGTGATCGTGCGAAGGTGAACTTTTCGTAAATTGATTGATTCAACAATGACAATCGGCGGATACATATCTATCTATTGGAATATAATTATCTACCGCGCTTGGTCGACGCGACACGTCACCAACATGCTGGCATTTATTTGACTCAACATATTAGTCCGAGATCCCAGAGCTCCCAGACGTCACCTATTTTCTGATGAACGAAATGTGGACGATTGAGTAGAGTTAGTAAGTACTAAGAACACACATGCTTACTCGCTAACTTGCTTAGACGGCCAATTTTGAGATATGGGGTAATGAAGGTACATACAAACATTACTTACTTCGCGTATTTTATAATAAGTGATTTTCACGTATGTTGTAGCCAATATCCTTAAAAACAAGGTCCCAATACTCCCAGGTACATTCCGTCAGCCGATTTGCTTAACAACTCCAAAATAATAATTTAACTTCACTTAAATTCTAATGCTCCATTTGTTAATATGTTCGTCAGACAACTATTTTGTTGCTTTTTCCAATAAAATAGGCCAATCTAAGGGGGCAATCATCCCCTAAACTCAACTATGTCCTATGGGTAAGAGCGGGAGACTGAGTGAGACATTTATTAGGAAATATTGACTTAAAATTGAGTTTAGGGGATGAAAGGGGAATGAAAGGGGCCAACCCCTTACATTGGTCTGTCTAATTGGAAAAAGCTTTAAAATAGTTGTCTGGCGAACATATTTACAAATGGAGCATGAGAATTTAAGTGAAGTTAAATTATTATTTTGGAGTTGTTAGGTAAGCAAAACGGCCGACGGGAAGTGTCTGGGAGTATTATTGGAACCTTGTTTTTAAGGATATTCCCTACAACATACGTGAAAATCACTAATTAGAAAATACGTGAAGTAAGTAATGTTTGTATGTACCTTCATTACCCTATATCTCAAAATTGGCCGTCTAAGTAAGTTAGCGAGTAACCATGTGTTCTTAGTACTTACTAACTCTATTCAATCGTCCACATTTCATTCATCAGGAAATAGGTGACGTCTGGGAGCTCTGGGATCTTACTCTATATCATAAGCATTACAATTCAGCATCCCAATGCCTCCAGCATGCTTGACATGCTTCCCATTGGTAGTGGGCTTGAACATCTTGATTATCTTTAGATCCTCTTTGGTCTATGGATAATTCAAGAAGTAGTTAGGAATGTAGCATAGTGTCGTTCTCGTTGTAAAATAACCGACATAAAAAAAGAAGGTGGTTTTCAATTAGTGTTTTGTGAGTTACGCGATAGCTCCGCCAATTGTGAATCAATTGATTTTGATGTTTTTTTTTGTTTGGTAGACCATAGTTTAGAGGTGGTTCCATAATATAAATTATTCTAATTAATTCATCAAAATCGATGTGGCGGTTATTTATATATAACTAGCAGCCCATTCCGGCTTCGCTCGGATATTGTCATTTAAAGACTATTAATCGAAATAAAAACTATCCTATCTCTCAAGTTGGACCAGACAGCTCACGGTGTGCCAATTTAATTTAAAATCGATTAAGTAGTTTAGGAATCCATCGCGGAGAAACATCGTGACAGGAGATTTATATATAGAAGAAGATTATATTCTATAAGTATTTGAGGTAATCCCTTATTGTGGCGGAAAGTAAATGGAAATACAATCTTAAATCCCTTAAATCAATTGCTCGTAAATAAATGTTTATCGTGTCCACATGATTGGCAAAAAAAATCCCTAGTAAAAATGTCTCTCCTGCCACCACTTCTGATCCTGCCTATGCCTCCGACTTCGGTTCCGACTCCGATTCCGACTTCGGTTCCGACTCCGGTTCCGGTAAATTAAATTTAAAAACTCCGACTCCGCCTTCGGTTCCGATAAAATGACCTCCGTTACATCCCTGCTACCTATCATGCTAGGTACATTCTACTAGTTTTTTATTGGATACATTTCGGGAAGTATGCGTTTGATCTACATGATCTAATGTCGCCTTGCCCTTTGTTCCATGTTTCCGCTCGTAGATCGAAAAAAGTGACATCGTTTCATGGATGACGTTCTAAAGATTCGAACGTAGAGGTTAGACTCTACTTTTGTGATAAAAACGTTAGGCCGTGGAATGCGTTGCCTGATGGGGTTTTCCCATGTTTATAATCTTGGTGTCTTCAAATCGAGAGTGAATCGATTTTTTTTTAAATAAACAAGCTTCATCATTGATCGCATCGTCGCTTAAACATCAGGCGAGATGGCGGCCAAGAGTAAACCTATAAATGTTCAAAAAAAAATTCAACATCTTGATCGGTCTGTGGACAGTTTAGATGTGTTTGAAGTTAAAAGTTATTCAAGTAAAATATTTATACTAATATTATAAAGCTTAAGATTCTATTTGTTTGAACTAGCTAATCTCGTGAACTGCTGGGCCGATTTCAAAAACTCTTGCACCGTTGGATATGTGCTAGATCCTATATTGCTATAGGCTACAGATTAGCTTTTCAGATTGTAAAATCCGTGAACTATTTTTAAAAGTCGGTCCACGACGTTATTTCACATTTATTGCAATACATATAATAATTAGAAAGGTGAAATTTTTCATTTCAATTCCAATACGACGCTGACTCTTCATTTATTTTAACAGGTTTATTGTATCTTAATATTTAATTACATGCCTTATATTGTATTGTAATATTAATATATTGAATATATTTTACTTAAAACCAAGACGTTCAGAAGTTCAGATACCGTAGCTAATATATTAAAAATAATTTCCAAAAAGGAACTTTTTAGGGCATTCGCTCGTAGTTCTCTCTACGCGACTCCAGAGTGCATTCGACGCTACGCCTTCTGCTACGAGAACCGTAGACGTCACATCCTGTCCCAAATTTCTCCTCTAAATATCATCGAATGATTCGAATGCAATATTAGGCAACATTTTTACTGTCGATATACAGTAGTTTAAAAATGGAAATATATCAATAGATACTACAATAGTTTGTAAACAAAACCCAAAAAATAAAATAGAGTCAAAAAAAATTACTATATTTTGATGATATTTCCGTAATGTGCATATTTCTGCAATGCCAATCCATTTAACTACGATATTTAGTTGACAAATCAGTAATATTTGCTCGAGCGCCGCGCCGGCTTTACAAATTCGTTTATCACAGCACAATAAACAAATTTATGTAATGGCGTCTATTTACTAAGTCGTCAGTAGCACACAGTGCTCGCGTGAGGTGCGCGTTAAATACTTCATACTTATCCACTCTAAATAGGAATGATAAATAGCAACGAGGCGTGCATCGATAGCGTCGCCGCCAGTGTTGCCATTTTAGTGACTTTGTCACTAGGTCTAGTGAGTTTCGAAGTGAAAACTCCTTTTGGCGCACCACTGATAGATTTTTCGTGGGCTGTGAATTGAATTCTAACGTCGCGCTCGGGAACGATAAGAAATTTTCGGGAGAACTCGGGACCATGACCATTAGCTATCTAGAAATGTGATAGCATTTCTAGATGCCATGGCCACGCCCTCCAGTTTCACTTGCGTAGTTTCCAAAGTGAGCTATCAAATTCGGAGTTATAAGTTATCACTTCTATCGGCAGTTTTTTTTTTTATTATTTAAATATCTACTCCACAGACTCCGGGGTCCGTGATCTTTGTCAATACAATTTTTTTTTTACAGATTTCTTGGAGTAGGAGAAGAAAAGGAAAAAAGGGGGGAGTTGGGCACATTTCAAACTTAATTCTAGAGCTCGTCTGTAGAGCCGATCACTATCGGTTGGGAATTAGAGATGCGCCGAGTAACACTTTAACCGAGTACTCGTCCCATCTCTACTAGTAATCGACTCCACATTGAGTCTTTGCCTTGCCATTTGCCTAAGCCGCCTCCTCCCGGCCCAGAGCCTCCACTACGGCTGCATTTCTGTCCCTGATGGCCATCTGTAGGTTGAACTCTCGGATGGTCTTCGGTGATGCAGCCAACGCTCGCCGCACGAACCGACCGATGGCGTCGTCGGTGTCGTCAGCGTAGTAAATGAAGGTCCCCGTGTGCCGTGAGATTGCAACAACCGCATGGGGCACGCTCTCGTGCAGCTTCATGTTTGCCTTGGTTTTGATTGCGATTACCGACTCGTATGTTAGTCCTTGAGCTTCATGGATGGTAAGAATGCGTGACCCGGTGCTTGACCCATAACCCTGGTTTGTCAGGGTCTCTTTCTCCTCTTGAGTGTGAACTAAAAAGAGGGTGTTTGGTAGGGTGTTGGGTATTTGCGCTCCCTTATATCTTCTCTGTTCTAGGGACTTTATACGGGGCGCTGAGGAGTACATACCGGAGTATATTTCCCTCAGCGCATATGCGACGTCCATTGGGTTTCGATGTGTGCAGAGCAATTCCTGGCTGATCTTTGTTACCAGGTTCGGGCGGTGATACCTCATTTCGAAGAGATTTTCCCTGTCGATGTAAGGCAACTGATTGACGTCTCCGATGAGGACAATTTCACCAGCACCAGACAGCCTTGAAGCCATCACAATGGCTCCAAAATGGTTCATGAGAGCTTCGTCTACCATGAGGCGACTGAAACTTTCTCTTCCGAAACCATTTACCAGAGCAGAAGACATGGTTCGCACTCTGGTTTTAACCAGGTTTCCGATACGGTGCGATAGCTTTTCTCTTAGATCTTTTTATCTTCTGAGATTTCTATCGGCAGTTCCTATGACTACCAATTTTTTTGATGTCATTGGTTACATTTTTTTTATGATTTAGTGACAAAAAAATCTGGTTATTTCTAGTGACTTTTTCATGACTAACATGACAGTTAATATCTTACTGAAACATGCAAAACTCTCGTGAATTTCTAGCCGCAACACAAATAACTACACGTTTCTAGTTCTTCTGCTATAATAACAGAGCAACCGTCCACTTTTACTACACCAGAAGACGAAAATGATACGGATATAATAATAGATGAAGATTATTTCGGCTTTTTAATTTTTTTACATTAGTATTTTTTTAATAATGAATACTAGCAGTTTTATTTTGTGTCATAATAAACCACTGATTTTGCATATTTACTTCTAATTACCACTATAATACATGATTTTGTTTACAAAGATCGATCAAGAAATTTAGTGAGTTCTAGTGACTTTTTGAATTAAGTTTTTTTTTTACAAATCTAGTGATATTTTAATAATAGTCTGGTGCATAATTGTTTGCTTATGCGGCAACACTGGTCGCCACTGGTTCGTCTGCACGTGTCACTACGGGCACTACAGCGTAGCCGTAGTGAGCTGGCCAAGGTCGCTCAGCTCATGGAGCCGAGATAAACTGAGGAACAATTCAGTGGCTTTTTTTATTATTTTATAAGTTTAGATAACTCACAGATTGCTATTGATTCACAACTTATGTTTTGTTTCCTGATTTCATGGTTTCCCAACAGTTCAAACGCTATTTGATACGCTCAAGGACGTTTAAAAAAAGTTTTTTTTGTCCTTGGATACGTTTGATTGTTGGACCTGGGTAGCGATTCCGAATAGTCCGGAATCGGAATGACAATCACTGTCTCTGTCATGCTAAACAGATAAGACAAATACCGAGAGATGAGACTCCGTGTCGGATGCAACCGAATGGATTTAGCATCGCTACCCTGGGCTTCTAATTAACAAAATAAATACAATAATATACAAATATGTACCTAAGGAAAGGCAGCAAGAATTTGGAGGGAATTAGGCTAGGTGGAGTTGGGGACTCGGCGTGCGAGGGACGAGTGCGGGCGAGATGGCGGCCGCGCTATCAGCGCTCGCGGCCTCCGCCTCTCCTCAGCGCCGGAATTCGCACGAGCGCGCGGCTCGCGCCTTCGGCTCGCACCGGTTCCACTCGCTCGCCGCGCGGTACTCGTCTCGCGGTTCAGTGTACGTGCGACCGCCCGCGGCTGAGGACGATCTGTCGCGCCGCGCTCACTCACTTTATTACGCAGTTATCGGCGACCGCGTGGACTCGCGCCCGTCCCGCCAGCCGACCGCGCCGCGCTCGCCCGGACTCTGTGATAACTCTTATCAGTGTGAAAAAGTTGTAGTGTCAAAAGAACTAGGTTTAACCGAATTTGCGCAGCGAACTCCTCGGGACGTTTGACGTGACGATCGGCGATACGATACTCCGTTTCGAGCCGATTCGAGCCACGTTACAAGGTTATCGCGCCTTTAGCCCGCCAGTGATGAATTGGAAAATCGGCGCGTAGTCGCTCACGTGGTGCGCCCCGCCCCGCCCCCGCCTCGGCAGCGCGTATATTTAGCGAAAATCGCCTCTCGGGAGCGGTCCGACGGCCGAACCTCGCCGCGCCGAGCGAAGCTGTTTATGAACGTTAGCGAGACGCCACATGTTATTGGCTTCGAATAACAGAGCCGATAAGGAGAAGTAAGATAACCTCGGCGGTCCGACCCGACCGTTCTGGAATAAGAGAAAAAGAAACCATAAAATAATTAGAAAAGTGATGGTAACGGTCGCCGGCACGCGCCGCTGAGCGCCGATAGGCACACCCACCGAAAAAATTCCACTGCTACATAAAGTCGGCGAGATGTCTATTCAGGGGAGCGGCGGGTACCCGAGTCCGTGGACGTCGCAGTCAGAGCTGGACGGGGCCATGGGGGAGCTGGGGCCGCTGAATGAACTCACGGAGGTGGGCTTCGAGCCACAGACCAGACAGCGCTCCAACACATGGCCGCTGCCCCGGCCTGAGAACTACGTCGACCCCGACGACGGCGGCTCCAAGAAAAACTCCAACCAAAACCTCGCCGGTAACTATAAGCTATCTTCCCGCCTTCACCTTCCACCAACGCTGTCCTGATGATCACTTATGACCCAAATACGCAGTTCCCCATGCGAAAACATTCTTTAAGAACGACACGTAACATAAAAACAAACAAGTCTTGGTCACACATTCGCCTACTACAATTTTCATGAATAGATTCAGATCTCGCCTCAAATAAAACAAAACATCGCCATCGAACCGAACGGCCACGGTTCGATAACAACAGATCCATTTATGAATGACAGAAAAAAAAATAACCTTACCTTTGGTTTTTCCAATTTAGATAATGTACTAAAACCAAGGTTATAGGAATATGAATAGGTGGAATGTCGTTAGAGACGATTTTAAAACTCGCTGCCAAAATACTACAATACCTATATAGGTATAACAATGGTGAAAACCCCTATTTAATGAAACTAAGATAGGTAGGTACCTACAATTAGGCAAAACAATGATGAACAAACCTGTGTAGTAATTAAACTGAAACTTAACGCAGCTTTAAATAAACTAATAAATATTGTTAAGCACTACACAAAGTGCAACGCTATCATAAACAAATTCTAGTTAAAACTTAATTTATGTTACAAATCTAATTAGATCAAAAATTTACGAAGCAAAGTCTAAACAAGAGTAGGTAAATACGTTAAGATAATCAGAATGACAACATAGATAGGTATGGTAAGATGGGAAAACTTTAAAACCAAGCGCATAAAATAACTCCGCTAATGAATGTAGCACAATAAATATAGGATCGTAAACAAACAATGCTCGAACCGCGCGAAAATGTGAATGATCGTTTAACACATGTGAACATTGAACAACTAAACAGATGTGACATTTGTCTTTATGTTACATAGGTATTTCGTTTCGATACCACTGGCATAAGTACCTATATAACTTTATATATTTTGTAACAACTCTCAGCTCGAGGAGAATAAAACTATTACAACTTTTTAGGAATAGCCTAGGTAGTAACTCTTTATTGCACTTAACTTTTAAAGAAAAAAAAGTGTGCGCTTAGGACCGCACGGCAGAATACGGCAGATACCTATAATTATCCTCTTTGCAGCTACACGATAATAATATGCGGCTGAATGACTAGTATCCATGGCCAAGAATAAATTAATTTACGCGGGTCGGAAATAGGGTTTGACTCGTAATTTTTTTAGTATTTGCCATTTATTTATTGTAAAGGTATTTCGCTAAAAATGCATAAATATGTTGTGTTATAGTGTATGTGTAAGTACTGTGATAAAAATGGGTATCATTTTGTGTATTTACGTAGTGTAAGTGCTGTGATAAAACAGTAATATATTACATATTAGAACCATTTTTTTTGCAATGGATGTGAAAT
This sequence comes from Ectropis crepuscularia, assembly GCA_963693475.1. Taxonomy (NCBI): domain Eukaryota; kingdom Metazoa; phylum Arthropoda; class Insecta; order Lepidoptera; family Geometridae; genus Ectropis; species Ectropis crepuscularia. Next base: position 13,541,822 of record OY856346.1, read on the forward strand.
GCAAATTTAATATTTCGTGACAGGTTCAATTAATGTGGTAAGTAATTCGTAGTTCGTTGACGTAAACCTACTTGCTCATCCACAGGCTTCGTCTTGATTCCAATACAGGGTCATCAATCAAATATTCAAATTATTTTAAAAATATCAAATATCTCTACTTAATCAAGTATATACTTATGTGTATATTATAACGGTAACGGTAATGTTAAATACTCTGAAAGGACAACTACACTTACTGCTCTACACTAACTAGGTACCTACAAGAATGTGATGACTTTCGTTCGACGATTCGCATCGAACGAGCCTATTTAGAAATTAACTACTTTTTACGTGGGAAATAATAGAAGAAAGTTAAAACAAGTTTTCAATCATTTCTATACTGCAAACCTAAATAGGCAGCGTAAGATATGAAAATGTATATTGAAGCCTAAATTTATGTTTTATCGAGTTATTTAAAATGCTAAAAACAAATAATGGAAATACCTACGTAAGCCTGAATGGTTTGACTTGGGAGAAAACCTTTCCATACCTTTATTATAATATTCTTTATTATATTATAGTATTCCATAAACTCCTTCAAGGTTATGTACCTACCTATAGCAATTGCTAAAAAAATAGTATTTAATATTTAAATAACTGACCCATACATAAGTGATTATTATAAATAATTTTATTGGGTTGAGTTTTTTTTTTTGCTTTAGGTACTAAATCATAAAATAATAGTGCATCTGAAAATTACTCCAAGTATGAGTACTCATATTTTACTTTCAGGCAATATTGAGTTTTGGAAAACAAAAAAAAGAGGAGCAATCTAATGTACTACTATTTAAATTATATAACAAACATTTCTGAAATAAAACAAATTGGAAAATCTGCTTTCTATTTTTAAAATATGTACCTAATAATACTAGCAGCGCCCCGCGAAGTTCCCGTTCGCGTTGCATTTCCGGGATAAAAAGTCTATGTGTTCTTCCAGCCTATAATCTATCTGTGTTCCAAATTTCAGCCCGATCCGTTCATACGTTAGGACGCGATTGAGCAACAAACATCCATACATTGATATTTATAATATTAGTAGGATCTATTTGTGCCATAGTTATAAAATTTATAATAATCTGCAAAACTATGCAAATATTTGCAAAAATATTGTTATTGTACCTAATTTAAAATAAGCAATGATTATACTTTCTAAAGTTTGAAATAATAATAATGAATTGGATATAATTTTAACAGAACATGTTCTTAACGATTATTCGATGGACTAAATTATGTGCAAACTGCTACATAAAAACGATTTTCAAAATATTTTTTTAGTATTTCTAAACTAGCATATTAGTTATTTTAGATTAGAAAGTTACAAATGTCTTCCGAATTTTAATTTTTGTTCTACTGTAATTTATTGTAAGTATATTAAATTAATAAAACATGAAAATCTAAACGATAATGAAGATCGTTAAAAGGTGAACTTTAAAAATAACAAAATAAAAATATTGAAAGTAAAACTAGAAATAATTTGGTCGCTATATTTTATAATAGCAAACGGCTTATTATGTAACGGTTAAATTTAATATGTTTTGTAATTTGAAAACAAACGAATGTTTCAGACATTTAATTAATAGAAACGTTTTTTTTTCTTACATTTTTCGACGTACAATAATTTATCAATTATTGAAGTAACTGTGTATTTTTAAATATTAATATAAGTTTTACAATTTTTTTTTTAAACAGTTTAATGTATAAAACTTGTGTAATGTGTTCTGTTTTGTACATGACAATTTGTAATTTGTAAATTATAATATGTGGTGCATTCTTATCAATCTTGGTCTGTGTCTGTCAATGAGTACGCGAATTACGCGGGTGCTGGTCATTATGACCGAAAACGCAACAACTTTGCGAAGCCTGAGCACTTACAGTGCAATTTACATGTAGATTGTAGCCCTTGATGGCCATGGTGAAATGACACATATAAATAAATTATTTCAAGAATTTAGTTTAGATGGCACTAAAATGTAATCCATGTTTTGTTTTATTACTAAAGGAAAACGAATAAAAAACGTAGAAATTTTATACGCGTCGTGCAGTGCATTGAAAAATACATATAAGGAAATAAAGTTTTTTCTTTTTTATTTCCTAATCCACAGATAATTTTGGCATTTGACTGTTTTTAAATCATTTGTTATATAATATGAATCAATTATTAATATTTATTTTATTGTATAAAACCAGCTCAGTACATACCTGGCCGTAGCAATATGACAGGTTAGTATACTAATTATTTTTAAAACATTAATTGAGAACCCACTATCATAGTCAATGTAAAAGTAATTAATTGCATGCAACTGAAATACCGCGACACGCTTTCCCAAAAAAAGAAAAACAACGACAAGTTTTAAGTAAAGTTGACACTTTATTCAAAAATTCTTGTACATTACATTCAACGACCATTTTCTTCTTCTTGATTCTTAAAATGTATTTATTAACCGACTTTAAAAAAAAAGTAGGTTTCTCAATTCGACCGTATATATTATATATATATAAATTTACCCCCAACAATATTTTAACAGTCCATTCTAACACTGATGTAGACTTCATCACCCAAGGTCTCTTTCTCCTCGGTAGATCACGAGATAATTCGAGTCAAAGTTTGACGTAAAATTTCCACCAAATCACCAGCTTCAACCCTAAAGCATGTACAGCAGGCAAACGATCTTGCCGCCGACGCCGCGACGTCGTACAAAAATCAGTGCGGAGATCTGGCCATTAGGGGCATGTCAAATGAAATAACAATCAAAAAAAATTTTTTTTTTATGGAAAATTTTTTTTGAGCTTTCATGCGTAATTTTCACATACATGATTCTAAACTTAATGTAGATGAACTACCATAAATATTGTTGCACCTTTCTGCAACACCTTGTATATATATTTTTCATCATTTATTAGTGGCAGTTTGTTGAATTATGTATTACATGGATGCTTGTTCTTCTCGAGTACCCATAATAAAAACGACAGTGCCGCCGTATCTGTCCAAGTTTAAAATAGACCTAACTAATAGGGCTTTACTACCATCACTATCAAGAACCTATCCTACTTGGATAGGGCTCTTCCGTGGCTAGCCAGTAGCCACTGAATGGGCGTAATAAATATAATTACACGTCCTTATTTTCCTAAGGTCCATACATCTGATGTTATAACCCATCGATTATATAAAATATACTTGAATGGTACTAATAAATACAAAAAAAAATCTAATACTAGGAGTATGTTTAGTTTGCAAGATAACCGTCTTCAAACAAATATAACAAACTCTTTAGCTTACTAATTATAAATATGTGCCACCGTAAAATTATAAATACCGTCAGTTAATAAAATGTGTGATATTTTATGACTATGGTAGATTTAGTTTTATGTATAATCTAACGTCGTCAGATTACAAAACGACGGTATTTGCAATTATACTGCGACATATATACATACATTAGCAATTACATAAAAGTATTTCCTATCTTAAAAAAATGAGATAGATTACTGTTACACCTTTGAATTCAATTGTTAAACAATTATTCTTAATATAATAATAATAAACATGCTCATGACAATCAATAAATTGATCGTCTCATATTTTTACATGGACATATTATTTATTCTAAAACATGAATATACCTATTATTCTTTTCCCCATTATTTTTCATTTGAAATTTATTCAATTATATCCTGTACGATTAAAACGTTTGAACGATTAATTGAAAGAAAATCTTAAAGTAAAAAGATTTTCTTTCAATTAATCGTTCAAAGCTAACACACCTACATAATTCAACCTAAACTGTTCGCGGATATAATTTTTCCAAATATGTAGTCGTGACGTTGAAACTTAACTTACTACAAGTACGGTATTTAAAAACACACATCAGCTGGTTTTAGAGTGACGTAAGTGTCAACTACTGTACACATTAGACGCACCTATGTACATGGAAAACATTACCTATCCAATATGGAGATGTAAATTGTTGTACTTAAGGTAGTGTCTCCAATAACCCAATAACTTGAAGAGAATGAAATATATTCTTAGAATTAGATACTCTTTTGCCGAGATGATGAAATCTAAGCACGATTTTTTTAAGATTTAAGATATTTAAGATTATTTTTAGTTGGATAGTCCATTTTTCGAAAACCAAGAACTGAGGTATAGGCTATAATTTAATATTACGCTGCTATCAACAGGAGCGGAGCATGAATGAAAAATGTAACAAAAACGAGGGAAAAAATTGCTTTTTGAGAGCTTTCCTTGCGTGACAGCATGCATCTATCTTTTAAAAGGTTGCGTCATTAGAATCTAAGGTAACCAAATTTATTCTAGATTTGAATTGGTACGACCAATTCTCGATAGATGGCGTAGCTACGCGCGCACGGTTCAGCTAGTCAGTAATAAATTTAGTAATTTTAAGTTACACCATACCGATTATAGTTATTTGCATATATTTGATCGCGTTTTATTTCAATTGAAAATGCGTCAATATCAGATTATTCGTTTATGAGCTACAGTACAAAAAAAACGGCATATGCCACCGTAAAAATGTAAATACTGGCAGTTTGTAATATGACGTCGTTAGATTACAAAGTAACTAGCTATATAATCTTGCACGCTTTATAAACTGACGATTATTATAATTTTCCGGTGACACACATATATTTTTATATAAGCAGAACCTTCAAACATGCAAGGCTAAGGCCAAACTATATTTTAAAGCTGTCACTTAGTTTTGCGTGCGTAACTTGTTTCTTATAATTTTCAAGTAATTATGTGTATCAGTTTAGTACAAATAGGACTTAAGTGAAACTGCAGAAATGAAATATGCAGATAAAATTCTACAACTACCTACTTTTATACGAATCGTGATAAAAATAAGCCTTCTACCCTGGTCCTAACACCGTAACACTTTTTAAATCAGTCATAAAAAACATGAATCTGGAATATCCGAAGAATATCATTTCTCAAGAAAAACGTAAGAAAAAGTAAATACAATCTTATTTACTAGAATAATGATAAATGTTGTTATGTCCATGGATATTGAGGTCGCAATCTCGCAATCAATTTAAAACAACAAAAACATTGTAATCAAATTTAAACGAAAACTCTGAAAAAAATCCTAGTGATAATTACCAAAACACGTAGGTACTGCAATTATACAAAACGTTGACGTCAAAGAGTCATAAAGATATAGATTGAATAATTTTATTTTATAGAGATAATCCGCCGTGTTTCATAAATTTACCCAAAGGTTAAGTGAGCTAAAATCTGTTAGTATTTTTAGGGATCAAAGAAGTTAAACATACTCAAAGAAATAAATTTGAGCTAAGCCAGGGTTTGTAAAAAATGTATTTTTAAGGTGCATTAAACGGGACATTATTACTAATAGGCCCATTACATTTACTGTGAACCAAAACTAACAATAACTGTATAAGAACTTTGTAACCTAGACCTACAAGGATAATAAATGATTTATACTGTCAAATTTTTGAGCGTAGTCAATTGGTATAGAAATGTTTAACATTTGTGACGTCATACGAACTCAAAATACACTAAAGTGAACTTAGTGTCTTTAGGTTTGGTAAGAGTTCTGTGTCTGACCGTCAGTCCGTTCGACTGTTTTGAAAATTATTATTTTTATAGTATGGTATAATATTTACGTTTTAAATAAAAAAGCAATAAAACTATGAATGATAGAAACAAATTAAGGCTATAAAGGAAACAATTTATGAAGATTTTTTTTCTATTAATTCTAAAGAAAAAAAGGTAACTTACGCATGCTTGAAACTTGATAGCATTGATAAAATATAACACCCAAACTGTCAAAGTTCATTCTTGGCGGTTAACAGTATTTTTGTAGAACCAAATTTAAACACAATTTAATCAATTTTGATTTTAATGAAACGTCTACGTAGCTCGCACTTGAAAAGTTTATTTGGTATAAAAAGTAGAAGCCCAAGTATGCGTATGAGTTCACGTCATCAGGTAAGTTCCCGCCAACTTTAGCCTTATAGATGCTGCATGACAGTGCAAAATAATAATACACAAATATTCAATGTTTTTGATAAAACTAAGCAGTTTCATATAGATTAAACATGTTTAATATTGACTTAAAATTTAGACGTTACATAAATTGTAGTTTACTAAAATTTAACTGATAAAATAAATAATGGAAAATTGTGGTTTATATATTAGACGACAAAGAACCGTATGTAGTAGTGTACCTACGTATTTTTGAATAATAATTTATTTTCTTAGAAAAACCAAATACCGACTTCAATATAAAATAGTTAAATTCAGACACTTGACCAAATTTCATAATAAGCAATCACTAAGTCGAGTCATACAAAAGTAAATTTAAGTTTTTTGTTCATAGTTAAAAAAAACACTAGTACCGATTTCAAAAAAAAATATATATGGGACCAAATCTGAACTATGATCTACCAAAACAAAAACAGAACGTGAACAGAACCATCAAAATGGATTCATGATTGGCTGAGAAAAAAAAACATACAACTGTTTTTTTAGGGTTCCGTAAAACGTAAAAACGGAACCCTTATAGATTCGTCATGTCTGTCTGTCTGTCCGTCCGTATGTCACAGCCACTTTTTGCCGAAACTATGAGAACTACACTGTTGAAACTTGGTAAGTAGATGTATTCTGTGAACCGCATTAAGATTTCAACAGAAAAATGAAAAAAGAAGAAAAATTAGGGTTGCCCCCCATACTGAGAACTGAAACTCAAAAAATTTTTTTTCATCAAACCTACACGGGTGGGGTGTCTATCGATAGGTCTTCAAAAATGATATTGAGGTTTCTAAAATCATTTTCGTCTACACTGAATAATTTGCGCGAGAGAAACTTCCAAAGTGGTAAAATGTGTGTCCCCCCCCTCTAACTTCTAAAGTAAGAAAATGAAAAATCTAAAAAAAATATATGATGTACATTACCATGTAAACTACCAACGAAAATTAGTTTGAACTCGATCTGATGAGTAGTTTTTTTTTAGTACGTCATAAATACACTAATATTGAAACTTCGATCAAAGTTACAACGAACTACAAGAACTATGTGTACTATGTACTATATAATGTTACTTGCTGCAACGGAACCCTTCATGGGCGAGTCCAACTCGCACTTGGCCACTTTTTTTTAATTAGCAAAGAGTGACGAGACGTGCGGGACATTTAAAACATCATCTTCTTTTGCAGTCGGTTAATGAGATGAAGGTGTATTAATTTTGGCCTGGTTCTACTTAAGTTGACCTCTAAGAAAAGTAATTACGTAACTTGAAACTTTTAACATTTATCTATCGCAAAATTATAATATTTTTAAAATTGATAAAATGCTATGGTAACTAATTAGGTATTTATATGAAGTATCAATGTATGTATTTAAATTATATTAAAAGTTATTTTTGTTGTATTATAAAAATTACATTAATTGATTAAGCTCATCCTACTATCCTACTAATATTATAAATGACAATGTATTATAGATATTTGTTGCTCAATCACGTCGTAACGTATGAACGGATCGTGTTGAAATTTGGAACACAGTTAGATTAGAGTCTGGAAGAACACATAGACTACCTTTTATCCCGGAAAAATAACGGGAACAGGATAACTACGCGGGTAAAACCGCAAGGCGCTGCTTAATATATAATAGATAGTGGTTTTAAAGAGATTAAAAGTTTTTAGTAACTTGTTTCTATTTGTATTCCAGGAGCACCTCCCTTACCCTCATCGGCTGTTACTTCTAAGAAAAACTCATCCCGACGGAATGCCTGGGGGAACCTCTCCTACGCTGATCTCATCACTCAGGCCATCACCTCGGCTCCAGACAACCGGCTCACCCTGTCTCAGATATACGAGTGGATGGTCCAGAATGTGCCATATTTTAAGGATAAGGGCGATAGCAACTCATCGGCTGGATGGAAGGTAAGATTTTATTTGCTGATAGCTATCATTATAGTAACCCCTTGATTTTAAAAATACTTGAAAGAGTGACGAGACATGCAGGTCATGTGGCAGACAGTAAGCAACACGCCTACCCAAAAAAGCACAATGACACGCAGCTATTGGAACACGAAGAGTTAAAATCCTGTGCCTAGCACTGCACTACGCTCGTCAAGCACGGAACGTCGAAACAATTGATATAATAATAAAAGGCTGTATCTTATTTGAGACACAGATGACACTCGCAAATGTACTGCCAATGTAAATGTACCGTTCCGAGATATCTTGTCTGTGAGAGTTGAGCGCGCCTTAAATGAAGAATGTTGAAATGAACCACGAATTCTGTAAACTGATTGTTTTATGACTTTAATTATTCATAATCATTAACATCATTTTAATGTCTAAATCTACTTCCTTACACTACTTACAAACACACACTCAAGCCACACACATAACATTGATTTTGTTTTAAAATAGAAATATTGAAAGTATTGACTGACCTCACAACAAAATAACCAATAGACAAGTCATGTAACAAACAAAAATTGTTTGAATGTATCAATGAGGTTTGATCTTTATAATATTGTAATAAACACGATCTTCTATCAATTTTAACTGATAATGCGGAAAATTATTATTCTAGGCCGGCCTTCTTCTCCTGTTACGAGTCAAGTTCTTCCACAAATGCCCTCGTACCCAATAAATGTAATGTCGTCGACCCATGACGACGGTGATATGCTAGAGTCAGCTAGATTTCTATTCAAATAATTAATTGATACGACGAGGCTAATCGCTTACTGACTAAATGGTTTGAATTTAAGATTACAGATAATAGTCTTGTAGTTTTACTGCGATAATTTTAAAGTTATAGATCAATGTAATTTCGAAGATGTGTAATCCAATTCAAATAGAAAAAAGGTCTTAAAAGCATTAAAAAAGTAAATTCTATTTACATCATACAACTACTTATTCAAAAATATATTTTTACGAGTATACATATAAATTAACAATAGCTGAGATCGCAACAGCGCAGTAAGATTTTCAGAATGCTGGCAGCGTTGCTCCTTTGGACTAGGCCTAATCTATTGGGCAGCTCTTGAGTGCCCCCAAGGCGAAGATTATGAAATTGATGATGAAGATTATGAAACAAGCATTATGAAAACTCTTTAAGAATTATATTACAAAAATTAAAATTTTAGTATCAATTTTACTTGGAAATTCAATATTTTTTCTCTAAAAAACGAAACATTCTACTTCAATTTAATGTCACTGACGTGCCTAAGATGTGTTTTTTTAATAAATTTGTTCATATTACAAAAACCGCTTCACCAATTTTGACTAAATTTATATAAATAAATTTAGTTTTAGGGACCATTCAGGGACCAGACGGGTAAACCAGAACGGTTTTTTTTTAAATCCAGTCGAAAGTTCATACATAAAAAACAGGCGAATCGCGAATTTTTTTTTTTTTGAAGTCTATTGAAAAAATACAGATAAAAATACAGATCCGAGCGAAAATCATATTATCGACGTAGTTTGGACAATGATAACACATAAAATGATAAGTAACAGTCATACATTGCATTTTGTAATAGTCATCACTGAATAGCATTTTTTATCCATTTGTGAATCCAATTGTAATGACCATTTTTTAAATTATTCGTCTGATTGAATTATTTCATGTGTTGCAACATCAAATGAAACAATTGTTAACGCATATTTAACCTTGTCTACGTTTTTAATTATGTTCTTTTATAAGTAAGGTTAAACTTTATGCTCAAAATCGGTAAAATCAAAGCTAAAAACTTGCATTTTCGTAATCATGTTTTTTTTTAATTTGGAATAAGTCTGAATATGTCACTTATTATGCTAGTTATTTGTTAATAAAAACGATTAATGTGACCCCACATTTAAAGGATGAGATACTCTTATAACTAAAATGGTGAAGATCTTTTCTATTTATCTTTCCACATTCAAGTTACCTGCAGATAACAGCGATAACAATGTGTTACATAAATCAACTATATCGTACTAATATTATAAATGTCAATGTTTGGATGTTTGTTGCTCAATCACGTCGTAACGTGAACGGATCGGGCTCAAATTTGGAACTCAGTCAGATCATAGTCTGGAAACGAAAACAGCGCGGGTAAAACCGCGGGGTGATACGAGTACATATTTAATATACAATACAAATTACAATTTAACAAAGTTATATCAAAATACCACCCAACAGAGAGTAATTTCATTGAATACCGAACACATTTCGTCATCTTAAAAAATGTTTTATCGTAAAAAAATGTTTTCATTGGATTGTTTAGGCTCGCCCACCAAAAATGTTTACCTAATTCTAGACGTTGATCACGAAATTTTGTTCGCAGACTAATTTTCAGGAAGACGTTCTGAGTCATTTGGCTGATGTCCATTAAAATTTAATGAAAAATGTAAACTTTCTGTTTTATAAATTGGACACCCTTGTATTAGTTGTAAATAATATTTTTTAAGAATTAAAATGTATCGCGTTGTTTTAAAGGCACTTCAAATTTCAACTGAAAATTTTGAACAAACATCTTATTATTTTTTTAAGAATTAAAATGTATTGCGTTGTTTTAAAGGCACTTCAAATTTCAATTGAAAATGTTGAACAAACATCTTATTATTTTTTAAGAATTAAAATGTATTGCGTTGTTTTAAAGGCACTTCAAATTTCAATTGAAAATTTTGAACAAACAACTTATCCGACGAAACAAAATGAGAAAGTAAATGTTCAAATTGAGAAAGTTCTAAAAGCAATAGTGAACTGTTCAGATTTAATAGATAATTATTAATTACGCAGTTACAATGAACACTAATCTGGCAAGTAAAACCAGGAAAACGCTTCTTAGCTGCGGTACAAGAATCAAATCAAAACGAAATTCTAAGAATTGGAACGCGTTTTAGCTGAACTGCGCAGTGGCACACGTTATCTCAATCGGCAGTGACACGAACGATATAAATGATAATGAAAACACTATAACACGCTCAATCCATGATTTTATAATGACAGTATCGCTTATTTTCGAATCCGTTGCTGTTACGCAACCACGGAGTGCCAGGCATGCGCCAACCGATGAATCGGTGGACACCGAAAAAATGTTTAGAAGAAGCATACTCCCGCCAGTCACATGACGTCGACACGCCTTCGCTACGATACGAGATTGAATATAAAACATTGTTGTGTGAACTTCATAGCTCGATAACGTATCCAAGACGAGTATTTTTTTTCGATTAAAATTCTAAATCGATTGAATAACATAGAAGATTTTCTTCGAACACCACAAAACGGTGACCTTCACGTACCCATGGCATTGATTAATGCTTACGCATACAATGCCCATTCAACTGGTACACGTGTAATCGTAATTAAGAATACTACGGCATTGAACATAGAGTTGAAATTTGAAAAGTGTTCAGAGGTGTTAACGCTAGCAACGTTAATTAGCAGATTGTTAAAGAAGTGCGTCACACTCTTACGTGATAACACTTGAGTCTATTGAAAGAGACAGATGATATGATACGTTGTAAGGTGAATGAATTGTAAGCGATATCATTTGCGTACTAATTTTTAAATACGTTTCTACTTCCTTATAGCCTAAATCTGTGTACTAAGCGTGCCAATCCGTAAGGTACTTCATGAAATAATTGTCAATGGAAAATAACGTGATCTACGCACCTTCTAACTAGTGAAAACGTACCTATGTACATCTCACGTCCATGACACGGTTGAAAGTGGCTTTCATGTCATGCATTCCAGTCTATGGCTTAACTGCTTGAAAACTGAGGCCCAAGTACAAATATATATATCGTCTATATATGACAATCTTGGAATATGATAATAAAGTCCATTCTTACATTTGCAGTACCTACGTAATACGTAATTTAGATATAATAGAAATCCTAAGACGGTCCTTCTAGAAGCATATTGTTACATCATCGTAGAGGTATTAAAAGGTTGAAATGTCTATGTCTATGAATCTATTTAGTTTTGAGTAAAGGTATTGAAGATTGTATGTTATATTTCTAATATAACAGAAATTCGACGAATAAAGAGGTTGAATCTTTTGTCTATTTTTACTGTGAACATCTAAGAAAATTCTCCAATGCGACATTAATTACAGATTAAATCAATTTATTTAAAATGAACGCTAGTGTTTTATTTCTGAAGAAGTAAAGTTATGTAGTTATTGCAGAATCAGAGATACAATATTTGAGATGGTGATAAAACTTTTGTAATAGTGGGAGTTTTTGCAGAGTCTACGTAGACTTGTACCACACATTTGGCATCCACCACCAAACAGTAATTTGCAAACATATTGTATTCCGGTTTGGGCTCTTTATGTTCAAATAGCTAGGCACGTCTATACATCAGACTCATTCGTGTTTTCACGTCTCGTCGCACTAGATAAAAAATAACAACAAAACCAGTAACAATCTCTTATCTTACAAAATAGCTGTAACATTAAATAATATCAAGAAACTTCTATTACATTCTTATTTTCAACCAGGTGTCGCGATTTATCCTTTTGCGCTTACCTTTTTGTAAATTCATTGGTCGTAAATAAGTGCATTACGAATGCGGGTCAGGCATCGTCGCGACAACGCACTACCAATTTTGATCTAAGGTTCATGGTACGTCTATAGTGCAGATATATCTTGCTCACCGTTCTTTTCCTGTCTCACTTTCACTTCGACGATTAACAGGTTCTTTTATTAAAAAATACTCAAGTTGTTCGAATGATAGTTGTTTGAAAATCACAAAAAAGCTGAACCAACCATAACAAAAAACTAAAACATTTACTGGCGTAAAATATGAGTACAGGAAAAAAATAAAGAATATGAGGAATTTTACGAAAAATGTGAATACTTATTCTTTATACTTTATTCGAATTGATTTAAAGATATATCTTCACACAGTCTTTGAGCTCCGTTCTCATTTCATCATTATTGATAGTCTAGACCTAGATTAGGATCATAGTATTACTAATAATGGGATATTAACCCTGGTTAAATGGTAAAGCGAATCCGTGGCACATGAATATGTGAACAGTGGCTATCGTCTATTGTTTCTGAGTGGGTAAACCCCACTAATGACACGAAGTCTAATAAATGCCTGAACTATACGAGGCTAGTTTTTCAAGCTAATGTTAGTAAGCTAGCAAGCTAGTACGGGCATAAGTCGTGCTCGAGTCGGTTTCTTCTAGGTAACCTCCATCGTAGACTGCATCATCGAATACCACGAGGGAAAAAGACGGTCACGCCCAAATTGTCCAAGAAAAAACTTAAGTAATTCTACTTTAAATACCTCCACCTAATTATACCCTTAAAAGATTAGATAAGTTAATGTCCATAAACTCGATATAAATCGATTGTAGAGATTCTTAATCGAATAAGTAATTTGAAAGATTAAGAAATGATTCATCAAACCGGTATCTATCAATCGTAGATCAAAAAATATTATCCCTTTGTCATGCTTATTATTCGTAAGTTCGTAACCTAAATGCAAGATTCCTTAAGATAGAAAGGCCTCGTACAGCGAAGCTAATGCCCTGTTTATCAGTGTGGTAAGTAACACTCTATTGACATTTTAATTTAATCGATTCGTGGATTTACAGAACAGCATACGTTCACTAGATGAACTTGGGGTAAGTCTTTGCCCCAATGTGAGGCAGCTAACATTGCTTAAAATTACTAATGTTACAAACATGTTAAATTTGATGTTTTTTTAACTTTTAAGTATAGGTTTACACTTGACCGCCATCTTGCCTGATGTTAAGCGACGATGCGGTCTACGATGAAGCGTGTTTACCTAGAAAAACTGATTCACTCTCGATTTGAAGACACTAAAGATTGTAACCATCGGGGAAAACCACTCAGGCAACGTATTCCACAACCTAGACGTTCTTATCACAAAAGTAGAGTCAAATCTCTTCGTTCGTGTCTTTGGAACATCAACCATGAAACGATGTTGCTTTTTCGAGCTACGAGCATTCCTATACCATAGATATAATATGTTTATTATTAAATCCTATCGTAAGATCTGCATTCAGTAAAATTTAGATTAAAGTCAGTAATTGCTCAAACTTTGTAACACTTATTGCAGGTTTCAGCGAATACTTGTAAACGCAAAACATCATGGGGAACAGTCCTTTAAAGATGTACTAAGTAACGGATATGTGTGTAATTATGATACGTATGCAATCCCAAGACAATCTTTGAAATGTAATACAAAACAATAATTTAACATCTTCTTCCTTTTTAGTAAATATATACTACTCATTCTAATGGTTTTTAAAGTTTCTTGCTTTTGACTGGGTGTGTAAATAGTACATTGAAAAGTACCTACACACAAACATAATATTCCTTACAAAACCAACTATAGCACAGAAGGTTTTTTCAAAGTTAACTAAATGTATAATAATAAATTTGGCTGATTTAACATAATCAATCGAAAATTAATTTAGCAAATGTTTTTCTCAAACAAAAATGATTAATTAACAAGCGAAAATAGCAGGGTATAATACGTAAGTAGGTACTATGTAATATTGTAATCGTTACATATAGGAAAGTCTTCTTGTGACCACGGACGTTGTAACAGTGCCGAAACGTCAAGGTAATCTTACTTATACCTATTATAAATGTCAAAAGGATGTTTTTTGCTCAATCACGGCAGAAAAGCTTTAAACAGAACAGAAAATTCGGAACACAAATTACGGCCTGGTATAGCACAAGGCTACTTTTTATCGCGGAAAAATAGAGGGAACGAGAACTACGCAAGTATCTGCTAGTTAAATAATTTAAATTGCGATGAATTTGAAAAACTACACGTACGTTGTCTCACTTATAGAGTCAAAGAATGTAAGCAAACTACAAATAGGCACGGGGTTATTAATAGAATGTGGTTATTATACATGTTTTTCGGAGCAATATTCGTATTCACCGTATCGGTGTCGCCGTGCGTCGTCCTTGTGAATAGCAAATGGACATTACCGTTACAAGGCCCGTTAGGAACTTCTGCAAAATCCATGTATCCCTCTTACGTGGCCTTTATACTTCTCGTATAAAGCCTAGTTTTAAGAGGTCTAGGTATACATACTAAAGAATAATTGTTATTAAAATTATATTACTTACATACATTTTATTTTTAACATAGAATGACAGGACGAGCAAGGACTGCGCTTTCAGCAACACGCCTTCACAAAATGTCAACGAAATGCGGACGCATACCCCGTACAAGAGAATTATTCTCAAATTGACTTAAGAGCGAAAATGAACTTCAAATCTAATTAATACCTATGTAGCCGATGTATAGTTAGAAAAAAAGTACCATCTTAATGTATAAATATAAATTACGCGTCACGTTGTTTGAACGCGACGTACCTACTCCTAAACTACTTAATAAACGATTTAAATCAAATTTCCACACCAATTGCTGTTTCATCCCTATTGACAGATAGGATAGTTTTTGTTTCGATTATTCGTTTCATGTTTTATATCACAATATCTCTCTCGAGTTGCTTGGGAAGCCGGGCCGCTTGTTTACTATATTTATATACGTGTTGATACTTTTTTCAACCATTTTTTTATTTTGATAAACAAAGACGCAATCCACTCTTACGAAATAATTAAATTATGATGCAATTTTTAAAGTCAGTACTTACATTTTTTTTTTATTTATGACGTTGTTACCATTTTTTTCACAACTTTGATGTATTTCATACAATAATACATACATTACATCTTATCTACCTTTTAGAAATTTTGTGTGGAATAGAATCCAGAAAGCAATGAATATAACAGAAAAACACAATACGTAACAGACACTAACATACGGCAAACTGAATTTAAATAATAACATCGTCACAGATTTAAAAATCAGTTGTGCACAAACCAGAGTAGGCAGAAATAAAACAATGTAAGGTGTTTACGTTCTAGCATATTTCCGTTTGCGCTGCCCGTTTTTGACGCACCTGTTTGAATGTATAGGCACTACATTATTATCGTAATATCGCATTAAGTAACACAAAAAAAAATATTAATATTTTTTACCCGACTGAAAGAAGGGTTATGTTTTTCGCGCGTATCTTGTATGTTTGTAAATTTCTTTATTTCCAAACGGCTGGATGGATTTTGATAATTAAGATGTCGTTATATTAGTCTCAATCATCAAAGTGTCTTTAGATAATATACCTATAAGGTTTTTTACGTGTTGATTTTTTGCAGTCGAGTTTTTTTAATTAAAGTTATTATAGTATAAGCAGGACATGTAACTAATACACTGCACTCGACACTCGTCTGTATGTCCTGTAATTTATCTGGGAACATAGTCTTTCAAATCGGAACACTGTGATGTTTGCACATTACTGCTTGGCGGAATAACTGCCAAAGGTGTGGTTCTTCCCCAGGCAGACTGCAAAGAGTCCTGTCACTACATAAGTAACTACTAGCTGTGCTACTAATTAGATGCAGGTAGCTGGTTTTATTTACTGTAATGATTATTTTCCCCACATTTCCTTCAATGCCAATTATTCTACCGCCAAGCAGTAATCACTGCGTTCCGTTTTGAAGGGTAATATTTCAAGAGATATGAGTCAAAAACGTGTCTTCTAGGTAAGCACGCTCCATCATAGACCGCGTCGTCGCTTTACATCAGGCAAGGTGGAGGTCAAGTGCAAACCTATAGTTACATTACAACATTGGACTTAAAAGTGAGGTTTTCCAATAGGTACGGTCGGCACATGTCATGGAGAAGTTCGATAAGTAATCTAAAACATTGTTACAGTGGAAAATTTCTACTGAGACCTTTCTTAATAAGTAATTGAGGTTACATTGATTTACATGGTCGCCATCTTGGAAATGGCGATAACGCTCTACGATGTATTTGCCCAGTGCCATATCGAGCAGATAACGAAGCCATATGAGTCTCATTCATATTATAAGACGTTAGGCTATAAACAATAACAATATCTAAGGGTTTTCCAGTTGTTACGTACGTTTCTCAATTCCTAGAATGCGGAATAGATTCGTATTGTTCAACACAAATATACCCAGCGATATTTTAACACCGTTAAGAGTATATTGATAGCAGCTTGACTATCAGAGCCTCGGGTTTTCACCCGCGTAGTTCCCGATCCTGATTCTTTCCCAGGATGGCCACCAATTTTCATACTTTATTATACAGTACCTGGGTGACCGAGCTTTGCTCAGTTTAAATACTAAATATACTTAGATACATACAGATAAGAGGCTCCAAAACATTGATTTTCTTAAAAAAAAAAAAGTAAACTTGAAAAAAAAAAGAGAAGCCGTCTGGATTCGAACCCGGAGCTACTAATTCGTGACCGCCATGACCGCCCGACTTCCCGTCTGAGCTATTATGCTGGCCACGCGGCGAAATTTACCTTCGCATTCTAATGTCTAATGTGACAGTTTTTCATTGTCTAAAAACGCGCATAAAATGCGTTTTTTTTAATGAAACCTAGTTAGATCGAGTTATCGTCCTTGAAACCCTCTGCATACATAACTTCATCAAAATCGTTCGACCCGTTTCCGAGATTCAGATTCTATATATATATACAAGAATTGCTCGTTTAAAGGTATAAGATAAATTATTTTAGTAGCTTTTACGTGAAAGAGTAACAAACATCCATCTGTTTATCCCCAGAAACTTTTACATTTATTATAATATTAGAAGTATTCCAATTCCGTGATAATGTGGCACGTATTATGCATTACCATAAACTCCACGTAAGTAGTGTAAAAGATAAGATTGTAAGTTTTAATAGTTTATCGCTAAATCGAAAGAGATTTGTTCTGTCATGATAACAGGTTATGTGACATAAGTACGAGTAGCCTGGCTTGATAAATATATATTTGTAACTGTGATAGTAAATCCAATACTTGCAGCAAAGCCAAGAGAAATGTAGCTCTCAGATTACGAATTCTTAGAACCAAGTAATTCAGTAAAAATGCTCAATTAACCTACGCAGGCTTGGTTATCCTGAGATATTTTGTATTTTTTACTATAGAACTGCTTATAGCTTGAGAAAATGACATAGTTGCAAGGTTGACGTTTTAAAGACATTAATGCGTTTCCCCGAGTACAAATAATCTTGGTGTCTTCAAGCCAAGATGGAATCGGTTTCTTTCAGGCGCTCTATCGTAGATCGCATGATCGCTTAGCATCAAGCTGAATGACAAAACATTCCAAACCTATTATCGATAAAACATAGCGTATTGTTTAATTATTTTAATTGATTATGGAATTACGTCGAGAAAGCAAGTATAGTTAGGAAGTTCATATTGATGCGGCCTTGCGTCTTCTACGCTAACCCAAAGTTAGATAGGCTATCTGAGACTAACTGCAATAGATATCTTTATAGTAGAAATAAAGTGGCCAAGTGCGAGTTGGACTCGCCCATGAAGGGTTCCGTTGCAGAAAATAACATAATATACGTAGTACACATAGTTCTTGTAGTTCCTTGTAACTTTGATCGAAGTTTCAATAATAGTGTATTTATGACGTACTAAAAAAAACTACTCATCAGATTGAGTTTAAACCAATTTTCGTTGGTAGTTTACATGGTAATGTACCTACATCATATATTTTTTTTAGATTTTTTATTAAGACCTATCGGTAGACAAACCACACGTGTAGGTTTGATGAAAAAAAATTTTTTGAGTTTCAGTTCTCAGTATGGGAGGCAACCCTAATTTTTCTTTTTTTTTAATTTTTATGTTCAAATCTTAATGCGGTTCACAGAATACATCTACTTACCAAGTTTCAACAGTTCTCATAGTTTCGTTAAGAGATTCCAACTTCCATCAGTGGACGAATTGATAGTTTGATGACGATGATAACCACAGAATTCTGTGGATTGTACAGTTTGTACTGTAAAATAACCACAAGCAATACTTGTAAAATGATAATGCCGAGACAACTAATTTCATATGGGAAGCAAATTATACCCAGTATCACTTGACATATGAATACTGATGAGATGAATAAAACAAGAGGCGCAATATACGGGGCTATGCAGCAAATATCTGGGAGCCATAAGAGTATGTTCTACTCATTACTATGAAGAAATTTTGTGATGAATATAGATTTTTGTTCTGTCTGGGTGTTTCTACTCGTATAATATCATAATGATGTATTTAACAATTAATTAAACAACAAATTATATCAGCTACCTGACTTCCATACGCGTAGTATAAACTTTTAAACAAAGTCGGTTACCTTAGGTTCTAATGATGCAACCTTTAATGATAATTAATACATATGCTGTCACGCAACGGAAGCTCTCAAAAAGCAATATTTTTCCCGTTTTTGTTACATTTTTAATGTAAGCTCCGTTCCTGTTGATAGTAGCGTAATGTTAAATAACCTATAGCCTTCCTCGATAATTAGACTATCCAACAGAGAAAGAGTCTTTCAATTCGGACTAGTAGTTCCTGAGATCCTTGCGTTCAAACAAACTCTTTAGCTTTATAATAATAGTACAGATTTTAAAATGAGTAAAATTCGGTACGGTCATATGTCTACATGGTCATGTTTATGGTGTCAAAATAACTAAAATAAACAAAATAGGCTAGATAGCAAAAATAAAAGATTAGTGGAATTCATATCAAGCAATTTGCTCGTGGATGTTTTACTTACATCCTGTTCGTATGGTTTTCATGCGATGTGTGTATCTACATTCTAAATTTCGCCCCGATGCGTTCAGACGTTCCGATGTGACTGAGCACCAAACATCGAAACTTTCATGTTTATAATATTATAGTACGAAGTAGGATAAATTGTATACAAATACATGTCCATTTGATGTCTGGAAGAGCTAGCAATAACTAAGCAAACGTAAATTTATTAATAGGCTCTGTAGGTATTGAGATCTTTGAAATGAGTTGGTATACGATAATTGCCGGTCGTAGGGTTATCAAACAAGTTTTGTTAACCTACTGGCAGATCTGTGCCAATAGTGAAGGACTCTCCTTGCTCCACATTGGATTTAACATCGAAATTATCTCATAAATGAAATCATTATCACAATTATTATCTGAATGTATTAGTTATCAATTGTATACCTTCTATACCTGTATAAAATAAACTCTATCTTTCCGTTTTTCTTTTCGGGAGCTATTTTTTAAAATGAAAATAGGCATATTTTAAGCGCATTTTATATGACTTCAGACAAACAATAATCGGCAAAATGAAGTTTTTAATACGTATTAAAAACGATACGTATCGTAGACATAATTATCGTATTATGATTTTAACTAAAACGTTTACGTAAGGAGTTCAATATTTTGAATCTTCTTTGAGCAACGGTGACGTTGATGCACTTCTCGTTAACACGCTAGCAAAGTTGAATAAAATTTGTAGGCCCTGATATTCCTTAGATTTTTTTTTATTATTTTTTATTTAAAATTTTCTACCAAAATACTTATTTATATTCTTATCTCGCGGTCATGTTATTTTTTTATTGTATTTTACGGCTGTCATTGGATTTTATTTTTTTGCATCTGTATATTTTTAAAAACGTAAAACTGTTTTAAAACAATCGTTATGTACTACACAACTTTGGATCCAGTCATGAAAATGAAAAAATAAGATGTATGAAAAATATTTGTTTGTCAAGGTTGACGCTGTTAATACTATCACTTTTTAAAATATAATATTTAACCATACGTCCACCAATTTAAAATATTTCTTTGTATCTTATCTTGTTCTTGGCAAGCAGTGACGTAGAGTATGCCTATACCGTGAGCTTTATATATTATCTATCATGTCATACTTTTGTTTGTTTTGTTTTACATTGCGGTGTTGATATGAATTTTTTGGACTGTAGTAAATTTAGACCAGCAATGAAGATCGTTATTAACTGTTTGTGTCGAGATAAATTTAAACGTCTTGGTAAAATCTATGAACAAGTCGGATGCAACCGGTAGTTAGCGTTGAAGTTAATATAGAATAAATAATGTTATAGTTATATTTAAGCTATCTCCATAACGTTCTGAGCATTATTATAATTCACAATAGTAAAAAAAAACAACATTAGTTTAAGTAATATTTGAGATACTTGAAAACTTACCATCGCTTTACACACCTTTCTTTAATTTAATAATAAATGTATGTTGTGTTAAACATTTTGGCATTATGCTAATTTATATATTTTTAAAGAAACTAACATGCAGATTATTAAACAAGTAATGTAAAATGTATAAAGATTTCATTTAAGCCCAGTCTCTTCTCTTTGTGTTCTTAACTTTAACCAATAATACGACAGGTTCGAGAAAGCTGTAAGTAAATTTATAAAATACGGCGCTTCGTAAGTGCTGATGACACACAGTTAATGCTACATAGTGGTCCCCAAGTCCGTTTCAGTCCCTAACAAAGCAATGTTAATCTATTCTCAATCTAACCACATACTTTAACCATAAGCAAAAGGTTATTTATGCCTATGTTGTATAGATTCCGAGTTCAACATCGAAAGGGGGCATGGCTTGCGACTTTCCTTTCAAATAAAACTATTTTTAATTCTATAGCCAAAATGTGTGTAAATGTCTTCGCTACGTTCTGAACAAAATATTTTTAGAACAAACATCAACATGCTGCGTAATAAATTTGTCATTATTGCGAATTGTTTTACGTATGTACTTTAAAAAATATTCAAAATACTCAAATCAAAGTGGAAGAGTACGTAGCAATAAAACTCCGCGACACTTGTTACCAACGTGTCAACCCCAAATGATCCTCACCAAAGTCCGTAAATCATAACAAGAACTCGTAAATAAAATATCGCTCCTGAAAACTCATAACGAGTTTAGTTGTAACCTTGGTTATAAATCCTGCGATACAAATTAGTTCGACTTTTGATATGACCACTCTTGTTCGGGGGCTGCAATAGAGGCTGCACGCCACCTTTCTCTGATTGATTTATACGTCTTGTTTGTCACGGAGCCGATTTATTTGAATTCCTGCCAGAGCCCCGGGCAGCCAACGGATTAATATCGAAGAGACCCCTACTATATATCCCCGAGTTTG
Organism: Ectropis crepuscularia; assembly: GCA_963693475.1. Classification (NCBI taxonomy): domain Eukaryota; kingdom Metazoa; phylum Arthropoda; class Insecta; order Lepidoptera; family Geometridae; genus Ectropis; species Ectropis crepuscularia. The sequence goes on from OY856346.1 coordinate 13,563,885, forward strand.
GGCAATAATTCAATATTTCATCCTTCGGGCGGGGACCTACGCTGAGAATTAACATACAAACGTCAATCGTTTCATGAATAAAAAATGTATTGGATTTAGTGGAATGAACCGCGCGATCTGTAAGCTGCGGCAAGGCTCGCCAGTTATGCCTATTGGGGTAATATAAAATGTTTCGGATTACTTGGTTTAGTTTGATCGCACTATTCGCTATTTGGTGGAGGCACGCAAATCTCTCTGGAACATGAATGGAAGCGCGCGACCGACGACTGCCTACGAAGGATCCGGAATTTGACTTGCAAAGCGGACTAAATCTTTATTTTATCTTTTGGAGCTGAACGATTTTTTGTCAGGAAGTAATCCAACATGTCTACATGTTACAAAAAGTGTAGAAATATCAAGATAGGATGATAGATGGCATTTAACCTAAACCTCGTATTTTTAACCCGTGAGGAGGCGCGCCTTAAAACATTACACGGATGGGCGCGCGCGAGCAATTCGCTCACGCTATTTCAAATGGCATTATCTACCAATTTGTCATATTAATTAATTAAAAACTGGTTCATTTGAGTAAAACGACATTATATTTACTATAAAATAGGCGTTTTACTAAAAAAAAATTACAAAAATGCAGTTTCTCTGCAAAATTAAAAACCCTATAAACGTTGGTTGACTTTTTTGGCAGTCTTGAAGAAAAAAATTTTAAAAAAATTAAAATAGCATATAATTAAAAAAAACACTCTTCCATTAAATCTTGACAAGTGTGCCTCTCATAAGACGGTTGACACAAGAACGTGACGTGCTCCGTGCAGAGTAATTTATGACCCAAAGTACACGCTTTTTTAGACCGTCTATTTTTCAATCTGGGGCATCTGGCACAAAATCCACTTGGTCCTGGCCCTTCTTGAGCGTTGGGAACAGGTAAAAAACGCTTCATCAAAAATTTGAGATCATATAAAACATTTTGCATGTAAATTCGTCGTGAAATATGTGGTCTTACCAGCTCCAATGCCACTTGTTTTAGGAAAACACGTTGAAACGTCATCTGCAGTTTCGTCTGAAGATTGCTTGGTATCAGTTTCATGAGGACTTTGTATGACGGAACAGTCGCTTTCAGGGCTATCAACACGAGTGTGGTATTCATCATCAGGTACCAAATGATCATCAGAAAGCTGGCCCAGCCACGAAGAAATTTGAGCATCTTGTCATTCATATCTATCGCCCATTGTACTAGTATTTGTTAGCTAGAAAACCAAATAAACATTCCATTACAATATAATTTTGATTGTAAAATCATATGATGTAAAGTACTAACAGATTTGTTAACGTTCAAATACACATTAAAGGTAATAACTGTAGAACAAAATACAAATTATGAAGAAAAAAATACTTACGTGGATGGGCGCGCGATGAGCAAAACGCCGCGCAGCGGTTCACACCCCCAACAAACACTTCACTACGAGGCCACCGCAACACTGAGCGGCGCGTGAGTTGCGTCAGGGGAGAGAAGTTGAATAGTTAGGAAGGTACCTAGACGCTTGACGCGCTATGAAGTCCGTAGTAACAAAAATATTCTGGACGAAGTTTTGTGTGAGCAAAATGCTCATAGCGCGCCTTCTCACGGGTTAAATAAAATTGTAATTTCATTGATTTAATTTAATTTCATGTATTATTAAATCATAAAGATGGTACCTACCTAGATAGTAGTGAGAAAGGGAGCAAGCGATTTGCCCTAAAGAAAAAAGTTTAAAAATATTTATATGTATGTACATATTTAGTTTTAGCCAAATTTATAGCAATTTAAATTAAATCTAATACACTGCGATGCGGTTGAAATGTATTAAATGAACATCGTTTACCGAATTGTTTATCGACATCTTCAGTATTTGAGTATTTTAATAAAAAAAACATTACATTATTAATTAAATAAACATGTCACCGTAAAACTTAAAAAACCGTCAGATTATAATCTAATAACGTTATATTATAAACTAACCTAACATAACCTATTTACGTATCTATTTTTCCATCCTACGGTTGACTGGAAGAGCTCGCTTTTAAGCGATATGGTCGCCCACTGCTACTTTCATTTTAGTTTTTATGTATTTTATTTTTAAATTAAGTGCAATAAAGAGTTAATCTATCTATCTAACCTACTGTGAGATTATAATCCCACGCAAAGTCAAAGTACTTTATTCATAAATGTACAATTTACACGTCAATTAATAATAAATAAAACAAAAGAAAGAGCATACAAATTGTAAAAAATTTCCAAGTTTGAAATGACTACTTTACTGTATAGTATTATAATTTATTTTACAAAAAACTGTCAAGCATCAAGCATATAATATGTTTTTATTACAAACGCGTATGAATATTATATTGTAAACTGACAGTAATTGCAATTTGACGGTGACAAATTATACAGCAAGTTAGATAGAGGAGCATTAATATGTGCATAATAGAGAACTAATGGAATAAAACATTGTCTTATATAAAGCAAAGTAAATATTAGTAACATAGGTAGGTACATACATTAATTTTAATGCGTAGTTTATAGTCTCTTTATGTTTTATGTATTTTTCAACTATGCGAAGATGGATGAAATACATTAAAGAACATACAGTTGCGAATAGTACAAGCCTAATAGAAGTAAAACATTTAATAATAAATGATTATGAATATCGGGGTACATTTCTCATACGACACCATTTAGCAACAAACTAAGCAAAGCTTGTACTATGGGAGATAATAATAGATTAATAATATTATATTGTAACATTGTATCTAAGAATGTTAGTTTATATCTAATAGCATAACATCATACTATTCTACTAATATTATTAAGCGAAAGTTTTGATGTTTGTTGCTCAGTCACTTCGTAACGTCTGAACCGATCAGGTTGAAATTTGGAACACAGATTATAGTCTGGAATAGTTTATAGGCTTTTTATCATGTAGAAATAGCGGGAACGGGAACTGTGCGGGTAAAATCTCGTCTATGTAAGTGTCATATCGCTAAATCACTTATTTTCGTTTGAACGATTAAAAATAAATATTTTTACTAAGACACTATTATAGCCTCTCCTCTCAAAAACAGAGAAAGTAATAAAACTGGTCATACATTTTCTATAATTTATGTTTAATCAGTACATCGATACTCCCCACAGGCTGACTATAAATTTATGTAGCCCTTCAACTGTATAATTGAGTGCACAATGTCAAGAAACTGCGAAGTGAAAAAATTCCACTGGCATCTAACGTGTCTAGAAAAACCGGTTTCAAAAATTCGAACTGACGTGATGAACTAGTAGATTTATGGTCGTCGCTCACTAACTCCAATACCTCAACAGGAGCGTTACTACATAAACAGTATACAAATAAAAAATAACGTTTTTTGTGTCAATAACGAAAATAAAAACACAGGAGAATAGGACATTCTACATGAAATTTATGTAACGGTGTACCTATTGTCTTAGTGTGCACTTTACTCCAAACTAGGGCGACCTTTGTTGAATTTGAGCCTTAAATTCTGTAGATAAAACGTTGGCTTATACGTGCGATGGAATCTTGCACTAAATGACAATAAAATACTTAGGTTTGGTGAGCTTACATTACGTTCCTTGTATTCACAAATAAGCAAGTATTGTGAAAAAATCGACATTGATCACCCTGCTCTTGGCTATTATCGTGAATAAATAACAAATGAATGTATTAAATGAATGTTTAGCTTCTAATCTTAAGACAAAATGTTTCGATTTGAGAAAATAAAGTTGGCGTTATGTTGCTTTACACATACAGTTCATAACGAGTAACCAGGATCCTACGAGCTTATTCTAATCTCTTGTCTCCGTAATCTTTATCTATATATTAAATTTAGTTATATACTGTACGAAAGCGGTACGCTATTAGTGGGCTACGACCTTAATTCTTTTATACAGCACAAGTTCTTACACCTAAGTATCTATTACTTAGTCTTTTACGTGTTACTCACCTAATCTTTAATAGCAATTCTCTTTGGATATTTCCCGTACACAAACTCATACTATATTAATACTAATATTTATAACTATGGCCATTTTCTGTAATTCCGCATTACTTCGGCTTTGCAAAAATATACTTAGCATATTTTTTGTTTCTTTGAATTCTTTTGACGTCACAAACGTCGAAATTGTCTATCGTATTGGATGGTGTTGTGGCTGCCTAAATCCGTTAATCTCTATGTACCCGCAAATATGCCGCTTCTGGTGATTTTGTAAGACGTGGTTGGATACTATAATAAATATCGAATACTAGCAGCCCGTTCTGGCTTCACTCAGATAATGTAATTTAATAAACTATTAAACTTCAAAAAAAAAAATGTGGCTGTAAATTGAGCTATTATCTATCCTGTCTCTCCAGTTGGACCAAATTACAAATCAATGCCGTTCACGATTAACTTTGTTAAGAGTTCACTGGGAACAAACATCGTGACACTGGATTTTATATAGGTACTAGCTGACCCCGCAAACGTTGTTTTGCCTTAGTGAACAACCCTTGTCACTCAGGGGTATGAAAAATAGCTAGTAGCCGATTCTCATACCTACAGAATATGCATATAAAATTTGGTTAAAATCAGTAAAGCCGTTTCGGAGGAGTAAGGAAACAAACACTGTGACACGAGAATTTTATATATAAGATTTAGACTAGAGGCTCGTTCTGGTTTCGCTCCGATATCTTCTTATATATAAAATTCTCGTGTCACAGTGTTTGTTTCCTTACTCCTCCGAAACGGCTTTACTGATTTTAACCAAATTTTATATGCATATTGTGTAGGTATGAGAATCGGCTACTAGCTATTTTTCATACCCCTAGGGTTGTTCACTAAGGCAAAACAACGTTTGCGGGGTCAGCTAGTTGTCTCATAAAAAGACTAGTCGAAATCAAAACTATATTTGACTTTCTGGATCAAACTGCACACGGTGTGCATATTTGATCAAAATCGGTTAAGTATTTTAGGGAGTCACTTCAAAGCCCTCAATTCAATAAATCCTAATGTGGATTTATACAGTACTAATGTACTGTAAGACACTTTAAAAAGTGTCTTATGAAATCGTTTAAAATAACAAAATTTAAAGGATTTTAGGAAAAAAACTAAAAGGGCTAACTAATACTGAACGTCAATTACTAGCTAACCTAGTTATTATTGCTATTACCTAGATATTTTAATTAGCTTGTACTCGTATGTGTCTTCTGCTAAACGTCAATCAGTTAACAATCTACAATCAAAGACCTAAACGTCTAATATCCTATGCTGTATTCATTATCAATCGTTCTATTCTGTCATTGATTTGTCGATCAGTAATATCAGTCCTTATTACCATAGATATAGGGGCACAATCTAGCACTGGTAATTGTAGGGCCACGACCTCAATTACGCTGATGCTGTCTTTAATAATCGTACTTACTAATTATGGCATTCGTAATTTAAAGATTACTAGAAGGTCCAATTCTAAAGGCGCGTTCTAAAATTTAAGAATATTTTGAACTTTCTCTGTCACTTACATTTATGTCAGTGTGACAAGAACAGTATTATATTAAATCTCTTATGTAATACATTTTAAATTGTGTTTTTACATTTGGTCTCAGTATGTGTATTATAACAAATAGAAAGTAGATATATGTAGCCTATTCTTTGCCACCTGGCAAAAATTAAGAATTACGACTCATGTTAAAACATCAAAATTGTTAATCTATTATTTATGAATGGTATTTTTGCAACGACTTGTTTATTTATATTTAAAGTAAGGGCAGACGAATTTACTTGCATGTTAATACAGTGTGAAAGCTTCTTTCAAATCAAAATACATTCCAATTTGTTCCGTTCTTAAAACATAAAAGAGTAACAACCACATGAGCACATATTCACAAACTTTCCGCATCAATAATAGCGTTATTAAGTCGATACCTTATATTTATAGAAACGTTTTCCACAAATGTTCAATTACGATAACAATTACTTTAATTTTATTGTTAACTTTGTGTACACTTGTTACCTCTATGTAGCCAGCAAGGACCTAATTTTTTCAATATCAGCGTATTTGAGTTAGTCCTCAGGAACAGCATAATAAAGTGAAAGTAACGTTACATATTGTACTGCTAACTTTCTGCTTCATATGTTTTATTTACTTGGACATCATAGTAATATGAATTTACAGTTCTATGTACCACACTTCCATTTCCGCTTAGTACCTATACTACTACGTCTAGGACACTAGGACTAGGGACCTATTAATTATTTCACTAGACCAAAACTATGGATGGCAAGTGCAAAAACTAGCCCTAGAATTACACCCAATTACACGCATTTATGGAACAAGTACATTTGATTAATATTTAACTTTTTTCGAATCTATTAAAGTCTAAAATTAAAAAGGTGGCTAATCTGTTCCTCGATCATACGCTACAATGCGATTGGTCCTCAATTATCATAACCGGTCGTGCCGAGCAACGATTATGCTAATTCAGTCTCACAGAGAAGCACATTGTGAGTAAAATATCTAATTTATAAAACGCTGGCGGCCGCGCCACCTCCGCATTGGCAATGCCACTAGGAAGGCCACGTCGTGCCTCGAAGGATGCGGCTTCATGGCGCCAATAAAATTCGTGCTTACGTTTTTGTAATCTGTTTAAGCTGTGTAGTTAAGATTAGTGCGTGGTCGATATAATGTATCTTCTGTGCCGTGTTAAGAGATTTAGGAATCATAGAATTTTCAAATGCTTCTTGTCATACTTCGGACAAACAAAAAAATCTGCCTCAAGGCCACTGTCACAACGAAGGCTTCTTTTGTATTGCTTCGAAGGATGTGTGCGGCTCCGTGGCGCCAATATAATAATATTTCGTGTGAACATTTTTGCAATTCATTTCGGATTGCAAAACGTTTGCTCGTTAATTAGGTATATTTATTTTTTATACGTACCTACTAGGTATTATGGAAAACGTGATAAGAGATGTCCTCAAACAGAAGTAGAGGTTAGAAAGGCATGTTTCGGTTTAGGTAGAGTTTGAAGTAGGTATCAGGTGTTTTTCATCCATTTCGATTCGCTTTTTCGATAAAAAGAAAAAACAAAATCAAGTTTCAATACGCAGTTTATGGAACGTGTTGATAAAAAATTACTCAGACCTTTTTTTTAGTTAGACCTTATTATTTACTACTTTATCGATCTACAAAGTTCCATCACTTACATTTTTTTAATACAAAAAAATATATGTGAAAGATTTTAGAGTGTAAATACTTCAATAATATAAAAATCATACAGCAATTATGTTCGTCAAAATCAATATATCTATCAGTAGAAAACTGGTTTACTATATTTAAATAGTTTTTACGCCTAAACATCATTTAAAACCAAATTCAATTCTACCTTACTTACCTTAAAATAAAACTATCGATAGATAACTTAAGGTTTTGGGCTATATTGGTATCAATTTACATTTTTATTAAGTTGTACTGTCTAAGAAGAGTGAGAAAATATTCAAATTTAAATGAAAACGATTAGTTTAGAATTTTATTACCCATGAAAAACGTCCCCGCTATTGTGTTGTAGGCTTGTACGTATGTAAGATTTCATATTTACATCATTAGTTTAAATTTTGGTCACCGTTTCATTTAAGTTTGTTGTTTGTTGTAACTACTAAAGCAATGGTGTGTCAAACTTCACAGTAATACCCAACTGTTCCTACTAGTGTAAACCGTGCGCTAACGTAGGTACTATCACATTAAAAAAAAGTTAAGGTCTGGCAATCACGGACTTTTAAACCATATCATCAATTAAAGTAACCCAAACTGACTCCCTAGAAAAGCATGTTTAATTGTTTGTGAAGAACTAAATAAGGTAATGGTTTTTTGCTTTGTACTCCTAAATGCATTGTCCATTTCATTGTAACTGTGTATTAATATACCCAATTAAAGTTTTCTTGAGGAGCACCACTATCCGTTTTCTCATTGAACATTTTAATTCGTAAATCAAACAATTACGCAAATATGCCCACAAAATTTCAAGTCCTTGTGGTGTATTTTTGACGCTGACTATTGCCAGACAGTAATATAAATTCTTAACTGATGAAAAATCACCACATCTTTGCCAGTTATTGTAGCGCCGAGCAGTAATGTGCAAACATTACTGTGTTCCGGTTCGAAGGGCAATGTTTCCAGAGAAATTACAGGGCTTAGAGATATAACATCTTAGATCTCTGGGTGACGAGCGCATAGCAGAGCAATGCTAGGTAATGATTTGGACTCTGCATGTTTCAATAGCTGCGTGTACTCAAATTACAAAAACTTCCTACGTATTAAATTGTAACCTTAGCAAAAATAATATTGGATATAACCACAGCATGATTTATTTCTTCAATCATTTCCGTATTTATTTATTAATAAAGTTCAAAAAATGTGCAATCGTTTAAAATATCAAAATAAAAAATGGAATGATTTAAATGGCAGGATTTCAATTTGTCGATTAAATAGTTTTGAGGTCAACGGAGACCGGTAGCGATTTGCCGTTTTACTCTCGTCCAGTGAAAGTTGATCGATGGTGCATGTGGATTTCTGATGTGAAGGTACTCGTTTAATTTCTCGATCTATAAATTTGATCACCACTCGCAATGATTTAATCATTCGCTTCTGTTAGCAGAACGGGCGAATGGCGTCCGATTCGTGTTGCCACCAGTGAAACGAACTCTCCTGTTGGTACACAGATAAAACAGATTACTTATTTCACTGAGTGTGTAAATGCGATATGTTGGGCAAACTTCCGGCTGTTACTAAGCTTGAGCATCTGGATTATGTCTAAACCTTACTTAGAGTAGGTATAGTGACATTAGCATTATTTGGTTATGAGTTCACTAAATGGTTGAAAAATACACTGTCGTTTTCATAATAGATTGAAATTATTATGAAAAAAATAGTAGATAATGGGTTTCGACTACCTGAAATATACTTATTTCATTTTAAGTAAAAATACGCTAATTTCCCGGGAACAATACATCGTTTCATGACTTTGATGATGAAAAGTAAAGAGAGAATCAAAAACATGCATCGAAACAAGCTTGTCAGTTTTTGGCATGTTATTTGTTATATATAAGTCAATCAGCCCAATCCACATTAGCAGGTCCTTAGATTTGTATAAAAATGTTCAAATCACGCTAGGTGTAAAGGTGTCATATAGGCCATCTATCACATTTTTTATAATAATTTTGTTTAGTTGAAAACGGCTCATTTTTAAGGTACATATTTTTAAAGTAAAATAAATAAATTTAAAACTAAAATATACTGGCCGATTTTTCTAAGATAATATGTATAATGCTTGGAAAACCCGTTTATAATTTAATAAAAAAATAGTTGAGGCTTTGCAACGAAATTTAAAGTTCAGTATGTTAAAGAGGTAAATATTTATTTAAATCGGGCTTGCTGATCCTTACATCAAAGTAAAATACAAGTTGCCCAAACAACATTTGAAGGACTTTCGAAATGAGTAAAAATAGTTACGTATTCATTTATAGCTTTTATCAAAATTCAGACGAAACAACACATTTTATGGGTAAATCCAAAAACTGATAACACCGATCCACGGCATCCACGGCCGTGGTAACCTTAAGAATTTCACGCTGGCGGTTTTTTCCATGACGGATAATTCCGTCTCTTCTATGATACGTTGTAATAACCATAAGGTGTCGGTTTTCTACGTCTCCACAAAATGCGAAAGCGCAAGAATTCCGTGGGCGGACGCAATGACAGGTTCGGAACGAGAATAATTATTAGCGTGAAACTATCTTGAGGATTTTACGATATTACTGTATTTATGTTGACGCTAAATATAAACCAGTGGAGTGGACCGCGCACTGTGGCCTCATGGGAATTCGTCGAATTCGACTCTGATAGGTGTTACTTGCGTAGATGACGGTCGCGTGACAGACTTATTAGCGCCTGCAATTTTGCGATTGCTTATAAACTGTAATTTATTGTAAGTTCTCCTTATAAAACAGCTTTACAAATTATGATTAAGAATTGATAATGTGTACGAGCGAGATTATCGTACACATAAACGTGAAAGTAAGAAGTCATTGATTGATTTTTTGGGCCAATTTTTTAAATCCTGACTCAATTCAATGAAGTGGTCTCTTTGTAAATAGTGATAGAGTTCTTTGCAAGTCCGGTTGAGGAAGTCCAGCCACACCCTGGCCATATTTCTGTTATTCTGCCGCCAAGCGTATAAACATTACTGTGTTCTGGTTTGAAAAGCAATGTTCTCAGAAAAAATACAGGTCAAAGAGATTAATTGCCCTTGCGACGAGCGCAGTGCAGTTATGCTCATGTTCTTCATGTTCGAATAGCGGTGTCACAGTGAGCAGACTTGTTGCTTATCATTAGGCATATGTATACACTAGCAGCCCGTCCCGGCTTCGCACGGGGTAGACAATTATTTATTTTTGGAAATTTTGATTTAAAACTTTAAAAAAAAAAGGTTTGAATTTGGTTAGCATTTTCATTAATGTTTAAGATGAAAAAAGTTGTTGTAGTGACATAACTACAATACTTGGACATATGCTACCGCGGAGTTTTTTGTAGACATTATGACGTTCTTTAATATTGTTGTACATTATTTTGTTCTATCGCTAATAGTTTCGGCAGCGCATTCGACGAAAGACATTTTAAGACTCATTTTTCTACACCTTCGGTTACATTGTTCAAATTTTACCAAGGATCCCTTATTTTTTTCAAAATGAAATGTAGCCTATGTCAAATTGGAAGAATGTAGCATTCTATTGGTAAAAAAAATGTTTAAATCGGCCCAGTACTTTTTGAGCCTATTCGTTACAAATATACAAACATACAAAAATAGGTACAAATCTTTCCTCTTTATAATATTAGTGTAGATATCTTATTTTGCAAAAAAAATGGTTTTAACACCCGACGAAATTAAATAATATAGAATTGCCATGTCTGTCTTCAGCATCATCGCTCGTAAACAAATAGGCTGATTTGAGTCGTTTAAAAAAAGTTTGAAATTCAGCGGTATTGTATATATAAGTTACATAACGCCAAGGTTCATTGTAAATAATGCTAACAATTCAATGCGGTTTTAAGCAAAGAACGTATTCTTAGGCAAATATTTAGGTCAACAGTAATTCTCGCTGAAATGACCATGCTATTGAGGGAGACAGAAATAATGGTATTGCACTGATTTCAACCAATAGAAAACCAACGCAAGTACGTCTCACATTAAATTAGTTAAGGAAGGAAGAACATAACATGTAATTACTAACGCTTTGGTCATAAAATAGGTATTTTATTGAATCATTATTTATTAGTTTAAAATACATACCTATCGAAAAACTATATATACATAAATGTATATGAGACGAGAACCCTAATTAGCAATAATTCCTTGTTTGAATTAAGGAAAATTAGAAAAGTGTGGTCAGGCAAAAGAAATGAAATAATTAGACTTGGATTGAATAATTGGATAGTATCAATAAGTATCAGCTAGTATCAGCTAATGCTGCTCGCCTATTATTCAATAAATAATTAAATAAATAGGTATCATTTAATAGATAAGTAAAACGTTATTTAATGTCATTGCTCTCAAATCTGACCAATTCCCAATTCAAGGTTGTGATAATGGGCTGAAGAAGCATATGGATTATATTAATACATCATCGATCAATGGTTAATCAATAAATAATATGTAATAAATATTGGTTGACATTTCAACCACAACATGCCACAACACCATCTGACCCTAAACTAAGCAAAGCTTGTACTATGGAAGCCAGATAGCTGATTTCTGGCACTGGATGGAAATCGAATCCACGACCCTCGGCATCGCAGGCAGATTTACCTATCAATGTGCCCTATGCAAGTGGTTAAGTAGGTATGTAGTGTAGTTTATTACAACCTAGTTAATAAATGGCGGTCAAGTCTAAACCCATAAAAATAAAAATAAAAACAATATTATTAAATATTATAGTGGTTACACATCTGAGCCGTTTGGCGTTGAAATATAGCGCTCTGGGAAGTCAAGTCGTTTTCAAAGTCAAAGTCTAGCAAACTTTTCTGGAGCGCTTGGTTTGTAACATTGGCTTGCAACCTGTGGCCAACGTGATGGTGATATTTGGCTCATTTACAACGTGGTAAAGTCACTAGCGTACCGGACATGCTCGCAATGGCTGGCTGATAATTGGCTTGAGCATTTTGGTGATCTCTAGAGAGTCATGGGTCTATAAACAATTAGGAAGCATGTATTTATGTTATGTTGTAATTTGTAATGTATTGTATCATTGTATTTTTATAGAAATCTATCATAAAAAATTAAATATATATGAATTCGCCGATACCTTTCTCAAACAGTACCTGATTTCGAATGATTATTTTTTCAGTCAGTATGGCTCAAATTTAAATAAAGTAGCCAAGTGCGAGTTGGACTCGCTCATGAAGGGTTCCGTTGCAGCAAGTAACATAATATACATAGTACACATAGTTCTTGTAGTTCGTTGTAACTTTGATCGAAGTTTTAATAATAGTGTATTTATGACGTACTAAAAAAAACTACTCATCAGATCGAGTTCAAACTAATTTTCGTTGGTAGTTTTTATGGTAAGGTACATCATCTATTTTTTTTAGTTTTTTCATTCTCTTACTTTAGAAGTTAGAGGGGGGGGGGACACACATTTTACCACTTTGGAAGCGTCTCTCGCGCAAATTATTCAGTGTAGACAAAAATTATGTTAGAAACCTCAACATCATTTTTGAAGACCTATCGATAAACACCCCACACACACGTGTGGGGTGTTTAACCTACACAGGTTTGATGAAAAAAAAAATTTTGAGTTTCAGTTCTCAGTATGGGGGGCACCCCTAATTTTTGTTCTTTTTTAAAACTTTTGTAAAAATCTTAATGCGGTTTACAGAATACATCTACTTACCAAGTTTCAACAGTGTAGTTCTCATAGTTTCGGCAAAAAGTGGCTGTGACATACGGACGGACAGACAGACAGACAGACAGACATGACGAATCTATAAGGGTTCCGTTTTTACGTTTTACGGAACCCTAAAAAAAAGAGAGATCGGTTGAGTACCTAATTATTTAAAAATAAACCCTAAAAAAAGAAACAAAGAGAAGTAATTAGATAAGTTATGCATTGGATCCATAGGTTCTAAGTCTTTGGATTTTAGTAAAGATTTTTACTGAGATCCAAAGCACAAAGTACGTACTGTTTTTGCTTATGTTGATGTTATTTCGACAAACTTCAAGAATCACTACGCTATCTACCGTAGTAGTATTTGTTAATATTATGTTTCCTTAAATAATAAACGCGTAAAACCCCTAACCTAGAATAGGTAATTATAAAATCAGTAAAAACTAAATTTAGTAGTGGAACCTAATAACGTACCTATGTGCGCATTTCATAAATCCTTATCATCACAGTAGCTTTATCTCAATAGCCACGAGTAAATTCGCAAATTAAATAACAGTAGACATTTGTATTTATTCGGTGACGTAATAATAATTAGACTGAAACTTAAAATGTTAATTTTAACACAGGATCAAGACAACTGGCGTAGATTGATAAAACACCATATAATGTTTCTTATATCGTAATATGTTTCTTAATTTCACCATAATCATTGTACTCTTTTTATTTATGACCTGTTTCGAAAAAGGAGTAATTAAAATTTTCAAGGGAATATAGTGTATCTATTCTAACTGGTTCTATTTTAAATTAATCCCTTTCGGATTTGAAGTAAATATGCAAACCCGAAGGGGAAAATTGAGGGATGAATACCGAGTGGTGGCATTTTGTTCGTTTCTTGTTCAGAGATTAACGTCGCTAACTGAAAAACTAAAAGTGTAAGATAGTTGTAGGTGGTAACACGAGACACGAGGAATAAAAAGAAGAAATAATAATAAATATTGGTAGACAATTCACATACAACACCATCTGACCCTAAACTAAGCAAAGCTTGTATGATGGCGGCCAGATAGCTGATATAATACTCATATAGTTTTAAATACATACTTATTATACACAGAAATAGGTATTAACTTCTTGCGTACGTACATCAGTACATACATACACTTTTTAAGTAATTTATAATAATCAGTAGAGTAAAAATGTAAGGTACCAAAAAGGTACTAAATAATTGCAAAGAAGTAATTCCGTAATTTTGTCTCTAAATATGTGAAATACATGTGGTCCAGCCAACCTGACGTCAGAGTGGCTGCCCACTTTCTTTTCATGTTTTTTTCACTGCTCATCGAGGTACTAATTATTTGAACTAAGGTACCAAATAGTACCAAAAAGGTACTAAAATTTGATAGCTATCAAACATAAAAAATCAGACTTGGTCCAGCGGTTCTGACGCTCACTTCAATTCGATTACAAATTGATTCATTCATAGCATTTTAAAATGTTCTGCCATTTGAAATAACACATTATTTACCTCTATCCTCCATACGTGAAAAGAAAATTGCGCGCAAAGCATTAAAAAAAAATACACCAAGGAGGTTCCGAGTATGAGTTTTTAACAAATTAAAAATAAATGGATTATGAATTCGGCACCAAGGAGGTAGAAATAAATAGGTTAAATTATGTTTTGAATTCAAAACCTCAGTACACACGATGTTCTAAATTCAAATTTACTTTACCGTCTACAGGGTAAAAACGACTTTTGCGCCCTGATATCGAGGAGCAAAAGTACTCTTTCCGAGCTGGTGGGATGAAAAATTATTTTATTTTTGTTTATTATTATTCTAAGCCTAAATTGTCCTATTCCTGTTAAATACGTAGACGTAGGCTGTAGATCAAGCTATATGGAAGGATCCCCTTTACATAATAGCCCGATCTACAGCTAAACAGGTTAAACGCTCCGGTAAAACTTCGTCGTAGCACCATTTAAACGTACCTATAAACTAAAACAGTTTTATTTAGTTAATTTATAAAAAAAATGTGATAAGTTAGTACAATTTATAATATTAATTAATTCGTAAATAATATCCATTGTAACGATGTGTTTATTCACTGGAATGTAAAAAATATTCAAATGTTTTCTAGTTTGAGTGATTAATGTTTTTAGAATTCTCTTCATAAAACACAAATATGTACTGCAAAATTATAGTCAAATTCATAGCTATAGTTTGAAATAGGCCCTTCTCTCTTTTTTGATATCGATATTGTTGAATGAAGGCGTCGAATCATTTGTGGTTACTGTTTTAGTATTCTGAACTCTCCGGGCCGATCTATACAGTCTCATATTCTGTTGAGGTTGCCAAATTGACCGAAACACACTCGCCTTTTCATTGTCCCAAAAACGATAGGTAAAGTTCCAACTTATCTTTTTTATTAGCTTTCTAATCGCAGCGCCTAGTCGGCCTACACCTACAACGCGCTCGACATCGAAGGCTAATCGCAAAACAGGCGTCGATTCCGCGAATTGTTCGCCATTGACTTTTCTAAGCAGCAACGTGGTCTTGTTTACGTTCTGTGGCGGGCTCTGGCTCATGTTTACAAACAGTATAAATTGTTTACTCGACTGACATAACGTGGTGCAGCGTCACAAGTCGTCACGCCGCCAATGTCGCGTCATAGCCGTCGTGCCTTCCTACCGCCCAATCCTGTTCTATTGCGTCGCATTTGCGAATTATTGCGTTTTATTGTTTTTTCACTACACCAACCGCCATTTTATTACCTATTTAACATTCTATAGACACAAAATAAACTACTAAATTTATTTAAGTAATCAAATCAGCATCGGTCATATTTCTTGTACATAAAACAATAGCTGCTTGAAGCAAATTTCGAGGAGTATCGAATGATGTTTATTGAACTCAGTAGCAGTCAAATTAAGCTTATCTTGAGGCTAGTGACGTCACACATCAGGCGGGGCGTATCGGTCATGCGAAATCATTTTAAAACATTGCACAACTCTATCTCTTACACGTGGAGGGTTAATCGTTTTCATGACTTGGAAGAATGTTCTTATTATCAATTTATCAAATATACCTAAAACTTGGAACTGGGTGTGGTTTTAACTATTGCATTTTAGCATAGCGTTTTTGTTTATAAACAAGAAGCGTTTCTCTACTTTGTTGACTAACGAAAACATGATTTGAAGTAAGTACCTACTTGTATCTATTATACCTATCGATATGGAAAATTGAATAAGAGTACCTACATTTTATAGAAGCAGATATTGTAAACAAGTTTACTGTATTGATTCACCCTATAATGTGGCTTTATCGTAGCTTCGTAGCCTAACACATGAGGAAGCATGGTTGGAGACTGAAGAAATCTTTTCATGTGTTTGTGTAAATACCATTGAACTCAATATGAATAATTGTCATTAACGTCGAGTGACCGTGCTAGTCGTTAAATAGAACTGTTGCGTAGAAAAGTAATGTTTAATATTACATTACAAACTTAGCGCCAATTTCATACGAAGGTATTTGTGTCACGATTCTAACATAGAAATACCATTCTGTACATGAACTTTATTGCATCTAGATAAGATTTAAATTACATTGGTTGTAATACACGTGGTCTATTCAATTACTATTATATCACGTTAATTTAAAGAGGCGGATGTAGTGGCGCCAAAGTATGTCTGAATGATGTGTTGAAAATTGCTCTATCAAGTGTTTAATCGAGACACTGTGATAGTGACTTCAACAACACCAATCATAATAGGAATGTTCGTTACATTAGTAGAATACTAGATGCCTTTAAATAGTAATAAACCTTTAACATAGACGTTTTCAATGTGATGTTAAATTAAAGAAGATAAATATGAAATTAAACTTAAGACACATTTTTTTTTTATAAATAAAGAGTGACGAGACGAGCAGGACATGTGCCTGATGGTAAGCAACATGCCTGCCACATAACAGCACAGTGACACGTAGCTATTGGAACATGAAGAGTCCAAATCATTACCTAGCACTGCACTGCGCTCGTTACCCAGAGATCAAAGTTGTTATATCTCTAAGCACAGTAATTTCTCTGGAAACATTACCCTTCAAACCGGAACTTCAACTTCAAACAAACAAATTTACTATGGCGATGACTTTTTTGTGGTAACTGAGTCGTTGCTTGACATCAGACGCATTTTGTGCCCGTCACTTTACTCTATATTACAAAAAAAACATGTCAATTTAACAAAACTATTTTTGCCAATTCTTTTAATCAAATAGCTACAAGGATATTTTCATTATGCAATGTTTTACTGTATTATGAGAAATAGAAATGGATCAAACTTCAGTTTTAAAACGCAGGTGGTTTGCCAAGTAACAGATTAGTAGCTAGTTACTTTAATTTAAAAAAATGTGTGCGGTCAACATCCTGCGTGTATATATTACATCGTACCGTATCGTGTGCGACCTTCGCGTAAATTTATTTTTACGATATGACACAGCCCTTTTAAATTATTACCTCGTGCTATGTTGGACGGTATTCGCCCTTCGCTGATATTTACAAATTAATTATATTAGCAGGTAGAATGAGCTGAAGTAACCATTAAAGCGTAGCTAGTTTTTATCCGACTTCAAAAACGTTCTCAATTTGGTTTCTTTTTTGTTTGAATTTATGTTACATGATAGCTCCACTAATTGTGATTCGATTTGGATGATTCTTTTTTGTTTCATAGATAGTATTTCGAAGTTCGTCCCATATAAATTTTATCGAAATCGATTTAGGGGTTTTTGATACATCAACAAAAAACTAAAATTTGGCTTGCCTTTACCTAGACGACGTAATCGTAGATTTTATAATAATTGAGAAATATTGTCCAGTGTCTAAGTTTAATTTTAAATTGAAGTCGGTTCTTGTTTTTTCGGCAAAAATAAAATGTTTAATACCATATACAAATCCCAGAAATTGTGATTTTGTCCGCAGAACTGTTCTCAAACGTGACACAATAAAACATTGTCGCTTAAGTACTTAAATACTGTGAGGATACTACTAAATATTACAGGCGTAATCACAAACTTAGCTTGTCAGAAATTGGCTAGTAGCTGTTACCTTCAAATTAGAAACATAGTGCCAAGAACTTCATTTTATGGATTCCGTTTCCCACTAGAATTACTTTTATCGCGACGAGCACAGTGCAGTGCTAGCCAGTGAGTTGGGCATTAATTCTAGTAATTCTGACTTCCATTCTAACATGTTTTTCCAAAAAATATCGAACTTATTATACGTGAGAACAAAAATATGTTGCGAAACTTACCGCCAAGTTATCAGTCCAAAAATGTTCAGCTACGTCCCCGTAATAAAACTTATAGATCAAAATAATTTAAAATTGTTATTCATTTTCCTCTAGAAGGAATTATATTTGGAGGATTATTATGGTGGTCCACTATTTTTTACGCAACCATACTAATTTTACTAATACGATAAAATCACTAAATGACTCTTTACTCGAACTGATTATTTGCGCAGATGAGTCAGGAGCCGATATAGATTCGCTGTTGACCCGATGAAGTTTAAATGGTTGTCAAATAAATCCATCTGCAAATATGGCTGTGCAAATAAAGGGCTACGTCGGTTGTGATCTTGAGAATTTCTGAACGTTTTTCGAATAGTTTAACAAACATAAATATGATATTATGTATTCTATTTTTTCAACTGCATAGCAAGGTAGCTAAGCTTTGCCATTCAGCGTGGTAATACAGCCAACATGCTGGTTACGCTTCCGACTGGTAGGCTTGAACATCTTGATAATCTATAGACATTAATTGGTCTATGGATGGGCTTAGTGTAAGTAGTTAGGTACCTATGTAGCTTAGTGTAATTTTAATTGTATTTTAGTTTTTTTTAAATGAAGACTCTGCCCGTTAAAAAAGTTAGCTTATAATGAGATACACGGTAGGTAGTAGTAGTCATCTGAGGTCAATTGTAACTATTGTATAAAAATAAGGAACTCCGGAAGTCCCGACAGGAGTGAAAACTTAAACAATTATTAATGCACAAAATAAGTATATTTTTTAATTATAAACCTACTAGTAAACAGATAGGGATAGGAGCAGAGCCCTACTTAATATAAATAAACATCAACAACAAAGCTCAACAGTTAATTTGTTTGAACATCGTAATCTCTGGTACTACTCTGGTACTGGACCCATTTCAAGAATTCTTTCATCGTTGAATGTATGCGTTACCCCTGAGTGCCATAGGCTGTAATACATATTTATGTACCATGATCGGATCTATCAGAGTATCAGATAAAACTTAATTAAAACATTTTAAGTAGATATTATGTATGTTGCTCTGTCTACGGATATAGTGATTTTCAATTAAATTAGAGAGCTGAACAGAGAGTTTATATCCTCTAGAAAATGTATAAAGAAGGAAAATCCCTCCTTCTAAGTCCTCAATTACCTAATTTGAAACGGCATTAAAGTCAATGTTATGGTGCAGTATATTTTGCAAGAATATGTAATTGTATTTAAATGTAAAATCGTAAAATTCATGTATGCAGTTGAGAGCTAGACACGCGTAATGGTTTGGTCAGGGCCTGGAATAAATAAATTCTTCGATATTCAAGGTTGCGCAACACAATTTAAAATTTAAACTTGATTCATGCATAGTTACCTCGAATTGCATTCAGAATTTATTGTGATTCAGATATGTCAGGACGTTTCTGTTATTACTTGTTGGAAGTGAAAAGGAAAAGAAAAGTTAGATCCCCATAGAAAAGTTTTTAAGAACAAGTATCATGTAACTTCTTATAGATGCACCTAAGGGTAACCCAAATCATCAGTTCGGTTAAAATATTTATAATTATTTCTTTATATCGGTGATTTTATTTCTGGATTTGATGAACAAAGTACCTGTTGGTCAGTTAAGTCTAAAATTGAATATTGATCGAATAATGTTACGTAACTAATATTTCCTTCCATCATGGTCATCGGCATGACGCAACATTACGAGTAAAAATACCCAAATTATGTGCTACCCTCCAGAGACACATGAATGATCATTGGTATCTACCTCAAAGCGATATTAATAGCAATTTCTAAATTAGCTCCGTACGTTATTAACTTACCCGGGAGATCCAATTTACGCATCATTATATTTTATTATTATATTTGATTGTGTCACAATCTATTTGATTAACACCAATTTGCACCCTGTTGGTTTTATCCGACCCGCTCAGTTATCAATTGGCTTCTAATGATATTTTAATTGTAATGGTTTGGAGATCGTAGACGTAATTCTTAGATGCTTTCATCGAGGTTGTCAGCTTGTATTTTTGTGTATATACATTATACATCTTATTTACTGCCATTCATGTCTGTTCTCAGTTTATCTCATCCACTTATGATCTTTAATGACTTATTATGTCTGTAAGACATTTATCTCTTTATTTTGTCTATCAATTTTTATTCCCTATCCCTATTGCTATTTTTATAACATCTACTGTTACCCAGGACCACAAGCTAAATAAATAATTTGATTTATTTTGAGTTTGCGCCGGTTTTGTTAGATTGCTCCCAGATTTGGAACATATGTTATTTTTTCACAAAGAGAGCATAAGGGTCCATAATCTATTGCGCTACCCAAGTGCGATTTCGTAAATGTGTACTTATCTGAAAGGATCCATTTTACTATTATTTATTAATGTCGTTCACTGTGTGATTAACGCTTAAGTCGCGTTCAATAAATTCTCCTGTGCATTTTGCGGTCTTCGTATCGTTCTTCTAGGTAAAACTTTTCGTATTATCAGATTTTGTAAACGTACACGTATCCGTATACAAATGCCAAAACCAAATTAAAAATTATTGCAAATAATTGCTCATATTATGACTAGCGCCATATTACACAACTCATTATGTCGCTCCCGTTTGGACATTTTAATCTTATTGCTTAAATAACTCGTTTGCCTTTCCAATACAAAGCTCAAAGATAAATTGGTAAACGTTACAACCTTGGTGACAGGTACGTAGCCAGTTGGACCATTGTTCCAGATTAAGGTAGACTTACGTAAAAGACCTTGGTAGGGACGTCAGAGAATGTAGGAACTTAGGCAATTAGGAAATCGATATTGTGTTTAGGTTCTAAATCAACTGCGCCGTACTCGGTGATTTTTATCTTCAGTGTGCAAAGATACCCGTCCCCTGTGGCAAAACTATCAACAGAAGCGATACTCGAATGAAAGGACTCTACTTTGGAGTGCGTCTAAACTATGAAGTGCGTTGGTCGAGTGTTTGTTTCCTGATGGATATACTATAAATGTCTTCAAGTCTAGAGTAAATCGGTTCCTTCTAGGTTAGCGCGTTCCATCATCGACCGCATCGTTGCTTACTATCAGACGAGATGGCGGTCAAGTGCAAATCAATTATCGATAAACAAAACTGACAATCTTTGTTTATGATTAATAGGTTTGCAATTGACATCAATCTCGCCTGATGTTAAGCGACCATGTATGCAGTAGTGTGCTCTATTGTATGCAGTGCAGTTGCATACAATAGAGCACACTACTAAAAACACTGACTTACTCCAGTTTGTAAAACACCGAGGCTATATCTGGGTCTACTCAGGCAACGTATTTAACTGTTTATATATGTTGTTATTACGAAAGTAGGACCAAACCTCTTCTTTCATGCTATATTTCTAATAGTTAGATATATCTATGACTGTCAAATTATAGCTAAGTTTTAAGACTCTTTAATTCAATAACATGACTATACGTGAAATGGACGCCAGTGACATGCAACTGAAAATAATGATCTTATAAGTTTATATACTATAAGTTTAGACAGTAAAAAATGTGGATAACTGTATGTACACTCGTGATATCTTTCTTATCCGTATTCTGAAGAAGACAGATAATTATTAAAAAAATAGTAAAAATTATTGCTTATCAAAATGTACTTATGTATGATTTCGGCTAAGTTAAATATATAGTGAACATCAGAATATTGTTATCCCTCTTAAAAATGTTCTTGAAAGTTATTTCACGTGTATGTAAGCTTCGTAACTACGCTAATTATAATCATTCAACATTTCCATAACTTAGGTAGACTTGTTTTGTTATCGTTTAGTTCTGAAACTAATCAAAAGATAGAATTCTGCTGTCATAATAAATCAGCTTTCGAAAAGTAATTTTATTACACTCTTCGTATTTATTATATTATATTATGTTTTCAAATTATTTAATAACGTCTATACCATGAAATATGATCATAGAAATAGCATCTATGTTTAACAAAATCCACGTACACAGACACGCATAGACAGAAAAAACATAATTCAAAGTTTAAAATCGAGAACTTTAGTCCTGCTCCATCCTAGCCATCCTTATCAAGTCGGTCACATCAGTAATCCTCAGTCAGAAACAAGTTTTTTGTCATAGTGCTACAAAAAGTTATCATCATTTCCAAGCTGTTCAAGTCATACACAGTCTTTAATACCGATCACCTTCTGCAAAGTCCATGAACTCAGCTCTAGAAGCATTCAACCATAAACTGCGTCATTTTACTGGCATTGCGCCTGTGTCATCGTTAGATTCTAGTAACCTACCCAACCTTGCACAGCACCCACTTACTATATACGTCGAGCCGGTTGTACTAATATGAAAGTTGATTGAGAAATTGTGGATTTCCGCAGAATCCGTGAAGATTGATGGTTGACCTTCGATTAACCCTAATGTCAGGTTACCCTTGCAATGTGCACTCGACCGGTTTACGACCTTTATGACTTGGTTCGTTCACCGTAGTTTCATTGTGAGTAGTACAGATGCGGTTATCGGTTTATTTTCTCGCTTTGCTCTTTATAAAGAGCTAGCTGACGCACTGGGAGGGGTCGATGAACCGCACAGTTAGTAGAGATCGGTGCGCGGGCGCCGACTTGTCACAATTGCAACCTTGAGCGTTGATGGCGAACGCCTTTTTAGGGGTCTAGTTTTGTAATCTTGAAACCTTTTTGCTAATTCATTACAATATTTTTAGCTGCACATAAAAATAGGTTTCTCATTCATTGCTCATGACACTAGGATAATACTATTTGCAATGGGTATACCGCTACCACAACGTCCATTGGCCGAAAATTTAACCAGCAATGCCACTTTTAATAATTAATCATTTGCTATTTTTGGTGTTTCACTAAACAAAACTAAAAAACAGTACAATTGTTATGACAAACAATATCAAGGTTACAACTTGCTATTTTTGCAACTAAAACTATCTCGATCAGACTACATTTAGCAATAAGAATCGCGAACGAAAGGCTTATCTGATTGAGGCTACAACGCCACAGACAGGCCGACGACTAAATATCATTACTTATCACGGGCGTTAAACTTATATCTACACGAATATACCCTTGTTTTTGTTGGAGGTTAATTAGTCGAAGTGAAATACGACGTATCCTGCTATTTTGAACTGTCAAGTTGTATGGAATGTTGGACTTTTTGACTGGATGGAATGACGATATAAGATAGGTCGTCAATTTAAATTATGTAAAGATAATAAATGTGAAATAAAACATTACGGGTGTAATTTTGGATAAAAAAAAGACATGCGGCACAAATATCAAAGTACAAATTATTTGTGAAAGATTTTTTTTTTGTTGCATCAGAATGGATAATTAGAATAAAATGTGTATCATTTGACATAATAAAATAGGTTTATTGGAGTTGGCATAACATTTTTTATTCATTGAAATATAAATTGATTACATAAAACTACACAAAACGACGTACACAAAGAGAATCCTTCAGCTCAGCGGTGAACGATAATGAGCTGAAAATGGTTACAATATATTTATCTTCGTGTCTTTTAAATACATTTAACATAAATCAAAGGCCTATGATAGCATCTTCTTCTAATCATGAACGTTGGAACACGGTTGAAAGGTTGATGTAATTAGACCACATTTGATCACGATTAAAAGTCGTATCTACTTTAAATGCTTTATATCGGTCTACTGTATTATAATTATTTTCATTGATCGACGACGACGACCCTTAAACTATTGATTTCTTGGATACAGGCGCCCAGAAATAGCTTGATAGAACAACTTAACATTACTTTAACAACCAGATTTCTTGACCTTTTAAAGCTGATTCAATACAAATGGATAAAGGGAATAAATAGGTATTTATCTTTAACTTAAAGTTTCATGACGAGAGACCTATGGTAGTTGGCATCAAATAGCCGCTATTTCCTAGCATTTGGGCTATCCCAAGGCCCAGAGCCCTACCTAAACTTATTATGTAACCAAAGTTATACACATGTTATATGTACGTAGAACTTGTCTAAAGGTATACATGAAGCACCTGAAAACATTTATTCTTATAATTAACTAGCGGCCCATTCCGGCTGCGCTCGGAAATTGTCATTTAAAGACTTAATCGAAATAAAAACTATCCTATCTCTCAAGTTGGACCAGACTGCTCACGGTGTGCCAATTTAATTTAAAATCGGTTAAGTAGTTTAGGAATCCATCGCGGACAAACATCGTGACAGGAGATTTATATATATTACCATATTCACTTACACTCTCTACGTGTGTCTAGTTTATCATATCCCTAATTGCTTATTCTACACGTGTTGATATGTCTCTTACATACGTCATTCTTAGCCGACCTTCGGGTCAGGGTTTAAGATTCATTGTAATGTTGCTTGCTGTCGTTTTCATACCGGATATATGCAAGAACTTGCACCCACAAAAACTTAGTAAGACTTCTTCTCTACCATAAAGCAGTCAGACGAAAAAGAAAAGTTGGATAACATTTCTGGTCTCTACAACTCTCAAGATCGTTTCGATTCCGTATTCACCATAATATGTACGTAACAGTGGAACTATACCCTACCTTGTGTTTCCGGATAATGTACGGTCTGTGCATTTTCCAATCTGGAATGAGGAGATGAACCGAATTCCTCTCTTTTTAAACTTTTATAGGTTAACACTTTATGCCATCTCGCCTGATTTTAAGCAACGATGCGGTCTACGATGAAGCGTGTTTACCTAGAAAAAAACGATTCACTCTCGATTTTAAGACACAGAGATTGTAACCATCGGGGAAAACCCACTCGGGCAACGTATTCCACAGCCTAGACGTTCTTATTACAAAAGTAGAGTCAAATCTCTTCGTTCGTGGCTTTGGAACATCAACCATGAAATGATGTCGCGTTTTCAAGCTACCTGGACCGATTTCGACGTGACTTAAACTGGCAGATAGCTAAGAAGGAGTAACTTGGGTTACTTTTAAATATTAAAAAAAACAGTAGTGTAGGTAAGCCGCGGGTTACACAGCGAGGCGCGCTAGTCTCCAATAAAAATATGCACTGAAGGGATGCGTCTCTCTTATGAACGGCGTCACATTGAAACAATTGTAAAAACTAGTAATATACTAATTTAGCTTACGCCCTTAATGACGTATTAATTGTTAAATATTCTGTGACCTTTCGCGCGTCGTTAACCTTTAACTACCGACCTATACGTCTCACAGACGTAGTAACTTTTAATTTTGAAATATTTCTAAAATCACGCCACCTTCGACGTCGCCCCTCCCGCTACCTTCCTCCCTCCGCGTCACAAGCCATCAGTCGACGCCGCACCCACGACGAGTGCACACGTCTCCGTATCGAAGCGATCGACGTCTCACAGACGTAAGTACGGTGTTTATGTACAAAATTTCGTACGTCTCTTGATCGTCACCTCGGTGTTCATGTGTGTTAGCTTATAGTGTCTGATTGACGTCACATCGGCTTTAAAATTATACTTGTAATTGCAGAATGCCTAAAAGAACTTAAAAAAGAAACATCACGTCCATTGAGCGGGAAAACCTGGTAAATAATAACGGTTCAGTTCACGAGAAGCCTCCGAAACTGCGAAAACAGAATAGGTGTTTAGAAAAAATTGAGATATTATGTGAAATCATGAACGAGAGTGACGCCAACTGTAGTGATTTTGATGACGATGTAGGCGATCCTGATTTTATTTTAGAGA
Organism: Ectropis crepuscularia; assembly: GCA_963693475.1. Classification (NCBI taxonomy): domain Eukaryota; kingdom Metazoa; phylum Arthropoda; class Insecta; order Lepidoptera; family Geometridae; genus Ectropis; species Ectropis crepuscularia. The sequence continues at coordinate 13,589,868 of OY856346.1, forward strand.
GCGATCACAACACGAATTCTGTACAATCCGATGAGGATGATGTTGAGGTTGCGTATCCCCATGTTGACGAAGTTTATGATGGAGAAATAAACCTTAATCACAAAGATGACGAACACAAAAGAGAAGTACGAGCTGATAGAAGCCAGAACACTAGAGAACAAAGCGAAGAAGAAGCAATGGTCAGAGAGGAACCGCTGTTCTTCTCTGACCATAGTCTGGCGCAGCAGAGACTAAAATTGGAGGGATCGGAGAGGAACAGTACAGCGAAATGGCCAGGATAGTGAAGATCTTAGAACAGAACCGGAGAATAATTGCGGCTAAGTATCGAGCGAGTTATTGGTCCCGCCAATATGCCCGAGCCTTCACCACCAAAAACTTATCCGAATCCAGATCCAGGTGTTAGAAAGAGATGTGCAATCTGTCCTAGTCGTTTGAAAAGATGAACGAAGTACTGTTGCTGCAAATGCAAGACCCCAAAGTGTCTTACTTGCTGCATACAAATATGCAGTGACTGCAACCGTACGTAGTGAATATACCAAATATTCAAGTGCTGTCATTTTTTTTATTTTTTAACTAACGAGTAAGATCTATGTTTTGTTTTGATAAGTGTTTATAGAAGATAACATATTTTAAGTTCATTTGTTGTTTATTACCTAAATTTAGAGAAAAAAGAGACTAAAGTAAGTCCTTAAAATTTAGTGCCAAATAATTGTGATCTCTTGAATAAATGTTGATTTTACCTGAAAAATAACGTGTATTTTTTTGAAATCCTGTTGTTTACTTACCTCAAATAACAATCTTTTAAATGTATGAAATAGAAAAACGTAGCACGTAAATACACTTTTTATTTCGTTACTTAAATTTTGACGTCTCTCGGACGTCACGTCGGCGTAAGTGCTACGTTTAGACCAGGTCGGCAGCTAAAGGTTAATGATTGGTTCCGCTGAGGTTGGCACGTGTAACTGAAGTTGGCACAATACCTACGTTTAAACAGAAGGGTAAGGCGACCTTGGGTACAGCGGCCACATTATCACGATAAGTAGGTGTTCCTTTGATACAAATTTTGCTCCAACAAAATTTTACTTTGCCATTTAATTTTATAATTTTAACCACTTGCGTCGATTTCTTGTTTTGCTTTTATTTCACGGGTTTTCAGGTGCTCGTCTACAATGGTTCATAACTCTTGGCCGAAGTTTGAAAACACATCGAGATAATATTAAACCTAAAAAGCGGCCAAGTGCGAGTCGGACTCGCCCATGAACGGAACCATCCGTAGCGGCAAGTAACATAATATTAAAGTTCTTGTAGTTGTCACTGTAACTTTGACGTTTTAATAATAGTGTATTTATGAAAATTAAAACAAAAATGCTCACTAGATCTCGTCGTTCAAACCAATTTGTGGAAGTTTGCGATGTGGAGGAACATCACATTTTTTTTTAGTTTTATCATTCTCATATTTTAGAAGTTAAAGGGGGAGACACATTTAACCACTTTGGAAGTGTTTCTCACGCAAACTATTCAGTTAACACAAAAACATATTAAAAACCATAATATAATTTTTTTGACCTATCTATACCACAAGAGTGATGAAAAAAAAATTGAGTTTCAGTTTTGTATGGGGAACCCCCAAACATTATTGATTTTTAGGGTTCCGTACCCAAAGGGTAAAAACGGGATCCTATTAGTGAGATAATAAAAATAAAATAAATATATAAAGAGGACTCCCATACGAGAAACTTGATTTTTTCCCCGTTTCTTGCTCGATACTAATAACAGTGACAGTTAGAAGCTTTAACTTTTCACAGAACATTTAGTTTTATGTTCTCTTTAAATATCATTTTAAAAAATTGCCATCTGGCTACAGAACCCTAAAAATGATAGTGTTTCTAAGTGTAGATGTACAAGTTTGTAACCTTCTTTTTTCTTCTCTTTTTTTCTATTTCCTTTTATTTTAAAAGATAATTGTAATGACAAAGATCACGGTCCCCGGAGTCTGTGGAGTGGCTAATTTAAATAAAAAAAAAAAAAACAGTTTGTAACCACCACTAGCTTTAACGATGAAAGGGATTATTATCAGAAAATCAGCAAGATCTAAGAAATACATTTTTTAAGGACATGTCATCTCCCAACTCGCACTTGGCCAGCGTGATAGTTTATGGGTTTGACTGGAAGTGAACTGGAACACATTTTTGCTGTATCATACCCACGTAATTTTTATTATGAAGCCATATAAATTCTTATTGTGAAATTCGATAAGAAATGGAAATACTTATTATTTCGTGTGTAACAAATCATAAATCATAAATCGTTTATTGGCCATAAGTAACTATACATTACAGGCAAGCCATCATAATTATGTTAACAAAAAATAATAAAATAAAATAATTAATTCGTCATTATAAATTTAACAATATTTTTCCGTTTGTCCTTTACAAAAATGAAGATTCAGATAAATTCATTGACATAAATTCCCTAAGCTTGTAAAATGGATTATAATGGCTTGCAAAACTAAGGTTATTGATTTTTTAATCTAATTCGTATGACCCTATTGGACGGAAGAGGAAGAATTTCCAATAAAACATCACAAAAGATGAGTTTTGAATAGTACGTCTCTAGTACCTACTTCAGGTTAAGTGTTAGTTGCGGCTGTTTTCGCACAGCGGGAGTGCCTTCTTTAGGGTGCCCACTTTTAATAGGATTTCCCATATAAAGACAAAAATTTCATGAAAGATTAAAAAGTGACACTAAGTAGGCAATGTTATTTTGTTCTATTTGAATTACTTACTAATTAGCCAAAATTAAACAAGCTAACTTTGGTTCTATAACTACATCATCGCCCAATATTGATTGAACATGAAGAGTTCAGATCACTACCACCATACGTCGTCCAGAGATGTTAACTGATTTATTTCTTTGTCCCATATTTTCTCTGGAAACATTATCTTCAAAGCCGGACTGTAGATAATGAATGTTACATCGGAATTTGCATCACTCAATAATTATAGTGATAAAAATAATAGATTTCGATAAAACAATTCTTTTATTTATTTTTTTATTGATATAAATGACCTCCACGGACTCCAAGGTCCATGCCTTTTTTTAATATTACATATAATTGTCTTATTATGTTATCTTATACAATAATAATGATAAAACAATTCAGCAACTGTTAGGTTGCGGAATACGTTGTCTGAGTGGGTCTTTTGCGATGGTTACAATCTTGGTGTCTTCAAATCGAGAGTGTATGTGAGAGGGTGGGTAAGTTCAGGCGAGATGGGCAGTCAAGTAAACCTATAAGGATATATAAAAATAAACGATGTAGGCAAATAATATACTTATGGGTGAAACATCAAGTAGGTGCTGTTAGTATTTAAATAACTAAGAAATATCAATGTACCCATGAAAAGTGTACCATGTACCAAATTGATAAATAAATGATTGAATTGAAAGTCAATATCAATTTGTCAGTTATTTTCCCCCTTAAAAACGAATCCCCGAATAACCTGTAACTGTTTCGGGCGCAAAGGTGCCCATAATGATATTTAAGTAGTATTTTAATGTCTTTGTCCCGTAAAATTAGAAAGCCGATCTGGTAGCCCTATCCACCCTGCGCCCACCGGGGAGACTCCGCCACGTGGCCGCTCGGCGCAACAAGTGAGGCCTACCGCGCATGCGCCTCCTCGCCCTTCACCTTACGACTTACCACGAAACCAGACCAACACAGAAATTTTCCACTACCAATTGATGGAATCCAATATACCAATCTTTTACACACAAAATACGTGAGGAAGAAACTTCTGTAGATTCGTTCGTTTTAGGAATTAATTTGCGTCTCAACAGCGTGAAAACGTTATCTGTAATTTTAATCCGTATCGTAGAAATTATTAAGTATTATCGATCAAATGAGATAAGATAAATCTTTATTCAGTTCACATCTATAACATATACCTATAGGTATATCTATAAAGAGTCTGATTTAAAGTAAGACCACTGAATTTTTTTCTTCGTGACTAATTAAAAAAAAAATGAAAATGATTTAGTTTAACCTAAGCGATAATTATTCCAATGAACTATCAAGATTCGCGTTTAAGTCCGTTGCATCAAAAAAAATCCATTGCTTGAAATTATTGGTCTGGTCTATCTTTTTTTACTTCTCCTTTTCAATCTCATATTGTTTGAACTTATTGTTCCTCAATTTAGTCAAAAGTAGGCACTACCTACTATTAGGTAAGTACTGAATTACCACAATACCATAAAATGTAGTCGACGATACTGTAACTATCGCGAGTCGAATCTGCAGGTCTACTACGAAGTCCGATAAACGATATATCGGCCGAACTTATGAAGTTTCCGACCACGAAAGACAATCGGTCGGTTGATCAGATCGGCCGTTTCGTTCGATCCGACCCTCATCCGACCTAAGTCTATAACTTCCGACCCGAAATGTATCGATCCGAATGTTTTTCGTGGTAGGCTATAATCCGATTCCGCTGTCGGTCGGATGCGATCATTCGGAGTTTGTTTTCGTAGTAGACCAGCTGAACTCGTTGGCATAGGACCGAAGCAGATAGCAGAGTGAGAAAGAGGCCTTTACAAGTGCAGTGGGATGATTTTTTTGACTGTGGCCCGCCGTTTTGCCCGCGTAGCTCCCGTTCCCGTTATTTTCTCGAGATAAAATGTAGCCTATGCGTTATTCCAGACTAAAATTTACTTGTACCTATTCCAAATTTCAGCCCGATCCGTTCAAGCGCATCGACTTGATTGAGTAACAATAATCTAAACACCCAAATAAATGCTCGCATTTATAATATTGTTAGGATTCCTTTCCCTAAACACATTCCACCTATTGTAAAAAAAACCTCATAATAATAGTCATTACATATTGAGGAACAGGTATTGCGTCGCTTCCTAACACAACACGTAGTTTCTGTTTATAGTTATGGAAGCTCTTAGTTTCGTAGAAAATCAGTTCAGTGGCATAATAATGTTAGGAATCGCCCACACAATATTCTACGCAGTATTTTCTATGTGCTAAATTGTGCTGATATCGTATGTATAATGTTAAAGTATTTTGAAATCTATATGTATGTCGTTCACAAAACCTGCTGTGCCAATTTACCAAATTAGTCAGTTGGCTTTTCTTTGATGAAATGATGGTGACTTTCTTCGGGAAGATTCTGGAGGTGTAGTTCTTCATTGAGTACCCAGGATTACTGACCAAGGAAAAATTATGTATTATCATCAGCCCAGCGCCACGCTGCCAACACCCTAGCGCCCTTCATGTCCCGTACTTTTTCTCCAAACAGCTTATAGTATTGCTTAATCTTTCTGTAATTTCGAGTGAAATAAACGAGTAAGCTATTGCAATGCCGTAAATAAAGACTTAGGCGTAGACCCCTTCCGCACTTCTACCGACTAACTAAACTGCTGTCAATGTATATATCTTGTTCCTAGTCAAAATTCAGAGAGGAGCAAGACATAAACAATTTAGTTAGTAGTAGAACCCCCACGACCACTTCGCTCAAATTTGTCCTCAAGTAACGTGAAGTATCACTCTGAGGCCAGGGAAATAGAGTGACAAGATGATACAGTCGTCTTAGGTAGTACGCTTGGCCACAACTGAACGGTACAACCTATAACAGGTTCGCCATTTGAAAATATTCCACGGGCCTACGGACTCACCAACGTGTTCAAGTGTCCCTACTGTTAGTCTTGATGCATAGGTACATTTTATAAATATAATCGTGTTATGACTAATTGTATTTAGATCTACTTAATAAAGATTGATGCAACACGGGTTAATTACATCTCATAGAAAGGTACATCTTCCAATTTCAGTACTAATTCCCCTTGTACTTTCTGTAACTTCCTTTAAAGTCAACGCAGCGAAACTAGAAATGTTTAGAATGAATTGCCTTCACATGTCTTATTTGATTCTTAGTTCTCTATCAGCTGAATTGATGGATGTTCTTTACTGGAAACTTTGTACTCTATTGGAAAAAAGTTTGGCAAAGGAAAGTTTTGAATAATTTGATGATTGACAAAATGTTATCTACACTTAGGCTTCTGCATAATAGCGTTCATTAAATCCACCTCATTTTTTGACGTGACAACGTCTTATAATTCGACGAAGCCGGCTGCACGCCCGCAAAACATGACGTCATGTGCCGTTAACGCCGTTACCTCGCCGCCGGCGTTACCTCGCTCTAAGGCGTAGTTGAAGTTGTCATGTTCAACTAACGTCAGTAACCCGACTTTACAGACAACCATTTTTTTATCATATTACTTTACAGCACAGCCGATACATTATTATTAATTTTAAATTTGATGTACGAACATTATTGGAATCCTAATAACATGGACCTACTTAGTTAACTAGAAAGTAAACACTTTGACTTTGTAAGACGAACCTTCCTATTGCGTTTGCAAATTCTTCGAGAATGTGTGAGAAAGTTAAAAATGTTTATCACACCAATACTCGATTACGGTAATTGTCAAAGTGTAACTAAATACCAGTCACATAGTCTGATAAAGTAAGAAAATTTGCCAGAAACATTCACTAATAATTTTTAATTCACGTGGTCATTAATTTTATGACGCCGGTTTTTTTCCCGGAGTTAAAAGGGATTTAAAGTCAACATTGATGAAGGAATCGCGTGATCGTGATAGACAACGATCATGACAAAATTATTGATAGGTATCGCCCATAAATGGCCCATTCTACGACGTGATTGGCCTCTAATATCCACTAGATATAAACTTTGATTTATAGTGCTTGTATAAGGTAAAAATTATATGGAAATTTTTGTGCTGTCACTTAATTGGAAGGGAAAATTCACATATATTATTATAAATATGTATGAGATTACGAAGACGTCTCATAGTCTAGTGTAGTTCTTGGTCTAATTACTATTGTTATGATACCATACTTTCTTGGCGATAATAGGTTTCCACTTGACTGCCATCTCGCGTGATGTTAAACGACGTTGACGGTCGGGTCGGATCATACGGAATACATTCCCAGAATGCCTAGAAAAGGGTTGGAGGGCAATGTTTCCAGAGAAATTACAATGAAAAGGTGAATCTTAGATATCTATATTAGAGGTAGAATCTTAAATATCCAGTTCGAATGTTTTTTTATTTTATTTTTAATGGACCTTTTTCACACAACACTATTAGCCCCAAATTATGCAAAGCTTGTACTTTGCTTGTAATATACAAAGCTAGCTGATGTAATAGTTATATAATTGTAAATAAATACATAATTATACATAATAAATATAACGCTAAAATCACTTCCTTTACAGGGAATGGTTCCACTTAACGTTTTCACGAAAAGAGGCTTTAAGAATCTTGACACATGTCAGGACGTATTAGGAACGCTTGCTTTTATCAAAGCATGGTGTAATAATAAAATTGGATAGTTTATTTATAATAGTTAATAAGTGTTTTTGTGATTAAAACGAAAAAGTAAATACCTAGTAGGTAAGAAAGAAATCTAAATATTAATTCTGTTAAATACTCATTGTTTTTTGAGTAGGTATAACAACAATAATGTAAACAATAACAATATTTTTCTATTCAAGTTTTGATACTCCAACCGTTTGGCGTTTTTGCGATATGATAATGTCATAGGCAAAATTAGTAATCTCTCTTGATTTTAACGTGGACGACGAAATTCTGTAGTACATATTTGGTATTTTTTTATTTCGGTTACTGTATTTGCTACTCAAACACAAAACAGTCCATTCAAACTTCATGTTACATGGATAAATTATAAATAAAATAAATAAATATTGGTGGACAATTCACACACAACACCATCTGACCCCAAACTAAGCAAAGCTTGTACTGTTGTACTATGGAAGCCAGATAGCTGATATAATACTTATACAGGGTTATTGGTAATCAGCCTGCATCCGTTTAAGGGCATGTTCTGTATATTTAAACAAACAACTTTTGTTCTACAACTTTCGTTAAAACTCAATAGATAACCCAAAAAAAAATAGTGTTTGTTGCCCTTTTTTGTACTGTTTAGCGACTTTTTAGTGTTTATTCACTTCGGCACATGATTTTTTGCGCGTTAAATAGCGTACGCGCTCTTGTTACGAATTGTTACGAAGAGTTCGATGCTTTTAGACCGTGCAAATATTTTTTTTATTTTTTTGTAAAAGAAAAAAAAACTCATTTTTTTTTAAAACTGTACAACAAAAGTTGACGTATTGAATGTACCTAACATCCCCTTAAAAGGATGCAGGCTGATTACCAATAACCCTGTATAGTTGTAAATACATACTTATTATACAAATGTAGAAACACCCAGACACAGTAAAAATATTTGAATTGATCACACAAATATTTGCACTGGGTGGGAATCGAACCCACAACCCTCGGCTTCGCAGGCAGTGTTACTACCCACTAAGCCACGAGGCCAGTCATCTTAATTTAAACCTCTTTAATCTAAGTTAATGATTTATTTAAATATATATGTATACCTACCTACAAGCGTATTGCCGCTAACTTAAAACGGTGAAGGAAAATATTGTGAGGAAACCGACATGTAGGTACTTACCTAGAATCTTTCGAAGTCATGTGTCACCAACCCGCACTGGGCCAGCGTGGTGGATTATGGCCTTAACTCTCTCCTTGCGAGAAAAGGCCCCGAGTCCCGGAGGAGGAGGAGGAGTCTGGAGGCAGTGGGAACATTTAGTGCGCTGGTGATGATGATGATGATACCTACAAGAACCGAATAAAAAAATATTTACCACGGATAAATCTAATTACTCTGATCACGCCAGGTTTGGGTGTTAGTGTAGAGTCTAGATTTTAAAATATTATAAGTGATAGAGCAGTGATTGAAAAAACGTAGAGACCCATCTATGTACCTATAATTAAATCAATTTTAATTATTTCTTTAACCAGGTAAAGGTAATAAAAGATGGACGCGTAAATAGCATGCCCATTGAGTTAAATGTAGAATTCAAATTTAGAACGTAGTATGATTGGCTGTCTCGACTTGACATTACAGCCAAATTCACAAGGCATTCCGCAGCACACAGTGCGGAGCGGCAACGTCGCGGGTGTGCGGCTGAGGGGGAAGGGGGGCAACTAGCAACAAGCGCCTGGTCCACGTGTTCGACGGCCTTGCCACTGCCGCTGTGGAAGCTTCGCGCCTTTTTTTAGATAACAACATCTAATCACTTACACCAAACTGCTGGGGTTACGTAATACGTAACGCGGATAAATTAAAAATTCTGATCTCAATATAAGGCGACAAGGCCACGAGCTTTGGGCCTCGTGGAACCTCTGTTCGGAAATAGTACAGTAGGCGAAATCTCGATATTAGCTCCTCCGTTGAAAAGGCGGAATAATGAAATTCAGCTTTTTAAAATCAAGTTTAGGAAAATCTACTGTACAAATTACAGGGAATAAAGTATAGGTATGTAATTTTTTATTATGAGTACATAGTACTTAAATACATATTTTTATATTGATTCCAATATGCTACCAAATACATCGATATAAACCATAATATGTATGTATAAATAGGTATGTGTAGAGATCGTTGACCAAATATATTGCAAATTATAACAGCGATCCTGGTGGAAGTAAAAATAAATGTATTGTAAAAAAAACGAAGTCTGTAGTAGTTCACCTATTGCTTCATGAAATGCCAAATTCTTTATGTAAATACAGTTTACAGTAACTCAGGTTGAGTATTATAATGGCCGTCTCTACATTTCCTGATAGGTACGAACTTAAATATAATTTTAACCAAATAAAACACATGTAAACATAATGCTTAAATTTTTGTAATATGACTAACGAAATACGAATTATTTTCAAATACAGAGAAATAAAAAAATCTTATCAATTTTTTTGCCGTCAAGGTCGTGTTGTTGGGCTTTGGTTTCGAGGAACCACTTTTAGAAATAGTTTTGATTACTTCATCAAATCTTGTTTCAGTGAATTTTGTTGCTTAGATTAATTTATAATAGACTAGCATCTACACCGGCTTTGGCGGTTTGAAATTTAGAAAACTATATTTTGCAAAATAATAAGTAACCTATTGTAAAGTATAATAGTAGTATAAGTCGGATACTTTAAATAAATTACCACCGTATTACAAAATCAGATTGAAACTTAATTTTGTCTTTTTAAATTTATTTCACATCACAAACGACGAAAACTCCAGTAAGTACTTACATATACCGAATTGGCTTTAGTCAAACGTTAAGGCTAAAGCAAATTTGAGTAATATAGTAAACTATCGTGGTTATTATATATTTTTATTTATTTCACGGGTAACTCACGCGTGATATCCAGTCGGTCGGTCCAGGCCGACTTAAGTTTCATTCGCATTCCGCGGCCCTTTTCAAGGAGAGTGCACGGATACGACTGCTGATCGTTTCACACAAATGTTTAGGTTTAGAATATGGTATTTATATTTAATGCCCACCCCTTAAACGGCATAATAATTGCACTATCAAACAACAGTAAAACATATTAGTGGATTTAGGTAAACCCATTTATCGTCACAAAGATAATTCGACTGTTATCATAAAAATCATCAATTACGATAAAACAGATAAGTAGGTAATTACAATAAATAGTCCATCACCAAGCAAGTTATTTGTTTTAAATATTTATTATATTATACTATCTCTATGAACGTACACTAACTCACGTTATATTGCAAACATTTACTCCAGGCGAACCAAAAACCCATTGAACTCTTAAATATTTATATCAATGCAAAAACCTATAGAGTTTTTAAGTACAGTCAGCATACAAATGTTCGACGATTGTCACGTCAAACTAAAAGGAAACAAAACTGTAAGTAAAGTATTGCAAAACATCGAAGATTTTTTCTAATGGCACCTACCCGTAGGTACCTACGCCGTATTATTTTAAAAGTTTTTGTTTTAGGTATTGTATAAAAAAACGGAATTTATTCAAGGGCTAATGGTTGTTGACCTTAGATAATCTCTGCTGCCTATAATACTTTGGACTAACGCAGAAGGCGTAGAGGCGTAGAGGCTCTATCCGGGGCATTGAAGGAATACATCAGACTGGTGGTATACATGAAAATTTTAAAGAAAAAGAAAATTAAAAGAAGGTTGCTTGCCGTGAAATTTCTCAAAATAACCGTCAATTGGGCTAATTGATTTCCATAACTAAAATTTGGAAGCGAGCTTGTAGACGCAACCAGAGATCTATGATAACCTATTTATTATTCTATGACGATACTGTGACCCACTTCCTACAGTGACGCTTTTTTATCGTCTGTAAATGGGACGAGTACGAGATGGAAGAGTTTAGAATTATCCTTCTTTCTCGGGAGAATTATCTGGATGTTGTTTGAATTATCTTTCTACCGATTTAAAGTATCAAAGCGATATTATGATTGAGATAAACAATTAAAGTATGTGCGTAAAGTGACAATAATTAATTACCTACCCAATAAAGTGTGACAAATAAAGTTACAATAATTAATTCCTCAATACAATAACATTTCCTAGAAACTTTTAAAGAGTAGTAAGAGGTGTAAGTGATTTAATCTCAACCAGTGACAAATTAAAAATAATTAATTATAAATTATGAAGAACTAGCTGCCCGTGCCGGCTTCGCTCGGATAATAACCTAGATACCAACTAAAGCGCCATCTGCCGGGCTGATTTGTGAATCTAAACCATCCAGGGCCGTACCTAAACGTGTACAAAAAAAATCATTCAAATCGGCCCAGCCGTTTAGGAGGAGTTTATTAACAACGAAAAGTTGCATTGATTTTTATATATATAGATGTAACTAAGTTATCCCTATTTCTCGGCTATAATTAATCTCTTAAGTACATATAAGTCAGCTCTGATATACAATATAATGACAGGACAAGCCATATTGTGAGCAACAGGGTTGCCCATAATAGTTGCCATGCAGCTATATTAAGATGAGTCTAAATGAAAAAGTACTGCACTGCACTTCTCATACAAGATAATTGATATCTTTATTTTTCAATTTCTCTATAAACATTGGACTTCAAACTGGAACTGAAGGCCAATGTTAATACATTTGCATACGTTACTGCTGGCGGTGGAATAACTGACAAAGTTTGTTACTCCCCTTGGCGGATTCTGCAAAGATTTCTACCACTGCACAAAACTTTTTTTTTGTTGGCTTCAACAAAAAAAAACCCGCAACAGAAATCAAACAGAAATAGTTTAGAGGCTGCGTTAACACAGCCCAATACGCAGAGAGACACAGGCACAAATACAGAAATAATAAACTTAAAACGCCCCCGCCTTTTTTCATACAGGGTTAATATGCTATGCTGCCTGAGATCGGAAAATTAATTCAAAACTTTGAACGTCGAATAAACGAGTTGTTATTTACAAAGACCTTGCCAACGAAACCATTAAAACTTCATAAGGTTAGGAACTGGAAGTTTGTTCCAGTGAAACGCAAGTTACATGGCTGTACTGGTGGCATTACATCATGAGGAAAATGGGACGAACTTGCTTGTATTGGTTATATGCCCAACATAACGCTTGGGATGGAATGACTCAGTAAGAACCCGTACAAACTCTGTGAAGTACGATTGATGCAGGCGTAGGTTTGCTTTATGTCGTATTACACCTTGGCTAAATTTGGTAATTGAATTCTAAAGCAAATTTAGAAGCAAGGTTGGTCGACTGAATGGCGAAGCAAGTTTGGAAACAAGAATAGAAGCAAACAATCCTCGCTTCTGAATGTAGTATGCTAGCTTACTGAATGCTATTATTACACTTTACTGAATTCAGTAGAGACTACATTTAGCCAAGTGTAAGTAATAATAATAAGCCTTTTATCGTGTTGAGCTGTTACCCTAGTAGCTAAAATGGATTTCATAGTATTACGGTCGTAGTATCAAATCCCGCCCGCACTTCAAAATGTTTTTCCAAGTGTTTCGAGTTTGTCATCACTACTACTTTTGACGGTAAAGGAAAATATTATAAGGAAACCAGAATGTTCTAAGAAGTACATATTTCGAGATGTATCATCCGCCTGTAAAACCCTAGCGTAGTGCTGTTTCAAGGGCCCTTTTCATGTTGATTCGTGGTGTATGGGACCCCTCTTTTTTTTTAGTATGGGTGTACGTTACACTTTTATGCAAAAACGCCTAATATGATCTAGATGTAATTTGTTACATGTAGGACTGAAATCACATACACATAGTCTAGTACATTAATATAGACGAATTTACGGGAACTGCTAAATGCTGCTATCTATGTAGTTATCTCACATTATACCTATAATAATTACATTAGGTAAATTGACCCTACATAGTTACCTACTCAGTGATTAACTGTTTAATTAAAAAAATATACAAATTTAATTCAACCTTCGCTTGGTAAAATAAACTGATGTGACGTGTTGATGAGAATGTTGATATTTAGAAGTAGGTAACTATATTTCTGGTTAGATTTACTTAACTTTTAGTTAAGTAAAGCTAACTAGAACTTACGAATATTAAAATGAATACGATGTCCTCATCTCCTCGTAAAATTTTAATAACCGTCACATTCCACCTTCCTGCTATTACCACTGCAAAATTTATAATATGTAGGTATTCGTATATCAGTGCAGTTGAGTTCAACATAGCAATACAACAATACCTTTATTACAATCTCACTTTGCTCACTATATGACGCGAATGAAAGTGTGTCACAATTGTTTATTGTCTCTAATACTATGTTACTAATTAATCTATTTGTCGCACTAACGTATAATTAGTGCTGGTTCGATTTGTTTGTTGACAACTAGTATTACCCAAATCTTTGTTGTTGACATCAAGACGACATTATCGATGTCAGTATAACACGAGAAAAGAAACGATACAGATCAAATTTTCGACATTTATTACAGTAACTATATCTCTTTCTTGAACACCGCTAATTAGGTACGTATAATAATTAATTTTAGTTTAAAAAACTAAAAACACGCTTTAGCAAACCGTTTCATTTGATACCCATATCACGGGGGTGCATTTCAAATAGCTTGTCCGCCATATTGGATTTAAGTCACGTGACTATTTTTTTTCAATGTTAATATAGTCAATCCAGTCAGACTTAAGTTTCGGCCGCGCCCGGCAGCCTATAATTTAGAATTTAGATATAGTGTAGTACGAGTAGAAATGTCGATAGGAATGGTGATGTAAAAAGACCCATTATAAATTACTCAGTAGTCAGTACCGACGCTGCTGGCTGGTAGTCCAGAAATATTACCCAAGACACGACGGTAGTGCAGAAATATTCCCGACGGCGCTATTGGTAAAACGTTTTTGTACCCAGTAGTGTAGAAGGGAATGAAGATGTAAGACATTTAAAAATTCCCCACGGCACTACCGGCCAGTAGTGCAGAAGGGGAAAAAAACCCCACGACACTACCAGTAGTAGGCTTGGTAGTGCGGTGGGGAATAAGGCAAAAAAATCTATCTGCTCAATAAAGCGACAAGAAATTTAATAACTAAAACAGAATTAAAATACTGTTAGTCATGTGTAGCAAGCGCCGCCGCCGCCGACGTGGTCCCGCGTTGTCCGAAGGCCACACTACGTTAATGATTTCCGCGTGGAATCCTATCTACATACATACGATAATTTATACAATATGAATAGATATTGAACGTGGCACCGGACAACTATGCCGATTTACAACTTATTTCATTGTATGGGATTAATGACGCTCGACTTCAGTTACCCTTCAACTTGCAACGTGATATTAAGCGGTTATCTACTCAATATACATACAACAGTATCGGTAGCGTCAAGGTAACCGCGTGGAGTTGTTACAGCTGTGTTAAAAGACTAGATTTAAGATCAATTTAGTATTTTTGAGTTCGTTTAGTGTCGTTTGGTCAACTTCAATATCGATTCGACTTTGCTAAAATATTTGACAAGTTTTTGACTAGCGAAAAGTTACGGCTGGTCTAGTCGGGACAACGGTGACTGCCGATCCTGAGCCCCGGTTTCAAATCCCACTCTCACCACCACGGATATCAACTCACCACTGTATTTTCGAAGTCATGTGCGTAATGCCGCTAACTTAAAAACTGTAAAGGAAAACGATATGTACCTAGAGTTTTTTGAAGTCATGTGTCGTCATCCAACAACTCGCACTGGACCAGGATGGTGGATTATGGCCTTGACTCTCTCCTTGAGAGAGAAGGCCTCGAGTCCCAGCAGTGCGAACATTTAGTGGGCTGCTTATGTTAACCTACGAATATAAGTAATTGTTTGGAATGCTCCGGTTAGATATTAGAATATTCTGTGATAACTTCAATTAGTTGTCGTTATAAGATGCGTTTTTTAACACTGAAAAACAATAACATTTTTTTTCTTTAATCCACAGATTAATAATAATTATCATAATGAATTATAATCCATTAAATGATTGTATTCTGTTGTCAGTACAACTTCTTGAACTGGAATAAAAAATGTAGTACTTACATCATTTGAAAAAAAAAAGGAACAAATTCTGAAGAAAAAGGCTTATTTAGATCAAAGCAGCAGATAAAATAACACCTAATCAAAAAAATTATATTTAACGTTGATAGTTTTATTACGTAATTACCATATCTACAGATTAATATCAATGAATTATCATAATCTCTAAATTGTAAGAACACGTCACTGTTCTCAAGATATTAATTTTTGAACGTTGCTTATGTTTAATTAGATATTTTATGAAGCCCATAATATTACTACTATTTTTAGCATATTATGTACTGACCCATAACATTCATTGGCCTTGTGGCTTGGTCGGTAGTGAGTCTACTCACTACCGTTGTAGTTGCAGTGGGCTCGATTCTCATCTAGGACATTTTATTTTATGTGATTGTATGGATGTCTGCTCTGTGTATCTGTGTTTCTATGTATCATAAGTGTATATTCAAAAAACTAGCGGTTAGTTATTTATTGTTGGGCAAAGTTGCCATAAATTAAAAAAATAAAATAAATATCTGTCAATCTTCTGTGAATAACTTCGCAAATCCTCATCTATTCTGTGCTATAAGCGAAAAACGGGGAACATAAGATTATAATTGTCAATTACTGTTTATATATTTTACATTCTACATATCACACAACAACACTTCAAATACACATTGTACGATATTATAGAGAATTTTAGTTCTGAATTTGATCAACCCTATTGCTAAATTATTTTTAAAGCACTGGCTTGTTATGTAACTACATAATGGCAAAAATTAATACTACGATGAAATATTTCTTTATGGCCACTATCGCACATAACGATAAGATAAAGCTTTAATCTAGAATCGTACGATTTGGCTTTCACGACAAATTTAATTAGAATTGGTTAAATCTTTTTGATGACCGATTAAAATTATAAAATGAAAGTGCTTAAAGGTTAATTACCCAGAAAATGTTGAACATAACAGAAGCGAGCTAAAATAAATATTTCGGTTACTCATAGATAGGCAGATTAAAAAAAAACAAATATTATAAAGCTCAGGAGGTTTTTATTTGAACTCTTTAATCTAAGGGAACTAATGGACCGATTTAAAAAATTGCGAAACCACGGACGATGCCGGGTCGATCCGCTAGCTAGTATCAAATAAAACATGCTCTTCATTTGTGATCCCGATCCGCCAAATGTGGTAAAGAATGCTTTGAAACTCATCATTCATCCCATTCATCCCATTCTTTACTCACTTTAATAACAAATCAATGTACATTTCATGCATTGATTTGCAAAATTGTTAGTGATGATGGTGGTTGATAGTAATGATAAAAAATACATATCCAATGAAACTTCATATGTTAGAAGAAAGACAACAAACATACGAACAAGGATACATCAGTACCCTCATTACAAGGTTATCTTTTCATTAGGTTATTTGGAATTTGTAAGTGCTGTTATTATAGACTCTAATAACACTAGTGTTTTCTAGAACGGCACTAAAAGCTGGACTGTAAATCCCATATAATTTGAAATTTCATATCGTCATCAGCCTAAAGTCACTAAATATACGCAATACTACTATATATATATAACGATGTGATTAACTGTCCATGTCTTCAGTCAACATGACAGATGACGTAGCTTTTTTACTAACAAATGCATATAAAATAAATTGGTGTGAACGTTTTCGTGAAAAGTGTCCGAGACTGCAATTTTATGCAAAACTTTGAAAAACGTCTGCGTTCTACTGTTGGCTATTGTCCAACTGACATGGCGTGATTGAAAGTTGAATTTTTCAAATTATTTCACAAACTTGTTCTTGACTGTCCAATGGAAATGTTTTCAGTAAAATGAAGCCCCTACTTTGTAGGCAGTTCATACTATAAATTGTACGTTTTGACACTACTGTTCTTATTGCTACAGCAGGCACACATTACTGTGTATATGTTGAAGGCAATATTTCCGGAAAAACTAAGAGCAAAGTGATGAATCATCTACTATATCTAGATGACGAGCGTAATTTGATGCAGTAATTTGAACTCTTCATGTTCAAGTAACTATGTGCTGGCATATTATGGGCAGGCATAATGCTTACCTCGTACACATATTTTTCGCCCCGTCATTCCATCTAATAATTATATTATGTTATATTTCTCTAAAAAACGAAACAAACTACTTCACAACTTAATAAGCACACACACATTTTTTTTGTTTCCTTTTAATAACAATTAAATATTTTTGTTTCAGGTAAGTCGTTGACAGGATATCCAGCAAGCATTTCTTCGATCTGGTAAAGTCTTTTTTGTGTGATATCTGTTGGGCCTACTGTCCACGCACGCGTCTTTTGTCGAATGCATGCATCCTACGAACAAACGCAAGACGTGCGGCTGTCGTGTCGTTGTCGTTTCGTGGACACAGACTTCATTATTTGTACGCAAGTAGCAAGCAAGATGCATGCATCCGACAATTGGCGAAATCGTGCGGATGTCGTGCAGCTACGTGGACAATTGGCCTTACTGTTATCCCAGTGTTGATCAAAGGTATTAAAATCGGGTACCGCCACCTCGGATGCGTTTACCAAAGTGCAAGACTAGATAAGATAGACTTTTATTTTTTTCAGTGCCAGAGATAGAGGCTAGAGCAATAAAGGTGATTTTCTTTGGTCTAATTGGCCAATTAATGCGTTAAACTCAACTCACTCTTTTTATATCTTACAGCGGCGTCTTTGCCTTATAAATTGCGCCTGAAATGAAGCACTCTTTCGCAATAAGTACTTCGTAATCTACGTACAAGAAGACATTTACACAGTGGAAAGAAGCTTTTTAAACGTTACCCATAGAAATAAGACGGAAACCAATAAAATCCACTTCCTCATTACATGCTCTTTCATCGTGAAGAAATATAATTATTTTTATGGAAAATTTTATGTAGGTATCCCACTAATATTATAAATGTCAAAGTATGGATGTTTGGATATTTGGATGTTTGTTGCTCAATCACGCCGTAACGTATGAACGCATCAGGCTGAAATTTGGAAGAACACATAGGCTACTTTTTATCCCGGGAAAATAACGGGAACGACGTGAACGGGCACTACGCGGGTAAAACCGCGGGCACTGCTAGTGTAATATAAAGTTGATTTTCATAACACATAAAAATGGAATAATTTCATACAGAAACACAGCGATGTTTGCACATTACTATTTACCCATAGAATAACCGGCAAAGGTGTGGTAGGTACTTCCCCAGAAGGCCTCTGCAAAGAATCCGACCACTAAAAAAAAATGGTTGTCTGTAAAGTCGGTTTACTGACGATAGTTGAACGTGACAACGTCTTAAGAAAATACTGATTGTGTTAAGCGCCTTCTAGGTAAAACATTCTGAAGCTTTTTGAAAAGCTGTTCAAAGCGCCATCTCTGGGTACATCATTGTACTAGCACAAGTTCTTAACTTCATATCGTCGCTTTTCTAAAACATGGACAGACTCCTTGAACGTAATACACATTTCACTCACTAGATGGTGCGAAAAGTAATAAGGCGAGGTAACTGTGGTAAATATTATCTATTCTATGGCGGTAACGTTACATGACGTCATGTTTTGCGGGCGTGCAGCCGGCTTCATCGAATTATAAGACGTTATCACGTCAAAAAACAGATTAGAGTTCCATATGCACAAGTTTATTGTCATCACTGAGTGTCACTTAGAAGAAAACCATCATTTTCTATGAACGACAAAAGACTTCAGCATTAAGAGCCCACTAAAATGTTCTCACTGCGACTCGGAGCCTTCTCTCGCCAGGAGAGAGT
This sequence comes from Ectropis crepuscularia, assembly GCA_963693475.1. Taxonomy (NCBI): domain Eukaryota; kingdom Metazoa; phylum Arthropoda; class Insecta; order Lepidoptera; family Geometridae; genus Ectropis; species Ectropis crepuscularia. The sequence goes on from OY856346.1 coordinate 13,609,134, forward strand.
GAAGGCCATAATCCACCACGCTGGTCTAGTGCGGGTTGGTAGATGACACATGACTTCGAAAGATTCTAGGTACGTGTCGATTTGCTCACGATGTTTTCCTTCACCGTTTTAAGTTAGCGGCATTACGCACTTACTTCGAAAAAACAGTGCTGCGCGTGGTTTTGAACCCGGGGTCTCCGGATCGGCAGTCGCCGTTCTTCCGACTAGACCAGCCGTAACTTACTAGACTAGCCGTAACTTACTAGACCAGCCGTAACTTGCTAGACCAGCCGTAACTTACAAAACAAAAGACTTCAAACGATCAAAATCTGATTTTATTTAAGAGTTTATTCTAAAATCTGAGCGTAAAACAGAAACAAATTCTACTGTTTCTCTCTTGCTTTCTCTTGGGGTGTGCGATGAGTTAAGAAATACCTAAGGTAATTTTCATCAGTTTTAGGTCTAAATTTTCTCCTTGTGAGAGAAGACCTCGAGTCCCAGTAATAGGATTATAGTAGGTACAGGATATCAAGTGGGTTGCTTATTAATTAGGTAGAAAATCCCTTAAGTGGGGAAAACGTAAACAAAGTTCTTAAACATTCAAGTATTTGTTTTCATTCTAACTTACGCGTATACTTTTAAAATTATAAATAAATATTGGTGGATAATTCACACACAACACCATCTGACCCCAAACTAAGCAAAGCTTGTATGATGGCGGCCAGATAGCTGATATAATACTGGTATACTTATTATAATACATAGAAACACCCAGACACAGTGCAAACATTTGAATTCATCACACAAATATTTACACTGGGTGCGAATCGAACCCACGACCCTCGGCTTCGCAGGCAGAGCTACTACCAACTAAGCCACGAGGCCAGTCTAATTAATTTATAAGTATCTAATTTTATGTGTCCACTGCTGGTATTCGGTGCCTTCTCTCGCAAGGAGAGAGTCAAGGCCAGTAATCCACCAAGCTGGGTAAGTGCGTGTTGCCCATACATGTCCTCGAAATATGTATTGAAAGATGTTGGCATCTTCACGATGTTTTCATTCACCGTTAAAGCCAATGATGCTCGTACATTTGTACATTTGCCTTTGCAGGATTCGAACCTGCTACGACCTCACGATTGTAAAATTTGACGTTCTACTTGTATAATTTAAACTCTATCTAATACACACAAATAATACCTTTAAACGAGCAATTCTTGTATAAATTATGTATATTTAGAAATCCGGATAATTGGAAATCCGAATCTCGGAAAAAGTTCTAAGTTTTTGATGAAATTTAGTAAACGGGGGTTTTGGGGGCGATAAATCGATCTAGCTAGGCTATTTTAACGTAGTTTTATCCATTTGTAAGCAATCAGAAAGTCATTACAAAAAAGAAAGATTTTGCCACATTTGCTTTTACTATACCTACATTTGATGACGTACAGGTATGGAGTGCTTCACGTGCTTACACTATTAAAAATACTAAATTCAACTGAATCAGTTCCAAACTTGATGGAAAATCCACCGGAATAGATATATTACGAAACACAGGGACGATAGTCGTATTTCAACGCCGATTTCTTGCCAAACGATGCTTGAATTGAAAACTTTTTAAAACGATTCTCAGGTAAGATTATGTTAGTGTTAGATAGACAAACTCTTTGTTGCATTTAAAATGTACAAAAATATAGAAATAAGTAGCCACATGGCTAATAGAGACCTCTTCCAGGAAACCTAAAAGTAATTTTTAAAAGTAGGTTTAAAAAGACAAAAAGACGGAAGAGAGGTATATTCTTTGGGTGACAACCGCAGTCCAGTTCTAAATAGCGTTGAGCGGTTATAGGTAGACGGTAGACGTATTGCTTACCATCAGGCGCATGTCCTGCTTGCCTCGTTCCTCTATATTACAAAAAAAACTATCACGTTAATTTTTAAACACAAATAAATACATCAAAATCGGTTATTGCGTTTAAGAGCTACAATGTTACAGACAGACGAACATACATGTTATAGTTCTAACCTACCTCTTGTTAAAGACATTTTGCAAAAAAAATTAATCGACTGATTTTTTCCCCTACTGAATTCAGTGAACTGTAACAGCATTAAGTAAGCGAGCATACTAAATTCAGAAGCGAGGATTGGTTGGTTTTTACTTGCTTCTAAATTTGATTCTGAATTCAGTCACTAAATTTAGCCAAGCGTAATAAGTGCATAAGGCGGAGATTACTACAGTAATTACTTTGTGTTATATTACAGAAGTTCAATACTAAATTATTACTTTGAATCCAGGAGACACGGCGTCTATATAAATATATAGATGTATATGATGGTTGAGTATATTCTGTTAGAATGATTCGTGTGAATCGACAGCTGGTCGTAAAGGTTATAATGGAATCGTACAACTGATAAACGAGATATGGACGTCATTATCGTATATGAAGGGCGGAATATTTAAGTCTTGAAATATTATAGCTACTAAAAATGAGTTCACACACACTCGTTCATCGTTTTTTTACGTAGGTACATAGTTTCGCATTTTTTGACCACCCAATCACCTAACGGTAAGTGACAATATGGTCAGAGGTGAAGCATGATAATCTATAAGTACTTACGTTATGCATTGATAAACTGTATCGTGACAACGGACGTAGGGAGGTAATTAAATCGCGAATGTAGTTCGCGATTAATTCCAGTTTAATGTTTTCAATATAAGTTCAAACGACGTTAACTTATAAACCAAAATCGCCGTATTCCAAAATATTACCCAAACATTACATGAGCCAAAAAGCGCAATTCAACGCATACGTCAATTCAAACGCATTAAAAGACACACTACTACAATATAATTTTATTAAGTACCTATAGTTTTGTAAAATAAGTATTTTTACAACACCTATGTAAGAAATATAAAAATAAATGTATTTGTAGATATTCATTTATTTAAAAATATTTAAAATGTCATTATCAATTATTTTCCCCTTAAAAACTAATCCCCGAATAACCCACTCCGAACTGGGCGTCTACTCTCTTTCTACGAAAACGTAATTTCGAAATAAACTCGCGACTTTCCAACTCCGATTCTACTTCGATTCGTCGTTTTGTCTGTTTAAATGTTCTAAACCTACTCTAATTAGACTATACTTAAAACATTTAAACGTCAAACAATGTGGTATCGGACGAAACAAAGTAGAACGAGAGTCGGAAAGTCGCAAGTTATTTTTCGAAATTACGTTTTCGTAGAAATAGAGTAGACGTCCTGCTCCCGGTGCAAAGGTGCCCATGACAGTCGCCGCGTTCCCACGTTGAATAGCATTTGTAGATTAAATATTTGTACCAGTACTTGTAGATATGACTGCTGAATGATATGAAACTATAAAAGACGCCAATAATACAATTAGAAATAAAAGTGGCCAAGTGCGAGTGGGACTTCCGCACGAAGGGTTCCGTACCATTAGCAAATAAACGACGAAAACCTCTGGCTTTTTTTGAATTCCGTATGCATAAACCATCGCAGATTCCACAGACAGGCTGTCAACCAAAAGTTATTCTGATTTTACCTTACGATTTTAACGACGAGGTCGAATGCGCGTTTTAGTGTACTAGTGGCGTCATCTAGTTTACTTGGAACGGACTAATCGAGCAAGAAACGGTAAAAATCAAGTTTGTTGTATGGGAGCCCCCGTTAAATATTTATTTTATTTTTAGTATTTGTTGTTATAACGGCAATAGAAATACATCATCTGTGAATATTTCAACTGTCTAGCTATCACCGTTCTTGAGATACAGCATGGTGATAGACGGACGTGGACGGACGTACAGCCAAGTCTCAGTAATAGGGTTCCGTTTTTACCCTTTGGGTACGGAACCCTAAAAAGAAATAGTTTCATACGGAATTCAACGGCGAGACTCGCACTTGTTTCTTTCAGGTATTGAAGTCAATGACTTGATTTCGATCGTCCTCTAAATAAAGATAACCTTGGTGATGACTGCAGGGCTAGGTAGACAAACTTGAAAAGGGTCAGTGATATCTGCGACTAAAGACTACCTGAACGCATCAAAATTTTAATTTGTAGTAAAAAGAAACAGTCAGTTTGATAACTAATGAAATACCCTTTACGTTTGTTCTGTGTCTGGATGTTGCTATGTACCATTAGAATGTATATAATTAATTTTATCTTTATTATATCAGCTACATGGTTTATGTAATACAAGCTTCGCTTAGTTAGGGGCTAGATGGCGTAGAGTCAAAAAAATAATTAATAATTACTGATAGGTATTTGCTCGCGACTACGTCATTTTACGCGAAAATCCAAAATACCGTTTTGGCAAAAGTATGTATCAATGTTGTTTTACTTACTTTATTATTCCCATTGTAGCAAAGTAAGTACTCCATTGCTGTCCTGCTTTCATCTTTTTTCGTTGTTTATAATATACTAGCGGCCCGCTCCGGCTTCGCTCGAATAATAACCTAGATATCAACTGCAGCGCCATCTGCCATCAAAAAATCATTCAAATCGGTCCAGCCGTTTACGAAGAATTTAATAACAACGAAAAGTGGCATTGATTTTTATATATCTATATATATAAAAGCGAAAGGTCACTCATCAAGGAATCTCAGAAACTACAAATGCTAGGAATCTGAAATTTTGCATGGAGGTCCCTTTTAGCACGTAGGCGCTCGCTAAGACGGGGTTTTGTGAAATTCAACCCCTAAGAGGGTGAAACAAGGGATGAACAGTTGTATGAATGAAAATTCGTCATTTTCAAAGTTATCAAATGTTGTATCTAGACACTTGACACGAAGCAATTAAATGTTTGTTCCATCAATTTTGTAATTTCGAACTGTACGGGGTTGATATTGGGGTTGAAATGGGGGATGAATGTCAATATTAAAGTTCCTAACCGTTGAAGATAAAACCCTGTTTATAGACAGTTGACATGAAGCAAACGAATGTTTGTTCCAGCAATGTTGTAACTTCGAACTGTACAAGGATGAAATCGGGGTTGAAATGGGGGATGAATGTCAATATGGAAGTTACCAACCGTTGAAGATCAAAACCATGAAACTTTGTAAATACACACTTGATACGAAGCAAACAAATGTTTGTTCTGGCAATTTTGTAATTGGTAATTTGTATGGGGATGAAATAGGAATTGAAATGGGGGATGAAAGTATATAATGGAAGCTCCCAATCGTTGAAGATAAAACCATGAAACTCTGTTTATAGACACTTGACACTAAGCAAATGAATGTTGTTCTAGCAATTTTGGAATTTTCAAACTGTACAGGGATAAAATTGGGGTTGAAATGGGGGATGAATGTCAATATGGAAGTTCCACACTGCTGAAGATAAAACCATGAAACTTTGTATATAGGCACTTGACATGAAGCAAATAAATGTTTGTTCTAGCAATTTTGTAATTTTGAACTGTATGGGGATGAGATTGGTGTTGAAATGGGAGACGAATGTATCTTAGGTTTTCAAACCTAAACAACTGAACCGATTGTGATGAAATTGTTTTATTATAAACTGGTTTTAGTAACCGTAAACGTGTCTGGGTATACAAAGAAGTACTGCCTGAGTAACCTTAGTATTTATTTCGCGCGGACGAAGTCGCGGGTAACAGCTAGTATATCTATATATATATAAAAGCGAAAGGTCACTCATCACGAAATCTCAGAAACTACTAATGCTAGGAATCTCAAATTTTGCATGGAGGTACCTTTTAGTAGGTAGGCGTTCGCTAAGACGGGGTTTTGCGAAATTCCACCTCTAAGAATAGAATAGAATAGAATAGAAAATATTTATTATCATGTAAGTCACATTCACAAACATTTACTTAAAGCTAAACATTTGGAATGATTCTATACAGACTCGTCAATAATTATGAAAATATTATTACAGGTGTAATTATTCTGTAGATCATGGGTATGATCACCACTGCTATAACAATAATATTTTGATTTCAAAAATTAGGTACAAAAAAATGAGTTTATTTCTAAATTTTACAATATTCTAAAAAGGGCAGCTGTAAAGGGGCTGTTATTACAAGTCAATAAATATGTTTCAAGTAATTCATGTAAAACGAATATAAAATACATAACCTAGACCTTTTAAGCCTTTTGGAAAAGCAAACTGGTGTCAAGGTTGCTAAATTCTGCTTCTTGTAAGGTAAGGTATTGTTTACAAATAAACAAAACCCACAATTAAAATAAATAAATAAGAAATAAGAAATTAGTAAGTAATTAGTAAGTATTTCTGTAAAAACTCATCAGAAAAGCGAGACGGCTAGTCTCTAGCTCTCAACCCACATGAAAGCGCTAAAACTACCTACCTATGTAGTGTGGTTGCACCACACATTAATTACATATTATATTATCAAACTATGCCAATTCACATTTCACAAATAACAATAATGATACGATATCCAACTGTTCACACACAACAACCAAAATAAAAATTAAGCCAAAACAATGTTCAACGCTTCGTCATAAAAATACGATTACATGGACAAATGAGGGTAACCTTAATAGAACATAAGCATTCATGGTCGTAAGAAATGTAAGTACCCACATTCGACAAAATTATGAGTCCTAATATAAAAAGTTGCGATGTCTGTTGAACGCTAGTTGTAGAAATTCATATCCAGAATGTATGCACATAAAGTCGACAAAATGTATTATGGCATCGCAACAAGTATCATTATAATTCTACGAAACAGCTACATTTATATTATTATCATTTTTTTTTTTTTTTTAATTTTTAATTTCTATAGGTATCGACCTATATAACCTGACCGTCATCTCGCCTGATGTTAAGCAACGATGCGGTCTACGATGGAGCGATGGATGCATACTACTCACATAATAATAACTGTTACAAATTCATGTTTGTCGAATGAAAGTCATTATAGTCATTTGTTAAAAATTCTGTGATTTTATAAATCGTTTTTGACAGTAACAGCTGCTTCACACTGGCCTGAAACTTACCCTCACTTTCTATTTTCTGTATGCACAATGGTAGCCTATTATACAGTTTTTGCCCCATGAGTTTAGGTAACTTTCCTGACATGTTTAATCTGTGCCGTATTGGCAAAAGGAAGTTGTTTCTATTTTTACAGTTTCTAGTGTTAATTTTAGTTTGCCTTTTGTAAGTATCAAAATTAGCGCGCACGTATTTTAAAACTTCAAAAATATATACAGAGACAGATGTCAATATACCCAAATCTTTAAAATGGTCTCGACATGTTTCCCTGAACTTGCTTTTAGTGAGTACTCTAATAGCACGTTTCTGCATCTTGAGCACTCTTTCGTAATCTGTAGAAGAACCCCAAAGTAATATTCCGTACGACATGGCGGAGTGTACATACGAGAAATATACGTCTTTTAGTTTTGACTCTGACGTAATATGTCTAAGCTGTTTGAGAGCGTATATGCCTTTAGACATTTTTGTGCATGTCATGTCTACATGGTTCTTCCACGTCAGCGCAGAATCCAGCTCGAAACCCAAGAGTTTTGTATTATTTACACTCTGTACAACGAGTTGCGCATTTACAGAGATTGATACAGTTTTTAACAAAGAAGAAATTGCATTAAAGCAAATAATACTAGTCTTGTTGGCGTTTAATTTCATGCCATTCATCTGAAACCATTTCTCAAAAGCATTTATAGCATATTTAATTTTCTCTTGCAGTTCCTCCATAGTGTTTGCACTAACTATAACAGAAGTATCGTCGGCGTATTGGACTATGTCTCCATCAACATCCAAATGAACTAAATCATTCAAAAAGGCAATGAACATAACATTGCCAAGAGACGAACCTTGTGGGACGCCTATACCTTCAATCCTTTGTGGTATTGATCTCAATAACTTACTATCTATTTTAATTTCTACAGTCTGTTGCCTGTCATTTAGGAACGATTTCATGAGATCTTTAAAACCATGCTTTATACCATACACCTCCAATTTTTGTATGAGCAATTCGTGATCCAAAGAGTCAAATGCCTTTGACAAGTCCAAAAGTATTACTGCCACACGTTGTTTGAGCTCAAGGCTTGCCAATATTTTATCTACAATAGCTAACGTAGCCAAAGTCGTTGACTTGCCTGATCTGTAGGCAAATTGATTGTCGGATAGTGCTGAGTTATCGTTCAAATGTTTCATTATAGCCTCAGATAATATACATTCAATTAATTTAGAAATCGTGGGCACTATAGTGATGGGTCTATAATTTCGTACATCATCCGTGTCTCCTTTTCCCTTAAACAGAGGCGTTAGACGAGACATTTTAAGTTCTTCGGGGTATAACGTGGATTGTATTATATTATTGACTAAAAAAGTTAAATGAGGGCCTATAACCGGCATAATTTCGAATAAAAAGTTACCCGACACATCAAATATATCTTTAGTTTCCGAATTCCGTATTTTATCTTTAGCTATTTTTAAAAGTTTATTTGAAGAAATTTGATCTAACTTGAAATCCGGCAAAGGCGTTACATATTTTTTTAGAAACTGAACCGCATCATCTCTATTTGGTCTAGTATTACGTTTTAATTCTTGCCCTATAGCTACAAAATAGTCATTAATAAAGTCAGGTATTTTCGCAGAGGGTATTTGTGCGTTAGATTCTAGGTCCCTTAAAACCCAATCGTATTCCTTTTTATCTTTATTAGTTTCCTCTTTTATAATTTTCCATACTTCTTTTTTTTGGTTTTTCGAATTCTGAATGCGGTTATCAACATATCGTTTTTTATTGACAATTAATAACTCATCCCTAGTTTTAATTTTTTGTGATATTACGTCTAATATTAGAATTTGAGGAAACTGTCTTTGCATAGTATATAAGTCATGGATGTCTAGTTGCATTTTTATTAAATCAGCACTTAACCATGGCGTGCCTCTCTTAAATGTCTTTTTTAATATTTTTTTGGGGAAAAACATATCCATGTTCCAGATCAACTTTGACATGAATAATTTAAAGGATTTATCGCTATATGTTTCGAAAATATCATCCCAGTCATATGCTTCAAATGCTGTTAAGAAATCATTCATGCGTTGTGGGTCTACTAATCTTTTGACGATAGAAATAAATTTGGGGTTTTGTGCATCACTAGGGTAACTGTGAAGTGTAATTAGCTGAGCATCATGATCTGATACAGCAGTAACAATAGACTTGACCGAAATCTTGTCATTATCCATTTGTGAAACAACAAAATCGATCGATGTTTTGGTACTATTCTCTACTCGAGTCGGAAAGTCAATAAAGTTTTTAAATTTCGTAGGATTCATTATATCTGTTAAGGCTTTTTTACTAGCAGAGTCAATGAGAAAATCTACGTTCCAATCACCTGTTAAAACGATAGTACGGTTCGATAAATCCGATAATTGATCAAATAATTTAGCCACAACTTCTGTAAAAACTTTAAAATCCCCCTTTCCCGTTCTATATAAACCGATAGTGATTATCTTTTCTTGGGTAATATCGTTATGTACTTCAACAGCAGAGAGCTCGCAATGGTATTCAACTGATAATCTATCAATTTCAGGTAGCTTTTTTGTTTTCAACTTATCCTTTACCAGTAGGGATACGCCACCATGAATCCTTTTGTGACGTATAAAATAATTTGCATGCTTGTAACCACTAATAATGAAAGAATCTAAATCAAATTCACACAACCATGTTTCGGTCAAAATTACAATGTGTGGTTCATAAGTTTCCACTAGATTTTGCAATTTGAGCCGTTTTTCACTACTCTTAGCACTCCTACAGTTTTGATGTAACATCCGTAACTGCCCCAGCATCACACAATGGCTGCTACTGTGGCTCCTAAGCCTAAAAAAGGACTATTCTCGCTTTCCAATTGAGTCTCTACAGATTTATAAACAATGTCTTCTTTATTAAAATTACATGTCAATTCAACGTTATTATTATAAGTATGCGTATATTCAAACTTAGAATTAATCATTATATTCTCAGATAAAAATTGCATAAAACTTGGTGTCAATGTTTGTGCACGAGTGTATATAGCTCTATTATAATTATTGATGTCGATTAAGGACATTCCGGTAGATCGTGAAACTAGGCTGTATAATTGTTGATTAAGATTGTAAATGTAGTTATTCAATTTCGTATACTTCACCGCTTCATACGGTATTGTTGTTATTTGCAGTTTGAGCTTTCGGCATCTACAAATTTCTCTTGCGGTTTTAATCAAACTCACTCTGAATGTAGTTGGGTCTGATGAAATAATAATTATGTCATCTCCTTCTTTTAAACTGTTAGCGTGTTTTGCGATATTTTCAATAACAGATTTCAAAGATGCTCCCGGTTTACAAATCGACTGCACAGAGTCATATCCCATCTCACTATTATTATTAATGTGTTCTGCTAATCCTTTTCCAATTTTGTCACACAGTATTACCATTTTTTTATTGGGATTTATGTTTGAAAGGTTAACAGTATTTGTTATCTCTTCGGCGTTTATATCTACTTTCGACGGGAGAAATTTCTTATTTAGCAAACTTGCTGATTTTTTTGGTTTCCCTCCTCTTACTGTTATCCTATCCTCTTCATTTATAATTACATTGTGATCATTTGTCTGCAAATTCATAACACTGCTTTCTTCGTCTGAATTACTTATCTCTTGCATAACCATTACGTCACTATTTATTTCAATTTCTGAAAGAGTATTCTGATGTGCTACGCATTCTGGAGGATTTCTTAAACTTAAGTTTTCTCGCTGTAACGCTAAAATGTCACAATTTAAATTGTCGATTTGGTTAATTAACTTCTCGACAGCCTTTTCGTTGTCAATATTTGAAGATTTCTGTAGTTCTTGAAACATCATCGCGTTTTTTTCATGCATTCGAATTAAATTTAATGCATCTTCATATTCGTCGATTTTAATGTATTTTCCGTCTAATATACCCTGTAGTTCATCCTTGTCTGACATAACTTCCTTTAACAAAATGTCTTGATTTGCTATTTGTACCTTCAATACGGAATTCTTATTTAACAGCTCCTTATAATCTGCAGAATATTCTTCATGGTCTTTGAGTAACTTAAGGTTGAGCTGTTGCATTTTTTGTAGTTCTGCTTTAAGTTCCTTAATTTGATTTTCCGCTTCGGACAAAGTAAATGTTTTGCATTGAGACATCGTGATTTACTTGGAGTCTTGATGGACACAGAACCGAAACAAATGTATATCGTGGAATTTAATTAAAATGTAGCTTGTGCTGCGCCCGGGCGAACCAGGTGGCGGGCGGCAGTATGTAGTTGCAGGCGATGCGAAGCGCACACAGCGGCCGCGATGACTCACGCATTGGCTTCTTGTATCGAGCGGTCAGCTGACTTGAGATCGTAGCCGACAGTTCATAGAAATATTCAACAATACCTCACTTTTATAAACACCAAATTTCACCGAGTAAAAACCATAATATTCACAGTTTTATCTATGTTACGAATGAATTAATTTTAGTATCCGATTATTACTTTACTCGACACATTTAGGTTGATTCGCGCAATACCAAACTAAGATACGTGTTTTCACAAGGACGAACGACGACGGAATAAGGGGGTGAAATAGGCGATGAACGGTTGTATGAAAATTCATCATTTTCAAAGTTATCAAATTTTGTATCTAGATACTTGACACGAAGCAATTAAATGTTTGTTCTATCAATTTTGTAATTTTGAACTGTATGGGGCTGAAATTGGGGTTGAAATGGGGGATGAATGTCATGAAAGTTCCCAACCGTTGAAGATAAAACCATGAAATTCTGTAGGTATATACACTTGACACGAAGCAAACTAATGTTTGTTCTAGCAATTTTGTAATTTCGAACTGTACGGGGGTGAAATTGGGGATGAATGTCAATATCGAAGTTCCCAACCGTTGAAGATAAAACCATGAAACTCTGTATTTTATAGGCACTTGACACGAAGCAAACTAATGTTTGTTCTAGCAATTTCGTAATTTCGACCTGTAAGGGATGAAATTGGAGTTCAAATAGGGAACGAATGTATCTAACGTTTTCACACCTAAACAACAGATACGATTTTGATTAAATTGTACAAAATTGTTTTATTATAAGCTGTTTTTAGTAACTGTAAATGTGAATTGGTACAAACAATACAAATAAGGATTGCCCGAGTTACCTTAGTATTTATTTCGCGCGGACGAAGTCGCGGGTAACAGCTAGTAGATATATATAATTCAAATGATGTCTGCATAAAGCCAAAGAAGTGTACATCTCTATCGCTCTTCGTGTTCAAATAACTACGCAGCACTGTACTGTTATTACGGGTAGGCGTGTTGCTTAACGTCAGGTTTAGGTAACGTTGTTCTCATCTCGTCACTCTATATTTCAATAAAGGATAAATCATATTTAGTCAAAGAGCTTATACTAAATACCAAAAAATCTATGTAGATTGAAAATGTATATATTTAGGTACGTGTTCACCAGCTTAGATATTAATTTTACCATTTCATATTGGATAATCGTAGCATTTTTTCCTTCAAAATTACGTAATACTCCAAAAAGAACAAATCCCAAAAATTGATCCGCAAAATGCAGCCGTAAATTTTCTAGACACAAAAAATGGCGGAATACGTGGACCGCGCACTAAACGCATTAGCCGAATTAGTCCAGTGAGGCATAGTAAAAAATTCAATTTGCGCTCCACGTTGTGCATCCGAGAAAAAATTACCGATAAAAATTATATTCCCTCTTTGGCGAACTGTAGGAATTTGTTGCTTAAGCGCTTTTAAATAAGAAATTGAGTTTTCAATTCAATTTTCATTTTCATACTGAGAGCTATGTACGATTTCTGCGTGAATTACGGTAATAGAAAAATAAACCCTAATTTGATCACAGAATCTAAATAAATTTTAAAGTTTGGAAAAATATTTTTTGTAATAGGACAAGGCCATGTTTCAAAATGTACAAACAAACGCCGTGCTTATACATACACGTATTCGTAAGAAAGTTATTATTTTATTAAGACAATCATGGTTAAATATGGTTATGGTGGCCAATTATGGTTTTCTATAGATAGTGTTATAGATAGTGAACGTCAACGTGAATATTTTTGCAAAATACTGAAAACGCTTTGCGGTACATTCTTATTTGTCAAAGCATAAGCAGTCCACTAAATGTTCACACTGCTAGGACTCAGGGCCTCCTCTCCACAAGGAGAGAGTCAACGCCATAACCCACCGGGCTGGCCTAGTGCGTGTTGGCGGATGACGCATACCCTCGAAGGATTTTAGAACATGGGAGCTTCCTCTTAATTTTTTCCTTTAAGCCAGACTTGATGACAAACTCATACATCTTCATCTGGCCTCATGGCTTAGTTGGTAGTAGCTCTGCCTGCGAGACCGAGGGTCGTGGGTTCGATTCCCACCCAGTGCAAATATCTGTGTGATGAATTCAAATGTTTGCGCTGTGTCTGGGTGTTTCTATGTATAATAAGTATGTATTTAAAACTATATAAGTATTATATCAGCTATCTGGCCGCCATCATACAAGCGTTGCTTAGTTTGGGGTCAGATGGTGTTGTGTGTGAATTGTCCACCAATATTTATTTATTTATTATCTGCCCTTGAAAAGGTAATCAAAGGTACAGGTGGGATTCGAGCCTACGAACACATGACTGTAAATAGCACGTTCTAACCACTAGCCCACCACGGCGTATTTATCAAAGACGACAATAATATTACAAATTAAATTATTTCTCAAAATTAAATTAACAACCGCAAACAAATGAATGCTTCCTCTCTCGTATCCTTGTATCAGCATTATGTCTTTACAACGAATACGGTTATGTTAACGTTTACCCGTTCCATAATTAAATTTCAACACATTAAAACAAAGCTTACGTAATACCTTTGTAGATCGGTTCAATTTAGTATGTGTTCATACGGAAATTGTACCGGCACAGTTCTCAAGGTTCCCTTCGGACAATCAAAGGGCTAAACGAAACCTGTTACATGAATACATTATTTAACGTATTCACAAAAAGCTTATGTAAGAAGGAAGATATGTTTTTTGTGATAACTGACGACCGCTTATCTTTATCTTGATTTCCTCGTTGCGTTTGAGACCGGTATCTACTCGTACTTTGCCCTTGGTTCGTCTTGTCATTATCATTTATCGGTCATCAAGATTACGGCGACTTAGATGGCAGATCGATTGACTTCTATTACAGTGGTCTAGGATTCAAATTCCGGGTTATAGGTACCTGTAACTTTAAATCGGAATCGTCTTGAGGAAATTAATTGCCGTATGATATTGGTCTTAGGGCTTCCACACAAAACTGCGATGCGATGCGACGCCGCATCGAAGCAATTCGTCATAGCAAATTCCTTCGATGCGGCGTCGCATCGCATCGCATCGCAGGCTTGTGTGGTAGCCCTTACTGATCCGGTACTTAAGTTAAATTTTGTCATTGTCAGTTTGAACACCATAAATGTCGACAATTTCAATGCTGATCTGACTTTACAAATATTTGGCAGGTTTTTTAGCTAGCAAGTCTTGATTATATTATCAACTGAGTAAAAGTAAACCAATTAAATAAATGTAAGAGTTTATATCGACAACTATTAGATCTTTCTCATATAAAATTTCACAAAGGAATGCCCTTCAACGGCTTAGCTCCGTCTACTTATAGCGCCAACCCCTCTAAAACTCTTTTGAGATGGCGGGTAGAAGTGAATGGTATCCCACTGGCGCCCTCTACTCTAAATGACACATATTTAAACTCAAATCCCAGTATTAAATATAATACTATAGTGAAATACACGGTAAACAAAATAGAGGTGATAACACGGCCCTCCTGCGCACGCTGCCAACCTTGGCAGTGTCACAGTCTGGTGTAGTTGCTGTGAACAAAATACACAATTTATTCATTTTATCAAAGTTAATTTTACTCTTCCAGTATTATCCACTTAAGATGAGTAACTTTCCCAAGCAGTTGCGCTGTCACATTGTCGCAACTCAAGGTACGTCATTACATTACTACATTCTCCATAAATCCACTTAAGATGAGTAATGAATAGCTTTCCTAAGCAGTTGCGCTGTCTCACTGTCGCAACTCGAGGTACGTCACTACATTACCCAGATTCTCCATAAATCTCAAACATACACCTTTCCCTAGCTGCCGCCTGGTAACTCTAGATACGCGGCATTAAAGTCATAGTCAAAGTCAAAGTTCATTATGTTCACTCTTAATGCTTTCTCTAGCAGTTACACTCTTAGGCAGATACTAGGTACGTCAGTTTATGTCCAAGGTATTACGGTTTCACACTAACGCTTACTTTGTCAATGGATCGAAGCCATTGCACTTCACTACGTTATTCAAACGTTAACTCATCAGCAATCAATCATAATACCTGACAACATCCTAGAGCCATTGCACTGCTCGATTGGGTTTGACCTTCAATTACATATATCTCCAAGTCTACTAATCGTACCTATTCAAGGTTTCATATTTTTTTAAACAATACCAAAACAATTCATTGGTAACGTACATAGCTCGGCATCATCTGACTAAAATCTTTCTAATTTCAACCATAAGGGTATCTTTTAACTGCACTGAATATAACCACTTTGTAACCCAACTACGGTAACCAAATTCAAATCAAAGATGTAACACTTTCTATTACTGTATTATGTTTTAAAATGCATGACCTTTTTCAAACAGTTTCCCTGAAAGATATTTAACCCAATATTCAACTGATTTACACTTTTTATCTATGGTTGCTGTGCTTCGCAACAACTCTTCCACAAAATAAGCTACTTCTCATAAAGTTTCATAAAACAGTATCCACAAACTTAAAAAACAACCGAAGGTGTTTCATTCTACGAAATGGTCTGATTGCAGTTCCCGGAATTGAAGGTTTTTTTTACAGTACCCCCTAACGAGATAATAATTAATAGTTTTAACTTGTCGGTGATATGCAAAAATTTCATTTGAAATGCAAAAACAAGGTTAAAACAATTTTAAAAATCGTTTCTTCAAAGTAAATCATAATATTAAACTGTTGCTTACTTACGTGTATTACGCACTTCAGAAACCACTGATCAAAGAATAACATTTTGACTAACTGCGGGCGACCCTTGCTTTTCCGATTATTTCTCATCACCGTTGTGATTTCCAGGCATGGTGTTCATAGCACTTCTGATATTATCAATTGAGTAAAAGTAAAACAATTAAATAAATGTAAGAGTTTATATCGACAACTATTAGATCTTTCCCATATAAAATTTCACAAAGGAATGCCCTTCAACGGCTTAGCTCCGTCTACTTATAGCGCCAACCCCTCTAAAACTCTTTTGAGATGGCGGGTAGAAGTGAATGGTATCCCACTGGCGCCCTCTACTCTAAATGACACATATTTAAACTCAAATCCCAGTATTAAATATAATACTATAGTGAAATACACGGTAAACAAAATAGAGGTGATAACAATTATATGTATGGCATACGAAGGTTTCCGATTTAAAAAAAACTGCAAGAACCAAAGTGTTTATACGCAAATTTGTAATTTATTCGCACAATAAAAACTATAATGTAGAACGACGAGCAAGAGTTAGCAAAACACCTGGTCATTAGTACAGCGTTGTACCACGTAGCTATTTGAACATAAAGAATTGCACTGCGCTTGTCATCTAGAGGCGCAAAATAATTCATCACTTTGCCCTATAATTTCGCTGGAAACATTACCCTTCAAAACGAAACGCAGTTATATGAAAATGTTAATGCTTGGCGGTAGAATAACTGACAAATGTTCCTTCCCCAGGCCGACTCCGCAAAGAGATCTACCATTACAAATACTAATAGTAACACTTATCAATTCTAATAATAGAATAGTATACCTATACGAAGTTAAATCGTTTACTTTACTAATAAATCAAGCACCAATAGTTACATTGACGCCATATTTAATTTCATTTAGTGTATAATATTAACTATTTTACATTATTATTTACCAGAGCTCAAGATTACGAAGGTCAATGGTTAAATCATCGTCAATAATTACCAGTTGATAAGGTTATCAGTTGACCTACAAAGGACTGTAAATAGACATTAACACAGTATAACTTTTAAGATAAAACAGATACATAAAATGGACCTTAAAGAACGGACATGAGTAAAGGGCCCATTACAAATTATAGCTGAGCGACAAAGCAAAACGATTCTCGACACAAAATATTGCTAAGGACCATCTCTATCGCGTCAGTTGAAACAGAACAGAACCTTCTCGAACATTTAAGACCGTGGAATGCTTTGTCTGAGTGGGCTGTTACCGACGGAATTAACGTTTGGTATCTTCGAAAGTGAATCGGTTTCTTTCGGCTATACTCCCTCGTGACTCGTGAACGGCATGGTCGCTGAACATCAGGCAAGATAGGGGTCAAGCGTAAAACTATGAATAAGGGGTCGCCAACGCCGCGACCTACATTCTTGAGGCCCGCGACGATTTAAAAAAATAAGATTTAAAAACAAAATAAAAAACTCATCAAAATCGATCCGTTTAAGATGACTGACACACGGACAAATCAAATTCAAAACACCTTTATTTTTACGTCGGAGGAAACAGTAAGTGCGACATATATTTATGTATGACCACGCTTGTCGACTACCCACAGTCATAGAATCGATAATATAGACCACAGTAATAGTTCACAGGTTCACGCTTCGGGTCTTAAATTAACAAAGCCTACAAAATATTCTAACACACGTACTAAACACATACATAAAACATGCATTTGGCATCTTACGTTTTTTGCAATATAGCTAAAAAATATAGCTCTAAGGTCATCTGAGCACGATGAATATGGCTTTATTCATTTGACAACGGTACGACAAAATGATAAGATGTTAATCAAATGTATTCCTGGATTTTAAATACACACTTACGATACATAAAACACTCAGGTAATCGTTTCCAAATCTTTATTTGAGGAAAAAGTTTTGAAAAATGCCTTCCAGACCCAAGGCACAACTATTTACTACGCTCAACTAATTGTGCCGTGGGTGGGTACTTTTGATTCCCATCTACACAACTGAGTTCCCTGCGACTCAACCCAGACCTTCTGCACAACTACTATGCCCATCTGGTTGAGGTATGTTATAAATCACGCGGCGTGGGCGAGTTTTGTGTCAGTAAACCAGTCACTCATTTAGAGCAAAACCTTTTAAAGATACCTACAGATTTTCATTTACCATGTAGGTACTTATGCATACTCCAAAACCAATACACCCGCATCGTTATACATTCCTATGAAAACAGCAGTCTGAAATTGTAATCGTACTACGCAAGTGAAATTTTGCAATAGAATCATCACAACACTATTAACCTATTAAAGCAACCAAATACGTAGTTGTAAAGTAGTCCTCTAGACTAAATTAATAAAAGATCCTCATCAGGGGATGATTGCCCCCTTAGATTGGTCTATCTTATTGTAAAAAGCAACAAAATAGTTGTCTGACGAACATATTTACAAATGGAGCATGAGAATTTAAGTGAAGTTAAATTATTATTTTGGAGTTGTTAAGCAAAACGGCCGACGGTAAGTGCCTGGGAGTATTGGGACCTTGTTTTTAAGGATATTCCCTACAACATACGTGAAAATCACTTATTAGAAAATACGTGAAGTAAGTAATGTTTGTATGTACCTTCATTACCCCATATCTCAAAATTGGCCGTCTAAGCAAGTTAGCGAGTAAGCATGTGTTCTTAGTACTTACTAACTCTACTCAATCGTCCACATTTCATTCATCAGAAAATAGGTGACGTCTGGGAGCTCTGGGATCTCGGACTATATATGTTGCAATAATCTTATGACGTGTTACAGAATGCTAATCATAAATTTTAAATTCTAGCATAATGCAAAGCAAGACATTTGAAAACCATCTCGAATCGTAAGTAGAGCTGTGAACATGGTACATGAAACTGTTTCAAAATATCGTGAATACATTCTACCATTTAACTGTAGTAAATATCTGAGAATTAGTGAATATAATATTTTCAAATTGTCCAGAATATATTGCTTTCATCGATAAACCGGCAGGTCTACCGCCTAAACAAAGCATAGCAGAGAGCAGGAAAGTTAGGCGGTAGACCTGCCGAAGTATGGGAAATGCATAAGCATCAGTTTTCCCATTGATTTAATACACTAAGAATGGAATTTGAACGAATTAACTAATAACATATTGTTATCAACTGAGTAAAAGTAAACCAATTAAATAAATGTAAGAGTTTATATCGACAACTGTTAAGTAGATCTTTCTCATATAAAATTTCAAAAAGGAATGCTCTTCAACGGCTTAGCTCCATCTACTTATAGCGCCAACCCCTCTAAAACTCTTTTGAGATGGCGGGTAGTAGTGAATGGTATCCCACCGGCGCCCTCTACACTAAATTTTATCAGTCATACCCATTTCTTTAAATAATCAAATACTTTTATATGACACATATTTAGACTCAAATCCCACTATTAAATATAATACTATAGTGAAATATACTACAAACAAATACAGGTGACAACAAAATTAATAATCATAATCATAATTTATTAATAAAATGTCATTTTACAAAATAATAATTACATAATATGTCATTAAACAAAAAACTAGTAAATGTGCCGTTGCACTCAATCATAAATTCAATGTCAAACTTATATTTTGAAATCATAAAATTCATCAAAGTCATAAAAAGAGCGCTAAAGTTAATATCAATTAATTTTAATCAATTTGTTTCATTGAAACGTACTTATTCCATGATTTATTGTATTTTCTGTAATAGTAGGTTAACACTTGACCGCCATCTCACGTCCACGACGGAGCGTGTTAGAAACCGATCCACTCTCGATTTGAAGACACCAAGATTTTTACCCACTCTTGGTCATTCTACGGCCTAGAAGTTTTCATCACAAAAGTAGAGTCAAATCTCCGTTCGAGTCTTTAGAACTTAAACCTTGAAACGACGTCGCTTTTTGGACTTGTGTCATTTAAAAAGATGTCAAGAAAAAATTTAGATTTCATATACTTAAATGAAAGCCTGCGCATGTGAAAAGCACCTACAACTATACTGTCACATTATACTGTAACCGCCATAAAGATATCCTTTGATGTTCTAAGGATTTTTACAATCTCTTCGAAATCTAATGCGACTCCGCATAGATTTACTCGGTGTTTTAATGCGTTTATTCTGCGTTATGGGCTTTCTACGTGAATTATGATGATGATTGGGGTACCTGAAAATGTCAAACTTTTTGCAACAACAATACAATATTTTTTTCAGCTTTGTACGGGTCAGGAGGTAGATAATCAAATCAAACGATCAACCTTTTTATAGTTACACCGAATTTTTAGAGAGTGATGGCAAAGTCCTATTAAAATGTATACAAACATGGATCAGTACAATTATAATAAAAACGTATTATACTCGTATAATACTTGACAGTTTTCTGTACAATAATTATTATAATACAGTAAAGTAGTCATTTTAAACTTTGAAAATGTATACAATTTGTATGCTTTTTCTTTTGTTTTTATTTTTTATTAATTGACGTGTAAATTGTAGATTTATGAATAAAGTACTTTGACTTTGGTTTAGGTCAGTAGTATTCTTTGATAAACGTCTCTTCTCCATTGCCACACTTAACCGTCAACAATCCAAATAACGCAGAAATTATGATATCCTTAGAGATAAAGATGCTTCCAAAATCCTTTTACAATTCCCTGTAGTGTTTATAACAACGACTCATGTCTGCATAAACTGTCTGTGATTTTTATTGTTAAGCAAAGACCAAGAATTTAAAAAATCAGTCCTTTTTAGCTTTGGATCAATGGCAACCTTAAATTACATCAACCAACAAAGAGCACACAACTCGTGCTAGTTTAAGTGCGACATAAACCTTAAACGAGCTGTAAAACAACATAATATTTGCATAACGATTTGTTATAAATCATCCATATATCCCTATTCGGCTCACATGCCTCCAGTAATTCAATAAAACTCCGCAATGGCAGTAAGCACGATAAATATGACGCTTAGATAATATCTATCTACGGGCTATAAGATCGAGGACGTTTGACTTAGATATTTAAATTTTGATGTATTGAAGGCAAGGAAACTCACATTGATCAATCGTTAATTATCCAAGACTATATTTGATCGATTTTTTTACGTTTTTTGTATTACGAAACCTGATTTTGTCTCCATGACGAAATTGTCAACTTTTTGACGTCACAAATGTCGATTCTATACCAATATAAGTTTACACAAAAATTTGACTAACTTATGGCCATCATAAGCCTTGCAAAGTGATTGGAATAAGTACGGAGTGAGGTGTGAGATTCTTAATTTATAAGAACATTGTAAAAAAATCAATTCAATATTTACATTGCCAGTTGTTGGCGGAGTTTCGTTTATAATTTCAGACGAATACATCTGAAAGTAAATAAATAGTTATTAATGTACGTTGCTTGCTTACACAAACTACCTAGCCACAAACTAAACAAAGCTTGTGTTAACGGAATAGGGTACAATCCTCAAAAAAAACTAAGTAGCCCGTTAGTTAGATTGCCAAAAAATATTGTACACGTATTTTTTCTTTTGTTTCACAAACAAAAAATGACGAAGATACAGCGCTTCGAAGTTTCGTGTGACGTCACTTGTGAGTACGATTTTTGCTCACGAGTGACGTCGCGACCCCCCACTCTCGAAGTTTGATGGTCTATATCTTTGATCCACTTCATCATATTCATTAACGAATTGATGGAATTAATTATTCGCACTTCTATTCGCAAGGACTAGCTTAAAAGTATTTTTACTTAGAAGTGAAGATAGTTCAAAAGCTATCATCAAGATATGACATAACAGTTTTGAAATCAATCAATTCGGAGATGTAATTTTTTTTCTGATATGGCCAAAATTAGCCTTAAATCGGAATGTATTATGAACATTAAAGTGTGGTGATAGAAAAAATAAAGTGGCCAAGTGCGAGTTGGACTCGCCCATGAAGGGTTCCGTTGCAGCAAGTAACATTATATACATAGTACACATAGTTCTTGTACTTCGTTGTAACTTTGATCGAAGTTTCAATAATAGTGTATTTATGACGTACTAAAAAAAAACTACTCATCAGATCGAGTTCAAACTAATTTTCGTTGGTAGTTTACATGGTAATGTACATCATATATTTTTTTTAGATTTTTAATTCTCTTACTTTAGAAGTTAGAGGGGGGGGGACACACATTTTACCACTTTGGAAGTGTCTCTCGCGCAAATTATTCAGTGTAGACGAAAATGATTTCAGAAACCTCAACATCATTTTTGAAGCCCTATCGATAGACACCCCACACGTGTAGGTTTGATGAAAAAAAAAATTTTGAATTTCAGTTCTCAGTATGGGGGCCAACCCTAATTTTTCTTTTTTTAAAATTTTTCTGTTGAAATCTTAATGCGGTTCACAGAATACATCTACTTACCAAGTTTCAACAGTGTAGTTCTCATAGTTTCGGCAAAAAGTGGCTGTGACATACGGACGGACAGACAGACAGACAGACAGTCAGACAGACATGACGAATCTATAAGGGTTCCGTTTTTACGTTTTACGGAACCCTAAAAATGTAATAACCAACGCCAATTACAAGGATAGGGATCCTTATAATTGGCGGATTTCACGAAATAGTCTTTTAGGTATGAAGTTGAACATAATAGATTGCCATACTAAAACAAAACGTACAGTCATATAACAACAAAAGTCCTCATAGAGGAGAAGAAACCTATTGGTCGTTACATTTTATTACCAGAATGACAGACAGGTATTATATTAAAAGTTATTAAGGTCAGCAAGATATTATCATATCAGGTATAACAGCCAATTTACGAGTTTATTCCATTTATATCTGCAGTTTTGGCGTATTTATTGCACATCCGCGACAGCAGATTCTTGAAGAAGTAGACATCTGAAGAGAGAAGATATTAGAAATGTAAATATGTGAAATGAAAATCTATAACGATTAATATCCAAAACTTTCCCGATCTTTTTTAGGGGTTTGTACCCAAAAGGTACGTCCGTCCGTCTGTCACCAGGCTGTATCTCAAGAACGGTGATAGTTAGACAGTTGACATTTTCACAGATGATGTATTTCTATTGCCGCTATAACAACAAATACTAATCTTAATATATATAAATCTCCTGTCATGATGTGTGTCCGCGATGGATTCCTAAACTACTTAACCGATTTTAAATTAAATTGGCACACCGTGAGCAGTCTGGTCCAACTTGAGAGATAGGATAGCTTTTTTTTTCGATTAATAGTCTTTAAATGACAATATCCGAGCGAAGCCGGAATGGGCCGCTAGTAATAATATAAAATTAACATTTAAGGCGAGCTCCCATACAAAAAACGTGATTTTTACCGTTTCTTGCTCGATTAGTCCGTCCCAAGCAAACTAGATGGCGCCACTAGAAGACTAAAACACGGTATCAAATTCGTCGTTACAACTTACAACCATAAGGTAAAATCAAAATATTAATAAAGCTTTTCGGATGAATGTCTGTCTGCGGAAACTGCGATAGTCTACTAGTATGTAGGTATATGGAATTCGGAATAAAGCTAAAAAGGTTTTCGCCGTTTATTTGCTAATGGTACGGAACCCTTCGTGCGGGAGTCCCACTCCCACTTGCCCACTTTTTTCTTCTCAGGGATAGTGAAAAAGTCAGCGCTTACAGTGAACATGAGATACAAGAAGCTTTGTTATGTTTGTTATGTTTACATTAAGAATAAAACAGCTAGACAGCCGGATGATGGTAAGCGCCGAGTATAAGTACATTTTTTTTTTTAATCAGTTTTTTTTTTGGGGCTTTTATGACTAATCACATGACGGTCCCATGTATAAGTACATGCGACACAAAGTTGTCATCGACACGTTGTTGGCCCAGGGAGATACTTGAATATATTTTTCAGTACCCCATACTAAGCCCTTGTGGTCAAACTTTAAAAGGAACATTTTAAATATTCAGGTTGGGCATAGGTTCATTACCTGTCGCTATATGTAATATCATAATCTTTTTTTACATCAAGAATATTTATACGTGCTTATTTTGATAGAGATTTTATGCCGTCTTTGTGTACTCTACGAAATACAATAGTGCTTAGTACTGCGCGCAATAGTGACCTTATGGCTTATGGATCAAAATTTAGTCGATAATGCATCATAATTCTATATCTAGTGTCTTCATATGTGTTTAGATTCCTCGGCGCGGGCGCATTACTGAGTGCATGCGCGCAATGTCACCTCAACCTTGACGAGTTAGGTTACCTTCAGACCGATGACCGCACAGTTTTATGGATTACTCCTCTTTAAAATAATTATGAATTATAACGTTACATTATAATTACTAAAGGTGCATGAACGTCAATGTCAAACGAACAGCTGTTCGCACCAATGTATTTTTAGGGCTCTCTTATGAAACGGAACCCATTTTATTTTGCGGTTGTAAGATTTACTGCGTCCGGCTTGGAAAGTTGTGGTACTTACTTCCCTTTTTTAAATTATTCTACTACCTATGATGTGTAAACACTAGTTTTTTACCACACCCCCAACCATACCAAGCACACACATAACATAAAACACACATCCACATAGCTTCGCGTTGGAAAACCAATTCATCTGATTTTTGAGCGACGGTGTTCCGGAGAGCTGACCACAAAAATACTTACAAAAATATCTACATACTATGACCTTGACTAGCCCTTTTCGGTAATTATATTTTCTTTGAGGTAATGTGCTTCTTTTCGGAATGAAAATAGGCTAGTTTCATGTGATATTCCAGACTAAAATTAATTGCATTTCAAATTACAAGCCGATCAATGTTTTCAGTTTTGTAAGGAAAGTATGTATACTTGGCAAAAAGACAATCGCCGTATTTTTTTAAAACTGTGATAGAAATGTTTATCCTGTAATAAGTAATTTGTAATAATATTAGAATAGAATTTTATGTGCACGAAATTTTAATTAATAAAAAATACACAGTGCACAGGATTTAGTGTGACCACTAAGTATAATAATAGGTCTAATAGAAATAAAAGGTCATCTGAGAAAAGACACCATAAATCCCTTAAAAAAATCTGGAAATAATCACGTTTATAATATCAGTAGGAAGGATTAGTTGAGAAAGAAATTAATTTGAATACTTAACTAGCAACTATGTGTTTTATATGAATAAATTTGATTATATTTAGAAATTGTTTGACGAGATAAGATGTCATTATATCCAATTTAAAACATCGCCTCATGCATAAAAATCTCTTAAAATATAATTGCAATGCTCTTCACTAATTCGTTTCGTTTGTAAAGTCAAGGCCGGGCACGAGTGATTCGTCTCTCGGTACGTTCCAGTTTTAAAACCACACGCTTACGATCACTGCTTTTGGTGTTGCACAAACAGAGTGAGTATAGGTATAGTTCTACGCTCGTCGCATTCTAGATCATTGGTTTACGCTTAGGCGAACGCAACTAAGACAAATAGATATTTAGTTTTGATGTTCCCACAAATTAGAAAAGTTTATTGAATTTGACTTAGTGTATCCGCCAGATTTCAAGCATTTACTTTTTACTTTATATTTACTTCAAGGCTTACGCGAGCCTCAAAAACCTACTAAATAAAAAAGTCGAACTTCATACGTTTGTGACATCAAAGAAAAAATAGCGTAAAAGGTCTATGGATCACCGGTGGGAACCAAGTTCATACTTGGCTATAATTAGGTATAGCAAAAAGTGTCGGAAAATAGTCATTACTTTTTTTCGTTCTAGCTTCCATCCGCTCAAAGCGTGTACGAAGAGGTTCCAAAAATTAAGCATGAACACATATAAGCAGGTTTTGCTATACGGCGCTGCGGTTAATGTGGACATTGCTCGCCCCACCAAATACCAAGTACAACAGCAACACGGAATCACATGTGATAATAAACGTGTGATTTTAAAAATCAAGCGCCCGGTTGCTATCTGCTACTGTGTAGACTGAAGCTATTAAAAAGAGCGTTAAAAGCAGTTTTATTACTTTTTGATTCATATCCGATCGAGTGCGGCTGCCGGTGAATGTTGCTTTACATTTGGTGCTCAATTACAGCCTGGTTAGAATATTCCTTGGGGTATTTCGGGATTATTGTATGATATGCAGCATTTTTGTGACTATTTTACTATTATTTCATTGTTGGGTTATTTGACTATGTTTTTATTATATTTTAACGTTTTGGTTTTCAATTGGGTTGTCTTTTTTACCTGTTTTTTTTTACTTGGTTACCTTTTTTTTAATGTATGTTACGCGATAGCTCCGTAGCAATTGTAAATTAAAATTGATGATTTTTTTTGGTAGACATACTACTACAGAAGTCCCGTATAAATTTTGTCGAAATCGGTACAGCAGTAGGTACCTATTTGAAATATCAACAAAATCTAAAATTTGCATACGTTCATGATATAATCGCTTACTCCGAAATTCATTGTCTCATTGAAACAGTCTGTTTAGTTGTTTTTACAAAGTTTATGAAATTTAGTCGGGTGTAGTGTCTGAGTATTTAATTTTGAATAGAAGTCAGTATTTGTATTTCGGAGAAAATTTAATTATTCGCAGTTTAATTTTAAGTCTAAAATTTCACTGAGATACGTGACAAAGTTTTGACTCATTTGTTTTGAATTATTCGAAAACAAATATTTTGTAATTATTCTTTTTGACGTAGAAAAATAAAAAAAATGATTTTTTTGCTACTTAGCATATGCTTATTTCCAAAAACACAGGTTTAATATCCAATTTAGGTAAATATTTTTGTATATCTGTAACATTTTTCTGATCTTATTAAACATACAAAGATTTACCTATCTAAATACGTAAATACATATATTTAGTTTTCCAAACTGAACGCTTTAATATTTAAATGACTGAAAGATAAAATTGTATTAGGATAAATATTTTAACTTCAAATACAATAAAATGAAAAGTTTTGTTGATAAAAGCTCTGCCATTCTAAAAAAAAGGAATGTTAATATCTATTCTTTGATTTGGAATCCTTGATAAAATCTATAATCCAATTCAATATACCTACCTATTATATTTCTAACATTTGTTCATTTTAGTATCCGTAGATGTATTTTAAAAAAGGTTTATCCTGTGTTTTATAGACTTCTAATTTGATAATGTTAGTTAAATCATTCTTTGTCAATATTTACCCCGTCGGAAAACACATCAAAATATAATGAAACGGTTTTCCTATTTCTCTGTTGAAAAGACTCTATTTACCGGTATAGGTATAAATGCTATACTACATTTGTGTTACAATTAAGGAATTACCCTTTTAGACCCATGTTTGCCAAACTAAAGCTAAGTTTAATAGGAAAACCCGGTTTCGTGTCAAAATCCATAGGGTAGTGAGTTGTCCTGAACTCGGTTCGGCTTTAGTTCGAAAAAACTGTAAGGTCTACCTACCGCTTAAGGGCGTACCCCGAGAAAATGACCTTGAGTATTTCTTACCTTATCGCACACCGCAAGAAAGAGCAAGAGAGAAACAGTAGGATCTGTCGCTGTTTTACGCTCAAATTTTAGAATACACTCTTTATAAAATCAGATTTTGGTATTTAAAAAAAAAAACTACCAAAATGTTCGTGATGGAATTGTCTATCCGATGGTGTAAGTACAAAATCAAAATAATGGCGGTTTTTCGAGGAGATGCACGATAACTACAATTTTTTTTTTCATGGTTTCGTTGTGAGGCGATTATTTAAGCAATAAGTCCATTAACAAAAAAATAAAACTACCATTTTGAAGCCAAGAAGTCCTAGAAATTTAATGTATTTTTTACCAGTTGATATATGTTTTGGCTAATGAGTAGATAGCTCTGAAAACTGGACAAAAAACTCGTTTTGCTGGGGGACGCACCTTAACAAAAACGGTCTAAGCTTTTATATTGGGATATTGTTCTCTCTATATTTTCGCTGGACATTATAGAATAAGCAATAGTAAACCCATAGGTAACCGATTTAGTCAGGCGATCGATTGTCGGATCTAAAAAGTGATTTTTTTATGTAACAGCAATTTAGTGAATTCTAGTTAAAACTGCGAAGTCGTTTCAAACGATTTGCTGCCTATTACGATCACTTATCGAAATGTTCCGTATAATGTGGACAATTAACATGACGTTAGGAATGCATGATCTTCGCTCATGAAACATGCAGCGTACCACCGCCCCGCGCCATTTGCATGTCGTTAATGTCATAAGAAGATAAATCGGATGCGTTATCTCCTATGCTAATGACTGGTATTATGTAATCTGTGAGCTACGTCCCTTATCATGCTAAGTGTGTGAGTATGTGTGTTGATTTATTTTTGTCAAATACTGTGCGGTCTGTTCTTAGCAACCCAGTTTCATTCCTTTTGGCTGATCAATTGTTACCTGGTCAATGGAGTAAATAATCGCATCTATCTGTTCGAATAAGCTGTGAGCACGTTAAACTGGAAATTATTTTTTGTTACGTTAAATCTTTTTCATTCTAGATAACATGCCAAATACATTTGTACTCTTTTTTCATTTTGTACGTCATTTCTAGGAACTGGTTTTTACCCTGAAATAATTTAAATTTGAATTTAGTTTTGAAAACAAATTGACCATTTCAAATCATAGCAATCTATTTCAGACAGGATGCGGCAAGACAACAATGACCAAATGACGCACTTGGACAAAAAAACGTAAAAGATTTTCCAGATCGAACTCAGAGATTATTCAATAGTTACTAAGCGCCATTGCCGCATCCGTAAGCTCACTTTTATTTTTAGTTTCGTTTACAGATTGCAGTGTATGCAAATAATCGTTCAAAGTACCAAGAAATCGTTCGAATAGGGTCTATTCTAAAAGCACAATGTATAATTAGATAGCATTTTAAAATATTTGTCTTTCTTCCTAAAGGTTAACAAAGTCATAGATATACGATTGCATTAACAGTTTTCTAATTTTGAAGTAAACTCCTAGATAATAACCTAATTTATCCTAATCAGTCCTAATCACCTATTAGTACGAGTATTATGTGATTATTCTATTATGATCTAATAATATCTCCGGGTGACAAGAATAATGCAGTGCTGGGCAGTAATTTTTACTCTTCATGTTCATGGTACTGTGCTGCTATGCCTAATGCTTCAACAAGCTTATTGCGTATCATCAGGCGCATGTTTTGCTCGTCCCATCTCTCTGTCTTTAAAAACGCGTTATGGTTGTGTGAGTTCCGATGTAAGTTAGTGTATATCGTATCGTAGTACTATGTAGGTACTTATTTTAAATACCTAATTTGTTTAAATTTCCTGAATTTGTTCAATTAAAATTGGTTTTACTATTTTTTTATGTTCATTGTTCCATCTCTCCTGATAGTAAGCGATCATGTTAACTACATGTAGTACAAATAGTGATAATAAATAAGGGGGCGTCCATAAATTACGTGAGGTCTTTTTTTTAATTTTCTGTCCCTCCCTCCCCCTCTGGTGAGATGTCGTGAGATTTTATTCAACCCTCTCCCCCATCCTCCAATCTCACGTGAGATTTTTCAAGATGAGGGTTTCTTACGTAAACACGTTAGATTGTTTTATTCTTTGTGTTTTATTTGAGTATTCATTTATTTTTTTGTTTCTCGACCTACAAAATGGGTTTCAAAGTCTGAACATAATTATGAAACAAATAAAAATACTCAATAATAAGTTTATTTTGATGCCTGAGATATAGGAGATATATCAATGAGTACATTGTCGTTTACAGACACATAAAATATGGTTTCGTTGTTCAGTAATGTTTTTTTTGTGTGACGTCGCGATTATTACGATTCGTTCGTATTACGATTACGTTTACGATTAAATCTTAGGCATGTACAATCTGGATTAAATGGACCAAAATAGTATTTTTTTTTGTTTCAAGGAAAATAAATTGCGTGATATTTGCCGAGACCCCTCCTCTCTCCAACGTAAGATTAGATGAGATTTGACTCGACCCCCTCCCCCCCTTAAACACCTCACGTAATTTATGGACGCCCCCTAAAATATTTAGCCTACTTTTATTGACTTTTGAACTTTGAAAGTTATCCACTGAAATATATTCGCATTTATTTCTTTGCCACGGAAACAAAAGTTGATTAAAAGTTTTAACTAAATTCCATCGATGATATAAGCACAATAAAAGTATTTCCTCAGTTTCCTGTTACCCAATTCCAGTTTTCAGCTAAAATTCACAAATGAAGGTAAAGCGCGCGCGATGTTTACCCCATTTTAATAACTCCAATAAATTTTTCCAATTTAAGTTTGTTCATATCAAACGTTTTAACTTTTATATGGGTAAATGACGTTGGAATAAAATCGGGATGTGCTATAAAAATTTACACGGAACAAGTATAAAACCGTGCGAGTATTACCCCGGAATCTCAGGTAAAATAAAAAGAGTTGCCATATTTCCCGTGATTCCAACTTGTTATGATCATGCATGAACTCCAGCGATCCATTGATTGTGCAACTTTTAAATCACACTCGTGTAACTCTAGAAATTCTCTTAGGAACTGTAATGACTAGCTAGTTATATGTTAGTTAAATGGCAAGGAAAAATTTTAAAACTTCGAACTGTCGTAAACTTTGTTTAGGTATTTTAGTTGTCTTTGAAGGAAGGGTAAGGATAATTCTAGAAGGGACCTTTTGTATCAAGGTATGTTCGTCATCTTCAACTGTTCTGTCAAAGGTCAAAACTGAGCTTATCTACCGTCTTTGTAGATTTGTTTTGACCAATTATTATTTACAAAATCAATTCGCTTCTGAAACAAAACTGAAACTTACTCTACTGTCTTAATCTCTATCTTAATTTTTGGAAAATAATTAGTTAGATAATGTTAACTTTGTGTTTTTTAGAAAAAAATCTACTAATAATAATCTAATATCTAATAATACCGTAACGCCATGCAGAACAAACGTGAGGTTGAGGACTCAACGGTTCGCCGGTCCAGGACGAAATTAAAAATTAAGATTTTACTAATTTTATAAACTAGCAGTGCACCAATATATAACCCACGTAGTTCCCGATCCCTTTATTTTACCAAGATGAAAATATCCTATGTGTTATTCCAGACCAGTATCTATGTATGTACCAAATTTCATCTAAATCCGTTCAGTAGTTTTTGCATGAAAGAGTAACAAACATTCATCCATACATTCTTACAAACTTTCGCGTTTTCAATATTAGTAGGATAGGATGCGAAACTTTGGATTTTTTAATGTTTGTTGCGCAATCATGTCGGATCGTATGAACGGATCGACTTGAAATTTGAAACATATATTATGATCTAGAGTAGCATATACTTTAAATAGTCCTTTATCACAGGAAATTAACGGGAACTACGCAGGTAAAACCGCGGGGCTTTACTAGTTTATACAAGTGCAATCAACTTTGAACGCACATCGATATGCTCCAACGCAATCCAAGTCGCGCTAAGTACGACTCGCATTTAGCGTTTTCTTTCTTAAACTTTAGTCAGTTTTCTTTTTGTAGTTCGTCGAAAGTTTGCCTTCCTGTAACATTTTACCGTGGAACAGTTTCCACGGGGCGATCACATCGAGTTAATAAGTTCCCGTTTCGATGGCTCCGGCGTTTTAAACTTTTAGGATATGAGATAACAAGCTAAGAAAGGGAGACGCCGATTTGGCTAAGTCCACTTTAAAATCGGAGCGGATTACGTTGTTTCCTAACGGGGAATGGAATATCTTTCCAAGAAAAGTTTCGCAACATATTAGTTCGGGATCGAAATTCGGAACACGAAAAAGATGTCAGAAATTGCTATTGGAATCAGTAAGTCTTGTTAAGTTACTTTTTTTATTTGATTTGAAAAGTTATTACACCTCCACAGGATTGTGTACTTAAATTGACTAATGTTCTAAAGTATTAATTTGTACTTACGAATTATTATTAGAAAAAATTAAACCTAAAATAACATGTGACTGATAGGTACCTACATAATATCGTTTAGAAACGCGCAAAAAAGGCGGTCACCTCTCGTATGTACCGATCTGATTTAAATAAAATAGCATTTTTGGGTATCGTAAATCACATAGAAGGCCATTTTTTTAGGGAACTCAACTGTCTCACTACTGAACTAAGGCTCCCGTGATCTCTGCACTTTATCTGAATGTTTATAGCATAGCTATCTAATTAACAGATACTGGGAAAGCTATGGGTCACAACTAGTCATAAGCAAGGGTGAAGTTCAATGCAACAAATATCGAATTATTATTTTTGATTGTACGTCAAAATTTCTTGCAGTTATCGTGAATAATTCCTTGGGCACGCCGACATCCTTATACCGCAGTCGGCAGTGGATGAATGAGTCTAAAATCGGTTGCCATGGAAACCGAACTCGTTTACCGAAGCCCCGTCTCTTTCCAATTAGACACCGAAAACAGAGACAGATGCACGAAACTGGGTAGCAAAAGTGGTATCCATTGCTATTAGACCCCTTTTACTTCATTCTGACAAGTCAATTAAGTAAATTGCCATGTCTTGTTGGTTGGTGGCAAATGAAAGGATAACAAGATGTAGCTTTTTAAATGAATTAAATTATTATGAAAAGTTGACGCTGGAATGTAAAAACGTGCAAATATTCTCTTTAGATGGACCAGCCAGGAAAATCCTTTGTAAAAGGAAATGTTGTTATGATTATTTTAGGTATTAATACTGATACGAATACCTACGTATTAAGTATTGTAATTACTATTCAGGATGTCAGTTTTCCTTGAACGGAACGGTCTAAAAAGGCAGTTAGAAGGTCGTCATCTAAAGGGAATCAGAAAAAAATAGACCAAACTTAATCATTTTAAATGTAGGTTAACCAATTGAAATACACACAAGTTTGGGACTTTTGTGTACATACATATATGTAGTTCAATAATGGTATTTATTAAGCTAAGCTTAATATAAAATTACTATTAAAAAAATCCTACTACAAGCTGAACGCACAGTAGAATTTCGAACTATGTATGTAGTTAAAATTGATGTGTTAGTTGTAGTGTTATTGAATATATGACAATGACCCTTTGTATGACAGTTAAACTAATTTGTATGTAATCAAAATGAAAACATTAACAACATCTATGTGACATATAATTTTAATGTAATAAAAAGATTAGTGAAAGGACTGTAACGTAATCCTCATGGTGAAGTTTATTATTCGGAAATGGAGCATATTACGTAAGCAACGTGATTTTATTCCCTCTTCAAAATGTATCAGATGCCTCTCAAAATAAATGTTTCAAGGAAACCGAATATTTTATGCAGATATAAAATTTCCTCCCTCGATAGTTCCATTCTCGCTTTCCTCGACATTGGCTTTGACAGTATTACCATGATTTCTACACGTTTCACGAAACATTGATTTCATTAAAGCTTCTTCTATAAGGATTCTAGAGATATAACTTGGTATTATTTCATTACGAAGCTGACAACTTTTACCAACTTTTTACAAGGCTAAGTATAAAACAGAGTAAGCCTAATTTATTCAGAAGATTATCGATGACAAAGTTTCCCCCAAATTGGGCCACTTACTGAACTCGGTTGGTAAGTTTGAGGCGGCGCCGAGACGGCTGTAACGCCTTTATATTTTTTTCCGTTGCACAACTCGTCCTACCTAATAGTTTTCACCTATTACCGTCCGAAGGAAATTTATCACTGAAACTGTTGATTTATCTGCGAACGCACCGGATTAACTACCCCTAAGTTGGCGATAGTTAAGACTACTATCTCTGGTGTTTCAGGGCGAAAGCTCTTTCCTTTTATCTAAATTGGTCCGCTACCAATAAAGATCCGTCGACTGCCGTCGTAAAGCATCCGCCCCATACGCTTCATTATGGGGCAAACTTTCAGATATGATGGAACCATTTTATTGTCCACCGATGTCGCGAGATCTCTATCGGTAATGGGATTTGGTGTCGTGGTTGCGGACACCGGTTTCGAAGAGTTAAAATGTCTGTCGCGTTGCGAACTGCAACAACATTGTATGGCCGGTCCGTAAGCAATAGAATTTTGCATAAAGTTTCGAACTTTGCAAGGAAGTTGATACGATTTTTTACCATCGAAATGTAGCGACGCGACGATGTTCGCGACTTTGCAATTGTGTAACAGTTAAAGTTAATGCTTTGCTTGCATTTTGCAATGTTAAATGTTTTATGTTAATTATTTTTCATCCCAGTTAAAAAAATATTGCACAGCTAACAACGCCCAGTGATTGTTCCCCCCGTTATTTAGTCCCTAGTTTTTTGTCCGCGACAAAAAAATAACAATTTTCATAATTATAGTATTAGTAGGAAGGTAAACATAAATTTCGCATTATATAATTACTATTAAGTAATACTAACTTTAAATAAAAATCATAAATGAAACCTTGTTGAAGTTTATTTTAAAAATAGTATTCCTACTCAGCAACGCACTTTTGAAACTAGTTTTAATTCATTTTATTTGAAAGGAAACTAATTTATTGTAAGTGCTAAGTTTGGAAAGACCATTCGACTCTCAACTACAAAACTTAGCCCTCCAATGACGGTGATGTAATCCCGCCATCTCTATAATCTATAGCATTTATATACAAAACTTCCAAGTTTTAGAAAATTTGTCTCGAAAAATCATTGCATTCATTTTTCAACTTTCATAATTATATCGGGAGAAATGTTTTATGGGTCATAATTTCTTTAAGTGTTTATCCTAAAATGGGAAAAAACATTCGAAACAATTTTACGGTGTGTTTTGTCATCGAACGCCGTAAAAGTTTACCGTAAAACCGCAAAAATCCGATTTGCGCCTAGCGAATAGTTGTTAATTCGATATTACGACCAAAATATCGTAATTTGGGTGGAGAATTTTAAGACTCCCACGTAAGTACTGTGCAAGTCAGCGAAGTACCTTTGGAGATAAAACTTTCGCAATTTGGCGTACTTTTACGTATTTTGTTCCAATTACCAGTTGAAAGAGAGCCAGGTCCTATAAATCAGAGTAACGTATACATATTCGTCAACATTGTAACTTGGCTACAGTTTTATATGGCAGAACTATGTCAATCTAAGTTTTAAGATTATCACTTCCGCGTTCGCCTATACTCGGGACGTACCTGCCGTTCTTTAGGGTTGATCAACTTTGTCGCGCACGATTTGACTGGCCTCGTGGCTTAGTTGGTAGTAGCTCTGCCTGCGAAGCCGAGGGTCGTGGGTTCGATTCCCACCCAGTGCAAATATTTGTGTGATGAATTCAAATGTTTGCACTGTGTCTGGGTGTTTCTATGTATAATAAGTATCTATTTAAAACTATATAAGTATTATATCAGCGATCTGGCCGCCATCATACAAGCTTTGCTTAGTTTGGGGTCAGATGGTGTTGTGTATGAATTGTCCACCAATATTTATTTATTTATTTATTTATTTATTTATTTAAAACTTAATAATAAACCTGGATTTTATTATATGTACGGTGACAATTAATAATAATAATTAACTACGTAAAGCATCCATATTGCTGAACATGGATTAGCACAGAATCGAATAGAATATTTAAAAAAAACTTGTATGTCCAGTGACTGAAACTGAAAGTGAATAATATTATGAAAATAGTTAATGTATTTTAGCCGTTATAATTTAAGAGTATTAAGCTGACAATTATAGCTAGTGAGCATTTACATTATTTAATGCATCCCATCTAAACCCCCAAACGTTGTTCTGCCATTTCAATTGGCATCCGAATGAAATGTCCAACTTACGTGACACTTCATATAAATGACTTCACGTCAATGAACGAACGACGCGACGGTTGAATTATTTAGACATTTTTCGTACAAAAATTATAAAATCGAGATTAAAAAATAAAGCTATATTGTAGGACTAGCGGCCTACTCCGGCTGCGCTCGGATATTATCATTAGACTATTAATCGAAATAAAAACTATGCTATCTCTCAAGTTGAACCAGACTGCTCACGGTGTGCCAATTATTTTTTAAAATCGGTTAAGCAGTTTAGGAATCCATCGCGGACAAACATCGTGACAGGAGATTTATATATATTAAGAAGATGGTAAAAATTACTATGTGCTCTCATACCGGCCATATACATACAAACACTAATTTATATATATAATATCGTAATATTAGGTTATATATAAAGTTGTATATCCAAACCAATAAATGATCTCTTTAAAGAGGCAGATTTGCAGGTCTTTACTAAAATTTTAATATACGATAACAAATTACGCCAAAACTCAGAAATGTTAAACAGGTGTAACAAAAAAGCTGAAAAAGCAATGGTAACGAAATATAATTGTACTCGAAATTTTATTTAGATAATGTAATGTTATTTTTAAAAATTTCGTACAAACAAAAAATACGAAAATAGTGGGCGTTGTTTTATTACGGTATAACGCCGTGTAGTACTGTATTACTTTACTATAAAACAAACAATTTGAGTCACTTCATAAATTAACATTGTTTCTGCTTAATTTTGGCTATCTATTATTTATTCCCCAGGACAAATATGTTTCTGATGTAACATATACTGTCATAAGCTTTTTACGTCACAAAATCTTATCTCTTTCGGCGTATTCCACTCCACTTTTTCCGTGATAAATACATTTCTTTATCTAACACAGTTTAGAAGTAACATTTTCTACTCGATAAACTTGGAAAATGACTAGTGTTCACAAAAGTGAAAATAATTTAATATAACAAATTATAATAAATTCATGAAGTTCGCGCAACGTCGCGATTTATAATCGCTTGCAGTGGTGTCGGTCGCTTCCGACAACCCTGTGTAAGGACGCCGCTCCACTTCAAAGCTATATTTCCTGTCTTATCTTTTCCTTAATATACAGAGTATAAATACTCGTGGTTAATTTTTGTAGCCACAAATAAATCTAAGCTATGTCGGTAGTGGTGACAACATTCTGACCATAAGAACTTCCTGTTGCGGTGATGTAATTCATAATCCATAACTACGCCATGGAAACTATATATTATAAAATTATAATTAGCAATAGGACAGCATTTACTAGGAACTAAAGATAGCAGTCATTTATGTAACAAATACAATGTGAACACAATGGTCACATCGGTTAGTAAGTACAAATATTTTTTACAGAAAAAACTAAAATGCCAAGAATCCTTTAATTTTGTACTCGGTCACAAAGCTATTGGCCTTGGTACTACGACTTATTTTTTACTGTTTTGAATAAAGGCTGACATGTATTTAATTAAATTTATCTAATATCGACAATTAGGTAAAGAACAAAAACCACAGCTTTTTATACCTTTATTCGCGAATATAAATTAACTAGGAAAACCCTTAAACCCTCAAAAAAAAAATCCATTGATTAGAAGTAAGAGTCCTTGCATCTATTTACCAATAAATAAATGTTAGGGGAACATTCCACAACATAGTGTGATAAAAATACTAATGTAAATATACTCGTATATGGATAGTATTATGTAGGTACAATTGTTGACTCATATAACGATACGTCGTGAATTTCTACACGAGCCAGTAATGAGAGTCAGGTACTGTATATTACACGCAAAAATGTACTACGTAATAAGTAAGTCTAAGTAAAACACGTGTCGACTGGTAAACATACAATTAATTGATTATGATAGCACTTATAGCATAACTAATTGTGCTCTGCAGTTTTCTCCTTATTTTAAAGGTTTATTATAACCTATATATTCGAAAATTAATTTTCATTTTGATGTTATTGTGTTTGGTTTTGAGTCAACATCCCTAAAAAGCTCAACATTATAAATATATAAATATTTGATACAAACTATTTTAGGGACTATCGCTTAATTTTCTTGTTTAAACATAAACCGTCGCAGACAGACAATAGTTATATAGGTTATTGCATTATAAATGTTATGCAACAAATGCAAACAACCTCATAACCTTATTGAGGATACAAGTGTTCCAATAAAATAGATAATATAATTTTATTATTAGTATGTCATAATTATATGCGACATTAATGCGCCTAATCTGTCTATATGTACCTAAGAATTCCAAATATAGCAAATTTTAATAATTACAAAACAATATAATGTACGTTGACCTCTATTTTACTCAACTGATGTTAACATTTCGAGAAATATGTCAGTTTAAGAACTGATCTTATTACAGTTCAGCCAAATTATATGCATGGATATAATAATAATAATAATAAGTACCACATGACGAGAACCTCGTGAAAGCTGAGAAGTACAAGCTGAGCAGGTACCTTGACTTGGCTCATGAGGTTACCGCCATGTGAGATGTTGATTCGACGATCATAGTCCCAATAGACGTGTCGGCAAACGGCCTTATAGCGAAAAGTCTCGACCAACATCTTAAGAGACTTTCGCTTGACGGTTGGATCAAGGGTCAGATCCAGAAGACTTATGGAACAAGGGTCAGATGACAGAAGTCATCCTCGACACAGCGCGGATCGTCAGGAGGTTCCTCATTCTGCAGCTCTAACCACCGGTAGCTTGGGCCCTGCCCCGCAGCTGGCGGCACCCTAGTTTTTAAGTTTTTTATAGCGTTTATATTTTATTAATATCTATTGTAACTCAGAGACTAATATAATGAATAAATAAGTGAATAATAATAAATAAATATTGGTGGACAATTCACACACAACACTATTTAACCCCAAACTAAGCAAAGCTTGTAATATGGCGGCCAAATAGCTGATGTAATACTTATATATGTAGTTGTAAATACATTCTTATCATACATAAAAACATCCAGACACAGTACAAATATTTGAATTCATCACACAAATATTTGCACTGGGGGGAATCGAACCCACGACCCTCGGCTTCGCAGGTACGTTGATGGAGAATGAGGCTGCAAACACTTTTAATGTATAAGCAAGCCCAAAATACAGTAGAATAAGAGAAATAGTGCAGCAGATCTGTTCACGGGTAAACTTTACGAGTTCGTCAACTTAGGGGACTTGTTCGATGATTTAATTATGGTTAAAATCCCGTAATTGATAGTGGTGCAGTGAATAACCGCAGGTAGCTTAAAACAATGTTTGAATAACAGAAATATCATGGCATGCATATGAAGATCTAACCAAGAAGAATGTGCAGTATTGGAAACAATGTAAATATAAAGTGATCCCTAACAGTCTCGAGCAGAGTATGGCAGTAGGCGGGAAAAAACCACGCGGGCGCTTACCTACCCATTGGTCAGACCGAGTACAGACGCTCATGGGCTTATCAATAGCCGAATCTTTGAATACCCGAAGATAAAAGAACGTGGAAGAGAGAAGAGGGTGATCAATACTTCAAACTAAACACGACCTTCAGCAATGAAGATAACGACTAAGAAAAATATTAAAGTGAGGTTAGGAGTGAAAGTTCGTTGCAGCTCATCGCTGTCACTGGTTCGCGGACCCAAACGAATGGCGTCTCGAAGGCGCGCGCTCCCCACGCTTCTACCGAAAAAAGTTGCAAGTTCCCGGACGGCGCCGCCGAACATTCAAATTTATCGATTCCCCTCGCGGCTCATTACGACATCCCTCAAAACTTACCAACTTAGCCCTTTAAGAACCTCACTATTGCCACATTACTTTTTATTCCACCGAAGGCCGTTTTTTCAACACTTATTATTGTCTGTTAAACTTTAAGTGCTCGGCGGCTAACTTTCTTGATTTACGACAGACACTTCGGAAGTGTTTTATCGAGCATAAACGTTACATCGCTACTTGTCAGATTGAAGGTCGGAATGTTACGATCGACATCAGTGGGTCAGTGTTTTATTGAGTAGTACGATATAGGCGGTCCTCGCTTCATATTCCCGGCTGCAAATATATTGGCACTTGTATCTGCAAGTTTTATGGTCAGTCGATGTAGGGCAATGAGTGTTAGTCACAAACCAGACGTATTTCGCGATTAGTTTTCTTTATCATTGTCTGGGATTTTTTGTACCTGATAATGAATAGTGAGTTATGCGTTACGCGTCGTATATTGTTTCGTCATCTGTTGTCTTCAAAAGCTGAAGAATCATGTGACGCTGATACGAACGAGTTCCGATTGACAAAGGGTTTCTCTTACAAATAACAATTAGTCGTAGGAGCTAGTTGAGTTATGGGTTTGCGATTTGAATTCCGTTATATCCGTAGCACATCAAGATTTAAAAAAAATATCAATAATAAATTAATAACATTATCTTATGATGTATTTTCAAATTCAATTTGCATTTACTGTATTGTACATGTTTTGTTTTAAAATTATAAAATACATAATGCCACTTTAAAAACTTTGAGAAGTAAACTTGTACAAATTACGTTTTAAAACTCCACATTAATAATAAAAAATGACTACAGTGTAAATTATTAAATAAATAAATAAAATATTTATTAAATAAAAATTGTTAAATATTTGAAAA
This sequence comes from Ectropis crepuscularia, assembly GCA_963693475.1. Lineage (NCBI taxonomy): Eukaryota > Metazoa > Arthropoda > Insecta > Lepidoptera > Geometridae > Ectropis > Ectropis crepuscularia. The sequence goes on from OY856346.1 coordinate 13,649,597, forward strand.
CACTGTTACGGGGACAATATTAAAAGAATTGTTTTTGTCTTATTTATGATATTTAAGATATGAATCGATACGGCTGGTTTATTTAATTATTTTTTTTACATTAGAAACTGTGAAATACTAATGCATAAAATGAAACTAAAGTCTGAATTAAATTAGTAGAAATATCTATACATATATTTAAATTAAGTTTTGAGGCTTAGGTAGAAGTTTTAAAATATTTGTAATAGTGTGTAAAAGTTGTATAATTCCATTTGGATGAAACAAACCAAACTATAATGGATTCAGTAACTTAACTAACTGAGGTCTGATATTTTATTTACTCGTCTTACTTAAATTTCTGCCCTACACTTTACATGACAAGTCACCCACCCCGACTTTCATTACAGTTACGTAAATCAAATGCAAGCACACAACATAAAAAATGATGTGATTCTTCACGACAACTTCCAGTAAAGCCTCTCTTGCATGTGTAAGTTCAATGACTGCTTCCCTCTCACATATAAAGTTATGCATCAATATCAGCCCTGGCTTGACAAGCGACAGTTTTCATGCAAGCACACTTCGTATAAATAGATATCTATTCCATGCAAAATTTCGGCTGTCGCTAAGGAAAGAGCTTAAAACTCACTATTTTTTCATTGACCTCGTAGCCAATTGACCCAATTCGGAATATCAGTTACGCACGCTACCGACTGCTGCTTAACCTGTGACGAGTCTGAATGGGTCGAGGTCTACATGTAGAGAATACGAAGAACAGTGATAAGTGTAATATATCTAGTGAAGGAAGGAGGTGCGTCGTCGAACAGTAGTTTCACATTTTCGCGTCTTCGCATCTGCGAGGGGGTGGGGGTGGCAGGAGGCAGAGGAGGGGGCAATGATCCATTAATCTGGCAGAAGCCCGTACGGCGCCAACGTCGTACCTGGGACGTCGCGCCGTACGGACGCCTACCTAACGACTACATTCAACATGTGGAGAATATGTATAAAATATTCGTAGTTAAATTTATAGGCTGTTGAAACGTTTGGCGAAAGCCCTTTGATGTTCCAAGTATATGGCTTCATTGAAAACATTATTTTTAGGGGCCGTTTGATGTAGTATTCGATAATGCCGTGGTACGTTCTACGGCGTAGATGTGTGGTGTGAGTATTTTCTCAGTACCGAAAACTTTTGTATTTAAAAAAAATACTTTTTTGTCAGTTAAGTGTTAATTTACTTGCAAAGTGATACACACCTGTAATCGCTATTATACTGTGAAATTATGAGATATTTACTGTGGTTGCGAGAAATATACCGATTCCCCGATATTTTTACGCACTTTCGTGCACCTCGAGTAAAATGACAAATGCAGTCGATACACATGGAAATTAAATACGAGTACATCATGAGTCCGTTGTCAAAATTATAGCTAATATTAGAAGACTATCTGCTTTTAGTAATATAGTGAACAACCGTGATATGCTAAAACATTATGACATCGATAACCGGTAGATACAAATCGCCTAAACAACTTACTCTTTTCTTTCTCGACACAGACCACGAGTCAACAAATTATTCCCTCTAATATCCTTTTATCTAGGTTAAGGCATCGCCACATAAAGTTCTGTGTGGACTTCATTGTAGAGCTCCCTACTGCTCTACTTTGTTACGATACGGGTAACGAGACTGTCTCTACACCGGATATAATTCCGGATAAGATTTTCCGCCTATTTATTGCTCTACCGTACACTTACATAGCAGTAAGATTTCTATCAACAACGGCGAATGAACGTATACGAGCGTGTTCATATAATAGAAGATTGAACAAAAGAGACTTTAAAAAGTGATTCGTCGATGATCGTTACTGAGAACTACAATGGAAATCGTTCTAAAAATTATGTTTCACACTTGTGAATTTAAAAAAACTATTTTTTTAGAATAATGGAAATTGTCTAATTTGTAACCTTATTTTAATCAACAGATCAGTTCAATAATTTATGTTTATTGTTATGTCATTGATTGAGTAAGGAGTTTTACATGTATCCATCTTTCACATTGTAACTTAAAGGCAGTTTCGATGAGTAAATGAATAAAATATGACCAAAAACTGATAAACTTTTCAAAATAATTCATCCAGATGCTAAAACGGGTGGGTACCACAGGACTCCCCATAGCATCACCATAATTTCGTATACATAAAGAACGCACCAAATCAAAACACATAGTTACTACATATATTCAAAGTGCTTCCTGTCACGCTAGCTCACTTTGATTTTCATTTCATTTAATTGCAACGGCGGATTCCCAGAGTAGCTTATAATAAATTTTACTTCCATGAGTAGCTCTGATGATCACAATTGTAGAGAAACATGTCATAATGTATAAATAACTGGCTTATTTATATCTTAATTTACTTATTGTGTATACATTCAGAAATGCATAAAGGATGTCGCAATCTTCTTAACATTTTGATTTTATTCATAAAAAGTTTGAAAATAAATGTCTATCAACTTTGTTTTATTTTTTATATGTAAATTGTTACCACTTAGTATCTGCTGTACTTTACTTATAGTCAGCAGTCAGCTAAATATTTTCCATTTTATGAATGAAAACAAATCAGTGTTTTAAAAAAAAGGTGTAGTTGATCTACTGTCACACTTTGTTGATGTCAATGCTCTACCTATCTATACTGCTTTCGTAGAGGCCAATGAATAGGTACTAAGGTTTTTGATGTCTGGTAAATGAAAGTAGTGTTACGCCGTAGACCTTCTACGAGAGTTCTTGAATAGGATGGACAAATACAGAAAGATTTACGACAAGATAATTTGTGATTGCTCCAAATAAATCGCGAATTTGTACAAAAAAATCAAATGGGTTTTTATTTTTTTTAACAAGTGTTTTACTGAATCGTTTGCCTGAAAACCCAAAGAAACAAGCTTCACTAATACTACCTGTTAAACAAAATGCTAGCTTATACAGAATAAAACGACCATGCTTCAACGAGAAACAGTTTCCTAAGAAAATCGTCTCACCCAGTTGTGACGGTGAAACGGTATGATAATTGTGGCAATTCACTCGGCAATTCGCTAAGTGGAATATTTTACTTATCCCCCTACCGCTCCTGAAGGCACGGAAACACACTGCTTGTGTATTGAGATGTATCGTCCACATTCATTATTGCGAACACCTCATCTGTTATCGGGAATCAAAGCTGACACTGCTAACTGGATATTGACAGTTTAAGTAAAGAAGTAGTTATTAAAAGTAAATCAATACCAAATTTATTATGAAGATGATTTACTTGATTTTATAATTATATTTTCTGTTAATTAGTTGTGTTTCCTGACCTAGAGGTATGCAGGCATGATAGTCTTACCAATATGTAACAATTAATAATTGTATTTTTTTATTGTTGTATTTTGGGCATTTTGACAAAATGATTAATTTTGACGATTACTCGTTAACGCTATACAATAAGTTAATGATACCTACATATAAGCCTCCATCATTTAGTTTCGTCATAGTGTGGTAAGTGATGTTTGACGTGTGTTTCATTGTGTTTTGTGTGTTTATTATGGTTTAAACAAAATCATTATTTGGTTAAAACTAGGCTAATTCCACAAATTTCTGTGTTAAGATGCAGCTTTATATCGTACTTGTTTTTTTTTCTGTGACATGTAGGACATATCATCATTTTTCTTAAATGTATGATGCTGTTTTGTTGCCCCGGCAATCCTTGTGTTTTTATTATTAAAAAGATTGACTAAATTTTATAATTAATTTGCAATTTGAAACTAATAAGATTCCAGAAAATCATACACATGCAAACTTATCGTTTTAAATTTTGTTGTAGGATATTACAGACTTAAAACATATCCTTTAAATTTATAGAATTCACTACAAATCTAAAACAATTTCAAAGACTTTTATCATTCTGTCATAGTCAGTTCACACTTCTTGAGAAGCAAAAGTTAAAAAGTCGATCCTGCACCATGCATCACAACACGGAAATAGTGGCGTCGCGCTTTCCCAAACCGTTCCCATATTTCAATCGAAAAATTGACACATCGCCTCGCACCAAACTTCGCCGAAACTTTAACCTGCCATATTTGGTTAAGGTACTCCGCTCGCATCCCCGAAACAGATATCGCCTTGACGAGTGAAAAGTTTTATTCACATAGATAGGTCATGCCCCGACCGGTGTGGAAGTTTTCACATAAATTGGCGGTCATTCCACGCGAATATGCTGACTGAGGGGGTAACAAATATGCCAACTTGGGTTGTTATAACAGCGATATGTAAGTTCTGTGATACTTCGCCATTAAGTTTATGGAAACGACGGTAGAGATTACATCACACTTTCTGAAAGCTTTATGTAATTCTTCTTTCTTCGTTATCTCGATGGATAGGTGGAATAAAATTTTGCGCTTATCCGGTCCGCCTATTAATCAAGAAGACAGATTTTATGGCGGTCGTGAGATCGTTTCGCCAGTGATTTTCGGATGAAAAATCGGACGAGTATCTGTCAAATGGGTCGCTAATTCTAATTTAATTAGCGGGAAGATGCGACGTGCGAGGGTACTGGCCGGTGACAATGACGCGTTAAAATGATTAATTTTTGCTGAAGCACCTCCCGCCTGCGAGGATTCTCCGATCGCACCCCGCGCCTCAAGACGAGACTATTAATCTTTCTCTTTGCACCATTGTACGGCGATCCCGGTATTTTTTCTGTCTTACAATACCATTAAGAAACTGCCACCGCTAGTTGGTACTCCGCTCCCATCGTTAGGCCCATTGAAGGATTGAAAAGGTGTTTGCGTTCCACCGCGGAAAATAGGTATTCCCCTCGGGTTTTTAAAACGTTTCCGCGGATCACTTAGCCTTAGATAGTTATTATACGCAGGGAATGAAATGTTTTAATCTTCCATCGTCATTGGCTGACAATGGATCTTCAGTGCGCGAATATGATAGTCACTCCTTGTTCATTCGACTGAAAGATGTTCTGTAAAGATTGTTAATGCAAGTCTGGTTTTAAAATAGGGTTGCATTGAAGATTTTTTTACCATAAACTTAGAAAAATAATGAGGGGCAAGAGAAGACGTAAGTTGTGCTCACGTATTATAAATTAATATACCTATATTTATCCGCTCACGTTAGTCTATTGCTGGACATCGGACTCTTTCGTGATGTTATAGATGGATATTTATAGATGGTGTACTTTGTATTAATACGTTACAAAATTTAAAAAAACGTAGTTTTTCGACGCTACATTTCTTCGATGAGGTCAAGTGCGACGATCAAAATTAGAACTGAATTCAAGCCAAGTGGACCGGCTTCAGTAGAGAATTTTACGAGATCATAAATTTTTATTTTATTAACACTAAAATGTCATTAGTTGTATCTGAGAATGCAATTTTGATTTGAATTGCATCAGTTTTTTTTTGTGTTTTGGAGTTACCATTACGACCTTATAATGTAGTTGATGTGGCCCTTCACATTTTTTTTGTTCCATAAATAAAATTCTCTGTTCTTTGCTCTTGCAGACGTAAATTTATATTTTTTTACAACTTTTTCTTTGTACTTGAATAACTTTTAGTATTAAAATTAACGTGGTTGTTACACATATTGATTGGGTAAACGGGTAACTCACGTGTAATGAGGTCGGTCAATCCGATTCGAGTTTCGGTCGCGTCCGGCGGTCAAGGAGAGTGTACGCGCCCGATGGCTTCGTGCCAAACGGGAAGCCATCGGGTGCGTACACTCCTTGAAAAAGGCCGCCGGACGCGGCCGAAACTCGAGTCGGATTGACCGACCTCATTACACGTGTACCCGTTTACCCAATCAATATACTTGAATAACTGTTATAAAATAATAATGGAGATTATTATTTTTACACACTGTGCTTTAAATGGTTTTGGCTGGTCGTTATTTGTCAGTCATGTACCTTTACCTTTTGAATACAACTTTCAACAATTTAAAAATTTGAAATTTCTGTTTGAAGGTTATATCGCCGTTACAAAATGTCTTCTTACATTCCAAAAATTTACTCAAAAGGTTTCGAGATACTAACTACTATTGATTACATTTCATTTTTAAGCTATTAAAATCCATAAAAAGTATTTTAATGTTTGGCGTTTGTACAAGTCAAGATAGAAAGTCAAAAAGAAACAAGCGGCCAAGTGCGAGTTGGACTCGACCATGAAAGGTTCCATAGCAGCAAGTAACATAAAATACAAAAATTATTATAGTTCGTTGTAACTTTGATTTAACATAAAGAAATAAATAAATATTGGTGGACAATTCAAACACAACACCAACAACAACATGATTTAATAATAGTGTATTTATGACGATTCCAAAAAAACTGCTTACTAGATCTCATTCAGACCGATTTTCTGTGGATAGGAATGTATATCTTTTTTTTTTAGTTTTGTCATTCTCTTAATATTAGAAGTTACAGGGACACATTTTACCACTTTGGAATCTCTCGCGCAAACTATGTATTCAGTTCAGAAAAAAAAAATTACAAACCTCAATATCATTTTTAAAAACCTATCCATAGATACCCCAACCCACACGTAAGGTATTGATGAAAAAAAAAATTTTGAGTTATGAGTATAACCCCTAAAATTTATTGTTTTTTTTTTCTATTTTTGTGTGAAAATCTTAATGCGGTTTACAAAATACATATATTTACAAAGTTTCAACAGTATATGTACATAGTTCTTATAGTTTCGGAAAAAAGTGACTGTGACATACGGACAGACAAACAGATAGACATAACGAATCTATAAGAGTCGCGTTTTTGTCATTTGGCTACGGAACCCTAAAAAACCTTAAAGAAACAAGTAAGTAGCAAATAAAGTTTTTAAAAAACTTTACTAAAGAGGATAAAATTGTAGAAGAGACACCAAGGATTATTTAGTGATTTCTGACGAAATATCGTCATTTTTTAAAATTGTGATGAAATATAAATTGTTTATCAACTTTTATAACATGTTATAAAAATTAATGGGATTGTCTTGCATCGCCATAAATTAATAGTTTATCCGAATATCGAGATTAAATAGACGTACTATTTAAACTCGATTCGATATAAATAATCAAAATCCATTTCAATTCAACTAATATTATAAATGTGAAAGTTTTGATCATTATTGAGCAAACTCGTCGGAAGAATTAAACTGGTTGAAATTTTGAAAAAAGATTTTGGACACGAACAAAGACTATTTTGTGTCCCGAAAAAAAAGTAATTTAGAGAAAACTTAAACGACAACTTAATATACAAAGAACAAACTCACATCTATGCAAAAGTTTACCTATGATTCTTTGAAATATTATGTTGGAAATAAAATATAGATATAAGAAAAACGCGATAGGGAATATAACGATTAACGATAGCAATCCGATTATTCGATCCAATCCGGTTTGCGTCAGAAACTACCGTGACTGGGACCAATGGTCGACGTAGACGATAATGGGGAATCACTTGAACTATCTTAAGGAAATCCTAATCTAAAGGCCTGCATACACCAGTCGACACGACGCGGCAGATTAGTATATCTATAGTTATCGCATACACATAGTCCATTAGCTTACAAAACATTACACCATTAATTAGTTTAGTAGATGACTTGAAATACAATAACCGTAAAACGTTACAAATCTTTGAGAAAATTCTTAGTGGTACGTTTATAATTATTTGTCCTTTGTAACTTCAAACGATTTCAGAGACAAAATTATGGTTAATTCGAGTTATGGAATACAGCAGTAGCATTGTGGAGGGTTTCATTGAAGTACTAAAGTAAGTACTAAATTGATATTAAAATACATATACTCGTAGCATTTATGGGTAAATTTTATTTATTATTTTAAAACTACTTTGTAAAAAACTTTTAATTTAGTAAATAATCTTATATATGCATTCAGTATGCATTATAAGATATTTCAACAAAGATCAGTATACAGCAGTCAGCATTATAGTTCAATTTCCGTGTCTGGCATGCAAATATTTAGGTACAAATATATTTTTAAATCTTGTATATAGTGCTGAGACGAGCAGGTCATTTGTCTGATGCAACATGCCTGCCTGTAACAACACAGTGACACGCAGCTATTGGAACATGGAGTCCAAAATATTACCTAGCCCTGCACTGCGCTCGTCACCCAGAGATATATGGTGCTATTTATATTAGTTAAAGATAAGGTTATATGTATATACATATATACCCTGTAATTTCACTGGAAGTATTGCCCTTCAAGCCGGCTATGAACGAACCTATGTTTGCGGTAGGCAAAATTTTAATAATGATTATCCTGCATTCTTACTTTTTGGGTGTACAATCGCCCTAACATGACGAGAAAGGTGATAGTGACCTCATATGTAACGGTCTCTCGGACTATGATAAGTATCGGAAATCCACATCACAATCACGTTAATTAGAACTCATTGGGATTGAGTTTCTTATGATAACATAAAGCGAATAATTATCGATACGGAAAATAAAAGTAGATTTGTGATCGTTAACGTTTTATCATTGTAAAATCCCGTCTAGTATCGCAATGTTGATATCAACTGATTTTTTTAAATACGAAATGTGCTGAATACGAAAGGTGATTTGGGTAGGTGTGTTGTTCGCCATCAGCGCCAGTCCTGTTTCACTTTATTTTATAAATATCCTTACTAACAGTGATCAGTGATTTTACCCTCCATTTTTTTGATTGAGTGTTTTTTTATTCCAATTCCCATAATTTTCCCCCAATAAAACATACCTATGTGCTATTCTAGACTACAATCTGTGTTCCAAATTTCAAATCGATTGGTTCAGTTGTTACCACCTGATTGAGCAACAGACATCTAAACTGTGACATTTATATTATTAGTAGGAATAGCAGCATCCTACGGTTTCACCCGCGTAGTTTCCCTGATCCCTTTATTTTCCAAGGATAAAAAGTGTCATAAGTGTCATATTCCAGATTATTATTATTATACAGATTAACAAATGTCCATGCTATAGAAAAGAAATTGAAATGCCATTTATCCACGCGAAGGCTATTGATTGCTGATGCCCATATTTATAATAATTTCATTCAAATTATAAAGTCAAAACTAATTTTACTTTGTAAATTCAAAGTAGAATAGCAGAAATTGGAATGCTAAAGTTTACTTGCCAAACGTTTTGAGATAACCAGGAAAGATATCTAGAAACTTTAAAAAAAAATGCAGTCATTAGTTTTGAGCTGTCGAATGCAAATATTGTGAACGATTTACTACCGTATACATAAGTAATATATAACCTTTAAGCCAATACACACAAACTTCTAATACGGACATTTCAGAAACTTCCACAAACTTTAAAACGAAGACGATACAGGTTTTAAAGACGTTTTAAAGAGCACATTTGGCACGGAACGGTTGCATACATATGTAGAGTCGCACCTCAAGGGTAGACATTACCCGGAACATTAACGTGATTTACGTAGAACCCACATATAAATCCAAAGATCCGTAGACACGCTGCCGAATCCCTCTCTACACATTCTTTGTTCTATTGATGGGTTTTGTTTGTACCTTTTTTTCGAAATAGAACGTTAATAGGCTACGTTTTCTGAATTTAGCTAGGTATGTAAACTTTTTTAAATTTGTAGTTAGGTAAAAAAATATTATTTTCGTAAAACTTATTCAAATATTTTAACCAATACAGATTTATAGTAGAAACGTCAAGTCTAGCTTTCACTGGCTTCATGTTGAACTGAAGCGGTGATTTCTAAGCGTGGGTTTGACCGTCGTCCAAGACCTTTAAGTACTTTTCCAAATACACATGAAAAGTGTGTGTCATAACTTGCTTTAATATAATATCAACAATTAAGTAAGAAAAAAAATTAGGACATCCTCCAAATCCCACAACGTGTGTTAGTGTGGTGGGTTATGGTCACAACTCTTTCCTGCCCTTGAGCAAGGGGAAATATTAAATAAGCTATTTAATTGCGGAAGTATAATTATTACTAGCAGTATTATGGCCAGATTAATGTTTAAGTAGCTTAATTCGTAGATTATTTCGTTTAAAACAATAGTTCAGGCATAGAATAGATAATATAGATAGAACGGACACTCCCCACCCCCCGCCAATTTCAAGCTTCCTCCCCCTCGCGGACGCGAGGCGGACTCAACGAAGGGTTATTATATCGGACGATAATGTTCTATGAGAATACGACCATGATGCTGTATTATTTAACAAAATGGTACCAAATTTTTCGTCTATTATACGAAACAAGAATAAGAGATTTTTAATTTCATAAGAATTTCTACAAAGATTGAATCATTTTTATAAACTGTGTTAAGCTATTCTGGTTAGAAGTACGCGCCAACACTGAAGTCCTGTGACGAAATTATTAAACTCGTTGTTTTTAAACTGCGGCTTGCGTAATTAATATATTGTCAGAATAAAGTTTTCTCTTTGGGTAAGTGTACTTAACTAAAAATCAATTCGTACATGGTACCTTTATTATCTCCTATTTTGTTTTAAATCTTCTCCCTTCTGATTGTTGATGAAAGTTATATTTACCTACATTAAAGATCGAACACTAACTAGGTAAGATTGTAAGCCACTTAACACAGGCAGGTGAACTCACGGGTCACAGCTATTTCATAAAATAATTTAGTAACCCTAGATGACACGCACACATGCGTAAATGTGTTCGAACGACTAATGCGTAGTTGTGTGAGTGTAGGTATGTCGACTTCACCGTTTGTTTGGAGTTTAGGCCGAGTGTCCGGGGTGTGGTTCAGGTTCAAATTATTCTCTCCGAGTGGAAATAAATTCGTCTATCTAGTGGATCTCTGGCCGTCGTCGCTCCCCGCAACTGAAGCGTAGAGACAAATGATTCGTAATGACGTATTCAAATCAGGTCGACAACTGAATCCGACCTCGGCACAATCGAATTACCAAAATTCCAATGTTTTATTAAGTTAAACTTTGCTTCGGCAGCTCTAAGTGAATTTATTCTTACTTAGTTATCGGCTCCGCGAAAAGTCATCTTGCTAACGTTTCGGTAAGTTGAATAATTAAATTTGTCACTGGCGGTTGACACGTCACCGGATTTTCTTCTGAATTTCTCAGGGCCGTCACGTTTGCCCCCCACCACCCGATATCACCCCCTATTGTGTAATCGTGGTTCTCTAATTTGAATTATTTATCTGATTTCACACTTCGCCACTTCGGAAACGTTTTCAATTCTAATTCTTGGTTGGAACCGCGATTCCTTAATCACGTCAGGGAATTGAATTGATTCATGATTTTGAGACAATTAAGTTAAAAGCCAAAATTGTGCAGTACTTATTTACAAATAGGTTAAAAATATTGTAACAGATAAATGTTTCACTAGCATCTACCCTCTTCTTTGTCAACGTAGAATATAGAAATTCGAAAGCTAAGAAACTCAAAATGTTTCGGAATACAAAGTAACCTATGTTATATTCCAGACCATAATTTAAGTGCCACATTTCAGACCGATTCTTTCAGTTCTTGCAACGTGATTAAGCAATAAACATCCAAACTTCCACATTCATAAAATTTGTATGATCGCAAAAACATTTTTGGTGAGATCTCAATATGCCGCGTCATGTTCCTATCCGTATTGTATAAGCCTATGATATCCAGTCTTTGAGATAACATGATATTGTGATAAAATTAAGACTTAACAGAATATTAGATACGTTTGTTTAAAACTTGCAAAGAACAAACGGCAATCTACCTTCGTTCCTTGCGGTATTCACCATTTTAGTATTTCCATTTCATAGTTCTTTATTAGAGCAATATTTCAGAACATTGCGTTATCTTCAATAAAGTGAAAAAGACTGTCGATAATTATAGATTTATGATAAAACCGTGGTTTGCCGTCATTTGCGCCATTTCAAACGGTTCACAACTTAGCAACGTGATTTTGTGATTTGAAATAACGTAGGTACTTACAATCTTCTTAAAATAAAAATATTAAGAAAAAAAATTGGCAGTAATAGGAACAGCCGATAGAAGTGAAAACTTAAAACTTAGAATTTGATAGCTTACCTTGGAAACTACACGGGTGTAACCGGAGGGCGTGGCCTCGCCATCTTGGCATAGCCATCTAGAAATGCGTCAGCATTTTCGATTGGCTGATGCGTTTCTAGATGGCCATGCCATGATGGCCTGTCCACGCCCTTTCAGCATTTCTCATTGGCTGACGTATTTCTACATGGCCAATAGCCATGGTCCCGAGTTTACCCGACACTTTCTTATCATACCCGAGCGTGACGAATGAATTCAATTCACAGCCCACGAAAAATCTGTCTGTGGCGCGCCTAAAGAAGTTTTCACTTCAAAAAGCATAGCTTTATCATATAACTATAGAAAATATACTTTTAATTTTGAAGTTGGAGCAACCCTATATACCTAATACACGCGCCCAATAAACTTCATATCAACATTCGCCACGAAATAGACAGGGCTGTCCTCGTAAAAATATTAATAGACTTCCCTAAACAATCCTTTTCCTTGCGTCCCACATCACCAGACAATGGGGTAGTGTGGCAAAATAACATGATGTTCCCAACTTTTCTATTGACAAAGACACGTCATTGAACAAAAGGATACGAGGTTACACGGAGTGTTTATTACGAGGACGAAGTTAGGTAGTTTTAATGCTAAGTCTAGGGGGCTGCCTAAAATTTGACTACGTGACAATTCACAGACATTTTTTGTAACGATAGTTTACGGACAATCATGACGTCCGACTATGTTGTGTAATGTAAATTAGACAATGTAATACTTCCGTATTACATTGAGTTTTGTTTACTTTAGTAATGTTGTATACATCAAGCGTCGAATAAAATAAATCATAATAGGACAGTAAAATGATTTTAGCGCGTGTTGGTGCTTTCCTATTCCAGTTGCCATCTTTATCTTCGACATCGAATCACTTCTTGCGTGATAAGTGGATTCACTCGCATACATACAACTCACGTCTTATGTCCGTTTTTTAATAGTATTGAGTTTAGGGACGAGTAAAACATTCGTCTGATGGTTACTAAAATACCTGCCTATTTCACTATCACGCAGATATTTAAACATGAAGAGTTCAAATCATTGCCTAGCCATGCCTAGCCTGCAGTGTGCTTGTCACCCATAAATATTAGATATACCTCTTTGTCCAGGTATTTCTTTGGAAACATTACCGTTCCAGCCAGAACTCCTATAAACCTATACTAGAATTGGAAATAATATTATAGTGAGTATTTTTTGTGTATGAAATGATTTTATGAAAACGTAGCATGAATTTATCATTTAACCAATTTTTCCTTTTTAATTCACTAGATCACAGATTTTATCAATACCCCTAACTATTGAAGTACTACAATACACTCGTGTCGCGTAAAACTACGGATAACCAACGGATCCATAATTTAATTTACCTAATAGAACTGAATTTACTCATTTATGCGCATTTACAGTGAAACGTGTTAAAACATTCGAACGGTTAATGTTACGTTGTTACCAATTTATAAGAGGAAACAAAACTAATAGGTAATAATATACTTAATAAGTATATATTTTATTTATTCTATAAATATATTACGAGAATAAAACATTTGGAATTAATATTAATGCCATTACGTCTATAAATATCCGACGTAGTATCTACATACAGCTTACAGTATATTATTATGAAATCTATACAGCACCAATAATATATATTTCATCTACACAATACAATATAACCTTATAATCTTAAATAAATGAACATGCATTAGTAACCCACTTTATGGTCCCACTATGTCAAGAAGAGAGTCAAAATCAGCTGTTCTGTACAATAAAGTGGTCAAGTGCGAGTCCGACTCGCCCATGAAAGGTTCCGTTGCAGCAAGTAACATAATACATATAGTACACATAGTTCTTGTTGTTCGTTGTTACTTTGATCGATGTTTTAATAATTATATTTATGACGTAAGTACTAAAAAAAACTACTTACCGGATCGAGTTTAAACCAATGGGGGGAGGGGGGGATACATTTGACCACTTTGGAAGTGTCTCTCGTGCAAATTAACCAGTATAAAATAAAGTGGCCAAGTGCGAGTTGGACTCGCCCATGAAGGGTTCCGTTGCAGCAAGTAACATAATATACATAGTACACATAGTTCTTGTAGTTCGTTGTAACTTTGATCGATGTTTCAATAATAGTGTATTTACTGTGTTCCGGTTGAGAAATTACAGGGCTTAGAGATATAACAACTTAGATCTCTGGGTGACGAGCGCAGTGCAGTGCTAGGTAATGATTTGGGCTCTCCATGTTCCAATAGCTGCATGTCACTGTGCTGTTATGTGGCAGGCATGTTGCTTACCATCAGGCACATGTCCTGCTCGTCTCGTTACTCTTTATTTAAAAAAAAAAAAAAAAAAATTATGATGTAAGTACTAAAAAAAACTACTCATCAGATTGAGTTCAAACTAATTTTCGTTGGTAGTTTTCATGGTAATGTACATCATATATTTTTTTTTAGTTTTTTCATTCTCTTACTTTAGAAGTTAGAGGGGGGGGAGACACATTTTACCACTTTGGAAGTGTCTCTCGCGCAAATTATTCAGTGTAGACGAAAATGATTTTAGAAACCTCAACATCATTTTTGAAGACCTATCGATAGACACCCCACACGTGTAGGTTTGATGAAAAAAAAATTTTTGAGTTTCAGTTCTCAGTATGGGGAGCAACCCTAATTTTTCATTTTTTTTAAATTTTTTTGTTCAAATCTTAATGCGGTTCACAGAATACATCTACTTACCAAGTTTCAACAGTGTAGTTCTCATAGTTTCGGCAAAAAGTGGCTGTGACATACGGACGGGCAGACAGACAGACAGACATGACGAATCTATAAGGGTTCCGTTTTTACGTTTTACGGAACCCTAAAAATGATATTATAAACCTCAACATCATTTTTGAAGACCTATCTATAGACACACGGGTATGATGAAAAAAAATAATTATTTCAGTTCTATGTATGGGGCACCCCCAAAGTTAAGTATTCACCAAAACCGCGTGAAATTTATATATTTACTAGTGTAATAAAGAACACACCGTAATATAGACTTCATACCACTTACTCAAACGGGATAAAAAAGTAGCTTATCTTTTGTCCTGGTATGGTATGTATGTAGGTACATACTTGCCACTTATAATTTAATTTAAACTCGATAAGACATTTATAAATATACGACCAATTTTCGAAAACACGGGTAAATCGTGTTTCAAGAATTAATATATCAATGGAATAAAAAGTTACTACATTTTTATTTTCAATCAAATCCGTTCACCCGTTTCAGAGATACTAGAGTATTCAGTTTACCCTGTGTCACTCCATGATATAGATGATATTAGAATTTACAAAATCTGTGTCGTATCGATTCAACATTAAAATTCATCGTGAAATCCGTTAAGTGTACATTCAATATGTCACCCTAACCGAACTAATGCCATGCATCCGTGCCCGAGAATCCACTGGGACGTGGTACTACTGGCACTGTCCATATCGTTGCCGTCTCGGTCACGGACGTAGTGGAATGAATACATGTAAAATATACACAATAACATCTTTTTGAGCTCTTACTCACGTTCCGTCTTCGTCCCGGACACGGCCCGCTTGTGTCTAAATAGTCCAATACAGAATGATCGCACTGAATAATTCATAACTACGGGTTTCTTACTTCGCTTCCATATTTAGAACCCACTGCGTAGTTTTTACCTTTCGGGATAGTTTCCATAACGTTTTCATTACTTTATATCCCAAATGAGTGAAGACAAATTTAAAACTTGTGTAAGACTGAAATTCGCAACAGAACATATTAAACTAATTCAGTGAAATGTTCACTAGAAATGAGATATTGCATTAGTTTCGGCCGGTACGCTGGCGGATGATGAATCCAGAGATTTTACCAAGTTTGTTCAATTTGTGGTTAGTTGTCAATGTCTCACTTTACACTTTATTTCAATTGAGAAGATAATTTATAACAGGTTGGAGGTAAAATAGCGGAATGTAAACGTTTTAAACGTCCAAGTTAAGCAACCAAAAAGCCTCCGTACGTATATGTAGTAATTAACAGTATAAATTTAGTGATAGTGTGCAACGTAATACACCAGTAGCCAGTGGTTATTTACGTAGTATAACTAACTTAAATAAAATAAGACTCAAGGATTTTAAGACATTTTCAACAGAACTCAAAATATATCGCAAAGCGAAGATCGTTTTCAAAACGTACAAATTAATTGTTACCAAGCAACAAAACCCGTACTCATCAAAGTCGTAACCAATCAGGCTCGTCAATTCACAGATCCCGGAACGATCCGGGCCGCAATAAACTGCGGAAATCATCGCCATTCCGGCGTAATATAGCCACGGTAGCTACGAGTATAATAGCCGTAGAAATTCGACAAAATTTAACTCGGCTGAGTATTAAAGGGGACCGAAGGCGGGACGTTAATTCACCCAGTAAGGGTCGCGCTGGCGCCACGGATCCTGTCGTAGACAAAATTCTAAGTGCGAGCTGCCTTGCCGATGCCGCCCCGGTTTAGTCGAGCGATTGTAACTTTGCGTAGAGACGCTGGAAGTACCGCGGTTGATGTACGAGTTCCTTTTGTAAAAGTTAATGCTTTCGCAAATTTTAGTTCAAAGAAAATTCAATAGTAAACTAGCGGCGCTTCGCAGTGTAACCTGCAGCTTAACAGTTTCAGCGATGTTATATTTTTGCCAAATACAATTCAAGGGTATATTCATCATCATCAACAGCCCACTAAATGTTCCCACTGCTGGGACTCGGGGCCTTCTCTCGCAAGGAGAGAGTTAAGGCCATAACCCACCACGTTGGCTCAGTGCGGGTTGGTAGATGACACATGACTTCGAAAGTTTCTAGGTACATGGTACATTTCCTCACGATGTTTTCCTTCACCGTTTTGAGTTAGCGGCATTACCCACATGTCTTCGAAAAGACAGTGGTGCGTGTGGGGTTTGAACCCGGGGTCTCCGGATCGGCAGGCGCCGTTCTCCCGACTAGAGCAGCCGTAACTTCAAGGGTATATTAATCTTTCCAAACTTTAAATCTCATATTTATGTAAATCTAATCAAACGCCTAAAGTTTCAAACTTGAAAAAATTATGAAATTTCCATACAAACTTTTATCTTCCCATTTTATCATGTCTTGTCTTACAAACCCTTTTTCGCATTAAATAGTAGCCTATGTATGATGACCTTTCTTCTCAGGTTTTTGAATAAATTTAATTAAAATCGGTGTATTAGTTTAGGCGGGAAAGTGTAACAGAAAGACTTGTTACTTTCGCATTTATGATTAAGGAAAATTTGGAAAAAAATCATTGTTATATTTGATTAACTATCTTTTTATAATGAAATCGACAATATCCTATTTTCCAGAAACCAGAAGCAAAAGTGACTTTAATCAACCCAAATACTGACCCCGTTATTTTCCTGTGATAAAGCTAGCCTATGTGATATATCAGGCCGTTATCTATCTATGTACCAAATTTCATTCAAACCCCTTTATTATTTTTTGCGGAGACATACATTATTACAAACTTTCGCGTTTATAATATTTGCAGGATTAATTAATTTGTAGAGCATTTAAAAATAAATTGTTAATGTTTTTTTTTAATTTTATTAATTCTAAAACAAGTAGCTATACTATATTTACATAATTTAATGTTAAGTTTCACAACCGAAGTTTAAGACATGTGTTATAAATAACGAATGCTATTCGTTAATACAATGTTTAAATATTCAGAAAAACACAGTAGTACAGTAGTCATCTCTTCTTTCACGAGGATAATCTTTGTCGTACTCAACAGAAATAGGGTACATTTCTGTACCCGTTCAATCTCCACTGAACCAGGGAGATATATGGCCGCAGTTGCCATAATACGTAACAAAAAAAAGCAGGTAAATTACATGAAAAAACTCGCCTCCAACGTGATGTCATAGTAGCAGAAAATTCGATTAACTACAGTTGCCAGTCAGCAAACTATATTTCTTTACTGCCAATAAATTATACTCCTGAAATTATTATATTGGATATATTAAATGCTCTATAGTTTTATAGGGAAGAAAGTCTATTCATCTTTATTGAGTGCTTTTTGATTGGAAAACTTAGATCGAATTCGTTGTGTGAGTGACCACAGTGATTTACGATTTAAGTTTTTCTGTATGTCTTTTAAGTTTGTAAAAAAGTAGAATTTAACTTCGGTTATTTCATTTAATAAACACTTAAATTACACGATTTGCTTTTACCAAATACATAATATCAATGTGATGAGATAAAACTTATAGTTTTTTTGAACTTCGAACTGTGGACAATATATTTATGACATTCATGTTTTCTTTTTAGAATAAAGAGTGTCGAAACGAGCGAGACATTAGCCTGATAGTAAGCATCAAGCCTGCCTATAACAGTCAAGTGCAACGCAGGTATTTGAATATGGAAGAGTCCAAATCACTCTCTATCACTGCATTGTCCTTGTCACCCGGAGAAATAAGGTTTGCACATTACTGCTTGGCGGGAACGGTAACTGGCAGATGAACTTCCCCAGACAGACTTTTGAAAGAGCCCTACCAGTATTAAGAATTGATGCACAGGAGTATATATATATATACAAAAACGTGTGTCTCACATAGAATATCTAGATTTGCTTGTCATATCGATGTACAGGAAACAGGTAAACGTCTTTAACAACTCGTTGAGGCTGATCTGACCGCAGAATATAGTATTTGAAAAACTCTATGTAAATTTTCAAAATGCTCTCCATAGTTCTCTAGACCATAGTTCTAGACTTTTGTCGAATTTAACACAACTATAGCTTCTGTACGAGTTTTACGATTTTTCACATGGAGCATCCGCAACTCACAGAATTTTCTCGATTCTAAAACGCCCCGCGTTCCGCGGCCAACAGCGTTTTGTCAGTTTTATAGCAGACGTAATTCATGGTAAGGGCTCTTGGCGACAAATCCATCAAACCGTCGACGGGTCGTTTGTTGCGTTTTCACGGTTGATAAATCGCGAGAGTTGTCCACATCCACTCGATTTATGTCCACGTGCTTTGTTTTACTTCACATTAAGTTAATTGGACTGCGTTAAATATGCACTCTGTTAATCTATGCCCGTAACATTAAAGTAGGAAAAATACGCTAATCATGCCTTTTTTCATAGATCAGCTATATATATTCATCATCATCAGCCTGTATTCGCCCACTAGCTGAGCATAGGTCTAGCATAATACGCCGCTCAGCCCGATACTCAGTCTTACATTTCCAACCGGTACCAGCCGTATTATATGAGACGGTGCTATATCCCCATCTAATTAGAGTATATTCGCATTTGAACATCACTGTTTAGCGTGGTACTTCCTTGGGACAATTATGTATTGTTGTGAACCAACACAAAACAGGCTGTTCCAGATTTAGAATAGTTCCCTCAAATATCAGGATTGATTTCAATATTGAAGAGTTCCGTCACAATATCCAATGTAAACAATTAACCTTTTATTAGTTTCACATTTTAAAACCAGAACCGTATAAATCATTCACACTTGATTTGGAATTTTAATCGTGGGCTTAGTTTTAGTACAAATTTAAAACCGGTAGATCTATTTTTATATTTTAAATATTCTACGTCGTCGACGAACAGTTGTAACCTTCGGCAGTTACATGTGAATAATCTAACAGTGTCATTGACGCTTTAAAAACACAATACAGAGTCCACCATGAATTTGATATGACGTCTTTTGAAATTCAGATCGCTAACATTCTAAAATTTTCCACGGAGGGTCCTCAGACCCCGGTTACAATTCTTAAACACACTCGTTTACATACCGATGCTTCGAAACGTTTTAGACAAATACATAAAATTTGACTGATTTACATAGATAGAGGTCTCCGAAATTTATGTCCTTACTCTATGGCACGTTCTTGCTAAATCATCTGTGAAAATCGCAACGAAATTCTTCATTTCAACGGGAGTGACGTTGCATTTTTATTCGCCAATTGTTCAAAAAAGTGCTATATTGTTGAGTAAATTCTAAGTGAGAGTCCCGGAGGCACGCAGAAAATTATTTATGATATTTTTTATAGCCAAACTTCATTCGTTTCTGCGGTGTCTTTTATTCCTTCCACGGGAAAAAGTTGTGAGATTTTATTACCGGTATGAGATAGGACGCGTTATGGCACTAAGTTTAAACTGTTGTGGGAATTAAAATAGGTACTTTTTGTGGTCACTGTCACAATGGAACCATGACATAAAATAACTTGTATAAAACACAGAGCTTGTAAAAAGAACGAGCTATTAAAACGTTTTACTTCGTAGTTAAATAGTTAGTTGGGAATGAAGGGGCACTAAGGATTCATATTCTATTCGAAACGATACAGCGATTATTGTAACGATATCTTCTTTTATGAACTTTTATACTGTCGTCACACATAATCGTTTTGCTGTCGAGACGCTACATAATCGCTGAAACTACGTAAAAAGTTTTCCAAGAAAGAAATAATACAGGCGCTGAAAAGGAACTTTAATAAACAAGATATTCAGATACATGACTTAGAAAATACATAGAGTAGGTTACATATTAGTTTTTTGGTGGGAGACTACACCGATGACTCCTAACCTCGGTGCGATCTTCATACAATATTGTATACTTAGCAGAATGACGAATCTGTTTTAGTAACTATTTCTTATTTTATTCAACATCTACAATCTACAGTATGTACGTCCAAGGAACGTACACTTCTCCCACTAACAGATAATAATCAGCTAACCAAGATACTCCCACCTTTTGAAATAGCTTTTATTATTTAAAAAAATGCGAATACATACCTACTTTAATTCATTGCCCATGTATCATTAAGTATTTTTCGATCATCTCTTGGGAATTGGTGCCTTCCCTAAAATGATCTGAATTAAATGTTTGAAAGTGATAAATGCTAACGTTTCTATTCTAATTGTTTCAGAACTCCATCAGGCACAACCTGTCACTGCACAACCGGTTCATGAGGGTGCAGAATGAAGGCACCGGGAAATCTTCCTGGTGGATGATCAACCCTGACGCGAAGCCCGGCAAGTCCGTGAGAAGACGCGCGGCTTCTATGGAGACTAGTAAATTTGAGAAGCGGAGAGGGAGAGTAAAGAAGAAGGTATTTAAATCTACATTTTAATATTTTATTTGTGAAGACTTCTGTAGATTGATGAAAGCATGTATTTTGTAACTCTTTCTCGTAAAAATATTGAATTGCTGTAGTTGAAACTTTACTGCAACTTGCTTTAGATAGTATACAAATTGTTATAAATAACCTTCACGTCTACCAGACGTAGACAGTAATAACGACAAATAGATTTTAGAAAAAAAATATCAGTCAGTACTAAAAAAAAATAAAAAAAAATTGGTGGACAATTCACACACAACACCATCTGACCCCAAACTAAGCAAAGCTTGTGTGATGGCGGCCAGATAACTGATGTAATACTTGTATAGTTTTAAATACATACTTATTATGCATAGAAACACCCAGACACAGTGCAGACATTTGAATTCATCACACAAATATTTGCACTGGGTGGGAATCGAACCCTCGGCTTCGCAGGCAGAGCTGCTACCCACTAAGCCACGAGGCCAGTCAAAATCTATCAGATCAAAATATGATAAGATTTTAATTTGCCAACTCAATTCATTGCATTAGTCCTTTATAATTATTTATATGACTTTCAAACAATTGACGAAAACATTAATAAATCAAGATCAATATTTTGAGAGGCCATATTTTGGTCCCGTAACTACCAGACTTGCATCATTTGATAAAACCTGAAAGTACATATATTATGTTAGTGCACGCTTCCAACTTAGGTACCTAGATACATATTTTATACAAGGAGCTATTAAGTTACAATCGTCGTGGCTTTAGCATGTACAGACCTACAAACTTACGTATCTCGGTGACACTGTAACAATAAGTTTAACCATGTTATTACTTTTTTTTTCATATGTTAATAAAGTCCACTTTCATTTATTCAATACAAATTAATTGTATTGAAGTATGTTATACTAAACTCGGTGCTTTTCAGCAGACCAGACCAGGTTTGTACTCCAATACGAGTACAACTTAAATTTATTGAATAATAGTGCGTTGTTTACACATATTTATAGTTAAATTTTGTTTAATTTTTTTCTGAGTAATAATAAAAATTGTTATATTTTTCCTCAATACAATTTTAACTTGGCCTCTGAAAAGTGTCGTTAATGTCACATTCTGCAATGTATCAAGTTAAAAATACATGTTAGTTCCACTTTCGGTAGTTACTATTTATTAAGGTTGTCAGTTTATAATTGCTAAAATCATGACGACCCAAACTGAATAGCCTAACGTTCATACCTGTGATTGAAAGTACAGGCTAAATTACGAAGGTTCGGTTACTAAGATCCAACAAAATGTATTTATATATTTTAGTTCATTTTAGTGACCTTTAAAATAAACTTGACTCAATAAATAATAAATAAACATTGGTAGACAATTCACACACAACACCATTAGACCCCAAACTAAGCAAAGCTTGTGCCATGGCGGCCAGATAGCTGATATTATACTTCTAAATACATACTTATTATGTATAGACACAGTACAAATATTTGAATTCATCACACGAATATTTGCACTGGGTGGAAATCGAACCCACGACCTTCGGCTTCGCAGACAGAGTCACTACCCACTAAGCCACGAGGCCAGTCATAAATTAATAATACTTAAATTGAGATTTTAGTGATCAACCCGAATAGCTTTTGTATCTGTGAAATATATATCAAATTAATGTGAGGTAGGATTCGCGACATCGAATCAACGTTTCTTTTGTGTTAGTGGATTTATTAAAATGTGAAAAGCTGAAATAGCATGATTACATTTTCTTGCATTGAGGGCATGTTCGTTTGGTTTTGTAGACGGAAGTGATGAGAAACGGTGGTCCTGCAGACGCCACGCCAAGCCCTAGTAGTTCAGTGTCTGAAAGTCTCGACCACTTCCCTGACGATTCGCCGATGCACAGGTAAATTTTAAATTACTAATGAAATAAGGTTAGCTGATTAAATTATGCTTTAGTAAATTTTAAATCCACGAATTTATTTTTAGTGTGTATAATTCTACATTGAATTGAATTTATGCGCTTCAATGGAGTGTTATTGAATTTATTTTGAGGAATTTAGATGTCTACTTCTTATAGACGGTGGGAATATTTGGGGCTATAGTTACACAGTAGTCAGCTGTATTGTCGTACAGCTGAGTTACATAGAATCATACACACAAAAAAAGTATATTGGTGGCTTACCTCCGTGTCTTAACGAAGGGCACTGGGATCTCCAAAGGGAAGCACCAGTACCTACATTTAGATACCTACGAATATTATTCCTAATTCATAATATGTTTATTTGCGAAAACGGGTACAAAAAGATCTTAAATATGAAATTAGTTTACATAGCTCCATGTTCAACCCTTCGGTTGGTAAATTTTGATGACATAGACTGACCATTTTCAATACTTTCGTAATAGCTGTCCCATCAATCTATTCAATTTATTAGTTGATCATTATTTTGTCAATATCGAAAATAAAGTGTTTAACCTAATTTAAAAAGTTGCCTGTTATATCAAATTAGATCATAATTGTAGAGTATTAATAATATTAATGAAGCCCAAGAAGAGTTAATAAAAGTTTTACAATTTTTTTTCACAATTTACAATTTAAAAGTGGATAGTGTCATTTTATTTACGGCAATACGTAAATCTGGCAAGTACTTTACCATTAACATTGTCGCATTTACGTTGACTGATAGAGCTATTATTTCTTCTACAATTCCCGCCAAGACATAGGTGGCTTGTGGCATCCAGCCAGCAATGATAATGTCCACGGCGCAATACTTTACGATACTAATTTGACTTTAAACGCACAGTTACATACGGGCAAAGATACGAGCTCTCTGCCAAAACTGCAAATACCCAGCTTACTAAGTAAAGGTTCAAACGTATATTGAAATTTTTATGAACACTAGAATGCTCTGAGTAAGCCATGACACATTCTATATAATAAAACAATCGCCATGAAGCCGCGTTGACCAGACTAATAAAATTGAGTTATAGCAACTCTGCTACTTTATGATAAAAGGTTTTAAATCATTCACAACCATTAGATGATGAGTTATGCGAATGCTGAATCTCGTCATTGCGTAGATATTTTAACATTTTTATAGCCGATTTATTTTATTCGTAGTATGAGAATCGTCTACGTAATATTCCCGTGACCGACGGACCGGCCCAAAAACCTATAGCACATATCTTAGAGAACATTTTTGTCATTGTTTGTAGGAATAAAGATATTTCTGCGCTGACCATTGAACCCCGTTATAGTGATCGCTTCATTTGGCATACGAATTTATATGTTAGCGAGCGGCATAGGCAGTAGATTTGCATGATCCCCATTTTGAGATCGTATAGAGGCGCCACTAGACAAAAGTAGTTTAAGATTTCTTTCTGCTGATAAATCGATTGTTTGCGTCTAGATTTTGGTTCAGTAGGAATCGATATTAAGATATTTGTTTTATTTACGCTTTTTTCGCTTGCGCGTAGCAACAGTTTCCAGTTGTCGCCGGACTTCCGTCAGAGGGCTTCGTCCAACGCGTCTTCGTGTGGCCGACTGTCACCGATTCCCTCGATGATCGCGTCTGAGCCTGACTGGGCGTCAGAGTACCCCCCAGGAGCTGACTACTCGGCTAACGACTACACACACGTCGTAGACTACGCACAAGAAGAGCAATTGGCTGGCACTCTTGCTGATTCGATGAAGCTTCACGGGGGTGATCCATTCCTCAGCACGTAAGAGTTTTGTAGTAAGCTTTGCTTTAGAAACCATTCGGTTCATAGTTTAAAATCAATTACAGCATAGTGCTTCTATATAAGTACGCTAACTATTATTTTGATCATTGTTACTAGCTGATTTGCACGATAAGCATATATAACCATGGACGTCACAGAATCCCCTTTTCCAAGGAGATTTCTATTCATTGCTTTGGAAAAATTAATGAAATAAATTGATGACGATTCCCTATAACAATTTAAACGAATATAAAATTATCTAAGACTCCAATAACAGTGGTTATTTTGCGCATAACTCTATGCCCAGCTGAATTGAGGGAAGGATAGTGATGTATGGAAAATAGAAAAATATTTAATTTCCTTTTATTTCTTTTTTCCAAATACCCCTGGGTCTGTGTATTATTGTTTATCTTCGTTATATTACTTTTTTGTAAGAGTTAGGTGAAATATTGAGCTACCTTATTAATACTTTTTACCTTACCTACGTATGAAAAATACTTTTCTAGATTTAAGCAGAGCAAGCACTAATAATGTCTAAATAATCAAATCGATACATTAAATCATATTATAGGTATCATATTTAAAAAAGAGACGTCACTGCTAATGTGGAAATCCGTGACTCAGTGATCAGCCAATCGAAGCCAATGAGTAACTGTGTGACCTGTTATTGGCAGGTACGTTCCGACGACGTCGTCTTCTTCCTCCGGCGGCAGTTTCCGGTACGCGTCGTACGGGTGTCCGCGACACCCGCACGGCGGCTGCGCCTGCGCATCCTTGTACCCGCATCCAGCGCACCCCGCTCACCCCGCGCACCCACACACGCACGGGATGGACCACTTCGTGCGCCCCCCGCCGCCCGCAGACCCCGCTGATATCATGCACACAGGTAAACACATGGATCCACTATTTCATTAACAGATCCAAGAATTGGCGAACCGAAGTTACCCAGTGGCTACAACTCCAGAACAGTATTCTCTTACCTGCCGAAGTAACCACAACCTAAATTCCATAGTCGCTGGTCGTGTAGGGGATGCACAGAAAAACTTTCAGCTTTGCACCTTCAGCTATAAAGTAACAAAGGTCTGGCCGTCGTGGGCTCTTGGGCTATAAGTAAAGACCTAGTCTCGTAGTAGGTACACGTATTTTAGTAATAGTAAAAGAGGCATTTTCCTATACAGACTGAGAAGATATCACCGAACAATCTTTAGCAGGTATTCTATTGCTTAGAAATAACGTGTGATCTTTCTGTGTTCCGTTTAAAGGTAATGCCAACAGGAAGATTATTGCACGAGTCGAGTGCTTTGCTACACAATTGAAAAAGTGCTGATATATTTGGAGGTGGTAAAATAACATAACCTGAATGATACCTGGTGTACCTACTATGTAAATCGATATTTTATTTAACCATCAAGTAAGACTAATTATTATAATATCCAAACAGTACCTTTACAATTACCAGTACAATTGGCAATAAAATAATTGAATTAATGAATTATCGATATAAACATTTAAAATAAGTTGTGACGCACTATATAAAGTTAATAGGTATAAAGAACTTATACCTATTAACTTTATTTAATTTATTATTGCACAGATGTGGGTTGGTGTGGTTGTGGGTACATAAAATACCATTAGGCGTATACGAGTGCGATTGCAAGTAGTTTTTAACCGCAAACCAACAATATTGATTCTATAACGGCAGACAGACATAAATGTTATTACGTCAAACTTTGATAATTACAGGAAACTAAACCTCATCTGTCGCTTCATATGATAGGTACTTCCCTCCTGGACTGACAGATAAAGAAAAACATAAATTTGCCTTAATTTATGTGCGGGTTGCTCACGTGCGATGGACGGTCCAGCCCGAGTTAAGTTTTTCAAGGCGAGTGTGCGCTTGCGACCGCTTCTCGCTTGGTACTGAATACTTCAGTCTGGCTGGAC
Source organism: Ectropis crepuscularia (assembly GCA_963693475.1). Classification (NCBI taxonomy): domain Eukaryota; kingdom Metazoa; phylum Arthropoda; class Insecta; order Lepidoptera; family Geometridae; genus Ectropis; species Ectropis crepuscularia. The sequence goes on from OY856346.1 coordinate 13,676,449, forward strand.
TGATCATATTGGACCTTTGTTTATCCCATATCAAATGTGAGTAATCCGTCAATTCATTAAGATGGCATGAAATTAAGATTTTGATCTAGTTTTGATTTTGATTTTAGTCAAGTCAATCAATCATCACAATATCGTTGTAAAAAAAATTGGCAGTCATAGAAACTGCCGATAGAAGTGAAGACTTGTAACTCAGGATTTGATAGCTTGTTTTGGAAACTACGCGAGTGAAACTGCAGGGCGTGGCAATGAGCATGGGTATCTAGAAATGCAGGCATATATCTAGATGGCCAATGGCCATGGTCCCTAGTTGACCCGAAGATTTCTTATCATTCCCGAGCGTGACGCTAGAATTAAATTCACAGCCCACGAAAAATTTGTCTGGTGAGCCAAAATAAGTTTTCACTTCAAAAAAGCTAACCAAAGTAATTTCTTCGCAGAGAACAGTCAAACGCAAATGGTGACGACGTCAGACGTAGCTCTCATGAACGGCGGAATGATGGTGCAGACGGGAGCCATGGGCCCAACCACTGTTATGGGCCAAATCATGGGAGCGTTGAATGCTGGCCTGGCTGAGGACTTGAACTTGAACATCGAAACATTGGATTGTTCTAACGGCTTCGACTGCAATGTTGATGAGGTAAAAATAAGGTTTATAAAATAAATGATAAAAGTTTCGGCTGGTTTAGTCCGGAAGTTACGGCTGTTTTTGTCCGGAAGATACAGCTGTTTTTTTTTTACTTCTATAGCGTTACACTTGAGCGCCATCTAACCTGATTTGTGCGACGATGCGATCTACGATAGAGCGTGTTTACCTAGAAAGAAACCGATTCACTCTCGATTTGAAGACACCGAGATTTATTCGGGAGAATGGCAACTGCCAATCCGGAGCCTCATGGTTTTAATTCCATGTGCACTGCTTTATTTTAGAATTCTTGCGCGTAACTTGAAAATGGTTAAGGAAATACTTCGTGAAGGAACGTCCTTACCGTAGAAGATTTGAGTCTAGAAAGAGACGGCGAAGTCTGCCAATCTGCAACTTGGCCAGCGTGGCCCAAACCTTGGTACTTGGTTACAGCGAAACCTGTGCCCTAGTAGTATATGGGTTAATACGGGATAAAAAAGACATATTTATAATGTAGAGGATAATGATATTTCGGATATTTCGATATCATAAAAAAACATTTCACATCAGGAAAGATAACTGTACAATTTCCAGATCAATCCAAAAGCTACTTTTGTATGTAAACTCGACCTCAAAATGATGTTTTGATAGTATTTCTAAATATAGATGTAAAATAGATGCGTTGACCCGTTTTATAATTCACGTGTCTCGAGTTCAAACTTACCTATATTTGAGAATTAGGAGGTTAAACGTGTTACACGAGTAACGTCTATAGATAAAAATGACTAATCATTTTCGGTCATTATGTTACACGCTTGCTATTATACTTAACAGGCTGACATTGGTCAAGACTAATTCAAGGCCCAAAATGTATTGAATTTACTCTAATAAGACTCTATATTGCAGTAAGAATCTTTATATTTGCTTTTGTAAAACTTATTACCTACAATGTATGCATACCTATACTACGCCTCCATCGCTGTTCTAGTGCGCGATGGAAAGGATGCCATATCATCAAAACCAATTGAATGTTAAATCTGCTCTTCTTTTCACAGGTCATAAAACATGAGCTGAGCATGGATGGAACGTTGGACTTCAACTTTCCGCAGCAGCATTCTGCGATGGCCGCTGAAGCTGAAAGCCACTTTGTAGCCCCAGCACCCCCCGTTCCGACTACCCTATCTGGCGGAGGCACCCCTCAAAGAACTCCCTATTCCGTGACCCCCTCGTGGGTACACTGAACACCTGATTTTACAATATTTTAGTCATGTGGGCTATGCCCCAGTAGGTATTAAGTTCGGCAGCGTTCAAAGCCACGGATAATGCGTTTGCAGACCAGTTCCGTATGACAAGTCGATCAAATTTAAACAAAAGGGTATGAGTAACAGTGTTAGTAAGCAACTAACAGCTACATATATGTAAAGAATGTAATTCAAAACTGCAATTTAGTGTGTAGCAGATTCACCGCCAAATAATATAATTTTATGAACGAAAAATTTACCCAGAAAACATTGGTAAAATTTACTCAAAACCCTCAAGCTTTTCACCGCGAATGTTGAAGTCAGGCTTGGACCAGTTACCTACTTATGTGTACATATGTACATTTTGTTGTCGAGATTTTCATTCATGTTAACTAGTTAGAATTTTATTTAGCTTAAGAACGTTACCGCTGTCAATTAGGGCTTTAGTGTTAAGCTAGGTGGAAGCTTGTGATATAGGTAGGGCTCGTTAGGAAGAGGTGCTGGGGCATCCATGGAAGGATAAAAGGTCAGTACCATGTATTTATTGTTTTAAACCTCTGTATTTTGAAGCAGCGTATTGCGAGCCGAAGTTGGGACGTGTAGTGGAAGAACCCTGCGAATACCTAACTCGGAAACAATCTATCGTTTAGCTACTGATAATGACCATTGTGATGATAAGCGCTATGACATAGCGATGTCATTATGATCTAACTTTTAAATTCAATGTCAGTATGTCGAAATATTAGTTAAATCATCTGGTTAAATTTTTATAACAGCTGATTTTTAAATCCATTATCGGACGATAGGTCATTGTCTATACCGATTGACTGTACCGTAATATGAACTTATAACTAAAATTCTACTTTCAATTGTTTAGCTCGAAAGGAAAGTCGGTCGTTCAGTAAACGTTACCAAATAAAATATCGACTTTTGAAACATCCAAAAACGATTTTCCTTCCATTTATCCCCCACTCTCATAAAGCTTTCCACAACAGAAATATTACGCAATCCCCATCGTTTTCATGGAACAATAGAGTTCATAGTTTCCCCGATATAGAGAAGTTATCGGACACCGGCGAAACTTCCCGAAAACCGTTGATATTTCCAGATTTATCGCCACAAAGTATTGCTAAGCGCTCGCTAATATATCTCTCCAAACTTTTACGGCGTTTTAACTCTTTCAAAGATTTGAAAGGATTGCAATTTCAAATTGTAGAGATTTCGAACTGTTGTTTAACAGTTCTAAAGTGTTGTAAAACTATTTGCTTTAAATAATGAATCATGATTTTTTTTCAATTACAGTATACGTAAGCTATACATTTTTCCTTTTTTTCGTCCTCCCTTCTAATTCATTATCTAATTTTGTGATTTATATCTGGACGTTTGAAGTTTTTTTTAGTGATTTACGATTTTTTTGTAAAATGATTTCCTTTCTCTTTTTCAAAACATCTTGTTAGCGCGCCTTTCATCATTTTTACAGCGCTCCTACAAAAAAAGTATCACATTTTCCCCCAAAAAAATCTGCAGTAACGAATCCTCTGCCACATTCATCTTTATGATATTGGGTATTACAAAAGCTAAGTACGTCACTCATGTTTACGCCTTTGTACGCGTCTTATGACACGGGATGCCCTCTTTCTTTATGACAGAAAAAATCTAAGGTTACACCGCTACGTTTGCTTGCAAATTAGATGGGCTCATGAATATTTTTGCTTTTTCGAGTTCAGAATCAGTATACAAATTAGATCATACCAAAGTATCTTCTATCAGTGATACAATCAACTTACTTTATAATCAGGTGTACAGTTTTGAATGAATTCATTAAATTAAACTGAAATCGCACAGAAGTAGAACAAACGTCTTACAATTCATCGTACAGTATACAGCGACAATCGAATCTCAAAACTTTACTGTTTAATAATACGAATTTAATAATTAGTTGTCGATTCAGCTCGGTTCGCCCACGCTTGATTCAATTTCACCAATGAACGACCCTATTTGTACCCTAATGAGGGAGACGGGAGTAATTAATCATATCATTTCAGCGTAAACGGTGCCCGTCGACTCTCGAGCGATCGCCTCGACATAATGGAACACGAAAAAATCTCCGACTAAACCCGCTTCGGTAATGACTTGTTTTTTAGGGTTACAAAAGAATGAATACGTCCTCCGCAGACGGTGAACGCAAAATCTTGTTAATTTTTTTAATACCCGCTGTTAATGGCTGGTAAAAGCAAAAGAAAGGCGAGTCGCTCGAATCGAGCGTGAAACCTAAAGTTTTCGACGGACGAAGCGTTGACTTCGTTAATTTTCTATTCCGTTTTATCCGAATACGGCATCGGTCAACAGTGAGCGCTTATATTAACGAGCTGATTTTCATAAGGTGTCGGGGCTTGGGAGGCGTCGTTTAAATTTCCGAACTCATCTTGTATTCCGTCCGGGTAGGTGCGTAATTAGGTACGGCCCACCTTTACACACGATTTCCCGGCACTTGTTAAAAGTTTTCAATTGCGTTACGAGGGGGACCTTACGCGGAATTTATTCATTATATTCGTCCCCCGCTCACTTCTACTTAATAAAAAGCTCCTTTGCCCTTTTCATTCCTTTTGCAACCTTATAGTACTTACGTACTTTAAATATTTGCCGCATGGCTTCTCAGATGAGTAATGAATTAAACATTTATTTTGGAATTTTTATTACGATATTAACAATTCCTGTGAAGTGATGTGATTGCGGATGGCATAGGTTAAGTTATATTGAGTATTTCTTTTTTTTATGAAGACTCTACTAAGTCGATTAAAATACGGAGAGCATTAATAATCGATAGTGAATCGATGTCTTCTAGGTAAGCACGCTCCATCGTAAGCCGACGAAGCGACGATGTTGTCGCTACACGCTTCAGGCGAGATGGTGGTAAATTACAATTGAATTATTTAAAAAACCTTCCAATGACGTTTCGTTTATCACTTTTATCCATACAAGCGTGATTAGATCTAAAGTGTAGATATCTTATGTTCGCCATCTTGGTTTTCTACTGCTCAATCCTGTCTTCTCAAGTCTTCTCAACAAATATGTCATGTAACCTCATATTCTATAAACTAGTTATCATGTGAAGCCTTGCTTCGGGGTTCAGTTATTTAAATTTAACTGAATGCGGTTAAGGATGTCAATTTTTCTTGAGTTTTACGTGATCCCGGCCTTAGAGAGCTGAGTGGAATTTTTATCCTATCTTATCAAAGTTACGATAAAATTGACTTGTCAATTACGGAAATTTGACGCGTGTCATTGGTTCGACTGGTTCATACATAGTCGCAGATTTGAAACTTATCATTCGAAGGAGCATACATTTTTTTCATATTTCAATAGATTAATAAGATTTTTTTATTAACCTATCATTGATGACTGTGTCATATTACTTATATAGTGCTCGCAGTATAAGTCTGCGCGCGACTGGCGGCGTACTTAATGTTGCCAGGTCAAGCTAATAGGTTCCCTTCCCGTTCATTGGCAACTTATAACTTCATAAAACAGGTATGGGAAGGGATTTTTCAGGAAAGCAATATAACTAACTATTTATAAATTATAGGACAACTGAGATTAGAACAAATGTCTCGAAATACTGAACGCCGTTACAGTGCTGGTTCAGTGCAGTTTGGTTCAGTATGACCAAGTATCATTGGTACAGGTTAATGACTGTCTGAGTCTCTTACCACCAGGAGAACTTTATTTTAGTTAATCACATAATAAAAAATCTGTCATTTTCAACCTACACCAACAACGAAATTAATTAATTTAAACTTGGAAATCTTTTATTAAGACCATAAATAACACACGATGGATCACAGCGGTAACCGCAAAACTTCTTGTTCATGTCCTTTTAACAGTCATTCTACTTAGTATTGTGGGTCTTCTTTGTGCCTCTTTATTAGATACATTGTAGCCTCTTTAGTGTGAGTGCAGTGGTATGATGCGTTGTCCATTACCACGTAATTGTACGTTCTGAAACGCCTATAATAAAACATACAGTAAGTAATACGGAGTAAATGATTACAGAGCATCCAAGCTAAAAAAAATAAGTGAAATTTCTTTTGGCGCACCGCCCACATATTTTCGCTTCGGTGGTAAATGAAGCTGACGCTGTTAGGTGAAAGGGTCGATCGGGTGAACGTAGGACCGCCGAGTGTACCCGAGCGAGAAAGATACAATCAGCTGATCTTTACTGCTGTGTCACTGTGTTTCCTATTTTGATTTGATTGTTATGAAATATATATATATATAACTTGTTTCTCACATTCGGTCTTAAACACTCACATTTTTCCCACGGTTATTGATTGACATTGGCGATAAAACACTAAAACCTCAAAAATAAAGCCTCAGCTTAAAAATACGCCGATAATAGGTGGACATTTGATTGCTATGGTATCCCTACATATTAGTTGTCAAATAGCTGTGCGTTTGGAAAACTGCACTTTTGGCCTGTTATTGTATCGTTCTTCTTCACAACCACGATTGATTTTCAAGAACCAGCCACGGCCAGCACTTTTAATCACTTTCGGCATAATAAAAGCTAATAATTACTTTGGAAATTAATAAATACACCAAACGTAAACAAACTTTTGTCAACTGACGTAAACAAGAAGTTGACGGCCTGTCAATTAGTTCCATATTTTGCTACGCGCAGAGTTATATTGCGAGCACTCTAGGTATGTAAGATGTAAGCCAAACGTTGCGGGTTCGATTCCCCAGCCAGAACAAATTATATTTGATGAATATGAGGGTTTGGGAAATGTCTGGGTAGTTAACTATTTACAACGAACATCTTATATACATTATTTATAAATGACAAAGCTTCGATAGTTGTTGCTCAATCACGTCTGAAGGGATCGGCTTGAAATTTGAAATATGCTTAGGCTTTTAGGTTAAAATAGGCTTTTTATCGTGGGAAAATAACGGAACCGGAACTGGGTGGGTAAAACCCCGGGGCACTGCTAGTATAATGTATTGAATATTAAAATTACATACCTACGAATTTAAGAAAACACAAATCTTATGGTAAACTCGGGACCTTGGCGATTGGGCATCTAGAAATGCGTCAGCCAATGGGAAATGCTGAAAACGTGTGGCCTCACCATCATGGCATGGCTATCTAGAAACGGATCAGCCAATGGGAAATGCTGACGCATTTCTAGATGGCCATGCCAAGATGACGAGGCCACGCCCTCCGGTTACACCCGTGAAGTGTCCAAAGTAAGCTATCAAATTCTGAGTTATAAGTTTTCACTTCTATCGGCAGTTCCTATGACTGCCAATTTTTTTAATAATGTAGTCTTCTGAAGAGCAAGACATGTGTCAAATGGTAAGCAGAGTGCCTACTCATAACAGCGTAGGACTATCCAGCTATCTGAACATGAAAAGTCTAAATCAACGCCTCCCACTGCACTGTGATCGTGACTAAAATATAATATTGAGTTATTTCTTTGAAAACGTTACCATTCAAAACGAAACAAAGTGATGTGATGTGAGATAAACATTACTGGTCGGTGGTATAGTAACTGCCAAAGGTGAGGTACTTCCCCAGGTTGATTCAGAAAAAAGTAAGACCCCTACAAAATAGTAGGTACAAATAAAAATAAAATAAAAAATATAAATCCGCATTAATTTGAGAATGTACGCTTGATGGATGTTGTTATTCTTTCAAGCAAAAATCGGTTTGAAGGGCAATGTTTCCAGAGAAATTACTCGGCTAAGAAATGAAACACCTTATATCGGGTGACGAACGCAGAGCGACACTAGGTAATGATTTGGACTCTTCATGTTCCAATAGCTGTGTGTTACTGTGCTGTTATGGGCAGGTATGTTGCTCACAATCAAACACATGTTCTGCTCGTCTTTAAATAATTAATTATTTTAAAAAACTACTGAAGGCATCTGGATGAAATTTGGCACATACCTAGATAGATAACAGACTGGAATGATACATGCTACTTTTTATTCTGAGAAATAAACGGGATCGGGTACTGTGCGAGTGAAACCGTGAGACGCTGCTAGTATTTGATATAATACAAACAATACATTCATCTTGGGACAAAATTAATACCTACAACGAATTCAAATTGAGCGCTATATTTTGACGATAAAAGAAAAGTGTCGCAAATATTTCATCTAGAGAAAAAAAAATAGATTAAAAAAAGTTTTCTTTAATATTATTTATAGATACAAGTATATTCAAATTACGAAAATTTTGAATAGAATCGCCAAAAGCTAAAAGAAAAAATGAGTGTGTAATTTGGTTGAGCCCAGCTTTAGCATTCTTGTCGGATGTCGGTCGTCACAAATTGGATTACGTGTTAACTGTCTGCAGAACCACGCGCCCCTAACGGTTTTATGATTTTATTGTGGAACCCCGAAACACGAGATTATGATGTGCGGAATTTCGCCCTAATTTTGGGGGGTGATAGAGAACTGGTAATTTAGAATTTGGTTGTAAAGTTTTAGTGCGCTTTTGTTTTGTTTTATATGAATACTAGCTGACCCGGCAAACGTTGTTTTGCGATATAAATTTATATACAAATTTAAAAAATATAACATTGGTAACCCTGTTTATTTTTATAAAACAATTTTTGATTTGCCATAAACTCCGGGAAATTTTAATCGAAATAGAGTGAAAAACATTAGCAAAAAAGACAATAATTGATCAGTTTCGAGCGGGATGAAAAATGATTAAATTACTAAAATTACTATTGAAAAATAGAGGTTGGTGATAAAAGGGTAAAAATTTAGGGTTGTATGTAGATTAATGCCATATTTAAAAAAAATAAAAACAAAAAAAATTGCCCAAAAATTAAAAAAAAAAATTAGGGTTGAACAACCCTTATCTTTTAGGGCTATGAAAAATAGCTAGTAGCCGATTCTCAGACCTACAGAATATGCATATAAAATTTGGTAAAAATCAGTAAAGCCGTTTCGGAGGAGTAAGGTAACTAACACTGTGACACGATAATTTTATATATAAGACTTTATTAGTAATCCAATACGCTCTCTTTTATTTAAATGAACAAGTAGTACCTAAAATATATAAAACAACAGAATTTTGTGTACACTAAAAAACTTATAAAATTTATAAAAAACACAAACCTAAAACCTACATAACTTATATGAGCCCAATATGATATTCAACTTTTTTGTAAAATGAAATAAATTTATTTTAAAAATAATTTTGTATCATTTTTTTGTGACAGTTTTAAATGCTATGAATAATTTTTCTGGGTGTAACATTTGTGCGAATAATTTCGGTTAGGTTTCTTATTTTGCAAACTTTTGCCAGAAAAGGCATTATTTTTGCATTCCATCATTGGATCACGTCTCACGCCTTCACACGTCTTCAAATCGTAAGCGTCATCTTGAACACTTTATGCAATAAAAAATTCAGGTTACAGGGTCTAGATTTTTTTTATCTTTCGTGCCATCAAACGAAATAAAGTGACAAAATTGAGCTAGTTTTGTAGTACAATGTAAGATGTAACTGATAAACTCTGTCCTACAAATTTAATTATGTCAGTTTACAACCCTTCCTTTACAGAGTTTTGTGTAAAAAACAGTACTAATTTTATGTAAATTCTGCTATTATATCATCATGTGTCAGATTTATTTCTCTCTTTAAGTTTTTTTTTATTGTTTTTAATATGTTTTATTCTACTTTAATAACTAAACCTGGACTTTAAAAATACTAGGATTTAGAATGACCTTTTTGGTTTTGTTAATTTGACCTATATTTCACGGGGTAAGCGACATAAGAAGCATAGGTAGCTATTTCACTTTTTATGTTCCATTTTGTTTCCAATTTGTAATTTAACAGAAACGAATTTATTGTTCGAAACTTCGCACTCGAGCTCCGAGATACAAGTCTTGCGCTTAGTTTGGAGCTCACTGCGAATCAACAAATGTATTGTTTTGTCAATCCTGATTTTTTATCATTTTCGGAAATAAATTATTCTTATTCTAATAGGATATAGGTAGATTTCAATTACTTAATTAAACCTCTACCTCCTCTGAAACAATCCCTCGTTTGCCTATCTAGTGTTGTTGAGGGATATTTGGTTGTTCTCGTAACTGTTGGATTAACAGATTAGTATGGTTGTAGGATTGCTTACTTGTATGCTATTCTCTATGTCTCAAAGGAATTAATTTGAATTGTGTTCATCGGTTCATTTGTAACTCGCGCAGGCACTGTTTGTGGAAGACTTTTATATCGAACTAGCGATCGGCTATGGCTACGCCCGTGGTGCATATGTAGCATATAGGACCCAGGGACCACGTACACATCAACGGTGAAAGAATTTTTGAAATCAGCCCTGTAGTTCCTGAGATTAGCGCGTTCAAAGTTCTTCAAGCTTTGTAATATTAGTATCAATTTGATGCCTTTCACAGCAGCAGGGTAGCAGATAAGTTTTGAAAGTTTGCACGTGGTCGGAGGGCGTAGGGCGGCGCCGCCACGCCTTCGTGCAACAAGTGAGCCGCCCGCGCCCCGCGCTCCCGCCCGCCCAAGCAATCCTTTCACGACTCTCGCTAACTTTACCTCGCTGCACGCGTGATAAGTTTTCATTCTGGCCAGAAGAAACAGAATGGTTTCTTAACATCGTTTTACATCAAAATATAGCTATCGCCTTCTCTAAAGCTAAAACGAGACAACGTACTTCCAGTTCATAAACGATTCAAATGGCTTTGATGAAATTAGAATTTCTTGGAACTTTCCGGTTTCCTCACGATGTTTGCGTTTACTGTTAAAGGCAGATTTCGGTTTCCTAACTGTTTACTTTCACAATATTGATGACAAACTTCTATATCTATACTTATCTGTAAATACTTATACTTAGATAATTATTCGGAGGTACAGACGAGATACAAACCGGCTTATTCCATCTAGTCATACACTTAGTTCTACATGTATGGCTAATAAGAAAAAAAATCCACCTAATGCTACATCTATGTATGACTACTTGGAATACCTAAAACCTTATGATTAGGATTTTGACGTGTTCGCCACTAAGCCACGCCACGGCTTATGTTACAAAAAATAAGCGTAATAATAAAACACTAGATAAGACTGCAGTAAAACATACGTTTGAAAACATGAGAAAAAACGTGGTTGCCCCGGCCCTTATAATTCGGCAAAAACAGTTTAGCAACTTTAAGCACCAAATTCCAATTCCAAACAGTTGCCCAAGCCAGCAAGAAGCTGTTAAAGTTTTGAATAAAGATAAATCTGTCAAAAAAATCAAACAAACAAACTCAAAGTGTCTATCAAATTTAAAGTGACAAAATTGAGCTTGATTTAAGGTTTTGATATTCAGTGATGAGTGTAGTAAAAATTTCATGAAAAAATCTTTCGGCCTCATGGAAAGCGGAAACTTTGTGAATTGTTTGAATCCTGCTAATATAATAAATGTGGAAGTTTGGATGTTTGTTGCTCAATCACGTCAAAACGGCTATACGGATCGGGTTGAAATTTAGAATCTGGATTAGAACATAGTAAAAGCGTGGAACTGGAAGACGCAGTGTTGGACGGCCTCCCACTAGATGGACAGGCGACCTCACAAAGGTCGCTGGAAACCGCTGGTTGCAGGTTGCGCAGGACCGGTCGTTGTGGAAATCTAGGGCCTATGTTCTGCAGTGGACGTCTTGCGGCTGGGGATGATGATGAAAACCGTGGGGTGATACTTGTAAGAAATATGCGTGAGAGGCACCGATATCAAGATGATCACCAAAGCGGTTTTCATAAATAAGAATCAGTCCTTTCAGAAATGTTCTAATGTATTATACTCGTAGAACGTTTATATCAGTGTTTATATAGAACGAACCATATACTTACAAGTAGCGTTTGTAGAAATTGATTTAGAGATAGAATAAACAAATCCCATGTCCACAGGAATTCACCAGACAAATAAATCACCAAAAAGGCAGTATTTAAAAGCGCCGTGAAATGCCAATAACAAATCGCCATGGTGGAGGAAGTGTGCCCTAAATAACACAAGAGTTAAGAGGTCGCCAGGCCCCTTGTATGAATAAATTTGGTTCGTGGTCCTTCTAGAGTAGTGGTATCCTCTCGATAACCGGCTACGCCTATGCTTTATAGTCCGTGACATCCGAATCACGATTTATTATCACACGGTTCCTTGCCAAAAAAAACTAAAATGTTTCCTAGTAGGATCGTTACGGTCCGGGAAATTAGGGTGTTGAAATGACGCTTTCCTTGTTCTACTTTATCGTTTGACAGCGTCCTTTTGTTCGTGTATTTATAGGGACGTTGGCTACTGCCGACAGTATCCACCTATCCACTATCTAATAGGAACGGTTGATCTTACCACCAACCCGCACTTGGCCAGCGTGGTGAATTATGGCCTTGACTCTCTCCTTGCGAGAGAGGGCCCCGAGTCCCAGCAGTGGGAACATTTAGTGGGCTGGTTATGCAGATCTTAACACCAAACTGTAATGGTTGGTCTCTATTGAATCCTATGTCAAAATTATTTTACCGGCTGCACCCTGCGGTACTTTGGAGAAAAAAAGTTCTAGGTCCTTATGCTTAACACAAACTGTTTTGGGCTTACTCGTAGACTTAATAAATTTCGCTCTCGACTTTGTCGGCGTCGTGGCTTTATTAGTAGAAAGTCTGCCCGTGACGCCGTAGGTCTTAGGTTCGGTTCTCACACATTACAAATGTTTGAGCTGTGTGTTAGTATGTATTTACAATTAAAAAAATACATAATCAGCTACCTGGCTTCTTTTATACAAGCTTTACTTAATTTTGTCTAGTTTGTATTGCGTGAATCATGTCCACCAATGTGTATTTAAAACGTTCTTGCAACATGTACGAGATGAGCATCTCATTGCCCTAAAACCAAAAAGTTTCATACATAAGACTGTACTTGACTTTTATCTATTCTGTACTATACCGTCGACGGGGGCTAATGAATATTTGTCAAGTAAAACATGTGTATGTGCGATCATGGCCCTCAATTTCAATATCCCTCGAACGTAATTACTTTCTTGTTATTGCACAAATCTGACAGTACAAGTATAAAATCATATACCTAGTCTAAATCACGCGCTTGAATCATCGAAAAATCATTCCCACAAATAGACCACGTCGTGTCACAACATCCACGTTATGTGATATGTGTTACTACGAAGAATACCAAATTAAATTTTATTGTAACTTTTTTACTGTAAGTTCTAAAATGTAACATACTGTTACATTTTCCAGTTTTCTGATATTAATTTTAGCAATAGACGGTAGATACGTGATATTTGTCAGAATGTACACTTATGTTCTTTTTTGTTTGGAAGAAAGCTTACACCAAAATTATAATTTCTATAAAACAAATGTGCCACGAGCAGTCTCACTCCTGCACCAGTATAAGAGTATGACGCATGTCTCTGCCAAAGCTTTCCTCTACCATATTTGAGAGAAGAGGGTGACACACGACGACGCCAACGCCGCAACTTGCGAGCATGAGTGTTCAACGCACATCCAATCATACAAACGCACATACATCTAATTACATACTATTATATTTTATTTATATGATAAAAATAATGGTATGAAAACTAAAGTGGTTATTACACATTTTAAAATAAATGCATGGGTAACTCACGTATAATATAGTCAGAACAGGCCGACTCGAGTTTCGATCGCGTCCGGCGATCTTCTTCAAGGCAAGGGCCGCGCGCGTGTTCGCGGGACTATATTATACGTGAGTTACCCGTGTATCTTATAATTTAAATAATGATTAATACCTAATAATAGTTAATTATCTCTGAAAAAACAAATAGCGACTTCAGTTTAAAAATAAAAATTCAGACACCAGACCAAATTTCATAAGAAACCATTACTATGTCGACCAGATAAATGAAATGAAAGTCAATTTTAGTTTTTTCTAAGTAATTCAAAAACCGCACACCGATTACAATATAATTTATATGGGACCACCTCTGAAATATGATCTATCAAAAAAAAGAACCATCAAAATTGATTCGCAATTGGCGGAACTATCGCGTAACACACGCACAAAGAAAGACAACAAAAAACAACCGAATTGAGAAACTCCTCCTTTTTTTAAGTCGGTTAAACATGTTTAACACCAACGTAGATGTTACACGTTTTCCCTTGTTTACCTTAAACAAAACAAATCGCACTATTTCGCTGTATTTTCTGTAACGCCAAAGTCCAAAAGATTTGTTGCGTATATTATAATTTAAAAATTGGTTTGACTATCGCGGCCCTATTCGAAAGATCTTTCAATACTTACTTAAGCCAAATAACATGTGAAATGTTTGAGTTAAGTTAAATCGGTGTAGACAATGTTCGACGTTTGTGACGTTTTACTTTGAGTACATTTTTTTAAGGAAAAAATTGAGCTTTAATCATAGCTTATAGTACAGCAGTAATTTCTTATTAAACGATCGTGTACCTAGATAAAAATCAATAACTCAAATTTAAAAAAACTGTCTACTCAGTATTCGTTTCAATGGTTTCGAAGTTTCTAAGATAATTCCCAAAAGAAAGAAAACGCCATCATATCAATAAATCCAATCCAATTTTATTCCATCCAGCAAGAACGAGTTGTTCAGACTATGTCCATTTTACACGGGATTTATTTCGGGATAAGTATGCCAATTACTATGTCACGAATTAAGAGTGCTCTTTTCGGAGCCATGAGTCACGCAGAGAAAGTTCGTTACATCGCTGAATATGCGACAGATTTATCGTGGTTTTCTAGTGATGGGAAAGATTTAAGATTTTTTTCTGACATAGAAATGATTTAAAAAAAGAACATCTAAGCTGTTGTACCTAAACGTCACAACGCATACGTGACTCATTAATACTTCAAGCTGTGTATTGTAGTGGATTTCTTCTGTATCGTCCTCTTTTTTTCTTGCTAGTATGTTATTATTTAGTTACAAACCATGCCAATTTTGAAGACGTGGAAATTCATGTAGGTTTTTGGTGTTTAAATTGGTAATACACTGAAATAATGTTGATGCTGTTGTAGAAACTTCAGGGATGAACAAATTCTTCATTGTGCAAGTGGGTAAATTAAAATACAATTTTAACTAATTTTATGTATCCAGTATGTCAATTTCAATAACACGTTAGTGGATACGAAGTTTTGACCAAAAAAAACACTCACAAAAAAAAACGGTTTCACAATTATGATTGTAGTCGATTTACTATCAAGTTTCATCTAAAGTCACACATCGATGTATAAAGGAAAAATATCGATGTCGATAGTTATAACTTGGAAATGTTCCCCTGCCGGAGGGGTCGTCAGGTGCGAGGTGCGGGACGCGGGGGCCGCCGCCGGCGTCACTATGTCGGGCAGGTTACGATTTACACTCGACGAACTCAGCAGAAACTTCGCCCGAACCGAGAAACGCTGATAATCCACATCCACAGACGCTGGCGAGAATCACATCGAGATTACTAAGATATCCCTGTCAAACGGTTTTATCGTCGTCGAATTAATTAAGATGCAAATTGTTTCTCCGCGATATGGATACGATACAATTTACTCGGTTGACTGATGTTTTATGTCTCGATCGGGTGGATTGAACCCAATTGATTGAGGTCTCGGATCGGATTTCCGATCGTTTATCGATGCGGTTTCATATCGAATGTTGAGTGAGGTGATGGTCTCTGATGCTCGCCTCTTAGAACTTGAGTCACTCCATTTCTTGTAAGCAGTTTGTGAAACGTACGTAGGTGTCAGGAATGCGGTCGTAGGGTCGTACGTTTTTGCAACTTGAGCTTTCGTGTGCAGTGAACTCTGATTACGAGATCTAATCGCTTTAAGCATCCGTTCATTAGTTATAAACAATAATGGAATGTTGTTTGCTTTGTTTCACAGATTCTTGGAATGTTTCACCGAGCGGAGTTGTAAACCTGATGACGCTTTCGGTGTCTTAGGGTTGCGTTCAAAGACAACTCCTTGCCGTCGAGTGCCACTTGCAAAGTGGAACATCAATTCATCACAATTACGAACCAAAATATAACGACCAGTTCAATTATCGAGACTGATACGTGTTCTAAACTGCTATTGATTGGCCAAAACCGACGATCGTAGAGTGACATTGAAGTGATATTTGTTGAAAAATGTTAAAGTGACCTCGCGATTAGATGGGAAGATTTGTGAACTCGATGCCCTGTGAAGAATTTCCATGATTTACTAATAATGTTTTAGTTGTACCCTGAGGATTTTAGCTTAATTATGAACTAATATAACAGGGTTGCGCAGAAAAGGTGGCCAATTGCAAACCTAAAGCCGACAAAAGAATAGCCACATTTTCCTTATTCCTTAGGACGAGAATCCAACTCGTCCGAGAATGTGAGAGAAAAAGGCAGGTTTTCCATTTAAAAAAATTAAACTCTAAAAATGTTAGCAGTAGTTTTCAATTCAAAGAATCGAATCTATTCAAAGAGTATGTGGTAAGTACCGATTGGCGAGGACAACGCATTTGTTACGGCTCCTGAAGCACAACTTTTTTGCGCAACCTCTGTCCTGTAATTAAATAGGACTACAGACTGATTTTAAAATATTTCTGGATTGTAACTTATATTGTACGAAAGCATAAAACATCCCACGCTTTTCAACTAATTTGGTCCGAAAATATTCAGGCAATAAAATGTATATTGGTTTCACTATGAAAATCTATAAGAATAATTAGATTTCAACTAAATCTTTCAATGTTCCAACATAATTTTCTGGAAAATAATTTGGTTTGAATAAATTTTACTGTTAGTCAGCCGGTAGCTCTCTTATTCATAAACTGTTAATAGCGCTATTTAAGTAAAAATAACATGGACATTCCCGGTGTGTTGACAGAAGGGAAAACTTGATTGACTTGAAAAAAATATTACACAATTTATTTACAAACTAATCAATTTAAGAGGTGTTCGCACAGTAACGGTAACAGTATCGCGAGTTCAATTGTTTTTTCCCCATCTTAAAATATGCCCTAAAAAGTTTTCACTTCAAAAATGCCATGTTCCCTTTTTCTCGCCACTGTCTATGTCAGACAAAAGTGAAAAAAGAGTATTTTAATTTTAATTAAATTGAGCTTATACAGTTATGACAAAGAGGATAAACCATGAAAAGCGTACTAGTTATCCTAACAATCTACAAGGACCCAGTAACCCGTAAGTTAATTTAAAATGCCATAGTAGTGTATCTAAGTATTTTATTTGAATTATCTCAACCGCACGCCATTGTTCGCCAAATACTAATACAGTTAATTCTATATTTCACTATTAGAGTCAGTAAGATCATTTTAGGGACATCTATTATTACTGTTATGTAAATAGAGGAACCCTGACATAACGAGTATCTTAATTCCTTTCTTCTTCTTTTTTTTGACGACCAAATAGTTTTTGTATTAGAACGACCAATTATTTCCAAATAGTAAAATTAATCAACAATTTTAATATTGTGGCTAAAAACAATAAATAACCCTTGAAAATGCACTTTCAACGGACACCGGTACAGTCATACATAGTCAGATATCTAGTCCCAGATATTTCGTAAGCTTCGTGGAAACATATTAAGTTCAGTATAATTACAGTCGAATCAATTTTGTGTAACTATGTAATACATATATTAAATTGCAACTCAAAATAAATTTACACAAATATTTTAATATCTAATACTATCTAGTCATTCGAAGAAGAAGTGGTTGAATCGATCGAGTGTTTTACCGATTATTTGGATCTACAATGATAGTGTTTTTGTAAACGGTTCGTTTGAATATGTTACTTCAAAATTAAACTGTGTTTAACATTTGTTGGAAATTTGAATCGATCTAATATAAAAAACATGAAATATTCAAATTTCCGATAGATTTTTATGTCAATAAATAAAAAATAGTTTTCTTTCAGATATAACGTTTTATAGATATAACGGGTTTTTATCACCCCATTAGTTTCCAAGTTAGCAAGAAATACTTTACCTTATTTTTTCTAAGCTACAAAATCAGACGAATCGTGTAGAAAAAATGGAATCTGTGTGATATTATCTTGATGCAATTATAATATATCTGTAAACATAGCGTAAAACCGTATAAACAATACATCCTGTGGCCAAAGGCCAATGTAACATCTGATATCTAGTTAAACATGCTGACGGATTAAATACTATGAAATAGAGTTCACTACGTAATTCTGACAAATATTCTATTTGATGATATTAGTTTTAGTGCTAAAACTCCAAACACTATGTAGGTAATTTATATGTTCTTATATCTATTGTTGAAACTAATGGTTCACAAATGGAGTATTATTATTTTGGAGTGTCAACTCTATTACGTAGTACTTAAAGCCAATGGCTAGATATAAAGTCAGTGTGTGAAAACCGATGAATAGCTATTTTTAAATACCTCAGTGGACTGTTTGTGATAGATTTAGCCAATAAGTGTTCATTTAATATGTGAATCAAATAATATATGTTTTAGTATTTTGAGGCCATTTAAAACTAATTTCAATAATATTTTTGTTTTTAACCATAATCGCAGCTTCATATATCCGTCTTGCTATTAAACATATTAGCCGCTTAAATTGGTGCTAATGGCTATTTTACTTTGTTACAATTTAAAACTTCCATATGCATACGATCAACAAATCAGAAACAGAATCGAGTTACTTATTATTCCGTTTTCAATGTACATATATAATTCATTATTTTGACTAAAAGTCAGATTCATCGAATGTGTGTTGAACCTTTTACGAGATGTATGTTAAAACCATTTGCCAAAAATAAATACGTAAAATCGAATAGCTATCGATTTAATTATCGATAATACGTATTAAATGTTGTAGACGATTGATCAATCTCTTCGGAGTTATCTCATGACTAGCGTAAGGATGTTAGTTAATATCTAAATGGTTGTTGAAATAATTTTAGCTAATTAAGTAATTGTGACGAGACATTGATGTCAATCTATGTGGTCAATTAATTAAGGACCGAATTATGTTCCATTAAGGCCTAGCGTTAATGCGAATGTGTGTATAGTCAGTGTTAATAGCGTTGTGCTTTTCTCGTTTTTTTGGCTTCTCACTAATAACATTAAAATTAGGTTAATTCATACCCAGTGAAATGTTTATGGTTAGATTATTTTTTTTAATTTTGTGAAAGTACATAGTTTTCAACCATCTGTATACTAATACGTATATCTTTTTGTGTTATTTTGTGCGAAGACAAAATTACGAAGTATGTTTTTAATTTTTAAGATTGAATGCTACCTCTGATTAAAAATAAAATGCATGTGGCAGCAATAAAATTTAATCTTTTATATTTATTAAAACCACCTAAATCTAATAGTATCTTACCTCAAGATAGGAAGCTATGAAGACAAAGTTCTTGTTACAATGTAACTGAATCTGACAAATGCATTTTGTTTTTAGTTAGATTACAGATAAATTGAGAACTATTTTGTTTGTATTAGGGAATGTAAGGTTGAAAATTAGTGCAATGTATTCTAAACAATAATTTAGTAATGGAACAACGACAGAGTCAAGATGTCACACTCTTGTGGTTGTACGATCAGTGTTCATTCCGTCGCCAAATGAAAAAGAATCCTTGATTGTTATTGACAGATTGGCAAGCAAATGATAGGTGAAATGTTTAGATTTATTGTTACTAGTTTCATACGTGGTGGCTAGATAAATAAGGAAAGTTCAAATTAGAAGACTCATTCAAAACAAAATTATGGTACCGTGAAAAGAAATCTTATGCTGTAGAGAGTGAGTCCGATAACAAAATAACTCTTGTACCTATCGATTAAATGTCTTCGAAATCGATAATTTGTGCGCTTACGTAAACGCACATCCCTATGGGATATTTTCCCTACTAGGTTTGCAATTAGACCGTAATAGATAATATATTTTAATATTAGATGTTATTGCGATGTTAGTTATTATGTATTTATAGGGATATGGGCGCGACCCGCTAAAGAAAACTTGTAAATTATTTTGTACAATGTTTAAATTTTCTATGTCTGCATCATTATTATTTAAGGCGTAGGTATCTACGTAGTGTTAATTTTGTTGAATTTTTTTAGTTGCTTAATAATATGATAGCGTATGAAATTGTGAAACTTTAGATACAATTAGGACGAAATTATGTGTTTCAGTGTAAATATTATAGACGAAAACATTTATGTAGTAGTACATAAATATTATTTATGTATTAAATTTGATATTGTTTTCAAAATTTATTGAGTTGTTTTATTGTTCGCCTTGTGACATCCAATTTTAAAGACCATTGAAAAGTTACTATTCAGAGAGTTGGCAAGAAATTTTGGGTAGGTAGGTATTCGCCTCGTGGCTTAGTGGGTAGTAGCTCTGCCTATGAAGTCGAAGGTCGTGGGTTCGATTCCCACCAAATATTTGTGTGATGAACTCAAATGTTTGTACTGTGTCTGGGTGTTTCTATGTATAATAAGTATATATTTAAAACTATATAAGTACTAGCGGCCCGTTACGGCTTCGCTCGGATTTCGTCATATAAGGACTTATTAATCGAAAAAAAAAAACTATCCCATCTCTCAAGTTGGACCAGACTGCTCACGGTGTGCCAATTTAATTTAAAAATCGGTTAAGTAGTTTAGGAATCCATCGCGGACAAACATCGTGACAGGAGATTTATATATATTAAGATTATATCAGTTATCTGGCCGCCATAGTACAAAGCTTTGCTTAGTTTAGGGTCAGATGGTGTTGTGTGTGAATTGTCCACCGATATTTATTTATTTGAGACAAGCTGAAAACGTGTCACATAGCTCTATCTGTTTGAAGGGCAATGTTTTCAGAGAAATTACAGGGCTTAGAGATAATTATAATATCTTAGATCTCTGGGTGACGAACCCAGTGTAGTGCTAGGTAATTATTTGGAGTCTTCGTGTTCCAACAGCTGCGTGTCACTATGCTGTTATAGGCAGGCATGTTGCTTACCATCAGGCACATGTACTGCTCCTCTCGTCACTCCATATTAAAAAAAATACTAATAAACCCCAACATGGAACTGCAGAACTGGCTGGTGAGCAGTGGGGCAAAATTAAATGACATGTCGTAGTTTAGTGTCTAAAAAAATAAGCCTCGTTTAGTCGTGGATTTAAATTTTCCAGACGCGTCCAAAAATGTTTTGCAATAAATATGTATAAAATTAAAAATGTATTTGAGGCTGGTCTGAAGGATTACATTTTAATTAGGTTTTTATGTAAGAGTAAAAAATAGGTATTCTCAGAATGACAGATCATTTTGGTGGGTTTTTGTACCTGCCCGGTGATCTAAATTTATGAGACAAGTTTTCAGCCTTTTCTTGCCTCAAATATCTAACCAAAATTTGGTGCCAGCTCTCGGAATATACGTTCAGGGTAGAAGTTTCGATCACCGCTTAGTTTCTGTTTTTAATATCCTTTTCGTCACACACATATCATAAAGGTGTATCATATCACGTTTGTGGGTTTGTATGGGTGTATGTTTGTGCCCACGTTTTAACTGAACGTATTGCATACAATTAAAAACATAGTAAGGGCATTACTTAGATTAACACGTTCACATAATGCGTAATAGTAGGTACTGAGTAGAACAGCCACCTCACATGTGGCATACCGACCGCTGTGATCTTCCATCCGTATACCTATGTAACTACCTACTGGCCTTTCTGAACTATTGTATTTTTCGAAATAGCAAACTGTCTGGTTCTCCCGATCATTCCTCGGACCTGCAGGCTATTAAATTACCTTCCTCCGAAGGTATTTCCGACGAACATGGATCAGAAGAAGTTTAAAAAGAGTAAGTATCTTTAAACACCTCTCCGGGCTGGCAAATGGTCGTCAGCATCTCTAATGCATAAGCGTAAAAAAACGCAAAATAATCACCGACACAGTTCCAGCGATTAGATACATAATACTTTTTAAAACTATTTACATATTTATAGAGACTTACCTACTCCACGATTTTTTCAATTAATCTATAGGGGGAAGTGGGGCAGATTGATGCACGAAAATTT
This sequence comes from Ectropis crepuscularia, assembly GCA_963693475.1. Taxonomy (NCBI): domain Eukaryota; kingdom Metazoa; phylum Arthropoda; class Insecta; order Lepidoptera; family Geometridae; genus Ectropis; species Ectropis crepuscularia. Next base: position 13,698,369 of record OY856346.1, read on the forward strand.
AAAGTTAAAAAAGTGTATGCAACTAAATATTTTCAATTAATTTGCTATTATACTTTTAGTCCAATAATTTAATTTTATAATGCCACAGTTTGTTTTTTTTAAGTTATCAAAGATAATAAATAATTGACCTTTAGTAAAAATGGCTTTAGTATCAATCTGCCCCACTAGTGGGGTACTTTGATACAGCTCGTGGGACACGTTCATACAGGGTGGAAAATCTTTTTCCAAGGGTAAATGTACTTTTTTGTCACCATTGGCTTTAAATGAGAAGGAAAACATCGTGAGGAAACCAGCATATTGCAAAAAAGTCATCCTTCGAAATCAAGCGTCGTCCACCAACCCGTATTGGACCATCGCTATAGCACAGATCAGAAAATAGTTACTTCGTAATATAGTCTTAAATTATTCCTTGTGGGAGAAGTTCCCAAGTCCCAGCACTGGGAAAATCAGATGGACTGCTTAAGCTTTGTATGCAGAACGCCTAAAAAAACAAAGAAATGCGTTGTAGTGTAGAAAAAATATGTAGAGTTGGACAAAATTACAGAACAGATTTTTCGTAATTTTAACGTTGGTTCTATCCAGAGATTCTCGATGTCTCACCAAGATTCAGCAAAAAGCAGAAAGTGTTGATGCAGCTGACCTCTTCATCCTACAAAAAAAATGCGTGCGTATCCTCGCCAATGTTAAACTCCCCGACATAAGTAAAACACATTTTCACAAACCATATTTCATTGACTACAAAATCTTAACCTTGACATCACTTTATATATTAGAAAACTGCAAATTTGTTAAAAAATATCCAAATTTATTTGAAAAAGTAGCTGACAACTGGCGCTACCCTATTAGGACATTATACAAGCATAACTTAAACGTACCGACATCAAAACTAACTTTACATAGTACCGGTCCGCATGCGATGGCTACAAAAATTTATAATAAACTTCCCAATAATCTTAAGGAAATTGAGGATGAGCGTAGGTTTGTCAGGACTTTGAAGGATCTTCTGTTGTCAAAAGCCTATTATAGTCTATCCGAGTTTTTTACCGATGACCTAAAAATCTCCGAGGATGAAAATTAAATACCTATCTGACTGTGAAATAAAACGCTTCGCTCCATAATGTCACATAAATTGCAATGCCCGGTTGGGGTACGTTGTGTTACGACTAAGCTTTGTCCTAAATCTGATTACTTGTTTCGTTGTAATTACTTACCTGTAACATAATGACGTAATAAATAATTGAGTATTGATTACAATACACGCATTAGTGCGATAAGGGACATTTTATGGCCTAACTTTACGAATATTTAACGCTTTGTAACATAGAATTTTTATTGCAATTTGGCAAAGTTTTTATTGTACTGCGAGGCTGTATCTGAACATTTTTATGTTACTTTTACAAGTGTATGAAAGTCATGATTTTATAGACTTATCCTAAAACTTATTTTAGATAAGTTAAGTACTTAGAAATATTATATCCATTTTCGTTTACTACTGCTTTTTAGGGTTCCGTAAAACGTAAAAACGAAACCCTTATAGATTCGTCATGTCATGTAAAATGTGCCCACCCCCCCCCTCTAACTTCTAAAGTAAGAGAATGAAAAAACTAAAAAAAATATATGATGTACATTACCATGTAAACTACCAACGAAAATTAGTTTGAACTCGATCTGATGAGTAGTTTTTTTTAATACGTCATAAATACACTATTATTAAAACTTCGATCAAAGTTACAACGAACTACAAGAACTATGTGTACTATGTAAATTATGTTACTTGGTGCAACGGAACCCTTCATGGGCGAGTCCAACTCGCACTTGGCTACTTTATTTATTTACCATCCAATGCCTGTCAAACCGAATGTGTATCTCCGAACCCTATCTTACTCTAAGCTCCTTTCATCCAGTTTTTTCGTCACATTACCTACTCAGGCTGGCACTCCCCCTGTCCACAATGTTTCCGAAAAACTGGCTTGCTTTTATTAAATTAAAGCTAAACGTGGATTATCAATTCTCCATCTTTTTAAAAAATTACGTTATATATACGTAATAAACTAACGTTGAAAATACGCCATGCTATTAATGCATATACATTTCAGTGAGATTGTGTACAACAGTAATTAATTTTATCAATGGTACCTGGGATGACTGTTTAATGGCATATTCAGCATATTCTATACATTAACCCAAGATATACCTACCCAAAAACCTGTATAATTTTTGAATACAGAAATGGTAAAATCGTTATAGAAATTGAACAATATTTGTGACGTAAAATGAGTTCAAAGCGATAAAATTGAGTATACCTAAGTGTCCTAAGTAACCTAAGTCGAATTTGTAATTAGGCAATAAGTGGTATTTTACATTTAAAAACCATGTGTCACGGTGTTTGTGGTCAACAGTAACAGGTCCTACTCCTTAGAAACAGTTGGACCTGATTTTAAGGTTTTTTGTGTTATTGGGAAGTTATCTACTACTCTATAGTAGGTAGGTATACTCTCTTTACCATTTTGGCGATTTAATTCGTTTTTTTATGAATAGTGTCCAACTAATTTAAGCATCGTTCATTGACGTCAATCCATTTACATGAAATGTCGCACAACGTTGACATTTCATTCGGTTCAGACAACGTTTGCTGAGTCAGCTAGAAATAAATAAAACGTGTGGTACACCACACATTGGGTTGTAACGTACCCGGCTTGGGCCGGCAAAAAACGAAATAAAAGAAACAAAAATAATATATATGTTACAGCCAAAGTAATAAATCGGGATATTATATATACCGTCTAGCCATTATATATAATATCTACTCAATTTAGATAAAGTGATAATTGACACAAAATTAATCACATTAACTAGCTATTTTATATAATATCTTCGAAGACTTGGATAATGTAATAAAACAAGTAGATATTCGTTTATGAATAAATTTGTATTTCAATTTGCCTTAAGCATGCCTCAATTAACATTATTATAAAGTAATTATACATTCATTCAGGATATTACATTCAGGACCTCCCTTGAGCTTCTGGCTCCCGCATTTTTTATAAACACTCTAGGGGTAGTAGCCTCAAGACTAGGTGGAGTCGGGGTGCTCTGTGTCGGTTTTGTGACTAATTTCAACCTAACCGGTTTGAGTTGGTCTCTGGGTGGGTAATTTGTTAAGTATTGAAGGGAGGAAAACGATTTTCGAAGTCGGCTAGACCGTATTATTAGTTTAGCTAACTTTGACACGCTATTATGAATAATGTCCAGATAAAGTGATTAATTAATTACATTGTCTAGTGAATTTGGCTTTTATATATAATGACCAGTCATTATGTATAATAACTATTTAATCACTATGACTGTAACATATACATAGGTATTTAAGTAAGTAAAATTGTGTAAAAAAAATTAGAAACCGAAGCTTTGGATACCTAGTTGTTTTACATGTTTTTTTTTAATTACGGGCTACGGTTGCACAAACTTTGTTATCTTTTAGAAAAACTCTAATTGAAAAAGTGCCCAGAAGGTTGAGCCACGTCTAGCGAAGACTCATATCTATAGAGCCCTGTACAACGTGAAGATGCTAAAGTTTAAAATTCTGCTCATTATGTAGAATCCTTTGGTTTGCTAAAGCAGCAATATCAAAGGTCTAGTCTAGAGCCTGAAAGAAGACTCGTAGGCTACTACCTATTTAATGCGAAATAGTGTTTTTTACGGGGTTGAGTTTCATATTTTAGAAGCTTAGAGCTTATTTCTCATACTCGTAGGTACCTACATTTGACCAGATATAAATGAATATTATTTTCAAAGTTTGTCAAAATGTTACACTAGCCGCGGGATACCGCAGGACGCCACTAGTTAAATATAAAACCTCTTCTATAACTGTTACAAACCTACAATATGTATGTAGGTTCTTCACTTACTTCATAAAGAATAAATTTGTGACATGACTGAGCTGTCAAATACTAAGAAATACTAAAGAGGCAAACATAACTTTATAATTTCTGTTTAGTCAAAATGAGATTTAAAATATTTGGTCTACGAAATAAAGTAGTAAACGTTGTCCAAGCAAGAAAATACTGCAGTCCACGTAAGTTTATCTTAGCTGTATGAATACAAATTGTAAACTCTTGTGACCACAGATAGATAGATAGATAGAAACTCTTTATTGTGACACGAAAAAAAACTTAAAATATTACAGAGACACACTTATTAACTAGCGCCACAAATGGCGGCCTTATTGCTGAGAGCAATCTCTTCCAGGCAACCAGCCTTCCAGATACCTTACCAACTTATATTTCATCAACTTCTGGTCTATGTTGCTTCTGGTTACTATTTATTTCTAAACTAGCTGTGCTCGCGGTTCCACGCGCGTTTTATGGGGATCTACCTATTGTATTTTTTTACTTAACACAGTCTAGCCCCAACTAAGCAACGCTTGCATAATAATTGTTTTAGTTTAGTTATGATACATAAATACAACCAGACGTAGTTAACAATTATCCATACACATCACACAAATGTTTATCCTGGTGGACTTGGAACCCACGACCTACGGCCCACTGAAGAGATGCACTACTAAAACCAACCACCTAACAACTGAGCCACAAAGCCAAAAACGTAATAATCGCAGAACAAGTATTTGTTTAATTCGGTTCGGACATTTTAAAGAATTTCGGTAGTTGTCTTTTATAGTGGTGGGCATAGATTATTAAGCTTATGTATCGGAAATACCTAAAAGCAAAATGGCCTACATATTAAAACGACACAAGATCTAAATTACCTAGTAGCAAAACGTCCTATCATCGGAATGACACGAGATCAAAACGGCCTGTTAGCAAAACGACGTATTAACGAAATGACCTCTATGTACTTACAGTAAGAAAAAAAAATGTGTTGGCTGTACAAATGCTAAAAGAATAAAAGCAAGCTCAGGGTATTAGCAAACTGTGGCAGTGGGCCGGTCACATCTGTCGTAGAGCCGATGACCATTGGGGTAGATGGGTTCTGGAGTGTAAACCGCGAAATGATAGCAGGTAGCAGGTGGAAATCTAAGACCTAGAATCGGGCCGAGTGGCGTATTACGGAAGAGGCCCCTATTTCCAGCAGTGGACGAGTACAGGCTGTTGATGATGATTAGTTCTAAGACAAAAAAATATGTCTTTTGTGACCCTGCTACATCAGTTTGCTAATACCCTGAGCAATTGAGCATGCTTTTGTTCTTATAGCATTTGTACAACCAAGACATATTTTTTTCTTACTTTAGATAGATGGCATTTCGTTAATATGTAGTTTTGCTACCAGGCCGTTTTGATCTCATGTCATTCCGATAATAGGCCGTTTTGCTACTAGGTCGTTTAGGTCTTGTGTCGTTTTAATATGTAGGCCATTTGGTTTTAGGTCCTTCCGATACAAAAGCATAATTAACGCTTAATGCCTAGATCGATAATCTTCAAACAAATACTTCATCTTAAGTGAGGCAAAAAGCAGATTGATTTCGACGTAAGCAGAATGTACTGAAGTTCGCCAAAAAATACTTTGATGTCGTGGAGCATGTGCAGTGAAGGACCACACAAACTATCATAATGTTTTTAATTGTCAAAGACGCATAACAACTGATGGTAGTTTCGAACGGACTGAGCTAGTATGGCTCACTATGATTTGCCTCACTTTTCTTGCGCGGTACCGGTTTCTGGAGGCGTTAATATTATATAGTGGTGGGCCAGTTATTCTACCGCCTAGCAGTAATATGTGAACATTTCTGTGCTTCAGTTAGAAGGACAATGATTCCAGGGAAATAACAGGCCATAGATATAAAATCATCTTATATATCTAGGTGACGAGCGTAGTGTAGTGCTAAGTAATGCGTTGGACTCGTGTATCAATAGCAGAGTGACACTGTTTTGTCTGTGTTGCTTACCATCAGACATACGTTCTGGTCGTCTCATCACTCTATACCTACCTACTATAAACATTTTGGTGATATCAAAACTACTGATATACCTACTATACCTCCCGATCGTTGCGACGCTCAGTGTAAAATCTCGGCCACATTTGACTGTTTAGGAATAGTGTGGTGACCAATAAAGCAATAAACATATTATGTCTACGTTTCAGCGCGATGCGATGCACACATGAACGAGTTACCAATCCCATGTCTGCCGTGGAACCCTTGGTACAAAGACAAACAGGCTCTATACTCCAAGATTCTCGTTCTGGGAGCAGTTTGGTAAATGGATTATAATTATGTATTTATTTCTAGGTTCCGTAGAATTAGTCAGATTTGGTACAACTTGTTCAAGCAATAGGAGGACCGAGGACCTGCAAATTATGCGTTTTAGAAGCGCTCCGTTTAGCAAAGCACGGTCTAAAAGACCATCAAAAACTACACTTTTTAATTGGCGTACCCTCTCGAGTGATCTTCTTCTAGCCGACACAGAGGAGAGAAACGAAGCCAAAATGAGACCATCTAATAGACGACAAAAAATAAGGAAACTCTGCCTTGGGCGCCGCCGATGGCCTACCTACCTACGAGACATTTTTCCACCGCCAACCTAAGCGATCATCCTCCACCGATGGTGATTGTTGTCTTAACCTTAAAAGTCTCATGAGAGACTACAAGGCTACAGTGCTACAATACTGCAGCTACTCCTAATTAAATAGCGTGCGGGTAGGGAGGCCTTTGCGGGACAGAAAAGGCTTATAGTCAATATTAATATTATAAAGTCGGAGAGTTTTTAAAATCTAAGGGGCAGATTTGAAGAGTGCCAGCGGCGAGAAGAAGGCCACCTGAATGATATTAATTTGCAAACAAATTATTATTGAACGAGCTAATCTTAGAAACTACAGGGCGGGCCTTAAATTTTTGCACTTCTGAAATTGCTATAAGTATTAAATAAACTACATATTTTATCGCAATTAATCTTTATATAAATTAAAGAAAATACATGAGAATTTTATTTTTTAAAATGAATATCATTCAGGTGGCCTTCTTCTCGACGCTGGAAGTCTTCAAATCTGGCCCTCAGATTTTAGAAACTCTCCGACATAAAGCACCGCAAACATATTGCGATTTCGTGACTAATGTTTTCCTTAAGTTCGGAATTCGGGTATTGTTTTTGGTTTATTCACGTAGACGATAACCCAAATAAAAAAGGTGTAGTAAGGTCTGGGCTACGGGGAGGCCATGGAATATCCTCTGCATGAAATCAGTTTGTTACGGAACAGTTCCTGAATCACGGAAAAACTCTCGTCGTTTTCTTTCAATTCTTGCACCAACTATCTGAAGAGGATGCATTTTTAACTCCCATATTCAATATTCGACGCAAAAACGTTCGAGTTATAGCAAAAGCACTCGAACGTTTCCGCGCAGACAAACTTGGATCTTCTCGCACAGGCACATTTACTTGCGCCACGGTTTCGTCACTCCTGCTCCGTGGACGCCCTGTTTGGCTGTTATTCACAGTCGCAACGGTTGCCTCGAAGTTTGTCACCCACGATTTGATTAAATTAACACTTGGGCATTTATTGGTATCATGTAATTGGGATTTCGTTCGAAACAGGACGTCGACTCTATTTCTACGAAAACGTGATTTCGAAAAAAAACTCGCGACTTTCTTGCTCTTGTTCTACTTCATTTCGTCCGCTACAACATTGTTTGACGTGGATCGCAGTAGAATCGGAGTTGGAAAGTCGCGAGTTTATTTCGAAATTAGGTACGTTTTCGTAGAAACAGGGTCCAGACGTCCAGGCGGCGAACAGAGACGTAAGAATCATTGTTCTTGTAAAACAGCTTTACACAGAGTGCGCGTTGCTCTTCCGGGAAGCGATTCATTGTTTCATTCACTAAATTTTCCTGAACCTAGCTACCGCACGTGAGTTGTTCCCACCCTGTCTCCCGCGGGATAGCGGTGCTATGTTGATTTTGTAAGTGCAAAAAATTATGGCCCACCCTGTACTACTGATTTCAAAATTCCTTTCACTGTTGGACATGTAGACCTACTTACATGATCCCCGAGTCCTAAAGGCCTATAGCCTTATAGGGCCCGGGCGCAGCCGGGTAGACGCCTAGTAATTCTAATAAATAATTATGTCTTTTCAGGTGGGTGTTTTCATTTGGTATGATGTTTTGGACCAATAGCATCTATTTTAACTGGAAGCCGCCGCGCCAACCCGCGCCACCGCTTGACATGGTTGAGGAATGCGAAGATGAGTAGGGTTGATAGTGGTGAATTCTTTTCACAACTATTAACATGACTATTAACTATGAATGGTTTTCACAAAATTTTGCTCACCTTTCATTGAATAATGTCCCATTACAGATTTTACATAGTATACTTATCTAGTAATAAAAAAAATAAGCAGACCACTAAACGTTCCCACTACTACCTAAGTAGGACTCGGGACCTTCACACTCGCAACAAGAGAGACAAGGCCATAATCCACCACGTTGGCCCATTACGCTTCGGTGGATGACATATTATGGCATCAGAAAGGTTCTAGGAACATGTCGGTTTCATCCCAATGTTTTCTTTTACCGTTTGTATGTTAGCAACATTACGTACCTGACTTCAAAAAGACAGTGGTATCGAATGAGGTGCTCCGGATCGGCAGTTACTATTTTCCCGACTAGACCATCCATAATGCAAATTTTTGAAGTGAAAACTTCTTTAGGTGCGCCTAGACAGATTTTTCGTGGGCTGTGAATTGAATTAATTCGTCACGCTCGGGTATGATAAGAAAGCTTCGGGTAAACTCGGGACCTTGGCGATTGGGCATCTAGAAATGCGTCAGCCAATGGCAAATGCTGAAAGGGCGTGGCCTCGCCATCATGGCATGGCCATCTAGAAATGCGTGAGCCAATGGGAAGTGCTGACGCATTTCTAGATGGCCATACCATGATGGCGAGCCCACACCCCCCGGTTACACCCGTGTAGTTTTCAAGGTAAGCTATCAAATTCTGAGTTATAAGTTTTCACTTCTATCGGCAGTTCCTATGACTGCCAATTTTTTTTACATTATTCTGTTTTTCTTACCTATAGTATTATTCCACGGTCTTAGTCGGTATTATTCCAATCAGGTGATCGTGGCAAAACTGTAATTTTTTCCAATGTTTGTTTGAATAGCCCACTATTTATTAATAACTGCTATCCGCAATGACTTGATTATATGAAGCTAACTATCAAATAATATTCAACCGAGTCAATGAGTGCTGAACAGAATTACGAAAGTAAAATCAGAGGCACGACAATTGCATTTAAGATTCTTCTCACTAGATTCATTATTTTCCAAACATTTGAAGTACGCGTTAAATGAATAAAATTGCATATATTTTAAAATAGTATTTTGATTTATTGAAAGGATTACTTATCTACTATTTTTAATTAACAGATTTAAAAAAACGAAAGTCCTTATTTCTTAAAATAGCTTAGGTAAAACTCTCTGGTTGCGTCGCTAGGCTTCCTCCGCGTGGTGCACCCTGGCAATCAGTCTGCAACTTTTGTCCTTCCCCGAGTCCCTGGAGAGTTCTTATCAACTGATAGCTAATTCCGACCGAGATAAAAACGTCTATAATACCTACGCGCCCATCACTTCGAACAGTGCATGTAGAGGTTCGTCCGGGGTACTATTGGAAAATCTTAGATAAACTCATTATTAGGTACACTTAAATAGGACCAAAGCTGAACTTTACAGTACAGCATAAAAACAAACCAAAATCAGTTTTAGTCATTACTTTATTAACAGCAAAATAGAATACAGCTTTCAAATTCCCGATACAATACATACGGAAAATGATATGAATTTTGTAAATTACATTGACACAAGAATATTGCTTTTTATCAGGCTAAATTAGAAACCCACATTTGGTAAACTGCGGCGATACTGTAGCGCCGGACTATACCAACATTTTGTCTGAACGACAATTTGAATACTCTTCGTAATTAGTTAATAGCATTTATTCGCGCTAATGGTGAAAATAAATACTATAAAATTACTTAACTGGGACTATACCTATATTTCCCATGTGTGTGTAAAATTTTAGTCTGTTTTTACTTTGCTAATCTTATTTGGGTAGTGTTTGTAGGTACCTACCTAGTGAGGTAGGTACCTAAAAACACTACCCAAATAAGATTAGCAAAGTAAAAACAGACTAAAATTTTACGCCACTCTGATTTATTCATTGAAAAAAATGTACGTAAATCAAAGATACAATATGGTATTTTTGTACGTTTGATATGTAATTAGGTACTTTTTAAAATATTTGACTTCGCTACCAAAAGCGTACGTACTACGTATCTAAATTTGGTGTATTAAACCAGTGGGGATTCCAACACAAAACTGCGATGCGATGCGACGCCGCATCAGAGCAATTCGCCATCGCAAGTTCCTCCGATGCGGCGTCGCATCGCATCGCAGTTTTGTGTGGGAGCCCTTAATTTAAACAATACATTGCCTGTCATTGCTAGAATTCCTTCTTCGCCTTCGGTAAGAAAGACTAGCATACTAAGGTCTCTTACATTTCATAAAATCGGGTATAATTGTTTGTGGTCTATGTATCGTCTCACTCAAATGATTAACTCTCAATGAGGTGTTTCCAACAACCAAGTTGTTTAAACTTGTCACATAGTTCTCCAATTATATCCCTACACGGAGGTGCAGACCTGGCTGCTGAGCAGCGGGGCAAAGTGGATCCCGCGTGGATCAAAGCGGATCACCTGGCAGGTAGATAGTCTCTCCAAAATGATCTCTATTTTTGAGAATCCCTATTTTTAGTTATCTTATACGAGTATATAAAATTCTCGTGTCACAGTGTTTGTTTCCTTACTCCTCCGAAACGGCTTTACTGATTTTTACCAAATTTTATATGCATATTCAGTAGGTCTGAGAATCGGCTACTAGCTATTTTTCATACCCCGAAGTGTTAGGGGTTGTTCACCCCAAACATTTTTTTTTCCTTTTTGTAACATTTTTTTGTTTTTATTTTTTTATAATGTGGCCTTAAAAAATACATACAACCCTAAATTTTTACCCTTTTATCACCAACCTCTGTTTTTTTATAGCCATTTTAGTAATTCAATCATTTGACAGTGAACTCCTAAACGACGGGACCAATTTGAATGGTTTTTTTTGTGTGTGTAATCGAAGATGGTTTAAATTCACAAATAAGCCCGGCAGATGGCGCTGCAGACAGTGTCTAGGTTATGTCCGAGCGAAGCCGGAACGGGCCGCTAGTAAATCAATAAATGAGACTCAATTTAAATTTCAAATTGCCTCAAACCCATTATTCGTATGTATTATTTGTATAACATATTTACACGCGCCTGGCAATTTTAAATCCCCGACTAAATCGTCGGGCTTATTATTATTTTATACTTTAAAACACTAAACTACAGCATATAAAAATCGCATCTTGCATCAAACATATTCACTGAATAAAAAAATAAACAAATGTGTGGATACACTTTGCCCCGCCTCTCACCAGCCAGGTCTGCACCTCCGTGTTGGGGAATATTATGGGGAAAATAACTATGTGACTAGTTTCCTCAAATACCTACCCGAAATTTGCTAACAGCTCTCGAAATACTAGCTATGTTTTCCCATGTGTATATCATCACAGTTAATTACGCTAATCGCCAATATCATGGAACAATCTGCTGTTCACGTAAAATTTCATATCAACAAAATTAAATGTTACAATATTGGTAGTGCACTCGAGTACAAAAATACCTACTAGAGAAGGTAGTTTAGAATTTAGTTTAGTTTTTCTTTCCTGAAAACCTCTCAACGAGGGCAAAGCGTGACAGAGTATCAGAGTCCCAATACCACCGTAGTTTACAACAAATCCGCAACTGTCTGCAGAAGCCTTCGGAAGACGGATTAAATCGACTTATCTTTTTTGTATCAAATAAGCTCAGATGTTTACAATATCCAACCTGAGCTTAGTCACAGATAAATTATTTGTATTATATAAAAACTGTTGTCACTAAATCTAGCGTTCGATGAACCAAATAAATGTACTTGTGATAATGTTTGTTGGTACACTACGATTTATTTACCGTCACTTGGCATAAAAAGCGGAGACAGGCAAGAGAATTATGTCAAAATTACATACATATTTTACACAAATACATCAACACACGAGACATAAGATTTGAAATATAACATTACAATAAGATTTCAAACTTACGAATTGTTGAGTGCTTTGTGGTGTCGTTATTGCCATTTTTATGCCAGGCAAGAGTGATGGCATAAATATAAGTATAGCTATTGGTCAGGGGGGCACAATAAGTGACGTCACGACTTGCGGAAATGAGATAGTCTAATTATCTATCACTTGTGAAAAAAAGAGAAAGAGATACTGATTTTCCGTCCTTATCACCGTGGCCGGCTTTTTCTCTGGCTAAATTACAAATCTGACATGGCGTTGCCATACAAAAGTCTGTTCAAAGCTCAGACTCGGATTTTTTATGTTTTATTAAATATTGTGTGTATTTAAAGAAGATTTAAAGCTTGTTTGTGAAAGACTGTTAAGAGATTGGTGATATTTATGCCAAACAATGTGCGTTGTGTAGGTAGTGTTATAAGCTGCAATAGCCTCTGTGAAAGAAAAATCAGTGGAATCTCATTTTACACGTAAGTAGACAATATTTGTTATGACGACTTGATAGAAATTCATATTAATGCCTTCTAGATATCTACGTGAATTAAATTTATACAATAACGGCAGTATCTAATCCAAAATTTGCAAAATATGTAAAATGTAAACATAACCTAAATAACAAAACAAACAAAAAAGTGTGACCAGTTATTTCTTACAAAATTACCCATGAAATATACAAGTCGGTACATAATTGACAGTTTATTTACTGACCGTTTACTAATAATACGTACTAGATTTTGCCTGCGGATTCGCATTTGTTAGTTTTTTAAGTGAAAACTTTCTTTGGCGCACTACATACAGATTTCTCGTGAGCCGTGAATTGAACTCAAACATCACGCTTGGGAATGAAATAAATCTTCGGGTGAACTCGGAGCTATGGCCACAAATGCGTAAACATTTTTAGATGGTCATGGCGTGTTACCATGGTTACCATTATACATATCTAGTCTAGATGGTCATAACGCTTCTGTTTCTACTCTACCACTGCCATTCCAACTCTTGTTTTCTGGAGTAGGAATTGCATCAAACTCCCATTAACTTACACTATCTCATCTCGCTAACAAGATAACATCATGCTTTTAGTATAAACCCTACTCACTACACCTACTTCATATCCACTCACACAAGAGGCCTATCTATTGTGTGAGTAGATATGAAGCTCTAAGCTTTCAAAATAAAAGATTATTCATACACATTTTCACCTCTGATTTAACCCTTTTGTTTGAACTTTTACAGAAATAATTATGCAACTTAAATGTATCACTAGATTTCTGGTAATAATTTGGGTTGTTTTATTTATTCAAATTAATTATTATTTCGCAGATGTGCCGTTCCGAAGAAGAGGATAAAATATTGTGTGAATAATAAAGCAATATTTTTCATGAAGTACAGATTATCAAATAAATCAATCATTCTGAATTACCACAACATCTAAATAATAGTAGCCTGTCTACTATAACAAGGTCTACTAACATTGAAATGTTTTATACCTAAGTTCCGAGTTGCCCCGTGCGAAGCCTGGGCTAGCTGCTAGGTACTATGATATAAATATGACAGGCAAACTATATTTTTATAACGTTGAATGTAAAGTACAATTTGAAATAAATGTTTTATTGCCCTGTTTTTGATTAGGTATTTATTTAAGTACCTCCTATTTTAGTTATACTATATTAAACCCCTTTTTAAAATGTAATTTTAGAATGCATAGAACACAGGCTGAATTCATCGAACTATCGCAGCACTACCCTTACCTAGTGGAATATTTTCTTTATGGCAATACTTTTTGAGTATTGAATTGAAAATTGAATTGAAATTGAATTGTAATTGAGAGAACGAGAAGCACTATAGTAGTCAGGAACTTTGTAACTCTTTATTGTATTCTATACTCTAAGCTATTGGTAAAATATTTTTCATATCTCCTGCTTGACAATGTCCAATTATATGTCATGAAACGTCAAAACAAAGCAAGTGATTGTGACCTTTCAAAATGAAGAGGTAAGTAATATTCACAGACTAGGTAGAGAGATGTAATATTGAGAAGATTCCCTAGAGATTAAAATGAAATTCGTATGAAAATTTTTACCCATAGGTATCATTGTAAAGAGACTTTATTAAAAGCTCGAACTTTTTTTCCAAATATCGAACTGGCCACCCACAGAAACAAAACACAAAAAAAGAAAAAGGCGAATTTTGTTACGTTTTTCACTTAATTCTTAAATAACACCAAAATGTCTTCAAGCGATAGCGAATTGACCCCGGAGTTCATCAAATTGGACGCTTTAGGGATTATTAATAATCTACTTCCGGAAAATCGAAAGATAAATGCCGATGATGAAATAACATCCCTTTCTTTTAATTGCCTCGCACAAGATATGAAAAGTATTATATAGAGTATTCAACAGTAATATTACATTCATACGGGCTAAATCATTGTTACGATTTCGTATCAAGAATAATAGTAGATGATTCATTAAGGGAGTAAAGCACTGTCTTGTGTCATGGGCGGCTTAGATCCCTCGCTTCACTCAGGATCCAATATGACGAATGAATGTAATATTACTCAGATTCGATGTTAGTTCGGCTAGCGAAGCCCTGTTTAGAATATCCGTCAATATTAGAAGGCGATCATTTGACATGAAGGGTATAAAGTCGCTCCTCATTTGGGATAATAATACGACTATATTATAATAAAAAAGCCCAGTCGCTATAAACTTTAACTTTTTTTTAAGTTACATAATACGTGAGAGTTATATATTATATAACTCTCACGTCAAACAGCATTATTTTATTAATTCTAATATATGATTCAAACACGCGTTTAGTGAAACACGGCGAGTACCAATGAGGTAGTTATATTATGGTACTTTTTTTCAAACTATTAGAATGTACAAAATGAATATAAAACACTACTCCTCACACACTCAGTTTACAGTTTTATTTCCAATCATAGCCAAGTATAGAGAATTTTAGATGTAGATGTTAAGAATTCATTTATTTTGAACATATATAGGTATATATTGGGAAATGAAATTAAAGTTGCAAGTTGTAGTTTCAAAGACAACAAGAATATCCGAACATGTTTGAAAAAAGGCGTTTTCGACAAGGAATAGCAAATAAAGAGATATGGTATGGACTGCGCAAAGTTTTATGAGCCTTTCGAAACTTTTTTTTATTACTGTGTCGTGCCTTAGAACAAGACATAGTCGTGCTTCGCTTGTATTTTTAGTTTTTGTGTGTATAGATGTAGCCCTCAACCTGCACTGTTACACGGCGCTATCAGAGGTTCCAGCAAAAGAGGTGGTATTTTCTACAATAGCTCATAGTGCACCTCTACTACATATTGTTTTAAATGTCAGTTGCGGTTGGCACTAACGCGTCGCATCTAAAATAAAAGACAGCAACCGATCGTTCTTGTTTCGAAAATCTTTTTCAATTCTGTGCGAGTTATTAGCGTACTCCTTAAAGCCTTACGCAAAAATGTTGTAATTTTTTAAAATAAATATTATTATATAAAAAAGGCTTTTCTAAAATACAACTAAAAAACAAGTTACATTATGGGATATTAGTCTAGTCAACAAGTTCAAAAACGTGCAAAATAGACATAAAGCTCCTAGAAACATGTGTGGTACCTCATTCGATTCGGAATAACGCCTAGAAAAAATGTTTTAAGGGTATTTTTTGAGCACATAAAAGATTGCGGTAGTTATTAACAAAATAAGATTGCCAAATGAAGGTATTTAGTTATTCCTTAATAATTTAAAAGCGAATGATACTTAAGATATTTTGAAAAAAGATTCTGAAAGAGGAGGAAATTTCCACCATAAAGGTTTAACTCATAAAGTTATACCAATGTTAATTAACTAATCATTTTCCGGTATCTGTTTTTATAAATTACGGCATAAAAGTTTAATTAGTTGGTCTATACATTTTTCGTTTCGAGGAGCTATTCTCATTTAAGTGCTTCGTAAAATAATGCAATTTTTTTTTTATTAAAGTTTATTATTTTGGTAGTTATGATTCGTTTTATGTAGTTATGACTGGTGTGGTAGTTATGACTGGTTTTTTCATAATATTTTTTAACAAATAACGTTTTTTTTTTTCTTGTAATGTTAATTAATACCTATATTAGATGCAAAAACAGCAATAGTAAGATATTACTGAAAAAATATTTTTTGATACCAATTTTTATAAAAAAAATTTTTTGTTGATATAAAACGAACGAACCAAAACAATCAACTTTACTATATATTTTTTGCATTATCTTATGAAGTACTTAAATGAGAAGAGCTCCACGAAGCGAAAAATGTATAGACTATTTCAACTTTTATGTCTTAATTTATAAAAACATATACCGGAAAATGATTAGTTAATTATAATTAACATTGGTATAACTTTATGAGTTAAACCTTTACGTTGGAAATTTCCTCCTCTTTCAGAATCATTTTTCAAAATATCTTAAGTATCATTCGTTATTAAATTATTATGGAATAACTAAATACCTTCATTTTGCAATCTTATTTTGTTAATAACTATAGCAATTTTTTATGTGCTAAAAAACCCTTAAAAACATTTTTTCTAGACGTAATTCCGAATCACAGAAATCTAAATAATAAGGTACTAGAAGTCGCATGACCGCGTGACATTGTCGCCGCACAGGTGACTTGTAGGCCACCAGTGCTCGAATTGTAGTTTAGTCTTGTTCGAACCGGCAGGCGTGAATCATCTTTGAAACTTGTGTTATGGAGCATAAACAACTGTGGAAGTTCTTCCACAACTTGCAATTATACCAATAATGAGATTACATTTCACTGATAGGTATTTTATTTTATTTTAATTGTATTTTTTAATAAAATAAATGGAGCCCAATGATTCACTATGATAGTTATAAATTTTTGGTGTGATCGTCATTTTGCATACCATTGCTGCATACATTAATTAACATCTAAAGTGGTACAAGCATAAACAGCAATGTAATGTAAAATTAAAGATATCGTCATAACCTCTAATCTTCCATGGTACAACCGCAGGTAGCGATTGTGAGTTAGTGCTGTGACGGTCCAATTTTACTTTCCCAAAAATAAACGATGAAAATTTTATTTTAAATTTTACATAGTTTTATCGATAAAGTAACATAATAAATCGATAAAAAAATTTGTACGCAATTAACATTACACCCGTACGTACAATCTTTTAATTCGCGGTAAACATTACTGCATAATTCATTAATTATTAACAAAAGTATACACATACTGGCTATAACGCGCGATTGTTCGTCCGTGCAAAATAAATATTAAGATAACTGAGGCAGTATTTATCTATTGTAAGCTTTTATTTTTAAGACTTTATTAGTTTTCATACAAAATCAGCGAGCAACACGGAAGGGAGTAGGCATACACAGCGTTTCCCCTCTGTCAAAGTACAAGTCCGCGTGGACCATGGAGTTTGATAATATACTGTGGCGTGGAATACACTGAGGGCGGGGCTAGATTTGTGAATGGTGCTTTATTTTTTATGTGTTAGTGATTGGACTATGTGAGTATGGTCGGCAATGGATCGGTACAGGTATGTATTGTATATAATAGTGCGGCTTTACGCTAGTGTGCAACTTTCCCCTCCCGCAAGAAATGACAGAAAGATTTGAACAATAATTTTTAGCAAAGGCTACTTCCCTTCCGTGCTTGCGCGGAAGATCGAGTTGCTCGATGTACAAAATATACAACAACCTTTGTTCTTCAACTATACCTAAGCCCATGTGGTGTCAGAATTACATAGTTCAGTTTTCGAAACAATAGTATACCCCATGTGACTCACTTATTTTATAGGTAGGCAAGTAGGCATATTGACTTTGTTGTAGTGTAATACACCTAATTAATGAAATCAATAATAACCTTTATCGAATGTTAAAATTGGACCGTACTTTGAAATATCGATATGTTTTAATTTTTGTCAAGCACTAGCGTATATGTGAAAAATTGTTAATTTTTCAATGTATTAGTAGGTTCACTGATAAGCGTTTATGGATGTGTGTGGTGCAATCACAGACCCAGGTTGATAATGTGCAGCTGCAGGTGTGTGAGTGGAGCTCTATTTGAATACTACGCGCATGTAGTAGTGATCGCGGGGGTAGGGGAAATGTGGCGACAACCGTTTTGCAAGTAATTTGAGAGTTATGCCATTTCTATTACCTTATTATTTAGATTTCTGTGTTCCGAATCGAATGAGGTATCACGTTTCTAGGAGCTTTATGTCTATTTTGAAAGTTTTTGACTAGACTATATGGGGAATAGTTTTGCACGGATTTGACACAACATTTTCGAAACAAACTTGAAAATATATCCACTAACCGCAGTCATCATCAAATTAAACAAAAATCGAAGAGATTTTAAATGAGTTTCATTTCTTAACTTCACACATTAGCAGATAATAATAAGAACAGTCATCAGGCAAACCCAGCTTAACATTTATATACGTGACTAAAACTATAAATTCCGAATATATTACAAACATGGACTGCATTATTTGCAGGAATCTAATGGAAATGAAGCTACTAATTATATCTAAGACTTAATGAGTTATCTGCTTTCTGGTTTCGGCTTCGGCGGTTTGAAGGATTGAATTTTCTTCTTTTTCTTCTCTTTGCCGCTGCCGGATTGGAAGGTTTTCCAACTGTCCACTCGACTTTGTCGAGATTCCTGGAAAGTCATAGAACTAGGATTAAATCTAGGCTGATAGTATAAAGAGAGAGTGCCAATTTTTCCTATTAATATTATAAATGCAAAAGTTTGAATGATTAGATATTTGTTGCGCAATCACGTCGAAACGTCGGAACGGATCGGGTTGAAATTTGGAACACTGTTAGAATCTAGGCTGGAATAGCAGTTAGCCTATTTTTTATCCCGGGAAAGTAAAGGGAATGGGAACTACGCGGGTGAGACGGCGAAGCGCTGCTAGTCTGTTTGAATATCTTGAATAAAAATATTTTTTTTTGCGGTTTCATCGCCAACGACGAATGGAGGCAATTCCCTGCACACAACTTTCTAATCATAACATAAGCAGCCCACTAAATGTTCCCACTGCTGGGACTCGGGACGTCTTTCGCAAGAAGAGAGTCAAGGCTGCTGGCCCAGTGCGGGTTGGCGGATGACACGTGACTTCGAAAGATTCTAGGTACATGTCGGTTTCCTCACGATATTTCCTTCTGGTGACAGAAAGAAGACAGTGCTGTGCCTGGGATTTGAACCCAGGGCTCCGGATCGGCAGTCGCCGTTCTCCCGACTAGACCAGCCGTAACTTTCTAATCAAAGGAAGACATTTTTAGGTACTCTCTTTATCAGTATTTTAGGACGATTACTACAGGTAGTCGAACACTCAAGTACCGGTACAGACTTAAATTTTGACAAAACTAATTAAATTAATTAAAGTATAATTAGTAAGTAAATAGTATAAAAATATATTCAAAATTCTGAACACAATTTGGTCGAGTATTTGTATTTTAAAACAATACACCACAAATTCCGCGTAGCTGAATTTATAACCGTCATGTCGAATGAAATACCAATAATATATATAGGTTTTTATTTTTTATGGCTTCTCTCACCAGCTTTTATATCTAGTGATGCTCGGAAAACGTCACATACTTATTTTGTGTAGGTACCTCTATCTCAAAATTGGCCGTCTAAGGAAGGTAGAGAGTATGCATGCCTTCTTAGTACTTAGTTTCTTACATACTAACACCACAGTACAAAGAAATACTACCAGTAGTTCATCACCTCTGATCTTGGGAAAAACGCCGATAATGTCTTGGAAAACCCCCGTGTTAGGTGCACTAGTAGCACCTAACACGGGTAGGGTTGTCGCAATTTCAAAAACGTGGCACCAAAATAAAGTTAAAACATACGGAAGACATCACCCCTGAGCCGCGCTTCTGCAATACTAACATTGTAATGTAGGCAATGCAGGAGCGCGGTTCCCGCGTCTCACCCCGCACGATTGCCCCGTCTAGACGGCTTCGTCGAACGACTGTATGATTTAATAGACTGTGCTACCACCATCTATATAAACCATTGGATGCGCCCTACCAAGCTTCAGGCGCACGTAATTATGTCATTGTTGAGAAGAGTGAGCTCACTTTTTCCGTTCTAGTCGATTGCAGGAAGCGGTAAACGCCGGACGTTTTTACCCATCACCATTCGATGTCAACAACCAAAATAAGTAGAACCACAGCATACCTCACCGCTAGTGAATCTAGGGGTCAAGTAAATTAGTGGGTTGTATAGCACTTATACTATAGACACAGACGCAGTTTATTACCAATTACAAGGTGCGCAGGGCACATCTAATGGTTTATATCGATGACTAACACAACTCAATCGTCCCCATTTCGTTCATCCGTCCAGCACTTAATGTGCACACATCACTGTGTTCCGGTTTGAAGAGCAATTATTGTTAATGATTTGGCCTCTTCATGTTCTCACAGCTGCGTGACACTGTGCTGTTATGGGCAGGCTTACCGTCAGGCTCTTGTCCTGTTCGTCCCGTCACATTTTTTTTTTACCTTTCATTGGTTTACATTTGGCACCATCTCGCCTGATGTTAGCGACGATGCGGTCTACGATGGAGCGTGTTTACCTAGAAGAAACCGATTCAATCTCGATCTGAAGACACCAATATTATAACCATCGGGAAAACCCCACTCAGCAACTCATTCCAGTCTAGACACGTTCTTAGCACAAAAGTAGAGTCAAACCTCTTCGTTCGTGTTTTTGGAACATCAACCATGAAACGATGCCGCTTCGTCGAGCTACGGGAAGTCCGATAGAAAAAAGGGCAAGATGGTATTAGATCATGCAGATCAGTTACACACTCTCCGAAGTGTATCCGATAAAAACCCGTTAAGCTAGCAATTTTTCGGCGATGTTCAAGACTTTGCAGTCTTTTTCGCTCAAGAGTGTTATTGCCTATGAGCTTTTTAGCACGCCTCTCGATCCAAATCTCGATTCCAGAGCTTCAAGCTGATACTTAGCCGATCCATCCGAAAGAAGCCAACAGTACTCCATACAAGAGCGAACCTGTGCTTTATATAACAAAAGCAAAGGTTCAGACTTGAAGTACTTTCGCAACTTTGAGAGGACACCTAGTTTTTTGGCAGCTAATTTAGCCTTGGACTCGATATTCGAGCCAAAGTTGAGCGTAGATGTCAAAGTAACACCCAAAAGCTCAAGACGATCAGTAACCGGCACGGATTCACCTCGGATGCACGGAAAGTAGGAGTCTGTTGAAATTTACTCCTTTTTGCGGAC
This sequence comes from Ectropis crepuscularia, assembly GCA_963693475.1. NCBI lineage: Eukaryota > Metazoa > Arthropoda > Insecta > Lepidoptera > Geometridae > Ectropis > Ectropis crepuscularia. Next base: position 13,719,813 of record OY856346.1, read on the forward strand.
AGACAGAACAGACACGCCTGCCTCTTTCCCTCTATATTAAAAAAAAAGGCATTTTCTGTATTTTTTTCACTGTTTCTCAAATCAAGTATGCAATAATAATAAAGTGTTTCTTTCTATCTACTGTCAGGATAAACTTCGCGATCCATATTTTGACAAGTAGTATTAGATTCAATATTGTACCTCAAAGTTCTTAGCCCACTCCTTCTCGATGGTCCGTTGCTCTTCTTGTTCGATCTCAGCCTCTCGTTTCCGTTTTCGCTCTTCCATGTCTCGCGTCTCGAGGTGCTGTCGCTTGCGCTCCATGTCCGCAAATAACTGAAAAAAAAAACATTAATTGTTTTTTTTTGAAGTGAAAACGTCTTTTGGCGTGCCACAGGCAGATTTTTCGTGGGCTGCGAATTGAATTCTAGCGTCACGCTCGGGAATGATAAGAAATTTTCGGGTGAACTCGGGACCATGGTCATTAGCCATCTAGAAATGCGTCAGCACTTCCCATTGGCCATCTCAAAATGCTGACGCATTTCTAGATGGCCATGGTCATGGCCGAGCCCTTCGGTTTTACCCGCATAGTTTCCAAAGTGAGCTATCAAATTCTGAGTTATAAGTTTTCACTTCTATCGGCGGTTCCTATAACTGGTATTTTTTTATGTAGTATCTCGTCACTCCTGACGAGACGAGCAGGACATAAGCCTGATGATAAACAATATGCCTGCCCATAACAGCACAGTGACACGAAGCTATTGGATCAGGAAGAGTCTAAATCATTACCTAGCACTGCACTGCGCTCGACGCCCAGAGAAATAAAATGTTTTATCTCTATGCCCTGTAATTTCACGGGAAACATTGCCCTTCAAACCGGAACTCAGTCATTTTTGCACATTACTGCTTCGAGGTAGAATAACTGGCAAAGGTGTGGTACTTCCCCAGACGAACTCTGCAAAGAGTCTTACCACTACAAAGTACTACCCAAGATAATAAACAATGACATATGTATTTCGCTCTATTTTGCAGTATACTGTGTATTTTTTTGTAAAAAAAACGCCAGATCAAAAATTTAAAGAAACATATTTTTTATCTCGGCCGTAGATCACGCACTGTTATTGTTGGCAAGGTGGCAACGCCTGTAATGGCGATGATCACACGCACAGTAAACATTCCATCTCGGACAAGTTCAGCTAAACTGTGTTGTTAAGAACAATAATTTGTTTACTCGCGTGCGATGTCAAGCTGCGTACGGATAACGCGTTCCTGTGTTATGCATAGTTGGGAAACACTGTCCACGCGTACATTGGATACGCGTACAGCTCCTGTACGGACAGCCGCGAACCTGGACGTCTACTCTCTTTCTACGAAAACCGTAATTTCGATATAAGCTCGAGACTTTCCTACTCCGGTTCTACTTCGTTTCGTCCGATCGAACATTGTTTGACTAATTAGAACTCTACTTAGAGTAGGCTTAGAACATATAAACGTCAAACAATGTTCGATTTCTTTTTTTTTTTGTAAAGTCGCGAGTTTATTTCGAAATTACGTTTTACGTAGAAAGAGAGTAGACGTCCTGTACGCGAGGTCAATCGATCCAGGGCTCTCCGCGAGCCCCCAGTAATTCGCCATGACTCCGACAAACTTAGCGGTTGCGTGCACCACCACTGCTGCGTTTTGCCGTCCAAATATAGCGTACAAGGTCGTGTGTGTTCTCTTTGACGCGCGGCCAAAAATCGACTGACGGCGGCTCGCGCGGTGCGTGTTCCCCAAGAGTGTACGCGTAGCTACAAGTATGGACGTGACGTTCCAGACACGCGTAAACTGCCATAACTGCCATGATAAACGCGTAAATTGCCACGAACGCCAATTCGTGGCAATACGATGCGAGCGACAAGACAACCTTCCGAAAGAAACACTAGAAAACCACTGACGCGACCTGCGCAGGCAAGAAAGAGTACACGCACACGCACAGGTACAGGTACACCGTACGGGTCACTCGAAAGAATTTATTTTCGATCTTGCGCCTGCGCAGGCAAAAAAAAACTGCACAGGTCAATTCCCACACACATTCCGGTCTACCTGCGCAGGCATACCGGCACAGGTGGACCTCTCCGATAGACCGTAGCATAACCCTGCGATTTTTTATGACGAAATGAGGGTAGATCGAGATCCCCTCATTTCGTAATGAGACGACCTGTAATTTCTTCAGTCTTCTCGAGACCACGGTGGTTGTAACACTGCCGAAACGTCGAGGTACCTAATTAAACAATGATTTGTCGTGATTAAGCCCCTTACAATATAAACATTGTGTAGGTACAAACCGCGAAAGTTAAACAATAAAGACTTTTTTTAATTTAAACTTTTTTTAATGTTTATACAGTAGATCTGTCGTATATATTTATGTACTTATATATTATCCAATAAAGTAAATTAAATGGTTTTCCAAATTTAGTCCGTAATACCGTTTTGGAGTAGTGGAATTCTACATCCATAATTAATAGTACCTGGGTGACCGAGCTTTGCTCGGTTTAAATACTAAATATACTTAGATACCTACAGATAAAAGACTCCAAGAAGTAGATTTTCTTAAAAAAAACGAATTGAAAAAAAAAGAGAACCCGTCTGGATTCGAACCCGGAGCTACTAATTCGTGACCGCTATGAGCGCCCAACTTTCCGTCTGAGCTAATTATGCTGTCGTGACGTGGCGAAATTTACCTTCACATTCTAATGTCTAATGTGATAGTTTTTCATTGTCTAAAAACGCGCATAATATGCGTTTTTTTTAAATAAGACCTAGTTAGATCGATTTATCGTCCCCGAAATCCCCTGCATACATAGTTTCATGAAAATCCGTCGAGCCGTTTCCGAGATTCAGATTCTATATATATAATATATATGTACAATATTTATATAGGTACAAGAATTGCTCGTTTAAAGGTATAAGATGGTTATTTTAACATTTTATGACTAATATCTGACATGTAAATTAGAATTGAATTTATTAAATTATACATGTGTGTATTCTTCTATCTACATTACTGAAAATGAATAAAATCAATATCCCTAGATCCCTACAGAAAATGCGTAACAGAACCACATTTGAACACATTGAAACTCAAGTAAAATTTTGTTCACGCAAAACTTTATGAGCCCTCGATAGTACGACACGAGCATAACCTCACATCATTAAACATTCTGCATTCTTGAGCATGTCATTATAAAAACGTAGTGCTCATTAGTAAATTATAATTATTAGTATAATGGGTGCCACTAGAGACGTGAACGGAGGTCCGACAGACATTAGTGGTGCCATTCCCTATCTATTTAAATTATAAGCGTTAAACATACTGGTCGTCAGTTCCCAGAGTTCATAGAATTTTGTATTATACTAACCTTCATTGTCATAACGTAAATAGCATGTTTGTACTTGATAGGGTCGTCTTCAGGTATACCTTCTTCAACACGGTTTTCTTTACGGAGCTTCTTACGTTTCTGCTCAATCTGAAATATATTTCGAAACATTACGATTAGTAATAGTATATTATGACATAAGTGCGCTAAGTTGATAATTACAGTTGAGGCCCTACTGCTAGCTCGAGCCGAAGGCGAGAGCTATAATTGGCAGAGGCTGTAATTATCAAAGCGCACGTATGTCATACGACGTTTTATAACATATTTGCGAGGAAATAAATAAAACTCTGACGACATTTTCAAATAAAAACAATACAGCGAAAAAACAGGGCGCGTAATTATATTTATTTGTTCACAGATTAGCGATGCGCACGCATCAGCGACTTTTTTTTTTTAAGCAACGGCACAGAACCAGCCATTATGCTAGTTGCAGTAATAAAGTAAATTAATATTATTGTGTTTTGTTACAGATAAATTGTTGTAATAGATGGTCAACATTAATTAAATTAACGAATTAAATAATTCTTTATTATATTTTACCTCTCAAAGTTAATTCTATTCATAAGATGTTGCCCACTTTTTTGACATAGAAACTCTTTACTAAGATTTAAAAAGGTACCTTTCTTTAAATTCTATAGGTTTACACTTGACCGCCATCTCGCCTGATGTTAAGCGACGATGCGGTCTATCCGTTGTTTTAGACGGAACATTTTGAAACCGTGCGTTTTACATTATACATTACCGTACAAGTACGTATCTCATTACATAACGAATTACGATACAGAAATTGGTGCAATAGGAGACCCTTTACGAGCAAATGTGTTATAATAGTACATTATGAAATACGTCAGGAAAGTTTATAATAACAGCGAGGTAAAACTATCTTTGATAACAGCCGAGACGAGCTACAAGAAAACAGAAACACGTACGTCATACGACGTTTTATAACATATTTGTGAGGAAATAAATAAATCTCTTAAACGAATAAATCTCTAATCTAAGAGCGCATCTGCGCTTCTTTTTGAGGCAAAGCCACAGCCAGTATTACGAATAAAGTTAATTAATATTTTTGTGTTTTGTTACAGATAAATTGTTGTAATTTATGGTCAACATTAATGACATTATAGTACATCTTATATATAAAATTCTCGTGTCACAGTGTTTGTTTCCTTACTCCTCCGAAACGGCTTTACTGATTTTAACCAAATTTTATATGCATATTCTGTAGGTATGAGAATCGGCTACTAGCTATTTTTCATACCCCTAAGTGACAAGGGTTGTTCACTAAGGCAAAACAACGTTTGCGGGGTCAGCTAGTTATGATATAAATGCGCTAAGTTGATCATTACAGCCGAGGCTTTATTGATAGCTCGAGCCGAAGGCGAGAGCTATAATTTAGCAGAGGCTGTAATTATCAAAGCGCACGTATGTCATACGACGTTTTATAACATATTTGCGAGGAAATAAACAAAACTCTGACAACATTTTCAAATAAAAACAATACAGCGAAAAAATAAGGCGCGGAATAATATTTACTTGATCACAGATCACAGCACAGAGTAAGTAATCACTATGGATCACAGATTAGCAATGCGCGCGCATCGGCGCCTTTTTTTTTAAACAACGGCACAGAACCAGCTGGTATGCCATTAGTAATAAAGTAAATTAATATTAATATTTTTGTGTTTTGTTACAGAAAAATTAAAGTAATTTATGGTCAAAATTATTTAAATTAACGAATTAAATAATTATTTATTATATTTTACCTCTCAAAGTTAATTTTATTCATAAAATGTTGACCACACCTTTCTGACATAAAAACTCTTTACTAAGATTTAAAAAGGTACCTCTCTCTCTACCTAGTCTGTGGACGGAGCATTTTGAAACCGTGCGTTTTACATTACACATTACAGCACAAGTACGTAATAAGATACATTACGATACAGAAATTGGTCCAATAAGAGACCCTTTACGAGCAAATATGTTATAAAAGAATTAAATGTTTATTTATTATTTTGTATCGCCCAAAATTAATTTGATTCATAAAATGTTGACCACTTTTCTGACATAAAAACTCTATGTTAAGATTTATAAAAGTAGTGTTTGTTTTAAATTGAGCATCTTGATAAACACGTGCGTTTTACATTACAATAACGCACAAGTACGAAATGAGATACATTACGATATTGAAATTGGTGAAATAAGAGACCATTTACGAGCAAATGTGTTATAAAACAAATTTTGCAAACTGAGAGCTGGACTGAGAGCACTTGGCATTTATAAAACTAGGCACAGTTCTTGCTTTGTCTAGTCTTAATACAATGTCTTTTACTAATAATAGTTCATAAACAGAAAAAATGCATATTTCAGATGCAAAAAATGAGCTGTTAATGTTTAGTTAAGCCACTTCAATAACTAATTAAAAACGTACCATGTGATCAGTGCGCTCTTTGGCTTCTTCACATACATCCAGACATTTTTTCCTTGTGGTCTCATCTTCTAGAGTTTTCCAGGATCTATTCACTATTTCAAAGGCTTGTTGAGCTCTCTCAGCATCATCCTGAAATACAATGAAGGAAATGGGGATAATTTTATTTTAATTTTGCTTTATTTAAACAATCTTGACACTATTGGATATACTCTTTGTTTTTCTTTTGTTTTAAATAGCTGAGAGACAACAAAAAGCTTAAATCTCCAATCCATAGGCAGCTAAAAGTGGGTTTCATCATTCAATCCAGATAATCCAGAAAATTAGTTTAATACAGAGTTATTTAAATTAAAGTGTTGAATTCAATGTATAAGTAATTTTTTTTTTATTTGATTTGATTGCTAGTGTATGTCTGACCACATTATCTAGCAGTGCTTGCTATTTGATTAAAATTGGTATTTTAGTTTTTTGTGCTAGCCTGTACTAGTATAAAAAATATCAATAGATTAAAATTACACTCAGAATTTCAGTTTTTCAAGTGTGTTTATTGATAGGTGGTGGACTAGTGGTCGTCCTGTGAGCGAAATTCGACCCTAATTTAAATAAACAATATAGTACAAATGTGTGTGTGTCAAATAAATGGTAGTGTGTGTTATTTTTTTTTTTATTGATATAATTTATTTTTATGACTTTTTTTTAAATATTTGCATTCTGCACTATATATAATATTTGCCCTACAAGTTCCCGTCTGTGCAAATGTTGTAGGTACAAAATTTTTGCTTCACATATAAATTACTAGACGTGGGGAGTTAATCATAGGAACTATAGTGGCCGGCAAACAAGTTGACCCAAAATTAACGTGGAAGGGGAAAGTTCGCTCATATACACTTCCGTGCATAATTAATGGTCATTGTCAGTGTTATTAACTTAGGTTAGTACTTAGCAAAAAATATGCATTACATTCACTACTAACAGCCTCTTATTCTCAAATAAAGAAGCAAAATCACTTGATCTTCATTTTGTTTGATCACTCTACCTACATAATATAAAACAAAGTCGCTTCCCGCTGTCTCTCTGTATGCCTAGATTTTTAAAACTACGCAACGGATATTGATGCGGTTTTTTAAAAGATAGAGTGATTCAAGAGGAAGATTTACATGTAAAACACATGCATAATATAGTAGAGAAATACGGATCATTTTAGAGGTGTCTAGTGTGATGTCGTAAACAAACACATTTTTTCCGCTTACATTGTAAACACTTGCTCAACCCTACGAGATACTTAGGTAGATCAAAATAATGTACTACAATATGACAAATAATAGTATATGTCCATCTCTAAGGGCTAACTCACAGTAACCATTTTTTTCCTTTATTTTTACGAAAAACGATAATAGTATAACTACAAAGCGATTTCAAGCAAAGCAGTATATATCCTTATCATCCACTTGGATAAGCAGCCCATTATATTATGTTCCCGAACTGGTGGGACACGGGGCCTTCTTTCGCAAGGAGATAGTCAAGGTCACCAGGCGGGTTGTCGGATTATAGATTATTAAATAATAACAACTAAACGATAACAGTAACAAAAGTAGTACAGTTTTTTTTGTTTTTTTAACTATAATAGGTTCGCACTAAACCACCATCTCGCCTGATGTTAAGCGACGATGCGATCTACGATGTTACGTGCTTACCTAGAAGAAACCGATTCACTCTCGATTTGAAGACACCAAGATTGTAACTATCGGAAAAAACCCATTCAGGCAACGTATTCCACAATTCGTTCTTATCACAAACGTGGAGTCAAATCTCTTCGTTCGTGTGTTTGGAACATCAACCATGAAACGATGTCGCTTTCTTGAGATACGAGAACTCCGTTAGAAGAAAGGGCAAGGTGGTATTAGATCATGCAGATCAGTTGCACACTCTCCGAAGTGTATCCGATAAAAACCCGATAAGCCAGCAATTTTGCGGCGATGCTCAAGACTGAAGTCTTTTACGCACAAGAGTGGCATTGCCTATGAGCTTTTTGGCACGTCTCTCAATCGATTCCAGAGTCTCCAGCTGATGCTTAGCCGATCCATCCCAAAGGTGCGAACAGTACTCCCTACAGGAGCGAATCTGTGCTTTGTATAACGTGAGCAACTGTTCAGAATTGAAGTATCTTCGCACCTTTGAGAGGACACCCAGTTTTTTGGCGGCTAATTTAGCCTTAGACTCAATACACGTGCCAAAATTGAGCGTCGATGACAAAGAAACGCCCAAAATCTCGAGATGGTCAGTAACCGGCACGGATACGCCTCGAACAGTGGGAGCCAGTTCGAATGGACTTCTTTTAGCAGAGAATAAACATGCGTGTTTTTCCTTCGTTAAACTTGGCCAAATTGGCATCGCCCCATATAGAGACTGCCTCAAGGGCCAAGTTCATACGCTCGATCATATTCTCTCTCAATAGCTGAGTTTGTTGCCCAATGGCTCTTGCGCTAGATATATAACTCTCTACGACGGTGCTATCATCTGCGTATCCAAAAATGCCGGGCTTCAACAGATCGTTGATATGAGCGTCGCAGAGAGTACCGACCCCTGAGGAACTCCGGCATTGGTAGCCATTTGATCTGACGAGGAGCCATCAATGACGACTCGTATGGATCGATTCCTCAAGAAGTCCGATATCCACGCAATAAACCCAGGTGACAAACCATAGCCCGAAAGCTTGCTTATAAGGCCATCATGCCATACCCTGTCGAATGCCTTCGAGATTGATGTCAGATTGATGTCGAAAGCTTCACTCCAGATGTGGGTGACAAACGCCAGAATGTCCCCGGTGGACCGGTTCCGGCGAAATCCGTATTGCCGGTCACTGAGGAGGTCGTTCAATTCTAGGTATGCCAGGAGCCTGTGGTTTAAGACACGTTCCATAGTCTTACAGAGTATGGACGTGACTAAGATGAGCCTGTAGTTGACAGGGTCAGCATGACTACCTTTTTTGGGCACATGTTGCACGTTAGCTAGCTTCCACGACTTCGCCACTTGCCCAGTTTGGAGAGAAAGTCTAAACAGGCGCGTTAGTACTGGAGACAACTCGGGTGCACAAACCCTCAGTACTATGGCAGGAATTCCTTCCGGGCCACTGGCTTTATTCACATCTAGATTGCGTAGCACTTTACGAACCTCCTTTTGCCGAATATGTATTTCAGACATTACAGTCGGACAGCCAGGTGGAGTTGGAGGTATCGCACTACTGGTAGTGTAGTAGATGCTGGCATCTAGACGCGAAGATTCCGCAAACTGAGATGCAAACAAGTTTGCCTTCTCTATAATGGTGTGAGCCAGCGTCCCATCAGGTTTTAGCATTGGAGGTAGTGAGGGGCGGCAGAAGTTCGATTCGACTGACTTACTAGCTAAGTCAGTCGAATCGAACTGACTTACTAGCTAAGTCAGTCGAATCGAACTTCTGCCGCCCCTCACTACCTCCAATGCTAAAACCTGATGGGACCAAAACGCTTTGCTGCCCGTAGGGTATGAAGCTAGTGTGTTCCCTATTCGACTAATATGGTCAAATCGAGCCCTCTGTAGAACCTTTTTGCATGCCTTAGCAGCCTTGTTAAACGCTTTCTTCTTCTGGTGTGTGTCCTTTGCCTTACGTTGTCAAGCTTCAACCCAAGTCAGGTAAGCCCCATGCTTAAATGCTTCAGCATTTTTACACTGAGGAGTGAGGACCAAACCAAGGGCGAGCTTTACTGGATACTGGAACGTCAGAGTATGTTATAAAATATTCCATAGCCGTTTGGATCACTTCAGTCACAGCATCCGCGCAAATTGAAGGATCACCAGAAGAAAAGCACAATGACTGTCATGGGTAAGACGCAAAAAAAGAACGCATCTCATCCCAATCTGCTAACTTGTATCGCCACAAGCCACAACCGCCGGTTGCCTTTAGGGTAAAGCTAGCTAACGATAAATCTAGCTTTCTCGTTTCCAACCCAGCGTGGTCAGTGTCCCGGTATGGGAACAGCCAATCCTTGTGATGGCCATTAAAATCCCCTTGCAACACTAGTTGGGCTGATGGGTACTTTTGCTGAGCCGCATCCGCCGCCTCGCTTAAATATTCCATGAGCCTAATTGTCTCCAGATCCTCACTGTGCGACCGATAGACACAGGCATACACAATTTTGTCTATGCCTGTGTCGTTTAGCCAAAGAACAGAGAATCTGGTGTCCTCAACGTTAAGACGCCGACAGCAGATATCGTCACGGGCGTCAACGCCCGAGCCCGAGCGTCATTGATCGATGCTTAACGGCTTTTAAAAAAGTGCTAATTTGTGTTGACTTATAAAAATAACTTTAGTAGATATCTTTCTTTCCTATTTTCTTAAAGAATATGTTAGGAACATTAAATGTGTAGCATGATTCCGATTTAATGGTAGATTAGGTGCTAGTTGCTGTAAGTTAGATTCCAGTGCTTTACTTATGAAAATAGTGTCCAATATAGCGCCGGAAGTGCTAAGTTGGCAACGCTGGTTTCGGCGAACTCCTCCCGCGCTCCCTTCGATCCACCAAAGAGACCTTATTGTTTGTTTGCCGGCAACTATACTTACTACAAAAATATCAATAAATATTAGACTGTCTGAGAGATATAGTTATTAATATACAGGGTGTCCCAAAGGTTGACGTCAAGCCGAAGTCGCATGATAGGTAAGGTCATAACAGTTATCTCAGAAAAATATTTAAAAAATGTTGTCTTTTACTTTTAAAATTATTGCAACAAAAAAAAATCGGTAAAATGTAACCATCCTGTAACAGTTTTTACTTTCCTGTTGCTACAACTCTTTACTTTTTGCCTTTTTTTTTACTTATGTCATCCTGAATAGTGCTTCTGTGATTTGTAACCTTAAAATCTGAGCTAACTGCTCCAGCTTTAAGACGCTATATTCCTAAAAAGCAGCATTTTTGAAAATCTGCAAAAAATTGTTCTACTTACAAATTAATTGAAATTTTATCATAATTAATATCTTTGGTTCTTTGGTAAAGGTTGTATTTCGACCGAAACACAATAACTAAAAAAAATCTCGATAGATTTATTTTTCTAAAATATGCTTTCTCAAATTTTAAAATATCGATATCTAAAAAACTAATACGAATATCAACGCGAAATTTGCTTGGTTCGATAGTGTTTGAACAAATCTGAGGTAGTACTTGCCATTTTTTCGATATGATTTATCTATAATTTTATATGAATTTATATCGTTAAACCCCCACTCACGCGCGATCTATATGATGAGATTGCTTAGGCGCCTGCCTCGCCAGCAGGGGTGGTCGACTCTCTTAGGGCCAGGTGGGATAAAAGTACATACACGAGGGGGCTCCAAACGAGTAGTGGCAATATATACGCGCGTCTCTTTCTAACGTTTCATTTTAGAGATAAGTAACCTGTGAAAAATTACGATTTTTTCGTCTATTCATTCGATTTGTCTAACGATTTTGTCGTTCGACGAAGCCGTCTAGACTCTAGACGGGGCAATCGTGTGGGGCAGATGTAGCACATCTGAATTTTCCTTATTTTGCTTATTTTTGTTGAAATGGGGGGTGGCGGTTCTATATGGAGATTACGTCAGCAATAGTTATTTATTGACGTGACAACGTCTTATAAATTGGTTTGCCGGGTGACACTTCAAGAAACTGCGTTACGCTCCGCTCACGTTATGCGCTCACAATGAGAGCGAGTGAGAGGGACGCGTGCCTTTCACTTTTTATGTCTGTCTCTCTCGCTCTTAGGCGGGCTAACCACTCAAAGTTGTTGTCACGTAAAACTTTCGCCCGTATACCGATTTTACAGGCAACCAATTTTTTTTGAAGTGAAAACTTCTTTAGGCGTGCCTAGACAAATTTTTTGTGGGCTGTGAATTTAATTCATTCGTCACGCTCGGGTATGATAAGAAAGCTTCGGGTAAACTCGGGACCATGGCTATTGGCCTTCTAGAAATACGTCAGCTTATGGGAAATGCTAAAAGGGCGTGGACAGGCCATCATGGCATGGCCATCTAGAAACTGCATCAGCCAATGGGACAATGATTCATTTCTCATTTCATTTTCACGCATTTCATGGTTACACCCGTGTAGTTTCCAAGGTAAGCTATCAAATTCTGAGTTATAAGTTTTTACTTCTATCGGCAGTTCCTATGACTGCCAATTTTTTTAACACAGTTGACAACCCACACATTATCTAGACCCGAAAACGGAACGAATTTTCGGGGGAATGGGTACAAATTTTACGTAAGCATGCGAGGGCGGGCGGGGAGAGAGAGGGGGGTCAATAATTGCAATAAATCTGCTGCCGTAAAACTTCAACGGCCCCTTATGGCCATAACTTTACCAGAGCTTTGATCAAATTGAAGACTTACCGTACTTGTCGCATTTTATGGCGAAGAAGATATTAACATCAAGGCTATTGAGTGATTTCATTGTAATTATATCAAAATTACATATACATTATACATACAAATTACCTATAAAATTTCTCTTGATAACTCGATTAGTAAAATAACAATAAAAATAAGTATCGAGTCAAACATTTTCGTGGTGTCATTACGTAGGTATCTCTAAAAGTCTAAAACGACCACAAGAAAATGGCGTCGTGTTTTGTTTACGTGCTTTATTCTTGTTTTTTTTGCAAAAATCCAGTTTATTTACACTTTATCCATATATTTCCACTGTATTTTGTCATAAAAGAGAGCCAACAAAAATGTGCTAAGTGTGGCAGATCGCCTGCTGGTGATTCTACCATCACGCTACATCGTTTTCCTAAACCTGGAAAAAGGAATCTTTTACGGTAAATACAACTTACGTTGTTCGCCAGATCGCGAATATTGTTATGAAATTATCATAAATTTGACGACCTATGGGCGCCCGGCGGAAACTAAAACACATTTGTAAATTATGCTTTCAGTTCCGGGTTGTGGGCTAAGTATAGGCTATCCTAATGAAGAATGGGCCTCAAAGCTTCAAACCAATTTCAAGAACAGCTGTACAAGAAGGATTTTATGCTGTGTAACCATCACTTCAAGCCATCTTCTTTAATTTCTGGTGGAAAATAGCTTATAACATCTGCTACACCCGATGAAAGCTATGATGAGGTAAATATATTTTAATTGTTTTCTTAAAGATAAAAATAATAATTTAGTGTATGTTGTGCTTGGTAAAATAGCATAAATTATTTAATTTTAGATGCTGAACATTACTGAACTGAAGCAGGTTCATCTACAAAGCAGCCCCTACTAGAAAACATCAATATGTTGAATACTGACATACTGCAGTGGTCACTACTACTGAACATGAAGCAGGTCCATCAATGAAGGCTGACATAAAGCCAGTGACTACTATACGAGAAAATTATGAGGTTGGTATATCGAAGTTATCTAAAAATAAAGCTGAAATCAGAAAAAATAACATCTGTGTTAGAATTTGGTGTCGGCACCATAATGTCTACAATTTACTAATTCAATACTACTGTGTCTTGTAACAAGCTTCTACCCATGACTTTTATTTGTAGTTTAGTAGGATGAGCAGGACATGAGTCTGATGGTGAGCAACACGCCTTAGTTACACAGCTAAACAGTTACACAGCTACATAAATAGTCTAAATCACTACCTAGTGCTCTGCTCTTGTTACTTAGAGATTTAAGATGTTTTATCTCAATGCCCTGTAATTTCTTCGGAAATGTTGCTCTTCAAACCCTTGATTTGCAACGCTAACAAATAAATTTACTAGTTTCGAATGTTTAATGATGAAATAATATAATCATGGGGAAAATAAAACTTTCAGATGCTGGGATGAACTGAACTGAAGATGGGAAACAAACACTCAAGTACTTAAAAAAAATTACAAAATGTGTGGAAGAATGTGCTTCTACGAGTATTATAAAAATATTGTTATAATATTTAATTTATTAATGGGTAGTGGTGTACATGTTCTGATTACATTTTGAAGTCTCAAGATTGTATTTTCCAAATACCTAATTGAAATAAATGCATTGAATCTCAACACACATGTTTTTTTCTACACCACATCAAGCCATGAATTTATATAAGACAAGAAAAAGAAAAGGTATATTATAAACTACATGGAACTATAGCCTAACTAATATAAACAAAACTTACTTGCAAGTAGTAAGCAAGTACGTTTTGTTTATATTAGTTGGGCTGTAGTTCCATGTGGTTTATAATCTACCTTTTTACCTATAACATTTTGAATTTTCCCGCCTACGCAAATGGTATATTTTAAAATTTCCCGCCTTGCGCACTGACAGAAGTTTGAAGGGGGCTGAAAATAGATGGAGCCACTTTTCTACGAAGTATGGAGTTGACATTCTTCTCCGTGAGTATTTGTTCTGTGCTCGCCAGTACGCCCGCGACCACTGTCAACGTCGGTACTGTGCTAGTTTCTTCTACGCTCGCGCACGTGGACACGCAACAGCGGTTTTACGCAAATCACAGCAAGAATGGGCAATCGCAGGAAAGTAAAGGCATAGAATAGATAATATGTAAAGGGTAAAACAAAGGAACGCTTACGTCAGCTCAGAGAACACATGAAAATGATAAGGCATAATCGGTAAGTACTGAACCATAAGTAATTTTGAAAATAAATCTTATTTTGTTTTTTAAATTTCTGAAAGGCTAGAGTTTTACCACCATCTCACCTGGTGGTAAGTGATGGTAGTGAGGATGGTAACACGCTAGTTCTTGAATGTGACTGGCTGTCTAGTATAGCTGTCAAAACACTTTTTAGTGCTTAGCGATAGTTTTTTCTACTTGAGCGTGGTAATCTAGCTATCCAAGCGGACTCGAGAAAATCTCCTTCCACCGTGGATTTCATCACGGTAATAATAATAATATATTTGGGACATCTTACACACGATCTCTGACCCCAAACTAAGCGGTGTTACCTTATATCACAGAATAGAATAACAATATGTTTACTCCACACTATTATTATAATTAAAAAGTTACATTTCAAAAATTTTTTGTTTCGAATTTTAGAATTCGGCAGGATTATGAACAGGAAACTCCTGCTGCGACCCACTCACAGAGTACCTCGACATGTACAGGAGGCACCTCAATACCAAATTGTGATATGTAAGTAGAAATTTCCATAGAAAATATTAGATATAGCTAAATACTGAGTCACAGCTTATACAATATTGATCTTTACGGTCTGATCGGTACAAGTTAAAAAGGAACAAACTCATTCGCACTCACAGCTCCAAACTAAATTCGAAGACTAATATCGCGGTTGCCGGAAACATTTCACACACACAATTCACCTAGAACTAGAAACACAAATTTTCCTTGGGGAGAAACTTTGTGTTTCCACCGGGAGTCGAACCCGGTACCCTTAGCTTACAAATCCGATGGACAACCAACTAAGCCAGCGGGTAGACAAGTTGATTTGAGATTATAAGTCTACTTAGATTGGCACTAATGCCACTTTCTGTTTATGTTTTATACACAATGTCACAGTACAAAAACACAGCTGGATATATGGGTACAGGTAGTTTTGTAGACTTATTGACTCACTTTTTTATGATGTGCTTATTCTACCGTACTTCCTACTAATATTATAAAGGCGATAGTTTGGGATATGTTTGTTACTTCTTCATCTTCATTCATTCATAATGTACTAATCATTCATCTTCATTCATTCATAATGTACTAGTGCCTCATTGGAATAACATTCGTTTTTAGGGAACTAGAACTGATGCATCATACAGCCGGTGGCAGCCAAGAAGCGAATTTTGACAAGACTTTTTCCACATTATCCAATGTCGAGATGAACTTGGCTTCGGACATTGCGTGAGTGCTAGTAAACATGTTTTCATTTGATGTATTTTATCAAACATATGATTATTATGCTTAGCTCGTTATTTCTGTTTTTAGGTTCGCAGAAGGTCAATTGCAAGATAGATTGATTCGGAATTCTGACATTGATTCAGAAAATTTGCCATTTGCCGATGATTCAACTATCCATGCAGAAAAAGAGCTGTAAGTAGAAATACAATATTGAAGTACCATAAAACTTGAAAATGATTTATTATTTAGATTACCAACATAAAATAATTTAATTGTGTGTTACAGTGATGAAGAACAACTGCCAGAATTGACTATTGAATTAGTCAATGAATCAGATGACTTCCATCCATTCAATGGAAGAAGAATTCAATGCAAAATCACATATGATCATTCATTTTGGGAACAAAAAATGAGACGTCACTTGATTAATTTTTACATGGACGCTCTACTCCCTGAATTAGTAGACCCTCGAAAATCAAGAGGAATGGAAATAAGAAAAATAAAAAAACATAAAGACAATAAAGAAAATAACTGACTATCATTTAGCTTGGAACCTATCCTCATTTCTAAGAAGTGTTTTTTTTCTATAAAACTAGTTTTTTTATGCATGATAGGCAAGCATTTGACCGCTATCTCACCTGATAAAAAGTGAACATGCGGTCAAAGATGAAGCACGCTTGCCTAGAATATACCTTTTCACTCTTGACTTGAAGACTCCCTAAATTGTACCGTTTAGGGAGTAAAGACGCGGGCAAAGAGTTCCACTCCTGCGCTGTACGAATGAAATGAAGAATTTTTAGTATTTGTTGTTATAGCGGCAACGGAAATACATAATTTGTGAAAATTTCAGCTTTTTAGATATCACGGTTTATGAGATACAGCCTGGTGACAGCTAGACAGACATCGGAGTCTTAGTAATAGGGTCCCATTTTACCTTTTAGGTACGGAACCCTAAAAAGTAGTCGATTCAAAATCTACCTAATTGAAATATGTACATTGTACATAACTATAATAAAGGTTTATTCGTGAAAACTTTTTAGATTTTTTTATTAGTATTAGTAATAAGTATTTATAAAACTATATAACTTATTCCATTGTATTTTTCTGCACTGTGACACTGTCGTCGCCGTCAAGGTCAATGACCACGACGCGAAGCAAGCGGGACTCGTCCCCGCGCGTCAGATACGTACATGTATAGCTATACACTTACGTTCGACCGTTTATTTGCCTATAGTTCTGGAAATACCCCGCCTTAAAGAAGATGTCATGTTTTGCAGAACCACGTTTTGAAAATCAGTTTTTAACCATACTTTAAATGACGGTCCTGAAAAAAAAAATTGGCAGTCATAGGAACTGCCGATAGAAGCAAAAACTTATAACTCAGAATTTGATAGCTTACCTTGGAAACTACACGGGTGTAACCGGAGGGCGTGGCCTCGCCATCTTGGCATGGCCATCTAGAAATGCGTCAGCATTTCCCATTGGCTCACGCATTTCTAGATGGCCATGCCATGATGGCGAGGCCACGCCCTTTCAGCATTTCCCATTGGCTGACGCATTTCTAGATGCCCAATCGCCAAGGTCCCGAGTTTACCCGAAGATTTGTTATCATACCCGAGCGTGACGCTAGAATCCAATTTACACCCCACGAAAAATCTGAAAATGCGCGCCTAAAGAAGTTTTCACTTCAATTATACAAGTCTGGCAAGTATAAGCATTTAATAAGGATTCTAAAGTGGTATAACACTTATTAGATTATTTCTTAGATTGGGTACAAAAAAATATTTTTTCAATGAAAGTCGGTTTTGAATAAATTCTTTGACTACTAAAAGTGATTCTAGTGAACTCAAAGCGTTTCTTAAAACCATTGCGTGGTTTGAACGAGACGGAGTGAGACATTCCATAAAGTGTGAGCGAGACAGGTAGTGACTATCGAAACAGAGACAGAGAAAGTATTTTTATGAAGTGTGAGCGAGACAAATAGTGACGCCGCTTTTTGGTATTGGTCAAGTCTGTAGTATCATGGCAATACATATTTTCAACATTAATGAACTAATTTTCTGGAAGAAACATTGAAATCCATCCTTCCTCAATGAATAATTTATCAAAAAGAAAAAGAATTGAAAAATATTATTTTCAGTGACTTCATTAATTCTTTGATTCAATGTTTGGATGTGTATTGCTCAATCACGTAACATCTGAATTGGGCTGAAATTTGGAACATACATACAGTTTATAGTCTGGAAGAACACAGGCTACTTTTTATCCCGGGAAAATCACGGAAACTATGCAGGTAAAACCGAGGGCTGCTGGTAGTAATATTTATATTTGATGTCCATTGAATCATTTTGGCTTCTTTGTAAGGCACAGTATGTTTACAAGCTTGGCTTTATTGGTGTAATACAATTTAAGCCATGATGCGATGCAACTAAGATATGATAGATAATATAAGAATTAACAAGCTGGTTCGTAAATAGATAGACCAGTGTTTATTTGTAGTGGTTAGGAAATTTTACATTATTAACTCTATTTTATTATTATCATTGTATATCTGTCAATGTGTATATTCATGTTCACTATCCAAAATGATCTACACACAGTTTTAAGGTCAATGTAAGTGGCCCTAGCATTATAATGATAAGTTACACTACTTGAATAGTAGTCTTTACAGTCACACTGCCTTTTCTATATTTCATTTGTGTAAAAATATCCTTGACATCATTTATGCATAGCATTCATTTAGCAAGTCCCAGAATTATTTTTTGATAACATGGTGTGGCTTTTGCAATGTACTCATAATCAATAGTAATGTTGACGAAGGAAAGAGTACTGTCTGGTGTTGGATCAATGAGATCATGAATAGCGATACTGACAAGAATTTGAAGGAAACAGTACTGGTGCTAAATTTGTTGTTTATAATAATTTGTTTCGTTGCTGAGTCTTCCCTCTATTCCTTACCAATAATTCTGCTCAGGCAACCTCCGGAAGTTTGAATCTGTGGATAAAAAGGAAAAATTGACGGACGTAACCGCCTAAATGTCTGGAGGTCTCTTAGGGAAACACTAATAATTTTACCTAATAAATCGGAGACCATAAATGTTGGACACCATTTAAAAATTACTACTAACATAAGTATGTTTCTGATCGTTATTCATCAAGGTTTAGCGTGAAAGAGTACAAAGTATGCATTCTACTCAACATAGAAGTATACCACACACTAGATAGCTTCTAGTGTGTGCCTAATGTGCTCTGAAGTCAGAGCCAATTTCTTCAGGAGCAGACAATCCAAAAAACAACAACAATAATTAAACAACCATAAATGGTATATTCCACAGAAAATAAAAAATTACAGAACTCTGAGTTTAGGACCCTTAAATTTAGTGTGCAGACAAATGTTTTACAAAAAAAAACCTTTCAACTGGATTAATTCTTACATTGTAATTTAATCTTACATTAGATAAAAGAAATACATTCAATTTAAAATTTACAAAATAGTAGCAGAGTAGAACCAGTTTTTATTTGTGATTTTAACTGGTTTCTTAGGAAGAGTTGTTTATTATATAATGATGAATAGAATGCGTCTTTCGCCTCAGTATTGTCCTTTCTGCATAACCCAATACGCTCATTCCAAAAGTATCACCATGTCAAATAACTAATGAACTTCTAAGATCATTCTTTCTATGGATGGTTAGTTTATTAAAACTCAGGTGTTTCGTGTTATACCAAGCTGACTGAAGATGACAATGTTTTTTATTCTGTGCTTTCACAGTGAATTGCCTGAAGTGATAACAAGGTAAAAATAATTATCTTAGAGCTATTCAGTCTCTAAGTAAATTTTAGGATCTCACTCAATTTAATCAAAGTTATAAAAGCAAAAAGAAATCAAATCAAGTAATGTAATAGAAAAATATACAGTCAAACATAGAAGCTTCTTCTTTTGAAGTTGGTAAAAATATCACTAATTCAACAAAGAAAATTTTTACTTGTATTTTAGTAAACTGTTTTCTAACCCCAAAAATACTTCATTTTGTTACAAAAATAACGAAAACTCACTAATGAGTATGTTTCATGATAATTTTTGGTTGTTTTCTCCAACTTATACATATCCAAATATCCATGTATGTGGAACAGCAAGAAAGAAAATTCTTAAGAAGACAGAAGTTACATGGTTATTTACTAGCTGCAAAACCCAATCTACTCAGTTTGATGTTAAGAGGAATGAGGATATTACATAATTTAGCTACAATATACATTAACTTACCATATTCTTGTCTGGATGAACAAGAATAGATAATCGTCGGTATTTCTTTTTGATCTCATCAACAGTAGCATCAGGTTCCACTTGCAATACCTCAAAAGGATTTAGGTTAAAATATGTGGATCCTGGACGCAGTAATCTCTCAATCTGTTGTACTGGCGTCAACACTGAATCTCGTTTTTCAATTTCTTTGACCTGCAAATTAAATTATTTAATTAACATTGTGGTAGTTGGATTAAACAATGCACTTTCAAAGGTATGGCACAGCAGAATCATTGTTCACTTTCTACTAAGCACAGATTTGATCTTGTATGGTCTACTGCTTGCACCTTGGGTCAGCTCAGTGAGTTACAAGTTTATCCTATATATATATATATATATTTTATATATTATGTTGGATGCAGATTTCTTGTACATGTATTTATGACAAATAAATTTATTATTTATTTATTTATTTTATATTTATATCCATTTTTTATTGGTTACATTTAGGATAGTTTTCAGCTCATTTGCAAGTCTAATAGGTACCTTGCCTTCTTTTTCTATCGGAATGCTTGTACCTCGAAGAAATAACTTTGTTTCTTGGTTGATGTTCCAAATATTGAATGAACTCCACTATTTACTACAATTTTGTCCACTATTGTATTGCAAATATCTAAACTTTGGATTATGATAGCTAAGAGGGTATCTCATATGATAGTGTGTACAGGATATATACAAAAACGAAATGAATAGGTACTCAAAAGTGTGATTTACTAACATTTTAGTAGGTATGTACCTATGTACACTACAGCAAAAATGCTAATATCTCCACAGATTGTAATATTACGATGTTCTAACAAATACACTGATAAAAATTACAACTATGGTGCAGTGTTTAGGCTTGTTGTCTTCTTTAGCATTGTCGATAACACTTGTAAGATAGGTACGTAATTTACATCCCATAAGTAATTATTCTAGAATTGGCAATTCCAAACAGGCATGTAGTAAAATTATACAACATCTACTGACATGAAGCTGGTAAGAGAAATAGTTGTGTGCTTACCTCGGTGTAAAATTCGTCGAAGGACTCTCCCGCTGCTGCGGTTGATGCCATGTTAATTTTGGAGGTTCGCGACCAGCGGTGCTTAAGATTTTAACACGTTTTCCCAGTAGGTAAGAGAGTAGCAAAACAAAGCACACAATTTTGGCGGCGATAATTCATACATTCATTATTTATCAACTTTTCACAAATAGCCACAGACCACAGACAAATAACACATGCACGCGTGCAGCGCAATCAGCGCATTTCGCATTTCCATTTGAGTTATTGAGTTTGAGTTTGAATTAGTGCTGGTCAACTCGAGTTAACTCGAGTTAGGCGTAACTCGAGCCAACCCGAGTTGAATTCTCTTTGATTCAAGTTCGAAATCATAATGGAACCGGCATGGAGCGAAGTTTGCCGATTATTATTAGAACCTAATTCAACCTATAATCAAAAATATAATCATTCATGACAAACAAGTGATTTCCGTTTTTAGGGTTCCGTAAAACTTAAAAACGGAACCCTTATAGATTCGTCATGTCTGTCTGTCTGTCCGTCCGTATGTCACAGCCACTTTTTGCCGAAACTATGAAGCTGCCTATACATACTGGCCGAGTGGAGGCCAACGCCAGTGTGTGGAGGGTCGTTTTGTGATGACTCGCGTCGCTCGCCTCGCTGGCCGAGTGACGGCAAGTGGCCAGTGTGTATAGGGCTGTTTTGTCTCGATTCGTCTCTCGTGACCGGTGTCGGTTTTTGTGCACAAAACAAAGGCGCTCGGCGAAAAGCGTCCTGCTCTCCTATTGCCCTACCTCGTTTTTGTCTGCACTGGGCCAGTGTTTAATTAATTGTATACTGTTTTGTGTACCTTAACAATAAATAAATAAATAAAAGTGTGTGGATGCAACGTTTTGTCTCGTGCCGTTTTTTTGTCTGCACTGGGCCAGTGTGTGGATGGTTCGTTTTGTCTCGCGCCGTTTTGTCGGCACTCGCGTTGGCTTGGGCTGGGCCAGTCTGTGGATGCTTCGTTTTGTCTCGTGCCGTTTTGGCGACACTCGCGTTGACTTGCATTGGCCCAGTGTGTATAGGCAGCTTGAGAACTATACTGTTGAAACTTGGTAAGTAGATGTATTCTGTGAACGGCATTAAAATTTGAACAAAAAAATTAAAAAAAAAGAAAAATTAGGCTTGCCCCCCATACTGAGAACTGAAACTCAAAATTTTTTTTGAAGTGAAAACTTCTTTAGGCGCGCTATAGACAGAATTTGCGTGGGCTGTGAAATGGATTCATCAATCGCCACGCTTGGATATGATAATGGATCGGATCGGATATGAAATCTTCGGGTAAACTCGGTAAAAACGGCCAGGTAGGTACCAGGGCAACAGAAACAGTAAAGAGTTTCGACTACCTACCACCAACAGCCCAGCGTTTATCTCCAGATACCAGGACAACAGAAATATAAGAGAGTTGCGTTTGCCCCTAGGTACCGGTACCAGGGCAACCGCAAGTTTTCACTGCTATCGGCAGTTCCTATGACTGCCAATTTTTTTTTCATCAAACTTACACGTATGGGGTGTCTATCGATAGGTCTTCAAAAATGGTATTGAGGTTTCTGAAACCATTTTCGTCTACACTGAATAATTTGCGCGAGAGACACTTTCAAAGTGGTAAAATGTGTGTCCCCCCCCCCCTCTAACTTCTAAAGTAAGAAAATGAAAAATCTAAAAAAAATATATGATGTACATTACCATGTAAACTACCAACGAAAATTGGTTTGAACTCGATCTGATGAGTAGTTTTTTTTTAGTACGTCATAAATACACTATTATTGAAACTTCGATCAAAATTACAACGAACTACAAGAACTACGTGTAGTATGTATATTATGTTACTTGTTGCAACGGAACCCTTCATGGGCGAGTCCAACTCGCACTTGGCCACTTTATTACTTTTTACTTTAGTCAGTATAACTATAACTCTTCTACCAATCCTACTATAAGTATAAACGCGAAAGTTTGTAAGAATGCATGGATGTATGTTTGTTACTCTTTCACGCAAAAACTACTGAGTCGATTTTGAAGATAAAGTGAACAGACAATTTTCTTATCTGTTTAATAGAAAAAACAAAAAAAAATTGGCAGTCATAGGAACTGCCGCTAGAAGGGAAAACATATAACTCAGAATTTGATAGCTTACTTTGGAAACTACACGGGTGTAACCGGAGAGTGTTGGCTCATCATGGAGAGTCATGGCATGACCATCTAGAAATGCACCAGCATTTCCCATTGGCTGATGCATTTCTAGATGGACATGCCATGATGGGCAGGCCACGCTCTTTTAGCATTTCCCATAAGCTGACGCATTTCTAGATAGCCAATGGCTATGGTCCCGATTTTAACCGAAGATTTCTAATCATATGCGAGCGTGACGCTAGAATTCATTTCACAGCCCACGAAAAATCTGTCTAGGCGCGCCAAAAGAAGTTTTCACTTCAAAAAATACTCTTCCATCCAGTTAACTCCAGTTACATAACTCGAGTTCATTCCGAGTTACGTGAATTATAACTCGGGTTAAATCGAGTTATGATTTTTCCGAGTTGGCCCATCACTAGTTTGAATCACAGATCACTATAATGAGGGGCTTTCCGACGATACAAAATTAGTTCCACCGTACGCACTAGATGGCGATAGTGTAGATTCAGCAAGGTATGTCTCTACCATAGACTCTCAAAAGTGTAATCACTATTAAACCCCTCCCCATTTTCAAGGAAAAAGTCTAATCCAAATTATTTGTGATAATTTAAAATTTTAGAGGTTTCGTAAACACAACAATGAGAAGGTTTCCGACGAGACAAAAATAGTTTCACCGTTCGCACTAGATGGCGTAGTGTAGATTTGGCAAGATCTGTCTCTACCATAGACTCTCAAAAGTGTAATCACAACGAAACCCCTCCCCATTTTCAAGGAAAAAATAAAATCTAAATTATTTGTGATAATTTAAAATTTTTGAGTTTACGTTAACACATCAATTATTTATATACTTAAAGGAGACGGCTCATTTCTGCCCCAAGTCGTTTCAAGTTTATGTACTTAATTAGCCTCGGAGACCTAAAAAAGTTATTTAATTAAAATAACATATAATTAAATAATGCAAACTGTACATTCAATACTAATGTGCTAAGCGGGGATTGCAAGTTGGTGTGGTTAAAAAGTACTTTAATGACTGTTCTCAGCTTAAAAAAAAAGGGAATAAAATTGACACAACATCCGATTCGTTCGAAACTCGATTCGTTCGGAAATCGATTCGTTTCACAACACAAGGAGTTTCGTTATTTTTTCAAAGGTTTCGTAATTTTCTTGTGGTTTTGCCGAATTTCCGGTTCTTCTGCGTTGAGTCGTCATTATTTTGAGCACAGTAAGTCGCCAAATAATGAATTTACTACCTACTTTTAGTAGTAAGTAAATAATCACGTTCTTGATTACCTACTTGGGGCGTTATTTTTTTCAACGTTTTAGTTGATATCTTGTAAACCCCACTATGCAGAATAAAAACATTAACGGCTCCTCAATCTATGTTAAAAATCCTATACAATGATCCAATTTTGTTCAAGTCTCCTGCATTTTTGCTGTGGGGCAAATGTCCATGGAAAATGGGCCGTCTCCTTTAGATACTTCTCTTCTTAGCTCAGCTGATTAGTTTGGTATGTCTACCTTCTATAAAAAAACCCCTAAATGCATGAAGGAATTTCATACTATCACAATTTTTCTACTTACCTTTTGTGTTAAACTCTTAAAATATTGGGAATAAAAATAGCCAATTAAGTTGATAAAGTAATAAGAAACCGTTACTGATCACAATCCATTTTCAGTCTATTTTCAGAGTTTCATGGTTTTATCTTCAACGGGTGGGATATTCCATGTTGACATTCATCCCCTATTTCAACCCCAATTTCACTCCCGTACAGTTCAAAATTACAAAATTACTAGAACAAATAAATTCAGAGTTTCATGGTTTTACCTTCAACGGTTGGGGACTTTCATATTGACATTCATCCCCTATTTCAACCCCAATTTCACCCCCGTACAGTTCAAAATTACAAAATTGCTAGAACAAATATTCGTTTGCTTCGTGTCAAGTGTCTATATACAGAGTTTAATGGTTTTATCTTAAACAGTGTGGAACCTCCATGTTGACATTCATCCCACATTTCAACCCCAATTTCACCCCCGTACAGTTCAAAGTTACAAAATAGCTAGAACCAACATTCGTTTGCTTCGTGTCAAGTGTCTATACACAGAGTTTCATGGTTTTATCTTCAACGGTTGGGAACTTTCACATTGACATTCATCCCCTGTAGGGACCTCATCATGGACTACAAACTTCCCGCCAAAAACATCCCCGTGCAAACCCCGCACGCGTGCTCCACCGCGCGGCGGAAAATAGAACTATACAGACTGTTTAAAAATATGGCAACGTGTGCCGGCTCTTGCGCAAATAAAATTACATTAAAAACTAAAATACAAAGTAAATTGAACTAAGTGTCGTGGAATTTTGTTTACTATAAGTGTTCATCCAAATAATCAAGAGACCAAAAGGAATCATCATCATCAACCTAATCGACGAGGCGGTGAGTCCGTTTGCATTTTTGGGGGAAACTTATTTAAATATTATTTTGTTTGTAATACAGCGAGTCGCGAACGCAACATCCCCCATTTCAACCCCAATTTCACCCCCGTACAGCTCGAAATTACAAAATTGATAGAACAAACATTTAATTGCTTCATATCAAGTGTCTAGATACAACATTTGATAACTTTGAAAATCGCGAATTTTCATACAACCGTTCACCCTCTTTCTTTCACCCTCTTAGGGGTTGAATTTCGAGAAACCCCGTCTTAGCGAGCGCCTACGTGCTAAAAGGGACCTCCATGCAAAATTTCAGATTTCTAGCATTTGCAGTTTCTGAGATTCCTTGATGAGTGACCTTTCACTTTTATATATATAGATATTTATCTAAAATAAATAATTTATGTGTTTGCGAAACCTCTAATGCTGCCTATACACACTGGGCCAATGCAAGCCAACGCGAGTGTCGACAAAACGGCACGAGACAAAACGAAGCATCCACACACTGGCCCAGCCCAAGCCAACGCGAGTGCCGACAAAACGGCGCGAGACAAAACGAACCATCCACACACTGGCCCAGTGCAGACAAAAACGAGGTAGGCCAATAGGAGAGCAGGAGGCTTTTCGCCGAGCGCCTTTGTTTTATGCACAAAAACCGACACCGGTCATCGGACACCGGAGAGACGAGTCGCGACAAAACAGCCCTATACACACTGGCCACTTGCCGTCACTCGGCCAGCGAGGCGAGCGACGCGAGTCATCACAAAACGACCCTCCACACACTGGCGTTGGCCTCCACTCGGCCAGTATGTATAGGCAGCTTAAAATTTTAAATTTTCACAAATAATTTAGATGAGACTTTTTTCTTGAAAATGGGAAGGGGTTTGATTGTGATTACACTTTTGAGAGTCTATGGTACTGTATCTTGCTGTATCTACACTATCGCCATCTAGTGCGTACGGTGGAACTATTTTTGTCTCGTCAGAAACCTCCTCATTCACAATATTGCGCAATATGCTTGATTGTCTAGGGGCCGCCTTAGGGTTAACTTCAACTTTTAGGGTTAAATATAGTTGGGATAAATATGGTAGCACTGAAATTTTGACAGTTGTCAGTGTCAGTTGCAGCTTGTGTTTTGTCAGTTTTTAGTCTTTTAGTTTTTAGTTGACAGGTTGACACAAGGAGTCAAGGACGTTAAGGACTAAGAACAGAAGACGGAAGGACACTACTTTATTTCACCGGTAATATTTATTAAGCTAGAAATAATAAGTACATTGAAATTTAAAATATAAAAGTAAGTTCACATCAGTATAATATCAATCCACATTCCACAATTCCACACAGTCCTCACACGTTTCGTTAGTCGTTAGAGATAATATTTTGTTATTCTTTATAAATGGTATTGTATTGATTCTTTGCGTTTGACTGTCGAACTTCTCTAAATAGTACCACATACATAACTAAAAAAAAATATACCTACGTAATATGTGTACATCTATTACCTACCTAAATGATTCTATGCATATTGTCATTCAAATACCATTCATCGAAATGAAAACTACTTATACTATCTTTCAAATTGGATCTAACTGCACAAGGTTAAAATTACACATTAAAATCGGTGTAAGTACCTACCTAGTTAGTCCATCGTGGACAAACAACGTGACGCGTAATATACATATAAATACTGGTTTTGGCTTAGCTTAGCGGGTTTTGGCTTAGTAGGTTTTGGCTTAGTGGCTGCCTGCGAAGCCGAGGGTAGTGGGTTTGATTCCCACCCAGTGCAAATGTTTGTGTGATGAATTCAAAAATTTGTACTGTGTCTGGGTGTTCCTATCTATAATAAGTATGTATTTACTATATAAGTATTATATCAGCTGTCTGGGCGCCATAGTACAAGCTTTACTTAGTTTGGGGTCAGATGGTGTAGCGTATGAATTGTCCATTACCAATATTTATATATTATTAGCAGCACTCTGCAGTTTTACCCGCGTAGTTCCCTTTCCCGTTATTTTCCAGGGATGAAAAGCCTATGTGTTCTTCCAGACTATAATCTAACTGTGCTCCAAATATTAGCCCGATCCGTTCATATGTTACGATGTGATTGAGCAACACACATTCAAATATTGACATTTATAATATTAGTAGGATAAGACTAGTGTTTATTTTTTAATTTCGAATGTCATTACCTCCATATTTAGCATTCAACCTTTACTTTTTGTCTTGTGTGTCAAATCATAGCACACACTCTGGCTCAATTAATGCTTGCTGCTTGATCAGAAATCAAAATTGTGTAAAAACCCTGCTTTATGTGTAATATGTGGTGTTCATTTATTTAATTAGTATTGACTTAAGGAATGACACTAATTAATTACAATGATAGGTAAATTTGATTCTAAGATTTTTTATTTTATTTTAAGATTTTTCTAAATGAATTATTCAAACTCCAGCTGGAATTCAAACGCCTGGAAGATTCAGTCCATGTTTTCTGCTAAATTGAGTACTTTATGCATTTAATGTGGATTATTATAATTAGTTCTACATGCTAAAAATCTAGTGATCAGAAAAAAACTCTTTGATCATGCCGATGGAAAAAAATCATTAGGTAGGTTGGTACTTAGTAAAAATATGTTTGTTTGTTAGTTATGAAATTATAAATAGAAAACATTTTGTTGACCAGGTACTGGGAACCACCATGTTTTCTGGAAAGGTTGTTATCATCACTGGAGCCAGCTCAGGCATTGGAGCTGCGACTGCAGTAGAATTTTCTAAACTAAATGCTAACCTCGTCTTATCTGGTAGAAACAAGAATAATTTAGAACAAATCTTTGAACAATGCAAGAAAAACTCTCCAGATAAACTAGAACCTCTAATTGTCATAGCTGACATGAATAAAGAATCTGATGTGGAAAACATTGTTAAATCTTCTGTTAATAAGTTCCATAAGATTGATGTACTTGTTAACAATGCAGGAATCTTAGAAGCGGGAACCATTGAAAATACATCCTTAGAACAATATGAGAGAGTTATGAACACTAATGTCCGTGGCCCATATCATTTGACAATGTTGGCTGTGCCATATCTCATTGAAAGTAAAGGAAACATTGTGAATGTATCTAGTGTTACAGGAATCAGATCATTTCCAAATGTATTGGCATATTGCATGTCTAAGGCTAGCTTAGATCAGTTCACAAGATGTGTAGCACTGGAGCTCGGGAGTAAGGGAGTTCGTGTAAATGCTGTTAACCCGGGTGTTATAAGTACAGGGATTCATATGAAGTCTAGTATGAATGAGGAACAATATGCAGAGTTTTTGAAGAAGTGTGCTGACACACATGCCCTTGGACGAGCTGGTGAACCCATTGAAGTTGCTTCTGTTATTTGTTTCTTGGCTGGGGATGGTGCAAGTAACATCACAGGGGCCACTCTGCCTATTGACGGTGGCCGTCATGCAATGTGCCCACGCTAGTTATCATACAATCTTTTAAGGATTCATTATACATTCCTGCCTTCTAATGTATTATCATTTTCAATTAATTTTACATCTGGTTTTGGGTGTATGTGTGAGTATTCCTCTTGGTGGTGGTACATTCTTCATATATTCATTTATGGAAAATCCTATAATAATGGTGTTTTAGTATGTATTATTATATTTCTTTACACTTTATTGCTATTACAATTTCACTTTAATAAAAAAAAACATTCTTCAATCAGGTCTGCAATATGTTCACAAACAAAGTTGTCCTTATCACTGGCGCGAGCGCAGGCATCGGTGCCGAAACTGCTCTTGACTTCTCGAAGCTGGGAGCAAATCTGGTTATAACTGGAAGAAACCAAGACAACTTGAACAAGGTTGCAAAACAATGTGAAGATGTTTCTCCATCTAAATCCAAACCACTCGCTATTGT
This sequence comes from Ectropis crepuscularia, assembly GCA_963693475.1. NCBI lineage: Eukaryota > Metazoa > Arthropoda > Insecta > Lepidoptera > Geometridae > Ectropis > Ectropis crepuscularia. Next base: position 13,749,298 of record OY856346.1, read on the forward strand.
ATCTGACGTCAACAAACCTGAAGATAATGAGAATGTAATAAAATCGACAATCGAACACTGGAAAAAACTCGATATCTTGGTTAATAATGCTGGCATATTAGAGTCTGGTTCCATTGAAACTACAACTCTGGATCAATATGACAGAATAATGAACACTAATGTTAGAGCTGTGTACAACTTGACTATGTTGGCGACTCCTCATCTCATAAAGACGAAAGGAAATATAGTAAACTTGTCTAGTGTGGCTGGATTGAGATCTTTCCCTAATTTACTAACTTATTGTATTTCGAAAGCTGCACTAGATCAATTTACGAAGTGTGTAGCGCTCGAACTGGGTCCTAAAGGAGTGCGTGTAAACGCTGTTAACCCTGGCGCCATTTTGACGGGTATCCATCTAAAGGGAGCCATGAATGAGGAAGAATATGAAGCTTATCTGACGAAGTGCAAAGAAACTCATGCTATTGGAAGACCCGGGTATGCTAATGAAGTTTCTTCGACTATTGTATTTCTGGCTGGAGATGGAGCCACTAACATAACTGGTGCTACTTTGCCTGTAGACGGTGGTCGTCATGCTATGTGCCCACGATAAATAACAAAAAATTAAGATAGCTTTTTTTAATCAATGTCATTAATCAGTGCTGATGATCTAACAAATAATAGTTTTCTGCGTCAATAAGATAATTTATAAAACTACATAATATAAAAATAATACAGTCAAACTATTGTTACCTTTGTTGTTTGAATAAAATATCTAATGTTTGTTTACTGATGGTTTTTCACTGCTTTGTCCTTTTGCTTCACTGACACATTCACCGATATCTACAATTCCAGTTGCGACGAAATGAGCTGCGTCGATCAAGTTGCTGATAGAACAGGTTACAAGTGTATCTTTTATGTCATCCGCGAGGCTTCTTGCTTCGAAATGCTGAAATAAAGTGGTCATAAGAACGGGGCTTTATGAGTCAACTGTCAAAATGGACCAATTTTCTTACATTGTTATAAGGTAGGTATATCCTCGTTCGAGTCTTAGAAACGTCGAAAACAAATACAGATTAAAGTCTTTATTGGTCCATAGCTAAGTTGGTGCCACTCCCGGAAACATTTCGGAGAGTATGCACCTGATCTGTATATCCTTATATAGTCTAATTAGATCTTACCCTTTTTCTATCCAAGGGCGGCGGATCCAGGGGGGAGGGGGTCATGACGCCCTCCTGGGCTGGGTCCAGTACCTAAGTGGGCCACTAATTTCAGCGTACGCATGCACTTCATTACAAGGTCTTATGTCTTGACCATGACTATGTGTCCTCCCCCCCCGACGACCTTGTTTCTATACGAGTACTCGTAGCTCGAACTAGGGGTATATCGTTTCATGGTTGATGTTTAAATTTGGTTTTACCTAATGCTTTACTTTACAACATTTATGGACGCGAAACTTAAATATGAATCACCTTATAAATTAGCTTTGACATTTCACCATTTTGACGTAACATTTCTTTGCAGAGTCCGCCTGGGGAAATACCACACCTTTGTCAGTTATTCTACCGCCAAGCAGTAAAGTGCAAGCATAACTGTGTTCTGGTTTGAAGGGCAATGTTTCGAGTGAAATTAGGGCATAGGTTAGAGTTATTGACTGGCCTCGTGGCTTAGTATAGGTAATAGTAGCTCTGCCTGCGAAGCCGAGGGTCGTGGGTTCGATTCCCACCCAGTGCAAATATTTGTATGATGAATTCAAATGTTTGCACTGTGTCTGGGTGTTTCTATGTATAATAAGTATGTATTTAAAATTATATAAGTATTATATCAGCTATCTGGCCGCCATAGTACAAGCTTGGCTTAGTTTGGGGTCAGATGGTGTTGTGTGTGAATTGTCCACCAATATTTCATATTATTTATTTATTTATAGAGATAAAGATCCTAAATCTCTGGGTGACGAGTGCAGTGCTAGGTAATCATTATTTGGACTCCGTCATATTACCTATAGCTGCGTATCACTGCTGTTATGGGCAGGCTTGTTGTTTACCATCAGGCACATGACCTGCTCGTCTCGTCGCTCTTCAATATAAAAAAAAGATTGAACTAATTACTACTAAGTAGGTAACACTATTTATGTTTAAGTACTATATTTTCTGATTAGGTAAAAAAATACCATAAGCCCTAAAGACGAAGCTGGGCTTTGTTGCTATTCTAAATAGGGAGGTTTATGATGTGCACTGATCTTGGTATACCTGTGATATTGTAGAGTAAAATCCCGGCTGTGAATCACATATTGAGTAGTATTGGTAATATAGCGAAGTGGGTACATAGTAACTAATAAACAAAATAAAACAGCCTCGTGTTAATATGAATGCTTTAGGCAACGAGGAAAATAGACAATACAATTATAGCTACTTACGTTTTGCAGTAATTGATCTTCCATGACCGTGAAGTTGTCAAAGATTTCTTGTCTTACTTTAAAATAACAATCTTGTATATTTTCAGATTCGGTTTCGCACTGTTCCTTTCTATAATCTAAGTATTCTAAGAACATTGTCTCATTCATAACTGGTTCAGGAACATTGCTTCGTAGCGCAGTCAATGGATTGATTTCTTCCGCAATGCACTGACCCATGTTAGACATTAATTCCCTGAACACTCGTCCTAGAGTCTCTTGTGCTTTCTGTGGAAAATAAATTACAATTTCTTTAGCGGTGTCTGAAAAGTACGTATTAATTAAACGAGTCGGTAAGTCTACAATGATAGAGACATGCCGGAAAGCCGGAAATTTTGTACCAACCCCACATACAGTGGAATAGGCAAAATAAGGTAAAAGTTGGGTTTTTAATAATGAATACATAATTTAGGTACCTACTTACTATCTTTGCTACTTGGTGCTTGATATTTTTAATGGCGCCCCGAGGTAGTACCCCGCAAAATTCCCATTCCATTAATTTTCCTGAGTCAAAAAGTAGCCTACTTACCTACGTGTTATTCCAGACTATTTCTATACCAAATTTCAACAGCAGTATTTGTTTGACAAAAATAACAAATACCCATCCATCCATAAATACAAATTTTCGTTATTATAATACTAGATCGTGCGATTCACATTCGTAAGGAAAACATCGTGAAAAAAACTGCATGTTTCTAGAATTTTCGAAGTCCTGTGTCACCCGCCATCCCCTAGTGGACCAGCGTGGTGGATAATGGCCTTGACTCTTCTTTTTAATCTCTCTTTACAAGTGAAAGCTTCGAGTCCCAGCAGTGGGAAGAAGTAGTGTGCCTTATGCTAGCTATGATAGGTACACACGTTCACTATTATTACACACTAGCAGCGGACGCGGTTTTACTCGCGTAGTTCCCGTTCCTGATTACCTTTTATTTAAAAGTAGCCTATATGCTATTCCAGACTTTAGGTTAACTGATCCAAATTTTAACCCGACCCGTTCCGGCGTGACTGAGCAACAAACATCTAAATATCCATTTTTACAACATCCAAGCTTTCCCATTTATAATGTTACTAGTATATTAGAAGTAAGTATTATAAAATGATAGGTTGTAAGATGTAAAGTTGTAAACTTACTTTTGTGCATTGTTTGACAAGTTGTCCAGTACCATAAATATCGTTTATAGTATTGTAGACGTTGTCTCTAAGTTGCATTAGCTTCTGTTCAAACTTATTCATGAGATTTTTACCATATTGTATGACGTTCCCAATTAAAACCTTAAGTTTTTCCTTTGTGTAATTTCCTACTGCTTTTACGAAATTCCATGTGGCGATTGCACCCCTCTTAACACTGCCCCATACGTCGCTAATGCCTCTAGGTTGAGCATGGGCTAAGGCATTGGTAGCCTGATGTAAACTAGTTTTAATCACGTTTTCATCAAGATTTTTAGCTTTTATACTCTGTAAATAAAAATATTATACACACAGTGAGATTTCGTCAAATAAGTAGGTAGTAGGGATATTCTGATGAATTGTTTAGGTATGCGAATGGCTTCAAGCATACAGTTTGATATTTCAAACGGTACCTACCTTTTTTTAAAGAATTCTATGTTTACAAGTTGTAGTTTTTTAGCCAGTATCTTATTGAGCACTTAGAAAAACATGTTATATTAATTGTTAAAAACATTGTTATTAGGTGACATTTATATATCTGCAAGTATTGAACAATATGTACCTACTGTCTGAAGTTGTACTAAAATAAATGTTTTATTTCTATTCCTGATAGATAGGTAGGTATCTTCTCTATTTTCTAAAACATTACGAAAGTATTATTTTGTCTTTGAGTTATTTTAAAGCCTTCGTTGATTCAAACATTTATTTACTGATTTATAAAGTACGCTTGTCACATAAGTATTGAGTAGATGGTCTTATGATGTTTCGAAGTAAACGGTTTCAATCAATACAATTTAATTTTTCTACTTACCTGAGCAGATACCACTAGTAGCACTGCACAAATTAAATATTTAGTAAACTTCATTGTTGTGCTCTATGTGATCTTCAAGTAATATGTCGTAAGATTGCTGTATTGTCTTATATAGACTAGCAATCTTAAGTGTTTCATTAAATAACAATTAATATTATTCTTTTCCGACGTATCGGCTGTTGATCTCATCTTTTGAGATAGGTAATGGGCACAAATCAGATCACAGGTAATTAGGTTAATATCACGTGTGCTAAATTCTGTTGTTGGCTAATAATGAGGCTTCTTATTCTAGTTTTATGTTGCGTTTCTGTTTCACGTTATTAGTATATTGACTGGTCTCGTGGCTTAGTTGGTAGTAGCTCTGCCTGCGAAGCCGAGGGTCGTGGGTTCGATTCCCACCCAGTGCAAATATTTGTGTGATAAATTCAAATGTTTGCACGGTGTCTGGCTGTTTCTATGTATAATAAGCATGTATTTAAAACTATATAAGTATCAGGTATATCAGCTATCTGGCCGCCATCATACAAGCTTTGCTTAGTTTGGGGTCAGATGGTGTTGTGTGTGAATTGTCCACCAATATTTATTATTATTATTTATTTATTTTGACTAAATGTTGAGTTAATATGTTGCACTTGACTGCCATCTGGCATCCGTTCTCCTCCCTGGTCTAGTCGGGTCAGTCGGGGAACGGCGACTGCCGACCCGGCGCGGCGCCCCGGGTTCAAATCCCACGCGTAGGTACCCACTGACCCACTGTCTTTTCGTAATCAAGTGCGAAGTGCCGCTAACTTAAAACGGTGAAAGAAAACATCGTGACGAAACCGTCATGTACCTAGAAGCTTTTTGCCACCGAATCATTCTCTACTCGAATAGGTACATCTAGACTACCTATATCTGTAACGAAATACCCACTGAGGCAACATATTCCACAGATGCTTTTTGTAGGAATATTGATGCGATCTTCTTGTTACACTACATACAAACATACATGTATAATATATACTCGTACTAAAGTAGATGGGTAGGTAGGGTAGAACGTAGGTATAGAATTAAGGTTTATGATTTAAACTAAGTATAGCTAACATCATACAACTTTATTCGGAACTCGTATACCATGATTACTTAAAGATAGGTAGGTACACTTGAAATAGGTATGAAGGTAGTACCTACGGTAAGTAATCAACAGAGAGATGGAACTTAATTAGGTACAGTATTACATCTGGACATGCGAAGAAGTAAAAAAGTGAAACTTAGTACTTATTATTTAAACACATTCTTAGATTTAAATAAGTACTTACATACTTACTCGAAAAAAAACGAAGTAATTTCATAGGTAAAGAGGAAGATTTATCAAAACCGAGAGACAAATTACAGAAAGGCATACTTTTTAAGATGACGATTGTACTGCATAAAACATCCATTTAAAATTGAAAGATTTTAGTGGATGTCTCGACATTGCCTGTCATAGTATTGTAGACAGAGGTTGCGGAGCAAGTTCCGATGTCCATCAGGATCCTGGCAGTCCTCATTCCAGCTTCAACCAGTCGGGATCCAGCGCACACCTCCAAGGCTGCTGGTAGCGTTGCCATCGAGAGATTGATGCGGCTAATCTGTTGCATAACGATAAAATACAAGTTTTATTTATTTTTCTGTACAGTGTAGATATATGCCAACATTAGACCTTATGACTAAAATCAATAACTATGAACAAAACCCCTTTAGTGTTGCAAAATAGAGTTTCGTCACGAGCGGTACAATTATATACATAAATGGAAAAAAACTATTACTATTTTAGGTGTCGTATATCACGTCGTTACAAAATACGAGAGAACGGCGAAGGGAGTGTTCATCGAAGAAGTAATATCGGTAAAGATTTAGCCCTTGGAGACTGGATCTCTTGATACAGGAACACAGACGTGGTGACTTGGCTAGTTTTTGAAATAGCTTGTGAATTTGCTATGGAAAAGCACACTAGGATAAAGTAGAACTGCTCCTGATGACCGCAGTTGAACTGGACTTTACAGCAATTGTTTTAGAGGAAAGAATAGGGAGATCATAGCCACATATTTAAACAGATGGATGGATGTCTGTAGTTGTCTGAAAAGTAAGACAACAAGAAATAAGAGCAGTATGAGTGAAAACATGAACCTGTATAGACCTACTACTCAAGTTCGAAGGCATGAAGACCTAAGATTTATTATTTTTCATCCTAGAACAGGAACTGTAGGTGTGTAGGTAGGTATGCTAGAGACAGAGACGTACTTCTTAGCATTCCATGGATTCACCGTGCGGGTGCCGGGTCCATCGTGTGGCAGAGAGAGAAATATCGAATAGACCCCAAGACTTGTGACTCGGGTAGTAGGTTTAAAAGGGGCCCCTTATATTGACGTACGTCAACACTCACCTTCACTACTCGTATTTCTCTCCCTGCCCAGCCAAATCCGATATGATCCTACTAGTGCAGCTTTAGATACTCGTTCTAGTATAGAACTTACTGCACTTCTGGACAATCCAAGGTCTTTAAGCAGGTTATAGAGAGATTTTGCTGGTATACCTCTCGCTCCTACTTCTACAGCGTATAAATTAACTACATAGCCATTTTTTGTTAATTCATTTTGAAGGTCGTAATACTTATTTTGTTTCATCGCGTGGTCTTTAGGGGATATTACGGGATATTTATCGTATTGATACTAATTTGATGATTATGTTGATGCAGTTCTTCATGTATCATCTTGCTGTATGGTTCATATGGTACAGTAGGTACCTCTGCATAAGATGTTTTTGATATACCTACCTAACTACTACTAAGTATTGCAGTATTCATTGAGAGTAATAAATACTATAGCCAACTCAACTTTTGGGTTTCGTCCAATGAAACAATTGTCATGCCGAGTCAAATATTATAAAGAAATTACCTACTACGCTAAACTGGAAGCACGTAGGTACATGATATCTAGCAAAATAATGTTCATATTTTATTTATTATCACATGTAGGTAATATTCGCATTTTGATTGTCATTTTTTTACAAAACAAAGTATCATCAGTGGATTTTATCGTGCTCTCTCAGTTTCAAGTCATTATGAAATAAGTATTGTGTCAACATCATGCTTTACAATCAAAGCTAATCACTACGTTAATAGCAATACTGACTGATAACACGATAAGTGATGAATTGTTTTAATGGTTTACAAAACAAAGATCTTTAGTTAGGTACTAATCTAATAAACTTGAAGGTTTTGCATTGTTACTGTCTATTGAGCGCGTAAAATCTCTGAAACTAGGACGACTTCGAGAAATTAATAATATCCACTTATTAGAGGTAAAGAAATCTCCGCCTAGTAGACAAACTAAGTGGATTGGTTTTATCAGTGGTAGAGATTATAACTGTGTCAAGTTTTGCAGTCCAGACCGAGAATCGGTAAATCTACTGAAGAAAACTCTGGAGACTTGACGTAATCAGTATTTACAAAAAGCAAAACTGAGCGGCGTGTCTAATGAAATGGCGGTCCAGCGGTGGTCTGACGATGATGCTGTTAATCGTAGATTTCCATTAAATTTATGTAAAGGTGCACATTGAAACAATGCATCGTTCTAAAGCCGATAAAAATCGATCTATAAAATGACTAGCTGTGCTTATTATTGAGACGGTTACAATGGCGTTAATCTTCATGGTAGGTATGTTTTTATGGCCATGTAAATTGACATAGTTTTTACTTCCTCGTAATTTCGAGCTTATGTCTATACCTATTGTGATGATGAGGTAAAACCACAGAAATTTAAATAATAAGGTACTAATAATTACCTTATTATTTAGATTTCTGTGGGTAAAACCGTTCAAACGCTGTTAGTGATGCGCAGATCTCAATGTATATGAATGGAGGTTTGTAACATTTGTAACTGAATAGGGGTTACGTTGCTATTGGCTTAAGGCCTTTTTAAAGGCTGATTTAAACTGAACGAACATAGAGCTAGAGCTGGAACAAGAGCATTCTTTCTCGATCTTTTAGTGTAAACGAAAGATCGTTCTTAGCGTTTTCCATATTATACATATATTCCATAGAATCTTTGCGAACGCAAACAAAACAACGAAAGAATGCTCTACGTTTGTTTACACCAAATGAATTTGATACAGTGGGGATAGAATGAGCATTCGCTCGTCTGATGTAAATCGGCCTTAAGATGTCTTCGGAAGGCTAAGAAGAGAGCAAATAAAAATGTAAATACTATCTTTGGTGGCTATCAAATAAGTTTTTATACTCTATCTACTTGATGAAGGTTCTACCTCACTTTATGCTTTACAGAAGGAGTGAGTGCGGTGCGGCGGATAGTTTTACTCGTGGGAGATTGTGTTTTGACAGATTAGCATCACAAATTTTGGATACTGTAATGTATCCAAAAACTGTAATGTATGTACAGTCTCAACCAAAAGATGTCATTTTGATAGACAAACTAAGAAAATTAGGCCTAAAAGATCATTTTGTTGTCAGTAAATAAAGTGTCGTCATAGATTTCGATTTTTCTTTGCTACGCAAAATATCTTTTGAGTGTCGTGCAATGTAGTTCTGCGTCAAAGTCTTTTGTAAAATAAAGTGGCCAAGTGCGAGTTGGACTCGCCCATGAAGGGTTCCGTTGCAGCAAGTAACATAATATACATACATAGTACACATAGTTCTTGTAGTTCGTTGTAACTTTGATCGAAGTTTTAATAATGTATATTTAGTGTATTTATGACGTACTAAAAAAAACTACTCATCAGATCGAGTTCAAACCAATTTTCATTGGTAGTTTGCATGGTAATGTACATCATATATTTTTTTTAGTTTTTTCATTTTCTTACTTTAGAAGTTAGAGGGGGGGGGGGGACACATTTTACAAGTACACTTTGGAAGTGTCTCTCGCGCAAATTATTCAGTGTAAACAAAAAAATGGTTGTCTATAAAGTCGGTTTACTGACGATAGAACGTGACAACGTCTTAAGAAAATACTGATGGAATGGTAGCATTTTTCAAAAGAAAATTTAATTTCATTTGTTTAATAGATTTGTATGTAAAAAGTAATCACTAGAATTTAGTCATTTTCAATCAAAACAATGCAAAAAACAACGCAAAAAAGCTTTTAGATGCCGGGGATCGAACCTGGGGCATTTCACATGCAAAGCGATCGCTCTACCACTGAGCTACATCCCCGCTTGAACTACTGGTCGAAATAATTAATACAACTGTAACAAACATGCGGCGAGGTAACGACCGACGGTAACGGTATATGACGTCATGTTTTGTGGGCGTGCAGCCGGCTTCATCGAATTATAAGACGTTATCACGTCAAAAACTATATAACCGACAGACAGACAGACATGACGAATCTATAAGGGTTCCGTTTTTACGTTTTACGGAACCCTAAAAAGTCCTTGGCAGCGGATTGGTGACCACATTGAAAAACTATCCTCCTATCACTGGCTTAATTTAAATAAAGGATATTATCTATTCTATGGTAAAGGTTCTTACCGCGAATGCACTTTGCGCACTGTAGATCATAGCTCTCCATTGCGTCTGCATTGCTATTCCTCCCAAACAGGTTCCTGTCGTAAAGAAGTTTGCGCCTTCGTCTGAACATTTCTCCATGTCTTCCAAGACTCTATTGCTGTAGTCCATGGCATCAGTAGTCATAGTTCTCACGGCCGTGATTTCTTCACCAACTTCAGCGATACGGTCGTCAACACAAGATAAAGTTTTTGTCACGGTGTCGTTGAAAAGGACGTTTGCGTCGCCATTATGGGTCTGAAAAGAATATAATATAGAAGTTTAAACAAAACATTTAATGTAGATTCACAAATTCGCACCGACGCGACGTGTGCTACGCGCTCTACCTATACTCATAACGAACATTGACAAAATTCCTAGCATGGTTGGTAAGTTGTTGGTTTTTACTGTTATAGGGAGGTCGGCACACTCAGGCCTTGTTTTGTCATTTCTTTTTTCAAAAGCCCTGGGTACACTGATGATGCTACCAAGTTTAAAGTTTGTGGATGTCCTACTGTTTTAAATTAAATAAGAACAACTCTTCAAAAATCTTGATCGTAGTTGTATGATTGTACATAGGGCTATGCAAAGACCAAGAATATTTTGTCTGAGGATTGAATGAGGGTTTCGAAACAACATAATGAGGTTTTGGCATACGATTAATATCTACCTTTAAACTAAAATGTACTACTGTTAATTAATTCGTACAAAATCGGTAATCGGTATCGGTAATTTATCGTAAAATAGGTCGTACGGACAGACAGATAAAGAAGTCTTAGTAATGGAGGTAATTTTTCTAAACTTCAGTTAAATGAGGCCTTTTACAAAGACTCAATGATGCCTATTAGTGAAGGCTGGATGAAAAGATACGACAAAATCTTAAAAATCACGTTGATCGAACTCTACCAACACCAGGCGGAGTTAATGTCTCATTTTTTTATAGTACAGTGTGACGAAACGAACAAGACATGTGCCTGATGGTAAGCCACATGCAGGGCCGAGCCGCCCCTGTGTGCGAAGTGTGCGGCGCACACAGGCGCCAAGACAATAGGGGCGCCAGCGCCGCCACCGATTTTCTTTACACTTACGCAACACCATGTTCTTTGTAGTAGAGTATCGTCGATTAGTAAGTACGTAGGAAAGGCACAACATTTGCTTAGTTAAATAACAATTCATAAATTGCCAAGTTGCTGTACTTAGTTTATTGTAAGAGTCTCCCAAGATAATGTTTACGTTTTGGTTTACATTCATTATCGTATCGGCTTTAAAATCAAAACCGCGCCGTGAGTTTGTTTATTTAATTGAGATTATAAACGCAACGCGATACGATGTGTGCGATGCAAGTAGAGTGGTGTCACAACAGGGGTTTCTTGATTTTAAAGAACGAGTGAGCCAAAATAATGGAACAATTATTATTCGAAAGTGTGTGCAAGGTATCTATTGTAAAACATTTCTGTTTCAAATTCCCACTAAATCCGTAAGTAAATATTTGTTCTCTAAAGAAATTTGCACTTTTTTGGGTTAAAAAGTACTTAATGTTCAATTCCAGACTAAAATATAAATCTATGTTACAAATTACAACCAAATCTGTTAATAACCCATTCCAATGTTATAAGTAGTTAATTAAACTTTGCACTTTTTTGTGATAAAAAGTAGTTAAGCAATGATAATCTGACGTGTTAGTATAGAATAACATCATTATTATTCTATACTAACACGTCGGATTAACAGAACAAATTGGTTTGATATTTGACACAAGTGTTTATAGTGTACAATATTATGTTTTCACCGCTAAATGTTCCCACTGCTGGGATTCGGGGCCTTTTCTCGGTTCTCGGTACATGTTGGTTTCCTCGAGATGTTTTTCTCATGAACACATAGACTAAATGGCTGGCAAAACAACGCGAACAAGAACTACGTGATAATATAAATAGGATGTTTGTTGCTCGATCACGTCAGAATGTCCGAACGGATTGGGTTGAAATTTGGAACACAGTTGTAATGTGGGGACTGCGCGGGTGAGCCCGTGGGGCAATGCTTTACCCCTGATTACCTTGGATATGTTAAAGTTACGGCTGTTCTAGTCGGGAGAACGGCGCCTGCCGACCCGGAGACCCCGGGTTCACCACTGTTTTTTCGAAGTCATGTGCGTAATGCCGCTAACTTAAAAAACGGTGAAGGAAAACATCGTGAGGAAACCGACATATACCTAGAATCTTTCGAAGTCATGTCACCAATCCGCACTGGGCCAGCGTGGTGGATTATGGCCTTAACTCTGTCCTTGCGAGAGAAGGTCCCGAGTCCCAGCAGTGGGAACATTTAGTGGGCTGTTGATGATGACCTTGGATTTGTTTTTTTGTTCAAGTCTAGTCTAGTCAATTTTCAAGTCCTTTCATTTGATACACCCATATTGAGAGCGTTATGAGAAAAATGGTTTTTCCACCATTTTTTGGTGGCGACTATCTTGGAATTAAAATTCATAACGGTTTATAGTATTCTACTAGTCAAGCCCTTTCATTTGATACCCATAATTATATTGAGGAAAGTTGTGAAGGAATATTTTATCCGCCACTTTATGGAAGTGGCCATCGTGAATCGATATTGATCAAACATAGCTAAGAACTACTGCAAGGAAACTGGCCTTGGAAATTAAAAAAAACTGCATTGATATGGGCCTATCTATCCCTTTGAGAGCTACGATGCCACAAACGCACACACACACACACACCGACACACAGGCATTGACGTCAAACCTATAAGCCCCCTCTTTTTACGTTGGAGGTTAAAAAGGGGCGCCATAAAGGTTTGGCACACAGGCGCTGGTGGGGGTCGGCTCGGCCCTGGCCACATGCCTTCCACATAACAGCACAGTAACACGTAGTTATTGGAACATAAAGAGTCCAAATCATTACCTAGCACTGCACTGCGCTCGTCACCCAGAGATCTAAGATATTACATCTGTAGTTTCACTGTAATTTCTGTAATTTCACAATAAGCCCTGTAATTTTACTAAAAACATTGCCCTTTAAATCTGAACACGGTAATTTTTGTCCATTTCTGCTTGGCGGTAGAATAACTGGCAAAGGTGTGGTACTTCCCCAGGCGGACTCTGCCAAGAGTCCTATCACTACTCATTACGTTGGTAATTCATTTGACAAGATTAAAAACTTTATTTTTGCATTCTGAAAACAATCTTAAACGTCTCATCAATTTGCTTAAGAATCTACACAACAATGCAGACAAAATACAAGGTCAGCGTCGATAACTTACAATCTAATGTATAAATTACCTGTGTACCTACCTATATCTGTAAACTGTATGTATGTTTGTAGTGTAGTTATTCTCGTTTTAGGACTACTGAAAAACTGGAGTAGGTAACAGAAGCTAGTAAGAGTAGGTAAGTAGGTATATCTAAGTAGTCTGTGGCCTGGAGACTCATAACTTGTTTTCAGGAATACATTTTTTTTTTAAATAAAGAGTGCCGAGACGAGCAGGTCATGTGCCTGATGGTAAGCGACATGCCTGCCACATAACAGCACAGTAACACGCAGCTATTGGAACATGATAGTCCAAATCATTACCTAGCACTGCACTGCGCTCGTCACCCAGAGATCTAAGATATTATGTCTCTAAGCCCTGTAATTTCTCTGGAATCATTGCCCTTCAAACCGGAACACAGTAATGTTTGCACATTACTGCTTGGCGGTAGAATATTTGGCAAAGGTGTGGTACTTCCCCAGGCGGACTCTGCTAAGAGTCCTACCACTACTAAAATCAAAGTTATGTAGCTGAACTTCATATTTATCCAATAATAAATTATAGAACTAAGTATAACAGTTTTATTGACACCTATAACGGTCCCATTTGATCGATATCTCGTCTGATGTTAAACGATGATGCAGTCTATTATTGAGCATGCTTATTTAGCAGAAACCGATTCAATCAGATAATTTCCACCAGGGAATACCCGTTCGTACATAAATATGTATAACTAGTTTAAAATATATCAAGATTTTAGTATCCCTACAATATTGACTACAGCATAGTATGTTGTTCAAAACACAAAGTATGTAGAGCCAACGTAGCTACATAAAGCCTCGTAGTATTTTGTTATTTTCTAGAGTCCATCCTTTACAAAAAAGGTATGTATGCATATAAGCAAACACACTAATATTAAAAGGCGAATGTTTGGGTTTTTGTATATTTGGTGCTACATATTTATGTAATGCTACTTTTCATCCTGTTAAAATTAATGGTTACCATGGATTACTTCATTAAGTGATCAGTTTGCATAAGTCGTACTTATTAGGCGAAATGATAAACCGCAGGTAACATCGTGGGACGCAGCAAGTAATAAAAGTCTCAAATTAAGCAAAGCTTTTACAATGACAACCAGTTACTTAGCTGATATAATACTTTTTTATCTTACAATCTCAGCTTATACATACATATATTTACTGTCCCATTGTAGAGCAAAGGCCTCTCTCATGTCCCGGATAAATATACACCATATAAATTATTGTAAAAATATACTTATGATGAATACCGGAACACCCAGACATAGAAGAACAAACCTAAATGTCTGAGTAGAGCTGGGCTAAAAAAATATGAAATACTACTAATAATTTTGTTTGTTATACCCCGTGGTTATACCTTTATATTAAATTGAAATGTAAATTTTACCAATAATTATCGATGAAAAACATATTTTTTTTAAATAAAGAGTGACGATACCAGCAGGACATGTGCCTGATGGTAAGCAACATGCCTGCCACATAACAGCACAGTAACACGCAACTATTGGCACATGAAGAGTCGAAATAATTACTTAGCACTGCACTGCGCTCGTCGCCCAGAGATCTAAGATGTTATGTCTCTAAGCCCTGTAATTTCTCTGGAAACATTGCCCTTCAAACCGGAACACAGTAATGTTTGCACATTACTGCTTGGCGGTAGAATAACTGGCAAAGGTGTAGTACTTCCCCAGGCGGACTTTGTTAAGAGACCTACCACTACTACCTAGGTGATTTACAAAATTATTTGCGATAATAGCAATGCCTTCATTACCTACTCTTTTTTGCCCAACTGTACGTACCTAATGTTCGCAGAAACGTGACAAATGTCTGTGTCTGGTTCGAGGCAGTAGCTAATCTAGAAAATAACCTTGGGACAGGCTTAACATCTTTGCCACTTGCTTGGCAAATATTTAATGATACGAACAATAAGTCATCGATTGTGCACGGCAAATTTATCAAACGCTTGTTGCTAATGGAAGGGATTGGGATTCGGTATCATATCAAGGGGCAAGTAGATTTAAAGCGATTAAAATTTCCATCAAGAACATCGATAATAATCATCAAATAACTCGGAAATGATCGTAACAATAAAGCGTTCAGCAGTAGGGTGCAAACATTACTGTGTTCCGGTTTGAAGGGCAATGTTTCCAGAGAAATTACTGGGCTAAGAGCTAAAATACCTTTTATCCCTGGGTGACGAGCGCAGTGTAGTGCTAGGTGATGATTTGGATTCTTCATGTTCTAATAGCTGCGTGGTACTGTGCTTTTATGTGCATTTTGCTTACCATCAGGCATACATAAGTCCTGCTCGTCTTGTCACTCTATACTATAAAGTAAAGTGCCCAAATGTGAGTTGGACTCGCCCATGAAGGGTTCCGTTGCAGCAAGTAACATAATATACATAGTACACAACATAGTTCTTGTAGTTCGTTGTAACTTTGATCGAAGTTTCAATAATAGTGTATTTATACAAAAAAAACTAACATCATTTTTGAAGACCTATCGATAGACACGTGTAGGTTATGTGAAAAAAAACTTTTTGAGTCAGTTCTCAGTATGGGGGGCAACCCTAATTTTTTTTTTTGTAAAAATCTTAATGCGGTTCACAGAATACATCTTCTTACCAAGTTTCAACAGTGTAGTTCTCATAGTTTCGGCAAAAAGTGGCTGTGACATACGGAAGGACAGACAGAGAGACATGACGAATCTATAAGGGTTCCGTTTTTACGTTTTACGGAACCCTAAAAAGAAGACTTAGATACTTCGACATAGCCGGTGGCTCAGTTTGGCCAAGTCTTCATTTTGGACAATGTGCACGAGAGCTGTATGAGCTAATTATTGAAGCATGCATTTGTGCACTTTAATGAGATCAACAGGTACTCAACACTTTTAATGCGTCTTTTTGGTTCGTCGCGAAAATGAACGTAATGCTCTCTTAATAAATACATTTAGGTATTCCGTTCCTTTTAAGTGAGCTGGGGCCATTTTGATATAAAAAAATATTTTATCTACCAATTACCACGCATTAGTTTTACTATGTTACAAGATAATCTTGAAGTAAAATCTAAAACAATAATATGTTCAGAAATATACGATAATACATACATTTTTTTTTAAATAAAGTTGCTTACTGACATTATATAAGCTAATTAGATTATTGATCTAACTGACAATATTACATTTAATATTATTATTATATATCATTCCGTCTAGGGAAGTACCACACCTTTGCCAGTTATTCTATCGCCAAGCAGTAATTTGCCAACATTACTGTGTTCCGGTTTGAAGGGCAATGTTTCCAGAGAAATTACAAGGCATAGAGATATAACATATTAGATCTCTGGGTGCCGAGGGCAGTGCAGTGCTAGGTAATGATTTGGACTCTTCATGTTCCAATAGCTGCGTGTACTGTGCTGTTATGTGGCAGGCTTGTTGCTTACCATCAGGTACATGTCCTGTTCGTCTCGTCACTCTTTATCAAAAAAAAAATGAAAAATATTGTTCATGTTTTTTTTTATTTTGTTCCACAAACTAAACATGACGAAGAAATACTGCTTAGAAGTTTCCAGTGACGTCACGTCTACATAAAAGTCGGAAATAGACAACCCTCGGCTTCGGAAGTTTGACTAACTATTCTTTGTCGTTTTTAGGGTTCCGTAAAACGTAAAAACGGAACCCTTATAAATTCGTCATGTCTGTCTGTCTGTCTGTCTGTCTGTCCGTCCGTATGTCACAGCCATTTTTTTCCGAAACTATGAGAACTACACTGTTGAAACTTGGTAAGTATATGTATTCTGTGAACCGCATTAAGATTTGAACAACAAAAAATAAAAATAATAAAAATTAGGGTTGCCCCCCATACTGAGAACTGAGACTCAAAAATTTTTTTTTCATCAAACCTACACGTGTGGGGTGTCTATCGATAGGTCTTCAAAAATGATGTTGAGGTTTCTAAAATCATTTTCGTCTACACATAATAATTTGCGCGAGAGACACTTCCAAAGTGGGAAAATTTGTGTCCCCCCCCCCTCTAACTTCTAAAGTAAGAGAATGAAAAATCTAAAAAAAATATATGATGTACATTACCATATAAACTACCAACGAAAATTAGTTTGAACTCGATCTGATGAGTAGTTTTTTTTTAGTACGTCATAAATACACTATTATTGAAACTTCGATCAAAGTTACAACGAACTAGAAGAACTAATATATGTAATACGTATATTATGTCACTTACTGCAACGGAACCCTTCATGGGCGAGTCCAACTCGCACTTGGCCACTTTATTTTATCCGACTGTTAATAATTTATTAAAACCAAAAAACGTGCCCTACATTTTCCATAGTCTAAATGACGGACTAAAAAAAAATGTATATTTTGGATCATCCAGTCATCATCCCAACACTCTCAAATGTAACTCACCGCAATACAGTCTACGATGGAGACACCAGAGTCTATCAGCCTGTTTTCAAGGGCCTCAATGGCGCTGTCAACACTTTCTCTCAACTGCTGGATGCTGCCGACAACTCTATCCCTGACCGAGGTAGCCGTTTCCTGGATTCTGGCGCCGACTCTCGCTATAGCGTCGTTGGCATCCTGTCCGGCTTTGCGAAGACTTTCAATTAGTTGTTCGATCAGTCTCCTGCAAAAAACGGATAAAAGCTATTGCATTATGGCAGATGAAATAAACCTATAAACCCTACTAAAACCATAGATGTGAAAGTTTAGATGACTGCTGCTGAATTACGTTTTTATTCTGTTTTTTATTCTACGTAAACGATGTCACAGACAGGTAGGTACTATATATACTATACAATAAAACTACACCATTCAAATTAGTTCGTCAGGTAGATTTTGGAAAAATATGGGACACGTATTTTTTGTTTTACTAAATCATCAAAAATTGACAAAGATCAAACTTCCAGAGTGGGGGGTTATGACGTCACTCTATAGTAAAAATCGTTCCATAACGTGCCATTGCTCGTGAACTTCTAAGCACTGTATTTTCGTCATTTTCTGTTTGTGAAACACAGGAAAAAATACGTGTACAATATTTTTTAATAATCTAACTGACGGATTAATTCGTGTTTTTAGTCGTCTCGCCTATTGTAAGGTAACTTCTAGATGTAGGCGGAAATGGCCGAGCTGGTAGGTGAAAAACATACCTGGAGTTTCCAAATAAATCTAGCTGTTGAGGTTCCGAGGGCACCAACGAGTTTTCGCGACCTTCAGGAGCAATGAAAGCTGCGGCCATGGAACAACACTGGGGAAAAAAGCATATAATGAGAGAAGATCATAATTGGTGCGGGTTGGCAATTAACTATGATTTTGAAAGATTCTTGGAACATCTCGATTTTTCTCTACCGCCTTAATAGTATCTAGTGATGACAAACATGCATATCTACACTCGGAAGAAACTTAAAGGTACAGGCGGGATTCCAACCTACAACCTCAAAGACTACTTGTTGATTTCAGGGGGGTAAGATACATACGTAGGTACGTATCAAGTAAGTACTAAACGTATTTCGTATCGCAGGAGCACTGAAAATGTTCGCAGTAACTCTTTCTTTTGGACATTTACTCCAGACTCCAGATTTTGTGTACTGAAAATGCCTGGTTCAGCCTAACTATCATCAACTATACAACTATTAGTACCTGTTGAGAGAACGAAATCAAAAAGAATTAATGTATTTTGGGGTGCCATAGAATAAACATTTTCACGAGCAGCGTGCAGTTGGTTACTTCATTAATCACCAACTTGGAACAAATTTCACAGGACTCCAGAAACAAGTTTATCTTCGGTGTTTTCTTTCGCAGTTAAAACCAGCGATAGAAATACATTCACTAAAATATCAACTACCCATATAAAACAACCTCAAGTAAGTAGAATGTGCAGCCCATGAGCGAAAATTGAACCCATTGGACATACCTATAAACACTCCCCTCACAACCAATGTCAATTTTGCTAACTTTAGATATAAGTAGTATTAAGGTACTTGTAGTAAAATCTTACCACGACCAGAAGAAGAAGCACCACTTTAGATTGCATTTTGACGTCAACTTACTCCTTGATCTGATGGCGTCCACGCATGAAACCCATGGTTTTATAGTCTTCTGATGCATTATCTGTAGACTCTAGTTTCGGCATTAGAATAAATATATTTATCTTATCAGTGCTATGGGAAACTGGGTGAATATGGTATTGTGGTAAATAATAAATACTCTTAATTGTGAAATTAGGTAGGTACGCAGGTACTGGCAGATAAACGAGTGAGTTCTATAAAAAATAGTTGCGTAAATAGACCGATTTATGTAGGTTTTTACTGCCAGAGATTTAGAGGTTTAGATCCTCTAAATATCTGTTTACTGCAGCAATAGGTACTATCACTCATAAGTTAAACGATAATGCAATAGTCTACTCGTATTTTCTGATTGTAGATAGCTGATAGATGTCTTATGTCATCGATATTTAGTTCAAACACATTGCTTTTTTACCAACTTTTCTTGTTATTTCTGTCACTAAAGTACGAATATGTAGCTTCTGCATTATCGCTAGGTACGTAACGATAATAAATATATAGGTACCTACTCGTATTTCACCGACTATACCTACGTTATGTATATCTGTAGATTCTACAAGTAGGTATATCACAATGAGATTGTAAATAATTTTATTATTTTGGTCTGATTTTAGTCTCAGTATAACTGATAAATCTGTCGTGTCATGATAAACCAAGGTCTGTCAACAAATTATTTTACTTATCTGTTTCAAAATGTTTATAGGGTTATGCAGAAAAAACTAAGACGAAAGGGTCCTGCTACTTCAAATAAAACAAAGTCTAAAATCGCAAAAAAACAGCTGAGTTTGAACTTTCGAAACAATATAATGTGTAGAATAGTGGATTTTTTCCTGATTATACAGTTAAGGTGATCATTTTGGCTAAGTACCTACCTGTACCTGATAGATACCGCTAGTAACTCGAAAAAAAACGACTTCGTTTTTATAGTTACCGTTCCAAAGAGAACAGAGAAGGAAAGAACGAAAACGTTTGAAACTACTACTGTGATAAGAACGTCTAGGCTTTTGAAAATGTAATTCGTTGCCTGAGTGAGGTTTTCTCAATAATTACAATCTTGGTGCTTTAAAATCGAGAGTGAATCGGTTTTTTCTAAACTAATCTTCAAATCAAAAACACAAAACCTCATCGAAATCGGCCTGTCCGTCTGAGCTCTACGGTGCCACAGACAGACATCGACGTCAAACTTATAACACCCTTTTTTGGTCAAGGGTTAAAAATAAACGTTCATGCGAATATGAAGGTAGGTACTCGTATGCACTTAAATTCACTTATATCTAGTCACCTTAAAATTGTTAAAACCATAATATTACAAACTAACCTAACATAACCCACCGTGAGATTATAATCTCATGCGTTAGATTATAATCTGACGGTGTTGACAATTTTACGGTGACAGACACAAACTACTTAATATTATTTACGGTTCTTGTAAAATTCGCTAATAAATAAATAAACTAAGTTCTTGTAATAATGTGTAAGCACCAGGGTGACCGAGTTTTGCTCGGTTTAAACACTGAGTATTAGATACCTACAGATAAAGGGCTCCCAGTAATAAATTTTCCCAAAAAAAGAACGAAATATAAAACTTGAAAAAGAGAAGCCGTCTGGATTCGAACCCGGGTCTATGTAGGGTCTCCGAGTCTGTAGAGATACCAAGATAAAAACATATAGGTATTTACAATGTACAAGCAGTGTTCTGCGTAACCCTCTGGGCGCTTGTTCTGCGTAACCCTCTAGTCTTTATGGTTGCAGTATGTTCATCTAATTGTTACATTTGTTACGATGATAATATTTATTACTAGTCACGGCTTGACATACATAAACCTACTCGCATTCAATACTTGTTAGTATATCATAACCAAAGTCTGTAATTAATGCGTCCATAGCCTCGCTGTGGCTTCAAAATTACGCTGCGCCGATTTTCAGCCAGGATAAACGCGATTTGCGTTAGTACTATTAATGACCAAGCCAAATTAAGACGATAGAAAAGAGCCCTTTATAACGCGGATAGCGAGAGCAGTGGTGGCAGTGGTGTATGTTTGATGGCTATTATGGCGTGACCGACAGGGCAGTAATTGCAGACCAAAGCTGCGAAAGCTCGTATAGTCTTTAACTCAAACAATACAAATAAATTAGTTTAGTATATATATTAAGAACTAATTTTTAGGAAAAGTGATAGAGCAACTTGAAAAAAATCAAAAACTACAAACGATGTGTGTGTGTGTTGTAGTTTTTTTATCCATCAATTTACAGTTCAATTAGCCATAAAATCTCTTGTTTTTTATTAAACTACACTAATTCTGAGTTCTGAGTACGGTAATTTGGTTCTTCTCTCGCCGATATTTCGATGCGGATTGTTACCATTATAACTCTTTCGGAGGCCTATCACAGAAAAGATAATTTATTCCGTTATACTTACTTGAAAAGTTTTATACTTACCGAATTCCGAAATTGAATTCTAAGTGCAGAGATAAAATATATAAACCTAAGTAGGTACCTAAATATCTTAAATTTAAGGAGAAGGCATGATAGATTTTGTATTTTTTCTTTTTTTGTATCGTTTCTTCAGTCTATTTTTACAGGTATAAAATTAGGAGATGCCTGGATCCCACAACACAGGTCGCTCCAGGGGTATGTATTCGTTCTTTGTATTTCTTGTCACACGTATAGGTAGGTATCTTTTTTGTGTTTTAGTTTGTTGAATGTCTTTTGTTATTGCCACAATTAACGTTTCTACATTAATTTCAAACACAAAGTATATAATTACATACACAAACAAACACACACACACACACATCACACACACTTTAATTTACATTCTTAGTTTAATATTATATCAATTCTTAATTTGATGAGTGCAATTATTATGCTCCTTTATGATTCTCTGCGCAAAGCACAGTAATTTAAATTCCGCCTGCAAATATTTACTGAGCAAAAACACAAAAGCCTTGAGCTACAATTTGGAAAGGCTCTTAATCGGCTCAGACAGAGTCAGAATCATTTTTTGGTTGCCAGTGTACGAAAGATTGTATGAAACCTGTCGACGAAACAACAATTTGCCCATTTTGAGCGTGAAATATTATTTTTACATAGAAAATGTAACATATATCTACATAAAAAACCTCTTTATTCTAGATTCACACTGTTACAGCTCTATGTATTATGATTACGATTCAATCTCGCATTTTTTATCAAAAATAAAAGCAATTCAACCGTTGGCGTCGGTCAACTTTTGCAAAGTCAGTATTTGCCCGAATAAAACGGAAAATTAAAAAAAATTAAAAACCCACGACTGTTAAAAATAATTTAAAAAGGATGAAATAATTTAAATATCCTTAACTTAAACAACAAATGTAGCGCGAGATCGCTAATTTAAGCAAAACTTAAAAAAATATAGTTTTGCAGTTCCATATTATCGTGAATAATTCGAGATTTTAGAGCAATAATTCTTAATGGGCAGGCCGTGCCCCTATAGTGGGACCTTTAGAAGTTGTGGTACTTATTTTTACGATGAAATTTACACAAGTGATGGCAGCCCCCGACGGATATTTTTTAAAAAGATTTTTTTATCCTTTTTTCATTATTTTTTAACCGTCGTGTTTTTTTTAACATTTTTAATTTTGCGTTTATTTTAAACTTTTTAGAGAGCATAGATAGAGCATATTGTTTATGTTTTAAAGGACCTACTGTTGTTGTTCTACTTACCTGTCGAGCTCTATCGAGTTTTCTTATTACATAGTAGCTACCTGCGACAAATTTAATGCAGTGCCCCTAGTGACCTAATATTGTAATTACAAACACACCACTGAAAACATCATCAATATCGGCCTTTTAGTTTTGGAGAAATTTACAACATTGATTTGCACAAATATGTTTATTGAAGCGCCCCTTGTCACCGTAATACCTACTTAACAGATTGCACCAATCAAACTTTGACCCATCACTGAAAATGTCATCAAAATTGAACCAGTAGTTTTAGAGAAAAATGGCAACGTTGATTTGCACAAAAATATTTACTGCAGCGCCCGCTGGTGAGTTGCCACCGTAATACTCATCTAAGAATATGCAGTACTCAAAGACTCAATGAGTAAAGGACTCATCACTGAAAATTTCATCAAAATCGGACTAGTAGTTTGGAAGAAAACGTGCAACATTGATTTGCACAAAAATGTTTACTGCAGCGCCCCCTGGTGAGTTGTCATCGTAATACTCATTATCTCAGCACTGGAAATTGCATCGAAATCGGGTTAGTAGTTTTGGAGAAAATTGGCAACATTGATTTGCACAAAAAATGTTTATTGCAGCGCCTCTTGGTCAGTCGTCACCGTAATATCTATTTTACAAAATGCAACAATCAAACCTTTACCTATCATTGAGAACTGCATCAAAATCGGACAAATAGTTTTGGAGAAAATGCCAAAATGAGTTTGCACAAACAATAATTTTTTCATTTTCATTTTTCAATTTCGGTCGCGTAGTCAAACCTCCGAGACTTCTAAACTTTAGTTTAGAAACATCCATACAGAAAAAGTATTGGAATTCCACTGGATTTTTGATTTAGTTTGTTTATAAGCGAATTAGTCCGGAATGTTTTTACCTATGTTGTGTCTAAATCGGTTCAATCGTTTCAAAGCTATCAGAGTTTTTGTTGATGACGGTAGAATCTTAGCTTATCGGGTAATAGCATAGAAATCTAAATAAATACAAATACAAATACAAAAATCTTTATTGCTGTTTGTAGGTAAGATAAGATAATACAAAACTTTTTAAAAGTTGCCCCATACAAACTGGCCTCTGCGAGAGGCATGCAATATGTCTGGCAAGACAATTTGTTAGTCTTAATTTTTAAATAAAAACAAAAAAAAAATTTTTTTTAAATAATAGTCAGCTGATTAAAGTCTTCTTCTTCCTCATCTTCTATTAATTTCTGGTTTTTATTTATGTCATCTGATTCTTCATCTTCGATTCATTTCTGGCTTCTATTTGGTGATATATATTTGTGTGAGATAATGTTTGGTGAGCACAATTTCGCCAACGTCTTGTGTTTCATCAGGATATTGTCTTGTGTTTTTGAGTTTGATCAATATGTCCATCCAGGGTCTAAGGTCTTGCATTAGTAGATCTTGCAGTTCATCCATGTGAGGAATGTCAAAGAATGTATAAAGTGCAATAAATGTATATAATCAAAAAATCAAAAATGTCGTTAATTATAATATTCATGTAAATACTCAAAGAATGTCAAAATGTAATACAGTACAAACTAATTCATCATGATACAATATATCATTATTTGGTCTTATGTCAGTTGAATGTCAAATTTCATAATGGAATAATAATATCTATTGAGATATTAATGGAATAAGGTTTAAAGATTGTAAAAGTTTCATGTTAAACAATGTCTAAAATATTAGTATTCCAATTAATTTCCTTATCATTTAAAAATTCAGTTACAGTATAATAGCATTTGTGTATAAGCATTTTTTTTAGTTTACTTTTGAACATTGTTATGTTAAGTTCTTTTATGGCATTTGGCAGCTTATTATATAAAAGAGGAGCCATACAAAAAATGCTGTCACTCATAATCTTTTTTTTGCGTTTGTCTATGAGCAGTCTACACTTATCACGCCGGTTACGTTTTACTTTGTCACTCAATAGAGGAAAATAATGAGGGTTATTCCTTACAAAACACATAACTTCAAATATGTACAGGCATGGCAGGGTTAATATTTGGTTGTCTATGAATACTTGTCGACAGCTATTTGTAACTTGCATCCCGAACATAGCACGAATGCATCGTTTTTGTGCTTTGAAAACTGAGGCTGTATCAGTTGAATTCCCCCAAAAAATGATCCCATATCTCAAGACTGATGCCACCAATCCATGGTAAGATGTAAGAAGAGCCTCTTTCTTTACCACTGGAGCAAGCCTATGCAGAGCATATGCCGAGCTACCCAGCTTCTTGCAGAGAATCTCAACATGTGCCTTCCAATTCAATTTCATGTCTATTGTTAGGCCCAAAAATTTTGTTGTAGTGACTTCTGCAATTTTTTATTTTGATAATTTATGTTTATGTTACTCAAGTAATTTTTTGTTTGAGTAAATTGCATGAAATTGGTTTTGTTTAAATTAATTTTTAAGTTATTAATGTTTAACCAATGGATAGATGAATTTAGTGCGGCATTGATATCTTCCTCATAATTAGCTTTATCTTGACATGCTATTGTTATTGTGCTGTCATCTGCAAATAGTGACATTGAATGCTCAATTACTTTAGGAAAATCATTTATGTAGACAATAAATTGAAACGGTCCCCACACACTTCCCTGCGGCACACCAAATTTGACAGTTCTTTCTTTAGAGGTGAATATTTCCTCCTGTTTAGTTTTAGTATTAATCTTCGTAATTTTAGTTACTTGCCTTCTGTCTGTTAGGTAAGATTTTACTAAGTCAAGCACATTACCTCTAACCCCATAGGCTTCAAATTTACTCAGAAGAATATCATGATTGACATAGTCAAATGCCTGGGTCATATCACAATAAATGGTACATATAGCATTGTTATTATCAACATTTTTCATTACATTGTTAAGAAAATCATATATAGCAATATTTATAGTCTTATTTCTTCTAAAACCTTTTTGCTCATTACAAAGTATGTTGTATTTTTCAAAATACTGAATGAATTGCTGGTTAAAATATTTTTCAAATATTTTTGACATTATAGGTATAAGGGCAATAGGTCGGTAATATTCCATGTGCTCCCTATTTTCTTTTTTAAATACAGGTATGATTATACTTTTTTTAAGGGCCTCGGGAAATGTGCCAGTACTTATACATAAATTGATTATATGACTAAGAGGGCTACAGATAGTCGTTAGTCTTTAACAGTTTTTATAATTTTTGTGCATATCTCATCATATCCAACACTATTAGTGTTTTTTAAGGAATTTATGATTTTGAGAATATCATGTGGTGTAGATGGCGCCATGAACATTGAGTTCTGAGTTCTATCAATATTTTGTGTCACATTTATACCAGAACTAGGTAATGGAGTAATTTTATCAACAAAATAGTTATTAAATGCATTAGCCATTAGTTTTGGGTCTGTCAAAAGTTGACCATTACATTGGATTTTATCTATGGACATTTTAGGTAAGTTATTTCTCAATCTATTTATAATATGCCAAGTAGTTTTTGATTTATTGTCTGACATTTTTATTTTGTAATTGTTTTGAGCTTTTTGTGTTAGTTTGATAATTTTTTTGAACAATCTGGTGTAGTTTTTATATTTTGCCTTATTTTCTTCATAGGGTTTAGTTCGACAATTATTAAACAACAACCTTTTCTTTTTACTACATAGTTTTAACCCACGAGACAGCCATGTTGCATTTCTTGTTACATTGATTGTTACAGTTCTATAAGGGAAACACAAGTTGTATAATAACTTAAATAAATCTATAAATGTGTTGTATGCTAAGTTTGCATCAAATATTTCATATATATCTGAAAAAGTAAGGTTCTTTAAGTGACTTTGAAATTTTATTATATTTTCGACACTGTAATCTCTACATTTTTTCCGCCAATACTTGTTAATACATATTTTTTTCACAGGATATCTCAACAATTGAGCGGTGTGGTCGGACAGAGCCAATCCCAACACTTCTGCCTTGCACTTGCTCCTAAAGTCATGTGCAAAGTTGTCTATGCAAGTTTGACTTACCGGTCTAGTAGGTTGTTTAATAGCTAATGACAAATTAAAATTGGATAATAGGCATTCAAAGTCCTTTGTAGTCTTATCAAGCTTTAGTACATTTATGTTATAATCTCCAGCCATGACAATGTGATAATATTTATTTTTATGCAAGTGCAATAGAACATTCTCTAAGATTGAAAAAAAGGTATCTTTGTTACTACGAGTACTAGATGGAATTCTATACACACAAAGTACAACAACATTATATCTAGTGAGCCTTACTGCACAGCATTCTATTATATTATAAACAGTAAATTGTTTTACTTGGGTAAGTTCAGTCCACTCATTACCATTTCTAACAAGAATACAACTACCACCTCTTTTGATAGTTGGTCTACTACAGGTGGTTGCCAATGAAAATAAAAGTAACTTATTATTTAATAAAAGTAACTTATTATTTAGATAAAAATAAAAGTAACTTATTATTTAGATTTCTGTGGGTATCTGCGTATCACATGCGTATGATCTAAAATTTTAATCATTGGCGTTGGGAGTTTCTAAAATTAGTAATATGATGTCTACGAACTACCTGAATTTTAAACGATTTCAGGGCTTGTCCCATAGTATTAATTTTATGAACTACCTAATGTTCAGAGTAATGTATAGAATTACTAGCGGCCCGTTCCGGCTTCGCTCGGATCATAACCTGGACAATGTCTGCAGCGCCATCTGCCGGGCTTATTTGTGAACCTAAACCATCCTCGAATCTACTTGTACACACAAAAAGGTAAAAATTTAGGGTTGTATGTATGTATGTATGTGTGTATGTATGTATGTATGTTTTCAATGCCACATTATAAAAATATGAAAACAAAAAAAAATGTATAAAAATTAAAAAATATATATTTAGGGGTATGAAAAATAACTAGTAGCCGATTCTCAGACCTACTGAATATGCATATAAAATTTGGTAAAAATCGGTACAGCCGTTTCGGAGGAGTAAGGTAACTAATACTGTGACCTGTGACACGAGAATTTTATGTATAAGAAGATTAATCCTTTCGGCTTAGTACAGGTGTTCTGCATAGTCCTGTTAATTAATCCTACGAGTATTATGAATGCGAAAGTTTGGATGTATGTTTGTTGCTCAGTCACGTCAGAATACCTGAACGGATCGGGTTGAAATTTCGAACAGGGATCGATTGTAGTCTGGAATAACAACGGAATAACACATACACTTTTATCGATGGAAATAATCGGGAAAAGGAACTATGCGAGCGAAACTGCGGGCACTGCCAGTTATTATACACGTAGATATAAAACACAATTATAGTTTGTTCATCTACGTATGTTTAAGCCATAAAATGTAAAAATCCGGTCAATGTTACGCCGTGTTTACTTGAGCAAAATCAATGTGTACAAACACAAATGTCCTTTAAAATAACTACTTGTTTATAATTCTGATCCGTTACGCTATTGACTTTGCTGCTTGACAAGGTAATATATCAATTACCAATGTATTATGATCCCTCGATACTCATGTTTCACTTCTCATTTTGGAACGCTAAGGTGTCTATTTATTTTGGGTTACAAACACTTGTGCCTATAGATTATTAGACGAGTTTCTTTTGTACATTGGGACTATGAAATTGTGTTATTAATTGCTTACCGCAATTAAACAAGGCAGGCATTGAAATTATAGTTAGGCACAGAAAATAACATTGGACGATGCTTGAACATGAGTCACACATATTGTACCATTGAGTAGATAACTATTTTTATTTACTTTATACTTATAAATTACTTTAAGAATTGGGTCGTGTCTGTGCGTATTATATTCCGTTGGTCTCTTCGCTTTGTTTATAGTGAGCTTGTTTATTTAGTGGTTTGTCAGGGTTCGATTCCCACCTCGTACAAACATTTGTGTGATGAATACGACTATTTATTACGCGTCTGAGTCTTCTTACGAGTATAAATGATGACTTTGTTTTTAAATTGTTCTGTTAGATATCTGTTAGTTATTAGTTTTGCTTAGTTTGGGGCGGGATGATATTGTGCAAAAACGTGTCGATCAATAGATTACTTGACCTTTTCAAAGGAACCAGGTGAGGCAAAGAAGTTGGGTTTGTGACGGCACTGTTGCAGTGATGATGTCCTCCTTGACGTGTCCGTCAATGGCGAACCTGACTAATTACTATTGTGAGCTCTTAGATGGCTCGCAAACCCAAATTTAGTTTTGAAAGTTGTATTGCATGTGAAATTAGCATTAAATGTGTAGGTGTAGGACGGCTTAGGGCGGGCTTTTCTAATGAGGCGTTTTGCGTCAAGATCTTGCTGTCGTATTTGTTCGAAATTTCGAACAGCCTCATGGACAGAGACGGCACTGTTGCAGTATATTGTATATTACAAGAATAATTTCAAACAGTTCTTAGCTATACCTACTTTCCTGTCACTCGAAATCCGCAGCGTAGAGGCTGTATGGAACGCATCCTATACAGATATAAGTACGAGTCTAGTATTTTTTAAAGTGCAAATATCCTACTTATATTACAAACACGAAGGTTTGTAAGAATGTATGAATGAATAGATGTTTGTCACGCAAAAACTACTGAAGGATTTTCGATGAAATTTGGTACATAGATAGATGATGGGCTGAAATAACACATAGGCTATTTTTTATCCCGGGAAAATAACGGGAACGGGAACTACGCGGGTAAAACCGCGAGGTGTTGCTAGTATTATCTATAAAATCTTTAATTTAGCCTCAGCAGTAAGATCATAAAATTGGCTGGTTTTGCTACTTTACTTGCTGTTTTCATTTTGTTTTGAGTTCAAACATTGAACTACAAAACAGGCATGAGGAGTTTCACTGCATCAGTTGTTCTTACTGAACTTTTCACCAATCCTACCGATATTCACGAAAGTTGGTATTTTCGTGTTATAGTTGACAAATAAGGTACCTATGTTTATTTCGATTAATGTTCTTAATAAATTTGTGTTCCAAATTATATTTTTTTAAATGACATCGGGCAGGCAAGTTGCTTACCATCAGGCACATGGCACGCTCATCTTGTCACTCTATACTATACTATGAAATAAAAAAATAAAAAGACGAGATAACGCTGCAGCGTAAGTCAATCAATAATAAAATAAATCGTAATAATTATTCCCTGATGCCTTTTTGTAGTTCAAACCTTGAACTGCAAAACAGGCATGAGGAGTTTCACTGCATCAGTTTTTCCGTAATCGTAAAATAAGGGAATCATTATTACGATTTATTTTATTATTGATTGACTTACGCTGCAGCGTTATCTCGTCTTTTTATTTTTTTATTTCATAGTATAGTATAGAGTGACGAGATGAGCAGGCCATGTGCTTGATGGTAAGCAACAGGCCTGCCCGAAGTTATTTAAAAAAAAAAATTGCACACAAATTTATTGAGAACATTAATCGAAATAAACACCTTATCTGTCAAGTCGGACCGAATAACACGAAAATACCAACTTTCGTGAATATCGGTAGGATTGGTGAAAAGTTCAGTGAGAACAAAATATTGCGACACTGGATTTTATACATTACTAGCTGTAGGTACCAGCTACGTTGCTACGCCTCCTGTCGAAAATTGGTCGCACCAACTCAGAAACCTTTTTTTTTTTAAACTATTTATATGTTTACACTTGACCACCATCTCGCCTGATGTTAAGCGACGATCGACCGAAGGCGGTCCAAGATGGAGCGTGCTTACCTAGAAGAAACCGATTCACTCTCGATTTGAAGACACCAAGATTATAACCATCTAGAAAAACCCACTCAGGCAACTCATTCCACAGTCTAGACGTTCTTATCACAAAAGTAGAGCCAAACCTCTTCGTTCGGAACATCAACCATGAAACGATGCCGCTTCTGCGAGCTACGAGAAGTCCGATAGAAAAAAGGGCTAGGTGGTATTAGATCATGCAGTTCAGATGCACGCTCTCCGAAATGTATCCTTTTTTGGCTAATGCGCAACAACTTTGTTAAAGATCATCACATGATCAAATACATATGTAGTTTACGATTATAATTATGAAGGGCATTTAGACAAACATTTATTTTTAGGGAATGGATATAGAAGATATTTTCTCTTTTTTTTAAGCTCATCTAGCTTATAGTCTGCTTACCACAGAGTGGGTATGTTTGAAGGCAAAGTTGACATTACGTAGGTAATTTCTACATAACGCATTCCAGTCACGCATACAATACGTTACTCCACTAAACTTAGGCTTGCCTACTAACAATTGTGAAAGAATTTCATAAAATCGACAAGCAAAGTATGGCATACAATATTGTTTGTACCTAGTGATTTACCTTCACATTCTTAGTAAGTTCTAGTAGCTTACTTAATCACTACATAAATACATAATTACCTTTGAACTTTCGCAATTAGAAGACACTAGCAACGCCCTGCGATTTTACCTGCATAGTACCTGGTCTTGTAATTTTTCCGCGATAAAAAGTGGCCTATATGCTATTCCAAACTATAATCTATTCATGTTCCAGAATTTCAACACGACCCGTTCAACTGTTCCGACGTGATTGAGCAAAAAAGCAAAAAACATACAAATTTTCAGATGTACCTATGTATGTACAATATTAGTAGGACTTTGAAAATATTATACAGGAGTTGGTTGCGTTTGATCACTTCCCGAGTTCTCGACTAGACGTTTTGGTGGCGTAACATCGATAGTGGTCACCAGTAGACTTCTCGTGAGATATTTAGAAATTGTTTAGATCGAAATTAAATCATATGTAATTTTTCATTATGAGTTCAAATCTCAAAAATAAGTACCTAAGTTATAACCGATATTTATGTAATTACTGGGGTTGTGCCCGCGACTTCATCCGCGTAGAGTTTAAAAAGCATTTTCCCGAATAAAAAATAGCCCATGTGTGATTAATGACTACTTGAGTTCAAACTTTGAGCTTGATCAGTTCAGTTCTTACGAGGTGACTGAGTCCAACATCCAAACTTAAATTTTATGATATAAGTAGGACTATGTTAGTTAGTAAGTTCTGTGTGATGTTTCTGATAATGTATTTATAAGTTTTGGGTCTCACACTCTCAAATTGTTCTGAATTATTTATATGATCAATAAATAAAAATTAGCGTAGAGATACTTTTTAGAGTCCACCTGTGGAGCGTGATCTGTGGACCTGTGGTGTTGTACTAGTCACACCACCTATTTGCCAGTTACCAGTTATTTTCCGCTAAGCTTTTCTGTAATAAACATTTACTTCTGATGGAAAATGTTAGCAAAGAAATTAATTGAAGAGCACGGTGCTGTACTAGGAAATGATTGGACTATTGTTGTTAAAATAGCTGCGTGGGACTGTGCTGTAATGGGTAGAAATGTTGCTTATCATTACGAACATGCCTCGTTCGTCGTAATTTTATAATTTAGAGTAACATCACTCTAAATTATAAAATTACAAAATTGTTTTATTGAAAATTACGAAAATAAAGTAAGGAGAAAGAGAAAGGATACGACGTGGTGGAAGGAATTTCCGAAATGTAATGTACAGCGAGAAGCACCTACTTGCATATTAAGTAGGGAATAAAAACGATCTAGGGTTAGTTACCTGTACAAGTGTTATTAATAAATGGGATACTTTTACTTACTATTTTTTTTAATAACTTTGGTAAATATTCCGTTATTAATAGTTAACTATTTTCATGGTTCACCAGTGTAGTGAAGAATCGACACAATTTAAAAAAGTTTGTGTGTCTACTTATGTACGCACGCAGCGCGCCAAAAAAACTACAATTTCAAAAACGTCCTAGAGTTTATCAAATAGATTTTCTGCAAAGTAGAGTTCGCAAGATTTATTTTATTGTTTTCTGGGTATTTAGTAAGATATTTATCATATCGATGATAAATATCTTCAAAACTAAATAATATTTGGGTCAACCACACATAATTAAAATTCCTAGAATCGTCCCAGAGACGTGGAACCAACTTTTTCCTATATACTTGAAGTTTTTCTTCCAAAATCTCATGTAAATCAGTATAAAGGTCACAGCTAAGGCTATTTGAACCATTACTTCGACTACATCTCGTAACTCTGAGAGACAACAGAGATACTAAGCATTTACGTGAGTCGCATTCTAAACTATTGCCTAATTCTACGGGACGCCGTGCTTCGTGTCGTTTTCGTTTTGTTGTCTAGATTTTCTATGTAAATTTTATAATAAGGTCAAAGCCTTTATACAGTATTAACGAGGGCTACTCTACACTACATTTTTTTTGTCATATCAATATTAGGTACACACATGTTACAGTCATATGTCCTGCTCGTTTCGTCACTTGAGTGACTGACACTTTTCATGTTCCAATAGCTGTGTGTCACTGTACTGTTGCAGGCATGTTGCTTACCACCAGGCACATCTCCTGCTCGTCTCGTCACTCTACCTATACTATAAGTAAAATATTTGCTTACGCCATACAGAAGCGTAAATTTTAGACATTTTTATAATTTTTCTTTGCATAAGTAGGTTATCGGTAAATGTAGTGTAGGACCCCCTGAGACTAGATAGAGTGATGATATACGAAAGACGGCTGATGTTGGTTGGGGACGTAAGTTCGAGGATCGGACTGAGTGGCGTATTATAAATATAAATATATAAATATTGGTGGACATCTCACACACAAAAAAGTTTTAACTGGCCCGGTGAAGTATTTACCGGGCCAGATGACACAAATCAAGTGCCATCATCCCCGGTAATGGGAGAAAAGAGGATACGCCTCGTAATTTGTGAAATACTAACTACACAATAATTGTATTGACAATGTGAACTAACTATTCTGAATAGGTTCCGTCACCGTGTTTCGACAACTGGTCCGATTTGGGTCTTTCACTGAGATGAGACTCCCGCCAGAAGCTCTGCGGTCAGCCCTGAGTATCGCTTCTCCATACTCGCTCCACTCAGGATCTCTCTTGAGCTTCTGGCTCCCGCATTTTTTATATACACTCTAGGGGTAGTAGCGACAAGACAAGGTGGAGTCGGGTTGCTCCGAGTCGGATCTGGGGCCCTAACCGATCCGATTTGGTTACTTAGAAATTTCACAAATTACGAGGCGTGTCCTCTTTTCTCCCGTTACCGGGGACGATGGCACTTGATTTGTGTCATCTGGCCCGGTAAATATTTGACCGGCCCAGTTAAAACTTTTTTTCCCATCTGGCCCGGTACCGGGCCAAGACACCGGGCTAGATGGGACCATACCGAGAGGCCTATGTCCAACAGTGGACAAACACAGGCTGATGATGATGATATTGAAATTGGTTATCAAGGATCTACTTACCCATATCACCCAATAATGTTTCATTTTTTGTTTGGTAGATAATTACTGCAGAGGTGCTCCCTAATTTTATTGAAATCGGTGCGGCAGTTTTTGAAATAGTATCAACAAAAAAATAAAATTTGCCTACCAATATCCGCCCTTCTACCGCCTAACTAAATCTGCTTCGGGTTTGCTATTGCTTTCTCTATAGTTTGAAACTAAAAGAAAAGAGATACCAATATACAGCTTTAGTCAGGGACTCTGGACGACATATTCGTACTACCTCTACTTTATTTCATTGGATTCGCTGTGCATACTCAGTTTAGTTTTTACAAAAAAAAATGAATCTTAGTCGAATATCTGAGTTTTGTTTTAAATTGAAGTCGGTTTTTGTTTTTACGGAGAATATTAAATTATGCCTGTTCTTGAAAAAACATTACATATTTTTTAAAGTAGCGACTGAAGACTGAAGCATCGTAACTTTGACCTACTTATTCAATTCACTCTTACTGATCTGGTTATAGTAAAATGAGGTCAAACCTGGCACAAGTGGAGCGTGTCATCTAGAAAGACCAGCCTCTACCGCGTAACTAAATCGGCTATGGCTTAGCTACTGCTGTCTCTATCATTTCAAGGGGAAAGAAAAGAGATAGCTATATAAAAGCTAAGCCAGTTCTAGTTAGGCGGTAGACCCTCGGCTACCTACGTACGATCCTGCGGCCTTGCCCGTTCCTTTCAAATGCTTCGAGCACGCTAGATTATTGAACCCGCTTGACCTCCGCTCTACCGATGTAGTGACAAACAACACCGCACGATTTGTGACTTTGTTGCATTTAATATAATGTCGATTTGAAACATTGTGCTAACGTTACTGTGTTCTGGTTCAAATAGCAATGTTTCCAGGAGTAGATATATTATGGTTAAATAATATTAAGATATCAGGAGTCAGTGCCTTTCCAAAACTACCCCTGTCGTTGAAGCGATATAATGTAAGCGTATAAGCTATTTGAGGAATATGCAATTGTGGAAATAATGCGCAGCGAAATGATGCGATCAGTTGACGGCCTCGATGCCAGATTGGCTCTCATGCCAGAGATGTAAATGCCCATTAGTGGTTAATCAGTGGTAAATGCTCAAACGTTACTGCGTTTTCCTTTGAGCACTGCCCACGGGTTCCAGAGAGATAAATAAACAAAGCTTGTATTATGGGAGCTAGATAGCTGATATAATACATATTTAATAGTAAACACATGCTTATAATTGACACATAGATTCTTGTTCACAAATGTTTGCACTGGATGGGAATCTAACCACCCCCCACTTACGGTTTTGTAGGCAGACTTACTGCCAACTAAGCAAAAAGGCTACTTAGTC
Source organism: Ectropis crepuscularia (assembly GCA_963693475.1). NCBI lineage: Eukaryota > Metazoa > Arthropoda > Insecta > Lepidoptera > Geometridae > Ectropis > Ectropis crepuscularia. Next base: position 13,784,987 of record OY856346.1, read on the forward strand.
CATCACCTTATAAATCTGGGTGATAGAGACAGTGATTTCGGCCCTTCATGTTTAAAGAGTTGAGTGGTAATCCGCTATTATAGGCGGGGCAATGCTTACCATCAGACGCTTATTTTGCTCGACTCGTCACATTTTCTTTTACTCAGTACTAATGTCAAAGTCTGTCAATTAATGGATGTTTATTCCTCTTTCAAGCAATAACTATTAGCCCAATGCATTTAAGCAAAAAAATGGAATAAAAAAACATTAAATTATGTAGTTTGGGGACTATAAAGGATCAATAGGGGGGTGCATTCTGAGCATATATTCCAATTTGAGGGATTCTGGCGAGGTCAGCTCAAGGTCATTTCGATGAAAACGCGTTTAATTCGATATCTCGAGAACTGTTAGTGTTAGGCCAAACATTGTGGAGACCTTTTCTCTTCTAAATTAAATTTACTAACTTTTACATTAACAACTTTCCTTTTTTTCATCAATATTTTTCAAGTTATTGCTTGCGAAAGGCAAAAATTTAACTTTTTTTCCTCCCTTTCGCCATTTCCTCCCCAACCGTTCAATTTTATGAAACCTTACCGATAATCAAAAGTGTACATCTTTTAATAATAAACAACTTTTTACTTGCACTATGTCGAAGTAGGTAACGTTATTGTCCCACATAACCCTGTGTAGAAGAAACCCACCGACACAATCCAACAATAAATTTTGGGTTCAGCCCTAAGTCCGCAGGTGTCGCGGATTTATCGCAGTGTCGCGGAGGTGTCGCAGTGGCGCGGATTTCGCTCGGTAAAGTAACATAACTCTGAAGGTATTGCCATTACTGAAAAAAGAGCAAGGACAAAGGACAAATTATTAAAAGATCTACACTTTTGATTATCGGTAAAGTTTCATAAAATTGAACGGTTGGGGAGAAAATGGCGAAAGGGAGGAAAAAAAGTGAAATTTTTGCCTTTCGGAAGCAATAACTTGAAAAATATTGATGAAAGAAAGAAAAGTGGTGACTATAAAAGTTAGTAAATTTAATGTAGAAGAGAAAAGGTCTTAACAATTTTTTGCCTAACACTAACAGTTCTCGAAATATCGAGTTAAACGCGTTTTCATCGAAATGACCTTGAGCTGACCATGCCAGAATCCCTCAAATTGGAATATATGCTCAGAATGCACCCCCCTATTGATCCTTTATAGTCCCTGAACTACATAATTTAATGTTTATTTATTTCCTTAATTGCACTGCATTATATCTAAATACCTAGATGAAAGTGTAAACATAAGTAGATTAGAAACAGATTAGGAAAATAAACAGAATTAGGACAACAATTAATAATACAATTAGGATTATAAATAGAAGTACCTGGGTGACCGAGCTTTGCTCGGTTTAAATAATAAATATACGTAGATACCTACAGGTTCCAAGTAATAGATTTTCTCAAAAAAAAAAAAAAAAAACTTGAAAAGAAAAGAGACGTCGTCTGGATTCGGACCCGGAGCTACTAATTCGTGACCGCCATGACCGCCCGACTTTCAGTCTGAGCTATTATACTGTCGCGCCACGCGGCGAAATTCTCTCTTTCGATCTAGAATAACATGTATATATCTTACTTTTTATAATGGGAAAATAACGGGATCGGGAATTGAACGGGTGAAACCAGAAGATGCTACAGGTTATAAAATAAAATTGTTTAACCTTGCGGATTTACAAGGGTGACATTGAATTAAAACCCTGTTTAAATTCAATAAAGAACAAAATAAAAAAACCTTGCGGATTCATTATTTATTTACTTATCGTGATAATAAGTTCGCGTCGGGGAATCCCTCCACTATATAATTTAAATATTCCGTAATCAATACCTAACACCTACAAAATCGAACTTACAAATGCAATAATTTGTTTAAAAGTTTGTATCTATCTTACTCGAAAGGCGTGGGTGTATTTTGTGAAAGTCATCATCATCATGAATATCGTTCGTTAGAATTGGTGAATTATAGTGAATGTTAGATGTGTAGATTTAAAAAAATAATTATGTGACATTATTTGCAACATTTGAATAAAACAGAAATTGGCAGTCGTAGGGACTGCTTATAGAAACTACAAACTTATAACTTAGAATGTTAGTATTCAACACTTCTAATATTGTACAATGGACATAGGCCCGTGAACAAAATGTATGGGTCATATGAACCACCAGGAGACCTATGTAGGATGATAGAAGGGTATAGAACAATAAGATTCAGCACTATTCCGGCATATGTAAGCTGTCCAACTGAGTGCAAGTTGAAGAGGGGGGGTTGCAACCTTCGATCTTTTCTGCTTGTCGCATGACTTTTGTACGGCATTGCAGAATAATGAATTAGAAGAGGTATCCTGCTTGTTCCGTCAGTCTAAACTATAAAAAAAGAAGAAAAAAGGGTGTCCTTGTGATAAAAAGTAGGTACACCTAACTTGAACTATAGAATAGACAATACATTCAAGCAAAAAGCATTAATCTGAAGCTAGTTGCAATGTTTACTGAAAACTTGATGAATTAAATTAATAATCCCTTAATTACATTAAAAACAATTGGACATCAATGGTATTGAAGATATGAATATTCAGAGTTTCATATTATTTAATTAGATTTTTACGTAATTTCATCAAATGAACTTTCATTAAATAATTTCCGAATGTTGAATAGCTAACTTTAGAGTGTCGGTATTTCGTGACGGTTCACGCACATCATAAAAAATACAGTCATCATTTTCTCTTAAGGCCGATTTAAACTAAACGAACATAGAGCTAGAGCTGGAACAAGAGCATTCTTTCTCGATCTTTTAGTGTAAACGAAAGATCGTTCTTAGCGTTTTCCATAATATATTATATATTCCATAGAATCTTTGCGAACGCAAAAAATACAACGAAAGAATGTTCTACGTTTGTTTACACCAAATGATTTTGATACAGTGGGGATAGAATGAGCATTCGCTCGTCTGATGTAAATCGGCCTTTAGCCAAACCATAACGGGCCAAAATAAGTAAAACTTCGAAAACAATTTTATACTTAACTATGATATTCGTACGCACAAAATAAACCCAGGCTGCGCCCAGGTTGTTCACTCTACTCCTGTTTACGTTACCTACTAATCTACATTACAAGGTGGGTCAAGGCATATGTTAGAATCTATATGTTAATGGTGGGTTTGTAAGTATTACAGTTGTAACTGTAAACACTTGCCAAATAAGAATTGGTCAGCTGACTCCGTGATTTCCGTGGACGTTAACAAGTTGTATTGCATCCACAATCATTGTAACCATTTGTAATGGTAAACTCGTGACCAAAGACTTTAGAATGTTCACCAAAATAATAAGTAACTTTAATATACGCGTCAATGAAATTGCATCAGGTACAAGTTCGCGCCGCGACCGCGACGCGAGACCGCGACCGGAGACCGCAACCGAATACCGCGACCGGAGACCAAGACAGGCACTTGACACTATGGAATTGTATGGGCGCCAGTTCACGCCGCGACCGCGACCGCGACCAGTCTCGGTCTCCTGTCGCGGTCTCGGCGCGAACTGACGCCCATACAATTCCATAGTGTTAAGTGCCTGTCGCGGTCTCCGGTCGCGGTCTCGTGTCGCGGTCTCGCGTCGCGGTCTCAGCGCGAACTTGTACCTTTACTGTTGCTGATCTCAAATACTCTAAAATACGGGATTACCATTATTTATCGTTTTACACCACTGTTTTTGTCTGCAATGAAAACAAGTGAAACACTTCAGAAGCTAAGCTATAATAGACGAACATAACTTATTTTCGACGAACAAACGAAAACCAACTTTTAAAAATTAACGTTAATTTCACGGGAACTACTTATTGACCCATAGTATGATCATGCGTAAAAGTAAAGCGAGAATCGAGAAAACATAGGCCCCATCTACCTATTCAATTTTCAATTAAAAAAGAAGCATCACTTGACCAAATGCCCACAATAACGTTGTCTACATATAATGTCACAAAATAGTTACATTACAACTTTATGACACATATTTTTTTATTTTGTTAATACCTACTGCTTTGAAACGATTCCACAATAACCAGACACCAACACCAACTCTTAATTAGTGGCTCTATGTGGTTTCAGAATTTGCTAATTTCACGTTAAAAGATAGACCGTCAAACTAGGAGATCGGGGCCAGTAATTGGAGTATTGTTCTGTGGGTATTATTTACTACTCTACTCTAATTCTGTAACAAAAAGTTAACAATGATATCTACAGACAAACACAAAAATAACCAGACATAATGACATAATGTATCTCATAGTGTATGCAGCGCGCAAGTAGAACGTCAAAGAACAAACAGCTGTCGCCATGTGACTTGGTCATGTGACGGTCTCGACCCGTGAACTCTACCCCTTTTATCGGGATCAGGATGCGCGAAATGACTCTAATAGCTCGCTTATATCCTCTTCTGTCGGTGGGACATTATCTTTGATTGTTCCTTGTTCAATATCAGAGTGATGCCTATTTTTAGAATTGAATGGACATTTATCTTATAGCATATGGAATTTGCTTATATTGAGATTCTGCGGATGCTGTAATGTTTAGCCGACTTCAGAAATGAGAAGGATATATCTACTTATACAAATATTATAAAGTTGAGTTTATTTCTTTGAACGCGCTAATCTCAGGGACTACAGGACCGATTTCAAAAATTCTTTCACCGTTAGATTTGTACGTAATCCCTGAATGTTATAAACTATAAATGTCCCACGGGCGAGGTCACGGCGGACCGCTAGTTGTTTATATTCGGACATTTTTTCCCAATTAATATGTCTCGTCATTTCGTCTACTGGGTATTTTGATTGTTTAGACGAATCCACTTCAAATTGATCCCATTTTAATTAGAAGAAAACTTTCAACCCCTTAAAGGAAAACATTACGCATGAATAAAATTGGACGGCCAACGGTTCCTTTTCAAAATCTATTAAAGATACGTTTTTAATAGGGACAGTAAAAATATTAGTTAATAAATAACATATCTATCTATATCTATATATATATATACTAGCTGACCCCGCAAACGTTGTTTTGCCTTAGTGAACAACCCTTGTCACTTAGGGGTATGAAAAATAGCTAGTAGCCGATTCTCATACCTACAGAAAATGCATATAAAATTTGGTTAAAATCAGTAAAGCCGTTTCGGAGGAGTAAGGAAACAAACACTGTGACACGAGAATTTTATATATATATATATATACAACTCAAAGGTGACTGACTTAGTGATCTATCAACGCACAGCTCAAACCACTAGAGGGATCGAGCTGAAATTTGGCATGCAGGTAGATGTTATGACGTAGGCACCCGCCAAGAAAGAATTTTGATAAATTCGGCCCCCAAGGGGGTTAAATAGGGGATGAACGATTGTATGAAACTTTTTATTCCTTTGAGATATTTGCATGAAATTTACATCTTGAAAACTTGAAACTCAACTTAGTTAATAATTACGCTTAACGCGAGCAAAGCCGCGGGCAAAAGCTAGTATATAATAAAGTCATAATGACTTGAAACGAAACCAATATGAATTTGTCAATCAATTTCACTCTTGAAAACCAATCGCCAAATTACCCACAATGTGTATGTATTACACAATAAATTGTATAAAGTTAGATTTTAAGGGCATTTAAAAAAGTTAATAATTGTTTTACTAGTAATGTATGAATTTTATTCAAAAAAAGTTGCTAAATATTATTTAGGTAAGTTCTACTATGATACAAGTCAGTAGTAAACTATTAGTTCTTGTCTACGCCTACGTTATGGTGATAATTCACATTTAGCAGTGATGTCTATGCCAAATTATAACATGTTTTGAAACTAGATATATTAATATGTCACTGTAGTTCACTACACTAGTATTATAAATAACGAGATGTTTACCGTGGTTGGTGGAGCAACTTGTCATTATTTCAAAGTACTGTTTTATTTCTCCGAAAAGTGTTGTTACAACTTTCACAAACAAGTGGAAAATTATCCCACTATCAAGTGTTTGAATTAGATGAATAGACGATATACACTCATTTGATTTCCAGGGATCAGTGTTTGCAAAACGTTTGAGGTGAGTTACTGTTTATTCTACAGAACTATCATAAGTATAAACTACATTGTTCCGATTGAGACGGAACACACTTCAAAAGATTTATTCAAGTATTGAACCTTCGAGAAATACAACTGGAAAATAATCCTACTTCAAGGTAAGTGTTTGGATAGGATGAACGGACAATGCTGTATACAAACATGATAATCAGCAGGAAGGTTAAAAACCTTCAGCTATCAATGAAATGCACAAACATAACTGGGCAATAACCCAAAGATAAACTGACTTCAAATCTAAACAGGTTTCTTCTAGGTAAACATGTTTTATTCTGCATCAGATTTGAACTACATATTGTACTTTCCTTGAAAACAATAGTTATTTGTTATACAAGAGTGCAAAGTGGCTTTTTAACCGCGTGCTCAATTTTGATGACCGAGCAAGCGAAGGATTCTAAAGTTGAATCACGAGCGTAGCGAGGGATTCAAAAATTAGAATCCTGAGCGTAGCAAGGGAATCAAAAGGGCACAAGGTGAAAAATCTTTGCACTCGAGTGTAACACGTAATTTTTCATCCCCCCCTAGCGAGGAAATTACTAAACGCTTTGCGCATTTTCAGTTTCAGTCGATTCTGTTGGCGTTAAATAAACTTCTTGGTCGCTAGAATCACTTATTATTATTATGGTATTTCGGTTTTTCTGTAAGTTTTAACTTAAGTTTATTTAGCCATGGTTTTAACAATAACAATATGACGTTGAAAATATGGAGAGTTGACCGATTGAGGTAAGGAGTTTCATGTGTACATGAAAAGTGTCCGCCCAAATGCATTAAATTATAGTAGCGCTAAATTTGCATCAAGGTACATTTTAAAGGAAATTAATAAACGTACTATTCAGAATTCATGAAAGAAAAATATTGGCAGTCATAGGCACTGCCGATAGAAGTGGTAACTTATAACTCAGAATTTGATTTTTACTTTGGAAACTACGCGTGTGAAACCAGAGGGCGTGGCTATGAGCATGGCCATCTAGAAATGCTGACACATTTTTAAATGGCCAATGGGAAAGGCTGAGGCATTTCTAGATGGCCATTGGCTATGATCACGAGTTTACCCGAAGATTTCTTATCATTCCCGAGCGTGACGCTAGAATTAAATTGACAGCCCACGAAAAATCTGTCTTTGGCGCGCTAAAAGAAGTTTTGACTTTAAAATTTATTGTACCTACATGTTTTCTCAAAATAGTAATTATTTATTTGATGTTAAATTTACTACATTATTTGGTACTGTACAAGTAGTTGAAATTATCTATTAGTTACTATTTTAGTAGTCAATAATATTTAATTATTTAACTCGGCAACTCGGCATACTTCAATTCGATTACAATTGATTAATTCATAGCATTTCAAAATGTTTGCCATTTGAAATAACATTCTTTACCTCTATCCTCCATGCGTGAAAAGAAAATTGCGCGCAAAACATTTAAAAAAAAGTACACCAAAGAGGTTCCAAGTATGAGTTTTTAACAAATTAAAAATAAATGTATGATGAATTCGGCACCAAGGAGGTAGAAATAAATAGGTTAAATTATGTTTTGAATTCAAAACCTCAGTACACACGATGTTCTAAATTCAAATTTACTTTAACCTCTAGAGGGTAAAAACGACTTTTGCGCCCTGATATCGAGGAGCAAAAGTACTCTTTCCGAGCTGGTGGGATGAAATAGTTATTTGTTGTACAAGAGTGCAAAGTGGCTTTTTAACCGCGTGCTCAATTTTGATGACCGAGCAAGCGAAGGATTCTAAAGTTGAATCACGAGCGTAGCGAGGGATTCAAAAATTTGAATCCTGAGCGTAGCAAGGGAATCAAAAGGGCACAAGGTGAAAAATCTTTGCACTCGAGTGTAACACGTAATTTTTCATCCCCCCCTAGCGAGGAAATTACTAAACGCTTTGCGCATTTTCAGTTTCAGTCGATTCTGTTGGCGTTAAATAAACTTCTTGGTCGCTAGAATCACTTATTATTATGGTATTTCGGGTTTTCACTTGTATTCAATTTTATAAGTTTTAAACTTAAGTTTATTTAGCCATGGTTTTAACAATAACAATATGACGTGAAAATATGGAGAGTTGACCGATTGAGGTAAGGAGTTTCATGTGTACATGAAAAAGTGTCCGCCCAAATGCATTTAATTACAGTAGCGCTAAATTTGCATCAGGGTACATTTTAAAGGAAATTAATAAACGTACTATTCAGAATTCATGAAAGAAAAATATTGGCAGTCATAGGCACTGCCGATAGAAGTGGTAACTTATAACTCAGAATTTGATTTTTACTTTGGAAACTACGCGTGTGAAACCGGAGGGCGTGGCTATGAGCATGGCCATCTAGAAATACTGACACATTTTTAAATGGCCAATGGAAAAGGCTGAGGCATTTCTAGATGGCCATTGGCTATGGTCCCGAGTTTACCCGAAGATTTCTTATCATTCCCAAGCGTGACGCTAGAATTAAATTGACAGCCCACGAAAAATCTGTCTTTGGCGCGCCAAAAGAAGTTTTGACTTCAAAATATATTGTACCTACATGTTTTCTCAAAATAGTAATTATTTATTTGATGTTATATTTACTACATTATTTTGTACTGCACAAGTAGTTCAAATGATCTATTAGTTACTATTTTAGTTGTCAATAATATTTAATTATTTAACTCGGCAACTCGGCATACTTTAATTCGATTACAATTGATTCATTCATAGCATTTCAAAATGTTTTGCCATTTGAAATAACATTCTTTACCTCTATCCTCCATACGTGAAAAGAAAATTGCGCGCAAAGCATTAAAAAAAAAGTACACCAAAAAGGTTCCGAGTTTGAGTTTTCAACAAATTAAAAATAAATGTATGATAAATTCGGCACCAAGGAGGTAAAAATAAATAGGTTAAATTATGTTTTGAATTCAAAACCTCATTACACACGATGTTCTAAATTCAAATTTACTTTAACCTCTAGAGGGTAAAAACGACTTTTGCGCCCTGATATCGAGGAGCAAAAGTACTCTTTCCGAGCTGGTGGGATGAAAAATTTATTTATACTTACGCAAGCAAGATGCATGACTAATAATGCGCAACAAGGAGTTGTCAATATTTTTTCATAATATTTCGGATTTAGTTTCATGAAGCCTTTGCATGAAGCATATGAAGATTTTACACAAATAGTTTATTTGCTCCAAAAAAATAAAAACGTACTTCAAACGACTTCCAAAGAGGAGGAAGTTATCAATCCGAGCACCATTTATTATTTTAATGTATGTTACCTGATTTCTCGAGAACGCCCAAACCGATTTTAATTTATTTTTACTTCGGATGAGTATGCTTCCCGATTGATCCCACATAAATTTTGGCGAAATCGGTGGAGTTGTTTTTTAAAATATGAACAAAAAAATAAAATTTGCGTACAATTATCTGGATAACGTCGTTGTACATTTTACAATAAAAACGTACTTCAAACGACTTCCAAAGAGGAGGAAGTTATCAATCCGAGCACCATTTATTATTTTAATGTATGTTACCTGATTTCTCGAGAACGCCCAAACCGATTTTAATTTATTTTTACTTCGGATGAGTATGCTTCCCGATTGATCCCACATAAATTTTGGCGAAATCGGTGGAGTTGTTTTTGAAATATGAACAAAAAAATAAAATTTGCGTACAATTATCTGGATAACGTCGTTGTACATTTTACAATAGTTATGAAATTCGATGGAGTACGAAATTCTGAATATGAATTAATGAAAACTTGTTTTGCACTAAAAACGGTAAAATAAAATATTTTAATAAAAAAAACCGACTTCAAAACCACAAATAAGCACTCAAAACCGAAAACTAAGTTAATATAATCAGTAAAAGCGCTACTCAATTATCAATTTGAAGTCGGTGCCAGTCGATTTGAGGATACCAAGATTGTAACCCACGGGAAAAACCAATTCAAGCAACGCAATAACATAGCATCACATACGTTCTTATGACAAAAATACATCGAGTCAAACCTCTTCGTTCGAGTTTTTAGAACGACAACCATGAAACGACGTCACTTTTTGATCTATGAGCCAGCAAGGTAAAAGGTAAAAGCAAGGTGGTATTAGATCATGCAGATCAGTTGCTCAATATCCGAGATGTATCCGATAAAAAACCGTTAAGCTAAGTAGCAATTTTACGGAGATGTTCCAGACTTGAAGTCTTGAAATGAGTTATTTTTCAGAATAATTGTTGTAGTTATTTTTTTCTACAGGAACTCTATAGGTAGGAGGTAGGACGTTTTATTTCGATAATAAAATGTCAAGAAAAGTGTATTTTCTACAATTTCGTGATAAACTGAATTACAAGGACTATTATTGTTTTAACATACACGTATACTGTCATTTACTGTCTTGTTTGCGCGACGTAAGTACTCATATTCTTGGTATTTCTTTAATCTTCGAGACGTTATCAGTAGGTGACTGTTCCAACGAAGAGTCATGGGAATAGTCAGACATGGTTACAGAATAATGCTTTTTAACACTACTATATTATGATTCTGAATTATAAATAACTCAATTTAAATCAAATTAAAACTTTCAGATATATTTTTAATAAAAATCTCTTACCTCCAGTGTTTAAATACTCAGTAATAAGTAGATAAATTCAGTACTTCTACAATTTTAAACTACTTTTTAGTAATATGTTGGCAATGAGCCGTTTTGTAAAATAAAAATAATACTAAGAAACCTAACAACGACGGACTGAATATTTCAAACTCGAAGTAGTTAATATTTTTTTAAGAATAATACATTAATTACTACGTTCAAGTTTGAAAGGAAAACTTTTCAAAGAACTTACAGATAAAATATAAATATAAATATGCAGTGCAGTGCTAGGCGGTGATTCTGACTTTTCGTGTTCAAATATCTACATGGCAAATCAAATCAAATTGTTTATTTGTCACTGGGCACTTTACTGTTATAGGCTGTGTGTTGCTTACTGTCAGGCATATGTCTTGCTCGTCCCATCACTCTATATTGTAAATCATACACTTCATACGTATCACCACAGAAATCTAAATAATAAGGTAATTATTTAGATTTCTGTGCGTACCACTAACAAAATGATTCGCTAGAATCTGTTAGAATTAATCTTGGAGTATTCTAATATAACGACTTGGGTCAGATAAAATGTATGACTTAATTTGCATTATCAAAGCATGAGTTTGAATGTAGGTGTATACCTACTAATTAGGGTGTAAGTCTAAAGTGTGCACTCGAGGTGATCGAGTAAGTGACCTAGCTACGATCGGTCACACGGCTACTTATTGTTTGATCGCTAACTAAAACATCAATGGATATTGAACATCTGTTAACAGTTAGTTTGCACTGGCGGAAGTTGTTCGGGACTCAGATCGAAGGTTGCAGTTAGAGGTACTAATTGATCTTCAAATTCAAAACAAATCTACGATACGGGTGACTGTCAAACTTTGTATGTTTGTTAATTGTCAATCGCGTCGTAACGTTTGACCGGATCAGGTTCAGGTTGAATTTCGGAATAGTTATATCACAAAATACTTAACTAAATAATTACCTGAAATAGCATATAGGTATGCTATTATTTATCCTGGGAAAAGAACCAGGGACCTTGGGACCAAGAGCTACGCTGTTGAAACCGCAGAGTTCTGAGTATGGGAAATTTCGGGCTCGACAAACTACAAAACTTTTGTTTCATGTATTTGTATATATGTATTACATATATATTTAGGTATTAACCTCTGATATAGATGTAATACATAAGCCAAAAAAATTAGTTTCAAGCTTCTAACTTCAAAAATGGGGAAACTTTCATACAAACTTTTATCCTTTATAATTATTCTCGAGCAACACGAGGCTAGTTTTTCAAGCTGGGATAAGAAGCTAGTGTTAGCAAGCTAGTACTTCTAGCTTAAAGCCGGGTCACATAGAGGCGATCCGGTAGCGATAGCGATCCGATAGCGATAGCGATCCGATACCGAGTATGGGATCGCGCCCGCTTGCTGTGTGTCAGGTTGCATACAAATTCGAACATTACAAAAAATCCCGTCTCGGATCGCTATCGCTATCGCTATCAGATCGCCTCTGTGTGACCCGGCCTTTAGTATAGGCAGAACTAGCGTTGCGTTGTCTACACGACGCTAGAAGTAGGTACTAGCTTGCTATCCTAGCTTGAAAAACTAGCCTCGTGCCAATCGAGCATTATTCAATCTTTTTACTTACCCTTTTCACACTAAAATTGTCCTTTCTCAGGCTCTTGACTATTTTTCTACCAAATTTTATTTAAATCATTTCTGCGGGTTAGTTGTGACCGCGTAACAGACAGACAAAGTTACTTTTTATTTATAATGTTACTGTTAGAGTAGGGACTAAAATGTTGACTGTTGTGACGAGAGACTGTATCAACTATTGTGGTGAGCCATCTGAATGCTATACGTAATATTTAATTAAATTCCAATTACTATTTTTACTTGGCAACGGAAATAGTTACTATTGGTCTTTTTCACAGATTGTGTTTGCTTTGTACCTACTTAGCGTCTGGACAACGCACGCCTTTGGTATTTTGTTTGTTACACCGATAATATTTTATATTCCGAGAGCTGGTAGCAATATTTTGGTAGGTATTTGAGGCAAGCTGAAAACTTGTCACATAGCTCTCCTATAACACATATTCTCACATATTAATTAACTAACTAAATCAACTGGATTAGCAACATAGCCCATGCTACGAATGCGTTTTGAGTTATTATTTTTTTAGTTAGTTATGAATTAGTAATCAGGAACCAATAGGTAATATACAAATCATCTATCTTCGTGAAGCAAATACTTTGTAGCTTTGTACCTCTTTTTACGAAAATTGCGCAGACGAAGGAGTATGAAATACCGCACACATAGAGAAGCAGTGCAGAAAGCTAGTTTTTTTAAATTACTTGAGTTGGAAGTTCAACCTCTCGGCGACCACTAGTAAATTTTAAATATACATACCTACATACTAAAACTAGCGGCCCGTTCCGGCTTCGCTCGGATATCTTAAAATATAAATTACGCGACACGTTGTTTGTCCACGATTTGGTTAGCATAAAATGGTTATAATGGAGCAACCTTAAAAGATTTTTTTTTTAATAAAGACGAGCAGGTCATGTGCCTGATGGTTAGCAACACGCCTGCCACATAACAGCACAGTGACACGCAGCTATTGGAACATGAAGAATCCAAATCATTACCTAGCACTGCACTGCGCTCGTCACCCAGAGATCTAAGATGTTATTTCTCTAAGCCCCGTAATTTCTCTGGAAACATTGCCCTTCAAACCGGAACACAGTAATGTTTGCACATTACTTCTTGGCGGTAGAATAAGTGGCAAAGGTACTTCCCCAGTCCTACCACTACACATTCATGCTGTCACGGACTCCAGCGCACTTCACGAAAGCTCTCAAAAAGGATTTTTTTCCCCTTTTTTGTTACATTCTACATTTACGCTCCGCTTCTATAGATAATAGGGTAATGTTATATAGCCTATTGTCGATTATAGCCTTCCTCGATAAATGAACTATCCAACAAAAAAACAATCACTCAATTCGAATCTAACAAACTATTCAGCTTTATGATAATAGTGTAGATTATCTATATACCTATCTACTCGATAACGTATTCAACTGAGTATTTTACGATTCCAAATGTACGTTAAAAGGAAAGATGCAAACATACCCTAAAATGGATTCAGGGTCCTCTCTTATGACGGAAAGCAATATAGCAGACATTTAAAACTTGCGTTGTTTATTGCACTTGCCTACGCAAGTACGAGTACATTCCATTAATAAGGATTCGATGATGTATGAGCATTTTTTTCCTTAAAAGTTTTAAATTTACTAGTAGGTACAGAAAAATATTTTTTAGTGTCAAAATGAACGTTGTTATTTAGTGGTTTAATTCTCATCTCATATAAAAAGCGGAAACGTGCGAGTCGAATTCGCATACGAAGGGTTCCGTACCATTATTTTAAATACTAAATATACTTAGATACCTACAGATAAAAGACTCAATGAAATTCTTAAAAAAAAAACATGAAAAAAGTGAAGCCGTCTGGATTCGAACCCGGAGCTAATAATTCGTGCCGCTATGACCGCCCGACTTCCCACCTGAGCTATTACACTGTCGCGTCACGCGGCGAAATTTACCTTCGCATTCTAATGTCTATTGTGACAGTTTTTATTGTCTAAAAACGCGCATAATATGCGTTTTTTTTAATGAAACCTAGTTAGATCGATTTATCGTCCCCGAAACCCTCTGCATACATAATTTCATCAAAATCGTTCGAGCCGTTTTCGAGATTCAGATTCTGTATAAATATACATGTTTATATACAAGAATTGCTCGTTTAAAGGTATAAGATTAATTTTTCATTAATAATCATTAAATTAATAACTTAAATAATGAATAATAATAATAATAATAATTAATAATAATAATTAATAAATTAAATGTTATTAATTAAGGGTTCTAATATTTCAAGTGTCTACCTGTTGCCGTTATCAATAGCAAATACGAGCAAAAATCACGTTTGTTGCATGGCAGCTCCCTCAAATATTTATTTTATACTCTATTTATAAGTGTGTTTTGGTAAAGTGGCAACAAAAAACAACATAACATAACTGAATATTCCTGACTTTTGAAAAACAAATTCCTGAAATAAATGTCGAATGAAACGTAGAGAGAAAAAATAATAATTCTCAATTTCGCGTTGGGTGGCGGCTTTGTTTCATTTTTTAGGAGAAATTTGAAAGACTAACATCAATGTATATGTAACATAATTGTACTGTGTCTGGGTGTTTCTATGTATAATAATCGTGTATTTAAAACTATATAAGTATTATATCAGCCATCTGGCCGCCATAGCACAAGCTTTGCTTAGTTTGGGGTCAGGTGATGTTTGACGTTCCGCGGTTGCGTAACGGGCCAAATTTTTTGAAAAAAACGCTCATATATTAGTTTATTGTAGGTTAAAAGTAGGTATTCTAAGTATTAGCATGTAGGTATGATTATTGATATGTATGTTTATGTCATACCTTTAGTTACACTGTACCCTAACCCCGTCTATTTCCATGTTTCGCTCCATCCTTCGGCTGCCTGGAAGAGATTTCACATAATTTTTCGAGAACCGAAATAATAAATTCGAGATCGCTTTTAGCGATAAAGTCGCCACTTGATTCACTTGTTCTAGTCTCTTGTCTCTTTGTTTTGTAAGTTTTATATTGTGGACAATAAAGCATTTCTATATATATCTATCTATGTTGTGTGTGAATTGCCAACTAATATTTACTTATTTAATGTTCAACTTTTGATTTTGTTATGGCTTCAACTTCAATGCGGCAATGCTATTAGTTTGTCAAATTTTTAACTTATCTATAATTGTGAAAATGCCGCGTTAACTAGATAAATAAGTACACCGATTTAGACAACGAAACTCTCGATAATTGTAAATTTGTGTGTCTCGTTAATTTCATTCAACACTCACTATGGGTCTTGTTCAGAATTCAGTCTCGTAATAGGAAAGAGGCTTGCGCCCGGAAGTAGTAAAATTTACAAATACTGAACAGTCACTGATTTGTGAATAACAACAGACACATGTATCGGTGAAACGTTGCGAAAATATCATGGTCTCTCCACAAAAAAAGTATTGATATGTCAATGCAATATTTTTCTTTAGTTAATTTTTCACAGCAACCTATGTGGTATATTTATACCGGGTATCGGGGTATTACAAATTTTAGGTATTGGAGCTTAGGACTGCAAGATATCAGGAAATAGTCCAATATAGGGCAGGCCGATACTGGTGTAGGTATATTTCTGACACAACACCATCTAACCCCAAACTTAAACATGGTACAAGCAAAACTTGTACCATGGAAGCCAGATAGCTGATATTTCAGGACAAGTTATAGATAAACCAGGTTTCCATTAAAAAACCAACAATGGAAATTTTACAGTACAACATTTTCGTTATCGATATTATTCTTATCATATTATGTGAATAGATGCGTGGAAACGTTTTGTTGTGTTTACGTCGTAAGGTCATTGATAAAAATCAACCTTTATAATTCAAATAACTTTAATTATCATCTAATAATCCCTATAAAATAATAAATATTATAAGTACGAGAAAAAATCTGCTTGTCTGTCTTTTTGTTACGTTTTCACGTATAAACTACTTAACCGACTTTTCGTAGTGGTAGTGCTCTATGCAGAGTCAGCTAGGGGAAGTACCACGCCTTTGCCAGTTATTCTGCCACCAAGCAGAAGTATGCAAACATTACTGTGTTTCGGTTTAAAGGGCAATGTTTCCAGAGAAATTGCTGGGCTAAGCGATAAAACACCTTATATCTCCGGGTGACGAGCATAGTACGGTGGTAATGAATTGGACTGTTCATGTTCCAAAAGCTGCGTCTCACTATCCTGCCATGGGCAGGCATGTTGCTTACCATCAGACACATGCCCTGTTCGTCTCGTCACCCTCTTGACGTGAAATTGGGTAAAAATAGTCTAAACCAAATAATCCTTAAATGAATAAAATAACCAGAAATGTCCTTTTGAACATTGGGTACATTTTTATTCGAAGAAAAGGTTTGTAAGGGGTTGAAAGCTTGAAACTTATTTTTTTTCTTTTTTGAGTAGATATACGTAACTAAAGTTTTTACCCTGGAATCGTATTATGACGAAAATTAATAAATGTGTATATTGTAAACTGCAAGTACCACCGCGGGACTCCGCTAGACATATAGCCGGACTTCGACTAATAGCCTAGTAACAGACTGTAAGGTAGATAACGAATAACATAATTCAAGTATTACGCAACCTGTCCAATTATGTGGGCAATGTTATCATAAGAGTGATATAAATCAATGCCAGTGGGTCAAGGGACCAAGCTTACGAGCTTGTCTATGTGGTTACTACCACGTATTGAAAGCAAAATATCGCTATTTGTTTCCATTGCATATTCTACTAATATTATAAATGCGAAAGTGTAGATGTTACATGCTCAATCACATCGGAATGTCTGAACGGATAGGGTTGAAATATGGAACACAGGCTCATGGGCGATCAAGGGAAAATAACAGGACGTCTATTCTAATTCAACGAAAACGTAATTTCGAAATAAACTCGCGACTATCCAACTCCGATTCTACTTCGATCCGTCGTTTCGTCGGTTTAAATGTTCTAAGTCTACTCTAATTAGAGTATCAATGTTGTATCGGATGAAACGAAGTAGAACGAAAGCAGGAAAGTCGCGAGTTTTTTTCGAAATTACGTTTTCTTAGAAATAGAGTAGACGTCCAGGACCGGAACTGTGCGGGTAAAACCGCGTGGCACTGCTATTAACATAGGTATTTATTACATGTAAAGGTTTCAGAGGTCAGAGAGTTGGTCCGATACATAAAATAATCATTTTTTATGACCTCAAGTTGCTTCTACACTGTCTACCAATTCGGGCTAGTGCAGAGGGCGCAAAGCCCGGTGGGGCTTTGCGCCTTCTGCCTTCGTTAAGTGTAACGAGAATATGTAGTGTAGAGGTAGTGTTGTAGTGGTAGGACTCTTTGCATAGTCCGTCTGGGGAAGTACCACACCTTTGCCAGTTATTCTACCGCCAAACAGTAATGGGCAAACATTACTGTGTTCCAGTTTGAAGGGCAATGTTTCCAGTGAAATTACAGTGCTTAGAGATAAAACATGTTATATCTCTGGGTGACGAGCGCAGAGTAGTGCTAGGTAATGATTTGAACTCTTCATGTTCCAATAGCTGCGTGTCACTGTGCTGTTATGTTGCTGGTCTCGTCACTCTATACTATATAAAAAAATATATTACTTCTCACATGACGACTAGTCTAAGGGCACCTTAAACGGTACTATCTTGGCTTGACTACGCAGCGCCGGTAGGAAAGAACAAGTAAGGAACTGGCATCCAGAAGAGCGTGCTGTGGTCCTAGGTCTTATCAGGGACGATATAGTACCTGCAGATTCGTAGTCGGTATGTATAAATGATATACCTACTATGTTTGGCTACTATCTAATGTCGGCTGGCAAAATAAATGTTTCTTCCTGGATTTCCACGTATACGATGTTGAAACTACAAATTTTAATTAAGAGTCCGTTTACACAAATGAGACGTGAGTTGATTGGTTACTTCGTTTTTTCTACTATTGGTCAGGAATTATAATGTACAGAATAAATATACATGTTCTAGCTAGACATGTGATCTTCAACCTTCACACACTAACCATAAGAAACATCGATGGTCAAACACAAACTTATTAGTCTTAAATATACGAAACTTATTATCGATCATTCAAAAGAGCATTAGCAGACAACCGAACCAACAGAGAAGCAGGCAACCACAATTAATTTATAAACGGGGCTGGAAAAAATTGTAAAGATATTTTAATAACAAAAAACTCCGCAAAGTTAGGCATAACACTTTCGAAAACGTGCATTAAAATTTATACGACCATTCACATTATAAATGGTTTGATTATTTGTAGATTTCGGTAATAGGCGAGACGACTGAAAAAATCTAATTAGGTAGTCCGTCAGTTAGATTATAAAAAAATATTGTACACGTATTTTTTCCTATGTTTCACAAACAAAAAATGACGAAGATACAGCGGTTAGAAGTTTCGACGTCACGTTATGGTACGATTTTTACTATATAGTGACGTCACAACCCCCCACTCCGGAAGTTTGATGATCTATATCTCTGACAATTTTTGATAATTTGGTAAAACAAAAACTATGGGTCCCATATTTTTTCATAATCTACCTGACAAACTAATTTGAATAGTGTATTTTTGATCCTGTCGTCATCCCAATTGTGACTCCGAAATAATTGGTTCATTCAACCTTCAAGAGATAAAAAAATAACTGTTTCTGTTCACTAGTCTTTTCACACACATTTACAGGGGGTTAGATAACAATAATAGATAGGTATAAGTATTATAATAACCATCTAGACACCTTGAGGACATAGTACATTTGGGGAAACATAGCAAGTAATATTACTTGCTCGGTAATATTACTTGCTATCGGTAATGTACTACAAATGTATGAGGATTTTGTGGCATTCGTGTTTTGTTTGGATTGTCAATAACTAATTGCTTTTAAAATAAGGTTAATTATGACGGCTATTGGCTCGCTAGTTGCAATTCGTATATGCATCGGGGAAAGTAGGGTGTGGGTGTAGGTACTGATAGTACAGAATATCTCTGGAAGTTAGATTTAGCAAAGATATTTCAATATTTTTGTGTCTTTAGGGCGGTACTTATCTGATAACGTGCCAAACTTTACCTAGTTGTCAATCATTGACATGTTTGATATACTTATTAGTTTGTTGTCAGTCGTTTGTCTTTTCTTCTTTAGTCTAAGCGTTCTTTCATTGAGTTCTCCATTTCGATTTTGTGTTAGAGTCATTAGAAGCCATCCCTTTTGTTTGACTGAAGGCAATAGTCTTCATATTTAACTACACTGTGGATAGATAGGTACTACTTCACATATTTGTTACTACCTTGATCTGTCTCCTTCCATCTTTAGCGTATCTTAGTGCTGTGTAATTAATCTTATATATAAAATTCTCGTGTCACAGTGTTTGTTTCCTTACTCCTCCGAAACGGCTTAACTGATTTTTACCAAATTTTATATGCATATTTAGTAGGTCTGAGAATCGGCTACTAGCTATTTTTCATACCCCTAAGTGTTAGGGGTTGCTCACACCAAACTTTTTTTATTTTAATTTTTGGTATTTTTTTTGTTTTTATTTTTTTATAATGTGGCGTTAAAAAATACATACAACTCTAAATTTTTACTCTTTTATCACCAACCCCTGTTTTTTTATAGCCATTTTAGTAATTTAATAATTTGACAGTATACTCCTAAACGACGGTACCAATTTGAATGTTTTTTTTTGTATGTGTATTCGAAGATGGTTTAAATTCACAAATAAGCCCGGCAGATGGCGCTGCAGTCAGTGTCTAGGTTATTTCCGAGCGAAGCCGGAACGGGCCGCTAGTATTGATATAAAGAAACTACTGCGCTGTGATTGTAACATTAACTTCAAAATTATTATACTTTTGTTATGATCGCTGCACTTCTTTGTTATGCAACGAATATTTAACAAAATAACAGACATTTTATCCATTACAAAACAATACTCTGACGCAAACTGTTTTCCAACATTCGATATGGTATAAAAATATTTGCTTTGTGTATTTCTACCAAGAAAGCGTCGGGTTTGATGAAATTTGCTTTCTATTGACATGTTTGCAGATGTGTTTAGAGATGAAATTTAGAGAAATCACTAACTGCACATTGACGCACAGAGGTCAAGATTCCAAGTAGGTAAGTGGTGAAATGGTAAAATTGATAAATATATATAGAATCTGCTTCTAAGTGTGGGAAATCTGCTTCTGAAGAACATATGGCTATTTTTTGTATTTGTATTTTGAATATTAAATACAATTTTCAAATTAATTGTCGAGTTCTTGTCGAAAACATTTATCTAGCACAGGATTTGCATTTAGCAGGTAGTATAATTGATTTCAATTGATGCTCTGAGGTGTAACGACTTCGACTTCGGTTTCGGCTTCAAAGTCAAAGTTCTTTATCATAAATTAACAAAATTGACTGAAAAATTCAAATGAAAAAAATGACTACCTTGGATTTGAAATTATAGTATTCAGTAGTCAAGTAGGTGTAGTAGTAGTCTTTTTCATTTGATAGGTTTTAATAAACGCATCGAAATCGGTCCATCCGTTTGAGAACTACGACGTTACAGACAGACACACCCGCAAATACACCTCTACAGACATTCAGACATTACTCTACAGTCATTGACGTCAAGCTTATAACACTCATAGCACAAAAAGAGGGCTTTTTGGTCGGGGGTTCAAAATGTAACTTTATTTTTTCTACAATAGAAAGAACATGCACCCGTCAAACTATCATTTCATCAAAGTAAAATGCCATAAGACTGTAGTTAATTTAAGTCTTAGTAAAAATCAGAACAAACTGATGTCGAGGAAACAAATTGTTATAAAACAAAAAATAATGCAATGAAAACCCAATCAAATTCCTAAAAAACCTAACCAACCTTCAAGACATAGTCAACTTGTGAATTATTTTTAAATTGGTGTACTCAATAAAATTTAGGTATCCAACTATCTATCTAATCAAAAACACAGCAGTCTTACATAAAATTGGAATTCTGTAAGAGGCGAACTTAGAAAGACTTAGAACACGAGCATTCATTTAGAATAAATAGTAGCCGATTAATAGTTCAGAATAATATAATTTGTCTACATATTTTTTTATTTGATCTCAATCCGTTAAATAGTTGCGACGTAACTGATCATTTGAAATTCTGAACCATGCACTCAAACTTTTAAACCTACAAAATGTTTACATTTTACCTTTTTATTAGGAAATAAGTAGTACGCATTCGTCTTCAGATTGTATTCAGGTAGATTTGTTGTCTGAAGATAATTATATAAGGAGATAGATAAAAAGGAGATACGCGCATATAAGGATAAAGTGATAGTCAATGAATGCGTGTTATTGAGTTCACCAGGTGGCTTTTCTATCATTTCCATTGATGTTTGCAGCCGACTCTCTCTGGAGGCCACTTTCTTTGGCACACTCGAGTGAAATGTGAAATGTGTCAAGTTTCTAAGGGCCTATCTGGTGTCACTTAAGAATAATCTGACCTCAAACTAAACCTTTCCTACGAAAACTATGCATTGGTATTTGGACGACGTAGTTGGAAGATTTCGACAAAAATTACATAATACTTTTCAGAGGGTAGATTTGTATGTATACTGGTACATATTCAACTCTATACCGGCTGTCTACCGCTGCTAGTCCTCTGTCTAAAATAGTTTTTATTTTTTGTTCGTAATCCATATCTATGTACAAAGTACCTATAACCGTTTATGTTAGTAAGTAAATTAGTGCTCATTTCAGTTAGTACGTTTTTTTATTGTTTATCAAATTAAAAAAAAAACAGTGTCACCCTATATTTTGCGAACAAAACAATTACGGAAAAATGCATTAGCCAGTTTCGCCTTCACAACCGGACAAACAAGTCAAAGTAGCAGACCAGAAGTCTTCGAGTGCACAGCTTGAAGAGTATAGTTGCAGAAAAAAGTGCCGATCAAAGACCCCGATGTAATTATAAATTACACATACCTCAAGAAAAAGGTTAAGAATTGGGCAGTTGTCGATCAACGTTAACGACTAAGGAACGAACACTTTATATGGCCTGTGGCGTTTCGAAGAAATGGCGAGATTATACTTGAGTCATTGCAAATTGCTGCTAAAACTGATGACAATAAGGTGCATTTATGTAATACGTGAATGAAAATTCTTCTCCGTATTATATAGGAGAGTTGTGCTAAGGGTAATTAAGTAGTTGCGCTGCATTGAGTATTTATTACCAGACATAAGAGAATGCAGATTTAGAAAGAAAATAAGTAAGTAGAACAGAAGTTTATTATATAGTTTTGATCATTCAAGATTTCAAAACCCACCCCCTTTCCATCTCTCACACATCCTACCTTTCCCTAATATGTTTACTGCGTACATAAATTATCTTTCAGTAGATTTTATTGCCAGCCCACTACGATGACTACGACATTTCGAATTTGGAAACTAAATACCTTACTAACTACGACCAAGATGCTCAAATCGACACGAACACAACACAAGATCGGGCTCAGTGGACAAGAAGACTGATCCCAAATAAATGGGACAATGGAAGAAAGAAGAACTAGAAAAACCTCAAAACGAAGTGGCGTTCTAAAGATTCAAATGAAGAGGTTTGACTCCATTTTTGTATCAAGAACTTCTAGGCAGCGAAATACGTTGCCTGAGGGGGGTTTACCGATGCTTAAAATCTTGATAGTCCATTGAAAAGTTACATTAATTTGGGGTTGCGTTTGGGGGGGGGGGGGAAACGATTTCGAATGATTTTAGACACGATTTTAACTTCAGTGAAAACTATTTTTTTTAAATTAGCATTTAGACTTTCTAATCGTGCTAATTTTATGCGTTTAAAAAACGATCTACACAAATAGTATGATCTTTTTTTTTCGTAAAATCAGAAAAAAAGTTAAATCGAAAAAAAAAAACTCTCGAATTTCTGAACATTTTCGCTTATAGCTTTTTTACGCGTTCTACGGCAAAAAATACTGGACCAAAGTTGTAGAGAATTTAATTTGCAACAAAAAATGCTAACATTTTCTTATCACATATATCTTATATATAGTTTAAGAGATATATCGTAAAAACCATTTCAACCTCTATTTTCAAGATGGCGGCCGTGGGACAAGGGTGGCGACCCCACAAACTTGGTTATAGCATTACACTGAGCCCCGCTACACATAAAAAAAAAAAAAAATTGCGTCCTCTAAAAAACGCAAGGTAAGGCCTAAAAAATTTAACATTTCAATGGACTACGGTGTCTCCAAGTTCCAAGTCGAGAGGGAATAGGTTTCTTCAAGGTAAGCACGATTCATCGTATTGCTTCGTTGCTCAGCATCAATCAAGATGACGGTCTAGAGCAGGGGTCGCCAACGCGCGACCTACCTCATAGCGGTCCGCAACAGTTTCAAGTTTTAAAATTATGTTACGCGGCTTATGCAAAGGTAACAGTGGAGATCGAGGGATGGAGGGTGCAAATTAATTACAAACTTGTTTAGAAGTACGGCTCGCTTTTAAATACTTCTTTCACCATGTGTCCCGTAACTGTTGCCGACCCCTGGTCTAGAGCATTGATAGGAAGCGTAGCTGGGCTTGAATTGAATACCGAAATCTAAACAATGGAAACCTATATACCTACATTTGGAAATAATAAAGAAAGATCACAACTTGGGTCGTTCACCTCACATTAAGCCAAATT
The DNA here is from genome assembly GCA_963693475.1 of Ectropis crepuscularia. Taxonomy (NCBI): domain Eukaryota; kingdom Metazoa; phylum Arthropoda; class Insecta; order Lepidoptera; family Geometridae; genus Ectropis; species Ectropis crepuscularia. Next base: position 13,809,038 of record OY856346.1, read on the forward strand.
AATTGAAACACCATACACGGAGTGCCGCCGCACCTGTATCACACTTAAATACTGACTACTACTCTACGTAAGATTTATTTCAGGCTTTAATAGTAAAAGCACAAGGCTCTTTTTTATAAATCTGAGTTTTAGTGAGTTGAAAGCAGATTTAATCTGAGTGTTAGCTAATACTATGAACAGGCCTGAATGCCAAGTTTGCCAAAATTCTTCATCCCAAAATGTACATGTAACATTTTGGGACAATTTTGTTTTCGATTAATGCAAGCAGTACGAGTATAAACCAAATTGCCCAAAAGTAATGTGTGTTTATTTTTTGTACAGTTTGAAGGGTAATGATGCCAGAGAAATTACAGGGCATACAAATAATTTTTTTTTATATCTAGGTGAAGTCATATCAGTGAAGTGTGAAAGTGTGAAGAGTGAAGTTATCCGAGTTAAATGCTAGGTAATGATTACATTATGGTAAAGAGTAGTTTCCATTGCTGGGGCCTGGGGCCTAGGGTCTTCCCCACAGAACAGATATCTGTTCTGTGGTCTTCCCCCACAAGTAAATGATTAAGGTTATAATCAACCAGAGTGGCCAAGTTCGGTTCGACGGATGACATATCTCCTCGAAAGAACTCTTTCCTGGAATACGCCGGTCTCCAAATTTACTTCATTGTTAAAGCCAGTGATGATGACTAACTCGTACTTGTCACCATAACTATACGTTTGGAAAAATAATAATCAGAGATAAAGGGAGGATTTTTTGGAACGAAATTCCACATTTATATTACCAAGAATATTTATCAAGAAATAATAAAGGAAACGGGAACTACGCAGGTAAAACCGCGGGGCGCTGCTAGTAAATAATAAAATTAAACAATATTTTTTTTTCGTAAATTGTGTTACCCTGTATTATTTGAAGGAAATTCGTTCCTACCTGGTGTCCCATGAAACCACATCTTTTTACTACTTGTCCGAAATCATCTCTATGTATTTCACAAGCTGGACTCTTTGTTAATATATGAATAAGTTGAGAATGAAAGTGTTCTCCCTTCTCTGGCTCACAAATACTTCATGGGCTATCCTTTAATTTTAACCTTTGCAAGATTTGGGAGAGCTAACCATGACTCGTTATTATATGCACAAAAGTCCGCGACGGCTTCAGAACTCTAATAACTTCTGTTGCTTTCGGCAAGAATAACTTTGTAATTGAAAGTCCCGCCAACCTTATAACTCTGATCCTGTTCCCCCAGCAACTCCAATCGGATATGCCACTTCAGCAGGCCTACTACGAAGTCCGATAAACGATATATCGGCCGAACTTATGGACGTTTCCTACCTCGAAACACAATCTGTCGGTTGATAGGATCGGCCGTTTCGTTCGATCCGACCTTCATCCGACCTAAGTCTATAACTTCCGACCGAGATGTATCGATCCGAATGTTTTTCGCGGTAGGCTACAATCCGATTCAGATGTCGGTCGGATCCGATCATTCGGAGTTTGTTTTCGTAGTAGACCTGCAGGAAAGAGCTTAGTCCGGCTTTCTCAGGTGTAACGCTGCTTTCTCTGGTAATTCTTCCGCCTTTATATTTTCTACTATCCCTTTAATCCAAAATAAATGTTGGTATGGTTATTTTTGCGAGTGGAGGGAACAATTAATTGTTAGTGACTGTTTCTAGGGTGGGTCTCAAATCACAAAATAACAAAACATAATGTATTTTAGTACTACATAAGTAAGCTGTTGCAATATTTTAGGTTCCTTACCTTTTGTTTTAGTTCTAAAGACTGCGTTGCAAAACAGTGTCTTATGTTAGATACTATATTAACTTATTAACATAAACCACATCTGATTGTTTTATAGCTCTCGGTCGCCTCAACTACGTCATCAATTTTATCTGTTACACGATGCAGCAATTTGGAAAGTTCCGTTTTTGAGTACATTGTACAAAGTTTGTTTGCTTGTCACTGTGTCACCCTCGCAATATAAAAATTGCCGCTCTGACTTTCCCTTAGATCTTGCTTCCATCTGTCATTCCAAGTGCTGCTTCGTCTACCAGGCATATAAAATGCAGGATTCAAACTTACGACCTCAAGATTGTGAAATTGAACGTTCAAGGTACTAAGACACCACGTCCTAATATGAATGAAATATTGTTGATGTTCCATTAAAATAGTTCACGAAACTTAACAAACACGAATTACTAGGATTTAGGAACGATTTGTAAAATATCGTAAAACGATTCAAATGTAATTATAAATATTGAGGTAGTCGACCTTCCCTTCCTACACAAGGAAGCTGGGTCGATAATCATTATTAAAGATTGTTGCCATGATATTATTGCTAATATACGTAATAAATTAATTAACAAGGATAATAACTATTTGTTGAATAATTAAGTCAATAGTATTCTTGAATTAGTGATTACTGATTACTTGGTATCCGTTATTGACGTAACAGTTAACGAGGACGGAGCATTCTTGATTACATAAAGTTTAAATGGTGGCTGATTACTTTTTATCTACGTTTCGTATTTATTAAACGAACAAAAAAAGTGAAGTTATTGATTATCTTGTTGACTAATCTTAACTGTTATTTGTATATATTTTTTGTACTTGCTATTAAAAAACCCGGACCAATTTAATGGTGTGTAATGTTCCAAATTATAAATGGGGAAAAAATGGTTCTTTACCTTTTCTCACGTGATTTTTTTTGAGTAAAAATTTATCTGTATTCAAATCCATCTTCCTCTATTTTGTAATCCTTGTCTATTCTACACAGTAAAGTTGCCTCGAAGAGATAGCTTAAGGCACCACCAACTTTTACTACATACATATTTACGTCGTAGGTTATTCGTAAGAAGTTTTTGTTTGAATATAATTGGAACACATAACTTATCTATCTATTGTTAATTATTAGATTATTACCTATCTACATTATGGCCATGAAACCCTGTCATGACCATTTTCCACCACTCTGGTCAAGTGTTATTTGGGCGGATGACACAATCATGCCTTCGAAAGAGATATTCCTTGCACTACACCGATTTCTGTCACCGATTAAAATCAGTGGTGATAACAAAACCGTTGTTTGTGCATTTGCGTTTGGGAAAATAATCAGAGTTACTGACGGGACTTGAACCTACTGCCCCACGATTGAAATCGGACGTTGTACCCACTAGGCTACTAAGGATTTATATCTAAAATTACTTTATAATAACACTAACTGTTACCCGCGACTTCGTTCGCGCGAAATAAATACTAAGGTAACTCAGGCAGTACCTATTTGTATATCCAGACATTACATTACATGAACGGTTACTAAAAACAGCTTATAATAAAACAATTTCATCAAAACAACATCAAAATCGGATGGTTCAGTTGTTTAGGTGTAAAAGCGAAAATAAACATTCGTCCCCCATTTCAATCCCAATTTCATCCTCATAAAGTTCGAAATTGCTAGAACAAACATTTATTTGCTTCGTGTCAAGTGCCTATATACAGAGTTTCATGGTTCTATGTTCAACGATTGGAAAGTTCCATATTGACCTTCATCCTCATTTCCAACCCGTACAGTTCAAAATTAAAACATTACTAGAACAAACATTCGTTTGCTTCGTCCCAAGTGTCTAGATACAGAGTTTCATGGTTTTATCTTCAACGGTTGGGAACTTCCATATTGACAGTCACCCCCCATTTCAACCCCAATTTCACCCCCGTACAGTTCGAAATTACGAAACTGCTAGAACAAACATTCGTTTACTTCGTGTCAAGTTTACATACAGAGTTTCATGGTTTTATATTCAACGGTTGAGAACTTCCATATTGATATTCATCCCCAATTTCACCCCCGTATAGTTCGAAATTACAAAATTGATAGAAAAAACATTTAATTGCTTCGTGTCAAGTGTCTAGCTACAAAATTTGATAACTTTGAAAATGTCGAATTTTCATACAACCGTTTATCCCTTGTTTCACCCTCTTAGGGGTTGAATTTCACAAAACCTCGTCTTAGCGAGTGCCTACGTACTAAAAGAGACCTCCATGCAACATTTCAGATTCCTAGAATTTGTAGTTTCTGAGATTCCTTGATGAGTGACCTTTCGCTTTTATATATATGTATAGATTTTATTAAAATTACTTAAGGCGCGTCCCCGAGCAAAACGCAGCGTTAGCTGTTTTTTGTGCAGTTTTTCGAGCTTCTACTTCCACTATTTGTATTTTGTACTCACAGTAACGGATAGACAATTTAATTACGTACCTACATTATGTAGAAATATTTTTTTCAAAAGACCAACATCAGATTTTATTATGAGTTTATTCCAAAAACTCTGCGTAACAAATGGTACTATGTATTTCTTTCTTGCTGTCCCTTGGGGTGTGCGACGAGGGAAGAGATTTTCAAGTCAAGTTGGTCAGGGTACGGCCTTAAAGGATCAAAATTGTTCCCAAATAATTCTTTGGAACTGACCATAATGAATTTACAACTTGATAGTTGATTGGCAGTTGCCAAAACTATCGGTCATGTGACCTATCTTGATTGGTGAATAATCAAGTGGTCCAAGGATTTTACTATGAGACTCCACGACAGGTTGACTGTGATGACTACTTAATATCATAAATGGTTATTCGAAGACGTGAGAGACAAATCATTTGATAAAACCATTTGAATTCAGGCCAAGGTTAGTAATCAAGACAGTGACTGTGATTATGATAGTAATTGATCTAGGTACGAATTCACAATAAATCATTTAAACTGTAGGTAACCTTGTCAATTTGGTCTTATGAATCGAAGATTAAATGGTATTAGGTGCTGCTAAAACTGTTTATGTATTGGGCCACCTTTCTTACTTGAAGATACAAAAATAGTTTAAGAACCATTCTCTGACTTACCGATTAGTAGTTTAAAAAAAACCAGCCGATTGGGACAATTTTGGTTACAAGCACCGTAATACGATTATACTTTAAATAAAAAACGATTCTAAACGCACTATAAGAAATATGTACTTACGTACAAAATTGAAATATCCTCGTAAGTAAAAATTGTTTGTAGTTAAAGATATAAATATATGTATGTAAAAGTTATAAATCTTTGTCTAATTTTCAAGTTTAGTGTGAAATTAGGGTTCTTTCTTCGCTATGACTGACGAGATAGGTATAGGTAAAACCTAATATATAGATACTTATGTACATACAATTTTCTCGAGAATTGAGATGCGTTAAGCAAACTAAACCCAATTATGTTTTTGGAGGCTAGATATTGGTAGTTCAAAGAAACAAAAATGTGCTATTCTGCTATTGTTATTAACAATTAGTTAAAATATAATTATCAAACCCTGCACTGGAATATAAAATTGTATTTTATGATATAATTATGTAGTAAAATATCGTATTAAAATATATAAAACAATAATGCAAGTTGAATTTGGACAGTAAATGAAACTGTGCTTCACAACAATAAGTAAGTACAGCTTGCACATATATCGCATTCGTATCTTGAAAGTGTACAGCGGCTCACGGCGATCAAGTACCGACCTTGGGACCTACTGCGGATATTTTACTTGTTGGTTTTTTCCCTTTTTCCGCAAATCTACACTTTGCCATTTAACCGCGAATCTTATCATTATCGAAACGCGCTCGAATTATGCATTATTTTGTTTATTTATCTTGGCAGATACATTTTTGATCATAGCGTTGTTTATTAATCTCTCTTTAACTACGTTCAGCAATGAGATGCAAGATGTTCATTAAAAGCAACAGCTGCTGTGATTGAGCCATGCGATTGCATGTTTATGTCCAATTATCCATTGAATAAATTTATCGTTCGTTAGACTATGTTTACGTTACTTTATTTCTTTTACTTTGACGATTGATGGAATCGTTCGATGTTTTCTAGAGGCGATGTGCATCTTGACGTATGATGTGATAATGACGGGCATTGAACGGCGTATTATCCTTCCGAGGGCAATAGGTGGCGCGATATAGAGCCGCGGGGGCTCGAAGCCGGCCTCGTCGGGAGCCGCGCTGTCGCCGGGAGGTGGCACCAACCGGCGCCGGCGCACGCACTCAGTTTACAATCGTACGCCGCTAGTGCTGCGCGCGCAGACGTTCACTGCACTGCCTATCGAACGGCTTATCGATCGCGGCGGAATTCCGAAATGGATGTGACGTCTCCGCAACATTTACTGGATTGAACCGTGAACGCGTGATGCCTTAAGCCGTGGGCGCCGTCAGTCAGAGACCGACCGGCGCCGTTCCCGTTGACCGATCCCATGTGTGTTAGTGCCGGTGTGCCCGAGATAACGTGATGTGACAGCGATACGTGCTGGTGCCAGTGGAATAGTTTTGTGAAAGTGCGCACGGATCGTGAGCGCGGCCCGAGCCCGTGACAATGTTGAACTGCACAGATCTGGAATGCATCTTGCACCACCATCATTATTATGCACACCTGCATCATATACATCATTTGCAAAATGCCCAGGACACAGGTATGTCAAAAAACATATAGGACCTATATTGAATGTTAATTAATTTCTCCCCCCTTCTAGGAACAATGAACACAATGAGATTGTTTAAGAACAATCGGTGAGTGTGAATGATAACAACCGAGAACATAATGAGCTAGCCTGTTGGAATCCTTCACGTCTGAGAGTTAGGCTAGGCGAATGGTAAACGATTTTTTTGCGATGAGTGTTTAAGTAACTATAGTCGGTCTTGACCTTTGCGAACAATGAGCTTGAATTTGGCACAATAACAAATAGCTCAAAACTCAGTGGTAATAGGTGGCAATAGTTCGGCACACAAGGTTTGCAATGGGCAGGTGTTGGTATCACGCAACGCGACCACTGCTCGCTGTTTTCACTCCGCTAACTTGGACGGACAACTTCAAAACCTGTACGACTGACGACGAACGTCGCGAAATGGACGAAATATTTGTAAAAACAAATGTAACTCGGTTTCTCTTTCAACTCGTCGCAGACGTTGAATAACCGAACCGACAAATACTCAAGTTTCACATTCAAATCTGTCAGTAGCATACGTGTTATATTCTCATTAAATAGCTTACTTTGGAACCAAATATCTTCAGAATCTTTTATCTTGTCATCCACTTGTGTAAATAATATCTCTGCAACGTCATATGTTATGCCATTGTTGTCAGTCTAATTTGCATATCTTTTGGTAAAATTTCCTATGTCGCTTGTTTTCGTGTGGATTTTATACCCTTGGCGTTGATTGTGACGTTAATATCAACCTCAGTTTAATAGATAATTATACGATGAAGTATCAAATAACCGTATAATATCGGCATCATAAACCTTCTGTACTGTATGTGTTAGCAAGCAATTACCTTCATTCTTGTTTTACGCTCTACTTGAGTTTAAATTCATACACAACTTCTTGGCCGATGTTATTAATCGCCTCATTATAATCGATAGAACAATGATCATTGAAAATACCTTTATTATTTCTATCTGTAAGAAGGTGCATATCGTTCAATAACAAAAATATTATGGCGTAGACTCAGAAGGCATGTTGATTACCGCATACAGTGTTACGGGAAAAATGTGCCAAGCCGTGAAAATAATACGTTGTACTAACTACTATCAATACCATACCATCAAAAATACTTTGTACTAACTACGAGTATGAAAGCAACGCTAGAATTGTGAAATAGGGTCAATCGTTTTAGACAAAATTGAATTCCTGACTGAGATCTAGTAAATGTAAGATATACCTAGATAGTATGTGTATAACTGTGTCCAACTTCTTGTGCAATTTTACGTAAGTATGGTGCCGAAACGTAAACATTAAGCTATGTAACGTCACATTTTGACAAAATAGTACTTTTGCAGTCTTACCCTATTATCCTGAATTTGAAAACGGAATTCCGGTAATGAACAGAATTTTGAAACATCACGGTTCCTAGTTTGTTTATGGGCTCGAATATTAAAACTTAGAGGCGACCAAATAGAAAGATAGCTAAGAAAGACATAATAACTAGACTAAAACCACTAAAACGTAACGTAATTAACTTTGATAAGATTTATTTTGATTTGTGTTCCTAATAAATATGTTGACGATGTGTCTACTCGAATGTCTATTGATGTTCATTTGAATTTATCTCAATTTTATCGTAATACAGATCTATTAATGCAATTTTCTACTATAATGATGCACTTATATCAATAAGAACCACTAACCTGAAGAACTTTTTAGTAACCCACAACAATTACTTTGCGATCGAAGAACTAATTTGTTTAATTACATCACCATATTGGACTCATTTTTAAATAGGCATCATAATATTGTTTGAATGTTAATTGAATTCGGCGGTAGGTAACCACTAATCACTCTATTACGTTATGAGGTCTAACTACTTTTTATATTATGAAAGTATGACTAGATTTGATCGTATTCACTGGTTTTGTGTTTTAATAGTCATACGTAAGATCACCAGTTCGGTAGACTACCCAGAGTTGATTAAAATTAGTCCTTACTCCACTTGAAAATGCTTAGCCATAGTTCCTTCTTGGGTAGCTATATTACTATATTAGTTCTCTCCTATATCTTTCTTAATTAAGTATCTAAAATATAATGTAATTTTTTGAGTTAAAAAGTTATGTTATCTTAGTAATATGTAGGTATCTATTTTTTGTTAAGAACTTACTGCATTGGCGCTGTTTTGTATTTAACAGATGAAATAAGGAGCTTTAAGTTTGAGAGTTTCTCTTTCAATAATGGCTGAAAAGACCAATGTGACGAGAAGTATTATCAGTACATTCCGAATTAGTACACTATGCACTTCAATATCAAAATCACAGATGTCGGTTGGAGCTAAGTTTCTTACGGCAGGCTTGGAGATAAATATTTTGCTGCGCGTAAGAAAAACCGTAAGAAAAATATATAACGGACGTGACACGTAAAAACTGCCCGTGACCAGTGTTGCCAACTTTACGTTTCAGATGATCGCACCATAAATAATAAAACTAAGTTTTTTTTTTGCAAATTGTGTTGCTTCTATGTTATCCTTGTACCCCATGACACCAAATGTTTTTTAACTCTTAATTGTAGCCGCCGATTTATTATTTTTATGAACAACATGACTGATGAGTGATGACGTCATTTTGCCAGAATAAAAGGTAGTACTATTATCAATTGATGTACCAAACTTCACCAGGATCCCATCAGAGGTTTTTGGGTAAAAGAAGAACAAAGATCCATCCTTCCATCCACACGAACTTTCGCATTTATAATTTCAGCAGATTTTTCCAATATTTTTATTTTATGTTAACTAATTGTTTGATAATATAATTGTGCTATGACCTCTCTTGTAAATAAACTCTATCCATCTAAGGTTCTTGATAACTATTCAGTGGATTCTCGTCTCTGATTATTTAGGTTTATGCTCTTAGCAAGTACCTATTTGTTATACCATTCTAAAGGTTTCTATATTTCTGAAAATTGTATCGTACTATATGGAAATAAATACATACATATATTTGTTGATTTTATGACCAAATGTGACGAACTTTTAAATATGGTGTAATGTTAAATATAACTTCAGTGACAAAAATGATAACAGCGAAAATCTATCGTCAACTTTTTATAGGCTTTGGAGTCTTGCTTATTGCATTTATCATCATCAAATTTAACTTAATTTGTAGTCTGTGTATGTATGATGTTTCAGATGTCTATTTATTATTATTCGTAAATTGTATTGTATTTGTGTAATTAAGTACTTTTGATAACACACACTGCTGTCCTTTTATTTTTTTCTAAATAACCAAATAGTTATCTGGAAGAGTAACTATTAGTGTCTGTTGCTCGCAAAATGGCTTGTTCTGTTCTGTTTTGATTATTGTTTTCTATTCTGTAATATTTACTATTTGTGTAATAGTGTAATAAAAGTTTTTGTATTGCATTGTACCTATGTCCGTAAGCAACGGTTAGAACTTACGTTAGGTAGATCATCTCGGTACTATTTTATTTATCAAAATGTAAATCTAAAAGACTCTGCGTATGTTACCTGGTACATACATATAATGAACGCAAACAAACATGGCACATATTTATACGTGTGTCAAGTAGCACAATTTAACTAAACAATGTAAGTTATTGCATCGCGAGATTGACTAAGCTCTCAGCTTAGTAGCTATACAAGTTGCATCATTACCAGCGTGTTATTACTTTCTAGACATTAAAACTATTTCAATTATTCATAGTCAAGCGATTATGAGCTTTATTTATATCAAATATTAGATATAATTTAAAACAAACGTAACGTCGTGATCTGAGACGTTAATATCCTGTTGCAAAACTAAATTACTTATAACTGAAAGTAGTAAACATCTGGCGATTTATTTGTGTGTCGGATTATTGTCGTTGACAATAGATGAATTTACCACGTACAAGTTGATAATTAGGAATGTTATTATACTCATATGCTTTAAAAAATAATATTTCTAATCAGATTATAATTTCAAGTATAAAGGCGAAATCTGGTCGGTTTCTAGGGAAGTAAACGTGTACATGTTTGTTCCTACGTATCTCTATAAAAGTTGAACGAATTCGAATGATATTGAACACGTAGTAATTACATTATCTGGATTAACACACTACTTAGGTACTAGGTACTACTACTTTTGATCCCGTAAAAGTTGTGAAGTAGCGGGTTATACCGCTGGATAAAACTAATATCTAACTATACTAATATTACACAGCTGAAAAACTTGTTTGTTTGAATGTGCCAAACTCCGGAACCGATTTCAAAAATTCTATCACCGTTGAATGTGCACGTGATCCCTGAGTGCTATACCTAGGCTATATATGTATGTACTACGGGTGAAACCAGGGCGGACCGTTAATCTTATCTTAATATATATAAATCTTCTGTCACGATGTTTGTCCGCGATGGATTCTTAAACTACATAACCGATTTTAAATTAAATTGGCACACCGTGAGCAGTCTGGTCCAACTTGAGAGATAGGATAGTTTTTATTTCGATGAATAGTATTTAAATGACAATATCCGAGCGCAGCCGGAATGGGCCGTTAATATTATATAAATCTTGACGATATTCGTGTTCGAACTCCTTCGAAACAGCTCGACCGTATTTTTTTATATAGAGTACAAAATATTTTACACCCTGTAATTTTTTTTAATACGATTGCTTTATTTTTAACCAGCTTGCGAAGTCTATGTGTCGATGTACATGCAACACTGCGAACAAATCTGTTAACATGTTATGTAGTAGTAATAGAGAGATATATTTGCGAAGAAAGACACACACTCTTTCGCCTTTATAATATTAGTGTGGCACGTGTCCATATCCTCCAATGTAAAGTTGTGTTACCTATCTTAATTTATAAAAATCCAGTGTCATAACATTTGTTCCCAGTAAACTCTTTAACAAGTCAACCGATATTCACGAAAATAGGCATTATGTGTAACTTAGCCCAACTTGAGTGATAGTATAGTTTTTATTTCGATTAATGGTGTCAATAATTTTTAATAAACGACAAACTGATGACAATAAAATTATTGGTTGTTGTTATTGATCGTAAGTTTCACAAATCTCAAACATACGACGACCCAATAGAATATTGTAGATAAAAAGTAGAGACGGGCCACTAGTGTCATGATAAAAATGTTTGTCTGTAAAGTCGGTTTACTGACGATAGAACGTGACAACGTCTTAAGAAAATACTGATGGAATCGTAGCATTTTTCAAAAGAAAATTTTAATTTCATTTGTTTAATGTAATTAAAATTTTGACATTTAAAATAAAAAAATTAAAAAAAAATTAAAAATTTGAATTTTGACTGGCCTCGTGGCTTAGTTGGTAGTAGCTCTGCCTGCGAAGCCGAAGGTCGTGGGTTCGATCCCCACCCAGTGCAAATATTTGTGTGATGAATTCAAATGTTTGCACTGTGTCTGGGTGTTTCTATGTATAATAAGTATGTATTTAAAACTATATACGTATTACATCAGCTATCTGGGCGCCATCACACAAGCTTTGCTTAGTTTGGGGTCAGATGGTGTTGTGTGTGAATTGTCCACCATATTTATATAAAAAAAAATATTATTATATAATAGATTTGTATGTAAAAAGTAATCAGTAGAATTTAGTCATTTTCAATCAAAACAATGCAAAAAACAATGCAAAAAAGCTTTTAGATGCCGGGGGATCGAACCCGGGGCATTTCACATGCAAAGCGAACGCTCTACCACTGAGCTACATCCCCGCTTGAACTACTGGTCGAAATAATTAGAGAGTTTCCGACGAGACAAAAATAGTTCCAACGGACGCACTAGATGGCGACTGTTCGAGATGCAGATAGATCTGTCTCTACCATATACTCTCAACAGTGTAATCCCTTTAGAGACCCTACCCGTTTTCAGGGAAAAAGTATAGTGTAAAAAGTGTCTTTTTTAATTTTAAAATATTGGGAATAAAAATAGCTAATTGGGTTGATAATGTAATAAAAAACCGTTACTGATCACAATCCCTTTTCAGTAAAAATCTTTAGAACTCCCGAGGCAATAGACACCAACTAAGCCAAAGTAGAAGGAAAATTCAAAGATATAAATAGCAACACTGATACGACAATATTTTATCCACAGACTAAGTAGAGAGATACTCTCTCGGCTGAAGGATTAGTATCCATAGCCAAGAATAAATTTAAAAAATATATATTTTGTCTTTCATCAGGTTTACGAATTTGTTTTGAAATTTTGATGTTTTGATATAGTTTTCATTCGAATAAAATGCGTACATGAATAAAGTAGTTTATTATTTATTACTAGAAGTCGTGCTTTCGCAAATTGAATGAATTGAGTCCCATTATGCCTAACGCTTTTGACAACAAACCAAAAGACCTACAAGCGCCCCCTATTATCGTTTTATTAAATCATATCTTTTTGTCTCGTCGGAAAACGGCTCATTAATACAACTGTAACAAACATGCGGCGAGGTAACGACCGACGGTAACGGTACATGACGTCATGTTTTGTGGGCGTGCAGCCGGCTTCATCGAATTATAAGACGTTATCACGTCAAAACAACAAGTATTCTCGCCGCTGCTAATCTCTTTCTTCTCTCTCTCACTTTTGTAAACATCAGCTAGTAGTACCATAAGCAGTAACGAGACGACTAGGAGAGGCGGGTTCGGATGCATGAAAAAGACGACAGATGTTATTTTTCCTAAGATTCGTGTTACTTACTATCTCTGGAATGGTAGTAAAACTGAAAGTGTAGAGCATGAAAGTGTGTTCATGAAATATAATTACTATTTTCATGATTTACGTTCACACGCGGAATTTTTATTCTAAATAAGAAGAAATATTAACAACTGGCACCTGATGGCAAGTCAGGTACCTGTTCACTGCACCACAATGACACAGTTTTTGATTTCCAAGGATTAGTTTCTCACATAACGTGTTTATTTATATGAATGACGATCGCAATGCAGTGGAGCAGTTACGACGTGATTGAGCAACAAACATACACACTTTAACATTTGTAATATTAGTAGGATAGTTATACCACGTTAAATGTAAACAAACCGGTATAGGTAGAAAAAAATAACATAAACAATTTTTGGAAACAAAAAATGGCGTAATTTTCATTCAAAAATTTGCGTGAATAAAAGGTAATGCCTATAACTAACAGAATTACGATACCGCGATATCTTATTTGGTAATCTAGGTATTAGGTAACTCGACCTCGACTGAACCTAATAAAACAAAAGCTTTCAAACCAGGGGCGCCGCTAGCTGTTTCGTCGCCCGCGTGCAATACCGATTATGCCGCCCCAAGACTACTTTACTCTAAGTTTTGTCAATAACAAAAAAAAGAGCAAAATTTCGATTAACTCCTGACTACCTTTTTTTTTTAACTTTTATATGTTTACACTTAACCGCCATCTCACCTGATGTTAATCGACGATGCGGTCTACAATGGAGCGTGTTTACCTAGAAAACAACCGATTCACTCTCGATTTGAAGACACAGAGATTGTAATGTAATTGAAAAAAAAAACATCGGGGAAAACCCGTATTCCACGTATTCCACAGCCTAGACGTTCTTATCACAAAAGTAGAGTCAAATCTCTTCGTTCGTGTCTTTGGAGCATCAACCATGAAGCGATGTCACTTTTTCGAGCTACGAGCATTCCGATAGAAAAAAGGACAAGATGGTACCTACTAGATCATGTAAATCACCTTGGATTTGAAATTTGTACAGTATTCTACTAGTCAAGCCCTTTCATTTGATACACATATGGAGGGAATGAGGGGAGTAGTGAAAAAAATGAAATTTTATATAAAATAAAAATATTTTGTGGCGGCTTGTATATCTTATATCGATATATCTTGAATCGATATTAACCAAAAATAGCTAAAAACCACTGCAAGGAAACTTTAAATGAAAACAAAACATCAAAATCGGTTCAACGCGGTCTTGGGTTGCACGGTGCACGGTTAGGGATGGGCATCGCGGCTGTGAGGTGGACGCCACGGCGAGAGAGGATGGTCAGAACTACACTGCGCTGTTCGCCCTGCCTGCCACGGCCTTGACAGTGTCACAACCGTTAGATGGCGAAAGCGGTGGGGCTGCAAGGAAAGAGGACTGTCATTATTGCGGTGCACCGCTGTTCCTATCCACTGCACCCGAAAAGTGGTAAGCGCCGGGACCACAGACCTGACCCGTCGGAGGACCAGGGGTGTCCAGATGAGGGGGCGTCTGACACTCACTTACTGGTAGGTCTCCGGCGTATCCTGGGTTCAGGTGCATCGACGTGTCGGTGACGAGACAGTGACGCACCGCTGGTTTCCGGCGCATCACTGGAGCTAAATGCGCGGATTCCGTCCCCCAGTGAGGCCAGGCCAGCCCAGCATGGTAGGCCAAGATTGGTCGAATGCAAGACGTGACGCCGTGACTCGGACCCCGTAAATTAGGTTAGGTTAATTTCGAAACCCTCCCGAAGAGTTCTCGCATTGACGAAGTGGAGGGCTCAGTAGTCGTGGCTTGGTCTTCCACAGTGAAGCTAAGGGAAATCTCGAGGGGGGCCGCTCGTGTAGGCCTTGCCTCCAAGCTGGCGCCAATGCGGCCATGTAAGTTGTACGGTGTATGCGCACCAGCGCAACTGAGGTGGGCTACAATGTTGGAGGGAGGGCATCGTGGTTGTGGGTTCTGCAGCAGGAGAGCACAGTTAGTATTAGGGTAAGCCGCTCACCCAGCGCGCTATAGCCTTGACGGGGGGCGACAACGTTAGGTGGCAAACGTGGTGGGGCTGCAGGGGATCAAAAGACGCGGGGGCGCCTGGCACCCATTTAATAGTTGGTTCCCGAGGTGGTCGCGTCGTATCCTGGGTTAATGTGCGTCAGTGACACACCACAAAAAAAGGGTAAGATAGAAAAAATACATATCGAATTTGTTGTTCGCCGTCGCCATTTTGACAGATTAGGGAGTTTCGGCATTAGGTGGCAGACAGTGAATCTAAATGAAATGAACAGGCTAGGCAAGTAATTACATATCAAATATCATTAACGGCGTTAGGGTAAAGCTAAGGTAGGACGACCGCCCAGAGCGCCGTACAAAAAGTTCACTTGCGGCGCGGCGCCCCTTCCTCCTACGCGTTTATAAAGAAAGGGGGCGCCGTTAAAAATCTCTAAGTAGTACTAAAACTGGCCTTGTCAACGATCCAAGTTATTTGCCTAGCTGTTTGACGAAATTGCTGATTGAATAAACGGGCTAGGCTGTAAAAAATGCTTTTATATCCTACTATACGCACATAACACCTGTGTACGCGAATGAAGTAGCGGGTTAACGAAGTAGTAGGTATTTGGAACTATAGCTAAATAAGTTAGCCTTTGCTTGAACATGGTAGATCGTAGCATTGTAAATCATAATTTAAGAACTTTTAATTTTGAATTGCGTGATTAATCCCTCGATTTGCCGCCCCCCTGAGCGTGCCGCCCGCGTGCTGTGCACGCCTTGCACGCGTGCTTACGGCGGCCCTGTTTCAAACGTGTTTACAGACTTGAATTTGCGATGCATTTCTAATTTTTACAACATAAATTATATTATTGTTATATTTATGAATGTAATATTTGAATGCGAGAATTTGGATGTTTGTCGCGCAATCAAGCGGAAAGTCTGAATCTGGTTGAAATTTGGAACACAGTTGGATAACATAACATAGTTTGATATTCCACAAAGGTTTTTAGAATTGGACACCTTTTATACCGAGAAAGTGACGGGAACGGAGAATACGCGAGTAAAACAATGGGGTGCTATTACTGTACCAATATATTATAATACGTTTTGTAATTGTTATTTTGCAGTCATATTCCGAATCGGTCGCGGTTCGCGGTCTCAGTACGAACTTGTGCCTAAAGGCCGGTCACACAGAGGCGATCCGGTAGCGATAGCGATCCGATACCGAGTATGGGATCGCGCCCGCTTGCTGTGTGTCAGGTTGCATACATATTCGAACATTACAAAAAATATCGTCTCGCTATCGGATCGCTATCGCTATCGGATCGCCTCTGTGTGACCCGGCTTTTACGACTTTTTTGGCGATTGTGACGTCAAACGAACACAGATAAATATCGAGCTTTAGCCAAGTTTACTGATATAGCGATGAATATTCATAAGTTGGTGCTTAGAACACATTTAGTGTGTACATGTATTGTCAGTAGTAAAACAATATGTATAACATAAATGTAGGAGACCTTCCTCGTTATCCGCGTAGAAAATTTCATTGGCTGTCCAGCGTGGGAAATTAGCCAGGGTCTCACATATCCAACGCTAAATGTGTAGTAGGTAAATGTTACTTTTAAAATAGTTGAATAATAAGTTAAATTTCTCAAAAGACGTGGGTAATAAATATATAAAGAACCAAAATAAAACATTTACATTTACAATAAGTTCTTTATATTCTAATAATTCGTAATATTCTATTTTTAACACATTCTTTATAATTAGTTAATACCTAATGCCGTACATTCGCGCTTTGAATTTTATTCAATAAATTAGATTATGTGCTATTCCAGACTATAACTATGTTCCAAATCAGGTTTAACCCGATCCGTTCAGCCGTTTTGACGTGATTAAGCAATAAACATCTAAACTTTCACGTTTATAATATTTGTGGGATAGTACCGATATTACAATCAAAAAATTTTAAAAATATAAAATTACGAAAATCGCTGAGCCGTTTGTTAAACCAATTGATACACAGCATTGTAAATAATTATGAATAATGTAATGCTATTTCAAATCATTATCAACCTACAACACATCAACCAATTACTTGCGAATTGCATTCACAAATACGCTTATTCTACAAATTGATTATTTCCTTCCAATACTCTAGCCAAATAAGGAAGCGAAAATTGACCAGACCGTTTGTATAATAACAGGACATCTTATTTGTGACGACGGTCTGATAAAAGGTCATTATCACCAACACATTCTGCACTCGACTGACCTTATTCTTTACAAAAATATCCATGACAATATCGACCGTTCGTGTTGACTTAGGTATTGGAGATTTAAATTTGGTGATTGTGGAGTTGCGAGTCAAAATCAGATTTTTTATTACTCAAAGTGGGTACCAAAGACATCTTTCGAAGACATCATGCATCGTCTGTCAATCCACACTTAGCTAGCGTGGCTTATTATGACCTACACTCCTCTTGGGAGAAGGCCCCGAGTAGCAAAGGGTACTTAGAGTTGGCTGTGTATGCTTACACAAACAATGTACTATGTAAAGATATCGATGCTGATGCATTTAGGAATTTATATTAGCACTAATAAAAACTATTGTGTTTTGGGATTACAATACCAAGAGACATTAACAACAAACAATTTTGAGAGCGAGTCAAACATCATCCTCCTTCCTGAAAATATTTATGAATGGATCAACCGTTAGCTACACAATTTCAGTAAACCAATTATGTCTGTTTACATTTTCATTATTCCGAGTGCGAGTGAGAATTAGAACACGCTTCTAATCACTTCACTACGCAAGTTGCTATACACTCGCACTAATAAATCGGTGTTCACACGTGTTTGCTATTAATCACTAAACACCTGCATTGATCACTCGCACTCGCACTGATCATAATGCAAACCGGCCTTAACGTAAAGTAAACTTTTTTTCGTACTTTCCTTTTTTATTGGCTCTTCACTCTACTTTTCAGTTATTATAGTTTTTAGTTTATTTCAGTTTATTTTTACTTATATAAAATTAGGAGAAGCCTGGATCCCACAACACAGGTCGCCGTTGTGTGGGTCCAGTGCACACTAACACATTATGTTTTCGTTAATAGGCTTGTGTACTAAATTTTAAAAACTGGTGAATAATATAGCTTAATGTTTATATTATTCCGAAACATCTATATTTTTGAAAATAACTTACATTTACAATATGTATTTTGCATTTCAAAAAATCAAACAAATTTCTGCACAAAAACGCTCCAGACTGTCATGGCGTTTTGAATGACGTCACGTCGTGGCAAACATATGTGTTTGTGTAAGGACATTGTCAATGTTATTATTTTAAAATGAATCCCTCGGATTACAAGAACTGCATAGTGCCTCAGTGTACAAGCACAGGTATAAATACGCCAAACAAATTATTCATCTATGTTCCAAACGATCCACAATTGCGAAAAAAGAGGCAAACGCTTGCGAGGAGGAATGATGGCCACTAAATCAATAATATATTTTTGTGAAGATCATTTTGATGAAAGTATTTGACACAGTATAATCTTAGTAAAGTAAATGTAAAAAAAACTGATAATTTTCCTCAAAAATAGTGGTAAAACAATAAAAAACTAGTTCAGTAAAGCGGCTGAAGAACTAGTATCCATGGCGAAGAATGAATAAAAATAAAAAATATTTATATTTGATCTATGAAAATGTCAACAACATTAGTGATGTCAAGTGATGTGTAGCACGGCGTGACGTCATGTTTTCTGATTGGCGTTCACTGTCACGTGACACAATGCCTATTTTTTAAGATTTTCTTTTCTAAAAATATCAATAATCTTTCCGTATTTATAATAAACTGTTTTATTTTTGAAATCTCCATATCTTAATCAATAGTAAGAACCTCTAATCCATCCGATTCATTCTTAGTGGAAACAAGCCTATTGTGTTTCTTGTCACATGTCAATTTTTTTGTGTTTTTGTTTATATGTCATTTTTGCTACAATAATCGCTTTTTCATTTCATATTCATTTGTTCATTTGAATTTAATTTCAAGATAAAGAAGTTATTTTATGAAACTCAAGATTTAGGTATAATGAGTACTACAATGAGACGTTTTCAAGATGCAATTAGATCAATGATAGAAATGAACCATTGGCACCTAATGATGGGACGAAAGTGAGAACTAAATTTAAAAGATCCATTTGCATCCTGAAATCGCCTCATTGTGTTACTTTTTGAATACGTCAGAATTTAAGATTCTCATTGCGACCTAAAGAAAACTTAGATATCAAGAGTCGTATACGAACAGAAACAATAAGTGTAAGGTGATTACGCTGGCGGTGCCAGTGATCCGACCCGTTCGGTTGCGTAAGCTGCGTATGTTCCGCTCGTAGAAGGCAAGCAAAACACTGCAGCTTTTTGCTTGAATTTACGGGGTCTTGTGTCATTATTGCTTTGATACTTGACAAAAAATTGGTACAACCAGTTTATGAAGTGTCAATAAAAAAAGGAAAATAATTACTCAACTTCATAATGTTTAAAAAATGGTCCACTCAGGTCTCTACTTACCAAAAATATTTCACTGACCATACAGGGTGAAAATGCCGCCCGTCTTGTAGGCACTATCGGCAATTTTACGAGCGCGGAAACTAAATCCTTGACTTCTTTTTTTCAGAAAATATACTTCGATATTATCCCCAAAATATGAATAATAATTTATCCTAAATACCAGAACAAAATGACTACTACTAGTATTATTGTCCCATTTTTTTAAAATTACGCTTTGTCTTGTTTAAGATGATACTTCGTGGCATTTGAAGGAAACAATGTTTGTAATCTTTTGTATGAAAGTTGGATTCTACTTTCGTTACGAGTATAAGAACGTCTAGGCAGTGGAGTGCGTTACCTGGGTTTTCCCAATGATATACCGTATAATCTGGGTGTCTTCAAGTTGGTTTCTTCTACATAGATAGCACACTCTATCGTAGACCGCAACGTCGCTTAACTCCAGAGATAGCAGTGAAATGCAAACCCATCATAGTTAAAACAACGATACAAAAATACTCTTAGGCTCCATTCTTGTGGTCACCAAAAGTGACGTACGTGTAACCAAACCTATTTAAAACTACCACTGTTAAGTAACCGATGGCATTAAATTCTTCCATCTCGTATTGAGTAATACGGCATTATTGACAAACCGCGAGGTTTAAGACGAGTTTTCATTGGAATTGCAGATATGGCTGTTTTAATTCGCATCCGCAATAAGGAAGCGGCTAAAGGTATCTTGAGGGCTAGTATGTTAAATAATAATGATACAGATAAACAACAACGGACACGTTTTTGATACTTATTCATTTGCGTTAAGTTTAAGTGACAGTACAATTTTGAAGGTACATTTGTACTACTTAAGGCCCCACCCAACTTCAGCTCAAATTCAGATTTTGCCCCCACTTCGTCGCAGCCGTCACCCGCTCCGCGGAGATCGCGCGCGCCGCGCCGCGCGGCTGTGCGTCACAGCTGAATCCATAGTACTCATTGTAGTCAGTGCGCGCGCGCTCTTTCACTAACGTTCAATGCCGGACGAGTAGACCGGATTTACTTATGATTTTCAACACCAGTAAAGATATAAATTCTTCTAAATAAAATTATTGACTGAATAAAAATAGTTACAAGGTGCCCGACATCTTATATACTTACCTAATTATCTGCTTGGATTTTGCTAAAATTTATTTGATGCCTACATACAGTATACAATGGATAGGCATAGATCGTAGAACCCAAGATGGGCCCTCCCAAACTTCAGGGCGCACGCAATCATGTCAACGTTGGGAAGAGTGAGCTCACTCTTTCCGTTTTAGTCGGTTGTAGGAACCGGTTTACCTATCACTTTTCGTTGTCAACAACCAAAATAAGTAGAACCACATCATATCTTGCCGCTAGCGAGTCTAGAGGTCAAGTAGATTGGTTGTTTGTAAACCTCTTACACACAGAAACACAGTTTATTACCAATGTCAAGTTGCTCCGGGCACATCTGTTGATTTATATCGATGTGGATAGGTACAACAAAAACTATTTACCAATTTAGTGAGATTTATTTCATAATAATAGATAATATAAGTAAGTAGTATTTTTTTTTTAATAAAGATTTTCAAGACGAGCAGGACATGCACAGCCTGATGGTAAGCAACATGCCTGCCACATAACAGCACAGTGACACGCAGCTATTGGAACATGAAGAGTCCATTTCATTACCTAGCACTGCACTGCGCTAATCACCCAGAGATCTAGGATGTTGTATCTCTAAGCCCTGAAATTTTTCTGGCAACACTGTCCTTCAAACCGGAACACAGTAATGTTTGCACATTACTGCTTGGCGGTAGAATACCTGGCAAAGGTGCGGTACTTCCCCAAACGCACTCTGCCAGGAGTCCTACCACTACAATATACATACATACAAATTTACTGGGTATACCTACTGTGTATATTTTTTTAAATAAAGAGTGTCGAGACTAGCAGGACATGTGCCTGATGGTAAGCAACATGCCTGCCACATAACAGCACAGTGACACGCAGCTATTGGAACATGAGGAGTCCAAATCATTACCTAGCACTGCACTGCGCTCGTCACCCAGAGATCTAAGATGTTATATCTCTAAGCCCAGTAATTTCTCTGGAAACATTGCCCTTCAAACCGGAACACAATAATGTACTGCTGTTGCACATTACTGCTTGGCGGTAGAATAACTGGCAAAGGTATACATGCCAGTTATTCTAATAATATTATAGACAATTATACAATTGTCTATTGTCTATAATATTCATTATACCTAGTATTAAATTCAGTAGCGACTATATTCAGTAGCGACTAAATTCAGTTGCGACTAAATCTAAGGTCGGCAGACAAAAGCACTTAAGTCAAAAAAAATACATTTTGTTATAAAATGCCCACAATATTATTCTAAATTAATACATCGACTCACTAAAGCACGTAAGTCAAAGCCGTCTGTTTCAATTTGAACTCTAATGGTGCACCTTTTCTACTTTATGATATTCTCCAAATCTTGTGACGTTATAAACAACTTATAATGACTTAGGTCAAAATGAACACATGAAATTCGGCACTAAGCGGACTAAAAGTATGACATAGTCATATAGATCTTTAAATGCGCCACGTTATCTCTTTGTTTAACTGGAGGGTAAGCACTAAGCACTTCAAAATGTAATTTATAGAAGAAAAATAAAGAAGTGCCCGTTTGGTTTGCAATCATTTACTAGTATAATTTTGTATTAACTTTGATTAATAATATAATATCTCTACTACTCATAGTGGATTCTCAAGAAATTAGTTGAGATGATATTAAAAAATACTGAATGTAAGTTTGATAATATATTTTTTACAGCTCCATTAAATAATTTGGTAGCGGATAAGACTTTTACATTTGTAATAACCCACTTTCATCATCACTTTTGATACGGTGCATCCTTTTGATGCCGTACGTTGTAGCATTGTGAATTCGTATATTATTTAAAATTGGCGTGCTTGTGCCACCGGGCTTTAGCAGGTCTGATGGTAAGAGACCCACCCGGACGGGATGACTTTAGTGCCCTGGAAAAATGACAGCAGGTGCAAAGGCTGGCCATAGCAATCCAGCGAACCAGGATATAAGGAGTACCTTGGTACTCCCTTATATCTTGGTTCAACGTCTACACTTTTGATTTATAGCAAAGCTAACCTACTTTTTTTTTTTTTTTTTTTTTTTTTTTTATTCAAAATTTGCTACTCCACAGACTCCGGGGTCCGTGACTTTTGTTATTTCAAATCTTATTAATTTTACATATTTCTTGGATAATTAGAAGAAGAGGAAAATAAGGGGGGAGTTGGGAACATTTTAAACCTAATACTAGTTAGTGCTCGTCTGCTCGTCTGTTGAGCCGATCACTACCGGTTGGGATTCCGCTAGTAATCGACTCAACATCGATTCATTGCCTTATTGCCATTTGCCTAAGCCGCCTCCTCCCGGCCGAGAGCCTCCACTACGGCTGAATTTCTGTCCCTGATGGCCATCTGTAGGTTGAACTCTCGGATGGTCTTCGGTGATGCAGCCAACGCTCGCCGCACGAACCGACCGATGGCGTCGTCGGTGTCGTCAGCGTAGTACGTGAAGGTCCCCGTGTGCCGTGAGATTGCAACAACCGCATGGGGCACGCTCTCGTGCAGCTTCATGTTTGCCTTGGTTTTTATTGCGATTACCGACTCATATGTCAGTCCCTGAGCTTCATGGATGGTGAGGATACGTGACCCTGTGCCTGACCCATAACCCTGGTTTGTCAGGGTCTCCTTCTCCTCTTGAGTGTGAACTAAGAAGAGGGTGTTTGGTAGGGTGTTGGGTATTATCGCTCCCTTGTACCTTTTCTGCTCTAGGGACTTTATACGGGGTGCTGAGGAGTACATACCTGAGTATATTTCCCTCAGCGCATATGCAACATCCATCGGATTACGATGTGTGCAGAGCAACTCCTGGCTGATCTTTGTTACCAGGTTTGGGCGGTGATACCTCATTTCGAAGAGATTTTCCCTGTCGATATAAGGCAACTGATTGACATCTCCGATGAGGACAATTTCACCAACACTAGACAGCCTTGAAGCCATCACAATGGCACCAAAATGGTTCATGAGAGCTTCGTCCACCATGAGGCGACTGAAACTCTCTCTTCCGAAACCATTTACCAGAGCAGAAGCCATGGTTCGCACTCTGGTTTTGACCAGGTTTCCGATACGGTGCGATAGCTTTTCTCTTAGATCTTTTGCTGCCTCAGTTGTTGTAGTGATAATGGCGTCCTTGTCCACATCGAAGTGTCTAATCACCCATGTTGTCTTTCCACATCCTGGAACTCCGTTGACCCACTGTATTCGCGGTACCTCCCATTTTTCCCAACCCGCTTTGACGTTTGAGTTCCTTTCGATAGTCTTGGCCATCTCAAGGATCTTATCGTCCAGCATAATCTTGGTGCATCGGGCAGTAACTACGATTGGGTCGTTTGGTGGTGTCGCATAAACCGGCATTCCCGCGCGCTCTGTCTCTTTCTCGTTCAGTGTCACGAAGCCATTTTCTGCACTGTAAGCTGCCATATACTGTCCTGTCATAGTTCCCTTGATGACCCGGGAAGTGACATTATTGTAAATGGCTGCTTCAGCCTCCTCGAGTTTCGCCTTTAAGAGGCTTTCACTTCCTAGCCTATAGGACTGCATGATGTTTTCGCAGGTCTTGAGGTTAACTTGTCTTGTCGCTCTCAGTGTGGCTATGAATTCGATGAAGGCGTTACGTGCATGACTTCGCGGCTCCGAAGCCAGGACATAGCGGGGCGGTTCAACCTGTCCCATGTCGGCTCTCGTTCGGCTCAGTTGTTGTTGTGAAGCTGCGTTGGGGGTCCTTGACGTCAAGGGGGGTGATGAGTGGGATGTGATTCGGAGTATGCTCCTTGCTGCTGCGTTGAAGGCAGTCACGAAGGTCGTGTTGGTGCCTTGGCAACCGTTTTGATTGGCTGCGGCTTTTTCCGTGGCTGCCCTCTGCTGTGCTCTTTCGGAGCCGGTTTGGATGGTCGAACTAGGAACCGGATGTCCCCAGCTGTCAGTTGCATTTGTTTGGTCGTGCGAAGGGACTCTGAGAAAGCTCAGATTTTCTCCCCTATCTTCATATACGACTACCTCATGATGTTTAGAGGCCTCAATGCAACCCAGCCGGTCTGCGACTCGCGCTCTTGAGTATTCGATTGCCATCGCATCCACGCTTATCACCCGGGGTGTTTCACCTGCATTTCTGCTCAGATGTGCGAGCAGCGCACTTGCCTGTGTGAAAGGGGTCCGGCCTTCCGAGTACTCTATTAGTGCAATCGTTTTGTTTTTCGATCGCACCAACCGAAATCGGTGGCCGTCTACCTCACACACTGGCATGGCGTCGTAAGTTTTCCGCTTCATTGTAACTTTTGCGGTACTCCCATTGAGCAGGCAAGACAATCCAGGTGACAAACGGGCTCGTTTCCGTTCCCAGGCGAAGCAAAAGCTTATTCCGAATCTTTCTTTGTTGCTGTCCATGAAGAGAGCCACTCCGCGGATACGGATCCCTGCCTCTCCTCGGTCTGCGTTCTCCAGTAGTTGTTGGAAAGAGATACTTTTCGAGGAGTTATGTTGGGCGGGAACCTCATTCCACGTGGCGTCCACGGACAGCGGGTCAGGGTGTGGTGGCGAGGGGGGGCGTGTATTTGAGATTGTGGAGTTTCTTTTGGCCGCTATGCGGAATGATATCTCCATGAAGGACAGGAGCCGTGTTCTGTTATCTGGATCTGCTAAGATGTTATGGAGATCCGAGACAACCAGCTTTCTGTCGATCATAGATTCGAGTTCATGTCTTGCGACCATGAATCGGGGACAATCGATTAGCACGTGCCAGATCGTTTCGGGTTGGTCGGGGTCACACTCGCATGCAGGACTGCTCTTAAGCTTAAAGCTAAGCTAACCTACTCCAGCACCTACTTAAGCTCTTCTGTTATGTTTTACGTAAGTCCGTTAGGGATATTAAATTTGAGTGTTCATGTCAATGTAATAAGCGTCAGACTGTTAGACTCTGAATTCAGACAGCAAGATCGGGTTAGGCGAGTCTTACTGGCTAACAGTCTGAATAGCGAGTAGTGTAATAAGACAGACTGTTAGACAGACAAATACATGACATTGACATATTAGTCTTAACATAAAATTTCATTGGTTCGTGATTGGTTCATTGGTATTCGCGGTCATTTCTATTTTTGTGTTTTGGGTATTCGGAGTTCGCATGCCATAATTTTAATTTTTATCTCACTGTTATTATACCTATCTCAAAAGCTTACATTTTTTTTTATTTCAATTAATAAATACCATAATGGCGTGCAGTAAAGAAAAAGTCCTAGAGCGCGCGTTTTTCATGCTGGTGTAATAGCGAGCTGATAAGTTAGACTCTAGGACAGTCTGAATAACGAGTGCTGAATAACACGTAGTCTTACGTACTTACGAAGATGTAATGAAGTATTACAAATTGACATGAACGAAACATCAACTAAAATTACAACTAGAAAGAGCAAAAGAGCCAACTGTTTCAGAGATAGCAGACATCGTAATATCTAGGGTTGGAAATATACGACAAACTGTATTTATTCCGATAGTAACACAAATGAGGACAATTCAAAATTTAAAAGCATATCATTTAAAATGCAAAAATCTACTCAAATCCATCCAGAGGAGACAGAAAAGCAAAGCAGTAAGATACTTTTTGATCTTGAAAGCATGTAAATGCAATAAATTAGCTCAGTGCATCTGTCCTATAGATAAAAAGGTTCCTAAATAAGAGCAGGCTTCTATAGTTGATAAAAGAATAATCTCGAATGATGATTATGAGCAGAATCAATGTTACTGGTAGGTACATAGAAATATCAAAATACTCTAAAAAGGTAAACGTTGTACCTGAGATTGACACAAATAGAGGAATATTAACTATGATAACAGATTTTCTGTTACATGAAGTAATTTCCGAGGCTAGTATTATGGTCATTGGTTGTGATGGAACGAATGTTAACACTGGAAAATATGAAGGATTCATAAAACTGCTTCAGAAAAAGCTGCAAAAACCATTTCAGTGAAAAATCAGTTTGCTTCACATGCCACTTATTTCTTCATCTTCACGGGTGAACTTCAGGACCTATATCTTACGTAGGTCCACTAGAAATATCTCTAGAAACGTGAAAAACTGACTAAAGAAAGTTAAGCACATTGCAGGACAAATATTACTCGCAATGGCCAATTGCTTAAATCAGATCTTGAAAATAAATCTCCAGGTAAATTTTCACATGCCTGTTGGGCATGTGAAATGTGGTAAAGTTGGGCTGCCTTGGTTTTTAATAAGGATCCAACCATCCTGCAAAAATGTCACTCGTTATCTGTCATTGTTGTGTACTCGATAAACCTGCCCATAAACTGTAAGAAAGATTATAGACCCGGTAATCCAAAGAAACTCGTATTTTGTCGTCGTAATTCTACTTCAAGTTTATAATGATTAATTAACGTACTGGAATACTTAACCGAACCGCTGCTTTAAAAACAAATCTAACCAAGGAATTCAGGACATTGTCGAATCTGGTGGTGAGAGCAAACCACTGTTTTAAAGGTTCCCTCCCTCCCTGCCTTACTGAAGCTGTTGAGAGAGCTGTGAAGATTCCGACCGAAGCTTCCATTACTCAGTGCACACAAATCACGATTAGGTGCAATAAAAACCACGTTGTAATTGTGGAACGTGATCCCTAAATTTTAAACAAAAAATGTTTTTCAAGCTTAATAAATTAATAGATTTTTTTAAATCCTTGTTAGTATTTTCATGTTTATTGACACGGTATTATTCTCATAAAAGTTTAAACCATACATTATCAGTCTATCATCAAGTACCTTCGTTCTTGTGAATGGGGCACACCATTTCACATTTTACGACTTGAAGTAAAAAAAAACCCTGTGGATGTGGAGGCAAAAGATACTAATTAAATGAGATGAAAAATTATTCTTCTTTTAACTTCAATATGACGCACAAATCCCCCTCTATTAGAACTTATAAACTAAAAAAAAATTGTCCATATATTCGTGCTCCACCCTGCAGTACACATGGTATGAAATAATAGTTGCGGGAGGAAGTTATCTCTTGTCTTTTTAAATACCTCCAAACATACTTATCTGAGAGCACACAATCTGTAACATTTTATTCTGATAGATGTGGAAGCCAGAACAGAATTCATATAAGTACTTGTAAGATTTATGTTTACCTGGGCTTTGCAAAAAATAGATTTAAAAGTAACTGAGCAAAAGTTTATGATTTTCGTCCATTGCCATTTGGTAGTACATACTGATTACGGGATTATACAGAAGAAAAAGATAGGATTGCAAATCTATCACCCGCATGATTGGAAACCACTGAAAAAATCGAGCAGTAAAAAAATTTTAGTTGTTAAAATGCACAATACTGATTTTGAGCTTTTTGTTCGCTTCTAAAGGGCTCATTAGTATAAAGAACTAAAGATAACGATGGATGACAATTTAAATGGGTCGATTAAAGATGGTTGCGCTATGATTCTGACTTCGGAATAATTTCTCACAAGGAGGGGATACCATAGAAAAAGAACCTGAATTTTAAAATTAAACATGAAATCTGACAATATTCCAGTTATATTGTAACAGCCCATATCCAAAGAGTAAAAAAAAGATTTGCTAAAAAACTCTTTATTAAATGTAATACCTGATGTTTTTATAAATTTTATATGGATTTACCTACTGAAAACGGTTAATGGAATACTTACCATGACATTATAGACAGTGAAAATAAATTAAATTGAATTAAATTGAATTGAATTGAATTGAAGATGATGATTAATTAGATTAATGTTACAATACTTAATTTATAGGTCAATAAATAAATACTTATAAAATTATTTCTAAGTACCTTCTAACCTAAGTCTTAAGTATAAATGTATTTTCAATGGTAAAGTAAGTGTTCTTAATGACCTAAGTCACAAAAATAGCCTTTTGCTGTAGTGGTCTTAAATGACACATATTTGCACGTTAGGATTACTTTAGTACACCCCAGTAAATCGAATAAATTACAAAAAAAACAATAAAGCGTCTTTTTTTTTAATTTTGTTTTTTTTTAGTTCCTGTAAACTATGACATTTAGACTTATATACTTTAGTCTGCCAGCCCTAGAAATTCAGTAGTCCCTAATTCAGTCGACTAAATTCAGTAACGACCAAATTCAGTAGTGACTAAATTCAGTCGACTAAATTCAGTAACGACCAAATTCAGTAGTGACTAAATTCAGTAGCAACTAAATTCAGTCAGCAAAATTCAGTGGCGACTATATGCAGTAGAGACTAAATTCAGTAGCGACTAAATTAAGTAGTGACTAAATTCATAGCGACTAAATTCAGTAGCAACTAAATTCAGTAGCAACTAAATTCAGTCGGCTAAATTCAGTAGCGACTAAATTCAGTAGCAACTAAATTCAGTCGGCTAGTTGTAGTATATAATACTTTTCTCGTCAAGCCCTTTCATTTGATACCCATATTGAGGTAGTGATGAAAAAATAATGATTTGCCAATGTGTGGTGGCGGCCACCTTGGATTTGTAATTTTTCGTAGTACATAGTACTGTACTAGTCAAGCTCTTTCATTTGATATCCATATTGAGGTAGTACTGAAAAAGATGATTGATTCACCATTTTTGGTGGCGGCCATCTTGGATTAGAGATTTGTCGTAGTACATAGTACTCTACTAGTCAAGCCCTTTCATTTGATATCCATATTGAGGTAGTGCTGAAAAAAATTTGCCAGTTTGTGGTGGCGGTCACCTTAGATTTGCAATTTGTCGTAGTACATAGTACTCTAGTAGTCAAGCCCAACTCAAGCTCCCCGATCGCACCATGCCACAGAATAAATGTTAGTACAAGGCCATGCTCCGAGCGCTTGTGGCTTATCAGTTGACGTATATACTAAAGTAGTCTATAAACCTCTGAAGATAAGGCCGAAAGTCAAACGGAGCAGCGCAAGGTTTAAAGAAAAATATTTAAATAAACACGTAATTTTCGTATCGTTCAGTCAGAGCGCAGACGTCGCGACCACCCCCGTCGAAAGCCGAGGCGGTACTAAAAAATTTTGGCTCGTCGCTGGAATTGTTGGTTTTTTTCTCCTTAAAAATATAATAATGGTTATTTGAAAAAGATTTTAATATGATTAAATCCTTATACTTGTTCAAATTATCACACTTAATTTCAAGAATCTAGCTTCTGTATTTATTGAGTAATAAACGTAAATTTAGAAAAATAGAGGTAGCTTTGCGATTTTTTTCTATCGAGGAAATTTTATGAAAACGTGTTTTCGAATAGAAGTTACTGTCGAGTATATCCTGAACTTTATTATACATGAATTTCAAAATTAAATATTCAGTAATTTAGTAGATATTGTAAGTCGCCCAAATTAACATTACGCCATCTGACGAACCATACCCCCTTAATCATACTGATGTACAAAATGTAACTTCCAGAAATAAAATAACTAACGAACAATGTAAAAAAAAGTCTTGGAAAATCATTTTCATTAAAGTTGCTTTTAGTTGCGCTTGCACAGACAGAAACGATTCATTAGGTATATAGGTAATTTTTTTTTTTTACAAAAATAGAAAAAAATAACCTTAGGGAAATAACAGACTTCGGAATAAATTAAGTAAATAGAAAACATGGGAAATAGAAATTTATCCTTAACTATTTTTAGGTCACTTTAGACATTACCAAACTGGTGTGGTTGTTGACCTAAAGATACCAATTTGTCTATTACTAGTTCACTAGATCACTTTAAACGTAGTCCGCATGACCGACTTTTCTTGTGGATTTCCCATAACCTTCTTTCATGTCATGTCCTGACAATTACAAAACTAAACAACAATTGCCGTAAGCAGAACCTAGAGGTACATCTAGTTTTGTCAGTCATACACATAAGATAGTATTTTTTTACAATTTTGCAATTACTTAAATGTTTTATGTATATTCGTATCAGGACTATTATCTTGGCTTGAATGATGTGTATTACGAAGTTAGCAATCTGTGGTTCCTTATTCTGAGACTGGGTTATGGAGTGGTTCGGAAGGATTCTTGTCTTGCTAGATTGAACCGGTTAGAAAACAGTATTCTGTATAAAAACTATATCTATAATAGAAGCCATAACTCAACATATACGTGAGCAGCTTCATTGTGCTAGAAATCTTTTGTTATGAGAATATCAGGTGTTTTAGTTACTTGATTTATTTGTAATTGTTCACAGGGTTATTAACTAAACATGTTCAAATTGTCACGTGTGATTATCAAGTAGACATTTCAATTATTTTCTCAGACTTGTGTGATGCATGTGGATTTTTTATTTTGGGTGAACTAGTAACCTTTTTATTTTTAAATTATTTATAGTCTAGTCAACAAGTGGTTTTTAGGTCAACATTTTTTCGCCTTTTTCTATCATTATGATTGAGGTGTTGATCGATTCGGAATGGAATCTAGATATTTTTTGAGAAAATAGCTCGCTCGCAAAAATTGCAATAGTTATAAACAATTGAGTGAAAATAAAAAAATGTGTTTCGTTATTTTCCAATATTTCACTGGAAAATAATAATTATCTTAAATTTAATTGTAATTATCTTAAATACCTATTTAAGATAAATACAATAAAAGATTAAAAAATAAGAGGATATTTACTAAAAAAGAGTCAATGCATCCATAACTGTAGAACCAATATTTATAACTTTTCTAGAGGGTTGAATATACGCCCGAAAACGGTTGCCCTGCTTACGCCCCTTCGGACCTTGATTGAATGAACATCAATTAAACTTATTAAATACTAGCAGCGCTCCGCGGTGTAACCCGCGAAGTTCCCGTTGTTTTCCGGGATAAAAAGTAGCCTATGTGTTCTTCCAGACTATAATTATCTGTGTTCTAAATTTCAGCCCGATCCGTTCATACGTTAGGACGTGATTGATAAAATGGACGATGTCGATGAGATAAAAAATACAGATGGGATAAAACACATAGTTCATCCACCACCACGAATTAAAAAATAATAATAGTGAAAGATTTAACTACGAGTATTGTCATCTTCTTTGGAACAATGCGGAGATAATCGAGTTTTTGTAGAGTTCAAGCTGTGACCCTGTATGACTTTGACGCGAATTACGCCTAATTGAATCGTAGGCGGAGAAACTACGAATGGTCCGTTGATTCGTTGATTAAAATTGCTCAGACTTAATTAGATAGAACGCTGGAATGCGAAGAAAAATAACACAACGGATTTATCGCTCAAGCGGTTCTTTTGATACAAGCATCGTGTCGACGTTCACTTTAATGGGTCTTTGTTTCAACTTGGTTTTTCTCACATCTATGACTGAGATCGATGCTTTTGATGATGTAATTTTTTAAAACTATGCCACTGCCATAGCCATGCATAGGGTTAGCAGAATCAAAAACAAAATCTTACTACGTCTTAATGAGTTTATTGACTCGCAAATTTCAATCAAGAATTTTGTAGGTCAAAACTAATATTAAGATGTATTAAAACATTACCTATTACAATTTCGATATCGGATACATAATCCGTTATCTTTTTGGGATTACAGATCGCGTTTATTTAACACATTCAATATTTTTATATCTCGTTTTATTTAAGATTTGATTTCGATTACAACTAAATTAAATCTATGTATGTGTAGGTATATTTTGTTCTTTGTAAACGTACTCGTTTTAAAGTATATACGTTTAAATATAATTACAAATACAAACAAAATACAAAAAAGTTTATTTCTTATTAAACATGTAACAGGTTGCTTATGTTAATTATTCTAATAACTTTGGTACATAGGTATGTTCAGTTAAAAACAAATAGATACTAGTGACGCCTGCACTAGGAAAGACCTGTATCGCAGGGTCACACTAAAGACGCTTACTAATCTAATGTATGGTGCGGAGATATCATGTTTATCAGTGATAATTAGTACAATTTATTACAAATCTAAAAATAACAAAAAAGTAATGTAAAATAAGAAAGTATGGAAGTTAAAGGCAAATGCCACATAAAACAAGAAAAAGAAATAAATCAGTCGTTGTAATGTATGTATATGCACGTATATGTATGTATGTATGTGTATGTATGAATATGTATGTATGTATGTGTATGTATGTATATATATGTATGTATGTACCTAAAGGTGAAGAGAGTATCAGCTTGTACAAATGTGTATATGTTAGTGTGTGATAGTGAGTTATTCGAACCGTCATTTTTATTCAAACAAAAATTTTTAGCAAGGACTCTGTTTCGGCATAGGTAAGTGAGTGCAAGTAGGAAAATACCAAGCATTTGCATTCTCTGTAGCTTTTGTTTTGAATTTGGCAATTTTGATTGATCAAGTTGTAGATGTATGGGAATCTGAAATTAGGAAAACGCTGTGCGAAAGCAGTTTTAACTCTAGGTTCAATAGCACGAGGAAGTCTTCTTTTTTCTGAACCTTCGACTTCCTTAAGGCTGAGCTGTTTGCGATGAACGGCCAAAGTCACCTTTTGAATGTGTAGTTGACGAACGCTTAAAACTCTTGCCTCTGCAAATAGATCCGTCGTGGGATATCGATATGGAAGCTTGAGCATAACTTTGAGCACAGCTCGTTGGGCTCTCTCTATCTCCAGCATGGACGTGACGCCGGCCCCACCCCACACTGATAAGCAGTATGTTAAGATCGATTCGCACAAAGCCTTATATACCATTCGAAGTACTCGTTCATTTGCAGAGTTCCGTAGCTTTTTCATCACATGAATAAGTTTGCGAACCCTTGTACCCAGGTTTGAGATATGTTGCTTGAATGACAGTTGTTCGTCGATTACAATGCCTAAATAAAACACGCAACGTCGCTGAACGAGAGATCGTTTCGCAACTACAGCTTGCTAGGTTACAGGAGTGAATTTTGATACAGTGCGATTTATCCGGTTGTGTAGTTTTAGTTTTATAAAAACACAGATACTTTGTTTTTTCGAGGTTCAATGTTAGCAAATTTTTATCCAGCCATCGTTTTATTATTTTATTAATTAAATATATACCTAGTTATTGTTCTTCACATAACACTAGTATAATAAATTATGTTGTTTTCCGTGGGTTGATCCCATTTTACGGGATGTTTACAGTGTTTTTATACAGGAATGTTATTTATTATCGTTTGGGAAATAATCAATATCTCATAATTAATGATGATAATGTTGTGTACATCAGTATTAACTTAAATGCATGAATAATTTTTAATAATCTACTTTGCTTGTAGTGGAATGTCGCTTTGCAGAGTACGTATGGGGAAGCACCACACCTTTGCAAGTTAGTTTACCGCCAAGGAGTAATGTATCACTGTGTTCCGGTTTGAAAGGCAATGTTTTTAGTGAAGTTATAGGGCATAGAGATAAAGCGCAGTGCTGTACTAGGTAATGATTTGGACTTCCCAATAGCTGAGTGTCACTGTACTGTTGTTGTATGCATGTTGCTTACCATCAGGCATGTGTCCTGCGTCCTGCTCGTCTTATCATTCGAATATTAAAAAAAAACGTTTTTTTCAATTAATTCCTGTTTGTATGCACAAACACTAACAATAAACTGTTTAATTTCATTACTAAGTATAAAATCACCATTGTGAGTTACCGTGAAACGTTTAGAATTATATTTGCTTTGTTTTCGATGCACTTCTGTCATTGAGTAATGTGTTTTGTATATATATCTCATACGATTCGTCACAATACTTCGCTCCATATTTATTTAACTTTGTCATTACACATCGATTATTATCTTGTTTTGGATTTTTACAATTTAAATATTCAATAGCAGTTTAAATTTTTTGTATTACTAAAAGTAGAGTCCATAGGTATAGTAGAGTTAAAACATCATAAGATCTCAATAGCTAATATTTAGCAGTAAATATATTTTGTATTTGTAGTTCTGTAGTTCACTAAATGAGTTTTCAAAATTAGCACTAAATAAAATTGTAGATAGAAATCTCATTTAATTTTTCCAACATAAATTAATACAAACAAAAATAAACCTACTTAGAATGAATAAAGTAAATTTGTACAATGTGGGCTTTAGATCCAGAGTAAATAGATATCGTCTAGGTAATGGTTTTTACTTATGCCACGTTATTGCTTATATCAGCCAATTCGAAATCAAACAATAGCCTCTTTGTACAAAAAAGTACAACTTCATCGCTTAAAGAAATCTCTTCCTGGCTACGGAACCGATTTGCTAGAACTAAAAATAAATCGGACAAGGGAACTCATATGAAGTAAAGTATTTCATACGCGTACCTATATTGTATTAATCCTACTAATATTATAAATGCCAAAGTTTGTATATTTCTTATTCCATCACGTCTGAACATCTGAACGCCTAACTAAAACTGTCTTAGCATTGATATCGCTCTCTCTTTTCTTTTCGTTTGAAATGATAGAGCTAGCAATAGCAAAGCCAAAGCCAACTTAGTTAGGTGGTAGAGGGGTGGATCTGGTTAAAATTTTGAGATTACTTATCTGGAATAGCACATGGGCATTTTTTTATCAAAACAATAATTTGAGGAATGGAAGCTATGCGGACAAAACGCGGGGTGCTCTTAGATTTCTATATTCTGCTATTTCGACTTTCGACTCGTCTCTACACTGGTTTATCGCTGTTTCTGTTACCTTGCTCACATAGGCTACTTTTTAAAAGAAGACAAATAAATGGAATAAGAACTACGCGGATACTGCGAAGGACTGCTAAAGATAATAACACATAATTATAATATAGGCCTTTTAAAATTGTATTTTCTATCGAGTGCAAAAAGTAGTTAAGGTCATAAAATGCCATATAAGAAAGGTTCTATAAGGTCAAAAACAAATCGGTTGTTGAACTTAAGGCCATATTAGTGTCCAAACTAGGTCATGGGAGAATCACGCGTGATCCAATCGAATTTGTAATGAGCCTGTTGTTTGGTTAATTGGCTGATAAAGGACGTAGTCTAATAGAACATAGGTGGGTTTTAACAGTATTTTAAAACACTTAAGACAAGTCACGAAGAGCTAATAACGAGAGTTTTTTTGTCGTGATCCAAATATTGTTCAAAGATTATCTGGGACAAAAATATGTCGGATGTAAGTAAAGTCAAATTTGTTTAGAAACTTTCGCCGTTTGTAATGTCAAATGCTCTCATAGAGTTTAATTGCTTTCATTGTCTTTTAGTTAGGTTTTGTATTATTAAGGTTATGTTTGTTTTGTACATGTATCAGTCATAGCTTTAACTACATTTTTAGGGTTCCGTAAAACGTAAAAACGGAACCCTTATAGATTCGTCATGTCTGTCTGTCTGTCTGTCCGTCCGTATGTCACAGCCACTTTTTGCCGAAACTATGAGAACTACACTGTTGAAACTTGGTAAGTAGATGTATTCTGTGAACCGCATTAAGATTTTTACAAAAGTTTAAAAAAGCTTCCAAAGTGGTAAAATGTGTGTCCCCCCCCCCTCTAACTTCTAAAGTAAGAGAATGAAAAAACTAAAAAAAATATATGATGTACATTACCATGAAAACTACCAACGAAAATTAGTTTGAACTCGATCTGATGAGTAGTTTTTTTTTAGTACGTCATAAATACACTATTATTAAAACTTCGATCAAAGTTACAACGAACTACAAGAACTATGTGTACTATGTATATTATGTTACTTGCTGGAACGGAACCCTTCATGGGCGAGTCCAACTCGCACTTGGCTACTTTTTTTACAATCATATTTTCAAACCTGTATTGTTGTTTACCTATATCATGTACTATACATGTAAACATCTATACAAAGTAAAAAAGTGTAAAAGATGTAATTTTTGATAGTGTATCATGATACGCGTTTTCATACGGTGTATGAAATTTGCGGCACTTTAGAAAACTAGAAGAACTAAATTAAAACCATTGAATTAAAAGTTCCATTCCAACTTAAACTTAATATTAAATATTTATAATTATATTATATTTATAATTATAATTTCATATTTTAGCTATCAAAACTTGTATTAAGGGTACAGTTTGAAATATTTAAATTTTAACCATAGAGCGATAGTCCTTGTTGCGTATTCAGTTTATGAGTGGTACGAGTATGTTAATGTCATCCCAAGTTTGTATAAATAATCATTTTAATTTCCGTGCTATTTATGTGCTGTGCTATACTAACTCGTTATTTGTTTCATTGATCTTATTGTTTTCCTGATGTGCATTTTAAATCTAAGGCATGAACGATAAAATCCAATGAAATTCTACTGAATCGACTCAGCCAGATGCTAAATCAATAAAATCTTCTAACCCTAATAATGTTATACCCAAATAGTAAAATTTGATTGTTTAAAAGTTTGTTGCTCAATTATGTTGGAACACCTGAATGAATCTGTTTGAAATTTGGAATATCGTTACATTACCGTCTGTTTATTGCAGGAATGTTTATCTCTTGGATCATTGCATCTATTGTTTAAATTTCGCTTTTATTTATTTACTATTTTTATTATAAATTTAAGAATTTTACCTTTACACAGCTCTTTTACAGCTGAAGTTATTAATTATGTTTTTCTTGTAATTAAAATTATTTATTGTCAATTTAATACCTACTAATAAATTTGTACTTGACGAGTCTGCATATGTTACTCTGTATGCGCATGATGTTTAATTATAATGGATATTTGTGAGTGTAACTACCATTGATAATTCATGTATTCTATTCTATTTTATTATATGACAATAATTACGTTTGGGTTTTTACCCAAACGTGATTTTTCACGTGGCATTGCTAGTAATTAATATCTACGAAAGATCTTTCAGCAACTACTGTGATCGACAGATGCCGAAACGAGAACAATTAAAGACCGATTTTTAACAATTAAGGCATTTAACTAGTATCACGTGCAACCGCACGAGTTTTTTAACCGTCTGAGCTAAATTATCTCAGCGAAAGTATTGAATTAAGAAAATATAATCGATGCGATGCAAGAAATACAAGAACAATCTGTTGCAAACGCCTGACTTACTTTTTAAGATCTTGGCGTTACGCGGTGAAAACATAAAGACAGCGATGGTCCATCTGTTAGCATTTACAATTGTTGTCAAGAACAATGCTAATAATAATATAATGAATAATAATAACGTTGCTAATTTAATTTTACGTTTTTAATCTATGAGTCACTAACACTGGTCTAGACAAACGCTAATTCCGAGTCTGCAGTGAAAGGCACTTTATCAGACGCTTTCTTTAGCGGACAAACCGAGTCTAGTAGATTACAACACGTTTAAAATATATCAAAACAGACATTAAGTTCTCCATGCCTTCGCCATTCAATCAAAATAAAATGTTAATGTAAACTGACAAACTATGACACGTTCCAATTCCCGGGTTACGAAATTATGATTTAACCTCAATTTTAGTTAAAAAAATATCTCAATATGCAACTATGGTCGACGACTCTACTTCTAGAAGTGGACTTTAATTTTTCATGAATTATTATATACATTTAATGAGTAACTGAAACTGAAAACAACGAAGCAGTTTCAAAATAGTTGTATCTAGTATTCAGATTTAACAACTAATTAACTTTATTTTTTTTGGAAGTATTTTTGATTTACGCCCTAATTTTGTTTTAGATGGACTTCCAATTTAGACAACATTTTACAAAATTATGAAGTTTTAAAATAGATATATTATAATATATAATTTTAAAACTTTTGAATTTTACAAACAAGAATCGTAATTGACATACTTAATGATGGAAGTTATGTCAACGTCTACTCGAATAAAATCTTCATTATTATCTACTTTAAGATGCAAAACTTAGACATTGTTGGAATCTCTAAGTAAAATAAATAAAATTTAAACCCACAACTCCGACTCCGTGGGCAGACTTAATACCAACTAAGACCAGTTAACAAAATACTAATATATCTTCATTTAACTCCCAAATTACTATTCCATTCGAAATGTTACACAATGTCGCCGTCGTAACAATCATTATACTTTGTCTATTTGGATAATAAATACAATTATTGTTAATAACATGTTATAACTCACTGTCATGACACACCCACTATATTTTACAGTATTATGTATTTGTGTAGTTCTGATATAATGGTCTACGCTTTTGTGTCGTAAACCCAGTTTTTTTTTGTGTCAGAACGAGTTTCACATACAACGAAAAAAAAATGCAAATCGCCGCACATTGCTAACAAGGAATGTGCGACGCCATTAGTGATTAAGAGTTAAAAACACTATTTTATATAAGATAGAGTGACGGGACGAGTGATACGTTCTCTGATGGTAAGCCTGCCTAATACGGGACAGAGCAAACTGTTATTTGAACAGGACGAGTTCAGATGGCTGTCCATCGTTACTTAGAGCATTAATGATACTATTAATACTAGCTAGTAATATTTTTTTTATAATGTAAGTGGCGGAACAATCACGACATTCACCTGATGGCGCCTGCCCGTTACAGTGCAGTGCTACGAAGCTATTTGGACATGTAGAATTCTAGCAACTGATTAACACTGTACTGCTTTAGTCTTTAGTCACCCACCCAGACATGTACGAGTATTCATCTCTCGGCCCTGTAATTTCATTGGACATATTATGTGGTATTATGTTAAAGTAGTACACTGTGTGATACTTCCTCAGACTGTCTCAAAATCACCCTACCACTACAGATACTACGCTTCTTTTGACTCGATCAGAAACACTAGAAAATACAAAACAGTTAAACTCTAAACAAAGAAACATATGTGTCAGTGTGACTAAAACTAATAATTACCTTAACAATAGGTTCTTCTCTTAAATATAACTGAAAAACATTGGAAATAAAGTTTTTTTATTTTGTCACGTTTTGTTAAATACCGAAGGCTTATTTATTTTTTAATTTTATCTTATAAATATAAGATATAAGTTATAAATATAGGTAAGTGATAACATTATTTATTATAGAAAACAAGAGTCAAATTATTAATAATAATACAAAGTCTTGATACAAAAACACGTAACAAGATAAATCATGTTACTGTCAAATAAAAACTCCCCCACTCGCCGAGTGTCGCTCAAAGGTCCCCATAATACTGGCCGCATTCCTCCGTTGAATCGCCATGGAAATCCGCTGAACCAGATACCAGCCTGCCCGGGAATCGCGCCCACTGTCACGTAAACGACGTCCGAGGTCCAGCACAAATCTTCGAGCCTCTGCACACCACGGCCCCGCAGTCTCAACGGCAAACGGTAAGAAATCATATGCCGACCCCAAACAAGAGTATTTGAGGTGCTTAGCTCTGGCAGCCGCCTCCGCTCCTCCGCCGGCACTTTGCTTGGTAGCGGCGAGATGGCAGGATGCAAACGTGCTTACACACGTTGCATCCCACACGAGACAGCGTCCTCTCTGCCATGGGATCAAAGTAAGGCCATCAGGTCGCTTGCCGTCCGAGCGCGATAGTCCAGCGGGTTCCAAGATGCTGGATATCTCTGCCGACACAAGAGCCCGCCTCAGAATGTCGTCGATAGCATGATGTCTCGGTCTGCGACCTACACGACCGACACGCATCGAGTACAACTGAGGCCGTGGTGGCCGTTACCTTCGACTTTGGCCCCACAGACGCAGCTGTGAGGTTCGCAGATGGTACAACCGAGCCGCAGAGCCACCGCTACTCTCAACGAATCGTCATCCATTAAGGTGCCCAAGTGTGGAGAGGGTAAAGCATATATATAACCATGCCCCCGATTCAGGCCTCGCTACAGCATTTAAACGGGCCAAGTCTATCCCTAAGGCATCCGCTTTCAGCTGCAACATCAGTCCCTCGCAGACCGAGTCACTCCAAGCCCTCTGAACCATTGGCTTATCCGGCGCGCCGACACCTGGGCACCGAGATGACCAAAACTGAAACGCCTCCTCGGCATACGGAATGCAAATCAAGCTACCATTACGAACTAAGAACTAACAAGCTTCTCAACTCCGTGCGACGAGGCGACGAAAGCCACAGGACCGGTCTCCAGTAGTCGACGAACCCCCAAACCCCCGAACCGAACAGGCAAACTGGCCTGACACCATTGCTGGCCATCGACCTGTACGTTAAGTATGTCCTCTAGAAGACTTCTCAACGCACCGTCGAAGCGCGACACCCCCTCAGGGCACCTCCAACATGGGGTTGCTCTGACAAAATAAGTCATCTTGGGCATCGCCAAACAACTCCTTAGAAGTACAATCGCGACATGTGCAGGAAGATGTTTCAACACCTTCAAGGAAGATGTTTCACCATCACCCGGGTTCTATCCTCCTAACAGTCAGCCACACCCTCCGGAAAAATGGGAGCACCCAAGAAACTGAAGGTACTCAGATCCATTATTCTAAGTCCTGGTATGATAGCGGCAAACCTTTTGCTGCATTCCCCCGCCGTTCTGCTGCAAGAGAAGAACTCGCACTTAGCAGAATTAATTTCCAAACCCAGCTGTTTAAGTGCCGGGAAAAGGATCTTCACGTCCCTCTCAACGGCGTCTGGGCTTCCTCCGATAGTACCGTCGTCCAAATACCAAATATTAAGAGGAGCCTGGAGCGAGGTGATTGTCTTGTGGATCGCCACACTGAAAACCAAAGGACTGAGAGGATCCCCTTGCTGTGCCCCTGCCTGAGAGATTATGCAACTATTGTTAAAAAATAAGTGATGTAGTATTTTAGTGATTGTATTCGGAATGAATAAATAGTCCAATTTAAATGTTGTTAAACTTAATTTGTATAAAATTAACATTTCGTAACATTTTGGCTCGATTTTGGTCAACGTACCGCTCGCTGTGAACTGGTTTAAAACGTATTTGGTGTATGGTAATTCGTCTGCCTTATAACGATTATTTTTGTGAATAGCCTACATTTTATATATATAGAAAATTGCAATCTTTGACGTAATGGCGTAAATATTACTCCCATAGTTTGGGTCAAGTTTTGCATAGTTAGGTTCTAGAATTTAGATGGTATAAGTAGTGTGAAAAACATCCACCAACATTTGTTTTATGTGGGTATATGAGACCTTAAACACCCACAAAATTAAAAGAGTCGTATTGTGCTTACTATTATGATAATTTTTGACTATGGAGTATATAGTTTAATCCCTGCACAAGTGAAAGGTCTCAATGAAAGCAGTATTGACCCTCAATACTGAAATAATAAGCAACGTAATGAGAAAAACATATTACACTGCGTACCTAGATGATTTTAAAAGGGTAATATTTGCAAAAGGAATATTATTATGACAAAATTAGAACTATTAAATAAGGTAAAATAATACTAGATATTAATGTAATTTTTATTAGTACTGTATGTATTTATTTTTAGAATAATTTGTATTTTCACTATGACAAAGCCTTTTTACCCGACTGAAAGAAGGGTAATGTTTTTTCGCGCGGATCTTGTATGTTATTCCCACGTATCATTCAATCCGTTACCAAGTGTTATTTTGAATTAATGCTTCGATCAATGAATTGAAAAGCAAAAAAATACAGTCGTCAAGTGGCGCGATCGCGCTAACATCAGGACGTCTACTCTGTTTCCACGAAAACGAAATTTCGAAAAACAACTCGCGACTTATCTGCTCTCGTTCTACTTCGT
The DNA here is from genome assembly GCA_963693475.1 of Ectropis crepuscularia. Taxonomy (NCBI): domain Eukaryota; kingdom Metazoa; phylum Arthropoda; class Insecta; order Lepidoptera; family Geometridae; genus Ectropis; species Ectropis crepuscularia. The sequence continues at coordinate 13,851,500 of OY856346.1, forward strand.
TTCGTCCGATACAACATTGTTTGACGTTTAAATGTTCTAAGCATACTGTAATTAGAGTAGGCTTAGAACATTTAAACGGACAAAACGACGGATCGAAGTAGAATCGGAGTTGGAAAATCGCGAGTTTATTACGAAATTACGTTTTCGTTGCATTAGAGTAGACGTCCAGGAACTACTGGGTCGATTTCAAAAATTATTTCACCGTTGGATATATACCTAGTACCTACGGGATCCACGGGTAAAGCCGGGTGGAATAGTTTCATAAATATTAATTATTAAACCCTTACGCGCTTGGTAGGGCGTTAAATTATAAAGAACTCGTTTTGAGATAGTTATTGCTGGAGGGCTTAAACATGTCATGCAAATTTACCAGATTCAAAGTGGAAGATAGCATGACATTTACATTGTATTATAACTAAATAGCCTGTTTTAAGAAAGTTTAAATGGTATTGCGAAGGAAAAATTTCCGTATTTTAAATATTTTGTATAATTTATAACTTTTAAAAAATTGTTCGAGAATTTTCTGAAGAAAATTTTTAAACATTTCCTTTGTTTTGATATTTATTGTTAGCTAGAAATTCAATATGTTTTGAGAATGAAATATTAATCAAATACATAAAGTCATATTAATCAAATGCGCAGCTCCTAACAACACCCGCGCTTCTACCGCCTAATTAAATCGGCTATCGCTTTGCTAATCCTGTCTCTATCATTTCAAGCGAAAAGAAAAGAGAGAGAATCATCAAAGCGATGACATTTTTCGTTCGGCGGTAGACACCCCGGTGGAAAGGACACAGCTCTGGCGGCATCGTTTAGCGTAATGGCGATGGCTATTGTTTGTCTAAGGATGAGTTGGAGCGGGAATCATCGCCATTCTCCATAATTAAATGGCCTAACTCTTTCACAAAATTAAAATAATTGTAAATTAACTCTAATTATGATCCGCCATTAATTTATGTTTGACCATTATCATGAACTTACTAATGAGAATCATTCTACATACGAAATCGCAATTTATCTAAATTCTCGTTATGTTAATGAAATTAATTTATTTTTGGGTAGTCGATACATATATACATTTCAATTAGTGGCGGCCCAATTGGAAATTGATGTTTACTTTTACATAGCAGGCCAAGGGTAATTAAGATCAAAATGCAAGCCATTTCTAGTAAAATAAAGCTAGAATAGTTGTTGAACTGAAAGTAAGTATTTTTTTGTTGCTTTAAGCTATTTTTAGGGTTCCGTAAAACGTAAAAACGGAACCCTTATAGATTCGTCATGTCTGTCTGTCCGTCCGTATGTCACAGCCACTTTTTGCCGAAACTATGAGAACTACACTATTGAAACTTGGTAAGTAGATGTATTCTGTGAAGCGCATTAAGATTTTTACAAAAAAATAAAAATAATAGGGTTGCCCCCCATACTCGGTTCGGTTCCCACCCTTACAATTATATGTCATTATAATGATAGTTTATTCTGTGACTGCGTGTTTCTGTGTTACATAACTATATTTGTAATTAAATAAATATTACGAGCTATATTGTCTCCTTTGTACTCAAACTTTGATTAGTTTGGAGCTGGATAGTGTTGTGTGAGAAATGTGTTATACATTTTCGTATATGTATTTAAATTTAATTCTTTAATTGTTTTTAGTGTGTGTTGTGTGTTATTCTAAATAATTGTCAAAGTGGCTGGTTTTTATCTCTAAAGACCCCAGAGGTGGTACTCCGCCTAAAACTTAAGTATATACTGGGTTCGATCCCAACCCAGTGCAAATATTTGTGTGATAAATTCAAATATTTGTACTGTGCCTGGGTGTTTTCTTTGTGTTAAAAGTATGTATTTATAAGTATTATATCAGCTGTCAGGTTTCCATATTACAAGCTTTGTTTAGTTTGGGATCAGATGGTGTAGTGTGTGAAATGTGAAATGTCCACCACCACCACCATTATGAAAAGTAGTATAAAAAGATGATCCAACTGTGTGAGGACTTTGGGAACCCTGCCGATGCGTAGCAATCTCGACGGTGTGTTTGCCTTTTCGAAATACTTTTGTTTTTTTGATCACATTATAACATAATTAAACTTTTAAGTTTTAACAAATAATGTAAATATCGAAAGCAATGGAATAAACTTCAAATCATAATTAGAGTTTACATCAGCAATACGTGCATTATAGCGCCTGTATACCTACTTGTTTTCACAAGGCAAACATAACACTGACTTTTGAACTTTACCACTTTGTCATAAGGACGAAAGGTGGTTAAATGACATTGGCTCAGTTGTAATTTATAGCTCCTATGTATCTACTAGAAGTGATCTTTATAAACTGGCTAAATTAGTGACAAGTGTTGCGTTGTTAAATAATATAAAAGCAATGACATTGTTATTAAAATGTAATTACAACTTTATTGTAACTAATAAATAGCTCCAATCTATGTACATCTATCCAAATAAATATTATTGGAGTACTTATTTTTATTGAAACAATTACGAGTATTTTTTAATTTATATAATTACTAGCTTGTATAATAAGTAATAATTACTAACTAGTTAGCTTAATAATAATTGTTGTCGGTCTCACAGTAGTTTCGTATAAGGTAATCTGTGACTGTTTAATCGTTTTAATTGAGTTTGTTACTGAAAGGTAACTGAATCTATAGGCCATATTATATTAAAATAGTTTAGTTCTTAAAATAACAACACAAGCCACATATTTTATTATGGAATCATTTGTGGAATCATTTTTGGCTATGTGATACTTACAGAATTATGTAAAAGTACGTTTTTTTTTTTAAATAAAGAGTGAAGAGACGAGCAGGACATGTGCCTGATGGTAAGCAACATGCCTGCCACATTACAGCACAGTGACACGCAGCTATTGGAACATGAAGAGTCCAAATCATTACCTAGCACTGCACTGCGCTCGTCACCCAGAGATCTAAGTTGTTATATCTCTGAGCCCTGTAATTTCTCTGGAAACATTGCCCTTCAAACGTATGGTATGGATGGGCGTTGGGGCCTGATCTCCTATGAAAGCGAGTCTAATAGAGAACAGAGGAAAGACTACGACATATTGCGGCCCGTGTCCCCTAGTAGGTACCTACTTACATCAAATAAGGAAGGTACCTCAGGCAAGGCAAGGTGATACCGGTGCGTTTCAATGGATATCCCAGTGTCGTCCTGTCGTATCTGCAAAGAATTTCCCTCCCGCCAACAAAAAAAAGGTACCTACTTGTCGTCGCACTCAACTTTATTTTATCGCACAATATTTACTGTGAGTTGGGAAAACCTCGCGGCAAAACGGCACTCCTTACAATGTCTGCAATGCAGTTAAGTATTGTGGCATTAAATAAATAAAAAACAAGATTTACAGAAAGTATCGAAGTACTTTAGGGGCAAGTTACGCAAGACTACGCGGAACGTCTAAGATATTTACTGTAATTTAAGTATATTTATATTTAGTTACAACAAAATAGACTAGGTAGCTGTCCTATACCTATAATTAAATCTAAATTAGACGCAATATAACATTATTTTAATCATAAACAAAAAACGAACTGATTCTTCCGGTTATTGTAAAAATACTAATCACGAGAGCAATAAATAGATTTAACAATAGTATTTTACGTAGAGCAACAAAAACAAACTAAAATGATGTAGGAACAAGATACCCCATCATATACATACATATTGTTATATCGGCTGCTTCCTCGTATTTATAAACTTGCTAGTAACCGTGGGAAACGAAATGAGAACCGATTATTTACATCAGAACTCATGTGAAGTACTGCACTAGAATACTGATTCAAATAACGACTCAAAAATAATAATAAACAAAAAACACAAACCAATTTGCTATTAGGATAACAACGGATGTTTGAACAATGAACTTGAAAATCTTACAAATAATATTATAAATTCTTGGATGATTTGATCTTTTTTGCTCAATCACGTCGCAAGGGCTGAACGCATCAGAGTGAAGTTGCGAATACAGATAGTTTATGGTTTGGAGTAGCACATAGACTATTTTCATAATGAAATGTTTACGGCAAGAGGAACTAGGCGGGTTAAGCTGCAGTGAGCTGGTAGTAAATCTTTTTCTGATTTTTAAGAATATAGTTTATGATTTAACAACATTTTTTGCCAGATAGGGTTGATGTTTGTAAAGGCTTTAGCACCATAAACTACATACACAAGCTGCGTCAAGTTATACAGAAAACCGAAGAGTATAACCAGCCCCTATGTTTAGCGTTTGTGGACTATGAAAAAGTCTTTGATTCGATCGAGACCTGGGCTATGCTGTAGTCGCTCCAGCGGTTCCAAATTGACCACCGGTACGTTGAAGGGTTAAGGTGTCTGTATGAAAATGCCACCATGTCAGTCCGTCTCCAAGACGAGAACTCGAAACCGATCCAACTGCAGCGAGGTGTGAGACAGGGGGATGTCATATCCCCGAAACTGTTCACCGCTGCACTGGCAGACGTCTTCAAACTTATGGACTGGAACGGACTCGGCATCAACATCAATGGCGAGTACATCACCAACCTCCGATTTGCCGATGACATTGTAGCCATGGCTGAAACCCTGGACGACTTAAGCGGGATGCTGAATGACCTCAGTAGAGCCGCCGAAAAAGTGGGTCTAAAATGAACATGGACAAGACGAAAATCATGTTGAACAACCATGTGACTCCCATTCCTTTAAAAGTAGGAAACTCTACGCTCGAAGTTGTTGACAAATACGTCTACCTAGGACAAACGGTCTAGTTGGGTAGATCCAACTTTGAGAAAGAGATCACTCGTCGAATCCAACTTGGTTGGGCAGCGTTCGGAAAGTTACGTAATATCTTCTCATCCAAACTACCGCAGTGGCTCAAGTCTTTGACCAGTGCGTGTTGCCAGTGATGACAAATGGAACAGAGACGTGATCGTTTACTATGGGTCTCATAAGAAAGCTCAAAGTTACCCAAAGGCAATGGAAAGAGTCATGCTCGGAGTTTCCCTGCGTGATGAGAGTCAGAAAGAGGAAATCCGCAGGAGAATCAAATTAACCGACACATCTCAATGAGTTGCCAAGCTTAAGTGGCAATGGGCGAGGTACATAGCCCGCGGACCTGACGGCCGTTGGGGCGGAAAGGTTCTTGAGTGGCGACCACGCACCGGGAAACGCAGCGTTGGCAGGCTTCCCACAAGATGGACCGACGATCTGGTGAAGGTTGCCGGAAATCGTTGGATGCGGGCGGCGCAAGTCCGGTCTTTGTGGAGATCTTTAGAGGAGGCCGTCGTCCAGCAGTGTACCTCCCTACGTCCTTCGGATGATATGATGATTGCCAGATCGTCCATAAATCATCCAATTTTTTTTGCCAAAAAATATATAAGCTCTCTTTAAGTACTAAAAATAGTTCTCTGCCTTTTCGCAGAAAATTGTTTGGCCGATTATCACGTGCCAATTAACGTTTTGCTGAATTTTATTTCGCCGAATAGTCATTTGCCAAACATATCACATAATTTTGTTTTATTTGCATGCGACATTAGTTTATTTTTTATCATTATATATATGTACGAAAAGGGAACTGTTATACAGACGAAACGTTATACGTCTAAAAGTTGTCTGGCCCAGTGAAGGATTTGGCAAATGATAAGTGCACTTAACGTGTTGTGTCATTATAATAATCAGCTCAACAATAATTCTACCAAATGAAACTTTGTCATACAAAAATTTGCCAATCGTTAGTTGTCAAAATGGAAAATAACCGAACCATTGGTTGGCAACTGATAATTGGCCAAATAATTTTCTGCGAAAAGGCAGGATCCCACTAAAAATATATTCGAAATTTGTAACTGCTGTTCTGATTTTGCTTACTGCTTTTTCACGTATTTCAAAAAATGCCTCAAAGGTTACGTAGGGCTACATTTTTAAGTCGAATCAGTTTATTTTTTTTATGCTGCGGCCCCACTTATGAGGCGAATATTCGTAACGTGTTGGCGCAACAAAAACATCGTATTTTGACTAAGACGATGTTGGTGTCTACATTAGCAGGCGAAGATTCATGTCAAATTGGTGCGATGTATTGTGATTTGATTATTTACTTGTCTAGATAGACCGCTCCGCGTAGAAACATCAGAAATATAAGTTAAGTTAAGATAAGTTCGTCCTGTCGGTTTAATTGTCGCAACAATGACGTCGCGCGGTTTTGTGACATTTGAATATTTGCGCTATAAAAGTCTGCATAAATTACCAAGGACGATTGAAAACAACTAAAAATATTAGCTGATATCGGTAAGTAACCTTTACATTACCATTTAGTTAAAGAAGTAAATGATAGATTTTTAATACATATAACTTTGTCTCAAGACGGCGTCGTTTGCCGCTAAATTTACAGTTCTTGAATTTAATTTTCCGTTAGTGTACTGTTAATTTTTAACGAGAACGAGAGAGCTACTCCGCGAGATCCTGAATACGTGCGAGCGTCGGGAGCAGGTCGCCGTCATCTTCTCCAACTTGTCCAAAGTGTAACTGATTCGCATGATCTTATCCCACATTGTCCTTTTTTATCGGAATGCTCGTAGCTCAGTAAAGCGACATCGTTTCATGGTTGATGTTCCAAAGACACGAACGAAGAGATTTGACTCTGCTTTTGTGACAAGAACGTCTACACTGTGGAATACGTTGCCTGAGTGGTACAGTGGGTGTTGCGCAGGGTCTAACGTCTTGTTGAAGTGAAAACTTCTTTAGGCGCGCCTAGACAGATATTTCGTAGGCTATGAATTGGATTCTAGCGTCACGCTCGGATATGACAAGAAATCTTTGGGTAAACTCGGGACCATGGCTATTGGCCATGAATTAAATTAAAACTAATTATGGGTCTCTCTAAATCGAAATATATTTTACCCACTTTTACTTTTGAATTCCTTTTGTCGCAATTACAGCGTAACGCGTCATCTAGACAAGTCAATAATCAAAGGCATTGTGCCGAATAGGGTTGTTCAGATTGTTGTGCGTCGAGACGTAGGCAGTAATTTAAAAATGAAGGAAATAGTGGCTTTGTATCATATGTCAGTAAACTGTCATTTATTAAAATTGTACGAGTATCATTTACGAAATAATATGAAAAAGAGAAGAACGAGGAGATGGTGGATGACTACTATTCATAGAAACCGAACGATGTAAGTATTCTGGAAAGTAATCTCTTCTTACCGCAGGCGCAAGAAGATAGCCGTGAGCCGTGAGTGTATAATAATTGTTGACGATTGGCTGGAACATTTTATTTTTCTATTTTTAATTGTATTTTATATTCTATTTTTCCTGTGACTTCAGTTGTTGCTTTAGTTACCTTGGTTAAGGAGCGTTTTGGTTTAATTTTGTAAATGTTTTAAATAATTTTAATATTTTTACTATCATTGTGCGCCTCTCTCATTTCCTATATTCACCAGCTAGTTACAGTCCACCGCTCCCCAATAATTATAACTTCACTTTGTTTTTCTCATGTACAGCACAGGAATGGAAAGTATGTATGTTATCTTACTTAGCCGCAGAGAGTGGCATGGAATTTCCTGGATTGTTACGTATGTCAACATATGGCTTTGAAAAACACGCTTTTAGCACGCACTAAAAATTACAAAAGCATTTCAAATAGCCTGTCCACCATCTTGGACGTCCGCCATATTGAATTTAAGTCACGTGACTGTTTTTTTCGTATTTCTGACAGCAAACCCTTTCATTTGATACCCATATCATGCGGGTGGATTTCAAATAGCCAGTCCGCCATCTTGGGGAGGGCACCATATTGGATTTGTAATGACGGTTCCTTTTTAAGTCATGTATTGTCATCAGAATTCAGAACGTGTGTAAAATTTAATCCTAATCAAAGACCGGGAAGTGGGTCAAATTAAGATTCCAAGATTTTCTTACATACATACTCGTAGTTAGTTACCTACAAGTGAAACTAACAAAAGCGTGTTAAAAAAGATACGATCAGAAAAGCTAGTAAAGCTTTCCAATACTTAAGTCTTAAACATTCCTTTTGTGACGTTTGAAATTGATTGTATGAATTGTATAATTTATGGGGAACCTTACCTGAAATAAATGAATTTTGATTTTGAATTGACGTAGGTCAAGCGAATATTGCCGCGACAAATCCCTATGATTCGCGCCAGTTTACCAAGAGCTCTCCGATGCTTCATCGTCTTGTTGCGCATACATTGCGATAACACGATGTACCCGGCCACACTAATCGCGCCAACACGAATATTCGCCGTAGGACGCATATGAGTCCGCACCATTACAATTGTGTCATCTAACAAATTCAAAGCGACAGGATTATGCTCAACTCAAATTTTGTGATAAGTTACTATTGCATACCATATTTAGTGTCTGGGTGTTTCTATGTATAATAAGTATGTATTTAAAACTATATAAGTATTATATCAGCTATTTGGCCGCCATCACACAAGCTTTGCTTAGTTTGGGGTCAGATGGTGTTGTGTGTGTGCATTGTCCACCAATATTTTATTAAAATACGATTTTTTTGTCCTAAAATCACCAAACCGTAATCTCGCCCGACGTTAAGCAATGATGCGGTCCCCGAGAGGAATACATAACTAATTACTGCAATTTAAAGTATGACAAAACGAATTAGGTACCTCAGTATTTTATACGAATATTACGAATCGTTCTCAAGAGTACAATCATAAATTGTAATGGTCCGAAAGAAATATACGAATCAAAACAAAATGAACTATTGTAATACTAGTATTTCCAATTACCTGTATCACTGTGGCCGATGAACCTTTATGTAATAGCTCTCAAGGTATAAAAGAACTCAGCTTGAGAATATATCGATCAATTGGATGATGTCACCGATGATGAGCGACCGATTGCGTCAAACTATACAATAGCTGTGAAAGTGCTACGTTAGAAAGTGCAAGTCTTGTCTCACGTACATATTATATCAGAGTATTTACATAACAATCACGGTTTTGTGGGTAACTGGAACGATATCATGGTATATAACAGAGTTGCAATGGTTATAAAGGTCAGTCGGATAATGATGACATGGAAATCACATAAAATAGAAAAAGGTAAGGTAGATAAAGTTTGCGTTCTCGTTGTTTTTATTTGCTGCACCCTGCGGTGTACACCAGTAAGTTTAAATATCACTAACTTTAACGAGACAAAAAGTAGCCTCACACAAATGTTCGTCTTTTTAGGTAGGTGATATTGATAAAAAATCTTTTTTTTTATAGAGTAACGAGACGAATAGAACAAGTGCCTGATGATGGTAAGCAACATGCCTGCCACATAACAGCACAGTGACACGCAGCTATAAGAACATGAGGTCCAAATCATATCTAAGATATATCTCTAAGCCCTGTAATTTCTCTGGAAACATTGCCCTTCAAACCGGAACACAGTAATGCTGGCACATTAATGTTTACCTATTTAGGGAACTTGTTCCTATCTATCCTATCTATGTTGATGTTTTGAGGATGACAGTGATGCTACACCTACAATATTTACATTTTCTATCTTGGTATTTAATATGTATGTAGGTATACGACGGGATTAGTCTCAATTTTGAATCTTGTCAACAGAGTGGGATCCAACAATAGTTTTAATATCTATTAAGTTATTTTTGTCATTGTCATATTTCTGTAAAGCTAAGTAATAGACTTTGAAGCTTTGAAAATGTATGCTTTTTCTTTTGTTTTTATTTTTTATTAATTGACGTGTAAATTGTAAATTTATCAATAAAGAACTTTGACTTAAGGCCTGTTTTCATTTTGATTAGATCGAGTGCGAGTGAGTAGTGCAGGTGTTGAGTGATTAGTAGGAAACACGTGTGGACACCGATTGATTATTGCGAGTTCAAAGTAAAAAGTCGCGATTACTCACTCGCACTCGCACTTATCTAAATGCAACCCGGCCCTTAGACTTAGAAAGACGAGAAAATCACAAAGATTTCTGGTACTGTTTAGGTACGGTAACTGTTTATGGTAAGTATAGGGGATGCTTTCAGGTATACATCGAGTATTCTTCATGTATGCTTTTAAGTCTAGGTTAGTATGCACCTGTATCTTCAGTGCTAGCCCAAAATTCTGAAGAGAGTAGAGGCCAACTGACATAGTAATACCTAACTGAAATCATTATTTTGCTTGAATCATGAATATCTGGCATCGGCATAGCAAAAACAGCCCATTAAATGTTCCCGCTGCTGGGACTCGGGGCCTTCTCTCGCAAGGAGAGAGTCAAGGTCATAATCCACCACGCTGGCGCTGGCCCAGTGCGGGTTGGTGGATGACACATGACTTAGAATAAATCTAGGTACATGTCGGTTTCCTCACCATGTTTTCCTTCACCGTTTTAAGTTGGTATAGGCTATTTATTTAACATTACGCTACTATCAACAGGAGCGGAGTATGAATGAAAAATGTAACAAAAACGGGAAAAAATAGAATTGCTTTTTGAGAGCTTTCGTTGCGTGACAGCATGTGTCTATCTTTTAAAAGGTTGCGTCATTAGAATCTAAGGTACCTAACCAAATTTGTTCTAGATTGTAATTGGTACGGCCAATTTTCGATAGATGGCGTAGCAACACGCCCACGATTCAGCTAGACATTGTAAAGAGTTCGAAAAGGGAATGAATTACAAATAAATCACTTTGACATATAAAGTTCCTTAAAATGTCAAATCCAATGTAATATAATTATATAAGTCTATGGTTAAATCCCTATTATTAGGCAAGTTATGGGTTACACCGCGGGCCATAACTTGTTTTGTAAACTATTTTAAAATGGTTACCTATTTAACGCAGGTTAAAAAGGTAAATACGAATAACATAAAAGCGATACAAACGTTAACATCAGATAATTAAAAACATGAACAAAACTGAATGAATAACATGAAATGATGAAAAAAAAATTGCCAACTCTACAAAGGTATTTGATAAACATCATAAACATTGCTACTACGGTATTGTGGTTAACTAGATCAATGATATGGTTTCATACAAACGGTTCACATAATACAGTTATTAAAATGTACGAACATTTAAAGCAGCGATTAAAATATAATGTTTTGTGTGTAATTTGATATATTTTATGTTACAGAGCGATGTCTTATATATAAAATTCTCGTGTCACAATGTTAGTTACCTCACTCCTCCGAAATGGCTTTACTGATTTTTACCAAATTTTATATGCATATTCAGTAGGTCTGAGAATCTGCAACTATAAATTTTTCATACCCCTAAGTGTTGTTCACCCCTAAAAAATATTTTATTTTTTTTGTTTTTATTTTTTTATAATGTGGCATTAACTAATACATACGACCCTAAATTTTTACCCTTTTATCACCAACCCCTATTTTTAATAGCAATTTTAGCAATTTAATCATTTTTCATCCCGCTCACAGTGCTAAGGAGCAATTTCAGCCAAAATACCTACTTAGCAAGGCTCCGCGCTCTTCACCCAGATTTTTTTGTAACGACTAGAGCCTTTATTAACAAAACTAAACTATAATGAGATATACACTACATGCATAACTATTTATACTGTACACATCTAAATTTTATCCGTAAATAGTTGGTAAGTTGATATAGGCATAAGCATAGAATTATAGAAGACAGTGAGATAACAGAGAGCGTAGTAATTAGCATTGTAATCTTAATGAGATGTATGTTTAGTTGGTTAATTAACAGTTTAGTGTTGACGAGGACGATGAATCTCTTTGAAAGAAAAAGTTACGTCATATGAGAATCAACAGTAAGATAATTGTTAGTATTATTTGCTAACTCTTCCTGCGCTTTACGTATTACGTATGCATCCTGGCATCTAAACAGCTAAAAGTGTTTCTTTATAATTTTTTTATGGTTTAATAGACCTTTAACTCGGTACAAAGGCACGTAATCCCACTACGGGATTTTTTTGGTTTGAAATCTATTCCACAAACAGTCTATATTCATCGATATAAACGAATCGATGTACCCTGAGCACCTTGAAATTGGTAATAAACTGCGTCTCTGTGTGTATCGTAAGTGGTTCACAAACAACCAATCTACTTGACCTCTACAATCGCTAGCGGCGAGATATGCTGTGGCTCTACTTATTTTGGTTGTTGACAACGAATAGCGATAGGTAAAAATGTCCGGCGTCCACGGCTTCCTGCAACCGACTGGAACGAAAAGAGTGAGCTGAATCTTCTTAACGATGACATGATTCCGTGCGTCCTGAAGTTTGAGGAGGGCACATCTTTGTACTGAGATCGTTGTCTTTAACGATGATTTCCGTTTCTTCTAAAATTTAACGATAATGTGCATAATTAAGTTATAAATAATGACAGAACGATCAAGACACATATTTTAATACATTTAACGAAACAAGAAGCAGCAAACCTGATAAATGGGAATTTTATACCTCTCTTGTCCCTATGACCATTCCGGAACATTCCATTTTGCGCCCGGATGACGAAACCAGTGATATTAACGAAAAGTGACAAACCTGCTAAATGGGCATTTTCACGAAAATGTATATCCCTCTTGTCTCTTTGGTCATTCCGGAACATTCCATTTTGTAACCGGATTTTAATACCAAATTTGTTTTACAGTAGTAACATTTGCTTTACAGTAGTAACACACACATATTCGATACAAATGTTACTACTTCGATACAAATAAAAGTACTACAGTGCCACACTGGTATGTAAAGATGAAGAATACAAATTACTGCCTAGCATTGCATTGTGTTCCTTACTCGGAAATATCTCCTCTTTGCGCTGTTGTTATTTCTCTGGAACCATTGCCTTAAAACCGAAACACTAATATTTTTATTTTGCTGCTGGGCAGTAGTATAACGGGCAAGAATGTAGTACTTTTCAGTACGTTGTAGTACTTTCCAGTACTTTGTAGTACTTTCCAGTATTTTATATGTAGTAGGTACTTGACAAAACTGATTCTGCAAAGAGTCCTACCACTACAAAAACAGCAATGTGCGCACACAGAAAATCTCCATACCCCACCGGTTTGAGTATTGAAACCATCATCAAACCTGTTATTCATTAAAACATTTGATAAAAAATACATGGTATCAATATAGAAACTGATTACATACAGTCTCTCAGTCACAACGACTACTGGTTTTTGCTGATCAACAGGTAAAAAAAAAACTTCTCGAATACTTGGGCCTAAAAATTTCTATTACAATAATATGTTATAGAATTTTTTCGTTTCTCATAGTTACTGAGAGGTACAGTTGATTGATTCTGTAAAAGTAAACCAGGGGGTCTACCGCCTAACGAAAACGCTTTGAAGCTTTGATATTGCTGTCTCTTTTCTTCTCGCTTAAAATGAAAGAGACGGCAATATCAAAGCGTCAAAGCGTTTTCGTTAGGCGGTAGACCCCCCGAACCGAGTTTCTCAAGAATTTGCTCCTGATAGAATTTGATCCCAGCACTTGTAACGACTCTTCGCATTCGTATATAAATTTTACAATTTACAAGTCCAAATTCACTATGAATAATTTATTTCCATTTCAGAACACATTAAATAGAATCATCGATTTATGTTCAACTGTATGTGCTACTATACATTATAAGTAATGCTTCTCTAATAATGTAGTTATACATTCGTTTCAAACGAGATCAAATCGTACTAAAAAAGAGGAGGGATACCTACGAGTAATCTTATCCTACTAATATTATAAATATCAATGTGTGAGTGTTTTGGATTTTTTTATGTTTGGATTTTTGTTGCTCAATCACGTCGTAACGTATGAACAAATCGGGCTGAAATTTGGAATACAGTTAGATTGTATGATTGTTGTCACTACTTTTTACTTTTATCCCCGGGAAAATAACTGGAACGGGAACTAGGCGGGTAAACCCGCGAGGCACTGCTAGCTAGTATAAGGGAGTAAGGGTAACAAAATCAGCCCTACGAAATTAAGAATAGCCCTTAATGATAGATAGATACACTATATTGATAGATAGATAGATAGATAGATACTCTTTATTGTACACACCAAAAGAAAACAGATATACAGACAAAGAAAAACAATAATAGCTAGTGCCACAACAGGCGGCCTTATTGCTGAAAGCGATTTCTTCCAGGCAACCTTTGGGTGGAAATGGTTTTTGAAAATTTTAATAAATGGGGTGTGCCATTCTAGACTACATCAGTGAATGTAGATATATACGTTAACACTAGAATAAAAAATAATAAACATACGTACTAATAACAATACATGCTAATACTTACATACTTCTATGATATACTAATATATATACACTGTATATATAATTACTTATGATACTCACTAAAGACAAATATATAAGGATTAAAAAAAAAAACAAAAAAATAGATGGTAAATAATGACATACTATAGGCAAAACAGGAAACTAATTGTAATAATGACATTCTTATGATTGCTGTTTCGATAGAAAATGTTCTTTGACGTGACCTTTAAAAGACTCCAATGAGGGAGATTTTCTAATAGAAATAGGTAATTCATTCCACAATTGAGCTGCTTGAAAGGCAAAAGACTTACCGTAGTATGATTCTGAACGTGCTAATGGGATCATCAGAGTAAGATTAGTTTTTGATCTTAATGTGCGAGAATGACAATCTTGACAAAAAGTAAAGCGTTCTTTAAGATAGAGTGGAGTTTTAGGGTTAAATAGACACACCAAAATAAAAAAAACACCGAAAAAATAACGATCAATCTTAAAACTGGGGCGACAAGTTCGCGACGTTATCGCTAAAAGCGATCTCTTCCAGGGAACCTAAGAATGGATAATAATGTATGTCAGAAAAATGGTCCTAGATCCAATGATAGCAGACACGAGCTCTTTGTCAAACTACGGAGAGTAATGTTTGTTTTTACAGAATAGGACGGCAGGTGAGCATAACCAGAATGTTTGTCATGCTTTGTTGATTTGAGCAATTGTTCGACACACACGTATGTAGGCCAGACAGCTTCTCCCTTATTTCATAGTGATATTTTTACTAAACTGCACTCAAAAAGTACTGAAAAAGAAACAAAATCTTTGTTCTTTTCGTTCGATTGAGAAAATTTCCAAAGCGTCAATTTTTTTTTAGAAAATTAGAAGCCACTAATACTACAAAATAAAAATAATAACGTTGAGTAAACAAACCATTACAGGTAATATTAATAATCAACAATTAAGGAAATTAGGTAGGCATTCCGATTTAATTAATACCTACTAATAAAGTGTTTCCACGGTTACACGTGAGAAGGTAAATTTACGTCAATTACTGAAATGGTTAACCTTTTATTTAAAGATTCGACATTAAAGTAGTGATTGTGATTTATGTTGTGGTGAGTTTTTCTGCTTCATTGTCGTCTAAAACGTATTTACCAGTTTAAATGTGTTGTTATATTTATATTTTCATCAGTCGATTGTTTTAATTTTTTTTTTTTTTTTTTTTTTTTTTTTTTTATATCATAGATTGACGAGACGAGCAGTTCATGTGCCTGATGGTAAGCAACATGCCTGCCACATAACAGCACAGTAACACGCAGCTATTGGAACATGATAGTCCAAATCATTACCTAGCACTGCACTGCGCTCGTCACCCAGAGATCTAAGATATTATGTCTCTAAGCCCTGTAATTTCTCTGGAATCATTGCCCTTCAAACCGGAACACAGTAATGTTTGCACATTACTACATTTTTTATCCCTGTTTTACATTTCTACATTTTGCATCTCTTCGCTATTTTAAATAACCGTGTTTTTTTCAAATTCCACACTGTGAAAATAATTTAGCATAAATCGCATTTAAAATGCAATGTATATTGCAATCTCAGCTAAACAGTAATTTTCTTTACTAAAAGCATAATAATGTTGTCTGAGTAACGTATGTATGTTTGTTAATTTTTTTGCTCGTGTGTATCTCGTAGAAAAACTTTACAATAGAATTACGTAACGCCTATCTGTTCGGTACGACGCGACGTCGATAGCAATTGGTAATTTTGGCACGGTATTCAACTTATGAATATATTTTGTTTTAAAATCTATGCTTTAAAGTATCTGTAAGTCCAGGGCCGGATTTAGAGGTATGGAGGCCCCGAGGCGGTGCTTCGTTGGGGATGTTGAAATACACCCCCAATATATTTTAATTTTTCCCCCGAAGTTCTGTTGTGGAGGCCCCCCCGTTTGTGGAGGCCCTGGAGGGGCATATTACGTTTGCCCTCCCCTAAATCCGGCCCTGCGTAAGTCATACAAATTTAAAGCTATAGCCTACGTTGTAGGTATATAGCTATTTTCACTTGATCAATATTTTAAATGCATTACTCTCTCCATACATATTTTAGATGCCAGACCATTATTACACATTAGTTATACATAACTTGCACAAATATAGTTCATTTTACAGAAAACACCAAGTTTTATTACAATCACCAGATACTATATGATCAAACCAACTGAAGTGAGTGAACAAGAAAACTAAGTGAAGTTCGATTGTTATAATGGACCATTTCTTTCGACATGTGATTTTATATGTTCGGATGAAATGACGAAATATTATTACAATGTGTGCAAGCACTATTATTACTATTTATCTAAATCATAATTAAAACGAACAAATCAAAACAATCAACAAGCCTATAATATCACTAAGAGAGTTGAAGAATTGTGAAACAATCTATCATCAATATTATTATAAATACAACGTAGTCATAGCATTTACCTATAAGGTAATATTAGTATGAACTAATTATGAATGTCAGTGTTAAAGGATTTATTCCCATAAATGGTTTGAAAACTAAAAACAAGTTCAATATAATAAAATCAAATTTAATATAGATACAAAAAAAATATACAACCGACTTGAGCTCTTCCTCCTATTTTGTAATCGGTTAAATTGGAAAACAATAGGTACAAATTGTTTATTTTGATGGGTAAAATTACCCCTAAAATAATATTGCATTTTTGGTGCCGCCTCAAATAAATTCTATCGTAAATATGCATATAGTTGAAAAAGAAGTATGACATCAGTATAGATAACATCAAACGCTGTTTAATCTGTAAAGAAATATTTGTACTTTCATTGTAAGACGTGAAGTCTTTTGTTTAATAACATGCCATTACACCGTACATACGAAGATTACACCGTAGGCGCAGCTAGCACTACTAAAATCCAACTAATATTATAAATGTCAATGTATGGATTGATGATTGTTGCTCAATCACGTCGGAACTTCTGAACGGATCTATCTGGTTGAAATTTGGAATACAATCAGATTATAGTCTGGAATAACACATAGGCTATTTTTTATTCCAGGTAAACTACGGGGACTATATGGGTAATAACGCAAAGCGCTACAAGTGCATTTATAAATCATTTATTGATCGTTTTAAGTCAGTCGATAATAATTTTGCACTTGACCGTCATGTCACCTGATGTTAGTTAGCAATGAAGTGGTGTACGATGAAGCGTGCTTGCCTAAAATCGGGTTATTTTGATGAGGTTTGATGCCGAGAGGTGAAATAAATTCACATCGTACTGTGAAAATTATAATTAAATTTTTCTAAGGCCCAATCATTTACATGGATGTTGTAATATTTAATTTTGAATAGATTCCGTCTTTTATTGCCTGTAATGGCGAAGATAATGAATAAAGGTACTTACATAATTAGAACTTTTAAATGATACAAGAATCAAGTGAATGATCTGAAGCATAATATTGTTCAATACAGTGTTTAATTAAATAAATAAAAATAAACATTGATAGACAATTCACACACAACACCATCTGACTCCAAACTAAGCAAAGCTTGTGCCATCATACAAGCCCAGATAACTGATATAATACTTACCTATATAGTGTTAAATACATACTTATTATACATAGAAACACCCGGAATTGTGTAATGTTTTTAAATAGATTTTAAAAACATAGGTTATGTAGCCGGCAATCAATCTCTGTTTCGCATGCCTTCACTTCCTCGCAGTTTTATCTCTGTCTTATCTCGATAAAAAACCAAAATAACTTGTGAATCTCATAAACATGTGTTCATGAATGTCAATGTTGAAAATAGATTTTATAATAGAATTTATTTAAGGGCGTACCCCGAGCAAATGACCTTGAGTATTTCTTACCTTATCGCACACCGCAAGAAAGAGCAAGAGAGAAACAGTAGGATTTGTCGCTGTTTTACGCTCAAATTTTAGAATAAACTCTTTATAAAATCTGATTTTGGTCTTTTGAAAAAAATAAAACTACCAAAATGTTCGTAATGGAATTGTCTATCCGTTAGTGTAAGTGCAAAATCAAAATAATGAACGATTTTCGAGGAGATGCATGATAACTACAATTATTACATTTTTTCATGGTTTCGTTGTGAGGCGATTAGTTAAACAATAAGTTCATTAACAAAAAAATAAAACTACCATTTTGAAGCCAATAAGTTGTAGAAATTTAATGTATTTTTTACCAGTTGATATTTGTTTTGGCTAATGAGTAGATAGCTCTTAAAACTGGACAAAAAACTCGTTTTGCTGGGGGAATCACCTTAATAGGACATAGGTACAAAATAAAAATTAAATACATAATATCAGCAGACATTTTCACGCAACCCAATTTATACCTAATTCTCTCAATTATAATATTGCAAGAAAAACGTAATTATACAACAAAAGTATCGACCTATTGATCGTTTTGAGTATAAAGTTACATCAAAACTGGAAATGCAAGAAATGGAAGCACGATTTGATGCGTTTTGGACGATTACATCATCAGGCTCCGCTTTTAAGTTCCGCTGATTTTAATGCAAATACGTGTATTTAAGTTCATTGCTTTGGAATTCCTCGCTTCTCGCTGCCTGTTGTATCACTTACGCAGATATTATAAAATTTATACGTAAATCACAAATAGTGTTTTTTAAATTAAGATTTACCAGTATCAATTATTTTGTAGATAGGGAAACTGTTCGTTTTCTAGTCCACCTGTTGCAGTTTTCTACTGATTCATGAGAGAAACAGCTCTACAACTACTAAAGCATCGTGCACCTGATTCAAATTGGTTAGTAATCATCTAGTACTTTGCCAACAGGTCCGTACTAGGCACTCGACAACCAACAAGGGGACAACTCTATCAGCAATCGACTTTATATCGAATGTCAAGTCAATTCTAGCGTTGTCTGAAACTATTTCACAAGTTATTTGTTAAGGCCGATTTACATCAGACGAGCGAATGCTCCTTCTATCCCCACTGTATCAAATTCTTTTGGGGTAAACAAACGTAGAACATTCTTTCGTTGTTTTGTTTGCGTTCGCAAAGATTCTATGGAATATTTAATATGGAAAACGCTAAGAACGATCTTTCGTTTACACTAAAAGATCGAGAAAGAATGCTCTTGTTCCAGCTCTAGCTCTATGTTCGTTCAGTTTAAATCGGCCTTTATGGAATTTCAAAAGTTTATGTAGGTACTAACTATCTGTGAACAGTAATGTGCAAACAATATTATGCTATGACATAAATCATCTTATACCTCCAGGTGACTATCGCAGTGCAGTGCTATGCAATGATTTGAACTCTTCATGTTCAAATACCTGCACAGTATTGCGCTGTTATGACTAAACATATTACACGCCATCAGGTGCTCGTATTATTTATCACGTCACTTCACGACATTAAAAATGAACTATCTAAAACGTTCAGTTTGTAGAGGTAGGACTCTTTGCAGAGTCCGCCTGGGGAAGTACCACACTTTTTCCAGTTATTCTACCGCCAAGCAGTAATGGGCGAACATTACTGTGTTCCGATTTGAAGGGCAATGTATCCAGTGAAATTACAGGGCATAGAGATAAAACATCTTATATATCTGGGTGACGCGCGCAGTGCAGTGCTACATGTAATGATTTGGACTCTTCATGTTCCAATAGCTGCGTGTCACTGTGCTGTTATTTGGCAGGCACGTTGCTTACCATCAGACACATGTCCTACTAGTCTCGTCAATCTATACAATAAAAAAATAATTAAGCTGAACGTTTTTAACAATGGACCAGTAAAATTTCCTCTCCTCGTTGTAAGACCTCTTGAGCATAATATAAGTTTTCACCCTCTCGGTATAAATGTATTTTAACTAAAGTAGCTGGTAAGTATTTATATTCCAGACCATTAAGTTCTGTTAAAAACATCTTTGTTTATGTTTTATCATCAGCTTTGCTGACACAATTTCGAATTGCGGTTAGTGGTGCGGATAAAGTTAAAATAACACAAATTTTCAAGAGAAATAATGAGCGGTAAATATTTTCGCATAGAAGTGACTACGGGTTGTAACTATTGACCTTTCGCTAAACACGTCTTTGCATACTTATGTCGAACTTTCAAACATAGCTATTATTACGTGAATGCCAAAGGAAAGGACAATAATTAATAGATATCGTTGGCATCCGTTACGTAGTTGTGTCCCGAAATTTGTAACCTCAAGTCAGAACCAGAACAATTTTAAGATTAAGTTTTGCATAAAATTCGTTGGGTAAAATCATACTAATATAATAAAAGCCAAACTTTCAACGCTTGTTGCTCAATCACGTGATAATATTTGGACGTAGTAGTGTTGTATTATGTTGAGATATTCATATTCCTGTTATCGAATATATCGCTTTGATAATAATAGGCTGTCGTAGCCATTACTGGGTAATCCCACTAATAATATAAATGTCAAAGTATGGATGTTTGGATATTTGGATGTTTGTATGTTTGTTGCTCAATCACGCCGTAACGTATGAACGGATCGGGGTGAAATTTGGAAGATTAGAAGGAAAGGAATACAGTTAGATTATTGTCTGGAAGAACACATATTTTTATCCCGGGGAAATAACGGGAACGACGGGAACGGGAACTACGCGGGTAAAACCGTGGGGTACTGCTAGTAGTCAAATAATCGTCACCGTTTATATTCCTGGATACACAATATTCAGCCGTTATTGGAATAATACCTAATAGAATATTATAAGGTGCACATTTGAATAATAGCTTACAATTTAAATATAATTTCTAGGGATGGGCCGAATGTGGTTTGAACCGAATACGAACTTCGGCCGAACATTCGGTAAAAATGAAAAATTCGACCGAAGTTCGGCCGAACTTCGGTTCAATTTCGCCGCAAATTTTTACTAAGTTAAGTACCTACCTATGCAAAGATTTCTAAAACTCATTATTGAGATCTTCCAGTTTCATTGTGTGTTCTGACTAGGTAAAAGATATTTTTAATGGTTGGTTATTAATGTTATTATTATTGTTTAGAAAAGTAGTTTAATTTTTGTTTTTTCAAATCAAATCAAATCAAATTTATTTCAACCAAAATAACAAAGAATTATAGGAAGTACAGAAACATCTTGGTAGCGGTTTTCTAACTTTTCTAAACAATAATAATAACATTAATAACCAACCATTAAAAATATCTATTTTTGATTAAGAAAGAAAAATTTCTAAGGCTGGTTTGGTTAGTAAGAAGAGCGGTTTAATTTTGTGTTTTGTTTGATTAAGTAACCAAAGATTTTTGAGACTGGTAGTTAAAAATACCAATTTAAGTTTTTTGTTTATCACGTATGATTACTTTTTCTAATTCAAATAAATGACTATGAGTATATTAGACTTATTTTATTTCACTGTTACTACAGATAAGTTTTTTCATTAATTTCTATTATGATAGTGCAAGTATATTTAGTGCAGAATGTTCGGCATTTTAACCGAAATTCGGCCGAATGACGAAGTTCGGTTCAAGCTGCCGAAGTTCTGTTAAACCGAATGTAAAAGGAATTTCGGCCCATCCCTAATAATTTCATCATGTCGCGATTAAATTTGCCTTTAACTACCTTTGCCTTTAATACTGTGACAGGCTTAGGACTGTCAACGAAATCGGTTATTTATCCTGTTATTTGACTATTACTGAATAATATGTCATAATACCTAATATGACATTTCACTCTTGTACCTATTACGTGTACCTATTATGAATATATTAGTCACACCACTAGTTGGACGGATCAGGTTGAAATTTGGAACATAGATAGTTTATAGTCTGGAATATCACATATGGTACTGGAACTTAATGGCAGGAATAGGAATTCAAGGGTAAAACCGCGAACCGCTGCTAGTATACACTGCGTGATAACTATTGTCCTTCATTTGGCTCTTGTGATTTGACAAAGAACCCATCAGTATTAGAATAAATGAGTCTATGTTGACATTCGATCAATTTTAAACTGAATATCAATCACATAACTACGATGTATGTGAGAAAAAAGTATCAAATTTTACCTATAGCTTCTGCTTCATTATACGTATCATGCATATCGTACAATAAACAATTTTCACGTACATAATGATAAGTGAAACTCGTTCAAATTATTGTTGTCGTATGTCAGCATCGGTATCGGATGCGAACGTCATGTTCATCTGAAGGATTGCACTCGTCGCTGTAATGTGGGTTTATCTTGCTGATAAAGACAAATTCGGAATGCTTTTTACAGACAAAAAACGCTTAGGTACCGCCGCATTATAAGACTATATATAAGTATCATCAGCATCATCAACAGCCTACTAAACGTTCCCACTGCTGGGACTCGCGACCTTCTCTCGCAAGGAGAGAGTTAAGGCCATAGTCTACCACGCTGGCCCAGTGCGGGTTGGTGGATGACACATGACTTCGAAAGATTCTAGGTACATGTCGGTTTTCTCACGATGTTTTTCTTCACCGTTTTAAGTTAGCGGCATTACGCACATGACTTCGAAAAGACAGTGGTGCGTGTGGGGTTTGAACCCGGGGTCTCCGGATCGACAGGCGCCGTTCTCCCGACTAGACCAGCCGTAACGTCAATATAAAGTATATAAGTATAGAAAAGTTTAATTTTGTCCAGAACACAGCCAAACATTCTAATTATCTATATTATTCTATTTATAATCCACATTGTTTTCTTAATTGTTGTCATAATTCTGTTTATTTTCCTAATTTGACAGCGTTTTGTGTCGTGTAAGCCTGGATAAATAAATAGTTCGGAATACAGTACATAATACGCCACACTTTCGTACTGTGTTTACATTTCCATTTTTACAATTTGAGGGTTAGGTATTATTTTAAACAATAAGTAAAGTTTATTCATTTTTAGTTGTTAAGACATAAACTTTTAAAATTATTATCTAAATACCAATTCAAGGTGATACAGACACATACCTATCACCTAGTGTTCGGTCAAGGTCGAAAAATACCTATAGTAAATCTCGTGAATTTTTCTACAAAGTTATTTTTTATTAAAAAAACATTATTACTGACTATTTTATTAATGCTGTTATGGAGGTCTATTGTCGTTAAATACAATGGAGAATGTTGTGGCGAAGTACTCAGGAATCCAGCCATAGTTGCTTATTCCAACACATTCTATGAGCAATTACTAAATACCCCATAGTGACGTAGCAAATGTTGCAAGCAACACATGGTGATGTACCTCAAATATCCTTGAAACTCAGTTTTGTGGTTGTAAAAGCAGCTATTTAGAAACACGTGAGCTAATTGCACGAAATCATGTGATCTGCGTTGAGGTTTCCAACGTTGTTGTCTGGATTGCGTCCAACGGTTTAATATTTTTGAGTTATGCATCTTTTTTTTTTAAACTAAAGATGTGCCTGATGTAAGCAACATGCCTGCCACATAACAGCACAGTGACACGTAGCTATTGGAACATGAAGAGTCCAAATCATTACCTAGAACTGCACTGCGCTCGTCCCCCACTGTCTAAGATGTTACATCTCTAAGCCCTGTAATTTATCTGGAAACATTGCCCTTCAAACCGGAATACAGTAATGTTTGCACATTACTGCTTGGCGGTAGAATAACTGGCAAAGGTGTGGTACTTCCCCAGGCGGACTCTGCTAAGAGTCCTACCACTACAAAATTACTGCACATTTTGTGTGATTCAAGCACAAGATTATTTGTGAAAAGCAGTGGCCCAGAAGAGACATTTAAATTAATTATTATTGAGATATTAAAGCATAGTTATTCAATCAGTACTTTTCAAAGTTCTTTAATCATTGATAGTCTCACGTAACTCACGTTTCGTCACCATCTTGCCTGACGTTAAGTGACCATAATATGGTCTACGATAGAGCGCGTTTACCTAAAAGAATCCGATTCATTCTAGTTTCAAAGACACCAATATTTGATTTGATTTATCGAGAAAATTCCACTCAGGTAAAGCGTTCATAGTCTAGCTGTTTGTAAAACGACAGTGGCATTAAACCCTTTTGATCGGCCCCTCTACCGCCTAACTAAATGCTATGGCTAAGGCTATGGCTTTGCTATTGCTGTCTCTATCATTTCAAGCGAAAAAAAAGAGATAGCAATATCAAAGCTAAGACAGTTTTCGTTAGGCGGTAGATCCCCAGTTTTAGGAACGTCATCCATAAAACAGTGTTACTTATTCGAACAACGAACAGAAAAGCTAAATTTTATAAACTAGCTAGATTGTATAAACGTGTAACATAAAAAGTGTACATTCTCAACTGTATATTAAGTGGATTACGAAACCAATATATGTAAAATTAACTTTACTAAGTTACTAATATTATTCTTAGATTCGCCGTTAGACAATACGCTCAGGAAATAATGAATAACATATCAGTTTCTGTGAGCCAAAAGGTCGACCAACCCTCTCAAACTTAAGGACAAACAAAGGCGTGATCGAGACACTCCAAGTTGCTTCTTTCAATGTTAATTTTTGAAAGGTATAGGAGCGTGGCTTCTAAAGGTAATCTAGAGGTACCTGCATATTACATGTACCTGTTTCTAAAGTAGTTCCGGATTGAAACTCGGATATTTCAATTCCAAATTCCTTTGGCCAAGGTAATTAAAATTGTCGTTATATGTTATCACTTTATAATTTGTCGTTTACACAAAAATAAAAGCAGTTTTAAGTACTTTTGACCATAATAATGTTAGTCAATAATAATTTATGTCAATACAACGTGGGAAGTTATTCACATTTCGGAAACATTAATATTCCATATATAAATATCGTAATAAATTGTACTTAGGAAAGGAAATCAGTATCTCTATAGTGACTGAGTGTAAATTGAACTTATGCGACCGCATAAGCAGTCTATTTTATGTTCCCACTGTTGAGATTGGGAGCTTCTCTCCAAAGAAAGAGAGTCCAGACCAAAATTCCCCACGTTGGCCAACTGAAGTCGGCAGATGACGCATATCATCACAAGATGTCTATTTAAAGACTAGCGATATACATCCACCAACCCGCACTGGGCCAGCGTGGTGGATTATGGCCTTAACTCTCTCCTTGCGAGAGAAGGCCCCGAGTCCTAGCAGTGGGAACGTTTAGTGGGCTGTTGATGTTGATGATGTTGATATACAACCAACAGTGAAAGAATTTATGAATTCGGCCAAGTA
Source organism: Ectropis crepuscularia (assembly GCA_963693475.1). Lineage (NCBI taxonomy): Eukaryota > Metazoa > Arthropoda > Insecta > Lepidoptera > Geometridae > Ectropis > Ectropis crepuscularia. The sequence goes on from OY856346.1 coordinate 13,876,928, forward strand.
GTTCCTAGGATTGGCCAAGTAGCTCGTTCAAGCAAATAAACGCTTCAGCTGTATAATATTACTTTAGAAAACTTATTTTTACTTAAAACTAGATACAAGGTTTGTGTATTGAGAATAACGTTTATTTAAGAGTAATGCTCGCGTTTTATACTGCAATGTAGTATATATATTGTGACATTTGAATTCTTCTGAAAGATGCTATGGAAATTACAAGATTTAAATTCAATTTTGAAGAAAGTAAGAGTTATGGAATCTTTTCTCAGTATCAGATAGATTCAGAATCTTTTCAGTGAAGATAAAAAGATTTAGAAGAGCTGGATTGGACTACCTTTTCTTTCGATAAACAGATTAGAAGTGTTGAGATGGCGAGTGGTTTGTATGTCTATCGCGTAAGTACCAGTGCGTGTTATGATACTCAGATTCCATCACAGATCAAGATTTAAGTGTTATTGTGGAATGAAGAAGTTTTAAGCCGCTGCAGTGCGTGTGACGTCACACGTGGTTGGTTTCCAGTCATCCGTCATTTGTCGATATCAGTTTGATATTATTAGTCTGTGTTTGTGATAAAGAAATGTATATATGATTCATAAAACAAGTATTTTCTGTTAAAAATCTTTCATGCCACATAAACTCGTAAACTTGTTTTTGTCTGATAAAATAGAATAATAAAAAATGATGGGTTGCGTATTTGTCATTCTTCGTTAATTAGTAGGCAAGGTAGAGTTTTATTTCGCTTAGATAACTAGGAAACAAAAGGACTAGAAGAAATCACTATATAGGTATCTCAATAATATCGGAACAACTTAATGGACCGAAAATTTGGAACAAAGATTATTATATACCTTTTTTTTTTTTTTTTTTTTTTTTAAATTTTACAGCTCCACAGTCTCCGGGGTCCGTGACCTTTGTCAATCGTTTTCTTTTTTTGTTACATGAATCTTGGATTGGAGAAGAAAAGGAAATAGGGGAGAGTAGGGAACATTTTTCTTTATTATATACCTAGTCTAGAATATCACATGAGCAACGTTACAATTTATTTAAAGTTATTAATAGTTTTATATCAGCTGTATGATTCCACAGTACACGCTTAATTAGTTTGTGGATAGATAGTATTTTGAGAAATGTGTATGTTCACCAATATTTATTTATATCTCGAAGAATGCGGTAAACTTTAGGTAACAGTTTTATTTTAACCCTAAATATTATCTAGATATAACATTTTTCCAATTTGGTTAAGTTTGAAAAATTGATGTTTTTTACGCAACTATATTATAGTTCATTAATTCATTTCAGTTTTAAAATAAATTTAACTTATAATTATTTTAAATTATAATTATGTGGATGGCATTCTAACTTGCCATGACTGTTCACGAACTTTCACAGCAAAAATAGGCTACATAAGTCATCTCAGAACACACCTTCCACGGTAAATGTTAAAAAAATAATAAAATATATATATATTTATAGAAGCAGTCGCCGTAGCCGAAATTGGCTAGAAGACATGATCATATCATATAACATTGTAATGTAGGCAATGCAGGAGCGCGCTTCCCGCGTCTCATCCCGCATCCCCCGCACGATTGCCCCGTCTAGACGGCTTTTTCGAACGACTGTATGAATTAATAGACTGTAGTAGTACGGAGGACGCTCAAGGGTTAATGACGTCAGTTTTATATCCGACTCGAGGATTCAAGTGTGCCTTTTACAAACTTGTAACACTGGTGATAATAACTAAACAGTAATAATACTTAATAAATGTAACCACAGCTGATTCAATATCATTGTTTAGCTAATATACCTTTCATTGAAACGTTATTGAGCATCATTTCATGCTTGACGACCTAAATACTCAAGTAAGTATTTGGTACTTCACTTTTGTGATAAGAACGTCTAGGCTATTCTATGCGTTTCCTGCATGCGTGGGGTTTTCCCAACGGCCACACTCTTGGTGGCTTCAAGTCGAGAGCGAATACTTTTATAACCTAGACCGCATCATCGCTTGACATCAGGTGAGATGGTGGTCAAGTGTCAAGTATCAGATAAATAGGTTTTTTGTTTTTTCTACTAATAAAACTGATTGTAATAAATTTTTAGTAGCATTAACATCAACAACGTATCTTATCATAACGCAGGCATTTATTTAGTTCTACGTAAAAGATCCGACTTGGTTATTTCATCAGCGTACTTAATAAACATGCCTGGTACATCGTGGCTATATCTCTATTGTAACTTATGTTGTAAGGAAAATACCTAAAAATTCCTTAGCCTCATTCGCTGCCAAAGTACTAACTTTAATAAATTTTGTACCACTGTATTATGTTATTATGTGATGGTAGTTATAACGTGATAACTATAATTGTACATACTCTTACTTACATGTTTCCTTCTCAACCACATAGGCATAAATGTAGTCCAAGCTTCATAACCATAATAACCAATCTATATTCCTACTACTGGTGTTTTACTCGAAAGATCCGATCGATAGTATTTCTTGGAACACCGCGGTTTTCTAACGATGTTTTCCTTCACCTTTAAAACCACTGGTGATGCCAAACGCGAACATCTAGGTACACTTATAAAAATGCTTAGGTGCAGTCGGGATTTGAATTTACGATGTCACAGTTGTGAAACCGTGCGTTCTCGCCACTACCCTACGGCGGCTTCAAGAATTAGCACCAAATTAAATTTCGCCTAACTAAGTTTATAAAACTTAAAACGCTTGTTAAAATAGCGTATTTAATTTGACCCTATGTTTACTCAGGTGATAACGGTAACATATTGTGTCGATCGTCTATCTTCCGCGTTTTTAACTAAATTATTATTTTTGTTAAAAAAACATAACTTACTTTTTATCAGGTTTTATGCTATATTGTTCACCTGGAGATGAACTATATGAGTATACGAATATTTAAAGATTTTTTTTAAATACTCACCATCGATTTCGAGCTGTTTACTCTGTGATTCACGTTGTTCCGGTACAGTGGAATTCATTAAAATTGTGTCAGAATTTGGTTAACACTACAAATGGCACACGTAACTGTGTCAGAATATCAGGAGCTTTCTACACATACCTTTTAGAACACACACCGAATAACAAGTAATCTATTATTATTAGCCTAAATTGTCCCATTACTAGGCAAAGCTCTTTCCTTCCTACTTCCAGTTTGCTCGTCTATACTAATATTATAAAGAGGAAATATTTGTTTGTTTGTTTGTTTGTAATGAATAGGCTCCGAAACTACTGGACCGATTTCAAAAATTCTTTCACCTTTGGAAAGCTACATTATTCCCGAGTAACATAGGCTACGGCAGATGGCGCTGCAGTTGATATCTAGGTTATTATTCGAGCGAAGCCGGAGCGGGCCGCTAGTTAACAATAATTTAAATTGATTGACTTAACAATGTATCCTGACAGTTATTCTCCAATACCACCTCAGTCATGAGAACCGCTTATTAATCGACTAATAAACTAGGCATGTGCGTGCTAAAACAGGAATCTAGTGTGTGAAATATACACGAGTCATAGAAAAAGATTATAAATCTTGCAATGTTTCTACACCTGCTTTTCAAAGCATGGGAATGCAATTTTGTAACGAATTCACTGGCTTTTAATTTATATGAAATTGGTTACCGATTCGTTAAGAGTTGTTGAGAGAATGTTCAGTATCTTTAGCACACACTACCTAGTACGTTTAACATTTACTGAAAACGTTTATGATAATTGAGTGTAAAAATAGAATAATTTGTTTATGCCTCGCAAAAAATGTGCTGTAAGTGATATAATCTAAGTATCTAATATGACTTTTGTAATGGATTTGCATTTTATATTTTTTTAAGAAAAACCAGGACATTGACCACTTAGCCAATACGTCCAAAAACGATAAAGTAATTTAAAAACTGCGGGGTCGTTGATTGCGGCTCCCTATCAACCCAAACAAGGAAGATTGGAAGGCAATTCCTTACGATCTGACATGTTTTTCAAACATTGCAAACTGGTTTGTGGCCCGTGTGTTCAAGACGCTAGCTTTCTACTGTGTAAAAGATTCCTTTAAGGACACGTCACTGTAGGGCTTTTTGTCGTGAGATATCTCGAAGACTGACTGAGCAGTAATATAACTGTTTATACAGAATGTAGGTACAAATGCATAAAAAAATTACACCTATAGCCGTTTGGTACTCTTACTAATATGTAATATATATGAGTAGGATTGAGCTACTTGAACTGTAAACAGTCGGCAATCAAGAAATACTATACTAATAACTGAAAACAATCAGTCGGTGGAATATGTAGAAGTAAATGGAAAAAGGACTAATAACAAAGGACTCAACGTAACAAATATTTTTATCCATGTATCCATACATTTAGATCTAGAACCGTCAAGACAAGAAAGACTAAAATATATTTACCGGTGTTCACAGACAACCCTACTTCATTTTATACTACATCATCGGTGTCGTGGCTAAGGCGGTGTTATGGTTGAACGCTGGCCCAGTTCTACATGAAAAAGAAAACAAAAAGCGAAACGGAACAATTTCAATAACTCGTATAAACTTTTCTTTAGTTGATTGTGATAATTTAAACACTGGCCAAGTATTGAAATAAATAAATATTTGTGGACAATTCACACACAACACTATCTGACATCATCATGACATTAAGGATAGAAATGCAGTCGTGGTGGAGGCGCTGAGCCGGGAGGAGGCGACTCAGAAAATAAAATAGTCCTAGAATTAGCAAGAAAATGTTCCCTACTCTCCCCTAATTCCTTTTCTTCTCCAATCCAAGATTCATGTAATAAAAAGAAAACGATTGACAAAGGTCACGGACCCCGGAGTCTGTGGAGCTGTAAAATTAAAATAAAAAATAAATAAAAAAAGATAGTTATCCAGAATTTATACCAAATGTGTTACTTCCGTACGAAAAAGCTTTATCTTCGGTACTTAAAGGTGACTTTGTTTTATTAATGTAGATATACCTATGGCATACAATTTTGGCGAAATTTATTGACATTTATGATTGAACATTGACATTAGCTGATTCTATGAAGTGTAACTTTCTAGGCATATTTTCTATTATAAGAGGCTCTTATAATGTATGTCATTGAGCATCATGACGCGTGAAAACACAGTCAATGAACATTCACAGAGAGGCTGCTGAAGTAACCCTAACGTTTGAATCGTTATATAAATCTATAAATATTTAATTAAATGATTGGAAATACTTAAAAGTTAACATAACTTGTACTGTAATATTGAGAATACGTGATTGTATTCTCATTTATTCATCTAGTTGATAAAAAACTCTGTCGTTTTGACCGCGTATTTAGATATTAAGCTCTTTTTTTATCCAATTTAAAAAAAAGGAGGTACTCCATTGCGCCGTATGTTATTTTTTGCACGTTTGTTACGACATAGCCCCACTAATCGTGAATCGATTTTGATGATTCTTCTTTTGTTTGGTAGAATATACTTTAGAAATAATTCCATTTAAATTCTATCGAAATCGTTTAAACGCTTTTGAAGAAATTAAGCAAACTAAATATATGTGCGTATAAGGTATCAGTTTGTGGTTTCCTTCAACAAAATTTTCACAAATTGAGTCGGCTGTCTGGTTTTCAGAGAAAAAATAATTATTTTCATTGTTGATGACAAAAGCAAGTACTTACGTAAGTTTACATGTTTACCTAGTTATAATACAAGTAACAGAAAAGATCCGGAGTCCACATACAAGGTGTTTCGAAAACTAATCTAAAATCTAGGCAAGCCCCGTTGACATCTGTTCTTACGTCAAGACTTTCACTGTTACGCTAAATTCTGCGAATTTTATAATTGCCATCTGCGGATACGATGCTGTCCCCGTCTCGACGGGTTAAAATGTCGGTCATGTGCCAACAACCGACAACTAAGCGCCGTATTCCCAACATTTGCACAAGTATTAAGGAGTTATTCATTGGGTTCTTCCCGATGGTTACTATCTTGGTGTCATCAAACCGAGAATGAATCGGTTTTTTTAAGCACGTTCCATGATAGACCCTGTCGTCGCTTAACATAGTAGATTTATTTTATTTAACAATGTCTACATCACTGGATAATATAAGAGAAGACGGCAGTCAAGCGTAAGCCTATTAATAATTAAAATGTGTTAGCAATTCTATATGAAAGTTATTCCGTTAAATGCTAACTAGATCCAGCCTACATGGTAAAGATCTTTAGAAATTCTAACATCTTGACAAGATTGATGGTTTGTTTTTGGTTTATAGATTTGCCAATATCCAGTGGTCATGAATATGTAAAGCGATGGAATTATTTGTTAATTCAGGGTTACGCAGAACACCTGTAATAAGTTGATACCGCGTTTTACTTATCGTTACGAAACACTTTTTGTACCACTGCAGTGGCAGACCCTCGAAATCGGCGACCCCAATCGTGGCAGCCGTTTTTGACGCTCAGAGCGGCTGCACTACATAGGTAGTGCAGCCGCGTCAAAAACTTCTCGAAAACCCCATATTTCTCCTATTTCTTTTAAGCAAACTATATAAGTGTGGCATATTTTTAGAAAGAGTATAAAATTGGCTAGCTCTTTTTATAAATTCAATCCGGAAAAAAAGAGTTTAATAATTTGAATGAGAGTAGAGGGAAAGTGGCGGGTTACATATCATATCAGGAAATTCAGGTAACACAAATATTTACACACAATCATGGAATAAAAACGTTACCACAACAAAGATAATTAAATTTTCTACTCACCTTGTGAAAATCAGCTTTTAATTATCACTATTTTTATAATTAAATCACAAGAAAACTTCAAAATAACAAACAAGTAACTTACCGGTTGCAGACTGACACCAAATACCATAAATAATGTGGCCAAGTGCGAGTTGGACTCGCCCATGAAGGGTTCCGTTGCAACAAGTAACATAATATACATAGTACACATAGTTCTTGTAGTTCGTTGTAACTTTGATCGAAGTTTTAATAATAGAGTATTTATGACGTACTAAAAAAAACTACTCATCAGATCGAGTTCAAACCAATTTTCGTTGGTAGTTTTTACGGTAATGTACATCATATATTTTTTGTAGTTTTTTCATTTTCTTACTTTAGAAGTTAGAGGGGGGGGGCACATTTTACCACTTTGGAAGTGTCTCTCGCGAAAATTATTCAGTGTAGACGAAAATGATTTTAGAAACCTCAACATCATTTTTGAAGACCTATCGATAGACATCCCACACGTGTAGGTTTGATGGAAAAAATTTTTTTGAGTTTCAGTTCTCAGTATGGGGGGCAACCCTAATTTTTCTTTTTTTTAATTTTTTTGTAAAAATCTTAATGCGGTTTACAGAATACATCTACTTACCAAGTTTCAACAGTGTAGTTCTCATAGTTTCGGCAAAAAGTGGCTGTGACATACGGACGGACAGACAGACAGACATGACGAATCTATAAGGGTTCCGTTTTTACGTTTTACGGAACCCTAAAAAGCATTTGACAAAGTTGACGTATTGCGCGTTTATATCTAGCTCGTTTCTTTCCGTACAAATTATCATAAGTCAAAGTAGGATAGAAATACTCAGTATAGAGTAAACAAGAGAAATTCGGCGCGCATTTGGTTCTAACCAAAATCGACCTATTCCCGGTTCCCGCCTCGTTTCTAGAGCATCCGGGTATCGTCAAACGCCACTGCAGTGGAAAAACCCAATCTGTAATCATTCAAAACCCTGTTAAGTGTCATACGAATTCAAACCCGGAATTCGTTTGACACTTAATAATTATCTAATTGTATAATTAGATAATTTAGTGTCAAACGAAACCTATGGAAGTAAATTAAATTATTAATAATCTATATATGTATTTATTTATACAAATAAATGAATGTTTATCTGTATGTCCTTTATAGAATCGTAAACTATGCATTTGATGATGTGATGAAATTAAGCAAAGTTGTTGTATATGAGCCAAAGGTTTTTAAGTTGGTACGACCCATTTTCGACAGGTGGCGTAGGAACGCGCGCAGGTTACAGCTAGTTGAACATAAAAATAAAAATGTATCGTTAGTTTCATCAACTTAATTAAGATGTAGCCCTGAACTGTTTTGCGTCAACATTTTACGTCACGTATATCTCAATGAAATTATTATTTCACTTAAAACAGAAAAAAGTTGATCTTTCAAAATATTCTGCAGAAAAAATGGTTTATTTATGGAGATGAGCAGCATACCTATTTAGAGTCTGTATAATGAGTTTTATTCAAATTAAAAATAGCTCGATAACAATTTTTCATGCTAATTTTGAACATGAATAAAAATATGCAGAATTCATTATAAATACAATTTTGAAATGAAGAAATTAGTCTCTATGTGTCTTATTTTTGTGTCGAATCTTCTGTGAGTGTTGTGACTGTTGCGAGTTACGTTTGTTTGTGACTTGTATAATAATAGATAACGTTGTTTCCATTCTTTAACAATAGAATAATATGTTGTTGTGATAATTGGATGTCGTTGTTCAGTGTATGATAGAATAATGCAACTTGAAATTAAAAGTGGTTTTGGTTCCTAGAAGGTTAAAGACATTGACTTTTTATTCGTAATTATCATCAACCAAAGTTTTATTTATCCAGTTGCTGAGTAAAAGCCCTTCTTTTATTTTGGCATGTTTTTTGGTCTTATGTCAATCGAGTCCAGATTCGATTCGCAATAGAGACGATATCGTCGACCTTTCTTGCACCTGGATGTCCTGCACTCCTCTTATCTTGCCTCGGTGACTACTCGAGGGCAGCTCTATTTCACCTGTTTTATCAACACGTCTATGTATAAATTTTGTATTATAAGTGTTACGTATAACTGTACATGACTAACTAATACGTTTTTTGTTGTCCCTAGTAACTTTTACCTGCGTATGGCAGTATTTGTTTGGTGGCGTAAATGTTTACATTAGTAAATAATTTTACATTATTATTTTAACACATCTCTCACAATTCCAGTCATTCTAAACAGGGCTCATTGGAATAAATTGTCGTCACAAAATAGTTTTGTAAAAAAATACCAATTTCATATTGAAACCTCTTGAAATAATAATCCGGTAATGACAAATGGTATGACAATCTCAGTACCATACTGGAACGCTGATTGAGTGAATAAGTGTGCATTTTACAACACCTCTCACATGACCTTTCAAAAGTGTTACAAAACCTGGGAGATCCGATTGCTAAATCGGACGAAAAAGCTAGGTCTTTCAAATGATAAATATTCAAGCGACTGCGCTGACCACCTGCTACTGTTGTATAATTTACGAGGCTTGTTACTGGTAGGATACATATAGGGTTTCGCAGAAAAGATTTCCTAGCCCACTAAATGTTCCCACTGCTGGGACTCAGGGCTTGCTTTTATAAGGAGAGGCTCGAGGCCATAATCCCGCTGGTTTAGTCTGGCTTTGCAGATATACCGCTCTTGTAAAAATATCCCGAAGTCAGGTCAACAAACACAAATTATCAAGTATAATCTTATCCCACCAAAAACATTCTGTAAAAAACTAACCAAGTCTCGATGAAGCTGCATATTTATCTCTAAAAAGTAATGAAATCTAGACAAAGCTGTGCCAAGTCTAAGGTACCTTACTGCGATTTCTTTATTATAATAGTTAATGTTGTGTGAATTGGCCGTTGAAGGGTACACAAGGGTACAAAACCAGGTGCTCCATGACACTATTGCACCAATCTGTCGCCAAAACCACCACCATTGATGATGGAAAATGGCCAATTGGAAAACGTTGATTCAATAACCAGTCAATTGTTTTTGTCTTACTATTTTCCCTAAATTGAATTGTATGTATATGGTGTGAACAATAAAGAATTTCAATAATACTTATGTGTAGGCGAGCCGGAAACAAACAGTTTAAAAAAATATTTCCAGTCCAGACGGACTTCTATTCATTGATAGAAGCCCGTCTGTACGTCTATTTTATGTTAGATAGGTGGTCGATTTGACGCTCCCAAAAAAAATAGAGCAGAAGTCAGTATTCGATGCTGAACGCAGGTGTTGCTGTTGAATGCATGCATGTGTTGTTGTTGATTAACAACAGCCTAATATGAGACACTAGCGTCCAATTACCAATACCAGTATAGGGTATTTATTATAAATCATATTTAAACACGTATTTGGTGTAAAATATAAGCAGAATTTATTAAGCACAAGACATGACATAAAAAACAATTTATATATCAAACAACAGAACACAATGTCAGTCATTTCAATAAATTGGAGTCGGCCAGGATTAGCAATAAGGTTTTAACCCTCCAACACGCCCTCTTAATCCTGGAGGACTTCAAGCATATCTCGTACAAACGACAAGTGCTTACAGCTAGGCAGTGCCTTCGTGAGCACATCAGCAGTCATCTGCTCTGTTGGCATGTACATCAGTTCTAGCACCCTATTCTCTACAGCTTCACGAATATAGTGATATCTAATGTCCACATGTTTTGTTCGCTTATGGAACACTGGGTTACTAGCCAGCTTCGCCGCAGACTGATTATCACTATACAGAGTTACAGTGTGACATTGACCTATCAACTCAGCAAGAACCGCACGGACGTATACCGCCTCTTTGGCAGCTTCAGACAAAGCTATATACTCCGCCTCGGTAGACGAAAGTGCGATACACGATTGCTTATAACAACCCCAGGAAATAACATTCCTACCTAGCTTATAAATATACCCCGTGTAAGATTTACGATCCGCCCCGTTAGCCCAATCAGCGTCAGTAAATCCATAAACATGAAATTTATCATGTTCATCACTTTTTCTGTACACAAGACCTAAATTCATTGTGCCTTTTAAATATCGCAATACACGTTTGGCCGCTGCAAAGTGTTCCGCTGTGTAGCAAGTATTAAACTGACTTAAGAAACATGCAGCAAATGAAATGTCAGGTCTTGAGGTCACAGCTATATACAATAAACATCCTATCAGCTCCTGATACGGTAGTCTACTCTCGTGGGTGGCGCTATCAGAAAACTTCAGACCTACATCTAAGGGCGTCTTAGCAACTTTACAGTCACTCATACCGAAACGTTCAAGAAGCTTTTCAATATAGGTTTTCTGACTCAGCTTCAACTCACGACTAGTGCGCTGTACTTTGATGCCTAGCATATGTTTAACCTCACCTAAATCTTTAATTGTGAAGTGAGACTTCAGTGACGTTTTTAGCTTATCAGCAAGCTCGTCACAGTCGTAAAAAACGAAAAAATCGTCTACATAGAGAGCAATAATAATAGTTCGCTTACCCACTCGGCGACTGAAGATACAGCTCTCATACTTGCTCTGCGTGAAATTCTCTGCGAGTAAAACTTCCTTTACCTTATCGTACCAGGCACGTGACGCCTGCTTTAACCCGTACACGGCTTTCTTGAGTCTGTAGACCATATGCTCATTGCCTTGCTTGACAAAACCTTCAGGCTGTGACATATAAATTTCTTCACTCAAATTGCCATTCAGAAAAGCAGTCTTGACGTCAAGGTGATCAATCTTCAGATCTAATTCAACCGCAAGAGACAACAGCATTCTCAACGAACTATGTCGCACAACCGGAGAAAAAGTATCCATGTAGTCAATTCCGAACTTTTGGGTAAAACCCTTTGCAACCAATCGCGCTCTATAACACGCCACTTTGCCATTGGCGTCACGTTTGATTTTAAACAACCATCGATTCTTGACAATATTCTTGTCTGCCGGTCTGTCAACTAGCTCCCAAGCCTCATGCTTATTGAACGAATCAATCTCATCTTGCATAGCTTGCCGCCAAAGCTTACTATCACTCGATTGCAAAGCTTCCTTGACATTCGTCGGCTCACTCAACTCTGTCTCGAGCGCAGACATCGTCCTCGGTACTCTCGGCCGTAAATTATAGGCTGGTCCGTCAGATGGTGGCTTCCGTGGCATTCTGGTTGTATCAGTAGATGAACTCGGCACCTGCTCGACAGCCTCAAACCACACTTCAGGCGCTACCGGTCTCTCCGCCTCAACCTCAGCCTCTACAGTTGGTAGTGATGGCATCTCCACCTCAAGCTCAGTCCCAGACTGATCACGAACATCCGCATCTTCAACGGTATCTCCGTCATCACTAGTCGGAAAGAAGATCTCCACGGGCCGTTTACTCTTGACACCTGGAAAAATTGTTTCGTTAAAAACAACATCACGACTACGAAAAACTATATTTTTCGCCGAATCGTAGAGCCTATATCCATTACCGTCATAGCCAAGAAATATACAACGCTTGCTTTTTGGTTCAAGCTTATTCCGCTTCACTTTATCAACGTGAGCATAAGCTTCGCAGCCAAATACACGTAAGTGTTTCAAGCTAACCTTCTTACCTGTCCAGGCTTCCTCAGGAGTTTGCCCTGAGAGCCTTTTCGAAGGTGACACATTTATTAAATGTGCAGCAGTACAGGCAGCTTCTGCCCAAAACTTGTGGTCTAGGTTCGAAGTATACAAGAGGCACCTTACTTTTTCTAGGAGGGTCCTGTTTAGCCTTTCCGCACAACCGTTCTGTTGAGGGCTGTAAGGCACAGTTACCTGATGGACTATCCCCTTACCTTTCAAAAAACCTTCAAGGTCTCTGTTCACATACTCGGTCCCATTGTCCGACCTCAAAACTTTAACTTTGTCACCAGTCTGAGTTTCGACTAGCTTAATAAAGTTTTTCGTGTATTCACTCACCTCGCTCTTACGCTTCAGAAAATACACGAACACCTTCCTCGAATGATCATCCAAGAATGCCAGGATATACCTCTTGCCTCCAAGCGAATTCACCGGCAACGGACCACACAAATCGGTATGGATTAAATCCAACCGCTTTACAGCCACAGACTTCTCAGGATTGCTGGGAAAAGGAAACCGAGCTTGCTTTCCCTTTAAACAAACTTCACAGGCAACGTCTTTACAAGGGTCGTCCTGAAAACTAATATCATTAGCAAGTCCCTGCCTCAAAAGCTTCATATTGTTGGCGCTTAAATGGCCAAGTCTTTGATGCCAAGTTGCAGTGCTAATAGTAAGATTCGCCCGTAGACTGCAGGTCTGAAGTCTGTAAGCCCCTCCAACGTCATTTGCCTTAATCAAAACATCGCCCAGCTTAGAAATTGTACAACCAGTAGTATCAAAATTAACAATACAACTATTCTTAATCAATTGCGAAACAGATATGAGATTTACACACAGCTTAGGTATATACAACACATCAGTTAACGTCGCGCTATCCGACAACTTAACAGTACCTATACCTGTACACCGCAGTTTATCTCCACTAGCAATGGTGACGTGACCATCTCGCGATTTGAAGTCTGTCATCAAATCACGCCTGCCAGTCATGTTATTTGTAGCCCCCGAGTCTATGTACCACGAAGATTCCGAGTCAGTTCCAGTACTATATGCTGATAAGACACAGTTTCCTGAAGAATTCTTCGCGTTCCGGCAGTCTTTCTTCAGATGTCCTTTCTGTCTGCACTTCCAGCACCACGGTTCTCTCTTTCTAGCGGAATTATCCTTCGCTTTTGACTCATCCTTGTGCTGCTGCGCTTTTCTCGTCCAGGAGTCACTCGTACTAGCGCCTTTTCTTGTAGAATACAAGCACTCACTCGAATCTCCACGAGTAGTCCAACGTTGATCCTGTAGCAGTTTTGATTTGACTAGATCAGCAGTAATGACAGCTCCCGAATGCTCTAGTGCCATGATCATGGGCTCGTACTCTGTCGGTAAACCTTTGAGCATCAACGCACCAAGAAACTCGTCATCAACAGGTTTGTTCATATTCGCCAATTGCTGCGCTAATGACAGTACTTCATTGACGTAAGCTTCCATGCTAGAATAGTTCTCCAGTTTGACAGCGCACAAGTTCTGAAGAGTTCTCACTCTTGAACCGAGTCCTTTATCATCATATGCACGTTCCAGTGCATTCCAGGCGTCTTTCGCCGTATCCGCTGACATCAAATGTGAAAAACATGACTTTTCAACGCTCAAGCAAATTTTAGATTTTGCAATTTCGTCACGTCGATTTTTCACTTCGGACGTTGTTTTGTCATCCTTACCGTAACCGCTTATACAGATCCATAAATTGTCGTGAATCAATGCATTTTTCATAACAAATTTCCACTCGACGTAATTTTCACGTCCGCGTAATTTTTCATGTGAAAAACTATGATTTTTCGTTTCCGACATATTTACAATAATGTTGCACTATTTTTGCTGAACCATAACCTAATATAAATCATATTTAAACACGTATTTGGTGTAAAATATAAGCAGAATTTATTAAGCACAAGACATGACATAAAAAACAATTTATATATCAAACAACAGAACACAATGTCAGTCATTTCAATAAATTGGAGTCGGCCAGGATTAGCAATAAGGTTTTAACCCTCCAACAGTATTATCTCGCTTAACAAACATAAGTAGTTACAACAGATACAACATAACGTGTAAACAAAATTTACTGGTATCCACTAACGTATTTAAGAATGTTCAACGGCCAAGTCACAAAACATTAACTATATTAATAAAGAAATCGCAGTAAGGTACCTTAGACTTGGCACAGCTTTGTCTAGATTTAATTACTTTTTAGAGATAAATATGCAGCTTCATCGAGACTTGGCTAGTTTTTTACAGAATGTTTTTGGTGGGATTTCACTTCTTTTTGTAGAAACGTGGACTTATCGATTTATTACATTAGATGTATTATTTGACACATATTCTTTTTTTCCGGTTCTGATTCTTGTATATTAGCAACATTCGCCCAGTAGTGGGAAGCAATAGGCTAGATTAAATTAGAAGATGTATCCCACTATGCTGGATTTTTGCAATGACAGTCGATTTTTTTGTGTACCAATAGTAGAAAGGCGCATTACGATATCTCTTATACAGCTGAGACAAGCTGAGGGTTCTTCATCAGATACTTCAGACCTTCGATTTTTGACATCAAATGAAGAGGCAAACAAAGTTGAATATTTTTTGTAAAGGCGTGTTTTCAAATAACCAGATACCACAAGGTACCCCAGATTTTCGATATTCCTAGTTTTTATAGTTTTCCCTTTATGTGGTCATTAAACCCTAAGTCTGTACCAAATTTCAGCTCTCTGAGTTTATGGGAAGTAGTAGTTCTATTTTGATGATCATGAGTGAGTGAATGAGTGTCGTAAATGTGAAACTTTGCTTTCGCTTAACTTCGGAACTAAATGACGTACAGACTTGAAATTTTGGATTTTAAGTACGCGATTATAGCTTACTAGATGACGAAAATTTCAGCGTTCTGGTCTTATCTAGAGGTTCTCAAATAGGGGCCTGAAAATGCGGCGAAATGGTTCCAGTAAAGGATGGTACGGCAGTGTTTGCTTCGCGCTCGACTTGGCGGGGGCACTACTGTGCCCCCAGATATCGGTTGAGCTGTTTCGAAAGAGTAGAAATACAAATATCGCGATAAAACCTTTTAGGGTTCCGTAAAAGTAAAAACAGATAGTAGATTCGTCATGTCTGTCTGTCCGTCTGTATGTCACAGCCACTTTTCTCTAAAACTTTAAGAACTATACTGTTGAAACTTGTAGGTATATTAGATTAGATGTATATTGTGAACTGCATTAAGATTTTTGCACAAAAATATTAAAAAAATATGTAAATTTTGGGGGGTTTCGCATACTTAGAACTTAAACTCAAAAATTGTTTTTTCATCAAACCCATACGTGTGGGGTGATCCATACGTCTATAAATAGGCCTTCAAAAATTATGGTGAGGTTTCTAATAAAAAAAATATTCTATACTGAACAATTTTCCCGAATAATTTACACATTTTATCACTTCCAAAGTGGTAAAATGTGTGCCCCCTTGTAACTTCTAAAATAAGAGAATGATCAAACTAGAAAAATAAATGATGTACATTACCATGCAAACTTTCACCGAAACTTGGTTTGAATTCGATCTAGTTAGTAGTTTTTTTTAGTACGTTATATGTACACTATTATTAAAACATCGGTCAAAATTAGAACGAACTACAAGAATTTATGTATCATGTTACTTTCTGCTACGGAACCCTTCATAGGCGAGTCCGACTTGCACTTGACTGCTTTTTATAATTTTTTAGAATATATTAACGCACATACGTAGAGTCGTCGTCGTCTAGTAGGTACTACATCTCATACGTCATACGATGACTAGCTTCAGGGCACTTCAGACGGTTTGATTTCGCCTAGGGCTGTCATTAGTGGGAAAAACAAGGATCGGCCTCTGTGAGTGCAATGTGCATGTACCTAGGAATTTATTACCATCGCAGAGGCTCGCAAACTTTCACGTATCGTATTGGTACGGTAAGTAAGTACTTACTTTCTGGAAGGACGGGTAGGAAAAAATATTGCAATTCGCAAATTCGCCTTGTCGTTTACTGAACGTTGAGGCGATAATTTGGCTGTCTCAGTAATGAGAGCACAACATTTTACAGAAAATACATACTTACGAATACTACGCCTTCACGGCAAACCTAAAATAATCGAGGTGTATTGACGTCGGCGTCGGACTACTAAGTATAATGTGTCTTTTAAACTGATTTTGTTTTATGGCACATGACTTTTTGACTTGACACGCTTCACATTTTATCCACAGTAACTTTTCATCATACACCTTATCAGAAACTTATCAGAATTTAAATGGGATCGGTAAAACATGTCCATTTCCTCCATATCTCTATCATTCGTCAAATCTGAGTTAACTCGCTTTTGGTCAATCTCTATTTGACCAAAATTTAGTTATGTGGTCTTCATCCCTCCGCATAATATACCCAAACGATGATAACCTTAAGCTTTTCAAGCTTTCTATCACTGTCATACTTTCCCATATATACTAACTAGCTGACCCCGCAAACGTTGTTTTGCCTTAGCGAACAACCCTTGTCACTTAGGGGTATGAAAAATAGCTAGTAGCCGATTCTCATACCTACATAATATGCATATAAAATTTGGTTAAAATCAGTAAAGCCGTTTCGGAGGAGTAAGGAAACAAACACTGTGACACGAGAATTTTATATATAAGATAACCAAAGTGACTATTAGTTGCTTAGTTGAAATTACGGAATCATTTATGAAACCTGCAAATACATAGTGGGATGTTTAAGATTAACGCTGCTCCGATGTAATTTATTAAACCAAATTGCATATTTTTCATAATTGCATATGTCTAAAGCGGTTTATGAATATTTAAAATTTTAAAAAGGTATCCCGGTAGTGGCACCTACATATATATCAGGTAGCATTTTTTTTTTATTTCTATACGACCGCGTTATTTATTCATGCATATGCAATTACAAAGTGAATGATTGTCTATAAATCATTGTATATCATACCGCGCCACAACGGGTTTCTTCATAGTTATGTTCTTGTTTTAAATTGAACTAATTGAAATTATCAAAAACATTTAAACTTGGGATTGAAAGAAAATCTAAAAATATTAAAAATGTATGAAAAATAAACAACCTTTTTCTTCATGTGCGTTTGTTAGCACGTGCTTGCTCTATATAAGCAAGTAATAACGCTGAAAAAAAGATTAACGTAATTTTACTAGTTCGTTGCCAAAAAACGAGTTTTTCATAAAAAAATTACATTACTTTGTGTGTGTTTTCTTTGTATAATAAGTGTGTATTTAAAATTTATAAGTATTATATCAGCTATCTGGCTTCCATAGTACAAGCTTTCCTTAGTTTGGGGTCAGATGGTGTCGATTGTGAAATGTCCACCAATATTTATTTATTTACTAAGGCAAGAGATTTTTTGTGACAGTAACGAACATTTGCCAACTGTTTATTACTTTTTCACATAAAAACAAATACTCATATTTAGTTTATATAATACCAGAATAATAGACACTACATTAAATAAAAAACGAAGTCATTTTAAAATATAGCTGGTAGCATCGCGAGGCGCAACTACTACATTGTAACATGTATTTGTATTTTCTCAATTAATGACTTTATTGAAATAAAAACAACAAAATCAAAAACTATACAATTTTAAAATACGTTTATGTACAGGTCTTAATCGTTATAATATAATGTTATTATTTACCTCGGCAATTGGATCGCGTTACAAAGACCCTGGTTACTAGAAGACATAGGGTCATCTTATTATAATATTAAACAATATATTATGTTCAAAACGTAATATTTACAATAAATGGTTAAAATTTACCGCGAAATTCTTCGTACCACCGTTACCATACATCGAATAATTGTTTTTACTCAAATTTATTTTTACCTCTAACCATTAAATGGAACAAGTTCAAGGTATATACAGATCCCGTTATAGATTTTTACACTTATGGCTGCACATAATAATAGTATTTGCTCTAGATACACACATCTGTTGTCCCTCTGGCCTTACTTTGCCTGTTCACTATTGACTCTGGCATTATACCCGATGTAATAATTGCTCTTACCGTTTTGTCATGGTTTTAGACAAACGAACAGTATCTAAACTTTTGAAGACAAAGCCACAAACGCATTTTTTTCTGAATAAGGTTAGGACTAGTTTTTGAGTGAGTGTTAGGTTTGTTTGTAGGTTTAGTTAGGGTGGAGATGACGCCGTTAAACATAAATAACATTAAAAAAATCTAACGTCGTTAATTTATACACTAACCTAACTTACAGTAAGTTTTAACCGACTTCAAAAAAGGTGTATGTATGTTACGCGATAGCGCCACCGATATTATAATATATGTATGTAATGTTTTTTTTAGATTAATTAATTATTTTTTTTTTTTTTAGGATTTAATGGTAGTTTTTTGATTTTTTTAATTTAGTTTTTTGTATAGTAGATAATAGTTCAGAGGTGACCATATATAAATTTTATCGAAAACGGTGTAACGGTTTTTGAAATATGAACCAAAAACAAAATTTTGATTTCATGTATTTAGACTACATAGTGATATATTCTTATAAAATTTGGTCGAGTGTCTCAATTTAATTTTAATTTGAAGTCGAGTTTATTTTTGGAGAAAGTATATAATATATTTATCTAATTTTTATTGGCAAAAAGAGATTTGAACTGTAGCAATCATGGTAGGTATATTTGTTTTGTTCCATTAGTGTTATTGCGAGCATCTCCAACAAGCTAAGACGGCACTTAGGAAGAAAAAAGTAACGGGAAGTATGGATATCCTAATAAATAATGTTAAGTCGTAACAAATAATATAATTGACTGGCCTTGTGGCTAAGTGGTTAGTAGCTCTGACTGCGAAGCCGAGGGTCGTGGGTTCGATCCCCACCCAGTGCAAATATTTGTGTGATGAATTCAAATGTTTGCACAGTGTCTGGGTGTTTCTATGTATAATAAGTATGTATTTAAAACTATATAAAATGTATTATATCAGCTATCTGGCCGCCATCACACAAGCTTTGCTTAGTTTGGGGTCAGACGGTGTTGTGTGTGAATTGTCCACCAATATTTATTTATTTATTTATTTATTAATTGTTGTAGGAAAATAGGATAAAGTTTATTTATAGACCCGAACTTTTTTATCACCTTAGGCATCTGCCTACTTTGTTAGCTCCTGCCTTACTAAGCCGATATCCATCAGTGGGTAGTTGATATTTTTTATTATTTGATTATACAAATGAAACAACAACAGGCTACATTTTAAAATTTGTTCAATTTCCTAATTAACGAATAATAATATAAAAACGAATATTTTATTTTCTGAAATAAAATCCCATCTGTTGCCTCATAGATAGTTCCTGTGTGTGAAGCGATGTATGTATGTTTTCAATGGATCTCTACTACTGTGCGATACTGTACTGTTTGTCATCTTAGACAGAATAGTTTTGATTTGCAACGGTACTCAGACAGGTTTTTCGCAAACGTTCATTATAATAACATTAGCTTTGATTTGAATCTAAAATGGAGATGATAACTATGCTCTGTTCATTATCTATACGATTAATAAAATAACAAAAACTAGACATTTCAGCAGAATCCCTAAACTAAACTGGGATACAGTGTAGGTACTTTTTTAACAATGAAAGATTTGCACTTGACCACTATCTCGTCTGATGTTCAGCGATGATTTGGTTTACTGTGAAGCGTGCTTACCTAGAAAAAACAGATTCACTCGTGAGTTGACACCACGGTTGTAACCATTGGGAAAAATAACATGGAACAAATCCTAAATGCACGATAATAATTTATCTGTTTCGTATATTTTTATTGTCGTGCACTGGGAACATTATTTAAATCATAAATGATAGCTCACCAGACGCCCAGGAATAAAAAGTAAAGCTAACTTAGGTTTACTTTTTATTCGTTGAACAGAAGAGTGTAACCAAGCTTATGTATCTACTTACAAATAATTTTCATCGAATTAAATCCAAGCACATGTCTGACCTACCCTATCGCTTGATGTAAACTAGACACGCGCTTATTTCCAATGCTAATGACAGATGATGGCACGCGGTGGCTACTTCTGATTCTCGATCGTAAATTAAAAATCACTTAAAATCGATAAAGGCGCGTTTATGATAATTATTATTGTTATTGTATTATTTATGAATTTTTAAGAGTTTAAAAGAGTTTTTACTGTTGTTGATTTGATACTCAATCAAACGATTTTGACTTACGCATTTGCAATCTTTTTGGTGATATGTAGTTTTTAAAACTATTCTATTGCTTAAATTATGTAGGTACTTATTTAATTTAACACATTTAAATATAATGTATCCAAAATTAAGTCCTTTTTAAACATGTTTTACTTTCTGTATGATTGTTTTGGTTCAAAAATAGTTTCAATCCAGTTTTCCATTCATTTAAGCCGATTGACTTACTAGATGAGTTAATTTCACATAAGTGCTGACTGTGTACACGTATGCAAGTATGCACGTATGCACGTATATTTTTATGAGGATATCAAGGATGCCACCTATGACATTCAGAAATCGGAACAATTAACCTATACGTAAGTAAATCGATCATTCAAACATCTAGCTGCACAATACTCGAACTTGCAAGCTTCCTCTCAATAAGTAACTCCACCACTAGCAATATAATATGGTCATCATTAAATTTTAAAAGGCTCAGCATTCATTGCTTATTATTTTCTGTGATAGATAACCCGTAGTATGCCTCTTACTACGTATTGGTGTCAACACTGTACCAAGTTATGTCTTAGACGGCAGCAACATTACCCGAATGGTAATTGTAATAACGGTTACACCGTGCTTTGCCTATAATTAACTATTTTGTTTACTAAGTATGATAAGGTCTAAGCTACTACTGAGCTGAATTGCTTCGAGCGTTATCTGTCCTGATATCGCGATATTAATATATATATATATGTTTATGTATACCTCGGTGTCCATACATTACATTAATCCCGAAATATCCGACAATCACAGTTTCACCTGCTCGACAGAGTACGTATACGTAAGTTACTATATTAGATTAAAAAATAATATTTCAAATTAAATTGTTAGCTCCCGAGATTATTGCTTTTAAACGAAAAACCAAAATAAAATTACAAACCTTTCAGTTATATAACAGATTTTTTTAATTGGTCTAAAGCAGGTGGCCCTACGTGGCTTCTGCTGCCCACCAAAGTTTCGGACGTCAACAGTGTGACCATCTCTAAATCACGGATCCTGCCATACTGAGGGTGAAATCCTGCCAAATCCTGCCAAAGCTTGAGGCAAAAAATGCCAAAATACTGCCAACCGCAATTATCGCTGTAATTATCAAAGAAAAACCATAAATACACAAGATTATGGCGTAATACAGCGCCCCGGGGTTTTATCCGCACAGTTCCCGTTCTTGTTATTTTCACGGGATAAAAAGTAGCGCATATTTTCTTCGAGACTGTAATATAACCGTGTTATAAATTTCAACAAGATCCGTTTGTACTTTACGACGTGATTGAGCAACAAACATCCAAACATTGACATCATTATAGTAATATCATAAACTAGCAGTCCCCACGGTTTTACTCAATTATTTTGCTTCGTTTGCTTTCGTTTCCGTTATTTTTTCGGGATAAAACGTAGCCTATGTGTTTTTCCAGACTATAATCTATTTGTGTTCCAAATATCAACCCGATGCGTTCAGACGTACAAACGTCATTCTGACATTAAAATCTCCAAACATTTCCATGTATAATATCAGTGGGATGTTAAGCATTGCAATTTTCATTGTATACCTCCATTTTTACATGTTTATTGTTTATACATTGATTTATTCATTATATTTAACTTTTTTTTTTGGTTGGTTAAAATGAAATACAACCGTTATAGGGCTGAATGTTACGACTTACGAAAGTTACAGTACATACCTACAAAACAACGAAGAAGTATAGTTGAATTTATCGGAGAATTCCCCACTAGTGACGCTTTACTATAATCTACTGAGTTTACTAGGGATGTGTGAGAACTAATCAACTAAATTGAAAGCGTTAGTCAATTTTGTCTATCGTTATGCTCTTATTTTCACCCCCGGGTGGTCATTATCGGGAATATGAGTTATGGTAACAAACATTTTTTCCGATCCACCAATACTGCCAAAAACTGCCAGTTTTCATAAAACGTCAACCTATCATGCCAAAGGCTAAAATAACGCCCAAATCCTGCCAACTGCAGGAACCTGCCACATATGGTCACACTGGACGTCAATTCTATGATTATTATAAATATCTCGAACAGCTTCGAGTAAATATTGAATAAAAGTTACAAGATAGCTAATAAAATACAACATGTTTACAAAAATCGGTTTAATAGTTTTTAATTAACTATTAAATCAAACTATCAGAAGTAGGTTGTTCACTATGCTATACGTAGAAAAAAAGAATTACTTTATGTCAGGAATGATGGCAGAAAGTTACAACCGAGTTGATATTCGGTCACACACTCCGCTGCCTTGAATCCGGATGACGACGCTAAACTATTCAACATTGATATAACACTGATGGATATACCTTTTTTCCGTGAAACAATAATTAAAATTCTAAATGGCAGCCATTATAGGTAGTTCGACACTAAATAACTTCGATTGTAATTGACAAATTGCAATGCCAGTGTTTAGGTATAATGAAGTAAATTGATAAATTAAGCGAAGGAAGGGCAATGTAAAAAACCGACATTTAATTTATTACTCAAAATCACAATAAAATATGATATGGATATTTATGTGTCCATTAAGCTTAGGAACACAGTGTCCATGTGTCAATTTTATAAAAATGACTAGGCCAGTTAGATGTAACACTTAGATATAAGATTGCTATCATGTAATATAAAACATCCTATTATTGCGAGTATTTAAAAAAAACACAGAGTCTTACCAAAACAGGATAACAAAACAAACATGGTGTGAGTCCAGTGGGAATTGCCACCAACGGCTTTGCGTTGCGTCTGAACACAAAATTCGTTTGATGTAATCCTAACATACGAGTATACAGATATGTAAAGCACTTCTAGGTCTCTAATCCCATGCGCACCTTCTAGTTGCAAAGAGGAAAATGACACACAAACGACCACTTCCTATCTGTTATCCTAGGTCAATCTAGTTGAATATCGTGCACGTTGAACGGAACAGTCAATTTTCTACTGTTTTGTGTTTCTGAGTATGTCTCTTATCTACAAATATCTAGTGTGAATTTTATTATTTGTGAATTTGTGTTTTTCTATAGCATTTGAATTATGAAATAATAAGTAATCAAAACTACATTTGTTAAAAGTATTATTTCTCAAATCAATTCGAAATGCCAATGAGGCTAAGTTTTGTGAAAAATTACATTAATATTCATAGTAGGTATACATAAATTAAAGTTTTAGCAAATTTTAATGGAAGATAAATATGACGTGGTCTAAGATGGATATCATTTGCCTAGAAAAGCCGATTCACTCTCGAATTGAAGACATTTAGATTTCATCTATAGGAGACCCTCAATTTGGTAACATATTTCGTATCTATGAAGATGCTACCTACTTACTAGCTATTACAATAATGGATATTGGAATTAAACGACTTCGTTCGAGTATTTGGAATGTCAACCACAAAACTGTGTTTGATTTTACAGCTGATATAATAGAATATTTAGATTCGGCGTTCACACATTTCGGATAGTACGCATTTAATGAATTTATACATTAAATGCGTACTCTCCGAAATGAGTTTATGTTACAAAAAGTCATAACTAACAGCTTGTCACACAAGTTAGCATGTAAGTAAGTGCGACACATAAAATAAAATAAAAAAGAAAGAGCTTTATAAAATCCCGATGTGTTCACGGATTGCGACGATTCAGATTATTCTCCTTGCCTACCTATACTAATAAGAGGTAAAGTTTGGATGTTTGTAGAGGGTAATCTGTGGATGTACTAAACCGATTTTAAAGATTTTTTCACCGTTTGATATGTACGTAATCCATGGGTGCCATAGGCTATATATATATACCACGGGCTAAGCCGGGGCGGACCGCTATTCTTCAATGAATTAGTAACTGAAAGATTTTTCGAAGAAGTGATATACGTGTTTTTATTTAATTATATTTGTTTGTCCACAGGTACTTTACGATTTTATATTCTGTTAATGAAGCTGTGGGTATTTGACAGACGATGATTAGCACAATACAATGGTGAGTTTAATATACATAGCTACATTGGTTTCGCACAAACAAAATTTTCTGTGTATATTTTTTCCTCTCATGTAATTCACATTTTTTGGTTTGGATTTTTAGTTCTTAGCATTTAATAAGTGTGTGTGACACTATACAATACACATTAATTTTTAGTTTATTAATTTACATTTAATAACAACTTATTTATTTAATAATAATAATTAACTTTGCCCAGCAGTGGGACAAAAGAGGTTAATTAAAAAAAAAAAAAACTATAAAGTGACAGTACGAGCAAATTAACCTCCTGATCGTAAGTAACAGTATGAGATAGACGTGCGTCAGTATCGACACTATTATATGTACGCTTGAACTAAACGGATATAAAAACAAAAGATCTCTACAAATTGCAAAGTTTTTATACTCAATAATTTAAATCTATTTCTGTTTCAAGGCTAACTCCTTAAAAAATGATTAGGTGGTAACCGGGTAACTTACTAACCGAAAAACCTATAGGCATAATTTTCCTAAGAAGGTAAGTTATATAACGGAATATCAACATTTATGCTTATCTTTACACACTCATCAGGTAATCCCATTGTTTTTAACATAGGCTTTGAGGTAATTAGTGTAGATTACGGTTATTACGTTTTTCCGTATTGGGCATAAAAGTAAAGGGAAATGGATTGGCAAAAAAAACATAAGATCTGTTTACATAATTAAAAACTTGTTTCGCCTTCACTTGAGAGGCGTACAGCTAAATTAAATTGATATGTCATTGATGGCGCCATCTATTTGATTTCTCTTAATATAAAAAAGATATATAGATAGAATAACTTTTTATTTTGCACTTACTTAGGAAACAAAACATCCAAAACCTTAAAAATAAAGTAGTGATTGGTGACTTTATCGCTGAGAGCGATCACTTCCAGGCAAGCTGGAAAAATAAAAATAAAGGGTATGAAGACGAGGAAGTGCAAATAAAAAAAATAGAAGAGAAAAAAGAGAAGAAAAAAGAAAACGACTAAAAGCAAATATACAATTATTGCCTAAGCTGAGTGAGTTCGTGAACGCATTTGTATACTGCATTTGCACATAGTTATATAACAAGGACGGCAATGTTTTACGGGGTGAAAAAATACTTCTGTGAACTATTGGTATTTTTTCAAATTTAGGGATTACAAAACTATCTCCATATCAAATTTTACTGTAATCTGTCGAGTTACTTAAAGTGTAAAGAAAGTACAAACCTACAAACACAGGCTCAACACGATGTTCTATTGCAAGGAGAGAGTCAAGGCCATAAACTGGAACACAAATAAATTAAATTAAATCAATAAATAAATTTCTATATTTGCGAAAATGGGTAATCACAATTCCATAATCCGCTTTTCCTACAATATTTTCTTTCATCGTTGAAACCAGTGGCGATGAAAAACTTGTACTTGCAAAAATAGGTACTCATAGGTGCATACTAGAGTCGAACCAACGACCTCAGGATGGTGTTTGTGCAGGTTCGTTTCGCTTCATCACTTCCTAAACTTTATAACCTCATTAAACATTACCTAGTAGTTTACTACCTTGTTTATAAAGATGTCATACATTTTATTAGTTAGTCTTTTTATTTATACTGACTGGCCTCGTGGCTTATTGGGTAGTAACTCTGCCTGCGAAGCCGAGGGTCGTCGGTTCGATTCCCACCCAGTGCAAATATTTGTGTGATGAATTCAGATATTTGTACTGTGTCTGTACTATGTTCAATAAGTATGTATTTACAACTAAGTATTATATCAGCTATCTGGCCGCCATAGTATAAGATTTGCTTAGTTTGGGATATTTATTCTGTGGTTTGGGGTCAGATAGTGTTGTATGTGAATACCAACTATAAATAATTGTCCAGCTTATGTAAAGAGTACCTAATTATTAGAAGTGCAGGATGTTACGATTAACTAGTAGTTGAAATTCCATAAAGAAATATTTAGACACATTTTTTTTTGCTCAATTTGACCACACACTCTATGAATAAATATACGACTATACGAGTATCTATTTATGAAATACATGGTAGTGTTGTATAATGTTTATAATTGGTTTAAGGTTTTTTTATGTGTAATTTAAAAAAACATATTAGCAATCTACACTCTTTCTCTATATGAACAATAATTAAGCGAAATTGTATCCTCTTTCGTCCGCGGATTTTTCGTGACAAGGGGTACACAGTTTTCGCTTCCCATTTTAATAACAAGATATCGTAGAGTCAGAAAAATTATTTGCCACAATGTTGAATTGTGATATACAGTTGGAAATATCATAATCTTTGCGATTTCAACTATTTTAAGAAGGTGAGAAGACATTTAAGGTCAGCATTTACATCCTTGATTGATATCTTACGACAGTCTAGTCGTGTCTGGTCTAACTTGGGCCAAACTTCCGGTAACATTTTACTTGGGTAATTACGTGCTAGTTAGCACCGGAACTAATTGTTTACCGTGTTGTTTATTACTAACAGCCTGTTATTATGATTAATGAGGAGCGAGTGATACGAAATTAACCGCTGTGATACAAAACTCGCTTTAAGCTCAATCTTGTTTCGTCAGCTTGGTTTGACGTCGCATATTTGAAAAATGTGTGATTTTATGTAATGACTTTACTCAAAAATTTCACAGCTTTCTGTTCTTGACACACTGGCGCGGCCGGATCACGCCCGCTTGTTATGTGTCAGGTTGCATTCAAATTCGAATATTACAAACAATCGTGTCCAGGGGGTCTACCACAGAACGAAAAATGTCATAGCTTTGATGTTTCTCTCTCTCTTTTCTTTTCGCTTGAAATGATAGAGACAGGATTAGCAAAGCGATAGCCGATTTAGTTAGGTAGTAGAAGCGCCGGATCGCGATCGCTTTCCCGCATTTCCCGCCTCTGTGCGACGAGAGCTTTAACGTTTGAATATCAAACGATAACCATTGTGTGACATTAAGTTCTGTAATTTGTTGTTAATTTTAATTATGTTAAATAACAACAAACCTTTTGAAATTTTAACTTTACCTCTATTATCAACGGTGAAGAAGGTCGGAGGCATACTAATAATCATTATTATACGTTGGTTTTGTTTCAACGCTTATATATAACTCGTGTTTATAGTATAACCCTACAAAACTTTGATTTGTAACCAGTGTCCTGCCCAATGGTATAGAGCCGCAACCAACAAAGTCAAGGTTTTAATTTGGCTTGGCCGCTAAGGGTTGCAATGTTACCCACGCTTTGAAGGCCCCAAGTTGAGCTACGTTGCCTTACGGTGCGCTTTCATCATTGGCGACCAACGTATTTTTTACAAACCGCGATGATAATCTACTATTTAAAATATATTTTTGATATATAAAATTAATTGTAGCCAATTAGGTACTATATTCTAAATTTAAACATAAACTACGTATTTTCTGGTAACTATAAATAAACGAATTATTTCGTCAGTTTTCAATTATCATTTTTGTTATCACGGTTTGCTAAAAACGTAGGGATATAATGTAACTATGCTAAAAGTAAATTGAGTCGAACAACAAAAGATACGCCTAGCAACTACAAACACCTACAACTTTAAGTCGCAATTTTTTTAGCAAATATATGTACCAAAAAAACGAAAACGTGGTATTCATATTAAATATATTTAGCATCAAATACCGCTCTATCATAGCTCTACTGCGAATATTATTTAATTATATCTTACGCAATCGCACATAACTTCAATACGTAATGTGACGTGTTCATAAATAATGCACGTATATGAAACCGTTTTTGAATAATTATGATTAACAATATTATTATTCAAGTAGCATTGTAATAAAATGTGTTCTGTGGATAATTTTCACCGGAAGTAGTAGGCATCGGGGCTAGTAACTTGTGTTTGTGTACAGCAAGGCAACCGGTGTGGCCATGAAAAGCGAGATTGGTTTGTTGACAGCTGCAGGTACTATTATATTGCTATTTGTTTTATCATATTGTTATGTATATTGAAAGACAGGTAACCAACAAGAATTTTTTGGTGAATTACATTTGAAGAAGAACATTGTATTTTTACCAACTTGACATTTTTAATCATAATTGACATAGCTGATCGCCATCTTGCCTGGCGTTAAGCGATCATCTAAGAGAAAACGCGTTAATCTAAAAGTAGGTAACTGATTCACTCTTAGCTTAAAGACATCAAGATTGCATTCATTGGGAAAAAATATTCAAGCAAAGCATTTCAAACTCTAGTCTATTCTTATAACGAACGTGATATCAAACCTCTTCGTTCGGGTTATTGGAATTACCACTATAAAACGATGACGATTTCTCGAACATTTTTTTAAAACTAATAACTGCATTTAATTTTTACAGCAACGTTTTTTTTTAATCTTCGACGAGAAATATGAAGGACAAACCTTGATACTATCTATATAGGTAATCATATTTAAAATAATTATTCTTGATGGCATAACCTTTTTGCTGATCACGCACATTATTGATTACTTAGGTAATTGAAAGATTAATCATGTTGGTAGCTTTTTTATTGAGAAAAATAGTCATGAAGGTCATCTATCTCGCAGATTGTGTAATAGTAATATTCGACTCTCAACCGATTACCAGCGGGTAGCATGCAAATATACCGGTTTTTGGATTGAAGGGTAAAGTTTATAAATGAACTAGCGACCCGCCCCGGCTGCAATGCTGATACTAAATATACTAAGAAAAAATGTTATTGTGGATTATCCCTAAGAGATAGACATAATATACCATCATGGACTTTTTGGTAGACCTTTTTAATACTGCAATACACTATTTTGATCTATCTCGTAGAATTCAGTCAGCGTTTGCAATGTAAGCGATAAAAATGTGTTTATTTATGGCATCATATTAGAAACCTTTAAAATTATCAGTGTTTCTCTACTATTTTATGCAAGTATTATACATGTAGACCTTCCTATTGAATTACTCTATCTGTTAAAAAAACCGCATCAGAATCTGTTCGATAGTTTTAAAGATCTAAGCATACATAGGGACGGACAGACAACGAGAAGTGAAACTGTTGGGTTTCAGTAACACGATAATTTTGAATAACATTCTAGTGAGTTCGCGGCACTGACATGCGTAAAACGTATATCTGTAGCTAAACAGGTGACGTATTTTGCAACATTAATGTTGTATATTACTAAAATTGTAACTTATAAGTATTCACTTTTATCGGCGGTGACAATTTTTTATCTCCTTCGTCCTTGGTAAACGATGACGAATGACTGACGATGGTAAATGTGGGTCACATTTATAACTCTTACTTATTGCTGCATCTTTGATATTGTCATCAGTTATAGACTACAGGCCCGTGAACAAAATGTATGGGTCATATGAACCACCAGGAGACTTATGTAGGATGATAGAAGGGTATAAAATAATAAGATTGCCGTCTCTTGTAAGCTGTCCAAGCGAATGCAGGTGAAGAGAGGGGATTGCAACTCTCGATCATTTCTCCTTGTCGCATGATTTTTGTACGGCGTTGCGGAATAATGGATTAGAAGAGGTATTAAAACTAAGACAATTGTACATTTTGACTTTTTTATCGTTATTTATGTAAAAAAAAACATGACTTGCCGACGATTTTCAGGGTAAATTTGGTTATTTGATTATGTACGGCATTGATTCCTTATAGTCTCAATACCACTTCTAATTCATTATTCAGAAATGCCATACAAAAATCATCCGACAAGGAGAAAAGATCGAGGGTTGTAACCCCCTTCTTCCCCTGCACTCCGTTGGACAGCATACAAGTGACGACATAGTGCCGAATCTTATTATTTTATACCCTTCTATTATACTACATAGGTCTCCTGGTGGTTCATATGTTATGTTCGTTTGCCATATATCTTTGCTTCTATTTTGTCCTATATTCAGAGGACTTCATTCGAGACAGCAGACAATGGAGACAAGATACTTATAATGAAATCAAATTTAAATAATGGATAGACTTTAGAAATAATTATTATGTTAAGTTCTTAAATAATAATACAAAATCATTTAATTTAGGACAAAGATGCAGAGATGGTTGAAATACAGCAAAAGGCATTTGTATAACCGCTTACGTAACTATTGTTGCTGACTTTTTATTTAAATTGTAATTACGTTTTGAATATTGTACTATGTGACGCCGCTACCAAATGATAATTGTATCCTAAAGAATAAAAAAGGAAATAATAAAAAAACTACATTCAATTATCGATTTCGATAAAATTCTCTAATACGAAACAAAAAATGTAGAGCGTGAATTGACTCATAAAGTCATCACAACAAGACCTTAGGATACAGGGTCTGTACTCATTTCAAACATGATAAAGTTATTATGGTAATAATTTAACCAAACGAAAACCTGATGTGCTTTTGTAGTTAAAGGTTAGTATCGAAAGGCCAATGGCACATCTAAACAAGCAAAATCGAAGGCGGAGACTTGTAAACAATAACTCTGAAAAAGGAATCGTGCATGACACTACACTGCAAATCGAGATGATAATTTGCAAAGCAAATATTTTGGCAAAAGCTAAGTATGTCCTGGACCTGATCGTTTCATTTGATGCTACATACTAAGAGAACTTTGCAAATTTCCGTGGATAATTCTTTGCATGTATTTCTGGATATGGACTCTTAAGTTGTAATACGAACAAGGTCAGATAGTCAGCAGGCAGTTAACAAATACTCGATAAAATAATACATAAATGTCCGTACACTTCAAGATAGAAATCGAATAATTAATTTTATTGTTCCTCTCCGAATTCAAAATTAAAGTAATTAATTAACGTCTTATAAACTAATCTCACTTAAAGTACTCTCGTACAATTTTTGTGTGAATTGGTTCGAAGTATTGTCAACATTTTAATGTGTATGTCATGTTTTAATCGGGCTAGGTTTAGGTACCTAAACCTTTCTGTGTAGCTCCTGTAATGAATATTAGAAGATTGACGCGAAGTTGTATGTTTTTCGGTTTTTTGTCGAAAACATTTCGCAGAGTGTGTCGCTGATCTTAATGATCTAATACTACTTTGATCTATTTTACTCTTATTTCTATCAGACTGTAGGTATCTCTAGAAAGTAACATCGTATAATAATGATTGATAGTAATGTAATGGTTGATGTTTCAATGATTCGAACCAATTAGTTTGATGCTAGTTTCGTTATTACTACTGAAGAAGAAGAATCGTTTTCTATATTTTGGAAAACGTTGCCTGAGTGGATATTTCTTTATGATAATTATCTGGATGTCTTCAAGTTTGGAAGGAATCGGAGTTTTCTAGGTTATCCCGAAACAAAAGTGTTTTCGAGTGCAAAGATATAATTTTTGTAAGAAACATTTCTTTTCGCGCAATTTTGTTTAATCTATAGTGTACATTCTTAGTAGTGATAAGTATAGGTGTATCCTTCGACGTTATTTTGTATAACGCTCTTACCTAAGTTCAAGAAATATAATATCTAACTCTTGTTTTATTATTTATGCTGTCATATATATATATGGATACACGGTATGGTATAAACCACCAACAATAGTTAAGTGAATTGAAAAATGAACAATTCTTAAGATATCATTAAACAAACCATATTAAACAATAAATTGTTCTTATACAATCACCGGGAACAGGGCACCATGAATGCACGACGACATTGTCCGCGAACTCTAAGGCTGCCTTTGCCTCCCCAGACTATATAAACAGACTGCTGCACGTCCACGAACTTCCACACGAACCTTGAGGTTTCATCTTAATGTGGTAGTACTGCTCCTCGACTCATTTAAAATATATGTGACAATTGCAAAGTAACAATAAGATATTCTGTAACACAGAATTTATAAACTATCACAAGTAAGGTCGTATCGACAGGAACTACTGCGTAAAGTTTCAATTTAGGTGGTCGAACTTGTACGTGGCCTGCCATGAGGGAAACCTGTGCATCACGGTTCATAGCAACAAGATAGAAAGATATTTTGTAACATTTAAGATAATAAAATAACCATGATATAATAAACTTGAGACGAGACACGAGAATTTTGAATATAAGATAAATACATATGACGAAACTTTCAATCGCGAGTAGTGACATTTTATTAACGCACTATTCTCGAGAAATAGTCGGCGGATTAGAAAAATATGTCAATGTCTGATAAATATCGACAAATGACCCTATGAAGTGTAGTGACACAATTATTATATTGTATTTTTGATTAATTACTTCTTCCAACTAATCTATCATACAACAATCAAGAATAGTGTTTTTTTATGCTTATGAATGTTTGTGTTGTGACCTGTAAGAAGTATGTTGCTTTCTAGGATAGCCTGGGATGGTTGGAGTAGAAGGGAAGTATGAACAACGCACAATTAAAAAAAAAAAAAAAAAAAAAATTAAAATTCATTTATTTCAAGTAACACAAGACTCATATTCACTGATAAAAAAATAATTACGTCACATTGCATTACAAATATTCAACAGTCATTAATTACACCTATTAATCATTACATTTTACATTATTATTACTGAATATTAATTACATTATTAATTATTAAATTTTACATTATACAGCCAAACATTTTACATACATACACTAAAATAAACATTCACACACTCAATCATTTATGTCATAGTCACCCTTGTAAACTTTTACAGCTAGCTTAAGCAGTCAAATGGTCTAGTCGGGAGAACGGCGACCGCCGATCCGGAGTTCCCGGGTTCACAATCACACGCACCACTGTCCCTTCGCAGTCATGTGCGTAAAGGAAAACATCATGAGGAAACCGAACATGTACCTAGAATCTCTCAAAGTCATGTGTCACCTACCACCCCACACTGGGCCAGCATGGTAGATTAAGGTCTTGACTCTCTACCTGCAAGTGAAGGCCCCGAGTCCCAGCAGTGGGAACATTTTCTGTGCTATCTATATCATGTTAGGCTGCGATCCGATTCAGTCTCTGTGTGTAACATGAAGCTGACAACAATGAGCTATGTATGGACAGTCCAGCCTCCCCGCGAGCGTGGCCAGCATGCTGTTAGAGCTCCCGCGCGCGCGTCGCACGAGCGAGCCGCATCTCTTGCGCAATGTCGCGTAGAAGCAGTCTACACGCGCCTCCGCAAACATTGCAGACGCACTGCAATAGCGCGGGAGCCCAACCAGCATCCTGAACGCATTGTTGAATTGGACACGGAGGGCGTCATAGGATTTTTTGGTGTAATTAGTCCACAAGCTGCACGTGTAGAATGTAGTACAATAAGCCCTGAACAAGGTCAATTTAACATCAATTGAGCATCGTGCAAATCTGCGGATTACCATGTTAGCTTACAATGGCCCAATTGAGAGGCTAACTGCGGAAAAGGTCCCGTCAAACTAACTATGATCAAATGCATAGTTTACGATTTTATAAAGGACATACAGACAACATTCATATATGAGTGACAAATGCAATTACACTTCTACGGAACCCAGTTTTCTATGTAGCGGTCTAGCGGTTAATTATTACACATTTCGCCTCACTGTACGGTGAATACTTCGCACCTACTTTTCGATTCTTCACGATTCAAAGGTTATTAAGATATTAACGTTGCTATTATTACACTTGGCATCGGGGTAGGATCACACTTTTACTGTTGTTAAAATAAGACTGTGTCTCGGTTTGAGGCCAATTTTTTCAAACAAAATTACAGGGTAAAGTATTTTGTACAGCTGGACTGACGAGGCAATGCAGTTCTGGACAATAATTTGGACGCTCCATGTTCCAATAACTACGTGTGTTCCAATTGCAGCCACTGTGCTGTTAAGGGCAGGCATGTTACTTACCTTCAGGTACCATGTCGTCAATCTATAGGTACTATAAATAATGCCATGACCACTTTAGTTAGACGGTAGGACCCCAGTTACACGTCCACGCTCATTAAATTATGCTAAATTCTTAATTTAAGTGGCTCTAGTATTTTGTATATGGTACATTAATCTTACTATTGTGTACCAAAATAGATATTTTATTAGATAATTTAATGTATTTGCGTCACATCTAGTTATTAGCAGGAAAATCGTGAATTCATTGTTAGGATCTAGTTTATTTGTGACGTTGTATTTAGACGATCCATCAAGTAGTAGACACGAGTTTGTTCATTTTATGGTGTTAATTATATTTGTGATGATTTCTAGTCGTAAATGGAATGAAAATACACGTTTATGCCGACACCTAAGCTGGCTAGCTAAGTTAAAACCGACAATCGGTACCTAAGTCTAGCTAACCCTAGATAATTTAGTAATCCTTGTACTCATTTGATTTTTCGTGGGCTGTGAATGAAAATCATCGTCACGCTCAGATATAAAATAAATGTTCAGGTGAAATCGGAACCGCTGAGTGTGCCAGAGCGAGTGAGAACTAGTCAGCTGCTTCTGCAGCTATCTGGATGCTGTCACTGTCTTTTTTCCATTTGGTCTTGGCCATGGATACTACTCTTTTAGCCGCATCTGTCACTGTCGTGTTGCTGTGTTTACTATGTTCAATTTTTATTTTTTACTATTAAAATCATTCTAAAACTTTTGAATTAGTACAGTTATTTCTTATTTTAGTTTTCACTTCTGCCGTGCGGTCTAAAGCACATACTTTATCTTTTTTTTATACAACATAGAGTAATGGTAAAAGTATGACTTGTACCTAATGGTAAGCTACACGGCTGTCCATTATATTACAGAGTCATGCATTTATTTAGTCTTGAAGATTCGAAACGACTACCGCACTGCGCTATTTACCCGTTGTTTTAAGATAATATATCTCTTTCCTCATTAATTTCTACGAAGGTATTAATTACCCTTCAAACCGGAACACAGTAATGTGTGGACATTACTGCTAGCTGTAGAATAACTGGCAAAGCTGTGGTACTTACTTCCCCTGGTGCACTCTCGAAAGAGTCCTATCACTTGTCCTTATTTGAAGTACTAAAATAATATTTGGAGGAAACAATATTAATTAAGGTAAATATTTGATCTTCAGTAACGTGTACACTCATTAATTAACCGCGTTGGGGAATATATTTGGGAATACCCCAAGCATCATAAGCCATCAGTGTGCCAGATATGTCAAATTTGTTTAGGCAGGTAAATTATATTTATTTTTGTCACATGAGGCTGTAACACAATTTATATTTTGAAAGAGAAACGCAAATGAATAAACGCCGCGGCGGCAAAACTTAATATACTATTACATACATATGGTATACCACTAGCGGTTCGTCCCGGCTTCGCTTGTGGTACAAATATAACCCATAGCACTCAAGTATCACGTACATAAAAAACGGTGATATAATTTTTGGAATCAGTTTAACAGTTCCTGAGACGCGTTCAAAACAAAAAACCTCTTCAGCTTTATAATAAATATATGTAAAATACCCGTGATACCTATAATTTAATTTAATTTCATAACAATGTTGTCAATTACGAAAAAGATTTCTTTACCTCTATAGTGTCAAATCTGACTAAGTATTTTTGTCCCATGTAGTTTTACAAGTTATTCGACGATGTTGAGTTGTAAGAGCACAGTTTAATTCTAATGAGTAAAATATCTTATATATAAAATTCTCGTGTCACAGTGTTTGTTTCCTTACTCCTCCGAAACGGCTTTACTGATTTTAACCAAAATTTATATGCATATTCAGTAGGTCTGAGAATCGGCTACTAGCTATTTTTCATACCTTTATTTATATGGCAAAACAACGTTTGCGGGGTCAGCTAGTATTGTTATATATTTATCTAATTTTTATATTTGTCGGATGTGGACAAAGAAGGGAATTTGGTTGACGTCTTAAATAGCATTGACCAGTGTGATCTTCCGTTGCCCTACAGCCATGAAGTTTCATGCGGGTACCGCATATGTTTGGATTTAAGGTCGTGTAGACTCACAATTCATTGTCTAGTTCACATTTTCTAATTTTTATTAAGTTTTGAATAAAAATACTTTGATTACCGTTTAATAGTAATTGATATTTAAAACTAATACCCTCCCGATATCATACGAAAAACTTATTAAATTGTGAATAATTTTCCGTCAACAAGGTACGTAGTCAAAACATTTAATTATTTAGTAGATTATTAGATTTGTCGTCGGCTGTGAATTGAGCTTAGCGTCACGCCCGGAAATTAAAGAAATGTTCGGGTGAACTCGCGATCGCCGAGTGTGAGCAAGCGAGAAAGATTAAAGTCGGCTACTGCTTGGCAGCAGCTGTCTTTTTTTTTTGTTTTTTAAATAAAGAGTGACGAGACGAGCAGGACATGTGCCTGATGGTAAGCAACATGCCTGCCACATAACAGCACAGTGACACGCAGCTATTGGAACATGAATTGCCCAAATCATTACCTAGCACCGCACTGCGCTCGTCACCCAGAGATCTAAGTTGTTTTATATCTCTAAGCCCTGTAATTTCTCTAGAAACATTGCCCTTCAAACCAGAACACAGCAATGTTTGCACATTACTGCTTGGCGGTAGAATAACTGGCAAAGGTGTGGTACTTCCCCAGGCGGGCTCTGCTAAGAGTCCTACAACTACAACACTTTCTGCTGTCACTGCTTTTTTTTTATTTTGTCTTAAAAAAAATGGCTTGATGTTAAAAATGCTAAATAGTTTTTATCTTATTTCTGATTTTAGTTTTCATTTCTGCCGCGTGGTCCACAGGCCGCTCCACAGCGGTCCACAGGCGATTCTGGTCCACATGCTAACTGCTCGTAGCCTGTGGACCTGTGGTGGTAGGACATGTGTCTGATGGTAAACAACATGCCTCCCCATTACAGCATAGAGACACGCAGCTATTGGAACATGAAGAGTCAAAATTATAACCGAGCACTGCACTGCGCTCATCACCCAGAGATAGGTATAATATGTTTTACTTGTGGGTTTTGGCGTAAAAATTTGGCACTGAATTTTCTGTTCAACTTAGGTAATACGAAAACTTGTCCTATTTGAGCAAATTCAAATCGGTATAGAAATGTTTGACATCAAACGCATTGAAAACGATACAGCTAGACCAAATTAATTAATGTTTGATCAAAGCATATTTCTTTGTAAACAAATGACATGGGCAAAATATATCTCCGCACATGTTTATATCACAGGATGGAGGCAGTTAAGCGGAGCAGCGATGCGTTACGACCAGACCTGAACGTAATCATCGTATCGTTTAGTTTGAATGTCATACATTATAAATCTTTCACGGAAGATGGAATACAAACTCTAATTGCAACAGGCGAAGACAAAATCACTAGACAGATAGACTGATACTGTTTGTTGTATACACCAAAATGAAAACTACTAACTAGAAGAAAACCGTTAAAAACTAGAATCAAATCCGGCGGCGAAGGGAAATAATGTTAGGAGGGTCAATGTTAAGAAGGAAATGATTGTTATAAACTTGGTGTGCTAAATATAGGTAATATTAAATTACTGAAATGTAGTGACAAAAACTAAAGTCATATACTATTAGAAATTACATACTAATACGTACAATACATGTATGATTTACTAATAAATATGAATGAGATAATAAAACTAATGAAAGGTAATGACAAAAAAAACACAAAACATTACGTACATTTTTAACACAATTTATGTTATTATACCTGACAATGCTAATAGGTGGAAATAACTGTGTCTACGACTAAAATGTCGTGAATGGTTAATCA
Source organism: Ectropis crepuscularia (assembly GCA_963693475.1). Classification (NCBI taxonomy): domain Eukaryota; kingdom Metazoa; phylum Arthropoda; class Insecta; order Lepidoptera; family Geometridae; genus Ectropis; species Ectropis crepuscularia. The sequence goes on from OY856346.1 coordinate 13,915,244, forward strand.
TATATCTGATTTCCGTATATACATATTTCAAAAAAGCAGGAAAATTATATGATAAAAATATTATTGTTTAAATAGCTGACTCCACGACAGTTGTTTGCCATATCACCTACTACTCGTACTTTAAATTATTGTCATCCGAATGAAATGACAAACTGACGTGACACTTCATGTAAATGACTTCACGTTAATGAGCGACGGTTTCTTATTTTTCGTACAAAAATTTTACTACGTAGATGCATCAAAATATACAACGTATTTTGTAATGTGCCTTTTCCTGATACATATTATACCACTGCTGGGTTTGACATCTTCCCCACTTTTGCATTTTAATTCTGTTAATAAGTCACCGATTCACCTTCCCAGTGATACGGACAGACGGACACGGATACAGTTTAGGGTACGGGTACAAATACCCTTGTCTTACAAAAACGAATTCACTAAATAATAATCTTTTTGGCGTAAGAGAAGCTTCAATATAGATGTAAGTTAGCCATCTTAAGCTGCCTTCTTTATATTTTTAGGTCGGTTGTTACATTAACATACACTGCGACGTACGAAGACTTATAAATAGACCAGGGTCGATAATTTTTGAAACGAAAAAAAATTACAGTAGGATGAACCCCATTATAAAAGGAGGGTATGTATAATATGATAAAAATTAAGGGAAAAATAAATTACGGTCGATCCGAGTTCGGGAAAAGGGAGGGGGTGAGTTTTAAGGGTAAAAAATGGTTTATCTTCCGGCAAAACTACAAGTTTTTTTAGAAAATAGTTAAATGTCAAAGCCGTAGGTAATAAAAAGATCTACAACTTTTGATTCCACAATTTTTTCACAGAACCTCAAAATTTACCTAGGTGAAAAATTCACATAACCAAGTTTTTGGTTTTTGATCTTTTTCAAAAAAAAAATTCTACAAAATTTGTTGAAAACTTACCTTACTATGTCCCAAATACACTGTAATTTATTTGATTTAAAATATTCAAATTTCGCCTTATTTTAACTAAATATCAAAAAGCACCCTAATTTTCAATCGAAAATTCTCGCGCCAATATATCAGCTTTTTCCAAAAAGTCTGGAGGCTTTTTGTTCGTTGAAATCTCTACTTTCTGATGGTGTAAAAAAAATATACATTATCATAGTAAATGTTCTCAGTCAATGCAAAAAATGTAACCGGATTTTACAGCTGCTACGAAATAGCAGGTATGTAGTGAGGAACCTACTACACTAACAACACGTTCAAATAAAAAACAATACAATTTTCCCACGTAAATGTAAAATATCAGCCCAAAACTTTTGAGTGCTACTTTATCTGACCGTTTCCAAATTAGAAGGGTCTTCCGTAAAATCGTTCGTTTTTAAAGTAAAAATAACGATAATAATAAAATTACAGTGGGAGCAGCCGACTGCAATTTTGTTTGTTAAGAGTTTGCGTGCGCGGTTTGCATTGTGATTTTATAAAGTGCATGTTTCTGAGAAAACGTAAGATAGGATTAAGCAGAACATGTGGACTAAGCCGAAAGTGATAAGTGCAAGTCACGAAAAAATTAGCTCCAGTTCAAAGTTCCAGTCTATTTAGAACAGCAATATCGTTTTACAATATCTAGGTTGGTGCTAAAAGTTTTAACTTTTATAATGATGAGTACAACGCGTCCATTTTGACTCCGAAAAGTGAAATTGTGTAACCCTGTATACCCCGATATTTGAGACTAAAATCGAGAATCATGAGTTTTTGTAAGGACTTTTATAATATAGTATTTAAGGATTAATTAAAAAAAAATTACCTACTTTGGAAGTTTTTTAAAGGGACACATGACCTAAGGTAGCCTCAAGTAGCATACTATGTAAATTTATTAGTATGTAAGTAGTGGATATTTTTCTCATGATATCGAATATAATTAAAATAGATTAATCTATTTTAACGTAATTGTTGAGTCCAGTTAATATTGCATAGGTTAAATCCAACCATCTCTACGCCAAACAGCGGTGTAGAGGTAATCTCATATATTTGTTTCCATGATAAAAATTATTCATAATAATTACTGAAGCGCATAATTTTAACACTGTGGGGATAAATGTAATCAGTCGGGTAAAAATATGAGACGGTCATATTATTTAAAAAATGCATAAGCATTGATGAGTCCAGTACAATATCGAGATAAATGGCGTACACGAGTGAGCAATAACGGGCTGAAATTAATGATGATGGATAGGAAGTCTCTAAATATGTTAATTCCGTAAATAATGTCGGTAAAAAGTAGTAAGACGAACCACAAACTAAACGCCTGTATTGACTGACAGCTCATTGGGGTTACCTTTTCTCCTAGGTCCAAATGCAGCACAGCCTTTTATACTATTTACCGCACGTTTCCCAAAAAATCTTATTCAGTTTAAAACATTCGTTACATGTCCTCATTTACTTTGTGATTCTGTCGCACGTTCTTCACAAAGCTAAGTTTTGTCAAAACTACACTTGAAATGTTTCATTGACGCAGATTATTGTTCAACCTTCGAGAAGTCGGTATTATCATAATTGTGATTCGTTCCGGCTGAGCAGTGAACTTGAAAATTTCATAGACTATTTTTCAGCATATTTATTTATTGTGAAATATATTTGTTTATTAAAATTGAGCTTACATTTTGAATATTTAGATTTATCACGGTTTTCTCCGACAGCTGTGCAAACTAATCTAACTGCTGTATTACCAAACTTGACTCAATCTAATCTGTTTAAGTCGAATTGACAACGCAAACATTTCTTAAAAGATTTGACTCTGGTCCAAAAAAAAACTAACAGGTTTTTGGCTCAAAACTTATGGCTTAGTCATTGTTTGGAATACGGCTGTTAAATTTAGCTCGACTCGCTTTGTCTTCTGTGCAAACTTTTGACGTGATAACGTCTTATAATTCGATGAAGCCGGCTGCACGCCCACAAAACATGACGTCATGTAACGTTACTGTCGGTCGTTACCGTCGGTCGTTACCTCGCCGCATGTTTGTTACAGTTGTATTAATTATTTCGACCAGTAGTTCAAGCGGGGATGTAGCTCAGTGGTAGAGCGTTCGCTTTGCATGTGAAATGCCCCGGGTTCGATCCCCGGCATCTAAAAGCTTTTTTGCATTGTTTTTTGCATTGTTTTGATTGAAAATGACGTGACGGACCCACCATACCACTAGCCCTACCCCTGGTGGTAGGGTGGGTCCGAAACCATACCACCATCATACCATCAAGTAATAGTCGGACTAAATTCTACTGATTACTTTTTACATACAAATCTATTAAACAAAACAAATTAAAATTTTCTTTTGAAAAATGCTACCATTCCATCAGTATTTTCTTAAGACGTTGTCACGTTCTATCGTCAGTAAACCGACTTTACAGACAAACATTTTGTTTTTTAAATATTTGTTTCGTTATTCGGTGTTACACTTTGATTAATTAACTCATGATAACAAAAATGAGTATAAATAAATAATTAACGCTATTCTACACATAATATAAAATTTGTATCGTGTAAAATTTGATCAAAGGTTCTGTAGTAATATATTATATAGCGAATGTAGGTAAAAGAAAAAATTAAAAACAATATCAATGTACGAAAACATACATTAAACATTTCCACAAGGGATTCGAGTATTGACATGATTGTTTTTTATGTTATTACATCATAGTGGTTTGAACGAAACTATAAATAAAGGGTAAGCGTTGATTTTTATTGTATGCTGAGCTTTAAAATACAAAGTGATTTTTTTTTTCTACAACCGTGTTAACCCTATTATCACAGATTACAGAAATAAAACATATAATGTTGATGTGGCAGTAGTGTATTGAAGGCAACAATACAACTAGTTTAATTGGGTTATTGTCTATATTTAGCTAAATCTTTGAATTTAATAGTAGACAGTTTAATTTAAAAAAATATGATATCTGTTGGTCTGTAAGTAAATTCACAGAACGCAGCGTAAATTATTACCAAAACTACTTAATTTACTCGAACAATAAAAACAAACACGTGTTAGTTGGTACATTAAATCACGTGGCTCAAAATCAGCGGCTTAAGTAGATACCTGTTTTAATTCTAATTTAAGAATATTGTATCGGAGATGAGTTTCAAATTAATAATATCGTGTCTTTTCGCCTTTAAAATACACCGTTTGGAACAAGGTCGAATATAGTATGGTAAACAGGTATGGAACACTCTTCGTCTCATATCTCAAATTACCTCTTTTTCCCAAACGACTTATACAAGAAAGTTAATAGTAGGTTTCACCTATTTTAACAAGAACTTCTTTGACTTACATTTTGGGTCGGACGCCCTAAACCACCGTTTTTCATAGGATCTGGGTTTCAGACTTAAGTCTTGGAATTTGATGCCAAGCATGAATTTTTCCTTTGGTGCCTGAGCTACTCTGTTGTTATAATATACACCTGTGCGAGTATATATCAGTATCAGAACAATATTTTATAAAATAACTAGCGGCCAGTTCCGGCTTCGCTCGGATTTCGTCATATAAGGACTATTAATCGAAAAAAAAACTATCCTATCTCTCAAGTTGGACCAGACTGCTCACGGTGTGCCAATTTAATTTAAAATCGGTTAAGTAGTTTAGGAATCCATCGCGGACAAACATCGTGACAGGAGATTTATATATATAAGACTAGCGGCCTATTCCGGCTGCGCTCGGATATTGTCATTTAAAGGCTATTAATAGATATAAAAATTATCCTATCTCTTAAGTTGGACCAGACTGCTCACGGTGTGCCAATTTAATTTAAAATCGGTTAAGTAGTTTAGGAATCCATCACGGACAAACATCGTGACAGGAGATTTATATATATTAAGAAGATAGACAAGATACATTAGTTCAAAAATTAAGTTTTCAAACAAAGATCAAAATCATACAAATTAAAGAGTCCCCAGGGACCAAATAATAAAAATAATTGTCAGTTAAGTGAGAGAAGCTAGATACTGTTGACAAATACTCTCTTTTTCGGGATAGATTATCAAAAGAACATCGTAAAATAGTTATATCGATTGGATTATACTAAAAAAGCGTTTTTTGGCTCGGGTAAGCCTAAAAAAATACACGACTGAATATTTGGAACACGGCAGCGAGACTTGATTTGGTGCGAGGCTCAACTTCCTGGTGTTTACTTTAAAAGAGGTACTTTTTCTGGTTTGTCAGAACTTTAGAGATACCAAAGACCCAAGATAGAGATAATTTATTTCTAGAGCTTAAAATTAAAATAAAATTATTACACGCTAAACGCTTATGGATTCTAATTATGCAAAGTTGTAACTGGTTCGTAGGACCAAGTGGTTATCATTCGATATTTATGGGACGCGTTATTTAAAAATCAACTAACTATAAAAAAAACTTGAGAGCTTTCGCTAATGAATTTTAGCAGCTGCGTGATCAGCATAGCGATCAAAGTAACTGACAAGAAAATGACCATATTGTAACATGTTATAGTTAGTTTGTATATCTAATGGTTACGGTTATTAACTATAATTAATTTATATTTAGTGGACATATGTCCATACATATCTCTTGAGGAATGTTTAGTAAACATGTAAAAATAATAATTAATCTATAACAATTTTCTTTCTTTCTCAAGTAAGAAAGAATTAGATGATTATTCACTAGTAAGTATAGCATTCTACAATCCTGTCAATTTTGTTTTATGTAATGTTAAAATATGATTGTGTTTTTTTTATAGTAATTTAATGTTTTATGTAACTACTTAGTATATCCTACGACTTCGTCTGGGTAGTAGTTCTAGGAGTTTAGAAAAGGACCCTAAAGAACTTCACATTATTTGATTAAAATTTACACGTTTATATGATTACTACGATTGCATTGAACAAAACATCAAACAATCGCAAAATCCGCCTGAGAATGGCATCGATGCATTCAAATTTCGAACGCATCGTGCGCCATTCGCACCGAAGCGCACTGACACCTAAATCGTCGTGATGAGTGACGTGCACTGGACACCGGCCAGATTTTCCGCCGCGAAGCCTTCGACCTGTAAACTCGATCGGAACGAAAATGTAATTATCGAAGTAAACAATGGAACCGGACAGGTCCTCGGCATTCGTGCACGGAACATCGAGCGTACCGCACGCGCGCTCAACCCGCGTCTTTCCACAGGACTTATCAACGCGCGATCGTGTACGTTTTGTGCCTTATCGAAGTGCCTAACTATTTTTACGCTTCATTGTTCCTACGAGATGCACTTATCTTGATGCGTGCAGTCGCGAGTGATAACCAGTCGACCGGTGCACTTGACATTGACGTGTTCGTGTAATTTGCGTTCTGTGAGTTTCTGTGATTCTAAAGTAAATCAGTCGTGATTTTCAGTGGCAGTGCCTGCGATTAGTTACGCTGTCTCATGAATATTAATACTTTTTGTATTGTTTATACGGAAAACTCTAGTTATCTGCATATTATTGTTCAAGAATCATTGTTATGGTGATTCTGAAGTCGGCCGGTGCGAGGACAGAATGAGTGGAGATTAGCGGAAATAGCGTTTCAATTGCCTTGTCATTTGGAATAGGTCTGTTTTTCATTTCTACGCGGCGTTTATCGCCGTAACTGATTTGCGTGTGTAAAGGTTGGTTGAAAGTTTTAAGTGCTTAACTAAAATTAGTCGGGTACTGAAGTAAATTAGTGGCTGTTGGTTTTTATTGGACCGTCTTGTTTTTTGCGATAACTCAAGGTGACAGCGCTTGAGCGATTTTCCACCCGGTCACGTGCAGGCGATGCGTTTGCGCGCTAACAGATGTATTGCCCACTTATTGTCACTATCACTAGTAATGAGAAGTTATGATTTACATACGCATACACAAAAGAGTTCTAAAAACCATTAGTACGCAGTTTATGATCCGAAATGTCTCAATTCCACGTTCTTTATAAGCCTAACAATTTTAAGTTAGAGTTTGAGTTTCGCGATAATTTGGGAATCTTTAAATATAAAATAAACCTATTCTTTCCATTGCGTGTTTTGAGTACGCATTATAGCTTAAATTCTAAAAATCTATTTATAAACGATCATTATTATCTAGGATCTAGTAATTGCTTTTCTGCTAGAATAACGTTTTCCAAGAAAGTACGGTGACAATTTTCCTCCAAGTCATTTAAAAGGAAATTTATAAAGGTTTGTACAGGCAAGGTAATCTTCATGAAAGTACTAACTTGAATAGATTTTTAATTTTAATCAATTATTTGACACTTAAGAGCTCGTGTTAAGACGATTGATGTTAATTACGTAGTTAATTACGTATACTAGTATAGTTTATTGTCAGGTAACACGTTTATTTTTTTATTTAATGGGTGACTTGCGTGAAAAATAAAATGTCGAAATAAATTTTCGGTACCAAGTAAGTTGTTACAATGTTTTGAGTACCCTGCCTTTTGGTTTAGTTCTAGAGACTGTGTTGCAAAAGGCAGTGTCTTCCATAAGGAACTAGAATTATTGCAAAATATACACTTTTTCAATTAAATTTTTAAAACATACATATAAGTTGTACACTGCGATTGTGTGTGTGTGTGTGTGTGAGAGGGTGTGTGTGTGTGTGTGAGTTTGCATGATCCGATCCAATTTATACAGTATCCATTAAATAATACAGTTAATAAATATAAATAAATATTAGTTGACATTTTACATGTAGGTAACATGATTCAGCCCCAAACTAAAAAAAAAACTTGTACTATGGAATCCCGATTGTCCACCAATATAATACACATATAATGGAATTACATACCTAAATATATACAAAAACTTAGACACGAAACAAATTTCTGTATTCATCACACGAAAGTTTTCCCGGATCGGACTAATCTCAGTAATAGCAGACTCACTACCACTAAGCCATTAAGCTAATCAAACAATAATAATAATTATAACTTAATAGATTTGTACTCTTTAAATAATAAAATAGTAGCCTCTCATAAATACTACACATGTACCATCTTCTGACAAATAACAGAAAAGATGAGTCAACTTTGTAAAAGAAATGCAAACGGCTAATAGACCCGCTAATTATACGTTCCTGAAACAACTCGCACATAAAATAACAATAAAATTTACATATTCAACACATTATTTTTGATAAAATTCTCACTATTTTACTTCCAAATAGTCATTAAATTTTTACTAAGCGTTTGAAGAAGGCAGGGAAATTAATTATGTGTCCTAGTGTGCGTAAAAATGCTATTTAAGTAAATAGCATGTGACAAAAACACGAGTACTCTGACGTCTAAGATAATAATAAGATAACCGGTGTTAGTTTGCCGTCAAACAATTCACTCACATGCCTTCTAGTGTAAACTGATGGAGGTACTTGTGGAGGCATTGAACATTTTAAATATTTACAAGGTTAATCCGTAAATTGGTTGATGAAAGGGATCATAATTAGCAAATTTATTAAAAGTTAAAAAAAAATCTGACACAATTTTTTTTTTGTGAAAAAACAGCACTGTGTTCCGGGTTGAAGGGCAGTGTTTCCTTAGATTATTACAACAGGGTATAGAGATAACTTATCTTACAGGTTTTTTTACTTTTATAGGCTTACACTTGACCGCCATCTCGCCTGATGTTAAGCGACGATGCGGTCTACGATGGAGCGTGTTTACCTAGAAGAAACCGATTCACTCTCGATTTGGAGACACAAAGATTGTAACCAACAGGGAAAACCCAGTCAGGCAACGCATTCCAAAGCCTAGATAGACGTTCTTATCACAAAAGTAGAGTCAAATCTCTTCGTTCGTGTCTTTGGAATATCAACCATGAAACGATGTCGCTTTTTCGAGCTACGAGCATTCCGATAGAAAAAAGGGCAAGGTGGTATTAGATCATGTAAATCAGTCGCAGACTCTCCGAAGTGTATTCGATAAAAAACCGAAAGACTAGCAACTTTTCAACTTGATGTTCGTATGTAGTCATTTGTTAAATTTGATTACAAGTTCAGCTGAAGAGGTTTATATTATACTAGAAATAAAGTGCTTAAATTGTCTCACTGTGACCAAACGACGAAGAGAGAATTTTTTAAAGACTTCACCTGAATTTCGGGAGTTCCTAGTAAAACCTTAATTGAATTGACGTAACTGATATCAAACATGCAAAAGTAGCTCTTCTGTCAGTTACGCTTGCATGTCTAAACTATAAACCGATTTAAAAGAAATTTAAAACAGATACAGTTCGAAGTTTCTTCACTTTTTCAAGCAGGAAGCTCGAAACTTATTATTAACTTTGGAAAAAGATAACCCTTTTAGTCGTATTTGGGGCAATTAGATTAAGGGGAACAACTTCCTCAACAAGCCTCGGGTAACCCCACAGGCCGCACCTAGTCTATTATATTTTAGGTACAGTATACCTACCCATTATACGTTTATAAAATTAGCAGCATATAGTATTTAAACAAATTTATCGCTTTTACAACACTTATAATATGTACGTCAGTGACCTACAGTGCTACAGTAGTCACATTTTTCACGCATTTCAAACGTAAGTCCATGGTCATGGTCTAACTATATAAATGTTAAATATTTTCCACAAATATGATAACAATGATTTTTCATTGAAATCGACCCTCGTTTCTATTGATAATGTTGGCGTGACATGCTATAGTTGAAACGTATTTTATAAATTTCGATACTTCTATTTGAAATAAATCTCAAAATAAAGATAACTGAAAATAGATTGATTGGCGTGACGATATACGTGAGATAGAAGGCAGTGAATGGAAAAGTAAATCGGGCTAATAATGATAATGCTGAATCTAATTTCAGGAAAAGATCCCTAGTCATTATAATACAGACTCATACCACTATCACCATTTACTTTTTTCGACAACAGAGGTCGAAATTCTATCATATTTTTAACACGCTTTTATTAGCTTCTCTTGTAACTATCTATGTATGTAAGAAAATCTTGGAATCTTAATTTGACCCACTTCCCGGTCTTCGATTAGGATGAAATGTTGCACACGCTGTGAGTTCTGATGACAATACATGATTAACTAAGAAACGTCTTTACAAATTCAACATGGCGGCCTCCCCAAGATGGCGGACTGGCTGTTTGAAATCCACCCCCATGATGAAATCAAATGAAAGGGTTTGCTGTCAGAAATACGAAAATATAGTCACGTGACTTAAATTAAATATGGAAGACGTCTAGGATGGCGGACAGGCTATTTCAAAATGCACCTCCATGGTATGGGTATCAAATGAAAGGGGTTGCTGTTTTATAATTTTTAGTGCGTACTAAAAGCGTGTTTTTTGGTATTTTAAACTATTATTTAGTGATCGAATTATTTTTAGTTTACTTCTTTTCTGTACTGTAGAGCTGAAGAGGTTTTATGTTTTAACGCGCTAATCTCAGCAACTATTGGATCGATTTCAAACATTCTTTCTCCGTTAGTTAAATACGAGTACCTGATCCCTGAGTGCAACAGGCTCTATATTATGTACCACAGGCAAACCAGGGGCGGACCGCTAGTCTTCTTGTAAAATTCGACTATGCGAAGTCACTCCTTATGCACAATTAAAATTAGAAATTTGTGGAAAGAGTACAGTTGTATGAGTACATGTATTCCATTTTCAAATTCTATTAAATGCTAACCAGATTAAAACATTTTTTTGTTGAGAGTTATGGATAAGAATCTTATCTATCTTAGTTTCAAAATGTGAAACTTTAAAGTTACGATTAGTGCGTTACTCAAGTAACAATCAAGAGCTTGACTGGAAAATTTGCGATTGTTTTTTCATCCTACTAATATTATAAATGTGAATGTATGGATGTTTGGATGTTTGTTGCTCAATCACGTCCTAACGTATGAACGGATCGGGCTGAAATTTGGAACACAGATAGATTATAGCCTGGAAGAACACATATGCTACTTTTTATCCCGGAAAAACAACGGGAACTTCGCGGGTAACACCGCGGGGCGCTGCTAGTTCGTTTCATAAAAAATATATTAATGACTAGCAGCGCCCCCCGAGGTGTTACCCGCGAAGTTTTATTCCCGTTGTTTTCCGGGATAAAAAGTAGCCTATGTGTTCTTCCAGACTATAATCTATCTGTGTTCCAAATTTCAGCCCGATCCGTTCATACGTTAGGATGTGGTTGAGCAACAAACATACAAACATCCAAACATCCATACATTCACATTTATAATATTAGTAGGATAGTAGGATAGGATTAGGCTCATATTTTTTTATTCGTCAAGTGATACTTTCATGAATACAAACATGTGCTTTTGTTTAGACTTATACATGGTACCAGGACGTTTAGTTCTTTAACGAAATATCAAGTACACTCCTGCCATGGACCCTGAACGTGATCATATTTAGATAGACGAACAGTAAACAAGTAAATGAAAAATCTTCCTTAAAATGTTCCACCACATCAATATCCATTCACATCACGTCGAGGTAAACAATAAAATGATTATCCTTATTTTTATAAAGTGATTAAATGCATTTCAATGAAGTGTAATCAAAGCTTTTGAACAGGAATTCCTATACGAAACCAATTACCACTATTTATCAGACGTCACTTAATCGGAAAATTTTACCTGATTTTTGTATGTTAAACGGTAAGTATTATAAAATCCATTCAACATTTTAAGGAACCAATTAAAAATGACAAGTGATCCACGTAATTTACACAGTTTAATTGTAAAAAGATATCGTAAATCTTAATACCTTCTATGGATGCAAAATTAATATACCTACCCAGTAAATTTTTAGCTTTATGTGAAAAGCAGGATAATACTTACTACCTATAAAATTTAAATTATTCATCATAATCGTTTGACACAATATCAATCATCAATTAATCAATGATTGATTATAAGTAGATTTACTGCGGAGTCAATGTACTTGCACTGGTCGACTTGTTCAGTTATGTTTTTTATCAGTTTTTAAACCATGTTATTACGTATTATGAGACAGCGTACTGTAATTAATCGTTAACGCCACAAGAAAAACTTGAATTAAGTTTGATAAGATATCAAAATAAATTTTACCATATTTTATCGCAAAACGTTTAATTTATGTAATTTTCTTTTAACAGGGACTTTAACAAAACGATCGACAGCAACGAACTTAAAATTAAATAAGTTAAGTTTATAATTTCAAGAAACAAATTTTAGTGTAACTCTCGCAAGTTTTGGTAGATCGAGTGTACTTTTGTGTGAAGTAACTAGTGATCGTTAAAAGTGCGATGAGAGCTCCACGTCTGAGGTTCTGACGTGCTTTGTTCCTGATACACGTTAGGAAGGAAAACTGGAGGTCGACACATATGAGGTGTCAGTTGAAATCCAGCTGACGACAGATGTCATCTCGATTGAAGACGGTAAGTTTTTCAAACACCAGCTGTAATAGGGTACCGGACTGGGTCAAAAATAGACCATCCTAATTAGTCCGTCAGCTAGATCATGGAAAAATATTGGACACGTATTTTTTGTTTTTTTTCATAATATTAAAAATCGTCAAAGATATAGACCATCAAACTTCGAGAGTGGAGGGTCGCGACGTCACTCGTGAGTAAAAATCGTACTCACAAGTGACGTCACACGAAACTTCGAGGGCTGTATCTTCGTCATTTTTTGTTTGTGAAACAAAAGAAAAAATATGTGTACAATATTTTTTGGCAATCTAACTAACGGGCTACTTAGTTTTTTTGAGGATTGTACCCTATTGCTGTACCTATTTAAAACATTTTCTAAGAGGCTGGCGCTACTAGTTTGTAATAAGTGTTTAAAAATACGTAACGCTAAATTTGTTTTCAATTAAAATGTGTTGCTATTAGTTAAATAATGAATTATTTTAATAGTTTATTCCCAGACTTTTATAACAACGTTGTACATTTTAGTACTTATTATTAAAGTAAGATTTGTATCAGACAAAACCAGTGCACTTTACAAAGGTTGACGGCGCAAGAATATTTTCAAAATGATGAAGATTCAACGAAAGTTTAATAGCCCTAAACTACACATCAATTATTTTCAAGAACACCAATGAGCTAAATTCAAAAGACCACTAGTATAATTGATCAAGCAGACGATAATTTCGTAGCAAAATATATTTTAAAACTTAGCAAACTGTTGGTAAAATTATTCGTTTTCATCTGGATTATTTCTGGACGTTTTGCGAGACTGCGTTTAATTAGGTATTTGTAGTTCACATTCTATATTTTCCCTGTACCTGTGTTGCACCTTATCAGACTATATAGTATAGTTAATTAAATATAGTATAGTTAAATTACATAGTATAGTTAATGTAAGTGACATTTGTGGAATTTCTCATCAACTGAGAAATCATAATTACATTTGCACAGATTAACTGATTATTATCATAATCAACATGTACTGCGAATAAAGTGGAACATAAACCCGTTCTAGTTCCTTCTTCGCACAGCCTACGTTCACGATTACATATATATGTAGAAATGCATTGCATTTTTCCTCATGTTTTGATTCATCCTAGTTTACATCAGGATAGTTTGAATGAGTGGAGTTCCAAAAAAATCGTTATTTAAATTTTGCGGAGTACAAAAGTAATTTGGATGATTATCGTCATTTGTCACTTGTCTTCATTTAAAAGCCTAACCTACGTGATCTATCTGTACCTAACATTGTTCCGAGTAACGTTTCGGATAAGAAGTTAGTCATAAAACATTATAATAGTTTGCAAGTAAGAACAATACATTTGGTCTCTTTGTACATTTGTCGCAAACTTTAAACAACGTCTAAAATAGAGGAAAACTATTACTTTAACCTCTTTTGCCATTAAATATGAAATCAGTTCATACGTTTGTTTTATTAAGGCATTTGCAAAAGCTGTTGGCCTTTGATGGCCTCTACTATGATAATGGCTAGCGCAAAAAGCGCAGGAACCAATGCAGATTTTATAAGAGACATTTAGTAGTAAACTACCGTTAGTGGAAGAATAAATAAATAATATTATTTTATAATTCGGACATTACTCTAGTGATAGTTTGATCACGGTATCACATAAACTATTTAGCTAAATTGCGTAAAGCAACGTGGAAAATGTTTTTCCTGTTCATAGTGTTTGATTATCGTAAGTTCTTCTAAAGAATAACAGCTAGATCTTGGATCACATACATCCCAGACTTTAAATCAATAGTTAATTCAGGAAAGCTTTGCTAGAATTATAGACGCAGACAAAATTGACACAGACACAACCTATGTTTTATTTTATATCTTTTTTGTGACTGTTATGTAGCGAAATTTGGAAAAAAAGTTTGAGTTGCATTTCGTTTCTGTTACAACTATACCAAATCAAGGTTAATTGTTGGGATTTCTTGTCTCATTTTTTTGGGACAGTGTAAGGCAATAACATTAACCAACCGATAAGACATTTTATGTATTTTATGAGTTGTTCCACGTACGATTGATTCTCATACATACTTATATGTTGTGGTAACTGGTAAGGCAGAACACCCCGAGCTAATACAAGCACTTGATGATATACTTGACCTTGTTCTTATTTTAGTTTGTAACTAACCCACAATTCACTAAGCCCTCGCCATTTTCCATTAGCTTTTACGTTATGGTCGAAGTGAAAAGCAACATATTCTATATTTTTGTGGTCCTCCCAACTCGCCATATAAGTTAAATGACACATTTCGTGTTTAAATATAATTTTATATTATGTTTGAACAACGTTGCTTCTAATTTGCGACATGTTAAAAGTCTTTGTATTTTGACGACTTCAAACTTTATAAGGAACACTTTTATCATAACTGGATCACATCTATGAAACATCATGTCGTGATTTTGGAGATCCTAATATAGAACGGTTTTACTTTTAAAATAGAAGGCTAATGCTTTTGTTTCGTAGTGTTAGTCTCTAGCGATGAGTCTGTGAAAATGAATGGTAAAATTAATGCGGCAGTGAAAGTATAAAACGAAAGTCTTATTTTTTATATTAAAACAACTGTATGACTGATTTGTTATTTATTAATAGAGACATACATAATTTTATTTATTTATTGATTGATTAAAACAGCAACAACGATGACATATTGACATATTATCATGTTTTTGTAAATTAAAAACATCATATTTTAAACGTCTGTTAATAAGTAGAGTCGGTGGACAGTCTTACCACCGTAATAGAAAGCTGACTCCAGGTTTTTCTCTCTTTTCCCATAAAATAATATCCACGGAAACCGAGGTCCATGCCTTTACTGGCCTCGTGGCTTTGTGGGTAGTAGCTCTGCCTGCGAAGCCGAGGGTCGTGGGTTCGATTCCCATCCAGTGCAAATATTTGTGTGATGAATTCAAATGTTTGCACTGTGTCTGGGTGTTTCTATGTGTAATAAATATGTATTTAAAACTATATGAGTATTATATCAGCTATCTGGCCGCCATAGCACAAGCTTTGCTTAGTTTGGGGTCAGATGGTGTTGTGTGTGAATTGTCCACCAATATTTATATTTATAATAAGTATGTATTTAAAACTATATAAGTATTATTTCAGCTATCTGGCCGCTATAGTACAAGTTTTGCTTAGTCTGGGGTCAGATAGTGTTGTGTGTGAATTGTCCACCACCACCAATATTTACTTGGGTTCTAGTTTGTCTCTGTGAGGTCGTTTAAGGTCACAAAAGTTGAAAATTTCCATACCACTCGACAAATCTCTGCCTCGCGTAAGCCTTGTTTCAAATCCGGCGGTTAGTCGATTTAAACCGTTAAAATTTTCTTGACCTGGGAGTCTATCGTCTAACTAACACTGCATTGATTTTGGTATAGCCACTTGGTTTGAAATTAGAAATGAAGAGTCAACAACAGTAAATCCGTAACTGTTTCAATTAGGCGGTAGTAGGGGTAGGGGTAGGTGGTAGAAGCAGCTCGCTAAATATTCCCACTGCTGGGACTTCTCTCGCTAGGACAGAATCAATCAATCAGTGCGGATTGGTGGATTACACATGACCTCGAAAAATTATAGGTTCATGTCGGTTTCCTAACTATGTTTTCCTTCACCGTTTTTAAGTTAGAGGCATTACGCACATGAGTTCGAAAAGACAGTGGTGCGAGTGGTGTTTGAACACGGAGCGACGGATCGGCAGTCGCTGTTTGACTAGACCAGCCGTAACTTCATGGCTAGGATAGGGGGGTAGCATACAGTTTGTATAATTCGTATATAGGTTTCTCAATTACGATAAATTTAAATCGGACAACAAATTGTAAACAACGACATAATTATTTATTTCGTGTCATTGTTATTATTGTTTTTTAATTTGATTTTAATACACTCACGTGTTTTACGTCTGTTAAACAATTGGAGAGTATGATTGTTTTAAAATTTAAATATGAATGAAAATACTGTGAGCGATCACGATTTTAGTACATTTGGATCGTTTACAGCATTCCAGAATGCAATTTAATTAATTTGTGAGCACGGTGCATGAAGCAGTTTTTGTAGTGGTAGGACTCAGTAATGTGCAAACATTACTATGTTCCGGTTTGAAGGGCAATGTTTCCAGAGAAATTACAGGCCTTAGAGATATAACAACTTATATAGATCTCTGGGTGTCGACCGCAGTGCGGTGTAATGATTTGGATTCTTCAAGTTCCAATAGCTGCGTGTCACTGTGCTGTTATGTGGCTGGCATGTTGCTTACGATCAGGTACATGTCCTGCTCGTCTCGTAACTGTTTATTTAAAAAAAAAAGCTGCATCAAAATGTTAGATACATTTTGCATCCACTCATTTGACCTTCGACCTCTATGACAGATCATCAAGCAGTATTAGGATAAGAATGATTCCTTTAGTGACGATACCACCATAGATATGGGTAGTATAGATTGTATCTTACGAGTATCTATAGTAAATATAATAATATTGTTAATGTATAGTATTTAATGATACTAGTGTATTAATGAAGAGGATGTAAAAACGTATTGCACGTCAAAATGCGCCTGCGCGCGTAATCAAGTAAAGACGCCGCTTCGATGCGTCAGATGACGTTGATCACGTTTGGACCATAATCA
Organism: Ectropis crepuscularia; assembly: GCA_963693475.1. Classification (NCBI taxonomy): domain Eukaryota; kingdom Metazoa; phylum Arthropoda; class Insecta; order Lepidoptera; family Geometridae; genus Ectropis; species Ectropis crepuscularia. The sequence goes on from OY856346.1 coordinate 13,932,274, forward strand.
ATGTCAATGACAAAGTGAGAACGTCAATCGTTTTTATGAACTTACTGTGTTTACTAACTAACTACCTATTTTTAATCGTCTTCAAAAAAGGAGGAGGAGATTATCAATTCGGTTGTATGTTTTTTTGTAGGTCGGAAGGTTACGCGATTGTGAATCAATTTTTATGGTTCTTTTTTGTAGATCATTTAGAGGTTTAGAGGTGGTGCCTACTATATAAATTTTATCGAATTTGGTGTTGGAGTTTTTGAAATACGAGTATGAATAAAAAACTAAAATTTGCTTTCATGTATTTAGACGGTATATTGATAGATTCTTGTGAAATTTGGTCTCATGTTCGAATTTGATTTTAAATTAAAGTCACTTTTTGTTTTTTTGGAGCAAATAGATTGTTTTAGAACTCGTTCGATTTTTTGTGATTATGTGCTGAAATTTGAATGTATGATTTTATTTCAAAGTTTTTTTTTTACTTTTATAGTCTTACACTTGACCGCCATCTCACCTGATGTTAAGCGACGTTTGCTTTTGTTTTGATTAATGTTTTAAATGCACTGTATTTTATATTTTTCTGTACAAAGTAACGCCCACGGGTTTACCCGCGCAGTTTCTGTTCCTATAAATTTCTTGCGATAAATGTTTTACAGTATGTGCCTCCAGACTATAATCCATTGCTGTACTAAATTTCATCAAGATTCATTCAATAGTTTTTGTATGATAGAATAAGTAACATCCACATACGAGTCCATGTATGAAAACGTTTACGTTAGAATATACTTTATTCATGCGTTCGTTTATGACCGTATGACTAAAGATGTAGGTTTCAAATAAACTCAGATAAATTGTATCTCGCAAACTATTTAAAACTTCACTTGACCGAAAGATTAACAGGATGTAGCTTCTTACATGTTTTTGTACCTTTCCTATATTACTCACAATTTTTCGTTTAGTTTTTGCACATTAAATCAACTTGTTTACTCTTTTGTTTTTACTCATTAGAGTGCTAATGTGATATTACTATTATGGAGTGTTAGTGATGACACGTCTGTTGATAATACTCATAACCAAGTTTGGAGCTCTAAGTATAGATAATGAGGATTAGGATCTTCTTGGTGGTCCAGTGGAAACCTATTATTGTAGATGAAATAATCTTGATGAATTTTGCGGCGTCTATAGCCAAAGTTCCTTATTAGTTAATACATAAAATAAATAAACAAACAAACAATAATAACATTATATTTATTTTCTCTTTTAATATGATAGGTTTACACTTTACCGCCATCTCGCTTGATGTTAAGTTAACTTGCAATCTACAATGTAGCGTGCTTACCAAGAAGAAACCGATTTACAAATCGAGCATCGCATTCTACAGCCTAGACCTTCTTATCGCAAAAGTAGAGTCAAACAGTCTCGTTCGATTCTTGGGAACGAGCTTCGAGCAGAAGAAAAAAGGGCAAGGATATCGTGCAGATTAGTTGCACACTCTCCGAAAGGTATCCAATAGAAACCCAACTAGCAACGTTACGGTGATGTCTAAAACTTTACAGTCTTTTTTAATGAAGGCTGTCGATTCCTTCGAGCTTTTTGTCTCCTGTCTTAATCGATTTGAGTGCTTTCAGCTGGTACTTAGCCGACCTATCCCACAAAGAATAATGATTAGTTAAAAAATATTTTTGTTGTAAATACTGGTATATCGTTAGCCAAATGTACTAGTATATAAATTAATGAACAAGCCGAGGACTCGCCTGAGAGGCGTTAATCTATGCAGCAGTGGGATAATTTACATTTAAACAAACTCAAGTTTGGAGTCATTAATTTAATCTTCGCGCTTGTCGAATCTCCACCAGAAAATGCCCATCAAACGACCGTACACCCACTCTGTATATACCTAGCTTAGGAAATAGCTTGCACTAGATAGAGATCTGAGGGTGTTTTTTTGTACTGATTATAATAAATAAATAAATATAAATATATATTGGTGGACAATTCACACACACCACCATCTGACCCCAAACTAAGCAAAGCTTGTATGATGGCGGCCAGATAGCTGATAAAATACTTATATAGTTTTTAAACACATACTTATTATACATAGAAACACCCAGACACAGTGCAAACATTTGAATTCATCACACAAATATTTGCACTGGGTGGGAATCCACGACCCTCGGCTTCGCAGGCAGAGCTACTACCCACTAAGCCACGAGGCCAGCCATGATAGCCAACTGCGGTATTCCAAACATTTACACAACGCTAGGCAAAAACCTGTAAATTGATTGAACAGAGTTCAACCAGTGTAGAAATTTTCAAAATTTCTGATGTCAAACAGTCTCAAAAACACAATATTGAGCTTAAGTCAAGTTTTCAAATACGGTGATAATAATTTATTGATGCCATTACATAAACATTTTCTACTTGATTGAATGGTTATTAGAACTTAGTGGAATATGTCATTACCTAGCACTGGACTGCGTTCGTCACCCGGAGATATAAGATGATTTATTTCTTTGCCCTATAATTGCTCTGGAATCATTGCCCTTCAAATGAGAACACAGCGGTGGTTGCACATTAACCCTAACAAACTGTTTTCCTTAACTCCGCAAAGCTGATTTTGTATGCACAAAAAATAATGAACATAATTCAGAAGTACATGATTTTAAACGGTAGTAAATATAGATATCCTAATACCATGTTCTTTCGTAACCCTACTACAATTTAAATCATATTTTCCTCAAGCAACCTTGGACGAATAAAAATAAAGATGTGCAATTAAGCCAGGACAAGCACGATGACCTTGTCAGCATCTCAGCGATAAAAGCGAGACAATACTTAATGGCAAGGATGTGTTATCAAAGTGTGAAGCAGGCATGATAAGTTTGTTTCTTTTTGCAATAACAACTGTTTAATAAATTTAATTGGATCCACAGTCTCGATTGTTCCAGATCCAGACGATTATTGTTTATTTATGCACCGTTCTGTTTTGTTTTTTTTTTCTCAGTGAGAAACTGTATGTTTTCCATAATTTTCTGGTAGAGTAAGGGTATGTGAGACTTACCATCAAATAATAGAGTACCCACAATAATTGCGCAGTGTTTTTTTATCCTAAAATTTAGTAGAAGAAGTTATGAATTGATATTATAAGAGGCAGTAGAAGCTATTCGAAGCCACCTCCCTTCCCTTGCCTTCCTAAAATAAAGTAGCCAAGTGCGAGTTGGACTCGCCCATGAAGGGTTCCGTTCTAGTAAGTAACATAATATACATAGTACACATAGTTCTTGTAGTTCGTTGTAACTTTGATCGAAGTTTTAATAATAGTGTATTTATGACGTACTCGTACTAAAAAAAACTACTCATCAGATCGAGTTCAAACTAATTTTCGTTGGTAGTTTTCATGGTAATGTACATCATATATTTTTTTTAGTTTTTTCATTCTCTTACTTTAGAAGTTAGAGGGGGGGGGACACATTTTACCACTTTGGAAGCGTCTCTCGCGCAAGTTATCCAGTGTAGACAAAAATTATATTAGAAACTTCAACATCATTTTTTAAGACCTATCGATAGACAACCCACACGTGTAGGTTTGATGAAAAAAAAAATTTTGAGCTTCAGTTCTCAGTATGGGGGGCACCCCTAATTTTTTTTTTTTTTTTTAAACTTTTGTAAAAATCTTAATGCGGTTCACGGAATACATCTACTTACCAAGTTTCAACAGTGTAGTTCTCATAGTTTCGGCAAAAAGTGGCTGTGACATACGGACGGACAGACAGACAGACAGACAGACAGACAGACAGACAGACATGACGAATCTATAAGGATTCCGTTTTTACGTTTTACGGAACCCTAAAAAAGGTATGTGTCGATGCTACGTAAACGATTTCGCACTCGTCTGCGGCGTACCCAAACCGGGTTAGTGTAATAGGTATGGTTACAAAAACAAAGTACACTTTACTGAACCCGGTAAACCCAATGCGACATAAGGTAAACTTGTCATCAGGAACATTTTTCCGATAACTACCTGTATTCCATGCGTTTGCAAAATCCATAATATATACATAATGCTCTGGTTGTAAGCAAATACTACTTACTGCATGATACCTCAAACACTGTGGTACACAATAAAATTACAACTTTTTTTTCTTTTGTGGAATATTACAGTCCACGGACTCCAAGGCTTGAGTTTTTTTGTTAATTACAAAAAATATATGTATAAAGAACAGATACGAGTATACCACATAAGGCAGGTTACATTTTTCTAAATGTATCCCATTCAAATGAATATCGCGTACATGCATATCGGGTGCTGCTTGTGGGAGTTGGACTGTTCATGACCAGTCTAACTCCCACAAGCAGCATCCGTTCACGAGTATGATGCATCGCTAGCTATGGCTTTCCTCGACCATATTTCAGGGAAAGACTTGGTGTGTCGCGAGACTGCTACAACCCCATGTGGGACAATTTCATGTAACTTTGTCTCACCTCTAGTCTTAATTGCAACTACCGATTCGGACGTTAGTCCCTGTGCTGTTAAGATCAGGTCACGTAATGTACATCATCACGGGTGACTTTTGTTGAGACCAATTTTATTCTGAACCGTGAAAAAAACCCCATACATTTTGTCAAGTCCAAAGTGTATGTGTGCATGTATGGATTAGCTGACTTTATTTTGCGAATTTACTTTTTCTATTAAATACAGACGTATACGTACGTACCACGATGATATACACTGGACGTATCTTAAGCCAGTTCCAGACGTGTGTAACGTGTAATGCAATGTATCATGAAATGAAATGCAAATTCTTTGTGTGGGCGGCATTAGGAACACTTAATGTACTTAACGTTCGCACCGCCGCGCCGCTCGCCGTGATCCATCGGCTGTTGGTTTTTGCGCGAACACAAAGGCCCTCGCAGTACTCAAGAGTCGCAGAGTTCGGATGCCGTCCACACTGTTGACGCTAAACTACATGTAATCTTACATTACGCGTTACACACGTCTGGTCCCGGCTTTAGCCGTTAAACCGAAACATAGTACTGCTTGGGTATTATTGCTCGTTGGCAACATTACAAAACAAGAGAGGTAGGTACTTTTTCGCGCGCACTTTGTAAAGAAGCAAACTTTTTACGAGGATACAATTATATGAATATAAAATGTGATGAAACGTGTAATGTTAATTTAATAGATTGCATGCATAAGATCAGCCTTTTAAAGAATTCGTACATACTTACTTATAAGATGCTCAGTATTAAGTGTTTCAAATTTGTACGAATTAAACCCATTTGGCGAGACACCGACGAAGCATCGCCGTAATTGAATTCTTGTACTGACCCAGAAATTGACAAAAACTGGTGGATCAAGTTGTGGTGCCGATATTAGCAAAGTTTATTGCACATAAATATCGAACCTACATTGATAATGTTAATTGATTGTGGAAGTATATATCATTTGATTGGATTAATGTTAGTGTCTTCAGTTTCCAGTACTTTAACATCAAACGGGTTGATATTCCAAAAACGTATACAAAGTGAATTCATCTTCATTCATTTTACTAATATTATAAATGCGAAAGTTTGGACGTTTGGATGATTGTGGCTAAATTATGTACGTCGAGACTTCGGAGCAAATTGGGTTCAGTTTTGGTAAATTTAGGTTATACCTAGTAGGTATTATACTCGTAGTCTGGAATAACACATTTTTATATAATAGACTACTTTTTATGACGGCAAAAACTGCGCGGCGCAGCCTAATATAAAATATTATTAGATGGTATTGCCGCGTTTAATTAGGCCTAAACAACCATCAACAAATGACAGTCTTGAATGACTGTATTTTTCCATTAATGGTATGCCGAGTCATACGGAACTTTTGATTGGCAATATCAGTCATACAAGCATAAAACGTAACTTAACTAAACTGGCCTAGCCCACTAGTAACTAGAACGAATTGTTATGACTAAAAACCTGCCACCCCCATTTCCCTAAGACAATGGCAGGGATGGGCCGCCCTATAATGGATCGTCACTGACCTTGACCTACGTGGCCTCTCCCAGGTGGGGTGACATTTTGGGTACCGCCATTAATTTGTCGCCGTTTTATACGGGTATATCAGAATACCGAAAAACTTTATCGTTTTGCTTTATTCTTGAGATTATTTATACGATTCACTCATAAAGCAAAAATTGAAATAATGGTTTCGAAATTTAAAATTTGTGTGGACTTCGAAATTCAAAACTTCGAACTTCGAACTTCGAAATTTAAAACTTTAACAGGAGACGTGATTTTGTTTTGTTAGAAATATATTGATAAAAAATTAGCGGTCATCTCCCATTCAAAGGCAGTCACAGGAACTGCCGATAGAAGTGAACACTCAGATATACATATAACTCCGAATTTGATAGCTTACTTTGGGAACTACGCGGGTGAAATCGGAGGGCGTGGCCACGCTAGATAGCTAGATGGCCATCCATGGTCCCGAGTTTACCCGAAGATTTCTTATCATTCCCGAGCGTGACGTTAGAATTCAATTCACAGGCCATGAAAAAATCTGTCTATGGGGCGCCAAAAGAAGTTTTCACTTCAATAACAAGAACCTGATCATAATATTTTTTTGTAAATACTACGTTGGACCCATGTAACAATACGTTTATATTTTTCAGGAAAATGCTCATTAGCATTTTCTCGATGTGAAACTCCATTTTATCAGCAGTTTTGCTGACCCCGCCAAGGCCCATACACACGGTCCGAATGATGGGCAGACACGCAAAGGTCAAGCGTGTCAGTGGCCCGCTTGATAAATTGAAACCTAAATCTAGAATTGCGATTTAGCTTTTGATTTCGATCGATACTTTTAATTTCGTTAGTTATTATGTCTTGCAGTTGTAGTAAATAGGTACAATTTTGTTTCTCTGATGTTTTTTGTAATTTAACACTCGTAAGGCCCTTGATCTTGAAAAAAATATTTTTCACTTACGATAAACGTAAAAATTTCTTTTATTACGAGATTTGAAAACTTTGCTTCGGTCTCTTTGTGTCATTATTTTTGGAATTTTGTTAGAACTAATCAGGTCTAGTTGTTACTAATTATTTGTTAGCATCTAATAATTAAAAGACTACGTAAATAATTAAGTAAACTAGTTGGTTATAAATTCAAACAAAACAATAAAGGCACCGTCTACGGGTTTTATGACAGTTTTATTTGGATGATTTTTATCATAAATTTACAATGTATTGATTTATTGGACATCTGTGAAAACTGGTTCCCTAACATTTATTAATTCACATGTACAAGTGATTATTTTTAAATCTATTAATAATACATTATTTTAAGACTATACCACAAAGTTTTAGGCGCTGTTTATATAAATGTCATAGTCCGTTAAACATTGGTTGTGACTAGATTTCGGTTACATCGGTTACATCTTAGGGGTAAACATTTGAGAGATAGTTTAAAAACAAGATAAGATAGATTTGAATTAAATGTGATTTGCAGTTTCCTGTAGCTAATTAATGTCTTAAAATAATAACATCTAAGTAGTAATTAGGGTTGGCAATACTTCTATCGACACACCTCCTCCTTGCGGTTAGCCATGTTTCTGTTTGTGCAACGTTAATTGACATTCTGTGGTGACGTACATGCTAAAAATTGCTGATGTAAATCGGATTGCCATAAATAACCTCTTATCAAACAAAGAGTTGGTGTCTTTGTCCAACCCTGCCCCATTTCTCAGCAAAATGCAAACTCCGCACCTCATTTATATCTTCTTAGTGTTTATTTTTAATTTATGGAATTAGAGTTGTAATTAATGGAATATCTTTTTTATCTTAGATTTACCTTCGGCATAATAACGTTCACAATAAGGTCCTTTGACTGTTGTCCTCAGATGACCTCTACTGCCTACCGAACTTTGGGGGTGCAAAAGGCACAGGACCTTAGTCACTATAGGTACTTAATACGAAGATTATTCACAATTATGAGTACAACACAACTTTTATTGCTTAGAACATATGCACTGTAAAAGATAATGCTTGTTTCATTTCGAGACAAACGAATAAAATAAGCGCAAACATATGTTTATTTTTCAAGTATAAAAACCACCATTTACTGAATATTACAAAAATCTAACATCTAAATTTCTATTTCATAGATCGTTAACTCTTCATGTTTTAGACAGTGTGTTGTACAACAGGGTTGCTAGTGTGTCACTTAAGGTCGTTCTGTTCGCTAAATCCAGTAACATTTACATCAGCTGTAAATGAAACGAGTGCTTATTTAGCGCAAGGTTGGCTTGACATTAGACTTGCGTTTAATAAGTTTATAGATTTTATTTTATTGATCGTTTATACTCTCATTACATATTGCTAAATTAGCACTTATTTTTTCTAGTGGCTGTATTTTTGCAGTAAGGTTTCATTTCACTAGTATTGTCTAACATAATTAAATAGGTAAGTACTACTTAAAGTGGGCTCTAAGCCTCCGCCACCGCACCACTAACATTGCGGTGGACTCCTAATTATGAGCTAAGATTATTTTGTTGTTGTTTCTTTTAAGCATTTGATTATTTAAAATTATTCTATTTGTACGATGTTTTTTAGATGTTTGCGCAAAATCTATCAAAATTTAGAGCGTTTACTCTCTAATTGTTTTGAGTAAACTCAAATCGATTTAGAAACTCGTGACTTTCAATGAACTATAAATATACTCAATTATTTGTGAATAAGTTTTAAATGCAGAGGCATGTTCTGACAAAATTAAACTAAAAAAATGTCATGGCATTCGAATTCCTTGACTAACATTCTCGTATTCAATATTAATTAAAAATCATATCTTAATATACGTGAATGATTAACTTTATCGTCCTAAGTATACCTAATGCTGCTTCCGTTCACAGTACACAATCACGCCAAGTGTCTAAATTTGGACAGTGTTGTGTAATCAAACATCTTATCACTAGGTATGACTCAAACCCTCGTATCAACCATGAATTTGTCTAATTTCATCTTTTTGTCATCTTTTGATGGATAACTTAACAATGTTTAAACTGTTCGCGAATTTTCCCGGTAGTGTGTCACATGATCAGAACTTTTCCCTCTTATCTAATTTTATGTATGAAAATGTATAAAATGGTAGTTTTTTTATTTTTCATCTGTGTTTAGGTAATGAGGGGTAGTACCATAAAACAAATACAGATTTTTAGATATAGAAAATCTAGATGACAACTCAAAAGGGATTGTCTTTTTTACTACGAGTCTTATTCTTGGGAAAGGCTTGGCTCAGGAGTACTTGGCGTCAGAACGCCTCAGCTGCTTTCTAAACTGTAGAATAGTGTAGAAGGCACAGGGGCCTACTACCGAAATTTTAGATAGCGGGCTACTACTATTATTAGTATCTAATAGATTAAAGTACTGTACTGCAATTTTCGTCATTTTATAAAAGCTGACAGTTTGTTAAATACCTATGTATATAATGTATATCTGTAATTCAAATGTAATGTAATTCAAATAAAAGATACAAGACTTTTTTTATTTGTTGCATAGTAGCTCCGGTACGAATGAACCGGTTTGGTGAATTTTTGTTTGTTTTATTAAGTGATTGAGAAATGGTCTTACTATATTATAATATAAAGGTCCAAATCAGTTTTTTGTTAAGATTTGTTGTCATGGAACACCAGGTAGGTACGAAGTTCCTTCAGATAATATAGAAGCAACACAATTGCAAAAAAAACAGTTTAGTCAGTCACAAAAAAACAAGTTTTCAACTACAAGAGAATTGATAATATTCTACAAGTGAGTTTGAACCTTTTTGTAGCGAAGTTACTTATTCCTATTTTCAGGTTCATTATTCTAGGACGTCTACTCTCTTCCTACGCAAAATAACGTAATTTCGAAATAAACTCGCGACTTTCCTACTTCGGTTCTTCTTCGATCCGTCGCTTCGTCCGGTTAAATGTTCGATCGGACGAAACGAAGTAGAACCGGAGTAGGAAAGTCGCGAGTTTATTTTGAAATTACGTTTTTTGCGTACGAAGAGAGTAGACGTCCTAGAACAATGAGCCTGAAAATGGGCATAAGTAACTTCGCTACAAAAAGGTTCAAACTCACTTGTATTATCAATTCTCTTGTAGTTGAAAACATGCCCAGTGGATAAACTGTAGGTATAGGTACGTTACAACACCGAATGTTAACGCTAGTGTTTAATTTAGCTCCACATTCTTTAAGTATCGCCACTCGAATGATGATTAAATTTTCTCCGAAAAATCAAATACCAACTTCAATTTATACAAATTCAGGCATTCGACAAAATATCACAACTTTTGTGAATTCAACTTATCACGTTGTTCCAATGAAACAGCGAGATATAGGTACGAATACGTCGCCAGGTAAGCAAAGTTTACATATTTGTTGATACTTCAAAATAGATTTAGATAAAATTTATATGGGATCATTTCTGAAGTATGATCTACCAAACAAAAATATCACAATCATACTAATATTATGAATGTATGGATGTTTTTTTGGACAATCACGTCGTAACGTCTGAACGGATCGGGCTGAAATTTGGAACATTTACAAATTACAGTCTGGAAGAACACATACGGTACTTTTTATTGCGAAAAAATAACGGAAACGACGCGGGTAACACCGTGGGACGCTGGTAGTTAATAAATAAATATTGATGGTAATTTCACACACAACACCACATACATAAAAAACACACAACCAAATTAAGAACCTCCTCCATTTTTGAAGTTTATTCTAAAATAGTAAATTTATACTTCTATGTAAAAAAAGTTAAAAGCTATTTTAAGCTCCGATATTGATAACTTGTTTAACACCTGTTTCTAATCTCTCTGTCCAGCTCATTAAAAGATATAAAATTTTGAGCTCGGTATTAAATTTGCGAACAGAATAATATTATAAACACTAATATCATTTTTACCTAATTTCTATGTCTTTAAGATGTAATGGAATTTTACAGAACTTTTTTTTTACTTGTCGTATAGAAAGACACTTTCAAGTGTTCCCATTGCAGGGACTCGGGATCTTCTCTCGTTTTGAGACAAAAATAATGTAATAAAACGCTGTGTTTATGAAATAAGAAAGTTTAAAATGAAAAACGTAGTTTCTAAAGTTCTTGAATTAATAACAAAACAAAGATAACGGTAATAAAGGTATTACAGTTATAGGAAAAACCATGTTGTTCTAAACTTCTCTACTATTGTCGGTTAAAACCTAAAATGGTCTACCCCCTCAAAATCCACCTTTCTAGTATAGGATCGCTCCCTGCCTAATCAGGAAGGATCCCATTTACCGAGTCCTTGATCCCAGCAGCCAAGTTCATGACTCGAGTGCAGGTTGCAAGGTTGGATAAATTTACATTGATTGATGTACTAGGGACTGCCTGTGATGTCATGTTTTAACAGATAAAAAATTAAACGGATTGTAATACCACAATATTAAAAGTGATACTAAAATAGCCTGTTAGACTAATGAAGTTGAGTTTGCGTTACATATTTTTATTAAATTCCGTTCCGTAACAAAGAAAGAAGTAGGTACTTACTTATCTCAATAATATTTTGAACAATAAGAAAAAGTTGGAAACAAAGCATAATAATATGCAGAGTTTTGTGAATAAATAATAAGTAATAAATAAATATTGAAATTAAATAAAAGTAAGTTATTATTTCAGATTTAAAAAAACATATTACATGCTAATTAATTACCAATATCACCTATAATAATCACCATATTGGTGGACATTTGACACACAACACCATCTAACCCCAACAGAGTTATGGAAAATAAAAACAGAGTTCATGTGAAATTCTCACTTTAAGTCATTTTAAATGTACGAAAACCAGGCAAACTACAAAACCTTGTCACTAAGAATGTTATCCAATCTGCCGTTGTGAATACCAGTACTAGATATATTCACTATCATATCTTTAATCTCTGACATTAATTTATTTAAATTATTCCTCGGATACCTGAATTCGAGTCCCGTTGAATAACTTATCCAAATTGGCGAATCAGTCTCGTGTCACCATAATATATTGCGAAAATGTAAAGTGACTGCAAAGTGAATAAAAATTAATAAATTATGGTACATGTGAACATAGTCGGCATTTTAATGTCTCATGGGGAATCTAGCTAGATTAATTCCTATCCCGAGCCGTCAAACGTGAGTTTAGGTATGCAGTGTTGCAATGTTGATCTTGTGATTACGTCAATGGTTTAACTATAAAATTGATTGTTTATTTCTTTGCAAGTTCTGAACCAGATGGTAAGTACCTAATACTTCAGTCCATAACAGTCTTGTAGTATTTTGAAATAGACGAATTCGAATTAGTAATCAGCACTAAATTATGCCTGCTACGAATAAATTTAGTTTAATCTATCTATATGCTGTGGAAACTAACCTGGTTCTTACTCTATTATTTGCCTGAGCGGATTCAGTTGACCTTTTCGTACACGAGTGACTTCTTTACTAATTTTAATATGAATTTCTATGGCAAGTTATTACGACAAAAAAAACATTTACGATATGGTATTTAATTAAAGACGTGAACAAAACAATCAAAAAAATGTATGCAAAACCGGTCACTGGACAAACAAGTTACTCAAAACCGAGGAAATCGAAGTAGCATTGATCGAAAACGAAAACTAATTTAATTAACATTCACTCACATTTTTACTCTTTTACTCTCTGAAAATTGATGACATGTTCTCAAGTGCTATTAAATACCAAATTGCAGTAAATGTTGGCTAACATCTTTCTCTTCCTTTTTTGTACATACATATTTTTGCTTCCCTCGTTGCGTCTTCCTTTATCGCTTAATCTTATATCGGAAAAGAACCCTAAGTATTTCTGGGGCGATATCTTCATATAAGTAAGATTCCACGGTTTCAGTCGCGTAGTTTCCGATCCCGTTATTTTTTCGGGATAAAAAGTAGAAGATATGTTATTCCAGACTATTATCTATAAATGTGGTAAATGTCATCTAGATCCCTTCATTAGTTTATGCTTGAAAGAGCAACAAACTTCCATTGAGATATACAAAATTTCGCGTTTATAATATTAGAAGGATCACTTCGACATACACTTTCATGTAACTCACCACACACACCACGGCGGGTGTAGAGAAGTAACAAAAAAACACGAACACATGCTAAGCGCAGTACTTCAAAACATTTATTGCAGGCTTACGCGAGCCCAAAATCTGTAAAGTTTTTGAGCCAAGTCACATCGAATTTCGACGTGGAAACTTTTGGTTTCTTGTAGGCGACAACTTTTGAAGTATTATAACAGTTGCGCCGATACTGTCGTCGATGCTTGTTGCCGTCGAGAGCACGACACGTTTATCAAACAAATAAGCTATAAGTACCACCATCAATTATTATGTATTCATAAAAATAAAATGTGAACACAATGCGACCTTAACCTTGATTGCGATGAGTGATCACGAACAGTAGATGATGAATGTGACCATAGGTAGGTATAGTGTGACTTGGTGTCAACACGATTTGTGGTTTAGCTTAGTTCAATTCGGGGAATTTTAATACGTGCTATATATATATAAATGTAAAATGGAGTGTATGGTTGTAAAGTAAATTTACTTGATTACTATATAGTACCAAAAAATTAGATATTTAACTGTTTTTATGACAAAATTTTTTTTTTCTTCAGAAATATCTCATCCCGCGTAGTGTTTCAAGACATACGTAGGTTTAATGAGATAATATGTTTGGTAAATGGAATTAATAAAGTGGTTTTTAATTACCAATTCGACAATAATTTAAATAATTTAAATATTTTAGTACTAGATCTTTAAAATGAATATTATTGATCAGCAATGTTTTATTACTTACTTAGTAAATATGGAAATCGTAAAACCTATCTGTACCTTGGCCTCAGCATTTATCACATTTGTTATTTTAATCCACAATTCTAAGTACAGGCTAGGCTATTCAATTTTTTTTGACTCGAAGCTTTTTACAGTTTACAAAATAAAAAAATATTTTACATAGCCCTTTCTTTTAATTGCCTCGCACAAGATATGAAAAGTAGAGTATTCACCTCTGAAGTAAAGCACTGTCTTGTGTCATGGGCGCCATATTGGATCCTGAGCGCAGCGAGGGACTCGAGTCAACTCATGATATGCAGTGAGCATTAGTTTGCACACAACGTACACTACACTTCAACGTATTTATGCTGTGATCGTTCTGAGAAGTGGTTTTATCTATATGTGTGTTCAGACGTTTTGTACTAGATTGCTGGTTCATGGACGAACAACGTCCAGCTTCAAATACTACTATCTACTACCATAGAATACACTATAGTAAAACTGAACCTAGATGTTTGAGACTTGAATAGCGCGTCTTGTTTGCGTAGTAGGTCTTTCATTTATAAAAAACAAACCATTTAAAATGTATTGGGCTTTAACATTCCAGATTTTGTGGTAGGATAACTCTTTTGCAGAATTCGTCGGGGGAATTTCCACACTTATGTTAGGTATTCTATCACCAAATTTAATAGTAATGTGTTGACATGAGTTTGAAATAAACAATTTTCGGAAACATTACGGGTCAAAATAGATCATCTTTCATCTGATGACGAGCACAATAATAGGCAGCCGTTTGAATATTTCATGTGGCGTTGTGCCGATGAGAGTTGTGGAGTACGGCGGCTGCCGATCCGGAGACCCCGGGTTCAAACCCCACACGCACCACTATCTTTTCGAAGTCATGTGCGTAATGCCGCTAACTTAAAACGGTGAAGGAAACCGACATGTACCTAGAATCTTTCGAATTCATGTGTCATCCGCCAACCTGCACTGGGCCAGCGTGGTGGATTATGGCCTTAACTCTCTCCTTGCGAGAGAAGGCCCCGAGTCCGAGCAGTGGGAACGTTTAGTGGGCTGTTGATGATGATGTTGTTGTGCCGATGGGCAAATGTGTAACATACCATCAGACACTTGTTCTGCTCGTCTCGTAGATTCAATCCTACTAATATTATAAATTTCAATGTTTGGATATTTGGATGTTTGTAGCTCAATCACATCGCAACGTCTGAACGAATCTCGTTGAAATTCGGAACACAAATTATAATCTGGACAACCACATAGGCTACTTTTTATTCCGTGAAAATAAAGGGAACGGAAACTACGCGAATAAAACCACGGGGCGTTCCTAGTCTTATATTAATACACAAGTTAAATCAAGTAAAGTCTAACACACTTCGGTGAATTACCGCAGATTGACGATTGTCATGAACTAAAGTAAATTATGAATGTAGGTATTTTATTACGTATTTCACCACGAAGCTTCATCAATGTTATGTAAGAGTAAATAAGGATAATAGAACTCTATCAGGTTTTAGTATTTTTAGATCAAAATAGGTAAACAGGATTATCGTGTTGTGTATTGAACCTGCCGTTGGACAAGATATCTAAAAAAGATATAAAGATAGATAAAAGTGAATATCTTGTGATGAAGATTTTGAAAGTGCTGATAGATAAAACAATAAAGTATTTGATGACTCATAAAACTTTTTTTTGTGAAAAAATACATAGATTTTGTTTAACGCGACATGCGTTTTTAGCAAAAAGGTTAATATAATCTAAGTATGTGTTAGTGATTTGTTAGGACTGAGTACTTACTTATATTGAATTTCACTTTCTCTTTGTTTTTCTAGATATGGAGAAGGATTTTGTACCTCGAAGTATGGCATGTTTTATATGAATTGGGTATTAACGCAGTTGCAAAGTGATGTGCGGTCTAGTTATTAACTGGCAGATATGAAGAGAGACTTAGAGAAAAGCAGACAGACGGACTTGAACGAAAAAAAATACAGTTTTGTCTTCAGTAACGATTACAGAATGATTTCGAAAAAAAAATTGGCTCAATGTACAAAGTTCGACCCGTTACAGGTTTGCCATAAGCAAATATAAATAACGTTTAGGAATGATAACCAAAAATAATAGATATGTGATATTGATGAATAGGTACACAAAACATGTGATGGATTACTACAATGACTGTAATTACTCAGGTAAATACATCTGTCATACTTAAATTATTTTGAGACAAAATACAGGCTGCAAAAAAAAATGTCAAAAACATATTTATCTCTGTACAATCGACATCTTGTTTACTTTTTCTGGGTGTTCGCCTTTGCTTGCTCAGTTCCAAGGTGCTTCCTTGTTCAATTTACAATTATTTAGAGGAAAAAGTTGAGGCTAAGTGTTCATAGTTTGAGTCACCTGATTTCCTCTTCGTAATGACCTTTGATGTTCCATATACTCGTGTGACTAGGTCAGTGATCGGTTGGAGGATAAACAGTAGATCTTATGAGTCGAATAAGCCCTAATATCGTCGAGGAAGTGGCTGGACTAGAGCAAAAGTTCTGCTTAATATTTGGCTATTCTCTGGAAGCAATTTGATTGTCTCTGCGTTCGGTGACGAACACGTCACTGATTATTTTCTATGAATTTATTTCAACTTTTCAATGATCAGAGGTTAATCTATTATAGAGTATATTATGCCAAACAGTTTTTTTCTGTAGTGGTAGGAATCTTTGTATAGTTCAACCGTGGAAGTGTGTCACCTTTGCTAATTATTGTACCACCAAACAGTGATGCATACATCACTGTGTTGCGGTTGAAGGACAATGTTTCCAGAGAAATTACTAGGCATAGAGAAATTGATTCTCACCGACTAATAAAAACGGTTAAGTTAGGCTTTGACTATGCTCTCTCTTTAATTTAGAATGAATATAAAAAAAGGGTTATAGCGAAGCCACAAGTGTTTTATAAGGCGATAAACTTTTATGGAGTTTACGTTTTCAATATCATTGGCTTGTCGCTGGAGTCCAATTAATGGGAACTCCGGTGTTTTAATAGAATTCGCCTGGGAAATCACCTGGTTTTAACCATAATGCTACTGCAAATAACAATGCAAACATTCCACTTGAAGATGAGGAAGCAAAGCTAATATTAACGTAAGCGTCTGGTTGCCTTCTTCCCTAAAGTTTGACCGAGGTGCGCGATGGCTGGCACATGCGTCAAATACCTGAATTGGTGGTAGATTTTGCATAATAAATTTAAGAAGGATAAAGCAAGAAAATTAAGAACATTCTACTGTATAATCGTTAACATTTCGTTTCAATATCAGTTAGAAATTCATTTCGCACGCCCAAGTTTTGCCTCTTTTATATTTCTTTGTCATATCTTACGGGAAAGCCCAATAGACGATAGCAAAATTAATGCTCGTCCTGATCTATTGTCTATGGATCAAATTCTTCTTCTTGGTCGGTATCACTCTTGACAGAGTGGTCGTGGTCATCACTTCAGGTGTTAGTGGCAAGCTTTACAACACGTCGCCATTCCTCTCTGATGGCCGCCTTTCTTGTGCATTCATGTACTGATGATGGATCAAATAAATGCTCGCAATTAATAAGTTGTGCTTTTAAAGTTATATACTTATTATGTTTTACTAACGACGACCAGTGGTTTTACCAGCGTGATTCTCGTTTCCGTAAAGTTATCGCGATAAAAAGTAGCGTATTTCGTATTTCGAACTATTTTAGAACCCGATCCGTTCAGCTATTCCAACGTGACGACCCAACACACAAACAATTTACTAATATTAAGTACTAGGATAGTAACATGTACACCTTAATCAGGAGCGAGAGACAACGAAATGTGAATACGACTATTTGAAATTTTGTAATTATGACATGCATTTATACGAAGTACTTAAATTTTAAGGTCACTTAAACTCTAACAAAAAATCACACGTGACTTGTCACGTTTATATAATTCAAATGCATCTCACATTCGTTGATAAATTTAATGTAGGTACAAGTAAAATCGTTAGTATTCAGAAAATTCGCCATTTTTTGTATCCATGCAAATGTTAATTTACCACAACATGCGATCTTCCATTATAATTCGCAGTTTGACGTCAAAGATCGTTGAACAATGATGGAAATGTCAACGCAAACAATTGTTACATGATGGTTACATTTTTGGCTTGGTGCCTACGTGCCCTTAGCTAATTCAACAGGTCTACAACGAAAACAATCTCCGAATAATCGGATCCGACCGACAGCTGTCCGAATAATCGGTAAGGTAAATGCTTTCGGAGTAAGGTTTACAACACCAAAAACTGTCAAATCTATGTCGGTCGGAATTCGGAATGAACGAAACGCCCGATCCGATCA
The DNA here is from genome assembly GCA_963693475.1 of Ectropis crepuscularia. NCBI lineage: Eukaryota > Metazoa > Arthropoda > Insecta > Lepidoptera > Geometridae > Ectropis > Ectropis crepuscularia. The sequence continues at coordinate 13,950,482 of OY856346.1, forward strand.
ACCGACTGATTGTGTTTCGTGGTAAGAAACGTCCATAAGTTCGGCCGATATATCGTTTATCAGACTTTGTAGTAGACCTGCTGTAGTAACAAATTGATTAACTATAGATGATACAACTACTAATTTTATTGAAAGCTTAAGAAAATACAATACTCGCAAAATTATAATATTACAATTTTCTGGACTTCTTATACTGGTTGACATTTTGGATTTTGTTTATTTTTGGTTTGTAGAAGAAATTAAACGGCTATATTGGTTTCGATATAGCCGCGGTACTCTAGTTATCCAGAACGTAAAATTTCACAAGCTCGTGCTCTGCCTATAGACTTGTGACTATTTTAAAAGTTTTTTTCCAAGCGCCGTTGTACAAGTTATTTAGTGTTAGTGGCTTTAACGGCCAAAAAAATAATGAAGATACAGACTGAGAGCAAAGAAATGAGAAATGTTACTATCGAAAACATATATTATCCGGCAATCTGCACTTGGCCAGTGCATTGGATTATTATGGTATTGATGCAGTCTTGTGAGAAAAGCTTCCAACCCCCAGAAGTGGGAATAGTTATATAATATAGTTTATGCTTTTTTGAAGAATTTGAAGAATTTTAATCATCACCATCTATAGCCATCTTTATTTCACTGCTGAGTATATAATATATGTCTACTCATTTTAATTCATTTTCTTGTTATCATAATATATGTTGAACGATTAGACATATAGCAGGAATCTTAGCAAGGCTAAATAATGAGACTCAATAAAAAAAAAAGTTTAGAATCACGTATTTATTAATGTGAAAACCGGATTCTTGAACAAAAGAACAAAACACATTAAGAAAAACCTCTGCAATTCTAGCTTGAAAAAACCGTGTCAATATTGACGCAGAATTAATTTACTTGACTCAAAGTAGGTTTTACCATAGCTAGTTAAATAAATAAAGGATAAAACTTAAAAACTGATCAAATATCAATTTACGAGTAACGTTATTTTTGGAATACCATTTTACGATATTTACCTGTTTATTTTATGTGATCAAATTTAACTGCTTTGCCCTCAATGATTTTGACACAATAATAATCAATGTATTCATTTACATCGTAAATTTCCACCATAGGGGCCATTTTCATGACGACTTATGAGCGAAACAGTAACACGCGTCAGACATGGGTTACGATTGCCCAGTATCATGACTTAAAGGACTGTTAAAAAACAAAAAGCTTTGTTTTGACATTTCAAAAAACCTTAAAATGCAATATGAAACCTTGGAATGATGATGAAAGAAACAAAAACATTATGAATGATTCTATTTTTTTTTAAATACATTAATTTTTTAACGCGTTAATAATAAAATAAAATATTAATAAATAAACCGATAAACATAAAAATATTAACAAAGAATTTATTGAATTATTCAAATGTCGAAACAGGCCTTTTATTTTTGAAGGCTTTGGGGGTCCAGTTTTAGGGGCTAGACACAAACAAGGACCAGAATATGATTCATCGTGAATCAGGCCATTGTAATATTATTGATAATTTCAAGGCGCACATGACGTAAATACATGGGATGGATAACGCATTTTGATGATCGCTTAATGTTTTAATTTATGGTTATAGTAAAAAATCTTCAACTATCGGGTTTACTCAACACGACAAAAAAAACAATCACTTTTGCGCACTTTATAGAAGTATCAGCGGCATAATATCTTATGTACGGAATTTCATTTTAAAATTAGTTAAAGAATGATTTATTTTTTAATTTTAAAATGCATAATTTTAACTGAAGAGTACGTTTTGTTTGCTAAAACTCACCTTTTATTTATACTTACTTTACCTTACTTATTCATTATTCAGTAATATTTAAAAGTACCTACTCACTTACGAGTCACTTTTCATACACTTTCCGCTGAATTTCAAATATTTGCTCAAAATGCTGTGGTAGGATTTTTTGCTAAATCCATCCCTGCCAGTAAAAGTTGTACCTAGCATCAAGCAGCGATGTACAAATATTACCGTGTTTGAAGGGCAATGTTTCTAGAGAAATTATAGGGCAAAGTGATCAATCACATTATAATTCTGGATGATGAGCGTAGTGCAGTACTTGAAAGTGACTTAGACTCCTCTTAAATAGGTACAAATAGCTGATTCACAATGTGCTGTAATGGCCGGGGGTCTACCGCCTAACGAAAAACGCTTTGACGCTTTGGCATTGCCGTCTCTTTCATTTCAAGCGAGAAGAAAAGAGACAGCAATGTCAAAGCATCATAGCGTTTTTCGTTAGGCGGTAGAAGCGCGGGCGTGTTGTTTACTATCAGGCGCAAGTTCGGCTATTCCCGTCACAGTCAGTCTATATTACAAAAAAAGTAAGTAATAAAAATCGGCAATACATTTCTAAAATATAATCAGTAAAGAAATGTATAAAATGTGACCCGTGTGTCGTCAATCGAACGTAAAAAGCCAGAATGTATAAATTATGGAAAAGCAAAATAACCAAGTGCCATCGACTGTTAGCGTAGTAAAACTTTGCACATGACGTTAGCACCGTCGGTGTCAATAAAATGGGAAGAGGTTCGTTAGTCTCAATTTATTTTATGGTCTTTGGTACCGTGTGTGAATTTACCGTTCGCTTGGACAATACGAAATAACGCTGAAACGGGCACATGCGGCGATTTACTCGTATTTAAACGCACTTAAGTTAAGCGTCGCAAAAACTTAGATAAATACTGGTGGCGGGCTTGCTTACTGCCGTCACTTATATCTGATGTAGTTTTTACAAAATATACATGGTATATGGAATTGAATAACTCTTACGTCTTAACAACTTTTTTACCTTTTATTGAAGTGAAAACTTCTTTTGGCACACACCACATACAGATTTTCCGTGGGCTGTGAATTGAACTCAAGCGTCACATTCGTAAATGAAAGATAACTTCATGTAAACTCGGATGATCTAGATGGCCATGGTCATTGCCACGCCCTCCGGTGTCACCCGCGTAGTTTCCAATGCGAGCTATCGGCAGTCCTTATGACTGCTAATTTTTTTTATGCACTTAGGTTTACAAGTATCTCATCATCAATAATACCCTATAAAGAGAATGTAAATATTTTTTCTATTTGAATAATTCCACATACTGATTGTCGGCTACCAAATAATATCTTAGTTGTGTAGGGCATTGCGACTTCTAGGCTAGTCCAAAACATGGTAGACAGTAGAGCCTTAGGTCAACTGCTGTAGGTCCCATTAAGGCAAAAATATCTTACTAAAACTATAAATAATGTCAAACTTCGGAAATTTCGATGTAAGTTGTTCCATCACGTCATAACAGCCAAACAAATCGGCTTGAAATTAATACAGACAGGTTATAATCTGGATTAACACATGAGCCAATTTTTATCGCTATATAGTTTACTAATAAAAGTAGTTGCTAAGTTTTAACAACTACTTTTAAGCTTTTAAAACCTGCAAAGAATTAGACTCTCGACATGTTGTCTTTCTAAGCTAAAATAAAAAAAAACATTTATTTAGGCGGTATTTTGCCACTTCTCAGTGATTGGTTCACTTGGTTCAAAGAAAGTCTGGTCAAACTTACAAATGTCCTAGTCGAGAGGGTCTGAAACGAGTCTGAAGAGACTTTGAAGTTAGTCTAACTTCGACGAGCGATGTTTAAAAGTAGAAAACATTATTTAAGTACTCGCTCCGGCGTAGCCTACCTCAAAAATATTGTAATATTTACTTTAGCATTAAGTATGATTAATTGCGTAGAGTTCGTCGCGCTAACTATCGTGCTAGAAAGGTCAATGTTAAGCAGTTAGTAAAAAATAATATTTTTACAGTTGATATTATCGTGATTTTATGAGTTGAAGTGAGTTAATGTAAGATTGCTTCGGCACGTACTCGGCTTGATTTTTTTGCGTGTAACTTGTTTGTAACTTGAGTATTGCCAGTCGTGTCCCAAATTTTTCCTCAACATTTCCGCGAGACAGAAATCTGTAAAGTTTTTGAGCAACATTAAATCGAGAAATTAATCGATGATTGATTAAACATATCACAAACAATGATTATCTCCTGTATCTATATATCTACAAGAGTAATTCAATTCTTGCCAAATTTAAGTGGTAGATCCATTACTTTTAAATATGCTGCGGTGGATGTGTGGAGTGACGCGGAAGGACCGCATCAGAAACTCTCGCATCCGCGGCAGCCTTCATGTCCGTGACATAGCAGACAAAATGCAAGAGAGTCGCTTGCGTTGGTACGGCCACGTTTTACGTAGACCGACAAGTCACGTGGTAAACAAATGTCTCGCCATGCCGCCTCCGCCGGGACCCGGTAGAAGGGGAAGGCCCAAGAGAGGCTGGCTTGACGTCGTAAGGGATGATATGCGTGTCAATGGTCTCACAGTGAGGGATGCCGAAGATCGTGCGAAGTGGAAAAGTAGAAGTAGGAAAGCGGACCCCGGGCTCCGAAGCGAAAGCTTCGGATGTAACCGGGATTTAACGCTGGGATGATGATGATGATGAATGATCCATTACTTTTAAATGTTAAATATATTTATTTATTCTTAGATATAATTAGCTTGCTTACATTACAAAAACAAAAAATGGTTTCTTTTTACTTGTTTGTATTTTTGTGTTATATTAATAAACTGACCAAACATAACAAATGGCTTGGCGGCGTTACTACAAACTACACTGAATCAAATTGCTTGTAAAATCAACTTAGATCATAACGATGATCGTGTTATACGTAATGTATGTATATGAATACCTATATTACGTTATAATACAGAAATCAATGTCAAACGTAACAACGTTGAATAATGTTTGGTCAAACGGAGGCAGTGGTAGAGGAAACGGCCGATTATTACAAAATGTTGGGTTTGTAACCGGTTTACGAAAATTGTCTGTTCCGGACATTGGCCTGTGATAGACAATTTTCACATGATGCCATTTGATATTATTTCCAAGGCTTTCGACAAAATTTCAAATAAATAGGAAGGTACTTAACTAAGTGCGGAAAAGGTTCGTCTAACTAACTAGTTAGACGGGACCTTTTCCGCTCTTAGCCTCTAGGGTTCGAAGGTACTTAAAATCGCGTTGATATTCTCATACTGTAAATACCTTAAAATTTGGAATAAAAAATGTAGTATGGAATAAACGCCTTTGTGACCAACTGCTATACGGTCCTTTAAAAATGTAATTGGGTCGTCATTCTTGAGATCTGTGTCTTTGGTAATCCTGATTATTTAAAGATTGGAGCCTTGAGCTTTGAACATGGTTCGAAAAACGATATTTACTAGATAAGTAGAATATGTTGATAATTTGAATCTTCTTAGCAGACAACTGTTTGCTAGTTAAAAATAACTTTTATTTAATTAAATTCCTTGTACTAGTGTGACATTGTACTTTTGTGTAGTTTTAAACATATGTTTTCTTTTCTTTTCAGGTAAGTTCCGTAAAAGTCTGCATAAATAGTGAAGGCCAATGAAGCTAAATCAACACCTGCAGTTAACCTGGAGTGTACGTAAATATTATAGAATGACAAGTAAAAGTAAAAATGCTTGTTCGTTTGAATCCTACATAATCTTAATGCTTTATTCCACGATAAGGCTTAAAGCCCGTTGAAAGTTAATAATTAAATTTTCACTAAAATATTAATATTCATACTTACGTAATATATTAAAGTGTCATTTATTATTATATCATTTTTAGACGTGTGGATTATTATAACAAATTGTTAATAATAATACGAATAAATCTTACTAATACGGAAGTTTGGATGTTTGTTGCTCAATCACGTCGAAACATCTGAAAGGTTCAAAAGAATTAACGAAAAACTTTAAAACTAGTGCGACAAGTTGGCGGCCATTCTGTTCCAGCAATCCCAAACATTTGCCGAACATAGCAGATACCAGATACATATTTCTGTGCTACCACCAAATATATATCATATACTAGGTATATAGGTACATACTCAATATTCGACTTTTTTATTAATTAAGGATAAGGTTGTGGTTGACATAACTATTCGATCTACACTATTATACTTATCTATTCACTGGTCTACCGCTATTTCTTTTACCTTGCGGGGGGCGTATTACATAACATTCGAATGTTAAGTTAATCTTAAAATTACGTTAATCCAAATAGTATCAGAATAAATATGCGAAATGACGTGTCAATTAAAAAAAAACATTTCAATGACGGAAATCTAATTTAGGCCTGGTTTTGTTTTCATCTTTGAGTACACAAAAATGTAGGTATATTGTAAGCCAAATAGGGGTGTGGAGTATTGAAGGGTTGACTCACCCTCCACCCTCCAGACAGAGGGAAACGTCAATAGGGAAAACTGAATTTTTCCAACACGTCATAAAATAACTATTCTGTAGTTAACACGTATACTTTTGCTTTTTGAAGTGAAAACTTCTTTTGGCGCGCCTAGACAGATTTTTCGCGGGGTGTGAATTGAATTCTAGCGTCACGCTCGGGTACGATAAGAGATCTTCGGGTAAACTCGGGACCATGGCCATTGGCCATCTAGAAATGCGTCAGCCAATGGGAAATGCTGAAAAGGCGTGGCCTGGCCATCATGGCATGGCCATATAGAAATGCGATTTTGCGAGAAATTTTTATGTTTATTGTAGTATTGCCAATTAGTAAACTAACTCTTCTTAGTCTAGAATACACCACAAATAGTAGTTAATGTTAATACAAAACGTTTACCGTGGTTTGAATGACTGCCTCAAAACAGGACGTCTACTCTGTTTCTACGAACACGAAATTTCGAAAAAAAACTCGCGACTTTCCTACTTTCGTTCTACTTCGTTTCGTCCGATAAAACATTGTTCGACGTTTAAATGTTCTAAGCATACTCTAATTAGAGTAGGCTTAGAATATTTAAACGGACAAATCGACGGAGCGAAGTAGAATAGGAGTTGGAAAATCGCGAGTTTATTTCGAAATTACGTTTTCGTTGAATTAGAGTAGACGTCCAGTTCTTTTTATTGTTAATTAACTTATGCCCACGACTTCGCCGTTAATAACAATGCTAACATTATAACAAAATCGAATCTATTTTAATTCGTTGAAAGTCGAAATTTGTTTTGTAAATATTTCTTTGTGTAGGTCTCATTCACAAGAATTCTTCTAAGATTCATGTCTCTATATCTACTAGTTTAATTTGAGCGTCTAATTCAGAAATTTGTTTCTTGAGGAAAAATTAACGGAAATCAATAATGTTTCCGGCAATTCTAGATGTATTTGTCAACAAATTGTTAAACTGGATTTTACACAAACGAGTTAGTAACTTAGAAACTTAATTTAAATTAGACGTTCGTAGATAACGGCTTCAGTTTTTGTGCTCTCAGCATTCTACTGAGTTATACAATAGGTGTGACGGAAATAAACACACCGATCGCAAAAAACGTAAACAGGATTCGTCATGCAACATCTTCACAAGCAACGAATGACTTGATTTCGTAGTTGTAGTTTTTAGAACGTGGGGCCAATGCTTGAGTTTTGTTTTGATAATAATATTGATAAGTTATATAACTATACAAATGCAGAATAACTGATACAGAACTCTTTAGTCTTGAAAATTCATAGACGTTCAATATCATGACGCTTCGCAGTTTTGTTAATGACAGGCAAATACGCAAAAAGATTCCTTGTGGATATAGTATTTTTATCATCGACTTCAAATAATTTTTCATTTGCAATTTTTGTAATACATCATTCATTTAGCGTTTCATAAAAAGCGGTTAAAAATCTGAAACCGGGATCGTAGAGGTAGGGGGAAGCGGTCTTACGAAAATAAAGGAACAGAAAAAGGGACCATTTTTTAACAGTTCTGATATATTTACTTTAATTAAAAATATCATTCATAAACATCATACATATTTTACAATAAATGATTCAGTATCTTAATTTTCCATAGTTAGCTAACTTTTAACAATCAGTAAACAAAATGTACAAAGTCCGATGAAAAACCCACGCAAGCAAATCAAATTGAAAGTTCACAGATCGTTTCCCATTTCTGGCGTTGAATTAACAAATTTTGAATAGGTATCATTTCCATGACAATAATAAATCAAAGTCCATTCCAACTTATGGCAAAAAAATCGCAATGAAGTGCGTATATTTGGACTTTGATATTTATTTAAGTTGATCTCATCAAAAAACTGTTATATTAAGATGACTATAATTAAATAAGGCGATGGATTTTTAGTTCAGTTTTCCTGTGAGCATGGTTGTTCTAACAGTGCAAGTGCCAAAACATGGAGATTTTAAGGTAAATATCTTGTTTATTTGAAATTGTAACCAAAGATCCGGCAGGCGCGTTTCTAAGAAATCCAGATTACATAGCATTAAAAGATATTTAGCCGTGATGGCTTAGTGGTGGGAATTCCGATTTAATAATCGTGAGGTTGTAAGTTCAAATCTCACCTGCGTCTCTAAAATTTTTTTTCAGTAGATATTTTGTCGATATTATCGACAAAATCGATCGATTTTAACGATGAAGGGAAATATTGTGAGGAGGCATAGCCAATATCGAAGAAAAATCTATTTCAAGTGCATTTGTCGTCTGTCAACACTCACTTGGCCAGCATGGTGGATAGTCTTGGAAACCTTGACTCATTGTTAAAATAATCAAATGACAACAAGAACTTCAAAAGTATAATATGTTCAGGATAAAATTACGTGACAAAATGTATGTAGGTGTTTAAATACGCTGTTTCTTGGTCGACTCTTGAGTAAAAAAAATATTACGCCTGATTTATTAGAGCTTCTCAGTAAATAGAAATGTCATGAAATATCTGATAGCTATCTATCTCTGGGTTATTTAATACTTGTATTATCACTGTAGCTCTAAGTTATGTAGACTGCGCTATCTGTATGGGGTAAATTAGCGAAATTACAATTATAAGTTTTCGGAATATAAATCAATAGGCCCTACTCTTACTTGGTGGGATCGAGTTTTATTTCAACCACGATCGTTGTAATGCTACTAATGAAACTTCGGGAGGCGATTAAATATTGATTTGAATCGCCATTAAGTCTTAAGTAATGTTTTCAATAAATATTCAAGAGCTCAAACACGCAAGTTTAAAATTACAAAAATAGTAGCCCTTTAACATGGATACCGCGATAGAAATTTAGACAATTCAGAGGCTTACGCTTTGACGCTTTGACGTTGCTGTCTCTTTTCTTCTCGCTTGAAATGAAAGAGACGGCAATGCCAAAGCATCAAAGCGTCAAAGCGTTTTTCGTTAGGCGATAGACCCCCCGATCAGTTTCTGCGATCTGCTGTTGCCGTCACTTGCGACAAAAACCATAGCGATTTCACTTGTAACCTGAGTCTACAAAGTGCAATCCATTGCCATGCAACCAATGACATGCAGTAATATTCCTATACTTTTTGGAGTGCCCACGGTGCGGTCTAGTTGTTAACATGGTTTAGACTGTTTAGAGTATAATCACAGTATAAGACTGCTATTATCAAAAAAATATATCTAAAAATATTGATTTATATGGTTTGATGAAAAAAGGGTTAAAATATTAGAATAATACAACAAAACAACCTAGGACACGCTGCGTGCCTAGGTTGTTTGTGCACCCTTTGTTATAAAAAAACTTTAAATGTCATAAAAATCTAGAACGAGAGATTTTGTTATAAATAATTCAGGATTCTTGGTAATTAAAAATAAACCAAGTTAAATAATTCAACGTCTTAGTTAAGGTGCCCTCGTTGAATTTAATTACTACGTCATCATAACCCAGCATTTGTTTTGTTTATTTACGAGTCATTATAATGTGGTTAGACCTAATGGATTCGGAAAAAGGTTGTTTTTTTTGTCCAAGCTTTATTTGATTATGGTTTAGTTAAGTAACGGCGACATACTCACTCTCGAGGTAGTAAGTACTTGTATCTCAATGTTAATATCCATTTAAAGAGTCCTTTGGGGAAGTACCTACTACTTATTTGAAAATATCAATCGTGTCAGATATATTGATAAATCTACCATTAAGTAATAGGTAATCTTAAAATGTCATGTTTGAAGTATATTTTCAAAGATTTTATTTAATATGAAATTTTCAGACTATTGTAACTTTACAAATCCAGCGTGGTGTTACAGAAGGCATTGTTTTGTAACTAAAGCAGGGGTGCATCAAACCGTCATCGGTTCGATGATATTGGTTTGAATTAGTGTTCCAAATACATTGACGTATTGTACTGTTACGAGCACGTATTTTACTTTTTAACTTTTCACGTATTTAATGACGTATACGTGATATCTCATAGCCCATAACAAGGGAACAATTAAGGCTCCTCTGACGATATATACGTAAAGTACAAAAACTTTAAAATTTAAATGTGGGAACTAATTTGTCTTTGAACGTTACTATACATAGCTGTGATATGTTCACAAATGCCTGAAAATCATAACCCGTTTTATTTGTTTCGTTGTGTATTAGTAACTTTGTACCCGTCCATAACTTTGTTCGGTGAGTTTTTTCTTTTTTTAATAAAGAGTGGCGAGACGAGCAGGACATGTGCCTGACTATGAGCAACATGCCTGCCACAGTGACACGCAGCTATTGGAACATGAAGAGTCCAAATCATTACCTAGCACTACCCTGCGCTCGTCACCCAGAGATCTAAGATATTACAAATCTAAGCCCTGTAATTTGTCTGGAAACATTGCCCTGCAAACCGGAACACAGTAATGTTTGCACATTACTGTTTGGCGGTAGAACATCTGGCAAAGGTTTGGTACTTCCCCAGGCGGACTCTGCTAAAAGTCCTACCACTACAGTGACATAATTGGAGTTTTTTAATGATGTTTTTTTAATGATTAGATATTTTTAATGATATTTTATGCCTAATTTATCTCGATTAACAGTATCAAACCTTTTGTTACAAAGTCATAAGTAGCGTTTTATTGCGTTAGAACCAGCCTCGACCATCCCTGTCGGTTTAGTACAATGTAAATTGAGCTTACTTACTATGGGATATCTACGAAAACTTAAATAATGTAACTCACCGGACAAAGTTGGAGAAAGGTCGAAAAAAAAATCTGAACCTATTTTAAAATAAAATTCTACTTGTTACTGAATTTCTTTCTTATAAAACAAAAAATAAAAATGTATTTTTACCTATAGGTATACTTATAACATCGATTGGTACAAATACTCTGATCCAAAATCTTATGAGTAAGTTAATTAACCACTATATCGGGCACTACTAAACAAACAAGTCTCAAGATACAGCCATATAATTAAACCATTGTCTTATTATCTCTTATCAAATGCATGGTAATTGAGATGCTAGAACGAAGGTCATTGTAACTGGGCTGCAGATTACAGATGATAGTAACATCAATTCAGTTTGTATTTATACTTCATTTGTAATAGTTAAATGAAATAAATAATGTGGATTGCGACTTTTTTTTAATTTTTGATTGGTACGTTTGACATTATGTTAACAACACATTTGGCTGTATTTCATTTTTCATAGTATTATTTATTTCAGAGTAGTTTTTTGTTTGTTTCATAAACTGTCATATCATAGGTTTTAATAAATTAGGCTATAAATTTAATGAAAAATTTCGTCAGAAATTTCGCCTTAAAGTCGTGATTCCACAAGAGGCATACCATTCGCTCTGACAACCCGCGTCTGATACAATTAGCAATAAATAATTAGAAATGTTTTTAATTAATTACGGCATACATGGTTACATGCAGGGATGTTACGGAGCTTCGACTCCGACTCCGTTATGTCGGAAGTTCCGATTAGTTTTACACCTCCGGTTCCGACTCCGGTTCCGAACCTTTTGAATCGGAGGTTAATCGGATGTCGAAGCATAACTTAGCGGCGGCGCCCTGCGCCGACAGTAACGAACAGTTTCGCAGGAACATGTCGCGCAGGGAATCTCCCGCGCACGAGTGTAATGAAAAGTATACTAAATGAGCACAACATAGAGAAACGCAAAATTCCAGCACCTTATATTAAATTTCCATCAATATTATCGTGTCCACCAGGCTCGGTAGCGAGCGAATACCTTTTTGGTGGCGTCGATTTAATCTACAAGGGGGCGCCTAGTGCCAGAAAACGAAAAAAGGACATTTTCGACGCCGCTCACTGATGTTAAGAAACTAAAAACTATAACAAAAAAAATATTGACTTGTGGGTACAATAAAGAAAAAGCACAATAACCGAATAGAATTTTAAATATAGATCAGGGTAGCGATTCTTAAACCATTCGGTTGCATCCGACACGGAATCTCATCTCTCGGTCTTTGTCTTATCTGTTTAGCATGATAAAGACCGAGAGATGAGATTCCGTGTCGGATGCAACCGAATGGTTTCAGAATCGCTACCCTGATTTTTTTACAGAAAAAAATTAAAATGGCACCTGAAAAAACTATTTTAATTCATGTAAGTACTCGAAATTATCAGCGATGACCCCACATTATTTTTTGATAATAAAATTTTACGTTCTATTAAAGTAACCGAACCACAGAATAAATATTAGACCGAACACATTTTAAATTTATGTTTAATTATTGAGTAATTAAATAAAACTTGGTCAAAAATTGACTCCTGATATAATATTGATTTCCCCTCCAAACTGTGTCATGCTATTCTCGACTTTATGCATATAATATTAAGAAGGGCCTCCCGCGGGTGAAATCAGATTTTTTCCTGGCATTAGGCGCACTCTTAAGAAATATCTTAGACTGAGACAGCTTCAAAGCTTATGTTCATGAAGTACATTTAGCCACTTTTGGTGTCAATATATTTAATTTAACTTGTTTGAAAGCTTTTGTTCATTTAACATACTTTATATGGCACTTTGGGATTCAATTAATTGAATTTTTTGTTTATTTTTGAATATTCCATTTTTTTTGTGATATTTCATGAAACAAAACAATGAAAAGTTTAAATGAATGTTTTATTTGTCCTAAAATAAAAATCTCTCTCCTACCACTACTTCTGACCCTACCTCCGACTCCGGTTCCGACTCCGACTCCGACTCCGATAAATCAAATTTAAAAACTCCGACTCCGACTTCGGTTCCGATAAGATCACCTCCGTTACATCCCTGGTTACATGATGTACCGACGCCGACGCCCCAATAGTATGAGTTTTAGGTATTTATTTCCTCAAAAAATACAAACTACTCCCTTAGGAGAAAATATTATATTATGTGAACAATTAATTATTTTCAGGCGTGGGAATGTAGGCAATTTTATAAACACTCTCTGAAAGTATGCCTTCCAAAGAGCATGTGCAATTTCAAAAACAAATAAATCAGAAACGTTTTAGTTTAGAAAGGCAAAAAGGTGCAAAACCACAGACAGTTAAGTAGGATCAGAAATTTTTACACTACGAGTATAATCGCAATTTGTAAGATATATTTCTCCAGCCAGCTGCTACATTGTTTGATATCATAATTATACTTTGATAAAGTTTTACAACATTTGTTGATTCGACGCCGTCTTCTGAGATGAAAAATATAGGGATTGTTTAAGGTGCGTACCCCAGCAAAACGAGTTATTTGTCCAGTTTTCAGAGCTATCTACTCATTAACCAAAACAAATATCAACTGGTAAAAAATACATTAAATTTCTACAACTTCTTAGCTTCAAAATGGTAGTTTTTTTTTTGTTAATGAACTAATTTGTTTAAATTATCACCTCACAACGAAACCATGAAAAAATTAAAAAATTGTAGTTATCATGCATCTCCTCGAAAAACCTCCATTATTTTGATTTTGTACTTACACCAACGGATAGACAATTCCATTACGAACATTTTGGTAGTTTTTTTTTTTTCAAAAGACCAAAATCAGATTTTATAAGGAGTTTATTCTAAAATTTGAGCGTAAAACAGCAAAAAATCCTATTGTTTATCTCTTGGTCTTTCTTGCGGTGTGCGATAAGGTAAGAAATACTCAAGGTCATTTGCTCGGGGTACGCCCTTATGCGAACGAAGAAGACACGGGCAGCTAGTTTGCACTATAAAGGTATGGTGGCCTACTACGATTTGGCAGTTATCATAACAATCTTATCTATGGAAAGGAAAATCGGAATCTGGCACACCTCCGCAGAGAAATATCTACTTCTGGGGCAATCGACACCGGCTATCAACTGTCGATTGGTTATCGTTATCGTGAAGGGCCAAGATGCCGGCAATGGCCAATAGCTAAATGATACGGTCTACTGAAGATTGCTTATTGCACATTCCAATGAAACATGTGTTTAAGTGTTTTTGTAGCTATTACTAGATGTGTTTACAGACATTATTAGAATAAATATGTAGAAGTTGTGTTTTGTGTGTATTTGTTATAGGCTTGCGTTGGAACGCTTCATCTGATGCAAAGCGAGATGCTAATTTATACAACGATTGTAATCATCTGGTATTATCCAGTAGGGCAGCATATCCCACAGTTTAATAGTTTAGTTTAACTATTTGAGAAGAAGAAATGGAAGCAAACCTTTTTTGAGACTTTGGACCACTAACCCTGAGATAGTGTCGTTTTTTTCAAGCTAATAAAGGGCTTAATGGTATTAGATTATTGAAATCAAATACACACCAACCCAACAAACGGATTTCGTTTTTTTTAGTCAATACACGTTTCGTATATTTCGTTTAGTGTCGTTTATACTAATAACGATAAGGAACTATAACAGGGTAGCGCCTCTTTGGAATAAATAAATATTGGTGGACAATTCACACACAACACCATTCTACCACTGAACCCCAAATAAATCCCAAAAGATTTTTTAAAGTGTCTCGAAGAGCTAAAGTGTCGTGACAAGCAACACGGCTGCCTATAACAGCACAGTGTCACGCGACGCGCTATTCGAACATTAAGAGTCCAAATCATTACCTAGCACTGCACTGCGCTCGTCATCCAAAAATATAAAATTATTCATCTTTATGGCCTATGATTTCTCTGGAAACATTACCTTTAAAACCGGAACACAGAGATGTTCTCAAATTGCTGTTTGGCGGTAGAATATCAGAGGCAGCAAAGAGGCGCACTTCAACCAAAGTATTTGTGAAAACATTATTTAATTATTTTACCAATTACAACTCGTAGGTACTATGACCGAAACGATATGTTAGTTATTTTAGGAGAACGTGTATTTGGTTCGTTTGCGTAAATAGCCGGGATTAGTGTAGAGTTTGTGAATAAGCTAAATTTTCAGGGCTACATACAGTGAACTTGACGAAAAGAGGCCTCTTATATTCAACATTATTAATAACTGGTACATAAATAATTCGTACTTGAAAAAAAGTGTATGGAAACATTAAAAATCGTGGGATAATGTTTCTGTAAAGACGATTACGGAACTTGTTTTTATTTTAGTTAAAACGGGAAACTAATTATATGTAATTACTGTAAGACAATTTACGTTTGCGCAGTAGATGATTTTCCTAAGAAAATACTTAATATGTATGTACGGCATTTTGTTTACCCCGGTTCCTAATGCGAACTACAAGAACTTGACGATGCCCGAGCTAAATTTCGTTGCAAATATTAGCTGAAAACAAATTAATTTCACTATTTTCAGCAATATCACATAATACATAATTTGTTTTCTCCGAAAAAGTAGAACCAACTTCGATTTAAAAAGTTTGATTGACTGGCCTCGTGGTTTAGTTGGTAGTAGCTCTGCCTGCGAAGCCGAGGTCGTGGGTTCGATTCCCACCCAGTGCAAATATTTGTGTGATGAATACAAATGTTTGCACTGTGTCTGGGTGTTCCTATGTATAATAAGTATGTATTTAAAATTATATAAGTATTGTATCAGCTATCTGGCCGCCATCACACAAGCTTTGCTTAGTTTGGGTCAGATAGTGTTGTGTGTGAGTTGTCCACCAATATTTATTTATTTATTCAAACACTTGACTAAATTTCATAAAAAAACTGTCACTAAGTCGTCCAAATAAATTAATAAATGAAAGCAAATGATAGGTTTTTGTTTATAATTCAATAACCATTACACCGATTTCTATAATATTTATTTGGGAATATTACTGAACTATGATCTACCAAACAAGAAAGAATCATTAAAACCGATTCAAAATTAGCGGAGATATCGCGTAAAATACATACAATAAAAAATATACAACTGAATTTTGGACCAAGTTTTTTTAAGTCGTTTGAAAACAAGCAAAATAGTTTAGGAATTCATAAGCTAAGATATTGAACTCGGAATACTAACAAGAAAAGGGCTACTTGAGGAGAGGCACCTTCACACACATTCCGGGTTTCCCGCTGTACGGTGTCGCCAGACATGCTCTGCATTTGATATGAACATTTTAGAACGCTGGCAACTGTTTTGAATAATGCAACTGTACAGTTGCATCTATCGTCGTGAAACAAAATATGCTCAATTTTGTCTCTTTGAATTTGTTTGGCGTCAACGTTAAAAATTTGTTTGCATTGGTCTCTGCTAGAGCAATTGCTTGGAATAGGTCACCCTATTCCAAGTGCTGTATATTCAACAATGTTATATTCAAATAATTTTAACAATATTCCAAGTGTATATCTTGCTAGGGTAAAACATACTTTGAGTAAAATACACTAGCAGCGTCCTGTGGTTTTATCCGCACAATTCCCGTTGTTTTCACGTAATGAAAAGTAACCTACATATATGTTATAACAGACTATAACCTAACTGTGTTCCAAATTTCAACCCGATCCATTCAAACGTTCCGACATGATTGAGCAAAAAAACATCCAAACTTTCGTATGTATAATATTAGTAGGATTCACATCTTTGTTCTTGAAGCTATGATTGTTTGAGCTATGAGTGTATGGAAGTCTTCCAAAGTTTTAAAATTTGGAATTAGGTACTTAAGCTTGTTTTTCTAGATCAAACGGCTGGCACATTTTGGTCGTCTCGTGATAGGAAGTGGTGTAATTGCTTCCTAATAAAAACTGTAGTGCAACACCTATGCCACGCACGTGATGTGATTCACGACAAGTCGTATAATTTTAATAATGGCTGTTTATGATAGTTATCGCGTAAATTTCCGTTTACGCCAAAACGTTGAGTGCGTGATTATCGACCATAGTTGCAACTAATACTGAAACTGTGATTAGTACTGAGCCTTATAGATAGATTATAGACTGACTGACAGATGACTGGTGTTGTGACAGATCTGCTGACCACCTAACTTTTTAAAACGTAAGCAAGGTACAGACACATGCTGCTATAGTATTTAAGTTCCAAGACCGTGATGTCTAGTTGATACACAGTGGTAAAAAAATTGTGACCTTACGTCGCTAACTGTACCAGTAACTATCTCTAGGTTTTGATGCATCGTGGTTTGTGTACTAAAAAGCTACAGAATGTGTCAGCTAACATTTTAAAAGTTCGATAGCCAGCAGATACTATCAAAAGGCCACTGCCTAAGACGCTTTGTCTAAAAAAATGCGTATATTATTTTTATTATGATACATTTTATTTCATTTTGGTTTGGATCACATTTTCTGCATAATCTTTTACTTAGAACTAGTAAAAGCTAGTTGTAGCAATTAATCTGAAACGGACGTCAATTAGTATAAATATGTTTCTTTGCCTGGACAAGATCTTGGTTACACAACTTTTTAGGTCTCTGTTTATTAGATTGTAGACATTAAGGTGACAGCGCATTGGACAGTTTGATACCAGTGTACCAATACACGAGCAAAGCACAAATAGACAACAGTATAACTTTTAATAATATTTATATAGTGACGGTTAAAATATACGTCAGGTGTTAAGTAATACGTCTGCTTTCAACTTGGTCTATAAGTGTGTAATAATTGGCGGTTTAAACAGTGTGTTAGAGAGGTGCGAATGTGCAACCGCATTGAACTGGGCACTTTTTTTGAAAAACACCGCAAAATGTGGTTGTAACTTAATTCAAATTTAGCCATTTATGTTGCAAATATGTAACTTGTTTACTGATCCAATATACACAGTATAATACACATAAAATACCTTATTACACCACTAAATAACGGTATTAAAAGCACCAAATTTTAAATTAAATATTTTTTAAGCAGTTACGTTAGAATTCGTCGTGTTTTAGTCTAAAAACCATTTTATTAGAATATTCTAAAAATATTTTTACATTTTTTGTCTCCAATGATAATTTTTTACCTATGTTATAACTACATTTAATTAAACACTGAAATCGTCCATGTTTTTTATCTCGCTACTATAAAGATAATTTGAGGAAGTATATAATTAGTAAAATATTTGCTTAGTAATTATAATAAAACATAGACATACATGACATGTACATAAGTTAACCTAGTTTAGAATTTGCATATCAAAAATAGATTGGTGTTTACATTAGATAAAATTAACTCTAATTACTTGTTAAGGAAATTTTAATTTCAATTGATTGCAGTGGACGACGACCCCGCTTTATAGCCATACTTCATACATCTGATACTATAACACTCCAACAACATCATTAGGTCCAGATAGAAACTGCATTGATTATATCTTCCGGGTACTCGAGTCGTGTTCTTGCAAATTATGCCTTATGTAAATGGAATTAATAAAATTTATAGAAGTAGCGAATACGTCATGAGCGGCGGCTTTTTGCACGATTGAGTGACGCGTACAAGCGGATACAATAGTACACTGTGACAATAGCTTGGTAGCTGGACGCTAATCATATTATCGTAAATTCGTCAAGATAAGTTTACTTATATGTACGTTTACTGTAAAGTTAATAAAAGGATGTGATTTGTTTAGGTCTGACAATACTACTTAAAGAAAGACAAGTAGGTACGTAAAGCTTGGTAATTTGAAATACTTTTTGCATGCTCTACGTATGTTAATAAGTCTATTTTGTTAGTAATTTTGAGTTTGTAGGCGTTGCGCCTTCTGCACATAGTTTCATGGGGCGTTGAGGGCTGATTGATCTTTCTGTCATTGGAGCCCTTTTCTAAAAAAGCTGGATATTTAAGTTTTCGTTCTGTATACAAAGGTCTTACGTATACTTACTATAATAATTATAATGGTAGTACTTACAAGCTTTACTTATGTAGTTTGACACTAGATAGAGCTGTGTAAAAAATGTTCATACAAATTATATTTGGCTAATTTTAACTAGTATCTCTCTGCGACTTTGTCAAATTCTAAATAGGATAGGATATATCTATATAATTTAGTTTTTTTTAATATGTATTATTTCAGACTATTTAACATCCGAATTTCAGTGTCAACGCTTTCTAAGATGTTATTGAGAAACTAAGTATCCAAACTTTCGCATGTATTCCCTAGTTTTCGTATTCCCTACTAACAATATTATTTTATTGTTAGTAGGGAATACGAAAACTAACATGTTCAATAACTTCGAATAAATAAAATCGAAAATGTAAGGAAAAAGAGTTTTACGTCCGCTAGCGGTCAGCGGGGCGCAATTGTTATTTCTTATCTGTTATCGTATTTATCTATAGGAAATTAGAAATTAGGCAACCTTTTTAAAAGACACATTTCAAAATTTAATTTTCGCTCTCTCATTTTCGTTATTCGAACAGCTGAAGTGTGGAATAAATTGCCTGAGTGGATTTTTCCATATGGATGCAATCTTGATGTCTCTAATTTCTTTCATGTAAGCCTGTTTCATTGTAGACTGCATAAATTAAGCGATGTAGCGGTTAATCCAATCAATAATTTGAAGAAAAAAAAACGCATTTAAAAAGCGCTCTAATACTAATCAATACTCTGCTTAGGTTTTTTTTTAAAGATGGAATAATTCTATCGCTTTGTTTTCCTCTAATCTCGATAAATACGAGTAGAATTCTAAGATACGTATTTTTAAAAAAAAAGACATTATTTGGCTAGACTCGAAAATTTCTCAGCTTTTTACTCGCTTTGGGTAAATTTTTAAAGATGTTTGTTTTGTAATTGGATTCTGTTTTGTACGAAATAATACATTGAAATACGACAGCGATGTAGCTCTACTCCACAGGTTTGATTTGGCATTTATAATATTATTAACCAAGGTGTCATCTAAACTGTAATAAGAAACGGCTATATTTTTTCTTATTCTTCGAAACGCTCGTCATTTTATAGCTCCAAAGTCCCTTGTAAGGCTCTTGGGGTATTATTAAAGTTTTTATAGAGGTTCTAGACACGCGACAAACTATGTAGATCAACGGGTAATGAAAGGTTGTCATTGTTCTTAAGTCGAGTTACTTGTAGCGTTTTAAATTATTTACGATCTAAGATATACAAGGATATCATAAATAAGACAAGGATAGATAGATATTTAATGGGTAATTACAAAACAAACTGTGAGTTTCTAAGTTAGAAGAAAACTATGAAGTTTAGTGAAAAGTCGCAATAATGATAAAACATCTTTATATTTTTAGTAAGGGTGTCAATTCTAGTGTTAAATGGTAACGTGGACCTATAACTGGTGGGTGTTAGCTGACAGCTCAAAAATACACTTCTGTGAAATATCTAATTGGAGAAAGATATCTATTGGTTATGACGCACTCGAATTCACTACAAGAATCTATCTGCGATTTCATCCGCGTAAAATTTAGAAAATAGCTATTTCCTAAGAAAATTCAAATTTTTTAGGGATATGAAATAGCATATGCTTTATTCCCGTTTATAATCTATTTGAGTTCTAAATTTCAGCTTGATCAAAACATTACAGTTTTTGCACAAATTTAATTAAAACAACAACTTAAATCACAATAGTGGTGCTAGCATCAAACGACGCATAACAATTAGAAGTAACATTATATCAACTAAATAAGGCTGTTGTAATAGCATATTAGCTCATTAATATCGTTCATCTTTATAATACTTGGTCACGTGCTCGTCACGGTACTTGTCTGCGAATTATAAAATAATCACGCCTACACAGTGTGGGGTCTAGCATAATTTACCATAATGAATGGTATGATCAATATTTCAATCACAACTAAGTGTTTATTGGATAATTTATTGAAAAGGGGATAAATTCATTATTGTGACAGATTTACTTGCTGACTATATTTTATAAGATCTACGCACGATTGTGCTTAGCGTGAAGACTACCATTGGATTTAACCACAAAAATCTAAATGATTACCTTATTTAGATTTCTGTGGATCTAACAATATACAACTAATTCGTACAGACAAACATTTTTTTTTTAGAATTTGCGTTTTGTCCACATTCGCTAAAGCAGAACAAAAATCAAAATTGAAACAGTACAGGTGTTCAATGTACGAGTAGATAGTGAGATAAACAATGTATTGCACCAACAAAACAAAAACAGTCTTAAGATAAAATCTTAAAATATTGGATATATTAAAATTTAAAATTAAAATTAATATTATGGACTTAAAATATATCCTTATCCTATTCTTGTCGCTAAAAGCGATCTATTCCAGACAAACGAGGAATCAAAATTTCATTTTAACCATAATTATAAATAATATTAACCATTTATTCTATGCTAAATGATGACGGTCAAATTCTTGAAGGAGGATAAAGTACAAAAATGATGTTTCATTGTGCGTGACTCTATTTTTTGTGTGTTCTATTGTTAAAATGGTATCAGAATTTTCTCTCTTTGCCTTATCTCAAAATTTTATCATGAAAATCAAAAAGAAATACAGATATTCAGTAAACGATTTGTACTTTAATTTCCACAATTTTATTTAGCTCAGAGAAATAAAAATAGCCCATAAAGCCCAATTTTTAAGTCTCGCGACCTTTTCTCATACGGAAAAGTCAAGGCCATCTAATCAGTTCACACCTTGTTATCTCAATATGTATTATAAAAAGTCGTGATTGATTATCAGATCCAGTCTTCAATCAGGCAGAGACAGCTGCAGGTGCCTAAACGAAACAATGGCCTGACCTTATATTGCGAGGATCATTGTTAGCACCTACAAGCGGCTGTTCCTCACATGACGCGTGGTATTGAATACGAATCGTTATAATTGACCTCTTGGTTTGTTTTCGTTATGTACTTCCGACTGGATGAGTGTAGAGCGGCCTTAAACTTGTGGTTAGTGTGAAGAAACTGTACAAGGTTCTGCAGACGTTTTAGGGAAATTATATTGGTATTCTGTGAAATCATTTGTTGTTACATTTCAGATGTTTTTAACCATTTTAATTTTAATGATTACGCAGCGAAATTAGCTCTACAACTTTCCACCCCTGTTCGAACGCTCGGAGGCCGATCTTGTTATTAATCTCATACTTATTTAATTATCTCGTTTAAAATTTTGTACATTTAATAAATATTCACAATATTATCTATAATCTATAATTATAAAAAACTTAATTGTCGGAGTGCCGCCTGCAGCAGGGTAGAAAGCAACCTACCGGCGCGCGGTGAAGGAGGAACTTCCTCACGAGGCATGTCGTTTCCATGATTATTTGATTATGTTAGTATTATCTTTTAAGACTCATGTAGGTAAAGCGAAGTGTAAAAATGTCGAAAGGCAGATTCCCAATTCTTCCATGTGGAATTTTAGATGCAGAAAGAAAAGAGTACTAAGACTTACATTTTACCGCCATCTCCCTCGATGTTAAACGACGATGCAGTCGACGACAGGGCGCGGAAAAAAAATCCCCCTAAATACAAAAAGAACAGATTTGAGTTGAACAGAAAAAACCCATAAAATAGCCAGTATAAATAAGAAAGCAATACCCAGGTATCCAGCAGGAACAACTGTTAGGATAAAGTGCAATCAGGTAAGAGGACACCAGGTATGACTTAAATATCCATTACTAGATCAAAGTCAAAGTTTATTCGTAAAAGTACCTACAATTTGCATAAGCATAAGTGAATAAAATATATAAAAACAAAAATAAATGATGAAACTTGATGATGAACTAAATTATGATATTCGTGAAACACTTTATCTAGCAAATTAGCCAAGTAGAAAAGACGGGATAGTTAGTGTAGTAGCAGCATAAATGAGTGTAAATTCTATGAATATTTATAAGTTACTGTAAGTTTAAGGTTGCAAAAATTGATTTTAAGCCACTGGTTTGCCTTGACACAAAGAGGTGATTCTAGGTTAGGTATACATTTAAAGCTTTATCAAATTAAAATGTGACCGCAAAAGAAATTAGAACAAACAAACACAAAATACCTACAAGTTAACACACAATAGCAACAAGTATAATGATGCATTAATTATTATTTAATATAACTTTTGTTTTTTACGAATTGGTAATTGGGTATACAAATCTGTTTTAAAACCCCTGTAGTTCGAAGAGGGCTGTTAAGTATATGTTTGAGTATCTATCTATCGTTTGACATGTCTGTGTATAATAATATAACTGTCATATTCTAGCTCTTAAGCTGCCCTTAGGTTCAGTTTACAGGTGTTTTATGTTAAACATGAAAATTATTTAACTGCACATTCAAATATTTCAAGTACATTGTACACAACTGAATTCGGTGTTGCCTTCTTATTACAAAAATATATAATACATAAATATTTGTGGATATTTTTCGTTCATTTGCACAGTCTGTTAAATCATAGTATTTCTTTCGTAGTAACTATTTCTTTACACTGTGATACTATCTTACCTCAAACAAAACAGTTTGTAAGTATTATGGGAACGAAGCAGCTGATTTTAAATTGTAAATACAAACTTATGATACATAGAAACGGCCAGGCACAGAACCAAATTCATTTATCACACAAATGTCGAGGGTGGGAATCGATTCCACGACCTATGGTTGAGTGGACACACTCACTACCTACTAAATGTGCAACGAAACCATTCAGAATAGTGTTTCTCAAAAATTGTTCGCGAATATGAAATTAATTTTATTGCTCATTGTATAAACAGACATGTAAATAAGAATTTAATTTTAATGTGAATTGTACATATCTACATGCAATGCACTTTCTTAATCGCCATATTAGAATACTTGACCTAAATTTTATCTTCTTCTTTTTTCTTTTGGCTTCCATTCGGTAATATCACCGCAATTTCGCCAGTACAGCATCCAGCGCTTAATTGTATCTGTTTCATTGACAAACGTCAAATTAAATTTAAGATTAAACGCCAATTTTATTTTAACTTCTTTCAAGAGTTTTTTTTATATTTAATTAGTTTGTCTAAGTCTTAAGAACACAGATTAATTAACTTAAGAATAACTGAAATGAAACCTTCAATGTATGTACCTATACTTTTAAAATTAACGGGTTGTGATTGTAAAAAAGAATGCGGCAATGAAGAAGTTTCCAATAAAACATAATAAATTTTATTGCCAGTGTTATGTTGTATTATGCTTGCAAACAATGCAGGATGACCTTCGAAACTGTTTGATAGTTCTTTTTTGTTTGGGGTTCAAGGTTGAAATGGATAGGTTGTGGTTTCAGTCTGAATAGCTAATAATATTACGGTAGGTGTTAAACTATTCACTGGTAATGAGGTAGTTCTATTATTTGTATAGGAATGCTTAGGTACAATGTCTATTTATAGGTTAAAGATTTAGACAATGAAACTAAATTAGTAATAAGTATTACTAACCCACATTGTCCTATCTACCTACCTTTTTTCTTTATAGATGGTCCGATTTACAGCATAAAATCATAGACGCTTGCATTCTTCAGTTTTCCTAACTCACGATGCACAAATATGGTTTTTGACTAGAGATCAGAAAATTTAATGGTGGTTTAAGGGATATCGATTTTTGTCGTCTAATCGTTGTATTTCATTTCTGCAAAGCTTACGAGAGCCAAAAATTAGCCAAATTAATGAGTGTAGTCAAAACTCAAAAATACAAAATAATAATAATAATAATAATAAGTGTGCGGTCATGCATGTACAGCGAGGGAAAGTAGTAAATTCAGAGAATTTACAACTTTCCGAGACCATAATTCTCAGATCCCTCTCCGAAGACGAGACCTACAAATATCTCGGTATGTCACAGTCATTGGGTATTTCAGCAGATGACATTAAGAAATCGGTGAAGGAACGCTTCTTTTGCCGGCTGACAAAAGTCCTTAAAAGTCTTCTGTCAGGCGGTAATAAAGCGCGAGCCTTCAACGGTTGGGTAATGCCTCTGCTGATATACTCCTTTGGCATACTGAGATGGACTCAGACTGAGCTCGACGCCCTGGACAGAAAGGTCCGTCAACTGCTCACAACATACCGCATGCTACACCCGCGCTCGTCTGTTATGAGACTGTATATCCCGCGGAAATGGGGGGGTCGAGGCTTTTTAAATGCCAAGAACCTTCACAACCGCGAGGTATGCAGTCTCAGGGATTACTTCCGAAACAGCGAGTCCGGGATGCATCGCGATGTTGTGGCAGTTGACAGGAGCCTCACGCCTCTTTCAATGGCAAACGAGAACTGGCGCAAACCATCGGTGCTCAGCACTGATGATCGCAAGGAAGTATGGAAGAGCAAGGAGATGCACGGGCGATTCTATCGGGCCCTGATGGGACCCGATGTGAATCTACTCGCGTCGGTGAACTGGCTACGCTTCGGGGACCTCTTCGGAGAAACCGAGGGTTTTGTCTGTGCAATTGCGGACGAAGTTATCAAGACGAACAATTACCGGAAATACATAATGAAGGACGGTACGGTCGACATTTGTCGGGCATGCCGCCGTCCAGGCGAATCTCTTCGTCATGTTATTTCCGGTTGTTCGCATCTTGCTAACGGCGAGTACTTACACAGACATAACCTAGTAGCCAGGATCATCCACCAGCAACTTGCTCTTCGATACTGTCTTGTCGAGTCCGAGGTGCCGTACTATAAGTACGTACCTCTGCCAGTTCTCGAGAATGGTCGTGCGTTGCTCTACTGGGACCGCTCTATCATCACGGACAGGACTATTGTCGCCAATAAGCCTGATATCGTGCTGGTAGACCGGTCTCAGCGCCGGGCTGTGATCGTCGATATCACCGTACCACATGACGAGAACCTCGTGAAAGCCGAAAAGGACAAGCTTAGCAAGTACCTTGACTTGGCTCATGAGGTTACCGCCATGTGGGATGTTGATTCGACGATCATAGTCCCAATAGTTGTGTCGGCAAACGGCCTAATAGCGAAAAGTCTCGACCAACACCTTAAGAGACTTTCGCTAGACGGTTGGATCAAGGGTCAGATGCAGAAGGCGGTCATCCTCGACACAGCACGCATCGTCAGGAGGTTCCTCACACTGCAGCCCTAACCACCGGTAGCTTGGGCCCTGCCCCGCTGCTGGCGGCACCCTAGTTTTTAAGTTTTTTATAGTGTTTATATTTTATTTATATTGTAAAAAACTTAGAGACTAAGAAAATTAATAAATGAGTGAATAATAATAAATATTGGTGGACAATTCACACACAACACCGTCTGACCCCAAACTAAGCAAAGCTTGTGTGATGGCGGCCAGATAGCTGATATAATACTTAAATTAAACCTAAGTTAAGTTTTGTAATGCGACGGTAGCATATTCTGTCGACAAATCACGAATTTGATATTTTGATCAAAGGTATCTTACCGCATCTTTACTCTTTACTTCCTTACGAAATAATAAATGCTTGTGGTCGTGTTTCGCGAAAAATAAAAAGTTAGCAAGGCCATACGCAATATTGATAGTAACTAAACATCTCCAGCAAGATGCAAAAGACACTGACGTAGACAAAGTGAAGTGGACAAGTAAAAATAGGAAGGTTGAACCTACTACCATTTTGGATATATTTTATAGCCACAAAGAGAGAGTAAATTCCCGGCAATCGCGATTACCACTAGACCAGTTCAGTACTAAATGCGTATTTTGGCCGACGTAACTTAACATTACATTCACACAATTTATTGTCCAGGGTGAAAAGCCACTAACGACCCACCATGGCTTACCAACTATCGACTGAACTACTAGGCTAGTGTCTGGGTGACGCCAACTCAAGAGTAAATCGGTTTCTTCGACGTGGTACCTACATAATGTCGCGGTGAGATGGCGGGCAAGCGCTATCCTATTATTACAAAAGAAACTAGAAATTGCAAGTCCAATTGCATCCAGTCATTAAATAAGCACTTACGTTATGATTTATTTAGGTTAAAAGATAACATTATTGTAAATGATTATTGTCAAATTTGTCAATGACCGATTCATTGCTAAGCATAGGTGACTAATTACGCATGGACAAGATTTACTTGGTCAGCAGTGATCGTCATTTGATCAGATAATCTATTGACTATTTTAATGGTATAGATATGTTCATACGAGGCAAATCTTTTCCTAGGATCAATTATTCTCCATTGTAAAACGAAATTTTAATTTAAACAAAAATAAACTTTTTTCTTATATTTTTTTTTTATTCCGGAATTTAAAAAAAAAGGGTCGAAAAATTAGCAATACCTTGGTAGTCACACGCCGTCCCATAACTGCGTCGGAAATATTATAATTATTCGCACTTAATCCTCAATTTCATTCCATTTAATAATGACCATCGTTTTGTTTAATGACCATTGCATTATTACTACAATTTCTCTTGCAAAAATCATAGATTTCTAACAACTATAAAGTTGTTGTAACACTTTTTGCTGTTACATTTACATTGTCGTTGTAAAGACTCACAAGTAAAGTGCTACGAGTGGAAAATTAAAAAATGCTTAAAATCGTCTACCGTAATTTTCCAGGTAAGTGGTTTTCCTACAACCGTATTTAAAAAAAAAACTTAATACTTACGCGATCCTACTATCTAAATGTATAATATCGAATTATTAACATACTTCAAAAAAGAAGGAAGATCTCAATTCCGTTGTATGTATGTTTTTTTGTATGTATTAAGTTACGCGATAGCTCCGCCAATTGCGAATTTTGATAGTTTTTTTTGATAGATCTTACTTGGTTCAGAGGTGGTCCTTTAAAAAAAACAAAATTAAAATTTACTTTTAAATACCTCTTACTTACTTAGTGAATCTTAAGAATATTTTTTTTATGCACTTAATTTTAAATTGAAGTCGGTTGGGTTTTTTTTTTGGAGAAAATTAATTATTTTGCAAAGTGATTGAGTTAAAAATTCATTGAAGTTTGATCGAATGCGATGGCTTCCATAGATGCGTGTACAAGTGATTTCCTAAGTGTTTCCTCCAATGTTAAAGCTACATTTGTAAAGTTTTGACTGTATTAAATTGTTTTAAACATAACCACAGATCAGAAAAATAGTTACTTCGTAAGTAGCAAACAATCGAAGCAAATGATAAGAAATCGAGCAATACGGTCACAGTGACCGAACGTTCAAGCGTCACGCTCCGTGTGTCGCGGCCTTTATCGGATTACTTACCAATTGGAATTATATAATTTTTGTAAACAAAACTTTTGTCGCTCTTGCACTGAGTCACCGGGTAAACAAGATTTGAGTTTGCACGAAGGTAGAGGAATTTTATATCTTTTTGATAAAACTCGAACCTGTTTTCGGCAAACTACCTACCTACTTACTTATTTTTGGGAACTTTCAGCGATGGTTTTGTGACCAGAGTAAGAAGTACGACGCCGAATACCACTTTTAGAACGGAATAGTGGCGTTTGCCATAATGCGATTTTTTTATATCTTAATAAGATTAGATAAATAAATTAGCGTAAATGCAAAAGTCATATAAATTCAGAATAATGTTCGAGATAAGCAATTTACATTGTGACTGAACTTACGAGTCATTTCATCGACATACAATACAAGCTAATATACCACAGACTATTAAATCATACAGTCGTTCGACGAAGCCGCCTAGACGGGGCAAACGTGCGGGGCGTGCGGGGTGAGACGCGGGAAGCGCGCTCCTGCATTGCCTACATTACAATTTACAATCTTGGTATTGCAGGAGCGCGGTTCAGGGCTGACGTCTTCCGTATGTTTTAATTTTATTTTGGTGCCACGTTTTTAAAATTGCGACAACCCTACCCGTGTCTAGACATTATCGGCGTTTCTCCCAAGATCAAAGGCAATGAACTACTTGTAGTATTTCTTTGTACTGTGCTAATACGACGTGACAAAGTAACCACCAAGTGCATCGATTATCATATTCATCAAAGTAGGAGTAAATTTGGTATAACCTGTGTTATTCCAGACTATTATAATCTAAGAGTGCTCCAAACATCCCAAGCCGTTGTTCTGTCGTGATTGAGAAACAAACATCCAAACTATCACCTTTGTAATAATTATAATAGAATTTGTTCTTGTTTTCTTGTGGCTTCCATTCGGTAATATTACCGCAATTTCGCTAGCTTAGTATAATTTCATCTTCAACTCTAGATTAATGGCTATTATTACCTATAAGTACGTTGTAATATATCTGTCATTTTGTCATATCGGTCAAAGTCTATATTTGTATGAAATAGTTTTTTCGCAATTTCAAGGTGACTTCTGTAGTAAAAGTTGTCTGTTGCGTTAAGTAAAATCCCTTTTGGCTCAGTACTTACCTACAGTTATTCTGTGAAAGCTTCCAGCAATGCAGAAACCGATTCACCATCGAATTATTGATACATATTCACTATTAAACAATAATTATTTACGACCTTAAAACTTCTAAAATGATATCGCTGCCTCTACAATTTCAAGGGAAAATAAAGAGAGAAGAATATTAAAGCAATACCATTCCAGGTAGGCGATATACCTCCGACATAAGCTATTATCAAGTTGTAACCAACTTGATAAGTGTTTCAAATAACGCAGCAAGTGTTGAGAACTACTTATAACGCTAAACACGTGCATAGATCACATAATACGCAGAAGTCAAGCCAATGATTTTCAATACGTTTTTCATAAAATAAGTACCTAGGTCACTTCACCGGTGCCTATTTTCTGATCACCTATAGATAAATCACCATCTTCATAGCTGTCTTCGAGACCACAACCAACAGAACAGTGGATCGTGGCAATAAAAATATTGTCAATATTTATAAATATAAAATGTCACCAAAAACGTTATGCCCCCTACCCCTGCATTTACGAGTAGTCATGGCTAAAGTATGGTAAACCGGAACGGCGCGGCGCGGTATTTGTAGCGTATGTGCAAGAAAACTTTTTTTTTATACGTTTTGCAACGTTACTTAAAAGTACATTTCTTGCTATGTTTGTACTTATTTGATTTTAATGGCATGGCTGTGTCCTTAAGTGTGTATCTTTAATATAAAAAAAATGGCAGTCATAGGAACTGCCGATAGAAGTGAAAACTTATAACTCAGAGTTTGATAGCTTACTTTGGAAACTACACAGGTGTAACCGGAGGGCTTGACCTCGCCATCATGGCATGACCATCTAGAAATGCGTCAGCATTTCCCATTGGCTGACGCATTTCTAGATGGCCATGCCATGATGGGCAGGCCACGCTCTTTTAGCATTTCCCATTGACTGGCGCACTTCTAGATGGCTATGGTCCCGAGTTTACCCGAAGATTTCTTATCATACCCGAGCGTGACGCTAGAATTCAATTTACAGCCCACGAAAAATCTGTCTAGGCGCGCCAAAAGAAGTTTTCACTTCAATAAGTTTGATTTGAGTACAACCTACTTACGTATTTTCACCAAAAACTACTTTCCTTGTTACAGCAATGTCGGCCGATGGGTCGACGACGGACATCAATGCCTTGCTCAACGACACCGGTAAGATACTGTTTTCATAACTAAGTTTTTTATCCATATATTAATTTTGTATCTGTGACACCTAGCGCCACGTTAAGGAACTAATAAAAAGTTGAAAACAGAAGTTCATGCATGTTTGCATAGATGGCGTTAATTTAAATGTTACGAAGACTGCCACCTGTGGGGTTTTTTACAAACTTTTATTAGAGAACAGTACTTTGGATACACGTAGTGTTCCATCCTTCCGTTAGATGGCGCTAAAATAAATATTAGTATAGATGTTTATTGCGCCATCTATGAAAGTTATTTTAAACTATAACACGGAACAAGTTGATAATCTTTCACAACAACATAGATGGCGCTAGTTGTCGGCAGTAACACAAGTTTAAATTAATAATGACATAATAAATTAACATTTAGGTAATTGATTGAAAATAAATGTAAACGATTTATTTACTACTAGTGATCCGCCTCGGCTTCGCTCGAGGTATATATTATAGCCACTCGGGGATCCACGTACATTTCCAAAGGTGAAATAATTTTTGAAATGGGTCCTATAGTTCCTGAAATTAGCGCGTTCTAACAAATAAACTCTTCAGCTTGACAATCCTACTAACATTATAAATGTCGATGTTTGGATGTTTGTTGCTCAATCACGTCCTCACGTATGAACGGATTGGGCTATAGTTTGGAACACAGCTAGATTAAATACCTACCTAGTCTGGAAGAACGCATAGGCTACTTTTTATCCCAATAAAACAACGGGAACGGGAACTACGTGGGTAAAACCGCGGGATGCTAGTATTAAATAAAGAAAAGGAACTATTTTTTACAACTGCCAGTAACAAGAGGATTAAAAAATAATATGTAGTAGGTATCTACTTATTTGAGATCGTTGAGTACAATAGGTATATCTTTTTAGGTAGATTGGGTACTTACCTACCTATCGATAGGATATTACCATAAATAAATTTCGGGAAAATGTCTCTTGTAGTCAATGTTGTTTTAAAATGTACCTACATCAATAATTTAGGAAGATACGTTTCTACCCACTTATTTTTGACGGTTTGAGATTGTGTTGTGCTGTTGTGGGAATACTTTTAGCAAATCGGATTTCCCTACGTACAAAATGACGTCAATCATTCATTTCCTTCGTAGGTAGATACAGAATCGGCCGCCTGCTAAAACGGAATGACCGCAAGATATAGCCTTCATTTTGATTATTTGTATCATTATGGTCTGTGTTATAAGGTTCATAATTCTTTAAATCTCTGAGTCACTATACCTACGCGTAAAATCGAATGACCTACCTACCAAGTTACCTTTAAACTCATTCATAGATTCATAATCGTGACAGTCGTACGGTCGTACCAATGTTTGGTACTAACCAATAACCAATACCTACATGTAAAAATATAATTTCGATGGGTCATACAACTGGGGCATAGCTCGGTCATGGAAAATCATGGAAGTATTTTTGTTTAATCAAATTACTATTAATAATCAACAATAAACAATTCGGAAAGGGGCCCCATAACCCGTGTCACAAGTCTCGGGATCTACCTACTCGGGATTTCTCTCTCTGCCACACGATGGACCCGGCACCCGGACGGTGAATCCATGGATTGCTAAGAAGTTCGTCTCTCTCTTATAGATCATAAAACTTGCGAAGATCATTAAAAAAAATTAGATTTTAGTCGCCTTGTACTGTACAGTACTACCATAGCCTATTAATTTCTTTATACATACTTTATTACATTAGTTTTAACCCTAAAGTTGTGTTAATTTTTTGGGTTGGTGGCCTATTTCGTGTAGTTCGTGTAGTTCCTTTTCTAGCAATTGAGGCGAAATAAAAAGTAGCCTATGTGTTATTCTAAATTATAATCTTTCTCTGTGCCAAATTTCAAACCAATCCCTTCAGTAGTTTATTCTCGTATAAAAAAGTAACATCCATCCAAACATCTAACCACATACACTTTAGCTATAAGTACCTAATAATACTAATGTGATTGTATAAAACCATGGAAAATACAGAAACTAAAATAACTTATGACGTAGGTAAATCCCCATACCCATATTATTATCAATAATTTCCTGTGTGTTTATATACATATAGTAGCTAAGTACGTACTTTGGTACCTATTCACATAATTAGACTACACAACTCCAATTAAGTGTTGTGGTGAAATTGTTAAACAACATTATTTTTAGGCTACTTCTTTGGATATAACGATTGTGGCACCAAAGAACTAAAGTCACCAGTTGTGGCGCGACTACTACCAGCCCTTTTACCGCCTAACTAAATCGGCTTTAGCGTTGCAATTGCTATCTCTATCTATTCAAGCGAAAAGAAAAGAGAGGGCAACATCAAAGCTAAGACAGTTTGAGTTAGGCGGTAGACCCCTAGGACACACACTTTTATTTTTGTGTGTGTGTCTGAGTATGCGTGTTGTGTGTTACCATGTTACTTATCCATCACTATTATCGATGTTTTTGAGTCGGATTTGCAAATTAAACCCTTAAAATCACGAACAGCTTTACATTTTTATTGCAGTCAATATCTATGTAGGATATATTTAAATTAATTTTAGGTTTAGTATGTAAATTCCAAGTCAAAACAGCATTAAAAGTCTGGGTATTATTTACCTATTCAATAAAAGGTGCTGTTGAGGCAGACGCTTGCTGCTTTATTTGTAACCCGATACTGGCGCCATCGCAGCCATACACGTAGTCGTCGGTTACCATGTAGGTACTACCACAGTCTTTTAAATCATACAGTCGTTCGACGAAGCCGTGTAGACGGGGCAATCGTGCGGGGTGAGTCGCGGGAAGCGCGCTCCTGCATTGCCTACATTACAATGTTAGTATTGCAGGAGCGCGGCTCAGGACGTTAGCCCTGACGTCTTCCGTATGTTTTAATTTTATTTTGGTGCCACGTTTTCTTTGTTTGCGACAACCCTACTCGCGTCTAGACATTATCAACGTTTCTCCCAAGATCAAAGGAGATGAACTACTGGTAGGATCTCTTTATACTGTGGTACTACGTAGCATTTACTGTGTAAATAGGGAAATATCAGGTTACTTCTCATCTTTCTAATAGGTGCCTACGTGCATTTGCCGCAGTTCAAATCCTATAAAATGTGGTTGATAGCTAATGAATTCTTTATGTAGTTTACCTATTGAAGTGGAAACCTTAAAGAAGTTTCCACTTACGTATAGAATTTATTTTAGATTTGCAGCATTTTTGATAGGGAAATATCTCCTGGGTTCGAGTCACCTACATTCGTAATAGCAGGATATCTGTAACTATACAGGTGCCGAAGTACCTATTGTGCAACATTAGTGCAGATTAATACTAAAAATCTAATTCTTTACTTCTATCGGCAGTCCCTCTATGACTGCCAATTTTTTTCATTTGTCTCGCATATTTTTTGAAAAATTCAGCCCGGGTCTCTTCAAGACCTGGGGGTCTACCGCCGAACGAAAAATGTCATCGCTTTGATGTTTCTCTCTCTTTTCTTTTCGCTTGAAATGATAGAGACAGCATTAGCAAAGCGATCGCCGATTTAGTTAGGCGGTAGAAGCGCGGGTTGGTGGATGACACATGACTTCGAAAGATTCTAGCTAACATGTCGGTATCCTCACGATGTTTTCCTTCACCGTTTTAAGTTAGCGGCATTACGCACATGACTTCGAAAAGACAGTGGTGAGCGTGGTTTTGAACCCGGGGTCTCAGGATCGGCAGTCGCCATTCTCTTAAAATGTGTACCGGCTTGCTATTTAATGACAAACCTATCGTTCGGCGGCAGACCCAACGCACTGGGCCAGCGTGGTGGATTATGGCCTTGACTTTTTCCTTGCGATATAAGACCCCGAGTCCCAGCAGTGGGAACATTTAGTGGGCTGTTTATGCTTATGCTACGAGTAAATAAATATATTATTCTAAGCCACACTAACACTGTATCAGGCCAGTTGTGGTCAAACTCTGATATGGAAAAATACAACAAAACGGTAACAGCTTGCAAAAACTTTCATTACTTACTTTGAACCTTATTCAAGGAATTTGGGAATTCCTTTTTCCCTTGCCCGGGAAATACCCAACTGGTCAACGACCTGCGTTTTATATAGAGGTGACTGCATGACAGTTGATTACAATTTCACAGTTAATTTATTGAACAATACAACAATCACAACACAAAATCAATAATTTAAAATACTGTCAAGTAAAAATAATGTCACATCAAAGATTTGTAATACAAATTCTTTACATATTAAATCATGAAACTAATACAATGTTAATGTGTTTTAAACTATTTTTTTAATCCATGTTAATTAGATTTACATATTATTGCGAACATTTATAATACAACACTGTGTCAAACTAAGGAAATCAAATTAAAATCCTTACATTTATCACGAGAAAATAACGGGAACAACAGGGGTCTACCGCCTAACGAAAACGCTTTGACGCTTTGACATTGTCGTCTCTTTCATTTCAAGCGAGAAGAAAAGAGACAGTAATTTCAAAGCGTCGAAGCGTTTTCGTTAGGCGGTAGACCCCCAGGAATGGGACTTGCGGGGGTAAGACCGCGGGGCGTAGCTAGTAGGTAGTGTCATAAATGGCGACCTTTTCACTTTTACAACTATTTCTTCCCATAAAAGAGAATAAGACGAATACCACAATCAGGATGTTTAATAGATAGGTTGTTAGCTTTAACCTTCAGGAAATAAAATTGACTGTACTGAAAAATGTTGAATCAAAATACACGTGCTGAAAATTGCTCTGTTTATATCACGACTCAAATCCTTAATAACCGTCACATTTAATAAATGGGTCCTCTCTTTAATATCTAGCAAATATCACTATAAATAAGCATCACAACAAGCGTTGAACGATCTCTGTTGACGCAGTCACATTTCATTTAGTGCGTGTAAACATCTATTTTATATTAACGGTGTTAATTTAGAGGTTAATTTTACCTACCTGTCTACTTGATGCGAGAAAGTATTTTAATTTTCTCATGACTAAAAATATGATACTATATTTTAATATGACTTCAAAGTTTTGAATATCACCGCAAAGTCGCAAGTTTTTCGGATTTTTTAGAATACTATTCAGAAAGTGTGGATTTAAAAGGAAGCCCTGAAATTTGATAGAGTGATGATATACACACGGCACCAGGCAATAGATGGAGAAGAAAAGCCGAGGATAGGGCGGAGTGGCATTTCAGGGGAGAGGCTTATTTCCTATAGCAGATTAGGATAGATTGATGATGATGACCAGCACGCCCGCTATACATTCTTCTATCGTACCTTTAAAAGGCTATCTTTACAAAAAAATGGTAGGTACACTTTTTTAATAACAAAACCTAAATTGTAGAAAACGCATACTAAGTACTAGAGTGGTTATTACTGCTTCTTTAGATATCTATCTGTGGCTGATGGATATAAACTGGGTGTCATTCAATCGAGAATGATTCGAATGAAATCGACCAATAAGAATCATATCATCATCACGAATTTCGGTTGTCGTGTAGACCAACATTTATTTTATTTTATTCATTGCAAATTTTTCCTGTTTTGGTTTTAACGTGGTCAATGTGTTACAGCAGAACGGGAAACCTGATTTAAAAGATGTTTTATTTTCCTTAAAGTATTTCCTTCCTTGAAAAAATTTTAATTTTGCATTATACCTTCGAAACGATAGTTAATTAAAATAAAATAAGTTTCCTTATTTTATTTTACTCTTGGCCGCCCAGACTGACGAAACCCAAGCGTTTTTGGTAAGTATATTATGATAGAAATTTACCACCGCACCAAGCGCTTCGAATCTACGTTTATACACATTGTAAACCTAAGAAATCCTCTGTCCAATTCTGTTTCCCAGTGGCAGGTACGTCTAGGTGTCTTCAAATCTAGAATAAACAGGTAATTTCTTGATAAACTTGCAAAACCTGACACCTGAGACCGTGATATCGCTTAAAAACCAGGTAAATCGCGCTCAAAATTAGACTTAGTTATATTACACAAAAAAATCCCCCGTTGAGATCGAAAATAAGAAAAAAGTTGCATAATATTAATATGCAACATGAATATTATTATTGATACTAACTACTTTGTAAACATAATAACAAGTGCCTATCGGTTTGAGACAAACAGCAAACACTAATGATGAAATGTTGACTTTAATTTCCACAAACGTCTTGATGTTATCAGTGGCAATGTGAGAGGGCATGGGACTATTCCATCTCCACCTTGCTGATAAAGATATCACAAAACATATATTACTGTCATCACATCACGCGAGCTTGCAAGTTGTAAACAAACTAAACTAATTTAAAAATTGGCAGAGAGAACTTTACTGTTTTCAACATCAGTTGTTATATTCTTGCCAAAGAACATAATATTATTAATAGGATTATCAGACCCCGGAAGTTTTAATGGTGCTTAAGATCTTAATGAGTGACAAATACATCTGCTACCTAAGAAGCGACACCTGTAAACCATAACACATTTTAGGCAATGATTCCATAATTCCAGTCGAGATTTTTTTAACTCTAAACCTTAATAAAAGCGTGAAATACAGTATTTTCATACACGAACAAATTACAGCACAATGATACGACTATTTTCAAATAATACAAGTATCACTTTCTTTTTTGGTAGACCCAAATGAATGAGCTTTAATTTTTAGCTTTCTATTTTGCCGCCGTATGTTACATTCTAAGAAGTAAAATAAGTTACCGTTATTGAGTTCCTAATTCCCGGGATACATGTTTATTTAAAACTAGCTGAATGACGGCTGGGCTAAGATCTCACTAATTTGATAGCGGATGGATCGATGGGTCAATGCAAGCCAAAGAGTTTACACACTACATCTATGATACAAGCCAAGAATGGAAAAGTAGAGGCATACAATTACTCATATCAGATTATACTTATACGGAACCTAATATCTTAAAAAATGCCACTTAGTTGTATTTTTAACATTTGTTTCAAAACAAAAAGCGATAAAGCCAGCAACTAAGTCACATAAGAGGAAGTGGAATGTCGAAAGTCCTCGTTTCAATCAACGTTGCATAGCGATAACCCAGTCATTGGGTTAAGGGTGTGTCAGTTATTATTGGAGCTCCTTATCTCACCCCCAGTGGATCACAATAATACGGGTTATCTGTGTACAATTTCATTGACGTCAACAGATACTCCGTTGAAAATATTTGTACAGAAAAATGTATGCTAAACTTTAAGTTTCAGCTGTGCCTTTATGATCTATTTTCCATGAACGTTGCTTTGTTTTGCAAATTACGGAATTTGTTGTTTGTTTTGTTTTCTACGTTAGTAGAAACACGTGAATTGTGCTACACGTTATATTTTTCCTAAATTAACAGTAATTACTAATTATTCTTCAATAATAGTAATAAAAATATTTTAATGAAATATGGAAATTTTAATATATATGAAAAAATGAAATGAATCTGTTTTAAACGAATAGAAATAATAAAATTAAATATTAAGAAAACTATAAAAAAAGTTTGATCTATTTTGCTCCACTGTTAAATCAAGACACCAAAATGAACAAAATAATATTTTTATCAAAATACATGGCATTTATGATGACCGTCCTGATGCCCTCAAATTCTTACGTCTACATCAAAACTGCAGCATCAAGTCAAAGTAACTATACCCTTGCCTAATCATTGTCTTAGTATGATACAAAATTAGTTTCAGTATACCCCTGATTCAATTAGGTATTTCCTTTTACTAACGAACTGGTAATTTTACTGTAAAAAGATCCGTTTGTTTCTAATAAACTACTGCGCTTCTCAAAACAATTCATACGGTAAATAACTAAGATACTACAGACAAACACGCTAAACTTAAACACTGTTTACGTCGGAGATTTACAATAAACAAGTTTGGTCTATAGCTCTAGAAACTTCGTAAAGATAATCAGGAACAAGTTATTCATCTGTTTTCAATATTCTGTTAAAGTTCATCACTATGTTGCTTATATTAATAAGTTAAAACATGAGCTAATAACACATGCTGCCTAGTAACTGATTATATTAATAAATTCCAGAGGAAAATATTTTGCTGCAATAATAGCTAGGAATTTCCCTTCCATAGAACTCGTTATTTTCCAGTCTTCTTTTTACTCACGTAAATGGAAAAATCTGTTAAAATTTAAACAAATCCATTTAATACTAATTAGATGGCCATAGAACATTTATCTATTCCAGTACCTACCTACAATTAAGCTGACGCTTTTATTTTTCTCGAAGAGTTTTAAAATATATTTGTATGTACTCATACAGGTTTTCGGAGAAGGTTACTTTCGTGATTTGATGTTAGAAAGTGAATTTGCTGAGTACAGTTAGCTCATTATAATATTTAGTTATATCATTTGTGCATTTAGCCGTAGAGTAGTTATAACTGCCTTATTCCAAACATTCGGCTCGTGCGATTCAAACACTAATTACAATTTTGAGCAAATTCAAAACGTATTGAAATGATTCAACGTAAGTCACGTCAATCGTACTCAAACCATCAAAATTGAGCTTAAATTACGCTATGTTATACGGTGCTATTTGTTCATTTTTTCTCATTTTTCGACACGTTAATTTCAATTTGTATTTTTTTTAACATTGTCTTTTTCTGTTTTGTTTATGCACGTATCATTTTATTCACACATTTTTGTTTTTATTATTTCAGAATCAGATCTCACGAGTCTATCGCATGTTGGTAAGTCACAAAACATTTTATTTTATTTTACTGCATATACATTTTTGTAGGTTAAGCATACAATTTGTGTACATCATATGTGAAGATTAATATATTGAATAACCAAATTACAAAGGAAATGGGCTAAGCTACATTTATAATTGGAAATAGTACGTAGGTACCTACATAAAATTTCGGAATACTTAATGTGGAAAGATCAAAATAATTGTAAAATGATATAACCAATCGAAGTTTTGATGCCAACAACACCTTCTGAGTGATTTGAATTTACAGGATATAAAATTAAATATTATCCTACTTCCAACAGATACACTACAAGTTTGGATATTTGTTGCTCGATCATGTCGCAGCATGAACTGAACGGATTGGTGCTAAATTAGAACACAGATTAGTCTGGAATAGCACAAATTATACTTTTTTTTGGCGGAAAAGTTACGGAAACTGGAACTGAAAACTTGCTAATAAAACATTTAAATGATAAGTATGAACCCAAAAACTCTAACTATGATAGTTAGGAAGTATTGGCCATATTCACAATACAAAAATGTAGTTTTCATTGACAAAATGTTGAATATCTAGGACAACATAATTATCTCAAAAAATTTGAAGCAGTAGAATGCAAGGAACGTTCGAGCTCGTTAGACAATGACCCTAATACAAGCATTTAACTGACCAATAACAGATAATAATGCCATCATAAGGAGGATGTTTTGGACGTACTGACGTGGCACGAGGCGATGCACTCAAATTCAATAGCTATTCTTGTTAGAACCCGTGTTAAATCTGGAAACCAATCTAGACACCACTTCCTCATCATCCCATTGCTGCTTCGATATCAACACAAAGCGTTGCAACTATGTGAAATAAGCAATGTATGTGAAAATCTGGACATGAAACTGTTGCGTAATCGTGTTTTGTTTTGCCATGGTGCATGAGTTTGACATTCGTCTAATGATAGATTGAAGGTTTTAACTGTTTGTTTCCAACGTAACGTTGTAAGCACTCAATATGTTTAGCCTTAGGCAGAGAAATTAGGTCATTGAGAAAACATGACCTAATTTCCCTACTTCGATTACCTCCGTATGTTTTGTGATTTGTATATCACGTGTTGGTACACTTTGAATTTAAAGCATCGATGGTTGATGTATGAGATACCTGATAACGGACTTTGTAATATACGTGTATATGGCTACTTGGTAGAGGTAGAATAGGTTGCAGACTCAATTAGGGCTGGCAGTTTATATACAACCAACTAGTAATGTGAAATATTGCTTTGTTTCGGCCTTAATATATTTTATGGGGTAGATTCGAGAGATACAGAGTGAAGAAGATACAGACTTCCAAAAAGGAGGAGGTTATCAATTCGACCACCATGTTTTTTTTTATGTATAAATAAATAAATATTGGTGGACAATTCACACTTCACACACAACGCTATCTGACCCCAAACTAAGCAACGCTTGTACTATGGCGGCCAGATAGCTGATATAATACTTACATAGTTTTAAATACATACTTATTATATATAGGTACTTTTACCTATGGCTACTTACTACCTTACTTCGTACATAGTATCTGTCTACTAGGTAGCTGTTTGAGTAGACTGTCACCGAATTCAAATATGTATGTAAGTGAGTAGCACATTTAATAATTGTATCAGTTTATTTTTCGCTTTTGAGTGTCTATTTTTGGTTTAGAAGTCGGTTTCATGTTTTGTAGAAAATAGTTTTTTTTGAATATTTAATGTTCAAGATATTTCGTTACACTGTACTGTCATGGGCTTGCCATCC
The DNA here is from genome assembly GCA_963693475.1 of Ectropis crepuscularia. NCBI lineage: Eukaryota > Metazoa > Arthropoda > Insecta > Lepidoptera > Geometridae > Ectropis > Ectropis crepuscularia. The sequence continues at coordinate 13,991,583 of OY856346.1, forward strand.
GCGCTTCTACCGGCTAACTAAATCGGCTATCGCTTTGCTAATGCTGACTCTATCATTTCAAGCGAAAAAAAGAGAGAGAAACATCAAAGCTATGACATTTTTCGTTCGGCGGTAGACCCCCGGGGCACAGTAAAACATACGAAAAATGTCATAGCTTTGATGTTTCTCTCTCTTTTCTTTTCGCTTGAAATGATAGAGACAGCATTAGCAAAGCGATAGTCGATATAGTTAGGCATTAGAAGCACGGATGGCAAGCCCATGACAGTACAGTGTAACGAAATATCTTGAACATTAAATATTGCCTACAACCATGTCATCCAGACAAAATTGTAGGCAAATTTTAGTTATTTGTTCATATTTCATAAACCGGGTGGTTTTTTAAGCCGATTTCGATAAAACTTATATGGGAATATGGGACCATGCAGGAAGCATACCCATCCGATCACAAAAATATTTTTTTGAATAGGTTCGGCCGTTCTCGAGAAATCAGGTAAAATACATTAAAAAAAAACATGGTGGTGATAACCTCCTCCTTTTTGGAAGTCGGTTAAAAAAAAAGAGAACACTAAAGCAGAACATTCATACAAACTCTGTATTCGCCTACTTATTACTCCTTAATTAAATAAAGAGCGCGTAATATGTAATACTCACATAACATCTATAATAATAAAAAACTGTTTAAGTTCTAATGGCGTCTTCCGCAAACACATTCTCGTGTCAACATGCCAATCATTTTATTAATGTTTAGACTAAGCTTCCCAGTCAATAAACACTCGTTTTTAATAGAAGCTAATTATACATTTATTGCAAATTAACATTAACAGGATTTAAAGATCTAATTGCCTTTTGACTTGAAAATTACTTTATCGCTTCGGTAAATTTCAGACATTGTGTAGGTATGTACTTTATATTAGATAGTCCTGAAGATGAGGTGGCCCAACGTCGAAAAAACTATATATTGTTCTTATTTATTTGTTGAAAAAATACTTGTAAGCTTCTATTTCGTCCTGAAGAAACACTTCACAGTATTACAAATATGTAGTTCTTAGTTAAATAAAACACAATAATCCTGAAAAACTAAATAAAAATAAGTGAAACTAATATTTTATTTAATTAGAAAATGCACAAAAGTATATACACTCAGAAAAGCTCTATTAGACGACCTTTCGTCGCAAACAGTATGGATCTTAATAACGAGCTATCAGCCTATCATATCATAATGAATGAGACATTTTCATTGAGTAATAAATACTACATTTATTATTGATTATTGATGTGTACAAATCGTCTGAAGAGATAAATGTTCGTTCTCGTTGAATGTTCTATGTTCTATCACAAAGGCGCGCTTCAATTAAGGTCCATGAGTGTAATTGTGGTGTTTAGTCACCGACAACGCCTCTAATTAATGGAATTGTTTATTTCCACTACAATAAAAAAACGTATTTTAGTTGCAAACGTTTTGTACTTGTAAATTTTTCCAACCAGTTTGGTTAGGTCACAAATGTGACTTATTTTAATGATTTTATTTTTCAATTTTTGCAGTCACTAGAATAAAACTCAAAACCTGCAACTATCATAAGAACCCTAGTATTAGTAATGAAGGCATATCTATCGTAGTTATCTCAATCCATTTTTGAAAGGTGACTATAGGATCGTAATTATTATTATGAGAAACATGTTTTGTTTCGTTTACTGCTTTCATACATCAACATCAACATCAACAGCCCACTAAACGTTCCCACTGCTGGGACTCGGGGCCTTCTCTCGCAAGGAGAGAGTTAAGGCCTTAATCCACCACGCTGGCCCATTGCGGGTTGGCGTATGACACATGACTTCGAAAGATTCTAGGTAGGTACATGTCGGTTTCCTCACGATGTGTTCCTTCACCGTTTTAAGTTAGCGGCATTATGCACATGACTTCGAAAAGACAGTGGTGCGTGTGGGGTTTGAACCCGGGGTCTCCGGATCGGCAGCCTTCATACATACTTACAGGAAAAGCTTTCACTCTGTTGATTTCAGTCTGCGGTCGTTAAATCTTCATTCTGTACATCCTTTCTAATTGATGAGTCAAAAATATGTTTCTACAAGTTTTTGTAATAATAATAAGACTCTTTCAGAGTCCATCTAAAGAAACACTATAATACCTTTACCAGTTAAACTACCGGCTTTGACAATTTGAAGGACAGATTACAGGGCAATAGAGTAAATCGTCTTACTTCTCCAGGTGACACACACAGTGAAGTGTCAGGCGGTATTTTATGTTTTCATGTTCAAATACATTGCTGCGTACGAGTAACATTGTGCTGTTATAAGGAGACGTGTTGCTTACCATGATATGTCTTGATAATCCCGTCAGTCTATCGTATTAAAAATATCACTTAAAAAATATCATTATCGACACAAAACTATAAAGGGTTTCATGAGAAATTATATTGCTTCCAGATACCTTCAGTCACTTGCATTAATTTAAAAAAAAAAATCATCTCTGTTAGTTACTACTGAAAATATCTCGCATGTGTTTTTAAGAAGAAAGTGCAACGATCGCTATTCACCTAAAGTGATTAAAATTCTCAGACATTTTGGCATTTAACCAATCATTGTCATCAATAAAATCATATCTGGTGGGTTGCCAGCCAGGATGAGATGATTTTGTGAAAACGCTACCGAATTATACTTTAGTTCAAGAACTGGTGAAAATGTTATGCAATGTCTTCTTGATATAAATTTTACTGAAGAGAATCAAACTCCAAAAGTGATCTTTTTGTTCGATTTTTAAACAGTCATTACATAAATCACATATAAGGCATGGCATTAAAATTGGTAAGAAAAATTTAAAAACATGTATTTCTAATAACTGTTTGTGGAAAAAAGACATTAGGTATATCCATCGAGCAACTCGATCTTCCGCGCAAGCACGGAAGGGAGTAGCCTTAGCTAAAAAATATTGATCAAATCTTTCTGTCATTTCTTGCGGGATGGGAAGTTGCACACTAGCGCAAAGCCGCACTATTACATACATAACATACCTGTACCGATCCATTGCCGATCATACTCACACAGCCAAATCACTAACACATATAAAATAAAGCACCATTCACAAATCTAGCCCCGCCCTCACGCCACAGTATATTATCAAACTCCATGGTCCACGCGGACTTGTACTTGGACAGAGGGGAAACGCTGTGTATGCCTACTCCCTTCCGTGTTGCTCGCTGGGTATATCCGAAACAATTTCTTAATATTTCTCACACAACGCTATTTAGTCTCAAATTAAACAACTAGACAGCGAATATAATAGACATAAGTATTGTAAATAACTAAATACATAAGATACCTAGAAACATCTGTATTCATCACTATAATATTAGTCCCGGAAGGGAATCGAGCCCACGACCCACGGCTCTGTTCGTAGACTTACTACCAAGAGCCACAAGACCATCTAATCCATTTAAATGTGATACGATCAGTCATGCGCCTTTTCATCTGCTGACAATAGCAGAGTCTTTTGTAGTCGAAAACCATTGTGTATTTTGCATACAAAATATCTTCCCGAGGTCTTTATCCCGACAGGTTAATGTACAAAATAATTGAAAATCTATATCAATGTCCAAAATTTCAAACAACTGCAGTCTAGTGTAAACGACCTCTCGGGTGTTTGTTTTGACGGTAACCCATTTGTTTGTCTCGGCAAGTACACTATAAAGTGCTATTTATAATTGACTTCGGATAGTGTGTAAGGAAGGGTTTAAACTTGGAACGTTGCCAAATTTACGACACATCCAAGTACTATAGGTTATACTATAGGTATTACATATGTAATTGTACATTTTACGCGTACAAAGGATACAAAAGATGTCTTCTGACGTTAAACAAAAGTCTCAGTCAGTTGATAATCTTTTATTAAAGTTTAATGTTTAAATTAAGACGTCATTATGTAAACCTACGTCATCGGTAGTGATTATGCCGAAAACTTGTTTTTCTTTTAGTGTTAATCCTAATTATTGTTGAGATTTCACAGAAACTTGTATCTGTTCGTTATTGCTGTGACGTCATCATTGATTATGTTTTATGCGAATTGTATCCGCTAAGCTTTTATAAAGAGGTGTTTTTGTTATGCGAATTGACGAAAAAACTGGATACAGAGTCAACAGCAAAAATAAAAAAATTAAGAAAATGAATACTTAATAAGGTAAGGTAAATGCACTATACTATACTTAATAAGGTAAAACGTTTATTATGCAAAGATGGATATTTGTATATCTTATGCAAGCTGCATTTTTAAGTACCTACGTACAATCACATCGGTGTAGAAATGTTTGACGTATCTATATGACGACAAACGAATTTAAAAAGGCCAAATTAACTTAAGTTTTGTAATACGATATAATCAAAATAATATTAACATTACATATTGTGTACGTCAATAAACGGCATCTATCGATTTTCATTGTTACGTTCATGTATGATTTATCGCAACTATAAATATGATTCCGCTGAAGTCTAATGAATTGATACACAGTCACATTGCAAGCCACATGCACCATTCATCAGACATAGCCTCTTTACTTTTAATAGGCCAATTCAGTCCTCATAACCATAATTCATATAATAGAAGGTGATGTTAATTAGTTATTTCATTCTAAACCTTAGTGAATCGTCATAAGGACGAAGTCTTTCAGAATTTATTTGATAACATTGACTCCCGCAAACGTGACGAAAGCGTAAGCAGCGTTGTTACTTTATCCAACATCTTGTAATTATTTCTGCGCGTATTTTAAGAAGTATGTAAATAAAATAATAATACCTGATTGCTTTTAGTAAATAAGTAGTTACCACATCAGTCTATAAATTCATACATATTTACAAAATATCAACAGCATTTAATCGTAACAACATTCGTAAATACCGCTGATCGTTTTACTGCTTGTAATCTGAATTTTTACACCATTTTAATGTAACTTAAACAAAACTAGCAGCATCCCACGAGTTTACCACGATTTTAACCTAGTTAACGTTCCTGTTATTTTTCTGCAATAAAAAGTAGCCTAGCTGTTGTTCCAGACAATAACCTACCTATCCGCAAATTGTTATTCAAATCCGTTCCGTTCCAATGTGATTGAATGATAATCTACATACATGGTGTTGTGTGTGAATTGTCCACCAGTATTTATTATTATTATTTATTAGTATACATACCTTGACATTTAGGTACTAGGATTAGGTAATATTACTGGAATATCTAATAGAAAAATATATGTCTTCCACATAACGAGGAAAAGTATTGACTACACATAAAATTTGATTATTTTGACCGCTTTCCTTATTTCCAGCAACACGTGTCCGTTTTGTTCGCCGTAAGGCCAATAAAACTAAATTAAACTTTTGTTTTGTTTGAAAAACCAAAGATCGTAGTTGGAAAGACGGAAAATCGTCTACGTTTAATGCCCACTGACAGTTCGATGTTGGCTCGCGTTGAATCTGTCCAGAAGGTATCAAGACTATCAAGTTAACAATTAAAATGGCGGTTTGATTATTTTCGCAGACGAAAAAAGATCTGACGAACTGCGCAGCGAGTAGATGCTACACGTTCCATGAATTCGATTGAAGCTACTGTTTCAAGGCGATTTGATAATTACAATCGGGAATTGGTTTGATAAAATAGTAAATTTTTCGATTGTGTTCATAATGGACTACGTTGCAAAAATAACGATATCTACGTACCAAACCCGAGAGCCCGCTGCACCCCGCATAGGCCATTTTTAGAAGAAAAAAAAAACATTTTTTGATGCTACAGATGTCAGCTTTGTCCCGTTGTCATGTACAGTCAGTCATTAGTCGATACATTTTTTTATAGACATCGTTCATTTACAGTATTTACTAATAGCTGACCTGGCAGGTATTGACCTGTTTAATGCCCTATGTTTTCTGCACTTCTCATTCTGAAACTTTCTCATTTTTAATTTCCTTCAGGAACTTATAAAGTTACTCTGAAGCGCTTTGAATCCTCATTTGCCATTCGTAATGTGAAATTCTCTACATGAGCTAGTGTTTCTTGATTTAACAATGTGGGTACAATCTGTGTATTTAAATCTAAAATAAATAGGTATCTTCTAGGTAAGCGTGCTTCATCTCAGGTCACGGTATTCTTTAGCAGAAATCAATTCGTGCTCAAATAATGGTTGCCTTGATTGTAGAAGTAAAAAATATCTAATGAAAAAAAGATAGTTAATAGCAAGTCGTTCTCAAGTTACACCGTGACCAAGCAGAGATAGAGCTTCATTTACATAAATACAGATTCAAGAAATCAAAGATAACATTATACCTCTATTTATCCTATTTATATAATCTTTAAACATTATTTTGTGACATTTACGTATTGGCATAAATATTTATCACAGCATAGATATTTGAAGTAATTTTTGCTATCGTGATCAACATCAAAATATCAAATACTTATCACTTCTCGTTATATTATCAAAACAAAATTCCAAAGAACACAACAGGTATCTTCTTGGTATTTTACCTGATAGAGATCAGCCCCGTTACAGGAAGCTGTTATACTAAATTATCTTCTAATCAGCACTTCTGGTTTTTCCGACGAGTTACGGTTTATTTTGGCTTGCAAATAACTTATGATTTAAACGTCGCAATTTCTTTTGATCGTTATATCAAAACATAAATAAACCAAGGTTTTCTTTGGCTAGAACTGTGTCTAGGGCATTGCGCACCAGTTTCGTGTATCGTATCTTATCATAAAGGCCGTGGAAAAATTTATGAAGATGATGCATTTAATGTCAAATTGATTTTTTTTTATCAAGGTTTCGTTTATATTACACAACTATTGCTGTATATGGTAACTATTAAGGCAAGGATAACCTAGGTAGTCTTGACTCTTTGTTGAGTCTGTTTTGTGAAGTATCGCAGCAATTATTCAACCGATAAGCTGTTGTATTCAAATATAAATGTGTTCCTGTGTAAAGAGAAAATTCATATTATTATTTCGAATGAGGACTACAATGCGGTGCTAGGTAGTAAGTATTTGGAATGGACCGTGTTCAAAGAGCTGCATGATATACCGCAATATAGTGCACAAGTGTGTATTTTTGTGCCCATGTCCTATTCTAATGGAGATAGCTCTTAGATATATATATATATATATATATTGTGGGTGAGGTTACTTAAAATTGTAAATATTTATTTTGTTTCGTAGGTAGGTAAATGTTTTTATTTATTCCTAAACTTCGCTTTTTCACTGGAGCAGTGCGGAATGTTGTTTTTTTTTCAATTTCCCAATATAATATAGAAAAGTTCCAGAAGGCGATTTAACTATAGGTATTTCATTCCAACTCGATCCGTTGAGCCGTTCTGACGTAAATGAGCAATAAACATCCAAACTTTCTTAGACATAATATTGATTTATAAACATTATTTTTCATTATTTTAGAAACATAAACATTATAATTGGTTTCGTTACCAAGTAAGCTGTAATAGGAAATAAAATTAGTTGAAAGCGTGAAATTTAGACCTACTAGATATACTTATATTTATGTATTTTTGAAGTTGAAGTAGCTTTTTTAGTTTTTCAAGAAATACAACGTATTTTGAAAATGGAGGTCACAGAGTTTAAATATACCCAGACGGCGTCTGAAGTACAGAAGCTAAATAAATTGTATTGTTTACATGAAGTTTCAGTTTGGGGTTTAATGAACTTGTTTGTACGGGTTTCATTATCAGTCCGACACTTTCACTAAATATAGCGAGTAGTATTATTACTATTAACCTTTAAAGACGACAAAGGTGTGGCAGAGTATTTTAGGGATTGTGTTCGTATCGTATCAGTATTGAGGACATAAAGTGGGGTTATGCTCACGCTCGTCCATTAATTCAATTGATTTAAACAAAATTTGTCACAAAAATAGATTAACTTACTTTATTTACTTTATGTCAATATAGTACTTATGTGTAAATCTAAAAAGGTTTTGAATTAAACGGTCATCGAATTGATATCTTTTTTGAAGTTGGTTAAAAATAAAACAAAAATTGTCTCACGGTGTGATGTTTTTTCATAAATAATTTAAACGAAAATTTACTTTGATGGAAACTAGTCAATATAAAATATCCATTCAGCGTGGTAAGGCCTCCAGCATGCTGCACAGCTCACACTTCCAAATGGTAGAGTGATAGTAATCTTAATTATCTCTGGAGTCTAGAGTATAGGCCTTCATTCGTATATTGATAATTCTAATGTTTATTAGTTTGAGTATTTAGTTATTCAAGTATCTGGTGTAGTAAATAAAGGATGTAGTGTAGTTTTGCCAAAGGCTTTGTTCATGTAAAAAAATGTCGGAACTTATTTCCCTCGAAACCAACAAATCGAAAAACAAAGAACATCTCACTTGACATGTATGCACGGAAATCGATTGTTATTCTGTAATGTTTTGTTCGGATATACGGAAAATAATTATACTGTGTCGTCAGCCAAAGGAAAAAGGTTTTTAAACGTATAAAACTAACTTCTACATTTTACCAAATGTTTTTTTTAATTGTTTATATCTGGAATAACACATAGGCTACTTTTTATAGGAAAGAAACGGGACCGGGAATTACGTGGGAGAAAACGCGGGGTGTTCTATTTTAATATTTACGAATAATTTTTTTTTTAATTATCGTGTTATGCTAGTAAAAAAAAAATACATTTTAGAAATTATTGTAAAATTAATTTGCGTAATAAATTAACCTTTTTAGGATACCTATGGCTGTTAGCCTCAGATAACCTCTACTACAAACAAAAGTTTGTGAGCGCAAAAGGCGCAAAATAATACGAGTATATTCACGTAATTTCGAAATAATGATAGATAGATAGATAGATAGATAAACTCTTTATTGCACTAAATAAAACAAAACAAAAAAATGTTAAGGAACAACAACCTAAAAATAAAATTTAGTTACAATTGGCGACCTTATCGCTAAAAGCGATCTCTTCCAGGCAACCGTGGTATGGAAAATGATTATAATTATAGGAAGACGGGTTCACAAACAAAGAGCAAATAGAAAAATAGGAGTAAATTGATACCTACATACTAAAACAAACAATGTATTAAATAATAATTGTTGACTATCATACATTAACAATAAACATACATTCTAATAATGTTACATTCTAATACATAAATAACATTACTATATATATACACTAATACATAATTCAATTACAATTATAATACTAATGGCCAAAAGTTAACAAGAGTATTTCAGTAAAAAAGTAATAGTGTTAGGACATCCACAGAGCGACCTTAGCAGGACTTAGACAAATAAAAGGTTTTCACGTGTTCCTTGAATACAGGAAGAGAATGAGCTTCCCTGATTTCCACAGGCAAGGAGTTCCACAATTGTGCTGCTTGGAATGCAAACGATTTTCCAAAGAACTTTTCACAGCGTGCAGATGGGGCTTGGAGTACTAAATTATACGTAGGTCTCAGAGTACGTGTCTGGGAGTTGCTCCAAAAAGTGAAACAGTCTCTCAGGTAGCGGGGGGCAGCAGGATTAAAAAGCACACTGTAGAGCAGCGAAAGCACATGAGCATTCCGACGAAGGCGAATGGGGAGCCACTTGAGCTGTGTACGAAATTGAGATACATGATCATACTTGCGCAAGCCAAATATAAATCTAATACAATAATTTTGGAGACGCTCAAGTTTATCTAGCTGGCTTTCCGTGAGGTCAAGATAGCAGGCGTCAGCGTAGTCAAGGATAGGGAGAAGAAGAGACTGAGCAAGGGCAACTTTAGTGGCAGTAGGTAAAAAGTTACGCACTCGTCTTAGAGACCCACCAGACGCAAACAATTTACAACTGATTGATTCTAAGTGAGGCTCCCAACTCAAAATAATCTCCAAAATCAAATAATGTCGCGTCTTTCCTACTTCGGTTCTACTTCGATCCGTCGTTTCGTCGGTTTAAATGTTCTAAGCCTACTCTAATTAGAGTAGGCTAATAGGAGTAGTAGGTAGTCTATTTCGAAGTTCCGTTTTTCGTAGAAAGCGAGTAGACGTCCAGGCCCTACTCTAGTTTCTATAGTACCATCATCCTAATTAATAACACAGTAGACGAATAGACCTATTTTTATTATAATTTACATCAAGCAATACTTACACTTAGTGGTAAGCTGGTAAGCAACACGCTTGCAGTACAGTCAGTAAGTAAGTAACTATTTTTTATCTGTGGTGCAGTGCTGAAGTGCTGGGGGCACCTAGTTCAAACACTAAGAGTCCGAATCACTTGGCTTAGCAGTGTATTGCGCTCGTCAACTAGACCTATAAAACAAGTTATCTTGTAACCCCGTATTTTTCTGGAAATTTTTTGTACTTTCAAGCGGTAATGTGTGCACATTACTTAGCAAAGTAACTGGCCAATATGTTAGGTACTCCCTAAACGGACTCTGCAAAGAGTCCATTCCTGCAAGTCATCTGCAAGTTTTAATTATTTCACCCATTGCCCATTTCCGAAGACAGATTATAATTTTTTGGTAGCTTATTTTTATTATAATATGACATGGACCGCCGTTTAGATCAGCGTTGTAAATTTTATTTGTACCTTCAGATATTTTACCATGCCTACTTTGATTTTTATCAGAAAAGCGATGTAACCATTTCCTAAAAATAGAAGCTACATACATATATTTCGATATCTTGACTGGTTTTATCTAGATGGAAACTAGCTCGTCCCTATCTTTACCTAGTGTAGTATTTCTGTTACGTATTTTATACAAAATATTGTGCAATAATAAGACATATCGTACAATCTGTTTGAGATCAAACATCCTGAACATTGAATTCAGGATTGTGTCATTATCACGACATCGACATGTTTTTAAAATCAGCGTTTTAATAAGATGAAGTTACGATGTGGAAAGGAAATGGATTTAAAAAAGGAAAATATTTCATTGAATTGATTTTATCAGTAAAATATTATTAACATTGTTATCATAAAAGATTTTGGTAATTTACATTGAGATACTTATTTTTAAATTGTATTGAATAGATTTTAAGGTAGTCGATATGATATTTGTTTAAGTCTTTTTTAAAGAGTCTTTTTATCAGACTTCAAAAAAGGGAGAGGTTCTCAATTGGGTTGTATGTTGTATGTTTATTTGTTACGCGATAGCTCCGCCAATTGTGAATCAATTCTGATGTTTTTTTTTTGTTTGGTAGATCATAACACTTAAATTTTAATGAAATTGGTGTGGTGGTTTTTCAAATAGTAACAAATTAAAATTTACTTGTATAAAATACCTCGATGACTTAGTGTCTGTATGAATATCTGAATTTAATTTGAAATTAACTAAAGTCGGTTTTGTTTTTTTTGGAGCAAATCAATTATTTCTAAACTATATCGATAGAAAGCGTGGGCATGTCCTAGTATTCCTCCATAATATTATATAATTTCCATAATATTGTATAATTTCCATAATATTGATATATACGAAATTTATTTACTTGTTATCACAATAGAAAATTATTATTAAAATTTTCCATTCTGCATGTTACAATTTGTTCGTCCTTTCAAGCGGCCCACTGACCCAAATTGTAATAGAACTATCAGAATGATTTGTATATCATTGACACTTGTTATCGTTTCACTAGTTTCCACATATTATTATATTTGACGCCATGAAAAGTAAAGCACGCTTCCTGTACAATAAAATCTGTATTTTCTAGGAAAAACCAAACAATCGGCTTCAGTTTGAACTAAAAACAACTAATTTGAATGATGATGATGTATTTCAATCCAATTTCGGCTACCGGCTACTGCTAATTTCAATAAAATGTGTGAAACGATAAAATTTTGTACCTGGGTGACCGAGCTTTGCTCGGTTTAAATACTTTATATACTTAGATACCTACAAACAGATAAAAGACTCAAAGTACAAGATTTTTCTCAAGCAAAAAAAGGGAACTTGAAAAAAAAAAGAGAAACCGTCTGGATTCGAACCCGGATCCACTAATTCGTGACTTCCCGTCGGAGCTATTATACTGTAATACTGAAATTTACTTTTGCATTCTAATGTCTAATGTGACAGTTTTCCGTTGTCTAAAAACGCGCATAAAATGTCGTTTTAAAAAAAACCTTTTTAACCGAATAAAACCGATTTATCGTCCCCGAAACCCCCTGCACACATAACTTCATGACAGTCGTTCCAGCCGTTTCCGAGATTCAGATTCTATACAAGAATTGCTCGTTTAAAGGTATAAGATATGACGCTACCTGGAAAGTATTACCATATTAAAGTAAGTAAGTAGTACCTACCGCTGGCGCCGGTATTAAAGTATGTGTATACCTACTTTAATACCTAAAAGTTACCAAAGTAGTTTAAATATTTTCGAGTAATATAATAAAATAAACTAAATATTTTATCTATTATTAGTGACCCTACGTGAAATGAAATGTTTAATAACATGCTCCCTCCCTTTCTGTATTTATTTCATTACGAGCAGAGGTGTGAATAAATTAAAATACATCTACTTTCATAATATGAAGAAAGTAGCGGTTTTTCCCGGCTTCCCCCGTGATATGTATATAGCCTGTAGGACTCAAGGATCACGTACATATCCAACAGTGAAAGATTTTTTTATCGGTCCACTTTTTTCTGCCAAATTTATTGTGATTTGATTAGCGCGTTCAAACAAATAAACTTCTCAGTTTTATAATATCATATATAATATAGATATTGTAGGAGTAAACGTTGCGAATGACGGTAAGTCATTAAATGTTACATAACATAAGATAATATCACTGTAGATTTGTCACTGCCAATTGCTATACGGTTATTATTAGTGGTGTAATCAATTAAACAACGTCTGACTTTATTATTTTTTTAAATTGTTCCATTTTAGGTCGCATCGTGGCTTTTCGCATTTGGCGAGATGGCGGTCAAATGCTCGTTTACCTTTTATTTAAAAAAAAGGCAGCAGTGGAGCTTTATAACTACCTGGGTTGATTCGAAATGCGATCCCAACAATCTTCTAAAGATCAGCAATTTATTTACACATTATGGTAACGAAATGTGTAATGTATTAATTATTGCATGAGCTTGGATACAATCTTTATAATTGCTACAAATAGAAATACGTGCATCAATCAACATCAACATTTACAACCAGGAAACAACTAAAGAATCAGAATCAGAATCATTTATTGCTTAACTGTGTACATAGGAGTAAGATGGTATATAACATATTAAAGTAACAACAGTTTACCCATTTCGGGCGTGCAATTTTAAGTTTTACATATTATAACATTATTATAGGTATTTAAAGTATTTACATTTTAAAAATTGAAGTTAAAAATAAATCAGTTAAGTAAATAAGTTATTATATCATAAAATCTACACTAAGAGATAAAGCTATTTCAAAATATACATGTTTGTATCTCTATAATCACAACATTTTATTAATAACCCGTATCAAATACTCAGCTCCTGCTAGTGGACACTTAAATTAATAAACTAAACAAACAAATACATTTTAGATTGCTTTTTAACCATACCTATTACAAACAAAAATTTAATTTTCCTCTATATGTAATTAATTTTCAAAATATTCGCTTAACTTATAATAAACTTTTGATATAAGCCATTGTTTTAATGTTATTTTAAATTTTGTCGTTTTTAATGATTTAAGTTCCACCGGTAAGTGGTTGTATATCTTGATAGCAGTATAAAATGAACTATTGTAGAATATCGCATTGTTGACCTGTCGAACAGATATGTTGAATTTTTGCTTGGTACGTAGTGTATTGGCACGACTCGAAGGTATGTTGAAAAAGATACTCTCATTATTTCTTACAAACAAGCAAATTTCAAGTATATATATTCCTGTTACAGTTAATAAGTTATTTTCCTTAAAAACATTTCGTAAAGTGTCAGTACTTTTCAGATTATATATCACACGAAGACATTTTTTTTGTAATATAAATGTAGATTCTACGTCTGTTGAGTTTCCCCAAAATATTATTCCGTAACTTAAATGAGGATATACATTCCCATAGTATGCGTTTGTTGCAACAGCCTTGGAAGTGGCTTCTTTAATTATAGATAACGCATAGCAATTCTGTGATAATTTAATATTTAATCTACGAATATGTTGTTTCCAATTTAGATTTGTGTCTAATGTCATTCCAAGAAAATTTGCTTCGTTGACTGTATTAACTTTATTCCCATTATGTTCAATGTTTAACGGGATAGGGGTTTGTTTATAATTTCTAAAATTCATCAATTTTGTTTTATCTATATTAACTTTTAAACTCAAACTTTCCAAATATTTTACGACAAGACGTAATACATAATTTACTTCATTTTCAAATTCTGCAAAAGACTGGGTGGTTTTTGGGATATATATTGTGGCATCATCGGCAAACATTACAGTTAAATATTTAGTTATATGAGGCAGTTGATTTATGTATATTAAAAATAGTAACGGTCCTAGAATGCTACCTTGTGGTACTCCTGATGTGATATGCATATATTTTGAGAGGACTTGTTGCATAGTTTTTGTACTTTTGTGATACATATCCAGGGATGTTGCTTGGGTACGATTTTCCAGGTAAGAGACAATAAGTTTCAAAGCTTGACCTCTGATTCCTATGTGTTCTAATTTATCTATTAATATTTTGTGTTCTACGCAGTCAAATGCTTTAGATAAGTCTAAAAATATCGCCACGCCTGATTTTTTAATATTTATGTCGTCCCATACCTGTTTCAACATTTTGAATATAGCTAAGGATGTGTTTTTACCTTTTTGAAAGCCAAACTGATTATTGTTTAAAATATTTTGAGAATTGAGAAATGATGAAAGTCTGTTATAAATTGCCTTTTCAAATACTTTAGAAAAGCATGGTAAAAGTGCTATAGGTCTATAATTATTCACATCGTTTTTTGATCCTTTTTTATGCAAAGGTTTTATTAAGGCTCTTTTGAGTGCATCTGGAAAACATCCATTTGCGAATGATAGGTTTATTATATGAACTAGTGGATCAACGATGTAATCTATGCTATTTTTAATTAATTGTACTGGTATACTATCATGTCCTGAGGACTTTTTATTCTTCAATCTTTTTACAATGTTTTTCACTTCTGTACGATCTACGGGAGTTAAAAAAATGGTTTTAGAATTTGGTTCTGTGACATTTTTGTTGTTGTTATTATGCAACGGTCTAATCTCATTAACATTTATAAAATGATTGTTAAATTTTTCTGAAATTAATAATGGATTTGTCTCAATTTTATTTTCAATTTTCAAACTGTCTATGGTAGTGTTTATACTATTTAATGGGCATGTGTATTGTTTTATAACACCCCACGTGGCTTTTGTTTTATTTGCGCTATTTTTAATGTATTTTATATTGGATGCTTTTTTTGAAAACCGTATAACACGTTTTAGTATTTTTGAATATTTCCTATATTTATTTAATGACTCCTCATTATTGTTTATAAACGTTTTTAAGTAAAGTTCTTTCTTTTTTTTACTTGAGGCCATTATACCGGTAGTTTTCCAATTTTGTTTCTTTTTGTGATATATTTTCACTCTTTCTAATGGTATACACAAATTGAATATGAGAGAGAATAATTCAATGAATTTGTTATAGGCTTCATTTACGTCTGTCTCATTGTAAACTTCAATAAAACTAAGTTCAGAAATGTGGGTCATGAACTTATGAAGATGAGTATCTATATTTCTTTTTTCTTGAAACCACGCTTTTTCACAAAAACTTATATTTGTGTGTATTTGTATTTTTTGTGCTGTATGATCAGATATATCACTTTGTATACGAATGATTTCAGTACTATACTTTTTTGTATTTGTCAGTATATTATCTATACACGTTTGGGACTGAGTTGTAATCCTGGTTGGACTTGTAATAGCAGGGTGCATTTTGAAATAGTTTAGTGTGTTTTTAAATGTTTCAGTTGTTTTATTTTGTTCCAGTAGATTTATGTTAAAATCCCCTAATACAAATACCTTTTTGGTATTATGCCTAGCCCTGACAGTTAACTTATGGAGCATTGTTTCTAGAATTTGTGTAAAAAGTTTAAAATTTCCTCTTGGAGATCTGTAGTTACCAATGATTACGGTATTGAGTTCGGGAATGAGTATTCCACAACACTCGAAATGACATTCAATGGACATTTCATTTACCCAGTCAAGTTTTTTGTAGTTAATACTATTTTTAACAAAAATACTAACACCGCCTTTAGTTTTCTTACTTCTAGAGAAGTGAGCCGCTTTCTTAAATCCGTCGATTTGCAATACATTCGCTTCATGATCACGGAGATGTGTTTCCGTGAAACAAATAACATGTGGTTTGTGTTCATTATTCATTAATTCAATTTCGTCTATTTTACGTCGCATACTACGTATATTTAAATGCATAATACTGAATAAATTCGCATTATTGTGAGTCACGAAAAAATTGAGTGTCTTCATTTATGGGGTCAAAATTTTGCGACGGAGTGTCTATATTTATCTGTTTATTGGTTTGTTTTTTAAAATAAAACGGTATGGTCCCTGGTCTGTGGTTAGAATTTTTATTTAAGGTTTTACCTCGCGTGTCGTCAAGTGTTTTTCTTTCTTTATTGAAGTAATAAGGAATGGTTCCCGGAATCAGTTTTTTTTCTATATTTTGGCCATTTGTGCTAGTTATGTTATCATTGAGAAAAGTTACTGCGTAGTCGACAGTGTTAATTTGGTTATTGATTGATTTAACCAAATGATCCAAATAATGCCTATGGTAACCGCGGGTGTGTGGATCAGGTATCCCTTGTTCAATTTGCAAATATTTAGAGTTGTGAAATTTACTGACTATGTTTCTGTAGTTAGAATTTATCTTATCCTCGTTTAAGTGACGGTTTTTGGAGACACCTACGACAATGACATTTTTTCTGCTTAGAGATTGCAATACACGAGACATTTCTGAGAGGAGTTTAGTAGGGTTTGTGTCATTTGATCCTACACATAAAACTATCCAGTCGTTTTCTTGCAAGTTCAGTCTGTTAAACTCTGTGTTGCGTAGTATGTACTCTCCTGGTGCTGCAGGGTTCGTAATGTTTATAATGCTATATGTTCTAGAATTTCTATATCGGGAACGCAGGTTTATCAAATGTGATGCTAAATTCTTATTGTATTGATCACCCACGATTACTATTTTTGGGGTATTGTCAGTACATAAGTTGATTGAGGTTTTATTAAATTTAGTTGAGTTATTGGTTGCTACTGATACATTCGTGTTTTCGTTGGTTCTTTGTTTATTTTCACTTTGTATTTTAGCATCTATCATAAATTCAAGCATATCGAGTTTCTTTTTCCTGTCTTTGCCACTTTCACGTTGTTTTTGTGAGTTTATAATGTTCTGTGATCCGATTTTAGAAGGCTTGTTGGTAAGTTCTTTGTTCGTTTGCACATTTGTATTTGGTTCCGTACTTTTCTTGCAAAAGTGTAGCATTTCTTTTTGATGTTTCTTCATAGCACTTTCATTTTTTGTCAAGGCCTCTTTCAGGGTTGCATTTTCCTTATACAGATTATTAATTTCGTCATTTGCTATAAGTAGCTGTTTAGTAAGCTCTTCAATTTCTTGTTTAAGTTGAAGTGCTTCTTCCGTTTTTCTACTTTCACTTAAGTTGGTTTCCGTATCAATTAAATTATCGTTATCATCATCAGATTGGCTCAGCAATGTATCGTCCATCGATATTTGCAAACTAAGTGCCTTTGTTTTTCTCAGTGTTACATTGGCATTATAATTATTATTCGCAACAGGACTATCTGAGTTGTCACCTTTTGGTTTTTTATTTGATTTGCACGCTTGACATCTCCATCTAGCTTTTTTTTCTGGTTCCATCATATAAAATCTAGTGGCTGAAATATTTCCGCAGATTAAATCGTATGTTAAAGCACATGAGGAACAAACCATGTATTGTCTGTCAGTTATTTTGTTGGGACAACCTCCACAATTTAAAAATATTTTCTTGACTGGCGACCGCTCCATTTTTCCTTGTATCAATAATCGCTAGTAATTATTTACTTTTTATTCAATATTATCAATGTCCTGTGTGCAAATTACTATTGATACCAACGTACTGTGTTGATATTAAAGGATCTGACTAAAAACCAATGTACTGTTTTTTTTGCAGTATACGAAATTGCGGACTATCAATGTACTGTTTCGTCAGTATATGGGCACTAATACGTGTGATAGAAAATGCGTGAAAGAGTCCTCTCTGAACGGATAGTGTTACTAATGACCCGTTTCCCTGATTTATTGTGTATAAGAGCCCTCTATGGAGGAGTAGCGCAACTAAATTGCCAAAACATTGAAACAATTTAGAGCTCCAATTACATATTTCTCACTCATTAGTACACATTATTTCAGTTTTTGATATATTATTAAATGCGAATTAGAATAAACACAACAATATTGTCACTTATTTCACAGACTAGAGCGAAATTTTCTTATAATTCACAAAAATCGGCACTAAATTCAAACACAAGAGTCAATGTTTGGTAGGAAAATTTGAAAAAATGTTACTGGTTATTTTGAAAAAACTATGTTTTTTCACTTTAGGATTGAAAATATTGTCACTGAAACACTTTGGGCTTTGGATTATCACTTAAATAACGTTTTTAAGCTGATGACAGTCAGTTATACAGCATGAAACTATTTTTAATTAATTATTTACACTGAGAGGCGCGGAACTACTTGTTTACTCACTGGCGCCACTTGCGCCATTCAATTACAAATCCTACAAATACTTGGCTATATCTAGGTAAAATTATAGAGCTATAAACATTGTGATCCTACAAATGCTTAGTTTTATGAAGACTTCCTACGCGTTTGCTAAATATTTTGATATTATCAAAACGATATCGGTGAAAACTTTATTGTAAATCGATTTGCATCTTGAAATAAAATTGACGCCCACAACTTTCTGAATCAGAATTAGATACTTTAAAAACGGAGATATATGTTTGAAATCTAACACCTGCTCAGACTGATTGTTTAGACTGAATTGTTGTTTTTGTTCTATAACATAGGTTCTATGTAGAAATACAATTCTTACTGTACTTAAAAAATGGTTGTTATAAATTCATGAGCAAAACACCATCTTGCCTTAAATTTGACAAAGCTTGAACTATAGGAGCCAGCTGAGATAAAACTTATATGATTGTAAATATTTAGTTATTATACATAAAACACCTAGACACATTAAATACGAATATTTATTATAATAAATACCTAAATATGTCCCATTCTTACGGTATTAGTTTAGTAATTTTTTTTTACATTAATTTAGATTCAAATATTAATTATGTATGACTATTGGAACGCTAATTACTGTTGCAATACTTTAACAGTATAAATGCATGACGTGATTTGTCAGCTTTATATTATTATGGAAAAAGATGGATTGATAGTTTTACGCACTAATTTACGAACTTTGTGTTGTCAGATACTAAAGAAGATGCGATAATCATATAATCATCGCTTGCTCACTATCAAGGTTGAGATGTCAGCTGACTAGGAAGCCAGCGATGAACGTAGATTTATTTATAGCAGTCGAAACAGGGGCGTTACTGTTACGTACACGTAACGTGTTTTGCGCATATGCGCCATCTTTTGCGCAACGTTCAGCCTTAGGGTGCCGTATACGTCTTCAATGCAATCCTGGATGTTTACAGGAAATGACTAACTGACTGATTGTAAATTGTTTTCGTGAAATTGTTTATTTTCATCTTATCTTGTAAACACAATGGCAGATAACTGTACATATCTAATTATATCGGCATCACGTTAGGTATATCTAATGGACTTAATTTGTTTCTAATACAGTGATATAGTTTATATTTATAGTATCTTTATCAAGGGATACAATCTGTCATCGACAGTCTTAATCATCAAGAACTATATTATAATTTTACTCGTAATTGTACACTTTGTGGTGTATAAAAAAATAGATACTAATATATTTTTATTCAATATCCTGAAGCTAAGAAGATTATACCATTGTATCGGGCATGTCCTCACGTACATAAATCTCGAATGACTGTGGTATTTTCCATTGCATATTTTTGAAACAATAACATAAGTCTGGAACGAATCATTTGGTTCAGCTCAATTCCCTTTGTGTGGCGACTGGACTCACTATCTTTATGTCTTATTTACCACCATTTTAATGGTTTCCGAGACGGATTTCTTCAAAGGCAGTTGACGTCATACTACCTCTATAAGTATTCGCGTAACTTGAAATGGATAGAAATCAATAGTCCTAGAAAACAAATAACGCAGTATTTTAGTATTTTGTCCAAGTAATTACGTAGTAGATTTTGTTTCATGAGTCATACGTGGAGTGCGTGAAAATCTGATTATGATACGGTACCAAACGGACAATGTTATTTACACTGTTGGTCAATTATAGATATATTTAGAAAAGGCACTCGGTACATCCATGCTAGTCCTAAAATTAGCTCATGTTTGTTTTGTTTGTACCAGAAGTGGAACAGTTCATATCATTTTTTGACTGATAGTGCTAACAGTACTGCACCAAAAACATATTTAGAAATATGTATGTTAGAACGAGGCCGATACTATAAATAAATATTGGTGGACACTTCACACACAACATCATCTGACCCCAAACTAGGCAAAGCTTGTACTATGGAAGCCAGATAGCTAATATAATCTATGTACTTTTATAGTTTTAAATACATACTTATTGTTATGGTTCTTTATTGATTAACTAGTAAGTAGTGCCCGCGTTGTTACCCGCGCTTCTACCGCATAACTAAATCGGCTATCGCTTTGCTAATACTGTCTCTATCATTTCAAGGGAAAAGAAAAGAGAGAGAAACACTAAAGCTATGACATTTTTCGTTCGGCGGTAGGTCCTCCGGAAAATTCCCGCTACCATTATTTTCCCGCGATGAAAAAGTAATCGATCTGTTATTGCAGACTATAGTTATAATCTGTCTCTTCACCAAATTTTAAATGGGTCCATTCGAAAATTTTGCATAAAAGTGTAACAAACACCTAGCCATACAATCCATACATCCAAAAATACAAACTGCGACAGTTATAATATTAGTAGGAAGGCTGCAAAATGAGGCCAATATTCTATCATGTAATAACTGCGCTAAGAGATAAAACACCTTATATCTCCGGGTGACGAGCGTAGTGCGGTTCAAGGATTTGGACTCTTCATGTTCCAATAGCTGCATGTCACTGTGCTGTTATGGGCATGTATGTTGCTTATCATCAGGCATATGTTCTGCTTGTCACACGAAGTATAGGCACTTTATTAAAAAAAAATAAGTACCGCGTAACTCATCAATTATTACAAAATTTGGTTTTTAATATACCGTTCAGAACATAAAATTTGCAAAACGTTTTCATTTCGTTATTGAACCCATGAAGGTTTAGCGTGTCTTATTTTGATGATAGATAGCCAAATTATATTAGTACCCAATACAATTCTTTTTAAAATTGGAGCGGAAAACTGCAACGAAATATCTGGATTCGGTCCATTATAAAATTACTGTAAAAATTTGGTAAATAATAACATTATTATTAATAAAATTTATAGCATTGTGTCTATATTATATAGCTGCAGGTATTTTAGTTGGAATATCGATTTAGAAGCAAAACATAATGTGAAGTTGATACGTTGGAACTAAAAAAAGTGCATAACACTTTGTGTGTAGATAACCCTACGACAGACTGCGATCATTCAAATTAACATTGATAAATCGTGCATTGATATTATCAAAATCATAAAGAATTACAAAAAAATCTGCAATGGAAATTCTATTATTAGTATTTGTATTAAAACTGAAAACACACGAATATTGTGAATTTTTAAATGTCACATTCAATCACATATAAAAGTTTTTTTGCATACCGATGCGAAAATGATTGTATGTATTGTAGTAACAGTATTTATTTATTTATTAAATAGGGAATAGTATGAATGGGGAATATAACTGACGAATGAGGAGTTTATTCCACTCCCTAAGCCCAAACAAAACTGGTTGTTTAAATCACAAATTCGTACAAAGAACATAAAATTCCCGTTCAAATAACGAAGAAGCGACTTCTTTGAATTTTTCTTTAATAACATTAGTGACATTTTAAATGTACTTAAAGTATTTAAAGTTAGTTTGCTGAAGATCACAGATAAATGTATTTTATTGTCATTTCTATTTGTAGAATTGTAAAATAACATAAATAAATGATTAGATAACAAACATTAGAATGAGTTTTTTTCCACTGGCGTAATATTTTATAGATATGATATTATTAAAGATGAAATCATTCTGTTGATAAGATACCTTTTGAGAAATGCCGTCATAGAAATTATTAAAAAAATAATTTTTTTCATACATCAAATACGTAAGGAGAATACATCAAAGTTTTAGAAAACACATTACTACTTGGTGATAGAATAACTGGTTAAATATTTTCCCAGCACTTTGCGTACTACAGTCATTACAGTCAGGATTACTACACTCACAAAAGGATATTAATGTGACTTTTAATATATTACAAAACCTGTCATTAAAATTTTCATACAACCTTCTTCGTGTTATTTCTTTTACGATATTTTACACTCTAGCTTCTACATTCATCTTCATACACATTTACTTTACATAGTTTAACGTGTTTTGATGCATGTCCCAGGAGACAAAGATTAACGAATGGTTTTAACTAATACTATCGCTGTATTTCCGATACTAACATTTTATTAAATTACTTGCAGATTACGCCAGCCATAAAGTTGGGAAACTTTAGAGTAAAATCAAATGGGTAGGTATCATGTGACGCGAAACACACTCAAAAAAGTTCACAAAGATTTTTGGTGTCCAGAGATTCTAGTTGCTAGATACTAGTTGCTTATGAATAAGAGGATTATTATTCAGATGTGTTTTAACTATCAATTTTAGGTATTCTAGTTTCGAATAAAACTGTCATAAGACTTGGCGCCGGGCCCGTCGACGTTACATGTACTATTTTTACAGTTGACTTCAACATCGGTGTCATCCGAGCACCCTGGCATTATCTCGCCAAAACATACGCGGCGAAAATCTACACGGAACGTTTAAAATAATGACGTGGCAGTCAGACAGCGTAGGCAGTGTCGCTATGTCATGAAATACGACAGAAGAATAGTACAAAATTAAACACATACATTTATTCTGAAGAGAATAAGAGTGTGAGCACATGACGGCACCACAATGTCACTGTTAGCCACGTGATGAGGGAATAATACGGTACGTCGTCATGTCATTGAATGTTGATATTCGCTAGCCAAAATGAAACCAAACGACTTGGATTTAAGATAGTAATTGTCGTACCAGTATTGTTCATTACGATCTAGAAGTCAATGGAATAGTGCGCAATTTTCGTCAAAGGTTTCGGATCATATTTGTTATGCGAATGACGTTTTTATAGTAATAATATTTTTAAATGTCGTGCTATTTTCTTTTAAAACTGACGGTATGAAGATTGTTGTATTAAAAGAAACATCTAACTGTTTCTGAGACACAATTCTTAATTATGCATTTCCTATCCCGAAGTTACTCAATTTTACAACAGATCTATCACTAAAACTAAGTATTTTTTTCTGAAATGACACCGAATGTTCTAGAATCATCAATTACTAAATTGTGTTGTTAATTAATTAAAGGATTTATGGACTCAAATGTTTTCTTTTTACGTTGTCATTGTAGTGCCAGTTGATATCATTTATTCGACTTAGTTAAACTCTTTGAACCGTCCATGACCCGTCCTCAATTAGAACTCCATTTATACTGAATGACAAAAGCAAAATTGTGCAAAATTGTTTGAAATGTAAACTGATTAATCTTTTGGATTATGATCAAAGAAAGTCTTTTATAAATCACGACGTCTTACAGTAATGGCGAACTCATTACTTTTAAGTTCTCTTCAATATGTCATGCTCGTTTTACTGTTCCATAGTTCTGATGCTTGTCTCTGAGTGTTTGAACACATAAAAATAATGGAGACAGTCAATGAACCCATTGAAATTAAAAGAGTACCATAAAAAAAAATTGATGCAATATTTAATTTTTCAAATTCAGAATTATTTTGAATTTGCTTATAAATTCAGGGCATGACGTCAAAACAGTCAAGTCTTTGACCGAATTATTAGATATTTCCTACTTTTCTTTATCATCGAGAGTAA
Source organism: Ectropis crepuscularia (assembly GCA_963693475.1). Classification (NCBI taxonomy): domain Eukaryota; kingdom Metazoa; phylum Arthropoda; class Insecta; order Lepidoptera; family Geometridae; genus Ectropis; species Ectropis crepuscularia. The sequence continues at coordinate 14,015,827 of OY856346.1, forward strand.
AAAATATAGTACTTACTGATAAACAGTATTGCTGTATTGTCCACTTCGCAGTGGGATGTGGTTATTTCTGTTAATCTACGTCAATGGACAAAACCGTAACTATTTCTGTGGCCACATCAATTGGATTAACAATAGACGATTACACATATGTAGTATCTACCAATAGTTCAATGATTACGTAGGTGTTAAGCAATTACTTGATAGTATCTTCGCGCGACTATACGTCAAAACTCATATTATACTACATACATATATTCGCAAGTGTAGTGCGTCATCGTTTTGAGCGTATACCAGAATAGTGGTCAGTTGTAGACATATTTCTAGACGGGTCGATACTTCTTGATCACACCCACGACCTACAAGGTTAATAGTAGTAGCCTTGGGCAGGCCTTGACCTCTGTTGTCAGAATTAACAGATGTTTAGTTCTTGCTTCCGCGTTCGTAGCGCTCTGCAAGTACACAACAATGTAATATAATTTCTTCGAAAGACACAAACTAATTTTAATTTTATCACTATATATCGATTCATTATAATTATACATTCCGAAGAAAATATACCAAAGTATCGGAAATGCTTTTCACATAATGGCTATAATAATAAATAATTAACGTCCCATCATCATCTTTTTTTTATCTATATCCCACTCAGTAAATGTTTTGTAAATAATAATAATGTTAAATACATAACTTCGTTCAAATAATGATTTCAGGAACGTGAATTAGATAGAAAAATATGAATTAAAAGAAAGAAACAGCAAGTTTTCATTAAAAAAAATGAAGGGAAAAAAGTAATAACCACCTATACAGCAAAGCTGTATTGGGTGCGCGCGCGCAGATCTGGTTAATCTATTGTGACGTTTTTGGCATTTTGTAGATTTAATGTTTACTTTTGTTGTATAAAATCTTGAGAACTGTTTGTCGTTAACAAATTTTGTTGAAGTTTAAAGGGCGAATTGATATTTACCTATAAGAATAATTGTAAAAAACAAGAATTTAATGACGTCTCCTCCCCGTCCTAGTCCTCCGCACTATTTGAAAACTGTGTAACAAGACTGGACTAGGCAATAAAGCCCACAGAGTGTAACAAACCTTGGTCACACCTCGACCTTAGTAGTCTGTTTGAGTAGGATGTTTGCTATTACACACTTTTGTTTATGACATAAAGGTTAAGAGCTCGTAAAGAAAGAGATTTCATCTTGTTACAAGTGCCAGTACATATTTACATCAAAGACTTGTACAACAATGATCTTGAGGTTTTATCCTTGAAATTTCAATTAAAAATACAAGAATCTTTGATAATTTGCTTACTTGTACTTTTATGTATTAAAGTTTATTCGATATTCTAAAGTTTTACTATAAAAGCCAACTTTTATTATAATTTAAAACGTTTTATACCAAACTACAAACATTTTTGACTGTGTATTGTCTATACAAATAGATTTTTCTAAAATTATCTTTTAGGTACCTATAGTGTACAGCGCAGTACGCTCTACATTTACGCTCCAAGTCAACTATATACATATTATGTATTAAAAAACAAAATTTAGACTTGGGTAAGTGAATACTCTAAATGTAATGAATGTCCTAATCAAAGCCACACCATTTTTGTTTATTATTGTATAAATAATAAACAAAAATGTAAAACAATTGTATTGTTATACTGATATTTGATTTAATATTAATTTTTATTGTTTCTCTATCATAAGTACTTAAGAACATCTATATTGGGGAACGCGTTGCCAGAGTCGTTGATAGATAGGTATTATAATCCAGGTAACTTAAAATGTAGAGTAAATTGTTTTTTTTTATGAGTAGGGTAGGAGCGCTCCGTTGTAGACTGCCAAGACGTGAGGTGAAGATCAAGCCCTGATCAATTATGGATAAAAAAATTAGCATATGTTGTTGAAAAAAAACAAGACAAAACAATGTTGGCAATTTTTTTGCTGTTTAGAAAGGAATATAACTAATTAGACTTGTTTTTGGAGTAATGTATTTGTTTCGAGAGTTTGTCTTTTGCCTCTTAATCTATTCATGTTTTACAAAACGATGACGCGTTTAGTGAAAATAGGTGGCATTATTATAGCAACCCAGCGTGAACAATGCATTGTTCATTCAGTCTGTATTGTTATGTTTATACATTTACGTCATACAAGCATTTTCCAAATCGTAAAAACAACTTTGTCCCATGTTTACAACATTATACCTGAAGAAGAATCTTTGAACTTTGTGGAATTTTAGTTTTACATTAAGTGTGCTTTTTATTACGCGTTTTATATATGTAACATGCATTTTAAAACACAGGTAAAATGTTGAAAAAATAACAAGTGAAACCTCTAAACAAATACTAGACTTATCTCGGGTATTTTTATTTCAGAGTTAGTAGTCAATAGTGGAAAAAGGTGTAACAAAATAAAATACACCAATATGTATGCTGTTAAAATAAAATAAAATGAATAACCATTGGTGGACATGTCTCTGGCCCCAAACGAAGCAAAGCTTTTATTATGGAAACCAGTTATTTGATATAATTTCAAATACGTGTGATGCATATAAATTTCCATAAACAATACATAAATATACAACCAGCTAAATTTGGAGGAATATTACCAAGCCTCATACATTTATTATTAAAGTAAATATACATTGTATCTATATTTTGTAGAGTGAAATCGACTTGATATTTCAAACAAGTAAAGTTCTTTTAGATTTAATTTTTCAGCATTGTCTGGCCTAGTGGCTTAGTTGTGTGTCGATACCCACCCAAGGCAAATATTTGTGTGAAAAATACAAGTATTTGTTCTTTGTCTGAGTGTTTATATGTTTTATAAGTATGTATTTACAATTGTTCAAGTATGTATTATATCAGCTATCTCTCTCCTCCTATAGTACAAGCTTTACTTAGTTTGGGCCTATTTGGTGTTGTGTGAGTAATGCCACCAATATAAACCCTACACAATATTTATTATTTTTATAAACGTAGTAGGTACTGTAAGTACTTACTTCAAACATTAGCAAGTACAACTCTCTTTCAGTTTAACACACCTTTTTATGTTAGTTACAACTACAGTTCTCAGAATTGATAATTTTACACATTTTTCCATCGTGTTTGTGTCGCTTATCTTATTTACCTATTTGATGTAAACAAACGATGATCTATTCGTTACTCGATACAAAATCAGGAAACGGAAGACTGGTTGCTTTAGTTTGTTTTATCTAATGATTGACAAGACAGCTCTGGGTTATTTTAATCCCGAGTTGACTGAGGGTTGACCCCAGCTCGGCCAGTGCTGACGCATTTTGCAACCTTCGCTAATGTCTTATATAATTCTCTTTCATAATCCTGTTACATGTTTGCGCTAGTTTTTTTTAAAACTGAATATTATCTATGAAAGGTTTGATTGTACAATAAACAATAATTGTTGTAAGCTGTCAATCAATGTCGATCACATAATTATTTATTCAATTATAGATTTTTATAAAAACAGGGAAATATAGCTTGTTTATTGTGTTTAGAAAAAAAATACCATTATACATTCAGTATTGGAATATAAAAAGTCCAAATCATTACCTAGCACTGCACTGCGCTTGTCACCCAGACATACAAAATGGTTTATATACATACCCCGTAATTCATCTGAAAACTCCGTGAATATTTGCGCATTACTGCTTGGCGATGGAATAGCTGGCAAAGGTGTGATTTTTCTCCAGGCTGACTCAGCGAAGAATCCTACCACTACTGTTACAAATGTACTACATACTGTATAATTGAATACAAATCACATAGTTCTAGAATTTGAAACGGTATGATGTAATGTTTACCGCTATAAATACTCTTGTCCTAATTCTTCCCGAACAATATTTACAACATTTATCAGCGACATTGAAATAAAATTCCAACCCATCTTAAAATTCCGTTGATTGTGGCACAGTTTTACCTGTATAAATAAATTTATTTACGTCAGTGAACATACAAAATAATGCGTATTTTGATAATACAAACAACAGAGTGTTAAATGTGTTTGTTTGCAAGCAACTCCATCATGTTTCGGTTTTGGAATAATCAACCAAAAAATGAAATGATTAACGAAACATAAGTATTAGTTCAATATCATTAAAAAACTGATAAAGTACAATAGTATTTTAATTAGATTTTTATTTTTTATTGAAGACTAGCTGAACGCGCGCGCGTTACTACGCCATCTATCGAAAATCGATCGTACTAATTCAAATTTTGAACAAATTCGGTTACTTTAGGTTCTAATGACGCAAACTTAAAAATATGACATAAACTGTCACGCAACGAATGCTCTCAAAAAGCAATATTTTTTCCCGTTTTTGTTACATTTCTCATTCCTGCCCGGCTCCTGTTGATAGTAGCGTAATGTTAAATAGCCTATACTATAGGCCCTATAGCCTTCCTCGATAAATGGACTATCCTACAAAGAAAGAATCGTTAAATTCGGACTAGTAGTTCCAGAGATCCTTGCGTTCAAACAAACAAACAAACTCTTCAGCTTTATAATATTAGTATAGATTACAACGCTTTATAATGAGTAGGTACATCGATGTGACAATGCGATACACTCCATACTCTGTACATAGGGTGTTGCGTACAGTAAGAAATTGCTTATATCTAACCTATGAAATGTACAGAGATCGTTATATCGGTGACCTTGCAATATTTTTATCATCCAGGAAGTTGTCTATTTTGTAATAGCACTTCTTTTTAAAAAGTCTTTCAGTATTTTTGGGGTCGGTTTCTTGTCTTAGATTCTTCGGTAGGTGGTTAGATATGTTGTACATCATGTACATGTAAAATAGTATTCTAGCTAAGATATTAGAAACCAATCTAAAATTATTATTTATTTCAAAAAAAAAAGTTGATATCTTTGATATAGTGACCGAAAACACGAAACTACTCAAATTAAATGTATCGTAATTCTTAAAAACCGTTCCCATCCAAATGTAGCCTGGAAGAGGTCACTTTTAGCGATAAGATTGTCGCTTATAACACTAGTTTTTTCATATCCCATCTGTATGAGCTGTTTCTGTTTTTGGTTTGTAGATACAATACAGAGTATTTATCTATCTATAAGAATGAATCTTCATTCATTCTTAAATCACTGGCTCATTCTAAAATTAAATTAAAACAAAGATAAATATTAGTTTTAGTTTATATACTTCTTTTATTATTTCGATACGCAAAAATAACATGCTTGCGTATTTCTTAGAGCCAATAATTATCCGTGACAAAACAATATTGCGAATCTGTTTTGAGTTAATGCAAAAAGCTTGTTTTGATGGATTTGTTTTGGCAAAAATAACAGATAATGTTACTGATACAACAGATAGTGTTTACGATAATACTAAGTGGCGTATGATTTCACGTGTGTATTACTCAAAATAAATTTAGGTTATTACCTAATATTTATTTATGAGATTAATTGCATTAAAATTACACCTCATTACTAAAACTTTCGTTTACTCGACATTAATTTGACCGCTACTTGCTTTGAGCTGTTGTTGCTAATCTAATCCTGAATTTATTGATTTGGATGGATATAACAATCATTAGGGAATACCCAGCCAGGCACAAGAGGGCATCCAGCTCTAAGCTCCAGGGTGGGGTCACATGGCTCCATTGGGGCGGGGGTCAAGCCAATAAACTGTGCGATAAGCACAATGCTTTTTAATTAGTGGTCCACCTAGGTACTGGACCCAGCCGCGTTTGGCCAGGCAATGAACTCCACGAATGAAATGTTTTAAATATGGAAGTGGAGTGAAACCTTTACGTTCCAATCTTTGGAACATACGGTTCATGTTCCAAATAAAACGAAGTTGCTTTATCGTGTTACAAACAATCCAATTGAAAAAAGGTCAGGATGAATCATGCAGATCACCTGCACAATCATTGCAATGTATCCGATAAAAACCTTATAAACTTTGATTGTTATTCAAACACAACAAAACTTTGAAGTTTTGTTGTGTTTGAATCTCAATGTAATATTTTTAGGCATTCTATTTTCCTCCTTTCGAAGTCCGATATAGGGGCCATTTAATGAAAATACAATCAGACGTGCGTTCATGCATCTTTAGTGCCCAATGTGTTGGCTCGGCCAAATACTATAAAACGAACATTACTGATGTAAAATTAGCACCAACTCGTTCTGGCTTCGAACTAAATAACGACTCAGTTTGATACGTAGTAATCACACTTTACCATATAGCACCTTGCTGTTAATCTGTGACTTTTGCCAAACTCTCTTTTTAGTATTCTGTGACTCTTCTTTAGCCACTATTTGCTAAGCTGTGGTTCTCCTGAACAGACACTGTCCAGACACCGTGTAAGTTCTACGAAACGTTGAGGTTGATCTACAACAAATACCCTGACGTTTCTTAGTTCCAAACATCAATACATAAAACATAAAAGTCGTCTATCAGTAATGAAGTTTAGCCGACTCAAATTGATGAATATCTATTGTTAAGCATTTAATTATTATTTTCCGACTTGTTTACCAGACCACTTAAATGACTGACTATGATGATTAACTAAAATTTCGATACTGTCGGTTATTACCCGTTCCCCGCGGTAGCTTACAAGCAAGAATGTTCAATTTCACAATCTCCAGGTCGTAGTTTCGAATTCCACCTGCGCCTCTAAGATCTCTCCAAAGAGCAGATATCAAATATCATCACTATTAATGGCTGACTTTAAGGGTGAAGAACTTAGGATGTTGTAATAAGTACATTTTTAGACGACTGACGGCATCTGCTAATTAAGAGAAGGCTTCAAGTCTCAGCATTGTAAACACAAAGTAAACCGCTTATGATAAAAATGCTAAAGGCGACCATTGAGTTTAATATTTAACGAAAGTACCCACGTGTACAAGCGTGAGTCATTCAATTCTGTAGTTTCAGCAGACAAGTGGTGATAGCTTTATTGTAATTGCCAAAGCTATCTATACCCTGCTGATTCATTTTTAGGCCCATGTTTCACCTAAGTGAAATACACTGGTGAAATACTTTGCAATGCGCTTATTTAATTCCCTGTACGAGTACTTAGGCAAAACTCTCAATGAGGTGTTCCATGATAACTGGCCACTGCTAAGTCACCTCATTTGGAATTCGAAAAAATGAAAACGCCGTCACTAAAATGTTTTGATCATTTTATTTAAAACTGCACAGCATTGCCCATTATTACAATTGTAATGATTTTTATATAATGACTGTTTCTACATATGAGTGTTTTACATTCTCCAAAGGTTTGTTAAGGATTATTTTGAGTGGAAGGGCTCTTTTTTCGCAATTATAAGTTTGGTCGTATAATTAGTATTATTATATGTAGTATATTATAATTAGAGTTATATTATTAAAGGAAAATAATTAATTGAAATTAAAGTTATATTATTATTCAATTCAATTCAATTTATTTATTCGAACCATTAATTCAAGAGAACACTTGGTAACGTCACTTACAAAAAAATTATACATAAATAATCTGTGTACATGATAAAATAATACCAAAGAATAATGTCAAATAAAAAATAATCAGCTGTAAAGGGTAAATGTAATTTACATTAATGTTTAGTATCATTTTACCTTACTCAATAGTTCTAATTTTGACATATTCCTTTTCCAAACATTGCTGTCCTTTACAAAAGCATCTACAGTGTAATATGCTTTGCTGATTAGGTAGTTTTTTATTTCAGTTTTAAACCTAGTTTCATTAAGACCTTCCTTATTAGTATATTATATTAACGTATAATTAGTTGATATAAGCATTATATTTGTTTCTTATTGGTGATTGCAACGCGAGTTTCCAATTTTTAAGGAGTTCTTTGTAATCAAGGTCGTGCACATGTAAAATGTCCAAGTTTGTCGTCACTATTTTGCTTCGACAATGAAGGAAAACATAACAAGGAGACCGGGATATCCCTCGAATTTTCCAGGTCATGCGTCATTCGCCAACCCGCACTAGGCCAGCATGGTAGATTATGGCCTCGACTCTCTCGCGGGAAGTTCTCTTCCCCCCGAGTCTCCGAGTTATATAATGGGCAACAAAAAGTTATATCTATCATACCTATTTGATGATAATTTTGTTGATTTATTGAGAGAAAATTCACAGACAGACAACTTTTTTCAGTTTATAATGTAATCAACCTTCAATTTCCACATAAATGAAAATTCAGAAGATATTGGAAACATTTGAAAACTAAACAATAACTATTTCTTTTGGTGATTACGACTACCAACTGCTAAAACTAATTTAAACTTCTAGAAAACAAAAAGGGTTTTCTACTGCTTACTTACCTTAAATCTAACCACAAGCATTCAATAAAATACACCTAAAAAGAGACAAATATTGTTAGTGTTAAATGTGTATGACCCAGTTTTACAATTCTTTTAGTAGTTTTCCTCTCAAGTGAAAAGAAACCGTCTAACGCAAAATTTTCCTTTCCTTGAGGAAAATCAATCGACAAACCACTAATACCGCTACAAGATTAAATATTGCTATTTTATAGTCGCCACATTACTTCAAGGTTCGTATAGTTTTGATTTCGAATTAAATAGAACGCACGTGTATGGCTTGGAAAGGGCCTGGTGCATTTCGAGGGGTATGACGTCAAAGTTGCCCTATTTCGGCTGCCAGACTATTCTGTTTCTTTTTTTTGAGCGTTGGATATTTTGGGTTGCAGTGCTCTATTATTAATAATAGGCCAAAGTATGCTTTTGAGATATTTATTTATGTTTTACTACGTCGTACTAATATTGAAAAGATAAAACATGAACGTTATAATATCTGTGTGTACGTGTTTATTACACCTACAAAAACTAATTATTCAGGTAAAATCTTACAGTAATATAACTTATATACAGAATAACACATAGGCTACAATTCATAATGGAGGCACTCGGTAGGCCATAAAGGCTACTTGAGGCCAACTGCTCTAAGTTTTTATTTAACTAAAATACATAATTATAATTAGGAGCTGTATCCCACGACACAGGACCGACCTAGTGTGGGATACAGAGTTCACATGTAGCTGAATAAGCTTACAATAAAATTTTCGTAATCTTATGATGTTAACTACCGTGTCATGTAAATTTTTCAAATAAAGAGTTTTTTATTTTTTATTTATTTTTTTATTTTAACTACAATAGATTACGTCGTACCTGTATAATAATTTTAGTGATTAGAACAAACTGAACAATCTATTAATACCAATAATATCTACATCTTAATTTGCATCAATCTGCAAACGATTTTTGCTACGTAAACTTTCTACTACAATTTATATCCAAAGAAAATTCTGCGCAGTAAAATTGATGGTTTTAAACGTAGTAAACATCTTGGTTTTGAGATCATTAGCTTTAATGATCGAACGAAATCTCTCAACCAGAAGCTCAATAATTCTCAAAAACAAAAAGCAGATATACGTACTTTTGGATAAAATATAATCTGGTTAAATGTAAATTGATTGTGGCATAGTTTTTTTATTTAAGAAAATACATTTCTGTAAATCTTGGTTCATATAAGTACGTCTTTTAACGATACGGTACTGCTCTACACTAGTTTTGGGAGTAAGATGTGCAATTATTATTAAATTACATTCACACGTATTTTCTTTCGACCTAAAATAGAATCAAATTATCCCAGGGTATACATTTTGGTAGCAATGTTCTGTGTTTATGTATTCTATATTAGATATACAAGATTTGGACGGCCATGCGAAGGAATCACGATTACCAACTGCAGTACCTTGCTGATCACGTCACTCAGTCTCGTATAAAAAGCAGTGGTAGTAACCAAGTGTGTTCTATATTAAACTTAATGGATTGACGTCTCCCAAATTAGCCCATAACGTGTCTAATCGTGGCACACCATTACACTTTTAATGTCACGCTTATACCACCGTGACTACCGATGCAAAAGGTCGTATCGACGACCTTTCATACGCCAGTGAAAATCGAACGAATGAAGGCGTCACACACGCCACCAGCAGAGTAGACAGCATGCCATTACTTATGTTTATGGACACACGGCGCCACTTTCGTAACTTACTAAGATAATCTAGGGCCCAAAAATTTTCGTCGTATTGATCACAGGATTTGATTTGTCGCGCAGACTGTAGGTATATTTAGCGTCCCGCCCTGTGACGTTAATACTGACATTTGGGCCTTGGGCGACAGATTATTCAACAGTTGGTAAGGCGTGTGGTAACAGCTTAATGGCCCGAGAATTATAGGTGACATTAATTATGAGTCTGGATTATGGTTGCGTGTGGTCGCGCTATGTTATGTTATCTGATAGACGGTCACATGTAGTCAATTGTTAACCCAATCACTCAAAGAAAGTCCAATGCCATCATAACTGAACTTACTAACACCATCGGGTAATTAAGTACCATCGAGTTGAAACTGATTTTAAAATTGTCATGAACTAGGTACATGTGTATATCTACTTCGTAAAGCATCTTAAACCCAAGTTACTATTTAATTTCTATAATTTTCTTCGAACGCAACAACAACGTACTCATCATACATCCTTTTGAATTATCAAATCCTCAAGTATTTAACATTTTTATATAGTATTTAACATTACAAAATCTGTGATTCTCAATACAAATTAGTTAACAATAAACAATTTACAAACATTCACAGTTAACAATTTTAGCAATTATCAAAAAATATAATTAATATCACTCGTGAGTTATTATAATGAAATAGAGTATTGAAATCATGGGCTTGTACGGGAACATGTTTAATTTTCTTCAATTTGTGCAACTGACACTTCAAATATGATTTATAGCAAAACCACTTCAATTTCCTTCTGCATTGCAGGATGGCTCATAAAATACGGAGTACATAAATGTAAACATAATCAAAATAAACCACCGCGCCCCGACGCGCAGTCTGAAGAGTTTTATAAATGTATTCAGCGTGATATATTGATCACGATATTTGGAGAGAACATATCTTTGAAGGAAAATTTAGGTTTCCTTATTACTGAGAAAAATCTCGAATGTTTGTTTGATCTCAAATTGAACATCAAATTTTCTTTTTTATAATGAGGTTAATGTAATGAGACGTCGATGTAATGTTAAATGTACATTAAAATGTACCATAGTTCCGCATTGGGACTTGACATAAATACCAAGAATGTTAACAAAACCATAATGTACAATAATCTTAAACTTAACATGGAAAACATACCAAGATATACACCATAATCTCAGAGTCAGTAAAAGAATTCAGACCTACGTATTAAAAGTTCTGATATCAGGATTGTTTTAAAAAAAAACCTCAGGCTCAGAACAACTATTCATCATTCCAAAATCTACCTGATCTTAAATCGAAACCGGGACCTTTTACTGTTAAAGCAGGTACACTATCACAAAACGAAAATTACGTCCATTCCATTCCATGTAAATCCATCAGACAAACGAAGTCGTAAATGTATAATATTCTGGCATAATTATGGAAGTTACTTCCAAAAAAACTGACATGTTGTGCTTTAGAATACCTTAAGCTCTTCAACTTTATAAGAGGCCCGAAACACGGAAAATACTTAAGGGTTATTACCTCATAAATAAAAGTTTAGTCAATTTATCGACAGTTTTAAAGGACCTTAGACCTGTGTCGAAGTTTTCAAACCCACATTTTTTGAAAACAACTCAATTTAAAATTAGTACCACGTATTTTATTATTTAGTGGCCTTGATAATAAATATATTTATTCGGCTTAAAGTTCAATGGCGTTCATTCGATTTGCAATAAAACCAAATTACATTACTTACCTATATAGTAACATTATTATGATAAAATACGGAAACAAACACAATAAAATGGCAAACTAAGATTACATAAGCAACTGGAACGGGAAGTAATTTTCTTCCTGAGCCTATTCTTGATCAGTTCAAAAACATGTTTCAAGGTAGTCTAGTTTAATATAGAACACTTTAATACAATCAAGTTCATCTTCAACGTAATGATTTAGTAAAGAATTGCAACAAAATTCAACCAGGAAATGTTGTAAATAAACTACACGAATTTTTTCATACGTATTTCAACTGCTTCATAGTTTAAAGTAGCTTCGTTTCCGTCACAAGTACTCGTTTTGAGAACGCATACCTGTCAAAGATAGCTCACAATTTCGTCAAATGTTTCTATTTGTTAAATTTTTAAAACAAATTCAAACATTGGCGCCACCTTTGGCTAAATTGAGTACTATTTTGGACAGGTATATTTTTGCATTCTGAAAAGGTCTCTTTCAACCGAATATTATACAATAATTCGTATCGTTTCGATAATAATTAATCTTGTTTGTAATTATCATTCTACAATTTTGCTATAAGCTCTATAGACTCTATTATTAGTTTGGACGTGGGTTGGACTGTGGAACATGCCTGAAGTGCAACTACTCGAGTGATACCTATTAACAAAGCTTAAATTCTCTTAAATTTTCAAGTAAATTCGTACTTATATACTAACCTTTTGTCGATCTAGAAGCTTTACTATTACAGTGGGGTTTTTCATATTGGAGATCGTGGATATATGATAGACTAAATCTCCGATATTTCTATAAGCTTTTTGTTCTAAGACAATAGCAACTTTGTTAATTTAACAACAAAAGTATAATAGTTACGAAAATGTGTAATTTGTTAACACATTGAAGGTTGAAGATACATTTTATTCTGTTTAATTTTCTATCTATAATATTTTATAAATGAGTAACTTATTTCGTAAACAAGGAAACATTAGACAAAGGAGCATTATAGGACATGGCGTTGAACGTTGATAGATGCTATTAACGGTAACTTTATTACCTCGATTTCTCTTCCTAAGTGAATTTCCGTAAACATAGGAATTATGGTTGATTAAAATACGATAGAAAGACTGCAGACTGCTTATAATACCAACAAACTATAATGTGATAATGCACTACGTTAAATATATTAATATGACGAGTATCTACAGGTTTTTTTAAATATTATATAGGAAGTACGTAAGTATACTTGACGTGACAACGTCTTATAATTCGATGAAGCCGGCTGCACGCCCGCAAAACATGACGTCATGTGCCGTTAACGCCGTTACCTCGCCGCCGGCGTTACCTCGCCCTAAGGCGAAATTATAAAAAAGGTTTGATGAATTGCTAATTCGCTGTCTTGAGCTCATTTGGTATACAAATTAATTTAGGTCCTTCACTATTTAAGAAAATATTCTTGTTTGTCAAGAATATTTTCTGTCTGCGTTTTGCTTGGTAGTTATCGGGGTGCTAAATTTTCTACCACCAAGCAGTAATGTGCAAACATTACTATGTTATGGTTTGCAGGGCAATTTATCTTAAAAATCGGAGAACAGAGAGAACCATCTTGTAAATCAGGAGTGTATGGTAGACAGTAATTTGTAATGTTCGTGATCAGTATGTGAGTAGTGATGCATAGTGTGATAGTGTGCCATAGTGTAATTTTACTGCATGATATGACATATTTCTAACCTTTTAGTGACCATTCTGCTCCTTTCTCTTCCTACTTTAAATATCTTTTAACGTGCAACATAGGTACGAAGCAGTAAGTAACAAGCATACATGCATAATTTCTACATTATATTTAATATGAGTGACCTTTCGCTTTTATATAAATAGATTATCTATGTAATAGAATTAGAGGCATTACACTGTAGAAATATAAAAGTTGTTGAACACAGCTACCTGCATAACTCATATTATTCGATCAGTTTTCAGAATAGATTATTTTTTAACTAAGCAATCATAATTCATGTCTTGCTCTCTAATAATTGCTTTGCAACTAAATATGCAATTTTCAAAATGGAATATCAGATAACTGTGCTATGTACATTTTACGAAATCGATAATAAACTTTCAGATGAAAATTATAATGTTATTTTTAAGTTCCTTTCCGTTGTGTTACAAGGGAACTACTTTTACAACGTAGTTAAATGTAGGTTTCTCAGAAGTTTGAACATAAGGAAAATGTAATCCTAGTGGGTGGATAATATATTAAACTGAAGCGGCATTTATTCGTGTGATTTAGGAACCTGACGGTTTACGGTTAGCCAGACAGTCTGAAACGACACTGCTTTTAATAAAGACTACGTCAATAGTAACTCTTTCATAATCTGTGGTGGATTTTGGCCGCAGTTCATTTGTTATTATTATTTTGTCTGGATAAATACTGGACAAAAATTCGACCGTCATTCTCGAATGTTCCACTTGCAAAGAGATGTAATTTTTTTTAACCGAGCGTTAGCTTCGTTCAAATATTGAATTTTCTAGAATGTTAAGTAAAGCTACAATTGATAAGGATTCGCCTTTGCTTCAGTTAATTATGTTTATAGTTACGTAAAGTCAAATCTGCCCAAATCTGATCTGAATCTGATCAAATTACGACATTTTTGACGTTTGTGATGTCAAATGTACTTTAATAAACAAAATTAAGGTTAAATCTAGTTGTGATAGACTTTAGATTAATAAAATGAGAATCTTTGATATCTGATTGTATTTCAGTTCAAGTTCAAGGTGCGATTCAAATATAACATCGCGTGGAATAGAGCCAGACTTTATTCCACTAGTTGACCTTTTAACTGACAAATGACCCGCTGTTAATACGTAATCTTCTTTAACGATGAGACCGTTTTGTTACTAGAAAACACTATTTAGTTAAATTATTTATACAAGGTTACGTTGAACTCCTAAGTCGAACGTGCTATACTCGCCTTTGTGAATAAACTAGTAACATCCAGCAGTTTCACTTGCGTAGTTCCCGTTCCCGGGATAAAGATTATGTGTAATTCTAAAGCGTATCTGTAAATGTCAAATTTCATCTACCTAGATCCCTTCACTAGTTTTATCTTGGTAGAGTAAATAACATCCATAATAGTCCATAAATGTAAAATTTTCTTACTTGTTTTATTCAAAATATACTACTTGGTGATTTGGTATGTTGTCACGACAAATCGTGTGATTTACTATTAAATGTTTTAATTACAGTTTATTGTTGAAATTATCAAGTTGACATTTATTTTTAACAAAAGAAACCGTGAAGAAAAGAACTGTTTTGTTACTAGAAAACACTTTTTAGTTAAATTATTTATACAAGGTTACGGGGAACTCCTAAGTTGAACTTGCTATACTCGCTTTTGTGAATAAACTAGTAACATCTAGCAGTTTCACTCGCTTAGTTCCCGATCGCGTTGTTTTCCCGGGATGAATTTTATGTGTGATTCTAAAGCGTATCTAAAAATTATCTATCCATGTATCTATGAAATTTCATCTAGATCCCTTCAGGAGTTTTAGCTTGGAAGAGTAAATAACATCCATAATATTCCAAAAAAAAAACATATTTTTTTACTCGTTTTATTCAAAATACATTAATGGGTGATTTGGTATGCTGTCACGATAAATCGTGTGATTCGCTATTAAATGTTTTAATTGCAGTTTATTGTTGAAATTATCAAGTTGAAATTTATTTTTAACAAAGGAAACCGTGAAGAAAAGGACCGATTTGTTACTAGAAAACACTTTTTAGTTAAATTATTTATACAAGGTAACGGGGAACTCCTAAGTCGAACGTGCTATACTCGCCTTTGTGAATAAACTAGTAACATCGAGCAGTTTCACTCGCTTAGTTCCCGATCGCGTTATTTTCCCGGGATGAAGATTATATGTGATTCTAAAGCGTATCTAAAAAATATCTATCCATGTATCTATCAAATTTCATCTAGATCCCTTCAGGAGTTTTAGCTTGGAAGAGTAAATAACATCCATAATATTCCATCGTTTTATTCAAAATACATTAATTGGTGATTTGGTATGTTGTCTCGTGCTATTTGGTATTAAATGTCTTAATTACAGTTTATTGTTAAAATATTCAGGTTGAAATTTTTTTTGAACAAAAGAAAAGAAACACCTAGACCTGAAGCGCTGTATGGAAAACAGTATATTTTTTTCTGAATTTTTACCTATAAAATGTGGTTTCAATTTCGTCTAATAGCATTTATTGTAATTGGAGATTTAAATCAATATACAGTTATTGGGGCAAACGAACTAGAAGTTGAATGACGTTTCCGTCTACGAATCAGTTATTCTGAATCATTGACCGAAGTCGTTCCAAAATTCAGAAGGCACGTGGTTCCACAACGTGATCTAAGTATTTATTTGGAAATTTCTAGCAAAACAACACAAGATTGATATTGATTAATGTTATGGTATTCACGGTGAAGGAAATCCTTCAAATTAGTATGAAATCACAAATTGCTTGTTTAGGAATACAAGTAATTAAAAAAAAACCTACGTAAAAAAGGCTCTATAACCGGAATAAAGAAACCTATGTAATAATTAATCCATAAACCTTTATGATTACAGACACTAACAATCATAGTGCAGTATGTAAGAAGCTATAATGATCACATAATAATTGAGATTACATTACATTACTGTGTTCCGGTTTGAAGGGCAATGTTTCCAGAGAAATTACAGGGCTTATAGATATAATAACTTAGATCTCTGGGTGACGAGCGCAGTGCAGTGCTAGGTAATGATTTGGACTCTTCATGTTCCAATAGCTGCATGTCACTGTGCTGTTATGTGGCAGGCGTGTTGCTTACCATCAGGCACATGTGCTGTTCGTCTCGTCACACTTTACTTTAAAAAAAAGAGAGTTAACTTTTTACAAGCAGTCACTTTTATAAAAGTTATTTTAGATTAAATATAATAAATCTTAACAGACGGAACTTTCAAAATATAGGTATATTCGTCTGGTAGGTACCGTCTGCATATGAGCTAAGACAAAATTTCATCTAAAGGCTTAAAATCAACAAAGTTTAAAAAAATGTGATTGATGATGTGTGATTTTGTCCAGTCTGCTAGAGGTAGGACTCTTAGCAGAGTACGCCTGAGGAATTACCACACCTTTGCCAGTTATTCTATCGGCACCAGTGAAGTGCAAACTGTGGTCCGGTTTGAAGAACAGTGTTTTCAGAGAAATTACATGGAATAAATCATCACATATTTTTGGGCGACAAACGCAGTGCAGTGCTAAGTCATGATTTGATCTTTTAACATTCCAAGAGCTACGTGACACTGTGCTGTTTTGTGATGGCGTGTTACTTACCATCAGGCACGTGTTCTGCTCGTCTGCTCATCTCGTAACTCTAAATCATAAAGCAAATAGAAATGTTTCTTCCAATAACACCAAGAGTAAGTTTTATTCTATTTGAAAGTAAAAATAAAGTAAACCATAAAAAACAATTTCACATAATTATGATTGAAGTCGACATTGTTTACACACTGGTTTTTAAAGTACTCTATAGTGAGCTACTAAGTACCAGTAACGACTGCTATTAAAGTACTATTAAAATCGCGTGCAAACATGTTCATAATATTTTTTTTATAGGTGCACACGATAACTTCATCCTTGTCAACGTGTGCACGTAACGAACCACGTATTGGGTTAGAACGAACATGCCATCGAAAATTTCCGTAAATAATATCGTAGATTTTTTTATTTTTTTTGTTATTTTTACTTCACGGACTAGGTACTTTTATCGCTGAATCACATTTGTCTCGTTGTTTGAGGATGAACATGTTTGAAGTGAAAACTTTTTTTTAGCCGTTTTAAGTGTTTTTGGGAAAGAAAATCTTATGGGGTCACGTCACTGATAAGCTAATGTAGCGACATTGTGTTGTAACGTCGGAGCTGGGGTAGAGCATCGGAGCGAGACGCGACGTAGACGTTTTTTTGATGAGTGAAATCTTGTGCGTTCTTGCGACCGAAATACGTAAAAGCAACAACAGCAAAACTATACCTATGATGTATTGGGCAACTATAGTAGAAAGGTACTGTTTGATACTAAAATTCTAACTTAAATGTTTTCACTTTTATCTGCATAGGGATATGACAGCCAATTTAGACTACAGGCCCGTGAACAAAATTTACGTAGTAAATGAACCACCAGGAGACCTATGTAGGATGATAGAAGGGTATAAAGTAATAAGATTCAGCACTATGCCGTCACTTGTAAGCTGTCCAACTGAGTACAGTCGAAGAGGGAAGGTTGCAACCCTCGATCATTTCTCCTTGTCGCATGATTTTTGTACGGCATTGCGAAATAATGGATTAGAAGAGGTATTGAAACTGTATGAAACCAATGCCGTACATAATTAAATGCCCAAATTTAATCTGTAAATGGTCGAAAAATCACGAATTTTTCCAACAAACTAATAATTAAAAACTTAAAATTTATAATTTTTATAGTTTCAATACCTCTTCTAATCTATTATTTCGCAATGCCGTACAAAAATCATGTCATCATTCAATCATCAATCATCATTCTGGTTCATTTGACCCATAAATTTTGTTCACGGGCCTGTAGTCTAATTTATTTGACGATTTCAGAGTTGTTCTTTAAGCAAAAGTTATTCAAAAGGTGAGAATCACGCCTCCTTTGGCTTAGTACAGATGTCTTATGTTACACTGTATTTATTCTTCTTCTTAGAGTGAGCGTGTGCTCACATGTTTATGAAACTGTCGATTGCGTGAAACTATGAGAATCAACAAGATTTCCATTTCGCTTTCCTATTTACGTTTTTTGTTGCTCACGTGTATTTGTCGGGTGTCGATGAACAAATACATAAGTATTTTTTGACCGTGAGAAACTGGAGCGGTTTGTTTGGAGGACCACTTCTGTACCTATGTAGGTTTCATAATTCCTGCGCTCACGTTAGCAGAAATGGCACCATTCGGGTCCTATCTTATTGTCGCGACTATCATGGGCTCGTTAAAATAATAAACTTAGTGAACTGATATTGGAAGGACTATCGTAAATCATAATAAGAAAACTAGCCTGCAATAAGAAAAGCCTTCTCGTATTAAAAAACCTAAAGGAATATTATGTTTCATTATCATTATTTCAGCACGGTATTACAAATGAAGAATAAAACATTCATTAATTTTATTTACCTTTTACAAGTTGTGTAGGTACCTACTGTTCGCGTAATTATGTAATCATGTACCTACATAAATATATGAGAAGAATACCTACATCTAGACGAGTGGTCGTTTCAGTCACATTGCTCGCCATGTGTCTTCGCGTTATACATTTGTAAAGGATGGAACAATATACTCTGATGAATTATACGAATGGAAAAATATTTAAAATTTTCACCGCACATTGTTGAATTCGAAGACTTATTTAAATATATCGAAGGCGAAAAGAATGTTTGGTTACAAAAGTTTCAATCCAGAATTTACTTATAATTACAAAATTTACCAACCATTCATTAAAATAAAAAGTTTATAGAATTGATAGTAAAATATTATTCAACTAGCAGCGCCCCGCGGTGTTACCCGCGAAGTTCCCGTTCCCGTTGTTCTCGTTGTTTTTAGCCTATGTGTTCTTCCAGACTATAATCTATCTGTGTTCCAAATTTCAGCCCGATCCGTTCATACGTTAGGACGTGATTGAGCAACAAACATCCAAACATCCATACATTGACATTTATAATATTATTATAGGATAGGATTATAGGATTACGATCAAATTTCTAAGCTGAGTACTAAAAAATGGACTAAGCCATAAAATACGAAAGTAATTAATCACTATTTATAATCATACGTTCATTGTCTTTAACAAAATACAATTTAGTCATGACATATTGTCCGAGATCACAGAGCTCCCAGACGTCACCTATTTTCTAATGAATGAAATATGGACGATTGAGTAGAGTTAGTAAGTACTAAGAACACATGCTTACTCGCTAACTTGCTTAGACGGCCAATTTTGAGATATGAGATATACCTATGGTACTAAAATATGGACACTGTCAATGTCAGATCACTATAAGAACGATGTAAACGGTATTATTTCCAACAAATATTACCTATAACCGCGAACGTAAGTTCCTTTGTTTCACTTTCACGCAAAAACTACTTAACTGATCATCATGAAACTATGTGCACATATTCTTGGGAGTATTAGAAGTAACAAACGCTACGTTTTATCCCGGTAAATTACGACATCGGGCAGTACGCGGGGGAAACCGCAGAACATTGCTAGTTTGAAATGAAACTGTGGTAGATTGTATAGTGGGCTTTCCTGTGCTATAAATGTAACATATAAGTGAAAAAATAATCAGATAATAAGTATTATTAAACATACAAAAGTGGAAGAAAAGAGGTGAACGAACGTTAAGAAGAAAGGCCGCGTAACGTATTACCACGTTTCCTTAATAATATTTTATATACCGTACGACGAGACGGAAAGAACCCTCGGCGACGGCTAAAGATTTCTCGCTTTCAACCTTCTGTGTTCTTTACACATCTGTCCAAACAGAAGTCAATGAAACTCTTGATACAGAGACAATAACCATAATTTCATCAGACGATGACGTCCGAATGTGGAGTTCAGTGATAAAATGGAATTAAAAATAAACTATTATTACCTACTCAATTTATCGCTTAGAGCAAGCTTGTTAAAAATAGATGTCACTCTTTGACGGCTGATGTAAAATATTTCATAATTGAAAGTGCCTACCTACCTACCTATGCAACAAGTTAGTGTATTACAAAACATAAAGTAGTGTGCCTATTTATGCTTTTATCTGTACGAAGAAATAATATTTTAGTAATTAATTTAAAATTTTAAAATACCAACCAATTTTGAAACATGACTTATTTCGAATATGTATAATGAACTTGTGGTACCTAGCAACAACGGTGGCTGACCTTGTCTCCATACGATAAGACATGAGTATTACGAACATAGCAACAATAGTACGGCAGTTATTCAAGACGAGATAGGGGGACCCGGCCTCTACTTCTATTGCCTAACTAAATTGGCTTCGGCTTTGCTATTGCCATCTCTATCATTTCAAACGAAAAGAAAAGAGAGAGAAACATCAAAGCTAAGACAGTTTTCGTTCGGCGGTCGACCCCCGTTGGGTAGCAACCGTAGTAATAGCATGTAATAGTAATGAGTTGGCAAAGCAGGACCGGATCTAATTTTGCCATCGATATAAGTCGTAGGTTCATTCAGAAAAGAATTATTAGAATTTTCGTTGTTACATTTTTTCTCGCAATTGTTAGTCGCGGTTATTTATTGGCGTCCATTAGGCAAACGTAAATAGCTGTACCAGTGTATATCCTCTAATTTTAACATTTAATTTATAACAAATAAGAGGAAGTTTGAATATAATGTAACACATTTTTTTCCTTTAATTGTACGTAGGTTATAAATAAAACCAACTAATATAATTTTCTATATAAGATAGGGACGGGACGAACAAAAAAGTATCGGATGGCAAACAACACGCCAGACTATAAAATAAAGTAGCCAAGTGCGAGTTGGACTCGCCCATGAAGGGTTCCGTTCCAGCAAGTAACATAATATACATAGTACACATAGTTCGTTGTAACTTTGATCGAAGTTTTAATAATAGTGTATTTATGACGTACTAAAAAAAAACTACTCATCAGATCGAGTTCAAACTAATTTTCGTTGGTAGTTTTCATGGTAATGTACATCATATATTTTTTTTAGTTTTTTCATTCTCGTACTTTAGAAGTTAGAGGGGGGGGGACACACATTTTACCACTTTGGAAGCGTCTCTCGCGCAAGTTATTCAGTGTAGACAAAAATTATATTAGAAACCTCAATATCATTTTTTAAGACCTATCGATAGACACCCCACACGTGTAGGTTTGAAGAAAAAAAATTTTTTGAGCTTCAGTTCTCAGTATGGGGGGCACCACTCATTTTTTTTTTTTTTTTAAACTTTTGTAAAAATCTTAATGCGGTTCACAGAATACATCTACTTACCAAGTTTCAACAGTGTAGTTCTCATAGTTTCGGCAAAAAGTGGCTGTGACATACGGACGGACAGACAGACAGACAGACAGACAGACAGACAGACAGACAGACATGACGAATCTATAAGGGTTCCGTTTTTACGTTTTACGGAACCCTAACAAGCCCAAATCAATGTCAAACAATGCACTACGCTTGATCTCTTTGCCCTATAATTTATCTGCCTTTTAAACTGGAATACATAATAAGTACACAACTCGTAAAGAAAATATTGTAAATTATTAATTTAAAAACTTTGAGAGATCAAAGATTTTGTTTATTATTTTAAACGTTCCTACTCGTATTTATGTAACATTTATTTGAAAATGATACAATTCGTATTTCACTATGTGGGTCATGTTTTATCGCGAAATTGAACAAGCCGCGCTGTTCCGTATCAGAAGCTAGATTAAGAACACCAATAAACCTAGACATAAAACTAGAACGCTAACCGAGGTGCACTCGCCTTGAGGAGATATTAATCTAAAGAAACACATAAAAGAGCTAAAAAGTATACACGCGCATTTTTGCAAAACCGTTTGAATGTCTGTCAAAAATCAGACTTCACCAGAAAAAACGAGAGGCGGGGAAAATATGCAAAATATTTAATAAGTCGCTCTAGTTTTTTCCAGTTTACACACTTCATCTGTTACATTGTGAGTAACAGCAAAGATGTCAAAATTGACTTCAAAAATAGTTTCTGTTTTCTGAACATTCTCATATAATTTTTCTGAGAATTGCGAAATTCAGGGCACGTCTAAAGTATCTGGTTACAGTGAAATTGGGGTGACCGATAAACTGATTCTGAATGTTATTAAATTGATCTAATTTTTCTCAAACTTCACAGGTCAAACTCATCATCGTATTATATAGAAATCTTTTTTGCCAAGTAATGATTTCTGTTGACAAGTTAATGGTTTTCAAATCTCACACTAAGTCTGTAGCAATAAAGTCGACTATCAAAATAAAAATAATATAGTGGAAAGCAAAAAAATATTCGGTTAATCTTTATCACTGCTTGATGTTTGACGTAAAGTCGAAAGTGGAAAGCTGACCCATTTCTATCGAGGATACCGGTCAGTTATGACGTCAATGTGATGTAACGAAACTTCGTAGGTATATTCGTTTCCATAACAGCTAATGTTGTGTAATAAATAATCACAGAACTGATATAAAATTGGCTTAAGCAATAAATTTAGATGAAGTAATATTATCTTGTATGAATTACATTGACCGTGACTCAGTTAGATCCACATTCCCAGTTGATAAGGTACACTACACTGGTCGACCCAACCTAGTTTAAGTGGTTCATTTATTTTAGGATATGTAACTATGCTTTGTAATCAATCACATTGGTGATAAAATCACACGCCTTGTTATTGTACGTACTTGCTACTTAAATTTATTTAGCGAATGCGTTTTCTAATTGTTTCGTGACTAATATTCTCTTTGGCATCTCTTTCACAAGCATGCAAACCGCAATGGGAAACGTTGTTGTGCTTATTTTACTGTACTTTGTCATTCGATTTTATGTTCTGATGCTTTGTAATAAAGGTGTACTTGCGACGTATGCGTGTGTCACGCGTACATTTGTATTTGTCTTGGAAAAATATAGTCCCAGACGACATACCTGTGAATGAAGCAGGAACATATAGATTCGTCTGGACTGTTAGTTCATTTGGCAATACATATGTGCATTTGGCGCCAATTCAAACAAATATTCTTGAATATCAGTGCCAAACAGTGAACAACGTGTTTTGTTCAACCACGTTTACTGTAAACAAGAATTTATGTTTGTAATAGATCAATGTTAAAAATTCTTAGAAATTTTGAGTAATCTTAAGAGCTTTTTTCATTGTTCGTATTTCTTCCAGCTTAAATCTGATAGGCATCATACCTACTAATGTTTTGCGTTTATCGATATGCATCATAACACAGTGAATGTACTTCACCTATTTATTGGTCTGGTACATCAAATAGACGCCAGAATCAAAGAGAACATGTGATGTAACATCTCGACTTGTAGATACAATGCATTGTAGATACAATGCATTCTATTTTTTTTTGTAAGACTCTATCAGAATTACACTAGTATTATTAATTACGAGATATTTATCGTAATTATTATTACTAATCAGTTTACCCGTGAACAAAATGCATGACCGGTATTGAAATATTGGGAAAGCGCTCCACCATTATTTATTGTATTAAAATTACTATCAACACCAATTTTTGTAACTCTGCCAAAAAGGTACAAAGAAATGTATGGATAGATAGATATTATTCTAATTTACAAAGTGTTACATAATAAACTAATAAAATGGTGTGTATGAAACAAAGTGGCCAATTCCCTTTGGTCTACAAATGATGCATACCCATAGCCGAACACAAAACTACCTCCTTCTTCGAAATCGGAAGCGAAAGAAGAATAAAATCAAAACTTTAAAAGGTAAAGTAAGTCTGGTATGGCAAAATAACGTCTAGACAACAGGCTTTCTCAGTTAGAAAACCACGACAGGGTAACGTTCTAGTAATGTGAAAAAACGAACAAGCGAAGCACAGACACGTTTAGGGGTCAAGAATCTTCGGGTCCCCGACTCATGCCCTTGAATTTTTTTTTATAATACCAACGGTTAGATGAGAATAGTGACCTAACGCGTTACTAATCCTCTAAAAAAATGAGAATGGAAGATTTTGATTTAGCGTTAAGAAAAAATATAAAGTGACATGAATAATATACATTATGGTGATACATTTAAAACAAAGCGGCTTATTCTGAGCCAGTTTTATTTGCAGAATATTTTAGCATCTATAACCGTAACTCAATAATAAATAGAGTTGCCCTCGGTCAACCCCGACCGCCAAAATATGTTTGTGCATGAGCTATCTTGAATGTTCATTGTTCTTCTACTGGAAAATTTTGAAAGCAAAAGTAAATCAGTTAATATCTGTTTATATTTTGTCACTTTGAAGTGATATTTCTATACCAAATAACTGTAATACCTACCTATTTTCTGATTATAACAGAGTCAGCACTATAAGAAATCAAGAAGCTAACAGCGCGCCTAGATCAAATAGCATAACTCAACAATAATGTTTTAGGCATTACTAAACTTTTATACGTTTCTACGTTACCTATTCTAGAACCATTATTTTTGTACAATAACCTTCGTGTTCTTGCAATCTTAATTAATTGTTTTATCGTCATTGAAGGTTCAAAGACTTTTCACACAAAGTTTAATTAGTTTCGCAACAACATTTATCTAATTGGTAGATATCGTGAAATATACTAGACCAGTTTTTCAAAAAAGGTAGCTATAAACCATAAACATCCTAAAACAGCGTATTATTATGTTATTATACTCACTATTGACATAATCAATCAATATTACACCAATTATAAAAGAAAAACATCTATGATTTTAGTCAATGACTAAAAGCTCTCTAAAATAATAAAACAAATTGACTATTCTTTATTTTTCTATAGCACAAACAACGAGGCATGTTTAGATGCAAAAACATCAATCAAAATTGTTCACAACTTCTCCAATGGTGGCGCCAATGTTTCATGTCGCTAGTGTAATTTGAATAGCATAAGTAAATTTTATTAATTTTAAGATAAATATAATACATGTATTTAGAATCGCCCCGCTGAAATTTTTGTGAAACTTCAATTCAAATGTTTCATATTCAAATATTATTTTTAATAGCTGAAAATACAATTTTAAATCTTTATTTTACACGTTTTTTCATGACTCATAAAACGTTTAGTATTCAGTTACAATTAACGTCATTTAAATATCAATACACTCAAGTGTGTTCGATGTGGACTTTGTCTTGAATCTCTTTTATTATATGACTTTCGAATTAAACCGCAACGGGATAAGAATTTCAGCTAAAATATTACCTACATATTTACATACAATATAGTTACTTACAGCTAATTACTTTTCCATTTCACGCTGAATAACATACATTTAAAATTACATAATATAATCTTTCATTCGTATTATAACTAAATATGTATGTATGTCTGTATGATCTTTTTTTTTCAATATACATTTTGAAGTTTATCTAACGAACACGCTTATTCATTTGCAAAACTAAAGACATCATGGAAAAATCTACTTAGTGATTCTTTAACACGATTCGTAAAGTTTTGTATTAAGTGCCGTGACACAAAACTTGACTTCATTAAAATTTTGGCTCATTGATTTCAGTTAACATCAATAATATATATCGATTTTTCGTACTGATTTGACTTTAATCAAACTTTTTACACATAATGTGTACATGACATGACAACTGCTGAAATTTGCTCCTTGATCCCGTATAATAATCATCTTTGACAAATTGAGTTCATAAGTGCAGTAGTTTTTTTTATAAATTACATAAAATTACAAACGTTTTAAAAAAAATACATTCTATTTACCCGATGTTGATAGCCATAGAACGTAAATTTTTAAAAACGTTTGTTGTTTTACGTAATTTATAAAAAAACTACTGCAGCTATGGACTCAATTTGTCAAAGATGATTATTATACGGGTTCAAGGAGCAAATTTAAGCAGTTATCATATTTTTAAAACCTCGCATTTAAAAGTGAACTTTTGTGTAACATGGCGCAGTTACTTTCTATTGGTGCTGTCAAAAAGAAATTAAACGGTTGGATCTACTATAATTCCAAAAATCTAGCTTTCTTGTCTGTCCGATTCTGTATTGATAGTCTTGAACGTGAGATTCCACAAATTCGAAATCTAAATAATCTGTCTGATACGAGTATAAAGAATACCATTACGAAGTATAAAGTGACATGCTTCTAAATCGCACTGATAGCAGATTGTGAATGATAATCACGGGGTCGTCATGTGCTTGGAAAAATACTAAGAGAATTATTTCGTGGAATCTTAATATTTTTATTGTTATTTACCGAAAAAAGATTCCGTCGTGGGAGCTATAAAGTGTGATATAATAGATTTTCTGATTCATACGCTGACTAAAACTTACGATAACGATAATAAAAAGCAATTTTTTTAGCTTACTTATAATATAATCCTGGAAAGTGAACTATAATGGAAAAAACTCTTTGTTGACAATTACGGATTTTCTGATCATTCAATTGCAGATCAAACCATTTAAGTACCTGAGGTAGGTACGAAAGGCATAAAATATCAAATTTCTAAATTAAATATCAAGAAATTCATAATAAATATATTTTTTTTACTGACTTACTAGATGGACAGATGACCTAACAAAGGTCGCTGGAAACCGCTGGTTGCAGGTTGCGCGGGACCGTTCGTTGTGGAAATCTAGGGGGGAGGCCTATGTTCAGCAGTGGACGTCTTGCGGCTGATGATGATGACTGACTTATATTTCTGAAATCGGTCAAGTGCAAACCTGTTATCGAAAAAAAAAACACGTTGCCTAAAATTACGATTTCTCGCCATTTAGTTTCGTATCAAAGTTTTACCCGTGGTAACGAATAGCATAAAAATCACAGTCTCTGTTATCAAACAGTACTACAATATTTCGTAAAAAACAAAATGTAAGTCCGATGTAATAGGTTTTAATTTAGAGAGGGTTAAAAGACGTAGGATAAAAATTTTGTTTAATGTATCACGTCATATAATATGTAAATATCTATGTAGTTATATTTGTAGTATCCTACTAAAATTATAAATGTCAATGTTTGGATGTTTGGATATTTGTTGCTTAATCACGTCCTAATGTATGAACGGATTGGCCTGAAATTTGGAACACAGATTATAGTCTGGAAGAAGACATAGGCTACTTTTTATCCCGATAAAACAACGGGAACTACGCGGGTAAAACCGCGGGGCGCTGCTAGTGAATGATATTTTCAAAGCTGCTTACGTATTTAGGGACATTGAAAATTATGTTTCTTGCGTAATTAGGTACAAAATGTAGTTTTTTTAATCTCCTTTGTTTTTGCACGTCGGAAAAACATTGATTATGTTTGATTATTTCTGGGTAATGTAATAAAAAAGTTAATCGAAATTTAATTGTACTGGTAGTCAATTTTACTCGAATGATGGAATCCATTTTGAGAAACTCATAAAAAATAACATTGTGAGTAAAACGCGACTAAGAATATTTACCTATTTTGATATTAAGTACATAAACCGATCCTACATTACAGTACATAACTACACATAACATTACACAACAAACATTCTATTAATACTAAAAATGGGTTTATACTGATAAAAGTATAAAATTCGCCTACACAATACAAGTTTTTCTTTGGGGCTAGATTGTGTTGTATGACAAAAGTGTTAACCAATACATACATATTTAACAAAATATTTTATTTAAACTAGGCTGAGTTGATTATTACAAAGTTAAATTTTGTACTAAAATGATATTTTCACAATCTCTCTCTTAGGCAAATTTTAGTGTTTAAAGTAGTTTTTGCCAACCTTTATTTGATGGAATTTTATTACGTAGAAACAGAATCATAAATGATATTGTCATTTAAATGAATTATACAATATTATATTCATTAAATAAGAATGTAACGATACAAATATCAGCTTAGAGGTTCCAATTATGGAACTCCTTGACAACAAAAATGGATAGACTCAATGATAGACTATATAGTTTACGTAATATATAAACAATCTATGCAGGTAACTACTATTTAAAATAATAATAATAGCCTTCGTTTTCCGTTAATTGAACATCCTTTGTTTAATCTCAATTCTATAAACTTTAAACAAAGGTGGCTAGTTTATTCCAGTCGAAATATACACGAGTACGATTTCAGATGTACTTACATTAGAAACACCTACGTAATATATGTACAAGTGTGAAAGCTTTGCGTGTGTGCGTGAATATGCCTACTTACATTACCACATTACCGTAGAGTAATAAAGTTATAGAAGAACCATTGTAAGATATTATGCAATACACCTTTACTATTCAGAAATAGTTTTTATTTTAGCAGTTCTCACATCAAATCCCTATTGAGATTAAAGGAAAGTTTATTGTAGAGTACATGGTTTTGAAAGCAAATAAGAATGTTTAGAATAAAATTATAGAGGTTTATAATAACATTATACCTAATACAAAGTTTGTTTCTTTGTTCTAGGAGTTAAATAGTGCTGTGTGATAAATAACCATGAATATTTATTATTTATAACTTATATACCTACTATCGAAGCCGTGCTAGCCTATTGATAAGAACGTCTGATTCCACCATCGCAAGTTCGAAGGTTCTACCCTGCCAGCATCTCCGAGTTTTGTCTATGTGCAGATATACAAGTGTGTACCTACTGGCTTTAACGGCGGAGGAAAATATCGTGAGGAAAACATCAAAACAAATACATATTTCGTTAACATGCGTCATCCGGCCTGCACTTGGCTTGTGTGGTGGATTATGACCTTGACTCTCTCCTTTCAAGAGAAGGCCCCTAGTTCTAGCAGTGAGAACATACGAGTAGACTGCTTATGCTTGACTTTAGTGGTTTGGTGGTGGTTAATATTGAACTATAGCAGGTTCTGAACCTAATAACGAACTTAATAAAACTGCATCATCAACAACAATCACATGACACTAACAATCACATGCTTTCATTTCATTAATGTGACTGCAAACTTTTCCACTACATTCGTTTGCCTGCTTTGCGGTCATTTTGCGGCAAAGCATGAGTCAGTAGGCTCTCATATGTTCACTACAAGCCTTCTATACTTACAGGCGCAACATCTATGACCACATGACGTGGTCACGTGTCGCGTCTGGTCACACGCGAGACGCGTGAGTTTTCGTTACGAGTTGATTAATCGAATCGAGCTGGGTTTCGCTACTTTCTTTATCTTGATTGCTTTAGATGGAATCTTTGGTAGAAGTTTCATCATCTACATATACGTACACGGGAAAAGTACTGTTTTTTATTAGTTATGGACCCACATCGTTCTACTGTTACCTACTTACTTATAATATTTCCGAGTCCATAGTTCAATGTTATGTGATACAGCTCTATATCTCTTTATTTGCACGTGGGAAATAACAAGGTTTCGTTGCATATTGTTAGAAATAGTTTTCATCCATACTTTATTTAAAGAAAATTGCCTTGTATGAATAAACATCAACTACTAAACTCTTGGCGCAGGGCCCTCTACTGTCGTTAATTTTTTTTAATTATTCTGAATTTTCACTACTTATTCATTATAATCCCAAGATATAAATTATAAGATATGTGTGTCGTTGACTTATTTCTCTCTATTTTATATAGATTTCCGGCAGTTGGCCTCAGATGGGTTTTTTTTTTTTTTTTTTTTTTTTTTTAACTTCTATAGGTTTACACTTGACCGCCATCTCGCCTGATGTTAAGCGATGATGCGGTCTACGATGGAGCGTGTTTACCTAGATAAAACCGATTCACTCTCGATTTGAAGACACAAAGATTGTAACCATCGGGGAAAACCCACTCAGGCAACGTATTCCACAGCTTAGACGTTCTTATCACAAAAGTAGAGTCGAATCTCTTCGTTCGTGTCTTTGGAACATCAACCATGAAACGATGTCGCTTTTTCGAGCTACGAGCATTCCGATAGAAAAAAGGACAAGGTGGTATCAGATCATGCAAATCAGTCGCACACTCTCCGAAGTGTATCCGATAAAAAACCGATAGGCTAGCAATTTTTCGGCGATGTTCAAGACTTTGAAGTCTTTTTCGCACAAGAGTGTCGTTGCCTATGAGCCTTTTGGCACGTCTCTCGATCGATTCCAGAGCCTCCAGCTGATACTTAGCCGATCCATCCCAAAGGTGCGAACAGTACTCCATACAGGAGCGAATCTGTGCTTGATATAGTGTAAGCAACTGTTCAGACTTGAAGTACCTTCGCACCTTTGAGAGGACACCAAGTTTTTTGGCAGCAAGTTTAGCCTTGGACTCGATAAACGAGCCAAAGTTGAGCGTAGAGGTCAAAGTAACGCCCAAAAGTTCAAGACGGTCAGAGACCGGCACGGATACACCTCTAAAAGTTGGAGTCAGTTGGAAAGGACTCCTTTTAGCGGAGAACAGACACGCCTGCGTCTTACTCTCGTTGAACTTGACCAGATTGGCATCGCCCCATTTGGACACCGCATCAAGGGTCAAGCCCAAACGCTCGATCAGACTCTCTCTCAGTACCTGAGTTTGCTGCCCAGTGGCTCTCGCGCTAGATATGTAACTCTCTACAACGGTGCTATCATCTGCGTACCCATAGATACCGGGCTTCAACAGATCGTTGATATGTAGCAGGAAGAGCGTCGCAGAGAGTACCGACCCTTGTGGGACTCCGGCATTGATACCCATTTGATCCGACGAGCAGCCATCAATGACGACTCGTATGGATCGATCCCTCAAGAAGTCCGATATCCAAGCAATGAACCCAGAAGACAAACCATAACTAGAAAGCTTGCTTATAAGGCCATCATGCCAAACCCTGTCGAAAGCCTTCGAGATATCCAGGGAGACTGCAAGTGCTTCCCCGTGTTTCTCAATAGCTTCACTCCAGATGTGAGTGACGTACGCTAGAATATCCCCGGTGGACCGGTTTCGGCGAAACCCGTATTGCTGGTCACTGAGGAGGTCGTTCGATTCTAGGTACGTCAGGAGCCTGTGGTTTAAGACACGTTCCATAGTCTTGCAGAGTATGGACGTGACTGAGATGGGCCTGTAGTTGACAGGGTCAGCACGACTACCTTTTTTGGGCACAGGTTGCACATTGGCAAGCTTCCAAGACTTCGGTACTAGCCCAGTTTGGAGAGAGAGTCTAAATAGGCGTGTCAATATCGGTGACAACTCAGGCGCACAAGCCTTCAATACTAGAGCAGGAATACCATCTGGGCCACTGGCTTTATTCACGTCCAGATTGCGTAGCACTTTGCGAACCTCCTTTTGGCGAATGCGTATCTCTGACATAAAAGTCGAACAGCCAGGTGGAGTAGGAGGTGTCGCGCTACCAGCATCTAGACGCGAAGATTCCGCAAACTGAGTTGCAAACAAGTTTGCTTTCTCCGTTGCAGTGTGAGCCAGTGTCCCATCAGGTTTCAGCATTGGAGGTAGTGAGGAGCGGCAGAAGTTCGATTCGACCGATTTAGCTAGGGACCAAAACGCTTTGCTGCCCGCTGGGTACGAAGCTAGTTTGTTCCCTATGGGTATTAACATGTACCTACACACGTGCCCTTAGACGACTATGACAGATAGAATCAGTATATGTAGGAACTTTAAGGACATATCCTTCGTTTTGTTTTAAAGTGAGTTATAGTAGATAATCTCAGATGGCCCCTAGTACTCTTGGTAGGACTCTTAGCAGAGTCCGCCTGGGGAAGTACCACACCTTTGCCTAATATTCTACCGCCAAGCAGTAATGTGCAAACATTACTGTATTCCGGTTTGAAGGGCAATGATTCCAGAGAAATTACAGGGCTGAGAGACATAATATCTTAGATATCTGGGTGACGAGCGCAGTGCAGTGCTAGGTAATGATTTAGACTATCATGTTCCAATAGCTGCGTGTTACTGTGCTGTTATGTGGCAGGCATGTTGCTTACCATCAGGCACATGACCTGCTCGTCTCGTCACTCTATGCTATAAAAAAAAAAAAAAAAGTACCGAAACACCTTCTATGCTCTGGCCGCAAACTTTACTGTGGTGCATATAGTGTGCCGTCACATCAGACGCATCTGCGTTTAAATAATTGCAAAATACATTTAGTTTATAATTATAATGCGTTTATTCATCTGAATAGAGATCTATAGAGAGCAGATGCCATACCAAAATTACGTCATCAGTTCAATTGTTTTTAGTGATGATAAGTAGGAAGGTCCACTAATCAGTTAATTCGAGAAGATTATTTCGTTAGTCATCAAAATAAACTGGCGATTAATCTCAAGGACAACAAAATAATTATCTTTTTCATGGCGTCATTCAGTTTATTCAACTGCATTACCATTTATCAAGTACAATAAATACTTGATTCATTTGATAATAATTTAGGAAAACATAAAAAATATATCTTTACCTCAATAAAAGCAGAATTGAGGAAATTTTCAAAATCCAGATGACATCAGACATCACATATTTTATTTTGATAATAGTAAGATATAATCCCACCAAAAACATTCTGTAAAAAACTAGCCAAGTCTCGATGAAGCTGCATATTTATCTCTAAAAAGTAATGAAATCTAGACAAAGCTGTGCCAAGTCTAAGGTACCTTACTGCGATTTCTTTGTTAATATAGTTAATGTTGTGTGAATTGGCCGTTGAAGGGTACACAAGGGTACAAAACCAGGTGCTCCATGAAACCATTGCACCAATCTGTCGCCAGAATCACCACCATTGATGATGGAAAATGGCCAATTGGAAAACGTTGATTCAATAACCAGTCAATTATGTTTGTCTTACTATTTTCCCTAAATTGAATTGTATGTATATGGTGTGAACAATAAAGAATTTCAATAATACTTATGTGTAGGCGAGCCGGAAACAAACAGTTTAAAAAAATATTTCCAGTCCAGACGGACTTCTATTCATTGATAGAAGTCCGTCTGTACGTCTATTTTATGTTAGATAGGTGGTCGATTTGACGCTCCCAAAAAAATAGAGCAGAAGTCAGTATTCGATGCTGAACGCAGATGTTGCTGTTGAATGCATGCATGTGTTGTTGTTGATTAACAACAGCCTAATATGAGACACTAGCGTCCAATTACCAATACCAGTATAGGGCATTATCTCGCTTAACAAGTACAAACATAAGTAGTTACAACAGATACAACATAACGTGTAAACAAAATTTACTTGTATCCACTAACGGACTAACGTATAAGAATGTTCAACGGCCAAGTCACAAAACATTAACTATATTAACAAAGAAATCGCAGTAAGTTACCTTAGACTTGGCACAGCTTTGTCTAGATTTCATTACTTTTTAGAGATAAATATGCAGCTTCATCGAGACTTGGCTAGTTTTTACAGAATGTTTTTGGTGGGATTTCACTTCTTTTTGTAGAAATGTGGACTTATCGATTTATTATATTAGATGTATTATTTGACACATATTCTTTTTTTCCGGTTCTGATTCTTATATATTAGCAACATTCGCCCAGTAGTGGGAAGCAATAGGCTAGATTAAATTAGAAGATGTGTCCCACTATGCTTGAATTTTGCAATGACAGTCGATTTTTTTGTGTACCAATAGTAGAAAGGGGCATTACTATATCTCTTATACAGCTGGGACAAGCTGAGGGTTCTTCATCACATACTTCAGACCTTCGATTTTTGACATCAAATGAAGAGGCAAACAAAGTTGAATTTTTTTTGTAAAGGCGTGTTTTAAAATAACCAGGTATACCACAAGGTACCCCAGATTTTCGATATTCCTAGTTTTTATAGTTTTCCCTTTATGTGGCCATTAAACCCTAAGTCTGTACCAAATTTCAGCTCTCTGAGTTTATGGGAAGTACTAGTTCTATTTTGATGATCATGAGTGAGTGAATGAGTGTCGTAAATGCGAAACTTTGTTTTCGCTTAACTTCGGAACTTAATGACGTACAGACTTGAAATTTTGGATTTTAAGTACGCGCTTATAGCTTACTAGATGACGAAAATTTTAGCGTTCTGGTCTTATCTAGAGGTTCTCAAATAGGGGCCTGAAAATGCGGCGAAATGGTTACAGTAAAGGATGGTACGGCAGTGTTTGCTTCGCGCTCGACTTGGCGGGGGCACTGCCGTGCCCCCAGATTAAAACAGGTTTTATTTTTTCCTACTAGTGGAATTATAAATTTATTTGTCAAATTTAGGTTTATTAGAATTTTAGTGCCATATTCTAAGCATGTTCTTACGCTAGCCAAATTGAATTGAACGCCTTTTGATTTTTTTTGTCTGTACTCAATCCGATGTAGAAATTTTCTTTTTGATGTCAAGCAAACTCAATGACATAATATCGAGCTTGAGTCAAGTTATTTAATACCTTAGTTTAATACGGTAGTTAATGGTGACTTGGAGCGTCATAGAATTAGTAGCTAAACTAATCGTACTGAAGTGTAGGTAAGTACAGATAATAATTAGTAATTATTATGAGTAAGATAAAGATGACGATGTCGTGTCTAAAAATAATTGTTATGATAATAATATTATTATCTATCAAATCATTGCTCAAAGATAGCTTTGTCCAACCACT
Organism: Ectropis crepuscularia; assembly: GCA_963693475.1. Classification (NCBI taxonomy): domain Eukaryota; kingdom Metazoa; phylum Arthropoda; class Insecta; order Lepidoptera; family Geometridae; genus Ectropis; species Ectropis crepuscularia. The sequence continues at coordinate 14,050,880 of OY856346.1, forward strand.
TTTTTCTTTTGAAAAATGCTACCATTCCATCAGTATTTTCTTAAGACGTTGTCACGTTCTATCGTCAGTAAACCGACTTTACAGACAAACATTTTTTTATTTAGTATTTTAGTGATTGTAAAATAGCGTAAATTTTTCTCATTGTATAACTATTATACAACGTACCTTAATGTCATTGCTAACTTGTATATGTATATGTAATAATAAAAAAACCTTTGACTTTAAACACACCTGGAAAAATGGCCGTGATATTTTCTTTGTCAAAATACAAAAATACATACACACATACTAATATACTGAGTAACAAAGAATATTTTAACTGAAAAGGACGCATTCACCTTACTTGCCATCTCATACATACATACAAAGAATAAATTTTACAACAAGGCCTAAAAGGGAATCTTCTATGTAAATTCGTTTAAGAAATCTTGATTTAAGCTTTATCCTACCACTTTGAGTTCGTTTGACTTTACAAATTTTTAAACAAACTTTAATAGTTTTACTGGTTTTTCACTCGCATGAGCCTTCAACCTTTAGCTAATGTTTAGAATTCGATGATATAATGAGTAACATGTTGTCTCTGTACATGGTAATTTTTTTATAAAAGTGCCTATGACAGTCGTCTTCAAGTGTTCTCTTCGAACTTTAGGTCAACGCCGAAGGCCAACCTAAACTTACTAACTAAATTCACTTAAGATAGAATATTTACGCATTTCGTGATGTATTATGACAGTATTGTTACTCCCAACAGTAATACGGTCACAAATTGACAAGAAAACGACCGTAGATGCTACATCCAAGTTGGTTCTACGTGTAACTAGTTTACCCAGGATAGTAGTAGATATCTACTCGTACGCAGGAGATGGTTTCAATTACAAGTTGTGGTTTTCATTCATCTGCATCAGTTATTTTACGTCACGGTTGTGCTTCTGCGATATTAAATTGCCTGCGTGGTTTCCCACGCCAGTGCCTGCGCTGTTTGAATCACGTGGAACTATGATGTTACGTGGAAACTACACTGTATTAACAAATTTTGCCAGATAAGGGAGTGTGTGACCAACAAGGTCTTAAAACGATTCAACAAGAAATCGAATAAATAGCAATGCAATATAAGCAACAATCACAATCTAACCCTTCTAAGCACGTAACAGTCTGAATCCAAGTAGGTACTCTAGGTCTAGATAATAAGAAAACGTGAACATGAAGTGAACAAAATGCAAAACAGTCTTTTTGTGAGTTTGTAGGTTTCAGAAACATTAAAAATCGGAATACTATACCGATTTCACTTAAATCTTATATTTGGCTCGCAGAAGTGTAGAGTTATTTTAATACAATTAAGTTCTATTTTAATACATTTGTATTACTAACTTATGTCTGAATTGTATTTTTTTTATTTCAGTATTTACAAAATATCTATTTTATTGTACTGATCACGTTCAAGCCGATACAAAGGCATTAGTAGCCTAGTGGTAAAAACGTTCAAGTTCACAATAATCAGGTCGCAGTATTTAATCCTGCCTGCACCTCTGAGTAATTTCCAAATGCTTATATGCACAAGTTTGTCGTCTTTAGCTTTAACGGTAAGGGTATTCTGCTCCAAAAAGTGGCATTTTTTGAGGACATGGGCTGGGTGGCGTGTGGCGTACCTGTTTATGGCTTTGGGTATTTTTTTGTGTAAGAAGACCCCTGCTCCCAACATTGGCAACATAAAATAGGCTAATTCTGAACATAGTACCATTTATTAACGGCGCCATTTGCTGCTACTGACGTATCTTTCGTTGAACTTTGGTTAACCGAACTCATATCACTGATATTGTTGTAATCAGTTCCGGTGGAGTTGCTCCGCATTTTATTATGACGTATATCTAGACATCTGCATATTCCTACTCTTATTCATTTCTGGACTATATCGACGTAAATTATTCATCCGTTTCGACCGTTTTCGCCTTAGTGTTATTACTTTTTTTATTATGACATGGTAATACAATAGCTACACAGTAGTTACTTTTAGTTATCTGTGTTTGGTGAACTACGCAAAAATATTTTCATTAAAAATTCTACGTGATAGATAACGCAGGAAATTTACTAGAGCTCTCCAGATTTTTAATAGATATTGTTAGCTATCTTCGAGAGCATTTCTATTTTAGTTTGGAACACAAAATTACAGTCGATGACTAATAACTACATGAAATGCAATTTTTATCCCAAAACTGAGTTTCTTGACAAGTTCTCTCGTAGTTAAAATGAAACTGCACCAGTAATTAAAAATGTAAATACGAGTATCAAAAATTGTGAATATTCCTCACACAATATTATTTACCCCTCAAGATAGCAAAAATTGTATTTTGAACCCGAGACCGCTGATTTTATAAATACATATACGCTTATTTATGAATTCATACTGTTTATACATTGATGCATTCAGTCTCAGAACAAACATCTTTATCCAGCATTTTATTATTTGTCCTGTTTGAAAATCGAACCCACGACCTACGGCTAAGAGGGCATTGAGTATGCTCACCGTCAATTGAGACTGAGATGTAAGGTCAATATTGCCGGTTTTTACACTACATACTCGTATAAATTACATAGTCGTAAACGTTGTCTGATGCAAAGTATCCAACGAAACGATCATTATTAGTTCCAACCAATAACAAAATAGATTTATTATGTTTAATGAATGTGACAAGCAATAATTGTTCCTGTTACATACATCATAAATGACATAGCATTAATTAAAAAAATGCTCTTGGTCTTGTTTTGTATTATTTAATCAATACTTGCAAGTATTGCAAAATGAATATTGTTTGTTTGTTATAATGTTATTGGCAAATCAATAAACAATTGGCTTTAACTGGCTGTATTTAAGAGACAAGCTAAACCTAGCGCAGTACTAATTAGGTACGAATACTTATCTACCTCTTTGTGAAGAGTTTTTATCCCGTTGTAGTAGTATCCAGAATCTCCAGATTCCAATCATCCAATGGTGCCACTGTGGGGTTTGGTTGGTTTTAGTCATATTATACCATAGGTATTGATTTGTAAGCACTTAAGTATATTTTGTATATTTCGAAATAAAACACACTAATATCGTTCTATTTCGTTTCTACTATTGTAATTACAGTGTAGTAGGTACATACCTAACTCGCGTTATCACAAATAATTCTGGATAATTTATAGTATTTATTGCAAAAGATCCTGACCACCTGGCTCGAGATTGTAACTCAAACGATAAGTTGTAAGTATTTAAAATAACATAGTATTCATAATAACTGTTCATGTGTACTGTACAGGCGACAGTGTTTTTGCCTTGGCATACATAAAGGCTAGGTATTTCACAGCTGTTGCCTTCCTATCATTCTGCACATCAATAGACCTATAATTTCCAGGGTCGTAACGTCTGTCAATCATTCAAAAACACACAGTTCTTTACCAAATTAAAGCTAAATAATAAAATAAAAGTCTAAATTTATAAAGTGAACCAACAATAAAATTATCTATCTTTTGAAATATTTGGGCGCAAAGAAGAAGGGTAGAGTAGGTAGAACTTGATATACTTTAAGATTATGGAAAAAAACTAAATAGGTGTATGAATCATAATAGTAAAATTTCAACCATAAAGGAGAGACAAGTTTATGTTAGTGCTCTACCAAAATAGAGCCAGTATTAAGTAAATTATAATCATTGTTCCACATGAACGCCAAGCGACTATTACGCGACTTGCACTTTCACAAATTTTTCGTATAAATCGGGAGTTTATTATTGCGTGTAGTTAATTTAGACGTGTCATTTGCGTGACATTTAAACATGTTTTAGCTAGCTAGATTTTGACATTTGTCCTCAATCCGCCGAGCAAGGACCGAAACAACACGAACTGTGTTCGTGACAGCCTGTTGCCTTAATAATATTAAAACGCGAATATCAAAGTCGCCTACCTATTTCAAATACATAATATATACTCGTATACGTAATATTAGTTTGAATTATGCATGTGTTATTCGTATTTACGAAGTATGTTTTTAAAATCTAAATACATTTTACAGATATAACGAATAACTTGGATGTTCCAGATATACCTACTATAAACAAAACACAGATTCTACCGTTTCCTTTTTATTTTGTCCTTGCCAAGCCACACACAAAGAACAAACATTGAATTGCTAAACATTATCAATTTTTAAAGACTAATTTAAAATCCACGTACACTCAGACGTATTCAAATAAAATTAGTTGGGAATATTTACTATAAATCTTTCAGTACCTCATTTGGACCACTAAATCTTTTACACACATTTCTGTAAACGAATATCTATATCAAAGTATCGGTCATATAAATTTAAACTTTACGATGCAGATGTTTAAGTACTAAATCGTGTAAGGTTTATTTTGTATATACTATCGTGACTAATGCGCGTGATTGCAACAACCCGTGCCCCCAATACTTTGAACTTGACATCCATCGAATAGGTTTCATTTGCCGGCTCTTTACGGCGTACGAGATCTAAACCAATGTTTAATAGTGTTTACATGTACTTTTGAAATTTTGATAACTTTTGATTAACGCCCACAAGGATTGGCTCTCTCTAGATAGAGACTAATGGTGGGAAGGAAAAAGAAGCATTTGCTTGACATTGAAACAAAATAGAGTATTGTAATGTAAAGGATTCTAGATCAATACATTTTATAGCTCACAAGGGCCAATTAACTAATTTATCTGTGTTCTGATAAAATTAAATACGTCATAGAAACGCATAAACAAAATATTAGTTGTTGATACAAAAAAAAACAATCTACTAACCACCGTAATTGAAACATGAAGAATCCTGACATTTGGAAATTTTTAAAGCTCTTATTTCATCCGTATGATATTATGATCCCCTCGTTATAACCCACTACTGAGCATAGTGGGATGATCAATACTTACGCCTGATAAGCAACACGCTTGCTTGTAACAACCTTTGGACTCTTCATGTTCAGTGCCACACACATGATATGTCCAAATCTCAGTCTACAATTGCGCTTGACATCCAGAGATTTAAAATAATTTATGTCATTACCTTGTAATCTTTCAGAAAAAATTGCCCTTCAAACCAGAACTAGTTTTGCACATTACTACGTAGTGGTGGGGATGACTAGCAAAAAGATGTTTTTTAAAGTGGCCTATACTAATTAGTTCAGATGGCGGCCACTGCAAAAATATCTATATGGAACTATATTATTTTGACAAGATATAATGTTGTCTATATGTTCCAAACCTTCATAATACGAGAGTATCAATTGAAAGTACGCTCATCATCATTTACAGCTTTCCCTACCGCTCTGCGTGGTAGGCGTGGTGGCCTCTTTCTGACTTCGAACATGAATCAATATACCCATTTAAAAATCTCTATGACCAATAAGATGATTCTTCGTTTGTAAACATCACGTTAATTCTTATTTTAGTAACCAGCTCATTTTGCCCACCCCATGTGGTGAACTAGGTTACTAATGATTCACTCTCCGCCAGTTATCTGGTTTGTTTCGCTGAAATACTTGAATCAGTTTCAGGTATATGTTGTGATCACGTTTTACTGTAAAAATCGTGTGGAAAATTTTCAGAATTTATTTGGAGAGACGTACAGTCTGGCGGTCTTAGTTGTAAACGTGTAATCAAACTAATATTATAAAGTAGTTGCATCTGACATCACCCTCGTAGTTACTGATCCCGTTATGTCTCTGGGAAAAAAATTGCTAATCTCTGACCTCCAATAATTGTCTTAGGCAGTGCAGGTAGTTTGAAAATTTTGTAGGTATCTTCAGGTTTTCAGGCTCTAATTTTACGTAAAACACATACATACATCTAACTACATCACACACAAGCCGGTTTAAGTCTACTTTTTCAAGGACCTATTATTCAATTTTTGTACAACGACGACGTGAGATTGCATGGTAAAGGATATTATCTATTCTATGGTAAAGGGTTTACTTATCATTATTATTTTATAAATAACTTGCATAGAAAACAACTGGTGGTATGAATGCTTACTTTTCTCATTGCACAAGTGGATCAGTTCCAGGTTATATGCAGAAATGAGAGCTTCTTTAGTAAGTTAAAAGTGTCAAGTTTCTTAACGATTCTTGTACATAACTGTTCCTGAACCTAACGACCTCGTTCTGAGAACACTTTGAGGTGCCTTTGCGTGACACTCCCGACGGAAGTCCATACAGATGGCGATCGTATCATCAATATAAAAAGTACACGAAATTATGCTCTACCTCTTCGTCAACAAAGCTTGAAATAGTAAATACAAATTTCTTTAATTTAAAACACAAAGAAAAATAATAATTTCAGCTTTATTTTCATTGCTATACGGTTAAAATTTAAACCTTTTGGAAGGTGACTCCTACAGTCTGGTTAAAAGAGCAGTGGAAGCTTTGCGATTATGACTTCAATCTTGTTTACCCAAGATACATAATCCTTTGTGAAAAATGTTGTTTCGCAATTACCAAAGTCATTGTAAACTTAATGTACATTTAGTTAGAGTTGAATTTAGAATTAGTTTTGCATACAGACGTTATTAGCGGTACTTGTGGTAATTAGGTGGGATGGGTCATACATACAAAAGGACAGTAAGGATTAAAGTTACAAATGACTAAAGTTTATTTGTCAGTGGTTGTTTATTTACAAAACTAAACAATGATCAGTCAGTCGCGTCATGCACCTAATAAATATACTGTCTACCTAACTTTAATTCTAATAATTGAATTAGTAACATATGGCTCATGTAAACTGTTTTTGTAAATTTACTCAAAAATATATTAGATCATTGTTAGAATCATCATCATCTGCTCACAACATACTCCGCGCAATAATGTGGATCAGTACAAAATGTACCTACAGTGCTTTTTAGGGTTCCGTAAAACGTAAAAACGGAACCCTTATAGATTCGTCATGTCTGTCTGTCTGTCTGTCTGTCTGTCTGTCTGTCCGTCCGTATGTCACAGCCACTTTTTGCCGAAACTATGAGAACTACACTGTTGAAACTTTGTAGGTATATGTATTCTGTGAACCGCATTAAGATTTGAATAAAAAAAATTAAAAAGAAGAAAAATTAGGGTTGCCCCCCATACTGAGAACTGAAACTCAAAAAATTTTTTTTCATCATACGTACACATGTGGGGTGTCTATCGATAGGTCTTCAAAAATGATATTGAGGTTTCTAAAATCATTTTCGTCTACACTGAATAATTTGCGCAAGAGACACTTCCAAAGTGGTAAAATGTGTGTCCCCCCCCCTCTAACTTCTAAAGTAAGAGAATGAAAAATCTAAAAAAAATATATGATATACATTACCATATAAACTACCAACGAAAATTAGTTTGAATTCGATCTGATCAGTAGTTTTTTTAGTACGTCATAAATACACTATTATTGAAATTTCGATCAAAGTTACAAGGAACTACAAGAACTATGTGTACCTACTATGTATATTATGTTACTTGCTGCAACGGAACCCTTCATGGGCGAGTCCAACTCGCACTTGACCACTTTATTTTTAACAGGGTTGATGAGAAATTCATGACGTTTTTTTTGTCTTTACTTCGCATTTATATTTATTCTAATGACATTCATTCACATACGTACGTTTGTGTTCATAAATTTAATATCACACTTTAAATGCAAGACTATTATGCAAACCAAACCAATAGTCAATATTTACCTTAATATAATTTTTGTTATTATTTTAACAAGAATAATATTATGGTAGACACTTATGGTAAAAACAGTACAAATCCCTAAGCTTACCCTAAGATATTTATAATATGTTTCTATGTATAAAGTGCGTAACTTTAATTACAAAAACATGCTTGGAACCACAGAAACACTCATACACTGATAAACATTTATATTCACACAAATGCTCAGTTACCAAAATCACCATCGACTGAGCCACTAGCCACGGGTGAGTCAGTAAAGGAAGACATTTTTCTACAGAACTTATTCGTCATCTGTGTACAGCCTGCATTATCCCGATGCTCAGTATAGGCATGCATTACTCGAGTCTCGAGTCCTTCAGTTTCTCGAAAAAGTCAGCCATAAACATGGCCACCGGCTCATTAGCAATGTTAACGAGTCCCACTGACATTAACTCAATGTTATTTTTCGCCAATACGTCGTGGCCCACTTTTCCAACCTCTAGGTTTCACTTTCACTTCTTTGTCATTGTACTTTCATTACTCTTCGTAACTGTTACGAACATAGTTAGCATCGTATCTTTTTGAACTCTATCACAGAACAGTAAGGTTCAAACTTTTTAAAGAAGTTATGTCTATGTGTAGCTTTCTGAAGTTTGTATTCGGATTTGAATAGACAGTGTTGTTTGTTTTGCTGTTTCAATGTTTTGACGGTAAAGTTTATGAACTGTGATATCTACTGCAGGTTTCATTTTAATTATTACTTATTAATATTAGACAGGTACATTTTAACTTAAAAAAAATTAACTCCCGAGAGTCGCTTAGTTCGTAAAATTTTGGGATTTAGTTACCAATCTGCAGAAGCTGCAAAAAGGATTAAGAAAGAGACAGCATACTAAGAACGTCACCTTAACATATATTATATTTTTGTATACCTTGATATTATCCCACACTACGAGTATATACTCGGCTATATATGTGAAACATCTTTGTCCGATGGCGCTTGAATGAATTTGTTTTCATCAGTTTTGAAAACAATTGGCGGCTCACTTTCGTTGATTGCGCCAACAACCTCGACCTTTGAGACAGAATGGTGTCCATCACAGTATTGTTTTATTATACTGGACACGCAATGTTGATATTAGTGAAATAGGTTTGTTTCGAGACTATCAACAGTGGTTAGACGGTGATTAATAATTAAGAAAACAAAATTATTAGAACGTAGTTCCACAAAAACACTGCGTAAAAATGTAATTTCGTATCATTCACACAAATCTTAGATTAGTTGCTATCAAGTGCCTACATCTAACTGATGTAAACACACAGTTGTTAACTTCGCAATGAATATTACAGTAAAGGGGCTTCCCCTAAATCATTTTTTTGAAGTCGCACAAAAAGCAACTTATTATTCACTTCTTCTGTTTGAAGTAAGTACAACTTGCAAACATCACTCAAATAAGTTTCAAACTGCGTACAAAAGGTCATAAATTCTCAAAGTCCATGTCATGACTGAACGGTTGATGAATTTTGAGATAATGCTCTACTACAAAGGCAGTTATCATATGTTTACATTCTCCATCTTAATAAATCTTGTGAATAAAATATTTTATGCAAAGCCATGAACATTCTTCGGCGTTCTGCGTACTACTAAGACTTTATAGCTCATTAAACAGGCACATAATGTTTTTATAATGCAACTGGACTGTTTACATCCTAGACTTTAGACTAAGGTCTGTTGAATATTCAATCTTTACGATGTAGTGATCTTTATCAGAGGATAATAACGCAGATAAGGTTTTTAACGTAAAGTATTTTTCTTTATTTCGCTAAATAATACCTACCTACTCGACAAAAACATACGCTGACACGAAAAATAATACGTATTTTGTGTTGCATAATCAATTATTATAGATGAAAGGTAGAATTATAGGTATCAAAAAGTATCCTTGTACCTCTTTTATCCTAAATTAATGATGATGATAAAATTTGGTGTTGTCTTTTTTCTTCATGAATATATTCCATACCTAAGCCGTAGAGAATGGGACACTTTCAGAATCTCAAACCAACAAAGACGAAAGACGACAAATGTAATAGTGATACACCAAAGTCAGTTTTTTGACATATGTTCACCCATCTGTCATCAATATCCGTAATTCTGAAGACACTGAGTATGTTGGGTGTCCATAGCCCATCCAAAATGGCTAACTACAATATTATTTTAGCACAGTTATTGTCTTTTGGAAACGTATACTAATTTGGGGTTTACCTTGATTTAGTAAGTTCTGGTTTCAACATATAGCGTTAATTTAATATAGCGAGTTGCAAATGACATTTTGACATGAGACACTTTATACACGAACTGTACTTGTTGATATCCATTTGTGATTTAACACATGCTGCATCCACTGCCATTAATTTAATCAAAGATGAGTTGCATCGTAGCTTTAGATAAATGCGCAAACAGGTCAATATCTCTATAGCAAATGTAAACAAGACGCCGATGCTTACTCGTAGATGTGTATGAGTCAAAAGAAACTCGAAGTTTGACTCGTACTTTTTGTTTACTTTGTAGTAAAGGGAGAGACGACTGCATGTTGAATAATTAATACTTCTCTAAAAACGCAATTTTTTTTTATTTTTTTATTGTTTATTCTGGGAACACATCCTTCTAAAATGTAAAATTTAATGTTTTGACACATACTAGAAGAAGCTGCTGAATGTATTTGTTTAAGGAGATCTTAGGATGTAAATTGATTATTATATTAGCCTATCTTGTCCCAATGGTAAATACCTCTCTTTGTTCCCTCCAATGGTCTCTATTGAGAGTTATTGTGAGCTAATCCTTATTGTAGACGTACAGCTTTTTCTTAATCGTCTGGGGTCTGGGCTTGCCTGGTGGCGTTTACCTCTAACACCCAGTCACTGGTCGTTTTTGTCCATACCTGTTCTGGTATACGACAGATGCCCAGTCCAACCCATTCAGCGTAGAATTCATATTAAAATAATTGATGTGGTATTTGAGATATATTTTAGAAGGCATACAAAACTATTTCTTGTTCATTTCGTCCAAAGAAACTTGCTTGAGTCGTTCAGTTCTATTTCCAACAAAGGTTCACATGCGCAGCCGCTGATCCGGTCTTGTTTTTGTTGAACCTTTTTGGGATAAAAGGAATGAAACTGAGATGCACATGGCAACAGCTTTGAGTCACGAGTGGGTAGCGCGGCTTTGTAGTCTGTTACTAAGAGCAGACTCTGATTAAAATTATATTTGAAAATAAATTTTGGCTACACAAGAAACCTACACATATTTCTAGTTTCATAGAAAACTAAATGCTTATGTGTGATCTAGGATTTTGACTTGAACTACTACTATACAATAGTACATGCTGATTAAACAATAATTATTAATGTGGCGGCGCTGGTATTGGATTTGAGTGAGTTGGTGCTAATTTCCGTATATTAGACATTTTGGAAAAGTAAAGTAACAAAACCTAGCCCTAGCTAGGTTATAGTATAATAGTTTATTTGTAGCATTGTGCATTTTTTATTAAAATACCATATTACATAAATAATTAATAAAAGTTTAATGGAATATGTATTATTAGCACGATTTTCAGCACACATTCAGAAAACTATTACTACTACGGTTACTCACCCATTAGTTTCAAAGTAAGTTTAAGTTGTATAGATAAATCTTATACACAACCCGACAAACGAACTGTATTCTACACCGGTTCCTATAGCTTTCTCTGGAACTGGATCACGCTTCCGTGCTATCATAATAGCATTGGACTTTACTCAGTGAAAGTTGGCTTCAAGAATACATTGCTCAAGACTTGACGACTTTTTATTTGATATTTCTTCGAAGCAAACTGTCATTTTGATATCATTAGTAGTTACACAACGCATCCGGGATTACAGAAATCGAAACTGGAGTAACTTAATCGGAAATCTCGCCAACTATCAAAAGAGTTTCATCTACGTAATTGATGTTACAGAAACGACTTAAATAGTTGAGCCGGAAATTTAACACCAACAATATCTAAATGTCTACATTTTACAGCGTTTTTGAACCAATACATTTATAAAAACTTACTGACTAATAATCAAAACGTGAGCACAATTTGACTCCAAGAATCACTACAATTCTGCACAATCGTAGGACAAACGATGCCATCATCTATTTGCATTTCGTAAGTAATATTGGTTACCACGGCCCTGGTTACCAAAGGCACACGACGAATTTGCCGCGAGTACGCATCATACACTCTTTGGGATTACGATTTACGATGGATGGAAATACTATACTCTTACTAATGCGTGCCCAAAACTCGTGGATTTCATGCAATTCACCATTCGCTTCATAAAATGTATAAAGATTATCCACAGGATCTTCAGAACTTAGCAACATGTATCCACCATGCGTACGACAGCTGTCAATATAGAATGGTTACTGAATATCATCAGGCGTCTTGCTTGCTTACTTGGTACCTGTGTTGTCAAATATATTTTAATATGATTGATGGATATAAGATATTTCATTGCAAAATCGCAGAAAGAATTTATTATAAATTTTTTCTTAAGCAGAAGTTTCGTGTACCTCTATATCTTAGTGCGTTATGCTCGTGTGATGTTCGAAAGTCATGCGCAAGTCGTAAGTGTGTTAACGCCCTAACCTCCTCATGAATTACGATTACTTGTATTCGTATGACGTACAAAGTTTTGACTGAAGTCAACATTATCGGGATTTATCTTATAAACGTCTTCGTTGAGCGATTGTTGCCGTTTGTTGATGATGATTAAAAGGCAAGCGTTGACGCAATTTTTCTTGTTTATCCACTGACGGACGTGCTTAGATGTTTTTTTATGACGCTTGTAATAATTCAAAAGTCACGTGAAGTTTTAACGGTCACAATTTGTTTCACCAAACATTGTTTAATTTATGAACTAAGAATGGTCACGTGTAATGAAATAGGTACCTAAAACGTTCAACATTTACCATTGTTCGTTGATACAGCTTCCCAGGCATACATAGGCACATATGCCTAATTGTCATTTTTCGAATGCGTACAAGTGCATGTTTACAAGTTTAATCTGCAAGAACTCGGTGCATTCGAATACAAGAAATAAGCAATATCACACATTGCGTAACTCAAAAAGTACTTTGAAGAACTCAATGATATTATTTCAGTTAAAAGTAGGATATGAACATGATTATGATGCATTTATATAATAGTAGGTATAAAACATTAATCATCCAGTGTTTAAAATGAAAATAACATTACATCAATCTCGATTTTGAAAATGCTAATTGATCGATACTCTTCCACCTGCAAGTTGCTAACTTTACAATACCACAGGTACCTGGCAAGTAATCAGAAAATATTGAGAAACGACAGGTTTCAGACTTGCTGATCTCATTGGAAACGCAAGCATTTAAAAAGTAGTTGTATAATAACTAGTTCAAATTGCTTTTCAACAACAGCTTAGTAAGTGAAAAAGAGGATCGAGATGAGTAGACGTTATCTGACTAAGAATAATTATGTCATCTTTGTCACAAACGAATGTGAGATCATCCGAATTTACCCGAAGATTTCTTTCATTTACGAACGTGACACTTGAACTCAATTCACAACCCAAGGAAAATCTATGTAAATTGAAAAGTTTTCACTTGAATAAAATTGTATCGTCATCATCCTGTCATTTTTACATCGCTATTAGATAATTTTTAATAGATTTAGGTTCGCATTTAATTGCTATCTCATCTGATTAATGACGACGATGTGGTATAACGCGGTAACCTAGAAGACACTGATTCATTCTCTATTTGAAGCCACTCAAATTATATCCATTAGGAAATACCCTTTGCATTCCAAAATGTAGGTGATGTAGCGAAGGTGGAGCCAAACCTCTACGTTCGAGTCTTCAGTGCAAACACCATGAAACAATGTGGCTTTCTGGAGCTAGGAGCAGCCCAATACAAATATGAACAAGGTGGTATTAGATCATTCAGATTAGTTGCACACGAGCACACTCTCAAAAATGTAACCAAAAAAATCCAATCAACTTGCAACTTCAACGTTCAAAATGTTGATGTATTTTACGAACAAGGGAGCCGTTGCCTATGAGCCTTTCAGTCTTCCTCTATTGCTCATCGTTACTTTGCCATTGATTTAGTGTCTTTTTCTTCAAAAAAGAACTATGAGCAGCCCAATACAAATATGAACAAGGTGGTATTAGATCATTCAGATTAGTTGCACACGAGCACACTCTCAAAAATGTAACCAAAAAAATCCCGTTTATTGCCCGTGTTACTACCCGTCTTACTACCAGTAGTAACACGGGCAATTATTTTTGCCCGTGTTACTACCAACAGGTCCAGTAGTACGACGGGTTATTAATTATTGCCCGTCGTACTACTACAGCCATTTTCAGATAGGTACCTCTTTTGCTTAAACAACAAAATGAAATCATTACTTGTACTTACCTCGTTAGATTGACATCGCCCTCGTTTAGACACGGCCTCAGGGGTTTCAAGTTCAAACGCTCGATCAAACTATCTCTCAGTACCTGAGTTTACTGCCCACTGGTTCTCGCCCAAGATATGTAACTCTGCAACGGTTCTATCATCTGCGTACCCAAAGATACCGACCGGCTTCAACAGAGCGTTGTAGCAGGAAGAGCGTCGCAGAGAGACAGACCCTTGAGGGACTCCGGCATTGATAGCCATTTGATCCGACGAGCAGCCATCAATGACGACTCGAATTGATCGAATTCTCAAAAAGTCCGATATGCATGTAATAAACCCATAACTAGAAAGCTTGCTAATAAGGTCATCATACCAAACCCTTTTGAAAACCTTCGAGATATCCAGGGAGATTGCAAGTGCTTCCCCGTGTTTCTCAACAGCTTCACTCCAGACAATGCAATTTAATAATGATATGGTGCTGATCTGATGATGGAGCTAAAAGATCGCCAAATTAACTTAGCAATGAAACGACAACTTCATCGAGTTTGGTCTCGTTTTGATGATAAGGTACTTTGGTGCTAGATGATAACCAGGGTCTGATGATGCCGCTGGAAGATGGCCATTAACATAATAGTTTGTTGTAGTGAAAACCTCAGTGGCGCACCATACACAGATTTTTCTGTACTTAGACTATATAAGTGAAGCCGATCCGTGACGCTATGTGGTGAAAGACTCCAACGGGTGAACTCGGATCGCTGAATGTAGCCAAGCGAGAAAGAGACAGTCAGCTGTTCTTCACTGCTGTGTCGCTGTGTTTGCTATTTTGACTTGTATAGTTTAAAAAATATATAACTTTAATTTCTGACTTGTTTCTCATTTATTTCTTACTAATATGATCATTAATCTATACTAATATTATAAAGCTAAAAAGTCGATCGAAGAAGATCGAGAGAAAACGAACTACCGGATCGATTTCAAAAATTCTTACACCGTTGGATATGTATGTGATCCCTGTGCTATAGGCTATTTTATAAGGAACCACGGGCCAACGCCGGCCGGGGCGGACCGCTAGTAAAGTCGCGGGTCTTTACTTTAGATAGGGGGTTACATAGCTCAACGCTGTCGACGTGGGTCTACGTTTCTACTGGAGTACACGAATATGGCCCACGACTATGTAGGTACAGCTCGCTTGTGGAACGGTGAAGCCCGTGTCCGTAGATTGCAGTGTAACATGCGTAGCCTCTCAGTGCGCCGTGCCACGCTATACATAGTCTTCGTGTACTCCAGTGGAAACGAAGACCCGCGTTGTCAAACAAATTATTACACGCAGCTAAAATACGCTGCGCGCCCGTGCACAGCATGCGCCGCGGTGGGCCCGCGCCTTATTACTATATAGTTCAGATAATAAAGCATTCACTTCTGCCTTGCAGCCACACACATTTTTTATTAACAAGTCGCCAATAGTTTCCAAAAAGGTCAGTGTTAAACCTAACAAGGTACAAGTAATGATTTCATTTTGTTGTAGCAAAAGAGGTACCTATCTGAAAATGGCTGCAGTAGTACGACGGGCAAAAATAAATTACCCGTCGTACTACTGGACCTGTTGGTAGTAACACGGGCAAAAATAATTGCCCGTGTTACTACTGGTAGTAAGACGGGTAGTAACACGGGCAATAAACGAAAAATCCAATCAACTTGCAACTTCAACGTTCAAAATGTTGATGTATTTTACGAACAAGGGAGCCGTTGTCTATGAGCCTTTCAGTCTTCCTCTTCATCGTTACTTTGCCATTGATTTAGTGTCTTTTTCTTCAAAACAGAACTATGACATCTGACTTCGAATGTTTTCTAATGTCTACTGAATTTTGGGCTGGCGCAAAAGCGCAAATGACAACTAGCTCGCTATAGTTGCGTATTTACGTAAGGCCCTTACGTAAGTATGCAAGACGGGCCAGAAACCTTACAGTAAGGGTTTTGTCCCAGTCTCGCTTATTCAACGATAAAAGCGGGGATATGTTTAAATTAACATTATCAATGCAATAAATCATTATAAAGTCACATACATAGTAGGTAGTAAAAACGCTGAGTAAGTATTCTGAGCATGTGCTTAGCGCTACAATCGATCCATTTGAGGTGCAAGGCTACACGTGTAAGTATTGCTGAATGTACATAATTGGAGGCTATATTTAATTGACCTCTGAGCAAGTATCACGATTAAAATTGAGTAAGAAGATCTCGTTTACAGAAATGTGCATCTTTCCTTATCGGTGACTTGATGCATAGACTTTCTTTTTGAAGGCCCAACCAAGTAAATGATGTGGTTAAGTAGTTTTATATACATTTTTTATCACTGATGGCCTTTTCGGACTGGATCTTAGTTCTGGTCGAATATCTTCATAACGTTTTAAGTATAAGTATTTATATATGATTATTGTTTCTTTCAGTTTCTAGAGCTGTTACAGTAGGAAAATCGGTGATCTCTCATTTTACTAATAGTGTTAATTAATGAAATATTTGGGTAAGCTCGCGACCATGGCAATGATCATGGCCACACCCTCTGGTTTCACCCGCGTAGTTTCCAAAGTAAGTTATCAAATTCTGAGTTGGTAAATTTTCACTTCTATCGGCAGTTCTTATTTCCTATGACCGTCTATGTTCCTATGATTATTGTTTCTTTCAGTTTCTAGAACTGTAACAGTAGAAAAATCAGTGACCTATTTTTACTAATAGTGTTAATTATGAATTTATTTAATGGAATTTAAAAGTTTACTGTGCAAATTCTTTTTGGATGTGTAACCAAGGTTTCTAGTTTAGGTTTATGTCACAAGTATGTGGGTTCTATAATGGATAATGTGTATACAATGATGACAACTAATAGATAGCTGTGTACACCCAGTTCTCAGTGAAGGACATAACTGGGCTAGCAACTAGTTATGTCCTAGATAGAACGACGAACTAGGGTGTAATGTTTGCTATATTTAACTTCAAATAGTATTTAGGTTTCTGGTTAACCAATAGATAATAAAAAATAGACTACTCACGTACTTAGAACTGACTTATTTTAGATTTAGTTTTATGAATTTTAATTCTATTATGTTTTATATGGGCAAAGGTGTTATAACAACATTTATCAATGGTACCTACATGTCTTAGTGTTCTTATCTCAAGAACGGATTTTCCGTTCTCTTGTATTATTACCAATCGGGTGTATATTACGTTGAATGATGAATTTAAACGCCTGTTCAGGATTTGGCCACACAAATCTTGAACAGGTATACTTCATTCTCTTTGTTTATTTTAGAATCAAACCTCAAACAAACAAATTTGGCAACGAAATCTTTAACTTTAAACTCTCCGTTAAGTTTATGAGTTTAGTTTGAGTATTATAACCGTAGTTAACATCAATTCTTAGCACTACCGTTACCAAGAGCTTTACAGCAATTATACGGGTATGATCCCAAGGAACATTGCCCCAGAGGCAAAAAGGCGAGCGGAGTGCATTCACCCGGCCGAAGAGAGCGATGCACTATTCAAAGCACCTGACACCATGACCAGTGGAACATAAGCCTACACATCCATTATACAACATAGGATTATATCTAAGTATTATAGAATCCTACTAAAATTAAACAAAATGTTCCAGCTTGCACATAACCTTAAAAGATGGATTGGGACGAAAAAGATAATTTAAACTCTACAGATAAAATACACACAGTAAACTTGATTGTGAATGGGATTCGGAATCAGGCATTATTTGCCTTTAAACCGACATTCTTATAAACTCGTTTGTCATTATTTTTTGGTCGAAATGTTCCCTAAATACACATAATTGATTCTGATCCCAGGAACGTTCGTTATTAATGAATTCAAACATGTGTCAGGAAAACATGGCGCCCAACCATATGCCATGCAGCCAATGATTCGTATTAACTTCCCCACATTTTTTGAACTATTATTCATTCCTAACGTTACCTTCTGTAGGTGAATAACCGAAAAATGTATTCATTCAATGTATGCCTTTATAACAGGTAAATGGATCTCAAGTTCGCGGATCACATATAAATCGAGCAATTTCATCAAAGAGATCAGGTCAGCGGAAATTGTGAGGTTATCGAGGTAAAATCGTTTGTTTTTCTGTTATCTCAGCATTTTAAAAAACAGTAGTTTTTAGATGCACCAAAATTCTCCCAATGACTATAAGTCCTGAATGGGTTTAAGTTTATCTCTGTGTAGTACTTTACTGAAATTCAGTTAATATGTTGATATCACTACAAAACACAATATTTTAATTTTGTTATAAAAAATGGTTTTGTCAATACCCCAAAAATAAGTTAAAATAATTATGATTTCACATCAATTTTTCCACGAAATTATCTGCAAAAAGGTTTAACTTACAACTTACAGTATCATAAAAAAGTTTATAACTTTACAGGTATCCAAAGTTTTTTTAAAGACGCTAAAACCCTAAGTTGAATTTTTATGCCACTATATTTGTGTCACTCATAGGGCAACACCCAGACTGAACAGATTGCAGAGACATCTAATCGAGAATGCGCATAATTTTCGTAGTGAAAATATATTTTTCGAAAAAAACAGATTTTTTTATACACCAATGAAAAATATTCACAAAGAGATAAACTTTTAAAATTAGTGCTAACAATGAGATACACTGCTTGTAGATGTTTCATTAGTAGTATGTATTGATAGTAACAATAATATTTTTGTTTCTAGGAAATATAAGGTCATCATTGTGATTTTTGATACAACTGGACAATATATAATAGGTATATCCGCGTAAATGGGACACAAACAAACATTCTTCATGGAATATGTACAATATGTCATGGTACAACTAATTATCCTCCTGAAGTTGTCAGTAATTTTCCAACAATATATTTGTAAGTACAACAACCGCATTGAGGTTATTGGCGGCACGCAGACGTAACCTCAAGACCAAGTACTCGCAATCCAGGAAACCTAACTTAACAATAGGAAGTACTAGCTTTGAAGCAATACTTACCCAAGCCGTGATGCAAGTCCTTATTGTGTGCTCTGTGAGGTAGACACTGAAGAACTACCTATGTCGTGCGGATAAAACTATCCACATGCTAAAATAGCGAAGAAATACTTGCAACACATGCTTTGTTATATCTTTGCTTCCGTTCAAAGAAGTTGTATAAAAGACGAAATAACATGTTTTTCAATAGCAACACGATGGTGTAGGAAACCGAGAATCAAGATTGATATTTCTAATCAATACTGGTGTACAGATTAGTCAGCGTGGGATGTTTTATTACTCGCTTGTATATTATTTCCTGTAGTGAAACTAGTAGATGAAGTTGCCCAATAGTTTCGTAATAAGACAACCTAAATTTTGAAATAAGTTGCTTTATTGGGTATGTCCTTGTGGATATTATTTAAGTGCGTTCAAGTAAAGCGGTTTATTGTAGGTTTGCGTATTCAGATCATGAATCGCTTTATTATTTTAAAAATTAATCCAGATGGCTCCAGATGGTCAAGAGCAAATCTTAGAACACTCTTTGAAATCAATTCTATTAAAAGTTTCCAAATTTTAAGTTATTATTCTACCTACAATCAAATCTCCATAATTATGTAATCCATAGCCCTAAATCCATAATATATTTACTGCCGAATTTCAATTCATACATCTAATGACAGCTTCCCCGAAGCAAAACTTTATCAAATTTTTATGCAAAATCAAAATCGAAAGACGTCAAAAGAGACAACATTGTGCTTAAATCTTTAATAATATCATTTATTATGTGCGAATGTAACTCTGTCTGTGTGTCAGCCTGTTATGCTTACACGCCTATTACTCAACTGATTCAAGGATAAATTTATTTATTTATCCTTGAATTTATCCTTGAATCAGTTGAGTAATAGGCGTGTAAGCATAACAGGCTGACACACAGACAGAGTTACATTCGCACATAATAAATGATATTATTAAAGATTTAAGCACAATGTTGTCTCTTTTGACGTCTTTCGATTTTGATTTTGCATAAAAATTTGATAAAGTTTTGCTTCGGGGAAGCTGTCATTAGATGTATGAATTGAAATTCGGCAGTAAATATATTATGGATTTAGGGCTATGGATTACATAATTATGGAGATTTGATTGTAGGTAGAATAATAACTTAAAATTTGGAAACTTTTAATAGAATTGATTTCAAAGAGTGTTCTAAGATTTGCTCTTGACCATCTGGAGCCATCTGGATTAATTTTTAAAATAATAAAGCGATTCATGATCTGAATACGCAAACCTACAATAAACCGCTTTACTTGAACGCACTTAAATAATATCCACAAGGACATACCCAATAAAGCAACTTATTTCAAAATTTAGGTTGTCTTATTACGAAACTATTGGGCAACTTCATCTACTAGTTTCACTACAGGAAATAATATACACTAATTAAAGGAAGGCTACTGTGATATGTGAATCAAGATTCTACGGCCTTGAAATTGGAGTATTTTCTTAAGAAAACAGTTTCATACTTGAAATTGGTGTAATGTTTAAAGAAAACAGTTTTATTTTTAGGGTTTTGATTATCTACAAATAAATAATGAAGACGTTCAGAGTTCAAAAAATACCCTTAACAGGGTGAATTCTCCACTAATAGTTTAGGTAAGCTGTGAGTTGCACCGTGGGGACTGTAAAATAACGAAAGCAGTTCTACAATTTTGTTCTAACGTGATAAATACTATGTATATTTTACTATGGACGTGCACGTGTAACATGATCGATAAAAGCAAATAGCAAAATGAGTTTCACGATTTTCTCAAAACTATACCCACTACGTTATTTACACACTGGTTCCATAATCAGAACTGCTAACATGCGAATCATTTCAACGAATGATTACATACAAGGCTGTCATGTAAGTTAATAACTTAAAATGACAAAACATTTGCTTTTCCTTATTCATATTCAGAATAAAGTATATGAAATTATTAATGTATTAAACTGGATCTTGGAAAATACTCTGAACTGCGTAGTAGGAATGGTATTTATTAATTGATTAGGAGGAATAAACTACGTTCATTTCCAGATTTATTATTTGCATTTATTTTATTACAAAGTCCAATGTTGCGTTAAACTCAAGGATGACGTTTTTACCTTGTCTGAAAGGAATGTGCTATTCGACTGAAGTAATCCAAATGTTCTATTTAATCTTTGTGTTCTGGATACTAATTGAAGACTTATAGTAGAGACGAATTTCTTAGCATTCCATGAATTCATCGTGCGGGTGTCTGGTCCATTGTGTGGCAGACAGAGAAATCCCGAGTAAATCCCGAGACTTGTGACACGGGTGTAGGTTTAAGGACCCTCTTTCTGACGTACATCAACACTCACCTTCACTACTCGTGTTTCTCTCCCTGCCCAGCCAAAATCGAAATGAACCTACTAGTGCAGCTTTAGATACTCGTTCTAGTATAGAACTTACTGCACTACTGGACAAGCCAAGGTCTTTCAGCAGACCTTGGCTTATAGTAGCAAAGAATCCCTATAAATATGTTTGAATGTAAAATAAAGGAATGGGTGTACAAAATTGACCTCTACTGAAACTGAACTCAAAAACATTTAAATTGTGTGAAGGGAGTTCGGTGCCAATCTCGCGTAAACTGAAAACGTACGTGAGCTCACAAGGTACGCGTGCGATGCTATCTGCTATTTTTAACCTGCTCAAATAATTCGACTACCATATTTTTGTGTATGGTGCTTCATTTCTGGAGAACACCTGAACCAATTTTGATAATTATTTTTTGTACAAAAGGGTAGATTTTCCAATATAAATATTAATTATTTCCATGTAAATTGTATCAAAATTGGTGGAGCCATTATATTATAACATCAAAAAAAAAACTAATTTCGATGATGCATTAGTATATTAGTACACGGGTGACCGAGCTTTGCTCGATATACTTAGAATACCTAAAGATAAAATAAAGTGGCCAAGTGCGAGTTGGACTCGCCCATGAAGGGTTCCGTTGCAGCAAGTAACATTATATACATAGTACACATAGTTCTTGTAGTTCGTTGTAACTTTGATCGAAGTTTCAATAATAGTGTATTTATGACATACTAAAAAAAAAACTACTCATCAGATCGAGTTCAAACTAATTTTCGTTGGTAGTTTACATGGTAATGTACATCATATATTTTTTTTAGATTTTTCACTCTCTTACTTTAGAAGTTAGAGGGGGGGGGACACACATTTTACCACTTTGGAAGTGTCTCTCGCGCAAATTATTCAGTGTAGATGAAAATGATTTTAGAAACCTCAACATCATTTTTAAAGACCTATCGATAGACACCCCACACGTGTAGGTTGGATGAAAAAAAAATTTTTGAGTGTCAGTTCTCAGTATGGGGGGCAACCCTAATTTTTCTTTTTTTTAAATTTTTCTGTTGAAATCTTAATGCGGTTCACACAATACATCTAATTACCAAGTTTCAACAGTGTAGTTCTCATAGTTTCGGCAAAAAGTGGCTGTGACATACGGACGGACAGACAGACAGACAGACAGACAGACAGACAGACAGACAGACAGACATGACGAATCTATAAGGGTTCCGTTTTTACGTTTTACGGAACCCTAAAAAGGATCCAAGTAAAAGATTTTCTTAAAAAAAAAGGAAACTTGAAAAAAACTTATGCTGTCGCGCCACGCGGCGAAATTTACCTTCGCATTCTAATGTCTAATGTGACAGTTTTTCATTGTATAAAAACGCGCATTATATGCATTTTTTTTAATGAATCCTAGTTAGATCAATTTATCGTCCCCGAAACCCTCTGCTTACATAATTTCATCAAAATCGTTCGAGCCGTTTCCGAGATTCAGGTTCTTTACATATCTATATATACACAAGAATTGCTCGTTTAGAGGTATAGGATAAATTCTGTTAGGATTAGTGAACTGTGTGAGTTAACTTTTAAATTGAAATTGGTTACATCTTTTTTTTCAGAGAAAATAATCGTATAATTTTGATACAACGAAATACAAGCTTTTTACCATTGAATTAGTGTCATTAATCGGCTTTTCGCTGTCTCCTGCTGAACTTAGTAATTTGGCAACGTCGTTGAGTTGAGCATCTGTTATTTATCTATAGCTCAGTGGGCAAATATATTTCATTAAAAGTAAGTTAAAAATAAAATACACTTTTTTCAGTACAAAATATTGTACAGTGGGTACGAGTATAATCTATAGGCTCAACAAGTAGTCAAAGACTGCAACCGTGTATTGGGTGTTCAGTTAATCTATATTAATATACAGAGATGAGGTAACCAGTTCTTTGTTTGCATTCGATTCTATGGGTTAGTTACAATGAAACGAACGTGCGCAATATGAAGATAAATACCAAATGAGGTAAATTATTCTTTGAAATATTAAATTATCACTAATACAGCTCGTGCTAATTAATACTGACTCGCCGTTTCGTAATTGAGTTCCGCTAGGTCGTATAACTCGTAGATCTAGGAATATTGTAGGTACACCCCAAATTTCAAACTAAGTGGAACGAGCCGGTTTTAGTATTGCATGACCAAAATATTTGTTAGCTTACTCCATTTTGCCTGATAAGTACAGTGAACTCTCGTTAGTGTGTTATTAGTTCTAGGAAAGTTCAACGAGATAGGTGTACCTACTGCGCATTTAACTTTCGTTTGTTTTCCTTTTTTTCGGTGATAAATGAACGCTGCCATTGGGAACTTTCTGTTTTTTGAAACATTTACATGAGAAAGTATAGGTAATAGCTACTATTTTCATAGGTTTTCACACATTCGATTAATTACCTTGTTTCAAAACCTTACATAAGCACAATTTTCAGCATAATTTGTTTGAGTTTTTAACAGTAAAAACGTTGAATATTTGTTATAATTTTGTGCCGTTTCGGACGTTTAAATTTTAGCGGTAGCGTAAGCATTGAGTAAATGTTTATAATATGACCGTAAGTCATTGATGTGCTTAAGTAGAAGTTGAGATCTTTTTTAGTTATTTCTACGAAACTTTGTAGATAATAAGTGTACATGAGTTGTAGTCAAACAGAAATACATATATCAGTAGGTGTTTCTACATCTCCATACATCTGTCTACGTCTAGCAAATAAATTATAAAGCTGAATCTCAAAAGTGCTCTCTCTAAGTATCTACACACCAAAATAGAATTAAAAAGGCGTGTCACCTTACTATATCAATTCGATTCAAATTCATATTAACATTACGTCTAAACACACTACAACTAAAGTCAATAGCATAATATTAATCAATGTGTTAAAATTGGCTTTATCATCCCGTTCTCCTAAATTTCTCGCGATAGCCTATGTGCTATTCTAGACTATAATCTGTGTTCCAAATGTAAACCCAACCCATTTAGCCCTTCCGACGTGATCTAGTCACAAACACACAAACTTTTGCAATCATTATATTATTAGGATCGTTGTTCGTCATTAGATGCTCTATGTGCATAGGTCAATGTAATCTAGTATACTGTAGATATAGAACTACAGTATACTTGTGAAACCGAAGTAGACATTTTCACAGCCGTCTCGCATTGATCCGGTGTTTTCCACAAAGTATCGACCCGCGTGTAACGAATTAAGGATGTTGTATGGTTCAATTGGAGAAGTGGTACGCGGACCCGTTAAATAGCGTTGAACAATTTTACTACAGTTTCGTGACTCAGTGTTCTAACAACCATAAACTATAACATATTATGATGACACTATTCATTGTGATGTATACAAAGGAATAAATTAATAATTAGATACAGTTAAAAGTAGTAATATACGAGTATATTCGTGATTTTTTACAAATTTCAGCAGACTTCAATGAGAAATGACACACACATGTACATACAGGACATACACGTTTCAATTTTTCATGTTATTTTTTGACGATTCGATAAAGGTTCATTTATTAGTTAAAAATATAAAGTTAATAACTCAAAAATTTATTGTATAAACATAAATATACATAAATTAATTACGAATATCACGTATTTTCGGCTTTTTTTTGTGTGTGAAATGGTTGGACCCCACTCCTAAACTTCAGCTGCTTTCGACGGCCCTTGCGCAAGGGGAGTTATTGATGTCGTTAAAAATATAATTTCAAATGCATTGAATTTTTATGTTTAAATGTTTACGTTTTTATAAAATCCAGCCACACCATCGTAGTGTGACATAAGAGACGTGCTTACAAAACGCTCCATTCCTTTGCCGCAGAATAAACTGTAAACGAAATGCCTCATTCTCGACGTATTAAAGGAATGTCAACATTGCATACAAATGCCCGTGCGAGATGCGGGAATTCAATATCATTACATTAAACGACGTATACTGAGTATAATAGTATATTCTTCAATATTTTTAATGTGCTCAGGATAAGACGGTTAGGTTATACGAAAGATGATAAAATCAATATTCACATAGATATCATTTTCAACAAGAATTAGTGTAATTCTAATTGTAGTGGTAGAACTGTGTGTTCCCCTTGTAGTGGCAAAATCTGCCTGGGGAAGCACCACACCTTTGCCAGTTATTCTACCGCCAAGCAGTAATGTACAAACGTCACTGTGTTCCAATTTGAAGGGCAACGCAACGTTTCCAGCAAATCGAGAGGACATAGAGTAACCATCTTATATCTCAGGGTGACGAGGACACTAAAATTCATGATTTGAACTCGTATTCATATTGTTTACCATTGTGCACATGACCTGCATGTCACTCTTTACTATAAGTCAAAAATAACCAAACTGAGTGATTTTCAGTGTTAGACAAACAACTTCCTATCGACAATGATATTTTTCACGAAGAACAGATTTTAATATTTTTCTTCTAAATACGAAATTAACCTTCTTTGCAATAATAACAATTGTGTATTTTTATTTGATGTAAAATTGAAAAGCTTTACTGAGACCTTAGATACTTGTATGTACTAAATACATATGTATACATTTTGTGTCATTTTTGTGTATTTATATTACATAGTAACACACATTTACACGTCCACACATCCTCATTTTACTTTCACGTTTGTAAAATTAGTAAATTAGTAATTGTTAATATATTGATTATATATTGAATAGCTTGTTGGTTTATTCATGGTCTGTTAATAAACTGTCGAAGGTCAAAGTAAATACAAGCTACCACAGTATTAGATACACAACATGTACTAAATTGAATGCTTAAATTCCTGAATAAATTTTTGAAGTGAAATGTTTTTTAGCCGCGGTAGGCACTTTTTGGTGGAAAAATCGAATGGCATCACCGATTTGCTAATGTAGCGCTCTTCTAGTTAATGACATCCAACTAATATTATAATAGTGAAAATTTTGATGTTTGTTGCTAAATCACGTCGGAACAACCGAACGGACCGAACGAACGGATTTGTGTTGCTCAATTACGGGAGAACACCTGAACGGATCGAGTTGAAATTTGAAACACAAATAAATTTTAGCCTGAAATAAGAAGACTACTTCTAAACTTAAGACTACTTTTTATCTTAGGAATGAGAACTAAAGGTCTGCACCGACTTATACGACTCCAGTCCCACCTGACTGCACTCAAAAATGGGCTTTTATGTCATGCTGTTAAGATATAGATTACATTGCCAACATAAATTAGCAGACGGCTGTCAGCGAGCGGTCTGCCAATTGGAGTTCCCAATGTAATCTATATCTTAACGGTATGACATAAAGCCCATATTTCAGTGAGATAATAAAATATTATATGTCGGGTGGTAGTGGCGTCCTATAAGAGGGCGCAGACCTTAAGCGGGATAAACCGCGGACCGCTGCTAGTTAAAGATATCAAAGATAAAGGATTTAAATGTATGTGTTCTTTGTTTCAGATGCCCCGAATGATGCGAATTACATGATATGCGGTGTCGTCATTGCAATGGCCCTCGTCGGGCTCATCATAGTCCTGCTAGCCTTAACCATAAAGTGAGTATTCGTTTGACTTTCAACAATATAGCGGTCAAACGTAAACCTAGCATTACAATAAACAACTGGTGGGTTCATCAATCACGTTTCCTTGTTATCTTTCGAAGTAGATTATTATTCACTTTTATACCAATGCCCCACGGCATTGGTATAAAAGTGAATAATATACTGGGAGTAATTTGTTAAATTGAACAAATGCAGTTTTTAGATCAAAATAAGATCAAGATCAAAAAGTAGCAATACAGGTATTTACCACAATAATACAAAGCTTGAATTTAAATTCTGTTCTCTTCGAATTTGTTTCGAGATTAAAGACATTATAGATAAAACATTTTAATAAAAATATGACTTTTTTCAAAATTGTACTAGCTTAGTGGCACGCGTAATCCAAATAGGGTTTTTTTTTTGTAAAATAAAAAAAAAATATGACGAACAAAAAGAACGCCTGACGGTAAATAACTTAATGGAACAATGCTTCAGAGTTATCTGTACATGAAGAATTTAAATATCTGCCTAGGACTACACTACACTCGTCACCTTGAAATATAAGATGGCTTATCTTTTCGACCTGTTATATCTCTAGGAGCATCACCCTTCAAACCAAAACACGGTAGTTAGTAGGTATTAACAGTTTAGTACTTGGCGGCAGAATAACTAGAAACCGTGTGGTACTTCCCCAGGCGGACTCCGCAAAAAACCCTACAACTACAACATATATTTGGTATAAAGCGATTAGGTCTAAAAACGTTCAACTAAGTACATGTTTTGGTATATTGAAACGTGCATAATTTTGATGATAGAATACGCGGTTTCATCATCACTCTAATTTCCAATCGTGTTCTCCAATGTAGTCCCATGATCGTTTTATTACAAAACTCATGGTCATGACTCATATCCTTAACAGATCATTCTTCCTATAAATGTATGGCGAAACATGTACCTAAACTAGAATAAATTAGTAGGTTACGTAAACGCTCTCAACTTAACACATGGTGACTCAACGTACTATCCATCAGTATGATATTACTCTATCAGAACACGATATACACACGATACAGTATGTCATTGAACTTGTTCGATGTATTGGGCCTTTTCTGCAACATCATTTAGGCTTTAACGATAAGTGAGATTGTTTTAGTAAGTTGTGATAATGGCGATCAATTTTTGGGATGATGATGAAATTGCCGATAGAAGTTAAAACTAATAATTATATGAATTGTAAAATTAAACGGCACTAATGTTCTGTTCTTAGATAAAGAATATGTAAACTCTTTGGTTTTGTCACGTTGCTACGTCACCGACCGACACTAGCATGTTGGTGGCAAGATTGAACTTTACCAAAAAGTGCTCAACACGGCTAGAGAAATACTCATATCAAAATGATTACCATTATCTTTAATATAATGAGTGCCATTAAAGTCAGGTGTGTTGCCTACCATCAGACAATTCAATTAGATCAAGTATTGCTCGTCCTGTCACTCGATATTAAAAAATAACAGCAAAAGCACTTTCGTTCCAATCATTGTGATTTCACATCAACATGTAACAACATATTATACCTAACCAACACTGAAAATATAATTTGTATAATACTTATTTTGGCGACGATGATAGATATACGAGTATAACTAATATAATCTAAAATTACCCCTCACATATAAGATGGTGCCTCTTGCACAGTGATAAAATCGATAAAAGAGTAGGTAGTAAAATCACCAAACCATCCTTCGAAATAAATCTCAATATAACTCAAAGTACGAATACTACCGTTTACGATTATTATCAATCGTTAAATCAAAGTGATCATAAAGTAAACAGAGAACGGTCGAAAAATCATTATTTTCATAACTGTGAGATAAGATTGATAGATGATTGCTATAAATCAAAACGCTTGCCAGTTTTCAATCCAGCTGCCAAATTATACTACGCTGTTTGGAAATATATGGAAAGGTAGCACGAGTACAAGAATTTTCTTTGAGTTATAAGTAGAGCATAAAATGATTACCCATTTTTCGTCCGTTTTTTTCATCATTAACTGTAACAATCCATTATCCAGAACGAATCAATATTAGGCAGTTGTTACTGCACCTGTATTTGTTGCTGAACCGTAAAAGCCGTGGTGCTCTAGTAGGTAGCCCTTCAAATACTTTCTGATGCGGTAGCATAATCAGCCTACTGAATGTTCTCACTGCTGGGACACGAGGCCTTCTCTCGCAAGCAGAGAGTCAAAGCCATGGCCGTTCGCTACGGCCCAGTGCAGCTTGAGGGATAACGAAAGATTCGATCGAAGATTCTTCGAACATACCGACTTCCTCAAGTTGTTTTCATGCACAGTTAAATTCAACGGCAAAAGTTGTACATCTGCACTTTGTAAAACACTCAAGGGTTCAAGCGAGATTTGTACCTACGATCTCACGTTTGTGAATCACACATCCTAATAGACAGACAATATTAACTTCTACAGTGTTAGCAAACGACTATAACGCCCACAGGAGTCACAGTCTTATACATCGTTCTGAACATCTTTTTTTGTAAGGGATCTATTTTACAGTTGGCTGACCTACCAAATTTTGGTCTGGTACAGAAACTGCAGAAAACCTAAATTTTCTAAAACTTTCGAAATCGTAGAATACTTGAAAACATACTCGCAGTATACCTGAGAGCATTCCATAAAAAAACCTAAACTCACTTATTTGGTGTACCTACCTAACTAGAGTGTTAAATCATAAATCTAGTGTTAATTAAAAAATGTATTTCTTTATATTTAGGGTAGGCCTCACAGTTGTTAAAGAGATGGACATTTCATCTCAGAAATATCTCACATCATACCGAATTTGGCTGACATTTGAATAGATATTATTTATTAGAAGTCAGTATGGGATTTCTTGAGGTTACCGATACTCGGGAAAACCGTGTAACATAATAACAGCTGTTAATTTAATATCATCTAAGAAAGGAAATTATACGAGTACAACAAACACCTGTTTAAAGTATTGCCATTTTAGTCATCAGGACCATTAAGGACATTATCACAGCACGAACTGATATCATCATATCACTTTACATTGATAACGTACACGAATTAGATAACCATAGATGACTCCTGTGATATTCTTAGGTATATGACTTTAATCTTAGATACTGTATTGGCTATTACTCATTCCTATCTACATTTACACACACTTTAGTATTTCTAAAGGAACAATCTGATAGTTTACCGCCTGACTAACCCAACTAACCCAAGACCATTTTCATGGGTTTGATATTGTATTGTTTTTTCTTTCAATATCAAAAAACAATACAATATCAAACCCATGAAAATGGTCTTGGGTTCCTGAACAGTTTCTCAAAGCTTCCGACCCAAAAGCCAGCCAAAATTGAGAAAAGTCAGATTGTAACCTACATAAACATTTAGCGTTTGTGTGAACAAACAAAAAGTACAAAATTGCTCACTCAAAGGAAAAAAAACTCAAATAAAAAATATGTCGTTAAAATTAATTTAAACAAAGCACATTTTAAATTATACAACTGTCAATATGAAGGACGGCTTACCTTGTTATGAAATCTAGTTTTCTTTTTAGACGCCACATTGACACCGAGTCTTGTTTAAATTAAAATTTGCATTTGCTTATTACAACTAATTGTGCATAGAGAGGCCATTTGGCAAAATGTCAGAGTTCCTCGCATTCCCAGTCTTCGGCATCATTTCCGTCATATATACAAGCTATAAGACTAGCGGTTATATTTTCAACGGATAGGACACATTAAAAAAAAACCGAATTGAAAGAGCTTCTTGCTAGGTAAAATATGATCCTTTTCAGAAACATTTAAGATGAAAATTAAAAAAAAATAACGACCATAACATGTCATAGAATTGAAATGAGCGCAATAATTACAAAACAATAAATCTTAAAAAAATATCCGTTAATATTTTCGCATTTCGTAAATTGAAGTGAAGTCACAGAATTCGTCAGTTTTATTTTTATTGCGACAATATAAATTAATTTCACAATTTTCGACGATTAGTAAATTTAACTGTCAATATAATACTTTAATCCTTTTTTTAAGCACAAGCTAATATTGTGTTCAGGATCAATGTTTTCAGAAAATTTTATGACCCTTCTGATCTCTGCAGTAAAGAGTGTTAAGTACATTGTCCCAAACTAAGCAGAGCTTTCGCAATCAGAATCAGTTATCAGATAAGACTGAAGTTAGCGTCTTAATTTGTTCTGTAGTGCTTGTGAGTGCACTAATATTTTAAAATATTCGTGAGAACGATAAAAAAATCTGCATTTCATAACTAGTTGCTTCGAATGACATAAACTGTATTACTAAATCGTGTGCTATTTCTGAACGATACTAGCAGAAAATAGTACATTTTAAACCTAATCATACTCTCAAGGCGAGAGAACGGCTTGAGGTACCGGGTCAATTCAAGGTTTTGCGAAATGTCTTATTTCTGTTCAACGTATTCAGATGAGTCATCATTAAACGCTATTATTTAATCGCGTTATCGTTATGTTGTCATATATTCATCAGTAGGATGCTGTAACGAGTCGAATCGTTAAGATTTATAGGTAGATCATTTCCAAATCCCAAAGTCACAATTATAGTCAAAAACTAAACACAAGATTCGATTTAAATACGAATTTTTTCTTCAAAATACAGTTAAATAATCTGAGAAATTACCGGCTAGTTTGTTTCTTTGAAATTTGTTATCCAGGTCTTTTCAATGTTGGATTTAATAAATATCTTATAAATCTACTTACTTTGTCTTCGACTACATCGTCATTTGTCGTCGTATATTTAACAGGCGAGTTGAAGTCGAAATTAAGTCTTGTTTGTGTAAAATATCTGGAATTCTCCCGCTTTATTTGTAATATATGATCATAGTACAAATATACTTACGTTTATTTTTTATTATGTGAGACGAACTTCTTAGCATTCCATGGATTCACCGTGCGGGTGCCGGGTCCATCGTGTGGCAGAGAGAGAAATCTCGAATAGACCCCAAGACTTTTGACTCGGGCGTAGGTTTAAAAGGGGCCCCTTTTGGTGACGTACGTCAACACTCACCTTTACTACTCGAATTTCTCTCCCTGCCCAGCCAAATCCGATATGATCCTACTAGTGCAGCTTTCGATACTCGTTCTAGTATAAACGACGAAATGCAAAAATATTCAAAAAATATTATAAAAATGTTCAATGACGAAAGATAAATTCCGTAAATGATATATTTCTGCTTCATAGAACTGTTGTTCAAAATATACCCCCTCTGAGTTGTATACTGAAGTATAATCAACCGTCTCTAAACGAAACTCTAAATAAAATGATACTGATACAGAATGTGAGGGTAGTTGAGAAATGTCAACTTCGAAAAAAGTGTCTCGTCTCGTAATTCATTTGTCAGTGGCGTTCTAAGCTTGGTCGTGATTGCTTTAAAATAATCTCACATCAATTTGAATAAATTACCATCAAACAAAGTTTTAAATTAAGTGACTTGTATAATAATGTGTGTATTATATTTGACCGGAGTTTAAACATTGACTAGCATAACGTAATTTAGTAGATTAAAAAAAACGGACGGTGCGAAAATGTCCAACCTAAGACTGCCTCTTTTAGCAATTTTAAAACGATCTCTTAAGAAAATATTGAAAAACATGTAAGTAATTTATTCTAAATTGTTTAAATATCTTTGCCAAGTACAGTAGAACGTATTTGTACAAAACCAACCATTTAGGTTTATAAATATTGAAACTACTACACTTTAACCTATTGCTTACACAACTTAATTAAATTAATATTATGAATCTGAACTTTGGTGTTAATGACATTTGTAAATTTTTGCGTTACCTACTCCTTTAAGATAACAGATATTACGTAAAGACTGGCATCAGTTATGTCTACGATTGAAATCAGATTGACATCAGATTAATCGTATAGTGTAATGACTGATGGAGTAACGAATCAGATTGAAAGATTTTTCAATGATTACCTTCGTTGATTTTTTGTCAATCTATACCGCAATGAAGTTACGTTCCTACTTATTGCTTGAACTCCGCTTTCATCTAAAATTCTTCTTTATTTAGAGTTACATCAACAATGCAAAAACATTTGATGAGGACATGATTGATCTGGCCATAAAAGTTTTCACTTTCACCTTGTTATTGACGGTTTCCCAATGTAAACATAAAATAGGATGTTTCAAATTGTTTTAAGCTATCATTTTGATTGAATATTCAATTATTTTCAGTAATGACTAGCAGCGCCCCGCGCTATCGCCCGTGTATTTCTCGATCCCGTTATTTTTTCAGGGTAAAAATAGCCTATCTGTTATTTCGGACCAATATCTACTTACCATAATATACCAAAATCTCATCCAAATTACTTCAGTAGTTTTCGCGTGGAAGAATTATAAACATAAGTGATATATTATCACAATGTTTCGCGTTTATGATATAAGTAAGACATTGACCGTGAAAGGAACGTCACAGAAAATTCGATAACTGAGCTAAGCGGTGAACATGGTGCATGAAACTACATTGAAATATCAGGGATTCATTCCCTCCATCATGTAGCGACAGTGTAATATTTAACATTTTTTGAAAATGCAAGTTATTGGAAAGATAAACCCCGAAATGGATTGGATAGACAGAAAGACAAGCAGATCGCCATATCTAAAACATATTCACCTGCTGAAGGCTTACGCGGGCCTCTAAAATATTCGATAACTTATAAAGCGACAATTAAAATAAACAGAAATGAAACAAATGAGATTAACACAAATTTTGTTATATGACGGCTAGTTTCGGGAGGCTGGTCCAGTTTTTTGAACATGGCCCTAAAAACTCGAGACACATTTTGAGATATCCTCTCAAAAAATGTAAATGTAACTTGAAAATTAAGACAGATGTTCTAAACAAACTAGGTAGGTATACCAAATACGCGATAAAAGTCAATGTCGCAATAGAATGGAGCGACTCGGCAAATAGGGGGTGTCAATGGAAGCCCTATATGGTCCGGTCATATTGGCCGCTTAGTACTAAACAAACCAGTAAAAACTGACTTAAACTGGCTCAGACCGCTCAAATTAGTTTTAATATCCCACGTCCTCTAATAAGTGACTGTTTCCGCAATGGGATCCATCACTAAACAAAACTGTTATGCTGTACTAATTAGCAATGTTGGGTTGTACAGGAACGTTACTACAGTTAATGAACCTAGGCTAATAGTAATATCGACAACAAAACAAAACACATAAGTATTCGACTAAAACGTCGTGTTTCAAATACTCTCAAAAGGACAATGCCCACGTCCCATACATTGAAAACCCTGTCAAACTTTTTTTGATACTGAAAGTGCATAGAGATGAATAGTGTCTAATTAGGATTGTTCATGCTTCTTAAAACGTCTGCTGTTGGTGTTTTTTATTTTCCAAATACCAAAAATGAGTTACAGTTAAACCAAAAGTAAGGTTATGTTTACTGTCAAAATACATTAGAATTATGTTTTCTTTCGGATTAGAAGAGAAAAGAAAAGAAAGAACTATGGTATTATCTTTCAAAACATATTTCTTATCAGAATAAATAGGAATAATAGTACTGCTCAATACCAACTGATTACCATACGTATGAACACTTCATTTGCATATAAATATTGTCACAGAAGGGAATATCTTAATTGTGATATAAATATCTCATTATTTTGATATTCGAGTTGGAGGTTTCCATCAGACAACACAAGCATATATGGTTTTATGTAATTATTACCACAATTATGTACCTAAGTAATAAGGAGCACTGAATCACATAATTCCCAGTTTTGTTAAAACTAATATAAATTCCGTCACAAAAACTGAATGAGTTGTCGTTGACGTCCGATTAGGAATTAATAATATTCTTCTAATTCCTAATATTTCTCTACGCACCGCAAAGAAGCTCAAAAAATCTTCCTGGAGCAATCTCTTTTGAACAATCGGAATAATTTTACTGTGTCTGAAATCCGACATTGAAACATTGGTAATCGGAGTTTGTTGTGGTGAATAATGCATAAATATTACACCGCTTAGAAAACACGAAGAAAACTATAATATAGGACGAAAACAATTCATTTTGCTTGTTTACTTTTTGATTTGACAACTTGTCAATTTGACATTAATCTTTGACCACAAAGATTGTTTTACCTCTTTGTTTGACCAATTTGGTTTGGTGAAAACGTTTCGTTTCACAATTGCATGCCAACTTCTTTCTCGTTTACATTGCTATAAAATGCAATGATAATTTCTTTGTCGCCGTAATTACATATATCGTTATTTAAATATGTAAAAGTAGTAAGTGAACGACATTGTGAAAGAAATTGACATACATAACATCTACATTCAATCTCAATCTAACGCGGATCAATAAAACGAAACGCAAGTACCGATTCGTTATTGCAATATTTTCCAAGTCAGCTTTGTTGGAAAATGGTAGGTTTAATTTAAAGAAATGCAAATAATTTTATTTTGTAATGTTAGAAAGTTATATAGCTTCGCACACGAGTACAACAAAAAAATCACCGATTTTTTAATATATAACTCATATGTCTACACGACAAATATTTTGGCGAGTCAAAAATGGACATTGTCCTTTACGATAGACAATACATTGGCCTTTTTTTTTAATTTCGTCAAAATCAATGTAAAAATGTGAAAGTTTATTACAACACCATATTTTATAAAATGTTGATAGCAAATTAGTGTTTCAGTTTCCGTCAAATATAAAATATGTGCGTTTTGAAGGAAAATTCAATTGGTTTAAATACACTTAAAAAGTAATGTCCTAATATTTTGAATTTTCTTTGGTTTTATTTTACTCTATGAGGTACGGATCATCGCGGATATATACATACACACATAGGTAAAGGAAGACTTAATTTCACGATGTCTTTGAACACGAACTCAGTAGGAAACATTCGTGACACAATTCTAAAGTTAGACAGGCCGTAGGGCCCCTTGAGGCCAACTGCTACAGGTTCCTTTAAAAACAAAAAAGTAAAACAATCGGTTCTAAGATCACCAAGATCCAAAATTTAATAAAAATAAGTTTGTCATCTCCCTTTCCAATGTTACTTTTTCTGTGTCATGCAGTTTGAAACAATTTACAATCATATTGTTTCGCACATGAAGTCCATAATTAATTATTACCAAGCTTTTGGTAATTGACTAGAAGGTCATTATGGACGTTGAAATTAATAATATAAATGAGTAGATATGAGAGACGTATAGGTATTTCTTGAATGCCATAGCGACAAGTTTGCTCCGAGAGGAATGTTGAATTTTAAAATCAGTTAAATTATTATCAGCAAAACCAGACCGGCTACGTTTGTTAATGTGCATAGAAATGGTGGCATTACTTTTTTTTTTAATTTTAGTTGAGCTGTTTAACGTCAAGGCATAACGTAGATATTATGCAAATACACAGTTTGCATTCATAATAACGATTATTATTAGTGGTTTATTATTTTGACGAGTACAAAACTCAAGGTCCGTAACAACTAGCAACTGGATGTCTGCCAATTTCTCTGTCTGGACATTTAGCTTTTACAATAATTTTGTTTATTTTTACTGAACATTCGCTTTCATAACCGAAAACATACTGACTGGGTTTCAAACACTGAGGTTCAAAAGATTGACATGGGTATTTAAACTCTGTGCTACATTTAACGAAACCACAGATTAGATTCATCAATTTTGATGATAGTTATATAGGTATATTTCGTAATAATATTTCTTTTTACTGTCCTAAGTGTGATGTATCCATAACTATTTATTGTATAATGTATAACAATACTAACATATTAAAATGAAGTGCATTCTTCGAAACTGGCTAGTTCCATAGACCCTGTTGGGAGCCACAAGAATAGAAGAGATTAAATCGGGTCAATGACAACTTCAGATAAAAAATAAGTTGTAGTTGAACCTTTTTCAAATATGAATTATTTGAATAAAAAGCTTGTTTAGTAAGAAATTGTTCAGCAATCGTTCAAACTTTTATACATAAATAATTGATCATTTATACCTCAGCCTATGTAGGTAGGTACCTATATTCCTTGTCGTCGGATAAAACGATAAAGTATTTGACAATTTTTTTTTCTCCTCGCTCTTGCTAGCTCGTCCATTGACTAGAATGAGATGGCACGATTAAAATTGTTATTGGCAGTTTTATTAGCAGTAGGTTTGGTCTTTGCCATTTCAATCAAATTAAATCAGTCGGTAAAACCGCTACAAATTATAAAAATCGAAATCCGTCGATTTATCTTCTTCCATAAAAATATATAACATAAGAAACGAAATAAATAATAACTTTGGATAATATGCGTGGTTAAAAACTATTTACGAAAAATATAGTTAATCCCCGTCAATTCGTGGTGAAACTTTTCAAAGAAAGCCATTTTCAAAAGAAAAAATCTATTCCAAACTATGTATCAGACGGTAATGCGTTTTTTAGTCACCGCCAATATTTTAATTTAAAAAATCCCATAAAATTCGTACATTTCACCTGAGTAGATTGTACTTGTGGTGAGGCGATATGTACAGCAAGGCACATATTGGTGGGATGCAAGGTGCTCCTTAATAGGGGTCATTACTCACAGCGCCATGACAGAGTACTTGAAATCATACGTGAAGCCGTAAGCCTTTCGGTAGCTAGAGCCCAAAAGGGATTGACGATAAACAAAAGACAAATTAACTTTGTAAAAGAGGGCTCAACTTCAAACTCCAAGAACAAGCCTTACTCAATCCTGGGTTCAGCACCTGATTGGACTATTTTAATGGACACGTATGAAAAGCACTACAAAATCCCAGAGGATGTGGGTGTTTCGTCATCCAGACCGGACATTTTCCTTTTTTCTAGGGCAACGAAACGCATAGTCCTGGTAGAACTTACCGTACCGTGGGAAACTAATATACCTAAAGACCACGTGATGAAACAAAATAAATATTACGACCTACAAAATGAATTAACAAAAAATGGCTATGTAGTTAATTTATACGCTGTAGAAGTAGGAGCGAGAGGTATACCAGCAAAATCTCTCTATAACCTGCTTAAAGACCTTGGATTGTCCAGAAGTGCAGTAAGTTCTATACTAGAACGAGTATCTAAAGCTGCACTAGTAGGATCATATCGGATTTGGCTGGGCAGGGAGAGAAATACGAGTAGTGAAGGTGAGTGTTGACGTACGTCAATATAAGGGGCCCCTTTTAAACCTACAGCCCGAGTCACAAGTCTTGGGGTCTATTCGAGATTTCTCTCTCTGCCACACGATGGACCCGGCACCCGCACGGTGAATCCATGGAATGCTAAGAAGTTCGTCTCTCTTTTATGACTTTGGAATTTAGTGTGATTCTGAGTAAAAGTAAAGATCAAACACATCAAAACAAAGATGTCAGTTTTTGCAAAGTATTGTTTTTTTTTAGTACCTACGGACTGGGCAATGTTTGAATGATCAATTTAAATTATATCTCTGGGTCTGGGTGTTAGCGTTTTTAGTTGTTTTTTGGCGTCTCCGACACATTAGTGTTATTCTTGCGAGTTATTAGTGTTTTTTTTTAATTTAATTTAACTTGCATTGCAATTTGGTTACATGGTTACACAAAACTGTTATATCATCAAAATTAGAGTTATACCCATTGTTTCACAAGTATTTTGCGCAATAACAATGACGAAGAAAAATGGCACCTAAATATTTTGGCAAACTCAAGTGTCACGATTTGAGACCACCCACTGACACTGTTCAAAGAAAATGCTTCGTTGATCTAAATCTAAATAAATATCTACATAAATACTGTTTTAGACAGACCATCGTCCTAAATGTCAAAATAACAAAAGCCGACAATAATTGCCGAGTAATAAATGCTAGTTTGAGTAAAAATCTTCGAGAAAAACATATATTTAAGCTGTCTCGATTATTCTATGTTTATCCGTGAACATCGTGCATGAAACTGCATTGAAATAACGGAACTCGCTCCACGGTAAATATCCCGTAATCTAAACTAATATTATAAAGCTGTAGAGTTTATTTGTTTGAACGCACTAATCTCAAGAACTACTGACCCTTCACAGTCCAGTTCATAGAATAACCGTGACAGCTTAAATTTTTTTTCTCGAAGATTTTTACTCTAAATAGCATTTATGATCTCATTACTTGTTATTAAAAATAAATAATAGAAAATTTTAACCATTTTTACCGCAAACTTTTACATAATTTACAACAAACTAAATTTAGCTTCTGAGCAAAAGACGGAGGTCTAGTTTTCAGAGATCCATAAAAAATTAACCTTAGGTAAATAATTACTTCAAACATTACATTTTCAAAATGTCTTTATTTACGAGTAATATTAATTATTTTATTATTACTCGTATTATTATATCGTTATAATTATTAATATTATATTAAAAGTATCCATTCATAAGTATGAATACATTTTTTTTTATTGAAAGAAATTCCAACTTGTACTGTAACCTGTAACGTCATCACCCACTTTTAACCCGTTTCTGTTAGACGAGGTCAACCATTGTGGATAGCAACGGACCATAGTACAGTCCTACCGACAAGCTATGGCGTTCCCACGTTTTATATTGGGTGCTACTGCATACATAAAGCTAACTGGTCAGTCACTTTCATCATTGTTACTATGCTGGAGGCGTGTGTTTTCACAAACTTTCTGTAGATAACTTCACATCCCTAGAGTTGTATGTTGTATGGCAGTGATAGGATTATTTGCAGACTACCTAGGGAAATTCTTACCACACCGTAGCCAGTTCCACCAAGTAGTAATGCGAAAACATCACTGTATTCCGGTTTGAAAAGCAATGTTTCCAGATAAATTACTGGGCATAGGGATAAAACATCTTATATCCCTGGGTCACGAGCGCATTGCAGTGCTAGGTAATGACATAGACTCTTTATGTTACAATAGTTGCGTGTCACTGTGCTGTTGTGGGCAGGCACGTAGTTTACCATCAGGCATATGTCCTGCTCGTCTCATCACTCTATACTGTAAAAAAAAGTATTATTGATTACTTTTTTCTTATTTGTGGTCCGAAGAGCTTTTTTCAAATACAAATTCAAACTAATCAACTGTGCTGACTTTAACCTTTTCAACTTGCTAACACAGATTACAGTATGACTACAATTGAGTACTTATTACTTAATCGTTATCTAATCTCCATTTACAACACATTAGTGTTACCACATTTTGCATAATAGCTGTTTAGTTATCGTTGTCATGAAATTCGAATTCATAGATGATTTACATAGTTCTGATTTTACGCGTGCAACATACTAGGTAGTTGTTAAGTTCGAAGAACAAAAAGTTATCTATCAAAACATATTAAGAAGTCATTGTCAAAGACATTCTTGAATGGTTATAGTAACGTCATAGAGAGTATCTCTCTACTTAGTCTGTGGTTCATTGAAGCAAACAAAAACAACTAAACTAAGCTGCATTTCTGTAACGAATTAAATAGCTTTTAAGTTCTTGAAGTAAATGTAAGTAGCTACCTAATGTGTAACTTAATATTAAACAACAGTCTGCACACTCCTCCCGGAAATGTATTTTAGACCTCCGCGTTCTTATTGTTCCAACAATGTGGCTCCCTACGCAGTGATTTAAATAACGCTTTATTGTGTAGTATCACAAACTAGTATTGTGTTCTTCAAGTAGGTACCAACTAGAGTATAACGTAAAAAGATCAATTACAATGCAAACATAGTCTTAAAATATTCAGTCGTGTTACACATACAATGGGTGTTTGATCGTCTGGATCAGACGGCGATATTTGTTATGTATGAATGTGGCTTGTTGGGACCGACATCCGTTGACGTCCATCTGTTTTCAGTTAAGCCACGAACACCGTATAACAAAGCCGTCGCTGGAGATGATTTGAATTTGAAAGGAGCACCTGGAGATACAATGTGATAATTAGTGCTGCAACTGTGCTGTGTTTAAAATGTAAATGATACGTGTTTCCTTCCCGCGATTCGTGACCACCGAATGCTAATTAGAGTGGCACGTTGTAGGGCTTTTGCAGACCGGGGTCAGGTCCCCATAACATAGCAATGAGGTAACGGGAGAGGTGCGTGCTCGGTCGCACTCACCACCCACCGCTGCGCGAGGCTTGTTGGCGGCCGCGCTGTCCGCGCCGAACCGCCAGTCAAATAGTCACCGTCGGGTCGGCTGTATGTATACAGAACTCGTTGCCAATTTGCCAGTCTGCGCCAAAACGCGCGTCAGTGCGGCTCGGAGCCGCCGCGGCTTCGCTGCCAAACAGACTACCCCCCAAAAAGCGGCTGTGAAGTGTCCGTGCCTGCGTTTCGATGCTCTTCGCTCCGATCGCCGTCGAGGCGATGAAGTGTAAAGAGGAAAACTGCGAGGTCGGCGTGGTCCTGGAGCACAACTCCCTAATCGTGTTGTCAGTCAACAAGACCATCGTCTGCCTCTGCGGAAGGGATCGGAACAACCCTTTTGAACGCGGGTAATTCACCAATCTCCTGATAGCACGCTAACTGATTAGGCCACTTATCACCGTACTAACCCGCCAATTGAATGACTGGCCACAGCCCAATTACGGATGGTTATGTCAATGTTGGAACGGCTTACATTTCACACATGAACAGTCTCGAATTTGTTCACTTAATCGAAAAACCCGTTTGCTATTCCAATATGTTTCCAAGGTTGTCTTCTATATGATCAAGGCGAATTCCTTGCAGTTGGCCAAACTCCAGTCTCAGCATTTATCTGCTTTATGAAGCTTTAGGTATAAGTCTTCAGTCTTAGTTTATAAATGAAAAGGTACGAGAATAGACTTTTAATTTTGTACAGTGCTGAAGTTTCCGTGTTCAGTGATTGGTTGTTTTATCCACCGTACCGTTCTATTTAAAAC
Source organism: Ectropis crepuscularia (assembly GCA_963693475.1). NCBI lineage: Eukaryota > Metazoa > Arthropoda > Insecta > Lepidoptera > Geometridae > Ectropis > Ectropis crepuscularia. The sequence continues at coordinate 14,092,913 of OY856346.1, forward strand.
TAACTATTGTATGGTATGAGTCAGACTACTGCGGCGATGGACAAAAAACCGATATTGGTGAATATAGATACACCGTATACCTAACCGCAGCAGGAACTGTGAATCGAAAGAATCGACAAGGTCGTGGCCGGTCGTACAATGCCTTCGAAATGAATAAAATTGATAATTTATCGTTAATGAATGTTAACTAAGCAATTAATCCACACATTATCAAAAACGTATCCTTATTAGGATTCCTCTTCGCATTAAATTAGTATATTATGTACCTACAGTGATCTACGACACCAAATTATTTTTTTTTTATCTGTGCACGATTTTCTTAGGTTTCGCCGAAACACAGATGAAGTAGTATACATAACTAGCATTTTATGCAATATGATACTTATTGCCCATTTTTAAACATACGATGACTTTCTCAGTTTCATAATCAATTGAAACGTCTATACGTTTTCAACCATACTTAAAATATAGATCATAATATTACACCTACCTTACCACATAATAATGATGCAATAGGGTTCTTAATCAATTCCTGTACTATACCATTTAAGTAATATTAAAACTATACTCCACAATTCACTTACTACGGATAATTGTTCTCAAAATGAATATCACTGCAATGATTGTACAATGTATATTCTAAAAACAACTGATAAAATCACAATGTTTCTTGCTGTATGCGGAAGACACGACATCTAAGTACAGGAAATTTGCTGTAAAACTAATTACCATACAAGTTGATACAAAAAAGGTTGTAGAGAATCGAGGCTGTAATGATAACCTTCTGTATGAGAAGTATCAAAACTCGTTAACCTAGACACATAGATAAAGCAAGAGTACTTTCTACGTAGTCGACCAAGGACTTTCTTCCTGCATCTCTGTCAAGTTTGAGGCAATGGCTTGGTGTATCTATCAACATAGGTTTCCTTTTCTACATTTAAATGGGGATGCTTACTGTATTTTGCACCAATGGCATCACCGGACTACAAACAATGACAAAGATGACGACACAAAACAGAAGTAAAGAATTCAGATGAAATCACAATATTATGAGACCAAGGTTGAAAGAACAAATAAAAGTTTTAACTTTTATTTGTAACTGACCCTGAATATTTGACTTAATATTCAAGTTCAACGTACAAAAGATTTTGCTTTTAAAGTTCAAGAATAACACGAGTTTTCGAAAATAAACTAGGTATTTATAAAACAAAAAGTACGAAGGCAATAAACTCACATTTGTCATTAAAATGGTTTTGTCTTTCGGTAACCTTCTTATTAAAGGAAATGAAAAAGGTCAATAGTATCTACTATCATCTGTCCAGTACGTCTTGAATTTCATTAAACTGATGACGTTTAAATTCGACTAGTTCGTTCATTAAGTTGCCCCATAGATCACATTAAAATGCACCTATATTATTGACTCCCATCAAAGTCTGACGTCAATAGTCGACCTTCTAATAACCGTTTTATCAATACATCGAACGATTTTTATTGTTTCAGTATGTTTTTCGAAGAAATCTTTTTATTTATAATGTAGAGGGAAAGGACGAGCAAGAAATACACCTAATGGTGAGCAACACGCCTGTCTATAATAGAACAGTGTCACATATAAAGGCCGATTTAAACTGAACGAACATAGAGCTAGAGCAAGAGCATTCTTTCTCGATCTTTTAGTGTAAACAAAAGATCGTTCTTAGCGTTTTCCATATTATATATTCCATAGAATCTTTGCGAACGCAAACAAAATAACGAAAGAATGCACTACGTTTGTTTACACCAAATGAATTGGATACAGTGGGGATAGAATGAGCATTCGCTCGTCTGATGTAAATCGGCCTTAACAGTCAAATATAAGACGATTTAAATAAATAAATATAAATAAATAAATATTGGTGGACAATTCACACAACACCATCTGACCCCAAACTAAGCAAAGCTTGTATGATGGCGGCCAGAGAGCTGATATAATACTTATATAGTTTTAAATACATACTTATTATACATAGAAACACCCAGACACAGTGCAAACATTTGAATTCATCACACAAACATTTGCACTGGGTGGGAATCGAACCCACGACCCTCGGCTTCGCAGGCAGAGCTACTACCAACTAAGCCACGAGGGCAGTCAAAATTTATCTCTTTGCCATGTAATTTGTATGGAAACATTGCCCTTCCAATCGAAACACAGTAGTATTTTACTACTACTATACTTATTACTTATACTTTTTTGAACACGCCTAGCAATGTTGAAGTCCCGACTAAATCGTCTGGATTTTTTTTAAATCTTTAAAATAAAACACGTACAATACAACACATAAAAATTGTATATTGCCTAAAATAAATAAAAAATAAGATAAATGTGCACACTACTGCTTGGTAGTAAGACTAGCACATGTGTGGTACTTTACCAGGTGGTTTCAGCAAAGAGTCCTATCACTACAGCAATCTCTTTATATGTCTCTTGAAAGTTAAACTAACGATTTGTTTTTTTAAACTTGAATCTCAAAACATTCCAACTGGATAATCCGGTTGAATCACGTTTTTTATCCAAAGTTCTACTGATAACCTACAATACAATTATTACTTGCAACTTTTATTAGTATTGCCAGTATATCGTACTTATTTTACTCACAAAAAAAACTAGTTACATTATTTGAGTTTCCAGTTATTGTGTTTTGTGCATGAAAGTTGTAAAATTCTGCAGGCAGTATATTTTTACATAGTACAAGTGACAACGATGTAATATTTATTTATCCTCACACGTTCTTTATCTTACTTTTCCTATTGTTGTATAATAGTTGTCAAGAAGAAGTCGCTGTTTAGCGATATGGCCGCCAATTATGGCACTATGTATAGATCTATGTATTTTTGTAATAACTGTAACTTTTTGTGTGTGCATAATAAAAAAAATCGGCTATAATCTATATATGTTTTTTTTAAATAATATTGCTTAATACTCTTTTTTGATCTGGTAGAGTTCGACCATGAATTATTTTAATTATGCGTTCTAACTAAAACACGCATAGGTAGAAATAATACTTCTAACTTTTTTTTTAAATCTTCAAATACCTAATCATTCAAATAATCATACTATCTAACTTAATTTTAAAATGTAATTCTATGTAATCAGTAGACACACCATCACGAACATGCGTGTCATTTCATTGCCAAACATAACAATAAAATTGCTTCATCCCAAATATCTAATCGGCACAAATATATGTCTGGAGTCACACCACGTATGACATGGACAATAATGTCGATAGCCTTTAATTGACGTAAATAAAGGTCAAAATTATTTGGTTACTAAGGTACCATACAATTTAATTATCTTAATTATATTCTTCACTTCATAACATCGTGTGGCATGACGTATTATGATTATGTGATTTCATTAATCAAAAGTGTTGTAATTATTTATAACCTTTCACTTTTTAATTAATTACTCAGCCTAATATCTTGATAGTTTTTTTATACAATTTAGAGTGACAGCACGACATATACACTGGTAAGGTGGTAAGCAACAGGACTGCATAATGAAAGTATCACGCAGCTGTTTAAAGATCAGTAGTCCAAAATATCTCACTAAGCATTGCACTACGCTCGTCACCCTGTAACTTTTTTGTAAACATTGCCTTCCAAACTAGGATACAGTCATGTATGCACATGTCTACTTAACGGTAGAATAACTGATAAACTTCCTCGGGCAAACTCTATAAATAATGACTTACAAAGCTACTATAGAGTTTACTTATTTATTTTCTTTTATATACGGTCGCTGTGTGATCACGTTAACCCTGTTTAACATTTAGTAAGTAGGTACCTGGATGGCCCAGCTTTGCCGACGTTCAAACTCGTATAATGTGTTTTCCAAAAATGAAACCTGTTAGATCGATTTATCGTCCCCGAAACCCCCTCCATATGCAAATTTAATGAAAATCTAGAGCCGTTTCGGAGATTCAGCCTTTATGAATGGTTACAATAATTTCTCGTTTAAAGGTATTAGGTATATATCTATTTAAATATGTCCTCCCCACTCTTCTCTCTGTTTTTGCCGAAACGAAGATAATAATATAACGTCCTCGCATCTCTTGAGTAGCCAGGTTACTAATTAATTTATTGAATAATATTAATATCTAGAGTAAAATTTTATACTAAACAAAGAACAACGCTGTTGCCTTAAGATAATTCTACTAAGATTTCAATAAGAAGCGGTTGTGTGGCCCTCGATAATTCTCATAATTCTCTTCCATGCATGTTGGGTCTCACGAAACAAGATACAACATGGCTCTTTGTAATGGTCAAGATAAGAAGTGACAGTCGTGACTTAACTGATACTGATAACATTGAAACTGATTGATGGAATACAAAAATTATCAATATATACAAATCGACAACGAATCAAATAACTGTTTTACAAATTGATTTTAACATTCTCAAGTTTTATTGTTTACTTTTATACCTATATCTTTGGTTGTAACGTAGTATATCAATAATATATTGTCATTTGTTTGAACCGAATGAACGTGTCATATACCTACTTGAGTATTGTTTAGAGAACAAAGCAATGAAATAATACAATGATTTGGAAAGAAATAAACTTAGTTGTATGGAACTAGAAATAAATGCTTGTTCTTATAATGAATGACGTATCCTCTAGACAGATTTCAAGGGTAACGACTTATAATAGCTTACTACCTGTGTTTTTTCATCTCACGAAGTATTATTATTCGAGTCAAAGTCCCGAGTTTACTTATGTTAGTCTCTGCTAAGGGCATTGCACCTTCCCGCTCTCCCTTGCCCTGCAGCCCTACTTTACCTTTCGTAGCTGAAAACTTACAATATGGACCTCCCTTGCCGTCATTGGTAAATTTATGTTTAACGGAAAGAGATGCAAGAATAACTTTTGTTGCGTCTCCTACATCCGCAGGCTCAGCTGTGCGTATAATATGCCATGGATGGATATTGTATATCGTGGACTTTGAACTCAACTAATGGTGAAATGTCGTACTATCTCTATTCCATACTATGTCTCTCATCGATATGATAGTATTTTATTAAATTTTATCTGAAGCCAACAAAAATGTCCTGTGTATTTCATGTGTTTTTGCAATTATTATTTTAAGTCATTCTTTCGTAGCTGTTTGAACCAAAGGTTTGATTTCGAATTAGGTAATTATATCACGATATATTATAATTTCTTGCAAAATAACATTCTAAATGAAATCAAGTGATAATGTAAATATTTCTTTAATTATGTAATTTTGACGGCATTAACTTTGGAATTCTCACAACAGCTACGGAAGAATAAAATTAAGTCGAACAGGTTCACACGCAAGAATAATTGTTGAAACAAAATAATGTTAATTCGTGCACAGAATTCACGCTCACAGCCTTCGTCAAAACTTGAAGAGGTTTTACCATTAATTTAAAAAGTGGATTAATGTTTGGTTATGCGGGCCAAACCAACGGTCGGGCCTTCGGGTGCGTCATAATTACCACTAGGCTCGATAGCGTCGCATCAGGCGCCGCCATTCGTAGTTTTTCGCGGAAAACGGTCGTATCGTCAACCGTCTCCCCACCTCTCCCCCGCGCTGCCTCACCCGCCCAGCCACAGCGTCATACGCGCTTCTATAAAAGCGATGTGCGCCCCTCCACTTCAACTCAGACGCATGGAGTACTCCGTAGAGGTCGTTTGGCACGAGCGAGCGCTTTGCTAGGCACCTGCCGGCCACCACTTCTCGATAATATTCTAGTCACCCACCCGCGCAGCTGGAGCTCGCGTAACGCGGTCTACCGCGCGTTCCTACGAACAAGTGATATGTGCAATAAGCTCTAAACAAATAATTGTGATAATTTATTTAAAATTAGTTTAATAGTTAATTAGACCGCGATACGGCTGTGAGTGTAAAACTGTGAAGTTGAAATATGTTGTGACTGCCCGACTGGAACTATTTACCTGTGATCGAACCCAGTGTGAACGATTATTCTTGCGTCAACGGACCATTTGGAACCATGGTTGGAAACAACGGTACTATGATGGCGATTCGCATCGTCCACAGCAAGCTGCGCAAGCGGGAGGAGCACTCCGCTTCGGTGCACCCGGCTGAAGTTCTGCAGGCTGCGTCTGCACCTCAGCCGGAGCCCCTCGCTTTCCGCCAGCAGCCGCTGTGGCAGTTCCCGCCGCCGCTGCCCCCGCCTTATGTCTATCCTCACGATCAGGTCAGTACCATCACAACAAACGTCAATTTAGATGATAAATATTACAACAATAATGTAGTATCCAGATATGACAGATTAGTACTTCAGTTACTATTTCAAGACGCGCAACCAGTTCCAGCCGTTATACTTGACCCCAATCCACGAATAAGTACATTATTCTGTTGCATTCGAGCTCGCGCAAATGTAATAAACTTGGGTGGCGCCAACAAAAAATAATGAAAGTTGATTGTGAAAGAAACGTAGCATAATGCGAAAGAAATCGTGACTGGTGCGACCCTCCCCGCCAGGCGCCAAGCGAGAGAGAGTTGGTTCAACACGTAGCATAGCAGCGATATCTAAGTGCAAAATAAATTTAAATGTCGGGACACGTTCACTAAATAGAAAGCTACACAAGGCGAGCATGTTGTAACATCGACCTTCTTTCCTGAGGTTGTCTGACTAACAAAAGAGGCTAATGCAAACGTTTGCCTCCATATTTCCATCTCTCATAGCTGTGACCTCAATATCATGCTCTGTTAACCGCTCCCCGAGGCTTATTGTGTATTGCAAATTCATTGACTATCGAATACTACATACACAATGTCTGTGATCACATATCGAGACGGCACACCAGGAAGCAGATAATGCTAATGTGTCTTTGAATAGCATATTCAAGGCTTGCTACGCTCTGGTATGGCCTCACCGTTTACTTTGCAAAGCTACGAGTATTTTGCTAGCTTCCTACACGTCCTACTAATTCTAATTCATTTGAGAGGCTAGTTTCTCGATCTACCTAAATGTTACACAGAGAACAAAAGCCAATAAACCTTCAGATAATTAATGGCATCTCATTGGAAAAATAAAAGACGACATTCACAAAAAGTTCTCGCCAACAGTACCAGTCGACCTTTTAAACGTTTGGGTAGCAACAGACAAACACACCGAGGAAATGGTGTTGTATAACGGCTGGAGAATTTCAGTGCAAGTATGCAGACAGTGAAAACGTCATTTAACGGAACCACAAAATGAGGCACTGGCCCATTGGTTCGACGACCCTTTATACCTCTTGGACATCAATACTTGCGTGTTTCTTTATCGTCTGTACTTACGGTTATTTTTTCTTTGGTTCCAGGACAACCTAATGCAGCCGCACGGTAATGAGCGTGCGAGTTTCCGCAGCCTTCGCAAGAACATCGGCGGTCGCTGGAAGCGACTGGTGAAAAAGAAGCCTGAGCAGGAAGTTTACACGATTCCCCCCGAGCTCAAGCCACAGCTCAAACAAATATACGTGTATTAAGAAAAAAATAGCTGAACAAGCGACGCGCACTCCAAGCACCGAAGCAGGACTCTTCAAGTGCGTTATGTCATATTGACTTCAACCAAAACTCAAGAGGTTGTCTTAAAATTCAACTCGAATATCAAAATTATGGGACATCTGCACGGCCTACCGCCATATCGTCTAAACATATCTTTTTGACCAATTATTTGTAAATGATCATTCTAAAACATTTTTCATTCAGCACTATTTTGTGATGTAAATGCCTAGAATTGTATTATTAAGTATTAGTAGCTGGTGTTTGTTTGTGTTGTTCCGTTGCAGACGTTGTGTGAGCATGAGTGATAGTCGAATTTAGTTTAATATTTAAAGTTATGAATGAATTAGGAAGATGCGGTCGCGCATATTAGTAACGAAAATCCAATAATTATGAAATAAACAAATAATGTTGCCTTGTTAAATATAATTTTGACTAATTAGGGCATTTTGTAGTTCATTAACTTATTCTAGCTAGACATGATCGTATTCTTAGTGAACATTGATCAAATTTGTAGTTTTGTGACGCTATATACAAATGTATGTATGTATAGTATACTTAATGTTGTTGTTTGTGAACCATTCTTTTATTCAGTATTTTCTATCATTCATTTGTGTTGTGAGTGAGACTGAATTAAGGTACAATTTTAATGTTATATGTAAAGCTGAACTTCATTCATATCAAATTTAAATATTTTCTGATATTATTGACAGTATGTATCACTTTGAATTAGAAATGACCTAGTAGTTGAATGTTATGTTAATTGCATGCAAAGGTAGTGTAATTTACAGATTTTCGCCCGGTCCTTACTGTGATATAAATAAAAGGAAGGAAAGAATAAAGAAAGATGGATAAAGTAATGCTTGAATTTTCAATTCACCTAAAACCTTGTTTGTCAATTATAAAGTAGAAAGGGCCGACGAGAAGTAAAATAGCTCATATTGAGCCAGACGTGAAATAAATTAATAGGATATAGTTACAAATGAGCCATCATTATTATTATTTTGTTGAACTTAACCATTGTAGACGAAACATGTAAAATCAGTACCTAATATTAAAATTGTAAGCAACTTGGAAACAATGAGAAATAAAATTCATCATGATAGTGAAAACGCTTGTTTATTTTGTAAAGAAGATCCCTATAGAAAACTAAGCAATTCTAACCAGAGAACTAACCAATAGTTAGGTAACCTGCCTGATTACACAAGAACGAAACCTAGAGATTTTTGGTTGCTCGATGCTCGTACTCTTACATCAGTGGAAGATGAATTACATAAAAATTACAAAATTGTAGGTTACGCAACAGTTTGTTATTGTTTTGATTGTGGCTGAGCCACTAAATATACAAATACTATACTATAATCAGTAGACATTTTGACCGGCTTACTAAGAAAGAAGTAGTGTTAGAAGCAGCACAATGTAGAGTATTCGAAAAGAGAGAAAGTCGTGGACAACCCCAAAAATAATCCTACTAACCTATTAAATGAAAAAAAAAAACAAAGGATTCTGCGCCACCTATCGGTGGGCAATGTAAATGGCAAAAAATAGTAGTAGTTGTAATACCATGTAGTCAACAATGCAAACTAAGAACTTCCTTCTTTTTGAATCGAATATAACATAATTTTTTAAACCACCATCTGGTAGAATACGAATGAACTAGTGTAATGTTCTAGAACGTCACGATTTATGACGTTTCATGTATTTTTTGCCATTCTCCATATGAAACCGACAGGTGGCGCAGAATTCAGATGATGTGTTCCACTTGTAGTTTGTAAAACTATACGATAAGCCATCTCAGAAGAAAAAAAAGGTTTAAGCTACGTGTGTACTAGATGGCGATCGTGCGACTTTAGTGCAACATTGCAACAACGTTTCTTTTTTTATTAAAAAAATATGTATTTTTGCCATAAAATAATAAGATGTTGAAATGCCAATTAGTCCAATTTCCATTGACACAACTATATTGTAAAAAACAAAAGTAAGTAATTTCTCGTAAGGTCTCAGAAAGCGCCATCTATTGTTATGTTTTTGAACCAATGATGTCTCTTTCGAAAACGTTTCCATGCAGGTTAAGAGTGCGCCTAAAGCCAGGAAAAAATCAGATTTCACCCGCGCGACGCGTTTCTTAATGTGATGTACATAAAGTCAAGAATAGCATGACACAGTTTGGAGGAAAAATCAATTCTTAATCAGGAGTCCATTTTTGACCAAGTTTTATTTAATTACTCAATAACCAAACATAAATTTAAAAAAGTGTTCGGTTACTTTACTAGAACGTACAAATAGGAATTTTATTACCAAAAAATAATGTGGGGTCATCGCTGATAATTTCGAGTACTCGAATTAAAACGGGTTTTTTCGGTGTCATTTATTTTTATTTTTTTATTGTAAAAAACTCTGATCTATTTTTAAAATTCTATTCGGTTATTGTGCTTCTTCTTGATTGTACCCACACGTCAATATTTTTTTTGTCATAGTTTTTAGTTTCTTAACTTCAGTGAGCGGCGTCGAAAATGTCCTTTTTTCGTTTTCTGGCTTTAGGCGCCCCCTTAACTTCAGATCATAATAGGACTAAAACCCGTAATTCTAAATCTGATCTGACGTGATGTTTACCGCCATCTATACATAGTCTTGTGAACAATTTATGAAGCGTCATCTATAAAGCACAGAGAAACTGTTAATCCACTTCAGGTATTGCTTGTTAATATTTATGCAAACATTGTACAAAAGTTCAGTAAATTTGTCACAGATGGCGTGATTTTCAAGAATTCACAAAAAATATTATTTATTAGCAGTGCCCCGCGGTTTTACCCGCGTAGTTCCTGTTCCCGTCATTTTCCCGGGATAAAAGGTAGCCTATGTGTTCTTCTAGACTATAATCTAAATGTATTCCAAATTTCAGCCTGATCCGTTCATACGTGTTACGGCGTGATTGAGCAACAAGCATCCAAACATCCATACTTTGACATCTATAATATTAGTGGGATTTGTATAATTTTTTGTGAAGTTAAACTAGGATTAGGGTAGGTAATGATTCTAAACGCAACCCGAACGGCTTAAATTCGGAATGACAATCCTTCTAGACCAATGTCGATAATTTCTGCAACCAAAAAAATAATGGTAGGATGAAACCTATTGTAAAAGGAAGAGAATCTGACAAAAATGATAGGAAAAATAATTTACGCGGCTATCTAAGGCCGGGGGGTCTACCGCCGAACGAAAAATGTCATCGCTTTGATGTTTCTCTCTGTTTTCTTTTCGCTTGAAATGATAGAGACAGCATTAGCAAAGCGATAGCCGATTTAGGTGGTAGAAGCGCGGGAAGTGAATGGGGGGTTTGTTTTTAAAGGTAAAAACGGTTTATCTCGATTTCCGGCAAAACTACAAGTTCTGTGGAAAAATGTTGCACGCTCATGATCAGTTGCACAATCACGGTAAGTTTTATAAGTTAGTGTTTTGTATCTGCTAAATGGATGAATTGTCTAATTTCAAAGTACAGATACATATATTTTACTGGTAAAAAGTATTTACAAGTCAAAACAATACATTTCAATTATTCAATAAAAATAAAAAGTTAAAAATGAAATTATAACACTATTATTGTCTAGAACAATCGCTTATGGTACGAGGGTCAAACTGAAAGTTCTTAGAACTGGCCACTTATAAAAAATATAATAAAAAAATAATTCTATAATTTGAAAATAGAACTCTTTGCCAATATTACTGAGTATATACTTCATTCATTTGTCATTTGTTTTACGATTTGGCGGCAAATTGAAAATTGTCTGTGTCACGTCAACATGAATTTAACACGAGAAAATTTCCGTGCAATGAATTTTTATGACTTTCGATGTCATTTAAGTCAACAAGAAAGTTATGATAGACTACGATTGGCCTTTCACGATGAAGCCCCATCTCGTGCGACTGTTTACAACTGGTTTAATGAGTTTAAACGTGGTCGCACTAATCTCACTGATGATTTACGTGAGGGACGGCCTTCTACGGCGACGACTGAAGATAACATCTGTGTTGTGCGGCGTATGATAGAGACTGACAAAAGAGTGACCTATCAGCAGATTCGGACAAGCTTAGGCATCGGTATGAGTCAAGTGCACAAAATCCTATACGAACATTTAGCGGTCAGGAAGCTTTGCGCCCGGTGGATACCTCATAATTTGACTGAGGCTCAAAAACTCCATCGTGTGGATTGGTGCCGTAAAATGATTGAAAGATTTAACGGAGGTGACTCAAATGCTGTGTTCGACATACTAACAGGTGACGAAAACTGGATTTACTGTTATGATCCTGAAACCAAAAGACAATCTGCTCAGTGGGTGTTTCCTTTCGAGGAGTTGCCAACTAAAGTGAAGCGAGATCGAAGTGCGGGGAAAAAAATGGTGGCCTCGTTCTTTGGAAGGATAGGTCATTTCGCAACAATTGTGTTAGAGGATCAAAAAACAGTCATCTGCAGAATGGTACACTACCAATTGTTTGCCACTTGTCTTGGAAAAAGTTCGAGAGAAACGACCTCGCAGTTGGATCCTCCTTCACCACGACAACGCCTCATCGCACACCGCCAAGCGAACGATCGACTATTTGGCGACATCAAACGTTGAATTACTGGGTCACCCGCCGTATAGCCCCGACCTCGCTCCTTGTGATTTTTATTTATTTTCAAAAATTAAAGAAAAATTTAAAGGAAAGCGGTTTATGAATGCTGAAGAAGCGGTGGCTGCGTATCGCGATGCCATTGAAGAGACCCCTAAGGACGAGTGGGCAAAGTGCTTTTCCCAGTGGTTCCATCGCATGCAGCGGTGTATTGACGTGAATGGACAATATTTTGAAAAGATATATTTGTCACCAAAAAACTCTTTTAGAGAATAATAGGCGTTTTTTATTAAATGTGTCCTAAACAGTCCGACTGGCGCCGCGCTTCTTACGTTGTCAGGCAGATGATTATACATACCTATATAACAGGACCTCTCACGTAAACCGATTTACTGGCCTTATCGAGCTAATGTGTCAGAGGTTTAAATTTGTTTTGGTTCTTGCCTCTGACAGGTCCTTTCCGATTGCAGCCCAAGACTTGGAAATTGTGCTGGTTTACATAAAACAAGCTAACTTGATAAATTAAAATGGACGTTCCAGTCAGTATGCCCAATTCTGTGAAGTATGGTTTAGCGGACACATACACACATAGTAAATTATCGTTTAGGTATAAGTACTTCTGGTTAAAAGTGTATACTAACAATTCTAAACCTCAACGCCCTCGACAAAACTTCAACATGGTGCAAGTTTCCGAAGTCATGGATTTTTACTGCAAAGCACTCGCATCCTGAATTATCAGGCGACAGAGTATTAATTTGAAATACTTACATGTTTAAACTGAACCTCTTGTGAATTTTAAAAACATAGCGTTGTATTCTAAAACTGTCTTGCGTAATGTAGTGTGTACCTACACTGCGGACCGCCTTCACAGAATAAGGCTGAGACTCCATCCACCAAAGCGGAGATGTCTGAAGCAGAGACGAGAAGAGACGTTTTTAGTGGTCTCCACTAGAGCTGACTGGAGATAAGAGATAAGATAAGAAAACTCTTTATTAAAAGCCACATAAAAAATTAAAAACACAAAAATTACAACAGGAACTTAAGAAAATCTAATGCTACCTAGGTACCTAGTCATTTTAATTGGCGGCCTTATCGCTTAGAGCGTTAAGATTCGAAGAAAATAAGAACGAAAATCTAATGGTTATTAAAAAACATCTCGTCTCCGCTAGCACATCTCCGCTTTGGTGGAGTCTCAGCCTTTCAGTACAAGAGAAAATATAACTTTGACATTACTGTACGAGCGTGCATGCAAGAGTAGTACCTATTAACACATTTATTCTATGGTAGCACTTTAAAAAGTTAAGAAATTAATACCTAGCTACACACCATTGTATCCTGAGAACACAACTCAAGAAATAAAAGAAAATTCTGAAGAACAGAAGGATGCAATAACGAAGAAAAAGATAACGATCTAAACTAACCGAACTTATCCACCGTCTACTGGATTGACACGTCGCAGTCTTTACTACGAAGTAATGAACCGAAGTATAATGAGGATTCAGATACTGCGTTCCTCCTACAGTACCGTGTCGCAATAAGAGCGTTAATTTTATTCTTATACTTCTAAGGAAAAGTTGGTACACTGAGAGCGGTAAAGTACTTGTGTATTTTTAGTGTAGAGGCTTCAATGACGCTGATTTGAACAACAAAGAACCGCGACACGCGTCCGCCTGGGGCAATCGACTGCTTTTGAAGAATCAATACTTGGTCGTGATATCTGGGATAAATTCTGGTGGGAACTAAAGTAGTTTTTACGACAAGATTGTTAAATTTTGTGCAAATAAAATCGTAATGAAAACGCCATTAAAAAAAACCACAAACGCAGGTTTGACGGATACTGTGGTATCTTCCGCCAAATATTATATGAAATTTAGCGTCGTATTCCAAATATTTATTCGACGATAAAGGAGTGAATAACCTGTTAAATTCTTCGTTATTCTCGTATAGGTTACTTGAATCCATTTTCAGTTTTCTCTCATAAGCAGAGAGTCAGGGCCGCGCTGGCCAAATGCGGGTTGGCAGATGGCATATGCCCCCGTGTTTTCGAGACAGGTATTTCAACCATACGTTGTAGGTAAGCCTTAGTAAGATTAGCGCTCATCGCTTTCAAAATTTATTTTTGCGTACCGCAAGGTAGTGTTATGCTCTCCTACCCTTTGACCGTCTAACAAAAGCAGCTTTGACTTCAAAGAGTTTACATTTGACTTTATTATTGCTGTCTCTTTATGTTCAAGCGAAAATGTAGCTAAATCAAAGTCAAGACTATTTTCGATAGGCAGTAGACCCATAGTCTTGGTGTGTCAGGAAAAATACAATCTTCAAGACTACGATGAATAGTTTCTAAATAGTAATTAACATAATATAGGTATGAGCAAGCGTAGTAGGCATACATTTTTTTTTATAAAAAGTGACGAGACGAGCAGGACATGTGCCTGATGGTAAGCAACATGCCTGCCACATAACATACATAAAACTACATTATGGGTTTCCATGATATTATTTATACAATATACTAGAATAACGATGTAAAGATAAGATATATATTATTTCAATCATATGGTTTCCTCGCGATGTTTTCCTTCACCGTTAAAGCCAAACTCGTTCTCAACAAAATGCTTAGAAAGACGGAAAAGTACTCAGAGACGTAGTGCCAACTACACTTTAGAGTATTTTTCCAGTTCTCAGTTTCAAAGCAACAATTTCACGACTCTGAAATAGGACGTTCTCGTCACTAGGCCATCAAGGCTTCCAAAAAGCCAAGTCAACCAGGGTTACCGACACAGTAAATTACTGTGTTACCGATGCCCGATTTCCCGATGCCCACACCCTCCTGACAAAGACATCTTCAACTGCACTCAGTTGGCTTACAAGTGACGGCATAGTGCTGAATCTTATTACTTTATATCATCCTACATAGGTCTCCTGGTCGTTCATTTGACCCGTAAATTTTGTTCACGGGCCTGTAGTCTATTAAACGCTTTATCCGAATCTATTGCTACTAATATATTAACTGCTGCGGATCCTTGTAAGCGTACACTCATAAAGAAATCCTAACTAGAAATATGGCGTTGTTAATTTGCAAATTTTTTACCTCGTAACAGCTGAACAAATCCTGATAAACATTAAGGTAATTTATAGCAAAACCCGTGGCGAAAGGGTTGTAGATACTGAACGTTTTACAATATAACTTTTATCACAAATTTTCAAGTGTTAAAACAATTTACAGAGTCCGTCTGGGTTATCTAATATTACACCTTTGCCAGCTATTCTGCTGCCAAACAGTAGTGCGCAAACATCACGGTGTTCCTGTATGAAGGGCAATGTTTTCAGAAAAATGATTTGGCTTTTGATTAAAGGGTACATACCTCAAAAAAACTAATTAGTCCGTCAGTTAGGTCACTCGTGGGTAAAAATCGTACCCACGAGTATACCCACGTATCACGACCCCCCCCCCCTCGAAGTTTGATGATCTATGTCTTTGTTAATTTTTAATATTTTGAAAAAACAAAAATACGTGTCCCATATTTTTCCATGACTAGCTGACGGACTAATTAGAATTGTGTATTTTTGACCCAGTCCGGTACCCTATTGTATATAAATAAATATGACACTCAAAGTTTGTAAAATACTTTATCCTTATGGGACTAAACTCTCTAAAATTACTAGTTTAGGTAAGGCGCGGAATACACCACGAGTAAAGTATTATGTATAGATTTGATGCTTAAGAGTCATACAAATCATACAAAGGACACTTCAAAACTCAAATTCACAGGTCGCGGACAATTCAGGTAGAATTAAAAGCATAAATCCAGTGAAAACGCGACGCTGTGTATAGTATAATTACAGGAGCTATTTGTAATTCACGGGCGACGAGGTCTCGTGCTATTACGTGGCTCCTCTGCACGCCGCAATGAGTACAAGTATGCGGTGAGTGCTCTAGATATAGAGAAACGGCTGAAAGTGACACTTTTTGCTCGACCACGGTTATGCTAAACGAAGTATTGTGAATTCAGCCTGTATGTGCAGTGAACACGCATATCCGTACTAGGCGAGAATAATTTGACAAGTCGAAAAGTATATCACTACATAGGATAAAACAAAGTCGTTTCCTCTGTCCCTATTTCCCTATGTATGCTTAGATCTTTAAAACTACCATTCATATTTTGATACGAGGTTTTTTAATAGATAGAGTGATTCAAGAGAAAGTTTTTTATGTAGAATAAATGCATAGTACAGTAGAGAGACACTGATAATTTTAAAGATTTCTAAAGCAATCTCATAAATAAACACAATTTTTGCGCTTAAATTGCAAACGCTGGCTGAACCCTACGAGATAGATCAAAATAATGTACTGCAGTATTATTGTACACCAAAGTTCTACAAAAAAAGCTCATTATGATATATGTCTATTTATTAGAGATAACCCACAATAACGATTTTTATTAGTATACTAGCGGCCCGTTCCGGCTTCGCTCGGATTTCGTCATTTAAGGACTATTAATCGAAAAATAAACTATCCTATCTCTCAAGTTGGACCAGACTGCTCACGATGTGCCAATTTAATTTAAAATCGGTTAAGTAGTTTAGGAATCCATCGCGGACAAACATCGTGACAGGAGATTTATATATATTAAGAAAGATTTAGTATCAGCATTGCACCCGTGCGAAGCCGGGGCGGGTCGCTAGTGTGCCTATAAACCTAAATAAATGTAATTTATTGCTTAAAATCATTATTTTAGGGGGGCTTCAAACACACTTGATTTTTTTACCGTTTTTTGCTCGATACAAATAACAGTGACAGGTAGACTCTTTAACTGTTCACAGATTATTTAGTTTTATGTTTCTTTAAATATAATTAATTGAAATAAAATTTATAACTAAGGGGGCTCCCATATAACATCGTACGGAACCCTTCGTGCGCGAGTCCCACTCGTACTTGTCCGATTTTATTTACTACTATTAAGGTGCGTCCCCCAGCAAAACGAGTTTTTTGTCCAGTTTTAAGAGCTATCTACTCATAAGCCAAAACAAATATCAACTGGTATAAAACTCATTAAATTTCTACAACTTCTTGGCTTCAAAATGGTAGTTTTATTTTTTTGGTAATGAACTTATTGTTTAAATAATCGCCTCAATACGAAACCATGAAAAAAATTAAATAATTGTAGTTATCATGCATCTCCTCGAAAATCGTCCATTATTTTGATTTTGTACTTACACCGACGGATAGACAATTCAATTACGAACATTTTGGTAGTTTTATTTTTTTTAAAAGACCAATATATGATTTTATAAAAAAAATATTCTAAAATTTAAGCGTAAAACAGCGACAAATCCTACTGTTTCTCTCTTGCTCGTTCTGGCGGTGTGCGATAAGGTAAGACATACTCAAGGTCATTTTCTCGGGGTACGCCATTAAGTTATGCAAAACTTATAGTGTGACTTACGTACAGATGTTTAGGTTAAGATGACTAGACTGTAGATGTTCTATTGTTCTGCAATGATTTTATTAACTACTTTATTCGTCAATACAGTTTTATTAATTTTAATTCTATAAATATATATTTATTTACATTCTAAGCTATTCTTAAGCTAGCTATTCTAGATATATTTTTGTAACGTAATTGTTTGAAGATTGATAAAATTATTGTATAAAATAGAACGTTTTTTTAACTAGCCAATTTTTCAATGTTTTTTTGAAAGAAAGGATGTCTTCTATAAATTTAATATCTAGTGGTAAACTATTAAAAACTTGTATAGCTGTGTTTAGTTGACTTTTATAATACAAGCTATTGTTAACTTGTAATACGCGGATTTCAAAGTTGTGTTTTAAACGTAGGCTTTCCACTCGGGAAGATTTATTTTCAAAAAAGTAAGTCGTATTATTTTTCACAAACAAGCAAATTTCTAAAATAAATATACAAGTCAAAGTTAATAATTCGTTTTCTCTAAAAACATTTCTAAGAGAATCGGTGTTATGCAAGTTTTAAATAACTCGTATACATTTCTTTTGCATTTTGAAAGTAGTTTCAGTATTCACCGAACTTCCCCAGAATATTACGCCGTATGTTAAATGATGGTAAAACTCAGGGGCAATGCTGGTAAACTATACAGTTTGAAATTTATAGAGGTGTAAATAGTAACCTAATTAAAAAATAAATAAATATTATAATTATAGGTACAATCAAAAACTGTCTTTTATAGAAATGTTTCCATAGAGTAAGAAAATAACAGAGAAAAACAGACACAGAAACTTAAGATTGAACATCTGCCAACAAACTCATAATAAATATAGTTGACACCTTTCTAGACCTACTTAAACATACCACTTCCATAGTCATTTCGAATATATCCGTGTTGGAAAGTCCACGCGGCCAGCAATCGTCGTTTTAAATGAACAAGGGTATTTCGCCAGGCTCTTTAGCGCAAATTAAGTATGTTTAGTGCAGGACCCTGCGCAAATTGGACGTGACTACTCTAACTTAAGAATATTCGCCTAGTGTCTTTTGTTGTTTAGTTACTTGGTAAATAAGATAGCTAGTACCTATAGGGTTTTACGTATTATAACAGACTATTATCACGTCACATATATATTTTTAACAAACCTTTATTAACTATATGTATAGGTACTTTTTTACTTTTATAGGATTACTGGTACTAACTGCCATCTCACCTGATGTTAAGTTCCAATGCGGCCTACGATGGAGCGTGTTTACCTAGAAGAAACCGATTCACTCTCGGTTTGAATATCAACAACAACATCAACAGCCCACTAAACGTTCCCTCTGCTGGAACTCGGGGCCTTCTCTCGCAAGGTGAGAGTTAAGGCCATAATCCACCACGCTGGCCCAGTGCGGGTTGGCGGATGACACATGACTTCGAAAGATTCTAGGTACATGTCAGTTTCCTCACGATGTTTTCCTTCACCGTTTTAAGTTAGCGGCATTACGCAGATGACATCGAAAAGACAGTGGTGCGTGTGGGGTTTGAACCCGGGGTCTCCGGAACGGCAGCCGCCGTTCTCCCGACTAGACCAGCCGTAACTTTGAATATACCAAGATTAAAACCATCGGCAACACCCACTCAGGCAAGATATTCCACAGCTTAGATTTTTTACTTATTGCTCTATTACTCCATTTTTAGGGTTCCGTAAAACGTAAAAACGGAACCCTTATAGATTCGTCATGTCTGTCTGTCTCTGTCTGTCTGTCTGTCTGTCTGTCTGTCCGTCCGTATGTCACAGCCACTTTTTGCCGAAACTATGAGAACTACACAGTTGAAACTTGGTAAGTAGATGTATTCTGTGAACCGCATTAAGATTTCAACAGAAAAATTAAAAAAAAAGAAAAATTAGGGTTGCCCCCCATACTGAGAACTGAAACTCAAAATTGTTTTTTTCATCAAACCTACACGTGTGGGGTATCTATCGACAGGTCTTCAAAAATGATGTTGAGGTTACTAAAATCATTTTCGTCTACACAGAATAATTTGCGCGAGAGACACTTCCAAAGTGGTAAAATGTGTGTCCCTAACTTCTAAAGTAAGAGAATGAAAAATCTAAAAAAAATATATGATGAAACATTACCATGTAAACTACCAACGAAAATTAGTTTGAACTTGATCTGATGTGTAGTTTTTTTTTAGTACGTCATAAATACACTATTATTGAAACTTCGATCAAAGTTACAACGAACTACAAGAACTATGTCTATAATGTTACTTGCTGCAACGGAACCCTTCATGGGCGAGTCCAACTCTCACTTGGCCACTTTATTTGTTTTAAATTCTTCGTTCGATTTCATCGTTCGAGTCTTTTGGACGTCAACCACGAGCGATGTCGCTATTTCAAGCCTTTCTGATAGAAAAAAGGACAACGTATTTTAAGTATTGTTCAAATTCACAACATAAGGCGTAACAACTCGTGTAGGTTGGGTGTACCTGCACCAAGCGCGGTCCCAGGGTCGAATTTTGGAGGGGGTCACCAGTACAGAACCTCCGATTTGGGGGGGGGGGGGGGGGGGGTCATGAGTAGAAATACAATAAATCGAGTAAAAAAGACTACTAGTAGCGCCCCATTTTAATGTAACTTATACGATTTGGGGGGAGGGGGTTCATGTCCTCCCGTGAACCCCCTTCGGACCGCGCTTGACCTGCAGGGTATCTTCGTCAAGTTATCATTCATCCTACTTGGTCTAAGATCCCGCTATACAACGACCTTCACCGAGATGCTAAGATTATAAATAAAATTAAAATAATCCACCGTTTTGATGATTAGACAAATTCTATACTAATCAAAAGTATGAAGCCTAGAGTATGCAAACGTTAGGTTGCCTATTCTTTTCCGGTCACAACTCTCGGGTTGCTAGGTATAAACAGGTACATCGATACTGGCATTTTGCAACGGTCTGATTATTGAATTGAAAGTAAATAAAATTAAAGATTATTTTATTATGAACACGGTGGTATAGGGTTGCCTGCGAAAAATCGGTCCCGATTTCCGCTAGCCGAATTTTTAAAAGTAAAATATTCCTGCGAGCTTGGCCAATATCTCGGAAACTATAAACTTTAGGGCAAAAATAATTGAAGTCGTTATTGAAGAAAATAAAAATTTGCATCTTTTCTGGCCTGACAACTATTTTGTGACATATGCCTTTTACGAGTTATGGCCCATTTAATGAACCGGTTTTTCTATTGCCGCCGATAACTCTTGAAATATTAGATTAATCAATAAAAGGCATCAGACCTTTTTTAAAGATCAGTTTATTTTCTACAACTTTAACTAATGTTATAAATGCGAAAGTTTAGATGATTGTTGTTCAATCACGTCGTAAGAACTGAACGGATCAGTCTCAAATTTGGAACTTAAATTGAGGAAGCTAGTTAGTCGTATGTGTCTTAAAATATCACATAGTTTATTCTTTATTCCGAAAAATGTAGAGTTCTATAGAGAATAGTCTTTTTTCTAAATTTTACGCTGACTAAGTAAAACATCAATTTATTGCAAACTTCCTTGCTATACAGAAGAAGTTATTTATACTTCATATTACCTTTTTTTTAGGAAATCGAAAGACCTTCAGGGGCATAACATTACATAACATTACATAATATTATATAAAATAGTCCGTGGTAGATACTGTACCCATTTCATTATTTTTATTCACCCTAAGTATTTCTATTTTAATTGATTGTATTGTGGGGATAACATCACATCATAATAAATATATTCTAAGAGATACGTAGATACCGATTTTTTAAGTCCCAACCATCTCTCTCCCTAAACATTGTAGGGAAAAGGCCATCCCGACTCCCGACACATATCACCGCTGCAAGAAGGAGGGATTTAGCGTCTAGGTACGTGTAGTCTAGGCATGTTGCTTACCATATGTCCTGCTCGTCTCGACACTCTTTAATTAAAAAAAAATACGCCAAGTAGCTAACCATAGGTCCCTTATGAAAAAAAAGTTACCTATTTTTGTTCAAACGATGTAACATTTAAAGCCGTCTCAATACTTTCAAAGAGTTTTCGGATGAAAGACTAACATTTCTCATGTATTCATACTCTCAATATGCGGTTTATAAGATCTTATCGGTTTTCGTACAGTATTTCAAGTTGTAAAAAGTTTAGCCCCTTTCGAAGTAACATTTTCGGGTGGTAACAAAATTATTCGACATTTCGATCTCGTGAACTCATATAAATATTAGTTCTTATCACTTGAGCTTTAAAGTCGACTTTTCTGTAGCCGTAATATTCGCGAAGTGATTATTAAGTTGGTAAATAAAAGTTAGTCTGATATCTCGTCATAACATTTTACTGTCTCCAAATATACGTATAGATGTGTAAGTTAGAGTATCTTCAGGAAATTGGCTCTCGCGTAATTTCTGCCGGAGTTCAAAATCTATAATACCTAGGCAAGTATGTCAAGATAAGCCAATAAGTACAAAATATGTATTTGAAAATGGCAAGAATGGAAAAGTTTTAGTAACAAAAAATCGATGTCTAGTAGTTTATTTTCAATAAGTGCAAGGATTCGTATTTTTGAATTTATTTAATTTTTTATCCACGAGTAATATCGTGGAGATTGAAAGAATAATCGCAACAGTTGATGATTAATAATGCTAACAAAGTTGAACGACTATAGCGCACTGTCTTGTTTGAGACATAGTTTTTGTTTGCCTTGTTTTTAGTAGTGGTAGGTCTCTTGGCAGAGTCCGCCTGGGGAAGTACCACACCTTTGCCAGTTATTCTACCGCCAAGCCGTAATGTGCAAACATGACTGTGTTCAGGGTTGAAGGGAAATGTTTCCAGTGAAATAACAGGGCTTAGAGATATAACATCTTAGATCTCTGGGTGACGAGCGCAGTGCAGTGCTAGGTAATGATTTAAACTCTTCTTGTTCCAATAGCTGCGTGTCACTGTGCTGTTATGTGGCATGTTGCTTATACAGTTGCAGTTGCAGGCACATGTCTTGCTCGTCTCGTCACTCTTTATTTAAAAAAATATGTACTATTATTATCTATGTTATGAATTAAGGGCTGTGCTAATATAAGTATGTCTAGGCTGTAGAACGCGTTGCTGGAACGGGTTTCACCAATGTAATGGTTACAATCATGGTGTTTTCAAGTCGAGAGTAAATCGAATTCTTCTAGATAAGAACACCCCCCATCGTAAACCGCATCGTTGCTTGTCATCAAGTGAGATTGCGGTCATGTGTACCTAAACCAATAATACTAGTTAAAAAAAAGATTACAGTTTTGGTCCATTGTAAAGAACAATGACATTAGGAAAATTTTGCGGCGGATGTAAACTTTCTCAAAGTAACAAAGTGCAACAAAATCTTAAATTAGGTATACAAAACCCATTATTAGTATTATTAGTATTTAAAATTACTATTTATCATGAAATTAAGTGACAACGCGAGCAGGTCATGTCTGGCAGACCTGATGGAAAACAACTAGCAAAAATTAGCAGTCTGTAGAAAAAAATCTAAATTGAAATTATGGACACCGCGAGATGTAACATAATTTGATAATAAATACAGTATTTTTGTTAGTAGTCGTAGTTGTAGTACGAATAAGTTTAAAACCGAAGCGCTGGTATGTTATACCTACGCGTAGCATTAGGATAAATCTACAAAAAACTTTATAGATGGACGGCAAAATAACTGGAAAAACCCTGGCCCGTAAAAACTATCCTACGTATCTCTCAAGTTTGGACTAAATTACACACGAAAGCTAGCTTTTGTGAATATCGGTTGACTTGGTAAAAAGGGAACAAACATTAGGACACTGGATTTTTACATAATATTATAATTATTATGTACGAGGTGCCTGCGGCGGCTGTTGTCGCCTTTGTATACCATCTACACTTGTTGCACGAATATTTGTTAGTCGCAGATCTGACACTTCGCCCTCGTCGGTGCTACCATGACTCCTGCGATGGCCGTGAGGTAGCAAACTAGCTCAGTGAAGTGTATTTATCCTTTGCGTACTGCTGGTTGGTTATTAGAATTTATAATACGATTATTGAGTAACGAGACAAGTAGAACATGTGCGTCATCGTAAGCCTGCTCATAACAGCAGTGCGTCACCTAGAGCTATAAGTTGTTTTATCTCTAAGTCTTTTAATTTCACTAGGAACACTACTCCTTAAATCGGAATACAGAGATGTTTTCGCATTCCTACTGGGCGGTAGAATAACTGGAAAGCTGTAAAACTTTTGAAGGAGTAAACTCTGTAAAGAGTGCAATGTTTATACACACACGTTTAAAATGTAGTAGATAAGCCTTTACTTAAGAGCTAGGAATACTCGTTTGGCAAGATCTTAATACAGAAATTGGGACTCCTAAATTGTAAAGTTCTTTATATATATATAACAACTGTGGACATATGTATGCTATGTTACTTTTAGTAATTAGAGGTATATTAAGATACTCGTACCAAACAAACAATAGCACCAGGTTATTTGTACCATATTTTTAATACCTAGTCAAATAAACGCTGATACAGTAAATGGTAACACTTTTTTTGTAGTATTGAGTAAAAAGATGACCAGGCCATGTTTCTGATGACAAACAACAGCCCTTAACTGCGGTGTCCCGCAGCTATTGGACCGAAGAGTCCAAATCATTACATCATTATTTTAGTAGTGGTAGGACTCTTAGCAGAGTCCGCCTGGGGAAGTACCACACCTTTGCCAAATATTCTACCGCCAAGCAGTAATGTGCAAACATTACTGTGTTCCGGTTTGAAGGGCAATGATTCCAGAGAAATTACAGGGCTTAGAGACATAATATCTTAGATCTCTGGGTGACGAGCGCATTGCAGTGCTAGGTAATGATTTGGACTATCATGTTCCAATAGCTGCGTGTTACTGTGCTGTTATGTGGCAGGCATGTTGCTTACCATCAGGCACATGACCTGCTCGTCTCGTCACTCTATGCTATAAAAAAAAAAAATATAAGATGATTTGTCTCTATGTACTGTAATATCTCTGGAAACATTCCCTTTCAATACGGAATACAGTTCTATTTGCACATTTGGGCTTGGCGGTAAAATAAATTGAAAATGTGGTAGTACCTCAGGCGGACTCAGAAAAAAATAGACCACTACAGCAAGGCGGTTTTTCCCATGGTGTTTTAGATCAATTTATTTTTCGTTAGATTGCATTTATTTGTAGTATAAACATGATGTTAAAACGTCTTCGAAATAAACTCACTGTAAATAAATCAATGTAATGCCATCAAATAGACCGCCCCTTTGTTCGTCCGAAGAAAATCTTAAAAACACTTTCGTTCAATTACTTAAAATATTCCCGAAGACTTTTCATTCGCCATGTTTAACCAAGGGATCGACTTTTCGATTGACTTGAGGAGTTCAAAGGGCAGAGGGCTTGAAATTAACGCAGTGTAGGGTGTGCGATGAAGGAGCAATAGCTTCAAAGAGAATGATTCCCTTATTTTCTTTAGGGAACGAATTTTGTTCGCAGCCGCAGTAAGATGATTCAGGGAAATTGGAGTTATGATTTTATTGTTTCCGTTAATTTTGGGACGTCGCGGTGGAGATAAGGATGTAATTGGCCGATTCTATTAAGAGATTGGCTCCAACACACGATGATAATATGTTGCTGGCAATGATTTAGTGTTTCGGCTGAAAAGTAAACATTTGTGTTTTTTGTCCAATGATCCTTATTGTATTCAGTAACGCCTGAATAAAACAGTTAATAGAGTTATTGAGACAGTAAATATGAAGTTTTTTAATAAAACATACAATTAATATTGATTTAATTTTACTTATGATTACAAAACATGAATTGCAATATTTCGGAGTTGATTTATTTTAAAATTGTGTTTTCTTCTAAATGAATACAACAGTCTAGGACTATTCGCAGAGAAAGTACCAACCCTTTACCAGGTATTTTACCAAGCAATAATGTGCAATCATAACTGTGTTGCGGGTTGGAAAATAATGTTTCCAGTGAAATTTTACAGGGCATATAGATAAAACATGTTTTATGTCTGGGTGAGTTCGGTGCACAGCTTAGCAGCTTGATATACCTACATATTATAATGATTTGGACTCTTCATATAGATAGCTGAGTGGCACTGTGCTGCAATGAACAGGCGTAACGCTTACGCTAATTTGAATATCTTTATCGTCCTGTCACTAATAGTAAAGTAATACTATAAAAAAATGTTTTTCTATGCATTACTGAAGGTATCACATTCCTGAAATTGTGTACAGTTTGCTACAAATTTCTCTTTAGCTCCAATCTACTTTGGAATTCTGGTTTATTATCAATATATTCTCGGTAAAGTCTAAGACTACAATAACATCTATACGGTGGCTATGATCGAATTTGGCTTTGGAAGTTTAATTTTGTGTGTTTTGAGTTTATTTCACGAATACGGACGGACGGACAGCCAAGTCTCAGTAATAGGGTTCCGTTTTTACCCTTTGGGTACGGAACCTTAAAAACGACAATGATAAAAATCATAGAGCTTCCGAAGTGGGGGGTTGTGGCGTCACTTTTTCGTAAAAATCGTACAATCAAATGACGTCACTAGAAACGTCTAGGCACGGTAATCTTTGTCTGTGTAATCTTCGTATTTTTATTTTATTTAACTTTACGTGTAGAATATTTTTGTAATAATGTAACTGACGAACTAATTCGTTTTTTATAGTCATCTATTAAAACTAGTACCCTCACAATAAAGACCCTTATTCATGACTTTCAATAAAATTGTTTTAGCGATATCAATTCTATTGGAAATTTACAACGTCTGTACGTTGTAAACTGTACCATGACATATGGTGCTGAGACGTGAAGAAAGTGTGAAGCTCACACATGAAGCTATGTATAAGATCAGGGTAGCACAGAGAGCCATGGAAAGGTCCATGCTCGGCATCAAACTACAAGATCGAGTTCGAAACACTGAAATCCGACGAAGAACCAAAGTTCAGGACGTCGGAAAACCAGTGACAAAGTTAAAATGGAGTTGGGCAGGGCATATTGTTAGACGGTGTGACGACAGGTGGACCAAAACTGTCACATAATGGTGGCTGAGGCAGGGAATGCGGAGCATTGGACGTCCACCAGCAAGGTGGGTCGACGATATAGTAAATATCGCGGGTCGAACCTGGACTCGATTGGCACAGGACCGAGGCAGATGGCAAAATAAGAGAGAGGCCTATACCCAGCAGTGGGATAGAGAAGGCTGTGGATGATGATGATGATGATCATGTATGATACAGCCAGAGATGTATAAAATAGGAAGTCAACTATGTCACTTACTTAAGTTCATTTATGGGCTTAAACAGGCAAGCAGATTGTGGAATGCTAAGTTAAGCAATGTTTTGAAAGAAATGGGAATTGAGCAATCAAAGACTGACCCCTGCATATATTATGATGTTTACAAAGGAATTTATATCGCACTCCGGTCGATA
Source organism: Ectropis crepuscularia (assembly GCA_963693475.1). Lineage (NCBI taxonomy): Eukaryota > Metazoa > Arthropoda > Insecta > Lepidoptera > Geometridae > Ectropis > Ectropis crepuscularia. Next base: position 14,119,981 of record OY856346.1, read on the forward strand.
TGGTGTACAGATTACAAATCTGAGGTAGTCGGGGGTAAATCAAATTTTTTTATTTTGTTCTTGTATAACTGCATTTGCTATGTACCTACATCAGCTCTTTATGGAGTTAAGTGAAAACAGTCATGAATTATCACAGTTACGTAAAACACTGAGCGATAACGCCGCCCATTGTAATACTTATTATTAGTTTAGTCTTTTTTAAGTTTTATATTTTTTTTATGTACTCACCTCTGGTTACCTTGCTTACCTTCAATAAAGAGTTGAGTGTAGGTACATTTTTTTTATTGGTATGCAATAGCTTTACCGCGGCAGTCCCCGAGTGCCACACGTCTTTTTTTTTTACAGTTTCTTACTCGATTAGTCCGTCTCAAGCAAACTAGATGGCGCCTCTAGTAAAAATAAAACGCGATATCGAATTCGTCGTCAGAATCATGAGGCAAAAATCAAAATTTTAAGAAAACATTTTGCCTGTGCGAAAATTGCGATGTATACGGAATTCCGAATAAAGCCAAAGAGGTTTTCGCCGATTATTTGCTAATGGCACGGAACCCTTCGTGCGGGAATCCCACTCGCACTTGGCCGGTTTTATTTAATATGTGTCCCATATTTTTTCATAATCTAGCTAAGTCATGGTAAATTAAAAACTAAGACCTAATTGTCACCCTAATTATATTTTTGTAAGCTATCTGGTTTCTATTTTAGGTTTCATATAGGTAGTTTAGAGGAAAATTTCGGAACGAAGTTCCTTACGGCTACGGCTGAGGAGATTTTGCTGCGCAACTGAAATGAAAAAAATGTGAGACTAAAGCCGTATGAGAAATATATATGGGAAGTTTGTAAAAACTACCCGCGACCAGCGTTACCTACTTAATTTTTCTGATGGTCGTAACATAAAATAATGAAACAAGCAAAGTTGTGTTTGGCAAATTGTGTTGCTTCTATATTATGTGAAGGAACTTCGTTCCTACTTGGTGCTCCAAGACACCACATCTTTTAATATCAATAATACGCAAAACAACTCAGTTAGTCGTCTAAAGATGCAACAAACACAAACCGTCTGCATACAATACAGCTGGATAACTTACAAGGACTTATATTTCCATCACCCATTCCTTCCAGTGCAATATCAGAAAATACTTCCCACTGATTTCGCTCCCCCTATCCAATGAGTTCTTGCCAATTAAGGCTGTAGTTCTTAACAGTTAGCAGACGTAATTGAGCGCATCACAATGACTTGACACTTCCACTCCGACGCGCAATATTCACGATTCAATGAATATACAATTTAAATGGTTTTCAGAGCCAGACGCTGTTGCAATTTTTACACTGTATTGTTGATTTTTAAATTAATATTTATAACAACTAGCAGATTTTCATCCTAATGTCCACAAACAACTTTTTATGTAAACATCCAGTGTCATGGTGTTTCTTACCAGTGAGCTCTTCTCCAAGTGAACTGATATCCACAAAAATTGGCATTTATGTGTAACTAGCTGTACCCGCGGCTCCACGCGCGTTTTAAGGATTTTTTATTTATTTCGCGGAACCCTGTTTATTTTCCTTAAGTAAGAGTAGCGTAAGTTATGAATTTGAACATCTTTTTGAAAATCCCCGTCATAATTAGTCCAACCGTTTCGGAGATTAGCTGAAACAGACAGACAGACAAAAATTGTAAGACATGTTATTTTGGTATATCTACTTAATATGTATACCAAAGTAACATGTCTGTACCGTCTGTACATTCATAATAAGCACGAGCAGCCCACTAAATGTTCCCACTGCTGGGACTTGGGGTATTCTCTCGCAAGGAGAGTGTCAAGGCCATAATTCACCATACTCACCCATACATGTAATATCTTAATTATCATCCACACATCATGTACTAAAAATCGATTATTTTAGTATTACAAACAGATACTACAATTTTATTTATTTGTATAGATTTGGTCCAACTTGCGAGGTTTTTAATTCGATTAATAACCTTAGTCATATTCAATTAATAATAATCTGATATCTAATGTTGATAATATTACGAGACGCAAGCACACAAAAGATTGCATAAATATCGCATACATTTAATGTTTAATGGCCATTTTGTCAGCAAAATACAACACGACTTACCTTTATTAAAAACTTGTAGAAAACTAGTGCCCTTTTTGTTTTGCAAAGCACACAAAACCAAGCTATTAGCTAAACTATACCGTAGATTGGATGTAGCAAAAAATCGCTGAATCAGCGTTTCAACGTTTAGCTTCCAAATAAATTTTATTAGAAAAACTTAGCGATATTCTAGTTAGTGTCTGGGGTAAACGTATTTACGGCTGTAACATTATCGTTATCGGTAAACATATATTAACAAATTTTTATTGACTTCATAATTTATTTTCTAGTAAACATTGTTAATAAAAATGTTTATCGAGCATTTACCTAAGCTTCATAGTGGTCCACTGTATGTTCCCACTGATGGGACTTGGGACTTGACAAGAATAGAGAACATCGACCACGCTGGGTGAATGTCTGAATGCTGGCCCATATGTACGTTAGCTAATGACATCTCCTTGACAGATGTATTTCTTGGAAAGAACTGTTTTTTTATGATGTTTCTCTTTACCACTAAAGCCATTGGTGATGACAAACTAGTACATCACCACCTGGAAAAACAAGCAGACGTGCAATAAGATCCGAACCTGCACTAAAATCGTGACGTTCCCGCCGCTAGGTCAATACGAATTCTTATAAAAGTAAATTTAAATATACACTACTTCTTATTTTTTAAAACGCTATGAGTCACAAGCAGGTCAAGAGCCTGATAATAAGTAACGCGCCCACAGTACATAAGTACCACAATCTCACAATTAGATTACAGGCCCGTGAACAAAATTGATGGGTCATGTCATCAGGAGACCTATGTAGAAAGATAAAAGTGTACATAATAGTAACATTCGGCATTTGTAAGCTGTCCGACCGAAGCCTCGATGCTCGACCCTCGATCTTTTCTCCTTGTCGCATGATTTTCGTTCGGGCTACATGCCTTATAGGCCCTGTAATCTAAATGCGAAGAATGTTTGATATGAAAAGTTTATCATTGTTTTCTCGCTAATTTTCAATCGCAGTCAAATTATTATAAAAAGTTTCGTCATGGGTGATGACAAAAATGACCAGATTAAAATTATGATAGTTTTTGTAATACCGCGGTAAATAACTACACGACACTCCATCGTCACCACAGATATAAGACAATTTATTTCATTGCTATTTAATCTTTCAGGAAACATTGTTTTTCATAACAAAACAGCAAATATTTGTCTAACGGAAACTACCGACAAGGGTGTGATATTTCCTCAAGCGGACTAGGAAAGAATGTTGTATCACCACAAACAGCTTAAATGTTGGTAGTTTATATGGTATCATTTGTAGAATCCTTACCAATATTATAAACGCTTAATTTGTGAGTATGAACGGATGTTTGCTACTCTTTCACGCAAAAACTACTGACAAGATCTAGACGAAATATAGCATATACATACACACTAGTCTGGAATAATTAATGATGGAAAATAACAGAATCTGGGCGTCTACTCTCTTTCTATTGAAAAAGTTATATCGACATAAGGTTTGCGACTTTCCTACTCCGGTTCTGCTTCGATCCGTAATTTTTCGATCGAACATTTTTTGACGTTTAAATGTTCTAACCCAAGTATAGATAGCGCGCGAGTTGAATGCAGTCGGGGTCTGAGGTAAAGAGCGGGAGCATCTCCCCCCGCTATCCGCACGCCCCACCTCACGCGCCTGCAGTGTATAGTGCTGTCACTGTCGCGGTCACAGCACTCCGCATTCCTAAGCTCTGCATTCAACTCGCGCGTTATCTATAGGTACCTACTAAGCGAGTGAAACCACGGGGTTTTGTAAACCCTGCATTGAGATCATATTCTACTACTCGTTCTTATATTTTAAATTCACAATTTTACCCTTTCCTGTACCTAATGTTAGCAGTCGAATAAAAAATCAATAACCGAGTGACATAATAAGCTATAAAAATAAAGATTTACACCAATGCCAGTGTACTAAAAGTTTTACGGTTTGTTACTATAAAAACGTTATGACAGATGTTTGTTGTAAAACGGGGGTAAAGCATCAGTAAAATTGACAAGCTTTGTTTTATGACTTCAGTTTTGGGTCACGCTATATTTTTCTCAGAATAAAAGCTGGCTCCTAGGCAACAAGATCCATGTTTGAAAAAGATTTCAACGTCTTGAAAAAATAATCATCGCCGCAACGTTGCTAGCTTGTGGGTTTTTATAGGGTACATTTCGGAGAGTGTGCATCTGATCTGCATAATTTCCATGGAAAGGTTTGACTCCACTTTAGTCAGGTCGTTTCGTAAGGACGTTTAGACTGTGGAATCTGTTGCCTGAGTAGGTTTTTGCCGATAGTTACCGTGTTGGTGTCTTCATATTTATCGATAGTGAATCAGTTTCTTTTACGTAACCACGCTCCACCGTAGCCCACATCGTCGCTTAACATCAGTAGAGGTGATGGTCGAATGTAAATGTGTGTAGATACCTATAATATATACGATAAAAAACAAACTTCCACGCGATCTAGAGGTGAAATAGGATATAACGATATATATCTTCAACGAAACTTACTGATAGAATAATTGACTAATGTGATATAATACTAGCTGAACCGTGCGCGCGTTGCTACGCCATCTATCGAAAATTCGTCGTACCAATTCAAGTTTTGAACGAATTCGGTTACCTTAGGTTCCAATGACGCCAAAATGACGCAATCTTTCACGAACCTTTGACGAATGACACATGCTGTCACGCAACGAAAACTCTCAAAAAGCAATAGTACATTTTTCATTCATGCTTCACTCCTGTTGATAGTAGCGTAACGTTAAGTAGCCCATATCCTTCCACGATAAATGGACTATCCAACAGAGAAAGAATCTTTAAACTGGGACCAACAGTTCCCGAGATCCTTGCGTTCAAACACAAAAACTCTTCAGCTGTATAACATTACTATTACTATAGATAAAATGCTATTATTATTCTCTGTCTTTCTGACTACTACTTTGAATATTCATTCCTAAAGATTGAGAATTTCAATTAAATACTTCATACCATAAATTGTATTTTATTAATTACCATTATTGTGTGTAAACGAGAGTAAAGTATCTAAATACAAACAAATAATAGGATAGATATACTCCTTTAAAAATGCAGTATATTTATAAATCTATTTTAAAGAAAAATCTACAGGTGAAAATGTTTCAAAAGAACGAGCATTATCATACTAAAACAGCTTTTAGTCGTCTATTGCATCTCACAAATTTCCATAGACCCGACACCGTAGCACTGTCGTAGATTCTGGTTCGAACGTAGCTCCGAAGACGCTCTACGCCGGTACAGCGAGGAGCTATAAATATTTCAGCCACGGAAATTATGCTTCCCTGATACTGTTCCTGTATAAGATTTTGAATGGAAAAGAGAATTCGAGTGTTAAAGTAGAAATAGGTATTTGAATTATTTATCGCGGATTCTGTATCGATAAAGCGTGGTGAATATTTTCACCGCGATTTTGCACTTTTACTTTTGAGTTAACTTTGATTTGATATTTTATTTAAATTAGTTTATTGGTGAAGTAAATCAGCTTAGGCGATTAAGAAAGTAAATTGAATTGAGCTATTGGTAATGTGAAGTAATAAATTGAGTGTTATTTTGTTCTACAGTCGCGTTGGCTGTGGACTTGTGAGCTGTGTGACTTTACTTGATACTTTTCTATCTGAGTTTTTTTTACTTTTTTAGGAGTACACTTGACTGACGTCTCATCTGATGAGCCGTTGGATGAAAAACCGTTGGAACACAATGGAGCGTGTTTACCTACAAGAAACCAATTCACTCTCAGTTTGTTGATTAGTGCTAAAACAACTAAATTATTACTGAAATACTCGTTTGCGATTTTTGCTTTACAATTTGAAGCACTGAGTTCTTTTATTTACAAGCTTAGACATTACTTGATTTATAAAATAGCAAAATAGCATTGTTATTTCCAGAAACATATTTTTACATTAAATACTTTTTTTCAAAGTTTTCGGAAACTTCAATTACTTTTACATTACTCCAGAGATTATAAAAACTACACATTAAGTCATATCATATAAGTAATAAACTTGCAGATTTCCATATTTTCACCAGCGAAATATTCTCCATACTCAGAATGCATTACATTTTAGCTGATAGGAATCCACGGCGTAGGTATGTTAAAATAATTTATGCAGGTGTTAATAGTGTTCATGCAAGTGTGTGAATACAGAATGATGCATTACGTATTTATTACACGCTGGAACGGAAATTGCAGTTTTGGAATATTCACGAGAGATACTCCGGATTAGAGAGAGAATAACACATAAGAATTAAGCGTTTCATAGCCCATTACGAGGATTTAACTAGGCACTAAGAAACATTAATTTCGTAGAAAGAGTAGGTAGTTTGAATTGTTATAACATTTTTATTTCAGACTTCATTTCATACTTATTAAGTATCTAAACTTTTGAGTTTCATCCAAAAAGGGGTTACAGATATACCTACAAACGAAAATAAAAAGCTTAAAACAAAATGTAAGTAAAAAAAATGAAAACTGAACGGTATAGGTTTACTTTTGATCGCCTTCTCGCCTGATTTCAAGCGAGGTAGCAGTCTACGATGGAACATGCGTGCTGGAGAAGAAACCTGTAATCTATAAATCCATAACTTTTGTAGGTATATTAAATATTTGCTCACGACTCACGTGATTCGAAATCCTGTCAAATATCTGAGCAATGTCAAATTCTTATAGACATTTTCGATGGTGTGAAGTAAGGTTTTGTAATCCGAGCGTGCTCCCCATGCCAGTGGAGAGAGTATCTCTCTACTTAGTCTGTGCAGTGGAGTTCATAACATTATTATCTCTTATACTTAAAAAAGTGAGTATTGAACGTGGACGGTGTTAACAAACCGACTTGATAAACATTACAAAATTCAGTACGTATGGTGTGATGGTATGTTCAGCTCTACTTTTTTCTTTGGTAAACATTTTCAGGAAGGCCGATTTTGTGTTATTAACTAAATTTGACTCCAAGTATGGTTGGAGGATGTCATTTTCGCTCAGCAAACCAATGATTCACTGTGTTATTAGTCTTGATAAAATTTAGAAAGCCTACTGCCATACAATTTCATTTTTCTTCTTCCTACGACTTGCTTTAAATTTGCTCTTTAAAGCTTACCCTTTTACTAAAATAAGCATGGATAAAAACAATTTGTCTGGTGGTAAAAGCTACGATCTATCCCTACGGAACTTTCCAGTTGCTACGCTCAAAAACAAACGTAACTAAAGTTTGTTGATTTCCTAAATTCAAGAAGTATCTACTATTCATCTTTCAGGCCAACCACCTAGCAGGAGTACAAAGTGTCTTGGCATTTGAAGTTTTTAATTATTATTCACTAGCTGAACGCGCGTGCGTTGCTACGCCATCTATCGAAAATCGATCGTACCAATTCAAATTTTGAACAAAGGACAATGCCCACGTCCCATACATTGAAAAACCTGGCCAACTTTTTTTGATTCTGAAAGTGTATAGAGATGAATAGTATCTAATTAGGATTGTTAATGCTTCTATAAACGTCTACTGTTGGTGTTTTTCATTTCCTAAATACCAAAAATGAGTTACAGTTAAACGAAAAGTAAGGTTATGTTTACTGTCAAAATATTTTAGAATTATGTTTTCTTTTGGATTAGAACAGAAAAGAAAAGAAAGAACTATGGTATTGTCTTTCAAAACATATTTCTTATGAGAATAAATAGGAATAATAGTACTTCTCACGACCAACTGATTACCATAAAATAGTTCTCGGATGGAATTATCATAGGGTAAACAAGCCTTAAACTAACTGAGTGCAGGGCTAGGTCTGATGATGTGGACTTGTCTTCATGTTCTAATAATTTATGACACAATGACTGTGTGTCTTGTTAAAGGCAAGCATGTTTTCTTGCTTACCATCAGGCACATGTTTCGCTCATCCTATCATTGTTTCCTGAAAAAATACTTAAATCAGTGTAGATAATACTGTTCACTGATATCTTTCTACTGAATATACATTCAAACCAATGCAAGAGAGGATAAATAAAATATATTGTTTGCTATCATATAATTATATTTACATTTAATAATAATAATTTTATATATTTAATAGCCCAAAACTACTACATAGCCAAAATACTCTGCTCGTGGATTTATGTGGTCCTGGTGTCTGGCCATCCTAGAAATCTCACGAAGAACTCTGCAATGCAAGTACAGCAGTACTGAAAGATGGCCTCTGCTGGTTGTCCCTATCATTTTCAACTAAAATATACATATTATATCTATTTTATTTGCTTCAGCTTGTGTCTGTCTTCTAAAAGCAACTCAGGGTTTTAAAATTGGTAATTGCATAGGTTTTGTAGCAACTTAGCGCTATCCCCGTATTTCCTGTAGAGTACGAACACTTCATTCGCATAGAAATATTGTCACAGAAAGGAATATCTTAATTGTGATATAAATATTTCATTATTTTGGTAGGTATTCGAGACAGTGGTCTTAGAAGGTTCATAACTATCGAGGGATTTCATCAGAAAACACAAGCAAGCCATCACAACAATATAAGGTTTTATGTAATTATTACCACAATTATTTAAGTAATAAGGAGCACTGAATCACATAATTCCCAGTTTTGTTAAAACCAATTTAAACAAGAAGAAAACCAAAGTTAGGAAGAACACCATACATTTTGCTTGTTACTTTTTTTTGATTTGTCAATTTGACATTGATCTTTGACCAATTTGGATTTGGTGAAAATTGCATGCCACCTTTTTTCTCGTTTACATTACCAAAAAAGCTTTGATAGTTTCTTTGTCGCCGTATTTATATATATCGTTATTTAAATATGTAAAAGTAGTAAATAAACGACATTGTGAAAGAAATTGATATACATAACATCCATTTTCAATTTCAATCTAACGCGGATCACTAAAACGAAACGCAGGTACCGTTTCGTTATTGCAATATTTTACAAGTCAGCTTTGTTGGTAAATGGTAGGTTTAATTTAAACAAATGCAAATTATTTTATTTTGGAATGTTAGAAAGTTATATAACTTCGCATACGAGTACAACAAAAAATCACCAATTTTTTAATATATAACTCATATGTCTACACGACAACTATTTTAGCGGGTCAAAAATGGACATTGTCCTTTGGTAACTTTAGGTTGTAATGACGCAACCTTTAAAATATGACACATGTTGTCACGCAACGAAAGCTCTCAAAAAGCAATATTTTTTCCCGTTTTTATTACATTTTTCATTCCTGCTCGGCTCCTATTGATAGTAGCGTAATGTTAAATAGCCTATAGCCTTCCTCGATAAATGGACTATCCTACAAAGAAAGAATTGTTCAATTCGGACCAGTCGTTCCAGAGATCCTTGCGTTCAAACAAACAAACAAACATACAAACAAACAAACAAACTCTTCAGCTTTATAATATTAGTATAGATTTTATTTTATGTTCAACAGGTGAGACATGACACCTCCATCTCGCATGTTTTTAAACTATGTATGCGATCTACTATGAAGCGCTAACCTACCTCTAGAATAAACCAATTGAATTAAATGAATTAAATAAATTGAATTCAATCTCAACTTTACGTTACCCAGATTATATCCTTCAGTGAATTCTTCTCAGACAACATATTCTACAGTTTAGACATTTTTAAAATATTTAAAGTACACAATTGCTGATGCCTTACTTTGAATTTTGTTCGCAATTTTAGAGAAATTAGTAGCCATGCTAGATGATTTTTTAGGTACTTAGTGCAGGCTTAAGTAAGTACTTACGTTACTTCAGAAGATACGTTTTCCAATTTAAATTCCAAATCGTTAACGCTTATACCTCGAGACTTCGTATATGGGTGCATCAAACCATAGGGAGAGTTAGCGAGTTCGTTTGAATGATTCGACACCTCCCTGAGGATTCAACCCTTTTAACAACCACTGAGGGAGCAGAATTACATTCAGGCATTCACAGAAATGTTATAACATCATTTGAATTTAGAACAAAATGAACACACAAAAATAATTTTGCATAGGGTTACAAAATCACAAATGTAAGAAATAAAGGCAGGGGATTATTATTTAACAAAGAACTTTTATTTACGTACAGTATGCAAAGTATGTGCAATAACAGTGAGATCTATTACCTATTAATATATCTATTTATTGTAATATTTAAACTTTGCAGTAGTAGGACTTTTAGCAAAGTCCGGCTGGGGAAATACCACACCTTTGCCAGCTATTCTACCGCCAAGCAGTAATGTTACTGTGTTCCAGTTTGAAGGGCAACATTTCCAGAAAAAATACAGGGCTTAGAGATATAATATCTTAGATCTCTGGGTGACGAGCGCAGTGCAGTGCTAGGTAATGATTTAGACCAGGGGTCGGCAACGTTTCGAGAGCCATGGGCCACATGAAAAAAAAGTAGATAAAAGCGGGCCGCACTTTTGAAATTTTACCATATTATTTTTAACATAAGTAGCGAGTTAATATACCTATATATAATACATTAAATAAATAAATATTTGCAATTTGTAAAATCTATAGGATATATTATGTATGTGAGCCGGAAATAAATTCTAAAAAAGAAAATTTTATTTAACACCCTTGCGTGCCGCACGGAGGTAGGTCACGGGCCGCGCGTTGCCGACCCTTGATTTAGACTCTTCGCGTTTCAATAGCTGCGTGGCACTGTGCTGTTATGTGGCAGGCATGTTGCTTACCATCAGGCACATGTCCTCCTCGTCTCGTCACTCTACACTATAAAAAAAGACCGATACTTTCCAAACATTTAATCAAAACATACGCTATCCAAAAACCTGTCAAATGTCAGACATGTCGATGTTTGTGACGTCAAAATATATCTACCTACACAAAGAGACAAAATGAAGTGTAAGTAGGTAATGAATAGATTTAGAATGAAAAGTTTAACTGATATAGCATAGTATATAATAACCATAAAATATACCCCACGAAATATCCCCACTACTGGGATTGGGATGAGGGATCTCCTGTTAAGAGGGAGAATCAAAGCCATCATCATCATAGTGATGGATCATATCCCATCACTGGTGCAGGTGGATGACGCCTGGCTTGGGACGATTATGTTTTGTTGGCGTTGCGTTACAACTAAATTCCATACCCTTCAAAATGTTTGTACATAAAATATGACTGTTTAAACACTTTTTTAATATTTTATTTAACTTAACTTAATTGTATCTTTCAGTTTCATTGAAATTTAGATTCTAGGGTCTTTCTGAAATGCTAAACGGATTTTTTACTTTTTTACCCGATTGAAAGAAGAGTTCTTGTATCTTGTATGTTTGTAAATTTCTTTATTCCCACGTATCTTCCAAACGGATGGATGGATTTAGACAATTAAGATATTGATAATATATTCGTCTTCATCACCCAAGTATCCTTAGGTAGTAGTATATTGTATTACATAAAGTTTTTTACAGTCGGGTTTTTAAATTAAAGTTATTTATTATATTTATGGTAAAGCAAAAATCAATTAAAAATGTAGTAGCAAACAAAACACTAAAAAGTAATAACGAAAAAGGCTTCTTCAAACGTGTCCCAAACTCCCAAGAAAGTGTCAAAAAGTCGAGTAGCAATTTTCGTTTGTGAGCAAAGGACGTACGCGCCCGTCATAGCTGCCCCTGCTCGAGGCTATGGCTCACACTCTCAAGCTTTCCAATCAAAAAACCTCCCTTAAATATTAAAAGCTCGTTACGCTAATGAATCGTATCAGATTTTGCCGCCGTCTGCGCCCGGCGTTGCTTCAATGCGCCTTTTGGCCTTCCTTACACCATCTTGAGAGCATCTTTGTCTGCCAAGATGTCTTATGGGAAATAGGTTTTGTTGGCGGCCGTGGCTCATATTATGCGATACAGCCTAATAAAACACCTAACCCAAACCCAAACCTACAGCTTGTTAAAAGTACGTACAATACAGACTACGTACTATTTAATTTACTAAGTCTACCAACCCACCCACATAACTAACTTTGCAAAAACAAGAAACTCAGTGCAACAATAATTGATTACTGGTGGAAATATCAATCATGTTCGTTGGATATGTGCTGAAACCCTGTGTTGTATATAATAATTTGGTAAATTTTGCATATTACCACAACTACAAAAAAGTGTCCGGCATTACAGCCGACTTAAATAACAAAACATCAATATTTATCGAAGTTTTTTCGTTTAACACCATCTAGCTAAATTAAGCAAAGCTTGTACTATGGATGTCGTTGGTATTATAGCTGTAGTGGATGCGAGGCCCGGGAACCTCCACGTGTTGCACCCTGGGCATCTGGCGCCGCTGGTTTCATCACTTCAGTGACGCACCGGAAAACAAACCTTCGAAACCTTCACATTTAGATTCAGCTAAATGCGAGGGTTCTGTGCCACTTCGAAGCAGGCAAGGGCAATGGCAGAATCTCGGTAGAATGCGAGAGCACTCGCACTACTCTGCTGCCAAATCACGGCTGGAGAAACCCGTGGGGATTTTATTCGGCACTCCTCTAAGTGGTGTCTAACTAAAACGCACTACATACTTTGCATGTTCCTGCACGGCTGATATGCGTAAATTAATTTCCCCCACAAAAAGGTATAACTATAGTAACGTATCTTATATATTTAGTATAACTATAGTATTTTAATACGAGTATAAACTTGTGATTCAAAGCAACAAAACTTATAACCCAATTTATGGGAATCGCTATTTTACATCGATAAGTTTACAAATTTTTTACAAGTCTGTGACAGCACGTGTCACATACTTTTGAAGACACGAATTACGCAGCCCTGCTACATGCATATCGCCGACGTTGCAGATCCACCGGTTCCCAGGCCAACACTTTGCTGACGCGGCATTGCGCAACCGACCGAGCTGTCACCATTTTTAATTATAGGAAGGCATTCCATTTTCCCACATCGAAGTGGTCTCACCTTTTTTAGTTATAGTAATTAATTGTAATTTTTATATTTTAAATAAATTTAATTTAAATCATTTCGGTTTTTTTTCGATCCTCCAGCTGCCGCTAACGTAATTGGCGCAGTCGGTAGGATACTCACGGGTAGATTTCGGGACTATCTCATATCGATATACGCGTCGCGAGCTACCCGGGTGGCTATCAAGCACCAGCACCGAGTATCCAGAATCTACGGACCTGCAGCAGCCTGGAAGGAGAATCTAATCCTCGATTCACGGAGGGAAACCAGAAATGAAATCCATGTAAGTGCACTTGAATTACTCTCGTGTTGCTTTCCTTTACTCCTAAGCCCAAATCTTTATCGTCAAGATTTACCACCCTAGAGCCTCTAGTTCTCGGGAGCCTGAATCACGCCAGGCCCGCCGACGTGTAATAGATAGTAGTAGAGATATTTTAGAATTAGATAATATTAAATTAAATATTAAAATGGCTGTTGACCCGGATACTATCTTCAAGGCCCTCCGCCTTGTCCCGGAATTCGACGGCAACCCAAATATCCTGACTAGATTTATAAGCATATGTGACCAGATAGCAACGCAGTACCTTAGTTCTGCAGCTGGCAGTGAGTTCCCAAATTTGTGTCTATTAAACGGGATACTCAACAAAATTACAGGAACAGCAGCTTGTACTATAAATTCCAATGGAATTCCGGACAGCTGGCTAGGCATTCGAACTGCCTTGATAAATAACTTCTCGGATCAGCGAGACGAAACAGCTTTATATAATGACCTCTCATTAGCTTCTCAAGGTAACAAGTCACCCCAAGAATTTTATGATCATTGCCAAACTTTGTTTAGTACGATAATGACATATGTGACTTTACATGAGTCGATACTAACAACTATTGCAGCTAAACGTGAGCTATATAAAAAGGTTACAATGCAAGCATATGTGCGCGGATTAAAAGAACCCTTAGGTTCCCGCATACGTTGTATGCGCCCCGCTACCATAGAAAAAGCGCTTGAGTTTGTACAAGAAGAGCTTAATATTATGTACCTACAATCTAGGAACGAGACCCCCAAAGCTCAGGTAACCCCTAAGGTAACCCCCAATTTACCTGCAATGACATTTACACCCCCGCGACTACATAATTTACAAATGACCCCTAACTGGCCTGTTCCTATGGGACACCACTCCATGAGGCCTCCGCCTCAACCTTTTAAATTTGATAACCAACATCGCATGCCCACAAACACACAGCGAATGTTCGCTGCCCCGCCACCTAATTATAACGCACGTAGTAACGTTTTTAGATTACCACCCCGCGGTAATCCACCACAACCTCAAGGCCCTCAGCCTATGAGTGGAGTTCAACGGTTTACTCCTAAACAATTGCCCCACACAAAAATGATCACGGGCCATGATTGGAGTAAGTACGGTAACCCGCCACCAACAAATTATTTTAAGACCAGAGAAATGAATATGAACGAGTGCGCGGCGTATGACCCGTATTACAGCTGTTATCAGCCGGTGTCGGATTACTACACTGACTATAGCGATAGCGGTTTAAACCCCGACTTCGCTTGTGACCCGACTTACGAGACTTACGAGACGACTCCAGACAACCAACTGCCTGAAGACTACCAAGTAAGCTCTAACAGTGAAGATCAAAATTTTCGGAAGGTTTCAAGGTCACCAAAACCACCATAGAACTAAATCTCCAGACGCAACGGCAATTACCCTATATACAAATCGCGGACCCACCTTTAAGGGAAGGTAGACTTTTAACCCGTACAGTGTCTAACCCCATTAGGATGTATAACTCACGCAACGTGAACTTATACGAAGACATAATTCCAGCGGGATCATCTAAACTCATACGTATTCCCGTGGATACTACAGATGGCGAGAGCTCAACGCCTAACGACGTAATATTCTCACGCGACCGGCCAGTGCACGCGGAATTATTTAATACTGAGTGCACGCGTACCCAACAACTGCCTCGCGCCCAAGACGTTGTCTCACGGTTACGAAGAGATCATTTAAACAAAGAGGAAACTGACCAACCTCCGAACAAATTTAATCAACAAATAAATTTCACTCCTATTAGTACCGTTAAAAAACGACCCCCTAAACCCTTTGACCCCCGAGATTGCCTAGACATTAACTTGAGAGAACAGCTATTACAGCAGTACGTTCAAACTCATAGAGACCAGATGAAGGAAGTCTATGAAATAATAAATTCCTCATCTCTCGCTAACCGTACCGCACTAATAGACAGACGAAATACGACTCAGAAACCCGAAAAACAATTTGCACCCCAACAGCATTTTTTTATAAAGAAACCACCCCCTCGCTAGTCGACAAAAGACCACCCCACGTTTCACGCAAGACACCGTTTTAGCTAACTTACCTATCCACATATATACTTCTAAAAAACGAGGCCCCGTGGCCAAATCAAGGCTAAAGCGTATCCCTAAAGCAGCCAATTTGTTACAGAATCCTGCTAGTAACGATACTCCCAATGATACGACTTCAAGAGATAACACTTGAAAGCCTAGACGATGGACCCGGACTACTACCCTACAAACTTGGACTCATGAGACTTACTACTCACCACCATACGTTCCTACAGTACGTACAATTGAAGGACATCGAAGACAACATACACTCACTACAAACTCAACTACTAAGCTACCAAGACCGAATGACTAATGACACTTACTCACTGTACGAAATTCAGATAGACTATCTTACTAAAAAGCTTGGCAAAATTCTAGACCAATTAAAATCTTTAGAACCCAATAGAGTTAAAAGAGGTCTTATAGACGGCTTGGGTTCAGTCGTTAAAAGCATTACCGGAAACCTAGATCACACAGATGCGTTAAAATTTAATGAAGCCATCAAATCACTAGAAACCAATCAGAATGAAATAGTAACCGAGTTCAACAAGCACATTAGTTTGAGTAAAGAATGGATGTTCAAGCATAGTAATGTAGTAGCACAAATAATAGATAATCAAATTAAAATCAATACTACTTTAGAATTAATATTACAAAGTAATGCAGCTAAAGAAAATAGTTTACTTAAATACGATAAGTTCGCCCAACTTTTAGAAGTTATAAGCGAAAACGTAGAAGACTTGGCGCAAGAATTGCTTAGAATAGAGAATAGTCTAGCTTTTATTCGAGTTTCCAGTACGCATCACTCTATGATAGACATAGAGATACTAGAAACTATGGTTAATAAACTTAAAATTATATATGGTAGAGAGCAGATTTTAGATTTAGAACTTAGAGAGTATTATAATATTATTAGACCGGGATCATACTATTTGAATAAGCAGATAGTATTCATTTTTAAATTCCCGATAGTTTCTAAGGATACGTATGACTTATATAAATTAACTATAGTACCTAACAGACACGCTCAGGCTCTCATCCCATCCTTTCCCTTCATAGCAACTAACGAGATGACATTCGTGTACATAGAGGCAGAATGCCCGAAGTTAAAAAACTGGTACCTCTGTGAAAGCGAAGTCACCCACCAGATCCGCATCAGATCTGATTGCATCCAGGAGCTGATCATCAACCAAGTACTGCAAGAATCCTGCCAATTTACTACAGTCACCCTGAAGAGAGAAGCCATGGAGAAACTAGATGACCAGCACTATGTCCTTTCTTTTCCCCAACAGACGAAAGTACAACTCATCTGTCTCGAAAGGAATTACACCTCGCTTCGTGGAAGCTATCTTACCACGCTTCCCATAGGATGTCGCCTGAAGACTGAAGAATTTACCATCGCCAACGACAACGATGAAATCAAAGGTCAACCCCTAAAGTTAACGAAAATAAATTATAACATAGAGAAACAAGGAACAACAGGAACTCAAATCAATCTGGACTCCATTGACCTCCAAGGACTACACAGCATTCAAGACAAAATTATGATCCAGACCCCTCTACAAATAGACAACGTGCAACCAGATGTACTATACCACACGACAGTACCATTCTATTCAGTACTGTTAAGTGCGGCTGTACTCACTATCATTATAAGATTTCGCAGCTACCTATTCAGATGTAATAAAGATATGAAAAAGGACCAGCAGCCACCGACTCTAATCCTGAAGGAAGAAGATCCTGGCAACGTCCCGGCAACATTTTCACTGAACGTGCTAAAATAGTCGCCGTTCTAAGGGTGGAGGAATTACGCAGCCCTGCTACATGCATATCGCCGACGTTGCAGATCCACCGGTTCCCAGGCCAACACTTTGCTGACGCGGCATTGCGCAACCGACCGAGCTGTCACCATTTTTAATTATAGGAAGGCATTCCATTTTCCCACATCGAAGTGGTCTCACCTTTTTTAGTTATAGTAATTAATTGTAATTTTTATATTTTAAATAAATTTAATTTAAATCATTTCGGTTTTTTTTCGATCCTCCAGCTGCCGCTAACGTAATTCACGTGTCACAGATTTGAAGGTTGCGTCATTTTAGGTAAACAAATTTGCAATAATGCATTGTTACATTTTTACATGTAAATTAAAAATATCTCTAATCTTATATTGTGTAATGTTGTTTATATTAAATTTGTCCGTTGGTTTTTATGCATCTACACAACTATTCACATACAATCGTACATCTATATATATGTAAATATATATATATGAAAGCGAAAGGTCACCTATCAAGGAATCTCAGAAACTACAAATGCTAGGAATCTGAAATTTTGCATGGAATACCCTTTTAAGCGCGTAGGCGCTCGCTAAGACGGGGTTTTGCGATATTCAACCCCTAAGAGGGTGAAACAAGGGATGAACGGTTGTTTGAAAATTCGTGATTTTCAAAGTTATCAAATTTTGTATCTAGACACTTGACACGACGCAATTAAATGTTTGTTCTATCAATTTTGTAATTTCGAATAGTACGGGGGTGAAATTGGGGTTGAAATGAGGGATGAATGTCAATATGGAAGCTCCCAACCGATGAAGATAAAACCATAAAACTCTGTAAATATGTAGATACTTGACACGAAGCAAACGAATGTTTATTCTATAAATTTCGTAATTTAGAACTGTAGGGGGGTGAAATTGGGGTTGAAATGGGGGTAGAATATCAATATGACAGTTCCCAACCGTTGAAGATAAAACTATGAAACTCTGTAGTTTATAGACACTTGACACGAAGCAAAGGAATGTTTGTTCTATCAATTTCGTAATTTCAAATTGTATGGGGGTGAGATTGAGGTTGAAATGGGGGATGAATGTCAATATGAAATTTCCCAACCGTTGAAGATAAAACCATGAAACTCTGTATATAGACACTTGAAACGAAACAAACGAATGTTTGTTCTAGCAATGTTGTAATTTCGAACTGTACGGGGGTGAAATTGGGATTGAAATATTGGTGGACAATTCACACACAACACCATCTGACCCCAAACTAAGCAAAGCTTGTGTGATGGCGGCCAGATAGCTGATATAATACTTATATAGTTTAAATACATACTTATTATACATAGAAACACCCAGACACAGTGCAAACATTTGAATTCATTTAAAAACATTTGAAATGGGGGATGAATGTTAACAAGGAAGACCCCGTTGAAGATAAAACCACGAAACTCTTTATAACTATAGGCACTTGACACAAAGCAAATAAATGTTTGTTCTAGCAATTTTATGGGGATGAAATTGGAGTTGAAATGGGGAACGAATGTCTCCTTACACTTTCCCACCTAAACAACTGAACCGAATTTGATGAAATTGTTTTAACCGTAAATGTTACGTGTCTGGGTATAAAAATAAGTACTGCCTGAGAGTTACCTTAGTATTTATTTCGCGCGGACGTAGTCGCGGGTAACAGCTAGTTACCTATAATTAACTAACTATAATTATAGTTTAAGTAGCATCACAAACGGAGAGAGATGTTCCCTGATGTTCCCTGAGAGATATAACACAGAACTTTTAAAGGTCAGTGTGAATAAATATTTTCTAGATCACAGTGCGTCATCTACGACCACACCATCGCTAACCGTCACACGAGTTGGTGGTCAAACACGGACCTATACACAATAAAAAAAGGATCCGAGTCCTAGAATAGTGGGCAGCATAAATTTACCTATACATATAGTACATTATAATTATTATAAGATAGTTATTGGAAATCCGCTGCTTTGTTTTCGTGATGTAAAAGAATTCCAACCTAACAATTATTTATTTCACACTTTTTTAAGAAACGTTAAAATTCCGAATTTTTCGCCCATTGTTTGAAGTGTTACAGTCTGCTGTCATTTTTATCCGAAGCTGATCATTTCCTGTGCATTCGAATCTGTTGTGGATGAAGTTCGCACGTACAGAAAAGACTGCAACATGTCAGTCCGTAATGAGATTTTGCCGGTGTCCTAGATTTTTATTTCAACTACAAAATACATCGTCTTTTACTTTCTGTAGGTACCTAAGCTTAATCCTCACTATAATATGAACTTTTATCACTCCTCCTTTGATTTGTTTTTTTTTGTATTAATATAAAGTTATTGAAATTGCATACTTACGTATATACCTAATATATACAGATAATTTATTTTCTCCGAAAAACCGAAAATCGACTTCAATTTAAAACTTTTTTGTTCAAATTTCGAAAAACACCACAACGATTTCGATAAAATTTATAAACTATGATACCACTTATAATCTTTGATCTAGACCAGGGGTTGACAAACTTATTATGTCTGCTGCCCCTTTTGAGAATAAATTACTTTTTAGTGCCCCCATTTTTTCACATACTTAAAAACCACTATAAATCAAATTAGTTATTCACTTCCACTTCAAATTTAATAATGAATTATTGTAAACTTATAAGCGGAGTTTGACATTTAATAATTATAAACGAGACTTTTGCTATGACCCGCAAGAGTTAAGAGTGCGCCTAATGCCAGGGAAAAATCAGTTTTCACCCGCGCGACGCTATTCTTAATGCGATATACATAAAGTCGAGAATAGCATGACACAGTTTGGAGGAAAAATCAATATTAAATCAGGAGTCCATTTTTGACCAAGTTTTATTGAATTACTCAATAATAAATAAATATAAATAATAATAATAAATAAATAATAAAAAATAAATAAATTAAAAAAAGTATTCGGTTACTTTATTACTAGAACGTACAATTAGGAATTTTATTACCAAAAAATAATGTGGGGTCATCGCTGATAATTTCGAGTACTTACTCGAATTAAAACGGGTTTTTTCGGTGTCATTTTTATTTTTTTATTGTAAAAAACTCTGATCTATTTTTAAAATTCTATTCGGTTATTGTGCTTTTTCTTGATTGTACCCACACGTCAATATTTTTTTTGTCAAAGTTTTTAGTTTCTTTACTTCAGTGAGCGGCGTCGAAAATGTCCTTTTTTCGTTTTCTGGCACTAGGCGCCCTCTTTTAACTTGAGACCTGAGCCCAGGTAGCACAACGGACTCCAAGCCTCGACACAACACCCCCATTTTTTTTCTGGGTATCTTACCGCCCCTCTTTAGGCCAGCAGTGCCCACAAGGGGGCGTTATCGCCCACTTTGGGAAAGGCTGATCTAGACCAAACAAAAAATAAATATCAAATATTGGCAGTGCTATCGCATTAAAAAATACATTTCAACAACCGAATTGAGAAGCTCCTCTTTTTTTGAAGTCAGTTACATATTAATATTAATAGAAACATTAAAAACTAATAATTATTTTAGATAAGTCAGACGTGTTTAGTGTGAGTAGTTAGTTAGATGTATGATGCGTAGTGTAGAAAGTACTCACAGTATTTTAGTTCTGTTAGTAAAACCTGTATAAAAAAATGTTTTTTGTGGCACTCGAAAAATATTAACAGAAGGAAAAATACCTCTGGGCAAGACCACCATTTGTGGCCACAAATGGCGGTCTTATCGCTATAAAGGTTAATTTGTAGACAATCGGCAGCTGAGAGAAAAATACATTGAATTACAATAACACTAACAACCATCATAGACTTTCAACCAAGAATGTGCTTAACAATTATTAGCAACATCGTTCCTGGCAAGTAAAGTTCATGGTTCGGACTTAGTACACACCCTGAATAGAGAAAACATTGTGAGTCTTGACTCAGTGAACCAACGATCATGTCATTTCCACGTCGATGGATTCCAAACAAACACAGACTACAGCCATACAGACCGTAAAATGAGCTAAACCTATCGCTTCGCTCCGCCGACGCCTGTAAACATCTTTTGTCTTGCTTTTCCACTGGTAAAGATCAGTCTACATTAGCCCTGTGTGAAAAAAAAAATTAGAAGAATAACCAGATTATTAGGGTTCCGTAAAACGTAAAAACGGAACCCTTATAGATTCGTCATGTCTGTCTGTCTGTCTGTCTGTCTGTCTGTCTGTCTGTCTGTCCGTCCGTATGTCACAGCCACTTTTTGCCGAAACTATGAGAACTACACTGTTGAAACTTGGTAAGTAGATGTATTCTGTGAACCGCATTAAGATTTTTACAAAAGTTTTTAAAAAAAGCTAAAATTAGGGGTGCCCCCCATACTGAGAACTGAAACTCAAAAATTTTTTTTTCATCAAACCTACACGTGTGGGGTGTCTATCGATAGGTCTTCAAAAATGATGTTGAGGTTTCTGATATAATTTTTGTCTACACTGAATAATTTGCGCGAGAGACGCTTCCAAAGTGGTAAAATGTGTGTCCCCCCCCCTCTAACTTCTAAAGTAAGAAAATGAAAAAACTAAAAAAAATATATGATGTACATTGCCATGAAAACTACCAACGAAAATTAGTTTGAACTCAATCTGATGAGTAGTTTTTTTTTAGTACGTCATAAATACACTATTATTAAAACTTCGATCAAAGTTACAACGAACTACAAGAACTATGTGTACTATGTATATTATGTTACTTGCTGCAACGGAACCCTTCATGGGCGAGTCCAACTCGCACTTGGCTACTTTATTTTTTACTCGGAATCGTTGCGTTTTGAACGCTAATGAAACTATACACTTAAGTAAGTTGGCTCCCATTAAAATTAACGTTCTGATTAGATATTAGGCGTTATGTTAATGTTGTCTTAAAACGTAGCCTTTTTAATAATATACCAAACTAGCAGCTCTCTGCGGTTTTACCCGCGTAGATCCCGTTCCCGTTGCTTTCCGGGACAAAAAATAGCCTATGTGTACTTTCAGACTGTAATCTCTGTTCCAAATTTCAGTCCGATCCGCGATCCCTTTAGACGTTACGACGTGGTTGAGCAATAAACATCCAAACAATGGTATTTATAATTTTAATAACATGTTAAACTTTAATAAAATTTTTTTTAGATATTGACTCGTACATTTACCGACACATTTAAAATATGAACAAGGCTTCGTGGAGCCAAAAACCTTAAATTTTTTTGGTAATGACAAATCGTTATAGACATTTTTGTAATCGTTCATCATTTAGTCACAAGAAATCAAATGATAATGCATTCATAGTTTGTTTGTTCGATGTGAAATTTCTCAAGCAGAACAAAATGGGTTCGAATTACGACCCACTCACATATCAGCCCTTGAGGCGTAACAATAATTTCTTTAGGAAATTGCAAACTTAGGACTCCCCACGACGCAAAGTTGTTTTCATTACATCAACTTATTGGACGCATTCCAATATTTTCGAATCGCTGCGTTCGATTGCAATGCTGAGTGCGATTGCCTCTGTTCATGGGAACGTTTTTCTGGTGTTTTTGCCAAAACATAAGTGCTCATACATTCGGAAAACATTTTTCATGTTCTATGTTGTCTCGTCGAAAATGTGGAGAACACGATTTGCGGATCAGACAAACTTTTGAGTTCGAAAGTTTAGGTTAAAAAAACTTAGTATCTGACGGTAAAATAAACGATTTCGCTTCGTGATTGTTCGATTGTATTGCACCATTACATTTTGACAAATTTTTGCATTGATTATCTTTTGTCACGTAATAAAGCAATTAATTTATAGAATCATGAGTAAATTGTTTTAGTAG
Organism: Ectropis crepuscularia; assembly: GCA_963693475.1. Classification (NCBI taxonomy): domain Eukaryota; kingdom Metazoa; phylum Arthropoda; class Insecta; order Lepidoptera; family Geometridae; genus Ectropis; species Ectropis crepuscularia. Next base: position 14,143,080 of record OY856346.1, read on the forward strand.
CGCAAGTTTGAGAGAAAATAACCGAAGCGAACGTTACTGTCAAGCCGCCAAGACACTGTGTAAGGTGGGTGGACCATGGAAGGCCACTGTAACGAATAAACAGTTTTTATTCGTTAATTTACCGGATAAATGAAAGAAAAAATGTGTTAAGTACTGCTTTGTTTTAGTGTGTAACACATAAATTATTATTCTTTATTGTAGATGTAATGGATATTTAACAAACTCAAGCTTTCATAGGCTCTTCCATTTGGCCTTACAAGAAACAGGGGTCCAAACAAGACCAATATTATAAATCAGACGTTTAACTTAAAACTTCAATCATATCACTCAAAGTAGTCACTTTTTCTAGAACTACATAAAAATCTCTTTCATATATGGTGTAGATACGTTTACAAATCAACTAATTAAGTACGTTAAAGATAAAATTGTCGCACCTCTGGTACATATTTATAACTTAGGCCTTCATAGTGGAACTTTTCCGGAAACGTGGAAGCTTTCTCTAATCAGTCCTATTTATAAAAGCGGTGCTAAGAGTTGCGTCGAAAACTACAGGCCTATCGCACTTTTAACTACCTTTTCTAAATTGTTGGAAAAATAGTCAATAAGAGATTAACGCATTTCTTGGAATCACGAAACATTATTTCTTCAAGGCAGTTTGGATTTCGGAAGGGAAGGTGCACTGATGACGCAGTCCGTTTGTTAACCGATGTAATTTCTTCTAAGCTAGATAAGAAAGAGAAATGCATTACGGTATTTTTAGATTTAGCAAAAGCGTTCAACACGGTTTCAGTTCCTATTCTGATAAGAAAGCTGGAGGGTATGGTATGGTATTGCTTCTAAATGGTTTACGTCTTACCTATCGGAGCGGAGACAGTGCGTGAAAATAGGAAATAATGTTAGCAGCACAAGGGACATAGGTTTCGGTGTGCCTCAGGGTAGTATTTTGGGTCCCACGCTTTTCACGGCGTATATTAACAGTATTCACGAACTTCCTATAGAAAATGCTGAAATCATTTGCTACGCTGACGACACTGCAGTGGCATTTTACGGTTCTTCTTGGTCAAAAGCCGTGGACATTGCGGAAAAAGGCATGGCTGTTGTTTCTAGATGGCTCCGGAGTAATCTTCTGACACTGAAAGCCAAAAAAACTGTTTATGTGTGTTTTCATATAACAGCTGCATCGGCCCCAGATTTTAGTACAAACATTAAACTGCATAACCATAGCTGTGATTTTGAAGCTTGTAACTGTGAACTTCTCCAGAGGTGTCAAGCGGTTAGACATTTGAGTATTCTTTTGGACGAAAATTTAAATTTCAAAAATCACATTCGCGCACTCTCGGGCTGAATTCGTAAAGTTATTAGTATCATGAAGAATCTACGTGATGTGGCATCGCTAGATATTCTGAAATCAGTTTATTATTCTCAGTGTCAATCAATTATTACTTACTGCATTACATGCTGGGGCAGCGCTGCTACAACCCATATTATACACGCAGAGAGAGCTCAGCGATCGGTCTTGAAAGTAATGTTAAAAAAACCGTTAAGATATCCGACCGTTGACATTTTTGGAGAGAGTGGTGTTTTGAGCATTAGGCAGTTGTTTATACGAAATACAATTATCTCCGTGCACAGGGCTGTTCTTGCTTCTGGTGACTACAAATATGTGACCAATAAGAGAGTTTTCAGGATCCCTTATCCGCAGGTTACCACGAGTTTTGCTCGTCGTTTTGGTGACTTCATCAGATCACATGTGTACAATGTGGTTGATAAGCACTGCCATCTGACTGATAAGACCTACTCTGAGGCCAAAAAAGCTACCTTTAGATTATTAACTACACTGAATTATAAAGAAAGAAGACTTGCTTAGATTTTGTTCATCGATTTTCATAAATATTGATTTGTTGTAACATAAATGTTAGTGATAGTGTATGTGTGCGTTTGTATCAATGTGTGGATGTTGTTATTATTGTACTTGGTTCATGTATAATGTATTGATTGACTTATTGCTCAGTGTACTTATGAATATACTTGCATATTTAAATATTTAAGGAACATGCATGTGACAGAGATAGATGGATAAATGACGTAGAACAGGCATTTGTTAATTGATAAATCTTTTTGGAGGTACTATTTTATTTCACACAGGACAATCGTATCGGCTTCCGCAATACAGGCCTAGCCTAGTGCGGAAGCTACAATTAATTATTTTATTGGATGTGTTACTTTGGCAAATAAATATTATTTTTCTTCTTTATATAAACGAAACATTTAATGCTTAATAAATTATTATCATTTATAAAAAACTAAACGAACACTCTTTGAATATCATCGTCTAACTAAGAATATATTCACTGAAATGATTTAAAAGTAATAGTAACAAGTATAATGTTGATATTCAATAAGCTGCCAATGCGTTTTAGAATAAAATTATTAAAAAAATAATACACATATAATAGCCTTCTTACGGGTCCGTTTTTTGTAAAGCCAACATGTTTCTAAAAATAACAAATTAGCAATTTTCATTAATGACACTTTTTTTTAAATGATCAAATTTTCGGTTTTGAACAGAACAATGTTTTTGTTTTTTTGGCACTTATATAAGTAATGACTAAGTGCTCATACTTTCATGATTTGTATATGTACTAGTAATGCCCATGTAGTATCCTAGCAAGGCCAACCGCCAAATTTTTGATTATTGTTGATTGGCCTTATAAGGAACCACCGGCTTTCCTAGGAACATAACCAATATTTTAACTGAAATCGAAACAAAACTATAGTGCGTTCCAGCAAGGCGTGTAGAAAACCAAAACAAACCAAAAAAAAGGTAATACCATAACACAAACATCGTTTAATCTTAGTATTTTTATGAAATTGCCTTAAAATATTTTTCACAAATAGTGTCACGTCAGTGAACCTAAGAGGTTTAGGTGGGAGAGGTAGATGAAGGGGAAATAATAAGATGTTCACAATTACAAGTATATTAAAAGAAATAAAGATAAAAGAGAAAGTAAAAAAGAATAAAGTGATATTAAAAGAATGTAAAAGAACAAAAATAAAAAAAGGGGCTTAAGTGAGGACTTCCATCAGGGAATGGCTCGCAGGTTCAGCAGCCTGGAGCAGGTACAGCGTTCAGCATCCCACAGCAGGGCATGGCTCGCAGGTTCAGTAGCCTGGAGCAGGTACAGCGTTCAGCATCCCACAGCAGGGCATGGCTCGCAGGTTCAGCAGCCTGGAGCAGGTACAGCGTTCAGCATCCCACAGCAGGGCATGGCTCGCAGGTTCAGCAGCCTGGAGCAGGTACAGCGTTCAGCATCCCACAGCAGGGCATGGCTCGCAGGTTCACGGTAGAGTTCACATCCGGCAGTCAGGAATGGCTTCAGCCAGCAGCAGAGAAAGTTCAATAGACCTTCAAGGTTTACTGGTGATGTTGGTCACTTGGAAGTTCACTGTTCTTTAGTATTTCCCTGTTGGAAGCCGGATTCTCACTGCCCATCTCAGCCGAATTGATTTATAATGAAAGCTTTTAATGATTCAAATGTGGAGAAAATAAACTTTATTTTAATATTAATAATTCAAAGAGGATTAGTTCTAAAAACTATACGACCTTATGAAAAAGGGTAGAGGTTGCTAAGTGACGAATGGTGTTTGAAGTATTGACAATATGTAAACAAATAAAATTTTTAGAAAAACGTAATTATTACAGGTTTAGAATGAGATATATAATTCCAGAACAATATCATAATGATAAGAAAAATATTCTTTATCGTATGGACACCATTAAAAGGAAATTAGTGATATGAGAATTTGGTATGTAAATAAACGCATCTCTCCTATGAAAAGTGATGTTTTTTAGAATGAAAATAGGGATGTACGTTTACATATTGTAGTCAATATGTAACGTTACAATAGGATTCGACTTTATTGCGATCTTAAATACCATAATATACTTAGATTTGTATTGATCAAATAATTCTATACTATCTTATTTTAAAAGTTATAGAAAGTAATGGTAGGATGATAGAATAAAGTTGCCAAGTGCGAGTTGGACTCGCCCATGAAGGGTTCCGTTGCAGCAAGTAACATAATATACATAGTACACATAGTTCTTGTAGTTCGTTGTAACTTTGATCGAAGTTTCAATAATAGTGTATTTATGACGTACTAAAAAAAAACTACTCATCAGATCGAGTTCAAACTAATTTTCGTTGGTAGTTTATATGGTAATGTACATCATATATTTTTTTTAGATTTTTCATTCTCTTACTTTAGAAGTTAGAGGGGGGGGGACACACATTTTACCACTTTGGAAGTGTGTCTCGCGCAAACTATTCAGTGTATACGAAAATGATTTTAGAAACCTCAACATTATTTTTGAAGACCTATCGATAGACATCCCACACGTGTAGGTTTGATGAAAAAAAAAATTTTGAGTTTCAGTTCTCAGTATGGGGGGCAACCCTAATTTTTCTTTTTTTTTAATTTTTTTGTTCAAATCTTAATGCGGTTCACAGAATACATCTACTTACCAAGTTTCAACAGTGTAGTTCTCATAGTTTCGGCAAAAAGTGGCTGTGACATACGGACGGACCGACAGACAGACAGACAGACAGACATGACGAATCTATAAGGGTTCCGTTTTTACGTTTTACGGAACCCTAAAAATGATTTTAAGTACTAGCAATTTGATCTGTGTTTCTCAAACTCTCAATGTTCAAGACATTTATACTTCTTTTCATCAAATTATTCTTATTAAGGACGCGCCTATTTTTCTAACATACCCCTCTCATGCCCATATTGTGAAAATGCCCATTTCCATTCTATATTCAAGTATGGATAAATTTTACTCTATTTATTTTTGTCATTAATTTGGAATTTTTAATTGTTATGTAACTTGATTTTAATGTAATGTATTATTTGATTTTTATTGTAATGGGATCTTAAATTGACGTCTGTTTTTTTTTAAATTATTGATTTGTATTGGTAATATTTGAATATCTTGAATATGACATGCAACTACTCGTTATCAATAAAAGAGTAAGAGTATGACTAAAGAACTCCGAGAAAAAGGTTTCTTGTGTCGTAACGAGTTGAGAGAAAATCGCAAACCCCTAAATACGTGTTCCAAATGACGCTGTTTACTATAAAAAGCTTGTATAATTTTCACTCTAAAATGCCATAAATTTTGTGTTATTTTGATCGAAACTTTTGTATGTGTTTCCAGAATATTACATCATAGTGTTATGATCAGTTTTGGGTAATACGAGGACAATTTGAACGAGATTTAATTATTGTTAAAAATAAAATGAACGTTTTCATATAAGGAAACATCTAAATTACTTTTCTAAGTCACTGGTTCTAGTGTTACATTCTTCTCCGAACTCAAATGCTTTGCCTTTCCTTTTTTTACGTGGGGGAAATAAATGTATGCCCGCCATACTCTCATTATGAAATGAGAGGAGATCTCCATCTACCCTCATTTGGGCTTCAAAAATCGCAGGGTGACCAACACTACACACAACACTAACCATATCAGGTTTCTCCAAACTCAGTGCGCTATGCACACATTTATTTATTAGAGGATTCCGCGACGCCGATAACCGTAAACCGGGTAGTTTTCGGTTATTGGCATCGTGGTCATCGCGTCGTAGTTAAAATATATACCTATGTTTTTTATTTTCCAATGCTTCCCGAACCATTCTTACGTAGTAATGACATTCGGTAGATAGAACCTTCGGGTCGTGGATCTCGATCCAATGACCAGTTTTAGCATCAATCAAATGTTCAGCAATTGCAGATTCTTGTGTCTGACGATTTTTTACAGCGGCAATGTGTTGATTGTTCCATGTCCCAGCAGTGGGAACATATATTTGGGTGTTTATAATATGCATACATATATATTGAGCCTTGTTTTGCGACGAAAATTTAAAAGGGCAAGCAATGAAAGGTACTACAAACTATCTTGTAAAACAATGGTTGAGAAATGCTGGTCTGTCATATTGAGAGTGACATTGGTTTGTTTACCTTTTATTCACATAGATTTGGAATGAGGTATATACATATGTTTCTTTAGTACCATAACAGATCCTTATATGACAGGTCTCAATAAAAAAATAACAGAAAAGAGTAGGTTTTTTACTTTAAAACTTACGTTTTGATGAACCCGAGAATAACAAATTTAACGACGATGACCAAAGTCAATGAAACCAGGGACCGTATTTAAAAAATAGCGATGCGAAAGACACACCGCCGCGTTAGTGTTCTTAAGTTTGATAGATCTTACTGTGAGTAGAAGGAATTTATTGTCACATGACAATAACTAAGATTTTTTAATAGTTGGCCTTCAAAGGAGCATGGCCTTCCATGGTCCACCCACCTTAGTTATTAATAGTTTTGAAATTTCCGCAATTTGAACTCATATTGTAAACATAAAGCAAGATAGTAGTGGTAGTACTCTTGGCTGAGTCCGCTTGTAGAAGTACCACACCTTTGCCAGTTATTCTACCGCCAAGCAGTAATGTGTAAGCGTTACTGTGTTCCGGTTTGAAGGGCAATGTTTCTAGAGAAATTACCTACTGGGCGTAGAGATATAATATCTTAGATCTTTGGGTGACGAGCGCAGCGCAGTGCAGTGCTAGGTAAGGATTTGGACTCTTCATGTTCCATTAGCTGTGCGTCACTGTGCTGTTATGTGGCAGGTATGTTGCTTACCATCAGGCACATGTCCTGCTCGTCTCGTCACTCTTTAATACAAAAAAAAAAGATTTTATCATTATTATTTAATTATCTCAACGATTCGGAAGCGTTAAAATAGCCGTGGTCACGAGCAGATAAATGGGTATTTTGTTTCATTTTAGGTACATACCTATTTAATATTAGTCAAAAACCTATCGAGACCCGTTCCTGCTTACTTTTCATCTCGCAGTATGAAACTAGTGGTACTCTTGTAATCGCCAAAATTATATCTAGCTAAAAAGATACTGAATTCAGCACGCCACACATCGGGTAGCGTGGCCGAGCGGTCTAAGGCGCTGGTTTAAGGCACCAGTCTCTTCGGAGGCGTGGGTTCGAATCCCACCGCTGCCATTCTCTTTTTTCTTTGTTTATGAGAATAATAATTATATTGTTAAAAAACTAAAAAAAACACGCATACCTACACAAAAGATCCACCTAAAAAATAAGGTAAATTTTTAGTTGGAAACGTGTTATAAATTGATCGATTACGTGGTAACGAAACATAGTCACTGACTGCATAAATGTCAGTAGCAGTCAGTATGACACTAATATGTAAAAATTTCTCAGAAACAGGAATACAAGTAATTTACATTTTCTTTGACTAATATATTACAGTACTGTGGTCTCGTGGCTTAGTGGGTAGCAGCTCTGCCTGCGAAGCCGAGGGTCGTGGGTTCGATTCCCACCCAGTGCGAATATTTGTGTGATGAATTCAAATGTTTGCACCGTGTCTGGGTGTTTCTATGTATAATAAGTATGTATTTAAAACTATGTTAAGTATTATAATATCAGCTATCTGGCCGCCATCGTACAAGCTTTGCTTAGTTTAGGGTCAGATGGATTTTGTGTGTATAAAAAAAAAAGTACGTGAAAATGAAATTTAAGCAAAATGATTGTATTGTAAAAGAATTGTGTTGTAATCCTGATGATCGTGGCAAGAATGAATGGTTAGTGGAACAAACTGTACAAGCCATTGGGTTGTCATCGATCTTTGATAAGTGTGCAATGTTTCAAACCAATCCGTTGCTCAGAAATTGGTGAAAATCACGTTCCAAGATTCCGTTACATAGATACAGAATATAAGTTAATAGAAGCATGTCAAAAATCGATAAAAGTAACGAGGTCTGCAATTTTGATCATCATATTTTTTTAACTGATTAGAATAATTAATTATTGGTAAACCACAACGTTGACTAAATTGTCAAATTATCACGGTTCAATAGATTTAACCTGGTGAAAAACGGAATCTCAGTAAAAAAAATAAAAATGATAATAATATTTGCATCGTCCTATTGGGCAATTCAAATATTATTATTCTTTGGGTAAAGAACCCTATAAAATCATCACACGTCTTAACATTTTTCCAACAAAACTGGCTGCAGAACTTCATTAAGGAGCGGTAACAATGAGGTGTCTGTCACAATGCACAATGGCGCTCGAAGAGTCAACGTGAAGTTACACAGCTACTAATTAATCCGCAATTCCACTTCACAGAGAGAAAAAAAGCATAGGAAATGAGAAATAAAGCTATTTACCATTGTTTTAAAATTATACCCTCAAAGAGCCGAGTGGACTTTTCGGACAAATGTAGTGACAATAGTACTGTTGTTTGTGTTATGTGAACACCAAGTTGTTGTATTCATTAACGATGTCACGTAACCTACGTGAGATTATAATCAACCGCTTGCTAGCTATTGGATCACGAAAAGTCCAAATAGGTAATGACTTAGCACTGCACTGCCTTTGTCACATACAGATACAAGATATCTTTGAAATGTTACTAAGTTTCAACAAAAACGTCCTTGATGCTGAACTCAGGATTTATCTAATGAATGGTTGTCATCCTATGTGAAATAAACTCTTAACTCGGTTGCTCGAAATATATAAAACAAAACAAAAAAAGCCAAATGGGTATCACAAATGTCGGCCTTATCGGTAAAAACGATCGATTCCAGGTGACCCGCATATGCTTTTTTATTATAAATAAGAGACGAACAGGACTGTGTGCCTGATGGTAAGCACATAACACATGACAGCACAGTGACACGCAGCTATTGGAATATGAAGAGTCCAAAATCATTACCTAGCACTACATTGCGCTCGTCATCCAGAGATCTAAGATGTTATATCTCTAAGCCCTGTAATCTCTAGAAACATTGCCCTTCAAACTGGAACACAGTAATGTTTGCACATTACTGCTTGGCGGTAGAATAACTGTCAAAGGTGTGGTATTTCCCCAGGCGGACTCTGTTAAGAGTCCTACCACTACAAAAAAGATAAAAGTTCCATACGGTTCCTTTGCTCAATTCTAAAAACAAATTTTAGAAATATTATAAACGCGAAGTTTTTTATGTATGTCTGGATGTCTTTTTCTCTTTAAAGCAAAAATAACTGAAGGGATCTGGTTGAAATGCCAAATAAATTACTTTGCTCAACAAAAAATTAATTGAGCATGGAAATGTCTTAGTACTAGCCTGAAAACAATTTAAGTATAAATATAAGTTTAAATATCGAATATAGTTAGATTATAGCCTGGAAGAACACATATGTAACTTTTTATCCCGGAAAGTCAAGGGAACGGAACTACGCCAATAAAATCAGTAAATCGGTACCGACGGATATCTGTCGGTACCGATTTACACTGAACAAGATTTTTCTTATCGATAAATTTGCATTTGACCGTTATCACGCCTGGTGATTATCGACGATAGAGCGCGCTGTCCAAAGAAAAAATCAATTCACTCTAGAATTGAAGACAACCAGACTATACATCCATCAGGAAATAACTACTCAGGCAACGCATTTGAAAGTTTGGATGCTCTTGTTACGAAAATGGTAACAAATCTCTTCGTTTTAGTCTTTGGAACACCCAAGATGAAACGGTGTCGTTTTCTAGATCTGCGCTCATTGTCTGATAGAAAAAAGGAAAATTTCAAATTGTTTAAATATTTCAGATCCAAAGCTTGAACTTAAAATAGGTATAATCAGAATCACTAACTTTACAAATACCTTTCCAACATAAGCGTATCTACCAAATTGATACGTTTGTTTAGGAGGTATAATAATAGACGCCATAGACAGATAGTTTTTTTTTTTTTACTTTTATAGGTTCACACTTCACCGCCATCTCACCTGATGTTAAGCGACGATGCGGTCAACGATGGAGCGTGTTTACCTAGAAAAAAAAACCGATTCACCCTCGATTTGAAGACATAAAGATTGTAACCATCGGGAGAAACCCACTCAGGCAACATATTCCACAGCCTAGACATTCTTATCACAAAAGTAGAGTCAAATCTCTTCGTTCGTGTCTTTGGAACATCAACCATGAAACGATGTCGCTTTTTCGAGCTACGAGCATTCCGATAGAAAAAAGGACAAGGTGGTATCAGATCATGCAGATACACGTACGTACATACAGACACGACAAAATAAAAATATAAATTCCCTCTGTTTACGTTGTAAGTAAGAAAATATCCAATCCCCTTGACCCTCCCCTTCACCGAAACATCTCTAACTAAATTACTAAAGAAAATGTATTTTTAAGTTGTCGCCGTCTCGTCTTCACGCTGAGTTCACTCAATTAGCAAGAAGCTGGGTACATTATGACGTCACTAATTATCGCTAAGGGAACAATAGGAAAGAAAATCCTTAGAAAGCACGTTTTTCTTTCAAGGATCATTATACCACACAATACTTGTGTTGTACGTATTATTAAGAAAAGGAATAACGACTTAGACTTAGACCGCAGGGTACACTTTTCGGGATGTCACGTCGATCCTTGATTGTCCCTGCCGACTGCATCATAATAGTTTATTTATAAGCAATGTTACACGTCATACAACAGAAAATTTCAACTACTTGCGTACCTAGTACAAAATTGTAGTAAATATAACATCAAATAACTACTATTTTGAGAAAACAAGTAGAATCAAAACATCTAGAATACTTTTTTTCATGAATTCTGAATAGTAGGTTCGTTTATTTATTTCCTTTAAAATTTACCCTGATGCTAATTTAGCGCTACCTATCATAATTTAATGCATTTGGGCGGACACTTTTTCATGTACAACAGTTCACACTCCTTACCTCAACCGGTCAACTCTCCATATTTTCACGTCATATTGTTATTGTTAAAAACCATGGGTAAATAAACTCAAAGTTAACCCCTTAGGTTAAAAACTGGAAAATTGAGTACAAGTGAAAAGCCGAAATAAGTGATTTTAGCGACCAAGAAGCTTATTTGACGCCAACAGAATTGACTGAAACTGTTAATAATGCGCAACAGATTTAGTAATTTCCTCGCTAAGGTGGGATGAAAAATTACGTGTTGCACTCGAGTGAAAAGATTTTTCACCTTGTGCCCATTTGATTCCCTTTCTACGCTCAGGATTCTAATGGTTGAATCACGAGCGCAGCGAGTGATTCTAGCGAGTGGGTTTACTATTGTTGTACAAGAGTACAAAGTTGCTTAACCGCGTGCTCAATTTTGATGACCGAGTAAGCGAAGGATCCTAAAATATCCTGAGCGTAGAAAGGGAATCAAAACTCGAGTGCAACATGTTATTGTTTATCTTACCTTAGCGAGGAAATGACTAGTACATATGTGTACATAAAAAAGTGTCCGCCCTAATGCATTACATTATGGTAGCGCTAAATTAGCATCAGGGTAAATTTTAAAGGAAATAAATAAACGTACTATTCAGAATTCATGAAAAAAAAATCTAGCTACATATTTTCTCAAAATAGTAATTATTTGATGTTATATTTACTAGACTATTTTGTACTACGCCAGTATTACATTAGCATTACATTATAAATTAGCATCAGGGTAAATTTTAAAGGAAATAAATAAACGTACTATTCAGAATTCATGAAAAAAAAATCTAGCTACATATTTTCTCAAAATAGTAATTATTTGATGTTATATTTACTAGACTATTTTGTACTACGCAAGTAGTTCAAATTTTCTATTAGTTACTATTTTAGTCGTCAATAATATTAAATTACTAGCTGACCCCGCAAACGTTGTTTTGCCCTATAAATTATATTAATACAAATTTAAAAAATCTAGCATTGGTATAATCCTAAACTTTAATAATAAAAATAAATATTTATTTTTATTAAACAATTTTAGATTTGCCATAAGCTCCGGAAAATTTTAAGCCAAATAGAGTGAAAAACATTTAAAAAAAAATACGATAATTGATCAGTTATCGAGCGGGATGAACAATGATAAAATTACTAAAATGGCTATTAAAAAATAGGGGTTGGTGATAAAAGGGTAAAAATTTAGGGTTGTATGTATTTATTAACGCCACATTATAAAACAATAAAAACAAAAAATTTTGTTCGAAAATTAAAAAAAAAAAATTGCGGTGAACAACCCTTGTCACTTAGGGGTATTAAAAATAGTAGTGGGCTAGTAGCCGATTCTCAGACCTACTGAATATGCATGTAAAATTTGGTTAAAATCAGTAAAGCCGTTTCGGAGGAGTAAGGAAACAAACACTGTGACACGAGAATTTTATATATAAGATTTAACTCGGCATACTTCAATTCGCTTACAATTGATTCATTCATGGCATTTTTAAATGTTCTGCCATTTGAAATGAGTACCATTCCTTACCTGTATCATTATCTATTCTATGCACAGAAATCTAAATAATAATGACCTTATTATTTAGATTTCTGTGATTCTATGCCTCTATCCTCCATACGTGAAAAAAAATTGCGCGCAAAAAAAAAAAAAAAGAATTACTCCAAGGAGGTTCACCTGAGTTTTTAACAAATTCAAAAATGTATGATGAATTTGGCACCAAAGAGGTAGAAATAAATACATAGGTTTCATTTTGTTTTGAATTCAAAAACTTAGTGCACATGATGTTCTAAATTCAAATTTACTTTACTCTCTAGGGGGTAAAAACGACTTTTGCGCCCTGATATCGAGGAGCAAAAGTACGCTTTCCGAAGCACACCTAGGTATGCCTATTTTAAGTAAAATATATATATAAATATAGCTAAAACTTCTATATACCTACCTCTCCATAAACGATTTCAAACATTATTAGTTTAATATAAGTATCTATAAAACCTTGTAGACAGTAGGTACACAGTAGACATTACACTCATTGCAGCGTCCGCCTGGGGAAGTACCACCCATACTTTTTCCAGTTATTGTACCACCAAGCAGCTATGTGAAAACATGTGTTCACACACTGTGTTCCGGGTTGAAGAGCAATATTTCCAGAGAAATTACAGGACCTACAGATAAAACATCTTATATCCCTAGTGGCATAATAATAATAGCTGTAACTCAGAAGGCCGGTATGCTAAAATGGGATTGGGCAGGACACGTCTGTCGAATGCCAGACCAGCTATGGGCAAAAACTACCACTGACTGGGTCCCGGAGGGTAAACGGCCACCAGGTCGGCCCAGAAAGAGGTGGAAAGATGAGCTTAACGCCCACAACAAAGATTAGCCCACAATAGCTCTCGATAGAGACCAATAGAGGGAGGGAAGGGAGGCCTTTGCTCAACTTTGGGACAATACAGGCTAAAATAATAATCCCTAGTGACGATCTCAATGCAGTAGTCTCAGCTAGGTCATGATTTGTTACATGTTATAGTAGCTGCGTGTGACTGCTGTTATGGGCAGGCATGTTGCTTACAATCAGTCACATGGCCTGCACGATCAGCTCATCTCGTTACTCCATATTATAAAAAAAAACGTGTCTGGATTGGAAAAGCATCCAGTAGATCTGATGTCGCAGATGTTCATAGGCGACGACTACCGCTTACCATTACACGGTACGTATGCTCATTGAATATCGTTTCATTTATGAAAAAAAAACATGAAATGTTGCCACATACGTACAAAAATTAGTAGCCGCCTTCTTTTTTCCGCCGCCGCCTTTCGTGTGCAAACTTATTATCTTTATTTATTTTCAAAAGCTAAAGTTTCTTGTTTTTTTAATTTTCCGCTTCGTGCAAAGAGAAAAGCGACCTTTGTGAGAATTCAGTGCTATCAACAAGAACAATGTTTTAAATTATTATTTTTAAATACTTCTTAGCGCTATGCCGATGCTATAGGCGCGTTTGTGTGTTACTAACTTTTTTTTAACATTGGATTCTACTCTTAAATTTATACGATACCTGCTATTATTTATTTACTAGCTATTACTCGCGAATTCGTCTGCGCAAAATAAATTTTCATATATTTGCAGCAGTATTTGTACACCCATACAAATTTACTTGCACTAAAGACAGCGTATATTAAAAAAACATTTTTATATAATTTCATCAAAATCGGTTTAGTGGTTAAGGCGTAAAAGCGTGACAGATGTAACAGAGAGAGAGAGAGACAGACAGAGTTATTTTCACATTTTAAAAATAATAGTATGTTTCAAGTGTCTAGTTGCAAATGTTTACGGCTTTATCTTAACAGTGATGCACTTCCATGTCGAATTTCATTCGTCATTTCCACACCTTTAACTCTTTTTCTGCAATAATAAGTCGCCGTTATCCTTTTCTGAGTCTTATCTATCTGTGTACCAAAGGAGACGGCTCATTTCTGCCCCAAGTCGTTTCAAGAATGGGGTTCGCCATTTGAACCCTAAATTTATCCCCATACAATGCGAAATTACAAAATTGCTAGAACAAACATTTATTTGCTTCGTGTCTACATAGATACAAAGTTTCATAGTTTTATCTTGAACAATTACCAACTTCCAAATAAAATTTCATCCCCTTAAACCCTATTTCCGTAATAAAAAGTAGCTTATGTCCTTTCTTGGGATTTAGTCTATTTGTGCACCAAATTTAATTAATATCAGTTCAGTGGATTTCATGCTTCTAACTTTGTAAATGACGAAATTTTCATACAACCGTCCATCCCTTGTTTCACCCTTTTAGGGGTTGAAGTTCGCAAAACCCCGTCTCAGCGAGCGCATATGTGCTAAAATACACCTCCATGCAAAATTTCAGACTCCTACCATTTGTAGTTTCTAAGATTTCGTGATGGTTTTATATACATGGATTTACTCATAAATTAATTAGATTTTTACCGCCTTACTTTAAATATTTAGGTGCCTATTGAAGGCTTACAATGCTATCAAATTCTGGAGTCTCGAAAAATACGAATAAAAAATCTTTTGTTTTTGTTCGTTTGGTTGACATCTTTGACGTCAATCAAACTCAAAGAATCAAAAATTAGCTTCAGTCAAATTTTGTAACACAGCAGTTGGACAAGTTTTATTTTTAATGGACTAAGAGCCCGTGTATCCCAGACCTTCGTTATTTTAACAAAGCTGAAAGTTTGTCAGCGCATGCTCCCAACACAGGTAAGAACGATAGACCAAAATGAA
Source organism: Ectropis crepuscularia (assembly GCA_963693475.1). NCBI lineage: Eukaryota > Metazoa > Arthropoda > Insecta > Lepidoptera > Geometridae > Ectropis > Ectropis crepuscularia. Next base: position 14,158,178 of record OY856346.1, read on the forward strand.
TTTGTTTGGGTATCCTGGCTTTGGCAGATAAACGGTACTAAAGGTGTGTGAACACTTACCAAGTACCAGTTTCCAGATACCCGTTCAAAGTACCAGCCATTGTCGGGTCCAGGCATTGCCGTAGGTACCGAGAGACCGTGACTCGACAAAGACAAGGCAGACATTGCTGTCTCGGTGTGCACTGGGGCTATCTATTTTGTGTGATCCAGGTTCCCCACTATACCTAAAGAATTGATAACAATAATCCCGTACGACTGAGAACTGAAAAAATGTAAATAACGGTTACGAAAACTTTGGGCAAAAAAATATAACAAACATTGATGACAAACTTTTTAATCTGCTTTACAACGTAATGCTTCTGAAATCGGTCGTTTATGTAACTAGGCCACTGCGGCTTCGATTGGGATGACGACTGGGTCAAAAATGTACCGTTCTAATTAGTGTGTCAGCTAGAATATGGATAATTATGGTAAACGTAGTCTTTGTTTAAACAAATTATTCGATAATTAAAATCGACACAGATAAAGATAATCAAACTTCCGGCTGTGATGTAACTTTATCGTCGAAATCTTTCCAAATAGTCTTTTTTTTTATTTATTTATTAAAGAGTGACGAGACGTGCAGGGCATATGCCTGATGGTAAGCAACATGCCTGCCACATAACAGTACAGTGACACGCAGCTATTGGAACATGAAGAGCCCAAATCATTACCTAGCTCCGCATTGCGCTCGTCACCCAGAGATCTAAGTTGTTATATCTCTAAGCCCTGTAATTTCTCTGGAAACATTGCCCTTCAGACCGGAACACAGTAATGTTTGCACATTACTGCTTGGCGGTAGAATAATTGACAAAGGTGTGGTACTTCCCCAGGCGGACTCTGCTAAGAGCCCTACCACTACAGATACCACTACAGTCTCTCGAAACTTCTAATCACTGTATCTTCGTCATTTTTTGTTTGTGAAACAAAATAAAAATTGTACGTTCTATGGTTAAATCTAACTGACGAACTAATTAGATTTTTACTAGTCTTCTCACCTACTTTCATTGATAGCTCACGGAAACTACGTGAAGAAACCGTATTTTTTAAGACTGTCGCAGTTTAAAAAAAAAAAAAAAAATTGTGTGTTTTTCTTGCTTATTGTATTTTTTCATTATTTTACTGATAAAACTGGAACAAATTTTCGAATCCCTACAACATATCATCCTCATACAACAAGTAAGTCAGCATTACACATCCTCACGCTCCAGAATGTTAATTAACTCGGAAGCAAATAGAGTCAGTCAAACGGCAAACAGATTTAATTAATAGGGCACGACTATGTCTTGGAATTAACTCTTGTCGACGGCAAACAGTGAAATGCGCTTCGACGTAAGACGCACGACGCTTGGATGCGATTAGTCACGCGCTGGCTTCCATGACACTTCTATAGCTGTATCGTGGTTGTAATCTAATCAATAATTTCGAAATCAAACATTTTAAGATAATATTTCCAAAATATTTATACGAGCATTTCTACGCCATCATGATCTTAATATCGTAAATGGCTCATCAGATTTTCAAGAAATTAAAATAAAGTGGCCAAGTGCGAGTTGGACTCGCCCATGACGGGTTCCGTTGCAGCAAGTAACATAATATACATAGTACACATAGTTCTTGTAGTTCGTTGTAACTTTGATCGAAGTTTCAATAATAGTGTATTTATGATGTACTAAAAAAAACTACTCATCAGATCGAGTTCAAACTAATTTTCGTTGGTAGTTTACATGGTAGTGTATATCATATATTTTTTTTTGATTTTTCATTCTCTTACTTTAGAAGTTAGAGGGGGGGGGGGGGGGACACACATTTTACCACTTTGGAAGTGTCTCTCGCGCAAATTATTCAGTGTAGACGAAAATGATTTTAGAAACCTCAACATCATTTTTGAAGACCTATCGATAGACACCCTACACGTGTAGGTTTGATGAAAAAAACATTTTTGAGTTTCAGTTCTCAGTATGGGGGGCAACCCTAATTTAACTTTTTTTAAAATTTTTTTGTTTAAATCTTAAAGCGGTTAATAGAATACATCTACTTACCAAGTTTCAACAGTGTAGTTTTCATAGTTTCGGCAAAAAGTGGCTGTGACATACGGACGGACAGACAGACAGACAGACATGACGAATTTATAAGGGTTCCGTTTTTACGTTTTACGGAACCCTAAAAATGGACGCACCGAACAAATTTTGAACAATTTTTACTGAATGACCAGCCAGTCCTTCTAGCCCAAGCTAGATTTTTATCTATGCATTAAAATCTATAAAATGTGTGGTATATGATATTATAATATGATATTGTTAGCGATATTAGTAGTTTATATAAGCTGGTATTTAGAAGAATAGTAAGAACACTGAAATACAGTGGTAGGACTCTTGGCAGAGTCCGCCTGGGGAAGTACCACACCTTTGCCAGTTATTCTGCCGCCAAGCAGTAATGTGCAAACATTATTGTGTTCCAGTTTGAAGGGCAATGTTTCCAGAGAAATTACAGGTCTTAGAGATATAACATCATAGATCTCTGGGTGACGAGCGCAGTGCAGTGCTAGGTAATGATTTGGAATCTTCATGGTCCAATAATAGCTGCGTGTCGCTGTGGCAGATTTTTCATTCTCTTACTTTAGAAGTTAGAGGGGGGGGGGGGGGGACACATTTTACCACTTTGGAAGCGTCTCTCGCGCAAATTATTCAGTGTAGACAAAAATTATATTAGAAACCTCAACATCATTTTTGAAGACCTATCGATAAACACCCCACACGAGAAGGTTTGATGAAAAAAAATTTTTGAGATTCAGTTCTCAGTATGGGGGGCACCCCTAATTTTTGTTTTTTTTTAAAAACTTATGTAAAAATCTTAATGCGGTTCACAGAATACATCTACTTACCAAGTTTCAACAGTGTAGTTCTCATAGTTTTGGCAAAAAGTGGCTGTGACATACGGACGGACAGACAGACAGACAGACAGACAGACATGACGAATCTATAAGGGTTCCGTTTTTACGTTTTACGGAACCCTAAAAAGGCAGTCATAGGAACTGCCGATAGAAGTGAAAACTTATAACTCAGAATTTGAAAAGCTATCTTTGGAAACTACACGTGTATAACCGGAGGGCGTGGCCTGGGCATCATGACATGGCCATCTAGAAATGCGTCAGCATTTCCTATTGGCTGATGCATTTCTAGATGGCCATGGCATGATGCCGAGGCCACGCCCTTTCAGCATATGCCATTGGCTGACGCATTTCTAAATGGTCAGTAGCCAGTAGCCATGGTCCCGAGTTTACCCGAAGATTTCTTATCATACCCGAGCGTGATGCTAGAATCCAATTCACAGCCCATGAAATATCTGTTTAGGCGCGCATAAAGAAATTTTCACTTCAAAAATCATTTGTAGGTACCTACCTACTATACTATACGGCAGTAAGTCTAAGCGAAAGGTTTAAAATTAAAGTACTCGTAATCGGTAACAAGTAAATTTCTAAGTATAAATGATAGGTAATTGGTAATTTGTACATCTGTTACTGAATTTAAGGTACTGTAAAGCGTTTTTGTTAATTTAATGTGTATACTAAATTAATGTACTATTTCAACTGCACGAGGCAGCTGTGAATATGTTGGTATGAAAGACTGTATCCGAAATATTATGCTGTAGACGTGTAGACTGATCATACATGTTTTCTTTGGACTAATTGTTTTCCTAATTTAGAATAAACTACCTACGTTCCTAACAATATGGTGTGATAAGCAAATAATAACGTTATAATAAATATGTGATTGGTAATTTCAATATTATTTTTTATATTCAAAGATTTAAGTAGGTAAGTACCTATCTCTTGCCTACCCGAACATTTTTACCAAAGGAGGAGAAAGCATCCCCCTATGGTTTTCTACGTCCCAGTGTCGCTGAGGAGTATCTAAGAATTGTCTCGATGACGTCATTGTTTTGAGAAAGAAACAAGCAATTGATTGTTTTGGCCTGACTCTAAAATTGAACATGCTCCACCTATTTTGGCTCAGATGAGCCTGTGTACTGAGATGTGAAACGTGGGTAAGTCTATCAATTATTTTGATTATTCGCAACAATTTACAAACTCACAGTTTCCACTCACAATTGTACCAGCAAAGTGTATTCAAGAGATTTAACTCAAGTCGCGTAATATTTTTCAGGCGCTTGAACTTCGAAACTTTTCCTTTTGCTTGATATAAAATGCGAGGATGAGTTTCCTTTACGACATTTATACACAGTAATGTGTGTGTATTTGGTGAGTATTATAACGTTCGTATTTCACTGACTTTCTAGCTAAGTATAATTTTGTTGTAAATATTTATACTTAACCTAAAGTTTATTGGTGTTTAAAGTTTTGATTCTGCAGTTTTCCTAAGATACTTAGATTTGACATACTTCTTGGAATATGTGGGTTTCTTCACGATGTGTGCCTTCACTGTTTTGAGGTTAACGGCATTAACCATATCTATACTATCTATACTAATATTATAAAGCTGATGAGTTTGTTTGTATGTTTATTTGTTTGAACGCAAGGATCTATGGAACTACTGGTCCGAATTGAAAGATTCTTTCTTTGTAGAATAATCCATTTATCGAGGAAGGCTATAGGCTATTTAACATTACGCTACTATCAACAGGAGCCGAGCATGAATGAAAAATGTAAAAAAATCGGGATAAAATATAGCTTTTTGATAGCTTTCGTTACGTGACAGCATATGTCATATTTTAAAGGTTGCGTCATTAGAACGTAAAGTAACCGAACTTGTGTAGCAAAAAAAATTGAAATCTGTGGAACTTGTTCAAAATTTGAATTGGTATCACAAATTTTCGATAGATGGCGTAGCAACACGCGCGCGTTCAGCTAGTGACTTATAAAAGAGCAGTTCGTGTAGGATTCCCAGGAACCAGGGCTCCGGATCGGCAGTAGTTGTCATTCTCCCGACTGGGCCAGCCGTAACTTTGACAAAATTGTGCTTATTTGAATTCATTTGACCTCAGAGTTGCTGAAAATTATCCAAGTACCTACACGAATTTGACTGTAATGATAAATTTGGCAGGTTTCGTTCGTGATGATTAATAATGTAAATGATTTAAAAGGTTTACTACAAGACATTTTACTCTAAAACTATATCTAATTCTAAGTACCTAATAATAATGTGGGTGAACTGTTTTATTTAAGGCTCATTTCTTTCTGCACTTCGGTATTTCTTAGTCCTAGAGTTCCTTTCGTTTCAAATTATTTTTCCAACCCCAATCTCGGCGGTCAAACCTAGCCATTAATCAGGAGGTATACTGGCGTACTGTGGCGTATCGAACTACGCCGCAATACCAAGCAGCGGGGAGATTTATTGGCGTAGTGCCGGATAGGTGCCGTCTACCACCTGTCTGGCCTTTACTTGGCAACTGAATCTTTTCTGCCCAATAAAGGTGGGAAAATATTGCTCGAAAAGAACCCGTACTGTTAAATTGTATTTCAAACTAAGTTAACTATCTAACCGCAGTATTACAAAACTTCACACGCACTCGATTTTTGTGTCTTTTTGAAGATATAAGAGTTAACAATTTTAGAACGATTTTGATTTTGTGTCAAATAAATTTGCCTTGAACGAGTATCAGCTTCATTTGCTCCTTACATTATCTTTGTTTGCTCTCCCGTAAGCCTTGTTTGAAATACGGCGGCAAAATTTTTATTTGACTTCAACTGATGGGGTTTTTAAAACATTCCTCATTAGGATAAATAAAACGATTCATTTTATCATTTGAAAATATCTTATTAATTAATTAGCAAATTCTTTGCCACCACTAAAACTCACCAAATGAGTCATATTAAGGGTCCCACAATAACAGTCAGGTACTGATAATGTTGGGAATACGGCGGCAAAAAATTGCGGCAGCTTAAGGCCGATTTAAACTGAACGAACATAGAGCTAGAGCTGGAACAAGAGCATTCTTTCTCGATCTTTCAGTGTAAACGAAAGATCGTTATTAGCGTTTTCCATATTATATATTCCATAGAATCTTTGCGAACGCAAACAAAACAACGAAAGAATGCTCTACGTTTGTTTACACCAAATGAATTTGATACAATGGGGATAGAATGAGCATTCGCTCGTCTGATGTAAATCGGCCTTTAAGCAATTTATAAGATTCTTGTTCATAAAAGTAAAAAGTTACCATCACAGGATCATAAACATTTATTCAACTCTTACGCGTCACACGCCTTTTTAAAGTAAAAACCGTGTTGAAGGCCGTTTTAGTAGGGGAACGTTTTATGGGTTCGTATCACCAACATGCTAATGCTAATTTTTACATATATCTAGTTAATAAATATTAAATGTTTACATCTATTAGTATTCATACTATTACATATTATAGTACGTAATATGTGGCAGGCATGTTGCTTACCATCAGGCACATGTCGTCCTACCTGTTCGTCTCGTCACTCTTTATTTAAAAATAAAATCGGTAAAACCCTGTAGATACGGGTAAGTAAATTGTCCACCTCGGTTACAAAATTGACCATCCGGCATCAAGATTCGAGCTTACAGTGCGCGAAAGTGCAGTTTGTGGGCGATAATAGAAGTATTTTACCGTCATCGATGGAGGGTGAGCTGAATCGAAAATGATCACAAGGAAGCATTTGGTACTGGCCCTACTCGCCGATGTGAAGATCTGGGTAAAAGCAAGGTGAGTTGCTGTTAAAAATTGCAGACTAAAGTTGTATGTTGGGTTTACGACTCCTAGGATGCGAGGTTAGAATAAATTCTAAATGTAAGCCGTATCTGTACAAAGACTTTAAAAAAATCCTAGGCAACACATTTCATTAAAGCTATTGTTTTTTAATTAAATATAAAGTGTCATGAAAATAGCATGATGAACCAAATAAGCTACACACCTGCCATTGCCGCATAGTACCAGGCAGCTATTTGAACATGAATGATACTGCGTAGCTACATCCTACATCCATTGCGCTCGTCACCCATAGATGTCATCATTATCAGTGAATCTTTGACAATTGCTGGAAATAGGCGCCTCCCATGGGTCACTACCCAGCCCTATTCTCTGTTTTACGTTTCCATCCACTGCCTGATGTCTTCCGTATGTCGTCACTCCATCTAGTCTCTGGGTGTCCTACACTACGTTTGCCGATTAGTTGTCTCGCGAACACGCCTACAGCAACAGTTATCAGTTCTGCAGCATATAACTATATTGGTGGACAATTCACACACAACATAAATATAATTATGACCATTGACCAACCCATTGCCACTTCTTCTTACAAACGCGTTGAGCTATATCGGTAACCTTGGTTTTCTGATGGATCACTTTGTTCCGAATGCGATCCCGCGTAAAATCTGGCTTTGACCTGGTGCTCGGGCATAGAATGTGGCATCGGTCTCTCCTGCCTGTGGTAAAAGTCCGCAAATGTGAAATCCTACTGATGACGATTAAACAACCATCACAACAAAATGGCGCAACTTAAATCTCGGCCAGTGATGGGCAGCAGCGTCACCGGTGCAAGAAGTTGCGCCCCCTGTGGTCGCTAACCCGCATGTCCAGCGTGGCGCCTATGGGCAATATCCTTCTATGATAGGTCCCAAAAAGAAAAGGCCCCTAGTTCCCTGTTCCTATTCCTGGCCAAGGCGGCAGCCATGGTATTGGCGGATGGATACGTGAGACCGAGAGTTGGGGCTGAGTGGCGTATTATGGGAGAAGCCTATGTCCAGCAGGGGACGAATAGAATACAGGCTGATGATGATAAAAACTGCAGGCATAGCATTTTCCATAGCTCACTGTGCTATTTTGAATTTGTGTATCGCCTTAACTGTCAGTATCCACGTTTCCGCTCTATTCAGTGTGCCCTATCTATCATGATCTATCATGATAGATTTTCGTATTTAGATATTTTGAGATAGGCAATGAGGAGACATTCTTTGCCCTGGACTTTCTCTGGAAGCACATAAAAAAGTGGAACTGTTGTGCTTAATATTGCTTGGCGATAGAATAAATGACAAAGGTGTGGTATTTCCCCATAACAGTACTTTGCAGAAGACTACTACAAAATACATCTTTGAATTTCTTAAATAATGTTAACACACATTTACTATTTATTATTTGCATTGTAATATCTACCCGTCATAATTGGAAAACAATATGTTTCTGACTTTTAGACGTATAATCTAGGAACATCAAATTTCATAAAATCATTATTAGTAGGTTAGTACATATATTATGTAGCACGTAAGTAAAAGTGAGCATTACACGTATTTGTTAATTATATTACTAACTAGCAACTAGCATTTGTATCACGGCGAAGCCGGGCGGCTTCGCCCGTGATACATAATAGTCTACCGCACTCAAGAATCACGTACATTTCCAACGGTGAAACAAATTTTGAAATCTTTTCAGTAGTTCCTGAAATTAGCACGTTCAAACAGTTTTTCAAACCTTTTTAATTTTATAATACATCTAGACTTATCGGCACATTCGGTGCCACCAATAAATAATAATCCTTCCGTATGAGTCAAATTAAGGATCCCACAGTTCCAACCTAGTGATAATTACACCGCATCATTCACACTCAAACACAATATCTGTGTTGTCAACCACACCAATTAAGAGTCATTAAACATCGGACGACTGTTTGCCAGTTGTTAGAGCGTATTAGAACACATAAAGCACCTATTAAGGACTTTCTCGGCTTCAAGTTAATTGAGGGACGTTGGAACTCTTTTAAATGGAAGTGATACGCCGGAAGTATATTTTTCATGGCAACATAACATGATAGTTTCTATTAATTTGTTTTAAACTCACTATTATCTTAAAGAAATATAATTATGTACATATCGACGGTTAAAAGGAAGTTGGGCATAAGCGACGTTTTGGTCAAAAATCAGTTTTAAATGCCATTTTACTTAAAATTTTCCGCTCTTTCGAATGAGCTGACTCCCATAGCTCCACGATGACTTTTTTGGCGCTTATGCCCGAGCAAAAAACAACATTTCCCTAGTTATACTATTCGTAACCGACGTAAATTCAGGTCATTTTGTCTATAAAGGTGCTTTTACCCCTGCAAAAAATATCTAATCTCGATTTGTTGTCGGTAATGCTTTTTTACTTCATAGGGGTCTCCAGTTTTCAGTTGTTTAAGCCTTCTAAGCTATTTCCTCAAAAAATACAAACGTTGTTTATAGCCTATTTCCATTTAGTAATTGAACATAGCTTTGACCCTTGTACCCTTTTTCCAAAATTGATTTCTATTTCACTCTGTCGGTTATACCCTATTACCTAATTTAATGTTAATATCACGCTGTTGGTTATTCCTCACCTCCGTTAAGAATATACCCACGTTTTTGTTGCTAAACCCTTATTACTTAAATTGAACGACATACCATGGTGTCGATTACAACCTACTTCCACGATCAACTATCAAAGTAATACGTCATTTATACTGTGATACACAATGAGGATTTCATTCCAAATCCGTGCTTATGACATTTGATATCACTAAAGTACACACGAAGAAGACTGGAGCAAGAGTTGACAAAGTACGAAAAGGTCGAAACAGGAAAGTCATTCTGAATTGTAGCACAGAGGAAGACTTTGTCCTGGTCAAAAATCGTGTGCAGCAACACAAGTTTCTAAAGGTGAAAACCGTGAAAGCGGGTAATCCACAGATCATCATTCGAGACGCCTTGTCTTATCACAAAGATAACGAAATGTAGTGGAAAACCTTCTGGAGCAGAATAAACATCTGCTACAGAGGGTTGATTTGCAAGAGAGCTCGATCAGAGTGCTACACAGGAAAAAAAGGCGTAATTCACATGGGTGTCATCCACTGATCGAGGTTTCACCTCGCATTCACAGAGCGTTTTTGGACGCCGAAAAGGTCTACATAGGACTCCAGACTCCAGACCAGTGGCAGACCATTCGCCCTTGGTGCAGTGCTCCAAGTACCTAGGTTTCGGCCATACAAAGGCGATCTGCCGGGAAAGGGATGAGTCCTGCAGACGCAGCGGAAAAAACCCCACTCCTGGACACAATGCAAGGCAAGAAAAGAAGACCTGCCGCCCAAATGAAAGAACTGCACGATTGCTCATCCCAACAGCCCCAACAGAGAACTCGCTCACAACGCCTTTAGTAGCGATTGCCCTGAAAGGATAAAATGGGATGGTATAGCGCGTTCTAGAATATCTTATTGCTAAGGGCACTCATGAGGAAAGTAGCTCAGTCTCCAGTATACGGTTCATCCAAGCCAACCTGCAGTGCTCGCAACGGCAGAACTCCTGAAGGTAGCGATAGAAAGGGGAGTTTCAGTTGCCCTTGTTCAAGATCCCTATGTGGGAAATACAGGCGTAATGAAACAATATCCTGGAACTCGCGTTATCCAGTGGAGTTTAAACAGACCAAACCAATTAAGGCAGCCATAATAGTCTTCGGTGTCAGGCTGGTGGTAATCCATGCCCCCTAATTTGTTACCGAAACGGAAGTGAATGTTCTGTTGGTCGGCACAGGCCTAAAACTGAGAGTAATTTCTCTCTACTTAGAAGGAACCAAAAAGTCGAACCTATCCTCAGCAGGATTATGGTATTCAGCAAAAAACTAGCGACAAATGACCTTATTGTTGCTGGTGACGTGAATGCGTAGTCCCACTGGTGAGGAAGCACATACCAAAATGAGAGAGAAGAAGCCGTAAACTCATTGTTCAACGAAATGGACTTATTTATAACTACGGCGATACACCAATCTTCGAGATCGTTAGGGAAGGCAAACTCTGCACAAGCATAGTAGGTTTAACAGTGTGCAGCGGGTCTCTCTTGGGAAAAATCATTTGGACAACAATTGGGATGGAAGGTTGACAAAAGTGTTACGACATCAGACCGCAACGCAATCACTTTCGTTTTGCGCCTAGTTAAACCTTTCAAACAACAGATACCAATAATAACAACATGCAAATACTAAACCAAGAAAGCACAGTGGTCAAACTTTATGTTAAAATCAGTTAAAACACAGTTAAAATCCTCCCTGCAAGAAGGAAAGCTCTCGCCGGATTTAGTGGAGAAATGTGAATTTCCATTGGAACTGGAGTCGATGGTTCCGAACTACACAGCTAGTTTACATGAAGCCTGCGTACAGACCATTCCAATGGTAAGCTCGCCGGATGGAAATCCAACCCTTAAGGTAGACGGGCATCGATTTCCGTTGGTGCGATCGAGAAACAAAACGATTGCAATAATAGAGTACTGAGAAAGTCGGACGCCTTTCATAAAGGCAAGTGCGCTGCTTGTACATCTTAGCAGAAATGCGAGTGAAACACCCCGGGTAGTAAACGTGGATGCGATGACAATCGAATACTCAAGAGCGAAAGTCACAGACCGGCTGGATTGCATTGAGGCCTCTAAACATCATGAGGTTGTCGTGTACGAAAATAGGGGAGAAAATCTGAGCTTCCTCAGAGCCCCTTCGCACGACCTGACAAATGCAACAGATAGCTGGGGATAGATGCAACAGACAGCTAGTTCGACCAACCAAACCAGTTCCGAAAGAGCACAGCAGAGGAAAAAACCGCAGCCAATCAAAGCGACAGCCGAAACGGCAGACGGCCTTCGTGATTTCGTGACCACTATCTAGGCTCCATCGCAATAATACGTATACAATGTTTCACACGACAACATCCAAAGCCTTTTGATTTGGAGAAGTTAATCACACACTTTTAGAGATGGGACCTTCTCGCTGACAAATTCTTCGTGGGTAATCATGTTGGCTAGATTAGTAAAATACAAGTAGCTACTTTTAAAAGAAACTGCACATCATCAACTGTCAAATACTCGATGGACTCGGAGGCACCCAAGCATCGTATTGAAGTCGTATCAAAAACGAAATATATTGATTTACCGGACTGTTATCGCACGCCCCGGAAATTTTTGAGAGTATTTTCTATACTGTTTGTTATTTTTTTAAACGTTTAACATTACAAATACATACCAAGTCTCCTAAATTTATTCCTTAGTTATGTGCCTACCTACTAGCTTAAGTATTATTTTTCCAAAAAATAGTAGGTTGATACCTACCAAATCTAGCCTTGATTTTTCGTGATTAAAAAATAATAACAGAAATGTTGTTTTGTTTTTATTTAAAACATCGTACTATCTGATTGTTAGTGAAAAGGTGACATGAAAATAATGCAAAAAAATTAGCAATCACCTTTTAAATCTACCATAATTTAGCGTAAATTAGAATTACTTAAACGAGATCGTGTTGGTTGTGCTACTTCATTATTTAGGAAATGTCTTTTCATCTATACTTCCTTAGACTCACGCAATGCCAGATGTTAGTTATCCTTCTTTTCCTTTACTTTCAAGAAAGTCGACTGTTACTTGTGTTCTTTTATCTGATAAACAACCACTGTGAAAAGTACCTTATCCTTCTTTTCCCATAACACTTATTGAACTGTCTAGTCTCTTATACCCCTTTTCCCTCGCGACGTGAGATATCGGTATGTTGTTTAGGCTTCTTATACATTAATATTTTATTTTGTCATTTGTCGCTTACGCCATATTACCTCATTGGAAAATTAAAAGCCATTGCTATAAGCGACATAAACAACGTTAAATAGCAACAAATCCTTGAAACTAACAATACCGGTAACTGCCCCATTTTTTTCTCATTTTATAACTGTTTAAATTTTCACGAAATGCTAATAAATAGCAGAGATACGTCAGTATTTCTAAAATTCAAAACTTTGAACGGCTCTCCTGAACATTTCACTTTTTGGCGCTTATACCGTATTTCCTTTTAACCGTCGATATATTAGTTTTAATACTTTTTTGACTGTCCTCGTGGCTTAGTTGGTAGTAGCACTGCCTACGAAGCCGAGGGTCGTGGGTTCGATCCCCACCCAGCGCAAACATTTGTGTGATGAATTCAAATGTTTGCACTGTGTCTGGGTGTTTCTATGTAAAATAAGTATGTATTTAAAACTATATAAGTATTTTATCAGCTATCTGGCCGCCATCACAGAAGCTCTGCTTAGTTTGGGGTCAGATGGTGTTGTGTGTGAATTGTCCACCAATATTTATTTTATTTTAATTTTATAACCTTATTGAATTAGTAATTTTAGTGAATTCTGTCACCTTCTTTGGCCTTGCCTTAGAAGTAAAGGAATTTTCTTCGAGCTGGTTGGATACAGTACCTAAACCTACACCACGACTCAAACAAAGTTTTGACCCTTTACTTTTGTCTGTTACGAAGACTTTAATTTTAGATAATTATTAGTAAATAAAAAAAAACAGAAATTAAAGAGTCTACGACATTTACCAATTACACCTGCAACAACTTTAAGATTATTTTCCAAGTAAATATACTACCTGCCTGCTGCATATAAATAGGATTTTCATCCTATATTGTCTTTTCCAGTTACAATGTATCATGACCACGTATCGTTTCATCTTACTCATTGAGACTTATCTTCCTGAGAAGGGTTCACGGCTTTCGATTAGTGGATTATTATTTCATTAACGTATTCGATACCATGTTGAGACGTGCTTTTCTTATAGTTATATCTACGTATTTACGATATTCTTGTCACCATGTTCATAAAAGTCTTTCTAATCAAAAGTCGATAATACCACCAATGTTTTAAAGAAAAATCATTATATTATCACGTTTAAGAACGAGACTGTTGTTGTGTGAAATGTTGAGCAAATATTTTATCAAGAAGAATAATTATTGGCATTTGAAATCGGAAATGAAAGGGAAACTAATAACGGGAGTTTACAGAAAAAAATCTAATCACCGGCATACATTTCGAATTCGAACTACCGCCGTATGAAAACTCTTTGGAACTATCTTATTTCTCAGTTTCGCCAATCGTCAGTTTACCTATGAACATAGTACATCAAACTGCATCGAAATAAGGAAGACTCTCCACCACTGAACAACGGTAAATATCCCGTAATCGATTATTAGTGTCACGAACAACTGTGATTGGCCAAAACAAGGACGTGATTTACTCGTATAGATCCTAGACCTTTCTGTACAAAAACTGTGTCAAACAATTTCCTTAATAAATAAAGGAGTAGATACTTTTATTTCATAAACTAACATGATTATTCCATCGATATAAATCATTTAATGTGCCCTCTTAAACTTCAAGCCCACGGAATTATGTCATCTTTGGGAAGAGTGAGCTCACTCTTTCCGTTCTAGTCAGTTGTAGGAAACGGTGAAAGCCGGACGTTTTACCTATCACTGGTGTTGATCGTTAAATACATAAATAGCCTTCAGAAAGTGTCATAATAATTCAAGAAGTACAAATAAATCCAAGAAAATTAAGTACATTTCATGCGTAAGTTTGTTACCAATTTCAAGATGCTCAGGGCACATTCAATGATTTATATCGAAGAATTATTCCACATTTTAACTCTTGATAAAACGCCAAGACAAACTCTATTCATTTATTTCACTACTTTATAGTTTTAATTTCAACTGCCGCAAAAAAAAAAATTGGTAAATCTTCACTTATGATTTGTTTTGCCGAAATTAACCTCAACATTCTTGAGGGTAGATTTTTTTTTCACGTATGAGTCAAATCCGGCCCCGTACCCATTTGGGTTGCGCGCTTAATGATTAATTGATGAACGAGTAACTAACATGTCTTTAATCATAAACTTTAGCCTGAATTTACCGACAATATCACGTGGTCAGTCAATTCAGACGTTTAAACGTAATAACGTTTCAACTGCAACTGGGAGTGAACGCACCGTGTCTCGATGTTGAACTTGATCGACATTTTCACGTGTAGACTGAAATATATAATGAAATATTTTACTCACGAATGTGTGATTGTAACTGCACAGTTAAAATCACACATTCGTTACGTTAACACCTTCGGGAGTTAAGTAACATCGTACACAAGTAATCAAGCAAAAGCCCAACCCGAGTCGGCTCGAGGGCTTCAGGACTGAGGATTAAAGTTTACACAAACAGAAATATTTCTGAGACGTCGACTGGCAAAGTTCTTCTTTGTCATGTACGCGAGAAGCACAGGATCGTTTGTCTTGAACACAACGGAAATGTAAGACAGTTGGGAAGGTCGATAGTATCCATTAAATATGTTAAAAAATGGTTGTCTGTAAAGTCGGTTTACTGACGATAGTTAAACGTGACAACGTCTTAAGAAATCAGTACGCTGATAGCGCGAGTAGTGATACCGCTCGACTCGGCGGGTGGCGCCCTCAACGCTCAGCTTCGTCCGCATGGCACTGACGACGAACTAACGGTAACGTTACATGACGTCATGTTTTGCGGGCGTGCAGCCGGCTTCACCGAATTATAAGACGTTAATCACGTCAAAATATTATTATTTAATCGATTCACGGATTGTTGCCAAAGTAATCGCGCGCGTACTCCACTTGAAAAGTGTGCCAAATGCGGCTAAAATTTAAGTAGCTGGACTACCTAAATACACGTGAGCAACCCAAGTCGAAAATGAGAAACATCGACATTAGTTCTCATAGTACACGATCCTGAATATAAAATATGAAGTTGTAGGTGAGTTTTAGAATATAAGTCGGTAGGTATACACAATATCTTTTGTTTCAGAAACTAAAATAGTTACTTGAACTCGCCATCTCTTGTCCGTTCTTGCGTAAATACATACTTATGATACATGTAAACACAGAACACACAAATCAAACCCCACGACCTACGGATCAGCGAGTAGATTCACTACCGATTTAGTCATAAGGGCAACTCGTTTGTTGTATTAAACAGTATATTTGTTTTAATGAGTAATTCTTAGCAAAGAGGAGCATACAAATATTACAGGATATAGTAGAATAGAAAAAATGAGAAGAGTTACTGTCTAGAAGTTACGTACCGTCTAAGGAGCGGTAGCACAGCCCCAAGTTTTGCATCTGGGTAATAAATATTCGTAACGCAAAAACGGCTTTGCAAACGTGAATTAAAACGGCAATGAATCTTTGTTTTATGAGACTCGAAAACATTGAAACGAGCGGTAGGATTTTTTATAATAAATGATGTAGACCATAAAACCAACAAAGTGCGGGAAGAACTAAGAACAAGGTTTAACGCTAAAGCTTGCTACAAATGTTATAGCAAATATACTATACTATTTATCATCAAGTGTTCCTTTTTTACTTCCTCGGTATTGGACCCAGACGAAAATGGCGTAACGAATTAAAAGCTTCCTATGAAAATTGGCTACCCAAAGCCGCAGATAGGGCTATGTGAAAAGAGGGACGCAAGGCCTTTGCCCAGCAATGGTATAGTCTAGTTTGATAATAAAATTAATAATTAGTTTTTTTTAATAAGAAGTGGCGAGACGAACAGGACATGTGCCTGATGGTAAGCAACATACCTGCCACATAACAGCACAGTGACACGCAGCTATTGGAACATGAAGAGTCCGAATCATTACTTAGCACTGCACTGCGCTCGTCACCCAGAGATCTAAGATGTTATATCTCTAAGCCCTGTAATTTCTCTGGAAACATTGCCTTTCAAACCGGAACATAGTAATGTTTGCACATTACTGCTTGACGGTAGAATAACTGGCAAAGGTGTGATACTTCCCCCGGTCTGTTACTCCGTTACTCCGATTGTATAGTCCAGTAGCTTTATTATACATTACAGTATGCGTTAAATCCGGTAGTTCTAATTTTTTGAAGACTTGTTTATGATGTTTCAAGTTTGTGACCTCGAGCGCCGAACGCAACTTTGTCAAAAATCGAAAAAAAACGTGAAAAAAATCGTTTATTTTTCAAATTTTGGCGATTATAATCCTAAACGACTATTAGCTTTGCCATTTTTTTCCATAGGACTTGCAGTTTTGCCGGAAATCAAGGTAAACCATTTTTCACTCTTAAAACTCACCCCCTCTCCTTTCACAAACTCGGATCGACCTCGATTTTTCCTTTTATTTTTATCATATTCCCCTCCTTTTCTAATGGGTTTCATCCTACTGTATTTTTTTTTTCATTTTTTACCATTTTTGACGGCTTCAGCCCTGGTCTATTAGGCTAACATCATAAACAAGTCTGAAAAAAATCAGAACTACCGGATTTAACGCATACTACTCCATACTTTCAGGCGACAAAGTTACTGGATTATGTAGTGTTGAGTGTTTTTCAGATGTTCGCTACGTACGATTGGCCTTTGGGGTAAAGGAAAACATCGTAATGAAACCAATATCTTCCAAGAAAGATAGAACTTTCGAGGACATGTGTCATTCGCAAACCCGTACCCGGCTATCATGGGAGATGGCATTGAAACTGAGAGAAATCAACTGATCCCAATAGTGCATAAATAATATTGTATGAATACAGCTTATGCTCCCTTTCATGTCATGTGTAAAAATCTACATTTCACACCTGAATTGGGCTTTGGTTTGAAATAAGTTAGTTCTGCTTGAAGAAAAATATTTTATTATGTACACCAAACACATTGCTATATAAACAATACATACAGAACCACCAGACACAAAAAAAACAATTACATATTTTTTAGGCAGAACGATCTCTCTCAGTATATACAATATTACTAGAACAGTAGTAACAAAACATTTCTTACAAAAAAATGGTGAAGTACGAACATTAACAACAACAATTTACATAAAATTCACAGGGTTGCCACTACAAAGAAATTACATTTATTACAACAAGGGGAACTACGTCAAAGCATTCCCGGCGTGCCAATCTTGAGGGTAAATTATTATAACAATTAAAAATATGCCTAAAATCCGTTTGTGGAGAACGCAAAGGAAAATAGCAATAACTGTACCTAATTATGCCTCGAGGTACCACTCGTTATTAGACAGGCTGGATTTTTTAACAAAATTGTATTAGTTTTTTTGGCGCCTCGGGGTTTGTCAACGAGCGTTGGACCGCAGTATTTAAGGCATTTAAATACTAGACAGCCTTTGTAACACCATACACTGTGTTCCATTACATGTGTAACAAACAGAACTTAGGTCTGCCAAACTTAAATGGGAGTGTGGGGGTTATATGAGCAGCATATACTCTGATCGGTCAGCTAGGGTTCTACAGCGCGGACGCTATTGGTCAGTCGACGCTAGGGTCGATCTCGAACTCGATGGCAAGACGAGCTCAGAGTGTTTAAAAAGTTTTGGACAATGGAAGCTTAATACGTTGAAATAAGCACAGAAAAGAGACAATACAAGGTCAGGTAAATAAATAAATAAATATTGGTGGACATTTCACACACAACACCATCTGACCCCAAACTAAGCAAAGCTTGTGTGATGGCGGCCAGATAGCTGATATAGTACTTATATAGTTTTAAATTCATAATTATTATACATAGAAACACCCAGACACAGTGCAAACATTTGAATTCATCACACAAATATTTGCACTGGGTGTGGATCGAACCCACGGCCCTCGGCTTCGCAGGCAGAGCTACTACCGTACTAAGCCACAAGGCCAGTCAAGGTGCTTATCCTGCGTTAAGCTGAAAGAGGCATGACATAATACCCTTACTACAATGTGATCAATTATATTACCCGCTAGATACTCTGGCGGAGACTCGCGGTTACAATTTTGGCGGGAAAACGGGTGTCAGATTACCTAAGTGCGTTGTTTACGCTTTGGCATATGAAGTGCCGCCTTACTTGTGCCTGTTTAACCCGTGATCAAAAGCAAGTGTTAAGACAAATTCTATTCATTTATTTCACTATCTTATAGTTTTTAAAGCGCGAAAATTGTTTAGTTGATAAACCTTCACTTATGATTTGTTTTGTCAAAACTAACCTCAAAATTTTTGAAGTTAGACTAATCTTTTTTTTGTAATTTTATTTTCACATGATAAGTCATATCCGGCGCCGAACCCATAAATATGGGTTCCGCGCCGCGTGCCATTACCTACATTTTAATTATAAGGAAGACATATTATATGTTTTAAATTAATTGTGTACGATATAACAAACATGAAAAAACAAAAAAGCTGCATGAGGTAACATAAATGGAACTCAAAAAAGCAATATATTTTTAAAACCATTTTCCCGCCAAAAAAAAATATTTATTTAGTGTGTTTTATTTATTTAGTAATTTAACGATTTTTCTATGTAAAAATGATCTTTGATTTTAACGTGGTTTACGTAAAAATAAAGACTGATTTCATCATCATCATCTGCATACCCTTATTATCATTTGTCCATGTGGATGTCGGTACAATACGTCTACCTCCTATGCTTGCTACCCTACCATTTGTCATATCTATCTGGGTTAAAATCTTTCTTAATTTTTTTTTTCATTAATGTGAATCCGAAAGAAAATAATATGTGTGGATAATTCCACACATATTTTCTTTGACGGCCCTACCCACCATTATATAGCACAACATTCATACACTTCCAGATTCGTAAATCTCTTGGTTATATTATGGTCTTCATCTCTACCCATAGGTTATGCACCATGTTCTTTTGTGTTACCCAAGTATATTCGTAATTTCCTAGAAACAAAATATCTCCAATTGGCGGCGTTAGTGATAAGACGGGAAATACCTACTTGACATAAAAATATTATATTCTAAGAAGTATGAAGCGTAATCATAGTAAGGGTAATGGGTCATCTTGGCACTGAACTGCGCCGCGGATAGAGGCTGTCCAATTTTTTTTTTGTTCTTTATAATAATCTCCACGGATTCCAGAGTATATGAGTTAGGCAATTCAAGTTTGTACAATTTACTACTTCATACTACCATGATTCAAGTTCTGATTTTAAGTTTCTATTTAATTAGTGTACGCAGGATATAATGATGAACTATATTAATATTTATATACCTCGTGGCTTGTCGTGACCACAGCGATACTAGCGAAACGTCGAGTTATTTAAATAATATTTAAAGATTTAGATCGTCAGTAAGTCGTGTGTTATGTTTATAGGTCATATGAGCCCAAATCATGAAACTTTCAAAACTACGGTTTCTATAATTTATTATTATGGGTTTCATAAGTTTTATATATAACTAGCTGAATCGTGCGCGCGTTGATACGCCATCTATCGAAAATTGGTTGAACCAATTCAAATCTAGAACAAATTTGGTTACCTTAGATTCTAATGACGCAACCTTTTAAAAGATAGACACATGCTGTCACGCAACGAAAGCTCTCAAAAAGCAATAAATTTTTCCCCGTTTTTGTTACATTTTTCATTCATACTCGGCTCCTATTGATAGTAGCGTAATGTTAAATAGCCTATAATAACCTTCCTCGATAAATGGACTATCCAACAGAAAAAATAATCTTTCAATTCGTACCAATAGTTCCCGAGATCCTTGCATTCAAACAAACAAACTCTTCAGCTTTATAATGTTAGTACAGTATTGATAACCAAAATAGACTAACTACGAGGAGCACTCCTAGTAGGTATTAAGTACGTACGTTTTGTTGAGTGTCCTAAATGTTTTCACCCTGTGCACACAGAATTGTTATATTTATGTGGAACATTCCCGTCGCTTGCAATTAAGTGTAGGTAGTTTTCTTTTCGGAAGCTAAAAGCTATACAATATTTAGATAAATAAATATTTGTTTGTAAAATAATTTTAAAAACTTGTTATTCTACGTATCGATACTTCCTGTTTCAGGCAATCATTTTAGATTATTATAGCATATGACATATCCTACTACTCTACTTACTACTATAATACACCTACACTAGTGGCCCGTTCCGGCTTCGCTCGGATCATAACCTAGACACTGTCTGCAGCGCAATCTGCCGGGCTTATTTGTGAATTTAAACCATCCTCGAATCCACTTGTACACACACAAAAAGTCATTCAAATCGGTCCCGCCGTTTAGGAGGAGTTCACAGTCAAATGATTAAATTACTAAAATGACTATAAAATAAAGTGGCCAAGTGCGAGTTGGACTCGCCCATGAAGGGTTCCGTTGCAGCAAGTAACATTATATAAATAGTACACATAGTTCTTGTAGTTCGTTTGTAACTTTGATCGAAGTTTCAATAATAGTGTATTTATGACGTACTAAAAAAACTACTCATCAGATCGAGTTCAAACCAATTTTCGTTGGTAGTTTACATGGTAATGTATATCATATTTTATATTTTTTTTAGATTTTGCATTCTCTTACTTTAGAAGTTAGAGGGACACACACACACACACACACATTTTACCACTTTGGAAGTGTCTCTCGCGCAAATTATTCAGTGTAGACGAAAATGATTTTAGAAACCTCAACATCATTTTTGAAGACCTATCGATAAACACCCCACACGTGTAGGTTTGATGAAAAATTTTTTTTCGAGTTTCAGTTCTCAGTATGGGGGGCAACCCTAATTTTTCTTTTTTTTTAATTTTTCTGTTCAAATCTTAATGTTCACATAATACATCGACTTACCAAGTTTCAACAGTGTAGTTCTCATAGTTTCGGCAAAAAGTGGCTGTGACATACGGACGGACAGACAGACAGACAGACAGACATGACGAATCTATAAGGGTTCCGTTTTTACGTTTAACGGAACCCTAAAAATAGGGGTTGGAGATAAAAGGGTAAAAATGTAGGGTGGTATGTATTTTTAATGCCACATTATAAAAAAATAAAAACAAAAAATGTTGTTCAAAAATGTAAAAAAAAATATTAGGGGTGAACAACCCTTATCACTAAGGGATATGAAAAATAGCTAGTAGCCGATTCTCGGACCTACTGAATATGCATTTATGTATAAAATTTGGTAAAAATCAGAAAAGCCGTTTCGGAGGAGTAACGCAACTAACACTGTCACACGAGAATTTTATATATAAGATAATATAATACTATAAATGTCAAAATTTGGATGTTTGTTGCTCAATCACGTTGTAACGTATGAACGGATAGGGCTGAAATTTGAAACATAGTTAGATTAGGTACTCATAGAATGGAAATACAGTACAAGTTACTTTTTATCCCGAAAAAATAACGGGAACGTCGGGAACGAGAACTACTATTTTACAACCTTGAGGAGCTGCAAGTAATAAAATAAAGATACAAAAGCACAAAATATAACAATAAAAATGAATAATTAAACAAACTAAAGGTTTAATTATTGAAATCATCAATATGAATGTATTATGCAAGGTGATTAATATTGTAATAGCGTAAATAATAATAATTGCTGTTCAAATAAATGATTCCAGTCAGGTTATTGTACTAAAAAGCAAATAAAACCTCCGGAACTGCGAAAACAATCGCGGAACAAGTATCACAGTACTATTTAATTGTTTTCTTTAGTTTGCGGGTTTCTACGGTCCTTTACTGATTTTTATCGCTGTTTATTTGTAATGTTTATATAAAACATTTTAAAGATTGTCCGATTTCAAAAGCGTAACTCGCGGGTTCGAACCCCGCCTCCACTTTTGCATTTGTAAGTGCAACTTTACAAATTTGACATTACCACTGACTGAATTGGACAAAGGACCGAAAAAGGAAAACCGGCATGTTTGAAGAAAATTATTTTTTCAAATCATGTGTCAATCTCCAACTCATGGTTTGACAGTGTTGATGGGTTTTGGTCTCCTAGAGAGAAAATACCCCGATATCAAGTAGCGAGTTAATGATATTGATAGATGAAAAATGTACTTATAAGTTTATTACCTCTATCAAATCACTTATTTTAGGGTCCCCAATATGGAAGTTGGTCGTGAAAGTCGACACTGTGGTAATTAGTGGTAGTCGGTCGTTCTGGACTCCCAACATTTGCCTAATCAGATCTTCTCAGAAGGTCACGAATGTGCATCAAGTACCTACTTACTCTAATTATATTACAATCCGTAGTTGTATAACTGAGTGTCGTGCGCCTTGCATGCGCGAGTTAAGCGGTGCTACAGATTGAAGCATAGTTAATATAATATCTCCTTTGCGAACTCAACGGAGTAAGCAACTGCTCTTCGCTATAAAAGATAGCGATTTTAGTGCAAATATTGTTTTGTTATTTTGAGATTTGGTTTCGCAGAGGTGACCAGCATGAAAAACCAGCATGAAAGACCAGCACGAAAACAAAGTTTTCAGATGCAAATAAACCTCTGTAAGTACTATGGTTATGCTAATATTTTCTTTGTAACATGCCTAAGACCTGACTGTGTATTAATGTCCAAATGACTAATTGAACACCAACCTGAGTTAGAGAAGTATCACTGTCAATTGTTTTTGTACAAGGACATCGCAACTGTTGCACTTTGTTACATGACGCACAAAAAAACTTTTCATTTTAAAAGGATTGTTACATACGTCCTCAGGCATTATATTGCTTGAATTCTTCAGTTTTGGACACACTGTATATTCATACTATTTGTCTTATTTTGTGACATTACAAATAATATAATAGATAATCAAATTAAATAAACAAATCAGTAACGATTGATGTTTTAAGCTACTAAGATGTGTCGAATTTATTTACTTTTTGTTATTTTAAGTTTATCAATAGTGTCTGTGATTTCTATGACGTTAAATGGGCCTGTTTTGACGAGATATGACCCATGTGGTTTAGGAGTGATACATTTTGATAGAGTTAAAGACAGTTATTGGAAAGGTATTCTTCATTTTGGACTATATCCGCATCTAATCGAAGTTGATGCGATGATTATTTTTGAAAATCCTGTTACTATTTATGTGGTAAGTATTTAATATTTGAAATCGTGTATTGAGTATTGCACGTGGGTTATTCGTGAATTAATTAAAAAAATGTCTTACCGTATTTTGTAAAATTTCCCTATTAATTTTTATTTAAAACATCTATTAAGTATAACAGTTTTGTAAACTTATATGTTTTGTATTTTATTTTTTACTTAAAAATATACAATTTTGAATGTTGATTGCTCAATCACTCTAGAAGAATCGAACAGATTTCGCAGAAAATTTAAATGATAGATATTAGCTAGTAGCATAGTTGAACTCTAACATATTCTATCCTCTTTAGAAAGAACTCCTTTTTTTATTCCTACGTGGGCGAAGTTTCACATCTACATAAAAAACAAACAGATATTATTTATTACGTTGACAATCATGGCTCTGTTCCTACTGCGGAACTTGTGGCTTTCTCTATCGGGCAGATTAACAAAGCCAACATCAACCGTAGGACATTTTCTTCACTGCCAGTAATAACGTCACTAATGCTTCCCATTTGAAGAGCAGTGTTTGCAGTAAAAGTAACAGAACTTAGATATAAGTTATTAAATTATCTCACCGTGCATGTTCGTGATCTGTGTTGCAAATCCATTGATAATGGTGAACTACCGTACATATGTTTGTGCAGAGTCCGCCTGGGGAAGTACCACACCTTTGCCAATTATTCTACCGCCAAGCAGTAATGTGCAAACATTACTGTGTTCCGGTTTGAAGGGCAATGTTTCCAGAGAAATTACAGGGCTTAGAGATATAACAACTTAGATCTCTGGGTGACGAGCGCAGTGCAGTGCTAGGTAATGATTTGGGCTCTCCATGTTCCAATAGCTGCGTGTCACTGTGCTGTTATGTGGCAGGCATGTTGCTTACCATCAGGCACATGTCCTGCTCGTCTCGTCACTCTTTATTTAAAAAAAAAAAAAAATATATATGTTACCCGACCACCGTGCACGGTTCCTCGAAGAGATCACTTTAAGCGACAAGGCCAGCAATTTAAAAGTCGTGCTTATATAGTTAATAAGTTTCGTTTGCATTTTTTTCTTTTTGGTAGCTATTTTAAAAAGAGTTATTTTACCTTACCACAAAACTTGACTTAAGGTCAATGTTGTTTTTATAGGCTTGTTTGGCTTCAAACATATTATTTATGAG
The DNA here is from genome assembly GCA_963693475.1 of Ectropis crepuscularia. Classification (NCBI taxonomy): domain Eukaryota; kingdom Metazoa; phylum Arthropoda; class Insecta; order Lepidoptera; family Geometridae; genus Ectropis; species Ectropis crepuscularia. Next base: position 14,183,027 of record OY856346.1, read on the forward strand.
AATTTCATTTGATAACTAAACATTTTACATATTTTTTAATTACACAAGCCTTTAGTATATATTTAGAATACCATAAACATCTTGCTAGACTATAACTTTTTTTATGCTTACAGTTACCCAATCAGACATCGTTCGACGCTAAAAGAACTACAACTAAGAACTTGCTAGTCAAACACGTGGCTCCTATACCTGATGTCTACGTCTTCCATTTAGAAGTAAAAGACAACAGCACAGATACCCCATTGGTCTTCAAATTTGTGCTCAATGGAGTCACTCTTTGTAGTGATGAAATCAAGGTAAGTCAGTAGTGGAAGGGCTCTTTGCAGAGTCCGCTTGGGGCAGTACCACACCTTTGCCAGTTATTCTACCCCCATGTACAGTTTCCATGGTAATGTTTGCACATTACTGTAATGAAACAAAAAATCTTATATCTCTGGGTGACGAGTGTAGGTGTTAGGTAATGATTTGGACTCTTCATGTTCCAATAGCTCCGTTTCACTGTGCTGTTATGCGGCAGGGATGTTGCTTACCATCAGGCACATGCCCTACTCGTCTCGTCAATTTGTACTATAAAAAATCCTCTTTGAGCAAAGGTAGCGTAGCCACATTTATCCGACCACACGCTAGCAACGTTATCTATAATCTTATATATGAACTTCTCGTCTTATATAGAAAATTCTCGTGTAACAATGTTAGTTACCTTACTCCTCTGAAACGGCTTTACTGATTTTTACCAAATTTTAGATACATATTCAGTAGGTCTGAGAATCGGCTACTATCTATTTTTCATACCCATAAGTGATAAGGGTTGTTTACCCCAAATTATTTTTTTTAATTTTTGGACAAAAATTATTGCTTTTATTTTTTTATAATGTGGCATAAAAAAATACACACAACCCTACCTACATTTTTACCCCTTAATCACGAACCCCTATTTTTAGGGTTCCGTAAAACGTAAAAACGGAACCCTTATAGATTCGTCACGTCTGTCTGTCTGTCTGTCTGTCTGTCTGTCCGTCCGTATGTCACAGCCACTTTTTGCCGAAACTATGAGAACTACACTGTTGAAACTTGGTAAGTAGATGTATTCTGTGAACCGCATTAAGATTTGTACAAAAGAAATTAAAAAAAAGAAAAATTAGGGCTGCCCCCCATACTGAGAACTGAAACTCAAAATATTTTTTTTCATTAAACCTACACGTGTGTGTTATCTATCGATAGGTCTTCAAAAATGATGTTGAGGTTTCTAAAACTATTTTCGTCTACACTGAATAATTTGCGCGAGAGACACTTCCAAAGTGGTAAAATGTGTGTCCCCCCTCTAACTTCTAAAGTAAGAAAATGAAAAATCTAAAAAAAATATATGATGTACATTACCATGTAAACTACCAACGAAAATTAGTTTGAACTCGATCTGATGAGTAGTTTTTTTAGTACCTACGTCATAAATACACTATTATTGAAACTTCGATCAAAGTTACAACGAACTACAAGAACTATGACATGTGTACTATGTATATAATGTTACTTGCTGCAACGGAACCCTTCATGGGCGAGTCCAACTCGCACTTGGCCACTTTATTTAATAGCCATTTTAGTAATTTAATCATTTGTCACCCCGCTCGATAACTGATCAATTATCGTCTTTTTAGGGTTCCGTAAAACGTAAAAACGGAACCCTTATAAATTCGTCATGTCTGTCTGTCTGTCCGTCCGTATGTCACAGTCACTTTTTGCCGAAACTATGAGAACTACACTATTGAAACTTGGTAAGTAGATGTATGCTGTGAACCGCATTAAGATTTTTACAAAATAATTAAAAAAAAAGAAAAATTAGGGTTGCCCCCCATACTGAGAACTGAAACTCAACATTTTTTTTTCTTCAAACCTACACGTGTGGGATGTCTATCGATAGGTCTTCAAAAATGATATTGAGGTTTCTAACATAATTGTTGTCTACACTGAATAATTTGCGCAAGAGACACTTCCAAAGTGGTAAAATGCGTCTCAATTCGATGTCGTCGAATGTCATCAATTTAAAAACTCAAAAACCCGACTGCGTAAAAAGTGAACCAAACTACATACTCGCATACTAAAAAAACTGAAAAGAATAAAACAAGCATTTAGATTTCTGGTGGTATAGAATTCTATAATATGTTATGGAATTAATACTATTGAAATATATACAATATTTTCTAATAAAAGAACATTACAACTGAACAGTCGGGATCTAGGCCTATTTTCAGCAGTGGACGTCTTGCGGCTGATGATGATGATGATGACATAACAGATCTATCACTTCTACTCTCATTACAAACAGAGCGGCAGAATACTCAGACCAGCTAGACCGCTCAATTTTGTTTGTAGTGGTCTCACTTTGCAGTTTCCACGTATTTAAATGTAAATTTGCTTCTAGACCGCACAAGCAGTTCAATCACTTGACATCAGTAACAAGTTTCCGGGTAACCTCTATGCTCATGTATGTGGTAGACGATCTATGGAGCATACAGAGTTGATTTCCATGAGGACTGAAGCGGAGGCTGGAGACTGGCCATGGCACGTAGCTCTACTTCTCAAAGACCCTGTCAAAATACGGGGAAAGTATGACTGCGGTGGATCTATTATATCCAGGACAGCTGTACTGACAGGTAACTAATTAAAATAAAATACCTCTATTTATACGTCTGGTAGCAGTGACGTGCTATCAAGCTCTGAGGTTCATTTAATATTCCGGGACAAGTGGCGTATGTCAAGAGAGAGCTACATAATATGTTCAACAAAAGAGTAAAGGCCGGTTTGCATTTTGGTTATTGCGAGTGTAAGTGCGAGTGCGATTGCGAGTGACTGATTACCATGCGCTCGCAATAATCAATTGGTGTCCACACGTGTTTGCTACCAATCACTCAACACCTGCACTACTCACTCGCACGCGTACTAATCAAAATGAAAACAGGCCTTTAGAATGATAACGACAAATACAAATACAAATACAAAAATCTTTATTGCTGTTTGTAGGTAAGATAAGATAATACAAACCATTTTAAAAGTTGCCCCATACAAACTGGCCTCTGCGAGAGGCATGCAATATGTCTGGCAAGACAATTTGTTAGTCTTAATTTTTAAATAAAAACAAAAAGATTTTTTTTTAAATAATAGTCAGCTGATTAAAGTCTTCTTCTTCCTCATCTTCTATTAATTTCTGGTTTTTATTTATGTCATCTGATTCTTCATCTTCGATTCATTTCTGGCTTCTATTTGGTGATATATATTTGTGTGAGATAAATGTTTGGTGAGCACAATTTCGCCAACGTCTTGTGTTTCTGAAGAACGTCTGTCAACGTCTTGTGTGAAGATGAAAATGTTCTGCCTATGGTATCTGGGCCAAAATTTCACTTTTCTCCCTTTGCAATCAAACTGTTTGGAGTTAAACACTGCGATACTCTTTCGTGGTTGACGTTTATAACGCCCGAATAAAGAGATTTGATGCCATTTTTGTTACATGAATGGTTAGACGGTTAGACTACAGGCCCGTGAACAAAATTTACGCCTCAAATGATCCACTAGGAGACCTATGTAGGATGATAGAAGGGTATAAAGTAATAAGAATCAGCACTATGCCGTCACTTGTAACCTCTCCAACTGCGTGCAGTTGAAGAGGTTGCAATCCTCGATCATTTCCCCTTGCCGCATGATTTTTGTACGGCGTTGTGGAATAATAGATTAGAAGAGGTATTGAAACTAAAAGAACACTAAATTTCAATTTTTTTATTATTATTTTGTTGGAAAAATTCATGATTTTCCGACTATTTACATAGTAAATACTATCAGAACTTGGAAAATTAATAATTTGGAATGTAACGCTGACACTATTGGATTATGTATGGCATTGGTTTCATACAGTTTCATAAGCTCTTCTAATTCTTTATTTCGAAATGCCGCACAAAAATCATGCGACAAGGGGAAATAATCGAGGGTTGTAACGGAACGTTGCAATGGAAGCTTATCAACGAATAAATAGTAATAAATCTCTCTTTTTCAGCTGGTCACTGTATTCACAAAAATGGTGCGTTGTTAGAGCCTTACAGGATAGCGGTTGTTGCGGGCACAAATAATTATAAAGATTACAACCAAACTGGCAGACAAGTTTATATCGTAAGTAAATTTTTAATCTAAATTTAAAATTTACTTCTAAATAAAGCAAGAGTACTAATATAGAAGCAGAACACTATTGTTCCAGTGGTGTTAGTACGATACAATTTCCGTTGCTACTTGTCCGTTGTTTATAAAAAAGAGTGAAAAAATGATCAAGACGTGAATGTAAGTTCCTATAATAACTCAAGGTTACACAGCTATTTGAATATGACCAATCTAATTCACTGAATTGCCCCCTGTGTTCGTAATGTTTCTCTGGGAACATTATTTTTCAAATTATTATTTTTTATTTGAAAAATTTCACCTCCACGGACTCCTAGGTCCATGCCTTTATTAACGTTTTATACATTATTATACTTTTTTGTTATTTTCCTTTGTCTAATGTAGGAAGACTTAAATATTAGATCAGACTTCTAAAAAAAACATGCATCTACATATTTATAACCTAAACTATTTAAACATATATTTTGCAATTAAAGCTTCACCCCGACCCAGAGCCTCCGTCACCGCTGCATTTCGATCTTTAATGGCCATCTGGAAGTCATAGTCTCTGATGGCACTAGGCGGTCGACGTTCGCAACACAAAACGACAAATCGCATCATCCTCGACGTCGTCGGTGTAGTAGACAAAGGTACCAGTGTGCCGAGATAAAGCCACAACTGCGTGCGGAAAATTATTCTTCCAATTATTACAATATGTTATATTCACACGTTACTGCTTGGCGGTAGAATGAGTGATCAAGTAGTGCAGTATTTCTCCATCTGCCATGATAGATCGACACTGCAAAGAGACCTACAAATACAAAAAAAAACAACGTCAAAAAATCTATTAGCACCAACATCGTATAGTCTTCCTGGAAGACATAGGCTATATCTTAATCTATAAGAATCCAGTGTCATGATGTTTATTCTCAATGAACTCCTATCCAACTCAACCGATATTTACGAAAATCGGCATTTACGTATAATTTGGTCAAACTTAAGAGATAGGAACGTTTTTATTTTGATTAATGCTTTTTATGACAATTTTCGAACGAAGTCGGAATGGGCAATGGCGAAGTAGGTATGTTGTGTGAGTATTATAGCAGAGTCCGCCTGGGGAAGTATCACATCTTTGCCAGTTATTCTACCGCCAAGCAGTAATGTGCAAACAATACTGTGTTCCGGTTTGAAGGGTAATGTTCTCAGAGAAATTACAGGGCTTAGAGATATATTATCTTAGATCTCTGGGTGACGAGCGCAGTGCAGTGCTAGGTAATGATTTGGACTCTTCATGTTCCAATAGCTGCGTGTCACTGTGCTGTTATGTGGCAGGCATGTTGCTTACCATCAGGCACATGTCCTGCTCGTCTGTGTCACTCTTTATTTAAAAAAAAAGTATATAAATTAAAAACTAATTAGACAAAACTGTGACGATATTCAACAAGATCGAAGACGGGATGGGTTTTTACGTTTTCAATAATCGAATAGACCAGATAGCTGACTCACACGCTAAGGATTACGTTCCACCGGCACCGCAACCAATGTATACAAAATTTCACTTCATTTAGTTCGTAATTCATACTGGACTGTCATACCAACTCGCACTAGGTCAGTACGTAAGAGCTAATGTTATTTTAGAGTTGTAAATAAATGTTTTTTTCATTATTTATGTTAACCTTTGTATTTTCAGGCTCAAAAACTCATACTCCATCCAGCTTACATCGAGGAATTGGCCACTTCAGACTTGGGCATCGTCAAAGTCACTGGTTTTAGGTTTACGGAATATGTCCAACCTATTTGTATCTGGGGACCGCACTATGACAAAACTGAGCTATTTGGAAAAGAAGCTACAGTAAGTTTTATACGTAGTCTTGATAGTAGAGAATAATAGATAGTAGGTAAGGTAAGTTACCTTATTACAAAATTTAAATGAAGTCACCTTTTTTCGATTTAAACGCGATCGACGCAAACAATTTCTATACCGATTTCACTTGAAGACGCCCGAGAGGTTGTTCCCCGGATGAGTGAAGCGGTGTTATATATTTATTTCTCAACGCTTGACCCTTAGTTGAAATTTTTTTTTTTATTGCGACACTACATAATTATCATTATATTCATGAAAAGCTAGTGTATTAGATATACAGTTTACATAAATACTAGATGTATTCTGCGCGCGTTACTGCGTCACCTGTGGAAAATTGGTCGTAGGTACCTACCAACTCAGAAGTCTTCTTAAGCTCATGGACAACAACTTTGCTAAAGATCATCACAGTCATGATCAAATACATAGTTTACAATTCTATAAAAGACATAGATACAAACAAATCTTACATACCTTACAAAAATACCTTACATTTCACCTTTCAGATAGTGGGTTTTGGCTCAACGGAAAACGATTCAAACGCAGATATCCTCAGAGTCTCAAACACAATGGTGCGAAATGACTCTACGTGCATTGCGTTTAATCCTACAGTATACACAAAACTGGTGAACGAGTTCACTTTTTGTGCTGGATTTGGACCGAATTATGGTAACTTTTTTAATACAAGTCTTTTACTCAATGCATACTTACGTCTGTAAAATCGTACCTAAATAGCTACGAAGGCTTAGATAGAGGGAGATCAGAAAAAGTCTAGATATTGGTGTCAGAAAAATTTGAAACAAAAAACGGTATAGCAAACATTTTGAAGAATTCACATAATATATCCATGAATTTATACATACATCATCAATAATAATAACAGTAACAATGCACGTTACTATTACTAACCGACTTTAATACAGGAGACATTTTCAATCTGTTAGAACTTTTATGTAAATTATTAATATGACTCTTATGTTTGGTTAGTAATTATTAGAAAATGCGTAATTCAATCGTTTTTAGGGTTCCGTAAAACGTAAAAACGGAACCCTTATAGTTTCGTCATGTCTGTCTGTCTGTCTGTCTGTCTGTCTGTCTGTCTGTCTGTCCGTCCGTATGTCACAGCCACTTTTTGCCGAAACTATGAAAACTACACTGTTGAAACTTGGTAAGTAGATGTATTCTGTGAACCGCATTAAGATTTGAACAGAAAAATTAAAAAAAAAGAAAAATTAGGGTTGCTCCCCATACTGAGAACTGAAACTCAAAATTTTTTTTTTCATCAAACCTACACGTGTGGGGTGTCTATCGATAGGTCTTCAAAAATGATATTGAGGTTTCTAATATAATTTTTGTCTACACTGAATAATCTGCGCGAGAGACACTTCCAAAGTGGTAAAATGTGTCCCCCCCCCCTCTAACTTCTAAAGTAAGAGAATGAAAAATCTAAAAAAAAATATATGATGTACATTACCATGTAAACTACCAACGAAAATTAGTTTGAACTCGATCTGATGAGTAGTTTTTTTTTAGTACGTCATAAATACACTATTATTGAAACTTCGATCAAAGTTACAACGAACTACAAGAACTATGTGTACTATGTATATAATGTTACTTGCTGCAACGGAACCCTTCATGGGCGAGTCCAACTCGCACTTGGCCACTTTATTTTGCTTTCTATCTCAAAAAGAAATCCTGTTACATTTTGTGGATATCAATTGAGTTGTTTTTGAGACATCAAGAAAAATATTTAAATCAATTATTATATTGTCGCTTAACTATTTAGTTGGCTAAATACTCGTAGTACTTAAATGAAAAAAATTCATTGAGTATATGAAAAAAATGGAACCAATATAGGTACATATATAAGTAAAATCAGTTAAGGAATAGATTTTCTACCGGTGTCTACCTTTCGTCTTAAATGAGATTTCTCAATCGTTGCATTTCTGCTAAAACTCGTTCTAATACTCGAGATCTTAACTAAACAGAGCTATTTCTTATAAACTTTAGACATCACTGAGAGCTACTACTGATACATCTTACTAATATTATAAATGTCAATGTATGGATGTTTGTTGCTCAATCACGTCCTAACGTATGAACGGATTGGGCTGAAATTTAGAACACATAAAGATTATAGTCTGGAAGAACACATACGCTAATATTTTTCCCGGAAAAACAACGGGAACAAAGGGAACGGAAACTACGCGGGTAACACCGCGGGACACTGCTAGTGATGTAATTAATGTTTGTGTGAAAAATCACATGTTTGTTAAATTGAAGTCGGAATAAAGAGTTGAACTAAATCCTATGTTCTAATCCTATTTTCAGCTATCAACCCACGTAACGGCGACAGCGGCGGTGGTCTAATAGTCAGCGCAATACAACCCGATCACATGGTCAGCTGGTTGTTGAGAGGAGTTCTGTCGAAGTGCGGTGTAGCCCCTGGAGGGAAACTCTGCGATCCGAGCTATTACGTCGTATATACTGACGTTGGTCCACACTACGGTTGGATCAATCATCATTCGGAGCTGGAATTCAGGATAAATGTTCCGTGAAACTATAATCGTGAGATCAGTGTGAAGTGATTGTTAAGACTTTAAAAGAGAGGAGGTGTTCGATTTGTAATTTTTTATGTGTATCACCTGATAACTTTCGACTGGGTCAACGTACTTGACTGTAGTGTTATACCGAAAATAATAATAGATTTTTGATTTTTGTACTTTGTTTTTTAATTTTGTTTGATAATAAAATAAATAATTTTAAAAATAATAAAACCCGACTACAAATAACAACACAAAAAAACACTACAAAGACCGAAACAAGATTGACTAAATAAGGTATGTAGGTACTAAAACGTTACTACATTATAAGCTGAAAGTCTAAGTTAAATAAATTACATTTTGTTGGGCGGCAGGCGGGACCCATTTGTAAATTATTTTTAATCGTTAGAAAATATATGGGTCCCGCTGCCACCAAACATGGTGTAATTTATTTAACTTAGACTTTCAGCTTATAATGTAGTAACGTTTTAGTACCCACATACTTTATTTTGTCAATCTTGTTTCGGTCTTTGTAGTGTTTTTAGGGTTCCGTAAAACGTAAAAACGGAACCCTTATAGATTCGTCATGTCTGTCTGTCTGTCTGTCTGTCTGTCTGTCTGTCTGTCTGTCCGTCCGTATGTCACAGCCACTTTTTGCCGAAACTATGAGAACTACACTGTTGAAACTTGGTAAGTAGATGTATTCTGTAAACCGCATTAAGATTTGAACAAAAGATTAAAAAAAAAAAAAAAATTAGGGGTGCCCCCCATACTGAGAAATGAAACTCAAAAATTTTTTTTTCATCAAACCTACACGTGTGGGGTGTCTATCGATAGGTCTTAAAAAATGATGTTGAGGTTTCTAATATAATTTTTGTCTACACTGAATAACTTGCGCGAGAGACGCTTCCAAAGTGGTAAAATGTGTGTCCCCCCCCCTCTAACTTCTAAAGTAAGAGAATGAAAAAACTAAAAAAAATATATGATGTACATTACCATGAAAACTACCAACGAAAATTAGTTTGAACTCTATCTGATGAGTAGTTTTTTTTTAGTACGTCATAAATACACTATTATTAAAACTTCGATCAAAGTTACAACGAACTACAAGAACTATGTGTACTATGTATATTATGTTACTTGCTGGAACGGAACCCTTCATGGGCGAGTCCAACTCGCACTTTGCTACTTTATTTATAACTGTTGTTATTTTTAGTCGAGTTTTACTATTTTTTTAATTATTTATTTTATTGTGTACTTTTTAGTGTTCCTTTCGGCAGTCTTCTATGAACGAAACCATGTTGTTTTAGCACCTTTGTAAATCTACCAAAAATGATTAGTAAGGACAATGATTGGTAAGTACTCTTGATGGCGTGTCAAACAAAACACAAATGAAATAACTAAGTAGGTACTTTTAACTAAGATTATTATTTCAATAATAATTTTCGTTCGGGTTTTGTTTAATACATTATCAATGATTTAAAATAATTTACAAATGGGTCCCGCCTGCCGCCCAACATAATGTAATTTATTTAACTTAGACTTTCAGCTTATAATGTAGTAACGTTTTAGTACCCACATACTTTATTTTTTCAATCTTGTTTCGGTCTTTGTAGTGTTTTTTTTAACTGTTGTTATTTTTAGTCGAGTTTTATTATTTTTTTAATTATTTATTTTATTGTGTACTTTTTAGTGTTCCTTTCGGCAGTCTTCTATGAACGAAACCATGTTGTTTTAGCACCTTTGTAAATCTACCAAAAATGATTAGTAAGGACAATGATTGGTAAGTACTCTTGATGGCGTGTCAAACAAAACACAAATGAAATAACTAAGTAGGTACTTTTAACTAAGATTATTATTTCAATAATAATTTTCGTTCGGGTTTTGTTTAATACATTATCAATAGCACTTATGAATCTTCTTTTAAAAACTTTTTTGAACTTTTCGGCATTGAAAACAAAAATATATTCGAATGATTGATTTAAAATGCTTGTAATTATTCCAGATGACATTTAACTACACAACATATGTACATATTTGCAATAATCTTTAAATTCCCTTTATTTTGACACCCTACTCGATTTGCTAGATTTTTTTTTCAACTACTTACTATTTTGCGTCAAAAATCGACTGTGTTGATTTTTTAAATTTAATATCTATCTAAGGACACTTGGGTAATTGAGACAAACCTAACGATATCTGAATCGTTAAAATCCATTCAGCCGTTTGGAAGATACGTGGGAATTAAGAAATTTACAAACATACAAGATACGCGCGAAAAACATAACCCTTCTTTCAGTCGGGTAAAAAAGGGTACTGTATTAAATTATATCAGAGAAATTAAATAAATGGGGGGTTTGTGCCTTTTATTCAATTTCAATTAAGAAAATACTAGTTTAATCATAAAACTAGTAGTGTCCCGTGGTTTTACTCGCGTAGTTTCGTTCCCGTTATTTTTTCGAGTTAAAAATAGACCTATGTGATCTAACTGTGTTCCAAATTTCAATCGGATCCATTTTGATGCTACGACGTGATTGAGTAACAAAGATCCAAATATTGACATTTATAATATTAGTAGAATATGATAATAGGATTGTGGATTTCCAAACATTGTTATATTTGGTGAATTATTTCCGCGTTTATGGGATACATGACATTAGCTTATTTACTAAAGGTGCGCTTACACGACGGTAATAATTGCTCGGCGACACGAATGGAGCGATCTGGAGCAATTAATGGAGCAATTTCAATAAATTGCGGCAATTATTTCGGCGATATTGCTTCTAATTCCTCCAGATATGTCATATCGCTCAATGTCGCAGATACGAATTGACGAATATCCAATGGGCTTGGAAATTCCGAGCAATTTTTGTACATATCTTATTCGCACTTGTTTGTTTTGCGGCTTGCCGTCTTGCTTCCCCGGGGAGAGCGAGAGGTCGGGTGGCGCCTAGTTGATGAAGTTGCGCCATATCGCTCAATATTGTATTGCGCAGTATTGATGCTTGTTGCCGTTGCCGTAAATTGCTTGATGTAGTCGTGACGTCATAGTTGACGAGTATTGACTGGAATTGAGCAATTTTAGTTGCCCGTATAAGCGCACCTTTAAAGATGCATACAATTTATAAAGTCAATGTTGTATACAAAATTGCAATAAGTGGTCTAGATATTTGTTTATGCGCATTTTTGTGAAGCTTACACTTAAATCTCTAATACCTCTCTCAGTGCGAGCGCGCAACGCACAGCGCGAAATAGCCACCGTGCCAAATTTGGCAGTTGAAATTTCCATATGAGAGAGGTTAAAAGGATTGTCACATACGTCCTCACTCACTCTATTGCTTAAATTCTTCAGTTTTGGACACACCGTGTATTCACTAATTGTGCTATTTCATGACATTGAAAATATGATAGATAATAATTAAATTAACAAATCAATAATCACTGATGTTTTAAGTTACTACGATGTATCGAATATATTCACTTTTTGTTATTTTAAGTTTATCAATTGTGTCTGTGATTTCTATGACGTTAAAAGGGCCTGTTCTGACGAGATACGATCCATGTGATTTAGGAGTGATACATTTTGATAGAATTATAGACAATTATTGGAAAGGTGTTCTTCATTTTGGTCTATATCCGCATCTAATCGAAGTTGAGGCGATGATTACTTTTGAAAACTCTGTCATTATTTATGTGGTAAGTATTAAATAGTTTAAATGATTATGTTAACTTTGTCTTCCTACATTTTGTAAAAAAATTATGTATTGTTTTTGATTAATATTGTCTGTATAATTTTTGTACACTCATGTATTGTGTTCTCATTACCCTATTTATTTCTAAAGTTGGTTAACCCTATGGTTTAACACAATATATGGAATGTTTCCAAAAAAATAACAAGGCCAAGATAAATATAAATTATCTGATTATACAGGGTTATTGGTAATCAGCCTGCATCCTTTTAGGGGGATGTTAGGTACATTCAATACGTCAACTTTTGTTCTACAGTTTAAAAAAAAAGTTTTTTTTTTCTTTTACAGAATAAATAAAAAGTGCATTTGCACGGTCTAAAAGTATCGAACTCTTCGTAACAATTCGTAACGAGAGCGCGTACGCTCTTTAACGCGCAAAAAATTATGTACCGAAGTGAATAAACACTATAAAGTCGCTAAACAGTACAAAAAAGGGCAACAAATACATTTTTTTTTGGGTTATCTAAACGGATGCAGGCTGATTACCAGTAACCCTGTATACCAATAGTGAACGCAGTGTATGTTGTCACATATGTTAACCTTAAAGCAAACTATCATACTGCTATCACCGTCTCACAAAACTCGATGTTGTTGGTTTGAACTTATTTCACATCAAATGTTGAATTTCCAAAATGATTTGACAAAACTGAAAGAAAATTATACATATTTTACTGATTAAGATCTGAATATATGTTTAAAATACCATAAACATCTTGCTGGACTATTATTTCTTTTTATGTTTACAGTTACCCAATCAGACATTGTTCGATGCTAAAAGAACATCAACCAGGAACTTATCAGTCAGACACGTAGCTCCTATACCTGACCTCTACGTCTTCCATTTAGAAGTAAACAACAATAGCTCAGACACCCCATTGGTCTCCAAATTTATGCTTAATGGAGTCACTCTTTGTAGTGATGAGATCAAGGTAAATGTAGACTTTAATCTCCTCAAATTATTACTTACTCCAAGAAATCGTAATCACGTATTTTGACTAACTTCTTAGTGCAAAGGTAGCGTCGGCGCGTGTATCGACTACACGATTGCCACTTGTTGAATGAATTACGTAACTATCCTGTTTTATTGTTTTGGAAATTACAAATATTTCTTACCTCCACCTTAGTAGCCCTACAGCCCGTTTCATTGACGGCGCACTGTGGAGGTTTCGCTACGCTACATTTTCGGTCATATTGATACGAAAAAAAAACTCATTAAAGACCATTGCAGTAATCAGTACTGTTCGTAGCCGAAGGTCGTTCATTGAAGAGCAAGGATTTTGGTGCTGCATTGATTGTACATAACACATATTTCTTAGGCTATAATATAATACTTGTTATTGAACCCACTAGGCCGAGTATTAGCCGACGACCAAACATAATGGACAGTGGTAGTTATGTATAATTATTTATAGTTATTTTGGTATGTTTTGAAATGCACATACTTGTAATAAAACTTGGAATATTTACTGGTTCCATTAGATTTAAGGTTTTACTGAATACGCTATATTTTCCTTGCAATAACACGCTTACCTGATTGACAAGCTTCTTTAGGGGTCATGTAAAATTTTACCCAAATCATCACAGCTAATTTTCAGATGTATTAGACAAATTGTTTAAAATTAGGAATAATTATTATTTAATTCACTTTACAAAACAGATAAATTCACATCAATAGATGCCGAACAGGGAAGAATATTTAAGTGATCAGACCAATCATAATTTTTTAGGGTATTAGATTTCTTTGCAGACTCAAATATAAATTGACAGAAATTTGTTTTCAGACTGCACAACCAGACCAATCTCTTGACGTCAGTAATAAATTTCCCAGCAACCTCTATACCCATGAATGTGGTAGACCATCTATGGAGCATGCAGAGCTGATTTCCATGAGGACTGAAGCGAAGCCTGGAGACTGGCCCTGGCACGTAGCCCTAATTCATAAAGATCCCGTCCAAGCCCGAGGACTGTACGAATGCGGTGGATCTATTATATCTAGGACAGCTGTACTGACAGGTAATTAATAGTTTAAATATAGGCGTTTGATAGCAGCGATAAGTAATACAATTCTGACGTTTATTTAAATACATATCATAAATTGGCCTTTCGGGACAAATGGCATCCGTAAAGAGAGGCATATGCAGCGTGCGGCAACAGACTAAGAATAAAAATGACGAATATGAAAATGGTCTATCTATGGTATCTGGATAAAAAACTTACTTATTGCAATTGAATTATTCAGAGCTAGAAAATGATAAACTCTTTCATGGTTAACGTTTTTAACACCCGAACAAAGAGATTATATGCACTTTTTGTTACACCAACGCACAATGGCTAGACTGTGGAATGAATTGCCCGAGTGTGTTTCGCGATGAATACAATCTTGGTGTCTTCAAGTCGAGAGTGAATCGGTTTTTTTAGATTAACGCGATCGATAAAAAATTGGCAGGGTGCAAATCAAACGGAAACCTATTAAAGAATAAAAAATATTTCGTTTTTTCAGCCGGTCACTGTATTCACAAAAATGGTACGTTGTTGGAGCCTCACCGAATAGCGGTTATTGCGGGCACAAATAATTATAAAGCTTATAATCAAACGGGCAGACAAGTTTATTTCGTAAGTATCCGTATTATTAAAGTTAATAAATATCTAGACGCACGGTAGTGTCGCAAGTCATCACGTAAACAATCATTCAAGTAAACTGGCGAGCTAAGCCATGTGCAATATTACACAAACCATTTGGAGCTACTTTTGTCCTCATAACTCTAAAACTATTTCACATTAACGTAACAAATTGCTAATTGTACATAGACACTTTAGCACAGTCGGGCCAGACATTGAAATAGAAAAAAATCCGGGGAGCGTTTTTTTTTTTAAAACGTCGGGGAGGGTTGTTGGAAGTATAAATCTCGATTTTCTAAGTAATCCCAGTAGAGGGTTCGCCGCCATCTTGTTTTAAAGTTTTTGTGAAATAACTCGTTAATTTTCAATTTTAGAGCAAAAATGATCGTGACCAAACTTGTTGGAAATTTAATTTCACAAGTTTGGTCGAAATAATTTTTACTCTAGGATCAATATTTGTAGAGTTATACTATCAAGTTTCTCAAAAAAATCGCAATGGATGTAATTTTATTTTCTTCAACTTTTGCTCTCGCACTTTTTTTACTTATTTTATTTTTAGTATTTTTTATTATAGTGGCAACAGAAATACATCATATGTGAAAATTTCAACTGTCTTGCTATCACCGTTCTTGAGATACAGCCTGGTGACAGACAGACGGACGGATGGACAGACGGACAGCCAAGTCGCAGTAACAGGGTTCCGTTTTTACCCTTTGGGTACGGAACCCTAAGAAGTGCGACAACCAAAGTTGAAGAAAATAAAATTCCACCCATTACGATTTTTTTGATAGACTTGATAGCATAACACTGCAAATATTGATCCTAGCGTAAAAATTACACGAATCAAACTTGTGAGAAATTAAATTTTCAACAACTTTGAATACGGTCATTTTTGCTCTAAAGTTGAAAATTAACGTGGTATTTCACAAAAACTTTAAAACAAGATGGCGGCGAACCCTCTACCGGTATTAGTTCGAAAATCGAGATTTATACTTCCAACCACCCTCTTCGACGTTTAAAAAAAATAAATCGCTCCCCGGGTTTTTTTTTCTATTTCAGGCTAATTTTATGTCTGCCCCGACTGAACTACTTGTACATGAAAACTAGCCAAGACAATCCAAAGGAATATTCAATTTTTCATCCCACAAATTAGAAAAACTGATATTTTAAGTTTTATTTCAGGATTTATCATTGAACTTCGCACCCATTTAGATCTCACTTCTTGTTGGCTCGGCTTGTTGTTGAAGTCAACAACTAAGCCAAACATAATAATATATGTTTCACTTGTCTCTGATTTCATTTATGTTTTTGACGGAGTATAAATAATGAAAGAATACTAATACAGAGAGAGAACACTATTTTTCCAGTGGTTTTAGCATGGCATAATCACAAGAAATAGGGCACTGCTAGTTCTGTTATATATGAGTAAAATTACTAATTCGATAATGTTGTAACCACGTTGTGACCATATTCAACACGAACGAAAACGGGATGGGACATTAGTAATCGAATAGACCAGATAAATATGACTCACGCGCTAAGTTCGACCACAATTGACTGGCCTCGTGGCTTAGTTGGTAGTAGCTCTGCCTGCGAAGCCGAGGGTCGTGGGTTCGATTCCCACCCAGTGCAAATATTTGTGTGATGAATTCAAATGTTTCCACTGTGTCTGGGTGTTTCTATGTATAATAATTATGTATTTAAAAACTATATAAGTATTATATCAGCTCTCTGGCCACCATCATACAAGCTTTGCTTAGTTTGGGGTCAGATGGTGTTGTGTGAATTGTCCACTAATATTTATTTAATCAATGTAGATAGGATGTCACTTCATTTTGTTCAGAATTCCTTCACAATTCATACCGTGCTGTCATGTCAACGCGCACTAGGTCAGTAGGTATGTACGGTCATAGTTTTATTTTATTTATTTTTTACAAAAATTGTTATATTTTTATTTGGTTTATATTTTCAGGCTCGAAAACTCATACTCCATCCAGCCTACATCGATGATTTGGCCACTTCAGACTTGGCCATTGTCAAAGTAAATGGCTTTGTGTTAACGGAATATGTCCAACCTATTTGTATTCGGGGACCGCACTACGATAAAACTGAGCTATTCGGAAAAGAAGCCACAGTACGTACCCACAAAAGTTACCATGTTTTTAAACAAAAATCAAATTGAGTTCTATTTAATCTATTTGAATTCGGTGGACGTCAAAGGTAAACAATGCCGATGTCAATTTTACTTTACTCAAAAATTTGGTCGAATGAGTCGACACGCACTTGACGATATGGAGACTAAATTAATAACTTCAAACTTATGTTTGTTTGTGTAGCTATAGTAGTATTATGAGGAGAACATTTTATTTGTATTTTGTAATGAATATATCCAAAAACTATTGACCGAATTAATAAAAAGAATGTAACTATTTGGTTCACATTAATTTATTAATGCCCATCAATTTATCTGTTTTAACAATTTATTCATTTTCAATAAGTTTTTTACTTTGAGCCTACATATTTTGAGCAAACGGTCCGTCTGACGGTAGGTACAGTAAGTTGCTTTTCAAGTATATATCCAAGCGGAGTAATCTGAGAAGGGTATAAGCCCTTGGTTTGAAGAAAACATAATCGTTTTATTGTGACACTTCATATCATAGCATGAATGAAAAGCTAGTGAATTATAAGATTTATAAAACGTGTTTTAAAATTTACTTTTCAGATAGTGGGTTTTGGCTCAACCGAAAACGACTCAAACGCAGATATCCTCAGAGTCTCAAACACAATAGTGCGAAATGACTCTACGTGCATCGCGTTTGATCCTCCAGTATACACAAGACTGATGAACGAGTTTACTTTTTGTGCTGGATTTGGCCCGAATTATGGTAACTTCTTTTGAGATAAACCTTTACACTTAACGCGTGCGTGCTACGACTATTTGTTTATAGGCTTATCACGAGAAATCTAAACGTAAAAAAAAAAAATATAGACCAGGCACTGGATAGAGTTGAGTGTGCAAAATATGAGGACAGCACTCGGCGTACGGTTTTGAACTCAGAAAAACATGTAAATTATGATTCTGGATGTTGCCAGGAGTTCTATTGGTCCATTTTTCCACAGGGAGTGGACAGAAAGGAAATGGAGTGAAAACAGGCTTTGGGTAATAATAATCTTCTTAATATATATAAATCTCCTGTCACGATGTTTGTCCGCGATGGATTCCTAAACTACTTACCCGATTTTAAATTAAATTGACACATCGCGAGCAGTCTGGTCCAACTTGAGAGATAGGATAGTTTTTATTTCGATTAATAGTCTTTAAATGCCAATATCCGAGCGCAGCCGGAATGGGCCGCTAGTTGGTTTATAATAATTGTTTAGTTACAATATCAAATAGTTTTTATCATTAACCAGCGATCCGTCCCGGCTTCGCACGGGTGCCTTGCTGATACTATACTAAATAGAATAATATGTATTCATATGATAAATAATCAATAATAGTTTAAAAAACTAAAAAACACGCTATCGAACATTGTGTTTATTATAGGTGTTTCAGGTAAAGACAATCCAGTTCGTCCAATCCGCCATGTTGGATTTTTAAGTCCCGTGACTATGTTTTTCGTATTCCTGACAGCAAACCCTTTCATTTGATACCCATATCTACTGACTGGCCTCGTGGCTTAGTTGGTAGTAGCTCTGCCTGCGAAGCCGAGGGTCGTGGGTTCGATTCCCACCCAGTGCAAATATTTGTGTGATGAATTCAAATGTTTGCACTGTGTCTGGGTGTTTCTATGTATAATAAGTATGTATTTAAAACTATATAAGTGTTATATCAGCTATCTGGCCGCCATCACACAAGCTTTGCTTAGTTTGGGGTCAGATGGTGTTGTGTGTGAATTGTCCACCAATATTTATTATTTATTTATTATATATGGGGGTGCATTTCAAATAGCCTGTCCGCCATCTTGGACGTCCGCCATATTAGATTTAAGCCACTATTTAAGTTTTTATTTAAGTGACTATTTTTTTCGTATTCCTGACAGCAAACCCTTTCATTTGATACCCATATCATGGAGGTGGATTTCAAACAGCCAGTCCGCCATCTTGGGGAGGCCGCCTGGATATTGGATTCATAATATTGGATTATATATATTATTGGATATTGGATTCATAATGACGTTTCTTAGCTAGTCATGTATTGTCATCAGAACTCAGAGCGTGTGCAAAATTTCATCCTAATCGAAGACCGGGAAGTGGGTCAAATTAAGATTCCAGGATTTTCTTACTTACATAGTTACAAGTGAAGCTAATGTAAAAGCGTGATGAAAATGGTTATTGTGGGTTATCCCTTAGAGACAGATAAGACAGCTGTGGACTTTTTTGTAGTCCCTTTTAAGGGGTAACTGTAATTTATATATAAGTCGGTTATTTAATGATTGTAATGTTTAAAAGTTAATAACCGACTAAAAAATAGGAGGTACCCTCACGGTGTCTACCTGTTGTTAGAAATGAGATTTCTCCATCAGTGCATTTTTGACGTGATAACGTCTTATAATTCGATGATGCCCGCTGCACGCCCGCAAAACTGTAACGTTCCGCCGTTACCGTTAGTTCGTCTTCCGTGCCATGCGGACGAAGCTGAGCGCTGAGGGCGCCACCCGCCGAGTCGAGCGATATCACTACTCGCGCTATCAGCGTACTGATTTCTTAAGATGTTGTCACGTTTTATCGTCAGTAAACCGACTTTACAGACAACCATTTTTTTTTCTAATATTTGCTCTTCGTGCTGCTTACTTTACAGCTTGGGGGATTATAGCAAACATAGATATTTCTTCTAAAGTTTTGACTCTGCTGAGAGTTAATGATACAATGTTAAATGAAATAACACGTTATAAGATAAAGTCGTGTGTTTGCTTTTGCAAAGAAAAACAATTTAACTAGATCCAATATTTCAGATATCAACCCACGCAACGGTGACAGCGGCGGTGGTCTAATAGTCAGCGCATTACAGCCTGATCACATGGTCAGCTGGCTGCTGAGAGGAGTTCTGTCTAGGTGCGGTGTAGCCCCTGGAGGGAAAAATTGCGATCCAAGCTATTACGTCGTATACACTGACGTTGAGCCACACTACGGCTGGATCAATCACCATTCGGAGCTGGAATTCAAGATGAATGTTCCATGAAAGTACTACTGTGAAAAGTGTGTGAAGTGATCGTTAAAACTATTTAGTCACGTTGATTTCGAGAACATAATACTTGTTTTGTTGGTAGACTAGCCAATTTATGAAAATTTGGTTCAAATTGAAGAAGCTATTAACGATTGGGTACAAATCTTAAATATTTTCAGTCGTGGTAGGTAATGTTTTTTGCCACTTCTTCATAGGTTTGAATGATTAGTAGCACACTAGGTTTTACCGGCGTAGTTTTTGTTCCTCTCATTTTCCCGCAACAAAAAACAGCATAATATACTATGTATGCCGTTACGGACCATGTTTTAATTGTGTTCCAAATTTGACGTGATTGAGCAACAAACTTTCGCATCTTATCTTACTAATATAATAAAGGCGAAAGTTTGTGAGTGTATATGTTTGTTACTTCTTCACGTCTAAACGGCTGAAGTGATTTTAGTAAAATTTGGTATGGAAGTAGATAACACCCTGGATTACCACATAGACTACTTTTTATCTCGAAAAAAAACAGGGAACTACGAATCGAAAACGTAACACCGCAACAAACAAATAAATATATACCTCTAAAACCGTGGATTAATGAAAGTATAACTAGATGTATTAGACAAAGAAATAACCTGCAAAAACAATGGAAAAAATCCCCAGAAGATATAGAGCTTCGCGATAAATTTATCAAGTACCGGAACGCTTGTAACAAGCTAATCAAAACAGTAAAACGAAATTACTACAAGAGCAAACTTGAAACAACCCGCGGAAGTATAAAAGATACATGGAAAATTATAAAAGAAGTTTGTAACTTTAATCCCTGTAAAACTAGTTCTCTACCGTTGTTACAAACTAAAAGCACTCCGATTGACTCACTCAATGAGGTTAATAATTTTTTTATATCCGTCGGGTAAGACCTTGCAAACGTAACATTAGCAAACTTGAACAAAACAGATACTGAACTAGCAACGACTGCATTGAATACTGACACCTCGCCATCTGTTTCAAACTCGTTATTTCTAACAGAAGCTTTAAAAGTCAAAATAAAAGCACTATTTCAAATTTAAAGTCTAACAGCGCGCCTGGCTGGGATACTATCTCTACCTCACTATTAAAAGCTTGTTCCCAATCTTTAGCTGAACCTATCTCTCACTTGTGTAACCTTAGTTTTACTAACGGCATATTTCCCTCAATTTTCGAAAAAGCTACAGTTTCTCCTATTTATAAAGCTGGTGGTAGAGATTTACCTTCCAACTATAGACTCATTTCTCTTTTACCTACCCTGCAAAAGTACTTGAAAAAATTGCTAACAAGAGACTAGTTTCGTTTTTAGAAAATAACGGTGTTTTAGCTGACAATCAGTACGGTTTCTGTGCTCGAATGTCGACTGATGATGCTGTTCTTAGGTTAACTTCTCTGACGACAAAGTACCTAGATATGGGTATGAAATGCTTAGGTGTGTTTTTGAACCTGCAAAAGGCGTTTGACAAGGTCTCTATTCCCATACTCCTGGCGCGTCTACAGGGAGTGGGAATAAGGGGTAGTGTGCACAAATGGTTTACTGACTATCTTGTAGATCGCAAACAACAGGTTAAAGTTGATAAATTTGCAAATAACAGCGCCAAATGTAGTAAGTACGGTGTCCCCCAAGGCAGTAAATTAGGGCCTACTCTATTTATATTGTACATAAACGAGCTATTAAATATTTTTTTTATTTTAACTGTGATAGGTGCACTTGACCACCATCTCGCCTGATGTTTAGCGATGATGCGATCTACGATGGAACGTGCTTACCTAGAAGAAACCGATTCACTCTCGATTTGAAGACACCCAGATTGTAACCATCGCGAAAAACCCACTCCGGCAACGCATTCCACAACCTAGACGTTCTTATAACAAACGTGGAGTCAAATCTCTTCGTAAAATAAAACAAGTGAAGGCTGATATTATAATGTTTGCAAACGACACCGTCCTCCTGTTTCATGAATCAAGCTGGGCGGGTGTAGGTCAGTTGGCTGAAGAGGGTGTGGCGCGTGTCATATCGTGGCTTGAACATAATCTACTTTCACTAAACACTGCCAAGACAAAGTACATGTGCTTCCAACAAGAAATATAATTCCTAATTCTTAATTAATTTGCCAACAGAAATAAAATTCCTGCAAACTTTGTGATACGTGCCCACACTCATCCATGTAATATTTCAGCATCCTACATCAACGGCATAAACTGCAATTGTATTGCACTTGACCGAGAGGAATCCGTAAAATATCTCGGAGTCACTGTTGACGAAAGAATGACGTGGGGACCACACATCCAAACAGTTTCTACACGAATAAGAAAACTTATCCACGTCTTCAAACAACTTCGTTCAGTGGCTGACAAAAAGCTCTTGATTGAGACATATAAAGCTCTCGGTGAGTGCATAATAGGGTATTGTATTTGTTCTTGGGGAAGTGCGGCAAAAACACACCTACTTCAGGCAGAGCGTGCCCAACGCGCTCTTCTTAAAGTTACTTTGTCTCTCCCATTCAGGTACCCGACTACTGATTTATACAAGGACTGTAATGTATTATCAGTTAGAAAAATCTTTGTTAGCCAGTGTATCAAAAGGTATCACTCACTTACGGTATCCCTAGTATCTACCAGTTAATAAAAAAAGACGACCCAAATGTCCGGTTCCTAGCTATAAAAGCGCCTTAGCGTGGCGTCACTTACCATATTTATAGCACCTGTACTGTATAATCATATAAACAAAAATAAAAACCTAAACGAGATGACTAATTACAAGGTTAAAAAATATATAGTTGACTGGCTAAACCAGTTAAACTACGATGCGGTGGAACATTTATTGTTAAAAGTAGAGTAATTCTATCTGCAAACCCTGACTTGTATTGCAAAGAACAACAACACATTCACAAACACACCCTCACACACACACACACCTTAACACGCACACACACACACACACCATCTCACACTTACATACACACCCTCTCACACTCACATTCACACCCTCGCATGCATTCATACACCTATCTCTCTCACACACACACATGCATACACTCGTACTAAAGTTAATTAAGTAGATATCGTAAATTAATAGATATAGTGTAAGTTATTTAGTTTTTATCTTTATTGTTATTTGCTCAAGTTTAGGAAGACACTGCCTGCAGCAACACAGCTAACGCTAAAGCTACAGGAAGGGATTACTAATGTATTTATACTAAGTTTTATAATTATTCAATAAAGATATTTGTATTTGCCCCGCGGTTTTGCTGAGTAGTTCCTGTTTCCGTTATTTTCCTGGAATTAAAATTAACCTATGTGTTATTCTAGACTGTAATCTATATGTATTACAAATTTTACCTTGATCTGTTCAGGCATCTACTCGTGATTGAGCAACAAACACGTTGGTACGCAAACTTTCTTAGGTACCCATTAGCATAAATTAGAATAGGATCAGTAGGATAAGTCATGCAAGCAATATATACCGTTAATATTAGTTCAAAGAAAAATTTAAATAAACTGACAGCTATGTTTCATGACTGAATACGTTATTTTAGTAATAATTACCTATTACCGAAATAAATAAGTAACAACCAATGTTCAACGATTTTTGTATAGAAAAGAAGTATTCAAGAGAACTACCTTATGGTTAGCAATATGCCTGGCCCATAACAGCAGAGGTCTTGCAGCTATTTGAATCAGTTAACAGTCTAAGTCCTGGTCTCGTGCTCGTCACCCAGAGGTTATATTATGATTTATCTCTTTGCTCTGTAATTTCTCTGGAAATATTGTCCTTCGAACAGTATTTTTTTCAAATTATTGGTTGTTGGTAAAATATATAATATGTATTTTGAGTCCTGGAGCTATAGTAACTGGATTGAAAGACAAACACCCAACATTTCTTGTTTGTTAGTCGGAATAATTAAATACCCCATTAGTCTACTAAATGTTAAGGAGCAAAATAAGAGAAAAATCAGGTTCCAACTCCAGCTCGTACTTGGTGCAAATCCAGCAATCCAGCGCGGTAATGCGACCAGTATAATACTTCTACGTACATAGTTTCTTTGGCACCAGGTATTTATTGCTCGAGGTAATAGATAACTAACGAGTACTTATCTGTTTTCATATTATAATTTTGTCATGGTTATAGTTATTTTTATTTTTGTTATTTAGATAATATACTAAATATGTTTTCATCTAGATAGTGCAGCGTAAAAAAGAAGATTTATATATAAGTATCTACTGTTACTTTAATCACTTTTTTTAGTACGTCATAAATACACTATTATTAAAACTTCGATCAAAGTTACAACGAACTACAAGAACTATGTGTACTATGTATATTATGTTACTTGCTGCAACGGAACCCTTCATGGGCGAGTCCAACTCGCACTTGGCCACTTTATTTTTATTTTGTTAAGTGACAGACACTACATCTATAAATATACTAATATTATAAAGCTGAAAAGTTTGTTTGAAAGCTAGGATCTCGGGACCTACTTGTCCTTGCCCTTTCTTCTATCGGAATTATCGTATCTCAAAAAAGCGACATCGTTTCATGGTTGATGTTCCAAAAACACGAACGAAGATATTTGACTCCATGTTTGTGATAAGAACGTCAAGATTGTGGAATGCGTTGCCGGAGTGGGTTTTCCCCGATGGTTACAATCTGGGTGTCTTCAAATCGAGAGTGAATCGGTTTCTTCTAGGTAAGCACGTTCCATCGTAGATCGCATCGTCGCTTAACATCAGGCGAGATGGTGGTCAAGTGCGAACCTATCACAGTTAAAAAAAAAAATTGAAAGATTATTTTGCTGTTGTTGGATAGTCCATTTATCGAAGAAGGTTATATATAGGCTATCAATTGGAACGTAGCATGAATGAAGCATGTAACAATAACTATAATCGTATTAATTTAATAGTAATTATCCATAAAACGTGGAGGGCATATCATATGCCCATATCATAATATTTTACTATTATAATCTATTATTATTGTGTTGTTAATATATATGTAATGTTTTAATTTGATTCTTGGATGTAAATCTGGAAATAAACTATTTCATATCATTTTCAATTAACTGTTATTTTTTTTGACGTGACAACGTCTTATAATTCGATGAAGCCGGCTGCACGCCCGCAAAACATGACGTCATGTAACGTTACCGCTGTTACCTCGCCGCCGGCGTTACCTCGCTCTAAGGCGTAGTTGAAGTTGTCACGTTCAACTAACGTCAGTAACCCGACTTTACAGACAACCATTTTTTGTGTTTACTCTTTTTTGGTGTGTCAATAAAGAGTATCTATCTACCTATCTATCATTATCAAATGTTACCTATATGTTAAAAAAGTTGGTGGACATTTCCTACACTATATACTAGGTAGCCCCAAAAATAGCCAAACTTTTAAAATGAGAGCCAAATAGCTGATATGATACTTTTATAATCCTAAAAACATACCTAGATACAAACATACTTTTCTGCATGTATTGAATATAGAGATAAAAAGAAAAGTAATAATTCATACCTTGAAATGCGGTTTTATTCGAAACGTTATTTCTAATTTACGCCTTTTACAAACTTCTTTCCAACTTTTAAGGTATAACATAAATTATTTCGCTTCAGAATATTAACTCTAACTTTGAAAGATCAAGTTGCTAAAAAGAAGCTACGTCACTCGTCCCGTTTACATAATTCATCTTATTAAAAAGTGTCAGCGAACGAAAGTAGAAAATTAGAAAACTCTGTATTATGTCCGTCGACTTTGAAATTTGTAGCGTCAAGTTTTTTAATAACGCCTGTTTTGTCTTATATTTCTCTTAATTTTATGCTAATCTCAATTTTGCCTCTCGAATCGAGAAGAAATTGACTTCTCTGCAAGTTCTACCCAGAACAAGTTTAACCTCAGTAATTTAAAATTAACTAAGCTCTTTATTCTTTTGGCGTAAAACGTCGACAATATCTATGCGGATTTTACTATGTAAAATAAGACAAGTTGTAAGCTTACGTACGGTTTTGGCTTTGAGTGAATGTTTTAAAAACCAAATACAAATACAAATTCAAATCTTTATTACGTAGAAGCATCAATCGGAACAGATTACAAAAATGCTTAATTAGATTTACATGAAAATACATAACATGTTCCCAGACTTAGCCTTCGGCCCCACACTAGGCTCGGTGGCCCGTGCTGTGGCAGCCAGAGAACGAAAGCAAAAACACAGTAAACACAGGGTATCAAAAATGTTAATTTTGGTCTAATCCCAGTTCCAGAAGTAGATATAGTGTAGTGTGAGGGAGGATGTGTGTTAGTGTGAGAGGGTGTGTATGTGTGTGTGAGAGGGTGTATATGTGTGTGAGTATGAGGGTGAGTTCGTAAAAAGGAAGTGATAGAACCGTTTTTTTTCTTCATTTTTTACATCTAAGAATGACGGGACGAGCAGGTACCTGATGGTAAGCAACATGCATGCGCAAGAAAACACAGCACAGCTATTGGAACATGAAGAGTGTATTAAATGATCAGGTATCTAATACAGTAATACCTTTTACGCGATAGGTGGGACCAAGCGATAGTTGTGTAAGTCGGATTCGCGTACGTCGGGGTTCAATTTTTTTATTATAAAATTGTATAAAGTTTGGGTAGACAGGACTTTTTTTTTTGTTTTTTTGGAAGACCTAATTAAATACACATCGATGTGCACTGCACACGTAAAACAATTCCACGAGAAATACACCCGACGTTGTCGTAAACCGAACACTGACTGTGCGGAGTGGGCAAATGAAAAAACCGCGTATTTCCGAAATCGCGTAAAACGGGGTAGTGTAGGTCGGAGGATTACTGTACTGCACTACGCTGGTGACCCAGATATATAAGAAAATATATCTATATGCCCTGTACTTTTAATTATTTTCCACATTTTTTTAAGTAGATAAATATTTTTTAGAGACTAGATTTTTTCATTCAAATAGAACAGATAAGTCATAATATCTACGATCAATTACACAAAAAACTACTACAATAAATATGAAGAAGTACATAAAAAGTCTACGAGCCTGGTCTTAGTAGCAATCATGCCCAAAACGATATTTTTCTAATTTTCCTACATAATATTTTAAAGGCAACGACGAATAAAGACTCATATTTGCATGTAACATTATTTTCCTTGTGGTTTATAGAAGACATTGCCCACTTCATTTGCCTTTATGTCTCAGCGTGGTCCTGAGATGCAATGCAAGTTCAGCCAAGCGGGAAATAATTTTCCTTTGGGACCCTTTCATAAATTTGAATGTAGTTTAAGAGATTCGTGGAGGTGGACGGATTTTGCATTCTAAAAATGAAATTGTATTTGAATACTAAGAGGGTTTTATTTTCATAACAAGTTTTGAACTTAAAATTTCTACAAACGAGTACGACGTCTTTTATTTCTTTGGTTAAATATAAGTACCTACCACTTGTTTTGTTGAAACTGAATACAACTGCGCTTTTTCATATTAGGTACTTATCAATTATAGGGGGGCTCGTTTTTCATTATATTTGTTTTTAAGTCACCAAAAAATTACGTGTCCTCTCAAAGGTGCGAAGGTATATAGGTACTACAAGTCTGAACAGTTGCTCCTGTAATACAATTCATAGATTCGCTCATGTATGGAGTAACTTCTGTTCGCACCTTTGGAATGGGTCGGGTGAATAATAGCTGGAACCTATGCATTGGATCAAAAAACGTACCAAAATGCTGATAGGCAACGACACCTTTATTCGTTAAAGACTTTATAACGTAAAATTGCTAGCCCATCGGTTTTATCGGTTGCTATTCGGCTGTTCGGAGATTGTGCAGCTGATCTGTATGATCCAGCACCACCTTGCTTTTTTCTATCAGAACGGTCTTTTTCATTCGACAAAGTGACATCGATTCATGGTTACCGTTCCAGAGACCCGAATGAGAAGGTTTGACTCCGCGTTCATCAAAATTGTAGAATGCATTGTCTCAGCGGGTTTTTCCCGATACGATTATTACGGTCTTGGTGTTTTCAAGTCGAGAGGAAATCGGTTTCTTCTAGGTAAGCACGCAATATAGTACGGTAATACCACGGTAATATTATCAATACAGTATTCTGACTCGGCCGTATCTTTGAAATAAATACCTACAGACGCGCGGTACGTAAACATGCAATAGGGCTGCCCACCTCAGGCATTTTAGTTACATTTTCCTACTTTGTGTTTCCATTTACAGATAATATTACCATGGTAACACATCGTAGACCATATTGTCGCTTAACATCAGGCGAGATGACGTTTTAATGCAAAGCATTCACAGTTAAAATTGAAAAAAAAAACATGAATCTAGTGAAAAAATAAATCTGCCTAAAACATTCTCACTATATGGTGGGATCAGGCAAATTGGATGATACAGGATTACGCGCAATACCTGAACTCAACAGGAAGGGACGCGTTTTACTCGTCATTAAGAATGAATTTCATGAAGGGATCAACCTTGACAAAGCGGAAAAATCAGCTAAACCATACGTTCGCAAGTGAATTTTTGCACGAAACAAAAATTTTTAATTTTCCGTTTCAAGTTTGATCTACCGCCACAATCAGATTATCATAAAAATCGGTCCAGCCGTTCCGGAGGCATACGAACCCAAACATCGTAACTTGACATATTAATCTACTAGACTCAACTCCGTATTTCTAAATTCGATTTAGGATGTCCTTGAGTTCAAGGTACAAACGCCGAAAATTTGTAGGCTGACATGACAACATTTTAGGCTCGCTTTGAGTAAAATGGCTGCGACAAGAAAACTCTTCTCATGTTTTTAAAGTAAAGATGTAGTAAGATAGCAGGTAATATACTTGCAATTGGATACCATCTTGTCTAATGTGAGAGACGATGCGGTCCATGGCGGATTATTTCCACCAGGAAATACCTACTCAGACAATTTATTCCAAAGTTTAGATATTCTTATTAAAAAAGTGCAGTCTAAAATCTTGAAACATTGCTCTTCAAACCGGAATACAGTAATGTTTAGCTACTACTGTTTGTAAATAGAATAACTGTCAAAGGTGTGATACTTCCCCAGGTGGATTCTGCAAAAAAACCTACTCCCAGACTGCGTTTATTCAGTTTGTAGTGTTAAACATGAATTCAAATCGCAAAACCTTAAAAATGGCATTGTTTGCAATGTTTGCAATGCGTCGTTCTAAAACAATATGTAGATGTAGGATCCTTAGAAGTAGACGTGAGCAAAGGGCTTTGCGACTCCTTTGGCGGTGCATGACCATGCATAGAATTAGCCTACAACCGCCTGTACAACTACAAACAGAGCTTGAACTCACAAGTCAAAGTAAAGCGAAGGTTTCTCTTCAGACAACACATATACACAATAAGTTCTGGAAATGTAACACTTTAAACGCGTAATTACACTCGGTATTGAAAAAAAAAACGCAAAACTACACGCACGAATTCGATTTAAAAAGGGATTCGATTCGTATGATAAATTTGTGCTTTTGTGTCTTTTTTTTTGTGTTCGATCTCTGTCTATTGTTCTTAAACGTAAGGACAGATTTTGAAGCAGTGTGCAGCAATGAAACGAAGTTCTTTTTAGAGCTACGACCAGAAACAAATGAGTTATGCAGATCAGTTGCACGCTCTGCAAAATATATCCGATAAAAAACCTGTAAGCTTGCAATTTTGACGCCTTCTTTTTAAAGTTTCTTTTTTAATGAAGAGTGACGAGACGAGCTGGACATATGCCTGATGGTAAGCAACATGCCTGCCACATAACACCACAGTGACACGCAGCTATTGGAACATCAAGAGTCCAAATCATTAGGTACCTAGCACTGCACTGCACTCGTCACCCAGAGATCTCGAAGCCCTGTAATTTTTCTGGAAATATTGCCCTTCAAACCGGAACACAGTAATGTTTGCACATTACTGCTTGGCGGTAGAATAACTAAACGGAAATAAACTAGACGGAATATACTATTCTATACTGCTGTTACGTATTTCATATTAACAAAATTAATACGTGCGCGTTTCTACAGCAAATTTATCTACGTCAGTGTAACTGAGGCAGACATTTCGAAATGCTAACACGACTTTTCACGGTCCGCCAGTTTACACCTGGCGGATACACATACAATGTATAACCAAATTAAAATATTTGGGGGAGTAAATGAATACTCCGATAAAATAAACGATCGTTTATATCAGGAATTAGAATAAGCAATGAAGTGTGAAAACAATTTGCGACATACATATTTCGAGGGTGATATTATGAATTTGGAATTGAATTTAATGGTATACTAAGGTTATAAATAGGCACTGGGTATTAATCTGTTCGTTAAGATATTCTACTTACCTCTTATTTTTACATTTTTGTAGTGGGCAGTGGCAAGGACGTCTACTCTCTGTCTACGAAAACGTAATTTCGAAATAAACTCGCGACTTTCCAACTCCGATTTCACTTCGATCCGTCGTTTTTTTCCGTTTAAATGTTCTAAGCCTACTGTAATATAGAGTAAAATAAAGTATGCTTAGAACATTTAAACGTCAAACAATGTTGTATCGGACGAAGCGAAGTAGAACGAGAGCAGGAATGTCACATTTTTTTTCGAAATTACGTTTTCGTAGACAGAGAGTAGACGCCCTGGCCACTGGCCACTACAAAAATGTAAAAGTAAGAGGTAAGTAGAATATATTAACGAACAGATTAATACCCAGTGCCTATTTATAACCTTAGTATACCATTAAATTCAATTCCAGTTGAAGTTATTCTTGTTAGTTCTGATTTCAAGAGTCTGGTTTAATCACTGAATAAATTGCAAAGTCAAAGACATACCTAAATCATATTTTTCCGGGTTACGAGCGCAATAAAGTGTTAGGCAGCGATTTCTTCCTGTTGTAATAGCCGGATGGCATTGAAGCCCTTATGAGAATGCGTTTTGCTAACCATCAGACACATTTCTAGCTAGGCCTGTTACCATAATTATTATGCCAAAAAAAAACTATGACAAAACATCTACATAGTCAGTACATAAAGGATTTAACAACTACTAAGGGCACATTATGCACATAATGAGATTTATTATAGGATCTAACATCATCTGGGGTGCGTGGCTCGGGAACCTCCACGTGGTGCACCCTGGGCATCACACAACAACTTGCCTAGGTGGCATCTTGTTGTGTGATGGCGAATCCCGGCCGGGTTTGGGAACTTCTACATGCACTCCTCACCCCCCTTGAGCAGTGCGTGTAGAGGTTCGGGAGGGGGACTGGAAAACTTGGGAAGGTTACTCGGCTGATATATTGGCCAAGCAAAATTCCTAAGTCTTCCAGATGAGGGTCCTCCACGAGCACTCTCATTAGCAGAGTGCTCAGTAGAAGGACAAGGGCCGCCGTGCGGCCATAGAAGCGGAACTGTGGCTATCCCTAGCCGCGGTGGTGAGAGCGGACCTCTCGCTGCCGACCATCTACGCCGTGGTGCTCGACAGTGAGAGGTCGTATGAGTTGGAGGAGCGAGAGTTGGAAGCCTCTCGCTCTCTAACTGAGGCGGAAGTGGACACCGGGGCGAGCCTAGAGAATAGCCAACTCTGGGCTCGCACCCCGTCTCCACAAGAAGGCCTGGGGCGTTGGATGTTTAGGGCCGTCCGGCGCCCCACCTAGGGATAGGCCTTCGAGGAGGTGACGCGCCGCTGATTTCCGGTGCGTCACTAGAGCAAAATGCTGGGGGTACTAACGCCCCTCGCGAGGCGGGTCCGCAAGGACAGTGACAGGTAGATCAGGGTTGTCGTAGGAGTGCGAAAAGTGACCCCACGGCCCTGACTCCTGGCCATGAAGGAGAAATCTGTGGGGATTTTAGTCGGTCACCATGACGTATCCCATGGTGTCGAGCCCGACATACTCCACCATGTCCCTACATGGTGGGCATACCTAAATGTATTTCCCCCATATAAAAAAAAAAAGGATCTAACATCACCTGCTCTTTTTCAATGACCTGGCAACAAGAAATTTAAAGGAACGACATCGTCTGTCTATGTTTGGTATTCGTAAAATTAAGAAAAGGACTTTTCTTTAAAATTGACAAATTTTTATACGATAAAAAACATACTTAGCGATAAGGTCGCCGTTTGTTACACTAGATTTAAGAATTTTTCTTTTTGTTTATTTATTTTTCTTTTTGTGTTGTGAACAATAAAGTGTTTATCTATCTATCTACTTATCTGCTATTCTTTAATCTATCAGAGCTCTAAATTTGCGTATCGTTCGTTATGTTAATGTTACATCCGCCAAACCATATTTGGGCATCCCGGTAGACTGCGGCGGTTTTGGCTCTGATCTAGTAGTAGAAAACCCCGAGTCTCAACTGTGAAAACACAAAATGAAAACAATCATAATATAAATCTGACTCATATTTTATACTGATGTAGATAAATAATAGCCTGGAATAAGTTACCCTAGGCATAGCCGTAGGATTCTTTTTATCACACAAAATTACGAGAACAGAAACTTCGATGCTACTAGTTTAAAGTATTTAAATTTAGATACAAATAGACTGAAATTTTATCACAATATTGATTAAGTAGGTATCTATACTAATCTATACTAATATTATAAAGCTGAAGAGTTTGTTTGTTTGTATGTTTGTTTGTTTGTTTGAACGCTAGGATCTCGGGAACTACTGGTCCGAATTGAAAGATTCTTTCTCCGTTGGATAAACCATTTATCGAGAAAGGCTATAGGCTATTTAACATTACGCTACTATCAACAGGAGCGGGGCATGAATACAAAATGTAACAAAAACGGGGGAAAATATTGCTTTTTGAGAGTTTTCGTTGCGTGACAGCTTGTGTCTAACTTAAAGTTTGCGTCATTAGCAGCTAAGGTTACCGAATTTGTTCAAAATTTGAATTAGTACGACCAATTTTCGATAAATGGCGTAGCAACGCGCGCGCGTTCAGCTAGTCTATTATATATTGACTAAACTGAAATTACGCAATTTATAAGTACATGTTATAGTATGTATTATGTATAACTGATTTTTAAGCATCTTCAGATTGAGTATGATATTCTAGGTAAACTCATTTCAGGAGAAGTGATGATCAAACATGAACCTTAAACGTTTAATTTTTGTTCAAAATGACAGAGCCAACGCTAAGTTTACTTTGCTTATCTCTTTTAGTTCACTACTGATATTTGAAATCCTAAAAGCAAGTATTACCTAAGCAGTACTTAGCTTTGTGCATTCAGGATAGTATGCATACGAGTGTTTTAGACAGGAGTTCACTGTTTTGCATAGATATTCTTGCAGGTAAGTTTAGATAAATAATAATAACAGGTGTAGCGTCAGAAAGAACTTTGTTTCGTTAGCTGAGGAAACTTTTAACTTTAATGTTTAATTCTAAATTATGAGAGCTGTTTTATTTTTCATCTATTAATTATATTATTTTAAGAATCACATTGATATATTCTACAAAATTAAATTTATCATCCTATTTCGATCCCAGCAATTATGCTTTTGTAGGCGTGGATTGACAATAGGCGGAACAAATTTTCAACTGAGTCCATTTTAAGATACACATAATAAGCACTAAGTATGCGCATTGATGGAGTGCCCTTTTTGTGCTGAAAATGCATTTACGCACCGTCCACCGTTTAAAGACGATTCGACACCACGAAAAGTGGTGCGCCTACAGACAAAAAAAGGCTTGGTGGGCCACAGGCTTCTCCGGCATGGGTCAAAGCCGCGGGACCGCTCCCGCATTTGACCACCGATTGATAGATATTCTTTACATAACTAACCCCAAAACAAGCAAAACTTGTTTTATGGGAGCATATTTCAATATTGGAGTTTTTTTATGTAACGAAACATTTCATGAACAATGAAAGAATAAAATACATCACAACAAGGTGACTTTTGAAAAATTGTGAAGGCGATAAGAATGTAATTTTAATTAAGCAATTAATTCTTGAATGCTAAAATAGCATGTACAGATGTCGTTATAACCTACTAAAAAAATAAGGCATGCTGTTAAATAAAACACTTTAAGCGTCATATTTTATGGTCTAAAATAGAATACTAATAATAAAAGTGCACGTAGATGTTGCTCAGCTAATTTCGTTTCCTTTTAAACACTAAAACAAGCGTCAAGTAATCCCCTGTTTTCCACGTAAAAGCATTCCACACCTGGGATCTTTACGTGACATTATGCAATAAAAACCTTAGAACAACTTTCTGCGCTGCGATACGATAATAGACCGTACCACTTGAGATATTGAGGTCAATGTTTCGGGGCAACTGGCGAAAATATTCTCTGTGGAAACAAATAAGGTTAATAGTACGAGAGGCTGAATGCGGATGCTAGTTTAAAAATTGTAACACGCAAGTGCGTGTAGTAACAATAAATGCCTGAAAAGGGAAAAGTTTTCTGTAATCTAAGCTTGGGACCATCGTTATAAAATGTATCATCAGTATTAAGCAAAAGTAAACAATGTAGGTACTTACTTATGTTACTCGAAACAAAGTAAGAATATAGACTTCGTAAACGTTGGAGATTTGCAAAGAGAATTGCAAAGGTACATGAATACTTTGCCTGAGTATCTGATGTCTGATGTCTGATAGATATAATTTGGATATTTTTAAGTTTAGAGTGATTTTTTTCTTCTAATTAATCACGCTCTGATGGTGGCCTTCGTTCAAATATGGGACACGGTAGGCTCATTATCCTAATAATTTGGATGTTTATTGCTCAATCACGTAGGAACATCTGAAAGGCTCGGGTTGAATTTTGGAAAGCACGTCGGTTGTTGTGTGTGATAGCACATAAGCACTTTTTATCGTGGGGCAATAGCGGAAACGGAAACTGCGCGGGGAAAACCGTGGGGCGCTGCTTGTATAATACACGAACGCTCCAAAGTAGAACGAATTGTCTCTTAACATCAGGCGAGACGACGACCAAGTACAAAACTACTATCGAAAAGAAAAAAAAATTGGCAGTCATAGGAACTGCCGATAGAAGTGAAAACCTATAACTCAGAATTTGATAGCTTACCTTGGGTTTCCAAGGTGTAACCGGAAGGCGTGGTCTCGCCATCATGGCATAGCGTTCTAGAAATGCGTCAGCATTTCCCATTGGCTCACGCATATCTAGATGGCCATGCCATGATGGCGAAGCCACGCCCTTTCAGCATTTCCCATTGGCTGACGTATTTCTAGATGCCCTATCGCCAAGGTCCCGAGTTTACCCGAAGATTTCTTATCATACCCGAGCGTGACGGTAGAATCCAATTTACACCCCACGAAAATCTGTCTAGGCGCGCCTAAAGAAGTTTTCACTTCAAAAAATGTTTGAAATATTATAACTATAGCCATCGTACCAGACTTAATTCTTAATTTGTACAATACCCCTAGATTAAATAGATTTGTAGTTATAATGGTATAGAGTATTTAAAAAATAGAAAAAAGATAGATTAATCATTTCGTAAAACTTCAAATGCAGATGATGTTGACAACTAATCGATGGTTAGAGAACACTTAGAGAAAAATAATAATTGGCAGTCATAGGAACTGCAGATAGAAGTGAAAACTTATAAGCCAGAATTTGTAGCTTACTTTGGAAACTACACGGGCTTAATCGGAGGGCGTGGCCTAGCCATCATGGCATGGCCATCTGGAAATGCGTCAGCATTTCTCATTGGCTCACGCATTTCTAGATGGCCATGCCGTGATGGCCGTGATGGTTCACGCCTTTTCAGCATTTCCCATTGGACGAATTTATAGATGGCCAATGGCCGTGGTCCCGAGGTTACCCTAAGATTTCTTATCATACCCGAGCGTGACGCTAGAATTCAATTCACACCCCACGAAAAATCTGTCTATGTGCGACAAAAGAAGTTTTCACTGCAAAAAGTTTTATACTATGTCGAAAAATTTGACGCAGTTTTTTCACCTTGTAGCGTCCAACTGTATGAAATGCTACAACTAGCAAACTTATAAGATGATACTCATGCTAACGTGTACCTATTTATTGTATGATTTTATTCACCTTTGCGATTGAAAGTGGTGTAACGAACACGGAACGAGTAAATTTATTCTGCACCAATAACAAGAACACTTTTTTATCAAAATCAAAGCGTTGTTGGAGTCTCTTTGATGTGCCAGAGTTCCTTTCGACTTAGAATTGAATTCGAAGCACGTACACTTATAATCATGTTCAAGTCTCTTCCAATGTTTGATAAAGCCCCGTGTGTTGCACGAAAAATGGTGCTCAATTTGCCAGGGTGGAAAATAAAAGTTATAGTATGTGTGAATTTTTGATTATCTCCGCCCCTCTTGTTTGCTAATATGGCATTGTTTTTGTGGCCAAAATTTAGGATACGTGCTCTAGAATATAAAAAGGATCCTTTGGTAATGCTTGAGCCGCTATAGCGTTGTTTTTGTCGTTATCTGTTTCATATTTTTTAAATAATGCTGAGCGTTAACGTATCTCGAGCATATCTGAACTGCGGGTATGATAAGACTCGGTTTTGGAGTAGATGAAATTACATAGTTAATTTTTGCGAAAATAAGATAGCGGTAGACTCTTCTTCCACTCTTCGGAGTGGTAGCGGGCTTATATCCTTGGGTAAGTTTAGAGCTTCATCTGTCTAACGTCAATATGTGTCTAAATGTGTGTCAATTAATGTATTTTATTCATAATAAATACTTAGTTAAGCTTATAGTGTAGATTTAATTGTAAATAAATGCTCTGTCCGTTTAAAAATAATACATCGATTGTAAGACAAGGACACCCGTGGACAAGGAACATAATTATGCTACAACACTTTACTTACGGTTAGTAGAGAAATGTTCTGTTACGTTAGTCTTAGTAAATAAAAAATGGGCATGTTCCAAAAAAGACATATTTCAAGGACATAAATGGCATCGACCAACCCGCAATTGGCTAGCATTGACTCTCTTGTGAGACTTTGAAGGTCTCGTGGAACATAAAGTTAGCTGATAATAAAGTTTACGCATATAGGTACCTACATAAAAACAACGAAATTCCAATATTATCCAGTAAAAAAAAGTACGATTCAAATTTCCCGCAGCTTTTGAAAACTTAGCTCAACACTGAACTGAAAAAAGTCAATGCGTTTCTAGTTTATAGTGATTCGACGCGAGTATTTATTCTGCCAAATGGCTAGCAGTTAGGTCTGCAAGCTGAGCGTCCGATTGGCCGGGCTTTAGTCGAAAATTGCCCAAATGAAAGCTCAATGAACGTGTCACGGCGAGTCGCCGGGCACATTTATCCACGTCCCGGAATTGTCCGCATTGCCGAGTAAAGGGTTGTCTGCTATCGATATCTCTGAACTATCCGTAATACCCCAATTAATGCAAAACACCATGTTAGTCATTTACATAATTTGGAAGTAGGTACATGTTATTAATAAGTGGTGTAAGTTACGGCTGGTCTAGTCGGCAGAACGGCGACTGCCGATCCGGAGACCCCGGGTTCAAACCCCACACGCACCACTGTCTTTTCGAAGTCATGTGCGTAATGCCGCTAACTTAAAACGGTGAAGGAAAATATCGTGAGGAAACCGACATGTACCTAGAATCTTTCGAAGTCATGTGTCATCCGCCAACCCGCACTGGGCCAGCGTGGTGGATTATGGCCTAAACTCTCTCCTTGCGAGAGAAGGCCCCGAGTCCCAGCAGTGGGAACGTTTAGTGGGCTGTTGATGATGATGATGTAAGAGCCGCCAATGCGTGGTAAAGTGGGATGTATTTGAAGAATGTTTTTGAAGTGAAAACTTCTTTGGGCACTACACACGTAGATTTCGTGGACTGTGATTTGAGCTCAAGAGTCACGCTCTTGAATGAAAGAAATCTTTGGGTAATCTCGGTCGTGTTACCATTACACATCTAACCACGGCCATCTAGTCTAGATGGCCATTCTTAGAAGATTTATTGACTTTGAAAATGCTTTGCAGATTTATTCCAGACTAGCTGCGCTTTCCGGTTTCACTTGCGTAGTTTTCAAAGTGTGCTATCCAATTCTGAGTTATAAGTTTTCACTACTATCGGCAGTCCCTATAACATTTTTTTACTAAGTTTATAGTAAACGGCATTTTGGTAAGCCTGCATGTGAAAATTCTAAATCCTCAGCTTAGCACTTCACTTGCACTCTAGATATGTAAGATTATTTACTTATTTGCCCTTCAAATGTTTAATACGCATCAAAAAACTCGGCGGTAAAATAACTGGCACATTTATCGTACTTCCCCAGGCATATTTTCCTAGTTTCCCACCACGACAAAGGATGATGATGATATTATAATATGTATTAATCCGGATCTCCATCTAGCCTCATTAGGTCTTCCGAAAACTCGCAATTCCATCAGTTTTCTCGTGACGACAACGGTTGTAACGCTGCTAAACGTCTAAGTAATTAAACTATAATTTAGAACATGAAAAATGAATGATGTGATGGATCCTCTGTAATGTTTTCAATGTGAGTTAAAATTTAAAAATTATGAGTTAATTATACTCAAAAAAATTTGGGTTGATCACTTGTCAAATTAGTGCAGAATTAAGACAAATTGTGCAAATATGCAAAGACGGCAAAGAGCTATAGCTATAATAGTGGTATAGACTACAGGCCCGTGAACAAAATTTACGGGTCAAATGAACCACCAGGAAACCTATGTAGGATGATAGAAGGGTTTAAAGTAATAAGATTCAGCACTATGCCGTCACTTGTAAGCTGTCCAACTGAGTGCAGTTGAAGAGGGGAGGTTGCAACCCTCGATCATTTCTCCCTGTCGCATGATTTTTGTACGGCATTGTGAAATAATGGATTAGAAGAGGTATTGAAACTGTATGGAACCAATGCCGTACAAAATCAAACGACCAAATTTACTCTGTAAATTACTCGTACTCTGTAAATTTTTCAGACTAACTAATAATTAAAAAAATAAAATTTATCTTTTTTATAGTTTCAATACCTTTTCTAATCTGTTATTCCGCAACGCCGTACAAAAATAATGCGACAAGGAGAAATTATCGAGGATTGCAACTCCCCCTCTTCAATTGCACCCAGTTGGACAGCATATAAGTGACGGCATAGTGCTGAATCTTATTACTTTATACCCCTCTATAATCCTAGATAGGTCTCCTGGTGGTTCATTTTTTGATCCGTAAATTTTGTTCTTGGGCTTGTAGTCTAGTACAAAAAGTATGCCAAGAGGTCTGATCAATTTTATATTTTTCCTGGAGAACATAGCTTTCAGCAATTCCTCCCTTTTCTTTTCTTAAAGAAACCACGATGAAGAATCACGAAAGACCTACGATTTGCTATTAATTATGAATAAAATATAAGCACCAAAACATGATGCTTCATCGATATATATCGATAAAGTTTTCAGCCAGTCACATGCCTAAACTAACTTAGGCCGTCCAAAGGGTCGAATGTCGGGTCATCAGAGGGAACGTTGCGACCTATCCCTGTCTATGACAAGGCGTATTGTCATTTGCCGGCTTGCATAAAAATGTCGCGATTGCCTAGACATTCTATTCTTCTGCTTGGAATAACAAAAAAAAGCACGACTACAGTGCGTGAGTAATAATTAATTAAGAATGATTATGCGTACATACATGACTTTAAACATCGATGATAGAAAGTTGTTTATATTTTTAAATCGAATTAAAAAAGTGGGAGATTTTCAATTCGGTTGTACGTTTTTTTGTAAGTATATTACGCAATAGCTGCGTTTAATTTTATGTAGAGCAAATAATAATTAGTATTTTATTTTATTATTACCTGATTTATTATATGGCATCGGGTTGCAAAAGATGTATCTGTGTAGGCAGCAGCAGGCTTGTTTACAATTTTTGCAAATTTGTAGCTTTCCATGACATTAAAAAAAAGTGACATCCATATAGCCCAATAATATACTATAGAGCACATATATATTATAGTCTATCTTTAGTCGTTATCTTAGTCGGCTACTTTTGATCCTGGAAAAATAAAGGGAACGGGAACTATGCGGGTATAACCGCATGACGCTGCTAGTAAATAATAAAAATAGAATATGTGAGTACATTTTTAGTATTAAAATTAACGTGGTTGTTACACATATTGATTAGGTAAACGGGTAACTCACGTGTAATGAGGTCGGTCAATCCGACTCGAGTTTCGGCCGCGTCCGGCGGCCTTTTTCAAGGAGAGTGTACGCGCTCGATGGCTTCCCGTTTGGCACCGTTTACCTAATCAATATATGTGAGTACATATTTAGTTACTTCTCCAAATTCGTGTTTTACTTCAATGATAGGTATTAAAAATATTGTAGGGTATAAACCCTCTTCAATTTTGAAAGACATGGACTTCTGACATAATTTTCATTCGAGTTTTTCCCTCCTCCACCTTTTATCCAGGTTTCACATAAGTGTCTATTAAATTAAATGTGGTGCTTTAAGAAAATGACTCCTTTATGACGTCACAGGGATTCCTCTTTGATCCCACTACTTCAGACTAAAATGTAGGGTTCCGTAAAGTTGCTTCAGCTCATAACGTTCGTGCCCTAAATTTTTATATACTTTGAACTTTTTTACGACGTCGTGAAAGCCTAGTTAGTGTTGAGACTCGAAACGAGACTGAAGTAATACAAGGTTACGTAGAAAAACTGGAATTGCACTGATAATTATGGATAACTAACAACGCCCCTAGGTTTTACCGGGTAGTTCTAGTAGGCTACATTTCGGGAAAATAAAGGGTCCGTACCCTTTATGTTCCCGGGATAAAATGTAGCCTATGTGTTAATCCAGACTATAATCTAATTGTGTTTTAAGAAAAGTAATGGTAATATGATACTTGACAACATCAGTATTTTGTGTTTTTATAATTAATACAATTTTACCAATTTACATATATGTTTGATTACCTTATTATTTAGATTTCTGTGGACACTAATCTAGAGGTACATTCCTTTTCTCCTTGCTATCTCAAAATATAAATATATGGTATGAATATATTGTAGACTGTTAGCCGAGATCGTATCATCCCCCTTGAGGTGCCTTTGCTTTCAGGTATGCTTCAAGTATGCTTCATGTACTTTTTCAAGTAAGCTTCATGTATATGCGTAGGTATAGTTAATTAATAAATTTAGGTTCGCCAACCCTCTGTCTGCTAGCCTGAAATTCAGTAGGCATTAGAGGCCATTTAGGACAATCAAACTGCAGTAGGTCTGTAAACAAAAATATGTAATAAATAAATATCAGTACCCACATAAAGTAGTGTTCTTTTTAATGCACTTCTTCTTACAGAATCTTGATCTCAGATTAAAAACTCAGATTGATTTGGACGCAAAACCCCTGATCTATCCAAGAAGATGAACAAAACCCAAAACTTTGATCTATGTTGAAAACCAAACCCACTAAAGCTAATAACCCGCTAAGAGCGGTGGCTACAATCCGCGTCCTAGATGGGAGCAAAAAAGCTTTCAACCGTGTGTTAGTACGAAATATGCACAAAGCGGTTGAAGGTCCAATTGACCCAAATGGACACACAAAATAGTTGAAAGGAGCCGAGACGACGAGGTCATTATTCGCTGTGCCGACTAAAGTGTCACGATGTAGGAAGAAGCGCATTTATCTACATCCTCAGCTCCACTGATTTTGGGAACAGCAAAGGACGTATAAGGGCCCAAATGCCGGAATAGGGTTTTTCAAGAAATCAACGGGGTAATAAATTATTTTACGTTACGTTAGTGACGTAATGAAGTTCCGTAGGAAGACGTGGGGTGGGATTGGATTGAGTTTGTTGAGTGTTTTCCGTTGAGTGCGAATTAGAGGTAATGTCTGGTTTAAGAGCACGGTCTTGGGTTTTATGGAATATCGATAGTAGAACGTTTAGTTTCTTTTTATTTTCAATCTCCACTATTCGTGCTTATCGTCGCATTCCAAACATTTTGTGGTTTAGAACATTTAAAATTTCTGAAAGAGATATATAATACATACCCTTATTTGATATATCAATAAAAGAATATACAAAAAAAAAATAACAATAAAATGTAAGCTGCTAATTGTAAACAGTTAGCAGCCTTATCGCTGAAAATGATCTCGTCCGATATATATTGCGATGGAAAATAATAATGTGAACAAACAATAATGTAGACGACAAGTTAAGGCGTATGCAAAAAAAGAATGAAAACCAAAAAAAATTAAAATGTCACATTTATGATTAGAATATAGGTACCTGGTATAAACTATTACCTTAATATTGAGATTTATTATAGTTATATGTACATACTTATTATATTGAAAGCACAGTACATACCTTAAAACGGCCACTGCTTTTATTCATATTATATCTCTTTTCTTCTTCTTTTAATCTGTATTTCGGGAACGGCCCTTTTGGGGACTATACATCGATCAAAGCTAGGTATCATTTTTAGAAAACGTAATTTAATCCGTGTTTTCAACAAATGAAAAACCAAGCAAAGCGCGCAACAATTAACAGGCAACAAGTTTCGTCAAATGTTATATGATTGTTTATCATCCTTTTTTGCGGAATTTACGGCTGGTCTAGTCGGGAGAACGGCAACGGCCGATCCGGAGGCCCTGGTTCGAATCCCACGTGCACTGCTAGCTTTTCGAAGTCAAGTGCGGACCAAAGCATCTCTATAGACCTTAGTGCATTGACTACCTACCTACATGAACTTTTGCCAGTTATTCTACCACTAGCAGTAATGTGCAAACATTACTGTGTTCTGGTTTGAAGGGAAATGTTTTCAGAGAAATTACAGGGCTTAGAGATATAACAACTTATTTTAAAATAAATACACGGGTAACTCACGTATAATATAGTCGGAACAGTCCGACTCGAGTTTCGATCGCGTCCGGCGATCTTCTTCAAGGCGAGTGCGCGCACGTGTTCGCAGCTCGTTGAGCACGTAATTTACAAAATCATTTTAACAGTCAATTACCTAAAATTTGTTATTTCAACACTGAGATACGAGTATAGGCATATCAGCTAAGGCTGCTCGCCTTGTCTTGCCTTTGTGCCTTTGTCTTAGAATATATTTATTATTAAATAAATATTAATTTTATATTTATTACTAGCTGAAAGCGCGCGCGTTGCTACGCCATCTATCGAAAATTGGTCGTACCAATTCAAATTTTGAACAAATTCGGTTACTTTAGGTTCTAATGACGCAACCTTTAACATATGACAAATGCTGTGACGCAACGAAAGCTCTCTAAAAGCAATATTTTTTCCCGTTTTTGTTAAATTTTTCATTCATGCTCGGCCCCTGTTGATAGTAGCGTAATATTAAATAGGCTATAGCCTTCCTCGATAAATGGACTATCCTAAAAAGAAAAAATCTTTCAATTCGGACCAGTAGTTCCAGAGATCCTTGCGTTCAAACAAACAAACATACAAACAAACAAACTCTTCAGCTTTATAATATTTTATATTTATTATTCAATAAATATATTCCAAGACAAAAATCTCTCGAGTATATAACACCAGTTGGCCCAAAGGTTTTGTCAGTGTATAAAAATGTAATATAGGTAATACTAAATCAAAAATAAATCTATAATCATTTTGTATGGTAACAAATTATATTTTATAAATTACAAAATAATTATATTTTTATTTTATTTCTTTATTTTTATAACCGTAAATACTCGGACCTGGTGTTATAGATTGTTGTTGAATAGATACCATTGAATCTGTCTTCGTTAAGGTCTCGAGTTCCTGCAATGAAAACATAAAGCAGGCTGCCTATATCTTATCTGCTAATGTGACATTAATCTGTATATCACTGTACAATGTACCTCAACATACAGATAGAACTCAAAGAAAGAATCCGTCCATCTGTTTGTCCGAAAAACATTCGCAACAAATCTAGTAACTCAAAAGGGCCTGAGTAAGACATCTACATAGACACAAGGGCTTAAAAAACCTTTTCGGGGCCGAGTGAAGCAATCTTTTGGTCCATTAAATCGTTCACGCCCAACGAGTATGGAAATAGGACGTAAAACGAAATAATGTATGGGCGCAAGGAAATAGTTCCCCGAAATATGTTGCGTAGAATAACTATGTAAGGGGACACAATTTTGTAAGGTTGCCATTTGATTTTCATGTTGGCCGTAAATACAGATTGAGATTATAGACGGATCTCCAACGTGGCTTTGTGTACTGGTTT
The DNA here is from genome assembly GCA_963693475.1 of Ectropis crepuscularia. Lineage (NCBI taxonomy): Eukaryota > Metazoa > Arthropoda > Insecta > Lepidoptera > Geometridae > Ectropis > Ectropis crepuscularia. The sequence goes on from OY856346.1 coordinate 14,227,308, forward strand.
ATTATTTCTTTGGATTTGATTTCTAAGAAGACGATCAGAATCAATCGGCTGAAAGAATTAGGTTTCAGTTGTGGATATTTTATAAGTTAGGAAAGTTAGTTAAGTTTGGAAAACGTCTACGATTCTAATTTATTTTGTTAAGTTACAATGTTCTATTGACTTTTAATTTTATTCGATCCACCAATTTTTATTTATTTAATACATGATCATTGCATCGTGCATCGTGCTCAAGCGGAGATGTCTAAATTTGCAATTTTGTAATCTATGGAATGCATAGATTGTCTCTGATGGATATAAATATTGTGTGTGTGTATTTGGCTCTAAGTTGACTTGAATCGATTTCTGGGATTACTTACGTAGGTAAGCATGCATTCCAAATATTCCAATATATAATCATTGCTTATCACCTTACATCAGGCGAGATGGCGGTCAAGTCCTTAGATGCTAGGTATCCTGTAATCGAAAAAAAAAAATGTCAGGTGAATTCTGTGGTTAAAATAGTCTATAAAATATGCACTGGTTTCATTAATAATTATTAATTATTTCATTCCAGAATCTTTAACAATTTGTCAACAAGGATTTGGTATCAACGATAAATTTTGATTGTTATAAACAAGTTTAAGGCCCGGTTCACACGACGCGGCTGCCAACCGCGCCCGGGCGCGGTCGCGGCGCCGCGCCGTGCGACGGTTTTGTTTCAATACTCACGAGACCGCAGGTTTTCGCTGTTTCTGCTCCGAAAAGCTACTGCGCAAGAATCGCGCGCAGCCACGCGGGCGTCGCGGTTGGCACCCACGCCGTGTGAATCGTCTCTAAATTTTCACACTGATCACGGTTTTGATGTGGGTAAATATATTTTAGTTCGTTTCGAATTATGATTCATTGAAGGTAATTTTTCTGGCCAAGGCGGCGGCCATGGTAACGGCAGGGCAGGGGGTGCGAAGAATCCCCGGGCTACGATAGGCCGCCAATCCAAACTGACCCTGGCTGTACACAATGGACGAACGATTCGTGATGACGATAGGCTTGCGCAGCTGGAAGAAGAGCTGACCCACATAAGATGGCATATTCTGGGGTTATGCGAAGTCCGAAGAGAGGGAGAGGACACCGTAACCTTGGAATCAGGCCATCTTATGTACTACCGTGAAGGTCACCAGCTGTCGCAAGGTGGTGTTGGGTTTTTGGTCCACAAAACTCTCCGTAACAACGTTTTAGAAATCGCAAGTGTGTCTCCAAGGGTTGCGTACCTGGTACTTAAGTTAACCAAGAGGTATACTCTCAAGGTGGTTATGGCGTACGCACCCTGGGAGGCATACCCAGATACAGAGGTTGAGGCTTTGTATGAGGATATATCAAAAGCACTGCACCATACCTCCAAAGCCCACTTCAACGATGTTATGGGGGATTTTAACGCCAAAGTGGGAGTACAGACCTGCAGGGAATCGGTAGTAGGACCACACGGTTTAGGACGAAGGAATGACAGGGGACAAATGCTGGTCGACTTCCTTGAAAAAGAAAGGCTGTTTCTGATGAATTCGTTCTACAAGAAGCAGCCGCAGAGGAGGTGGACTTGGCGAAGCCCCGATGGACGGACGAAAAATGAGATTGATTTCATCATTGCGGACAAAAAGCGTATATTTAGGGATGTCTCAGTCATCTCTCGGTTTGCTACCGGCAGTGACCACAGGCTTGTTCGAGGCACCCTGAATATTGATTACAAGCTTGAACGCGTCCGCTTGATGAAGTCAACACTCCGTCCAAACCTTCTCCAAACCGTGGTTGGGTCTGAAACATTCCAGTTAAAACTGGAGAACCGATTTGCTGCCTTGGAAACCACAGAAAGCATTGACCAAAAGCTCGACAGAGTGGTAGGCGTCCTGCGAGATGAAGGCACAAAATTTTGTGAAATGCGACACAAAGGCAGAAAGTCGAAGCTTTCGAAGGAAACTCTGCAACTCATGGAGGAACGACGAAATCCCATGGTAACTTTGTCAGAACAAGGGGCTCTGAATAAGAAAATCACCAAACTTGTACGACGTGACCTCCGGTTAGCAAACGCGCTCCTGATTGAAAAATCAATCGAGCAAAATCGGGGGTCAAAAGTTTTCGTCAAGCCATTGGGTAGAAGCCACCTAACAAAGTTAACCTCCACCACGGGTAGAGTTGTCGTATCTAAAGCAGAGATTCTTTCGGAAGTGGAAAACTTTTATGGCCAGCTGTACGCTTCACATGCTCCTCATCTCACGCAGGAGGAAGACAGAAGAGCCACTTTGACTCGCCACTATACAGAAGACCTGCCTGAGATAAGTCTCGACGAAATCGTGATGGCTCTTGGGCAACTTAAAAATGGAAAAGCCGCGGGTGAGGACGGAATTACTACAGAACTCTTAAAGGCTGGTGGAGCCACACTTATAAAAGAGCTCCAAGTGCTGTTTAATGACGTCCTCTTCACCGGGAGAACTCCAGAGGCATGGCACAGAAGCGTGGTCGTCCTCTTCTTCAAAAAGGGTGACAAAACTCTTTTGAAGAATTATCGCCCCATATCTCTTCTGAGCCATGTCTATAAGTTGTTTTCGAGAGTTATCACGAACCGTCTCGCCCGAAGACTCGACGAGTTTCAGCCCCCGGAACAGGCCGGGTTTCGAAGTGGTTATAGCACCATAGACCACATCCACACGGTGCGGCAGATTGTACAGAAGACAAAGGAGTACAATCGGCCCCTTTGTTTAGCGTTTGTGGACTATGAAAAGGCATTTGACTCCGTCGAGACCTGGGCTGTCCTGGAGTCTTTGCAGCGATGCCAAGTTGACTGGCGATACATCGAGGTGATGAGGTGTATATATGACGCCGCTACGATGACAGTCCAAGTTCAAAACCAGCAGACGAAACATATCCCTCTCCATCGAGGCGTGAGACAAGGGGATGTAATTTCCCCGAAATTGTTCTCCAACGCACTAGAGGATATGTTTAAGACGCTGGATTGGGCTGGACGTGGTATCAACATTAATGGCGAATGCATCTCTCACCTAAGATTTGCAGACGATATCGTCATGATGGCTGAATCGCTGGAAGACTTGCAACGGATGCTGGACAGCTTGGCCAACTCTTCTCAACGCATCGGTCTCCGGATGAACTTGGACAAAACCAAAGTCATGTGCAACGAGTTCGTTGCTCCGGGACCGATTGCCGTAAATGGAACCACTCTAGAGATTGTTCGAAGATATGTTTACCTAGGACAGACGCTCGAACTGGGTAAAAATAGCTTTGAGAGTGAAGCCATGAGGAGAATTCAGCTAGGTTGGGCAGCGTTCGGAAAACTTCGTCGAGTCTTCTCGTCACCCATCCCACAATGTCTGAAGACAAAAGTGTATAATCAGTGCGTCCTACCTGTTATGACCTACGGTGCTGAAACGTGGACACTAACAGTAAAAGCAGTCCGAAAATTCAAAGTCGCTCAGCGAGCTATGGAAAGAGCTATGCTTGGAGTTTCTCTGAGGGATTGTATTCGTAATGAAGTCATCCGTCAGAGAACCAAAGTCACCGACATAGCTCAGCGCATCAGCAAGCTGAAGTGGCAGTGGGCTGGTCATATCTGTCGCAGAACCGATAACCGTTGGGGTAGACGAGTTCTGGAGTGGAGACCGCGAATCGGCAAACGTAGTGTAGGACGCCCTGAAACTAGGTGGAGTGACGATTTACGGAAGGCAGCTGGTGGCAGTTGGAAACGTAAAGCCGAGGATCGGGCTGAGTGGCGTATCATTGGAGAGGCCTATGTCCAGCAGTGGACGAATGTTGGCTGATTATGATGAAGGTAATTTTGACAAGCAGCACTTCACGCTTTTAACTGCGTAGTCGCCGTTCCTTGTATTAATGTGACAAAAAATATAAGCCTATGTGCTATTCCAGACATTTACCTAAGTCAAAGTCAAAGTTCTTTACAAATACAAATACAAACAAATACAAAAATCTTTATTGCTGTTTGTAGGTAAGATAAGATAATACAAAACATTTTAAAAGTTGCCCCATACAAACTGGCCTCTGCGAGAGGCATGCAATATGTCTGGCAAGACAATTTGTTAGTCTTAATTTTTAAATAAAAACAAAAAGATTTTTTTTTAAATAATAGTCAGCTGATTAAAGTCTTCTTCTTCCTCATCTTCTATTAATTTCTGGTTTTTATTTATGTCATCTGATTCTTCATCTTCGATTCATTTCTGGCTTCTATTTGGTGATATATATTTGTGTGAGATAAATGTTTGGTGAGCACAATTTCGCCAACGTCTTGTGTTTCATCAGGATATTGTCTTGTGTTTTTGAGTTTGATCAATATGTCCATCCAGGGTCTAAGGTCTTGCATTAGTAGATCTTGCAGTTCATCCATGTGAGGAATGTCAAAGAATGTATAAAGTGCAATAAATGTATATAATCAAAAAATCAAAAATGTCGTTAATTATAATATTCATGTAAATACTCAAAGAATGTCAAAATGTAATACAGTACAAACTAATTATTTTCATTAATGTACAATTTACACGTCAATTTTAGAAAACAAAAAAAGAGCATACAAAGAGTATACATTTTTGAAGATTAAATTTAACATTTTATTGTACGATGATAAGTATCGTACAAATAAGTGTCAACCATTAAAATATAATATGTATTTACCTATTACAATTGAAATGAACAATGTCATTTTTTTACAATTTTATTGTGAGTTTACCATCACTCTTTAAAAAATCGTTGTAACTATAAAAAGTTTGATGTATAAGCCAGCTTTTTAATCGGTTCTTGAAGCCACTATGTCCCAAATTGCAAACCGCTTCATACCTTCCGACGATGTGATTACAAACGTCCAAGCATTCAAACTTTTGCATTTATAATATCAATGGGATGATAACGACAACACAATAGTGTTGAACAATACTACGTTATGTTTACCTAAAGAAAACTGTGAAATAACAAAAACAAAACAGTTAGCTTAACTGTTCTAGGAATGGGTTCGGCTTTGGAAGATATGGGTCATCTGCTAACCCGCACTTGACCAACGTGGTAGGCTTTGACTTGAACTTGAGGGAAGGTCCACAATCCAACGTCGAATAAATTGAAGATTGAGGTGCTTATGCTAAGCTATGCTATAGGATGCGTAATAGTCCGAGATCCCGAGCTCCCAGACGTCACCTATTTTCTGATGAATGAAATATGGACGATTGAGTAGAGTTAGTAAATACTAAGAACACATGCTTACTCGCTAACTTGCTTAGACGGCCAATTTTGAGATATGGGGTAATGCAGGTACATACAAACATTACTTACTTCACGTATTTTCTAATAAGTGATTTTCACATATGTTGTAGGCAACATACTTAAAAACAAGGTTCCAATACTCCCAGACACTTTCCGTCGGCCGTTTTGCTTAACAACTCCAATGTAATAATTTAACTTCACTTAAATTCTCATGCTCCATTTGTAAATATGTTCGTCAGACAACTATCTTGTTGCTTTATACAATAAGATAGACCAATCTAAGGGGGCAATCATCCCCTAAACTCAACCATGTCCTATGGGTAAGAGCGGGAGACTGAGTGAGACATTTATTAGGAAATATTGACTTAAAATTGAGTTTAGGGGACGATTGGCCCCTTAGATTGGTCTGTCTTATTGGAAAAAGCTTTAAAATAGTTGTCTGACAAACATATTTTCAAATGGAGCATGAGAATTTAAGTGAAGTTAAATTAATATCTTGGAGTTGTTAAGCAAAACGGCCGATGGAAAGTGTCTGGGAGTATTAGGACCTTGTTTTTAAGGATGTTGCCTAAAACATACGTGAAAATCACTTATTAAATGAAGGTACATTTCCCCATATCTCAAAATTGGCCGTATTCGTATTCGTATTCGTAGGCGGGCTGTTTTCCGCAACTCGACGTCTCGATGCGCCTATTTTGCGTGTGTGGGAAGTAGGCTTCACTCCTGCCAACCCAGCTCCAGCAGGAAGCCCAGCAGCGTCTTCACGTTGCCGCATGCTTCGCGGAGCGTCCCCGGTGTGCCCAGGAACTTCGCCCGATGTACCGCCACTCCCGTGCACTCCATCAGCACGTGAACGGCCGTTTCTTCAGCCTCGAGGCATGCTCTGCAAAGAGGACTGTCGGTAATACCTAGTGTGAATAGGTGTTTATTGTACAAACCGTGACCAGTCAGTGCGCCTGTGACCAGACGCAACTGTTGTCGATTCAGGCTCAGCAGCTGCCGGGTGTACCGTGCATTACGGCCCCCCAGTGCCGCCCTAGACTGACTGCAGTCTGTCCTGTTGGTCCAGTTGTTATTATGTTCCTTCAGTGATTTCTCACGCAGCCATTTCCGAATCTGTGACAGTGTTACATTGCTTACGGATTACAGCTAAACAGAACTATTCTTCGATAATGTATAAGTAACCTCTTTGGAATTTTTTTACTAAGAATAAACAAACCGTATGCAATGTCAGTTAAATTCGTTTTTATTTGACATTGAGGATTGAACCGTCAACTACAGAATTTTACTTTCGGTTATTCTAATTCGTTATTAGAAAATTAATTTAAAAGAATTACTGCTCATAGTAATCTGCGAGCATAAGGCCCCGTAATTGGGTAAGTTGTGCATTATGTAATATTATTGTTTCATTTGGCAAAGAAGTTAGAATGCTATCATTTACCATTTTTCACCTACTTCAGCGCATCGCAATTCTAGTGTCAGATTAATTTACATAGTCCTTTTCGCTTGTTTTAAACCGTGACTGCATCATCCTGGAACGCTAAATATTTTGCATATTTATACGCGCTACTCGTAACATCTGGCGGAAATGTTGCAGTCATGGTGGAGAAATTGGACATTTTCATAATTGCCCAAAAATGTCATTCCAGGGACTTAAGCTCACCTATAAATCACGTGAACGCTTTCACGTATTTCTTACTCGCCGGCTGAGCTACTCCAGGAGAGACACTTAATAAGGTGTCACGTCATTGGTGCCGGAACTACCCCGCACCGAAGTTAACCAGGGGAGTAGTGCTTATCAGCCAGTGCAGTTGCGGACTATTTATAGTTTATTTCCTTTTGTTCTTTTTGCATATTTTGTTCAATTTTAAATATTCTAATTATAGTTTCTCAAAATTCAACTTTTATTTTTTTAACTCGTACTAAATTTAAAATATTTCTAATACGTCTAGAACGTATCAATGGCGCCCAACGTGGGGCTAGAACTTCTTGCAGCTGCACTGGCATGATTTTATGTAAATATTTAGTTTTCTATGGATGATGGCTGCATGTGTTTGATGTAAGACGAATTTGTTTCATGTGTTTATGTTCAGATGTATATTTATTGTTATTTTTTTGAATACACGAAACAATTCGTTCCTAATTTGATTCTGTAACGACTAGGACTATTTCACCTTTTATATGTTTTAGTTACATTGGTATATATTCTACTTACTTTAGTTATCCACATAACTAAAGTACATATACATACAAACAAATGCACAGCTTACCTATATATCAATAATAATTGTAGTTATTCATATATAATTAAAAAAAAAAACAACTAAAATATTTAAAAATGTCCAGAAAAATTAAATTCTTATCTTTACAAAAGTCCGAATTAGAGTACGAGGTAGGAATTAGAGGTGAAACACCTACTAATAACGTATCCGACCTCAGGAAGCAGATCATAAAACAGTCTAAAAGTATTCCTACCGAAGATATTTTGGAATCTCATTTAGAACCTTTAGAAGATTTGGCTGGGGTTAAGGAAAGTTTACTTAAACTAAAGGATAGCCTAATAATTATCAAAACTAAATTTGATAAAAATCTATTTACTCGATCTGAAAACTTGGCACATCACATCTACCATCGATTGTCAAGGATACAGCCAGAGAGTTCGAAAGAAAGTGAAATCCTAAATTCACTTACCACTAATTTACGAGATTGTTACAATGAACTAAGTAATCTTGGCGCTTCGACATCTATTTCTTCCATGAATCAAGTACAAGAACAGGAGGAGTTACCTCAAACTAGTATTTCAGTTACATGTGATCGGGAAATGTCTACTGATTTGGCTAGGCTTAAATATGATGGTAAATCATGCGTCAGAGCTTTTATTCAGAGAGCTGATGAATTTATGAAGGCTAGGGATATTAAACCACAACGCATTCTATCTTATGCTGCAGAAATTTTTACAGGGGATGCACTACACTGGTTCCGTAGCGTTCGTGATTCAGTCAATTCTTGGGAACAACTCGTGTTGCTATTAAAACAAGATTTCGACCAATTCGATTATGACTATAGACTAATGAGTGAAATCAGAAGTCGTACCCAGGGCGAATTGGAATCAATAACTATTTATATAACAATAATATTACATAATGCACAACTTACCCAATTACGGGGCCTTATGCTCGCAGATTACTATGAGCAGTAATTCTTTTAAATTAATTTTCTAATAACGAATTAGAATAACCGAAAGTAAAATTCTGTAGTTCAATCCTCAATGTCAAATAAAAACGAATTTAACTGACATTGCATACGGTTTGTTTATTCTTAGTAAAAAAATTCCAAAGAGGTTACTTATACATTATCGAAGAATAGTTCTGTTTAGCTGTAATCCGTAAGCAATGTAACAACAGTGGGAGTGGGACAATCGGTTCAGGACCTTGTACCTGTTCCGCTGATGCCCTCCGCGCCAGTTCGTCCGCTGCGTCGTTACCTCTCGATCCACTATGGCCTTTAATCCATTGAAGAGCGATTTGATTATGTTTACAAACCTCCATAAGAGATTTGTGGCATTCAAAAACCAGCCCCGAAGTAATGGTGTTGCTCTTTAGGGCGTTTGGCAATTGGCCGTCTAAGCAAGTTAACGAGTAAGCATGAGTTCTTATTACTTACTAACTCTACTCAATCGTCTACATTCCATTCATCAGAAAATAGGTGACGTCTGGGAGCTCTGGGATCTTACTCTATAACCTCTATATACCATTACATTACTTTATCTCCTGGAGTATTTTTGACGTCAAACACGTCGGAAATGTTTTTAACGATTTGACTGTACTGAAAATTCGATAACTTTTTGAGTCGCATAAGCCTTGAGAAATCCGATTACAGCGGTAAGAGAATATATATCTATTTGTTTAATAAATCGGAGAGCTTCAAAGCATCGCGACGTTGGCTTTATGCAAACTCGAGTACACAGACTTACTGTAGCTGCAGCCAAAACGAGATAAAACAGGTTCAAGAAGTTAAATGAGTAACTGCTTTACCCAACTGAACTTTGACCTATTTTCTCCTTATAAGGTAATTAGCTGCAGTACGTAAACGATACTTTCAGGACTTGTGTTGAAGGATAAGAATAGATATAATTTATCTTTTAACCCAAATCCTACATATTAAGTCATCAAAAAGTTGTAGCATTGTCAGATTATAATCCAACGGTAGGTTAGATTAGTTGACAGTCTGACATTGTTAAATAATAATATGACTAGAAATAATAATATGCTAATATGACATATACTCGTATGTATTTACAATTTTACGGTGAAATATTTTATTTAGGAAAAATAAAATAAGCACAAGATACTTTTTAGGGTTCCGTAAAACGTAAAAACGGAACCCTTTTAGATTCGTCATGCCTGTGTGTCTGTCTGTCTGTCCGTCCGTATGTCACAGCCACTTTTTGCCAAAACTATGAGAACTACACTGTTGAAACTTGGTAAGTAGATGTAATCTGTAAACCGCATTAAGATTAAAAAAAAAATGTTTGTCTGTAAAGTCGTTTTACTGACGATAGAACGTGACAACGTCTTAAGAAAATACTGTTGGAATGGTAGCATTTTTCAAAAGAACATTTTAATTTCATTTGTTTAATAGATTTGTATGTAAAAAGTAATCAGTAGAATTTAGTAATTTTCAATCAAAACAATGCAAAAAACAATGCAAAAAAGCTATTAGATGGCGGGGATCGAACCCGGGGCATTTCACATGCAAAGCGAACGCTCTACCACTGAGCTACATCCCCGATTGAACTACTGGTCGAAATAATTAATACAACTGTAACAAACATGCGGCGAGGTAACGACCGACGGTAACGACCGACGGTAACGGTACATGACGTCATGTTTTGTGGGCGTGCAGCCGGCTTCATCGAATTATAAGACGTTATCACGTCAAAAAGGCTTAGAACTGAAACTCCTATTTTTTTTTTCATCAAACCTATACATGTGGAGTAGGTATCTATCGATAGGTCTTCAAAAATGATGTTGAGGTTTCTAATCATTGAACTCTTAAAACACTTTACTTTACACTCGTTTACTTAGTTTCATCAAAGTTTCTTATATAATTTTTGATAGTTCAGTATCACACTGAATAGTTTGTGCGTGAGACACTTCCAAAGTGGTAAAATGTGTGTCCCCCGTACGTCATAAATACATTATTATTAAACATCGATCAAAATTACACCGAACTACAAGAATTTATTTATTTTGTTACTTGCTGCTACAGAACCCTTCATGGGCGAGACCAAATCGCACTTGGCCGCTTTTATGGTTTAGTACATAAGTCGTTTCTCTAATCTCATCGTCATGTCATGTCTTCCTCTTTATGGAATATCTCGGTTTTATTCACAGTGTTTTCCTTTACAGTAAATTCTTTATGAGCCTGCGTAGTTTCAAATCATATCAAGCGACATTTCGTCGCATTTACAACTGCGCTATCACAAGATCGAACAAATGAAAACAAAACGTTTCATTTGAAGCAAAAATACCTACTAGTTTGAAAAGAAAAAAAAAGCAATTTTTAATAAGACCTTGTTAATTTAATTAATACATAAGTACTCATCAATTGTAATTAAATAAAATATGTAGGCTGTTGTTTTTTAAGATTTTTTTTTATTTAATGCCAAAATAAGTCCATATTTATGTGTATTTCTAAAATCTATAAATATATTTACACTAAAAAGTTATTCATTATGGTATGTTAGAAATATACACGCCCCATTAGACGTGCCCACATTTTCCTGTCTTATTTTATCTATTAAGTATTTTTTGCTATACTTTTACGAATGTAAAAACATTTGTTAATCGTCTTTAATTAATCGGTCTTATGTCTCGTGAGGGGTTTTAATTTAAGTAAAGTATGCACATAAACAACAGTTACCTACCTATACAAAAAAACACAATAAAATTTTACAAACCATTTATTACTTACTGAAATTTTTGAAAAACCTACTTACCTACTTGATGTAATGGTACTTCCACCCATTTCCCGAAATATTTAGGTAGGTATTTAGGTAGTTGTATTTCTCTTAGAAACTACTTACAAGCTTAAACCCCCGCGCGTATGGTGTCAAAGTAAGTATTTATTTGTATTCAAAATTAATCGAAGGCTACCTCCATATTAGCTTGCAAACCAAACATAAATCATTCATCAAGACACCACCCGCTGTTCGATATAATATTGACTCCACGACCGTTTCTTTCATTAATCCTCCGTTCAAAATAAAACAAACATAAAAGCGATTGAGATTACAACAAATAAAAATTATTTGAATCTATTACTGCCGGTATTAATGTCCAAAATGCCTGTTATTTGTACGAGGTGGAATGTAAACAATTATTCAAAGTATCACGTGGTGCCGCGCACCTCTATGAAATGAAACGATTAAGCTACAAAATGTCAAAAAGCAAAAGTACGGAGGACTAGGGGCGGCGACCGCGGCTTATAGAGGGGAGAGGGGGTAAAGGGGAGCGTGCAGCCGACAGTTTCTCGCAGAGCGCCGCGCCGCGTGCACGCTTTGTGATGCGAGCATTTTGACGCGACATGGCCTCGTCCACGACCGGCAACATCGTCGTCGAGTGGTTGCGATCGCTCCACTTGGGCCAATACGCGGAGAGTTTTATAGACAATGGGTATGATGACTTAGAAATATGCAAACAAGTCGGAGAACCAGATTTGGACGCCATCGGTGTTCTAAATCCAGCACACCGTCAGCGTCTGCTGCACTCAGTCAGAACTTTGAGAGAGGAAGGCGCTGCTGCCGTTTACTTTACACTGGAGGAAGCGGCAGCGGCGAGAGATTCATGTCGATGCGAAGAAGAAGTTCGAAAAGAACAGGCGACAGCCCAAGTGGAACCGGCCAAGTATGCGGATGAGTACGAAGAAGGAAAAGCAGAGTTAGTGAAGATACCTCGGATGCAACTGAAGCGGTTGTTACGGGAACGACTCGCTCAGGATGGAATTCGCCTGAGTTTGCAGCCGTATTCCACAACGGTCAGTGTTTAGTAAGCCCAACACGGGCAGTGTTCTCGCAGTGGCCACACGTGTTTGTGCAAGTGTCGTATTGGAGTATTGATGAATGAAATCTTACGAAGTGTCTGGAGCGGGACGTGCTTGGGATATGACACGAGCCGTCTGCGAGGCACTGCCTGCGTCTTATTTCTTTTGAATGTGTCCGTGTGCGGGCTCGGACCGCCCCGAGCGGATCGCTCCTCGGGACGTGTTGCCATAAAGTTTGTTGCGTGCGTGATTTCCCTGGAGATGAGGAGTTTGCGCGCCTTCCTGTCGTGAGAAGATTGTAATCGCGTGCCTCCCGGCTCTAAATTGGGTTTTACGATAAATCGCGAAACCTGTTTCAGCTCCCTGAGGCTTTAATTAGTAATACGACTTGTTCAGACATGAAACAAAGATTACACTTTCATACGAACTGCACAATTAAAATATTATCGTGCGCCAGAATCTTAAAAGTTGAATTCATATCAGTCGGTCGTATTTCATCTTCTTTAGATGCGGCGATATGTCATTATTATGGAATTACATTGCCACACCAGAAGCTCGTTAAAATCACACAATTTTGTAAAAAAACACAAAACAATGAATTGTGTATATATTTAGACTTGATAGTCATCAACATTCAAAAGAGATTAACATTTTTAAACACTACGAGTAGCTATAACATAACCATTAGCATAATCACAAAATATATGAACGAGTATAAAATTTACGACAAAAATGTTAAAGTAGTCAGCGAACCCTATCTTCATCACATGGGCGGAAGCGCTTAGTTGATATTTTAATTGAGGTGTTATTAATTATTCCAGCGGGTAGTGATTAAGAGGGCGGAATATTACTCAGAGGGCACGCCTTTTGGTGTGGTGTAAAATTATAACATTCGTCAAAGATTTCACGTGCTGCTTTTCACACCTTATCGGGCGTTGATTTTTACTTTATCAATAGTCAAACACTGCGTCATGATGTATTTTTATCAAAGTATATCATTATATTACTAATGTATAAATAGGTATGTACTTAAGAGTTACCGAAGGCACTTAACGTTTTCCCATTATTGTTTTCTAGGTGTGCGTTTTACACAGGGCAAAATATTTACCATTCTCCGTAAACCATAGGTACTTTTTACTGCTGGAAGGATTTCTTTGTTTGAAACGTTGCACAATGGACTGTTTCTAATAATTTTGCTAACAAGTAACCGGAAAATGGCATGCCACAATGGACAGTATACAGTTAAACGAACAAGTAGGTATTAGAAGGGAAATTAGCCTGGCAGTTAGAATAAGATTTAAAGTTAAAATACATACGTTTTGAAAGGAAGTTAAATCCTACCTCCTCCTAATACTGTAAATGTTTGTTGTTCAATCACTCTATAACACCTACATTAATATGATTGACATTTGGAATACCAGTAGATTCTAGCCTTATACCTACCTACCTATATGTAGGTTCTTTTAAATCCTGAAAAAATGTTGAGACCCTTTGAAAAGCGTCGTTTTTAAATTCTACGCGTATGAAAGAGTTTCCCAACTCTTTCATACACGTTGAATTTGAAATATTGGTGCTGGATAACGTTAATTTTCAAAATAAACATATAAATTTAAATGGCCTCATATAAATTTTATTTTTCTCATTTGTGAATGCAATTAAATAGCGCCAACATAAAACGATGAGCCAATAGTAATTACTTGATGATTTTTACCGGTTTTCGGTCTCCATGTTGAAACCTGTTCGATCTCGAGAACGCCAAGAATTCACATTGAGCTGGCGAGCATTGGGTCGTCAGCAAAAAAAGGATTTAAGAAAGTCACTGGCATCACAGACTCCCGGACAAGTTGAGCCTCATAGAATGCGATCGTTTTTATATGTACACAAGTTGTATAGGTATATATTTTTTTAAATTGTATTATCAAAAAAAGAATAGGGAGGTATTTGCGCTACATTGGGACAACACAAGCACTTTCATAATAAAAACTAAAATAATCACCATTGGTATCATACACCCATAGGTCAAGGTTAGTGACTAGAAAGTTCGATTTTCCGATCGCAAGTTCGTAGTTTAGAGTACCATTGACACCTGAGTATTTTTTCAAAAGTATATTAAATACTATTTTCCATCACCATTAACGGCGAAGGAAAGTATCACGAGAAAATCGGTGTGTTCCCAGAAATAGATTCTTTCGAAGATATGTATGTGTCATCAACAATTCTAAATTTTGCCAGCGTGGATTACTCTCTAAAGTGGTCTGCTTAAACTTATGCATCGTGGGTTTCCAACAAATTAAATTTAAAATTTTCCCCCATCCCGGTCGAATGTTTGAACAGTGGTGACACTGATTCTTTTAATGTCCCCATTTGTATCAATTTCGGCATTATTAACGGAACGTGCTGTCACAGTTGAATTATTTCATTGTTAACTATTAGCAGTATACATATTGTTACAGATACACCCCCACGACTACCTGGGTGCATTCTTTTATCCGTTCACAGGCCATACGATATACCATTTTTTTGTCTATAAACCATCTGTAAAGCGATTACCACCGGAACTATACAAAAGCTTTGACAAAGTCAGATATCGATATCGTAGTTCCGACTAGAAGGCCAATCGCTTTTGTTATCTTCCGTTGTGATTATAGCATCCGTTTTGAACCGTGCAAAATTTTGGTAATATCTCCGTAAAATTCGGTTAGGTACACATTTCTGTGATTTCTACTAATGGTTCAGTTTATTTTTGGTTATGTGAGCCTTGTACTGTGTGTCTTGAAATGATGTATTACTTTCATTTTGCTACTTCATTTAGCGTAGGTAACCGGGTGTGTAGGATTAATAAGTATTTGCCGTCATACGCGTTGTGTAGGCAGTTCAAAATCATGCTATTAGGCAGTAAAAATAACAATAATTGAGTACGATTACTAAGATTTCGACTTATAACTCGACCTACATGTTATTGTTTATAGTACCTAATGTTAGTTAATCAATTTTGCAATTGTAATGATAAGGTGATTTTGTTTTTGTGTTTAGATGATGATTAATAAAGTAAAAATAATTCATAATAATGCGTAACTAAGATTCTTTGCGCTTAGTAAAAAAACTCTGTAATCCTTTATTGCCCGGCGTATATTTGTACTATAAGTAATATGATTGTACTTCTGTTTGTAATTTTAAAGTAACCACGGCATAAAGAAAATGGCCGAGTTAATAAATTAGTAATGTCGGTTTCCTTTGTAATAAGTCGACTAGATATATCAAAAGTAAATGTCACACGTATTTAAATTCCAGCAAAAGATATTAATGGGTCTCGATTAGACCATACCAAAAAAACTACTATCTATTCAATACGCTCAAACGGTTTGGTAAACAGGCTCGGCCCATGGACAAACTAAATTAATGAACATACTGCTCCCACAAGAATGGGTTTATATATGTTAATTGAAAGAACACCATAAAGGTCAATAAGCTTTTATAAATGAATTCAATCGGACATGAGGTTGGTCACAATTTGATGTTTTCTCATCGCGTGGGCAATCAACTGAACACTCGAATGTTCAAACAACTAAGCAAATGAAAGCGTCCGTTTCTTCGAATTTTTATTTGACTATCCAAATAGCTTTTGTTAATCATACAAGATTCTGTCTGTAAGCGCTTTTGTTTATGTCTTTAATTAGACGTTTTTCGTTTCAACATCTTCAATTTCCGTCTGTTATTTATCGTCACCGTTACGGAATGTTGTCTAATTTTTGTTCGGTTGGGCGTGCTCATAGATATATTTGCTTTAATTAAAAGTTTTGCTTTGGTACAAAGACTTGTTTACTTTGAAACACAGTTTAACATAAGCCCAGGCCGGTTTTTCTACCTCTTTGTTAGAAATGAATGTGTGCAAAGTCACGCAGTGTCCTGGGTTCCTTGGTATTCTTTAGCTGCTTGGCGTTTTATGTAGGTACGTTCAGTAATTTTACTCATACACACTACACACCTGTGTTATAAAATATTCAGAGTGTGTTGTAGAATATAACTTTTATTGTTCATAAAACCCGGGAGATAAATGCTCGTAAGTAGGACCCGCTGTATGCAGTGTGTAGGTATGATACTTAGAACGAGAGTTAAAAAATAAGTTCTTGAAAATGGACTAAGCAATGAAAAGTTTCCTTATGCGTATGGATAAAATAATTATGTGGGTGTACTATAGCGGACGTGTTATCACCTGTATTTTGTTTGCCGTGTATTTCACTATAGTATTATTTTTAATACTGGGATTTGAGTCTAAATATGTGTCATTTAGTGTAGAGGGCGCCGGTGGGATACCATTCGCATCTACCCACCATCTCAAAAGAGTTTTAGAGGGGTTGGCGCTATAAGTAGATGGAGCTAAGCCGTTGAAGGGCATTCCGTTGTGAAATTTTATATGAGAAAGATCTAACAGTTATCGATATAAACCCTTACATTTATTTAATTGGTTTACTTTTACTCGGTTGATAACATCAGAAGTGCTATGAACACCACGCCTGTAAATCACAACACAACAGTGATGAGAAATAATCGGAAAAGCAAGCGTCGCCCGCAGTTAGTTATAGTACATTATGATATAAGTGCGGTAAGTTGATAATTACAGCCGAGGCTTTATTGCTAGCTCGAGCCGAAGGCGAGAGCTATAATTAGCAGAGGCTGTAATTATCAAAGCGCACGTATGTCATACGACGTTTTATAACATATTTGCGAGGAAATAAACAAAACTCTGACGACATTTTCAAATAAAAACAATACAGCGAAAAAAAAACGCGCGGAATAATATTTACTTGATCACAGATCACAGCACAGAGTAAGTAATCACTATGGATCACAGATTAGCAATGCGCGCGCATCGGCGCCTTTTTTTTTTAAGCAACGGCACAGAACCAGCCGGTATGCCATTAATAATAAAGTAAATGAATATTTTTGTGTGTTGTTACAGAAAAATTAAAGTAATTTATGGTCTAAATTAATTAAATTAACGAATTTAATAATTCTTTATTATATTTTACCTCTCAAAGTTAATTTTATTCATAAAATGTTGACCACACTTTTCTGACATAAAAACTCTTTACTAAGATTTAAAAAGGTACCGTTCGTTTTAGACGGAGCATATCTCTCTACCTAGTCTGTGGACGGAGCATTTTGAAACCGTGCGTTTTACATTACACATTACAGCACTAGTGCGTAATAAGATACATTACGATACAGAAATTGGTCCAATAAGAGACCCTTTACGAGCAAATATGTTATAAAAAATGTTATTCTTGGATCAGTGGTTTCAGTAAGTGCGTAATGTACACGTGAGTAAGCAACAGTTTTATATTAAGATTTACTTTGAAGAAACGATTTTAAAAATGGTTTTAACCTTGTTTTTGCATTTCAAATGAAATTTTTGCATATCACCGACAAGTTAAAACTATTAATTATTATCTCGTTAGGGGGTACTGTAAAATAACCTTCAATTCCGGGAACTGCAATCAGAACATTTCGTAGAATTAAACATCTTCGGTTTTTTTAAAGTTTGTGGATACTGTTTTACGAAACTTTATGAGAGGGTAGCTTATTTTGTAGACGAGTTGTTGCGAGGCACAGCAACCATAGATAAAAAGTGTAAATCAGTTGGATATTGGTATAAATATCTTTCAGGGAAAATGTTTGAGAAAGGTCATGCATTTTAAAACATAATACAGTAATAGAAAGTGTTACATCTTTGATTTGAATTTGGTTACCGTAGTTGGGTTACAAAGTGGCTACATTCAGTGCAGTTATAAGATACCCTTATGGTTGAAATTAGAGAGATTTTAGTCAGATGATGCCGAGCTATGAACGTTACCAATGAATTGTTTTGGTATTGTTTAAAAAAATGAGACCCTTTAATTCGCTATAAATATCACTTGGGAGCGTTTATAAAAACTATGTACATAGAAGGCCATATGTGAGAAAAATATGAAACCTTGAATAGGTACGATTAGTATACTTTGAGATATACTGTAATTGAAAGTCAAACCCAATCGAGCAGTGCAATGGCTCTAGGATGTTGTCAGGTATTATGATTGATTGCTGATGAGTTAACGTTTGAATAACGTAGTGAAGTGCAATGGCTTCGGATCCATTGACAAAGTAAGCGTTAGTGTGAAACCGTAATACCTTGGACATAAACTGACGTACTTAGTGTCGGCCTAAGAGTGGTAACTGCTAGAGAAAGCATTAAGAGTGAACATAATGAACTTTGACTTTGACTTTGACTATGACTTTAATGCCACGTATCTAGAGTTACCAGGCGGCAGCTAAGGAAAGGTGTATGTTTGAGATTTATGGAGAATGTGGGTAATGTAGTGACGTACCTCGAGTTGCGACAATGTGAGAGCGCAACTGCTTGGGAAAGCTATTCATTACTCATCTTAAGTGGATTTATGGAGAATGTGGTAATGTAATGACGTACCTTGAGTTGCGACAATGTGACAGCGCAACTGCTTGGGAAAGTTACTCATCTTAAGTGGATATTACTGGAAGAGTAAAATTAATAAAATTAATAACTTGTGCATTTTGTTCGCAGCAACTACACCAGACTGTGACACTGCCAAGGTTGGCAGCGTGCGCAGGAGGGCCGTGTTATCACCTGTATTTTGTTTGCCGTGTATTTCACTATAGTATTATTTTTAATACTGGGATTTGAGTCTAAATATGTGTCATTTAGTGTAGAGGGCGCCGGTGGGATACCATTCGCATCTACCCACCATCTCAAAAGAGTTTTAGAGGGGTTGGCGCTATAAGTAGATGGAGCTAAGCCGTTGAAGGGCATTCCGTTGTGAAATTTTATATGAGAAAGATCTAACAGTTGTCGATATAAACCCTTACATTTATTTAATTGGTTTACTTTTACTCGGTTGATAACAGACGAATGGCCGTCCATACTAGTTTATTTTGAAATTGAACAATTATTGAATCCGTAAAACTCCAGGGTCTAAGTAAACTTAACACCAAATAAGAAAAGTTGATTTACAAGTTACCATACTCTTCATTTTTTTACTAAATATTCAACGACAAATCAGTGCTGTAGTAGTTCTTATAATATCTTTACTTAGAATAACTATGCAAAACTCGTCAACTATAAACAGCTATCTGTTTATAATTGATGTTCCAATATATGGAACGAAGAGGTTCGATGCCCTTAAGTAGGTAATACGTAAAGTCAAGCAACGGACCATGCTACTCGACTGGGTGTTTCCAAATGGGTACAATCTTGGTGTCAGTAAATCGAGAGCCAATTGGTTTCTTCTAGATATTCGCGATCCATCTTAAACCGTTTCGTCACTTTATGTAAGGGAAGATGGCAGTCAAGCACAAGCCTATTTTTGGATAAAAATTAAAAAAAAACTAAAACTGAAGGGGTGTGCGCAACGTTATGAAAAATGTTTACTACGAGACTAAAAATCGACAAAGATATACCTAGACCATCAAACTTCCGTAGTGCGAGGTTGTGTAAAAATACGTGTACAATATTTTTTAATAATCTGACTGACTAATTAGTATTTTTTTATTCATCATACATACTCCTCTAGTAACGTTCCCATCAAACAATGTTACAAATTAAATACATGTTTTTCACACCGAATGAGGACTAAAATCGAGAACGAATATCAAATAAAGGCTCGCAAGTATAAAGGTAACATCAACAGCCAGGCTAGAACTTCGGCAGGTGAAACGGGCTTCAATGTTTGTTAGATCCACAGTGTTGGGAACTTGAGCAAATTTGTACTCAGGCTTGCTGAGATTACTAGACTCGAGTGAAAGGTCAAGGAAATTCTCATGTGTAAAATTTACTTTGCTATTTTGGCGATGATTTGGTAAGTGGATTACTATAACAAGTGTGATAGAAAATATATTTTTTAAATAGAAAATTATATAAATAAATGATTGGCTCAAAGTTTAAGCATAGCAATTCAGCATGATAATGCTGCCAGCGTACTGGGCACGCTTCCCACTGGTAGCGAGCTTGATCTGGATTATCTGTAGAGTTTCATCGTAAGCATAATTCAGATGTGCTCAGTGTACAAACATAAACACTTTATTATGCACCGTGAAAAAATATTTAGTGTAGTTAGGCATTTTAATCCAATTCGGTTTTCTTAATAAAAAATAAATAATTATTAGATACTACCAATATTTCCAGCTTGTTTTTAATTCAACACAGAGAAACAATCCCTAAAAAAACACGTTTTTCGTCCTAGTTATACCGTAACTAAATTTATGGAATGTTACCCATAATGTTACTAAATGTATGCAATGGTTATTTATGTGTATAGTAAGGGTTATACATGAACAGTGCTACAGGATCAATAGTTATTTGTCCGGACAAAATGTCATCTCCCAAAACCCGAAAACGTATGTACTACTTACTATGTAGAATACTTGGAATTTCAACAACATGTCTTGGAAATTTTGTTTCTCTTTTTTCCCCGGTCCAGCATACAAGTAGTAATCCAAGATATCAATAACAAAAGACCCAATAAAATATAAAATAGAACCGAAATACATCGTTGTCTCA
Organism: Ectropis crepuscularia; assembly: GCA_963693475.1. Classification (NCBI taxonomy): domain Eukaryota; kingdom Metazoa; phylum Arthropoda; class Insecta; order Lepidoptera; family Geometridae; genus Ectropis; species Ectropis crepuscularia. The sequence goes on from OY856346.1 coordinate 14,248,165, forward strand.
TAAAAATCCAGAGAAGCTACAATACTCCGATACCGGATATTATTGTTGTTTTCAATCAAAACATAACGTTCCTAGCTTTCTCTTGTGGAATAAGCTTGATAAGTACCGTTTATTATTATTGTAAAGATGATAGCGTAGGTAGTAGCTGGTGACAAGTCGCCATCAAAGATTTAAGTACTATTTACAGAGTTAAGTACTTTTGAGATAGTGGAGATGCTTTGACCTATTAAGACCACTCGAGGAATGTTAATAACTTGATAGATAACAATGTCAGTTGACAGATGACTGTTTTTGAGACAAATTAACCGTTACCGTAGTCGCAAAAGTTTATTGTGAAATCCTTAAATGTATGTACTTTTCGACTTTGTATCCACAGGAATTGGCTTAGATAATAAGCAACTAAAAAAAAAAAAAAAAAAAAATATACGGTCGAATTGAGAAACCTACTTTTTTTGAAGTCGGTTAAAAAGTCTTATTATTTCATTACCTATTGTATAAAGTTACAAAGTTGTTAAATAAATTAAATGTGTGTGTAATTAAAAACTAAAACATAGAGAACAACAATTTTATTGACATTTTAATGATTAAAGTGGATTGTATAATGAGCTTCAATTTTCTATGAAACACTATCATATTGTACTTTTGTTGTATTTTCGTCTATTTTTGTTCTAAAAATACTATCGTTACATCGTGCTACGTACACGTAGTAACTTTCGTCCGAATCCATAAACTCATACATCACCACCACCAGTGGATTTATCTACGAGAGTTCTTAATCAAATATACAAAATGCCTTCTAAGAAACAAGACTTAAAATAAACGGTTTACATTTTTGTTTTGGCTTCTTCGGTGGCTCGGCTACTTGCGAGTTATTTCCTTATCTTTTTTTTTCACTTGTAAGTATTACAAATTTTATTACCTGCTATTAATATGGTGTAATTTAATTTTTGTATTCGTTGTCTTGGGATTTAAAACATTTGATTTTGGTTTTGCTTAAATTTAAAGAAAACAATCCATTTTTTTTAAACTTGAAATTCCTTACGACGGAGTTTTTTTAATGTGCACCGTTTTCTCGAAAACGGCTAAATCGATTTATAAAATTATATTTTTTTTGTTTGAAAGGGTGTTACTTCCCAGTTGGTCCTATTTAAATTTTATCGCTAATTTTAGGGGTGTTTCAAAAATTAACAAAAAATTACAAATTGCTTACGTCGATGATATTTTCCTTTACTCTGAAACCACTGTGTCTCGTTCCAGCAGTGAGTTTTGTTGGCCAACTCATATTATTACGTTTCATATTTTAAGTAAAATAAGTGAAGTGTGGGTTTAATTTTAAGCGTTAGGAAATATTTATGTAGTTTAGGATACATTGCTAAATACTACCTACTTACGTAAAATGCAGAAAGTGCCAAACAAAAAAAGTTACTTCTTATTTATTTTAATGCAATACAAAAATGTGGGGCTGTTAACACTAACTTACCAACAATCCGATTCCATTTAAGTTAAAACTATTGTATATTATAATTCAATCAACTTCTAATCACAGAGCTGGATTTACTATCTGTATCACTTTTTAACATTTTTATACGACTTATTTTCAAAGTAACACATACTTTTCGATTAACAGTAAATAGTTGAAAAAGTTGGACCATGCTCTACGTTGCGTTACAAATTGGCAACAATGAAAATAAGCGCGGCGGAAATTTTTCATTTGTTCAACGGTTCACACTCTCTGTTAGCTTTAAATTTTACCCGACGCGTAGGCGAAGAGCTGGCGTTAAATGTGAATGCTTGTTTGATTAAACATCTGATGCTAAATAGAACACTTTACCTAACTAGTCTTCAAAAAATTAAAGACCCCATTGAGACTTGAGAAATACTCGCAATACTCGTTTATCTAATATAAATATAACGCACCAAAAACTTACACAATCAAAAATAAAAATGGTATTATAATATTGTTTCTTTCAGTTTCGTTCTAAGTATTCTAGGGTATTTTTCAAATATCGGTTAATTCATTTTGTTAGAACTACCTATAGTATAAAATTAACTATAAAAAAAAAAAAAGGACAAATATCATTCTAGCTAATATAAATATATGTATAATAATCATTTTAGCTTATTATCACCTGTTGATATACATACAAGGAAACTTTGAGATGACATATGAATTATGTGTAAAAATGTCTGTATGTTTTAGCTTTGTGTTAATTTAAATTAAATAAACATTTAATTTATGTGGGTCAGAATGGCACTTATACATTATATATAAACGTTATACCCTAAAGCGGCCTTTGTAGACCTCCGATCTTCTCTTCGTGTATGGCCTATACTACTTCGAAGTAAAGTCAGGAATATGTATTCCATTCCACCGTTTTGGTTCTCTTGTTATTATTAGGGAGTTTTTTTGTGTGCTCTCAGTATCTTTCTATATATCTGCTAACTGAATCCCTAAACGTTGTGCTGCCAAATAAATTATAAACCACATGAAACGTTAGTGACGCTACAATTCGTGTTAATGACTTTACGTAAATAATAAATGATTTGCATTTTATTCATACGCAAATAATACAATCGCGATTAGATATTGATGAGTATGCCGAGAATGTAAAAATCATTGACAACCTATTCTAACACCTTTCAAAATTTTGTTAAAATCGGTCGAGTCCATTTGGACGAGTAGGTATGAACTGAAACATCGTGACACGAGTTTTTATATTACATCTGAGAAGCAGCGGCACACGGTTTTACCCGCACAGCTCTTTTTCCCGTTATTTACCAAAGTCAAAGTACTTTATTCATAAATATACCACGATAAACAATAACCTATGTGCTAATCCATAGCTACCAAAATTTTAATGTCTTTCAAATCTAGTAGTTCCGTCGTGATTGAGCAACAAACATCCAATCAGCCAGACTTTGGCATTTATAATACTTATTACTAGGATAGCAAGATCTAAAAATAAAATGTAAAAATATGAGTTAAAGTATTAAACAATTATTGTTTTTTCATATATTTTTCCAGTAAAAAAAATTGTTATTTCACGTATCTACGCCCAGTTAAAATTTAATCCCTTCGCTGCGGTTATAACTCAAACATTGAACGGTCGATTCTGATAGATGCAGCCGCTTGTGTGATTAGTTGCGTTTGTCGAACAAATTTGCTTGATTTTTTTACTCAGCTTATTTACACAACTCATTGGTTATAGCGGGACTTTCAGGGAAGTGATAACTTTGATAATTTGTATATCGTGATTTTGTATCGGTGAATGACATTATGCACTATATTAGGTACGACACTAGCCACGTTTGACGTCACATAATATGCCGAAAATGTTTGTGCTGCTTTGAATTTTCTCAATAATTTAATATGAATTTGACTTGCGCGAGTCTTGAAATTTTTTTTAAACATGGCGTTACGTTGCATATTTTACTTTTATCTTAATATCCTTGTCTATCGTAGTCATTGTATTAAATAAGTGTTATTCAATTTTATTCAAATATAATATAGGTATATCAAATATAGGTATAAAACTTAGTGCTAACGCTATAAAAATGAGCAGTTTATCGAAAGATGTAAATTACGTAAGATTTTACTCAATCACGTTGTTACGTAAGAACGGGTCGGTCCGAAATTTGGCACACAGTAAAATAATAATCTGGAAGAATACATCTTCTGTTACTTTTTATCCCAGAAAAATAACGGGGACGGGAAATACGTGGGCAAAACTACGGGACGCTGTTAGTTATAAAATAAAACGGAAAAACGAAAACAATATTTTATTCACATTAATAGTAAAAAATGCTGATTCAAATTTTCAAAATTAAATATCATTTTCATAATACGCTACTCACGTCTCCAACCGCCGTGCCGCCAGCGTAAAATTAAATATAAAAAAATGTATGTCTTTATCAAGATATTTTGATTCAGGTAAATTGGTAGGTAATTGGTTCTAGACTCCAAACCTAATTGCTTTTTCCTATCAAAATGAGAAAAAAGACGAAATCTATTATATTCACATTAACTTTTGATCGGTTTCGACCACCGAATCAAAATTTGATCCCAACACAAAATTGGTATATAATGATAGGCTACGAAAAACATTAGTCCTTTCCAGATCATTATTGTATTATTATAACTTGTTTTTGGTTGTAATGGGTCGCTTCCTTAATTTATAATAGTGTGTGTTTGAAAATTGCACAAAAAATCTAATGTGTAATATTAATCTTAACATGTAAAACTGATCCTTTGCATGGTTTCTTAAGGGCATTGCACACACGAAAGAGCAAGAGATCATGAATTCTAACAGAGCAGAGAAAAATAATGTTTATATATACCTACCAACAATTTCATGGACTAGCTAGCAAAACCCTATACCATACCATTGGAACATTTTCAGACACAATATCCGACAAAAAAATATGCAAAGAAGCATCTATGCAGCCACAAAATAAATCATTTTACACTAATTAGCATTTGAAAAAAGATCTTAATTACATAAAATAACATATTGGTACATTCTGCTTTAATTTTAAATGTTAAATACTAATACATTGAAACTTTCCAGGAACTATATTCATGTTCAAAATCTGTCCAAGTAACTTAATATAACAGTCAGTTCACATGATCACATTTACCTCCAGAGGTTAAAATGTCCAAGGTTCATATTACTCCCATGAATGGACGATAAAGCGTCTCAGTTAATGGCCAGTGTGGGCGACGTACATACACACAGGTTTTATTTTTATATCCATCAAGAGAGGCGCCTCTACAGAGGCTTCCCAGCAGGCGTCGCTTATACCTGATCGTGGACCTCTTTATTTATTGTACATCTGTAAATTGTCATATGATTTGTTAGCTCCTTTTGTTACAAGCATTTCAATTTAAGTATCAAATAGTTAACTTTTATATACAATAATTCCGACTTAACGACCGTGGCGCTACCTTGTCGTACACTGATAATATCAGGGACACGTAGCTCATCAAGAATTTCAATATAACTCAATTAAGAATGCTTTTCATGTCCATTTCTGATAATAATCTTCACGAATATTTTATCAAGATATTTATTTTCGTTCGAGTATTGAAATTAAAAAGGAAACTCCTCCAATCCCGATACGCTCCGGCCACCGGCAGGAATCTTAATGACACCCAAATTGAAACTTTCACTTTGTTTCTTCGAAACTGATTAAAGCGAAAATGGAATAGGGATCTCTTGCTTATAGCTAACTCTTTTCACTTGTAATTTGAGGTCAATTAAGGGTGCTTTTATCAATTTATTGAAGATAAACCAATTAATCTACATTTATCTATCTTACTCTCACGTACAATAAAATACTTACTAAATGGGCCTGATATAAATCCTGTCTATATATAGTAACATGTGTTAATATGACCAGGAATAAAATGTATCTTAGTTGTACATGTGTATAATATTATTACATACTGTCTTTGGAAGGGACGATAGGTACCTACTTTATTTTTTGTCATCTTGCATTACACTACTCTATACTCACTCTATTGCTTCATATTGCTATTGATAAGGCAGTAGTCTATGCGACTTGTTAAAAGTATTCTACCTTGTAACTTTTTTCTTGTTTCTGGTGTGAATAATACAATGATTTTGTCTATTTTGCGGTTATATTCGTTTTTTTTAATTACTATCCATCATGATACATGACTATACCCGAACAGAAAAAAAAAAACAGTTTGCAATAGTTAACATGATAAGAAGTTATTTTTATTGTGATTTTAAATAAAAAACAACAGTTAGTATACGTAAGGCTACACTAACATCCGCGCAATCCATAGAAATCTAAAATATTATTTAGATTTCTGTGGTTCAATCACAGTAGATGATGTTGTAGATAAATAAATAAATATTGGTGGACAATTCACACACAACACCGTCTGACCCCAAACTAAGCAAAGCTTGTGTGATGGCGGTCAGATAGCTGATATAATACTTAGGTATATAGTTTTAAATACATACTTATTATAGATAGAAACACCCAGACACAGTGCAAACATTTGAATTCATCACACAAATATTTGCACTGGGTGGGAATCGAACCCACGACCCTCGGCTTCGCAGGCAGAGCTACTACCAACTAAGCCACGAGGCCAGTCACCATGCAATGCATTTATTAGGACTAATAACGGTATTTGCACCACAATTAATTGAATTTGTTTTCATTGTTCTTTTCACAGACTCACGTATTGAATGAATCAGAATAAAAGAAAAAAAATACTTTCACATCTAGGCCGGTACCGGGGACGGAACGGTAACAGTTAACAATGCATTCCTACGCTATTCCCTTTGGTCAACAAAAAAGGCTCAACAAGGTCCAATGTTTTTTGTCGACAGCCCCCGCTAAATTAAACAGGGAAGCTGATTTTCGTTTTGTTTTTACGACTGTTTTGTTTCATAGTAAACAACGCGATAGCCAAAGCCCGGAATACGGTAACAACAGCTATTGTAACAACAAACGCGTATAAAAAAACCGTTGAAATGTTCGCCGAAATGCTTTAGGCGGAACAATCGAATTATTACTGTTCTGGCCAAATGGGTGCTAAAATTTCGTAGTAAAATACTAAATGTGACTAATAATACCGGTTGTCAGAGAAATACTGTGAAAGCAACAAGTTTGAAGGGCAATGTTTTTAGTAAAATTTCTAAACGAAGAAACGGTTTATATTTAGCTACAGCGTAGTGCAACACTATTCGATACTTAATCAAGCGATTACTTTGTGACTCCCTAATTCAGTCTTATTTTTAAAAACCCATTGTGGTAAAAATATGAAATGAAAATCTAATTTGATCACTGAAACATGAAAGCATTAAACATATCACGACAACAAAAACACGAAATAACTCAGAATAAAGCCAATTACTGTCTCTTGAATGCCTATAAATCTGTAAGCGAAGGTACACAATGATGGAAAGTGTATAAAGCGTTTACGGGAACACATTTAATTTAACGATTATAGCAGTTTGGCGAAAGTATGCCAATAATTTGTATTTCGTTGTTATAAACAACGGAGAAATGGCAGTTGACGCGGTTTCGCATGACCGTAGTCGGTTGTGAGTTGACTAAATATTTAGTTGCGTGTTATACTATTTCGGAAGAAAATAAACATAAACTGCTAATTTTATGAACCTTCCGATTCCACGTCAACATAATATAGCAGTTAGGAGAGACTTTGCTCAGCTGTGGGATAAGAACGGGGGTATACCGCCTAAGGAAGGCCGTATTAGTTATGACATTGCTTTGTCTTTTCTTTTCGCTTGAAATTATAGAGAGAGAAATTACAAAGCCAAAGCCGATTTAGTCAGACGGTGCGATGGCGTGTACATTGAAACATTGTAAAAGCTAAAAAAGGTAAAATTGTTATTACTATAAACAAGTACTTAGATATTTTTATCACACAATAACTTCTGGCTCCAAATCAAGCGATGCTTGTGTACCATTGACGCCAAATAGCTTGTGATATAAGTAAGTACTAAGTACCTACATGTATAATTATGAATACAAACATATGCACTTATTATAAAGAGAAATAATATTAGCATACGGATGTATAGTGTAATACTAGGTGGGAATCGACCTTAAAAATAAAAACCTATTTGATAGCATCTGGTCGAGAATTATTAAATTTTTCATAACACTTAATATTTTAGCACACATATTTTTAAAATGTTCAACAATATATCTAATACTAGCAGCGCCCCGCGGTGTTACCCGCGAAGTTCCCGTTCCCGTTGTTCCTGTTGTTTTTCCGGTATAATAAGTACCCCTATGTGTTCTTCCAGACCAGTGTTTTTCAATCTGTGGGTCGCGACCCCTAAGGGGGTCGCGAAGCCTTCCTAGAGGGGTCGCCGGCTGAAAGAAAAATTCAAGGTTCTCACATAATAAAAACACAATTTTAGTGATAAGGATGTGCTTGTTTATTTTTTAAAAGTTTATCAAATTGTGGTACTATTTTTGAAACGTTAATAATCAAATCGTTTTCTAATTGCAGTCTATTTCTCTTTTTAGTTTTTATGTCTACCATTGAAGAAAATGTCAGTTCACACAAGTATGAAGTGGCAAATGGCACTAATAATTTAAGAGCTTCCCTTGCTAGCTCTGGATATTCGTCTTTTCTTTTTATCCAAAATACGTCGACACTTTGCGAATAAAACTCAATTTTAAGCATGCCATCAGCGGCTATATCTAAAAGACATTCTTTCATTTTGGTGGTTACATCAGCCAAATCTATTGATTTGTCCAAAAAAGGGTTTAAAATCCATCTACGCCCATTGTCAGCTTCAGAATACAAGTCTGGAAAGTACGCTAAAAGTTTATCTTGCAAATTATGCAAGCTCTGTATCATGCAAGGAATGTGAGCTAATACTGCAAAACTTTGGTCTGCTGCATTTTCCTCAATAATCTTCTGAACACATGGAAAAGATTCAAAGATTTTGTTTTGGAGACAGGTTGACCACAAACGAAGTTTTGCGTGAAATGCTTTAACTTTATCTTTCGCTGTTAAAATATTTTCTTCTCTTCCTTGAAGGTTCTTGTTCAAAGTGTTAAGGCGGCTAAAAATATCTGCCAAAAATGCTAATTTCAAGAGCCAAATAGGGTCAGAAAAACGAGAAGCATATTCAGATTTTGCATCTTGTAAAAACATTAATAATTCAGCTCTCAGTTCCAGAACTCTTGTCAATACCTTCCCTTTGGATAGCCACCTGACCTCTGTGTGATAAAGGAGATTTTGATGAAGTGAACCCATATCTTCACAAATGATTCTGAATAACCGGGTTTGCAAAGCTTTACCTTTGATAGAATTCACAATTTTTATTACCTCCTTGAGAACGTCGTTTAAATCAGAAGGCAAAACCTTAGCAGCTAGAGCTTGTCGATGAAGAAAACAGTGTGTCCAGGACATATTTGGCATCATCGAGCTTAACTTTGCAATAAGTCCGCTCTTTTTGCCAGTCATAGCTTTAGCGCCATCGCTACAAATAGCGATACATTTTTTCCAATCAATATCGTAGTCGCAAGTACTTTCTAAAAACATCCCAAGTAACAATTTAACGTCGTATAAAGGTTAAGTAAACGTTATCTGAATACCATACATCGCTATAATAAAGTCATACTAACGTTATAATAACGTTTACTAAACGCGAAAATGGCCCCAGTTATACGACCTAAATAGTCGTATAATGGTCATACAGAAAGCTCGAGCCAACTTCGTTAACGTCATTCAACAGTCGTACAAATGTTATGTGATAACCACTTTCGTCGCGCAGTAGTCGCATCCTAACTTTACAACGACTCGTTTGTTGTATTGTGGCCGTACAGGTGTTATTGAATGACTAAAACGTTTTGTTTGAGTCAAGTGACAACACCTGTACGAATTTGTTCGTCGCAACGTGTTTGTGGTTCGAAGATTTAATTTAGTGTAAAATAAAAACATACTACAACTTACTGCAACTGGGAAATAATACGGTGAGTGTTATTTAATTTTCATATCTTGCTTACTTTATCTGTCTCTCATGCTATTTAGTTTGACTGGGAACTGAAGTTTTATGATAATATACCTATGTGAATACTATTCAAATTTTCATGCCCCCTCGTAATTTTGTGTTATAATCATATTTTCATTAGCAAAAATAGTTTTATTTTTTTCTAAAAATGTCTGACTGTTGCTTTTGTCGCACACTTACCTTTGTACGACCAGATGATGATGATGATGGTCGCCATGACAGCTAGCTATTAGAGTTCCTCAAAAACATTATAACCCTTTTCGTATTGTCAATATTCACCAAAATTTATTATTTGTAAATCTATTTCAGGAAAGAACACTTCATAGTGCAGTGCGGTTTTTCGTAGGAAAAATTCATCAAACTTCCGTAAATATGGCCGTCTAATCATTATAAAGTCAAAACCTGACTTAAATGAGACTGCAAGTTTGATTAAAGTCAGGACAGGACTTTAAACGGACCTCATGTAATATAAAGGTTATATTTGAGTCGTCAATAAACAACCCAGTCATTTAAGAGTATTTAATTGACCGCTGTAAAACAAGGTACTGATTGTTATATAAACGGCACTATGAAAACGTCTATATAACATCCACGTTGTATAAATGTTGTATAAAGGTTTTCCAAAAACATAATTTGGTGTGTTCAAAACGTTTATTGGACTATAACGTTAGTATGACTATTATGTTGTCGTACAAACGTTTTAGCTAAGACTGTAATATAATGTCGTATCGTTTAGTCTCCCCAACGTTGCTAATACCAGTTTACTATGACATATTTGTCGCACGACTAATTAGTTGCATTAAAGACATTTATAGGACCTGGTAGTCATTTCATTACCATTGTAAGACTGCTATCCAACTTTAGGTCGTACAAGTCAAGACTTATACGACGTATTTGTTTGTTGGGATATCGTATAAACACTGACCAGTAGTGTTTGCTGGAAGTGCTTTGCAAAATAAAATTTCTTCCCTGAGACTGGTATCTTCTTCAAAGCGCACAAATACTACAAACTGTGCACAGTCAGAAATATCTGTAGATTCGTCAAACTGCAAAGCAAAATATTCGCTTTTCTTTAATTTTTGGAACACTTGTTCTTGAATATCCTTGGCCATATCGTTTATTCTGCGAGAAATAGTATTGTCAGAAAGTGGTATGTTTTTTAATTTGTTTGCCTCCTGCTTACTGACCATAATTTCAACCATATCAAGTGCTGCTGGCAAAATAAGATTTTCGGCAATTGTATGTGATTTCCCTGCTTTAGCAACTCGATATGCTACTTTGTAGCTAGCTAATAATGCTGACTCGTTGACACTGGATGCCTGAAAATAAACCATACAATATAAAAGTGAACAGTCAATAAAAATTTTGGACGCGGAACCTTTGCACACCGAAATTAAGTATAATCAAAAGTTGTATGCAAACAAAAAAAAAATCGGCTAAGCGCAGTCGGAAACCCCCCGCCACGCCCCGTGCGAATAATTTAATTAATATTTACGTAGGCACCTATTACAAATTTATTATTAGGAAATAATGGTTATTATCACAAAATAGCAATAATTAAAATAGACTTGCCTTAAGTGAAGACAAGAAAAACATTATTTCATTACTCACCTGAATCATAGTATTTTGCTGTTGATTAAGAGCTTTCAACTTTCGTTCAAAAAAATCCAGCGGCTTATCAGCTTCTTTTTGATGTTTGGTTGTGAGATGTCGCATAAGTTTTGACGGCTTCATACTTTCACGAGATAAAACATCGCCGCAAATTACACATTGAGGTTTATTATTTATAACTGTGAACCCGTATTTCAAATAATTGTCATCATAATATCTATTTTTTTTCGGGTTTGGTTCACTACTACCGCTATTAACACTCGTGCCAGATGTTGAAGGCTGCGATCTTTTGAGAAATTTATCCATTTTAAAAACGCGCGGAGAAAGCGAAAAAACAAAAGAATGACGTCCGTAGTCCTCGCTTCGCTTAACTGAGTGACAGATGAGAGTTGAAACAAAATAACATTGCGGGTGGCGCGCTCGGGTGTGCTTGCTGTTGCCGCAACGACAACGCGGTGTGGCAACGTTGCCGTCGCAGTTTGGCCCGCGTAAATAAATAAATGTATCAAAATTGGAAAAAATATTTACTTAACGTATGTAGTCACTTCATTAAATAATTATTTTGGCTTTCTATATAACAGGGGGTCGCCAGAATATTTCAACCTGTAAAGGGGTCGCGAAATCAAAAAGATTGAAAAAGACTGTTCCAGACTATAATCTTTCTGTGTTCCAAATTTCAGCCCGATCCGTTCATACGTTAGAACGCGATTGATCAAAAAACATCCAAACATCGACATTTATAATATTAGTAGGATTATTAAACATACCTACATATTTATTATTAATATTATAAACTAGCGGCGCCCGCGATTTCACCAGTGTAGTTCCCGTTCCCGTAATTTTGTCGGGATACAAAGTTAAAAGCTAGTCTATGTGTTCTTCCAGACTATAAATCTGTGTTCTGAATTTCGGTCCAATCCGTTCATGTGTTATGACGTGATTGATTAGATTATAATCTGGAAAAAAACAATGGACTGTTTTTATCCTGGGAAAGTAATGGGAAATGGAACTAGAGAACGCGGGTAGAACTTTACTGTGGGGCAGTGCTAGTTTTCAATAATAATTAACAGCACAATAGAAAAAGAGTAAAACTAATTTGGTAATTATGATAGACCTATATATATCTCCCTAAGAAAAAGTGTGAAGCTATTTGCAAAAAAGACTAGGCCAGCACTTTTGTGCGTAAACAGAATTTTTACCAAATAACACGTTGCCGTAGAGGCGAGACTAAATTGTTTATCCAGTGTAAAGGGCTCGTCAAGCGCTGACCCCAGATTCTTCGATTACCATTCCTAACAACATTACGTTCAGACCGGATCCGGACAATGCGTGTCCGGATTCGGTACGGATCATATAATCCGATGTGGAGCATATGAAGGCATTTGGTAATGTTGATATCGATACAACATATTGATACTTTTGTTTAGCACTATCAACGCCCATTTAATTTTACTCGTGTAGTTTCCATTCTCATTATTTTCTCATAAAAAGTAGCCCAGGTTATAATCTAGTTATAAATTTCAATCCTTCTTCTATTCACCCGTTCCGACCGACTGATTGAGTAGCAAATATTCAAACTTTCACATAAATAATATAAGTAGGATTGATCAGTTAGGTATCTTAATCATTACCATCAATCTTTAAGGCTTTTGGCGTCACTTTATGTGTTGTCAGTAAGACGTAATCATATACATATCTATATATATAAAAGCGAAAGGTCACTCATCAAGGAATCTCAGAAACTACAAATGCTAGGAATCTGAAATTTTGCATGGAGGTCCCTTTTAGCACGTAGGCGCTCGCTAAGACGGGGTTTTGCGAAATTCAACCCCTAAGAGGGTGAAACAAGGGATGAACGGTTGTATGAAAATTCGTATTTTAAAAGTTATTAAATTTTGTATCTAGACACTTGACACGAACGAATGTTTGTTCTAGCAATTGTGTAATTTCGAACTGTACGGGGGTGAAATTGGGGTTGAAATGGGGGATGAATGTCAATAAGAAAGTTCCCTACCGTTGAAGATAAAATCATGAAACTCTGTGTATAGACACTTGACCCGAAGTAAACAAATCTTTGTTCTGGCAATTTTGTAAATTCAAACTGAACGGGGGTGAAATTGGGGTTGAAATGAGGGATGAATGTCAATATGGAAGTTCCCAACCGTTGAAGATAAAACCATGAAACTCTCTATATAGGCACTTGACATGAAGCAAACAAATGTTTGTTCTAGCAATTTTGTAATTTCAAACTGAACGGGGGTGAAATAAGGGTTGAAATGGGGGATGAATGTCAGTATGGAAGTTTCCAACTGTTGAAGAAAAAAACATGAAACTCTGTCTATAGACATTTGACACAAAGCAAACGAATGTTTGTTCTTGAAATTTTGTAAATTCGAACTGTATGGGGATGAAATTGGAGTTGAAATGGGGGGCCGAATGTCGCTTAAGCTTTGAGATCTAAACAACTGAACCGATTTTGATGAAATTGTTTAGAATTGTTTTATTTGCTGTTGTTTTAAGTAACCGTAAATGTGTCTGGGTGTACAAATAGGTACTGAATTAAATTACCTTAGTATTTATTTCGCGCGGACGAAGTCGCGGGTAACAGCTAGTTCTGTATATTAAGTACACTTATTTGGTAACAAAAAACCTTTTATTTCTCTTGTGTTATTTTAAAAAACCTTTTATTTATTACACGCCGAAAAATACATAAAGTATATCTACAGACAAATGCCACAACTGGTGTATTTATATCAAGATAATCACCTAGAAGAAAAGACTAGATTTTATTAATTCGGAAACGGGGAAAAATCTTAAAATAAATCTATTCTTCTTCATTGCAAGAAATGGCAATATTCTTAAACTGTACAACAATTAAATAATTGCTGTACAGTTTTATTCAGTTAATTGGTGTAACGCTTAATACCATTACAAATAGGCAATTTCGTGTGTAAACAAAATTTTCGCCAAATTACAATTTGTACTAAAACCACCCAGGGCGCGACCAAATTTGTTTGTCCAGACTAAATGGCTCTTCTAGCGCTGACCTCAGAAGCTTCGATTAACATTCCTGAGTACATTATGATCGGACCGGATCCGGACAATATGTCCGGACCAGCCGATTGTTTGCGGACTTGGTTTTATCGGAAAATCCGGGTCGGAATCTAACGGTCGATATTGATATGATTAATGGCATACAGCGGTGTTGAAAGTGTTTGAGCGCTATAAGTTTCATTAATAACTGTTGCGACTCATGTTTGGCTTGTATTTTTGGTTTGTTTACACTTTGTGTACATTACGTAAACTAATTACTATTTACGCGGTCTGTAGTTGAATATTTCATTTGAATAACTAATAACTGGTTGATTGATAATATTGGATTAGAGTTACTCGTGGCTATGATTATCGCGATTTGAATATTTACCTTCTGACCATTTTTTTGTTCGTCAAAAGTCATGAGATATATAGTTTATATCAAAGATTTATTGATAGTTTAGTTTTTACATCAGCAATCATGAAGTGTGGATTATTTGTTTGTTGAATAAAATTACTATAATACTTTTTTCAGTACCTTATTTTTTGCTACTTTTGAGACGGTAGACAGGCTGTAGATTTCAGTTTAGTAGTAAAATCTAGCGAAAAATTGTGACTCCAGTTAAGGTGCGTCCCCCAGCAAAACGAGTTTTTTGTCCATCTATCCATTGTCCAGAGCTATCTACTCATTAGCCAAAAAAAATATCAACTGGTAAAAAACACATTAAATTTCTACAACTTTTTGGCTTCAAAATGGTAGTTTTATTTTTTTGTTAATGAACTTATTGTTTAAGTAATCGCCTCACAACGAAACCATGAAAAAATTAAATAATTGAAGTTATCATGCATCTCCTCGAAAATCGTCCATTATTTTGATTTTGTACTTACACCAACGGATAGACAATTCCATTACGAACATTTTGGTAGTTTTATTTTTTTCAAAAGACCAAAATCTGATTTTATCTAGAGTTTATTTTTAAAATTTGAGCGTAAAACGGCGACAAATCCTACTGTTTCTCTCTTGCTCTTTCTTGCGGTGTGCGATAAGGTAAGAAATACTCAAGGTCATTTGCTCGGGGTACGCCCTTAACTAAAATTTTCAACGTAGAATATGTCGCGAGAAGTTTTTTTCAAAGCACATACGATTACCTAATCTATGATGTTTTCAAGAAATTACTTCTGTGATCAAAACTTGCGGTTTTAAGATTTTACGGAATCCTTGCCAAATCACATAAAAAAGAAATATATTATTCTTGGAACTGATTTTTCACATGAACATTTGTCGAACTTTGGACTAACGCAGTAAGCGTAGGGTACTAACCTAATTTTACTAACCAACTATATTTACGCACATACTTATTATGCAGACGATACCTTAAACCTTTTCATATATTTAAACTCACTTGCCATGATCTACGAGTACAACTTGTACTCGTGACCACAGAAAAGTTGATAGACACACCGAATTAATACATCGAAATCAGTACACAACTTGTGAAGACTTATGGTTTGTGGTTGGCTCACAACACACACACACTTACATCCTAAAAACCACACACATTAAAAACCCCCTCTTCTTCGACGTTGGTTAAAGTAAGGATTATCGCGTACAATTTAACGCGTTCTATGTCGTCATTTAAATGAAAAGATAAGGAGCCTTACCTTTTTAGCGAGCAACTCGGTTTCATTTGATGGCGTATGCAATGCAGTGTCCTTTAATCCAGCGGTGGTTGTTGAACAACAAAACTCATTACTTGGCGGCAGTCGTGGGTGTAGTACCTGGTTGTTCTGCCAACCTAGTGTTTGGGTAATGGTTGAAGATGTAAGTGGTAGCGACGCGATTGATATAAGTAATTCTGAGTTTTTGAAGTGAAAACTTCTCACGCGCTTTGATCACACACTTTTAGTAAAGAAAAATCAAACGATTCGCAAAAAAAAGCCATCATTTATTTCAAGCATTTAAGGAGACCCAAAAGGTGATGGCGGGACGATCTCGACAAACACCTTAAAGACTGGACTACTTTGACTCAAGACAGACAAAAATGGAAGGAAAAATGGGAGGCCTTTGCTCAACACTCGGACACAATGGGCTCTTAAAAAAAATTAAACTAATTATAGATGTATTATTCAAATATTTTCTTAATAAGTACATAAATAGTTTCATTACGTGGTATTAATAGTTTTAGTGGTTGGACCTTAGATAAATCTTATATATAAAATTCTCGTGTCACAGTGTTTGTTTCCTTACTCCTCCGAAACGGCTTTACTGATTTTAACCAAATTTTATATGCATATTCTGTAGGTATGAGAATCGGCTACTAGCTATTTTTCATACCCCTAAGTGACAAGGGTTGTTCACTAAGGCAAAACAACGTTTGCGGGGTCAGCTAGTAATAAGTAAATAAATAGATCAGGGTTTTCCGTACGGTTCCTTTGTACCGATCGTAAGCAAATGAGGTGTATGTTACCTATGGCGACATAGTGCTGTGCCGCGACAAAAGTATGACACTTCCACAAACGCCACAAGACCGTGCTTTGGGTGTAAAGCGTTTGTTCTATACGTAGTATAAATATGTAAATTCTTTGCAGAACTCACTGGGAAAGTATTGTACATTTGCCAGTTATTCTTACTTCCATGTAGTAATGTGCCAACTTAGTTTCTTCCGGTATGAAGGGAAATATTTCCATAGGTCAGGTCAGGTCTTGATTGTCCCATCATTCTCAATAAATATACAATATGACTTTTCATAATCATAATCATAATCATAATAATTTATTGCATAATATGGGTGAATACATATATTTGAAAATAAATTGAATAAATTGAAATTTAATTGATAAATTGAAGAAATTGAATAAATTGAATACATATAGTGAATACTTTTATGGGTAAACAACGTTAAGAAAACATTGACATATTTTATTATTTATGCGATGTTTATGTGTTGATAATAACATTTCCGATCAAGTTAAACTTCAAACCATTTTTTAACATTACATAAAAAGACTAGAAAGCCAGACATAATTATTTTAAATGAAAAATCTAGCCAGTTTTCTTTCGTTTCACACGAACCTATTAACGTTAGACCATTAATTAGTACCAAAAACCACCATTAGTCTCATACTTAAGACGCTTAACATCGTTCATGTAAGTATTACTCGCTAGAACCATTTTAATAATACCATTTAATTATCATATTTATAACATTAGGTACTTGTACTCGTAGAACCAAAACATGTAAGCTTAGCATATAAAATAATAAACCAGTGACAATTATTGGCCACTAATATGCCCAAGAAAAAAAATTTGCGCGCGCCCCTTCTCCTTGAAAAGGCGAATGTGGCTAAACCTACATGGAACTAGACCGATTTCACATGTAAGTAACTATTTAAAAAAAAATGTTTGTCAATTACGTTAGGTTTCATAACTAATTAGATCATTTGTTGTAGAAAAACAATGAAACACGCTCTACTATCACAGTTCTATTCACCCTATAATAGTAACGTTATATGGCGTCTTCTAAACCGACGGCAAACGGACGAACGACCGTAAGAGCAGATTTAGTTAATCTCAAAAGTTTATCACTCGCACCGCCTCGTTACTTGGCTTAGGAGATTAGCCAACGGGCCCAACTTGTTCGGTTTACTGTGAGGATAAGCCGCTCCCTAACCCGACGCAACTTCCTACCTTGGCCCGGGGATTTTTAATTATGTCATTAACTCGCCGAAAGCGCGTGCGTGTAACTGATTAACTATTTCACCGCCGTAAAGGCACGCTTTGTTGTAATTTATACGGCTTACCGAAACTTGCCTTACGTAACCCATACTTAGAAAACTTCTATATTAAACGCGGCGTCCTAAATTAACTCTGAATAAACATTGAAATGATAAAATATGCACAGGTTTTTATAAAGCTCCTATACTTGTTTTAATCTGGCAACAACTCGTATTTAGCTTCGGTACGTGGGCACTTGTTCGTCTGAATTTAAATTTCAGCAGCTCGCGTTGGAAATAATTAAGTAAACGTGCTTTGAACATATGCTGGCCAGGTGAGCTGCACACACCTGCTTCATTTTTATTCGTACTGCATCGCGAAACTTAATATGGAGAGCTAATTTTATTTTTTTAACAAATTTGCAACCCGAGAACTCATGTGACCGCGGCGGGACGAGAACAGCCACTTAGCTCACGGTTTATTGAATTACCCCGGATCGAACTCGTCGACATCTCAAAGGACATAAAGAAAATAAAGACGGCTTTGTTTCAACATAAACGAGACAACTTCTGCACGAAAATCCATCATCGATCACACACTCAATGAGCTGCCCAAACTCTGACACGATTTGGGGCAAAAGGAAGAAAAAAATTGCTCAAATTTCTCCTCTGTCGTTTCCAAAGCAATTATTTCTTAAAAAACTGTTCTGCGCGAAACAAAACTTTGTTCGAAGTGCTATTAAAACAATACTTTACTTTTACTTTGACATCCAGTCAGTTGACGTGATTTTTTCAAGTTTGTAACGACATAAAGTTTGGGTTTACCTGTCACTGTCATTCCTGCAGAATGGAAGTCATTCATTAGGACAACTTTTGAAGTAACTAAGGTGGCTAAAACAGTAGTTACGCCACCGGTTCCAAATGAGACACACGGGAGCTTACCTTTCCGCGCATAAAGGCTTACAGTTTACTACACATAAAATTATATTAAGTTTTTATTGAGGTTTCCTCGTGGCTCTTACGAATTCATTAACTTTTATGGGTGGTGTTTATTCGAGGAGCTTTCTTTGTTTGACGTTAGTATGACGAAAATGGCAGGTTGTGCCAACAATTTATGTCTCGTAAACTGACCTAAAACAATTTCAGTTATGTTATTAAAACTTTGCATGATCCACATACGCTTACTCCACCACTTCAATAAAACTCAATGAACATAACGTAATTTTGATAATTGTTTGTACAGTGCGACAACATTTAGCTGTGCGATGGTTCGTCTCGTAAGTATATCGCACACAGTGTTTGGAGAAAAGAGGAAAACTTTCATTTTTACGCCTCCTAACGGATTCAATATCGACGCGGCTTGAATGAGTTTTGGGGGAAAGGAAAAAATCGTTAATCATTCCTTTGTTGGAATTTTGTTACGGCCTAACTCGTTGCTCGCTTGTTTGGCCTTCTATTTTTCCTTTTGAATGCTGAAAGTGGGGCTCTTGACGAATTGTTTTCATGGCAAGACAAAGGGTTCCGCAAAGATTTGGGTTAACAGTACGTAAGGAAGAATTTGGGATATATCTTAAAGGCTCGAAATGAATCTTCACGAAATTAATTCTCTTTCTCTCATTCCGGTTTGAATGCGTACTAAAACGTCAAGAAGAAAGCTTGTTTATTTTAAGATAGGCAAGTAATTTCAGATTTTCGTAAGAAAAGTTATTTGTCTGCGAAGTTCCTCCAAGTTATCACAAGGTTCTTTGATTAACGCGTCAGTTGGTTTCTCTATTCTTTGGAAACCATATAATTCTCTTAAAGAAAATTAAGTTTGATCAAAGTTCAATCTTGTGTTCACTTTTATCTATTCCACAGAATGATAAAAGTTTGACTCGGAATATGTAATTTAGTAATGACAACGCACTTTCTAATTTTGTTTTACGTTAAGTAGATAAGTAGTTTGGGAAGCACATATAATTTATGGGGCTTTTTGTTAAAATTATTACCTATATCGTAAATGGCAATCTGTTGTATACATAAAACAATATTCCTGAGTTTTAGAGTATGTTTTCTAACTTCATAATTGCAATTAATGCAATGTAGGTAAATATGACTTCAAACATGGCCAGTTTATAATTTTTTTTAAATTCCTACAATCAAAAACAAATAAAACATTCCAGCAAACGATAGCGACGTATCATTGTCAATCAAAATAAAAAAGGAGAACCTAGTCTCACGTATAAGGTTACACGTGGTTTGAGAACAGAATCCGGTCTTGCCGGTTGCATGGTCTCTGCTGCACAATAAGTGATGTTATTAATAGCCCGTAATAAACTATAGGCTGTGAACCTGCCAGTGGCCAGTTCTCTAGCTGGCACCATAAAACTTGTGAAAAGGTGATTGAGTTTCAGAAAGATGGTAGCAGAATTTGTTATTGATATACTAGAATGTAATCGTAACTTCGCCACTGAAATAGTCCGTTTGAGCACATTACTAAACTTTTTTCTAAATATGCCTTTAATACATAATATTTTTCATACATTCCAAGCATTTACCGTGGTATATTCAATGTCATTAAGAATTGATATTTCAAGTTTCATATTTCTAATACCTACCATGGTGCATGGTTCTCATTGCCTTATTTCAAAGATATGACATGGCTTACATTGGCAGCCAAAATCCTATCAAGTATTATCACAGATTTCAATTTTTTTTACATATGACGTCTTTGAGTATTATGAAATTATCGACATTTGTGATGTCAAACAAACACGACAGACAAGACTGAATATTGTCAAGATTTACAATACGGAAGCTAGTTTGCATTGATATAATACCCGGTTTACATTATTCCAGTCCAGCGACCGAATCCAGCGCTGGATTGCTTATTGGAATAATGTAAACCGGCACTGGAATGCATTGGCACTGGATTGATGCTTTCCAGTGCCGGTTTACATTATTCCAGTAAGCAATCCAGCGCTGGAATCGGTCGCTGGACTGGAATAATGTAAACGGGGTATTATGTCAGTGACCTAGCGGTTTGGCCTGCATCGATTTTGTACAAAATTATTGTACTATGTTATTGTACATAAAAGAGAAACCCAATTGAACATCCTAAGAAATTCATCAACTAATTGCATTCACTCTGTCTAGTATCCGAGATTATGGTGCTTACAGTAATCCTTATCTGACGTGTTGGCGAGCAGTTCAGTTAAGTCTCGTCTGAGAGTTGAGGAAAAGTTTCTACCAGCATTCACCTGAGTCAAATCGCTGCTTGAAATACTGGAGTGAGGTTGCAACACACTGGATTGATTGATTGATATTGCACTTCCAACTATTGAGATCATATTGACATTAATTAGTCACGCGGTGTAAATGGCGATAACCATTATAGACCTGCTGCGTACTGCACAACAGCTATACAAATATTTGTTTACCAAAAAAACATACAACACAGAAAAGTTCAATATGTTATAGATAGATATCTATTATACTCATTAGTGATACACAAAAAATGTTATGCAACAAAAAACACCTAGAAAGTACCTACCTAGGTTCATGCGGTTCAAAATAGAGGTGCAAGTAAAAATTATTTGACTGAAAAGCTGTTTGTATATTTATGAAACCCAAAATTAACCACAAAGTCTGTGTATTGAGGCTCAAGTACGATATTACTAGTCGAAGTACAAATACATAATATGTTAAATTTACCAATTACGAACTATTAGATACCATTTGTACACAGGAAGACTACATACATTCTAGAATATTCTGCGTCGTTCCAGCGACTGCACATGTTCCATGGTTTCTGCGGTACCATGGAATTCATTTTAATTGTAGAAATGTCCGGTAGGTCCGTCCGCCATGACGTGTCCACATTTAAATTAATCGCATTAGTGGTCGATTGCGTAATCTCCCTATAAATCTGACTAATGAGCCACTATGGTGCACGCGTCACCTGAAATATTTTCATACGTTTAAAGCCCCCGGTTTAACGCGAAACGCACGCGATACGTTTCGACCGATTCTTAATAGGGTCAGTGAGGTTAAGAGCTGACATGCACCGCTCAAAGTGCTTAGGAGTTTATTTCCGGATTGCCGTTTCCGCTTTGCTTTGGTGGACTTTCTGATTTTCTCGTAATTAAGTGGAGTTAGGTTTAAATGGACTTTAATGGCCCTTACCATAAAACAAAACGCTACAACATGTGAGTGAATAGCTTAATTCAAGGCAATGAATTTCCGGAGAATATTTTTTTGTGTACGTTGTATCTAAATTCTAAGTCATAAAGCCTCCTTAAAATCACGTTCCCACACGTTTTATAATTTTTAGGAAAAACTATTGCTCGCACCCCTTATAAATTAGTCTACTTTTTGCGAAACTGTTTAAACAAAAATAAGCTATGAAATTTTTTCTACTCTCCCAATACGTGTGATATCATTTCGCTCAAATAGTCACTGTCAGGGTAATTCGGTCCAGAAAAAGTCTACTGCAATGGTTACAGCCTCTCTACCTAGTCTGTGGTTACAGCACAGTAGAAAGAAACATAGTGTTGATGGTGTTAACGGTATTATTGCGGCCTATTTTCAACATTGGAATTACTGTGGGCCGATGATGATAATAATGTTGACGATTTATGTAATCAGAAACATTGTTTTTTGTTAATTAAGTAATAGTGCTGGTCATAAACCATGTCAAAGGTTATCTGTACTAGTTGACACAGTATTGTCGAAACTAGCGCTGTGTAAATACATGCAGTTGATTTACTGCCTTCAGGAGATCTATTACATTTTGAAGATATAAACCATGAACTTACTGCGAGTTTTTAATCAAAATGAATTTATGTTCACTTTTTTGTATACTTCTTCGAACAAATACAGATGGTTTTAGACCCTTAAGAGCTATTTTACTAGATTTATAATTAGATCAGAAAACAAAAATGCTTCTTTATTTTCTATACTTACTTATTATTGATACGATGTTTCTCGTCACATTGTAGTAAGTGATTATAGAGGTATAAATCAGATTAAAATTAGGAAATCAGGAAGATTTCAGTCAAAGATGGTAGCTCAAAAAAAGTATAAATCCTTAAAATGGTATTTTTTGTAAATGTACTGAATTTTAGGCGACCGAAATAATGAGCAAACACTAGTCTAACAATAAAATTAGCTTTAGAACTCCTTCGAATTTTTAACAATATTAAAGCAAAGAATGCTCCAGTGGTAACCGTCCCTCTATTTAGACAAACCTGTAACAAATCAAAGATGCACAAACAGCTTCGCTGTTTAAATACCACAGTTTGATACGGCGACTGAGGTATTAGGGGACATTTGCATGAGGGATTTAATTTTTGAACTTTAAGCGAATAAGTACTTCTTTGGGAATAATTAAGTACCTACCTAGTAAGTATTAGTACCATGACATTTTGTACTTTTTTCACGGTTTTATGTTTTTTTTCACGTAATCGGTTGTTGAGAGCAATTGTTGTTGTTGTGTCATTCTTGAACAGCTATAATGTATCATTTTATCTAACTTAAACTGTAACAAGATTCGTAATATGCAATCGGTTTGCAATAGAAGCTATCTGACGCCTTGCTCTTGATGTTAAAAATAATGGCAAAACTAGATTTTTTTTAGTGGTATCGTTAAAAATTATAACATTAAAAGTATTGCTGAAGTGAAATGTTTTTTTCATACGGATCGGGCATTTTAGGATAAACTTTCTGAGGCCAGTTTTTGCATCGGCTGCGTATGTTTAGTGGGTATTTAGTGCGCAGTGCAGTACAATTGAATTGTAAATATAATGCCTATGTTTATCTTGTAATCCCAGTTAAATAATTTATTGTAATTTAATTGAGCTCGTAGCTCGGAGCTTTTTTTATTTATTGAAAAGTGTTGGTCGCTCTACTACTAGGTATATATGTTCCTAATGTTCTCTCTGCGTTCAGGACTGGCTAATATTGCATTACACTATCCGACACTTGCTTATGCTTGATACTTATCTGTCAAAACACAGTCTTTACCGCACACATGCACCACAGCATAAAAAGTCCTTGCGTAAATGGCAGTCAAAAAGACAATCCTTTTGTCCGAAATACTGCCTGACTGATCTAAACATGTGACAACACTGCCGTACCATATTTACGTACCGTAATAATATTTATAACGATCTTGTTTTACTCAAACATTTTACAAATGTTTCACTCTGGTAAACTTTGACCAAACTGGCGAATTTTTGAAATATGACTGTAAATGTATTTATTTCATTCAATTTAAAATCTTACGTAGAATCAACTAAATAAATGAAAAGTAAATTTTGTAAATGCGACCGTTCCGCTTGTTACTCGTTCCCCTACTGTACCCTGAAACACAACTGTGTCAACACAGCAGAGATAATTCGAATACTCAATGAGGAATGTGTTTTCTTATCTCAAAGTTCGCGGCCGCTAGCTCTTTGATGGACTTGGCTGAAGACAGACACAGTCTAACGGTAAACAGAAGATGAACTTTAGTAAAAACAATGTTTAAACGTAATGACTATGGTAATACCACCTTACTTGCACCGATCATGATCACAATATTTTTTACACAAAATACTCTGCTTAAAATATGAATAAATTTGATTCTAACCTTTCCCAGTTCCCAGTAGAAGTAAATCTCAAAAAAATATTTTTCTGCTCTTATTTGTTATACATAATATATGTGCCTTTTACATTAAATCAACTGGTACATAGAAAAGTTTGTAATTCAAAACACTAGTCTATAAATTATTTTAACCGGTCTAAAGGAACGAGAATCAGAATGTGCTTTACTGCAAATATCTATGCTGTAACTAATAACAATGCAAGTTACACAAGATAGTTGCAATTGTTTATCTTTCAAATTAATTTCTCCGTTTGTTAATGTTGAATTAAAATCCGATTCATAAATCCGTTTTGGTTTATAAGTATCAATATTTTTGTGTAATTAATTAAGCTTGCGGCATTTACACACATAAAACTTCGTGGTAAATAGATGTTTCATAAATATAGGTTAGGAAACCCAAGTTCAAACATGTGAAACCAAATAAACATATAAAAAAACTTACTTCAAACACAAGTTACTGTGTTCTTGTTTGAAGGACAATGTTTCCAGATAAATTACAGGGCTAAGAGATAAAACACCTTATATCTTCGGGTGACGAGCGCAGTGCGGTGCTAAGATTTGAACTCTTCATGTTACAATAAATGCGTGTAACAGTGCTGTTATAGGTAGGCATGTTGCTTAGCATCACGTACATGTTCTACTCGTTTTATCACCTTACTATAAAAAAGTGTTATGACACAATTTTTATCGAACCATTTAAATAAGTTAGCAATTTAAGTACGCGAAGCGGAAATACAATCATGCACTTTTTACATACTTAGGTACCTACTTAAGATTGACTCTAACAATACGTACTTACGTTTACTACTTCCATAAATTCTTGCGCTTCTGTACCCAGGCGGCAATAGGACCTCGCTTTCTCGGGCATGTTTAATTTAATACCAAACTCTAGTAAGCTCTTGTTTACTATTTCCTACAATTGGAACATTCCCGAGTGCGCTTGCAAAGGCAGGCGTAAGGAAATCTAAGACGGGCATCTGCTCGCCAGTCATTACAACCGAGTGCTGTAACTAACTGAGTAAATTCAGTAAGGAGTTCGAGTTGATTTTGACTATTACCGGTCAGTCTCAACTTTGTTTGGGTTACAACTATACATTGAGGTACCATTTCTTCGAGACTTATGAAACTCACGATCAATAACGACAATCAACGTTGATAATCAGTTTATTGATTATTGTAAATCATAAACTATTGAGACCATTAATCGAAATAAAAACTATCCTATCTCTCAAGTTCGATCAAATTACACATGAATACCAACTTTCGTGAATATCAGTTGACTTGGTAAAGAGTTCACTGGGAACAAAAATCTTGACACTGGGATTTTATATATGAAGATGTGATACACAAAGAAAAGTGCTTAGCAGTAATATAACTTGCTTTTTGTAGGCTTAGTGAAAATGTACTACTATTACTCTGAACGTGGTGCACAGAAAAGCTTTTACGATGTGTCATTTGGGGCAACTTTTTCTGTAGAACCAAATCTAATATGTCCTGAAAATATTAGCTTTCTTCCATGTTTTTCGAATGCACGGTCATTTCACATCAATTGTAAAATTTATTGAGAAGCTTTGTTTTAATAAATAAACAAATTACCTTATTAATTATATCTTCTGTACCTCTGTCTCGTATGAAACTGTGTTTTTATCAGTAGGCATGTTCTCCACCACCAACCCGCGCTGGGCCAGCGTGGTGGGTTATGACATTGACTTTCTCCTCGCGAGAGAAGGCCCTAAGTCCCAGTAGAGTCCAGCTGTTTATGCTTTATGTTGTCCACCATCCGGCGCATGTCGTCTCATCTCTTGTGTTTTATGAAAAAAGAACCGCTAAAACATAATTTGAATAAATTCACTCGTAATTTAAACTTCCCTTACTCTTTTACTCTTCATAAGATGCGCAAGACGTCTAAGTGATACCAAGGTTGTTGGCCTTAGATCAGACAGGCTACGAGTACCTACAACTGCAGGTAACAGGTAAGCATCAACGATGGGATCTTGATGCGATTGACAATGAAATTTAGTAGTTGCTAAGTGAGAGGTAGAAAATAAGGGCTAATATTATATGATCGTGCAGACATTTATGTACTCTACGAAGTTAAAATATTAATTAGGCCTACCTGGCACTTTGACCCACTGTCACACAGAACTAGTAAAATTTCAAATAAAACTACCTTTTTTATTTATAGCTTTCGTGTTACAAAATGTAGTCAAAAAAGAGTTTGCATCAATGGAAATTCAGTAAAAAAAGTTAATGCTTTTAAAACTTACGAAAATAATGCAAATAATTAAGTAATGCTCAATAAAACAAACACATATCTAACAAAAAAAAGATGAAATTAACCTTGTATTGAGCTTTATAAGGAAACAATTTGCCTGATTTAATCGTCTCTGGAATTTGGGTAACTAATCGTAACCTTTACCTATTTACAAAAAGTAACGCAACAGCGATACCAGTATTTCAATTCTATGACAGGTATAACGGTAACCGGAACTTTGCTTACTATAACACTCCAGCCACACAAAATCGAATTGTATTTGTATTTTATTTAGGTTTATATTTCAACTTGAAAGTTCGTGAGCTTTCGGATACGACACGCGATGCGAATATAAACATGCCACAGTGTAGAGGCTCCGGTAGGTATATTTTCTAATAGACGATCGCATAATTTCTTGTAAATGGTCAAACTTTTGCGATGTAAGCGAAGTTTTGACGATTTGTTACGATTTAAAGTATGGCAAAATGTTGTGTTAAATACGGACACGCTCTGGCGCGGTTTCAGGAAACTTCTGGAACATAGATTTAGTAGGAAGTGAGCAGTTACTTGAAATATTTATTGTTTAGTGAGACAGGAATATTTTTGGAAAATTTAGTAATGAGAAGGAATTGCTCTCGTCATAAGTTGCCGGCCTCATTGTTCCGTGAGAGATGCAATCAAAAACTTCAGTCACAGTGAATAGGTATTATCTAGGGCAGCGTGCAGCAGCGTGCGTCATCTTCGACCACACTGTCGCTTACCGTCAGGCAGTCGGCTTATACCGCATTCCAAACTTAGAACAAGAAACAGGACCGTAATTAACTTACACGCGTATGGCATGCTAAATATGTAATACAAATGAACCATTTTTAGATTATTACTGAAGATTTTTTATAGTAAAGAGTGACGAGACGTTTTACCTCAATATCCTGCAATGTCCAAACCAGAAAACAGTGATGTTTTAAAATTTATTGCTTGGTGGTGCGTGCAAAGTTGTGATATTTTCCCAAACGGACTCTGAGTCCTACTCATTATTTTATACTAAATTTATGGTCTTACTACTTGAAACGTAAATAAATATACGTTTACTTATTGTACACATCGTGCTCACATTATTTAACTAAATATTACCACATTTTAGTACCAACAATATCATTACCTCTATAAGTCAGCGTTATTAATAAAATATGATAATCCTCGATAATAACGCCAAATGCTTATTTCTATCGACTCTGCGTGTTTTGGCTATCTCTGTCTAATTTTCAGTTAAAAATCCACAAGGAAACTGCCGTATTCCAAACATTTAATTTACTCAAGGCTTACAGGGAACTTAAACGAGCTTTAAACCTGTCAAGTTTAAGATCAAAGTCAGATCTGTTTAGAAATATTTGCCTTTTG
Organism: Ectropis crepuscularia; assembly: GCA_963693475.1. NCBI lineage: Eukaryota > Metazoa > Arthropoda > Insecta > Lepidoptera > Geometridae > Ectropis > Ectropis crepuscularia. Next base: position 14,276,336 of record OY856346.1, read on the forward strand.
TGACGTCCAATGATTTGTATTGATTAAAAATAGTAATATTCCATAAAAAACAATGTTATTATTCATCATGACCATATACATTATCGCAGTAAAATTAACGAAACCGATGACTAATTTTCAAGGAATCGTATCAGTCAGAACATTATGCAGTAAAATAATAAAAAGAGATAGGCAATAAAGACGTCCCAAACTATTACAAAAAGCCATGTCCGCACATTGTCCAACCAAACTACTCGAGTCAAGAGAAACCCTGCCTTTTGAATTGCAAAGTGCTAGGGCTATTACAAGAAACGGTATAAAAAGCGGTCAACGTCGATAAAAAACAATAGATGTGATAAGAAACAATTTTGTCATAACATTTCCAAGAAAATGACAGTACAGGTTATCAGTAAGTTGAAATAAACTAGTATAAATAATAATTGTAGGAACAATACAATCGAAATTCAGCCCATCGTTTTTGGGCGGGAAAACCAACAAACATTTACCGACAGAAACTTGACTTCATCAACACACACTGAACAAAAACTCCATAGAAATGGCGCTTAAGTAATAAATAGATAATTATGGGTAAAAGATACACTTAATACAACTACATATTTGTCGTTTTATACGCGCAGTGAGGTTTTTGAACTATTTCATTGACTTTGGATATCGTGAGATCACCTGCCTATTAATCTTCCCCAAGTGTTGTGTTATCAAATGCAAATAGAATTTTTCAAACAAGACAAGAGAGAGTGCAGTGCATACAAATTCAAATCAAGAAAGAACCTACTATTGTGATAGGAGGAACCCAAGAATAAATATTCTGATTATAAAAATATTCTGACATTGTTTAATATCTCTGTTTTATAAGCTTGATAAAAATATTTAAATTATGCAAAAAATAAATTAGGTACTACAACACACATTATACTGACCAAAGGAAATAAAAAAAAAAAAATGGCCTGTTTATTTTGACCGATAACTTCAAACGACACAGCAACTTACCATGGTCGAGTCTTGAAGCAAAGTTAACTGAATCATCGCCTGAAACCACTCCTTGCGTTGAGTATTTTTCGAGTCCTTGCTACGGCGAGGCGTGTCAGGAGCAACTCTTGACAGGCGTGGAATGTCGAGTGTCCATTATATCGAACATTTTAGTATCTTAGGCTTAATCAGTTCAGTTTTTGGTTTTCTGCACGGACATTGAAAATAGGTAATAAGGGTATGATTCCTTTGTTTGTTAGTAATTATGGTCAATATGTGGCAGTGCTACGTTGGTCTTTCAACCAGAGATGGAACTGAGGTCATTTTATAGGAACCGAAGTCGGAGTTTTTAAATGTCATTTATCGGAGTCGGAACCGAATTCGGAGACTTAGGCGGGGTCAGAAATGGTAAAAATTGAGAGATTTTTTTGGGGATAAATAAAACATATATGTAGTCAAAAGTGTTTTTCATTTTGATAATAAAATATAACACAAACAATGAGAAAAAAATGGCATGTTTCTAAATAAACAAGAAATTAAATTAATGAATTGAATCTCAAAGTAGCATATGTGCACAATTGAACATAAGAACGTAATATGAATATTAAATGAACAAAAGCTTTGAAACAAATTAAATCAAATTAATTGACTCCAAAAGTAGTGTATTTTATAACTTTACGAACAAAAGCATTGTCTCTGACCAATATTTTTTTAATGAGTCGTAGTTTAAGCCAGCATCACTAAAATGCTATTCGCTACCGAGACTGGTGGAAACTGGACACGATAAACATTGGCGGGTAATTGATTTAAAGGGTTGGAGTTTTGTATATATTTTTACTTTCCACCAAAGTAAGGGATTGTCACTAATACTTATACATCTTACCTCCGATTAAAACCTCAGTTTTTAAAGTTTCGGAGCCGAAATCGGAACCAAAGGTGTAATAATAATCGGAAGTTCCGACTTAACGGAGTCCGAGTCGAAACTCCGTAACATCCCTGCTATCAACGCTCATTCAACGTCATAGGGTAGGGTGGCTTCAATTATTACAACTATTATTGATTAAGAGTTATTACGTAAGCGTTTGATTCTGAAAGGCAGTTTGCAGGACTTTACGAGTTTGTAAATGTCAAGTAATTTAGATTCTAGAAAGGTCTACCCGAGCCTTCCGTACCATCTCAACCTATATAATACAAAATTCATACAAACGTAGTGACTGAAATAAGTCACAGTAAAAGTACGTACATTATGTTACAGATGTTATATTACATAGAGCGTACATTGTTTATTTTCGTAAAATATCACTTTAATTCCTGTTGTTGCAATGAATTTACGTAGTTCATAGGTATTCATGCCATATCCAGTGATAAGTAGTTCGATAACACTTCGGTCCTACGATAATGCACACCCGACCTTATTTTCGATCGGTTGGAAAGATGAAGCTAATGCCGCCATTACGATATCTGAGGCATTTGAATAGTTGCCGGGTGAGAACTAGTGAAATTGTTGACTTATGAACTCTTAAATAGTTTGTCTGAGTATGAACTAGTTAAATCTTTTAAAGTTGAAGATTTGTCATTGATTTAATGATATCACTTAAACCTTGTATGTGTGTGTTTGGCTTACAATCCTAACCTCAGTTTTATCCATTTTGGTTAACACTCTAGATAAAACTGTAGTTCTTTTGGCAATATATTTTTCAATACTGTATGACCGCAATTTGTTCAGTTTTAACGTCAACTTTTATTCCAATTTACGATTTTTCGGAAACCAATTGGAAATAGTACACTATATCATGAATTACGTCACTTGTCGTTAGACATTTTTGTCGCTTTTATCGTCGTTATACTTATTTACCAATGTGTATTGTAAAAAACACTTATAATATACAGTATAAGAATATTTATTAACGTTCAATTCAGATATTTTAGTTACATGTATCATTTTAATGTTTGACTTGTCTTGTTTCACACGAAAGTTTTTAAAGAACGTTCTAACTGTAATTACTTTTATTAACACTGTTTTCAAATCAAAATGACTAAATTCAGTTTTTTTCCACAGGTAAGTTGGAGCTACTCTACCTCTTCAACAATGTGTCCAAGTGAAAAGAAAGTAAGACGTTTAAATTAAGTATTCTTTTGATAACACGGATCTCTTCGCCTTCTTTAAATATTATCTGTACATATAGTTACATATAATATCCCAAACGTATAATATCTTAGATTATGGAATAAGTATATAAAATATTATAGTTTTTAATATGTAGTTCAAGTAAGTCAAATAAAACAAATAACAATGTCCTTTAAATGACACATACATTTTTATCAAATAACCCGCGCTGTTTCAGGTATTTTGGGCTCGTTTGCAAACGAGCCCAAAATACTTGCAGTATTACACCACTGAACTGCAATATGGTATTATATTGTAGTTCAGTGGTGTCTTCACCTGCCACCGCTTTCACATCTTTCATCGCTGCATAACTCTTAACACCCACAATACTCGCCAAAACAAAAAGCACCGTTTACGAAACAAATCCAGGGCACTTCGCGCCGATTTTCCTGCTCTCAACAAATACCAGATACAGAGGCTAAGCAAAAGAAGCAAAATAACACTTACTAGGTTTACACGTTGCAGAGGGATTCGTTAAAAGGGTGTGCTTCCTCGTCACATTGTTTATTCAGCCCGGTCGACGGACAAGCTGATCCGGATCGATCGGCCAACGGAATGTACGCCTCGGCCTTTGAACATTCGCAACCGTATTTATTTTGACAGTATTTTAGGTGGGAACAGAAAAGAGAGCAGACGTGAATGTCGTATAATAATAATCTACTATGATATAATGATGATGATGGATGTTAAAGTATGCTTAAGTACAGTAAGTAATGTTTATATTTATCCCAAATAATATTAGTCAGTACGTTTCAAACGGTTGTTGCTCATTTTATACAGCAATGATAAAAGTTTACTTTACAATAAAATTTTAATCTAATGCTAAAGCTGCAGCAACGTAAATCTATATTTTTGTTCAGCATTGTGTTGTTCGCGATATCTTTTTCCATAGGGATAGACACCTAATATATCTGGAAACAATCATCATTATGAACCTACACTAATCAACTGCTGGACATAGGTCTTTTCCATGATACGCCATGCACTTAGCCCTATCATCGGGTTTTCTTCTCCAGCCACAGCCTGCTGCCTTACGTATATCGTCACTCCATCGGGCTTCAGGGCATCTTACGATACGTTTTCCTATTCGCAGTCTCCACTCTAGGACACTTCTATCCCAGAATGGTCATCAGTCCTACGACAGATATGACCAGTCCACGGCCACTTTAGCTTGTCAATGAGCTATGTCGATAACCTTGGTCCTCTGACGAAGATATAAAAAATATAATTGGTCGAACCTTATGCACACTACATACACCATGTTTCTCCAAACCAAGTAAAACTGTAAGTACTATGGAAGCCAGAAGCTGATATAGTACACACATTTAACTTTAAATTCATACTTAGAAAAAGTAAAACAAACAATACGGATATTCATGACACTAATGTTTGTCCTTGATGAAAATCGAGCTCACATTCTACGTCAATGAGCCGACTCACTGCGGACTGAGCCACTAGTTTATCAAAATGTAATTTGATATATTTATGAAAAACCAACGATCTTGCTTTATAACGATGTGAAAAACATGCTTTTTACAGTTATTGTCTCTAATGTTGGGTTATTTATTTAACACTCCAATTATATTATTACTCAAGTAATAGAATCGCAGAGTAATAAAGGAGTAGAAAAATAGGGTAATTTCGAAAATGGATAAGTTTAAGGACTGCGGTACACAGTAAAGATCAGCTAGGCCAGACTCGTGCGGTAGCATCACAAGATACGACGGTTTTAGGGCGCGCCGCTAGTGAAAAGGCTATATGTGTGCTCAAGGTTTATTTTTGTTGCCATAATGTAATAAAGGATAATAGTATAGACGAAAGTGGTGGATTGAGAGTTTGTTCTGAATTGCGTAAGATGTTCCTGGTTTTGTATTAGCTTCGGTATGAAATTGGCGTTGTAGCGTTGTAGTTTCATTGAAACCGAATGAGTTGTATAATGTTCGGTTTGGTTCATAAAGTCGAAAATGGCCGCTTTAAAAGATAATTTACACGGAATCTGATAAAATACCATAACATATTAAATTTTTAAATAAATGTTTTAAATCGCTTCTAATTCTATGACTGTCCCCATATACATATGTAAATTTAACCTTTCTGTTTCGTTCTGTGACATTTACGTTTAATTAAAACGATTACTTTTACAATCATTCGTTTTACTAAATCATGATCGCGACAACCAATTAAGATTGGCCTCTTTAAGATTCTTCTTAACTATAAATTTGCTTTGAGAGATAACGTTTAACGGGTCTTTTTATTTGGGCAGCTTATGAGTGATTTTATACGGAATATTTGGTTACAAATATGTTTAATGTTTAATGTTTATACATAAGTAGCATCTTGCGGTCTTCGATCCTCATCCACACACACAATATTTTGCGTTTAAAATATTAAGTAGGGTAATGCCTATTTCCTATAGAGGGTAACAGAACGCCCAGCAAAATAGTTGCTACTAACCTACATATTATGTATGTTTTGCCTATCACTTCTATTCTTTCTTTACATTTACTCCTTACCTAATAGTATTCAATGGCACAGTATTATTTTATCACTCACTGATCTCTTTTAAAGTCAAAAACGACGAAAAGTCTACACCAATTTGATTTTACTGAAAAAGTTTACTGGTTTTTTGTTTGCGTAAGTATTGAGCAAATCAGTAGATAGAATACGGTGGTAATCCAGGCAACATGTCCTACCTAACTTAAATTGAGTTTAATATTATCACAAGGTAATAAAACGTATGCAAATTAAAGTAAGCGCTTGAATGACGACGTTGATGCGGCTTATTGTAATTGAAATTGTTTTTTTTTTTTGTTTTCATAGAGCAATCTGACGCGAGACTGGGGTTTAATTAAGTTTTATTTTTTACTATCTACGCAGCTAATATTAGTTTTTGTGATATTAAATGTGGTCAGACAGCTGGTCAACGTTTCAAGTTGGTGAGAATCTTGTTCACGAGAGTTAACTGATCTATTCGCTCTTTGTTACAAAGCCGATAACGCTTTGTTCCAGGTGATGAGGTGATTTGAGCAACTTTACTAAGATCTACAAGATATTACTCATAAAATTTATTCCTTTTTTTTGGATAACTAATTCACGAATTTACCTGCGTTTTCGTTCTCGTTATCTTCCCGCAATTGTAAGTGGTTTATGTGTTATTCCACTCTATAACCTACTGTAGATATTAAATAATCTCAGTCGATTTGAATGTATGTATCAAATCTCATTCAGATCTATTTCAGAGTTTTCGCATGAAAGAGTAATAAGCATCCATCCATTCATTCAAACTTTCGCATATATAATACTAGCGGCCCGCTCCGGCTTCGCTCGAATAATAATCTAGATTTCAACTGCATCGCCATCTGCCGGGCTGATTTGTAAATCTAAACCTTCCAGGGCCCTACCCAAACGTATACAAAAAAAAACATTCAAATCGGTCCAGCCGTTTAGGAGGAGCCTAAACGGCTGGACCGATTTCAATAACAACGAAAAGTGGCATTGATTTTTATATTATACTAGCTGATCCCGCAAACGTTGTTTTGCCTTAGTGAACAACCCTTGTCACTTAGGGGTATGAAAAATAGCTAGTAGCCGATTCTCATACCTACAGAATATGTATATAAAATTTGGTTAAAATCAGTAAAGCCGTTTCGGAGGAGTAAGGAAACAAACACTGTGACACGAGAATTTTATATATAAGACTAGCTGACCCGGTGAACTTCGTACCACCATGCATTTTTTGGTCTACATTTTCTAGACTTTCTGCTGTACAAATCTTGTCCCGACAATAACAAACAAAGAATCATCCTATTTGGTGCAGTCATTCCAAAGTTATGAGCGTACATACATTTTGAAGATCCATTTTTACGGTTCCGTAAAACTACTAACTGAACCTTTATGGGTTTGTCATGTCTGTCTGTCTGTCCATCCGTATGTCACAACCATTTTTTTCGAAACTATAAGAACTATACTGTTGAAACTTGTTACAGTTAATAACATTTTACTTCAACGTATATAAGCATTTAAAAGCAAGTAATCCCTTTATGCAGAATACTGAAGACCGCACCTTGTGGCGTTCATTAGGAGAGGCCTACGTCCAACAGTGGACGAATATTAAATAGGCTGATAATAATGATGAATCCCTTTATTGTTAATCAAGTTATTACCAAAAATCAGTTTTATTTTAACCGACTTCAAAAAAAGTAGTTGTAGTGCTTTGTGATATACGATGTTTTTTGTTTGATTACCTGTCACATGGACAAACAAATCTGATGGTTTTCGAACACGGGAGGTAATATGCAACATACAATTGACCATGTGAGAATCATGGGTTTTCTAGATTAATACACTATAACACCTCTGCATATCTTCAGCGTACAATTTTCTCTCCAACTTTGTTACTTATGAGATAATGTTTTCTATTAAACGGTCTTCTTGTCATAATAGAGGCTGATGGCACATCATCTCCGGCTAACTGAGCAGATCGTTTTAGTAAAACTACAATTATTTGTTCCCAGAATTGAGTGATAGTAAGTTTCTTGAGATACTATTTGGTTGAATGCTAAATGTGCATTCAAGAGAGAAACACAGAGAAATAATATTACGAAATGTGTTTCTTTATTGATACACATGGCCTGGGGAATAGTTTATCTATATACCTTAAAGTATTTCCCAGGCCACGGGTATCAAAAAATAAACCTACCGGTAAAAAAGAGATGACGGGGGAGGGGGTGTGATTATTTTCTATACTATTTTAACACCTCACAACTCACAACATTAAAAACACAAAAATTAAAAGTTGTCAAAATTTGGTAGTATTTCCATATACCTAGGGCTTGCCCCTAGGACTTGTTTATGATCATAGCAAAAGCAAGCCGCACTGGAAACTGTAGTCGTTTAAACTGAAATGGTGCATCAGTCGGAATCATTGGGATGCGTGGTATCAAAACGTCTTCGCCTTTATACTTTCCTTTCAGTATAAATGCTTCTATCACGTTGTTCAGTATTTTTTGTAGCTAACCGTGTGCCGTTGCAAATACGCGGTTCGTTCATATTTCACAACATTTTAACTACCGATGCAACTTGAAGATTAGGTATGAGGTGGCAATCCTGAAAAATCCAGCGAGTTCAAAAATTCCGGTGGATAGGTAGTTGTTGACGACATCATCTTGAATCGAATCAACTGATTTATAAATCCTCAGTTCATCCGACATGCAGCAAACATGTCCAGCCCGATCCCACTTTCAAATTGACTGCTTTTTGAGTCACATCGGCTATTCCGGTTTTGGAACGCAGCATGAAGTTTCGTATCCTGTCCGTTAGTTTTACTCCAAAAATATTGCACTCCACAGCACAAACGTGTGTATTCAAATCATTTTGCACAGATCTGATAGGGATATTAAATCAATAATTCAAAATAATAAAACACCTTTTTTTTTAAATTAATGGCTCTATGTGGATTAGTCAATAAACACTTTTGGTAACGCGGTTTGTGTTTGACTGACACTTGATTGATATAGTGACGTGAAAACTGACGCGTTTTATATCCCGTGCCGAAACTAAATCGTGGAGTCGACCAAATTGAACATCAGTACTATTGAGTCTTACGTTTTGTGATTATTCAATTTAATTTGGTTCGCGATATTATCGCTTTTGTTGAGTTTCTTCTGGGTTTTGGAACGTGACATTAGATCCTCCTATCCTCCAACTGTTTGGATAGACATGATGGAATTTGAACTTTGTGCAGCGGGAATAAAGTGCAAATTGTACGTTAGGAACACACATATATTGCTTAGACATAAGCGAGTGCCTGCAATTTAATATGAACTTTATTTCATAGCAATAAAGCTCAATTTGCCTTAACATTTTAGTTAGAAAACGTTTGTATGGGAAAGCACTTCATTTAATATGAACTTTATTCAATAGCAATGAAGCTCAAATTGCCTTAACATTTTAGTTAGAAAACGTTTGTATAGGAAAAAGAAAAGGGCTGTTTTTAGAATTTTCCCGGCAATTTTTTTTTCGCGCCCTAAAAACCATCCTTGGACTTCAATGAACATTTAAAACAAAGCATTGTCCAAATTGGTCCAGGCGTTATTGAGTGAGACACACATTTGCGATTCATTTTAATATTATACATCTTAGATTTGCCATAAGCTCCGGGAAATTTTAATCGAAATAGAGTGAAAATCATTTAAAAATAAAAGCAGCCAAGTATTACGTACTAAAAAAACGACTCATCAGATCGAGTTCAAACCAATTTTCGTTGGTAGTTTGCATGTACATCATATATATTTTGTTTAGTTTTATCATTCTCTTATTTTAGAAGTTAGAGGGGGGGGGGGGGACACATTTACCACTTTGGAAGTGCCTGTTGCGCAAATTATTCAGTGTAGACAAAAATGATTTCAGAAAACTTAACATCATTTTTGAAGACCTATAGATAGACACCCCAAACGTGTAGGTTTGATGAAAAAAAAATTTGAGTTTTAGTTCTAAGTATGGATGGGGGGCACCCCTATTTTTTATTATTTTTTTAATTTTTGTAAAAATCTTAATGCGATTCACAGAATACATCTACTTACCAAGTTTTAACAGTGTAGTTCTCATAGTTTCGGCAAAAAGTGGCTGTGACATACAGACGGACAGACAGACAAACAGACAGACATGACGAATCTATAAGGGTTCCGTTTTTAAGATTTACGGAACCCTAAAGAGACTATAATTGATCAGTACAGTTATCGAGCGGGATGAAAAATGATTTAATTACTAAAATGGCTATTAAAAAATAAGGGTTGGTGATAAAAGGGTAAAAATTTAGGGTTGTATGTATTTTTTAACGCCACATGATAAAAAAATAAAAACATTTTTTTTTGTTACAAAATTAAAAAAAAAAATTTGGGGTGAACAACCCTTATCACTTAGGGGTATAAAAATAGCTAGTAGCCGATTCTCAGACCTACTGAATATGCATATAAAATTTGGTTAAAATCAGTAAAGCCGTTTCGGAGGAGTAAGGAAACAAACACTGTGACACGAGAATTTTATATATAAGATATAGATATAGATAGATAGATTAGTAGGATTGAACTTATTGTCACTTTGACGCTTATCCGTATTAGATAATAGGGAGTGAGAGCGCAACAGATCAGTAACTGATATTTATATTAGATCAGTTATCGTACTTTTGTTGACTACACATTCGTAATACTATTTCCAGAATCTACAATTAATTTCCGGACAGTATTTGCTACACCTGTTAATTTATTTCGTAAAAATCAATAATTTGAAGTTTAATAGAACAACTAATTGGATTGGCCTAGTGGTTTAGTTGGTAGTAAGCCTGCCTGCGGAGCTGATGGTCGTAGATTCGAAGTTTTTCGATTTCGATTCAAAATTACCCAGTAAAATTTGAGAGATTAATACAAATATTTGTTCTATGTCTCTATGTAAAATAAGAATGTATTTACAATTGTATAGGTAAACATGATATCAGCTATCTGGCTTTAATAATACAACCAATTTTCCTTAGTTCTTAGTCCACCTGACCCCAGGTGATGTTGTGTGTAAAGTGACCACTAACCACCAATATTAAAAGTCATTGTAATAATCCATCTACTACGTAAACTAACCTACGAAACTCAATTTTATTTCATACAAAACAATAAATCCCTTCGTAAAGTAGTAATAAGAGTAATAGAAAGATACGTAACCATTCATTTGATTTACTTCTATTCATCACAGTCAGGTACAAATCCAATATCTTAGATTACCAATAACAATCATTTCTGTTCATAGAAATCCAATCTTAGCGAAACCGTACCTTAATATTATTAGGCTTCAATAGTAAACCCGAGTGTAGTTTATTGAACATCTATTACTAAGTCAGTTACTATCATCAAGTGATTTTATGGTTAGAATATTCCGATTTGATTTGATAAGAACATTTTATTCAAATGCATTTATTGTCGAGGAGTCGACTGATTTTAGTCAGTTTGTTGTTGGAACCCTTTTTTATATATTTTTGTAGTAAGCTAGTATATTTATTTAGCTAATAATATCTCTAAATCGATTTCATAACGATGTATGTAGGTATGATTATTTGTTGGTTTCAAAAAGAATGTATCTAAATTGGGTCCACCTCCTACTACCACGACATCACAAATCTTGTCTGGAGGATTATGTTGTCATTATTAGTTCTTTTAACGCCATACATCCCACTAATATTATAAATGTCTAAGTATGGATGTTTGTTGCTCAATCACGCCGTAACGTATGAACGGATCGGGCTGAAATTTGGAATACAATTAGATTATAGTCTGGAAGAACACATAGCATTTTTATCTCGGGAAAATAACGGGAACGGGAACTACGCGGGTAAAACCGCGGAGCACTGCTAGTACGATTACATTCTACAAAATAAAAGATTAGGCTTTCGAAAGTCTTGAAATAAACGTGAAGTCGTCGATGCGATTCTCGTCTGCATTTCTAAATATTTTGCAAAGTGCAGGTGTGCAAGATGGTCATCACAGCGCTTGCTTTAACAAACAAAGGAAAGGCTTGAATTTAAACATCGTGAGGAAACTGATTAGTTCCAAGAAAGGTTCTTTGGAAGATGTGCATCGTCTGTCAACCCGTACATACTTGGCTAGTTTGTTGGTAATTATCTCCTTGAAGAAGATACGAAGTACCAACAGTAGAAAGATACCTACTCGTAAAATAGACTTAACATAAGCTTGTAGTAGCTTTAGATTTTCTACCAAAAGTAATTATTAATTCTCTCTGTATACAGCTGGCGTACTTATGTCTGCCAGGTATTTTAATGGCTGTCAATATAGTCCAGTTAAAAGATCATTACTGTCCGCTCAGCAGACTAATAATTCAACCTAATGAAATTACCTGACACTCTGTCCAGTACATAAGCTAAATACCGTTCATTGATTTAGCACCGGTTTGCTTCAAGTACCAATTTGTACTAGTCTTATTCAAACAGTGAAAGGGCCCTCCAATTTACGAGCTGACAATGGCTAACAACGTATCTAACAAGACGGTAATAGCCCCAGGGAATTCAGAAACATGATTGCATTAACATGTTTTTACATGCACAGGTCACCCTTCCCTTGCACTGTGAAAACATCCTTTATGTCACATTGTTTGACCCGCCAAAATTTAGTACAACCCCTCCGTGTATTCAAACAGACGAGACGGTTTCATCTTTAGAAATAATTTAGTGTAAAGAAAAATGTCTTATATTTGAAGTACATTATTTGTTACTGTACAGTAGTATCTATACTTCTATACACTCGTTTTATTGAAATGACGCTACTCTACGCTACTCTGACCCTATTCTGTTTTTTTAATAGATGTCAGATTCTGTTCAGAAGACACGTCGTGAAATTAATAATTATAATAACAATAATAATAAATCAGGTTTACATTTTTCTTTAGACTCTAAAGCGTAAGTACTCAGCTTTTATGTTGCCACTGCCGAAACCAGGGGTCGCCTCTCACAAAAGGAGAGCAATGTCAAACCACAGTACATCATCATCAACAGCCCACTAAATGTTCCCACAGCTGGGACTCGGGGCCTTCTCTCGCAAGGAGAGAGTTAAGGCCATAATCCACCACGCTGCCCCAGTGCGGGTTGGTGGATGACACATGACTTCGAAAAATTCTAGGTACATGTCGGTTTCCTCACGATGTTTTCCTTCACCGTTTAAGTTGGCGGCATTACGCACATGACTTCGAAAAGACAGTGGTTCGTGTGGGGTTTGAACCCGGGGTCTCCGGATCGGCAGGCGCCGTTCTCCCGACTAGACCAGCTGTAACTTACCACAACCACACCTTACCTTACCTTACCTTAACCACAGTACAACACAACACAAGTCTAGGATCGCGGCTGGTTGATGAAGATTGGCGGATGATACGTGTCCTCTAAAGAAGTCTTTTTTTGAACATTCCAATTTCCACACGATGTTTTGCTTCACGGTTAAAGCCAATGGTGATAATAAACTCGTAGGTACGTCAGCATTTTGAAAAACATTCAAGGAACTGGCGGGATTTAAAATACAAGCTCAATATTGTGAAATTGGATGTACTACTAGACTACTAAGCCATCCTTTATACTCAACGGTACAAAACTTTGATAAGATGCCATCCTTAACCTTCCTCCTTTCCTTATCCTTGATGTTGTTAAAAGTCTTGTTTTGTTTTCTATCCGACTCCAACACAGTAATCGCTATCGTTTAAACGCATTATGAAGAACGTAGAACACAGGCAGTCGAGTATCACTCAGACTAAAAGCGATCTGTCATCAGTTATCATGTTTAGTATCATTTTGCAACATGTGCTCTGAAGTCCTTGCTTTGACATTTTTTTTGTTTTGTTGTGGCGCATTATCGTGGCAAGTGATTATCACTGGTGATAACTGCACAGGAAGTTTGTTTATTTTTGAGTAAGAATAGAAAATATTTGATTTTCAGGCTATTATAAAAAATGGTAAAACAACTACTAACATAAAGACTTACATTACACTACATTTGGGATCAAATGTTCTGTAATGATTTTCTCGGTCTATATTTTCTGAACTATGAGATCTATCATAGGCAACGAGGTTTGAAGATATTGTCACTATCGCCGATCGAATCTGGATTCGATAAGTAGATGGAAAAGTTTAGTAAAAATAATTAATTAATTTTGTAACAAAAAAAAAGTTTAAAGAATATAAATTCATCAGTGGGATAGAGACGACTGTTAATGATAATCATGACTTGCTTGCCACAGCTTGCTTCTCGGGAAAATAAAGAGCAAGAAACAGTAAAAACGTTTTCGATATCATAGATATTTTGTAGGAAATTTAACCAACTAACTTCACGAACACTTACTGGGCGGCAAAGTAGCATGTCCAATTCAGCACCACCATAAATCAAGCGAGGTAATTGAACTGGACACCTTTATGAACATCTTTAACAAGTATTAAAAGTATAAATAAAAATGTACATATACATAACCTGTGTTGGCAAATTGCTCCGGGTTATGCTTAAAACTTGATAAAACTGACCAAAGATCTGACATTTTCCGAAAGATTAAGACAACGAATCGTATCCTCTGTCTCCAGGCTCGACCCTTGCGATAAAATGGGAGCTTGCGGCAAGATAAAGTACCCTCACAAGGACTTACCTCTTCAAAACTCAGACCCTTACTATTGTGAGGTGCATATTAAAGCGACCCGGCTTTTCTTGCGAACTCACTCCTTGATTGAAGTTCACAGACTCTCAGTTGTTGAAAGCCAATTCTCGGGTTAAATAATTTTGGCTGATTTTGCTTTGTTATCTCGTCAAGCAAAAGGGTTTGTTTATTTTGTAATTAGCCGTCTTTGAGAGGTTATTGGAATTCATCAAATTGTTTGTTTGATTAATTTAAAGTTAGCAACACAAATTGAGGCGTTTGTAACAAGCGTTCTATAAAATTAATTTTATCTTTTTTGGGTTCATGTGTATGAATTATCCATTATGTATTTAGTAAATATAACAATAAAAAGTCATAAAATATAACAGCCAAATGCGAGTGGGACTCCCGCACGAAGGGTTCCGTACCATTAGCAAATGAGCAGCGAAAACCTCTTTGGCTTTATCCAGAATTCCTTATACATACATCGCCATTTCCGCAGACAGGCAAAACGTTTCTTTCAAATTTTGATTTTTGCCTCATGATTCTGACGATGAATTCGATATCGCGTTTTATTTTTACTAGTGGCACCATCTTGTTTGCTTAAGACGGATTAATCGAGCAAGAAACTGTAAAAAATCAAGTTTGATTTATGGGAACCCCCCTTAACTATTATTTTTATTTTATATTTAGTATTTGTTGTTTTAGCGGCAATAGAAATACATCATCTGTGTAAATTTCAACTGTCTAGCTATCACCGTTCTTGAGATACAGCCTGATGACAGACGGACGGACGGACGGACAGCCAAGTCTCGGTAATAGGGTTCCGTTTTTACCCTTTGGGTACGAAACCCTAAAAAATGACAGAAAAGTTTATTATTACACTTTTTTGGTCTAGAATCTAGATCCTATACCTTAAGGGCCAGTAACGCGCAATAAGAAACTTCGTTCCAATAAATTAGTAATTTATAAAAAAATAGACGTAAAAATCTCCTGCCATGTTGTATGTGGTCGAACTTCTACGAAACGGCTCAATTTTACTAATGTATTTGGTAGATCTGAGAAAATCTTTGTTGTAATACTGCATTTTAATAGTTTTGTGTGATCAATATTCGCAAAAAAAGCCACAGGATCGCTCTTGTATGGAGTATGTTCGTACTTTTGGGATGGATCGGCTAAGTATCAGCTGGAAGCTCTGGAATCGATTGAGAAACGTGCCAGAAGACCCATAGGCAAGAACAATTTTGTGCAAAAAAGACTTCAAAGTCTTGAACATTGCTTGCAACAACAAAATTGCTGTCTTATCAAGATTTTATCGGATACACAGCGACATCGTTTCACGGTTGATGTTCCAAAGACATGAACTTGGTTTGACTCTACTTTTGCGATAAGAACGTCTAGGCTGTGGAATGCGTTGCCTGAGTGGATTTTTCCGAATGGTTCCAATCTTTGTGTTTTCAAATCGAGAGTGAATCGGTTTCTTTTAGGTAAACATGCTCCATCGTCGCTTAAAATCAGGCGAAATGGCGGTAAGGTGTAAATCTATAAATTGATAAAAAAAATCGTTGTTCCATAACGAAATTAAATAAATACCAAATTACTCAACTGAAGTATAAACAATTTTAGATGAGTAATCGCGTTAGGAAACTGATCTAATTTCAGAGATAATTTCATCCTCAAAGACCGAAATATATTTATTAATTTCCTTACATTTATTTGTTACCGTTGATATCTTAAGCGACCTGATTAATATTTTGCCTTTTGGTTTGCTTCGTAGCCGCTTTGTATGACTATTGGAGATATTTCAAGGCATTAGCAGTGTAGTGGGTCAACAAAATTAAGAACTGGGTCTAGTTGCTATAAATCTTCTCTGATAAATGAATGGACAATTTCATATTCATGTATGTAAAAATCTGAACGAAATCTCCCTGAGATTTCGTTCAGATTTTTACATACATGAATCAAAAATTTAATTATGTAAATGTAATCATAGAGAGCAGTTCGTGGTATATCTGTGGTATTTTTTTTATTAATTGCTTATTTTCACAGTTTTCTACGATATCATTTGGTAAGAAAGATTTTTACCATAATTGTTAGTACTCTAAGAAGGTATTATAATTATAGCCTATAGAACATTAGGTAATCTGCATTATATTGAACCTACTTTGTAAACGTTATCCTCTTAAAGTTTCAATGTATTCATGTGTAAGGCCAGAAGCTTCACAGCTTGAACGAATGAAATCCAATTCGAAAATATTGATTCTTTCACACATTTGTAGTAGAATTTACAGTATACTTTAATACGTAGTACTAGCCACCTACGTTGCGGCTGACCAAGCGGATTGTTACCACTTTTTTATTCGCTCGAGTTTCGACAAAAAGCAATCTATGAATCGACCGCCGGCGGCCACAACACTAATTCCGCAAAATAACTTTACAATATCGTCTATACCATTGAATTTAGGTCGTTTATCGCACGTTTTCAGTTTTCTTTGACGTTAAACAGTACGGTCGTGTAATACGAGATTTGCGGCCATGAAAGCCAGTGTCGCTGAGCTTCGTGTATTAGATTACCACTCTTTGCGGTTTCTAGAGAACGCCATGAGCATTGTGGTTACAGAGCTTCTCACGGTTAGTACCGTTTCTAACTTCGACGCCTCTATTACCTCCGCCATTGTTTCACATTTTAAAAGTAACTACATTTTATTATTCACCGCAGTGTGTTTTGTTTAGTCGCATTTGCTGCGAGTATTTACATTTAGAGCAGTTTAAAGCGTCCAGGGAAACATTATTCTACAGTCCTTTTAAGATACTGCAACTGCGCGCGGAGTAAGTCTTGAGAATGGTCGGCGTCTGTAATTTATTCGTTTTCCAAAGCAGTGCATCACCCAGAGCGTGCTGCCGTTGCCGCTAGCGTGGGTGGCGCCGACTATTGTCACAAAATAACGTCTCTTCTCCATAACCTTCTTGCTTCTCGACCACCCGAAATAACACCCTATAACTGCTATAATAAAACTAAAAGCTGCATGTCGTCACCCAACCAGATGGTACGGAGAGATAGCGTTGAATAATCAACGCTTAAAACGTCTGGAAAAGGAAGATACGGTAATGTAATATGAATAGCAAAACGACAGAGATATATTTCTATTTAATTCTTATTACTTGCGTGCGACAATGGCGTATAAATAATGGGAGTTAATTCCATGAATCATAAGCTCGCACTACCGAAGCGATAAATAGCAGTGTTGTGTTGCAAAGACCAAAGGCAAAAATTCACTGAGGAATTTCGCATCGAATGAAGCATGTTGTTTGATGTTAACATTTCTACATGAAACACGTATATTTAGAAACATTGTAGCTGTAAAAAAATTTATCCTACCAATACTATAAATGTCACAGTTTTGGATGTTTCGATGTATGCAGCTCAATTAAGTCAGAATGCCTGTACGGATCGGGTGGGAATTTAGAACACAGATTATAGTCTAGAATAGTAGGTAACACTTTATACCGCTATACGTTTCACGGCGGAGAAATAACTGGAACGGAAATGACGCGGCTAAGATCGCGGGGCACTGCTAGTCATTTATATTATTACAGTCTCAATAACCAACACTTTAAAAAACTTTACTTAGTTCTGATTCTCTGTTTTGCTCTTTGTGCTTTAGCTTGAAGCCACTCGGTTAGTTCTAGAATCATAACGGTATCATTCTTCCGTTTTGGTAAATAAACAATTTTGAACGTCACCACTATTTTCCGTAGGGTGTTAAAGTTATAAGCCGTGATAAACAAAGAGACAATTAAATGAAATGAGGATGTAGGTACCTTTGCTTTATTAATATGAAGTAACTGTACAAGCAAAGCATGCGCTCGATGGCAAACAACACAGCTGCCCATTACAGCACAATGGCACGCAACTATAATATGAACAAAAAGATTAAAGAGTCCAAATCAAGATCTAACTGAAAATAAATAACTCCGCGACGTAGTTAAAAAAATCTCTTAGTTTAATAACCAGGATATTGTAATGGTTACAGAATTCGAGAATCAAAAGCTTACCACAGACTGGGTACCTATTCGTATACCTATGTGTGTATTTTGCGGTCGAGTTCCAAGTGTTATAGTTTCAACTTGTTTTTTGCACTTTAATGTGGACAATGACAGATCACATAAAGCTATGTTTTCAGGTTATCATAAAGCATACAAAATTTAGTTACATGCCAAAAATACTAGAACGTCCTTAAGGTTACAGAATTCGGGACTCAAAAGCTCACCACAGACTGGATACCTAGTTTCGTACGCGATGCGACCACGATTGTATTTCGCGGTCGAGTCGACGTAGCAGGTCCAATTTTCCGCGAGAGTGGGTTGCAAGAGGCAAGTGATGCGATGCGACGTGGCGACAGCACCGAGCTTGCGATTAATTACTTTGGCAAAGTCGAACGCCCGTCGCCATGTAGGGCTTCGCTTTAACTGTCGAGTTTTTTGTTACGTTGTTTTTGCATAATGTTGCAACAATATGCAGCGAAGGTGACACCTTTTAAACGATGTTCATTGACGAGTTTTTCTATTAGTCGCTTTCTTCCATGTATCTCACCAATTACTCGAAGACGCCTGAATCGATTTAGAAAATTATTGTTTGAAATAGTATACTTCCCTAGCTTCTAATACTACCTAGTATTAGAAGCTGACTCAGATAGGTAGCGTGGGTTTTGAAAAATCAACAGAATCGAAAAAATTATACAACGATGGTGTTTTTGTTTACCTTGACACCTAACTGTCTTATTGGAGCAGTGCGCTTAGTGCTAACTAAATGTGCTTGTTTGATTTCACAATATTTATTCAAATTAGTTCGGCGCGTGAGTTAGATTTTTAAATTGAAATTGGTTGTTAAATGTTTAGCGAACTAATGTATACTAATATACTCGTACTATGTAATGTCGTCTAAGTGTCTCTAGCTGCAGCTATTTATTACACATATTACAAACTTAAAATATAAAATTTGGGAACTATAAATGTGTTTATGTGTATTTAACTTGTTGAAAGCAATGCTTTTCTATGAAAGCCATTTTTTCACACAACGTGTTCAGTGGCGAGTCTATTGTGTAGATAGGATAGTCGTTACGTATGCGTCCTTTTTGGCTTATAATACCCACACGAAACCTAGATTATTTTCTTAATTAAAACTACTGTTCATAGACTTAAATGTTATTTTAGGTTCTGCATAATAACACTTTCTGATTAACCATTACTACTCAAATTCCAACCAAAACACCTGTAAACAAGAATACTTTTAAATATTTCGTTGTAAACATCATATTTTGACATTCCTAAGCTAAATAAAACAAAACAATGACATACGTTCCCATATGACTATTTAACTTTCAAACTCCAAAGTAATAATATCCCAAGAAATGTTTTGTACTTTTGGTTTGAAAGAAATGGATAATACAGTAATTAACATATCCTCGCCGCTTCTTACCTAAATTATTTATGTTAATAATGTTAATGCTGATGGAAAAAATGCTTTTGGGATAATAAGCTAATGCTTAGGTGAGTGGAATGTGGTAACTTGGTTCTGAATACTTATTTAAAACCGACTAAAACTTTCAACATGTACCTACTTTTTCTGTGTATTTACTAGCTGTGCCCTGCGGTTTAACGCACGACTTAAAAACCACTAACTGTACCGGGATAAAAGGTAGCATAAGGATCTCATTTTATGTTCCCCCACAACTGGGACTTGGTGGTTTCTCTCACAAGGAGAGAGTCAAAGCCATAGGTAGTCCACTTATGGCCTAGTGCGGATTGGCAGATGATGCGTCTCCTTTAAATATATTTCTAGGAATATGCCGGTTTTCACACGATCTGTACTTTCACAGTTAAGAGCAGTGGTGACGACAAATCTGTATTATCTGCCGTTAGAAAAGTACTCAGACGTGCAGATGTGATTCAAACCTACGTCCTAGCAATTGCGAGATAGTATGTTCCCATCACTAGATCACCACAGCTTAAAAAGTAACCTATGTCTCTGTATTGAATTATTTAATTTCATTAAATCCAAATTGCAAATTGTGTATGCTAGTCAAACGATACTCAATCCAGATCAACAAAACGCTCATCTAAAGCCGTTATTTTAATACAAATACTTTCAAGGTATTTTTAAAATAATACGCAACCTACAATCGTCAAAATGTTTCCTAAAAAAAATACAGATTCGTAAATCATTTTAAAATCTATTATATTATATCAGTCTTCAAGTCGCAATATAAGCCAATTTCTCGCTCGAGATAGCTTACCGCACGTCGTTGACAAAGCTTGTGTCGATGCACTACACTGATTAGATAAGGCCAGACTCTAGATAAGTAACTTAACTTTTAGTAGTGGTATGACTCTTTGCAAAGTATGGCTGAAGAAGTACCACACCTTTCTAGTTAACCTACCACCAAGCTGTAATGTATAAAACATCACTGTGTTCTGATTTGAGAAAGACAATGTTTCCAAATAAATTACATGCATAGGGATAAATTATGATCTCTTTATCTCTGTGTGTTTTCCAAATTAACAGATTTTCACTAAATTAATTTGAAAGTATCTACAGTACTTTAAGCAAAAAATGTATTGTTAATTCTGTTGTCTGTGTGTCTGTTTCAACTAATTTCTACCGGCTGACTGACCGTTTAACAGGGCTTTCTTTGGCAGACAGATGTTATAAGGAGTAACTTATTATTACATTGGTGGACAATTCACACACAACACCATCTGACCCCAAACTAAGCCAAGCTTGTATTATGGCGGCCAGATAGCTGATATAATACTTATATAGTTGTAAATACATACTTATTATACATAGAAACACCCAGACATGGCAAAAATATTTGAATTCATCACACGAATATTTGCACTGGGTGGGAATCGAACCCTTGGCTTCGCAGGCAGAGTTACCACCCACTCAGCAACGACGACAGTCTTAACTTTATTAAACTTAAGACTGGCCTTTATTTAGCTTTGTTTTAACTTTATTTTACAACACGAAAATTAAGTTCAATGACAACAAAATAGTAAAGTAAGCCGTGGGTTACTGCGGGCCGTTAGTAACAAATACATACGTATATGTATGTGCGCGTATATTTCGCAATAATTAGAATTTTATTGTAAGATGTACAGAATCTCCAGGGTTGTTGTTTGACGTAAGTGTTCCCTCTGTCTTTTACTCATCTCCTACTGACACCACATGTTGCTTGTCCAAGGATTTGCATATCAAAGTGTGGACTTTATTTAGGTATATGTATGATCGTACAGGTTATTCAAAGTAATTACTTACAGTTCGGAGAATCAAAGCAGATGATTTAGAGGACGTATTCATTATTTATTACTAGCAGGGCCCCGCGATTTTACCTTTGTGATAATTTTAATTTTCCCGCGAACAAAACTAGCCTATATTCTAATCCAAACCATAGACTAGTTACAATACAACAAATTTACCGACGTGATTGAGCAACACATATAAAATTTTTCACATTCATGATATTAGTTGGATTAAGTTACCAGAACATACTTACATAATATAAGTACGTTTCAAATAGCGTTTAGCGTTTTTGTAGCCTAATAGTACTTACCCTGTACTGGCACACTGGCAGTGCCTATGTGGTACAATTTATTGTCTTCTATTCCAACTGTACCAAATAAAAATAACATTTGTTTTGGTGTTAAACATTTCTACTGATTTGTTTCTCCAAAAAAAAAAACGTGAAAATTTGTTAAAATTCAGACTTTCAACGATGTACTAACTCACCGAAACCAAACCACTTGAAATCCATGCATAAAATTGAAGTAGTACTTTAACCGACTTCGCATAACGAAGTTTTTTTTAGAAATGTATCACATAGTGACAAATTGTGTATCGTTGAGTTAGTAAATTATTAAAAGTCTGTATTTTAACAAACTTTCATATACCTATTCAAGTAAAATTTTACTCTAGAGCTAACACGCAAATGACACATTAGCGCATGCTTAATCAAGGAAAAATCACACTGCATGTAATTTTAGTGTAACTACTTGGAAATAGTACTTTGAACTCTAAAAGTAGCTGAAATAGAGCTTAAAATGTAATTATTGTTTTCTGTCCTTTCAATGAACATGAGATATCACTCAAAGATTGACAGCAAGGGTTTGTTTTGACGTGGTAATTAATTAGCTGTGGGCAGAGGGGAAACCTAAATCACTGTTCTAGTGTAAGTTTTATTTGTGTTTGATATCAATTTATATTTAGTGGTTATTTTATTAACTATGTGAAAAATACAAATTCATATTCTCTATCCAGCAAACTAGCATCTAAACATTCTTGTTTTTTTTTTAAGTCGATCACGAAAAAAAACGCAATGCCGGTTGCATTGCTGGATATTTTGTTGCCGCATTGCGTGCACGGTTGCCTGGAAGAGATCGCTCTAAGCGATAATGCCACCAATTAAAACGTCTCCCTTATAATGTTATTCAGTTATTTTTGTATTTTTTTTTACTTAATTAATTCTCGTTACTGCTAAGTTTTTTTTAAAACAAAATAGAGTGACAGAACAAGCAAGACATGCGTCTGATGGTAAGCAAACCACCAGACCTGCCCAAAGTGCCGTGTTGTTGTTGAATTTTACGGATTCAAATCTACGAGTCTGTCCCCCATATGAGATGATTTATCTCTTTACTCTGTAATGTCGCTCGAAACATTGCCCTTCAAATTGGAACACAGTACGTTTTGTGATTTCTCAAGTGTGTAGTATTTATTGGTAGTACTCTTTGCATAAATGTTTAATTATTGAATTGTAGAAAGTGAATGTAATGCAGATATTTATTTTGTCTAAGTAAGTGATACATTTTTAGCTTGATAGATAGTAAATACACTCTCACAAGAAAGGAAACCTTTATTTGAATATAAATTTATTAATTGTTTACCTGTTTTGTGTTTCTGCCAAATAGTTAAAGGTCAAAGAAAACTAAGGGTACAATATACAAACTTGTACACAAATATATACATTTGGTAGAAGTTAAACAGCCTTGAAATATTCAACTTTTGATTTCAAAGAAATTGCAACAATACAGGCGCAAAAGCTTTATTATAGCCAGAAACAACCTCTTTGGATCTTCTGACCTTCGCCTTGGCATTACATACCTATATGAGTTTCTAACAAGTAGACGTGACAACAAATCGATAGCTGCTTATATGAAAAATTGCCGTAGCAAGCTTTTTAATATTTTCAACATACGCTCGGTACGCATTTCCGATTAAAGCACCTTGTGTCCCCCCTTCCTCGCTTATTGTGTCACTCCCGTCACGATTTTTCATAGAGGTCTCCCATCCGCACTTCACCGCACTTGATTTGCGAAGCACGTATACTCAACCACCTTAGCTTATCACCTTTGAGCCACTAAATTGAACCTTATCTCCTCGTTTTACGTGACTTTAGAATGGCAAATTAAACGTGGTGACGTGCTCAGACGATCTCATCCAGGGTCTGAGGGGGTCGATGTTTTGCTTTGCGGCGACATCGTTCAGTTCGCCTCGCACGGAAAGTGAGTCGAAAAGATAGTCCGTTCGTGTTAGGCGGTTGTTAGACGAACAGAATTCTTGGAACTGTTCGTCTAGTTGGCTTCAGTTGGAGCGATTGATTTGAATAGTCCGCAAAGCCGCATTATCTTCGATTTCAATTTTCCTAGTATTTTCAAGAAGCAACGAATTGGACGAGGTTTATTCAAATGGGTGATTTGATTTCTGTCGTGTGTATTCAGTTGAATTTTCTAAACCAGCAACAATAGATTTTATGTACTTTAAGAAAACCGAAGTATTTCTAGTTGAATTACTTTTACAGTCTATGTAATAAAACAGATGTGTTTCGTTTTGGTAACATTAAGGTAAAGTTTATTATTTGGAAAGCGATTAATGTGTGTATTTTTATGAGATAATCAGGTTATCGAAAGCTATGTCTTTGAAAATATTTATCTCACGTCAGACATGAATCGACATATTTTGTATCTAATTTTTATTTAATAATTATACTTTCTGCAAGTTACCTAGTATTTCATTACGTATATTGAGTGTGTACGTAACGTTAATTTATTAAAATGTATTTTAAAACACAGGAAGCGATACCAATATTTTCAATTACAGCTCATTTCAATTTCAATCATTTTTATTCTAACAGATTTCAAAACTACATACATATGTGTTAAAAAATAAACTCATTATTTATATGTTAGGCATGAGGTAAAATTTTAATACTATAAAAACTAGTAAATTTTGTTATTTGACCTCAGTTGTTCCGCTAATGACTCCTACTTGTGATGAATTAATGTTTTCGCATCGTCATGACATAGGGTTTATTTTTTGCTTGAAACCGTTCTACTCTTCGTTAGGAAAACTTTTGATAGTTAATTACATCGCAAGGTTATGGCACTTTTACTAAGGGCTTGAAGAGTGTTAAGTTAATGTGTTTACTCGTTAGTCGCTCATTATCGGTGTTGCTCTAATATTTTAAACATAATTATTTTATTTTTAAATACATTTTATGGATTGGTATACATATTTCTTCTATGTTATATGACCCACAGAAATCATATTAATATTGAAAACCCAATTTTCGTACGTTGTCACGTACGTTGGTTACATTTGTAAACTCTGCATAAGTGGACTATACCATACCCTATTATGGAAAATAATCCTAAAGTGTGAAAAGATAATATGGTATGAAGGTAACTTACAATTAATATACCTAATATCTACTTTAATCTTAAAGATACTCTGTTCTTTTATAATAAAAGAGTAGCCGGTTAAGATTTCGCAGGAAATAGCGAGACACAGATCCTAACAATATAAACCTATGATTATCCCCTAAACATCGTAAATAACCCTATAGCCGTATCATAACTAACACACTGCCCCAACAACAATAACAAACAACAACAAAAGTCAAAACATAACAAAGTCCAGCGACCTCAGTCTCTTTCCAAGTAAATAAATCAGAAGTTGGCGTCAAAACTATTGTTGGCGAGATAAGCCGAGGTGTTCATTATCGTTGATAAATAACTTTGTGAGCTGACAAATTACCAGTCCACGGTCGTTGCTAGAAAAGAACCAATTTGTTGTCAAAATACCGTTGCTTTTGAAACATACCGACGTGCATGTACCGAAGTGCATTTAGAGGGAAGTTTTCTAACTGTCGTGTTTGTTTTGTTATTTTCTGTGGTTAGTACTTTATTTTATATAACTTTGCTTGTAGCTTGTAGACGAACCCATTATGTTTTTTTATTTTGAGTTATATAGAAGACAAATGTTTAGCATTGACTTGACCTAAATATATGTTATGTGGGTAATGGAATACTGTAAGGATGTACTATAATACTACACGCTATATTTTTGCGTAAGTATAGTTAGTAAGTTTAAGTCAACAAGGCCTTTTGCGCTAGTCTAGCGCAAAAAAAGTAAGTAACTTACGACCGACCGAGTAAAACCGTCACTTTGCAAAAAAAATGAGATTTAGAGTATTTATTAAAGTTGTTGATTAGAGAATTAATTTTACATTTAAGTATTTTAAAATAGACAATTTTAATGGCTCACAAACCTAAAGCATATTTGACTATAAACATACATATATAATAATATGGAAACATACTTCAACCATTCCATAAACTTCCTGTACTCACTAACCGTAGTCGAGGAGTACCTACATAAACAGAAAAATCTATAATAAATGCACTGCGAGATAGACTTTAATGGCAGAACTAAATTCTTTATTGGATATTTACTATACTATAAGGGCTTAAAACTAACAATCGCGATTCAACAAGCGAGTTATGTAGAATGCGATATTGATAAAATAACAATCGATCGTATTTCATACCGAGTTGATTGATTTACAACTCGATGGTCGCTTTCCAAAGCAATTTATTGTCAGCGGTCAGAGGTAAGTGTGTGATGAATGTCTGGAAGTGGGTATGTGGTTTACATTTATTATTTCATACATTTTTATATAATACACAGTAACAATACGAGCAGGAAATCTGTCTGATGGTACGCAACACGCATGCCCATAACAACACAGTGTCATACAGCTATTAAAGCATAAGAAGTCCAAATCGTTACTTAGCACTGCCCTGTAATTGGAAACATTGCCCTTCAAACCAGAACACGGTGATGTTTTAACATTACTGCTTGACAGCAGAATGTAATTAAAAAACCTTCAGGAAATGCAACACTTCAATAAATAAAGATAAGAACGAGTATAATTTCCGTGGTTAAAAAAAGACCCATGTAGACCGAAATCATACTGTTTGTAGAGTTTTGTTGTTAGCTCTTAATAGGCCTCTATCTGGGCTTAAAATTAAGGGAATTAACTACATATAAAGAAATTAATTTAACATAATACGTCAAATTTTTGCAATTCATTCGTGATTTATAAGTTTTACGATCTGAAATCTGGAGTACAATAAAATATTTACTCGCAAAACCTTTCATGTAAAATTATAATTCGTGATCGAGAATATCTGAATATATAGTATTTCAAAATAATGGGTTTCTTCTGTAAGTGCACATTCTGCTAAATAATACCTATTCATATATTATGTAATAAAATATTTCAATATGAAATATTTTCTCCTTCTTTTCTTTTCACCACTAAGTCACTGGAAGGAGCAGTTGAGATTTACAAAATGTAGAAAAATTTCACAGTCAATGTTAAAGCTGCCGATTCAGCGACAAAGATACAATATGTAGGATTTTCGCAGATTTCAGGAATTGCTCTGGATTCAATTCACAAAGTTGTCAAAGGTTCTGCAAATCTTGCGATAAAACTCAAAAAGAAATAGGAAATATGATATTTCTACGATATTATGAGCTTGTATTTGCAAAACGTTTATAGTAAGTCATGTTAACATTAAAAAGAACAAGAGTTTGTTTGTGAGTTTGTTTAAATACTAACGTTGTTTAAATACTTTTATTTTCAGTAGTTTGTTCGTCTTCTATTGCAACAGTTCTCTAAATTTAGTTATTTTTTGTGTGGGTAGGGCATTTCTCGCTCTTAATTCGCGGTCTACTTTTTATTATTCTTAGTCTTATTACTACCGATTTAGTAATCCTTCTTTGCGAAAAGGTTTGTTTAGACACACTACACTCTACTATAAATACACGAGGTATAATAGCTGAAAATTGTATTTTCGTGAAAAATTAAAAGGCTTCTGTGAGATAAATGTATGCTACTAGCAATTATAGATTGGTTAGACATAGAATTTTGTAAGTAATGCACATACTAAAAGTATTTGTATGCGTATACATAGTGTAGACAACTCGCTTTTACCTACTTAGGCCAGCTGCAGGTTTTTATTATCACTTCGAAAGGGTAAAATTAGTAATATGTATTAATATTTGTCTACTATGTTAGGTCATTATGTTTTCCATCTGGCGATATCTATCGATTGACCTGCATGTTCTTATCGTGGTAGCTGGGTTGTTATCGATTCAATATTCCATATCTAGAGATTTACCATTTTCAAACAGAAATTAGGTAAACTGTTGGATTTGAGACGGACTTTACTGCTCTTGATAGTTTGTTTTAGTCCATGATTTTACCCAGGGAGGAATAGTTCAGAACATTTCTTTCACTTTGTGTTTTGCACGCAGAATTTGAATTTTTAAAAAGTAATTCTTAATTGTTCACACCATTTAAATGATACACACAACATAGGAAATCAGTAAGACTAGTGAAACAACCGGCATAGGCGGCTATGTCGCTGAAAGCAATCTTAGCCAATATCCAGTATACTTCTTAGTAAGCCGTTCTTAGTAAGTTAGTTCTTTTGTAGTGGTAGGGCTCTTGGCAGAGTCCGCCTGGGGAAGTACCACACGTTTGCTAGTTATTCTACCGCCAAGCAGTAATGTGTAAGCGTTACTGTGTTCCGGTTTGAAGGGCAAAGTGTCCAGAGAAATTACAAGGCTTAGAGATATAACATCTTAGATCTCTGGGTGACGAGCGCAGTGCAGTGCTAGGTAATGATTTGGACTCTTCATGTTCCAATCACGTGTCACTGTGCCGTTATGTGGCAGGCATGTTGGTTTCCATCAGGCACATGTCGTGCTCGTCTCGTCACACTTTATTAAAAAAAAGCCTATTTAAAGTAAGTAATGTGTTCAATTTTTTTTCTCATTCTGTAATAAACGTTGGCAATTGCTTGTGATTTCTAGTATTTGAAGTCGCTATTGTTTAAAACTGTACTAATATAAAGATATAGGTACTACCTACTATAATGAACTTTTGTAAAACGGATGCGCGTTTTTGCTAACTTCTTATGAGACTCATCTCCCTGAAGATTTTCCTAAAGAGATAACATTGTAATAAATCATCTAGCAGCGCTCTGCGGTTTTACCCGCGCAGTTCCCTTTTCCGTTATTTTCCCGTGATACAAAATAACTATGTTCTATGTTCCAAATTTCAACCCGATCCGTTCAGGCGTATCGAAGTGATTGAGCAACAAACATCCAAATTTTCGCATTTATGGTATTCATATGATAAATATTGGTTGCCATTCTACACACTAAATAGTCCCAAACTACTACTAGCTTTTACTACCTCTTTGGAGTCTAGATAGCTGATATAATACTTATAAATATTGTCTACATGAGAATCAAACTCACCAGCTCCGACTGTGCGGACAAAAATACTACCAACTAAGCCACTAAGCCAGTCATGAGTTAAATCCACAGATACGTATATCAAATTATTCAAGTATTTTTTGTTTCGTAAGCTAAAAATAGGTCTCGTGTCGCATGAACATTATCTTTTTTGTGATCAAGCGGTATTTGATCACGAAAAGTGCTCAAACATTCGAGTAGGTAGTTGAACGCAATTAAGCGACAGGAAAGGCGGTCATCCGTCGGGAGTGTCCATCCATCAGCGCAAACGACGCAGGCCCATTATTTATTTGGCAACGATCATCATCATTACCTGTG
The DNA here is from genome assembly GCA_963693475.1 of Ectropis crepuscularia. Classification (NCBI taxonomy): domain Eukaryota; kingdom Metazoa; phylum Arthropoda; class Insecta; order Lepidoptera; family Geometridae; genus Ectropis; species Ectropis crepuscularia. The sequence continues at coordinate 14,305,618 of OY856346.1, forward strand.
CCATCCTCGGGAGATTCAAATCGTGTGGCATAAACATAACTTACGTTATAAACATATTACACAATTGAAAATTTCACCTCAAAATAATTTGCTTTTGTAATACTCTGCTTAGTTTTTTTTTTTTTTTGAACGATGAAAGTTCAGAGTTGTTAAATTCACAAATGTAATACAACTTTATGAACTGAGTTGTTGTGTTTTTCGTGACATATGGGATACATTCTATTTCACTGTTATCTAAACGTGACCTCTTAGTTAGATTCTAACTTTTGTTCCCTTCGACTTATTGACTTGCTATTTAAATATCTGAAAATTCACGTACATATATTTCAATTCAATTGTACACATGTCGTTCGTGTATCGATACTGTGTGTTTGAATACCTTATTATTCCAATTAAAATGTAAACCATTATCTTCAACTTCGCCACCATTGTCTGCCAATATCGATCCATGGGTGTAGGGCTCCTCTCTCCTGCGCCATTGATCTCTAACCCGAGCAGATCTCACCTACACGTGACCTGACCTATGAGGCTGGTTGTCTGCCAACGGAATCCTTATCCAATTTGAAGACTTTCATTCAATTAAATAGCAAACTTTTACTCTAACTTGAAGTTGTGCATTTGAAATTTTCGTCGTTGACCTATAGTAAGTGGTCAAATGATACCCTTTTTCTAAATGTTACAAAAGTTCTTTCCGTAATATTTAAAATGCCTTTAATAATAAAAATTTGTCAAAGTAGCATTGGCAATAATTTAAAAAAGGATCAAAAGAGTTCAATATCAATAAGTATGTAACTTTAAAAAAGCGAAGTTATCTAAAAAGGAACATAAAATACAAATACGTACGATTTTATTCACGATTCTGCGAGAAAAAATGCTTTTATTCCGATCATTCCTTGTTTATTTAATTAACGTTTTGTTACTGTAAAATTTAATCGCAGTTCTTTTTTGCCTTGAAACGTTAAAGTGGCTGAGCCCAAAATCACTGAGCCGCCTTACTCACCACTATAATTTGGCTACGATCACTGTAATTTGTATTTGTAATAATCCATTACAAGCAACTGTCTGCTTGAAACTCCAGACACAAAAACTAATTGAAAATCAACTACCATCAACGTAAAAACTATTTTCATTTTACATTGAAAAAAAAAACAGTTTTTTGTAACATCTAAATAACATAAAATTAAAACATTTGTTATTATACTAGTAAACAGCTTAAAAAGTATGTGTTAATGTCAATAGTTAAAATACTTTGGTTAATTTTTCTTCCGAAGAGATTTCTGTAATCAAAACAGTAGGTATGGCACTTAATTTATAGGTGTTTTTATAAATGTCACCTTATAATGTTATTCGTAAATTACGTTATCAAGTCTGTAATATTTATGCTTATGACCTGAACTGAATAACTGAATTTGAAACAATTGAATTGTGTTAGTCGTTTATAACAAGTTGCCTTGTACATTATTGCCATTGCTGTAATTAAATATGATAATTTTGTGAGAAAACGTTGATCAAACGTCTGTGAATTTTGCCGACGTCTACGTCTACGTATTACGACGTAGTGGCTATTTTCTCATCTGTACCCATTAGTTACATTTATTCATAACTGTACAATGTGTCTGCAATACTTTTCAGTAATTTTATTTGTATTAAAAACAAACTGCAGCCTACGGGTTACGGGTGACTTATCTCAACTATATCTCATATTTATTCATTTTGTCTTCGAGGAACTCTTTTTTTTTATTTCTTTTTTTTATGTGCCTGTGTATGTAAGATTAACTGAAACAAACAGATTGACAAAAATTTAAAAAAAGTTTTTAAGTACCGTTTTACTTTCATAGAAGCATTTAGGGAAAAGTTGGTAATTTGAAATTACAAACAGACATTTTATTTGTATTTACATGTATACCAAATCAGACGTCATTTTTATATACAGATTTTTGGATAGATTAATGTTTTATTCTGTCAAATCCCACGCGAAACAATTACAAAGTTACCCTACCATACCAAAGGGATGTAAATTATTAAACTGCATAAGGTTCACCTCTGTACGTCAGAGGGTATGTCATAATCCAACCAAAGCTCAACAGATTAACATTTAAACAAGTTTTATGTAAATCTGTCTGTATAAAACTCAGTTCATTTTTGTGTTCACTCTCTTGGAAACACTTTTTCTTTGAAATTGCATCATTCTTTTGATTTGTATGTAATTCTGTGGCTAGCTGGGGAGATTTGATTATGCTTTATTTGCATATTGCTTGATTAAATAAACATTTTGTTAAAATTATTTTTGTTATCGGAAATTGAATCTTGGCCTTACAACATGGAATACTACAGTGTTCGGTTGTGCAGAGAATATTTATTAAAGTTTACAATTTACTAGCGCCTCGTTCCGGCTTCGCTCGGGTCCTGTCATGTAATAAATAAACTAATACTAATTTGAAATAAAAACATATTGTGATCAAGACCATCTCTTAAGTTGGACCAAATTACACGTAAAAGCAAACTCGTGAATATCAGTGGACTTGGTTGAAAGAGTTTACTTGAAACAATCATCATGACAAATGTCATGATTTTATATAGATTTTTAAATATTATGACTGGTTTCATTAACCATTTGTATTAGTTACTTATCTTAGTTGGTCGTACTATGGCTGCGCGGCTTCACTTGCCTTTTCATCTAATTATTGGATTTTGAGAGGATTTCTTTTCATGCTCCCCGTCTCGACCACTCGTAGTTATTTTATTACGTGTAAATATTTATTTTGCGAAATATTAGCACTTTCAAAAGTACCAAAAAGAAAACCCATTATACTACAAGATGTCAGGACAATATTTAAAAACTTGTGTTCGTAATATTTTATAAACCAAAGCCAATAAAAGTTAAATGCACTTTCTTTCTTTGTACGTATTGCTCCCTCCATTTTTAGCCAATTAGGTTATGGCAAGGGGTTAGGGCCACCCTAAAGCTCCGCCTTAGTGCTTGAATTCCTAATGGAGGGTGTAAAACTATTGTTTACAAAAAATATTGATTTTTAAATTCAATCTTTTCTACGTTTGCTTTGTATTAATTTCATTTTTAACGCGCTTATCTCGGGAACCAGTAATAGTTTAAACAAAAACTTTTTGCCACTGATAGCCCAATTCAAGGCATAGAAAGGATTATGTAGCGACCCTAAGGGTACACGTATTCTAAATTCAGCAAATATTATTTACCGTAGCTCTGCTCAGCGGTTTAATCTACTTTTCCACAGGAATGGTTAAAATTCGCAATAATCAGCATTCAAATTGTTAATAAAGGCTACAATTCGCTTCAATTCTACGTTTCAGTTAGAAATTGTGTATTCGTAACAAACATATTATATTGTACTCTCCACAATATAGCTAAACTTTTCTGATTACATTCCCACGTATAATACTTACTAACTTTTTACATTAACTCTTTTTTTTTATATCTGAACAGAGCCTTTTTTAACGAAACTAATTTACAATGAGAACTATACGACACTAGGTACGAGTAGGTACATACTTATACTAAGTAAGCACATCTGAACTATTCATAGACTACCAGATAGGTGGCATTACCACGCTGAATGACAAAGAAATTGGCCTTGTGTAAAATTAACGCCAGCATTTTGGAGACATGTCGTGTCGACCATAAAGATAATATTGATGCTAGGTAAGGAACTTTTTTATACAAGTTTCGTTGCTTTTTTTTGTATTTCGACTCGAAGTGATTCGAGAGGCGATATTGCTAAAATAACTACTTATTGCTTGATTAATAACTGTGTATGTCTACGGTGACATTAAAAATTTTGATACCTATTTCATAACATATTAAAATAATGAAATGTGCAAAAAAAGTTGTGTCTCAATGTATGATAGATCATCTGATTACAATATAACATGAAACTATATACAAATAAGTATGTATTTACAATTATATATGTAGATTATATCAGCTATCTGGCTTCCATGGTACAAGTAGTTAGGGGCTAAATGGTAGGTTAGGAGTTAGATGTGTAAGAAATGTCCACCAATATTTATTATTTATTTCATTATCATTCAAAATCCAAAATTTGTTGCTAAGGTTCTCAACTTGTCCATTAGTAGGTAAATGTGAGTAAACACATAAAATATATCAAACAATCAGTATAAAAGCAACGAAACACAAGCTAACACTCGCTTTGTTTGTGACATCAAATGGAATACATTAAAACAAGAAACTGATGCTTACAAAATGGTCTCAGTATAACGACTAGTAAAAAAAATATGTAATTTTTGTACAAAATTAAAAGTAAACATTGAAACAAATAAAATATTGAAATTATAATAAAATATAACAGCGTAGGTACTTTCAAAAAGGAGGATCTCGTATCCATCGCAATTTGGTTGTACTCGTATGTAATGTAATACCCCGTTTACATGATTCCAGTCCAGCGACCGAATCCATCGCTGGATTGCTTACTGGAATAATGGAAACCGGCACTGGAAAGTATCAATCCAGTGCCGGTTTCCATTATTCCAGTAAGCAATCCAGCGCTGGATTCTACCGCTGTACTGGAATAATGTAAACGGGGTATATAATACTCGATACGCGCGATAACTGATGGAGCGTGGACCGTACATCACCAAATAGTAAATTAATATTCAGGTATAAATCGATCTCTAAAACGTTGAAATAGCTTTCAATTTCAGACAACAGGTTCGGTTTTTTATAACTATGTATGATAGTTGCGTTTGACCGCCATAGTATCAATGTGGTAAAAAATAACATTTTAGTATTACCGAGGTCATGTAGTTCAATAGAAAATTCAAATACATTGTTACAAAAATAAATGAACAAAGGACCTTGAATTTTGATCGAAAAAAAAATTCATTACTCTTTCATTAGCCGTAAGCTCGTTTTTTACGGCGGAAAACCTAAACCGGCCAGTGAACGCACGAAAAAATAGTCCGAAAAAAATACGACTCGAAGGGAGGAATTGTGGGGAACAAAAGGCGAGTGGGACGCGTTTAATCCTGTCCGGCCGTCATTTCGACGGTTCGAGAGAGGGAAAATTGAATTTATTATCGTTTGTATTTGACTGACGTGTTATTTTCACGCGAGAAGCAAAGGAAAACGGTGGAGCGTCGGAATCCAATCAGTCGGCTCCGTGTACGATGCTGACGATAGTCCGTCGTTGTATGAACTGGGAAACTGAAAAAAGCCGTTTCACGTCCGAATTGGCGCACTAGCGTTCGGTGTAGATTTGTTGCACTGTTATGGGTTGAAATTGAAGTAGGTAACAGTATCAACTACTAACGTTTACTATCCAGAAAAATTGAAATATTGTAAATAATAAAATAAAATGTTAGAATATAAAATGTTACAATCTGAAAGTTATATAGATACAATCACGGAGAGTACGTACTGTTATTATTTATTATACTTAAAGTGCTTGTAAAATTGTGTCGATACCATGGGATATTTAATTTTATCCTGTTTTTGGTGCTTGTTTAATAATGTAGTAAAACGGATGAAACCAAAATTTATTTAATTTCATTTATTCGAATCATACATTCAGAAGACCACTTGGTAACGTCATTAAGAAAAAGGTGAAGTTATTTATTTGTGTACGTAATGAGAAAAAAAACAACAAACGATGTCAACTTTAGACAAAGCAGCTGTAAAGAAGCCTCGTCAATGAAATGCAACTATAAAAATACGTTTTCATAGTCAAAACAATAAATATTATAAATATATGCTTAAAACAATTGTATTAATATGAATTAAAAATTACTAATCAAATCGGTGACTACACTTGAAAAAATACAAAATAATAATAAAAAAACTAATCTCAGAATAACCCACCCCTAACTGTTCCCGGTGCAATAGTGTCCATGATGCTCGCCGCGTTCCCACGCTGAATGGCAATGGCCAACCTTTGCTCCAGGAACGCGCCGGAGCGGGAGTCACCCGTATTCTCCCTGAGCCTGCGCCCCAATGCTGACAATAAATTATGTTATATTTAAATGATATCTCCAAAAGAACTGTGAGCATTAGAAATCGTTTGTTTTAGGTAGAAATTGAACTTGAGGTCTACAGTACTTATTACGACATTACCCCGTTTCAAGATCAATCCCTGGAGTTTGATAGCACATTTCATAAAATAGGTACTATCTTAAAACAGCTATAGAGTCACCGGAGCGAGCTACTCTGTGACTGTTAGTTTATAATTGTATTATTACGATTACTTTCCTCTGTTCCAGGCTCTGTTCCGAGAAGCGATGTTCATGTCGCCCGCTTCGAAGGCAAGCCAATTAAATCGCTTTGCTCCCTTTTGCTCTTATTTTTGTTTGCACTTACCATTGCATTGAAAGTTATGTTACATGCTTACGCTGTTTTTAAAAGAACAAGAAGTTCATAGTTACCATCATCCATCAACTTAAATCTTCTGCTGGAACCTGAAAACCCGGGGTTTTCACATAACAAATTCTGTTTTACGATTTACGCAATTTTTATTATTATACTACCATCAACATCATCAACAGCCCACTAAACGTTCCCACTGCTGGGACTCGGGGCCTTCTCTCGCAAGGAGAGAGTTAAGGCCATAATCCACCACGCTGGCCCAGTGCGGGTTGGTGGATGACACATGACTTGGAAAGATTCTAGGTACATGTCGGTTTCCTCACGATGTTTTCCTTCACCGTTTTAAGTTAGCGGCATTACGCACATGACTTCGAAAATACAGTGGTGCGTGTGGGGTTAGAACCCGGGGTCTCCGGGTCGGCAGTCGCCGTTCTCCCGACTAGACCAGCCGTAACTTATACTAAAAACATGTATTATAATACTAAAAACACGTATTATTGTACTAAAAACACGTTATATATCGTTACACAATAATCGATATTATTATGAATCAAACACAATAAGATGTAGGTTTGTAGGTACACAAAATAAACATAATCACTGAATGCCAAATATTTACTCATGGCCTACATGAGCTAAAAATCTATAAAACTGTTGCGCAAAGTCAAAAGGGTACAAAAAAATTTGATATTTGTGACGTCAGACGTACTTGAAGAGACAAATTTTAGCTTAATACACATAATTACGCTAAAAGTAATTCTTAGTACTTCAAACACTTCTAAATAAAAAACAGGCATCCTTAGTTAGTATCTATGGCAGTTCTCTGCACTCCATAACAACGAAGAAAATGTTTTATTGGCACCGTCGCCTCTCCGGACCGCAATAAAGAGCGGTGAGATTATCGTCGGGTATAAACGCACCTTTATTATTTTCTTTGTTTCAAAATGGAAAAACAGTAAGGACAGCTAAGAATATTCACTCAATAAATATATATTTTTTTAAATGAAGATAAGAATTTAATCATTATTCTACACCAGCTTTTACCCGTGACTTCGTCCGCGCGAAATAAATATTAAGGTAACCGAGGCAGTATGTTTGCACCCATACAAATTTATGTTCACAAAAAAACAGATATCAAAACATTTGAATACAATTTCATCAAAATCGGTTAAGTGGTTTAGGCGTCAAAATGTAACAGATATAAATAGTTACTTTCATATTTATAATATAAGTATGGATATCAAGTGGTTATTTGCATAATTTCATGGTTTTATCTTCAACAATGACGAACTTTCATATAAACTTTCATTTCCAAATTTCATTCTAATCGGTTCTGTAGATTTCATGCTTATAACTTTGAAAATTACGGAATCTTCATACAACCGTCCATCCGTTGTTTTGAATTTCGCAAAACGCCGTCTTAGCAAGCGCCTACGTGCTAAAAGGCACCTCCATGTAAAATTTCAGACTCGTAGCATTTGTAGTTTCTGAGATTTCGTGATGAGCGACCTTTCGCTTTTATATATATAGATATAGATTACCGTATATTACTAGAAAAACTGGGAAACGTGCGATACTTCCCAGACTTACCACTAAAAAAATATATTTTAAATTGGGAACTGGATATCATTTTATTACTATTTTTGAAAATAATTTTCACGTTTCCCTAAACCAATGGTTGTCGCGCAAATCATTCCGGGTAAATATCGGTCCATCCCTTTCACGCAACTTAGTCGATAGACTAACGCGATAGCATTAAGTGTGAATTAAGTAGGTGTACTGTATTTTGTCGAATATTCTAATTTTATATAGAACACAAAAGTTAAAAGCTAAAAATGTAAAGAGGAGGAGACTTCCATCAGCTGACTATTATTTTTATCATTGTATAAATTCAGACCAATAGAAACTGTTTTGTCAGACATATTGCATGCCTCTCAAAGAGGTCAATTTGTATGGGTCAACTTTTAAAATTATATGTAATAAATATATCTTATCTTACCTGCAAACATCAATTGATATTTTTGTGTTTATTAACACAATTTATTTGTTTTCATTGTGTCAGGAATCGGATATTGGCTTAAGTCAAGTAACTTGAATTCAACTAAAGCAGGCTTCAGCGGACTACGAGTAGGTACTTATGTACTAACTAAAATATGTATTATGAATGTAGTAAATGAAAATACATGGAGATTGGCTATATCATTGTGATATACTATCAGAAACTGACTACTAATAAAGTAGGCTAAGAGTTATTGCAGACTTTACTCTATCTGTGTTCGAACTATGTGGTCGAACAACGGACACGCAAACATAGAAACATCAAAATTTTCGCATTTACAATGTTAAAACGATTTATTATTGTTTCATCAACATCAACATCCCATTAAATGTTCCCACTGCTGGGACTCGGGGCCTTCTCTCGGAAGGAGATAATTGAGGCCATAATCCACAACGATGGCCCAGTGCGGGTTGGTGGATGACACATGACTTCGAAAGATACTAGGTACATGTCGGTTTCCTCACGATGTTTTCCTTCACCGTTTTTAAGTTAGCGGCATTACGCACATGACTTCGAAAAGACAGTGGTACCTGTGGTGTTTGAACCCGGGGTCTCCGGATTGGCAGGCGCCGTTCTCCCGACTAGACCAGCCGTAACTTACACACTTCAATAAATGTGAATTGTCAAATGAGAAATTGTCCATACTGTTTGCTTTATTAGTGGATTTCGTTTGCGGCTACCTATCGGATTCAAAGCACGCAGCAACGCGAACGCAATGACTTCGTTTTATTTTCCGAACACTGTACAGGGCTCTTTAGCGTTTAGTTGGTTTATTTTCAAAATGTTTGTAGCTTTACCTGCATTGAGAGCTTGCGGGGTACGCAATACATTGTTTAAATGAATCAAGTAAAATATTAAAATATTTTTACTTCAAATCACGAGTGATGCCGCCTTTTTACCCGACTGCGCGACGCAAAGGAGTGGTAATGTGTTTAACAGTCTATGTATGTATGTATGTTTGTATGTTCCTTTGAGGCACTATACAGACCAAACGCCTGGGCCGATTTTTATGATTCACACGTCAATCGATTCCTCTTAATCTGGCGAGTGACACTAAAGACATGACATTAGTGTAAGTCCAATATGGCGGATTCAGGACGCCATATTGTCCAAATTAAAAAAATTAAAATCACCAAAATATGTCAAGAGGGTTATCGTTGAATAGGTTTTAAAAAATAATGTTTAGCTTTCTCTCAATGTTTTTCGATTTGACTGACCGTTTAGGATGTATATCGATTTAAAGTTGAGTAACAACCATTCTCACATTTATAGGTTTTTAGGTAGCAGAAAACTTTGTAAAACTAACTGTACGTGTGAATGTGGATGGATATTATAAAATATACTAATGTATCTAGTAGGCATCGATATAAATCAATAGATGTGCCCTGAGCACCTTGAAATTGGTAATAAACTGCGTCTCTGTATGTATCGTAAGTGGTTTACAAACAACCAATCTACTTGACCCCTATAATCGCTAGCAGCGAGATTTGCTGTGGTTCTACTTATTTTGGTTGTTGACACCGAATAATGATAGGAAAAACGTCCGGCGTCCACCGCGTCCTGCAACCGACTAGAACGGAAAGAGTGAGCTCACTCTTCCCAACGTTGACATGATTGCGTGCGCCGTGAAGTTTGGAATGGGGCCCATCTTGGGTTCTACGATCTATGCTAGTAGGTATATTGGACTACCTTTTTTTCGTACGTGCAGGAAATGTATTTACGCATACCCTACTGCCCCGCCCGGAAGACACAGCCAGGTTATGTTGCACTCTATATCATGTATGAATATGGTGCCCCTATCTACTAATAAACCTCCATGGGGTTTCAACTCTGCCGCTGATAGTGGAAACACGGAACTGCTCTCGGATTGCTCCGCCTCGGTCGCCCATCTCCAACTTCAAACGATTTAGTAGGTACTCAACGTCAATCGAAAACCTATACTAACACAAAACTATAAATATGAATTGAAAATCCTACATATTATATCAGTAGAAACGAAGACATTTGCTCAACAACCAAAAGATGCATATTATATTATGTTGAGCATATTAACATTCACAACATTGTTCATAACTAAAAAGTATAAAATAAAAAAATATAATTTAAAAACTCAAAAACCCGACTGCGTAAAAAGTGAACCAAACTACGTACTCGCATACTAAAAAAACTGAAAAGAATAAAACAAGCATTTAGATTTCTGGTGGTCTAGAATTTTATAATATGTTATTGTATTAATACTATTGAAACATATACAATATTTTCTAATAAAAGAACATTACAACTGAACAGTCGGGATCCATTATTATTCGACAAATGCCAGTAGATATTCATTGTGGAACATCTAGATACTAGCATCAGTCTATATTATAGTCTTCTTACTAAATTGTATGGGCAAATTCCATTAAAGTTTTTTTTACTGTCGAAAAGAAGAACATTTTCCTGGTAAAGAACACGCCTGCCTTATAACACCATAGTGTCACACTGCTATTAGAACATGAAGAGTTTAAATCATTACCTAGCCCTACACTGCGCTCGTCACCTAGAGATACAAGATGCTTTGTCTATATGACCTGTAATTTCCCTGGAAACATTGCTCTTCATACTGGAACACAATGATGTTTGCACATTACAGCTTGGCGGTAAAATAACTGGCAATTAATATGATATATTACGTAACACCACCACAGCTCTTTCTTTTATGGGACAGTCGCTTTCCAAACCGTCGCTTATAATGCTCTCGTCACATAAATAATAACCGTATATATTCCAAAAAAATCTTAGTATGTATGACCATGCGAGAAAATAAAAATGTTGTAAAGGGCTATAAGGACTAAGCAACAACCGTTTTTAACACATAATAAGCAAGAATTCTAAATGTTGTATTCCGTTTTATCTAAAACTAGCGGCCCGCTCCGGCTTCGCTCGAATAATAACCTAGATATCAACTGCAGCGCCATCTGCCGTAGCCTATGTTACTCGGGAATAATGTAGCTTTCCAAAGGTGAAAGAATTTTTGAAATCGGTCCAGTAGTTTCGGAGCCTATTCATTACAAACAAACAAACAAACAAACAAATCTTTCCTCTTTATAATATTAGTATAGATATAGATTAAAGTAGAGAAAAACTTTTAAATTATTAAATTGGATCTGACAACAAAGATAATCCAATTATCTTAAAAGCACTTAAAGTTCAGAGCAACAAGTCCACTATTTTAGTCTGCACAATTTTATTAACGTCAATTTAAATTTGCTAGTGTATATATAAATTCAATTTACTACTTAATCCAAGAACGAAATAAAATAAAATTACCAGTACAAAAACTGGCATAAAAAGCTGGTAGTTTTTAATGCTAATGATACAACTCATTGTGATACATAGGAAAAACTTTTCCTATTACAATCGAACTGAATCCATTTCATTGGGCCAAAGTGCTCTAAATTACACCACGCTTTGTCGCAACCGTTGAATGACTTGAATGAATTACATTACTGACCTAATGCTTTGATTGCATCACCATAAAATAAATTGAAAAGTTTTATACTTGCCTCGGAACGGTAAAAAGGCCAATAACCAAATTAAGGTTGAAAAAAGCGTGTTCCATTCTGCGAATCGTCAATTTGCATGCGTAACGTGATCCAGTAACTACCTCGATTCGGTCCGAATTATCCAGGATAAGGTGTTGTAAAAATTTTTATTTGCTTATTTAATGTACCGTCGCGAATTTACTAAAGAAATTCGGCAGGTATCCGTCTTAAGACTTGTTCTTACTTTATCGCAAAACGGCTTATGAGTTTGTTGGCGACAACTTTTATTCTTGAGGAGTTTATTGATTTTAATACAATCAAATTGATCTTTCGGTGTCGTTTTTGATACTTTGCGGAAATGTTAAAGTTGATAATGTTGAAATAGAAAGTGAATTTGTGTAAAAGGTTGTATAAAAAAATTGGCAGTCATAGGAACTGCCGATAGAAGTGAAAACTTGCTGTTGCCCTGGTACTGGTACCTAGGGGCAAACGCAACTCTTTTAAATTTCTGTTGTCCTGGTATCTGGAGATAAACGCTGGGCTGTTGGAGGTAGGTAATCGAAACTCTTTACTGTTTCTGTTGCCCTGGTACCTGCCTGGCCGTTTTTACCGAGTTTACCCGAAGATTTCATATCCGATCCGATCCATTATCATATCCAAGCGTGACGATTGATGAATCCATTTCACAGCCCACGAAAATTCTGTCTATAGCGCGCCTAAAGAAGTTTTCACTTCAAAAATGTTTGTAATGTATGAATTTACAAATGGATAACAGCTACTACAGCTACAACCACACTAGCTACTTTTAGCAGCGGCGACAGGCATCTAGACGCTGCGTCACCCTTAAAAAAGTAGCTGCGCTTGGCGTCTAGTCGCTGCATCTCGCTTCAAAAAGTAGCATGTGTGGTCAGGCCCTTATAAGACATGATTCTGATGCTTTTGTGCATTCAAACAAAACAAATTCTCCTTAGTCTTTAAAATTGATTAGTTAGTTAGGTAATCGTATTTTATTAGGTATCGTAGTATAGTTCTCATTGTATGTAGGTATATTAGTTTTGTTAATGAGGGCTCTGCCCGGTTAAAAATATAAAATAATAGTAAAATGGTTGTGAAATTTTTATCCCATTTGTACAAAAAATCAAGTAAAACAAACTGGCTTGCTTATTTTTCTTGCCACACATTAAAGCTAACGTATTCGCTAAATGTAACAGTTTGTTATTACATCGATGCAACAATCTAGACTTTCAAATATTTACATATTACAAAATATGTAGCGGACACTAAATGTTAATTACCTACAGATAAACATACCAGCTATATCTAAATGTTGGCGGTGTCTATTTGAAATCAAAGTCGGCTCCCGAGGGCTGATCTTGACGTTTCAATGCAGCGTTTAGATTAGATACTGAATAACTGAGTACTTATATACGTATACAGTGACATTTAAAGCCAAGTTTAAACACGGCAGTAATTATTAAGGCGTCCTATTTTATTTATCATCATTATCAACAGTCTTATGGCTCTACTTGAAAGTGGTAACCTTTACAGTACTGTTTTATCTGCATTATTTTGACAAAAACAAAATTGGCAGTCAGAGGAACTGCCGATAGAAGTGAAAACTTGTAACTTTGAATTTTATAGCTTACCTTGGAAACTACACGGGTGTAACCGGAGGGCGTGGCCTAGCCATCATGGCATGGCCATCTAGAAATGCGTCAGCGTTTCCCATTGGCTGACGCATTTCAAGATGGCCAATGGGCATGGTCCTGAGTTTACCCGAAGACTTCTTATCATACCCGAGCGTGATGGTAGAATTCAATTCACAGCCCACAAAAATCTGTCTAGGCGCGCCTAAAGAAGTTTTCACTTATTCTAAAACTAAACTAATTCTTGTAACACAATTTCCGAGACCACCTGGAAACTATTTCCTTTCAAATAAAAGAGACGTGAAGGTTTCGACGTATATGAAAATGTATGTGTATGTATGTTATGAACAAATAAACGTTTTTATTATTATTATTATGTACAAGACTAGCAAGATTCCACGGTTTTACCCACTTAGTTCCCGTCCCTGTTTTCCCGGGTTAAAATGGAAAATAGTCTATGTGTTATTCCAGGCTATATTTTGTGTTATAAATTTTAACCAGATTCGTTCAACCGGTCCGACGTGATTGAGCAACAAACATATTATTTACAAATTTCGCATTTACTTATAACATTATCGAACTTTACAATTTCGTGGTAAAATGTATGTTAATTTTACAAAAACAGTTCGATAGATTTCAATAAAACTCAAACAGGATCCGTTTCATAGACCCGTATAGAAATTAACCATTGATTTACAATAAATACCACGTATTTCAAGTCGTGCGTCGAGCTAGTTAGCTGTAAAACCCACGCACTGGCACACAAACACAAATGGCTACTTGATATTCTTACATACCTACTTGCTATATTTATTAGGAAGTCTTCGGATTCCGGACTGGCTTCCCACAACGATTTTTATGACCATTGTTATCTAAGGGCAAACGTATACAGTAACAAAAGCGGGAACATGCTACCGGCAGCAAACATCATAAAAAGTCTTCCACGAAGGGATGTGGATTGTGAGTAACTATAGTAAACTATACTACGTCAGCCTATCTACGCTACGAGTATGTACGCTACGTTTTGGTCACCACCAACGATCTCAATACAAAGATGTGCCCTCCCAAACTTCAGGGTGCACGGAATGTTATCGTTGGGAAGAGTGAGCTCACTCTTTACTCTTTCCGTTATAGTCGGTTGCAGGAAGCGGTGGACGCCGGACGTTTTTACTTATCACTATTCGTTGTCAATAACCAATATAAGTAGAACCACAGGATATCTCGCCGCTAGCGATTCTAGGGTTCAAGTAGATTGGTTCTTTGTAAACTATTTACGATACACACAGAAACTCAGTTTATTACCAATTTCTAGGTGCTTAGCTGCTTAGGGCACATCCATTGCTTTACATTTGAGTTTATCATCACCACTGCCTTTAACGGTAAAGGATAATATAGTGAAGAAACCTGTGTGTTCTAGGAAAGACATCTTTCGAAGACACGTGGTATCCGTCAACCCGCACTTAGCCAGAACGGTGAATTATGGCTTTGAGTCTGTCGTTGTGAGAGAAGGCTCTGATTCCCAACAGTGGGAACAGCTTAATATAGCTTGGTGGACGCGACGCGTCGCGTGACCAAATGCTTATTTGGCCCTACGCATAAGCATTGCCATTCAGCGTGGTAATACCATCAGCATGCTTGGCACGCTTCCGACTGGTAGTGGGCGTGAACATCTTAATTAGCTGTAGACATTCATTGGTCTATGGATAATTCGGATGTGCTTAGTGTAAATAGTTAGGTATGTAACGTAGTGTAGTTCTCAGTTCTTCAGTTCTTCAGTTCTAGTTGTATTTTAGTTTTGTGAATAAAGGCTCTGCTCTTAAAATAAAAAACATAACACAGATGACATTCTGTGTGATTTCGGTGATGGTTCAATATCCATTTAGTTGATAAAGCGTTTCTGTAATCCTTAACAAATTGTGTTTTTAATCGAATCCAATTCGGTGGAATCTTTTTAACAGATTGCTTGATCACTTGAACAAATTTCGAAATAATCTATTTTTGTTTCAAATAGTAGTGGTCTCATATAAGTAGGAGTATATAAATTTAACTAGTAGAACCCCAAGGTTTTACCCACGTAGTTCCCGTTCCCGGTTTTTTTCTTCGAGATAAAAAGCATCCTTTGATTCTTTCAGACTTATATAATCTGGAAAAATCATATCTGTGTCATTATCTGTGTTCCAAAGGACAATGCCCACATCCCATACATTGCAAAACCTGTCAAACTTTTTTTGATACAGAAAGTGCGTAGAGATTAATAGTGTCTAATTAGGATTGTTCATGCTTCTAAAAACGTCTGCTGTTGGTGTTTTTCATTTCCCAAATACCAAAAATGAGTTACAGTTAAACCAAAAGTAAGGTTATGTTTACTGTCAAAATACATTAGAATAATTATGTTTTCTTTCGGATTTGAACAGAAAAGAAAGAACTATGGTATTATTTTCAAAACAAATTTCTAATCAGAATAAATAGGAATAATAGTACTTCTCACTACCAACTGATTACCCACCCACCATACGTATGAACACTTAATTTGCATAGAAATATTGTCACAGAAGGGAATATCTTAATTGTGATATAAATATCTCATTATTTTGATATTCGAGACAGTGGTCTTAACAGGTCTAGAACAATCGAGGGTTTCCATCAGACAACACAAGCATATATGGTTTTTTGTAATTATTAGCACAATTATGTACCTAAGAAATAAGGAGCACTGAATCACATAATTCCCAGTTTTGTTAAAACCAATATAAATTCCGTCACAAAAACTTGATGAGTTGTCGTTGATGTCCGATTAGGATTTAATAATATTCTCCTTATTCCTAATATTTCTCTACGCACTGCAAAGAAGCTCAAAAAATGTTATTTTCCTGGAGCAATCTCTTTTGAACTATCTGAATAATTTTACTGTGTTGAACTGAAATCCGACATTGAAACATTTGAACTGGTAATCGGAGTTTGTTGTGGTAAATAATGCATAAATATTACACCGCTTAGAAAACAAGAAGAAAACTAAATATAGGAAGAAAACAATTCATTTTGCTCGTTTACTTTTTTTTTGATTTGACTATTTGTCAAGTTGACATTAATCTTTGACTAATTTGGATTTGGTGAAAACGTTTCTTTTCACAATTGCGTGCCAACTTCTTTCTCGTTTACATTGCTATAAAAAGCAATGATAGTTTCTTTGTCGCCGTAATTTCATATATCGTTATTTAAATATGTAAAAGTAGTAAATAAACGACATTGTGAAAGAAATTGACATACATAACATCCATATTCAATCTCAATCTAACCTGGATCAGTAAAACGAAACGCAAGTACCGTTTCGTTATTGCAATATTTTCCAAGTCAGCTTTGCTGGTAAATGGTAGGCTTAATTTAAACAAATTCAAATTATTTTATTTTGCAATGTTAGAAAGTTATATAACTTCGCACACGAGTACAACAAAAAATCACCGATTTTTTAATATATACGAGTAACTCATATGTCTACACGCATATGTCTACACGATAAATATTTTGGCGGGTCAAAAATGGACATTGTCCTTTCAACCCGATCCTATTTTCCTGATTACGACGAGATTGAGCAACAAACATCAAAACATTGATATTTATAATGTTGTATTATATCATAGAATTTTCATTTTTACGTTATGGCTTCATCCAAAAAAAGGTGAATTCTCAATTTAACCGTATTTTTCTATTTTAAGTGTTTTCGTGGATTTTTTATTGTTATTGTTTTATTATCTTCAATTTTTTTCTTCTTTTATATTAACATATTAGTCGATATAAAGTAGTGATAAATTAATAAGTAAGCAATAAAGCATAATAATAACTTTCTAATAACATTTTTACTGTTTCAGGTAAGTGATTTAGTGACGTTGTGATGACTTCACCGCTGTAAGTATGTAGAAAACTATTTGAGAATTACAACTTAAAAAAAATATGTATAAACGGCGAATTAATCCAGAACTGACTCAAAAACAACAATAGGTATGGTTATTTTTGGGTTACGAGTATTACTGGATTCAAATCATACATTAAAATATACAAAAATAATACTAGCAATGTTTAGATCCTGTTACTGAATACTTAGTGGTAGAAAAATGAATTCTCGTCAGAAACATTGGTGAAACAAAATAGTATCTAGTCTTCAATTTTCAACCCATGTATAGGTATAGATACAGTTTGAAATACTAATAAGCTTTTCACGATGTTTGCCAGGATAACTTCATCCCAAGTATTGATGCAGCTCACAGAGCTACATTCGTATTTCAAGTTATACTCGTGGGTGTTATTATTTCGTTTTTTGACGTGACAACGTCTTATAATTCGATGAAGCTGGCTGCACGCCCGCAAAACATGACGTCATGTGCCGTTAACGCCGTTACCTCGCCGCCGGCGTTACCTCGCTCTAAGGCGTAGTTGAAGTTGTCACGTTCAACTAACGTCAGTAACCCGACTTTACAGACAACCATTTTTTGATCGTAAATACGGCGTCTAAGCTACGGCTAGTCTAGTAATTTACGACTGGTCTAGTCGGGAAATGGCAACTTCGGAGAGTGTGCAACTGATCTACCTATATGATCTAATACTACCTTGCCCTTTCTTCTATCGGAATTATCGTATCTAAAAAGCGACATCGTTTCATGGTTGTTGTTCCAAACACACGAACGAAGAGATTTGACTCCACGTTTGTGATAAGAACGTCTAGGTTGTGGAATGCGTTGCCTGAGTGGGTTTTCCCGATAGTTACAATCTTGGTGTCTTCAAATCGAGAGTGAATAGGTATCTTCTAGGTAAGCACGTTCCATCGTAGATCGCATCGTCGCTTAATACCCAGTTTACATTATTCCAGTCCAGCTACCGAATCCAGCGCCGGATTGCTTACTTGAATAATTGAAACCGGCACTGGAAAGCATTGGCACTGGATTGATGGTTTCCAGTGGCGGTTTCCATTTTTCCAGTAAGCAATCCAGCGCTGGATTCGATCGCTGGACTGGAATAATGTGAACCGGGTATTACATCAGGCGAGATGGCGGTCAAGTGCGAAACTATTATAGTTTAAAAAAAAACTTCCGATCCGCAGCCCATGGTTTGATTCTCACGTTATCTTTTCGAAGTAATGTAGTTAACTTAAAAACGGTGAAGAAAAAAATTGTGAGTGAATCTTTCGAGCTCATGCGTCACCTAACAATCCACATTAGGCCAGCGTGATGGATTTTGGCCTTGACTCTCTCCTTGCGAGAGAAAGCGGCGAATCCCAGCAGTGAGAACATTTAGTGTACTGCGTGTGCTAATACGGTGTCTGAAATTAAAATATGTGTTTACTATTTTTTATCTATAAGCGTATAAACCCAAAAAAAGTCACACAAATCAACAATATTATGAAATTACGTATAGTACAGTCATTTGGTCGAAAAAATAGAGGTTACCTGGAAAGTTTTCCGGGAGTTTTGAAATTTGGCAATTTTATAGATTTTGGTATGCTCTTGCCAAATTTCAACTTTGCCACCTCGTATGGCTGCCGCTCGCGCCGTCATATTGAAAAAATGGCGCCCAAAATCAGTGTTTAGATAATAACTCCTTTCTGACGCATTTTACAGGAAAAACATATTTAATTAAAATAAAAGTAGAGAAAATTTCCTACAATTTATGTCTTAACCTTTTCTTTCCTAAAATCAATAGTTTCGGCGTACGAGCACCGTAAACCACGATACATCCGCACCAACGTGTAATATTTACTTTAAACTGCTCAATGCTCATATTGTGATTTGTAAATTATAAAAATTATACGAAGGTTAAATATTGTTCCATAGAATGAAAACCTAGCTAACTACTAGTCTGCCATGTCTAGCTAGTCTGTAACGAAGTGTAAGTTACGGCTGGTCTAGTCGGGAGAACGGCGACTGCCGGTCCGGAAACTCCGGGTTCAAACCCCACACGCACCACTGTCTTTTCGAAGTCATGTGCGTAATGCCGCTAACTTAAAACGGTGAAGGAAAACATCGTGAGGAAACCGACATGTACCTAGAATCTTTCGAAGTCATGTGTCATCCACCAACCCGCACTGGGCCAGCGTGGTGGATTATGGCCTTAACTCTCTCCTTGCGAGAGAAGGCCCCGAGTCCCAGCAGTGGGAACGTTTAGTGGGCTGTTGATGATGATGATGATGGAAACGAAAAAAAAATGCAGAACAATGGGGATGGAAAAAAGACAAGAACGGGCTCATTCCTGTTACTACATTCGATCCCCCTGCTCCGGAAAGCTTACTGAAGCTTATTTCTTGCAAATGCAAGAAAGGTTGTCAAAAAGCTTGCGGATGCAGAAAAGCAGGACTAAAGTGCTCCGTTGTGTGTACGAACTGTGGTGGTTCATGCGATAATTCGCCATTTCCGTCACAAGACGACATTGAAGAAGAAGAAACGGACACTATTCTCGAGCAAATAAACGATGACATCGAGAAGGAAGATGAAACCACGATGAAACTGATGATCCCATCGTCGATGATGCCGAAGAAACTTCCGTCTTCGATATTTCAATCGGTATTGAAGACGATGAAGACCCAACACCTGGTCCGTCAAGAAGAATGAAGCGACGGAAATTGACCTAAATACTTAAATAGTGAGTCAGATGTGGATTTATTAGACCTACTGGGAATAGATACCACGATAAAAAAAATGCGCCGATTTCTCTACCTCATGGTGGTGTGGAAACGAGTATTTCTGCCGAAACGTGTATTGAATTACACTTTACGGCACTCCTACGCCGAAACTATTGATTTTAGGAAAGAAAAGGTTAAGACATAAATTGTAGGAAATTTTCTCTACTTTTATTTTGAATAAATATGTTTTTCCTGTAAAATGCTCCAGAAAGGAGTTATTATCTAAACACTGATGTTGGGCGCCATTTTTTCAATATGGCGGCGCGAGCGGCAGCCATACGAGGTGGCAAAGTTGAAATTTGGCAAGAGCATACCAAAATCTATAAAATTGCCAAATTTCAAAACTCCCGGAAAACTTTCCAGGTAAAAATACTAAATGATTGTACTAGTATTAAGATTAGTAATAAAAAAACTAAATATTTTACTAGAATATTTTGCTTATACTCGTTAAATTATTATTGAGTAACTAGCTGACCCCGCAAACGTTGTTTTGCCATTTAACCTTTAGCTGCCGACCTGGTCTAAACGTAGCACTTACGCCGACGTGACGACTGAGAGACGTCAAAATTTAAGTAATGAAATAAAAAGTGTAATTGCGTGCTACATTTTTCTATTTTGTACATTTAAAAGATTGTTGTTTGAGGTAAATAAACTACAGGATTTCAAAAAAATACACATAATTTTTTCAGGTAAAATTAACATTTATTCAAAAGATCACAATTATTTGGTACTAAATTTTAAGGATTTAGTTCAGTGTCCTTTTTCTCTAAAATTAAGTAATAAACAACAAATGAACTTAAAATATGTTATCTTCTATAACCAATTATCAAAATAAAACATAAGTCTTACTTGTTAGTTAATAAATAAAAAAAATGACAGCACTTGAATATTTGGTACATTAACTACGTACGTTTGCAGTCATTGCATATTTGTATGCAGCATGTAAGACACTTTCAGCAGCAAAAGTACTTCGTTTGTCTTTTCAAACCACTGGGACAGATTGCACATCTCTTTCTAACACCTGGATCTGGATTCGGATAAACTTTTGGTGGTGAAGGCTCTGGCATATTGGTGGGTCCAATAACTTGCTCGATACTTAGCCGCAATTTTTCTCCGTTTCAGTTTTAATATCTTCACTACCACTTCGCCACACTGGCCATTTCGCTGTACTGTTCCTCTCCGATCTCTCCAATTTTAGTCTCTGCTGCGCCAGACAATGGTCAGAGAAGAACAGCAGTTCCTCTCTGACCATTGCTCTTCTTCGCTCTGTTCGTACTTCTCTTTTGTGTTCGTCATCTTCGTGATTAAGGTTGATTTCTCCATCGTAAACATAGTCAACATGGGCATACACGACCTCAACATCATTTTCATCGGATTGTTCGTTGTATTCGGATTCCGTTTTGTGATCGCTCTGTAAAATAACATCAGGATCGCCTACATCATCATCAACATTACTACAGTTGTCGTCACTCTCGTTCATGATTTTACATAATATCTCTTTATCATCTAAACAGCTATTCTGTTTCGCACTTTCGGAGGCTTCTCGGGAACTGAATCGTTATCATTTGCAGGGTTTTCCCACTCACTGAACGTGATGTTTCTTATTTTAGGCATTCTGCAATTATGAGAATAACTTCAGAGCCGATGTGACGTCAATCAGACACTATAAGCTAAGACACATGAACACCGAGGTGACGATCAAGAGACGTACGAAATTTTGTACATAAACACCGTACTTACGTCTGTGAGACGTCGATCGCTTCGATACGGAGACGTGTGCACTTGCCGCGGGCGCGGTGGCGGCTGATGGCTTGCGACGCGGATGGAGGAAGGTAGCGGGAGGGGCGACGCCGAAGGTGGCGCAATTTTAGAAATATTTCAAAATTAAAAGTTGTTACGTCTGTGAGACGTATAGGTCGGTAGTTAAAGGTTAAATAAAGGTATGAAAAATAGCTAGTAGCCGATTCTCAGACCTACTGAATATGCATATAAATTTTGGTTAAAATCAGTAAAGCCGTTTCGGAGGAGTAAGGAAACAAACACTGTGACACGAGAATTTTATATATAAGATTTATTAAACGAATACACTGCTTGTCGTTAATTAAAAATCTAGTGCCATTTAGTAATAAAACCGTCAATGTACCTGGAAACAACTGGTGAAGGTTGACATTAGTTGGCTGAATAATTGTGGTTTCGTTCTACGGAACGTTAAAACTTAACCCGCTAAAAGCTGTAAAGAGCAAGTTGCGGCTATAAAAGTCACTAGATCTGCCACTCTGCAGCTTGGAATATAAACTTTATGGCCTACGGTTTAGAGTTCCTATTTCATGCTGGCTTACGGGCTACTGAATTTATACCTGTCAATGTAGGTTTAAATTTTATTAGAATAGAACTCATTACTGAGCAAATAATTTTTATGAGATTTCTAGTTTATAGTTTTATTGATAAATGGTTTTTGTTTTCCGCTAAATCAAATTTAAGTTGTATTTCACCGTTAAAAATTAAATTAACTTTCGAAAGATGCCTCTTTTGTAGAACACCACAAATACTAAGACTTTAACATCTGAACGTAAAAAGTGTTATGCGGAAAATCTGTACTAAGCAAAATAGATTGCGATCTAATGAATATGAAAAACCTTTATTAATTAAGTCTACGCTGAAATAACAAAACATAAACAATTATATTTTTTCCGAAAAAACAAAAACCGACTTAAATTTAAAATTAAATTCAGACACTTGACTAAATCCTACTAATATTATAAATGTCAATGTATGGATGTTTGGATGTATGTTGCTCAATCACGTCCTAACGTATGAACGGATCGGGCTGAAATTTGGAACACATATAGATTATAGTCTACAAGAACACATAGGCTTTTTATCCCGGAAAATAACGGGAACAACGGAAACGGGAACTACGCGGGTAACACCGCGGGGCGCTGCTAGTTTCATATATTTTGTGAAATTAAAGTCCAGATAAAAAAAAGCAAATTTTAGTTTTTTTGTTGATATTTTACAAAGCGCCACACTGATTTCGATAATTATACATTTCGATTAATTTATATGGGATCATTCGGAAAGCATTCCCATCAGATTACAAAAATAAATTTTGAAATCGGTTCCGGCCTTCTCGATAAATCAGGTAACATACATAAAAAAACATGGTGCTCGAATTGATAACCTCCTCCTTTTTGGAAGTCGGTTAAAAAAGCTATCGCATAACATATGTAAATATAAGAAAATACACAGTAGTGTCACTTAAAGGCATAGTTATAAACCTACTCTAGGACTCCGCCAATTTTAAAGAATATAAAATCCGGCTTCAAGATTGTTAATAATATTTTACAACCAATCTTTCTCACTTCCATCATCTGGGTGACCGCATTCTACAGTTTATGTAAACTTGATTCGTTTCTATTTTAGTTTTCCGATACTTTCTGTATGGATTATGCAACTGAAATGTTACAAAATAGAACAAACATCTTAAATAGGCCAATATTTTAACGGTCGTAAATACCTATTATATGTACCTATCTAATAATAATTTACAATCAATAATCCTCACATGATGATCGCTTCTTTCAGTATACACTTATCTTTTAGTTTATACAACATTCGATAATTATTCTACACTAGCAGGACCCCCACAGTTTTACCAGCACGGTTCCCGTTTTCGTAATTTTCGAAAATTAGCCTATGTGCTATTCTGGACTATAAATAATCTGTGTTCAAATACCTTATTCATTCTGCCGTTACGACGTGATTGAGCAATAATCATTCAAACTTTCGGGTTTGAATTACTAAAATTATAAACGTTCAAAGCGTTTTAAAATTGTTAATTTTATTTGGGTGCGTTTAGACTAAAGTACATACGAGTGTATGTCATCCCCATCATAACCTAACAACAAATACAATGGAACAAGTAATTGTACCAACTATAAACCAAATGCATGAATTAATAGTAAACCAAGAATGATTTCGATCCCAGAGGAATCAATAAAAAGCTATCCACTGGCAAAGAATTTAAAATTAGAATTTATGTTGTAAATTTAGTATCTTACTAATATTTTCATATCCAGTCCTCATACGTGCAGGTTTGTCACGATGATTATACTCCCTTTGATGTCTCGGCCGGTGGTCCAGTCGCCTTTTATTCGGTCGACGTCTCGCATATGGTTTCCTATGCCCATTACGCACATACAGGATTACACAGATAGACTGCCATCTGTTCAGGTGTCTTTGACTTGACTCTCCTTTGGTCGACGGGGTTGTCATGGCTTACTGTAGTTTTTATTGAATAGTTATTTTTTTCGGATGCATTTTGGAGAGCGTGAAACTGATCTGCATGATCTAATAATTCTAATACGTTTCTTTTTTAGACCTGACTGCTTGTTGTTCGGTAAAATAGACATAGTTTCCTGTTTGTTTTTCCATTGGTAGATAACCTCGAAACCTAAATAAGACCTCGAAAGATTCTCGAAACATGCGAGTTTGCTTCACTCCACGATGTTTTGAAAGCCACTGGCGATGGATAACTTGGAAATCTGCATTTAAAAAACACTCAAAGGCAAGGTTTGAAACTACGACCCTTACGATTCATGCTCTACTAGGCAACTACTAGACCACTACGGTTTTTTGGTTCCAACATTTGACACGGTATCTTTTTCAGTATAGTTTACCCTCTCTGTGTACTCCGGCATATCCATTAAGGGATCATAGCATGGCCATTATGGTAAACGATTCTTGAACATTTTACAGCTTTATTCACGGATTTGATTTCACGAGTTCTATTTGTAGGACATTGCTTAAAAGGATGAGAAAGATAATAATACTGTAAATTATTGTCTTATGACTAAATAAAACTACATGATATGTCAGTTTTAAAGTTCACCCCCGTGAACTTTAAATAAAGTGGCCAAGTGCGAGTTGGACTCGCCCATGAAGGGTTCCGTTGCAGCAAGTAACATAATATACATAGTACACATAGTTCTTGTAGTTCGTTGTAACTTTGATCGAAGTTTCAATAATAGTGTATTTATAACGTACTAAAAAAACTATTCATCAGATCGAGTTCAAACTAATTTTCGTTGGTAGTTTACATGGTAATGTACATCATATATTTTTTTTAGATTTTTCATTCTCTTACTTTAGAAGTTAGAGGGGGGGGGGGGGCACACATTTTACCACTTTGGAAGTGTCTCTCGCACAAATTATTCAGTGTAGACGAAAATGATTTTAGAAACGTCAACATCATTTTTGAAGACCTACCGATAGGCACCCCACACGTGTAGGTTTGATGAAAATTTTTTTTTTGAGTTTTAGTCCTCAGTATGTGGGGCAACCCTAATTTATCTTTTTTTTTTAAATTTTTTTGTTTAAATCTTAATGCGGTTCACATAATAGGTACATCTACTTACCAAGTTTCAACAGTGTAGTTCTCATAGTTTCGGCAAAAAGTGGCTGTGACATACGGACGGACAGACAGACAGACAAGACGAATCTATAAGGGTTCCGTTTTTACGTTTTACGGAACCCTAAAAAACATCTTATTTGTAGGAGATATACGTTATTTTGCTTTAAGTCTATACTTTGAAATACGTTGCCTGAGTGGATATTTTCTCATCGATATAATCTGAGTGATTTAAAATCTAGAGTTAATTGATTTCTTCTTGGTAAGCGCACGCCATAGTGGACCGCATCGTCGCTTAACATCAACATTAAGGGCGTAGCCCGAGCAAATGACCTTGAGTATTTCTTACCTTATCGCACACCGCAAGAAAAATCAAGAGAGAAACAGTGGGATTTGTCGTTTTTTTACGCTCAAATTTTAGAATAAACTCTTTATAAAATCAGATTTTGGTCTTTTGAAAAAAATAAAACTACCAAAATGTTTGTTATGAAATTGTCTATCCGTTGGTGTAAGTACAAAATCAAAATAATGGACGATTTTCGAGGAGATGCATGATAACTACAATTATTTAATTTTTTCATGGTTTCGTTGTGAGGCGATTGTTTAAACAATAAGTTCATTATCAAAAAAATAAAACTACCATTTTGAAGTCAAGAAGTTGTAGAAATTTTATGTATTTTTTACCAGTTGATATTTGTTTTGGCTAATGAGTAGATAGCTCTTAAAACTGGACAAAAAACTCGTTTTGCTGGGGGACGCACCTTAACGATGCAGTCAAACAAAATGACAGAGTCAACATGACAAATATGACATGAATGTTACTAAATTTAACAGATTCTGTATCTCAAGCAAATTTTAAGTTCTAATTTCGAAAAGTTAATTCAAAACGTGATACAAATTTCAATATTGTTACGAAAAGTAAAATGTTGAAAGCAAGCTCTCTTTTATCCAACTTATCGCTCTCATCCAATCTCGGAAAGCTTTTTGCATGTAACTCGTATAAAACGCCTACAACTTATTACCATTGCTAATCCAATACACATTTCAAACAAAAATGCAAAATACGTTATGGCAAAATATCTTAGTGAATATAAAACAGTTTGGTGTCCATTAATTTTAATCTTTTATGTCATTCGTCCATACTTGTTATATAGGTAATAGGTATAGCATTTGGTGTAGATCGTTGACAATTTATTGTGATAACAGTTTGTGGTTGTGACCAATCGGAAACCTAGCAAACACGAACTTCTACTCGGAATTTTATTGTAACCAGACACTGAGCCCCTAAGCCTATACGGAAAATAGACACAATTTTAACGTTTTACGTCGTACTTCATTTGGTGCGCTTGGAAAAATTGATGAGAGCTAACTTTTAACGATGCGTATCGACACCGACACCCAAATTAGACGCACTGAAGTTAAATGTGTGTGTTTTTTAAAGGAACAGAAATATGGCACTTTGCTTCAAGTGTCATCTTTGATTATTTATCAAAGAGTGACATCTACTGCTTAGGCAATTTTGGGCTGGCGCAGAAAGAGCATTAGTTACAGTAGTTTTTAAGATGTAAATAAGTTAACTTCTTGCGAGCGTATACACATACAAACATGTTTTTTTAATTAGGTATTATATTAACTAGTGCCTGTGACCACTTACGGTATATATATATGTATATACAATACAATACATACGTATTTATCGTGATTAAAAGTTTGTAGTTTTGATGGTTACGTGGTAGTTTCATGCACCATGTTCCCGGGTAAACTACTCGGTGACACGCTTCGCAATATCATCAGCTATCACTTACCCTTATCCCACTTTAAATGGGCTCGGTACAACATGTACGTTTCCTTCAATCGTCAAATCTAAGCTAACTCTTTTCCTATTTATGTTATTTTTTACAAAATATATTCATACTTTTTTTGGTTGCCCCTCTACCACAGCAATACAGCATTCATCTACATTCGTAATAATATGTGAAATTATTATGTACTAGCTGTGCCCCGCGGTTTCACCCGCGTCTATTTGAGGAAAATCCATACTAAAATATCCATTGCTGGCCACTTTATTACGTTTTACGGAACCCTAAAAATACGTAAATAAGCAACAATGCATTGTTGTAGAACAAATTTGATTACTTCAAATGACACAAACTTCAAATGTAGACACCCGCCGTCACAGACTTCAACGACCAAAGAGAATTTAAATTCACGGAACTAAAGCTCTCGAAGAGAAATATTTTTCCCCGTTTTCTTTACATTCTTCACTCATACTCCGTACCTATTGATAGTAGCGTAATGTTATATACCCTATAGCCTTCCTCGATAAATGGAGTATCCAACAAAAAAAGAATCGTTCCTATCGGTCCAGTAGTTTCCGAGATCCTAGCGTTCAAACAAACATACAAACAAACAAACAAACTCTTCAGCTTTATAATATTAGTATAGATATGCTCCGCCAAGTAATCATGATAAAGATTCAGTAATTAACAAAACTAGTGTAGTGAACAACCGTGATAGCTTAAAATAACGTGAAAAATTACTCTTAGTGATAAATTTTCGTCGTTTATGACATTATAAAAATTTTAGCTTTAAGTCAACCTTTGTAACTACGAAGAATAAAATAATGTATTAAGTTTTTAGACAGATCATTTGAGTCTGTATCTCCTCATAAGTAGGTGCTAAGTATTACTACAGCGCTTTTGAAATTATGACATACAGTGAAACTAGTTCCCGCTATTGATTTCGATAGAATTTAATGCACCGTATTCAGGGATTTATTCCTGTAATTAATGATACAAGTTAAGTGATAAGTGTAATTTTGGTATCTCATTTTCGAATTTCAATTGTGTGTTTAATTTGTCTTACATAGGTAAAATGGACTTTGTAGACTCGACTATTTTTATTTTTGTATTGAGAAAACAGTTATTTAAAAATGTAGGCGTGCTTTATACGTAATATTTTCCTAGTTCCGCTTCTAGGCGAGGCTATAATAAGATTTTGCAGCGAGACGCTTACAAGAGGCCTAACAATGTTATTCTTCGTCTTGACATGCTCGCTCGGGACGCAGGGTGATCAATCATCGCAAGTGATGTACCTTTCTTGTTTATTATCAACAACATTATCGATACTATCACATTCCCAGTTATCGATTACTTACGCTGCACAGGCAACCATAAATTGCTTCCTTATTGCTTTTGTAATGAATATTTTATGACATTCGATACTTTAACAGCTACAGAATTTTTAAGCTGTATGTTTTTGAAATTCATGTGATAATTTTTAAACTGGCATGTATTAGTCGTTAAAGTAACATAATCATTTAAACGCAAATGTGAACAACACTATTTAGTTCTAGTATTAAAAGATTCTGTTATTTCCGTTGAATCGTTTTCTCATCTATATCGAACTCTTATCGATATGACAAAGGATCAGATATCGTCGATAGCGAACACATAAAGACATCACTATTTAAGCCCTCTTTCCGAGGGGATTTAATCGGGATAATACATGTGTCGCATCTTATTACCAATCTCAGATTGAGGCGAGAGCAAACATGCTGTAGTCCCTCCTACATTCGAGTCAACATGATATCACTTACGAGACCTTTCTTATGAAAGTGTATTTGTATTGACGAAATTCTTTTTCATCCTTTAGTGTATCCACTTACACAAAGGGTGGATTGTGTGTACTTGTGACTGTATCAATGATTTTGTTTTTATCGTTGTTTTCATAGGCACGTCACTATTTGTAAACAAAGACTGGTATGTTTATTGCATAACTTTTCTGACTAGTTATGCATGAGTTCATATAGTGGCGTTGACAAGAAGACATACTTTAAAATGATTATATACGACATTGTATGTAAATTAATCAAGTGATCCCGTCTTATAATAATTAACACCTCTAACCGCACCACTAATAAACCTATTTTAGTGCAACGAAACTTTCCCAGCAGAGGAATATTAATAAGATGATACTTTTACAGCTTACTTAAAATAAAGTGTTTATGATTCTCGATTGGATATCTAATAAATAATCTTCAAAGCAGTCGTAAACATATACAATTCCGATCGTCGTGACATAAAATAAGACATGTTTGACTTTATTGCCATCTCTGTAGGAGTGACAAACGCAATAAATACTGTAGAGGAAAACGTAAAAAGTCTATCTTATACACTTGTCGGTGACACGCCGACTTAATGTGACACCGAATTAGACTTTCTTAATGTTATGCTAAACTTAATTTTATGTAACGATGACGTTAATATTTGGTAATGAACATAACTAATTAAATTATTTTAACCGTTATTTTGAAACTAATTCCAAACAACCAGTTTCAGATTTTGTTATTTTCCTAAATAACTATGAATGTTTTACTCTGTTAATATTATAAGATGAAATTTACACAATTTTTAATTATCTTCCTCTCTCTACCTACATATTGCATGTTGGCGAATGGACGTTGCGAAGTAGCAAGTTTATGAGGTTTTATTAGATGAATTTCGGAGAGTTTGCAGTTGATCTGACTAATATTATAAATGTCAATGTATGGATGTTTGGATATTTGTTGCTCAATAATCACGTCGTAACGTATTGAACGGATCGGGCTGAAATTTGGAACATAGTTAGATTTTATTCTGGAAGAACACATATACTACTTTTTATCCCGGGGGAATTACGGGAACGGGAACTACGGGGTGCTGCTAGTCTATTATAAATCTTGCCCGTCTGTATCTCGGACTGCTCTTGGCTCCAAAAAGCAACATTATTCCATGGTTGATCCAAAGACTCGAAGGAAGAAGCCAGACTCTACTTTCATAGTAAGTAGGTACATCTTAACAATTGATGCCTCAGGGAATATTATCTGAAAAGTTTAAAGTGTTGAATACTGACTTGAGGACACCTATCTTTAAATCGATAGTGAATCAGACTCATCTAGGTAAGTGAGATTTAATCGTCACTTAACATTAGGCGAGATGACGGTCAAACGCATACCTATTATCAAACATATAAATAAAAGTCGTCGAAATCCACTAAAAAAAAGAAATTGACAAAGTACAATCAAAGTTTATTAATCATTACATCTTAAACATCTAAAGAAATGTAAGGTACTATAATACCTACGGTTTGTGAATCCAAAATGAAGTAAGATGAAACTGATTGACAGTGAATTCGCAAAGACAACCTCGATTGTCCTAATTAATTGGTTTATCATATTACACAGTATACTTGTACTAATATTTATTCTGTGACAGTAGCTTCAACGTTATTTATGGCCCTTATTTATTTATATTAATTACTATCGTCTTTAGCAAATGGATCGTATGATGAGGCACCATGGGCAAATTGGTGTAATAAAGAAATACGATATTAATGGTATTGCTAGTTAATGAAAAAATATTTACAGACAATAAATGAGAAGATATCGCCAGTAGAAAATACGCAAATACTCATTCGTACGATGTACTAATTGTAACGCTTTACGAGTCTCTGATTGTCTACTTAGTAAGTGGTTAGTATTCTGATGCAATAATTTAGATAGTTTATTAGAATAGTGATGTTTAAACCAGACTAACAAACAGCGCTCTGCGATTATTCCTGCGCAGTACTTGCTTCTGTAATTTTGCCGCGATAAAAAACAAAACGCGATAAAAATAGCTCATATGCTATTCCAGACTATGGTCTAGTTGGATTCTTTTATTCCAGTTCCAAATTTCAACCCAATCCATTCAGGTGGTCCGACTTAGAACAAATAATCAAACAACCGAACTTACACATTTATTATTTAAAAAACCATAATTAGATTCGGATTAATTTACACTAAACAAAAAATCACTCAATATGACAAATTTTAATGTTTTATACTAAACTAGCTGAACGCGCGCGCGTTTCTAAGCCATCTATCGAAAATTGGTCGTACCAATTCAAATTTTGAACAAATTCGGTTACTTTAGGTTCTAATGACGCAACCTTTAAAATATGACATATGCTGTCACGCAACGAAAGCTCTCAAAAAGCAATATTTTTTCCCGTTTTGGTTACATTTTTCATTCCTGCTCGGCTCCTGTTGATAGTAGCGTAATGTTAAATAGCCTATAGCCTTCCTCGATAAATGGACCATCCTACAAAGAAAGAATCGTTCAATTCGGACAAGTAGTTCCAGAGATCCTTGCGTTCAAACAAACAAACAAACATACAAACAAACTCTTCAGCTTTATAATATTAGTATAGATCATTTACTTGTTATCAACAATACGAACGTCGTTATCCATTCTGGTGCTGAAGCTTAAGATTTTTGCTGCTTTCAGATACAATTATAATAGTGAGATGACTAAGACTTAACACGTAAACCCTTTTAAAATAATCAAGCAAGCAAATAAATATATCTTAAGCATACAAGTTTACTCAAAACCCTAATTATATAACTAATTACCATAAAGAAAGCCACTATTAAGTAGTAACCTTTTTAGCGTCGACGACTCTCTTCCCAGATCATAAAACAATCATAATAATGGCCCCATTTTAGTGTTTTGTCCGCTCAAGTAATCGCAGGGGACATAAAATATTTTGACACAACGATAACACCAAAAGAGCCGAAGTGGATTTATCTTATCATAGACCGTGAGCTTATAATGAGCTGCCCAGTCCTACCGCTCGTTAGAGTGCTGATGTCTTCATTAAACAGAATTAAGGAGAAATTCGGAGGTCAGAAAATGTTTCACCGATCCCTTATTCTGGCCAGTAAATGTTGCTATTTTGCGATACAAAACTACATACATGTTTGTAAATTTTTTCATTGATCGGTCAATAATTATTATTATTGTTTACTTCAGAAGTAGTCAGAGGGTTTTGCTATTTATGTCAGTACCAAGTACCAACCAATTTTTAAGGGACGTCGAAAAATTAACGTCTTCTTGATCTTGATCTGGTTGCTATTTATACATGTTTTTACATGTACCTCGGGATATACGAATACAGATTACATTGAAGAGCTATGAGTATTAATGTGATATGTTACTTAGGATTGATTATTCATTTAGTCCAGAGTAGCCGAATGAAATAACTAATTTATGCAGCAATAGGTGCACTTTCCCGTGATCGAATGCCTAGCAGCTTCCTTGGAAGCTTCCTTTTGATTTTGTAACTTTTTTTCTTTTTAGTATTTAACTACACAATTTACTTACCTGTGTAACTAAATTTTCACAATTTAAACTTTTTACCTCAAACGTATTTGCTATAGAAATATTTTGCATAATTACTAAATCTGTTTGCGATTCGCCATAACTACTGTATTATATTTTTTATCCTTATTCGTGTACGAAATTAATCATACCACCGGGAGACGTAAGATAATCTACAACAGACGATATTTTTCCGGGGATCTCGTGCAGCGTACGTAAGTCGGTCCTCTGACGTGTGATTTATTCCTTTTATCTTTGAGAAGTCGGCTTTTCATCTGGAATAAGACCTTACCTACGTAAATCAAATCTTGGTGATTGTACGAGCGATGAAATTGTAATGCAGCTCTGCGCTTCTTGGGGTTTCCGGCGCCTAATCTCATTGGTGCTTTGTAAGACCTTTTCTAGTCTGATCTCGTGAATGCATTTTGTGGATTTCAAATTGCGACTATGATTTTTGATAAAACGGTGGTTGGTGATTTTACTGCATTTTGTATCATAAATGTTATGACATAAAACATAATCAACCCATATCTTCCTATTCCTGAATCTCGGTTCACTAATGTTTCACAAACATTTTTTGACAAAACATCACTTTAAAACCAACGAATCGCATAATATTCATTGCAAAAACTTTACAACACAAAAATGTTTCATTTTACAAACAACATTTCGCATGATATTTATTTCAAAAATACCTTACATCAACAAATGTTTTATTTTACAAACCATCATTTTATAACCAATTGCATGGCAAACGTTTCACTTAAACAATGTATCGACTGACATTTTGTTTTTTGTTCATTTTTCATTTCATAAATTATTATTTTTACAAATGTATCATTTACCAAAATATAATTTATAACAAATATTTCAAAAGTAACCGAATCAATTCTGATTTGGTTCTGTCATTTACTTTAGACTACCGCACCGATTAGGGTCTATCACTGAGATTTAACTCCGGGTGGGCTCCCGCCAGAAGCTCTGCGGTCAGCCCTGAGTGTCGCTTCTCCATACTCGGCCTGCGCCCCACTACGGAAGTCGCCGGCTCGCTTCGCTCGCCACCTCCCCCCTTCGCTGCGCTTGGCCTCGCATGGCTCGCTCCACTCAGGACCTCCCTTAAGCTTCTGGCTCCCGCATTTTTATATACACTCTAGGGGTAGTAGCGACAAGACTAGGTGGAGTCGGGGTGCTCCGAGTTGGATTTGAGTCCTAAGTAACCTAATCGTACCGGTGTACTTAGATATTAAAAAATTACAATATAGTTTTTATGCAATTTAATAAATGTTTGTTTTATAAATTGAAATGTTTCCCAAACAACACATTATAAAATGAAAATTTGTTAAACGTTGGTTTTGTTTTTAAGCATTTGGTAGTTCACAAAAATATTAAAAGAATCATTTGTCAAATAATACGTTATGGAATGAATATTTGTCAAATAATTAGTTTGAGATATAACCAATTTGTTAAATATTTTTTTATACAATGATCATTTCACTACCCGTGAGTTTGTCTAACGTTGGTTATCACATGTCGGTTTGTGAAAAAAAGTTTTTCAAAAGAACGGATACCCTGAATCTCTCATGACGAGAAAGTATAAGCCATGATCCACCACGCTGGGCAGGTGTGGGTTGACACATATTTTCCATAGATGTCTTCTTGGAGCAATCCGTTGTTCTCACGATGTTTTCCTTCACTGTTAAATACAGTGGAGACAATCTTCGACATCCGTACTTCAAAAATTACTAAGAAGTGGAAGCGAGATTTCAACCTACCACCTCACACTTGTAAAATCAGACGTTATTTTATTGTTTTGTAAAATAAACGTATCACTACTAAGTTGGCGCGGCTTCTATAAATATTATGAACCATACAAAAATGTAGTCTGCAGTGCAAAACTTGACTTCAATTTTGTCTTTGTTAATTCGTTTGTCTTCACGCTGCCCAAAAACGTTTATACCAATTTGACTGTATTGAACATTTTACAAGCTTTCGGCTCGTCTAGATCTTGAGTAAATATTTCAAATATATCCGTATGTGTCTGGTAAAACACGAACTGTTTGGGAAAATAAAATTGAAAATATCTACACTTATAATTTTTCACTTGTTTCTGAGGTCCACATGGTAATATTCATAATATAATTACTTAGCTGATCTAAATTGCGCTATGCGGTGCCGATGTAGGCTGGAATTACTTGTCCGTAAATTACTCACACACATTTCAAACAATATCTTTTGAGACAAAGTTACTTCGATAATGCGCATTAAATACGGGATATTTATGGAGCAACTCCCTCGATATATCAATTAAGTTTCATGCATCTTGTTAACTGTGTATTAAGCAACCGTGTAAAATAAAGTTAAAACAAAAGAAACTATTGTTAAATCTTAAAATTCCAACGACAGTCTAGCCAAACCTATAGATATAAATATACTTCAGATACAAATCCGTCGCTTCGTCTATTCCGATGATAGTTATTATTCGTGTGAAGAATTCCCTAATTGATACAATAAATAACACTCCTAAGACTTTCGGCGTCTCTGATAAGCTTCGAATCCGGAGATTTATTCGAAACTAAACGTTGTCTAATTGGTATTTTATGGTTTCCGTGTCAAGAGATGGATGTTTCACCATTGTTTGTATTTAGATACAGTTGTTAATTTTTTGTGGTACACATGTTACTATTATTATCCCGTTTCAAGATTTTTTCACGTATTTTTTAGTGTTTTGGAATGACTCAACGATTGACTACAACTCACTCGAAAGAAAGCGATGACGTGGTCTAAAAACATTTTAGTTTTTACTGCAAACATTGCCTACATTACATGTATGTCCTACTCAGCGGGTAGCTGGTAGAAAATGCGCCCTAGCATTAAGCTTTCCGTTTGTACATTAGTTTTA
This sequence comes from Ectropis crepuscularia, assembly GCA_963693475.1. Taxonomy (NCBI): domain Eukaryota; kingdom Metazoa; phylum Arthropoda; class Insecta; order Lepidoptera; family Geometridae; genus Ectropis; species Ectropis crepuscularia. Next base: position 14,341,356 of record OY856346.1, read on the forward strand.
TTATTGTGCAATAAATATTAAATAAATAAATAAATAAAATAGAGCATAGGTTCCTCATGGACAAATATCCATGGGGAACCTATTCACTCTAGTCTTGAATATTTATTATATTATATTTATCTTTAAACACCCAGACCACGAAAGCATTCCTCTCCTTTATGATACGCACTAAAAAAATTGTGAAAACCTTTAATGCGGTTTTACTAAAGTTGACAACTTGCCTGATAAAATGCCTAGCTCGAATTTCTGTGACAAAAGTTAGAGGTCAGGATCTGATCTAGCACCGTACGTGTACATACTTCAACATGAAAGCGGTAAAATATATACACACACAAACACACATACATAAACATGAATACATTAGCAAATGCGCACTGTATTTATACTGTTATTTTTTTTTAACTTACTCATTAAATGCTTTTTTCACCAATATTTTGGTAAACACAAACATAATTTACTCATAATATCACAGCTTCAGCTAAGCTTACAAAAACCTCTTCAAGTATTACATTGGTATTCGAAGGTAAACTATAACTGGTTCTACGCTATACGTACTTATCTTCAAGTGTACATATAAAAGTGCTCCTCGACAACCGGAAGACTAAAGGTTCCCATGGGATTTTGCTGTGTATCAATCGATATCCAATGCAGGTACTAAAGCCAATCTATCGATGGGTATTATACTGAAAATTGAAAAGTGAAGTAGTCGTTGTATTATTGCAGAATATCTTGTATTACTTTGCCTTGTGTTATTCTATTGCGCTTTGTTTAACATCTCTATTAAAAACTTTTCTTTAGTTTCATTCGGTTCTTTGCAATACAATATTTTTGGTTACACGTACGCTCTGGTTATTTGAGTATGTCATTTTTTAAATATTGAAGTTTGTTTTGGGGTCAGTGTTTGAGTGACATAGTTTAGCGGGGCCTTTTCCGCACCTAGCCTTTTTATTGGACCATTGTGCATTAAAACTACATACATCAATCAATCGACATATTAATATTCGTAAGATAATCATTAATTGTTCAGTGTCGTTGAAGACAGAATACATCTGATGCATTGTAAGTACCTTTGTATATTTATTTAGAGTAAATAAATAATCTTAGACTAAGAGACCGGTACCTGTGGGAACGTGCCCAAAATGCCGTCCCCATTAGCAGGTGGAATGGCAATGCTAATGCGCTCAGAAAAAAAGAAGCCTACAATTTGATCACCAGTTGCATCATGTTTACACAAATCACTAAAACTTTTTTTTAAAGGACGATTCTTCTTTGTTCACAACATTAGTTAAATTATTGTGGTATCTATATTGGAAACAAAATAAGTTGAATTACTTACGTTTTAGTAAAACAAGAGCGGAAGCGCGTCTATTAGAACGTATCTACGCTTTGAAAAACCGATAGTTGTATAACTTTTGGAAACCTGAGACTTGTACAACATTCGTTTGATATTATCTTCCCGTTAAAAAGTACTTAATGACCTTTTTGTGAGTGGAGGGTGACAGCTGCCATTGTTCTTTTCAGAATTCACCCAAATTGGGGCAATTTTATACTATCACGTAATGAGATTTTAATTCCTCGGACACCTTTTGAAATGATGACAGTGAGCTTTTTAGGTGCCCATTGCTTTGTTGTTTTGAATTGTTCTTTTTTTTTCGTATTTAGTCTCTCAAGATGACTTGGTTACGTGTTCTCTCGTAATTAACACTTGTTTCCTGTTTTTTTAAACATTAACAAGAATATAGGTACTATTCCAACTACTATTCATACTAAAGGCAACTTTGTTTTCAGAATGGAATAAGGATTACTTATTTTAGGTGGAGTAATAAACCAAAGTTTATTACAATAGAACATTTTATCTGAAACTTACACTCGTGTAGCAAGTTGCATGGAAACTTCATACAAACGTTATGAACGCCATAAAAGCAAGCAAACTGCCGTATTGTAAACCCTGATGTAAACTCAATTCTTCTTTTGGATTGTTTGACAAATTCACTATACCAATTTGATTTTATGAAAATTGGGCAATGTTTTACTTGTTAATCTTGAGTAACCGTTGAAATACGGTGGTTATACAATTTAATAGTCTCCTAAAATGTATTCTTATATAGGTATATTAATGCACCAAAAAATGGTCCTGTGTATGTTTTAAAACATACTTTAGAATAATAATTCATTTAGGTAATGATTTTGTCTCTTCATAGTCCATTGCGTGTCACTGTGCTGTTATGTGGCAGGCATGTTGCTTACCATCTGGCACATGATATGACGTCTCGTCACTCTACACTATAAAAAAAAGATATTTTTTTTCTCAGTTTCCTTTCAAGTAACATACTAGGTCTCTCTCAAACGCATATAATTATGTTAAAACCGGTCTTTTATTTATTGGAGATTATAAATAATACAACACTGAACTCTAAACATATTCGAAAATAATTCACAATTTGTCAGTGCAATAGTAGGTAAATAAAACGGAAGAAGAAGTACTGTCATTTAACCGTTTCGTTGAAACTATACCAATCCGACAAAATTCATGATGCACGTAACTCTCATCGACTTAGTTTTATTGACGCCTTTATCATTATCATTAGAATCCATTGATATAACTAATTAAGAGTTCAATGTTAGAATCCCGTTTATTTGAGAGCCATTTCATCTGCCTTACACTAAAGGTTTAGCGGAGATATTATTGAAAGAAACATCGTCATCATTGGCAGCTTTCTTGATCCTATTGCTATACAGACCGGCATATCTCATACTTTGCCATCTGTCTCGGTTATGTTCTATTAGAATTTTGTAAACATAGGTTTTAATTTGAACGCCATCTCGCCTAATATTAGGCGACAATGCGGTGCCAAATGCGGCTACGATAGAGCGTGCTTACCTAGAAGAAACTGATTTACTCTGGTACTTGAAGACACCAAAATTGTATCAGTCAGGGAAAACAGATTTAGGCAACGCATTCAATATTAATTACACAAATAATGTAATGTATAATAAGTATTTATTTAAAACTATATAAGTATAATATCAGCTATCTGGCCGCCATCATACAAGCATTGCTTAGTTTGGGGTCAGATGGTGTTGGGTGTGAATTGTCCACCAATATTAATTTTATTTTATTTTATTTAAATAGCAAATTTGCTAAATCACAAAAAAAAATAGTTTTGAAAGAAAACGTATTACTACGTGGATCGTAAATTTCCCCGGATTACTTAAGTTTAATATTGCTAAACAACAAGCAAATAACGTTCAAACGAATACTTATCTTACAAAAAAAACGCCTAGTTTATGTCTCAAGTTATAACCTAGTACTACTCGTAATTGTACAATTCACAAAACATAATACAAATTATTTTGTGTTTTAACTTTTTCTCAAATTTTCAGTGTCATTTAAAAAAGTGCCTTACATGTGATCTAGTATAATTCCTAATAAATATAAGGCCCCTTTTAAAACAATAAAATAATAATTAATTTAGTAAAGTATTTTTTAAAACCTTTTTATTTCGTGTCAATCTTTATATCAGATATATTGCGAGTTTAATTTGTCAAAAGGGGTTTTAATTTTTCAAAGACTATTATTATTGAAGCACTGCCTTTCTCACTAAAACTTATTCGTATTGGCTGAGCTTACAGACTCATGAATACGGTCCTGTATCAATATTGGCAAAATTAACATGAACATCGAAACGTACTCGCGTCGTGAAGTAACAGCGATACGCAATTTAACGTCGGATGTTACGCGTAATCGCGTACTTAGAAGTACGTGTTGTATCGAACACACTGGGAACGGTTAGTACTGGAACCATTTGTACACACCCCGGTAGCTTGCATTCATGGAGCTAATGGTGAAATTTATGGTGATACTGGTTGTATATCTTTGATCTATATACATCCATGTGATCAGAGAACTTTGGTTTGTTTGGTTTCGTTTATATATTGCACGTAAAGTATGAAGATCGCTATACGTTTTTAAAAAGAAAATAACAAAAGGACTTCTGTTTTTTTTACCCCTCATTTAAAAAAAGCTTTAAATTTACATGTCTCAATTTTGTATTTTTTATTTAGTCATGATATTGTAGATCCTAAATGCATTACGTTTTTGTTGTAATCTTTTACACTTTCATCACTAGTGTGTCACAAACTTGTATGTATGTTTTTTTCACTGTATTATCTATTCTATGCTTGTGGGTAGAGACCACACTCTACTTAGTCTGTGGTAGAGACCTTGGTAGAGACACTGATTGGATAACAAAACAAAAACTCTTTACGTCAATTACATTTGCGCTGCGGAACATCGTCACATCACCTGAAAGCAGGTCGTAGTCGCCGAAGCCCAAATCTGCCAAAAAGTCTATATTTTATATAATTTATTTATGATATTTCAGAACGAAATTCGTGCATTCGAATAGTCGGAACAACATAAGTTCCGAAACAACCAACCCATAATCTCCTGCACAGCACAGATTTGCTCGAAACCCGACGTGATCCCAATGGCCCATTTGCAATATTCGCACTCGACCGTACAAATAAAACGCCTTAAGTTATAACTTGCACCGTTCCCCGTACGTGACTACATCGAGATCAATACGGCACCAGAGCAAATGACAATGAATGACCAGGAGAAGCACGCTCGGAGTGTTTCAGGTGGTACTGAGCGTAATGAGCCATTGCGATGAAATTGTAGCAAAGTAAATAATCCGTGGTCATTACAAACAAACGGCATTGTTTAATTTGTTTGTGTAATTGTTTTGCGTAATTTGGGTAATGTGATTTTAATTTTGATTGTGACTTGTCTATACTAATATTATAAAGAGGAAAGATTTGTTTGTTTGTTTGTTTGTAATGAATATGCTCCGAAACTACTGGACCGATTTCAAAAATTCTTTCACCTTTGGAAAGCTACATTATTCCCGAGTAACATAGGCTACGGCAGATGGCGCTGCAGTTGATATCTAGGTTATTATTCGAGCGAAGTCGGAGCGGGCCGCTAGTTTTTCATAAAGAGGGATCGTAGAACGTCCAGATGACGTGTTTTTTTTTCATAACTTTAAGAGACTTGGAAGCATGGAAGCATTTGTTGGTCTAGCGGCGAGAACGTCAAACTCATAATCGTATGGTATTAGGTTCAAATCCTGATTGAACAATAATTTTCCAAGTTTAGACACATGATACTGTTATCATCGCTGGTTTTTAGACACTGGCAGGTTCCAAGAATCTTTCGAGGTTATGTTCCATTTCCCAAACCGCAGTTGTCCAGCGTTGTGACTTATGGTCTTGATTCTTTTAATACAACACAACTTATGAAATATAATATAAAAGAGTTTAAGTCGTTAAAATAATAAAAAAAGTATCACAGACAATCCATACGAGTATATCAGCCTCGGCCATTCCAACTCGACTAAGAAGAAAGGCAACATAGGTACATTAACATGTCAGTGGCGCAAACTTATAATACTCGTATTATCCCCCACAAAAAATTGCTCAACCCGGCTTGACAAGTTTTCATTTCAATATATTTGCGAAAAAGTTCCAGATTAAAAAAAAAAAGTAAGTCCGTCTCCCAATAGTAACGAAAACCATCTTGTACCTACTTAGCTGACCTATCCCAAAGATGCGGCCAATACCTCAATATCAGAATAAAACAAATCCTGACTCACAAGTCATCTTATGTAAGAAATATATTTCTAGGAATTATTGCCCAGCTGGTTTCTCGATTTATTACCCCAGTTAGATTATTACTCATTATTTTGTTTTTGTATTAGAGGGATATCAAACATATTCGATAAGGAGAAGATCACAAGACAAAAATATCATTATGTATGTCACTGTATACATATATATATATCACCAAAAATTGCAAATACCGTCAGTTTGTATTCTAACGACGTTAGATCACAAACTAACCTTTCGGAGGTATATCATCTCAAGCGTTTTGTAGTAAATTAACGGTATTTGGAATTAACCGGTGACATATCCAATATTGTAGGTACTCATTTTGGCAACGATGATAAAAAACAGGTTCTCGATAGTAAGTGAAACGTATTTCTGAGATATTGTTTTAATATAAATTGACTGGAAGAGCAGCACATGCGCCTGATCTTAAGCGACACGTCTGTCCATAACAGTACGGTGCCGCGCAGCTATTTGAAAATTAAATCCGAATCACTTGATGGCTGGTAAAATAACTGGCAAAGGTGTGGTACTTCCCTGACGGACTCTGTAAAGAGGTAAATGAGTAAAAAACAGCTAGGTATTCTTTTGTCATTTCAAATGAAATTCCGAGTTATGCGCTAGTGATTGCGTAACGATGATGAAGATCCAACTTGAAATGGGTAATTTCAAAACTGAATTCAGAATTTATTTATTTGGGAATGGCAACAGGGGCAGAGCTACATCCATAAACCTAATGTAGTATATGCCCAATTACAGCCATACTCCACTTATATAATTATGTACCTAAGTTGAACATTAAGTCAACTGTGATGTATGTGATATTATGAACAATGTGATTTTTTTATTAAATACTTAGTCAACATTTATTTGAAGTAGTTTATGACATCCGATTTGAAACTTCTAACACTGTTGGCAAACAGTACTATTGATACAGAGCGGACGTGTTTGCCAACAGTGTGAGAAGTTTCAAATTGGATGTCATCAATTGGTTGTAAGGGGGTGTAAGGGGGAAGCGCTTAACATCTAGTTTCCCCAAATGTCAACCTCTCCTGCGCGCGGTACACCCTGCTGCCGACTAACGAGGCTCTGACGACCGAACCAATGGCGGTATATCCATTTAAAAGCCAGTCCTAAATTGACCTGGCCGGTGACGGGCAGCGGCGTCATCGGTGCAAAGGACTGGCTCCGCGGTCACCAACCCGCCTGCCAAGCGTGGTGACTATGGTAAACACCCCCCCATATGATGGTCACAACAAAGAAACGGCCCCTAGTCCCCGGCGGCTCCGTTATTCCAGGCGCTGGTGGCAGCCTTGGTTCCGGCAGAGCATGGGGTGCTAAGAATCCCCGGCAGACGCCCCGCCACCAAACCCAACGACTCGACCTGGCAACGTACAACGCACGGACGCTGAGGGCTGACGAAAAGATTGTGGAGCTGGAAGAAGAAGTGAACAAGTTGCGCTGGGATATCATAGGGTTATCCGAAGTCCGTAGACAGGGCGAGGACAGAATAACCCTCGAATCCGGCAACTTGTTCTACTACCGGGAGGGAGATCAACAATCCCAAGGGGGTGTCGGGTTTATCATCCGCAAGTCTCTCGTCAACAACGTGTTAATGATCGAGAGTGTGTCGAGCAGGGTTGTATACCTTGTACTTAAAATAACTGACCGGTATTCATTGAAGGTCATACAGGTATACGCACCGACCTCGACACATCCCGACGAAGAGGTTGAGACCATGTATGAGGACATCTCCAAAGCCATACATGTCTCGCCAACACATTTCACAGTTGTGATGGGAGACTTCAACGCGAAACTAGGCAAACGTAGCGGTGATGAGTTGAGAGTGGGACAATTCGGATATGGGCAGCGGAACCCAAGAGGGCAACGTCTAGCTGATTTCTTGGAAAGGGAGAGCCTCTTTATGATGAACTCCTTTTTCAAGAAACAGGCACAACGAAAATGGACCTGGATTAGCCCAGATGGTTCCACAAAAAATGAGATCAACTTCATTATGACGACTAAACGGCAAATATTCAGCGATGTCTCTGTGATCAGTAGGGTTAAAACCGGCAGCGATCACCGTATTGTAAGAGGCACGCTGAATCTAAACATTAAGTTCGAAAGATCACGTCTAATGAAGTCCACGCTCCGACCAAATTATGCTCAAATCGAAGATCCCGACAACTTTCAACTCGAACTTCAAAATCGCTTCGAAGCCTTAGATGAATGCGTAACGGCGGATGAAATAAACGACAGGCTGGTGGAAACTGTTCAAGCAGTTGGCAGGGAATTTTATAAGAGCCGACGCCAGAATAGAACCCAAAAGCTCTCCGATCATACTCTGAATCTCATGGCGGTTAGGCGAGATATGCGATTGCAGTCTTCGGTCGACATGACGGTATACAGACGGCTCAATAGACAGATTTCTACTTGTGTGCGACGCGACATACGCTGCTTCAATACTTCGTGTATTGAAGAAGCGATCAAGCGGAATAAAGGCTCGAAAGTGTTCGCAAGAAATCTGTCTCTTGGGCAAAGTCAATTGACCAAATTGAAGACCGACAATGGTAACGTCGTCTCGTCGAGGGCCGAGATTTTGGAGGAGATTGAGAGGTTCTATGAACAGTTATACACCTCTACGCAAACACGACCTGTCGTTAGCATGGCAAAAGACCCAAGAGCCAAGCTGACCCGACACTTTACCGAAGACATCCCGGAAGTCAGCCTGTATGAGATTAGGATGGCCCTCAAACAACTTAAGAACAACAAGGCACCTGGCGACGACGGAATTACGACTGAGCTTCTGAGAGCGGGTGGAAAACCGGTACTTAAAGTCCTCCAGAAGCTGTTCGACTCCGTCATACTTGACGGTAATACGCCAGAAGCGTGGAGCAGAAGTGTGGTGGTGCTCTTCTTCAAAAAAGGTGACAACACCTTGTTGAAGAACTACAGACCCATCTCACTTCTGAGCCACGTTTATAAGTTGTTTTCGAGGGTAATCACGAATCGTCTCGCACGCAGGTTTGACGACTTCCAGCCACCCGAACAAGCCGGTTTCCGAAAAGGCTATAGTACCGTAGACCACATACATACGCTTCGGCAGATTATACAGAAAACCGAGGAGTATAATCGGCCACTATGTATAGCGTATGTGGACTATGAGAAAGCCTTCGATTCCATCGAGACCTGGGCAGTGCTTCAGTCTCTCCAGCGATGCCGCATGGACTATCGCTATATCGAAGTGTTGAGGTGCATTTACAGCAAAGCCACAATGTCTGTCCGATTACAGGACCAGTGCACAAAACATATCCGGCTACAGAAAGGCGTGAGACAGGGAGATGTCATATCTCCGAAACTGTTCACTGCCGCGCTGGAAGATGTTTTCAAGCTACTGGACTGGAACGGACATGGCATCAATATCAACGGCGAATGCATCACGCACCTTCGGTTTGCCGACGATATAGTCATTGTGGCGGAGTCGATGGAGGACCTCGGTGCTATGCTCAGGGACCTCAGTAGAGTATCCCAACAGGTAGGTTTGAGGATGAATATGGACAAGACGAAGGTCATGTCAAATGTTCATGTCTCACCTGTACCGGTTATTGTTGGGAATACCACACTCGAAGTTGTTGACGAATACGTCTACCTGGGTCAAAAGATCCGATTGGGTAGATCCAACTTCGACAAAGAGGTCCAGCGAAGGATCCAACTCGGATGGGCAGCGTTCGGGAAACTACGGCACATCTTGGAGTCCAAAATACCCCAATGCTTGAAGACGAAAGTCTTCAATCAGTGCGTGTTGCCAGTGATGACTTATGGAACTGAGACGTGGTCCTTAACTGTGGGCCTCATAACAAAGCTCAAAGTCACACAGCGAGCTATGGAGCGAGCTATGCTCGGAGTCTCTTTGCGCGACAGAATCCGTAATGAGGATATTCGCAAAAGAACTAAAGTAGCCGACGTAGCTCGAAGAGTAGCTAAGCTGAAGTGGCAATGGGCAGGCCACATCGCTCGCAGAACTGACAACCGATGGGGAAGAAAGGTTCTCGAGTGGCGACCACGAACCGGAAGACGCAGTGTTGGACGGCCTCCCACTAGATGGACAGATGACCTCACGAAGGTCGCTGGAAACCGCTGGTTGCAGGTTGCGCAGGACCGTTCGTTGTGGAAATCTAGGGGGGAGGCCTATGTCCAGCAGTGGACGTCTTACGGCTGATGATGATGATGATGATGATGAATTGGTTCAGCCAGATTATCATAGGTGCAGCACATTCTATGTGAAGGGCTATTCCACGATTCATTGTTTTGGGTTAGTGTCGAGCCCACGTCGAGCCAAATAGCTGAACCTTACGAACATATCGTGTAGGTACTTTAAAGTCAATGTTTTGTGGAATGCAACTAAGAAAACTAGGAATGCATGCTCATAATCCAAAACTTGTAAGAAAGTTTCTGCGTATTATATTAACATCTACCCATAACAATCATGGGCCCCCTCGGAGACGTCAATCCAACTCTCGTTAGTGTCACGACACATCCTGCGTCTTTGTGCAGAGCTATCGTATCCAGTCTGATAATTAGTTCGTCTTTGTTCGCAGCGATACAATAGACATGTTTATTAGTTATTTTCTTAGAGAACTTACGGAGGGGTGAACTACAGAAATGGTTTTCACAACAATATTTATCAACATCTTTTGCAATGGGGAACTCTATATGAAATTCAAATAGCTTATAAATTGCTGTGAAGAAAATGTTGGCATACTTAATATTTATTTACATTTTTTTAATAAAACTAGATTTATCCTAAATTGTACGAAGACGGCAATCCAGTATGGATCAAAGAAGATAAAACTAGGAATAAATTTGTGTAACCATAGGACAACAATCAAAGTAAGACAAAATGATACACTCCGAAACGATAAATAACAAAATTAAGTAAATTGTCCCTAAAGTAAAGTGTTACAGTCCGCGAGGTATAAGCTGAGCTTTGCATTAGTGTGAGTGATCACATGCATACGCATCTATTACCAACAGTACAGTCAGACAACAAACTCTTAAACAACAAGCTGACATTAACTATCCAGGATCAATATGGTCATTGCGAAAAGAAGTATCTCTTTTAGGATTCAAATGGTCAAGGACAGAGAATAACAGAAATTTTTTAATGGAAAAGCATGAGATCCGTCACCTACGTATAACTTATTTACTTAAAATTTCCGAATACCGTATTCAGGGCAGGCCTATCGTTTATACCGATGAAACATACATTGACACCACTCACACTTCATCAAAATCATATTCAGATGGCAGCACTTCTGGTTTGAAGAAACACCTTATTAAGAGAACATGGTCACAGCGTCCTGCGTCTGACTGTACTTTTGGTGATCACTCACACTAATGCAAAGCTCAGCTTATACCTCGCGAACTGTATCAGGGGCCCATCGACTTTCGCAATGTTGCAGATCTAAGTACGTGACAAATCGTCACTTACTTCCCTGAATTATCAGCATTAATGTCTACTACCCTTAAAGATACGTACTCCTTGTTACATAATTTATGTATCCCAAAAACCATACACATATTAAAAATTTGTTTTAGCACCTTGGGGATATGTGCCTCATTAATCTTCTGTTAGTCTCGATTTTTGTGTATTTTTTTTTTTGTTTTGTCTGTTTCTGACACATAATTATTGTTCTTGAACAAATAATAATCAGGATTTTAGGTTTTCTCTGCTAGCTACGATTAGTCACAACTGTTACATAAATAAACATAAAAACTCAAACTGAAACGTCTCAATAAAAACACGTTAAACCTAGTTAAAACTAAATTATTATTCATAAAGCACACACGTTGACAGAGACGTATTAATACTCCCACCCTTTGCAATTTTCTTTAAAGAAAAAAAAGCTTTAAACCCTCACTCGCATGAATAACTAACCACGATCACGCCAAACGATTGGAAAAGCATTGTAATTAAAAGACTAAGGGAAGGAAAAAAGCGGGAAATTTTACAGTCTTTATCGAATAAAATCTACCGGGCTGCGCAAAAATGGAGTTACTACTTTAAATAAATAATCTACCACCATTAAACTAGTTATTTTTTACATTGATCTTAACCGAAGCGATGGTATTTTTCAAAATATTGACAAAAAACAATGTTTATCAAACAATGTGTACTTATATACATATACACTTATATACATGCACATAGTTGTCACTTCATTTAGCGTCGGCGTCGGTGATTCGTCGTTTCATTGATTGAATTTAACATTGATTTACCTTTTCAAAATACACTTAAAAAGTTCTTCAAGAGCGCAAACAATTAAGAATTGTTATGTTTATAAATTACTAGCAGCACCCCGCGGTTTTACCCTCGTAGTTCTCGTTCACGTTATTTTTTTGAGATAAAAAGTAGCATACGAGCTATCATAGACTATAATCAAACTAATTTCCAAATGTCCGGTCCGGTCCCGGTCCGTTCAGACTTTCCGCCGTGATTAAGCAATAAAAAAATGTTATTAGTAAAATCTTTACTAATATTATTTTACGTTTAAAATCTTTACTTACCTATAAAAGAAACAAGTGCATTCTTACTAAAAGTAGGTCTCATAAATGAGGTTATGAATTGATAGAATCTTGCGATTGATAAAATCGGTCCGTCCGTCCGTCCGTCTGTCACCAGGCTGTATATCAAGAACGGTGATAGCTAGACAGTTGAAATTTTCACAGATGATGTATTTCTATTGCCGCTATAACAACAAATACTAAAAATAAAATAAAATAAATATTTAACGGGGGCTCCCATACAACAAACTTGGTTTTTACCGTTTCTTGCCCGATTAGTCCGTCTTAAGCTAACTAGGTGGCGCCACTAGCAAAAATAAAACGCGATATCGTATTCATCGTCAGAATCATAACCTAAAAATCAAAACTTTAAAGAAACTTTTTGCCTGTCTGCGGAAATTGCGATGTATAAATAATAAATTCCGGTTATAGCCAAAGAGATTTTCGCCGTTCATTTGCTAATGGTACGGAAACCTTCGTGCAGGAGTCCCACTCGCACTTGGCCGGTTTTAATATTGTTTTTAGGGTTTCGTAAAACGTAAAAACGGAACCCTTATAGTTTCGTTATGTCTGTCAGTCTGTCTGTCTGTCCGTCCGTATGTCACAGCCACTTTTTGCCGAAACTATGAGAACTACACTGTTGAAACTTGGTAAGTAGATGTATTCTGTGAACTGCATTAAGATTTTGAGAAAAAAAATTAAAAAAAAGAAAAATTAGGGTTGCCCCCCATACTGAGAACTGAAACTCAAATTTTTTTTTTCATCAAACCTACACGTGCTGGTTGTCTATCGATAGGTCTTCAAAAATGATGTTGAGGTTTCTAATATAATTTTTGTCTACACTGAATAATTTGCACGAGAGACACTTCCAAAGTGGTAAAATGTGTGTCCCCCCCTCTAACTTCTAAAGTAAGTGAAGGAAAAAACAAAAAAATACATGATGTACATTACCGTGCAAACTACCAACGAAAATTGGTTTGAATTCGATCTGATGAGTAGTTTTTTTTAGTACATCATAAATACACTATTATTAAAACTTCGATCAAAGTTACAACGAACTACAAGAACTATGTGTACTATGTATATTATGTTACTTGCTGCAACGGAACCCTTCATGGGCGAGTCCAACTTGCACTTGGCCCCTTTATTTATTTATATTTTAACTGACTGAACACGTTATATCAACTCACAGCCAAAACCGTCATAGATTCTACTCGAATAAATATGGTGTGATGTGTCCATTGACGTGGGCTATCCATAAAGAAAAATGTCAAGAAAATCCAGACGGTGAAATGTTATTAAAGCTCAATAAAATTCAGTTGAGAGAATCCGCGAGAACACTCTAGTTTCTAGTTACTCGTAGATTGCAGTTCATCAGTCTGGAAACTTTTAGTACTTTTCGATGCCATAATACGAAATTCTTTGCCAAACTTAGAAATTCCCACATTCCCATTCTCTCAATACTCTTTCGTGACATGATCAATATTAATACTCACTAAAACGGCATTTCGTTCAGTATAGTTTTCTTATTGCAGTAAGTTGGGAACTGGTGCCAAATTGCTCTACGTTGCTTTGCACGCGTCATTTGCGTCGCCGCTTGTTTGCTAGACGGTGTAATGGTAATAGATAGACTTATGCCTACCTTTCTTGTGGTTATTTTATCCTAGTACTACAATACTTCTCTCAAAAAATGATTAAGCATAATAATTCACATGTTGTGGCAGTTTAAAATGTAAGTAAGTTTTTTTACTTGCGGCTTTTTATTTCAATATGAGTAATCTGCGGCTATCACTAAACTAAATTAGATAATTTAAATAAATTGAATTTGAGTATGACATTTCAGTAGTAATAGACACACATTCTGTTTCATAGTATACATATGTAGGTACGGGCATTCCTGTTGGATCATCATCCAATCATCATCGTTGGATCTGCACAATAATTATTCATCAAATTTTCAAAAAATGTTTTACTTGGTTTCAAGAATACGTATCTAACGCACCATTCAGCATCAACATCAACAGCCCACTAAACGTTCCCACTGCTGGAACTCGGGGCCTTCTCTCGCAAGGAGAGAGTTAAGGCCATAATCCACCACGCTGGCCTAGTGCGGGTTGGTGGATGACACATGACTTCGAAAGCTTCTAGGTACATGTCGGTTTCCTCACGATGTTTTCCTTCACCGTTTTAAGTTAGCGGCATTACGCACATGACTTCGAAAAGACAGTGGTGCGTGTGGGGTTTGAACCCGGGGTCTCCGGATCGGCAGTCGCCGTTCTCCCGACTAAACCAGCCGTAACTTTACGTAAACGCACCATTAAGTAGACTAATGTATGTAGTAGTGTGTAAGAAAAACTCTTGTTCTAAGCGTAATTTGACCACCAAAATTATTAAGTGAAGTGTCTACAATATTGTGTTTTTGGGTGATCCGCTCTGGACACTTAGAGTTCAATTGGGGTCTGATAGTGGAGTAATATTTTAACACTAATGATTTGATTCCCAATCAACCAAAGGTCCATACTTTTATTTAAATTTAGGCTCACCATGCATGATCACTTGAAAGCGTACTTTTTAGATCCTGAGACCTCTTTGTACAAAATCTAAACACCTAATTATCTATGTAATTTTTTCAATATCCATGAATAGAAAATATATCAAGCTTCACGGCTGTCCTTATAAACACAAAACCATTTCGTTTATTAATTCCTAAAATGCAGGTAACGATCGGTTTCTTCGTAAAATACAAGAAAATCTACTTTCCTTTATATTCCGTAAGTACGTATTATTTATTCGACACGCTAAGACTTTCAACATTTTTCTTCTCACATTTTCATTTATTATATCGTAAAACTTCTCAACTTTCTGTATAAATCAAGGCATTGTTCTAAGCAAATAACTTTACGGCTTTACAGCCTCTGGGAGACTGGGATTCTTATATAATGTTATATACTTGTAAAACTACTTGAAGATATTTGGCAAAGCTTCCGCTGAGTTTGTATTCCCTATCGCCTTCCTCTCAAATGTGAGAAAATATCGAGTGATGCCAAAATTTTCGAATGTGAAGACATAAAAGTGTTATTTATGGCATTTAGAATTGACTTGTCAAAGCAAAAACTTATATCGTTTAGACAAGTTTTAAAGAAAGTTTTTGGTAATTTACCCCCCATTTTATCGATAATTTTACTGTCTTTCACTAACGGAAACATTAGTAAAGAATCATGCGACATGAATATGCTCGACTAGAAACACTACTTAAAATCTCGTAGTGATGAGGATTTGTGTTTTTTTACATTATAGAGTGACAAGACGAGCAGGACATGTACCTGATGGTAAGCAACACGCCTACCTATAACAGCACAGTGACACGCAGCTAGTGGAACATGAAAAGTACAAGTTATTACCGAGCACTGCACTGCGCTGCGCCCGCCACCCAGAGATTTAAGATGATTCATCTCTCTGTAATGTCTCTGTAAAAATTGTCCTTCAAACTGGAACACAGTGATGTGCTGTAGGTAGAGTAGATGTTGGCCAATGACTTGAGCTCTTGGTGTACACGAAATACTTCAATGTTTTAGGAAGCCGCTCTACTTAACGATACACCCGAGACTCACAAGTCTCCCGATACTATTGCCTACCCTAAAAAGTTGAAATGTAAATGTAAATTTCGGAAATCTTTTTGATTTGATTTGAAATAAATCTTCAGTAAAACATTATAAGTAGTTGCCTATATTTAATTTACTACTTTAATTATTGCTTTGCACGTTTTGCTTTTATACAGCGATAACAAAACTTAAAGATTTTAAAATTTACTTCCGAAAGCATTTCTAAACTGCACTGCCTGACTGGAAACTTTAACAAAATAAAGAAAAATAGTTTTACGTTGTTCGAGATTTTTATTCTATAATTTCGACATTTTGTAAAACCCTGATTTAACTCATCCAGTCACGAAACTATTTCAGTTAGAACCACAATATATAAATAGGTAACCATTGTACGAACTCGTCTAAGGTGTCTGCCAAGTTTAACTTGAATATTGCAGGTGTTGCCTCTCTTTCGCTCTTGTAGCAGCGCTTGTGATATTTCAATATTTAATGCGTCTAGCCGCTTCGGCCACAAGGTTTATTTCCTTCAGACTTTCGAAGATAGCTTAAGATATTAGAACAATATTTTAAAAGTAGTTTCACATGTTTACCACAGAAATAGATTTCTCTTGATATATAGACGAAAACATCGAAAAAATTCAGTCTCCTCAAATTGAATCTATTAATACCGAAAAACGATTAAATATCAGTTCTAACTTTTATCAAAAGATTTTGCATAATAATCTTCCCTTCGATTTCCTTTACTAAGATTACCAAGCGATATCGTTCGAATTTATTGGATCGCACTAATTTATTTAAATTGAACCTGTATTCAAATTAAATTTGCCGATTGTAAAATTCTAGGTAACACAGAGAGGGTATATTATCCCGAAAGGAGTGTATTGTGATTATAAAATATGAACACTATTATTAGCTATTGCGTGTGTTATAAAATATTGGTTTTTGAAGTCCTCGACTCTGACTCTTATGTTCTGTACATTGAGCTTGTTAACTTGGACTCAATTTATCTTTAATTATTTTACATATTTATTTATAAATGTTATATTGGTCTCCGAAAGCTTCATCAATTCTAAAAGTTCCACAAATTATTGTTGAACTTTTAGAATTGCTTATATACTATAAATGTACAAACAGCTCCAAACATTGTTTTTATAAATTTCTTACGTCAGTAACATACTTAAGACCGCAAGAAAACAGTATTTGGAATGTATGCTTTTTGGCATTTTATTTAATATTTAGGCAAGGTAAAGCTTGTCTTGGACAAAGTTAGTTCAACAGTGGACGTCTTGCGGCTGATGATGAAAGCTAGTCTTATGCTTATTTATTGACACTAGTAGCATTATGCGGTATCACCTGCGTAGTTCGCGATCCATTTATTTTCTTGGAATAATATTTAGTCTATTGGTTATTTCAAACTATCATCTATATACCAAATTGCATACAGCCTTCAGTGGTTTTTGTTTGAAAAAGTATTAAAATTCCATTATCCATTTTTAACATTTAGCATATTTTGTATCTAAGTACTGTAGAAAAATAATTATCTTGGTGCCGATATAGCACGTCTCTTTCAGCTCAGCATAACTGTTCTGCGTAATCTTATATAATACCAGGCCATAGCAGAAGTTAATTGACTTTCATTAAAATGCAGTATTAAAGTTTGAATGAGATGCTTTTGTGCAGTAAAAGGTTAGAGCACTATATTAAAATTGCTGTAATTAAATATAATTGCACTTTGGTTTATTTTGCGTTGTAATTTATTAAACTGTGTAGTATAATTTCAATGGCTATGTAGAATAACTTATAGACTATATTATCCTTATTATCCTCAATATTCGTTTGTTGCTTGTGTAATACCACAATAAAATTTTCATTAAAGCTCACCGTAATACAGCTGTTCAGTTATAATAAGTATTATATTTATAGCTATTGATTCAATAAATCTGCGCCTTGCAGTTTTGCCCGTGTAGTTCCCGGTCCCGTTATTTTTCCGGGATAAAAGTTGCTTTTGTGCTATTCCAGCCTCGTTCTCCCGTTCCGGTGTGATTTAGCAACAAACATACAAAATTTCGCATAAATGATATTAGTAGGATTCTTTTAGATATGTATTTATGAATAAACTAGCTCTCGCTTCCCTTGCTTCGATTTCGCGCGTATATTGTCATATATCGAAATGAAAACTATCCTATCCTTCGAATTGAATCGAACTGCATACGCTGTGCAAATTTGATTAAAATGAGTTAAGTAATTTAGAGAGTCTATTGCGGACAAACAACGTGACGCGATTTTTTTGTGTATTAAGATTCTTCAAGTTAAATAGTCTGCAATTTAATAGTAAAATATAAATAGTCAAACGGTTGTGTTGCATAAATGTTTCATATTTGATCAAAACAAAAAATAACTTACGTTTTAAGTTAAATCTGATAGAGATTTAACTGGCCCTATACAAAAAACATAACTGAATTGAGAATTTCCTCCTTATTTGGCGTCAGTTAAAAATAAGTTATAATTATTAACCTAAATATGTAGATAAGCCTACAAAACGTCAAAACCACTTGAAGAAGCAATAACTCACCATTTCAAGTGGCTGAACTTAGCAAAACGTCTGGTGTACATCAAAGGAATAGAAATTGTAAAATGGGTTTATGGTAGGTACAGCAATAGCAGTATTGTTTTGGAAGCAATTATTCCATTATATATCCGACTCTGCTTTATGACTGTTTGTAATCGTTGCTCATTCTATAATGAACTAAACTGCGTAGTAGTTGTGTGATTAGTGGTACCTACTGAGTCGTCGTGGGTTCGATTTTCACCCAGAACAAACAAACAAGTGTGTGATGGATACGGATATTTCTTTTGTATCTTTTGCGTTTCTATGTATAAAAAGTATGTATTAAAAAAATATACATGTATTTTTTTTTTTTAACTGTAATAGGTTCGCACTTGACCACCATTTCGCCTGATGTTAAGCGACTTTGCATTGGACTGCGCTGGTCATTTAGAGATATAACTTGATTTTTATCTATACGTTCTAATTTCTCTGGAAACATTGCTCTTCAAATCGGATCAGAGCGATGTTTGCACATTGCTGCTTAGTAATAGGTGTGATCTAAAAGTGTAATAATTCCGCAGACTGAGTTTACAGGGAACAGAGATAAGTTAGACAGTCAAATTGTATTTCTTACTTTCAGGAAAGAACAGATATTATGCATATTTATTTTAAACCCTTTGTATGCCATTTTGTGAAAAAAGTACATCTAGAAAGGTAGTAAAATTTACATCCTAAACAGCAGTTCTAATATTTCTATCGTAATACACGCCAAAATATCCATTACTCATTTAAAAAAAAAATTATAACCTTTAGTGTAGTGATCAAAAGTTAGAAGCTATAGGCAAAACATAAAACCACAACAGGAATAGTTTTTACTCCGATAGCTAGGCCATAAAGTTGGCTTGGCGAGCCATTGGCAACCATAAATAAATGTTTTTCTTTTCTTTCTTGTTTCTATGATTGTGTGGGTCACGGCCGCGGTGGTAATCCAAGGCAGTATGCGTGAGCTCACTCGTAAAATATGAAAAGCGTTTTGCGTAAATATAAGGTAATAGTGAAGTGTAAATCTTACCAAGTCCATTGTGAACACTGAGCCTTTGAATATAGCCAATATTACGACGCAGTCAATCATTGGCTGGAATGAGAATTTTATTTAACATATTCACGATACTCGGAAAACAATATAATGAGATCGACTTTCAGATTGTGAGATACGCTAAACTGGAAATACGTTAAAAATAATTGTTGGGACGAAGTTCCATAGGCTCGAGGAGATAGGGATGTTTCTGTGCGACTGAACTAAAAAAAATTCGAGACTATAACCTTAAGAAAAATATAAATGTACAACTGTATTAGAAGTGACTCGTAAAAACTGCCCCTGATCAGTGTTGTCAACTTTATTTTTGAGATAATCGTATCATAAATAATTAAATTAAGCAATTTTTTTTGCAAATTGCGCCGCTTTCTTTTTGCCGAAGTAACTTCGTGCTTATCTGGTGTTCTATGAGACCACATTTTTTTTCTCTGTGTATCTTTTTCTTTTGTGATCCAATAAAGTTTACCTATATCTATATTTTTCTGCGTTGGTATTTTGTTTTCTTAATAAAAGTAATACAGTACGCAGATGAACATAACAGTTTTTCCCTTAGTACATTTATACTACTTCATTTATACTGTATAAACTATAACTCTGAAAATAAAAAATACGATACTTACGTGGTATTGTTTTAACACTAATATTAGTTATTGACATTTAATCACAGTAATGAACACCCTGGGTATATGGTACAGCAAGTTTCATAGATAAACCCATCGATGGATAAACCGACTGTTTCCCCCCATGAACAGGTGCATAAAACTGCACAACTGAATCTCTCAAACCCCGTCAAATATTGCGTAATAATAATAATATTTTGTTGTGTAATATTATGACGTCTTAGTTATTCTATCATACATAAATAAACAAAAAAACATCGCCTACCTCGAAAAAAACACAGCGCAAACGGATGGATATTTTACCCACAAAAATAAGTTACGTTTGACATTTCTGTCCCAGCAGTTAAAACAGTAATTACGAAAGAACCCGTCTAACGTTTCCCTCAGGGTATTCTACTAAAAGGTAATTTACGCCGCGTCGCACGGAATCGGGGGTACCCACAAAAAATGCGACTTCGTATCTACATGTCCCGCATTCGACGACGCGACTCATTTCTCGGAAGACAAATTACGGAATCCGAGCCAGTCGGGCGCGGAAAAAATGCAGCAATTATCCAACAGACGAACCTAAAATAAACTTAACTATTCCCGTGAACGATCATTTCACTCGTTATTTTGGTCTGTTTACACTTTTTTGTCAACGAAATTGGATCGCGTCTCATCTACAAATTATTATAACGCGCTTTCTGACTTCAAAGCCTATGAACTATTTGTTCGACCGAAACTGTTGGAACTTCGTTCATACTCATTAATCTGAATGCTTAGCATTCAAGACGTGCACACAACTGCAGGCAATAACAGATGATACAACCCAATATTAATACAACGACATTAGCTCGCGGCTGGGATTCATACCTTACAGAATTTATAGGTCCAAAGCGGTCGAAAAGTAAACCGTAAAAACGAGAGGCAGTTAGCGCATGCAACGCCAATAAAATAATAAAGTAATAAAAAATAAATCCAACTCCGCAGGGTGCATGTTTCGAGCGTGGAGAGCTTTAAATTGCTTCCATTCCGTCCATTGCTCGCGATAATAACTGTCCAATATTTCATAATGAGTGGGGAAATAACGAATTGTCACGTAAGTGGGTTGTTGTATCCAAATATGACTCTTCACAGTGTGAAACCGCTTAGATAACTCCTCAATTAATTATGAAAGCAAAATGTAGTGTAATACAATCAGTTATTTATCAACGACGTGACAGAACGCTTCATTTGTCACCGGTTTCACCCACGGCAAGGCCCTTCTCAGATATTTATAACCGAGAATTTAAACCTTAGCTACCAATTAATACAGAAGATATTTCTTCAAAACGCACCTATTAGGCCGCGCGATGACAACCCGAGATCGTCGGATTATCTGATTTCAACGTCTCCGAAGACTTATTTTTGAATGCGTTTATATTTAACCGCGTCTAATCAAAACGCATTCACATAAATTACAACGTCTAAAATTAAAATAATCAAGCAGTAAACGTTTCATTGATACCTTAATTGGTTGAAATAAAACCAGGACTGGTGAAAATAATGGGTACGATAAAATGGGGGTAAATGCAAGGCAGCGTTGTTCGGTGAAATCAAAAAGCAACGATCAATGCGGCTGTCTTCTTGTGCGACGAACAGAATGCAATCGTGCACCAGAGCGGCTCCACAATCAAGCCGGCAACCGCTCGACTAAAGAGAAGAATTCGAACAACGGCTTTTTGAGCGGCCCTTCGCCATTCAAATTAGCTTAATGCATCGAATACAAAGCTGAGCGATAACCGGTGAAGGCGTAGAGCCACTGTGCTCCATTTCCCGAAACGAAATTCAATCAAAACGATTCGCAATCGGAACAAGAACGTCGATATGTTGGCGATGTTACGAGTTACGAGTATCGATCACGTTTCCTTTAATGAAATTCTTATGAAAAAGAGTTGTGTGGGTTCCTCGCGGAGACGGTAGTCTCGACAGCGACAATCTGAAAATAGACAACACATGTAGGTATCGTTTGCAAGCATTCGTCGCACAACACGCGCGCCCAAGCGTTGACAGATTGGACGTTTTATATTTAGAACGTTCATCCCTTATTTTGAAAATAAATCTTCAATGAAATATTGCCAGTCAATTCCGATCCTTCAAATTATTCACTCATCTGGGACATCCGTTTCTCAAACTGACATTTCTACTGAAATTATAAACTAGTAGTGTTTATAGATTTATAGGTTTTCATGGAAATAATATTGCAATATGCTAACGCGTCATTTTACAGCTTTTCTAGCGGAAATGTAATAAATGATTTAGATTAATTATTAGTGCGGTCACAACTTTGATACATTTTTGTAGGAACACTATATTTAAAATAGTTTTTGTGACTTAACTGTTTGCACTTAATTTTTTTAAAATCTATCCCATAATTTCAAATTGGAAAAGTTTTTAATAGGAGAAGCTTAGAATGAATCCTACGAATATTATAAATAATTGTGAAATTTTGGATGTTTGTTGTTCAATTACGTAGTAAAAATTTTATGCATCAGCCTGAAATTCAGCATTGAGATGAGTTATAGTCGAGAATAACAAATAGGCATCTTCATCATCAATCACGTGACAATTACGGTAACTACGCACGGCGTGACACTGCTACTGTATAATAAACCTTATCAATTTATTATATTGTAAAAATCACTTTATACTGCATTACGCGGACGAAAACAGTAGCAAAAATTCCCTATGTTTTTTTAACTTACCACCAGCGAATGCGGTCGATGGATCGGTCGAAACGATGATAAAAGCTATGACAGACACATATCACATCAAATTTCGATTGACTTCCGTCTATAGAATCGACAATGAAGTGTATTTCACTATTGACAATGACATTCTCAGGAATAATCCCAATATTTACGATAGAGCTGAGCCGTTGTAAGTGTAGCACGCATCGGTCGTCATGTCAGCCACTGCCCACGTTCACCAAAGCTATTGTTTATGAATCTCGTGGTTTACGCTTTACAGAATACGCCCGCGGTTTTGGTCAACAAATCTGTGAATTGTATTATACATTTTACTGAATATTTAAATCGCGGTTAGCTTATTGGCCATAAATGTTGATGGATTTATTGAACTGTCATGATGTTGCTGGCATTGTGTTGTGTGGTATAAGAGGCATTGATAATCTTATTCACTTTTAAAACCAAGCTGATACTGTCTAAAGTCTAATATATCAATAGTGAGGCTTAAAAACACACTGCAACCAATTATAACATCTTGTAAATGCTTGAATAACTGCTAGTACAATTTTAAAAATTGGTATTAAAATTACCATATTTTAGATTTGCTTTGCAGTTTACACGTATTTTTTTATAATTTATGCATCTCCATATTATCTTATATACCTACCCTTTATATCTTATATGTAAACCTAACCTATACAGCTTCGTTTATATTTCATATTGGGATTTCATTCTTGGAATAGAATAGCGAGTACCTATAGTTTGTTATGAACTTGTTACATATAAACTCATTAAAGTGAAAAAGTGTCGATTTTTTGGAGCAATACTAAAGAACACGCAAACAAACATACAGACAAAAACCTTTGTCTCTTTTATGAAGTACATTTTCATCTACGTGTTAAACCTTTCAGTCACCAATACGGATGTCCATATTTCATGAGTCATGACATGTAGTTACTTCACTGGCGTGTTATTATAGCGATATTATCACCGACATGTCGGGCAACCCACGGTTGTATTAAAATGCAGTGCTTTATGCGTCTCTACTGCATCAAACAGTACAGAATCTACAACTCGACAACTACAACCGCAAAAAATTTAATCAGTTCACAGTTGTTCAGTCCAAAACTTTTAACTATAGTTGAGTACTTGTCCGCTATTTGAAAATAATTTATCGCCTGTGGAATATATCGCCCGGACGGACGCATTTCGGGTATCTTGAAATGGAGAATGAATCAGAAAACCATTTATTTTATTCTATGTACCACTGATGGTAAGTGACAGCATGATCGAAAGTGTATGCTGACCTTGTAGAGTTTGCGATTATATCGGCGTTCAAGAAACTGTTGTTGAACTTGAGCGATTTTCCTGAAGTTGCACACTTGGCTTGCACGTTTGCAACTCCAGGTGCTATTGTATGGTTTTGTTAGCTGCAAGTAATAACTTAGATTTGAATTTATTTGGACTATGAAGTTCAATATTCATAGTTTGAAATATCTATTTGTGCTGATAATTAACAATGTTTTTTTTTAATGTAGAAATAATACCTTTGAAACTGTCGAAAAAAATGATTAAACGTGCAATCTAAACAAAAGTTTATTTACTACTATTTTATTAAATTTCTCGGCATTGACACTTACCATGGTACCATAGAATGCATATCTTACGTTTTCATTAAGAAACCTTCGTTAAAGAGATAAACCACTCAAACCAACTTTAAACTCTCAATTCAAAATTTCATATTACGACAACTCATGAGAACTTTGAAAATGTACGTGATAAAGCAAATTCTTAGCTATAATCTATTTCGGGGGTTACACAGTCTTCTAAATCTGTATGTTTAATTCTTTGATGACATCGTAGCTGGCTGGTAATATAATATAATACAGGCAAAATGGTGGTATACAATACAAAATAATACAGGCAAAATTGTGGTTACACGCGCTATCTTTTTTGCATTAAAAAAAATATTCGAATTTTCGGTAATGATTTGAATCCTAAATAAACTATACATCACACAAGCTTTGCTTAGTTTGTCAGATGGTGTTGTGTGTGAATTGTCCACCAACTATACCAATAGCGTTTTAACAACTTTATTGTAGATTTGAATATTTATAAATCTATATCAAAACCATAGGTACTGACTTGATGGTCAATCTATTCAGCTACTCCGGTACCGAGGAAATAATTCGTCAATGTCAATCTCGAAACGCGCTGAGATGCCCAACTGCCCAATTATTATAATAATCGCTTCTCTGTCAGCGTTTACCATTAACTGATACGTCCATATCGATGCTATTAAATTTGACTATTTGCCATTTCTCTTCTGCGAACTATACAGAATAAGTTCAGATATTATTGTATCACAGTATTGCGTAGTCAAAAATAGATTAATAATGCATAGTATGGGTACAAGAGACTGTCTTCGGATCTGTACTTTGCCTCAACGCACAAAGTTTGTTGTCCTGGAAAAAAAAGTATCTCCAATTAGCTCTTGCTGTGTCGTTTGTGTAGCAACTTCCAAGAGTGTAAAAGAAGACGAATACTTTCGATTAGCTGTTTATTTCTTTTGTTTCATAAATATTTGGTTACGTAGGATGCTTGAGTTAAGCCAATACGGACGTGTCGTATTCACTATAAAGCGTATCATAAAGCATTAAGTAGCTCTCTTTAAGTTTCTACGCCTGGATTTAGGGGCCTTTTCTCGCAGGGAGAGAGTCATGACCATACTCTACTACGTAGGAGAAGTGCGCGTTGGCGGATGACCAGTGCCCTCAAAATATGTATCTCTTACAACATTACCTACATACCGGTTTCCCCGCGATGTTTTTTTTACTATTGCAATTGTTTTAGTATAAGTATGATTAATCCGAAAATTGCCAAAAACAGTCGGCTGTTCTTTAAAACTTTATTCATTTACTTTGGTTTTGACACATTTTTTTGGACAGAGCAAGATATGTACAGATTGGTGATATTAAGGTTAATCTTAAAAAATCATTGAAATTAATGAACTCCCTTTTGGTTTAACATAGGCGTTCTACATAACCCTATAATTTACACATCGTTTCAACAATTTCTATCTCAATCTTTTTCTGCCTCGTTTTTAGCATCTTTAAATGCGATCTTCTGTCGTCTGTTTGTTTTTTGATTACTAAGCAGTACTCTGCGCGCGTTGCTACGCAACCTATCGAAATTTGGTCGTACCAACTCAGAAACCTTATTTGGCTCGTGCACAACAACCTAGCTAAGGATCAACACATGATCAAATGCATAGTTTACAGCAAAAAAATGAATGTATCGCAATTACCTAAAAGCCTTTTTCTTAGTATGCCATACAGCTATCACAATATTAAATCCTGTAATGCGATTGCTGGTACCAGAACCACTGAAATATATTTTAATTACGTAAAGACTCCATCCGATGTAGTAAATCTAGATATACAAATGCAGGAATATACAGAAAAGAGTACACACACTTAAAAGGGGACGTTACTAAAATGTGTTTAACTGACTTACTTAAATAAAGGAGGTTTTTGCAAATCGACCGTTTCTACCTTTTTTTTTTCTTATTTAAAAGCAAAACCCGACTTTAATTTAGAATTAAACTCAGACACTCGACTTAATTTCATATTTTGTATTAAATCTACGAAGACGTCGTTCAAGTAAAGAGGTATCCAAATTTTAGTTTATTTTGTTGATATTCGAAAAACCTAACCTATAACGCTACACCGATTTACATAACATTTATAATTTACATTACTTCTGAAGTATTTTCTATCAAACATAAAAAACGAATCACCATTGGCGGAGCTTTTTCGTAACATAGAAACAAACAAAAATACAAACGAATTAACAACCTTCTCTTTTTTTCAAGTCGGTTGAAATAGTTATCATTTTACAAATTTTAGTCTTCTATGTATCAAAAGCTTTGTCATTGAATAGACTGACTCTCTGACAGATAAATAACTAATTGTAGTTGGACTAAGTAACATTTCGTAATAAAGCTTGAATGAAATGTTTGTGCAATCTAGAGCACGACGCTCTGGAAATATTTGCTAAAACCCTGTCATTTTTTTTTAGTACAACTCTGTTTTGAAACTGGTACGTTTGTGAAGTTAGACTCAAAAAGACATGCATTTTGAGCAGCCCTCTGTATGCCCTCACTGGTGAGACTTAGAGAGTTCGTGTACAAGGAAATAGTTAAGGAAGGACATGACTGACACCTTGTAAAACAAGTGCTGGAGTGACTCAATAGATCTCGATAGATATCTTTCTTTGCAACATACCGTTTTCGTCTCAATGTTTACATTCACTGGTACCGGAAGCGCCATAAAACTAGTTTCCCATTAAATTACGGCAGCAGGCTCGTGCTTAGTCGTCGTGGAGTAACCGATGATGACAAACATACTCATCGGTGCAAGCACTATTTGAATTTTCGACCTAACGCTTGTGGGACGGGACGTACAAGCACTAAGCTACTTGGGCTTTCAAAAGACCCAATTGAATTTAAATCAGATTTCTTAAAACGTTATTAAGACACGAACCTTCGAAGGTGTCAGATTTCGTTAATTTATTTTTGTGAACAGACTACGTGAACGTTTTCTTTAAAGCAGTGTCTCTCTTTTGACTTTAACACTTTTTCTGCGTATCCCTCTAGGTACAGTACCTCTCGATATGGAAATATTTAATAAAGTTTACGTGGAGTGTCGTAGCATCTGTTCCACTTATAATCTATGTCTGGTATCCAATATTGTACGAAATATAACACAAGGAAGATGTGAGCGCTGTTTTATTTTATTAACTCGCGAGAATGCAGCGTACATTTTTCTGACAACACATCGCAACTCGATAATTCAAAATTCAACCGTAATTTTTTTTTTTTAATTGAGAGCTACGCGACGAGCAGGTCATGTGCCTGATGGTAAGTAACATGCCTGCCACATAACAGCACAGTGACACACAGCTATTGGAACATGAAGAGTCCAAATCATTACCTAGCACTGCACTGCGCTCGTCACCCAGAGATCTAAGATGTTATATCTCTAAGCCCTGTAATTTCTCTGGAAACATTGCCCTTCAAACCGGAACACAGTAATGTTTGCACATTACTGCTTGGCGGTAGAATATTTGGCAAAGGTGTGGTACTTCCCCAGGCGGACTCTGCCAAGAGTCCTACCACTACAAAATGTATAGTATACGACGATGGTAGTCAACTAATTGAGATACCTTGCAAACATTTTTTGAGTCTTACTCCAATTATCGTAGACTAAGTAAAAAAATGTTTTAAAAATTTAACTGGTCTATGATAGCCCTGTCAATGCAAAACATATTTAATTACAACTTTCATTAAATAGATTCTTTTGTTTTGGTTACAGTGAAGTAAAATCAATACATGTGTAAACTATCTTACAACATTACATTAAATTAAATATTGGTGGACAATTCACACAACAAACAAGCTTTGCTTAGTTTGGGGTCAGATGGTGTTGTGTTATTTTTATAACATTAATTACGCAATAAAAAAAAAGCAACAGCTCACATGAGAATAGATAAGGTGATCGTTTTCGCCTATATACGATTATCACAAACACCTGATATACGATCCTTTCCGAGAACAAGTAATTTATTTAACCATATCCTTAATTTAAAGTATTTCTGGTTACTATAGGCACATGTTTAATAAACTCTGTCATTTAGATATGAACGGTTATATTATTGGTACCGCATTCTATTCGTTTGAATTATCTGTATATTTTGTAGAGGTATGTGGCAATGTTCTAAAAGTATGGCAAAGTCCTAAAAGATGAGTTAGGCCTCAACCACAGTACGGGCCTAAGGCGGGCGCGGGCGCGGGCGCGGAAATTTCAAACATAAACTCTGCGCCATCACTTAAGTTCTCTGACGAAACAGTTGAACTACTTTTATAAAATCAGTTTTGTTTATCGTTATCGTTGTAGAATGCAACAATGGCTCCACTCACGACCGGTCGTGAATGGAGACGCGGATCTACAAAACGCGCCTTTGTGTCCACAGTGCAGGCGGCCTAGCCCGGCGGGCTTGAGCGACTAAGCGGGCGGAGATGTCAAACGTTCATTTGTTCGCGCTAGACGTGGGTAAAAATGAGTCTTTGGCGAGATTGAAATATTTGCATCTGGATCAGTCGATCAGTTGTAAAATGATGACATGATCATTTGTGCCATTTGGAACACTGAGTCAAAATAATGATTTAGATATAGATAGATAGATATGATATTTATAGATAGATTTACTATCTAAATCTTTACTATCTCAATCACATTTACAGTTTTTTACGGCCTTCTAAAAAAAAGGGGTATAGTAATGTAGACGCTGATGTCAGTCTGTCTGTCTGTAGACGCAACAGACAGTCTGGTGCGCCAAAGTTCTCAAAAGGATGGTTCAATTTTGATGCGGTTTTTTGATTTGAAATTCAGTGTCTTTGCGGTGGTTCTTAGTAATGTTTGATTAATATGAGTTTAACATGTTCGCCTGCATAAAATAGTAGACCAAAGATCTTTTCACAACCTATTTCAATATGGATATCAAATGAAAGGGAAAGTAGTAGAATTCTATAACAAATTCTATCAAATCCACTATATCAGGTGGAAATCTGAATATTTAATTATGTTCTTGTTATATTTTAACATTACTGTAGATTGTGTAGATACATACCTACTATCATATTTTTCATATTTGTAGAAGTTTTATTTATAACGTAAATATGAACAAACGGTTTAAGCAATCTATTCAAACTTCGAAAACTTGGTTCTAAAGCAATGAAAAACTTATTAATTTAGTTTGCAAGTTGCAAGGTTGCAACCTATGCGATACGCACGACGTTAATTCCGTTTTGTTTCTCAATCTTAGTACTACACAACGCAGTTTTATTTTTTTCACGCTTTGCCGCGATTTGATACTGCATTCGTAAATTATTGAATATTGTTAGCAATCGTACAACATACAATTCATTCAAACAGTGACTGCTAACTCGTGATTGTGAACTGATTTCGTTCCAAATTAAACACTTTTACCAGGGCATCATGTATGAGTCAAAAAACAAACAAAGAATTATATTTTTTTGCATTGCCTTTATAATTATATTAATCTGTGCTACAATGCTGACTACCTACATAACGGAAGGTTAGTTTATTTTTTTATTATATATGTCGACAACACTTGCGCATCATTCCGCGTCAGACAGTGACAGAGTTACGCGTTAGAAGAGAGCGCAAATGTTTAGGTGAATATCGCGATAGGCATTGAGCGCTAATGCGAGCTGAATTGCACTTTGTTGTGTCCCAACAAGAGTCGCTTTTTATAAAAAACTTTCGCTAAGTGAGTTTGCTGTACTTGAACGAATATTTATTTTGTGCTTTTACCATCCAACTGTTCCCAATTATTCGGATCACAGTGATGTTTCGGTTCACTGAGTCGTTTCAGTAAATGAGCTACTTACATACGTCTAGTTCAAGCGTTTCGTCCTCACATCTAGTTGGCGAGCGACCTAATGCGCATGTTGCGGGGGTATCAAACCTTTTCAGTCTTGTCGCTTGGCGACAAGATTGACGTTTACGCGGCTGGATATATTTTTTGGTACAATTATGATAAATACTGAATTGAACTGTTTAAAATCTGTTTCATTTTTCCGCAAATTTATAAATAATTCCTTCTTAGAACTAAAACTATACAAAAGTTTGCATTTTCTTTGATGATTTAAGCTATATTTTTTCAAGGATCTATTAAAATGTTGTAATGGACATTCGAGCGTACTACGCGATAAAAAAGCTTTTTGGGTGTTTTCCTGCAATTATGAAACAATTTACCACATTTTTCCCTGTTATAAATTATTTCATGTACGTCATGCAAATCGTCGCCTATAGTTTGCGACACCTGACGTAGGTCGCGCGCCCGCTGCTCACTGTGGCCACCCACCCGCACCCGCGCCCGCGCCCGCGCCCGCACCCGCGCCCGCGCCCGCCTTAGGCCCGTACTGTGGTTGAGGCCTTAGATTGATATGAAGAGTTTTGTTTACATAATGGTGATGTTTTTGCTTGTGATCAAATATGATAATATTTATTTTTGTAATTTTTAGTTCACATTGTTTTCATGGCAGGACTACCCACCGTTACAACATCTGACAGAAGTGTTATCAATTGAGTAAAAGTAAACCAATTAAATAAATGTAAGACTTTATATTGACAACTGTTCGATCTTTCCCATATAAAATTTCACAAAGGAATGCTCTTCAACGGCTTAGCTCCTTCTACTTATAGCGCCAACCCCTGTAAAACTCTTTTGAGATGGCGGGTAGAAGTGAATGGTATCCCACCGGTGCCCTCTACACTAAATGACACATATTTAGACTCAAACCCCAGTATTATAAATAATACTATAGTGAAATACACGGCAAACAAAATACAGGGGATAACACGGCCCTCCTGCGCACGCTGCCAACCTTGGCAGTGTCACAGTCTGGTGTAGTTGCTGTGAACAAAATACACAATTTATTCATTTTATCAAAGTTAATTTTACTCTTCCAGTATTATCCACTTAAGATGAGTAACTTTCCCAAGCAGTTGCGCTGTCACATTGTCGCAACTCAAGGTACGTCATTACATTACCACATTCTCCATAAATCCACTTAAGATGAGTAATGAATAGCTTTCCCAAGCAGTTGCGCCGCCACATTGTCGCAACTCGAGGTACGTCACTACATTACCCACAATCTCCATAAATCTCAAACATACACCTTTCCTTAGCTGCCGCCTGGTAACTCTAGATACGCGGCATTAAAGTCATAGTCAAAGTCAAAGTCAAAGTTCATTATGTTCACTCTTAATGCTTTCTCTAGCAGTTACACTCTTAGGCCGACACTAAGTACGTCAGTTTATGTCCAAGATATTACGGTTTACACTAACGCTTACTTTGTCAATGGATCGAAGCCATTGCACTTCACTACGTTATTCAAACGTTAACTCATCAGCAATCAATCATAATACCTGACAACATCCTAGAGCCATTGCACTGCTCGATTGGGTTTGACTTTCAATTACATATATCTCCAAGTCTACTAATCGTACCTATTCAAGGTTTCATATTTTTCTCACATATCGCCTTCTATGTAGTTTTTATAAACGCTCCCAAGTGATATTTATAGCGAATTAAAGGGTATCATTTTTTTAAACAATAACAAAACAATTCATTGGTAACGTACATAGCTCGGCATCATCTGACTAAAATCTTTCTAATTTCAACCATAAGGGTATCTTATAACCACTTTGTAACCTAACCATGGTAACCAAATTCAAATCAAAGATGTAACACTTTCTATTACTGTATTATGTTTTAATGCATGACCTTTTTCAAACAGTTTCCCTGAAAGATATTTAAACCAATATCTAACATTTTAACACTTAGATTTACACTTTTTATCTATGGTTGCTGTGCCTCGCAACAACTCGTCCACAAAATAAGTTACCCTCTCATAAAGTTTCGTAAAACAGCATCCACAAACTTTAAAAAAAACGAATAATATGTTTCATTCTACGAAATGTTCTGATTGCAGTTCCCGGAATTGAAGGTTATTTTACTCTCACACGATAATACCCCTTTACGAGATAATAATTAAAATAGTTTTTACTTGTCGCTGATTTCAATTGAAATGCAATGTTAGATAACAAGGTTAAAACAATTTTTAAAGTCATTTCTTCAAAGTAATCGTAATATTAAACTATTGCTTACTTACGTGTACATTACGCACTACACTGAAACCACTGATCCAAGAATAACATTTTTAACTAACTGCGGGCGACGCTTGCTTTTTCGATTATTTATTTCTCATCACCGTTGTGATTTCCAGGCGTGGTGTTCATAGCACTTCTGATGTTATCAATTGAGTAAAAGTAAACCAATTAAATAAATGTAAGACTTTATATTGACAACTGTTCGATCTATCCCATATAAAATTTCACAAAGGAATGCTCTTCAACGGCTTAGCTCCTTCTACTTATAGCGCCAACCCCTGTAAAACTCTTTTGAGATGGCGGGTAGAAGTGAATGGTATCCCACCGGTGCCCTCTACACTAAATGACACATATTTAGACTCAAACCCCAGTATTATAAATAATACTATAGTGAAATACACGGCAAACAAAATACAGGGGATAACAGAAGTGTGATTTAATTCTATTTGAGTTTACCTACTCAGAAAATTTACTTTACTCAAAAATTTTGCAGATACATAATTTTTGCTCGAGTATCTTTGTATTCAGTTGAAGGTCGATGCAACGGGAAGGCTTCCTATTCCTTCCCCCACTTGTTCCTATCCTGAACAGCGTTTCAATTCTTATGTTATCACATGTTATTGAAATACAGCTCCGAAGTTGTATTTCCAATATTTGTTGGTGTATTAAACTTTACGAGTGTCGGCAGTCATGTATTTCACGGGTTATTGTTTGGGTAATATTTAGCTAATAGCATCGACTCTCTCATGTTCGCCAATAAAGCGGTCTGGGATTGGCCGCCCGACTTAATGTCCGTAGTTTAATTTGGTTGTTGATACCCTTAGCACCCGCCCAGCCTGTTTTCTGCTCATTGGGAATCGATTGAGAATGTTGGGTTAGTCTGGAACTTCATCGGTTAGGTCGGTTAGGTGTGTAATTGTTCCTTTTACTTTTGCGCGACGCAAATAAGCTTTCTTTTTAATTAGATAGTGGAGTCTTTGTGTCTCACATTCAGTATTTATAAGAAATCAGTCGCTTCTTTTCGCTACTTTTACACTTGACGGCCACCTTGCCGGAGCTCTCTTGAAGAAGAAACTTTATAACGTTAGTAATTCATTAGTAGTAAATTTTATAATATTGGTAAGATGAGTACAAATAAGATAATAACTTATGTAGAGGTTTGTAAAATAAGTATTTTCTATTATGCTATTTTTTAAATTCCATTATGTTACGGTTTGACGTTATTACTTTATGGTAGTTTTTGTAAGATGTCAAAGACAAAATAAACCCAAGCATATATGTATATATATTTGTTTTAATTACTTAGCTGAAACGTTTGAAATTATGTATTCTACCATTATCTCAGCACGCAGACTACAAAGTAACGACTAGCTTCAATGGAAGCGAATTACCTACAGTAGACAAAAGATAAGCAAATGAATCGCATTAGCACTTTGCGCCGCGATTGGCACGCGGAATTGTCTTATTGTGGCGGGACGCGTAAATCTGGAGCTGATTCCGTCTGTATTTCATTATACTGTATCTGTGAACTATGTTAGCGTATACTGCGTATACATAAGTATACAAATTGTGTTTCTATGTGAATATTCTATGGCAGTAGGCAGTCGAACCCGTCGTCTCACTCTTCTGTCTGTTTAGAAAAATGTTGCTATCATACCTAGGACTCATCACTTATGAGTTGACTAGCAGTGCTTTGCGTTGTTCTTTGCGCTTTGTCGAACCTGTAATATAGCCGATAAATGGTACCCTATGTGCTATTCCAAACTACCTACATCTAAGTGTGTTACAAATTTCAACCAGATTCGTTCAGTCGTTTCCACGTGATTGACAGACATACGAACTTTCACATTTTATTATATTGGTGGAATAGTAGGATTTGTAGAATAATTGGATTTATACATATATATATCCTACCATTTTTCACTAATTTCAAAAAATATATTCACGTAGGTACGGTATACCTGTAGTACCTACTTACTTCACCTGCGGTAAAGTTGCTCAAAAAAAGTTCTGAGTACAATGTCATATATTGTATTCTTCAATTTATAATATTACAATTAAAATTTATACAAATTACAATTTATAATAATTCTATTTATACAAAACTAAGTACTGATTTCTTTGCCTGTTTTCATCCTTGCCACAGATTAAAGGTTATGAGGTCCAATGAAAAACCCACGTTACACTACAATTTATATACTGCTTTTGTCGATACTTTTTTGTATAGTAGATTACAGAGTAGTAAATTCAGAGGTGTTCCCATATACATTGTATTGCCATCGGTGTAGTGGTTTTTAAAATATCAACAAAAATCGAAAGTGTGTTTAGCTGATGTACTCAAAATAAGACGGTGTACTCAAAATAAATAAATGAATAAATATTGGTGGAAAATTCACACACAAAACCATCTGACCCCAAACTAAGCAAAGCTTGTATGATGGCGGCCAGAGAGCTGACATAATACTTACATAGTTATAAATACATACTCATTATACATAGAAACACCCAAACACAGTGCAAACATTTGAATTCATCACACAAATATTTGCACTGGGTGGGAACCGACCCCACAACCCTCGGCTTTGCAGGCAGAGCTACTACCAACTAAGTCACGAGGCCACTCAATACAGTATAGTATAATGCAAATATAGTCGAATGTTTGAGTTTAATTTTTAATTAAAACTGGTGTTTGTTTTTATCGAAAAAAAAATATGTTTCCATTCCATCTATCCATGTCCATCTTTTATTGCTCATTATGCGTATTTTATACTAGCTGTTACCCGCGACTTCGTCCGCGCGAAATGAATACTACGGTAACTCAGGCAGTACCTATTTGTATACCCAGACACAATTACGGTTACTAAAAACAGCTTATAAAAGAGTTTAATACAATTTCATTAAATCGGTTCAGTTGTTTGGGTGTGAAAGCGTAAGAAATATTAGCCCCCCCCATTTCAACTCCAATTTCATTCCTATACAGTTCGAAATTACATAATTGCTAGGACAAACATTCGTTTGCTTCCTGAGTTTCATGTAAAACCATGAAACTCAGGAACTTCAACAGTTCGGGAATTCCATATTGACATTCATCCCCCATTTCAAGCCCAATTTCAACCCTGTACAGTTCGAAATTACGAAACTGATAGAACAAACATTAATTTGCTTCGTGTCAATTGTCTAAATACAGTTTCATGGTTTTATCTTCAACGGTTGGAAACTTCCATATTGACATTCATCCCCCATTACAACCCCAATTTCACCCCCATACAGTTCCAAATTACAAAATTGATAGAACAAACATTTAATTGCTTCGTTTCAAGTGTATAGATACAAAATTTACGCTGGTTGCCTGGAAGAGATTGCTCTCAGCAATAAGGCCGCCACTTGTGGCACTAGTTAATAAGTTATTTCTGTGTAATATTTTAATTTCTTTGTGTTGCAATAAAGTGTTTCTATCTATCTACAATTTGATAACTTTGAAAATGACGAATTTTCATACAACCGTTCATCCCTTGTTTCACCCTCTTAGGGGTTGAATTTCGCAAAACCCCGTCTTAGCGAGCGCCTACGAGCTAAAAGGTACCTCCATGCAAAATTTCAGATTCCTAGCATTTGTAGTTTATGAGATTCCTTGGTGAGTGACCTTTCGCTTTTATATATACCTACAGCCCAATTTCAATAATCTTACAGACTCTGGCATGTATCATACTTTCGTTTTTTCTGTAATCGTTCTATTGTTTATTCGGTCCGTCTATCTTATTCCCATCATACATCGTTCCGTGAGATGTTTTAAATACACAATATATTCGGATTCATTTATTCTATTTTCTCTACATTACTTTTCCCAATACACCCGTAAAAAGAACAAAATGGCTTGCATTCCAACATCAACATAAATTACGCCACGTTCTGTTCTCTAAAGTACAATTGCACTCCAATCAGTCCTTAGAGATCTTGTGTCCAAAATAAATGTCGCATACGGTACACAGGTTAAGCAGAAATAATGTACCATCTAATCTGAATAGAACGTGCTTATACCCTGGTGGATAAAAGAAATATATTGAAGTGAAAACTTCTATAGGCGCGCCTAGACAGATTTTTCGTGGGGTGTAAATTGATTTCTAGCGTCACGCTCGGGTATGATAAGAAATCTTTGGGTAAACTCGGGTTCTTGGCGATTGGGCATCTAGAAATGCGTCAGCCAATGGGAAATGCTGAAAGGGCGTGGCCTCGACATCATGGCATGGCCATCTAGAAATGCGTGAGCCAAAGGGAAATGCTGACGCATTTCTAGATAGCCATGCCATAATGCGAGGCTACGCCCTCCGGTTTCACCCGTGTAGTTTCCAAGGTAAGCTATCAAATTCTGAGTTATAAGTTTTCACTTATATCGGCAGTTCCTATGACTGCCAATTTTTTTAGTATTATCTATCTATCATGGTTATTTGTATACCTCTATAATATTGTTAAGTAGTATAGTATTTTTAGCTAATATCAGTGACGACAATACCATAGCGTTCTTTTTTCTGTTACTTCGCATCACATTCACAATTTGTTTTTCGTCTAACTAATGATTTCGTTATCAATGGTTGTCTGGATGAAGTCGCTGTAACCGATAAGGTCGCCATTTATGACAGTAGGTGAGTCAGGTTCTGTAATTTTTAGGATTCTATGAAATTTAGTGTAGGTCAATTTTAAATGGTGTTTGTTTTTTCGGAGAAAATCACATTACTATCTTCTTTGTTGTAATGTGGCCTTTCTGCTTGGTGTAACATTTCTGTTAGACCTTGGATCATCTGGAAATGGCCAAAGAGAACAAAATATACGTCTGGCATCTGCACGGTGCTTGGTTAAAATGAACGAACCATTAACTAATGCGTTATCTGATAGAAGCATGCTTCTGTTTTCGTCGTTGGTTTTAAAAAATGATTTTGTGGAATTAAACTAAGCTGTTACTAAGTTGTTTTTATCCGACTGCCATGAAAAGTTATTGTTTTTCAATGACGCATTGATGTATAAATATTTCCGTGTTAGTTACTATTAACCCAATGAAATTAGGCAAAAAAATGGAATAAAAAAACATTAAATTATGTAGTTTGGGGACTATAAAGGATCAATAGAAGAGTGCATTCTGAGCATATATTCCAATTTGAGGGATTCTGGCATGGTCAGCTCAAGGTCATTTCGATGAAAACGCGTTTAACTCGGATATCTCGAGAACTGTTAGTGTTAGGCAAAAAATTGTTAAGACCTTTTCTCTTTTAAGTTAAATTTACTAACTTTTACAATAACAACTTTTCTTTTTTTCATGAATATTTTTCAAGTTATTGCTTCCGAAAGGCAAAAATTTAACTTTTTTTCCTCCCTTTCGCCATTTCCTCCGCAACCGTTCAATTTTATGAAACTTTACCGATAATCAAAAGTGTACATCTTTTAATAATAAACAACTTTTTCCTTGCACTTTTTTCTGTAATGACAATACCTTCAGAGTTATGTTACTTTACCGAGCGAAATCCGCGCCACTGCGACACCTCCGCGACACTGCAAAAAATCCGTGACACCTCCGGTCTTAGGGCTGAACCCAAAATTCATTGTTGGATTGTGTCGGTGGGTTTCTTCTACACAGGGTTATGTGGGACAACAACGTTACCTACTTCGACATATGCCAGAAATACGTAACATACATAAAAAACACTACGGTACAGACGTGATAATTGTATTCGATGGCTATCCCAAAGGTATTTCCAACTTTGGCACCAATTCTGCCAAACGGCTGCGCCGATCCCAGCTGAAGCCATGTGCGGATATCATTTTCATCTACAATATGACCGTCACCACAACTCAAGATAAGTTTTTAGGCAACGAGAGCAATAAGACAAGATTCATCTAACTACTGAAAACTTTTCTCATCAAATCAGACATAGAGGAGCAAGCCGTAGAGTCCGGCAAAATTCTCTTAGCCGTAATGATAATCAGACCATCCGCATCCTCTACGGCTCGCTTCACCTCAATGTCTGATTGAGTGTATCTGAGTGTATTTCTGGCATATATCGGAGTAGGTGACGTGGTTGTCCCACATAAGCTTGTGTAGAAGAAACCCACCGACACAAACAAATAATGAATTTTGGGTTCAGCCCTAAGTCCGCAGGTGTCGCGGATTTATCGCAGTGTCGCGGAGGTGTCGCAGTGGCGCAGATTTCGCTCGGTAAAGTAACATAACTCTGAAGGTATTGTCATTACAGAAAAAAAGTGCAAGGAAAAAGTTGTTTATTATTAAAAGATGTACACTTTTGATTATCGGTAAAATTTCATAAAATTGAACGGTTGCGGAGGCAATGGCGAAAGGGAGGAAAAAAAGTTAAATTTTTGCCTTTCGGAAGCAATAACTTGAAAAATATTCATGAAAAAAAGAAAAGTTGTTATTGTAAAAGTTAGTAAATTTAACTTAAAAGAGAAAAGGTCTTAACAATTTTTTGCCTAACACTAACAGTTCTCGAAATATCGAGTTAAACGCGTTTTCATCGAAATGACCTTGAGCTGACCATGCCAGAATCCCTCAAATTGGAATATATGCTCAGAATGCACCCCCCTATCGATCCTTTATAGTCCCCAAACTACATAATTTAATGTTTATTTATTTCCTTAATTGCACTGCATTATATTTAGTTAAAGCTTGTTTGAAGGACATGCAGTAATACAGTGGATCTAATTTTAATGGTTAAAACCCAAACATAGAACGGTGTATCAAATTAACAATAGGCACGATTGCGTAGATTAAAAAAATTAAGTTGAAACAAAGTATAGGCGATGATTACTACCCATATAGGCCCAAAATGTTATCTTTTTCATAATTTTTGTAAAATAGCCGCAAAATTGTAGTTGTAGGTATGTATCTTTTTCGTGAATCTTATCTTATCTTTCGTGTATGTTCGGAATAGAATGACGTAACAATGTATTTTGCTAACTTGTAGAAACGGGTATTTATGGTCTATGGCCGGGCGCGGCCAACGTTTTAGATCTACCGACATCTTCGTTTTTAAGTTGAGTACATCGCTCGGACGGCTCCGACAGTAGTTGTGATTGTGCATTGAGAACTAGTCGACTGCGCGGGCGCATGTCTTATTGTCCCTTTGTTTCAACTATCAGTCCGGGACTGTTGAATTGTCGAGTCGGTACTCGAAAGCGCGGTCGCGGGAATAATTGTCGCATACTCAAGTGCACCGGGTGCAAGTGTTTGCTAGAGGTCCGGGACCCTTCGCGAGGATCGCGTGTTTTTGTGGTGCCTTCGTTTCTCAGCGCGGTCGCGAGAACGAAGGTTGTGTGAACTATATAACGCCGGGCGTTAACCCTTTTGTTTGTGGGATAAAAGTTATCCGCGCGGACGCGAGATATTGGTTACTGGATTGCGGTGCTCAATTGTTCGGAAGGAGGCCGACTCGGACGAGAATCTGACACGTATCGTACCCATCTATTTATATATATTATAATATTAGATACACGGGGAACCTGGGGTAGATTCTAGGGAAGTCTAGGTTTTACACACCCTATCCAGAAGGACTGGTTAGCCAAGGTACCGTGTACTAGTTATTTATAGGTTTAGTGTTAAAACGTTCCCAGTCGTAAACTGGGTGGTAGCAGAGACCTAGATTTAAGTTAGGTTTATCTAGGGTAACCACTACCGTTCAGATCGCGGCGGATTCCCATGCTGAACGGCAGTTTATCCAAAACATTTTGGTACGCAGGCGTAGTTAATCTACAAGGCGTTTCGCGTGACTTTGCTTGTAGGGTTTATTATTAATAAATATTTTTGTGTTTCTAACAAAGGAATTGTTGAAATCTGGAAATTGAAAATATATTGTTTCGTCATATGGTTTGTGGGTTATTAGGGAAAAATAATCGGCCATTTTGTGACAGTTGTTATTCTGTGATTGGTCAGGGCTGACC
Organism: Ectropis crepuscularia; assembly: GCA_963693475.1. Classification (NCBI taxonomy): domain Eukaryota; kingdom Metazoa; phylum Arthropoda; class Insecta; order Lepidoptera; family Geometridae; genus Ectropis; species Ectropis crepuscularia. The sequence continues at coordinate 14,381,869 of OY856346.1, forward strand.
ATAGACTCGGAAAGTCTATCTAACTAAAGTTCTGTTTACACTTGCAAACGAAGCAATTTGGCGAGGGCTTTTTTATCTGCATCGGATATTGCCAGATAATATAGGAAATATTTCGTGTTCGGATGTGCACGAGAGTATTTATTTGCCAAGCAATATAGGAAGTATTGTTTCGGGTTTGGTGGCATACATATAAAATAATATTGTTTATTTGTTTGTACATAAATTTGGTTGTTTATGTAGTTTGTGTATGCCTTTGTTTGGTGCGGTCACCAACATTTTTTGGAATTTGGTCATTTATCTGTAAGATTATTTATAAAATAATATTGTTTTTTTTGTATGCAAATTTGATTGTTTGTGTATTTTTTTTTATTGTGAGAGTGCTTGTTGGTGCGGTCACCAACCCCCTTATAATTTACGGATTATTCTTTGGATTACTTATAAAAATAATATTTCTTGTTTGTATACAACTTGATTATTGTGTATTTTTATTTTGCATTTTTTTTGTGTTTTTTAATTGGCGCGGTCGCCAACCTTTTGTTGTTTTGTGATTTAGGGGTTAACTTGGTAGTTTAGCTCCGCGTCATGGCTCCACCCGCGAAGGCACGGTCTGTCTTGCAATTGCAGATGCGATGGTTCGCATCTGCGGCAGCACTCCTTGACAGGCCCGACAAGGAGAATGCCATCCTGCTCCGGGCCCAGGACGTGCGGGAACGCGTCGGCATGGCGGAGGAAGCGCTGGCAGAGCTCCTTAGTCAGGGGGCCTGCGACAAGGATGCGGAGGAGGACATGCGACAGATCTTCCAGCTCGCGGACGACATCGCGGAGCGGGCGGAAGTCATCCGCAAGGCAGCCAAGGCGCCAGCGGCTGGCGCTCAGCCAGCAATGGCCATGGGACCGGGGGTGATCAGCCGGTTGCCCACCCTCGAGCTTCCCAGTTTCGGAGGTAGGTCCGAGGAGTGGACGGCCTTCCGGAATATGTTTGGATCCTTGGTGGAGAACAGGGCGGATCTCACCAAGGGTCAAAAGCTGGCTTACCTGCTCGCGTCGGTGCGGGATGAGGCGCGGTCGCTCATCCAGCATCTCCCGGTCGAGGACGACCAGTACGACACAGCAGTGGAACTGCTGGAGACGCGGTACCAGAACCCTCGACTACTGGCGGATGCCCACGTCAGGAGCTTGCTGACGTTGAGGAAGGTCACCTCCCGGTCACAGATCAGGAAGGAAATCCTGACGCCGGTGAGGGTGGCCATCAACGCCCTCAGACTCCTAGGGCTGCCGGTGGAGGAGTGGGGGTTCCTCCTGGTCCACGTCATACTGGACCGTATCCCGGCGGACGCGAGGTCGCGGTTCGACCGCGAGCAGCTGGACAGGGTCGGAAAAGGGAAGACGGCCTTCCCAACATTGGGGGACCTGCTCCAGTTCCTGGAGTGGGAGGCCAGACTAGCAGAGTCCTCCGACCCGGGAGCAGGGTCTTCCGGGGTTCCCCCGCGCACGGGTGCGCAGCAACCTCCGGGAGGTTCCAGGGGGACACGGGGCCACGGAAGGGTGACCGCGGCCGTGACAAGCACCCCAGGGGGGTGCCCCTCATGTGGCCAGGCACATGAGCTGCGGTGGTGTGGGGCCTTCGCCAACCTCCCGGTGCTGGAGCGCCGGCAGCTGGCGAAGAGGCTCCAACTCTGCTACGGCTGCCTCGGGCAGCATAACTACCGCGACTGTTCCGAGCAGCAGCCGTGCCCCAGGTGTGGTGGACCACACCTGGAGGCCCTGTGCCGCTTCTCTGGGGATGCAGAGGGCACGGGCGGGGGCGCGCCGTCCAGAGGACCTGGACACGCACAGGGCGCAGGGCGCCCTCAGCGAAGCACGCCCCCTCCAAGGGGCAGGGGCCCCACGGGCGGGGGCGCGCGTCCACGGACTCCGCAGTCTCCGGGAGGCTACGGACATCCCGTGTACGACGCACCCCGCGCTCAACCCATGAACCCGGCAGGGATCCGGGTGGATAGTCCGGTCCACGCGCCGGCCGGTAGGGCTACCGGCCCGCCCCAGGCATATGTGGCTACGCGTGGGCCCCCGAGGACCCGGGCCTGTTGGCGGGACGGGCGCCCTATAAGCCCGCACATTCTGGACCGGCTGCCCTTCTCCTACCCCCCATCGCCGCCTCCGGTAGAGCAGCACAAGGAGAGGCCGGTGAGCTTCTCGCCGCCGATACACGAGTATCCGCGGCTGGAGTATCACCCGCCTCCCTTCCGGTATGGACACCCGTCTGCGCCATACGCACCACCACGGTCGGTGGTCTATTGCGCGAGACCGCCCTACTGGCCAGGCCCGCCTAGTCCGCCGGTGTCGGACGGCGCCGGCCAGTGTTGACTAGCCGGTGCGCAGTCACACAAGGAGCCAGGGACTGTGCTCCTCCCCACCGCGTGGGTCCGCGTGTGGGGTCCTAAAGGGGACCACGTACGGGTACGTGCTCTCCTGGATACAGGCGCCCAGGGTTGTCTGCTCACCACTCGAGTAGCGACACGCCTGGGCCTGCGATATAAAGCTAAGGCTTCCCCCATCCGTGGGGTAGGGGGTGTGGAAGTGAGATGTCTCGCGGGCGAGACATCCTTCGCCTTTTCAGGTGCGGAACCGTCCTCCTGGAGGATCCAGGTTCAGGCTACGGTCATAGACACGGTAGTTGGATGCAGTCCCTCCGTGTTCTTACCGCCAGGGTTGGCGTCTCTCGCAAAGGGCTTGCGCTTGGCAGACCCCCGGTTCTACGAGCCAGCACCAGTGGACCTGCTGCTGGGCTGCGATGTCCTGGGGCTGCTATGGTCTGGACCAACCAAGGCTATTGCCCACACTTCGTTGTCGGCAATTCCTACCCTTCTTGGCCATTGCATAATGGGTCCTGTGGTGGAGAGGGAGCTCTCCCAGGACAACCTGCTCTACGCTTCAGCCTCCATCGCGCGGGTGATACAGAGGTTTTGGGAAGTGGAAGAGCCTCCCATGGTGTCCAGGTTGGACCCGGCCCATGTGGAATGCGAGTCCTTCTACGAGACTCATACGGTGAGGACACCGTCGGGTAGATTTCAGACCAGACTGCCATTCGTGGACTGCCCGCCGGAGCTGGGCCAGTCCCGACAGTTGGCCGAGAAGCGTCTGCTGTCTATGGAAAGACGTATGCAGCGCGATCCCGTACTTAGGGGGAAGTACGTGGATTTCATGCGAGAGTACGAGGAGTTAGGACACATGTCTCTCGCTCGCGTCGATTGGACATCGACATGTCATTACTTCTTGCCACATCACGCCGTGTTGAAGGCTTCAAACGGCAAGCTGAGGACGGTGTTCGACGGATCAGCGCCTACCTCCACAGGAGTGTCGCTGAATCAGAGTCTCCATGCAGGGCCAAAGCTGCATCGGGACATCATCGACATCATCCTGAACTTCAGGAGACATCAGGTGGTGTTTGGAGCGGACATCCGGATGATGTTCCGCCAGACCTTGATACACCCTGATGACCGAAGGTTTCAGCTCATACTTTGGCGGGAGGACCCGACCAAACCAATGAGGGTGTACGAGCTGAATACCAATACGTACGGGCTGAAGTCTAGCCCCTACATAGCAATCCGCACGCTATTGGAATTGGCGGAGCGTGAGCGACACAGGTTCCCGCGCGCGGCGGCCGTGCTCACACGGGACCTGTATGTTGACGACGTCTGCACAGGAGCAGCGTCCATTGAAGAAGCGGTTCGCTTGAGGGACGAGCTCATTGGCATACTCGCCGCGGGCGGCTATGAGTTGCGCAAGTGGCTGTCCAACGAACCCAGGCTTCTGGCAGGGATTCCAGAAGACCACCAGCAGAACCCTCAGCTGTTTGAAGATGCTGAGGATCCCAACATGGTAGCGGTATTGGGTATGCGATACCAGCCCGCTACGGATGTATTTACGTTCCGGGTGGACTTGGAGGCCCCTAAGGCGTGGACCAAGCGAACGGTCCTCTCCACTCTGGCACGGATGTTCGATCCCAATGGTTGGATCTGCCCCGTCCTCTTCTCCGCCAAATGTCTCCTTCAGAGACTTTGGACGTGGGGTGTCTCGTGGGACGAGCCCCTTGTAGGAGAACCCTTGGACGAGTGGCTGCGGCTGATATCCACCATGGGGGATCTGAACCAGGTGGCTCTGCCAAGAAAGATACTACCGCCGGGCAGGTACCAGGCCAGCTTGCACGGTTTCTGCGACGCGTCAGAGCGAGGATACGCTGCGTCGGTTTACCTGCGGACAGTGGACTCTAGAGGACGGCCTCAAGTCACACTGCTGCTGGCCAAGAGCAAGGTTGCTCCCATTCGGACGAGGCTCACGATTCCGAAGCTTGAGCTATGTGGAGCTCACTTGTTATCCCGACTGATCAGTCACGTGTCCACCGAATTGGGGCCCAATGTGGACATCAGGAACGTCCATGCCTGGACTGACAGTCAGGTGGTCCTAGCTTGGCTACGCGCGGCACCGCACAAGCTAGAAACTTTTGTGGGAAACAGGGTTTCCCAAATACAGGAAATCGGGACGCCGATCCTGTGGCGTCATGTACCAGGGGTGATGAATCCCGCGGATTGCGCGTCCAGGGGATGTACAGCACCGGAGCTGATACACCACTCTCTTTGGTGGGGACCGGAATGGCTGGCCGGACCGGAGCAGTCCTGGCCTAGCAGCCCACCGAGTGCCTCCACGCAGGAGCTGCCTGGACTCAGAGTCCACGTTGTGACGGAGGAACCGTCAGTTACCATGGATTGGCTGGTAACCAAATACAGCAGTCTGGATAAACTGCTGGGCGTCACGAGCTGGGTCAGACGCTTCATACATAATTGTCGGCACCCACGGGAGAAGGTAGTCTCCCTAGTGGTCACTGCTGGCGAGCGTCGGGACGCAATGCTGTACCTGATTGGCAGGTTACAGGAGGAACGCTTCGCGTCAGAGCTTCGGAAGCTCCGGGACGGCGCTAAGCTCAAGGGTGCTGTTTCGCGCCTGAATCCATTCATAGACCAGGGTGGTCTCATCCGCGTAGGAGGTCGGCTCAGGAATGCTGACCTGCCCTTCGGGCGTCGCCATCCACTCCTCCTACCTAAGGGAGGTCCCTTGGTGGAGCTAGTGGTGGCTCACAGGCATAAGATCAATTCCCATGCGGGTTATACGGCGATGCTCGCCTTACTCCAGCGGGATTTCTGGATTTTGTCGGCGCGACGCGTGGTGCGTCACGTCTTGTTTAAGTGCGTGCCCTGCTATAGGTTGCGGCCCCCCACTATGCAACCCCAAATGGGAGATCTGCCGGCTGACCGGGTTCAGCCGTCTAGGCCCTTTGCCGGAGTCGGCACGGATTTTGCCGGCCCTTTCGCTGTCAAATCCTCCACGCTAAGGAGTGCGAAGGTCACAAAGGCGTACCTTTGTGTGTTTATTTGTTTGGCCACAAAAGCCGTCCACCTGGAGGTGGTATCCGCACTGACGACGGAGGCGTTTGTGGCGGCCTTGGATCGGTTTGTGGCCCGTCGGGGGGTCCCGTCATTAATCCGGTCCGATAATGGTACCAACTATAAGGGTACGGATAGGTATCTTAAAGAGGTCGGGGACTTCTTATCTGCCCAAACAGGTTTGTTGGGCCATACACTCGCGCAGCGAGGTATAGAGTGGCGCTTTGGAGTGCCTGCTTGCCCTCATTGGGGTGGGATCTTTGAGGCCGCAGTGAAGTCGGCCAAGACCCACCTTCGACGCGTCGTTGGGGAGACCGTGTTGACCTTTGAGGAGCTGGCCACGGTCTTTTGTCGAGTAGAGGCGGTCCTCAACTCTCGTCCGCTCTGTCCGGTGTCTTTAGACCCTAACGACCTGGAGGTCTTGACTCCTGGTCATTTTTTGGTCGGGCAACCGCTTACGGCTCTGCCCGAATATCCTTGGAAGGATGAGCGCGCTCACCGGTTATCGCGCTTCCAGTTGCTGCAGCAGATGAGTCAGGACTTTTGGCGCCGGTGGTCGGTCGAATACCTGCATCTGTTGCAACAAAGAGTCAAATGGACAGACCGGACAGATCCGCCAAGGGAAGGCGATTTGGTTTTGTTAAAGGAGGGCAATATGCCTCCGTTATATTGGCGGCGGGGCCGTATTTTGAAGTTGATTACAGGCGCGGACGGAACACCGCGCATCGCTGAGGTTTTAGTTGACGGATCTCGACTAAAACGAGCCCTTGCCACCTTGTCTCGATTGCCGGTGCATTGAACTAGTGAAGTGACGGATTCGCTTCAGAGCGGGGGGTTGTTCGGAATAGAATGACGTAACAATGTATTTTGCTAACTTGTAGAAACGGGTATTTATGGTCTATGGCCGGGCGCGGCCAACGTTTTAGATCTACCGACATCTTCGTTTTTAAGTTGAGTACATCGCTCGGACGGCTCCGACAGTAGTTGTGATTGTGCATTGAGAACTAGTCGACTGCGCGGGCGCATGTCTTATTGTCCCTTTGTTTCAACTATCAGTCCGGGACTGTTGAATTGTCGAGTCGGTACTCGAAAGCGCGGTCGCGGGAATAATTGTCGCATACTCAAGTGCACCGGGTGCAAGTGTTTGCTAGAGGTCCGGGACCCTTCGCGAGGATCGCGTGTTTTTGTGGTGCCTTCGTTTCTCAGCGCGGTCGCGAGAACGAAGGTTGTGTGAACTATATAACGCCGGGCGTTAACCCTTTTGTTTGTGGGATAAAAGTTATCCGCGCGGACGCGAGATATTGGTTACTGGATTGCGGTGCTCAATTGTTCGGAAGGAGGCCGACTCGGACGAGAATCTGACACGTATCGTACCCATCTATTTATATATATTATAATATTAGATACACGGGGAACCTGGGGTAGATTCTAGGGAAGTCTAGGTTTTACACACCCTATCCAGAAGGACTGGTTAGCCAAGGTACCGTGTACTAGTTATTTATAGGTTTAGTGTTAAAACGTTCCCAGTCGTAAACTGGGTGGTAGCAGAGACCTAGATTTAAGTTAGGTTTATCTAGGGTAACCACTACCGTTCAGATCGCGGCGGATTCCCATGCTGAACGGCAGTTTATCCAAAACAGTGTATCTTTTTTGTGAATCTGAGGGCAAAGAACACGGCTGTCTGAAATTACAGCAAAGAGCCACGTAACCATTTAAACATTAAGAGCTTACCGTATAGCACTGCACTGCGCTGGTTATCCGGATACAAGAAAATCTTTCTCTTTGACTTGTATTTTTTCTGGAAACATTGCGCTTTAAACCGTTCACAATGTTTGTTACTCTATGGTTTATTGCACACTACTTATTGGTAATAGAATAACTGTTAAAAATACGTAAGATTGACTCTTGAGTCCAATCGATATAAAATTTGTGGTGTCTATCTATAGATCTTTTTAAGGAGGTACTTCCAAAACTAGATACTATTGTTTCTATAGATAGCGAACAATGTTTCTCCTGTGTCTTGATGGGTACGAGTACATACGAGAGAAGTAAATTACTTACACTAAATGCATTTAATTCAACTAGATCTGTATCGTTAAGGGAGTAGAGCAATTTAAACTAAGAACTCATTTACTGGCCATTACCTCGCAGCCGTCTAACTACTTGTAAGCAGATTAAAATGCATGCCAAAAGTTTAAATTTATGTACCGGACGCTATCTTCAATTAAACTTGTTATAAGAAAACTGTAGAAAATGACTTAAGGCGCTTTTGCACAAGATTAAGATAAAAAAATTAGTTATTGATGTTACATACGGAACTTGGCGCTACACTTTTACACCGCCCCTGGTCAAAAATTCAAAGGCCTGCCGAGAACAACTTCGAATACTGTAGTGTAAAGGGACGAGAGGGAATGAAATCTCTACAAAAATAATGTCTAAGATTGAGTTAAAGAAAAATGAAAGTAGAAAAGCTGTCATGTGAAATATCTATTTGCAAGCATAAGATAAGCCTGATGGTAAGCAACACGCCTACTCACAACAACACAGTGACACATCATCACATCACATCACAACAGCCCACTAAACATTCCCACTGCTGGGACTCGGGGCCTTCTCTCGCACGGAGAGAGTTAAGAGAGTTAAATCCATCACGCTGGCTCAGTGCGGGTTGATGGATGACACATGACTTCGAAAGATTCTAGGTGTCTATTCTAGGATTCTAGGTGACAGTGACACATAGAGAGTGCAAATTATTGCCTTGCCTAAAACTGCTCTGCGCACGTCACCCGGAGATCTAAAATGGTTAATCTCTATGCCTAGTCATTACTAGTTCCGGAGCATCTGGAATTAATAATATAATAACTTTTTAACAGTAGGTACACCCAAAAATGAGGATTGTTTCTTTAAATTGTGCAGTTGAATAGCTCGAATATTTTTTATTTGAACTACACCATGTTTCGGTTATTTTAGAATTCTTAGTTGACTGTTTAAAGAAAATGCTAACAACACTCTAATAGTCATTTACAACATAGGGAATATCTTGAGGTTACACTTTGTTTTGGCAAATATTTTTCTTCAGTGGTAGCAACTCTTTGCATCTCCCAGGGGAAATACCACATCTTTGACAATTATTCTATCGCCAAGCAGTAATGTGCTAAACATTAATGTTCCATGACAATGCTTACAGGGTTACGAGGGTAGTGCAGTGCTAGGTAATGCTTTGGCCTTCATGTTCAAGTCATCAATATTTTGATTATATTTTAAGGTTATTTAGTGTACAATACATTTTATAAGAAAAACTGGAAAGCGGAGTAAATTGCCGTTGAAAGGAGACGCAAATATTTCATAAGTTTTGCAATTTATACCAATTTCGAAGGAAACTTCGGGGCAGACGGTTTCGCGGACCTGAGATTGGAAATGATTACTTTAAGACTCCCAATTCTTTGATTAATGATGAAAAAGGTAAAGGTTCCAGTCATTTGCAGTTCGTTAGAGTTGACAATCAGTCAATTTGAGGATATACCTAATTAAATATGTTTTATTTTAACTTGCAAATAAAACTTTACGAAACAAATTCAGTTAAAAACAGCAATGTTTTACTATAATTTTGTATCAGTTTGAAAAGCAAGGTTTCTAGAGATATTACAAAAAAAAAATATGCTACATTATTTGAAGGGCAATGTTGCCAGATAAATTACAGGGCTTAGAGATATAATATCTTAGATCTTTGGGTGAAGAGCGCAGTGAAGTGCTAGGTAATGATTTGGACTTTTCATGTTCCAATAGCTGCGTGTCACTGTGCTGTTACGTGGCAGGCATGTTGCTCACCATCAGGCACATGTCCTGCTCGTCTCATCACTCTTTATTTATAAAAAATATACTTGCTGCGCCGTCCATTTTTTCCCGCATATTTCCCGTTATTTTTCTGTGATTAAAAGTAGTCTCTGTTCTATTCCAGACATTATTTATTCTAACTGTGTTCCAAACTTCAACCCTTTTCTTTGAGACGTTTCAAACGTGAGTGAGACACAACAAACATTCTAATATCTAATCATCTAAAATCTCGCATTTGTAATATTAGTAGGATATGAATGACGAGTTGAATGTGATTTAACGTTTACATGTACGAAATATTAGAAATACAAATTTAGTAATGTGCTTCATTTAGTCTTCATTGTGGTAAAGTATTAACAGTAACTAGGTATAGGTCTGAGTCTGCCTCACGTTCTTAGAAAAACTATTAGCTTTGTGCTTATAGTATCTCTCTACTTAGTCTGTGGCTTATACTTTGGTGCCGCATAAACAACTCTTTCACAAACTTCAAGCTATTTACGTTTTACTCCACAAAGAAAAACAAAACAGGATCAAGTATTCAATGTTAGGTTTCTATTATCTAACTTCTATTTGGTCGTTTTTCGCAAACATTCTGACTGTCGTTGCGAACCATTCAATGAACTCGTTTCTGTGCTCTAAACGACTAGACGTGTCTAAATATACGATTTAAATTCAAGAACAGTTATCTACCTTCTGGCATGGCATCGTGAGTTTATTTATCATTGTCTTTTATAGCTATTCTTTGACTTTTCGTGGCTTATGATTATTTTTAAACATCGATTTCTCTCTGACTTCTTAAAGCTTAAGAAAAGTCTCTTCGAGCGTAGCAACTTTCGGTGAAACTTCGACCTGTCCTTTCAAATTGTGCAAATGAATTCTTTCGGAGTTTTTGTGAGACTGTGGTTGGCCAAGAGCTCGTCTAAAAAAAATAAACAAAAGCTTGCATCAAATTGCGCGCAGCGAGTGCGAAGTGAGGTCCCGCGAGCACTTTCTCATGCAAAAGTCGAACGGTTACTTTAATTCTTAGCTGAAGCACTTGTCGGTTTTACGAGCGTAGAGCGATTTAATCCACTTAAAACCCTGAGCACAACCTCGTAGCCGACAAAGCTCTCAGCCGCTCTCATTTAAAAATGGAAATAAACCCTCGACCATCTTTGACTCGATGCGACCGCTAGTTGAATTCTAAGTGCGGTGCTCCACTGATGTACACTCGATTCTTTTTTGATCGATCGATGAGGTTGAATCGTAATCGTAGTCGATTAGGCTACGGCAGGAATTATAAATAGCTTGCTACCGCATCCTGCGAGCTTTGTTGAATGTTCCATAAGCAAAATGAAACAAAAATCAAAGCATGTCGTTGATAAGTTTCGTCATTCATTGATCTTTCTTTAACGTCCAAGTTTTGAAACTTGAGGTCATTAATCCCAATTACTAAAGTAATTACCGGCGGACACGGCAAAATTACCAAACTGGAAAAAAGCGTAATTATCTCACCCGGAGACCTATTTGGCTGAAGTGATCCCTTCCTTCCACGCGATTTCCGTTCCGGACTTAAAATTGGGGAAAAAATAGACGAACCTTGGGGTGGCAATAAAGATCAGTGGGCAAGAGTTATTGCCTGGACTTAAAAATTGGATCTCTTGGAAACGTCTACAAAGTATTTGTTTACGTCATCTAAAACGCGATTTTTAAACGTTTTGACTAAAACAATGAATTAGTTAACAAGTTTTCATTATAACATTTATTTTGAGATATGGAGATTTTGAGATAGGGGTTTAATTTTGAAATAAATCCTTTATTAAATGGCCAAAAAAACGAACACTGAAAGTACTGGTACGCTATAGTTTTTTCAGTAGATGTCTTTTATCTGATTGTGGCGACTAAATCAGCAAATAACATTAAAAAAGCTGCAAAAAGCAAATGGGAAAACCTCTTTGCATGAAAACCTTTTATAAGCTAAGAACTTCTAAGAAAGGTCCACAAAGTCGTTCCTCAGGCTAGTAATCCTACAGTTTACTGAAACTCTGCCTATTTTTGTATTTTATAGACTTTAACGCAAAGAGAATAAGGTTTCAATTAAGTTTGCAATATTTTATGACATGAGATAATTATTGTTTCCACCTGCTTAAACAGTGCCATCTGGCTTTCTCCATATGCATTTGATTCGAATTTATCATTAAACTTCCCTTAAAAACATTTTTTTTCTACTGTACCATAATCTCGTGTTTGTACTGAAACATTTTCATGTCATTCATTAACTTGAATTCATTTTCGTGAAGTTTTGCGTCACTTTAAAATATCACTCCAATAAAAATTTATTTGGCATAACAACGTTTGCGGGGTCAGCTTGTTATTAATATAACACTACTATAACATTTTAATTTTGAATGTGGGTGTTAACAGAGTGGCAATAAAAAAAATATTTTGTAAAATAGGTAGACTTCATTGACGGAGCTGTCAGTAGTGTGCACAAGCAGCCTGCTGAATGTTCCAACTTCTGGGAACAAGGAGAGAGTCAAAACCATTATCCCTCGCGCTGGCTCAGTTCGGGTTGGTGTATGAAGCATAAGTTCGAAAGATTCTAGGAAATGGTGCGTCGAAAAGACAATGATGCGCGTGGGATTCGAACCAGGGGGTTCGACAGTTACCGTTGTCCCAACTAGATCGGGCGTAACTTGTATTACTTACGGTGGTGTACAGTGTACAAGTATCAAAACTGTCAATGCTCTAATTTCACTTCAACTTATCAACATTCGTTATTAATAAACAATAAAAAGCACTTTATTGTGAAGCAACACGAAATTCAACTGTATTTTTATTGTAAAATACTACGACTCTAAATTGTATTCCTTCCTTGTTCCCAGGACGGTGATCGAGGCTATCTCGAAGGCCTTGCTTCGCGCTACGCCGACCTCTTCTCGACGCACTACGGCGATGTCTTGGACCACTTGGAAGAACTTCGCCGACACGAGTGGGACGAGATGTCGCCTCGGATGCGGGTCTTAGGAGGGCCTGGGACTCCCCAAACGCCGCCTTCCGCCAGCCCTGGATCTTTGACGCTCGGAAATCTCACCACGTCGCATTCACAGCCAATCTATGTACCTGGGAAATACTCGGTTAGTTGATATTTGTGAATACTTTATCTAACTTCTGTTTGCTTATGTTTGAAGCCATTTTATGCTATAATGATCAACAAAAATGCTACTTGTATTATAAATGCGAAATGTTTTGAGGATGGATGGATGTTTTTACTCTGTCACCCAAAAACTACGAAGGGATCTGGATTAAATTTGGTACATAGATAATGGTTTAGATTCTAGAACATCTAGAATTACTCTAGAATAACACATAGGCTATTCCAATATTATGGTCAATACCATAATATTCCCAATAATCCGTGAATCCGTAGGGCGCTGCTAATCATTGCATATGTTACCGTAAAATTGCATTCACCGTCGGTTTACAATATAGGTAATGCGTGAGATTAGAATCTTACGCCTTTTACAATTTTACGGTGACATAATATAGGTATATATAGGTATATGTAGTGTAGTTTAACAATTTCGATAGAAGACTAGTCATGAAAATGATTAAAGCGCATGAAAACTTACGTGGTTGTCACACACATTCAATGAACTAGCAGTCCGCCCCGGCTGCGCCCGTGTTTCATAATATATGGCTCAGTTGGTATTGAGACTATTTTTTTGTTTTGAACCGTAGGTAGTAGGTTTGGTTCTCATCCACGACAATCATAATTATGTGTGATGAATTGGAATATTTTTTTATTATTTGGGTGTTTCTATGAATTATGTAATACCCAATTACAGTTTTATAAGTTTTGCACCAAAAGTCTGTCTCACAGTTATAAGCTTTGCTAGTGATGTCTGAAAAATACCCTCCATTTTTTTTGTTTTTACAATAATGCCCTAATTATTATTTTTATAGTTTTACCTTATAATAATAGTCGGACTTTCAGATAGAAAAAAGACAAACGACTATGAACTTTGTAAGTCCACTCAACAAATTTTTTGGTTATTACTTCTGTGAAGTCAAGTATATGATGTTGGAAGTCTGCCAACATAGTCGTATCAAAGTTATTAGGGCTTATAAGCTGTCGTGACCGGAAAGAACTTTTTAGGTTAAAGAAATATCTCCAGTCTCTAGTATCAATTTCAATTATCTGTAAACAGTTATTGCTTTCAGTAGTGTATCTATTAATTAAATAAATAAAATAAATAAATAAATATGTTGGTGGACAATTCACACAATACCATCTGACCCCAAACTAAGTAAAGCTTGTGTGATGGCGGCCAGATAGCTGATATAATACTTATATATTTTTAAATACATACTTATTATACATAGAAACACCCAGACACAGTGCAAACATTTGAATTCATCACACAAATATTTGCACTGGGTGGGGATCGAACCCACGACCCTCGGCTTCGCAGGCAGAGCTACTACCCACTAAGCCACAAGGCCAGTCAATTAAAAGCAAACTCATGACACGTGTCTATTTTCTATATGATACAGGATTCTATTTTCACCGTTCATTTGAAATTCTGCTGCATTCAAATGACAGGTCGGCTTTATCGTTATTAGAGCTTGCAATTCAAATGGCTAGTTTTACATATATCCTCAATAATGATCTAATTGCTGCCTCAGTATAGGAAATGAGTACGATGAAATAACTGGTCCTATTGATGACAGACCACAAAATGTACCCAGTAGATGAAGTATTAATAATGGGTTGGACGCCAGCACGTAAGGATGAATAGTTAAAACAGATATTATTTTGCTGTATGTGTACAGAAAGTTAATTTATTCATTGATATAAAATAACGTTTTAAAATTACAATGGTATATTAAATCTGTTTTGCTCTTTCACCTTTAATAGATCAAAAGTAATGAATAAATTCTTTTTACTTATATTTTTTGCGTGTTTTGCACGCCGAAAGACAGTGTATTGCGAAATGCTTTTCATTACTATTCTATCGATTAATGTGGGTACATTTATCGATAGAATAGTAATGACAAGCTGCTGCAATTTTTTTTAATTTACAAACATATATTTACTAATGTAGCTTTTAAAGTTTCACTCAAGTTGAAAACATAATAGGACTTGAAATTATTATTAACCTGACGTTTCGGTCGCTTAACACTGCATACTGCGTTCATCACCCAGAAATATAAGATGTTTTATCTCTAAGCCATATAATTTCTCTAGAATATTGCCCTTCAAACCGAGACACAGTAATGTTTTCACATTATTGCTTGGCGGTAGAATAACTGGCAAATGTGAGGTACTCTGCAAAGAGTCCTTTTTTATTTATTTTTTAACTTCTATAGATTTACACTTGACCACCAGTTGATCCATCCCAAAGGTGCGAAAAGTGCTCCATACTAGTCTGTGCTTGATATAATGTGAGCAACTGTTCAGACTTGAAGTACCTTCGCACCTTTGAGAGGACACCTAGATTTTTGGCAGCTATTTTAGCCCTGGACTCGATATACAAGCCAAAGTTGAGCGTACTCACGGCACGACACGGAAAGAAACGGCACGGCATAGAAACCGGCACGGACACACCTCGAAAAGTAGGAGTCAGTTGGAATGGACTCCTTTTTGCGGAGAAAAGACACGCCTGCGTCTTACTCCCGTTGAACTTTACCAGATTGCCATCACCCCATTTAGACACCGCCACAAGGGCCAACCTCAAACGCTCAATCAAGCTCTTTCTCAGTACCTAAATTTGCTGCCTACTGGCTCTCGCGCTAGATATGTAACTCTCTACAACGCTGCTATCATCTGGGTACCCTAAAATACAGACAGGGTTTTAACAGATCGTTGATATGTAGCAGGAAGAGCGTCGCAGAGAGTACCGACCTTTGAGGGACTCCGGCATTGATAGCCATTTGATCCGACGAGCAACCATCAATGACGACTTGTATGGATCGATCCCTGAAGAAATCCGATATCCACGCAATAAATAAATAAATAAATAAACATTGGTGGACAATTCACACACAACACCATCTGACCCCAAACTAAGCAAAGCTTGAATGATGGCGGCCAGATAGCTGATATAATACTTATATAGTTTTAAATACATACTTATTATACATAGAGACACCCAGACACAGTGCAAACATTTGAATTCATCACACAAATATTTGCACTGGGCGGGAATCGAACCCATGACCCTCGGCTTCGCTGGCAGAGCTACTACCAACTAAGCCATAAACCCAGGAGACAAGCCATAACTAGAAAGCGTGCTTATAAGGCCATCATGCCAAACCCTGCAACAAAAGTCCTACAACTATAAATACGTTTTTACTATTTGGCCATCTAAACTTTACAAGGAAAAAGTCCAGATTACAATCTACCAGATTAATTTCGCACACGTTCGAAATATGTTTTTACAGCGAAAATGATTGTTATAGGACATATTCTTTCACTTGTAACTCAAACTCTATCAGACCCATCTTAGTGTCAATATATGCGAGATAACATCTAAATTACTACTTATCTTGAACTTCGACCATCCTATAACAAAGAAACTCAATGCTTACAACAAAGTCCGAGAATAACATACCAACACAGTTTTCTTCCCTGCAGCCGTCCAGCTGCCTAACTGACAAAGAGGAAGATGAGATCTACGGGTTCGGGTATGGTGTCTTCGGGAAGCAGATGTTACAGCGGCAACAGCAGCAGAAGCAGCTCTTGTTGGCGCAGCCGACGCAGCCTCTGATGCACAACCAGCCTCATAACTACCAGAGGTGAGTCCTTATACACATCAAAATATTTTGGTATTAAAATTTACGTGGTTGCTACAATTTAATTGGAATTATCTTAATTTCTGCTCCACACCTACTTGATCTTACTTGGCTCATATCATGCCATCTTCCTCGTATATATTCCAGTGTCCAGATTTAATTCGCGCGACAAATATCCTTTTTTATTTACTGTCAGTGGTTTACACTTGATCGTCATTAAGCGACGATGCTGTCTACGATAGAGCGTTTTCACCTAGAAGAAATTAGTTTACTCTCGTTTTGAAGACACAAAGTAAACATCGGGAAAACCCCACTCAGGTAACGCATTCCACAGCCTAGACGTTATTTCATAAAAGTATAGTGGAACCTCTTTATTAAGTCTTTGGGATTGTTACCATGAAACGACATCGCTTTTTCGAGCTATAAGTAGTCCGATAGAAAAAAAAGCGATATAAGTAGTATTAGATCATGCAGATTAGTCACACAGTCTGCGAAATGTATCCGAAAAACCCGATAGTCTAGCGATTTTGCGGTGATATTTAAAACTTTAAACAATGCCAATAATTTATTAATTTTAAGTTTCAAACTATACCTACATATTTCTTTCATTTCACAATAGCGGATTGTAAACTACGTGTGTATTCGAATAATCCATAAATATTGTAATGGTTTCGTAAAGATTTCCTAATAAATATCGTATTAATACTGCACAAATCACGCAGTAAAGGGCCCATTGAATTGAAACAACGCAATCACAATAACTTGTAATCAATGCTGCCATTAGGGAATCTGAACTTAAATAAGTAGACTGAGAGGCTCGGGAACATTTTATTACTTACACAAACATAAACAAAATAATCCGACCATTGAGGTAGAACTAAACATGTACAAGTAAACCTAGTTTATGTTCTCACTGCTATCAATCGGGATCTTCTTTCAAGAGTCAAATCAAAGTTCATGCATCACGTTACCTAGTATCTAGTGGTCGACGTATAAGGTCATCATGAATCTAGTCAATTACTGCATTTTTTTTCGAGCAGAACCTTTAAGAAAGAAAACTAAATTATATTTAAAATTACACTGCATGTAACTACCAACTACTCACTTCTAAATAATCTATATACCAATGAATGTCTAAAGATAAATAATAATTAAGATGATCAAGCCTACTACCAGCCGGATACGTACCCAGCATTCAGGCGGTATTGAATAGGAAAGTTTATACGTAGGGCCAAATAAACGCTAAATTTACTACACTAAATTCTACACTTTACAAAAGTACAGAAATGTAGCCCGTTTTGCAAACTATGTGAGCAAACTCAGAAATCGGGCAGCCTCGCCTCGGGACAACAAGCTTTTTGGCCATATGCCTGTAAATAGTATAAAAACAGCGTTACTTTCCCAACATTACTTTCTTCTAGCGTTTACTTTATATACATGTGTTACTATGTATATTGTGGCAGAATTTGAACTTTAATTCCAACGAGTTTGACATAAACTGACTCAGAATGTTGATTAAGAACTTTGTCTAAATTTGACATAAATTAGCTTTGTTGTCTTAGCAATGTTAAAGCAACTAACAATTTACTTAAGTATTTTAAAACATGCAAACTTCTAGTTTGAATTAAAATAGAACGATGTGAACAATGCTAATTCACTTATTGTTCTAAATGCTTTTTAAGTAATGTTTGCACATTACTGCTTGGCGGTAGAATATTTAATATTTAGATGATTGCATTTTCGAAGTGAAAACGTCTTTAGCTGTATTGAGTATTTTTTTGTAAGAGAAACTCTTATGAGTTTGCCTCACCGATAGTTTAATGTAGTGGCGTACTGTCGGAGCGGCGGTGGAGCAGTTGAGCGAGCACGTGTCCTTTTTTCTATCGGAATTCTCGTAGCTCGAAAAAGCGACATCGTTTCATGGTTGATGTTCCAAAGACACGAACGAAGAGATTCGACTCTACTTTTGTGATAAGAACGTCTAAGCTGTGGAATACGTTGCCTGAGTGGGTTTTCCCCGATGGTTACAATCTTTGTGTCTTCAAATCGAGAGTGAATCGGTTTTATCTAGGTAAACACGCTCCATCGTAGACCGCATCGTCGCTTAACATCAGGCGAGATGGCGGTCAAGTGTAAACCTATAGAAGTTAAAAAAAAAAAAAAAAAAAAACGTACGGAACTACACTATTTGACAACATTTAGCAGATTTGAATGACATAAATCTCTAAATGATTAAGTACTTTAAATAATTTAGATGCTCAGTCCCTCTACCAGTCAGAAGCTTACCCGACTATCTAGTAGAATGTGCCAGTAAGTTGCTAGTAAAAAGTTAGTTAATAAATAATACATAAATAAATATTGGTGGACAATTCACACACAACACCATCTGACCCCAAACTAAGCAAAGCTTGTGTGATGGCGGCAGATAGCTGATACAATACTTAAATAGTTTTAAATACATACTATTGTTAATAAAAATTATTAGTTGATATCTCATATAAAGAACCTAATCATATTGTTTAAACGTTCCTTAGTGTTATCTTCTTAATTCGATGAGCATTTAAGCATATCCACATAACCAGCCCAATATTTTTTTCCACTGCTGGGAATCGGGGCCTTCTCTCGCAAGGAGAACAATGACGCATGAATTTGAAAGAGACTAGAATGATGTGGTTTTTTTTATTCTCATTTAGTGTTAGTCATTTTAGTTCCTAGTATTATTGAAGTCTTTAGTCTCTTTTTCTGATAAAGACATTTTTTGTCCTGTAATATGGCCTTATCGGAAATGACATTTACAGACAATTCATTCTAATTCTCGTCATATATTTGTAATATATGTATATAGTTTAACATACACTCTCAAACTATTTAATATAATAAGTTATAATAAATAAGTTTAGTAAGTACCTAAGTATATAATAAGTTTAACATACACTCTCAAACTATTTGCTTCATTATTTCTTTATCCATCGTCATACATAAGACAAGGAAACGTCGTTTGTACTGTAACGATGTTGTCACGAGCCATAGTCATAAATTATTTCGACTTTAACAGGTGTACTTGTTAGATAAGCTTTGCACTGCATGTTTAAGTTGCTAATCTAAATTGAAATCAGACATTCGATTGGCGACAAACGCGCCTCCGCGTTTTAGAATAGTGCTGGATATTCACTGCTAGATAAGATGGCTAGGGGAGTCGTTGCGTTTTAGTAGGTACTGTGCAGGTTTCATTATAGCAGTACGATGTATTTTGTTGCAGGTGCTGTGCTCTGTACGTTTTAGTGAGACCGTAAAAGTAACGTAATCAAATGCAACTACATACATGAGATTGTGTGTTAATTTTGTCCTGTAATACTTACATATATCCTATCAAAGACATAAATTTAAAATTAACCAAATCATTATTTTGTGGGTACCATTTAAAACGCATTTTTTTGTCCTAATTTACTTTGTCATAAGGAATGTAGCATAATATATAGTAACATAATGCAACTTTTGCATAATAGTTTTTTGGCATAATGTGTTTTAAGTATAACAATCTATTGTATTACATTCGATTCGACTATTGATGAGACGCATAATAGTCTTTAGGCATATTGATGAGACGCATTATAGTTCTTAGGCATTTTTTATTTATTTGTTGTACTACTAAATATAGACCCAGGTTACATAGGACCCAGATCCGACTCGGAGCCTCCAAACTACACCAAGTCTTGTCACTACTACCCCTAGAGTGTATATAAAAAATGCGGAAACCAGAAGCTCAAGGGAGGTCCTAAGTGGACCGAGCCATGCGAGGACAAGCATAGGAAAACGGGAGGTGGCGAGCGAAACAAGCGGGCGACCTATGGTTATGCTAGTAAATATTATGCGAAAACAGTTATGTGTTTAGTTGTTATGGTAAATTGTCATTAGTCCTAAAACGTTATGCTTTCTTAAATTAGTACAAAAATTGTTATGCTATACAGTATACATATAGATACACATATAGACCTTTATTTTGTCTCTCATGCGCATAATGTAGTTTACTTAGCTGTTCTTTAGTGATCACCGAAGTGACAAATAGACTTTACTATCAAACTTTAAATAGATTATCCAGAAAAACATTAAACTTTGAGCACTACCATCCTTAGACATCATAGTTTTACGTAAGAATCGCAACCATGCACAGCCATTGGTGAGTCTTCCGAAGGGTTAGTAAAAATTCTGACAATAAAGTTAACAGTCTATAAGCTACACAATTCCATCAACAACTCAATGATTTCTCCCCACGCATGCTTTCTCTTCAACTTAATAGCCATCGCAACCGCAGAATTTATAACGTCTTTCTTTGGAATTTAGTGAGATAATTCCAGTATCTCTTTATGGGTTTCTCATTTGCTCAATTCTAAATGTAATTAGTTATCCCAGAGTTGTTAAGTTATACAAAACATCAACCATACATAACTCAATGACAATTATTTTACATTAATATGACATCGAGTAGATGAAAGCCGTTTTAAGATAAAAAGAAATATAGTGTTAAGGCGATCGGAGTTTTTCATGTTTATTAAACAAAAATCATATGACAAACTCAGAAATGGAAAAAAACATACCTAAGCATAATAATCCAGTAACTTTGTCGCCTGAATGTATGGAGTAGGCACAGTTACTGCGGTTTGTAACCCCCGACCAAAAAAAGAGGTAAAATAAATTTGTTGGGTGTACAGCGACATTTCTAGTATCATATTGTAGCAAATTTAGTCTACTTTATAAACGTCATAAGAAAGTTTTTCCAAAAACTAGTCGTTTAGGGTTATAATCGCCAAAATTTGAAAAATAAACGATTTTTTCGCGGTTTTTTCGATTTTTGACAAAGTTGCGTTCGTCGCTCGAGGTCACAAACTTGGGACAATCATTATGCCAACATCATAAACAAGTCTGCAAAAAATCAGATCTGGTTTGTGACCTCGAGCGACGAACGCAACTTTGTCAAAAATCGAAAAAAATCGTTTATTTTTCAAATTTTGGCGATTTTAGTCTACTTTATAGACGCCATATGAAAGTTTTTTCAAAAACTAGTCGTTTAGGGTTTTAATCGCCAAAATTTGAAAAATAAACGATTTTTTTGGGGTTTTTTCGATTTTTGACAAAGTTGCGTTCGTCGCTCGAGGTCACAAACTTGGGACAATCATTAGGCCAACATCATAAACAAGTCTGCAAAAAATCAGATCTACCGGATTTAACGCCTACGGTAATGTATAAAGTTACTGCACTATAAGCCACCGATAGTATAGTTCTGCTGAGCTAACTAATCTACCAAGTTGTTTAAGTGCAGGTTGGCGAATGACTATGACATATATATATGTCTTCAGTAAATGTCTAGTTAAAAAATGCCCGTTTTTAGCGACTGCGGTGTATTCCTTCGCTACTAAAATCTGTCACGACAGTGTAGGTACATCAGTACGTGGAAAAATACTAATGTGGGATTCACAGCTACAACTTCACAACAGCAAAATTGGACATTATACCCATTAGACCACCACGATTTCAATTAGATTTGGCCAATAATGTACTCCGACGGCGAAGGTCTTACAGTAAAATTCTGTTCGTACTCGAAATGTCATAAGAAGTATACCTACTTGTGTTATTGCACTCCTTTAGAACTAGTGCAGCTGTCCTGCATAATCTCGGATCCCTCAGTGAACTGCGGATGCATTATATCTTCGCATTAGACACATCTTTTCTTTACCCGCTCACGATCTGTGCAAGTTTAATTGTCGTATCATTTTCAGCAATAAATTCACGATGCAGGGCAGTTCTTAGAACGGTCGGTAATATATCCGTCAGTCGTAACGACCGTGTGTCACATGAATGTGCGCGATCTAAAGGTATCATTATTTGTATGCCCACAGTAAAATAAATTCAAATTAACCGCCTGATTGATATGTCCGGGATCTTCAATGAAATTATCGGAGCACTAGTAGCATCTTGCGGTTTCACCCGCGTAGATCCCGATACCGTTATTTTTCCGGGAAAAGTGGTTTATGTGTTAGACTACAGACTATTGTCTATTAATATACCAAATTTCATTCAAATCGCTGTAGTAGTTTTTGCTTGAAAAAGTAACAAACACATATTTTCAAACGTTCACAAAATTCATAAATATCATTTTATAATTAGTATGATTTCTGTGCATAATCTAAGAAGCAATTCGTAATTTTTTTCTCTAAATTTTGTTCCTTAAATAAAAAAGCCTATGACTTTTTACATACAAGATAAACTTCGGGACGAGTTATAGGACGTTACATTTGCTAGTAAACACGCACCTATGTATATTTATTTCAAAAATATAAAAGCTAAGAAAATATTTTATAACATAGTTACATTAAACATAACTATACATTTAATTATATCATGTACTGATAACTGTATCTTTTTTCATAACTTTCGTTCTAAGAACTCATATAAGTATAATAAAAGGCGTTTCTGCGAAAAACAATCCTTTATCTTTTATAAATACAAAATCTTCCATCAACGGGGATATTTATCTTTAAATTTAAATTCAGGAGATTTCTCTCTCCCAGTAAAATTCCCAACTACATTGAACCTACGCACCTAATGTCGTGCAATGCTAATTACGTCCAGGAGTACACTGGTCACTGGTCGGATAACGTGTCTCCTTACGCGATAGCAAAGTCGACCATTCAGTAGCCCACGTGTACGCTCGCCTTTGTTTGTCCGTCTGTAGAACGAGATAGACAAGAGTACAGAGAATAATTATTCATAAGCCCTAAATTTAAAATTAAATGGAAGTTTGATGTTTTTGTAATATAACTAAGTAGTGAAATTAATGGTAACATTTTCATTCACTGAATAACAATAATACACATATATAGTAACAACAATAACATATAATAATTCTGTAGACAAACAAATTGTAAAATTTAGAGTTTTGATAACATGTGAAATTAGCTAGTTAGAATAGATGTAATGGTGTCAGCATGCCAGCCGACTGCAGTGCTAGTGACTTGATTAGTTACCTACCTTTAGACTTGCATGGGTATTGGATAACATGGATGTATCTAGTGTGGTAATAATAGGTGTAATATTAAAAATCTGATGTCTGTAAGTGTTATAAAATGTGCAACAGAAAAACTAGAGTGGTAACTAAAAATTGCAAATTTTTTTGTCCTATGCATATGTGAAAAGATCTTTGAAAACCGGTTTACCTAAATTCTAGAAATTGATCGGATATTTTTTTATTTTCACTAGATGCAATATTTAATTGAAACGATTAAATTAAGTTTTTAAATGTTCTTAATACATTGTTTTAAACTTGAATGCCAATAATAATTTCACTGTTGTTCTCAGTTTATTAATCAAAACGACTTCGTTTCATGGTTGGCTTGAATGAGGAGGTTTGACTCCATTGTAATAATAATTAGACTTTGGTATGCGTTGCTTGATTAGGTTTTTCTGATGGTTACAATATTGGTGTCTTCAAGTCGAGAGTGAATTGCAATAATAATTGGTAAGCACGCCGCATCGTATACCGAATTGTCGCTTAAAGAGGAGACCATATGGGCTCGGCGCCGAATATGACTCATCATGTGAAAAAAAATCCAAAAAAAAACTTAAACTACTCTCAAGAATTTTAGGGTTAGTTTTGACAAAACAAATCATACGTGAAGCTTTATCATCTAAACATTTTTGCGGCAGCAGTATAAACAAAAAACTATGAACGAGTGAAATCAGTTAATAGGATTTGTCTTAAAATGAGTCTCAACTGACGGGTTAACATTCAAAAGGGGGTCAAAATTTCAAAATTTCAAAGGGTCAAAAGGGGGTCAATTCCAAGCCTATATCACTGTTAAAAAAAATGCAACCACGAATGTTCAGCTTTAAAACAGCTATTCTAATGATGGAAAATAAAAGTATTCGATCGCAAACGAAGATTATTCGAATATGCATACAAATTATCGAATAAATTATTATCCAACACTGCCATTGACTGCATTTGAATATAAATTAGGTTCTGAAGTGGTTTGAGAGATATTTAATAGGCGATGATGAAGAAATAACGATTGAAATTTAAAACCTACGCTGATTCAATTCGTTCAATTTCGTGTCCAAAACTGTATGTTAAATTATAGAATTGTTCGTTTGCTACAATATTTACAATTATATATTATTTACATTCTAGTTATTATCATACGCCATAAGCTATGTGCCTTTTTCGCTAAGGAAGTCTTAAGAAAAAGTTCTGATACTGTCGAAGAAATAGCGGTTACTCAATTAATAGTGTCAAAATATAAAGAGCGTTCCTTCTATGTAAATAAGACATATGTCCATCTATCAAAGTAAAAAAAAAAGTTTTTTTTTTATGAGAAATGTGTGATAAATGTTTTTTTTTTATTTCGGCAATGTTTAAATATTGTTTGTTTTTGTATCATAAAGTTTATTTACAATTTTGCAGCAGTGTGAAAATAAAGTGAATTTCTTATGCCTATGTTATGCAGAATTTTAGTCCAGACCAGTCCAGTTTTGGTGTGAAAAAATGTCGATCAACATTCACATATTTTATTTATGTGCATCAATACTGTACATTCAGTAAAAGTAAAAAAAAACGCATGAATAATGATCTAGGCACGCAGGCAGTTAATTTTAATTAAAGTTATTTAATGTTTTAGAAGTATTAGGCTAACGCGCCACTAATGGTCCTTCTGCACTAGCTCAAAATAGGCTAAGCAGTAGAGGCTACTTGAGATCAACTGCCATCATCATCATCAACAGCCCACTAAATGTTCCCACTGCTGGGACTCGGGCCCTTCTCTCGCAAGGGGAGAGTTAAGGTCATAATCCACCACGCACCACTTGCAGTGCGGGTTGGTGGATGACACATGACTTCGAAAGATTCTAGGTACATGTCGGTTTCCTCACGATGTTTTCCTTCACCGTTTTAAGTGGGCGGCATTACGCACATGACTTCGAAAAGACAGTGGTGCGTGTGGGGTTACTTACCTTATGGCATACTTATGCCAGTTGAGTTACCAGCCGTAACTCAACTGCCATAAGTCCTTTTAAAACAACTACTACCCAAATTCGATAAGTTAGTTGCTAACTTGTCGATTTTAGGTGCCGGTGTGGGCGCGCATCTTAAATATTCACTACTATAGAGTACTACTACGCCTATAGCACTCAGCAATTACATACCTAAATATCCAACGATTAAATAATTTTAAAAATCTTTAGTTCTTGAGATTAAAAACAAAAACCTCTATTATAATATTAGTTTATTACAAGAGAGTTGTCATTCAACTTCATCATGTCGTTATTTTGGCTATCGGCTAACGCACGCATCGTTCAAAGTATTTAGATTCATCATATTTTCCAAACGTGCCAAAATAAATACAATGTTTAATATAATATTTTCGACTTACAGTAGGTTATGTGAATAATACTGAACGCTCATTTAAATCTTTGATCACAGTGTATCTTAACGTGATTTAAAGCAACATCAACTACCTACCAAGAACTTTCAAAGAGAACACCTACGTATGTAGGTTAGCTTGATGTTTATGTCAAACTGTTTCAAGTAGAATTTCGATCCATAATGAATCCACGTGCTATTAATACGTCGGCTAAATTATACAAATTGTATTTGAAATGATAAATATAAACTCTGACGTTAACGAACGCTTTAACTGTGTAAATTATATTATTAACTTTAGACATATTTTTGGATAGGCTTATCAGGTTGTATGTCATATTAAACTTTTACGAGTGTTCTACATTGTGTTAAGTTATTTAGCTGCGGTTGCATTTTTAAGCTCACAATTCTACTATTATAGATTAGTAATTAGTATTGTCATTTTAAACATTCGCATTAACACATGAATTACCAATCCTAATATTAAAAACCACCGCCAATTATGGCTGTAAGTTTGTTTGAAGTAATATTCGGAACAATAAATTTCACACTATATGAAATACTAGCAGCGCTCCGCGGTGTTACCCGCGAAGTGCCGGTTTCCTTTGTTTTTCCGGGATAAAAAGTAGCCTATGTGTTCTTCCAGACCATAATCTATCTGTGTTCCAAATTTCAGCCCGATCCGTTCATACGTTAGGACGTGATTGAGCAACAAACATCCAAACATCCATACATTGACATTTATAATATTATAGTAGGATACAGTTCTACAGATGACCAAAGGTTATTTTATGAGTATGACTATTTAAACAAATTAGACAAAGTCAGGGTTATATTCGACCTGCAACCAGGGACAAAGAAGTCTATTACATGATAAAGTTTTTTTTAATCTGGACGAGATTTACTCACGGTTTCACTTCCAATCTTTTTTTTTATTATTGAGTAATTCTACTTCCGAGTCTCAAAACTGGCACAGTATTTTCGCAGTTAAATTATGTATTTCCAAACTTTGTTATATTTGGAGTATTATTTCCGCTTTTATGGTATAAATTGCAGATATTAGGTCAATTACACCGAGATGCATTATTTATAAAGTGAATATAGTTAATCTTCAATATCGTCAACAGAACTGTGATAGGTGGTCACGATTTCTTTTTTACATTTTTCTGAAGGCTGCGCTGAAATCTGTGCGCTACGCAAAATTGAGAAATGCGCGAAAAAGGCAGTTAAGCCAGCACCACAAACTGGGCAGTCGTAAACGTCAAGATCAAGAGGTTAATAATGTCAAATTCGTCAAGGAAGAGAAGAAGTGGTGATAGCTAATGTCATATGACTTTACTTTGCATTTTTGGAGCCGTAGTGACCTAGAACGTCCTACTTCACAAGCATGATCCGCAACCCGCACTTACCCAGGTTTGGATTATAACCTTTCGCTCTTTCCAAAGGAGAGAAGGTCCCGAGTAATTTATCCTTATGCATCTTATTTGGTAAAAATGGTAATGACTGGTGGTTGTATTGATGATAGCGCTAATGATTAAAGTAACCTTGAGTTGTTCGTTGAATAATAATTTAAAACATCTTTAAACAAGTATTTATTATGATTATTTGATAGCTGAAGTTTACATTTGATTTTTAGTAGCATATATGATAGTTTTTGTTTAAACTTGACTTGCCAAATAGCTATGTTTATTTGAACTCTTAAAAGTTATTTCTATTTTTAATTCTCTATAAACAATTTTCCGAATTTCGAGCTTCTCAATTAATTGGTATTGTTTGGAATAAGGAGTGTATCTCATTATTCAAGAGCTCTTTATGATATTGAAGTGAAAAAAGTCAGTTTACAAAGGAACTGTTGCTCTCAACGAAACCTCTTCAATTAATAGATTTTGAATTTATAACATCAAGTCGAACTAAGTATGTTATTCTAGTACGTAGTCGAACTAGATATGTGCAAAAAAACACTACACTAAAACATACATGACACAGTCCAAATTTTGAGCCAATTAACCCTTAGATTAAAACCCTGGAAAGAAAAAAAATCTTTTCCACACAGCAATACGCTCCTTTCGACTCTATCAGCTCTTTTTGCATCAACCCGTATACAAATTTGTTTATAAACTACGATTATCTGAAATCCAATTGCCACAGATTTTCCACAAATAATAAATCAGAATAAGCAGTTTCATATCGGTACAATGCAACAGCGGATAGCAATGTACATTGATTTAACCGGCAGTTGTGTTCGATTATAATTATTATTTTTAGCATATTGGCAAACGATGCTTTGACGCCATTTTGAATCATATCGTTTTATTAATAGCCAGCTTTAGTTTTATATGCAACTACCGTAATTCATTTTTAGTAGTAGAATTTTATTTAAAAATGGTAGGTACTAGATATTTTTTTACAGTACGGAACGATACCTCCGAGGTAGACGTTACGCTAAGTCTAAAGTCTTTCAAAAACATAGTATTTGACTTGGAATTGAAATCGGAAAACATTGTCTGGTTGAGATTTTGGACGGAGTTTCCTGATGAATATAATCTGGGTGTTTCAAGTCGAGAGTGCATCGGTCTCTTCTACTTTAATCGTTAACTATATCTCTATTTAACACCTAGAGGGCGATGGTCAAGTGCAATCCTATTATCGAAAAATACAATTAAAAAATGTCATTTCGACACGACGAAATGCGTTTTAGACCATTTTAGAGATGTTCTTGCAAACATGCAATTCAGTCAACAACTGAGTAGTAATTCTTTCAGCTTAGTTTAGTTAATATTATGAGTTAGTTTATTAATAGTTATAAATGTAGTGGTAGGACTCTTAGCAGAGTCCGCCTGGGGAAGTACCACACCTTTGCCGTTTATTCTACCGCCAAGCAGTAATGTGCAAACATTACTGTGTTCCGGTTTGAAGGGCAATGTTTCCAGAGAAATTACAGGGCTGAGAGATATAACAACTTAGATCTCTGGGTGACGAGCGCAGTGCAGTGCTGCTAGGTAATGATTTGGACTCTTCATGTTCCAATAGCTGCATGCCACTGTGCTGTTATGTGGCAGGCATGTTGCTTACCATCAGGCACATGTCCTACTCGTCTCGTCATTCTTTATTAAAAAAAAAAAAAAAAAACTGAAAAGAACATCTAGGCTGTAGAAAACGTTGCGTGGGTGGGGTTTTCCGGATCGTTACAATCTTGGTGTTTTCAACTTGGGAGTAAGTAGCTGAGTAGGTTTATTTTTGGTAAGCACGCCCCATCGTAGCCCACTTGTTTGCTTAACCTGAGGCGAGATGGCGATCAAGTGTCATCATCATCATCATCAGCCTGTGTTCGTCCACTGATGGACATAGGCTTCTCCTATAATTAATACGCCACTCAGCCTGATCCTCGGTCTTACGTTTCCAACCGCCACCAGACATCTTTCGTATATCGTCACTCCATCTAGTCTCAGGGCGTCCTACACTATGTTTACCGATTCGTGGTCTCCACTCCAAAACCCGTCTACCCCAACGGTTATCGGGTCTGCGATAGATGTGACCGGCCCATTGCCACTTCAGTTTGCTAATACGCTGAGCTATGTCGGTGACTTTAGCTCTCTGACGAATTGTTTCATTACGAATGCAATCCCTCAGAGAAACCCCAACCATAGCCGACCGTTCAATAGATCGCTGAGCGACTTTGAGCTTTCCATAGCTCGCTGAGCAACTTTGAGCTAAGCAAGTGTCAACCAATAATAATTTAAAAAAAGTTAGTTAAGACTAGATTAGCGTTTTTATTTCTGATCTTCGTATTTTTAAACATTTCTATTACATAATAGTTACAAACATTAAACGTTTCAGATATGGAGATAAATACTCTCAAATTTTTATTAAATTACCTATACTGCTGCTTGTATGATGTTAATATTTTGAATGTCACTTGGCTAGTATAGTTATAATTTTATTATTTATAAGGTGAATAAATGAATTTGATACGAATGATATATATTCAAGTGTCATTAAACATGTCAATGCTTAGTCGGTAATTTTAACGTTTCCCAATGAATTTATTTAGTTCTTTGACAAAGGTTTATTTCGGGCATTATCATTAGCGAGGTATTGTTAATGTCGTTGTCGATTAATTTCCCATTTTCCGAGTGCCGAGGCAGCGTTCGTACGTTTTTGTGCATATACCTGCAATTTCGGGTTAATTATGTATTGATGAACGGTCGATCTACCTGGATGTTGTCAATCAATTTTGGCGTAATTGCTTATCAGCTTGAGTGTGATTAACTTATTTATGTATTGTATGTCTCCAATAACCGCTTTTGTAGATATGGAATAGAGACCATAAACGAGAAAATGTAGGTAGATGATTTTTTTATCAATTTCAGTTGATCTCCATATCACCCGATATTAATTATGGATTCGGTCTACAACGGAACTACTCCACGTTTTAGATCTTATTACGAAAGTGGAATCAAACATCTCCATTCGACTCTTTACAAACTTAATCATAAAACGAAATCGCTTTTTCAACCTACGAGTAGTGCAACAGAAAAATGAGCAATGTTTAAAGCACGAACAGACTGCACACTCTCCAAAGTGAATTCGATAAGATCTCTCTACTGAATCCAAGGCCTCCAGCTAATACTTAAGGGACTCATCCCAAAGTTGCGAAAAATACCTACTCCAAGGTATGCTACAATTTTAATGGCATGATAATATGAGTAAAGCAGTGGCCGTCTTCTTATTCTTCACTTCTTCTTTTCCATTCTGCGGTTGCCTGGAAGAGATCGCTCTTAGCTATAAGGTCGTGAATTACTACTTTGTTTTTTATCTTTTTGTATATTGTTGTTTTTTGTCTTCTAATTAAGTGCAATAAAGAGTTTATCTATCTATCTTTCTGGAAGGTAAACTATGGGCGTATGTGTACCACTAGACCACGGGGAATGATAATGAAAATAATATTATTTGCTGCAACAATTTCAATTTTAAATCTATAGTTTACTGTCTAGTTTATGGCCACATGTTTTTCAACGAATGACGTCAAATTTATTTTCTTTCCATTATGTATCTTAAAATAAACCACTTATTTTAAGATCAACTTAGGATAAAGAAATAAAATGACCTACAACCTTACAATTTTCTTGTTTCAGTTGCCTCAGTCCAAGATCGGCGTATTTCTACGAATTCCCTCCTAGCGGTAAGTAAACCTAAAAACATTTTTGTACAATTACCTATAAGCCTGAAAGTACTTCAGTCCACCTTTATTTACTTTTTCATTTGTATCATTTTATAATAACATGCCCATTTTCGTAATTTTCTTTATTATTTTCAACAATTTGAGTAGGAATCTTTGTTGAGTCTGCTCGGGGATCAAGATAGATTAAGTCCAAATCAATACCTAGAACTGCACTATGCTCGTCACTCAGGGATATAAGATAATGTATCTTTCAAACCGGAACACAGTCCTATTAACATAATATTACTGATTGGCGGTATAATAACGAAGTTACGGCTGGTCTAGGCGGAGAACGGCGACTGCCGATCCGGAGTTTCCCAGGTTCAAAATCACGCGCACCACTGTATTTTCGAAGTTACGTGCGTAATCCCGCTAACTTAAAACGGTGAAGGAAAACATCGTGAGGAAACCGAGATGTACCTAAAATCTTTCAAAGTCATGTGTCATCCACCAACCCGCACTGGGCCGGGTTGGTGGATTATGGCCTTGGCTCTTTCTTTACTAGAGAAGGCCCCAAGTCCCAGCTGGGGGAACATCAAGTGGTATAGTAGAATAACGTACCTTTCCCAGGCGTAGCGCAAAAAATCAATGCCAAATAATACCTACAAGTCATAAGACTAAATTAAGTTTTCAACGGACTTTGTCGGTTTCATTCATACATTTGATTGTCACGACTATAACATAGATGTTCAAACATATTATGCTCCAAAAACTATATTTAAAACTTAGTGATTGAGCTATTAAAACGACCTATTAAAAATTTTTCGCGACACGCAACTTCATAAAAAGGCATTAAATTCGAAGTGGTTAGGTGCTAAGTGTATGATTTATGGTCTAGACTTCAATGTGATTAGGGTTACATGGTGACTTTTAAAATGCTTGCAATATTTACTGAGATGTCTTTAAAATTTATGATTCTGTTTTTAGATTCGTTAATAATTATGTCAGCTGAATAATAATTTAGATAGAAAATTTGTTAATGATGTTAGTTTATGACTTTTTTAAAATATATGTTCAATATTTATTGGGATTTTCAACAGAAAACAGGTTAAACGGAAATTATACATAACTTACCGCGAGCCGCATACAAAACCTGACCTGAATATTTCGTAACAAACCTCGAAAATTTCAGTACGAATTTGGTTTAGACAATTTGGCAGCTTTCTGGCGCGTCTAATAGTCTAGTCAACAAGTGCTTTTTAAGTCAACATTTTTTCATGCCTTCTATCATTATGATTGCCAATCGTTAATAACAAAACGAAAAATAACATTTCTTTTATTTTTCCAATGGCAGCCTATACCGAAACCTTTGAAAAATAGTTCCGCAAAAGGAAAAAACTATACTTACAATGTTAATGGTCATGCTGCTAAAAGTGTTAATTAACTGATTGATAACTTATTGAAAAATCGCGAAAAAAAATTGTAAACCATGGATTACTACTGTTCATTAATCTATCTTGTAGGTGCGTGATTTTTTCAATTTTTTTTTATTTTAAATTTAATAAGTTTAAATCATGTTTTTTCAATCAAGATCCGAAGGGGCGTAAGCCAGGGCAACCGTTTTCGGCCGTATTTTCAACCCTCTGGATAAGTTATAAATATATACTGAGAGAACTATATTGAGAGAAGGTATGATCGAGCGTTTGAACTTGGCCCTTGAGGCAGTTTCTACATGGGGCGATGCCAATTTGGCCAAGTTTAACGAAGGAAAAACACAGGCGTGTTTATTCTCCGCTAAAAGGAGTCCATTCACACTGGCTCCTACTTTTCGAGGCGTATCCGTGCCGGTTACTGACCATCTCGAGCTTTTGGGCGTTTCTTTGTCATCGACGCTCAACTTTGGCACGTATATTGAGTCTAAGGCTAAACTAGCCGCCAAAAAACTGGGTGTCCTCTCAAAGGTGCGAAGATACTTCAATTCTGAGCAGTTGCTCACGTTGTACAAAGCACAGATTCGCTCCTGTATGGAGTACTGTTCGCACCTTTGGGATGGATCGGCTAAGTATCAGCTGGAGACTCTGGAATCGATTGAGAGACGTGCCAAAAGGCTCATAGGCAATGACACTCTTGTGCGTAAAAGACTTCAAAGTCTTGATCATCGCCGCAAGATTGCTAGCTTATCGGTTTTTTATCGGATACACTTCGGAGAGTGTGCAACTGATCTGCATGATTTAATACCACCTTGCCCTTTCTTCTATCGGAATTCTCGTATTTCAAAAAAGCGACATCGTTTCATGGTTGATGTTCCAAAAACACGAACAAAGAGATTTGACTCCACGTTTGTGATAAGAACGTCTAAGTTGTGGAATGCGTTGCCTGAGTGGGTTTTTCCCGATGGTTACAATCTGGCTGTCTTCAAATCGAGAGTGAATCGGTTTCTTCTAGGTAAGCACGTTCCATCGTAGATCGCATCGTCGCTTAACATCAGGCGAGATGGTGGTCAAGTGCGAACCTATTAAAGTTAAAAAAAAAAATATATATATATATACTATATATATTTATTCTACAGTTCGAGAATCACGGACTTTTTTTTTGTAAATGTTCTCTTCTATTTAAATCTTGTATTACATTGGATCTTAAATAGTTTTTGACATATTGGCAAAAAACGAAACACTATTTTTTTATTTTTACTAAATTGTTTATAACTATTGCAATTTTTTGCGAGCGGGCTTCGAAATTTCTCAAATTGACACCTTAATCATAATGATAGAAGAAGTCGAAAAAATTTTGACCTAAAAAGCCTTTGTTGACTAGACTATAAGCCTTAACTAAATGTGTGGATACGGCGGTAAGGTGCTACAACTTAAAAAACGTGATTGGTAAAAAACGTCGGTTTGTCAATTTTATCTGTTCTCGATATTAGTATACCTATCTCAATTAGTAACGTCATCTTGAAATCTCGGTCGCACGATAAAAAATATCTTCATTTACAATGTTATATTTGTGACTCTTTTCTTTTTTTGAGCAAATTTATAGATATTTCTAACACTACACGATCGAGCCCTAATTTATGCAAAACTTGAATATTATGGGAGTCAAGTCCCTCATATAACACGAACATAATTCTAAAAATAAACTTACGATAAACATACACATTCAGACATAAAAAAGTGCTGTACTTGTCACACAAACATTGGTTATAGGTGGGAAACGAACCCACTATATGTTGACAAATTTACCGCCAACTGAGCCACGAGACCAGCTATGTCTCTCTATCTTTCTATATGTTCACAGATGTTTATTGTACATTAATTATATTTATCTTCTATTTTTCACTATGTATAAAAAATACCGTCATAAGTAGTATTTACCTAAGCACACAAAAAACATTTATATTTTATGCAAACCAACAATTCTGTACTTAATCCCAACTATATGGATGGTAACGTAATCAGTTTTACAAGCAATTTTGCCATAATTACCAAACTTTAGTAAAGTCTATCAATTGTCTTGAAAGTTCAATTGAACTCAATTACGAATTTAATTGAACTCTGTAACAGGATGTGATGAAAGTAAACACACTGAACCGAGGCGCGGATTGAAATTTAATGTGTTTGAACTTATTGAAGTTGATTCGGAAATGAAGTTTCCAATTCACCTTTATGGGTTTCATTATTGATTTTCTAATGCGTGTTTGTGCAAAAATATTCTTATTTTAACATCCTTTTAGTCGTACGTAGGTCTTTGTTTGAATACTAACGCATGGTGCGTTAAAAATAGACTTCTTTATTGTGCCACACGCGGGCAAAGGTTTCCCTTTTGATAATTGGCACTGACTAATATTTTTTCTGTTTTGGTGTGCCTGTTTGTTTTGTTGTTTGTTGTAAGTCACTCTAACTGGTTTTAACATTATCATAAAATATTTATATTTACTACAATTAATGGTAAGTTTCAAACATAGTGAATAGCTAAAAATGTTTGTAAAACTGCATTTCTATTAACAAGATAATTTTTTTGAGAAATAAGAGTATTATTTACGAATATACTGGACAAATGTATGCACATTTTTGACACTAATTTCGTTAATATTTTGTATTTGCTATACATTTAACTAAATATTTCCGATAGTATTATAAACCAATGAGGTTTTTTTACATACAATTTAATCAACCGAATCCTTTCAATCGGTGTCATTTACAGAGCACAGAGCGACGTCTTTGCGAAGGGTTCGCTGTACACCGCATGACTACTATTACGTTGTTTTAGACCATAATTATTTTTAGTAAACCTGAACGTTTTCTATCCAACAGCCATATCGAGGTAATAGGTAGATAAAATAAATTTGTGCTTTATTTTTAACCGGCTTCAAAATAGGAGGAGGTTCTCAATTCGGTTGTATGTCATACAACTACGCTAATCACCAGCCACGTCTGCAGCGCCATGTTGGGGTACAATAGGAGAGATATGTGACAAGTTTTCAGGTTGCCTCAAAACCCTACCCGAAAATTGGTGCCAACTCTCGGAACATGATCATTAATGTTACAGCGTCATACATTAAGCCCGACTCGCGACGCGGCCGGCGTCGTGACGTCACACAAAAAATCATTACTAAAAAATGAAACCAAATGTTGTGTGTCTGTAAACGACAATGTACTGATAAATATTATCACCTATCTCTTAGGCATCAAAATAAACTAATAATCGAGTATGTTTAACATGAAAAAATAAGGTTTTAAAGTCCCAAAACCGGTTTTGCCCAAATTTGGCCTCTTGAGGGTTGACTACTTGTTGCAATCTAATTATTGTTTGTATTGCAGACAATTGCCTCGGTACCGCTAAGAAGAAAGTGACAACGTTTTCAAGATTGCTCCGCGGGTTAAAGCCACATAGGAAAGAGAAGCACGGATCCTGTTCGCCGAAACACTCGCACAGTCCACGACAGACGATGCCTCCACAGAGGGTAAGCACTCACGTTTAAGATCTTTTCATTTGTCTTTGGGGTTAAACTGAAATAATGTGTCTAAATAATATTTATCGCGTTGTATCACCAATTTTTTCTTCGATAGTCATAAACTATAAATTTCAAATAATAACATAACTTTTTCATTAACATACATATAACACATACATAAACCATTCCGGTTTAGTACGTATTTAAAATTACATTAAAATTTTGCAAATCAAGCCTTCAAGCAGCTTCCACTTGTGAAATAGTACAAAAAACGGAATGAAAAAAAAATATTTTTACGCAAAAACCCAAATATCGTAAGCACAAGAGTGAAATGTATTAAGGTAATGATCAAATTTCCTGAAGTTTTAAAGGTCATGATAATCTTACTAATTTTATCTACATATGTGGAAGTTTGGTTATTTGTTGCTTAACCACGTCCGGAGCACTGAACGGATCGGACTGAAATTCAGTTAGGTTATTCTTTAAATAGCTCAGAAGCCACTTTATTCCGAAAATATGCAGATGTCTTAGGGAATTATGTTTTTGTTAATGTTAGTTGGAGGAAGCCTAACTTTTATTCCTAATCTTGCATTTGATTTACTATTACTCCTTTTTTTCGCATATCCCAGTTTGTCGTTGAGTCAAAATTGATAACCGTGAACTGTCCAGAAAGTATTTTGTAAAACTATTTGGATATCTAATACTAGATTAGATACTACTAAATTTAGTTTTAGATAGTAATCTACTTCAAATGTATTATTCATTAGGAGCTTTATGGAAACAAAATGTGTTGCGTTGCTAACTGGATAGTTGTCAAGTTTTACTTACGCCATTCTAGAAAGAAGTCGAAGACATTGTTGACTTGTGTAAGTTTTCAACCCCGTCGGGGTCATCACATCAACAGATTACCTTATGATAAGAAAAAACCAGGAAAACCCCGTAAACTTATCCCGGACAAATCCTCTAATCGCAGCTGTACTCGGCATGGTCAATAACCGAAAAAAGCAACTTGTGACGGGACTAATCCTAAGTGCAAGTCCGCCGATAAGGATTAGGCCGTCGCCCTAATGGCGCTGATCCGCTGGCCCAACAAGCGGCCATAACTCAACCCCGTCTTGGCTCAACCGACTTAACTTTGGCAGCCGTCATTTCTCAAAAGGCATGCGGTGACGTACCCCTCCCGGAGATTAATAAATATAGGTGGACGTGGAAAAATGTAGCACTTAATTCGGCAGGAATGAGTTGCGTATCTAATGCGAGCACGCGGCGCGTTGGTCGGGTTGATAACTCGGTTATTAATTGTGTGATGCTGGCGGAATTTATGTTTTGCGGAATATTTGATGGTTGTGTGAATGAATGTGAGGCTGGAGTAGGGCGTCTCGTCACCATCAAATTCGAGTTTATTGTATATGCCTACCTATAATTCAACACCTACCTATTAGCTTAGAATCTATATTATAAACATTGCAAATCACTTGAAGAAATAAGTAAAATATACATACATACATTTAGGGTATTGTAAAAATTTACGTTATCATTAGAATATTGTGAAATTAACGAACATTTTGAAAAACACTTAAATAATTATAGTCTGGAATGACATATAGGCCAAATTTTATCTTGGGGAAATAACGAGAACGTGAACTACGCGGGTCACTGCTACTAAAAAGTTTATGTTCTAAGCTTTTTTGCTTATACATAGACATACGTTGTTTGATAGTAGCTTGAAAAAAACGATCAAGATGACCGAGTTTCAGTTCTTCACGTTACCACTAGAGATAGACCAAAACAAATAAGGTTTAAAAAATATTTGATTTGATAAATCATTTTATTTTAAAAACCTCTCTTAAATTTTATTTCTCTGCTGCATTTTACCTTAACGTACCTGCGCTGTTAACAATACACACGAATTTCGCGTTAAGCACGTCTATAGAGGTATGTTTGGTACGTCCCCACAGTACGATGCCATACGCTATACCTACTAATTGCGACGAGTGCATGTCAAAGGCGGACCGGCGTCGCGCCGGATCTACATAATGGAAGATGGGGGTGGCAAAAGGGAATGTATGAAAAAAATAGTGAGACAGACACCCGCGGGCGCTCCAAACTAAGATTCGGTTACACACTGTACTTGCTAACGAGAAACTACAAGACAATAGAAATGTGTCTGAATTCAAATTTTAAATATAACTTTGCACAATTTTGAGTATTACATTATGACATGTATTTCTGTTTGTATGTTCACACTTTTATGCTACTAGTGCTTGTAATGTAGATTTTTTGTTTTAAGTATGGTTAATGTTAAAATAAAACTGTCCATAATCAATACCATTGATCCATATGACAACTGTTATTTGTTTTACATTATTGATTATGACGTACATTTTATAATGACTTCTGATCCACATGATTTAGATAGTGTACTACTGTACTATTTAAAAGTTTTTTTTACAAAACTAGTACATCCCATTTTTCTTTATGTAATGACTAGCAGTGTCCCGCGGTTTCGCCCGCGTAGTTCCCGGTCCCGTTAGTTTCCAGGAATGAAAAACCATGTGTTAATTTAGATTATATGATCTGTCTGTTTTCCAAATTTCAACTCGATCCGTTTAGACGAACCGACGTGATTGAGCAACAAACATCCAAACTTTCTCATTAATAATATTAGTAGGATATGATAATAATATGTTTTTGACGTTTGCGTATTTGACTATAAAATTTTAATTATACCATGCCATGCTGTCATGCTAAGAACTTAATTTTGAGATGAAGATGAAACGTAAGTCGAAGAAACCAAGCTACAAAGTAACAGATAAAACTGAAAACTCAAATAACAAAGACTGTAGAACGCATCGAATACGATATTTATATCGGCTCAAGATGTTACGCGTTTACGATCAATGAAACGGTGGGAAATAGTGCAAAAGCACGAGTCGCCATTTTATTGCCTTATCCAAAGCCTGCAAAGCCACGGAACAGGAATAATGGTACCGCAAGAGGCTAAGGCAAGGTGCCAATACGGCGCGGTACGGAAGTCAACATGGAAACAATATAACACAACGAAAATGCGAGCAAGCAGAGAAAACACATTCGAGGCAACGCAGGAAGTATACCAACTAAGCTGGCTAAATAGATGCGTTCGTTTATTGTATGCAGCTTACTTTCAGTGTCACAGTATACATTTGCTGATAAAACGCCTATTCGCCATCTGATATGGATGTGAATGAATGATACATTCATAGGAACAGTTTGCAATTAATTGTGCGTAGATTAACCAAACTGATTGTTTTTTTTTCTAGGTAAGCACGCTTCATTGTAGACTGTACCGTCGCTTAACATCAGGCAAAATGGCGATGAATTAAATACCTATAATAGTTTAATAAAACTAAATATTTTACTCATTATTAAAGAAAATCTAGCAATAAAAACAAAAAGTAAAACTTCAAAAGCCTCGTTATAAATGATTTACTTAAATTTCATATCATATTAATGTCCAATTCATTTGAAACCAGCTTTCACGAAATATGCAAATGGATTGAAGAGATTAAATTGTAAAATAGCTTAAAATAGCCAAGGCTACCGAAACTTAAATGTGAGTTCAGTGTTGCTTAGTAACTCAAGTAAGTACACAAATGTATGGAAAACGTATTTTTCTCACCTCTCACGTCTGCTGTTAAAAAATACACGGTAAACATGATACATACAAAAACTTCATCTACACAAATAACTAGGTACATAAATAAAAACTTGAAATAAAAATAATCACGTACCTACATAAAACACTGATTTGACAAAAAATATAAGAAATATTGAACAAATGAAAAACATTTAAATTAAAACAACAAAATAAAGAGAAATATGCTTAGGTGACAAACAACTTGACATGTAACGGATAACAGCAAAGAAAAATATAAAAATGATATCTCTAATTTGGGTTAGTACTTTTCACTAAGTGATTTGTATGATATCATTCGTGTTCATACCTGACAAATATTTGACCTTTTTAAGGTTTTGTTTTGTGTGACAGACATGCCTCGAACTCACATCACAGGTTCTTAGTGTAGATTCTAGTATTCACTTACTGTTTTCACAATAGCAAGAAAAACTTTTATATGTAAATTATATTGCACTCACGTTCAACTAAACCGAATCGAAAAAAACAAATAGAATTGGATGGTGCCTGAATGTAATCTAGTTTTAATATAGTATAGTGGTACGACTCTTTGCAGAGTCCGCCTGGGATACCTACTACATCTTTGCTAGTTATTCTAGTACCAAGCACGAGTGTATGGACAGTACTAAGTTCTGGTTCCAAGGGCAATATTTCCAGTGAAATTACAGACCAAAGAGATAAATCATCGTATATCTCTGAACTCTGAGTAACGAGCATTGTGCAGTTTGAACCAGTAATTTCGTTACTCCCTATTGAAATAGTAAATAGCAAATCTCTGCTACTATGGGCAGGTATTTTCCTTACCATCAGGCGTATGTCTTCGTAGTCCCGTCACAATATATTGGAAAGAAAAGTTTTAATTTATGCTTATGTTATAAAGCTGAAGGGTTTGTTTGTTTGAACGCGCTAATCTCAAGAAGTATTGGTTCAAATTGAAAGATATTGTTTTTGTTGGATAGTTCATTTATCGAGGAAGGCTGTAGCATTCATTACGCTATTATTGGTAGGCACGGAAGCGCAGCATAAAAGAAGCATAAACTAGAAAAATATTCTTTTTTTGAGAGCTTCTTTGCAAGCACTGCGCAAACGTTTAAAGTAAGACAAAAATGATGTTCCCGTATAAAAGTTCTAAGAACAGTCCGCGAGAACAGAAGTATATTCTTAAGGTTGAGTCACATTAAGCATAGCTTACCTTGTTAAGCTAAGTACATATTTATATTTCTAAAATTATGTATTATTTGCAAAATTCTAAATTGTTTCTTGAAACAAATGAGATGATTTGTAATGCTCAATTTAAAATCGTAATATTTGTACAAAAAATTACTCGAGTAAAGCCGGAATAAGCTGCTAGTTCGCATGTAAAAAAGCGTTTATAAAATTTTGTTTCAGTGAATCGTTTGGAGCCTTACTGTTTTTATTGCAGTTTACCAGTTGGTGCAACTAGCAAAGTTATTCCTTGCGGCACATTTATCACGGTTGCCGGCGCTGTATATTCATAACAATGTTTTTGACACAGATTACTTTCTTTGTACGTTTGCGACGTTACGTTTTATGTTAGTTCCTTTGAATAATTTTGCATTTGTACGTAAATCATTTAGGTGAATTTTGTTCTTTTTATTGAATGACGGGTTAATTTTATTGCTTAACACGACTTGCTGGACATATTTATTTGTGTCTGATTAATATTATAAACTAGCTGCGTCCAGCGTTGTAGCCCGCGGCTTAGCAACTTTTCACGGCAATTTATTTTCGCTAACTGCGATTCAGATGTTATATTTTTTTAACGTCGAAACGATATTTGTGGTGTGCTGTCTCTTAATGACAAACAACTGACAGCTGTTGTTACTTACGTAGGTACTTTGCAAAAAGTATAAAACGCTGACGTTTAGGTTACATCAAAGAAGTTTTTAATAACATCAGTCGTGAAGTTTCTTATGTTTTCTAAATTTCTGCGCATTTTTACGAAACATTTTGAAAAAAGATGAATTAAATCAGTAAATTCATTCTCAAGTTTAGCGTGACCAGAAAAAAATTGGTGCTTATTTTATATAGGTATGTAAATAAATGTGAAAATTGATTCGTCTAGCACGTTGGTGTAACTTAACGGATAGAGTTGAAATTTAGAACTAATATGGTATATGGCTTGAACATCTTGATTATCTGTAGACCTTCATTGGTCTATGGATAATTCAGGTGTGCTTAGTGTAAGTAGTTGTTAGGTATGTAGCGTAGTGTAGTTCTCATTGTATTTTAGTTTTGTTAATAAAGGCACCAATTAAAAAAAAATAAAAAAAATATGGTATATTGTAGTCAAGAATAAGCACATAAGTTACTCGTAGGCACGTAGGGTGCCAATTCTTCTATCAAATTCAAACAAAAAAATCCCTAATTTTTTTTACCCTAGTTAACGATTTACGTAACGTTTTGCGCACTATGTACATATAATATATATAATGTTTAGTTTTATCCACATTAAGATCGCATGTGACCATGATATTACTGATTAGTAGGTATCGCCATAAAATGTATGTATTAGTTTCGCCATTGCGCATGCACCATTTCAGGGGCTGTAGTCATCAAGCGATGGACCCCCCGAGTCCGCCGCTCAAGACCCCATTTCATGGAGGTCTAAGGAGAGCATGAAAGATTCTCCTCCGAAGACCACGACGGCGTTGGCGCTCGAAGATGAGACGAGATCTCCCGATCACGCTCAGATTTCTGGAACATAACTTGTTTGCATAAATAAACAACCGCCTCTCATGATCTTTCGCATCCCAGCATTGAATTAATCAATGCTGGAAGGGAGAGATCACTCCCAACAGTTGCAACGAGGACCTGTCGCTCATCTGCCCATGCTGGGCGGTCCACCAACGTATGCTGCGCCGTGTCCTCTTTGCAGCCGCAATGGTGACACATGGTATATGGTTCCTAGGCTATGCGACACAAGTACTTACCGAGGATCCACGTATACATATTCGCATGGATCTCGGCTGTAAGGTCCCACGGAAGTGACCCAGCCAAAAGGCACGCACGCTGCCTCGTCGGAGACCGTTCGGTACCCGCGTACTACACCGATGGCCATCGCTTTCTGTGATCGCCTTAAAAGAGCAGCAGTTCGGTCGTTCAGGGCATCCATCCATAACTGGACTCCATAGAGCCATAGAGCCATTGACCTAACAACTCCAAGGTAGAGGCGACGACTAGCGGTTTTCGGACCACCGACATTGGGAAGCAGACGTTTGAGAACTCCCGCTGCACCCATTAAACGAGGCACCATAAGGGCAAAATGCTCACGAAAATTCCAACGTGCATATAGGTAGAGTTCAAGATACTTCATCGTCGGTTTCACCTCGA
Source organism: Ectropis crepuscularia (assembly GCA_963693475.1). Taxonomy (NCBI): domain Eukaryota; kingdom Metazoa; phylum Arthropoda; class Insecta; order Lepidoptera; family Geometridae; genus Ectropis; species Ectropis crepuscularia. The sequence continues at coordinate 14,424,469 of OY856346.1, forward strand.
TGCGCACTCCTCTGAATCTTTCGACACCTGTATCAACGCAAACGCACACTTGGCCAGCGTGGTGAATTATGGCCTTCTTTCTCTGATTGTGAGAGAAGACTCTGGGTCTCAGTACCCCAGTAGTGGGAACATTAAGAGGGCTGATTATGCTAAATGATATATGAAGCAACTCCTCTGAAAAAAATTGTTCAAATAAATGTAGGTTACACTGTGGATTATGACATGGCATAAGCTATTACAATTTTATTTTGAAAAATTCAACTGTAATATCAATAAAATGGATGTACCTTAAAAGTTGATTAAAATGAGACTTTTTCAAACTAGAAAAAAAAACGGAATTCAAAAACATAATGGTTTGATGGCGCCTACGATGACTTGTACATTTTTTGGCCAAATCGAAGGTTCTGTCAATATCAATTTGTCTTAGGTCTTAGGCTCGTATACATTGACAAATTACACGAGTATGTACGCGTAAGGAAGGTCATGCTTATTTCCTAGTGACTACTAGTGACTTATTTCCTAGTCTACTAATGTAACAAATGCGAAATATTGTATGTCTAGATGTTTGTTGCCCAATTTTGTTCCACGTCAGAACGTCTGAAATTTGATACACAGTTAGATTTTAAAGTAATATGTAAAGACACATATTTATTACAAATTATTACAAAAAATGTACCTATAACAATTTTAACAATATTTTGCTGAAGTGAAATATTGGTTATGCATTTATGTACTATAAATTAGCCAAATTTGGTGATGGCAATATAGTACTAAATCATACTTTGTTGTTAAAAATGCTTCATTCAATTTCAGATATTCTTTGTCGCGCCAATCTGATATCGAACGTTGAATTTCACTATATGACTCAATAATAATTGATCGCCACGAATTTACAAAATAATTGGATGTGCCCATAACGGTCTGTCAATTATTATGTCAACTTCAATCGAATCGAGATCGAGAGTGTCAATCAATATTAAATTCGACATCGAAATTAACGGGATGAGTTGTATATAATATGGATACGTTCATTTTGTTGAATTCAGATATTCAATTCAATTTATTTATTCGAACCATTATTTCAAAAGAACACTTGGTAACGTCACTTACAATTTGTAAATAATAGATAATTATTCAGTGTACATAATAAAATAATACCAAAAAATAATGTCAAATAAAAACTAATCAGCTGTAAAGGGGCCTTGTCAATTAGATGCAGCGGTAAAAAGGCTTTGTTCTGACAAAATACAAATCATCCAAATAATTAATACATACAGGAGGTACTTATAAAAAATTACAATAATGTCCAGTATTATTTGACCTGATTCAATAGTTCCAGTTTCGACATATTCCTTTTCCAAACATCACTGTCCTTTATAAATTCATCTAATATATTACTTTTCAGATGTTATTTTATAAAGATATAATTAAAATACCACCCCAAAACATTTTGTAGTATTACCCTATATTTGCCCAGGGAAGCCGACACCTTTACCAGTTATTCTACTGCCAATCATTAATGTGAACTATCTACTAAACTCTAGCAAAGAGTGCAATGGAATCTCGTCTCTTACAACATAACTTTTCATGGGTTCGATCACCATTTTAGTCAATGACTTCAAAGGAAGGACGTGGCTTACTGAACATTTTTTGGCATTTTAATGGCCAGCAAAAACTCGTTCACTCCCCCCCACGCACTGACTGCTGTGAACAGAGTCGCATGTCGCATGGCCCTAAAAATGTAATTTTAGGCCCAACGCGGTTGTGCCATTTTGTCGCACTTTTGGCTAGGTCCTCATATATAAGTCTATGATTTTAGCTTAATATGTAAGTAAACATGCGTATGACGTCTGCCAAACCACACTTATTATAACGGCGAAGCCATATCGATATATTTTGTGTTTTTTTGACTGGAAAGACGTCCGTACGACGTACAAAATGAGTTCTAATTCCAACTGGAGCTGCGACGACGTACTAAAATTTCAAATGCGCCTTCTGTACCACTCGATTTGAATAAATTATCTTCTACCCTACGATTATTCCTCTTCTGATAGTTTATTCTCCAAGTAAACGATTAAAGCTATATTATACCATACTTGATTAAATCAAGGTAGTCCTTTTCTCTCCTGCTTGTTGAGGTTGCTGGGTGATGGCGTAATATAGCGGCAGTGGAACTTTCCACATGTCGTCACCGTAAAGACGGCCGTCTTTTTGCGTCTGTAATATTACGGCTGCTATACGACGGCACCGCTATCCTAGCAACCCAGAGCATTAGTCAGCACGGTGTATTACGGTTTTGTGTAGCCCTATGTGATAAATTACCCTGAATATTACCAGTAATTTCGTATTTTAAAATTTTGAATTACACGATAAAGCAGACGAGATTTTGTGATGGACTCTTTGATGAGTCACTTAAAAAAAACAAAATTTACTTTCTAAAACTTATCACAATAACTTAAAATGAAAATTTCAATAAAATTTAAATCGAAAGAAGACAATGTGTGCCTTTGATAAGGGACCAATAAATTTGGCGGGTAAGGGCGTCCGCAGGCTTGTCGCATTATAAGCGTCCATTGTCGACCATTCGCATTATTCCCTTATCAAGTACGAAGTTAATGGGCAAGCTTTGTGCCTCCTATGATTAATTGATTCGTTCGTACCCTCATTGTGATGCAGAAATCCTTAGCTTTTTCCATGCTTAAGTGAATATGATAAATGGGTGTCTTGTATGTAGATTTCTACGACCTCTGTTTCACCCGATACGAGCGTATGGTAATTACCAGTAGTGTGATTTTGCGTTTGTGTGTTTAGTTTGTTTGTGTACATGTATGGGAAATATTGAATTATTAATGAAGTTACGCTTTTGAATAAACAAACATTGCACGGATTTTGTTGTTTAAAGTAAACTAGAGCATGTTCGATCATTATCGCTCAATGCTTGTTGCCTTAAAAATGACTACACGTTGTAGGCATATATTTACAGACACTGCATGAGTTATAATTATAAAATAATACAATTTGTTATTTATGTTCATTGTTCAGGTATATTATTTTTAATGTAAGCAGTGGCTTTATTTAACAACAAAAAATCTTCTAATTAATATATTCATAAAATTTCTTTATATGTCGAACGTTACACAAAAAAAATTACTATTTATTTAAATTATTACAGAGGAGAATAAGTCGAACTAAAATCTAACAATGTAAAGAAAATTGATACCCACTGACAAGTCGCGAGACTTTGCAGGCTTTAAACCTCGCCCAATATAAACTTACATGTCTGAATGATCCCTAGATAGACGAACTTTTAAAGAATTTTGAATATTAAGATGTTCAAGCCCACTAACATTTAAAAGCGTATAGTACTCAAATATAATCAAAAACCATTTTTCTAATGAAAATAAGCGCTGTTTTATCTTAATCATAATAAAATATGTAGTTTGTACTATGTTTTTCTTTTAATTTTATTTATACTCACTAAGAGCTTTAGCATTAAAACATTAACGAAACTAGATATCATGGTCGGCTCGAGTTTTTAAAGTTCTCTCTCGGCTGTCAAACTAAAAATAAGATCGCTCAAAAACTTTTCCAGCCTCTCAGATAGACGATAATTTATCATACTACCGTGATTCGAGGGAAAGTTAGAAAATTTGAAGAAAGTAGCAGTAAGTAGGTGGTACATTTGCGTGTTATCTTTATGAGAAAAATGACTCCTCAATAAGTTGATGAATGATACGCAGAATGAAAGACTTCTTCGTTTATTTTGTTTGTATAAATCTTTTTATGAAACTTTTATTAATTTCACAATAAAGTATAGTATTTTTTGGTAAAAATGACTAAGTGTTTGAAGCTAATAACTATATTTATTTACATAAAAAACTAGTTTTTGGGCGTATTGCTATTACATATCATAAACACGTTTTGCACACACTTTGAATCAAAAGATCTACCTATTTCCTGTCAATACATCTTTAATATTTTATCTTAAGTATGTTCTCTTGGTTGCAAAACTATAAAAACTTAAATAAAATCAATTTAAAATATCAATCAATTAAACAATCTCATCAGAATTCAAAACACATGAAACTAAGTAACTAACTGTAAACGTAAATCCAACTGCCTAATGTTATAGTGTTTATTGTTCTTCTTCTTAATATATAAAAACACAACAACTGATATACTGTCAAATTGACATTCGACACGCGAATTGGTTGTCGGGACACTATTAAAAAAATAACGTTATTAAAATCTCCAAGTTTTGGAGGCGAACAAACGACTCAACAGAACGATAAAAGTTTAACCCCGAAGATAAATTTGAAACTTTTCCCAGGTGGACACCCCCGACAGCGTGCTACAGAGTGGGCTGGGGTTGGGCCCTGGGCCAGACACGGCTCTGCGGTCCATGGTCGACCCCAGAGACTATGACCGGCTCAGATTCTTACAAATGAACGCCGCACACCCTAACACCTTCGAAGAAACTATACATAGGGTGAGCCACTGCCGCTTTTATGCCATACGTCTTCGTTCTCAAAATTACCAAACCTAATAAAAACTATTTATACTCGTATTTCACCCTAAAATTGTATACGCCGTCAGATTATATGCTAACTTATAAACTAACTAAACCGTAAGATTACAATCTCACGCGTTAGTTTATAATATGACGGTTATTACAATTTATAGTGACGTAAATATAACTGGGTGCTTTAAGCGTGCACTTGTCTCGCTACTGTACTTCGATATTGTTAGACAGAATATAATAAAACCACCGAAATTCAATTTGTCGTATATAAATTCCTTACATCCATATTATAATCTTATACTTCCGGTTGACGAGTACAATGCAGTGCTAGGCAGTTATTTGGACTATTCATGCTCTAGCTGCGTGGTACTTGACTGTTATAGACGGGCTTGTTGTTCACCATCAGGCACATGTCTTGCTCGTCTCGACATTCTATATTCTAAAAAAAACCTATGAGTTTGGTAACATACACTGATTACATAACCAGTATATGAGGAAAGATTTTTAAATAAAATCACGGCTTGAAGGAAACGAAGAAATCGTACAACTATTTGTGTTATTTACACCATAAGGAAGATTAATGTAAAAAATATAGTTCAATTTCATAAGCGTTCTCAATATTTTTATTTGTTTAAATATCGAAAAACTATAGCGAGATAGGTAGTCACGCATCTTTAACACCCCAGTTACAATTTTAACATCATATAGTTCGCTTTGACTTGTGCAGTTTTTGCATTATATTTCCTTTGCACTGTAGAAGTCGTATGGCAGAAAAGGTTAAAAATCTTTTATGCTCTGTGTGGCAAAAATATAATAACCAGTATCAAGCAATATGTTAAAATAAAGATAATTTAACTTCAATATTTACCTGTTGTATGATTTACTTAAATATTTATTTTTAATTTGGGGTTATTTGGTAAGTATGTTTTTGTGTAATTTGCATGAAACGTGTCTCATATAGTCAACCAAAAGATTTATTTTTAAAAGTTGTTCGATAAGTTTGATTTTTTTTTTAAATATCATGTTTAATGCCAACACAGACATATTAGATTTCATTCAAAATTCAAAATTTCATATCAGGTTTTTGGCTTATTTCTAAATCGGCACGCTCTATATAAGTGGTTTTGGTTATAAGAATGTGAAAATCCATTTTCTTATGATATACAGGGTTATTGGTAATCAGCCTGCATCCTTTTAAGGGGATGTTAGGTACATTCAATACGTCAACTTTTGTTCTACAGTTTAAAAAATAAATTGTTTTTTTTTCTTTTACAAAAAAAATTAAATAAATATTTGCACGGTCTAAAAGCATCGAACTCTTCGTAACAATTCGTAACAAGAGCGCGTACGCTATTTAACGCGCAAAAAATGATGTGCCGAAGTGAATAAACACTAAAAAGTCGCTAAACAGTACAAAAAAGGGCAACAAACACTAATTTTTTTTGGGTTATCTATTGAGTTTTAACGAAAGTTGTAGAACAAAAGTTGTTTGTTTAAATATACAGAACATGCCCTTAAACGGATGCAGGCTGATTACCAATAACCCTGTATACAAATTTTATTTTCAAATGGCAGGGCAGTATCAATAATGACTTTTTAGTACTGGCAAACAGCTCTTCGTCATCGGGGGATTGTCTGCTTGTTTTGTACTAATTCTACTAAAACAACTCGTTCGTACCACATGAAAGAAACTCTGTATGTGTGGGTGCCCTTGTATATTCTTAATAGGTATTCAGTTTACGTTAGATTATACTCGTATTATTATGTATATGATTTCTTCTAGAAGCACTTATTTCAGAAGTATTCACGTAAATCGTAAATAAAGTAAGATAAACTAAAAAAAAACACGGTGGTCGATTTGATAACCTCCTTCTTTATAGGCGCCGGTCAAACATCATCAATATTAAAGCATATTGTAGTGGTAGGACTCTTGGCAGAGTCCGCCTGGGAAAGTACCACAGCTTTGCCAGATATTCTACCGTTAAGCAGTAATGTGCAAACATTACTGTGTTCCGGTTTGAAGGGCAATGTTTCCAGAGAAATTACAGGGCTTAGAGATATAACATCTTAGGTCTCTGGGTAACGAGCGCAGTGCAGTGCTAGGTAATGATTTGGACTATTCATGTTCCAATAGCGTGTAACTATGCTGTTATGTGGCAGGCATGTTGCTTACCATCAGGCACATGTCCTGGTCGTCTCGTCACTCCTTATTTAAAAAAAAACAACGAACAACCCGTTTCATCAAAGAAACTTGGAAAAACAATACCATTGTCATTGTAACTTGATTGAAAAACAAACACATTGAAACGGTAATGACCAGTACTGAGCACCCCATTTCAATTCCGACTAGCACTTACACTTAGTAAATAAAAGTCAAGGCCTTATCGGAGGTTTGATCATCACTATGACACATTTAGCACATTTTGCACCGCTTGGTATGTGATGCACGAACACACTTTGCACGTAGGTAAAGTCCCCGGGATTGCATGTTCGAGCATGTTAGAATGCCATTTTATTTTTCACAGAAAGAAAAATGTTACCTTTTGGTATTACGACTTTGTGTTTCCATTATCACAGTTTAATTCCTAATTCATAATTTGTGCTGACACTTTTATCTGGCTTTAAGGCAGTGAAAACGTGATAAAATATTATTTAGGCTTACGAAATTGCCAACGCTGTCTGAGAGTAATGTAAAATAATGATATTATTAAGCAAATTAAACTAAGCTGTTGCTTACGTCTTAGTAAGCACGTTACTTTTTCGATGCTTCTGATGAAATTAGTGACCAAAGAGATAATATAAAATATTGATAAGAGCGGACGGTGTTATGCCACGGAGTATCAGCAGTCCAGTCTAAATTTGTACTGATTACACGTATACGTGTAAGTTTACCATCAGCTGTCCAATTAGCTCATGCCGTCACTGTGTCTTAACACGTACAAATATTTATAACCTGTATCATAACTAGTTACATTCTGAACTCGTTATAGAATCCCATTGTTACTACTAGTTGAATAGTAAAACGTTTAATGTTATGGAACAATCATAGCAAGAAGTTTTTTTCTAAATATGAATAGTTTTGTTGCAAAAACATCCCATTAATGTGTACTAGAGTTTCCTAAAATTTACAGTTATAAGTTATTTTAGGACAAGTAAAATTTTAAGTTAAATTTTCCACTTAAATTAAAATACATGCATTGTTACAGTTAAAAGTTCAGGAAGCGATGAAGAAGAAAGACAAACTAGCGAGGGAACAGGAAGAGGTAAGAACTCATTAAGCTTAAACAGTTCTCTATATTGCCACTGTTGGGACGGGACTTCTCTCGAAAGGAAAGAGTCAAGGCCATAAATGCACCACGCTGCCTTAGCAGGTTGGCTGATGAAACATGCCTTCGAAAGAAATCTTTTTTAGAACATGTCAATTTCTTCACGATGTTTTATATGACCCAATAATGTTGATAAACTGCAACATGTCCACTCGGAAAAATACTCAAAGGTGCAGGCGGAATTTGAACTTACGACTTCAACGTTGACTTAATTTTATCTATCTAAACGAAGAAAAATCGAGTCACAAATTATAAGTACAAACCTTATTAAGAAAAGATAAAAACTGTTCTTCAACTTTTTATTTCAGAATCTTTTATACTTTCGACTATGAGTGCGGTAAATATGTACAATAGACGTTGTTTTGGATCCTAGTACAATAGTACTAAGAAATTATTAAGAAAGAAAAAAACTTGTTCACGCGTTATCCTAACTACTTTCACTCATTTAAAAATGTCTATCACCTCAATAACCGATCTCGAGATTTATCGTAATTTAATTTGAATAATTGGACACAATACATAGTAAACATTTGTTTTAATTTTTAAATGATTCCGGTATAACCACGGCAATTGAACAAAAAAACAATATTAAAAAATAGCAGGTCCAAAATTTTGTCGACACTATTTTATTCACAAAGAATTGATTTTGTTTTCATGATTTCCAAAATATTTTCCCACAGTAAAAGTGAATCAACTATTTTAAATTACAAAATAGGGATTCAGTTTATTGGAAGTATTGTATACTTAATTTAAAAGAATCATTTTTATCAAACCCATACATTTCATGGTATCAGAACATGGTAATAAAATATCATTAGTCTCACAGAAACAAACTTGCATTTTAACAACGTAATTTACGTTTGCCCTACGGCATTTTCTGCTCCCTTGCTTACTAAAAATCCCCACCTTATCACCCAAACTAATCTTATATGAGAGTCGCATTTGCTTGTAATCTGACGGACTTGGGCCTGCCCAGCCGAGTGAGTGGCTAATCTTGCCCTAATCTCGAGCTAAGTCTATTAGCGGCAGTTGTATGACTTCCCAACGAAACTTCGGAAGCCCTGTCTCAGCACATTTCGCTCGTAAAACTATGCCTTACTTTAGTATATTGATCATTGAAATTTTACTACACCAATAAACTGTTTGTCGCTTGAATTCGGGTGACACGGTCTGGAACGGAGACGATTTTGCGGGTTTATTAAAAAAATTGGGGCGGGTATCGATTAGCGAATCGATGTTGGATTGGATAATAGCTGCTCCGCACTTTTTAGCATTGAGACTAATTTTGTTTGAGCAGCGTTGTAAAACTAGACATTTCAAAATCTTTTGTCTGAACACTATAAGTTACTGTTGGCAATAATATTTTGTAGTGTCTAACTATGGGTTAGGTACCACTGTGTTCCGAAATATCATCATCAGCATGTATTAGCCTGTGTAATAATACGCCACTCAGTCCGATCCTCTAACGATTTCAACTGCCAGCATGTCTTTCGTATATCGTCACTCCATCTACTGAGGGCTAGATGAAATTCCGAAATGTCGGCTAACAACAATTTTGAATGTGGAAGTTCTATTAAAGTAACAAACGTTCTTTGTGCCGATTTCAATTTACATAAATATTTAACTGTCTTTATTAAATGTTTAGGAATGCCGCTACGAAGATTGCAATAGAGACAGTGAATTGATACATTGTAATTTATCTAATTATTTAGATAATTGGTTTTTCTATTTGCATTTATAAATGTAAAATTGTATTCCCTGCTAATTAATAATGAATGTAACCGCTACAATCTAATTTTAAATGAACAGCGAATAAATCCCTTCCGTGTAGAAAGCTATGCCGTCTTGGTAGCAAAGCGTGCATAAATTAACTTAATGTTCAATACTTTTGTACTTACGAGAAAGTGGTGGTTTTATTGCTACTTCTGAGTATTTATCACCGTGTTCACGCATTTGCGGAAATATTTTTCTTTTAAAATATGATTTTCCTAACAGCCCAGCCCAATGTTATTCTTGCCATCTTTTGGGCATGCAAATAACAAAATAACACGTATTTTTAATACATTCGCCATATAATATGAGCTCACGTCAACATTATAGGGAAATAAACTGTGCCCTTATTTTCTTGTAAAAATCCATAAACTTTTTATGCGTTAGAGGCAGCGTATTTATGACAGTGCGTAAATACTGGGTGTTTGGATAAATACCTAAAGATGAATAAATACTAGAATATGGTAATTTAGGAATTATATTTTTGTATTGATAACTGACATAATAACTGACTTTTTATCTTAAAATGTGCATATTTTTTCCACTAAATTGAAAATAAATGTTTTTAAATGTAAATTACAATAAGACCCCATATCTGTATAAAAGTGTTAGTATAATAATAGTATATTAATGGGTTTTTATAGATTTGACAGAAAACTGACGCGATTAAAAATATAAAAACTCTTCGCCAGACTAACTACTACTAACTGACTAACTAACTGGCCTATTCGAGAGGCATGCAATATGCGTGCCTCTCGAATAGGCCAGTTAGATGGATCAACTGTTTAAATGTTTTGTATCATCTTATCTTATAATAGCAATCAATATTTTTGTATTTGTATTTGCTAAGTCTTCTAAGTTAAAAGACAACTCTTTGGTACGAAACACATTTGGTGGGTTTAGCTTGCCTGGTTGTCTGGAAGAGATACTAACCAGAAATAAGCCCACTACTTAGCTAGTCCATTAGTGTTTTACTGTAATATTTTCAATTATTTGTCTCCAATACTTGTCTACAATAAATTGTAGGTATACCTATCTGACATTTATAACAAAAATCCAGACAGAAAAAAAGTCTATCAATTATTAAGACAAAACAAGTTTTTTTTTGAAAAAAAATATTAAAATTTTGCAACGAAAATGTTTGTATAGCTAAACATCCTGTATGCTGTACATAAGGAAAACAAGATTCAAATGTTGGGTCGGGTTGGAGAAAATGAGACAGACCGACGAAAATCGCTTATTATTTCTTAAAATTAAAATTTTCCTATCTCTACGCCCGGTCTCCCCTACAAAATGGCAAGCTCAGTTTTCTCTCAAAATTAAAATTGCGCTATCTTATTTAAGGGGTGCCAGCGCTTTCTCTAGTTATGTCTATATTGCCTGCATTGTTTTCTATAACGAAGTTGGCTTGTTTCAGATCTTGAGGGATATAAGACACGGACTGATGAACATGGGAAGAGAAGGTGTCAGAGGTCCATTCGGAGGTACTGTATCAAACCCTCGTCAAATTAAACAAAAAAATAATAATTGAAAAATGTTTTTGTATTTGGTGTTTTGTATTTTTTTATTTCTAGACGCTTCGTGGTATTTTGAAATTAAATCTGTTACGCTTTTTGTTTTATGGCTTTTTGGGACGGCTTCAGATTGTTTTATTTTTAATAATTTTCACGTAACAGGACGTCACGTACATGTCCACTAGTATAAAAATATTGAAGCGCCTCAAACAAAATATTGTTCATCTGTCGCATGTAGCTTGCACGATTTTTTATTGTGTAAATGTGAACCAAAATAAAATGCTTGGATTTTTAAATAATACCCATTCGATATTAACATATCGTGTGAATGCTCGGTATGCTTTCAATATATTCATTCATTATCATTTTGCGACGAACAGCATTCATAAAATTCAGTAAGAAGACCAGGTTGCTATTGGGAATGTTCAATATTGAATATCGATAGAGCATACAAAGTGTAACAGAGTGTAGACAAGCAACTAGGATCATCTCCATTCATCCGATCAATGTTTACTTTGCGTCAAAGTGCTGAATGCATGTTTTCGAAAAATATTTTGCAACCACGCACGGCTTTACGATGTTCGTACACAGCTTTAATCGCAGTGTTGTCAGTGAAACCGCCACTTTGTCGGAGGCATTGTTACGGTAAACTTTTTTCGCAATTTTGTTAGCACGTACCTTTTTATTTGCATTGCTGGATGGGAACCGCTACACTGAAGTCTAATAAAAGACTCGTTTACAGACGACACGTATATGTACGACGACGAAGCGAGATGCCTGTCCGGAAGGGGGCATTGGTACGACGAACCGCCATATGAGAGCGATCCGGAGGACTTCCTCATGAGCGGCGGGCAACCGGCAGCAACTTTCCAGAATGGAAGAGTTTGCTTCACTCTCAATCTTCGGAACGAACAGAGAGGTGAAGGCGTGATATCCCTAAGAAGTGCAGGCGATATAAGCTTAGCCAGGACCCCTCGGAGAGGATTAATAATTCCGCAAAGTGGCCCCTACCCGACCACCGTGATCCCCCTGCGAACAGCGAGAGATCGGGAAAGCGGGGATTACGCGGCGTCTGACATCCAATCTATAGGATCGCGGCTATCTGGCATTTCGTTGGAATCGAGCCGATCGGAACGCGACTCTAGGAGGGGCTACCGCCAAATGTCAGGGTATCGGATAGGCGGCGACCCGCTATCTCCTGCCTCATCGGACTACGAAGATCAAGAGAGCGAAACGGATTCACAACACATAGCTACTGTTCACCAGGTATACCTTAATCTAATCCGTAGTGTATTGTGTTAGAAAGTTATAAATCTGTTCAAAGGAAATTAGTTTTGATATTCATATTCTTCGTCAAACTGATGAAAGTGTTTTATTACAGTCTGCCGAAGAGAATGACGGAGTTTCAAACCTCGCAGGAAAAGTACGAGGATTAAGACAAGACGTCCAAAGAAAAATTTCTCGATTAAGACAGGAGCGAGGTCCTGATGGTGACAGAAGAACTAGCGGTGACCAGGCCTTCCCGTGCTCTAATAGTTCATTCGAAAGTCTTCCCAGCGGATCAGGCAGTAGTGAGTGGATTTATTGAGTTATGCTCGTTTTGTGTTAATATAAACGTTTTGTAAATATGTGTGTCTTTCCTTTCTTTGTCCATAACGCCCTTTAACTTATAATACACCGTATTTTCCATTTTATTTGCACACTTGTTAACTAATTCATAAATTAACTACCTGTACCTATCTATTCGCAGTCATTCAAAGATGTATCTGCAGGTATATTTGTTTTGTAATGTGCTGGTGGTAGTTCTGTGAAAAGGGTCCTAAGAGTAGTAATGTTTATGTACAGGCACACAAGCTTTGGTTCGCGCCGGTAGTAATCACTCATCTCTCTCGGCAGAAGAAAACATAGAATTAAGTCCAGCCGGGCGCAGTTTGCTCGTGCCACAAATGCTGTGTCGAGCTCGAGCACTCGTCGATTACATACCCAATATTTACGAGAAAGACGCCCTCAGATACAAGGTAAGAACTCGTAATAACTCACTTGTACCGCTATGAAACGATTACAGGAAAATTACTCATTTCCTTTTGTTTGTTAACAGAAAGGAGACGTCATTGAAGTCATAAACATGAACGCTTCTGGCATCTGGCGGGGAGTACTGAACAATAAAGTTGGTAATTTCAAATTTGCCAACGTTGAAGTCCTTTCTGAAAGAGAACCGATGAGGTCGCGGACTATGAAATGGTGCAAGAGTCGTGAAAGGCTTTGGGAAACTCGACCGAGGACAGTGGAAGAGTTGTTGAGAAGGATAGACTTACCTGAGTACACTGTGGCTTTTGCTAGAAATGGGTATGAAGATATAGAATTGTTCAAAGAGATTGAACCATCCGATCTTGACTACTTGGGAATAATGACACCGGAGCATCGTACACGTATCCTTGCTGCAGTACAACTTCTCCACCAGCTTGAATGTTAGTAAAATTGTTTTGTTTGTATGAAAAAACTATTTATTCATTTATGTCTTTTTTATCCACGGGATCGGGTACTACGGGTGTGAAACTGTGGAGCACTGCTTGTGCATAATTTAAAGTGTGAAACGAACAAGGCGGGCTCCAGATGGAAACAACAGAGCTGCTAACAACATAGTCGGCTATTTAGACAATCAACCATCATTCCACTACAAAATGAAAAATATACAGCTAAATAAAGATTTTAAAGTTTGAATCACAGTGCTACACTGCGCTCCTCGATATGAAATGAGTAACATAAAAATCTTTGCACTGTATTTTGAAAAGATGATAAAGTTTACATCGAAAGTTAAAGCGAAATAAGTACAAATATTTTCAATTGATTTTCAACATAAAATTTGTATGAAGTTACAATGGAAAGATTATTTTGATAAGGTTTCAAGAGCAAAGGGTATATGGTATCGCACGATACAAACTGAACCTCCTCAAGTGCCATGGTGGACATATGTAAATTTAACTCGCGAAAATATTACAATTGCTCATAGATTGCGCTCTGGACACATACCACTGAATAGTTTCAATTTTTTAATGGGACTCATTGATAGCCCCAGTTGCAATATGTGTGGTGCCGCTGTAGAAGACATTCATCACTTCTTAATGGAGTGTATCCACAGCGCATCTATGAGAAATAACTTAGTGGACACATACAAATTAAACAGCCTAGATGTCGGAATGATCCAAAGCATCTTAGCCGAGCCTATGTCGGACGTTGCTAGAATGCTTTATAGGTCGGCCCGTCAGCTGTTTAAAAATAGAATTTCTTGTATCTAATTATTATTAATCGGTGCTGTTATGTAATTTGTGTGTTAAATACGGGACTGACATAGTCAAATATGACTCAATGTCCCCAAATAAAATCAGATAAAAAAAAAAAAAAAAAAAAACATCTATAAAACATTTTCTTTAAACTATCATCGTGACTTTGACAATACAAACTTTTCGCGCTTATCTATATAGATCCCACGTGACATTATTGTCTTATGTCATTGTTAAATTTAACAGTATGGTTGATAGAATAGAATAGAATAGAATTATTTATTGATATGTCAAATACAACAACTTATTATGTTTACATAGTAAGGGCGCCTTTGTCATATCTCGTCAATGTCCGAAATAACACACATTTTATTAAAATACATGATACCAACGCATAACTTATTATCACATTCAAAATCGTATATATATAAAAAAGAATAAACGCTGTAAAGGGGCTACTGTTCATTTGTTATGGTCCATTAAAAGTTATCCAAATTGCATATGGCTATAGTCATTTTCAAAATATTCCTTATATGGAAAAGGTAATGGAAAGGTAATGGAAAAAAAATAGATCGATGGCACTTCTTTAGTAAGAAACCTTCTTCTTTAATAGTGGTAGGACTCTTAGCAGAGTCCGCCTGGGAAAGTACCACACCTTTGCCAGTTATTCTACTGCCAAGCAGTAATGTGCAAACATTACTGTGTTCCGGTTTGAAGGGCAATGTTTCCAGAGAAATTACAGGGCTTAGAGATATAACATCTTAGATCACTGGGTGACGAGCGCAGTGCAGTGCTAGGTAATGATTTGGACTCTTCATGTTCCAATAGCTGCGTGTCACTGTGCTGTTATGTGGCAGGTATGTTGCTTACCATCAGGCACATGTCCTGCTCGTCTCGTCACTCTTAATAAAAAATAAAAAAAAACGCTTATGCTAAAATCGGTTCACTTAGCCAAGTTGTTTTTAACTTTAGATAAAATACACGAACGTAGCATATATTAACGCACGTTTACAATAATAAGCATTAAACGTCTTTAATTTTTTGTCACCTTTAAAATCTCTCTCTAACTTAATTAATTGTTACTCAGTTTCAACCTTATGGTACCTATTCAAAAAATCCACCACTAATTCCGCATTTATTTTGATCAGGTGGCGAAGCTGAAGTCGAAAATGACGGAGGTGGTTCCAGCTCTGAAGGTGGAGACTCGCCTTTTGGTAGGCGACAGTTTCCTCGTGATTCGGGCTGCTACGAAGCAGGTGTAGGCGTTGGCGGCGTCCGTGTGAGAACTTCTCCTCTCGTCCATAGGGCAGATGAGCCATCTCACCGGCCACCAGAACCTGCACCGCAGGCAAAGAGATCCATCCGTCGAAGACAACCAGACGACGCAGAATGCGACAGGATTGAACGCTACCCAGGAACCGTTCCGGAACGAACAGCGACACGAGGTGGCGGGTTGCCGGGAGGTGCTAGAGATGACACGTGTGAATCTGATCACAGGTTAAACGTAGTCAAGTTCGTTGCTGGTGGAGAGCCCTGTGCTTCCGAAAAGAGTAGTGATTCTGGTGTCAGCAGTTCTTCATTGAGTTCCGCGCATCCGCACCGACCCTGAGCGAGGGCTTCCGCGCCCGCGCTTGCATAGGCGATGGCGCGGGCGCGCGCGCAAATGGCGCTATCGCCCGTTATTTCTACTGACACTGAAAGTACGCCACCCGAATCAACAGTTTCATTGCACTAACTTCTATATTTTGTTAAATCTAAAGTTCAATATTGTGTTCTACTTGCTTTGTCTCATCATATAGGTAATAAATTAAATGCCCTGAAAAGTTACGGTTACGTAACTATTCTGTTTTTTTTTTTATAATTGTTAAAACTTCTACGCTTATTTAAATACCCTACAACTTTATCAATGTCAACTATCAAAATCACTTTGAAATAGATTTGTTTGTAAATAATTATTACTTGGAATAAGACTGAATACCCAAATTATTTCTTAAAGTTAGAATGTTGGAATTAAAATAAGTTCGTCGTGGCGTACTTTTAGAATTTGATGTGGGTGTCTAGATGAAACGCTTTGACATCTGCAGACATCTTTAACTACTCCAATTATAGTATAAACCCGTTTTGATGAGATTAAATCACCTTCGCAAAGGTCTGTAGTTACTAATGGACTTTAATTTTTATCAAAATATATTAAGAAGCGTAGGTTTTTAAAGACTGACTTGAGTTTTTTTAACAATCTCATTGTTAGTAGATCAGACCTATTTGTATGACATTGTTTCTTGTAAAGATTAAACTTTGAAGTTCATTGTATTTTTTTTTTTAATAAATTGATTTAAATGAAGCAGGTATTCATTATAATGTTTACGTTGCTATTTGACGATGTCAGAATTAGGCAAAGTTCTGAAATTGTTTTGGTATCATTCCGTTTAAAATTTTAAGGCATATCATGACGGTGGAAATTTCTATTGTAGCATGAGTAATTTTTTGTTTCATTTTTTATTCTGTTGGAAATAAAATGAAATGTAGAGTTATTTAGGTTAATTATAGAATCGGGCACAGAAAGGTATGTGAGTTGTTTGTTATTTAAAAATGTAATACACAAAAACATGTAAAAATGTGCCATAAATTATGATCTATCCTTGTATCCACCACAATTATCTAATAATGAAATGTTGCCCATTTTTATATTTATTGTTTTACAACATACACATAATAACAAGATACCTAACTGTGCTCTTATATTGTGTTATTACAAATTGCTTTATAAAACAGTTTATAGAAAAGCATTTAATTGTAGATAATAATCCTATTTATTATTCGTAATAATGGCAATAAGTCAGTTTTATGTATTGGAGCGTTGAAAGCGCAAAATTTGATAGCAATAATTGTATATAACGTAATAAGTATAGATAGGTTAAATATTATGTTGAGAATTTTTTGTAATTTTTGTATGAGAGCTTTACGCTGTACAGAAAATTTATATTGCAAGTGAAATTCTGAATTTCGCGTAGTCTTCAAAGTCATGATGTAACCGTTTGGCATCCTTTACGACGGAGGCACTTGTGAGTGGGTTGAATCGTAAAGCGCCCTATGTAGCCGCACTAGGATGTCTTGGCGTGTTTCTAACAAATCATTATTCTGTGAATGCGATCGCTGCCGGTGTAGCAACAACTAAGTTTACGTCTTGAGGTAGTTATTACCCAATAGAGTTTAATAATGAGTACTATAGCAATAACACGGAAAAACGGTGGTAAATTTTAATACGTGTCCGAACATACACCACTTTTTACTACACTAAGACTTTACCTACTTTTAATGTTACTAGAAACAGCTTTTAATTTTTAAGAGAGTTAAAATCTTTCTTGCGTGAATACGTTACTACAGTTTAATTACGAATACAACAGTTTAATTCAATTTAAATGGTGTATGTCTGTTTTGAAACGCTTGACCTAAACACCATTTATCTCTTTCAATACGTTAGGCGTCACAAAGATTGAACATATCTGCAACGGTTTGACAGTGTTTACAAATTATAAATGGTTTTGTTCGACGTAATTCTTAAATAAATGTTCAGAATACAGCGGATAATCAAGAAAAAATACTTAGTTTATTAGATTGAAACAAAAATACGACATTGTATCACAATTACACAAGTTATCCTAGCGTGTTAGCAACAGCAAGACTTACAAGTTGAGAGATGTACCACAAGTTTATGCATTTACTATTTAGGTACCTATCGGAAAACTGCGGTAATATGTACCTTTATCTTTAATCTGCGGAATGGCTTGTTCGCTTCGGTTTTCGTCTTTGAAAACTCAATGTAGGTTCAAATTAAGGCTCAGATCTCAACGGTAGGCAACACTAACAATGTGTATTATAGTGTTTCAATAAGCGGCGGTCACCATTTACCATCGAATAGCCCGTTATTTGGAATAAAAAAGCGATTTTAAGTATAATTTCAAACTAGATTTGCTTACGACCGAAATCTGCACGAGCCTTTTGACATGTCAACAACTGATAGTACCTACAATAACGCGCAAATAACGAAGTCTTGAGGCATTCCTGTTATTGGAATTTTTATATTTGTGTTTGGGAGCATTCTTGTGAACAAATAACACTGAATTTATGTTACTTACACAAATATTTTCGCAGCCTGGCGTACCTACTGTTGGTGTATACATTTACTGTTATTTTCTTAGGTTGTTTAGCAAGTGTTATAGAGATAATCTCAAGATTATAATAGTTGAAATGAAAACTTATGACGATTAAACGTAAAATATTTTAATGTTTTATATTAATAAAATAGAAATACATTTTTACTCTTCTGTCTCTGATTTTTTTATGTTTCTGCGACTATGCTCTGTCTCTTTCTTTCTCAAGCTAAGTTATTTTTTGTAATTAATAGAATTTAACGGTTCGTACTTTTTTTCTGTCTATCCAATCGCAAGTGCTTTTCTACATATTTTATGAACGCCCCGACTGCCTGCAGTGTTCCTTCTATGTATATTTGTATATTAAAAAGTCTTCACAACCTTTTTGACTACAATTGTGTACTAGTCCGACTATTAAATGTATATAGATAAATGTTTGTTACTTGTATATTGTAGATAGAACATATTATATTTCTTTTGACATTTATTGTATATTCAATCAAATTCGAATTTCAATGTTAATTATTAATTTATTTGTAAACGTATAATTTTAATTGCTCAGGTAGATTTCAATTTTCCATAGTTTTGCTATTATAGTTGTGTTAAGATTCGTGATTATAAATAAGCTGTACATGTCACATAATTATTTTTATTTGTTTTAGACATAATTAATTGCAGTAACTGATTTTTTTATCGTAGCCATATTATTTTTTAAACTGTCTTTAATATTGTAAGTTTACAACATCTGTTTACAAAAATGGATTCTAAATAAATAAATCCAAAAATTAAAAGGTTTTTATTTTGGAACCTTATACATATATACCTATCTACCTAGGAAACTTTGCGACTGTGAGATAAATTAAGCCTGACGGTTCTTTTAGATCTATTTACATTTTTAAAAATAATTAGACTTGCAGAGCCCGCAGTTTTACCCACGTAGTTAACGTTTCAGTTATTTTACCGGGATAAAAAGTAGCCTCTGTGCTATTCTAGTCTATATTCTAAATGTGCTCTAAATTTCAAACGAATTTGTCCACTGTTGCAACATGATTGAGCAAGAAACAAACTTTCGTAAAAAGCGGATCTGGAAGGAAAAATCATTGCTCACACATCCGTATCAAAATCCAAATCCCACAGGATTTGAAATATCCTGATTTTTAAGCGGTATTTTTTTTATCGCACATAGCTCCACGTCTAACTACCAACTCGCCTGACGCCGTTGGAATTGATACTTTAATTTTAGAAAAAAAATACATTTAGCGGTTTCGGTAAGCTGCAGCTTACACCGAGAGGCGTAGCTATAGTCATACATAAAATTAGGCTGTGTGAAGCGGTACCTATCTACCGTATGTCCTGGCCTTAATTGTGATACAAGTAACTACTCAGCTAGTAGAGTAAGTGAGAGTTGTATGGAATGATAATGACAAAATGTGGAATGATTTCAGGTTTCCTTTCAGCACAAACATTTTGTACAACTCTACAATACATTTTCTACAACAACTCGTAATTAACATCGACAATGACAATGACAAATTAAAATAGTAAAAAGTCCCGTTGTGGCAATTCTAAAGGTTCAATTCTATAGCACATTTTTTTTAAACATGTATTTAGGTTGTAGGTAGGTATGTGTCACAGTTAAAACTATATCTATCTAAGCTTTCGAATGATGTGGTTAACTCATAGAGACGTACTTCTTAGCATTCCATGGATTCACCGTGCGGGTGCCGGGTCCATCGTGTGGCAGAGAGAGAAATCTCGAATAGACCCCAAGACTTGTGACTCGGGCTGTAGGTTTAAAAGGGGCCCCTTATATTGACGTACGTCAACACTCACCTTCACTACTCGTATTTCTCTCCCTGCCCAGCCAAATCCGATATGATCCTACTAGTGCAGCTTTAGATACTCGTTCTAGTATAGAACTTACTGCACTTCTGGACCGTGCATTACAGTACCGTGGTGTACATTTCAGTTAAACTTACGTAATATTCGTTGAAAACAAATAAAATGAGACATTAATGAAATAGTTAAAATATCATTTAAATTAATTAACACGCTCAAACATTAAGCAGTTTAAAATTATAACCCAAATAAAGCGGCGCGAGAGTAATCAAAAAGACAATAAAATGTAATGGCCTACATCGTAAAACTTTGGCTTCGTTGATTACTGTTAACTGGCACTTTACTAGGCTAAATTAGATGAAGTTGATATTTATTGTAAACTAGTAGCCCCATGCGGCTTAACTCGCGTTTTTCCCGTCCCCGAAGTTACCTCGCGTAATTAAAAGTAGCCCATGTCCAATAGCAATGCTGCTAATATTGTAAATGCAAAAGTTTGGATGTTTGTTGCTCAATCACGGCGGAGTGGCTGAACGGGTCGAAATTTGGAAGTAAGAATTAATAGGCTGGAATTAAACATACCCTACTTTTTTATTTTTTTTATTTGGAGCCTATACTTACTGTCCCAATGCTGGGCAAAGACCTCCCTACCCTCCCTCCATTTGGTTCTGTCCTGAGTTAATGTTTCCCAGTAACTTTTTATCCCATGAAAATTACGGGGAAATACGCTTACGTAGGCGCTGTCAGTAATCTACGTACGACGCAATTGTATGCAGATAAGCGCAGAGCGCATTTTTTTGCATGAGAAAGTTATAAACATTCGAACATTAATTCATATAAACTTTCGTATTTTTAAACTAGCAACGCCCCGCGATTTCACCATGTTTAGTCGTGTTATAGTCTCATGTCAAAAATTTTTTGTATGTTTTATTCTAGACTATTATCTATCTGTATCAAATTCAATTTCATCCAAATCCATTCAGTATTTTTTGCGTGAAAGAGTAACAAACATCCATGTACACACTCGGAAACTTTCGAGTTAAACTTTTTTATTTAGAATTATAGTATATAATATAATCCTGCTAATATTTCAAAGCCGAAAGTTACTGTGTGTATGTGTACTTTACTACTATTAGTAAGTACAATTTTGCTAAGTCTGGTGTCAGATGGTTTTATGTGTGAAACATACACCACACCACACTCTACTACCACTCTACACTACTCTCCACACTCTACTAGCACTCTATACCACTATACTAGCTGTGTCACAAAGTTCTAACTTAATTGGAAATGGTATACCTAGTTTTCTAGGTTCGTAATAAAAGCACGTTCTAAGTCCACGTGCAAAATACTCGACGAGGAATTGCATCCGCAACGAAGTGTCAGAGAGCTAAAGTCACCGACGTAGCTCCGTGCATTTAGCAAACTCAAGTGGTAATGGGCCGGTAATATCTGTCGCTGAACCGATAACCGCTGGGGTAGAGGAATGCCGCAAATCGACAAATGTAGAATGCAATTTGAATTTGTGTATTTTACATATGATATCAATTTCATGAACAACATAATTTGTGTATTTTTGTGCAAGTTGGATTAAGGAACGCACTGCGCTCGCAGTATTTTTAAAGTTATAAATTTTTAGGCGCATTAAGGGAAAAATATGCTAGTTTTTGGACGAAATGCGCGCACAACGTCACGAAAAAACGACACCCTGAAGTTGTTAGTTAATGTTTTCGTAAACGTTGTAATTAACTGTACGTTAATACTTCTTGCGTTGAAGATATTATCTATTCTATGGTTGCAGTTGATGAAGTATTACAGTATAAGTACTCACAAGTATAGTTTTTCAAATTCTACTATAAAAGAAAAAAAGAAAAATTAAAATTTCAATATTCAGTTTTGTATTTCACATAACTTTATGTCTATGGCATAAAGGCTATAATTACCACCTTCGATGACTTATGGCCCGCGCTGTGGGCCTTTTATCATTCACCTTCCTCCATTTTTCAATTCTTGCGTGTATAAATCTTGGCAATTGCAAGAACCCGTGGGAATTGTACAGTTTAACAGTGCATAGAGTAAGGAATATTTTTCGCAGAATTTGCGTAAATAAATAAATAGTTATTTTATTTTCGAATACAGATTTATTTTATGGAGACATGTAATGCAGATATGCCTCATACAGCGGCTCACGGTTTTAGGTACCATAGTAGTTCCCATTCTCCTTACATATTTCTTGTGATAAACAGTGGCGTGTGTATTGTTCAAGACTATAATCTTTGCTCCAAATTCCAACCCAGTTTATTCAGACTTCCTGTCTTACAGCTGTTTTGTAGTGGTAGGACTCTTAGCAGAGTCCACCTGGGGAAGTACCTCACCTTTGCGAAATATTCTACCGCAAAGCAGTAATATGCAAACATTACTGTGTTCCGGTTTGAAGGGCAATGATTCCAGAGAAATTACAGGGCTTAGAGACATAATATCTTAGATCTCTGGGTGACGAGCGCAGTGCAGTGCTAGGTAATGATTTGGATTATCATGTTCCAATAGCTGCGTGTTACTGTGCTGTTATGTGGCAGGCATGTTGCTTACCATCAGGCACATGACCTGTTCGTCTCGTCACTCCATGCTATAAAAAATAAAGTAGCCAAGTGCGAGTTGAACTCGCCCATGAAGGGTTCCGTTGCAGCAAGTAACATAATATACATAGTACACATAGTTCTTGTAGTTCGTTGTAACTTTGATCGAAGTTTTAATAATAGTGTATTTATGACGTACTAAAAAAAAACTACTCATCAGATCGAGTTCAAACTAATTTTCGTTGGTAGTTTTCATGGTAATGTACATCATATATTTTTTTTAGATTTTTCATTCTCTTACTTTAGAAGTTAGAGGGGGAGGGACACACATTTTACAACTTTGGAAGCGTCTCTCGCGCAAATAATTCAGTGTAGACAAAAATTATATTAGAAACCTCATTATCATTTTTGAAGACCTATTGATAAATACCCCACACGAGCAGGTTTGATGAAAAAAAATTTTTTGAGTTTCAGTTCTCAGAATGGGGGGCACCCCTAATTTTTTTTTTTTATAAAAATCTTAATGCGGTTCACAGAATACATCTACTTACCAAGTTTCAACAGTGTAGTTCTCATAGTTTCGGCAAAAAGTGGCTGTGACATACGGACGGACAGACAGACAGACAGACAGACAGACATGACGAATCTATAAGGGTTCCGTTTTTACGTTTTACGGAACCCTAAAAAGCTAACGGTTTACGATTTAATCGACGTGATGAAGCAACAAACATCACAACTTTCACATGTATTGTATTAGTAAGATTATTATATATACACCTTTAAATAACACCCAGATCATATTGCATTTTACTTGTTATTCCTACTTTTAATTAGGAGTTGAACCTGAGGTTACAAAAGAGCTATAAACCTATAGCGCTTAACCTCAAAATTGTATCACAATTAATGATTTTTAACTTCAAGTATAGATTGATAGGTTTCCTATATGAGCTGTTGGTTTTATAAATAATACATAAGAGCGTTGCATCCTTCAGAAATAATTTATTTCTAGTCTGCAACTAATCTGTTACAAAGTTTGCGACACTAAGCTCGCGTTGGATAGCTTGTAGCCGGAAATTAATAGGGCTTATGCTGTCTTGTCTAAATTACCGAGTAAAATAAAAATATTCAGTTTTGTATATTTCAGTCAGAAATATAATTGCTTTAATTGAAAAGATTGCGCAGGACTTTAATGCAATATAACTGATTCTTAATTAGGTACGTTACGCTTATAATTGTTTTGTTATAGATCACTTAAATTTCTCAAAAATATTTGGTTGGAACAAGAGCTCCCAATTTGTCGGTGGCAATATTTTTGTTTAATAACTATTAACTAAGCAATAATTATAAATGGAATTAATTTATGCTATTAGTTTAATGTACCTACGGTACGTTACGTACCTACGGTACGTTTATTTTCCAGAACTCAATTGAGTTGCAAAACAGCTATGATTAAAATAAATCATTCATTAAATATTCTTGTGTTAACATAATATGTAATTTAGTGGTAAATACGGGTACATTTATACTTTGTATTTGCTCTAAAATTATAAAACTTGTAATGTAAAAACAAGTCGTTCTTCCAATAGCTCAAATTAGTGTGCAGAGAAGCATCGCAAGTCTACGGTAATTGCAGATTGCTCCTTCGCAGGTGGTCTAAAAGGAATGTTAATGTATTCAAAGTGCCATGATTTCTACGTAAACGTGGTAGTTCTATAATAAGCACATATGCAAATATAAAAGTATACACTTTGTATTCCAAGTGAGAGAGTTTTATTGTTATTGACTGTTCGTAGCTTTTGACGTTGAGCTGCTCTTGTTATTAAGGTGAAGAGGCGTAAAACATGTTTGTGTTTCGATAATGCAGTTTAAGGGACAAAAAATGGATGCTCTACGAATCCAAAATAACTGTATACTCGCGTAGTTCCTGTTTCCGTAATTTTCTAGCTACAAAAACGACCACATGTGCTAATTTCAGACTATTGCTTAACTATGTTCTCAATTTTAATCTGATCCGTTGTTCAGATGTCCGCCCAGAATGGCAATTCTGACGTGATTAAGCAACAATAATCGAAACATCTAAACATCAAATCTTTTATCTTGGAGAGTACGGGGTTATGAAAACATTATACTCAATACCTTATGAGCTAATCCTCTCTCACCCCTAGACAAATAATATAAATTAATAAATATTGGTGGACAATTCGCACACAACACCATCTGACCCCAAACTAAGCAGAGCTTGTAATTTGGCGGCCAAAAAGCTGATATTATCACATTGTTAATTTTTTTCTGATATTTAAGATGTGTTTGATGATTAGACAGTGGATCTATGCTATCATATAGAATCACCACGGTCCAATGGCACGTGGTCAAAATGGGAACTAACTCTGCCGTGAAAACGTTCAGTGCTGCCAGATGATGATTGAAACTTTAATTTTCACCACTTATGGCCCATTCACGCCTTCCTGACAGCTTTTACGGAATAATCTAATTTACTCCCAAATCTAATTTATGCATGTTACATCTCATACAAATTCTAGTACCTATAGATAGTCTTCACATTGAGAAACAGTCGGCTTTTTATCTAAATAATCTAACTTATTTAATTTCTAGTAGTTTTTCTAAATAAACAGCAATTTTATGTGTCAGAATCATTTCGTTTATTTGGGATATTATTATTGCAGTGCTATTTTTTGATATGATCCTGACAATTTTACAGAATTCTTAATGTCTGCGATTAAATTTTTTCAACAGAAACTCTTGATGTTAATTTAGAAGTGTCTCGAAAACATCATCTGATAAATCTTCTACATATTTATGTACAATGTACATAAATAACAGTCTAGACATGGTCATACATTTATTTATAACTTGGTCGGTCAAAAGGAAAAAGGAAGAAGCTGATGGTCTTTACAAAAGTTCCGTTTGCTCAACATCCCAAAGGGCCTCAGTCACCGTTTTTCATAACCCTTCCCGTTGACCAAAGTCGCACTTTGCAGGCGTTCGTAAAAACTCTCTTCCCATTTAATTTTATGGCTAGGGTGGCGTGAAACTGTCGCCAGCAAAAAGTATCTTTTGCAACTCATTTTGTTTTTTTGTGTTTTTTTTCTTTGGGTAGAGTAGCTAAATGTTCAGCGGTTTAGTAAGTTAGTCAGTGTTTTTGGATGTTTTTTTCAGTTGTGTGTTTATTTATTTTGTAAAAGGTACTTGTCTGTTAAAAAAAAATCTGTTGCGGATTCTTAGGTCTGTATTGTCCACATAATACCCCCTCCAAGTTAGAAACATTACTCTATTCCAGTTTGAAGGGTAATGTTTCCAGTGAAATTACAGGGCATAGAGATCAAGAACACAGTTACTTAAAAAACAGGTAGATAAAACATGTTATGTCTCCAGATGACGAGCGCAGTGCAGTGTTAGGTAATGCTTTGGACTATTCATGTTCCAATAGCTGCGTGTCACTGTGGTGATATGTGGCAGGTTTATTGCGTACCATCAAACACATGTCTTGCTGGTCTCGTCACACTATAGGTACTATAAAAAAATTAAACCTCTACAGGATTTACGTACCTACGTATTATGTTTGTGTAATTAAGCTTTTTGATTTCAAAACGACGTGTGTGTGTGTGTGGGTGTGTCAAGTTATAACATCGTAACTATTGAGGATCCTATTGCAAATAGGGTGTATTTTTGGCTAAAAAAGAATTTAACAAAAATGTCTGCCAATTTACGGCAGTATTTTGTTACGCACACCGATATTGTGCATTCAATTTCGAACCTGATAGATTCTATAAACATTGTTTCTTCAATAAAATAAGAAGATACAACGGAAAAGGTTGAATTCCGACAAGGTTTTACAAATGTCTCGTACGTGCCTTCTGACTGGGTCAGTACAGAAAGTCGAAGGGGCTCGTTTTGGGAAAGTAGGTTGTTCTTCATTCTGTCGATTGCCAATATTTATAAAAAAAATTAAAAACCTTTTTACGTTTTTTTTAATCTCTTGATCTTCTTACCAAACAAAGGCTTTAACCATTTATTATTTATGTAACGAGTAGTAGCTGTAGTGCAGTAATTTAAATATTAAGCTGGCCTCTTACTTGATTAGTAGTAAAAGAGGTAAGGTAAAGGTAAAGGTAGATTCAGAAACCAAAGATGGAATGAAAGAGTCAACTTTCTGGCGGGTTGGCTTGTATCTTCTCAATATTCTACCACGTAATTTTTTTTTTTATCTGGGCAGTCTTATTGGCAAAACTAAATTACAATGAAAACGTCACTTCATAAAGACCTTATTATTCCATGCACATCTGAGTTCTTAAAAGACCACCAGAAAACGATTTTCGTTCTTAATTATGACAGCAAGCAACTTAAGTCTTTTGTTTGAGAAATGGTCATAAATAGTTACGACATCAAAACACAATTAGGTCCAAAATTACTTTTTCTAAAGCCAAAAAAACGACGTTATTCCCTGCGATAATAATTGATTCGATAATAATTGACCCGAAAATAATTAAAATTAAAATAATTAACACTTTTTCTACAAACGTATTAAGTATTTACCTGTAGAAAATCTTTTAAACTTTTTTTTTTAGCTATATCATGTATATAGTAGGTCTGTTTGACCTTATCACTTTTAGCAACTGGTTGTACGGAATATTTTTACATAATAACTGAGTGGTTAAAAATAAGATAGAATTACCATAACATTGTTTTAAGCTCTCACAGCTCTGCTTTTCCCAACACTATTATTATAAAAGACGGGGTTAGTTTAGCTGTGAACAAAGTGCATTAAACTGCGTCAAAATATCGGAAACTTGCTCCGATACATAGCCACGGTTAATATCCCGTAACTAATGATACTAGTGAAGAATAACATCACTTTAACCCCATACTGATAAAAGTATAGTACTTCTCTAGGAAGACTATAGTTTCAGTAGCACCAATTTCGATAGGTTAGTGATGTTCCGGTTTACATACTTCGAATCGATTTACACTCGAGTCGAGAGCCAACGTCAAGGGACGGCAATCGTGTATTGACAGCGCCTCGGATATTAACCACTCGATAGCTAATTGTTCCCAGTTCAATTATCGACCAGCTGTCACCGTATTCAGCTGGACCGAAGTGTTGTGGATAGCGGTATTCAGTACAAAAGCGGTCCTGTTTTTATTCTTTATAGATTAACTTCTGTTAAACCTTAAGCGCAGAAGTATCAGCATTAACAATAGAAATAAAAAAGATAAGTAGTAGTAATCTTCTTTCAATTAAATTTAATAAAATATAGAACAAAACCAGCTTTTGTTAAACTAAAATCAAAGTTATCTATCTGAAACTTCCAGGAGTTAACTTATTAGTGAAACACCCGATACAAATTATTGCTTGAAACGATCTCAATCAAATCAGCTTGCAAACAAACAAAAAATCTTCAAAATTGGTCTATTCACTTAGAACCTGTGATGTCACAGACACCCAAACATACAGACAGCAAAAAGAGAGCAGTTGGAATGTAAAATGGGCTGGTTGTTTATGCTATTATACATTGAACGTCTGCAGTTATATTAGTAAGGGTTAAGTAAGTATAACGTATTGATACTATAAAAAAGATATACCAGTATCTACGTTACAGAGATAAAGTCAATATTAATAGATAATAAAAGTGGCCAAGTGCGAGTGGGACTAGCACGAAGGGTTCCGTACTATTAGCAAATAAACGGCGAAAACCTCTTTGGCTTTATTTGAATTCCCTATAAATAAACCATCGCAGTTTCTACAGACAGGCTTTCGTCTAAAAGTTTTTCTAAAATTTTAACTTTATCTTACGATTTTAACGACGAGGTCAATTGCGCGTTTTAGTGTAGGTACTAGTGGCGCTATCTAGTTTGCTTGGAACGGACTAATCCAGCAAACGAAAAAATCAAGTTAGTTGTATGGGAGCCCTCGTTAAATATTTATTTTATTTTATTTTTAGTATTTGTTGTTATAGCGGCAATAGAAGTACATCATCTGTGAAAATTTCAACTGTCTAGCTATCACCGTTCTTGAGATACAGCCTGGTGACGGACGGACGGACAGCCAAGTCTTAGTAATAGGGTTCCGTTTTTACCCTTTGGGTACGGAACCCTAAAAATTAAGTTACACAATTTCAATACAAAGATCTTGGGTACTGTTAGACTTATTATTCAAATTGAAATTCGCCAGGACAGTGTAGATGACCGGCACTGAAACAAGTTGGGAGATTCGATTAACAATTCGTTTAATCGATGTTGTGCCCAAGGGGTGCGAATCGATTGTTTGTCACACGTTTATAAACACTAATAAAACGTGTTGCAAGCCTATCGTAGTATACCTATAGAAATTACAGGTTCAAACTTAGTGAAGTATTTTTCCAGAGAAATTACATGAGACAGAGATAAGAGGGTGTTTAGCGTAACCGGCGTTTTCTTGCTCTCTACATTTCATAAAAAATATCCCGGGATATGCCTTTCCTCAGGTATAGAATTATTGAAATTGGGATATAAAAGGATGTGAGCCTCTTAAAGGCTTGAAACAAATAACAAACTAAGTGGCGTATCATGAAATAATTCACCAACTGACTAATTACAGTTGATATCGGACTAATGAAGATGACAGGCATAGCACTGATAATAATTAGCGTCTTCTTATACCTCTTCTATTTCTATAGTCGTTTTAAAATAGTCATCTTAATTGGTTTATCGGTTACAGTAGAACAAGTGCCTTAAGGTAATGATATAAACTATTGGATGTGCCCTGAGCACCTTGAAATTGGTAATAAACTGCGTCGGTGTGTGTAGCGTAAATGGTTACACACCACCAATCTACTTGACCCTTAGAACTGATAGCGGCGAGGTATGCTGTGGTTCTACTTATTTTGGTTATTGACAACGAATAGTGTTGGATAAAAGCGTCCGGCGTTCACCGCTTTCTGCAACCGACTAAAACGGAAAGAGTGAGCTCACTCTTCCGAACCATGACATAACTCCATGCGCCTGAAGCTTGGGAAGCATCCAATGGTTTACATCGATGCCTTAAAGCCGTACGTGGTCCTGAGTGGCCTGAATTTTCGAAACTTTGTCAAACTTCTCATCCAACTTCAATGTTGTTGACCTACTGTTAGTCTATTGCTCTTTGTCTTCAACCTCTTTGTGTTGAGTTTCTAAATAGCTAATTGAGTTATTATTCTTAAAGAAAAACTCACAGTAGAGATATCGACAGCGTGAAGTTTACGCTAAGTTAGCGTTTCGACTTAATTAAGTTTCGTTGATTTGAAAGCTTCTACGCATTGCTTTGTCATTTAGATTCGGTAAACTTTTGTTTCAATTAGGATTTATTTATGCTGCCAATTTGGACTGTTGTTATTTAGAGTGAAGTGTATTTTTCGTATTTACAATTGAAATAAACTAACAAAAAATTTGGGTGATGCTTATTCAGTACAAATTTCAAATAATAATTTACGATTACTCTGATTATTTTTTTGTATTTTAGGGAATCGGACCCAAGACCAGTGAGGAGACTCGATACCGATTAAGTCTCAGGGTAGTCAAAATGAATGTTCAATACAAATACATTTTGCGAGGATTG
The DNA here is from genome assembly GCA_963693475.1 of Ectropis crepuscularia. NCBI lineage: Eukaryota > Metazoa > Arthropoda > Insecta > Lepidoptera > Geometridae > Ectropis > Ectropis crepuscularia. Next base: position 14,455,036 of record OY856346.1, read on the forward strand.
TTTTGAAGACACATGCAGAATGGTGATGAATTACAATTAGATACGATGCATAATAGACTACAGGCCCGTGAACAAAATTTACGTAGTAAATGAACCACCAGGAGACCTATGTAGGATGATAGAAAGATAAACTGAGTACAGTCGAAGAGGGGGGTTGCAACCCTCGATAATTGCTCCTTGTCGCATGATTTTTGTATGGCATTGCAAAATAATGGATTAGGAGAGGTATTGAAACTGTATGGAACCAAAGCCGTACATAATCGAATGCCCAAATTTAATCTGTAAATCGTCGGAAAATCAAGAATTTTTCCTACAAACGAATAATTACAAACTTAAAATTTATATTTTTTATTGTCTAACAATACCACTTCCAATCTATTTTTCTGCAACGCCGCACAATAATCAATAATCATGCGACAAGAAAAATTGGTCGACGGTTGCGACAACTTTTTCGACTGTACGCAGTTGGACAGCTTACAAGCGATGGCATAGTGCTGAATCTTATTACTTTATGCCCTTTTATCATCCTACATAGGTCTCCTGGTGGTTCACTACGCAAATTTTGTTCACGGGCCTGTAGTCTATAACACAAAACACTTTATTGACACCACAAATAAAGTTGACAATTAATAAAATATCAAACAACTGCACATTATGAAAACAAAAGGCGATCAAATCGCTAAAAACGAAATCAACAAGGTAACTTTCACATAATTCATACATTTATTTGACATTGTGAGAAAAAAACAGGTATCTTCGCTTATAATAGGAATATAAACGGGGCTGTTTATGCTTCGTTTTTTTCTTTAATTACTATTATTACGCGGTACTAACTATGCGGTATTTTAATGAAACGTTTTTGCATTCTAAAATTTACCCTAGTCTAGGTCTCTAGGTTGTTTCTTCAAATCAATTTCAACTGAAGTGCTTCAAGTAAAAATAGCCTACTTAGTTTTATTGATTTGAGTTCAATGCGATGTTTTGAGTGCGTCGACCTAAGCATACAGTACATTTACACGTACCTGATTACCTTATAATATTTTAGAGTATAACAAGCGTAAGTAATCCAGTTTTTGTTCTCATTTCTGGCACTTAAGGCTTCTTTCACAAGGAGAAAGTGAAGGACTCAATCCGCCATTTTAGTAAAGTGTGGGTTTGCGCATATTTTATTTATTTTTATTCATAGTTTTTTAAATATTATTAGATAATATCTATACAGGATTATCCAGGTCACCTAAGCTTAAACAAAAGGAAAACGCTAAACTCATTATAAACGCACTCTACCTACCATCATATATATATCTATCTATGTATTATATATATATATATATCTAGATCTGGTTCAGCGGATTTCCATGGCGATTCAGCGGGGGAATGCGGCCAGTATTATGGGGACCTTTGAGCGACACTCGGCGCGTGGAGGAGTTTTTATTTAATCAGTAACATGATTTGTCTTGTTGCGTGTTTTTTGTATTATCATTTTTTTGTTTCTTGATCTATCTATATCTATTTATTAAGTGGTGTATTACATTCAGAAATAATATTAACGTTAAAGCTCTTTATTCAAAACTATACAATTTACACGTCAAATATGAATATAAAAAAAAAACAAAGGAAATAGCATACAAATCGTCCACATTAACAACATTTTTAAAATTTACATTTCGCCGTACGATAACAATTACCGTACAAGTGTCAAACTATATAAATACCTACCATGTAGGTAAATATATATATTTATTTATTACAGGTATTGTAATGAACAATGTATTTTTTACCATTTTGTCATAACTTTACCATCACTCACCATTATCTTACTAAATACTTTTTACAAACATACCTGAATTATTTAAGCAATTAAGATAGATTTATGTTAATAAATAGACGTTACAAATGTCTCGTGCTAAACAGACGGACGCTATTACAAAACTATAAACTCAATATTCACTGCACTTGACATTTTGCTAGATTAGTACTGACCTAGTCTTTCTTTCCTCATAAAAAAACATTAAACGCTTATCTATAGGTACTAGTAATATTATAAAGTTGAAGAGTTTAATCGTTGAAACGCCCAAATCTCAGGAGCTACTGGACCGATTTAAAAAACTCTTTCACTGTTACATACGTAGGTACGTAATCTTTGGGTGCTATACGATATCTATTTATACCACGGGCGAAGCCAGGGGGACCGCTAGTATAGTAGAACATTAAAAGCTGACTTCAAAAATTATTTCGTTGAAAATTCTCTAATATGTTTCATTTTCAGGTACTATGTATTATATCTAATTTTTTATTAATTCTACCACCAAAAGTGGACATCACCGTAGTTATTTTCCTAATCATTACCATCATCATCACTGCCATCGTCATCATTAACACTACCATCAACACTTTCATTATTAGTACTACAATCAGCATATCTTAACCCTTAATCGGAATTCGTACATTACGCTGTAAGTACATAATTTTGTGTTCTACTCAGACCGATTATTTTAACGTACCTATGTTATGTCACTATCCTCAAACTGGCTCACTTTTTGTTTAAGTAGCATTTTTATTACATCATAGCTATTTCGGGACTTTCTCATATGCTTATTACTTTCATTGGCCGCTATCTGTTGCATATTCCACACAAAATCGAATCGATTAATTCCGTTGGCAGTTTAAATTGAATCCTTCGCATTATTTAGCATCGTGTGACATAAATTCTGTCCGGACAAGTCACATATCCGAATATCTGATTACAACCAAGCGTGGGCTGATGCCACTCCGGTCGACCCTTTAGGTATTTACCATGTCCGAACGCCATTCATGATGGTCGTAATTTTATGCAAATATCCCGTTAAAACAAACAAATAAACTTTTATTTCTCATGGATCGTCGTAATGTGAACTCTATTGTTAATGTGATAAAGTCAAATTTGAATAATTGAAGTTTTGGTGAAGAATACGTGATCATGCGCTACAATTCCAGCATTTTCTCCACACCTCATTAACCGAGTCAAAATTCTGATTCAGATTATTTTCATTGGACGAGGATTGGGTATCGGGACGGCTAATCAACCACAAAAATAATGAGCGTTCGATTTTTTTACTCCTTTGCTGGCACGGTTATTGCCTTCAATAAATTATTTTGAGTCGTAATTTTTGCTGATTCGCTTTGCTTCGGAGCTGATGGATTGATCAATTCATTACAGATCAAGAATAAAAAAGGATTTTGCTTTATTTGCTATGAACTTCGAAGGTTTGTTTCTCTTGCAAATTACGATATCATCTCACAGTTTGTAACATTTTCGGTGTGATTGAAGTCAATGTCTTATACAAAGGATTTTTTATTTATTGAATGTTGCAAGAATGTATCAAGTTGTGTCAAGGTGATTTCAAATTCTGGAAGTTGAATTTTTTATGAAAAGTGGTAATGCACTTAATGTACACGACCACTTCAAAAAACAGCGGGTTTTTTTTACCTTTTATAGGTTGACACTTGACCGCCATCTCGCCTGATGTTAAGAGACGATGCGGTCTACGATGGAACGTATTTACCTAGAAAAAAACCGATTCACTCTCGATTTGAAGACACAAAACAATCGGGGAAAACCCACTCAGGCAACGCATTCGTCAGCCTAGACGTTCTTATCACAAAAGTAGAGTCAAATCTCTTCGCTCCTGTCTTTGGAACATCAACCATGAAACGATGTCGCTTTTTCGAGCTACGAGCATTCCGATAGAAAAAAGGACAAGGTGGTATTAGATCATGTAAGTCAGTCGCACACTCTCCGAAGTGTATCCGATAAAAAACCGATAGACTAGCAATTTTACGGCGATGTTCAAGACTTTGAAGTCTTTTTCGCAGAAGAGTGTCATTGCCTATGAGCCTTTTGGCACGTCTCTCGATCGATTCCAGAGCTTCCAGCTGATACTTACAGTTCAGTTCACTTACTTTCAGTTCACTAGTACATTTTTTATATAATAAACCGCACACATCATCATCTGACCCCAAACTAAGCAAAGCTTGTACTATGGTGGCCAGATAGCTAAAGTAATATTTATATAGTTGTAAATTCATACTTAATATTGGTGTGATATACCTAAACTTTTTTTTTTAAACGGGCAGATCGTATATTAACAAAACTAAAATACAATGAGAACTACACTACGCTACATACCTAACTAACTACTTACACTAAGCACACCTGGATTATCCATAGACCAATGAAGGTCACCAGATAATCAAAATGTTCAAGCCCACTACCTAAACTTTATTAATAAAGTGTTTATTTATACGCATAAACATTACTGAAGTACTTCTACTGATACATTTTTTATTCTATCATCAAAACCATCTACAGCTTTCTTTGTAATATGAATTGATTTTTAAAACAAATAGGTACATACTCGTACGTTTTGTTTAATGTATACTTACAGACTCGTTCACGTGCATTTTTCCTTTTTGAACGAGTGTATGTACCCTCAAAATGTAGCCTAAAAATTCTGAAAACACTTTACAATACTAAGGGATTGACGATGAACAAAAGACAAATTAACTTTGTAAAAGAGGGCTCAACTTCAAACTCCAAGAACAAGCCTTACTCAATCCTGGGTTCAGCACCTGATTGGACAATTTTAATGGACACGTATGAAAAGCACTACAAAATCCCAGAGGATGTGGGTGTTTCGTCATCCAGACCGGACATTTTCCTTTTTTCTAGGGCTACGAAACGCATAGTCCTGGTAGAACTTACCGTACCGTGGGAAACTAATATACCTAAAGACCACGTGATGAAACAAAATAAGTATTACGACCTACAAAATGAATTAACAAAAAATGGCTATGTAGTTAATTTATACGCTGTAGAAGTAGGAGCGAGAGGTATACCAGAAAAATCTCTCTATAACCTGCTTAAAGACCTTGGATTGTCCAGAAGTGCAGTAAGTTCTATACTAGAACGAGTATCTAAAGCTGCACTAGTAGGATCATATCGGATTTGGCTGGGCAGGGAGAGAGATACGAGTAGTGAAGGTGAGTGTTGACGTACGTCAATGTAAGGGGCCCCTTTTAAACCTACAGCCCGAGTCACAAGTCTTGGGGTCTATTCGAGATTTCTCTCTCTGCCACACGATGGACCCGGCACCCGCACGGTGAATCCATGGAATGCTAAGAAGTACGTCTCTTTTAAAATACAACTCTAAACTTCGGAGAATATTTCTCGATTTTCCTTAGGCTATAATTCACTGATCAAGGCGGCGATCCAAAAATTGCAAATAATTTGATGCGAGCCGCTTCCAGCGCCTAGTTTACGACAGGACAAGAAAAGCATTAGCATAAAATATGCATCCAAAATTATAGCTTAATGCATAAAGTTTTTATGAGTCTCTTAAGGGTATCAATAAAGAGAAGGGTAATGTCTTTTTGGGGTTTAATTCGTTTTCATAATGCAGTATTGCTGTAGGTAAGTGATATTTTGAAGATCAAGAACTTGTATCCACTTAGCGTGTTTAGGCAAAAGGTAGTGTCACGCTATCTCTACCACTTTGGGTAGCAGTGACACACTGTTACACCCGTTTTGCGATCATTTATTAAAAATGTTAGAAGCAAAAATATTATCGTACATTCTAATTTGTAAATTCTAGTTGGTAAAGTAATAAATGATTTTTATGACATCAAAAAAATAAAGTGGCCAAGTGCGAGTTGGACTCGCCCATGAAGGGTTCCGTTGCAGCAAGTAACATAATATACATAGTACACATAGTTCTTGTAGTTCGTTGTAACTTTGATCGAAGTTTCAATAATAGTGTATTTATGACGTACTAAAAAAAAACTACTCATCAGATCGAGTTTAAACTAATTTTCGTTGGTAGTTTACATGGTAATGTACATCATATATTTTTTTTTGATTTTTCATTCTCTTACTTTAGAAGTTACAGGGGGGGGACACGTTTTACCACTTTGGAAGTGTATCTCGCGCAAATTATTCAGTATAGACGAAAATGATTTAAGAAACCTCAACATCATTTTTGAAGACCTATCGATAGACACCCCACACGTGTAGTTTTGATGAAAAAAAAATTTTTGAGTTTCAGTTCTCAGTATGGGGAGCAACCCCAATTTTTTTTTTTTTTTTTTTTTTTTGTTCAAATCTTAATGCGGTTCACAGAATACATCTACTTACCAAGTTTCAACAGTGTAGTTCTCATAGTTTCGGCAAAAAGTGGATGTGACATACGGACGGACAGACAGACAGACAGACATGACGAATCTATAAGGGTTCCGTTTTTATGTTTTACGGAACCCTAAAAAGTCAAATCTGATTAGAGTTGACATAACTTGATGTTATTCCATAATTTGTAACCGCCGTATTCCAAGCATATGTAGAATCTATGGTGGCCTAGCAAAATTTTGATGACCTTTATTGGCAAGAGAGTTAAGTTTCACAAGTGTGAGATTGTAACTTCGAAACCTGAAGATAAGTCGTTGAAAATGTCATCCGAATTTCTAGTACCAGAATGTAAAAGAAATTATTTGTAACCAATGATCACATTTATTGTAAATACGTTAAAGCGGTTTTAATTTTTGTTTTCTTACCTGACTTAACAACTTTCATCTTCATTGTTGGCTCAGCTTAGTTATCTTTGTTACGTCACTATAACTTTGTTATTTTATAACAAAAAAGTAGTGGTTACTTTAATTAAATATCTGTCGAAAAATACGACTGTGTGTCAGATTTTTAAATTATAGTCACGCATCTTCCGTCACGAACGATGCACCGCGTACACGGAATAATAAATAATTATTGCGGCACTCATTATGAAGTAATTACCATTAAATGCGTTGATGCATTATTTACAATACGCTCACTGAATCATCTGAAATGTTGAAACGTATGTCTCTGGGACCGTAGAGCCTTTTAAGTATTACAAAATTACTATCAAAAGTTATAGAGATAGACCCTCAAAACCAAAAACTAAATTAATATATTTATTACAAGCGCTAATCCGTCATCTATCTTAAGTCGGTGCCAGCCAAGTCTAATAGGTAGTAGATAGGTCATGCGCGGTCCGAAGGGGGGGGGCGGGTTACAGGGGACATGCCCCCCCCTCCCCAGAATCGTATACCTTACAGTAAAATGGGGCGCTACAAGTAGTAGTCTTTTTATTTAGCTCAGTTTATTGTATTTTTACTCATGACCCCCCCCCCCCCAAATCTGAGGCTGTTTACTGGTGACCCCCTCCAAAATGCGACGCTCGGACCGCGCCTGAGATAGTTATCTACCTACAAGTGTTGTTACTATCTACTAGCTTTTGGGATTGACTGGCATCGACATCAAATAGATTATCTTAATATATATAAATCTCCTGTCATGATGTTTGTCCGCGATGGATTCCTAAACTACTTAATCGATTTTAAATTAAATAGGCACACCGTGAGCAGTCTGGTCCAACTTGAGAGATAAGATAGTTTTTATTTCGATTAATAGTCTTTAAATGACAATATCCGAGCGCAGCCGGAATGGGCCGCTAGTAATTATATAAATTTAGTTATCGCCTTTGAGTGCCTGTTTGTGGTTTTTTAGTTAATATATATTTTTTTAATTATTTATTGCTGAATGAATACAGTAATAATAATCAGTTTAGAAACACGAAGCTTAGTGCCAGCACCGTCGGTCTACTCGTAGCAACTTCTTTTGATCTCTTGACGTTTTTTTGTGTGAAATTATGTTTTTATTTTGGTTCTGGCTAAAACACTAGCTTTGGTTGATTTCGTTCTAAACTAGTCTTACGGCAAAATAAATAAACGCCAGTGTACTCGTTTCTATGTTAATAACGTACCAGTTAACGTTATTAGAGCTTAATCTTAAGTAACTTGGTAAGAATTTTTAGTAAGCGCTTCGAATGCCACACTTAGACTTTACTTGTATTCAATTTCCCAAATCAGCGATATTAATAATCCTATCCTTATCCATCCTGATCCTAATCCTAATCCTACTAATATTATAAATGTCAATGTTTTGATGTTTGGATTTTTGGATGTTTGTTGCTCAATCACGTCCTAACGTATGAACGGATTGGGCCGAAATTTGGAACACAATTAGATTATAGTCTGGAAGAACACATGGGGTACTTTTTATCCCGATTAAACAACAGGAACAATGGGAACGGGAACTACGCAGGTATAACCGCGGGGCGCTGCTAGTAATATTATAAATGTCAATGTTTGGATGTTTGTTGCTTGATCACGTCGTAACGTCTGAACAACTTGGACAGAAATTTGGAAAAGAGATAGAATATAGTCTGGAAGAACACATAGACTTTTTTATCCCGAGATTATATTTGACGGGAACCAGATTACGCGGGTAAAACCGCGGTGCGCTGCTAGTAGCTCATAATTATTTATTCCATACATTATTGTACAGACATATTGAAAACCTCAAAATACAAAACACGGATACAATAATAGAACTCAATATTCATTTGTAACTAAAAGTCTCTCGATTGAAAAAGTTAATATAGTCACAACAGCCAAACTTTAATATTGAGTTTTCATTAAATAATAGAACTAAACTGCGGAAAAAACAGAAATTTATTACCTACTTTAATACTATTGTCACAAGCTAAGTATAAAATATAGCAGAAGTTGAGCGACCGAAGCAAAGCAAGTGTCATGTGTTACGCACTCCGTACAAACAAGGAACACCACTCTCTCCCTCATTAGAGTTTGAAAGCTCCTTGTTTGGATACATATTATTAAGTTCACGACGCAACTTTGGGAAAATAAATTGTTAGTGTGATATTGTTTGACTTTCCGCGGTCTATTTTTGAAAAATATACTGCTGTAGGTAAGTTATATTTAACGGTATTAGTGGGAGAGAGGTGTATAGCGACTGTGATTGAAATGAATAGCCAGCATACAAATCCATAAAAGTGTAAGTAATTTAACTTTTATAAATCTGATTGAAATTAGAGTTGATCTGTTTTGAAAGAATGTAAAGTAAGGTAAGGTAAAGTGTCGTAATGTACGGTACAAGCAAAATAAAAAACAAGTAAAGCAATTTATTTATTTGCTCAGTATGGGATCAGAGAAAGATAAAATTTACGTTACCCGTTGACATTCAGAATGAAAAAGTATCGATTGCCGATTTTCAATTAACATCAATCAGACATGTATAATGTACAATAACTGATACTCTTCAAATAAACTTAGGTTTTTCATAAAAAAATGCCAATAGAAGTGAAAACTTATAACTCTAGGCTCTAAGTCTAGACTAGATGGCCGTGGTTAAATGTGGAATGATTACCATGGCAATACGCCATGGCCAATTCGAAATGCTTTAGCATTTCTAGATGGCCATGTTTCCGAGTTCATCCGAAGATTTCTTTCATTTGCAAACGTGACGTTTGAACTCAATTCATAGTCCACGGAAAATCAGTATATCAGGTACGTGTTTGCTCGACCCGTCCTCGTCTTAAAATATATATTTTACAAGTTCTTGATTAACATGTTTTGTAAAATAATAGTGCCCCGTGATTTTACCCGCATAGTTCGCATCCCCGTAACCTATTCATCATTAAAAGTAGCCTGCGTGCCTATAGTAATCTTACTTCATTCCTAATTTTAACTCTATTAGTCTAGTCAACAAGTGCTTTTTAGATCCACATTTTTTCGCCTTCTCCTATCTTTATGATTCAGGTGTCATTCGATTCGGAATAAAAATTAAATATTTTTTTAGAAAATTGCGCCCCAAAACGGTTTCTCCGGCTTCGGACTTTGATTTAATAAACATTATTTAAACTTATTAAATTTGCAAATAAAATATTCAAAAATTCATCCGCCTACAAAATAGATCAATAAACAATAATCCATGGTTCAAAACTTTTTTTGCGATTTTTCAATAAGTTATCCATTAGTTAAAATTAACATTTTTTTAGCAACACGGGCATCAACATTGTAGGTGCGATAAATGTTAAACTATAAATCTGAGGTTTTTATCCTTTTGCGGAGCTATTTTTCAAAGGTTTTAGTAAAGATTCTCGTTGGAAAAATAAAAAAAAGTAGCCAAGTGCGAGTTGGACTCGCCCATGAAGGGTTCCGTTCCAGCAAGTAACATAATATACATAGTACACATAGTTCTTGTAGTTCGTTGTAACTTTGATCGAAGTTTTAATAATAGTGTATTTATGACGTACTAAAAAAAACTACTCATCAGATCGAGTTCAAACTAATTTTCGTTGGTAGTTTTCATGGTAATGTACATCATATATTTTTTTTAGTTTTTTCATTCTCTTACTTTAGAAGTTAGAGGGGGGGGGACACACATTTTACCACTTTGGAAGCGTCTCTCGCACAAGTTATTCAGTGTAGACAAAAATGATCTTAGAAACCTCAACATCATTTTTTAAGACCTATCGATAGACACCGCACACGTGCAGGTTTGATGAAAAAAAAAATTTTGAGCTTCAGTTCTCAGTATGGGGGGCACCCCTAATTTTTGTTTTTTTAAAAAACTTTTGTAAAAATCTTAATGCGGTTCACAGAATACATCTACTTACCAAGTTTCAATAGTGTAGTTCTCATAGTTTTGGCAAAAAGTGGCTGTGACATACGGACGGACAGACAGACAGACAGACAGACAGACAGACAGACATGACGAATCTATAAGGGTTCCGTTTTTACGTTTTACGGAACCCTAAAAAGGTGTTAATTGCAAGAAACATTGAAATTCATAATATTAGTAGGATTTCGGTAGTACGAAGGAACATTCGAGAAGAAAAAGGAAAATCCGCATCCCTCTGATTCCCATAGGTATTCATCCCCGAGTGACCGACGTAGCACGTAACGCCGTCGTCCCCGGTTTGACATATCGGCGGGCTTACCCAGATCCTTGACTGATTTATGGTTAACGTAAATCTACAATTTACACGACATTGTGATTGGATCTGTTATCTTACCGGTAACTTTAGCTTTGTTTTGAGCCAAATCAGGTTGAGTAGAAAGCTTTTAGTTATAATTAAATGGGTTGTTAGAATTGTTTTCATGTCAAATTAAATCTATAATCTGCATTGCATACGCAATATATTTGTTGGGGTTTGACTTGGGCTGCAATGGTAGACTAGTAGATTTTAATACTATAATAATTGAAGTCTGAAGAACTGAGCTGAAACTTAAGTAGGGCTGTCGACCATCTTACTCATGAGTATCGCGCTATTTAAATGATTAATTAGACACATATCTAAATCCATAATTAATTAACGTATCACCTAATATTACTTTTTTTTTTACTTTATAGGTTTACACTTGACCGCCATCTCACCTGATGTTAAGTGACGATGCGGTCTACGATGGTACTTAATATTTTGACCTAGCTGTGTACCTACATATTGTCGTACTTATGAATATAATCCTTATTTCCCTGCTAGAGAAAGCACATAATACTACTTTTTCGTGCAGAAAAAAAAGGTTCTAATAAGGGATGGAAAAAGGAAAGGAAATTTTAGTAATTTAAAAGATACTTATTTTTGAGGATTTTAATTATTTAAATCTACTTACCATAATAAAAATTATACTTGAATAAAAATTGACTGGCCTCGTGGCTTAGTTGGTAGTAGCTCTGCCTGCGAAGCCGAGGGTCGTGGGTTCGATTCCCACCCAGTGCAAATATTTGTGTGATGAATTCAAACGTTTGCACTGTGTCTGGGTGTTTCTATGTATAATAAGTATCTATTTAAAACTGGATAAGTATTATATCAGCAGTGGGAACGTTTAGTGGGCTGTTGATGATGATGATGAAATTTTTAAATACATACTTACACATAGTTCACACCCAGGCACAATGCGGGCAAATTCCTATTAATAGTTTAGGTAAGCCTCGGGTTTTACCGCGGGGCTTACAAAACTTTGTCTCAAAATTTTATAAAACAGACTTACTTGTTCGGAATCTGAATCTGAAATCTATCCAATATGGAGTTTGAAATATTAATTTGAATTAGAATGATATTATGTCACTAGGTAAAACTCTGAGGCAAAGTAGTACGTACTTATATACTTATCACTATTTATCGACATAACTATAACCCGCCTCGGTAAAACTTATAAAAACACCCGCGCCATTCTTTTCCAAATTGAAACAAATGTCGCCTGACCTCTTTGTGGGCCGTACTATTGCATAAAACAAGATTTCAGCCCTAAATATGTAATGCGTAGTCTCTTTTTACATTAACACGATGTACTTACATGCGAGAGGCTTTGACCACAGTGCATGGACAGTAAGACATTACAAATGCATTAACAGAAAAAAGGGTTTAGTAGTAGATGGGTTAGTACTGATTTTGTACTTGAAATGGATAGTTTTCATTTGCATTTTTAGGTTAGAGTTGCTTAAACAATACCTGTAATTAACACGCTTTTATTAGCTTCACTTGTAACTAACTATGTATGTAAGAAAATCTTGGTATCTTAATTTGACCTACTTCCCGTCTTCGATTAGAATGAAATTTTGCACGCTCTGAATTCTGATGACAATACATGACTAGCTAAGAAACGTCATTACAAGTCCAATATAGCGTCCTCCCCAAGATGCTTCACTTTTAACTATGTATGTAAGGAAACCTTGGAATGTTAATTTGACCCACTTCCCGGTCTTCAAATAGGATGAAATTTTGCACACGCTCTGAATTCTGATGACAATACATGACTAACTAAGAAACGTCATTACAAATCCAATATGGCGGCTTTCCCAAGATGACGGATCCACCCCCATGATACGGGATCAAATGAAAGAATTTGCTGTCAGGAAAACGAAAAAATATGTCACGTGACTTAAATCCAACATGGCGGATTGGCTATTTGAAATGCACCCCCATGACATGGGTATTAAATGAAAGGATTTGCTGAAAGGGATACGAAAAAAAAAATCACGTAACCTAAATCCAGCAAGGCGGCCGTTCCAAGACGAAGGATTGGCTATTTGAAATGCAAAAGCTTTTTTTAACTTTTAAAAAGCAATTTTAAATTTTTAAACTTTTATAATAATTATTTTTACTTTACAAAATACCGCAGACTACTTAAATGCTGATGTTGATGTTCGAAATACACGAACGAAGAGGTTTGACTCTACTTTTGTGATAAGAACGTCTAGACTGTGGAATGAGTTGCCTGAGTGGGTTTTTCCCGATGGTTATAATCTTGGTGTCCTCAAATCGAGAGTGAATTAGTTTCTTCTATGTAAGCACGCTCCATCTTAGACCGCATCGTCGCTTAACATCAGGCGAGATGGTAGTCAAGTATACACCTATAAATGTTAAAAAAAATGTACTTAAACTGGTATCCGTTCTTTTAATAAACTTTTTGTCACAAATAATGTGATAACCAACGTAAGACAAACTCACGGGTGATGAAATCATTATTATACAATAATAAAGTAGCCAAGTGCGAGTTGGACTCGCCCATGAAGGGTTCCGTTCCAGCAAGTAACATAATATACATAGTACACATAGTTCTTGTAGTTCGTTGTAACTTTGATCGAAGTTTTAATAATAGTGTATTTATGACGTACTACAAAAAAACTACTCATCAGATCGAGTTCAAACTAATTTTCGTTGGTAGTTTTCATGGTAATGTACATCATATATTTTTTTTAGTTTTTTCATTCTCTTACTTTAGAAGTTAGAGGGGGGGGGGGACACACATTTTACCACTTTGGAAGCGTCTCTCGCGCAAGTTATTCAGTGTAGACAAAAATTGTATTAGAAACCTCAACATCATTTTTTAAGACCTATCGATAGACACACCAAACGTGTAGGTTTGATGAAAAAAAAATTTTTGAGCTTCAGTTCTCAGTATAGGGGGCACCCCTAATATTTGTTTTTTTTTTTAAACTTTTGTAAAAATCTTAATGCGGTTCACAGAATACATCTACTTACCAAGTTTCAACAGTGTAGTTCTCATAGTTTCGGCAAAAAGTGGCTGTGACATACGGACGGACAGACAGACAGACAGACATGACGAATCTATAAGGGTTCCGTTTTACGGAACCCTAGAAAACAAATTTGTCATATCTCAAAGTAATTATTTGACAAACATTCACTCTATAACGTATTATTAGACAAATTAATTATTATTTTAATATATTTGTTCACTACCAAATGCCTAAAAACAAAAGCAACGCTTGGCAAATTTTCATTTCATAATGATGTGTTGTTTGGCAAGCAACTTAATTTATAAAACAAACATTTATTAAATTACATAAAAACTTCATTATAGTTTTGGAATATCTAAGTAACCACATCGGAACGAATAGGTTACTTAGGACCCATATCCGACTCGGAGCACCCCGACTCCGCCTAGCCTTGTCCCTACTACTCCTAGAGAGTATATAAAAAATACGGGAGCCAGAAGCTCAATAAAAGGGGGGAGGTGGCGAGCGAAGCGAGCCGGTGACCTCCGTAGCATACTTTTAAAATATTTGTTGCATTTTCTATTTTGGTAAATGCTAAATTTGTAAAAAGAATAATTTATGATATGAAAAATGTACAAAAAACATAAAGTCATTTGATATATTGTCTAAGTGAAACGTTTGCTTATATAATTGGTTATACAATGATCGTTTGTAAAATAAAACATTATTTGTTGATGTAAGATATTTTTGAAATTTTATGCGAAACGTTGTTTGTAAAATGTAGCAGTTTTATATTGTATAGTTTTTTCAGTGAATATTATACGATTAATTGGTTTTAAAGTAATGTTTTGTCAAAAAAAATTTTGTTAAACATTAGTGAACCATTTAAACTACAGGGTTCACAATAGTCACATAAAATTGGAAGGAAGATATTCTACAAAAATGTTTGGAAAATAATATTTCACTTTTATATTTTCCTCAAAAAATGTCATACAGACCCAAAAAACTTAATACAACTATAATACTTAAAAAAAAACATTCCATCGAACATACATTAATTGATTTTCGATTGATATATAAATTTGCATGTATATATACCTATGACAATGGAAAAATTCTATAAAAACAAAAATGACAGCAATATAGACAGCCGATAGAAGCAAATACAAAATATAACTTAAAATTTTAGAAATAACAACACTTATGTTTTTTTGAAATGAAAACTTATTTTGGCGAGCCACAGACAGATTTTTCGTGGGCTGTGAATTGAATTCTAGTGTCACGCTCGGGAACACCATTTCTAGATGGCCATGATCCTGGCCACACCCTCCGGTTTCACCCGCGTAGCTTCCAAAGTAAGATATCAAATTCTGAGTTCTTGTGAGTGAGTCTGAGTACACGTCCCACTCGTCTGCTCCACCGCCGCTCCAACACTACGCTGTTACGCCGCCATCCCACATTGACATGTTAGTGACGCGAACCCATAAGATTTTCCCCTACCAAACATTGCTTAACGCTCAACATGGCAAAAATACTTTTCACTTCAAAAGTATCGTTTCTTGCATTCAAGTTACTGAGTATTCTGTGATGTGGTCGTCACATTGTTTATTCAGTTCAGACCTTTCGGCTTAATCCTTATCGACCAGTCTATCCAGCGGTTAGAATCTACATACCTACGTAACGGTACATGCGTGTATGCGGGAATAGTTTGTGTGACTTTTGATGCTCTCATGAATTTGTATGAGACCTAACACGCGTGAATGAGATTTGGGAGTCGAGCTATTGCGTAAATGCTGTGCTTATATTCTTAGTTATGAAGAAAAAACATAACCCATTATTTATATAATCTACATAGAATGCGCATTTTATCTAAAATTATGCGTATATTTGTGTGTTTAGTTGTCTAGCAGGAATTATAGATATCAATTTGTACACATTTTAGTCAAATGTTTCAATTGGTTTTTGCAATAATTGTATGGTTAGCAAATTATAACATAACAAGCATAATTTAACTACTAAATTAAAACCAGTCAGTTAAAGTGTCGAGTGGAGTTATCACTCCAGAGCAAATGGAAAATTTTCAAGCATTGGATATCGTAAGTCTCGTTTGGTATTGTATAAATCATCATCATCATCAACAGCCCACTAAACGTTCCCACTGCTGGGACTTGGGGCCTCTCGCAAGGAGAGAGTTAAGGCCATAATCCACCACGCTGGCCCAGTGCGGGTTGGTGGATGACACATGACTTCGAAAGATTCTAGGTACATGTCGGTTTCCTCACGATGTTTTCCTTCACCGTTTTAAGTTAGCGGCATTACGCACATGGCTTCGAAAAGACAGTGGTGCGTGTGGGGTTTGAACCCGGGGTCTCTGGATCGGCAGTCGCCGTACTCCCGACTAGACCAGCCGTAACTTAAATAATTAAATTTGTATTTAAATAAATATGTGAGATTACAAGTGGCCAATGAAAGCGCTCACAATAAATAACCCAGTAGTGTTATTCAACTTTTCTCTTAAATATTTACAGTTATATTTTAATCCACTAAAACCAATTACAATAATGACGCATTCAATTACGGCAATGCATCTGATTATGAAGCACAAAGGTTGAATACATCTCCGATTACTCCACACTAGCCTTTGATATAAGCCTCAACCAGCCAGCTCGAGCTCCCTTTCTCCTTCAAATCTTTAGATTACTGGGGATATAGGGGTGATTGGAAGCATTATCGTAGCTCCACTGGAATTGGACGTGTTTACCTGAAGCGTTGGTAGAGCACCCTCAATGTCAGAGATCTAAATGTTGAGTAGAATGTAAGACGATTTGTATAAAAAACTAGGACTTGACAGTCGATTTGCAAATAATCTATCCTTTCTAGCCAAAAACTAAATAAAAAGGACCTAAAAATACCTATGGAAGCTGCAAATAAATTCTAAATGCTGTATTATCAAATTCGACTATAGCTAATTTATGTATTTTTGAGTTTGTTAGACGCTTAGATAAAGTAACCCCTTTGATTAGACGTCACAAATATTATTAGTTAATTAGCAATTTCTATTTTCCACCGATTTGACTGATTTCTAAAATAATTAGACAAATGTTTGCTTCGAGTTACTTTATGGAATATACGAGTTCATTTACAGGTTAGAGTAGTATGATGTTTTATCAACCATTGGTTGATCGTATCACATTTATAAATACTTTCAATCTTTTGTAAGTGGATTCGGCTACAGTAGGGTAATCTCTCAAATCCTAAAAACCAGATTATCTTATGATCTCTTTTCCATTCTGTAAACTTAGGCATTTTTAAATAATGATGGGTCATTCAATAAATATTTTCAGGTAACTGCTGAACAGTCCTTACTTATATTTCAGTGATTTTTTTATTTAGTATTTATGGCGATGATGATAATATATTTTTTCTAAAATACTCTTTGGAACCAAAAAAATTAAATATGTACATAATTATGTTCTGCGATGTTGCTTTGCGAAACCACGCAATTTAATATATTTGGATTGTCTTGCCTTACATAAGACAACAGTGACCAGTGATTGTGTGTGTTTTTGGTATGATAGCGATAATTGATAAAATTTACATTTTTTATAATGATATACAATTTAATTTTTATTTGAATAACTATTTTAGTGTCTGACAACCCAATTTATGTGGAACAAAATGTAAATATCGAGAGGTAAAAGCCATGGCTAGTTTTCATATCCATTCTATGTTCTCTAATTTCACTTGAACTCGGTCACATTTGCATTCTAGAGACGGGAGCTGTCATCGGCCAGTTTATGCAGGAGTGACCCATGTTTATAATAACTATGCAAATTAAACCGATACCACCCCAATCGGTCCACCGACAGTATATTCAATTTGTAACTCTGATTAAACCTCTCTTTAGTATTCCATTCAAACGTACATACTCAAAAATTGATTTTTTTATTCAAATTTCAAATTTGATGTTGCGACACGTTGGCATATTTACTCGTATATGGCGACAAAAGGGTTACCTTATTTTTATTAAATATCATCTGGACACGGAAATTTAAGTACGTTGGCAAGTGTTGTGGGCGTAACTCAAACTATGAATCTCTAGTTACGCCAATTTACAAAACAACGTGTAAAATTATATTTTATAGATCTTATTATAGTACAGTCATTTGGTCGAAAAAATAGAGGTTACCTGGAAAGTTTTCCGGGAGTTTTGAAATTTGGCAATTTTATAGATTTTGGTATGCTCTTGCCAAATTTCAACTTTGCCACCTCGTATGGCTGCCGCTCGCGCCGTCATATTGAAAAAATGGCGCCCAAAATCAGTGCTTAGATAATAACTCCTTTCTGACGCATTTTACAGGAAAAACATATTTAATTAAAATAAAAGTAGAGAAAATTTCCTGCAATTTATGTCTTAACCTTTTCTTTCCTAAAATCAATAGTTTCGGCGTACGAGCACCGTAAACCATGATACATCCGCACCAACGTGTAATATTTACTTTAAACTGCTCAATGCTCATATTGTGATTTGTAGATTATAAAAATTATACGAAGGTTAAATATTGTTCCATAGAATGAAAACCTAGCTAACTACTAGTCTGCCATGTCTAGCTAGTCTGTAACGAAGTGTAAGTTACGGCTGGTCTAGTCGGGAGAACGGCGACTGCTGATCCGGAGACTCCGGGTTCAAACCCCACACGCACCACTGTCTTTTCGAAGTCATGTGCGTAATGCCGCTAACTTAAAACGGTGAAGGAAAACATCGTGAGGAAACCGACATGTACCTAGAATCTTTCGAAGTCATGTGTCATCCACCAACCCGCACTGGGCCAGCGTGGTGGATTATGGCCTTAACTCTCTCCTTGCGAGAGAAGGCCCCGAGTCCCAGCAGTGGGAACGTTTAGTGGGCTGTTGATGATGATGATGATGGAAACGAAAAAAAAAAATGCAGAACAATGGGGATGGAAAAAGACAAGAACGGGCTCATTCCTGTTACTACATTCGATCCCCCTGCTCCGGAAAGCTTACTGAAGCTTATTTCTTGCAAATGCAAGAAAGGTTGTCAAAAAGCTTGCGGATGCAGAATAGCAGGACTAAAGTGCTCCGTTGTGTGTACGAACTGTGGTGGTTCTTGCGATAATTCGCCATTTCCGTCACAAGACGACATTGAAGAAGAAGAAACGGACACTATTCTCGAGCAAATAAACGATGACATCGAGAAGGAAGATGAAACCACGATGAAACTGATGATCCCATCGTCGATGATGCCGAAGAAACTTCCGTCTTCGATATTTCAATCGGTATTGAAGACGATGAAGACCCAACACCTGGTCCGTCAAGAAGAATGAAGCGACGGAAATTGACCTAAATACTTAAATAGTGAGTCAGATGTGGATTAGACCTACTGGGAATAGATACCACGATAAAAAAAAATGCGCCGATTTCTCTACCTCATGGTGGTGTGGACACGAGTATTTCTGCCGAAACGTGTATTGAATTACACTTTACGGCACTCCTACGCCGAAACTATTGATTTTAGGAAAGAAAAGGTTAAGACATAAATTGTAGGAAACTTTCTCTACTTTTATTTTGAATAAATATGTTTTTCCTGTAAAATGCTCCAGAAAGGAGTTATTATCTAAACACTGATGTTGGGCGCCATTTTTTCAATATGGCGGCGCGAGCGGCAGCCATACGAGGTGGCAAAGTTGAAATTTGGCAAGAGCATACCAAAATCTATAAAATTGCCAAATTTCAAAACTCCCGGTAAACTTTCCAGGTAAAAATACTAAATGATTGTACTATATACCGTCAGTTTATAATGAAACGCAATACAATACAATGACTCTTTTTGAAAAAGCCACAAAGTATAGGACATACATTACAAACAAATATCTGTTATTAAATTATTTTAATAATAAAAATATATTGGTGAACAATTCACACACAACACCATTTGACCACAAACTAAGCAAAGCTTGTAGGTACTATGGCGGCCAGATAGCTGATATAATACTTTTATAGTTTTAAATACATACTTACATACATACTTACATAGTTAGTTAATCGGCGACCTTATTACTAAAAACAAAATCTATCAGGCAATCGTGCACGGACAGAATATGACAAACCAAAAGGGCCTTTAATTTACAGACAGAATTAACCAACAGTATCCTAATGATTATTATTAATCAAGTTCTATTTACAATAACTCTTAAAAGCTAAAATGAGAGTTAAACAGATATTATTTCGTTAGATTTAATTAAATTGAATTTGCTGCATTACTTGTTTTAAATCCGGGGTTATAGCCGCCCTACTGTTATATTCTACGGATTAGTTCAGCCGCATAGACTGAGGTGAAGAAATGACATACACGTCATTTTGCTTGCGAGCATCAACGTAAACTAAATGAATTGAACATTTTTAATTAATTTGATTATTGAACTTTCATTTATTTGTTTATTCATTTAAATAATATCCTTTAATGCATAAATCTTGAAAAAAATATATAAATACAGATAGATACATTTAATTGACACACCAAAAAAGAAACAGGATACGCAACAAAATACATATTACCTATGTGAAAAACGTATTAATGCAAAGTAAATTTATTGAATTTTCATTAGTAGTGCAAAATTCATGCATTGACTTATCGAGTCTAGTTTACATGATAATAAGATTTGTTTTGTAAAAATAAACTAAGTGGATTGCCTATTTTTAAACTCATTTTTGCCATACAGTAATTTTATTTAGATCTGTGCCTACTTACAAGGATCTTTTCGATAGCAGATATTTTGGAGATACGAATTGAATTTGTTTAAAAGGGGCTTATGGCGACTTTAAATGACTCCTAAGACGTAATGTTATTTCATACTGTCGTAAATACATAAGATAAGTATACATTTTCAAAACAATATACACTTTGAATTACATATTTATTTCATATTTATTCACAAACTAGATATTTTTTAAAACACGTCCTTACCCCTAGCCTCTTAATACATTTTTATTGCGCTAACTATGCATTTTATAGTAAATAACGTATTATCTGAGCGGTGGGTTTCTTACCTTATTTTTTATAGTTATTAACCTGGTCAACTTCCTTTCAAGTTTATATTCGTGAAAGTTATTTTTTTTCCAAAATATCTTAAGTTACTCCTTACATCAACTACCAGTAAAAGTCCTATTAAAATCGGTCTAACTATTTCAGAGATTAGGCGGAACGAACAGACAGATAAATAAATAAAAATTTCTAAAGAGATAATTCAAATTAATTTATTTAAAATGTTTTTCTTAGATAAATAATAATAGGTATGTTATTTCAGCAAACAAAACAGCCGTGTGTATCTCATCCAGTCACGCACATTCCTAGCAGAGTATACTAATGCTCTTTTGATTAAAATTCACCGCCTTTTTCAATATTGAATTTGTCCGCTCTGTTGAACTGGATTTTAGCGACACCCTTAATACTTTTTTGTCAAACTGTGTTGCAATAATTGCTTTTATGGCTTTGAAAAAAAAATGTGGTGGTTTCTCTTTTTTTTTTAACTTTTATAGGCTTACACTTGACCGCCATCTCGCCTGATGTTAAGCGACGATGCGGTCTACGATGGAGCGTGTTTACCTAGAAAAAACCGATTCACTCTCGATTTGAAGACACAAAGATTGTAACTATCGGGAAATACCCACTCAGGCCACGTATTCCACAGTCTTGACGTTCTTATCACAAAAGCAAAATCAAATCTCTTTGTTCGTGTCTTTGGAACATCAACCATGAAACGATATCGCTTTTTCGAGCTGCGAGCATTCTGATGGAAAAAAGGGCAAGGTGGTATTAGATCGTGCAATTCAGTCGCACACTCTCCGAAGTGTATCCGATAAAAAACCGATAAGCTAGCAATTTTACGGCGATGTTCAAGACTTTGCAGTCTTTTACGCATGAGGGTGTCATTGCCTATGAGCCTTTTGGCTCGTCTCTCAATCGATTCCAGAGCTTCCAGCTGATACTTAGCCGAACCATCCCAAAGGTGCGAACAATACTCCATACAGGAGCGAATCTGTGCTTGGTATAACGTGAGCAACTGCTCAGACTTGAAGTACCTTCGCACCTTAAAGAGGACACCCAGTTTTTGGCAGGTAATTTAGCCAAAGTTGAGCGTAGACGACAAAGTAAAGAACAGACACCACGAAAAGTAGGAGTCTGTTGGAATGGACTCTTTTTGCGGAAAATAGACACGCCTGCGTCTTTCCCTCGTTAAACCTGACCAGATTGGCATCGCCCCATTTAGAGACTTCCTCAAGGGTCAAGCTTAAACGCTCGATCAAACGGCTTATTCCTGTTTTCCCCCTTAGAGATTCCCCCTTAGGGGGGAAAACTGAACCCTAATGTAAAGAAAGTCTAAAAATTCCCCCTTTCATTTTCAAAGTGAACAAGTTCGTGGACGCACGTGTTTTATGATCTTGTTTACTCTCTCTCAGTGCCTGAGTTTACTGCCTATTGGCTCTCGCGCTAGATATGTAGCTCTCCATAACAGTGCTATCATCTGCGTACCCAAAGATACCAAGCTTCAACAGATCGTTAATATGTAGCAGGAAGAGTGTCGCAGAGAGTACGGACCTTTGAGGGACTCCGGCATTGATAGCCATTTGATCTGACGAGCAGCCATCAATGAACACTCGTATGGATCGATCCCCCAAAAAGTCCGATATCCACGCTATAAAGCTTGGAGACAAACCATAAGCTGAAAGCTTGCAGAAAAGGCCATCATGCCAAACCCTGCCGAAAGCCTTCGAGATATCCAGGGAGACTGCAAGTGCTTCCCCCCGTGCTTCTCGATAGCTTCACTCCAGATGTGAGTGACGTACGCTAGAATATCCCCGGTGGGCCGGTTTCTATCAGTTCAGTTTGATTTCCTTTTCCTTTTTGATCTTTTGAATCAAAATAGGGAGTTTAAGCATTCACAGAATATGGTTTTTCAAAATAACTGGTGATTGACAAGATTTACAAATCAAAATCTCATTCCTTTTTCATTGGTTCTTTCTTCTTTGTACTCGTATCACTCCTATTCCAGGTTCTTTCCGTCTTATCCCTTCTATTTTCAATGCTCTTTTTTTTCTGTCCTATCTGTCATATTTTCAACCGACTTCAAAAAAAGAGGTTTCTCAATTCGACTGTATATATCTTTTAGTGTTCTCATTCTTTCTTTTTATTTCGTCTCGTAACTATTCGAAGACCAAATAACAAGAAAACGCGATCAGAAGATGTTTAAAAAGTTTGCAACGAACGCAACCTAGCGTTAACTGCTATTTCACTCAATGAGTGTCTTAGTTCTTTGTACCATGTACCCGTACTAGCATCAATTGTATCGTTTCTTTCCTGTCATTATTTGCTCTTTGATTGTTTTATAAACTTTGATTGTTACCATTGAATGACAGGACAAGGCGTGTGACAGCTGACAGCGACCCGGAACGAAATAATGACTGACAATCAACTGCGCCTTGAGAATTACCACCACTTCTGTTGGACCCCTCGACCCTCCACAAACAAGTGATTATAACACGGAAGGCATAATTTGTTATTATAATTGCACGTGTCTTGCTAATTTGGACAGCATTGTTGGGAAAATAGTTGTCCCTCGCGTACCTATCCGTTTGTTATATGAAATACAAAGTTTTTAAATTGTATTTTAATGATTTGATTGTTTTCTGATTCAGTATCTGATTCTAAATAAAGTACAATTATTTTTGTATACTGGAGTAAAGAAAATGGAGTCAGTACAAGCTAATATTCTGTTCTAAAATTAAAATCTTGCGTTTTTGGCACAACACAAGCTCATTATTTGTATTAATAAGGTATACTTTGTACGTAGCCTAAGTGTATGCGAACAACAATTAACAAAGATAAAATCTGTTAATTTCCAACACTAGATCAGCAATCAAATAGTCGACGTAGATACCTACAATACAACGTTTTAAACTCTTTCAACAATAAACTTCAACACGTAAAGTTTTATAATATGGATCGAAATCATATTCCTAACCATATATGTATACAAAACATGAGTGTGTTTACGTATCAAAAAGATCACGGAAAAATATAATTTAGTTTAACTGAATTTAGCAGTAAAATATATTTTTCTGTGTTTTATACTACGTAAATACAATATTTTTTACATAATTTCTGAATTTACAATTTTTTTGTGAGAAAATTCCAACAAAATAATAAGTCAGCCTCTACATCACAGGCTACACCGCAGAACTAAAAACGACAAATTAGCTGTAAACTAACCAAGCTGAGCTAGTACCATCTTAATTAGGTATGCAAGGACACCTCAGGGGCAAGCGCTAGTTATTGCACGAGATGTAGCACTCGTTAAAATTGTGCTCTCTACCAATTTTAATACACTTTTAGTGATATAATTTTTTATTAAAATTGGTTAAAGTTACCGCTGGTCTAGTCGGGAGAACGGTGACTGCTGATCTGGAGACCCCGGATTCAAAACCACTCGCACCACTGTCTTTTCGAAGTCATGTGCGTAATGCCGCTAAGTTAGAACGGTGAAGGAAACCGACATGCACCTAGAATGTTTCGAAGTCATCTGTCATCCACCAAACCGCACTTGACCAGCGTGGTGGTTTGTGGCCTTGACTCTCTCCTTGCGAAAGAAGGCCGCAAGTCCCAGCAGTGGGAACATTTAGTTGGCTGTTTATGTATCTCTTCGTGTGAGACGTAACTTGCACTTTACTGGGTCATTTTTATTAAACTACTATTACTAACTGCACTTCATCTCTCAAATCGTTTCATCGAAGAGAAATATGAATAACATTACCTACATACATACATGTGTAAATATTGCTCGTATAAGAAAAAGGGAAAAGAGCTAAATTTAATATTAAATTAAGGTGTTACGAAGAAATCGAGAGCGGGGAAATAAATCCCTGTGATATATGAGAGTCGATCCTTGCCCGTTGACAGTTTTGAGGAAACATTTTTATGTTTTCACACCTTCTTAGGCGTATTTGGTGTTGGGTAATACATTTTGTTGGGTTAAGTAATAAGCCGTAAATGGGTTTTTTGTAACATTTTGGGATGAGTTTTGTCAGTTGATGTAAATAAGATTTTGTATATCTTAAAATTGTTAAAGTATAATCGTGTACATCTATTTAAGGTTATGCAGTATTGACAGAAGTGATCCATAAGGAGATACATCGGTACACGTTGTTATAGACTGCAGGTTTATGTTGTTGATTATTTTTGACTTAGTACAGGCGTTCTGTAAGGCCTGGAAGTGTAAAAACAGAACAAAAAACAAACAAGTACCCAAAATTTACATTTTAGGTAGGGTTATGTAGGTATTTAATACACTATTTTTCCACTATCATGTATTTATAACAACATAGTTGAAAACCGCAGGACAATTGAATACTACGTAATTAAAGAAATATTTCTAAAATAACTGTAATAGCTTAAAATTATATTTTGCATAACGTTGCCAACAACTTATCAAACGTTGTTTAAAATAGATCACGTGCAGACGTCTTATTTATAGAGTCGGCAATATCTGTTGTATAATTTTGAGAGCACACAAACAATATTAAAGGTATTACAAAACGAATGAATCAAAATAACAATCCACGTAATAAAGTTGAATAATAAAGGCCCTACAATTAACCCCTAAACCAAACCCATCCAATCCTGTGTACTTCAATATTCTAACTGTCAAGTAAAATTGGAATCGGCTCGTACAATATGCAGGATACAATTGCATCGGTGCAATGGACGCAGGGTTGCCATGTATAACACAGAGGTAGGTACTATCATAGAAAAATGGAAATAACAATACTGGAAAGAAAATAAACTATATATGGTAAAATATATATTATGTGCCTAAAAATTACTGCAATGCTACTAAATTGCAGCAGTGAATACTGTATCCAGTATTTTTCATGTAAGTATTTCTAAAGAAATACAAAATATCATGGACCGAATAACAGGTCCCTCTTCAAACATTGTTTTAAGCTATTAAAATCATAAATTATTATTAATTTAAATAAAAAATAATCATCAATTCCTCTATTTATTGGGACCTATGTCATTTAGCTTCAGATGGCTTCTACTACCTTCTAAACTTTGTTTATTTAGACACAGAGTCTTGTGGACGATGCCTCTTCTTTCTGTAGTTGTTGTTTTATTATTTTGCTGTCGCTGGAAGAGTGGATTAAAGTGCTATTTAAAAAAAAACAAGTGGTCGAAATTCGACAATAAAGCA
This sequence comes from Ectropis crepuscularia, assembly GCA_963693475.1. Lineage (NCBI taxonomy): Eukaryota > Metazoa > Arthropoda > Insecta > Lepidoptera > Geometridae > Ectropis > Ectropis crepuscularia. Next base: position 14,481,196 of record OY856346.1, read on the forward strand.
GTACCTATTAAACTATTCCCAATTTGACCACGGATTTTTACAATAAACAAACTGGTATTTATGTAAATGTGTCAAATACATAGCAGTGTAGGCATGTAAATGTTTGTATTGATTTATTGCATAATTAAAAAATATACAACAAAATAAAATATTTGTTCAATTTTATACTAACAACAAGTGTGTTAAAATGTTGTACTCCACGTATTTTTTGTAAAAATGTGCACAAAGTATTTGTTTTTTAATTTATTGATAAACTGTAATTAAACCATAGATTAATAAGGAAGCCATTACTCACACAATAACGTTAAACCGTTAGCTAAATAAATAAATGTGCTAACAAAATAATTTAATCATAGTTTGTTCTTCAATTATAATATCATGCATTATGTTCGATATGTCTCTATGTTCAAATTATAGCTTAAGTTGAAATAATCATTTTGCTTAATGATAACTCTTTTCGAAAACATGGCTGTTCCATTAGCTTTAGATATCCTAAGTTACACTATCTGTGGTTCAATTTTCCGCTGGTTTACACCTAGCACATAATGTCTTTTGGCGGTTGGTGTTAACGAACATATCACCTAATCTGGGTATGTTAGTCTCATCTAAGTATTCTATTAAATTTCTATAAAGTGAGGGCATCGGTATGTTTCTAGAATATTACGTTCGTTATGCGTCATCCACCAACTTGCGCTGAGCCAACTTGGTGAACTGTCTATACTGCCTCGTTTAAGTTGCAGCAAATTTTGTGGGTTGTTCGGCTTTGCACAGGTTAATAAAGAGCTTAGTAGTGGTAGGACTCTTAGCAGAGTCCGACTGGAGAAGTACCACACCTTTGCCAAATATTCTGCCGCCAAACAGTAATGTGCAAACATTACTGTGTTCCGGTTTGAAGGGCAATGATTCCAGAGAAATTACAGGGCTTAGAGACATAATATCTTAGATGTCTGGGTGACGAGCGCAGTGCAGTGCTAGGTAATGATTTGGACTATCATGTTTCAATAGCTGCGTGTTACTGTGCTGTTATGTGGCATGCATGTTGCTTACCATCAGGCACATGACCGGCTAGTCTCGTCACTCTATGCTATAAAAAAAAAAAAAAGGTTTTTTAAAGAGAAAATCAGGGAATTATTACGCTTTTGCCAGTTATTTCATCGTCAAGCAGTACGTAATCTGGAAACCCTTTTATACTTTTGTTTTACAGAATATAATGAGAGACGAGCAGGTCATGTGCCTGATGGTAAGCAACATGCCTGCCCATAACAGCACAGTGAAACGCAGCTATTGGTACATGAAGAATCCAAACTATTACCTTGCACTACACTGCGCTCGTCACCTAGAAATTTAAGATGTTTAATCCCTAAGCCCAGTAAATTCACTGGCAACAGATCCAAACCGGAACACAGTAATGTTTCCATATTAATGTTTAATGTTTGCAAAGAGCCATACCACTACAATATAACACTACACTACAATACAGTTTTCAGGTTTGAAAGGTTATGATATCCAAATTTTGCAGGTTGTCGGTTTCATAATTTTATAATATAGCAATAGCAAATAGCCTATATGTTTGTTCGTGGATGAAATGCATTTACTCTTACCATTCGGCCTGGGGGAGACGGTCTGGTTTTGTCGGACTCGACATCATGACCGGATATGGTGCCCCTACCGACCAACAGCCCCAAGGGGTTCCATTTTTGTTGCTTATGGCGAGAACGCGGATCCGCTCTTACATTATTTTATGAATTCACCGTGGCTTGCCTGTCTCTGGCCCCTCCTATCGTGCACAGTCCCGTCACTGGCGCACTTGAACCCAAGATACGCTGTGATCAACTCGAGGAGCAATTACAAGGTTGGTGTCAAACACGGATATCAGGTGTCAAACGACCCCACCTCTGGACACCCGAGGTTTTCCGCAATGGGTCAGGTCAGGTCATCTAGTACCACTTTTCGGCTGCTGAGGAAAGGGCGCACCGCAATACCGACACTTCCCTTTACCCAGCAGCTTGCAGCCTCACCGTGTTCACCATACATCGGTAAGGACAGCTTGTCATGCTAAGAGTTTTATGCCAAAATTACTGAACTCATAAGTGTAGTTGTTATGTTGCTTGCCATCACGCTTATGATTTGCTCATCCCATCAACAATGAGTTACACTCATCAACGTAACTATAAGTGTAACTCAGGTCTTTTAAGATTACAAAATATAGGCGTCCCTTTACTTTCTCGGTCTTCTTTACACGACGATTTATATACGATTACGAACTTACCAACAGATGAGCTAGTAATTGCATCATAGTAGGAAAGGATATATCCTTTTCCCATGGTACTAGTAGCTTTTATTCCACCAGATGTCGCTATGATTTAAGTTGTCGTCACCATTCTGTAAATATTCGTGTTACAATCACCCTAGGGTTCAAAATGTAATACAAAAAGAGCGGTGTAGTGTGTTTAATCGAGTTTTGACCCCCTTCTGCAGGATCGAAAATTGCTTTTGGTTTATCTCGGGTCTAATGACGTAATGCAAATTGTGCAATTGCCAGCAATTTTCGGAGGTGTGCGAAATGGGGAGCTTCCCTTTCGGTCGTTGTCTCTTGTTCAATTTGGTCGTTTTATTTAAAATAAACTATTTAATGATTTTACGCTAAAAAATTTAAAATATATGTATCTAAACATATATACCTATGCAGGGATACGTACATTTACACAAACACGCACAACTTTACGTACCTAACTGTTACATAAGAAAATTGAAAGGTGAAAATAAAACTCCCGAACCACCGAACCGATTCAACACGATAGTATTTTTATTTGCGTTTTCTACCTTTTCGAGCAAAACAGTATTAACACTGTACAATGATGTTGAATGGTAAAAGTTTGAATAGTTTAACTTTTATGAACTAACGTTAGTATAAGCTAAGCATTATTCCTAATGCCAGTTTTGATAACGTAGAAATATAAAATTTTGTAACTTAAAACCACATCACGAAAGCCATGACGATTTGGTGGCGAGAACGACCACAATCGCGACTAATCCGGTCTGCACTTCTGAAATTCCAAACACACCAGTTCAAAGTGCGAGTAATGCTTTTACAGGGAAGAAAAACTTTATCGAAAAATGTGATACTCGCCGACCTGCACTTGGACAGTGTTGTTAATTTTATGGCCTTAACTTTCTCCTTGTCAGGTAAGGTCACGAATCGGAGCAGCGGGAATATGAAATAGGTTCATAATTCAAGTAATTCGTTGTTTAATAAAACAAAAACAGCTTAGCGAAGAATTGTCACTATTCAATTTAATTAAAAACTTACCATCGTGTTACAAATTACAGTTTTTTTTTCAATTTTGTATCTCTAAGTTCGTTTGAAGTAACAAACGCCGAAAATTTCTATACCCATTTGAATTCGTTCAGAAAAAGTTGAGCTTTTCTTAAGCGTAAGTCGTGAGATGTCGTGAAATACGCTGATAAATAACGATATCAAAACTTAAATACGTTGTGATAAAATTCACTACCTACTCTTTTTAAAAATTTCAAATTTTAATTATTCATTGTAAATATCCTACAAGAGGCCTTTTTGACCCGACCTTTTACAATATACACCTTTAGATAATCACCATTTTATCGGACGGCGCTAAAAAGGTATTATAATGTAAACTTATAAAATTCAAGTCAGCAACTTTTAAACAAGTGCCAAGAAATCTCAAAACCGAAGTTGTCAATAACAATAGCCGTACTTTGTCTTCCTACGTGTTCAATCTGAAATGGGCTCTGGCGTACGCCAAATCTGTCCGCCAAACGAGTTCTAGCTGATGCTGTTCACGTACCTAACGCACGTCCGACCCCGGTGGCGGTCGAAACGAGACTACAGACTGTAGGTGCAATTTCAGTATAGGGTGGAGTAATTGATGTTATAATTAGACTTAAAACAAATTGGGGCTAGCAGCATTGTATATATATATTCTATATAGTTTTACTATGAAAATATTAAATTGTTTTTTAAAATTAAGATTTGAAGCAATTTTGAAGACTATAATAATACTCGTATTGTAATAGCAACTGAGAAAAACCAAAGCTTGAAAATTAAAACCTAAATTAAATATTTTCACATAGAAATAAATTAATTGTTGCGTTATTTCCATACAAACATATCATACTTAAGCATTTGTAAATTCATATAATCAGTTGGTTTATTAATTTAATCCCTAACATGCTTTTAAGCCTTTTCCGTTGGTTCAGGTTCTTTCCAGCCACAAAGGGTGGAGCTTCAAAGGGGTGCGTGCCGTGTCGTCGCGGACTTATCGCTTTACCTGACATCGCATTGATACCCTCATTTACCCCTGAGTGAATGCTGTATACTTTCAAAGTGAAAGTTTGTTTTTTAACTTTAATAGGTTTTCACTTGACCGCCATCTGGTCTAGTGTTAAGCGACAAATCGGTCTATGATGGAGCGTGCTATACTATAAGAAATCGATTCGGTCTGAAGTAGTGTGGGAGCACAGTTTTTTAATGATCATTATAATAGTGACTTATTCCAAACTAGCTGTGAAGCCCGTATACCGGGTGGGGCTAACATTACTAACTATAACGGGATAAAAGTTAGAACCTTAGAGCCGGTTTTCACGGAGCGGTTGCCAATCGCGGCCGCGCGCGGTCGCGGCAGATTTGTATGTAAAATTGAATTCAAAACTTACGACGCGGTTTACGGCCGCGGCGGCTGCGGCAGCTGCGCGGCGCCCGCGTGGCTACGCGCGGTTCTTGCGCAGTAGCTTTCCGTAGTAGAAACCGCGAAAACATGCGGTCTCGTGAGTATGAGTATTGAAACAAAACCGTCGACCGCCGCGGTGCCGCGCCCGCGCGGTTGGAAACCGCTCCGTGAAAATTAAGCTTAAGTGTTAATTCAGATTATGTACTTGTACGTATTAAATTTTATTCAAATTAGTTCAGGTGTTACAAAGAAGCGTCAGAACAAACAAATATACATAATTAAAAACACAAAAACTTTGCCCTTTATAATATACTAACAGCGCTCCACGGTTTTACCCGCGCTTCCCGTTACCGTTATTTTCCTTAGATAAAAAGCCTATTTGTTATTCCAGACTATAACTATGTTTCAAATTTTAACCCTATACGTTCAGAAGTTCTGTCATGATTGAATAACAAACATTCAAACATCAAAACATTCGCATTTATAGTATTAGTAGGAAGTGACATTTTTGGAAAAGTTATTCATCGGAAAGTTGAGGTTAGTGATGCAGCTTAACACTTAAGCAAGGTTATGGGTCAGTCATACTCGTATCTGTTGCTGTTGGGGCAAACCTGTTCTATTAGGGTTTACACGAAACACGCGTATTAAATAGATCGATTTTGAAATTTCGACTCATAACTTCACCATAACATTTAGTCAGATTCAAAGTTCCTCTCTGAATAGGATAGCTATTTCACGAGTTCTGAGATGACTCCATAGAAAGCGATTGATGTAACACGGCTTTGTTGGATTAGTACATCAATTCGCGTTATCTTGTATAACATATAGAATAGAAACCACAAATCGAATACTGTGGTAATAGTGCTAATAGCACCGGCAATAGAAGCAATATAATAGTAGCACCGGCGGTACATCGATCGTTATATCGAGTCCTCTGATCAGTGGTAGGACACGAATAGTCCAAGATCGAACGTTAATTAAGTATAGAACATGCCTATTTCTAGGAGTGAAATAAAATATGGCAGACCAATCACAAAGACACGGATTTAGCACCAAGGGTTATATTTAAAATAATATACACGTAAATGTACCTTTCTGTAAAATTAACGAAAACCACCAGAGCCTACGCTGTGGTCATACAGCGTGGTAATGCCGGGCTTGCTTTTAACTGTTGTTAGGGGGTTTGATCAAATTTATAATAGTATGTTTTAGTTTTGTTACTGTAGGCTTTGGTGGTTTTCGTTAATTTTACAGAAAGGTACATTTACGTGTATATTATTTTAAATAGAACCCTTGGTGCTAAATCCGTGCCTTTGTGATTGGTCTGCCATATTTTCCTCCCCCGTCTCCTCGATAAGCTAAATAATTAAAAGCATTTTTGTAACGCATTGCGTCGAAAAAACGCGTTGAAAACCAGATGAGCCCCCAATCCCCATGACCTCAATGTCTCAACATCTGTAAGTTGGGAAAATCATATAGTTCTCATTGTTATATAGTTTTGTAAATAATGCCGTTCTAGAAAATAGTTGTATTTGTAGTGGATTAAAACATGCTAATAATATTCATAATTAATTATGTAAAACAAGCGAGACTACTACGTAACGTGGCAAAAATAGACAACTGAAATTAGTTATTCTTCAATAATACGCTTTTGTACAATCTGTTTTTTCCAACTGAATTATTTTGCTGAGAAAAAGTCAGATATTTTTTAGGAATAGACTGACAAAAGGTATTTACGTCCGTGACCGCAGTTCTACATCTAAAGGGAAGTATGCGAAAGGAATTCCACCGCAAACCGTGCAAATGTCAGAGCCGTTATGTTCCCGCAAAGCTTCCCCAGAGGGCGATGCTACACAATGGGAACATATTTTAATTATGACGAAATACGACATTTTTATAATGTATTTAAAAAATTACTTGTTAGGCTTCATTTCACAAATGCAACTCGCTGTTTGAATCGTTCTTACTTCAACTGACTTCAAAAATGTAAGAGATTTTCTACAACTGTTTTTTTTATTTAGCCAGGTACTTTCGTACGTAAAACTAAATAATGTTCCAAATCTGTACCTAACTAAAGGCCTGTTTTCATTTTGATTGGTACGTGCGCGAGTGAGTAGTGGAGGTGTTGAGTGATTAGTAGCAAACACATATGGACACCGATTGATTATTGCGAGTGCATAGTAATCAGTCACGATTACTCACTCGCACTCGCAATCGCACTCACACTCGGACTCGCACTAATCAAAATGCAAACCGGGCTAAATAGAGATTTGAGGTTACAAAATCAAATCTCATCTCGATAAAACTTAAATAAGTGTGGGTATCAAATGATAGGAACTGAGTCTGAGAGTCTCGTGAGCAATACTATGCGCAGCTATAGTATTAGAACAACAACTGAAGTAAAAATACTAGTCGCGTCTAGTAGAACCTTTGTTAAAATGTATTGAAAATTATATTTCTTGTATATCAACTATCTGTCTTATCAAAGTGAAAGCTATGCTTAATTTGGGACTAGATAATCTTGTGTGAGAAATGCCTAGTAGCCCCTTGGTGAGCTCTTGTTGACTGATCGCTAATCCCGGTCATGGTCGCAACATGGGCCTCGTGAAACGGTTGGAGAAATTAATCGTTCTACTTCCGTTTTCCCAACCGACACTCACTCCCAAACAATATGAAGAACAAAAAAAATAACAAACAACGTTAAAATGCGGCTGCACTCCTCGTCACTCAAAGTGCACTTCACGAATATCCGAGGTCTGCACTCAAATATCACCGCAGTCCACCACCATCTAGAGACTGAGCAGCCGTCTCTCTTGTTTCTTACGGAGAAGCAGATAAAATGTCCGTCGGATGAGGCGTACCTAACGTATCCAGGGTACACTTTGGAGCACAACTTTAGGCCTCGCGCTGGAGTGTGCCTGTACGCCCGTGACGACATCTGCTTTCGGCATCTCCGTAACCTTGAGGACACCAGATTCTCTGTTCTTTGGGCGCTATTGGACATGGGCACGGACAAAATTGTCTATGCCTGTATCTATCGGTCGCACAGTGGAGATCAGGAGACAACTCGGCTCAATGATTATTTGAGTGAGGCAGCGGACGCGGCTCAGCAGAAGTACCCATCAGCCCAATTAGTGTTACTGGGGGATTTCAACGGCCACCATAAAGATTGGTTGTACCCATACCGGGACACTGACCACGCTGGGTTGGAAATGAGAAAGCTTGCTTTGTCGTTAGACCTAACCCAGCTGGTCCAAGAAGCGATCTGTTGAAGCCCGGTATCTTTGGGTACGCGGATGATAGCACTGTTGTAGAGAGTTACATATCGAGCGCGAGAGCCAGTGGACAGCAAACTAAGGTATTGAGAGAGAGTATGATCGAGCGTTTGAACTTGGCCCTTGAGGAAGTCTCTGAATGGGGCGAAACCAATCTGGCCAAGTTTAACGAGGTAAAGACGCAGGCGTGTCTGTTCTCGGCAAAAAGGAGTCCATTTCAACATACTCCTACTTTTCGAGGTGTATCCGTACCGGTTACTGATCATCTTGAGCTTTTGGGCGTTACCTTGACCTCTACGCTCAACTTTGGCACGTATATCGAGTCCAAGGCTAAATTAGCTGCCAAAAAACTAGGTGTCCTCTCAAAGGTGCGAAAGTACTTCAAATCTGAACAATTACTTCTCTTATACAAAGCACAGATTCGGTCTTGTATGGAGTACTGTTCGCATCTTTGGGATGGATCGGCTAAGTATCAGCTTGAGGCTCTGGAATCGATCGAGAGGCGTGCCAAAAGGCTCATAGGCAAAGACACTCTAGTGCGAAAAAAACTTCAAAGTCTTGAACATCGCCGCAAGATTGCAAGCTTGTCGGTTTTTTATCGGATACACTTCGAAGAGTGTGCGACTGATCTGCATGATCTAATACCACCTTGCCCTTTTTTCTATCGGACTTCTCGTAACTCGAAGAAGCGGCACCGTTTCATGGTTGATGTTCCAAAGACACGGACGAAGAGGTTTGACTCTACTTTTGTGATAAGAACGTCTAGGCTGTGGAATGAGTTGCCAGAGTGGGTTTTCCCTGATAGTTATAACCTTGGTGTCTTCAAATCGAGAGTGAATCGGTTTCTTATAGGTAAACACGCTCCATCGTAGACCGCATCGTCGCTTAACATCAGGTGAGATGGCGGTCAAGTGTAAACCTATAAAAGTTTAAAAAAAAAAATACTACCTAGGCTTTACGTCCAAGCCGATGGTGATATAACCACAGTGAGCAGATGTGCCCACACATCTAGAGAAATTGAGGTAGACTACAATATTTGTTGGTACTTTGCGGCGGTGGACTAGAGATAACGACAAAGGCGCTGTGCTTTCTGTGAACGCCTAAAGTTCAAGCAATAGAAGCCAGATGGGGCAATTGTCACAGGTCCTTTAAAAAAAGAGTGATTGGGACGCTACGGGAGAGTAGCACCGGCACTGCTCTCCCATAATATAGGGTAATAGATGGCAAACGCGATTTGAGTGCAAATTAAGTTAAGTGCTTATTTTACGATGAACCGTTATTTTTTTGTTATCTGCAGCTGGATATTGGCAAGTGACCAGGCCACACATTTGATGGCGGTGTCTGAACGAGACACGTCTGGCATTCACTTACTGTTTTATCTCCAAGGTCCAAGGTTGTCTCGGCCAGTCATGAATGTGCCGGAGACGAGAATATCCCAGAAGTGGCTTTAGAATCGAGCTGGGATTTCGTGAACCTGCGTTCACGGGATAATGCGAAAGCGTATCCTCGTTCCCACTGTCGGAAAGGTAGATTACCGTATAAGTTTTTAGTCGGTACAGACAAGACCCCCATGTCGAGTTCGACATAATACGTTCAAACACATCAGGCTCCAGTTACGCGTAAAGGAGTTTCTTCCACACAAAAAAATAAACATGTATTATCAATATCAATCCTACTATTCTATCCTATTTTACTAATCCTACTAATATTATAAATATCAATGTTTGGATGTTTGTTGCTCAATCACGTCCTAACGTATGAACGGATTGGGCTGTAATTTGGGACAAAGTTAGATTATAATCTCGAAGAACACATATGCTACTTTTTATTCCGATTAAACAAAGGGAACAACGCAAGTAAAACCGCAAGGCGACGCTAGCTATTGATATTTTACGTTCATTAAGAACGCTATTTTAATTATTATCCTACTTCCTACTAATATTATAAATGTCAATGTATGGATGTTTAGATGTTTGGATATTTGGATGTTTGGATGTTTGTTGCTCAATCACGTCCTAACGTATAAACGGATCGGGCTGAAATTTAAAACACAGATAGATCATAGAACACATGCTACTTTTTATCTCGAAAAAAACAACGGGAACGGGAACTTCGCGGGTAACACCGCGGGGCGCTGCTAGTTTATCTACATATTTGCTTTTATGTGATTTTACTAGTTATGTTACGGCTGGTCTAGTCGGGAGAACGGCCGGCCGATCCGGAGGGACCGGTGGTTCAAACCCCACAGTCTTTTCAAAGACATGTGCGTAATGCCGCCTTAAAACAGTGAAGGAAAACATTGTGATGAAACCGACATGTACCTAGAATGTTTCGAAGTCATGTGTCATCCGCCAGCCCGCACTGGGTCAGCGTGGTGGATTATGGCCTTAATTCTCTCCTTGCGAGAGAAGGCCCCGAGTCCCAGCAGTGGGACCATTTAGTGGGATGATGATGATGATGATTTTACTGGAGCCGGTAGTATTTATACTTAGCCTATAACACGCGATGTTTAAACGAATTAAACTGAAATCATTTTGATTAGATAATTAATAACTGTGTGAGTTTGAATTATTAGGTTATGTTTATATTGAAAAGGCTTTTTGCGTCACTCTATTTCTAAAAATATAAACTGATAGTACGTCGGTGTGCATCCATGGTATTAATCCAAATAGTAAAAAGGCTATAACTTTTAAAAATGAGTAACGAAGTTGCTGTATTTCATCCAAATTTTTACTGCAAAACGAAGCTTTAATTATGACAAAATATCCTCTTTGATATATTTTAAGTCCGGTTTAATTCGTGTAATGCGCAAAAGGGGTTGCAAAAGTTGCCGATAAAATGTTATTTATATTTCAACTTCGTAAATTCTGTATAAAGTTCATAACAACGCTGTAACTTCCTGTTCAAGCAAACTTCTTTGCTTATTTTCTTTATAATTTGAAATTCTCAACTTCGTGTGCTGCGGGTTCATACATAGGTATTTAAAGTTTGTTAGTCTATTCCACACAACCTTTTTTTCTTTATGTTCATATTAACAATTACTAAGTTATACCTAAACGATACTTACAAATATTAATTGAGGATTATTTTATTGTTTAGACTATGAAATGTATAATAAAAGTAGCAAACCAACCGTATCGCTTAATGTGTACTTTCAACTAACCTTTTTTAGTAATAAATCACAATGGCCACTAATAAATACTGCATTAAGTTTAATTATAAAAATGTATTTTCAACATATGAGTGGAAATTCAAAATATTCCATTAGAAAACATCACGATTGCAATAAGCGAAAAGTATTAAAATTCAATCAAACAAAAATCCTTCATAAAACCGGAACGTACAAACACAAAAAACCGCTTTCGAGATTTCAAAGATCAGCCTCAATCGGGTCAGGATTCAGGAAACGTTGTTATTTAAAAATGGATTTAAAATTGGAGAGAGAGGATTTTAAACGGGGATCATTGTAGATCCTCTCCATAAATAACCGTTAGTGAAGTCATCAAAAGGGTGGGAGTTTCGGTGAGGGCGAGCGATGTCATGTGAACCTACCATCAATCTTGAGTGGGTCGCGGCCCGCACGCATAGTGTTGAGCAAGGCGGGGTTTGATGATGGCGCGCTAGCGGAAAATTGCCTCCTAATAACACTAACTCCTTCAGATGATATGGTAGCCCCATTGGCAGAATGTATCCGGGATTTGAAACTTATAGCACTTACAACATATTTAGAGCATCGATATCAATCAATGGATGTGCCCTCCTAAACTTCAGGCGCACGGAATTATGTTATCATTGGGAAGAGTGAGCTCACTCTTTCCGTTCTAGTCGATTGTAGAAAGCGGTGAACGCCTGGCATTTTTACCTATCACTATTCATTGTCAACAACCAAAATAAGTAGAACCACGACATACCTCGCCGCTAGCGATTCTAGAGGTCAAGTAGATTGGTAGTTGTAGACCACTCACGCTACCCCACACAGACACAGTTTGTTAACAATTTCAAGGTGTTTAGAGCACATCTTTTCATTTATGTCGATGATTTAGCTACTATTTATTGCGCTCACAACGTAGTTTCTAAACGAGGAAGAGACAGGATGTAACAACCGCTGTCCGAGTTTCGATCGGAGTTTATTCGATATAATTATATGTAAGTAATTTCGATAAATTATTAATATCGGTCCCGATTGTTTGTTAATGTAACAATAACGACTCGATCATAACAAAGACTTTCAGTGGGTGAAAATAACTAGGTCAACTATTTTTATTTGTAGGACATTCGATCGAAAATGCTAAGTTTATCTAATGTTTGTCGAAGCGCTTAAAGTACTGTCCACTACCACGTTAACGATTTTTTTTTCTCGCATAAGTGAAACGTAAAGTTTCTTGCTGAGAAATAAATTCTTTAACGATAATACAAATGTTGAAATATGTATTATCGTGATATAATTTATTAGTTAAAGAAAAAACACCATATTTATTATAATTCAAAACCTAAATAACATATTATTGTATAATTATATAACGGTCTTTTAACCCGGATTTTAAACAGCCACCAATATTCAAAATGTACAAAGTAAAGCATATTCTATGTATATCATGATATAATAAAATATACAGCTTTTAACATTATTCAAAACATATTGAATCTTCTTCTTCTTTTTTTTTACCAAAAATAGATTTTCCACTTGCAACGACTTTTATCGACGATGTGGCCTGCGTTAGATTGCGCTACCGACTAGACCGCTAGAAGAAACCGATTCACTCTTGCCTTGAAGAAACCTAAGTTAAATACATTAAAGAACCTCGCGGGCAATGTATTTGACTTTTTTTATTGTTAATACTACTAACATAGAAACTCAAAACTCTACATTCGTCTCTTTGCCACCTTAACCATAAAATGAAGATTGCTTCATCTTTAAGTCTTGAATTCGTATTGCAAATTACGATTCGAAGATTTAAAGATTCACAGACTTATATAGAGCCAAAGGCGCTATAAAGCACATATTATATTTAACACTGTATGGATGATTTCCTAGCAATACATTTTAAAAATTAAAATTTAGAAACTCCACAGACTCCGCTATCCGTAGCAGTTGTCATTTGGTTTCTTTTTTTTACATATTATACCTTAAATTAGTAGAAAAAAAAGAAAAATAGTGAGGAGTAGGGTACATTTTCAACCTAGTTCTAGTGCTTTCAAATTCGATTTTGCTATTTTATCAAGTCGCGTTCTGCCCATATCAGAGCTTCCACCACGACTGCGTTTCTATCCCTGATGCTCTGTAAGTTATATGATAGCAATAAAGTAATTAAACTAAATTTTAAAGTGTATTGTCGTTCTCTCTTCTAACTTCAACCAAACCCCCGCCAAGGGCTCGAAGCGGCTTTGTCTCGCGTCTAGACTCGTAATCCATTATTACAGACGCCGTCCCTGCAAACCGAGGAAGGCGCGAGTTCTATACCTACCACCATACTTAGCATACTCCCTCGCTGATAAATGGATATCCTTTTTCTTCACTATCGTCCTTGAGACGTGAATGAAGCTGTTGCATTTTTCTTTTTTTTTTACAACTTTCAAGCGAAACTCATTTAGTGGGGGATTTATGCGCTTACTCTTTCCGGTGTTACTTTTTAATGGATATGCAGTTGCGTGTAATTTTAATTTATGGGTTAGCAAATTTGTATCTGTTTGGTCTTATATGTATTTTCATACAGATCTTACTTTCTTTGTATGTGTTAGGGTTATGAAACAATTTATAATTGTAATGTTTTAATGGGTCAATGTACATCTACGGCCGGACGAAGTAGAAAGAATTGAGGAGATCTTTGTTCAGTACTGGGATAAACATCAATCAAAATCTTCAGAAATTGTTTCAAATACTAATAATAACTTCACAAATGACATCCTCTATTAAAAACATCGTCCTAAAAATGGAATAAGGTCTGATGAAAAAGTGAGAAAGTTAAAATGACAGCCATAGTTTCATTAGATGATTAAAACTGATGTTAGCTCGCGATGCGGGCGTTAGGAACATTTCGAGAGCTTATCACTTCATTTTAGGAATTCAGGCAGCCGTAATCTCGTTTTACGAACTAAATCTCGCGCAGAACTCATTGTTTCCCGAGCGCTCAAATTGAGAACAACAATAGAAAATTTAAATTGAGGGGGTGCACGACAGCATGTATGGGGCTTAGACATGGGGTGCTATTTCAATGGATCTTTTTATGGTGCAATATCGGAGCTTGTTTTGCTTAAGCCGCCATTAGTTCATATAATAACCTTCTAGGGACTCCCCCTAACTATCACCTGATCAAATTATCATGCATAACTCGGGATATTGTCGACCAAATTGGTCATTAAAGAGTAATATAGTTTGTTTAAATATAGCTTTCCGGTAGCGTTTGGTACAAGGGCTTTTTGTAAGAGGGGACAATAATTTATTGCTTTGAATGATAAAAATTCTTTAATGGATACTGTTCACGACACAAAGGTCTATTTTATGTCTATTACGCCAGATAAGTAAGGGTCATATTTTAGGGGGTTCTAGAAAATTTTCGTCTGATTTGTAAAAATTTGGAAATCTTTTTTTTTTTAGATTGTAACAGTGTTACGCACGACACTTATAATAATCATAAGAAGTCTTCTCCTCACTATGAGATTGTAGTATAAATAAAAACATTATCGTTGAACTGTGGCATCAACCTTTAATTTGTATAAAAATTAAAAATCTGTTTCTACCTTGGACTCGAAAAAACACCTTGAAACAGCTTTGTCTCTTATTTCAGAGCCCCACAGTAAAACTTGTTCATTATGAGCAGAATTAATATTTTTGGCTTAGTTTCTGTGTGATCCTATATTGTAATGTATTATTGTCTTCTAATTTTACATATTTTAAACACGGTTTAGTAATACATATGACATGTGTCGTGTATTTTAATAACCTTGGTGCAACAGTATTTAATACTTATTTACAATGTTTTGGTCAATAGCTGAAATTTAAATTAATTAGAAGTCCACTAAATTTTCACAACGCCAGAACTCGAGCCTTTCTCTCACAAAGAGAGAGTTAAGGCCACAATCCACCACGCGGCGAATGACGCATGACCGCGTAAGGTTTTAAGAACATGCTGGTTCATTCCGATGTTTTCCTTCAGCAAACCACGAAAGATGAAAAAATTATACATCTGTACTTGGAAAAATATATAGTGATGCAAGCAAGATCGAACATACGATTGTGAATTGTACGTTATTAGAACTACACTACCACGGCTTTTTTATATAGGTACGATGAGAAAAACATACAGAAAACCGATATACAATGAAAGAGATTATAATTAACTTCACTGTCCTACTTACATTATTATTACACTTAGGCCATTTAATAGGTAACATTTGACGTCTATCAGTTTTATCGTCATAGTGAGGTGACCTGCTTAAAAACATCGATTAAAGCGAATGAATCGATACGGACTTGAAACATTAATATGTGACTTTTAAAATCATCAAGCAAATCTCTGTCCTATTATTATTTTTTCTTTTGTAAATTTAAGGAGAAATATAAGACAAGTGCTTAATTTAGCAAAAAAAATGCATTTATTCGGTTGAATTATCAGAACTGTTATTAGTATTGTCATCTTCATCATTGCTGTTAGCACTCAAAGATATTATTAAATTATTTTCGGTAATATTGTCTATTCCCACAGTTATTTTTTGCATTTTTATAGTTAATAAAAGAATAATAAATGTGATTATGTTTTACGCGACGTCTTGCGTGAGCGACCTAGAAGCGAACGCGAAGCGGCGCGGCGCGGTGCGAAAACAACAAACAGTCAATACTGAGTGGCCTACGTGACCAACGCATGTAGAGTACTATGCGGCAGCTTTGTCCTACATGCGCGAGAATTGTCAAGCACCGCCGCCGCCATTCAGTCATGGACGGACGCAAGCGGATATTATTGCAAAATTCACGTATGAAATATCAAATATTCAAGAAATATGTAGGTACGGCAGAGAAATGAAACTAATATTGTGTATTTAGAAAGGGATATTTATGGGGAATTTCACAATTTGTATGAAGAATTACTGGCTCAACCCCTGTTATTCAAGGAATATTCTCGAATGTTGCCTACAACGTTTGATTATATTGTGCAAGCTATAAAACCATGTGCGTTTGGTCACGTAGGCCACTTAGTGTTGACTGTTTGTTGTTTTCGCACCGCGCCGCGCCGCTTCGCGTTCGCTTCGAGGTCGCTCACGCAAGACGTCGCGTTATTAGGATCACAACGTGGTTATTAATTTATGCTGATATTTCTTCACAAGTAATCATTGAATTACTAGTGAAGAAATATCACACAAGCTTTGCTTAGTTTGGGGTCAGATGGTGTTGTGTGTGAATTGTCCACTGTTTAGTATTATACCAGAAATACCGACCTGGGGCCCATTAGCAAGTCTTTCAAACATTCATAAATGCCGAATACCGATTTTAACGTTACTTCCTAATTGCAAACCAAGTTAACCACTTACCTATTGTTCCCGTCGTCGTCCAAAGTCCAGTTTGGTCGAAGGAATAAGGGAAGTGGACAAAAAAGGAATGTGGAACCCAAACCGGACGATCTCCAGGCGAACTCCGGTCCAGAATTCCCAGAACGATCCTGCGTTCTGGAAACGGCCAATCCAGTAGCCCCTTCACGAGTAAATAGTCCAGCACTAATCCCGTAGCGATATATTCCCGTCAATACGCATTCCCGCACAATATTAACGCTTTAAACCCGAAAAAACACCAGTTAGAAAAAACAACGAGTCACTCGAACGATACCGGCGTAACGAGACGTCACTTGTCAGCCGCTGTCAAACCATAGATCCGCTATGATTTTAATGTTGCCCGATTATACGGAACAAAACCCCCGACCAATTGAACTCCAGGTCAATTTTAGAAAACCAGTATTTAGCAACTAGTACTTAATAACTAGTATTTAGCAGTATCCGGACCTCAAATAAAACGAAATTCCCACTTTGACCCGAAAGTGGAAATCAAACCAAAAAAACTTTACCAAAAATAGTAATAAAACTAAATTAAATTTTAACCATGAAAAAAAAACGTATATCTAATAAAGAGGCAAGCGTGCCAGAGAGGACACCGCGCGCTGAAGTCTGGAACCAGAAACCAGAATCTCCGCCACGCGGGGTGTGCCATCAGTACCCGATATCAATTTTAAAATACGTCCCCTACGCCAGAGTAGGGGGGCCAAATTTGCCTCTTTTAATAATACTAAGTCCCCTTCCCGAGGGGCCTCCGTCCTATCTGTCCATTTTACCCGTTGTTGCAACAGATGCAAGTACTCGGCCGACCAGCGCCTCCAGAAGTCTTGACTTATTTGCTGCAATAACTGAAAACGGGACAGGCGTCCGGGCCGCTCATCCTTCCAGGGATACTCCGGCAACGCGGTTAAGGGCTGACCGATCAAGAAGTGACCCGGCGTCAAGACTTCTAGATCGTTAGGGTCAGGCGAGATTGGACAGAGAGGACGGGAATTAAGCACTGCCTCCACGCGGCATAGTACCGTGACTAACTCTTCCCAAGTTAACACGGTCTCCCCGATGACACGGCGGAGATGAGTTTTAGCAGACTTCACCGCAGCCTCAAAAATTCCTCCCCAGTGAGGACAGGCTGGCACACTAAATTGCCAGCTGATTCCCCGCTGGGCGAGAGCCAGACTTAAACTATTATTACCAGAATTTAAAAAATTATTAACTTCGCGTAAATAATTCGCCGCCCCTCGATAATTTGTGCCATTGTCCGAACGTATTAAAGAGGGTACTCCTCTTCGCGCTACAAAGCGATCCAGCGCCGCGACAAAGGCCTCCGTAGACAGCGCAGAGACCAGCTCCAGGTGGACTGCTTTGGTGGCCAAACACACAAAGACGCACAGGTAGGCTTTAACGACCTTGGCGTTACGCAACGTCGATGACTTGACCGAGAAGGGCCCAGCGAAGTCCGTTCCGACCCCGTCGAACGGCCTCGAGGGAGAAATCCTATCCGGAGGAAGATCTCCCATCATGGGCTGCATGGTAGACGCCTTGAGCCTATAACAAGGGACACATCTAAACAGCACCTTTCGGACCGCCCTGCGAGCCGACAAGATCCAGAATTCACGCTGCAACACAGCGAGAAGCGCGCCACATCCAGCGTGCGCGTTACCGATATGCCGATCGGTGATCAGCAGGTCCACCAGAGGACCTCCTTTCGGTAGCAACAGGGGGTGCCTGCTGCCGTACGGCAGGTTGGCTTTCCGGAGCCGACCTCCTACGCGCAGAAGACCATCCTGATCTGTGAAAGGGTTCAACTTGGCGACCGCACCCCTCAAACGAGCGCGTCCGCAGCGCAGCGCCTCAAGTTCCGTCGGAAACCTTTCACCCTGCACCAGCCGAATAAGGTGCAGCAAGGAACTCCGACGCTCCTCCACAGTGGCGATCTGGTCACTCCTCCTCTGACAGTTGTGGATGAAGCGTTTAATCCAGCTAGTTACCCCCAACAACTTATCCAGCTTGCTGTAACGACCCGTCAACCAGTCAGGGTCTGGGGGCACTTCCGCCACAATCGCATGCACGCGGACTCCGGGCAGCTCCGCTCGCTCCGAGTCCGCGCCGAGAGCTGGCCAGGAAGCTTCTGGCTCCCGCAGCCAGTCCGGACCCCACCATAAGGGGTGATCAACTAGCTCCGGCGCGGAACAGCCGCGCGAAGCACAGTCAGCGGGGTTCAACTCACCCGGGACATGTCTCCAAACCATGTCCAGTCCAAGGTTTTGGACTTGGGAAACCCGATTTCCCACAAAGGTCTCCAAGGTGTGAGGGGCTGCTCTTAACCAGGCAAGCACGACCTGACTGTCGGACCACGCATAGACATTCCGGATGTCTATCGAGGTGGACAGTTCCTGATATACATGCTTGAGCAGCCGAGCAAGTAATGTGGCTCCGCTCAATTCCAGTTTCGGAATGGTGAGTCGTGTCCTGATAGGAGCTACCTTGCTCTTCCCCAATAAGAGCGTGACATTGACGTGGCCTCCAGCGTCAACTGTACGCAAGTACACAGATGCGGCATAGCCCAGCTCGGACGCATCACAGAACCCGTGCAGGCTGATCCGGCTACAGCCTGGTGGCAGAATGCGACGGGGCAACGCCACTCGATTAACCGTTTCGAGGTCAGATATTAAACGAAGCCAAATGTTAAGCAAGTCTCCAACCAGGGGGTCGTCCCATGAGACCTTCAGAGTCCAAAGTCGCTGTAACAGACACTTGGCTGCGAACAGAACCGGACTGATCCAACCGTTTGGATCAAACATCCTGGCGATGGTGGACAAAACCGTCCGTTTTGTCCACGCGCGTGTGGCTTCCAGTGCCACCCGAAAGGTGAAGATGTCAGCAACCGGTTGATACTGCATGCCCAGAACCGCAATCCCGTGCGGATCGTCACCTTCCTCGAAGAGCCCCGGATCCTGCTGGTGATCGTCCGGGATACCAGCCAGGACGTTGGGGTCGTTAGAGAGCCATTTCCGAAGCTCATAGCCTCCAGATGCGAGAAGCTCTGTAAGCTCATCCCGGAGCAACAGAGCTTCCTCCACCGTCTGCGCACCAGTGCAAACGTCGTCCACGTACAGGTCGCGTTCCAGAACTGCGGCTGCACGTGGGTACCGAGCCCGTTCTTGCTCCGCCAACTCCAGCAGTGAGCGGATCGCAATGAAGGGGCTTGATCTCAACCCATAGGTGTTGGTGTTCAACTCATACACCATCATAGGGTCCTGAGGACTTTCCCGCCAGAGGATCAACTGGAACCTCCTGTCCTCGGGGTGTATGACCGTTTGTCGGAACATCATACGGATGTCCGCTCCCAACACCACCTGATGCCTACGGAAATTCAGGATGATGTCTACAATATCCCGATGTAGCTTCGGTCCAGCGTGGAGGCACTGGTTCAGTGACACTCCTGTCGAAGTCGGAGCGGATCCATCGAACACCGTCCTGAGTTTGCCCGTCGACGCCTTCAAAACGGCGTGATGAGGCAAAAAGTAGTGGTCCATGGTCGACCAGTCGTCGCGAGCCGGAGACATGTGGCCCAGTGCCTCATACTCCCTCATGAACTCGATGTACTTTTCCCGAAGTACAGGATCTCGAGCCATGCGTCGCTCCATGGACCTGAGCCTTTTCTCGGCCAATGATCGAGACTGGCCCAGACGCGGGGGGTTATCCCGGAAAGGCAGCCTAGTCTCCAATCGCCCAGAAACCATTCTCCGAGTGTGAGCCTGATAAAAGTTCTCACACTCCACGTGCTCGGGATCCAGCCGAGACACGGTAGGCGGCTCTTCGATCTCCCAGAACCTCTGCATGATCTGAGCGAGGGCCGTTCCCGTAAAGGAAGCCTGATTCGACTGCTGCCACTCATCCACCATTCCCAAAATGGCGTTCCCGTAGATGGTGGGCAGCGCCATCAGCGAAGACTGATCCAGCAGTCTAGGCTTGCCGTTCATGATGTAACCCAGTACATCAGAACCCAACAAAAGGTCTACCGGACCCGCCATCCCGAAGCGGGGATCCGCCAACCTGAGACCCTTAGTACAGGACAAAAGATCCGGATCTATGTCCGCCTGAGGAAGCCAACCGACAACCGAATCCATGACGGTGGCCCTGACCGCAATCCTTTCCGAATAGGAATGTACGGACGAGAAGGAGAGGCGGGTCTGTCCAGCCGACCGCACCTCTGTGTTCCCGACTCCCCGCAACGGAGTCGGTGACGGAAACCTAGCCAGGCCCAGGCGATGAGCAACCCGGGTTGTCAAAATGCACCCCTGGGACCCTGTGTCCAAGAGCGCTCGTATCCGGACGTAGTCGCCTCTTGGACCCCAAACCCTTAACCAGAGGGTGGGCAGCAGGACCACCGGTTGATCCTGTGCCAAGGGAACGGAGGCTAGTCATTCCCTCCGAGGCTCGTCCGAACCCGTCGGACTACAGGGCCCAGCCCAATATGGCTGCCGAGTGCAAAGGGCCATCGGAGGGGGGGCATATCCAGCTGCCCTGCCGTACCTAAAGTAGGGCGGGTGATAATCCAGCCTCGGATGTTCATGGAGGGGAGGCGTGTACGCCCTCCATTCCATCGGTCGCGGATCCAGCGGCGGAGAAGGATAACGCTGGGGAGGTGGCCCCCGTGGTGACTCCTGTATCACCCTTCCACCTCTCCAGTTCGCCCGCGTCCGCGCGGGCTGTGAGGTCGGTGACCGAGCCGCGTGTAAGACGCCCCTTGTTGGGCTGCCCGGTGCTGCCGTGGGTTGGGGTGGAGGGGGTGTGCTCCACGCTGTAGCCACTTCATTGTTGTACAATGCGTGGCTCTGCGTGGGAGCGCCCCCGCCCGTGGAGGGCCCCCTCCCTGAGGGCTGTCGACCAGCACCATTGCTCCTGACGCACAAGAGCTGATGGTGTGGTCCCCCACACCCAGGACACGGCCGTGCCGTGGGGCAGTCATTGTACAGATGACCCCCCAGGCACCCGTAGCACCGACGCAACCGCCGAACGATCCCTCGTCGTTCGGAGGTCGTCCGCGCAAGCAGGGCCGGACACTGCACCAGCGCGTGAAGCTGGCCACAGTTCGGGCACTCCTGCTCCGACGCACTCGTCACCGTCGCCGTCCGCTTCACCGCACCCTGAGTGCGGGAATTGGTAGGTCGCGGTCCTGTTCCGGCAGGGCCACGAGCTGACGCGGCGGGCTGTGCCTCCTGAGGCGCCGACTCTGCCATCCTCGCCTCCCACTCCAGGACCCGAAGTAGCTCCTCAAACGTGGGGAAGACCTTCGGGTCGCCGTGAAGGCCCCTTTCCCGCTCGAACCGGGCGCGCAACTCCAGCGGCACCTTGCCCAGCAGGATGTGGACTAGCAGAAACGACCAGTGTTCTACTGGCAGTCCCAAGCTGCGCAAGGCGTTGTACGCCACCTTCACGGGCGTGAGGATTAGTGGCCGCAACTGAGACCTCTCAGTCACCTTCGGCAGCCCCAGTATTTGTGACACGTGAGCGTCGGCGAGGAGCCGAGGATTTTGAAACCTCGTCTCCAGCAACTCCATCGCCGTGCCGAAGTTGTCGTCGTCCAGCTCCAGGTGCTGGACCAGGGAGAGTGCCTCACCCTCCAGTGACGTGCGGAGATAGGCCAGCTTCTCCGCCCTCGTCAAGTCCGTGCGTGAATCTACGAGAGAGGCGAACATGCTCCGGAAGCCGCTCCACTCCCGCAGGTTCCCTGTAAACCTGGGCAAGTCCAGAGTGGGAAGGCGTCCCACTACACCCGAGCCCGCATCCCTGATGACGGGTCCCGAGCTCGCCCTTCCCTGACGAGACCTCTCCAGCTGGCGAACCCTTTCGGAGACCTCGTCGTACACATCCAGGATGCGCCGCATGTCCGCCTCGATCCTCTCCATCTGCTCCTCAGGTGGAGGCGGCCTTGCATCCCGCAGCAATCCTGCGCTCCTCTCAGCGACCTCCAGGCGCCTGTCGAGCTGTTCTGCCCTGTTTAGCAGCGCCTCCTCCCGGTCTCTCCGGCCGACCAAT
The DNA here is from genome assembly GCA_963693475.1 of Ectropis crepuscularia. NCBI lineage: Eukaryota > Metazoa > Arthropoda > Insecta > Lepidoptera > Geometridae > Ectropis > Ectropis crepuscularia. The sequence continues at coordinate 14,503,757 of OY856346.1, forward strand.
CCTTGCAAGGATTCGAACCACCGGAGCTGGTTGGCCAAATCCGAAGCCATTTTAAATTTAAATTTAAACTTTAAATTAACCTAAGTTCGAACAATGTCACAACAAGTATCAAATACAACAATATATCCGCAACCTAAAAAAAAACCGGATACCACTTAATACTAAATTTCCCGACAGTTTGGGGAGAAATTATAAACTGGGAACCCCCAAATATTCGGCTTACCCGGTATTTTTTGCCAGAAAATAAAAACAAAAAGGGAGTAATTACGGCCAACGACGCTCCTGCTACCAAAAAATGTTTAGTATTATACCAGAAATACCGACCTGGGGCCCATTAGCAAGTCTTTCAAACATTCATAAATGCCGAATACCGATTTTAACGTTACTTCCTAATTGCAAACCAAGTTAACCACTTACCTATTGTTCCCGTCGTCGTCCAAAGTCCAGTTTGGTCGAAGGAATAAGGGAAGTGGACAAAAAAGGAATGTGGAACCCAAACCGGACGATCTCCAGGCGAACTCCGGTCCAGAATTCCCAGAACGATCCTGCGTTCTGGAAACAGCCAATCCAGTAGCCCCTTCACGAGTAAATAGTCCAGCACTAATCCCGTAGCGATATATTCCCGTCAATACGCATTCCCGCACAATATTAACGCTTTAAACCCGAAAAAACACCAGTTAGAAAAAACAACGAGTCACTCGAACGATACCGGCGTAACGAGACGTCACTTGTCAGCCGCTGTCAAACCATAGATCCGCTATGATTTTAATGTTGCCCGATTATACGGAACATCCACCAATATTTATTTATTATTTTATTCGATTCAACTTAGCAGCTTACGATTTTTACAGTAACGTCCTTAGTGTTTAAAAACAAAAAGGGTTAACCGACGCAACATTGTAGCGACGTCCAGTTCTTTAGATGAGAAATTGTTTATTATGTTTATAATGGTTTATTAGTGAAAACAAATCGTAAAATTACTCATATCGGTCACAATGTCGGTCATATCGGTCGGTACAATAAATATGTACATGTTATTAAAAAAAATTAAGCCATTGTGCAGTTGTAACAAAACGAAAAATTTATTACTTTATGCCCGCCATTACAAGGTTACGTTGTCGAATTTTGATGAATTGTCAAATGTTACCTATTAAAATGGCCTGACTATAATGTGTTAGTTTGTGGAAGAAATCAAATTAACTTGACTTTGTTACTCTTTCACAAAAAGTACTGAAAGAATCTGGATGAAGGTTAATTATGTAAGTACCTACATATTTTACATTCATCCAGATACATAAATAATAGCCCAGAGTAACACTTAAGGTAACTTTTATCCCAAGGAACCGGAAATCGGGAAATACTCGAGTGAAACCGCGGGGCACTGCTATTATCACATAAAAATGTATTACTGACGATTTAAAGTCAATCTCTGACTTACTTCTTGTGAGGGGAGACCTCAAGTTGTAGAAGTGGGATGATATCATGAGCTCCTTATGCTAACACATCAATATTTTCATGCGAAGTTCCGCTATACACAATAGGTGTTTAGTAGTGGTAGGACTCTTAGCAGAGTCCGCCTGGGGAAGTACCACACCTTTGCCAGTTATTCTACCGCCAAGCAGTTATGTGCAAACATTACTGTGTTCCGGTTTGAAGGGCAATGTTTCCAGAGAAATTACAGGGCTTAGAGATATAACGTCTTAGATCTCTGGGTGACGAGCGCAGTGCAGTGCTAGGTGATGATTTGGACTCTTCATGTTCCTATAGCTGCGTGTCACTGTATTTTCATGTGGCAGGCATGTTTTTACCAACAGACACATGTCTTGCTCGTCTCGTCACTCTTTATATAAAAAACAGGCTACTTTTTACCACAGAAAATACATGAGACGAGTACAACTGCGGAGCGCAGCTAGTTAATTATCTTATAGTTATCTAATTTCTGAACATAAGTAAAATGAAATGATATATCCTAGATGTACTGAATATATACTAAAACATATTAAGCATTTCTGGCCCTTTCGTATGTTTATCTACCTATACTTAACACGTGAATAATTTCATGCAATATTCCGTAATACCTATATTTAAAATTTATTGTTGTTTTTTTCCCCTGTCCATATAATGGTTTCATATAAAGTCTGAACATTCGCATGACAATGTTCTAGAAAATGAACATACGACGTGGAGAAATTGTTTCAAGACACATACATGCATCTCACGCTTTTGCCATTTAGAAGAAAAAGATGTGGAATAAAGTTGTTTGTTCACAGAATGCTTTGAATAAGGTAAGTATCTGCTTTAATACTTTGCATCTCACGTAAACTTCTAATTTAAATGCATTGTCAAGCGTTTCTCCTTATACGAAGCATAGTTTTTCATTAAGGTGATGTTTATATTCTGGATTTAATTTAATGTCTTTTGTAGAAGTCAAGTTACCTTTTTTTTGTTCTAATATGTGATACAATGTAGCAAAGTGATGATTGAAACTTGGTTTTGTATTGGTTATAGGTAAGGACTCGGGATACCAGAAATTTATAGCAGACAAGAATTACTTATCCCTACTTATATTCTAAATGCTAAAGTAATTTGTCTGTCTATTACACGTTCATGCCTAAACTACTGAACCGATTTAAACGAAATTTGTTGCAATAATAGCTTAGAGAAAAAAGACGATTACGAGTAGAAGCCACTTTAAAAGCGATGAACTATTTCTAGAAAAAACGTAAACCGACTTCAAAATCACAAATAGGCACTCAAAAGCGAAAAATAAATTAATATATCTTTCTTATACCTTTAAACGAGCAATTCTTGTATATATGTATATATATATATATATCTTATACGTTTAAACAAGCAACTCTTGTATATATGTATATATATATAGAATCTGAATCTCGGAAACGGCTAGAACGATTTTCATGAAATGATGTATGCAGGGGGTTTCGGGGACGATAATTCGATCTAGCTAGGTTTTATTTTTAAGAAACGTATTTTATGCGCGTTTTTTAGACAATGAAAAACTGTTACATTAGACATTAGAAAGCGACGGTAAATTTCGCCGCCACGCGCGTCAGTATAAATAGCTCAGGTAGGAAGACGGGTGGTCACGAAACGGTAGATCCGGGTTCGAACCCAGCAAACATAAATCATGAAAAGATATAGTTTTTTCGAGCAACGAAACGTACGATAGAAAAAAGGGCATAGTGGTATAAGATCATGTAGATCAGTTGTACACTCTCCAAAGTGTATCTAGAATAGATAAACTTTCATTCAAAGATTATTATTAGCCGCAGTTTTATAACGGTGCAGCCAGTTTTGTTATAATTAGCATCTCATGTATTATATCAGACGGCAGCTTTGAAAGTTTTGTACAAAACAAAGAAATCTAAAACTGTTTACTTTGTGAACAATGTTCACACAACATCATCTACCCTCATACTTAGCTAAGCTTGTATTAAGGGAGCCAAACAATTGATATAGTAGGTAGCTTAATACAGCTCATACACTTGTACAGCACATACACTCACCGTCTTAAACATATTTATTTCTATTAAAACTTTGAAACCTATTTTAACAAAAATTCTACCTTCTCCTGGGTGTGATCTTAAATGTTTTCGATCTTAGTATTCAAACTCACGTATTCGACACTGCATTTGATAGGAGCAGCCACGCTTCCTCTAATGAACTGCTTGCATCTCACCTCAGCGACACATTCTGGAGTCCAGCCACGTCTCGCAGGGAAGACAGTGGTGTCACCCTTCAGTTACTGTTTTGAGGCTATTGGGGCTCTAAGATTACGCTTCTGTATTAGTTGGTGTATTTGTATTGTTGAGTAAAAGCGTGTTCTTATAACGAATTATAAATTCGATGTTAAATATCATTTTTCATGCTAAGCACGTTGCAAAAACTAATCCTGATAATAATAAATCCTGATAATATTGATACACTTTGGATGTTTGTTGGATAATTACGTCGGATCTACCAAAAGGATTAGGTTCTCTATTGCACAAAAATTTGGTAAACGAAAACTACGCGAGTAAAAAAGAACAATGGATTTAATTTTTTTTTATTTTTCTGAACAGAATGAAAATAAAAACACCTTTGATAGAATTATGAATCCAGCCATGTACTGAAATTAACGCAAGTTGAATGAAACCATCCTATACATGTAATAAGCATTGGATATACATTTATTCGTAAAAGGACTGTTTACATAGAAATAAACAATACATTCAAAGCAGAACTAGATCTTATCTACCACGTTTCATACCGGCTACAAGTCAGCAAGTGCTAGATCCTTCCCGCTAAGACCCTAGGGTACCCCTTTCTCTAGGATGCCAGGTCGTACCTTAATCTTCACTACCAGCGGCAGCCCCAGCTAAGGTTGGTCTGAGTCGCATTTGTGCTAGTCGTCGTACGAAATGTAATACTAACTCATGAAGTACGGTTAAATTTGGTCAGTAGGGCCAACTATTTTCTGATCTGTGGTAGGGCCCTGCATCTTCTGCGTTAGTCAAATATTCGATACACAGTAAAGGCCACTTGAGGAGAACTGTCATCGGTCCCGTTAAAAAATATCTGTCTTTAATTCTTGGTGTTCAACAAGGTGTCGGTAGAAAAAACCTAAAATAAAATAGTTTAACGTAACATTGAACTGATATCATCATTTTAGCTGTCCAGAACCCCGACACAATTAACCATAAGTATTAATACAGTTTCCCCCGATGTTTCCGCGCTATTTCGCCTTCGCTTATTGCTAGGGTGTCGTCCGCCACTTTATTGGCACCGATTGTAGCATAGACTTAGCAGGCAATCAAATCGCAACCGGTAATAATATAATGTTTGTTTGCATTCAAAGTATCATTTTAATTTTTCTTGAAATTTTTAGACAAAATCATAAAAACAGTTAAAAGAAACTTATCAATGTTAATGTTTTTTGTAGTGGTATGATACTTTACAGACTCGCACACAATAGACGTTACAGACAGAAGTATACCATACCTTTGACAGTTATTCTACCACCAAGCAGTAATGTGTAAATGTAGTTTGTTTCGGTTTGAAGGGTGCTAGTTCCAGAGAAATTACAGGCGCTCTTATACAAGAGATAAGAGACAAAACATCTTATTTATTTGGGTGAAAAACGCAGTGCAGTGTTAGATAATGATTTGGACTTTACATGTTCCAGTAGTTACGTGACACTGTGTTGTTATGGGCAAGTGTGTTGCTTAATATCAGGCACATGTCCTGCTCTTCCCATTACTCTATGCTACGAAAAAATGTTTATCCATGAAACCCGTTTGCCTTCATGGTTTTACCCGACACCTAGCTATTTAAAAAAATTGCTAGTACTCGTATTTTGAAAAACAAGCGCGATCAATCCAATGAGTTATAAAACTTCAAATACGTGTTTGTCTTCTAATACAATTTTATACAATAAATAAATAAATCAATTAACTATTGTACGAATGCAAACTGCATTTTACTCTTTTATTTTCCAAGATAATTATAGACCGTATGTCATTGCAACTTATTTCATCCGAATCTTACTTTCTTTCAGTTGTGAATAATATTATTATACTCGTGAATAGCACATAGGCTACTTTTTATCCCAGAAAAATATCGGGAACGAAAACAGCGTGGGTAGAACCGCAGGGTCTGTTAGTGAATCAATCGCAATTTATTTATTTCCAATTGTCGCACCGTATTAATTTAGGCTCAACAAATAGAAAAATAATATCTTGGTTTTAGTATTGTTTCAGTTCTATGTTTTTGTAAGTCTACACTACCCCAGTATACTTTGCGACACTTTCCCTTTCATGAATGTTATGGTTTATTGCCCCTCCCCTCTGATGGTTGTCTGGAACAAAATGTTAGTGTTTCCGAGAGTAATTGCGAAGGCTACTGTTTTGAAGATATTGCTCCATTGTGGTGGTGTGGCAAAGAAATGAGTGTTTTATACGCAAAAATAAGGGGTTGGTTGTCAGCACTTAATAGTATTAAGTTAGAATTGTTCTTTATTATATAAACGGATCTGTTTAAATGTGGCGTAACGATTATTGTTTTAGGTCAATTTGCCGTCATGGTTTTCTTATTCTACAACTAACCTAACTAAGACTAACCAAGCAATGATGTGGTTTACTTTGATGACATTTTATACATCAGTGTAAGTTCTGAAGATAAAATGCCACCTTGTTATGTCAACGAGCGTTGTGGAATTCAAATTAGGTATGCCACTTCTACATATGTTATTGTTTTTTTCTATCTTTTGCAACTTTCTTTCGCTACAAGTTTATTTTTTTCAGCATTTTACACTTGACCGCCATTTTGCCTAATCTCAAGTGACGATGCGGTCTACGATATTCTTATAACGATCCTATTTTTCTTGAAACAATTAATAATTGCCGTATTACACAACCTAACTGGAGTTCCATTCTGAGTCTTTATTTGAGAGTTCATTTGTGTAACCATTTGAGATATGACGGGTAAATATTACAATTCCAATACTAATATATTCGAAATAATTGCTAAGTATCAGTAAAATATGAGCTTGTCCTTGACTAAAGTTTCAGTTTGTTAAATATCACAAATGTCGAATATTTCTAGACAGATAATTAAATATTTGTCAAATTTTCACTCTCGCGTAAGCCAATATTTGAAAAAGAGCAGGTTAGAGGTTTTAATGAAATATATTTTTATTTAAATAATGTCAATTTTTCCACAATCACTACTTGAACATTACCTACTTCAATTACTTTTTGAAAATTGCTTCTTTTTCCCTGTTTCACTTGAGTGAGTAAGAGGAGATTTAGGTTGACTACACATTTTTAGCAGCTATGTAGGTTTGACTAGTAGCGGTAGCGGTACCTACTTTTGACCCATATTTAAACTAGACGGCTAACCTTGGTCGGCTCCATGCCTTCCGAATTGGTTTCAGCCTCTTTTTTTTTTGACGCTATGACCAATTATTTAATTAAAATTTATCTGAACATAAGTATTAATCCAATTAATTTTGAATTTAATTAAACAAAAATAACATAACTTAATTATAAGAATAGAACCTGAAGATCTCACCGTTTCTTCAAAACTTATGTTGTAAACGTTGTTTGTGTCTCAGCTCTCCAGTTGTGATCAATACGGCATCAATCGTATTATTTCGTCAGAGTGTAGCCCTATCACCAAGAAACACACCAGGAATCAATTGACTATCCAGTAAATTGATTGCAGTATTGGTTACGTTTTCGCCAATTCGGGGTCGGAACGCTTCTTACGGGTTGATTAATTTCCAGGGTCTAATGGAGAATTACCAGTTCCGGCATTCGTTTGCTGTCTTTAAGGTGTTTTGTCTTGTAAATAATTTACGGAATTCGTTGTTGTCTGTTTAACGATTTATTGTAATTAATTGTTTTATTTCATCCTACATCTTATTGCACCAACTCCAATAAATAATTTGGGAGAAAACAATTATAAAGTATTTATCTTGGTGTAATTTTAAATTGTACAGAATGGAGCCATCGTTGTCATTACTGATCATTATATCAATGTGTGATACAAAAAAAGATCTTTTTACGAAAACGAAACGGAGGAGTAGGTATGGAATTTCGAACACTTGTGTATTTTATACAAAGAAGGAGTGTAAAATGCTAACATATTTTTTATGATACATAAAAATACGTTAAATCAATTAGTTCAATTAGTTCATCAATTAGTTCTACCTCCATTTAGAGGGTAATATCCAAGCAAGAAATAATAGTATAGTAGTGTATAAAGCGAAAAAAAAGTCCACATCATGTAAAACATCATTCATAACATTTGATCAACTTCATATGAGTAATATAACCTAACAAAACAAAACTTATTCACTCGCCTATAAATTATTTATCCGACCCAAAAACGGCCTAACGACACTACTTGTCCAATTCAAAGCCCCTCAAAGTAATTATCACCAACGCCCATCTTCTCCATTACCGTCTTATCTGGTAGTTATATCTGTAACAGAACTTAATAGGTCATATTACTAATACATACAGTAAAACAATAGTTTCGTTATATCTATAACGTCACAAGTAACTTGGAAAAGAGTACGGTATACGCTATTTTGGAGCTAAACTGTTGCTGTTACGAAGTAATAATAAAAAGGTCATAAGTGCTTGGACCCCATACTTGTTATACGACGTTTTACAATTTGTCTGATGGTAGTCATGAACTGCCCTTAATTTGCAATAGCTGTAGGGCAGGTAGCCCGTTCCTTAAGTGGTAGATCAATTAACATTATAAAATTCGAAATTGATGTTTGGAATGAGCCAATTTCACATCCTTTTGAACACATGGAGTATATTATTTTTAAAGATAAAGAGTGACTTTAGCGATATTTCATTCCACTATAAAATTACTTTTGCGGTGTTAGTGTACTGTTTCTAGGATCCATTGTAAAGCCATTAGCTTGACCGTAGAACCACATACAAACAATAACTTCGTGTCTATTATTTGCCTGTGTATATGTATTGATTTATCGGATAGTAATTATATAGGTACTTGTTTTTTTATAAATTAATTTTAGATTTATTTATTTGCACAGTGTACATACATATTTTATTAGATAGATCTTATAACTAAAATCTATAAGTATGTATACAAAGACGTTGAAAGGGTATTGCAAAACAGAACGACAACACAGTTTCGTTCCGAGAGGTATAATTATTATTATAAATTATTATTATTAGTATAAAATAAGTTCTATTTACTTATTTATAAATTATCTACCATCTATCTTCCATAACCTTTTATTTGTTGTATGTAGATGAACATTTGTATTAACATACTTGTGTATTTTGTAAAAGTTTAAAATGCGCTGAAAAATATTATCTACAAATATTGTAATCTTCTTTGTATGCGTTTAAAGTCAGTAGGTACTCTGTAAATTGCAAAAGAAATGTAATCATAGGAACTGGTTATAGAAGTGAAAACTTATAAATCAGAAGTTGATACCAAACTTTGGATACTACGCGGATGAAACCGTGGGGCGCAGCTAGTCTGGAATAAATCTTCTAAGCATGGCCATCTACACTGATAGCCATGGTTAGATGTGTAAATGTGTTATGGTAACCATGGTAACACACACAACAAACATTTCTTGATGGCCATGGTCCCGAGTTCACCTGAAGATTTCTTTCATTCACGAGCGTGACGCTTGAGTTCAATACACAGCTCACGAAAAATCTGTGTGGTGCACCAAAAAGAAGTTTTCACTTCAAAAAGTTTGGAATAGATAATTCTTGATTTGCTTCTTTTGGCTGAACTAGGGCATTATAATTTGGGGCAACAGCTCCGACGCAGGTGAAATTTTCGTCATGCAAAAGAAAGCCTTACGAATTGTACTGAACATTCGTCAACGAGATAGTTGCAGAGCTCATTTTATACAACAGAAAATACTAACTCTATCTTGTATGTACATATTAGAGGCTGCAATATTTGTCAAACAACACCCTAACCTATTCACTTTCAACGCAAACACTCGCAGAAACCATCAAATAATTGCTCCGGAGCCAAAGCTAGAGATAGTCCGTAAAGGCCCTCATTACATGATGTAGGTATACATTTTTTAACCACCTGCCGAAAAATCCACGACAGGAAACCGATTCCAAAAAATACTAAAATACATTTTAGTAAAAAAGTGCTACTACAAAATAGACGACTTCCTGCATGACAAAATGTTTCAAAGTCACCGATCTAACAACCTCTACACATTTAATTATATTACAAAAGTTATATAAGACACTTTTTAACTATAAGTACTCAATTATATTATATAAGAAACTTTTTTACCATACGCAACACCCTATGCACAGGTCAAATCATTACCTAGCACTGAGCTGCGCTCGTCACCGGGAGATATGGTTTTATCGCTTCGCCCTGTATTTTCTCTGGATATATTGCCCTTCAAACCAGAACTCAGTAATGTGTATTGCATTGGCACACCAATGTACCTACTCATTGAAAATCGTGTAATCTTAAATAAATAAATAAAAGCTGTCATTATTGCACAAGTTTTAATACAAAGCCAAGCCTCGATAAAAAAAAACTGTTTTAAAATTTCATGCTTATAAATTTTGATAATGAAAACTGTTCTATTTTCGCAAGCCCAGGGTTAGCTACAATAAAATTTATATATAATTCTGCGTGTATCGCGTTTTTTTTGCTTATTACTTTTTTTTTTGTAGGTATAGTATAGTGACAAGCTGACAAGGCAAGCAAGACATGTTTTTTTTTATATAATGAATGATGAGGCGAGCAAGGCATGTGCCTGATGGTAAGCAACACGCCTGCCACATAACAGCACAGTGACACGCAGCTATTGGAACATGAAGTGTCAAAATCATTACCTAGCACTGCACTGCGCTCGTCACCCAGAGATCTAAGTTGTTATATCTCTAAGCCCTGTAATTTCTCTGAAAACATTGCCCTTCAAACCGGAACACAGTATTGTTTGCACATTATTGTTAGGTGGTAGAATAACTGGCAAAGGTGTGATCCTTCCCCAGGCAAACTCTGCCAAATGCCTGAATGTGCCTGATGGTAAGCAACATGCCTGCCCATAACATCACAGTGACACGTAGCTATTGGAACATGAAAAGTCCAAATCATTACCAAGCACTGAGCTGCGCTCGTCACCGGGAGATATGGTTTTATCGCTTCGTCCTGTATTTTCTCTGGATATATTGCCCTTCAAACCCGAACTCAGTAATGTTCTGATGTTCTGTAGGCATCACCCTTTTTTTGAAAACCTCATGTTACAATACTCCTACTGACTTTTAAAATATAGTCACGTTATCCCATCCCCTATTAATATAGGCTAGGCTGATAAATGGCAACGAACAGCTGATATATTGTCGTTTTGATATTGAGATCAGAGGGGAAGGACGTATGGACTTCACTATACGTATTCGTTATTCGTATTCAACACGTCCAACATGATTTCTAAATTGAAACACCAAATAGATACGTACTTTTTTATCTAATATTTTGTAACTTCGATTTGTACGTTTGGTATAAAAAAAGTACGTTTGTTTTGCTCGGTTTAAATACTAAATATACTTAAATACCTACAGATAAAAGACTCCAAGTAATAGATTTTCTCAAAAAAAAAAAAGGAAACTTGAAAAATAATTGCCGTCTGGATTCGACCCCGGATCTACTAATTCGTGACTCTCCACCTGAGCTGTTGTTGTGAGCTGTGACACTGTTGCGTCCCGCGGCGAAATTTACCTTCGCATTCTAATGTCTAATGTGACAGTTTTTCATTTCATTTCAACGCGCAATAAATGACGTTTTAAAAAAATAAAACCTAGCTAGATTGATTTATCGTCCCCGAAACCCCCTGGATACATAATTTCATGAAAATCGCACCAGCCGTTTCCGTGATTCAGATTCTATACATATACAAGAATTGCTCGTTTATATATAGTACTACAAAAATAGGTACCTAATAAGGTTACGAGCTTTCCTCTGAATTTTAATTAATTTTTACTTTGCAATGAACGATACCGATTTTATTTGTTTGTTTTGATTTGAAAATACACAGCACCTATTTCAATAATTATTATCATATCTCTTAACAAAATCTTGTCGTTTTTTGTCTACTTAGTGTAATAAATTGTATACAAAGTAAAATAAATGAGGAATTGTTAAAAAAAGGTGTGTGCTTAAGACCACACGGCAGAAGTGAAAACTTAATTAGCTGATTTTTGTATTAGGTAGGTATGTAGTATTAGTTGAATAAACGAGTAAAACAAGCCAGAAAATAGAGTAAATATTTATTGAAATTTTATTTATATACAAAGTAGCTGTTACCCGCGACTTAGTCCGCGCGAAATAAATACTAAGGTTACTCAGGCAGTACTTATTTGTATACCCAGATTGTATACACATTTATAGTTAGTAAAAAAAGTGTCCATGTTCAAAAAGTTGTTGGCCGGGGCCGGCTTTTTAAAAGTTACTCCAACTTTGTATGCATTCACACGGTGCACCCCTATGATGCCCCTAACATTGTCCGCAAAAAGGGTGGTGAGTGTAATAGGATTTTTGTTACCGACTTTCTCCTGTTCCGTCGATTCCACATACACTACACATTCTCCACTACGATTTTCTGGGAATAGTCTCTTTCTCTTATAAAGGGGTTTTCTAAATAGTTTGTAAGAAACATTTTCACTTGGATTTGGCTTCAATAGTTTTCTTTTTCTGGTCTGTTCGACGGGGTCACCCCCGTCGCTAGCGACGCTCATATTTATTTATACTATTGACTATATACAAAACTAAATATTTACACGAAAGAAACGAAATATTTACGCAGCAAAACTAATTAATTTGATTGTGAAAATTATAAAGCACCCGTCGTGTTTTCCCGCCCAAAGAAAAGTATTTTGGAGTTGGTAGCCGTCAGTGTTGCCACTATGATTTTGAGCTTGTCGCCAAATAGTTATGAAACAAAGTCGCCGGTTTTGATTGAATTATTAAGGGAATAACAGTCTGGAAGAATACATAAGATTTTTCCTTCTCCAACCTTCTACACTACACTAGTATATTCCCCTTTGTCGGTAACACGTCGTCTAAATCCGCTAAAAGGTTTTAAAAATTCGCCAGTTTCAGCGACAAAGTCGCTAAAGTGTCAGCACTGGTAACCGGTAGCACACCCCGGACACTCGGCCTAAAATCTATACAGACGGTGCAGTTGACATACCTACACTCACACAACTACGCATATGTCGTTCGAACACATTTACGCATGTGTGCGTGTCATCTAGGGTTACTAAATTATTTTATGGAATAGCTGTGACCCGTGAGTTTACCTGCCTCACTGCCTGTGTTAAGTGGCCTATAATCTTACCTAGTTAGTGTTCGATCGTTAATGTAGGTAAATATAACTTTCGTCAACAACCAGAAGGGAGAAGATTTAAAACAAAATAGGAGATAATAAAGGTACCATGGACGAATTGATTTTTAGTTAAGTACACTTACCCAAAGAGAAAACTTTATTCTGACAATATATTAATTAATCACTCCACATATCGCGTATTTCATTATAGGTAGGCTAGTCACAGAACATTAGATTAGGTACAACAACGTTCATAAGTTGCTTAAAAGGCGTTATCACAGTTCACTAGGTATATCAGAGAATCATACACTGCACAAACTAATTATTTACATCTCATGTCAGTACAGTAAAAAACAAGAACATGATTTTTCAACTCAAAACTACAATTCAATTTTGTAAACAAACTACGAACTGGCCGGAAAGGTAATATTGCTAGTTCCGGATTTAATTTATTCCTAATTGCCTAAAAAATATTACTTTTGTAATTTGATAAATAGTGATTTATTTATTCGCATTATAGTAAGGATCGCATAATACTTTAAATAAGTATTGTGAGAATAGTAAGTGAGTCTATTATACTCAAATCACAATCATATTTGCGCCGAATAAACAAAAATCAGTTTTAATTTCAAATTAAATTCAGAAACTTAATTGACCAAATTTTAACAACGATCATAAAAAACTTGAACAAAAATAAACGAAAGTAATTTTTAGTTTTGTTTTCATATTTCAAAACTGTGATCTACCAAAAAAAAGAAACATCAAAGGAGACATGGCCCAAATCGTACCCTGACCTCGGCACAAAATAATTGTATCTAATCTCAAAAATATCTTATAATTGTATGTAAATATATTTTAGGAAAAAAAATTACACCACTCCCATAACCCAAATTAGTGGCTAACATGTTTTTTTATCAGTGTAGTTTTGTAGGCGTTTTTTTTAAAGTTCACCAATACTGTTTGCAATCCGATGTAATCATCATCATCATCTCCATAACATCTTAGCATATACCTCTCTTCAAGACGCCTCATATCCCAGGCCTATGCTAGTGCTGTGCTTGTGCTAGTACTTGTCCAGATTTGACCCGCGATGTAAGCATACTGATAATTGAATACAAAGTCCAAAGTACATTACCAAAAATAAGCGTATTATCATGAATTATTTTACTTACACTCGTTAAATTTGAATTCCAAGGCCACCCATCGCGAAAAGAACCTAAGCATATTCGTGCATTGTTTGATATATATCTTTATGACTCAGCCGGTATATATTATTTTTATATCATTAACACCAAATTATACAATATATTTTGTTCCATAAAACGAGCTTCTACAAATCTTCTACAGTCAAAAAAACGCAGGTTAGCCACTCAAACGGATGATGATGATAGTTTAGAATATTATTACTAATAACTTAAAATCCGAGGTACATCAAAAAACCCAGGTGTGGCACCTGGGTTTTTTCAATGTGATTTGGGCTTATGTCCTTTGTTTCACAATAAATGGAGCTATCACGTAACAAACATATAAACGAATTGAGATCCGTCTCCTTTTTTGAAGTTGGTTAAAAATAAAACTAAATCGTAGTAGTACCGGTAGTACTAGAACCGGTAAAGTTTATAAGTCAATGTCAAAGCCGTTAATTACTGAATAAGAACCGGTAAAGTTTATAAGTCAATGTCAAAGCCGTTAATTACTGAATAAGTTTTAGTTTAAAAATATCGTTATTTTTTTTTGGAACTATCCATTCCAATAGTCAATGTACTCGTATCCTCTTACTGGATTTAATGAACGGTTGTTGCAAAATCTTAAATAAGCATACTACTTACTAGATGAAATCCTATATTCATTGTTCACTATTGACCGACATAATATATACATGGACGCACATAAAAGTACAGATAGTCTAATATAGAACCTGTTTCTTTTTTTTGAGTCGGTTGAATGCTAAGAAATAATCACTTATCAATAAATCTGAATAGTAGCAATCTTAGTAAAAAAATCCACTAAATTGGCAACACTAGTGACTAGTGACTTCGTGAATTGCGAACTATACCTACTCCGTGCCATCACTCGTTACCATACGTTATTGGCGCCACTGACGTATTTCACAACGATTAACGAAAGCCGCAGTTTAAAAACAACGAGTTTAATAATTTCGTCACAGGACTTCAGTGTTGGCGCGTACTTCTAACCAGAATAGGTTAACACAGTTTATAAAAATGATTCAATCTTTGTAGAAATTCTTATGAAATCAAAAATCTCTTATTCTTGTTTCGTATAATAGACGAAAAATTTGGTACCATTTTGTTAAATAATACAGCATCATGGTCGTATTCTCGTAGAAAATTATCGTCCGATGTAACCCTTCGTTGAGTGCTTCTCGCGTTCTTGCGGGGTAGGAAGCTTGAAACTGGCGGGGGGTGGGGAGTGTCCGTTCTATCTGTATTATCTATTCTATGCCGGTAGCGAGCAGCGAGAGAGAGAGAGAGAGAGTATCTATTGTCCCATGTCCTCCTCTAACAATTATCTTTCTCGGTCTGGCACGTTTGTTGACCACATTATCTTTCTCGCTCTAGCATCCCGAGCTTACCCGAAATTTCTTATCATATCCGAGCGTGATGATCACGTGATCATAAATCCATTTCACAGCCCACGAAAATTCTGTCCATAGCGCGCCTAAAGAAGTTTTCACTTCAAAAAATAAGCCAAGACAGTGTATTATCCTACTTTAACTTATAAGACATTTTTTTGTTTAGTTCTTACAAAATATTGAATGTTGTTTTTATCAATACAAAATAAAGATCACACTTCTTTTATTGTTAAAGTCAATAATCAGCCGATTATATCATAATATTATTTATGGAATTGTTCTCTCATTTCACGTCACGTACAAAGCAGTATTAAAGCCTGTCTGGACGTACGGAATCGAGTTGTGGGGCTCTGCTAGAAACTCAAATGTTGAAATTCTCCAGCGATTTCAAAATAAAGCTCTCAGAACTATTTCAAATGCTCCTTGGTTCATGAAGACGACAGAATTACACGAGCATCTACAAATCAGAACTGTAAAAGAGGAAATAGAACACAGGATACATTCATATAAACAACGAATAACGTCACACACTAACACCTTAGCAATAGCCCTAAGTGAACCTATATCAACGAAAAGGCTCAGACGCCACCATGTATGGGACCTTACTGAATACATTTTGGAGGCAGATTCTTCACTGGAAGAATGGACCTTAGCAGTCAATATCCGCTCAACACATCTGCTAAAGGTTTACAACAGATTGCAAGAAAACTGATAAAAAAAAAAAAAAAAAAAAAAATTCACGTCTAAGTATGTTTTTGATGGGATACGTGTTTACGGACTTTAGTATTTTCGTTTGAGACTTTATTTGGTTAATTTGATTTGTCACCTCAATTCTTCTTAACGACTTCATAGGTTTACATTAATTTATATTTTTTATGATATAATTTTGCAATAGAAAATATTTCTTCTTTATTTATCTTTCAATAAGTGGTGGGTTTTTATTGTTATAGGATATATTTTAGAGACAACCGCGCCAATTACCTACTTATCTTTTTTTTTCAACCACAGAGAAGAAAAATTTACTCATTTTATATTGTTATTCCTTAGTTCACGCAAAATTAATACAATGTGTTAACCACGAAAACCCAAATTGCCTTAAAATGTTTATAAAAGCAATTTCAGAACCCTTTAAGTATAAAATACCGTTCTGGCAAGCGAAATAATACAACTAACTTGTACATACGCTACCAGTACATTTTAAGCAATTATGCTGTCACAGCGCCAACAAAGCTGTCACTTAGCGCTGAACACAAAATCTGCACGAAACTTATTTATTTGCTGCAAATTTTAAACCGGGATCGTGATACCATAACGATTTCCATTTTTTACTTAGGGTAGTGACTGACTGAATTGGTCGAACTTAATTTAAATTTGACCAGCAAGATTATTGGATATTGCAAATTTTTACCAAAAAATTAAAACTGAGTTACGCCTATTGACAGTGAAAGTGCGACGAAATTAAGCGTACCTCACCAAAAAACGCAATAAATTTGATAAAATTACTCGTATGAAATCGGTGAATTTTCGGCATTTCACGGAGAACAACGTACCTACTCTTTTGGATTGGGCTGCGTAACCTTGTATATTTAAATTCAAACATTACATTGGATATCACTACTCGGTTAAAAGCTATCTGTGAAGTAGAAGTTTCATCTATTAATGAAACCCTGAAACATATTCCTTTCCTGTGAATTGAACAGATGAAAAAAAATGTTTCTAATCTGACTTGATGATACCTGCTCTCAAGATAAGGCCGTTCGATAAAACATACAATGAATGGATAAACATTAAATTCAATCTTCAACCGAAAGCCACAAATAATACTTGACCTCTTCTCTTCAGGCCTCTTCTCGCTAGGAGGAGATTGAAGTCTCATAAGAAAAAAATCTGTATTAATTGGTGTGTTTAAGTATAACGTAAAGCACATTCATTTTGTTAAAAACATAAAATATTATACAATCGATGCTACCGAAACCTGCCTTAACTCACATATTCTTTATTTGCATTAATTTTTCGGGTAAAATTTACGAATGAAAGCAACCTACTTCGCGCTTCGTACTTTATCCGATGCTTACGGACTGAATTATTATTTACGATGCAAACAGGCACATTGTGGGGTTTTTCGAGTTTTGTATAAACAAGCCGATAAGCCGAGGGTGGCGTGTGACCCGTCAGAATTATACTCATTTTCGTGGATTTTGATACGTTATAGATGAAGAGCTCGCCGCTAAAATATTTAATGTTTCTTTCGTGGTTTATTGTGGTACTCGTGGCCATGTAAATATTGATCGAAACTTTTTTCAACTAAGATTGCATTATAGAAAACAGATAGCTAATAGATGTATTACTTAAAATTTTAAATACATACTAATATACAGAGCCATTAAGAGAACAAAAACTCGTATC
Source organism: Ectropis crepuscularia (assembly GCA_963693475.1). NCBI lineage: Eukaryota > Metazoa > Arthropoda > Insecta > Lepidoptera > Geometridae > Ectropis > Ectropis crepuscularia. The sequence goes on from OY856346.1 coordinate 14,521,624, forward strand.
TATACTAATATTTTAAGCTGAAGAGTTTATTTGTTTGCATGCGCTAATCTCAGGACCTACTGGACCAATTTCAAAAATTATTTAATCGTTGTATATGTACGAATGTACGTAATTCCTGAGTGTTATAAGCTATATTTTATATAATTATGTTAAGGGAGAAGCCGGGGAGAATATATAGTTTGTAATATAAATGTTTATTCTGGGTGGGAATCGAACCCATGATCTTTGGTTCAGTGAGGAAATTCATTAGCACTTGGTCACGAGGACGTCCAATTAAGAATATAGCATAAATAGCACAAAGAAATAACAGGAATATTTTGCGTGTGATATTAGTTTATTATTAGCACAATAGAAATAATGGCAAAAAATTAAGCCAAAAGCTATAAAATATTAGGCCAGTGAATCTCTTTTTTTTTAGTTCTTAGTTTATCTGCTGAGCAAATGTCTCTTTCTGAGACCTTTGAAAGTTAGGCCTCTTAGTGAATGATATTATTTATTCAATTTCTTCTTAAATCTTTTGACGTAATTTCTCTGCTACTAAATCGTTTCAAAACTTGATTGGCATTAAGGAATTAAATAATAAATGTAACGTTACCATTAATAATTAACAATATTGAACACAAATATAATCAATAGTATTCAATAATAAGTGTAATTGTATAGCGATGTAATTCATTCTTATTACACAACTTAAAAAAATAAAAGCAAAACACCATTCATTCATTTCACACAACGTACTCTATATCAACTGCAAGAAACAACATAATACAAAATAGCTGTCTACGTTAATTTTAAATGATAACTTTACTAACATTCCACTGGCTCTACCACTACAATCTCAATAAAATATAATCGTAACGAATGCTCAAAGGCGGGTAAGTGGATGCACGTGACCAACTATTTATTGCACTGCATATAAAATTAGGTCGTTATTAGTGTTTACTTTGTTTGGAAATGACATTTTGGCAGGAGATTGTGCGTCAACATTATTACGAACCTGACAATTTTCGAGCTATATTTAGCGATCCTGAGTTGGCAGAGTTGCCCAACTCTGCCAACGTTCTAGAATACCTGCCACGCTGTGGTGATTTTGACGGCGTTTTTTTTTAAACTGTACAATAAACATTAATTTATATATCAGATAAATTACTGGGCATACAGATGAATCACCTTATATCTCTGGATGTCGAACGCAGTGCAGTGTTAGGAATTATGTTCCAACCTGCGCAACATTGTGGTTTTACGGACAATCGTGTTTCTTATCATCAGGCATATGTCCTGCTCGCCTTTTCACTCTATAATATAAAAATATTTTTAATTTTATAAAACGATGATCACAATTTTCTCGTGACCATGACCGTAATATAGGTTGCTATGAAGTTTTCTGTAATGTTTTTGAAATTAGTTTAAATCGTGAAAATTTAAAACTATATCTGATGTGTTTAATTAATAATATTATTTGATGTTCTGATCAACAGTTCTGCATTAATTTCAACTGTAATTAAATGTTCCGTGAAAACTAATTATTCCTCACTCCATGTGGTAAAACAGAAAAATACATTATGTTCAAAGGTTTATTATAAACGTGCGGATCTGACCGGTTGTTTTTTGAAGTGAAAACTTCGTTTGGCGTACCACAGCCGGATTTTTCGATCAAAATCTTCGAGTAAACTCGGGTTCATGGCCATTGGCCATCTAGAAATGGGTTAGCATTTCTAGAGGCCCATGCTCATTAATGGCCACGCCCTAATGCGTATAATATGACCGAAAAAAATAGCGGCTGTGTTTATATTTGTTAGAAAAATTTGATAAATATATCAATGTCAATAATTTGTTTGTGTTCACTTATTTACCTATCACTCATAAATGCGAATCTGAAAACGCCTTATTGGATTGGATAACATGAATTACGGCAATCATCAGAAAGGCTTGCTTGTCCTATCACTCTATATTATAAAAAAGATGCTAGATCATTACCATAAATCTATTTCACAATTTGATAAAATTTCACAGAGTTACGTGCGCAATAAAATTTGGTGTGACATAAAACTTGTTCGGGTTTTAGTTTTCCAACGTTTATCTTATGTTATTTCGTTCCGGCCAATCCATGATCATTCGCAATTCTGCGTACGACACATCAAAAGAAAGTGATATCACGAAATTTTATGATAATGGAGGTTCCAGAATGAAGGCTTTTAAATTTATGGAAGGAACCCACAGATGAGAAGTTTATGGTCCCAGCATTTGAGCTTATGACGTCAGGTAACGTGAGTCCTACATGTGTAGCTTAAATATCTGTCAGTATTTAATCTACACATTTCGAGATGATTCAGGTTATTTTTTTCTATAGCAAGGGATACGCTTTTAGGCTGTCGCTTACCATATTTATACCAATACCAGGATAGTGTCACGCAGTTATGTGAACACGAAGAATATTAATTAAGTGCTTCCTAGCACTTCACTGCACTCGTTATCCAGAGGTTTTAGATAATTCATTTATTAGCCCTCTTTCGGCAATTCGCACTCAGCCAGCATGGTGGAATATAGCCTTCAGTAAATCCTTGTAAGTAGAAGGAATATAAGCTGCTTATTTCATGTTAGTCTGTAGAAATGTAATCTTTAACATTGACATTATATTAGCGATATTTTTTTTTAAATCGGTCAATTGGTTATCGAATTTTAGCCTTTAGAAGAAAAAAAATATGTCTTCATGATGTTAGGATACCTATTCGTACAGCAGATCTTCAAATTATAAAAAAAAAATTTAACACCGTTTTACAGGTAGAAGCTAAGCTAAGTTTGCGGCTAGATGATGGTAGGTACCTATGTGAGAAAGTTACGATAAAAAATATTGAATTTTATTAATATGTTTTTGGTCGTATATCCTCAAGTGTTGTCACTGGTACGGATTATATTCAAAGGTTAGTATTCATAACGAACAAGATAGGTATTCTTCATCAATGTCGACACAAAATTTATGCCATTTACGCATCGAGGTCGGTAGTAAGCTCGCCAAGTTACGTTTTTAATAACTTTCATGCAAATGAGAGAACCCTGGAAGCCTCAATATCTGTTTGATGATCCTGATTCGAATTGAAAATATTCCTGGCTACGTCAAGTAAGGCCGTACTTGACGACGGTCTTGGCTTTCAAGGTACCCTCCTTCCTTTTGAGATGGCGGTCTTGACAGACCACTTGATATTGAAAAAGTTATTACCTGCTTACGCATGTCACTTGGCAGAGGTATATCTTACTCTTCTATATATTACGAAGGACATTGATTTTGTAATTATTTTGCGATTGTGGCGTTCTCAACATGTCCTCACTTCATGCGTTAGTCAACAATCACAACTATAAACATAATAGATACGACATGTACATGGTACATCTATTAAATATTTACATACTTGTGACGTTTTTCAAGAAATCTAAAATAAAATAAACACAGAGTATAGAAATGATGTCTATCCTATTATCCATACATTTAGTGGACTAGCAGGCTTGACAGGCGTTGTCTTGTCCACACGTCTTTTTTCGGATCCACTTGAAGAAAAACAGACAGTTTCATCACAATTCGTCCAGCCATTTAAGAGGAATTTATAACAAACACATGCACAGAAGGTTTATATATATTTCTCTATAGGTGCAAAGATAATTATCAATCGTAAACAATACTTAGAAATTCGTTTCTCACGTAAAAAGGTTTGAGATTGAGAGCTTTAACGTTCAAAAATGTTATTTAGTTAACGGCAATTGTGGTTACACTTATGGAACTAACGTATTATTATTGACATTTTGTGATTTGTCGAACGGAATTATATAAATAAAAACAATTTAAATTAACGATACTTTCAAGCTATTTAAAGTTATAGCTCCACTTTGAGTACAGCTGAATCCCCAGAGTAGCTCCCGCCCAAATTCAAATCAAATGCTCACAAGGCAAATTATATTTGTTGTCCAAAAATAAAGTAAACAAATTTTTGTTGAATTATGCAAAACACACCGTGTTGAAGTATTTTATAAAATGTATCGTTTCAATGTTTTTATTTCTGTAATAAAGAGTAAGAGACTTCCCTAAAAAATTACAGGGGGTTTCGGATTGAATCGGCTGTAAATAAATTATTCGCATACGAATGATAGATACAATGTTGAATTCAAATTAGCAAACAAAGGTACCATCTCAAAGGAATACACGCTGTTCCTGATAGAGCAAGAGCCCGTGAACCCCAGACCTTCGTTGTTTTATAAAAGCTGAAAACTTGTCAGCGCATGCTCCTAATACAGTTTACCAGGCCACAACCCAACACAGTAAGCCAGGATGATCCAAACTTCATAATGGTCCATCGTTCTTACCTGTGTTGGGAGCATGCGCTGACACGTTTTCAGCTTTTATAAAATAACGAAGGTCTGAGGTTCATGGGCTCTTAGTCCGTGAAGAATAGCATTAGTTAAACATCCAGGCGGTCGCCTTAACGAGCCGGTCGATTGATCTTGCCTGACAGTGATACTGACAGCGATAGACTGATAAACCTTATCCGTCGAAAAGCATCGCCAATTCAATTAACCTAATGACGTCTAGCCCCTTTGCTGAGCGTTTGAAAATACGCAGCCCTTTTATTTGAAAGCGTTTTGGTGTTTTGTAAAGACTTGGTAAAGTTCTATAGAATACTAGCTTCACCCAAAGGTTTGACATGGCAACTTCCCTTGATTGATCATGTAGAAGAATAAGTATGGCACACTGCTGCTGATGGCTGCTAACAACCCATTTTACATATTTATGTTTCCACAACTGAGACTAGCCCGTAAGTGTTTTTGGTGGATGACATATGTCGAAGAAAGATGTTTCTATCAAGGTTTCTCCACAATGTTTTGTTTCACTATTTCCATCATGATTCATCCATCCACGTCAGGTTATTTTGTTGTGACTTTTAAATTTTACTTAGAAAATTAACGCGATTTTAACGTATTTGTGACTATTAATCAAGAACGTGTGATTTGGTCGCTGAAGCCCAACTTAAGTACTATACAATTTTGAAATACAAACAATTGAAGATCTATCTTGCCTTGTTAAAAATTACAGTGGGCAAATTTGAAATATATCTGACGTTAAGAAAGCTAGATAATTTCATTGTAAAACTAATTGTAAGTATTTACTACACAATTAACACAATATACGACATTGTATGAATTTCAAACAATTTCAATAATGTGAAGGAAGTTTAAGCAACCTCAAGTATTTCTTAACTACCGGTTACCGGTATGGGTCTCTTATAGAGATGAGATTGCACCTACCATGTAGGTAGCAATTAATAAATCATTACCTAGCAGTACAGTGCTAGGTAATGATTTGAACTCTTCATGCTCCAATAGCTGCGTGTCACTGTGCTGTTATGTGGCAGGCATGTTGCTTACCATCAGGCACATGTCCTGCTCGTCTCGTCACTCTTTATTTAAAAAAAAAAAAAAAAAAAAAAACATTTTTTTGTGAAAAGTGACAAAACTGTTGCATCATAAAAATCTGATAATGCTAGTTAAATAACTGTTGAATGTTGCTGCAAATAAATACGGCACCATTAAACATTTTAAAATCATAAATCGTTTGTAAAGTTATGTTTGAATTTTTATTCTTATTCAGGAAAATTTCCTCTTTCTAATATATCAAATATAAGAGCTAAAAGCGTAAGTAATTATTTGTTTTATAAGACAAATTAGCGTGACAAAATTTCTATAGTCATTTAATAATGCGAAGTAACGGATAATACGACCTACTGTAAGTTTCGTAGAGGCATTTTGTCGGTCAATATATTTTTTGTTAATTTATTGTTATTTTGTCAAGTTATTATTTTGTGATTTCATTAAAAGTTTGTAATTAATACCCAACATGTAGTAAATTTTGGTTTTCATAACATACATACGAAAATTTAAATATTATCATTTTAAAATGTTCACACTTTTCTGAATATTATGGTACCATAATGCTTATTTATTATAACTGCACAGTGAGTAAACGTAGCAACCAAGTAATATTGGTGAAGTAATAATACAAAGTTACATTTAGTAATAAAATAAAAATAATACTACGTATAAGTAAACCCGAAAGTTTGGGTTTTTAGAACGGGAACTGCGCGGGTAAAACCCTGGGACTTAGCTAATATGGAATAAACTAGCCGATCCAGAAAAATAAACATTTACTCAAAAATATTCACGAAAATACTAAAATCACGATCAAAAACTGAGTATGAGGAAACGAAAATACGAACTATTCCCTTACCTACTAAATATGGAGAAAAAAAAATTGCCAAGCCTCCCGTTTATCTGTCCTTCGGACACTTAACTAAAACTTTGTTTTTAAATTGAAGCAAAAATAAAGAAAGAACTAGGTCAAAACCAAAACCATTTAGACCTCCTGATGCTTGATTTTAAAATCTTTAATTCAAAATTCGATACAACAACAAAGTTTTATTTATTCTGAAGTAAATTTATTCTAGAAAAATCAATCTCTAGTCCTTACACAATTGTAGTTGTCAGGCCGTTTATCGAAAGCAGTTTGAACAGTAGAGCCGACACAGTAGGCTGGTATTTCGAGCGCATTATCAACAAACGTTATAGATCGCTATCTCTTTGATACGGTAGGTACTGTTATATTGTAGTACACACTGGCTTTGAAATCTGCGAACTTCTAGGTAAGTACATAAAATATATCAAATTGTAAATGTAGATTCAATTTCAATTTCAATTTCAATTTATTTATTCGAACCTTAGGATATTACATCACTTGGTAACGTCACATAAAACAATTATACAATAGGAATTCCGTTTACATCATAAAATATTTAGGTTCAACAATTGAATGTGGCTGTAAAGAGGCCTTGTCAATAAGTGCAGCTGTACAGGGGCTTTGTCAGTCAAATTATGTAATTTTAAAAATTATGTCATGAAATACAAAAGTATGGTACAAAGCATGTCAATAAATTAAAATTACAATACATTTTTTGCAGTAAATTTAGAATTTACGTCAAATATTTTTCAACTTTTTTATACCTACCTACGCTACTCAGATTTTAAATGTAATTAATAGCAATATATTTTCCTTGAGTTGTTCGTACATCAAAATGTAGGATCATATCCATTCAAATTTCACATGTAACAACAAAAATTACATTGTGCATTCTGTCATAATAGCCCTATATTCTTTGTGTAATTTTACTTTTTCTCTAGAAACTTCTGCAAAGTCGGTATCATATTTTAGAAAAAAAAATGGATTATAATTAAACAAACAGATATAATAATTATTAAATACCACATTGCATTTAAATTAAAAAAAGAAAACACAGAAAAACTTTTAACTTAAGTATCAATTGGCAATGTTATCGCTAAGGGCATTTCATTTAGGAAAATAACATTTACTTATTCTTCTGTACTATTGAAAATTTTACACACACCCTTAAAACGTTTTATATTATAACATTCCTACATTAATTTTACGTTCAATCCATAATATACAAATCATTCTAAAAATAAGTTACAATTTTATAAAAAAGATAACAAATTAAAAATTTGAATACACACAAATGCTGTGTTATTGGTAATTAACCCAGGTCCAAAAAACTGTTAGGGTGCGTGGCACGGGAACCTCCACGTGGTGCACCCTGGGCATCACACAACAACTTGCCTCGGTAGCATCTTGCTGTGTGATGGCGAATCTCGGCCGGGGCTGGGAACTTCTACACGCGCTCTTCACCTGAGCAGTGCGTGTAGAGGTTGGGGAGAGGGACTGAAAGACTTGGGAAGATTACTCGGCTGACATATCGGCCAAGTAAAATTCCTAAGTCTTCCAGATGAGGGTCCTTCACGAGCACTCTGATTAGCAGAGTGCTCAGTGGAAGGACAAGGGGACTTTCTACAAAAGTCTTTCCGAGCGCTGGTTCGACGCGACGTGGGACCAAAATGCTGGCGTGTATTTGGCCCAACGGATAAGCATTGCCATTCAGCGTGGTAATGCCGCCAGCATTCTGGGTATGCTTCCGATTGGTAGTGGACTTGAACATGTTGATTGTCTGTAGACCTTCATTGGTCTATGGATAATTCAGGTGTGCTTAGTGTAAGTAGTTCGGTATGTAGCGTAGTGTAGTTCTCATTGTATTTCAGTTTTGTTGATAAATCCTCGGCCCGATTAAAAACAATTAGATTTCTTTGCCAAAATTACCAATTACTAGACACGTAACACTGACTGTACTTGCTGTAAGCATTAAAAATGTTTGTTTCGGGAAACCACAACCTTATGTTACCTGCTAAAGAAAGTTGATACGTACATAGAACACAAAATGCGACAGTTAAAAATGATTGTGTTGATGTAATATTATGTCTGATTATATTTGATTGTAGAACATTTTGAACAAAATCAAAATGTTCTAGTTATGCTTGCCGAATAGATATTCAGTATGTAACAACTGGTAGTAAACACCCTGAGGGTCCTGTTTACAGAGCGCACAATTTTCGCTAAATTTTATAATTTGACTTTGTTTTATAGACCATAATGTACAGGCTCTTGACTTGAGCCCTGAGGAATTTTACTAGTCTTAGCGTTTTAGATTCGTAAAGTTTATGTCATCCTTTTTTATTTCCGGTTTGATAGTCTATAACTTTGTGATTGCTAACTTAAGACGAGGTTAATCGCTTGCTTTTTAATTAACAGGGATTTACTGTTTTGTTTTCGATATAAAGTTTTTATTATCAGAGCTTTTCGATTTACGTTTTCTTAAGCATAGTAAACACGTTTTTAATTCACATTATCATCAATATTTTTTGTATTGTTTTCTTGTGTTGCTCTGTAAGCCTGTCTGCATTTCACAACAGAACGCTGAAATAAAAAAAAAACAAAAGGAAAATCAAACACACGCTGATAAGTATAAAAAACATAAAACAGAATAACGTGCCGAGCTTTTGTCATTTGGCAGCTATTGTAACTAAATCCTGATTATTTGGACTCATGACTCAATAATAAAATGTCCGATTGCACTATCCAATACGCATCAGACCCAATGGTTAATCGATGTGTTAATGTTGGGCTATAAAGTTAGCAGATGAATAACACTAAGATACATTATGAGTTCCTTATAGTAAGATGTAACAATAATGGTATAATCTTAAAAACAGCACATGATTTTTTGCTTTATCCGTTTTTAGTTATTAGTTTACCTTTTTATTTTATAAATTTTACAAAAAATAATAAAACAACATAGTTAAACACTAACCACTGACAATTTCTAAACATTAATTCAAAACGCGCAAGCCAAAATATATCAAATACTTAAGTAAAGTCAAGTTGGTGTATATATTTTCAACGTTTGCCTACATAAATAAGTCGAAAAATAAGAAAAATAAGCCCGAGCAGAAGCTTATTGCTGGACTATAATACCTACCTACGTATTACAAATTCATATCTCTCCGCTTTTATCAATCTTTATTTTTCGAGCGTTTTAAACGTTAACCATCATAAACTAGTGACGCTTTTCCAGTTTTGCCCTGTAAAAAAATATAGTGTAGTAGATTTTCGCATTGACTCTCTTCTAGTGAGAGGCAACTCCGAGTCCCGGCAGTGGGCACATAAAATGAGTTGCTGTGCATTGAAACACCTATTCAGATTAGCTAAGCATTGATTGCAGAGAGCAGAACGCATAAAGCTGCTCAGCATAAGCAGCCCACCACACTTTCCCACTGCTGGGACTCGAGGCCTTCTCTCGCAAGGAGAGAATCAAGGCCGCATGACCTCGAGAAATTCAAGGGACATATCGGTTACTTTGCTATGTTTTCCTTCGTTGTTTTAAAGTTTAAGCGGGATTACGCACATGAGTTTGAAAAAACAGTAGTGCTCGTGGAATCAGAACCTGACTCTGATTATCAGTTGCCGTACTCTCAACTTGACCAGTCGTAACTTACTAGACCCGCCAGAGCTTAGACATCTTGCTAAAGTCTCATAAAGTTGCACAGTAGACGGTAATGTCTTATTATGTGTATTATTGTGTAGATGACACTTGTTTTGACTGCATTTCCAACAACTGTACGAGTAATTAAACAGAATCGTTGTCTGTTTTTGCAATCTTTTCGAAGTAAACAAGCAGAAGTAGTAATAAAATACGCTTATTTCCTAGCCCCTGCGTATTTCCCCGGTACGTTATCACGTTTTCCCCCAGGACAGGGCACAGGTCGAGGGCGACGACTAATGACGGAAGGTTACGTTTGTTTTTACGACGAATCTCCCTTTTTGTGGGATAGGGTCTTTGATTCTGTCAATGTGTAGCGAGCTATCTGTGTAAGTAGTTTTTCGATGCTCGTGTATTTTTGAAGATTACGGCTTTGAGCCAATAGCAAAAAGTGTTGAATGTTGCAGTAAATACTTATCATAGTTATTAATCTCTTTGTTTTTATTTACGTACGCGTAAGTATATATAAAGCACTAACTTTTTGCGCCCCGTAGTAGTGCTGTTTCCGTAATTTTCCTAAAATAGTCTAGTCTACAAGTTCAAAAACGTGCAAAATAGACATAAAGCTCCTAGAAACATGTGTGATACCTCATTCGATTCGGAATGACGTCTAGAAAAAATGTTTTTAAGGGCTTTTTAGCACATAAAAAATTGCGATGGTTATTAACAAAATAAGATTACAAAATGAAGGTATTTAGTTATTCCTTAATAATTTTGTAACTAATGATACTTAAGATATTTTAAAAGAAGATCCTGATAGAAGACGAAATTTCCAAAATAAAAGTTTAACTCCTAGAACTCTATCGTTATTATTTATACACTTTTTTAACGCTGAATGTAGAGCTCCGCGAGGCCGCTACGGCATATACGCGGCGTCTAAAAAACCAGCATTTGCAATGAAGAATATTGTTAAATTCCAAGATATTTTGATTTTTCCAGAGACGAGACGTACTTCTTAGCATTCCATGGATTCACCGTGCGGGTGCCGGGTCCATCGTGTGGCAGAGAGAGAAATCTCGAAATAGACCCCAAGACTTGTGACTCGGGCTGTAGGTTTAAAAGGGGCCCCTTACATTGACGTACGTCAACACTCACCTTCACTACTCGTATTTCTCTCCCTGCCCAGCCAAATCCGATATGATCCTACTAGTGCAGCTTTAGATACTCGTTCTAGTATAGAACTTACTGCACTTCTGGACAATCCAAGGTCTTTAAGCAGGTTATAGAGAGATTTTGCTGGTATACCTCTCGCTCCTACTTCTACAGCGTATAAATTAACTACATAGCCATTTCTTGTTAATTCATTTTGTAGGTCGTAATACTTATTTTGTTTCATCACGTGGTCTTTAGGTATATTAGTTTCCCACGGTACGGTAAGTTCTACCAGGACTATGCGTTTCGTAGCCCTAGAAAAAAGGAAAATGTCCGGTCTGGATGACGAAACACCCACATCCTCTGGGATTTTGTAGTGCTTTTCATACGTGTCCATTAAAATTGTCCAATCAGGTGCTGAACCCAGGATTGAGTAAGGCTTGTTCTTGGAGTTTGAAGTTGAGCCCTCTTTTACAAAGTTAATTTGTCTTTTGTTCATCGTCAATCCCTTTTGGGCTCTAGCTACCGAAAGGCTTACGGCTTCACGTATGATTTCAAGTACTCTGTCATGGCGCTGTGAGTAATGACCCCTACTAAGGAGCACCTTGCATCCCACCAATATGTGCCTTGCTGTACATATCGCCTCACCACAAGTATAGCAACATTTTTCAGAGGCTTTTCCCCACCTTACCAAGTTACTCTGGTCAGGGAGGGTCATTTGGAAAGCGTTCAGATAAAATTTTAATAACAATTTTTTAACAAACGACGTAATTTTTTTTTTCTTGTAATGGTAATTAATACCTATATTAGATGCAAAAACAGCAATACTTTTTTTTGCATTATTTTTTGAAGTACTTAAATGAGAAGAGCCCCACTTTAAGCGAAAGATGTATAGACCAACTATTTCAACTTTTATGTCGTAATTTATATAAACAGCTACCGGAAAAAGGTTAGTTAATTAACATTAGTATAACTTTATGAAAAATGGTCGATTTTATTTCTTTTACCAAGGTTTTGTACCTAGATTAGTTGAAGTATCTAGATTACACTATATTTTATTCAAATTTTTAAATGGGTATTTAATACTGTAAAATCAATATTTTAAATGATATGCCAGTTTTTTAAACGCCGCGTCTATGCCGTAGCGGCCTCGCGGACCTCTACTTTCAGCGTTAAACAAAGTAAATAAATAATAAAGATAGAGTTCTAGGAGTTAAACCTTTATATTGGAAGTTGCCTCCTCTTTCAGGACCTTCTTTCAAAATATCTTAAACATCATTAGTTACGAAAACTCTACGATTTCACGATTGTGAATCACATAATATTCTAGCCGTTAGGTATCACGACTTTGTATAGAAATAATAAAATTGTTTAAAAGCTCAAAAACGAAGAATAGATGAAAGAAAATATATACCGAAAATTTGCCAACTTGCGTTGACAAGAGTTTTTGTTTTTTTTGTGTGCACTCTTTAGAAAAACTGTGTTATTCCAGGGCCGGATTTAAGAGAGACCGTGGCTTCAACAAACGGGGGCTCTACAATAGAGACGTACGACTTACGTACGAGGTTAAAGACAAGATTATTAGCCCCCAGCCCCGGGGCCTGCACACCCCTAAATCTGGCCCTGTTTTGTTCTGTGGATGTAAATTAGCATTTAACGTAATTTTAATAATTATAAATAACGCGTCACGTTGTTTGTCCGTGATGGACTACTTAACTACTTAACCGATTTTAATTAAATTTGCACATCGTGTGCAGTTTGATCCACCTTGAAAGATTCGATAGTTTTTATTTCAATAATTAATAGTAGGATTTACATATATATGACAATATCCGAGCGAAGCCGGAACGGGCCGCTATATTATGTACCTTATGCATGGTGCAGTATATCTATATATATAAAAGCGAAAGGTCACTCATCACGAAATCTCAGAAACTACAAATGCTAGGAGTCTGAAATTTTACATAGAGGTCCCTTTTAGCACATCGGTGCTCGCTAAGACGGGGTTTTGCGAAATGCACCCCCTAAGAGGGTAAAATAGGGGATGACAGTTTTACATAAATGCACAGAGCAAACCTTTAGAGCTGGATAGTTCAAATCCCCTTTGTACCTGTTAATATTTTTTCAAAGAAGTACAAGTATATTTTCACGATTGGCTTAAACGGCGAAGAAAAATGTTGACATAAATCGACATTCGTCACCAGCCAATCCGAATTTGGCCTGCTTAAAAACGATACGGTGTTATAAATTTGACGTGTCTGTGTGTGTTTCTGTCTGTCTGTGGGATTCTAGTTTCCGAACAAGTGAGCCAATTGTGTTTTTTTCTTTTGAAAGGTGAATTAGTCGAGAATAAATATTGTTAGCTATGTTTCATCAAAATCGGTTCAGCTTTCAAACTGGTTAGTTCTTTTATTGGTTGCGGTAAAAATCTTACGACGAATAAGGGGTATTCGCTTTAGTTTCAAACAAATATGTAACCTAAAATATAAAGGTTAGAAGTTTCTAAAATTTTCAATTGAATGTGGTACATTTTTCATTGTTTATTTATTGTACCTTTTGTTATTAAATATCCTTTCTCTATCATCTTGTGTAACATGAGCAAACTGAATTGTAGTAACGTTACCTATCTCATGTGAACTTTATTTCAATTTACATAAAATCATATTGTAAGTTTAGCTTACTCCAGAATACTGATTTACTCCAAACATGACACACAATTAATTATTCACAACACAACACTACACACAAATTACATTACCATAATGAATTACGTAATTACACTCTAACGATCCGTTATAAACATTAGGTTTAACTAATCCCGTAATATAGTGTAACGGCTGAAATATCCTACAAAGAAAACTACACCGGTTAATATCGCTTAATACCGTCAAGTTACCAAGTTATTCTTGATTTAACTTCAGTAGATTTATAATTCCATTAAGTTGAAACTAAGTTGGAATAAAACGTGGCTTTGGATTGTACAATGTCCGTAGAAACTTTGTGCGCTGGCTTCAATAGTTTTCATTTTAGTTTTCTTGTAACTGATGTACGTGCGCTCGTGACCACTTTTAATATGGCAAAATACGTTATTTGAACAAAAATGTTTGTTTCTTGAATCAAAAATAATCAAAAAGTATGTTCTAGATATCAACTGTAAAACCAGCTTTAACCCGATGCTGCACTCTTTTACTAACAACAACCCCACTAATATTATAAATGTCTAAGTTTGGATGTGTATTGGTAAATATCATCGGAACTACTGAACGTATTGGGTTGAATTTTGAAACACAGATAGTTAGTTGGTTTTTGTCAACTAAAACCCTCACCGGTTTTGACAGCCGTGACTTGACGGCAGAGTCATAGGACCGCTTTCGCATTCAACAACAATCATGGCACTGCCACTGCCCTTGCAAACCTGCCTCACGGGTGGACTGAAACTCCGCATTTCGCTACAGTGACGCGCCAAAAAGTAGAGACCACCTTCTAGAGAAGCTATGTATAGGTGAGGTAATGGGCGATCCTAAATGTCCGATCTCCAGGCTCCCCAAGTGGAGATGAGGGTTGAGCCAGAATAGCTTGCCCCTATGTTGGCTTCCACCTCCACGGATGTGTTATTGTCATCTCCTTCTTTTGCTCCTCCGCCCCAGAAGGTGTTTCTCTGTCGAGCATCTTGACTAAAATAGTCAGCTGCATCCAACGGCCTGTAATAATGACACTGGCAAATTCTCTCAATCACATTTCTTTGGTCATAGGTAAAACCAAATTTTATTTATGTGGCGTTTTTTAGCAACCCCAAGTACAAGGCCGTAACTCTGATCACGCATTAATTCTCAATAGATTGTTCTACAACCATAGACATAACTTCTTATGTCATCATCGGTGACTCCTAAGTAAAATTATATCCGTAACCATCAGTTTCTTCTCTTCATTGTGTTAAATAAGATTCAATTTAAATCATGTACCTAATGCATTTCCTAAAACATTTTTCCAACTGTCGTTATTTAATGAACGGCAACAACAATGTCATATTTCGGGCCGCAGTGCAATTAATCAGGTGCTTATGCAAAAACAATTGGCCTCTATCGATGACTTCTAAGTAAAAATAAACCCATAACCATTAGTTTTCTTTCATCATTGTATAACATAAGGTTCAATTTAAATCATGTCATGCATTTCCTAAAACATTTTTCCAAGTGTCGTTATTTAATGAACCGCAACAACAATGTCATAATTCGGGCCACAGTGTAATTAATCACGGGCCGCTCCACAACCGACGGCCCGCACCGGTGACACCGGCTAAGTTCATAATTGTATTCCGTAGTTTGGACACCGCTTGATTGATTACCTTGTACTGTGGCCCGCGTGTACGTTTGGTCACTACACCTGTAGATTAGCATTAGATATTGCATTATGTGGGTTGTCATTAATAAATCACATGTATACGAATTGTATTTTTACAATCACGCTATCACAAATGTCAAAGTTTGTGGGTGTGCGTGTGTATAATGTGTTTTTAAAAGTGACCGTAAACTTCAAACAAATGATTATTCGCTTAAATAACGTGGTACCCAACGTGGAAATACTTTTGGAATATTTTAGATTTTTTTTTGTTAATGTTCTTATCCGGCAAGTAATATCTGTTTTTGAGACTTTTATGACGTATCATATGACAATTTTTCGGTAACATTAAAATAAATAAAATTAATAAGAAAAAGGTACGATGTCACAACACACGAGGCATGCCAAATTTATAAAACTGCGTCGATTTTGCTTCGGGAATAAAAAATAATGTTGTCTGTAAATTCCCACCATGATAAAATATGGTCTTGACTCTCTTTTTTCGAGATAAGGCCCCTAGTCTCAGCAATGGGGCCATAAAGTGCTATACACCAAGCTATATAAACAATCCTATACAAAGCGAGTAAAACATAAATACGATTCTAAACTAAATGCAACAATTTCAAACGAGGCGGCTTATTTATTCCACCTAGACTATGTCATCTGTTGAACAAAGCTTTATTAAACGGGTTGGCAGTGGGAACGCAAACAAGCACATACTCGACTACTCGTCGCTACTTAGGATACTAGGATGCCATAGAATACGTAGAGCAACAGGAGGTACAATTATTTGCAAAAAAGCGACTAAATAACTAAAATTTACATTTTAAACCCCGATACAAAAACGACGGGTGTTATTCGTTTGACGCGTATGTGTGTGTAGCTATCTGTGGTTTAGTAGCTCCCGGACGGTTGTACCATTTTTGTTTTTTTTTTGGTTGGAAGATACAAATTAGTCTTAGTTCTAAGTAGTTGTGTTTCATGAAAATTAGTCTATTATGGCCACTTCCTCAAAATGGCGGATTACAGTATTTTTACGCAACTTCCTCAATGTGGGTAACGAAGTAAAAGGGCTTGACTGGTAGAATGTTAAACATTGATACCTTAAGTTCATATGATGACGAATTATACTTACTTGGGGTTTTTAGGCTTTTTAATTAATTGTTTTATTTGAGCAGCTTAGTTATTACTAAACCGTAGTTTGTGTATAATTCACATGTGCTAATAATAATAGAGTAAGATACTAGGGCTGCCAGACGTCATGTATTTTGTGACGAACGAAATGTGGACGATTGAGTAGAGTTAGTACGTAGGTACTAAGAACACATGCTTACCCGCTAACTTGCTAGACGGCCAATTTTGAGATACAATACAATATATTTATTAATAACTCCAAAGCTACATATCATTTAAAAATAACTATTACAAAATATGATTGATCTAATTGCTTAGATATTTCAATTACAATTATACATAATTATAATCCGCAACTGTGTAAAATGATAATTTCAGTTAATGTCATTAATAATTTTCTTGTAATTTCATATACATGTCATAGTTGTAAAGCATGGGATATGGGCCAATAAAGGTACATACAAACACAGCTTACGTCACTTATTTTCTGACAACTGATTTTTACGTATGTTATAGGCAATATCCTAACAAATAAGGCCCTAATACTCCCAGACGCTTTCCGTCGGCCGTTTTCTGTAACAGATGCTTTAAAACTCCCAAAATAATGACTTAACTTCACCTAAATTCTTATACTCTATTTTTAACCCCCGACCAAAAAAAAAAAGGAGTTTTATAAGTTTGACGTCGATGTCTCTCTGTGTGTCTGTCTGTGGCACCGTAGAGGTCAAACGGATGGGCCGATTTCGATGCAGTTTCTTTATTTGAAGGTTGGTTTCTGTGCAAGTATTGTTAACTATGTTTGGTTGATATCGATTCAAAATGGCTGTCTCCACAAAATGTCGGACAAAATATTTCTTCACAACTTATATTAATATGGGTATCAAATGAAAGGGCTTGGCTAGTAAAACACTATACACTATAACAAATTTCAAATCCAAGATGGCCGCCACCACAAAATCGCGAATTACATTGATATTTTTCAATGGAGTTTTAATGGAGTATCAGAACTTAAGTGAATTTAAGTCATTATTTTGAGAGTTTTAAAGCGTTTGTTAACCAATATATCTCACAGAAAGTGTCTGGGAGTATTCGGGCCTTATTTGTAAGGATATTGCCTATAACATACGTAAAAATCAGTTGTCAGAAAACAACTGAAGTAAGCTGTGTTTTTATGTACCTTTATTGTCCAATATCTCAAAATTGGCCGTTTAAGCAAGTTAGCGGGTAAACATGTGTTTTTAGTACGCACTAACTCTACTCAATCGTCCACATTTCGTTCGTCAGAAAATACGTGATGTCTGGCGACTCTGGGATCTTCGACTATAAGTATTTAGTCAGGCGTACTATGGTGTAGTGTAGTTCTCATAGTAACTGTCCAAACAAAATAATAAACTTCATGCAATAAAAAGGTTTAGAATGGTTGTCTATATTAATAATAGAAATAAATAAAATATGCAGTACCTAATATGTGAATGTGATTGGCACAAAACAAGCAACAAAGAGAATATAATAGATAGATAGATACTAGTATGAAAACTAACGTGGTTATTACACATTTTAAAACAAATACACGGGTAACTCACGTATAAAATAGTCAGAACAGTCCAACTCGAGTTTCGATCGCGTCCGGCGATCTTCTTCAAGGCGAGTGCGCGCGCATGCTAATGCCAGTGCTAATAGAGCTGCGAACATGCGCGCGCACTCGCCTTGAAGTTCAGTTTCCTCAGTCCCCGTTCATCTCTCGTAGTGAACGTACGTAACACCGCTTATTCCGTATTCGCTTACCGGTCTTTAAGAACTAGTGCTGGGCTAGGGTGTCAGATGTCGATTTGTTATCGATATCGCACCTTAGTCCGTCATGGAAAAATTTCTGAAGAGACCAGAAACCAACTCAAACTCTGCCAACAAGAGACAGCGAGAGGATCCAACATCTCCCGATACATGGCGTAACCCCAAAAAGTTTATTACGAACTCTAAGAGCAGGTACGATAATAAAGAAACACCTACACACAATAGTTTTACAGAGCTGCCACTTGATGCTGACATTGCCTCATCAGACTCCCTAAAGAATGCCACCAAAAAGAAGGTCGTCAATAACACCCCTGTGATTATCATAGAGTTGGGAACTGTTTGGAATCATGAAAATATTAGAGATGTGATACTGAAATACTGTAAAGAGTTTCACATGCAGAACCGAGGACGTAAATTGATTAGAGTGCAATGTTACAATGCTAAAGATCATCAAAAGTTAAGAGAGGGTCTACATACTGAAAACGTTATTTTTCACACTTTCACCCGGAAAGACGAAAAAATTTCAAAAGCAGTCATAAAAGGTTTACCAAAATTCGTGGAACCCAACGTCGCAGAAGAATTAGCCTCCCTCGGATTTGCTGGTGCTACCGCCTCGATACTCAAGACTGTCTACCCATCCGATTGTCCACCTATTCTCGTACATCTTCCAAATGGGACTAACATGGCTCAATTCAAACAAATCAGATATCTTTTTAACTGCGTTGTTGATATTGAACGTTACAAGCCAACGAAGACTACTGGGACACAATGTTTTAGATGCCAAAGTTTTGGACATACATCTAGAAACTGCAACAGACAACCTCGTTGCGTGAAGTGCGCGCTGTCGCATCCTACGTGGGAATGCCCAAAAAAGGACAAAAGTGAACCAGCCTGTTGTTGTAATTGCATGGAAAAACACCCCGCAAACTACTCTAAATGCCCAGTAAGGCTAAAGTACATAGAAAAAACTGCATCTAAGCGCGCCACCATAAACAAAACTGTTGTTTTAAATACCCATGTAGCTAAACTTCATCCACATAAAAGTCGGAATGAAAACACGGAGAAAAACAAGTTACTAGTATCGGACGCCCTTAATTCTCGTTCGCACACTGAAGATATTCCTCCTGACAGACTTCAGTCGGTAAATCCCAGACAAAAGAAACGTCTTCCTGAGTCAGTACAAACTTCAAGTAACTTTCCAATGGACCTGGAATCCACTGAAATGCTTGAAATTCTACATACTATCCAAACAATCAAGGAACAATTTACAAAATGTAACACTTTCATGGATAAAGTGATTTTAGTGTTGTCACATTTAGGCCATTATGTTTAACACCAGTCAGGAGTTAAGAATATTGTACTGGAACGCCGACGGTGTTCGCAGCAAGCAACAGGAACTGTCTCTACTAGCCGTGAGTAAACTTAAAGCTGACGTCATCGCACTCTCTGAAACTAGGTTAACTCAGCGTCTACCACTTAATATAACTGGTTACGACTGCTACCGCATGGATAGGCGCCCTAATGGTACTGGTCAGGGTGTGGCAATCCTCGTGCGTTCAGATCTGCCTCACAATCCAATACCTACTCCACCACTCCATAATCTGGAAGCAATCGGTGTAACCTTAAAACTCAGCAATAGTACTATAATCATTTATTCTGTATACCAATCTCCGAACCTTCCCTTAATTCCAAGCGACATTGAACATCTTATGTCTTCAGGCCACACGGTGTTGGCTATGGGTGACCTCAACTCTAAGCATGCGTTGTGGTCTCCAGGTACTGGTAACACACGCGGTAGAACTCTTTACTCACACATGCTCATTAGTGATTATATAATTTATGCTCCCTCGGAACCCACCCTCGTTCATTACTCTGCCAGTTACAGTATGTCCATCCCAGACATAGTCCTTACTAAAAACGTCAATTGCTTAGATCAACTTAAAACGATTCCAGCTCTTTCTTCAAATCATTTTCCAGTCTTCTTCAAGTTAAACACGAAAGTAACACGAAACCCTATTAAAAAATTTAACTATGCCAAATCAAACTGGGCAAAATTCCGAAACCATCTTAACGTTAACACAAATTTGTCCTTTACAACATTTAAAACAAAAAAAGAAATTGATAATTCGATCTTAAACTTTCAAAACGTTATAATAGAAGCCAGAGATCTCGCTGTCCCACTTACTACTTTCAAGCCTTGGAGTTCATTTTCTCTACCAAGATGTATATTAAGATTGATTCGGCGTAAAAATCGGCTTCGTAGATATCTTGTAGATGAAACAAACATTTTGTTCCGCAAAATTTTATGTTCTAATATAAACCAATTAAAATCTGAAATTAAAACCGCCCTACTATCTTATAACGATAGACAATGGGATAAAAAGTTGAAACGAGTCGATAACCCTAGCGCTGACCTCTGGCGCTTAGCAAAGTCTGTACAAACCACAAAACCTATGACAATCCCTACACTAAAAAAGGATGATGGTTCTTTAACTACCAGTCAACAGGAGCAATGTGACATCTTGGCCAAAGGTTTCTTGAACAACATGAAGCTGACGGATTCTTGGGATAGTGATATGACTCCAGCAGTAATTCAAACTATGTCCTCCTTAGGCGAAACCCCGATTATAGATTACTCCCTCTTAGTTCATCCAGCAGAAATAAAACAATGTATTCTCAGCCTTAAGCCTCGCAAAGCTCCTGGCCTCGACCAGATATCAAATATGCTTATTCGAAACTTACCGCAAAAATGTGTGGTACTGTTGACTAAAATATTTAATGCTTGCTTTATATTAAACTACTTCCCTGGGCCCTGGAAGATAGCTAAAGTAATTGCTATACACAAACCAGGTAAGAAGGTAGAAGATCCTGCCTCATATCGCCCGATCAGCCTTTTGCCCAGTTTTGGTAAACTGTTTGAAAAAATTATTCTTAAGCGACTATCCAAATCATCTGACCATCTACTAATTGATGAACAATTTGGCTTCCGTCGCGGACACTCTACGGTACAGCAGCTAGCTAGGGTTGCCGAAAATGTCTCGCATAACCTAAACTTACAACAATCCACTGGGATGTTCCTGTTAGACGTCGAAAAAGCTTTCGATACGGTCTGGCATGCGGGTCTGATCCACA
Source organism: Ectropis crepuscularia (assembly GCA_963693475.1). Lineage (NCBI taxonomy): Eukaryota > Metazoa > Arthropoda > Insecta > Lepidoptera > Geometridae > Ectropis > Ectropis crepuscularia. Next base: position 14,543,094 of record OY856346.1, read on the forward strand.
AGCTTGTCACACTTGGAATTCCTACCTCTCTGGTGAAACTCATGAAATCGTACCTGTTGGATCGCAGTTTTCGTGTGCATATTAAGGAAGTCTCATCTCCTCTACACCCAGTACCGGCTGGAGTGCCGCAGGGATCGATTTTAGGACCTTACCTGTTTGTGGACTACCTTAATGACATCCCCTTTCAACCACGTACCCATCTGGCTTGCTTTGCCGACGATACAGCCTGTTTTACGTCATCACCAGACATAGACTTAATTATAAGCCGTCTACAAATGGCAATAGATCTCTATTTAAATTATTATAACGTTTGGAAACTAAAAATAAATGAATCTAAAACTGAAGCGATACTATTTACGGGTAAACGAACACTTCCGACGCGCAAGCTAAGCATTGGTGGGCATGTGATACCATGGAGCAGATCAGTTAAATATCTCGGGACAACCCTGGATAGTAAACTAAACTGGACTGAAAATACCTCCAAACTGTGTCTCAAAGGTATAAAAGCTATGAACACTTTAATACCCTTATTAAACAAACGTTCTAAACTGAGCAGCAAAACCAAGTTACATATATACCGCACCCTAGTCCGGCCCTGTATCATATACGCATGTCCTGTGTGGAGTAGCACGTGCCAAACCAATATTAATAAACTACAAACAATACAAAACAAGGCGTTAAAATATGCATATAATACCCCCTTTCGAACCAATCTCCGTAAATTACACTTACGGCTAGGTTTACCGCGAATAGATGTGTACATTTATAAACTCTCAGAAAAATTCTACATCTGGAAAAATCCTACCAGTAAAAATAAACTAATAAAAAATATGTGTTCGTCCCGCAAGAAAAATCTCCCATATATCGATAAATACTGTAAATACAAATTGCCCCATCACTTATTTCTTGAGTGCGATGACTAGTCTCAGCGCGCTACCTGCAGCCACCGTGAGTGTGAGCGAGACGGCGCGCGCTGCCTGCAAAGGCGCCCTAAGTATGAGCGAGACAGCGCGTGCCGCTGCATCCACCTGTTGCTGCTGCGATTGCCCCGGCGCAGCCGGCCGGTCGCCTGCTTCGACCGCCGCGCCGGTCCATTATTATAAAGTTTATTCGGCTTACCGTCTTTTAATTTTTATCATACGAACTTGATGCCTAAAATGTAATACATCCTCATAGCATTACATACGTTTAAAAATAATATTGCATAATTGTTAAGTCATTCATATTGTTACTATTTTTATTTGTATTAATCACTGTTTTTTAAGTTTTTAAATGAGCCTATGGCTCGTAAAACTATGTTAATTATTACTAAACTGTACTACTAGGATTTAACTTACACTAGTATTTGTACATGTTGTTATTATTTTGATGTTTTAATAAAGATCTTTTGAAATTGAAATTGACTCGCCTTGAAGAAGATCGCCGGACGCGATCGAAACTCGAGTCGGACTGTTCTGACAATTTTATAAAAAATAACTTATTTTATACTTCCGAGCTTAGGAAAAAAATTAGGAAATATTATGACAAGCTAGTTAAGGATCTGTTTGTAACTTTTAACTGTCTGTTTCACCTGGGGATCGATGGTTTATCTCTCTGATCTGTGGTTGGGTATATAGAAATAAAAGTGGCCAAGTGCGAGTGGGACTCCCGCACGAAGGGTTCCGTACCATTAGCAAATGAACGGCAAAAACCTTTTTGGCTTTATTCTGAATTCCGTATACGTACTCGTAGACTATCGCAGTTTCCGCAGACAGGCATTCATCTGAAGAGCTTTATTAAAATTTTGATTTTACCTTAAGGTTGTAACGACGAATTCGATACCGCGTTTTAGTTTTAGTGGCGCTATCTAGTTTGCTTAGGACGGACTAATCGAGCAAGAAACGGTAAAAATCAAGTTTGTTGTATGGGAGCCCACCCTCCTTAAACATTTATTTTATTTCAAAATTAGTGTTTTTTGTTATAATGGCAATAGAAATACATTATCTGTGAAAATTTCAACTGTCTAGGTGTCTAGCTATCACCGTTCTTGAGATACAGTCTGGTGATAGACGGTTGGACGGACGGACGTACAGCCTCAATAATAGGGTTCCGTTTTTACCCTTTGGGTACGGAACTCTAAAAACACTTTAGGATATCATATAGATCAGATGCACACTGCTCTAAATGTTTCTTATAACTCATCAGGTATATTGTTAGGGACTTGGATGGGATTGTGTTTAAAAGATGGGCTGCATGTGTGCAAGAGAAATCTTAATACTTTCAACTCAAAAAACAACTACCTTAGTTACAGATACATATATTTTGTACAATTCAAGTAACGCTAAGCAAGTTTTTTGCAGCAATAAAGTCTTTACTCCTAACAATAAATTCAAAGGGACATCGATAAATTTTCAAAGCATAAATTTTACCCAAGTCCATCGTGTGATGTCGTAAAATGTTTTATAGTCGTTTACTTGAAATGAGATACCAAATAAGGTTTTCAATGTATACTAGATGTAGATTTAAGGTGAAACATACCTATATCGTGCTTCTGCAGAAACGCAGAAGCAGGATGATGCGAGCTGATAACGGCGATGATTTAATCGAGAAAGGTAATAGTTATTTTTCTACGAAAACATTCAAGTCATTAAAAAATAAAAAATAAAATATTTTTTAGAACAAAACTAATGTAATAATTGCACATTTTAAATAAATACACGTGCTAAACGCTAAATGCGCTCAAGTGTTATACTGAGTGCTAATCGAGATGCGATCACGCGCGCGCACTCTCCTTGAAAAAAGTCGCCGGACGCGATCGTAACTTGAGTCGGACTGGACTGACTATATCAAACGTGAGTTACGTATATGTTTAAAATATCTAATGGAAATTGCGGACTACTTCTTATCCTTAGTTTTTTATGGTATAATCTTGTGTCTGAATTTCACGACAGGCCAGGTGCTAGTACGAGTATATAATATGGGAACGCCCATTAATCGCACTGTTCCAATGACACAGCAACGTTTCGGATAATTTTCCAAAACCGTACAGGTTTCTGAGAGGTGTCTTCGACTAAACGGTGAACATGCGTAGTAAATATTTCTACTCTCCTTTTTAAAACTCTTGGTTAATGAAAAATTGCACACTAAATAAATACAGCCACACCAAGTGTGCTGAATAATAACTTAGTACTTTATTTTCAATATAATAGTCACTCTATCTCTATATTATAGACGAGCAAGATATATGTAAGCCTGAAGTTAAATAACACACCTGCCTATAGCTGCCCATGTCACGTAAATATTTGTGCACGGACAGTCCTAATATCTATAATATAGACTGGCCTCGTGGCTTAGTGGGTAGAAGCTCTGCCTGCGAAGCCGAGGGTCGTGGGTTCGATTCCCACCCAGTGCAAATATTTGTGTGATGAATTCAAATGTTTGCACTGTGTCTGGGTGTTTCTATGTATAATAAGTATGTATTTAAAACTATATAAGTATTATATCAGCTATCTGGCCGCCATCTTACAAGCTTTGCTTAGTTTGGGGTCAGATGGTGTTGTGTGTGAATTGTCCACCAATATTTATATTTATTTTATAATATCTACCTAACACTGCCCTGCGTTTGAAACCTGGAGTAAGGAGATGATTTGAAAAAATAAAAAGATGATACAACATTCAGTTGAATCTGATGAAGCGTAAAAGATACACAGGAACCCCGAAAATAAAAAGACAAAGTAAACACCCACACCTTAACTTTTCTTTACAATATTAGTCTGATTTTATTGTTAGCGGTTTCACACGTACAATGCGAACGTGATACCTTTGTTTTTGCACTCAACGTCATGGAGTAAAGAATGGTCACAGTACGTGCAGACAAGGCAAGCGCTCGAGCGATATTTCGTTACGTCAAAATAGAAATATTACTCTTGATCCGCCTTGAAATGTTTACTATTTTGACAATACAGTTCAACTACCTACACCATGCGACTTGACTTGGTATTTCACTGTAACAAAATGATCTAGGCACACGGTAGTGTGGCAAGCCAAGTTATCCAATACATAAGCTATAAGCAGCGCCCCGCGCTATCGTCCGAGTAGTTTCCGATCTCGTTAATATGTTCCAAGGATAAAAAATCCTTCTATCCTACTAATATTATAAATGTCAAGGTATGGATGTTTGGATGTTTGTTGCTCGATCACGTCCTAACGTATGAACGTTCCAAACAGCCGGATCGGGCTGTTTGGAACACAGATAGATTAAAGTCTGGAAGAACACATGGGTTACTTTTATCCCGGAAAAACAACGGGAACAACGGGAACAGGAACTTCGCGGGTAACACCGTGGGGCGCTGCTAGTAGTATAATAATATGTGCTGTTATCAGACTGTTACATATATGTGTATGTGTCTAATTTAATCTAGATAGGGATTTGTAGTTTTTACGTGAAAGAGTCACAAATAGCCATCCATCCTCACAAACTATCGCTTTTATACTATTAGCCAGATTTCGATTTAAAAGTATATTTTAATACCTAATCTATTTATATGTAAATTCGCTATTGAAAGGAAACCATTACCATAATTACACATTAAATTCTACAGAACGAAACCTAAACCAACCTGAGGTTTGGTTTCGCCCAAACTATTTTAGGATTACGTCACATTTATTGAAACTAACTATCAGAGAGGATTATTTATTTACCTATGTATTTTTTGTCATAATAAATAATTTGTCATTTGTCAAAGTATGTATATTTATAGTATATAAAAGGGAGAAGAAACGAGCATAATATTAATAGCCCAACGACATGCATGTATTTCAGCATACGAGTATGTAAAGTCCAAATCACTGCTCTGTACTGAATGCGCTTGTCACCCAACGGTGTAAAAAATTATATTTGCTTTGTAACTTTTCCGAAAAGATGTAGGTACAATACCAACATTTTGAAACTTATGAAGAATAATTCGTTCGAATTTGAGGTAATAGGATTCCAAACAATATATAACCTACGTAATTTTCCCAGAAAATGATCTCATCTTTTCATTTTACGAATACGTATGAAAATGAACTAAATCAATTGTACAAACCAAGACTAAGCCAATAATAAACGGAGGATAATGCTTTACTAACCATAAATCTCAAGACCTGACTTATAAAGTTTGGCGTCGCTTGAAACTTAAGAGATAGAGTCGGTACTCGTAGTTCGATCAGATCATTCTTTACATTAGTACCGAGTATTAACAGAAAATCGACTTAATGTCACTGAAAATAGAGTATAAGTCACTGTTAGACTAGATTCGATTAACAGGTTCAGGCATTCGATAAGTACAGGCTGGGTGATACGAAGTGAGTGATAATTGATTCATTATTTAAAGCCGAAAGATACGCTTGAAACTCGTTTTAGTAAGACAAAATGTGAAATTGCCTTGGTTTTCATTATTTTTACCCGGCTGAAAGAATATTGGGGGTTTATGTTTTTCGCGCGTAAGAAACGCGTTGCGTTTACGCTGTTTGTAAATCTATGTATACCTCTCATATCTTCCAAACGTAATGTTTACAAAGGTAATGTTAGGTTTGGTGAAAATCAGCAATTAGTGAAGTACCAGTGATTTGGAATCTCCGAGTTCACTTAGCCGCCGCTATATGCTATTACGGGCCGGCGTGTTGATCATTATCATCAGGCAAATAAATTGCTCTATATTATTATAAAAATAAATTAAATTCATCAAAATAACACGAAACAGATACTGCGAGAATAAAATTCTTTAATACAGCTACCAAAACCATTCGATACTCGTACATCGTATTTATAGATCCGTAAAGCTTTTTATGATCGAGAATATAATCCAGACATAAAATTGTAACTGTTTCGGTATCGTCGCTACCGACAACCGTAAATCAGGGTTTCATAAGGTATGAACACAAAGATTAGATGAAAAAATTAATAAGAATTTTAAGCGTTTTCATGAAATAAGTCATTTTATAGTAGCGGACCCGACAGACGTTATCCTGTAAATTCTATTTAAATACAAAAATGTGTTGGTCTAAAGCACGAATCTACGTCAATTTTACTGTGCGCCAGCCTCACTGCTCGCCACGGTCTTGACGTGACTACCGTGAGATGGTAAATGCGGTTGTGCTGCAAGAGAAGAGGAGTGCCGCATTGCGGTGCGCCGGTCTCTCTGTCCTCTGCAGCCGAAGAGTGGTAGGGAGCGGAACCGCAGACCTGATCCGGCGCTGGGGACCAAGCGAATTCAGGGGTCTAAACCCCTGCGTCACAAACCCTGTGCCACAGGAACCAATCAGTTAAAGGGTGTGTACCTTGTACCTGTAGTGTTCACAATAGCGTGGCAAGTTTAGTGTTCAGGTGAGGTGCGCCAGCGACGGTTGTGTGAACCAGAGGAGAGAGGAGGTCCCAGAGATGGAGGCCACGGTTGGCTCGGTTCGGACTCGGAAGAATACAAGAACATTCTCGCTTTCTCGATAACAAAGGTGGAACCACGTGGAGTTTTTCGTTGGTAGGTTTATCAATGAAAATTCATCAATCAATATGGTTGCATACATGATTTATTGTGAACATAGCTTTAATTATGCATACAAACAAAACGGAACAACTCAAAGAGTAACTTGTTCAAGGATAAAATCCTATACACTTTGTTTGCTTAGATCACAAACCCGATAACTGTATCTAGTAGATTTGATTTACTGAAGACGCTCAAGATATTGAAGGATACAATACAATACTCGTATTTGTACACACTTGGTATTGTTCGGTTCGCTTAATTCAAAGTTATGCGCATTTCATTTGTTTATTGAAATGAATACTTTTTTAGGTACGAAGGGGATTTTTGGAGTGGGGGAAAAACGATTGAACTTGCGACACTGTAACAGTTACAACACCATTGCATACAAGGATGTGTATATTGTGTATAACGTTATAATTCTTCATGGTTTCACTTCAGTCACCACTCCCAAAGATGTCACATTTTTGTTGAACTATAATAACATACATTTTATTTTGAAAGGAGGTCTGCTACGCAATTTGTTGTTGTTGTTTTGCACTGCCTATGAAATAAACCACGAATTAGCTAGAAAATAATCAATTCTTGGACTACGTAGTACTATTGTTTGAGAGTCTAATTTGTTCTTTTGATGATTTTGACAAAAATCTTACTGTGCTAATCAATGATAAAGAATATAGTTTTTTACCTATGCAATTTTTATTATTATTCTGGAGGTTAAATTAATTAACTTTTGCACAATCATGTATAAATCTGAACATTATAATTTAATATGTATCTAGAAAATTTTACCTAACAAATGAAATGCACTTTACATTTGATTACTTATAGTTTGTTTTAAAGATCACGTGCAGTCCGCTAACTGTTCCAACAGGTGCTGGTACTTGGGGGATTGTCTTGGTTCCCTCCCGATGTACTCCTTCACCGTCAAAGCCAGTGGTGAAAGCGAATTTCCTTATCTGTCTTTCGAAAAATATTCAGACGTGGACGCAGGATTTGAGCCAACGACCTCATTGATTGTAAATCGTATGTTCTAGCCTAATGCCTAGAATCACGGGCACAACGGTTTAAATACGGAGTTTTTGTTAAAATCAAATTTAAAGATTTTGGTCATTTTTTTTCTAAGTAATGATTTAGACTCTTCGTGTTCCAATAGCTGCATAACACTGAGCTGTTATGCGATAACCCATAACAGCCCAGCATGTCCCGCTTGTCCTGTATATATGGTCGTGTATTATAAAAAACATTTTTTGGCCAAAGAAGTGCCTGCTGCGCAAAAAGATCTTGCAAAGTAATTAGTGATCAGCTATGAGATGTAACGCTCTGAAGATTGAGCACGGTATTTTATTGCTATTACTTCGAACAATCGTCTCCTCAATTATACAAAATTTCCTAAAATACTTAGATACATCTATTATTTATCTCATTGTGCACTTACAGCCGCCACAATACGTTGGAACGCTTTTATCGTGTTGCAATTATTATGAAATTTGCTGAACGTGATACTATTCTCCAGCTTGGTATTAAAGTATTAAACCTATTACTAGTATTGGTTGCGAGTGGGCGTCAACAATACAATCCGAAGTATTGTTGGTGTCACGTGCCCGTGCATCAAATTTGATGTACAATGTTACCTTCGGAGAATGCAGCTGGGTTTATTTTATATCTCAGCTTTTATTGCCTTCAGTCTTTTGTGTTTTGTTATTTGTGTTTTATTTACAGAACTAAATTGTGATACTTTGTAGATAATGAATGAAATCTCTTTGATAATATCAGAAAAAGTGATCTGTATTGCAGACGGTATCATTTGGTTACAATGTCAGTTGATGGTGGTCAAAAAACCTGTTACAGTGGCATTTTTTTGTAATTTGCTAGTTAAATGCCGCAGTTTCACTCACGTAGTTCCCAATCCTTTTATTTTCCTATATTAAAAAGTAGCATAATAAGTATAATTCCATAATTTTATCTGAATATTACATTTTAAAAAAATGTGTGCGCTTAAAACCGCACGGCAGAAGTGAAAACTAAAATAAGAAATACTTAACTAAATAATTTTAATTTAAAACTTTTACGGCTGAATGATTAGTATCCATGGCCAAGAATAAATTAAAAAAAAAAAATTACGCGGGTCGAAAATGCCGTTTGACTCACAAGGTCACAAGTTTTTAGTGTTTGCTATTTAGTTATGTCATATTTATGTATTTCGCTAAAAATGCATAAATATGTTGTGTTATAGTGTATTTGTGTAAGCACTTATGAAAATGGGTATCATTTTGTGTGTTTACGTAGTGTAAGTGCTGTGATAAAATATTACAACCATAACTTTATTGCAATGGACGTGAAATGCAAATTTAACATTTCGTGACAGGTTCAATTGATGTGGTAAGTACCTAGTCGTGATAAAAAAGTTTAAAAATTCACCAGTTTCAGCGAGAAAGTCGCTAAGGTGTCAGTCAACACTGGTAGTGAGCAGCGAGAGAGAGTAAGAGTATGTATTGTCCCATGTCCTCCTCTAACAATTATCTTTCTCGGTCTGGCACGTTTGTTGACCACATTATCTTTCTCGCTCTAGCATCCCGAGTTTACCCGAAATTTCTTATCATATCCGAGCGTGATGATCACGTGATCATGAGTCCATTTCACAGCCCACGAAAATTCTGTCTATAACGCGCCTAAAGAAGTTTTCACTTCAAAAATCATCCAATTCCGCTTAGTAGGATTTGCTTGAAAGAGTAACAAGCAACTCTTACAAACGTACAAACTTTCGCATTTATAAAATATTATAAATGCGAAAGAGTATCAATAGATACTCTTAATTATTTCGCTATTATATCATTCATATACGTAAGTACTATACGCATAAGCATCCCATGTTCGTGTTCGTATTTCTGGAATTTGGAGGCCTCTCTTACACAGAGAGCTATAATCAAGGAGATACCCACAACTTTGGTCAAGGGCGAGTTGGTAGATGACTTATTATTTTGAAGATGAGATGATTATTTTTGTCATTTTATGCTTAGCTGGATAATATAAGTCTTTCACAACGATCAGACGATCAGAAGTATCATATAATAATAATATAATCACTAAGTTTAATAATATAATCATTTCTATTATGTAATTAAAAAAAGATTTGTATATATACATTTTAATAATGTCTATGTATGGAAGAATATAATGTACCTATCCCTTGTGGCACTGGTCCATAAGTTTTTTAAAGACCGTAAATTAAATAAATTATTATATCTGTTTGTTTGTGTTTCCATAAATAGATTTTTATCTATCAAGTAGTATAACAACATTACTATATTCCGGTTTGAAGGGCAGTATTACCAAAGAAATTACAAAATAAAGAGATTTTTTATTGTATGGAGTTAGGAGGAGAGCAGGAATTGGAACATGAAGAGTCTAAATCATTTCCTAGCACTGCACTGCACACTAGCACTGCTCGTCAACCAGATGCATAAACCATTTTTCTCTGTGCACCGTCATTTCTCAGGAAATAGTGCCTTTAAATTGGAACATATTGATGTTTGCACATGCTTGGAAACAACTAGCAAAAGTGTAGTATTTCTCTCTCCCTTGTAGTACTGAGTCCAGCCAGACTCTACAAAGAGCACAAAGTAAGTACACATTTTTTTTTTGTAAAATTTTACTTATAATTACTTACTTCGGTTATACATATATCCTTCTATCCTAAGCACTAATAATATAAATTCGAAGGTTTGGAAATTTAGTTGTTTGTTGTTCAATTACGTCGGAACGTCTGAACGGATCGGGATGAAATTTAGAACACTGTTAGAATATGATCAGGAATAACTAATAGGCTATTTTTAATACAGAGAAATAACGGGACGGGAACTTGAGCAGACATAACCACAGGGCGTTGCTAATCATTTTATAAAACTCTGTGTGACGAGCACAGTGCAGATAGCTGCGTGGCACTATGCTCTTATAGGCACGTCTGTTGCATATCTTGTCACTTTATGTTATAAAATAAGCTATCTAACAAAATCACAGGATCATTATGCACATTTTTTTTAATAAAGAGTGACGAGACGAGCAGGACATGACTGTGCCTGATGGTAAGCAACACGCCTGCCACATAACAGCACAGTGACACGCAGCTATTGGAATATGAAGAGTCCAAATCATTACCTAGCAATGCACTGCGCTCGTCACCCAGAGATCTAAGTTGTTATATCTCTAAGCCCTGTAATTTTTCTTGGGAACATTGCCCTTCAAACCTTAATTTTAATGCAAATGCAAATTATGAAGTTATGCTGAGCATTTTACCTGAACTTAATCATAAAGACGTAAAAAAATATAGTAGTATACTTTATGTTACATATTTGTATTATAATTATACGTCATGCAGAGGATTTATCTATACTTTAATATTATAAAGCTGAAGAGTTTGTTTGTTTGAACGCAAGGATCTTGGGAACTACTGGTCCGAATTGAAAGATTATTTATCTGTTGGATAGTCCATTTATCGAGGAAGGCTATTAAATATTAATTTCAGGCTATTTAACATTACGCTTCTATCAACAGGAACGGAGCATGACTGAAAAATGTAACAAAAACGGGAAAAATATACCTTTTTGAGAGCTTTCGTTGCGTGAGAGCATGTGTCTATCTTTTAAAGGTCGCGTCATTAGAACCTAATGTAACCGAATTTGTTCAAAATTTGAATTGGTACGACCAATTTTCGATTGATAGCGTAGCAACGCGCGCACGTTTCAGCTAGTTTATAATAAATATAACACATTTCTAGATCACTTTACTTTTAGAATATAATAACAAAAATTCTAAAACCAGATTTTTTCCATTTCGTCATTCTAAACCTATACTGGGTGTGAAGTAAGTGCTCCCATTTCACCTGAGCTGACTGAAGTGGCAACTTGTGGATTATATTCTTGAAAGTTACAAAAATACCTCACACGGAGTGAAAAGCGTCAAAGTCGCAATACATTTTCGAAGCCGAAACCACAGTATATACCGAAAATGTGCAGTAGGATATCCAAATGCGCTGCCATTTGAAATAAATAATATAATCTTTTTAGGGTTCCGTACCCAAAGGGTAAAAACGGAACCCTATTACTGAGACTTGGTTGTCCGTCCGTCCGTCCGTCCTGTCAGCAGGCTGCATCCCAAGAACGGTGATAGCTAGACAATTGAAATTTTCACAGATGATGTATTTCTATTTTCACTGTAACAACAAACACTAAGAATAAAATAATTAATTAACTGGGGCTCCCATACAACAAACTTGATTTTTTACCGTTTCTTGCTCGATTAGTCCGTTCCAAACAAACTTGATGGCGCCACTAGTACACTATAACGCGCATTCGACCTCGTCGTTAAAATAGTAAGGTAAGGTTTTCAAAATTTTAAAAAAGCTTTTGGTTGACAGCCTTTCTGTGGAAACTGCGATGGTTTATGTATACGGAATTCAAATAAAGCCACAGGTTTCCGCCGTTTATTTGCTAATGGTACAGAACCCTTCGTGCGGGAGTCCCACTCGCACTTGGCCACTTTTATTTTACATAAATATGCATAAAGTTTTAAGAGTTTATAAGGGTGAATTTTGTGTTAGTTCCAAGATAGCAAGGAGTTGATAAACACAATTAATCCAATTAACTAATTTCATTTGAAAGTTCCCAATTATTGTTCGTAAACAATTTGACTAATATTGTAAATGTGACGAATGTATTGTTCTTCAATCACGTCGCAAGAGATAAATGGATTTCACTAAAATTGGAAACGTTGATAGATTTCAGTCTGGAATAGCAGATGGGCTACTTTTTATATCCCAAAAAAGTTGACATTTATAAAATAAGTAGGATTTTAAACGGGATTTGATCGGGATCTGCGCGACAACTATCTATTTCCTTTAAACTATCTGAAAGTGTAGTTTTGTAGTCGGTGATGAAAATAGGCTTTAACTGCAGAAAATCATATTTGTTTCGTTAAAATATATTGCACTAGCAGTGCCCCGCGGCTTTACCCGAGTAGTTCCCGTTCAAATTTCAACCTAATCCGCTCATACATTACGACGTGATTGAGCAACAAACATCCAAACATTAAAATCGTACTAATATTATAAATGTCAATGTTTGGATGTTTGTTGCTCAAACTCTTCGTAACGGCTAATCGGGCTGAAATATGGAACACAAATAGATTGCAGTCTGGAAGAGCACATAGGCTACTTTTTTAAACAACAGGAACAGGAACTACGCGATTGAAACAGCGGGGCGCTGCTTGTTTATAATATAAGTAGGTTTATTTACTTTTGTTTCGTACTTTAGGGTTTCCCAGTTTTTTCATGGAATTGATTCTTTATTTGTTGGCACGCAGGGTGAGAAACTTTTTTGACGTGATAACGTCTTATAATTCGGTGAAGCCGGCTGCACGCCCGCAAAGCATGACGTCATGTAACGTTACCGTTACCGTTAGTTCGTCGTCCGTGCCATGCGGACGAAGCTGAGCGCTGAGGGCGCCACCCGCCGAGTCGAGCGGTATCACTACTCGCGCTATCAGCGTACTGATTTCTTAAGACGTTGTCACGTTTAACTATCGTCAGTAAACCGACTTTACAGACAACCATTTTTTTATCCACTACTTGTGTTTATCAAATTAAACTTTATTTCCACTGGAAAGGAGACAGAAGAATATGCGGTATATGTATGTAGGTTATTTGCGTACTGTCCATGCTATGCCTACTGGTGAGGCCGACGCTGTCACAAGGGCAAGCTCAAACAAATTCGCCATTCAATCTCACGCTACATTCTCTTTTAATCTTTTTAAATGACGACAAATTTACTGCTACAGCTTTCCATTTGCTGCATGAAATATTTTCAGTATTTTCAACCGACTGCAAAAGGAGATTTTGGATTTTTTAACTCTTCATTTTAAACATTTGACAATGTTTAGTACAGAATATTTGTTGTTAAATGATTTTGGAGTGATATCTCTGCTTCTCTGCTTCTCTGAGTGCATTGCAGCTGTTCTCCCTACCCATCGTAGCTTTGCGGAGTCAACTCCAGCTGATGTCAAAAGTGCTGCTGCAGTGAAAGAGAAATGCCGGTGGTGCTACGCTCTCCTTGCTATCTACAGCCGGAACGTGGTAGGTGACGGGACCAAACATCTGCCTTGTCGCAAGGGAGAACAAAGTCGAACAAAAATCGATGTTTGAGTTAATCACAACGTGCCGTATGAACTCTGGTGCGCCAATGACAGGTTCTCAGTTCCACTTGTTCCAGGGTGTCACTTATTGTAAAAAGTGAAACATCGTTGATTTTTGATGGAAACGTTTGCTGTCTGTAAAGGCATTTTCTTTGATAAAATAGCAAAGTTAGTTAGTAGAGTCGTCGTCATCCCCGCTATTCTTATGTTCTGCATGTAGTAAAAGACCTTCTAACTAACTGCCAACCAATTCTTCTAAAAAATGGCTTTATAAAGAAAAGCTTCAGCTTCTAAATCTTTTATCCAAAAATGATGATGATCTAATGATTATACTGAATAACGATACCGTTTTATCAAAATATTGTAATAAATTAAGTAATGATTTCATCGTAAATAGGTACCGAAGAGAAGATACTAAAATTCTACGAAATAATAAGATTAAGATAAGACCAAAAAAGTCTTCTTAGAATTGTCGTCACGTCGAAAAACAAATATAATAAAAATTATTGTTTAAATAAACGTTTCTAACCCGACTCGTGCTCAATTTTATCTCTTTAAGTTCGTTTGACGTCACAATTAAGTCAATCGAGAGGCGTGCCAAAAAGCTTATGTGCAACGATAACCTTGTTAAAAAAAGACTTTCAGGTCTTGAATATCGCTGCAAAATTGCTAGCTTATCGGTTTTTGATCGGATACAGTTTGTAGAGTGTACAACTGATCTCCATGATATAATACTTACTTGCCTATTCTATCGAATAGCTCTTAGCTCCAAAAAGCGACATTGTTTCATGGTTAATGTTCTAAGGACTCAATTGATTTGACTCTATTTTTGTGATAAGTAGTGATTGGAATGCGATGCCTGAGTGGGTTTTTCCTGGTGATAACAATTTTGGTATCTTTAAATCAAGAGTAAATCGGTATCTTCTAGGTAAGCATGCATGCAAGCATGCTCCGTCGTATTTCCAATATTTCACGGCAAAGTTTGAGGTGGAAGTTGATGCTGAATGGATCAGATTGAAATTTAGAACACGGTTGGATTATAGTGTGGAATACTACAAGAATTACTTTTTATTGGAGGAAAATCACGGACGTGAAAACTACGCGAGTAAAACCGCAGGGGCAGCTAGCTGCAGAAGCCTTATATTTATCGTACATTTTTCAGTTTCATCGTCATAAGTGTAGGTAGGGTTACGTCAAGTAATTTTGCATTAATAAAACGACACAATTCTGCAAAGGAATTGTTCAACATGTTATTCTTTGTTCATTATACGTTACTGTTATACTTTTCGTCATGATGTTAGTGTAATTCACAGCTTAGGTTTAATGAACAGGTCATTAGCGTACGGTTTGGTCAAATTAAGGTCGGCTGCGGTCAAAGGGTGATGTTTACCCAATTTTGTTTGTTTAATGTTCTGCTGTATTAACTAGATTCGTAGGCAATGTGGCTGACGTAATTGTATGTGTAAACTTAGAAATATATATTTATATAAATGAATTGCGGCTGGGCCGATTTGGCTGATTTTGGTTTTGAAGTGTTTGTGTGGCTCAGGGAAGGTGAGAAAATATTGGAAAGTTGCGAAGAAGATAGTAAAAACAACGATTTCATTTTCTCATATTATAAGCTGTTGTACATAATTTCCAGACAAACATTTGACGTTACAGATAAAAAAAATCGAGAGTTTGAAACGAAGAGTATAATAAATACAAAGAGTATATGAGTTTTTGAAGTGAAAACTTATTTTGACGCGCCTAGACAGATTTTTCGTGGGCTGTGAATTGAGTTCTAGCGTCATGCTTGGTTATGATGAGAAATTTTCGGATGAACTCGGGAGAGCCAGAGCGAGAAATACAATACCTATATACATAAGTGCGCCAGAGCGAGAATGATAAAAATATTATAGTCAATTTATCGCGACATTTCATATCCATTGCAAAAAAGTTTTGTAAATACCTACATAATGAATAAAATACTAAATTTGCGAGTCAAACGCTATTTCTAACCCACGTACAAAAATTGTTTTTAATTTATTCTTGGCCTTGGATACTAAGTCATTCAGACGCATGTTACTCTTGTGTTGCTGTGCTTCCTAGGCTTGGATAAAGTATTAAACACTTTGTTATTAGGTATATTCAATTTCAATTTATAAATCGTTTTTATTTTTAATTATTAGAATTATTTAGTAGTCTTTAATAGTTAAGTAGGTATTTCTTATTTTAGTTTTCATTTCTGCCGTGCGGTCTTAAGCGCACACATTTTTTTTGATACGTCGCATGTTCGCGCTTCGGAAAACCATCATCTGTGTTTATTTACGCACCACAAAACAATACAAAAAATATTGTTTATCAGAAAGCTGTCAATATCAAATTAAAATCTTATACCATGTATTTCAGGAAAACTGTGTTTTGTAAGCACAGAAATCTAAATAATAATTACCTTATTATTTAGATTTCTGTGTTTGTAAGTAAGCAACATGTGTAATTAATCGAAAATAATAAAACCTTTGTTTATTTTGAAGTATATTTTATACAAAAGTTTAGGTCTTTTATTTATCGATTGAAGCAGCACGAAGACTGCCGGATCAGCTAGTATTATAATAATAATAACTACAAGTGTTACAATCACACTTTTAGAAACAGAGTAAGAACTAAACTTTATTGTAAGCGTCATTTGTAGAAAAGTTTCGCACAGTGCAGTTCTTGTTGCAACACTGTACTGTAATCCAAACGAGCAAATAAAGTGGTACACAGATAAAAACACTTTTTACACCGCAAAATTCAGTTTCTATGTCCCATGTAATTAAGCATAAGGAATAATCTGCCAGGAAGAACTTTGATGGAAATGTGTATTTTTGTGATTATCACGTATAACATGTTATTCGATGTCAGAATAATCTCGTGTTTAGTACTTTCAGGTATATTGGCATCATGCTAATAGTATGTTTGGCTTCTTAAGATGATTATTTCATGTACTTGTGCGCAACGGCTTTTTAAAGATATTTTTAATACATAGGTATTGACTTCTGATGATGGTACAAACATCGCGTATGTTTGTGATGAGTCTAGTCTATGATGTAGGTACCGCCAAAAATATGCAGCCTGTTCAATTATTGCATGATAAACATTGAATGTAGTTTGTATATCACAAATACGAATATTTTCTATTCGGCAAGTATGTTTTGGCTTTTTAATAATTAGCGAATAAATACTCGTACTTAACTGTGGAAATTTTTGACACAACACTTATTTGGTTAAAAGTAAAGAAAATCTGTACATTGGGAGCATGTAGTTGTTACTGTACTAATATAATTCACTATAAATGCACGACTAGATAGATACAGATATATACGCAGATGGTAGATAGATAGATAGATTAACTCTTTATTGCACTTAACTAATTTTTTTTTAACATAAGTCACTTATAACAAAACAAAATAAAGTAGCAATTGGCGACCTTATCACTAAAAGCGATCTCTTCCAGGCAACCATAGGATAGGATAGTAACGTATGGAAGAGAAATGTGTCGAAACTAGAATCTTGTAATAAGGTAAAATAATAGATTTATAAAACTTTTGATGTAACATTGTTTGTACTTATGTAGTATCTGTATACTCTATGTATTAATTATTTGTTATTTTGTCCTTGACAAAGCCTTTCTACAGCTGCATTTGATTGACGAGGCTCCTTTACAGCCGCTTTATTCATTTTGACATTGTTATTTTATCTTATTATGTACACGGATTCTTTGCCTGTTTGTTAATGACGTTACCAAGTGTTCTTATGAATTTATGGTTCGAATAAATGAATTGAATTTAACTACGACAAATAAAAAACAGAGCCTCAGAAAAAAAAATACATTTTCACCATAAATGTTATTCCCAGGTAGGATTCAAGGTCCGTTAATGAGCTTGTTTCTACAATAGGTACCAGGTCTTATTTTGCCATATTTTTTTCACTAAACTATCAATACTTAGCCTAACACTCCGATTTCCTATGTTAACTTTACTCTATTTAAAGGTATAGTTAATTAATTGTAACTGACATGTGTAATGTATTGAATCATGGACAGACATGCCCGTATAATTTAACCCTGTCATTGCTATCCGCGTGTGTTTATATTATTATAGTATTGTTAAACCACAGTGACATGCCCGCATATCGTTTATTGAGTAGTGTTTAGCGTGACAAGTACTCGTAACTGATTCCTGTATAGTAGGCGTTGATGAGCTGCGAAGTTAAAAAAACTAAATCATAGTGCCACTTATTATGTAACTTAATGGCAAGAATATTGCATAGGTACTAACATTCGGGATAAACTTATGTTTTAAATGTTTGAAATGATAAAATTACATGTGCACTGGGAGATGCAAATGTTGACATGAAAAGGCTTTACCAAAACAATTATACATGCGAAATAAAGCTTTAGATTAGTTAGTTAGATTAGTTTTGATAAAATACATTAGGATTTGGTGCATAAGTTACGGCTGGTCTAGTGGGGAGAACGGCGCCTGCCGACCCGGAAACCCTGGGTTCTAACCCCACACGCACCACTGTCTTTTCGAAGTCATGTGCGTAATGCCACTAACTTAAAACAGTGAAGGAAAACATCGTGAGGAAACCGACATGTACCTAGAATCTTTCGAAGTCATGTGTCATCCACCAACCCGCACTGGGCCAGCGTGGTGGATTGTGGCCCTAACTCTCTCCTTGCGAGAGAAGGCCCCGAGTCACAGCAGTGGGAACGTTTAGTGGGTTGTTGATGATGATGATGACATTAGGATTCTAAGTGCAGAAAACACTGATTTATAATTATACCCAACAAGGTACTAAGGTACTAAAAAGGTACTAAGTAATATAATTATATCATGGAACATTGCCCATACACATAAGCAAAGAAATATGAAAATGGTCCAGGTTACATCAATCATTACGAAACAAAATTAAATGTCACACGCGTTATGCCCTCTACTGGACGCCGCCAGTGTAGAGTAGTTAGTGAACAGAGAGCAATCAACCTACTTTTTTATTTTATCGATCTATCCGGTGTTAGAAAAGGTAACTGTTTCATGGTTGATGTTAGTAAGACCTGAAGGTAAGGGTCTAATGCCACTTTTGACAGACAAACATATTGAAATGGGAATGCATTATCTGAGTGGGTTTGTCCAGACGCCGTTGGATATAATTGTGGCATGTTCATGTCCACTCCATATCTTGTTGTAGACTACATGGTTGCTTAACATAGATCGTATTGACGGTCAACTGTAAGCCTGTAAAGGTTTATAAAAAAAAGTGAAGCATTTAATACAAAAAGTAATCTTATACATAAATAAATAATGCTAGTTTTGACTTTATTGGATTCATTTAATCAAACCGATACGGTTTACATAATTATTGTTTTACCTCTCGCCATCGGAGGTAGGTCAAATTCAGGTGAAATTCAATTTAGCCGCGGATCGGAGAGACTAGACGCGAGCGCCCGGTTTTGCGCCGCTGCGCACTATTTTATACCTAGGGATCGATTAGTTCGATCTAGACATCATTGAGTTACTATATCATAAATCTATTGAAATAAGCTACAAAACGATGTATAATTGTTCTATATTTTATTTATATTGAATTTTACACGCATTTTTCTTTTTACCCGAAGTCGAAAAAAGTTATACTTTTGAAAAAGTGGGTGTTTGTGAAGAAAGTATATTGTTTTATGTATAGGTTGTTATGATTTTTATAAACAGCAATATCTACCCCTTATAAATCGAAACTAAAAAGTATATGCTTTCATACTAATATTTTTATATTTTCGACTCGGAAAAATACACAACAGAACAGAAATTGCATGCCGATTACAACCGGTTTTTTAAAAATTTCGTGAGGTACGATTTAGGTATTTAGGCATTATATTTATATACCGATCGATAGAAAATATATTCAGGAATCTTATAAACATACTAGTAGAACCGATAATTAAAATAATTAATACTCAATTAGGCAAAATGTGAGAAACGACAATGAAAAAATAGCCGCCATTTTCGTAAGTCATATGACTTCATCCGATCTTTAGTGTCAAAAATCTAAAACACAATATTATGTTGTGAATATGCAAAAGGCTTCCTAAAGGCTTATATAAATTAATAATACAATCGTTACTTACGATTTTCCAGGGTAAAACACCTAATTTCACGTAATTAATCACTCACTTCACTCCGTGACGTCACGAAATGACGCGCGCGTCATGGCGCCCGAGCCGGCCGGTTTCAACTGGCAAAATTTCGAGAAATTTGTTTTGAGTAAATGCCGTTATCGCTCTCATTGTAAAGCTACATTCAATAGGCATTATATCAATAAAACAGTTATGGGAATATCAACCTTTCCCTGAACAAAATAAGGTCCAAAAGCCGCAACGGAATTTGGAAGACATATGTCATCCATCCGATCCCTAGTGACGCGTAAAAGTGGAAGACATATGTCTTCCATCCGATGCTGACGGGTTTATCAATAAACAAGTAAAGAATTTTATGTTGTATGAATATGTGTAATTAATTTAATTTATTTATATAATTCGTAAACTAATTCCGCGTGCAGATTTAGTTAAATATATAACATTATGATCAGACTTGTATGAGCAAAATTATGCCGTCTTTCAATGTAATTATCTGTCAACACATTACTCTATAAATGCGTCACAACGACGCACTCATTAATAGAGAATTTGTCTTGAAAAAGACAGAATTTCTTCTTCATTTGCCATTATTAATTTTATATTATCGTCATCGTCGTCTTTTCTCCATTAATCGTGATGATGTCGTTAGTACGTTTATTGAAATTGGGATTATTTCATTTCAATGCTTAGGTATTCACTAAATATTGATTATACGAAAATAAAATGAGTTTTTAGCCGATTTCTTAAAAGGAGGTTACTGTTAAGAGCGCGCCTAAAGCCAGAAAACGCAAAAAAGGTCATTTTCGACGCCACTCACCGTCGTTAAGAAAGATAAAACTATAACAATAAATATTGACGTGTGGGTACAACCAAGGAGAAGCACAATGACCGGATAGAATTTTAAAAATAGATCAGATTTTTTTACAATAAAAAAATAAAAATGACACCGAAAAAACCCATTTTAATTCGAGTACTCGAAATTATCAGCGATGACCCCACATTATTTTTCGCTAATAAAATGTCTAATTTTACGCTCTATTTAAGTAACCGAATAGTTTTTTGAATTTATGTTAAATTTTTGCGTAATTAAATAAAACTTGGTCAAAAACTGACTCCCGAATTCAAATTAATTTCCACTCTAAACTGTGTCATGCTATTCTCGACTTTATGCGTACCAGGTTAGATATTAAATAGACCTTTGGGTCCTGGTCAGTTGTCGGGCAACGCTCGATGTGGAAGGTTGTTTACGGACGCTCTGTCAGGCAAATGCGTGCGTGAATTAAAAAAATGGGATGAAAGGATAATAAGTTTTCTGCGAAAAAAGAGAACTAAACGTAAACATTTTGGAATTTTAGTCAGGTACTTAATGTATGTTTTAGTTAGGTAAGTCAAATTTTGTTTTGGAATAGGTTCGTAGTATGTACAATAATAGGTAAAAAAGTAGGTAGGTATCTATTATTGTTAAAAAGATAAGTTTACCAACATTGTTTTTAATAAATTTTAAAATTCAATTTAATAAAAGAGCAATCTGTGGTAGTACATGCAAAAACCCAAACAAGTCATTGTGTACATAATAAATTTTGTATGATGAACAAATTAATAGTTTTAAGTTTTAGTGACAATTGAAACAAACGATCAGAAAATATTTATGAATTGAGGTCTGCGGAAAATAATGATTTAAGTATTTTTTTAACATAAACTTTTCAGATTAAAGAAATGCAAACTTGATGAATATGTTTATCAGCAGACGATCCATCGTGGCACGTCTGCTGAGCATTAGATCTATTAAAATAGGGAGAAAGGAGAATATATATTTCATGGTAAACTTTCCAGCATGTGTCTTGATATATATGTTTTTGGTTAACCCTGCACGCGTTTGAAGAAAACTCGTGGAACAGTCCGTACGTGCCGGCTAGATCATTATCACATATTCTTATTATATATTCACAGTGTTTATAAAATATATTATTATAATATTATATATTTGTTTTATTATTATTTATTTGTATTATTATAAATATCTATATGTATATATCACCAGAAAGCCCTTAAAATATAGTTTACTATTATATTAACTTCTAGGTACTTACTACATTAAATAATCCTATCACGAAAAGCAAAGTTTACATATTACGCCCGTTGTAAAAAAGTTTTGGATTTCACAGCACTAATAAAAGAACACAACACACAATAGTACATTATGATATAAGTGCGCTAAGTTGATAATTACAGCCGAGGCGATATTGCTAGCTCGAGCCGTAGGCGAGAGCTATAATTAGCAGAGGCTAGCCCTTTCAGCATTTCCCATTGGCTGGCATATTTCTTGTTCACCGATTAACAATGCGCGCGCATCAGCGCTTTTTTTAAAGCAAGGGCACTGATCCAGCTAGTATGACATTAAGACATTAGTAATAAAGTAATTAAATATTTTTGTGTTTTGTTATAAATAAATTGTTGTGAGTTATGGTCAAAATTAATTAAATTGACAAATTAAATATTTCTCATTATATTTTATTTCTTATACTTAGTTAGTTTTATACCTAAAATGTTTACAACTTTTCTGACATAAAAACTCTTTACTAAGATTTAAAAAGGTACCGTTCGTTTTAGACGGAGCATTTTGAAACCGTGCGTTTTACATTACACTACCGCACGTTTGCCTATTATTTGCATTGCATAGTTTTTTTAGTAGATTACAATAAAATACAAACCGTATTCACATTTTTCGGTTTAAAAAAAAATGTTCTTTGTCGTGGGGCAAAATGGCGTCGGACGATCGCGACACAGAAATGGCGGAGTACCATTCGTATTTTTTATTTTTTCAGGCCAAATGAAAAGAGACGGCCCATTTTCCATGGGCATTTGCCCCACAGCAAAAGTGCAGGAGACTCGACCAAAATTGGATCATTGTATAGGATTTTAAATATAATTATATTGAGGAACTGTTAATGTTTTTATTCTGCATAGCGGGGTTTAAAAGATATCAACTAAAACGTTGAAAAAAAACGCGATGTGTGAGTTTCGAACGAATCGAGCATATTTTACATTCTTGTTGGAGTCGAGTTTCGAACGAATCGGATGTTGTGTCAATTTTATTCACTTTTTTTTTATTTTGGCGTCGCACGCCTTTTGTGTTTTCCCATATTACGTATTTCAATATTTTCAAGTTTTACTAAAAACCGTTAAAGAAGTACGTTCACGAACATGAAATAGTAATTTGAAATAACCCACCTAATAATTATATTGCACATTGCCACTCGAAAATACACAAGTTAAAGAAAATAATACAATGAGGCGACATGTTTTTTTCACGTTGGCGCCAAAACTAGAATGTCGCAATCCGGGCAAAATGACACAAGCACGTTCACTTTACGTAAACGTCAACAGAAGAAAAAAAGAGAAAAAACATGGCTGGCTTTAGGTACAATCATTAAAGTACTTTTAATCACACCAATTTGCAATCCCCGCTTGGCACGTTAGTTTTGAATGTACAGTTTGCATTATTTAATTAAATGTTAATTTACTTAAATAACTTTTTTAGGTCTCCGGGGCTAATTAAGTACCTAAACTTGAAACGACGTGGGGCAAAAATGAGCAGTCTCCTTTATTACTATTGTAATTGAAATTCCGTATAAATTAATTTGCGTAATTGAAATTCCGAACAGGCTAGTACCAACATTATAACGTGTTAAAACGTACCTATACATGTCACAATCCATCTTCCAATAGAGAGCTTTGCTTACGCAACTATGCTTTGATTGCTTTGCGTAAAGCACGTGAAGGGCTAATGGTGCTACGGTAATTAAGAATAAGGTAGTAATATTATGAAGAAAGAAATAAGTCCAGTAGTTTTGCAGGTAGGTAGGAAGGTTTTTCCTTACAAACAATGTGATCTTTCTTGTTTATAAAATTGTTGGTTTAAAATTATAAATAATACAAGCAAGCAAGCAAGCTGTTGCCTGTGAATTTGTTCACTTTCTGATTGGTTTTATTTTCTCTTAGACATATTTGTATTTTTCGATGTCAACAATGGGTAGTTAAGTTATACGTAACATTAGCTATCTGGAAATTAAAATCATGTTAAGAATCCTTTCCTAAATCGAGATTGTTTGAAAAGTGTTTTCTGACACGTGACGTTTATACTTTTACAGATGTTTTTATTATCAACTGAGTAAAAGTAAACCAATTAAATAAATGTAAGAATTTATATTGACAACTGTTCGATCCTTCTCATGTAAAATTTCAAATAAGAATGCTCTTCAACGGCTTAGCTCCATCTACTTATAGCGCCAACCCCTCTAAAACTCTTTTGAGATGGCGGGTAGAAGTGAATGGTATCCCACCGGCGCCCTCTACACTAAATGACACATATTTAGACTCAAATCCCAGTATTAAATATAATACTATAGTGAAATACACGGTAAACAAAATAGAGGTGATAACACGGCCCTCCTGCGCACGCTGCCAACCTTGGCAGTGTCACAGTCTGGTGTAGTTGCTGTGAACAAAATACACAATTTTATCAAAGTTAATTTTACTCTTCCAGTATTATCCACTTAAGATGAGTAACTTTCCCAAGCAGTTGCGCTGTCACATTGTCGCAACTCAAGGTACGTCATTACATTACCACATTCTCCATAAATCCACTTAAAATGAGTAATGAATAGCTTTCCCAAGCAGTTGCGCTGTCTCATTGTCGCAACTCGAGGTACGTCACTACATTAACCACATTCTCCATAAATCTCAAACATACACCTTTCCCTAGCTGCCGCCTGGTAACTCTAGATACGCGGCATTAAAGTCATAGTCAAAGTCAAAGTCAAAGTCAAAGTTCATTATGTTCACTCTTAATGCTTTCTCTAGCAGTTACACTCCTAGGCAGACACAAGGTACGTCAGTTTATGTCCAAGGTATTACGGTTTCACACTAACGCTTACTTTGTCAATGGATCGAAGCCATTGCACTTCACTACGTTATTCAAACGTTAACTCATCAGCAATCAATCATAATACCTGACAACATCCTAGAGCCATTGCACTGCTCGATTGGGTTTGACTTTCAATTACATATATCTCAAAGTCTACTAATCGTACCTATTCAAGGTTTCATATTTTTCTCACATATTTATGGCCTTCTATGTAGTTTTTTTAAACGCTCCCAAGTGATATTTATAGCGAATTAAAGGGTCTCATTTTTTTAAACAATACCAAAACAATTCATTGGTAACGTACATAGCTCGGCATCATCTGACTAAAATCTTTCTAATTTCAACCATAAGGGTATCTTATAACTGCACTGAATATAACCACTTTGTAACCCAACTACGGTAACCAAATTCAAATCAAAGATGTAACACTTTCTATTACTGTATTATGTTTTAAAATGCATGACCTTTTTCAAACAGTTTCCCTGAAAGATATTTAAACCAATATCCAACTGATTTACACTTTTTATCTATGGTTGCTGTGCCTCGCAACAACTCTTCCACAAAATAAGCTATTCTCATAAAGTTTCGTAAAACAGTATCCACAAACTTAAAAAAAAACCGAAGCTGTTTCATTCTACGAAATGTTCTGATTGCAGTTCCCGGAATTGAAGATTATTTTACTCTCACACGATAGTACCCCCTTATGAGATAATAATCAACAGTTCTTACTTGTGAGTGATTCGAAAAAATTTCAATTGAAATGCAATGTTAAAAATAATTTCAATCAAAGTAAATCGTAATATTAAACTGTAGCTTACTCACGTGTACATTACACACTACTTAACCACTGATAAAAGAATAACATTTCTGTAACTGCGGGCGACGCTTGCTTTTCCGTTTTTTTCTCATCACCGTTGTGATTTCCGGGCATGGTGTTCATAGCACTTCTGATATTATCAACTGAGTAAAAGTAAACCAATTAAATAAATGTAAGAATTTATATTGACAACTGTTCGATCCTTCTCATGTAAAATTTCAAATAAGAATGCTCTTCAACGGCTTAGCTCCATCTACTTATAGCGCCAACCCCTCTAAAACTCTTTTGAGATGGCGGGTAGAAGTGAATGGTATCCCACCGGCGCCCTCTACACTAAATGACACATATTTATTTAGACTCAAATCCCAGTATTAAATATAATACTATAGTGAAATACACGGTAAACAAAATAGAGGTGATAACATTTTCTATTTACGTTTTACAAGTTTTACTTATTTTTGATGACATGGGGTTCGGTGTGTCTAGATGGTAATTACTTCAGCAATACTTTTTTAGGGTTCCGTAAAACGTAAAAACGGAACCCATATAGATTCGTCATGTCTGTCTGTCTGTCCGTCCGTATGTCACAGCCACTTTTTGCCGAAACTATGAGAACTACACTAATGAAACTTGGTAAGTAGATGTATTCTGTAAACTGCATTAAGATTTGAACAAAAAAATTAAAAAAAAGAAAAATTAGGGTTGCCCCCCATACTGAGAATTGAAACTCAACAATTTTTTTTTCATCAGACCTACACTTGTGGTGTGTCTATCGATAGGTCTTCAAAAATGATGTTGAGGTTTTAAAACTCATTTTCGTCTACACTGAATAATTTGCGCGAGATACACTTCCAAAGTGGTAAAATGTGTGTGTGTCCCCCTCTAACTTCTAAAGAGAATGAAAACTCAAAAAAAAATATATGATGTAAATTACCATGTAAACTACCAACGAAAATTAGTTTGAACTCGATCTGATGAGTAGTTTTTTTTTTAGTACGTCATAAATACACTATTATTGAAATTTCGATCAAAGTTACAACGAACTACAAGAACTATATTATGTACTATGTATATTATGTTACTTGCTGCAACGGAACCCTTCATGGGCGAGTCCAACTCGCACTTGGCCACTTTATTTTATTTTTTACACATATGGAAACCGACACAACCACACATTGTCTATACTTGAAAACGAAACGTATTTTCGGGTAAATAGATTGGTAAATAATTTACATGTTTGTTTGTTTGTTTGTTGTTTGTTGTGCTTTTAAAAAACAAGAAAATATTATGTACAATGATTACAAATACTAATACCTACCTAGTTTAAATATATTTAAACCAATAACAACAACATTAAGTGAAACAACCATTAGGTAATTTGATTTCTGGTATTTTGAACTGAGGTGTTTGTTTGTTTGGCGGTTGTTAAATAGAAAAATATTACTTACATATTTATGTAAATTTCATTATTATTAAATATTTATCTACCTAATCATTATTAGTTCTAGCATCCACATACAATGTTACCTGAATTATCCAAAAATAAATGCAGAGTACAGGTTAATCAGAAACCTAGTATACATATTTATCTAAACTCATCAATATCAGTCCACCCGTTCTTTCTTTCAACATCTTTCGTTCTTTGTTCTCAATTTAGATACTATGTAAAAATAGAAACTTAATAATTTTACCCACACGCGCATTAATTAGTAACTCTTACAGTATCTGTGATTTATCGTAATGTTACGTGTACTTACTGTACTTAGTTATATTATGACCTAAGGTGAGCTTAGCTCGTATCTTTCTATTAGCGCTAACGCGGCGGAAGAAGAGTGACGTGAGGATGAAATCTATTCCTTTTTTCGGAATGAAAACTACTTTTGGCGGTGCGCCAGATTTTTTTCCGGGAGCTGTAAGTGAAGCTGATCTGTTGCGATCCAAGATGAAAAGCTCCATCGGGTGAACTAGGGACCGCCAAGGGTACCCAAATGAAAAAGATACAGCTGCTCTTCACTGCAGTGTCGCTGTGCTATTTTGATTTATATTTAATTTTAAAAATACAACGTTTGATTAATGTCTTTTTTCTATTTATCCTACTAACATGGCCATGCTATTTAGTATTACAAAATATATCAAAGTTGCGGTTACATTTTATATTATTACAGAATAAATAAATAAAACTCCTAATAAAGTGTTCACTTCTACTGTGCTGTCTAAGTGCACACATTTTTTTAAGCAATAGACTGATGCCCTTTTTATATATATATGATATCGTAAAACACGCATTTATTTAATTATGAAACACGACTACATATTAAATAAATAAATGACTAAATCTTGTGATTCAGTCATATTTAGTTTTCATTTCTTTCATTCGACTGTTTTTCAATAAATGGTTTATTAATAATAATAATAATAATATAATTCTTTATTACTTCTACAATTTTACAACACTTAACACTAATTAATACAATATCACGGTTTAATAATCTGCAGAGCAATGGGCGGCCTTATCGCTTAAAGCGATCTCTTCCAGGCAACCTTAGGAAGGACTTGTTGTGAAACTTATTGTACGCTGTAGGTAGTGTTAATATGATAGATAACACGGATTTATTATACTATAATATAGCTTACTTATAACAATTAAAATACAGTTCGATTTTAAAAAAATAAATAAATACCTAAATAGATAAATACACATAGCATACATAATATACAACATTACGCATACATACTCCTAGACTTTAGTAAATAGATAAATATATAACATAAATTCACACCACATACATGGTATTAAACATTTCAATTACGAAGAGGAAAGATAATGTTCATACACGAGATTATTGAAAATGGGAAGGGACTTAGCTTGTCTTATATTGAGAGGAAGATCATTCCACAGCAGAACAGCCTGTTCAGTAAATGATTTGCTATAGGAAAGGTTAGAGTGAGTAGAAGAAGGAAAATTAAGTTTAAGGGTGCGAGTGGAGCGAAGGGCACAGGATTTAGGTTTAATGAAATTGAACCTCTCCTTTAGGTAAAAAGGAGTGGTAGGATTAAAAAGGATCTTATAAAGCAAAGAAAGGATGTGAGCATTACGGCGAAGGCGGATAGACAACCACTTGAGCTCTTGGCGAAATTCGGAAATGTGATCATACTTGCGTAAACCAAATATGAACCGAATAAAAAAATTTTGCAAACGTTCAAGCTTGTCCAATTGCTCTTCGGTAAGGTCCAGATAGCAAACGTCAGCGTAGTCCAATATCGGGAAAAGAAGAGATTTTACTAGCGCAGTTTTAGTAGTGTTAGGGAGAAAATTTCGCAGTCTTCTTAAGGAACCTGCTGAAGCGAATATCTTTCGACTTACTTCTGCTAGCTGAGGTCCCCAAGAGAATTGTCTGTCCATGAGGATACCCAAATTTTTGACCACTTCACTAATAGGGATAGGTACACCGTCAAAGGTTACCCGCGGAAGATGGGACCATTCTACTTTGGAGATCATTCGGGAACTACCAATTACAATTATTTGAGTTTTTTTTGGATTCACGCTGAGGCCGAATGATCTGCTCCAATTCAATATACTATTTAAATCAGTGTTAGTGGTGTCGATAGCCTCGTGCAATTGTTCAAGAGAGGCTTGAGTATATATTTGCAAATCGTCTGCATACAGATGGTAGGAGGAAGTTATTTGCTTTGAGATTTCGTTTATAAAAATTGCGAAAAGGAGTGGGGATAAAACGCCGCCTTGAGGAACACCGGCAGAGACCTCACACCACGATGAGTAAGTGTCATCGATACGTATTCGCTGTCGGCGTCCAAACAGGTAACTTCGAAACCAGTCAACTGCCGATGGAGATATGTTAAGAGAGCATAGGATCTGTAGTAAAATATCGAAATCAACATTGTTGAATGCATTGCTGAAATCTAGTAGCGTTAACACAGTCAGTTTACGATGACCAATACCATCCCGAATGTCATCGGTGATCTTCGTAAGGGCAGTAGCGGTACTATGCCCAACACGAAAACCAGATTGAAAGGGATTAAAGAGATTATTTTTGATAAGATAAGAGGAAAGTTGTTGGTGGATAAGTCGTTCTAAAACTTTTGAGAGGAATGGTAGAATACAAATAGGACGATAATCAGAAAAGGATTCAGGATTTGACTTTTTGGGAAGAGGAATGGTTTGGGCTTCTTTCCATATTACTGGAAACGTGCCCGTAGCCACCGAGTGATTAAGGATATGTAGGATTATTGGAATGATTTCATCAAGTATGGGCATAATCATATTACGACTTATGCTATCGCTACCAACAGCATTGGAGGAAATGGATAATATGCTCTTTATTACATCACATGCGGCAAATTGACTAAAAATAAAAGGATCATAATCGGGAGAAGCTTTAGACGAAAGTAATTTGAGAGTCTGATGTTTTACAGGTCCTTTAAAACTGGGTGAAGAGGAAAAGTGCTGATTAAGCTGGTTAATATCCAAGTTTTTCGGAATGGTGTCGTGACGAGACTTGCCAACTCCCAATGATCGTAGAAACTTCCAAACTTTAGCAGGATCTTCATTTTCAACGGATTGATGGATGTGTCGGCGTTGTGCGTCTCTACACGCTCTGTTGCAGACGTTACGGTAATTAATATACTTTTCCTTATCTTCAGCAGATTTTTGATGCTTAAGTTTGTGTTTAGCAACTGCCTTTTTGTGCATAAGTGCCCTTATTTCATCAGTTAGCCAAGGTGCTGGCAGATGCTTCATTTTCACCGAATGTAGGGGTGCATGGATATCGAAAAGTTTTGTTATAATTTTATTAAAGTTGGTGATCTTAACATCGACACTAATGGCGTTCAAAACTTCCGACCAGTCAATGTCCATTGCGTCTTTCCGTAAGTTTTCGATATGAATACTACCAAAACTGCGCTGTAGAAGAATTTTGGGTTTGACTTTGGGTGGACGAATTTTGTACGAAATAAAAATCATATCGTGATGAGAAAGATCGTCTGCCTCACATTGACCATGTTTGGCAACATGAGGGAGAGAAGATACCAAAATTAGGTCTAGAAGAGACGGAACACAGTTTGGAGGATTATGAGTGGCATGAAGCGGTAGAATGGTTAAATTGAGAGACGTGGCCAGCGATTCGAGCTTACGGGATCGATAGTCTTGCTTCAGCAGACAAGTATTAAAATCGCCCATTATAATTATGTGGTCATATGGAGTAGAGATATTAACTAGTAGGTTTTCGAGAGAATTGAAATAATTGACCTCACGTGAGTGAGGATAGAAAACTCCGAGTAGTATTTTAGTATGGTGCAATTCGGCTTCTATAAAAAGGTGTTCACCTGCATCAGATGGAGGTGGCTGTGCTGACATACTTACAATAGTGAATGGAATGTGCGCGCGGAGGTAAATAGCTACGCCACCACCGCCCTTGCCAAGACGGTCGTTTCGAATGAGCCGAAATCCTGGTAGTGCCACAGAATTTGAAGGAAGAACGGGCTTTAACCACGTCTCAGAGACCAAAAGGGCATGGATATTGGAGTGAACAAACGACGCCAACATTTCTGGATAGTGAGCCGTAATACTCTGGGCGTTTACATGAAGGACGTTAAAATTTTTGGGAACATCGGAAATTAGTGACTCAATGGAGTCGGACAAGGTGGGGATGCTAGAGAAACTATCATCAAGTGAAGAACATGTTAAGTAATTTGAACTACAAGACATATATCTAGTATCCAAAAAAATATGCGCGTATGTATGCAAATTCAACAGTATAGATCTATATTATATAATAAAAATACTAAATAAATATATTATATCCTAACTAAAACAAATAATATTACAATAATTATGCTATGAGTGTTGCAGATATCTGACAACCTCCTACCTGCCTAAAGTGTTAAACAATTTAAATTAAAAAGAAAACTGTACAGATAAACACTAAAAATACAAATGCTGCCATTAATTCGATAGAAACTAGATCAATAAAGATACATATATCACTATTACACCTCATTCTTGGTCTTCTGTTAGTTAAAATAAGTAAATAAAAAAAAAAATTTGCACTAACAGAAAAACAACAAATTTACAAACAAAACTTACGTACACAGTTGGCAAAATGTTATGAAAAAGAAATGCATAAAAAAAGAGATAAAAAAACAAACTTGAGTAAAACGATAATTAACTGTCATTGTCACTGACTTGTCCAGCAAACAAAATGACAGAGAGAGAGAGTTGTTCAGAGCAATGTTCCGACCTCCGAGCACACATCAAGCTTGAACATTTATAGAATACAACACAAAAACACTATTACACCACAAAACAATACAGAAAAAAGTGATTAAAATTAAAATTAAAACATTTTGGGTACAAAAAACAATCTTATTGCTAATAGCTCTCTTCCATATAACCTTTTTATATATATGAGAACTGAGAAACCGTCATTGTGTGAAACTAGAAGAGTGCTAAAAGTTATTACAAAAAAGAAAAGTTATACTCAGGTCGCCTGCTCCGAACGTACCCCAAACAAAAAAAAAAAAAACGTATTGTACACACGGAAATTCTGCTTAGTCTATGGCTATGAGTGAATAAAATACAGAAAAACAAGCTTAGGATGCAAATTATAAACAAATAAATGAACAAACAATTAATTATAAGGGTACACAAAGAACATAAAAGTGATAGAAGTTATGCCTAACTGGATGCTATCCTTATATGAGAAAGTGCTAATTGGTTAAAAAGGTTAGCAAACGTGTTATTTTGTTTTCTGATCGCGTCGCGGTCTGGGCCCTTTAGAGTCTTTCGCAGTGACCGCCGTCGGTCGGACTACCGCCCCTTGTGTTGTAATGGCTGATGCCTGTTGTACGGCCGTTCGACTTCCTTTTTTCAGTGGCGTAGTAGATGAAGCCGGTGGCACTTGTAGGGCCGCTAGATCATCCATACAGTTGATACGACGGCGAGCACCGTCTGGTCCAGAAACAAAGACATCTCCCTCTCTCGTCCAACACTTAGTACCTAATGCCAAAGCGCCGACGAGCCGCCAGAAACTGGTCGTGCCGGGACTTCGTTAAGAATTCGGATAGATTCTTCGGATTCGGATTTATTGTGTGTATATAGACAATAAAAAACAAATTGATGTATTTTTTTAAAAACATCTATGATTAATCTGAATGTTTTCATATACTGGATTTCGGGGAGCGATGACCTTGAGTAATCGTAGCTTCTATCTTACTCGCAGCGACGCGGCGTATTGGAGAGGGGAAGGGCGACGCGCGGGTGAAATTTGATTTTTTCCTGGCACTAGGCCCGCTCTTAAGTTATGGCTGGTTTAGTCGGGAGAACGGCAACTGCCGATCCGGAGACCCCTGTTTCAAAACAAAAAACGCAATGTATTTTCTTTTGCGACACCGCCGCCATACACATTATTAATCCTTCGACCCGTTCCTGCAGCACTGGTGCCACGATGAAACTCGTACTTACTCGTAAATAACGCAATATTATTTCAACTTTCACATTTTTCAACATTTTGTAAACTTAGAATCTTTGATCGAAAGAAATAACCCATAGGATGTAAAAATGAATGAATTACGGTTTTCAAAACACAAAAGCCTGAGTAAATAGCGGTATAAATTTGAAATTAGAATTCCTAACTAAAGAGGAGATATTTGTGATCAAAGTGGCCAGTACGACGAAACACCAATTTCATATTATGTAAGGACCTAAGGACGTAATATAATATTTGTAGCGCGTATAATACATCCAGTTTTCTTAAATGTAGTTAAAATGATGTTGTAGTATAAGGAATCTCTTGAAGGATAAAGAGAAACATTCAGTTCCGCTACAAGTACTTGATGCTAAATTAAGCAATGGTTGATTGAGCATTACTTTGAAGACGTAGTGGCTTAGTGACTAGAACGCGCGATTCACAATTGTTTTTGCCGTTTTGAATCCCTGATTTTCTGAATATTACTCAGATATATCAGAATATTATTAGTTTTGCAAGACTTGTTTAAGTTTGTTATCACCACTGGTTTTAACGGTAAAGGAAAATATTGTGAGGAAACCGACATGTTCCAAAAATCTTTCGACATCGTACGTCATCTGCCAATCCGCAATGGGCCAGCTTAGTGGATTTATGGCCTTGATTCTCTGCTTGGGAAAGAATGCCTTGAGTCCCAACAGCGGGAACATTTAGTTGGGTGCTAATGAGCATTATTTTACACTTGTCTTGCTATGACAGAATGTCCGCCCATTGTCAATCTATACTAATATTATAAAGAGGTAATATTTGTTTGTTTGTTTGTAATGAATAGGCTCCGAAACTACTGGTACGATTTCAAAAATTCTTTCACCTTTGGAAAGCTACATTATTCCCGAGTAACATAGGCTACGGCAGATGGCGCTGCAGTTGATATCTAGGTTATTATTCGAGCGAAGCCGGAGCGGGCCGCTAGTGTCTGATAATTAAATTAAAATACATCTCCCGCCTAAATCGGCTAGCTAAAAAGATTTTTTGCTTTGCTGTTGTTGTTCCTACAAGTATAATTTCAAGAGATAATTAAGAGTGACTAACATCAAACACAAGACCATTATAGGTAGGCTGATCGACTTTTCGGCCTCTGCATTTGCTGTAAAAGACAATATGGATCTCTCCAAGATCAGAGAGAATATGTGCCTCATAGGTACAGTATCTTGGAACATATCGTCGTTTTTAAGGCGAGTTGTGTGCAAATATAATTTGGATACAACTCGCTAACTCCATAATACGAGTATTCTAGACATGACCTCATGTCTTCAATGTTTACGCGAGCTAATTTTTTGAATGAAGTCAAATAAGCATAACATTTTCCACGTTTGTGATGTTAAACGAACAAAGAGACAAAACTTAGCTTAAGTCAAACTCAATAAATATGGCGGCTATTCTAAAAATAGCTTACGTGAACGATGTTTTCATTTTAGACAATGCATGTACCTAAATTCCCGTACAATTCATAAATAATACCATAAATACAGCTTAAAACGTCGCGATAATGGTTTAAGATACAAAATAATAGGCAAAGGTTAAAATTATAACTTGTGAAAACCACAGAAAATGATTTCGAGAGAACGGCTGCAAATTTATTCGTTGCGTCATTCTAAGTGTTAGAAATATAGGCAGTTGTTTCTCGGTTTTGTTAGTAAACTAAATATATATAAGGAAAATAAGCACATATTTTTGTTTTCATTTTAATATAATTTATTGTGTTTTACGTTTCATTTATTGACTAATATTTTGCTAGACTTTGTTAACAGTGGCCGCCTCGAGAAAGGCGTGAATTGGATATTCGCCTATGGCCTGTAGTACATCTGAGCGTTTTGTTATACTTCGTTGTTATTTATTATTGCAGGCAAGAAGGCAGGAAGATTTATTAGGCAGGCAGGAAGGATTTTTCGAAATTCAACCCCCAAGGGGCTGAAATAGAGGATGAACGATTGTATGAAACTTTTTATTCCTTGAACATATTTGCATGGAATTTCGTACGAATTGAGTACGGCTAAAATAATGAGTTCCGTATTACAGCATTTTACGAAATTCCTCCCCTTAGGGGTCACCCCTTCCTTTATATTACTCTATATTTAGATTTAGCCATTTAGAGATTTAATGTTAATACGTTACCCATTATTTTAGCCGTAGGTACTCAATTTGTTCGAAATTATATGCAGATTGAGACGCAGATATATCAAAAGGCATTAAAAGTTTCATACAAATTGCTCTATTTCACCCCTTTGATTTTATATTTTGGAAAACTCTGTAATATATTACTCATTATTTGGACCGTACTCAATTCATTATAAAGTACCTGGGTGACCGAGCTTTGCTCGGTTTAAATACTAAATATACTTAGATACCTACAGATAAAAGACTACAAGAAATAGATTTTCTTAAAAAAACGAATTGAAAAAAAAAGAGAACCCGTCTGGATTCGAACCCGGAGCTACTAATTCGTGACCGCTATGAGCGCCCGATTTCCCGTCTGAGCCAATTATGCTGTCGCGTCAATTTACCTTCACATTCTAATGTCTAATGTGACAGTTTTTCATTGTCTAAAAACGCGCATAATATGCGTTTTTTTTAATAAGACCTAGTTAGATCGATTTATCGTCCCCGAAATCCCCTGCATACATAATTTCATGAAAATCCGTCGAGCTGTTTCCGAGATTCAGATTCTATATATATATACATATTTATATAGGTACAAGAATTGCTCGTTTGAAGGTATAAGATTACATGCAAATATTATGTCCTAAGGCATAATACGTTTCATATAAAATTTTCTTCTCTATTCCACCCTCTTAGGGGTGTAATTTTGAAAAATGCTGTAATTCGGAACTTATTATTTTAGCCGTACTCAATTCATACAAAGTTTCATGTAAATATGTCCAAGGAATAAAAAGTTTCATACAATCGTTCATCCTCTATTTCACCCCCTTCGGGGTTGAATTTCGAAAAATCCTTCCTTAGAGGGTGCCTACGTTATAAGAAAAATACTCTTACGGATATCTTACGGTTTGGGCTGTGCGCTGATCCTCGATTTTCGATCTTTGACCTCGAATAAAAAAGTAGCCAATGGAATGATTCGGAACTTTCAGAGGTTACTTTTAATCGTGTTTTAAACAAGTACACGCACGCACTTACAGCTTGCTGATAATTTATGTACCTTAGAATGTCTAAATTGACCGGACTTACCCCTGACAATCTTGTTCGTCAGGGAATATAGTTGCGGGCCGGGCCTAAGGGCACGGACACTAAAAAAAAAAAAAAAAAAAATTTACCGGACTTAAAAATTATTATAGAAGTTATTGTTGTCGGTTTTTATTTAATAATATTTCTAGTTAAAATAATATTAATCCAAAAAATTTTTAATGGTGAAAAAAAATGTTTACTCAAGAATTACGTTTATAAGGATTTTATCTATGAGGCCGTGCAGTGTAATATCCCACAATAAATAAAGTGGTCAAGTGCGAGTTGAACTCGTCCATGAAGGGTTCCGTTGCAGTAAGTAACATAATATACATAGTACTTATAGTTATTTTAGTTCGTTGTAACTTTGATCGAAGTTTTAATAATAGTGTATTCATGACGAACTAAAAAAAACTACTCGTCAGATCGAGTTCAAACTAATTTTCGTTGGTAGTTTGCATGGTAATGTACATCATATATTTTTTTTAGTTTTTTCATTCTCTTACTTTAGATGTTAGAGGGGGGGGGGACACATTTTACCACTTTGGAAGTGTCTCTCGCGCAAATTATTCAGAGTAGACGAAAATTATTTTACAAACCTCAACACCATTTTTAAAGACCTATCGATAGACATCCCACACGTATAGGTTTGATGAAAAAAAATTTTTTGAGTTTCTGTTCTCGGTATGGGGGGCAACCCTAATTTTTCTTTTTTTTTTTCTTTTTTTGTATAAATCTTAATGCGGTTCGCAGAATACATCTACTTACCAAATTTCAACAGTGTAGTTCTCACAGTTTCGGCAAAAAGTAGCTGTGACATACGGACGGGCAGACATACGGACAGACAGACATGACGAATCTATAAGGGTTCCGTTTTTACGTTTTACGGAACCCTAAAAACATGTGTGTGTACCTGTGTACAAATGTACGCGCGCGAGAAGTACTTCTTCTCTTTATTCCTCGCGCTAAGAGTCTTACCTTCAACCATAGAATATACTAGCAGCGCCCCGCGGTGTTACCAGTGCAGCCTATGTGTACTTCCAAACTATGATTTATCTGTGTTCCACATTTCAACCCGATCCGTTCATCCATGACGACGTGATTGAGCAACAAACATCCAAACATAAAAAAATCCAAAGATTGAGATTAGTTTGTAATACCATCAACTCAAGGGGTATTATTAACTTGAAATTTTGTAGTGGTAGGACTCTTAGCAGAGTCTGCCTGGGGAAGTACCACACCTTTGCCAAATATTCTACCGCCAAGCAGTAATGTGCAAACATTACTGTGTTCCGGTTTGAAGGGCAATGATTCCAGAGAAATTACAGGGCTTAGAGACATAATAAATATCTTAGATCTCTGGGTGACGAGCGCAGTGCAGTGCTAGGTAATGATTTGGATTATCATGTTCCAATAGCTGCGTGTTACTGTGCTGTTATGTGGCAGGCATGTTGCTTACCATCAGGCACATGACCTGTTCGTCTCGTCACTCTATGATATAAAAAAAAAAAAAAAATTGTTACAATGTCTACTAGCCTCTTTAGGGTGTCTTTTTTTTGCAGGCGACTTAAAAATGTACTATTTTTCCTAACGTGCCAAAATAATTATATCTAACCTAAAAAATGAGACTCAGATATTGAATCGCTGATAGTTACGTGAAGAAAATACCTCAAGTTGTTTTTTTTTAATATATTATATATTTATTATCAGGTGGTGAACACCACACATCAAATTGAGTGAGATCTGTATGGGGTTTACTAAACGACAAAGAAATAAGCTACAAAATATGTAAACAAGCGTTAGAGTTTTCTAAGAAATTGTGTGCCTTTCTATCTGATCCAATTCTCTCAATTGAACCCATAAACAGGATTACAGCCAAACCGTTGACAAAATGTAACATCATTTTAAAATATGGGTAACTGAGTTGAAATATGCTCCCATTAACGGTACAGATTCAGCTCAATTATTAACGAAACGAGCTTCTAAGAAACTAAGAAGTTTAGTTTAGTTAGTAGTGTTTAGTTTTGAACTATAAATTATTACTTAAAACAGAACAAACATGTGTTTGCACATGCATTTTTTAACATTGAAATTTATTTTGCACTTGACCGCCGTCTGGCCTGATGACCAATAGCATTGATGATGGATCGTTGATGACATTGGTCATCAACGACGGAGCGTTCTTACCTAGAACAGATCGATTCACTTAGGGTCAGTTCACACCGAGACGCGACGCGGCGCGACGCTGCGCGCACATTTTTCATAGAGCGACTCAGAATATACTTTATTCACTACACGAAAAGATACACATTACATTGTGAGAATTCAGATTACGTTGCACCACGCAGCACTGCGCCTCGAGGTGCCTCGCGGCGTAGCGCGACGTATCGTGACGCAGCGGTGCATCGCCGGTACGCGCGGCGTGCAAGAGCGGTGCTGCGTCTCACGGTGCCGCGCGACGCTGCGAGGCGCAGCCTGAGGCCGCTGTGGCGACTTCTCTACTATTTCCGTTCAGACTTCGTTTAGAATTGATGCAGTTCGGTCGAGTGCTCGATTGAAAATATAATGATAGACTGGGATCTTGTTATAATCGGACTTCTTGCAGAAGAGGAAGAGGAAGAAGTTTACAAAAATAAAATTAAAAAGAAGACATCACACAAGATTATTTGGGTGCATAATTTATGGAGAAATAGAAGAATTCATGGTGAATTTCATACGTTGTCTTTTGACCAGTTCGACGTGCGCTTGCCAGTGGTAGACTGCGGGAGGGCGCGGGCGGGGCCGCGCGGCGCCCGCGGCTAGTAGATACGTTCCGCTGCGCCTCGCGGCATCTCGCTGCGCAGCGAGGCGTCGTCCTGCTACGATTTTAAGATGCGCCTCGCGACGTTGCGATGCGTCTCGCGACGACGCGCGGCGTAGCGCGAAATCATTGGCCTCTTTGAGTATCGTCGCGTCGCGTCGCGTCTCGGTGTGAATTGACCCTTAAGGTACAAGTTCGCGCCGCGACCGCGACGCGAGACCGCGACCGGACACCGCGACCGGAGACCAAGACAGGCACTTGACACTATGGAATTGTATGGGCGCCAGTTCGCGCCGAGACCGAGACAGGTGACCGAGACAGGTCGCGGTCGCGGTCTCGGCGCGAACTGGCGCCCATACAATTCTATAGTGTCAAGTGCCGGTCGCGGTCTCCGGTCTCGGTCTCCGGTCGTGGTCTCGCGTCGCGGTCGCGGCGCGAACCGCTACCTTTAGACGCTAAAGGTACAAGTTCGCGCCGCGACCACGACGCGAGACCGAGACCGGAGACCGCGACCGAGACCGGAGACCGCGACCGGAGACCAAAACAGGCACTTGACACTATGGAGTTGTATGGGCGCCAGTTCGCGCCGCGACCGCGACCGCGACCTGTCTCGGTCTCCTGTCGCGGTCTCAGCGCGAACTGGTGTCCATACAATTTCATGTCTTATTTTTGATAAATAACCTTTTGACTAACGAAATATCATCCAAACCAAACACAATTTTTGAAATTTATTATGTTGGTAATACAGAAATAATAGTAAGTCAAGTCAAAAGGTTTTTTATCAAAAATAAGACGGCAAGAATAACATATTTTAACATGCTTTTGATCGCCTAGTTTTAGCTCCGGCCTTAAATTTTCCCGTATGAAAAAATATCCTATTTATCTAAATAGACTATAAAATTATTATAAAAATTGCTTCAAAAATAAATTGTTTCAAATTTAATTCGGTCTATTCAATAGATCTTTTCATGAAAGAGTTACAAACATCCATACATTAAATATAAACAAACCGTCATTTATTTACAATATTACTAAGATTTTTTCCGTTATAAATTTTTCCAATCTGTCTCTCAAATCATTTCAACACCTTATTATTAAACATCTAAAACCGAATACCCAGAAAGTGTGTCAAAAGAAAAGAGAATATACCAGTCAAAGTCGCACGAGAAATAAAATACAAAATGAGACGAGAATAAATTATGTCCATCGTTAACGTTATTAATAGGGCTGTTATTAAAAATGCCACAAATTATTCTTGGATTATTAATAAACAAATAGACGGACGTATATTTCAACTCGGTACATCAAAAGTAGAAAAGGTGCATTTGTATTCATTTACTTTCAACTTGTACTAATAGCACTGGTCAACAGTTTTAGATTCTTCTTATGCTGCATTTGTTCTTTCAGGTTTGTGCTGTGTGTGTTCATTTTAAACCTAGTTAGTTTATTACCTACCATTACCGACCTATTTATACTCGTACCTACCTTTTTATCGTTGTTTGTACTGTTTAATTGTATATATTACTGGCGAGCATAAAATATAGTTTCTGTCTGTAAATAAAAATAAATATATTACTGCTGGTGAATTAGACTACGACTTTCTTTATTCTCATATAACGAAACTATAAAGTTTCCAAATTAGTACCAAATTTCAACATTTTCCGGGTTTGTGTTAACCCCACGATGTACTTACGTCAATGTGACGCTTTTTATATGTTTATACGTAGAAGATAAAACTCATAAAATATCATATTCGGTAGATTAATGCATATAAATATTAGTAAACAACGTAATTGAAAAATACATAGGTAAGTACATATGTACTTATTGGTTGCGGAGTTCTGTTGTTGTTACAATGTTGTTTTATTGACAGAGCTCTGCGAAAAATGTTCGATGTGATTAAGAAATAAAGATTACAATTTTAATATTACCTATGGGTACCAATACCAAAAGATTTCATTTTAAAACTATGATCTCATCACTGGTGGGGTCAATTCAACAAGTAAACTGCTTTATTGTTAAAAGTAAGTTAATAGACTAGGTAATTGGTTATTTTAAGATAAGTATATTTTAGTATGAAAACTAACGTGGTTATTACACATTAAAAATAAATACACGGGTTAACTCACGTTTGATATAGTGCTAAACGAGCTGCGAACACGCGCGCATACTCTCCTTGAAAAAGATCGCCGG
This sequence comes from Ectropis crepuscularia, assembly GCA_963693475.1. Taxonomy (NCBI): domain Eukaryota; kingdom Metazoa; phylum Arthropoda; class Insecta; order Lepidoptera; family Geometridae; genus Ectropis; species Ectropis crepuscularia. The sequence goes on from OY856346.1 coordinate 14,584,397, forward strand.
ACGCGATCGAAACTTAATTAGGACTGGGCTGACTAAACCAAACGTGAGTTACCTGTGTATTTATTTAAGACAAGTACTTATCTAAAATAAAATATTTTCTACAAAAAATTAAACCTCAAAACCACTAATAGACACTCAAAAGCGAAAAATAAACTGATATTATAATTATCTATAATAAGCGCTACTCACCCATCTATTTGAATTCAGTGCCAGTCTAGTCAAATAGCTAGCAGACAGAAATAATAATTATGTACGTAGTAAGGTAGTAAGTAGGCAAAGGTAAGTAGTATCTATCTACTTCCTGTTAGACTTGGCTGGCACCGACTTCAAATAGAGAGTGAGTGTTTTTCGCTTTTGAGTGTCTTATGTCTATTAGATAGTGGTTTTGAAGTCGGTTTAATTTTTTGTAGAAAATAGTTTATTTTACCTTTTTAAGTTCAAAGCAAGTTTTCATTAATGCATTTACACAATTTTGTGTTGACAGGATCGAATTTCACAACTTTTGTGAAAGCGACAACTACCTACGTCATCCAGAGAAACTTGTAGGCAAATTTTAGTATTATCTTCATATTTCAAAAACCATCACACCAATTTCGACCACCGATATGGGACCATTCGGGAAGCATACCCATCCGAAGACAAAAATAAATTTGGAAATCGGTTCGGGCCATCTCGGGAAACCAGGTAACACACATAAAAAAAACATGGTGGTCGAATCAATAACCTCCTCCTTTTTGGAAGCCGGTTAAAAAGAAACACATCTAATAATACTACCTGTATTAGATGTGTTTCTTTTATATATCAACAAAAAATAATTCTAGAGCACCACTTGCAATGTTTTAGTCAGCTTACACCATAGTTATATTAAACACTAGCAGCTCCCTTCGGATCCACCCGCGTAGTTCCCGATTCCGTTATTTTCTCAGATAAAAATTTGCTGTGTTATTTCAAGCTATTATCTACCTTTGAATCAAATGTCATCCAGTTCCCAAATTCTTTTAAAAATACTACTAAAAGGTAGTGTTTTTTTTAAATGAATAACAAACTTTAAAATATAATCACCAACTTTCACATTTGTAGGTACCTAATATTGGTAGGATTGCATTTAATGCAATGTAATACAGCTAACACAATAAACCGAAGTGTAATTAGTTACAGCTTCGTCTATTAGAATCCGTCCCGCCTCAAGTAACATTTGAACAGATAAATCACCAAACTGTCAATAAAAGCCAAAATGGGGTGGTTTAAACGTTTATGGACGCGTTCAACAGATGGCATCAGTCAAAGAGTGGAGAATTACCCGTGAATTAGTGGTTGACACTTTAACACGTTAACGGCGGTTGACACCTGGCCTTGGATTTATCTAATTAGACCGGCATGAACAGATGGGTTACACTTTTATTGCTGTGATGAAACGTGACTCACTTTATGTGTTTAGGATTTTAGTAATTGATACAGATTTTTATTAAAAAAAATATATATAAGTAGTTTCCGTATTGTTTTATTACGTTAATTTTAAATACCGTTTTAACGACATCTTTGTTCGAAAAACACTTCAAAGTCTTGGACATCGCCGCAATATTGCTAGCTTTTCGGTTTATTATATTTCGGAAAAATTGGATACACCTTGCCATTTCTTCTGATGAATTACTCGTAGCTCGAAAAAGCGACATCGTTTCATGCTTGACGTTCCAAAGAATCTAAGGAAGAGATTTGACTCTACTTTTGTGATATGAACGGCAACGCTGTGGAATAGGTACATTGCGAGGGTTTTCCTCGATGGTTACAATCTTGATGTCTTCGAGTCCAGAGTGAATCGGTTTCTAGGTAAGCACGCTTTGTCGTAGACCATAATTATCGTTGATTAACATCAGGCGATATGGCCATCAAGTGCAAACGTACCTATATTAGTTTAAAAAAAAACCTGAAAACTGTTTTTCAGGTACGCATCTAGGCTTATAAAACGGATGTAACAGCTACCTAGTATAAATAAATAGATTATAGCAACTACATGAGATAAAGAAAAAATGTCGCTTCTATTATTGCATTCAACAGTAGGTACCTACTTGCATTTCGTATACCTATACCTACTTATAGGTCGTTATTTTAATGGACATACCTATATATGTATCATGACTGTTATGGTTATGTGGTTATACCGTAGTTCGTAGGTACGTTTGGTATTTGGGATATCATACCGCATAGGTGCCTACCTACCTAGGCTATACCCATCGCTTTTAATTTATTTTTTAAATCATAAAGATCTGATAGTCACCGGCTCCTAAAACATGCTCATAAGCAATTAAGTGTACTGGTAATATAAAAAGAAAACACAAATAAACATAAATTCCATTCGGAATCAAAATTTCACTAGAAAAATGTTCATATCGAGCGCCTATCAAATATTTCATAGCAAGGTGCACCGTGGCAGCGACGCAGACATCTGGCAGGACAAGCGAACAGTATTCAATTATATAGAATGGGAACACAGCGCCCGGTGTCACATTAAAACAAACAGCACCCTTACTGCGAGTCTTCGTAAAAGCTTTGCTATGATACTACAAACCAAAACTATGGTAATTTTAGACCTGTGTCCATCATAAAATATGCCATTTCGTAGTAAGTAGATTAATACAGGAAACTGTGGTCTAGAGCCTGGAGCCAGTGGTAAGTACTTTCAAGACTTTCTGATGATTGGGTTACAAACATATCGTATTATCTTTTAAGTACTTATATTTAAAGCAGGTTAAATGTCTAATGCTTGAGTAGGTAGGTACAATCTAGCCTTGGAATAACCCATAACAATATTTTTTAAAAACAAACACAATTCAATTGAATCTTAAACAAAGTTTTCCCCATTGAAGTACCTAAGAAGGTACTTTGATATAAAAAAACCCATTTAATAATAGTAGGTACATACCTATCACTGTTTGTATTTGTCTCAATGACAGACCATATTTCCAATGTGCAGTTCTAGTAAAAGTTAAAAACAACGTTGACTAACAAATTTTAACGCGTCATCCGAATCGCCAGCTTTCAGATAAAAAGCCACATTTTGAAAATCACTGTACCTAACATTTATAGCTTTAAGTAACAATCGAATTCACTAGAACAATTTGACCAGAATTCACTTTTATTATTTTGTCACACTAACCTATATCGTGGATGCAGAGTCTCATAAACCATATCTATAAAACTGTGGTGGAAGTTTGTGAGAATGGATAAACAGTGATATAGCTACTGAATTTTCATATGTAGGTATATTACCAATTTTGTAGCTTATAATTGATTCGTTAATACGACGATATTTTTTCGTATACCTAGCTAATAGTCGTTGCTGGCTAGTAATAAAATAATACTGACCAAATTGACATGTATGAATGTGAATCGGTTTCTTCTAGGTAAACAAACTCCATCGTAGACCGCATCGTTGCCAAGTTTAAACCTATAAAAGTTTTTTTTATATCGATATTAAGATATTGATAAGATAGTGGCTGCTGCCACTGAATACGTCGAAACAAAATGCGTAGTTGTCACGTTGTCAGCTGTTTGTTTATGTTTTGTTGTGTCATGTGTTTGTATGCTTCGTATTTGATGATTCTTACGATTTTTGTTGTTGGTTGATGAAAACGCATTCCTAGCTGGCCCTCGGAAATCGATGGCATTCTCCAATAACAGCTCTGGCCCACCGCTGGTACAAAATGTTGTAGTTTTATTTAAAAATAACCTCGTCAACATTCGCTTTACTCATGGGAAATATGAGTCAGTAGTATTTTTGCTATTACCAAATGATAATATTCTGGTATCTACTGCTAGAAGCTATCAAGCTTAATTTATGATATCAATGACAATCAATGTCCACGTTCAGCCCAAAGTCCCTTATGAATGAACAATGTCCTTTTTTATTTTCCCACATTTAGTATCCAAAAATTAGTATTTATAATAGGTATAGTAGGATAACATTATGGTTAATTCGGTAAATAAATGTAAAATGATAAGAGACGAACTTACTAAAACGAAAAAAAAAAAAACGAATCTGCAAACCCCCATGGTAAGGGAATCTTAGCAATAACACCGCTTTATGCTCTTTGCATTTACATCGCACGGGTGCACGTACGTTATTTTCTTTATTCCATTCTGAACGGGACCTTGTTAGGGATTTTATGTTTGTATTTGTATCATTTTACTGCTTTGATGTCTCAATTTTATTATACTTTTGAGATGTTGCGAATTTCATTTCGAATTCATCAAAGGTTTGAACAAAAGCGCTATGTATTTTAGCTATTGCATTCATTTTAACTTAGCCGCAAATTTAATGTTTAACTTGGTCACAGCAGCCCCAAATTCTACTTTCTACAATTTTCTACGTATGTAAAGGTTTCGGAAAAAAGTGTAAGCTCAAGTGAGAGAGAAGCAACACGCTTACCCATCACATCATAGTACTTACCACGCAGCTATTTAAACAAATAATCCCAATCACTGCCTTACACTGCACTGCGGCCGTTACCCGGAGATATAAGATAATACATCTCTTTGCCTTGGAACTTTTTGAATTGCCGGAACACAGTAATGTTTGCACATTACCGCTTGGCGTTAGAATAACTGGCAAACGTATGGCACTTTCTCAGGTGGTCTCTGCAGCGGATCCTAGCACTACGAAAATGTAAACTGTCTTGAGATTTCAAAAGCTGTGCATAAAAGTACTGAAGGAATCAGATTTTTTTTTATCTAGCAAAACAATGTTATGCATTTTTGGTGGGCAATATTGAATGTAAACATTGTGGTTGAATAAAATTATAACACTAGAAATGATATTATCTTTAGTTACTCTCAGTAAGTGCACCCCAGCTTACAAAACACATCTTACCCAGTTTTCTCTTCAGAACATAAATCATAAGGAACCTATTTACGTAGCAGATTGCGCAAGATCACATTTCCTAGGAGTGGGTGAAGAACACAGATTACAGAAATAAAACACAGATGGAACCTTCGTGAACAACACTGTGAGGCCCGTAATTAGTCATGTTGACATAAAATTGTCAAATCAACGTTCCAAATTACTTGTATAATGTTGTCAGTCTTAAGAAAAAAGTCCCACTATTGTTGTCTTAGCTTGGGAAATCTTCACGTATAAAAAACACATCAATTGATATTTTAAAATATTAATATTATTACACCGATTATGCAAGGATTTCTTGTTACTACTATTTCCATTCTATTAAGAAAATAACTTTGATTTTGCATGCAACTAGAAATTAACTTGAATCGCAAATAATAAAATTAGTGTAATTTACTCGCTTAGATAGGTTAAACAAAAATTAAAACAACCATCTTCACCACCAAACTATTTTTGATAAAATGCATACATAATAGGCTACCTGTATGCTATAGGTCCAAACAACAAACAAAAAAAACTAACAAAAAATAATCATTTTAACAGTTCAATTATTATTCACCTTTTTTTTTAAAAACAAGACTTTAAAATCAAGTAACCGTATAATATTAAAAAACTTAACAATTTAAAATATTGTTAATGTGTAAATATTATATATTGTATATTTAATTTTACAAACAACGTTATGCATAATATTAACTTCAAAAATATCTTCCTTCAACAAATGTTTTATATTATAAACCATCATTTTATAACCAATTATATAGCCACCGTTTCACTTAGATAATATATCGAATGACATTACAATACAATACAAAACACTTTATTGGCACCATAAACAAAGTTGACAAGAAGTAACACATATAATAACAAAACAACATGGGCACAAAAGGAGATCTTGTCGCTAAATTCTCGGCGAGGCGATCTCTTCCATATAACCTTTTGATTCATGAGGAAACAAAATTTGTAATATTTTGGGCAGTGGTGCAACTAACGAAATAAATAAATACACAAACAAATTTTATGATGTATTAATGATTTTGTTTTTTGTACATTTTATGTCATAAATTACTCATTTTACAAATTTAACATTTACCAAAATTAAAATTGAAATTAAATTAAATTGAATAATACAATGCCCATCACTAATTTGGTCTACGAGTATCCAAAAAAATAATATATAATCTATATTTTACCCTAAATTCAGGGAAAATAATTTCCATTTAGTATCGCCACACTAACCTATTTTCGTTGAGGTGTTGTGTTCCATTCATCACCAAAATGAAATCGCCTAAATTATAAAAATAACAGTAAAAATATTCAAATTTTCCTATGAAATTATATTCCTCTTTCCTTTTTTTGTTTTTGGGAACATTGTTTGTAATGTTTGAAGACACAAGACGGCATATTTTAAAACAAAACTTAAAATGGCACGGGATTCCCGTATAACACGGAAGTCCGTTTCATACTGACTGGAGTTTGTATTTGTTTCGGCGATTGTATTTGCTTTGTCTGCTTCAGTAGCTTTGTTCTGCGCGCTCCATCTGGTTTTATTTCTGTAATCTGTGGTGAAGAAATTCAATCTCAACCACACAATGTAGTCGCGGCGGCTGAAGGTTTCACAATGGCGTTGCGCACACATTCTTCTTGAGACGTATTTCTACGTGCAGTTTTTATTCCCTCGAGTTTTGTTTGCACTTTCTATGACTCAAGTGTAAAGTGAGTCACAGATTGAATTTTCCAACGGGAGTTTAAAAAATTTCAGCATCTTTTAAGGCTTTAAGTTGATAATTTTCTTCTAGTGTTTCAAGTCTAGCTAGCTATTTTCATTGCCTACGTTAAGAAATTGACTCCATTAGTAAACTTGTATTATCCATCGATATTGATTTATATCGACGGTATTATCTAGTATTTTTAACTGACTTCTAAAAAGGAGGAGGTTCTCCATTCAGTTGTAGGTTGTAGGTATGTTTTTTTTAAAGTAATTATGTATGTTACGCGATAGCTGCGCCATTTGTCAATCGATTTTGATGGTTCTATTTTTGTTTGGTGCGTTATAGTTAAGAGGTAAGTTGTCCTACATAAACTAACAAAATCGTGGCGTTTTTTGAAATAACAACTTAGTTCCAACAAACAACATTTTCTATCTGAACGACCGACGTAGTGACAGCTGCTTATGAAATTTGGTCGAGTGTCAGGATTAAATTTAAAATTCAAATCAGTTTTTGTTTTTATGGAAATAGTACAGTCGAGGTAGACATAAACTAGCCTGAAATAGAAAAAATTCCGGGGAGCGATTTTTTTTTATGAAACTTCGGGGAGGGTTGTTGGAAGTATAAATCTCGATTTTCTAACTAATCCCGGTAGAGGGTTCACCACCATCTTGTTTTAAAGTTTTTGTGAAATAACTGGTTAATTTTCAACTTTAGAGCAAAAATGATAGGTATATACCAAAGTTGTAATTTCTGTCAAGTTTGCTTCAAATAGTTTTTACGCTAGGATCAATATTTGCAGAGTTATACTATCAAGTTTATCAAAAAAATCGTAATGTCGTGCAATTTATTTTCTTCAACTTTGGTTCTCGCACATTTTTTACTTTTTTTTTTTTTTTTTTTTTTTTAAATAAAGAGTGACGAGACGAGCAGGACACGTGCCTGATGGTAAGCAACATGCCTGCCACATAACAGCACAGTGACACGCAGCTATTGGAACATGAAGAGCACAAATCATTACCTAGCACTGCACTGCGCTCGTCACCCCGAGATCTAAGTTGTTATATCTCTAAGCCCTGTAATTTCTCTGGAAACATTGCCCTTCAGACCGGAACACAGTAATGTTTGCACACCACTGCTTGGCGGTAGAATATTTGGCAAAGGTGTGGTCCTTCCCCAGGCGGACTCTGCCAAGAGTCCTACCACTACTTATTTTATTTTTAGTATTTGTTGTTACAGCGGCAATAGAAATACATCATCTGTGAAAATTTCAACTGTCTAGCTATCACCGTTCTTGAGATACAGTCTGGTGACAGACGGACGGACGGACGGACGGATGGACAGCCAAGTCTCAGTTATAGGGTTCCGTTTTTTTGATAAACTTGATAGTATAACTCTGCAAATATTGATCCTAGCGTAATACCTATAAAAAGCAAACTTGTGGGAAATTAAATTTCAATTTTGGTAACCATCATTTTTGCTCTCAAGTTGAAAATGAACGAGTTATTTCACAAAAACTTTAAAACAAGATGACGGCGAACCCTCTACCGAGATTAGTTAGAAAATCGAGATTTATACTTCCAACAACCCTCCCCGACGTTTCATAAAAAAAAATCGCTCCCCGGAATTTTTTCTATTTCAATGTCTGCCCCGACCGTGCTAAAAAAATACTTTTATAGGCCAAGATCCCAGAGCTGCCAGACGTCACCTATTTTCTGATGAATGAGAGACGATTGAGTAGAGTTAGTGCGTACTAAGAACACATGCTTACTCGCTAACTTGCTTAGACGGCCAATTTTGAGATATGAGGTAATGAAGGTACAAACATTACTTACTTAAGATAGACCAATATAAGGAGGCAATCATCCCCTTCATCATTGGCCGTCTAAGCAAGTTAGCGAGTAAGCATGTATTTGTGTTCTTAGTACTTACTAACTCTACTCAATCGTCCACATTTCATTCATCAGAAAATAGGTGACGTCTAGCAGCTCTGGGATCTTACTCTATTTTAAATAAGTATTCTTCGGGTTGTAAAAACGAACGTAGATTCCCTACATTTCTACCACAACACAGCGCCAAGATGCAAGTTGACATCAAGTCTATCAAAGTAAAATTCCTTGGTAGCAATTTAAAGTTGTCCTGCGAGTCACTGTGGGGAGCAAACTTAAATCGGTTCTTTCATAGATGGCTCGCGAACGATTACCTCCATACTTTTTGATGATAGCACATTTCTGAGTTTATTTTGCGAAAATTGTTGGTATTCGCCGTTGGGAATACTGAATCAAATAGTTTGTCAAAGGATAGGAACGTTTATTAATCCTCTTTGCAAGAGCCAAAATAAATACAAAACGCTTTCGAGCATTGGTTATTTTTCGTTATTTAGGTACACTTTTTTGAATTTCGAATTCTTCTATTGGCTTGGTCGTCGTGAACGAGGTTTACTTTTCAATCAACTTCAAAATGGTTGTCGATATCTACTACAAGATTTAAATTGACTATTGGTTTTATTTTAGTTCTTGAAACAAAGTAGTAAAGCTTAAAGTAGGCACATTAATGCCGTATTCTGTTAACATGTACTGAGTGTGTACTACTCATAACTACTAGTAATCGTTCGGATATCGTGGAGAGCAAGAATTGCAGTGATGACTGATGATGAATGTTTTCTTAAAATGATCATAGTTTGGCCACTATGACTCTTCTACGCAAGCAGTCAAAACACTTTAATTCAAATTATGCGTGTAGTTGAAATAAGTAAACTAGTTAAAAAATAATTTAAGACTTTATATTAAACTTCACGAAAGGTGATAAGAGACAATACTATGAATAAATTGTAAACGTTAAACGTAAAACAAAATCACGGGTCAGGCATTTTTGTTTTGTTACTTTAAAATTTACAGCATATTTTTTTGCATCTACTATTTCTGAAGCGTAATATTTTTATAAGATAAAATAATTGATTTCTTATTTTAATGTGTATTATGTAAATGTTTCCCAACTTCTCGGGAGTCAGTCTTTTTCGACAACAGAACAGTAGGTGTATGAAAAATGTTAATTACATATAACGTTGAAACGGTTAAACACATTTGATTGCAATTCGAAGTTGGAGTCAGAGTCGAAATCGGTAGAGGCTACATGAAATACACCAGGGGTTCTAAGTCGTCGCTCCTTTCCACTACGATCGCATTTCTGCCCCTAAGGCAGTTGTCTCACCGGCAACGGTGAACGAGTAACGAGTAGAGCTAGAAATATAAACGAGTTGGTGAGCCGCGGGGAGCGAGTGTGTAGTTTCGATAGTTGTGTAGTTCGGCTATAAGCGAGTGTGCGAATGAGGCGAGCGATTACTCGCATCACTCGCATCTTTCAGATCCGCACTGTAGAGAATTGACCGCTGGTTGCTCTCTCGGCGTGTTCTAATCGCTTAGCGAGTATCGCTGAGCGAGTCTCATCTTTTATAGCTCTTGTCGCTCAGCGATAAACTAGTGAAGCAAGTGCTCGCCGGCAGTGTGAACAGTTAGCGATCAATTATTTGTATATGCATCTGTTTTATTTACACGGAATGTATCTATATCTATTGTTCGTTTCTTGAGCGAGAAAATAGTCGATAGTTACTCGTTTTCTCGTCGGCGGTGGGACAACTGCCTAAAGAGCATCTGTAAGTTGAAGTCTTGAATGGCTTTCGGTTCCAACCACGTTCCAACGCTCGCCGTATGAGCCTACGGATGTATTGGTTACGGTCAGCAGCACAGAACTTTACATCATACAATTACATGAATTGACAGATGGGTAAAAATATGACAACTTATTTACATTGGAATAAGTTGTCATATTTTTACCCATCTGTCATATCTTACGCAATACGAACGAATACAAATACGAAGTATGAAAAGAGTATTAATTAAAACCACCGTAATCCAATTTATTAACTCAAAACTTACTTGAGCAAAAAAAACCCGACATTAATAAAAACTATTACAGCCTATGTGAAAATAAGCACTCATAATAAGAAAATATTGGATTAAATCTGCAACATTCGAAAAAACTGATATCTCTGTGTACCATGTGTGGACAAAAATGACTCCGGTTTATCTTTAGGAAAAAACCGTGCCCAAATTTCCAACTGGCCTTCAAAATTCAAACAATTACCATACACCGGAATTGGGTTATTGACTTTTAAAACGGTAGCCGTAGTCCTGTAACGGTAACCGGGCGTTTCAACCCGGAACTCTGGACGTAAACAGAAACGGGCAGACAGGCTTCCGGTTAGACCGTGCAACGCTCAACCGTGTTATTATAGCGAGTGTGAGAATTTCAATTGTCAGTGTTGTGTTTTAGAGACAAAAATATAGCATGCTGCGAATGTTTTTGTTACTAGTCTTGTCTGTCGTATAATAAGCAGCATTTTAAAATGTTCCTGGAGCTGCGATTTAGGTCCTTCTCTCGTAAGGGGAGAGTCAAGGCCAAAATCACACACACAGTACCACACTGACACGGTGCAGGTTGGTGGATTACACATGATTTCGAATTTTTCTGGGTACATGTCAGTGCCCTCACGATGTTTTCCGTCACCGAGTTTAGGTTAGCGGCATTACGCAAGTGACGAAAAGATAGTGGTGTACGTGGGATTTAGTTTTACTGTTTTTGCTAAATATAATGTACCTATGATTTAAATTGTGTGAACAATAAATAATGTTAATTAATTATCTCATTAATTCAGTAAATACCATAACAAACCACGCTGACCCAGTGCAGGTTGGCGTATGACGCATGAACTTGAAAGTTTCTTAGAACGTGCTGGTTTCCTCACGATGTTTTCCTTCACCATTAAAGTCTGTGCTGATGACAAACTTTTACATCTTCTGCTCTTGGAAAATAAATACTCAGATGTCCAGATGGATTCAAATCTATGTCCTTATGATTGTAAACATTTGTGGCAAATCGCCTATGACCCCGTTCCACGCCTTCAACTGACACAAGCCTGACGTTTATACTGACGTAAATAATTGCGTTACGTCGGTCTTATCGGCGGATACAGGTACGAACGAATTACTTACGTGTGCACACCATATCTGACACAAAATAAAACTACAACTATTTTGAAACACACAGAAACTGCATCTGCGCAAGACAAAAAAGTTATTTTAAACTGATATATTACATTCACGTTCAAAAATTTTGTTGAGAATAGTGTACAACCTAACATCTATGTGTATATCTATATATGTACATTGTACATATATAAAAGCGAAAGGAGTAGTCTGAAATTTTGCATGGAGATATCTTTTAGCACGTAGGCGCTTGCTAAGACGGGGTTTTGCGAAATTCATCCCCTAAGCGGGTGAAACAAGGGATGGACGCTTGTAATGAAAATTCCGTAATTTATAAAGTTACAATCATGAAATCCACAAAACCGAATTTAGTGAAATTTGATACACAGATAGGCTAGATCCCAAGAAAGGCATAAGCTACTTTTTATTACGGAAAAAGGGTTGAATGGGTTGAAATGGGGATGAAAATTTATTTGGAAGTTCGTAATTGTTGAAGATAAAACATTGTATGTGTAACTAGGTATGTGGATTATGGCCTTAACTCTATCCTTGCGAGAGAAGGCCCCTAGTCCCAGCTGTGGGAACGTTTAGTGAGCTGTTGATGATGATGATGTGTAACTAGGCACGAGGCAAATAAATGTTTGTTCTAGCAATTTTGTAATTTCGAATTGTACAGGGATATAATTGGGGCTGAAATGGGGTTTTTATGGAAGTTTCCAATTGTTGAAGATAAAACCATGAGACTTCGTATCTAGCACTTGATGCAAAGCAATTAAATGTTTGTTCTAGCAATTTTGTAATTTCAAACTGCACGGGAATGAAATAGGAGTTGAAATGCATGCTTATATTGAAGTTTGTCAATGTTGAAGATAAAACCGTGAAATTTTGTAACTAGACTCTTGAAATCCATACTATCCTACCAATCTTAGAAATGTCAATGTCAATGTTTGAATATTTGGATGTTTGTTACTCAATCACATCGTAACATATGAACGGATCGGGTTGAAATTTGGAATGCAATTAGACTGTAGTCTGGAAGAACACAAACATAAATATGCTTTTTATCCCGAGGAAATAACGGGAACGGGAATTACGCGGGAGAAACCGCGGGCCGCTGCTAGTAATTATAAATGTCAAAGTAACACTGCATGTCTGTCTGTTACGCTTTAACGCCTAAAATACTAAACCGATTTTGATTAAATGGTATAAAAATGTTTTAATATAAGCTGATTTTAGTAAATGTAAATTTGTATGGGTGTACAAATACTGCCTCAGTTATTTCGCGCGGACGAAGTCGCGGGTAAAAGCTAGTTATATATTATAAATAAAAAAATACAAATAACCATTTTATTTTTTTCTGAAAGCCATTGCTCAGTTTTTTAATGATCAGTGTTACCACTGTAAATAAATTAGTATTCTTTAATTATTTTTTTACGCACAGAGTCATACACTAAAATAACCCGCCTTGAATCGCTCCTGGTGCAAATGTGCCCAAGACACTGGCTGCGTTGCTTCGCTGGATGGCGATGGCTATCCTTTGCCTCAGGAACGAGCCAGAGCGGGAGTCACCACCTTGGTTACGTAAACGACGCCCAATCTCGCGGACTAAATCTTTGGCCTCGACTCCCCAAATCTCGATTCTTTAATTGTATTTATTTATTTTTATATTTTAGTATTAATATGCTGTTTTAGTAATTCGATTTATCAATCTTTTACTATTCATCGGGTCTAAAGGCAGCAAGAAACCTAAAACGAAATAAAAAATACTACTTAAAGTATCGTTAGGATTGTCTATATATCTATAATAGAACATTCTTCTAAATACTGTTATTCACAAAAAGATAGTCAACGCCACTATTCACCACGCTAGTTTATTATCTTTTCTATGACGCTAGCCGAGTTGCCTTGATATATGAGAGTATTTTGGTTCCCTCACGATGTTTAACTTCAGCGTTGTAATGACAAATTTGTGAACTATACAGCGCTCGTCATCCAGATATTTGATGATTTATTATCATTGACCTGTAATTTCTCTGCAAACATTTCTCTTCAAACTGGAATAGAATCTATACTACTATTATAAACTTGAAGATTTTATTTGTTTGAATGCGCTGATCTCAGGAACTACTGGGCTGCTTTCAAAATTCAGTCACCATTGGATATTGACGTTATCCCTGAGTGCTATAGGCTATATATATATCACGGGCAAACCCGGGGCCGATCGTTAGTTTTTTCATATTACCACTTGGCGGTAGTGCAAAAGGTGTGGTAGTCCCCCAGGCGTACTCTGAAAAGAGCCCTACCACTACATTAACAACTCTAACACATGTACAAAATGTATCACTTTGTTCCACAATAGATCCTATAGTACTGAAACGTCCAGTTTGTGTACATATGAGTACGTTCACAAACTGCCAATATCATAACTATTCACAACCATATCACACGAAACTTCATCACATTCCCCATTGTAGGGTTTAGTGCGACGCTTGTTTATTAGAAATTATCGCCAATATGTTTGTGCGAAACAAGGCATAGCGAGAACGCCATTGCGATATGAGTTACAAGGGTAAAATCAGCGCCAAACTGTATACATCGATTCGACGGAGTACTCCCGTTTCCCAGGCGGATTTATGCTTGGATCTATCTAGAGATATACGGCTTCAGAAAATGCTGAACAATTCGCAAAAGATCTAAGCCGAATTGTTCTATGTTAGCATTTATTCTGAGCTATTATTTTAACTTGTTATGTTTGGGTGCATTCGATATTGATCTTTCTTAAAAGGTTATTTTTTTTTAACTTAACGACTTAATCCATATTTTTTTGGCTCTTCACGTATTATTGCCGTGTACAAAAACGTGTGTTATACATATTTTGTATATAATTGTCATTATGAGTTGGTACTATTCACATTCTAAAAATTAATGGAGTTATGTTTCTGTTCAATCGTTGCGTCCGATCCACAGAATTATTTTATTTTGAAGGAGAAACTATAGAATATTTATTTGTGGTTTATGAGTTTCTTACTAAGACAAACTTCTTTGAAACTTATTTTCTTCAATACGTATAGAACATGTGACAAGAAGACTTAATAACGGAAAGCCAAGTCCGCGACGGTGGCCTTAGACAATGTTGCCATATTGTGCTATATTAACAGTTACAATTTAAAACTCACATCTAATATCATTTTTAAAATCACTTTCTAGTTAACGTTGCTGTTATTGTAGTTGTTCAAAAGCGGTGCTTTTCCATCAATAACCGTTTCCCATTACGTGATCCGTATTCTTCTCCGCTCATACTATAAAAAAGTAGGAACATAAAGCATGTAGCGTGTATTACATATGAGTATGTGTATGACCTTTGTTTGTCAATAATTTAGATTTGTGTTAAATCCCTTACTTATATATTTTGTTTACTTGGACCATCCCAGTTACTGCTGTTCTCATTGACATATGTGCGCTCGCAGGCAGGCTCATAAATTAAATTATGAAATTAGAATTTCGCAATTAACCCGTTTGAGTGCAATCAAATTCCATTATTAATGAAGTCACGGTGACCTAGTAGCTGGAAAATTCGATTTCATAATCTAGAGGTTATTAGTTCGAGTCCCGCCCGCTTTTCTGTCATAGAATAGATAATGTGTATCTTTAAAGTAAATATGTACAATTTTGTCATCGCTACTGTCTTTTGTCTAAGGGACAAATCGCAAGGAAACTGGCTCCTTATAAAATACATCTTTTGAGAACATGAATGATCTCAAACCGCACTTGGCTAGATTAGTATAATAGTACTATTATTATGGCCTTGAAGTTTGAAGTTTATTTTCGAAAGAAGGGCTATAATCCTAGCAATGGAGACATAAAGTGAGCTACTGTTTCGATATTCCATTAGGTACCTAGTGCGGCCGCTATAGGTACGCTATGGGTAACGTTAAAATAAAGCTACTAAATAGAACTTATTTTACCAAAAAGTAAACAAAACCCATCATTGCATATTATTTGGGTTTCACACGACGAAAATCAAGAACATACAGATAGGTACGTAAATTACTTACCTACATATTATATGAACCGTTTGGTGTTAAGACTTTGGGCTCATGGGAGTCATGAGCTCATCTCGTTTCAAAACCCTTTCAGAGCGCTTGTTTTTTTTTAAGTTAAGAGTGACAAGACGAGCAGGCTATGTGCCTGATGATAATCAGGCACATGTCCTACTGAGCAACATGCCTGCCACATAGACTTAGATATAACTAGCTTTTATTCGCGGCTGCACTCGCGTTTTATAAGTCGTTGGCGTAAGGCCTGAGTGTTTTATAACATTTTCATCCCCTATTTGTACTACGAATAAAGAGTTTTACTAAAATTGTATCCCCTATTTTACCCTCTTAGGGGATGAATTTCGCAAAACCCTGTCTTAGCAAGCGCCTACGTGCTAAAAGGCACCTCCATGCAAAATTTCAGATACCTAGCATTTGTAGTTTCTGAGATTCCTTGATGAGTGACCTTTCGCTTTTATAAATATAGATTTGATCGACGCAACGCGTGACCAAATTGCTGGCGTTTATTTGGCTCAAATCATAATCATTGCCATTCAGCATGGTAATTCTGCCAGCATACTAGCCTGGCGTCTAACTGGTGGTGGGCTAGATCATTTAGATTATTTTTAGTCCTTCACCGGTATATTTATAATTCGGATGTGCTTAGTGTTGGTAGTCAGGTATCTAGTTAAGTTCTCATGTAATTTAACAAAAATATTAAAAACATTAAAAATACCAACGCTATATCCATTTAATTTTATTTAAACTATCATAACTTTTGTGATTTTTAATACCTAGAGTACCTGGGTGACCGAGCTTTGCTCGGTTTAAATACTAAATATACTTAGATACCTACAGATAAAAGACTCCAAGAAATATATTTTCTTAAAAAAACGAATTGAAAAAAAAGAGAACCCGTCTGGATTCGAACCCGGAGCTACTAATTCGTGACCGCTATGAGCGCCCGACTTCCGCCTGAGCTAATTATGCTGTCGCGTCAAGCGGCGAAATTTACCTTCACATTCTAATGTGTAATGTTCTTCGTTGTTTTTCATTGTCTAAAAACGCGCATAATATGCGTTTTTTTAAAATAAGACCTAGTTAGATCGATTTATCGTCCCCGAAATCCCCTGCATGCATAATTTCATGAAAATCCGTCGAGCCGTTTCCGAGATTCAGATTCTATATATATATTTATACATATTAATATAGGTACAAGAATTGCTCGTTTGAAGGTATAAGATAAAAAATATCTTGGTTTTTACTTTCTAATTGGTGCACCTCTATGCAACGCAGCAGACCGGTCTGGCATCAAGCCACGAGACTCGTTTATATATCACCGTGTTTTGACGCAGCCATATACCCTGACGACGCAGCTGAAATTGGAAAAGAAATGCACAAAATTGATGTTATAATCTATTTTCAGGGATAAATAACCTTAGTTATTGCCAAATCTATATATTTAACTAAAACGTTAAGATTTTTGAAAATTGATATGATTACTATGAGTTGTTAGATAATTACGTAACAACTAAAAATAAGTCCCTTAAGTAGGGACTGAATAATTTAACATTCGACTTGGTATTACACAGATCTCATAATTTTTTACGGTAGAACAAACAGACTTGCGAGACTAGGATTTTGGGATCCAATTTTACACAAAAAGTCGTAATTTTTTTTTAGGCTCGTGTACCTACCTAAGCCTTAAATGAATGATTTCACATACAATTCATTTTTAAGTTTACAAATTTTCTCACATATATTATTATGTTGTCAAAACAGTGATAGTGAAAAAAAGGCAACACAACAAAGATGAAACAAATTAGAAGTGCCGAGGTAAATGCCCAGTGTCGTTATAAATAACGACGGTTCTGAACAAAAAAGATAAAATACGCTTATTTATTATTGATTAACTACCACGTATCTACTGAAACTTTATTTGTATTTGCAGCCGACTAATTACTCCCTCCACTGGGACTCGGTGCCTTCTCTTGTAAGGTCAAGGTCGTAATCCACCACGCTAGCCCCAAAGATCGTAGAACGACTACTAAGTACGATCTTTGGCTAGCCCACTATGCAATGGTAGATGACGTATTACATGGAACACTCACTCTCAACTTGAAGACGCCGAGATTGTAAGTATCGAGAAAGCCGCATTGAAGCAATGTTTTCCACAACGTAGACGTTCTTATCGCAAAAATGATGTCAAATTTCTTAGTTAAAGTCCTTGAAACGTGTACCATGTCCCTTTTTAAAGCTACAAACAAGCAATCCCATAGAAGGAAATGCAAGGTAATTTCCAAAAATCACAGTCAACTCTCAACGCTTGTAGAAACTGTACTTAGGTACATAAACTTCCACTTTCCTTATTCCTAGTGAGAAGCATTCGCAATTAGCGTTTCCAGGTCACAGGTGATAGTTCGGAGTAACTGTTAGTTAGTTCTCCGTTATCCATTAGGTACTGTCATAGAGCGAAGGTGTGAGCTTCTGATAGATCGTATTTGCATTGACCTAAGAGCGGATCTACCTCTAAGTTCGTTCGTGATTAATGGTCGCATTAATACTAGAAAGTATTTAATAGTAATAATATAAGTAATTTAATTATGTAAATTATTAGAGCTATTTGTTCCAAGCAGGCATTGGGAAGTTATCGATAGATCTTTAGAAACTCGAGGTGGTGTACCACAAGGCTTCCACGTACCCTACATATTGAATCGTAATATGACTTATGTTTAGGCTAAAAAATGTTGGACAAGACAAAAGTAACTTTTTTTTTTCTAATTGGTTTGTATGTAGTAATACAAATATTACATGTCTACCACATATAAACATAGGTCTATGTCTACAAAGCTAGCTGTAGGTATTTCCGTAGCTGAATAACACATAAATATCGCGTTATCTACGAAATATCTTAAATTATTATTTTTCTTTATATGAAAAACATACAAAATATAACACAAACTGCATACTAACTGTATTTACAAACTCAGTATGCATCTTTCTAACATCCATGCAATTTGTACGAAAAAACTTAGGAGCCAAGATAAACGTATAGACTGAACCAAAGCGTAGGATCTAGAGCTTCTAGAACATGCAGTCATCAATAATGTATGAGTTTCGAACGACAAAGTATGAAGACAAACATACGTTTGTGGGTTCATTTGCACGTCCTCGTGCCAATAGAAACGTCCGTGTTCACATGGACTTGAAGGGGTGAAGGAGAGAGGATTATCACTGATGCTGGAGCTATGAATGCATTAGCAGGCGTCGTTGGTTCAAAGATTTGAACTTAGAAGTAATCTGAATCCATATTGAACTCATTAGATACTATTTGTTACGCAAACATTTTTTTACCTTTTATACAAATTAACATTAATCAAGAATGTTTAAATATAGTATAAATATGATTGCATTAAGAAGTGTTTTTGCAAAAACACTCCTTATAAATTCATTATTGATTGCAGTTATTTTTGATGTTGTATTATTAATTTTAAGTATTCAGTCTACTACCCCATAGAATCATACAATCTCGGAATCGGACAATTTTTTTTAGCTAGAAATTATGCATTACTAGCATCGCCCCACGATGTTACCCACGTATTTTCTGTTCTCATTATTTTTTCAGGTTACAAAGTAGTGTATGTGTGCCATCTCAGGCTGTAGTCTAAAATCTGTTCCATATTTCAGCCCAATCCGTTCAACCGTTCTGACGTGATTGAGCTACAAACACCCAAACATTCGCACTTACAATATTTATAGGACGAGATGAGCCTAATCTCTATTAGACGTTTAAATGCAAGTAATTGTTAGAAACCTACTTGATTTACTATTCCATGGAATCATCCATACTCGAAATCGGTCAATACGTTTGGGTTAGAAATTTTACATTAACTTTATAGAGCAAGATCCCAGGGCCGCCAGACGTCCCGTATTTTCTGATGAACGAAATGCTTATTTTCTGACGACTGATTTTTACGTATGTTATAGGCAATATCCATACAAATAAGGCCCCAATACTCCCAGACACTTTCCGTCGGCCGTTTTCCTTAACAGACGCTTTAGAACACCCAAAATATGTGGCACTGCACAATGTGGCACCGTACAGGTCAAATGAATGGGCCGATTTCGATGCAATTTTCTTTATTTGAAGGTTGATTTTTGTGCAAGTGTTTTTAGATATGTTTGGTAGATATCGATTTAAAATGGCCGCCTCCACAAAATGGCAGACAAAATATTTCTTCACAGCTTACCTTAATATGGGTAACAAATGAAAGGATTTGACTAGTAGAACACTATGCACCATGACAAATTTCAAATCCAAGATTTTGCGGTAGCGGCCTACCGCAAAATGGTGAAATTCGGACTATTATTGACATGTATAATAACATTGACATGTATTTGACTGCCCTCGTGGCTTAGTTGGTAGTAACTCTGCCTGCGAAGCCGAGGGTCGTGGGTTCCATCCCCACCCAGTGCAAATATTTGTGTGATGAATTCAAATGTTTTCACTGTGTCTGTGTGTTTATATGTATAATAAGGATGTATTTAAAAACTATATAAGTATTATATCAGCTATCTGGTCGCCATCATACAAGCTTTGCTTAGTTTGGGGTCAGATCGTGTTGTGTGTGAATTGTCCACCAATATTTATTATTTAATATGCAAGTACAGATTTCTGCGTCAACTCTCAGTACACGCTCCTTCCACCATCGAACCCGCGCCCTAACCAGACGTATCCCGTACCCCAAGTGCGACATCGCGTGCCTTGCATGCCTAATGTCCAGGGATTGAATAGAAGTTGATATTGTTCAGCAGATAGAATGAAAAAACGAACCAACGGCACAATGGCATTCAAGCCCAACAGCAGAACAGTTGTATCCACGTCTCCGCAGTCAAATTGAATAAGTTTCCCCGCGGTGCAATAATATTGAACGCGATGTTGTAAATCTACGAACAAAATTCTGTTTTGTATTCCATTTTCGTGAGTTAGAGAAGAAATACCTACTAAATTTTGTACTACTTACACTTCTATTTACGTTTTAATGATGGATTTTTATTGTCTTGTACTGGCAGTAAATTTTCATTTAACTCATACAAATATTGTGTAATACCCCGTTTACATGATTCCAGTCCAGCGACCGAATCCAGCGCTGGATTGCTTACTGGAATAATGTAAACCGGGTATTAGTTACTTAGTATTTCTATTGTTTCTAGTGTATTGTTCAAGTTTTTTTAAATAAGCAGTAAAAGTGTTGGAAACGTTGCGTTGATGACCGTCATTGAAGATTGACACTGTTAAATTTGTTTTTTTATTGATAATAGAGTAAAATCCCAGGGCCGCCAGACCTCACGTATTTTCTGATGAACGAAATGTGGAGGATTGAGCAAGTAGTGTTAGTATGAACTAAGAACGCATCAACTGATATCTCAAAATTGGTCGTCTAAGCAAGGTAGCGAGTAGGCATGCATTCTTAGTACATACTATCACTACTTAATCGTCCACAATTAGTTTAGGCGGTTCTGGGATGTTGGACTATAATGATATGACTGTTGACTGCCATCTCGCCTCATCACATCGTTTTGGGTGTCGCAACACAGTGATATTTTGTTGTAGTGCATCTCTATATAATAGTTTGCAGTGTTTTATAATTGAAATAGGTATCAGTATAGTTCATCAATTGAAACTAACTTAAATAAGTAAGATAACTTAAGCCAACCCAAACTTTCAGTATGACATCGAACTAGTAGAAAAAATGCCTGTTCGACAAGCCAGTCTTTCAGTTTGCGCTTATACGCTGCTTTCGAGGGCGCATCGCGCATTTATTCATAATTATTTTAATTATGTGTTTATTTTTTATATCACTTGTCGCCTATTCTGCAATTCTGAATTTAAATGGACAACGATTTGATATCAAGATTGAAATTAAAGCAGTCAAATTAACAAAAGAAAATATCGTTATTGAGAATCAAACCTCACAAGTAAAACAAAATACTCTATTCCCCACCACTTACCCCAAACGAAACACGGGTCGATTAATCAGAACAGTTAATTCTATTACGTGGAACGCGGTTGTTTGTTAGGCGACGCGGCGGCCATTTGTCAATTGACACACCGCCACCGTGGACTGTATTTTGAGTTTACGTTGCTGGAAACAACAGAGACTTAAATGGTGCGGCCCTTTACCCTCGCGTTAGCATTCGTACAAAAAGAAAAACTACTCATAGGGAAGAAGTAGTGGTAATACTTCCTACTTAATTTTTTTTTATATAAAAAAAAAAAGTGATTCTGTTATGGATGGAAATTTTCAATACTTGAAAGTCTCGCCCAGTCTAGTAGTAGGTAATAATTGTATAATAAATTTTTGTAAGAACTTCCAGCGTTATCCTAACCGATTGTGTTCTGCTGTTTTCCAATAATTTGCTCAAGGCATATTCAATCCAAAAGCCTAATTTACAAATATTAATTCATACCAATTCTAATTATGAAAGTGGATGTTTGGTTGCTCAATCACGTCGTAAAAACTGGACGGATCAGACTGAAATTAACCGAAAATCTACTTTTATCATACTTACTGGTTTTATGAATTCAACGTAAAAGTAACCGCGGCGATGATATAGGTAAATTAGGTTTTATGAATGATAAGTGTTAAACAGAAAGTAACTTAATATCTATTACGAAAAAAAAAAGATTTTGGGGTATTATTACGAGTAATTTAAGAAGACCACAAATAATCATGTTTCATAATTAATTTAGTTTTAATCAAGTAAGCTCGAAACTTAATGGAACTTTTTATTCGTATTTTATAAAAAAATATATTTATTAAAGCTACTTATATGCTGAGATAAATGTATGATGTTAGTATTATAGTGCCAAGAGTCTTTTCTGAGTGTGACACTTAAAAATGTTCGATAAATATATCAAATTCTATACACTCATATTATAGAGTGTTTAAACAAAGTACTCCAGCGAACTTCACTAACTGTTCTACAGTTTAGAACCACAGGGATTTGGTGTCCGCACGCACCGTGTCAACCGGCAAGTAGTTTGTGTTCGTCTTGTTTGATCGCCTCACTCAATCAAGGAAACAGTTTTGTTTGAATTTTGTATTAGTTACTAAACTTGGTCTCTAATTGAATTGGCCTATTAATTACGATGACTTGAGAGAACAAGAAACAGGTTACGTGAACTGTATTCGTGCAAAGCTATTTTCAATCATCCATTGAAATAATATTAATAACTCGTCGTTTGAATTAGTTCTCAGACAATCATCGTCTTCAGCGACGAATGTAACGACAATCGTGGAAAACCAGATATGTTTTTCCGCTTAAATTCATTGATGGGTGTTATGGCACGAAGTGCACAAGTGAAATACACAAATAAAATCAATAAAAACTAGAGTTAGGTACAACAGGCTTTTGTGAATGTTTAGAATGTGAAGATAGGTAAGTTTGCTTCTATGTATATAAATAAATAAATAAATATTGGTGGACAATTCACGCACAACACCATCCGACCCCAAACTAAGCAAAGCTTGTACTATGGCGGCCATATAGCTGATATATTACTTGTATAGTTTTAAATACATACTTATTATACAAGGAAACATTGTTCAGTAGATAGTGGGTTTGCCTTCTGAGCTGTAGATCGTGGGTTCGACTCCCATTTCCCTCACATGAAAATAGGCATACCTATCCACGAAATATTTTTATTTTTGTACATTGGCAGCTCAAAAAGTGTTTATTAAAAATAATTGAAATAATATGCCCCATTTGACTTTAAATTGCTAACCAAAATAACGAACTATTCGAAAAAAAACATTAAAACCAAAATAGTAGATTTTTAGAGAATGTTAAACAAGATTTTCGCTGAGAGTGAAACTGGACTAGTGTACAGAGTTTCCTAGACCAATACTTTATTTAACGGTCCATCTCCATTAAATAAGAAATATGTTAACCAGAATCGAATGCGGGAATCTAAGTAAGCAGATGTTTTATTCATAGCACCACAAATGGCAATTACAGTTACGGAGTACTGGGGCCGGAAGGAAACATTGTGTAAAAAAGCTTTGGGGGCTCTTACACTAGGCGCGGTGGAAACCAATGGCGAAGCTACATAATATTTCTGCATTTCGAAAACTTAGTATTATATCAAATTAAGACGATAAAGTATTAATCAATAAACATAATTAAGTAAGTATGTATTAACAATGATATACATATTTGTTGTAGATACACGTATAAAAAAAGTCGGACGTAGACTCGCTAAAACCAAAACTGTGTCCTTCGAGTCGGCCACATAATATGCACGTGTGCGCTGTCACATATAGGCTGACACGCACACATCAGTGAGTCATTACACGCGCAACGTGTGTATATGTGTGCGTGTCAGCCTATCAATGACAACCAACCTGACAAACCCACACGTGCAAACGTGGCCGACTCTAGCGCCACAGTTTTTGTTTTAGCGACACTACGTCCGACTTTTTTATACGTCCATGGTTATAGATGATAGATAGATGGTGTTGTGTGAAGAATTATCGTATTGAAGAAGTATTATTTATAAAATCCACAATTTTTAAAAATGCCAGGAACAATTAATTCAAGAAATTATTACCTTTATTTAATTTGCATTTTATTGCAAAAAAGTGGCACTCCGGGAGTGCTTACTGAAGTGCAAATAATATTATATATAATATTATATACTGTACATACTTATATACAGAGGTATCTATCTGTAACGGTATGTAACGCTATAACGAGTTTAACTAGATGTTTTACATGTTCCATCCCAAAAAAAATCAAACACGCTATAAGAAGTTTTCTCTTCAAAAAACGTAGCAAGTCAAGGTACTTCCAGAAAAATACAGTGTGATTTTTGTGGCCGTTAAACCGGACGGTGGGACATTGTTCCGTGGTTAAATTATGCCCTCAAACGTTACGGTTCGCCATTTCCCTCTGACCTAATATCTCTGTATTCCGCTCACTCAGATGTCTTTTTGGCTCATTTTCATTTTCCCTGTTTATTAATATTTTCGTCCTTCAGTGGAGAAATTTGTGGTGCCTTTGATAATCTCGTCATTTTGAATTTGATAAGCGGGAAGTGTTTATCCTTGTTTCGGTAAACGTTTTCTGCTGTTAATAAAGCTTTTGAAATCGACACTTTTTTTCACTTCTGCAGGTAGAACGATGTTTTTGAAAATGTGTTTTTCTTTGAAATGGTAATTTTGTAAAAGTGAGAGTTAAGTATTTTAATCCAACTTCAAATGTAGGTATCATTGATATTATACATCTAACGTATTCCGCACATAACACACATTATGAATGTGGTGTCAAACTAAGTCGTTCTTCGTTTGATTTTTTTGTCAACGATGAAACGATACCTATAGCTTTTTTAACTACATGTAAGCTGATAAAAATAGAGCAACGTAGAATCAGATATTGAAAATCAGCTACAAACTCTCCGTAATGTATCCGATAATAGCCTAAAAACTTACCACTTTGCTACGATGTTAAAGACATTAAATTAATTGACTGTCACTTATAATTAGGAACTAAATTTTTCCCAAATCAGATTATAGAAATCACATAAATACAATCATAATATCTTGCAAGAATATAAGTACTCTCCAACCCTTAAAATATGATCCACTCCAACCCTAAAAATATGATAGCATTTTTAGGTAAAAAAAACATGCACGTTGTAATTCGTATCTAAAATAAAGCACAGTTAAAACCACTTGTACTACTTCTAATTATTATTTTAATCAAAATAAAAACTCTAGTGCGTGACTAAAACGCAATTGATCCGGTGGGTTAGCCTCCTGTTTAGTACTTTATTGTACCATTCGGCTGAACGTTACAAACGGTGATGTAACATGCGACAAAGTTCCTGCTGAGATGTTATTTTAACCGGATATTATATTAATTTAGACAAAAATAACTTTTATTTAACTTATACTGGAAGCCAAATTAATAGTTTCGTAATTTTTCTGTCTATTTTTTATTATCTCTTAATGTTTATATTTTATTTTGATGTTTAAAAAATATAATATATATTTTTCAACACACTTGCTCATAGAGTGTCTCTAATTTCATCGCAATCAGGTATGTAATGACACCTATAATCAAACTATGACTTTTTAATTGCCATTACTCACAAGTGAGTTACATACGTTTTTTATTGGTTGAGTTGATTTGTTCTTAAAATGTTTCGATGCAAAAAACATCGTGTTCAATAGAACAAATGAATTAATACCTATGTATAATTTGAACTTGTACGTGACATAAAATAAATAAAGTGGCCAAGTGCGAGTTGGACTCGCCCATGAAGGGTTCCGTTGCAGCAAGTAACATTATATACATAGTACACATAGTTCTTGTAGTTCGTTGTAACTTTGATCGTAGTTTCAATAATAGTGTATATGACGTACTAAAAAAAACTACTCATCAGTTCGAGTTCAAACCAATTTTCGTTGGTAGTTTGCATGGTAATGTACATCATATATTTTTTTAGATTTTTCATTCTCTTACTTTAGAAGTTAGAGGGGGGGGGGACACATTTTACCACTTTGGAAGTGTCTCTCGCGCAAATTATTCAGTGTAGACAAAAATTATATTAGCAACCTCAACACCATTTTTATGACCTATCAATAGACACCCCCCCCCCCCGCACGTATATAGGTTTGATGACAAACATTTTTTTGAGTTTCAGTTCTCAGTATGGGGTGCAACCCAAATTTTTCTTTTTTTTTCTTTTTTTTGTACAAATCTTAATGCGGTTCACAGAATACATCTACTTACCAAGTTTCAACAGTGTAGTTTTCATAGTTTAGACAAAAAGTGGCTGTGACATACGGACGGACAGACAGACAGACAGACATACAGACAGACAGACATGACGAATCTATAAGGGTTCCGTTTTTACATTTTACGAAACCCTAAAAACATTCACTCAAACATAACTGTTAGTTTTTTGTAATAAAGAAAAAAAATCATTCCTCATTTTGTAAGTGGCATGTTATCCACAAGGAGCAAAAAAAAGTATCTTTTTGTGGGTTGGCGCGCATCATTTATATATTTAAGACAACTGAATAATTTTTCCCGTTAAAATTTTTTTTCATAGCAGCTCTTTTTCCCTGTTGAAATGATTTGTACTGTTGTTTTATTCCCAAGTGTGTTGAAAAACGTCGTATACCACTAAATAATTATGTATATTAAAATAAATACTTATTTATAGTTTATTTTATAACGTAATATGGGTTCTGTGTGTGGTGTGTATAGGACGTGTATAGGTATAATAGTATGTTATATGTTAAATTAGTTGTGTATGTGTACGACTGTACGTGTATGTTATTACGTACAACATGTCAACAACATGCTATTGTAGCTGGCGTAGCTTCGGAGTGAAAGGACACGTTATAGTAATAGACTACAGGCCCTTGAACAAAATTTACGTAGTAGGTAAATGAACCACCAGAAGACTTGTGTAGGATGATAGAAGGGTATAAAGTAATAAGATGCAGCACTATGCCGTCACTTGTAAACTGTCCAACTGAGTACAGTCGAAAAGGGAGGGTTGCAACCGTCGATAATATCTCATTGTCGCATGATTTTTGTACGGCGTTGCAGAAAAATTTATAGACGATTTACAGATTAAATTTGGGCATTTGATTATGTTCGGCATTGGTTCCATACAGTTTTAATACCTCTCCTAATCCATTATTTCGCAATGCCGTACAAAAATCATGCGACAAGGAGAAATGATCGAGGGTTGCAACCCGCCCTCTTCGACTGTACTCAGTTGGAGAGCTTACAAGTGACGGCATAGTGCTGAATCATTTGAAGTGAAAACTTCTTTAGGCGCGCCTAGACAGATTTTTCGTGGGCTGTGAATTGAATTCATTCGTCACGCTCGGGTATGATAAGAAAGCTTCGGGTAAACTCGGGACCATGGCTATTGGCCATCTAGAAATACGTCAGCCAATAGGAAATGCTGAAAGGGCGTGGACAGGCCATCATGGCACGGTCATCTAGAAACGCATCAGCCAATGGGAAATGCTGACGAATATCTAGATGGCCATGCCAAGGTGGCGAGGCCACGCCCTCCGATTACACCCGTGTAGTTTCCAAGGTAAGCTATCAAATTCTGAGTTATAAGTTTTCACTTCTATCGGCAGTTCTTATGACTGCCAATTTTTTTTTTACTTTCTATCATCTTACATAGGTCTCCCTGGTGGTTCATTTACTACGTAAATATTTTGTTCACGGGCCTGTAGCCTATTACTATAACGTGTCCTTTCACTCTGAAGCTACGCCAGCTACAATAGCATGTTGTTGACATGTTGACGCTGACCCATAATAGCCCAGGACCCCTGGTACAATTTTTGCTATTGATTACTATCAAGCAAATTTTGCGTGAATAGCTTCATTTTGATGAGGCTCTTTACCTTTTTTTTTTTAAATAAAGAGTGTAGAGACGAGCGAGACATGTGCCTGATGGTAAGCAACATGCCTGCTACATAACAGCTCAGTGACACGCAGCTATTGGAACGTGAAGAGTCCAAATCATAACCTAGCACTGCACTGTGCTCGTCACCCAGAGATCTATATTGTTATAATTATCTCTAAGCGCTGTAATTTCTCTGGAAACAATGCCCTTCAAACCGGAACACAGAATGTTTGCACATTACTGCTTGGCGGTAGAATAACTGGCAAAGGTGTGGTACTTCCCCAGGCGGACTCCGCTAAGAGTCCTACCACTACAAACTACTATTTGGTCTAAGAAACTCAATTTGTAGGACAATATGACTGTTAAATAATATTAATTTTAGCTAAGTAAAAAAACAAAACTTCCAACATGTATCATTATCGATACATGTTTGAAGGCGGGGCTTTCAGCATGTGTCGACAAACGAGGTCATAAATGATTACAAACCAGCTGATTTTTTTTTTACTGAGCTAATATTCATATAATTTAAAGGTTGTATTGTAATCAATGGTTGTAATCGACAAATTGCGTGGTACATTATCCCGGTCCTATAAGCTCAGAAATATTGTATCCTAGCTATCTCTGTTGGCTAACACAATTGAGAGTTTCTTACAGAAAATTGTTGGGCGTCTCATCAAAATGAAGCTATTCACGCAAAATTTGCTTGATAGTAATCAATTCCAAACGTACCAAGGATCCAATTTCCCATGACACTACCAGTAGTGCCAAGCAGTAGTGTCAAGGGAAATAAACGGATCCTGGACTATAAGGTTTTCCTCAACCAAAAATTGCTCAAGTTTTCCCTTCAGTAAACACATACTAGTCAGACTAAAATTTAATTCTTTTAACACACGAATACAAGAGATTTCATAAACATTTTTCCAAATGTGCCGCGGTAATGTATGATTCAATTAGCATTTAGCCCGCTTTCATGCTCCCACGAGGTTAAGCGAAATGTGAACGTATATCAACTCTACGTGACATTTAAATTACTAATGAAGTACCTTGTAGTGTATGTTTTAGGCACGTGAAACACATGGGAAGTTTGCCTTATCACACGACTGCCCATAGAAGAAATGTAACATTTTAAAGTTCAAACATGAACCTACGTGTTGTTTGTGTTTTTATGTAACTTTTAAATGTCGATGTGTATTTGTCAACTATTATATCTTCTTCTTATATATAAAATTCTCGTGTCACAGTGTTTGTTTCCTTACTCCTCCGAAACGGCTTTACTGATTTTAACCAAATTTTATATGCATATTCTGTAGGTATGAGAATCGGCTACTAGCTATTTTTCATACCCCTAAGTGACAAGGGTTGTTCACTAAGGCAAAACAACGTTTGCGGGGTCAGCTAGTTTACTTATATATTATTATATTTATCTTGGCAACTATTACAATTCCTTGCTAATGCACGCGATATCTCAGACCACAAAAAAATGGCATTAGAGTCATACATATTTGTTGAAGGTACGTTTGCCTGATTGATGCCTGCCTACGATGGAGCTCTATTAAAAATCGATTTACTCTCGATTTTAAGGCTTTCAGATAGTGTCTAGAAAAGACCCAGAATATCTAATACAACTAATTATTTTTTTTGTATCTATTCTCTTCTCGTTGCTTTGTAGCGTATCTTCACTCTGTTCTTCACCTTTCTTTTAATTATGTTATTGCCACCTGGAAAGAAATTGTTAGCGATAAGGCTGCCATTTATATAACTAAGTTACCAAACAACATTTTGTGATGATTGTAATTTTTAATTAGTTTGCATAATATATTGATTCTATCTATCTATACACATAATGTACGTACGTACGTACATATTTGTGCGTACCTACATACATATATGTACGTCCCGACAAGTATAAGGACTCGGCTTTACAGCTTACTTTTATTCGCTTTTTATTACAAGCGGGACATTAGATATACTTACAACAGAGAGTGTCATTTACGCTGATTTCGGGACTTATAGAAGTACCGAAATTAGCGTAAATGACACGTCTATACATGCAAATATAATACAAAGAACCGAGCTGAAACTACTTCATACTTATTTGTTAGTAATAGATATCTATGACTGAACGATCCAGGAAAAGCATTCCATTCAAACGCCATACATCAAATTGTAATCATTGAAAAATGCGTCTATCTACTAAAGTATGAAATAAATGCAAAACAGCTTGAAAACACTTCAATCGCAATACATAACTCCAGCAAATCAAAGTGAAACTGCGAAACGTCGAACGTTAACGCTCAGATACGTAAAAAGTCGACGCGTTGTAATTCAAACGGGGCTCAAAGTAAGAGGCTATAAAAGTGATAAAATATCTATTTAGCTTTTTCTTCACAGCCTTTTCTTCCTTCTTTAGCTTGTGAGAGCGTTCGTTTCCTTCCAAAAACGTTTGGAGACTGGTAATTGCAGTTTATGTTGGCTCAGATAAACGCGATATTTGCCGTTGCCTCGCTTCCGAGCTTATTTTCAGAATGACGATAATGAAATGGACTTTATTGTTCCGAGGCTTCGATTAGATTGGCGTCGAGATTGATGGCAGCGAGCTGATAGTCGATCTAAGTGGTTTATCTTAATCAATATCAGTTTAACGAAGATAAGAACCCTGGGAGTGTGATTGCGATTCAGTTTCGATTTTAATTTTATTGCCATTTAGATTTAGGTTAGTAGGGACAGTTAGGGAAAGAAAAGCAAAGCATATTTGAAGGTGATAAGTACCGGAAACCAATTATACTGTTCCATTTTTTTTCTTGGTTTATAATAATGATAATCGCTGTAAACACCTGTTGAGGGTATACATATATCAGGAAACATTGTATAATTATAAACTCACCTTTGACTTATGTAATATGAATACTGTTGGTGTTTCTTTAAATAAATAAATAAATTATTTCAATACTCATAGCTCTGTATAAAGTAGCAACAAGCTAGTAGCCGGTAACATGTAAAATAAAACCAATAAACTATCTTGGTTCGATTATATTATTATAACAAGAAATTAGAACTAAGTATTTAACAATAAAGGCCATGAGCATGAGAGTGAATGAGTACAATGGTAGAAAAATATCGAAGAAAATAAGGATGAACTGTCTAAATTAGGATACGGACCTATAAAGAGTGCTGATATGATGAATGATAAAGGCGAATTGATTAAACGTGCATATTTTATAGACTACAATTATACACGAGTCGGATAAGGGTAAGCATACCGATTACGATGATGATAAAGCATCATAATGTTTTTATGTTTCAACAATAACTTATAATCATAGACATTTTCCAAATGAGGTAAATATGCGGGAATCGGCAAGTGTAGCTTAGAACATGCTGAGACTCGATGGAAGTAGCAGAATAATAGAAAAGCAAAGCTGAAGGGTGAGTCAAGAGCCAGTCCATCAGTCAGATGTCCAGTAGTGGGCTAAGACAGGCTGTTGATGATGAAAATAAATAAGTCCGTTTAGTTATGTATGTGTGCGAATATTTCTCTGGACTGATTGATATCAGTAGAAACACAGCCTCGTAAATAATACGAGTACTATACCAAGTATTAGGTGGAATACAATAAGATACTTGAGGTTCCTACTAAAGGCATTCCGACTTGGCTATCTAGCAGTCCATCACTGGAGCAAATATAGGACACAGCAAATTAGTAAAATTGAAACGCCCTGTTTACAGTAGGTACTAGTCATAGGATTAACGGTCCGAGTATTGGCACGGCTGTAATTATATACCTAGTTGCCCAGTAATGCATTATTTATGTTACTGAAGCATAGAATATTTTATTTTGTAATTTTATAGCAGAGTATGTGCCATCCCGTGTTTACCATGTGCCTAATGTTAAGCAACATATCTGCCTATAACACTTATAACATCACATTGTGCACAGCTATTATTGGAGTCCAAATCATTGACTAGCACTGCATTATACTCGTCACCCAGAGATATAAGATGTTGGGAGACTTCATGTTCCAATAGCTGTGTGATACTGTGTTGTTATGGACAGGCGTGTTGATCATCAGACACATGTCCTGCTCATCACGTCACTCCATACCAAAAAAAGTATTTTCCACGTTGTCCGGTCCCATTTCTTCATTTTACTCATTATTTTACTACTCGTAGTTTCGTCCGAACAATATTGAAATAATGTAACTGCCGTTCATGACAGAGGAGAACGGCAACGGCCGATCCGGAGCCCCTGGTTCGAATAAGGTACCGGACTGGGTCAAAAATACTCCATCCTAATTAGTTCGTCAGCTAGATCAGGGGAAAATATTGGACACGTATTTTTTGATTTTTCATAATATTAAAAATCGTCAAAGATATAGACCATCAAACTTCGAGAGTGGGGGGTCGCGACGTCACTCGTGAGTAAAAATCGTACTCACAAGTGACGTCACACGAAACTTCGAAGCGCTGTCTGTATCTTCGTCGTTTTTTGTTTGTGAAACAAAAGAAAAAAAACGTGTACAATATTTTTTGACAATCTAGCTAAATAGACTACAGGCCCGTGAACAAAATTTACGGGTCAAATGAACCACCAGGAGTTCTATGTAGGATGATAGAAGGGTATAAAGCAAAGACAATATCCTACCCATTAATCTTTGGTATAAAGTAATAAGATTCAGCACTATGCCGTCACTTGTAAGCTGTCCAACTGAGTGCAATTGAAGAGGGGGGGTTGCAATCCTCGATCATTTCTCCTTGCCGCATTATTTTTGTACGGCGTTGCAGAATAATAGGTATTGAAACTATAAAAAATATAAATTTTAACTTTTTAATTATTAGTTAGCCGGAAAAAAATACAGAGTACGAGTAATTTACAGAGCAAATTAGGTCATTTGATTAAGTACGGCATTGGTTCCATACAGTTTCAATACCTCATCTAATCCGTTATTTTGCAATGCCGTACAAAAATCATGCAACAAGGAGAAATAGTAGAGGGTTGCAACCCCCCCTTTTCAATCACACTCAGTTGGACAGCTTACAAGTGACGGCATAGTGCTGAATCTTAATACTTTATACCCTTCTATCATCCTACATAGGTCTCCTGGTGGTTCATTTGACCCGTAAGTTTAGTTCACGGGCCTGTAGTCTAAAAGGGCTACTTAGTTTTTTTGAGGATTGTACCCTATTCCACGCGTTCGAACGACACGCAACAATGGTACAAGTTCCATAATTGTTGTTCACCCAAATTAAAAAGCGTTAGGTGACGATGACGCGAGTTCCACGATTTTTGTTCACCCAAAAAAAAAACTCAACGCGCCTGAATATGTTTTCACTTCAAAAATAACTTTTCTATAGGATATCGGGTGAAAGGAGCGCAGCTGGTAATAACTAAATGAAAAATCCCCGGTTGCGGCGACCGCGGGCATAAACGTCCGGGCTACACCGCGGCTGTCTATCAAAAAGCAGTTTGCGGGCGGTCGCCACGTGCGCCGATTTACCGCTCGCGGCATTTTCATGTCGGCCACATTTGGAGATACAAAACCGGTACATCTGGATGAGTCTCTGACAAAAAACAACTGTATTCTATAAGCTTTACAAGTGTCACTAGACTGGAAGAGTAAATATAGTACCAGCTACTTTTTTTTCTTTGTAATGTAATAGCGAATGAAAGAACGAGCAAGACTCGCGCCTGATGGTGAGCATCACAAAATCCTTTACTGCACAAATTTCCATCCCCAGATGACGATAGGGCTAAAAAAAATGTTGATGGACAATAGGGTACCGGACTGGGTCAAAAATACACCATCCTAATTAGTCCGTCAGCTAGATCATGGAAAAATGTTGGACACGTATTTTTTGTTTTTTCATAATATTAAAAATCGTCAAAGATATAGAACATCAAACTTCGAGAGTGGGGGGTCGCGACGTCACTCGTGAGTAAAAATCGTACTCACAAGTCGTCACTTGAAACTTCGAAGCGCTGTATCTTCGTCATTTTTTGTTTGTGAAACAAAAGAAAACATACGTGTACAATATTTTTTGGCAATCTAACTAACGGGCTACTTAGTTTTTTTGAGGATTGTACCCTATTCACAGACAACACCATCTGACCCCAAACTAAGCAAAGCTTGTACTACGGCGGCCAGGTAGCTGATACATATAATACTTAAATAGTTTTAAATATATTATGATTATATTACATAGTAACACAGTACAAATATTTGAATACATCGTACAAATATTTGCACTGGGTGGGAATCGAACCCACGACCGTCGGCTTTGCAGGCAGAATAATTACTACCTACTAAGCCACGAAGCCACTAAGAAAACGTTTTACTTACGATTTGAAGACACCTCGATTGTTTTATATTCAGAAATATTTAATCACTAGCAGCGCCTGCGCGGTGTTACCCGCGCAGTTCCCGTTCCCGTTGTTCCCGGTGTTTTTTCCGGGATAAAAAGCTATATAGATAGATTATATATATAGATTGCCTGTGTGTTCTTCCAGACTATAATTTATCTGTGTTCCAAATTTCAGCCCAATCCATTCATACGTTAGGATGTGATTGAGCAACAAACATCCAAACGTCCAAATATCTAAACATCCTTACGTTGACATTTATAATATTAGTAGGATGTATTCACTATTCACATCAATGTCAATCTAGACATTTATGTAATTTTAGGATGCAGTCGTTGATTATTAGTATTAATCCAAATGTAATGTAATTAATCCAAATGTAAAAAAATAGAGACGATACAGATGGTATCGTCTCTATTTTTTTAAATCGACATGAATCAAAATGAAATTATAAACAAATTAAAAACATAATTACATTCTGCAAATGATATCCAAGTGCCCACCCAAACTCTATACAAATCTATAAAGCTGTTGGTATATGAAAAAGCGACAGACAAATACGCTTACACATAAATACTTTTATCACAATTATATTTGCGAGAAACTGCAAATACATAATAAACACTTTTTAACTAACTACAAGCACTAAAGACTGGATTATCTAGGTTTTATTACTCTTTGTATTCAAAGAGCTATCGCTGAGCTGACAAACGGAGGTTGCAATTAATTTCTGAAATACAGTAATGTTGACTTCATTCTGGCTCTAGAATTAAATAATATAGAGAAACGTTACAACAGTTTGTTGTACAGAACGTGTTTCGTAGACTTTATGAGGTGATACATAGAGGTATTATTATTTTTCTTCATCGTTATTCAGAATTATGGTATACGAGTGGTATTTAATTTCTTTTGGGTGATCTTCAAAACAAACCCGCCAACTAAGCCATCGCAATCCAGCGTTACAGGTGACTAACTTAGCACGGTTGGTAAGGGACTACCTACACGAGTAAACATATATATTTATCCCTGTGTTCTGACAAGTGGATGATTAATTAGGTGTCTGTTAGTTTTATTCTTCCGCAAGTTTTACAGCTGTGGATTGGTGACAGAGTCGGTAGGACTGCTCTTGCACGACCGTGCCATTACCAGCGCCGTTGCGAGTAAGTTGTATCCTCCCGATACAATGCTCGAATTTGGCTTGGTTTTGGCCGGCACGTCACTTTCTCGGAAGGGCCTATCCCTATGTAGGGTGCCGTCGGACGACCCAGGCCCTCCAAGTGGAGACGGGGTTTGAGCCAAAGCGTCACCTACGTGATTGACCGTGTATTCACTTCCGCCTCCGCATTTTTTTTCCATTCTATACAACGTCAGAACGCAGCCATAGGAAACTGCTTGCGTTTATATTGTAGGTAATGTTATTTTAAAATCTGTTATTACAAACCATACAAGAGTTTTGCGTACTGATCGTGTATAGTTTGTAACGTGGATTCTCGGGTCGCGTCTTTCCATTCTTACAACGCCAGAACACAGCCACAGGAAACTGATCGCGTACGAGTATATTATATTGTAATGTTGTTTTAAATCTATTACTACAATGTATACAAGAGTTTTCTGTACTGATTGGGTATGTTTTCGATCCGATGAGGGGCTATCACTGAGATTTGACTCTAGGTAGGGTCTTGCTAGAAGCTCGGCGGTCAGCCCTGAATGTTGTTTCTCCATACTCGGCCTGAGCTCCACCACGGAGGTCACCGGCTCGCTTCGCTCTCCCCCTCTCCCCCCTATGCTTCGGTAGGCCTCGTATGGCTCGCTCCACTCAGGTCCTCCCTTGAGCTTCTGGCTCCCTTATTTTTTATATACACTCTAGGCTCTAGGGGTAGCAGCGAAAGACTAGGTGGAGTCAGGGTGCTCCGAGTCGGATCTGGAAAACCAACATCTACAATAAATCAATCAAGAGAGGTAAATAAATCAAAATGGCGAGCATGCAACTGCTCACATGCAAATTGTAATGTTAGAGTTTAGCGCGCTTATTCCAAAACATACACGATTAGTCCGTATACGTACTGGCGCTGTATATTATGCAACAACATAATACTTCTACGTTACTGCAAAGTATACGCGAGTGTTTGGGTACTGCTCTTGTATGGTTTGGAAGAACTTAGTTAAAAACTTATTTCCAATCTATACGTGATTAGTTTCATACTCTTGCGTTCTGAGCGAGATACATTCACTATTATTTCTCCGCTTACCATTACCTCTCACTGTCAAACATTACGGTTAGCAGTAGCCACAAGGTAAGTTTTAGATTGATTTCCAGGGAGCACCACGTAGAGGTTTCCGAGCCACGGACTCCATAGTGTTTGTCAGGCAAGCGCATCATCACTGATATCGAATTACAATTAATTGATAATAAATTATACTGCTTTTTTGCATAGCACCAGATTTAACTAGTTCTCAATCATATTTTCATTATAAAATATGTGCCGTAATGAGTTATTCGTTTGTCGAATCATTAAGCGTGCTGAATGGACCAATTATTATCCTGAAAGGGTTGATCCAATTAAAACCTTACCAACAGGTCTGGAGAGCTTTTGATATTTACTACCTGTTATTTTACAATAATTGCACAAGCAAATTACATTTAGTGTCCATTTTCGTACAAACTGTAGAATCCTACTTACACTCGACAATGTTCAGTATGAGTAAAAAAATTAATTTCTGATGTTTTTCAATGACAAATTTCTTTGAACTTATGACTTTGCATGTTTTTTTTATTGGTGGGCATAAGTGGACATTTTTATTATTGGTTGGGTTGTAGTCGAACATTTTCAATGTTGTGTTTAAAGGTTGTTTTCTAATATTTATTAAATATTTTATATAATTCATCACGTACATTGTTTTTTGTTATTATTATACTCGCGGTCCGCCCTGGTTTCGCCCATGGTACGTAAAATATATATATATAGCACTCAGGGACACCTACACATCCAACGATGTAATAATTTTTGAAATCGGTCCAGTAGTTCCTAAGATTAAAGCGTTCAAATAACTTAAATCATCAGCTTCATAAATTTTTAATATTAGTATCGATTAGATGCGTCCTTCATTTTCAAGCGTTATATTGTAAGACTAAACAATATTTCCATGATAAAAATTGCTGTTGTTTTTTTCCCAAAATATTCATATGTATGTAAGCTTAAGCTACAATTCTAATCACCTAAGAGGTTTGTGCATGAAAGTCGAACAAGCACCTAGACATTTCACTAATTATCTCATGCATTAAATATTGGTGGACAATTCACACACAACACCATCTGACCCCAAACTAAGCAAAGCTTGTGTGATGACGGCCAGATAGCTGATATAATACTTATTTAGTTTTAAATACATACTTATTATACATACACATTAGACACACCCAGACACAGTGCAAATACTTGCACCGGGAATGCATGAATGCATGAATGCTTTGAATTCATCACACAAATATTTGCACCGGGTGGGAATCGAACCCACGACCCTCGGCTTCGCAGGCAGAGCTACTACCAACTAAGCCAAGAGGCCAGTCAGTCAGTCAGTCAAGCCAGGCATTAAATTAGTTAAAATTATAGCATCAAATTGGCGCAGGAGCGGGAAAGATGCCATGATGAAAGTGAGACCATACATTGCGATGCGATAAAGAAAACTGAAAGATGATCATTATACACATATGATATATGGACCTAGAGCAGCTTTCAGATAACTAGTCGTAAACATTTTAAGTAGATACCTATTATTTTTAGCAAAAATAGTATTGGTTTTTAACCCATCACATTAACTCTTTTTCGTCAGAACTCTACAACAAAATAACAATAGCCAATAACAATGGCAAAGCTAAACTTTTTAATACAATTCTACTAACAATCAAAAAACCAATTCGCCAAGTTCCGTCCCAAACGTTTTCGTACATGTTTTTCTTCTGCATTCCAATGTTATTGTGCTCACCTCAATAGTGTAGGGGAGGCACGCCCTTACGTATTCACGTACAAGGTAATTTAGATCGTATCCTGTAGGCTGAAATCGACATCATGCCTATATAATCAAACACAGTGATTATGGTCCAAAGTTGTAAACTATCCACGATTGTGTATCAAATATCAAATTAACGATTTTTATTTTTACAATATATTGTAAATTATAACAAATGCACAGCTATGCAGGCTATAACAACTGTGCAAGTAGATTGATTTTGAGCAGTTGCTTGG
This sequence comes from Ectropis crepuscularia, assembly GCA_963693475.1. Classification (NCBI taxonomy): domain Eukaryota; kingdom Metazoa; phylum Arthropoda; class Insecta; order Lepidoptera; family Geometridae; genus Ectropis; species Ectropis crepuscularia. The sequence goes on from OY856346.1 coordinate 14,623,135, forward strand.
CAAAAAAGTTAAAAATAACGAATAGCCATTATTTTAATTTATGTGATTTTTTTTTAAATTCGGTTTTCACATCAATGGCGCTTTGTTTGATGTTAAAAAAGTTGCAATCTACAATAGAGCGTGTTTACCTATAAACTGCTAAGCAACCTATTAAAACCAAGAGGAAGAAGAGTACTTACTTATCTACAAGAAATCGATCTATTTTCGACTCGAAGACCTACGATAACCCATTTTGAAAACACATTCTAAAATTAGGATGTTCTTATTTTCAGAGTGAATTAAAAATTCTTTGTACTCGACTTTTGAACGTTAATGACGTTCAAAAAAATAAAACCACTCACACCATGAAACGATATCGCTTTTTCGAGCTAAAAGCAGTCCGATAGAGAAAAGACACTCTTCAAAATCTATCTGTACATATAAGCTAATGTCTTCTATATGTACGTCTATGTATCTATATGTACATAATGTACATATAAGCATGTACATTATGCACTAAATTTAACATCTTATAAATATAAAATTCTCGTGTCACAATGTTAGTTACAAATTTTGTGTAATTTAAATAGCTATTTTAAAGACATGAACGATAAAGACATGTCAAGTGTGACTACATCAGCCCAATTGGTATCGACATCGACAGGAATTCCACTGTCAACTGTTAAAAGAGTCTTATTGGAAGGTAAACGTGTTTTGAAAGATGGAACCAAATTCAAATCTCCGAAAAAGACCAGATGCAGGAAAAATATAATAATCATTGATGATTTTGATAAAGCAGTAATCCGTAGAACAATTCATAATTTTCACATTACTGACAAAGAGGTGCCAACAATGAAAAGAATTCATGAAAAATTAATGGCTGACATTAACTATCCAGGATCAATATGGTCATTGCGAAAAGAAGTATCTCTTTTAGGATTCAAATGGTCAAGGACAGAGAATAACAGAACAATTTTAATGGAAAAGCATGAGATCCGTCACCTACGTATAACTTATTTACTTCAAATTTCCGAATACCGTATTCAGGGCAGGCCTATCGTTTATACCGATGAAACATATATTGACACCACTCACACTTCATCAAAATCATATTCAGATGGCAGCACTTCTGGTTTGAAGAAACCTATTTCTAAAGGAAATCGATTGATAATCGTTCATGCCGGCGGCGAGGACGGTTTCATACCAAATGCGCTGCTGATGTTTAAAGCTAATCAAAAAAGTGGTGATTATCATAACAACATGAATACAGAAAACTATACAAAATGGTTACAAACGCAATTAATTCCCAATTTGAAGCCCAATAGCGTTATTGTAGTTGACAACGCATCTTACCACAATTCGTTAAAAAATCCCGCTCCCAACTCAAATAGTCGCAAACAAGATATGATTGACTGGCTCAAGTTACGCAATATCGATCACTCAATATCCATGCTTAAACCACAACTTTATCAATTGATACTGCATAATAAACAACGATTTATTTAATATAAAATTGACACCTTATTAAGAGAACATGGTCACAGCGTCCTTCGTCTACCACCCTATCACCCAGATTTCGATCCGATTGAAAATATATGGGCAATGATAAAAGGATACGTCGTGAAAAAAACGTGTCAATGAATATGGATACAATAATGAGGTTAGCAAATGAAAAAATTGAAAGTATCACTGTACAGTGTACAGGAATGGAAAAATGTTTGTGACCATGCAATAAAAGAAGAAAAAAAGTTTCATGGATACGACGCCGTTATTGACAATATAACGGAAAGATTCATTATTAAAACAAACGACACATCAGACGAGAGTGAAAATGATAACGAGAGTGATAAAGAAAGTGACTATGGTGCAATGTCTGGTGTAGAAGATGTGTAGTTATTTTGTCTTTCAAATTGAATTTTTAGTAATAATCACACAATAATATGTACTCATCAGTCAAATACACAGCTGGACTTTATTTTATCAATTTAGTTTTATTTTATTTTAATACTAGAATACTTCTCCGACTTATGTTATGCCTTAAGTACCTACCTAAAATATAATGATATTAATTTTTAAGAGTTTGTTGTCTGACTGTACTTTTGGTGATCACTCACACTAATGCAAAGCTCAGCTTATACCTCGCGGACTGTACCTTACTTCTCCGAAATGGCTTTACTGATTTTTACCAAATTTTATATGCATATTCAGTAGGTCTGAGAATCGGCTACTATCTATTTTTCATAGCGATAAGGGTAGTTCACCACTACCTTTTTTTTAAAATTTTTGTACAAATTGTTTGTTTTATTTTTTTATAATGTGGTAATTCAATAATACATATTCCCCTAAATTTTTACCTTTTTATTACCAACCCTTATCTTTTAAGAGTCATTTTAGTTTTTATCATTAAAAATGATTATCATTAAATAATTTTTCATCCCGTTCGATAACTGATCAAATATAACGTCTTTTTTGTAAATGTTTTTCACTCTATTTCACGTACTGACATTTAATTCAGTATACTGTGTCACTTTCACAGGGTATCTAATAACGCAGTGTAAACAAACAAGGGCCAAGTACCCTGATTGCTAACAAATTATTCAAGGTTTCAAGTCTCGAAAAGTCTTGTGTTAAGGTTCTACGAATATACAATAACCTTGTAATTTGAGGAAATTCCAAGAAGGCTTTTTTGAAACATATAATTTGACGCGAAAGATGTATAATAAATGTATATAATAACTTTACGTAAAAAGTTAAAGGTCAGAAAAATCGTAAGAATTTTTTTACGTTATAACCAATCGTATACGAGTATATTATGATTGTCCTAGCCTACTAATATTATAAATGTCAATGTATGGATGCTTGGATGTTTGGATGTTTGTTGCTCAATCACGTCCTAACGTATGAACGGGTTGGGCTGAAATTTAGAACACAGATAGATTATAGTCTGGAAGAACACATAGGCTACTTTTTATCCCGAAAAAACAACGGGAACAACGGGAACGGGAACTACGCGGGTAACACCGCGGGGCGCTGCTAGTTTTAAATAAGTTATAAACATCCTACTTCCTACTAATATTATAAATGTCAATGTTTGTTGCTCAATCACGTCCTAACGTATGAACGGATTGGGCTGTAATTTGGAACACAGTTAGATTTTAGTGTGGAAGAACACATAGGCACTTTTTATCCCGATCAAACAACGGGAATGGGAACTACGTGAGTAAAACCGCAGGGAACTGCTAGTTATTTTATAATTGTCTCCTTGCATATTCCGCCTGGGAAAGTTCCATACTTTTAGCAGTTATTCTACCACCAAGCGACAAGAAACAATTTATAAAAATATTAAATCATTACTGATTTCCGGCTTGAAGGGCCATGTTTCCAAATATATTACAGGGCGATGAGATAAATCATCTTATGTTAATGAGTGACGAACACAGTACAGTGCCAGGTTGTCTTATGGAGTCCTATAGCTGTTTGTACCTATGCTGTTATGAGCAGACATGTATTGCTTACCATCAAGCGTTTGTCTTGCTCGTTCACTTGTACTCTATTTTGTAAAAAGAAACACTCAAACAAATAGCAAAAACGTTACACAAAAAATATAATTTAAACATTACCAATCATATTGTATATCATTTCGAAAACATGACTAAATATTATTTCATAACAAATTTCCAAAGGATTAATATGACACAGATAAATTGATAACTAAGTCAGGCGTCAGTACGTCAAATTTAAAAAATAAGTGTATCATCGCTACTCTACTGACTTTACCGTTGAAAAAAAAACATCAACAAAGGGTTAGTAAATGCAATTATAAACTGGTTAAAACGCAACTACTCGTAAATTATTTCACAAATGAAACAACATACTTATATACTTACTAGCTGACCCCGCAAACGTTGTTTTGCCTTAGTGAACAACCCTTGTCACTTAGGGGTATGAAAAATAGCTAGTAGCCGAATCTCATACCTACAGAATATGCATATAAAATTTGGTTAAAATCAGTAAAGCCGTTTCGGAGGAGTAAGGAAACAAACACTGTGACACGAGAATTTTATATATTATACTTATTATAAAATCAATCACATTATGAAATCATTACCAGTTACAAAATTGAAGGCTTCCTTCCTACCCTTTCTTTAGTTCCAAGGACTGATGGATTGACTTGAGTTTTTCTAGTTTCTTATATTTTCTAACTGCCATACTCAGAAATTTCATTAAGTACTCTATTGTTATATCCAGCTTTACATCTTTTGTTACCTGCATACCTTTTGGTTTTCTCCTGAATGCGACCTCGTTTCGTATTTGTCTTGTGGAGACCTCTTGTTCACGGGGTCAGGGCTCGGTCAGCAATTTACCATAATTAGTTTTGTGTGTGCTTTACTTTTCTTTTATTTAAATTACAGCTTTAAGTACCCTTAAATTTCAGGAATATATTAATCATTTGTGAGAGAGTGAATAACATAAATAAATCTGGCCGCCATCACACAAGCTTTGCTTAGTTTGGGGTCAGATGGTGTTGTGTGTAAATTGTCCACCAATATTTATTTATTTATTTTATTTAAATAAATCACTGTGGACGTTGAGATTTTAAGTGCGTATATTGGAATTTTGATCTTCGAAAGTCTTGTGTACCATAGATTTAGTATAAATATTATGTAAACTCTTTGGTACATGCGGAAAGTGCGTTGTTTGTGAAAAAAAACTCGTTTTATAATAAATATACACAGAATTTACTTCCAAATGATACTACAAGTAGATAATAAATAATGCGAAAGTTTGTATGCACGGTTATTTGTTACTCTTTCAAACAAAACTGCTCTGAAATAACACATAGGCTATTGTTATCCCGGACATGTAACGTAATCGGTAGTAACGTGAAAACCGCGATATGCTATTTAAGCCGTAAGTTTAAATTAGCATTTAATATTAGCCAAAAGTTTATGCCATGATCGAATGCGACGGTAATGCATTCTCAGTTCAATGAACTTCAGGATAGATTGTTAATACCCTGTCACAGCTTCCGTTTTTATCGCAAGTTTAACAGCCTCTACAGTAACAAATTACGTTGTTTCGCGCGAGATCGATGCGTTATTTATGATCGCTGAAACTCATCAATACCGCGCTTTGTCTGCCCCGAATTGAGATAAACGATGTACGGATAGTGTTGAGGATCAAATCCAATTTTCTATTCGCAAATTGAGTAGGGAACGGTGTTTCGCGTGTGAGCGGACACGTCTCGTTTCTGAAGAGTTACTTGCACGTCGGGGAGAATAAAAGAGTTGCAAATAAATACCAGGAAGGAAGTAATAAATGGGTACTGTGTTTTGTGTACATAGTTTTATGAACTGTGCTTTTAAACAAGGACAGAACAAATTTTAAGAAAACCGACACACATTATTCTAGGAAACCATCCACATCTAATCAACGTTCATACAAACAAAATTCTTCAAATTGGTCCATTTGTTTAGGAGCTTCGATGCCACAGAAACATACATAGAAACGTATTTTATATTTGGATAAATAAACAAAAAATACTGGCCGTTTTTAACCAGCTGCTAAAAAGGAGGAGGTTATCAATTTGACCACAATTTGTTTGTTATTTATCAAAATATAGCTATAGTATTCTACTAATCAAGTCGTTCTGATACATGTTCAGAGAGTTGGAAAAAAAAAATCCGCCATTTTGCGGCGGCGGCCATCTTGGACTGATAATAATCATCAAATTGTGCTAAACATTTCTACTAATTCAAAAATATGATATTAAATACGCACTTAGTACGTTACCTTTACTAACACTTATTATTAAACGCCGCGGGGCGCAGCTAGTAGCTTTACAAATACGTAGAGAACTGTCAGAGCTTGAATGAAATTAGTATTTGTTTAGGAATTTTGTTTCAATTCGAATATCATTATTTACTTACATAGAATCTTCATAAGTTTAAAATTTTACGGAAGATAAATGGAGCCGACCCTGCAAAAAGGTCACGTCTTGGTTACATTATTTGTCATTGTAGCTGTACCCTATTTGTTACTAATACAGAGTTTGTTTTTGTCAAACGTATTAATTATGAAAATAAAACATCATCATTAATTTTAAGTAGGTATTGATCTTTTCGCGTAAATTACTAGGTTTCTTATTTCATTACTTTGGTAATGAAATAGGTAATGAAATAAGTAATTTTTCATCTTATTTAAAAAGACAACTAATTAGTTACATTTGCAGGGATTAAAATGTTGCGGCTTTCCTAATGTTGTTCGCATTTAATAATTATGAATAACTCCCGCATTTCAAGAGGTGTATCCTGTGGCTTACTTAGACTATTAGGTACTAATGATTTGATCCCTTGATCGACTTTCTTACAAACCTTACAAAGAATCTGAATCTCGGAAACGGTTCAAACGATTTTCATGAAATTATGTATGCAGGGGATTTCGGGGACGATGAATCGATCTAGCTAGATTGCATTACTAAAAAATTACATTTTATGTGCTTTTTCGGGCAATGAAAATTCCTGCAATATCATTAGAATACGATAGCAAATTTTACCACTATTTACAATGGCTAAATAGCTCAGGCAGTAGAAGGGCACCCTCGGTTTTGGGAGATGCCGGTTCGAATACTGATGATTACTTTCTCGTTTTTTTTTGTTTTTTTTTTGTGTACTTGGTGATATTTCGTCAGAACGTAATTTGTGTCTTAGGCAGATTAAAAAAAAATGAGCAAAGCTCGGTCAAACAGGTTCTATTTAATCATATGTAATCAATGCTTCTATCTATAACGAAGCTTCCATACAAACTTTTGTCTAATTTTTTTCGTGAGGGAAATGCAATTATCGGCGCATATTTTAACCTTAATTTTTTTTTTAAAGTACGAACCATTTGATTTTTTTTCAAGCATAAATATTAGTTTTTACTACACTCTTATCAAATAATTTTATGTACTAGTACTTACTACACCACAGAAATCCTATCGTAACATATTTTCCCCATGTTATATTATGCAATAAATTTACAAACCTTCTGCAGCAAAATTAGAAATTGTTTCATAAAACTTGCATAAAGAGAATATCCAGAAATTTCATAATTGAATTCGTAGAACCCTCTTGAATTGTTCTATGAAATATGTAATTGAAGGGGGGACGCACTCAGTTTATTGACATAAACATGTGTTTTCAAACAATTTTATGGCGCGGTTTATCGTATTTTTCATTGGCTTCAGACTTCTGAACAACATCTTTTCCTATAAATATTTTGTATACCTTGTGTTCAGCAGCGCTTACTGAACAATTTTTTAGTTTTAATGTCTTCATTACAATTTGAGTCATAAATGAAATAATAGCCTAAAAAAACCTAGTTTTAATTCATCATCATCTGCAGCCTGCAGACGTCCACTGCTGGACATAGGCCTCCCCCAATGATTTCCACAATGACCGGTCTTGTGTCGCTTATGTAACAGAACTGTAGCATCCAGTATTAACATTCTCTTTGGTAGCATCCTTGTAGTTTTATGTTTTTTCTTTTGTTCCTTGATTTGAATCAAATGTCTTTTCTCTCGGAATAAAGTTCAGTTCTCGATTGTTCGTCACAGTAAAATCACGTTGTTTTATTTCATGATCATTATAAAAACATCGTGAGGAAACCGACATGTACCTATAATCATTCGAGGTCATGCGTCATCCATCAATCCGCACTGGGCCAGCCAATATGGTGGATTATGGCCCTGACTCTCTACTTGCGAGAGAAGGCTCCGGCCCCAGCAGTGGAAACATTTTTAGGGTCCTGCTTGTGTTTAAACAAGGTATCAACAAAAATGAAGTGTACGTTAATTCGTGATATCAACAAATTTCAGAAACAAAGTAAAAAATATAGATACAAATGTTATATCAGATATCAAATAAACTGATTTTGATTTGATAACTTCATTGGGATGACACAACAGTTAATTATCGCACCAAGAAAAAACAATGTACCTATGCTACAAATTTTATTTAATTAAGTTTGAGGTTTCAGTGTGACATGATACCTACATCGAAACTGCGTTTTATTATTTATCAGGGAATAAAATAGAATTCACGAGATATTATTAGAGGACTCGAGTTGATAAACGGTCTCACTCGAGCGGTGTAACACAATGATATATTACACAATTTTCTGTGAGCTAAACGGATATACGGAGAAAGCTTTCAACACATTGTTTCAGGGAGTTTCAGCTGGTCGTACAGATAATTTCGGAAAAGTCAAGGGGTTGTGCAACTTTGGTAATTTTCTCTTGTTTTATTTGGAGCCAATAAATGGTTAGTTATCGTTAACAGTTTTTTTTTATAATTAATAACCTTAAATCTAATGTTTTAATCTCTATAGTCTATATGTATACATTTTCGGTGCGTTTGTGTGTAATTAAACTTCTACAAAATAGTTTGTCCGATTATGATGTTTTTTTGTGTGTGTTGAAGTGGATTCGAGAATGATTTGGATTAACACATTTTTGTATTTAAAACGTTTGCTTAGGACAACATCTGTCGGATCCACTAGTTTATATGTGGACTCTACATACATAATAGAGATTAAAATATTAAATTTAAGGTTATTAATTATAAAAAAAAACTTTTAACGATTACTAACCATTTATTGGCTCCAAATAAAACAAGAGAGAAAATTTTCTCATTATCATCGATTTCGATTTTCGATGACGGCGACCATATAAGCTATTAATCCTAGCATGAGCTCTAAGACCCGATCTTAAATATTGTAATACAAGCTGTTATGTACCATGAATTATCAATGTTAGGTAAAAAATAGTAAAAACAGTATGTTAAACAATGTTTACCAAAAATAAGTAAAAGGTTTTGTTAAAACATATTCATATTTATTATAAGCCAGCATTTTTGAAGGAGTTAGCCACAGACATGATTATACTCTCCAGTTTCTCTTCGTCTTATTGTCTTTAATACCGTTTGTTTTCAATCAATCGCTGACAATAACAAACTATCGAAATTACCATAATGCATCAAAAAAATCCCAAAAAATCCCTTACATCACGCCCAAAGCAATACTGCAGACAATCATAAAATGAAACATCATAAGGGGAATAAAAACTGAAAGGAGGTCGTAACGACCAGGACGGGGTCTTAACAAATCGTAGGTCATCACTCAAGGTTATAGCCAGAGGGTGTTAGGGTCACGTGTTGGATCTCTTGGACCCCGCGTCCCCAGATAAGTCGGATTTTCATTGTGTGCTAGGAAACGATAACAGTGTAGTTCGATTTATTATAAATTGAGGTCTGCAAGGTCCAGTCTTATTAGTGGACATAATACCACGCTCGGATGTGGCGATACAATATTGTGCTCGGCTATTGAGCTATAAGATTTTTTGTTGGGAAAATGGGGTAGGGAGTTGCGTTGTGTTTTGGATTAAACGAAAACGAGGCGTAAGAAAAGTTTTATAGATATTAGGTGCAAGTGAGTTGTTGTAGTGCGTGGTGACCCACGCATTTATGTGTCGAGAAGTAAACCATGTTTTGGCGGTCAGTGTTTGGTTGAGGTCCAGGCGAAGAAGGTGCAAATGTTAGTGATCGTGATTTGGTTTCTTGTTTCTTGAATTAAAAGCTTGCTTGAAGATGAATAATTTATTTTCGAAACAAACAATTTAGTAAGTTGTAAATAGTTATGTGCGCTCGTCGAGTCCTTATAGCGGAGTGTTGCGTTCCCGCCGCGCCGCCACCGTTGCGATCGCCGCACGGTGCCGCGCCGCGCCGCGTCGATGGACCGATGTCGTTGTATTACTAAATAGTAATATGAATGTGTAGTATGTGAAGTAGCGTATACGTCTGTTTTACAATAGTAGTACCTACAACTATAGTTTCGAATCCCGCTTTTACCTCCGAGAGTTTCTACAATTATAGATCTCTAAGGATGTCATCAACACTAGTTTATTTGGTGAAGGAAAACAACGTGAAGAAGCAAGAACGGCATGTTCCATGAGATACATTTTTCAAGGACATAAGTCATCCGCTAACCGCGCGGGTGTAGTGCGTTAAGATCTTGATTTTGTAATTGTGAGAGAAGCACCAAGTCCCCGTACCTTATATTGTACTGCTTATAGGTAAGCATTTGCTTATGGATAAATTAAACACGGACAATACACTAGATGTGTGTTGTATCAGAGGTGGAAAATTTAATTAAAGCGAGAAAGTGAATAAATAGCTTTTCTTTAATCTACACGTTAATAATTATCGATCTTCGAGTGTACAATAATAAAGCAAAATAAAACATCATTTCTAATATTTCAAAAACGCGTTATGATTTACTTTTATCTTACAAAAAGGTTTAATCCCTTCTTCAAAGAATGTTCCGAAAAAATAAAAATATTTATTTGGACAAAAACTCAATCATTGACCGACAGCTTGGAGAGGATTATCTGAAAGTCCATATTGATTTATAAATTGCAATTTCAATTAACATTTTAAAAGGAATCGCTGAATTGGTTATTTTAAAATCGTATCGGATCCCTTGAAGATTAAGCTTTTGAAACGTATTTTGCATACAATTTTTTTATCGAATTACGCATCAGAGTAGATAAGCGCCATTTGAATAATCATATCATTTTCTTTTTATTTAGGACTGTCCGATGAAATCATCTATCCATTAATCTTGTGTCTTTAAGTTTGTTTGCCGCAACGAATTTATGTGGCAATGTCTTAACTAAAAAATTGTATATTTTGAGTGTATTTAGTACAAATAAATAGCCCTCAGTTGTAGGTAGGTATAGCTCACTTTGTATTCAGACAGTCAACATTGAAAAAAACATATTCCGGAAATAAATTAAAACAACTGAATAACGATCAAGATCCGTATAACATGATCGTCCTTACAGATTAATGTCCTTCATTATACAGAACCGTAACTTCGTGCCATTCTCGAAACTTTTTAAAACAATTTGTCTAATGGAGAGGAAATCTGTCTCCAACGAGAGACAAAAGGAAAGTTTACATCAAAAGGAATGTTTTGGAAGATGTTTTCAATGGTGAGTATTGGATGAACAACAGCTATCGGACGTTTCTTCGAAGTACATTGTTAACCAGAAAATTTGTGAAAAAGTATCTCCTGAATTGATAATAAGTTTGCGCTAGACCACCATCTCGTCTGATGTTAAGCAACTATACGGTCCATGATGGAGTGGCTTTGGTTTTGAAGACATCAAGATTGTATTCATCGTACAATATCCCCTCATGACATATTCCACAGCTTTGACCTTCTTATTACGAAAATAAAGTCCAACTTCTTTAAAACGTCAATAATGAAACGATATCGCTTTTCCAAAAAATGATACTCCGTCAACTTTGTGCCTATGAGTCATTGCCTGGTACTTAGCCGACTTATCTCACAGATGTGAACAGTATTCCATGAAGAAATCCTTAGCGTTCCCACTGCTGGACTGATTTGGGACTGTTTCTCGCAAGGAGAGCATAAGCCATGATCCACCACGCTGATACAGTACGGGTTAGTGAATGAGGCATGACTTCGAAAATATTCTAGGAATATGTCGGTTTCTTACGATTTTTTTATAAGTTAGCGGCATTACGCACATGTTTTCGAGAAGTCAGTGCTGCGCGTGGGATTTGAACCAGGGGCTCTGGTTTGCAAGTTGCCGTTCTCCCGTCTAGACTAGCCGTAACTCGTAACCTATGTTTTAGACTATAACTGTAACTTATACTAGTACCTATTTGTCTGCGTCTCTGTGCACGCAGGATTTAAGAAGAGTATCATTATATGAGACACCCGTTTTTTTTTCAGAATAAAAAGCCTATTTGCTATTTTTCCACTAAAATAAATGTGAATTAACATCCTGTCATCCGAACTCTCACTCAGATAATCTGAACTAGTTATAACCCGCGGTTTTGGTAATTTAGTTTCCGTTATATTTTATTTATAGGTACATATTATTATTATATTGATTTTTTCCAGCATAAAATACCCTATTTGTAATTCCAGTCCCTAATCTATCTTTTCACATAATTTTTCCTGTATTAGTTTCATTAGCCTAGGCAGTCCACTAAAAAAATATTCCCACTGCTAAGACGTGGAGCCTTATCTCACAAGGTGAGATTGTGGCCATAATTTACCACATTGACCAAGTGGGAGTTGGCGGATGACGTTTGACCTCGAAAGATTCTATGAAAATGTAGGTTTCTTCACAATATTGTCCTTAACCGTTTTTTGAGTTAGCGGTATTAATTGATGCGTGGGATTCGAACCAGGGACTCAATCGGAAGTTTCCGTTCACCCGACCAGACTTGCAGTAACTACCTACTACTACTTCTACCTACCTATTTGTTTTGTTATACTATAATAAATCTTTGCACATTACATTTGGAAAAATAAATGAAATATTTTTCTACAGTTCTCCTTGAAGGCGGAGAACAACCAAAAACTTTTTTTTTTGCCAACTTAGTAAACCCGAAACATTAGTTTGCCGCGTTAGCGTTTTCTCACCCGAAACGGTAATATTTTCCGACGATAAATTTTAAATGCCCCATTCTAGGTGCACTTTCGCTTAGTTTGTTAGATTACGGGGCAGCATTGGAATTTATTGCATTCGTCTGGTTATATTTTAATGACGTACTGTTATTGTCGGCGACATTGTTATAATGCTCTGGTTTCTCGGTTGCTTGCTCGAGTTTTACAGTTGCAATATCGTTGGGATGACGCAATAACCGTGTTATCTCGTTTAGTTTTGTAATAACTACTGATTGTCTTATTATTGTTCTTTTAAGTTGCAAAGACAAGAGTTGTAGATGCATTTGTTGTGAAAAGAAAGAAGAATGAATTTTCTGATGCATGTACAACATAATTACAGTCATATTTAAGTTTTCTGCCACTCACTCTTTACTAACATTGCAAAAGCTGGATGATCCCTACGCGATAGATCAAAATGATATACTGCATTTACTGCACACCTTAACAATTTCTATAAAAATACGCGAAGGTCTAAGGATAGCCTCAGTGGTGAGGTGAGAGACCTCACCACCTGCCGTACATCTTAGCAGGTCGTGTGAGGAGCGAGTGTTGGAAAGCTCTCGATATGGGCCCGCAAGGTGATATGTAGGTCAGGATCGTTAATGAGTGTGAAAATCGACCATAGGACTTGCCAGAGAAACCTGTGTTGGGGATTTAGTCGGTAAAGGCACCATGTCCGCTCCCATGGTGTCGAGCCTGACATACCCCACCAAGTCCCAGTATGGCGGGCATACGTAAATATATTTCCCCCACGTAAAAAAGGAAAGCAAAACATTCGAATTCGTAGAAGACGCACGAATGTAACAGAACCAGTGATTTAGAAAAGTACTTTAAAAGTTACGTTTTACGAAAACGTTTCTCGAAAATCTCGTTCGAATTGTCCTCACACTATCCGAAACTGATCATAGCACTATAAAGTAATATTCTCTTTTTGGCTCAAATAAAGTTTATTATTATTATTATTCTGGAAAAATACCTAAAAGTGTCGATCAAAATAACACAAAACGTATTGCATTTTAGAGTGAAAATTATACATACTTTTGATAGTAAACAGCGTAATTTGGAACATATATTCAGATGTTTGGGATTTTTTCTCAACTACGACGACGCCGACGTCACGACACAAGAAACCTTTCTCTCAGAGCTTTTTGGTCATACTTAAATACTCAAAACAACAAGTAGTCACATGTCGTATTAAAAATATTCAAATATTACAAATACAAGACGATAATTAAAACAAATTAGACGTCAATTTCAAATACCATTACAAAAAAAAATATACATCACAAACAAAAAAAAAATACATAACAATAAACATTACAATTAAAAATAAATTACATAACTATTAAAAATTCCAAATAAATAATCCTTAACAAGAATAATTTAATGAAAAGAAGTACGAGTATCTAGTTTTCAAAATTGAGAGTTTGAGAAACACAGATAAAATTGCTTGTGTCTATCAAAGTGCTACTTAAAATCATATTACTATCATCCTATCATTACTTTCTATAATTTTTAAAATAAGATAATATAGAATTATTTGATCAATACAAATTCAAATATATTGTATTTAAGATCGCAATAAAGTCGAATCATATTTGTGAAAAACATTTTAAGATAGTTTCATAAAAAAACTAAGATTAAACCATGTTTGTCTTATGGTATCACCTTTGTTTTGGTTTTCTACACATCTTCCTGGAGCGCACTATAGGCGGTAGACGAGCTTTTCTATTGGATTATATTACATTTACTACTACCGGAACTAGCGGAACCGTGCGCGCGTTGCTACGTGATCTATCGAAAATTGGTCGTACCAATTCAAATTTGGTTACCTTACATTCTAATGACGCAACCTTTAAAAGCAAGATACATGCTGTAACGCAACGAAAGCTCTCAAAAAGCGTAGCGTTATAGTAGCGTAATGTGAAATAGCCTATAGTCTTTCTCGATAAATGGACTATCCAACAGAAAAATACTCTTTCAATTCAGACCAGTAGTTCCCGAGATCCTTGCGTTCAAACAAACAAACTCTTCAGCTGTTTAATATTAGTATAGATGACAGATGTAGATAAAGCTTAATCAGTTCATGAAACTCGATTTTTATTGAACATCACCGTGTTCTTAAGCAGATAACATCATTGTTTTTTTTTTGTAATTTAGGTAAGTGCAATAAAAAGTTTATCTACGAGTATATATCTGTTAAGAAAATGTTTAGTGATAATGACAAAAGGCAGATGGTCTTGTTAGTAAAGAAAACTTGTATAGTTAATACAGTTACAAGACGTGTCTTTCTTAGCACAATATTTGATACCTATTCCAAAAATAATTCTGCTTTTGGAATGAAATTTCATCATTACTGAGGTTGAGTGCCTGATGGAAACCAACACGCAGATCTGTAACAGTATAATGCTCCTCAGAGTGTTCTTGGTGTTCCATCACTCAAATCCCTGTAGATTTAGAGTTTATAGTGTAGATAAATGGAGGTATACTAATTTTCTACTTCCTGATGGGTTGACTCTGGTGCCCTGGAAGAACGGGAAGTACTTAATTTGGGACGCCACTTGCGTCAGCACTGTCGCCGCCAGCCACCTAGGTCGCACTATACACTCACCATCAGCCGCGGCAGAGGATCGCTCATTAGAAGAAGCGAAAGTATGGTATGTTGGTGTCGCAGTACGAATTTGTACCTGTTGCCGTGGAGACCTTAGGTTGTTGGGGGGCAGAGGTTAAAGGGTTCCTCTCAGAATTGGGGCACAGGCTCAGGAAGAATACGGGTGACTCTCCCGCTCTGGCGCGTTCCTGGAGCAAAGGTCGGCCATTTCCATTTAGCGTGGGAACGCGGCGAGCATCATGGGCACTTTTGCGCCGGGAGCAGTTAGGGGTGGGTTATTCGGAGATTAGTTTTTTAATTAATAAAATATTTGTAGGGTTCATTTATTTCTGTCATTCAAAATTCATTAACACGTCAAGTTATACCCCGTTTACATTATTCCAGTCCAGCGACCGAATCCAGCGCTGGATTGCTTACTGGAACAATGAACACCGGCACTGGAAAGCATCAATCCAGTGCCAATGCATTCCAGTGCCGGTTTACATTATTCCAGTAAGCAATCCAGCGCTGGATTCGATCGCTGGACTGGAATCATGTAAACGAGGTATTATGTTTGAAATAATATCAATTTCCAATTTTCAACTACATTAAAAAATTTCATGGGAAATACAACTAAACAAACCAAATCAATAAATTACTACAAATCAAAACACCTGCAAATAAAAGTCAGCTCTGTCCTAAAATCTATTAGGGACTTAATAGACAGACTTTTGTAAAAGGTTAGCTGCGTACTCTACAAACTGCTCAAAGCTAATACAATACCAATTCGCACATAGCTTTTGGAAGAAAGAAACGGAATAATTATCTGTCATTGCACAAATGGTTAAAATACCAAATTAATTGGTTAACAGGAATAAATATAATCTCCAAATGAACAATTGAACAACAATAAGAAGCAATATTTATTTATTCATGCTCGATGGTTATCAGCGTAAGACTGAGTGAGTGCTTAGTACGGGCTAATCAGAAAGAGGCCCATATTCCACGCGTCATCATAATCTACCTACATATCCTCATCCACTGCTAGACATAAGCTTCTCTAATAATACGCCACTCAGAACCTGGGCTTTACGTTTCTTACCGTCACTAGCGACTTTTCGTAAATCGTCACTCCGTCTAGTCTCAGGTGTTTCACCCTACGTTTACCGATTCTAGTCTCCACTCCAGAACCTGTCCACCTCAACAGTTACATGACCGATAACACCAGCCCATTGCCGTTTCAGCTTGGTAATGCGCTGATCTAAGCACTTTGATGGATTATCTCATAATAAAAGCAATCTTTTAAAAAATTGTTTAGCTGTAAGTGACTGCATTGTTAAAAGTAATTTTAGACGATTTTTTTACGGTATTGTTTTTGAGCCCACAGTGAGACTTGTTCTTAGTGGTGAATATAGCCATGCCCTTTCCAATTCATATTAGTTCAACGTTCAAAATGTTTTATTTATATTGTTTTATTTATAATTCAGAATATTTTACAAGTTACACAGGACGTATAATCACTGAAAGTCAAACATTACCTGACACAATATAAATTCAAAAGGATAGAACTGGGCCGTAAAAATTCGCAGTCCAAGTGTTATTATTTTGAACTTAAATTGTCCAGATGTCGAGGAAAAGCCTCTCTGCCCTTCCCTACCCTTAAAATTGTAAATGAAATTTTAAAAAAACTATGATATCCAAAATTTTCTGTAGCAACGAGTATCTTTCCTGCTCTATTAGTTCCGTTTCAGACAATTAACAAGTCTGCATCTAATTACAAGCATTTGGCCACTCCGCCAACTCGCTCGCTTCCCGACTCACGTATGAGCTGCTACAATTCACTTATCGCTGCGAGACTCCCAAGAGCCAGCTACGTGAGACTCCAGTTCGAGTTTGAGAACGAAATTATTGTCCGAAATGGCTGGCGAGACTGTATCTGATCTGATTTTACGTGTAAATTACAACAAGTGTGAAATAAAAATATAAATCACTCAAAACTTATTCATATTATTCCTTTATTCATAAATATTATTCCCACGTCAAGTTATTTAATTACACATAATACAATCTAGAATACAATTAAGGATACTTAGGTATATACTCATACATAGGCAAATTAAAATTATCAATCAAATTAACTATAATCAATTAACTTAAATAAACAACTAAATTAAATCTATATATATAAAAGCGAAAGGTCACTCATCAAGGAATCTCAAAAACTGCAAATGCTAGGAATCTGAAATTTTGCATGGAGGTCTCTTTTAGCACGTAGGCACTCGCTAAGACGGGGTTTTACGAAATTCAACCCCTAAGAGGGTGAAACAAGGGATGAACGGTTGTATGAAAAGTCGTTATTTTCAAAGCTATCAAATGTTGTATCTAGACACTTGACACAAAGCAATTAAATGTTTGTTCTATCAATTTTGTAATTTCGGGGGTACGGGGTTGAAAAAGGGGATGAATGTCAATATGGAAGATTCCAACCGTTGAAGATAAAACCATGAAACTCTGTATATAGACACTTGACACGAAGCAAACGAATGTTTGTTCTATCAATTTCGTAATTTCGAACTGTATGGGGGTGAATTGGAGTTAAAATGGGGGATGAATGTCAATATGAAAGTTCCCAACCGTTGAAGATAAAAACATAAAACTCTGAATATAGACAGTTGACACGTAGCAAACGAATGTTGGTTCTAGCAATTTTGTAATTTCGAACTGTATGGGGGTGGAATTGGGGTTGAAATGGGGGATAAATGTCAACGTGTAAGATCCCAACCGTTGAAGATAAAACCATGAAACTCTGAATATAGACAATTGACACGAAGCAAATGAATGTTTGTGCTATCAATTTCGTAATTTCGAACTGTATGGGGGTGGAATTGGGATTGAAATGGGGGATGAATGTCAATATGAAAGTTCCCAACCGTTGAAGATATAACCATGAAACTCTTTAAATAGGCACTTGACACGAAGCCAATAAATGTTTGTTCTAGCAATTTTGTAATTTCGAACCGTATGGGTATGAAATTGGAGTTGAAAAGGGGGACGAATCTCTCTTAAGCTTTCACACCTAAACATCTGAATCGATTTTGATAAAATTATATGAAATTGTTTTATTATAAGCTGTTTTTAGTAACCGTAAATGTGTCTAGATATAAAAATAGGGTACTGCCTGAATTACCTTAGTATTTATTTCAAGCGGACGAAGTCGCGGGTACCAGCTAGTAATCAATAAAATTAAATAATAAATTAAATGAAATAATCCATTAAATTAAATAATCAATTAAATTTAATAATCAACTAAATTAAAAAATCAATTAAAATACACAATCGATTAAATTAAATAATTAATTAAACTATATAGCAATTTTAATAAATATTGATTCAAATTAACAAACTACAAATATTAACAAATGATACAATAAAGTCCAAATAATCAATTTAAATAAATGCAATTATTGTACCACCGTACAGTCTTCAAATTTGCAGTTCAAGAATTGTGTCAAGCTATAGAACGTCTGATCGACCAGCCAACGCCTTAGGCGAGACTTAAAACAACCCAGACTTGGCGCCGTAGTGATACAATTTGGTAATTTGTTATACACCGTTGGTCCCATCACATGGGTTAGTTTGTCGGATTTAGCCATGGACCTTAGAATTTGTTTGAGCTGCCCTGCACGTCGTGTGGGACGTGTATTGAGGTCACCATAAGCAGGGTATAAATGCAGGTTGTTTCTCACATACACCGCGGCTTGTAAAATAATAATACAGGACAGCGTCATAATTTCCAGTCTTTTAAAGTGTGGTGCCGCCGATTTATCAGTAATAATAGCCGTCAATGCTCGCACAAACCCTTTTCTGCATGCGAAAAGCGCTCCCAGTCCGCGGCGCTCCCGAATTGCTCGGCGCCGTACTGCAGCAGCGAGCGCACCGTGGCAAAGTAGCACGTTCGAGCCACCCGCGTCGGCACCATATCGTCGTCAATCAATCATCATCAATCGGCGTCAATATGAATGAATGAATGAATGAAAATTCTTTATTGTTCACATCTTAAAAAATAACACATATAATATTGGAAAACAGTAAATCTTGAGAAACAGCTGGCGGCCTTATCGCTGAAAGCGATTTCTTCCAGGCAACCTTGGGGTGGACAAAATGATGGAGAATCTAAAAGCGTGGTGCGCAACAAAGACTATTACTACGAGATAAACGTACATTCTAATAACATTACACACAAATACTTAGCTACACAATATTATAATACACTAATAAATAAAACTAATCATATATATACATAATAAACATACATACCAACTAACAAGATGATAAATACCTAAATAAAAGACAAATAACTGAACGGTAACAGCAATAAAGAATACCAAGTAATCTAATAGGTACATACTTGAAGTGATCACGGAAGCGAAAAAATAATATTATTATTACTAGTTTACAAATAAGCTATTTTTCAAACATTACGACAAAAGAAAAAAAAAAAAAAAACTTACAATTACAGAGGTTGTAGCTTTGACATGTATAATTCTTTTACGTGATCTTTAAAGACAGGCAACGACTGCAATTTTCTAATACAGACTGGCAGATCGTTCCATAACAGAACAGCCTGAAAGGCAAAGGACTTGCCATAAAAGGTTTCAGAACGAGCAGAAGGGGCCATCAGGGTCAGGTTGGTTTTTGATCTTAGTGGAAGAGAATGACAATCCTGTAGAAAAGTAAACCGCTATTTAAGGTAACGCGGTGTGCAGGGGTTAAATAAAATGTTGTACAAAAGAGAAAGAATGTGTGCATTACGACGTTGGCGAATTGGTAACCACTTGAGTTTAGCGCGAAATTGGGAAACGTGATCATATTTGCGTAATCCAAATATGAATCTAATGCAATAATTTTGAAGGCGCTCAAGTTTATTAAGCTGGTCCTCTTTCAGATCAAGAAAACAGACGTCAGCATAGTCCAAGACGGGGAGCAGGAGAGATTGTGCGAGTGCAACTTTAGTGGCAGTGGGTAAAAAGTTTCGTAAACGCCTGAGTGAGGCACCTGATGCAAAAATCTTGCTGCTAATCGTCTTAATGTGGCTGTCCCAAGATAGAGTTCGATCTAATGTTATACCAAGATTTCTAACTGAGTCACTGAATGGTATCACAATGCCGTTAAATATAACGTTAGGAATCGTAGTCCAATCAATTCTGGAGACCCAGTACAAACTGCCCACTACTATAGCCTGTGATTTTTCGGGATTGACATCCAGTCCAAAAAACTTGCTCCATTTGTGAATAGAAGATAAATCGGAATTTGTTTTTGAAATGGCTAATGAAAGTTCGAGAAATGAAGCGTGTGTATAAATTTGGAGATCGTCTGCGTAAAGGTGGTAGGAAGAAGTAATGTGTTTAGAAATAGTGTTTATGAAAATAGCAAAAAGAAGAGGAGATAAGACACCGCTTTGAGGGACACCAGCAGTTGTATTACACCAAGAAGAAAAGGTATCTTCTAGGCGAATCCGTTGCCGGCGTCCTTGTAGATAACTACGAAACCAATCGATTACCGGTGGAGATATGTTAAGTGAGCGTAGTACTGCTAGTAAAATGTCGAAATTGACGGCGTTGAAAGCATTACTGAAGTCTAACAGAGCTAGAACAGTAAGCTTACCCTCATCCATCCCCAGGCGAATGTCGTCGGTGACTTTAATAAGCGCAGACACAGTACTATGCCCTGGGCGGAAACCGGACTGGAATGGATTGAAGAGGTCTTGTCTATTAAGAAATTCATTCAACTGTTTGTGGACAAGGCGCTCAAGAATTTTGGAAAGGAAAGGCAGGATAGAAATAGGACGAAATTCAGAAAAGGATTTAGGGTTTGACTTTTTAGGTAGTGGTAAAGTTTGTGCGTCTTTCCAGATAGAAGGGAAAACACCACTTACAACTGAATTATTAAAAATGGAACACAAGGCGGGAAGGATTATATCAAGGATGGGCAATAACATGTTCCGACTTATACTGTCACCGCCCACCGCATTGGAAGATATGGCCATGAAGCTTTTCCTAACATCACACTCGGTAAATCGATTAAACTCAAAAGAAGGAAATTGGGGTACAGGAATGGCAGAAAGGTTACTAAGAGTTAATTTTTTTTCTGCATCAGACATAGCAGATACAGAAGTGAAATGTTGATTGAGAGCGTTTATATCAGTAATGTTAGAAGTGAGATTAGAACGTGACTTGCCAATTCCCAAAGACCTAAGGAATTTCCAGACTTTGGCTGGATTTTCATCCTCTACAGAAGCGTGAATATGGCGGATATCATATACCGATAGGTTAAAATGAGAGTAATGAGTCTTCCTCAGATTCAGTGCGAGACCATTACTTCGAAACCAGAAGTCTAATTGTGAGCATGTGACATTCAGCAGCGCCTCCAGTTTGTCCAGTGTGGGAGCGGTGACTACAGCGGCCACGTCGTCTGCGTACATTAATATTTCAGCCGATGTAATCGCATCCGGTAGATCATTCAGGAGCAGCGAAAATACTTCTATACTTATTTATGACATTAAGAAGAGAATCTATCCTAAAGTGGCTTGCAATTTCAAAACGGATGTAGCACAAATATGCGCCTACGTTAAGCCAAGATGAAGAAAAAGACTTTATGGTAAGCGTTGACGTGGTCTGGAATGAAACACGCAGACTTAGAGGGTAGTTTTTCTGTCTTCTTGTCCAGGATCAAAAGATTATTGTTTTGGAATTTTGATTCTACATTTTAATTCAAATTCATTAAAGTTATCGGCAGACAGGTTTGACCGTCAATTTTAAAGTACGGATGTAGTACAAGTTTTTTGATGAAGTAACTTTTGGGACACTCAAATAAATTTATTGTAAAATACCACTTTCCCACAGGTGAACTTTGTGTCAACTCCTGCCATTTGTCAGTTTATTTATTAGCATGGTGCATAAAACTGCATATAGATAGATTAATAAGCTGATGTTTCAAGTACAAACTTATATAAACAGCAACGTACTGCATCGGCTTACGAATTTTTGTGAACTATTTTCCAACTAGCATCCAATAGCACGAAGCACTCGGTTTCATTTTTCTATCTAGTTCTCTAACTCATAACTGGTGCTCCTAAATTCGAGAAGTAGAATAAATTTTAACGCCAAACGAAATAAATTCGGAATTTTGAATTTTACGTCCCCGAACTTCTCTTGAGAGCATTTATTTCTAACATTGATCGGCAGTTTTGGAATTTCGCTCACCGGCAATCAGAAATCGATTTAATCACAGGAATCATGCAAAGTTTCTGGTACAAAGTTTGCTTTAACTTCGGAATTGGTACAAATTGGAGCAATGTGGCCTGCGGTAAGGTATTAATGGTAGATTCATGACGCCTCAAATAGACTTATTGAGAGTGTTCCGTCATCATCTAACAAAATCGAGATATTAAACCAAAAAAGTTACGGCTGGTCTAGAAGTTACGGCTGGTCTAGTCAGGAGAACGGCGACTGCCAATTCGGAGACCCCGAGTTCAAAACCATGCGCACTACTGTCTTTTCGAAGTCATGTACGTAATGCCGCTAACTTAAAAACGGTGAAGGAAAACATCGTGAGGAAACCGACATGTACCTAGAATCTTTCGAAGTCATGTGGTATCCACCAACCCGCACTTGGTCAGCGTGGTGGATTGTGGGCTTGACTCTCTCCTTGCGAGAGAAGGCCCCGAGTCCCAGCAGTGGGAACATTTAGGGAGCTGATTATTCTAAACCGAAAAAATGTCTGTGCAGTGAGCAAAATAAGGTATAAAATGGATTCTAAACTTTTAACAGCGTGCGGAAAGAACTGATGAGATAAAACCGTTTAAATTTCAATACAAACAAATTGAAGCGTCAACGCTAATCAAACCGTTTACATACAAAACGTAAACGGAAAAACTTCGGGAAAGGGCTAAATATACGTCTCCGAAAATTTCATCGTAAACTTCATTGTCATTCGAGTG
The DNA here is from genome assembly GCA_963693475.1 of Ectropis crepuscularia. Taxonomy (NCBI): domain Eukaryota; kingdom Metazoa; phylum Arthropoda; class Insecta; order Lepidoptera; family Geometridae; genus Ectropis; species Ectropis crepuscularia. The sequence continues at coordinate 14,646,228 of OY856346.1, forward strand.
GCGTTCAGTTCGAGATCGATAAGCGATACGTACGACCCTTGGTTCTCGAAAAAAGTGAGATTCACTGCTTTGCTATTCAGTCGGCGAAATTTTGTCATTGAAAAAGAATAGTATTGTGCATTCAGTAGTGATAAAAAGACGGTGACGGTTCGAATGACGGTAATGGTTATGTTGCGGCAAGGGACACAATTTTGTTGTTCACGGTAAAATAAGGGAAGTATCAGTCGTGATCTTTTTGACTGAATGGGTTATTGAATATGATTGCTTTTTAAAGGTTTCAACGTTGCCTTATTGAGCAAATATGTTGGTGGTTTGGTTCATCAAGCAATCTTTGTAGAAACTGTTTTTTATATATACTGAACCCAGAAAACGTTTGCTTAGCTTCTCTCGATTAGTTCTTGTTTACTACAATATGGATTCGAAATAGTGTAATGCAGAAAAACGATTGCTCATTTCATTTCACTTTTTTAATTCTCAGAACTATTAAAACTCGATATCCTCCTATTATAACCAAACAGAGAAGTAGTTCAAACTTGGGTAAATAAACAAATTTAGAAATCAACATTATAGCATTAGAAATGAATATATTTAAATCATACACAAATGCACGTTTTGAAATTGCTATTGAAACATTTTTCATAAAAATGAATGTTATAAAATGCAATAGAAATATGAATACTATTGATTCGATATTTTATTATTCGTTGTGAAACTCAGGAAGGAGTTAGAAAATCTGCCACTTGGCAAATATCCAAAACTAACCATCAGCTTAGCTTAGGTAAGCATTTTACAAATCTCTAGTCTCAAGGGCTTTGCTTGTTCCTATGTATTACATTTTTGTTTCAGCAGAAAATAGATTGCAAGAAAATTTAATAAATGAAAGGACTTAAATATTATTAGTTCAAAAATATAAACTTAAATTGATTTCGAAAACCTAAGCTTAAAGAGTAGGTAAAACCACATCTAAGAAAAGTTACGATTTTGATTATATCCAGGATTGCATTTTTAGAGATAGATACAAAAAGAGGTTGTAAGATTACAAAGATGCATACCTATTAGTATGTAAATCTGTCCATTTAGCCGACGATTTTACCAATCTGTTTAAAAATGCATGTTTCGAACTTATTGTAGGTACTTGTGCAAGTAGTTAAAATTACCAGAAAATATGAACTAATATATAACGAAACTAGAAAACATTAAAAAGAGGTGTCTCTGACATAATAGGTTAGTTTTTCAACTCATTCTACATATAGGAATAACTACATAAGCCGTAGCTTATGATTTAGCTAACAGGTAGATAATAGTACATTATGATATAAAGATAAAGATATATTTATTTGCGTACAACATGAGTGAGTCTTGTACAAAAAGATGTTGTAAAAGTTGTTGCTAAGTTGATAATTACAGCCGAGGCGATATTGCTAGCTCTCGCCTACGGCTCGAGCTATAATTGGCAGAGGCTGTAGTTATCAAAGCGCACGTATGTCATACGACGTTTCATAACATATTTGCGAGGAAATAAATCAAAATTCTGATGACATTTTCAAATAAAAAAATTGGCAGTCATAGGAACTGCCGTTAGAAGTGAAAACTTACTACTCAGAATTTGATAGCTTACTTTGGAAGCTACACGGGTGTAACAGGAGGGCGTGGCCTGGTCATCATGGCATGGTCATCTAGAAATGCGTCAGCATTTCCCATTGACTCACGCATTTCTAGATGCCCATGCATGATGGTTAGGCCACGCCCTTTCAGCATTTCCCATTGCCTGACGTATTTCTTGTTCACAAATTAACAATGCGCGGGCATCAGCGCTTTTTTTTTAAAGAAAATCCATAGAACCAGCCTGTATGACATTGCGACATTAGTAATAAAGTAAATTAATATTTTTGTGTTTTGTTATAGATAAATTGTTATAATTTATGTTCAAAATTAATTAAATTAACATATTAAATAATTATAATTATATTTTATCTCTCATAGTTTATTTTATTCATAAAATGTTTAACCGCTTTTCTGACATAAAAACTCTTTACTAAGATTTAAAACGGTACCGTTCGTTTCAGACGGAGCATTTTGAAACCGTGCGTTTTACATTACATTACCGCACAAGAACGTAATAAGATACATTACGATACAGAAATTGGTGCAATAAGAGACCCTTTACGAGCAAATATGTTATAAACTTTATTAACACATCAGAAACCAAATACAGATTATAAATAATTAAGAACAATCTTGGAACTTAGTGTGACAGGCGTTAGCGCGATCTCGTCCAGTGACCATTGAATATTTATTAGGCTTATTATACTTAATGCTCTTTATGTCTACAATGAAAACAAAAAAAATGGATTAATGCTGAGAGGGTAAATATAAATTTGCAACGCATTTAAAGTAAAATCTTTAAGGTAAGGTGAACATTTATTTTGTTTAAATTAGATACCTTATAACCTGTGATAATTCAGTAAGTAGAAAATAAAACTTTAAGAACAATTTAAAACTTATTCGGCTTTCTTCGGTTATATTCGCTGCTAAAATCTAGAAATAAGAATAAAAAGTTTAATTACACATTTTTCGGTTTATCTCTCGTCCACTGAGAGCACATGTAATGCGCGATAGAGAACTTCGTTCCAAAAACTAACAGGTTACTCAATTCCTCATAGAGAATTAAGTTAATACTTTGAATAATTGTATTACTTCGATTTCATTTACTCGACTCAGCGTAGAGCAAACAGCCACAGTTGTCTTAAACTCGAGTGCACGCTATGTACCTACAAGCCACCTGCCCCGACTAATTGCCGAGTACGTTAACCAGATTTAAGTTGCGAATCTGGTTACCTAACGTTTAACGAATTCAGTCCCCTTAGTTAGAGTCGATGTAATGGTTTGAAAGGTTTGGTACTAAATTAGAATTTACAATCGTTACAAAATTTATGGAAAATTTAAAAAGTTCCATTCATTACAAATTAAAATTCGACGTAGTCGTAAGCATACTATAGTTTACCAGACTCGTAAACTAAAAATTTGTATTTTTGTCACACACGTAAAAACTTCTATACTGATACGACTGTATTGAAAAACTTGACAAAGTCTTATCTTCTTGTCTTGGGTAAATGTTTGGCATACAAAAATATTACTCTATTTTTTTTACAAAAGCACTTGCCCATTTCAAGTCTACATTTATAAAAATCCATCCATTGAAGTCAAAGATTACTTATTGCACTCTCTACATTTTAGCTTTTAGCTAAAAACAGCGGTTAATTCATGCTGAAATAGCTTATTTGTCTACTTGATATTATCCTGACAACTTTGGAAGTAATATGGTGTTACTTGCAGGGAATAAATCGGCTCTGGCATGAAATTGCTTGTTAGGTAAAAATTCAGAGGTTGGATAGCTTAACGTGGTACTTTCATAAATAACATAGTTTTTTTTTCTTTTGTAATTTGAAAAATGACCATGAATACAATATTCTTAAAATTTTAATGACAATAGAACTAAAAATCTAATTCGTCCGTATTAAATACGTACTATTTGTTTTGGTTCACAAACAAAAAATTACGAAGTTATAGTGCTTCGAAGTTTCGACTGACGACACGTCTATGTACCTAGACTTGACGTCACAACCCCTCCATTCCGGAAGTTTGATGGTTTGTCTTTGTCGATTTTTGATAGTTTGATATAACAAAAACTACGTGTCCCATATTTTTTCATAATTTACCTAATTAATTAATTAGAATGATATATTTCTGATGATAACTGGGTAGTCCTCATCCCTAGTTTCGAGTGACGTCACTTCATTGTGCTATTTTTATGAAGACGTGATGTCACAACACCTTACTCCGGAAGTTTGGTAATCTATATCTATGCTAATCTATACTAATATTATAAAGCTGAAGAGTTTGTTTGTTTGTTTGTTTGTTTGAACGCTAGGATCTCGGAAACTACTGGACCGATAGGAAAGATTCTTTTTTTGTTGGATACTCCATTTATCGAGGAAGGCTATAGGGTATATAACATTACGCTACTATCAATAGGTACGGAGTATGAGTGAAGAATGTAAAGAAAACGGGGAAAAATATTTCTCTTCGAGAGCTTTAGTTCCGTGAATTTAAATTCTCTTTGGTCGTTGAAGTCTGTGACGGCGCGTGTCTACATTTGAAGTTTGTGTCATTTGAAGTAATCAAATTTGTTCTACAACAATGCGTTGTTGCTTATTTAGGTATTTTTAGGGTTCCGTAAAACGTAATAAAGTGGCCAGCAATGGATATTTTAGTATGGATTTTCCTCAAATAGACGCGGGTGAAACCGCGGGGCACAGCTAGTCATTAATAATTTGATAAAACAATAAAAATCTGTCCCATAGTTTTCCATAATGTACCTGACGTACCAACTAGAATGGTATATTTCCGACCCAGTTACGAGTATCATCCCGATTTTAACTTTTGTTTCTATAGAATTGTTAAATACAAAAACCCTTTCTCACTTTTACATTTATCTGGTTTTACCAAGTAATAAAGGTATATAATAATAATTATATTGTAACCACACCGATATCATAGTATAAAGAAATATTACCAGTAGTTCATAGCCTTTGATCTTAGGAGAAACGCCGATAATGTCTAGATACGGGTAGGGTTGTCGCAATTTTAAAAACGTGGCACCAAAATCAAATTAAAACATGCGGAAGACGTCAGCCCTGAGCCGTGCTCCTGCAATGCCAACATTGTAGTGTAGGCAATAGAGGAGCGCGCTTCCCGCGTCTCACCCCGCGCGCCCCGCACGATTGGCCCGTCTAGGCGGCTTCGTCGAACGACTGTCCGCTTGCTACACCGCCTGCTCTTCGCGTTTACAATTTTGGCGGGAAAATGGGTGTCAGGTTACATAAGTGCGGTGTTTGTGCTTCGGCATATGAAGTGCCGCCTTACTTGTATCCGTTTGAGCCCATTCATTCTCAAGAGCGTTTCAAGACGCTTCTAGCGGTATCGTTTGTTTATAATTAATGTACTTAAAATGTAAACTAACATTTTTGACACTTGAGATTTTTTTTTGCGATGTCGATCAGCTATTACATTAATAATTTATAAAGGAGACAGTGGTTTTATGGCTTAAATGTGTTGTATACGAAATAACAAACTCGAAAAACCAAAAAAAACTGCATTCGATAGCACAAATATATTTTTTAAATTTTTTTCAATACTTCGGGACCATTTTCCCGCCAAAAAATTTAATTTTTGTTTTTTTTTAATTTTACGATTTTTCTATGTAAATGAACTCCAATTTTAATGTGGATTATATCAAAATAAAGACCAGTTCAAGTAGACGCCATTAAACACAAATTTATCGGTATACCTTCCCAAATAAAAACACGAAAAAATTTTTTTTCCCGCCAAAAACCCGACCGCAGAATTAAGTTTGTATATTTTCGTCATCAACCAAGTTTTGGGTACTATATTACACACCGGTGTATCAAGCGGTTAGTATAATAGACTGTGTTATTATTATAAGGGCGAAAGTTTGTGAATGTGTATGTTTGTTACTTCTTCACGTCTAAACGGATAAACGATTTTAATAAAATTTGGTATGGACTTATCTGTAAACTTGGATAGCCACATAGGCTACTTTTTATCCTGAAAAAATATCGGGAACAGCGGGATCGAAAACTACGCGGGTAAAACCGCGGGGCACTGCTAGTAGTATAATATTGCAAATATTTTTGTAATATTTTCAAATACTAGGAGCGCCCCGCGGTGTTACCCGCGAAGTTCCCGTCGCCGTTGTTCCCGTTGTTTTTCCGGAATTAAAAGTAGCATAATATGTTCTTCCAGTTTCCAGTTTATCTGTGTTCCAAATTTCAGCCCGATCCGTTCATATGTTAGGACGTGATCGAGCAAAAAACATCCAAACATCCAAATATCCAAACATCCATACATTGACATTAAAATTTATAATATTAGTAGGATAGTAGGATCTGTACTGTCTCTGTGTATATCTATGTATAATACGCATACTCATTTATTACCCGACTGCGCGACGCAAAGGAGTGGTAATGTGTTTAACAGTCTATGTATGTATGTATTATGTATGTATGTATGTTTGTATGTATGTTTGTATGTTCCTTTGAAGCACTATACAGACCAAACGCCTGGGCCGATTTTTATGATTCACACGTCAATTGATTCCTCTTAATCTGGCAAGTGACATTAAAGACATGTCATTAGTGACATGTCTCTAATGTCAGACATGACATTAGTCCAAATAAAAAAAATGAAAATCACTAAAATATGTCAAGAGGGGTATCGTTGAATAGGTATTTTAAAATAATGTTTAGCTTTCTCTCAATGTTTTTGGATTTGACTGACCGTTTAGGATGATATATCGATTTAAAGTTGAGTAACAACCATTCTCACATTTATAGGTTTTTAGGTAGCAGAAAACTTCGTATAACTAACTGTACGTGTGAATGTGGATGGACATTATATACTAATGTATCTAGTAGGCATCGATATAAATCAATAGATGTGCCCTGAGGACCTTGAAATTGGTAATAAACTGCGTCTCTGTATGTATCGTAAGTGGTTTACAAACAACCAATCTACTTGACCCCTATAATCGCTAGCGGCGAGATTGGCTGTGGTTCTACTTATTTTGGTTATTGACACCGAATAATGATAGGTAAAAACGTCCGGCGTCCACCGCGTCCTGCAACCGACAAGAACGGAAAGAGTGAGCTCACTCTTCCCAACGTTGACATGATTGCGTGCGCCGTGAAGTTTGGGATGGGGCCCATCTTGGGTTCTACGATCTATGCTAGAGTTGTTGACACCGAATAATGATAGGTAAAAACGTCCAGCGTCCACCGCGTCCTGCAACTGACTAGAACGGAAAGAGTGAGCTCACTCTTCCCAACGTTGACATGATTGCGTGCGCCGTGAAGTTTGGGATGGGGCCCATCTTGGGTTCTACGATCTACTACCTTTTTTTCGTACGTGCAGGAAATGTATTTACGCATACCCTACTGCCCCGCCCGGGAGACACAGCCGAGTTATGTTGCACTCTATATCATGTATGGATATGGTGCCTCTATCTACTAATAAATCTCCATGGGGTTTCAACTCTGCCGCTGATAGTGGGAACTCGGAACCGCTCCCAATTTAGTTCTCAAACGATTTAGTAGGTACTCAACGTCAATCGAAAACCTATACTAACACAAAACTATAAATATGAATTAAAAGCAAGAGAAAATCCTACATATTATATCAGTAGAAACTAAGACATTTGGTCAGCAACCAAAAGATGCACATTATTATGTTGAGCATATATTAACATTCACAACATTGTTAATAACTAAAAAGTATGAAATAAAAAAATATAATTTAAAAACTCAAAAACCCGACTGCGTAAAAAGTGAACCAAACTACGTACTCGCATATTAAAAAAAAACTGAAAAGAATAAAACAAGCATTTAGATTTCTGGTGGTCTAGAATTCTATAATATGTTATTGTATAAATACTATTGAAATATATACAATATTTTCTAATAAAAGAACATTACAACTGAACAGCCGGGATCCATTGAACAGTTACATTGTATGTCGAATAATAATATAGAATCCATTGAACAATTAGATTGTTTGTCGAATAATAATGGATCCCGACTCTTCAGTTGTAATGTTCTTTTATTAGAAAATATTGAAAATATTGGTTCACTTTTTACGCAGTCGGGGTTTTGAGTTTTTAAATTATATTTTTTATTTCATACCCTCTGTACATATCAAGTATGTATTTACAGTTATAATATAAGCATTGTATCAGCTATCTGGCTTCCATAGTATAACCTTTGCTTAGTTTGGGGTCAGAAAGGGTTGTGTGTGAAATGTCTACCAATATTTATTTACATAATATTTTTGTGGATTTTGTGTGGCATCTCAAATACATGAATTAATTCAGTATATGCATTCATTTGATATATATTAATTAATTAGTATGCAAGTTCCCAAAAATAGAAATGATGCTGACCTAAGTATTTATAAGGTGTAATAAAGCTTTTGTTTACTTCTTCTTACGATTTTCCTTGTTTGAGCGTGTATATTTTATATCTATGTAGGTCAATAATAAATAGATAAATATTGGTGGTCAATTCACACAACACCATCTGACCTCAAACTAAGCAAAGCTTGTACTATAGCGGCCAGATAGCTGACATAATACTTATATAGTTGTAAATACATACTTAGTATACATAGAAACACCCAGACATAGTAAAAATAATAAGTAAATTATTATCAGTAAAAGCTTCCGTGAGTGTGTGAAATGTTGGATTAAAAAAAAAATCGGTCGAATTGAGAAACCTACTTTTTTTAAAGTCGGTTAAAATTGATTCGTTAAGGAATATTTAACATTTGTGATGTTGCTAAAGCTGAAAGAAAATGTTATACGAAAGTATCGTTTTGATAAACTTACTTGTTAGGTAAGGCTAGTTTTTGATCGATTAAAAATAATTTACAAATGGGTGCCGCCTGCCGCCCAACATTATGTAATTTAAATAACTTAAACTTTCAGCTTATAATGTAGTAATGTTTTAGTACATACTTTTTTAGTCAATCTTGTTTCGGTCTTTGTAGTGTTTTTCTTATCTGTTGGATTTTAGTCGGGTTTAATTATTTTTTTAATTATTTATTTTATTGAATAATTGAAATGTAATTGTTTTGACTTGTAAATGCCTTTTACCAATAAAATATCTGTATCTGTATCTGTACCGTGGAATCACAGCCTCCATTTTATGTAAATAAATATTTAAAACAGTGGTTCACAACCTCATTTTATAGATAATAGCATATTAACCTTAAAATTGAACAGATGCGTATGGTAATAACTTACGTTAAAAAGCATTATTACGCGTATTATCAAGAATAAATTTGATGAAGTGCTCATAAAATTTTCATTTACTACGTTGTAGAGGAAGAGACACGAAAATCGTTGGACGTAAAGATATTTTACATTTGATTTTATGGTAAAATGAGAAGAAATAATTTAAAATTAACTTATAAGTAAATGCCACTAAATTTAGGAATTTTATTTTAACATTCCTGAATAATCTCTAAATCATATTTGGCGAAGTATCTGTACAATGTTAATCTTAATAGTAAGTTGCTAAACTGAATAAATTACAGTATATTATCGATTAATTTGTTAAATGTTCAGCTAATACGAAGTTTTGTAACAAACAACGTTAAATAAAACCGGCCAAGTGCGAGTGGGACTCCCGCACGAAGGGTTCCGTACCATTAGCAAATAAAAGGCGATACTCTTTGGCTTTATTCCGAACTAGCTGAACGCGCGCGGGTTGCTACGCCATCTATCGAAAATTGGGCGTATCAATTCAAATTTTGAACAAATTCGGTTAGTTTAGGTTCTAATGACGCAACCTTTAAAATATGACACATTATGCTGTCACGCAACGAAAGCTCTCAAAAAGCAATATTTTTCCCCGTTTTTGTTACATTTTTCATTCATGCTCGGCTCCTGTTGATAGTAGCGTAATGTTAAATAGCCTATAGCCTTCCACGATAAATGGACTATCATACAAAGAAAGAATCTTTCAATTCAGACCAGTAGTTCCAGAGATCCTTGCGTTCAAACAAACAAACATACAAACAAACTCTTCAGCTTTATAATATTAGTATAGATTCCGTTTACATAGACTATTGCAGTTTCCACAGACAGGCTTTCGTCCAAAAAGTTTTACTCAAAACTTGATTTTACCTGATGTTTCTAACGACGAATTCGGTACCAGCGTTTTAGTCTTCTAGTGGCGCCATCTTGTTTGCTTGAGACGGACTAAACGAACAAGAAACGGTAAAAAACAAGTTTGTTGTATAGGAGCTCTCCTCAAATGTTCATTTTATTTTATTTTTAGTATTTGTTGTTATAGCGGCAATAGAAATACATCATCTGTGAAAATTTCAACTGTCTAGCTTTCACCATTCTTGAGATACAGTCTGGTGACAGACGAACGGATGGACGGACAGCAAAGTCTCAGTAATAGGGTCCCGTTTTTACCCTTTGGGTACGGAACCCTAAAAAATACTTTTAATACCAATGAAGCTTGTCTGTGTATCTATGTGTGGCAGATTAAAAAAAAGCTCATATCACCATGCTCTCAAACAGTTCGTTGAGCAGCAGACAGTTTTAAACATTTTATAAATTTACAAAAGTATTTGTGCTTTAAATATTAATTATGTGAAATTACAGACATACACTTTTTCCGAAAAAACGTGTAAGAAATGACCAACAAAAGTAATTAATGGTGCGTAATATACAGTGGAATTGTGAAATGGTCTATTTACGTAGGAAAGCTTATAAAAACACAATTATTTTTCAATTGGTAAGATTGATTCTAAATGTATTGATTCAGCTTTCTTTCTACAAAGGTGCAACTACGAAGCCTGCTACTCCTTTGAAGTAAACGGTTAGCGTTGCCACCATCACTAGCAGAAGGCTAGTGTAAATAAGTACGATATATTATTTCCATACTCGTTGAGTATGGTAAGTAGTAAATTGCGTATGGAATATTTTCAGATTTGCTTCGAGTACGCTTAAGTATGTATATACATTGTTAAGTACAGAGGAATGCTGAACGTAGGCTCGGTAAGTATGAATTAAACTGAGTATTAAGTGGAACAGTTATTCAAATATTTACCATTTTCGTATGGCTTACTCATCGATAATTAAATTAAATTTAAATACCATCAGCTATCAAATATCATGAATATTACGGGTTCTAAATGGATCAGAGCAAATTATCCAATAATAATATCACTGTCTGTGTGCAATTAACGTTTATAGGTCACATTAATGTGTGTGGTATAAGTTACAATCTCTCAAATTTAAATAAATTGTTATACTCACATTATTATTCTCACTATGCAATGTGCACTATGTTTAAACTGGGTCAAAATGCTAGTTTTTTTAATAATATTCATAAACTGTATAAATAATGTTATAAATGTGAGAGTTTAGATCTTTGTTACTCAGTCACGTCGTAAAAACGTACTTATGGGATTAAGTTTAAATTTGAACTCAAGTAGATTAAAGTGTGAAATAATGCATGTATAAGTATATATTTATGCATCCCGGAAAATGCAGAGTTTTTTGGGAATAGTATTTTTTCAGATTCTACGTGAATGCACCCATGGAAAGACACTAGCCATGAATAAATACATAGATAGGTAATTAAATAGATTGAGCTTTTTCGTTTCTGCGTTTTTTTTTTCGGGTAGAATCTGGATTCAATTAGTCAAAACAAAAATGGCCTGGTTACAAAACATCTATGCAGAAATGCTAACAATACAATAGATTGCAAAAAATATTATCATTAATAATTATTATTATTATGAGATGTTTAATTTAGTTATGGTTATTTACCATCTTCACGGGTTATAAACCACTTTTCCTATACATTACCATATGGTGGATAAATATTCCGTTTTTGATAATAGCTTTCCTATATAACCATGACAGTTGAAATAATTTTTATCAAAAACTGTATCATATTATTAGGGGCACCCCCTTACATTCTTGTTGCATGATTCAGATCAATTGGGAATTTTAGAAAAATATTCCACCTCAAATCACACGCACAAAATTCAAATTTAGTAGAACAAACTTTATTAGCATATCTTATTTTTTTTCACAGTAATTAATACCTATTTTTTAATCCAATCCGATAAAATAAGTTATCATTGACCTACCTATCAAGGTATGCCAGTAGAAATAGATCCATTTCTGCGTTTATTTAATTGGATGATATTTGTTTCTTCTAAGTAAACTAGCGGCCCGTTCCGGCTTCGCTCGGTTAATAACCTAGATACCAACTGCGCCGTCGGCCGGGCTGGTTTGTGAATCTAAACCATCCATGGCAACCCTACACTTTAATAATAAAAATTTTAAAAACACTTAAATTTGCCATAAGCTCCGGGAAAATTTAATCGAAATACTGTGAAAAACATTTATTAAAAAAAAGACGATAATTGATCAGTTATCGAGCGGGATGAAAAATGATTAAATTACTATAATGGCTATTAAAAAATAGGGGTTGGTGATAAAAGGGTAAAAATGTAGGGTTGTATGTATTTTTAATGCAACATTATAAAAAAATAAAAACAAAAAATGTTGTCCACAAATTTACAAAAAAAAATGTAGGGGTGCACAAACCTTATCACTTAGGGGTATGAAAAATAGATAGTAGCTGATTCTCAAACCTACTGAATATGCATATAAAATTTGGTAAAAATCAGTAAAGCCGTTTCGGAGAGTGAGGTAACTAACACTAACACACGAGAATTTTATATATACAATATTTTCTTCTATCACACAGATTGTGTCTTGGAGTGGAAGTTAAGACAGTGTAATCCATTTATCGGGTCTCGACACGCGTCATGATTCCCTGATTAGACTTCGGTGATCGGTTAATGATTCCAGACAAGGGATTAAATTGTGCCACGAGAATAACAATGCTATTACAGGAATCAATTTCGAAACGCCAAAATGTTGGTCCAATTTATTGTGAAGAATAATTGAACCTGTCAATAGTGAGTAGATATCATCATATTTATGTATCGAACAACTGCAATTAATTTTATAAAATTTCCATTGATTTGTTTTTTTTAAAGGTTATATCTCCCAGGTATTACTGACATCATCGGGACCGGGACCTTAAAAAACGTTCTACAACTCCTTTTAACTTTGCATCAGAGGTTACACTCAAAATAAATGCAATTCTTTGATTCAAAACTACAGTAATCTTTTGAAAATTCAAGGTTGTGTTTAGATATTGTAGTTTAATTAACGAGAGTGGTTACAGAGCTTTAGTAGAAAGATTGAGATTAGATTCAGTTGTATAGTATTTACCATACAACTTAATCTAATCTCAATCTTTCCAGGTGAATAAATATTCATATTGAATATGTATAAATAGCTCAAAGATACAAAATATTGCCTAAAATCTATCTGTGTTCATAAACAAAAACTTTTGGTACTAATTAAACATTTTACAGGACAGCTGAAACAGCTAAAACCTAGTAGCGCCTACTCATTGATGGCATGAACGTGACCAAACGACGGCTAATTAACAATATTACTGAGCCGTTATTTTAATGAACTAGCTGCTGCCTGTGGCGACAATTATGCGGATTTAATTTTTTTAATTACCAACATTTCTAAGAAAAAAATAATGACATAGTAAAAACAATAATTTCGTAATTTTACGCAATTGTTGTTTTAGTTATGAAAAAAAAAATTATATAGTAGTTTTTTTTTCGTAACAAAAACCTCGTTGATTACTTTTTCTAAGGGATAAAAATCTTATGGATTCGTGTCACCAACATTCTAATGTAGTTAGTAGCGTAGGGCGTAGTGACGTTGCGTCGGAGTGGGAGTAGAGCACCGGAGAGTCTACCGCCTAACTAAAATTGAATCAGCTTTGACATTGCTCTCTTTTTTCTTTTCTTTTAAAACGACAGAGACATCAATATAGCAAAGCCAAAGCAGATTTAGTTAGGCAGTAGACCAGTAGGACCTGCGCGTTAGACTTTTTTTTTAGTTGGTATGAAATCTTGTTAGTTTACGTCAACGACATGTATAACAGCAATAAATTTATATGTAGCTAAACAGGTGACGTATCATGCAACATTATTTCTTTTTTATACTAACGTTCTAAATTGTAAGTTTTATATTCTGTTAGAAATCCCTGACTGCTTTTTTTAAATGAGTTCAAAAAAATAAAATTTTCATTTTATATTATTACTAGTGGTCCGTTCCGGCTTCGCTCGGATCATAACCTAGGCACTGTCTGCAGCGCTATCTGCCGGGCTTATTTGTGAACCTAAACCATCCTCGAATCCACCTGTACACACACAAAAAAACATTCCATTCCATTCCCGCCGTTTAGAAGGAGTTCACTGTCAAATGATTAAATTACTAAAATAGCTATTAAAAAATAGGGATTGTTGATGAAAGGTTGTATGTATTTTAACGCCACATTATAAAAAAATAAAAAATAAAAAATTTGTCCAAAAATTAAAATTTTTTTTTTAGTGTGAACAACCCTTATTACTTAGGGGTATGAAAACTAGCTAGTAGCCGATTCTCAGACCTACTGAATATGCATATAAAATTTGGTTAAAATCAGGAAAGCCGTTTCGGAGGAGTAAGGTAACTAACACTGTGACACAAGAATTTTATATATAAGATGTGTCTAAAACAACGACTAAATAATAATGTATGTAGATGTATTAAAACATGTTTTCTTGGTGAATATAACATTCTAACTGAAATTTTAAGCTACGACTTCGTAGAAACTGAGCGTGTAGTAAAATTGCCATGCAATTGTTTTTACTGATTGTACATAATGTGGCGACTACGATAATTCTACAAATAAAAAAATATAATTTAAAAACTCAAAAACCCGACTGCGTAAAAAGTGAACCAAACTACGTACTCGCATACTAAAAAAACTGAAAAGAATAAAACAAGCATTTAGATTTCTGGTGGTCTAGAATTCTATAATATGTTATTGTATTAATACTATTGAAACATATACAATATTTTCTAATAAAAGAACATTACAACTGAAGAGTCGGGATCCATTATTATTCGACATACAATCTAATTGTTCAATGGATTCGATATTATTATTCGACAAACAATGTAATTGTTCAATGGATCCCGACTGTTCAGTTGTAATGTTCTTTTATTAGAAAATATTGTATATGTTTCAATAGTATTAATACAATAACATATTATAGAATTCTAGACCACCAGAAATCTAAATGCTTGTTTTATTCTTTTCAGTTTTTTTAGTATGCGAGTACGTAGTTTGGTTCACTTTTTACGCAGTCGGGTTTTTGAGTTTTTAAATTATATTTTTTTATTTTATACTTTTTAGTTATGAACAATGTTGTGAATGTTAATATGCTCAATATAATATAATATGCAGCTTTTGGTTGTTGAGCAAATGTCTTCGTTTCTACTGATATTAATATGTAGGATTTTCAATTCATATTTATAGTTTTGTGTTAGTATAGGTTTTCGATTGACGTTGAGTACCTACTAAATCGTTTGAAGTTGGAGATGGGCGACCGAGGCGGAGCAATCCGAGAGCAGTTCCGTGTTTCCACTATCAGCGGCAGAGTTGAAACCCCTATGGAGGTTTATTAGTAGATAGGGGCATCATATTCATACATGATATAGAGTGCAACATGACCTGGCTGTGTCTCCCGGGCGGGGCAGTAGGGTATGCGTAAATACATTTCCTGCACGTACAAAAAAAAGGTAGTCCAATATACCTACTAGCATAGATCGTAGAACCCAAGATGGGCCCCATCCCAAACTTCACGGCGCACGCAATCATGTCAACGTTGGGAAGAGTGAGCTCACTCTTTCCGTTCTAGTCGGTTGCAGGACGCGGTGGACGCCGGACGTTTTTACCTATCATTATTCGGTGTCAACAACCAAAATAAGTAGAACCACAGCAAATCTCGCCGCTAGCGATTATAGGGGTCAAGTAGATTGGTTGTTTGTAAACCACTTACGATACATACAGAGACGCAGTTTATTACCAATTTCAAGGTGCTCAGGGCACATCTATTGATTTATATCGATGCCTGCTAGATACATTAGTATATTTTATAATATCCATCCACATTCACATGTACAGTTAGAAATTCTGCTACCTAAAAACCTATAAATGTGAGAATGGTTGTTACTCAACTTTAAATCGATATACATCCTAAATGGTCAGTCAAATCGAAAAACATTGAGAGAAAGCTAAACATTATTTTTAAAAACCTATTCAACGATACCCCTTTTGACATATTTTGGTGATTTTCATTTTTTTAATTTGGACAATATGGCGTCCTGAATCCGCCATATTGGATTTACACTAATGTCATTTCTTTAGTGTCACTCGCCAGATTAAGAGGAATCGATTGACGTGTGAATCATAAAAATCGGCCCAGGCGTTTGGTCTGTATAGTGCCTCAAAGGAACATACAAACATACATACATACATACATACATACATACATACATACATACATAGACTGTTAAACACATTACCACTCCTTTGCGTCGCGCAGTCGGGTAAAAATAGGTCCCTACTATGAATCAATTAATAAAACGTAGAAAAACACAAGTAATAATCAACTAATTGACTTACATTATCCTATTTTGTAACGTCAATAAATTTTCAATGCCCCAATAGCATGTATCTCGAATAAGACTCACAACAAAGAAACAGCCAATTTCTCAGATCAGGCTATTCAGCTATTTCCTGTACGGACAAACGTACCGAGGATAAGTCACAGTTCAATAGATGGATAGATATAGGGCATCGATCCGGATCTTCGATGGAGCGTAGCACAGAGAGCGTATTACGAGCGGTCATCCGATAATTTAAGGGTATCCGTAGTTGCGGTCCGGTAATTGTCCGGAATTGTCCGAATTTGGTCGTCAGAGCGAGTCACTTGGAGCAATTATGTGGTGATTAAAGTGATATGGGGATTAAGTGCGG
This sequence comes from Ectropis crepuscularia, assembly GCA_963693475.1. NCBI lineage: Eukaryota > Metazoa > Arthropoda > Insecta > Lepidoptera > Geometridae > Ectropis > Ectropis crepuscularia. The sequence goes on from OY856346.1 coordinate 14,662,799, forward strand.
TTACAGATCATTTGGCGCATTGATTTGAGAGAGTGAGAAGTGATTTGGTCTCTGTCATTGGTGGCAAATGATTGTTATTAATCCTATTAATATTATAAATGTCGAAGTTTGGATGTTTATTGCTCAATCACGCCGGAACTTTCGTTGGAACAGATCAACGAATCGGGTTGAACAGCGGGAACGTCAAATTACGTTAAATTATAATAATGTAATCTTCCTTCCTTATACCTACCAAAGAGTGGAATAACCTGGCGGTTTCATTTGTTACTGTATTATCTAGAGCTTTTAAAGTTCAGAGTGAGATAAAAAGTTTAAAGACATTATTTACCATTTATTATTATATAATTTTTTATTCCGCATATTGTGCCTTAAAAGTTTTTAGTTTTAAGTTTATTTTTTTCTTTTTTTATATTATGTTTTTGCAGTAAATTAAGGCATTTTTTCATTATATCGTATTGTGAATGTAGATCTTCTATCACATCCCATCATCTTTGATCACGCCGATGCTTATCATCAGGCCTGTTTGTCATCAAACGCGGACCTATAAGCCCTAAAAATACCGTTCTAACCGCTAGTAAAAAGCTAATAAATTAAAAACTGTTACTTTGAGAGATTTCATGTTTTTAGGGTTCCGTAAAACGTAAAAAACGGAATCCTTATAGATTCGTCATGTCTGTCTGTCTGTCTGTCCGTTCGTATGTCACAGCCATTTTTTTCCGAAACTATGAGAACTACACTATTGAAACTTGGTTAGTAGACGTATTCTGTGAAACGCATTAAGATTTTTACAAAAAAATTAAAAAAAAGGAAAATTAGGGTTGGCTACTGTTGTATACTGAGAACTGAAACTCAATTTTTTTTTCTTCAAATACCCCACACGTGTAGGACGTCTTCAAAAATGATGTCAAGGTTTCTAATTTAATTTTTGTCTACACTGAATAATCTGCGCGAGAGACACTTCCAAAGTGGTAAAATGTGTCCCCCCCCCCCCCCCCCCTCTAACTTCTTAAGTAAGAGAATTAAAAAATGAAAAAATATAATATAATAATATAATGTTGGTTTGAATTCGATCTGATGAGTAGTTTTTTTTTAGCTCTTGGCCACTTTATTTCGGTATACTTAAAGCAAAATTGTGAAATACGTTGCGTAAATGGGTCTCTCTCTCCTTTCTATAGACATAATCTTGGTGTTTTAAAGTCGACAATTAATAGATTCATTTTAGGTAAATGTAAACGTTGTAGATCGTACGGTCGCTTAACATCAGGCGAAACGGCGGTCAAGCGTAAGGTTTTAATTAATAAAGAAATTAGTGTGTAGTAGTCGGAGAACTTCCGATCTCCCTGAAGCGCAAACTGCTCGACACATGTATCTTGCCCATCCTAACCTACGGTGCGCAGACTTGATCGTTAACTAAAACTCAGAAGTTCCGCCTCGGAGTTTGTCTAATATTTCGTAGGATTGCAAACGTTAAAATAGAAGCATGAACTCAAGGTAACAACATACTTTTATCAGACGGCCAACTCATAGCGTAGAAGCTTTCTACTTCTTAATTTTTTATCTAAATTTGGAGTACGCAATTTAAGTTTGCACGTAAAAATCTTCCTTACGGTGTGAAAAATTCACGACCGCAAGTTTCAAGGTAGTATAAACTTTAGTTTTGATTAAGTCACGTCATTTTACTTGAATGCTTTTTTAACACGTTTTTATATTAGCTTCACTCGTAACTATGTATGTAACAAAATCTTGGATTCTTAATTTAACCCACTTCCCGGACTTCGATTAGGATGAAATTTTGCACACGCTCTGAAGTCTGATGACAATATATGACTAGCAAAGAAACGTCATTACACATCCAATATGGCGGACGCTTTTATTAGCTTCACTTGTAACTAACTATGTATGTAAGAAAGTCTTGGAATCTTAATTTGACCCACTTTCCGGTCTTCCATTAGGATGAAATTTTGCACACGCTCTGAGTTCTGATGACAATACATGACTAGGTAAGAAACGTCAAGCTAGCAAATCCAATATGGCGGCCTCCCCAAGATGGCGGACTGTTTGAAATCCACCTCCATGATATGGGTATCAAATGAAAGGGTTTACTGCCAGGAATTGCAATACTATACTCACGTAACCTAAAGAGCGTGTTTTTTAGTTTTTTAAACTTTTATACATTTTTTTGGTCAACTTTGCAATAAATTTCCGATCTTAATTTCCATTTTTATGAGGTTCAACATCACTTACTAAACATAAAATCACAAAATGTTGACAGATTCAGGATGAACTTCAAGCGCCATCTTGAATTAAAGTTTTTGACCGATATCTCGGTAACTTCACTTCATTGTCTTACTTTCACTTTAAAGTCACTTTTAAGGCAAAAACTATTAAAATTGTTATTGTAGAATATACAATTTTGCATCTTTTGTTGCCGCAAAACTTTTTTGTGAAACGTACCGTTTACGATGTATGGCCCATTTAGTGAACCGGTTTTTTTTTTTTTAATTTATTTTTTACTTTAAAATTAACTACTGATCTTTAAAAAAGAGAAGCTGAGTTTTATTCATTAATCTAATATTTCAAGAGTTATCGGCCGCGAAAGAAAATCTGGTTCATTAAATGGGTCATAAATTAATTGTACACGGTATGTTTCACAGAAAAGTTTTGCGGCAACTAAAGATGCAAAATTTTATTTTCTACAAAAACAATTTCAATAATTTTGCCTTGAAGTGCATTGTTTCCGAGATATCGGCCAAAACTTTAATTCAAGATGGTGCTTGAAGCTCATCCTGAATCTGTCAGCATTTTGTGATTTTATGTTCAGTAAGCGATCCTAAGCCTCATAAAAAGGAAATTTAGATTGGAAAGGACATTGTTCATTTATAAGGGACTTTGGGCTAAACGTGGCCATTGACTGTCACTGATATCATATATTAAACTTGATGGCTTCTAGCAGTTGATATCAGCATATTATCTTTTGGTAGTAGCAGAAAAATTACTTACGCATATTTCCCACAAGTAATGCGAACGTTGACGAGGTTATTTTTAAGCAAAACAACAACATTTTGTACCATCGGAGGGCCAGAGTCGTTATTGGACGATGCCATCGATTTCCGAGGGTCAGCTAGGGTTCCAAGAATGCACTTTCATCAACCAAAAACACATCATAACACAATTTCCAAATACGAAAGACATGACACAATAAACATAAACAAACAGCTGATAACTACGCATTTTGCATCGACGTATTCAGTGCTGCCATTGTAAAAAATATATTAATATCGATCTAAAAAAATCGATAGTGATCGTGTGGATAAAATCGATGCAATTCTATTAAGGTGGCTGCTGATTAAAATAATAACTAAAATATTCACAAGTTAGTGGTTAAAATGAGTAGATGATTATTAATACTGCTCTACGGAATTATTGTTTACTGTTTATTCAGCATTAGGCAGTTGTCTCACCGGCAACGATGAACGAGTAAAGCTAGAATTAGAAACGAGTTGGCGAGCCGCGGGGAGCGAGTGCGTAGTTCCTATAGTTGTGTACCTCGGCTCTATGCGACTGTGCGAGTGAGGCGAGCGATTACTCGCATCACTCGCTCGCGGCGTAAAATAACGTGTACGTTCAGATGCACACTGAATAGACAGAAATGAACCGCTGGTTGCTCTCTCGGCGTGTTCTAATTCTAATCGCTTAGCGAGTATCGCTGAGCGAGTGTTATCTTTCATAGCTCTTGTCGCTCAGGGACTAACTAGTGAAGCGAGTGCTCGCCGGGAGTGTGAACAGTCAGCGATCAACTGTTTGTACATGCATCTCTTTTATTTAGGTACACGGAATGTATATCTATTGTACGTTTCTTGAGCGAGAAAATAGTCGATAGTTACTCGTTTTCTCGCCGGCGATAGGAAAACTACCTAAGTAGATGATTTTGTTTTTCGTGGCGTTGTAAAGTAAAAGCGGGTGCGACGAAAAACCATTGCACAAAAAAGCTAGCTACATTGTCGCTTGAAAACAACTTAAATACGATATCAATTGTTTATTTCACGCATAATTATTAAGACGACTTTTTCTATCGATTTACAGAAATCGATTTTATTCGAGAAAAAAATCGACATGATTCAAAGCTTATAGACTGGCAATATAATTGGTTGAGAAGTCGGAAATAAAGATTAAATTACTTATATAATGAACTTTTTGTCTATTAATCTGGGTACTAAAATAATACATCATAATTCATTACAAAAATAAATCGATTTTTTGACAAAATCAAATTATCAAGAACATTTTGTCCACGGATAGCCCATTTTGAACAATGTCCTTTATTGCAAAGTTAAATTCTATTTTTCTGGCCTATTTAATTCGATCGTATTTACTGAATTACATTAATCTGTGTATTTAATTTTCGTATTGTATTTAGGTAACTATTATTTATTTCGTAACAGCGAAAATTTAGTAATATTTAAAAAAAACTGTAAAAGTATATAAACTTCCTTCGAATAGGAAATATCAAATTGCATCAAATTATAGGATTTTAACAATAAAGCACCGTTTGGCAAGTATATGGAAAACCTATATACCTAATATGTATACCTAATTTACTTCTAGTATACTTTTTGGTATGAGCGTAAGTAAGTAAACTTTGCGCTTTATGCGCTAGCCTAAATTTTAGTACGTACCTAGTAGTCGTAAAAGTCATTCAAATCTTATCAATAAACATATAAGTTTGTTAAGCATACAATTTTTAGTTAGCTTTAGCAACGAGTGTGTTCTGATTTGTACTCCTCTGCAGTATGGTATAGGTATATAAATTGCAAACTAAATATACGGTGAAACATTGAAAAAGATTACATTGATGGTGTATAAAAGTGGCTCTGTAAAGTTTTTCTGGATATTTATTAAAGCCCTAGCCCTATGTTTAATTCTTCGAATCTGCAGGATTACGCAAAGTGCACGTTCTACAAATCACAGCAGGCGTTTGTTCATGCACTATAACAGGAAAGGTAAATAAATATTAAAATTGTCTGTGATTAAAATGGAAACAAAATACACTTTGAACCCATTAGGTCTCAACTAGTACAAGTACTGTATCTAGATACCATAGAAGAAACATAAAAAAAAGTAATTTAACTTATTATGATAAAATTATTATCCATAATCTCACCTTGACGTCACTCTCTAACATTGACCAACATACATAATGGATGTACTAGAATTGTCAAAAATACACATATTTAACTTATTACTCTCTACTATATATTTTATAGCTAATTACACGAATAAACCACAGGGAATTATTGCAGTTCTAAAAACTGACAGATCAAAGCGGACACGTTAGTAGACTACGATACGCTGAATACAGATTTAAGTATAAGTTTGGTACTTTCTTTTAAAGTTTTTGAATAACTTGTTGTGTGTGAATATTAATTTTACATTTATTTTATAACTTCTTTTATTAAGAATTTAATTTTTTTTATCAAAATGTTGTAAAACATTGCAAGCATTTTTGGGTCATTTCATCAATATGTTTGCGACATTCCATAATATTATCCCCATCGCATGGTTCGTGTAAAGGAAATTTCAGAATTTCTGCTTAATTTTCTTGGAAATACCTAGTTACTTCAACGTATCCGCACAAGTCCTATCAAAGTTGCACCGGTAGGGCTTATCTGCTTTGCGAGCGAAACTTGTAATTTCTATTTTCTATTAAAATAGATAAGCTTATGTATAGAATAATGCTCCAAGTCGAAGCTTAAGTTAATGCGAGAGTTTTCCATTGTTGAGCTGAAGTTAATAAATAAGTTAAGATTTTTAAATTAGTTGCGAAGGGGGGAATGTTTATAGTCTATGATAAGTTTAAACGTCGTGAACTCAAACTAAGTTAGTATAATTTTACTTTATTAAAACTCGGGTATCTAACGCAACGTCCAGCACATAGAATGTATCCCTTTGAACGGAATTGAGAATTCAGCTTCTATTACAATTACAAAATAGCATTTTTTGGATGGGTGAAATCTGGTGAGTTTGCATCACCGACATGCGTAATCGCTGTCTATCTGCAGCTATACACGTATTATAGTAATAGTAATAGTAATTTATTTCATAACCAGATAATGTACATAAATACTTAAACAAATTATCATTATCATACATACATGTTAACTTATAATGCTACTTATGAAATCAAAAATTAAATGAAAAATAAGCGAAACACATATGTACAGCAATAACAGTTCAGTTACATTATTAAAAAAAAATTAAAATTTATATAATGATAATAATTTTTCCCCTTTTTAATTGCCCTAAAGTTTACAGTATTGTTTTGTTTCCAAAGACACCCGAACTAGCTTGAAGCTGTATTTCAGGTGCCTATGGCCTCCCCAAATAGTGCAATTTGTAAATACTAGCTTTACTTGGATTAATCATTAAAAATCAAAATTAAATAAGAGAAGAGAAAAAAAACACTAATTATACAGAACTTATAAAAGAGAGGAAATAATACCAATAAAAAAAAAAAACCATGTCGTTGCGTTTATGGGTGTCTAATACGTAAGTGTGTATGAGAGAATGAGTGCTTACCTGTATAAATGAATGAGAATGCCCAAGTGAAATCGCTTACCCAGTGTGCGAGTGTGTGTGTCTGTGTGTTTACCTGATTGTGAAAGGGTGTGTGTGGTGTGTGTGTGAAAAAGAGAGAGAGAGAGAGAGTGCGCGCACATGTTTATTTAGGTTTAGCGGAGTGACCATTTTAGTATTAATTTTATACATATTAAAGTTTTTATTATTTTTATTATTTGAGCGAGGGAACTCCAGGGCACATTTTTTTTTACTTAGAAGTAAAAACTTTCTAATAAACTCTCAACTTGATCGTAGTTAGTACCCTGTAGCCACGCTAAAACAGCGCGTTTTAGTTTGCCATCTGTAAATCTATCTACTCTATCTTGTGTGTTAAGCTCATTATAAAGCTTTACAGCTACAACTCTATACTGTTTTTGTGCAAATCTTGTAGCAACTGATGGTGCAAAGTAAGTAAGTCTTCTTCTGTCATTATCCGACTTAGTGGGGTCCACATTTTTGTGGTATCTACGAATGCATTCCAGGATAAACAGTTTTCGTACAGACAGTACCTTAGCGTTGTTATAGACATCATCTGTGGGGTGCCGGAAAGGCAAATACATTATCACTTTCAGCAGTGAGCGCTGGGCGCGTTCCACAGTGATCAGATGTGATTTATCTGCACTACCCCAAGCGCAAATGCAGTATCTGATTAAACATTCGCATAGGGCCCTATATGTTTGCACAATGAATTTGAGGTTTGTAACATTTCGGAGAATTTTAAAAACATATATTAATTTTCTTGTCCTAGAAGCTAGGGAATCAATTTGAATGTTCCATGTCAACCTTTCATCAACCAAAACACCAAGATATTTTACAAATGTAGTTCTAGACAGGATACAGCAATCACACACGTTTCCAACACTGTCACTAAGTGAAGTTCGATTACATGGGAACGTGTGGATTTTAATTTCAAAGTTAGTTTCCGGACCCCCCGATGCTCTCTTATGAAAGCAGATGTATTTGGTTTTAGTGGTGTTTAGTGTTAACAGGCTATCCTCCAGCCACCTGGTTACCAAGGAAAGACACGATTCCGCTAGTTGCTTAACTCTAGGCCAAGTTTTCTCATTACATAAGAGTACAGTGTCATCCGCGAACATAATTAAATCAAGACCCGATAATTTAGTACAGCACAGTTTGTTTATGTAAGTGAGAAAGAGTAGCGGTCCTAGCGTACTTCCCTGTGGCACACCAAAGGTACCACCGGATATGTCACTAGTATAATCTTCAACTCGCACCTTTTGCGTTCTATTTGTCAAGTAATCGGTGAACCACTGCAAAGGAATGCCCCGAATACCCACATTTTCCATTCTAGCCAACAAAATAGGGACTGAAACCGTGTCAAAAGCCTTTTGTAAATCTAAAAATACTGCGACACACTTCTGTTTCCTGTCCATATAGGATGTGGCAAGTGATGTTAGTGTCAGAACAGCATCTTCAGTGGATTTACCCTCTCTGAAGCCATACTGGTTTTCACTGATAAGATTATGATTTTCAAGATAAAGCATAACTCTCTTTTTTACCAATTTTTCCAAAACTTTAGAGAGAGTAGATAAAAGGGAGATAGGCCTACAATTTGTCGGGCTAGTTTTGTCACCAGATTTATAAACTGGACAAACTACTGCATGTTTAAATGGAGCCGGAAACACACCTGTTTCTAAGCTAAGGTTACAAATATATGTGATTGGCATAGCCAGATACACAATATACCTTTTCAGCATATCAGCTGTGATTTTGTCGCTTCCAGGTGCGCTATGTGCTTTAAGTTCAGAAACAACTCTTTCAACTTCGTAGGGATCTGTAGGAAGAAAAGATAGGGAATTAGCAGGTGCAGTAGCATCCCTAGAAAGAGCAGCTAATTCCTTTTCACTTTTATTCATTCTATTCAGAATCTTGTCAGCCAGAGAGCCACCCACCGAAGTAAAAAAAGAATTAACTTCATTCAAAGCTTCCCTAGGGCTATTGGTTCTGAAGAAGGTCTTTAGAAGTAGTTTTTGTTTGTTTGAGCTCACAGACATCCTTAATTACTTTCCAGGTTTCTTTAATATTATTCTTGTTATCATTAAGTTTATTCTTATAATATTCAGCTTTAAGATATTTTATAATTCTATTGCAAATATTTCTATATCTTAGATATTTGTATTTTTTAGTTAAGTTATTAGGATCTGTTTTAACCCCTTGATGTAGCTTATCTCTCTTTCTAATACACTGCACTACGTTTTTAGTGATCCAGGGTTTCAATGGTTTATTTCTATTAGGGAAAATCTTAGTTTCAGTATTGCATTTAATAATTTCGGTCAGCTTTGCAATGAATAATTCAGTAGCCAAATCAGTACGATCCGATGTAAATACATCCTTCCAAGTCTCTCCTGCTAATGCGTCCTTAAGTCCTTCGTGGTTCACTATTGTTTTCTCATAGATGATTTTATTGTTTTTCAATTTAGAGTTGTTAATATAGAGAAGAATCGTAGAGTGATCTGTAATTTTTTGTTCGAAGACAGCCGTTTTCCACAAACCCCTAGATTTTACCATAAAGTGATCAAGGCAGGTCTCTTCGCGGGTAGGACGAGTTACGCCTTGTGTGAGACCATGATGAGCCATCAAATTAAGGTAAACCTGAGCTGCTCTAGAAGTGTTGCCTGCCAGAGTATTTATATTTACGTCACCTGTTAAGATAACATTTTTATTTTTTATAGCGCTGAGTATATCGTCAAGAGAGTCAAGATAATTTATTTCATTTTTGAAACTAGGTGGACGATAAGTACACAATATAGTAAATTCTGATGAAATATTCAAAACGAGACAGTTACCCTCATAGCATTCGGGCTCATAAGCCGAAACATCTAGTTCTTGCTTAACATAAGCGACGACTCCGTCATTTTGATTTAAAAATTTTTGCGACCAAAACATGTTGTACCCATCTAGGTTGGGTGGAGCATTATGAATACTTGTCCAACATTCTGTAAGAACATAAACATCCGCCGCTACTCCATAGTTTGAAATGTTTGCTACAAAAAAGTCAAAGTTGCAGTTTATGCTCCTAATATTCACTGTTACTACTACAAGGGAAGAGTCGTTTGTTCCGTTATGGTTTAATATACTTTGACAGTCTCGTGAATCACTTATTAAGTGACACTCCACCTTTGTTGACTGGTCTAGCTTATCATTAACAAAAGTGTTACTAGTCATCTTTAAAGTTGATTGTTGTTACACCAACACAGTGTGAAGTCTTAAAGTGCTGAACACAATAATAGTAAAAAGGACAAACATACAAGGCTGGTTTATGCGAGAGTGTTTGAATATCCATCCGAGCTGCAACAAAGCCATTAGCCTCTTGCATTTTCACATGGAAAAACCCACTTGTAAACGATTGTAATTGACAATTTTGCAGTGTTGAGAACCAAACGTGCAATACATCACCATACATGTTTATGCTGCAACTGCACTCATGATATACACACTGAACGTGACGAGTCGTGTATGTTAGGTAGTTCAATTTGTAATTATTTGGCTGTGTTATACAGAAAATATTATTTCTTGTATTCACCCTGCTAAGCATGTACTGAGCCAAACACAGTGTACATCTACACATGTTTATAAACATCAGCTGCGAGTATAAAAGGCACAGGTAGCTGGTGAAATCCGCACCGCAATCTGATAAAACAATACAATCGATCATTGTCAACGTCAGAAATGTATGCTTATTCACCACTGCAAGACACACCAATAACAAACTCATTCTAGCCAAACATAAGAGTCTAACAGTCAGAGCAGTTTGATAAGAGAGGTGATTAGCATATTGTTGTGTGCAATTAATTTCGTAGGTACTGTTAATTTTGTAGTGCTTTATGAATTTAGATCTGCTACTGTTTGTAGGTCTATCGAGTAGCTGTGAATATGATATATTCAAACCACATACGCGTTTTTCGGTAAGTAGATTGATTACATTTGAGAGATAGTAACCAACGCAACCAGGTACAAGGGTTGCATTAAGGACAAGCGTAGTACTAGGCGCGCCTTTAGTGTACCAGACAGATAGCTCATACCAGCAAAACACAGAAACAGAAGGGCGGAACCCGAAAAAGTGCTCAAAACTACAGCCGGGATGCGAACCCACTACCCCTCGCTTGCGCCATAAGATATACTCGCCAATGAGCCATGATGGCGTGTGATGCGCAAATTTCGCATAGTAAGATTGCAATTTGGATTTATAATTATTTACTGATAATGACGTATCAGTATTTATAACTGGGTGCGATATTAAACGAAATGATTCACAATATTCTAAACATAATACAAGGGAATTCAACCGTAGTTGAACGGCCCGATGTACTTTACGAATATTTTTAAAAGTGATTGGCAAAGATACACTAGGTAGTATACAGGTATTATCCAAATTTAGTGTTGGTTTAATACAAACATTACCTATAAGTTATTAAGTTTTCACTTTATTTGTCGGCAGTCTATATGCCTGGATTTTTTAAATATATTTTTTGTTCTAAAGCTATACCTCAACAAATAATAGTTAAATAGAAATTCTCAAAAAGTTTACATAAAGCTATACCAAATCTAAGCTAATACTTTTTTTAAGGGTCAAAGGTTTGTGTGGAACCTGTTTTATTTGTCGCATTTTGACTAATGTCAAATATGTGCCTAATTCTAGGAATTTTAACTCAAATTAATAATAATCAAAATATAAAATTTTGCTCAAATTCTGTTGGATAAGGCAATAATTAAATTTAATGTAAGCAAATTAACAAAGAAATACGTACAGTAATGTCAAAACACAAAACCAGAAAATAATATTGTTTCAATTTCAAACTCTAAAATTGTTGAAAAATTTAATAATATTTTGATTCAATTAGTTCTAAGTTAACATTCAATCGTAGAGCATCATTATTTTGAACATTAGATAAAATAGCGATAAAATGTTAGACTATACACAGTAAAGAAATATTACAGCAATCTTCGTACCTATTATGTCTTATCAGTCCATTTCCTTTAAAGATTAAAAAAAAAGTTAGTAATAATTTAAATACGAGATTTAAACTAGTATTTAATGAGGTCAAGATAATGAGTATTAATTTAGTACAAAGTTTTTTGGTTCTGGCAAGAATTTTATTTACCATATACTATACTGCACTAGTTACACTAGACACATTTGAATTACAATTATCCATAGTGTGATGACCGTCTCGGCATAGTTATGGTGCTCGATATCAAGTAGGTGGCATAATACCGCTGAATTTCATTGTTTGTACAAATTTTCCGACGAAAATCATTCTCGTATGTTTTTTATTTTAAAATGATATTCAAACTCACCCTCCAGCGTATCAAGACGAAATATCTAAGCAAGAATCCGGTTAAGTACCTACTCGCTTATTAAATTTAATATCAATATCACGCTTCGAGGCACCCCGCCTAACCTTCTCGACTAATTAATAAGGGTTAAAATACTCAATTTGTCGATTAAATCTAATTACATTGGAGTTTCATTTTGTTTTTCGTGTGAGCAAAATGTTTGGTTTGTTTAATGAAATTGTTTTGGGTTTTAACTTTTTGGTTGTTCTCAGTCGTACTGTTTAGACATTTCCTGGACTGAGAGTGAATGAAAAACTGAATGTGAACGTGTGTAAATCTGTTTTTAGCGATCACGGTTATTCACTATCCTTAATATTTTTAATAACAGGACATTTACAGTGAGTATATATGGTGGAAGACGTCTCCGATATTTCGACGCAGTTTCATGCAACATGTTCACCAATTCACCAAGTAGTTAATCAAGAACATGGTGCTCTGTTAAGATAAGCTTCCACCATGGATTGGTACATGACCACGGAAAATATATCTTTATTTTTAATAGATACTAGTGTAGCAACTGCTTTTTTTTCCAGGCATAGATACTTTTAAAATTGGTAGAGTGATTTAAGAGCTTTTATAAACTGTAGGTCACAATTGTAGCAACAAACTATCAATAACAGCAGAAAAGATTGCTTGCACCTATAAGGCCACCAGCAACTGTTACACAGTCAATTGTTTCTGAGTATACTATCAATTCTAATCTGACATCCATATCCAAACATCCAAACATTCTATATAATAACTCCAAATCAAGGGCTTGTTGTAATATTCAATAATGCAGTGATAAGGGTTATAACGGATACTGGATACTCTTTCTGCGCCTATAGGGCGGAAGGAGAAGAAAGCGTGATTCAAAATGTAGAGGTATGTCATCAGCATGTATAGGTATACCAGGAGATGTGTAGATTTCACGTGATGCCAGGTGATGATGATGATAATCCCTCGTGGACATAGACTGTAGAATTGAATCACCAATAGGTTTATTTATAGGATTTTTTGAATAAGTATATTTGCTGTAGTTTGGACAAACTAGCGTTGTTAAGATGACATTAAATAAATAGGCTTGTCTTGATTGGTATGATTCTGATGATTTTTGGCTTGTGGATGATTCTGTGACGTCTGTGGTTCAGAACTAAAACATTTCAGCAGACTTAGATAGCATATAGATTTAGATTGTTACGCCCTGGATGAATTGATACAATTACTGAATGAGTTTGGCCCAAGAAAGGCAGGATTAGCTGCTGATTAGCTTAGGGCGGAGATGTTCTGAAATCGGGGCATCAAATTTAGTGCCATTGGGCTAAAATTAGTATGGCATTATAAGTATAGCCTATATAGGTAAAGTAATAATCTTTTAGAGAATAGTCGATTGAATGAGAGAAACAATTTAATTTCCTTGAGCCAAAAATTGTACGAAAAAGATTTTGTAAGTTTGCCACCGTAAAATTTTAAATAATCTGAAAGTATTCAGATTATAACCTAACTGATATGACTGGATTCTTATCACGTCGGGGATCCAAGACCTAGCTAAGAAAAAAAAAAATCTATGAAACTCTGGAAGAAAGTCCCAGCTTTCCTAAGCTAGGAACAAAAATTTAAGACGGACTGCATGCAGGACAGCAGTATTAGCACCTGGACACCGAGATCAACAAAATCAGACGAAAGACCGTTTAATGTTCAATTAACACGTTTCTTGGAAAGTTTCCATCATTTTAACTAGATGGCGTTGTAAGGAATTAAAACACGGCAACAAATCTGACATTATTAAAATTGACTACTGGAGTGCTCACAGAAGAAAACTCTTAGAATAATTGATCAACCAAACGACGTTTGTAGACTTATTTTATAAATTATAAATATATTAGTAAGTAAATTAGTTTTAAGAACATTTAGATACTAGATACTGTAAATAGCTTACTATAATACATATATGTAATTGGGACAAAGCAAAACAGACCTAACCATTTACATTAGGTCTAGCCACTATCTCTTGACCATCTCGTGTAGCCGCGACGGCGGACGGACGCAGCCGCGAATTACGCAAAACCACATACACGCACACACACTCACATACACGCACACATACCCATATACTCACACGCGCAAGCTCGCAACCGACACTTACCTCTGGGTGGGGATTAAGACGGACAAATACGCTGAGTGGTACCGCGTCAGTTGGGTTGTAGTCACACAAGATCTAATAATAATAACGAGAAGTACTAAAAACTATAATAATATCTATAGATTGTGATAGTGTAAATATAAAGTGGATTCATACCACCGTAAAACTACGTGGGTTTTACGGTACGGCGACGAATAATAGGAAAAGAAAATGATCCGCACTCCGCCGAAGACTTCGGAAGACTTGAACCTAACAATGACGTTGACTGGATCTGAAAAAGAAAAAAACAAATCGGAACAAACAGCAAATATGAGCTCTCCTAAGGAAAACATAATTGAAAAACCGGACCGTCGGCCCTGTCATAGTCCTTCCGCAACACTAAATCCAACCCGACGAGCTTCCCTGGGGTTCGCGGTTAGTTCTCCGCAACCAATTGGTGAAAAAACTGCGGAGGCCAGATCGCTAGTAATAAAAATCAAACAACACATAAACATGTCACGATTTCTTAAAATAGGAATCCAGACATCGATTCTGCAAGATGTAGATAGACTTTTCCAAATCGTGAAAGAATCAAGTCTGCCAGAGGGACTGAGCTCCACTCCCCAATCCGAAATACCAAAAGGAAGGGATATAAGAGAAACAGAAGGAAATTACAGATATAAAGAATGGGAGAATGCACTTGAAAAACACACAAAATTGATTAAAGAAAATAGCGAAAAACTGGATAGCCTATGCGAATCTATGAAAAATAGAACATACGCCGAAGCGGTTACTACTCCGCGGGTGCAGGTGCCTGAATATACGGCCCTGCACTCCGTGGTGGTTACCGCCAAGGACGAAACAGAGTCAGGCGACCAAATACTCAACAAAATAAGAGAGGCTATAAACGCGAAAGAAGGAATAAAAATAGAAAAGGTGAGAAAGGCAAGAGATCGAAGGGTTATAGTGGGGTGTAGAACAGAAGAGGAAAGAAGGGAGGTAAAAGATAGACTCGAAAGAGCTCCGGAGTTGAAAGTAAGCGATATTAAAAACAAAAACCCCTTGATCATAATGAAGCACGTGCTGCAAATGAACAGTGATGAAGAACTCTTGCAGGCGCTGAAAAATCAGAACAAAAATATATTTAACGGCATAGAAAAAGAACAAGAAAAGATAGAAATAGCTTTTAAAAAACGGACAAGGAACCCACATACCGCTAACGTCATACTCAGAGTTCCAACTATAATATGGCGACGTATGTTGGAGGCCGGAGCGGTTCATATCGACCTGCAGAGGTTAAGAGTGGAAGATCAATCGCCGTTGGTGCAATGCTCTCTTTGCCTTGGGTATGGGCACGGCCGCCGCTTTTGCGCTGAAACAATAGAAAAATATAGCCATTGTGGGGGTCCTCACCTGAGGGAGCGCTGTGCAAATTGGCTAGCTGGAGAGGCAGCCTCATGTTGTAACTGCACACATGCTAAGATAAATAAAAATGATCACAATGCTTTCAGCTCCGAGTGCTCGATCAGAAAAAAGTGGGATGCAATAGCTAGAGCAACTATAGCTTACTGCTAAGGTTGTCCCGATGACTAATTTTGCCGCAACCACGCCGTACCTTATCATTCAAGCAAATCTGCAGAGAAAGCAAGCTGCCACGCTAGAAATCATGCTCGAGGCTCAAAATAGAAAGGCAGCCATAGCGCTACTTCAAGAGCCATACATTGGAGGAATAGGCAGAATGAAAACTTACGGAGGGGTGAGGATCTTCCAGGACACGTCAAATAGTAATCCGGTCAAAGCGGCAATCGCTGTTTTTGATAAAAATTTTAATGTCGTACCATGTCCGGACTTTACGACATCAAATATAGTAACCGTAAAAATTAGGACGGAATCCTGGGAGATCCTCATAGTTTCTTTTTACTTCGAGCCAGGGCCTCACCCAATAGAGCCATACCTGGAGCAGATAGAGAGAATTAAAAACACATATGGACGGCATGTTATTATTGGTGGAGACGCAAATGCAAAAAATTCGTGGTGGGGCAGTCCGTACTCTGACGAGCGGGGAGAAAAAATGGCAGAAGTCTTGGAAGACATGAATTTGCAGGTACTTAACAATAATATTAGAATACCTACGTTTTTTGCGGTCCGGGGCGGCACAGTATACAGCAGCTATATTGACCTGACGGCGTGTACGCCGGGACTACTGAACCTAATCGATGAATGGACTATAGACGAAGAAATGACATCCTCGGACCACAACACCATACTATTTAAAGTCAACTTAAAAAAATCTAAGGGAGTAAAAGTAGAAAGGAAAACAAGAGTATACAACTGTAGGAAAGCAAATTGGTGCAATTTTCGAATAAAAATGGCCCAGCTATTAAAAGATAATAATATAGATAATACAAATTTGGAAAAAATAAACAATCGAATAGAATTAGAAAATAACAAAGTTATACACAAAAATAATTATAGAAACATGTGATGAGAGCATACCAAAACTAAAAACAAAAACAAAATTTAACTCACCATGGTGGTCCGAGGAACTCGACGAGATGAAGAGAGAGGTGACAACAAAAAAGCGCAGGATCCGTTGTGCAGCACCGATCCGTAGAGCTAGGGTTGTCGGAGAGTACCAGCAAGCAAAAGAAAGGTATGAAAAAAGTGTGAAAGAAGCTCAAGTAAAAAGCTAGAGAAGCTTTTGCGAAAAACAAGAGAGAGAAGGAATGTGGCAGGGCATTTATCGCGTCATTAGCAGGACAGCGCAGTATTACGAGGAGCTGCCTCTAAAACAGAACGGACGGACATTGAGTCAAAAGGAATCGACACAACTGTTGGCCGATACCTTTTATCCGAGAGATAGCACTCTGGACGACAACCCCGAACATAGTTGGATAAGGATCAAAGCTGACCAAGTAAATGAGCGTGGCCATGATGAGAAGCATGACCCGCCATTTACAATGGTAGAATTGGAAACGGCTATGGTTAGCTTCGATCCCAAAAAAGCCCCTGGGTCGGACGGAATTACTGCAGATGCTGATGTGTGCCAACAGGCGATAGAGCAGTCTCCGTGGATATTCCTTTCACTTGCAAATAGATGCCTGGAGATGGGCTACTTCCCGTACATATGGAAAGAGGCTACAGTCATTATTCTAAGGAAACCAGGCAGGCCGAGCTATACAGAGCCAAAATCTTATCGGCCAATAGGACTTTTGCCGGTAATGGGAAAACTTTTGGAAAAAATGCTCGTAAACCGCCTAAAATGGCATCTCATACCCCGTTTTAGCCCTCGCCAATATGGATTTACGCCACAGAAGGGCACCGAGGACTCTCTCTATGACCTATTTCTGCGAATAAAATTGAAGCTAAAAGAACGGAAGCTAATTGTACTAATATCACTGGACATAGAGGGAGCTTTCGATGGCGCGTGGTGGCCTGCTATACGGATGAGATTGGCTGAGGAAGGACGTCCGGTAAACATTCGGCGATTGGTGGACAGCTACCATGAGGATAGGAGAGTGAAGGTAAGTTACGGGGGTGAGGAGGTGACAAAAAACACATCCGGTGGATGCGTTCAGGGTTCCATTAGTGGGCCCATCTTCTGGAATCTTCTCCTCGACACCCTTCTCAAGGGACTTGAGGCCCGTGACTGTTATGGCCAGGCATTTGCGGACGACGTTGTGCTGCTCATCGACGGAGATACCGCCACTGAAGTGCAAAGACGAGCTAAAGTAGCACTTGATTATGCCCAGCAATGGGGTGTACGCAATAAGCTTAAATTTGCACCCCAAAATACCAATGCGCTGCTCATAACAAACAAACTAAAATATGACATCCCGCTTTTGAGCATGGGTGGAGTGGGCCTGAGTTTCTCTAAGGAAATTAAAATCCTGGGACTCTGGATAGACAACAAACTAACTTTCAACACGCACGCATCAAAAGCGTGCACAAAGGCAATTAATGTATTTAAACAGCTGTCCAGAGCTGCAAAAATCAGTTGGGGGCTTCACCCAGAGGTAATTAGGACGATTTACATGGCGGTTGTAGAACCAATTGTCACATATGCGGCAGCGGCGTGGGCGCCGGCGACCAATAAGTGGTGCGTCCAAAAACAGCTAAACGTGGCTCAAAGGGGTTTTGCACAAAAAATATGTAGAGCATACCGCACTGTCTCCCTACATTCGGCGCTGGTGCTCGCAGGGATACTACCCCTCGACCTCAGGATACGGGAAGCAGCTGCTTTGTACGAGGCAAAGAGGGGGTCACCCCTGCCGGTGGCGCTGGGAGGGGGGGAAATAGAACGAAGAGCCGCATTTATTGACGCACATCATCCAGCACTGCTAGTTTTGAATCAGTTCCAATGCCTGGGAAATGAAGAGCAAATAAATATTAATGCGAATCAGCCGACAGATGTTTTCACGGACGGCAGCAAAATTAACGGTAAAGTTGGAGCAGCAGTGTCGATCTGGCGCGGTGGAGCTGAAACAAAACGCCGAAAGTTAAAGCTGTCGTCCTATTGCTCAGTGTACCAGGCATAACTGTTGGCAATTCTCATAGCCGCGGATGAGATTATCGAGAGCCGGGACAGGTCATTCAGAATTTGCAGTGATTCTAAGTCGGCGCTACAAGCTATAACAAACCACTGCTCTTTCAATCCCCTCGTAGTCAAGATCCGAGACAAACTTAAACGAATAAAAGCCCAAAATAAAAAAGTAGACCTTTGCTGGGTTGCGGTTGCGCACGCTGGACTCGAGGGAAATGAGAGAGCAGATGAACTTGCAAAACAAGCCGCGTTACACCTGAAAACCAGTCCACATTACGACAAGTGCCCGATTTCATTCGTCAAGCGCCAAATTCGAGTGAGGACGCTTGACGAATGGACCCGCAGATACAAAACAGGTGACACCGCCAGTGTGACAAAACTTTTCCTCCCTGACCCAATAGAAGCTATTAAAATTTTATTATAAAAGTAATAAAACCCATGGGAATTTTAACGCAGGTAATGACGGGTCATGGTGGGTTCTCCCAGTACCTGCACAGGTTTAAACTTAGGGAGAGTCCATCATGCGTCTGTGAGCCGGGCAAGGAGGAAACGCCGATACACATTATCACTGAATGTCCGGTATTTGGTAGAGAACGATACGAGATGGAACAAGAGATAGACGAGAAAATTACGACGGAAAATATATGTGTAATTATTAGAGATAAGAATATATGCGACAAATTTGTAAAGTTCTGTATAAAAATATGTGAAAAAGTAATTAAAAGAAACAGATAGATAATTTAAGATGATTACGTATACTGTTATAATATATGTAAGTCAGCTTAGTGTTTTAAAACGATTAAAAAATATGCAAAACATAGTTATATACCTCTATGTAAGACTTACAAAACTTGTAAAACTAATAGGTAATTGTAAATAGGAGAAGTGGTCTGAGGTAGGAGAAAAGATTGTGAAAATGTCTCCACAATGTTATAAATAGACTTAGATAGTTTAAGAAATTTATAAAATAAGTAAGAACTCCCCTGACAATCTTGTTCGTCAGGGAATAGCTCGCGGGCCAGGGCTATACGCCTGGACAAAAAAAAAAACCTAACTGATATATTATCAAAAGTGTAGAATGCTAACATTTTTTAAATAATTACGCATCTATATACATTGGATCAATAAAAAAACATTACACACTACTACCATGTAACACACACGCATTAATACATTTTAGTTTATTGTTAAAAGTACGTGGTTAAACTAAAAATAGATCGCTAATATTGCGTTCATGTCAAATTTCGACAACTTGGTACTTTGTACACTATACAACACTAGTATAAATATAAACCTAAGTGATATTCTGTAGTGATTTGTATATCGAAATTTGAAACTAAATAATTCACTAGGTATTTGTGAGATTTGCGCGGCTGTATCGCAAGGAATTCAAATCCAAGAGCAAATTATTAGATTTCTCGAGCTTTCTAGACATGGAAATGAGCGTTTCGGAGGCGACGTTGGGTGCCTTATCGCAACCGCAACTGAGCACGGCGAATAAGCGCAATCGTGCATACCAACGTTACTGGTCGTACTTACTTGCACTGCGGCATAGGAATTTCAGAACACTGAATATTGTTGTTAATTATTGTAAGTTGTTGTTGTATGAAGCCAATTGTAATTTTGTTAATTAAAACATTGTTATGGCGTGATAAAGTCCGTCTTCCAAATGCAAAGCGTTTATTTGTGACTGACCTCGTGGCTTTGTGGGTAGTAGCTCTGCCTGCGGAGCCGAGGGTCGTGGGTTCGATTCCCACCCAGTGCAAATATTTGTGTGATGAATTCAATTAATATTTGGACTGTGTCTGGGTGTTTCTATGTATGTATAATAGGTATGTATTTAAAACTATATAAGTAATTTATCAGCTATCTGGCCACCATAGTACAAGCTTTGTTTAGTTTGGGGTCAGATGGTGTTGTGTGTGAATTGTCCACCAATATTTATTTATTTAATATTCAACCAAAGTCTGTACGAGCTTTTTACTGCGTGTATGTCCTACTAATATTATAAATGTCAATGTTTGGATACTTGGATGTTTGTTGCTCAATCATAGCGTAACGTATGAACGGATTGCGTTGAAATTTGTGACACAGATGAATTATAGCCTGTAAAGGATTTTTATTCCGGGAAAATAAAAGACACCGGAATTATGCGTGTCAATTCATGGGGCGCTGCTAGTAGTAAATAAATATTGGTCGAGATTCCTCACAAAGCTTGTATTACGGAAGCTGGATTGCTAATGCACAGATTACAGAAATAAAACGTGCTAATGTATATAATCGTTAATACATAGGTACTTATAAAACATAGAAACATCCAGACACAGAACAACTTTTTTTATTTTTCAGACAAATATTTGTTTCGTATGGGAATCGAAACCACGATCTACGGGCAGAATAACAGCCGACTTAAGCCAAAAATGTACACTTATATAAGACTTGATAATTTGAAATCACTTTATTCTGAATTAAATTTCTCAAGAAACTCCAAATATCATTTTCCTTAGCTCGTTGTGTGAGTTTGAACTTGTGCACCGCTTTTACAGTCAGTATCCACGTTTCAGCTAATTGAAGACTTTTGTATTTAGATATTGTATTAATTCCTACTGCACTTTTGTTACAATTATTATCCACCTCATCACATCACAAATTTTGTCTTAAGCATTATATAACAAACTTTATCGTAAATTGAGTTTGGACTTATGACTTCACTATTAGACGACAATGAAAATGTACTGTAATCGAATTTCATATTTATGAAAGTTACATTACAATGCATGTTTTGTACTCATACTGGAGACATAAATGGATTTAACTGTAACTCCGTTCGGTGTGAGCACGGATTCAATACCACGTATGTAGGTGAATGTCGTAAATTCAAATCAACCTAATCAGAGAGAAAAAGAAAGAGAGGAACAAGAAGAGATATACCGATTTAGGAATAGACAAAGTTTTAGTTTAAGTGAAGGGTTATTATAAACCTTCCTTCTGAGGTTGATAATCTAATCGTACTTCTTCGAGTTTCTGATGGATAGCGAATGAAACTACATGCAACTAGTATGTTTAACAATCACCTTATCTAATTCATACAGAAAACAAACAAAGCTAAGGTTTGTTTGAACGACCCAGTAAACACTACAAATACAGCCTGGAGGGCCATAAATATTAATACAATTAGGCCAGTACTCGCCCAAGGGACATGATTTATTGCCAAAAGAGGATAAGGAAGTATTCACATAACGCTACAAGTTGGAAAAGTGGATTTGTATCGAACTTGATAAACTAGTGTGTTGTCCCGTCAGTTCATACATCATCACATATTCTAATAAAACATGCAGTGCAAAATAATGTGCCTTGCGGAGTTTGGTAAAATGTTTTAGCGATTATCGAAGTTACGATTCCGTACCCCCTTTTACCTATAGCTAATCACAACTGCCGTATTCCAATCATTTCACTCCAGATTTCTGGGTGACGAGAGCAGTGCAGTGCTAGGTAATGATTTGGACTCTTCATGTTCCAATAGCTGCGTGTCACTGTGCTGTTATGTAGCAGGCATGTTGCTTACCATCAGGCACATGTCCTGCTCGTCTCATCACTCTTAAAAAAAAACATACTATGTTCCAAATTTCAACCCCATCCGTTCAGACGTTCGGAAGTGATTGAGCAACAAATATCCAAACTTACGCATTTATAGTATTAGTAGTATATCCTAAATTGATTATTTTCAAAGTTCACATTTATTTCTTAATATCAATATTTTAGCGTAAAAGAAATTAGGAAAAATCTCAAATTAGGAAACGTTGCATGCGAGTCGGCAGTTAAAGGGCAGGGTTCAATATGCCCGTGCGGTAGCAAATAATTGAACTAATGTCCTTAATCACTGTGATTTAACGGTGATTTTCTACATAAAATGTGTGTTTTATTTGTTTAATCTTACTTTTATTTTTGTTACTGTTGTAAATAAAACTTTATAGACATTAGTGGAAAATTTAAATGTGTTTATGCATAAGTTCCGTGAAAAAGAAAATAGTTATTTGTTATACAAGAGTGCAAAGTGGCTTTTTAACCGCGTGCTCAATTTTGATGACCGAGCAAGCGAAGGATTCTAAAGTTGAATCACGAGCGTAGCGAGGGATTCAAAAATTAGAATCCTGAGCGTAGCAAGGGAATCAAAAGGGCACAAGGTGAAAAATCTTTGCACTCGAGTGTAACACGTAATTTTTCATCCCCCCCTAGCGAGGAAATTACTTAACCTCTCACCATCGGAGGTAGGTCGAAATTCAAAAGTACCCGCGGATCGGAGAGACTAGACGCGAGCGCCCGGTTTTGCGCCGCTGCGCACTATTTTATACCTAGGGATCGATTAGTTCGATCTAGACATCATTCAGTTACTATAGCATAAAGCTATTGAAATAAGCTACACAACGATGTATAATTGTTCTATGTTATATTTATATTGAATTTTACACGAATTTTTCTTTTTACCCGAAGTCGAAAAAGTTATACTTTTGAAAAAGTGGGTGTTTGTGAAGAAAGTATATTGTTTTATGTATAGGTTGTTATGATTTTTATAAACAGCTATATCTACCCCTTATAAATCGAAACTAAAAAGTATATGCTTTCATACTAATATTTTTATATTTTCGACTCGGAAAAATACACAACAGACCAGAAATTGCATGCCGATTACAACCGATTTTTTAAAAATTTCGTGTGGTACGATTTAGGTATTTAGGCATTATATTTATATACCGATCGATAGAAAATATATTCAGGAATCTTATTAAAATACTAGTAGAACCGATAATTAAAATAATCTATACTCAATTAGGCAAAATGTGAGGAACGACAATTGAAAAATCGCCGCCATTTTCGTAAGCCATATGGCTCATTCCGATGTTTAGTGACAAAAATCTAAAACACAATTTTTAATTATTATAAGTAAAACATATAGCTAAAGGGCCCTAAAATGTATTAAAATAAGCCACTTACCAAAATATAATCACCAAACACACTAATTTACACAAATAATCACCACTTCACTGAACTACGTCGTAAATCACGCGCGGGTGTCATGGCGCCCGGACCGGCCGGTTTATACTGCCGATATTTCGAGAAATTTGTTTCAAGTGGATGCCGTTATCGACCTCATTGTAAAGCTACATTCAATAGGCATTATATCAATAAAACAGTTATGGGAATATCAACTTTTCCCTGAACAAAATAAGGTTCAAAACCCGCAACGGAATTTGGAAGACATATGTCTTCCACCGATGTTTACGGGTACAAAAAAGTTGGAAGACATATGTCTTCTTCCGATGCTGACGGGCACGGCTTCGGAGCGATATTTATTTTATTTTGTAGTATAATTTATTTGCATATATATGCATGCAACCTCGTTGCGATTATTTATTTTATTTTGTAGTATAATTTATTTGCATATATATGCATGGATTAATATATTAAGCATAATATATTAGAAATCCATGTAGGTACCTTAGGAGGAGGCCACCGGACTCCGAAATACAGTTTTTAACTAGTTCGGATCCACATTATGATACACAAATTAAGCAATAATAGTTATTTGTTGTACAAGAGTGCAAAGTGGCTTTTTAACCGCGTGCTCAATTTTGATGACCGAGCAAGCGAAGGATTCTAAAGTTGAATCACGAGCGTAGCGAGGGATTCAAAAATTAGAATCCTGAGCGTAGCAAGGGAATCAAAAGGGCACAAGGTGAAAAATCTTTGCACTCGAGTGTAACACGTAATTTTTCATCCCACCCTAGCGAGGAAATTACTAAACGCTTTGCGCATTTTCAGTTTCAGTCGATTCTGTTGGCGTTAAATAAACTTCATGGTCGCTAGAATCACTTATTATTATGGTATTTCGGTTTTTCACTTGTATTCAATTTTATAAGTTTTAAACTTAAGTTTATTTAGCCATGGGCCATGGTTTTAACAATAACAATATGACGTGAAAATATGGAGAGTTGACCGATTGAGGTTAGGAGTTTCATGTGTACATGAAAAAGTGTCCGCCCAAATGCATTAAATTATAGTAGCGCTAAATTTGCATCAAGGTACATTTTAAAGGAAATTAATAAACGTACTAATCAGAATTCATGAAAGAAAAATATTGGCAGTCATAGGCACTGCCGATAGAAGTGGTAACTTATAACTCAGAATTTGATTTTTACTTTGGAAACTACGCGTGTGAAACCAGAGGGCGTGGCTATGAGCATGACCATCTAGAAATGCTGACACATTTTTAAATGGCCAATGGGAAAGGCTGAGGCATTTCTAGATGGCCATTGGCTATGGTCACGAGTTTACCCGAATATTTCTTATCATTCCCGAGCGTGACGCTAGAATTAAATTGACAGCCCACAAAAAATCTGTCTTTGGCGCGCCAAAAGAAGTTTTGACTTCAAAATATATTGTACCTACATGTTTTCTCAAAATAGTAATTATTTATTTGATGTTAAATTTACTACATTATTTTGTACTGTACAAGTAGTTGAAATTATCTATTAGTTACTATTTTAGTAGTCAATAATATTTAATTATTTAACTCGGCAACTCGGCATACTTCAATTCGATTACAACTGATTCATTCATAGCATTTCAAAATGTTTTGCCATTTGAAATAACATTCTTTACCTCTATCCTCCATACGTGAAAAGAAAATTGCGCGCAAAGCATTTAAAAAAAAGTACACTATAGAGGTTCCGAGTATGAGTACAAATTAAAAATAAATGTATGATGAATTCGGCACCAAGGAGGTAGAAATAAATAGGTTAAATTATGTTTTGAATTCAAAACCTCAGTACACACGATGTTCTAAATTCAAATTTACTTTAACCTCTAGAGGGTAAAAACGACTTTTGCGCCCTGATATCGAGGAGCAAAAGTATTCTTTCCGAGCTGGTGGGATGAAAACGTTATTTTCAATTTTGTGAGTTTTCCGTAAGTAATAAGCAGGGTTTTGTGTACAATAGTATAAAAATATAAACGGTACTGTGGACTGTTTTTAACTCCCAATAGAAAAACTAGGGAGTGTATAAGTTTGGAGTATCTGTTTGTGTGTATGTCTCTTTGTGGCACCTGAACCACAGATAAGAAAATTGTTACTTCGTAACTCGAACGGAGGAACCGATTATAATTTTGTTTAATGAAATTATGTATATATATTTTTTTTTTCATATATAAAACACAAATTAGAAACAAAATTTTAAGCAATTGCGTAGGTAATATTCAATTTTTATTGAAAAAAACTTCTTTTGCCGCATCACACACAAATTTTTTGTGGGCTGTAAAGTGTGCTCAGTGTCACGCTCATAAATGGAAGAAATTTTCGAGTGAACTCGAGACCGCCGAGTGTACTAGAGCGAGAAAGATAGTCAGCTGCTGCTGTCTGTTTTTCTGTTGTCACTATCTTTTATAAACAATTTATTCTTGGCCATAGATACTAGACCTTTTGCTGCATCTGTCATTGTCATGTTGCTGTGTTATGTATGGTGCACAGGTTGACCATAGTTATTCATCATGGCGACATAGCCTTTTTATGGGCACCTTCACGCTGGGTTCCGTACTGGGTGGGTTATTTCTTTTAATGAGAACCATTCCTATCACTAATTTTCACGTTTTTTTACTTGACTGTTTATTATTTTAATTGTTTTTAATAAAAACAATAAGTTAAATGGCTAATATGATATGGATAAAACTAGATACAAATTGCTAATATGCTAAATTACTAATATTTACTTCTGCTTTCCAAATGTTTACTCAAAATTTACGCAAACTACAATTCAGACAAAATTTAAGCTAAGAAGCTTAAGCTTAATGCTTTATAAATCCATGTAACAAATAATAATTTCCACTGCTGAGGCTTGGGGCCCTCTCCCACAAGAAGAGAGTCAAGGTGGCCATAATCTAGCACCTACTGGTGTCGGATGACTGACTTTGAAAGTTTCTAGGACTATGCCGTTTGTCTCGCGATGTTTTCTTTTACCGCTAAAGTCCGTGGTTGTAACAAACTTTTACATCTGCTCTTGGGAAAACAATCAGAGGTGCAGGTGGGGTTCGAACTTACGACATCGCGATTTGAATTGTGTTTCCTATGTTACCAGGGCTATCTACATTTTATTTTAATTGCTTTTCAAATAGAGTAAACTATTTTCCTGACAAATTTTAATCTCTACATCCAGATGTTTGAAAGGACGTATTGTTTACAAGCATCCACTCTGGTATCTGTTGTTAATGGTGAGACTAGGGATCAGTAGCTGCGTTGTTTTAAGAGTTAGGTTTACAATAAAATGGAATAGTGGCATGCCATAAGCACAGGTAAGTTTAAGTAACATTAATAACATAATACAAAAAAATTAAGCGCTTCATAGTCAGACCACAGTATCCCACAGTATTTAATATTCTACACAGTATGTTGTATATCAGTCTCAAAAAATACATTATAATTTACTGGACTTAACTAGCCTAGAAACAAGTAAATTAAAATACCTACTTTATTATTTATTTGAAAAAAAAAGAACACAAGGTCAGGCCCAATTTTTAAAAGAAATCTTTCAAATTAGTTAGAGTTTTCAAAATAGTTTGTCAACATTGTGTATTAATTCATTAGCTTCGTTGCTTTCTTATTAGTCCCACAATCCGAATTATACAAGGGTCCGCGTTAGAGACTCGTATATCGTATCGTAAATTGCCAACAATAAAATTGTAACGCCTCATAGGAACTTAAACACTGGAAGTGGCTTTAACACAGCAAAAATTATCAAAGTTTTTGATGACTATTTGTGGTTTTTTATGAAAGGTAAATTTGAATTTCCAAGTTCTGATTCTGGGTTTTCTACGTGTTTAATTTTATGTACATTTATATTTCACGAACAAGACCTACAAATATTTTAAAATTACTGTGGTGTGGTCCATATTTTACACAGATTAGAGAACCTGGGTTTTATAGTTTTGAGTATTTGTCAAACACAGATTACTGACGTTCAGTAATCTGTATTGTCGAAGTGCAGATGTAAAAATTTGTCATCACCATTTTTCTTTTATTGTCAACACATTTAACAATAACAGCAAGACAGTTCTTTCTTTGTGGTGGTGAATGTTTAAAGAAGGTATCCTTTCGAGAACATATGTATTTTGGATAGAAAGTAAATAAGTATATACAAATATACATACTCTATGTAAATAACTTTTGTCAAAATGTCTCCCAATTCCTCTCACTTTATCCGGTCCTGATTTTCCATACATACATTAATACACTTTAATGATTGGTGACTTAAAGTATTGTAATACATCAAAAATGTACGCATTTATACAATATAATTAGTTACGGCTGGTCTAGTCCGGTGAAAGGCGGTTGCCAATCCGGAGACCCCGGGTTCAAAACCACGCGCACCACTGTTTTTTCGATGTCATGTGCGTAATGCCGGTAATTTAAAACGGTGAAGGCAAACATTGTCAGGAAACCGACATGTACCTAATATGTGCCTGCTAGAACCTTTCGAAATCGTGTGTCATCCAACAACCTGCACTGGGCCACCATGCTGGATTTTGGCCTTCACCTCTCCTTGCGAGAGAAATCCCAGCAGTGGGAATATTTAGTGGGCTGCTTACGCTTATGCTATACAACAGAAGTAGGTCTATAACCTAAATGATAAACATTATTATATTTATTTAAATGTTTTTAATCTGAGTTACTATAAAATAAAAACACTCCAATAAATAAAATAATGTCTACCAAAGGATAGCTAATATATGTACAGTGTTCTCTTCCAGCGTATCGCAAAATAGTGCTAGTACACCTCTCACGAATAAGCAAAATGGAAATAAGGCGAGGAGAGGCGAGCTTGGGAATGAGGAGGGGGTCAATGTAATTAATGCTTACGTTTAATTGTACTTCAAATTGGTCGAGACAGACCCTTAGTAATGTGAGACGAGACAGTGAAAAATATGGTTGAAACGATAGTGAAAATGAAATTCGTAGTGGGGTTTACAATTTGCACAAATTAGATTTTCCCATTTTTCAAAAAGTAATTGGGGTTTAGGTTTTTTCAAGTAACGACACAAAACTAAATGAAGAAGTCTAAACCATAAGAAGATAAAAACCAATAATAAGAATAGAAACTAATAGTAAAATAAATGACTATAAACAGAGTTTACAGTTATACCCTGCAGAATAGTATAAATAAATATAAATATAAATATTGGTGGTGGACAATTCACACACAACACCATCTGACCCCAAACTAAGCAAAGCTTGTATGATGGCGGCCAGATAGCTGATATAATACTTATATAGTTTTAAATACATACTTATTATACATAGAAACACCCAGACACAGTGCAAACATTTGAATTCATCACACAAATATTTGCACTGGGTGGGGATCGAACCCACAACCCTCGGCTTCGCAGGCAGAGCTACTACCAACTAAGCCACGAGGGCAGTCAACAACTGGTGAAACAACTGGCGGCCTTATCGCTGAAAGCGATTTCTTCCAGGCAACCTTGACCTTGATAGGGGTTTGCCCGCACATATGCCTTGTGTAAATTATAGTTTGGAATACGATGGCTAGGATTGGGACGGTGAGGCAACTAGTTTGCGAGGTAATATGATCATAACCGTAAGGCAATAAGGAATTATTTTTTTCTCACCTGCCCCAAATAGTTTCCTACTATTATAGATTTACGCGGGGCCACCATCTCACATGATGTTGAGCGACAATGCAGTCTGTTCACCTAGAAGAAACCAATTCACTCTTGTTTTGAATAGGTACACTAATTATGTAACCATCGGGAAAACGCACTCATTCCACAGACTAGACGTTTATGTCTAACAAACGCAAAAGTGGAGTCTAACTTCTGAGTTTGTGTCTTTAGAACGTCAACTATGAAACGACGTCACTTTTTTGAGCTATGAGCAATCCCAAAGAGGGCTAAGAATTTTGCAGCAACTTTCAAGAGTTTGAAGTCTTTTCGAGCTAAGGTGTCTATGCCTGTGAGCCTTTTGACAGGTCTCTAGATTCCAGAGCCTCCAGCTACTATATAACTGACCCACCCCAACACTAGTACTATGCTGAGAAAATCTATGCTTGGTAAAACATAAGCAACTATTACCCTGGTGGTTTAACGAAAGAACACAATTTCTTAAACCTGTATCTAGGTACTTTCTATTTCTGTTTATTACCACTTGGTCTGATTTTTTCACTTTATTAAACATATTTCAAGTAAATGTTACAGAGCAGGAATGAAATTCTAGCTTAAATATGAATATAAATGCTAATTTCGGCTGATCCATACTTTCAACTCCACTTTTTGGGGGATTATCAAAATAACTCACGAACTCCTTTAAGTTCCAGAGTCTTCAGTTGCATTATTCAATTTATTTTACTTCCAAAGAGCTCTAGCTTAAAACTTTTAAATACAAATTGGTCAAAATAGAAAACAGTATTAAGTATATATTTTTATACTCGACTAGCTGGTCGAGTCTACAATAGAGCGTGGTTATCTAGAAGAAACCGATGCACTCTCTATTTGAAAACACCAAGATTGAATAAAAAAAACATACTTCACTTGGTGTTCCCAAGCGGTCACTCATCCAAATATTTACTGTAAGCGTTCCTGAAATGCAGTGATAACGGGCCCTCTTCTGGCCCTTCATACGCGGTGCACCTGAACTCAAAGCATGTCGTGATCACTTAGGGAACCAGTAGCTGTATGTTTGAACCAGACACCCCCGCATATGAATACCCTTGATCTCCTGCGACAAGTCAGGTCTGTATGTGGTCCTGTCGCCTTTTTGGCTGCAGAGTATATGGAGAGCGGTGTACCGAAATACTGGCACTCTTCCCCTGCAGTCTAACTGCGTTCAGAACTTAAGTGGCGACCTCCTCAATGCTACGACGCGACAGGCTGGAAAAGCTGGGTGCCGTAATAACGGTGGTTCTCTTCCGCCGTGACCTCACAGTGCGGCCCCACCTCGGGCTCCTTTTAACTTCACCATATGTGACCAGGCCACGTTTACTGAGTCTTCGATAATGCGGAAACTCTTCTTATTGTTGGACATTTCTCCCACAATAATAGCTAGCCCGAAAGTAAGCTAAGCATGTCTTTCTATAATACATAGATACTTTGCTTTGTATGATATAAACTTATAAAACGAAACACCCTGACACACAACAAATACTCGTATTTGAATCGAATGCACAGGCTTCTCGAGCAGCCTCTTTACCAATTAAATAAAAAAAAAGCTCCATTATTCGTTTTATTAAATATGAGACAAATTGTAAACAAATTCATCTTATTGGTCTGTATCCCTACACGTTTCGTCAAACCGCGAAGTTTCAGGAACAGCTAGTAATCGGTTAATAATATGTGTACGAATTCTTCCAAAATCTTATTCAGTCATTCGAAGCCGGCACGGAATACTTTCCAAATATTTGCCTGCCACACAGTTGACTAATAGCTCTTTTTCTCACTCAAGACAAGTCCACGATAACGTTTTAAAGGAACGACGCGAGAGTAATGCCCCAACATGTGATCGAACCGAAACGGATAAGAAAAAAATAAATGAACCGAGTGTCACCTAAAGGAGATTCGAAAAAGCTCGTTATGCTGATAAATTGCGTCCCACAGTGTGTTTGGTACAGTTTCTCCGGAATTCTCTTACGTTTCGTGACGACAAATCGACGCGATTGTGATGTGTTGTGTCGCATTCGAAATAAATTGTGCGTGAATAGAAATTCGGGGTTGTGAAAAATTTTGGAACGTTGAATGCTGAGATTGTCTCGGATTTGAAGTGGATTCTAAACGATTGACTTAGCTACGCCATATTGCGTAAAATTTCGTTTAAATTCTGTTTTTGTATTACAAAACAATTTAATTGCTTCTAAACATAGTGTAGAGGTAGAGGTATCAAAGTGGTTTGTTTTACTATATCTTGATACTACTACCATTTACGCTTTTTCCAGGTATTAGTTTCTGGATTGCACTTAGCTTGCGATTTACACCGTACGATGAGGGCTTACCTACATAATAAAACTCGTTTTGCTGGAGTCACGTAAATGTTTCGTGTCAACGAAAACTTCATCGTGCTTAATTAACATCATCAGAATTTTTTAGCCTGAGTTTACCTATGTATCTTGTTAAACCTTTAGGGTCTCTAACGGCGCAAATATTATGTAAACCGCGGACGTGGTTGCATATTTGAGCAGTTTGTTGTTGAGACATTGGGCCCGTGGGGAGATCATTTTTGAAATAAGAACATTAAGAAATATTTTTGAATTATATGCTATTTGGCCCAACGTTTTCCGCAAGCATTGATCACGGTAATGTCGCCAGTATGCCAGTATTTCAAAAATCACGAAATCCAGAGTTATCCAATGTTAATGTGTAAAAACCGTTAAGTTTCACTAAAAAAATGAAATCAGGCAATACAAATAATGTCAGTACCTAAGTAATTAAATCCAGTCTCCAGTCTCAGACGATTAAACGCAGACGCCATTACGGGGAACGTTTATTTCCTACGACGAATCTAATTAATTGTCGGGTCTGAGTCATCTATCCATATTTCAATGTAACTGAAAACTTTTATTATGGGAAATGATTATTTATGAAAATATGTTCGAACCAATGTCGACTGGTTGTGTAGTACTTCCTGATTTAACATAACAAACTTTGATATTTAAAGCACATACGGGTTCTAGCAAATAGGTCCTCGTAACATTAGCCTGTAAGTAGGTACTCAATTTTTTGTAGAAAATATCCAACAAAAATATCAAATCAATTTAAATTGATATCATTTTACTTTAATACAATAAATAAACTTATTAATATTACAAATGCGAAAGTTTAGACGTTTAAATCTTTGGATTGGGTTCAAATTTGGAACATAGTAAATTTTTATTAGGTATAGTCTGGAATAACACAGAGGCTACTTTTATCACGAGAAAATAACAGGAACGGGCATTACGTGGGTAAAACCCCAAGGCGCTGCTAGTATTTTTATAACAAAAGCCAATGTATGGTTTTCTTTCACTATTAGAAACATTCGATGTGTATTAGTAAAAAATAAATTCCTTTACATTCTCTGTTGTTCATTTCTTATATACGACAATAATATGAAACACTATGTCGACGATATACTTTAAAATTTTGTTGAACATTACGGGTTGAATAACTTTAAATTACACTCATGATCATATTCTTAATATTTTATGGGTTTACATTAGTACAGTTGAGAATATTACCGATTTCCGCATCCAATTTTTATTTTGAGTAAGTACTTTTGTTTTTGCTATAAACTATTCTATAAAAGTAATGAAAAAGTTCATTTATTGAGCCTAGGCGGCAGAGCTCAATGGCCGTTTAATTTGACTTTATTATAAAATGGAATTTTTGATCGTTTGCCCGACGAGCCGACCTTTTTTATTTTAATATCTGCATAATATTAAGTTATTGAGGGGCCGGTTAAAATTGCGTATTAATTAAAAGGGAAAATATTTGCAGTTAATTAATCGTTGGGTTGGGTTATTAAAATGGGCCACTCGAATTTTTTAAAGAATAGATCACGATTTATGCATATTTTGCTTTAACGTTTCTGAGTTTAGTCTACAGCAGCGATAAATCCATTAATTATCACGTCAAAATAAAATAATATCTATTCTAAAAAAATATTGATGTTAGAATTGGCATAGTCCCAAAGATAGTTCAGTAAAATTGCCACAGAGAAGTTGAATACTGTCTAAAAAACAGAAAGGCTAATTATTAATAATTGACCAATGCTTTATAATTAGTAGGTTATTTTATTGCTACTTTGAAATGTGAGCTCTACAGTGCCCGTGCAGTGTGTATATTCAAAGTAGAAGCGCAATAGGTAGATATACTTATTTAGCTCAACATTGTTAGTCTTTTCACTAAAAATATTTTGTCCCAAGTTCAACAAAGTCTAAGGATTCAGCCCAAATTTGTCACTTGCACGAATTCGGAGAAGGAATGCTTAACGAATAATGACAGCATCTGTTAAGGTAAATAGAAATACGTACTGTATCCATCTGGGATTCACAGTACACCTCTTTCTATAAACCTCACACTGAAATACCGCTTCGAAAAAGGCTCCAAGTTACATCTTTTGAACGTGAAATATAAGTCCTTATTGTAAAGCAGTACGGTTTAGTATTAAAATAATATTCATTGGAGTTACGACGCTTTAGCCGAGCAGTGTATGTGTTTCTCTAGAGCTTTATTACAATTTAAGCGATGTAACAAATTGTAAAACGCGCTAACGTGAATTCTGTGCACGTCCGTACTTTGTTTGCTACTCTCTTTCATCCTTTTGAAAGTAATTTTCTGACATGTTGCCCTCTAAGTTGGACGTGCGAACTGGGCTATTTCGGGATGTAGGTACCAACGAAGTATATACCTACTTAAGTTTTTACGAAGATTCAATTCGTTTAAGATTGGAGTGGTGATAAAATATTTCTGAAACTCATCTCGAGTTGACCTATGTACATATTTATATCAAGATTTAACCACTAATTTTGTGCTAGCATTTTGTACTTATTTAATGATTTTATGCAGATCAATGAGTTTTATGAGATGTATGAAATAAAAGTAAAGATAAATTACAAATAATGTATTGGGTTTGTAAGTTTGCAAGGGTTTTTTGACTATCAAGCCTATAATTTCTTTGCTAAATAGCATCATTTCTATGTTATATTATTCATCATCAATAATACGTATCATTGTTGAAGTCAATTTTATGTCTAAATCAAATTTAAAGTCAATATCTTCGACCGAATTTTCGCTTACCGAATTCTTGAACGTTTCACTTTATACCTGCTTCAATTTCAATTTAGTACTTTCATCTCTCAGCAATTTTCCTCTAAAATTCTTGAGAAGACAATGTAGATACAGATACTCGTGGGCGTATTATTTCAATATTACATTCCAAAACGAAACTTGTCCACGCTTAGCAAGCCAGACGTTGTGTTGTTAACCACAAATATTATAACAATTTGATTAAGAAATAGACTTTGTATTTTAATTTATTATTTGATCCTTAAAATTGCCTTAAATCTGATAGTACGAAATCCCGCTATACAAGGACCTTCACAGAGCCGGTTAATGGATGAAAAGTATTTTATTTTCAATTAAACATGTCAACAACTACTTTGCAGATGGGTTGTCTCAAAAATTTCGTGACGGACCCACCATACCACTAGCTCTACCCCTTTCAGTCCAAAGTATGATTAACCTATCAAAAATTCAATCAATTTAAGTGAAATGTTCAAAAAAATAATGTATTATTAACTAATCATATCCTGGACTGAATTTTTTTAGACAACACATTTGCATTGCATATTAATTTGAATTTAAAATACTTTTCATCCATTAACCAGCTCGGTGAAAGTCGTTGCATAAGCATAACGGGATCTTAAACCATGCGTTATGGTAGGTATATGTGCTACAGATTTGTTTGAACCTAGGACAGTTTCAAATGCCCTCTGCTGCCTACCGAAGCTTTTTTTAGGCATTTTTAAGTGTAGCTACTTCGTGAAATAACATCTATCTTCGATCAACAAGTGCCATTCAATAGTCAAGTGACTGACTCCTTCGTCAGACATCATCAATCATCATCATCAACAGCCCACTAAACGTTCCCACTGCTGGGACTCGGGGTCTTCTCTCGCAAGGAGAGAGTTAAGCCCATAATCCACCACGCTGGCCCAGTGCGGGTTGGCGGATGACACATGACTTCGAAAGAGTCTAGGTACATGTCGGTTTCCTCACGATGTTTTCCTTCACTGTTTTAAGTTAGCGGCATTACGCACATGACTTCGAAAATACAGCGGTGGGTGTGGGGTTTTAACCCGGGGTCTCCGGATCGGCAGCCGCCGTTCTCCCGGCTAGACCAGCCGTAACTTTCGTCAGACATATTTGTTGTTAATAATGCCCCGCGGTTTCACTCGCGTAGTTCCCGTTTTCGTTACTTTTTCCGCAATGAAAAGTAGTCTATGCGTTATTTCAGACCATATAATTTATCAGTATTCCCAACTTTAGGCCGATCCGTTCATGCATTTGAAAGTATGAACAACCAACATACAAACTTTCACTTTCATAATCCATATAAGTAGGACATTTAAAACATCTGTACTGGCCAAACTGACATAATTATGTTGAACGTAAACACTTCAAGCCCTCAACTATCCCTAGTCAATATTAGATGTTGCGGTAAATAATTTTAATGAACATCTAGAAGAGTAATTTTGAATATAGTTGACGAAATATTCGACCTTCTGTCTAGTATCACTATTTATACAAAAGCAACTGAATACGAAAGTACCTAATATTTTTGATACGAAAATCCAGATCAGTAGGTAAACGTCTTAGCCTTCTCAAGGTATCCTCCCTGGAGTATCCGTCGTTGCGAATATTTCACGGTATTTTAACATTTTTAACGAGTTGCTTTACCCACTCCGATGCTCCATACGCTACAGAAGTCAACTAATATTATCTAACCCTTATTACCTACGCTCCTCTCGTTTATCTTTGCCTTACAATAAAATGTTATGTTATGTTTATGTACTTTTTACTCAAGGAAATGTTGCCTTATTTTGTCATTACTCTGGAAAGACAGTCAAAGATGGTCAAAGGTTTTACGAGATATTCAAGTCGTGTTGGTGCTATATTATGAAAAATATACTTAATCTATGTAAAAAGTTTAATTTTGTTAATTAAGTTTATAGTATTACTATAACATTAGATGAGTGCCTTATGTCAGATACAACTGAAAAACAACATACACTATTGTTTGTCAAATGCGTGAACTTAAATATTGCTAACCTATTTTAAATTCCGGTAACTTTTCATTGTACTTTTTTACCTACAAGAAATCAGGGTAGCGATTCTGAAACCATTCGGTTGCATCCGACACGGAATCTCATCTCTCGGTCTTTGTCATGCTAAACAGATAAGACAAAGACCGAGAGATGAGATTCCGTGTCGGATGCAACCGAATGGGTTCAGAATCGCTACCCAGGTTATAAGTATTTTTAAATGGTGAAAATCAGTACCCTTCCACTTAAACTCACAAAAACCCTATGTGGCCTTCAAGCTAGTACGGTTTTACAATGAGAGAGGTTCTATTCTCGTCTTCACCTTTCGATAATTTTCCAACAGCAGATCTACGAGTTTTTCATCACCACTGGCTTCAATGTTGAGGAAAAACATTGCGAGGAAAAACCCGTATTCCAAAAAAACATATTTTAAAGAAATATGTAATTTGCCAACCAGCACTTGGCCATCGTGGTGGAATATGACCTTGACTCACTCGTTGTGAGGGAAGGCCCCGAGTCTGAGTTTAGGGAACATAAGCAGGTATGCATCTAATTTCTCGAATTCCTAAAAAAACATATTAATTTTTTTAAAATTCATTTTACCAACAATACAGGTATCGTTGTTAAAATTGCCACGTTATATTGTAAAAACAATAAACTTAGTTATCATCATCACTTTTAAACCTCCCAATATTATCTTGCTATGAAAAGAAGGTATTGTTTAGATGTTGTAGCTATTAAAGTTACCACAAAGTTGTGGTAACTTTGCAGATCTTATTTTCTCTACTACAATTCCCGTGCGGGAAAAACCTGCTTATTAATCTGAGTTTTATCCGGGCGTTGCATTTTCAGTGCACTCTTTTATATTAGCTTGTAGCGTTGTATATAAAGTTGGGAATTTATTAGTATCTGTGTAATGAATAAATAACACGGGATCTGCGGCTATTGAACTTTGATTGCAGGTGGTGGATTCAACAAATTGTTGGTTTTTGATGCAGAATTTGCAATCAAACTGATAATTCTATGATCTAACCTAACACTATTCTTGGCGTTTAAAACAAACGTTTTACTTGACGAAAATACATGTTTTCCAAAAAGATAAGTTAATAAAATGAAATAAAAGAGCTTTACTGTGCTAGGGACTTATATTCGTTATATTCCACTCGCTACACCGGCGGCTGCTCGCGTTTACAATTTTGGCGGGAAAACAGGTGCAAAGTTACGTAAGTGCGTTGTTTACGCTTCAGCATATTTTATAAAGTGTCGCCTTAGGCTTAGAACTCACGGAGCGATTTTTATCCGCGCCCGGTGCGGTTACGGAACTACGGTTATATTTCAATACTCACTAGATCTTATTTTCGCGGTTGTTTACCTATTATTGCGAACGACCGCGGCCCGCGCGTTTCTATTGGTAGCCCGCCGGTGCAGCGAGAACCGCGCGCCCCTTGGACGGAAAACGCGTCGTGAGTTGCGCTTTATTTTTAAAGTGAAAACTTCTTTTGGCTCGCCACAGACATATTTTGGGCTGTGAATTGAATTCCAGCGTCACGCTCGGGAATGATAAGAAACCTTCGGGTAAACTCGGGACCTAATTGCCCATCTAGAAATGCGTCAGCATCGCGCAGGCAGGCGCGGATGAAAATCGATCCGTGAGTTCTTACATAATTCTTACCTAATGCATCTAAAAACTGAATTAACACGCATTGTTTATTCATGTATATCGGAAGATATAATCACACTACATTTCGTATTGTGGTATCTACGAAATAACGTAGGTATACTCAATATCTTGTCCATAAAGTAATAGCCACATCTGCACAATAAAAGCGGTCGGTGTTAAGACTGAGCCAAGAACTGGCCCCGTGGGGCTTAGATTGATGGCCCTGGCCAGGTGATCCCGGTATAAATCGCGGAGGAAACACTGCCGTTTTGCTTTATGAGAGGCAGTTGGAAATATCACGGAACAAAGAAAACAAGAACGCAGAAATCCACATAGTTTTAGAGACACTGGGTTTATGGATTATACCGGATATTACAAAGATACGTTTAGCGCGCGGAGTCGGAATAGTTAAAAAAACCTTTCTGAGCGCCTGATTGACGCGACGCGTGACCAAATTGCTGGCGTTTATTTGGTCCAACGTAAAAGCATTGTCATTTAACATGGTATTCCCACCAGCAGGCTGGGCACACTTTCGGCTGGTAATGGGCGTAATCATCTTGGAAAAAAAAAGGTGTTTTATTATAATTAATAATTTTAGACCTTTTTAGGGTTCCGTAAAACGTAAAAACGGAACCCTTATAGATTCGTCATGTCTGTCTGTCTGTCCGACCGTATGTCACAGCCACTTTTTGCCGAAACTATGAGAACTACACTGTTGAAACTTGGTAAGTAGATGTATTCTGTGAACCGCATTAAGATTTTTACAAAAGTTTTTAAAAAAAACAAAAATTAGGGGTGCCCCCCATACTGAGAACTGAAGCTCAAAAATTTTTTTTTCATCAAACCTACACGTGTGTGGTGTCTATGATAGGTCTTAAAAAATGATGTTGAGGTTTCTAATATAATTTTTGTCTAGACTGAATAACTTGCGCGAGAGACGCTTCCAAAGTGGTAAAATGTGTGTCCCCCCCCCCCCCTCTAACTTCTAAAGTAAGAGAATGAAAAAACTAAAAAAAATATATGATGTACATTACTATGAAAACTACCCACAAAAATTAGTTTGAACTCGATCTGATGAGTAGTTTTTTTTTAGTACGTCATAAATACACTATTATTAAAACTTCGATCAAAGTTACAACGAACTACAAGAACTATGTGTACTATGTATATTATGTTACTTGCTGGAACGGAACCCTTCATGGCCGAGTCCAACTCGCACTTGGCTACTTTATTTGGTCTATCGATAATTTAGATAGTTTTCAAACTTTGTTCCCAACCCGAAATTCCAACATGTATTACAAACTTTATTACAAAGGATTTTATTTTAGCACTTATTTTAGTCTAAAAAGCTAAGTATTGTAGTCCTTTTACTTATATCTCTTTTTTGTGAAAAATCAATCTGCTCAATAACAATCGTTCTACTACGTTTCAAAACCAAAGCTAAAACGGTGCACACTGCATTATGTACATCAAAGTACCGAATACAAAATGCGTTAAACTGAAAAGTAATAATAATAATAATATGGTAGCCTGGCTTGTCGTTATAATTCGAAGAATAATATCTCGAATTTCACCAGAATAATTCTCATACAATTTTATTTTTCTCACTTCCCTTAACAATAACATAACCCCCGAATTGGAATCAACAAAGGGAACTACCGTTTCGTGTTTAAAGTAGTATTAGAGTAAATGTTTTTGTTATAACTCATAACTATGGACCTTCTAACACCAGGAGGCAAAATAGTTACGTCTGATTTGGGTCCGCAATTCGTCCAACGGTGTTGGAAGGTGGACTTAAATTAGGGTTGATAGTTTAGGGCCGGAGTAATTTAATTAAATTCCGTCATAGTTAACTTTTGGTTCCATTGTTTAGTCAGTCATTTGTTATTTAGTTGAGCACTTGTATGTGTTATCTTGGGGTAGAAATTAGAGAAAAGCTTATACCGATCATAAAACTATAGAATAGAATGTAATAATTTGTATTGACATATTTAAACATTCCATTACAATTTTCTACATGAATGAGTTGTAAAACAATGCGTAACAGGGCTTAGAATATGTCTCGTCAAAAATCATACAAACAGTAGTAATCTTGAAAATAGATGGAAAATATATGGACTAGTTATTAAACTAGTGTTATTAATCATTATGTAAGTATTTTAATTAGAAACTTAATGTGTGTAGTAACTGAATTTAGTGGTGGTAGGACTTTTTGCGGAGTCCACCTGGGGAAGTACCATGACTTTTCCAGTTATTCTATCGCCATGCAGTGAAGTGAAAACATCGCTTTGTTCCAATTTCAACTGCAATGTGTCCAGTAAAATTACAGGGCATTGATATACAACATCAATGTATCTCTCTATGCGTGAGGAGCACGGAGCAGTGCTAGGTAATGACTTTTCATGTCCCAATAGCTGCATGTCAATGAGCTGTTATGGGCAGGCGTATTTCATACCATCACGCACATACCCTGGTCGTCTCGTCATTTTATACAATAAAAAAATTAGTTTACTATCATAAACTTACTAACGATAACATAAACCCTACATGCACTTCAATACATATAAAACTTATTTAGCCCCCAATTTTATTCATAAAGGTAGGTACCCACTTTAAACATATTCGGATTAACTTCGAACACCAACACACATATTTATCATATTCAGATAGGACACAACAGTCATATTTAATAACTCTTATCGTCCATTCTTTTATAACTTGGTTATACCTAAACAGACCGGAACTTTTATCGTGCGCTTTAAAAAAAAGTATTTTATAGTCTGGGAATTCATAAATTACACAGACTCATTCTGCCTTTTTGGACCATTACCATTTCACGCGTATAAATGGTAAACAGTTACTATATTGAAACATCGAGATAGAATCTGTAGAATGGGTGCTACGAACTTTTTTTCGTAAAACGATAAACACAGTTGAATAGGGTACAATCCTCAAAAAAAACTAAGTAGCCCGTTAGTTAGATTGCCAAAAAATATTGTACACGTATTTCTTCTTTTGTTTCACAAACAAAAAATGACGAAGATACAGCGCTTCGAAGTTTCGTGTGACGTCACGTGTGAGTACGATTTTTACTCACGAGTGACGTCACGACCCCCCACTCTCGAAGTTTGATGGTCTATAAATATCTTTGACGATTTTTAATTATATGAAAAAACAAAAAATACATGTCCAATATTTTTCCATGATCTAGCTGATGGACTAATTAGGATGGTATATTTTTGACCCAGTCCGGTACCCTATTGCGCTTGCGTAGTTACGTATGGGATATTAGGTACTAGCTGTACTCCGCGATATATCCCGTGGATTAACAACCGCTTACTTTTACGTGATAAAAGTAGCCGATGTGATATCAAGGGTGGATACAAGGGGAGGATCATGGGAGTCTTTTTTTTTACTTTCGTAGGTTAACACTTGACCACCGTCTCGCCTGATGTTAAGCTACGATGCGGTCTACGATGGAGCGCGTTTACCTAGAAGAAACCGTTTCACTCTCGATTTGAGGACACCAAGACTATAACCATCGGGAAAAACTCATTCAGGCCACATTCCACAGTCTAGACGATGATCAAGAGTCATGATCTTCCCCTGGGCTGGGTCCAGATCCCTAGTTGGACCACTAATTAAAAAGCACACACTTGTCGCACGGTTTTGTGATTTGACTACGACTATGTGACACCCAATACGTGTGTTACACCCCGTTTACATTATTCCAGTCCAGCGACCGAATCCAGCGCTGGATTGCTTACTGGAATAATGGAAACCGGCACTGGAAAGCATCAATCCAGTGCCAATGCATTCCAGTGCCGGTTTACATTATTCCAGTAAGCAATCCAGCGCTGGGGTCGGTCGCTGGACTGGAATAATGTAAACGGGGTATTGATCCATTTAATGTACTACCTACCTATTTAATTGCATCCAATTTGATAAAGCCATTACAGAGCTGCATGGTAACAAACATACACATATACAAACCCACAAATTTCGCCTTTGAATACTAGCTCCGCCAAGTTATGTAGGTAACCCACTAATAGCTAAACACAATTACTTATTTTCATCA
This sequence comes from Ectropis crepuscularia, assembly GCA_963693475.1. NCBI lineage: Eukaryota > Metazoa > Arthropoda > Insecta > Lepidoptera > Geometridae > Ectropis > Ectropis crepuscularia. Next base: position 14,705,012 of record OY856346.1, read on the forward strand.
AAAATTATTTACGAGAATAAATCTTTTCATTACATAACACACGAGAACGACTAGCTTTAAGGTTAAGGTGCTTACTAAGTACCTCATCATCATCATCATCAGCCGCAAGACGTCCACCGCAGAATATAGACCTCCCCCCTAGATTTCCACAACGAACGGTTCCGCATAACCTGCAACCAGCGGTTTCTAGCGACATTTGTGAGGTCATCTGTCCATCTATTGGGAGGCCGTCCAACACTGCGTCTTTTGTTTTGTGATTGCCAATCAATAACCTTTCTTCCGCATTGGTTGTCAGTTCTGCGAGCGTGTAGCCCACTGCCACTTCAGCTTGCTTACTCTTTGAGCTATGTCGGCTAGTTTCGTTCTTTTGCGAATATCCTCACTACGGATTCTATCGCGCAAAGAGATTCCGAGCATAGCTCTCTCCTAAGTACTTACTTTCATGTAAATCCGTAACAGATCTACGAGAGAACAAAGAAACACACTTATATACACACAATCATTCGTCCTTATGTCATCAGGGTCATCACTTTGATTTAAAACGTTGGAACACACATAAAACAACAGTAAAAAACAATAATTAATACACATATAACGGTATTACCATACTGGTAATACCATTATTATGGTGTTATTTTGGTTACAATAAAATAGTTTTTATTGTCAAGCAAGCTATGCCATTGTCAAAGAGGAATCTACCCAACAGTGCGTATACATAACCTTGTAAGTAGTTACAGTCATTTTACTCCGACCTTCAATAATTAAATGTAACGTATGATATCATATTATGATAACGCTACAAAAGATACGAAGAAAGGGAGAGAAAATATTTTTATTTCCTGGTGTTGAGCGCAGGGTAGTGCTACGCAGTGATTTGAATTCTTAGTATTTAGACTTGTTTTTTATGTTTGACTATGTTTTGGTATGTTATGGTTTAACATTAATCAACCGTATTTTTCGTTGCTCTATTTTCTGGAAAAATATTAGATTACTAGCGGTCCGCCCCAGCTTCGCCTGTGGTACATAAAGTACCTATACAGGGATCACGTCCATATGCAATAGTGAAAAAATTTTTCAAATCCTCCCTTTTGAGAGTAGTTCCTGAAATTAGCGCGTTCAAACCAAAAAACCTCTGCACCTTTAAACCCGACTGAAAGTAGGGTCATTTTTTTGCGCATATCTTGTATGTTTGTACATTTCTTTGTACCCACGTATCTTCCAAACGGCTGGATGGATTTCGACAATTAAGATATCGTTAGATTTGTCTCAAGCACACAAATGTCCTTAGGTAGCCCCTATATTGTATCACATAATGTTTTTTTACAGTCGGGTTTTTAAAATGCATGTTAATAGTATTAGTAGTAGTTACTAGTAGTAGTATTATAAGTATAGATTCTACCTAGTTGCTTTATGCGAAACTTGGCTTGCCTATTCTTGATAAATTATATTCTGTGATTCAAAACATTGTCCGGTTACGGTAGGTCAGTGCTGCCGTTGACAGGACGCTGTTTGGTGGCTGTTAACCCGAGCATTATTTTTTAACTGCTTCCATCCGTCACTTCCAGAACATTAAAATAAAATTTTAATACTGAACACATTTAAGTTTTATTTTTGTTGGACAAAATTTGAGCCAGGTAGAGTTTCATTTGATGTTGCATGTTAATTGTATTGTAAAAAAGAAAGGTTTTGTGTTCAATCAAACTCAGGTGTTCAAGAATCAAAGAATTAAAACTCAATTTTGTTTTATTCAAAAGGATTTCTTTATTCTTTATTTAATCTAAGATAGGATTGCGTTTGACCACCATCTCATCTGATGTAAAATGATGATGCGATTTAAGTGAGAAACACATATCTAGGAGACACAAATTCAATCTAGAATGAAAACACCCAGATTGTCTTGTTTTGTAAAAAAAATATGTATGTTTTTTTGAAGACCCTAACTTATTATATAAATGTGAAAGTTTGTGAGTATATAATTATGGTTGTTTGTTACCTATTCACGCAGTACTACTAAACGGCTCTGGATGAAGTTTTGGGACATAGATAAATTGCGCAAAGTGCTGGTAGTATATATATATTTTTTTTTAATATAGAGTGACGAGGCGAGCAGTACATGTGCCTGATAGTAAGTAACATGCCTGCCACATAACAGCACAATAACACGCAGCTATTGGAACATGAAGAGTCCAAATCATTACCTAGCACTACACTGCGCTCGTCACCCAGAGATCTAAGTTGTTATATCTCTAAGCCCTGTAATTTTTTTTGGAAACATTGCCCTTCAGACCGGAGCACAGTAATGTTTGCACATTACTGCTTGGCGGTAGAATAACTGGTAAAGGTGTGGTACTTCCCCAGGAGGACTCTGCCAGGAGTCCTACCACTACAAAAGTTACAAGCACTTCATCTGTTATGTCATTAATTTATGGTCTAAAGTTACATTGATAAGGCTAAGTATAAAAACATCCAGTAAAAATAATATGTCCACGTTTGGATGAAAAGATTAACCTCGATTTCCAAAGCTAACATAAATAACAAACGCAAACAAATAAATCAACCTCAGTCCTGCAAAAATAATATCATATAAACAATAGAAACGGTATAAATGGAATACTTTCTTGGCTTAGAGAGCTAAAACAATAAATGCTCGCCCATAAAACACCGTTTACTATCCAATGTCTGTCGTCTAAGTCTCTTCATACAATATTTATACGCTCTAAGGCACGGCATACCCGAGAACCAACGGTCTATCTTTTTTTACAACTATTATATTATTTATAGGGACCCGACAAAAGTACTCCTTAAATATGGACTCTGTTATTTTAGGGCCTTTCATATTTAAATCGGAATGGTGATATAGTCCCCGTATATGTTTTTAGATGAGTTCCTGTGAAATGAAATGTTCACATACAATGGCTATGCTCTTATTAGTTTGTATGTCTAAAAATAACCCTACATTTAATCATGATGCACTAAAATTTTTAAATGTGGCCAAACTGAAAACTTCATGATTTCTTTCTTTATTATTGCATATTATGAACAATTTTTAATAGTTAAACACTGTGAAAAATATCTACGGAACTAACCAGAAACGCGCTTATTTACAACTAATTTCCTTTTTGTTGGGTTGAAAATGGCGAAAGGGAGGAAAATAAGTAAAAATTTTGCCTTTCGGAAGCAATAACTTGAAAAATATTGATGAAAAAAAGAAAAGTTGTTAATGTAAAAGTTAGTAAATTTAATTTAAAAGAGAAAATATCTCCACAATTTTTTCCTAACACTAACACAGTTCTCGAGATATCGAATTAAACGCGTTTTCATCGAAATGACCTTGAGCTGACCATGCCAGAATCCCTCAAATTGGAATATATGCTCAGAATGCACCCTCCTATCGATCCTTTATAGTCCCCGAACTACATAATTTAATGTTTATTTATTTCCGTAATTGCACTGGGCTATAGTCCTTTTACTTATATCTCTTTTTTGTGAAAAATCAATCTGCTCAGTGCTCAATAACAATCGTTCTACTACGTTTCAAAACCAAAGCTAAAACGGTGCACACTGCATTATGTACATCAATATACAGAATACAAAATGCCTTAAACTGAAAAGTAATAATAATAATAATATGGTAGCCTGGCTTGTCGTTATAATTCGAAGAATAATATCTCGAATTTCACCAGAATAATTCTCATACAATTTTATTTTTCTCACATAATTCGAAGAATAATATCTCGAATTTCACCAGAATAATTCTCATACAATTTTATTTTTCTCACTTCCCTTAACAATTACATAACCTACGAATTGGAATCTACAAAGGGCACTACCGTTTCGTGTTTAAAGTAGTATTAGAGTAAATGTTTTTGTTATAACTTATAACTATAGGCCTTCTAACACCAGGGGGCAAAATAGTTACGTCTGATTTGGGTCCGCAATTCGTCCAACGGTGTTGGAAGGTGGACTTAAATTAGGGTTGATAGTTTAGGGCCGGAGTAATTTAATTAAATTCCGTCATAGTTAACTTTTGGTTCCATTGTTTAGTCAGTCATTTGTTATTTAGTTGAGCACTTGTATGTGTTATCTTGGGGTAGAAATTAGAGAAAAGCTTATACCGATCATAAAACTATAGAATGGAACAGAATATTTTTTATTGACAAAATTAAACATTCCATTAGAATTTTCTACATGAATGAGTTGTGAACAATGCGTAACAGGGCTTAGATTATGTCTCGTCAAAAATCATACAAACAGTAGTAATCTTGAAAATAGATGGACTAGTTATAAAACTAGTGTTATTAATCATTATGTAAGTATTTTAATTAGAAACTTAATGTGTGTAGTAACTGAATTTAGTGGTGGTAGGACTTTTTGCGGCGTCCACCTGGGGAAGTACCATGACTTTTCCAGTTATTCTACCGCCAAGCAGTGAAGTGAAAACATCGCTTTGTTCCAATTTGAACGGCAATGTGTCCAGTAAAATTACAGGGCATTGATATACAACATCAATGTATCTCTCTATGCGTGAGGAGCACGGAGCAGTGCTAGGTGATGACTTTTCATGTCCCAATAGCTGCATGTTAATGAGCTGTTATGGGCAGGCGTATTTCATACCATCACGCACATACCCTGGTCGTCTCGTCATTTTATACAATAAAAAAATTAGTTTACTATCATAAACTTACTAACGATAACATAAACCCTACATGCACTTCAATACATATAAAACTTATTTAGCCCCCAATTTTATTCATAAAGGTAGGTACCCACTTTAAACATATTCAGATTAACTTCGAACACCAACACACATATCATATTCAGATAGGACACAACAGTCATATTTAATAACTCTTATCGTCCATTCTTTTATAACTTGGTTATACCTAAACAGACCGGAACTTTTATCGTGCGCTTTAAAAAAAAGTATTTTATAGTCTGGGAATTCATAAATTACACAGACTCATTCTGCCTTTTTGGACCATTACCATTTCACGCGTATAAATGGTAAACAGTTACTATATTGAAACATCGAGATAGAATCTGTAGAATGGGTGCTACGAACTTTTTTTCGTAAAACGAAAAACACAGTTGAATAGGGTACAATCCTCAAAAAAAACTAAGTAGCCCGTTAGTTAGATTGCCAAAAAATATTGTACACGTATTTCTTCTTTTGTTTCACAAACAAAAAATGACGAAGATACAGCGCTTCGAAGTTTCGTGTGACGTCACTTGTGAGTACGATTTTTACTCACGAGTGACGTCACCACCCCCCACTCTCGAAGTTTGATGGTCTATAAATATCTTTGACGATTTTTAATTATATGAAAAAACAAAAAATACATGTCCAATATTTTTCCATGATCTAGCTGATGGACTAATTAGGATGGTATATTTTTGACCCAGTCCGGTACCCTATTGCGCTTGCGTAGTTACGTAAGGGATATTAGGTACTAGCTGTACTCCGCGATATATCCCGTGGATTAACAACCGCTTACTTTTACGTGATAAAAGTAGCCGATGTGATATCAAGGGTGGATACAAGAGGAGGATCATGGGAGTCTTTTTTTTTTACTTTCGTAGGTTAACACTTGACCACCGTCTCGCCTGATGTTAAGCTACGATGCGGTCTACGATGGAGCGCGTTTACCTAGAAGAAACCGTTTCACTCTCGATTTGAGGACACCAAGACTATAACCATCGGGAAAAACTCATTCAGGCCACATTCCACAGTCTAGACGATGATCAAGAGTCATGATCTTCCCCTGGGCTGGGTCCAGATCCCTAGTTGGACCACTAATTAAAAAGCACACACTTGTCGCACGGTTTTGTGATTTGACTACGACTATGTGACACCCAATACGTGTGTTACACCCCGTTTACATTATTCCAGTCCAGCGACCGAATCCAGCGCTGGATTGCTTACTGGAATAATGGAAACCGGCACTGGAAAGCATCAATCCAGTGCCAATGCATTCCAGTGCCGGTTTACATTATTCCAGTAAGCAATCCAGCGCTGGGGTCGGTCGCTGGACTGGAATAATGTAAACGGGGTATTGATCCATTTAATGTACTACCTACCTATTTAATTGCATCCAATTTGATAAAGCCATTACAGAGCTGCATGGTAACAAACATACACATATACAAACCCACAAATTTCGCCTTTGAATACTAGCTCCGCCAAGTTATGTAGGTAACCCACTAATAGCTAAACACAATTACTTATTTTCATCAAAAATTATTTACGAGAATAAATCTTTTCATTACATAACACACGAGAACGACTAGCTTTAAGGTTAAGGTGCTTACTAAGAACCTCATCATCATCATCATCAGCCGCAAGACGTCCACCGCAGAATATAGACCTCCCCCCTAGATTTCCACAACGAACGGTTCCGCATAACCTGCAACCAGCGGTTTCTAGCGACATTTGTGAGGTCATCTGTCCATCTATTGGGAGGCCGTCCAACACTGCGTCTTTTGTTTTGTGATTGCCAATCAATAACCTTTCTTCCGCATTGGTTGTCAGTTCTGCGAGCGTGTAGCCCACTGCCACTTCAGCTTGCTTACTCTTTGAGCTATGTCGGCTACTTTCGTTCTTTTGCGAATATCCTCACTACGGATTCTATCGCGCAAAGAGATTCCGAGCATAGCTCTCTCCTAAGTACTTACTTTCATGTAAATCCGTAACAGATCTACGAGAGAACAAAGAAACACACTTATATACACACAATCATTCGTCCTTATGTCATCAGGGTCATCACTTTGATTTAAAACGTTGGAACACACATAAAACAACAGTAAAAAACAATAATTAATACACATATAATGGTATTACCATACTGGTAATACCATTATTATGGTGTTATTTTGGTTACAATAAAATAGTTTTTATTGTCAAGCAAGCTATGCCATTGTCAAAGAGGAATCTACCCAACAGTGCGTGGATACAGTAAAGAAGCAGCAACATAACCTTGTAAGTAGTTACAGTCATTTTACTCTGACCTTCAATAATTAAATGTAACGTATGATATCATATTATGATAACGCTACAAAAGATACGAAGAAAGGGAGAGAAAATATTTTTATTTCCTGGTGTTGAGCGCAGGGTAGTGCTACGCAGTGATTTGAATTCTTAGTATTTAGACTTGTTTTTTATGTTTGACTATGTTTTGGTATGTTATGGTTTAACATTAATCAACCGTATTTTTCGTTGCTCTATTTTCTGGAAAAATATTAGATTACTAGCGGTCCGCCCCAGCTTCGCCTGTGGTACATAAAGTACCTATACAGGGATCACGTCCATATGCAATAGTGAAAAAATTTTTCAAATCCTCCCTTTTGAGAGTAGTTCCTGAAATTAGCGCGTTCAAACCAAAAAACCTCTGCACCTTTAAACCCGACTGAAAGTAGGGTCATTTTTTTGCGCATATCTTGTATGTTTGTACATTTCTTTGTACCCACGTATCTTCCAAACGGCTGGATGGATTTCGACAATTAAGATATCGTTAGATTTGTCTCAAGCACACAAATGTCCTTAGGTAGCCCCTATATTGTATCACATAATGTTTTTTTACAGTCGGGTTTTTAAAATGCATGTTAATAGTATTAGTAGTAGTTACTAGTAGTAGTATTATAAGTATAGATTCTACCTAGTTGCTTTATGCGAAACTTGGCTTGCCTATTCTTGATAAATTATATTCTGTGATTCAAAACATTGTCCGGTTACGGTAGGTCAGTGCTGCCGTTGACAGGACGCTGTTTGGTGGCTGTTAACCCGAGCATTATTTTTTAACTGCTTCCATCCGTCACTTCCAGAACATTAAAATAAAATTTTAATACTGAACACATTTAAGTTTTATTTTTGTTGGACAAAATTTGAGCCAGGTAGAGTTTCATTTGATGTTGCATGTTAATTGTATTGTAAAAAAGAAAGGTTTTGTGTTCAATCAAACTCAGGTGTTCAAGAATCAAAGAATTAAAACTCAATTTTGTTTTATTCAAAAGGATTTCTTTATTCTTTATTTAATCTAAGATAGGATTGCGTTTGACCACCATCTCATCTGATGTAAAATGATGATGCGATTTAAGTGAGAAACACATATCTAGGAGACACAAATTCAATCTAGAATGAAAACACCCAGATTGTCTTGTTTTGTAAAAAAAATATGTATGTTTTTTTGAAGACCCTAACTTATTATATAAATGTGAAAGTTTGTGAGTATATAATTATGGTTGTTTGTTACCTATTCACGCAGTACTACTAAACGGCTCTGGATGAAGTTTTGGGACATAGATAAATTGCGCAAAGTGCTGGTAGTATATATATATATTTTTTTAATATAGAGTGACGAGGCGAGCAGTACATGTGCCTGATAGTAAGTAACATGCCTGCCACATAACAACACAATAACACGCAGCTATTGGAACATGAAGAGTCCAAATCATTACCTAGCACTACACTGCGCTCGTCACCCAGAGATCTAAGTTGTTATATCTCTAAGCCCTGTAATTTTTTTTGGAAACATTGCCCTTCAGACCGGAGCACAGTAATGTTTGCACATTACTGCTTGGCGGTAGAATAACTGGTAAAGGTGTGGTACTTCCCCAGGAGGACTCTGCCAGGAGTCCTACCACTACAAAAGTTACAAGCACTTCATCTGTTATGTCATTAATTTATGGCCTAAAGTTACATTGATAAGGCTAAGTATAAAAACATCCAGTAAAAATAATATGTCCACGTTTGGATGAAAAGATTAACCTCGATTTCCAAAGCTAACATAAATAACAAACGCAAACAAATAAATCAACCTCAGTCCTGCAAAAATAATATCATATAAACAATAGAAACGGTATAAATGGAATACTTTCTTGGCTTAGAGAGCTAAAACAATAAATGCTCGCCCATAAAACACCGTTTACTATCCAATGTCTGTCGTCTAAGTCTCTTCATACAATATTTATACGCTCTAAGGCACGGCATACCCGAGAACCAACGGTCTATCTTTTTTTACAACTATTATATTATTTATAGGGACCCGACAAAAGTACTCCTTAAATATGGACTCTGTTATTTTAGGGCCTTTCATATTTAAATCGGAATGGTGATATAGTCCCCGTATATGTTTTTAGATGAGTTCCTGTGAAATGAAATGTTCACATACAATGGCTATGCTCTTATTAGTTTGTATGTCTAAAAATAACCCTACATTTAATCATGATGCACTAAAATTTTTAAATGTGGCCAAACTGAAAACTTCATGATTTCTTTCTTTATTATTGCATATTATGAACAATTTTTAATAGTTAAACACTGTGAAAAATATCTACGGAACTAACCAGAAACGCGCTTATTTACAACTAATTTCCCTATAATAGCACATACCGTACATAAATGAGTCCAAATACTAATAATATATGTACTGTCATCCTTGATATGAGATGGTTTCTTGATTATTTACCCTGTAATTTTCCCCTTTAACGGGAACGCATTTAAAGTCGGACATATTTATTTGGCGGTAGAATAATAAATAATAATAATTTGAATTAGCAAAGCTTTCTCAAACCAACTCTGCAAAGGGTCTGCCACTAAAAAAACAATCAAAAGTTTTACTTGTCTAAAAAACACTACTGAAATTTACACAAAAAGTTATCAACAAAATTTTACAACTACAAAACCGGTCGTACATTCCTCGAAACCAGCAAATAAACTCACCAAATCAATAATTCATAAGCCGTTTTCGACACAAGCTATTCAATATTCCTTAGCGGATTTTCTTTTCAATAAACTGACCTAAAAATCTTGCCGTTGGTCCTCTATTTGACTTCAAACTTTGCATAAGCGGCTTTTAAATCAAACTTTATGACTTTCGGATTGCATTATACTGTAAGATGAGCGAAATTGGATTATAAAATAAAAGAACAAACGAGAATTTTAGTGTCGTATATAAATTTTTCGTTTTATAGTAAAGAAGATATGATAGGTAATATTGGTACTATATTTTACAAAGGGTTTACACGGTTACGCAGATAACCTTGAATAAACATCGAACGACACAAATAAATCCATCAACGAAAAATAATAATTAAAAGTATTTTATTTTCTAACTAGCTAACTATAACTCATGCACCGCATCATCGTTTGCCATGGAACAAAATGGCGGTCAAAACAAACCTGAGAAACAAACCTATTAATATCATTTTTTTTAAGTTGACTATGACTACGCCTATGCACAATTTAAAAAGTGCTGTAACTTAAAGAACTCAAAAAAAAAAAATTCCTTAACAAAAAGTGGTCAAATAAAAATCAATCCATATGGGTTTCAAATTTAAAACTGGTCTGTTCTTGCAATGTGGTTGAGTATATAATTAAATACAAATACAAAAATCTTTATTGCTGTTTGTAGGTAAGATAAGATAATACAAAACATTTTAAAAGTTGCCCCATACAAACTGGCCTCTGCGAGAGACATGCAATATGTCTGGCAAGACAATTTGTTAGTCTTAATTTTTAAATAAAAACAAAAAAATGAAAAAAAAAATTAAATAATAGTCAGCTGATTAAAGTCTTCTTCTTCCTCATCTTCTATTAATTGCTGGTTTTTATTTATGTCATCTGATTCTTCATCTTCGATTCATTTCTGGCTTCTATTTGGTTGTGATATATATTTGTGTGAGATAAATGTTTGGTGAGTTTTTTGTGGTTTTAAACATTAGAATATATCATTACAAAACATTAGATGTCGAGGAAAGTTACAGCTTACCCGCAATATCGAGCGAGCTATAAGATAAGATAAGATAAGAAAACTCTTTATTAAAAGCCACATAAAAAAAAAATAAGAACATAAATTACAATAAAAACTTAAGTAAATATTATGCTAAACATTTTAATTGGCGGCCTTATCGCTTAGAGCGATCTCTTCCAGGCAACCGTGCACGGATAGGATATTATGTCCAATAATGCGGCCTTAATGTATCCCATAGATTAAAATCGTATAACTAGTTATACAACTTAAGTATAAAATAAGAAATGTACACTACTTACAATAAAGAGTACATTACAAATACACTTACTAATATACAAAGAATAAATATAAATGTATTTATTCGAGAAAAAAAAACATTTATTACGTATAAGTACCTTCATAGACTTAAAATAATAAATACCAAAACTTACTCATATCAGATTACAATTCAAGGATAGATGGCAACTAAAACTTCAAATAAAATTCTTTAATCCTTAGTTTGAAGACATCCAGCGACTGGGCACGCTTTATTTCCAACGGCAGCTCATTCCACAACTTGACAGCTTTCACAGTGAAAGAAGAGGAATAAAATGATGTACTATGTTGAGGAATATCTAGCGTGAGGTTATCCGCACTTCTCAGTGATCTAGGAAAAAGTGATTGGCGGAAATTAAAACGCTCCTGAAGATACCGGGGAGAAGAGGGGAGGAAAAGGACATTGTAAAGGAGGGAGAGTATGTGAGCATCCCGGCGACGACGAATAGGTAGCCACTTGAGCTTAGCACGGTAGCTAGAAACATGATCATACTTGCGCAAGCCAAATATGAATCTGATGCAGTAATTTTGAAGTCGCTCAAGTTTAGATAGCTGCTCTTCAGTGAGATCGAGGTAGCAGACATCAGCATAATCAAGAATAGGAAGCAAGAGTGATTGTGCCAGCGCAATTTTAGTGGTGGTTGGAAGAAAATTACGTAGTCTACGTAAAGACCCTCCAGATGCAAATAATCTGCGACTAGTTTCCACTATCTGAGGGCCCCATGACAAATGCTGATCAAAAATAACACCCAAATTACGCACAGTTTTATCAATAGGGATTGTAACCCCATCAAATTCCACACATGGAAGTGAACTCCAGTCAATTAAGTTGATATTACGAGAACTGCCTATAACGATGACTTGCGTTTTTGTAGGATTCACCTTCAATCCAAAAGAAGTACTCCATTGTAAAATCCGACGCAAATCACTGTTTAAAGCCTCGATAGCTTCCGATAGCCAGCCCATTGGAGCTTGGCAGTATAATTGTAGGTCGTCTGCGTAAAGGTGGTAGGATGAAGAAAGGTTACGAGATATGGCGTCTATAAATAAAGCGAAAAGCAAAGGAGATAGGACACCACCCTGCGGTACGCCAGCCGAAGTAGTACACCAAGAAGAGATGTTGTCTTCAAGACGGACTCTCTGGCGGCGCCCATACAGGTAACTTTGAAACCATTCAACCACTGCAGGAGATATGTTGGAGGAGCGAAGTATTGCAAGTAGAACATCAAAATCAACAGAACAAAAAGCATTACTAAAATCCAGAAGCGCCAGCACGGTCAAGTTGCCGTTTTCCATGCCCAGACGAATGTCGTCCGTGATTTTAACAAGTGCTGTGACCGTACTGTGCCCTGGACGAAAACCTGACTGGAAAGGGTTGAGAAGGTCACTTTTAGTGACATAAGAATTTAGTTGGCTGTGAACTAGACGCTCTAGAACTTTGGATAAGAAAGGAAGGATAGAAATTGGGCGATATTCAGAAAAGGATTGAGGATTAGATTTTTTCGGCAATGGGATTATTTGCGCTTCTTTCCAGGAGGAAGGAAACACACAATTGGAGATTGAGAAATTAAAAATATGACATAGGATAGGCAGCAGGGGATCAAGGATAGGGATAATCATGTTACGGCTAATCAAATCAAGTCCAACAGCATTTGATGAAATAGATACTATGCTCTTCCTTACATCACTGTCAGTAAATTGATGAAAATCGAAAAAAGGCAGGTCAAAAGGATGACTATTGGAAATAAAATTTAAAGTGTTGGATTTAGATGCAGCATCCATAGTGGGAGATGTTGAGAAATGATTATTTAATGCATTTATATCTAAGTTTGAAGGAATAGAGTCTTGTTTTGATTTTTCTACTCCTAAAGACCTGAGGAACTTCCAGACCTTTGCCGGATCCTTATCTTGTACTGACTCAAAAATATGGCGTCGTTGGGCATCTCTACACACCTTGTCACAGCGATTCCGCAACTCAACGTATTTCTGTTTATTGACATCGTTTGGGTGGGTTTTATATTTCGTCCTTGCTACAGTCTTTTTGTGCATCATCATTTTAATGTCGTCGGTAAGCCAGGGTGCAGGAGCATGCTTAATTTTAATGGAACGCAACGGTGCATGAACGTCATATAGTTTAATCAGAAGGGTATTAAAAGCTGTTACTTTTCCATCAACCGTGCTAGCACTAGTTACCGGCGACCAATCGATATGGGACGCATCCTCAACAAGGTTTTTTTGAATAATACTAGCAAAATTGCAATGCACAATGACTGACGGTTTTAACTTAGAACTTTATAAGACAAGAATATGAGGTCATGAAACGAAAAATCGGCTGAAAGCTGCCCATGCTTTGCAACATGCTGCAGGGAAGAAACTAAAATAAGATCAAGAAGGAAGGAGAACAGTTAGGGAAATGGTGGGTAGCATCAAGAGGGAGGATTTGCATGTTGCAAGACCTGACTAAGCTCAGTAACTTAGAAGACCGGCTATCACCTTTTAGAAGACAGGTGTTAAAGTCACCCATAATTATTGTATGACTATAAGATGGTACAAAATTTTCAAGAATAGTTTCAAAAGAGGAGAAATAATTATTGGAAGAAGAATTGCTGTAGTAAACACCTAGAAGAATTTTTGTGTGTGAAAGAATGATTTCTAAAAATAGGTGCTCACCACTATGATCGGGTGGAGGTTGAGGAGATATGCTAACAATAGAGTAAGAAATATTGCTGCGGAGGTAAATACCAATACCGCCTCCAACCCGTCCAAGTCGGTCATGCCGAATGAGATTGAACCCGGGAAGTGAGAAGGTGATAGATGGTAGAGAAGCATTCAGCCAGGTCTCAGAAACTAAGATGCCATGAATATTTTTGTTGTCGAGGGTTGCTTGTATGTCTGCTATATGGCCAGGAATGCTTTGGGCATTTATGTGGATAAGGTTCAGGTTGCGAGGTACATCTGAAAACTGTGTCTCCAGTAGTTCAGTAAGGGTTGGAAAATTTAGATAACTGTTATCTGTGCTACTACTGTCGACCGACGACGTTGCGGAAACGAAGCTGTCATCGTCAACAGAAGCATCACTAAAAATGTCTAACATTTGGTACTTGTAATAAATATAAATTAAGTATTATAAAATAAATTATAAATATACACCTAAAATAAATCTACTACGTACTACAATAATAATACAAAATAAAATGAAAATAATAACTAAACAAATTCAGTTAAACCCACAAATATCACCTGCCGGATCATGCTGAATTATTTTATGTTATCAAGAAAAATGAAATAATGCAAAATAAGCACAGTACCCATAGCGCTATTAATTAAATTATTAGATAGTCAAATTACATTGAACCAAGCTGTATAATTGTGTGAAGTAAAGTGATACAAATTAAAAAAAAAAAAACTATCAAGATATACAGCTGTCAATGTCACATCCGTCATTTACAATTGTTATGAAAAAAGTTCCTTATTTTTGTGATAATATTGAAATTTTTGACAATAAATTACTAATAATTTCTAGTGTCTACCTGCAAAATGCAAAAACATTATCTGAGGTAGTTGTATTGACTGTGAGTCCAAGCATGAATGCGCGATATACTGAGTGCAAATCTTACAAAAAAAAACCAATAAAAAAGTTACACACTGTGGACTGTTTACTTATGTAATTTGGGCTTCTGCACACGTCGTGGCGGCCGGTCACTAACTGCAAGCGCCTTGACTACCCGTGGGCTGGGTCCAGCAGTCGCTGCAGGCAACCTGACCGACTCTGCGATGCCCCCAACAGCCATCACTTCCGACGGAATGCCAAGTCTGTTTAGATCAGTCAGGCAGCAGACGCGGTGGCGTAACCCGTCCGCACCCAGCACTACAACTGATCCGTCCCAGGTCCAGGAGTTCTTCACGCCAAAACGTTTCCGAGCCTCCATAAAAGTGTCGTGACGCACCTTTGTCAGAAACTCTGACATGGTGACACCGGAACCTCGAAGACACTTCTTTGATGCCCACAACTTAGCTCGCCAAGTTGCCTCTCTGAGCTTGCACAGAATGGGCCTAGGACGATCCACAGATGAAGGCTTTCCCATTCTGTGACACCGATTAATATCACAATCTTGGAAGTCACTTAGCTTGAGGGACTGTTTAATTGTCTTCACAGTTACGGCTACTGTATCTTCACCCTTTACCTCAGGAACACCATGCAGAAGTAGAATTTTCCGTCGTGAATGCATCTCTAAATTGTCACATTGTTTAGATAAAAGTTCAACTTGTGTCTGTAGTGCTCTTAGTGAACTTAGTGTGAACTCCTTAAAAGCAACAAATTCTGTTAAGAGATCACTGTCAACTGGAGACCTTGGAGTTGATAGCTTTTGCTGTCTTTCCTCAAAATCTGCGAATCTAACATTAAACATGTGACTCATCTGTGATATAGATTCCTTGATGCCCTCCATGTTGTTTTGTGATATGACAAAAAAAACACTAGGATGTTTGTGACTTGAAACTGGTGATAATGTGTGTAAACTTGAAAAACAACACTTGCCGGCAGGTAAAATAACTTCTTATTTATATACACACATAAATTGCATATAATAACTGGCTAAAATTAATTTTAAATGATTAAAACTGGGATAAGAACTCAAACAAGGTGTTGTTAATTTCTACCCTCGGCCGGGAAAAAAAAAAAAAAAAAAGAGCTATCCCAACACTTGATAAAATTTAAATAATGCAATAAATAAAAACTGAAACAAATGTATTGTAGTTTATTATTATTTAACACTACAATACTTTTTTATTAAAACAAATGAACACTAAACTTGTCATTAGCTTGGAACACTATATTTACAAAAAATAAGTGTGTCAGAGCGGTTCGTTCTTTTTTAGCAATCCATCCTATCTATACTAATATTATAAAGCTGAAGAGTTTGTTTGTTTGAACGCAAGGATCTCTGGAACTACTAGTCCGAATTGAAAGATTATTTCTTTGTAGGATAGTCCATTTATCGAGGAAGGCTATAGGGTATTAACATTACGCTACCATCAACAGGAGCCGAGCATGAATGAAAAATGTAACAAAAACGGGGAAAAACTATTGCTTTTAGAGAGCTTTCGTTGCGTGACAGCATGTTAAAGGTTGCGTCATTAGAACCTAAAGTAACCGAATTTGAACAACATTTGAATTGGTACGACCAATTTTCGATAGATGGCGTAGCAACGCGCGCGCGTTCAGCTAGTTAATAATATAAATGCAAAAGTTTTGAAGATTACATGTTTGTTGCTCAATCACGTTGTAAGAACATTAACATTTAAAACTCAGCTAGACAATAATCTGGAATTACAAGTGGACTTTTTAGTTTTTTTATTACTTTAAATTCAGTCTGAATTTTGGAACGGATTAGCTTTTAGACTGAATACTTAAGATCTATAAAAGTACAATTTACTTTTAATTCCGAAAAAGGTACATTTAGGAAATAGCTTTTTTAGGGTTCCGTAAAGCGTAAAAATGGTACTCTTATAGATTCGTCATGTCTGTTTGGTTGCTTGTCTGTCTGTCGGTCTGTCCGTCCGTATGTCACAGTCACTTATTTCCAAAACTATAAGAGCTATACTGTTGAAACTTGGTAAGTGGATGTATCCTGTACACCGCATTCAGATTTTTGTACAAAAAAAAAAAGAAAAAAAAAATTTTTTTGGGGGGTGCCCCATACTTAGAATTGAAACTCAACTTTTTTTTCTTCAAACCCATACGTGTAGGTTGTCTATAGATAGGTCTTCAAAAATGATGTTGAGGTTTATAATATCATTTTTTTCTTTTATACCGAATAATGTGCGCGAGAGACACTTCCAAAGTGGTAAAATGTGTCTCCCCCCCTGTAACTTCTAAAGTAAGAGAATGATAAAACATATAATGTACGACTTGCACTTGACCGCATTTATTCTATAGTAGATGCAAGTCATACATAAACGGCTAATATTCTACCTAAGTGCATCGATATAAACAAATTAATGTGCCCTGAGCAAGTTGAAAATGGTAATAAACTGCGTCTCTGTGTGTATCGTAAGTGCTTTACATCCAACCAATCTACTTGACTCTTAGAATCGCTAGCGGCGAGATATGCTGTGGTTCTACTTATTTTGGTTGTTGATAATGAATACAAACGAATAAAAACGTCCGGCGTCCACCGCTTCCTACAACCGCCTAGAATAGAAAGAGTTATCTCACTCTTCCTAATTCCATCCCAAATCCCATCAATCAAAATTCTACTCATAATATAACAGTAAAGTTTGGAAATATACCTACGAGTTTAGATTATTGAAAAACGCTTGTTGTTCAATAATCTAAACTCGTTATGTCAGGTTGACTATTGCGGACTATATATATGCGATGACATGATTCCGTGCGCCCTGAAGTTTGGGACAAAGATGTGCCCATCTTTGTATTGAGATCGTTGCCTAAGTGTATATTATTTTCACAAAGTTGCACTTTACTAGACAAAGTTGAGCTACGGAACGCTTAACAGGTTGTGACAAGTTTTTAATTTCAGAATTTATAAAGTACTAACTGCGCCCTACGGGTTTCAAACACTTATTTTTCGTTCCCGTAATTTTCTCTCTATAAATAGCAGTTTATGCGCTATTCTAGGTTATAATATAACTGTGTATCAATAGTCAACCTGACATAACGAGTTTAGATTATTGAACAACAAGCGTTTTTCAATAATCTAAACTCGTAGGTATATTTCCAAACTTTACTGTTATATTATGAGTAGAATTTTGATTGATGGGATTTGATTGAAGAACTATAAGACAAATAGGTACTATTTTCCTTTTTTTTTTTAAATGAAGACACTGGATGAGTAAGACTGTGCGTCATTATATCCAACACGTCTGTTAATAATTGCACAATGCCACGTAGCTATTTGAACATGAAGAGTCATAATCACCGCCTAGCACTGCACTGTGCTCGTCGTGCGGCTAATAGATATAAGATGATTTTTATCTTTGCCTTGTATTTTATCTGGAGACTTTGCGGTTTAAAATATAAATACAGTAGATAATGTTTGCACATTACTGCTTGGCGGTAAGGCAATAACTGAAAAAAATGTGGTACTTACTTTCTCGGGGGGACTCTGCAAACAGTCCTAAGCATAATAATTATATATTGTTATTTTGGGACATGTTAATGTGAAACCTAGTCATTAACACTGAAAGTTTATAAATAATCGAAACACCAAGATAAATAAACGATAGTAAAGTAGTTAAGATTAATGAAATTACGTTATTTCGAGGTATCAAAAAAAATAAGACTAACAACTGGCCTCTTTTTCAAATCTGCAGAAACTAAACTGAATGCTGCGAACAAGATTCAAATCGGACATTCAACTGATTACGAAGTCCCAAAGGAAATTGCCGCGTCTCGATGCAAAATCAAATTTTTGCCAGCCATTTCCGAATGGAGGCACAAGATATTTCTCCCTCCCTAACTTTCAAATACCTATTCGAGTTAGAGTCCGGAAAACAATTTATTTGTTTTATCTTAAGAACCCTTTGTTGTTTCAAAACTCTGTGAATAAAGCAGTTACGATCCAACCAAATGGACCATGACCATTTCTGTAGCAAATAGTCGTGGCAATTAAATTTTCGTTTAGAAAATAAAAAAATATTTTTTGGGTGTTCAATCTAGGTCAGTTTTCACTCAACTTGTTTTTAGGTTGATGTGCTTCGTTGGGCATTCTAATCATTTACTTTACAATCGAAAAATATTTGCAGATGAAAAAACTTTTTGCATTGGTGGACTCTTTCTCTGAGTCTGCCTAAGGAAGTATTAGTGACTTAGCGAATTGTTTGATCAAAAAACAAAACGTAAATATGCAAATATGTTCTGCGTTTCAGCGTTTAACTTTTTACAGAACAAGCAGATAAAATAATATATTATATCCAGATGACCAAGCATGCAGTGCAGTAATAGGTAGATATATGTAGATTGTACTGCATTTCCGTATGCATCCGGAACCATATATTTAGATATTTTTTAATGAGCGGAACAGAAAGCAGATGCGGTTGTTTGCTTTCGGCGATCGGCGTTGACAAATAGGCCGATAACATCACAAATCAAATCATAGCAGAAAGCAGGAGCCAGAGTGGTAGACCTGCCGATCGCTGCTTAACATCAGGCAAGATGAAAGTGAAACCTATTACTGATAAAAAGAAGCCTCACCCACGCATTCACAGCGAGAATGCCGCTAATAATGATGACAACGACTTATCGTTTGAAATAAAACTCACTTTAACGTAACTGAATTTTGCATTATTTAATAAACATCTGAAAATAGTCACATAATATCCAATTGTATCTCTTTTTTACTGTTTTTACCTAAGCCACTAGGAAATTTCGGTAAAATTGCATGGGATAGTTATCGTCGGGTAACCGACCCTCTTATAAGAATGTAAATGTTATTGTTGCCCGACCCTAAGGTGCATTTTCATCAGTAGTTTGATACCTTCCGAACTACCGCAAATGTGAGTATTATGTTTTAGTGAAAGCTCTTTTAGGACAAAATTCTTAAGCATCATCTAAAATATTTACGCAATAGTTTAGAAATCTCTGACAAATATATTTTGAAAAATTCAACATAAAAGTGTTTTTTTTTTAGATTCGCCTAACGATTGTTTTGAGTTCAGTAATAGTGTATTGTTTCAGTTGAGTAGGTAATTCTCGGATTTAAAAACATGTTTAATTGTAAATAGGTACACCTGGTATATCTACGTAACTAGTCACATGTAGGTATAGAATTTCTTCTTTGACACTTTTTTTTTTAAATAAAGAATGTCGAGATGAGCAGGACATGTGCATGATGGTAAGCAACATGCCTGCCACATAACAGCACAGTGACACGCAGCTATTGGAACATGAAGACTCAAAATCATTACCTAGCACTTCACTGCGCTCGCCACCCAGAGATCTAAGTTGTTATATCTCTAAGCCCTGTAATTTCTCTGAAAACATTGCCCTTCAAACCGGAACACAATAATGTTTGAACATTACTGCTTGGCTGAAGAATAGCTGGCAAAAGTGTGGTCCTTTCACAGGCGGACTCTGCCAAGAGTCCTCCTCTCCTAAAAATCCTAGGTAGTGCTACCACTACAAAAAAAGAGGATTTTTGAGTTTAAAAGGATTCGACTATTTTAAATTTATTCACGAATTAAAAAATCACAAAACATTTATTTGAAATGTCATATTAGGACTGCCAGTATTTACTTAAAATTATTTGAGTTTCTTTCAAATGTTAAGTGATGTATTACTTGTATGAGTGACTTTTCATAATTTAAAAATTCCTAACAATATGGCCGCTAGTGCGATAACATCTTTCATTTTCAACCAAATTAACCAATGTAAATCAAAACCTTGTGTTATACAGCACAAATATGCGTTCGTGCGATAACTTACATCCCATGATGGCCCACAAGTAACATTGTTTGCTTAGGACTATGACACAAATCAGGTTCTAACCAGTACTGTAGCTCTATATTTTTGACAAAGTATTTGTGTCACGGATGGGTCTATATGGGGTAGCATAACATTTTTTGTACTAATTTAAGTAGGCATAGCGTTTTAGGACTAATGATAATTTACCATAACAACTAAACGCATAATTGTTTTCGCATAATGTTTACAAGTATAACCAAAAATAGCATAACGATAACTTAGCGTAATATTTAGGCACACATCGAAAAAAGCAGACGATACACCTAAGAAATATGACACTTTTTGACTCCGGGTGGGCTCCCGCCAGAAGCTTAGCGGTCAGCTCTGAGTGTCGCTTCTCTATACTCGGCCTACGCTCCACTACTAAGGTGGCCGGCTTGCTTCGCTCGCCACCTCCCCCCTTCGCTACGCTTGGCCTCAGATGACTCGCTCTACTCAGGACTTCCCTTGAGCTTCTGGCTCCCGCATTTTTTCTATACACTCTAGGGGTAGTAGCGACAAGACTAGGTAGAGTCTAGGTGGAGTGAGGTGCTCCGAGTCAGATCGGGGTCCTATGTAACCTGGGTCTAGGTTTAGTAGCATAACAACTGATTAAAAATGCCTAAAGAATATTATACGTCTTATCAATATGCCTAAAGACTAATATGCGTCTCATTAATAGTCGAATGTAATGTAGTACAATAGATTGTTATGCTTATAACACATTATGCAAAAAAAAATATTATACAAGAGTTGCATTATGACACTATACATTATGCTACATTAATTATGACAAAGTAAATTAGGAAAAAATTATGCGTTCTAATAGGCACCCCTCACGGATTTCTCTGTAAAAGTAATCTTGTGTTTGGATATATCTTGTAGATCTCTACCGTGTCAATTGGCCAACAATTTGATAGATCTATTATGTGGTGCAAACTTTAGTGCATACTTCTCCCGCACGGCAGAAGTGGAAACTAAAATGAGAATATACCATTAAAAATTACCATTTGAAATAATTTTAATAATTAAAAAAAGACCATTACTTAAAGATTGAATATAGTTATGTCGGTTGCCTAGAAGAGATCGCTTTTAGCGATAAGGTTGCCACTTGTTTCACTTGTTCTAGACTAAGTCTCTGTAATTTGTAAATTTTATATTGTGGACAATAAAGAGTTTCTATCTATCTATAGTAAACGCAGCAACACGATGACAGATGACAGATGCGGCTGAAGGGCTAGTATCAATGGCCAAGAATAAATTAAAAAAGGACAACGACAGAAGACAGACTGGCACACTCGTCGGTCCTGAGTTCATCCAAACAGTTGTTTCATTTGTCCACTACCACCCATACACTGTGGATATTCCCAAAATCCGTACAAAACGGTTTGAATCCACGTTTTTCGTACGTACGTACAGCTTTAGAGTGGAATAAGTTGCCGGCCTCCTTGTTCCCTGAGAGATACAATCTAGACCTTATCAAGGTCAGAGTGAATAGGTACTTTCTAGGTCAACGTGCGTCATCTTCGACCACACTGTCGCTTACCATCAGGCGAGTTGGTGGTCAAACACGGACCTATACCAACGCGATAAAAAAAAAACCGAGCGTGACGCTGAGATACATTCACACTCCACGAAAAATGTGTGTGTGCGCCAAAATAAGTTTTCACTTCAAATAGCACAAATGCCTATATTACGACGTAAAGTATAGTTCATCTCAACCATCGAAGAAGCGGCATCGTTTCATGGTTGATGTTCCAAAGACACGAACGAAGAGGTTTGACTCTACTTTTGTGATAAGAACGTCTAGACTGTGGAATGAGTTGTCTGAGTGGGTTTGTCCCGATGGTTATAATCTTGGTGTCTTCAAATCGAGAGTGAATCGGTTTCTTCTAGGTAAGCACGCTCCATCTTAGACCGCATCGTCGCTTAACATCAGGCGAGATGGTGGTCAAGTGTAAACCTATAAATGGTAAAAAAAAAACAGTAAAATATCTTTTATTTTATTAACATTGACTATTTTACCTTCATATAAGATAAGGAGATGTGATACTGCGTCGTATTGATGCCGCCCTTTTAAATTATTCACATTGCTATACATACGTTGCCTGTCTGCGGTCACCCCATAATTCTTCGTATTTTTTTCAACCCCCGCCTTTAAAATGCCCGCGTCTGTGAAAACATTTGCGAAAAGTTAAAAATGTCGAGTCACGTGTTTGGGCTTCGGATGTTTTCTCAGGTAAATTATTAAGCTTGCTGAATTTAAATTAAATAGAACTGGTAGCGGAGATTTTATTTGTGGAAAGAAATATTCTAAAAAAAAATCAGCAAAAGCAGCCTATCTATACTTATAATAAAACTGTAGCGGGTCGAATTCTGTACATTGAAGATATTTTGAAAAAAAAATTTTGGGGGCACTCCGTAGTCGATACTGATGGCGAAACTGCATTTTTTTTCTTTCATGTCTGTCTGTCTGTCTGTCTGTCTGTCTGTCTGTCTGTGTGTATAGGGAACTCACATCACGCCGAAACTACTGATTCAATTCAAATGAAACTTGACATGATTTAAGATCATACTAAGTAGATGGTAGCTGTCTACTTTTAATCCCCAAATTCTGCACGGTTTTTGTGCAGAAAGGGGTTAAAGTCAGAATGTGTTTTTGGTTGTAACTCATGTTTGCGTTGTTCAATTTCATTAATTCTTATTTTGTTAGAAAGAACACATTTCTAAAACAGTCTCATCAAAATTTTAGCATTACTGGTCGTGTGGTTCGGAAATAACATAGAAATTAAATAATAACGGAATTAATAAGTTCGGTACATACAAACTTCTAAGTATTCTGTGACAATGTAAACAACAGCAGGTCTAATACGAAGTCCGATAAACGATATATCGGCCGAACTTATGAAGTTTCCGACCACGAAAGACAATCGGTCGGTTGATCAGATCGGCCGTTTCGTTCGATCCGACCCTTATCCGACCTAAGTCTATAACTTTCGACCCGAAATGTATCGATCCGAATGTTTTTCATGGTAGGCTACAATCCGATTCAGCTGTCGGTCGGATGCGATCATTCGGAGTTTGTTTTCGTAGTAGACCTGCTGGGATGTAACGGAGGTCATTTTATCGGATTCGAAGGCGGAGTCGGAGTTTTAAAATTTGATTTAGCGGAGTCGGAACCGAAGTCGGAGGCATAGGCAGGATTAGAAGTGGTGGCAGGAGATACATTTTTATTGGGTTTTTTTTTGCCAAACACGTAGATACGATGAACATTGACGAGCAATTGATTTAGGAAGTTGGGATTTTGTATTTTAATTTACTATCCACCACAATAAAGGATTATCTGCAATATTTATACACCTTACCTCCGATTATAACCTCCGTTTTAAAAGTTTCGGAGTCGAAGTCAGAAACGAAGGTCTAATAGTAATCGGAGGTTTTGACTTATCGGAGTCGGATTCAAAGCTCTTTCCTGGTACACACACAGTACTCAAATCTGTCATCCGTTATCTATCGTCATGTAATAATATGACAGTACCTGTCTTATGTTTTTCCACAAAATGGCAGCTCATGGTACGAAACACAATCTGATATTAATTAGAAAATGTGTAATGTAGTATTTGTTGTTGTAGCGAGAATATGAATACATCATCTGTGAAAATTACAACTCTCTAGCTATCACCGTTCTTCAGATACAGTCTGGTGACAGACGAACGGACGACCTGC
Organism: Ectropis crepuscularia; assembly: GCA_963693475.1. NCBI lineage: Eukaryota > Metazoa > Arthropoda > Insecta > Lepidoptera > Geometridae > Ectropis > Ectropis crepuscularia. The sequence goes on from OY856346.1 coordinate 14,729,258, forward strand.
GAAGCCTCAGTAATAGGGTCCCGTTTTTACCATGTACGTATATTATATGGAAAACAGGGAGGTGGTTTTTTGAATATTAACAAAAACGGGATGACAAGATGTTCAAGCCCACTACCAGTCGGAAGCGTGCCCAGAATGTTGGCGGCAGTACCACGCTGAATAGCGATGTATATGTGTTGGGCCAAATAAACGCTAGCATTTTGGTCACGCGTTGCGTCGGCGAAGCTCTCGGAAAGGCTTTTGAAGATGAAGTCAGCTCCCGGCCTTCACAGGCATGATGTCTCAACTCTCAACCCCAAAGGGCTTAAATATAAAACCACTACCGAGGGTTGCATATTTCCGCCGTTTGAGACGCTAAGCTGAATTAGCCGCTGCACTGGCCCTACCATGTGTCTCTCGAAGAAGTGATGGTGCCAGAGTAACGACACAAGCTCCGTCCCACACTAGGGGCCGACTCAACTTCCAAGGCAAAAACTCATGCCGTCAGGTCTTTTGCCATCGTCACGCGTAAGACCACTCCGGTTTGAGTAGGGCTGGGACATTGGCGGTGGAAAAAACCAAAGTTTTGTGTGTGAATTGTTCACCAGTATCTATTTATCTGGACGACGTAGTCATAGCTTCTTAAATTAGTCGAGTGAACTTTTTACTTGACTAGAAATTAGTTAGTTGACGTGAAATGATAATAATTGAAGTCGGTTTTTGTTTTTTCGGATATTATTTCAATCCAAATACTGTACTAAATTTAGTGTTCAACAAGCTTCGGTGCAGAAGCAGAACCAAAGCAGAACGTTGTTTTTCTAAAATTGAATAAAATGTTATCTTACTAAGTATTATTATGTATATATTATGTAAAGGTGTGATTTGGTTGAAATTTGAAACACAGATAGTTTATATAGTCTAATATACTACCTATCATCTCGGAAAAAGCATGGGCCCTAACGAAACAAATATTAACGACAGAATGACATTACCAATGAGATTGACATTTGAAACACACATGGTTTAGAGTCTTAAATATTACATCGGCTAATAAGTCTATCACCTACTACTTAGGATATCATCCTGTAAAATGTACAAGTGGGTAAGTATCAGATCACGCACATCACCTACAGACTCTTCATAATGTATTCTATAAAAATCCTACAAACTTAACACTGCGGCTATGTTCGATACTCCACAACCTTACTACGAGTGTGTTTGATGTTGCTTAAAATATAAAATATGAAGTTGCTAAACTTGAATAAATATATTTTTGTGTGGAAAAACAAATCACACGGTTTGTGTAATGGCCACCCATCCAAATATTTTTACGTAAGTACTACGAATGCACTAATAAGGTCGCAAGATCAACGTACGCGAACGAAGTAGCGGGTTCAGCTAGTAATAAATATGTTTCCACAGCTGAGACTTAAGGACAACTAGACAATTATTAAAATAGCAACTGGGTTAAAAATGTACTGTTCTTCTCATAAATCAGTCAGCTAGTTTACTGAAAAATTTCGGACACGTATTTTTGTTTTATCAAATTAGGTACTTGCAGCATTCACGGTTTTACTCGCATAATTCCTGTTTCCGTTATTTTCTAAAACTTAGCCTATGTGTTACTCCAGACTAGCATCTATCTGTGTTCCAAATTAAAACCTGAGCCATTCAGACGTTCCAACGTGATCGAGCAGCAAAGATCCAGATTATGACATTTATAATAATACTAGCGGCCCATTCCGGCTGCGCTCGGGTATTGTCATTTAAAGACTATTAATCGAAATAAAAACTATCCTATCTCTCAAGTTGGACCAGACTGCTCACGGTGTGCCAATTTAATTTAAAATCGGTTAAGTAGTTTAGGAATCTATCGCGGACAAACATCGTGACAGGAGATTTATATATATTAAGAAGATTAGTGGTAAGTAAGATTAAAAATTTACAAAGATATAGATCATCAAACTTTTGGAGTGGGGGTGGTAAGGTCACTTTATCGTAAAATCGTACCATAAAATGACGTGGTTCGAAACGTCTAAGCACTGTATCTTTGTCATTTTTTCTTTTGTTTCTCACAAAAGAAAAAATACGTGTACAAATATTTTTTAATAATCTTACTGACGGATTTTTTTTTTAGTCGTCTCGCCGATTGCAAGAACATAAAGATTCAAGGGCTAATTGACACATAGGTAGGCACATGGTGACGAAACTTTGGTGAAATAAATAACTACAGCGATACATTGAAAACATTTACTAAGCTGACAACGTTGCCTTCTGATTATCGTTGTGTTCATTCATGGTGAGATAATCATGAACATTTAAAAAACACATATATTACAACTTGATAGGTATCGTAAAGAACATATTTATACATATTAAACGTTGTTATTTTCTGTGTAATTTTATGATTAGGTAAACAAAACTCGTCGTTAAGTTGCATAAAACGTTGCGTATTTTTGGAAAAAAATGTCCGTACTTAAACAAAACCAGAAGTTTTTCTACCCGTAGCAGGACCTCACATGATAACATAAGACATAAACAAAACATTCCCTACACGGTCACCTATCTAAGAGCCCATAAAATTCCTTCGCTTCCACGTAACCAAACCGAGCATCATAAATATGTATAGTCGGAATCAAGCATGCGTCGCGTATAAAACGACGCCGAAAATGCGATCTCGGGAGACGGCAGCTTGCCTCGATAAAGAGAAACGCTGGAAGTGAAGGAAAATACCAATATTTATTTAATGTAACTTAAAAAACAATATTTATTTAATGTTATAAAATGATCGCAATTTGAACATTCAACTCATTTTGAAAACGTTGTACAAGACTAAATCGCAAATTAATTTAATGAATAATTCACATAGGTATGGCTTTCGAGCGATTTTTATGTGTTTAACTAACCTACATAGATCTACACGAGGTAAGGAATAAATTAAAATGTTCAGTGCAGCCGTTATAACGTTAATATTTATAATTGAGTATATTAATAATTAAGTATTACTACAGCTAACATATGTTAATTAATTTCAAATGATAAAAATAAGCGTCAAAATTTTAAAAAATGTCACAAAAAGAATAAACAAATTTACTAAAAAGCCGTAGTTCAAATATTTACCCAAGAAATGTCCAAACTAAAAACCTACCAAAAAACCTAAGTACTTGTTTAAAGCAAAGCTAAATTGGTATACGTATGTTCAACATTTGAAACGTCAAATCATTGCAAACAAACTAAATAGAGTATTCTACTACGGCTAGAAATGTTTAATTATTTAAACTTTTATTGAAAAAAATTAAAACTAACCATTTGCAGACACACAAATAAACAATAAGGTTTAATTAAAATATAACTATTGAAGATTTTTTTTTACAACCGCAAAACCACAATTCGGAACATGTAATTCTGTCTTTTCTAGTTTCCGAAGATCCGTGGGCATCAGACTCGCACCCGGTTTATTTGCCCCTATTTGCATAGAAACGTTTTTTTGTGGGCGTCCTTGTTTGTATAGTGGATAGGTGAAAAAGCTTCGTAGTGCTCTGCAAAATGCTACGGGAACGTTCCTTCCTCGAGCAATACTATTCAAAACTTAAGAGTGAAAAAGAAACTTACATTATAATTTCTGGGGATTTCCTTTATAACATTGTTTCATTCTATCAGTATCCTGCGCTTTTACGCAGATATTTTCAGTTTCCGTCATTTTCCCGTAATTAAAAGTGGTCAATGTAAAATTTCAGACCATAACAACTAAACCATGTTCCGAATTTCAGTCTGTCCCGTTCAGATGTTACGGCGTGATGAGCAACAACCATCTACATAAACATCCAAAGTTTGACATATATAACGTTAGTAGGATTTTATTTTTACGGTTACTATTTACTGTTTAATCTACTGTCCATAAAATTATTTTATTTAAAAATTTTCAACTGTGACAAAATCAATACTATTACAATTGTTGTTAAAGCCCATGGCTTCATTAACTACATTTTAACTTGATGAAACAGCTTACAAACATATGTCTCACTATTTACCTACTTATATTATAGAGGTACTTCTCTCTTTGCGAGAGAAGGCCCCGAGTCCCAGCAGTGGGAACGTTTAGTGGCCTGTTGATGTTGATTCTAGAGGTAAATGTCAAAGTTTGGGTGTTTGGTGCTCAATAACGTTGGATAGCTGAACGGATCGAGTTGAAAATTAAAACACAATTAAATCAAAGCCTATATTAACACATAAGCTTTTTTCTTGAAAAATAATGAGAACTAAGTGGGTAAAAGCGCAAGACGTTACTGTTTATTGATTTATAAACGATTATTTCATAACGATTGTACTATAAACCATGTTAAGCTGGATTGGACACTCTCTTTTTAGACACTGCAGTCCCGTCTTATTGAAGTGAAAACTTCTTTTGGCGCGCCGCAGACAGATTTTTCGTGGGCTGTGTATTCGTTTTAGCGTCACGTTTGGGAATGATAAGAAATCTTCGGGTAAACTCGGAACCATGGTCATTAGCCATTTAGAAATTCTTCAGCTTTTCCCATATTGGGCACCTAGAAATGCTAACGCATTTCTAGATAGCCATGGCTCATGGCCTCGCCCTCCGGTTTCACCCGCATAGTTTCCAAAGTAAGCTATCAAAGTCTGAGTTATAAGTTTTCACTTCTATCGCCAGTTCCTTATGACTGCCAGTTTTTTATTCTTCATTTCTCCTTTTCCATCCAGCGGTTGCCTGGAAGAGATAGCTTTTAGCCTCGCCTGGAAGAGATAGCTATAAGGTGGCCAATTGTTACTTTATTTTGTGAAGTTTTTGTAATTTTGTTTACTTTTTATTGCAATAAAGAGTTAATCTATCTATTTACTTTGTCTCATAAAAACATGCATATTTTTCATCATACGATAGCTGACGTCATCATTTCATAGCAAAATAAAAAATAATATATTTTGTAGCCATAGATAGCTACAAGAAGTATGACAGCTACGAAGTAGCACTCGCCTACGTCTACGAAAGATTTGTATGAATTGAATGAAGTGAGTGTCAAGCTTGCATACATAAAGATAAATCTTCTACCTTGAGTGTTGTCGAGAGCAAACTGTCATAGGTTTCATGAGCTCCAACGTATTGTAGGTTTGTGACATACATTATGCAGTCTGGAAAAATGTTGTTAGACTATTCAGATACAGAGCAACTTTAAGGGCGTACCCCGAGCAAATGACCTTGAGTATTTCTTACCTTATCGCACACCACAAGAAAGAGCAAGAGAGAAACAGTACGATTTTTCGCTGTTTTACACTCAAATTTTAGAATAAACTCTTTATAAAATCAGATTTTGGTCTTTTGAAAAAAATAAAACTACCAAAATGTTTGTAATGCGATTGTCTATCCGTTGGTGTAAGTACAAAATCAAAATAATGGACGATTTTCGAAGAGATGCATGATAACTACAGTTATTTAATTTTTTCATGGTTTCGTTGTGAGGCGATTATTTAAACAATAAGTTCATTAACAAAAAAATAAAACTACCATTTTGAAGCGAAGAAGCTGTAGTAATTTAATGTATTTTTTACCAGTTGATATTTGTTTTGGCTAATGAGTAGATAGCTCTTAAAACTGGACAAAAAACTCGTTTTGCTGGGGGACGCACCTTAAATCTCAGGATTTGATATAAATAACTTGTGAGATTTCGACCAATGGATTACATTATTGTTGTTGAACAAAAATTAATTATAATTACAATAAACGCTTAATTATAATACTAGCTGTGAAGTATCATGCTAATAGTTTTGTTACCTTTATGTTTACAAATACTCACATTTTTAAAGGTATCACATTAACACTCTTTAATGGTATCACAATAATACTGCTGTGTGATTTGTTATTTTGCTAAACTATATTTTGTTTCGAATAAGTTACATATTATAAACATATTTTTAACAACATGTAGTGGTAGGACTCTTCGCAGAGTCCGCCTGGGGAAGTACCACACCTTTGCCAGTTATTCTACCGCCAAGCAATAATGGGCAAACATTACTGTGTTCCAGTTTGAAGGGTAATGTTTCCAGAGAAATTACAGGGCTTAGCGATATGACAACTTAGATATCTGGGTGACAAGCGCAGTGCAGTGCTAGGTAATGATTTGGACTCTTCATGTTCCAATAGCTGCGTGTCGCTGTGCTGTTATGTGGCAGGCATGTTGCTTACCATCAGGCACATGTCCAGCTCGTCTCGTCACTCTTTATAAAAAAAACAAACAAACAACAAAAAAAAAACTACATTTTACAAATACTCACATCAAAAAAAAACAACAACATTCTACAGCTGGTCCTTGTGCTATTTTCTTATAAGAATCAGTCATATTCTTAATATTTAGGCAAACGTGCCTAAAATCCGTCAAACTTTTAAATATAATCAAATTAGTTTTAAAAAAAAAAAAAGGTGTGTGCTTTAAGACCACACGGCAGAAGTGAAAACTTCATTAGCTGATTTTTGTATTAGGTAGGTATGTCGTATTAAAATAAAATATTATGGATCGTATTAGTTGAATAAACGAGTAAAACAAGCCAGAAATTAAAGTAAATATGTATTGAAAATTTATTTAGTATTTATTGTATACAAAGTAGCTGTTACCCGCGACTTAGTCCGCGCGAAATAAATACTAAGGTTACTCAGGCAGTACTTATTTGTATATCCAGATTGTATACACATTTATGGATAGTAAAAAAAATGTCCATGTTCAAAAAGTTGTTGGCCGGGCCCGGCTTTAAAAGTTACTCCAACTTTGTATGCATTCACACGGTGCACCCCTATGATGCCCCTAACATTGTCCGCAAAAAGGTTGGTGAATGTAATATAATTTTTGTTACCGACTTTCTCCTGTTCCGTCGATTCCACATACACTACACAGTCTCCACTACGATTTTCTGGGAATAGTCTCTTTCTCTTATAAAGGGGTTTTCTAAATAGTTTGTAAGAAACATTTTCACTTGGATTTGGCTTCAATAGTTTTCTTTTTCTGGTCTGTTCGACGGGGTCACCCCCGTCGCTAGCGACGCTCATATTTATTTATACTATTGATTATATACACAAAACTAAATATTTACACGAAAGAAACGAAATATTTACACAGCAAAACTAATTAATATGATTGTGAAAATTTTAAAGCACCCGTCGTGTTTTCCCGCCCAAAGAAAAGTCTTTTGGAGTTGGTAGCCGTCAGTGTTGCCACTATGATTTTGAGCTTGTCGCCAAATAGTTATGAAACAAAGTCGCCGGTTTTGATTGAATTATTAAGGGAATTATACATAAGCTATTTTTATCCCGGAAATATAGCTGCTAGTAAGAGTATAAAATGGCACTGGTCTAAGTACCTACAATGTTAAGCAATTTAAATTAAAAGGAAAAAAGGGAAAAGGAATAACTAAAGGCAATAATTAACATTATTATCATGTAAGATTCAAACGAAAATACAAATGATTGAATAAAATGTTAATAATATAATTGGGAAAGTTCCTGCTATACTTAATGTGCGTATATTTATCTGTATGTATAGAAATCGGAAGTAGAGTTTATGGTATTAACTGAAGTAGACTTCCATGTTGTTTATGTTTGAGAGAATGAGTTAATTTCCTTATAAATATGATCTGACTCCCAATAACCTTGTGTTTTTCTTTCTCCAACCTTCTACACTACACTAGTATATTCCCCTTTGTCGGTAACACGTCGTCTAAATCCGCTAAGTTTTAAAAATTCGCCAGTTTCAGCGACAAAGTCGCTAAGGTGTCAACACTGGTTGCCGGTAGCGAGCAGCGAGAGAGAGAGAGAGTATCTATTGTCCCATGTCCTCCTCTAACAATTATCTTTCTCGGTCTGGCACGTTTGTTGACCACATTATCTTTCTCGCTCTAGCATCCCGAGTTTACCCGAAATTTCTTATCATATCCGAGCGTGATGATCACGTGATCATAAATCCATTTCACAGCCCACGAAAATTCTGTCCATAGCGCGCCTAAAGAAGTTTTCACTTCAAAAAATTGACGTCACCCAAACTTAAACAAACAAGATTTACCTTAACTCACAAGGTAGCACAACCTGTAATCTGTGATATACTATAGTTTTTACCGCGTTGGTCTAATACTGGCAAAGACATGAATCCATAAAATAGTTCTGTTATTAAAACTATGAATCGTTTTATAAACTAAAAATGTAAAACTTAAACATCAACAAACCGAGTTCCGAATTTGATATCGTCAATAACTTTGCTGCCATCTCCCACAATCTACAAGTTCAAATAGATCTCTATATATTCAGATAAGTCTGGCAAACAGTCGAAGACGAATAGTTGTAGGAGTCAGGAGTTTGCTCAATCAATCGGGATCGAGTAGATGGATTGTCGACATATGAGGGAACCTAATTTTGGCACAGAGCTTCGTCTTTGCGCAAATTTGTGATCTAGTTTTGAGATCAATTGTTTATACATCAAGCCAAGGATTAAACCAATTTATACTAATACATGATTTTAGAGAACCATTTTTGAAGTGAAAACTTCTTTTAGCGTACCATAGACAGATTTTTCGTGGGTTATGAACTTTGAGGTATCTATAGTTGGTCTGAGGCTCTGAATTGACCTCAAGCATCACGCTCGGGAATGAAAGAAATCTTCGGATAAACTCGGGACCATGGTCATTGGCCATCTAGAATCAAGATCTAGAGTGGTAGTGGCCACGTCCTCTGGTTCCACTCGCGTAGTTTCCGAAATTAGCTATCAAATTCTGAGTTACAAGTTTTCACTTCAATCGACAGTTCCTATGAGTGCCGATTTTTAGGGTTCCGTAAAACGTAAAAACGAAACCCTTATAGATTCGTCATGTTTGTCTGTCTGTCTGTCCATCCGTATGTCACAGCCACTTCCCACTGTGTATCGATAGGTCTTCAAAAATGATGTTGAGGTTTCTAATATAATTTTTGTCTATACTGAATAATTTTCGCGAGAGACACTTCTAAAGTGGTAAAATGTGTATCCTCCCCCCTTTAACTTCTAAAATAAGAGAATGATAAAGTACATTACCATTCAAACTTCCAACGAAAATTAGTTTGAACTCGATCTGATGAGTAGTTTTTTTTAGTACGTCATAAAACACTATTATCAAAAGATCGATCAAAGTTACACCGAACTACAAGAACTTATTTACTTAGTTACGTGTTGCTACGGAACCCTTCATGGGCAAGTCCGACTCGCACTGGCCCGCTTTTATTTGTTATATCACATGATGAGATGTGCGCGATGATGGCTTGACTTTTAGCCACATTTTTTAGTTAGGTCATTCGAAATTTAGTTATTAGTTATTAGAGTTATTTATTGATTTAAATTGAATACGAAATTAGCACTGTAATGACTACAGTACACTACAGATTATATGGTTCTCTGTATTATACGGTAGTTTAAAACTAAATTCATTTTATTTTTTGTTTTGTAAGGATTTAGTGTTTTTGTAAGAATGACACTTGAAAGTAGTTAATTACCGATTCTAATTGGTTTTAAATTGTATATTTATGGTTAAGCTACACCGTTTCATCAAACCAGTTTCCTTTGAATTAGAGAGAGCTGAGAGATTTATTAAGGAGCATCCAAGTATTCTTATTTACACTGTTTAATTCTACGTGAGACGGTCAGACGTGCCCTCCTTTAGCCCGGTATTTGTACAGTAATCCTCTTAAAATTAATTACCTCCTCTACCTTAGGGTTGTTTATAGACACATATATTATGTATGTATATATAGCACAATGAATTGTTTTGTACAAAAATATACGTTAACTACTAAATGTTAGACATTTTAATCTAATACTGTTTAAAAGTCCTAAATAATTTAACGGATTTATAAAACTAATAATATATATATTACGAAAGTAACTCTGTATATCTGTCTATTACGTTTTCATGTCTAAACTGTTGAACCGATTTAAATAAAATGTATTACGGAGATAGTATAGACCCTGAGAAAATAAGTGGGTGTGTGAAGGTTCGTAAATAGAAGCTAAACAATTATGTTTAGGCCTTTGAGGTAATAAGAATAGTAGAATAAGTTGGTCTGAAGCTTAAGGTTTTGATTAGACTTAAATAAATACTTTGAGGAATAATAATGAGAACAAATTTGACATTCAACCTTTCTAAAAATTTTCCCTTAAAATATCTTGTAAAACTTGCTTTTACAAAAAAAGTTTTACACAGCCGGGGGTACAGCTATTTTATAAGCGCTAAGTGCAGCTGTGTGTTCTAAGGCCGTTATATATTTTCATATACTTAGTTACCTTTGAACAAGCTATGATAAGTACGCCACATGCCAAATCGAACCAAAATAATTATCGATTCACATCCCAGCCCAGGATCCCTGGTCCATTTTTGCACTTGATTACTATCAAGCTAATTTTCCGTGAGTAGCTTCATTTTGATGAGACGCTCAACAATTTCCTGTATGAAACTCTCGATTTGATAGTTATCATATCAAACATTTATTACCAACAGATTTTTTTTTGTTAAATCTTAAGATAGTTTTATGAAAATTTATCGAAAAAATATTTGTCCTACAAAATATAAGTATTTGGTTTGATCCGATATCCGTGGTTTGATCAAAGAGTTCCTCTCTTTCCCACATGTATCGATAACGAGATCATAAATAATTAACAACCAGTCGATTTTTTTTACTTAGCTAATGTCAATGTAATTTAACAGTCATAATTGTCCTACAAGTTGCGTGGTACAAGAAATATTATTCATGCTTAATACTTGAAACAAAGCAGAAGAAGGAAAGGATTCCGAAGATAAATCGAGAGTAGCTATTGCGTACATACCATCTACAATAATAGATTAATACAAGATTAATTTTACACGATTCATTCTAAATTACTAGATTACCCGAATATAAATTAATTGGACGTTCAATAGCAAAGGAGGATACATAATTTAATACTTTCTACACAGGCAGAGGACAGATTGAACGTTATGATAAACACGGTAATCGGTAGTCGAAATTGCCGTATTAGCGCTTAATATACATTTTAGCTCTTAATTTTTCGTATTGAATTGGCATAATACTAGATACGGTAATGAACAGCCTGCCGTATAATCTAACAAAATCAAGAAATGCCGTATATTACGGCAAGTGCCGTATCAATCGCACCACTGAGTGGAGCTACCAGCCGAGTCAGCCGATGAAACAATCGGCAGGTGGGCGGACGGGGAAGAGCGCCATTCTGATCAAGTGGTCGGCCGATAGATCGCCGATATTTTAGTTTGATGGCAATTATTGTGGAGCCCATCAATATTTTTTGTCGGCCGATACTGAATCAATAATGTACGCATTTGCATACATCTTCATACTCCGATCAAACTATCGGCCGACAGAAAGTCTGTAGTCTGCGAGGATTCTAAATTATTAAAAGTACATATCATAAAAAAATCAATCTGGCGAAAATCTACATTCAAATTTAATCATACATCTAAAACAATTCAAAACTAGCTCGAGGCTAGTGGGCTCGTTTTTGTAAAGTCTCACTAACTATGACCCAAATAAATGAATTTGTATAACAAATCAAGTTTTGAAACCAGTTTATGTCGAAGTTGCATACTTACAACACATGAATGAATACTTACAACACATACCATAACAAGGGTTGCCTTACACTAGGTCTCTACGGATTCCGTTATAGTAGAGCTACTAAGAAGCTTCCGCTGTAAAGGGCGTGCGGTCAGGAGGATCCCTAAACTTGCCTCGAGTACCAATTTGTTAAATTATTTAACATCCTCCGGGAGTGAAAGTGGGTCTTGATACCTTAAGAAGCTTTTAATGTTCCATCAGTATGGGACTCCTTTCGTAGAGGGCGTTGATAGTAAAACGGAAGGAAGCAGTGTCCTTAATTGCTGAATAATTATGCAGATTAGTGAAACTAGAAATTCGGAGCACAGATTGTATCTGTTCGTTAAAATAGTGCTAAAATAATGTAACAGAAATGCTTGATGTAATTTCTACAACCCTAAAAAACTGTTTGATACTCCCATTGGTAGATTCTCTTTCGTTTTTCTTAGTGGATGGCTAAATGGCTATACTAATTGCAGAAAAAAATATTGTCGTGTGTAAGTTTCATTAGTGTAGAACTTCAAATTAATGCTTGATAAAATAGTTAAGATATGCCACTGTATTCCAAACATTTACTTTAGGATCACACGAGCCAAAATTCTGTGTTTTAAGAACAGTCACATAGTTCAAAGAAATTCAAAATTTGTGACATCATACGTTGCACATAAATAGACGAAATTAAACTAAATCACTTTTTGTAGCACTTAGATTAATTTGTCAAAGTCCCGGATACCAATTAAGTATTGCCATGCAAGCTACCTGCATAAAAACTCTAATTAGGTAATGTAAAAACCATAAACACAGCAACATAGCCTCGCAAATTCGGTAAAGAAAAAAAAATTCACGTAAAAGCATCGCAGACCATATCACCAATTTTAATTAATCCCACATTTTAATCAGCACGCCCGCGCCATAAAAATATAATTAAAACTAAACAGAGCGCCCTCACCAGCCAGTTTTATCCGTCCACCTGTTCAACAAAAAAGAAAAAACATTTTCAAAACAAGAAAAACATTTTCAAAAAAAGAAGTTAATTAATTACGTATGCAAATTGTCGAAAAAGTCGCAACGAGACAGGCAGACGGGATAATGAGATTGTACGGACACGTAGGCTTTCGAAAGGCAGAAAAGAGGGTAGCGTCATTAAATTTTGCACACTGTTGTAATAATTTGGTTATCGTGTGGCTGTGCTAAGCTATGCTCTCACACGATTAATTCTTATTAGTATTGATAGTTTTTATGGATGTTGTAATATTTTGTAGTGGACCCTTTGCAGAGTTGCCTGGTGAGTACCACACCTTTGCCAGTAATTCTGTCGTCAAGCAGTAATGTGCCAACATCACTGGGTTCCAGTTTGAAGGACAATTTTAGCTGAGATATATCTGGACCAAGAAATAAATCATGTTATATCTCCGGGTGACGAGCGCAGTATTTGGACTTTTCACGTGATGACGCAGGTTCCTTCATTTTTTTTACCCAAAATTTATTAGAAGATAACATTTTTTTATCTAAAGCAGAGCACTGATCTTTTAAAGTTTTTTTTTTCTGTTTTACACAGCACTGCGTTTGTCACCGAGATATTGTAGACGATTTATATTACCGCTTTAGCTTTTATTAACTGAAATCAAAATATTCGAATTAGAATACAATAATGTTTGTTTTTTTACTATAGCTAGGCCATAAAATAATCTGCGTAACTTATCTACACTTAGCGTAGCTGTGTGAGATATGGCAACAAATTTTTCTTTGAAACGAAGTTGCTTATGGCATGCTTGGAGGAGATAATGATTTTACTACGCGACCAAACTGAAGACAATATGTGACTAAAAATATATATATAACAGAAGTAACGCGTAAAAATAACCCGTGATCAGTATTGCCAACCTTATTTTTCAGATATTCGTACCATCAATAATAAAGTTAAGCTATTATATTTTTTGCAAATTGCTTCTTTATTAGCCGAAGGAACTTCGTTCCTACCTCGCGTCCCATGACACCACATCTTTTTACTCCTACGTGGTTCATATATAATGTTTTTAATTAGGTCTCGGAGTTCACATACTGCTCTCTTCTTATTAAATCACATAGCCTTAACACATTGTTATTGTATAATTTTAGTAATGGATATCACGGGAAAATACAACAACATTTTTTTTGTAAGTTCGCCGAACTGTTGTATGTGAAATACTACATACACAACTACATACATGTATTACAAAAAATACCTATACGAGTATCTTTGTAAAAAGGTTTTGACAGTATATACAACTTGTTTTCCTGTCACACATGGTTACAAAAAATATCCCCCTTTTTACACCTCGTTTTATATCTATACTAATATTATAAAGCTGAAGAGTTTGTTTGTTTGTTTGTTTGAACGCTAGGATGTCGGAAACTACTGGACCGATAGGAAAGATTATTTTTTTGTTGGATACTCCATTTATCGAGGAAGGCTATAGGGTATATAACATTACGCTACTATCAATAGGTACGGAGTATGAGTGAAGAATGTAAAGAAAACGGGGAAAAATATTTCTCTTCGAGAGCTTTAGTTCCGTGAATTTAAATTCGCTAGGTCGTTGAAGTCTGTGACGGCGCGTGTCTACATTTGAAGTTTGTGTCATTTGAAGTAATCAAATTTGTTCTACAACAATGCATTGTTGCTTATTTACGTATTTTTAGGGTTCCGTAAAACGTAATAAAGTGGCCAGCAATGGATATTTTAGTATGGATTTTCCTCAAATAGACGCGGGTGAAACCGCGGGGCACAGCTAGTAATTAATAATATGGGATCAAACCAAAAGCGAAAAAAACGAGCACGAACGGTAAGCGAAGATCACGCGTCCATAAGCGATACTTTACTTCAGATTGGTCTCGAGAGTACCCGGGGGGGGGTATTAAGGTTTAATTTATTGGCATAGGGGGGGGGCCCTATGCCAATAAATTAAAAATCTGAGTTTTAAAAAACTTCAAATCAAGTCATAAAATGATGTAAAAATCGGTCAAACTGGTCAAGAAAAATAAAATTTGCTTTATTTTGAACAATCAAATAGTAACCGTCAACAAAACAAAGACGTATTTCGTTTTTTCCTTGCTGTAATTACAGCAAACGGCCCTAGACCCATTAATGTTCATACATTTCAAAAGCTGTTTTTTTCCGATTCAATTGATCATCGGTCATTGCACAGAAAACAAAATGATACGTTAAGTACTTATCGTTTTTCTTTTTTTTCTAGAAAAAATATGTTTTTGGACAGAAAAAAGATAATAAAAACATGTAAATATCGATCAAACTTGCACATAGACGCATGTCGTTTTTTCCACGTGCACGCGTAACAAGCGTGGGCCCACTCGTTACGCGTCATTAAGCGATACTTTACAGCAGACGGCCCAGGAGACACCCTTACATGTTAATACATTAAAAAAGTTGATTTTGTTTTTAAGAATTATATTGATCATTGGTCATTGCAACGTTAAAAAGAAAAAGTAAACGTACCTAAGAAAAACAAATGGTCTTGGACATTAATAAAGTTATTAAAAACATGTAAAAATCAATCCAACTTGACATAAATATAAAATTCACCTTTTTATCGATCAAAAAGTAACCGTTAACAGGACACAGATGCATTTTTTTTTCCTCGTGCACGCGAAGACCACGCTCGTTACGTGTCATTAAAAGCCGGGTCACACTGACGCCTCCCGCCGCGACAAAGTGATAGCGACGCGGGACGATATTTTTTGTAATGTTCGAATTTGTATGCAACCTGTCACACAGCTAGCGATAGCGATACGATACGATACGCTCTCCCGCGCGACAAGATTCGGACGACAAACAGAAGATCGCTTTGCGATAATATCGCGCCGCAGCGCGAGACGGGCGGCGGGCGCGGGCGCTGTGTTCTACGGCAGTCGGTACAAGCTGTCACACAGGGAAAGCGATAGCGTAGCGATACCGTAGCGATAGCGATACGATATTACGAGTTGTATTTTTTTACAACGTACTCGTGCGATATAGTGCGTTTCACGGAGATGTTTTCTACACAGAAAACCGAAACAAAGGTGACGCCGTAACATAAAAATTGATCTATTTTTATGAAACTTTCACAAATATATGATCCGAGCAATATTTGGATTTACAGATTTGTACTGATCAAATAATTAATATCTAATAAATAATACTAGTTAAAAGCTATTTATGTATGACGTTATCGATAACTCTATGGCGACTCGCGACTCCACTAACCTAGAATCCAAATACATATCATATGAATATAATAACATTTCGGGTTTTAAAAATAGTTTAAGTTAAAGTAATTATTGGTAAACTTACCTCAAGCAAATACATAGACGTTCTTTGGTGCCAATGGCATGTCTCCAATTGGTGTCGAGCTTTAATATATAAGGTCTTACAAGGTCATGCAATTCATCAAAAGTGGTTTGACTCATGTAAAAATACGTAAAAAATCGGTCCTCGTATGAACGCAGCTCTTTACACAAATGGTGGTACTCTCCAAACATATCTCGTTTCATATTTATGTCGTGAACCCAAATCCTTTTGGGTTTGCGTTGTTTGCGTTTTTTCTTTTGGTACATTGCTAATAAAAGAAGAATTTTTTATTCGTCGCTGTCGGACATGATGTATAACGTGAATATCGCTTTTGGTGTCACACCGGCTACGTTATCGCTACTTTCGGCGACCTGGTCGCCCTGTGTGACGTGGTACGTACCGCTATCGCTTCGTATTGCTATCGCTACCGGATCGCTATCGCTGTCGGATCGCTGTGTGTGACCCGGCTTTAAGCGATACTTTACAACAGAAGGCCCTAGAGACTACCCCTGTATGTTAATACATTTAAAAAGATGATTTTGTTTTCAAGAATTAAATTGGTCAGTGGTCATTGCAACGTTAAGAAAAAAAAACGAAACGTACCTATTAGAAAAAAATATGTTTTTAGAACAGAAACAAAGTTATTAAAAACATGTGAAAATCGATCAAACTTGCCAAAAATATAAAATTCGCTTTTTCTATCGATCAAAAAGTAACCGTCAACAAAACACAGACGCATTTCGTTTTTTCCTCGTGCACGCGGAGACCACGCTCGTTACGCGTCATTAAGCGATACTTTACAGCAGACGGCCCTCGAGACTACCCCCTACATGCTCCCGCTGCATTATAGCACTGGATGTTTTCAGCTCCGTCTTTGATGATCCGAGTCTAGTGTAATGTCATTTCGGTTGCGGGGAAACGAAATTTTCGTTTGCGGCTTTTTCTAATCTGAGAGACTGACATACCGATGTAAGGAAGAGGCAATTTACTACCGTCTTGATGTATAAACGTCTGGTACCAGGCGGTTTTACATGGGTAAATTACACTTTGTATTCTTAAATTACATTTTCGTTATATTCTCTGGACAAAAAGTAGTGTCAGACCGTGATCTAACCGTGGCTCAAATTTCAACCCGATCCGTTTAGCGTGCTGTTCCTACCGATGTGATTGAGCATCAAATCCAAACTTTGCCATTTATAGTATTAGTAAAAGTAGGTCTAGTAGCATCCCGTGGCCTTACTCGCAAATTTCCTAGGATATAAGTAACCAATGTGTTATTCCAGACTATAGTCCATTTATGGGAATCCCACCATACAGTTAAATAAAATTACTTTGTGTGAATTTCCAAAAGTGAATTAATTTGTAGCTCATACGAACTTATAACTAACTTTTAATAAATGAAAAGATCACTGAACATGCACAATAAAATTCGTTTCATGAACCAAAACTTCGTCAAGATCCGTTTAGTATTTTTGCATTTATAATATCACAGTCGTGAGGTCGTATAAAATATTTATAAGAATTTTATTGTATGTACCATTTAAATGGCATGAACAATGAAGAGTGTTCGTTAATTTCTTCATTCATAATTTGGTTAACTTTTATTAACATTTTCTGCACAATATTTAGCTTTTCTACAGCAACATCAGTTCAGTAACTCAATAACGTCAGTCTACCAACACATGCCAAATTGGATGAAATTTTACTCTGAGCAATTTACGAATGACATAACGTCGCTCACTAATTAGGATTTAAAGGCTCTACAGACGAATCCTTTTATCAGAGGAAGTTGCGAAGAAATGACGTAAAAGTGGGCGGGACCTGATAAAAAAGTGGGTGGAACCTGATAAATTTATCAGGTCCCACCCACTTTTACTCAATTCCCTGTCTCCAAAAAATGAGACCGAATAATTGCCAACAGTATGATTTAAATCGTATTTCTACGACTTTTTGGCTATGGTACGATATACGATCGAGTAATCGAAATTGTACACAAAATATTATTTTAATTACCCGACTGAATGAAGGGTTATGGTTTCTTATATGTTTGTAAATTTCTTTACCCCCACCTATCTTCCAAACGGCTGGATGACAATTAAGGTATCGTTAGATTTGTCTTAATCACTCAAGTGTCTCCTTAGATAGTACATTGTGTTAAATAATGTTTTTAAAGCTGTTTTTGTTCAGTCGGGTGTTTAAAATTATAGTTATTTATTTATCTTGAAATGAATAAAACATTACTATGTTGCGGTTTGTAGGGCAATGTTTCCAGTAAAATTACCGGGCATAGAGATAAAACATCTCATATCTCTGGGTGACGAGCGCAGTGCAGTAGGTACTAGGTTTTTTTGGATTTTGACTCTTCATGTAGGTACCAATAGCTGTGTGTCACTGTGTTATTATGTGGCAGTCATGTGCTTACATGTCTTTCTCTTATTGTAACCCAATTCTGTAATAAAGGCGTAGGTATGTTTTATTTTTAATCTTTGAAATTTATTTAAGTTAGGTCTATTTTATTGTAGAAATTAAATCAAACCAGAGCGTACCGATTCTAAACTCTCCGACACGGAATCTCACATCTCGTTCTTTGTTTTATCTGTTTAGAATGACAAAGGCAAGGATTATGCGCCGTTTGGATTGCGTTTAAATCACTACCCAGTACTACAATATCTTATATATAAAGTTATATCCCAGTTATATCTGCAATATAAATTCGAGATTCATCACCATCGATGAATATCGATCATCCCTGATCCAGACGGTACTTAGTTCATCTTTATATTTCCTTCATTTCATTTACATTCACAGCCCATGAAAATGCTGTGCACGTGCGCTATAAGAAGTTTTCACTTCAAAAAACATCTCAAGTGATTTCGTATGTAAATTAATTAATTATGTCTTCAACTTTTTCTCAGAAGTAAGTCCCATGGCAACACCTACTTGTTTTTTGTTCTGAGTAGGGCGTAACTAGGGTATGTAATATCGGAAGATTATCAATTTCGGAACTAAGTCACGATTCTAAATATCCAATATCGGAATTCCGGAACAGGTCCGAAACTGAAAAAATATTTGGATAGTACAGAAAAGTAAAATTGATTATCTTATACGATTAAACGAGCAATTCTTGTATATATATATACAAGAATATATAAATAGAATCTGAATCTCGGAAACGGCTCGAACGATTTTCATGAAATTATGTATGCAGGGGGTTTCGGGGACGATAAATCGATCTAACTAGGTTTCATTTTAAAAAAACGCATATTATGCGCGTTTTTAGAAAATGAAAAACCGTCACATTAGACATTAGAATGCGAAGGTAAATTTCGCCGCGTGACGCGACAGCATAATTGGCTCAGACGGGAAGTCGGGCGTTCGTGGCGTCTCGAATTAATAGCTGCGGGTACGAATCCAGACGGCTTCTCTTTTTTTTCAAGTATTCTTTTTTTAAGAAAATCTTAGAGTATCTAAGTATTTTTAATATTTATACCGAGCAAAGCTCGGTGACCCAGGTACTTATCTATTTATATACATATATACTTTTTATTTTTAAAATTAATAAAACATTCTTAAGTTCTACAACAGTGGGCGGCAAATCATTACCTAGCACTGCACTGCGCTCGTCACTTTCAAGCCAAATGAATTACTCCACTGATTGATTTATTTATTGAATCTTTAATAACTTATTGTGTGTATGTATATCTGTACATCATGGCTGTGTTTAAAAAAAGTTAGTGGTCAAAATACCGACATTGGAGTAACGATATTAAAGTGTTTCAATTTCGAAATTGAGATTTCGAAAAAGTTTCTCCAAGATTTCGGAATTCCGGAATACATGCCCTAGTTTTGAAAGTTTTTAGTCTATTGAAACTGAAACTTACCAGTACTTAAATAAATGTATGAAATTTACCAGGTCCATGTCTTCTATCTCTTTCAATAATCTGTTAGGTTGGTACTCGTCTTGTTTTCACGAAGATAACCGTTTCCACAAAGTCGTTGCCATATGGTTGGTATTGAACAGACATGTTAACTGCTCTTGTTAGTTTGTACTGAGTACCGACTTCTACATAGTAATTATATTCTCTTTGCTCTGATCAACGACCGCTCCGTTGCACGGTCGGAATCGTACTGACCGATTTGTACGTGTGTAGAGTAATGCTGATTTCTATTCCCTACCGCTTCTACGTCACTTCCTTCTGATATAGGGTACGTGTGTGGTCGTTTTAACTTAAAATATTGAGCACTTCAAGAGCGCGGCGAATCGAGAAAAATATTTCACATTTTATTTTTCACGTTTTCAGTTTGTTTAATTAAAAACTAAGTTTCATTAAATATGTAACTTTGATCTTCTTGTCATTAATAAAATAGATACTTTCTATAAATGGTAGTCCTTCATAATAAATATGGTCAATAGTCCGTTTCCGGAAGTAGTAAGACTATTTCCAGAGTCTACCTGTGAAAGTAGCACACATTTGTCGGTTATTCTACTACCTATGTACAGATTACAGTGTTATAGTTTGAAGGGCAATGATTTCAAATAAATTACGTATCAGAATGTATCTATCTCATAAATATTTAGCTTTTCAAAAAGTCATTCTGTATATCGTTTTGTTAGTAAGCACTCAGCAGTATGACTTATTTCCGCTGTACTGATTGGAATAACGATGAGAGATGCCGTATTGCATATCAATTCAGAACGCTAAGGGCTTATTTGGGCTTATTTTCGCTGGGCAAAGATTGCCGGCTCATGTTTACGAGTTAACTTGGAGTACGAGGATGGAATGCGATCTCATAAAAAGTGAAAGTGTTTGTACTTTTATTCATTGCTCTAGGTCGGGATATCAGAAATGAGGAAAAGGTAAATGTCATATTTTAATGTACATAATTAATGTCCTTCTTAAATTGTCACGACCATCATACTACCGTTCCCTTAAGGTATAATGAACCTGCTACACAGACTCCTGCTTTTTGAGGTGTATCCGTGCCGATTAGTAACCATCTCGAGCTTTTAGGTGTTACTTTGACATCTACGCTCAACTTTGGCTCGTACGTCGAGTCCAAGGCTACATTTGCTAGTAAAATAAAACTAGATGTTCTCTCAATGGTGCGTTTTCTATCATGTTATATCAGCTCTTGAGCGGAGTACTGTTCGCATCTTTGGGATGGATCGGCAAGGTATCAGTTGGACAGTTGGATGCTCTAGAATCGATCGAGAGACGTGCCAAATCTCATAGGCAACTACGCCCTTGTGCGAGAACGACTTCAAAGTTTTAAACATCGCCGCAAAATTTCTAGCTTATCGGTTTTTATCGGATACACTTCGGAGAGTGTACGACTAATCTGCATTATCTAATACCACCTTGCCCTTTTTAAACGGTTTTATTTAGCTCACCCCGTTTGTTTTATTTATTTTCTATCGAATTGCTCGTATCTCGAAAAAGTGATATCGTTTCGTGGTTGATGTTCCAAAAACACTAACGAAGAGGTTTGGCTCTACTTTTA
Source organism: Ectropis crepuscularia (assembly GCA_963693475.1). Lineage (NCBI taxonomy): Eukaryota > Metazoa > Arthropoda > Insecta > Lepidoptera > Geometridae > Ectropis > Ectropis crepuscularia. The sequence continues at coordinate 14,750,692 of OY856346.1, forward strand.
TGATAAGAACGTCTAGGCTGTGAAATGTTTTGAGTCTGAGTCTCAGTGGCGTTTTCCCGATGGTTGCAAAATCTTGGTATCTTCAAATCGAGAGTGAATCGGTTTCTTCTAGGTATTAAGTACGCTCCATCGTAGATCACAACGTCGCTTAACATGAGGCGAGATGACGGTCAAGTGTAAACCTATTAGAGTAAAAAAATCGATATAATATATTATTTTAAACAGATACAAAACATTTCTCGGAAACTGTCAGAGAACTCGACATTAATCTCCAACTCAAGAACTAACTTCACATCTCAGGTGCAATTTATGTCTCACGACGTCACAGAACATCCCTCTAATATCACAAAGTCTACATAAAACACGTAGCCACAGTTAATCCAAGCACGTAGGTAAAGTGTTGAAAATTCAATGAAAGTTTTCCCGGCGACTTGCCGAGTGCGAGCACCGCAAGGCGATGTCACAGTAAACCCAAAATTAATATGAATCTCTAATTTGCGCGTCACACGTGTTGCGAGCTCGCAACTTTGCAGACTACGCCAAATTGGATAAACATGTGCGAGGAACAGGGCACGGGTGTTATACGGGCTAATATTTGGAACGGACTCGCTTTGCTTAGGTCCGGGCGTTTTAGCTCAACCAAACTGACATCAGTGCGAGTGTCAATGCAGCGGTTGTGTGTTGTGTGGACTAGTCTAATATGAGATGACAACGTTCTACGCATCGCTTCGAGAATCAGACTTCAGTACCAGCCAAATGACAACGTTTTGTGAGTTTATATCCATAAAAATAGTCAATAACTAGCATTATCAGCAACAGTTATTTTAAAATTTGTGTTGTCTGTTTGGGTAGATATCATTTAAAGAAAGGTCTAACATACAGGATACAGGTGCATAATAGCGCAAACAAAATTTTGTTATAATCAATATCTTTCGTAAGCGTCATCTTGTTTTATCACAATAATAAAAGCGAAACTTTGTGTGGTTTTTAGTGTGTATGTTAGTTTCCACGTATCGCTGTAACGGCAAAGTGAAGTTACCTTTTAATCCTTAAAAATTGTGACAATTAAGCCGCGGGCTACACCGCTAGTTTCCGTTAGCAGAATATCACGAAGCTGCTAATTACCTACTTTAACACTCAGAACAACTAAATTACTCGTGAGCGAATAGAAGTCAAGATTTTCAAGATGACTAACAGTTGAAGGCTTATTTCTTAGCGTCAAGTTGCTTACAATCACGCACATGTCCTGCTCGTCTCTTCACTCTATACTATAAAAAAAGTTGAGCGAAATGTTAAAATGTTTTTAAAATTGTACAATGTTCAGTTATAACTACCGATTATAACACATTCCAGTATGTTTTCACCCCTCCTGGTGCGTTCAAAGTTTATGGTAATGATAATGATTGCGTTTACTTCCACAATTACTTCTGATTTGAGCATCAATGATGTCTAATAACTGCTTAACATAAACGAATTGGGTGTAGAAATAGGTAGATATTCAACATTAATTAGACGTCAGCTTGGTAGTACTATCTGAAATGGGAAATGTACTTTAATAAGTACATTTCCCATTTCAGAACCCAGAATTTACGAACCCAAGACCTCCGGCTCCACGGACAGACTTACTATAGCTAAGCCATCAAATAACATGAAGATTTAATAAAACAACTGAATTAGAAAATAGAATATTCCCAATGTGTAGCGTAACAGTAGCTATAGTAAGTCTGTCCGTGGAGCCGGAGGTCTTGGGTTCGTAATATTTAATCTCTAACTGGGTATTTTAATGAATCGTAAGTATCCACGAGTTTGGAGAAATTATATTATTATTGTTCCAGCTATCCGGCTTCTAAATAGATACAAGAGTTGCTTAGTCAGAGGCTTTTTGTGTTGTGTTCGGAGTGTCCAATGATTTTGTTACAGTTTATATAAAAATATCGTGTTCTCACGATATTTGGTTCGTGCTCTTCTGAAAGGCGTCAATATTTTTTTTTTTTTTTAATGTGCAGACGGTAAGTATGAAATTGGTTTGTTAAGTATATTTCGTATTCCTGCTCTCACTATTAATTATTTTTATACACAATATCCAATTTTATCGACGCAATACGGTTGATCCTGGTAGATATCATTGATACTCGTACTTAGTATAAAAGTGGGATGATACGGTACTCTCTAATATCTCTTGAATTCAACCTAAACTAGACGCAACTACACGCTAATAGACACACACATACACAAAACATATATAATATTTGATGTCATGCTCCATGTGGATCAACCAATGGAGATAGAGACACATACGCAGTCAGCAGCGCGAACGAAAAAACAATAATTCTCAATGCCACTATTCTCTAACGAATGAAATTTGATTCGGAACTATCAGTATACATAAACATACTTTGTCCCATGCGGTTGCTGCAATCTCACGGCACACGGACCTTTACATAGGTACTACACCGACGACGCCATCGGTCGGTTCGCACGGCGAGCGTTGACTGCATCACCAATTCACCAAAGACCATCCAAGAATTCAACCTACAGATGGCCATCAGGGACAGAAATGCGGCCGTAGTGGAGGCTCTGGGCTGGGGGAGGCGGCTTGGCCAAAAGACGTTGTCGAGTTGATTACTATCGGAATCCAAATTGGTGGTGATCGGCTCAACAGACGAAATCGGACCGATTAGTACTAGAATTAGGTTTAAACTGTTCACAACATCCTCCTATTTTCCTCTTCTTCTCTTAATCCAAGAACTATGTAAAAAAGGTAAATTTTAATGATAAAGGTCACGGAGTCTGGAGTGGATAATTTAAAAAAAAAACATACTTTGTCCTATTCTGCAAATCGCACTTTAAATCACTATATGACTACACAAATGCCTGCTCGATTGTGACTAAGACCGATTAGGCCCATGGGCCTGATTTGTGCGGTCCACGACGAGTCGCTAGTGCCGCATCTCCCTACTTTTATACTATCAATGCTAGACATTGATTGAGTTTAGGATATAAACGTTCCGAATCAGAATATCAATATCACCAGCATGCTGGATATGGCTTCTGACTGGGGCTTGAGCATCTTGATTACTATGTCTAGACTTTGATCTAAAAACGGAACATTAGGATTTGCTTATTGTAAGTGTCTACTTTTAGTTAGATATGTCGTGAATGGTAGTTTTTGTTATAATATAGTTTTCGAATTATAGGCTCGAACCACAAATAAAAACACGAATTTTTGGTTTAATGCCGCCAAGCAGTAATGTGCAAACATTACTGTGTTCCGGTTTGAAGGTCAATGTTGCCAGTAAAATTACAGGGTAGGTATAGAGATTAAACATCTTTTATCTCTGGGTGACGCATGCAGTGCAGTGCTAGGTAATGATTTGGACTCTTTATGTTCCAATAGCTGCGTGCCACTTGGAAATATCATTTATACAACTTCTCAAAACGATTCAGGTTCAATATAATTTATGAATCGGATTTTGTTTTCAAACAGTCAGTGTTTTGTACTTGATAAGAGGATATGTGTCGGCAGCAGACACTCGTGACAAAAATGTTTGGTACAATTAAATTTTTCAGGCTTTTGTGTGACTGGAGCTGGAGCTATTGTTGCTAAGGGCTCTTAATTTATCATAACTCATGAGTACCTATTCTTTGAAATGGTAAAAAATATATAGAAAGAAAAAAAAATGGTCAGCATGGTAGTTATTGCGGTACTCCTAAAATGAGAAGGTATTCAGAGTTGTCCACTCAAACCTAGTTTTAAAAAAAAAAAAAAAAGTTAGACCACAAGACTAAATGTTTGCTAGATGGGAATTATAACAAGACGTTATTTACTATAGAGAGACGATAAATTAGACAGAGACGACGATAGCGTAAGATTTGTTTATAAACTAATTCCTTACCATCATAAGTATACTTTGCTCGTTCACTCCCACTATGTTATACAATAAAATAAATAATTAAAAAAAAAAACCCGACTAAAAAACAACAGACACAAACACTACAAAGACCAAAACAAGATTGACAAAATAAAGTATGTACAAAACATTACTACATAATAAGCTGAAAGTCTAAGTTAAATATATTACACTAGCGGCCCGTCCCGGCTTCGCACGGGGTCAACTTTTTTTGTTCACGAGGTATGCTAAATGAAATGTAGGTACATGACCAAATTTTTCCAAATGATCAAAATTAAAAACCAAAAGGTGAGGCTGGCCTGGTGGCTTAGTTGGTTAAAGGCCGCTTTGTAAAACGGCGGTTTAACGATCAGCCGGATTGAATACAGCTGATTTAAAAACTACCGGAATGTATTCAACGCCATACGTTATTCAACACGGCTAGCCGTAATGTAATAAAGCGAGAGATTAGCCGCTTCTTTGACAATTTTTAGTTCCGATTCTTAACACTCATGGCGCTGCCTGACATAACAACAACCATGGCGTTGAATACTGTGTGTTCCTAAATTGCTAACACGGCTAGCCGTAATGTAATAAAGCGAGAGATTAACCGCCTCTTTGACAATTTTTAGTTCCGATTCTTAACACTCATGGCGCTGCCTGACATAACAACAACTATGGCGTTGAATACTGTTTGTTCCTAAATTGCTAAAGTGACAGTGGATTCTGGAGTTTGGAGGAATCGTACACAATATTATTAGGGTGGCACTTGTCACCCTGGGCGTTGGATACTATTTCGTTTCCACCGTCCACCTTGTTAAGACTAAATCGGACCGGGTTGGTTACATGAGACCCAGATCCGACCCGGAGCACCCCGACTCCACCTAGTCTTGGCGCTACTACACCTAGAGTAGTGTATTTAAAAGAATGCGGGAGCCAGAAGCTCAAGGGAGGAGCTGAGTGGAGCGAGCCATGCAAGTAGCCGTAGTGGAGCGCAGGCCGAGTATGGAGAAGCGACACTCAAGGTTGACCGCAGAGCTTCTGACGGGACCCGGAGTCAAATCTTATTTTTTAAACTATAATAGGTTCGCACTTGACCACCATCTCACCTGATGTTAAGCGACGATGCTATCTACGATGGAACATGTTTCGATAATAGACCCTTGTCTATGGAAGTGCACCATGTTTCTTAGGTGTACCGTCACCGATATCAAGTTATGGGCTTTCAAACTTTACGTGAGAGGTAAAATGTTGTAAAAAAAAATAGTACGGAATATCGTACGAAATAATCGATATTTTTTTTCAGATAAATGAAATTAATTTAGATTTTGTGTTGTTATTTTTTTAAATATGGTCTCCTTACAACATAAGTAGTAATACAATGCGGCTGAACGTGGACCGCCTTATTGAAGAACGTATTGCAATGACAATGCGGCTAATCGTTGAACCGCCGCATTACAAAACGGCCCCGTTTTTCAAAACGGCTAGCCGTAATATTATCTATTCTATGCCGTGATGTAATACGGCGCACTATACAACCCGGCTGTGACATATACATCATAATCCGGATCTCGTTGTTAGGCTGTATGTTTGATGTCTTGACACAAATTGTCTTCAAAAATGTGCCATAATTCCGAAGGAAAACAAAATAATAATATTACCACAAACAACTCTCTCAGCCTCAACGGACACCGAGAAATTGAAGCTTCTCTCAAAGTGATTTCTTTGATTTTGAGTAGTCTTGAAACGATGTACCTACGTGGTACATGATAAAGAAGTATTCTGAGATAAAATCACTCTGACTGGGATAAACGCTGCGCTGTACTGTATGTACACTCTTCATAATTCTGCCGGCCGTCGCGTCGTTGCAAATATTTAGGATGGATATTTTTAATTTCGTAATATATTTTGAATGGAATGTCCGATTTTAATAATTCAAAAAGGAATCAATAGGTATTAAAACAGTCTTGATTGAGAAATAATTTATTTTGATAAGAATTAAAACAAATGTATGAATAGCATGGTCTTAAGTTGATCGGCATTTTTATCTTCTTTTAAAATGTAAAAAAGCAGTTGTAGCGACGTAATTACTGTAGTTAGACATATGCTTTCGCGAGGTTTTTTGTAGATTTTAATACGTTCTACAATATTGTAGAACATTGTTTGGTTCTATCATTGGTACTTTCCGCAGCGTATGCGATGAAAGCCATTTTATGGCTGTTTTTTTTATACCTTGCGTTGGTTTTAGTGAAAAATTCCAAGTATCACTATTTTTTTCTTGTAATAAAAATAGCCTATGTTACTCAGTGATAATGTGGCTTTCTCTTGGCAAAATAATTTTTGAAATCGGTTCAGTAGTTTTTGAGTTTATTACATACATACAAAAATACAAATCTTTCCTCTTTATAATATTAGTATAGATTATGTTGGGCGGCAGGCGGCACCCATTTGTAAATTATTTTTTCTTTAGAAAATGTATGGGTCCCGCCTGCCACCAAACATAATATAATATATTTAACTTAGACTTTCAGCTTATTATATAGTAATGTTTTTTACATACTTTATGTTGTCAATCTTGTTTTGGTCTTTGTAGTGTTTGTGTCTGTTGTTTTTTAGTCGGGTTTTATTATTTTTTAAATTATTTATTTTATTTTGTACTTTTCAGTGTTCCTTTCGGCAGTCTCCTATGAACGAAAGCGTGTAGTTTTATTGCCTTTGTAAATGTAGCAAAAACTGATTGGTAAGTACTTTTGAACTTTTGATGGCGTGTCAAACAAAACAGAAATGAAATTACCAAGATTATGGCATTTAACTACACAACATATTTACATATTTGTAATGGTCTTTAAATTCCCTTTATTTTAATGTCCTACTCGATATGCTAGATAAAAATATTTTTTTCAACTACTTACAATTTTGCGCCAAAAATTGACTCTGTTCATTTTTTTAATTGTAAACTCATCTAAGGACACTTGGGTAATTGAGACAAATGTAACTATATATGAATCATCGAAATCCATCCAGCCGTTTGGAAAATACGTGGGAATAAAGAAATTTACAAACATACAAGATACGCGCGAAAAACATAACTCTTCTTTCAGTCGGGTAAAATGATACAAAATAGTTAGATCATATTTTTTTTGTATTAACAATTTAAAACAAAATAAGTCGGTTATGTATCGTACCTGTTAAAACTTCATTAGAACAAATAAAAGCTTGTAAAAAAGTAAAAAAATAGTACGTTCTAAATTGAAACAAAAATCAAATGTTTCAATGGCAAAATCGCCGCTACTAACTTTGCTTCAATTTGTAAAGATACCTACGCCATAGATATAAATGTTGTTTTTTAATCATAAATCCGAATCAATTTGCGTTGGTCATAAATTCGCATTTAAGGCAAGACGAATCGTTTGAAGAGGTGGAGTGAAAAATGCACTAATTCTAAAGCAACGGTTGGAGCGAGCGCAGAGTGCAATTCATTCTCATTAGCTGCTACCAGCTTTTCTCATAACGCGGTATCGTAAAAGTGCATCCGAGTAATAAGATTTGGGGCTTGGTGAGAATTTTCAATTATTTAAAGTGAAGTTTGAAATTGTGTCACTTTCAACAACATTAACTTAAAACCAAGAATTAATATTTAGCTTATAGGACAAATGTATTCATGTCCTGTGCGTGCGAATTAGTTTAAGTCTGTGATAGATCAATGCAATTTTATTGAAACCGGACATCCATATTATCAACAAATGAATTGAAGAAGTTACTTAGAAAGCAAATTGAGTTTATTTGCTTAAACTAGAGGTCTCATGCCCAAAGACGTCAAATGTAAAAGACACACAAAGGCTGCTCGGAGACCTGATAAAAAATAATATTTACATGTGTTGGTGACTAGTGTAATGATTCGGATTATAATATCGTCTTGTATCACATTCACGCACAGAACATGCCATAATATAAATAATTTAATAAAATCGTCTGCAATCCAAGGATTAATTAAAAAATACACGATTTTCACCGCGACGAAATCAGATGTTACGTTCGGGTATACTAAAATATTGTAATGACGTTACTTCATTCACTTTCTCTTCTTCTCTCGAGCGATTTCCACTTGAAAATGATTTCTCGCTCACTCGCTTTGTTGATCTTTTTGCGTAGCAAAAAAAATTCTTCATCTATGCTCATGCCACATTTCATCTAAACTTGACAAATCATTAGGATGATAACAAAATGATACGATAATAACATACATTACGAGAAAAACTTGATGAAATCTGACCATATGTTTGTAACCTCTTTGAATCTGACCAATGAATTCCAAAGATTTACTCTAAAAGCCAAAAACTCGTCATTCGTTTTACGTTAAATCTTGTAACGTTAAACGAACAAACAGACAATTTTTATATAATTTGAACTGTGTACCTACATATAACTAATGATTTCCGTGGATGTGAGAACGTATGTACTTCTATTATACCTGCCTGTGTTTTTCCCATTGGATACAATATGAGTGAGTGTCATCAAATCGAGAGGGAATCAGTTTATTTTAAGTAATCAGATTTAATCCTAGAACTACTACTACACTTACTACTACTACACTTAAGTTACTTTAAATCAGGCGAAAGGAAGATCAAGTACAAAACTATCTTTAGTAAACAATATATGTATAATAAGGATAATAAAAAAGAGATCTTGACGAGCAAGATTGCTAGCAATTATAAAACCTTTTTCAATTAAATTCTTTATTGGTCTGTAAAATTAGGTATAAGTGTACACATGGGGCTTAAAGTCACAAAATAAAATTTGTGTTCAGTGGATATTGTCCCTACCAAATATGATAGGGACGACATTGTACGCTTTGAACTATATCACCTTCAAGCAGATTTTAGATAAACAATGTAGGTTGTTGTTGTACAAGCACACAGTCCTAAGTCTCCACCTTGAGCCGTAAATCCTACGCAGGTGCAAGAGGTCTATCCGACTAATTAAGGAGCCGCTGAATCGACCTTCCAAAGCCTGAAATCACGCTTACATGTAACGGCACGATTTCGGGAATAACAATCAATTAATCTGAAAATAAAATAATATCTAAAAGTTTTTCCAAATTTCTTCCATTGAAAACATCACGGTACATTCGTACGTCTTATTTTTTACTGAATAATTTTGCATAATGAATAATTCTGATTGGGTGTGGCAATTAATATACATATTATGTACATGTTATAGGGAGCGTATCTGTCTGTTAATCTATACAGCTGAAGAGGTTATCTTGTTTGAACACGCAAATCCCAGGAACTACAAGATCGATTTCAAAAATTATTTCACCGTTGTATATTTTCATGACCCTTGAGTGCTATAGGTTATATATTATGAGCACGGGCGAAGCCGGGGCGGACCGTTAGTTGTTAATAACGAAGGTTCGAAATAACTTTGTCCACGACTAAAACATGTCGTGGGTATGATACTAATATGGCCATTGAAACTAAAAAGTTGAATTATACTATCATCACTATATATATATTATGTATATCACTATATAGTGATGATAGTATAATTCAACTTTTCGACATGTGAGCTAGGTTAAAACCTTCAACTGCATTGAATGTATTATAGCGCAGTCGGGGCAGACATTGAAATATAAAAAAATCCGTGGAGCGATTTTTTTTTTGATTTTTCTTATGAGAAATTAATTTCCAACAACTTTGGTTACCATAATTTTTGCTCTAAAGTTGAAAATTAACGAGTTATTTCACAAAAACTTTAAAACAAGATGGCGGCGAACCCTCTACCGGGATTAGTTCGAAAATCGAGATTTATACTTCCAACCACCCTCTTCGACGTTTAAAAAAAAGAAATCGCTCCCCGTTTTTTTTTCTATTTCAGGCTAATTTTGTGTCTGCCCCGACTGTACCACAGTAAACTGTACTATTAATTTAACATACGTAATGTTTTTTTTTATTAAATATAATACGAGATTAAACAAATTATATTGTGTAATTTTGTAATACCTACTAATTATACCTAACCTATTATAATAATAGCTTGTCTGCATCAGTAAAAATGTATAAAAAACCAAGTCTCGTAACTCAGTTCTTCTACCTTAAACTACTTTAAAAGTTGTGAGATTCTTATAATACCAAGTCGGTTACTTTATTAAGTATCTAATCCCATACTGAAAGAATATTTTGTCACAAGTTATTACGTAATTAGCTATCCGAGCTTTTTTGCATCAGTAAGAATGTATTTCAGTACTGAACCTGAAAATGTAACAAAATATTTATGATGTTTAATCGTGACTAAGTATCCAAAATTTTGTCGTGTCGAAGATTATAAGGAAAGCATCCTCCTTCGCACAAACCCAGGTTAAGCCTACGATTTTCAAACTGGTTTCTTAGCCGCATTGCAGTATGTAGAGGTAAAAAACTAAAGCATAGTTAATTGGATTCATAAATCTTTGGACTCATAATGCCTTAGTTTTGGCTAGCTGGCTGTAACTAAGTGCCGACTGAGTTTTAAATATTTTTAAGTATTTTGTGAGTATTTTTACACCTTCACGTAAATGATAATTTCTACTAGTTAATTAATTTTTCAGTAGTGCTTGTTCTATAGTGGTATTGGTATTGCACTCTTTGCAGAGTCCGGTTGGGGAAGCACCACACCTTTGTACCACATCACCAAGCAGTAGTGTGCAAGCATCACTGTGTTTCGGTTTGAAAGAAGGACTCCAGAGAAATTACAGGGCATAGATATATATCATCTTAAATATTTGGGTAACGCAAGTGCCAATAGCTACATGACACTGTGATGTTTTGGGCAGATGTGTTGCTAGCCTGATGGTAAGCAACACGCTTGCTCACAACAGCACAGTGATATAATATATCCTGCTAGTCCCGTAACTCAATCCTATAAAAAACTTACTGATAACTTAAACATATAATATCTCGAAAACATTGTATTATTTGCGAAAGGCTTTCATGTACCTACACATTCATATTAAGTTTGAAAAAAGAACACATGGAACAGTCAAAATTATTAATCGTAAATATTTATACAATATGTCTAGATTTTTTACCTAAATTAAATTCGAAATTGAATGCTTTGGTCCATACCGGTCCATAGCATAAATGTGTCACATAGCATCAATAGAAAAAGTCATATAATTAAGTTACCACAATGCAAGGTTTGTGTAGATAAACTATTATAGACATAGGTATGTATCCATAATTAAATTAGCATGAAAATTACACTTTAAACATCACTAACTTCTTTCGAAGACAAAGTCGTATAATATGCAAAATATATCACTTAACAATGTGAACATATTTATTTATTTAGTATGGGACAACTACGAAATTGAAAAAAGCGCCAGCTGTTGTTTAATTTAACAAATTGTAGCAAAGATTTTTGTCGTATGGAATAGACAATTTTCGCGTTGAGGTTGAGTTTATATTAATTGGTTATAACTAAAAGCTGTCACGCTACTTTTTTGACTGGAAACATTAAATATGTCAACATTAATTTTTGTACACGTTTGATCAAAATTTCCATGTCTTCCTATATGTATATTTTAATATGGGTCACCAGGGCAATGTTAGTTTCGCTAGCAGATCGATCTAAAACTTTTGTAGGGAAGTAGTATGGAACCATGTTAAAATTTACACAATACGAAACAATGTCAAAATTAATATACTACTTTCTAGGCCCACCGTAAAACTCGGGGCTCGTCCTCATATTACCCTAAGCTCATTACACACTCCTGGGTCTCTACAAACTATTTTTATACATTTAAACCGGAACAAAGTCACGAATTGAACAGAAACGTGGCGCATTGTATCAGTTGCCGTTTGCCAGGATCAATTCACGTGAATTGTGAACGCTTTCTGACATGCAAAAGGAAACGTAACAGGGGTATTTGTCGCGAGCACACGGGCCGTTTCCGGGAAGGCTGCGGCGGGTGTACACTAGCGTAGCCAACGAACGAAAAATTGGCTTCCTGTTCGTGCCAACAAAATATTTTGTACTCAAATTGCTTTGAGCCAATAGGGGGTTGTCGTCCACTGTTTCAATTAGCCGTTATCACAGGAAGGTAATGTAAATCATATAATTTAATTTAAGGGCGAGTTTACATGATTGGGCAACGAGCACATGAATAATTTTTATTTTTAAGACACATAATTTTTTGTGCACTCCCTTAAACATAAAATATGGAGATTAAAGTAGATTTAAATGTCGATAATGTTGCCATTTGCTTTTTTAAGCTGTGTACCATAAAAATATAATTTACGTGTGACCTCATGACTCGGTTAGTAATGAATTTTCTCTGAGCTTGAAGTTTAATTTTTGCCCATGTCATTCTTGTGGTGCCAATAAAGTGTTTTTGTATTGTATTGTCATGTGATGTCGTAAATGTATGTGATCTACATACAAACATACATATATTTGAATTGTGTCTCAATGTTTTAGTATATGTAGTGTGTCAGCTATTCAGCTTTAATAGAACACGTTTTCTTAATGTTACATTGGGGCTTATGTAAAAAAATCTCCAACAATATGTACAATGTACATATGTTATATTTTTAATAATAATATTCCTGACATTACATTTTTTATTTCTATTATTGGGACAAAGGTAATATCTACCGAACATAATACATTAATTACATTTATTTTTGACAGAGCTTCCCTTTAAACGACATTATAAATATTATGAGGACGTCTCTCTCCACTATATTGGAACCACTATTTAAAACCTTGGCGTGATTTTCGATCGCACGTTAAGCTGGGAACATCAACTAAAAGCAGTCAGTAGTAAATTATTCGCTTCTGGGGGTTCGTTGAGGCGACTACGAAACTTTTTACCCACTGCTACTAAAATTGCGCTTGCACAATCTCTTCTTCTTCCCATTTTAGACTACGCTGATATCTGCTACCTCGACCTCAATGAAGACCAGCTAAATAAACTTGAGCGTCTCCAAAATTATTGCATAAGATTCATATTTGGCTTGCGCAAATATGATCATGTATCTCAGTTCCGTATGCAGCTCAAGTGGCTTCCCATTCGCCTTCGTCGGAATGCTCATATTTTATCTCTACTCTACAATGTTTTATTTCAACCCTCATCACCGCGTTATTTGAAAGATGTTTTTACATTCTGGAGCGATGCGCACTCTCTGCCTCTCCGGTCTAAGAACAACTTGTCACTCCAATCGCCTTTGGCACGCAGCGAAAATTTCTACGGCAAGTCGTTCGCTTTTCGGGCCGTTGAGCTGTGGAATGCTTTGCCTGTAACTATTAGACAAGCTCCATCAGTTGCAGTTTTCAAACAACTGGTAAATCAGGTATATCTATCTACGTGATCATTTAGTTGAAGTCGTTACTCTTATTTAAGTTGTAAATTTATCAATTTCATATATTATTGTATATATCCTTTAGTAAATCATGATATTTATTTATTAGTTTATATTATATTCGTATTTATGTATTAGGATGTATTGTTATTAATATGTAGGTTTATGTTTAATAGTATTGTAGTGTATTTATATTAGAATATTTCAAAGTTAATTTTCATATTTATAGACTTATAATCTTTCACTCATTGTTTGTACTTCCCCGTCTTATTATTCTTCATTTCTCCTTTTCCATCCAGCGGTTGCCTGGAAGAGATCGCTTTTAGCGATAAGGTCGCCAATTGTTACTTTATTTTATTAAGTTTTTGTAACTTTGTTTACTTTGTTAAGTGCAATAAAGAGTTAATCTATCTATCTATCTATCTATATTGCCAGCTGTACTCCACAACTCTACTAGATACTCCGAGAAAACTTCATTTACCCATTACAAACTTGCCGAAAAATTTCGAATCTTCGAATAAATCAACAGAAAGGGTAACGTTATCATCTAATTTATTCATGGGCGCCTTTTTATCCCACGTCAGTGGTCCCAAGACGTATCTTTCAAGGAGCAAGTGTGAGAGAAGCGTTCGAGGTTCTGTTATCAGCGAGGCGATACCGAGACACTGAGGGGCACGGTGTACACCGGCTTTATACATCTAGTATGATAATATGAATATTGTATGAACTGTCCCGTGGGAACCTTCTCCCGGATAAGCGCTCTTTTTAAAACTCAATGGGAAAAATTCAGTGACACTCACTATTCTGTCTTTTAGAAAATGTGCTTCTGAATAGGTGTTTATCGGCACGGTAAAATCTGCCTACGAAACATGAAACTGACAACAGGGCACACTTAGTTTTCTTCGTGTTTGTGGCTCTCACATGTGTTATTGTGGTAACATAATTATTTTTATTATGATTTTTGTATCTTGTTTTTTTCCTCTTCTTTAATTCCTTTTGTATAAGAACAGGGTACTTGTATAAGATTGACTAATGATAATTTGAATAATTATTTCATATTAATCGTTCAATTCGTATTCGTCCAGCTTTAATTAAAATAATTTTCTTGAAGAAAATTTAAGAAAACATGCAAATTACATTTTTTGGCAATTAAATTACAATATTTAAAAATATTAATTCTAACGTCCATACTAGGATTCCCAAAGTTCTAAGTAGTTGTATTCGATGTTGCGAAATAAATAATTTAATGCGCATGTATTATAGGTGTGTCAGTGTGTGTGTGTGTGTTTCAGTGAAGTGTGTGTTTCAGTGAAGTGTGCAATTTAGAGTTCACACGTGAGCGTTTTGTGTTAGGTTTACGTAAATTATGTGTTTGAAATACAGCCGATAATTTACATTAATTAACAACAATAAAGACAATAAATATAGATCCATAAATATAGATAAGCGACACTTTTACTCGTATCAAACGCAAACCATTCATATGCAGTAAAATAAACGTAGAAAAGAACTTACTTGAAATGTAAGTATTCAAATTGCCACTTCGAGTCGTCTGATTCTAGAATATTAAGGACTTTTAGAACAATCGTTATCACCGTTAACCCTTAACCACCTACCACCTATTTATGTCACACAACCACCTACCATGCATCTCTGAGATGCGGAAGTAAAATTACTTCATTTGAAAAATTTCGCAATGTAAGGGTTACTTTTAAATTAAAAACAGTTTTAGGCACATATTTTACTATTTATTACACAATAAATGGCACATAAAATCAACAATATCTATCACTTATTGGAAAAGTTTCAAACAACACATATTTTAGACTTATAAACAAACTTATTTGGAAAATGAGATCAAAAAAAAATTATACATTATAGAAATGTTTTTATACTTTTTTTTATCTATACAATAATCAACAGACCTTAAACAATTAAAAAAAATATGCTTCAATCAATATTTTAACAAAATTGCAGGACCTAAAGTTATAGTTTTTCACGACAGTGAACGCACAGCTTATTTGAACATTCCAGGCAAATTGGTATTTTGCATTCAAAACACATGTATTGTGTTAGGCGTCTCTTTTTGGGGCCGCAAGTCCCACAGTTTTTTCGAGTCGTCAACCTTTCTTCAGCACTGCAGCTACCACTTGGAAGTGCTGGTGGAGTAGTTTCTCCATGACGGTGAAGGATGCGCCCAAGAGCGATTTTGATATCTCGCTGCAATTTCACGTTGCTTTCACGACGCTGCATGTGTGGTCTTGTGAGCTGTTCCGCCAGTTTTTTTATAAACTTGAACCGGCTTTCAGCTTTTTGTCCTTCAGTTCGACCAGATAAGCTGACAATGTAGCAGTTTGAAGCTGAAATGTCGAGCAATCTATAAAAAACTGCTAACGGCCATCTGCGAGTGCGACGTCCTGTGGAGTAATTAGAGCATCTTTGGTCAAGCAAATCCACTCCGATTTTGGTTTTATTATAGAAAAGTATTATTTCCGGTTTTTTGGTAGCTTCATCAACACTGGGCATGTGGTGCATACTTGATAGAGTGATTACGGCTTTATTTGGTTTTGGCACATATGATGATATGGTCATATCTTTAGTGAATCCAAAAACTGTTGAATCAACATTTCGGTGACGAGTTGGCAAGAATTCTGGAGGTATTTCTCTTTGATTTTTCCTCAGTGTTCCTACACCCGTGAGGTTTTTTTTCTTTAGTAACTCTAGCAGCTCAGTAGATGTATACCAATTGTCAGTTGTTATGTTTCTGTTAGATCCCTCAACTGGTGGTATAAGGCGCATAACAGCTTGAGTCGGTTTCTTCAGCTGATGATATTCGCTGAATAAAGTCATACCATCAGAATCTTTACCTTGGTATATATAAGCGTTCAGCAAATATCCAGATCGGGCATCTGTAAGGCACTGAATTTTTATACCATATTTTGCTGGTTTCTTTGGCATGTACATTTTGAACCTGCATCTTCCTCGAAATGCAAGTAACATTTCATCAATACAAGCATAACTACCAATCGCATACACAGCTTGACATTGATCAATGAAAGAACCAAAGAGCTCTGCAATAGGCGCGGTTGCATCGTTTTCACGACGTGCGCCTCTGGTTACAGCATCATCAAATCGAATTGTTTTCAGCATCACTTCGAACCTGTTCTTGCTCATAATACAGCGATATATTTCTCTTCCAGTTCCGTCACTGCTGTACCATGATGTATAGTGTTCATGATTTTCTTTGAAGATAGCTGTATAAAACAGGAGCCCTATAAATGCCTTCAATTCCGTGAGGTCTGTATCTTGAACACATGTTTTATTTTCGTAATTTGGTCTGATTTCTTTTATTTTCACATTAGTGTAATGCACAATTTTATCAAGCATTTCGTCAGTAAAATATTGCTGCCAAATATCTACTGGAGATGACGAAGTGTTGAGCTTGCTCTGATATGCTGCTTTTATACCTTCTTTTTCTAATAAAATATTGTGTTGTAATGTTCTTGACCGTAAAGATGGTGGAGCAGATGACCAACGGAAGCGATTCTTTCCAAAATAATTCTTTTTCCTTGGTCTCGAGCGCATATGTGATAATGGTTCATCATCTCCTGATGAAAATTCTTGCTCTTCGGGGAAAATCAACAATGGTGAATTATTTTGAGGGAGTGTGTCGTCATTATTTTCTACTGCAGTAAAATCTTCGCTTTCTGAATCGGATTCGCAAATATTTTCTAAGACATGTTGTATTCCAACATCTGACTCCACATCACTGCATTCATCATTTGGTATGTCTTCCGACTCTGAGAGTTCTTGTGCCAACCACTGCTCTATCATAGCGTCATTACAAGTCATTTTAAACTAAAACAATAAAAAAAACACATGCATGAAAAAGTTACGTAACCGCCTACCATGCATCTCTCAGATGCGCGGCGACAGTATTTTACTCACCAAGGACAAACGCGCTGACACCCGACCTCGACGAGCGCTTGCGCGGCACTGAGGGACGCGGGGAAAAGGTACATGAACGACCAAGCTCATACGATACTCGTGCGCAGAAATATTTGAGATTGAAAATCCACATGCATCTGTGAGATGTATGGTAGGTGGTTAAGGGTTAAGTAAGGAGTCTACGATTTCTCCGCTCGGGAATGGTTTTGGCAGCATGCACGCTAGCTGATTTTGTATGGCGAAAACCTTCGTACATTCTAGTTCTTTTCTAATTTTCTCAAAAATACAAAATCTATTTATTTTTTCACGGAACCATATAAAGCTTTCTTTTATAACACTATACAAATTCACTTACATTTACATATGTAGTTTATTGTACATTCAAACATTTAAATACTAATTAATAACTAAGAAAACAATTACGTAGACACTATACATTTTACTAACCGACTTCAAAAAAGGAGAAGGTTCTCAATTCGGCTGTATGTTCTTTTTTCTGTATGCATGTTACGCGATAAGTAGCGTCGCCAATTGTGAATCGATTTTGATGCATCTTTTTTGTTTTGTAGATCATAGTGCAGAGGTGGTACCATACAAATTTCATGGAAATCAGTGTAACGGTTTTAGAAACATGAAACATGAAAAAACTAAAATTTGCTCTCACATATTTAGACGAAATAAGATAGATTCTTATGAATTTTGAAGAAAATAGATTATATTATGCATTACAGGTGTATCGTTCTCACTTGCGTTTTATTAGTTTTGCGATGACCTAACATGAGGTCAGATCTAAGGCGCATCTCTAAAACTCATTTCTCATAATCACGCATTCGTAAATTGGGAGTTCGATGCGGTGGATGTACAAAAATCGATCAATGTGACGCGACCACGTCTGCGCTTTTAAATCAATGTGATAAATTCGTCTCAGCTAGATATATCAATAAAATCAATAGAAGGAAATAGATATCGAGTGTACTATTTGGAAGTAAGCACAGTATTACGATTCGAGGAAACAGCAACGGACAGAAGAGCAGTCCCAGGTACCTACGTGGTGCTTGATACTTGTTCTCTCTCATGTTCATGGACATCGCAACTTTAAGCATTTTAACTTTAAGCATTGTAGATACATATTTTAAATTTACTAGCCACATGACGACATCTTTGTACTATAAACAATATCTGAATTGAAAGATAAATTATTTAATTTAACCCTAGAAGCCCAATGTACGTCGTTTTGACGTACACCCCGACGAAAAATCGTTATATTTTTTACACGCATGGTTGAAATGTCACGTCTTCTCAAACCAAATTAGTACCTGTCAAGACCTAACAGAAGATGGCTCTATCACCTCGGTAAGTTCCGTCACTTTGTTGTAATCACAACTATGCACGTCATCCTGACGTATGTTTGGGCTTTGTGTAAGTTTTGCGGTTATTATAAGTTTATGGAATTGTTGTTTTTTTTTACTTGTCGCTTCGTTTCTTTGATGTTACATATTAAATATTGTTATTTGTAGGGAATAAAATGCAATGGCGTCCTCTAGATATGGAAATCCGTCTGAAATTGCGTCATTTTTGAAAAATTACGATTTTTTTTTTTCGCTAACAGTGACTCTGAAGAAATATATTTTGTTACTTGAGATCATATCAGGAGTGATATTAAGGACATCATGATGGACTTTATTGGCAATGCAAGTCCAGCAACTAGACATAAGGACCTTGAAAGCCATGTTCCGGCTCAGCAGATCTTTAGAAATCACTATCGGTTTTAGGCTTCTATTCAAGGGTTAAATATCCACAAGTAGTCAACTAAAAGAGGACAGTCCAGTAGTTCTGTCTTGATGACAGAACTACTGGACATATATATACGTATAGCATGTATGAATCGATGATCAACAGAAATGTCATTCATGAGAAAACTGAGCATAGAAGTTGACTACACCGTGGATAGAATAACGTCTGGAAATACCAATTTTGAAGAGGATTTAACATGAAAATATAACACATTTATTGAAAACGATGTCAAAATATTAACGTGAGCTACATGTGATAATTCAGAATAAAAAAAAAACACTATTCAGGGTATAGTTCTTCTAAAAAAAATGAATAGCAAAAAACTATGCTTGAAATGCAAAAAAAGCAATATGCTGAGAACACGATATTGGCATGTGTCATTACTGTATATAAT
Source organism: Ectropis crepuscularia (assembly GCA_963693475.1). Lineage (NCBI taxonomy): Eukaryota > Metazoa > Arthropoda > Insecta > Lepidoptera > Geometridae > Ectropis > Ectropis crepuscularia. The sequence goes on from OY856346.1 coordinate 14,770,059, forward strand.
CACTGAATAATTGTTTCTAACTATTTTTGTAGTACAGTAACTTTATACATTACCGTAGGCGTTAAATCCGGTAGATCTGATTTTTTGCAGACTTGTTTATGATGTTGGCCTAATGATTGTCCCAAGTTTGTGACCTCGAGCGACGAACGCAACTTTGTCAAAAATCGAAACAACCGCGAAAAAATCGTAATTTTTTCAAATTTTGGCGATTATAACCCTAAACGACTAGTTTTTGTCAAAACTTTCTTATGGCATTTATAAAGTAGACTAAATTTGCTACAATATGATACTAAAATTGTCTCTGTACACCCAATAGTTTCTGAGAATAAGTCTTTCAAAGTTTATAACTTTTTTCGTACTTCGCAATTTTTTGCAATATTTTAACTCCTACTTGACCACTTTGTGGCACAGTTACTGCGGTTTTTAATCCTGGACCAAAAAAAGAGGTGTTATAAGTTTGACGTCGAAGTCTGTCTGTCTATCAGACAGACACACATACAGGTCTGGCTCTCTATGTATCTGTCTCTGTGTGTATCTGTCTATGGCCCTGTAGAGCTCAAACGGATGGGCCGATTTAGATGCGGTTTTTTTATTTGAAGATAAATTTTTGTGTTGATATTTTGAGCTATTTTTGGTTAACATCGATTCAAGATGGCCGCTTCCACCAAATGGTGGACCAAATATTTCACCACAATCTACCTTAATATGGGTAACAAATGAAAGGGCTTGACTAGTAGAGTACTATACAGTATAATAAATTTCAAATCACAAAATGGCGAACTCCATAATTTTTTTTTCACTAATGCCTCAATATGGGTGTCAAATGAAAGAGCTTGACTAGTAGACTACTATACACTATGAAAAATTTATATTTATACCATTTAGAGGTAGTTGTGAAAAAAGAAACTTATTTCGTAATTTTGTGATTGCGGCCATCATGGATTTGAAATTTGTCATAGTGCATAGTAGCCTACTAGTCAAGCCTTTTCATTTGATACCCATATTAAGTTATTAGTGAAAAAAAAAATTATGTAATTCGCCATTTTGTGATTTGAAATTTGTTATACTGTATAGTATTCTACTAGTCAAGCCCTTTCATTTGACACCCATATTGAGGTAGATTGCGGTGAAATATTTGGTCCGCCATTTGGTGGAAGCGGCCATCTTGAATCGATGTTAACCAAAAATAGCTCAAAACATCAACACAAAAATGTATCTTCAAATAAAAAAAACCGCATCGAAATCGGCCCATCCATTTGAGCTCTACAGGGCCATAGACAGATACACACAGAGCCAGACCTGTATGTGTGTGTGTCTGATAGACAGACAGACTTCGGCGTCAAACTTATAACACCTCTTTTTTTGGTCCAGGATTAAAAACCGCAGTAACTGTGCCATAAAGTGGTCAAGTAGGAGTTAAAATATTGCTATAAATTGCGAAGTACGAAAAAAGTTATAAACTTTGAAAGACTTATTCTCAGAAACTATTGGGTGTACAGAGACAATTCTAGTATCATATTGTAGCAAATTTAGTCTACTTTATAAATGCCATAAGAAAGTTTTTACAAAAACTAGTCGTTTAGGGTTATAATCGCCAAAATTTGAAAAATTTACGATTTTTTCGCGGTTTTTTCGATTTTTGACAAAGTTGCGTTCGTCGCTCGAGGTCACAAACTTGGGACAATCATTAGGCCAACATCATAAACAAGTCTGCAAAAAATCAGATCTACCGGATTTAACGCATACTACTCCATACATTCAGGCGACAAAGTTACTGGACTATTGTATTAATGAGAGTTGATTTGTTTTCTGAAAATTGTGTAAATAAAGTTGCTTTTTGCATAAATTTTATTAGTATAAAAAATAACTAAGAGGATCTGATTTTTTGTGAAATTTTGCTTGAGTTTCTAATATATGGTTAAAAAGGTATAAATATGTTACTAGTTTGGTTTAATTTAACGTTTTTTATTTAATTAAACTATACTTAAGCTAAACAATGCATAAATTTGATATATACATTATAAAACATTTAAATATAAGGTCTTTGAATATAACACGTCAATTTTACGTATAATTGGGCTTTATAGGTACAAAAATATGATATGATTGTAGCAAAACTAGTTGTTATGCAAACATCTATCTACGGACGGATAAAAATAAAGTGGTCAAGTGCGAGTTGGACTCGCCCATGAAGGGTTCCGTTGCAGGAAGTAACATTATATATATAGTACACATAGTTCTTGTAGTTCGTTGTAACTTTGATCGAAGTTTCAATAAGAGTGTATTTATGACGTACTAAAAAAACTACTCATCAGATCGAGTTCAAACCAATTTTCGTTGGTAGTTTACATCAAATATTTTTTTTAGATTTTTCATTCTCTTACTTTAGAAGTTAGAGGGGGGAGGGGCACACATTTTACCACTTTGGAAGTGTCTCTCGCGCAAATTATTCAGTGTAGACGAAAATGTTTTTAGAAACCTCAATATCATTTTTGAAGACCTATCGATAGACACCACACACGTGTAGGTTTGATGAAAAAAAAATTGAGTTTCAGTTCTCAGTATGGGGGGCAACCCTAATTTTTCTTTTTTGTAATTTTTTCTGTTCAAATCTTAATGCGGTTCACAGAATTTCTTCACAACATCTACTTACCAAGTTTCAACAGTGTAGTTCTCATAGTTTCGGCAAAAAGTGGCTGTGACATACGGACGGACAGACAGACAGACATACATGACGAATCTATAAGGGTTCCGTTTTTACATTTTACGGAACCCTAAAAACATCCGACTGAACAAATTTTCGAAACCACTCATATAAATTAAATTATTTTTATGGCTGTATCAATTAAACGATACAACATGTATGAAGTACTAACAGCGCTACTTACCTATAGCGCAGTTTTAACTATTTTCTGATCTGTGGGTTTTACCCACAAAGTTCCCCGTTCCAGTTATTTTTCCGCGATGATAAGTAGCCTATTTGTTATTCCAGAATACCTAAAATGTGTGTTAAGAATTTCAATCTGATCTGTTCAACCGTCTCAATTTGATTGCACAACGAGCATCCAAACATCTTAATATCCAAACTTACGCATTTATAATACAAGTAGATTTATAATATTAGGAGCACTAAATTCAGTATTATCTCATAAGTGAAAGTTGTTCGCAACAATGAACACAACACGATCCTTTCTAACAAACATTTTCCGGAAGGTTTTCCTTCTAATGTGTATGATAAACATTCGATAAACTCATAATTTGTTAACTTCTCGTACAAAGTACTAGATCGTAGGTCAAAGGCGAAAACAAATAAAGAAGGACATTTTAACAAGAGTATTTAATGTTTCAGAATTAAACTTTAGGGACATTCGTGAACGCCTATTCACCCTCCGTCACCGTTTATTCTGATGTAAAATTGGTTAAAACGTTAAGGGTACGATGCTTACCAGCAGCTTTCTCAGGCTTGAGACTTAACTTTTCTTAAAGGCTTGTTTTCATTTTGATTAGTGGGAGTGCGAGTGCGAGCGAGTAATCGCGACTGATTATTGCAGGTGTGTAGTGCGAGTACTGTCCAATTCTGTATAGTAGGTGTGTTTAGTTTATTGAGTTGCCAGCCGTCGGCCCGCAAGTATGGACGAACCTCAAAAATACAATTAATATCAACTTCTAATAAAAGATTGTATTCACTACAAAATGCACCACAAAAGCGCAGTATCTTACAATTTTATATCGTAGCAAGCAAAATTACGATTGATCATGTTAAAAAATGAACGCTATTTATTTGAAAATAAATTACTCTATAGAATACAAACGCATAGTATTCGTATTAGCAATTTAGTCAATGAAAAGGGCAATAAATAAAATGTGAAAATTCTGTACTTATACATGGTTACTGATTATCAGCCTGCATCAGTTTAAGGGCTTGTTTTGTATGTCTAAACAAAAAACTTTTGGTCAAGAACATTTGTTAAAACTTACGTACAATTAGTGTTTGTTATTCTCTCTATCACCGTTTAGCGGCTAAACAGCATGTTTATTCAATTCGGCACATCATATATCAAGCGCTAAAGAGTGCACGTGCTCTTATTACGAATCGTTACGAAGACTTTGATGCTTTTAGACCGGATAAATACAATTTCCTTTTATTTTGGATGGAAAAAAATACGAATTTTTAAAAACTTAAAAAAATAATTATGCATTTAATGTACTTAACATTACAAAAGGATGCAAAGGCTAGTTACCAAAAACCCTATAAATATATCTGTATCCAATGCTATTCAGATCAAAAATCTGTATAAATACGGAGAAATCTGTATATATGGCAAACGCTACTGTTTAGTGGCAGGCAAGCTGCGAGTGAGGGGGAAAGAAAAGCGCGCGGGATGAGGCTACTCGCAAAAAAATAGAACGCGCTTCTAATCACTTCACTACGCAAGTAACTACACACTCGCACTAATCAACCGGTGTCCACACTTGTTTGCTAGGAATCACTTAACACCTGCACTAATCACTCGCACTCGCCACAATAAAAACAGGCCTTAAGATTTAAATTCATTGAGTGAAAGTCAAAGATCATTCGTTCACATTGAAAGTAGAAATTTTAAAATCCAATAATTATACTCTTACATATTATGGACTTTAGCCGAGACAAAACAAATAGAAGAAGAAGATATGCAAAACAAGTTACTTCTCTTATGAAAAATGAATAATTCTTAAAAATCACATTTTATAGTGTCCACGTTTCAGCACCGTAGGTTATAACAGGTAGGACGCACTGATTATACACTTTTGTCTTCAGACATTGTGGGATGGGTGACGAGAAGACTCGACGAAGTTTTTCGAACGCTGCCCAACCTAGCTGAATTCTCCTCATGGCTTCACTCTCAAAGCTATTTTTACCCAGTTCGAGCGTCTGTCCTAGGTAAACATATCTTCGAACAATCTCTAGAGTGGTTCCATTTACGGCAATCGGTCCCGGAGCAACGAACTCGTTGCACATGACTTTGGTTTTGTCCAAGTTCATCCGGAGGCCGATGCGTTGAGAAGAGTTGGCCAAGCTGTCCAGCATCCGTTGCAAGTCTTCCAGCGATTCAGCCATCATGACGATATCGTCTGCAAATCTTAGGTGAGAGATGCATTCGCCATTAATGTTGATACCACGTCCAGCCCAATCCAGCGTCTTAAACATATCCTAACAGTAAAAGCAGCCCGAAAATTCAAAGTCGCTCAGCGAGCTATGGAAAGAGCTATGCTTGGAGTTTCTCTGAGGGATTGTATTCGTAATGAAGTCATCCGTCAGAGAACCAAAGTCACCGACATAGCTCAGCGCATCACCAAGCTGAAGTGGCAGTGGGCTGGTCATATCTGTCGCAGAACCGATAACCGTTGGGGTAGACGAGTTTTGGAGTGGAGACCGCGAATCGGCAAACGTAGTGTAGGACGCCCTGAAACTAGGTGGAGTGACGATTTACGGAAGGCAGCTGGTGGCAGTTGGAAACGTAAAGCCGAGGATCGGGCTGAGTGGCGTATCATTGGAGAGGCCTATGTCCAGCAGTGGACGAATGTTGGCTGATTATGATGATGATGACATTTTATAGGACACAAAATTGATGTAAGGTTTGTCGATAACTCCTCTCAGTGTTATTCAATTAAACTTACTTCTTTCAAAAACACAAAAGTCTTCCAAAAATGTGGAAAAGCAAAAGCGACAAAGCCCCGCGCAAGTATCAATCCCTAAAAACGTTAACCTCCTACAAAAAGACGAGGTAAGGGTCACATTAATTTTCTGTCAGTTAGCAAGTCTAATGTCTATGAATCTCATTTGCCCTCGGGCTGGTCGGTTATTTTCTTTACGTCTACCCTCACTTCATTATATTTTGACTGAGAGAACGAATGTTCCCGACATGTTTATCTTATATTGCGGTGAGTTTTAAAACAATTTTGTATGATAACTTTGTATTCACAAATTTGTTATTCTTTGTTGGCTTGGAAAGTTTAATGTTGTTGGATTTGAAACTGTTCATAACATATGATTTTAATTATCTTCTCAATTTTAAATTTCTATGCATACTGGATAATTAAAATCTCTTTTTGTTTGTATTCGAATGTGTTCATGTATGTTTGAAACAGTTCATATATTGACAAAGAAAAAAATATAATTATTTAATAAATAGCTACTAAAAGGATTAGCGTCAGCCATCAGACACCAGCGGAAGAAGATATAGAAGGCCTTTGCCCAACATAGGGACACCATACACAAAAAAACATTGTCATATAATTCAAATACTCTTCTATCTCTTCTATTCTAGCAGTTCTACTAGCTATCGGAATGTGCTAGTGGCTACTTCTTTCAGGTCTACCATTATTTGTACATCTGTAGACCACATCATGTGTTTAACTGAGTTTTTTTTTAATTTAAATTTGTCACTCCACAGACTCCGGGGTCCGTGACTTTTGTCATTTCAAATTTTATATAATTTTTACATATTTCAAGGATTAGCAGAAGAAGAGGAAAATAAGGGGGGAGTTGGGAACATTTTAAACCTAATACTAGTGCTCGTACCGACTCATATGTCAGTCCCTGAGCTTCATGAATGGTAAGGATACGTGACCCTGTGCCTGACCCATAACCCTGGTTTGTCAGGGTCTCCTTCTCCTCTTGAGTGTGAACTAAGAAGAGGGTGTTTGGTAGGGTGTTGGCTATTTGCGCTCCCTCGTACCTTTTCTGCTCTAGGGACTTTATACGGGGTGCTGAGGAGTACATACCTGAGTATGTTTAACTGAGTTTCCCCACAAAACTAAGTTTAAGATTCAAATCAAATCAAATTTATTTGGAACTTAAAAATAATGAGTCTTTATAAAACAGGAGTCCACTGGCCCCGAGCTAGTTAGAACTGTGTTTCGGAAGCCAGATTAAGTTTATTTAGCAGAAAATATTATATTCAAAGTTATGTAAAAACATATCGCGAGAAAATTAAGTGTTGTTTTGCCTGTTTTGGCTAGCCAAGTCCAATGAGCGCTTTTGTCAATTCCAATGAAATTCCAATGGACACAAATATGTTTAAAAAAGTGTTGACTTACATGCATTATTTTCTTCCTATAACAATCCTTTTAGTTAAGATGTAGTTGTATGTTCTGTTAAAAAACACTGTTTTTAATTATATTTTACTTCAAATTTTTGCTCAGAGTTTTTAACACTTGGCTAAATTAATCTTATTTATTCGCTTATTCGTAGTGGTTTATGAAATAAGCTTTTATTAGCCTGAGCTTTTAGGTTTTAGCTTCTCCATTTTTGCTTTTAGCATTTACTAGTTAGTCAGAACGAAATTGTAACTTTATTTCTATTTTAATAAAAATGAATGTCATTAAAGTTTGTCGTAACATTTAAAACTTTTGGTTAAGTACCTACCTAATTAGATTAGAATAATTGCTAAAATTAAAAATAAAGAGAAAACTTGTATAAAGTTTGTTTTATCTGTAGATTTAAGAGAATTTAATGAATACTAGTAGATTAAGCAAATTTTACATTTACGGCTGGTCTAATCGGGAGAACGGCGACTGCAGATCCGGAGCCCCTGGGTTCAAATCCCATGCCCACCACTGCCTTTTCAGAGTCATCTACGTAATGCCGCTAACTTTAAATGTTGAAGGAAAATAAAGTGAGGGAACCGGCATGACCTAGAATATTTCGAGGTCATTTGTCGTCCACCAACCTGCACCAGGCAAGCGTAGTGGGTTATGGCCTTGGCTCTCTCCTTGCGAGAGAAGGCCCCGAGAACCAGCAGTGGGAACATTTAGTGGGCTGCTTATTCTATGCTGAAGCAAATTTTGTACAATGTGGACTCGATGATAGATAGAAAGACTAGTTGAATAGATAGAAACAACTTGATGCTGATTTAAAAATTAAATAAATGTGAGTGGACACAATTTTCATACCACTATTTAACACTAAACTAAATAAAACTCAGAAACCAGATAGCTATTAGTATTTTTACAACTGTAAATCCATACTTATACCCCGTTTACATGATTCCAGTCCAGCGACTGAATCCAGCGCTGGATTGCTTACTGGAATAATGGAGACCGGCACTGGAATGCATCAATCCAGTGCCAGTGTATTCCAGTGCCGGTCTCCATTATTCCAGTAAGCAATCCAGCGCTGGATTCGGTCGCTGGACTGGAATCATGTAAACGGGGTATTATGTGTGATGATGATAGAAAAGTGATTTAATTCACACGTCAGTACTCAGTTCACGGAGCTTCAGTGAAAACGTGTCCGTCGTCAAGTATCGTGATTGCTGTTGTGGCTCTCTGTTCAATACTGCGGAGCTAGATAATATAATATAATACAACAAATACATACATAAATAAATTATTAAAACTATGTGATGGTATTTACCATCTAACTTTATTTGTGCTCCTGTTTTATTCCACAAATTGGTTTTGTATGTCGAATCCATGTACTTTGCATGAGACAAATCATACAAAACCCGTAATAAAAACAATATGAAAGAATATTTCGCACTGTGCCGGTACTGTGTCGGCACTGTGACTTCACTGATATGTGTAAATTTGATGTGAATCAACCTTCCGTACGTGATTGCCGGTGTCGGTACTGACACTGAGAGCACTGTGTCGTCACTGACACTGACAAGTGTGGATGCGTTCATAGATAATGTATGAAAGAATATTTCGCACTGTGCCGGTACTGTGTCGGCACTGCGCCGTCACTGATATGTGTGAATCGACCTTAAGGATCAGTGGATAGACCAACTAGCAACTGAATCAGAACCCTAATCAAGGCCAGATTAAAACCTAATTTACTTCCGTATTATCTGACCTGAGTCTGAACCTTTTTTTTTGTGGGGAAATACATTTACGTATCCCCACCATGCAGGAACAATGTCATGGTGAGGTATGTCGGGCTCAACACCATGGCGACTACAGACATGGTGCCCCTACCGACTAAACCCCCACAGATTTTCCTAAATATCTCGAGGTTTATTAACAAATTAATTTGCTGATGATTCACGTCCCTATGTAACCTAACCTATCTATCATGAAACAAATCTAAACAACAATAACATCCAAAACTTCAGCATCGTCCATCAACCACGCAACATCGAGTTAATTGAATACAATGATGCAATGGTATTGTTGGTGATTAAGTAACTGCAATAGGAGGAGTACTTACAAATGTTTGTTAATCCATATTGTAGAAGTACTATCTACTTCATGTTTGTGCTTTCCTGTCTTATTATTTATCTGAGCTCTTTTTACTTGATTGACTCTTGCAAGAGTTAATGAAAAGGTTGCCAGTTGCTGCGCCATTTTTAGTTGTCCACATTTTTTGTAAAAAAACATATTTATCAATTGTAGAGTCAAGTTGTTCAATATTTTGAAATTAAATATATTGCCCTGTGTTATCAATTTTTAATTCATATATTTGTATTTAATTGGGGTTTGTTAAAAATTATATTAACGTTTTCGTCTCAATTTGTTGTATTCTTTGGTATGTTACACGTTTTGCCTGTTCGTATTGTTGATAGTAGTCACAGCAAACTCTCTTTTAACTACATACATTTACAATTTGTACAAATAACAGTTGACACCTTTATTATTTCTTTTCCTAACACTACACGAGTAGTAAAATGACGACAATCAAACGATAATTTAAATTTTTGTGATGTACCTAACTCATTAACGTGATTACGAATCTAAGGTTTTTCGAAGTTATAACTTCTAACTAAGGCTATAATTTCGAAAATAGCACTGTCAATGAAGTCACGAATAACACAAAAAATATTTTCTTACATTCAATTTCATAACAAACAGTCAACACATTTACATATTATCGTTTTGCGTCAAAGTTTAAAAAACAGTTGTGATGTGTTAACAAAGTTGAACGAAACGTTACATTCTAGTGTAGTCATACCCTTAATTGAATTCAAACTTGCAATACGAGTAGGTACATGTAAAGCCATCAAAGTGAAATGCGCTCGGCGATAATGCTATCTAAATTCAGCAGTGTCAGTGAAGTCAGAGCCAGAACTTACCCTGCGAACTTCAATGTTTGTCAGCTAGAACTCTGCTATTCAAACGCTGTGTAATAGTAAACAGAAGGGAATTTTTCACAATCAAAGAAGAACCAAAGTATGAAATCAAATAATATTTAGTTATTTCGCATCTGGATTTATGAAATGTGGTAGGATGTCAAAGTTGCCACAAAGTGCCTTTCGGCAGGCAAGATTGTGTTGACTTGTAGGTATAGAAATAGTTTGGTACACAATACGATTACGTCTATAATACGAGGACACATTCCGCATAGTCAGATTTGCCAACAATGTCAGATTTATTTAATTAAATTATAAATAACCGCAAAAATACACAAAGATTCTCCTTTTGAATTTCAAATAAGTGACGTCCATTGTTTGTTTTGAAATTAGGTTAAAAAAAAGAAAACTACGATGTTCGATTGTAAATATACAGCAAGACAACATGGGATAATATTGATTAGCAGCAGGACTTCATGGAGTTTTTTTTTCACTTGGGATGGTGGCCCAATTTTTCCAGGTATCCATCCGTATGTTGTTATAAATAATAGTAAGTATGTTGGCATTTCCAATGAGTATTGATAATATTCTTGTAATATTTTACATAATAGAGTACTAAGAACAATAACAGAGACTTAAGAACTAATAGAATGTAGGTAATCTTTCTGATTATTCGTCTACTCTGTGTTCGAAGTTGCTCTCAAGACTCGCAACTTCTCATGCCCTCTTGAACTCTTAACTGCGACTCCGAGCAATTACAAGCTACGTTATAGCCCAGAAACTTGTGGACTGTTTCTGTTACTTTGTAAATATGAGCAATTTTTGTCAACAATAAAAGTTTTTCTTTCTCCACTGTTGTTGTTGTCGACTGAGCGAAGAAAAATCTGAGGCTAAAGTCATCAAGAATGCAACAACAGCGTGGTCGCTTGAATTTTTGTGGATTTTATCAAGTGCAGATGTACTGTACAACGACCAACTGGTCGTGGCCATATTGGCTTTAACAGTTACAAACTACAATATACTTGTACGATACGAATATATAATGTATTTGACTTCATTTAATTTTTTTACAAATTTTAGAGTCACGCTTAGAGTGCTTTTCCACCAGAGATGTGCTATGCAGCTATGCTGCGAAGATGTGAAATCTACGCTACGAAAATATGTGACCGTTTCCACCAATACTACGCTAGGTAGCTGTGCGAGGAAGATGCGCTACGAAGATGCGATGAGTTCTTCTTCGCACATTGCGAGATATAAAATAACTTTTTGCTTCCACGATGGCATGTCTACTTTCAGCGAAAAACGCGGGCATACTATAGGTACTCTGCCCTGCACATAGCTACACCACTCGCGATGGCCCATATCACACATCCATAGCACGCATCCTTCCGTACAAAAAACATATCTTAGTTGAATCCGTTTCCACCAGTGCTATGCTATGTGCACCAATGAATATGATTGGTGGATATCAAACGCATCCATAGCATCGTAGCATAGCACATCTCTGGTGGAAAAGCACCCTTATACCTCGTGCCTTGCGAAAACGTAGTGTATAATAAGTTTGTAATAATATTGGCATAATATCATTAACTATAGACGTCAAAATACTACTATTGTAAAGAAATAATATAAACAGTACTATTATAAAAAATGCCATATTTGGTTCTTGTAAAATAAATGTTAGTTTACTTAAACTAGCTCATAAATAACAGTTATCAGTTTACTTTTAGAAAAATTACCAAACTTCACTTTTACTCAGCCGTGTACCTATGTTACTGGTAAATTATACGTCTTAGTATTATATTAAAACATATTTCAATTAATGTTCAGACTGAGTACAGCGTCATACTTAGTGAAAAAAGTAGCAAGAACATTTGAAAAGAAATGCTTTTCACACCTACATCATGCAAGGGATTTTTAAAAGTGTTGCAAGCATACGCTCCGGGCACCAGACGCCCTTTAATCTCCGAAGTGTCTTCACAAAGTAATTTAGATGCTATCCGAGGGACATTGAATCTATACTGAGATAGGGCTGTAAGTGTCGAAAAGTGTGAAAAAACTCGAAATCAAAGTCTGCGGTGTGATGAAGGCACTTTGATGTGGGTGCTGGTGTGAATATTTTAATGTCTCCGGGGACTGAATGAGCTCAACATCAATATGAACGTGAGAAAATATTATTAGAAAATAAAATGTAGTGTTAAATTTAAAAAAAATAATTAAATTGTATTGAATAAAGACGCCAGCAATCTCTGCTACTGAAGGCCGGTATTAAATTTAGAAAGAATGTTCCCAAAATCAAAACTCAATCAATCACTTTGTTCCCTTATTTTTTCCATATATTCAAATCATTAACGACTACCAATTGATTTAATTCGCTTCGTGAAAACGAATTTCGAGAAATAAATTATTGAGAACATTTAACACCAGTGAATAATATCTATTATACATAGAACATTGAAATACATAACAGTATTACCCAATTATTTAAAACTACGAATCAAGATTGATATGCTTTGATTTTATTTTCTCAAATGGTCAAATTAAAATACAATTTTATCCAGGACACAATATTTTTAAACGCTTTTTACTTTTATTTCCAACCTAGTAAAGTGTACTGGCGAATATACGAATGTTCCGCGCACGGAAATAGCTCGTCAATGCAGAGACAAACGTAGTGACGTAGTTTCGGATCAAATTCAATTTGGGCGCCGGCGATTGAAGAGGGTCCAAAATGACGGGTGAGAAGAGACGTGACGAGTCCGGAAAGGAATCGACACACGGACGAAATAACGATAGCTATCGTGAGCGATTGCACTGCTACAATTGCAGTTTGTAACTGTAACTTTTCAAATTTTTTGGCATTGTTAGTTACCTTACTAGCAACGCGTATTCAGGGTTTTTACCAAAAAGGGTTCAAACTGATAGATGACAAGGGATGTAAGGAATACAATTTTCAAGTTTAGCATCATATTGAAAACTTTATACAAGACTTAATCGCAATATTAATGTTATTTTACAATTATTTTTATTGTTTTTAAATTACTTCCCGACGTTACAGAACCAGTAATTGTATCAATGCAACCGCTTGATCGCGTGGCGTTGTAGCGCAACTAAATCGTCGAGAGCCCAAATATCACAGTCAATAATGCTTTTAATAATACTTAGTCGGAAGTCGGAACCAAAACCATTGATATACAAAATAACTATCGTTTGATTATCGATTGCGTCGATAATTGCTTGTAATGATGTTTTTTCTCTCTAAACCTACTAGTTTAGTATAATTTTGTGCACAAAAAACAAAACATTGCTACAAATGTCAAAATACAACAATTTATCTCCAGTTACCGACACCGAACACTGTTTGATCGCCAATGAGTATATTTTGTTGTCATTTACCGATACAAGAGCAGAAACAATATTTATACAAGTATTATAAAGCTACAGAGGTTTTATGTTTGAACGCGCTAATCTCGGGAACTACTAGATTGATTTGAAATCCCAGAGTGATAATAATGGTTATATAGGTACTACGAGCGAAGCCAGGGTGGAATAAATAATTGTGCCGCGTCTAAACAAAAAAAACGTTTTTGTAATAAGTTTTCCCCTTCAAAACTGACCAGATATTTGATTTGACATTTGTAATAAGAACATCTAGGCTGTGGAATGCGTCGCACTGAGTGGGTTTTCCCCGATGGTTAAAATCTTGGAGTCTTCAAATAGCGAATGTATCGTTTTTTTTGTAGGTAAGTAAGAGATGGCTGTGAATAAACCTATAATTGTTAAAAAAAACATTTATGATTAAAACACCAAATATTGCCACTTCTGGGACTCTGGACCTTCTCTTGGAAGGAATAGTCAAAGCCATAATCTACCACGCTAATCTAGTACTTGTTGGTAGATTACGCATGACCTTGAAAGATTGGAACATGTTCGTTTTTTCACCATGTTTTTCTTTAACATTAAAGCTAATTACGGCAAACTGTACATCTACATTTCAAATATACTCAGACCGGACAGGACAGACCGGATTCGAAACTATGACCTCATGATTGTAAATTGAACGCTCTATACCTACTAGGCTACCACGACTACGTACACTGCTAGATTACTACAAAATGTATTTACTTAAATTACTACAAAACACTTTATGCTTCAACAGACATACTGTAATTAAACCATACAACTGTAATATTTAGATCTAATTTGCACTAACAAATTTTATTTCAAGTCACTAGATTTATCGTCTCTATCTACTTTAGTGATAGTTGCTAGAATGGTCTTATCAAGCGCCAATAAAACTTTCACTACCCAATGAAATGGGCAAATACCCAACCGTTAGCACCAAATAATGCAATCCGTTTAATTTCAGGAGGTGTTCAGATCGCAGTTAATTTACTTTATGAGATCGTATTCTGGAATTGTAGTCGTAAAATCTCTGCGAAAAAGTAGGCAAATTGTCGCATTCATTTCTTAGCCACGATTATGTAGTGCTTGAGTAAATTGTGATTAATTCAAAATTAACATATAAATAGATAGTTAGAGGCAGCCGCGCCGTGCGAACCGGGCCTAAGAATCCAAAGATTTTTTTTTTATATTATAGAGCGACGGGACAAGTAAGAAATGCGCATTTCTGATGAAAAGCAAAACAAGCCAGTCCGTAATACAGTGATATTAAGCAGTTTATTAAACTCGTCACCTAAAAATCTAAAACAATTTATCTTTTTGCCCTGTAAAACTTGAATATCTAGAATAACTTTAGAAAAATAACAGAAAAAACAATAATTACCCGTTTTTCAACTTTTTATTTGTGAAAGTCGTTTTTTGCCTTGTTTACACATTATTTTTCATCGTAAAATTGCCTCAAAGAAACCTCATTGTCACAGGGGGCTTCAATGTTTTATTTTGTTAATTCTCTCTGTGTATCCTTTTTCTTCGTTCAATAAAGTATATCTATCCATCAACAGGGTCTTTTCGAAGTCATGTGCGTAATGCCGCTAACTTAAAACGGTGAAGGAAAACATCGTGAGGAAACCGACATGTACTTAGAATCTTTCGAAGTCATGTGTCATCCACCAACCCGCACTGGGCCAGCGTGGTGGATTATGGCCTTAATTCTCTTCTTGCGAGAGAAGGCCCCGAGTCCCAGCAGTGGGAACATTTAGTGGGCTGATAATGATGATGATCCATCAACAGAGCATACTTATGTTTACATAACTTCAGAGCTGAGTTTGTTTTATATTATAGACTGACGAGACGAGCAGGGCATATGCCTGATGGCAAGCAACATGCTGAGTACATCGTGTCCTTAATAAACATCTACATGTCTGCAACAATGTTTATGTAGTGGTAGGACTCTTAGCAGAGTCCGCCTGGGGAAGTATCTACCACACCTTTGCCAGTTATTCTACCGCCAAGCAGTAATGTGCAAAAATTACTGTGTTCCGGTTTGAAGGGCAATGTTTCCAGAGAAATTACAGGGCTTAGAGATACAACATCTTAGATCTCTTTGTGACGAGCGCAGTGCAGTGCTAGGTAATGATTTGGACTCTTCATGTTCCAATAGCTGCGTGTCACTGTGCTGTTATGTGGCAGGCATGTTGCTTACCATCAGGCACATGACCTGCTCGTCTCGTCATTCTTTATAAAAAAAAAAAACAATACATATGATTGTGGATTCTACTGTAGGTATTATTAAAATGTGAAAATATTACCACCTCGAGAGATAAAATGTAGACTCTTTGTAGAAAAATCCAATTTTAAACATAATAAAACTTGGCTAAGACTTGTACGCAATAACTGTGATCGTGATTAAAACATAAACCGAGAAGTTAACAGCTTCGTTAAAGCTTCCGATACTGAAATTGCTACTTTGTTAAACAGGAACTAGGTCACGAAATAAATGTTAAATAGTACTTTTTAACCGACTTCCAAAAAGAAGGAAGGAGGTTATCAATTCGACCACCATGTTTTTATTTTCACTCAAAAGCGTAAAAACTGATATAATTATTATAAGCGCTACTCACTCATCTGTTTGAAGTCGGTGCCAGCCAAATCTTACTAAGGTAGTATATAGATACTACTTACCTATGCCTACTACTACGTATATAGTATCTGTCTACTAGCTTTTTGACTAGACTGGCACTGGCACTGGCAATTCAAATAGATGAGTGAGTAGCGCTTACAATAATTATCTCAGTTTATTTTACGCTTTTGAGTGCCTATTTGTGGTTTTGAAGTCGGTACATTTTTTTGTAGAAAATAATTTATAATGGAAATCATCACCAGCCTATAGTGTCTGCTGTTTCTATGAATTATAAGTATGTATTCACAACTATATAAGTTTTATATTAGCTATCGAGCTGTCGTACTGTAAAGGCCGATTTAAACTGAACGAACATAGAGCTTGAGCTGGATCAAGAGCATTCTTTCTCGATCTTTTAGTGTAAACGAAAGATCGTTCTTAGCGTTTTCCATATTATAATCCATAGAATCTTTGCGAACGCAAACAAAACAACGAAAGAATGCTCTACGTTTGTTTACACCAAATTAATTTGATACAGTGGGGATAGAATGAGCGCTCGTCTGATGTAAATCGGCCTTAAGAGTACAAGCTTTGTATAGTTTGGGGCTAGATGGTGTGGTGTGTGTGACGCTGAATGATGTGTGAGAAATGTCCTTCAACATTTTTTTCTTTAGTGCTGGAGTAAAAGTTTAAGTGCCAGATATTAAAGGTAGACTTGAAATATTTTGTTTTTTAAGACCTATTATTTTAAGAAAGCAAAAATTCTACTAATATTTTAAGTGCGAAAATTTGGATGTTTGTTGCGCAATCACGTCGGAATGTCGGAACGGATTGTGTTGAAATTGGAAACAAATATTCTGGAATAGAAAATAGGCTACTTTTATCGTGAAAAAAATACAGGTATGGGAATTAAGCATGAGGTTACTCAGGAACACACTTACCAGGTGGCGTTGCTGAGGAAGGAAACGCATGATATTTATTAATACATTTTTACTGAGTAATTTTAATTAATTTAGGTATTTCAACATCCTCACCGCTGAACAATCATAAAACCGTAGAGCCACTGTGTTGTTTAAATAAACAATCCAAGAAGTTGATTACAGCTGGAAGTGAATTGAACAAACAAATTTTGGCTCCAACTAACAAGTTCAACTGAACCCATTGGAGTTACAGTTTTGTAGTTTACATACAATTTGATTACAATATATTCGTTGAGGTAAACTTAACTTTTTCAATTATCGCAGTCTCATACCTGCAATCTTTCATGCGCTTGTACGTATGTATGTATATGTGCGTAAGATGTACGCGTTGGATTATTTAAGCAAATTTAACAAAAAAAATATTGCGAGTCAGATTAGTAGGGGTACATTAAAAGAAAAAAATCATATTTGGACACGAACTGATTCAATCAACGGAAAGAGACAGTGAGAAATTGTGTTGTATTCTAATTTTTGGAAAAAAATAAATTTATTATCTAACACGCAACTAATAAGTTTAAGAGGTGTTATAAAAAATAACTCATCGTTATAACCTTTTTATTATGATTTTTTTAGATACTCATGGCAGGTGGCCTCTAAGAATACATATTGCCTACCATATAGTGTAGACAGGACAAAATACGAAGAGCCAGTTTGTTTTATAAGATGTTTATCGGAGATACTATCACATACTATAATATAGTGATATATATATGACAATTATGTCCAAAATAATAAATGCTGAATAAAAAAATGGCCTGGACCTAGAAGTCCATGGAGATTATAGGGAAAAAAATATTTCCAAATAAAATTTGTCAAATACGTGCCTAATAGAATCAATATTAATAAAAACAAATATATGTAGATAGAATTTTATACGCCACTTTTCAATTTACTTTATCTATTTCAGCCCATTGAACATTTGAAGTTAGCCACTTAAAGCGGGCTAAAAGCACTCTCTTAAATAAGTCACAAGTCATTTAGTTGCCAGCGTAAATAACATTGTTGGAAAATCTAGGTCGAGAAGAGACATTGCTTAAAGGTAAATAAAAATCGATGCAGGTTCTTGTATATACTTGTATGATATTGAAAGATACCGTTGTACTTACTTTTGTTACCGTTGTGGTTAGTTTTTGGTGTATATGTTACCGGAAATGTATGAAATCAAGGAATTGTATACAAATCCTAGGAAATGTGTACAATTCCGATACTATTTAGGAAATGAATAAAATATTGTTTGAAAAACTATTTGATACATATACATCCTAGGAAATGTATAAATTTCCTCGGAATTGTATATAATTCTAATATAGTATTAGGAAATGTATAAAGTAAAGGCTTTCTGTAACAAAACTCTAACCTAATCTGTTGCATGTTGCTTACCATCAGGCACATGCATCCTGTTCGTCTCGTCACTCTTTATTTAAAAAAAAACCTAACCTAACCTAAAGCAATACCCTCCCCTCGTCCCGCTGTCCCCGCGTACCCACCAATATCTTAAATGTTTTACATTTCCGATTGCTATTTAGGAAATGTATAGATTTCCTAGGAAATGTGTAAGTATAATATAATTTATTTCACACATTTCCGTGCGATTTTAGGAATTACATACATTTCCTAGCAATAGTATACAATGACGGATTACATACATTTCCGTTAACATATTCACAAATTCTATTTTATATATTAGGTACACCAATTTCTCTTGGCCCACATTAGTCACAAAGTGAAAATGTATTCTTTGTTTATTTACCCATAAAGCCCATAAATGTTTGTCAAATTCGATATTATAATAAAAGCACTGTTTTATACGCATAGATTTAAAATTTCAAATGCAATTTTTGTTCTAAAAACGGATTGCCTATTTCAGTTTTTTCATCAGAATACCATCCATTTTGCTATAAATAAAATATTTATAGAGTTTCTGAAGGTAGATAATGAATGAACTGTGGCTTTGTTGTTGTAGGTAGTGGTGATTAATTAAGATATGCTAGCCCCATGCTTATCTCTCCATCAGCACATAAAAATATCAATGTTTTCAAAAACTCAGCCTGTCACGCAACCTAGTCTGAAGAAACTATAGTAACTATAGAGTCTCATATTTTTAGTATTACGCATATTTGACATTTTATTTGAAATCTCTGACATTATTTTAACTAATATTGGTATTATTTATTGACCCAAATATTGTGTACCTTGGACATGTTAATTTGACTTTTTATTGTTTTTGCCATTCTGTATAATTGATTCTGCAATGTGAATTTTAAAAATAAACTCACAACATAAATATTTGCATGCCATAAGGTTAAAGCATGGCGCACCTATATATACTTAGCTTCAACATTATGTAACAATGTAAAATTGTACAACCCATGTTTTGCAAATGAAATAAATTGAATTGAATTGAATAAAAAAAACTATTGATAATTTAATTATTTTGTAAATACAAGAAACAATTGAAGACATAAATATGATGATGAAGATACAGTAGTTATACTCGTACAATGACATTAATACATGGACCGTCATTGTCATAACCCTAAATATTTCGTAATGTCTTTAGAAACAAATAAATCCTTTTGTCACATAACAGAACAAAAGTCATTTTTCGGCAACACTCAATTATTTCCTACCGACATCTATCATGTTATCCTCAAGAAAATCATATTTTCCGTGCCTCATCCCTTGTCCAATAACCTCTCAATTTTCCTTTTAATCATACAGGATTTCAGGGCGTGCCGCCCTGAAATCCTGTACGCTTTTCTTATCTCTTTCAAAGGGTCTACAGGTAAAAGGTATTGCCTCGCCCTTATACTCAACCTTACGAAGATAATATAGTTCTTAGTCAGTTGCGTAGTTGTAAAAGTATTAAATTGGGTAAAAATACTTCATTTCGTTATAAAACGACTTTTGTTAGGATAAATGAACTGAGATTTTTCAAATGTTTAGTAATGTATGTATTTGGCTGATCAATCAAATTATTTGATATCATTTAAACCTAACACAAATAGACACGTAAACGATGAAAACCTTAATTTAGAATCCAATACAGAATCTAAAAATTTAAGTATTTAAAGAGATTTAGGATAATCCATAATCAAGAAAGTCATTCACTACTAAATCTTAAAAAATACACAAATTTAATTTGAAAACTCAGTGTCATAATACTATGTAGTAAATGATCTCAACAATCTTAATTTATTTACACTCCGTCTTACGTTAAACTGCCTGAAGTTAGTTCTCAGAATTACAGCACTAGATTTTGGTATCTGGCGCTTAAAAGCATCTCCTACCTCCTATACATAGAAAATCAGTTGTATTGATATTTTTACGATAAAAAAGGTCAGGTACTGAATACATGTATGTATTGTTACAAAGCCAAGGTCATACGGAAGTTAACCGAAAAAATATAGTCCATAATTTAATTCGAGTGAAGGGCGGGATATCTATTTAAGAGACTACAAAGAAGCACGACCTTTATTCAACGAAAAGAGGTGTTTTTTATATTGAAACCATTTTTAGTACACGATACGATAACATTGATTCTTAAATAATACTATTATTATAATATGGTATTAGCAATGCCTACAAAATAATTACACTTCAATTTCTCTGGTCTGTTGGACTCCGTGGTTGCACTAAAACAACAACATTTTTAAAACAGAAGAAAAACTCAAATGTGTTTTTAATTATTTGAAAACTTACTGATATAACAAATAAGACATATTTAATATTGAAAAATTTTTAATTAAAAAGTTTCGATGTTTTTATATTTTTTTAATTTGCTTAATCAAATCGGAACGCCTGAACGGATTGAATTGTAATTTGAAACACATTTAGATTATATTTATTTAATAGCTTAGCACTGGAATGGCACATAGGCTATTTAAATTTGTAAATACTTATCGTCGCAGGAAAATAACTGGAACGAGAACTACCCCGACAAAAGCACGAGCGCGAATAGTTTTGAAATAATCTTCTACAAACCTTGTTACCATAATTGTCAATCATAAAGACGACTGTATCATGACTGTGTGTAGCACGAGCTAATTAAAAATAATAGAGAGGTCTACATACCGAAGTTGTCAGGTGCTAGATCCTTCCTGTTAAGGCCAAAGGGTCTCCTTTGGAATGCCATATTTGGATTTGATTTTTCCTACCGGCGCGGCGGCAGCCCAAGCCGAGATCATGCTGTCTGAAGGGTCTTTGCGTTAGTGATCGTACGAGATGTACCTAGTACTCGTTGATTACGGTAAAATTACGGTAATAGAGCCCTGCACCCTCTCAGTGAGCCCAGAGTTCGGTAGGAAGTATACCATTTGGGGTCTAATGCCATAGGTCCAATCCCGTTGAATCCTAAACGGCCTAATGTGGCCGACGATTTTAGTACGGCGTGACGTAGCGGCGCCCGCGTAGAAAGTCGGGAAATAAGGGAGTTAAAAAAATGTAGCAAGACCTATGTAGAAGTATGTAGCTATGTAGAGTAGCAAGTAGAAAACTATGACGCACGAGCACAAAATGATTTCAATTGCAAAAGATAGTTAATGTTACTTCGATTCTAATTGTATTAATTGAATTTACTAGGTACCCCTATCTATAAGAAACGATTTCGTTGGATTTCTTGGCTAGTTCAGATAACTTAAAATCGTCGCGTTATCTATAAAAAAGCGTCACCTTTTCACACATTATTTTTTTCTGACAATAGGCGGCTTGTAATACAATTGTTTGAATTTTTACGCTATTTCTGGTTATCAGTAGTTACGTAATATGTATATCTGCATATAACATAGTGACAGGACAAGCAATACATACAAGCGTTTTATGTTTCTGTACAACAATGTTTGTTTCTGTTGTGGTACGAGTGGTAGCTCTGTTAGTTCCATTTACATAATTCATTATTTAATATTTTAATTTACTTTTGCTTACTTTGTTTA
The DNA here is from genome assembly GCA_963693475.1 of Ectropis crepuscularia. Taxonomy (NCBI): domain Eukaryota; kingdom Metazoa; phylum Arthropoda; class Insecta; order Lepidoptera; family Geometridae; genus Ectropis; species Ectropis crepuscularia. The sequence goes on from OY856346.1 coordinate 14,792,044, forward strand.
AACATCAAACGCTTAGGGCGTTTTGCTTTGATTTTGATAAGCGTCTAGTACAAAGCTATTACTAGCGGTCACAGCGGTGAGACACCTAAAAGATAATTTTAATTAATTAAACCATTGAAAATAATGAAAATAACAAAGCTTTAATCAGCGTTCTAATCCTAAATTTAAATAGCTTGAACGCAAATAGTAATTAAACTGAGCCTCATTCAAGCAAACATATTCGCAAATTCAACCGCCATTTAGAAAACATGTGCGCTAATTTTTGTCTTGCGGTTAAATTTAGATACAAAATAATAATTTATTTTTACCTAAAAAGCAAAAACCGACTTCAATTTAAAATTAAATTGAGGCATACCACCAAATTCAATAGGAAGCAATCACTAAGCCATCGAGGTAAGAAGAGTACATTTTAGCTGTTTTTGTTCCAAAACCGCTATATCCATTACGATAAAATGTATATGGGACCACCTTTCAACTATGATCTACAAAACAAAAAAAATAACCATTAACCACAAAAAACAACATACAAACAAATTGCTAAAAACCTCTTTTTTTGGGAAGTCGGTTAACAAAATAAGACTATGGCTGGTTTAATATTGTTGTAAAGTAAGAAATAAATAATATATTTTTTTTTTGGTTTGTTAGTTTTTTTTAACATCACATTCGATTTTCATTCATAGTGGATTAAATAAAGCACAATACATTCACATATATTCACACGAACAAAACAAATGTGTTTTTTTATCGAATAAATTAGATCATCTAATCTAAGAGTACACAGATGATCTGCATGATCTAGTAAAAAATTAGTCGTATCATAATTGACATTCCCAAGACTGAAACGGTTTGGGTCTACTTTCGTGAAAAGAACATGTACCTACATAAACTATGAGAAACGTTATCTGAGTAGGTATATCCTTATCGATATAATCTAGATGTCATAAAGTAAATTAATATTTTCCATGTATCTATACTAATATTATAAAGCTGAAGAGTTTGTTTGTTTGTTTGTTTGAACGCAAGGATCTCTGGAACTACTGGTCCGAATGGAACGATTCTTTCTTTGTAGGATAGTCCATTTATCGAGGAAGGCTATAGGCTATTTAACATTACGCTACTATCAACAGGAGCCGAGCAGGGATGACAAATGTAACAAAAACGGGGAAAAATATTGCTTTTTGAGAGCTTTCGTTGCGTGACATCATAATAAATATGTCATATTTTAAAGGTTGCGTCATTAGAACCAAAAGTAACCAAATTTTTTCAAAATTTGAATTGGTACGATCGATTTTCGATAGATGGCGTAGCAACGCGCGTGCTTCAGCTAGTTTATTTTATAAAAGATCTTAATCGGACTGGCCTCGTAGCTCAGTTGGTAGTAAGTCTGCATGCGAAACCGAAGGTCGTTCGTGAGTTCCGTTCCCACCCAGTGCAAATATTTGTTTGTTTGATGAATACAAATATTTGTACTATTTTACTTAGGGTATTTCTATGTGAATTAATTAATATGTATTTACAACTACCAACTACGTGATGATGTATTATATCAGGTATCTGGCTTCCATAGTACAGTCTTTGCTTAGTTTGGGGTCAGATGGCGTTGTATGTGAAATGTTCACCATTTTTTATTTATTTATTTAAAATAGAGTAACAAGGCAAACACGATATGCGCATGATGGTAAGCAAAACGCTTGTACATCACAGCACAGCGCTACGAAGCTATTTGTATTTGACTTCCGGTTGGACACTACTAAGAGTAGTTTGTTATGTGAATCAGTACAGCAAAATAAATTGGAAATAGTGTATAAACGAAGATATACAGTACCAAAATCATATTCGAAGAAATATCCATCCTGCACAATTGTCACAAGGTACGTTTTACACCAAATACATACGTAAAATTATGTTTTTTACATGAATTCTGTTTTTGTTGTTCCAGTATAACGGAATTTTATTTTGGAATTTACTCTGAATCACTGAAAAACCACCAATCACGCAAATAATTGACGAACATCCGCTTTGTTTTTATTGAACCCACCTTCTTATAAAATTCATGAAGCTTTGACAGTTTGACGTTAGAAAACTACGATAAGCGACTTTGACAACTAAAGCTGAGTAAATCAAGCGGCACATATTAAAAATATAGATGCTTGATAGACTGACACGATTAATGACGGCTTGACATCAACTACTTCAGATTTGATTGTTTTTTGTTTTATTGATACAAAAAATCCGAAACACTCTGAATTTACGTTTCGTTACTTACTGTCATAGAAAATAAAAATATTAAGTAAATCAAACCAACGAAGAATTATTTCTCACAACTTTTAAATTGTTATATTCGCTAATATGAAAACTAGACAGAATAGCATACGCGAATTGGAACAAAAATTAAAATAAACTTTACTTGATTTACAAAACTCTAAGAAGGACAATAAAACCCTATTACAAGAAAGAGATGAAGGTGAGGTGGAAATTCAAATTGTTTTGGACAAAAACACTCAATTGAAGAATGAAATGAGAAATCTCGAAGAGATAAATAGTCAATTACAAGAGGATAGAGAAAAATTACTGGATATAATTAACATCAACGGAAATAGAAATATTGAATTAGAGGAAGCACAAAACAAAATAAAAATATTACAAGATGAATTAAATCAAGCAAGCATTCTGATCAAAAGTATAGATTTATATAAAAATGAAAAAGATGCAGAAAATATATTAGGTTTGTATAACAAATTAATGGTGGATAGCAACAAACCTAAAGTAATAGAAACCATTGATCTGACAGTGGAAAAACGGAGCTCAATTTTGGAAAATAATCATGTGTTGATTAAAGGAAGAAACACATTTAAAAAGTACTTAAAAGTTAAAAGAACAATTTCAAAATGTAAGAAACACTTAAAACATTGTCATAATCGGTGTAATATCGAACTTATCAAGGATAAGATAAGGTTAAGGGAGGTGATCAGAGATGACAAAAACACAATTATGACAATTCAACAACACTACGACGAAAACGTAGTAACGATGGATAGATTGGAATACCAACTTAAAGACTTAAACATCAAATACAGCATGGCACAGAAAGAAATAGACCAACTGATATCGGCAATGAATAGTTTAATAGGTCTTAGTCCCTCCAGGCAACGGCAATCGATTTCTGCTGCAGACCTATTGTCGGCCACAACTACGTCACTCACAAGTGACGTATCCTGTATGATAGGCCCCGACCATGCTACATCCTTATCATTAGTGTACAACAACAGGCAATCGAACATAAATTCATCAACTGGTACGACTGCTAATGCTAGCGTGTTTCAAGATGTTTTTAGTCAACAAACTGAACAAGATGTAAGTGGAATCGAAAAAACCGGCAAAGTTGAACTTTTCTGCGACGGAATTGGTGTTGGGTTAGGAAATATTTTCAACCATGTAAATACTAATAATAATCAACTGACTAACACGTGTATACCAAATATAACTTTTCACCAGCTAATAGATAAAGTAGTGGTCAGTAAATTTAAACAAAAGTCAGATGTTGTAATAATGATGGGTAACTCATTGAGTACTAGTAAAAGAGATCTTGTAAATTGTATAGAATCATTAGTGGATTTTCACAGTTCGGGTAAAGTTGGTAAAATTGTATTGTGTACATTTCCTTATTCGACTTCTTTGAGCGATAGACAAAATCAAAAAATATATTCTTTGAATGTTATTTTACACAACCTTATTTCAAACAAAGGCGGAGATTTTATATTATTTGATATTAATAATTTTATACACAATTTTGTATTGTCCAATGGGAAACAATTCGTAGCCCGACACTTAAAAGTTAAAATAGCTAAACTGATTGTTTTTACATTGTCAAACGAGCGAAAAAGGAAATTTCAAAACTTGACAAATATTGCGACAACCAACAGTGACTGTTTAAACTGAAATCCCTGACAACAGAGAGGCCTCATTATGTTACAACAAAGCGTCGTAATATACTAGGTCCCCCTTGCAACAAAAGAACTGTTACTCAGAAGGTTCAAGAGAACACCGTTTATATTTTATACCAGAATATAAACAGGCTGTTAGGTAAACTAGAAGAAATAGAGCTATTCTTAGAAAGCTCACACAATTACGATGTAATTTGTTTCACTGAGACCTGGTTATCGAAATGTGAATTGAATTTTTGCCTAAACAATTATACAATAGGTAGTATATACTATAGAAAATTGGCAATAGGAGGTGGTTGCATAATTTTTGTAAGCAATAATGTGAAATATAAGTCCCGAAAAGATGTAGAAAATATAACTGTTGAACGCCATTGTGAACTAGCTTGCGTAGAATTGGATCGATATGTTGTTTTATGCGTTTATAAGCCACCTAGTGCCGAAATTGAAATCTTCCTAACTACTTTAGAGGAAGCATTGAGTAGAATATCTAAGAAAAGTAAACAAATTGTGATGTGTGGAGACTTCAACACAGACATACTTTCGGAATCTCGTAATAAGAGCAATATATTAATGTTATGCCAATCGTTTAATTTGACAAAAGTGTTCACAGAACCCACAAGGGTCGCAGTAACTAAGAAAGGTTGTTCTGCAACCTGCATTGATAATGTTTTTGTAAACTGTGAATACATTCATTCTGAAGTCCTAGATTGTTTGCGTTCGGACCATAGGGGCTTGAGCATTTCTCTTCCTGCCTGTATGAAAAGGGCGGAAGAGAAAGTGCTTGTTAGACCCATTACATTGTCCCGTATGTCAGCTTTAAATACCGCGATATCTAATCATTTTTCGAACAATTTTTTCGACATGACTATTGATGATCCTAATCGTAATTATTCTGAGTTTTTTAAAATGCTGAGTACACATTATAATAATATTTTTCATACTAAATTAATTAATATTAACGCAAAACCGAAGTTTGCCGAATGGGCAACACCAGGACTTATTAAAAGTCGAAACAATCTTTACAATTTATATAAACTAAAGACATACTGCAACGACGATGCAACAAAAGTCTATGTTAAGAGGTATTCAAATATTTTTAGAAATTTGTGTATTCGAGCAAAAGCAATATTCATTCGGGATCAAATTAAAAACTCCAACAACGTGATAAAAAGCACGTGGAAGATAATAAACAAGGAGTCTGGTAAAACCAAAAGTCGTGAAATGATGCGCGCAGTTCGGGTTGGCGAAAATGTCACTACAAAAAAATCGGACATTGTAGATGCTTTCAGGGCTTATTTTGCTGATATTCCCTTAGAGACAACTAAACACCTAACTTCGTCTCCCTCTCTTGCAGAGGAAATGTTGACAGAAAATGTTGATTGTCCTTCATCTACATTTGAGTTTCATCATGTTACTGCCACTGCAATACTAAAAACGTTCAAAGACATTAAAGTTAAGAATACAGAGGACTTATGGGGATTATCTGTTAAGGTACTTGAGGGGATAATTAATAACATTGCCCCATATTTAGCAGAATTATTTAACGAATGTATCAAAAATGGCACATTTCCTGACATGATGAAGTATAGTAAAGTGATACCCTTGTTTAAATCTGGAGACAAAAACGAACTTGGAAACTACAGACCCATCTCGGTTTTGCCCTGCATCAGCAAAATATTCGAGAAACTAGTTCTCAAGCAACTTTTGTCTTACTTTAATATTAATAACCTTTTACATAGTAACCAATTTGGATTTACAAAAGGACGTTCCACTACCGATGCAGGTATTGAACTAACCAATTATATATTGAAAGCCTGGGAAGACCATCATGACGTTCTAGGAGTATTTTGTGACTTATCAAAAGCTTTCGACTGTGTTCATCATGAAACTCTTTTGAAGAAACTGCAGTTCTATGGGGTATCGAAACCAGCTCTAAATTTTATTTCTTCATATCTTAAAGACCGTGTACAGATAGTCGATGTTGACGGTGTGCAATCAAATGAGTCGCCTATAAGAATGGGTGTACCACAAGGTTCCATACTTGGACCTTTCCTGTTTCTTATTTACATAAATGATCTACCTTTCATGATTAAGAAACATAAAAATATAGAAATAGTTATGTTCGCCGATGATACATCACTTCTATTCAAAGTGAAGAGAGGAATAAACGATTTCACAGAAATTAACGTAATTTTAGACATTGCGTACAAATGGTTTGATGCAAATAATCTAGTACTTAATCCAACTAAAACGAAATGTATAAAATTCTCACTCTGCAATGTAATGTGCGGTAAACTTGATATAAGACTGAAAGATGAACTCATCGAACCTGTACAATCTACTCGATTTCTGGGTATTTCAGTGGATTCAAAGCTTCAATGGGGTCCTCACATAGAGACACTGGCTGACCGACTTAGTTCAGCTGCCCACGCTGTTCGTCAAATTAAAAAAATATCAGACGTCGCAACAGCTAGGCTTGTTTATTTTGGCTATTTTCATAGCATTATGTCCTACGCGATTTTATTATGGGGTTCAGCTGCGGACAGAAACTCAGTTTTCATATTGCAAAAGAGAGCGATCCGTGGTCTATATAATTTATCAGCTAGAGAATCAGTACGGGAGATTTTCAAAACTATAAACATATTAACAGTCCCTTCATTGTATATTTATGAATGTATAATGTATGTAAGAAAAAATCGAAGTCGACTGAAGAAACTAACTGATCTGAATCCAAAAGCGCACCATAAGCACAAAATTGTATTTCCTAAGTGCAGACTTCAAAAAACAAATAACTCTTTCAAATGTAATGGTATTCGCTTCTATAATGCAATCCCTGCACAAGTCGAAGGTCTTAATGAAACAAAGTTTAAAAATGAAATAAAAAGCTACCTATTGAGCAAGGCATATTATAATATAGATGACTTTGTTAAAGATAGTAACGTATGGAAGAGAACTGTGTTGAAACTAGAATCTTGTAATAAGGTAAAGTAATAGATTTATAAAATGTTTGATGGAACATTGTACTCATGTAGTATCTGTATACTGTATGTATTAATTATTTGTTATTTTGTCTTTGACAAAGCCTTTTTACAGCTGCATTTGATTGACGAGGCTCCTTTACAGCTTTATTCATTTTGACATTGTTATTTTATCTTATTATGTACACGGATTCTAATGCCTTTTTGTTAATGACGTTACCAAGTGTTCTTATGAATTTATGGTTCGAATAAATGAATTGAATTGAATTGAATTGAATTGAGTAATCTAAATAAAGTTCTGGAGCCATAAAGTGGGATAATTTTACTTTTTTTAAATCCCTAAGTGGGCTAATTTTTCTCTACTTTTTATAATATATGCACTGTTTCTAAACTTGAAGTGCTAGTAAGTATAGGCTAGCTTGCACCTACTTTAAAAATATGTAATTTTTATACCCATTATGTTTTTTTATCTACGATCGCATCAGACATGCCATTCATAACAAATGTATGAAAAAAATACTTGTTAAAAAAAACTTAACGATAAAGTGGCCCTTTCAAAAAGACAGAAGTCTTTTAATCTAACCAATTGTCCTGCTGGCAGATTTCCTCATTCGCTCCCAATAATTTACTCCAGATAAACTTTGCCAAGTAAATTTCGCCCAAACACGGAATTCCCAAAAAACCTATTAACATAAAACCGTCCCCATTTTCAAGACGAAGAAGTTTTATGGCTTGTAAAATATTGAGGGCATAAATAAAGCAGCTGTCGTGTATTACAGCACGTCGCGATGCTACCTACAGCCGTATTTTATCTGGGATTCTCTTGTTCTCTTTTATATAAAAAAATGAAAATAAAATATCCGGTTTGCAGTTACAGTAACCTGTTCTAGGGGCTTTAGTGGCATACTCTGTCTTTCTTATTCGTATCATAATATTTTGTACTGTTATTCTAATAACATATGTTGATAGTTACAAATATATTGCTGTAAAATAGTTATTTGTTGTACAAGAGTGCAAAGTTGCTTTTTAACCGCGTGCTCAATTTTGATGACCGATCAAGCGAAGGATTCTAACATTACAATCCTGAGTGTAGCAAGGGAATCAAAAGGGCACAAGGGGAAAAATCTTTGCACTCGAGTGCAACACGTAATTTCTTATCCCACTTTAGCGAGGAAATGACTAAATGCTTTGCGTATCATTAACAGTTTCAGTCAATTCTGTTGGCGTCAAATTAACTTCTTTGTCGCTAGAATTGCTTATTTCGGTTTTTCACTAGTATTAAATTTTCCTGTTTTTAGCCTAAGGTTTTAACTCTTGAGTTTATATAGCCATGGTTTTAACAATAACAAAATGACGTGGAAATATGGGTATGGTCCCATCTGGCCCGGTGTCTCGGCCCGGTACCGGGCCCGATGGGAAAAAAAAGTTTTAACTGGCCCGGTGATATATACACCGGGCCAGATGACACAAATCAAGTGCCATCGTTCCCGGTAACGGGAGAAAAGAGGATACGACTCGTAATTTGTGAAATACTAACTACATAATCAACAAAGCCAAAATTATGGAGAGTTGACCGGTTTAGGTAAGGAGTGTCAGAAAGTGTTACCCCCGAATCTTTGAGGGCAGTTTTCGCAAACCATATACGTTGACGCACGGCCATATCACGAACCTTAAGAAGAATTGGCCTGGTTTTGTCTGGTGCAAGAGACCGACCCATGCGATGGCATCTATTTACATCAGCAACAGTGAAATTGGGTATCTTCAGCCGCACTGAAATTAGCTTCATATTTGTGACAGTCGTGTCTTCACTTTTAACCTCCGGGATTCCGTGAAAGAGCAAAATTTTACGCCGTGCGGGCATCTCCTGCTTGTCTGCTTCACACGCAAGAAGCGAAACCTGGTCCTGCAAGGACTTTAACGCTTGTAAGATGAAGGACCGGAAAGATGAAAACTCCTCTTTCCCGGAATAAAAATAGCCTATGTGTTCTTCCAGACTATAACCAGTGTTTCGGACGGAACTGACTGAAATTTGCAGTCTGATCCGTAGATATTTTACGACCAGATTGAGCAACAAAGTACGGAGAAACGACACTCAGGGCCGACCGTAGAGCTTCTGGCGGGAGCCCACCCGGAGTCAAATCTCAGTGACAGAACCTCGTTGGACCAGCTGTCAAAAGTCAGTGACAGAACTTAATCAGAGTAGTTCGTTTACATAGATAATTGAAAGGGTACTTTCAAAATATTTATTGCTAAATTTAATTTAAGTTAAATTTAAACAATGTTTATTTATGATACAAAAACTTTACAAAAAACAGAATGTCATTCGATACATTGTTGAAGTGAAACGTTTGCCAAGTAATGTACAAAAATTAAATTTAACTGTATTTACATCCGGAAACCCTCGTTATAACCAATATGTCAAATGTCTAATAATAGAGCAATTGACTTATGGCATCATACATTTATGGCATAAAACTTTATGTTCCTCAATAGTTAGGGCGTGTAACTTTTAAATAGTAGTAATATTATTAATGACAAGTGATTTCAGGGGTAGTGATATTATGTGTAATGATGATTAGTAGTAACTAATATTAGGAGGTAATGTTTATGATATTAAATTTTAGGGCTTCAGATACTTTGCGAATCAATAGGGAACCATTATTTATCAATATTTTCACATGAAATGAAATAAATACAAATTGATACAGATGATTTAGTACTAAAAACTGCTACCGCTGTCTATTTCGTACATTTTTAGAACGTTCTCATTACATCAATCTGCAAACGGCTCATTGAAATTTCATAAAGCCTAGCTAGCCGGTGCAGTGCCAAAAAAACGCTACAACACAAATGTTATTGATCTACAATCTAATAATATATTTTACTTCAGAACAAACTGTCGACCGGGGCGACAACGAGCCGATCACATTTAATAATAGCAGTTAATTATCACTAGCATGAAAATTAATTTTCACAATAACGGTGTTCCTGTACATCAACAGCAATTATTCATTTACGCTCAGGGGATAGGGATTTGTGTCTTGACGTAGTGAACATCTATTTATAATTCAGTTCTGTTACTCGAGTACTTGGGACTCTCCAGAGATTCATGATAGATGATTAGGTTGTTTGCGTTTGCAAAATAGTGACTAATTTTGTAAAGGTCAAGTTTAATCTCTCTAGTCCCTAGTCAAATTGAATAGGCTCATTTTAAAATTTAATGATTTTCTTGAACTTTTCTTTGGTTAAATTGGAATCTATGAATGTATAAAACACACACAAAAATTTAAAAATTTAAGTTTTGATTTGGTATCCAACAGCAACTTATTAAGTGAATAGTAATCTGTTACTCGTATGCTTAATACGAGTATTAATAGTGCAATTCTATCAATATTACAAAGGTGAAAGTTGGGAAATTTCGTTCAGAAGTTTGTTTCGCAATCACATCGTAAAACGGATCAGGCTTAGCTTCGAAATCAGATTGTAGTTTGATATAATACATAGGCTCTTTAATACAAAAAAAAAAAAAAAAAATGTTAAAAAATAGATTCAGGATATTCAGAGTCAAATAACAACTTTTACCGCGGTGCATAGCAAACAATAATCAGTTCATTCTAACAATTTTAGTAGAAACAGATATTTTCAAATAGCACTAAAGTTATTTCACTTTTACTTGAGATGAACCGAATACGCTACAGAATTTTTACAAATTCAGGAAAGAATCCTCCAATAAGCATCGGAATTTACGACTTAAATGGACCGTCCTAAAAAAATACACGAAGGTCACGGAGATCCTGATTTCGTTTTTCTGAGTGAGATTCAGTTTGATTCGTTCGAGAGATTTATTTTCTTGCGGGTTGAGTGGGTGAACTATAGCTGTTCCTCTGGCGGATACGTAGGATTTTTGTAAATAATGAACAAAGTAGGTATATTTTCAATAACACGTTTTTCTCTATCATACTAAACTAAAATCGTTGCAAACTAAACTTATTGATGATCAATTAATAATTCAAATTATATATAGACGTATAACGTTTATGTTTCGTATGTGAGAACGATGTTATCGTAATACTCGTATCTAGCAAATACCTACCTATTGTAGAATTCAGTTAATGTCATAGTTCATTAGCTTGAGGGCTAATGTCATGTAATGTTATGTAAGTCATTTATTTCCGCATTCGCACGAATGCATCGCAAGTACGTCCGATGTGATTCGCATCGCGCATTCCTCCGATCTTACTCATACTGGTCATAATGGTGTCACCACCATTTTAGTCAGGTCTGAGACAAAAGAAGAGAAAGACGATGAAAGATTTAATTAGGTATTATTTTAGTTCATTTAGTAATAAATTAATTTTTATTATTGTGTAACTTGATTTGATTATTTTGATTTGATGACATGACTTTATAAAGTTTTATATTTTTTTGTATCTATATAGTTGAAAGGTGATATTAATATAAGGAGCGAGTTGTTAAGCTAATTTTGTGACTAGACTTATAAACTGTGTCATCAATCATTTAAGAATTGGAAAAATATTTGTATGCCTACCATATCAGGCAAAACATGACGACAAGCTACTTTGAAATTTTGTGACCTATTATATATCATGCATTAAGTGTGTTTGTTAATGTAAATGTTTGTACATGTAAATTTACTCATGTTTTGAACAAATAAATTGTCTTTTATCTTTTATCTTCAAATGCATGGCTTCATTCTTCAAAACAAAAAAACCTTCTTCAATTCTCAATCCATAATTTTTCCGAGTAAAATAGTTCCCATCAGCATTTATAATTGTAATATTTATGTGTATGAAACCAAAATCTTTTTTTCTTTCATATCTGCTTAACAATAACAGCAGTACAACAATCTTTTTGTGATCCATGTTACGCTTCCGAAAAACACGGCTGACTACCGTTGAAGGTATGGTAACCCTAACCAACGGTTTGCCGCACGAATTCGCATCGGAGCAATTCACATCGCAAGATCTTCCGATGCGGCGTCGCATCGCAGTTTTGTGTGGGAGCCCTTAGCAATACGGCGGTTAGTTAAAATTAATATATCTTTATTTTTAAATACTTTGAAATATTTAGTCGAGTAGTTTTACTAATGTACATTATAAATTACTAGCTGACCCCGCAAACGTTGTTTTGCCATATAAATTATTAATGCAAATTTTAAAAATCTAACATTGGTAACCCTAAACTTTAATAATAAAAATAAATTTTTAATTTTATTAAATAATTTTAAATTTTCCATAAGCTCCGGGAAATTTTAATCGAAATAGAGTGAAAAACATTTAGAAAAAAGACGATAACTGATCAGTTATCGAGCGGGATGAAAAATAATTAAATTACTAAAATGGTTATTTTAGGGTTTGGTGATAAAAGGGTAAATGTTTAGGGTTGTATGTATTTTTTAATACCACATTATAAAAAAAATAAAAACTTTTTATTCCGAGCATTAAAAAATTTTTGGGGTGAACAACCCTTATCACTTAGGGGTATGAAAAATAGCTAGTAGCCGATTCTCAGACCTACTGAATATGCATATAAAATTTGGTAATAATCAGTAAAGCCGTCAGAGGAGTAAGGTAACTAACACTGTGACTCGAGAATTTTGTATATAAGAAGATTACAATTATTTTTTTACTGAAATTTAAAATTACATAGGTATATGAAATACATTATGCACTTATTATAGAAGACAGTGTTAGCAAAAAACGTCTCCTGTGACTTTTATGATCGATGTTGTAATGTCCCTGGTGAGTTTTTCTTTTTAATTTTAAATCGTCTAACCCGTCATGCTGCGTAGGTATTCTATGAAGAAAAACGGGTTATCAAAGTGTTCTGAATGTAAAGGAGCTGAAACTACTAACTTCAAATTTTCCTTAAAATATCCCAATGTTAAAGTTTTTATGAGTAGTTGAGACTCTATGGGGGATATATTGATCCATATATACAATGACATAATCCATTCTGTGAATGGACTTTGAAAACGTAATTATAAAAACTTTGTCTCATGGAAGCAAACAAAAATATGAAATGATTTTGAATATTCCCACTCTATTATTATCAGGAACGAATACAAAGTTAAATGAACAATGAAAACGGGCATGATTCATCCGGCCTGCAAATGTCTGATAGTTGAATCACACCCATTTCAGCTTTTATTCCTATCCATATAGCAATTTTATATTGGCTGTCGATAGAATGGATGACGACAAGTGATCATGATCAGTATTCTATATTTTTACTTAGTTTGTTCTAATTATAAAATGTCGAATGTTAGGAATTTATATTTTAGTAGTACTCTATCAATACATTATACAATCTGAATCCACAAATTCATTACTATAGGCAGGTCATGCGTTAGACGAAAATTAAAAATGCATATTTACAGCGCGATAAACATGTATACTCATAACAGCATAGTATCACGCGGATATTTGAACATGAAGAGCTCAAATCACAGCGTAGCACTTTCATACATTTTGTTCTATTTTTTTTATTTGCGCACCCCTTTATTCTGACTTGTCCGTTTATTATTTCCATCCTAAAGTCGTCTGGAAGAGATCGCTTTTAGTGATAAGGTTGCGTAATTTACTTTTTGTTAGTTTTGTCTGTGTGTCATTTTTTGTGGGGTCAATTTCAATGTATTTTTTTGAACCATTATTTTACAAAGAAAACGTGCTAATGTCAATGACAAAAAAAGTTGGTAATAATAATAAAACCGTTTAAATACATAAACAGCAGTGACAATATTTAACAGTAAGCAGCTGTAAGAGGGCATTGTCCAATGGATTCAAAAAGGCTTTGTCTAAAACAAAATAAAGTAGCCAAGTGCGAGTTGGACTCGCCCATGAAGGGTTCCGTTCCAGCAAGTAACAAAATATACATAGTACACATAGTTCTTGTAGTTCGTTGTAACTTTGATCGAAGTTTTAATAATAGTGTATTTATGGCGTACTAAATAAAAACTACTCATCAGATCGAGTTCAAAGTAATTTTCGTTGGTAGTTTTCATGGTAATGTACATAATATATTTTTTTAGTTTTTTCATTCTCTTACTTTAGAAGTTAGAGGGGAGGGACACACATTTTACCACTTTGGAAGCGTCTCTCGCGCAAGTTATTCAGTGTAGACAAAAATTATATTAGAAACCTCAACATCATTTTTTAAGACCTATCGATAGACACCACACACGTGTAGGTTTGATGAAAAAAAAATTTTTGAGCTTCAGTTCTCAGTATGGGGGGCACCCCTAATTTTTTTTTTTTTTTTTTAACTTTTGTAAAAATCTTAATGCGGTTCACAGAATACATCTACTTACCAAGTTTCAACAGTGTAGTTTTCATAGTTTCGGCAAAAAGTGGCTGTGACATACGGACAGACAGACAGACAGACAGACAGACAGACAGACAGACAGACATGACGAATCTATAAGGGTTCCGTTTTTACGTTTTACGGAACCCTAAAAAAAGAATGAAATCTGAAGTTTAGTGTCAAGATATCATTAATTTAGTCAGTCAATCAAGCATCGGGCACAATAAGTGACGTCACAATTTGCAGAAACGAGATACTCTAATCATCTATTTCTTGTGAAAAAAAGAGAAAGGCATATTGATTTTCCGTCCTTATCACCATGGCCGGGTTTTTCTCTGGCTAAGTTACAAATTTGACACCGGCTTACCAAACAAAAGTCTGTTCAAAACTCGGACTCTGATTTTTATCGATTTAATTCATTCATTTTTATTATAAGAAGATTTAAAACATGTTTGTGAAAGACTATTAAGCTATTTGTGCTTTTTGTATATTAACAATGTGTGTTTGATGTGTTTTAAGTTAAAATATCCGCAGTGAAATGTGAAAGTGAAGAAAAATCAATGGAATCTCATTTTACTCGTAACTAGACAATATTTTCAAATGCCCGCTTGATAAAAATTGATAATGATGCATTCTAGATATCAACATGCATTAAATTTATACAATAACGGCTGCATCTAGTCCAAAATTTGCAAAATATGTAAAATGTAAACATAACCTATATAACAATACAAACAAAAAAGTGTGACCAGTTATTTCTTACAAATTTACCCATGAAATATATAAGACACATAATTGACAGTTTATTTACTTACCGTTTACTAATAATAGGTACTACACTTTGCCTGCGGATTCGCATATGTTAGTTTTTGAAGTGAAAACTTCCTTTGGCGCACTACATACAGATTTTTCGTGAGCCGTGAATTAAGCTCAAACTTCATGGTTGGGAATTAAATAAATCTTCGGGTGAACTCGGAGCAGAGCTATGGCCACAAATGCGTAAACATTTTTAGATGGTCATGGCGTGTTACCATGGTTACCATTACACATATCTAGTCTAGATGGCCATGACACTTCAATTTCTGTTCCTACTCCCACTGCCATTCCAACTCTTGTTTTCTGGAGTGGGAATTGCATCAAACTTAAGTAGGTCCGACTTAAATCACATTAATCAAATTAGTAAATTTAATAATAACTATTTCCATTGTAAGAAAACAAACATACTTAGAAGATAAATTTGCCTTATATGGTAACATTCCTTTTTCGTTCAACATGGTTTTTCCACAATTACTTTTTATCCGAGGTGTTAAGTAAAAACCAATGTAAGATAAATTATGCAATTAACTTAAAACCCCAGCGCGATTAAGTTGCAAAAAGCCGGCGCTTACCACAAAAATAACCTTCAGGTCGAAGTTAAATCACAAATTATTCCACGGGGCAATGTAAATCCACCTTTTGAAGAAGTATAATGGAAATTTCAACCAACCACTTGGAAACTCTTTTGATCTTGAGAATTTTGAATCGCTCAGTGAAAGGCTTCAAAGTAGGTATCAACGTGAGAGCGTGTTAAAAGTTGCCTTTAAGTTTTAGCGTACCCAGAAAGCAAAGATAAAAATGGTTAGTGTAACATTTTTTTACCATTTGAAAAATGTAATTCTTGTGTAATTATACTTTATTTTATTTCGTAAAAAGTTTGCCAGCGTAACAATTTTTGAAAAAAAAAAACTAATTTTACAATAATACTCTAACCCCTCAGTCTTCCACTTACGCCACACAATCATGAATCCTCATGTACAAAGATTCCACTTATTCTCATTTCGCTTCTCTTTAAAACCTTCTCATCGATTCGCAACATTTTTAAAAGCATGCAATTCAAACAGAAATCTTGTCCAATGCTAAAAAGGTATGCAAAAAACTGCATTGAGTCTGATTGTCGAAAAAAGTACGAATCTCATCAAAGGAAAGGTTGCATTCGTAAAGTGCATCGTCCACGGACGCCGCGGTCTGAATTTCACAACTTTGAATGGGCATTCACTAAATGCAAGCTTTTTCTTTACCCTTTATAACTGGGAAAGACGGAGCTCATTCCTTCTAAGATTTTCAGCTTTTTCCTTTCGCAATCATTAATTTTTTTCGGTTGTTTCGGAAGGCCGGCTTTAAGCGTTGCTGGCTGCAAAACTATGAAAGGCAGATTTGTTTAGTAAAAAGTTTTGTTTTAGTGCTCTTGCTAAAAAAATCTTTTTGTAAACGGAGAACGGAACGTTTTCAAAGACATGAACTCGTACAATCAACATACAGCATCCAACAAAAGCATATGTGATCATTATAAATAAAATATACAAATGTTATATTATAGCAAGTATAAGTAAGTAAGAAGTCTATTGAATTACATAATACTATTTCTTTAAATTCAAAAATAGCCTCAAATTAAACAAAGTTTGTGCTATGAAAGCCAGATAGCTGATTCAATTCTTATAAATATTATTATAAATAAATACTTTGAAAAATCCAAAAAATTGAAAAGCAACCTTATACACCGTTATTTTTTTTGAATGGGCAAAATTTTAACAGCGTTATCTACTGCTGTTACAGAACATAACAAGCTAAAAAAATGAAAAATTTGATAAAAAAAATTTCAAGGAAATTATGCAATTTATGGTCACTGCTATCGTTTACGCAAGAGTTGTAGTGTACGTGTCAGTTTTATTTGTTTACATGCAGGAAAATTCATTGTCAAGGTCAGCGACCGCCCAAGCGTGGCCCCCGCCTACCCGTAAATTTAATAATCACTTGCATTTCTTCATTTACGTGTTGGCCGCAATCAATGTCAGTCGGTGGGATGGGTAAAAATAGTAGTAAAAAGTTACAGGTGTAGTGATCTTTTTTTGTAACTGAAATAAAACACCGTGTTTATTTTGGTGAATCGGACACTGGACAAGTTTTAAAACTAAGTGAGGTGCCAGGCGCTGTATCTACTCTAAAATTCAATCTGGTTAAAAGGGCGTGTGTGTGTATATCAATAATCGTGGTGGAACAATAACTAATACAAGTACATGTAGGTACAAACTGTTTAGTAAATTAGTGATCATTGTAAATAGCCGATTCCAACTTTTTGAATATGCAAAGGTATCTACTTTATTTTTTTTAACATTCTAGCGTGTAAAGATTGAAACAATTAAATTGACGTAATTTTTTCGCTCTTAAGCTCAAGAAAGTCTGAAGGAAAAGTTAGCAATAATAACTTAAAAATTAAACAGAGTAGGTAAGTATTTCTATCTAGATTGATCAATATGGATTATGGACGAATTTTGTAGTACATAATTCGAACTACAAAAAGTAGGTAGTTTTGCAAGGCAGGTGCTCCCTGACCCTGGCCGTCGTAGGTACCGTCGTCGTGTTTATATTTACAAACATGCCCAATGGACCATACTTTTAGGCAGGATTTTTGTAAATTTCAATTAGTTACAGATTCTGTAAAATTGAGTTTTACGGTAAACTTCGGAGAGTGTGCAACTGATTTGCTTGATCCACCTTGTCTTTTTTTCTATCGGAATGCTCGTAGCTCGAAAAAGCGATATTGTTTCATGGTTGATGTTCCAAAGACACGAACGAAGAGATTTGACTCTACTTTTGTGATAAAAACGTCTAGGCTGTGGAATACGTTGCCTGAGTGGGTTTTCCCCGATTGTTACAATATTTGTGTCTTCAAATCGAGAGTGAATCGGTTTTTTTTCTAGGTAAACACGATCCATCGTAGACAGCATCTTCGCAGGTTCGCATTAACGTCAGGTGAGATGGCAGTCAAGTGTAAACCTATAAAAGTAAAAAAAAACTTATTGCACAGTTTTAGTGTGCTATTTGGTTTACATAGCCTGTTAAAATTTTGCTAATGAATAAAAAATAACCATGTTTATTACACATTTTTTTATCTTGGTTGAGTTAGCAAGTTATCGACTACGCGACGACTCCTTTATCATCTTCTGTACAGGAGTGAACCAATTCCGACTATTTTTAAAGCAAGCACGCTCTTACTATGCTTATTTATTTAGCATTTTTATAGTCATTCTTCACAAGATTATTATTATAAAGCGCGTTTCAACCATCAGGAAGTTTTAAAGCGATTTCAGCGAATTTAGGCGAAGTGCAGCCTAAACATTGTAATGTTTGATGTTGTTGGTGAATGAATAAGACAAATTGTTCGGTTCAGCTCCGTTAATTCATTGATTATTATAACTAATTACATTCTAAAACTAACTTATGCTAGATCAGCACTACGTTATTTAGGGCGCGGGTGTAACCTAGATTTAGCAAATAGCACTGTCAGGACTATTGCGACACTTATTAAAGCGAACACCTCAAGAGAAATGTACTATTACAAATCTTCTTACGGAAATAATGATATGAGTAAAAACTAATTTTACAAAATCGTATCTCTTAATTACTTAATTCCCAGAAATATTTTTCTTTTGCGATCTCAGCGAATATTTAGAACTCTTACATCTATCGGTAAAAAGATATACATTTTCAAACAGTATTCAGTTTTTAGGTAAATAAATGAAGTTTTTTTTTTCGAAACAAGAAAGCTGTGCAGCTGACGGTAAGCAACACATCTACTCAAAATAGCATAGTACCAGAGTACCACGCAGCTATTAGAACATGAAGAGAACAAAAAACAGCATTCTGCTGATTTATCTCTTTATCCTGTGATTTCTCTGGATACATTACTTCTCAAACCGGAACACAATAATGTTTCTGCATCTTTGGCCAAACTCTGCAAAGAGTCCAGGCATTACATAATTACCACCATACACATGACTCCGTTAAGATACAATTATTAATACCTACTCGTAGTTATGTGTAGGTAAATAAATAAAACGCATGTCAGAATAAAATTCTAAAAATCTCAAAAAATGTATAAAGCGCCTTCACATTAGGTCGCAAGGAGCGCGGCAGCCACGCGACGGCAGCGGATACATTATCTTTACAAATACAGCCGTTGTACAGCGTACAGCGTTTGCAACACAAGCTCGATGCCGACTGATTGCACGCGGCTGCTGCGCTGCCGTCCCCTATGACAATTACGTGACGCACGTGATAGAAGTTCGCCGCCTGTGAACAGCGCTTCTGTCGCGTTGCTACTACCGCGCTGCAGCCGCACTACTTGCGATCTAATGTGAAGGCGCCCTTAGTGTCTCATATCTGGAGATATGAGACACTAAGGGCGACACTATATCTACGAATACACATAATCGCTTTCATTAGGTACTTCATTTTATGTACAAATTGTAGTGAGTGATGATGGCAAATAATAGAGAATACACACGGAACGGCGATTTATTAATACCCAAACAAAAAAGACATGAGGAAACAACACGGAGGGAAGAGATGACGTAGTAAGGCCTAAGGCCAGGCAGCTCTGCTGTCCGATACTGTGACTCGTAGTAGGTACTCTGTGAACGTGGTGTAGGGCCAGGCAGCTGTCCGCTATATCAGTTAGAGGAGCCTATGAATGGATACCGCAATGAACGACACACTGGATGGATTTAGATCGCTGGTTAGCAAACGTTAGCGTGTTCTAATTCTACCGTGGTGCCATCTATTGACGTTTGCCGGAACTTCACTATTATATGCTTATGTTATAAAATTAAATATTGATTAACAATTTCATAGTAAGTAATTTCACTTCAGGAAATTAATCACAATCTTAATTTTTATGTTCTGTCCGTACCTTACGCGGCACTCGGTCTCCTGTCGCGGTCTTGGCGCAAACTGGCGCCCATACAATTCTATAATATCAAGTGCCTGTCGCGGTCTCCGACCTCGGTCTCGTGTCTCGGTCTCCTGTCGCGGTTTCGTGTCGTGGTCTCGGCGCGAGCTGCTACCTTTACATGCCAAATCAAGTTCAATTTAGTCTATTTCAATCCGGTTGACGTCATAAACAACACAAATTTTAATAACTCAAAAAAAAAATACAAACTATTGGCTGATATAAGCCAAGCTATAAGCTAGAGCAACTGTTTAGAAAAAGTGGGTTGTACTTCGAAAAATGTATCGTCATAGGTAAGGATAGAACATACCATTACCGTTAAACAAAATTAAACTTTAAGAACTCAGTTACTGATCATCTCTTTCGTTCACAATCTTGCGTATATGGGTTTTTGCCGATGGATTCAATCCTGATTTCTCCACGTTGAGAGTAAATTAGTTTATTTTATCACCGTAGGCCTCATCGTTACTTAATTAACATCACGCGAGAAGGCGGTCTGTTACGGCTGGTCTAGTCGGGAGAACGGCGCCTGCCGATCCGGAGACCCCGCGGGTTCAAACCCCACACGCACCACTGTCTTTTCGAAGTCATGTGCGTAATGCCGCTAACTTAAAACGGTGAAGGAAAACATCGTGAGGAAACCGACCTGTACCTAGAATCTTTCAAAGTCATATGTCATCCACCAACCCGCACTGGGCCAGCGTGGTGGATTATGGCCTTAACTCTCTCCTTCCGAGAGAAGGCCCAAGTCCCAGCAGTGGGAACGTATAGTGGGCTGTTGATAATGATGATGATGAGAAGGCGGTCAAGCAAGCTTAGCTGTTACCTGTTATCAATGTTAAAAAAATTGGCAGTCATAGGAATTGCCAAGACCCGAGTTTATCCGAAGATTCCTTATCATTCCCGAGCGTGACGCTAGAATTCAATTCACACCCCACGAAAATCTCTCTTTGGCGCGGCAAAATTCGTTTTACCTTCAAAAAATCGCCCAAATTATACGCTGTATCTATTTTCACTAAGATTGAATTCTGACTGCGCAGTTTACACTTTGTTATTGCGAAACCCAAGTTTGAAACAGGCTCTGGGAAGGCACAATAAAGTATTGATTGGTCCATTCACGGATACGCTCTCTATTAAACTTTAACAATAAACGGAGAAAAGGTCTGTAAACTTGTAGCAAGGTTTATTATAGCTAGCCGATAGACTACCGAAGTTACACTGTTCCACATTATGTTGTGCTAAATTTGTTTATTATTTTACAGCAGCATAAGCGTTATGTTACGATTGCTGGGACTTGGGGCCATATCTCACAAAGAAAGAGAGTAATGACCAAAATCTATGCAGTTCAAGTGCGAAAAATACTTAGAAATGGAAACGGGATTTGTACCTACGACCTCACATCTGACAATCTCGCCAATAGGCCAACACGCCATTGTATCTCTCACCGTAAAATTGTCAAAACTGTCTGATTATAATCTAATGACGTCAGATTACTAACTAACCTAATCTCATCATCATCATCAACAGCCCACTAAACGTTCCCACTGCTGGGACTCGGGGCCTTCTCTCGCAAGGAGAGAGTTTAGGCCATAATCCACCACGCTGGCCCAGTGCGGGTTGGCGAATGATACATGACTTCGAAAGATTCTAGGTACATGTCGGTTTCCTCACGATGTTTTCCTTCACCGTTTTAAGTTAGCGGTATTACGCATATGACTTCGAAAAGACAGTGGTGCGTGTGGGGTTTGAACCCGGGGTCTCCGGATCGGCAGTCGCCGTTCTCCCGACTAGATCAGCCGTAACTTAATCTTATATATAAAATTCTCGTGTCACAGTGTTTGTTTCCTTACTCCTCCGAAACGGCTTTACTGATTTTAACCAAATTTTATATGCATATTCTGTAGGTATGAGAATCGGCTACTAGCTATTTTTCATACCCCTAAGTGACAAGGGTTGTTCACTAAGGCAAAACAACGTTTGCGGGGTCAGCTAGTCTACAATAAAAATATAATCTCACGCGTTAGTTTGTAATCTGACGGTGTTTACAATTTTACGGTGACATACAATACCTATAATTATATCGTAGGTAAGTTAATGTAAAGTACCTGGGTCACCGAGCTTTGCTCGGTTTAAATACTAAAAATACTTAGATACTCTTGGATTTGCTTTAAAAAAAAAACTTGAAAAATAAAAAGAGAAGCCGTCTGGATTCGAACCCGCAGCTACTAATTCGTGACCGCCACGAACGCCCGACTTCCCGTCTGAGCCAATTATGCTGTCGCCTCACGCGGCGAAATTTACCTTCGCATTCTAATGTCTAATGTGATAGTTTTTCGTTGTATAAAAACGCGCATAATATGCGTTTTTTTTAAAATGAAACCTAGTTAGATCGATTTATCGTCCCCCAAACCCCCTGCATACACAATGTCATGAAAATCGTTCGAGCCGTTTCCGAGATTCAGATTCTATATATATATACATATTTATATAGGTACAAGAATTGCTCGTTTAAAGGTATAAATAAATAATGTAAAATGTTAAACTGTCTACGATGGAGAATGCTTACTTAGAAAAAACCGATTTATTCTCGATCTGAAGACACCAATTAACTAAACATAGGGGCTTTCCACAGCCTCGTCTAGGCTGTGGAAAGCATTGCTTGTTATCAAAACAGCAGAGTCAAACCTGTTTGTTCCTGTCTTTGAAACCATGAATCAATGTCGCTTTGTCTATGTTTCTAGCAGTCCAATAGACATAAGGTATGTTTATGTTATTTGTTTTACGGTTGCCTAAAAGGTACTTAAACAAAATATATTACTTTTTTTTTAAATAAACAGTGACGGACAAGCAGGACATGTGCTTGATGGTAAGCTACATGCCTGCCACATAACTGCACAGTGATACGCAGCTATTGGAACATGAAGAGTCCAAATCATTACCTAGCACTGCACTGCGCTCGTCACCCAGAGATCTAAGATGTTATATCTCTAACTCTCTTAGCCCTGTAATTTATCTGGAAACATTGCCCTTCAAACCGGAACACAGTAATGTTTGCACATTACTGCTTGGCGGTAGAATAACTGGCAAAGGTGTGGTAGGTACTTCCTCAGGCGGCCTCTGTCAAGAGTCCTACCACTACAACATCAACAACACTACATACCTACGCCACATTTATGAAATCGTAACCATATCATACCATATTACATCGTAACTAGTACAAAAAAACTACTTCCTAAAAATAACCGAAACCAGTCTTTGTTTCAGTTCATTCCTTAGGAATTATTTTCTACCAAGTAGTTGAAAACCTAGGTACTATTTTGGTCCAATATTTCCAGTCAGTTCACCACAAACTTTGTGTTACACAGATTTTAATTTTTTGATGAACTGAAGTCAGTTAAAAGCCGGGTCACACAGAGGCGATCCGATAGCGATAGCGATAGCGATCCGAGACGGGATTTTTTGTAATGTTCGAATTTGTATGCAACCTGACACACAGCAAGCAGGCGCGGTCCCATACTCTGATACGATCCGGATCGCTATCGGATAGCTATCGCTATCGGATCGCCTCTGTGTGACCCGGCCTTAATTCTATCAAAACCATCAAAAACATAAATGTAAAATGAAAGCCAAGTTCAATAATAAATAATATATGGCTTGATTGTTGACTTCAACACAAAAGAAGTGAGATGTAAATGGGTGCCAAGTTCAATGATCGGTCCTGCAATTGATTAAAGCCATATAGAATATTTTGTATGAACTTAACATTAGTTGTTTTCTTATAACTTAAACTAACATACTAAAGCCTCAGATTTTACTTAGCTACTTAAGTAAACTATCTATTGACATTAAATTAATTCATTCAAATTTATGAATTTAAACTATATCTACTTACTAGAAGAATTATTGTAATAATAACAACATAAGTATTTGAAGATTACAAGGTGTAAATCGCAACCTTATAGGTGCGACACATAGTCATAAATGTCTATAGCTTAATCAGTGATAAAAAATGACGATTTTAGGACGTTAATATCTAAATTACCATTTGAAGTATGTTTATGAAATTTGGAGCACATATTGACATCTTGCAAGTCTCAATGTGTGAGCAATTTCACAAGTTAATGTGCAATAGTTTTAAGTTATGAGGAGGACAAAATTGGCTTCAAATGGTTCGTGTAATATTACACATGGTGCGGCTCGCCAGTTTTCTTGAAGGAACTTGGCTGGCCACACTGCCGTGTGTCTAGATCATCTTCCAACTATTTAACAAAACTAAACTTAAACTCTAATCTAAAACTATCCACCAACCCGCATTGGGCCAGCGTGGTGGATTATGGCCTTAACTCTCTCCTTTCGAGAGAAGGCCCCGAGTCCCAGCAGTGGGAACGTTTAATGGGTTGTTGATGAAACTTAAACTCGCCGGATTTATGAATATTACAAAACCATTCACTATTTCAATCTCTATCAAATATATTTTATCTTGTACCAACTATGTACCTACGGCACAAACAAGCAACAACGAGACGGATAGGTAATGCTTAAATAGAAACGTACCCAAAATATGTGATATTTTTTAACCTTCTGTTACCCTAGTAAATAAAATAAATAAAATTTATACATGAGATGAGATGGTTAAATATCTGTATATTTAGATAACTAGTGTGGCTATGTGACGCAATAATAAATTTATATCTTCCCCCGCCTTTACGATGAGCTCAACAAATGGAAGCGCTGGCGAGCCAAGATAAAGAAAATTATGCTGCGTGTGTCGACGTATTTTATTGCAAGACATTATATCCGTCTTATGGTAACACCGCACTAGGTTTTGCGAACTCTACTGCAGTATTTTGTCAATTTTACTGTTTGTGGAACCTGTGACTAGTGGCTTCCAGAGGTCGCAAACTAAAAGAAACAATAAAAAAGACATATTGTTTCCTGTGCTCTATACTTATTTTCTTACCTAAATAATATGTTTGTCCTGAATTATTTTGAACTTCAGGTCCTCTATCGCTTAACATAAAACCCTAATTTTCTCAAAGCAATAAATTATTTGCTATTTTTTATTAGGACGACCAGAATAAATAAAAACAACCGTTAAATTATAATAAGACTAGTGGTTTCAAAGTTGTACTGATGTGAGATGTGACGTTTATGTGTATGTGACGTACTTTGCAACATTAATGCTCTTTAATAATACTTCTATTCTAAGTTAAAAGTTTTCACTTCTATCGGCAGCACCTATGACTTCCACTTCCATTTTTTTTCTAAAGGACCTATGTTATGTTTCTTCTACTGCCTACGAAAATTCTTAGTACCCATACAATTATCATGTAGGTAAATGGTAAAAAAATAACATTGTGTAGAAATCAAATTCGGTATTTGATTAATTTCAGTGAAGTTTAAATTCTACGAAGACAAACTTTAGGTTACTTTAACCGACAACTGACCATGACCAGCCAAGAGAGTAAGAAAACTTTACAAGTTTCCTTAGGCCACACCAATAGGTAGGTGAGCATGGTGTATTACTTGGTATATCAGATTAACATGTTTATGAGTTGATGCATTGATAAAAATAATTAATGTTGTGTCGCATATATATTAACCCTAGTGCTGTTAAACCCTATTTCCAACGGCGTCTTGTACTGGGATGATCATGCCGTCATGTGCCACCTCAATGAATGGCCATGACATTAAGACTCCATCATTTCTTCCTTACTTCACCACACATTTAGGTAACACTCTAACGATACCGATAAGTTTTTTTTCCTATTTTAGAAGTAGAAAAATTTCTATGTTTTTTTGGTGAATGTTTTTGTTCTTTAGACTTGTTCATTTTTGTTGACGATAAAGTATTATTATCATAGGTTTTTTTACTATCTACTGTATAAATGTAGATAATTTATATTGTTTGCTACTGAACCAATTTGGTAAACTTTACATACCTTTCCCGCATAGATGCCCGCAATGTTTTTCAATATAACTGACTACGTTATAAGATGTATTAAAACAACGTATTAGGAATTAGAACACTAAGTAGGAACTACTAACATTTGGACATAGTCGACACAAACATATTTGTAGTATTTTTGTTACAAAGGTATGTCTAAGTGGTTTGCATTTTTTTTTGTTTTTAGTAGTGGTAGGACTCTTGGCAGAGTCCGCCTGGGGAAGACCACACCTTTGCCAAATATTCTACCGCCAAGTAGTAATGTGCAAACATTACTGTGTTCCGGTCTGAAGGGCAATGTTTCCAGTGAAATTACAGGGCTTAGAGATATAACAACTTAGATCTCAGGGTGACGAGCGCAGTGCAGTGCTAGGTAATGATTTGGAATCTTCATGTTCCAATAGCTGCGTGTCACTGTGTTGTTATGTGGCAGGCATGTTGCTTACCATCAGGCACATGACCTGCTCGTCTCGTCACTTTATATTTAAAAAAAAAAGTAGTTCAATTTTGGAATCGAAATCTACTGTTGCGTTTTTTAAAATAGGAGAAGATTCTCAATTCAGCTTAATGTTTTTTTAGTTTATTTGTTACGTGATGGCTCCGCTAAAAGTAAATCAAATTTAATGATTTTTCTTTTATAGATAGATCATCAGAGGTGATATGAATTTTACCGAAATTGGTTTAACAGTTCTCGAAAAATGTAATAAAAGTCTCATTCGTCGATCATATCAGAATAATTAGTTCGTTTCACAAAATAGGGTACAATCCTCAAAAAAGTAGCCCGTTAGTTAGATTGCCAAAAAATATTGTACATGTATTTTTTCTTTTGTTTCACAAACAAAAAATGACGAAGATACAGCGCTTCGAAGTTTCGTGTGATGTCACTCGTGAGTACGATTTTCACTCACGAGTGACGTCGCGATCCCCCACTCTCGAAGTTTGATGGTCTAAATATTTGACGATTTTTAATATTATGAAAAAACAAAAAATACGTGTCCAATATTTTTCCATGATCTAGCTGACGGACTAATTAGGATGGTGTATTTTTGACCCAGTCCGGTACCCTATTCATGAAATTCATTCGAGTGTCTTAGTTTAATTTTAAATTGAATTATTTCTTCTTGTCGGATAAATTTAAATATTCAGAGAAAATGTACAATTTAATTTTTTTGTCAGAATAAAGAGTTTTCTATCAATATATCTACTAATATTGTTTACATTTTCAAAGTTGTTTTATCTCTCTATGACGTACATATTTTGTAATGTCCTCAAAAACAAGAATGTATTTGAATATAATTATGCTTAACGTCGTAAAAATACGAGAAACAGACAATATTTTTCTTCAATTAGGCTTTAAACGTTACACCAGCTGGGGCTATTTGAGAGGATGCCAGCGCAGATGTCTTACACATCTGCTACTTATGCTTTTTGCATTGGAAATTACGTTTTAATTTTATTTAACTACGAAATCGTGTGTTTGTATAAAAAAGCACATTAAAATGTTTGCTTCTTTCTAGACTGTATTGTTGTATAGGAAATGTCTACAAATATTGAACAAACAAATATAAAGAAATGCTTTTAATTCTTGGCAATGCTCAAAAGAGTTTTTTTGTTTGTTTAAAACAAATGTAGAGTGACGCAACGATTTACAACTGATGAAAAGCAACATAACTGGCCAAAACAGCACAGAACTACACATCACTGGACTGTTCTTCTCACCCAGAGATTTCAAATGGTTTATCTAATTATCATGTAATTTCCTAGAAAATGTTGCCTTTCAAACATTACTATGTTCACGAAATTGTATCGAAATATTATAAGAGGCTCACTCCACATTTAGCTCTAGTAAATATTCCATAACTAATATTACTAAACCACTGTGATAGCCTAAAAATGACTCGAATAGACGTTTGAAATACAGCGGTAAAATCACACTCCTCCAAGTTCAAACAAATGACTTCTAAAAAGAATTTAATTAGATAAAACAAGTTTGTGAAGTCTGTATGTCGCGTCGAACGCTGGCAATACGTTGGGCGCCGATTTGCATTTTTATGAAAACGGTTTACGGTGGTGACTCTACGGTTAGGGTCTTTTGGATGTCCAATTCGATTTCGCGGCCACTAAACTTTTCTGATTGCTTTCAAACGTCTTACATTTCGTTGAATTATTGCGGCTTAAGTTGCCATAATACTCAGTCATGACAAATATTTTTGTACCTACAGTTTTTTGACGTGATAACGTCTTATAATTCGATGAAGCCGGCTGCACGCCCGCAAAACTGTAACGTTCCGCCGTTACCGTTAGTTCGTCGTCCGTGCCATGCGGACGAAGCTGAGTGCTGAGGGCGCCACCCGCCGAGTCGAGCGGTATCACTACTCGCGCTATCAGCGTACTGATTTCTTAAGACGTTGTCACGTTCAACTATCGTCAGTAAACCGACTTTACAGACAACCATTTTTTTTTAATTAATGCTCCTAGCAGCCAAGTGCCATGCAGCTAGCAAAGAGCTATTTGACAAGACACTTAGTGGCGTCGGATTCCAATGTAGGCATAATTCAGGCTAATCCTAATTCTGAAGAAGCAGGAATGATTTATAGACCGGCGGATTGTTTTATCTGGTCTCAAAAACATTCCTGCTCCACTGTTAATTTACCTAGGTTTTTTGCTGTATCCTCATAGTTTTTGTAAGTAATAGGACTGCCATAGAATTTTTGGGGTTAAAACTTACAACAAAGTTGACAAGCATATAAGTAAGTATAAATAAAAAATCTAATTTCCTTGAAGAAAAGCCTTTATCTTTTCGTGTATTTCAATCTTTCTTCTCGGAGTAAGTTCAGGACCTCCGTAGAAAATGTTACACGTTGAAACATCTGTAGCTATTTTCTAGGACACGGAGCCTATTCATTCATGTCCTACTTTTATGTTTTCACGTTGTGTTTTCCCAGATTTTGTTGCTGGAGTCGTGATGAGTTCTGTGAAAACAAACTTAGATGTAAACAATATTTGGAAATGAAGTTTATTTAAATTAAAAAAAACATTTTCCGACATTATTTCGTAATGGTAGATTATTATTTTGTAATAAAATTTTTAGACTATTAAAGGACAATCGCTTTTCATTAATTTTTTTATGTATATGGACCCCTATATACGTACGATTGTTTATTGTTCTTTCAGTTAAAACTTAATGAATGTACTTTTATAAAACTAACGTCATGGTCTATAGCCTCATCTCAAGCCAATAACAAAAACTATGATAGCGAAACGCCTAGAAAGTGCTATTTTCAATGTCGTTATGAGGTCGTAGGTTCGTCTCTTGCCTGCAGCTTTGAGTATTTTTTCAAGTGTAAATGTAGGTACAAGTTTGTCATCATCACCGGTATACATTATCACAAAATCTTTTCAAGTTGTGCGTCATCCCCCAACACGCACTGGATCAGCGATGTATGTGGATTATGATTATTACTATTTTAATTCTGTCCTTATGAGAGAAGGTCCTGAATCCCAGCATTCGTAACATTTCGGGAGCTGCTTATGCAAAGTATTTCAAAACTATCAGTAGGTATAGCCGCAGATCACCGTAGATTCGTATAATACATAGTTTTAAGTTGAATTAATTAAATTACTAATATTGTACAATAACAAAATCCTGTGTAAGAAAACCGATGTCTGACTGCGTAGTTAATGTTTCGTCATGAAGCGTACGTAGTACTCTAAACTCCACTTTCCGACGTCTGAAAACTCCGACCGCATTTTAAAATTATGAACAGGCGGAAGTTCAAAACAGTCTTAAAGAATTTTTACTTTAATAGTAGTCGGCCACTTGGAGTGAGGAGCGAAGAGATCCCAGAACTTAAGCAATTAGTGAGCTCCAGTCAGACAGCAATTAAGGAGAAATGCTATTTGAAAGCAGAAAAGGTAGAAATAATTCAGCCAATAACCAGGAGCCGAGTTCACTCGTTAACAAAATTATTCATTAACTGCTAATGACCGAAATATATCAGGAGCACTAGGCGATTGCGCTGATAAAATTTCTCGATAGGTGCGAGTAAATTTGCTTGAAACTGTAATGTTAATTTTAAGAAACATCCAGACTACCAGCTTGGCAACATTATTTAAATTCGTTTAAGATATTCTAGATGGCAAAATAAATATCTGATTCTAGATGACAATATAGATATTTTTAATGTACTGAAAAATATATGTACAAAAAAATTGGTGAACATTTCTCACACATCACCATATTGCCCCAAATTAAGCAAACCTTTAAAGTGCTATGGGACCTAGATAGCTAATATAATC
This sequence comes from Ectropis crepuscularia, assembly GCA_963693475.1. NCBI lineage: Eukaryota > Metazoa > Arthropoda > Insecta > Lepidoptera > Geometridae > Ectropis > Ectropis crepuscularia. Next base: position 14,822,302 of record OY856346.1, read on the forward strand.
CTACACATAAATATGATAAATGTCAATGTTTAGATGTTCAGAGGTTTGTTGCTCAATCACGTCGTAATGTAATAACGGATCGGGCTGAAATTTGGAACACAGATTAAAGTCTGAAAGAACACGTAGGCTTCTTATCCCGAAAAAATAACGGGAACGAGAACTACGTGAGTTAAACCGCGGGCCTTTGCTAGTGCTTTTAAAATTTTATCTACATATGTACACTATACACAAAACACTCAGGTACTAAACAAATAGATGTATTGAATACACAAATATTTGCTCTGGGTGGTACATTGAACCCACGATCGACGAATTAGCGGACACATTTACTACTAACGACGCCACCAGGCCAGCCGTCAACACTATTATTCTTATCCTATTACTAGCTGTGACCGGCGGTTTCACCCGCGTCTATTTGAGGATAATTACTACAAAAATATACATACATTGCTCTAAAAAGCTATGATAAGTAGAACTATAGAAAAATAATAAAGGAACGCTAGGTAAAAGTACTGGGATCTACTAAAATGTGTTTTAGTACAGGTATTTTAAAGTACTTCAGTGTATTTGATCATTTTAGTTTTTTATTTCTTACGGTAGAAGAACAAATTGGTTATCTCTGTACCTGATGATGATAACGCAACAGATACCTAATAGTTGTCTGCATGAAAAACAGTCTTGGCGTGAACCGATTCCCAGGCGTATGCCTGTGTTTTAATAATAGTTACAGACAACGACTCCTTCACGGGAAATTGTATTATTTTGAAATTAAAAGGCAAATGGTACCATTTTATGTGGAGGTAAAGCATTAACATACCATTCCGCTTAAAAGGAATGGTGGATTTGTGTCGGATTCGACACCATAAGTGGCGCCCCTACTGACTAAAACCTCCACAGTATTTCACCTTTGCCACAAACGGCGCGAACACGGGGATGCTCTCGCACTCTTCTGCAAGCCCGCCGCGGGACAATGCACGCCGTAGTCACCTCGGCGACTAACCGTCGCGTCGGTGCCAGACGTCCACACATCTAGACACTCTTTGTCTCCCGCAGCGGGGCAAATGCTCGGCCTCATCACCTATCAACATCCGGCTGAAGAGGACGGGGACAGCAGCTCGCCGATATACCGGCACTCTTCATCCCCTATAGCCCCACCGCGTCTGCCATCATACGTTAGCGACCACGCAAGGCCGCAGTGGGCAGGGAGGGCGGCGCACCGTTATACCGATATTCCTCTTCAGCCGGGGTCTCTCCTCTACGGCCACGGTGCATACCACCAAACATCGCGGCACATCTCAGTCACGCTGCGCAACTCCCCCCTGCCTGCAACGCCTGGACCGCAAGGCTTGGTGCCCATGGTCACGCATTAACATAGTGGAATATATCGGGATCGATATTACGTACGGATATGGTAGCCTTACCGATAAAAACCCATACAGGTTTATCCACCCGTGGGTTGGCAGCAGTCTCGGGACCGCTATCGCATTCGACCGTGACGACCATGACTCGATCTGCCATTGCCACAGCGTTTTGCGGTAACACCTCATGGGAGACGTCCGAACTCCGAACCACCGCATTTGGTTCCAGTGACGCGTTAAAAACCAGCGACGTTACGACCTCGGGAAACCATATCCCTAGGTGCGGTGCCGGACTGCCCTAAACGTTCGACACCCCAGACCCTTTAGGATCGCTCGCGTATCCACTTTCGCCTCATTGGATACAATACAATACAATACAATACAAAACACTTTATTATACCACAAAACATTACAAAAACATTGATTAAAAATAACATCAAAACATTTTGGGCACAAAAGGCGATCTTATCGCTAATAGCGATCTCTTCCAGATAACCTTTTGTTATAAAGAACAAGGTTACAGAGATGAGGGCAGTGGTGTGGCATCCTTGATACATATACGAGATTAATTCCACAAATATAATACATTCCATTTATAAATAAACACTTGCATATATGGTATAAACACATTAATATATAGTACAGGTATATAATATAATACATAAACATAGATAGATATATAGCTAAATATCAAAAATAAATAATATAAAATAAACGTACATAAATACATTTTGTATAGTACACTAAGCGTAATGAAAATTAGCACAGGTTTACGCAACAATGATAAGTGACAGGTAATGGCCTCCTCTCGTTTCCCCAACTCACACGACCTCTCACTGTTGAGCGTCTTGGCCAAGATGGTCGAGAGCGAGAGGTTCACCCTCACGACCGCGGCTAGAGATGGCCGCGGTTCCGCCTCTGTGGCTACATCGCCTCGAGGAACCTCAGCTAAGAAACATCACGCTAAGAAACATCACGCTAAGAAACATCACTGGACCACGTGCCCACAATAAAGTGGTCTATTATTTTGTTACCGAGTTGTTTTAAAACTACGATATATCCTAAAATATTTACTAATATTAAATCTTATCAGAAGCAATTTTGTACATATGTATCTTATATCTTAGTACATATGTATTTAGTAGTTACAAGTGAAGCCAATAAAAGCGTGTTAATAAAAAACTGCCCGTATATTTTTTCTTTCAAATTGTGTTGCTTCTATAATTACCCAAAAAAACTGGTGGTCTGAAATGGCCAGTTCTGCCGCCCAAACGTCGATTGAAGAATGTATGGCTGGATCACTGAACGCTCAAACACATGGAACATACAGAGAGGAGAACATCAATTTTGGACATGTGTTGACACATTGTGATTTTTAAACTCAGGCAAACAACTGATGTACGAAAAGGCTTTCAAGTGTCATAGTCATACCGGCGCGGTATTGGTATATCTACAGATAAAGTAGTTTTTTACAACCACATCGAGTTCACGCGACTGGTACTGCTTAGTCTTACGACTTATGAGTTTTTTTGGTAAGAATTAACTCAACAGGACCTCAGACGACCATGAGAGACAATAGCCAAAATGTAGATAACATATTTGTGTTATATTGATTCTACGCTCAAACCTCTGATGGTGATGGGGTAAACGCGGGAAAAGCAGAGGCCTACTAAGCGTGATTTATTTCTCGACTGGCAAGTTCCGCGGGCCTATGTCAAGGCTCATTGCTCGAGTTTCAGCCATTAATATTCATTACCAGCCCGAACTTGTACGCGTTTATTTAATTTTATCTGAAGCACTACTTACCTACTTTGTAAACAGGTGTTTTGTAGCTGTAAATCAGGTTAATAGATGAGATAAGGATAATGCTCATTACGGGCTTAAAGACAAGTTAGAAAGTAGGGTTTACGGTAAATTGATAAAGTTTCTTTGTAATTTAATTAACTTAGAAACCTAGTTCCACACAATCACGACTTGTATTTAACCGTTCGTAGGTGCTTATGACACTCCAAATGTTACTTGATAGTCTACCACTGTTACTTGGGTCAATCAACTTTTCGACCCACACTTTTGAGAGGATTCAATTTTTTTATTTAATTTTTTTTTTCTTTAATATTATACATCGAAGTATATTTTCAAATAGCTTGAACATTGAAGCATGACATGTGTAAATGGGCACGACGTCTGTTGTATGATTTTTACTATATTCATAAAAAACTTAAACAACCCCCACAAAAGAGTATCTTGCGTTACCAGAGAGTATCTCAGTAACCGAAAATAAAACTCAGTTTTAACTTACTCTTATATATATTTTACTTTCGGATGCATAATCAAACAGTATGGTATTTTCAGTCTTAATTTAAGTTACATACCTGAGAACATAATATCAATAATTTGTATTTAGCGTTACCACCGAGATCCAAAATTTATATTTATTTTGCATAATTCTCTGTTGAGAGTGACAAACGCTTCAAAATCTTTATAAAACGAAAACCAACTTTTAACACAACTAAAACAAGAAAATAATAAGTGTTACTTCGAAAAACAACCGTAAAATAACAGTGATAACTATTCAAAGAAAAGAGGACATAAAGGTAACACCAGAGACAATTAGGTAACACCTGAGACAAATTCTTCTCTAAATGACGTGACACCGGACATATTCTACTATATAACATCAAGACCCACGTTTTGGTGTTAGTAGAATGTGTTAGTGTGTTAGTTTAATTGAATTTCTGGTGAAATTCATCTAAGGAATGTTAGAATAGGAACTATTTGTTTACAAATTATGATGAAGTCTACTCTTCGTCCAAAGGAGACGGCCCATTTTCCATGGGCATTTGCCCCACAGAAAAAGTGCAAGAGACTTGACCAAAATTGGATCACTGTATAGGATTTTTAATATATATTGAGGAACCGTTTATGTTTTTATCCTGCATAGCGGGGTTTGAAAGATATCAACTAAAACATTGAAAAAAAAATAACGCCGCAAGTAGGTAATCAAGAACATGATTATGTACTTACTACTAAAAGAAGGTAGTAAATTCATTACTTTGCGACTTAGGTACTGTGCTCAAAATAATGTCGACTCAACACAGAGAAGGACCGGAGATTCGGCCAAACCACAAAAAAAAATACGAAACCATTGGAAAATTAAAGAAATTCCATGTGTTGTGTGAGTTTCGAGCGAATCGATTTTCGAACGAATTCTTACTGTACGTAAACTTCAATTAAACAATAAAAGAGATAAACATGGCTGACTTTGACTATAATCTGTACACATAGGTACAAATAATAAGAATGTTCAAATTGGGTACTGACCCGAAGACAAATTACGAACTAAACCTTAACAGGCTTATTTAAATTCACAAAAACTTCGCAAGCGTGTTTTAGCGCCGTACAACGCCATCTAGTTTGGTTTTATGGAACTACAGTACCTTAATACAAAATTACTTATACATAGTCATTCAGGTACTTTTAAATCACCAATTTGCAATCCCTGCTTGGCAGGTTATTATTGAATGTACAGTTTGAATTATTTAATTATTTGTTATTTTAATTAAATAACTCGTTTAGGTCTCCGGGGCTAATTAAGTACCTAAACTTGAAACGACTTGGGGCAGAAATGAGCCATCTCCTTTGGCCCAAATTCAAAACCAAAAGAGCTTTCTGGGGGAACTCCAAAACTGTTTGGTATGGCTGAATGCGAAACAGTAGATGGGCTGAATAACGGGCTAGTGGAAACTGTCTATGTCTCTGGAGTTACCAACTATGTCTTTGGAGTTACCACAAACGTAACTCAGTATACAGGTAACTCAGGATACATTTGCCAGTATTTTGCAAATGAAATGAAATCCACTTAGTATTAGAAATACTTATATGCACCAATCAAAACATTAATTCTATGTCCTTGCAAAACAACATGATTCGTAAAATGAATATCAGTATTTTCCGATAAAATCGCGGTAACTCAGCCGACAGCGATTAAAGCCACGCACCACCACTGAGAGCTCGTCGCTGACGGGTGGTCAGTCAGCATCGTCAATGGTCTTCGCCGCCGCGCCGATAGAGAGACCGCCAATATTTTAGTAGATAGTCTCCGAATTACGCACGTGAAGTTTTTTTAAATTCGCCTTTTAAAGGTAACTCAGTATACCAATGTACACAAGAATTCCTTTGGACATAAAGTCTAGATTTTTTCCGGAAATCAATTATCAACAGATCACTTTTACAATTCGAAAATATTAAAGTTTGTATTTTAATGTATCGATGATTCATACATTTAAGCACAGTTTACACAGTTATTTTTTAATCTATCGGCATGGGAAGTTGTCATCACGCGTTTTGGACAGCAATATTATGTATGGAAGGAAAAAATGTCTCTGGAGTTACGACAAATTTAGATATATTTGAGGAATAATTTCGCAAACGTGGAAGTTACGATGCTTTATAATCTATAAATACTATAGTTTGTAGTTTAATTCCAATTTAAGTATATTTATGGAGTTTTGGTCAGAAATAGCTGAGGACACCAAAGTGTGGGTGGAAAAGTTGATTGACCCACTTATCTTACAAACCGAAAACTTGTACACAGATTTACCTATTAAACTATTGTCATCACAAAGTTTCGTAAATCATCGTATTTTTGTTAGGGAAAGTTTCAAACAAACTGATTAAAATTTCAAACACTTTAAAATGTTTGGGGGCAATGTCAAAGATTTGTACTTAATAAGAAATGTATTTTATCTAAAAGCTGACGTGTTAAAAGTTATTACCTATACATATAATTATGTATGTGTCATAACACTTGAGCCATCACCTATACATTCATTGTTATACCCCGTTTACATGATTCCAGTCCAGCGACCGAATCTAGCGCTGGATTGCTTACTGGAATAATACCCCGTTTACATGATTCCAGTCCAGCGACCGAATCCAGCGCTGGATTGCTTACTGGAATAATGGAAACCGGCACTGGAATGCATCAATCCAGTGCCAATCCATTCCAGTGCCGGTTTACATATTCCAGTAAGCAATCCAGCGCTGGATTCGGTCGTTGGACTGGAATAATGTAAACGGGGTATCCTACTAATATTATAAATGTGAATGTATGGATGTTTGGATGTTTGGATATTTGGATGTTTGTTGCTCAATCACGTCCTAACGTATAAACGGATCGGTCTGAAATTTGGAACACAGATAGATTATAGTCTGGAAGAACACATAGGCTACTTTTTATTCCGGAAACAACGGGAACAACGGGAAGGGGGACTTCGCGGGTAACACCGCGGGGCGCTGCTAGTTAGTTTATATTTTACAGTCAGGGCCTAAAAATCTTCAAAACATTGTCTTTCTTGACATCTACTGTACAAGTCAGATTTAGTCTATTATATATGTTGTTAAATGAAAAACTTATGCAGAACTATTAAATTATATTATTTTAAGTGCTAAGTAAAATAAACTCTTTTTATACAAAAAAATTAAACCGACTTCAAAACCACAAATAAGCACTCAAAAGCAAAAAAAAATGTTAATATATTTACTATATAAGCGCTACTCACTCATCTATTTGAAGGCCGAAACGTAATATTCTATTTTTGAGTAGTTGTGCTAAACGAATGTTTAATATATTTTTCATCCCACCAGCTCGGAAAGAGTACTTTTGCTCCTCGATATCAGGGCGCAAAAGTCGTTTTTACCCTCTAGAGGTTAAAGTAAATTTGAATTTAGAACATCGTGTGTACTGAGGTTTTGAATTCAAAACATAATTTAACCTATTTATTTCTACCTCCTTGGTGCCGAATTCATCGTACATTTATTTTTAATTTGTTAAAAACTCATACTCGGAACCTCTTTGGTGTACTTTTTTTTAAATGCTTTGCCCGCAATTTTCTTTTCTAGTATGGAGGATAGAGGTAAAGAATGTTATTTCAAATGGCAGAACATTTTAAAATGCTATGAACGAATCAATTGTAATCGAATTGAAGTATGCCGAGTTGCCGAGTTAAATAATTAAATATTATTGACTACTAAAATAGTAACTAATAGATAATTTCAACTACTTGTGCAGTACAAATTCTGAGTTATAAGTTACCACTTCTATCGGCAGTGGCTATGACTGCCAATATTTTTCTTTTATGAATTCTGAATAGTACGTTTATTAATTTCCTTTAAAATGTACCCTGATGCAAATTTAGCGCTACTATAATTTAATGCACAGGCGGACACTTTTTCATGTACACATGAAACTTCTTACCTCAATCGGTCAACTCTCCATATTTTCACGTCATATTACTATATTGTTAAAACCATGGCTAAATAAACTTAAGTTTAAAACTTATAAAATTGAATACAAGTGAAAAACCGAAATACCAAAATAATAAGTGATTCTAGCGACCAAGAAGTTTATTTAACGCCAACAGAATCGACTGAAACTGAAAATGCGCAAAGCGTTTAGTAATTTCCTCGCTAGGGGGGGATGAAAAATTACGTGTTACACTCGAGTGCAAAGATTTTTCACCTTGTGCTCTTTTGATTCCCTTGCTACGCTCAGGATTCTAATTTTTGAATCCCTCGCTACGCTCGTGATTCAACTTTAGAATCCTTCGCTTGCTCGGTCATCAAAATTGAGCACGCGGTTAAAAAGCCACTTTGCACTCTTGTACAACAAATAACTATTTCACTATTTTTTTGTTAGAGACAATAGCTTATTTACTCACCATAAATAAGCAGGTTGGTTACGAAAACGTCAATTGTTTTAAAAAAAACAATTAAATATTAATAAAGAAAAACTTTGCTCGTTTAAAAAAAAGTCGGTAATAAACCAATGAACTGGGAGTACATAAGTATATAAGTTTTGAAAGTATATAAGTAACGCAATGACCCAATTCATGGAAAATGCCATTATTGAATTAGAGCAAGCCGCGGAGTTCACACAATAAAATGTAAAACCTTGTGTCACTCATGTTTGACTTTTATACTTGAAGCCGTAATAATTAAAATATTCCAAGCGAAAATCTTAGAGATTAGAAAATAACAATTCATCATATATTTTAGTGTTAATTATAAACGTTCTTTCTTTCTATCCGTAAGTAATTCTGACTCGGGCGTAAAAGATAGAGATAGTAAGCTCTTGAATCTAATTTGCGTTTAGAAATAAAGGAGACAAAGTCTATTAACATAAAAGACAATGTTATCTTTTTCGCTACGAAATTTATATCTCTATTGGAGCCTTTTCTATAAACTGTAGTAAACTTATTTATTGTTTTACCCTAAAACAATAATTCTTGGTAGACGTATAATGTTGCGGAGTCATTTTGCTCTACCGCTGATACTATCGGTCATTTCCGCTGAGTCTTCAGTTTAATTTGATCCGACCTCCCTGTTCCTTCCGTTTCCTTTGATCCACATCATAGATTATAGAGGTGCAGAAGTGTAATACTGTCAACTAGCTACTATAATTCGTAATATGTGTTTTTTGTATCTATTTAAAATTATATGTAATTAAAATCCACACACCCACATCGTCGCTATCCTGATAGCGCTATTGCAATTTTATTGACCACTGTTGCGCGCGGGCGCAAGTATTTGCCTATTAGTGATTGAAAAAAAAGTTAAGTGGAAAAAAGACTTTTAGATAGTAGGTAGGTATAGTTATAGGAAACAAGGATATTAGGAAACAAGAAACATCATCGACACGAAAAAGACAGAGAAGTGATTAAAAATATGATTCACCACCAACAGATTCCGCCTTTGCCAGTTATTCTACCGCCAAGCAGTAATGTGCAAACATTACTGTGTTCCGGTTTGAAGGGCAATGTTTCCAGTGAAATTACAGGGCTTAGAGATGTAACATTTTAGATCTCTGGGTGACGAGCGCAGTGCAGTGCTAGGTAAGGATTTGGACTCTTCATGTTCCAATAGCTGCGTGTCACTGTGGTGCTATGTGGCAGGCATGTTGCTTACCATCAGGTAAATGTCCTGCTCGTCTCGTCACTCTTTATTAAAAAAAAGGATTCAATGTAAACTTATACCTTTAAACGAGCAATTATTGTGTATGTATATATTTATAAAAGGAACCTCGGAAACGGCTCGAACGATTTTCATGAAATTATGTATGCACGGAGTTTCGGGTTTCATTTTTAAAAAACGTATTTTATGCGTGGTTCTAGACAATGAAAAACTGTTACATTAGACATTAGAATGCGACGGTAAATTTCGCCGCCACACGCGTCAGAATAATAGCTCAGGTGGGAAGCTGGGTGGTCACGAAAGAGTAGATCCGGGTTCGAATCCAGATTCTTGATTTTAGATTTTTTTTTCAAGTTCATTCTTTTTTATATTATTTTTAAGTTTTTATGAGAAAATCTATTACTGGGAGCTCTTTATCTGTAGGTATCTAAGTACACTCAGTGTTTAAGCCGAGCAAAGCTCGGTCACCCAGGTACTGATAATGATAAATGATTATCATTATTTGGGCACTCAAGCTTCAATTTCGTCTATACCTTATCATCAGGCAAATTGGTGGACAACCGTGGACCTATGTACAAAAAAAAACATAATCTATTGCTAGCCAGCGCTCCTGCAAAGTGAGGCGGCTACCGTGTGCACCACATTGCATGACTCCGAAACCAACCCAGAGGCTGCTGTCAGGGCAGCTGTCACTAACAGATCCACTACATACCACATGGATGTTGTATCGTACACCTATCTTTGTTGTTACCCGGATTAAATTAATTTCATTTTATTCCATGCCATGGTTCATCTCACTTTTCTTACTTATCCGTTGAAGTGAAAACTTATTTATTTATTATAAATTTAATATATTTATTAGCGCACTACGGCTGTGAATGTGAATTGATTGAAAATATCGGATATCAATAATGTATAGTACATTAAATAAACTACCTTAAATAGCATTTAAAAAAAGTAAAAATTGTTGAAAACAGTGAAAAAATGCTGAAGAAGTGATTATATTTCATCTGTGACTTTTTCTTCTGCGCAGCTACATGCTATGGTCGTCTTTATAAACTTCTTTCAATCCTTTGCTGCAATATATCAAGGTTGCTTTTGATGGAAACGGACTTTTTTATGCTGTAAGACTGGATTTTGGATGGATTTTGTTGGCTTGAAAGTCTACACAATATTAAGTAATTAATTGGATAAAAAATATAAAAATAAACCTTTTGGTTAGTTACGTTTTCGAAATTATGTAAATTGGGAACTAATGAGTTAATACAGCATTGTTTATTTTAAAATGTTGAACTTCCATAAAAAATATTGCTTTGAGCTTTATTGATCTTTATTTTAGCGTAGATTCTGTTAATCAGACGTAAATTTTATTAATTTACGTTTTAATAATTGGATAGTTTTGAAATTTTTTTATAATTTCAAAGACGAGTACCTACATTATATTATGTATTTTTGCGAGAAATTAATGATGTAAATAAAACGACAAAATAACTTTAGAAACTTCCACTGTTTTTAACTATCCTATCCTATCTTTAAAGATAGGATATATTTTTGCTTGAAGATAGAGATATAATAAGGTCTTAGATACATTATATCTTAGATCTCTGGGTGGCGAGCGCAGTGCAATGCTAAGTAATGATTAGGACTTTTCATGTTCCAATAGCTGCTTGTCACTGTCCTGTTATGTGGGAGGCATGTTGCTTACCATCAGGCACATGTCCTGCTCGTCTCGTCACTACATACTATAAATAAAAAAATATCTACTATTTACAAGGTCAACTCCGCCAGATGAAACAAACCTGTCCGTAGGGAAGTAGATCTTTTCAGTGGAAACATTTTCATTATTTCGAAAATTTTCGTGATTTCTCGCTCCAGTCCAGTAATTTGTCACCTGAAAGTACGGAGTAATATGCATCAAATCTGGTAGTTCTGATTTTTTGTAGATCTTGTTTATGATGTTGGCCTAATGAATCATCCAAGTTTGTGACCTCGAGCGCTAAACGCAACAATGTCAAAAATCGAAAAAACCGCGAAAAAATTGTTTATTTTTCAAATTTTGGCGATTATAACCCAAAACGACTAGTTTTTTTAAAAACTCTCTCGATGGTACTGGTTTTGATGGGCATGGGGTATCTACATAGTATCGGTCATGAAGTGGAAATAAACTGCGAGGTTACCACTGCAACAACTAAACAACGTGCGACAATCTCGTGTCACCAGAGACGAATCAGATACTGAAAAAGACATCCGCAAACCATCTACATACTTTTTCACCCGGTTTAAGTAAGAATTAAAATAAAAAAGCCTTCTCTTAGTAACTTAACCTGCTTTTAAGACAGTTTCTTTTAGTAGTATGAAGTATCCGCTGCGTTTAACGATTTCAGTTTACGTTGAATCAGCTGCCATCTTGAACTCTAAAGTATTTATCGAAGTTTTATGAAATACTTTTAAAGCTAATAGAGTATCTTAGCGGTGGTTGTTAAATACTTTTAAACTTAGAGCACTTAATAATAGTGGTAGATTAATATAATAACGCAGAGTTTGTGAATAACCTGGGCCACAGTCTTTGATTAGGATTTTGTACAAGGCACTTGAGAAAACTTTAAAAACCTTTTTTTTTGTAGGTATTTGCATTTCTAAATTTTTTGAATAACCTGCATAAAAACTAAGTATGATTAAAAAACCGACTTCAAAACCACAAATAGGCACTCAAAAGCGAAAAATAAATTAATGTAAAAAAATAGTCGTAACGCTTATCTATTTGAAGTCGGGACAAGCCGGGGCCGGGGGTAACACTGAGGGGTCACGTACATAATAAATATAATGGTGAAATATTTTTGAAATCAGTCCAGTAGCTCCTGAGATTAGCGCGTTCAAACATAAAACCTCTTTAGCTTTGTAATATTAGTATAGACTAGCAGCGCCCCGCTTTGTTACCCGCGAAGTTCCCGTTCCCGTTGTTCCCGTTGTTTTCCGGGATAAAAAGTAGCCTATGTGTTCTTCCAGACTATAATCTATCTGTGTTCCAAATTTCAACCCGATCCGTTCATACGTTAGGACGTGATTGAGCAACAAACATCCATACATTGACATTTATAATATTAGTAGGATTAATTATTCCTAGAGCATGATTATAACATTGTACTTGCTTACCAGTACTATTTAAACACGATAAATGTCACGTAATTTATAATAAGTAGGTACCTACTAGTGTTGAAGATATATTGCCTTATTTATACCTTTGCAAGTTATTCAAACGCCAAGCAGTAATGTGAAAACATCACTGTGTTCCGGTTTGAAGGGCAATTTTTCCAGTGAAAACAGATAGCATAGAGGTAAAACATCATATTTCTCTGAGCGACGAGCGCAGGGCAGTGCTAGGTAATGATTTGGAATCTTCACGTTCCAATAGCTGTGACTGTGCTGTTATGGGCAGGTAAGTTGCTTACCATCAGTCACATGACCCGCTCGTCTCATCTCTCTTTAATAGGTAAATAAAAAAAAACTATGTGCTTCTTCAGCAATGAAGTTTTTATTTTGCTCCATCGCAAAAGCAATTTTTCTTTTATTTTCTATAGATTATAGATAGGTGCTGCAAAAACATTTCGGGACACAACAAACAAACTAGTATCGTTAAAACTAAATAAACTTGTTACACATCGCGTCGATGGGGACGCACGCGCCGCATTTGCATTTTTATTGGTGACATTTAAACATACAAAGGATGCGCAGTTACGTCAGCCTTTTGGGAGTTACAGCTTTTCCTGTACTTTGTTTTGATATGTTAGCCTTTCAGTCGGATGAATGGATAAAAAAGTGAACGTTTGTTTTTTTTTCCAATGTATGGACGATACGAGCAGGGCATGTGCCTGATGGTAAGCAACACGCTTGCCTATAACAGCATAATAATAAATTGTTAATTATTTCTCTCAGACAGAAGTTTTACATTGTAAATATGTTAGTCAAAATAAACTTATAAAGCAAGGACACTCGGCGATTGGAACATGAAGAATCTAAATCATTACATAGTCCTGCACTGAGCTAGTCACCCAGAGGTATAAGATGTTTAAACTGTATGCCCTGTAATTTCAGTGGAGATATTGTCCTTCAACCCTGAAAATGGTAGAATTTTGTCATTTTGCAAAAATGAAATAAAAATGTTTAACGCATAAGTAGTCCACTTTATGTTCTCTGTGTTAAGAATCTGGTATTTAGTTTTATCTTTTGTTTAGGTTTAATCTGGTATTCTTTGACAAGGACAGATTCATGGCTATAATAGTCCACCACGCTAGCTAGCGGATTGGCGAAAGACGCGTGCCCGAGATATTTACATTATACAAATACAAATACAAATACAAATTATTTATTTGTCATAAGAACATGAACACATATTTATTGAATCCATTAGGTCCGAACTAGTACTTAGTGCTGTATCTCGGTACCTAATGGCTTCTCCCAAAACAAAATTTAAATATCATCTTACGCAAATTAAGTTAAATAACAATAGAAATAGAATAAGAAAAAAGAAAAAAAAACACGCTATGGCAGCTGGGTAAAAAGTCTTGAAATGACATTAGTAGTCCTTACGTCTCTCGGGAAAAATTGTCCACTCACCAAACTCCACAGACAATAAAATCAATAAATGATACAACGGCATCAAATAATTGTTTACCACCAAATCTCCACCTACTATCCACAAAATATACTATGTATCTGCGAATATAAGAATATATCGTTTCTCAACATAGGCTAAGTTAATGGTGGTGTTAAGTGTTGAATATAATAATATTCAAATCCTTTTGCCAAGCCGTGCGTGTGCGTGTATTATAGGTACCTACATATAAAATAAGATGTTTCCTTTCATTATTAAAGCCAGTGAAAACAAAATGTACATGAATATTCAGAAGCGATGCGGGATTCGAACCAAGGACCTCACTATAATGTAAAAAAAAACTTTCTCGCCTCTAAGCCACCACAACTGGGGTATAAAGAAGAGTATGAACTATAAATATTACTCCAGAAAAACATACAAACGGTAAGAAAATTAGAATCATTACGTCCATGTCGAATTTAAAAGCTGCTTCAATATCGTAACATTCGTTTGATTAATTTTTATATTGGGACTAAAAATAGCAATAGAAGTATTCAAGTTTAAAGTAATCGACACCCGACCGTATTGTGGACAAGTGTTTCTTACAACCAGATTCTGTCGTATCATTCAATTTCTCTCTTAAGAAAGTATATGCTGATACTGCTATAAAATGCAACGTAAAATTAATTGCGATTCCAAAGTACTTGTACACTGCATGTCACAAACAGAAGCTTTGTGGGGAGGCATTTTAAAAAAAATATGGCAAAAATAGAGCTTATTACCTCGCTTCGCTTTCCCAAGATCAAAAGACTACAATTACCAGTACAAGGGAAAGCATGTGAGTTGACGTCGCTTCAGTTTCTTTGTCGAAAATTTCGTGTAAGGCTATAGCCTTATAAGGCATAGCGTACATGCCTACGTCGTCTAGTGAAACATCTAAAGATATCCCATCGCGACAAGGATCCTTTACGTTTGGCTGCATCCAGCCTAAATTTTGGGGTTATTCTAGAATTTGAATTTAAATTTTTTGTTTCTTCCAACTTGGAAATGCGTATTTTTTCATTTTAGTAGAGCACGTAATTGTCTTTCCTTGTGTTTTTAGTTATCAAAAATAAAAGTGACAGTACACCTGATAGTAAGTAACAGATCTGTTTATGACAACACAGAGAAACGCAGCTTGTGCACGAGACTAAATCACTGATTTTTGTGTTTTCATGGCCAAAATTTCATATTAGAAGAATTTCAAAACTGTAGAATACGTTGCCTGAGTGAGTATTTCCTGATGTAATCTTGGTATCTTCAAGTCTAGAGTAAATTGGTTTTTAAAGGTAATGTGCTTTATAGTAGACTGCATTGTCGTTTAGCATATTAAGGTGACATGAGGGTCAAGAGGAAACATATAATAAAAATATTGCTGCTTATTTTCATTTATTTAACATACGATATCAGTCTCTTCAAATCGAGACCGAGGTGGCTTAAACATAATTCCATCCTATCACGGCTTACTATAATACTATTGTCATTAATTACGGGATGTTTCAGTTTTAAACATCAAGCTCAGTAAAAGTGTCACGTTCTGCCTGAGCTGAGCATGCAAGCGAGAGCGAAAAAACAAGCAATAGAGAGGCAAGACGTGACGCATCTATATACTTACTAGCAACGCCCCGCGGTGTTACCCGCGAAGTTCCCGTTCCCGTTGTTTTTCCGGGATAAAAAGTAGCTCCAAGCTCCAAGCAGCAAGCTCCAAGTAGTTCCAAATTTCAGCCCGATCCGTTCATACGTTAGGACGTGATTGAGCAACAAATATCCAAACATCCAAACATCCATACATTCACATTTATAATATTAGTAGGATAACGTTTTCACGTGAAATTATCGTTCGTAAGCCTACTTAACAGACAACCATTTTTCAAATACTATTTTTAGGTATTAATACTTTTTAGATTACTATAAATAATATTATGTCTGTTCATATAGCGGGACAGGTACCTGGATTCCACAGCACAGGTAGAGTGTGGGTTCCAGTTCACGCCAACAAAACATTTCGCACCTGCACTTCTAGCGCCGAACGAAAAACGCTTTGACGCTTTGATGCTTTGCCATTGCTGTCTCTTTTCTTCTCGCTTGAAATGAAAGAGACGGCAATGCCAAAGCGTCAAAGCATCAAAGCGTTTTTCGTTAGGCGGTAGACCCCCTGGTCCCTGTCGTGTCTCGGTACGTACCTGGCAGTATCTTAGGAAATAATTTATTTGGATAAATATTAAGTATCTACTTAATATTTATTATTAAACTAATCTAAATCAACGTTTACTACCTACTTATCTAAATTAACGTTTTTTCAATTTCACGAGCTCATATTGTTTGAGAAAAATATGTTGATGCTTTCGTTACAGAATCATCCATGCTTTTGTTCCGTGTCGCGTCGCGCGGTGCTTGCTAATATCACGTGAAATAAGACTAAAACAGGCATATTAAGATGAGAGCTGTGCTGCCTTTGAAGGACTCTTACACCAAAAAAGAAGTGGAAGATTCTTGTAGCTGATGACACTAGAACTCTGGAGTACTGCTGCCATTGTGTCTGATGCGACGTAAGCATCTTTACATAACTACTGTAGATACATAGATTTAAAAAAAACGAAAATAGGTTTGCTGCCATTTCACTTGATGATTTGCGACAATTGATCTACGATGAAACTCGATTGAGACGTTCTAATGACTAGAGGTTTGATCCCACTTTCGTTACAATAATACTTTTTGGATTAACACCTTTAAACCTTTCTTCCATTTCAAAACTATTAGACATCGATGAAACTAACAGTATTACTCTTCTTGGCGTTGAAATAGACTCACAGTTAAATTTTAAAGCTCACATCCAAAAAATTAAAACAGAAGTATCAATATATATTTGCATATATTTGCAATATATACAATTTATTTTTGCTTTATCATTCTTAAAAACCAACACGAACCTACAAACACCATTAAGTGGTTATTATGTGTACCCCTATGCTTGGCTCAAATACAGCATTATCATTTGGGGAAATCGGACAGAGGCTCATGACCTATTCATACTTCAAAAATTTTTTTATTAGTATTTTAGAAAACTTCCGTGTACCCAACAGCTGTAAGCTTACATAGAAGTTCAAATGTATTTTATGAAAAATGTTACATAGTTTAAGACATTATTTACCTACAGTTTTCCAAAAAAGCATCTTTGACAAACGAAAACTTTAACCATAACTATTTAGGTACTGAAATTCTCGTGTTCGTCTGAATATTGTAGACCTTATATTTAAAAAAGTAAACTTGGAAAGTACCTACATGTAAGAAACTAATTTGGCTTCACTACTGATCACTGTCGTTGTATAGTTTCTGTGCCAAAACACATTTAACTAGCTTCTGCAC
This sequence comes from Ectropis crepuscularia, assembly GCA_963693475.1. Taxonomy (NCBI): domain Eukaryota; kingdom Metazoa; phylum Arthropoda; class Insecta; order Lepidoptera; family Geometridae; genus Ectropis; species Ectropis crepuscularia. Next base: position 14,839,627 of record OY856346.1, read on the forward strand.
GCGATGCGCATTTACTGAAGAAAACATTGAAAATAGCTAAAGCGTCCTGTTAGATAATTTGAAAGCATATGTAAATAATCTATGACTTATAACTTTAAAAAAATACCTAATTGTTTAAATTGAAAAATAATAGCTTAACACTGCAGATAGGTACATGGGCACAACCGTAATGTTGTTGAGCATAAATTAGCGCTGGAGGTGGGAATCTTAGCAGCCGTAACACAGGTCTCCAGCCTAGCACGGTTGCTAATGGACTACAAACTTATATTAAGTAGGTATTTATCTATCTATCTATTTGTTCCAAGTAGGTAATTAAGTATTTTTATGTTTTTTAAGCCAAATTAATGATGGAATCAATAAAGAAGCTAACGTTTGATCATCATCGCATGTGATTAAAATGAAGGCTAAGATCACTTGAAAAACCCTCTGTCGGTCTAGATTTCTGGTTTGATTTTGTTATTGTCACCGTAATGTTTTATAGTGCAGTAAACATTTCGTATTTGAGGAATTGAAATAATGTTTTAAACCAAATATAAGTTCTACTTTTGCGCCATATCGACTGCTGTCTAAGACGGAATGCATTTACGTAGAAGAAACCGATTAATTCTATCTAGATTTGATTGACTCTTTTCTTATAACTAAAGTAATAATAATTGTTTACTTAACTAATCGGTACATTATACATGTTTGCAAGTTAGGTGTGAAGCACTTCTGAATTTTGGGTATGAGGCCAGAAATAAATGCATTAGATCAAATTATGTACACTTGGTCAGTGGAAGTGGAATCAAAACGCTTGAATCGAGGTTTCGTAACATCAACTTAAACCGATTACAATAACTTACAAATTTCCGGATCTCCGCTAAAAAACTGGGTTCGACGGAGAACACGATAGTCTGAACGTCAGCACACTCTCTGAAATGTATTCCACTAAGACTGGATCCTTCGTCATCAGTAATCTAATAATCTTATTTAATAAGTCACCCAGTCAGTAAACACTGCTTCTATATATCGAGATTGTTGGTATTGGTGTTGCCAGCAAAACGCCTGCTCTCAAATACTTGGAATAACATTATGCTAATGTGTTGTGGGAATATTCTTTACCGCTATTTGGTTGGCGAATGCTGGCAAAAGGGGGTTAAGTAGGCGCCTAAAATATTGACGTCAGATGCTATAGTGAAGTTGGAACTCAGACTTGTATAAAATTAAATGATAATTAAATGGTGTCAAATGAAATGTATGTTTTACAGCTGCTTAGAAATTCAAGAAATAATCGTAGAGAGTAAGACGATCGTTCATGTTTAAAATGTTAATCGACGGTAAAAGTTTGATTGTAAGCCTGTGAATCCTGCATACAGCTATCAGCAACTTCAGAGACTTCGATGATGTATCGCCAACCCAGAAAGGTTCACATAGAAATCTCTTTATGAGTATGTACAAATCATATATATACAAATCTTGATGTTTCTGGATAAGATCACTAACATACAAAAATTAAGATAACTAACGACTAACATTTGGTGTACAATCTTCAGTACCTCACGGCCTTACCATCGTAGTTTCCGTTATTATGGTTTAACTGCGACAAAATGCCTAATTATTTAGCCTATGTGGTATTTTAGACCATAAGTTAACCGTATTGTTATTTTTAGCCCCATCCGTTGAGCCCTTTTGAGGCAACAAACAAACGCAACAAACATTCAAACTTTCCAATCAATGATAAGATAATATTAAAATATTAAATGGGATTTTCCATTTTTAGAATCTTTAATTTCATCTCAATTTGATTTCTTTTCCATCAATGTTAATTTACACAGATCTCGCATCAAAGCGGGCATTATTAACTAAGAATAATTAATTAATCCGAGGCTTCCATTGCAAATTGCTTCATCGCAAGAATTTTTATTGATTTCAATTTCACGTTTTATTAAATTGCTTTTTCATTAGGTATTATAACAATTAGCAACTGTCCTAATTCCACTGCTGGGTATAGTCATTGCTTGTAGAAGGCATCCATCATAGAACCATCTTCCTTGGTCTTTTGCCTTCGAGTTCAGGTTCGACCCGCTACACAGACTATGTAATCGACCTCTTAGTTAATATTCTTTAACAATCTTACTCCACTTGTCATCCAGGTACCCAGGCCATATCCTTCCCTACTCCATTTTCTTTTGATTGATATTTTTGAAACACTAATTTAATGCATTACCCTTTTTCTTACAAAAAACAGTCCAAGTTGCGGAGCATACACACGTAGGTATTTATTGAATAACTTTTATTATCAAGAGTGTTATTATTGGACAAAAACGCAAAGCGCGTGGATTATGCTACCAAAATTGGTGCAAAAATGCAGCCAAAAATAATCCAACGCGCACTTCCCACTTTGCTGCTCCGCCACCGTTCCGGCGCTATTCCGCTACATCACTGCACCGGTAAGGTAGCAACCTAATAGTACAGTGACACGAACCCATAAAATTTTCCCCTACCACATAGTGGTCAATGCGTCAAATGAAGTTTTCATACCAAAATCTGGTCCTTTAGCTAAGCCATTAGATGTGCCCTCGCATCCTTCAGGCGCACGGAATTATGTCATCTTTGAGAAGAGTGAGCTCACTCTTTCCGTTCTAGTCAGTTGCAGGAAGCGGTGAACGCCGGACCTTATTACCTATCACTATTCGTTGTCAACAACCGAAATATAAGTAGAACCACAGCATATCTCGCCGCTAGTGACTCTAGGGGTCAAGTACATTGGTTGTGTTACATTATTTCTTACACTAGCTCTACACAGAGAGACGCAATTTATTACCAATTTCAAGGTGATCAGGGCACATCCATTAGTTTATATCGATGTTTTAGCTTATTAAAGTCTGTGTACCCCTCAACACTAATGAGTGGCATAAATTACCTCCATCCCAAGATTCGTGCAAATCCTTTGAGCGGTTGATTTGTAAAAGAGAAACAAACATACATATTTACATTAGCTTTCAGCTTCATAAATTTTAGTGACACACAACCGCCTCACGCCTTCCGGCAAAATGTAAACAACCTCAGCTGTCTTCACAAACGTTTGATAGTTTTCATTATTTCTAAGGATGTTTTAAACAGACCGTAATGCACGGTGGAGTGAGTTTCAGTCTGTTTATCTTCTTCTTCTTATATATAAAATTCTCGTGTCACAGTGTTAGTTTCCTTACTCCTCCGAAATGGTTTTACTGATTTTTACCAAATTTTATGTCTATATTCAGTAGGTCTGAGAATCGGCTACTAGCTATTTTTCATACCCCTAAGATATAAGGGTTGATCACCCCAAAAAATTTTTTTTTTAATTTTGAGACAAAAAAAATGTTTTTATTTTTTTATAATGTGGCGTTAAAAAATACATACAACCCTAAATTTTTACCCTTTTATCACCAACCCCTATTTTTTTATAGCCATTTTAGTAATGTAATCATTTTTCATCCCACTCCATAACTGATCAATTATCGTCTTTTTTGTCGTCATGTAATAGCTTGCCATATAATTTGCCATATAAATTATAACATCATGTAATAGTTTACCTGGCAAAACAACGTTTGCGGGGTCAGCTAGTAGTTAGATCTATACTAATAATACTAATATTACAAAGCTGAAGAGGTTTTTTGTTTGAACGCGCTAATCTAAGAAACTACTGGACCGATTCAAAAAAATCTTTCACTGTTGGATATGTAGGTACCTACGTGATCCCTGAGTACTATGATATATTATAGTCCATAGCACTCATAATTTACTATGTACCATGGGCGACCGCCGGTACAGACCGCTTGTATAATAAAGAACACGGAATTCCCATCTGCAACTAAATGAATATTATGTGACAAAAATGAAAATGACGAAAATTTTCATTTTTGTTACCATTAGAGCCTGATACAAGAATAGTTGAATTGGCAGTCCTAAGAGCACCGGCATTGTACATAATATTATTGACCACTCAATAGCTTTTTTTCTTTACCCTTCGTTGAAAAAAATACAATCTAAAATGTCTTACTGCTGGGGTTAAGGGCCATTTCTCATCAGAAAAGAGTCAAGGTGCAGACCGTGCAGAGTTACAGACCAAGTACGTGTTGGCGGATGTTACATTCTCTCAAACACGCTGGTTTCCTCACCAGGTTTTTCCTCACCATTTATTATGATGATAGAATTAATGTTCAAACGAACTCAATTAGACAAAATGGAGCTTATACCAAGCATATTATGATACGGAGTAAAATCAACAGAAGTAAAAACTTGCCAGGGTTCAATTTAGCTGCGAAAATCCCACGCCAATTTGGGTCTACCGCTGCCTCTATGACGATGACGGGCCACACCACCATAATGCATCCTTAAAGAAGCGATATTTTACGTAAAATGTGGCAACATCCATCGTGTACGGAAGAGCACTTCAATTTATGTGCGTAATTAAGTGGAGTCTGCGTCGGGCCCGTCGCTCGGCACTTTCCAGCGGTAAATGAAATTTACGTACGCCTCCACCTTTCGAACGTATCTTGGCTCGATGGTGCAACACATAAGCTGTCACTGTATCATTGTTAGCTGGTTAAATTGTGCCACTGTGATTTACATAGGAAAATAGTAAAAATAAAACAAAAAATTTTTTTTGGCGCGCAATTGGTTTTTTTTTTCTAACAAAGAGTGACGAGACGAGCAGGACATGTGCCTAATGGTAAGAAACATGCCTGCCACATAACAGCACAGTGACATGCAGCTATTGGAACATGATAGCCCAAATCATTACCTAGCACTGTACTGCGCTCGTCACCCAGAGATCTAAGAAATTATGTCTCTAAGCCCTGTAATTTCTCTGGAAACATTGCCCTTCAAACCGGAACACAGTAATGTTTGCACATTACTGCTTGGCGGTTGAATAACTGCCAAAGGTGTCGTACTTCCCCAGGCGGACTCTGCTAAGAGTCCTACCACTACAAAAACTTGGTCTCAAAGTATTTTTTTTTAAGTTCAATCTATACTATCGAACGCAGTGTTTTTTATTTTTTTCGTGTTTGTTATATCGTATACAATTAATTTTAAAAATAGAGTCACTATGTCTTTCTTATATTTTAAAAATGTATAGCTCTTAGACCACTTCAGAACCCTAAAAACTCCGGCTCAAGTGTTGAAAACGTTAGTTTGTATTTTCAATAATAATAATAATTATAAACACATTCACCATTAACAAACGATACCGCTCGTAGCGCTTGAGAGCAAGTAAGACGGCACTTTATATTATGCCGAAGCGTAAACGACGCATTTAGAGGCTAAAGAGGACAACAAACACTATTTTTTGGGGATATGGATTGAGTTTTAACATAAGTTATAGAACAAAAGTTGTTTGTTTAAATAAACAGAACATGCTCTTAAACGAATGCAGGCTGTTACCATTAACCCTGTATATTGTATATACGTGCTTAAATTCAATGTTTAAAATCTTCATTTTGAGGTACCCGCTACCGCTTTTCCTTTGCTTATGAAATCGAGGCTTTTAGTCTTGAAACGTAAGAGAAAAGGGTGCAGGAAGACGCTGATTGCGCTCAATCACATTAATATATAAGCTTAGTTTGGGCAATAAAAAATAAGATTACTAACAAAAAAATTATAATAAATACTATTTTAGCACTTTATCAACAGTTACAGTTTATATAGCCAAGGGAATAGATAATAATTGAACTATAAGGGAAATAGGGATCATAGCGCTATATTAGTCTCCAACCCATCATTAGTTAGTGATGTAGGTAGTGGTAAGAGATACGAGAAAAAAAAAATACGAGGCGTCTTCCAAATGTTGAGCTCGCCGCATAGTTTTGCTTATTAGTTTTTTACCGGATACCTTTCGGACAGTATGCTACTGATCTGCATGATCTAATACCACCTTGACCTATTTCTATGGGACTGCTCGTAGCTTGAAAAATATACATTGTTTTGTGTTTGATGTTCCAAAAATTCGAACGAGAAGATTTGAGTCCACTTTTGTGGATAAGTGGGGTCACTCTATCGTAGACTGCGTCGTAGTTTAACATCAAGCGAGATGGCGGTTGAGGGCAAATCTACGAGTACCGATACGTACTTACCTAATTGTTTAAAAAAAAATAAGGCAAAAGACTGATAGCCATCGATTTATACCATTAGACTTTAAAATTGGTAATAAATTGCGTCTCTGTGTGTGTAGCTTAAGTAGCCTACACACCACCAATCTATTTAAAATCGCTAGGAGCGTGGTATGCTGTGGTTCTACTTATTTTGCATGTTGATAACGAATAGTGATAGGGAAAAACGTCCGGCGTTCATCGCTTCCTGCAACCGAATGAGATGACAAAGGTTTGCACTTGGCCGCACTCTCGCATGATGTTAAACAACGACGCAGTTTACGATAGAGCGTGCGTAGCTAGAAGAAACAGATTCACTCTCAACTTGAAGATACCATGGTTATAAGTTATAAGTTATAACCATCGGAAAAACCTACCGAAGTATTACCACAGTGGAGTCAAACCTCCTCGCTGAAGTATTTAGAGTATTAACCATGAAAAGATGTATCATTTTCGAGCTACGAGTAGTAAGATGAGATAAGAAAGCTATTTATTAAAAGCCACAATATACAGGTAAAAACACAAAATAAAGTTTAATAATTAAAATATAAATTTATTTATTTCTTCGTTTTAAGAGCATTTAAATAAAAACTTGTTAAAAAACTAAACTTTTTCAATTATTTATTTTTCAAATGCTTGGTTTTTATTCGAGTCCGAGTTTGATTTTAGAGTTTCTCTTCTCCTAGACAGGTTGTAGACCAATGTTATCGACGCCCATCTCACCGATCTCTACAAAACTCCGCAACTCCAAGAGAATTCTTTGAACTTCATCTTTATATCCTGGATATCACGTAACACGAGAGAGCTTGTAAAGACTTTTCAAACGAGTCCATACTCGACGGTTTTATCTTGTTTAGTTTAGGAGTTCCTATGGCCACCTTCAGACCCCATCTTGAGACCCTGCCTGTCATGTAGCACAAGAGTACTTGACAAGACTATTCAGACGAGCCCAAACTCGACGGTTTTATCTTGTTTAGCTTAGGAGTTTCTATGGCCACCTTCAGACGTCATCTTGAGACCCTGGCTGTCATGTAGCACAAGAGTGCTTGTCAAAACTATTCAAACAAGTAGACATTCGATGGATATATTTTATTTAGTTTAGGAGTTCCTATGGCCACCTTTCTACTCCATCTTGAAATCAGCTTCTTGGTAGGTACCATATTAATGCATTATCATCGAAGTTACTTATGTATACCAAATTTCAACCTAATCTAACGACAGGAAGTGGTACTAATTTAACTCCCAAGATTTGTCCCATACTAACAGGGCAAGTAAAATAAAAGCTTATAAATATAATATTTCAATTGGCTGTCTTGTGGCTCAGAGCAATCGCTTCCAGACAACCGTGCAATCTAATAGAAAAATGTGAAGTGGTATAAGATCATGAAGATAAGTAGGTACCTAACACACTTCCCTTGTCAAAGAAATTCCCTAAAACTAATCTCTAAATTATACGATGACAGTAGTAAATATAAAATAGACTGACGCGACAAGCAAGACATGCGCCTGATGATAAAAGTATTATTTGTATTTGTATTAAGAGTCCAAATCACGGCCTAGCTCTGCACTGCGATCGTCATCCAATTATAAGATTATTTATCTCTATACTGTATTTTTTCTAGAAACATTGCCCTTCAAACCGGAACACAATAATGTTTGTATCTTCATCTTTGATGGTTAAATAACTAGTACTTCTCCAGGTGGACTCTGCTAAGAAACCATGTTAGAAACCATAACGAAACACTTTTAGCTAAAATGCCAAATACCTACCAAAATATCGACGTCTTACACGCTATAAGCCTCATTAAGCTTAACTTTGAAATGTAACACGTAAGGCCACCTTGACCCGTTATAATGATGTTAGGGCATGTCAAGGTTTCCACGAAGGTACGAGTAATAAGTTTATTAACACGCGTGCTACCACTTTCAGTAGCAAAGGGCTGACGTCAGAGCCCCTCTACGAGCTTAATACGGACCCTTAGGGACGCTTTGTTCTGTCCTGACCCTATTAACCGCATTAAAGGTATTTAGCTGACAACGAGGCACATATTTTGTAAGATAAAATGGAGTGCAGTCACTATTAACTATGGTGAAATAACTGCCAGCAGTTGGTCCTAATGTTCTTTGTGTTTACCGGAGTTTACCCTTTCGAATAATTGTAAGTCCAGTAACTTTATACATTACAATACATTATATTATTTTGCCATAGTGCATAGTAGTCTACTAGTCAAGCCCTTTCATTTGATACCCACATTAAGGCATTAGTGAAAAAAATAATGTAATTCGCCATTTTGTGATTTGAAATTTGTTATAGTGTACCTATAGTAATCTACTAGTCAATCCCTTTCATTTGATATCCATATTGAGGTAGATTGTGATGAAATATTTGATCCGCCATTTGGTGGAGGCGGCCATCTTGAATCGATATTAACCAAAAATAGCTCAAAATATCAACACAAAAATTAATCTTCAAATAAAAAAAACCGCATCGAAATCGGCCCATCCGTTTGAGCTCTACGGTGCTATACTATACAGTATAACAAATTGCAAATCACAAAATGGCGAATAACATAATTTTTATTTTCACTAATGGTATAATATAGGTATCAAATGAAAGAGCTTGACTAGTAGACTACTATACACTATGAAAAATTCATATTTATACCATATCGAGGTATTTGTAAAAAAAGAAACGTATTTCGTCATTTTGTGGTTGCGGCCATCATGGATTTGAAATTTGTCATAGTGCATAGTAGTCTACTAGTCAAGCCCTTTCATTTGATACCCATATTAAGGCATTAGTGAAAAAAAAAATTATGGAGTTCACCATTTTGTGATTTGAAATTTGTTATACTGTATAGTACTCTACTAGTCAAGCCCTTTCATTTGATACCCATATTGAGGTAGATTGTGATGAAATATTTGGTCTGTCATTTGGTGGAGGCGACCATCTTGAATCGATATTAACCAAAAATAGCTCAAAACATCAACACAAAAATGTATCTTCAAATAAAAAAAACCGCACCGAAATCGACCCATCCGTTTCAGCTCTACGGTGCCATAGACAGATATACACACAGACAGATACACATAGAGACAGACCTGTATGTGTGTCTGTCTAATAGACAGACAGACTTCGACGTCAAATTTAAAACAACTCTTTTTTTGGTCGGGGGTTAAAAACCGCCGTAACTGTGCCACAAAGTGGTCAAGTAGGAGTTAAAATATTGCTAAAAATTGCGAAGTACGAAAAAAATTATAAACTTTGAAAGACTTATTCTCAGAAACTATTAGGTGTACAGAGACAATTCAAGTACCATATTGTAGCAAATTTAGTCTACTTTAAAGACACTATAAACAAGTTTTTACAAAAACTAGTCGTTTAGGGTTATAATCGCCAAAATTTGAAAAATAAACGATTTTTTCGCGGTTTTTTCGATTTTTGACAAAGTTGGGTTCGTCGCTCGAGGTCACAAACTTGGGACAATCATTAGGCCAACATCATAAACAAGTCTGCAAAAAATCAGATCTACCGGATTTAACGCATCCTACTCCATACATTCAGGCGACAAAGTTACTGGACTATAGGTAAACATTCAACTAATATAGCAGCAAGTTGTAAATTTGATTTTTGAGGTTCATATAACTACCACTTTGCTGTAATAGGCAGGCACGTTGCTCATTATCAGGCCAGTTATCAGGTGCGTGTCCTCATCCCATCATACTTACTACATATTTTATTTTTAAAAATAGCATATTAATGATAGTAAGCAACATAACAACCTGCCCATAACAGCACAGTGACATGCTGCTATTGGAACATGAAGAGTCATCACCAAATAATTACCTAGAACTGCACTGTGCTCATCATATAGTTAGGTATATCCAGAGATATAAGTTGTTTTATCTTTATGCCCTATAATTTCACTCGAAACATTGCCCTTCAAACCGGAAAACAGTGATGTTTTCACACTGCTTGGCTGTAAAATAACTGGCCAAGGTGGTGCTCCCACAAGAGGACTCTGCAAAGTGTCCTACCACTACAAAAACTACAGGGGATATTATTCGAGATTTCAAGGTTAGTTACATAGTAAAAGTTGTTTATAATGTTGGGAACAACACTTTTCTTTCGGTTCAGTTCATCAGTTCTATGCTACCCTTTAGATTTTATTTGATAAAACTTTGATTACAATTTATAATTCTCAAAAACCTGCCAATTCAGAATTTCCAATGAAAGATTTCCATTTCCAATGCTACTGTCATTCATTTATTCTGTTCATCAACATTCCATCACGTAATTAATGCAAATATGTCGCGTCTCTGTGGAACTGTATGCAAACAAGTCTGCGTTTTTTCGCGCGACGCCGACGAAGGATTTTCATCCGAAATATGCGACGCGCCCGGTCTCACACGAAACTCTCAAAAATTCAAAAGCGCGAGACGGACACTTATTCCGGCAAAAGGACCGGAATACCAGTAATTGTGTTAATTCTTCATAAAGATTTTAAAATATTTTAGAAGCAGTTTATAAATTCAAACAAGTTAGAAAATGTCTTAAATAATTACAAAATTACGTTCTGCGAATAAAAAATATAATAGAAAGATATTCTGCACCTTTTTTCAGCAGATATATGATAGATATCAGATTTCAGTAGAAATGTAATTTTTTGAATTATTACAGTAGGAAGAAAACAAAAGAACAGATTCATTCAAAACCCACATTTTTCATTATCTACTTAAGGCCTTGATTATCGATATCGGATAAGTCAGATGTACTTAGTATACGTAGGTTATTAAAATTAGGCCACGAAAATGTGCAGTCCAGCCCTAAGTTGAGAGGCATAAGTTCCGCACATGACTTCCAAAATACAGTGATGCGCGTGGAATTTGAGCCAAGGGCTCGACATTGGCTGATGACGTTCTCTCGACTAGACTAGCTGTAGTTTTGAAAAAACACATCATAAAAAACACATAAGTGTCCAGAATACGTCCTCGAGTAGTCGTCGCTGCGTTTTCGGAAGCTCGTCGGTCTCCAGACGAAGGCTGATGAATATTTCACTTCATTACAGCTCGCTCCTTGTCTAATATTCAACGCGATGACACAACCTGCCCTACCTATATTAATATCTTGTAACTGAAATCTACAATCTGTTTGTTCCGTACCGTGTTAGGCAAAAAACATATTAAAAATCAATTTTTGCTCACTAGATAAATGCGTGCCTCAGTGTTACGCTTCGTAATCAGTATTTCAGAAATACTTATTCTAAAATAATGTTTATTATTTGATGACCAAATAATTTGCCTACATTATTACACATAAACTATCATAATATTAATCTTTATTCATTTGGATAATAATTAATTATTACGCCCATTACACAATGAATATTAAGCATGTGAATGGCTTAGTCTCGGTTTCACGTGATGGAAATAAATTCATTTATTTTTTCAAAATAACAGTATTTATATTTCCACCTCAGAACAACTATTGTTAGATTTCCAAAGGATCCTGAACTCGCTCGAAGCAGTATTCATCCGTAATAGCAGTGAACATTCAATGATAAGACGATCAGATGTAATTCCAATATAATTCGTTGAAAAAAAAAAGGAAAACATCAAAATCATTCAACCGACATTAAGACATAATGGAAACCGGCACTGGAAAGCATAATACCCCGTTTACATTATTCCAGTCCAGCGACCGAATCCAGCGCTGGATTGCTTACTGGAATAATGGAAACCGGCACTGGAAAGCATCAATCCAGCGCCAATGCATTCCAGTGCCGGTTTACATTATTTCAGTAGGCAATCCAGCGCTGGATTCGACCGCTGGACTGGAATAATGTAAACGGGGTATTAATCTAGTGGCACTGCTTTCCAGTGCCGGTTTCCATTATGCCAGTAAACAATCCAGCGCTGGATTCGGTCGCTGGACTGGAATAATGTAAACAGGGTATTACTTGAAATGCCACACCACTTTAAGTTGCATACTTTTGTTTTATTTCTTTGATTTATATGTATGACAAAACGTGGGCAAAACTATCTTTGCAGGGGCAGCTAAGTTATTATTGTTATTATAAGTATACGCCAAAATTAATTCACCCGTTGCAGTTGGAACACACTTAATAATTCCGAATTGAAATTTGTGGACATTATTATCAATGTTTAATAGTACAAAACGAGTATATTTAGAATAACAAAAATCAACCATCTGGAATAACATCATAAACCCGCATCGCTGCTACAAACAAATGACTGCACAACAGTTCAAACATTTTTATTAAGTGACTCCAAAGGTCCTGCAGGATTACTTATTAAGCACATTACAGGAACGGCTGAGAAGTCGGCAGGAATCCATCCAGGCACCAGACGAGCGATGAATTTTTAAGAGGGCTTCACGTCGCTTGTGTGTGAGCAAAAGCTTTTTAGAAAAGGAATCAAGCAGATAATGAAGCGAGTACAAACGCTTTGCGGTTTTCTGGTTTTGGTTTCGTTTGCGGTTTTCGTCATGTTTCCATAAGATTATTCTTCGAGCTGTTTACAAATAGGTAATTCTGAATTAATTAATTAACATTTATCATAAAAAATATTTTTTTATCCGACTGTTATAACACCGAAATTTTGGTTGTTTGGATGTTTTGGCGTTTCCTGGTCAAACACTGTTGGGAACTGAAGCTGAAATTTGGAACTCAAATTGATTATAGTCTAGACGTCTAGAGTAAAACATAAGCTACTTTTAATGCCGAAAAAATAATGAGTTCCTTCGATAATAGCCATGTTCTAAATTCTAGATCGACAAAATCGCGGTTAGATACTTGCCATTTATAAGGGGTTTTAAGGTAGTAGGTATACTCGTTAAGAAAATCTTAAACTTAATTTTATAACTGATCCAAAACCAAGTTTCGTAAAGTTTATGTACAACATATTATGTGAGTGAGTTATTGTACCCATGTTTGGTTTCTAAATATTTATCAGACACTTGCCGCTGTATTTCAAACATTCAAACAAAACTTACGCGTGGCTAAAAACTGTACAACTTTTGAGCAAATGTAAAATTGGTATATAGAATTAACCGATGCCAGTAACATCAAATGTACGTACGTACAGGTACGAACGTAAATAAACACACTTGAAAGAAAGTTAGGTAATAAAACGATACGTAATTTTTTCTTTCAGGTTTGTTGTAGAATTGCTTGACCTGGCTTAGTAACTGACGCACTCACATCAAAATTAAATAATCTCGTGATGTTTACACAGGAATTGCACATACATTTTCAAGTAACCGCTTGTTTAATTTATTTACCATTTCAAATCGTTGGTTCCATGTTCAAAACATCCAATCCTTGACTTTTCCATATTTTTTTTTGTATTTGACGTTAATTGGCCTCTTTTTATCTGTGGATCCATTGAAAATGATCGTTGGTTTGATCGGTTTTGATGACACAAGAACAATAAGCGGCCCTTAATGTCACTCTTCTAAGTTTTTGAAACGGGCCTGACAATTCAAACTGTCAACGCCAAGCGTAAACCTTTATCAATCGGTTCTCAAAAAAATACCCTCAAACAAGTGAATTTAAGTAACTGATATTTCGCAAAGTATTACTAAAAACGTTGGTGATACTTACAGAGATTTCGTGCGTAAATAACTATAACAAACAAAACAAAAAGTTTTGGTGGCTTAGGGCTGGAGCACTTGGTTCACCGTTGTGAGGTCTTAGATTTGATCCTGTCTACAGTGCCTACATCTTTGTTTTTTTTTTAAGTGTAAGTAAAAAATCATTAGCCACTATTATTGGTTTTAACAGTGAATTAGAACATATTTATAAAGTACTAGCTGTGCCCCGCGGTTTCACCCGCGTCTAATTGAGGAAAGTCCCTATCCATTGCTTTAAAAAGCTATAATCAGTTAAGAGAACAACAGAAAAACAATAAAGGAACGCTAGGTAAAAGTACAGGGATCTACAAAAATGTCTATACTTAGTACTCACAGGTATTTTAAAGCATTATGTTTAGTTTTCTTTTCTTGCGATAGAAGAACAAATTGGTGATCTCTCTGTAACCTGATACTCTTGATAGCGCAACATGTATCAAGTTGTCCTATGAAAATCAGTCTCGGCGTGAATCGATTCCTTGGTGCTTAAATGATTGCCCCTGTGTTTTAATAATAATTACAGTAAACGTAGTCCTCAACGGGAAATTGTATTACAATTTTGAAATTAAAAAGCAAATGCAAAACATACCCTTCCGCTTTAGGGAATGGTCGATTTGTGTCGGATTCAACACCATGAGTGGTGCCCTACCAACTAAAACCTCCGAATATTTTACCTTTGCCACACACGGCGCGAACACATGAATGCTCTCGCACTCTTTGCGAACCCGCCGCGGAAAAATGCACACCGTGATCACCGGTGACCAACCGTGGGAGCTAGACGTCCTCACGTCTGGTCACCTTTGGTCTCCCGCAGCGGGCTAAATGCTCGACCTCATCACCTATCACCATCCAGATGAAGAAGACGGGGACAGCAGCTCACCGATATACCGGCACTAATCTTCCCCTACAGCCCCACCGCATCCGCCATCATACTGCAGTGGGCAGGGAGAACGGCACACCGTAATACTGGTACTCTTCTCTAGCCAAGGTCTCCCCTCTACAGCCACAGTGCCTACCACCAAGCATCACGTCACGTCACAATCACGCCGGCACCGTCTGCGCCGCGCAACTCCCTCCTGACTGCGTCGCTTGGACCGCAAGGCTAGGAGCCCATAGCCCTGGTGAGCAGTCCTACTGCGGGTTTCTCTTAGCTTCACTGTGACTGACCAGGCCACGGCTACTACTGAACCCCCGCCTCGTCAATGTGGGAAGTCCTCGGGAAGGAAGCAAACGATATCTCGTAGAGCAAGCGGCGGCCGACAGCCATCTACTTTCTATTCGCCGTGATCTTTTATTATATAAGTAGTTGAAAATTATACGCATTTTTTATGTGGGCGAACAATTACGCACGGTCACACATTGACATAGTGGGATATCTCGGAATCGACGTTACGGACGAATATGGTACCCCTACCGACGAAAACCCCGGCAAGTTTCTCCAGCCGTTGGTTGGCAGCAGAGTCTTGGGACCGCTATCGCACTCGACCGCGACTCAGCCATTGCCGTCGCCTTTTGCGAGAACACCTTGCGGAAGGCGTCCGAACCGCAGTATTTGGTTCCAGTGACCCGTCAGAAACCAGCGACGCGTCACGTCCTCGGGAAATCATATCCCTAGGTGCGGTATCGGACCGCCCTAAACGTCAGACACCCCAAACCCTCCAGTGGAAACAGGATCCGAGTCAAGTGCACCTCTAGGATCGCTCTTGTATGCACTTTCGCCTCATTGGATGAGAGAGAGGTCATGGCGTGCTCTCGCTCCTCCAACTCACACGGCCTATCACTGTCCAGCATCTTGGCCAAGATGGTCGAGAGCGAAAGGTTCCCCTCACGACCGCGGATAGAGATGGCCGCGGTTCCGCCTCTGTACCTACCTACATCACCTCGGGGACCATCATCTGGAAGACAAAGCTAAGAAACATCACTGGACCACGTGAACACATTAAAGTGGTATATTATTCTGTTGCAGAGTTGTTTTAAAACTACGGATATTTCCTAAAGTATTCATTAAACTCAAATAATGCCAAGATGTTTGCGACAAATAATGTATTTATTCGGATAAATATTAACATCATGGCTGTATATGAAAATTCCTATGCAAACAATGTATTCGTCTTCTTCTTCTTTTTTCTTATGGCTTCCATTCGGTAATAGGTATCACACAGATTACAGGTTTTATTTCTGTAATCTGTGAGGTATCACCGCAATTTTATTACAATTAAAACATTACACATAGAGTGTCGTTAATGTTCTAAATGTTCTTCATTGGAGTAGGTATAGTTTTTTATTCAGGTGATCAGTCTTCTTCAGATAATTTTGCGCTGGATTGTCGGAAAACACTTGTGTAAAATCGAGGCAGCAGGATTCTTACTTTAAGTACTTCCAAAGTTCGATTGTATGAATAGTTATGTTAGTGTATAAAAACCAACGGACGAATTATAAACAACAATAGGTACACAAAATAGAAAAGAAAGATATTAAATTCGATAATACAAAACGTAAATATGCAATAATGCATTGTTGTAGAACAAATTTGATTACCTCAAAGTGACACAAACTTCAATAAATATAGACACGTGCCGTCACAGACTTCAGCGACCAAAGAGTATGTAAATTCTCGGTACTAAAACTCTCGAAGAGAAATATTTTTTCCCGTTTTCGTAACATTCTTCATTCATACTCCGTATCTATTAATAGTAGCGTAATGTTATATAGCCTATAGCCTTCCTCGATAAATGGACTATCCAACAGAAAAAGAATCTTTCATATCGGTTCAGTAGTTTCTGAGATCCTAGCGTTCAAACAAACAAACAAACAAACAAACTCTTCAGCTTTATAATATTAGTATTAGGTACACAAAATAGAAAAGAAAGATATTAAATTCGATAATACAAAACGTAAATATGCAATAATGCATTGTTGTAGAACAAATTTGATTACCTCAAAGTGACACAAACTTCAATAAATATAGACACGTGCCGTCACAGACTTCAGCGACCAAAGAGTATGTAAATTCTCGGTACTAAAACTCTCGAAGAGAAATATTTTTTCCCGTTTTCGTAACATTCTTCATTCATACTCCGTATCTATTAATAGTAGCGTAATGTTATATAGCCTATAGCCTTCCTCGATAAATGGACTATCCAACAGAAAAAGAATCTTTCATATCGGTTCAGTAGTTTCTGAGATCCTAGCGTTCAAACAAACAAACAAACAAACAAACTCTTCAGCTTTATAATATTAGTATAGAAGTATAGATGATTTTTGTTACTTTTTCAAGCAAAAAGGACTAAAGGGTTCTAGATGAAATTTGATAAATAGATAGATAAAAATAGTCTGGAATGACACATAGGCTACTTTTATCCTGGGTAAATAACGGTATCCGGAACTTTGCAAGTGAAACCGCGGAATACTACTGGTTAAAAATAAATATGCTACTTAGAGAACGAAAGTCTGTTTTAACAGAGTCCCATAATTTTGTTTACAAACACAAAGTGGATGTGGGTACTTAAGTTGCAACGTTACATGCACCAAAAGACGAAAAGCAGGCGCCTTGAGATTTCCGTAAGATTCCTAGACGCCCGTCTGAAAAGCATACATCATACGAGTAAATTCGCCATAGCAAGGACCTCAAGGATTCTCTGTCATATTTTTTTTCTCTTTACATTTTATACCCTTAACGTTTTGACTCGAAACTCTATGCATATCATGCCCTTAACAAGCGCGCAAAGATTTTTCTGAATGTGAGTTTTCTGCATTGAAAAAGTGCTCGTTACGTTAACTTGCATTTGTTTTTGTTTGGATCCTCACATTTTCTTCATAAATACAAAATGGTGAATAGAAATTTAGTCCTGTTTTTATTAAATTTCAGTTATTTAGATTGTATAAAACATAATAAATGTCTTCCCACCTTGATAAATAGTATACATATAGTATAGTATAAATAGTATATCTTATTTTTGTAAACCTAAAACGGCCTACATTATGTTCCCACGGCTGGGACTCGGAGCCTTTTCTCACAAAGAGCGAGTCATTAATAAATAATTAGCCATAATCCACTACGCTGACCAACTGCGTGTTGGTGGCACATCTCTGAAAGATCTTACATGGAACATACCGATTTCTTCTTGATGTTTTTTGCCATTAACACCAACCCTTACAATCCCTTTTCTTTTTCTATGTTACTATCTCAATACCAAATTTGATTTAAATTGAATTAATCATTAGATTTGGCGTGAAAGCGTGCCAGACACACAGTTACTTCCGACTTTATAATATTAGTAGAGATTGTGGACATTACGATACCTTGCAATTTTGGATACCTTATCAGTCAGTCCATCACGAAGTCGTATCAATCCATGGATCTGATGCATTTTTGCGTAAAAACTGACATGATAGGTATCGTCCTTAGCATAATCTATATTATAGCAACCCACCCTACTTTGTTCACATTATATCCGCTGTAAAACTTTAACTAAGCAGTATGATACCCTAATTAAGAAGCAGTAAAGGATATCATAAAACAGCACTTTGGATGTTACGATCCTCTTTAAAAGCTGTGCTAAAGAGTTTCCGTAAAGACTGTTTGTTTTAAATATATTCTATTTTACACTATATAAATATGAAATCTTTGTAGGTACATAACAGTAGTAAATAAGTACTTGTTCAGTTACGTTGCAGCACGAGAGCCGCCATATACCTGACATGAGCTCAACTTTGTCTCCTTGAGTTCGGTCGATGACACAAACCTAAATAGATTTGACTTTACTCAAAAATTCTAGAAGTTTTTAGCTTGCGTCAATTTTGGGCATTTTTAATTTTGTTCTTTGGAATCCGTTGTCCGTGCCATTTTAAGTTAAATTTTAAGTTTGTTTTGTTGCATTCAGCAGGTATACTTAAGTGATTGTGATTTTTGTGTTTCTCCAGCAGACCCGAGTTTTGCTAGCAGAAATCACGAGTTTGACAGTTATGCCAGCTCGCTATTCTCCACCTTTTTTTGGAAAGGTACCGACCCTGCACTCCTTGCTACAAGAAGGTACTTTTGTTGGTGGGTTATTTATTGGTGATCAAGTATTTGATATACGTTGGTTATACATAGTTAAATATAGGACTAACGACGTATTAGTAAATTTCTCTGGCCTCATTCTGTTTCCTGTTACCTTGTCTATATCTATCTATACCTACTTATAATAAAACTGTAGCGAGTCGAATTCTGTACATTGAAGATATTTTGAAAAAAAATTTTGGGGGCAATCCATAGTCGATACTGATGACATTTTTTTTGCAATATTATAAATGGATGGTCAATCGTTGGTGGACATTTCACATACAACACCATCTGACCCCAAACTAAGTAGACCTTGTAGGTACTATGGGAGCCAGATAGCTGTTGTAATACATACATAATTTTACATAGAAACATACTTATTTTACATAGAAACACACTTCTTTTACATAGAATTCAGTATAAATATTTGAATTTATCATATATTTGCGCTAAGTGAAAATCGAACCCACGACCATCAGCTTCGCAGGCAAACATATTATCAACTAAGCCACGAAGTTAGTACCAAATAATTATTGTTTTTTTTTTTCAGACATACATACGTGGATCATTATGTAAAGAAATCCGTAGTTTCTGCTAGAAATAGACAGAGATATATAGAAATAGATCTGTAGAAATCTTTCTATCAGTTATAAGTGAAAGTGTTAATAATTTAAACTTTGAAGAGTGTACAATAAAAACATAACCGTGGAAAAACTTAAAACAAATTCTGAGAAACTTAAATGAGGCTGGATTTTATCGAGTTTTGCCGTAATAGTTTAATTAGTTTAATCTTCAAGTCAAGTGAACGGGGTATTTTAAAGACGAGCGCGCTTATCGTTTCCAACTTTTTCTTTCCTTCCTATGAAGTACTTTTAAAGTGTTTTTAACTTAATAAATTAATACTCAAACAACTATACTAGGTTCTTTTTACTTTTGATTTCTTCTAGCTGAGAGTGAATCAGTTTCTTCAAGGCAAACTTGCTCTATCGTAGATCACTTCAGGTAATGTACCTAGTAGTTAAGCGATAAATTAGTGTTTGATCTACTTCAAAACCATTTCCTGTGATTTTGTAATTTGAATTTATTTTCTTGGTATTAAAATAGTAAGTTGGCACTAACTCTGCTAAGTAGACGTATTTTGCCACAGTTGTAGTAATTTTTAATTCATTTTAGAATTGATTAAATTACAGACAGACATATAGACATTTAGAAACACTTTATTAAACACTCCAAAAAAATTACAACATTTACAAAAAAAAATTACGGTTTTAGTCATATTTATCTAAATATGACTAAAACCTTGAATAACAGCCTCATCGTTAATGGTGATTTCTTGGAGGGAACCATAAGTGGCAAGAAAAGTACGAAGAAGAGAGTGAGGATAGCGTATAAATAAATAACAAGATCAAAAATATTATAGTGCCTTCATTACTAATTAAAATACGTCACAATATTGTACTACAAATATCTGTACAAAACTCCAACTAATAATAGTTAACATGACCAACAACAATAAAGTAAAAGAGAAAATAAAAAGGCTGGCTGATGTTTAAAAAGGTAACAAATATTGATGTCGATATATGTCTGTCTGTGTGTGTGTCTGTCTGTGGCATCGTAGCTCTATGACAGATTTCGACGCGTTTTTTAAATTGAGAGCTAGTTTCTTAGCCATGTTTGGTAAATTTTAATTCAAAATGCTGTCTCCAGAAAATAAAGGATAAAATATTGTTTCACCACCCTCACTCTCAATATGGGTATCAAAAATTAAAAGGCTTGACTAATTGAGTACTATAGTGTATACCTAATGAATTTTAAATCCAAGATAGCCGCCTCTACAAAATAGCAAATAACATTACTTTTTTCACAACTCCCTCAATTTGTGTATGAAATGAAAGGGATTGACTAACAAATACAAAATAAACCTAACAAATTTCTAATCCAAGGTAGTCGGGCGAAAACATTTTTTTATTTTTGTAATTTCCTGACAAAAATTGTAAAAATCATGAAACATTCTGATTTATCTGGAACAACCACAAAACCCATCTGCGACCGATCACTGACGCGACCGCAACCTGTCTGTTACGGTTTGAATATCCCTGAATGTACATTATGTCTATTCCCTGACTTGCATTGCATGATAAAGGCCTACGATAAAGGCAAATTTGACATTTTATTGTACAAATAGTATGGTATGTGTACGAGGTGTAGCACACAAGTGGTTCTGCTCGTACCTCAAGGGTCGCGAGCAATACGTAGAAATTGAAAGTTATGACGAAAACACAGGAATTATAAATATTACTAGATCTAACCCTACAAAAATAAATCATAAAATTTTGTCAAATTTAAAATTCTAACCGTAGCCTCCACGTACGTTTTGGAACATTGTAAATTTGTGCGAAGAAATCCGCGATTCTTCCCAAGACTGACTGAGAGGCGAAATTATTGTACTAGATCCAGCCACAAACTCAATCTGAATCTACCACATCCAAAACTAACATTGCATAGCTTGGGTTCAAATTCAATGTCAGTAAAAATATACAATAAATTGTCTTAACAAACTAAAACAAATAAATTCTGTCGAAAAGTTTGTCAAAACCTTAAAAAATATATTGCTCGAGAAATCGTACTATACCATTGATGAATATCTTGCCGACCAATTAATTAATATAGAATGAGTGGAGCCGCTTTGCACGATACGAATTATATTGCCACACCCAATCAGGGTCATTATGGTAACTATAACATGTACTTATAAATAAGACCCAACAAATGTACCATAATAGCAATAAATGATTGAGTATTAAGTATTTTTTTAACGAACGATACTTTTCTGCTTAGTATGAGAAAATCCCTTTTTCCGGATTGTAAAATTTTTTGAGAACAAAAAAATCGGTTTTGTTCTTTAGGCTGATTTTATTTTCATGCTAACCGCACGCGCACATTCGGAATAATATAAACATTAAGCTATATTATTACCCAATTTTTAAAATTTAGTACACAAGCCTATTGAAAACGAATTGAAGAATGCCAAGCTAAATAATTTAATATTATTGTCGACTAAAATAGTTACTAATAGAAAATTTCAACTAATTGCGTAGTACAAAATAATGTGTGGTAAATATTAAATAATTACTATTTTGAGAAAACATGTGGCTAGGAGAGACGAACTTCTTAGCATTCCATGGGTTCACCGTGCGGGTGCCGGGTCTATCGTGTATTACTCCCGTATATACTTGCGGTTTACAATTTTGGCGCGAAACGGGTGTCAGGTTACCTAAGTGTGTTGTTTACGCTTCGGCATATGAAGTGCCGTGTTACTTGCACGTGTTTAAGCCCATTATTCTCAAGAGCGTTTCAAGACGCTTCTAACGGTATCTTTTGTTTATAATTAGTGTACTTGAAATCATCATCATCATCATCAGCCGTAAGACGTCCACTGCTGGACATAGGCCTCCCCCCTAGATTTCCACAACGAACGGTCCTGCGCAACCTGCAACCAGCGGTTTCCAGCGACCTTCGTGAGGTCATCTGTCCATCTAGTGGGAGGCCGCCCAACACTGCGTCTTCCGGTTCGTGGTCGCCACTCGAGAACCTTTCTTCCCCATCGGTTATCAGTTCTGCGAGCGATGTGGCCTGCCCATTGCCACTTCAGCTTAGCTACTCTTCGAGCTACGTCGGCTACTTTCGTTCTTTTGCGAATGTCCTCATTACGGATTCTGTCGCGCAAAGAGACTCCGAGCATAGCTCGCTCCATAGCTCGCTGTGTGACTTTGAGCTTTGTTATGAGGCCCACAGTTAAGGACCACGTCTCAGTTCCATAAGTCATCACTGGCAACACGCACTGATTGAAGACTTTCGTCTTCAAGCATTGGGGTATTTTGGACTCCAAGATGTGCTGTAGTTTCCCGAACGCTGCCCATCCGAGTTGGATCCTTCGCTGGACCTCTTTGTCGAAGTTGGATCTACCCAATCGGATCTTTTGACCCAGGTAGACGTATTCGTCAACAACTTCGAGTGTGGTATTCCCAACAATAACCGGTACAGGTGAGACATGAACATTTGACATGACCTTCGTCTTGTCCATATTCATCCTCAAACCTACCTGTTGGGATACTCTACTGAGGTCCCTGAGCATAGCACCGAGGTCCTCCATCGACTCCGCCACAATGACTATATCGTCGGCAAACCGAAGGTGAGTGATGCATTCGCCGTTGATATTGATGCCATGTCCGTTCCAGTCCAGTAGCTTGAAAACATCTTCCAGCGCGGCAGTGAACAGTTTCGGAGATATGACATCTCCCTGTCTCACGCCTTTCTGTAGCCGGATATGTTTTGTGCACTGGTCCTGTAATCGGACAGACATTGTGGCTTTGCTGTAAATGCACCTCAACACTTCGATATAGCGATAGTCCATGCGGCATCGCTGGAGAGACTGAAGCACTGCCCAGGTCTCGATGGAATCGAAGGCTTTCTCATAGTCCACATACGCTATACATAGTGGCCGATTATACTCCTCGGTTTTCTGTATAATCTGCCGAAGCGTATATATGTGGTCTACGGTACTATAGCCTTTTCGGAAACCGGCTTGTTCGGGTGGCTGGAAGTCGTCAAACCTGCGTGCGAGACGATTCGTGATTACCCTCGAAAACAACTTATAAACGTGGCTCAGAAGTGAGATGGGTCTGTAGTTCTTCAACAAGGTGTTGTCACCTTTTTTGAAGAAGAGCACCACCACACTTCTGCTCCACGCTTCTGGCGTATTACCGTCAAGTATGACGGAGTCGAACAGCTTCTGGAGGACTTTAAGTACCGGTTTTCCACCCGCTCTCAGAAGCTCAGTCGTAATTCCGTCGTCGCCAGGTGCCTTGTTGTTCTTAAGTTGTTTGAGGGCCATCCTAATCTCATACAGGCTGACTTCCGGGATGTCTTCGGTAAAGTGTCGGGTCAGCTTGGCTCTTGGGTCTTTTGCCATGCTAACGACAGGTCGTGTTTGCGTAGAGGTGTATAACTGTTCATAGAACCTCTCAATCTCCTCCAAAATCTCGGCCCTCGACGAGACGACGTTACCACTGTCGGTCTTCAATTTGGTCAATTGACTTTGCCCAAGAGACAGATTTCTTGCGAACACTTTCGAGCCTTTATTCCGCTTGATCGCTTCTTCAATACACGAAGTATTGAAGCAGCGTATGTCGCGTCGCACACAAGTAGAAATCTGTCTATTGAGCCGTCTGTATACCGTCATGTCGACCGAAGACTGCAATCGCATATCTCGCCTAACCGCCATGAGATTCAGAGTATGATCGGAGAGCTTTTGGGTTCTATTCTGGCGTCGGCTCTTATAAAATTCCCTGCCAACTGCTTGAACAGTTTCCACCAGCCTGTCGTTTATTTCATCCGCCGTTACGCATTCATCTAAGGCTTCGAAGCGATTTTGAAGTTCGAGTTGAAAGTTGTCGGGATCTTCGATTTGAGCATAATTTGGTCGGAGCGTGGACTTCATTAGACGTGATCTTTCGAACTTAATGTTTAGATTCAGCGTGCCTCTTACAATACGGTGATCGCTGCCGGTTTTAACCCTACTGATCACAGAGACATCGCTGAATATTTGCCGTTTAGTCGTCATAATGAAGTCGATCTCATTTTTTGTGGAACCATCTGGGCTAATCCAGGTCCATTTTCGTTGTGGCTGTTTCTTGAAAAAGGAGTTCATCATAAAGAGGCTCTCCCTTTCCAAGAAATCAGCTAGACGTTGCCCTCTTGGGTTCCGCTGCCCATATCCGAATTGTCCCACTCTCAACTCATCACCGCTACGTTTGCCTAGTTTCGCGTTGAAGTCTCCCATCACAACTGTGAAATGTGTTGGCGAGACATGTATGGCTTTGGAGATGTCCTCATACATGGTCTCAACCTCTTCGTCAGGATGTGTCGAGGTCGGTGCGTATACCTGTATGACCTTCAATGAATACCGGTCGGTTATTTTAAGTACTTGAAATGTAAACTAACATTTTTGACACTTGACTCGATTTTTTTTCGAGTTCTCAAGTGTTCTGAAGCTATAAGATAGACGTAGTGATTTTTTGTTTTAAATTTGTTGTATACAATATAACAAACAACAAAAACGTCCGGTCTGGATGACGAAACATCCACATCCTGTGGGATATTATAGTGCTTTTCATCATCATCGTCAGCCGCAAGACGTCCACTGCTGAACATAGGCCTCCCCCCTAGATTTCCACAACGAACGGTCCCGCGCAACCTGCAACCAGCGGTTTCCAGCGACCTTGTGTGTAGTGCTTTTTATACGTGTCCATGAAAATCGTCCAATCAGGTGCTGAACCCAGGATTGAGTAAGGCTTGTTCTTGTAGTTTGAAGTTGAGCCCTCTTTTACAAAGTTAATTTGTCTTTTGTTTGTCGTCAATCCCTTTTGGGCTCTAGCTACCGAAAGGCTTATGGCTTCACGTATGATTTCAAGTACTCTGTCATGGCGCTGTGATTAATGACCCCTATTAAGGAGCACCTTGCATCCCACCAATATGTGCCCTGCTGTACATATCGCCTCACCACAAGTATAGCAACATTTTTCAGAGGCTTTTCCCCACCTTACCAAGTTACTCTGGTCAGGGAGTTATATATTTTTCATGAAGTCTGAATAGTACGTTTATTTATTTCCTATAAAATTTACCCTAATGCTAAATTAGCGCTACCATAATTTAATCCATTGAACACCTTTTCATGTACACAGATGACACTCCTTGCCTCAACCGGTCAACTCTCAATATTTTCACGTCAATACGTCATATTTTTATTGTTATGGCTAAATAACTTCAAAGTTTTACCATATAGTCTAGTCAACAAGTTCAAAAACGTGCAAAATAGACATAAATCTCCTAGAAACATGTGTGATAACTCATTCGATTCGAAATGACGTCTAGAAAAAATGTTTTTAAGGGTTTTTAGCACATCAAAACTTGCGATAGTTTTTAACAAAATAAGATTACAAAATGAAGGTATTTAGTTATTCCTTAATAACTTCGTAACTAATGACACTTAAGATATTTTGAAAGAAGATCCTGAAAGAAGAGAAAATTTCCAACATAAAGGTAACTAAATTAAGTCCTAGAACTTTACCTTTATTATATATACACTTTTTTTTAACGCTGAAAGTAGAGCTCCGTAATATTTTTTTTCTTGTAATGTTTTCTTTTGTTAAGGTATTATATGTACGCGACATCACATTCACTTAGGTCCATACTTCTTCATAATCTATACACATGTAATGTACACTCTAGTATGGATTACCGAGTCTCCATGCGTCTCCATGCTGGGTTTGACAAAGCCGAGACATCCGCCGCTCGAGTTTGGCAAGTGGTCTTCGTCAGCAGACATCGTGCCTGTTCAGACTGTAATTACTGAATTAATATTTTTCTAATTAACATATTTTTAAATTAGCACTTTTTTGGTTGGGAGAATCTTACAGGTTCACGTCACCGATACCTATGCTGATATGGCGGCGTAGCGTTGGAGCAGTGGCGGAGCACTACAGCGGAACGTATGGTTTTTTGGTGGGTGAAATCTTGTTAGTTGGCGTCAATACATGCGTAATAAGTAGCAGTATACTGTAGCTATACAGGCGGTGTATTATGCAACATTAGTGGTGTTTAGTACTCCTATCGACTAAAATACTAATATTTAAATTTGAGTTTTTATTTCTATCAGCAGCCCCTTTGAATTTGTCTCAATTCTATAGAAGTCTTATTATTATTATTAAACATTATTTAATTGTGCAGTTCACACAATGAATAATTTTGTTTTCGACTGTTACTCTACCAACAAACGGATATCAAATATCCGTATATAATATATCCAAAATTGGCGCGTTCGTGTGACACCCTTCGGTATTTTTTTTATAGAACGTGTTCGATACAATTACAAACGGATTTAGTTGCAAAATGATACAAAATTGGTACAGCCCTTTTCATGTTACGATCTTACGATTATTCTAGCAGCGCCCCAGGCGGTAAACAGTGGCTTAACAGTTTTTCACTATAATTTATTTTCGCTAAGTGCAAATTTCGTTGAGTTTTCCATGGGAATCTCTATCTTTAACGGACAAGTAAAGGTATACTATATGGTATTCCAGTCTGCATAGCAAGCAGCCTAATAAATATCCCCACTGCTGGGACTCGGGGCCTTCTCTCGCAAGGAGAAAGTCAAGGTCATAATCCACCACGCTAGCCAAGTGTGAGTTGGTGGATGACACATGACCTCGAAAGATTATGAGAACATGTCGATTTCCTCACAATATTTTTCCTTTGCCGTTTTTAAGTTAGCGGTATTACATGATTTCAAAAAAACAGTGGCGTTCATAGGATTTGAATGAGCGACTAGTTTACTAATTACCAGTTTATTGCAAAGGACGTTACTTATAAGTTTTGTATAAAAAGTTGTCAATAAAGATAATTAATGATTAATTTAAATTGTCGTATGGACTGCAGTGTTTTTCTTTAAATCCTGATATGACAAGGTATTTGATTAATGCACAAAACACACTCCATATAGTTGCCGTTAACATCGAAATTGTTAAAGAAGTCCATTAGTAAAACGAGCTCCTTGAGCAAACTTACTCGAACGACCGTAAATTGCTATTGGACGAAAATGTGGAGTCATCGTCATTCGTTCTTCGGTTAATTTGTTCACTCACTTTTGTTGATTGAATTAGTTTCTTTTATTGTAGCAGACTGTATGTTTCTAGTGTTGTCGAACGGGCTATATCGATAGTTGGATACATACAGTAAGTAAATAGCATCGATATGATCTTTACTTTAACCTGTAATCCGCAGTGAGCTATGTGTTTCATTTGGTATCGTAATTAGTTTACGTGGCGAAATGAACTTGAAACAGCCATTTGATGTTCAGTTACTCCATCACGTCGGTAACTAACGTAAATTTTAGAGTAGGTACAGTTATAGTTATTTTTATTTTAATAAATTCACTTGATTGCTATCTCGCCTATGTCAAGCGGCGATAGGTACGTCTAGAAGCAAACTATAGTGAAATAGTATATAGGCTTCTTTGTATCGCAGAGAAATTACAGGAACGAAAACTACGCGGGCGAAACCACAGAGCGCTGTTAGTGTTTAATATACTTGCTTTATCTAAGTATATGTGGTTGGTTCGAACTAGAAAATAGACCAGTTTCTTGTTATACTATAGTGTACGTTTACTTTTATAGTAAAATAGTAGCGAGGTGCAATTCTGTCGTGAGAATCATATAAATAAGTTCGAATTTGTTCAATGCAATTGTGATTAGGTATCATAGACAAGCGTAGTGTGGAAAATTAAGAATATTAAAAATACATATTTTGGATAAAAAATAAATAATGAGAACAATATCAGAACTTGGAAAATTAATAATTTAGAACATAACGCTGGACTGCTACTCGTCTTGCCATCGTTTTTCCAACGATTAGGTACTCAAAGGTTACCAATAATCTGTAATTTTTCTCAGTACAGTTAAATAGATTCATCATGAAACGGACTAAAGAGACATATCGAGTTTAATCAATATTTGAATTGAAGTGAAAACTCTTCGTTTTAAGGGCTCCCACACAAAACTGCGATGCAATGCGATGCGACGCCGCATCGGAGGAACTTGCGATGGCGAATTGCTCCGATGCGGCGTCGCATCGCATCGCAGTTTTGTGTGAGAGGGAGCCCTCAGTTGGGAAATTTTCAACGACAACAGTCGATAAAATATATCTGAGTAGAGTTTAGTCAAGCTCTGACCAAATTGTTGTTATATATGTAGTTTTACGTAAGAAAACAAAACCCACTATCCCCCTAGTCTAATAATTTTGCCCAAGTCTCGTAATATGCGCGTGTACTGAACCATCCCCGGCTGA
Organism: Ectropis crepuscularia; assembly: GCA_963693475.1. Classification (NCBI taxonomy): domain Eukaryota; kingdom Metazoa; phylum Arthropoda; class Insecta; order Lepidoptera; family Geometridae; genus Ectropis; species Ectropis crepuscularia. The sequence continues at coordinate 14,868,335 of OY856346.1, forward strand.
AGAGCCGTCTACATACTGTAGGGCACTCGACCTTTCCCAATATAAAGGAAATTCTGTTTTAACTCCATCTCGGCGATACTTAGAAGCCTATTGATTGCCAGCTACGGATAATTTCGGGTTGAGGTGAATCAGCAGGCGAGGGAAATATTTGATTAGGAGCTCGTTTTTTCCGGCTTAGTAGAATTATGGTTGAAGTTCCTGTTTTTGCGGTCAGAAATTTCTGCAAAAATACATTTGATTAATAATGGTCAAAGCTTGAAACAGCAATATTCAAGACTTAACTATTAGGACTAGAGCTTAACAAGCTAACCTAATTAGACTTCCGAAAAGCTTTTTTGGCATTATGCGGAATTGGGTCTGATCCAGAATTGGGCTGGTGACTTAACAGTATTATATTCCTACGTTAATGTTTACAGTGATTTTCTAGAAAAAAAAAACAAATTGAAACTGATCCTGAGCTAAATACGTATCACAAATTGTAGTGAGAGTTGTTGATGTAGAGCGCAGCGTAGTGCAGCGCTAGGTAATGATTTGGACTCTTCATGTTCCAATAGCTTCGGGTCACTGTGCTGTTATGAGCAGGCATGTTGCTTACCATCAGGGAGATGTTCTGCTCGTCTTGTCACTCTAAACTTAAAAAAACAACTTGGTGAAAAATTACTTTCTATGGTATTTTTTTTCTGAATTTATTATTTCTATTGTCTTTTCACTCATGTCTTGGAACTGTAAACTCCTATGGATGCGTTAGCCAATTTTTCATCAGAATTTAATACACCTATAAACATACCCTAATGCAACATGCGTGATGCACATTAAATGAAAGTACCTACTGCTGTGTGTGTATGATGTTTTAGTCGCAGTATGCAAACTTAAACCGCGGCACTAAACTTTAACTTTATTGCAGTACTGCGGTTTAGACTATCCCCAACTTTGTACTTAACCAAAAAAGTTATCTTATGTTCGTAACAATTTTAACGAACTAAACACCGCTTTTATACTTGGCGACAAAGTTATGCTGAATTTACATAACGATAGCATTATTTTTCTACTAAAAGTACAACTCTTATGCCCCAGGTTCCATGGGTACGACAACCCATAATGGAATACCTACACATGACGATACAAGTTCCAGTTTGTAGTCTTTACCGTTTCATTTGTAGACTGAAACTCCTTTTTAGGGTTCCGTAAAACGTAAAACGGAACCCTTATAGATTCGTCATGTCTGTCTGTCTGTTCGTCCGTCCGTATGTCACAGCCACTTTTTGCTGAAACTATGAGAACTACACTATTGAAACTTGGTAAGTAGATGTATTCTGTGAACCGCATTAATATTTTTACAAAAAAAAAGAAAATAAAAGAAAAATTAGGGTTGGCCCCCATAATGAGAACTAAACTCAACATTTTTTTGCTTCAAACCTACACGTGTGGGTTATCTATCAAAAAGGTCTTCAAAAATGATGTTGAGGTTTCTAATATATTTTTTGTCTACACTAAATAATCTGCGCGAGAGACACTTCCAAAGTGGTAAAATGTGTGTTACTCTAACTTCTAAAGCAAGAGAATGAAAAAACTAAAAAAAATATATGATGTACATTACCATGCAAACTACCAACGAAAATTGGTTTAAACTCAATCTGATGAGTAGTTTTTTTTAATACGTCATAAATACACTATTATTAAAACTTCGATCAAAGTTACAACGAACTAAAAAAACTAAATGTACTATGTATATTATGTTACTTGCTGCAATGGAACCCTTCATGGGCGAGTCCAAATCGCACTTGGCCACTTTATTGTTTCTTTTACATAGGTAGGTGAAGACTTTTTGCGAGAATTGAACCTATTCCTCCCACTTAGAAGAAAAGTTGCTGAGTTGTCACTGTTTTATATTTTTTAAATTCATTACAATCTAGCAATCTTAAGCAACGTTATTTGAAATCACGTAAACAATCGATCTATCATATTTATATTAATAATTCAAAACGTATCTACGCTCTTATTCTTCTCCAAACACAGTTAACTTGGCTTTCAACACGTTCCTCAACATGTTATCCTAAATTAAGATTTATTCGACACATCCATCGTAATCCTCAAACTCCTCATACCTAGCTCACTCGAGTGCATTGTGGTGTACCTCAAATTATAGCTGTACTTCCTTTGTCTTGTAGTAAGCTATTAACAATGTTTTCTTGTCGATCTTGCTTTAACTGCACAACGTTATGCAGACAGGTTATACTAAGAAAATACGGCAGGTAATATATGGCTGGTATGGTATATAATGCTGGTAACTCGAAAAAGCGAAATCGTTTCATGATTGATGTTCCAATAACAAGAACGAAGAAATTTGACTCTACTTTTGTGATAAGAACGTCTAGCCTGTGGAATACCCTGCCTGAGTAGGTTTTCCCTGTTGGTTACAATCTTTGTGTCTTCAAATCGAGGGTGAATCGGTTTCTTCTAGGTAAACACGATACATCGTAGACCGCATCGTCGCTTAACATCAGGCGAGGTGGCGGTCAAGTGTAAGCCTATAAAAGTTTAAAAAATAGTGTATCTCTCTTTTAATCTCCTTCTTCTTTCTTGAGAAAACTCGTCATTCCACATACAATTTATGTTTTTTTTTATGTATTAGTAAATAAAATAAATAAGAGATAATTACTGTGTGACTACTTGTTTTTAGTCTTAGTTCAAGCTTCAAAGTGATAGTATTTTTTGGTGGAGTAATATAGAATTATATTTAAAAAAAATTGAGATAACTATTTTACAATTAACACATAAAAAGTACAATAATACAAATCACCGGCAGCTGAGCAGAGCCCAAGCTACTGATGGTTAAGGCTGTACAGTGAGGAACCTCTTGATAATGTCCACTGTATCAAGAATAATCGCTTCCTGCATCTTACCCTTAAATTTATCGTCTATATTGTCAGATTATTACGACATATTGTCTTAATATTATCTTAAAAATTAACTCAGTAACAGTATAGTTTAAAAAAATATGAAATATTCCATGCAATACTATCATCAGGTACTATTTTCTACTAGAATATTCCAAACTGTATTTTTAGTGCATCCCAATTAGTTTAGCTAGTTAGGGACCCGTTGCCTCCACTGCAGACCAAATTATAGAATTATACTATCTATATTTTAAGATTTGCGGATTTGCATAAAAACGTACTGTATTTTACTCGCTTAATTAATATGTAGACTACACGTAAAATACTTACTAAGCAAATATGTCTACTTCTACGTCCATAGTATTAACCACTGACTTGCTTGTTGAAAAATCTTTAAAATAGTTGTCTGACGAAACATATTTACAAATGGAACATGAGAATTTAAGTAAAGTTAAATTATTATTTTGGAGTTATAAAGCAAAACGGCCGCCGGAAAGTGTCTGGGAGTATGGGGACCTTGTTTTTAAGGATATTGCCTACAACATACGTGAAAATCACTTATTAGAAAATACGTGAAGTAAGTAACGTTTGTATGGACCTGCATTACCCCATATCTCAAAATTGGCCGTCTAAGCAAGTAAGCGAGTAACCATGTGCTCTTAGTACTTACTAACTCTACTCAATCGTCCACATTTCATTCATCAGAAAATAGGTGACGTCTGGGAGCTCTGGGATCTTACTCCTAGTAGTAGCGAAAAGACTAGGTGGAATCAGAATGCTCTGTGTCGGATCTTAGTCCTTAGACAACTAACCGATCCGATGAATTAGAAAGCTTTTTTTATGTATTTGATTTTCAGAAAAATAGAAAAATCTAGAGCAGCGGCATTGCCAAAAAATTTGCCAACGAAGCAAAATTAAATTAAGAAATTAAATCGATTTTAGCATTGGCTTATTTAAAAGCGGCAAACATTCCATTAAACTTGTATTTTAATAAGTTATTACAATCATTCACCGACAAAGATAGCAAAACCATCGCGTACTAGCTTGAAGAAAACTACGTAAACGGCACTTTTAACATACAACCTTAGTATTCGCCAGAATACTGGAGTAACAGTTGTCAAGTTGATTAGGTAAACGGGTAACTCACGTGTAATGAGGTCGGTCAATCCGACTCGAGTTTCGGCCGCGTCCGGCGGCCTTTTTCAAGGAGAGTGTACGCGCTCGATGGCTTCCCGTTTGGCACTGCGAGCTGCCGCACGGCGCGCACGCAAGGTCAGCGGCTGTTGCGGGGGTGCAGGTGAGGGGGTGCGAGAGGGTTGCGCAGGAATACTCCCGAACTCTTCGTCGCTGGTGAGCGAGTCGGGAACGTTGCAGCACACTGAGCTCACTGTGTCTTCACTCGTATTACGAACACAATACCGAGTACTATGTAGGCACGGCTTCCAAGCGGGCGGCACATGCCATCCTCCATCCCTATTAAAGGTAGGACGCTTATCAATTTCAATGGCCTCCCTGACCTTACGGGGTACAAAGAACTTCTCCCGTGCCAGGACCTCCGCCTTATCGAAACGAATAAAGTGTTGGGCGTCCGACCTGAGAGCATGTTCCGCCACCGCAGAGCCGTTAACATCTACATTTTTCATTGCACGTATGTGCTCGGCGAGTCTTGTGGACACATTTCTCCGTGTTTCTCCTACGTAACTTTTGCCACAATCGCAAGGAATCATGTACACTCCCGGTACACCCAAAGGGTCTCTGTCTTTTGGAGACCGTACCATTTGCCTTAGCTGCGTGAGCGGACGAAAAATTGTCTTGATGCAATATCTACGGCGTAACAAGTTTCCAATATTATCCGTCACTCCTTTAATATACGGCAGGTACGTGGGTGACCTCTCCACCGAAGCTGGTCGCGTCCTCGACGATGTATTCGCCGCACGCCACCCTTGTTTCCAGTTGAACCCGTTGCGTTTTAGCACACCTTTTAGATGGTCTAATTCAGTGTTTAGATGTTGTTGATCACATAGTCTCAACGCCCTGTTGATCAGCGTGCGTGGTACCGAAGCTAGGTGTGCTGGATGGTGGTGTGAATCAGCATTTAGATATCTGTCTGTGTGTGTCGGCTTACGGTAGATCGTGTGTGATAATCGTCCAGTAGTTTCTCGCATCACTAACACATCCAGAAAAGGCAGAGTTTTATTACGTTCACGTTCCACCGTCACGGCAATATTCGGGTGAATACTATTTAGATGTGACAACAAAGGGTCAATCTGGTCCCTGTGTACAACGGCAAACACATCGTCTACATAACGCCACCAATGTCTCGGCTTATATGGCGAGCTTAATATTGCTTCCTCTTCGAACCACTCCATAAAGATGTTAGCTACGACCGGGGCAATGGGAGAACCCATAGCTACACCTTCAACTTGTAAGTAGTGGTCCCCCTTCCACACGAAGTAGCCTTTAGTTAGCGTAAACCGCAATAACTCTATGTACTCGATAGGTATTTGGATTAATTGTAGTAATACCGTAATAATCTGAATCGTATCTTCTATCGGTACATTCGTGAAAAGCGACACGACATCGAAACTAACCAGTTCTTCGTCTTCACTTAGCCGAATCCCTTCCAGTAATTGTACAAAATGCGTAGAGTCTTTAACATAGCTAGTTGTCTTCCCGATGAATGGAACAAGCATATCCGACAAGAAACGCGCAGTTTTGTACGTAGGTGAGTCTATTTGGCTTACGATAGGACGGATAGGCCACTCGGGCTTATGTATTTTCGGGCTTATATATTAAGCTCGCCATATAAGCCGAGACATTGGTGGCGTTATGTAGACGATGTGTTTGCCGTTGTACACAGGGACCAGATTGACCCTTTGTTGTCACATCTAAATAGTATTCACCCGAATATTGCCGTGACGGTGGAACGTGAACGTAATAAAACTCTGCCTTTTCTGGATGTGTTAGTGATGCGAGAAACTACTGGACGATTATCACACACGATCTACCGTAAGCCGACACACACAGACAGATATCTAAATGCTGATTCACACCACCATCCAGCACACCTAGCTTCGGTACCACGCACGCTGATCAACAGGGCGTTGAGACTATGTGATCAACAACATCTAAACACTGAATTAGACCATCTAAAAGGTGTGCTAAAACGCAACGGGTTCAACTGGAAACAAGGGTGGCGTGCGGCGAATACATCGTCGAGGACGCGACCAGCTTCGGTGGAGAGGTCACCCACGTACCTGCCGTATATTAAAGGAGTGACGGATAATATTGGAAACTTGTTACGCCGTAGATATTGCATCAAGACAATTTTTCGTCCGCTCACGCAGCTAAGGCAAATGGTACGGTCTCCAAAAGACAGAGACCCTTTGGGTGTACCGGGAGTGTACATGATTCCTTGCGATTGTGGCAAAAGTTACGTAGGAGAAACACGGAGAAATGTGTCCACAAGACTCGCCGAGCACATACGTGCAATGAAAAATGTAGATGTTAACGGCTCTGCGGTGGCGGAACATGCTCTCAGGTCGGACGCCCAACACTTTATTCGTTTCGATAAGGCGGAGGTCCTGGCACGGGAGAAGTTCTTTGTACCCCGTAAGGTCAGGGAGGCCATTGAAATTGATAAGCGTCCTACCTTTAATAGGGATGGAGGATGGCATGTGCCGCCCGCTTGGAAGCCGTGCCTACATAGTACTCGGTATTGTGTTCGTAATACGAGTGAAGACACAGTGAGCTCAGTGTGCTGCAACGTTCCCGACTCGCTCACCAGCGACGAAGAGTTCGGGAGTATTCCTGCGCAACCCTCTCGCACCCCCTCACCTGCACCCCCGCAACAGCCGCTGACCTTGCGTGCGCGCCGTGCGGCAGCTCGCAGTGCCAAACGGGAAGCCATCGAGCGCGTACACTCTCCTTGAAAAAGGCCGCCGGACGCGGCCGAAACTCGAGTCGGATTGACCGACCTCATTACACGTGAGTTACCCGTTTACCTAATCAATATGTGTAACAACCACGTTAATTTTAATACTAAAGTTGTCAAGTTGTCAACAATTTAGGAGTTTCTCGAACTTCCAATTCAGCTTAAGCGTGGCACCACAATAATAACCAAATTATTGATAAACACCACGAAAGCGTATATTTTTTGATAAAAGAATTAATAAAAGAAAGTATTTCCGATACCAGTGACCTACGTCAAAAATGGCCGAAAAAAAAAACTAAAAGAGAAGAAAAAAAAGAAAAAAATTATAAGAGAACAACTTATGACAAGACTTGAAACAAATAACACTTGAAAAAATAACACTTTTCAGAAACTCGTAGGTATTAAAATTATTAACAATACAAATGAAAATGTAAATTTTCATTTATGTTCCTTTCAACCGAATCCGTACAGACATTCTGACGTGATTGAGCAACAAACATCAAAACTGATTTGATTACTGATTTTTGATGGACTATGTTATATTATATAATATTAGTAGGATTTAGTAGGATTCGTATTTGTAAAGCTATTTTTTTTAATGTATTAAAGTTGTCAATTTTGTCACTACTTATTTTTTTAGTCTGTAATTCAAATAGTAAATTGCATCTCAAACGACATTTTTTTTTAGTAATTAAGATATAAATTAATTTGTTTGTAAAACAACACTCTGTAAAATAAAAAAGTGTCATTGTCTTGCTTTTGTTTTCAAACATTTATTATTTTTTAAAGAATCAATTGTCAAATAATACGTTATAGAATGAAAGTTTGTCAAATAAGTTGAGATATAATCAGTCGGTTAAATCTTTTTTTGTGTAAAAATAATTTGACGACCCGCGAGTTTATCGAACGTGACATCTAACCAATGGGTTAGCAGATGTATGTAGATTTGTGAAAAAGTTTGTGAAAATAACGGATAGCTTATTTTACGTTCTGGATCAAAACACATTTCAAGTAAAACCTAAAGCAAAATCGGTCTTTCCATTTGAATTTAAATACTCGTATATTTATGTCACCGTATAAACCGTGTTAGATTGTAATTTACGTTAATTATAAACTAACCTAATCTAATCTACCGTAGGTTAACAATCTGAAGCGATTTATTATAAGCTGACTATATGTATTTCCAATTTTACAAATCTACATAAGGTCATACACAATCAGAGACACAGGTTTGCCATTAAACACTTTTAGGATTTTAGAAAGTACTTTTCGTAAGGACAGTTTTGTGTCTCTATAGTAAGTACAGTCGTAGTGAACTTTGTTTGATGTATTGTAACTTATTTAGGTTGAACGTAGCGTGTGATGTGGTAAGACTGGTCAGGGCCAGAACAAAGAGCGTTAGTTCATTATTTAAATAGGAAAAGTTGCGGGGACAAAGGCTTAGGCCCAAGTTATGCGGGCTGTCCTTGGTTGGTGTATCCCAAGGATTAGACGCTGAATGATGTATAGTAGCGAGATATGTTTAGTAGGTACCTACGAATACATGTAAATATCATGTACCAACCCTTAAAGTAAAATGCGTCCAACTTAACTTTACTAAAGTATTGTTGTCTTTAAAAATCGTGACGATAAAAATTTACGTAGGGTTTTGTGGCAACTATGCACAAAATGTAGGTTAAACGGTTCACATCGTTGTTAAAAGTATGGTAGGACGATTCTAACGATAAAATGACACTTTACATAAGTAAAGTGTCATTTTATAACGAATAAAGAATAAACCTTTGAATAAACAGACCATTTTATGTTCCCAGTGCTGGGATTTGAAACGCTCTTTCCCTTTTCTGACGTAATATTATTTATAAAAAAAAAATGTTTAATCGATCAACTATGATATCGCCATTATTGATGCAACATGAGTTTACCAATTTACAAAAAGGTTTAATGTGAAATTATTCCATAAATACATGTCTATCATAACTGCGTTGCTACTATATAGAGTTTGCATTTTAATCACACTCCAACTTACAACATATTTATGCAAGTTGAAAAATCACAAATCTAAATATTTCACAAAAAGAGTGTTTAATTATTATTTACACGATAAGTTTCATTCCGTTTTTCGCTATGTCATGGCGGTCGCTTGAAATTACAAAGGAAATTACTGTTCGCGGTATTCGTTATTCCGAAGCATTCGCGAACCAAAAAGCTGAGTAAGTTTTAAGTAATGTCAAATTGGTAACCAAATTTATGTTTGTGATGACAAAAACTCAGAAAAATAATGTTATAATACTAGCAGCGCTTCACGGTTCCCGACCTCACTTTTTGCGATAAAAATGTATTGGTCCAAGCCATTATCTATCTATGAACCAAATTTCATCTAAATCCCTTCAGCAGTTTTTACGTGAAAGAGTAACAAACATACATACATTTTTCAAACTTTCGCGAATTTGATTTTAGTAGGATTGTTTTAGAATACGGATATAAATTTATCATTCTCATTCATTTCTCATTTTTCGTGGTTACCAATTTTTTTTGAGTTTCCATAATGGAAATTTGCAGATTCTTTATCTTATTTTTCCAAACGAATTAGTTTACTTAAGCTTTGTTAGGTACTGTAGGTACTGTTTGTGACACACTGTTTTAAACTTTACCATACCAGCAGTCGTACACCAATCTTAAATTTTTTCTAATTTCTTTTTGAAGAACCTACTATTTTATTACACGTTATGAATAATATGAAAACGATAACAAAATTGAAACTAAGCATTTTTGACTGTGAATTAAAACATCATAGAGAGACGAACTTCTTAGCATTCCATGGATTCACCGTGCGGGTGCCGGGTCCATCGTGTGGCAGAGATAGAAATCTCGAATAGACCCCAAGACTTGTGACTCGGGCGTAGGTTTAAAAGGGGCCCCTTTTGGTGACGTACGTCAACACTCACCTTCACTACTCGTATTTCTCTCCTTGCCCAGCCAAATCCGATATGATCCTACTAGTGCAGCTTTAGATACTCGTTCTAGTATAGAACTTACTGCACTTCTGGACGAGCCAAGGTCTTTAAGCAGGTTGTAGAGAGATTTTGCTGGTATACCTCTCGCTCCTACTTCTACAGCGTATAAATTAACTACATAGCCATGTTTTGTTAATTCGTTTTGAAGGTCGTAATACTTATTTTATTTCATCGCGTGGTCTTTAGGTATTTTAGTTTCCCACAGTACGGTAAGTTCTACAAGGACTATGCGTTTCGTAGCCCTAGAAAAAAGGAAAATGTCCGGTCTGGATGACGAAACACCCACATCCTCTGGGATTTTGTAGTGCTTTTCATACGTGTCCATTAAAATAGTCCAATCAGGTGCTGAACCCAGGATTGAGTAAGGCTTGTTCTTGGAGTTTGAAGTAGAGCCCTCTTTTACAAAGTTAATTTGTCTTTTGTTTATCGTCAATCCCTTTTGGGCTCTAGCTACTGAAAGGCTTACGGCTTCACGTATGATTTCAATTACTCTGTCATGGCGCTGTGAGTAATGACCCCTAAGTAATGACGCTGTGAGTAATGTGAGTATTAAGGACTATTAAGGACTAAACTAAATAGTAAGTACTTGTAGTACTAGTAATCTTGGAGTAAACAAATGAGCTGATTGAAATGGTCTCACGCCTGTCTGGTGCTGGCGAAATTGTCCTCTTCGGAGATGTCAATCAATTGCCTTATATCGATAGGGAAAATCTCTTCGAAATTAGGTATCACCGCCCGAACCTGGTAACAAAGATCAGCCAGGAGTTGCTCTGCACACATCGAAACCCAATGGATGTCGCATATGCGCTGAGGGAAATATACTCCGGTATGTACTCCTCAGCGCCTCGTATAAAATCCCTAGAGCAGAGAAGGTATAAGGGAGCGCAAATACCCAATACCCAACCAAACACCCTCTTTTGAGTTCACACACAATAGGAGAAGGAGACCCTGACAAACCAGGGTTATGGTTCAGGCACCTGGTCACGCATCCTTACCATCCATGAAGCTCAGGGACTGGCATACGAGTCGGTAATCGCAATAAAAACTAAGGCAAACATGAAGCTGCACGAGAGCGTGGCCCACGCGGTCGTCGCAATCTCACGGCACACAGGGAACTTCATATACTACGCTGACGACACTGACGACGCCATCGGTCGTTTCGTACGGCGAGCGTTGTCTGCAATACCGAAGACCATCCAAGAGTTCAATATGCAGATGGCCATCAAGGATAGAAATGCAGTAGTGGTGGAGGCGCTGAGCCGGGAGGAGGCGACTCAGACAAATAAAATAGTCCTAGAATTAGCAGGAAAATGTTCCCTACTCCCACCTATTTCCTTTTCTTCTCCTAATCCAAGATTCATGTAAAAAAAGAAAACAAATGACAAAGGTCACGGACCCCGGAGTCTGTGGAGTTGCAAAATTCCAATAAAAAAAAAATACAAATGAGCTTGGTCGTTGACGAGAAGAAAGGAGGCCCATGAAAAAAGAAACAACGCAGTGGGATGTATAATATTGTAGATGGTTTGGTGGGTACACAGTTACTATAATTCTTTAAAAAAATAGACCCGTTCGCCCGCTGTGACCTTTGGCTTTGACGACGACACTCCAAAATAACTGAACTAAACTTAAAAAACAATGAATTTATAATTAGTACTCCAAACGTTTCCTCAATACTTCCGCGAGCCAAAGCTAAAGTAAAAGTTTTAGCCAAAGATAAATTATTGTTGATATTTCTTAATGTGTGTGCTTTCAGACGAAGTGGGACGTCTTAAGTCCGGCTTTACGTTACTGCGGTTAAAGTGTGGATGTCCAACTTTTCATTCTGTATATCTCCTGAGAAAGTTTTGTTGTCTCTACGTCAGCCTATCGTGGAGCCAGTGAATTATCTCAATGAGTGCTAATTAAATTTCTTAACGTCTTTACTATGCGGGAGGCGTCCTTAGTGAAATCGTTAATTCCCCGGGCGAATTGTTTTGTTTGTCGCGATCGCGGGAGTTTCGCCTCATCGCGAGATTTCCGTCACGGGATTTTGCGTCGTTAGCCATTCTGCGGAGCCTTTGCGAGATAAAATGTTGTTTATTGATGCTTTGGTTTGTTGTTAATCAGTGTGATGGGCTTGGAGCTGTAACTTTTTGTGGTTTTGTTTTTCCAGTTGAACTCTATTATTTTTCAAAGTATTTTGGCAATGGAGCGAGGTGGTTTTTATGCGTAGACGACTTTATTGGTTTTCAAAGCCTATTAGCAGGGTTTCGCAAGACAAGTGTACAAAGCCGAAAGGCATGCGTTGTATTTATTATAGTAAATAGTTTTTGTGATTCTGCTTTCTTAACATTAGTGTGAGTGAAGCTTATACAAAAAAACATAATATTTTTTTTAAATCATAACCATGAGTGAATGTACGTTTCAAATCAAGCAAGCGTTCTGCATCACTCATATAATGAAACATTTTATTTTGCAAATAGAACTGAAAACATGCACAAACATATATTTTTATTTGACATGAGGACATCGAATTCTGCCTTAACATACGGAGTTTTGAGCTTTTCCGTCTACCATTGCTCATTCTGGCCAGGCTTGTCCTTTAAAATATCGTTAGGGGTCTGAGTCTCTTGCATAAAAAAATGTTCCAGTAGTCAAGATATGTTGGCGATACCAGTGTATTGTTGTTGCCTGTATTCCTGGTTCTCCATCATGTTTTATCACTAAGCACTGTTCCCCAATATCTCTACTGAATCGTTCCTGTTGCAACAATATTTTCAAACACATTCTCAATGGTCACGTTTACCGGGTCCGGTATCCCAGTCACGAGCGAGCGAGTAACTCATTGCACCCGAGGGATATTATCAGGTTAATTACTATCTCTGTTATTGCTATACTTTCTTCGCTGGGACTTAGGGAAAACTTATAAATGGGATAACCGCAGATCCAAAGGTAAAACGGTGTTGAAAGAAATAAATTATTTATGTTACTCGTAAATAATAGTAGTTTATTTTGTCATCGTGTGTTTGTATTTTAATTTTTGAAATGAAAACTTGTTTTGGTTCACCATAGAGAGATTTTTCATGGACTGTGAATTGAATTCTAGCGTCATGCTCGGGAACGATAAGAAATTTTCGGATGAACTCGGGACCATGGCCCTTGGCCATCTAGACATGCATCAGCATTTCCCATTGGCCATCTAGAACCACGTCAGCATTTCTTATTGGCTATCTAGAAATGCGTCAGCATTTCGGTACAAAAAGCCGAGAGTCCAGAAAAACACCCCCAATTTACTTGTATCTATTGTAAGTAAAATTACCCATTGTTTTGGTTCCCAGAGATGTGGGTATAACTTTACTACTAAGCTGTAGTGTTTTCAGTATTTGGCTTAGGTTCTAGTGGTAAGAAACTTTAGGGTCTGACTATTATACTTCAAAGGCTGAAGTACAAACTGTAAACTTTCATAAGACACATCACAACATTCATTTGACAAGTAAAGTTATTTAATGTACAAACTTGGCTTAAGGTAATCTAATTTATCCATTAACTAGTTAAAGTTGGTGCATGAGACATGACACACAGATGCAAAATACTATCGCGATTTTATTAATATAGTTAGAAAAAGCTTAACGGTTTCGACTTAGCTCAGCGTCATACCGTAAATTGAATTATCAATTTAAATCTCGAATATGGCATTGAAATCCAGAGCAGACGCGCCCTACGTGACTTCTAACCGATTTTAAATCGAATCGTGACTCTCAAAATTTTATAACAACCGCCATTGGACCAGACATCGGAAACCCGCAAACCTTGAAATCGAAATGACCCGAGTCGTAAAAATCGAAACGTCATGCCATAAAACCACAGAGTAGAATTTTCCCCAGCGTTAGAATTTGAGAAATGTCAGATGGAAATCTTTTTCTTTAGGTAGTCCGCTTGTATAGATGTTTTGTTGAAATAGATTCGAGAGTCCTTTCTGGGGACGATGGTAGTGGGTGACGTCTTCTAATATTATCATTTAAACAAGTTTTATGGTAATCGTGTCGGGTCGCAGCTTATTTTCGGGCGAAATTTCCAAGAACGTTTTTCTTCTGTAACTTTTAAGGCGAAAAGTTACCAGATTCCTGATACCGCCGTCTTAATAGGATTGGATGTTGTTTCAGAATAATTTAACATTAATTAAATAAGTTTGTCTGATCTCTTACAAATTATTCAGTGATAATAATTCCGTTCATTTCATTGAGTTGGTAAATGAACATCCCAAATTCGAATCAGATAGCGTTGTTTAGATTAATTAAAGATTATAGAAACCAAAAGCGGTTTTAATTATAGAAAACTTTGATTAGATGGTGCTTTGTGACGCAACTTTGGAAGTGTGGTTTCTAATGATATTTTCTACATTACAGGGCAACTGAAAAGGCGACAAAGATATCATATTCTTATTAATATTTTATCTGCATTTGTTTTATTTTATCGGCGGCTATATCGCTTGTAGCGATAAGGTCGCCGATTGTAACACTAGTTTTTATTGCTATTTTTCTTTTACTGTATTGTTCTGGTGTGTACAATAAAGAGTATCTATCTATCTATACTAATATTATAAAGCTGAAGAGTTTGTTTGTTTGTTTGTTTGAACGCAAGGATCTCTGGAACTACTGGTCCGAATTGAAAGATTCTTTCTTTGTAGGATAGTTCATTTATCGAGGAAGGCTATATAGGGTATTTAACATTACGCTACTATCAATAGGAGCCGAGCATGAATTAAAAAATTTAACAAAAACGGGGAAAAAATATTGCTTTTAGAGAGCTTTCGTTGCGTGACAGCATTTGTGATATGTTAAAGGTTGCGTCATTAGAACCTAAAGTAACCGAATTTGAACAAAATTTGAATTGGTACGACCAATTTTCGATAGATGGCGTAGCAACGCGCGCGCGTTCAGCTAGTCTATAATATTTTATATGTAAATTTTGTTATATTTGTGGCTCAATAACGTCCAAACTACTAAACGGATCAAGTTGTTGTTGTTTTAATAGTGTGGAATACCATAAATCTAGCACATTCCGAAAATTGAGAGTTCTTTAGGGATGAGCCATTTTTTAAACTTTTCGAGAACTAAGACGCAAGACCATTAGGTACAAAATATTTAATGTGCCATTTTTGTAAGGTAATCTTTAGAACATTTTCATTGTAGTATTAAAGGTAAGTACAGTCTTCCCGCTCGCCGTAAGTAAAATTGAAAAAATAAGTAGAAATAAGTAAAATAAGCCTTTTGATTTCTCGATATTTAGATTAGACTAGTTGTGTCTTGCAGTTCTCACCGCATAGTTTTTTTTTAATTTGTTTTACGGTTTTAGTGACCATTTGCGTAATTTTCCCACGATAAAATATAAAATTCCAGATTATAATCTAGCTGTGTTCTAAATCTCAACCCGATCCGTACTGTTGTCCTAACGTTATTGAGACAAACATTCAAACTTTCACATAAAATGTGTAATTGTGTACGAGTATAGTATGTAAGTAGAATTATTATTCAAATTGGACGAAGTGATCATTTCAAAAATGACTCTACAAAGAACTGAAAACAGGTTTTAGACCAGAACATACTAAAAGGGTTAAATCAGAAAATGTATCCAAAGTGATCAAAACTTGAGAACGATATAAATTTTACAAAATGAAAGAAAGAAAATTACTTTGTTGGTTCAACAATTTCCCATATTGCATCTCCAGGTACCCATAAACATATTTCCAATATCTTTTATGTTCGGTCCGCAATCTTTTAAACCCAAGTGTACATTGTAAACCCCTTGTTCCCGGGGCATGGAATAGTTTCCATATGTTCTCAGCTTTACAGCCAGCCTGCGGTTCATAAGTTTCGTAACGTATTAGGCGCAGCGGGACTTACGGGTTCACTAGGTTCAATGTTTAACTTGAACTGATATTGTATTACTTCGCAACTAATAAATTAATAAATGACAAAACTACGGATTAGCGACAAGATCGCTAATTGCTACTTTCTGATTAGACTTTAAGTGCTTCCATTTTATTTTTAACCGACTTCAAGAAAAGTGGTTTTCAATTCGGTTTTATATTTTTTGTATGTACATTACGCGATAGCTTCGTCAATTGTGAGTTGAATTCGATGATTCTTTCTTGTTTAGTGGATAATTACAGGGGTGGTCACTTCATATGCTCAATAGATACCTATTGAGAAACCAGAACCGGTCTTAGATAATTAAAAATACATTTTTCCGTTCTCCCATTGGACAACAGCTGTAAGAAATGAGCTGAAACTATTTTTAAGAACATGATGCCCGGTTTACACTATTCCAGTCCAGCGATCGAATCCAGCGCTGGATTGCTTACTGGAAAAATGTAAACCGGCACTGAAAAGGATTGGCACTGGATTATGACTTATGATGCTTTCTAGTGCCGGTTTACATTTTTCCAGTAAGCAATCCAGCGCTGGATTCGATCGCTGGACTGGAATAATGTAAACCGAGCATTAAGGCAGTTGAAGTCAATTAGCTTCCGAATATTTTATGTAGCTACGTAAATAATTTCGTGTATAATATTTAGGGTGTGATTTTAAAGCGTAAAAATATATCATATTTCTTTAAATCTCTGAGTTTCACTAATTTAAAGTAAAATCATTTTTTTTTAATATCTATTTGTATCATTAAAATTATGCTAATGTATGATATGCTTTTACTCACATCTGTATTCTACGAATCTAATACTTTTTTCAGTACATACCTTTTATATAATAAGATATGACAAAAAAATATATCTATTTATTCAATTTCCTCGATAATCAGAATCAAAGGGGCAATCGCCTTTATAAAAATAAAACGGGAGGCAGATAAGCAGAGGGTCTATTACGGAAAGAGGATAACACTTCACGTGTAAGCGAGAAATCGATTGAGCAAAGAAAACCAAGCGAGAATTCGCTATAGTTGCCTTGAATAAAATGAAACTGATACGATTTACAGACAGTCTTATTTGTTCTCTGACTAGAAGCGTCTCGCGATTTCATTCCCGTTATTTTTGTAATAAAGTATGTACTATATGTGTTATGCCAGACTATATTAATCTAACTGTGTTCCAAATTTCAACTCGATTCATTAAGACGTTCCGACTTGAATGAGCAACAAACATCCAAACTTTTGCGTTTATAATTTTAGTGACCTCGTGGTTTAGTGGGTAGTAGCTCTGCCTGCAAAGCCGAGGGTCGTGGGTTCGATTCCCACCCAGTGCAAATATTTGTGTGATGAGTTTAAATATTTGTACTGTGTCTGGGTGTTTTTATGTACAAACATTAAGTAAGAGTATGTATTTTGAAAGTATTTGAACCATAACCTGCTTACTATTAATACCCAAAAGACCAAGATAATTGCCTTTCGATCATCAGCCCGCACCAGTCCAATTAAGACTTTGTGCATAAAACTCCACACCTGCCAAAGTCTTAACGAGGCTAAGTGTGATTGCACAGTGCTAGGTCATGAAAAGAACATCAAGTATCTGGGGATTCATATTGACGAGACCTTATCATGGACCTAGCAGATACAAGTCGTTAAGGGTCGAATTAGAAAGTTGATTTTTGTTTTTAAAAGACTCAAAAACATAGCCAAGGTGATAAACCTGGTTTATACGTCACTCTGCTTGTCAGTGTTGAATTACTGCATTATTACATGGGGCTCTGCTTGTGTAAGCCATCTTCTGCCATTAGAGCGGGCACAGAGGCTTGTTTTAAAAGTAGCATTTAACAAACCCTTTAGGTTTACAAGTGACACATTGTACAAGGAAACAAAGCATATGACAGTAAGACAATTATATATAATGGCAGTAGCACTGCGATTTCATCGGACTGCTCTAGCTGCACAGTCCAGTAAGTCCGAAAGCTCCAAAACCAGGCGCACGCCAAGGTGTTGAGAACCAATTCATTGATTGGACAAAGATCCTATAGTTTTCGCGGAAGTCACATCTATTCAAAATTAAATAAAATGCTGAACATACTCACAAATTCTAAATTCATATGGAAACATATATAAAATCAAAACATTCCTGAGCAGCGTAAATATAAGGGAGACTGAAGAGCTCCTAGGGATTGGTTTCTGATCGGTATTAAGAGGCTGTGCTAAAAACTCGCTAAAAGACAAAGGGTCTATTTTGGAATACGGTCAATAAGTGGCGCATTACCGCCTATATAGGCACATAATATTATTTCTGTGTACCAGATATCGTATCGTACTAATGTGTGTGTCCATGTACGTAAATTTGTGTGTTTGTGCATTAATTGTGTACGTGTACGTGTAAGCTTATTTGTAAGGTAAAACTCCTAAACTAGATTTATAAATTGCATGTCATTTAGATTTATCATGTAAGCGACAGAAATGTCTTAAGTGATAAATAAATTCTTTAAACATTATAAATTTAATTTGGTTTGTAAAGTTTTAGAGAATCTTTTTTATGGATGAACCGATCAGCATATCACCACACCTCGAGCACTAGTCATAGCGACTCAGGGAATCCTAATGCGATGACTAGCGACTATTATTAGCAACTGTCGCAATCACAGAACAGATATTGTTCTGTGGTCGCAATGCAGTTTGGTTGATTACGTTATATTGAAAATCACATAATAATGTTCAAATTGACTATTTGAGTTGTGACACAGTCTGAATTTCGAGCACAATTGCTCAAAATTGGGACTGTGATAGTTTTTGGTAAGACAGGTTGTAAATTTGCCGCAAAAAAAAAAATTTTTGTTTATTTTTTATTTTTATTATTTACAACTATATGAGTATTATATCAGCTATCTGGCCACAATACTACAAGCTTTGTTTAGTTTGGGGTCAGATGATGTTGTATGAGAATTGTCCACCAATATTTTATATTTGTAGTAGGGTAACAAGTGTGTAAACAAGTAAGACACGGTGATTCAAAATCCACCAACATTTATGAGTATTTTTTTTTCCAGTACAAACACTATACTTTATTGCCATATCAAAACAAAATGTATGTTATCAACACTTAAAGTCATGTCAAATTATGTTCACAATAGGCAATCTTATCGCTCAAAACGATCTCTTTGAGAATATCTTTTGATTTTTAAGTAACCCATTATTAACAATTTGGAAGGTGGTGCGATAAAATAAATAAACTGAAAACTGAAGTAGTTTAAACTACATAGACTTATCAAATCTGTGATATCACAATTTTTAAAATAGACTGTTTTAATGCTCGTGAAAAGCAATAGCAATGAAACCAGAAAAAATCACACACAGTGCCTCAACATTATAGTAGGTACCTAAAATTAAAAAATACATTACTCAGTTTAAAAAATAAATACAAAATGAATAGAAAAGCCGAATAAAGTTTAAGGACAAGGGTGGTATGGTATTATACAAATGAACTTTAAATAAGTTCCAACTCGTAGTTTTTAGTTCAATAGATAAGGCTAGGAATATCCAAGCTTAACTTTTTAACTGGAGGTCCGTACTCGAGTGATTTACGATCAAGCTACGCCGTATCTTGCCTCGGAAACTATTTAAATGAGAATGTTGTCTTCCAGATAGCTCCAGTGAGAATGTGGACCGATCCATTATCAATTGATTTACTGTGTGCACGTTTTAACTTGCAAGGTGAAGGAGAATTTGCAGGAACTGCTCTTTCCATGATTGTCATGAAAAAAGAGATGTTTGAATGTAATTATTTCTAAGCCTTGATCGTGTTAGCTTATAACTCAAGTTGTGCCTCGTGGTTTTACCCGCGTAGTTCCTGTTCCCGTCGTTACCGATTTTGTTTTTCGTAATAAAAAGTAGCCTATGTGTTTTTCTAGAGAATAGTCTATCTATGTTCTAAATTTCAGCCCGATCCTTTCAACAGTGTTTATGTGAATGAGTATCAAACATCCATTCATCCATCCATACTTACAAACTTTCGCGTTTACAATAGGTATTAGTACGATTTTCTCCGAAAAAGCAAACACCGACTTCACTCTAAAATAATTAACCTCTGACACTTGACTTAATTTTGTAAATTTTGTGAAACACACCGTTATTATGAGACAGCGAGGTTTCGGAGTAGAAAATATTGTCGATGTATGCAAATTTTACATTTTTGTTGATTTTTCAAAATCACGTAAATATCAGCTCCAAAGTATGATCTACCAAAAATAAAGAGTATCATCAAAATGTTTGCACAATAGGGTACCGGACTGGGTCAAAAATACACTATTCTAATTAGTCCGTCACCTAGATCATGGAAAAATATGGGACACGTATTTTTTGTTTTTTCAAAATATTAAAAATCGACAAAGATATAGAACATCAAACTTCGAGAGCGGGGGGTCGCGACGTCACTCGTGAGTAAAAATCGTAGGCACGAGTGACGTCACGCGAAACTTCTAAGCGCTGTATCGTCGTATTTTCTTGTTTGTAAAACAAAAGAAAAAATACGTGTACAATATTTTTTAGCAATCTAACAAATGGACTAATTATTTTTTTGAGGATTGTACCCTATTGGCGGGACTAGTTATAAAGTAGTATCTATCAAACAAAAGAAAATATCATAAAAGTCGATTCACAATTTTCGTAGAGCTATCACGTAATATACAAAAAAATAACCATTCAACCGTTTTGTGAACCTCTTCTCATTGTTAAAAATAATGAGAAGAGCTTGTTGACTTATCGTTAATAGTATCTGCAAAAACTATGGAAAACCACACAAAGTGGTTGCAAGACGCTTTACAAAAATACAAAGCACGGAAAACAATAAAAATAGATTGTGATTAATTTGCTATAACATAACTGATTCACAAGGTCTGTTTTGACCATTTAGACATACTTGCAATATTTAGTAGATAAATATCTACTTCATATTGTACCTATCACTAGGTACCTAGTGCTACGTGAGAATATCCACAAATACGTTTATACATAAGAAGGTGCCCATCAGCACTTTTCTTATTGACTCTGTTAAGGGGAAGTCACTTCTTTCACTTGACTTAGCACATTCAATTGTTTTATACTGTATCGCACTGCCACTCACTGCACTGTACTAACTCAAAAGGTTTTGTTTTTTAAGTCTTTTCACTGTGTCCGTGTTATCAAGGAGCTAGATACCCTCGACATTCACATGATGATGAAACCTGCGTTCATGTGCTTCTGCGTACTTTTTAATCACTTCGCCGACAAGACCCATTCCAAGATCTCGATTAATGTTGGCATTTCTCACATACCAGGGTGCATCGACAATATCCCTGAGTACTTTGTTTTGAAAACGTTGTATTATCTCGATGTTGCTATTTTTGGTACAGCCCCACAATTGTATACCATAAGTCCACACTGGCATTAGGACTTGTTTATTTAACAATATTTTGTTATGTATTGACAGCACGGAGCTTCTACCAAGTAACCAATACATGTTTTTGTAGCGTATAGCTAGTTACTCTCTCTTTTTTTTTTGACATGACATATATAACATTTATAACATTGGTCCTTCGAGCCAGATCTCGAAACAATACATAATTATAAACAGGGAAAACAAAGGACAGTAATTATGATTGAACGAAATACGTTGAGAGTTGTTGAACGAAAAGTTGCGCATAGCAGCAATCAGATTCCGCTAGGCGTTGTTGAAGTAACAAGTAAACAGCCTCCAGCTACACGGCCAACCACACCGACCTTACCTACATTCACTGTCATTTATGACGCCAAATCAAGAAGATATAGCTGGTCAGAGATCCATAAGGACATGTAATGGTAGCTGTCACGCAAGCTGTACTACTTCAAAATATTATTATATAGAAAAAGCAAAAGCTCAAAATATTCAAAGAAACGCATAATGTACGTATACACAAATACGTATTAATTACTTTATTTTTTACACAGATGCGTAAATAAAACATAAAGGCATCGACATTCACCAATAGGTATTTATTATTAAATGTAAATTTAATTGCAGATAATTTCACACTAACATCAACTTAGCACAACATTGAAATCCAAGTTAGCTATTAATAATCCATTTAGAATTACAAGTCCGCCATCTTGAGACGGCATTAATCTCGCGTTATCTCTAACCACGAGGATTTAACTACTTTAGAAAGTTTGACCCAATTGTCATACCCGCACACATGGGCTACCGCCTATATACTTCAATACAATCCGCACACATACATGAAACTATTCCCGTTAGTCATGTTCGCTCACTAAACACGACTTGTTCGTATTGTTCAGACGTTCGTCGGGTGAACTCGAGCATTAGTTTTAGAATGGATTTTTATTTAGGCTCTTGTATTGCTCTTATATTGTCAGTATTGCTAAAACTGGAAAAAAAAAATGGAACAAAACTCAGGATTATCATAGACCCTTGAATTCTACTGAATATTGACTTGGCTGAGATATATTGGACGGAACTGTATTTCACGATAATTAAAATACCTATTAAGACACATTTAGAGCAAAAATTTGTCAACGACGCCTATTTTCCGAATTTACCTAACCCTAAAGGAAATATTACAAGCACATATTATATCCAGCGACCTTTGCGAGGTTGTGACCTCACGCCAACCAAACCGCTGGTTGCAGGTTGCGCTGGACCGTTCGTTGTGGAAATCTAAGGGGGAGGCCTATGTTCAGCAGTGGACGTCTTGCGGCTGATGATGATGATGACATATTATATTACATTATTTACATGTTTGATAATGTTAAGAGATAAAATCATTTCCAATAAAACATTACGATTCCGATACGCACAGAACAAAACCAAAGAAGAAAGAAGATAACAAAAAATACGACCCAACGGATTTTTTTTTAAATGCATGATTTATTTGTTCGCGCAATTGCGCATAAAATGGTTTTAATACAGGTTTTAGCTTTTGGATGAGAAAAAGTGATTTTAAGAGGTTAAGAAATTACGTAACTAAAGAAGTTAGATAAAAAATACTATGAACTTTTTTGCGATTTTGGAAGCTAGAAATTTCAAATGTATTTTTCAGATTTTTGACTACATTTAAATAAGTATGACATTCAAAATTGATAAAACAAAAATTAAGCCGAGCTTGCCTTACGAGTATGAAATTCTTATTAATAGTTACACCGTACCGTAAATATTACAAATTTAGTTTCCTCATGAATCAAACGGTTATCTGGAAGAGATCGCTTTTAGCGATAAGATCGCCTTTTGTGCCTATTTTGTTTTGTTATTATATGTTACTTGTTGTCAACTTTGTTCATGGTGCCAATAAAATGTTTTGCATTGTATTGTACCGTACCGGGCGCTGCTGGTTTCAAATATGTCGCAAATTAAGCACCAGTAAAGCGAGAAGCAACAATCCTACTAATATTACATACTAGCAGTGCCCCGCGGTTTTACCCGCGTATTTCCCGGGATAAAAAGTAGCCTATGTGTTCTTCCAGACTATAATCTAACTGTAATCTAAATTTCAGCCTGATCCGTTCATACGTTACGACGTGATTGAGCAACAAACATCCAAACATCCAAATATTCAAACATCCATACGTTGACATTTATAATATTAGTGGGATTAATCCTAATAATATTAGTTCAAACTTTGGGTGATTTTTGCTATATCACCTCGCAATAGCTGAATGTGTCGAGTTTCAATTTGGAACACAGTTAGGTACAGTTTGGAATAGGACATAGGGTATTTTCTTTAAGCTACTCTACTTTTCATAGGTTTTGTATTAATTCGCAGGGCACTGCCAGAAATAAAATAAAAACTTATAAAATCATTTACTGCCCCTATGAATTAATGAATGAAGACAAACATCCGCACTTTTAAATACACACGTACTTAGACATTTACTGACACAAACATAAAAATACAGTGCTAAAAGTATTCTAAACTTAAACTTACGTAAACGTTAAATCACTACTTTTTAGGACTTCTAAAAACAAATAAATTTAACGGCAAAATTACGCAAACGCCGACTTATCGAGATATTTTGATATTAAATATATCGATATGGAAATATATCGATGCTATTTACATAAACAACTTGCACCGTGTAGTGGTACATTTCTTTACGCGAAACTTCCCATAAAGGAATGTTTCAGAATACATGTGCCTTAATACTTATTCAGTTTTTTAACCCACTTTAAAATAGAATGAAGTCTTTTGGTTTGGTATAAACTTAATCAAAATCGCAAATTTATTAAAATTTCGAAAAAAAAATTAAATATAGCTTATCTTTACCTTGATAATGTATTCGAAGATTTCACAAAAATTATGAAATTTAGTTCAGTTAATTTAATTTTAAATTGAAGTTGTTTTTTGCAGAAAATTAAGTTATTAAGCATATGATTCGGAACTCGCTCCTATGATTCCGAGAACCACCTCCACTGATGAGATCCACGGAATCCGGACACCGGACATAAATTCCGGACACAAACTGAAGCCAGCTGTTCTGCTGTTCCGGGGAAATAAATACGGATTAGAACACAGAGCGCCACGATAAGGAAAACAGTATGGAAAACAGTCTATCAATATCATGAGTCGCTTACCACACAATTTTTGATAGTAATAAAAGTGGTCATGAGCAAATTAGACAAGCCCATAGCAGCAAGCAGAATAATATAAAAAAAATCTTGTAGTTTGTTGTATCTTTGGTCGATGTTTTAATAATACTATACGTATGACGATTACAAAAAAACTGCTTACTAGATCTTGTTCAAACCAATTTTCGGTGGAAGTTTGCATGGTAATGAAGGTACATGATAATTATTTTTGAGTTTTGTCATTCTCTTATTTTAGAAGTTACAGGGACACACATTTTACCGCTTTGGAAGAGTCTCTCACGCAAACTATTCAGTTTAGAAAAATAAAATGTAAACCTCAATATCATTACTAAAGATCTATCCATAGATAACGGGCACGTAAATTTTTGATGAAAAAAATTTGTTGAGTTTCAAGTCTAAGTACCTATGGGGCACCCCACAATTTATTGTTTTTTTTCTATTTTTGTGTGAAAATCTTAAAGCGGTTCACAGATAACCTCTTCTTACCAAGTTTCAACAGTATAGTTCTTATAGTTTCAGAAAAAACTGGCTGTGACATACGGACGGACGGACAGAGAGACAGACACACATGACGAATCTATAAAGGATCTGGTTTTTACCATTTGGCTATGGAACCCTAAAAAGTGACGAAACGAGCAGGGCACGTCCCTAATGCAACACGCCAGCCAGCACGGTGTCACAGAACATGTAGACATGAACTGAATTTAAAAAGTCAAAATCGTTACCTATAATGCAGCATTGCACTAGGCTCGCTATCCCCGTGAGCGTATCATATCTTTGGGTGCAATATCCAAATTTTTCTTGAAACATTGTCCATGAAACTGGAACACAGGGATGTCTTTGGCGGTAAAATAGCTAGCAAAGAGTCCAGCCACTACACTTTTGCAGTAGCAAGATCTTTTTGCAGAGAACGGTTAAAAAAACAGAACAGAAAAGTTATGGGGGTTTTATTTTATCATAGATTTAGTACTTACGAGCGTCATTATCCAATAAATAAAGCAACATCAAAATTAATCTCGACTAAGTAGTTTTTCCTTGATATTGTGTTAATATTTTTAGGGTTCCGTTAAACGTAAAAACGGAACCCTTATAGATTCGTCATGTCTGTCTGACTGTCTGTCCGTCCGTATGTCACAGCCACTTTTTGCCGAAACTATGAGAACTACACTGTTGAAACTTGGTAAGCAGATATATTCTGTGAACCGCATTAAGAGTTTTACAAAAAAACTAAAAAAATATATGATGTACATTACCAAACTACCAACGAAAATTAGTTTGAGCTCGATCTGATGAGTAGCTTTTTTTAATACGTCATAAATACACTATTAATAAAACTTCGATCAAAGTTACAACGAACTACAAGAACTATGTGTACTATGTATATTATGTTACTTGCTGCAACGGAACCCTTCATGGGCGAGTCCAACTCGCACTTGGCCACTTTATTTTTATATATGTTTAACTACAGGCACCAAATTAAAAAATATCTTCCAAGATAGGTTATAGCTTAAAAAAACATAATCATTTTTCTGTGACTCACCAAACAATCCTACTAATTTTATGAATGTAAATAATTATTTAATTAATTTAATTTAATATTTAATTTCATTAAATTTCTTTCCCAATTACATTCCAGGATCTTTCTTCAATTTCATTTTTTTTTTAACTTGAACTAATGTACAATTTTTCTGTGACTCATTCTTTTATTTTCCAACGTAGCATTGCTTGGTTTCTGAGAATTGCAAGGCGTACAAAAGGAATTTGTCACTGAAGCATTAAAACTATCAACTGCCAAGAAGCCATACCGTTTATATTGTTGTAAAGCGCACTATACATTCTACTACTGAATTATTGAAAGCTCGTGTACAGTCAGCTTTATGTAGAAAATTGACGACGGGCCTACGGGCTATCTATTCCCATTGGTTTTGTGGTGTAGGTATTGAGAGTGCTTTTAAGAATACAGCTGCTATTTTTTAACGTAAATTTTATTGGAATTCATTTTTGTAGAATATATTTCGCCATTGATATTAAACAGAAAAAAACATCCTTAAATTGAAAACTCCGATGAATATACCCATCAGGAACACCCACTCTGGTAAAGCATTCCAAAGTTTTATTGTTCTTATTTCAAAATTGGTGTGAAACCTTCGTTTAAGTCTTTGAAACATACATGAAACGATATAGATTTCTGGAGCTACAACCAATCCAACTGAACAAAAGAGCAAGGTGGTAGATTAGATCAAAAGATCAGCTGCGTACTCTATGAAATGTATCCGAGTTAAACCCGAAAAACTTGAAACTTTGTTAGCGATCTAATTGGAAATTCATGAATATCTTTGATAATTCGAAATCGTTTTAGAATCGTGTCTAAGTGCCCGCCTTATGTAAGTTTGTTTTCTGCATTAAAATATTTCTCGATTGGAGACCAAAAAGACCCTTTAGATAAGAGATAAACTATTTGTAAAAACTAATGCCAAAACATAAATTAGTAAGCGCTGTATTTGACAAAAGATAGTTAAATTCTTTTTTAATTTCCATTTCATTTCAGTTCAATTTAGTACCAGGAAAGGACAATGTAATTAAACTGCGATTAGTATTCAAGACAATGACTCAATTTAAAACGTTGAATCTCTCGGACACCTTGAATGCATATTAAAATAGCCAATCCGGAGACCTCTGTGGCTTTTAGAGATAAACTTGAGACGATAACTGTTACTGTTTCTCATACAAATCACGTCAATTTGATTGTCTAAACTACTATCCTATATGCATGGATGTATTTATCCAGTAACTTTGTCGCTTGCAAGTATGGAGTAGGATGCGTTAAATCCGGTAGATCTGATTTTTTGCAGACTTGTTTATGATGTTGGCCTAATGATTATCCCAAGTTTGTGACCTCGAGCGACGAACGCAACTTTGTCAAAAATCGAAAAAACCGCGAAAATATCGTTTATTTTTAAAATTTTGGGGATAAATGATCAATTAGGGTTATACCCTAAACGACTAGTTGTTGAAAAAACTTTCCAAAGTAGACTAAATTTGCTACAATATGATACTAGAATTATTGTCTCTGTACACCCAATAGTTTCTCAGAATAAGTCTTTCAAAGTTTATAATTTTTTTCGAACTTCGCAATTTTTTGCAATATTTTAACTCCTACTTGACCACTTTATAGCACAGTTACTGCGGTTTTTAACCCCCGACCAAAAAAAGAGGTGTTTTAAATTTGACGTCGAAGTCCGTCTGTCTATCAGACAGACACACATACAGGTTTGTCTCCCTGTGTATCTGTCTGTCTATGGCACCGTAGACCTCAAATGGATGGGCCGATTTCGATGCGGTTTTTTTTATTTGAAGATACATTTTTGTGATAATGTTTTGAGCTACCTTTGGTTAATATCGATGTATAAAATCGTGTAGTAAAATGGAGCGGTCCACAAGGCACTAGAACTAGTGGTGTGATGAAGCTGGCTGCGACGGCGGGTCAATCTGCGACACAGACGACAGAGAAACTTGGAATGCTTTGGAGGAGACTTTTACCCGAAGGGAGTCTATACAACTTTAGTTAGATGGGTAGATAAACTCTTTGTTGCACTAAATAAACAAAAAACATAAATAACAACAACTTAAAAACAATTTAGATTTAGTAACAATTGGCGGCCTTATCGCTAAAAGCGATCTCTTCCAGGCAACCGTAGTATGTAAAATGATTTAAAATAAAGGAAAACGGGTTCAAAAACAAAGAGCAAATCGAAAAATAGGTGTAAATTCATACCTACATTACTAAAACAAACAATGTATTAAATAATAATTGTTGACTATCATTAATTAACGATGAATACATATAATAATAAATACATCGATTACAATTACAATACTAGTTGACAAAAAGTAACAAGTATATTTCAGTAATAGTGTTAGGTACATCCACAGAGTGACCTTAGCAGGAACTGATCAAATAAAAGGTTTTCACGTGTTCCTTGAATACAGCAAACGAAGGAGCTTCCCTCATTTCCACAGTGTAACGGTGGTCAATTCAACCGTTCCCTTAAAATCATTAAAAATAGACTTGCCGTCTTAGGAAACCTTTAAATTGTATAACGGCCGTAGTTAGTGAAACGGAACGCTGTCGCGGACCAATCAGGACGCGACGAGTTCAAATCGTCCAATGGCGAGAGACGACGCACAGTGACATAAAGTTATAAAACAGAAACACATTCTTTGGTAGACGCCATTCCAAATAATTTTCCGCTATAATAAAATAAACTGCGGTACTGTTAATTGTGATAAAAATGTAATCAACTAGAAACGAACCCCATAGGGTAAGTGTCTAAAATTACATTATATTGCTGTTCCATCGCTATTAATGTTACGTGTATAATTGTGTAAAACATATTGTGATACCGCTTACGAACCGTGTTAGTTTTATGCTCATCGAATTGGTCTGCCGATGATTTTACGGGAGACATCGCTTACATAACGATATTCGTTTTAAATTAGCAATTACTTTGTGACAATCGAACGCCGAGGTCAACGGCCGGCGAATTCGAGAAGTCAGAATTGAAGGTCAATGACCTACCAGTAACTAGAAAATTAAATGACGGTTAATTTTCCTTCGACCGTTATAAACTTTGCCGCTATTTCTCATATTTATGCTTTCCTTATGTAATTGTAATTTACCCAGTGTACAACAAAATGTTAAGTTGACTGCCTCATCATAATTCTATCATGCGCGGACCACTTTTGGTTTCGGTTCCGCTTCAACGAAGCAAGCCGTGGATGTCGTAGTCATCTTCATATTGGGGGCAACATTCTAATGGTCACCTTCGACCAATTCCAGGGATCCATCGCCGGGTTGAGACCCTAACGGCCAACTCTTATGGTCACCACCGGCTGATATACCAAAAGAACTACAACTCTTGAGGCAGCAGTCCACCACTCACTGCATGAGAAGCAGAGGAGCTACCCCCGTGTAGGACACAGGAGCACCATCGCCATGTCCTGCTGACACCACTGAAACCCCCAGAAGAACTGCGACCCGACTCTCCGCGTCTTACACAGGCCAGTGTGTCCGCCCGAATAACCATATAATTCTCTCGATTTGCAAACGACCCCGACCCCCTCTTTAAATTCAACTTATACTACCCAAAACTACTACTACATTTTGGCCACCCACCTGGGGGTATCTGTAAACTTTTATATGACAATAAAATCAAATTAGTTAAACTTGTAGTTTCTATTCCAACTCTTAATTTTACTTCAACTCATGTTAACTTGAGCTAGCTTGGATAATCTCTCTCTCTTTCTTAACACAACCAAACTAGTAAAGGTTACAACAGGCAAGGAGTTCCACAATTGTGCTGCTTAGAACGCAAACGATTTTCAAAGAACTTTTTACGTTTGAGAGCTGCTCCAAAAAGTGAAACAGTCTCTTAGGTTACAGGGGGCAGCAGGGTTAAAAAACACACTGTAGAGCAGCGAAAGTACATGAGCATTCCGACGAAGGCGAATGGGGAGCCACTTGAGCTGTGTACGAAATTGAGATACACGATCATACTTGCGCAAGCCAAATATGAATCATAAACAATAATTTTGGAGACGCTCAAGTTTATCTAGCTGGCTTTCCGTGAGGTCAAAATAGCAGGCGTCAGCGTATTCAAGGATAGGGAGAAGAAGAGACTGAGCAAGAGCAACCTTAGTGACAGTGGGTAAAAAGTTACGCACTCGTCTCAGAGACCCACCCACCAGACGCAAACAATTTACAACTGATTGACTCTAAGTGAGGCTCCCATTTCAAAGTACGATCAAAAATCACACCAATATTCTTGACCGATTCACTGTAAGGGATTGTAGCCCCGTCAAGGACAACCGCAGGAATTGTAGTCCAGTCAATCCTATAGATCATGTATGAGCTACCGATAAATATAATTTGTTATTTATTAGGATTAACGTTCATACCAAAAGAATCACTCCAATTGACAATTTTGTTAGCAGTAATATTCTTTTAATAGTAATGTAACACAATTTATCTCAAGAAGTAATTATCATAAATGAGTAATTGTTATGCTGTGTCTGTGTGAACAAATATAGTTTTATTTATTTATGTAAATGATAGATATTCTTATGATTTGTTACAAATTTACTAATGTAAGGTGTAAATGATCCGACTCTGAAGTATTTACATTAAATACTTTAAACATTTTAACACTATTTACCTCCTATTTTTATTTATTAAGGTTGTTCTCGTTCAGGTGAGATGCTAATCATTTATCATTATCAGATATCATTTGGGGATTGCGTTGCAAAAGATGTATCTGAGTCGGCTGACTGATTTTATTGGATCTAGAACTGGTTTAGTCTGACTTATTAATGTCAAGATTTCATGAAATCTCGATAAACTGGCCTTAGTTTTAGCAACCATAATTGCTACTTCACTTTCCTAAACAAATCAAGCTATTTTTACCCGACTGCGCGACGCAAAGGAGTGGTAATGTGTTTAACAGTCTATGTATGTATGTTTGTATGTTCCTTTGAAGCACTATACAGACCAAACGCCTGGGCCGATTTTTATGATTCACACGTCAATCGATTCCTCTTAATCTGGCGAGTGACACTAAAGACATGTCATTAGTGTAAGTCCAATATGGCGGATTCAGGACGCCATATTGTCCAAATTAAAAAAATGAAAATCACCAAAATATGTCAAAAGGGGTATCGTTGAATAGGTATTTAAAAATAATGTGTAGCTTTCTCTCAATGTTTTTCGATTTGACTGACCGTTTAGGATGTATATCGATTTAAAGTTGAGTAACAACCATTCTCACATTTATAGGTTTTTAGGTAGCAGAAAACTTCGTATAACTAAGTGTACGTGTGAATGTGGATGGACATTATATACTAATGTATCTAGTAGGCATCGATATAAATCAATAGATGTGCCCTGAGCACCTTGAAATTGGTAATAAACTGCGTCTCTGTATGTATCGTAAGTGGTTTACAAACAACCAATCTCCTTGACCTCTATAATCGCCAGCGGCGAGATTTACTGTGGTTCTACTTATTTTGGTTGTTGACACCGAATAATGATAGGTAAAAACGTCCGGCGTCCACCGCGTCCTGCAACCGACTAGAACGGAAAGAGTGAGCTCACTCTTCCCAACGTTGACATGATTGCGTGCGCCGTGAAGTTTGGGATGGGGCCCATCTTGGGTTCTACGATCTATGCTAGTAGGTATATTGGACTACCTTTTTTTCGTACGTGCAGGAAATGTATTTACGCATACCCTACTGCCCCGCCCGGGAGACAGCCGCGTTATGTTGCACTCTATATCATGTATGGATATGGTGCCCCTATCTACTAATAAACCTCCATGGGGTTTCAACTCTGCCGCTGATAGTGGGAACACGGAACCGCTCTCGGATTGCTCCGCCTCGGTCGCCCATCTCCAACTTCAAACGATTTAGTAGGTACTCAACGTCAATCGAAAACCTATACTAACACAAAACTATAAATATGAATTACATGCAGTAGAAAATCCTACATATTATATCAGTAGAAACGAAGACATTTGGTCAACAACCAAAAGATGCATATTATTATGTTGAGCATATTAACATTCATAACATTGTTCATAACTAAAAAGTATAAAATAAAAAAATATAATTTAAAAACTCAAAAACCCGACTGCGTAAAAAGTGAACCAAACTACGTACTCGCTTACTAAAAAAACTGAAAAGAATAAAACAAGCATTTAGATTTATGGTGATTAATACTATTGAAATATAAACAATATTTTGTAATAAAAGAACATTACAACTGAACAGTCGGGATCCATTGAACAATTACATTGTATGTCCAATAATAATATCGAATCCATTGAACAATTATTAGATTGTATGTCGAATAATAATGGATCCCGACTCTTCAGTTGTAATGTTCTTTTATTAGAAAATATTGTATATATTTCAATAGTATTAATACAATAACATATTATAGAATTCTAGACCACCATAAATCTAAATGCTTGTTTTATTCTTTTCAGTTTTTTTAGTAAGCGAGTACGTAGTTTGGTTCACTTTTTTACGCAGTCGGGTTTTTGAGTTTTTAAATTCTATTTTTTTATTTTGGATATGCACACATATTTTAATGTTCATATTTCATTTTTGTAAACGTTGCTACGAGTATGTCCACGGGATAAGTTGCTCGCGCGGCGGTTTAATAACCGCTTGACGCAATTTGGGAACTATATTACACCGAATGACAAAAATCTACAAAATTAATTTGTTTTTGGTATTTTTATTTAGGAAGGTATATCAATTAATTTGATTTGATAGCGTCTGCTTGAATCGGTCTTGATTTTGAGATAAACCACATTAAAATTAAAGTTTGTTTATTTAGCAAAATCGTTAAATTAAAAAAAAAACAAAAACAAAAATTTGTGGCGGGAAAACGGTTCCGAAGTATTGAATTTCTTAAAAAAATCGAATTTTTGCTATCGAGTCCAGTTCTTTGGTTTTTTCGTGTTTGTTAAGTACAATTTTTTTAATTAATAAAATCACTATGTGTTCCTTATAATTTTAAATGTTATAGCTTTAGGATACTTGAGAACTCGAAAAAATTCCGACACGTCAAAATTGTTAGTTTACATATCAAGCACATTAATTTAAACAAACGATACCGCCTCAAGCGTCTTGAAACGCTCTTGAGAATAATGGGCTTAAACAGGTACAAGTAACGCGGCACTCCATATGCCGAAGCGTAAACAAACGCACTTAGGTGACCTGACACCTGACACCCGTTTTCCCGCCAAAATTGTAAAAATGAGTCGCCGAAAGTGAATCAAGCGGCTATCTACTGTAGCACAAATCGATTCGCTTCGTCACCCACATGCTCGAATCGGGTCCGTAGGTCCGTATGCACCATATCCAATTAGTCGCTGCAACGAACCACCTAGAATGGGAATAATAATGATAATATTCACCACAACACCGTCCAGGCGCTTGAATATTCGCAATGCGCATGAATTATATTCGAATGTATGTTACTACTATTAGTTAATGTGTTTTCCGAATGCCTTGTAAAACGCTGCTGATGCTCAACGATCTTATTTTAAGATATTTCAGAAAAAGAAAAGGTAAATTGAAAAATAAAAATATATACAGAACACTCTCGTGAACATTACTTCTAATATATGTTAGTCAAATTTTATTTAAAACCGGTAAAAAATCGGGCCTGTTATGTTCAACTCAATTTTTTTACCTCACTTATTTTGTTTCTTCACTTGTTCGCTCCACTCTGTTCCCTATTGCAAGTTGAAACTGTGTAAAATGATGTCATTGGCTTTCTGCTTACTACTGATTTTTAGGGTTCCGTAAAACGTAAAAACGGAACCCTTATAGATTCGTCATGTCTGTCTGTCTGTCTGTCTGTCTGTCTGTCCGTCCGTATGTCACAGCCACTTTTTGCCGAAACTATGAGAACTACACTATTGAAACTTGGTAAGTAGATGTATTCTGTGAACCGCATTAAGATTTTTACAAAAGTTTAAAAAAAAAGAAAATTAGGGGTACCCACCCCCATACTGAGAACTGAAACTCAAAAATTTTTTTTTCATCATACCTACACGTGTGGGATGTCTATCGATAGGTCTTCAAAAATGATGTTGAGGTTTCTAATATAATTTTTGTCTACACTGAATAATTTTGCGCGAGAGACGCTTCCAAAGTGGTAAAATGTGTGTCCCCCCCCCCCCCCCTCTAACTTCTAAAGTAAGAGAATGAAAAAACTAAAAAAAATATATGATGTACATTACCATAAAAACTACCAACGAAAATTAGTTTGAACTCGATCTGATGAGTAGTTTTTTTTAGTAGGTACGTCATAAATACACTATTATTAAAACTTCGATCAAAGTTACAACGAACTACAAGAACTATGTGTACTATGTATATTATGTTACTTGCTGCAACGGAACCCTTCATGGGCGAGTCCAACTCGCACTTGGCTACCTTATTACAGCAACAACTCCGCTGAACTTTGTCGCCTAGTAAGTAACATTATCGGACCGTACTTGAAAGTAAAATGTTTAAATTGGGTAATTAAGCAGAATATGAAAATATAGTACTGGGCAGGACTCATCTGTCGTATGCTAGACCAACTATGGGCAAAAACCACCACTGACTGGGTCTTGGAGGGTAAACGGACACCAGGTCAGCCCAGAAAGAGGTTAATAGATGAGTTTAACGTCCACAGCAGGGATTGGCTCACAATAGCTTTCGTAAGAGACCATTGAAGAGAGGGAGAGACAGATAGGCCTTTGCTAATTGTTGGGACAAGGTAGGCTAAAATAGTAAATGTAAAGTAATATTTAAAAAAGTGGTTGGCTGTAAAGTCAATTTACGGATGAAAAATCATGTAAAATTTACATGATAGCGTCATAAAAAACATTGATAAAAAACTGGAAATTCTTATTAATTTCAATGAATGATTGCCACTGAATTTTCATTGTTTTATGCAATTCTGACGCCGTCTCTCTTTTACTCGGATACGTGGGCTGAAGGATGAGATAGCATCATAAACCGAACGCTTATTCCGCTTGTGCCTCTCTATCGCTTGATCTGCGCTCTAGCTTGAACGCTCGGTTTAGGCAGAATTTGACGCTTTTCATGCGCTCAGCCGGAGTTCATCGTCCTTTCTTCTATCGGACTTCTTGCATCTCAAAAAAGCGACATCGTTTCGTGGAGGATGTTCCAAAAACACGAACGAAGAGATTTGACTCCACGTTTGTGATAAGAACATCTAGGTTGTGGAATGAGTTGCCTGAGTGGGTTTTCCCTGATAGTTACAATCTTGGTGTCTTCAAATCGAGAGTGAATTGGTTTCTTCTAGGTAAGCACGCTTCATCGTAGATCGCATCATCGCTTAACATCAGGCGAGATGGTAGTCAAGTGCGAACAAATAATAGTTAAAAAAAAACGATTTATAAGTCGTTGTTACGTCAAAATATTGGGAGTAGAAAAAAAACTAAATCAACAAAACAAGATAAATACAATGAAAACATTTACTTATCAAACCATAGCATCTCAATGTGAGTTCTTAAGACCGAATGTGAGAAACTAGTTATAAATGTTTTTTTTTCCATAATATACAAATCAAAATAGAAAACACAGTGACACAGCAGTGAAGATCAGCTGATTGTATCTTTCTCGCTAGGGTACACTCGGCGGTCCCACGTTCTTCCGATCGACCCTTTCACCTAACAGCGTCAGCTTCATTTACCACCTAGGGAAAATATGTGGGCGGTGCGCCAAAATAAATTTTACTTAATTTTTTTTCAACGTTTGCTTGGATGCTCTTTGATCATCGTGGTAATGGACAACGCATTATACCACTCAGATAAATAAAGTGGCTACAATGGGCAATGTAAAAGCAGAACGCCAAAATTGGCTTAAGAAAAATGAAATAGATTTCGACGATTGTTGGACAAAATCGCAATTACGCGAATAAAGAGGCAAAAAGAAGACACACAATACAAAGTAGAATAACTGTTAGAGGAATATGGACAGGAAGCTTTGCGGTTACTGCCGTGATCCATCGCGATTTTAACCCTATTGAAAAAAGAAGATGATCCTATGGAAGCCATTGACCCATTAAAAAAACATTAATGTGCCAAATTTTCAAATAGTGTTATTTATGGTCTCAATATAAGATTTACAAGTTTAAATTAAATTCTTGTTATTTCGTTGTTGGTGTGGGTTGAGAATGACAGATTTTTTAAAATGTGATAAGCTATTATAAAGTTCTCCTGGTGGTAAGAGACTCAGACAGCCTGTACCTTTTACCAATGAAACTTGGTCATACTGAACCAAACCAGCACTGCAACGGCGTTCATTACTTCGAGACATTCGTTCTTGAGTCTCAGTTGTCGTGTAAATTATAATATATGTTTGTGTAGTTACTTATATTGCTTCCCTGAAAAATCCCTTCCCGTACCTGTTTTATGAAGGTTCGGTTAGTTGACAATGAACGGGAAATGAACCTATTAGCTTGACCTTAACCATAGAATAGATAATATACCTTAACATTAATTACGCCACCAGTCGCGCGCAGAGTTATATTGCGAGCACTATAGTGATAATGATAATTCGAAATGCCACCGTAAAAAAAAACAAATTTCGTTATTGACTTAAAACAAATGCTATACTCAAATAAGTAAACGTATTTTCGTCTGAAATTCGCTGGGATAATTTGAAAGACAAATACAAATAGAAGCCCTTACTTCAACCGTGAAACTCTGATGTGTACTACAATCTATTTAATTACCAACAAACTACCCGTACGTTTGATAAACAAAACGAAAAGCGAGCGCGAACAATAGTTAATTAAACACACATAGACGCCCGCATGGCGCTTCTGAATGCTAGTCTTTGATTAATACAATCACACTAAATTATAAAGCTGAAAGTTTTAATAAAAACGGTGTTACGCATATTAGTAGGACTCTTGGCAGAGTCCGCCTGGGGAAGTACCACACCTTTGCCAGTTATTCTACTGCCAAGCAGTAATGTGCAAACATTACTGTGTTCCGGTTTAAAGGGCAATGTTTCCAGAGAAATTACAGGGCTTAGAGATATAACAACTTAGATCTTTGGGTGACGAGCGCAGTGCAGTGCTATAATTATAATGATTTGGCCTCTTCATGTTCCAATAGCTGCGTGTCACTGTGCTGTTATGTTGCAGGCATGTTGCTTACTATCAGGCAAATATCCCGTCACTCTTTATTTAAAAAAAAAGATAAATGCACTCGTATTATGCCGGAAAGTTCATACTACGTCATACTCACTAAAAAGAGCTTTTATTGTAGCAGTATGCTTATGTGTGCATGTATAGTATTGGCCTTACGCACAGGAATCCAAATAATATTTACTTAGATTTCTGTGGCCAGACGTATTGGCTTGACTGTGAGTATGTTAAGTAGCAATGACATAAATAAATAAATAAAAGTATATGTGCCCTTGTTTATACTAGCCTAGTGACCCTGTGGTTGAAATTCGACAAAAAAGATAATAAACAAAAGAGTATAAATATTTACGTGTGCGTGCGTCAAATACGCGGTATTGTGTGTAATTTTTAAAATTAATTTAACATAATATATGGTGTTCTGCATTATTTTCGTCATGGCCCCGACTGTTCACAATAATTTACCGGATGACGTCAACGCAGCGGTTACTCTGCAGTCTTTTGACAAAATCTGGCTGATTGAGCAATGCTTCTGGGATTACAGGCAATTTTATAACATTGAAATTTTATTGAATATGTGTTTATCGTATGCTCATTAATTGATTACCATTGAAATATTTTTATAATGTATACAGTGTAATTAATTAGACTTGAATTTATTAATTTGATTGAGTACAATTGTCATATGTTATGGCAAATTACATTAATGTAATTATATTTAGTTGACATGTTATATAACATTTTATCAATAAACAATATGAATATACTATAACTTTGCGAATTTTCGTAAATTTCGGACGGAGGAAGTCCGCACAAATTTCTTAAAAAGGGCTACATAGTTTTTGCTTCACGTACTTATTAGTAAGTTTTTTTGATTTCTTTTTTACCGACTTCAAAAAAGGTACTGTGTTCGACTGTTTTTATTTTTTGTGTCGGTACGGTTTGAACCACGGATATCGGGTTAAAACCGACCTTTTGTTTTCTAAATGCTTACAATTTTTATCTAGGTGTAGCTGTTATACCTCAAGTTTGTTCGCGACTATGGCTATATGTCATCAAGTCATATTTTTTAGAAATAACTGAATTATTATTTTAACCGAAAAATTAAAAAGTAGAAAATTGCTAACGGAAAAAGATCTATTTTGAAAAACAGGGTAGGTACCTAATTTAGACAGAACATGAAAGTATTTATTGAGAGTAACTTGTTACAGGTATCACCGCATAAAAATTTAATGTATTAAATATCGTGCGATATATATTTGTGTTCGTTGTCCTCCGAAACAGCTCTGCCGATTTTTATGATTTTTTATGCGTTTTGGATAGGTTGGAGGATAGGTCGTAAATAATTGTTCAGTCTCCTACCCCTGCACTTTATTTTAAATTGCGAATTTTATGTGAACAAACTCCAAATCAACAGTTTGACTATCGTTTATCAACAAGAAGTTAAAGTAGTGTATTTGAAAGTTTTTGAGTATTAAAGTATAGAGTTTTTTATTTTGTGACGCAAAAGTTACTGAAGCTAAAAACTAACTGTACGTAATTTGGTTCATAGATAGAAAATAGTCATGATAAACACGTGGGTTAAAAATTATCTTAAGTAAAATTAAGGAATCGGTAATTACACTGGGGAAATCGCAGGGCACTGTTAGTTAATTTGTGTGTCAATATTCACGGAGTTAGCCAGAGTTCAAATAAACGAAATTAGTTCCAACCAGTTGCAAATAACAAAACAAACTCCTTCTATACCTATCACTTTTGATGTAAGATTACCGAAGCATTGTTTGATGCGTCCCAAATTTGATTAGCTGCTCAAACTATGTGCCAGCGTCCAGGGACCCCTTGTAGGCTCTTTGAAGTACTACCAAACTCCTAATTTGTCTTCTAATCTCGCGTGTTGCAAAAGTTAGGGATTCCTTTAATGAAGTTTCCCTCAGTTTTAAAAGCTTAACGATGTTTGGCGGTGGTTAATTATTTTGTGTGTGGAGTCTGGTGATGTATGTTTATGGGAGCATGCTCATACAAATTGTGACTAAAAGTGCTAATTCTGTTTTTAAATTTAAGGCATAAAATGACTACATTACTTTTTTGTTGATTTATAATAATACCGTTTTGTGTTTATTTTTAATAAGGTGTGACGAGACGTGCAGGACATGTGCCTGATGGTAAGCAACATGCCTGCCACATAACATGAAGAGTTCAAATCATTACCTAGCACTTCACTGCGCTCGTCACCCAGAGATCTAAGATGTTATATCTCTAAGCCCTGTAATTTCTCTGGACACATTGCCCTTCAAACCGGAACAGTAATGTTTGCACTTTTTTTCTTGTTTTCGTCCGCTTGACAATTTTAGTTTAGATACAGAATTAGATATTAGCCTAAAAGCTATTCCAGACTTGAATATTTCTAAATATACCAGATTTCAGACTTTTCCTTTCAGTTTCTAACGCATGATCGAGTAACTTCGAACGTGCAATTAATTTTTTTTAAGATACACTATATTTGTATGATTCTTATTTCATCAATAACGCTATGTTTGATTTTTAGGGTTCCGTAAAACGTAAAAACGGAACCCTTATAGATTCGTCATGTCTGTCTGTCTGTCTGTCTGTCCGTCCGTATGTCACAGCCACTTTTTGCCGAAACTATGAGAACTGCACTATTGAAACTTGGTAAGTAGATGTATTCTGTGAACCGCATTAAGATTTTTACAAAAGTTTAAAAAAAAACAAAAATTAGGGGTGCCCCCCCCCCCTACATATACATACTGTGCATACGGTGCATACTGAGAACTGAAGCTCAAAAATTTTTTTTTCATCAAACCTACACGTGTGGGGTGTCTATCGATAGGTCTTAAAAAATGATGTTGAGGTTTCTAATATAATTTTTGTCTACACTGAATAACTTGCGCGAGAGACGCTTCCAAAGTGGTTAAATGTGTGTCCCCCCCCCCCTCTAACTTCTAAAGTAAGAGAATGAAAAAACTAAAAAAAATATATGATGTACATTACCATGAAAACTACCAACGAAAATTAGTTTCAACTCGATCTGATGAGTAGTTTTTTTTAGTACGTCATAAATACACTATTATTAAAACTTCGATCAAAGTTACAACGAACTACAAGAACTATGTGTACTATGTATATTATGTTACTTGCTGGAACGGAACCCTGCATGGGCGAGTCCAACTTGCACTTGGCTACTTTATTATTAATTAAATCAAACAATTACAATAGTAACAATTCCGGTAGATACACTGTATTGCATGATACATAATTAGGTATGATAGACAGGACGATAGCTTCACGCTAGGCGAGAAGGCGATCAAGCGTAAACATATCGTGTAGTGGTAGGACTCTTAGCAGAGTCCGCCTGGGGAAGTACCACACCTTTGCCAGTTATTCTATCGCCAAGCAGTAATGTGCAAACATTACTGTGTTCTAGTTTGAAGGGCAATGTTTCCAGAGACATTACAGGGCCTAGAGACACCTACAACATCTTAGATCTCTGGGTGATCACTGTGCTGTTATGTGGCAGGCATGTTGCTTACCATCAGACACGTGACCAGCTCGTCTCGTTACTCTTTATTTAGAAAAAAATCGTTTAATATAAAAAATTACACAAAAATGCATTATGAAAAAACTGAGTTAAGTCAAACCATTCAGTAAGTCAAAAAAACAGGATACAATTACCTAATATTTGTATCTATTATATTGATGTATAGGCAAATTTAAAAGCATTTATTTCCATATGGCGGTAGAACTTAACACTGACCACGTCAATACTAAAAATAAAACTGCCAACAAAATCAAAAAGAATCCCAATTTTGGTCGACTATTTCGTTAATACTTGCGGAATAATTGAAATATTCAAACAAAGAGTAGGTATGCACAAAATTTGATGCCACACAAAATATCTAAAGAGTTAAGAAATAACTAAATACACTGAAACCCTTTTATTATCCCATAGATTATTTTTATCGGCAAAAGTAATAAACATAAATACTGACCTGAATAAGTGGCGGTCGTTTCGTTTACAGAAACGCAATTCAGCTTTTTCTCCAAAGCAAAAAATATTTTATGCGTCCCCTAAGATCGATACGGAATGCTTAGAAACTGAATTATCCACTAGGGAGGGAGGGCAAATAAAGCCCACCCCAAATAAATAGGGCTAACAACGTACACGTAGGCAATCATTTCGTTAAGAAAGTACAAGAAAACTTATTTCTCCTGGGCGTCAGAAGGAAGTTGGGGTAAAGTTGGGCTACAAATCACTATTATGGTAAAAACTGCAGTCGTCCGGTGCATAGTTTCAACAGTTTTATTTAAGAAATAGTTCCTTTTTTTTTTTAAACGAATTTTCTTGCGGTATGCTTGGAATGGATAGGGATTTTGCTGCGCGACTGAACTGAAAAAAAAAAAAATTGGCAATTTTTTTTTATTGTATTCCTTTTTTAATATCCGAAGGAACTTCGTTCTTACCTGGTGTCCCATGTCCCCGTAACTTTTTTATAGTACAGAGCGACAAGAGAAGCAGGCTATGTGCCTGATGGTAAGTAACATGCCTGCCCATAACAGCACAGTGATACCAAGACTCCTACTTCTCGAGGTGTATCCGTGCCGGTTACTGATCATCTTGAGCTTTTGGGTGTTACCTTGACATCTACGCTAAAACTTTGGCTCGTATATCGAGTCCAAGGCTAAATTAGCTGCCATAAAACTAGGTGTCCTCTCAAAGATGCGAAAGTGCTTTAAGTCTGAACAATTGCTTTTGTTATATTAAGCACAGATTCGCTCTTGTATAAAGTACTGTTCGCACCTTTGGGATGGATCGGCTAAGTAGCAGCTTGAGGCTCTGGAAAGGCTTATAGACAATAACACTCTTGTGCGAAAAATACTGCAAAGTCTTGAACATCGCCAAATCATTGCTAGCTTATCGGTTTTTTATCGGATACACTTCGGAGAGTGTGCAACTGATCTGCATGATCTAATACCACCAAGCCCTTTTTTCTATCGGACTTCTCGTAGCTCGAAGAAGCGGCATCGTTCAAATCAAATCAATCATTCCCGTCGTTTCATGGTTGATGTTCCAAAGACACGAACGAAGAGGTTTGACTCTACTTTTGTGATAAGAACGTCTAGACTGTGGAATGAGTTGCCTGAGTGGGTTTTTCCCGATGGTTATAATCTTATAATCTTGGTCTCTTCAAATCGAGAGTGAATCGGTTTCTTCTAGGTAAGCACGATCCTTCTAGACCGCATCGTCGCTTAACATCAGGCGAGATGGCGGTCAAGTGTAAACCTATAAATGTTAAATAAGAAATAAAAAAAGGTATTGGAACATGAAGAGTCCAAAACATTCCCTAATTAAAAAAAATATATGATGTGCATTACCATACAAACTACCAACGAAAATGGGTTTGAACTCACACAACAACAAACAATTTGATGAGGAGTTTTCTTTTAGTACGTCATAAATACATTATTATTAAAACTTCGATCAAAGTTACAACAAACTAAAAAAACTATGTGTAAAGTACACATGGGCGAATCCAACTCGCACTTGGCTACTTTATTCAGATTTCACTAGTTCATAGTTTTTTTTATATAACCTCAACATTTTTGAATCTGAAAATCTACCCATTTAATTTTTTTTAAATATATTTTTTTCACATGTGTCATATCCGACGCTGATCCCATATGGGGTCCCTGCCGCTTGTCGCTTAAGTGTTTTTATTATCTAATTATAAGAATCTACTCTATCATTCAATTACAGTACTATGAACGTTCTCATAGACGGATAGTACACCAACCTGCCATCTCCGAACGAGTGTAAGCCCAACTATAATTAACTACCCTGTTAGTGTTCTTCGCGGTCGGACGGACGTGTGGTGTTAAAACGAACAAAAATATTGATATGGTAGGTACACTATAAATAAGAATTGAACGATAGCTAAAAAAATCTTATAACCTCTTAGAGCCTCGTAGTAGCAAAGCCAAGGTCTGCGTAGAGTGGAAAGATTATATTTTTATACCAGCTTTCGAATGAGTATTTACATTGGAAGATACCTGTTTTGAACATTTATTCATTAAAATATAATAACTAGCAATGCTCCACGGTTTTACCCGCGTAGGTCCCGTTCCCGTCGTTTCCGTTATTTTCCCGGAGTAAAAAGTACCTGTGTTCAACCAGACTATAATCAAACTGTGTTTCACAATTCAGCCTCATCCATTCATACGTTACGACATGATTGAGCAAAAAACACCCAAAAATAGTACGATTACCGACATATACTAACAGCGGAGCGTAGACAACACGCACAAGTGGCCATAATACACATAAAACAAAAAAAAAGGGAATGAACCAAAACAACATGATGAAAAAAACAGAATTTCTACACTGCTTTGGCGGTGTATTACAGTTGTGCCCTTTTTTATTGTTTTTTTTTTCATGGGACTTTGACAAGTCCCATGGCAGTCCAATAACAACACACTAATTACAATCGTTTTCAAAACTAAAAAAGTTTATACGCATTGGTACCTACTTAATACGTTCTTAAATTTGTCTGAAAATACTAGTTTTGGCCTTTATACGAGCAGGTCGTTGAGCAAATTAAGAACCAACATTGAGATAAACGAATAATAGCTTTGTGAGAGAAATATCCACTAATATTTGTTAATTTTATTTAATGAAGGCTAATTTAATTAACTAATTCTATAT
Source organism: Ectropis crepuscularia (assembly GCA_963693475.1). Taxonomy (NCBI): domain Eukaryota; kingdom Metazoa; phylum Arthropoda; class Insecta; order Lepidoptera; family Geometridae; genus Ectropis; species Ectropis crepuscularia. The sequence continues at coordinate 14,912,161 of OY856346.1, forward strand.
ATATAAAATTAATTGCTGTTCGTGGGTCCGCTAAAATTCGACAACGGCTTTGCCGATTTGGCTGATTTTGGTTTTAAAATGTTTGTGGTTTACACGGTGAGAAAATGTTGAAAAATCGCGAAAAAGATAGTAAAAAACAACAATTTCATTTTCTCATATTAAACTGTTCTACATAATTTCCAGTCAAACTTTTGACAGTACTGATCAAACATTTAACGTTGCCGATCAAACATTTTTTTTTTTTCGAGAGTTTTAATCAAAGAGTTTGATGTATAGTTTTAATCAAAGGAGTATTTACGTTTTTGAAGTGAAAACTTCTTTTGGCGTGCCTAGACAGATTTTTTGTGGGCTATGAATTAAATTCTAGCGTCACGCTCGGATATGATAAGAAATTTTCGGGTGAAATCGGGATGAGCGAGAAAGATAATATAGTCAACTGCTCTTCGCTGTTGTGTCCCTGTGCTTAGTATGTTATTTTTTTTTTTTTTATCGCGGCCTTAACTTCTAGGTACTTACCACATTAATTGAACCGGTCACGAAATATTAAATTTGCATTTCACATCAATTGCAAGAATGTTTTGGTAGTAAATACCTATAAAATAAATAAATAAGCAAATACTAAACTTGCGAGTCAAACGCTATTTCCGACCCGCGTAAAAATTTGTTTTTAATTTATTCTTGGTCATGGATACTAAATCATGCAGCTGCATGTTACTCTTGCTCAACCATTTTTTTCAAGAGATTTAATCAAACAGTATAATACGAAGAGCATATATAAGTTTTTATGCTGTGTCCCCGTCGTTCAGAAATCAAATTGAAAGAATAGTTTAAAATTAATAAGAAATCCAACCTCTTTATAACTCTTACCAACCAAGTAATATATATCTATGCTCTATGTCGATCGATACCTCAGATACACAGTCTTCTTTGTGAGCTCAGAATAAGGAAGTTTGTGAGTGACGATTACTGCTTTATCATCACTATCACTACATAGTATAAAACAAAGTCACTTCCCGCGTATGTTCGTCCCTATTGTTAAGTACGTAATTTATTCTAAATTGAAGACAATTAGTCCATAAATAAAACAGCTATGATCAGTCTACAGCATTATATTTCGGAATCAATCCTTCATCATACCAACTTATTCACAGCTGCCTCGGGCAGCTGAAGTAGTACATTTTGTTAAATTAAAGAAAACGCTTTACAGTACCTTAAATTCAGTAACAGATTTACAATTATCACTTTTATTTATATTTATCGGTTTACTAGTACTTTTAATTTAAACCTTTCGCTTAGACTTGCTGTTGCATATGATTTTTCTTATTAACCCGTTTTACGAGCAAAAACAAGAGGTAGATTGATTCCCGCCAAAACTATCAAGCCACAGACTAAACATAAAATCAAACCCGGAATTTTAGGGTTGCCATAGAGTGCATTTCGGTATTCTTACTATTCTTTCAATAAGAACTCATTTAAATTACTAATATTGCTAACACTATATTTTATATGCTTATATCTGTAAAACAACCAACAAGATTTTGATGCGGGGTTTTTTTATAGATAGAGTAATACAAGAGAAAGGCATACATGTATATACGTGCATAAAATAGCAGAGAAACACGGAAAACTTTAAAGAATTCTAATGTAATGTCATAAATAAACACATGTTTTGTGCTTACACTGCAAACGCTGACTGAACCCTTTGAGCTGTATCATGTATAGCAGTATTGTGTCCCTTCAAAAGGTCTACAAATAAGTCTGCAATAGTAAATGTCTATGTCTTATGAATAACCCACAATAACCATTTTTATTAGTATATTTAGTATTGCACCGGTGCGAAGCCGGGGCGGGTTGCTAGTTAATTAATATTATTTTTAATACGTCTTCGATTTCCTGCATTCATGTTATACACGTTGTTATTTTCGTTCATGTTATATTCCTGTATTACACGTTGACATAGTGCACTGAATTTATATCTAGGAACTCTGTAAACAATAAGGGAGCGGCAGACATTTCCAATTTTTTTTCACATTACTTTAGTGACAAGACGAGCAGGACTTGTAACTGATGGTAAGCAACATGCCTGTCTATAACAGCTCAATGATACGCAGCTATTTCGAAGCGATACTGCGATTATGATACTTTCCCAAGCGGAATCTGTAAAGAGATTTACCACTATAAAATCTATACAAATATTATAAAGCTGAAGAGTTTGTTTGTTTGAACGCAAGGATCTCTGGAACTACTGGTCCGAACTGAAAGATTCTTTCTTTGTAGGATAGTCCATTTATCGAGAAAGGCTATAGGCTATTTAACATTACGCTACTATCAACAGGAGCGGAGCATGACTGGAAAATGTAACAAAAACGGGAAAAAATATTGCTTTTTGAGAGCTTTCGTTGCGTGACAGCATATGCCACTATGTCATATGTTAAAGGTTGCGTCATTACAACCTAAAGTAAACGAATTTGTTCAAAATTTGGTACGACCAATTTTCGATAGATGGCGTAGCAACGCACGCGCGTTCAGCTAACGGGTTCAAAGACAATACAACTTTCAATAGTTGTTCTAGCAGTTTACATCTCATATTTTTCCCGCAAAATAATACCACCTCCTTTTCTACCCCAACACAACTTCTTGTATGTGACCTAAGTGACACGCAGTTACATAAGTGACACAAATAGAGTGCCACCTCGGCTTCTATGCTGGCAATATAAAACGTGCTTCGGGCATATTACTTCACATATTGCTTCACTGTGCGGACTTTTGATGCTGCCAGAAATTTCTATGACCATTCAAATCACCTTTAGTGCACTTTTATCGTTGAAAGTTGAACATACGTTCGCTGTTGTATGGATTTCGTTTTATAACAGTCCAGCAAAGATTACTAGTTTTTAACCGAATTCAAAAAAGGAGGAAGTTGTTAATTCGGTTTATATGTTTTTTTTTTAATATAGAGTGACGAGACGAGCAGGTCATGTGCCTGATGGTAAGCAACATGCCTGCCACATAACAACACAGTGACACGCAGCTATTGGATCATGAAGATTCCAAATCATTACCTAGCACTGCACTGTGCTCGTCACCCAGAGATCTAAGTTGTTATATCTCTCAGCCCTGTGTAATTTCTCTGGAAACATTGCCCTTCAGACCGGAACACAGTAATGTTTGCACATTACTTGCATTTGTATGTATGTTTCGCGGTAGCTCCGCTAATAGGGTATCGGAATGGGTCAAAAATACAACATTTAATTCTAATTGATCTGTCAGCTAGATAATGGAAAAATTTGGGACACGTATTTTTTGTTTATTCAAATTATTAAAAATCGACATACATTTAGATCATCAAACTTCGAGAGTGGGGGTCGCGACGTCACTCGTGGTTAAAAATCGTACGTACCCACAAGTGACGTCACGCGAAACTTCTAAAGCTACGTCTACGCTAGGAGAGCCGAGTACGAGCCGAACACAATTCATCTAGGGTGGACCGACTCACAAGCCTCGAACGAGCGCGCTGCAAGCATTTCGTTCGTGCTCGGCTGCGTTCCGCCTGTTGTCGGTCACACACTTTACGTTACACTTGACGCAGCGAACGACGAAGCCGAGAATGGCTCCGCTTTTGCTCCAGTCGTGCTCGGCTCTCCTAGCGTAGACGCAGCTTTAGCACTGTATCTCCGTCCTTTTTTGTTTGTGAAACAAAAGAAAAAATACGTGTGCAATATTTTTAGCAATCCAACTGACGGACGGATAGTTTTTTTTTTGGATTGTACCCTATTATGAATCGATTTTTAACCGACTTCCGACTTTTCAATTCGACCACCTTATTTTTTTTTCGTTTTTTATGTATGGTACCCGATTTCTCGACAACACGCAAAACCGATTTCAAAATTTATTTTTGTGTTCGCATTGGTATGCTTCCCGAATGGTCCCATATAAGTTTTGTCGAAATGGCCTTGGGGGTTTGTGAATTTATTTTATTTTTAAATAAAGAGTTACGAGACGAGCAGGACATGTACCTGATGGTAAGCAACATGCCTGCCACATAACAGCACAGTGACACGCAGCTATTGGATCATGAAGAGCCCAAATCATTACCTAGCACTGCACTGCGTTCGTCACCCAGAGATCTAAGTTGTTATATCTCTAAGCCCTGTAATTTCTCTGGAAACATTGCCCTTCAAACCGGAACACAGTAATGTTTGCACATTACTGCTTGGCGGTAGAATAATTGGCAAAGGCGTGGTACTTCCCCAGGTGGACTCTGCTAAGAGTCCTACCACTACAAAAACTAAAGAAATATGAACATAAAACTAAAATATGCCTACAATTTTGTCTAGATGACGTGGTTGTAGATTTCACAAAAGTTATGAAACTCGATTCTGTCAATACGAAATTGTGTAAATACATTGTTGAAAACTTTAATAATTTACAATCACCAACTCATACAAAAACAAAAAATAAAATTAAAAAAAAACAAACACACGAACACACACTAAATTCCAGAGAATTCAGTCAAAGAGTCCCCCGCGCACCGATCCTTGACCGAAAGTCCCCAGAACGCTAGCCGCATTCCCCCGCTGTACAGCTAATGAGATGCGCTGCATCAAAAACCAGCCCGAGCGAGGGTCCAGCCCTTTATCCCTGAGACGACGACCCAAATCTTGCACGAACTTCCGCGCCTCAGTACACCATGGACCAGCCACCTCGACCGCAAATTGGATGAATTGGTACGCAGACCCCAGGGAAGTGTACTTTAGGTGCTTGCTCCTGGCGGCGGCCTCTGCTCAGAAGTGTGCTGGGGCAGCCCAGCACACTTCTGGGTTGAGGAGAGATGGCTGGATGCAAAGGTGTTCACACACGTTGCATCCCACACCAAGCAGCGACCTTTTTGCCATGTTGAAAACTTGTTTTGCACTAAAAAGGGTAAAATAAACTCTTTATATACAAAAATTAAACCGACTTCAAAACCACAAATAGACACTCAAAAGCGAAAAATAAGGTAATTTAATTACTATATAAGCGCTACTCACTCATCTATTTGAAGGCGTTTTTCATCTATGGTGCCAGGCAAGTCAGAAAGCTCGCACCATGTACGTAGTAAGTAGGCATATGTAAGTAGTATCTATCTACTACTTTTAAGACTTGGCTGGCACCGACTTCAAATAGATGAGTGAGTAGCGCTGATATAGTAATTTAATTACTATATCAGCGCTTTATACATACAACAACATCAACATCAACAGCCCACTAAACGTTCCCACTGCTGGGACTCGGGGCCTTCTCTCGCAAGGAGAGAGTTAAGGCCATAATCCACCACGCTGGCCCAGTGCGGGTTGGTGGATGACACATGACTTCGAAAGATTCTAGGTACATGTCGGTTTCCTCACGATGTTATCCTTCCCCGTTTTAAGTTAGCGGTATACAACACAAAACACTATATTGGCACCACAAAATTGACAACAAGTAACACATAAAATAACAAACGAAATGGGCACAAAAGGCGATCTTATCGCTAAAAGCGATCTCTTCCAGATAACCCTTTGGATCATGAGGAAACTAAATTTGTACATAATATTTCGGGCAGTGGTGCAACTAACGAAATAAATAAATACACATACTTACTAATAATATAATGCTATAAATGATTTAGATTACATGATTTATATTAAATACTTAAATTATTTTTCGCTTTTGAGAGTATATGTGTGGTTTCGAAGTCGGTTGAATTTTTGTATAAAAAGAGTTTATGTTGATTGTTTTTTTTGTAGATAATGTTTTAGACGTGGTTTCGTGTAATTTTTACCAAAATCGGTGTAGCGGGTTATGAAATATTGACAAAATCTAAAATTTTCTCATCTCAATGACGTATTCGTACTACCTTGATTTCACAAATAATTTCATTTTCCCCAAAAAAACAAAAACCGACTACAATTTAAAATTAAAATCAGACGCTCGACTAAATTTCATTAGAAGCTACTCGTTAGGCTACGTCGCGTCGCGTCGTCCAGATAAATTAAAGCAAATTTTACGTTTTTGTTGATATTTCAAAAACTACTTCACCGATTTTGATAAAATGTATATCGGACCACCTTTGAAGTATGTTTTATCAAACAGATTCATAAAAACTGATTCACAATGTGCGGAACTATTGCGTAACATAGGTACATAAAAATATAACCGAATTGAGAAACTCATCCTTTTTTGAAGTCTGTTAAAAATATACAATTTGGTCGATTGCTGAGTTTAATTTTAAATTGCAGTCGGATTAAGTTTTTTTTTTCGAATATATTTAAATAATTTGAAAAGGCGCAGGGTCTTAAATTTTTGTCTGAAACTGTTTACAAAATAACATGACAACTTAAAATTGAGATCTTATAAAGAACGGATGCCTGCACAGACTTGTGAATCTCAATCAAGTAATAGCTTAGTTTAGTTGGTTATTATTTAACTGTTATTCGACATTTTAAATAAATAAACGAGCTATGAACACGCACGCGCACTCTCCTTGAAAAAGATCGCCGGACGCGATCGAAACTTGAGTCGGGCTGGACTGACTAAATCAAACGTGAGTTACCTGTGTATTTATTTAAAATATGGATGTATGTATTTACTTGCAAAATCGATTTAGAACAGGAATAATGTTGAGTTTACTTTAGTTCAATGAAATGTTGAATTTATTTGTTCTTAAAGTGAATCGTGGAGTTCTAAGAAATAAGTATATTTTTTAATGTAGATACAAGGTACGGTGAGTTGCTCACAAAAGTATGCTTTATAACAATAAAATAATATGTTGTTTGGTACTTAATACTATCAAATTAAAAAGATATGCAAATTACGAGTACTTAGGAAATACATAGAGACATGGAGTTAAAATGTTTTTAATACAGATTACAAAAGGCTCATTGAGATAAATATAGGGAAGAATAATTCTTGAATAAAGAAGAAGAAAAGGAAAACGCCGTTTTATTTAAATTTTGAATGACAGAAATAAATGAACCCTACAAATATTTTATTAATTAAAAAACTAATCTCCGAATAACCCACCCCTAACTGCTCCCGGCGCAAAAGTGCCCATGATGGTCGCCGCGTTCCAATACACAAGTACGCGAGTAATACGTGTTCGTGCGATACAAGTATGCTTACTCAAAATTACAAATTTATTGTTCATAGATAAATTTGACTAGCATCGTGGGCTAGTTAGTAGTAAGTCTGCTCGCGGAGCCAAAGGTCGTGGGTTCGCTTTCCATCGAGGACTCATGTTTGTGTGATTAGCTATCTGATTCCGTGATTCCCATAATACAAGCTTTGCGTAGTTTGGGTCTAGTTAAGTGCTGTATGTAAAATGTCCTACAACATTTATTTCTTTACATAATTATGCTCTGGATAACAATTTTGAAACTAGAAATTCGTACGGCTTGCGATAAACTAAATATCAGATTATAACGCAGGTAACTTTACTGTTTGTTTGGATATTCACTTTTTGGCTGACTGGAATCCTAAGATATAAACTTTTCAAAATATAGCGAAACTTTATCTTTGATTCAGTACCCTCAGAAACTCTGGCGACGATAACGGCAGGAAAGTATATCAACTCAAACTCATGCCAAGACGGTCAGTACTTTCCACGTTAAGTAACTGTAAGTAATTTATTTATTTATTTATTTATTCAGGTATACAAAACGGAATACAGTTATGTTATCACCTCTATTTGTTTACCGTGTATTTCACTATAGTATTATATTTAATACTGGGATTTGAGTCTAAATATGTGTCATTTAGTGTAGAGGGCGCCGGTGGGATACCATTCACTTCTACCCGCCATCTCAAAAGAGTTTTAGAGGGGTTGGCGCTATAAGTAGATGGAGCTAAGCCGTTGAAGAGCATTCCTTTGTGAAATTTTATATGGGAAGGATCGAACAGTTGTCAATATAAACTCTTACATTCATTTAATTGGTTTACTTTTACTCAATTGATATTATCAGAAGTGCTATGAACACCACGCCTAGAAATCACAACGGTGATGAGAAATAATCCGAAAAGCAAGCGTCGCCCGCAGTTAGTTAAAAATGTTATTCTTGGATCAGTGATTTCAGTAGTGCGTAATGTACACGTAAGTAAGCAACAGTTTAATATTACGATTTACTTTGAAGAAACGATGTATAAAATTGTTTTAACCTTGTTATCTAACATTGCATTTCAAATGAAACTTTTGCGAATCACCGACAAGTTAAATATATTAATTATTATCTCGTAAAGGGGTACTGTAAAATAACCTTCAATTCCGGGAACTGCAATCAGAACATTTCGTAGAATGAAACATCTTCGGGTTTTTTAAAGTTTGTGGATACTGTTTTACGAAACTTTATGAGAGGGTAGCTTATGTTGTGGACGAGTTGTTGCGAGGCACAGCAACTATAGATAAAAAGTGTAAATCAGTTAGATATTGGTTTAAATATCTTTCAGGGAAACTGTTTGAAAAAGGTCATGCATTTTAAAAACATAATACAGTAATAGAAAGTGTTACATCTTTGATTTGAATTTGGTTACCGTAGTTGGGTTACAAAGTGGTTATATTCAGTGCAGTTATAAAGATACCGTTATGGTTGAAATTAGAAAGATTTTAGTCAGATGATGCCGAGCTGTGTACGTTACCAATGAATTGTTTTGGTATTGTTTCAAAAAATGAGACCCTTTAATTCACTTTGGAGCGTTTATAAAAACTACATAGAAGGCCATATGTGAGAAAAATATGAAACCTTTGAATAGGTACGATTAGAAGACTTGGAGATATATGTAATTGAAAGTCAAACCCAATCGAGCAGTGCAATGGCTCTAGGATGTTGTCGGGAATTATGATTGATTGCTGATGAGTTAACGTTTGAACAGATGTAGTGAAGTGCAATGGCTTCGATCCATTGACAAAGTAAGCGTTAGAGTGAAACCGTAATACCTTGGACATAAACTGACGTACCTTGTGTCGGCCTAAGAGTGTAACTGCTAGAGAAAGCATTAAGAGTGAAAATAATGAACTTTGACTATGACTTTGACTTTGACTTTAATGCCGCGTATCTAGAGTTACCAGGCGGCAGCTAGGGAAAGGTGTATGTTTGAGATTTATGGAGAATGTGGGTAATGTAGTGACGTACCTCGAGTTGCGACAATGAGACAGCGCAACTGCTTGGGAAAGCTATTCATTACTCATCTTAAGTGGATTTATGGAGAATGTGATAATGTAATGACGTACCTTGAGTTGCGACAATGTCACAGCGCAACTGCTTGGGAAAGTTACTCATCTTAAGTGGATAATACTGGAAGAGTAAAATTAACTTTGATAAAATGAATAAATTGTGTATTTTGTTCACAGCAACTACACCAGACTGTGACACTGCCAAGGTTGGCAGCGTGCGCAGGAGGGCCGTGTTATCACCTCTATTTGTTTACCGTGTATTTCACTATAGTATTATATTTAATACTGGGATTTGAGTCTAAATATGTGTCATTTAGTGTAGAGGGCGCCGGTGGGATACCATTCACTTCTACCCGCCATCTCAAAAGAGTTTTAGAGGGGTTGGCGCTATAAGTAGATGGAGCTAAGCCGTTGAAGAGCATTCCTTTGTGAAATTTTATATGGGAAGGATCGAACAGTTGTCAATATAAACTCTTACATTCATTTAATTGGTTTACTTTTACTCAATTGATATTAGTTAAAACTTAAATATATGACATGGTACAATTTCGACCTAAACTATATTCCTAAGTGTGTATACACAACATGCTTACATCTCAAAGGAAGTTAAAATTAAAAATGAGTTTCTCTTAACGTAAAAAATTAAATAGTTATTATTTAAATTATGAAGTTTGTTTTGTATTTACATAATCCGTGAACACAATATTTTGGACATCATTTTTGAATTGATACATTTTTTGACAGAAAATATCAATCGAATTGTGGTGTTTGTTTGATATTTCATTGTATTGGCGACACATTCTAACCACTGGATTGTAGTATGAGGTATTATTTTTGTATACATCTAATGCGAAAATGTTTGCAAATCCTGCGCGCAATCTTGGCTTAATATTTATATTTATGGTTGAGAGAAGAGAAGACGAATCTATTTTGGAATGGATATTTTTGTATAAACAAACTAAGTCTGAGTATAACCGTCGAGTTTCTAGAGTTTGTAATTTAAATTTAGTTAACTTATCATTATAAGATTTTAGCTTCCGTTTCAAGCCTAGTCTGTGACTCAAAATGCTAAGACACTTGCTCTGTACGCGCTCTATACGCTGTAAGTAATATATCAAGGTTGTCTAGATAGATCAACAAATTCTCAAGCAAGTCCCCATTCATTAAGGCTCAAGTAAACTGCGACGAAGTTCCCGTCCGTCAGAGCTAGGTAAGTTCGTCGAGCAATTTGTGGCTTCCAAGTCGTTGCCGTTGTCTCGCAAGCCGCAGTCCGACAACTTCTATGTTCACTTAACCGTGTGACGTAGTACTCGCATAGTACATGCTTAAGTAAACACGTGGCATCAACCGCAACTGTAAGTGAACTTGTAGGGAATTTAATTTCATCTAATTAATAGGTACAAGTCGCCGGTACGATGAACGGTGAACGCTGAGGAACCGGTAGGTTAAAATTGAATAACACTATTCCGGTGGACTAAAACACGATGGCTAAAAACTTCAAGCTTCTTTCCATGTTATTGTTTTTTTATAAATCGTACGTTTTCTCTTGATTGCCATATCGCCTGATGTTAAGCGACGATGAGGTCTACGGCAGAGCATGCTTCTCATAAGAAAGTGATCCACTCTCGATTTCAAGTTACATAGATTTCATTTATAGACTACAGGCCCGTGAACAAAATTTACGGGTCAAATGAACCACCAGGAAACCTATGTAGGATGATAGAAGGGTGTAAAGTATTAAGATTCAGCACTATGCCGTCACTTGTAAGCTGTCCAACTGAGTGTGATTGAAGAGGGGGCGTTGCAACCCTCTACCATTTCTCCTTGTCGCATGATTTTTGTACGGCATTGCGAAATAATGGATTAGAAGACGTATTGAAACTGTATGGAACCAATGCCGTACTTAATCAAATGACCAAATTTGCTCTGTAAATTACTCGTACTCTGTACATTTTTCCGGCAAACTAATAATTAAAAAGTTAAAATGTATAATGTTTATAGTTTCAATACCTCTTTTAATCTATTATTCCGCAACACCGTACAAAAATAATGCGACAAGGAGAAATGATCGAGGATTGCAACCCCCCCTCTTCAATTGCACTCAGTTGGACAGCTTACAAGTGACGGCATAGTGCTGAATCTTATTACTTTAAACTCTTCTATCATCCTACATAGGTCTCCTGGTGGTTCATTTGACCCGTAAATTTTGTTCCCGGGCCTGAAGTCTATTATCATTAGATAGCCACTCTGATAATTCATTGTCAGGTCAGCGTACGTCATCTTCAACCTTAAAAAATAAAGTTTAGATTTTCCTACTAAGAAAGTAGGCTCATTTTGAAATGTCAACAATGAAATGATGTCACTTGTTCGAGCAACGACCAGTCCAATTGAAGAAATGATAAGCTACACTCTCCGAAATGTATCTGCGTACAAGCCCCGATGGATCGGGTTGAAATTTGTAATCCAGTTAGATTATAGTCTAGAATATGATATTGGCTACTTTTAATCCAATGAAAATAGCAGGAACGAGAATAACACGGGTAAAACCGAAATATGCTGTTAGTTTAATTTAAAGCCTACAGCTGGGTTTTAACCGACTCATCCCAAAAGCGCAATGAGTACTTACCTACCTACTGCAAACAAAACCGAATCCGTTAGTATTTCGAAAATAACTTATATGACCAAGAATCATGGCAAAGAATTCAAACCACGACGAACACAAAACCAGAAATTAGAAGAGAAACTTTATTTCACTACAATTACATCGTCGCCAGCGTATGTGGTGGCTCGGATAATTTCACCCGAACAATTATTCCGTATGCTTACTTTAATCAAGGCCCTAAAGCCCTAGATAGCAGACATCTGCTGGATAATCGGAGTAATAGGCAGGTAATATCGTTACTGGGGCGTAGTTTCGCACATGTGACGGTGAGTCGTGCGTGATTATTGCACATTCGAATGTGGGGGATATGAGCTTTGATGTGCTACTGTTGTGTGGCTTACTTGGACGACTCTTTCAATGTAGATTTAAATGAGAATAAAAATCATTTAAAAATTAATACTGTCACCATACTACTTGCGGATGTAGTCGGGAAACGGCAACTGCAGAGCTCCTGGTTTTTAATCCGATGCGCACCATTGTCTTAATATAGCAGTTATGTGCGTAATGCCGCTAACTTAAAAAAACTTAAAAACGGTGATGGAAAACATTGTGAGGTAAGCGACATATTCTAACTCTTTCGATATCAGCGTCATCCGAAAACCCGCACTAGGCCAGCATGATGGATAACGTCCTTGACTGTCTCCTTGCGAAGGAAGGCCCCGAGTCCCAGAAGCAGTAATTTTATTGAGTTTCTTGTGCTTATGCGGTACTACTTAATATTATACTTATTTAGTATTACTTATATAGTAGTACGCTACTTCATAGTTTTTTCTTTATTTGCACAATCTGAAATTTTAATCATGGACTGAGTTTGACAAATCACTTTCAGCATAGTAGCACGTTTCAGTAATTGTATTAATAAACGTTATGGCTCATAAATGTAATTTTAACCAACAATTATGGCACTTCGTAATTGTAATCTTCAGGAGCAATTTACGTTTAAGGAGTTGATAGTTGTCAAAATGTTACATGTGATTGTATTATACAATGTGTAATCTATCTGTAAATAAGATCTTGACAATCAGTTGAATTGCCAAGAAAACAAAAATAAAGCGCACGCTTGGTGCGTGTGCGCTTTTGAGTATAAGCAAAGTCCAAAGTATGATGGAAAGTTAAATTCACACTTCAGTCATCTCAGGACTAAACTCTGATACAAAGTAAATTGAAGTCTGAAAAATCTAGATCCGTATCGTAAACATGGCAGTGGCGAATGTACATAAACGATCAAATATGACCGTTGATCGCTGACACGGCGAACAAACAGAGGCAATGTGGATTCAGCGCTTCAGTTCTTCGATCTCATGGATCCTTTCAACGTTAGAAGTTGTTTGCTTAGTTCTAGATCGAGATTTACCCTTCAGAAATGTTATTAGCTCAATAGAAACAATTCTTCATTAACAAGTGTTTTGGTATTGTTTTATATGGTTATTTTTATTTGGAGAGTCACAGAGACCTTGACGCGGGATTACCAGCCGTTTCCGAGATTTCTATATATTATATAAATAGGTATATACAAGAATTGCTCGTTTAAAGGTATAAGATCGTTCCAGCCGTTTCCGAGATTCAGATTATATATGTATATATATACCTACAATAATTGCTCATTTAAAGGTATAAGATTATATTCGTTATTAGTTTACAAGTATCCAATTTAGTTTTAAGGGACATTCAGTAGCATCTGTAACCAGAAACGTGTGAACGATAATACAATAGTTATACACAGGAAACGAGTTTTAATAATCCCACTACCCTATTAAAATTATAAATGCGAAAGATTGGATTTGTTTATGTATTACTTTATTATATTATGTTTATACAAAGTTAGTTTTTTAATACAACGGATGCGACTCATATACGTGAATTTGTATTTAAAAAAATAGCATCTGAACATCTCAAGATTATGCTCCTGGATCAAGTTATTGAGAACGTCATAAAATCCATGCTCCGTCATAATTGTCCATTAGTTCGGGAGCAGCCAATTACGTAGCTATTAGGCGTGAATCTCCTTAATAGCAATTTCTCATCGTCAATCTGAGATCCAGTAAAGGCAGGCTCATGTGACTTGGGATATCTATAGATGTATTCCTGTTTCTGAGTCTATTGAGGTTACACCCTTCATATCCTGAGAATGTTTGACGTTCCTATAAATGTCTCAGTTGCCAAAGTCAAAGTTATTTATTCATACAAAATTACAATTTATGTAAACATACAAATTGTATATGTTTAAAGTTTGAAATTAACATTTCATTGGATTATACTCGGTTCTCTGCCTTTTCGCAGAAAATTGTTTGGCCGATTATCACGTGCCAACTAACGTTTCGCAGAATTGTATTTCGCCGAATAATCATTTGCCAAACTTATCACACGATTTTGTTTTATTTCCCAACCTAACAGTTGCCAACTGTACGTTTCGTCTGCTTTTTATAATGACACTTTTCAAAATGCCAACTTTCAAGTAGCGAATGTTTCAGTTAGAGTAATATTCATTTTGTTATATATTTTGGTAAATTTATGTGTTAGATTTCGAAAAAGCTACTATACTGAGTCTTCGATCAAATTTTAAAGAAATGTATTTACAAGGATGCCATTTTCATTTGGGACATATTATATACAGGTTGTTATTATTATTGGAATATTGTTTTCCATAATTATTTTTCTAATGTAGCACATATTCAAGTACCCTGCGTAGTGAAACAAAAATGATTTGGTTCTGGCCTGTTTGTCACAGTTCTAACCTAACCTAACCGGTTCCTTTCGATTTCACCTAAACTTCATTCTGCACTCTGAGTTTTTGCAAATCTGTTAGTAGATTTATGTTGCTATAAAATTGCATGCAAAATTAGTTTATTTGTTATCATAATATGAATGTACAAATAGAGAACTGTGACACACACGAAACGTTATTAGTCTAAAACTTGTCTGGCCTAGTGAAGGATTTGGTAAATGATAAGTGCACTTAACGTGTTGTGTCATTATAATAACCAGCTTAACAATAATTCTACCAAATGCAACATTGTCACACAAAAATTAGCCAATCGTTAGTTATCAGTGTGACAAAAAGGCAAACCGTCGGTTGGCAAGTGATCATTGGCCAAATAATTTTCTGCGAAAAGGCAAAATCCCATTATATTCATTATCGTACAGAAAACTATCAAGCATTTCATAAATGTTTTATTACAAGTGTAATTAACAAGGTCGATTTTTTACAATGTTCTAGGAAATTTGCCATCACTCGCTAAAAATTCGCTGTAACTAGGTACAAACAGTTTGATCTATCGACTAGCCAGCATTTTAATCGTGAGAGAGTGTGCCTGGAGTAGATTGATCTTAAAATCGGGTTTTCGATGAAGAGGTTATCATATAACGTGGTTACGTTAAACTAAGATGAAAAGTCGTGTTCGTAAAACCTTTTACTTTAAGGCTAGGGTATGTTTGAAATTTTACGATTACTGAATTCAGTGTAGAGTAATAATAGCATTCACTAAGCTAAGCAAACTATATTTAGAAACCAGGATTGCTTGCTTCTGAATTTAGTCGCCTAACATTGATTCTAAATTCAGTGGACCTAATTTAGCCAAGTGTTGTAATAAGCCTTTAACCATTACACTAATCGCCTGGAAAAATACCACAACTTCATCACTTACTAGCAGTATACTCCAAATCACTATCTTTCACTGCACTGCACAGCGTCACTCGGAGACCTCTTTAATCTGTAATTTCTCTGAAAAATTTGGCACGCCGGATCCGGAACACAGCAATAATGGCACATCGTTGATTAACCGTAGAAAAACCGGTAAATGCATAGTATACACCGTTATTTTTTTCGTTAGCCAAATTTTAAAAGCGCCATCTACTGCCGTTACTGAACACAACAAGCTGAAAACAATCGAAAACCTCGTGAAAAAAAATTCACGGAAGGTACGTGTCGATCGCAGTCAAGGTCAGTCGATAAAATTATGTTGTTTGTGTGAGCTAAAAATAATAGTGAAACGATACAGGTGCAGTGATATTTTTTTTGTAAGTGAAATAAAACTTCGTGTTTACTTTGGTGAATGCAGAGAGTGCCAGGGCAGTGTGTTAAAATCCAACCAGGTTAAAAATGTCTGTGAGGGTGTATCGTGGTGTGTATAACAATAACTAAAACAAATAAGTACCTATAAGTTCTAGCTGTTTAGTGCATTAGTAATCGTTGTAGCGTATAAAGATTAAAACAATTTAATTAGATTTTTTTCCGGTCCTTATCCCAAAAATGTATGAAGGAAAAGTTAGCAATAATAATTCAAAAATTAAACGTAGTAGGTAGGTATTTTATTGACGAATTTTGTAGTACATAATTCGAACTATAAAAAGTAGGTAGTTTTGCAAGGCAGGTGTGCCCGGCCCCCGGCCGTCGTAGGTACCGTCGTCAAAAAATCGGCAAACGAAAAATGCTGTTCCGGTAGCAACAAAAAAACTTGCTCGCAACCTTATCAGATTGAGCAGGGATAGGATCCGTAAAGTCATAGGTACCTAATATGACTGGTCACTGTCCCCTTAACAAACACTTATTCAATTTAGGTGTGACAGATAGCCCTCTGTGCAGAGGATGCATGGAGGAGGAAGAAACGCCACGGCATGTGATTGTGGAATGCAGGAGCGTGGCGGATCAACGGGCAGAATTCCTCCACTCCCCAGCAGCAGTCCCGGAGGCCTTCAACAACCTGAATAGGTTGCTTGCCTTCTGGGATAGCCTGGGATGGTTGGAGTGAAGGGGAAGTATGAGCCACGCACAATGGCCCAATTTGAGAGGCTAAGTGCGGAAACAGCCCCGTCAAACTAACTAACTAACTAGGTACCGTCGTCGTGTTTATGTTTACAAACATGACCACTTGACCCATACTTTTGGACAGGATTTTTGTAAATTTCAACTAGTTACAGATTCTGTATTGAGTTTTAGGGTAAACTTATTGCACAGTTTTAGTGTGCTATGTTGTCTACATAGCCGGCCAAAATTTTGCAAATGAAAAAAAAACGGTGTATACATACTACTGCACAAAAAATATTTTGCGATGCATTAATTGTCATAGTGAAGGAGACACCATTTATTTTTTTGAGTTTTTTATATTTCTCCTGAACTAAGTAATATGTCAAACAAAGAAAATGAATAGACTACAGATTATTGAAACAAATAGACCATCTAATTTTTGGAACGAAGTTTCTTACGGCTTGGAGAAGATAGGGGTTTTGCTGCGCGACCGAACTGAACAAAATTTTGTGACTATAACCATAAGAAAAACATAAAACGGAAGTGACGCGTGCCTGCTCGTGACCAGTGGTTCCTGTTATGTGTGCCCGATTGCAAGCAACACGCTAACAGTACAGTGGCGCGCAGCTATTGGAACAAGAAGAGTCCAAATCATCACCTAGCACCGCACTGCGCTCGTTCTTCTTCGTTCCTAACTGTCCCATGACACCATAACTATTTTTTATTAATTTACAGGAATTCATTTATGGTAAAGAGCGTGCTTGAGTCTCACCTTACCTGGAGGTCTACAACAGACGCTACACTAACGTGTGTGCCGCGTCGCTGCCCGCAGTGCCAAACGACCAGCGGCTGCGCGTGTGTACTGTCCTTGAACAAGACCACTGGATGCAGCTGAAACTTCGATTGAACTTGGGCCGACCATTTCATACGAATTACCCGTGTTTTTTTTTTTTTTTTTTATAGCATATAGGGACGAGACGAGCAGGTCATGTGCCTGATGGTAAGCAACATGCCTGCCACATAACAGCATAGTAACACGCAGATATTGGAACATGATAGTCCAAATCATTACCTAGCACTGCACTGCGCTCGTCACCCAGACATCTAAGATATTATGTCTCTAAGCCCTGTAATTTCTCTGGAATCATTGCCCTTCAAACCGGAACACAGTAATGTTTGCACATTACTGCTTGGCGGTAGAATATTTAGCAAAGGCAAATTAATAATGTGTAGTAAAAATGGGTAAAATTCACGTTGGTTTTCAAATTAGCACATCTAGTATTTTCTGAAGCCAGGCTTCTGACTGAACCAGCCTTTACAATCTCTGTCCTAGATGACGCCAGTCTTATTAAAGCGACCGAGCTTGTTTCAGGCGTTTAGATTTTATCAAATCTTAGTCAGATTTTATCTGCACAAAGATAATAGGGAGACCTTACTATGCCTGAACATTTTCCGCGAACAAAATTTCGAGATTTTCAGGAATGCTACATTGCCTTACAAAACAACTAGCTTCTGCCCGCAACTTTTTTCCCGTAGAATTTAGAAAATTACTAGAGAAGATAGATGGACAATAATTGTAGTACATATTTCCTAAACTCTGCATTTTTTTGGCCTGAAGGTTTGTTAAGTGTCGTATGTCGTAACCGGACCATAATCAATCTTAGTTTCGTATTTCAGCTTGATTCCTTCAGTTTGTATAACGTAATTTAGTAATAAACATGGAACTTTCAGATTTATAATATAGTAGAGTAAGATCCCAGGGCCGCCAGACGTCACGTATTTTCTGACGAACCAAATGTGGACCATTGAGTAGTTTTAGTATGTACTAATAACGCATGCGTACACGCTACCTTGCTTAGACGGCCAATTTTGAGATATCAGGTAATGAAGGTACTTTAAACAAAAATACTTTGCGTAAATTCTCCTGACTGATTTTCACGTATATTATAGGGAATATCTTTAAGTACTTCCAGACACATTCCGTGTTTCATTTTGTTTCAAAGACGCTTCAAAGTCACAAAATAATGACTTAACTTTACGTAAATTCTGATGGCCAATTTATAGGTATGTCCGCCAGACAACTATTTTAAAACCTTTTACAAGAAGCCAGACCAATTTAAGGGGCGAATCATCCCCTAAACTCAAGTTATTACTTTTACTTTTAAGTTATTATAAGGATTAAGGAGGTTAATACTAAGGAGGTTATTATAAGGATTAAGGGCGTTAATATTAAGGAGGTTATTACTTATAAGGAGTAATAGTAGAACGAACGGGGCACTGCCAGTATTTACATTAATAAACTATTTTCCAAAAATAAATTAAACCGACTTCAAAATCAAAAATAGGCACTCAAAAGCAGAAAATAAATGAAAATAATTCTTAAAACCGCTACCCACTCCACCAATTGATAGCACTTTTTTTTTAATTGATAAAATACAATAAACCACATATCAGAAAATAGCTTATTCTATGAGAACAATACCCGAAATTAAACCTAAAATAAGCTTTAACAAAACAAACGTGAAAATAATCGCTCAAACGCGCAGCAAATTCGCAACGTTTCACCGACGCCATGTTGTTCGAAACTGAGAACAATTCAGAACCAGTTATGCAGTTTCATGCTGTTTAATTTGTTGCCCAACAAACTACTGGACATTAGAACTAAGTTGCATTGATACTCGAGTTTAATATCAATTAGTAACAGCCGATAAAACTTAATGTGAAACTATCTGTTTAATTGTAAGACGTAAAACGGTTACACTTACAGAATGAATCATGTTTAGATCAGAATATTTTCCCAATGCTATTGTTAGAACCTGTACAATACAAGTATATTTTCAGTAGTCAGAAATTAAGCAACTAGTCTAAATTAAGATGAAAATTAGAAAAATACTGGTTGAAATCGTTTTCTTTATAGTTTGAAGAATTTTTAGACACAGAAAAAGATTTAAATAGATTTAAGTAATTGAAGCTAAATAAATAACAATTATAAGGAAATGGATTGTTGTTTAATATGATTTAGCTTGATTTTCATTATTTAAATTATGTTATTATAAGTATTTTGATTATAATCAGAATTACAATTCTGATTTTTTTTTTTTTATATATTCCAGAATAAAATGCAAAAACATCAGCTTTATAAGATCACTAGCAGGGTCACCGCGGTTTCAAGCCTTATATTCGTTCCCGTAATTTTTCTGCGATAAAATGAATAACTTATGTACTTACTACATATTTCAGACTATCAGTTGAAGTCTGAAATTGTTATTTTTCCGTGGTAAACGCAGTAGCCGAACGTAGCCTATGTGTTAATCCAGACCAAATTTAAACTCTATCCGGGCTGTCATTCGAACATGATTGAGCAACAGACATCCCAACATCCAAATAAATAATATTAGTAGTTATTTAAAGTTGTTGCAAGAATTTTCTGTTTTAACATCCTATTTTTATAGTATTTTTAGGTCAAACTTATTAAAAGTCGGATGTGTGCAGAATTTCCTGTCTTGACTTTTTCTCTTTTTGTTAGCTTCCTGCAGTTTCCTAGTGAAAAACAAAGCTAAAAGCGAAGACAAAAACTCTCTATTGTACGAAAAGAAAATTGAAAAATTACGTTAAATAAGAGAAATTCCTACACACTTGACGACAAACAAAATACAAATTAACTTTGTAAAAGAGGGCTCAACTTCAAACTCCTTACTCAATCCTGGGTACAGCACCAGATTGGACTATTTTAACGGACACGTGTGAAAAGCAGTATAAAATCCCAGAGGATGTGGGTGTATCGTCATCCAGACCGAACATTTTCCTTTTTTCTAGAGCTACGAAACGCATAGTCCTTGTAGAACCTGCCGTACCGTGGGAAACTCATATATCTAAAAACCACGCGATGAAACAAAATAAGTATTACGACCTTCTAAAGTATTCAACAAAAAATGGCTATGTAGTTAATTTATACGCTGTAGAAGTAGGAGCGAGAGGTATACCGGCAAAATCTCTCTATAACCTGCTGAAAGACCTTGGCTTGTCCAGAAGTGTAGTAAGTTCTATACTAGAACGAGTATCTTTAGCTGCACTAGTAGGATCATATCGGATTTGGCTGGGCAGGGATAGAAATACGAGTGAAGGTGAGTGTTGACGTAAGTCAAAAAGGGGCCCCTTACCTACTAACCTACGCCCGAGTCACAAGTATCGGGATCTACTCAGGCTTTCTCTCCCTGCCACGCGATGGACCCGGCACCCGCACGGTGGATCCATGGAATGCGAAGAAGCTCGTCTCAAAATAATCTAAATGAGAAAGTTTGTATGTTTAGCTATTTGTTGCTCAATCACGTTCGTGGCTAGTTCTCATTTTTACGATTCTCTTCGTCACCTTCTTGGCAAATTTTAATTACTATTTATTGTTAAAAACAATGTTTTGAATTTTGACGTGATAACGTCTTATAATTCGATGAAGCCGGCTGCACGCCCGCAAAACATGACGTCATGTGCCGTTACCGCCGTTACCGCCGTTACCTCGCCTTATTACTTTTCGCACCATCTAGTGAGTGAAATGTGTATTACGTTCAAGGAGTCTGTCCATGTTTTAGAAAAGCGACGATATGAAGTTAAGAACTTGTGCTAGTACAATGATGTACCCAGAGATGGCGCTTTGAACAGCTTTTCAAAAAGCTTTAGAATGTTTTACCTAGATGGCGCTTAACACAAATACTATGACCGCATTAAAAGGAAAAAGACGTTGTCACGTTCAACTATCGTCAGTAAACCGACTTTACAGACAACCATTTTTTTTTGTTCCCACGTAGGTGACGTTACGATCCACGAAAGTGACGCAGCAACTTTGCAGGCATTTTTTTAAATTAATGTTTAGGTAAGTATGATCTATTGAGAGTTAAAATATTCATTAGACAGTAAATAATTACGATAAAATTAATGTCAATGACAAAGACATTCGTAAATTACACTGTTTCATCTTTTTTTATCATCTGTTTCATCTTTTCCCGCCAGGTGGCGCTGACAAGTAAACATAAGAATATTTTGCTCTGCAAAGTTTAAATAATTAAAAATAGTTTAAATGATTATTATACCTCAAAACAAGTGAAATAGTTAATTATCACTGATAATAAAGCAATGCAAGTGTTATTCAAACCTTATAAGTGCCAAACAAGTGAAAATAAATCATTTTTTCAAAAGTGACCGGTAACAAAATTTGAAATTTCGTACCAAAACATTTAACATTGACTTTTCAAAATGATCTCAAATTGTTATAGTACTACCATATGTGTTTAAATGTGCTACGCTACGTAAGTGTACCTAATAATACCATTTGAACGTCTTAAACAGTGAAAAGGTATTTATCCGCTTTTATAAATTGTTGAAGAATACTGCACTTTCACGACAGAATAGCGACATCTGTATATTCTTGTCTAAATTATTATCAAGCCCAAATAGTTGAATCAAGAGTCACACAAAACATTCAAATTCTTCAAATATTTAACAAATGCTTCAAATTGATGAACACCAAGAAGTACTTACATTACCCTGAAGATGGCGCTGTCTCCTAACTTACTTCAAGAAAACGCAAAATTGCCTAAAAAAGATTAAGGTATTTATCCGCTTTTATAAATTGTTGAAGAATACTGCACTTTCACGACAGAACAGCGACATCTGTATATTCTTGTCTAAATTATTATCAAGCCCAAATAGTTGAATCAAGAGTCACACAAAACATTCAAATTCTTCAAATATTAACAAATGCTTCAAATTGATGAACACCAAGTAGTACTTACATTACCCTGAAGATGGCGCTGTCTCCTAACTTACTTCAAGAAAACGCAAAATTGCCTAAAAAAGATTTGATTTCCCTGGACTGTGTAGCATGTCCGAATAAGATCAGAGATAGATTATTTTTAACATGTTCTTTATGTAAAAGTAACTATGATATCATGTGTGCTAACGTTTCAAACACCCGGTTTTATATGATGGACTTAGAAAGAAAACAATCTTGGATTTGCTTAAAGTGTAGAAGCAAAACACGAAATGGAAATAACATAAACACGCCAGTAGGTGTCCATAACTTAAAAGAAGACTCCTCAAACATTACTCTTAGAAAACCGAGAATTCAACGTTGTCTCTCCCTCGAAAACTTATCAATAAATAATGACAGCGCGAGTGACATTTTTGAAGATGCCACGGTTCATGAGAACACACTAAATCCGTCTCAAACTCAGCTCAAAGATGAAATCGAAGAATTAACAAGCCAACTCATCAAAGCTAAACAAGAAATTAATATATTATTAAAAGAAAATAGCAAACTGAAGCAGATAGTAGAAAAACACGAAAATGAGAAGAAAGAGAGCAAAATATGCCGTAAATCTTTAAATAGAAAAGTACACTACACAAAGGACAATCATCTAAGCAACTGTTCATCAAGCCCAACTTCAAATGAGACTCTACATTCAGGAGCTACTCAAACTCCACCAAAAACTGTAACCAGTTCCGAATCACGCTCAGTGACTAATGTAAAAAAATGCATCAAGATAACTGAAAAACCAAGGATGGAAAATGGAAAACATAACAGTCTGAAACCAGACAAAATGCCAAAAATTTTAATTTGTGGAGATCAGAGCTGTAAAGATTTATCTTCGATACTGATTACTATTCGCGATAAATATAAAAATGCCAAAAGCTACGAAGTAATAAATTACACGTTTCCAGATGCACCTGTGGAGTACATATTTAACTCGATTCGATACAACATACAATCCTTGAACGTGAATGATTGGATTATTTTAAGTGTAGGTTCAAACGACTCAAACCCGACATCATTTTTAATGGGGATTTCTAGTATCCTGCAAACTGCATCAAAACCAAGAGTTATTGTAACAAATGTTGCCCATAACCCATACTTAAATGAGGACAAACTTAACCATAACTTAAAAATCCTTGCTTATAACCGACACAACTGTCAATATCTAAACACGTGTAGTAAAACAAATCTACAAATACACAAATATTTCCTTACAAAACGCATAAATAAAATAATAAATGAGCATGATTATGACACATTCTTTTTAGGGAGAAATTTGACAAAAACTCATAAAAATTCCAATACTAAAGTAAAACCGATAAACCAGTCTCGAGTAATTCCAGGTACGATTCCCTATTATTTCAAAAAAATCAACTCTACCTACAGAGAAAATTCAGAAAATAGCCGTACAACAGAGGACGTTCCAAAACCAGGAACAATACCTTTTTACTTTAACAATAAAGCAGCCCCTGAAACAAGTAGCCCAAAGAGAATCTCTCAAAAGTTTTTTCGAGCCCAAACGTAACATAAATAATTTCAAAATTATGCATTTAAATGCACGGAGCCTTAGGAGAAAGTTAGACGAGTTGGAATTAATAGTCAACGAAGATAAATTCGACGTATGTTGCTTCACGGAAACTTTTTTCAAAGAAAACGATATTCAAGTTGGACAATTAGAAGGCTACACAAATGCCTCCTATTTCTGTAGAAACAAAAAGATACACGGTGGTGTAATTATTTACATTAGAAACTCTATTAAATTCACTAAAATTGATTGGATAAAAGAAATGGCATTAGAAACACATTTTGAATGTTGTGGAATAAAGATACCAGACTTAAATTCAATCGTTATATGCCTTTATAGAGCTCCACATGGAAATTTTAAACTTTTTATTCAATGCTTAGAAACTTTATTACACAAAATTTATAACAAAAGTAGAAATAACTCTAAAAAAATATTTTTACTTGGTGATTTTAACATTAACTTACTTGTAAAAGACAAACGTAGTGAATTATTTACAGAAACATTAGCTTCTTATAATTTACATCCTACTATCAGTACAGCTACACGATCGACTAACACCTCAAATACTTGTATAGATAACATTCTGACTAATGTACAAAAATATAAAACGGAAGTGTTAGATTTAGGGCTGATAGTTGGTTCTGATCACACAGCTCAATCTATAGAAATTTTAACAAACTTGAGCTTTCATGAAAAGTATTGGTTTACCGAAAAAATTTACATAGACGAATTTATGGATGTGTTTCTAAAATACATCTCGCAAGTAAACTTTATGGATGTATTTACTGAAAATGAACCCAATGAAGCATATAAAAAATTTATAGAACTATTTACACTGATCTTCAACCTATGTATTCCGCGACGAGCAAAGAAAATAACTTATCACAAAAAAACGAACTGGAAAACTCCCGGAATAAAAAAATCTAGTACCAATAAAAGACACTTATATCGAAAAAATAAGGCAAATAAATCTGAGAAAAATATAGGTACATACAATAAATACTGCAAAGTATTTAAGCAAGTGATAAAACGCTCCAAAAAAATCTCTAATATACGATACGTAAACAGAAGCAGTAACAAAAATAAAGCCACATGGGGTATAATAAAACAAAATACATCCTGCACAAATAACATACCTCCTACCATACAAAAATTGAAAGTAAATAACGAGGATATATTGAACCCAACTACAATTGCTGAAACATTTAATGACTTCTTTATTAACGTGAGTCAGAGACACTTGCCAGTTATTAATAACAAATCTATAACTACAAAAAATTTAACAAACTCTAATAATAAATCAATATTTTTCTCTCCGGTTGATAAAAACGAAATTATAAACGTAGTAAATAAATTAAAAAATAAAAAATCTTCAGGTCACGATGGGATCTCTATCCAGGTAATTAAAGAATGCATTCATGTTATAGTTGATCCCCTAGTCCATATTATAAATTTGACGTTATCTACTGGTTGTTTTCCTGATGAACTTAAGAAGGCCATTATAAAACCCCTTCATAAAAAAGATCGTAAGGATGATGTTAATAATTACCGACCCATTGCAATACTCCCAAGCTTTTCGAAGATTTTTGAAAAAGTGATATTTAAAAAACTTATCTCATTTTTTGACTCCAATAACATCATAAGTAATTGTCAATATGGCTTCCAAAAAGGCAAAAATACCACAATAGCTGTTTTTAAATTGTTAACTCAAGTATGGGATCAAATAAATCGTAACAAAACAGGAGTTGTTTTGCTGCTTGATATGTCAAAAGCGTTCGACTGCGTGAAATTTTCACAGCTATTAGCCAAACTTGAACATGTCGGAATACGAGGGCAACCACTGAAATTATTAGAATCTTATTTACAAAATCGGTCTCAAACAACCTTGATCGAAACCTACAACATGAAAACAAAAACGGTCGAGAAAGTATATTCAGATTTTAAAAATATTATATGTGGCATACCACAAGGAAGTATCCTTGGTCCATTATTATTCTTAATATACATAAACGAACTACCACTTCTAACCAAATATCTATGCATTATGTTCGCTGATGATGCCACTATTTACATACCCAAAGATAACAATATGACTCGTGACGATTTTGAAAAGATAATTATTGAGATACTTGAAAAGGTTGTAAATTATTTAGAAAACCTAAATTTACAAGTAAACATAAAAAAGACAATGTTAATAGAATTCAAAAACTGTAAACGGCAGCCACTGGACCTCAATGTAGTGCATAGAGGTATTAAATTAAACATGGCAAAAGAGGCAAATTTTTTGGGAGTTACTATCGATACAAATTTAAATTGGAAAGCGCACATTACTAAAACGAACAGCAAAATAAACAGATATATACATTCATTATACATTTTAGCAAATGTGTCATCGAAGAAAATAGCAATAAATGCATATTATGGTTACGTTTATCCTCTTTTATGTTATGGAGTTATTTTTTGGGGAAATTCAGCCGAAGCTAAGTCTACATTTGTATTGCAAAAAAGATGTCTAAGAGCCATTTTCAACATGAGTAGTCTTGATACTTTGCGAGATGTATTCAAAGAACAAAATTTGTTAACCCTCACTTGTTTATTTATTTACCATATCAGTATATTTGCAAACCAGCATAGAAGCCATTTTTTTACCTCATCAAGCAGATCCGACCTGTTGCGAACTAAATATAAAAATAATATTTTTGTTCCGCAGGCAAATAACGCACTCTATCACAAAAACTCATTTTTCACATGTATCAAAATTTATAATAATCTTCCTTCTAAAATAAAATTGTTGAATGGGTCTACATTCAAAAGAGAATTAAAGAAATGGCTGCTGACTAAGGCATTTTACGATTTAAAAGAGTATTTTAACGACGGGAGAAATGACTATTTACAACTATTTTAATTTGTAACTGATTTGATAAATATAGATGATTGTTATCAAAAACAAAATTACAAGATACTCGTAGTACTACCTATGTAAACTTGTTAATGTTGCACGCCCGTCAAGGGTATACTGTTGTACATTTTATATATTTTAAGACCTTTTTTACACAGTGTGAGCAATAAATATATTCTTATTCTTATTCTTATTCTTATTCTTATTCTTTAAATCTGATCGAAAATCACCTTCATGGAAAAAACGCCACGAAGGTGACGCCACGTAGATGACGAAAATATCCCCTTTTTTTAATTCTGGCGAAGTTTAGGTGTTATGTTTTAAATTAAATATATACGATACATACAGATGATCAACCGAAAAGAATATGTGATTGGTTGGCGTCACTGGGTTCAATAATCTGCTGTTTGTGACGCAAATCTAAAATAACCAAAATCGTGTAACCGACACATTTCGTGTTTTAACTTCAAAATAATTAAATAAATAAATATTGGTGGATAATTCACACACAACACCATCTGACCCCAAACTAAACAAAGCTTGTATGATGGCGGCCAGATAGCTGATATAATGCTTATGTAGTTTTAAATACATACTTATTATACATAGAAACACCCAGACATTGTGCAAACATTTAAGTTCATCACACAAATTTTTTTTAAACTGTGGGCAGAGCCTTTATTAACAAAACTAAAATACAATGAGAACTACTAATATTTGCATTGTTATAATAAGTTACTAGCAGCACCCCGCGGTGTTACGTAAGTTCCCGTTACCGTTGTTCCCGTTGTTTTCCGGGATAAAAAGTAGCCTATGTGTTTTTCCAGACTATAATCTGTGTTCCGAATTTCAGCCCGATCTGTTCATACGTTAGGACGTGATTGAGCAACAAACATCCAAACATCCATACATTGATATTTATAATATTAGTAGGAAGTAGGATAATAAGTTTTTTTTTGTAGTATTGTGTGTAAAGTGTATATTATAACGATGACACTAGTATATATAACATAGAAATATACTGGAATTTAGTGAAGCAGTAACCAAATGTTTAACTCCACCGGGAACCGGGAAGTGTGACACGATGAGAATGCGAAAAATGACCCCGATTTTGACCATTCGTGTTAATTTTTAGTGTAGGAAAATAATTACTTCTATTGAAACAAGCCTAACATATCTTGTAGAATATTAAATGTTTTATTCACCATTATTAACATTTGTTTCTAACTAATACCGTTTACAATATATGACTGTGTGGCTATGAAATTTGAGCAGCGATGAGAAATACCCCCGTACATCTGAACGGATCGAGTTGAAATTTAAAACACAGATTATGGTCTGGATTAGCACATAGGCTACGGCTACGGCTTTCATCAAAGAAAAATAACGGAAACGGGTACAATGTGCATAAAACCACTGGGCGCTGCTATTACAAAAACAAATACGACACTATACAGGGTTATTGGTAATCAGCCTGCATCCGTTTAAGGGCATGTTCTGTATATTTAAACAAACAACTTTTGTTCTACAACTTTCGTTAAAACTCAATAGATAACCCAAAAAAAATAGTGTTTGTTGCCCTTTTTTGTACTGTTTAGCGACTTTTTAGTGTTTATTCATTTCGGCACATCATTTTTTGCGCGTTAAATAGCGTACGCGTTCTTGTTACGAATTGTTACGAAGAGTTCGATGCCTTTTAGACCGCGCATTTTTTTTTTTTTTGTAAAAGAAAAGAAACTCTTTTTTTTTAAACTGTAGAACAAAAGTTGACGTATTGAATGTACCTAACATCCCCTTAAAAGGATGCAGGCTGATTACCAATAACCCTGTATATTACTGTTAATCTAAATTTACAGATATTCTAAAATTCTGAAATCAGTACCTATTATATGTATTTAAGTATAATAGCTGTGTACCTAGTAATGGTGGTTTCGTGGTTTATAAAATAATACCTTAGGACTCATAACTAAGACTATAGGCTTTCACTCACAAGGAGAGTGTCAAGGGCATAACTTACCACGCTGGCCTGGTTCGGATCGTTGATCTGATATGTTCTTAAAATATGTCTTGTACTCGTTTGCCAGTTATGGACGATGTCGATTTCAACACGATGTTATCCTACACTGTTAAAGTCAGTCACGATGAACTTGATATGCACTGAAAAAAGTAATCTGAGGTGCAGAGAACATTTTAACCTTTGGCCTCACGCTTTAGAAATAACATGTTCTTTCTAATGGCGAGGTGGCCAAGTAAAGTTAAAAAAAACTATTAATATGACAACAACGTCCTGCAAAAAAATGTGAAAAAGTTTGTTAGCAAGTCAAATGTTTTGCGTCTTCCAATGGTAAATACTCAAAGCCAGTCACAGACACAAAAAAGAGAGTGGAAAGTTTTATACTGGTTCCTTGTTCCAAAGAAAACAAATATTCATAGGTAGGTTGTATCTGACATAGGACAAAAAAATGTCTACGTTTGCGCTCTGTGATGCGGCCGAAATATCTAGAAATGATCATAATATATTTAGGGCGATAATGTTTTCAATATGAATTGATATCGCGAAAGTTTGGAAGTTATACCCAAACATTTCTACAAGAAGAAAAGAACAAAGTCTTTGCAGTAATC
This sequence comes from Ectropis crepuscularia, assembly GCA_963693475.1. Lineage (NCBI taxonomy): Eukaryota > Metazoa > Arthropoda > Insecta > Lepidoptera > Geometridae > Ectropis > Ectropis crepuscularia. Next base: position 14,941,606 of record OY856346.1, read on the forward strand.
AATGTTGTCAATACAAATAAGCAAGAGACGCTTTGCTGAGTTCGCACATCCATTATTTTATTAGTTCCATACAATGTCGCTATTCTCTGACCTATTTTTTCGATGTAACTTAGTTAACTTACTCGCGCTGGCGTTTCTTTGTAGCTGCTCTTTACATATTTACCTTCTGTGTTAATAAAGATAAAAGTATAAGATAAACGTATAACGTAATTTTACTCTAGATTGGATTATGCTTGCAACTTGGTCCCGTTTGATCTACGTAGCGGGTCGATTATAAAGTCTGGTTTGAGACTTACCATACAAAAATAGGTACTACACAAAAACACTTTTTACACAAAAATTAAACCGACTTCAAAACCATAAATAAACATTCAAAAGCAAAAAATAAATAAGATTAATTATTATAAGCGATACTCACTCATCTATTTGATGTCGGGGCCAACCACCTTGTAAGACTTTACAAGTAGTGTATAGATACTACTTACACATGCCTACTTACTACGTACATAGTATCTATCTACGAGCTCAAAATTTCATACTTCTCCGTCCGTGCAATTTACGTAATAATCTTTCGCTTTAACAATAACATGTACGAGTATGCGATAGTTTTGTTTGAAAATTTGCTTGATTTGGCTGGTTGTTAGCAACATACCTATAGCTTGTATTCAATTATAATTAACTCTTACAATATTAGGTTGCCCATATCGTAGATTGAAATACAACCTTTGATTGAAATTTGATTGAAAGGTAGTATTTTTATGAAGAAATAACGATACAAACAAAATCGAACATTTAATTTCTTTGAGGTTCTGTAATAAAGGCTCAATTTCCCGTATCAAACTTACTAACTGTGAGCCGGGAGCCGGGATGGGAGCTCATCTCATCTTCAAAAGCCTTTCTGAGCGCTTGATCGACGCGACGCGTGACCGAAATGCTGGCGTTTATTTGGCCCAACGCATTAGCATTGCCATTCAGCGTGGTAATGCCGCCAGCATGCTGGGCAGACTTCCGACTGGTAGTAGGCTAGAACATCTTGATTATCTGTAGACCTTAATTGGTTTATGGATAATTCAGGTGTGCTTGGTGAACCTAAGTAGTTAATGTAACGTAGTGTAATTCTCATTGTATTTTAGTTTTGTTAGTAAAGGCTCTGCCTATGTAAAAAAACTGTGAATAATTTTCATTTAACTGTAGTTTTTAAACGAGGCTTGCCAGAGTACGTACTCTCACATCACTCACGGTCATTCAGACGGTTTCCGCGCTGAATTCAATCTAACTGTCTATCAGTCCATGCTATCAGTTGATTGAAGGGCCGTCCAGTCGTCTGTCAAATATACTCTCGGAGCATCCTAGGCTTTGTGTATCACTGAGTAATGAAATTTCACCTATATTTGTCTGATCCATTTACAAGAAACTGTTCTGTCACCTTTACAACGATTTTGTTGTTTCAGAGCTAGCCATGTCATTCATACATATAACTAGTCGATAGATACCTACTGCGTATGCAGAAAGTAGGCAGATATTTGTACATCTCAACAGTGGTTGGCAGATTGGCACTGACTTTAAATATATGAGTGGGTAGCGCTTACAACAATTATTATAATTTACTAGCGGCCCGCTCCGGCTTCGCTCGAATAATAACCTAGATATCAACTGCAGCGCCGTCTGCCGGGCTGATTTGTGAATCTAAACCTTCCAGGGCCCTACCCAAACGTATACAAAAAAAATCATTCAAATCGGTCCAGCCATTTAGGAGGAGTTCAATAACAACGAAAAGTGGCATTGATTTTTAACCGACTTTTTATATATTACTAGCGGCCCATTCCGGCTGCGCTCGGATATTGTCATTTAGACTATTAATCGAAATAAAAACTATCCTATCTCTCAAGTTAGACCAGACTGCTCACGGTGTGCCAATTTAATTTAAAATCGGTTAAGTAGTTCAGGAATCCATCGCGGACAAACATCGTGACAGGAGATTTATATATATTAAGAAAGATAGATTTTTGACTTTTGACTGCCTACTCGTATTTGTGGTTTTAAGTCGGTTTTTGAAATGAAAGCTTCCGTTGGCACACAACACACAGATTTTTCGTGGGTTGTGGATTGAACTCAAACGTTACGCTCACATATTATTTAGATTTATGTGGTTACGCTCGTGAATGTAAAAAAAATCTTCCGATGAACTCGGGACCATGGCTATTTTGAAATGCATCAGCAGAGTAGTTTTTAGATGGCATGCTACCGTAGTTACCATTACACATCTAATCCATGGCCATCTATAGTGGATCGATATGATACATTAACTCTTTATGCCATTTCAATTTGAAATAACAAAGAATAACAATCATCAGCCCTTCAAAATTAAAGAACCATCGATATAAACCAACAGATGTGTCCTGTGCACCTTGAAATTGGTAATAAACTGCGTCTCTGTGTGTATCGTAAGTGGTTTACAAACAACCAATCTGCTTGCCCCCTACAATCGCTAGCGGCGAGATATGCCGTGGTTCTACTCATTTTGGTTGTTGACAACGATTAGTGAGAGATAAAAACGTCCGGCGTCTACCTCTTCCTGCAGCCAACTATAACGGAAAGAGTGAGCTCACTCTTCCCAAAGATAACATGATTCCGTGCACCCTGAAGTTAGGTAGGGCAAATCTTTGTATTGAGATCGTTGAAAAGAACCTAATTTTGGAACAATAACATTATTTGGGATTCAAATAACTCTGTCGCATTTTTTTTCCATCAAAAGAATCTTATTCAAAGTGTGCTATCGGTTGAGTTTACTGCTTATTAAAATACAAATTCATAAATATCATAAAGATTCGCATTTCGCATATTCCCCTCCGGATTCTTCAAAAAGCAGGTGTAAAATTTACTTTCAAAACATAAATATATACCTACTTGTAAAACTTTACGGTCTGTACCAACTTTCATACGAGAAGACAAACAAAACGGATCCTTCCTTGCTACGTCGCGTAAATAAATCTTGCAAGATACAAGACGTACGGGACACGACCACAGAATAAGAGATTCAGTAATTAAACTTTACTGACTTAACTTTTTCGTCGTATTAATATCTTCTTCTTCTTATATATAAAATTCTCGTGTCACAGTGTTTGTTTCCTTACTCCTCCGAACCGGCTTTACTGATTTTTACCAAATTTTATATGCATTTTCAATAGGTCTGAGAATCGGCTACTAGCTATTTTTCATACCTCTAAGTATCAGGGGTTGTTCACCCCAAACATTTTTTTTTTAATTATTGATATTTTTTTTTTTGTTTTTGTTTTTTTATAATGTGGCATTAATAAATACATACAGCCCTAAACTTTTACCCTTTTATCACCAACCCCTGTTTTTCAGAGCCATTTTAGTAATTTAATCATTTGACAGTGAACTCCTAAACGACGGGACCGATTTGAATGTTTTTTTTTTGTGTGTGTATTCGAAGATGGTTTAAATTCACAAATAAGCCCGGCAGATGGCGCTGCAGACAGTGTCTAGGTTATGTCCGAGCGAAGCCGGAACGGGATGCTAGTTATAAATAAATAAGCCTTTTATTTCTTGCCTTAACAATGTTTATAACTTTTGTGGAAGTATCTATACATAACTAGAACTATTTATAAAAAAATATAAATATGAGTGAGTGTGCTAATGGTTATGTAGATTTTCCAAAAATTAAATAGAATTATTGCAAATAGATTTAGTTTGCAAGAATCCCTGGTTGGCTAAAGGCTCCAAAGTTGCCCATGCCTATCCTATCTTTGTGCTTCTATTGTATTATTTTTGCTAGCTACCCGCCCCGGCTTTGCACGGGTGCAATACTGATACTAAATATACTAATAAAAATGGTTCTTGTGGGCTATTCCTATAAGATAGACATTTACTATTGCAGACTTTTTGTAGACCTTTGGAAGGGGCAATACCGCTTGTACATTGTTTTGATCTAGCTCATAGGGTTCAGTCAGCGTTTGCAGTGTAAGCGCAAAACATTATTTTTTATCATTATATTAGAATTTTTTTAAATTTCGTGTTTCTCTGCTATTTTATGCACGTATTATACATGTAAACCTTCCATCACTCTATCTATTAAAACCCCCGCATCAAAACCTATTTGATGGTTTTAGATGAGTGTGACTTTGTTTAATACTATGCAGTGATAGTGATGATAAAGCAGTAATCGACTCTCACAAAGAAGAATGCACTCTATGTCTGAGGTATCGATCGACATCGAGCATGGATATTTGGTATAATATGATACTTGGTTGTTAAATCTATCTATTATTATCTGTATATATAAAACTCACTCATCATGAAATCTCAGAAACTACAAATGCTATATAGTAGTCTCAAATTTTGCATAGAGGCGTCTTTTAGCACGGAGGCGCTCGCTAAGACGGGGTTTTGCGAAATGTAACCCTTAAAAGGGTGTAACAAGGGATGGACGGTCGCATGAAAATTCCGTCGTTTTCAAAATTATAGGCTTGAAATCTACTGAACCGACTTTAATTGAATTTAGTACCCAGATAGACTAGATACCAAGAAAAGACAGGGCACTTTTTATTGCGAGAAAAGGGTTGACGGGGATGAAAGGTTCATTTGGAAGTTCGCAATCGTAGAAGATAAAATCATGAAACTTCGTATCTAGACACTAGACGCGAAGCAAATAAAAGTTTGTTCTAGCAAATTTTATAATTTCGAACTGTGCGGGGGTAAAATAGGGGTTAAAAGGGGGGATGACTGTTTCTATGGAAATTCGCAATTGTTGAAGAGAAAATCATGCAACTTCGTATGCCATGCAAATAAAAAATTGTTTAGCAATTTTTTAATTTCGAACTGTGCGAGGGTGAAATGGGGGATGAAAATTTAAAAGGAAGAACTCTGTCTTACGCTTTAACGCTTCACGCCTGAATCTCTGAACCGATTTTGATGCAATTTGGTGCACAGATAAACTAGACTCAGGAAAGAACAAGGTAGACTTTCTGTCACAGAAAAAAAGTTGAAGGGGTGGAAATAAGAAATTACTGTTTACATGGAAGTTCGTCAATGGTAAAGAATACCGTAAAATTTTGCAACTAGACACTTGAAATCCATACTATTCCCTACAAAATAAATGTGAAAGTAACTCTGTCTGTTACGATTGGACGCCTAAACCACTGAACCGATTTTGATGAAATTGGACAAAAATGTTTTAATGTAAGCTGTTTTAATGTAAGTAAACGTACATTTGTATGGGTACAAATACTGTGGCCTCAGTTACCTTAATATTTATCTCGCGCGGACGAAGTCCCCGGTAAAAGCTAGTCTACATCTACACTAATATTATAAAGAAGAAAGGATTTGTATTTTTGTATGTTACGAATAAACTCAAAAACTACTGAACCGATTTCAAAAATTCTTTTGCCAGGAGAAAGCTACATTGAGTAACATAGGCTATTTTTATTACGAAAAAAAATTAGAGAAACTTGGAATTTTTTACTAAAACCAACGCAAGGTATAAAAAAAACAGCCATAAAATGGCTTACATCGCATACGCTGCGGAAAGTACCAATGATAGAACAAACCGATGTTCTACAATATTATAGAACGTATTAAAATCTACAAAAAACACCCTAAGCCTGGGCTAAACTGGTTTATCCTATCGGGCTTAGGACAAACTAGTTTGGCCTAGGCTATACTAGTTAATCCTATCGCATTGTGCTGAAATCGGGTTTGGCCGGAAACTTATGTATATATAGATTAAGTAGAACAGTTTGTATGAGAAAATGAAATTAATTGTTGTTTTTACTATCTTCTTCGTTCAAACCTATAATATATAGACTACTTTTATCCCGAAAAAATAACGGAAACGGAAACTCCGCGGGCAAAATCGCTGTGCGTTGCTAGTGAAATATAAACCTTATGTTTGATCACCAATTTGATTTATATTTCAGTGGTGGTATGACTCTTTGCAGAGTCCGTCTGGGGAAGTACCACACCTTTGCCAGTTATTCTACCGCCAAGCAGTAACGTCCAAAGTTTACTGTGTTCCGGTTTGAAAGTGTGACATTACAGGTTATAGAGATACAACATCTTCATCAACGCAGTGCAGTGTAGGTTATGATTTGGACTCTTCATGTTCCAATAGCTGCGTGTCACTGTATTGTTATGGGCAGGCATATTGCTTACCATCAGGCACATGTCCTGCTCGTTTCGTTACTCACTATTAAAAAACCTTGCCACGTCTTTTACACATTTACCCGGTTTACCTGCGTAGTTACCGTTCCCGTTATTTTAAGCGCTACAAAACCTAATATATTATTACCTAATATATAATATTCCAGGCTATAATCTGCTTCCCTTTCTGCCCAATTCGTTCAACTGTACTGACGTGATTGGACAAAAAAACATCCAAACTTCGATTTTTATAATGTACTAGCGGCCCGCTCCGGCTTCGCTCGAATAATAACCTAGATATCAACTGCAGCGCCATCTGCCGGGCTGATTTGTGAATCTAAACCTTCCAGGGCCCTACCCAAACGTATACAAAAAAATCATTCAAATCGGCTCGAGCCGTTTAGGAGGAGTTCAATAACAACGAAAAGTGGCATTGATTTTTATAGATATAGACTTAGTAGCAAGTAATTTCATGGTACGAAAATTATTACATTAAACGAACTTGACTCAAATAAACCACCGACCGTATGTACCACAATTTAAAGGTTTATTCTGTCATTTTGTTTGATGCTCAAACAAAGTAAGGTTGGATGGCACAAAAGCTTAAATCATAATTAGTCTGAGCACAATCGTAGTAAAAAAAGTTTATAGAGATTTGATTGTAGTCAAAACCTTACTACTTTTTAGCTTAAGCGTAGCGTAAGCTGTAAGCTTCGAGTAAATATTTAAGACATAACGGTTAATTTTGAAACTGCATACGATATATTGTGAAAATTTTTACTGCTGTTCAAAACGCTGGACTGTTCTACAGTATAATATTCCGGAAACAGTTGTATTTCTTTTCTGTGGTCTGACGCGGGGCTAACTGAAAATCAACAGTGGCGCCCCTTGTTTGCCCATTAGCTTCCCGCTAACAGGGCAAATATAGAAAAGAAGGGACAAAGACATTGTTTTGTTACATCCAACATTTCAGTGGTATGGCGGACAGAAAACGTGCTTAATAATTCACTTAGGTATACAGTCAAATCTTAGGAGTCTGGAATAGGATAATTGGAGAAAAAGAAAATGAAGATTTTAATTTAAAAAAAACAGTACTTATAGTTTACTGATAAAAATATGGTCACTACTATACTCTTTGCTCTTGTTTAGAGATACTTTTGCTTCTAGCTTACTTTCTATGTGACTTTGAGTGATATGATGCCAATATGATGTGTGATACGTTTCCGTCACAAAGCAAAAAGTAGTTTGCTTTGGTTATAATATCTTGTACATTGACTTCGTAGTTTTGTGGATGTATTTTCTTGTGTTACTTTTAAGTTCAGTTTATTTTAATCAACGCTTGGTTTTATTATATTTTATTGCTAATAATATTTGTTTTGGAAAATGTTAGGTGACTTGAGACAAGATCAGATTATACACGACGATACTGATTTTAGTGATCCAGACATTTTGTCACGACGTCCTTACAGGTATCGAAGAAGCCCCATCATGATTACTCTCGGTAATATTTTTTTGTGAATATCTAGTTTTTTAACATCTTTTAAAGAATTTATACCAAAATGATTCATGAACATAGGCCTGAAACGGGGTACCAAACTGGAATTTAAAAAGTATTATTGGCATAATGCAGCTTTTAAAAGAATCATTTTCAAAGCTTCAAAAGAAAATTGGTCTCGAGGGAAGTCTTGAGGTCTTAATGGGTTAAGAGTTATAGCTGTTGTTACTTAATCAGATGAAACTAAGTCCTCAAACTAACAACTAATAGGGATCTAATTTTAACAGCTTATCCAAAAGTGGCATCTCAAGACATTCAGAAGATGGTAGAACTTGGTATAAACATTGTAAAATTTAAAACATCACATTGTACCAAGGGAGACCAGATCAAACTTTTGGGAAAATTGGACAAAGCTGTAAAATTTTTATGCAAGAAACACGCGATTCTTGACTGGCCTATCACTACATGCTTAGAGCTGAAAACTTCAATAATTAAGACGGGGTTCCTGGAAGGAGTAAGTTGAATTTCTGTAGAGCTATTTGTAACTATGTTTGTAACGAATTACTGGATTAGGCAGGTCATGAATTATTACCATTTTCAGCCTATTTAATTGTTCACTGATAACTCTCCTTACAAACCTTTTAAAGGACGTTCTACTACAGCTTTTCGTAAGTCTTCTCTTTGTTTGACGGAACTGCATAGTATCGCACCCTACGTTTTCTAGAATTTAGTATCTAATTCAGAAACTATCTGCTTTTCCGGTTGTCGGTTTTTCTTCATCCATCTCACTACCATATCAGTGAAAAAAATAGTTTTAAAGTTAAAGCCTTTTTTTCATGGATGAGAAAAAGGCTTTCAATTCATTTCAAATTTTCAATCATGAGTCTTCATTAGTAGAATCATGATTGAAAAGCCTAATTTTTGTTATTACTGTTTAGAATACAATATTTTAATATATCTAAGACTTGGGGTTTTCTCTCACAAGGAAAGTAGCAACAAGGCATGACGTATGCTCTCGAAACAAGGTAATGTATTTCTTGAAAGATCCCGTTATCTTCACGATGCTTGCCTTCGCCGTTAAAAGCGGGAGTGATGAAAGACTTGAAAATCTGAACTTTGCAAATCACGCAGTGGTGCAAGTGACAACTTAAACCTAGCCTCACTGATTGTAAATGATGACGTTAATTCAACTGGGCCATCATGTGTTTAGTATACTTATCTACTTATTATGTGTATTTAGTGTTATTGTGACGAATATAGATTTGTGATGATCGCTAACTTAATTACCCATTTCAAGGAGAATGAATTCGTTCATATGAAAGAAGGCCATACCACAGTGCTCATATATGACCTCAATTTATTTGATAAATGCACAGAACGCTTAATCTTTATCGATAATCCAAATTTAGTGCTCGACGTAGGAGTCGGAAAAACAATATCCTTATCACAAAATGAAGTAATACTGCAGTGTATAAATATAATCAATGATAAGTCTATTACTTGTGTGGTTGTAAAAGCTGGTTACTTAAAAAGTATGGCAGCAGTGGCGATACGAGGAGGAATCAAGTCACCAAGGCCTTTGTTAAGTGATAAGGATTTTAATTTGATTACATTTGCCATGGATTATCAGGTAAACATTAAAATAACATCCACATATTAATCAATAAATTTTACTCTCATTGTTTTAATTTTAAATATTATGTAGCTTGGTCTAACACGATTGTTACTGTGTTTCTCTCGCACTGTAGAAAACCAGCAGTGAAATATAAACTTAAATTCGTAAGTAGTTGGATAAAATTTGCAGCGACGGCAAAGGTGAGGTAACCTCACTTCCTAATTGTTATATAAAATTGTGATTTTACTGGAAATTGTGATTTTACTGGAAATTATATCTACAATGTAGTACTTACTCACTTTGATTTGAACTTAAATACAATGTTCCTTTTTAGGGTTCCGTAAAACGTAAAAACGGAACCCTTATAGATTCGTCATGTCTGTCTGTCTGTCTGTCTGTCTGTCCGTCCGTATGTCACAGCCACTTTTTGACGAAACTATGAAAACTACACTGTTGAAACTTGGTAGGTATATGTATTCTGTGAACCGCATTAAGATTTGAACAACGAAAAATAAAAAATAGAAAAATTAGGGTTGCCCCCCATACTGAGAACTGAAATTCAAAAATTTTTTTTTCATCAAACCTACACGTGTGGGGTGTCTATCGACAGGTCTTCAAAAATGATGTTGAGGTTTCCAAAATCATTTTCGTCTACAATGAATAATTTGCGCGAGAGAGACTTCCAAAGTGGTAAAATGTGTGTCCCCCCCCCTCTAACTTCTAAAGTAAGAGAATGAAAAATCTAAAAAAAATATATGATGTACATTGCCATATAAACTACCAACGAAAATTAGTTTGAACTCGATCTGATGAGTAGTTTTTTTTTAGTACGTCATAAATACACTATTATTGAAACTTCGATCTAAGTTACAACGAACTACAAGAACTATGTGTACTATGTATATTATGTTACTTGCTGCAACGGAACCCTTCATGGGCGAGTCCAACTCGCACTTGGCCACTTTATTTAACTGTGTTGGAGAATTGTAGTACATAGATACTCGTATGTACGAGGGTCAAACTGAAAGTTCTTAGAAAATCAAAAACTGATTACATTAGCCAGTTATTAGTTTTATTATATCTTTTCAAAATATTGTCCATTCACGTCAATACACCGCTGCATGCGATGGAACCACTGGGAAAGTGCCCACTCGTCCTTAGGGGTCTCTTCAATGGCATCGCGATACGCAGCCACCGCTTCTTCAGCATTCATAAACCGCGTTCCTTTAAGTTTTTCTTTAATTTTTGAAAATAAATAAAAATCACAAGGCGCGAGGTCGGGGCTATACGGCGGGTGACCCAGTAATTCAACGTTTGATGTCGCCAAATAGTCGATCGTTCGCTTGGCGGTGTGCGATGAGGCGTTGTCGTGGTGAAGGAGGATCCTACTGCGAGGTCGTTTCTCTCGAACTTTTTCCAAGACAAGTGGCAAACAATTGGTAGTGTACCATTCTGCAGAAACTGTTTTTTGATCCTCTAAAACAATTGTTGCGAAATGACCTATCCTTCCAAAGAACGAGGCCACCATTTTTTTCCCCGCACTTCGATCTCTCTTCACTTTAGTTGGCAACTCCTCGAAAGGAAACACCCACTGAGCAGATTGTCTTTTGGTTTCAGGATCATAACAGTAAATCCAGCTTTCGTCACCTGTTAGTATGTCGAACACAGCATTTGAGTCACCTCCGTTAAATCTTTCAATCATTTTACGGCACCAATCCACACGATGGAGTTTTTGAGCCTCAGTCAAATTATGAGATATCCACCGGGCGCAAAGCTTCCTGACCGCTAAATGTTCGTGTAGGATTTTGTGCACTTGACTCATACCGATGCCTAAGCTTGTCCGAATCTGCTGATAGGTCACTCTTTTGTCAGTCTCTATCATACGCCGCACAACACAGATGTTATCTTCAGTCGTCGCCGTAGAAGGCCGTCCCTCACGTAAATCATCAGTGAGATTAGTGCGACCACGTTTAAACTCATTAAACCAATTGTAAACAGTCGCACGAGATGGGGCTTCATCGTGAAAGGCCAATCGTAGTCTATCATAACTTTCTTGTTGACTTAAATGACATCGAAAGTCATAAAAAATCATTGCACGAAAATTTTCTCGTGTTAAATTCATGTTGACGTGACACAGACAATTTTCAATTTGCCGCCAAATCGTAAAACAAATGACAAATGAATGAAGTATATACTCAGTAATATTGGCAAAGAGTTCTATTTTCAAATTATAGAATTATTTTTTTATTATATTGTTTATAAGTGGCCAGTTCTAAGAACTTTCAGTTTGACCCTCGTACTAGCTACAACCAACAAACAATATTTTAAAATAATAACGCTAATCTGCGTTATTATACCTGAATAATTACCATCTTATTTTTTATTGTAGATCGATATGATTGTAGTCAACTATGCTCGTGATCCAGAAACAATAAGGAAAATAAAACGATTTATGGGCCGGAAAATCAGAAGGCCAATTATTTTCGCTGGCTTATCCACTCCACAAGGGCTTAAAAATATCGATGAAATCATACAGGTAGCAATTTATTTTATTTTAAATTAAAAGTGGCACTAAGGAGTTTAATGCCATTTTCGTTGTACTGTGTTGTAACGGAGTTGTTTTCAAATAGAAAGCGCTATTGTCCGCATCGCCGCTTGACATTTGGCGAAACGGGAGTCAAGCGAAAACGTATCAATGCTAAAACCGGAACATGATATACTCGTAGGTACTTAAGCCTACTTTAACTCGAAATCTAATGGAATGCGCTGAATTTTGACCTATATAGATCAGTGCTGAAATCTTTGAAAATGATAAAAAGTGAAAAAAGAATAGTAGGATAAAACCCATTGCAAAAGAAAGAGAATATGACACAAGTCTGAAATCGAGATAAACCGTTTTTGCACTTAAAAACGGACTCCCTTCCACTTCCCGACCTAAGATCACCCGTAATTATTTTATTTGGTTACAGATATTATCGACCCTGGTCTAATATTTCTGGTTTCTTACCCTGGTTTCTTACTTTATCATTATAAATGTGACTTCACACAGTTACCTAGATATATCATGGTAACGTGAAAGCGAATAGATACATGAACAGGTCAAAGGACCCAAAAATCTATGTTTTTTTCTTTTTGTAATATCTCATTGTCTCTGCTTCCGATCGTATTCGTAGTTGCACTTTAATAAAAGTTGTAGAGAATACCTACAGTTTTCTAAAAAAATTATCTAATATTAGTGATTATGTTTGTTGAAAATATTTTGTAAAAAAGAATTTAAGAAAAATATTCAAAACACTCAACATTTTATTCAGAATTTATAGGTACACATTTTGAAATTTTTACAAGTTATGTAACTATATATATTGATTTGTAAAAGTTTCAAGCTGTTTACGGACTTTTTGAGAAATATAATGGATATTTTTATTTAAATATTAAAATTTACGTCGTTGTTACACATATTGATTAGGTAAATGGGTAACTCACGTGTAATAAGGTCGGTCAATCCGACTCTAGTTTCGGCCGCGTCCGGCGGCCTTTTTCAAGGAGAGTTTACACGTGAGTAACCCGTTTACCCAATAAATATCTATTTTTATTGTTCATTTATCTCATGTTTAAATAACCTGACTTTTGACTTATGATACGCAATCAATTTGGAATTAAAAATTCAACGAAGTTTATCCGGAAAGAGTCTGTTTTTTTTTGTAAAATTACTAAAAGTACTTTGTTGAATTTTTTGTAGTTTTAAAGCATTTTTATTCTTAACAAGTACAAGCTTTTCTTATTTTATGGATATTGTAGATGGAGCTATGTAATCTAATTTCGACCGATATTTATTAATTATAAACCTTGGTCTGCTACGCTGGTATATTGCTAGCAAAGCCTATCAGTTGTCATTGTAGAGCTCGTACAGTAAGAACGATGTTTTATTTTACCACTAAAGGAATATTCTCGACATATTTGCAAGTCTACATTTTAAATTAGGTACTAAATAGATGCATTTTCCAGATGAAGAGTAAATTCACAGCTCCCACTCCTGAAACCTATTTATGTAGGTAGATTTAAGACATGATTGGAGTGGTTTTTAAATTTAAATACATAATTTTATTTAACACACCAAGTCTACAATACGAGTATGTTGCAGGAGTCTGATGGAATAGTATTTTCGAGGGAATTTCTGGCTTATGAGTTAGATGAAGTTGCCCAATACCGATTGATCCACATACAGAAATTGGTCTGTGGCAAATGTCAGCAGGTATTTAAAGTACTATATTTGTTTCTTTAGCGTAAAAATACCGCTGAAATAAAATATAATTTAATAGTTACCTAAATAACCACACAGATAATACAAATTAGATGAGGCTTCTAATTAACGGTATTTTTGCTCAACCTTGTATGTACGGAATAGGATAGAGATTTCTGAAACAGGTCTTCAACTTAGATGAGAATTACAAATATATTAATTAATACAATATAGATTTAAAACTGGTTCCCGTCCACTATTAAACTGTCACTCTAAATTGTGTCTACAACGTATGAGTACAAGGTGCTCCGATTTGAAAGGAAATGTTTCCAAAAAAAAATTACAAGGTAATGAATAAATCATTTTTCAACACACTTGCTCATATTTATAGTGGCTCTAACTTCACCGCAATCAGGCATGTAATGACACCTATAATCAAACTGTGACTTTTTCGTATAGAGTTTTTTATTTGGTTGAGTTGTATTGTTCTAAAAAAGTTTCGATATATAAAAGATCGTATCCAATAGAACAAATAAATTAATGTAGCTATTGCTTGCTCACTTCATGCAACTTCGTCTTTAAATAAATATAATTTGAACTTGTACGTGTCATAAAATAAAACACTCAAATATTAACTTTTAGTTTTTTGTAATTACGAATAAAATGAATTCCACATTTTGTAAGTGGCTAAAAGAACGCTCTCCACAGAAAGCAAACTTATTTTTTTAGTCTGTGGCTTAAGGATCTCTTATTGCACACATTTTATGTATTGTAATGAATCTCTTTACGTACTTGTGCGGTTACGTAATGTAAAAGGGACGGTTTATCAAAATGCTCCGTCTAAAACGGACGGTACCTTTTTACCCGACTGCGCGACGCAAAGGAGTGGTAATGTGTTTAACAGTCTATGTATGTATGTATGTATGTTTGTATGTTCCTTTGAGGCACTATACAGACCAAACGTCTGGGCCGATTTTTATGATTCACACGTCAATCGATTCCTCTTAATCTGGCGAGTGACACTAAAGACATGACATTAGTGTAAATTCAATATGGCGGATTCAGGACGCCATATTGTCCAAATTAAAAAAATGAAAATCACCAAAATATATCAAGAGGGGTATCGTTGAATAGGTATTTGAAAATAATGTTTAGCTTTCTCTCAATGTTTTTCGATTTGACTGACCGTTTAGGATGTATATCGATTTAAAGTTGAGTAACAACCATTCTCACATTTATAGGTTTTTAGGTAGCAGAAAACTTCGTATAACTAACTGTACGTGTGAATGTGGATGGACATTATATACTAATGTATCTAGTAGGCATCGATATAAATCTTGGGTTCTACGATCTATGCTAGTAGGTATATTGGTCTACCTTTTTTTCGTACGTGCAGGTACGTGATAGTGAGTGGGAACACGGAACTGCAATCGGATTGCTCCGCCTCGGTCGCCCATCTCCAACTTCAAACGATTTAGTAGGTACTCAACGTCAATCGAAAACCTATACTAACACAAAACTATAAATATGAATTACATGCAGTAGAAAATCCTACATATTATATCAGTAGAAACGAAGACATTTGGTCAACAACCAAAAGATGCATATTATTATGTTGAGCATATTAACATTCACAACATTGTTCATAACTAAAAAGGATAAAATAAAAAATATAATTAAAAAACTCAAAAACCCGACTGCGTAAAAAGTGAACCAAACTACGTACTCGCATACTAAAAAAAAACTGAAAAGAATAAAACAAGCATTTAGATTTCTGGTGGTCTAGAATTCTATAATATGTTATTGTATTAATACTATTGAAATATATACAATATTTTCTAGTAAAAGAACATTACAAATGAACAGTCGGGATCCATTATTATTCGACATACAATGTAATTGTTCAATGGATCCCGACTGTTCATTTGTAATGTTCTTTTACTAGAAAATATTGTATATATTTCAATAGTATTAATACAATAACATATTATAGAATTCTAGACCACCAGAAATCTAAATGCTTGTTTTATTCTTTTCAGTTTTTTTTTAGTATGCGAGTACGTAGTTTGGTTCACTTTTTACGCAGTCGGGTTTTTGAGTTTTTTAATTATATTTTTTATTAAATCTTAGTAAAGAGTTTTTATGTCAGAGAAGTGGTCAACATTTTATAAATTAAATTAACTTTGAGAGATAAAATATAATAAAGAATTATTTAATTCGTTAATTTAATTAAATTTGACAATAAATAACAACAATTTATCTGGAACAAAACACAAAAATATTAATGTACTTTATTACTAATGTCATACTAACTGGTTCTGTGCCTTTGCTTTAAAAAAAAGGGCTGATGCGCGCGCATTGCTAATCTGTGAACAAGTAAAAATAATTCCGCGCGCTTTTTTTTCGCTGTATGCTGTATTGTTTTTATGAAATGAAAATGTCGAAATGTTTTGAAAATGTCGTCAGAATTGTATTTATTTCCTCGCAAATATGTTATAAAACGTCGTATGACATACGTGCGCTTTGATAATTACAGCCTCTGCTAATAGCTTTGATAATTATAGCTCTCGCCTACGGCTCGACCTAGCAATATTGCCTCAGCTGTAAAATTATCAACTTAGCGGACTTATATCATAATGTACTATTATTTATATCTTTGGGTGATGAGGATAGTGCAGTTTGTAGTGGTAGGACTATTATCTGAGCCCGCCTGGGGAAGTACCACACCTTTGCCAGTTGTTCTACCGCCAAGCAGTAATGTGCAAACATTACTGTGTTCCGGTTTCTGTGTGCAATGTTTCCAGAGAAATTACAGAGCATAGGGATATAACAACTTAGATTTCTGGGTGACGAGCGCAGTGCGGTGCTAGGTAATGATTTGGACTCTTCATGTTCCAATAGCTGCGTGTCACTGTGCTGTTATGTGGCAGGCATGTTGTTTACCATCAGGCCCATGTCCTGCTCGTCTCGTCACTCTTTATTTAAAAAAAAAAGCTACCAATTAGCTAGTGATTGAGATTCCTCATATACAATTAGTTTTCTAGCACTGTGTTGTTAATTATGTACAGGTGTGTTGTTTGTCATCAGGTGCACATTATCTTGCTAGTTCCATCGCTGTATGTATATCATATAAAAAAGCCTGTTTACTGTCTGAGCTGGTGTTATTGTTTGTTGCTAATTAATCATAAATCGGCTATTTAGTATTTTGAATAATGATTGTCGTACAATACTGTTTGTTCGGTCTCTGTACATAGTTTAAAAAACTTACATGAAGTATCTTTACATTTTTTTCAGGCTGGAAAGCCATTCTTTATATCTGGGAATGTATTCAATGTGGCACTTCATTCAGGAAAATATATCGCGAGCGAAACCGCAGAAATTACCAATGCTATTCTCGATGGCGTAACCGGCTTCGTGTTGAAAGAGTGTAATAATGTTAATGTTCATCTTGAAGTAATAGATGCCATGAATGATTTGTGCTGCTGCATCGAGCCACTCACTAATAATAAGACACACTTCTGGAGAGTTCTAGAAGGCGTAAGTTTCTTGGATCAATGTTAACAAAAACCGTCCAGCATAAAATGGATGTAAATTTCGAAGCGCTACAGGACAATTAGTGCTTTTTATAATAGTTATCAAAATGTAATTAGTATATTATAATTAGATAGCCGTTGTGGCACAGTACACGATTCACTATTATGAGGATGTACGTTTGAATTCCGCTTGCACCTCGTGAGTATTTTTCCTAGTTCAGAGGTACAAGTTTACCAAAACCACAGTCTATAACGGTGAAGGAAGACTTCATAAGGAAGCCACTGGTTCCAAGAAAGACAATTTTTGAAGACATACGTCATCTGCCTACTTGTTCTTGGCCATCGTGGTGGTTTGTGGCCTTGACCTTGGCCTATGGTCATGATAAAGTCCCAAGTGCCAATAGTGGGAACATCAAGAATGAAACTGCCTGTTATGTATCTCGGGTAACATATAAGACGTGGACGATCATGACGGAGGTTTCCCGAAATTTCCAAGTACATAATATTGAAAACCAGAGCCATCGTTTGATATGTCTGAATGAAGCATGGCTACGAATCAGTTCAACAAACGATTAAATGTTACAAATACAATCCATAGGAATTATTTTAGTAGTAGAGCATCGTAGAAATAGAGAAATTTCTTGGTACAGTATACTGTACCAAGAAATTTCTCTATTTCTACGCTATAGCGTACTCTGAATGGTTTCATGTCAATGAAAAAAATGGCAGTCATGGGAACTGCCGATAGAAGTGAAAACTTATAACTCAGAATTTGATAGTTTACTTTGGAAACTACGCTGGTGAAACCGGAGGACGTGGCCATGAGCATGCTGACGAATTTCTAGATGGCCGATACCTGAAGATTTCT
Source organism: Ectropis crepuscularia (assembly GCA_963693475.1). Taxonomy (NCBI): domain Eukaryota; kingdom Metazoa; phylum Arthropoda; class Insecta; order Lepidoptera; family Geometridae; genus Ectropis; species Ectropis crepuscularia. Next base: position 14,959,519 of record OY856346.1, read on the forward strand.
ATCATTCCCGAGCGTGACGCTAGAATTCAATTCACAGCCCACGAAAAATATGCCTGTGGTGAGCCAAAAAAGTTTTCACTTCAAAAATCAGTTTCAGAGACATCTCAATTAACGAGAAATGTTTTTAACCAATGGTACAGTGGAAACTACAAATCCTCAAAAAATCAATGACTAATAAAATAAGACTCTAGAACTAAGAGCACAAGAACTATGTTGTTTGATTACAGATTCAGATCCCAGTAAATGCCGCAGAAGCTGCTGCCATTTCTTGCGCCGCGTTGGCCCACCAGACCAAGTCTCGTGTGATTGTGATACCCACAGTGACAGGTCACACTGCCAAGACCCTGATGTGGCTGCAGCCGTCGGCTTTGGTGATTACAGTCACCACTAAAACTTCAGCAACGAAGCGGTTGCAGTCGTACCGTAGTGTCATTCCACTGTTGTTTCCTGGTTAGTGTTGCTACGAATAATTATTATTTTATTAATAGTTGCGACAGGGAATACGACATATGGCGCACTGGGGTTTTATCTGCTATTTCATAATTGTTTCCATGAGTAGGTATAGAAATACCACTCTCTATTTTTTTTCCTATCGAATTGTAGGTGAAAACGCGAACCACAATACGTCGATTATTTATGACTACGTCTCCTTAGACGTGATTGAATAAAACTTGTTCCAGATACGTTTGTCTAGAACAAATTTTGTTGACATGTGTCGCTATCATGCTTCTGATCTTTATATTAAGGTTCGAAAACTATTTTAAACAATTTGAACAAGCCGTGTCTCGCGGTTCCGAGCAATTGTCGTTCTCATTATTTTTCCGCGGTATTGCAGACTTCTAATTTATCTGTGTTCCAAATTTCAACCTAATCCGTTCAGACGTTCCGATGTGATTAAGTAACAAACATTGTCATTAAGTAGGATGACTAACTTCTCTTGTATTTGATATTAAAGCAAAAAAAGAGTTTATCCCTAACTTACAATGATACTTGTTAGTCCCACCCAACATAGCTAATATCAAATGGGGCTCATATATTCTTTTTCCAACAAACATTTATATTCATTACAATATCTCAGAAAGAAGCGATATTACAAAAATAATTATAATACATCTTACTAGATCACAAAGTCGTAGGTGCTTACGAAATGGCACATAACTTATAAGAAACGAAATTCAGCATGATGGAATAAGAGTAAATATTGATAACAAAGTAGATTTCCTGCAAACCAGGGCTCCAGACAGATTGTGCCGTACGCGGCGTGTCGAGATTACGAAAGATTGATGTACACACTCGTATATTTCAATATAAATCTTTCCTATCGACTTGATAAAAATATTTGGTTTTCGGAAACAAATTTCGCAGTCTGATTTGCTCTTTTCGTTAATGTTGTTTGTGCTAGATGAATAATACCTATTATTATTTTAATTATTATAATTGCTGAACTGAATATAAATCATTGGAAAAAATACTCATTCTTACTACTTATCATATATGCACGTATACATTAGATGATAAAAATAGCAATTATCATCAAAATCAAAATTGTGTCAAAATTTGGAAAAAGTACAATTTTCGTGATAATTTATTACGACATTTTTTTTTATCTTTGTTTACTCAGCGGATGAAAAACGTGTACGATTTGTTACAAGAACCATGACGATGAATTCCAAGAAGCAAGCAGATTGGAATTGGAAGTAGCAAGAAGATTGTAGATAACTGCCTTCCGTAGTAGTAATCACATTCATGTTATTGAATAAACTAGGAATGTTATTATGGTTCCGATGTCAGTGTACCTTTCTAACTTATTTACGGCTCCAGCTTTTGAATCGTAATAAGTAGATATTTTTACAGAACGCGGTGTTATAGAGGATTGACTAACGGGTAATAAAAAATAAGAGAGGTTCTTATGTTGCTAACTATATTTTTTTCAGCCATTATTACTCAAATAAATGTAATATTTTTCCGTTGGTTACTGTTTTCGTGTCTTCAAATCGAGAGTGAATCGGTTTCTTCAGGGTAAACTCCCTCCACCGTAGACCGCATCGACGCTTAACATTGGGCAAGATGGTGGTCAACTGGAAACTTATTGTTACAATAAAAAATATATATAGGTAAAAAAATTAAAACATTGTTCAGCTCTGTTCCTAACATCTTCGACTAAGTACCATTTTACACACAGCTAGGAAAGTTAAAAGGTATCCTAAATTTGGCCTTCCGCAATTTTTCAGGAGGCCAGTATAAAAACTGGTACTTAGCAGTAGAAGCTCGAGTGGAGTTCGCGGTAGAATACGCCGTGAAGCTAGGTTGGCTAAAACTAGGAGACAGCTACGTAACCATGCAACGAGGGAGCGAGGACAGCGCCTTCTGCGACATGGTGCGCTCGTGGCGTGTCGCCATTACGAAGAGGGCGGTGGTGGAGTACGTTATCAACATACGTTATTTCATGCCGTGGTAGTGTTTTTTATAAAGCGAAAAACGATTAATGAACAATTCCTCTTACTTTCCCCAAACGAGCTGCACTGATTTCCCATACATTTATTTGGCTATAATTTTCCGATATAACGAAGACGAAGAATTGTTTAATCTAATCACAAATTAAAATTGATTTATTTAAGGAGGTTTGAAGGAAACAGGGATTTTGCTTCGCGGCCGGACCGACTGAAAAAGTCTCACATTATAAACCCTAAGCGTAAGAAAAATATGTAACGGAATTGATGCATAAACGCTGTTCATTATCAGTATCGTCAACTTTATTTTTCAGGGTTCACTAATGTTTCACAAACATTTTTTGACGAAACATCACTTTAAAACCAACTAATCGTATAATATTAATTGCAAAAACTTTACAATTTTAAATGTTTCATTTTACAAACAACGTTTCGCATGATATTCATTTAAAAATATCTTACTTTAACAAATGGTTTATTTTACAAACCATCATATTATAACCAATAAATAACATGGCAAATGTTTCACTTAGACAATAAATCCAATGACATTTTGTTTTTTGTACTACATTTTTCATTTCAGAAATTATTCTTTTTACAAATTGAGCATTTACCAAAATAGAATTTGCAACGAATATTTCAAAAGTACCCGATAAATTGTGTTTGTATACTATCAATTCTGATTTGGTTCTGTCATTGACTTTTGACTACCGCTCCGATTAGGGTCTATCACTGAGATTTGACTCCGGGCGCGCCAGAAGCTCTGCGGTCAGCCCTGAGTGTCGGTTCTCCATACTCGGCCTGCGTAATATTACATACTCGTACCTATATCTAATTAATCATTTATTCGTATTCATTTATTTCAGATGTACAGACGAGAGCTCGAAAAAACTGAGTACATATAATAGATCTAGAACGATGAGTATGTTCCGATGTAAATAGCCGGCAATGTTTATTGGTGAAATAAATATTGTCAAAAGTCGGTCAACGATATTTCATGTACCTACTTACATATTAAAATCCAGAGCCATGATGTTTGTTGTTAGTGTACTCTTCACCAAGTCTACTGGAATTCACGAAAGTTGGCATTTGTACCATACAAACGACAAGACGACGACGACGATGACGAGAAGAGATAGGATAATTTTATTTTGATTTATGTTCTCAATAATGTATTATTAACAATAAACTAATTATTATTATAATGTTGATTGTTTTCATTGATTACTAGCTGAACCGTGCGCGCGTTGCTACGCCATCTATCGAAAATTGGTCGTACCAATACAAATTTAAATTTTCAAATTTTGAACAAATTCGATTTCCTTAGGTTCCAATGTCGCACTTTTAAAAGATAGACACTTGCTATCACGCAACGAAAGCCCTTTATGTCAGTAGTACCATTGATTTGTACCATTGATGGTACAAATAAATAACACAACTTTGTATCCTTAGTACCATTATAGTACTAGAGATCAAGATATCAAGATACAATTATTTGAGGATTAGTAGTACCATCAGAAATATTGATGTATCGCTAGCACCATGAATGGTACAACTAAACAAATTTAAAGTACCGTAAAAGTGGTAATAGGGCCTAGAAAGTGAATTGTCGCAATTTATATGCTTGAAATAATTTAACGTCTTGAAGTGCATTTCGGTTCACGTCAGTCTGAAACCAACATATTATGCATTCATTGTTTCATGTCTCTAACGAATAAATTACTACCCAAACCTTGAACTGGAATTTTCATAATTATATCTACAAATAATGTGCAAAGCGCCATCAGCGGATGATGCTTCGGTAATTATGATACGATTAGAGTACGACTTGGCCGAGGAAAAGTTTTGTTATTTAAAGGCTTCCAATATTATTTTCATACTAAATAGAAAATGGTAACTGTATCTGGCGATGCAAAAATTTAAAAAATCCTGAAAATGCACCGGAACTGTTACGGTAAAGCAGGTATGTTTATATTTTTAAACGGATTAGGTTTGCGTTTGACCACGATCTTACCTTATGGTAAGTGACAATGCGTTATACGATTGAGCACCCTTACCCAGAAGATACCACATTATCATTCGAAGTTTAAATACTACCAGATTGTTACTTTCGGGGAGTCCGGTAAACAGCTCCAGTCCTTGGCAGTATGCATCATAAATGTAGAAGCAACATCTATAAAACAAACTCAAAAGAGTAATTACTCTTTTGCGTTTGTTTATAATCCTCATTCATACTGTAAACTTAACATAATTGCAACAAAGCCTGATAAAAAAGCATTTAATTTATTCCTTTAAGATACTATACTATTTTTTAATTTTACAATTAGAGTTTATTGATAATTTCTTTTTCAAAGTTCTAGTTTTTAGGTTGAGAGTACATGATTGAAGATATTTAAATTAAGTACGTAATTAAGACGCTTTTATTAGGTTAACCTGTACCTATGTGGCTAACGACGCTGCTGCCTGACATTATGGATGTCAGTGACGCGAATCCATAAGAGACCCCTACGTCGGTAGGTAAATGCATCGATATAAACCATTAGATGTGCCCTGAGCACCTTGAAATTGGTAATAAATTGCGGCTGTAGCTTAAGTGGTTTACACACCACCAATCTACTTGACCCCCAGAACCGCTAGCGGCGAGGTATGGTGTGGTTCTACTTATTTTGGTTATTGACAATGAATAGTGATAGGTAAATGTATCCAGAGAGATTACGGAGATGTAATATCTTAGATATCTGGATGACGAGCGCAGTGCAGTGCTAGGAATGATTTGGACTTTCATGCTCCAATAGCTGCGCGTCACTATGCTGTTATGTGGCAGGCATGTTGCTTACCATCAGGCACATGTCTTGCTCGTCTCGTCACTCTATGCTTTAAAAAAAACACGTCCGGCGTCCATCGCTTCCTGCATCCGACTAGAACGGAAAGAGTGAGTTCACTCTTCCTAACGATGACATATTTCCATGCGCCCATCTTACGGTTTATATCGAAGGGTAAATGCTCAACGCGGCTAAATGTGTTTTCACTTCGAAACCTTTAAATATAAGTAGGTATAACATAGTTTTTCAAGTGAAAACTTCTTTAGGCGCGCCATAGACAGAATTTTCGTGGGCTGTGAAATGGATTCATCAATCGTCACGCTTGGATATGATAATGGATCGGATCGGATATGAAATCTTCGGGTAAACTCGGTAAAAACGGCCAGGTAGGTACCAGGGCAACAGAAACAGTAAAGAGTTTCGATTACCTACCCCCAACAGCCCAGCGTTTATCTCCAGATACCAGGATAACAGAAATATAAAAGAGTTGCGTTTGCCCCTAGGTACCAGTACCAGGGCAACAGCAAGTTTTCACTTCTATCGGCAGTTCCTATGACTGCCAATTTTTTTTTGTTGTTTTGCTATATTTGCTTCTGGGCTTTTCGAGTAATAAGAAATATCTAAAACCTTCGTCATAAAAGCCTACCTACTCATGATTATTAAATTGGTTCATAATATTTATGAAAATAAAAGCTACAAATAACCAGAATTCCCAAGACGAGTCGTTGTAAAGATGACGAATTACTCTTGATCTAGCTCCCATAAGACTACGCTAGTTTTCCTAACCTTGTATTGTTGAATCAACAGAATATTTTAGAATATATTCACTGCTGTTTCAGTATTTTCAAAAGAGTAACATTATTTGTCTTCCGCCAGGGTTACCATTTTATTTGTCATTTTTAAAAGCTTTTTGAAAGAATATCTACATTGTTTCACTGTTTGGCTTAGAGTTTTCACAAGATTTCGTGTGGAAAATAAACCTGAAAACAAACAAATTATTACAATTTAGAAACACAAATAAAAAGTGTGTGAATTTATAAACGCACGCAAGAAGACAATACATCCTCTCTTTATTTTTCTATGTATACTAAGTATGTATTTAAAACTATATAAGTATTATATCAGCTATCTGGCCGCCATCATACAAGCTTTGCTTAGTTTGAGGGCAGATGGTGTTGTGTGTGAATTGTCCACCAATATTTATTATTATTTATTTATTCCTTGTGTTAAGACGTCTAACTTCAACCACAGAATATGTACCTAGATTAAATCTTAAACGCAAAAAATATTAATAAAAAATTGGTAGTCATAGGAACTGCCGATACAAGTGAAAACTTATAACTCGAAATTTGATAGCTCACTTTGGAAATTACGCGGGTGAAACCCGAGGGCGTGGGCATGATCATGACCATCTAGAAATCCTGACGCATTTCTAGATAGCCAATGGGAAATGCTGACGTATTTCTAGATGGCCAATGGCCACGGTCCCGAGTTCACAAGATTTTTTTTTATCTTTCCCGACCGTAACGCTAGATTCAATTCACAGCCCACGAAAAATCTGTCTGTGGTGCTACAAATGAAGTGTTCACTTCAAAGCTAGTTACAATGTTTACTAAAATGTTGACTAGAAAACTTCAGGGTGTCGGTTCGTTGATAAAATTTACTTACATCATTTTTACCTAACGCGCCAAAAAGTAGGTATAAATTCAATAATAAAGGTATTTTTTATGCATCTATAATATAATGCAGTCTGAACTGGGAGCTCAGCAGATTTTAATCAGACTTAAATATTTCCTATTGTTTTTGACTATTAATCTTTAATTCTTTTACACAAGTGTTTATTTTACGAATAATAACACACATTAAAAAAATTAATTAAAAAAAAAGTATTTATTTTACAAATAATAACACACATCAAAAAAAAATAATTAAAAAAACTAGCGGCCCATTCCGGCTGCGTTCGGATATTGTCATTTAAAGATTATTAATCGAAATAAAAACTATCCTATCTCTCAAGTTGGACCAGACTGCTCGCGGTGTGCCAATTTAATTTAAAATCGGTTAGTAGTTAGTAGTTTAGGCATCCATCGCTGACAAACATCGTGACAGGAGATTTATATATATTAAGATATTTCTGTAACGCGCTAACATCAGCAAGTAACTAAGCTGAATAAAAAAAACATTTTTCGAAGATTCCGTTTAATAGAAATACTATTAGATTATTAGATTATTTTATGTTAATGATTGTAATTTTCCTCAGTTTGTGTACCTAAGAAAACAAAATGTGTTAATTGGCTGGTTAGAAATGTTAACAGTAGGTACGAACTTGTGTTTCACGCTTTCAACTTCTACTATTTTGCTTTTCGTTGGTTTAAAATAGCTAGCAACACCGATACGGGCTTTAGGGACCAAGTTTGAGAGCACAAAGGGTTTTACGCATCAGACGGACGAGAGTTTTATAGATTGTGGACCTCAAGGGAGAGGATACCAGAGTACGGCGAATTGAAGGCACGGTTTTATAGCAGCAACGAAACTTGCTACGCTAACAACAGGAGTATGTATGTCGACTAAGTACATAATACAATATAGGTAGGGACATTTATTAGTTATAGGATTCTTTGAAAACTCCACCTGGGGAGGTACCACACCTTTACTAGTTATCCCACCGCAAAGCAGTAATATGCAATCATCACTGTTCCGTTTTTTTGAAAGGCAATGTTTCAAGATAAATTAGAACAAATAAAACAAATTGTATCAAGCGCAGTGCAGCGCTAAGTAATGATTTTGTTCATCATGAACTAAATGTTCATGATTTAATAGCTGGGTAACACTAACCTGCTCTGGACAAGCGTGTTGGTTACCATCAGGCACAGGTCCCGCTCGTCCCATCACTCTATAGTCTATACTATAAAATGAGAATAAATATTATAAACGAGGTAAACTGAGGCTATAAATTTAAATCATTTTACTTTGTATTAAAAGAGACAGCACTTGTTGTTTCATTAGTCCTTTGAGTATTTTATTTGTCTTACTATTGTCTATATCGTACTTGCTAATGTGTACATAATAATATTATGTATAAAGAACAACGTTTGGCGGAGGCGGTTGGCCATTTCACAAGTTTATCCTATTTTGGGACTTCTATAAATTATGGGAAAGGTCTTAACCTTTAAAATGTACAATTATTTTGTATTTACTGTCTGTAAAGTTTTGAAATCGTGTAGATGGGCCGTTTGACAAAAGATTCCTGTAGGAATTTGTTAATTAGAAATATTTTACTAACATCAATTAATAAGTTACAGATCTAGTACTTAGTAATTTTAAATGTTTTGTGTAGTTGTTATAACAGAAATTGTTATAAAAACTATACAAAACATTTAAAAATACTACTAGCCTAAGGCTACAAAACTTATGCTACAAATAAATAAATGCGAAAGTTTGTATGTATGTTTGTTACTCTTTCAAGCAAAAACTATTAAAGAGATCTAGATGATATTTGGTACATAGATAGGTAAAATACATAGGCTACTTTTTATCCCGTCCAAACAAAGGATCGGAGACTACGCGGGTAAAACTCCGGTGAGCTTCTAGTATTTCATTTAATAAGTACAAAAAAAGCAATATAAAAACCTCTGATCGACCCCCTACCGACTTCTTCAATCCAAAGAGCCGTCAGCAAAATAAGGATTAGATATAGGCCGCTTTTAAACCGGATTCAAGTGAGTATCCTAAAAAGATTTATATCTCAGATTCTGAAACATGACGTAACAAGTTTAAGCTACCGCCAATTCCATCTAAGCGCACCCATTACGAATCCTTACAAGCGTCCGACAAAAAATCCTGTCTATTTTTTCTTATTTATCTTTTTCGCCAGTCTCGTTTTGATCCCCTAATGGTTTTCCCACAAATAAAACTTGCCTTTGTTTATTTTGTTCAGCTTTATTTATTTTCGTCGGCGTCGTTAGAGACAGCTGCGCCGTTTGTTTATAATTCAGCTTACCGCAATCGGGATCCTTGATTCACCTGACTTTTGTTTTAACAATAACAAATCTGAGCCAGTTTAGGGGATTTACGGGCTTATAAATAAAATTCCGATTGTTTAAGGAATCTCGTTGTTTTAATTTGCGATTAGAGGAGTTAACCAGTTTCTGGCTATGAATTTAAATGTACGAGAAGTCCGCAGACCAAGTTAGAGTCGTCTAAAATAAAATTTGTTTAATGGCAAAAGTAAGTACCATTGTCATCAAGGAACTTCTAGCATAGATTTTGGATGTAAGTAATTTGCGTAGCGAAAAAAATTCTATATCTCTGACTTACATGTCACCGGAAAATAACAGGAATCGTTCACTAGGGAGTTGATTAACTTTCGGAAAATAACAAACGGCGGCTGAAATGTATTATTTAACGCAATGAATTTACCTTAATTGACCAGCTAACGGTACCTGGCCGTCATTTAATAAATTACAATTTTGACGGAAGTAAAATCATCCACAAATATTGGTGGACTATATATACATGTATGAAAAATAAATGGGCGTTGCTCAGCATACTATTTAACGGTACACTTTTTACCCGTCAATTAATACACTGTTCTCTGATTGGTCGATGGCATTAATTATAAACATTTGGCAAATGTTTACCTACCGTCTACCTCTGAAGACCACCTGGGCATACCTGGAAAAGTTTTTTTTTACAACTTCTTACCTGTCAGATAAAACTTGAAAGCCCCAAACTTGATATTGGTGCACTTTTTGACACCGGGTGAGCTCCCGCAAGAAGCTCTGCGGTCAGCCCTGAGTGTCGTTTCTCCATACTCCACTCAGGATCTCCCTTGAGCTTCTGGCTCTCACATTTTTTATAAACTCTCTAGGGGTAGCCACCAAACTAGACGGAGTCGGGGTGCTCCGAGTCGGATCTGGGTCCTATGCAAACTAAACGGTCCGATTTGGTAATTTAACAACGCGGACGGAAATATTTCCCAAGAATCTGCCAGGTGCGCCGTTGTTAAAAAAAAACTTCTCACTGTTCACCCAGCTGGTGGGGAGTGGTGTAAAACACGTGAGCCGTTAAACCAATCAGCGCACACCTAGCCTTCGTCGGATTATTTAAGACGCCGTAAATTGATCAAATACGTACATTTCAACTGCCGTTTGTTATTTTCCGAAAGTAGTTTTAATCTTGGTGTCTACAAATTGCGAGTGAATCAGTTTCTTCTAGGTAAGCATGCTCCATCGTAAACCGTGTCGTCGCTTAAAATCAAACAAGATGGCGGTCAAGTGTAAACCTGTAACAGTAAAAATAAAAGTGGCCAAGTGCGAGTTGGACTCTGCCATGAAGGGTTTCATAGCAGCAAGTAGCATAATATAAAAATTCTTGTAGTTCGTAGTAACTTTTATCGATGTTTTCACAATACGGTATTTATGACGATTACAAAAAAGACTGCTTACTAGATCTTGTTCAAACCAATTTTCGGTGGAAGATTGCATAGTAATGACATCATAATTTTTTTTTAGTTCTATCATTTTCTTATATTAGAAGTTACAGGAAAAGTCTCTCGCGCACACTATTCAATTTAGAAAAAAAATACTGCACACCACAAGATATTTTTCCATACCCCTTAGGTTTTGATGAAAAACATTTTAAAGTTTCAGTTCCAAGTATTTTTTGGCACCCCCAAAATTTATTGCTTTTTGAAGTGAAAACTTCTTTAGGCGCGCCTAGACAGATATTTCGTGGGCTGTGAATTGGATTCTAGCGTCACGCTCGGGTATGATAAGAAATCTTCATGTAAACTCGGGACCATGGCTATTGGCCATTTAGAAATACGTCAGCCAATGAAATGCCAGTGAAATGTTGAAAGGACGTGACCTCGGCATGATGCCATGGCCATCTAGAAATGCATCAGCCAATAGGAAATGCTGACGCATTTCTAGATGGCCATGCCATGATACCCAGGCCACGCCCTCTGGTTACACACGTGTAGTTTCCAAAGTAAGCTATCAAATTCTGAGTTATAAGTTTTCACTTCTATCGGCAGTTCCTATGACTGCCAATTTTTTTTCTATTTTTGTGTGATACTTAATCATAATGCGGTTCACAGACCAAGTTTCAACAGTATAATAGTTCTTATAGTTTCAGAAAAAAATGGATGTGACATACGAACGGACAGACAGACACGACAAATCTATAAGGGTCCCGTATTTTGCCATTTGGCTACGGAACCCTAAAAATGAACAATTATTTTCCTATTACTCTATACACCGATTCGTAACCAATAACATAACAGCCCACTAAATGTTCCTACTACTGGGACTTGAGGCTGTCTCTCGCAAGAGTCAAGACGCTGCGCTGCCCCAGTGGGAGTTGACGCATGACCTCGAAAGATTCTTGAACATACCAGTATTCTCACGATGTTTTCCTACGACAAACTTTAAAATTAGCACTTAGAAAAATACTCCGAGCTGTAGGTGAGATTTAAACAAACGACTTACACCCACACATACACCCTCACACACACCCTCACTCCCTCTCACTCTACACTCACATACTCACTCATACGCCCATTCTCATATCGTTTTATGATTGTAATCGTTGTCGGTCCCTAACTATGTATTTATATGTGTAAAATTATATCTCGATTGTAAGCTAAATCACTCGTGTGCCGTCAGTGACGAACCTCATGTCAATTCTAAAATTAAAACTACCCACAGGACAAGCCTAGCATAGTGTGGGTGTTTTTGAAATTATGGGCATTTTGTATTAAACTAATTGATAAGATATTTCTGTACTTCCTATAAATATTTGTTATTTTAGTGGTAATAAATTTTGGTTTGATTTGACTTTACGATTGTCAGTCGCACTTTCTAGGCACTAATCCACCGCGGCTTCAATGAAAGTAAAGTTAGACTATAATTACAAGTTATAAAGTATCTATTATGAGTCTTTTCGCTACACAGTTACCCAACCGTAAGCTGCCAACACCTAATATATATCTACTACTTAATATTGTAAGCTGAAGATTTGTTGTTAGAAATCGCCAATCTCAGGAACTACTGAAACGATTACAAACATTATTTCACCATTGGATATGTACATGATCCCTGAGTGCTGTAGGCTATATAATATGTACCACGGGCAAAGCCACGGGATGGACCGCTAGTAAGTGTTATAAAGGCAGCTTTGTAGGAAACCATAAAAATTTTAATGTACAAAAACTACAACGGAATTTTTTATGAACCCAAGAATTAAAATGATACTGCGAATGATTTTCTGCATGCTAAATGTACGTTTTCAAATCACTAAGACACAGGCAAATTATGGCTAAAAGCCGGGTCATACAGAGGCGATCCGATAGCGATAGCGATCCGATAGCGAGACGATATTTTTTGTAATGTTCATTCGAACAACCTGACACACAGCAAGCGGGCGCGATCTCATACTCGGTATCGGATCGCTATCGCTATCGGATCGCTATCGCTACCGGATCGCCTCTGTGTGACCCGGCCTTAAATACTCAAAGCACTAAAACTTTTGTCTGAGCGCTAAAATGATGAAATTCTGAAAAAAATATGAAAAGAACCTTTTTCACAGTAGCTTGTCTAGAAATCAGCTGCCAGCTCTTTGCCAGTGTCACGATTGCCATTCTATGATTTAGTAAACAATTGTTGATATTCTTTGGATATTATTTCATTTTAGAAATATCTACTCCTTGATGCTAACCGGGTCCTACAAGCTACCTTGAATTTGTATAAATATTTCTAGTATTGTTTGTATATTTATTAAACTTTAATAATGGTGTGGCCGACAGAATTTGATACGAAACTATGTGAGGTAAATTATGTATTACGCTAAATTATAATGCTTAAACCGTTTTGAAATCGCTACTTTTATGACCACTTTTTGAAATAAAGCTGCGATGAGCCCTTTTTGGTAGGAAAATAGGTTCGAGTCACCGGCACGTTAAGGCAGCTCTAGGGCCTTATCATACTAGCGGGTTGCGAGCGTCCTCAAAGCGAAGCGAGCGCGTAACGAATACGTTGCGGGCGCGCAGCGAACACGCGGCGCATGTGCAGCGATTTTGTACTGTCGCGTACAAATGTGTATCTTCATGTGTTAAGTCAGTTAGTATCAGATACAGCAACTCATAAAATGTAGTAATCCGAGATCCCAGAGCTCCCAGACGTCACATTTTGTTGAACATACGTGAAAATCACTAATTAGAAAATACGCGAAGTAAGTAATGTTTGTATGTACCTTCATTACCCCATATCTCAAAATTGGCCGTATAAGCAAGTTAGCGAGTAAGTATGTGTTCTTAGTACTTACTAACTCTACTCTATCGCCCACATTTCATTCATCAGAAAATAGGTGACGTCTGGGAGCTCTGGGATCTTACTCTATAGGTCTTGACATTCGCAGGTAAGAATGGAATTGTTTTGGATTATTTTTGATTCGTTTGCAGAACAACACAAAGTAGTCGCTCTCTTCCATTCGATGAATTAATAATGGATCCTCCCAAATTCGTCGATGCTTTCGTTTTCGTCTGCGGCGTCTTCGAAGTAACAAAGCACAGCAGTGTTTCCTCGTCGGAATCCATTTTGTTACTGAGTGTATTGTACTCGCTACAGACACGTAACGAAAACGTTGCGCGTCCGCGACGTCCTCGCTGCGCAGCCGCGGCGTGTTCGCTGCGTGCCCGCTTCGCCTCCCAGCCGCTCGCAAACCGCTAGTATGATAAGGCCCTTAAGCAAAAGAGACAACAGGTGACACATAAGACTAATATAGTCTTATGTGTAAAACACACAAAATACAATGCATAATATGTATGATACGTAACTTTAATTCAATTAAAAAACATTTTAGTACTGCTTGTTTCCTTATAATTCAGTTTTTTAAGCTAATATCGTTTGATATTTTTTCGACAAATTAACTTTTTATATTTTTGGCTAGCTTTACCTTGCTCGGGTTGCTGCGCCACCCGTGGAAAATTGGTCATACCAACTAAGATACCTTCTTTGGTTTATGCACAACAACTTCATGAAAGATCATCACATGATCAAATGCATTGTTTATGATTTTATAAAGTACATACAGGCAAACATTCGTTTTTATATATAAAGAAGATGAGACAGAATGTAAGAAGTAACTGCACTACAGACAAAGATTCTAAAGTATTTCTAGGAATAACAGCTTACGCTAGTACTTAGTGCATAAAAGGCTTTGAAACTGAACGGTCTGTTTGTTTGTAATTCCAAATTAACAGCTTTACATCAGACCCCTAATTTGAAAATATACAATGGCAAAAAAACGGGGCACTTATTAGCTAGCTACTAATAAAATTCACCAAAACAGCACATAATTTGTATCATTTGTGGTACAATCCTGCTCCACACAATAACCTAATTCTGCAGCTTATCTTGTTCTAAACTGCTGAAACTGTTAATAAATAAATAATTAAAAAAACTTACTTACTTGACAGTTCGATTCCATGGACCTGCCTGGGCAACAGTTGCCTTCGTCGCATGCGCAGTCATATCTGGACCATTTATTGAACCTTGACATCAAAGCATCTCCGGCGCCACAACGGCTAACGGGAATCATGGCATTCATGGGTTCGTAATTAAGTTCTATTACAATTATTACCTTATTATTAAATTAAATTTGTTTGCGGTTTTTATAGCGATTACGAATCCGGGAGTTGGCTGTTGAACACTATTCTAGAGCAGCTTGTGTCTCCTTTGACTACACAGTGACGCCACGTATCAGAGAACAAAATGCGGAGCTACATATTATAACAAAATGATATTGCTGTCCATCCTTAGACAAGATGATGTTCAACCTACCCATTTTTATTTAAAAGTACTGTTCCAATAATTAAAAACTCAACTGCGTATCATTGTAGAAGACATAAAATTCCATCAAAATAAATTTTAAAATGTATATACAGTGTAAGCTCTACATTTTTGTATAACGACACTCAAGGGACAGTGCATATTTTGACGTTATAGAGAGATGTAGTTTTATGGACAGAAAAAAATCTGTATTAGAGTCTGATGACTCAGATGGTATAGATTCACAAATCAACCCTGCAGATCGCGCTGCAGTTGGCATCTAGGTTATAATCCGAGCAAAGCCAGAACGGGCCGCTAGTTATGTATATTTTTATTGATATTACAAAAATCGTAATCTCTGATACCTCTGAATTATGATCTGCAAAACTAAAAAGATGTAAATATCTATTCACAACTAGAGGTAAAATAAAGTGGCCAAGTGCGAGTTGGACTCGCCCATGAAGGGTTCCGTTGCAGCATGTAACATAATATACATAGTACACTTAGTTCTTGTAGTTCGTTGTAACTTTGATCGAAGTTTCAATAATAGTGTACTTATGTCGTACTAAAAAAAAACTACTCATCAGATCGAGTTCAAACTAATTTTCGTTGGTAGTTTACATGGTAATGTACATCATATATTTTTTTTAGATTTTTCATTCTCTTACTTTAGAAGTTAGAGGGGGGGGGACACACATTTTACCACTTTGGAAGTGTCTCTCGCCCAAATTATTCAGTGTAGACGAAAATCATTTTAGAAACCTTAACATCATTTTTGAAGACCTATCGATAAGCACCCCACACGTGTAGGTTTGATGAAAAAAGTTTTTTTTAGTTTCAGTTCTCAGTATGGGGGGCAACCCTAATTTATCTTTTTTTTAATTTTTTTGTTCAAATCTTAATGCGGTTTACAGAATACATCTACTTACCAAGTTTCAACAGTGTAGTTCTCATAGTTTCGGCAAAAAGTGGCTGTGACATACGGACGGACAGACAGACAGACAGACAGACAGACAGACAGACATGACGAATCTATAAGGGTTCCGTTTTTACGTTTTACGGAACCCTAAAAACAATAACCTATTTTTGTATATTGATTAAATTTGCATAATTGGTATTCTTACAGGAAAGGCTACAGCTGATGTTGATATATTACAGCAGATGATGGAAGCTGGTATGAATATTGCATTATTAAACCTTACATTTGGAACCAAAGACGATCATATTGAAATGATCAAGATGCTAAGGCAAGCGGCTAAAAACTTCAGTGTGAATATGGGGAAGAACTATCCATTGGCGATCGCCGCTAAGTTACCTGGAAGGAAGATTAGGACAGGAAAAATTGCAGACGTAAATATTAATTACAATTATATCAACAAATATACGCCATATTTCCATTTCACACGGATTTTGTGACTTCTGCTGCAGAACATGGAAAAAAGGCAAACAGTGTACATTTGATCACCCGTATAAATAATGAACATTGGCACATATTCCTACATAAATATTTTACGGAAAGACGGTAAAAATATACTATTATCAAAAAGCTGAAACCTAATTTAGACTATTTTAATTGAAACTTTAGTTATTTTATCATCAAAACGCACAACATTACGCAATACATAAGACACATATTGTTTAGCCTATTCAGCAAACAGTTACAAAATCGCATTAGCCTTCAATTCATTAGATTTGATTTCAAAAAATATTTTTCAGACTTATGATGAGACGGTGGAGTTAAAACCTGGTGAAGTATTGAGGCTAACTACAGACGAAACCTACAAAGAACGCTGTTCTATGTACACAGTATACGTTGATTTCATGTACTTTGCTGACCAAATGCACAAGAACGATATTGTTCTGCTCGATAACGAGACAATAATGCTAGCTGTAGAAGTGATTTCATCCACTACGCTCACTTGTAAGATTGTAAGAGGCGGGAAGCTTGGGTCGTGTAAAGATGTTTTCGTTCCCAACGTCGTGTTTGATATGCCCAATTATGCAGAAAGAGACTTTTTGTATATTGACATGATAATCCATCAACAGGTAAAATTTTAATTTATTTTTACCGGTTATTTTATATGCAGCACCATAGACTTAATACGAACTTTGTTTGTTGGGCAATGAATGTGCGAAATTATTCATCGTCCAAAGTTTAGCTTAACAACAGTTTTCGGTCTTAGGCAACACATAATATATATCCACGATAGGTAGTTTTGTCTTTAATTCGCTGCGAATAAGTTTACTTCTCTGGCATAAGAGCTATAACCATCGCAACGGCCGCCACGAACAGCAGAATTACACCGACCACATCGATTGTTGCATATTCTGAAACTACATCATTGCTTCAACGATAGCGGTTGACTTAAGATTTTTTTTTAAATGAAGGCTCCAATGGCTGTATGTCTAAAGTAGTCTCTCCAGTTTACCGAACTTTGGGCTAGCGCAAACAACGTAAGGCTAACCTAAACTTACCACTGTACCTACTCACATATATGTATGTACGTAAAACATACAAGACTACATAACAAGACCATACAAGTGAAGTAAGCAGTGTTTTTATGTACCTTCGTTGCCCCATATCTCAAAATTGGCCGTCTAAGCAAGTTAGCGGGTAAGCATGTGTTCTTTGTTCGTACTAACTCTACTCAATCGTCCACATTTCGTTCATCAGAAAATACGTGACGTCTGGCGGCTCTGGGATCTCGGACTATAAAGCATTCCAAATACTTACAATTCCCACATACAGATCTTAAGATTTAAATAAGTGCTTACCCCTAACCGCCCAAGTGCGATCCGGAAGCACGTTCTTATAGTTTCGTAAGAGGAAGAAATTAGCTTTTCTATTTACCTTTGCAGAAATCAACTTTACCGTTAACCCCAATCTGAATTAATAGAATAGGTTCTGATTGCCTAACGTGTGTCATAAAAGTGACTCTTAGCTATAATATAGACTATACTCGTATAAGGGACCTGTTTTCGTCGGGTTAACTTAGATTTTATAATCGTTTTTATGGCACAGTGACTTGCTTATTTTTGTATTAATTTCAACTTTACTCTTAGGGCGCCAGTTCGCGCTGCGACCGCGACCACGACCTGTCTCGGTCTCCTGTCGCGGTCGCGGTGCGAACTGGCGCCCATACAATTCCATAGTGTCAAGTGCCTGTCGCGGTCTCCGGTCTCGGTCTCCGGTCGCGGTCTCGTGTCGCGGTCTCCGCGCGAACTTGTACCTTAACACCCTTTTTACGGAAAAACGTCATCGCAGACGGACACAAAAATTGATCCCACAAGGGTTCCGGTCCGTTTTTGGAGGCTTGAAACCGAATAAAGAATATCTTTAGACGTGTAGTTGCAATGAAAAACGTATATAATATATCTGAAATCTACACAGAATTTACTGAAGAAAGTAAATTCCCGTCAAGGTCACTCATCCGTCTTCATTAATGGAGGCGTCTTCGTGATACATTTTGTCGACGACACACAATAGATGATAGATTGTCGGCATTAGCTGTTTCATCGCGAATGTACGGCCTAGCAAAGACGGCTGATATTAATCGCAGCTTAAAAAAAACAAAGTTTGAATGTAAAGATCTCTGAAAAACTGTAGCATTAGTAGGTATCGTTTTGATCCAAACGAAACTGTTATAATGTACTGATTAGGCAGGTTTTTAATAGGTAGACGGTACAACTACAATTCGGCTGGAATTCACACTAGACTTTATCTGCATTCCAGATTGACATAGTGATTGCTCCGTTTTGTAACTCGGCAAGTGCCGTTACTGAATTGAGAGAGTTACTGGGCGAAAAAGGTAGAAGAGTATCGATTATTGCTAACATACAAACTATCGAGGGATTTCGAAATTACGATGAAATTCTAGGAGTGAGTACGAGAAATTATTTATCATAGTTAACAACTCAGAAACAGGAATACAGAATACAATAAGAATAAAAATTCATGAAAACTGACAAACTGGTTTAGGCTAGTAAATGGCTCTGTTTTCAGAATTTTCTAAATTTCATCGTAAAAATAAGTATCATCATCAACTTCTAGAGGTCCCTCTATAGAGGCACGGTCTGCCCATTTAGGGTGTAAGTAAAGCTCTAAAAAATCTCAAATTTTATTCACGTTACTATGAAACTGCAAAACTAGTTCATAAAATGGCAGCCCCGGACGGTTATTATTGGGTTATTTTTTAAGTTTTACTTTTCACGTGCTATATTTATTTTGCAAGTTGGATTTTAATTATTTTATCTTCTTTCGAATACCTACTTCTTTTTAACATTTACTTTTTTTTTAATTTTGCTTTTAATTCATTTTGAAATTTCAATCGGCTCGAGTAAAACTTAAAGAATACTTGTGTAAGCAACACGTCTATTATTTACTTAGGTACTTATATTTATCTGTCAATTCATTCTTAAGGTGCTATTATTACTTGTTTTATTGATTTAATCATTTAAAGGCTTGTGCTGGAACGCCATCTTGCCTATGTTAAGCGACCACACGGTGTATGATGGAGTGCGTTTACTTGATATAAAAGAAATAGATTCACTGCTGACGCCAAGATTATATCTATCGAGATAAACCTCATTACAACTAATTGCCTTCCACAATCCGGATGTTTGTGTAAGTAAAGTAACATCTTTATCTCTTCGCTTTGGCTCTAAGAACATTTAAAACGGAATATTATATTATGATTTTTATCCGACCATAAACTGATTAATTGATTTTTCCGTTTATCCAACCAAAAGATGAATACTGTTCGCTTATTTCAAAAGTAAACTATTCGTGTTTAAGGTTTCAAATGGAATTATGATAACAAGACAAGAATTGGGCTCAGACATTACTCCAAAGAAGCTAGTAGTGGCGCAGAAAAATATGATTGCGAGAGCTAACAAGGTAACTGAAGCAAAATTCCACTTGCACTTTGAAATCCTTGTATCCATCTTAAACACTGTATATTACGAGTACCTACGAGTATTAAGACAGAGTGGCAATGTAAAATACATATTTGTGTATATAAAACGTCAAATACCTAAATATTACAATCACAAGTGTGGAGTCATCACTTTAGTCTCCGCGCGCGCTAAATCGCCGACCAATCATCAAACCGGCGTCATTTCCACGCTATATGGCCAGAGAAATATTTTGAGCCAGGACGTCTACTCTTAATATATATCTTCTAAGCATAGTACTCTAATTAGAGTAGGCTTAGAATATTTAAACGGACAAAACGACGGATTGAAGTAGAATCGGAGTTGGAAAATCGCGAGTTTATTTCGAAATTACGTTTTCGTTGAATTAGAGTAGACGTCCAGATAGAGACCTGAGCGATACATTTGTGATTTGTGTATAGGTACATTTAAGTATTACCTAAAATTCAATTTCACTATTGGATAAGTACACTGTTCTAGTTATTAGGTTACCTAGCTTTTTTTGGTGAAAAGTAAAATAAATGCATTCAAAAACTAATCCAGTGTAGGTACGTCTTATTTTTCCCATCATACTATCATAATATGAAAAAATACCAAATCATATCTGATTTAGTATTTTCAATTTATATTATGTTTTTAATATAAATTAATAATTATGTTCTTTTTGGTACCTACCTAAATAAACAAACCTTAGATTTTTAATTTATCATCGGATTACTCACGTGTGATATGGTCGACACAGCCCCGCTAAATTTCTTGCCGCATACACAGATCAGATACCCTGTTGATTGTCGATGATACGAATTTTGCCTACTATCACAACTCACCAGCGGGGGCGCAGGACGAGGTAAAATACCACGCTTGTGATTAGCTGAACATCCCTGTGACGTGATTTGAATAACAAAGTAGAAATGTGATACTACGATAGGAACAACATCAATAGTTTAGAATGAATGAGCGCAATGACATAGTGATTTAAATTTAGATCACTATCTCATTGCGCTGTGATCTCAATAATACAATACTAATAACTTCTAATCTATACGTAAAAAATATGTCCACGTTAATAAAATTCAACTGTGTTATTTTTTTACCTTGTACTGAAATTCTATTACTTTTTTATATGGAAGATTATAGTTACTTGCTATGTGGGCATATATTTTATCAAACTACCTATTATAGACATCGCTGGGTTATTATTTTTGGCCGCATACGACGTTTTTTTTTAAAGAGTAGTGCGCATGTGAGCCCGCTTCTCATTTGTCTTCTTACTGAAACTTAAGATAGGTTAGACTAAATGTTTTATTTGTAATCTTATGAACAATAATTGATTCATTTCCGATACTACTAGATGGCGTCAGTATACCTACCTTGAAACGCGATGATGTTTTGTCTCCGATACGAATCATTCGTTTACCTACACATTGAAGAGTTATTGTACTTTGACTAAATAATTAGGTACGAACAAACGAATACAATCGTTACAGGTACCTATAATACGTGCGTTTCGATTTTGGAGATTTGGACGCCATAGGTACACGGCATACACCAACCATTTCGCTCGTAACTCACAAGTGATATGGTCGGATTACTCACTCTTCGTGAGTAAACCACCACATAATCTTATATATAAAATTCTCGTGTCACAGTGTTTGTTTCCTTACTCCTCCGAAACGGCTTTACTGATTTTTACCAAATTTTATATGCATATTCAGTAGGTCTGAGAATCGGCTACTAGTCATCATCATATAATAATATATATAAATCTCCTGTCACGATGTTTGTCCGCGATGGATTCCTAAACTACTTAACTGATTTTAAATTAAATTGGCACACCGTGAGCAGTATGGTTCAACTTCAGAGATAGGATAGTTTTTATTTCGATTAATAGTCTTTAAATGACAATATCCGAGCGCAGCCGGAATGGGCCGCTAGTTAATTAATAAAATAATGTTGAACAACCACGTAAGATCTCACAATTTTGGAATATAGCTACAATAATTTGTTAATTTGTTTACCAGGCTAACGTCCCAGTAAGTATATGTGCTGCCCTCTTGAGTAGCATGCGATTTAAGAAGATACCCCTAAGATCTGAGCTGCTTGACATCGCAAACTGCATTCTAGACGGTGCTGATGCCTTGGTCTTGTCGGCGGAAACTGCCGTAGGATTACATCCAGTGGAAACTATAGCGTGCTTAGCGAACACTTGCAAAGAGGCTGAGTCGTGTGTATGGTCGAAACAAGTATTTAAAGATTTTATTGAAAAGGTAATGTTATTTTGTAAACAATACCTACATACATTTTATTATTGTCGATACCTTTTCACAACACATCTAGACCTAAATTGGTAAAGGTTGCTATAGAAACAATATTTTTGGTATACATACTATACATTTATAAATCAATCTATCAAACTTTCGGATAATATAGGTAAGGGTCAACAAAATTTGGTAATAAAAGTAACTGTTAATAAAAAAAAAGGCATCCTTTTCACAGACCCCAATACCGTGTGATCAAACAGCCGGTGCGTGTATGGCGGCTGTACTGGCCGTTCAGCGTACTATGGCCGCCGCGATTATTGTCGTGACCACGACTGGAAAGTCAGCCCAGATTGTGTCAAAGTACAAGCCCCGGTGCCCCATACTGGCTGTGACCAGATATGCTCAGATCGCCAGGCGGATGCATATGTGGAGAGGAATCATACCTGTTATTTATGAAGGTACATTTTAAAACGCTGTCTCCATATTGAAAAAAGCAGGTATATTTTTTAACATCGATTTAAACTGAAATTATGGTATTTAACTATTTCAATTAAAGTCGGATTGACGTCGTTAAATTTATTTGAAAAAAAATTGGCAGTGATTGGGATTGCCGATAGAAGTGAAAACTTATAACTTAAAGTTTTAGTAACAAAACTACGCTAGTGTTGCATAATACGTCACCTGTGTAGCTAACACAGATTAGATACCCTGTTGATCGGCGATGATACGAATTTCGCCTACTATCACAACTCACCAGCGGGGGTGCAGGACGAGGCAAAATACCGCGCTTGTGATTAGCCGAATAGGTGTGTGGCGTGCACTACTTGCCACGAATGATCGGACAAAACGAGATAGAGTTATACAAACTTCAAAGGACAGAGCAAGATGCAAAGAAAGGCATCAACGGGTTTCCATTAACGTTAAATGTGCAATTCTGCTACTAGAACGCTAAGACGGTAGCAGTCGTACGATCAGTTAAATTCGTATTGTCTTTGGTAGCTACAGATATACTGCTATTACGCATGTGGGTGACGTGAACTCGCAAGATTTCACCCATTCAAAAAGCGCGTTTTCCACTCCCCCGCCGCCAAGGGCGGAACAATAATAAAAACCCGATTTTAAAACAAAAAGTATTGTTATACTTACCTACACACTAAATACACACAAAACTTGGACAAAATGGGTGAAACCGTTTCGAAGGAATACCTACTCGTATACAAACATCATTTTTATTTATAATTATTCTAACAGCGTCGTTCCTCTAATTTTCCCGCGCTTATAAGTCTCATAAGTATGTCCTTATACTGGCTATAATCTGTTCCAAATTTGAATCCATTCCAATGTTCAATCTTCTGCATTTATTGTATTAGTAGAATAGCCATTATTTTAGAAAATTCCGTACTTACATAAATACGGCTTTGGCTACACGGCAGATGATATTCGTAACAAAGTGCCAACTATACATAAAGAAACATTAAACATAAATGTATAGACTGTGTGGTAATATGGATAAGACGCTGGCTCTATTCCCGCGCTAAATAACTAATGATATTTTCTGCGCAAGAAATGAGTCAGCTTACTTGCTAGATTAAACAATAAAATTACTAAAGATGCTAACATTTTGTAGGGTTTTAATTCTGTTACCTCTACCATCCCCACATACATCTAGGAGTAATGATCCTACTAATATTGTAATCGCAAAAGTTTGCATGTTTGTGATCTCGTCGGAACGTCTGAACGGATCGGGTTGAAATTTGAAATACAGTTAAATCATAGCTAGGACTACTGTTTGTCATGGAAAAATAACGGGAACGAGAACTGCACGCACAAAACCGCGGGGCGCTGCTAGTAATATATTAGTGTAAAAAAGTAATTTCAGTTTAATAATTATCTCTTCAACCCATTTTTACGTGTATCAATTTAGAAGACGCCTGGATCCCACAAAGCACGTCTCCGTAGTATGGTTTGTCAACTCTTGCTAAACAGTTTGATCAGCTGAAACAGTGCTGACTTTTGATGTTTTTTTTTGTATGCGAGCGATTTCTGTTCCCAGAAAGTTTGAATTTTTAAGATTTGTTTACAGGACAGCGTCTGTTGGATTCGCTAGTCTTGCTATAAATTTCTAGTGACATGTACTTTTTTCTTTTATTTTTGTATTATAAATATTTTTTTTACAATTGGCACAATAGATAAGCGTAATTATGGCCGAGGCAAGGTAGGTGGAGTGTGGGACGTCCAGCTGCAAGACGGGTCGACGATATGTATCATCTTTATCGCCGGTCGAATGTGGACTCGATTTGAGAAAGATGCCATGATGAGAAACACACCTATACCTTGCAGTGGGATAAAGAGGGATGTGGATGATGATAGTAGATATTGTAGTATTTGTATTTGTTAACAGAATCTCCGGACGTAGACTGGCAGTACGATATTGAGAAGCGAGTCAACTTCTGTTCTAAGTGGGCGATGGAACGGGGATTTGTTCGGATCGGTGACCCTATCGCCATTGTTTCGGGGTGGAGGCAAGGCTCGGGGTACACAAATACAATGAGAATCGTATATGCAGCAGCGGACACCACCGTAGCCTGAACAAGGCATTTGTTTATGTTTAAATTTAAATAAAATCTTTAAAAAAATAAAAGATTCGTTTTGGTATTTTTTTGTCATCGCGACAAAATCATGTAAAACCACTCTAATTAATTATTAACATTAAATTTTTTCTTTTGTTTGTTCCAAGTTACATGCTAGGTTTTTTCACAGACTGATGTCAAAACAGGTTTTCTATTTTTTGAAGTCTATAAATAGTTGTTAATTATAATACATCATTTTGTGTATTAGAATATTATATGGTACTTAGCTGCCTAACAAAAAGCCTCTATTATTGCTATTGTTGATTCTTAAATTTTGAAGGAGTTTTTTTCCGTTTGCAAAGAATTTAAAGCTTCAGAGTTTTCGAACTTTAAGGCGCAATGCAGACTACGCGACGGGGCAGGCCGGGCCAGTCATCACTTGACCGCGAGCGATAGAGCAAAGGGAATTCTATGCTACTCACACGCACGCGAAGGGCAAAATGTCGGCGTCAGCATCAGCTGACAATGGCGGCGCGACGTGGTGCAGCGTGGCGCGGCTTGGCCGTGGATTCCCGTCATGAATCGCACACAACCCCGTTTATGTGTGCCCAGTATTTAATTCTTTACTACGATTGCGTCTCCCTTTTTTAGTACAATAAAAAGGCAATGACTTGAATCCTCTGGGTCTCCATTTTCAATGGCTTGCTCTTCACAAGAACTAACACCGTGAACCATCTGCCTCTGTCTGCTCCTCATGTGCGTTGAGTTCGCGGCGGGCATCTACGGGTCGACGCAGACTTTGTTGCTTCGCGGTCAAAAAGACCTGCCCGCTCCGTTGTCTGCATAGAGCCTAAGCCCATGAATTAAATGTGAAAGGATTTTTATTGACCGACCACTATCAGAAACAATAAACGGATCAAACTGAAATTAGGAGCATAAATAGATTTGTATCTGGAAGAGCACATAGAATAGAATTATTCCGCAAAAATGTAAAGCTTCAGGGAATAGTTCTTTCCAAAATCTTCGACGAGTAACTTTTTACACTCCTACTTTCTACAAGATTCCATTGTGTCCACAACACTATGAAAACATAGATAAGAACACTTTGATATAAACCGTGCGCAATTGTTACACAAAAGCAGTTTAGTTGTTCAAAAAGTTGTCTATCTCCGAACTGGTAATATGTGATACATGCTAAAAATTAATCAATTTCGGAATTAATATTAATACCTATGTGTGTGTGTTACATATTTATAATATACACATACTATAAGTATGTATAAGTACCGTAATATTTTCACATGCATAATGAAAAGCATATGAAAATATTATTAGTTTGGAATTTCAAACAGACACTTTAATTTTTTATGTTTAGAAATGTTAGTCTTGTATAAATTTGCTGTTCACGTAAAATGTATGTATTTTACATAAAATAAAATAAGCGAATATTTATGGTAGTAATGCAACATCAAAAATAGCCTGCTCCATAGTGTAGAGCTTTTTTTTCGTCTGAAAATGCCTAATACACCTTTTGACATCGTATTTCGTCAAGTTATCGCAAGCACCGAGCAAGCTTTCATTTAACTAGAAATGTACATAATTTCAACTACGAGACAGAGACACAGGCGGCGGACGTGACATTTTTATTACACGGAACAGGAGTCTGAATGCAATTCATTTTATCCTCGACACTTACAAGCCCAATTTCACAGTCCCGGCACTTGTTGTATTTGCCCAATTTCCTTCACTCATAAAACATGCAAACGAGACGAGCTGTTTCGCGTAAAAATCCAATTCTCTATTATTCCACTGCAGTTGCTTTATGCTAATGCCTTCTCCGTTTCGGCTAAATCTACACTTTTAACTTTTAGTGCAAGTCTGGCGTAATGGTTAGTGCCGGACGGGAGAGCACCTATCTAGAATTTTAAATTTTACGTGGCTCTTTGAGGAGATCTATAGATACTACAGAGTGTTTCGAAACTACTGTCGGAGTCCTGTACAACCCTCGAGAGAGAAACTTTTAATTTACCTATTTTTGAAATACTAGTACGGCGTACGGCCAGAACGTCCGATTACACGATCATGATGGCATAGATTCGAATCCCGTCCACACATCGTTAGATTTTTTGACGTGTTGGTATACAAGTTTATATTAATGGTGAAAGGAAACATCGCGATGAAACCGGCGTGTTCAACCGCCAACCCACAGTTAGCTAACGAATCATTACTAGATTAGCTTATAATAATTATTAACAGATTGTGGCTAGAATATTTGCTTAGGAAAGATGGCTGATTCCCAGCGGTGTGACTCAGGGCCTTTGAAGTGGGCTGCTTTTTCTTGATGAGTCACGATATACGATGTATTCTTCTAGTAGTCGTCAATAGTGTTAACATAAACTAATTTTGGATTTCGTAGCAGTAATTTTATTAGATTCTAGTTTTAGAAGTTTCAAAAAATTTCACGCTATCACCATTGTTTCCAACATACTGATATTGTCGATGTTGATCAACCCAATGTATGCAATGGTCTGCGACAATTATGCTAGATTACGAATTAAATTTTAAAACGTAAACTAATTAAACTAGTAGTGTGAAAAAGTAACCCTTCAGCCACTTTCGTAACCGACTGATTAACATGCGTTTGCTATGAAAAACAGTTTTCCCATTATATATCGGTCCGCCTGTCTTCGCCCGTGTTACATATGCCTAACCTATATCACTCAGAAATCAGGTGCATATATAACGGTGAAAGAATTAAAAAAAATCGGTCCAGTAGTTCCTGAGATTAGCGCGTTTGAAATAACAAACTCTTCAGCTTTATAACATAAAGTATAGACTAGAAGAGTTCTGATCACTGGCAAACACCTTCTTGACCTTCAAACATCTCCACTTGTTTCTCGCGTTGTTTCTCCATCTTCACTTTATCACCGAATATTAGCGCTTAGCAAATTCGATCTCATGTAATTTATTTTCCAAATAGGTACATATAATAGTGAAGAAAAAAGATGTTGAATGATTAATCTTTTTTTTTAATTGTCTGTAGTTGTAGGAGTACTATTTGCAGAGTCCGCCTCGGGAAGTACCATACCTTTGCCAGTTATTTTACCGCCAAGCAGTAATGGGCATAGATTGTTTGTGAAATTATAGGGCATAGAGATAAAACATCTGGATGATGAGCGCAGTGCAGAACTTCGCCCGTGGTACATCTTCTTAATATATATAAATCTCCTGTCACGATGTTTGTCCGCGATGGATTCCTAAAATACTTAACCGATTTTGAATTAAATTGACACACCTTGAGCAGTCTGGTCCAACTTGAGAGATAGGATAGTTTTTATTTCGATTAATAGTCTTTAAATGACAATATCCGAGCGCAGCCGGAATGGGCCGGTAGTAATAATATAATAACCTACCTATAGTGAAAGAGTTGTTGAAATCGGTCCTGTAGTTCCTGAGATTAGCGCGTTTAAACAAAATACCTCTTCTGCTTCGGCTACATTAGCGGGCGAAGATTCGTATCGTGTTGGCACGACAAAAACTTCGTGTTCGGACATAAGCGATGTTCTTGTCTCCATTAAGGCGGGCGAAGACATTTACTACATCGTCTTCGCCCGAATACTACGCGATGATGACACGATGTCACCCGGCCACATTCATCGCGTTAACACGAATATTTGCCGTAGCCCGCTAATGTAGCCGAAGCATTCAGCTTTATAATATTAGTATAGTGTACACACTATCATGTCATGCTGTATAGTCATAGAATCTTATTGAGCCGCAAGCCCATTCCGAATACAGAGTGCGCGGGAATGACGACTGTGATCGGCTTCAAAGGGCTGAGTCTAGTTGACCGGTGGGCAATTTGGTGAGCTGTCTGAGGTGCCTAAATTGAATTTATGTGACCTCACCTTCACACCGTCTACTCACTGCTGTGATGCCTGCGAGATTACTTCCATAAAACGTTCGTACTATGAGTTATTTTTGACTAATTGTTTCCTTATCGATGTTACATATTTACTTTCCAAGCTACTAATATTTTACTAGACAAATATCGTATAGATATCTATGTCAGTCTTAGCTCTATTACAATTTTTAGTAGGTAGGTACACCTTTGCTAGTTAGTTATTTCACTAGTTCTACTAGTACTACGTAGATTATGTATCCACTTGACGAGCGCAGTTCAATGATTAGCAGTTGTTTATGACTCTCCAAGTTCAAATCTATATTTAATACCCCGTTTACATGATTCCAGTCCAGCGACCGAATCCAGCGCTGGATTGCTTACTGGAATAATGTAAACCGGCACTGGAATCCATCAATCCAGTGCCAATGCATTCCAGTGCCGGTTTACATTATTCCAGTAAGCAATCCAGCGCTGGATTCGGTCGCTGGACTGGAATCATGTAAACGGGGTATATCTATTCTATACTAATATTATAAAGCTGAAGAGTTTGTTTGTATGTTTGTTTGTTTGTTTGTATGTTTGTTTGTTTGTTTGAACGCCAGGATCTCTGGAACTACTGGTCCGAATTAAAAGATTATTTCTTTGTAGGATAGTCCATTTATCGAGGAAGGCTATAGGCTATTTAACATTACGCTACTATCAACAGGAGCGGAGCATGACTGGAAAATGTAACAAAAACGGGAAAAATATTGCTTTTTGAGAGCTTTCGTTGCGTGACAGCATAATATGTCATGATGTCAAATGTTAAAGGTTGCATCATTAGAACCTAAAGTAACCGAATTTGTTCAAAATTTGAATTGGTACGACCAATTTTCGATAGATGGCGTAGCAACGCGCGCGCGTTCAGCTAGTAGGTGTATAAAAATGTGCAGCCGTTTTGCTTATCATCAAATATAGTTTCTTTGTCATAGTTTCTTTGTCAGTCTACACAAATAAAAATATCTCCGTCAGTTGTACCTATTGCAAGTGTACGTTTGCAATCTAATTTGCATTTAATTGCACCGAAATGGATTTGTTTTAGTACTAAATATTATTTGATGTTGGTGACTCGGCTAGACCGTCTGTGTGTAGTCGATTAGAGGCATTTGATAGCCAATACAGTAGTAATCCACGTAATCGCCTCTAACTGCAAAAGCGCATCCTACCTCTCTGCATCTCTTGAATAGATGTGTTAAAGCTTTGCGGCGAATCCCCTTAGACGTTGTTTCTAGCCATTCCATTGCTTGATTGTTTTTTTTTTTATAGTATAGAGTGACGAAACGAGCAGGACATGTGCCTGATGGTAAGCAACATGCCTGCCACATAACAGCACAGTGACAAGCAGCTATTGGAACATGGAGAGTCCAAATCATTACCTAGCACTGCACTGCGCTCGTCACCCAGAGATCTAAGATATTATATCTCTGGGTGACTTTAAATAAAAGAAATGAAAAAAAAACAATGTAAAGCAATATTGTAATATTTTTTTTACAAAAACATAATTATTTTAATTTTCCATAAACAATTTCTTAACAAATGACGTAATTTATTTTTCTTGTAATGTTATTTAATACATTTGTATACCTATTAGATGCAAAAACAGCAATAGTAAGATATTACTAAAAACTTATTTTTGATACAAATTTTTATGAATTTAATTTTTTGTTGATATAAAACGAATCAAAACTACCAAAATAATAAACTTTAATATATATTTTTTGCATTATTTTAGTACTTAAATGAGAAGAGCTCCACGAAGCAAAAAATGTATAGACCATTTCAACTTTTATGCCCTAATTTATAAAAAAAGATACCGGAAAAAGTTTAGTTATTCTAATTAACATTGATTAGTTCAGAACTTGTGACATATGTCTCCATCCATCGATGTAAATCAAAAGATGTGCCCTGAGCACCTTGAAATTATTAACAAATTGTGTCTCTGTGTGTAGCGTGAGTGGTTTACAACTACAAATCTACTTGACCCCTAGAATCGTTAGCGGCGAGGTATGTTGCGGTTTTACTTATTTTAGTTGTTGACAACGGATAGCGATAGGTATAAACGTCCGGCGTTCACCGCTTCCTACAATCGACTAAAGCGGAAAGAGTGAGCTCGCTCTTCCCAACGATAACATAGTTCCGTGCATCTGAAGTTTGGCAGGGCACATCCATTGATTTATATCGATGTCTCCATCTTGTTACAACATACTTTGTTTAAAAATAATTACAAAATTCAATTACTGTTATTGTAATATCCCAGATTTAATGGTATAACTATAGTAATAGTTTTACCATTAAATCTGGGATTTTACTATGTGCAGCTTGTAACTAGCGATGAAATATCGAAGGTTTTTTCCATAAAATGGCCGCAGTAAATACACCAAATTTATTAATAAAATTGAAATACTGTTGACCGTTTAATTCACAGGTCAACACAGTCCTGTCATCCCAAACTGGTGCAATTGTTGAAAGCGGCAAAACGTCCGAATACGTCCATTGAAAAGCTAAAGTTAAAGTGAATTCGTGAAACCGTCCCCGGTACCGTACCTGCAACTTTAAGCAAAGGTCAGTGAGCATAAAGACCGTTATTGTCTGTAACGGATATAATTATCGTGAGTAGAGGACGAGCGGTTATATTGTCAAAGAACAGGGCAAGCCAATTTGAGCAGAACTATCAGTGAAGCCAATTTCATGAACCTCATTTCAAGTCGAACACGTTTAAACGAAATCTTGGTTACAAATCCTTCAAAGACCTTCAATACATATCAGAATAGCAACAAGTAAATATATAGAGTAGGTACGAAAAAGTATCAAGAACAATATAACTACTACTCAAGGTCCTAAACAAAAATTCTTACAAGAAACAGTAAAACCACCCTTGTTAGTTACGTATTTTATTTCGGAAAGTGTTTCTAAAACCTTATTTTCGTGTCAAATTGCTCACGACTTAGAAATTTCCTGCACCTCCGCGTGCTATACTTAGGAGCGTAAACGAGGTTACTCATAAAGAAATAAGTGGCAAACAAAAAGAGAAAGTAAAATACGAAATAAAAATTCCGGTAATAAAGGTGGGGAATGGCACTTTTGGAGGCATCAAGTCGAGATGGGCGTCTAAATTGTAATGTTTACAAGTTAAATTAGATGAGGGCGGTAGAACTTATTCATAATGGTCGGGGCGTTCACCTTTTTGCGGCGTCCGTGGCCGTTAGATTACACACAATTTGTTCAGCGAGCGTTCTCGTGGGCTTCCTTTATGACGAGACTGTACTTGCTTTGGTTTTAGTCGCGACATACTGTACCATGTTCTATTCCAAATTAATGTTGTACTGTTAAGAGGCTATGTGAATCGAAATGCCATAGGACATTCTAAAAAAAAAAAAGACTAAAGTCTTTTATTTCAAACAATTGCTTAAAATATACGCGACCCAAAAAAAAGCCTGTTACATATTTGAATAAAAATTGGTTCAAAGATCCTAACGTCAACCTTTATAATATTTACGTAATCACAATTGAGCTTTTTAGGGTTCCGTAAAACGTAAAAACGGGACCCTTATAGATTCGTCATGTATGTCTGTCTGTCTGTCCGTCCGTATGTCACAGCCATTTTTTGCCGAAACTATGAGAACTACACTGTTGAAACTTGGTAAGTAGTGTAGTGTATTATGTGAACCGCATTAAGGTTTGTACAAAAAAAATTTAAAAAAAAGAAAAATTAGGCTGAGAACTGAAACTCAAAAAACGAGTAGTTTTTTTTAGTACGTCATAAACACACTATTATTAAAACTTCGATCAAAGTTACAACGAACTACAAGAACTATGTGTACTATGTATATAATGTTACTTGCTGCAACGGAACTCTTCATGGGCGAGTCCAACTCGCACTTGCCCACTTCATTTGGATATGTAATTAGTACAATATTTCGAGAGCTGGCACCAATTTTTGGGTAGGCATTTGAGGAAAGCTGAAAACTAGTCACATACGAGTCTCGTAGCTCTCCCAACACGGAGCGGCACACCTGGCTGCTGAGTAGTGGGGTAAAATGAATCCATACATATTTTAATTTTATTTTTCTTCAATAACTATGTTTGAGACAATATGCAATTTTTGTATAGTGTAGTTTAATGTTTAAAAAATAATAAGCCAAACTAATTAGTCGGGGTTTCAACATTGCCAGACGCGTGCAAAAAGCAAAAAACATAAACAATACATTGCTACATTGTTCGAGGCAATTTGAAACTTAAGTTAGGTATTTATGACTTAAAAATTTATTCTCAAAAAGACACAACATTTTGGTGGGACTTTCTACCTGCCATGTAATCTAAGTAGGATACGAAGGATTCGTTTTGCCCCGCTACTCACCAGCCAGGTCTGCACCTCCGTGTTGGGGTATAATAGGAGGGGTACCTATGTGACAAGTTTCCAGCTTACCTCAAATACTTACCCAAAATTTGGTGCCAGCTTTCGGCATTCAACATTAAATTTAATTACCTACATTTTCACTGTTACAAAGCTTAGTTTCGAAATAAAGATTTTGTTTGTTTTGAAAATTTCAATAATGACAACATTATTGCTGGACCTGCAGATATATAGATACCTACCTCTCAGACCAACTTTAAGGGACGAGTCTAGTTCTAACATACCGAACATACCCCTTTCGTGCCCATATGAATCTCAAATGAGGTTTATTGTCAAAAATGGTAAGCCGCGTTTTATTAAGCGTTCGTAGATGTGTGCATATTTATTATTTTGTTTAGGTGTGTAGCATTTGTCTTAGTATAAAACAGAGATGTGTTGCTCCTGTGTGAGTTCAAGTTTACAAATGTGTTAAATAAAACACTAAAAATAAAAAGTAGCTCGAAAAAGCGACATCGTTTCATGGTTGATGTTCCAAAGACACGAATGAAGAGATTTGACTCTACTTTGTGATAAGAACGTCTAGGCTGTGGAATACGTTGCCAAGTGGGTTTTCCCCGATGGTTACAATCTTTGTGTCTTCAAATCGAGAGTGAATCGGTTTTTTGCTTTTTTCTACGTAAACACGCTTCATCATAGACCGCATCGTCGCTTAACATCAGGCGAGATGGCGGTCAAGTGTAAACCTATAAAAGTTTTAAAAAAATAGTTAAAAAATACAGGTAACCCCGCTCCCCGCAAAAAAAATTAAAAATGTTGTTAGCAAGTCAAATGTCTTGCGTTCTTCTATTGTAAATCCTCAAAGTACCTACCTACCTTATAGATACGGATATGTACCTATATATAATACGCGACATATGTTTTACACACCGCAGATTCACTCTTCTTTTCACGTGTAAGTAACATTACATACCTATCCTGTGAAAATTTCAGCTATCTAAATAGGTACAACTACAACTAGTGTTACAAAAGGATACTTCTAATAAGTCAGATAGACAGACACCTAAAATACGAACGGCTTTTGTTAAATCTAATTTGTATATCAGAGAATACTCGTAACACATTATTGTTAAATTGTATGTACGAATTACTTAGTTTCATTAATAAAATTATTTTCACGTTATCTTGTTAGTAACTTTATAAGATAATCGTGTTTGAATTTATCCGCAAGAATTTCTCCCCGAGGAGCACAAAATTACCGCATATTGTCTTGAGGTTGCCGAAATCCTTTCTCGAGAGTAATGGTAACCTCCAGATACTTTACGGGTTCGCTAAATGAGCAAATATTTTGTGGGCTTTGAGAAATGTGTGTAGTGAAACCGCTGCTAAACTAATTTAGGTTTAAGTTTGAATTTACTATCCAAGGGATTATAGTATTTTATACTATCTAGTAAACGTACCGACTACATTGTTTTATTGCTTTTCTATTCACAAATCTATATGTATACTAGCGGCCCGTTCCGGCTTCGCTCGGACATAACCTAGACACTGTCTGCAGTGCCATCTTCTGCCGGGCTTATTTGTGAATTTAAACCATCTTCGAATACACACACAAAAAAAATCATTCAAATCGGTCCCGTCGTTTAGGAGTTCACTCTCAAATGATTAAATTACTAAAATGGCTATAAAAAAACAGAGGTTGGTGGTAAAAGGGTAAACATTTAGGGTTGTAGGTATGTATTTTTTAACGCCACATTATAAAAAAATAAGAACAAAAAAAATTTACCAAAAATTAAAAACAAAAATTGTGGTGAACAACCCCTAACACTTAGGGGTATGAAAAATAGCTAGTAGCCGATTCTCAGACCTACTGAATATGCATATAAAATTTGGTAAAAAATAGTAAAGCCGTTTCAGAGGGGTAAGGAAACAAACAATGGACGTATAAAAAAAGTCGGACGTAGTCTCGCTAAAATAAAAACTGTGTCCATCGAGTCGGCCACATAATATGCACGTGTGCGCTGTCATATACAGGCTGACATGCACACATCAGTGGGTCATTACACGCGCAACTTGTGTCTATGTGTGCGTGTCAGCCTATCAGTGACAACCTGACAACGCACACGTGCAAATGTGGCCGACTCTAGTGACACAGTTTTTGTTTTAGCGACACTACGTCCGACTTTTTTATACGTTCATGGAAACAAACACTGTGACACGAGAATTTTATATATAAGATTATAAAGCTGAAGAGTTTGTTTGTTTGTTTGTTTGAACGCTAGGATCTCGGGAACTACTGTTGCGAATTGAAAGATTCTTCCTCTGTTAGATAGTCCATTTATCGAGGAAGGCTATAGGCTATTTAACATTACGCTACTAGTAACAGGAGCGGAGCATGAATGAAAAATGTAACAAAAACGGGGGAAAATATTACTTTTTGAGAGCCGAGAGATGTCATATTTTAAAGGAAGCGTCATTAGAACCTAAAGTAACCGAATTTGTTCAAAATTTGAATTGGTACGACCAATTTTCGATAGATGGCGTAGCAACGCACGCGCGTTCAGCTAGTATGTATATAATAGCGAAAGGTCACTCAGCAAGAAATCTCAGAAACTACAAATGCTAGGAATCTGAAATTTTGGATGGAGGTTTCTTTTAGCACGTAGGCGCTTGGTAAGACGGGGTTTTGCGAAATTCAACCCCTAAGAGGGTGAAACAAGGGATGAACGGTTGTATGAAAATTCGTCATATTCAAAGTCCTCAAATTTTGTATCTAGAGACTTGACATGAAGCAATTAAATGTTTATATTAATTTCAAACTGCATGGGGGTGAAATTGGGGGATGAATGTCAATATGGAAGTTCTCAACCGTTGAAGATAAAACCATGAAACTCTGTATATAGGCACTCGACACAAAGCAAACGAATGTTTGTTCTAGTAATTTTGTAATTTCGAACTGTACGGGGAACGGTGATGAAATTGGGGTTTAAATGGGAAGTTAATGGCAAAATGGAAGTTCCCAACCGTTGAAGATAAAACCATGAAACTCAATAGAGTTTCCAAGAGTCTATAAATCTATAGACTCTTGGCACGAAGCAAACGAATGTTTGTTCTAGCAATTTTGTAATTTCGAACTGTGTGGGGATGAAATTGAAGTTGAAGATTTATTTCGCGCGAAGGAACTCGCGGGTACCGCTAGTACATAATATAATGGTTTTTGTGGCAAAAATGTTACAAGCCAAATTATAAAGTACCTACCATTACAATATTATAGAAAATAACGTAAAGGTTGTTTTTAGAGTGTACATATCACATAATTTTGTCGCTTTTGGCGTAGGTACAAGTTTAGTGACAAAAAATAATTGCGCAAATTTATAAACTACAATTGTAGGCAAGGCATGTCATAGATGCACAGATAATTGCAGAAAAACGACGAGCGAATGCTCATTCTATCCCCACTGTATCAAATTCATTTGGTGTAAACAAACGTAGAGCATTCTTTCGTTGTTTTGTTTGCGTTCGCAAAGATTCTATGGAATATATAATATGGAAAACGCTAAGAACGATCTTTCGTTTACACTAAAAGATGAAAGAATGCTCTTGTTCCAGCTCTATCTCTATGTTCGTTCAGTTTAAATCGGCCTTTATGGAATTTATGTTCTTAGAAAAAAGTTAAGAAACTTAAAATGACTAAATAATATTAGGATAACATAAATATTACTTTTTTAGTATTATTATTAGTACCTGGTTGACCGAGAAATGCTCGTTTTTTTTAAATTATATTAAGGCAGATACCTACAAATTACGTCCTGATGAAATATCACTAAGTAGGTACGTAGTTTTAAAGATATACTAAGCAAACATAGGTACATAAAAAAATGGCGTAAATGTATTCGTCGGAACTCGAAACGGGGTCTCCTGAACCCGGGGGCGCCCTTTCAGCACCTGAGCTATTTAGTCTTAATGCATAGTGGCGAAATTTGCCATATCTGATGATATTGTAGGAGTTTTTCATTGCCTGAAAAAACACTTAAAATGTAATTTTTTAATAATGCAATATATCTAGATCGATTTATCGTCCCCGAAACCCCCTGAAAACATAACTTCATGAAAATCGTACGAGCCGTTTCCAAGATTCTGATTCTATATATATATACAAGAATTGCTCGTTTAAAGGTATAAGATACCTTATTTGAAGTTTCAAACCTAAAGATTTTATACAAGTCATTAGCACCTGATACTACGTCTCTAACAAAGGAAGCTTCAATGTAATTAACGGATTTAAGTTATTAAATATGTTTACTGAGACCTATAAGCTGAGTATATTCAAAAGTGAATCAATGTCTTCTAGGAATACGTAACCCTTCCGTCGTAACGTCGCACTCCATCAGGCGAGTTGGTGGCCAGACATGGTCCTATTTTATACCAACTGCACTCTACAATGTCAACTCGTGGCTCAACAATCACTAAATTAAATGTGCCTATATATTGATACAAGTAATGTTTTTACAGTAAAGAGTGACAGGACGAGCAGGACGTGTGCCTGATAGTAAGCAACACGCCTGCCACATAACAGCACGGTGACACGCAGCTATTAGAACACGAGTCCAAACGGAGCAACTGAAGCACTGCACTGCACTAGTCACCCCAGAGATATGAGATGATTTATCTTTAAGCCATATAATTTCTCTCGAAACTTTTGCCCTTCAAACTGGAGCACAGTGATGTTTGCACATTACTGTGTGTAATGTACTTACAACGTATTTATTTTTAGATTAATTTCATTCAATCCGTTAAGCTGTTGCAGATATACGTGAGGACAAACATACACACACTCTCACTTACAAACACACAAACTGTCCACTTTATTGTTATAGTGTAATATTAAATTGAAACAACAGTCTAATAAAATACAAGACAAGCGAATAAAAAAATACTAGCACACAAAAATAAATTAAGAACAGTCACGTACTTTCTCGTACTCAAAGGAGATTCGGAATGAAGATTTACTTATTAAATTAGCATCTTATTTTGTACCCAGTTGCGTTGAAATGTTGGCCCTAAATTATCTTAATGCAGTTAGGGTTCAAAGTGGGTTAGGGTTTACGTAACCTTTAAATAGATTAACCTTTTGATAAACTTTAGCAACATTATACAATACTTTTAGTGTTATCATGAATTATTATTTTCTCAGGCTCACCTCATGTTTCGTGGTAGACGTCCAAAGGCTCTTGTGATAAGAACTTTTTTTTACTTTTATAGGCTTACACTTGACCGCCATCTTGCCTAATGTTAAGCGATGCGACGCGACGATGTGATCGACGATGGAGCATATTTACCTAGAAGAAACCGATTCACTCTCGATTTGAAGACACAAAGATTGTAACCATCGGGGAAACCCCACTAAGGCAACGTATTCCACAGCCTCATCATCATCATCAACAGCCCACTAAACGTTCCTACAAGGAGAGAGTTAAGGCCATAATCCACCAAAATCCACTATAATAGTAAAAAAAAACTTCGTCATTCGGTGCAATTTATTAGAGAGATAGATATCTACTCTTGTCCACAACACAAAAATAAATACAGTTACATATTTGACAGTAATATATTGAGTGAATTATACTGACATGTTTTTAGAGCTAGTGAAGCAAATGGCAACCATTCCATAATCAAAGTGGCAACCATATCGCTTAGCTTGATTTCATCCAGGCAACCGAATTTTATTTACCTTGTTCAGGGAGTATAGTGTCGATACAAGTTCCTACAAGATACAATTTTAGCCGTGCATGAAACTTTACCTTATGTCGAGTGCTTCTTTCTTAGAGTAATCATATCATCTAAATTTCTAGTAATCTACTCTTATTTAAAGAGCTAAAAAGTTTGTTTGTTTGTTTTGTTTAATCGTCCCAATCTCGGTAACAACTTACGACTAGTGAAATTTGAAAAATTCTCTCAGTATCTATTCTATACGAAGATAATTTTCCCATCCTCATAAAAATAAGTTTTATCATCAGCAGCTTACTTTGTGTTCCCACAGCTGGGACTCGGGGACTTAATTTACTACACAAACCAAGTGTGGGTTAGCGAATCACACGTGTCCAGAAGTTTTTCTTGGAACACGCCGGTTTTGTTACAATATTTTTCTAAATACATAATATAGAATTTGTAATAATACAAATTCTATTTTCTACTAATAGGCATATTTTATGATGAATATTCTTTCGGTACTTTATGATAATATTAACAGAAAATAAAATGTGTTTTGAAAATAAATTTTAATCAAAATTACTTCTTCATTGAAAGCCCACAAAAATCTACCTGCTTGATCTTTTATTACCGATAAATAATAGTTTACACTAGACCGCTATCTCGCCTGATATTGGACGACGATGTGTTCCATGACGGACCAAGCCAAACCAAACTAAACTTATTCACTCTAGGTATACTAGAAGACACCCAGATTATATTCATCAGAAATTACCAGGCATTTCAAAGTTCAGATTTTCTTATTACGAAAGAAGAGTCAAACCTCTTCGCTCGAGGGAAACATCAACCAACAACGATGTCAGAGATGCCCAAGTCCAAAAACAAGAAACTAACGAAGGGTATTACGGTATAAAGATATTGGTGAGTGTGCTCTTTCTGCACATCCTGATATAAATCTCGTAACTTTTGTATTCTGTGGTCGGAAAATAAATGAATAATTAAAATTTTATCCACGTTTCGTCGTGTCATAAAACTGTAAAGCGCCCTTTATAATTCATGGGATAATAAAGAACGGCTAGGTAAAAAGCTCTCTGATAAGAACAAGTAACAAAATAATTATAGAGGTACCTTTTTATTGCTTTTGTATATTTTAATCTATGTAGAATTGGAGTTCTAAATTTTATATTTTTCTTAGGTTTTGTGTGTATCAGTAACTTTACACAAGCTAATCGTTGTTGTTACAAAACAATGAAGTTGTGGCGACTTAGTGGTTAGAACGTCTAGTTTCATAGTTGTGGAGTCGTAAACTGCAATTTTAATTAGAATAACGTTTGTCAATAAGATTTTCTGTTTCTGGAATTCACACGGTTATTTCCATTTACGGCAATTACTTAGCTTCTTTCAGCTTCAAAGCATAGTATTAGATCTGAAGTAAGAATTTTTCGCGTCAGGTATTTACAATCCTCTCCTCGCACTTCAACGCGTCATTCCAGCCAAGTCAGGTGCCAAGGTTGTTCAGCAAAGCAAAAGGACAAAAGAGGGTATAATAAGGGGCACTAGAGGGCCGCGTACAGAGGGATTGTGCCCTATCTCGCGCCTTCGAGGGTCGAGGCGAGACGAGTTTAGGATAGCTTATTGAGACTCGACACGACCGCTCTGTGAAGTGGCAGATCTTCCTTTATTAGATTATA
This sequence comes from Ectropis crepuscularia, assembly GCA_963693475.1. Lineage (NCBI taxonomy): Eukaryota > Metazoa > Arthropoda > Insecta > Lepidoptera > Geometridae > Ectropis > Ectropis crepuscularia. The sequence continues at coordinate 15,000,078 of OY856346.1, forward strand.
ATATTTTGGATGACTTTATCGGTTCCATCGATTGATTTCATTTATAAAATATGACACTCACACGTTCTAGGAAAAATCCTGGGATGATTTCCAGAATTAGCAAATCTACTTTTTTGATGTCAAAAAGACGAAACGTTTTATGTTGTCGATAATATATTCGTTACTGAATCGGTTTTAATTTCATTTTATAAGATAGAGGAAGTAACGACAAGAGGCTCCTGATGGTAGGTGATTAACACGCCTGCCTACACTAGCTTAAATCCAACGTAAACGAAAAATTGTTTTAACCCAAAATCAAGTGACGATTTCACGGTAGAATAACTAGGAATTCTCCAAGTAAACTCTACAAACAGTCCAACCACTATATATATTCCTAGACAGTAATTAGAAAAGGCTCTAGCAAGTTTAACCACAGAACCAGAGGTCGTGTCTCGTGTCACTCTGAAGAAATATTCCTATGATTTAATACAAATGTTTATTCGGGGTGTCTCAATAATTAATCATAAGTAGGTAATTTAGAAAAAAACATGAAATGTGTTGTTTGCCGACGATATTTTGACGGTTTGGGGAGTTTCAGCACTAGGTAGCAGAAAATGGAACTAAATTAAATGAACAGGCCAGGCAATTAATCAAATGTCAATGATTCAAGTTATCTGTTTGATCAAATGGCTAAAAGAGGTTTTATTAAAATAACGGTTGCTCTTAAACCAACTCTTAAACAAAATAAATAAAGAGGCCAAGTGCGAGTTGGACTCGCCCATGAAGGGTTCCGCTGCAGCAAGTAACATAATATACATAGTATACATAGTTCTTGTAGTTCGTTGTAACTTTGATCGAAGTTTCAATAATAGTGTATTTATTACGTACAAAAAAAAAACTACTCATCAGATCGAGTTCAAACTAATTTTCGTTGGTAGTTTACATGGTAATCTACATCATATATTTTTTTTAGATTTTTCATTCTCTTACTTTAGAAGTTAGAGGGGGGGGACACACATTTTACCACTTTGGAAGTGTGCCTCGCGCAAACTATGCAGTGTATACGAAAATGATTTAAGAAACCTCAACATCATTTTGGAAGACCTGTCGATAGACACCCCACACGTGTAGGTTAGATGAAAAAAAATTTTTTGAGTTTCAGTTCTCAGTATGGGGGGCAACCCTAATTTTTCTTCTTTTTTAATTTTTTTGTTCAAATCTTAATGCGGTTCACAGAATACATCTACTTACCAAGTTTCAACAGTGTAGCTCTCATAGTTTCGGCAAAAAGTGGCTGTGACATACGGACGGACAGACAGACAGACAGACAGACAGACAGACAGACAGACAGACAGACAGACATGACGAATCTATAAGGGTTCCGTTTTTACGTTTTACGGAACCCTAAAAATAGGCGCATTGTGCAATTTTTGTGTTATGTGAGAAAATCTGAAAAAAAATAGTTTTTTTATCAAAATCATTTTTGTTTTTTTTCTTCGTCGATAACTTTATTAACCATAAATATTGTACTACGACTGCTAGACAATTGTTTTGTCTTCAAATTAAGATCTAATTGATGTTCTTAGGTCTAGTGATTGTGTAGTTATCGTAATTTTTGTAGATGACAAGAAATAGTTGAATGACAAGATTAAAAGGGCTGCCATTTCAAAAGGGCTGAGGTAGGACAAGGGGGAGTGGAATATTTGCCGATAAAATAACCCTAAAAAAACTTAAATATTTACTAAACCCTTAAATATTTACTATACGAGACCAAACATATATATAATGGACCCTCTTATACAAGCTTTGCTTAGTTCGGGGCTAATTAATCTTTTGTGAAGATAATATACAACAACATTTGTGCTCAAAAGCTTACCTACTTCAAGGTTTTCATCGTGATTTTAAAATAATTTGATTGAATTACGCGGAGAACATTGATAAAAGATACACATACAAGCGGCTATTTTTCTGTAGCCTGTAGGAGTGGCCACAGCACCTAAAACCATAGGTACCTAACCACCCCACCTACTAATCACCCCAATTAAACAATGTTTGTTTTAAATAAAGATTACTACATTTTAACATTTAGGATCGGTACATATCAGACCACTATCTGACGGAAAATGCGCCGAACGTATCACATCTGTCACATCGGTCGCATTAACGCGTCATCGGTTGAGTGTGAAAAGTTGGATGTTTCTCTGAAAGTTAAATTATAAAATTGATCAACAATCCAGACATTGAAGTCAAATATCGTCTACAGACCTATAGTAGTTTGGTAGTGATGTTTACCAAGCCGTAGACCATTGGATTCAATATCCTTTCATTCTGACGATATTTCTTCAATAACAAATTGAAATAATAGTTTATTTTGTCTAGACGCTGAGTTTACACAGGTATTTCGAACGTTAGTTATTATCAAAGTAACCGCTAAGATACATTAAACATTACTATTCATTTTTAAAATACCTTTTATTCTGTAAAAAATGATTATTAGAAAAGGTTAAAAAAGTATTTAGTTGTATCAACGTGTGCAACAAAAAGCAATGACCTCTGCGGACTTTTCAGTTAATTCGAACAACATGATCTAATACCACCTTGTCCTTTTTTCTATCGGAATGCTCGTAGCTCGAAAAAGCGACATCGTTTTATGGTTGATGTTCCAAAGACACGAACGAGGAGATTTGACTCTACTTTTGTGATAAGAACGTCTAGGCTGTGGAATACGTTGCCTGAGTGGGTTTTCCCCGATGGTTACAATCTTTGTGTCTTCAAATCGAGAGTGAATCGGTTTTTTTTCTAGGTAAACACGCTCCATCGTAGAACCCATCGTCGCTTAACATCAGGCGAGATGGCGGTCAAGTGTAAACCTATAAAAGATAAAAAAAAACTTACAAAATGTATCTTCTACTCGATTTAGTTTTAAAATTGGAATATGTAGGTATGTTTCAAAGTGCAAAAAGTGAACTATAATATTGTAAATCGCGTTAACATTGATGATACGTTTTCGTGTTACGAAACTAGTCGTAACTGTGATACGGGTCATGCTACAACGCTCAGAGTGTAACTTTAGATATTTTTTTTTGGATACACACATTTTGTTTGACACGTCCATAAATGTGTTTACAAATAGAATAAAAAACTAAGAAGGGCGATACCTGATGTTTTTGCTAGATAATGCTTGATACTAGACATTTAGATTTAGGTAGACACCGAATCCAACAAAGTAATCCATTTTTAGTTTTCTCCGCAGTGCATCATACTCACAAATTGGCATTTTAGCCAAAGCTGAAAATTTCCAGAGAAAAATGCATTTTAGAAAGCTGCAAGTACAACAATGATAAATAAGGTTCACTCAAAACTAAGCATTTAAATATTTAATTCCGGTTTCTAATAGTCTCGTCTCTTTTCCACGCTTTCAAACAATGAACAGAAAAGTTGAAACAAAACGCGAATGCAAGTAAGCTCTGTAAACGAAAGAAAATCTCCCTAAGACTATTTCCCACTAATGACCTCATCTACTTTAACTTCTCTCCCTCCAAAAGACCACCGACACAAAAAATACACAATTAGTGTCCTACAAAACGTACTCACTAATTAACTTGATCAAGTTTCTTTATTTTAGAGTTCCTTTGAATTTGAATTCCTTTTCTAACGGTTTTATATGCCGTTGAAACTAACAGAGAGACAAATAAGTCTGTTAACGAACCGATGTAGTACCACTTAACCCTTCTAATACCTATTGTTTTTAATTAGTGCAAAAAATTTTAGGTACCTTTGCATGTTTTTTTTGTTTTTTTTCACGCAAAAACTACCAAAGGAATCTGTATGAAATAGGGTACCGGACTGGGTCAAAAATACACTATTCTAATTAGTCCGTCAGCTAGATCATGGAAAAATATAGGTCACGTATTTTTTGTTTTTTCAAAATATTAAAAATCGACAAAGATAAAGAACATCAAACTTCGAGAGTGGGGGGGTCGCGACGTCACTCGTGAGTAAAAATCGTAGGCACGAGTGACGTCACGCGAAACTTCTAAGCACTGTATCTTAGTAATTTTTTGTTTGTGAAACAAAAGAAAAAATACGTGTACAATATTTTTTTGCAATCTAACTGACGGACTAATTAGTTTTTTTGAGGATTGTACCCTATTGTGTGTGACGAATGCAGTGCAATTTTAGGTACTCATTTGAATTCTTCTTGGTCATTAGGTCAGGCGTAGGTGTTGCTTACTAAGGGGTAAATATCGTCTAGTCACTAAAAAAAAGGCAGCATGTGATTTTATTACATACGGTAAATTACTAATTTTGGTAAGTAATTTTATACGTGTGCATTGCTTTGATACTAAAAACTATGGAAATAAAAACGAATCTACTATTATCTTTTTCGTATGGCCACGTAAAGATGACATAATATTTTTTTAAAGAAAAAATGCGCCGACCCAGTTAGAAATTGGAAATTGGAACCCAGGTCATAATCGAACGTACCACTGCAACAATTCTAACAATTCCCGTACTAGATAGGAAAACTGAGCTATATTGCCACAGAGTAGAAAGAACTACAGAAGTGATTCTAGGTTTGAGCGAAACAACATAATATAAAACAAGTAGGTAGGTACATGGGCATATTCTAAATTATCTTGATAACGATTCTATGATGTTTTCAAATACATAATTGTTATGGAAATATTAATATACGAGAGCTGTATACAATAACCTGTAGGGGAAGTACGTCCAAAATGACATAGTGTTTTTTTAATAATCAATAACTTTTTTATTTTTTATAAAACTATGCTTATATTAATTGTTTACCCGTACCTTAAAGGATTTGTCACAAAAATCAACACTTACAAAAATGTTTAGTCTTAAATGGAGATCAAGAAAAATCCGTTTTGTCCATACCGTATGGACAAAACGACACAAACCGTATGGACTAAATGACATACACAACCAACAACAAATTAAAAATACAACGATAGCATAAAAAGTACAAGCTTCTAAAAATGTTGTACAAACAAATTCTGCTAATATCTAGTCTATGCTTTTGTTTCTGGGTCAAATGGCGGGGTTCTATCTAGCTCGTATTGTGGACAAATCGGAGTGATTCAATTTCCAGCACCGATCACTGCAGATTCCGCACGGGTATTTTATACAAACTTTTTGTATTCTACATTGTCAACCGTCGGGTATTGAAGTAAAAAACTCAATTTAATAAAAGTTACACTTTTTTGCGAAACTACTCGTAAGTATAGTTATCGAAACCACGGAATATTTATAAATATCCTGTAGTTTGTAAAATTTTTAATGTTTGTTGTTCAACGTTCCTTTTTTTATGTAGCTTAATAGTACATTATGATATAAGTGCGCTAAGTTGATAATTACAGCCGAGGCTTTAGCAGAGGTTGTAATTCTTTCTTTTTTTTTTTAAGCAACGGCACAGAACCAGCCTGTATGCCATTAGTAATAAAGTAAATTAATATTTTTGTGTGTTGTTACAGAAAAATTAAAGTAATTTATGGTCAACATTAATTATATTTTACCTCTCAAAGTTAATTTTATTCATAAAATGTTGACCACACTTTTCTGACATAAAAACTCTTTACTAAGATTTAAAAAGGTACCGTTCGTTTTAGACGGAGCATATCTCTCTACCTAGTCTGTGGACGGAGCATTTTGAAACCGTGCGTTTTACATTACACCTTAGAGTAAGGAACATTACACATTAATATTATATTAGAATCCCTTAAAGTTAATTGATATTATTAAAAATGTACCTACCTATTACTAGTTGACCTCATGTCGTGAAACAGCTAATTACAATTTAACATGTTTATTTCATAATTTCATTTTTAATTTATAATGTCTAGGGTATGGTTCTTAAGATTATTTTTATTCATATTTTGCCCATTTACACCAAAAAAACATTTTTTTTTTAATTGTAATAAAATACGAAAGACGAGACATATTACTTACTCACTTTATTAAGTTTTGGTTGACAACGCATTTTCCAGCTAAGTTTGAAATATATGTTAATAAATGGTTATCTTATCTTATCACAGTTAAATTTTCATTACAGTTTACAGTTTTTTTAAACAGTTATAAGTTTTCACTGCTATCGACAGTCCCTACAGGGACTGTTATTTTTTGTTGTGGACTAGTTTGTTTTGTCACACTTTTAGTATCGATTAACTCTGAATTTGATTTTAATGATGAATGTCACGCAATACGGCCGTAGTACACTTTTTCTGCACAGCCTTGAATTAATTCTAATTGGAATTATCTGTATTATAGGCATGTCTAAATTGCCTGTCTGCAAAGAGACAAAAGGTCGAAATTCCTTTCAATCTTAAATGCCTATAAAGGCCTAAATTCCAGAAATTTTCATGGATGAGTCCTACCTGAGATTTGTAGATTATCGCTTTTGGATATCAGGAATAACTCGGACAGCTATTCAGCTATCTACTGAAGCATGGAATAGTTTAAAACGCAGAACAAATAATTCGGATCCAATTCAGTGATTTTCTTATCAGTAACGGGCTTGGGTTTGAAAATAAAATAAAAATAAAATTGTAAAAAGTATGACTAAGGAAATGTAGTGGATGGTTTCGTGGACTCTGATTAAGAAGCACTCAGAAACATTATGTTACCCCTAGATGATTAGATGATGTAGGAACGTTGAAATGAGGCGTAAATCTTGGGAAACTCCATGGCGCCTTGGGCTTCACACAACAACTTGCCTCACTGGCATCTTGTGTGATAGTTAATCCCGTACGAGGAGAGAATTTCTATTCGTACTCCTCACTCTTCGACCAGGCTTTCAGGATTTTCGAGGATAGGGACAGAAAGACGTCGGATGGTTACTGGGCTGTTTCTTTTATTTAGTTAAGTGATTAAGTCTTGCGGCAGAGAGTCTCACCCGAGCACTTTGATTAGCAGAGTGTTCAGTGGAATGATAAGGGCGTCATGTTTGTCACGGAGGAAAAACTACGGCCATCCCTATCTACGTGAGGGCGAACCTCTCGCTACTAACCATCTTATAGCCAAGAAACTCGACAGAGAGGCAAAGGAGTGGGAAGAGGCCACATTACCTCATCCACTGAGGTGGAAGTGTAGATGGGGGCGAGACCAGATGGGTGTTCTGGCTTGTATCTCGTGTCCAGCGACTCTGCCACCAAGCCACGGCTAGAGAAAAAAAGGGGATTTTAGGCGGTAGCAACGCTCCGTGGTGTCAAGCCCGATGTAGGTACTCCGCCATATCCCTGGACAGCGGAGTACGGATGCGTAATAGTACATTATGATATAAGTGCGCTAAGTTGATAATTACAGCCGAGGCTTTATTGCATTATATAATTTAGCAGAGGCTGTAATTATCAAAGCGCACGTATGTCATACGACGTTTTATAACATATTTGCGAGGAAATAAACAAAACTCTGACGACATTTTCAAATAAAAACAATACAGCGAAAAAAAAGGCGCGGAATAATATTTACTTGATCACAGATCACAGCACAGAGTAAGTAACCACTATGGATCACAGATTAGCAATGCGCGCATCGGCGCATTTTTTTTTAAGCAACGGCACAGAACCAGCCGGTATGCCATTAGTAATAAAGTAAATTAATATTTTTGTGTTTTGTTACAGAAAAATTAAAGTAATTTATGGTCCAAATTAATTAAATTAACGAAATAAATAATTCTTTATTATATTTTACCTCTCAAAGTTAATTTTATTCATAAAATGTTGACCACACTTTTGTTACAGCACAAGTACGTAATAAGATACATTACGATACAGAAATTGGTCCAATAAGATACCCTTTACGAAATAATGCTTTTATAACATATTTGCTCGTAAAGGGTCTCTTATTGGACCAATTTCTGTATCGTAATGTATCTTATTACGTACTTGTGCTGTAACAAAAGTGTGGTCAACATTTTATGAATAAAATTGACTTCGAGAGGTAAAATATAATAAAGAATTATTTAATTCGTTAATTTAATTAATTTGGACCATAAGTTACTTTAATTTTTCTGTAACAAAACACAAAAATATTAATTTACTTTATTACTAATGGCATACCGGCTGGTTCTGTGCCGTTGCTTAAAAAAAAAAGGCGCCGATGCGCGCATTGCTAATCTGTGATCCAAAGTGATTACTTACTCTGTGCTGTGATCTGTGATCAAGTAAATATTATTCCGCGCCTTTTTTTTCGCTGTATTGTTTTTATTTGAAAATTTCGTCAGAGTTTTGTTTATTTCCTCGCAAATATGTTATAAAACGTCGTATGACATACGTGCGCTTTGATAATTACAGCCTCTGCTAAATTATATAATGCAATAAAGCCTCGGCTGTAATTATCAACTTAGCGCACTTATATCATAATGTACTATTACGCATCCGTACTCCGCTGTCCAGGGATATGGCGGAGTACCTACATCGGGCTTGACACCACGGAGCGTTGCTACCGCCTAAACCCCCCTTTTTTTCTCTAGCCGTGGCTTGGTGGCAGAGTCGCTGGACACGAGATACAAGCCAGAACACCCATCTGGTCTCGCCCCCATCTACACTTCCACCTCAGTGGATGAGGTAATGTGGCCTCTTCCCGCTCCTTTGCCTCTCTGTCGAGTTTCTTGGCTATAAGATGGTCAGTAGCGAGAGGTTCGCCCTCACGTAGATAGGGATGGCCGTAGTTTTTCCTCCGTGACAAACATGACGCCCTTATCATTCCACTGAACACTCTGCTAATCAAAGTGCTCGGGTGAGACTCTCTGCCGCAAGACTTAATCACTTAACTAAATAAAAGAAACAGCCCAGTAACCATCCGACGTCTTTCTGTCCCTATCCTCGAAAATCCTGACAGCCTGGTCGAAGAGTGAGGAGTACGAATAGAAATTCTCTCCTCGTACGGGATTAACTATCACACAAGATGCCAGTGAGGCAAGTAGTTGTGTGAAGCCCAAGGCGCCATGGAGTTTCCCAAGATTTACGCCTCATTTCAACGTTCCTACATCATCTGAGGGTAACATAATGTTTAAGGTAGGTATATTGCTTCACGAAACCATTCCACTACATTTCCTTAGTCATACTTTTTACAATTTTATTTTTATTTTATTTTCAAACCCAAGCCCGTTACTGATAAGAAAATCACTGAATTGGATCCGAATTATTTGTTCTGCGTTTTAAACTATTCCATGCTTCAGTAGATAGCTGAATAGCTGTCCGAGTTATTCCTGATATCCAAAAGCGATAATCTACAAATCTCAGGTAGGACTCATCCATGAAAATTTCTGGAATTTAGGCCTTTATAGGCATTTAAGATTGAAAGGAATTTCGACCTTTTGTCTCTTTGCAGACAAGCAATTTAGACATGCCTATAATACAGATAATTCCAATTAGAATTAATTCAAGGCTGTGCAGAAAAAGTATCATCATCATCATCATCAGCCGTAAGACGTCCACTGCTGGACATAGGCCTCCCCCCTAGATTTCCACAACGAACGGTCCTGCGCAACCTGCAACCAGCGGTTTCCAGCGACCTTCGTGAGGTCATCTGTCCATCTAGTGGGAGGCCGTCCAACACTGCGTCTTCCGGTTCGTGGTCGCCACTCGAGAACCTTTCTTCCCCATCGGTTGTCAGTTCTGCGAGCGATGTGGCCTGCCCATTGCCACTTCAGCTTAGCTACTCTTCGAGCTACGTCGGCTACTTTAGTTCTTTTGCGAATATCCTCATTACAGATTCTGTCGCGCAAAGAGACTCCGAGCATAGCTCGCTCCATAGCTCGCTGTGTGACTTTGAGCTTTGTTATGAGGCCCACAGTTAAGGACCACGTCTCAGTTCCATAAGTCATCACTGGCAACACGCACTGATTGAAGACTTTCGTCTTCAAGCATTGGGGTATTTTGGACTCCAAGATGTGCCGTAGTTTCCCGAACGCTGCCCATCCGTAAAGAAAAAGTATACTACGGCCGTATTGCGTGACATTCATCATTAAAATCAAATTCAGAGTTAATCGATACTAAAAGTGTGACATAACAAACTAGTCCACAACAAAAAATAAAGTAGCCAAGTGCGAGTTGGACTCGCCCATGAAGGGTTCCGTTCCAGCAAGTAACATAATATACATAGTACACATAGTTCTTGTAGTTCGTTGTAACTTTGATCGAAGTTTTAATAATAGTGTATTTATGACGTACTAAAAAAAACTACTCATCAGATCGAGTTCACACTAATTTTCGTTGGTAGTTTTCATGGTAATGTACATCATATATTTTTTTTAGATTTTTCATTCTCTTACTTTAGAAGTTAGAGGGGGGGGGACACACATTTTACCACTTTGGAAGCGTCTCTCGCGCAAGTTGTTCAGTGCAGACAAAAATTATATTAGAAACCTCAACATCATTTTTGAAGACCTATCGATAGACATCCCACACGTGTGGGTTTGATGAAAAAAAAATTTTTGAGATTCAGTTCTCAGTATGGGGGGCACCCCTAATTTTTGTTTTTTTTTTAAACTTTTGTAAAAATCTTAATGCGGTTAACAGAATACATCTACTTACCAAGTTTCAACAGTGTAGTTCTCATAGTTTCGGCAAAAAGTGGCTGTGACATACGGACGGACAGACAGACAGACAGACATGACGAATCTATAAGGGTTCCGTTTTTACGTTTTACGGAACCCTAATAACAGTCCCTGTAGGGACTGTCGATAGCAGTGAAAACTTATAACTGTTTAAAAAAACTGTAAACTGTAATGAAAATTTAACTGTGATAAGATAAGATAACCATTTATTAACATATTAACATATATTTCAAACTTCGCTGGAAAATGCGTTGTCAACCAAAAACGTAATAAAGTGAGTAAGTAATATGTCTCGTCTTTCGTATTTTATTACAATTTAAACAAAATGTTTTTTTGGTGTAAATGGGCAAAATATGAATAAAAATAATCTTAAGAACCATACCCTAGACATTATAAATTAATAAAGTGGCCAAGTGCGAGTTGGACTCGCCCATGAAGGGTTCCGTTGCAGCAAGTAACATAATATACATAGTAGGTACCTACACATAGTTCTTGTAGTTCGTTGTAACTTTGATCGAAGTTTTAATAATAGTGTATTTATGACGTACTAAAAAAAACTACTCATCAGATCGAGTTCACACTAATTTTCGTTGGTAGTTTTCATGGTAATGTACATCATATATTTTTTTTAGATTTTTCATTCTCTTACTTTAGAAGTTAGAGGGGGGGGGACACACATTTTACCACTTTGGAAGCGTCTCTCGCGCAAGTTGTTCAGTGCAGACAAAAATTATATTAGAAACCTCAACATCATTTTTGAAGACCTATCGATAGACATCCCACACGTGTGGGTTTGATGAAAAAAAAATTTTTGAGATTCAGTTCTCAGTATGGGGGGCACCCCTAATATTTTTTTTTTTTTTTAAACTTTTGTAAAAATCTTAATGCGGTTAACAGAATACATCTACTTACCAAGTTTCAACAGTGTAGTTCTCATAGTTTCGGCAAAAAGTGGCTGTGACATACGGACGGACAGACAGACAGACAGACATGACGAATCTATAAGGGTTCCGTTTTTACGTTTTACGGAACCCTAATAACAGTCCCTGTAGGGACTGTCGATAGCAGTGAAAACTTATAACTGTTTAAAAAAACTGTAAACTGTAATGAAAATTTAACTGTGATAAGATAAGATAACCATTTATTAACATATTAACATATATTTCAAACTTCGCTGGAAAATGCGTTGTCAACCAAAAACGTAATAAAGTGAGTAAGTAATATGTCTCGTCTTTCGTATTTTATTACAATTTAAACAAAATGTTTTTTTGGTGTAAATGGGCAAAATATGAATAAAAATAATCTTAAGAACCATACCCTAGACATTATAAATTAATAAAGTGGCCAAGTGCGAGTTGGACTCGCCCATGAAGGGTTCCGTTGCAGCAAGTAACATAATATACATAGTAGGTACCTACACATAGTTCTTGTAGTTCGTTGTAACTTTGATCGAAGTTTTAATAATAGTGTATTTATGACGTTCTAAAAAAAAACTACTCATCAGATCGAGTTCAAACTAATTTTCGTTGGTAGTTTACATAGTAATGTACATCATATATTTTTTTTAGATTTTTCATTCTCTTACTTTAGAAGTTAGAGGGGGGGGGACACACATTTTACCACTTTGGAAGTGTCTCTCGCGCAAATTATTCAGTGTAGACAAAAACTATATTAGAATCCTTAACATCATTTTTAAAGAGCTATCGATAGATACCCCACACGTGTAGGTTTGATGAAAAAAAATTTTTTAAGTTTCAGTTCTTAGTATGAGGGGCAACCCTAATTTTTCTTTTTTTTAATTGTTTTTGTAAAAAATGTAATGCGGTTCACAGAATACATCTACATATCAAGTTTCAACAGTGTAGTCCTCATAGTTTCGGCAAAAAGTGGCTGTGACATACGGACGGACAGACAGACAGACAGACAGACAGACATGACGAATCTATAAGGGTTCCGTTTTTACGTTTTACGGAACCCTAAAAATGAAATTATGAAATAAACATGTTAAATTGTAATTAGCTGTTTCACGACATGAGGTTAACTAGTAATAGGTAGGCACATTATTAATAATATCAATTAACTTTAAGGGATTCTAATATAATAGAATAGGAAACATAATTATTATATAATATTAAACAACATATAGTATTAAACATCACTACTATTGCTCAGTACATCACCTATAGCTGGATAGCTACAGATGTACTGCTATTACGTATGTCGTATGACGTGCACTTGCAAGATTTCACCCAAACAATTTACATTTAAGTACTACGTAATTTCATCCTTCCAAAAAACGTCTAACGCACACATGACGCTATGCTGCTTCGCCGTTGTCCGACATTAGCATATCGGTAACGCAAACCCATAAGATTTTCTCCTACCTAACATTATACAATGCGGCTAACGAATCTTATGTAACCACATTTTTTTGGATGATGAGATTTTACTTCAAAAATTTCATGTATACTCAACATCGTTGTTTATTACCACATAAATAGTAAAATTCAACTTTACTACTGGGTAAAATTAAATTTGAATCGTTTTCGCCTTCGCCTTCGCTATATCTTTCACTAGCTGAACGCGCGTGCGTTGCTACGCCATCTATCGAAAATTGGTCGTACCAATTCAAATTTTGAACAAATTCGGTTACTTTAGGTTCTAATGACGCAACCTTTAACATATATGACATAATGACATATGCTGTCACGCAACGAAAGCTCTCAAAGAGCAATATTTTTTCCCGTTTTTGTTACATTTTCCAGTCATGCTCCGCTCCTGTTGATAGTAGCGTAATGTTAAATAGCCTATAGCCTTCCTCGATAAATGGACTATCCTACAAACAAGTATCTTTCAATTCGGACCAGTAGTTCCAGAGATCCTTGCGTTCAAACAAACAAACAAACATACAAACAAACTCTTCAGATTTATAATATTATAGAATAGATAACAAACTTGCGTTTTTTTTTTCAATTTATTAATTAGTTTACGTGTGATATGAGATATGACCAGTTATGTCTTACTAAGTTGTACCCTCATTGCACGCCCTTTTCAAGTTGACTACGCACGTACATGACGTATTGTTCGGCTGTAACAAAAAGTAGTAAGTATCAGTAGTTTTCAAAGTGAAATTAATAAATTTACTCAATCGGGATGACAGAAACAACTCTAACAAAGTCAATGTAATTTTAATTTAATGCACCACTTTCTTTGCGAGGCACATTGTAGGTACCCCAGTACGTCATCCAAAACTGTTCAGAAATTCATAGTATTTATTCAACTTCTGCGACTGAGTTTTAATTTAAAAATACAGGTACAATTCTCTTGCCCCGGGTAATGCACTTTAGCTAAATTAAGATGGAAGAATGGAGAACGTGTGCGACTAAGAATAGGTAAGTACATCTTGGAATTATCTACCTACGGTTTGTACTTGGTTTATATGTTTCTATTCTTTGGGGACGTGTCATATGATTAATATCTCGCAAAGCGAAAAATAAACTGAAAAAAATAAAATCGAATTGATATAAAACACTGCCATAAATTTTTAGGTAGGTATTTGAGGCAAGCTAAATACGTGTCATATCGTTCTCCTATAATACCCCAACACGTAGGTGCAGACCTGGTTGGTGAGTAGCGGGGCAAAATGAATCCTTACATGTTTAAAAGTAAGTAGTATTTTTATCCAAAAAATATGCTTGAGTGACTTGCAATTTTAATTTGTTGTAGTTTCATGTTTAAAGAGGAACAAAAAAGTAACCTAGACGATTAAGGCCCAATTTTCACGGAGCGGATTCCAACCGCGCCAGCGCGCGGGCGCGGCACCGCGGCGGGCGACGGTTTTGTTACAATACTAACGATACCGCAGGTTTTCGCGGTTTCTACTGCGGAAAGCTACTGCGCAAGAACCGCGCGCGGCCACGCGGGCGCCGCGCGGCTCCCGCAGCCGCTGCGGCCGTAAACCGCGTCGTGAGTTTTGAATTTAATTTTACATACAAATCTGCCGCGCCCGCGCTCGGGCGCGGTTGGCAACCGCTCCGTGAAAACCGGCTCTTAGTCAGGGCTTTTGCATGCGCTTTATAAATGTTTTCCAAAGAAATATAAATGTGTATTTGAGGCAATTTAAAATTCTGGGATTTTTGACGTGATAACGTCTTATAATTCGATGAAGCCGGCTGCACGCCCGCAAAACATGACGTCATGTGCCGTTACCGTCTTTACCTCGCCTTATTACTTTTCGCACCATCTAGTGAGTGAAATGTGTATTACGTTCAAGGAGTCTGTCCATGTTTTAGAAAAGCGACGATATGAAGTAAAGAACTTGTGCTAGTACAATGATGTACCCAGAGATGGCGCTTTGAACAGCTTTTCAAAAAGCTTCAGAATGTTTTACCTAGATGATTACCTAGACGTTGTCACGTTCAACTATCGTCAGTAAACCGACTTTACAGACAACATTTTTTTTGTGATTGAGGTTGTAGTTACTTGGGTAGAGAGTAGAGACGTCTTTTACATACGTTTCTCGACTTATTCATTTAATTTTCAATCAAACGCGCACGTCTTCTCCTATTTTACTCAAATAGGTAATTGAATAAATAATTAATTAGTTATTAATCACGGCCACGCGATTGAGCAACATTATTAACTTTACACCAAAATATCCATTCAAAATACGTGGAATTGTTTATAAAACATCAAATCGTTTACTTATTTACTTTGTACCGTTATTAATAGATGGGCGTGTTATTTAAACCGTGAACTTGTAGCCTTTTCTTACCAAACTTCGAGATCGGTGAAAGTCCGGAAACTTCTCCATAAAACAATCTCAAACAATCTCTATTGTATCAGAACTGTCTAATACTTGAAAATTAATTAACTCTGGTTATTGGTTTTAACACAATATTATTTTAACTGCTGATGAAAAATTATTACGAATATATCAAATACAATAATTTTGTATCATGCTCTACATAACATAAACAAAAACGGAATGGGAGCGGCGAAACTTAGTGTTTCTCAACGTAAAATCTTCAGATCTACTTAATATTTTATCTAAAAGTATGTATAAACAAAAACCATGGGTTTTATAGTATGACAACAAAACATCCGAAACGGCCCGACCGATTTCAAAACTTTTTATGATAATAGCATGTCAAGTATTTTTCCACTCCATCTTGTAATCGCAATTTTTTTCTTTTTTATTTCTCTTTATGAATATTTATTGTCGTGACTGGCCTCGTGACTTAGTGGGTAGCAACTCTGCCTGCGAAGCCGTGGGTCGTGGGTTCGATTCGCACCCTGTGCAAATATTTGTGTGATGAATTCAAATATTTGTACTGTGTCTTGGTGTTTCTATGTATAATACGTATGTGTTTACAACTACGAGTACATAAGTAATATATCAGCTATGTGACCGCCATAGCCCTACCGCCATAAAACAAGCTTTGCTTAGTTTGGGGTCAGGTGGTGTTGTGTGTGAATTGTACGCCAATATTTATAATTTATATTTATTTTTGTTTAAACAATGTTCAAATAAATCAACTGTCGGTCCTTGACGTGGAGACGATATTTCACTGAAGTCTTTTTAAGCATACTTAAATAATAAATAAATAAATGTATTATACATAGAAACACTCCGACACCGTATACATATTTAATATTCATCACATAAATATTTGCACTGGACGGGAATTGAACCCACGACCCTCCGTTTCGTAAGCAGGCTTACTATCAACTAAGCTACGAGGCCAGTCGAGGACTTATTTTTGATTTTTCTAACAATTTGTAGAACAGAATAACGTCTATCGGACCCGCTTGTCATTTTATTCTACACGGATAAATTCTTTATTCGCAAAAAGATGTTACATAAACGTTCTCATACCTAGCTAGAGTTACTAACTTATATGAATTATATTTCTAAAACGCTATAGGTACTTATCCTGAACAATTTCTACTCATACATCGTATCCACAGACTAAGTAATTACCAAAGAGTAAGTTACGAAAGTTAATAGTAGTTACCTACCTACAACTTAGCTCTAATCTCTCTCGGGACGTAACTATACTTACTAACTTACTAGGTACTGGCTGAAGACGTAACTTATTTAATTTAATTTTGTACGAGAAGAAAAACGCGATAGTAACACGTACCTTACTAATATTATAAACGCAAAAGTTTGTATGTATGTATGGTTGATACTATGATACTCTTTGTATTATACTGCCTACCGAACTTTGAACTAACGCAGACGGCGATACTAACCAACTCTATTCCTACGAAAACGTAATTTTGAAAAAAATCTCGCGACTTTCCTACTCTGGTTCTACTTCGTTTCGTCCGATACAACATTGTTTGACGTTTAAATGTTCTAAGGATACTCTAATTAGAGTAGGCTTAGAACATTTAAATGGATAAAACGACGGATCGAAGTAGAATCGGAGTTGGAAAGTCGCGAGTTTATTTCGAAATTAAGTTTTCGTAGAAAGAGTACTCTCTTACGACGGCCGACGTCCTAATCTTACGAACTCTTCTTACGTACGCACGTAGATCATACTTAAAACTTTTCCATATAGCACGGTATAAAAAATTACTACCAGTAGTTCATCGCCTTTGATCTTGGGAGAAACGCCGATAATAATGTATAGACACGGGTAGGGTTGTCGCAAACAAAAAAAAACGTGGCACCAAAATAAAACATACGGAAGATGTCAGTCCTGAGCCGCGCTCCTGCAATACTAACATTGTAGTGTAACAATGCAGGAGCGCGCTTCCCGCGCCTCACCCCACACGCCCCGCACGATCGCCCCGTCTAGACGGCTTCGTCGACGTATGATTTAATAGACTGTGCATATAGTAAGTATTTACCATACTCACGTATTGTACTCAAAGAGTACTTACTACCTACATCTCGTACCTACGCAAGCGCGATTAGCGCAAGGCCACTTTGGACGATACCATCTCGACTTGGGATGCCGTCACGCCGCGCCGCGCCGGTAGAGAAGACCAAAGAACGACCTGCTCAATGACCCGGGGAAGACCTAGGATCTACCGACTGGCGTCAGGTTTATAATTATTTTTTTAACAAAGAGTGACGAGACGAGCAGGACATGTGCCTGATGGTAAGCAGCATGCGTGCCACATAACAACACAGGGACACGCAGCTATTGGAACATGAAGAGTCCAAATCATTACCTAGCACTGCACTGCGCTCGTCACCCAGAGATATCAGAGTCGGATGGCTCATTGGTTTTTTTGTCATGCAGTTAGATAAGTATGGACTGACTGATTTTTAGATGGATTTTTGGAACAAATATTGAACTGGGAGTTCATGCGTAATACCACTAATCTATTGATTTTTTTCAACTATTCTATACTATGGTGCAGTGTGCAGTATTCTCAATTACTTTACATAATATGTTATATCCTTATAAAACCCAAACATAGTTTTAATGCCGTTTGGGGAAAGTTGGTGCACTTGGTCTACTGAATGAATTCTAATATCATGTGTCACTATCATATTCCAAACATTGAGGTATGTACTCAAGGCTTAAAAACAATTTTAAAATCTATAAATTTTGTAGTAAAATCATATCGGTGTAAATATTTTCAATATTTTTAACGTTCAATAAACTCAAGTAGTACAAAATTGAGGTTAAGAAAGCTTATCGTATTACGCGCATTTGCGGTATGTAGGTATTAGAAACTGAATAACCCCGTGTTTGACCAAAATACACGCTGATAGGTTGTCGGTGTCCATTATTGTAACTATACGTATACGTTTGGCAGTTACTGTTGGTGTTCCGATAGACTAACAAACTAGTTGCGTCTTCCGAGTTAGCGCAACTTTTAATAGTGTTCGTGTCCCCTGGGCTGTGACGTGATGCACGGGCACTGTCAGCAAGAAAGTTAGCTGTGTAGCGGCTAACAACCAACTCCGTAAATAGTTAAATGTGTTTAAAATAGCAATTTTTTTTGTTGGGCCTTTTTGTTGTATTTTCTTAGTATAGGTAAATATACCTATACCGTATAGGGTAGACCGGAGGCAAATGTAACAATTATTTTTTAAGACCATATTCCAGACAATGGTTATACCATATTATAAATGTGCTTGTGCACAGCAATTGGAAATATATCTAGCTATTAAAGAACCGTACCCAGGTTTTGACGCGTCTTATTATCATCGAGTTATAACAGGTTACACGAGAAAAGGGAAGGTGTTACAATTGCCGCCTACCCCGAGGCAAAAGTAACACAATTTTAAAACAATAAAACTCAGGGAATATTAAGAAAATATGAAATCTTTAATTATAAATTGGTTCCTCATTTCAGTCTTAGTTAGCTGAGATAAGGAATAATAACAATAATAAAGATAAAATTAAACAGCAACGTAAAACATCAACTACTGCAAAAAAATTATACAAGGCTTATTTCACGCCCAAAATTAAACTGTTTCTTACTGAACCAATATTATTACACCTATGATTTAAACATTTTAAAAATATACATGTTTTTGTACTCAAAATCATGTTTTCATTTTGTATGGAATGGCGTCTGTTACAACTACCTCCGTGTTACTATTGCCACCGATTAAGATAGCAAAAAGTAATACGTCAGCGTCGTCAGCCCACGGACTTAAACAAAATTATTTTAATGAACTTAGTAAATTTAAGTCATCCTATTACATTTTTTTTACTAAGGTAGGTATTTACTAGTAACGATCTGGCTATACGCCCCACCTTGATTGCGTGAAGCCAGGTATTTTGGTCTGTTTATGGGCATCTAACAAGAAAAGAGTTTTTTGTTACTTTCACAATGTATATGCTGACAAATTTTTCCTATAAAAATATCGTTAAGTACTTTACGTTTAACGTTTTATTCCAGAACTATTTACATATATTTTTGAATATTATTCTACAAACTATTATTAGGATTAAAATAGTTAAGTAATTTTATTCGGGGACAATTGTACCACGAGGTCAATAGTAACGTTACTACCGCCCCCCAAAAATGTGTTACAATTACACCGGTAGGTGGTTTTCGAAAAACAACGTTATATCTTCTAAAATACGCTAATACACACAGATATTAGATAGACAGCACTAACTTTTATGTCTTTGGAACCTACTTTTCAATTTGGATATAAGAAATGAAGCTCAGAAAACCATAAATCTCACTTTGAAAATTACATAAATTTTTACCTAGAGTGTCCGGAAAATAAAATGGCGTACAACAAGCGACGGTTCACCGCGGCGGCACACGCGTTACAGCCAATGAGCCGAAGACATTACGAGTGTTTAGTACACGCACACATGCACAAATAGAACGATTGGTTTCGTAGTTATGTTCAGTTTTAAAATTGCCCCTGTTACTTTTGCCTCCGGTCTACCCTAGACGTAGCTACAAACTACGAATACAAACATGGGTATTACCCATCTTACGTATATGCCGCGTCTTTGAAAACGCACGTTACAGTCCGCGAGGTATAAGCTGAGCTTTGCATTAGTGTGAGTGATCACATGCTTACGCATCTATTACCAAAAGTACAGTCAGACAACAAACTCTTAAACAACAAGCTGACATTAACTATCCAGGATCAATATGGTCATTGCGAAAAGAAGTATCTCTTTTAGGATTCAAATGGTCAAGGACAGAGAATAACAGAAAATTTTTAATGGAAAAGCATGAGATCCGTCACCTACGTATAACTTATTTACTTAAAATTTCCGAATACCGTATTCAGGGCAGGCCTATCGTTTATACCGATGAAACATATATTGACACCACTCACACTTCATCAAAATCATATTCAGATGGCAGCACTTCTGGTTTGAAGAAACACCTTATTAAGAGAACATGGTCACAGCGTCCTGCGTCTGACTGTACTTTTGGTGATCACTCACACTAATGCAAAGCTCAGCTTATACCTCGCGGACTGTACTTCCCTATAGTATCAAGCTGACAAGTTGGATGTTATACCACACTCTTCAACGCGGTCACGGAAGTTGGCTGATATTATGGGATCGGACGGAAGTTTATAACATTCTTCCCAAAATAGATATATTGGCCTCAAGTTTCGGCAGCTTCAAAAACAGATTAAAGTGCTGGCTTATCGATCAAACTTTTTATAGTTACAGTGCATTTTTAGACAGCGATGACAAGGTTCCTATAAAAAATCAAAAAAAAAATTGACATGGGTCAGTACTCAGAAGAAGAAACGCATTACAAAAAAAAAATACAATTGTTATAGAAACGTATTAAACTCGCTTGACAATTTTCTGTACAATCTTATCTTATCTTATACCTTTAAACGAGCAATTCTTGTATTTATAGAATCTGAATCTCGGAAACGGCTCCAACAATTTTCATGAAACTATGTATTCATATTTATTGGTAAAACATTTTTACATTATATACTCGTATTACAGCGTTTTTCGATACTTAACCCCTAAGAGGGTAAAATAGGGGATGAAAGTTTCATATAAAAATGCATAAGACAAACTCTTTTAGGTTTATTACGAATGATTATAACATAAGTTATTTGTTATCGGACGATGATGCTTCTCACCAAAGTAGGAATCTACCATAATAGTACACTATGATATAAGTGCGCTAAGTTGATAATTACAGCCGAGGCTTTATTGCTATTGCTTTATATTGTTCCGCGCCTTTTTTTTCGCTGTATTGTTTTTATTTGAAAATGTCGTCAGAATTTGGTTTATTTCCTCGCAAATAGGTATAGGTATTATATATATAGTAATAGGTATGTTATAAAACGTCGTATGACATACGTGCGCTTTGATAATTACAGCCTCTGCTAAATTATAGCTCTCACCTTTGGCTCGAGCTAGCAATAAAGCCTCGGCTGTAATTATTATCAACTTAGCGCACTTACTCGTACCTATATCATAATGTACTATTATAACACGAGCTAAGCTGCAGGTAAAGCTAGTCCATTATAATACAGATCAAATGAGAAGTATTTGGAAAAGGTGTAAGTACTTCTGCCTGGGGAAGTACCACACATTTACGTTATTCTGCTGCTATGTAGTAGTGTGCAAACATTACTGTGTTCCGCTGTTGAAGGGAAATGTTTACAAAGCAATTACAAGGCTTACAGATAAAACATCATAGGTTTATTTCCGGGTGAAATTAGGTGGGCCCCTAAGTAGTATTAGTCCAGGGCCCCCCTAAGCTCACGGTCCGGCCCTGGTTAACAGTATTCAACTAACCTCTGAACCATGGGAGGAACCAGCTTTGGCGCCAGGCTACATAGTCGTGGTACAAGTCACAAGACCGTGCGACAAGTAAGTAGATACCTACGTGCGTGCGTTTTAATTAGTGGTCCACCTACCACCTAGGTACCTACTGGACCAGCCCTGGAGCGACTGTAGGGTGTCATGACCTCCGTGACGGGGAGGGGTCCCCCTGGTTCCGCCCTTGCTTTGAACTGTTGTATTTTATCCGAAAGCAACTGATTTTTAGTTGATTACCAACAAACAACTATATTACACCAGCTTAGGTAATATTTTACAATTAAATGCATTATTTCGTCAATTAAATTTCAAACAACCCGCCCGTAGCCGTTCCCAAAGGGTACCCAAAA
Organism: Ectropis crepuscularia; assembly: GCA_963693475.1. NCBI lineage: Eukaryota > Metazoa > Arthropoda > Insecta > Lepidoptera > Geometridae > Ectropis > Ectropis crepuscularia. The sequence continues at coordinate 15,022,238 of OY856346.1, forward strand.
CGCGAGCTGCATAGTGACGCTGAATGACGATAGCCATCCTTACTCCCAGAAAGAAGCGAGAGTAGAGCGGCGGATAATAAGTAGGTACATAGGTCGCTTAACACCATCTCGCCTGGTGTTAAGCGACGATGCGGTCTAAGATGGAGCGTGCTTACCTAGAAACAATCGATTCGCTCTCGAATTGAAGACACCAAGATTGGAACCATCGGGAAACCCCCACAGTCTAATAAATCACATGTCGTTCGACGAAGACGTCTAGACAGGGTAATCATGCGGTGCGTGCGAGGCGAAACGCAGGGAGCGCGCTCCCAAGCTGCTAACACAACCATGCTAGCAGTTTGGGAGCGCGGTTCAGGGCTGACGTTTGACGTCTGTTTTAATTTTATTTCATTCAGAATCATACCCATACGTTGTCACCGCGTTGTCGCCATTTATCACAAGTTCAAAGGCGTCGCCCTACTTACTAGTAATTTTCTTTATACTGTGATAATATAGAGTGAACGACTAAGAGACGATTCACACGGCGCGGCTGCCAACCGCTCCCGCGCGCGGGCGCGGCGCCGCGCCGCGCGACGGTTTTGTTTCAATACTCACGAGACCGCAGGTTTTCGCGGTTTCTGCTCCGGAAAGCTACTGCGCAAGAATCGCGCGCAGCCACGCGGGCGCCGCGCGGCTGCCGCAGCCGCCGCGGCCGTAAACCGCGTCGTGTGTATTGAATTCAATTTTATATGGAAATCTGCCGCGCCCGCGCGCGGGCGCGGTTGGCAGCCGCGCCGTGTGAACCGGCTCTAATACATGCGCCTAGTGGTAAGCAACTCACCTGCTCATTAACAGCAAAGTACCACATAGCTATTTGAACATGCAGAGTCCAACTCACTGCCCAGTACACTGTGGCAGTCACCCGCAGATATGTTATGATTAATCTCTAAAAATCCCTTTAATTTCTCTGAAACCACGGCACTTCAAACCGGAACAGAGTAATATTTGGATAATATTGTTTAGCCGCAAAGCAACTAGTAAAAGTGAGGTAGGTAGGTACTACCTACCCCTGACGGACTCTGGAAAGAATTCTACTAAGTAGGTACACGTAGAGAAATAATATAAATTATTCTCTGTGACTAAAATAAATTCTAAAATAAATAAATAAATAAACTAAAATAAATTCTAAAAATAAAAATAAATTCGGCTTTAGTAAGCCGAATTTATTTTTAATTTGCATAATTTTTCGTAAAAGCTTCTGAAATGAAAATGAACCAGGCAAAAGTATCATTCAGTGGTATCTTTCTCGTTTTCAACCGAGTGGTGAGGCTCCATATATCGGATACGCCCCTAAGGATTCGCGTCCTTAAATTTCCGATGAAAACAAAGAATCCGCGCATATAGGTTCGCGAGATCGGGCGAATGTAAATTTACATCCTAATTTCCCCAGCGAGTACCGCGGAGACTATTCGTCAGCAGTATCAAAAATCGAACATCATAAATGAAGTCGTTGAAACGTAAAGAGAAATTTCATTACAATATTGTTTCGCCAAAAAGCAACTAAAGGCGGTAGTTTCGTAAAACACACCTGTCATATTTTCTATTTGTACTACTGTTATCTCTAAACTATGTGTTATTTTGTATGTGTTGTATTTTAGATTTTGTATTAGGTACCTACCTATGTACCAAATTTAATCGAGATTCTTTCAGAATCTTTTTCTGTGCATGAGTAGGTAACAAACTTTCGCATTTATAACACTGGGTAATAGAGAATGTGTTCATGGCATGTTAGCCACATCAGATAGACGCCAGCTTACTTTGCACATTACCGCCAAGCAGTAATGTACAAATATTACTGTGTTCCGGATTGAAGGGCAATGTTTCCAGAGAAATTACGGGCTTAGAAATACAACATCTTAGACCTCTGGGTGACGAGCGCAGTGCAGTACTAGGTAATGATTTGGACTTGTCATGTTCCAATAGCTGCGTGCTGTCAAGCGGCAGGCATGTTGCTTACCATCAGGCACATGTCCTGCTCGTCTTGTCACTCTTTATATAAAAAAAAAGCTTTCACAATTTTTAATCTTTTTTGTCTTGCCTGAAAACGTTAGGTAAGTTGATTGACTTTACCACATTACGACACTAATGTTAAGGAATAGTACGGCTGTGTTCAAATCCTCTGAAAACAGTAGTTGAAAAAAACATCATTTTACACTGCTCATAATTTGTAATCAAAGAGCAGCTGAAACTCAGTAATTACGAGTGACGAGACGACCTGAACTAAAGCTCGTAGATTGCCGGTTCGTCTAGCCACGTCGTCGGCGCCAACGACCACTTCAGACGGGTATTTCGTCACCTGTTGAAAATAATTAGGCAAAAAATCCATACCAGTAAAACAAAACTCAGGTGCTGCATAGTGCAGCTTTCTGTGTTAACCACTCGAAAAATCCGGATGGAATTTTTGGCGGGAATTTCTCAACGCAAAACTATTTTCAATGAGTGCTTCGACAGACGAGTATGAAAAATCTCCATTAAGTTTTGAAATCACGCTCCAAATGGAACGAAAACTAAACTTCATATTTCACCTATTGATAGTACTTATTAAAAGGCAGTACTAAGATCCACTGTGCGCTGTCGAATACCGATTAGGTATACCTACTTGATTCAGATTCAGATTCTTTATTGTTAACAAACAAAATTACACGTCATAAAACAATTTACATTACTTACAGTAATAGTCCTGTAACTTTAAACATTACAGTATGCGTTAAATCCGGTAGATCTGATTTTTTGCAGACTTGTTTATTGTTTATGATGTTGGCTTGTTGGCCTTATGCACAGAGTAAGTAATCACTACGTTATATTATGATTTATCCAAGTTTGTGACCTCGAGTGACCTCGAGCGTCGAACGCAACTTTGTCGAAATCGAAAATCGAAAAAAACCGCGAAAAAATCGTTTGTTTTTAAAATTTTGGCGATTATAACCATAAAGGACTCGTTTTTGAAAAAACTTTCTTTTGGAGTTTATGAAGAAGACTAAATTTGCTACAATATGATTCTAGAATTGTCTCCGTACACTTAATAGGTAGTTTCTAAGAATGAGTCTTTCAAAGTTTATAATTTTTTTCGAACTTCGCAATTTTTTGCAATATTTTATCTCCTACATTTTATTTTTTGCAATATTTTATCTCCTCCATTTTATTTTTTAACCCCCGACCAAAAAAAGGGATGCTATAAGTTTGACGTCGAAGTCTGTCTGTCTGTCTGTCTCACAGACAGACAGACATACAGGTCTGTCTCTCTGTATGTCTGCCTGTGGGTATGTCAGTCTATGGCACCGTAGAGCTCAAACGGATGGGCCGATTTCGATGCAGTTTTTTTTATTTGAAGGTTAATTTTTGTGTTGATGCTTTTAGCTATATTTGGTTAATATCGATTCAAGATGGCCGCCTCTACAAAATGGCGACCCAAATATTTCACCACAATCTACCTCAATATGGGTATCAAATGAAAGGGCTTGAAAATTTAAAGATAATTTTAATGTATCTGCATTAAAATTATCTTTAAATATGAAAACATACAGACAATCATCGTATCTACAACATACAATAATCAATTTTGCAGAATACCACGTAATCTCGAATAGCATGTCGAAAATGTGTTTTTCGTTCTCCTGTAAAAAAATGTTTTTGGCATTTACTGTGTTTATTTTTGAGACAGCCGAGTGTATTTATGACGTACCTACTAAAAAAACTACTTCCTAGATCGAGTTCGAACCCATTTTCGTTGGAAGTTTGTATGGTAATGTACATCATATTTATTATATTTTTTTTAGTTTTATCATTCTCTTATTTTAGAAGTTACAGGGATTTTTCAGACACACATTTTACCACTTTGGCACTTGCAAATCCAAACCTTCACTCGCGCAAATTATTCAGTGTATAAAAAGTTATTTTAGAAACCTCAACATCATTTTTGAAGACCTATCCACAGACACTCCACACGTATGGGTATATGATGATTTTTTTTTTGAGTTTAGTTCTGTATGGGGCACCCCAAAATTTATTATTTACTTACCAACAGTGTAGTTCTCATAGTTTCGGCAAAAAGTGGTTGTGACATACGGACGGACAGACAGACAGACATGACGAATCTATAAGGGTTCCGTTTTTACGTTTTACGGAACCCTAACAAGACAATGAAATTTATTCAATCATTTAACAATAATATGCAGTGCTACCTTAATATAACGAACCTCAAGTTATCGACTTCCTCGATTTAACCAATTTTTCGTAATCCCTTGAATTGTTCGTAAGAGTCAATGCGAAATATTATGTAAGTACCTTCAAATAGCGAATATTTTTTGCACAAAGCTCTTTATAACGATGTTTTCAACTATAAAAAATTAAAATTCCTTTAATTAACGAATGTTGTCTACGCGAAACCTTTGTATAACGTTCCCACCAATATATTGGCTTAGTGGGTAGTAGCTCTGCCTGCGAAGCCGAGGGTCGTGGGTTCGATTCCCACCCAGTGCAAATATTTGTGTGATGAATTCAAATGTTTGCACTGTGTCTGGGTGTTTCTATGTATAATAAGTATGTATTTAAAATTATATAAGTATTATATCAGCTATCTGGCCGCCATAGTACAAGCTTTGCTTAGTTTGAGGTCAGATGGTGTTGTGTGGTATGTCCACCAATATTTATTTATTTATTTATTTATTATACATGAGCTTTAGTAATAGTATTCATTATAACTTTTATTATTAATTTTGTTCATTTATAATTTAATTTTTCGCCTTCTTCTATCATCTCAGCTCATCTCATATAAATTAAGATTTGATTGCTATGATACCCCTAAATATTACCTGTCAAATAGTTCTGCTTTTGGAAAACGGCACTTTTGGCCCGTTATTGTCTTTTTTTTAAATAAAAAGTGACGAGACGAGCAGGACATGTGCCTGATAGTAAGCAACATGCTTGCCACACAACAGCACAGTGACACGCAACTATTGGAACATAAACAGTCCAAATCATTGCCTAGCACTGCACTGCGCTCGTCACCCAGAGATCTAAGTTGTTATATCTCTAACTCTAAGCCCTGTAATTTCTTTGGAAACATTGCCCTTCAAACCGGAACACAGTAATGTTTGCACATTACTGCTTGGCGGTAGAATAACTAGCAAAGGTGTGTTGTCTCGTTCTTCTTCACAACCACGATGGATTTTCAAGAGCCAGGCCCGGCCAGCACTATTAATCCCTTTCGGCATAATTAAAGCAATTTATTAATTTAGAAATGAATAAAAACATCGAACATAAACAAACTATTGTCACCTGACATAAACAAGAAGATGACGGCGCGTCAATTAGTTCCATATTTTGCTACGCGCAGAGTTAAATTGCGCGCACTCTACGACAAAACGGCACGAGACAAAACGTAGCATCCACACACTGGCCCAGCGCTGGCAAAAGCGCGGTAGGCCAATAGAAGAACAGGACGCTACTCGTCGAGCGCCTTTGTTTTGTGCACAAAAACCGACACCGGTCACGAGAGACGAGTCGAGACAAAACAGCCCTATACACACTGGTCACTTGCCGTCACTCGGCCAGCGAGGCGAGCGACGCGAGTCATCACAAAACGCATTGGCGTTTGCCTGCACTGGCCCAGTGTGTATAGGCAGCTTCAGAAAAGTAACGGGAACTCCTCGGGTAAAACCGTGGGGTGCTGCTAGTATTTTAATAGTTCGAGTAAGGTAAAGTGAAAAACGTAAAAAGTCTAGAAAATGTAATGGCAAAAACAATAGACGCACAGTGTCAATAGGTAAGACAAATAAAAAAACAAACTCGGAAACTGTCAGTGCTCAAGTTTCAAACATCAAATTATGTACCATACTCTGTGTTATGTACATACGAACCGTGGTGATCGGATGTAAACATCGATCTATTTTTATCAGGATTTATTGATTAAGGGCTACGTATCTCAGTCAAAATGGATCAGGAAACTGCAAAAAAGTTGTTAGCAGAAGGTGGAACATTTGTGTTCCTAGGAGTGCCACAAGAAACTCAATTTGGCATCGATATGCAGTGCTGGAATACTGAAGAAGATTTCCGGGGAATAAAGATGATTCCGCCAGGACTACACTACATTCATTACTCTGGTGTGAGTAAGGGTACTGGAGATGTATCGCCAAGGTAAGTTAACTTCACAGTCGTGTAAAACAGTCATAATTTGTGATAAAGGTAACCTTTGAAATATATCAATGTTTACCTCATTTTCTTTAAAACTATAGTGATACACATAAATGACAATGATCGATCACAACTAAATTATTCAAATACTGTTCTCTTGTTTTTTACCTCATACTAATGAAGTATTCTAGGTACTTTTATAACATAACCTATTTCATTAGGCATAGTCATGAACATACTTTTAATATTCCCCTGCAATAATCTAATATACATCCCTTTATTCCTGTAAAGAGGCATGCAACTTACAGATAAAATTTAACATATCACAATGTAAACATGATAATTTTCTTATCATTTCATTTTTTTTTAATATTAATCTTATACCTACTTCAAATGTTGTCTCAGATGCTATAGTGTAAACAGGGTTACTAAACAGTGGATTTAATATTTACAGATCTGGCTTCATGCACTTCTTTCATCAGCAAGAGTTTGTTGTCAAGATGTGGGACAAAAACACAGAAGACATGAGCAAAGATGAAATCACTGACGAGAGTATTCAACGGCTGAAGGATAACTTGCTAAACCTGGATCGACACCTCGCTCCTTATCCTTATGATATTTGGCAGAAGTGGAAGTTACTGTCTTCGCAAATCACAAGTATGCATGATATTAATTGTTATATGTATGAAGTCTGTTTTGGTTTTATTTTTACCAGATCTTAAGATGCATCTGTCGCTAAGGAACATCTGCAAACATCTAAGTGATGGTAAGATCAAAACATTACAGAGGGCTTGAAATACAATATTAAATTGTAAATATCTGAAATTTATTATAAATATTGGATTTTTATGATAAACTAGCTGACCCGGCAAACTTTGTTCCGCCTTAGAGACGATAAATGAGTAGACTTTTGATTTTATCAGTTACAAGTTTTTATTTGGATAATTAATGTAAATTCAAAAAAATCAAGTATTTTAATGATTCTTTATTGGCCATGTATTGGTTCTTTAGTGAAGCACGATCACTTGATGTTTGGACCGGGAAGCAGCAATAGCAAAATTTCTATCCATTTTGGATTAAAGGTAAAAGTGATAAAAGGATTGGCCGACTGTAATTATGTACATAATATGTCATTGCATCTTGTGCATATTCATGCATATGACGCGGACTACCTATGTACGTGCTGGCAGAATAGTTAATCAACCAATATTAGCTGCATTTTCTTCAGTGCTAATTGCATCACGTAAATATATATACTTCCTCACAACGAAGTTTGGCTTGGTTCAACCGAATGAAAGTTAAGGGCTCTGTTTCTATTTTTTGGTATTGCAACGTGTCATATGAACGACGTGTTTCAGATATTTGTTGTAGTTGCCCAGTATCGCAACGTGTAAGCACAATATCGCGTGTTTCTAAGTTTTCATCAACAATCAGGATGGCAAGATAGATAGATAAACTCTTCATCGCACATAAATTACAAAGAAAAATAACAAAAATACAGAAGAAGAAAAAATAATATATATATATATATCAAGGTTGCAAGTTCCAATCTCGTCTTCACATCAGCATATTTTCCAAGTTTTGATGTACAAGTTTGTTATCACCACTGGCTTTAACTGTGAAGGAGTTTTCCTTAAATAATGAGGAAACTGTCATGTCTCAAAAAAAACATTTTCGAACAATTATCACACTGGCCTAGTGCAAGCTAACAGCACTGGACCAGTGAATTTTAGCCTCTCTCTTTGTAAGAGAAGCCCCCCCAAACCCCAGCTGTGAGAACATTAAATGGGCTGCTTAATTATGCTGAATTTACACAGGATACCATGTTTTTTTTATCATAATCTTGTAAAACAATTATATAACATTATTTATTTATACAATTATATTATTATATAATTATATAATCTTGTATAACCATTACATGATACTTAACTCACATCTAAGCAAAAACTAAATCTTTCCCAGGTGATTTAGCTGCAAAGCTGTCACCAGAGAATGGAGTCATCCGAGCATCAGTGGAACTAATGTCTACAACTGACAAAGACAGACCTAGAGGAGTCAAGAAATCTGTATCGACAGAGAGTAAAGAAGAAGGCAAAGATGCTAGTATGGAAGATCCAGGAACCCCTGAAGAGTCAACATCGGGACAATCTGATGCTAAAAGAGCGAAGCGGGTAACAAGAGCTGAAAAAGAAGACTCTATGTTACCCGATTTAAAACCAGCACCTGGTAATAATTTTAATGAACTTTCTGACTGTCACATTTCTTCCTTGTTCAACATACTAACCTTACTTACCAGTCACATTGTTTATAATGCACTGTTGTATGTATTATGTATTACCACAGTATTAAGAAATAGTACCAGTAGTTTATCGCCTTTGATCTTTCGAGAAACGCCGATAATGTCTAGAAACGGGTAGAGTTGTCGCAATTTTAAAAACGTGTCACCAAAATCAAATTAAAACATACGGAAGACGTCAGCCCTGAGCTACCCTCCTGCAATACGAACATTGTAATGTAGGCAATGCAGGAGCGCGCTTCCCGCGTCTCACCCCGCACGCCCCGCACGATTGCCCCGTCTAGACAGCTTCGTCGAACGACTGTATGATTTAATAGACTGGTATTACCATACTAGCGCCCCACGATTTTACCCGCGTAGTTCTCGTTCCCGTTAGTTTCTCTGTATAAAATTTAGCCTGTGTTATTCCAGACTATAATCTTAGTGTATTCCAAATTTCAACAAAATCTGTTCAGAAGTTCCAACATGATTGAGCAACGCACATCCAAACTTTGACATTTATATTAATACCATGTAACATTGCGAAGTTCTATTATTGTTTTTGTTTGTAACTAGCGCCCTTGGTTGAACTTCTTTGGCTCATGCACAAGAACTTTGCTAAATATCATCAGGTGTGTGTCTGCCTGTGGCATCGTAGCTCCCGAACGGATGAGCCGATTTTGATTTTTTGAAGCGAAAACTTCTTTAGGCGCGCCTAGACAAATTTTTCGTGGGGTGTAAATTGGATTATACCGTCACGCTCGGGTATGATAAGAAATCTTCGGGTAAACTCGGGACCTTGGCGATTGGGCATCTAGAAATGCGTCAGCCAATGGGAAACGCTGAAAGGGCGTGGCCTCACCATCATGGCATGGCCATCTAGAAATGTGTGAGCCAATGGGAAATGCTGACGCATTTCTAGATGGCCATGCTATGATGGCGAGGCCACGCCCTCCGGTTACACCCGTGTAGTTTCCAAGGTAAGCTATCAAATTCTGAGTTATAAGTTTTCACTTCTATCGGCAGTTCCTATGACTGCCGAATTTTTGTTTTTTTGTTTGAAAGGAGAAAATTAGTTTGAAGTGATCAGGGCCGGATTTAGGGGAGGGCAAACGGGGCATACGCCCTGGGGCCTCCACAACAGACACTTCGGAAAAAAAAATCAAATTTCGACAGTAAACATAATTTATGTTAACTTTAAACCATTTGTAGATCTAGTTTTAATTTGCGAAATCTTAACCTAGGGGGGGGATGTATTTCAACGTCCCCAACGAAGCTCTGCCCTGGGGCCTCTACTCCTCTAAATCCGGCCCTGGAAGTGATGAAGTAGCTATTTTTGATAAAAATCAGTCCAAGATGCCACGAAATTGCGGATATACCTATTTTTTCATAACTCCTTCAATTAAGAGTATGAAATGAAAGGTCAAGATGGCCGCCGCCACATAATGGCTTTCAAATCCGTTTCCTTTGAAGGCAGATAAATATTTCTGTGTCTTCACTTCTTGTCCGAGATTGTACTAGATCAGATGTAGAAACGCAACATTTCCAGAAAGAGTTGAAATAATGATGCAGTCCTACTTTCATATATGAAATCTCTTTTCAGGCGCCGCTATGAGGTTCACTGAAATACCTCAAGACAAATATCCACCGGGATCCACACCAGAGGAAATCACTAAACACTACTTGGACCAGTCATATTCATTAGAACTAATGATTGCACAACATGTTGAGTATGTAAATTTTTTCATAAAACAGTAAAATCAATTGAATTGCAACTGAGGGAAATTGAAGTACTATACTAGTCACATACTGTAGTTTCACTCATTTTTAACTACAAGATTGGTAGTGATAGGATTCTTTGCAGTCTTTCTGGGGATCTAACATACCTGGGTGATTTATTTTACTGTTATTAATTAAGTCTAGCACTTATTTGAAAGCCAACATTTCCGAAGCAAAGATATAAAAACTTGTACTTCCGGGTGACGAGCATAGTGTTACGGCTGGTCTAATAGGGAGAACTGCGACTGCCGATCCGGAGCTCCCGGGTTCAAATCCCACGCGCACCAACCAGTCTTTTCGAAGCCGTATGCATAATGCCGCTAACTTAAAACGGTGAAAGAAAACATTGTGAGGAAACCAACATGGACCTAGAATCTTTCGAGGTGATGTAACATCCACTGACCCGCACTGGGTCAGCAAGGTAGATGATGGCTTTGACTCAAGCAAAGAGGGCTCAGAGTCCCAGCTGTGGGAACATTTAGTGGGCTGTGTTTATGCTGAGCATATTGTAGTCTTCTTTATCGTGTCGTGTCGATAGTGTAGTAAGCAATAATTTGAACTATTCATGTAGCTGCATGCACTGAGTTGCTCTTTACTAAAGTGTTGGTTATTGCCTAACTTGCTTGACCTATCACTATCTTGTAGAAGAGAGTTTGTAGTTATGAAACTGATCGCTTGAAATCTAAACATCAAACTGGGATAAAATAACTGTTCACATGTGTATGTACCTGTAATGAAAACAATGGTAATTTTTTGTTAATAGTAGTAATAGTAATTATTTTTATTATTAAAAATCTAACATTATCTATATCTAGTTACACCAAGATATCATAACTAAACAAGAACAAAATACAATTTCAGCTTCAAGGTGTTCACTGTGCGGTAGTAATGTCTATCACTCTCTCTGGCAAATATTGCCAGAATTTTTAACACAATAAGATGTAATCTTATATTTAACTGCCTGTCAATAGTAGTCTTGAGTTTATTATTTTTCTAATGTTTTGTATATTTTTTTCAGGCCACTTCATATTGTTGGCGAACTACAATTTGCTTATCTTTGCTTCCTCATCGGACATTCACTGGAGAGCTTCGAACACTGGAAGAACTTAGTCATTCTAATGTGCTCGTGCGACGACGCCATTCACAAATACAGAACGATCTTCTTCCACTTCATAAGAACCCTCGAAATACAGATCGACGAAATGCCAGAAGATTTCTTAGCAGACATTGTAATGAACAAAAATCTTATCTACAAGAAACTGCGAGAATTCTTCAGAACTGCTTACGTGAGCAAAATTGATGGACGACTGCTAACCTTGATTGAGAGGTTTCAGGATAATTTGACTACGAAACTGCAATGGGACTTTACAGGGTTGGATTGTGACGAGGAGGATGAACAACCAGTCGTTGTGACGCTAGACAATGAGGTGGAAGATGAAACTGCAGATTAAACCATTTTATTTCTGTTGATTTATTCAACTACGGATGAAACATTGTGCTGGTCACAGCCACTTACATTCCTCCCACCGAAGAGTGACTTCAGACTTATAAAATTTTTGTTTTGTCTGAATCGTTTACAAATTATCATGATATTTAGATAATCTCATATTTCCCTCTATTTTGGTGTAGTTTAAATTATACATTAATAATGTATGTAGTATGAAGTGCGTCCAAAGATAGTCCAATTGATGTTTAATACTTTTATCATATTTAGGCACTCAGATAGTCACCTTGTGTTGTATATTAAGATTTGTATTTATATTGAAGCATTTATGTTTGACCTTGACTTACCATGCAATGCAGGGCATTGATAAGGTCTATGGTGAAACACTTGAACAAAATATATCTACTGAAAGGAAAAGTTTATGGAATAAATCTTACTCTACTTTACTATGTGCTTGTTGTATACAATTTTGACTACTTGTTGTTTTTTGATCTTCAGAAAGATTTTTTCAATACTATAGCTAGTTAGCTAGAAAGTAGTTAGCTCATTTCACATTTAGCCTATTAGAATTTTTCGATTTTAGCTATTGTTACATTTTTGGATTTATTAATCTGATCGCCCATAAATATAGGTACATACTACTCAGTATGTCACACTGTTCTAAACATTTTTATATCTAAGATAAAAGTGATCAGTCGGTATTTAGATTTTTCTGAAGCTATCTTCAGCTGCTCTAGATGTTTCCCATGTTGTGTACTGTGTACATTGATAGGTCCAAACTTCGATGAATTGATAATTAATTATTAATTTTAATTAAGCACAAATATTAATTATCTTTCTAGACATGTTATGAATTATGAAAAATATCTAAGGGCGCCTTCACATTAGGTCGCAAGCAGCGCGACACGTAATTATAAGCAAGTCGCGCGGCTGTATTTGGAATGAGAAGGCATCCGCTGCTGTCGCGCTGCTTGCGACCTAATATGTAGGCGCCCTAAATGTATTGAAATGTCTACAGTGCGTAGATTTTATTTTACATACGTAATTTTATGAAACTTGAGTCAATTTGACAGATGGTTGGGGCACATAAAGTCTAATTATTGTTATTGCATCTTTGTTTGTTTATTTTGATTTTTAATTTAAAAAAAAGGTAGATATTTGATGAAATAAGTGTGCCAAGTTACGATCATGTTTGTAAGTACATTTTATTATTGAAGTTATACATCTTTTGATACATTAGGGAAAAATGATGCGAATACATTTTTACGACGCGCGTGCAACGTGCATACCGACAAGAATAACCGACACCCAAAAGTTACCTAGTAAACATTGTAGCCAACTTCATGTTAATACCTCTTCCATTGAAGACATGATCTATTGAAGTTGTATAAATTTAACTTTTTTAATGAGGAATACAGAGTTTTTTTATAGAATTGAGTATACCTAATACTTACTTACTTCAAGTTTAATTATTAAAATCTGTATATTTTCAGGAAAATAGTTTCAGCAAAGTTGTCTGAAGTCTCGTTTTTTTTTTAACTCTAACGTCTGTAATCACTTCTATATGTACCTCTGGCATAAAACCTTATAAGGGGTCCATTACCTACTTAACTAAAATAGTTATGGCTTTGCTATTTTACCTTCTATCTTTATTTCTGATTAAAATTAAAGAGAGGATGATAAGAAAACTACTTAGAACCATTTTTATAAACAGTAGCTTGTGACAAGCTAAGAAGTTGGTATGCAATCGGTTGCGCGACTAGGTTAGATAGTTTGATGGTTATATTATAGTGGTCATATGATTATCATGATACTAACCAGCTTATAAATATGTTTAAGAAAAACTATAGTAAGTTTTACCATGTATAGTTTATTTGAATTATTTATTTTCGTTAGTACACCTAACCTTTTAAACTTGATGTGCTCCAGCCATAGAGTAGCCACATGAGGTAAATCATTTATTTTGTGAATGTAAACCTTTTTGAAACAAATTTAATAAAGAATTGTGTAGTGTACCTACCTACTCATTGTTTAATTTCTTACCACATCAAATATCTTGTATCCAGGGCCGGATTTAGGGGAGGGTAACCGGGGTATACACCCCGGTGCCTCCACAAGTTGCCATCTGTCTGGGGTTTTGCCTGAGAAATCTTATTTCAACAGCCTACAAGGTTAAAGACAAGATTATTGCCCCGGGCCCTCCACACCTCTAAATCTGGCCCTGCTTGTATCTATCAAAAAGGGCCAATCTAAAGGTATTATTACTAAACCATGCTTCCTACTTGGTTAGGTGGCATCAGAATTACAAATAAAAAAGAAAATATGTTCGGAAACATTTATTTAAAATTACTATTTCTTCTTTTTAAATTGTTTCTTCATAGGCTGCTGAGTTTGCTTCTCAAACTTAGGCTTTTTAATATTAACTGGAGACCCTGAAACAAAAAATAAAATGAATATGTAAGAACAATATTATTATGCACTTACTGCATAGCAGAAAAGTATGCCCTTACTACAGATAACATACAGATACATAATAATATACAGATCTGTATATGAAATCACATTTTTTTTGTTCCTTTCTTCTTTTTTTCCCAGAAACAAATTTTTATGGTGGATATTGAATGTCTAAACCTCACCATAGATATAAACCAATTTACTAGAGGTCGCAATTCGGGATTGGACATGGATGGAAAAATTGGGCCTAAACTAACTAGATAAGTACTAAATTTACATTTTTTTTTGTATAGCTTTTATCTATACTGCTGGGAGTTTGCCCCAGTTATACAATTTGGAATCTACATACTGTGTACTCATCAGCATAGCGTTTCTGAACCAGTGTTGCCCAAATATCGATAGTTTCGCTATCGATAGTTAACCTTGAGAACTAACTAGTCACAATATCGATAGCAGTATCGACAATTTCGATAATATCGATAGTATCGATGCCGCAAATCGACTACATAATACTATTGATTGCAAGCAATTATATTGATGGTATCGATACTACTGCATCGTAATACTATAGATGCGTTAAATTAAAAATAGTATCGATACTATCGAAAGTAAGTAAAACTATCGATACTTCAGTAACCACCGATAGTATTACTTCATTATAATGAAGTGAGTAGTGTGTACACCCACAACGAAAACTTTAGCAAGGAATTAAGGTTTGTATTGTCCTGTGAGATAGAAGTGACTGTGTATTAGTAGTGGTCGGATTTGATTTTTAGAGGAAGCTTAAGTACTATGATAGATTTTTGAAAGGCATGAATACTATTGCATTTTATTAACTATCGATAGTAGTGCTCATAAACATTCACTGGTTTTCGATACTATCGATATAATTGAAGCTAATAGTTTCAATACTATTGAAGCGAATACTTGCAATACTATCGATACTATTGCTGTGTATCAATACTATTGCCCTGTTTCACTATCGATATAATCGATAATGTCGATAGGCTATCGATACTATTGAAATGACGTCACCTATCGGTTTTAAATCGATAGTTTAGCGATAGTCCACTATCGATGAGCAACACTATTCTGAACGCAGTCGGATTGATCCGACACGGAATCTCATCCCTCTGTCTTTGTCTTCTCTGTTTAGACTGACAGAGACAAGGATTGTTATTCTGAATTGAGCCGTTCGGATTGCGTATAGAATCAGTACCCAGGTTTTGGTATAACCATTCTAACTACCTACCACTGCAAAACGAAAATTCGTAACATTGTTAGGCATTCTTCACATGCTGATGGTAAGCAACATGCCTGCCCATAAGAGCACAGTTACACGCAGCTATTTGAACATGAAGAGTCCAAATAATTACCTAGCACCGCACTGCGCTCGTCATCCGGAGATATAAGGTGTTTCATCTCTCTTAGCCCAGTAATTTCTCTGGAAACATTGCCGTTCAAACCGGAACACGGTAATTAATCAATAAATTGCGCACTACTGGTTGGTGGCAGAATAGCTGGAATATCTTGTCCTAGGTGGAATCAAACACACAACATTCATATAAGTTGAGTTTGCACCATGTGATATATTAAGGCCGCATTACTGTATAATATCCTATTGGATACGGTTGCCTGGATAAGATCGGTCTAAGCGATAAGGCCGCCAATTAAAATGTCTAGCATAAGTTATTTTAAAGTTTATTTTATGATTTTGTTTTTTTGTATGTACCTATGTGTGGCTTTTAATAAAGAGTTTCCTATCTTATCTAGACTAAACAACCATTATTTGTGATCTCATAGAGCGTCTTGAAGTACAAGTATTTTACATAAAGCTACATAATGAAAACTCTTACTTTGTGGTACTTTCCGCTTGTTTTGTTCTGGTACCTGGTCCTTTTGCTTCTTTCCTTGCTTTTGTGGTACTGCTACTGGCACTGATTTCCCTTTGCCTTTCTTGACTGGAGGTTCCACAATTTCTTCTTCACTACAAACAAGTTTTATGATATTCAGTAAAAATAAATAAATTAGCAGTTATAGGGACTGTTGATAGAAGTGAAAACTTATAACTTAAAGACGTAAAGTATTAAACAGCACTAATGTTACACCTTACATTAATGTTACCGTTATACGGCACATGTAATACATTGAACTCTTAAAACACTAAGAAGCGGCACGCGCTCCTCTACGATGGCAATGTAAAATCAGGTGACGTCTCCTGATTCAGTCTCAGTCGCAACAGGAGCCACAAGAAGAGTGGTCGTTCGCTAACAATTTAAAAAAATCCGATATGAGCAGTAATAATGTCTTATTCTGCTTTTGCAAGGTGCACAAACAGTTCAAAGACCAAGAACAAGTTCCATGGTATCACTTTTCATGCGTAAGTAGGTACACAAAATCTTTAATTATTTCCATGACAGTTCAATGATTATTACATCTAAAATTATTTTTCTGATGTAAACAATTTTACAATTGGCCGTTTCTAAAAAGAGACAGATATACATACAGCGTAAGAGTGCAACACGACCGGCGATATGTTAGTTGCGGCTATGTTGTCTCTTTTACGCCAGTGCATTCGTATGTCTTTCTATTCTTGTCGAAAAAATTATCTAAACAAATGTGATAGCTATACCTATCTCATTTGCATCTACTGCCTACTTGTCATGATCTCTTTGTCATTCATTCAAACGTCTCTCACGATGCAAGTGAAGCTGTGTGCGTTGCGTATACTTGTGTGAGATTTTCGCCACATTATGCTTTCTTTATATTAGAGCGTACCTCATCTTCGTTTACTTAGTTTTATCAAAGATGTAATACTACAGATTTACTGTTATTACACATGTCAGTGACACAAACTCACAAGATTTCAAACATCGCACAAAATGGTCTGGTATATACTATGTGTTATATGACACGCGTAAACGTATACTAGAGTGAAACTTTTATTACTACGCCAGAAACTTTTTCGTCCATCTATTGCATGTCGCGTGACAGTCGGCCGCGGAGTAGAAACGCGCTAGACAGAGCAGCTGAGGCCAATATGGCGGCGTTACTCTTTAAGTTACTTAAATCGATTATTTTTCCAAAAAAAATTACTTAAATGTCTACAATGCGATAGTTTCACTTTTAACGTGGTTTCAAAAAACCACATTTTTTCAATCATTTTTTTTGTAAGCTCATTATTTCGTATGCGCCAGTCTGTTATCGGGGCAGGACGTGCTATAGATATATAAATGTACTAGAGGTTCGCCGCGGGTCTTCCCGTGGTACATAATAATATATAGTGTATAGCACTCAGGGATCACGTAGATACATATCTAATGGTGAATGAATTTTTGAAATCAGTCCAGTAGTTCCTGAGATTTGGGTTAGGTTATAACGTTAGAACACGCATTGAAGCGCTACGCTGCGTGGTGCGTGACGCGTGGCAGTGTGATTATCGCCTTAGCCGCGAAAGCCAGTCGGGAGAATGGAAGTCACAGATAATCAAATAAGTAATATAAAATATGCGAGTCGAGCGCGGACTGCGCGAATGTAACATGGGGACGACGGAGCGCAATCAAGAGGAGAATATTACCGCTAATTGTATAAACATCAGTGAAAATAATACATTCTTGGTCAATTATCGTTCTACTAGTATTTTATTTAAGCCAAAATAGGAAGCTAATGTTCCATAAAATATAAGTGTAAGGCAAGGTACTTGACAGGATTACAGGCAGTAAGGTCTTTTCTTTTTTATAGTACCTACAGAGTGACGAAACGAGCAGCCTATGTGCCTGATGGTATGCAACATACCTGCCACGTAACAGCACAGTGATATGCAGCTTGAACATGAAGAGTCCAAATTATTGCTTAACACTGAACTGCACTCGTCACCCATAGATATAAGATGTTTTATCTCAATGCCCAGTAATTTACTGGAAATATTTGCCTTCAAACTGGAACACAGTAATGTTTGCACATTACTGCTTGGCGGTAGAATAACTGGCAAAGGTGTACTTCCCCAGGTGGACTCTGCAAAGAGCCCTACCACTACAAAACAGGGTGTAGCAGCTAGATATTTATGACAAAACTTTAAATGTTGAAATATTGTAATATTCCACACTAGTAGGTACCTTTCAACATCCTCATCGCCACTTGATTCACCGTCAGACTCGTCACCACTACCTTCTTCATCAACATTGCTGTCACCAGATTCATCTTCCAGCATTTTCTCATACTCGTCAGAATCAAACTCGAAAGAACTGTCGCTGTCTTGGGCCTCTTGTATTTTGATGAAGTTTTCTGGTAAATTGACACCAGCATCTTTAAGCTTCTGTTGTTTTTTCTTTTGCTCCTTCTTGTCAACAACAGGGACTGGTGTTTCTGCATTCTTTTTCTTTTCTTTTTTACTATCTTTAGTAGATTTATTCGATTTTTTTCCCTCAACTTTTAAAATGGACTGTTGGGCTGCTCCATCACTTACTTGACTCTTTTCCTGTTTGACTTTTTTATTAGCTTCACCTTTGTTTTTCTTCAAAGACTCTTTTGTATCCTTTGTGTCTGCAATTTGTGTTTTTTTTTCTTTTTTAGAGGTTTTTTCAACTTTGACAGTGTCGTTTTTGATTTCATTGCTTGAATCATTATCATTCTTGGATGAATCTTGTAAAGCTTCAGGTATATCCACTGGCGTAAAAAAGTCATAATTTATACCCATTTCACTGAGTTTTTTCTTTGTTTTGTTTATGCTGCAATATAAACAATATGTGTTATAACTTAAGATTAATGTAACTTTAAAGTTACTATATGACTGGTATGATGTTATAACCTAAACAGCTAAAACGACTGCTTTTAAACGAAATCTCGAAATCTTTTTGAGAATTACACGACAACTACATTGTAAAACAGACTGGAAATATAAAATTATCAGAGGTGCATGCGGGAATCAAACCTACAACTTCACGGTAAATCGTTTTAGACAATGGCGACAAAGACGTAAATGGCTAGAATATTTTGTAAATTAAAACATTGATTCAATTTAAATTTTTCATCAAGATTTTCTTGGAGATTCATCCAAGTTTAAAAGGAAAAGGAAGATAATTGGAATTGTACAGAAAATGACCAATATTGATTGGCATAAAACATTTTTTGAAACAGTAGTAATAACAATTGCAATTCAGTAACTTCAGGCTGAGACATTTATTTGGAAGGTGAGTCAGAACGTATGGCAAATTTTTTATAACTAAGTTCACCTTCCTATAAAAGTTATTGGTAATGCATTTACGCATACCCTTTCGCCTAAGACGACGAGCCTCGCACCCCAAGTAAAATGCAACCATTAATAAAGGTGTGCAGCCAAATCTATATGCACACGTAAGCATATTTTCTAAATTAGAAATTCTTACTTAGACAGTATTTTCTTTGCTTTTTTAAGATCTCCTTGTTCGTCCTTGTTTTCATTGTAAGTCTGAAATAGATAAACAAAACAAAATGAGTATCACAATATCCACAATATAATTATCTTACAGTATATTCTCAAATCATCATCATCATCAGCCGCAAGACGTCCACTGCTGAACATAGGCCATCCCCCTAAATTTCCACAACGAACGGTCCTGCGCTACCTGCAACCAGCGGTTTCCAGTGACCTTTGTGAGGTCATCTGTCCATCTAGTGGGAGGCCGTCCAACACTGCGTCTTCGTGTTTCGTGCGGTTCGTGGTCGCCACTCGAGAACCTTTCTTCCCCATCGGTTGTCAGTTCTGCGAGCGATGTGGCCTGCCCATTGCCACTTTGGCTTGCTTACTCTTTGAGCTATGTCGGCCACTTTCGTTCTTTTGTGAATATCCTCACTACGGATTCTGTCGCGCAAAGAGACTCCGAGCATAGCTCTCTCCATAGCTCGCTGTGTGACTTTGAGCTTTGTTATGAGGCCCACAGTTAAGGACCACGTCTCAGTTCCAGTAATAGATAAGCCATCACTGGCAACACGCACTAGTTAAAGACTTTCGTCTTTAGGCATTGGGGTATTTTGGATTCAAAGATGTGCCTAAGTTTCACGAACGCAGCCCATCCGAGTTGGATCCTTTGCTGGACCTCTTTGTCGAAATTGGATCTACCTAATTGGATCTTTTGACCGAGTTTGATATTCCCAACAATAACCAGTACAGGTGAGACATGAACATTTGACATGACCATTGTCTTGTCCATATTCATCCTCAAACCTACCTGTTGGGATACTCAACTGTGGTCTATGAGCATAGCACCAAGGTCCTCTAGCGACTCCGCCACAATGACTATATCGTCGGTACGCTTCAACACTTCGATATAGCGACAGTCGATGCGGCATCGCTGGAGAGACTGAAGCACTGCCCAGGTCTCGATGGAATCGAAGGCTTTCTCATAGTCCATATACGCTATACATAGTGGCCGATTATTCTCCTCGGTTTTCTGTATCATCTGCCGAAGCGTATGTATGTGGTCTATGGTGGCCTTTTCGGAAACCGGCTTGTTCGGGTGGCTGGAAGTCGTCAAACCTGCGTGCGAGACAATTCGTGATTACCCTCGAAAACAACTTATAAACGTGGCTCAGAAGTGAGATGGGTCTGTAGTTCTTCAACAAGGTGTTGTCACCTTTTTTGAAGAAGAGCACAACCACGCTTCTGCCTCACGCTTCTGGCGTATACCGTCAAGAATGACGGAGTTGAGTACCGGTTTTCCACCCGCCCTCAGAAGCTCAGTCGTAATTCCATCGTCGCCAGGTGCCTTGTTGTTTTTAAGTTGTTTGAGGGCCATCCTAATCTCACACAAGCTGACTTTCGGGATATCTTCGGTAAAGTGTCGAAGTGTCGGGTCAGCTTGGCTCTGGAGTAGAACCTCTCAATTTCCTCCAAAATCTCAGGCTTCGACGAGACGACGTTACCACTATCGGTCTACAGTTTGGTTAGCTGACTTTGCCCAAGAGACAGATTTCTTGCGAACACTTTTGAGCCTTTGTTCCGCTTGATCGCTTCTTCAATACTCGAAGTATTGAAGCAGCGTATGTCGCGTCGCACACAAGTAGAGATTTGTCTATTGAGCCGTCTATATACCGTCATGTCGACCGAAGACTGCAACCGTATACCTCGCCTGACCGCCATGAGATTTAGAGTATGACCGGAGAGCTTTTGGGTTCTATTTTGGCGTCGGCTCTTATAACATTTTATGTCAATTGCATGAACAATTTGCACTAGCCTGTCGTTTATTTCGTCCCCCGTTACGCACTCATCTAAGGATTCGAAACGATTTTGAAGTTCGAGTTGAAAGTTATCGGGATTTTCGATTTGAGCATAATTTGGTCGGAGCGTGGACTTCTCATCACCGCTACGTTTGCCCAGTTTCGCGTTGAAGTCTCCCATCACAACTGTGAAATGTGTTAACGAGACATGTATGGCTTTGGAGATGTCCTCATACATGGTCTCAACCTCTTCGTCGGGATGTGTCGAGGTCGGTGCGTATACCTGTATGACCTTTAATGAATACCGGTCGGTAATTTTAAGTACAAGGTATACAACCCTGCTCGACACTCTCTCGATCATTATCACTTTGTTGTTCACGAGAAACTTGCGGACGATAAACCCAACACCCCCTTGGGATTGTTGAGCCCTGTCTGCGGACTTCGGATAACCTTATGATATCCCAGCGCAACTTGTCCACTTTTTCTTGCACATGTCCACAATCTTTTCGCCAGCCCTCAGCGTCCGTGCGTTGTACGTTGCCAAGTCGAGTCGTTGGGTTTGGTGGCGGGTCGTCTGCCGGGGATTCTTTGCAACCCATGCTCCACCGGAACCAAGGCTGCCCTAAGTGCCTGGAACAGCGAAGCCACCGGGGACTAGGGGCCGTCTCTTGTTTGTGTTCTTCATAGGGGGGGTATTTGCCATATTCACCACGCTTGGCAGGTGGGTTGGTGACCGCGGAGCCAGCCCTTTGCAACGATAACGCCGCTACCCGTCACCAGTCTGGTCAATTTAGGACTGGCTATTAAATAGATATACCGCCATTGGTTCGGTCGTCAGAGCCTCGTTAGTTGGTAGCAGGGTGTACCACGCGCAGGAGAGGTTGACATTTCGGGAAGCTAGATGTTTAGCACTTCCCCCTTACATACTCTCAAATACAATTACACAAATCATCTCATGTGGACGAGACAACTTGAACGAAACATATTTTTTTTAACCTCTCTCACATAAGGAACCTGAACAAAATAAAGGAGCAAAAGAGTGACAGTTGGCGTCATAAGTTCCAGTTGACCCACGCCCCATCACTGACAAACACTGCACATCACATCCTCACCAACAGAGTGGTTTACTACTGGAACAGGTTCCCTGAGGACGTTATTTCTGCAAAATCATTGAACTCTTTCAAGAACAAAGTAGAAAAATGGATAGCGAAGGACAATATAATTTTAACAGACAATTACCTATAATGTGTTATATTTCAATACTGAGATATAGGCATATCAGCTAATGCTACTCGCCTATTATTCAATAAATCAATAAATTATTTTTAGATTCTTGGAATTTTTGGGAATGCATATATCCGTGTAAATTATAAAATCGAGTTTTGTGTTGCCGAACTTGACGAACAAAAACTAACAAACAAACAAGACATCTAATCCGTTAATTCTAAACCATTTTCAAAGCCACTAAAATAAATACAAAAAAAACATTAAAATCAGTCTGAGCAGCTGGACTGCTTTTGATGTTTTTTTTTTTTTGGAGGAAGAGTTTAATTAGAAATACACACACAGAAATTTATATTTTCATATTGTAATTAATGATTGAAATTACATCTGATTGGACATAGAATTATAGATCACTAAACAACATAAAAAAAACAAGTTAAAATTATTTTATAGTATTTTGATTTTTTGGCATTTGTTTTCAATATGAAATTAAATTAAAACTTACTTTTTTAATTTGTAGTCTGGCAGTTCTTCCAGGATTGTTTAAGCGACTCCAATGTTTTCGCATTGCTTTTGGCCGTTGCTTTTCAGGGGGAATATAAGCAGCTGAAATTTAATGATTATATTAGTGGTAAGAAAGTTATTTAATTATTTCACTTTTACTTACATACAACTTTATAAGCACTGACTGATAAACAACATTGGATATTGAGCTTAAATTCCAAAGAGATATTGTTTATGTGAAGCGTAAACAACTATTCCTGTCCTCATTTTTGTTACCACTGCTGAGACTCTGAGTCTCTTTTCATTAGGAGGAAATCAAGGTAATAATGAGGCAATTTCAGAATCTCAATAACCTTATTCTAATTTAGAGTGGGGGTGATTGCCTTGCACTAACGTCCTGCTACGGGTATATTGTCCACAGGCCAGCCTAACCAACCAAACTCCTTAATTGCGGAAGACAGTCTTGGGTCGCTGACATATCAGTTCCAATCCCATTTCATCAGACATAACAATGTGTTCGCATAATTGATTTGAAGAAACTCTAACTCTCTTGATCTAATGCTCCTATTATTGATAATCTAATAATGTTGTGGCTGTTATGTACTGTGAACAAAACCTTCAATGTCATTTTGTACGAGAAATTTAACAAGACCAAAACTAAGACCTACATTAGACATGTTTGTATATTTGGATTTGTTCATCACAATGGTCATGTGCATGGTGTAGGTTAGCAAATATCTAATTGACACAAATGAACAATTTGGAACAAGGTTGCTTCCTTACTTTTTCTTTCATAGTTTTAATGCTAGTGGTACTGACTTCAATGACTACTGACATATTAGTTCTTGGTAAAATACTTATGAATTGCAGCCAAGCTTCAAATCAACAATTTCACCATAATTTTTTAATTTTCTATGATTTGTCTTAATTTAAAAAGTTTAGTACTACTAAACCAGTATTTTCTGTTCTATAACTAGTTTAGATAAAATGGATAGTTTAGATAAATAGTTTAGACAAAAATTTTCTTTCGCAGTAATAAAAAAAGCTATCTTTCTTTCTTATTCTAAACTAGCTGGTACCCGCGACTTCGTCCGCGCGAAATAAATATTAAGGTAACTCGGCAGTACCTATTTGTATAGACACACACACATTTACGGTTACTAAAAACAGCTTATAATAAAACAATTTTATACATTTTCATCAAAATCGGTTCAGTTGTTTAGGTATGAAAGCGTAAGAGACATTCGTCCCCCATTCCACCAATTTCATCCCCGTACAGTTCGAACACACGCACCACTGTCTTTTCGAAGTCATGTGCGTAATGCCGCTAACTTAAAACGGTGAAGGAAAACATCGTGAGGAAACCGACACGTACCTAGAATCTTTCGAAGTCATGTGTCATCCACCAACCCGCACTGGGCCAGCGTGGTGGATTATGGCCTTAACTCTCTCCTTGCGAGAGAAGGCCCCGAGTCCCAGCAGTGGCAACGTTTAGTGCGCTGTTGATGATGATGATGATTGATGATGATGTATACTTTCATACCCCATTAAATCCCAGTTTCATCCCTATACAGTTCGAAATTATAAAATTGCTATAAGCGTTGTTTAGTTGTTTAGATATGAAAGCGTAAGATAAATTCGGCCCCCATTTCAACTCCAAATTCATCCCCATACAGTTCAAAATTACAAAATTGCAAGAACAAACATTTGTTTGCTTCGTGTCAAGTGCCTGTATACAGAGTTTCATGGTTTTATCTTAAACAGTTGGGAACTTCCATATTGACATTCATCCCCCAATTACACTCCCGTAGAGTTTGAAATTACAAAATTGCTAGAACAAACATTTGTTCGCTTCGTGTAAAGTGTCTAGACACTAGAAATTAAAAAAAGACTAGAAAAAAAACTAGAAATTTGATAACTTTAAAAGACGAATTTTCATACAACCGTTCATCCCTTGTTTCACCCTCTTAGTTAAATTTCGCAAAACCCCGTCTTAGCGAGCGCCTACGTGCTAAAAGGAAACTCCATGCAAAATTTCAGATTCCTAGCATTTATAGTTTCTGAGATTCCTGGATGAGTGACCTTTCGCTTTTATATATATAGATATATAGAAGTAGATGCCGCTGCCTACATCTCCCAGAGAAAGATGATCTCCTTTCAGTACCAACACAAGCAAAGCAACACAGAAAACCCATGAAACATTAAAGGATGAAACATTGAGCTAAACTTAATTCAATCATAAGATATGAAATGGATCTTATTTTGGATTTGAATTGTACTAGAAAAGATTTGTTAGAAATTCATTTCGGTTTGAAATAAAGAGGTTACAAAGGAATCGTAGTTGAGAGAATTCCAAGAACTGATTACCAAAAATAATTATTTGAAGCAGCAGTAATAAAAATTGCAATGCAATTCTGACTGTGATGCCAATCAATGAATAAGGGTCTCCTCTCTAGCATAAAGAGACTAAATCTGGTCAACTGGTCAGATGCTTCCGAGAAGGGACACCCAACGCTTCCGAGAAAGGACTTGCAGAACGTTAGGCCCAGTGGGTCAACTGATACAAAATCATCTTTAACTTACCCTTAAGCAATCTCTTGCCCATTAGATAGTTATTCATAGTTTCTGCAACTATTTCAGCAACTGTAGGTTCCCTAAACTCTACAAATGCAAAACCTTTTGAATTGCCCGTCCGCTTTGAACGGATCACTCTGGCATTTGTCACCATACCGAACTGCTTAAAGTATTGAGTCATTTCATGCTGGAATTATAAAATAAATTAAGAGATTAGGCACTTACGCTCTGATCATTATACTAATGCATACACAGATATCAAAACTAACCTCATAAAATCCATGTGGAATATGTGACAAATATACCAGCCCCCTTTCTGGTCGCTTCTTCTTACGTTTCTCATCTTTAGGTTTAGGGCTGACTGGCTCGTCAGGCTTTTCTATTTCTTTTTTCTGAAATAAACGTATGTTATTACACTTACAGGCATGTAAACATAACCAGAAAATCATGGGAAATTAACAAACACTTACTTTGATTAGCTTTTTTATTCCTTTAATAGACTTAACAAACTTTTTCTGCTTAGTAGTATCTAATGCTACGTTTTCTTCCATTTCAGGACGTTTAAAATTTAAAATGCGATAAACAAGGAGCTAAGGAGTAAATAATGTTAAAAATAACCTCAAAACTTCAGATCTTCAGAAGCACACAGACAGTGTGACCAGATTTAATTAGACAAATCTACTCAGCAACTCAGCTACAGTACCCGGCGATAAATATTGCACATCGACACCTGGAAAGAGACAATCGGCCAACTTCGGCTTCGTAGAGCGTCATCTCTGTAGCACGAAATACAAACAGTGCGGTATCTGTTAGGAGCTGTTAAAACAATTTTAATTTGCTTCTTTTAATAATTCTTTTTAATCTTTGTATAAAATACACCACTAAGTGTTCTATAAGTGATGGCTTTAGGTTCGAGTAAAATAAAATAAAAAAGTAGCCAAGTGCGAGTTGGACTCGCCCATGAAGGGTTCCGTTGCAGCAAGTAACATAATATACATAGTACACATAGTTCTTGTAGTTCGTTGTAACTTTGATTGAAGTTTTAATAATAGTGTATTTATGACGTACTAAAAAAAAACTACTCATCAGATCGAGTTCAAACCAATTTTCATTGGTAGTTTGCATGGTAATGTACATTATATATTTTTTTTAGTTTTTTCATTCTCTTACTTTAGAAGTTAGAAGGGGGGGGGACACACAATTTACCACTTTGGAAGTGTCTCTCGCGCAAATTATTCAGTGTAGACAAAAATTATATTAGAAACCTCAACATCATTTTTGAAGACCTATCGATAGACACCCACACGTGTAGGTTTTATGGAAAAAAATTCAGTTCTCAGTATGAGGGGCAACCGTAATTTTACTTTTTTTTTTTTTTTTGAAAAAATCGTAATGCGGTTCACAGAATACATCTACTTACAAAGTTTCAACAGTGTAGTTCTCATAGTTTCGGCAAAAAGTGGCTGTGACATACGGACAGACAGACAGACACGACGAATCTATAAGGGTTCCGTTTTTACGTTTTACGGAACCCTAAAAATATGTTCACATTATGTTTACGTATTTAATTATTTTGGAAAATTACAGCTGTAGTGTACATAATAAACACCATTGTACCTATTGTTAAAGTGAGACATTGTAATAAAAATAATAATAATTCTTATTCTCAATTACTTCCATTTCACTATCTGTGCTCTCAAAGAGGTCAATATCACTGTCACTATCAGCCGTATTTATCACTAGTATATCAGTGTAATTGTCTAAACCGTGTTTAATGCTTTTATATTCATTCTTACATTTGATTGTGTGATCGCAAACTTTTTTCCACTCTTCAGTCCCGATCATGTTTACTTTTTCAGTCAATAACGTTTTTACTTTAGTTAAATTCATACCCACATTTCTACAGGCTACATAGCCTTTTAGTTGAGACCATATATTTTCAATTGGACTAAAATCCGGATGATACGGTAGCAATCGCAACACAGTGTGCCCATGTCCGGGAAGTACTTTGTCCACGGAAAACTCTGTATACCTCTCCTTGTGCTGACATAATTATAATGGCATAAATCTGGGTTTTTGTTAATTTTGGATCAACTGGAATTTCGTGTCTGTTTAACCAGTTGATCATTTCCTGTTTAATGATAATGACATACGGACATATAATCATGTCATAGCCGTATTTATCACTAGTCTATCAGTGTAAAAGCCTAAACCGTGTTTAATGCTTCTATATTGAGTAATTGAGTTTGAGTAAATCACCACAACCACCGCCGATAGACGCGGGCGAACATCTTCTTATCGAAGTCATTCTTGCACACACTAAAATTCTTCTCGGAGTCTACTATAGCCCTTCCAAAAATATTAACTACTTCTCATCATTTGAAAATCTCTTGCATCAATTTACTCCCTTTTATAATCACACAATTGTTATGGGTGATTTCAATACTTGTCTTCTCAAAAGAGATGCCCGTTCTTCTTTGCTCCAGTCAGTTATAAAATCTTGCAACATGCAAATTCTTGATCTCAACGCAACCCATCACTTTCCCAATAGTACTCCTTCCCTGCTAGATTTGATGATTGTGGCTTCTCCAAATAATGTTGCCAAGCATGGCCAGTACTCAGCAAATGACTTTTCATACCACGATTTAATCTTTATTTCGTACAAAACTCGACCTCCTAAAATTAAACCACAAATTGTTATGCAACGCAACTTTGGTGGTATGGACCACAAATCCCTTCTCGAAGACGCTAATAAGATCGATTGGGGTCCCGTCATTTCCGCTAACTCTGTAGATGATCAAATAACTATCTTCAATACATTGATCACACGTTTGTACGATATTCATGCTCCATTACGTGCTATAAAAATAAAGCATCTACCTACACCGTGGCTCACCGATGAAATTAAAACTTTAATTAATAAGAAAGCTGCAGCTAAGTCTCGCTATAAATCGCGCCCCTCCGATATCTCCAAAAACAAGTACGTTCAGGCCCGCAATCGTTGTAATAAAGTGTGTAGGGACGCAATACGCCGACATGTCCATGAATCTGTTCAAGATGAAAGTCCAGTCAAAGTATGGAAATTCCTTAGGTCTATGGGAGTTGGCAAATCTCGTCAAAACTCTACTGCTAATAACATTGATATAAACAACCTCAATAATTTTCTTGCATCTGTGTCCTCTATGCCGAACGCGGTCAAAAGTTCGACATTAAGTTATCTTTCTGCCTTACCTACTCCTGACTATTCTCCTTTTGCGTTTAATCAATTTACTGAATGTGATGTTAGGAAGAGTGTGATGTCGATCTCCTCTAACGCTGTCGGAGGTGACAATATAAGTCGGAACATGCTCTTGCCCATCCTTGATGTTATCCTTCCCATCCTGTGTGTTTTATTTAATAATTCTGTTTCCAGTGCAGTCTTCCCATCAGTCTGGAAGGATGCTCATGTCATACCTTTACCGAAAAAACCTAACCCTTCATCCTTTTCCGAATATCGTCCTATATCTATACTCCCGTTCCTGTCCAAAGTCCTTGAGCGTCTTGTTCACTCACAGATTTCTACATTCCTCAACAAACAAGATCTCCTCAACCCTCTTCAATCCGGTTTCCGTCCTGGGCATAGTACTGTATCTGCTCTTATTAAGATCACCGACGACATCCGCAAGGGTATGGACGACGGCAGGCTTACTGTTCTAGCTCTGCTAGATTTCAGTAATGCCTTCAACGCCGTTGACTTCGATATCTTGCTGGCAACACTGCGCTCTCTTAATATATCTCCATCAGTGATTGATTGGTTTCACAGTTACCTGTTTGGCCGTAGGCAACGTATTCGCCTGGACGATGTGTTTTCGACCTGGTGTAATGCAAATGCTGGTGTGCCTCAAGGCGGCGTGCTATCACCTCTTCTCTTTGCTATCTTTATTAATTCTATATCTTCTTGAGAGTATGGGGATAAGAGAAAATGCACTAAGTTGGTTTGATAGCTATCTCTCAAATCGAACACAAAGGGTTAAATTAGGGCGTTACACTAGCGCTGATGCGGAGGTCGAATACGGTGTCCCACAGGGAAGCAGTCTTGCACCCACTTTGTTTACGTTGTACATCAACGAAATTTTTACCCTAAATATTCCTCAGTGCAAGCTCATTTGTTACGCAGACGACACAGTAGCTATATTTCATGCGAAAGATTGGGCAACCGTTTTCGAGGTAGCAAAAAGTGGAATGGCTATTCTATCACGATGGCTGGACGAAAGTCTTTTAACTCTTAATGATAAAAAATCACACTTTATTGCATTCCACATTTCAAAACCATCAAATACTGATCGTTCTAAGCTGACTTTACACCTGAATTGCAAAAATGTCGCCGAAGGTAATATGTCTAACGATTGTTCTTGTGGTGCACTGGTTAGAGTTAAATCAACAAAATACCTGGGAGTTATGATTGACGAAAACTTAACATTTGCAGCTCATATCTCTTACATCTCCAAAAAGATCAGGAAGATGTTATTTGTAATGAAGGTCATAAGAGCATGCACTAATGAGAAGGTAAAATTCATGGTCTATAAGTCATTGTGTCAGTCACTGCTTATTTATTGCATAGGAGTGTGGGGCGGAGCGGCAAAGACACATATAAACGAAGTTGAACGCACTCAAAGAGCAATTTTAAAAGTCATGATGGGTAAACCGCGCCGATACTCAACAGACAAATTATATCGAGAGGTGCCAGTGCTGAGAGTGCGTCAACTCTTTGTCTTGCGGGCCATTAACATCTGTCATCGCGTATCTTCAAATGCTGAACAGGACGGTCGTAGACGTCCTCGTGATGTACCGCTGCCCAAGATCAATACCGTGTTTGCTTCTCGGCTTCCTGAATACGTTCTCTTGTTCACTTATAATTCTGTCGCCAAAATCATAGATATAAAAAACAAAAGCTTCTCAGAAGTCAAACGCGAGATAATTGAGTGGCTCCGCTCTTTATCTGAAGATCAAACAGAGAGATTAGTGTTTTTCTCAGAGATGAGGCGTAATGTTGTTTATGGCACTTATGTAGCCTCCCAGGTACACTGACTTCAAACGCTCGGACACGTGGCTTTTGACTGGCCCTCTCAGCACAACCTCTGCACCCATTAACCAAATCGCCCAAACCTTTTAATCTTTCACACACTCTGTTCTCTGATTCATCCACTTACGGACAACGTAATACATTCCCTCCTTCTACATCACACCCCTGTTCAAACAAGATCACACACACACGAAAGTAGCCGTAAATACCCAATTACTCCCCTTCACACATTCCCACAACACTCACTCTGACACACCCTCACACACACATCTCTCATACACTTACATACGTACACCAACCTACACTCACACACATTCATACAACCAACTAATAACCCTCCACCAACTCTCTCTTCTTTTTTTTTTTTTGTTTTTCAACTTTTTAATGTTTAATTTAATTTGATTTAATTAATTTTTAAACTTATTCTGTCAATATTTTATAAGATTTTTAGAAGAATTTAATTTAATTTTCTACAGCTCAAATGTAATTAAGTTAAATTGGTTTGTCACACGTGATTGTAAATTGCAGTAATTATTATTAGTTCTCATTTTTTTTATTATCATTATCATTGTGTATTTTATTTTTAATTCTATCAAGGCATACTGTCAACAGCGTTATTTTAATCTGGAATTGATTTTGAAATTATTGGGCGCCCAAGACACAGGCTTTGCCTAGTTTGGGGCCCTCCGATACATGTATAAGATATAAAATTTGTGTTACTCGTAATCATGTATTTTTGTATTGTGCTGTATTTTTGGAAATAAATATTTTTTTTTTTTTTTTTTTTTTTTTTTTTTTTTTATATCTCAAAGCCTCAGTTCTTCCTACCACCTTTATGCAGACGATCTCCAAATTTATTCACATGCGCAACTTTCAGATCTAGACATAGCCATAGCCACGGTAAATGCAGACCTCCACGAAATTGTCCGTTGGAGTAATTCGTTTGGTATGAATGTTAATCCAAAGAAGACACAAGTTATAATAATCGGTAGCTCGTATATGATTTCTAGGATTGATTGGAGTTCAATTCCTGCGGTCGTATTTGACGGGACCACAATCCCTTACAGTGAATCAGTCAAAAATCTTGGTGTCATTTTTGATCGTACTTTGAGTTGGGAACCTCACTTGGAGTCGATCAGTTGCAAGTTATTTGCATCTGGTGGATCTCTAAGACGAATCCGTAACTTCTTACCCACTGCCACTAAGGTTGCACTTCTAAGGATTACTAAGGAATCTCTTCTTCTCCCGATCCTTGACTACGCTGACGCCTGCTACCTCGATCTCACAGAGAATCAGCTAAATAAACTTGAGCGTCTTCAAAACTACTGTTTAAGATTTATATTTGGATTGCGCAAATATGATCATGTGTCTCAATTTCGTTTACAGCTCAAGTGGCTCCCTATTCGCTTTCGTCGGAATGCTCACATCCTTTCACTGCTTTACAGTGTACAGTGTTCTATTTAACCCTGCTACGCCACGATATCTGAAAGAATGCTTTACATTCTGGAGTAGTGCACACTCACGTCATCTTAGATCTACCTATAATTTGTCCCTGCAAATGCCCTCTGCACGTTGCGAAACTTTCTACGGAAAATCCTTTGCATTCCAAGCAGTTGAGTTGTGGAATGCCTTGCCCGTAGAAATTAGACAAGCTCCGTCACTTTCCATATTTAAGGTGGAAGTAAAAAAACATTATTTGTCAAAGGGCCGCTGAAGTCTAATTGAAGCTGATATTTATGAAATAGTATTTTGGATTCATTGCATATATATATTAGTATATTTATGTAATAAGATTATTTATGTATTAGCATGTATTATTATTAGAATGTATGTCTATTTTATTTTATTCAATAATTAGTATCCTATTTTAATTATGTAGTAAGGTATCAAATTACTCTTTATTTGATTACTCCCGTCTTTTTATTTAAAATTTTTTTTTCCCATCCCACGGTTGCCTGGAAGAGATCGCTTTTAGCGATAAGGTCGCCATTTGCTACTATGTTTTAAGATTGTTTTTTTTAAGTTGTTTGTTTTATTAAGTGCAATAAAGAGTTTATCTATCTATCTATCTATCTATCTATCTATCTATCTATATTCATTCTCACATTTGATTGTGTGATCGCAAACCTTTTTCCACTCTTCAGTCCCGATCATGTTTACTTTTTCAGTCAATAACGTTTTTACTTTAGTTAAATTGATACCCACATTTCTAGAGGCTACACAGCCTTTTAGTTGAGACCATATTTATATTTTCAATTGGATTAAAATCCGGATGATACGGTGGCAATCGCAACACTGTGTGCCCATGTTCGGCAAGTACTTTGTCCACGGAAAACTCTATATCTATATACCTCTCCTTGTGCTGACATAATTATAATAGCACTAGCGGCCCGTCCCGGCTTCGCACGGGGTCAATATTTTTTGTTAAGTAGGTATGCTAAATGAAACGTACATGACCAAATTTTTCCAAATGATCAAAATTAGAAACCAAAACTTTAAAGAGTAAAAACATTAAACTGGCTGGCCTGGTGGCTTAGTTGGTTGAGGGCCGTTTTGTAAAGCGGCGGTTTAACAATCAGCCGGATTGAATGCGGCTGATTAAAAAACCGCCGGAATGTATTCGACGCCATACGTCATTCAACACGGCTAGCCGATACGTAATAAAGCGAGAGATTAGCCGCCTCTTTCACAATTTTTAGTTCCGATTCTTAACACTCATGGCACTGCCTGACATAACAACAACTATGGCATTGAATAGGTACTGTAAGTGTGTTGCTAAATTGCTAAAGTGACAGTGGATTCTGGAGTTCGGAGGGATTGTACACAATATTATTGAAGTGTCACTTGTCACCCTGGGTGTTACTTGGAAACTATTTCGTTTCCACCGTCCACCTTGTTAAGACTAAATCGGACCGGGTTGGTTACATGAGACCCAGATCCGACTCGGAGCACACCGGCTCCATATAGTCTTGGCGCTAGGTACTACCTCTGGAGTGTATTAAAAAAATGCGGGAGCCAGAAGCTCAAGGGAGGTCCTGAGTGGAGCAAGCCATGCAAGTAGCCGTAGTGTATCGCAGGCCGAGTATGGAGAAGCGACACTCAGGGCTGACCGCAGAGCTTCTGGCGGGAGCCCACCCGGAGTGAAATCTTGATGATAGACCCTTGTCTATGGAAGTGCACCATGTTGCTTAGGTAGTGTACCGTCACCGATATCAATTTATGGGCTTTCAAACTTTTTGTGAGAGGTAAAATGTTGTAAAAAAAAATTAAGGAATACCGTAAGTAATC
This sequence comes from Ectropis crepuscularia, assembly GCA_963693475.1. Lineage (NCBI taxonomy): Eukaryota > Metazoa > Arthropoda > Insecta > Lepidoptera > Geometridae > Ectropis > Ectropis crepuscularia. The sequence continues at coordinate 15,056,210 of OY856346.1, forward strand.
GGTCAGTTTTTTCGGATGAATGAAATTAATTTTGATTTTGTTTATTTAAATTATGTTTTTTTAAATTTGGTCACTCTATAATATAAGCAGTAATACAATACGGCTGAACGTGGGCCGCTAGGTACTACCTCTGGAGTGTATTAAAAAAATGCGGGAGCCAGAAGCTCAAGGGAGGTCCTGAGTGGAGCAAGCCATGCAAGTAGCCGTAGTGTATCGCAGGCCGAGTATGGAGAAGCGACACTCAGGGCTGACCGCAGAGCTTCTGGCGGGAGCCCACCCGGAGTGAAATCTTGATGATAGACCCTTGTCTATGGAAGTGCACCATGTTGCTTAGGTAGTGTACCGTCACCGATATCAATTTATGGGCTTTCAAACTTTTTGTGAGAGGTAAAATGTTGTAAAAAAAAATTAAGGAATACCGTAAGTAATCGGTCAGTTTTTTCGGATGAATGAAATTAATTTTGATTTTGTTTATTTAAATTATGTTTTTTTAAATTTGGTCACTCTATAATATAAGCAGTAATACAATACGGCTGAACGTGGGCCGCCTTATTGAAGAACGTATCGCAATGACAATGCGGCTAATCGTTGAACCGCCGCATTACAAAAAGGCACTGTTTTTCAAAACGGCTAGCTGTAATGTAATACGGCGGAAACAAAATAATAATAGTACCATATATCGTAGAACCTAAGATAGGCCCTACCAAACTTCAAGGCGCACGCAATCATGTCAACGTTGGGAAGAGTGAGCTCACTCTTTCCGTTCTAGTCGGTTGTAGGACGCGGTGGACGCCGGACGTTTTTACCTATCATTGTTCGTTGTCAACAACCAAAATAAGTAGCACCATAGCAAATCTCGCCGCTAGCGATTGTACGGGTCAAGTAGATTGGTTTTATGTAAACCAGATACGATACACACAGAGACGCAGTTTATTACCGATGTCAAGGTACTCTGGGCACATCTATTGATTTATATCGATGAATATTACCACAAACAACTCTCAGCCTCAACGGACACCGGGAAATTGAAGCTTCTCTCAAAGGGATTTCCCATTGGCTATAATTTTGTAACAAACCCCCGTCTCGGCATGCGGCTTGGTAAGTTTCTTTTACACGATTTTAAAGTCTTGGAACCATATGTACCAACGTGGTACATGATAAAAAAGTATTCTAAGATAAAAACACTCTGACTGGGAAGGATGAACGCTGTACACTCTTCCTAATTCTGCATCTACCATAGATCGTAGAACCCACGATTGGCCTTCCCAAACTTCAGAGCGCACGTAATCATGTCAAAGTTGGGAAGAGTGAGCTCACTCTTTCCGTTCTAGTCGGTTGCAGGACGCGGTGGACGCCGGACGTTTTTACCTATCATTATTCGTTGTCAACAACCAAAATAAGTAGAACCACAGCAAATCTTGCCGCTAGCGATTATAGGGGTCAAGTAGATGGGTTGTTTGTAAACCACTTACGATACACACAGAGACGCAATTTATTACCAATTTCAAGGTTCTCAGGGCACATCCATTGATTGTATCGATGGCATGTACCGCCACGTTGCGCCGCGCCGCGCTAACAGTCGGCGCGCCGCGCCGGCCCGTCGCGTCGTTTATTATTATTTCGACAGGATGGATTTTTTTAACTTCGTAATATCTTTTGAATGCAATGTCCGATTTTAATAATTCAAAAAAGAATCAGTAGGTATTAAAGCAATCTTGAATACGAAATAGTTTATTTGGATAAGAATTAATACAAATGTATGGATAACATGGTCTGAATTTGATCGGCATTTTTATCTTCTTTTAAAATGTAAAAAAGCAGTTGTAGCGACGTAATTACAGTAGTTAGACATATGGTCTCGCAAGGTTTTTTGTAGATTTTAATACGTTTTATAATATTGTAGAACATTGTTTTGTTCTATGATTGGTACTTTCCGCAGCGTATGCGATGAAAGCCATTTTATGGCTGTTTTTTTTATACCTTGCGTTGGTTTTAGTAAAGAAATCAAAGTAATTCTATTTTTTTCTCGTAATAAAAGTAGCCTATGTTACTCAGTGATAATGTAGCTCTCTTTTGGTAAAATATTTTTTGAAATCGGTTCAGTAGTTTTTGAGTTTATTAGTAACATACAAAAATACAAAAATACAAATCTTTCCTCTTGATAATATTAGTATAGATAAATCTGGGTATTTGTTAATTTTGGATCAACTGGAATTTCATGTCTGTTTAACCAGTTGATCATTTCCTGTTTAATGATGTTTGAGTTGGGGGGTCTTTCAACATATTTATTGTTGTGATAGGGTGCGTTGTCGATAACTAGAACGGAATCACTGGGTATATTTGGGAATAATTGATTAACCAGCCATTTCTCGTAGTTATCGTTATTCATTTCATTGTGATAGTCACCTGTAGTATCCGTGGATTTATACGTTAAAAAGGGACCGGGTACAAAGCATTTTTCATTTCCCGCATGAACTATTATCAAACGTTGCCCTTTTGAAATTGGCTTTTTTACTCCTTTTTTCTTATCATCACTCCAAGATTTTAGACTACAGGCCCGTGAACAAAATTTACGGGTCAAATGAACAAGCAGGAGACCTATGTAGGATGATAGACGGGTACAAAATAATAAGATTCAGCACAATGCCGTCACTTGTAAGCTGTCCAACTGAGTGCAGGTGAGAATTCAAAAGTGCAAGTAGAGTGGGTACATTTTGGTCATTTGTTTCTGTACGGCATTCTTACCATCCAATAGATCCATGAAAAATAATGAGAAATCGCGTAGTGCCGTACAAAAATAGTGATCCACGATCCACGAAGTCGGAAACATTATTGATAATCCGGAAATTTTAAGGGAAAATTTTGTCATTTGATACTGTACGGCATCGGTTCCATACAGTTGCAATACCTCTTCTAACCCATTATTCCGAAACGCCGTATAAAAATAATGGTCCAAGTGGAAATGATCGGGGGTTCAACTTCCTCTTTTCAGTGATCCGGAGAGGTGATTTGAAAAAGTACGGCATCGGTTCCAAATGATTATCTAGCACTCAAACGGACAATTAAAAATAATGCCGTCTAAAAATTACTGTTCATTTGAATGTTCACCGATAATTACATTAATTTCATCGTATACTTCATTTATAAAGGGTGGTAGGTCATATGATCCTGTACGGCGTCTTATTTTTCTACATGACATTGCTAAAAAAAAAAAATATAATTTAAAAACTCAAAAACCCGACTGCGTAAAAAGTGAACCAAACTACGTTCTCGCATACTAAAAAAACTGAAAAGAATAAAACAAGCATTTAGATTTCTAGTGGTCTAAAATTCTATAATATGTTATTGTATTAATACTATTGAAATATATACAATATTTTCTAATAAAAGAACATTACAACTGAAGAGTCGGGATCCATTATTAGGTATTCGACATACAATGTAATTGTTCAATGGATCCCGACTGTTCAGTTGTAATGTTCTTTTATTAGAAAATATTGTATATATATTTCAATAGTATTAATACAATAACATATTATAGAATTTTAGACCACTAGAAATCTAAATGCTTGTTTTATTCTTTTCAGTTTTTTTAGTATGCGAGAACGTAGTTTGGTTCACTTTTTACGCAGTCGGGTTTTTGAGTTTTTAAATTATATTTTTTTTTATACTTTTTAGTTATGAACAATGTTGTGAATGTTAATATGCTCAACATAATAATATGCATCTTTTGGTTGTTGACCAAATGTCTTCGTTTCTACTGATATAATATGTAGGATTTTCTACTGCATGTAATTCATATTTAGAGTTTTGTGTTAGTATAGGTTTTCGATTGACGTTGAGTACCTACTAAATCGTTTGAAGTTGGAGATGGGCGACCGAGGCGGAGCAATCCGAGAGCGGTTCCGTGTTCCCACTATCAGCGGCAGAGTTGAAACCCCATAGAGGTTTATTAGTAGATAGGGGCACCATATCCATACATGATATAGAGTGCAACATAACCCGGCTGTCTCCCGGGCGGGGCAGTAGGGTATGCGTAAATACATTTCCTGCACGTACGAAAAAAAGGTAGTCCAATATACCTACTAGCATAGATCCTAGAACCCAAGATGGGCCCCATCCCAAACTTCACGGCGCACGCAATCATGTCAACGTTGGGAAGAGTGAGCTCACTCTTTCCGTTCTAGTCGGTTGCAGGACGCGGTGGACGCCGGACGTTTTTACCTATCATTATTCGGTGTCAGCAACCAAAATAAGTAGAACCACAGCAAATCTCGCCGCTAGCGATTATAGGGGTCAAGTAGATTGGTTGTTTGTAAACCACTTACGATACATACAGAGACGCAGTTTATTACCAATTTCAAGGTGCTCAGGGCACATCTATTGAGTTATATCGATGCCTACTAGATACCTACATTAGTATATAATGTCCATCCACATTCACACGTACAGTTAGTTATACGAAGTTTTGTGCTACCTAAAAACCTATAAATGTGAGAATGGTTGTTACTCAACTTTAAATCGATATTCATCCTAAACGGTCAGTCGAATCGAAAAACATTGAGAGAAAGCTAAACATTATTTTGAAATACCTATTCAACGATACCCCTCTTGACATATTTTGGTGATTTTAATTTTTTTAATTTGGACAATATGGCGTCCTGAAGCCGCCATATTGGACTTACACTAATGTCATGTCTTAAGTGTCACTCGCCAGATTAAGAGGAATCGATTGACGTGTGAATCATAAAAATCGGCCCAGGCGTTTGGTCTGTATAGTGCCTCAAAGGAACATACAAACATACATACATACATACATACATACATACATACATAGACTGTTAAACACATTACCACTCCTTTGCGTCGCGCAGTCGGGTAACTATTGTTGTATAATAATGCCGTACAAAAGAAAGTGTTCTAAAAAAAGTAACAGAGGAATACAAAACATGCAAGTTTTCAATTATTTGAATAACCATAGATTAATTAACTATAGAAATCTTCAACATATTATCATTGTTTTAAATAGTATTCAAGTAAATAAATTGGAAAAAAATAATGCCGTACATTTTAACCCTTAATCAAACAAAATATGTACCACTTAGTTAGAAACTCGGAAACTCGGAAAGCATGTACTTAAGGGCAAAAACTATTGAGATTTTTATTGTAGAAAACAAAATTTTACACTTTTTGTTCCAAGAAAACTTTTTTGTGAAACGTACCGTTTGCGATTTATGGCCCATTTAAATACCGGTTTTTATCACGGCCGATATCTCTTGAAATATTAGATTAATCAATAAAACGAATTGAACTATTCTTAAAGATCAGTTTATTCTCTAAAACTTTTGTGAAAAGCTTTTTTTTGTAATGTCCATACTTTTTGATTTATAAGACGTTTAAAATCTCTTATTCCGCCAAAAATATTATAAATCAATGAATTGTATTAAAATAAACAATAGTTTTGTTTGTGGTCGGTTATTAGACCATGAAAATTCTGATAAAAAATAAGTAAATAAATATAGATCAAGTTTTTCACGCACATGAGGTGTATGTTAGCTATGGCAATATAGTGATGCGTCCAACATTAAACTTCTTCAAACTCAAAATATTACAGACTTTAAAAAAAAAACAATTTTGGCAAAAGTTGTAGAGAATAAACCGGTCTTTAAACATGGATTGATGCGTCTTATTTATATAAATATCTCAAGAGCTATCAGCAGCGATAAAAAAACCCGGTTCATTAAATGGGCCGTAAACGGTACGTTTAACAAAAAGTTTTGGGCAACAAAAGGTGTTAAATTATACTTTCTACAATAATGACTCCAATAATATTTGCCCTAAAGTACATAGTTCCCGAGAAAACGTTTTTTTTCAAGATGACGCTTAAAGATCCACCTGAATCTGTCAACATTTTGTTATTTTATGCTCAGTAAGTGATCATACACCTTATAATAAATAAATTGGGAACGAAAATTTGTAAGTTAAATTATATTTTTACTGGCCTTTTATATGAACTTTCAGATTTGTACGGCGTTAACTTTTCTTAGTCATACATTACATTCAAATAAATTATCAGAATGTCGTTAAAAATCGTACCAACTATCACCCTAAAGTACATTTCGTCATATGCAATGTTCTGGAGGTTTTTTGCCATTTACTGACTTTTGGACTAACAAAAATGTCCGGCACGTATAAAATTTGTATCTATGGACAAAATACTTTCGGAATAAATTAATTTTACGTTGTGTCAAATCACCTCTCCGGATCACTGAAAAGAGGAAGTTGAACCCCCGATCATTTTCTCTTGGACCGTTATTTTTGTACGGCGTTGCGGAATAATGGGTTAGAAGAGGTATTGCAACTGTATGGAACCGATGCCGTACAGTATCAAATGACCAAATTTTCCCTCAAAAATTCCGGATTATCAATAATGTTTCCGACTTTGTGGATCACTATTTTTGTACGGCACTACGCGTTTTCTCATTATTTTTCACGGATCTATGGGATGGTAAGAATGCCGTGCAGAAAACAATTGATCAAAATGTACCCACTCTACTTGCACTTTTGAATTCTCACCTGCACTCAGTTGGACAGCTTACAAGTGACGGCATAGTGCTGAATCTTATTATTTTGTACCCGTCTATCATCCCACATAGGTCTCCTGCTGGTTCATTTGACCCGTAAATTTTGTTCACGGGCCTGTAGTCTATTTCCCTTTAGTGTGGGATGTATGTATGTAAGACTCATCCATGTAGACGATATTTTTTCCTCTTTCGCGAAATTTGCGCATTTTATCGAGATATTCCATTCGTTTGAGGCTTACATCGTGCTTTTCCATTAAAACTTTTCGATTGTCTTCCATTTTAGTGAACCGAAATCCCATCTCGTGAAGTATTTTTCTCAACGTCTTTTCAGACCCATTGTAATTAATAGCTTCACATAATTTAGCTTTTAATGACTTTATTGTTGGCAGTTCATTAAATCGTAAGTGAAAATCATACACCATTCTTTGAACAACATCATAATCAAAATCGTCCATATCCAAACGAAATTGCTTTTTTGGTCTCCCTTTTTTTGGAGTGCTAAACTTAATTTCAGTAGAATGTGTTTCAGTACTGACTTCGTTTAATATATTGTTCAAAGTTCTTCTTGAAATTCCAGTGGCATTTGCAACTCGCGCTTGAACCTTCTTAAAATAACAAATTACATCTTCATTTTTTTAAAATCTGTCAGCTTAAAAATATTAAAAAGGTTAGAAAATATTTTTAAACATTGTAGATAATTTGGCGTGACTGACCTCGTAAAGGTTTCCCTTTTTTTCCTAAAGATGCCATAGTACAACTTTAAATTATTTAAATTTGGGGGTGTTAACAACTCTATATATTTTTTTTTAACTGGACGCGACCGCACTCTATCGCACTTGAACAACGACTGACAAAACGTCACATAGGTAGTGTGTGACGGAGATAATGCTCTACGAAGCCGGAATCAGCCGACTGTCTCCCTCCAAAGGCCGATGTGCAATACTTATCGCCGGGTACTGTACTCACGATCACGGTAAGGCCAAAATCTACTGAATTCTACTTTCCAATATTCAGAAATCTACTAAAATGTCTACTCCTAACCAAACGTCTTTTGAAACGCTTATGTATGAACTAAAGATGCATTTTAATTCCATACACTTATTCATTGTAATAATTTACAATCTCGTCGTAGTCGTAGAACAACGAAGGTTCTGATTTTTTCGATTTTTGCTTTAAAAATCTACATTTTTTTAAAATTAATTCTTGGCTAAGGATGCTAGTCCTTCAGCCGAGAGAGCATCTCTCTACTTAGCCTGTGGATTAAATATTATTGTCGTATCAGTGTCTCTTTATTATCTTTCAATTTTCCTTCTACTATGGCGTTGTTGGTGTCTATGGCCTCAGAAGTTCTAAAGATTTTTACTGAAAATGGATTGTGAGCAGTAACGGTTTTTTATTACATTATCAACTTAATTGGCTAATTTTATTCCCAATATTTTAAGAGTTTAAAGCCTTGTATCCACTTGAGCATGCTCGGGGGAATGTGCCGCGCATTCGCCTGAGCATGCGCAGAATTTCTGGGGAATTGGTTATTACCCTACATTTAGGAATTTTTCCTTAAATTTTGGGGAATGAGGAAATCAGGCTTCGGCAAACATGGTGGATGGTTGTGGTGGTTGTCCAAGCCATGTATATAATAAATTAAAAAAAAAAAAAAAAAAAAAAAATTGTGGTGGTTGACAGGTTGACACTTGACAGCTTGACAGGCTTCTTGACACTTTTCAAAATCCATTTCTGTGAAATTGATAATGATATATTGATTTTGATTAAATTGATAAATTGAAACATTGGTAGTGGACAGCTTTGGACCGCTTCAAGCTCAATTTATTTATTTTTTTGTTCTTTTTTGCATTCCGCAAATATGTTATCGTTCTTATTTCAATAAATATTTCTTATTAAGTGTTCGGGTAGGTTGAGACATGCAAATACGTATCTAGAACCTAGAAACTTGTTGCGCAAAGTTGCTAAGCACAATGGCTTCTATGGCTACCGGCACTCTGAATCAATACATTCAGTTCGTGGAACGAGTATTCAGAACTTCTCAGGGCATTATATTGTCCCGGCTGTTGTCGCTGAGAGATGAACATGTTACTAATAGAAATCTTCGTTCGAGTGACATTGCAACCCTTGTGGAAGGAAACTGTGTTGCTCCGCTGGATGAAATTATAGTATCCCATTTACTATGCGTAAAAGTAAGTAAAACCCCTACAATGTAAGCTAATTTTGTATATCAATGGTCTGTATTCATTCTAATAAACAAATGTCTTGACCATCGTAACAGACGAAGGTATTAATGGTCCTCATATATTATATAGATAACCATACTTAGCTAACAAAGTAAAATCAATATGTATAATGTTTCACAATGTACCATTTAACCCTTGACATCAGTTGAGCTAGCTATACTAAACTAATATGATTTTAACAAAAGAAAGAACCGACTTTACAAACACTACAGTCACCCCTACAATTTTTGCAAGTTCTCTTCAATTTCTGCAAGATTCCATCATCAGATCCTGGTTTCCTTATCATGGTACCACCCTTGGAATGTCTCCTTTCCAACAAATAAAGAATCATCAAAATCGGTTCATTAACAACGAAGTTACCTGCAAACACACAAAAAAAAATTGGCAGTCATAGGAATTGCCGATAGAAGTGAAAACTTATAACTCAGAATTTGATAGCTTACTTTGGAAACTACATGGGTGTAGGTACCGGAAGGCGTGGCCTGACCATCATGGCATGGCCATCTAGAAATGCGTTAGCATTTCCCATTGGCTCACGCATTTCTAGATGGTCATGCCGTGATGGTTAGGCCACACCCTTTCAGCATTTCCCATTGCCTGATGCATTTCTAGATGGCCAGTGGCCGTGGCCCCGAGTTAACCCGAAGATTTCTTATCATACCCGAGCGTGACGCCAGTGACGCTAGAATTCAATTCACACCTCACGAAAAATCTGTCTAAAAGCGCACCTGCTCGCCAAAAGAACTTTTCACTTCAAAATACTTGGGAGGTCGGACATTCTGATGGAACGAAGTTGTATAAAATATTGCAACTCTTTACTGTTTCTGTTGCCCTGGTACTGGTACCTAGGGGCAAATGCAACTCTTTTATATTTCTGTTGTCCTGGTATCTGGAGATAACGCTGGGCTGTTGTTGGAGGTAGGTAATCGAAACTCTTAGCTGTTTCTGTTGCCCTGGTACCTACCTTTTATAGGTAGGTCTCAACTATCAGGGAAAACCTACTCTGGCAACTCATTCCACAGCCTAGACGTTCTTATCACAAAAGTAGAGTCAAACCTCTTAGTCCGTGTCTTTGGAACATCAACCATGAGATGGTGCCATTTCTTTGAGTTACGAGCAGTCTGTTCTTATCATATCCAAGCGTGACGATTGATGAATCCATTTCACAGCCCATGAAAATTCTGTCTATAGCATGCCTAAAGAAGTTTTCACTTCAAAAACATATTTATATAATATGGTCAAATTGAGAAACCTAATTTTTCTGAAGTTGGTTAAAAAACAATCTTAACAGAGATGTAATATGTTGTCTAGTGTCAAATAAATAGATTTTTGCTACCTAATATTTTTTTTATTTTGATTTTCAGGCCCTACATAGTCGGAATTACATCGAAGCTTATAATCACCAAAGTACTTGTGTGGCGTGTGTTGTGAGACTTCTCCAAGTACAAAAAGAAGAAAACTGGACACTGCCATTGATGTACACTGTTTGCCTTGACTTGAGGCTTGCAGCTCAGAAGGCTGAGGCATGCAGTCGTAAGTAGTTAAAACCTTAGTGTGAAATCAAATTAACTGTTGATTCTATACTATGTTATAGGGTAGTAACGGAACTTCTTCGCTTCCGCCTCCGTTACTGCGGAAGTTCCGCAAGAAATCGTACATCCGCCTGCGCCTCCGCATCCGTGTAATTTTTACGGAGTCATAACGGAGGTTTATTTACTAATCATACGCAACTACGCAAGCAGCGACGCTCGCGACGACTCAGCCGTTCGGCCGCGCGCGGCAATTGAACAAGAAACGTCATTTGTCAAATGAATGATACGCGACATGTCGAATTGCTTGGAAGCGTAAAGGCCGATTTAAACTGAACGAACATAGAGCTAGAGCTGGAACAAGAGCATTCCTTCTCGATCTTTTAGTGTAAACGAAAGATCGTTCTTAGCGTTTTCCATATTATATATTCCATAGAGAATCTTTGCGAACGCAAACAAATCAACGAAAGAATGCTCTACGTTTGTTTACACCAAATGAATTTGATACAGTGGTGATAGAATGAGCATTGAGCATTCGCTCGTCTGATGTAAATCGGCCTTTAGACAAACGTACGAAGTTTCACCGACGCGATGTAATGTAATAGGCGAGACGACTGAAAAAAAACTAATTAGTCCGTCAGTTAGATTATTAAAATATATTGTACACATATTTTTTCTTATGCTTCACAAACAAAAAATGACGAAAATACAGTGCTTACAAGTTTCGAGTGACATCACGTTATGGTACGATTTTACAACCCCCTACTCCAGAAGTTTGATGATCTATTCTGCCCTGCTTATGATAAATACAGTAAGTCACATTTTGGTCGATATTGAGTTGAGTACATATTTGGAATGTACAGATTAAGATCTACATTTCTGTATATTCAAAGTTTCAAAATGAGACTCAGAAAATGAAATAAGCTTAAGCATAGTTACAGTAAGACACGTTTTGCACCAAGGGGTCCTTATTATTATTGCAGTATGAGCACATACGGTTGATTTTTTTCCAATTGTTTAACCATTTCCTAGGTACTGCTACAGTAAGTAATTTTGCTATTGTTATATTTAAGTTATGAGTATATTTCATCAAGTATCACAAACGCATATTAACAGTAACTACCACTTACTGTTACTTTTAGTGTTGGCAATAAAACATGAGTTAATAATAAACCTTAACATATATACAGTAAGAACATGCTTTTACCATTATATAGAAGGGACTTTTGGCTAAACATTTTTTTGTACGTATGTAACGCGATAGCGCTGCCAATTGTGAATTGATTTTGATGGATCTTTTTTATTTGGTAGATCATAATTCAGTCGGTCCCGTATACATTTTATCAAAATCGGTGTAGCTGTTTTAGAAATATGAACAAAAAAATTCATTTTACATATTTAGACGAAATTGTGATATTCTATGAAATTTGGTCATGTGTCTGAATTTAACCTTAAATTGAAGTCTGTTTTTATATTTTTTAAAGAAAATGTATTATCGTCCTCTGCTTTAAAGACAGAGATAACGAATTAAAAGTGTCTTCAACGAATTAAATCTCCTTGAGATAGTAAAAATGGATCATTACACGAGAGAGCTTCTTTTAAATCAGGATCTAATGTAGTAATGTAATGTATCTTTCCGGTTGTTTCTGGTGTTGATGTCTGATCGGAACTTTGGCTCTGGTATGGATAGTTTTTGCACCATGAGGGGTTGATCTTTTCGCCTCTGGCAGGTCAGGATACTTAATTTTAAATATTTTTTTCTTTTTTGTAATAGTTTTAGTATTAGGTAGTACGACAAAAGTAAAAATCAATTTAAGTGGTTTGTTGGATCCGTTCATTACATAGGGATTCCAAACGGCATAGATCTTGATATTTTTGTCCATCCAGTAAGATTACCCACTCATGTAACGCAACAGATTTGTGGAACCCACATATTGTCTTGTAGTCCGATGGCAAAGCCAAAATACTGCACACATAACTTTGTTACTAATGGTATCAAATTTCTTCGCTGAGGTTTGAAAGTAATGTTACCACAAATGTAACAAAACTTGTAGGGATCATTTTTATACTTTCTTGGCATTACTTAAGAGCCACTTAACTGAATCAACAAAAAATATCTATGATATTCAAATTAAACAGTTATTTTTTGCGAAACTAAGACAATAACTGTTAAGTTTAAATTATGTGGATTGTAGCTGTAACATGAAAATGAGATTTTTCAATTTTACAATCTATTTCGATTAAACTGTTACATCATACTTACTTACTTCTGTTTTATTTAGCTACCAAAAACATCGAAAAAGAGTAATTCATTATTATTAATGGTGCAATGAGATTACATGTTTGTCCTAGCTATAATTACAGTAAGTGATTACATAATACTAAGCAAATTGTGCAGTTTTTGTTATCATATTTAAACATTCACCTCATTTCCTAGTTATTGTTGCAGTATGTACTTCAAACTAAAAATAGTTACAGTATGTCACACACTTACTGTACCTATACTAAAAAAAACATAATTTTTTGCTTTTTCATTCCTTAGCATACATATTTTTTCAAGATTTACCATTAAAATATTATGACTAAACAAAAATCAAAATACACAAATTGTTAAACAAACACGGTTTTATCTGAAACAGTTTAGAAAAGTTACATTTAATTTATACTTTGGGAGAAACGATAAAAGTAAAAAAATAAACTTTGACCGCGTTTTTCTCGAAAGTGGTTCCATGTCACTTACTGTATATATCATAGGCAGGGCAGTATTATATCTCTGTAAATTTTTGATAATGTTGTGGTAAAACAAAAAAATATGTGTCCTATAATTTGCACATCACATCCTCAGCAACAGAGTGGTTTACAACTGGAACAGGTTGCCTGAGGATGTTGTTTCAGCGGAGTCATTGAACTCTTTCAAGGACAGATTGGACAAATGGATAGTTAAAGACAAAATCATTTTAACAGACAATTACCTATAATTTGTTATTTCAACACTGAGATATAGGCATATCAGCTAATGCTGCTCGCCTATTATTCAATAAAAAAAAAAAATGGTAATGGTTAAGCTGGTGGGTAGACTTAAACTTATTAATTATTATTGATGGATTGGATCAATGAAATTAGAAAAGTTACAGGTTATGTATGGATAACATCAGTAGAGGATCTAGAGAAGTGGTATACATGCAGAGAGGTCTATGTTCAGCTACAGGTCACAGAGTGAAAATGATGATGTAAATTGGTGGTAAAAGTTAAGGCAAGATATAAGTGTAGCTGTTCTTATTTTTGGTAATTCTGTGCTGTTAAAGTGCATAAAGAAATTCAATTAATAATTAGTATTCTATGGGTAAAATCAAAATGGTATTGGAGTAATTCAATAAGATTACTTTTGAAGTGAAAACTTCTTTAGGCGCGCCTAGACAGATATTTAGTGGGCTGTGAATTGGATTCTAGCATCACGCTCGGGTATGATAAGAAATCTTCTGGTAAACTCGGGACCATGGCTATTGGCCATTCAGAAATGCGTCAGCCAATGGCAAATGCTGAAAGGGCGTGGCCTCGGCATCATGCCATGGCCATCTAGAAATGCATCGGCCAATAGGAAATGCTGACGTATTTCTAGATGGCCATGCCACGATGCCCAGGCCACACCCTCCGGTTACACCCATGTAGTTTCCAAAGTAAGCTATCAAATTCTGAGTTTTCACTTCTATCGGCAGTTCCTATGACTGCCAATTTTTGACGTGACAACGTCTTATAATTCGATGAAGCCGGCTGCACGCACGAAAAAACATGACGTCATGCGGCGTTACCTCGCCGTTACCTCGCCGCATGACGTCATGCGGCGTTACCTCGCTCTGAGGCTTGGAGTTGAAGTTGTCACGTTCAACTATCGTCAGTAACTTTACAGACAACCGATATTTTTTATTTATTTATTTGTAATTTAGCTACTCCACAGACTCTGGGGGTCTGTAAACTTTGTCATTTGTGTTCTTTTTTTAACATATATCTTGGATTAGGAAAATGGGGGGAGTAGGGAACATTTTCAACCTAATTCTAGTGCTCTTTAGTGTTATGTCAAGTCCTCTTGGCTCAGAGCCTCAACAACCATATTTCTGTCCAGTTAATAAGATTAGTGCGGCAACATAGAATAGATAATACAGATAGAACGGACACTCCCCACCCCCCGCCAGTTTCAAGCTTCCTACCCCGCAAGAACGCGAGAAGCACTCAGCGACACGACATAGATGACACGCACACATGCGTAAATGCGTTCGAACGACATATGCGAGATGTGTGAGTGTAGGTATGTCAACTGCACCGTCTGTATAGATTTTAGGCCGAGTGTCCGGGGTGTGGCGGCAATTACGTGTGAAATGTCAGCTGACTTAGAAATTCTTTTATGTGGACTTTCAAAGTTACTGCTAAGCACTTGTTATTTCTAATAACAGACAGCATCACGTTACCAATTACAATGTCTATGCTCAAAAGAAGAGCATTGATCACTGGGAGACATACTTAAGATTAAGATAAAGTCCAGGTGTATTCTAGTATATTGCATCTAATGTTTACTTTCGTTTTGAGCAGAATAAAATTTCTGGATAATATTTTCTATTTTGTTGTCTTGCAGCTCAAAGCAATGGCAAGATTATGGAGAAGGCAGCTGAAAGCCTGTTGGCTTGCTTCAGAGTCTGCGCTTCAGATAATAGATCTTCTGAAGAAGACACAAAAAGGATTGGCATGTTGAATCTTGTCAACCAACTCCTGAAGGTATACTTCCGTATAAACAAACTGCATCTATGCAAACCTCTCATAAGGGCTATAGATTCTTCGCCTTTTAAAGATCAGTTTCCACTAGCGCAAGAAATAACCTACAGATATTTCGTAGGTCGCAAAGCTATGTTTGATTCTGACTATCGGTCTGCTGATGAATATCTTTCATATGCTTTTCAAAACTGCCATCGAAAGAGCAGCAAAAACAAAAGACTGATACTGACATACCTTGTGCCTGTGAAAATGTTACTGGGATTTATGCCAGCAGAGCATTTGCTACAGAAATATGATCTGATGCAGTTCTGGGATCTTGTGTCAGCTGTGAAGAAGGGTGACTTGAGAGGCATTGACACAGTGATGGAAGAACATGAGGGCTTCTTTATCAAAGCTGGTATCTATCTGATAGTGGAGAAATTGAAGATCACGGCATATAGGAACTTATTTAAGAAGGTATACTTAGCAGAGAATACACATCAGATCGACATTGCAAGTTTCCAGGCTGCACTGCAGTTGATGGGCCAAGATGATGTGGACGCGGAAGAAACTCAATGTATTGTTGCTAATTTAATTTATGATGGGAAAATAAAAGGGTATATTTCATACCAGCACAAAAAAGTAGTGGTAAGCAAACAAAATGCATTCCCACCTTTGTCTAGTTTGTATTGAGTTCTACATTAGCAGAGCTAAAAATAGTTTTTTTTTTCATTTAAGTAATTGTATGTAATTGTGCGAATTTCTGTAAAATCCATGAGATTAAAAAACCTTAAACTAACCATTTTTTTTTCTTCTCCTTACAAACTACATGTTTAATATAGTATGGTATTATACATTTTTTAGAATGTAAAATGTTAATTACGTGCTAAAAAGTGTATACTCTACTAATCTGGCAACTTGAGTGATGTAAAGAAAAGGACTAGGTACATCATTTTGTGTGTTTACGTAGTGTAAGTGCTGTGATAAAATATTACAACCATAACTTTTTTGCAATGGACGTGAAATGCAAATTTAACATTTGATGACAGGTTCAATTGATGTGGTAAGTACCTAGAAGTTAATGTCGTGATAAAAAAGTTTAAAAATTCGCCAGTTTCAGCGAGAAAGTCGCTAAAGTGTCAACTCTGGTAGTGAGCAGCGAGAGAGAGTAAGAGTATGTATTGTCCCATGTCCTCCTCTAACAATTATCTTTCTCGGTCTGGCACGTTTGTTGACCACATTATCTTTCTCGCTCTAGCATCCCGAGTTTACACGAAAGGACATTGTTCATTTATAAGGGACTTTGGGCTAAATGTGTCCATTGACTGTCACTGATATCATATATTAAACTTGATGGCTTCTAGCAGTTGATATCAGAATATTATCTTTTGGTAGTAGCAGAAAAACTACTTACGCATATTTCCTATAAGTAATGCAAACGATGACGAGGTTATTTTTAAACAAAACTACAACATTTTGTACCATCGGAGGGCCAGAGTCGTTATTGGAGGATACCATCGATTTCCGAGGGTCAGCTAGGGTTCCAAGAATGCATTTTCATAAACCAAAAACACATCATAACACAATTTCCAAATACGAAACACATGACACAATAAACATAAACAAACAGCCGATAACTACGCATTTTGTATCGACGTATTCAGTGCTGCCATTGTAAAAAATATATTAATATCGATCTAAAAAAATCGATAGTGATCGGGTGGATAAAATCGATGCTATTCTATTATGGTGGCTGCTGTTTAAAATAATAACTAAAATATTCACAAGTTAGTGGTTAAAATGAGTAAATGATTATTAATACTGCTCTACGGAATTATTGTTTACTGTTTATTCAGCATTAGGCAGTTGTCTCACCGGCAACGATGAACGAGTAAAGCTAGAATTAGAAACGAGTTGGCGAGCCGCGGGAAGCGAGTGGGTAGTTCCCATAGTTGTGTACCTCGGCTCTATGCGAGTGTGCGAGTGAGGCGAGCGATTACTCGCTCGCGGCGTAAAATAACGTGTACGTTCAGATCCACACTGAATATACAAAAATGAACCGCTGGTTGCTCTCTCGGCGTGTTCTAATTCTAATAGCTTAGAGAGTATCGCTGAGCGAGTGTTATCTTTCATAGCTCTTGTCGCTCAGCGACTAACTAGTGAAGCGAGTGCTCGCCGGGAGTTCACACTCCCGATCAGTCAGCGCAGACTAGTCAGCGATCAACTGTTTGTATATGCATCTCTTTTATTTAGGTACACGGAATGTATATCTATTGTACGTTTCTTGAGCGAGAAAATAGTCGATAGTTACTCGTTTTCTCGCCGGCGGCGGCGGTGGGAAAACTGCTTAAGTAGATGATTTTGTTTTTCGTGGCGTTGTAAAGTAAAAGCGGGTGCGATGAAAAACCATTGCACAAAAAAGCTAGCTACAGTGTCGCTTGAAAACAACTTAAATACGATATGAATTGTTTATTTCACGCATAATTATTAAGACGACTTTTTCTATCGATTTACAGAAATCGATTTTATTCGAGAAAATAATCGACATCATTAAAAGCTTATAGACTGGCAATATAATTGGTTGAGAAGTCGGAAATAAAGATTAAATTACTTATATAATGAACTTTTTGTCTATTAATCTGGGTACTAAAATAATACATCATAATTCATTACAGAAATAAATCGATTTTTTGACAAAATCAAATTATCAAGAACATTTTGTCCACGGATAGCCCATTTTGAACAATGTCCTTTCTTATCATATCCGAGCGTGATGATCACGTGATCATGAGTCCATTTCACAGCCCACGAAAAGTCTGTCTATAGCGCGCCTAAAGAAGTTTTCACTTCAAAAATGTTTTAGTTTTTGTTAGCCAGAGTCACCACAAGCGCTAGCGAGCACTGTGCGCCAACGACGTCTATAGTTGACTAAAAATAAATAAAACCGGCCAAGTGCGAGTCGGACTCCCGCACGAAGAGTTCCGTACCATTAGCAAATAAATGGCGAAAACCTCTTTGGCTTTATTCCGAATTCCGTATACATAGACTCGCAATTTCCGCGGATAGGCTTTCACCCAAAAGCTTTACTAAAATTTTGATTTTACGTTATGGTTCTATCGAAGAATTGGATAGCGCGTTTTAGTCTTCCAGTGGTGCCATCTAGTTTACTTGGGACGGACTAATCGACCAAGAAACGGTAAAAAACAAGTTTGTTGTATGGGAGCCCCCTTAAATATTCATTTTATTAGGGTTCCGTAAAACGTAAAAACGGAACCCTAATAGATTCGTCATGTCTGTCTGTCTGTCTGTCTGTCCGTCCGTATGTCACAGCCACTTTTTGCCGAAACTATGAGAATTACACTGTTGAAACTTGGTAAGTAGATGTATTCTGTAAACCGCATTAAGATTTTTACAAAAGTTTTAAAAAAAAACAAAAATTAGGGGTGCCCCCCATACTGAGAACTGAAACTCAAAAATTTTTTTTTCATCAAACCTACTCGTGTGTGGTGTCTATCGATAGGTCTTCAAAAATGATGTTGAGGTTTCTAATATATTTTTTGTCTACACTGAATAATTTGCGCGAGAGACGCTTCCAAAGTGGTAAAATGTGTGTCCCCCCCCCTCTAACTTCTAAAGTAAGAGAATGAAAAAACTAAAAAAAATATATGATGTACATTACCATAAAAACTACCAACGAAAATTAGTTTGAACTCGATCTGATGAGTAGTTTTTTTTTAGTACGTCATAAATACACTATTATTAAACTTCGATCAAAGTTACAACGAACTACAAGAACTATGTGTACTATGTATATTATGTTACTTGCTGCAACGGAACCCTTCATGGGCGAGTCCAACTCGCACTTGGCTACTTTATTTTATTATTATTAGTATTTGTTGTTATAGCGGCAATAAAAATACATCATATGTGAAAATTTCAACTAGCTATCACCGTTCTTGAGATACAGCCTGGTGTGACAGACGGATGGACAGTCAAGTCTCATTAATAGGGTCCCGTTTTTAACCTTTGGGTACGGAACCTTAACCAAAATATTTATAAAAAACTTATAAGTACTGATATTTTTACTTAACCTGTCCTTAAATAGAAAATCCCAGCAACAATGTGTGAGTGGACGAAACTAGTCACTGAAAACCATGGGAACTGAGAATTAAAAAAATAAAATTGTGTTATGTTGTACGCTTGGCGTACAGGCCAAAAGGTTAAAGAGTGCGCGGGGTCTTGTTACGAAATGTTCGATGTTTTTAGACCGGACAAAAATACACTTTTTTATTTTGTATGGGATAAAATATCCGAAATTTTAAAAACTGTAGAGCAAAAATAATAATAGTTAAAAAAACTTAAAAAAACACGCTTTCCGCCACCTTGGAACGGCCGCCATGTTGGATTTAGGTTACGTGATTATTTTTTTCGTATCCCATTCAGCAAACCCTTTCATTTAATACCCATATCATGGGGGTGCATTTCAAATAGCCAATCCGCCATCTTGGATGTCCGCCATGTTGGATTTAAGTCACGTGACTATATTTTTCTTATTCCTGACAGCAAACCCTTTCATTTGATATCCATATCATGGGGGTGGATTTCAAACACCCAGTCCGCCATCTTGGGGAGGCCGCCATATTGGATTTGTAATGACGTTAATGACATATTTACTTACCATTTTATGTACTTAAAGGGATACAGGTTGATTACCAATAACCCTGTATAACACTTTTTTCTTCTTATATAAACTTTGCAACCCAATTTGTCTCTGTGACGCTCGAGTAAATCCCCATTTAGCATCGTCAGTTCCTGCCATTGAAAACCACAGATCACTATATACCTACTATTGAAAACTCCACAGGGTGAGTGCTGCAATCTCCATACATTTACTAGCGTCACGCTGTTTTTGTATTTGTTGTAATGAAATCTTCAATTAGGTAATCACTGAATGTAATAAAACATTCTATTAGCTAATGCTCAAGCATTTATAGGTACCTAACTCAAATAAAACACCAATGACATAAAACATTTTTTTTTATTAAATCCACAATATATTTCAAAGAATAATACAAATATAATAAATTTTGATGATCTCTGCATTTTTGTAGCATTATTTCGAATAATGCTTGCCAATATAGATAATGTAGTCTTACACATTAGAATATTCTGTGACTAGAATGACATAGATACCATTTAATGATGGTTGTATGCTTGTATGCAATGGCGCGTTTTCAGAGGAACAAAAAAAAATTTTAAATTTGTGAAATATGGCGCCGTGAGTTGACAATTTTTTGTCGAAATGTAAGAAATTGTCAATGTCAATAAGTGAAGATGATTGACAAATTACTTTAGTAAAACGAGTAAAACTGATATTTTCGTGTTGGTGTGACTAGCTATATTTTTTATTCTCCCTCAACTGTTGCGCATCATCAGGGTACTGATTCACATCACCATTCGAACGATTCAAATATGGAATGACAATCCTTGTCTCTGTCATTTTAAACGGATAAGAAGAAACGAGATGTTTCAATCCGTGTCGAGATCAATCCGATTGTTTTGTGAATCAGTGTACTGATTATCACACTTAGACATGCCGCAGTCATGGAACAGTCTTATCCAGCAGATAAGAAAATTCAATTCAATTAAAAAAAAGATAAGAAAAGAAAATTCACGTGAAATGTGTAAGTATTTTTACATAATATGCGTTGGTCTTGGAAATGTGCCTACTATAAAAACCCACTATCGCCATTTACGTTAGGTACTACATATCTTCTGAAAACGCCTCATTATGTAAATAGATTTTTTTATAATTTACAAAGATTATGTGATGTGCAATTCTACATTTTATGACTCTTTCTGCATTTAGCATGTGGGCTGAACTTACGCGACATGGTTATATACATTATTTAGGTTCCGATATAATACCTATCTTCTGCATTTTTGATTTGTGCAATAAAATAATATTTTTATGGAAGAATATGTTGGTGTGCCCCTATGTCCTCCTACTAATATGACTAATGTGAAAGTTTCGGTGCCTAAAATTTAAACTAACGGCAAGCAAAGTTCTTTACGGAATAGTTCCTTTCTAAATTATACACGACGTCTCTGGTAGAGGTGATAGACGATAGACCTACTAGTAACTCGTCATCATAATCTTAGAATAGTGATGAATCTGACATAATATACCTAATATGTCAGATCTGTTACTATTCGAGATGTTTAAAATAAAATTGGCTGCTTGTATGAAGACCTACGTATGAATTCGTACGAATTATATTCGATAGATATGTGTTTGGATTATTTGATATGCCATTCTATTTTAGATATTGAAGCTCATACATTTTACTACATACGGAAGACAACATTTTTTAAGGGCAAATTGCACATCACGGTCATAGATTTTGTAGAAAAATATGAAGAAATATTTGACTAGCTATTTATATTTACCTTTTTAATCCAAATTTAACTTACATATAGCTCTTATCTCATATTTTTCTTTAATCAAGCTAACAATACAGGTATATAAATAACATGCAAAGCTACTAGGTATTTTGTAGATTATTTTCTGTTCAATATAATATTTAAACATGTACCTAAATGATTTTTAATATCAAGCACGTTGGGTCTACCGCCTGACTGAAAAGGTTGTGAAGTTGATATCTCTGTTTATTTTCACTCGAAGTAAAGAAGAGGAATATCAAAGCCATTTAGTTGATGGCGGTAGACCCGCAGGTTGCAGATAACCATGTCCCTATTTATTCCTTCCCTGCGACGTGATACTATAACTATATAAGTATGTGGGTTGGATACGTTATAAAACATTTAAATGAAATATAATGAAACAACTTAAAAACGAATACATAAAGATAGCATGTTCAAAACATAGATATATCAAGTTAACAACATTTACTTTACCAGAGCCCAGGGAAAAAATAGCAGGAGAACAAGATTAGCGCAACCCCCGTATTTTCTAAATCGATGAAATACCTACTGATTAATGGAGCTTTATGATTTCTAAGCTAAGATTTATTTACAAACATAAATATTTTGTCTAACACTTATGATATTTTAATACTAGATACATCGGCAAAATATTTTCAACTAAATAACTCTTACTGTAGCGTACAATTTGTAGCATACCAGTCTAGGTAAGTATACAAAGATAACACATCTCATAATTAAAATGATGTTGCTTATAAAATAAGTACCTTGGTATATGCTCATAAATAAATTGCAAGTAAAATAAAAAAAAAACATTAATTTACGTCACAGACGAACGGACAAAGGGAGGAGAAGACAACAATTTCATAATGTGTAAATGTAAACGTTCGCAAAATTTTGTAATTATTTTAATCGTTTTATGTGACGTCACACAAGGATCGAAATAATGTGTCAGCAGTAACAAAGACGTGGGAGGACACGTCGTCAACGTAGGTCAAGAAATCCGTGTGAATCTCTGTGAAAATCTGTGTGGGCAATTTATTGGATGACAGAAAGAGGTTACAAAAATAGTTTCTCGCGCCATTCGAATTAAATATTGGCAGTGTTTGTCCCAATGTTATAGGGATGCCCTCAAATCTGAAACCTAGTTTCTTATGGACATAGATTTTTAGTAGTTACTATAGTTACTTTTCTGTAATTCAAATTAAAGATTACAATTGACAAGTTTGTTACTTTTGAACCAATGATCATATTAAAACACCAAAAACGAATAGACCCTAAAAATCTGTCTTAATAATCCACAGTTCAGTTTCCAATATCCTAGACAATTACATCATTACGATTAGGTAGGTACTTATAAATTAATATTACGTTAAGAGTTAAAAATTAAACATTTAATGTTGAGAAATGATTTGCTGATGAGGGAAGATGGTTAGAGTGAGATAGCTGCCTGTGGTGAAAGTCGCGGTCGCGCAGCTTAGTTTCTGTCGAAGGAGAATTTGTGTAGCTGCGGTCCTTTGAGCAGTTCGTCTTTGTAGGCGGCCAGTATCGCGCGGGACATGCTCGGCTCTGCTACGCTCGCCTCCAAGAATTGTCGCATCAATCTAAAAATACAAATATATTTATTAAATAGGTAGGTACCTATGAAAATATATATTTATTGTAGGTATGTCGTAGGTACCCGGGTTTTACATTTTTTATTTTCTCCCGGGATTTCTGCCGCAAGGAATCTACCGAGACTTCGTTTTTGAAAATTGCTAATTTCTGTTTCCCTATTAAAACTGTAGTGGTAGGGGCCTAGGGAAGTACCACATCCCGTAGCTCGAAGAAGCGGCATCGTGTCATGGTTGATGTTCCAAAGACACGAACAAAGAGGTTTGACTCTACTTTTGTGATAAGAACGTCTAGACTGTGGAATGAGTTGCCCGAGTGGGGTTTTCCCGATGGTTATAATCTTGGTGTCTTCAAATCGAGAGTGAATCGGTTTCTTCTAGGTAAGCACGCTCCATCTTAGACCGCATCGTCGCTTAACATCAGGCGAGATGGTGGTCAAGTGTAAACCTATAAATAAATAAAAAAAAAAAAAAACATCTTTGCCAGTTGTTCTACCGCCTAGTAGTAATGTGCAAACATTACTGTGTTCCGGTTTGAAGGGCAATGTTTCCAGAGAACTTACAGACAGGGATTATATATATAATATCTTAGATCTCTGATCATCTATGGGTGCAGTGCTAGGTAATAATTTGGACTCTTCATGTTCCAGTTGTTCCTTGCTTGTCACTGTGCTGTTATGTGGCAGGCATGTTGCTTACCATCAGGCACATGTCCTGCTCGTCTCGTCACTCTATACTTTTAGTATGAAAGTCTTCTGATTATGTCGCGCACGTAAAGCCGCGGTAAAACTATTTTTACTGAGGTCAGTACGCGGGCAAAAAAATAAAGATTAAAATGTGGTAGGTACCTATTGTTCCCAATAGTCTCGTGTGACTGCAACAGCTCTGGGTGATCGCCCACGGTGTCCGATAGTGCTGCGATCATTACATCTGTGTACAAAAGGTTTAAATAATAAATATTGGAGGATATTTCACGCACAACACCATCTGACCCCGAACTAAGCAAAGCTTGTAGTACTACGGAAGCCAGATAGCTGATATACTTAATACTTAAATAGTCGTAAATACAAAAACTTGTTAAAAAGTACAGTACAAATATTTGTATTCATCACACAAATATTTGCGCTGGGTGGGAATCGAAACCACGACCCTCGGCTTTGCAGGCAGAGTTACTACCCACTAAGCCACGAACGAGGCCATTCAATATTTATGTTTTTTAAAGTTCTGGTAGCTATGACAAACTTTTCAGGCCATTGCGACTCGGAAAGTAACCTATGACAGTTGCTCTTAAACTCTTAACTACCTCAAACTTGCCGAATACCTCAGGCTGAATGCCATTATCATTAGGTATTTAATTGATCCAGTAAAACTTGGCCTTCCCATGATTCTCCGCTGAGACAGATCTCAACTTTTGTTGAGGTTGCGTGTATGATCGGAATTGCTTTAGCGACAATAGAAATACATCATCTGAATATTTCAACTGTCTTAACTATCACGTTTCATGTAATAGGTACCTACAGTGTGGTGACCTGGTGATAGACGGAGAGACAGACAGTCATCGGAGTCTTAGTAAAAGGATCTCGTTTTACTCTCTAAGTACGGAACCTTTTAAAAGAATGTATCTACTCACCAAGAACTTTCTTCTCAATGGTTCGTGACAGCTGCCCCCTCTCGGCTTCCAGTTCCAAGAACGCCATAAACCGCTGCGTGGCGGCGCGCGCCGATGCCGGGTCCCGTGACAGCGACTGGGAAAACATCATCTGCCGAAGACGACAAATGATTACCTACATGCATTTATATCCTTACATGGAAATAATGCCGCGTGGCCAAAGTGACCAACGCCGTCGTCAAACCAACTAGGCTTGCCGATGCCCGATTTCCCGATGCCCACGCCCTCCGGACAATGCCATCTTAGTGCCATTATTTCGCGGTACGCCTATACGTACATAAATCAAACAGAGCAATTTCAAATACCTATCCACTGCTGGGTCTCAGAGCCTCCTCTCATAACAGATCACATCCTTCTCGCTGACTACGTGTGTGATGGCGGATATCATAGTTTGGTGGTTATGTGGTGCCCGATTGATAAGAAGTAAGTACGATTTACAATAGCTCCGGTCCGGTCCGGTCGTAGCTTGAAATTCCGCCTACACCAGTAAGTAATTTTTCAAGTGCAGATGTGCACCATTGGTCTTAAGGGTTCAGGAAACCTCGTGAGGGAACAGGTTTGCTGCAATAAAGACATCTTTCGAGGACTTGAGTAATCCGCCAACCCGCAATTAGCCAGCGTGGTGGATTATCTCCTTGACTCTCTCCATGTCATGTCTCCGAGAGAAAGTCTCGAAGCAATGGTGGAAACCCATATAAAGTGGGATGCTTAGGTATGCTTAGGCTACATGTAACATGTAGGTGGTCTAAAGAGTGAAAAATTCAACTCACATAAAACTAACCCTATTGTCGATAAATTAGCAAACAGTTCCGTAGACACTACGTAGGTATGCATACTTCACCTTCTAGTATCACCATTAGGTACCTACTGTTTACTTACTTTTGAGAGCTGATAAATTATTTCCTCCAAAGTATACTCCGTGTAAAGATTGTCAGCAGCCTTTAGTTTTTCCATCATTTCTTCATACTCTTCTTCGCTGATGACAGGCCCGTCTCGATCGTAGTCTGATGTGCCTGGAATTCATAAAATTTTATTTTAAAATTATTATAATTACGTACTATTATATCTACTAATTTTGTTTTTAATGTACTTATGTGTGTCTCTAATTGCCGTATGACACTCAGTGCAAACTTGATTGTAAATAAGGCATATCTATTCTTTGACTCAAGAGTTACCTACGCTTACGCGTATAGAAACACGTGCCAAGGTTTTGAGCAAAGTTAAATCGGTATATCGTAGATACGATAATTTTCGATGTTTGGGATATCAACTGGAGTTAAAGAGACAAAATTGAGCTAAGTCAGGCTTAGTAATGTACCTAAGTATATAGGCCGGTTACTCTCTTTAATGATCATAAAAAATATTACAAGTGAATGCTACGCTGATTATCATCAGCCGCAAGACGTTCACCGCAGAACCTCCTCCTCCCCCTCTACATTTCTACAACGAACGGTCCTGCGCAACCTGCAACCAGCGGTTTCCAGCTACCTTTTTGAGATCACCTTTCTATCTAGTGGGAGGCCGTCCAACACTGCATCTTCCGGTTCGTGTTCGCCTCTCGAGAATCTTTCTTCCCTATCGGTTTTCGGGTTTTTAGGGTGATACTTACTGATAATGTTAGTCTGCAGCATCGGGTCGAATCGTTTAACGGGCTCGGGACGTATCTCGACGGGTAAAGCCGGCATGGGAGACAGGTTGTTGTTCAGCTCCCAGTTCTTAGACGCGATGCTTCGGATGATGTCGGGGCTGTTGCCGAAGGGGAACGATTGGAGGGTCGGATTACGGTACTGGTTTTCCTGAAAACAGAAATTATTATGATAATAAATATTGGTGGACTTGTCTCACACAACACCATCTAGCCCCAAACTAAGCAAAGCTTGTCTAGGAGCCAGATGGCTGATTTAATACATAGGTAGGTAGATTTATTGGGAAACAGAACAAATACATATATTAGTACCTATTCAAATTCATCATACAAAAAAATGGGCTGGGTGGGAATTGAACCCTCGACTCACGGACTTAGTATCAACTAAGCCACTAGGCCACCTATTAGCCATTGACAAATGTATTTGTAATTTTCATTTTATTTACAATTTCTCTTTCATTAACCAAAATCGTAGGTTGACAATTAATAACGATGTACCTACCTACCTACGACACACAAGTTTAAATCGTTTGTACGTGGGATGTATAGACGTACCTACTATTAACGTCTTAGGTTTCTTAGGTACCTAATAAATTCCGCTGTTCTGCCACTATCATTAAAGCTAAGCGTAGGTGTACCGAACACTTTGTTCAATTACGTTAAGTTAAGGCCCTATACGATCATTAAGCCCGTAGTTGCCTCACTCCAGCGGTCTGAAAATTGATCTTCGGTTAACTGCTCCCATTCTATTTTTATCTTTATTGTGTTCCCGCAATAGAAAATGTTATTAAGGCTGGCTTCAGTGGGTAAACATTTTGCCGGAGTGACAGCTCGGAAGATTGTAAAATATTTTACTCGCGTCGATACGGAAAATACCACGCTTAGGGATTGATATAAAACACGTGTAAAACAAAGAACATTGCATAAAAAAATGGCATGACACAGTAATGTAACCTAAGCGTAGGTAACTACTTCACAGATTACTTTTGACAATTTATTAATTGATTCACGGGTAATTCAAGTGTGATATAATATGTGACTGTGATGTTGGTCCAGTTACTGGACCAACATCACAGTTACTTCACAACGATCACATCACAGTTACATCACAAGTTTCAGCCGCAATCGGCGGCCTTCAGCGAGGAGAGAGCGCACGCGTTTGGCATTGCGTGCACTCTGCTTGTAAAATATACTAGGTACCTACCTACGTAATATATTGTCAATCCACTGTTTTTGTTGACTCTGATAAACTCAGCGTAATTGAGTACATCCTACTAATATTACAAACTAGCAGTGCCCCGCGGTTTTACCTGCGTCGGTCCTGTTCCCGTCGTTACCGTTATTTTCTCGGGATAAAAAGTAGCATATGTGGTCTTTCAGACTATAATCTAACTGTATTCCAAATTTCAGACTGATCCGTTTATACGTTACGGCGTGATTGAGCAACAAACATCCAAATATCCAAACATCCATACTTTCACATTTACCTATAGGTACCTAATATTAGTGGGATGTCAATGTTTGGATGTTTGTTGCTTTATCACGTCGTAAAGTCTGAACAGATCGGGCTGGAATTTGGAACATAGATAGATTTATAAGTCTGGAAGAACACATAGGCTACTTTTTATCCCGAAAAAATAACGCGAACTACGCGGATGTAACCACGGAGCGCTGCTAGTTTTATAATATACTGCACTCCATTGCATCCGATAGACAAAATTCGTGTACCCTTGAGGCGCATAACAAATAAGTTACCACCAACAAAACATTAGGTTACATTAATACCATCATCAACTTAACATCAAGCGAGATGGCCAAGTTAAGCCAAGGATGGATGTGAAGCAAATAATTAAAAAAAGAAGAAAAAAATGGAAACACGCGTGTAAACAATCATACCTACTTTGAATCTACCTACCGAGCCGTCAATGAATATTTATTATTAAGATCTTTAGGATTAAGATGATTTATTATCTTATGTTAAACAACTTTTAGATTAGAAACAATTATTTTACCCTCCAACGTTCTGCTAAGAACTCGACTTTCAACGAATGCTAAATTATAAAACTCAATGTTCCTCAAATAAAATGAGTTTATTCTCAAGCTAATATAATTTCAAACACACTATATTCCAAGAAAAGTATACTTGAAAGCATACGTGATATAGCTTAGGGTGTTTATTCTCGTCAAAATTACATCACGTAGCACACGATCTAATATCATCACATCACGTAAACAAACCAATCAGGGACAATCACGTGCTAGCAAAGCCTTCGGTACACAGGCGAAGGGCATGTAAACAAGCAGAGGTCGATAAGGACCGATCTCGCGGGAGTGTTTGTGAAACATAAATTAAGACAGACGCTTGAAATTGTTGTCCAAAATAACCGAAGGCAGATTTCTTCGAAGAAGACTTTTATTCGTTTTTTGCACAATGTTGGAATACTTGAACAAAGCACGTACACCGAATAGAATTAGATTGATATACCTAATTCTAAAAAGTGAAATATTTTTTTTAAAATAAAACAGCAACTTTTGATTCTCGTAGTACTTAGCTCAAGTACTGATTTCCATGTTCTACAAACACCATCAATTTCGCATCTTTTGAATTAAATACTAGACACATACCTAATTACCTACACATATTTTTCATATTATTCTACATCAGACGGACTTTTATAACCCACACAGTACCTGTACTTTTCTTTTGCCCAGGGAAAATCCATTATGGATATGCCAGCCCTGGGTGGAGGCAATGGTAACGTGGGGACCTCCGTCACCGAAGTGATGGCCTACCGACTTAAGCCCTGGGGTACCATCGCCCAAAGTTGATCGAGGCTACGAGCTCCCGTACTCGGCTCAGCCCTGTCGCCCAGAGTGCCTCACTAAAGCGGTAGGCGGCGCTGGTGCGCTAGCTGCTTTTTATTTTTTGCGTCTTTTTATAAACTGACTTTGAAAACTTAATAAATGGGTAAACTGTTGTTATTTAATTATGTTTAGTACCTACCATATTTTTTTTGTAAACAGTTTTGCAATAAACGATTCTGATTCTGACTCAGCTGAGTCACTAGGTACTGCTCCCGCTCTGACCTCTCTTTAAGCTCGAAGATTTCCTCCCAGAACTCGTGGACCGCATGTCCGGCTATTTCTCTACGTTTCATTACAGATGCAATGACGAGCAGAGAGAGGTCGGGTCCCACCACGGCGACACTCCCGGGGTCAACTCCTTCGTTGTTCTGCTTACTCCGGACATGTTTCAAGAGTGTGTTGAGCTGTGTCCTCAGCATCACCACACTCGTGACACTCAGGCTCTCTACTGGTTTCCCTGAACATGTATGGGCCAAGGCAGCCTTGGCTATGGCAATGGCCTGTCCTGATTTGTGTGAGCCTGAAGGCTCACACAAATGGTATGGTAAAGGTTTGTTCTTGCTGCCGTTTAACCTAGCCCCTCATGACGGATCGTAACGCCTTCACGGTGAGGTGTCTTCCATTCGAGACGTCAAGCTTGCGCTCCCATCTCATCTAGGCCTCTTGCTGGCCCACCTTGTACCAATGCCGTATCACCACAGCGTAAGGTAGAAATATGTGACCCCTGGACCTTGCATCCAAAGTTGATTATAGAAGCAGACCAGTATCTGGGCATAAATACCGATCCTCGGGCATAAAAGGACGGTGTCATCTACTTGTCATGGTAGCCGTAAAAAATAATCTGTGTAGTTTCCGTAATAGTGATGTACAGTACCATACTGTTACCTACCTTTTCTGGCAAAATGCAATGAGCGTGAAAACGAGCGAAACTATTGAACAACTTGGAATAAAGAAGTTGTAGAAGTACATAATGAAAAACTAAAACAATGAAGTATTAGTACAATTTAACTCCAAGATCACGAGAATTTCCATGAAGGCTATCTATTCCGAGATATCGATTCTGTGTTATGCCTGTATTTTATCAAAGCGAAACCTTAAATCTTTATCAACAATCACGTTCACCCCATATCCTGAAGATTAAATAACGGGTCAAGGATAAAGTAGGTGCTGATTGGCCTATTTTCCACTAATTTATTGGTGATTGAAAAATCTCTGTATCCCTTAATTGAAACTCGCAAATGGCCTCTTTGATTGAGTTTCAAGGTTCGGTGGCGGAATACGTAATTTGTTTTGAAGCAGAAATTCCTAAAGAATGCAAATAAGGGTCGGGTACTGATTTGATTATTGGCTGTTTAAGGTCTTGTTAATTAAAATTTTAAACTGGAATAAATGGTTCTTTGTTAACGCTATTTACTGTTACATTTATGAAATATTAGCAGCATCTCGCGGTTTTAACCGCGTAGTTACTGTTTCCGCTATTTTTCCGCGATAAAAAGCTTATGTGATATTCCGGACATGTGTTCCAAATCTCAACCCGATCCGCTCAGCCGTTCCGACGGGATTGAGCAACAAACATCCATACTTTGACATTTAAAATATTAGTAGGATAATATACTACACAAAGTAAACTTTAAACGCCTACATCTCGTTTAAAGTTTATGATCCAAAATATTACAAAATTAAATTAACACCTGCCTAGATCAGAAATAAGCGAGAAAATTTCATTAGAGAGATCGTAAAAAGCAATGACGTCATTATCTTCAGAGATGAATCATTTATAACACTCCTTAGGACCTACATTTATAAAAACTATGTAAGTACCTACCTACCTACGGTAGGTTCTCAGTAGTAAGCACAGTCTATCTTCATACTGTGGAAGTGGGGAGTATCGACATAGGTATGCCTATTTTTTATCGATAAATAATAGGTTTACACTTGAGAACTATCGCAGGGTAATTACTACAATTCAATTTAAGCACGCAACTTATAGTTATAAACGCCAAATTGTTACACGGCAAATGATTAAACCAAGATAGACAAAGGCTTGGCTTAATAATTTTAGATTATGCTTAGTTCAAGCAGGCACTTTCACCCTAAATTTGACAAATCAAATAAATAGGTACTTAATTCTTAATAAATAAATGTCTTCTGAGTGAGTATGCCATTCATAAGATCGATGGTTGAAATCACGTTGAAATCGTCTCTTTAGTACCTACTGTTCACTAAATACTGGACTATCCTTCCGTGACGCGTCCCCGATGGCAATTTTAACTTGAATCAGATTAAAAGACATGCTTCAAACAAATTTTGACATGATTTGTTACAGACATATTTGAGAGGCAAGTTACTAACAACTTAAACCTTTTTAAGTTTGACATCCCCAATTTTCCACAAAATAGAAAATATGTTTCAAAGTTACCATGGACTGGGAAAATTGTACCGATATGAGCAAGGGTCTGTACCCTTGTGCCCTTGTCTGTGCTCATATCTAATCTATTATTATAGAGGTTATGCCGGTAAATTTTTCTAATCCCGGGATTTTCTACCATTAGTCACGGGATCCCGGGATAGTCCCGGGATTATATTTGTAGTAAAAAGTGGTAACAAAAAGACAATAACAATTACTTTTGTGAGGGTATGATATAATTATTTAAGTTTAAAATCTTCAAAACGGCGCGGCGGCTTAACAATGTTATACTTTCATCTTATAAAAACAACTACAAAACCTACTTTTTTAGGGCTGTTTAGATAAACACAACAAAATACTATAATTATGGTAGAGAGATCACAATGTTTATAGTTACGCATATTTTTAAAGTAAATTGACCAGCAAAACTTTCATCCCTTATTTTACCCTCTTATGGGTTGAATTTTGCAAAATACCTCTTTGAAAAATTTAAAAAAAATACCTCTCAAGAAATTTGCATACGAAATTTCAGACTCCTAGTGTTTGTGGTTTCTGAGATTTCGTAACCTATTATTTTTAAATAAATTATTTTAACCACTAATATAAAATCTAAGGAATATCGACTCATGCAGCGTCTCATCTACAAATTTGTTGCACGTGGATGGATAGACGTGGAGGAAGTGATATGAATATATCACTTCCTATCCCGCTTCATGTCGTCTAGATTTTTCACAGTTTTGCCACAGTTTTACGCATAATCCGATACCGGTGGTTAGTGAAAACAAATGAAATCAGCTGTCTAAACAAAATATCTGTTAAAACGTCAAATCAAGGTAAGTGCGTTTCGTTTCACGCACATTTATACTGACTTGTTTTAAAAATATATCAATCCCGAAAATCCCGGGATTTTTTAAAAATGTTCCCGATCATTTCGGGACTAAAATATGACAGGGGTCCCGGGATCCCGGAACTCGGGATCGAATCTTCTATGTGTGATCCACCAACCCGCACTGGCTTTTTCCGACATTCTCCTTGCGAGAGAAGGCCCCGAGTCGAAGCAGTGGGAACATTTAGAGGGCTTCGTGTGGAAGGGGGACCACTACTTACAAGTTGAAGGTGTAGCTATGGGTTCTCCCATTGCCCCGGTCGTAGCTAACATCTTTATGGAGTGGTTCGAAGAGGAAGTAATATTAAGCTCGCCATATAAGCCGAGACATTGGTGGCGTTATGTAGACGATGTGTTTGCCGTTGTACACAGGGACCAGATTGACCCTTTGTTGTCACATCTAAATAGGATTCACCCGAATATTGCCGTAACGGTGGAACGTGAACGGAATAAAGCTCTGCCTTTTCTGGATGTGTTAGTGATGCGAGAAACTACTGGTCGATTATCACACACGATCTACCGTAAGCCGACACACACAGACAGATATTTAAATGCTGATTCACACCACCATCCAGCACACCTAGCTTCGGTACCACGCACGCTGATCAACAGGGCGTTGAGACTATGTGATCAACAACATCTAAACACTGAATTAGACCATCTAAAAGGTGTGCTCAAACGCAACGGGTTCAACTGGAAACAAGGGTGGCGTGCGGCTAATACATCGTCGAGGACGCGTCCAGCTTCGGTGGAGAGGTCACCCACGTACCTGCCATATATTAAAGGAGTGACGGATAATATTGGAAACTTGTTACGCCGTAGATATTGCATCAAGACAATTTTTCGTCCGCTCACGCAGCTAAGGCAAATGGTACGTTCTCCAAAAGACAGAGACCCTTTGGGTGTACCGGGAGTGTACATGATTCCTTGCGACTGTGGTATAAGTTACGTAGGAGAAACACGGAGAAATGTGTCCACAAGACTCGCCGAGCACATACGTGCAATGAAAAATTTAGACGTTAACGGGTCTGCGGTGGCGGAACATGCTCTCAGGTCGGACGCCCAACATTTTATTCGTTTCGATAAGGCGGAGGTCCTGGCACGGGAGAAGTTTTTTGTACCCCGTAAGGTCAGGGAGGCCATCGAAATTGATAAGCGTCCTACCTTTAATAGAGATGGAGGATGGCATGTGCCGCCCGCGTGGAAACCGTGTCTACATAGTACTCGGCATTGTGTTCGTAATACGAGTGAAGACACAGTGAGCTCAGTGTGCTGCAATGTTCCCGACTCGCAGCTCACTAGTGATGAAGAGTTCGAGTGTATTCCTGCGCAACCCTCTCGCACCCCCGCAACAGCCGATGACCTTGCGTGCGCGCCGCGCGGCGATCCGCAGTGCCAAACGGGACGCCATCGGGCGCGTACACTCTCCTTGAAAAAGGCCGCCGGACGCGGCCGAAACTCGAGTCGGATTGACCAACCTCATTACACGTGAGTTACCCGTTTACCTAATCAATATTTAGAGGGCTGCTTATTGTTATGCTATGCTAATGTACCTTAGTAGCTGCCTGTTCCATCAGCATGCTGCGCAGTTTCTCCTGTTGGGCAGACTCCTCAGCTGCTCGCAGATTTTGAGTGTAGTGTGCTCGCAGATAGTCGATATTGAACTTAATTTCTTGAAGAAAGGCGATCGCTTCTTCCTTTAACATCTGAGGGAGCAATAAATAATTGGGATTAATTAAGAATCAATTCTGCCTGCTTTAGTAGAATAATTTAACCGTTTAATTTCTCTACCAAGTGGTTCAGAGTTGGTTTGATTACGAGAATT
Source organism: Ectropis crepuscularia (assembly GCA_963693475.1). NCBI lineage: Eukaryota > Metazoa > Arthropoda > Insecta > Lepidoptera > Geometridae > Ectropis > Ectropis crepuscularia. Next base: position 15,090,666 of record OY856346.1, read on the forward strand.
ATTTAACGCTTGCAACGTATGTTGCAGAGCTACTGAGAATTTGTTTTTCATAGAGCTGAACCGAATCTAAATGATTGTAATAATAACTTAATTTAGTTTACTTAATTTACATTAGACTAGTAATTACTTATAAGTAATTTATAGGTGCAATACACATCACTTAATTAATACAAAATAAGAAATCAAAAGTGATTCTAGATTGTGAAGCTATAGCCGAGTTACCGACGAACCTACTTTTAGTAAGCAAAGTAGTTACGGATTCAGGCGTCCTCGGTATAAAATGTATGAAAAATAGTATACTAGAAGCGCCCGCGGTTTTATCCGTGCAGTTCCCGTTTCCGTTATTTCCCGTCATATAAATTGATTTTCCAGACTAATCTGGACGTTTACTCTATTTCTACGAAAACGAAAATTCGAAAAAAAACTTGCGACTTTCCTACTCTCTTTCTACTTCGTGTCATCCGATACAACATTGTTTGACGTTTAAATGTTCTAAGCATACTCTAATTTGAGTAGGCTTAGAACATTTAAACGGATAAAACGACGGATCGAAGTAGAATCGGAGTTGGAAAGTCGAGAGTTTATTTCGAAATTACGTTTTCGTAGAAAGAGAGTAGACGTCCTGTGTTCTAAATTTCAATTCGATCTGTTTAGGCGTTCCAATGTGATTGAGCTACAAACATCGAAACTTTCGCATTTATAACCTAATAATTAGTAGGTTATATATAGTAGAATTGCAACTAACTGATAAATCTTTCATGTTTTCTAGAAATTATGCGAAACTAACGGAGACGAAAACAGAAAATATAATTACAATTTTATTATAACGGCGAGACATAGATTACATAAGTAGGTATCGTAGTGGCAATTACTTACCAACCCCTCTTGTAAAAATTCCTCAATGGCTGTGGTAACTCCGACCTCGTCTCCTGTCCAGAATACATATTCGGCCATATCCAGTGGAGAGTACTGGACCCCGGAGTAAGCCGCGTAATGGTCCATCTGTTAGAAACGAGCTCTCTCTAACTAAAGTAAACTCTAACTAACTCTCTAACTAAAAAGTACTTACTTTCTTACTACTTAAAGAAAGTATTTACTTTCTAGCTAAATATAAATATTTACTAGGTATGTTGTTAGCAGAAACTACAATGATCTTTGGGTATTTACATAAGTACTTTTTTTTAAATAGTTGTAGAACTCCTTGCAGAATCCGCCTGGGGAAGTTTTTTGCACGTTATTCTACCGCCAAATGTTAATGTGCCAGCGTTACTGTATTCCAGTATAAAAGGCTACGTTTCCAGAGAAATTACAGGTCAAAGAGGTAATTCACTTATATTTCAGGATGACGAGCGCAGTGCAGTGTTAGGCAGTAATTTGGACGTTTCATGTTTAAATAGTTGCGTGGCACTGTGCTCTTATGGGCAATCGTGTTGTTTAACATACGGGGGATGCCTTGCTCGTCCCGTCACTCTTATGTTATTAAAAGATATTAAGTTCAAAACAAAGAAGTAGGTACCGTTTTCGGCAAATCACAGAAATACTTATCTAGATTTACAAAATAAGACTTAGTAATAAAATTATCATTTTCATAAAAAAGTTTAAAATGGAGGACAAAACGACAGAAAGTAATAAAATAAAATGTTTTCCTGCGAATTTTCTTCCAAAAATAAATGCCCATGAAACTTTTGTCTCTTGTTATTTACAGCTGATTAAAATATTTGACTACGTAGGTATACGTAGTACGTACCTACTACCTAATTGAGTGAAGAACATCTTAGGTAGGTTTAGAGAGTAGGTAGGTACCTAATTGGCACTCGTAGGAAGGTAAGTTTCGTCCTTGGTAACTTAAAACTTTGAGGATAAACCTCATTAAAGATCCTCAGTCTAGATAAAAGTTGTGTTTTGTGTAGCTGGCAGCCTTTAGGCTGGCAGATAATAAGAACCAAATATACTAAACTGCTTAAGATAACCATACTTACACTAAAGCAAAAATGTTTAGCACTATATTTATAGCGAACTTTAAAAAAGATCTTCGAAATGTACCGTGAGCATATAAACGTCACCATGATTGTAAATACAAAAAAGTTTAGTAAATACCGTCAGTTAATAATAAAACGCGTGAGATTACATTGGGCCCAATTTTCACGGCGCGGTGTCAAACCGCGACCGCGCGCGGGCGCGGCACCGCGCCGCGCGACGGTTTTGTTTTGTTGTTGACTGCGCAAGAATCGCGCGCAGCCACGCGAGCGCCGCGCGGCTGCCGCAGCCGCCGCGGCCGTAAACCGCGTCGTGAGTTTTCAATTCAATTTTATATGTAAATCTGACACGCCCGCGCGCGGGCGCGTTTGGCAGCCGCGCCGTGAAAACTGGCTCTGACTGACGGAAGGTTAAGTTGATCTAACGACGAGACGGTAGATTATAAACTGGCTAACATCGATAGATACGGTTTTTACAATTTTACGGTGACATATAGGTACTCCAAAACTAGCAGATAAATAAATACTCTGTAAAGAGCTCTAGGCCACAGATTATACTCACGTTATGGTTGGTCTCCCTCCCGATGTCAGCGTTGAAGGCTCGCCGGACAGCCGTGTGGCCGTTGGCGGGGTTGTTGGTGGCAGAGCCGGGCTGAACGAGTCGAGCTGCTCCGTGGAACACCTACCATACAAACACTTCATTTAATGGACAATATGTTGCTGAGAACTAGTGGTCCTGTTAGCCCTGGACCACTAGTTCTCAGCAACATAATCTTTTATGAAATCTTGAAGAGGTCAGTTTGTAAGGATCAACTTCTAAAATTTTTGGTATCATATCTTGCCTGCAAACAACAATAAATATTTATGTATTTGAGTCATAATTCAGCTCAGTTGTTGCGAATGCAAAAGGAATCGCTCATCTATGTAAAGTTTATATAACTACTGATGCTTAGATACCGCGATAAGGGACTAAGCGTTTCTGACATATTCTACTCGTATGTTGAGGTCTATGTAGTTTAGCACACCTGTGGTAAGCACACTGGCGTTTGTATTTAAACTACTAAGAGTTGGTCGGTAGTTAGGGAATGAGTTATTCTATAGATGAATAGGGATCGAGGAAGACGTTAGTTGCACAAATAAATATAATTACGTTATTTTTAACCTGTACCTTAGTAGTAGGTTCATCGTTAGGTGGCGAAGTGGGGGCAGTTCCATCGATAACGCTGACATGAGATCCGTCCTGCACCAGCACTTTGTGGACGCCCTCCGAAGGCACGTCCAGCTGCGTGTGTGAGTGCACCTTCGGTTGACCATCACCATTAGAGTCTGCAGATGCGTGCTGCTCTAGCCGGGAAACCATTTCACCGTTGGCTTTCATCGCATCTGTGGTAATAAGTAAACGGAATGAAACCATATAGTTTGCTGAGGTAGATAGATCCTTCTCCGAGAAATCGCAAATGTCAAACCGTCTGGCGTCCTATGTTATACTAATATTATAAAGCTGAAGAGTTTTTTGTTTGAACGCTCTAATCTACAGGAACTACAGGCCTGATTTCAAAAATTCTTTGACCGTTGGATATTTGCGTGATTCCTGAGTGCTATGGGCTATATATGTACCACGTGCAAAGCCGGGGCGGACCGCTAGTGGCGAGAAGTGCTAGTGCTAGTGATAAATATTACAGTGGATGGATGTGCGCTTGCTTCCAAAGTCCGACCCTAATGGAGAAAACCGGCAGCCGAGGGTATTGGTGACATATGAATATCGGCTGGAAAGTTTGCCACAAAAACATATATATACGAGAGCTGGCACCAAATTTTGGGTAGGTATTTGAAGCAAGCTGAAAACTTGTTCCAAACTTGTTAACTCTCCTATTATACCCCAACTCCTGAGCCAACGAGGAGCTGCAGACCTGGCTGTTGAGTAGCGGGGCAAAATGAATCTCAATGACCGGTACCAAGTCTCACCAAAATGATCTGTCTTTTGTGACAAGTTTTCAGCTTTCTTGGTGCCAGCTCTCGGAATAATAATAATAATAAAGTTAATTTCATAACTATGATCCATATAAAGATAAACAAAAGTCACATTAATTTAAAAATTACAGTTAAAATAAAAGCAGTATTGGTTTTGTGGTCTTCATCTCTACGCACGATGTAACCTAACCGCGATAACCTTGCTGTTTTCAACTTTCCTTCAACATTTTATACCGTTGTACTGGATATTAAAGTACTGAAATTACACAACAACATTTTCCCTACTTAACACGAGTAGAATCTATAAAAAGTCACGTTCCATTAGCTGAACCCAATCACCCGAGATCGAGTACAACGCTGCTCAAAGCTTTAGCGCTCGATAACAAAATATCAATGGGCTTATCATGGATTATCTCCTGACGCTGTTTTGTACGGACGGGCTCTCCAAAACACCAGTACAACTTCGGAAAATGATACGAATTTCGGACCATCACAGTAGGTAAATATTTTTATAAATTCTTCGGCTAATATTGGCCGAGGTTTTTATATAATTACCTACTATTACTATACTTATCAAATTAAATTAATAACCATCAGACACGGCAAACGTAGTTCCGATACATAAATGTGCAAATCAAATATTAATCGAGTATTAGTCGATTGAAATTTCAAAGTGAGGCGGACACTTCTACGTCAGTAATACTCGTCAGTTAAATCTATACTAATATTATAAAGCTGAAGAGTTTGTTTGTTTGAACGCAAGGATCTCTGGAACTACTGGTCCGAATTGAAAGATTCTTTCTTTGTAGGATAGTCTATTTATCGAGGAAGGCTTTAGGCTATTTAACATTACGCTACTATCAACAGGAGCGGAGCATGACTGGAAAATGTAACAAAAACGGGAAAAAATATTGCTTTTTGAGAGCTTTCGTTGCGTGACAGCATATGTCATTATGTTAAAGGTTGCGTCATTAGAATCTTCCGAGGTCAAGCGTCATCCAACAACTTAAACTTGGATAGCGTGGGGGATTATGTTCTCAACTCTATTTTTGGGAGAGAAAACCCGGAATCCCAGCAATTTAGTAGCCTGCTTATGCATTTTTAATCACAGGTTACTGTTTTTAACTATGATCGATTTAAAAATATTATTCATTAAAATATGTTAAATTTGAACATAATTCTTTATTAAAATTCTGGTTTTAAATGATTTACTAGTTGCGTCCTACGGCTTAGTTCGCAATCGTGTAACACTTTGACCATAGTAAAATACGAGTATAATACTACATCTCTAGTATAATAAATATTCTACTGTTGTACAAACTTTCAACATCTATGTATTATCTAATCTATCTAAATATTCAGCATTTATCTAGATAAATCTAGCGTAGAGAAAGCGCGAGTTCTTTGTTACCAATCCAATTATAAGTTTCAGGGAATGTGAATAGGGCTGTTCTTCTGTGAGTGTCACATACTCGTAAAATACAGGCGGCACATTCTCTTCGCATGGTACCTACTTGTACAATTTATTAAAGGAGTCTAACGATATACAAGGACACGCAGAGAAAAGTCTCTAGCCTGGAAGGGACGAACCATAAAATATTCACCATTAGGTAATAACACATATTACAAGGGAATTAGTTCAAAATCGCAAAAAATAAATAATCAATTGTTCCGTGCATTTAAATTACTTCAAATACATTGTTGATAGGTGCGACAACTACTTTTTTTTTGTGATGATGTTTAGTATCGTTTCATCGACTCTAAGCCAAGTTTTAAATATTCTGTTACAAATGCTTAATTAGAAAAAATGCGTTGGAATAATACATACATACATAGTCACATAGGAAACACTTATCGCGACGGAATTGCGGGAACAAGAACTACGCGGGTGAAACCGCGAAGTACTACTAGTTTTATTGTTAAGATTAGGTATATTCCCATGGTAAAACTTGTTCATAATGACCTCAACGCTCTGTGTTCAACTAAGCATTTCCTACCACGTAACCCAGTAAAGTCACAATATTTGTGTAAAATAGGTAGGTAGTAGGTACTAAAAGGTACTAACCCAGTCTGTGAAACTCGACGTGTGCCTTCGTTCCATCGCCATCTTTCTCGGATTCCGCTGAAATTTGAATGCGTAAATTAACATTTCATACCCTATTCTTACACATGGCCGCTTACGGGTAAATGTCAGAACACGAACATTTTCAGATGGCAAATTGGAGGCATTACCGCAACTCTTTTATTTGATGTAATTTAATATTATTTACTTCTTGAATTTGTTGTTTTTTTACGACATGGAGTGACGAAGGTAGTGGATGAGCAAACATGCACAACAATGCGCAACAACACCTTATTGTAAGCAATACACCCGCCAGTTACAGAACAGGACGTCTACTCTAATTCAACGAAAACGTAATTTCGAAATAAACTACCTACGTATAGTAGACGTCCTGGACGTCTACTTTCTTCCTATGAAAACGTATCTTCGAAATAAAATCGCGACTTTCATACTCCGGTTCTACTTCGATCCGTCGTTTCGTCCGTTTAAATCTTCTAAGCCTACTCTAATTAGACAAACAATATTCGATCGGACGAAATGAAGTAGAACCGGAGTAGGAAAGTCGCGAGTTTATTTCGAATTTACGTTTTTCGTAGAAAGAGAGTAGACGTCCAGTACCTACTAGCTATTTGAAGGTGAAGATTTCAAATTATTGTCTAGCACAGAACTGCTCTCCTCACCCAGAGATTTAAGACGATTCATCTCTCTGTCCTGTAATCTCTCTAGAAAATATTTCTAGAGAGAGCCCTTCAAAACGAAACATAGTAATGTTCGCTTATTACTGATTGGCAGTAGAATGACTGGGACTGGCAAAGGTGTGATGCTGCCCCAGGCGGACTCTGCCGAGAGTCCTACCACTACAGGTAATAATACCAATATAGATCAATCAAAATCAAAATCAAAATCAAAAATATTTATTGCTTAAAACTGTGTAGGTACGTACATTCGATGTTACAAAATGTTAAAAAAAAGTATCAACAGATTTATTACCCACTGCATTGGGTGTGCAATATTAAAGCTTTATATACAAATAAAGCAAAGTTCGTAATATAAACTTAAATAAGTCTAAATAAATTCAAGAATTTTACTAGATTTTTTAATAGATACCAATCTAATTGCAAGATATTCATTGAGTGGATTGTTTAAAGCAATCAAGTACAGGACACACAAAATATTCTAATAGGGCAATCTAATTGCAAATGCAGCGGCTTCATTGAATTAAATGGCGTAGAATTCTACGCAATAACAGTACATAATGAATATTGTAGGTACTTAAGTTTTCCTTTCAGCTTTCCTAGCCATGTAGCAGCATAAATAGGCATTACTGTAAATATTTACGACTTCGGCTCCCGTATCGAGGCAGGAATACGTAGAAATCAGGTCAACTTCTAGCTCGATAGCTGTTTGTAAGGAGAGTTTAAGTACCTAACTCGGTTACCCTTTTATACTCAGAGAAAACATGCTAGTACTTTGTGTTCACGGTTGTTAGGTAATATGTTCTCAGTTTCACTTGAAATAATAGTCATTTTAAGAGTGGGTTATTGCTATGAATAAAATATAACGAGTGGGGTTTTATGACAAAAGTCAAATTTTCGATAAAAGAGCGTCTAACCTGATTTTTGTCTATGTTTACTAAAGCAAACCAACTAACTACATTCAAGTAGTTCTTGGTCAACTACACTCGAAGGGACTTCCGTCTTACTTCATAGAGGTAAGCATTGAAAGGCTATGCAGTCAAAATGTTTTCCTCAGCATTAGGATACCGTGCCTTCTTTGATAAATTTATTCGACATTACATTATTGCGAGCTTGGCTTTTAAACCAAATAAGTAGTACGAGGGATGGGCAATTGGATTTTTACAAAATGGAAATTAGGATATTATGGTTTCGTGTGGAAATGAAATAAATTCTATACCTGGTATTCTACGCACTTAGGTACTTAATATTCGTCACCTATTTGGACATGCAAAGAATTTACAGACTTTATATGATAAAGCAATCAAGTTTAATAAAAAAAATCCAGAGATCCAGAGCAGATGTACAAATTTGTCATTACTACTGGCTCTAACGATGAAGAAAATGAAGGTGAGGAAACTGGCACGTTTCAAGAATCTTTCGAGATGATGCTTCATCCACCATCACGCACTGGACAAACGTGGTGGATTATGGCATTAACTCTGTCATGTGAGAGAGAACGCTGAGTCTCAGTAGCGGGAGATTTAGTGGGCTACTTATGGTTGTATGTGCTTGTCTATTATGCGCGGTCCGAAGGGGGGGTGGGGGTCACAGGGGACATGACCCCCCCCAAAATCGTATACGTTACATTAAAATGGGGCGTTACTAGTAGTTTTTTTTACTCGATTTATTGTATTTCTACGCGTGACCCCCCCCCCCAAATCTGAGGTTGTGTACTGGTGACCCCCTCTTAAATTCGACGCTGGGACCGCGCCTGTTGTGTATGTCTTTATTTGCCTTACCTATAGCCATTTAGGTATCGGTTCTATCAGTCTGCTTTACCTATTTGCATGCATTTATATTTCAAACGAACATTTGCATCTATAAGATAATTATGTATAGCAGATGCATTTTTGATTTACCTGTGCTAATAAGAGTGGTTAAGGAAGTTTTTTCAGTGAATCTGTCTGTGATATACAATACATGTATTTACATATATTGTCAGCGCTTAAATGAGCCATATGGCAAATGCATAAATTATTTTATTTCTCTAGGTGACTAGCGCAGTGCAATACTTTGCAGTAATATGATGAACTCTTCGTGGTGAAATAACTGTGTCCTTAGATAAAGAATAAGTAAATAGATCAGGTTTTTCCGCACGGTTCCTTTCTTTGACAGTGTCACAATACACTGTTAGAAGCCAGTGTTTCGCTTACCACAAGGGACATGTCTTGCTAGTCTCATCGCTCTACATTAATACTCTACATCCTATCTTAATATATATAAATCTCCTGTCACGATGTTTGTCCGCGATGGATTCCTAAACTACTTAACCGATTTTAAATTAAATTGGCACACCGTGAGCAGTCTGGTCCAACTTGAGAGATAGGATAGTTTTTTTTTTCGATTAATAGTCCTTATATGACGAAATCCGAGCGAAGCCGGAACGGGCCGCTAGTTAATCTATATAAATATATAAAAGCGAAAGGTCATTCCTCACCGAATCTCAGAAACTACAAATGCTAGGAATCTCAAATATTGCATGGAGATGCCTTTTAGCACGTAGGCGCTCGCTAAGACGGGGTATTGCGAAATTCCACCCCTATAGTCCCCTAAGGGGGTGAAATAAGGGATGACATTTTATATGAATACATAGGCCAAGCCCTTAGGGCTAGAAACTTAAATTTCCGCACACGTATTCCTCCTATGATGTAGGGATCAACTAAGGAAGGATTTATCAAAATTCCATTCCCAAGGGGGAGGAATAGGGGATAAAAGTTCCAAGAAAACGTTGTAAGTGCATATAGACGATGAAAATTTCATCTAAACGCTTAGAACTTACGCCAACGACTTAAAGAACGCGTGCGAAGTCGCGGGCAAAAGCTAGTATTATATACGCGAAAGTTTGTATGTGTGGTGGATGGGTGGATGTTTGTTACTCTTTCACGTATAAACTACTGAAGGGAGTTGGATGAATTTTGGTGTATAGATAGATAACGGCGTTGAATAACACATATGCTACTTTTTATCACGAAAAAATAACGGGATCGGAAACTACGCGGAAGAAACCGAGAGATGCTACTAGTTAAGATATAAAACTAATTTCGAAAACCCAAAAAAAGAAAGTGCAAGTTCTGTATTTAAAACGTCGATTTTTCTACGAAAATTATTATGATCTATTTTTTCATTTACCGCAATTAATTAATTTCCATTTCAGGAATCGAGTCGTTATTATGATGCGTCGTTGTTCCAGCTAATAATTTTCATACAAACAAGTAATTATTATTTAATTAATTCGCGTGTTCGCCGTTCACAAACAGCGCACAAGTTCACCGCAGCACGTAGGAACCGAGTTCGCAATTAATCGATTTACCTATACAGAATCGAATAACACGATAGAATATAATGTAAATTAACAGATAGTTCAACGTCCTTGCAATTACAAAAGCACTCAATGAAAATGTTACTCCGAAATACTTGAACTGCGACAAGCGTCGGGCAAGCCATACGGAATTAAAATAACTGCTAAGCCTTTGTTAAATCCAATTTAAATGCTTCCAATTAAGTACCCGTTTCACGTGTCGAAAGGACGCGTGCTTCAAGAACACCTACGCCTTGGGCTTTGACAGACACGAGGGCAGCCAGTGAAACTAGTAATGAGGATGTTTGGTCACGTTCCACTCACCCATTTTCAGTTTTTCCAGCTGTTCCACAGGCACGTCCTGTAACAAAACAATATATGTTAGGCTTTTTGAGGTACCTAAATAACTCACGAAACTTCAGTTCATTTTAAATCATCTGGAAATCGGTTTTATCTTGCCCACTTACACAAACGCTTGCATACTCTCTCTTTGTCTCCCTCATTTACACACACACACACACACACATGTATATATATGCGCATAAAGGTGTTTTTGCAATGAAGGTGTGAGTGTTAGATGGGTGAAACAATATGTCAATAATTTTATCCTAATAACATTACAAATGTCAATCTATGGATGTTTGTTGCTGAATCACGTCGTAACGTATGAACGAACCGGGTTGAACTTTGGAACACAGTTAGATTTTTTTTTATATACCTAAAAAGTGACGAGACGAACAGGACATGTCCCTGATGGTAAGCAACATTCTGCCACATAACAGAACAGTGACACGCAGCTATTAGAACATGAAGAGTCCAAATCATTACCTAGCTGGGAACTATATTTGATAAGTTTTTCCATACTTCTGAGTTTCTAAGATCACATTATTATGTACTTATTTATGTAGGTATTAAACAACTAAACACTAGATAAGCACATAATATGCAGAAAACATATTTGTAAAGATTTACTTAACATTGTTTGCGTTGTTATATTTATTTTATAAAGATTACGATTTATAATTTCGGGATATAGACTACTATGTAAATTGTTCGATTAACTGTCTGTATTAAGTAGGTACTTAGGTACGTCAGATATTAGTTACAACTATTGATTACATTGATAACTGAGATCGCGAAATAGGTATAAATTCCATATTCCATAATCTAAGGGTATAAATAATACTTCAAACACGTCCGTTTGAAAGAAAATATTTGAAAATAGATTTTTGCTTGAGTTTTTCTAAACAGCTTCTCAGAAGAAAGTCACAAAGTTCACAAAACAATACGTGGAAAAATCTCGAATTCCCCGACTGTTCCCATTTAGTGCTATTTTTAGCATCCACGAAGACGTGAGCCGTTTAAGATGCCTTGGAGAATCCGCACTGATGCGAGAACTTAGCGAATTCATTCTCAAAACAAGAAAAACCTTATTAATCTGGGCACAACTTCTAGTTTCGCTGGTTATGTAATGTAGTCGCACAAAAACAGATATGTGTCTAAATATATTCACGTTGTAGGTACATAACTAGGTTTATGTACAGAGTTTCACAGAACATCTAGATTAAGGAAAAAAAGAGAGGGAATTGTACATAGTTATCATTCTTGTGATACACTATTTGAGTTTGACATTAACTATGGGACTAACAATAAAATTCATACATTTTATCTGTCAAAGGGTTATTTTTCAAGAAAACCGACGTTTCTTCTCCCCCTTTTGGGGAACACCTCACAATAAAAACTGTGCAGTACCTACATCACCACCTACATCAGCGTACCTACATTAGAATGACGAGCTATAGCTCGTCATTCATATCGGCATAGGTACGCTTCTTTCGGTGGCATCTGCGAACCCTGTTTACAGCCTGTTCACACTAGCTACTTTCAGTAGCTGCGACAGGCGTCTAGCTGCTGTATCCTGCTTCAAAAAGAAGCTGCGACAGGCGTCTAGTCGCTGCATCTCGCTTCAAAAAGTAGCTGCGACTCGCGTTTTTCGGAAGCGTGATGCAGCGGCAGCTGCAGGCGACTCAGTCACAGTATAATGAAAAACCCAGTAGGACGACAATATGCCATCAAAAATATAAATATGAAATTAAAATCAAACTAAATATTATTTTTAGAATTTATTACAGAACAACAAAAGAAGTGAGATCTAAATGGGTGTTTGAGTGAAAAGTTTAATGGGCGATCCTGAAATATTTTCATAATAAATGAAACTGTACTCTCAGGATAATTGGTTCAAAACTAAGATCTGACTTGGCTAGTTTTCAAATACCTAATATGCAACTGTTTATTAATTTCTTTTCCTACAGTTCAAGTGGCTCCCCATTTGCTTTCTTCGGAATGCTCATTTTCTTTCACTGCTTTACAGTATTATATTTAACACTGCTACACCACGATATCTGAAAGACTGCTTTACATTCTACAGTAGCGTCCATTCATGTAATCTTATATCAACCTATAATTTGTCTCTGCAAGCGCCCTCTGCGCGTTGCAAAACATTCTACGGCAAATCTTTTGCATTCCAAGCAGTTGAGTTGTGGAATGCCATGCCCGTGGAAATAAGACAAGCTCCGTCACTTTCCGTATTTAAAGTTCAAGGCAAAGATTATGTCGAAAGCCTGCTAAAATCTGATTGAAGCTCGTACATCTTTATTATATAACATTTTGAATTCATTGTCTTTGTATTAGTATATTTATGTAAGAAGGTTCATGGACATATGTTAGAATGTATGTTTATTATATTTTAGGCAATAATTAGTACCTTTTTTAAGTCGTTTTTTGCTTCTCTGCATTTTTATTATAGTATGCGATCTTAGCCACGACGATTTTGATTGTTTGTATTTAAGTAAAAGTACCTACGAAAACATAAACTGGACATGCAATCATAAATCATGGCCAATGTTTTGCTGTTAGTGACGTCATGTCAGCCGGTAATGTTTTAGCGGGAAAAATCAGAATTACATTACTATTGTAATTATACTCATCAAAAATACACACATTTTTAAACTTTATTTTTTTAAATCCCTACTGGGTCAGTAAATTGCTCAATAAATCATTAAATAATAGTTAAAGCTTTAATATAGTAGAGTCAAAAGTAGCTACGAATAGTAGATAGATAGATACTCTTTATTGTACACACCATAAACAAAAAAAACACGTATACAGGAGATAATAACAATAAAACTAGTGTTACAAGCGGTGGCCTTATCGTTAGTAGATAGCACTGTTAGCATTTCTCCCAAATGAAAAAGCAAGTCGTCCTACTGGTATTTTTTTATACTGTGGTTGTTCTAGATTTAAACAAAACTATACTTTCGATTCAGTGTGGCCAACTTTACGTGTTTTTGCTTTTAGCGTATATCTACAATTATTAATGTCTGTTCTTAACACGGATAAAAATATTCTCGGGAATAAATTAAAAGTTGTTATGCACTTTAGTGGTATTTATTTTCCAGCGTACGTTCATGATTGCAAAGTTATAAATTTATATAATTGTAAATCCTAAATCAATTAGCAAAAAGACCTCGGTGTTATAATTACATTAAATTATAACAGCCGTACTCGAACCGTCTTGGGCGTGACGATGGCAGAAGACCTGACGGCATGACTATTGTGCATGACTATTGCAAGTATGCTGGGTACGCTTCCGATTGGTAGTGGGTTTGAATATCTTGATATCTGTAGTCCTTCATTGGTAAATGGATAATTCAGGTGTGCTTAGTGTAAGTAGTTAGTTAGGTATGTAACGTAGTGTAGTTCTCATTGTATTTAAGTTTCTTTAATAAAGGCTTTTTAAAATATTAAATTTAAAATGCGAAGAACACATTTCTGCAATTGTACAGAAAGCAAACTATTTTCTTTACGTTATTCTGATTCCTTCCAATCTATAACTGTGGAAATGTTTCTTAAAATGTATGAAACATATGTGAGGACTACTTCAAAAAAGATATCGATTTACTTGAAAGTCTGCAAAGAAAAGCGACAATATGACCATATACTCTTCGACGTAAATCCTACACAGACAAGTTAAAAACCCTGCACCTAACTACATTGGTACACTACATTTACTACCTAACTACTTAAAAAAAAAAGTACGCAGTTCTATAAACTTTACATAATTTAATATTACTCTACGTATTTTTAAACCTGTCTACACCTGTCTTTTTAAAAATCCAAGTTAGCAACACTGAACGGAACAATTGCTCGGCGGCCGCGACAGACGCAAACAGCCGCAAACAGTCGCTGCATCGCGATGCAGCTTCTTTTTGCAGCTAAATCGCGCGTTTCCGCTTCAGCTGCTAAAGCGCGCGTTTCCGCGTTAGCTGCTAAATCACGCGATTTTGCTGCAAAAAGTAGCATGTGTGGTCAGGGCCTTACCTAACCATTTTAATCTATGGCCAAACAAACAACTTATATTTTAAAATGACAAAACTTACCAAACAGTAGGGTCCCAAAAATCCGCACCCCCTTCCCTTACAATTTGCAATTTAGAAGCTTATTACCAATATTATCCTCGGAAACAGTAACAGTGGCATAGCTAGTAGCTTAAAAAATGTTCAAATTACTAAAAAGTAAGATAGCAAATAAATAGATATTGGTTGACACTTTTGCACTTAACTCTAGCACCCACAGAAATCTAAATTTATTATTTATTATTTAGATTTCTGTGTTTCAATTTTGCAAGTTAATCAAACAAATCTACATTCAAACTCTTACAAAAAGCAGTCATTTTAAACACTTGTAGAATTGTTAGAAAATTTCTGAACCTCTAAAAACACTTGGCTTTGGCCCGTGTCTTTGTATAACCTCCGTAATTGGAGAGAACACAAAAGTGTAACTTAAAAATAATAATAATAAAATTCTTTATTACACCACAAAAAAATTACATATTTATACAGTGAAGTCTTAACGTATATATACTTTACTAGACTTATGTTTAAACTTTTCTTATGTCTACGTTAAGCTAACTTATTAAATAAATGCAGAGATGCAGTGTAAAGGGCGGCCTTATTGCTTTAAGCAATTTCTTCCAGGCAACCTTTGCATGGAAAGCCTACGACAAAAATAGTGCATAAGTGGTGTAGAATGGCTATTAAATAGCTACAGTGAACTAGTCAAAATAAGAATAATTCCAGCATGAATTTAATTCTTCCCTCATATATTTTCTAACATTCATATCAGACAGCTGAAAACCATCTACTGATTCTCAGAAAGCTTCTTCTGTAAAACAAGATTAGTGACTTTGCGTGGTTGGGTTGTCTCTGCCATATGCATTATTCATCCATCTTGCGAGAATCAGATGCAAACTACATATAGATTATTCTATCTTATTTCATGTCCAAGTCCTCGTAAACTTAATCTAACTAATAATAATTAATTAATAATAATAATAATTAATTTGGGGTTGCTACCGATATTGTGTGAACTTCTGTCTCATCTGGTCAGAAAATATTTTTACCATTCCAATTTTCACAATGTACCTCTACTTTATGTACAAATGTGGATAGTTGTTGATGTTTTTATTCTCTTCTTACCGAGAGTTTAGGAGTGGGTTTTACTGACTTATTTTTGTATAACACATGTGTATTGTTACACATGTGTTATACAAAAATATGTGTATGTATGTGTAACATACACATTTAAGGCCCTTTTACTTTTACGTAAGAAACACGATAGAAAAGTAAAAAAGGAACCTCGTCTTCTTCTTTCTTGTTCTTCTTCTTTTATATGTATAAAAATGAATAGCTGAATGTGTTGCTAAGCGCAAAGCTCGAGAACTGACAGCTAAACCGATTTTGTTAATTCTTTTTAGGGTTCCGTAAAACGTAAAAACGGAACCCTTATAGATTCGTCATGTCTGTCTGTCTGTCTGTCTGTCTGTCTGTCTGTCTGTCTGTCTGTCCGTCCGTATGTCACAGCCACTTTTTGCCGAAACTATGAGAACTACACTGTTGAAACTTGGTAAGTAGATGTATTCTGTGAACCGCATTAAGATTTGAACAAAAGAAATTAAAAAAAAGAAAAATTAGGGTTGCCCGCCATACTAAGAACTGAAACTCAAAAATTTTTTTTCATCAAACCTACACGTGTGGGGTGTTTATCGATAGGTCTTCAAAAATGATGTTGAGGTTGCTAAAATCATTTTCGTCTACACTGAATAATTTGCGCGAGAGACACTTCCAAAGTGGTAAAATGTGTGTCCCCCCCCCTCTAACTTCTAAAGTAAGAAAATGAAAAATCTAAAAAAAATATATGATGTACATTACCATGTAAACTACCAACGAAAATTAGTTTGAACTCGATCTGATGAGTAGTTTTTTTAATACGTCATAAATACACTATTATTGAAACTTCGATCAAAGTTACAACGAACTACAAGAACTATGTGTACTATGTATATTATGTTACTTACTGCAACGGAACCCTTCATGGGCGAGTCCAACTTGCACTTGGCCACTTTATTTTAGAATATTCCTTGATAGTCCAGTAACTTGGTCGCCTGAAAGTATGGAGTAGTATGCGTTAAATCCGGTAGTTCTGATTTTTTGCAGACTTGTTTATGATGTTGGCCTAATGATTAATCCAAGTTTGTGACCTCGAGCACCGAACGCAACTTTGTCAAAAATCGAAAAAGCCGCGAAAAAGTCGTTTATTTTAAAAATTTTGGCGATTATAACCCTAAACCAGTTTTTGAAAAACTTTTTTATGGCGTTTATAAAGTAGACTAAATTTGCTACAATATAATACTAGAATTATCTCTGTACACCCAATAGTTTCCGAGAATAAGTCTTTAAAAGTTTATAATTTTTTTCGAACGCAATTTTTTGCAATATTTTAACTCCTACTTAACCACTGTATGGCACAGTTACTTCACTTTTTAAACCCCGGCCAAAAGAAAGGGTTTTATAAGTTTAACGTCGATTTCTGTCTGTCTGTCAGATAGACTGACAGACAGGTCTGTCTCTCTGTGTGCCTGTCTGTGTGTGTGTCTGTTTGTGGCACTGTAGAGCTCACACGGATGGGCCGATTTTCATGCGGTTTTTTTATTTGAAGGTTAATTTCTGTGTTGATCTTTTTAGCTATTTTTGGTTAATATCGATTCAAGACGGCCACCTCCACAAAATGGCGGGCCAAATATTTTATCACAATCTACCTTAACATGGGTATCAAATGAAAAGGCTTGACTCGTACACTGTTGTACAAATTACAAATCCGAGGTAGTTGGGGATAAATCAAAGTTTTCACAGTATCACAATCACAGTTTTTTCAAAACTAGTCGTTTAGGGTTAGAACCGCCAAAAATTGAAAATTAAACCATTATTTCGCGGTTTTTTCGATTTTTGACAAAGTTGCATTCGGTGCTCGAGGTCACAAACTTGGATTAATCATTAGGCCAATATTATAAACAAGTCTGCATAAAATCAGAACTACCGGATTTAACTCATACTGTGATGTTCCTATAAAGTTACTGGACTATGATGTACGAGAATGGTTCTTACGCAGAAAAAAATATTAAAAATTGCATGGAAAAGTCTAAAACAACACTTTTCTATACTCCCATACAAACGATTTGTAACAACACTTAAAAGTCAATTTGAACTTTAAAACCATAAAAGATCAAGTGTTAGTGATGTTAGTGGACATGTTCCGGGAAGGCAAATGAATTGAGTGACGTTCTGAAGTTCTGACGTTAGCATCGTATATTGAAGTCAATATTTATATGTTGGTAAAATGTCACTTAAAATATAAACCTATCATTATAAAGCTGAAGAGGTTACTTGTTTGAACGAGCTAATTTCAGGAACTACAGGATCGATTTAAAAAAATCTTTCACCGTTGGATTTGTACGTAATCCCTGAGTGTCATAGGCTATACATGTACTACGGGCAAAGCCGGGGTGAACCGCTAGTTTCTATAAAGTTTGTTTCTACTACGTTTTGAGTTATAATTACAAAGATATAAATATATATTTAGTTGGCGCCTAATGAACAGCAACGTCGGGTGTGTATGTACATAGACAGCGATAATATATACAGTAACCCGCTATCTGACTGCTTTTCACAGTAATATTTCATACCAACATTTAGAGATGGCGGTCAAGTGTAAAACTATAAAAGTAAAAAAAAAAAGAGATACTTAAATGTGGGAACAATGATACACACTAACAATAACAAATACACAAACTTTAGCCTTTACAGTATTAGCGTGATAATATAAATTTTCTCCAAAAAAAAAAGAACCGACTCCAAATAAAACTTTGACACTTGACTAAATTCTACGTCGCGTCGTCCAGATAAATGTTAGCAAATTTAATTTTTTTGTTGTAATTTCAGAACCGCTATACACCTATTATGTTAAAATATAAATGGGAATACCGTGAAGTATTTTCTATCAAAAGTAAAACAACAAAATCGCTTCACAATTAGCGGAGAACCATATTATAATGTACAAACGAAAAAAAACAACCGAATTGAGAACCTCCTTTTTTGAAGTCAGTTAAAAACTAGAAGCTATAAATTTCGCCAAACAACCAAACCACAAAAACATATTCGCATGCTAAATTGGCAACTTGTTAACATCAAAGTAATGAATTCCTATTTGAATATTTTTAGCGAAAAATCTTCGACCGGAATACTAAAAGGTTCTTTGGTTCTTTAGAACAGCCTTGGTGTCGTTACATTAACTTAAAAATAAGTTATCTAAGGGTATTTTCACCATTTACGTGTCGAGCATTTTGAATTGCTAAGAGGCCGATATAGCTCAATATTAGGTAAAAGCTTCCCTACTTGCCTCTCTGGAATGACTGGAATACAGTTTAGAAATGACGTTGCAGCAGCAGGCCAAATAAGTGATGGCGTGATGACCTAGAGCTGGCTTAAGCAGAACTGGCTTATTAATTATGGGTCTAGGTAGAGGCAAGTGGGTAGATTTTGTATCCACAAGTTTTTGAAGATATGTGGATTTCACACCATTGGCACCATTAAATTTCACTCTGAAGAGACAGTAAAGTTTTTATAGCAACGATTTTTTATAGAGGTATATCGCAAGTTGGTCTCAGGTAGTCTCTGCTACATAGATAACTTTGGACAAGCGCAGAAGTAGCTATAATTGCACGTTAGCGTCAATAATATTTCTTAAAAATTAAAGAGGAATACTTGTTTAAGTGCGCATATAAGTGTACAAGAATAAGTAAACAGTGACAAATAAGTGGACAGCCTGGAATAGTGTATGTGTCATCAGCACATTTTTAGAAAATAAGTTGTACATATTAACTTTACTGACCTCGTTCGTGGCTTTATCGGTAGAGAGTCTGCTCACTAAACCGTGGGTCATGGTTCCCTATACCTCCCAGAACAAACATTTGCGTGATGCATACACAAATATTAATTTATGTCTGAGTGTTTCGATGTCTCATATCTATACCTATCTCTATTTATTATATTAGCTTTCTGGCTTTCATAGTAGTTACAAGCTTTTCTTAGTTGGGGGCTAAGTGATAGTATTGTTTATAAAAGTGTCGACCAATAATTATTTATCTATTCAGTTTTTTTCTAGTGCCTTAAACTGAACTAGGTATCAAGTTACGGGTTTAAAAAGTAGTGTAATCATTTACATTGGTCTTTGAAAACGCGAGACCCCCACTGTTCGATAAATATCATGCAATTAATGTAATACTAGTGAAGTGAATAATCCTGATAGCTCAAAACAATAGTCTAGTTTTAATTTTCGAACTAGTTTCTCTTGTGTACTTACCGATTTATTTTCTGATCCATCACCTCGATCTGAAATAAAGAAAAAAAACATTTTAATATCTGGAGTAGATTATGATAATAATAAAAGTATAGTGTTGTTAATAATACGATCATCCATCCATGCCATCGATGTTCAAGTACAGTAGCCCTGTACTGCGTGATACACTGGGACAAGGATGCACTAATAAAGGCAAATCTTCTGCGCATTATAAATAAATTAATGTCATATGGTAACACTAGAGAAGTTCAGACGCTGTGACGCGCGTGCACTTCTCTAGAATGCGGCTAAATTTATGTTCTGCTAGACCGTGTGCTAGACCAACCATATCACACGTGCCGGACCCGTTAATTTATTAAAAATCATCTGCATTTTGCCACCGAGCCGTGGTAACCCAGAACGAAAACGAACGAAAACGTTCCTTATGAATGACTATTTTTCCAAGTACAGACACAAGTTGTCATTATAGGCGAAAGCAAAAATTGTGTGAAAACCGCTGTTCGAAAAAATACGTCTTTCGAAAACATGTCACATGTTTTCGAAAGACGCACTTGGTCAGCTTACTAGAATATGAAACATATTAAGAAAAAGCCACGTATCCTAACACTGAGAACAAATTCTCTTCACACAATCTGGTTTCCTCACAAATACGTGTCGTAATGTTAATAAAACCCATTCTGTCTTCAGGGATAGATATTAAGCCGTAACTAAGTAAGCCGAAGCTTTGAGCATCGCCGTGCACACCACAGCAATTTAAAATGATTCCTTCAGAATTACTGCGAAATTGCTGCTTAACGCCTCTTACCACGCAGATATTTCCATTAGATTCCATGAAATGGTTTCAAAATGTACTAAGAAAGCACATAAACGTGGAAACAAACGATTCTCAGAAGCAAGACTCCATTATATGCCGATACTGGAATAATAATAACTTTAATCAATGTTGTGGGAGTAAAGCTACAAGGTTTTCCGTTATCAAAACTCAGTCCTATTATTATTAAGTTACGTTAGGTTTATTTTTTGTAACAAGCTTTCAAGCTTAGAACACCTTAATATCCTGAAGGAATCAGTACCTACGCGGGATTTTCTCTGGTAACTTCTTAGACTAACCGCCGTATTCCAAAACCAGGCTTTCGTGCGCCAAAAATCTGTCTAAACTCAAACAATATTTTTTTTGTCTTACGTCATATTTGGTACCAGGATGCTGAATTTAGGAATATTGCTTTTAGTGTAAATATGTAATAATTATATCTATGTAATTTATATATTCCAAAAAAAAAACTGTTTTTAGGTATTGGAAATTGGGTAATGCTTTAATTTTGCTTATTGTTATCACGACAAGATTATAAAAAGAATTTTTTTTTCTTTCATACCTAATATGAAGAATGAGTTAGTGTATGAGACAGAAGACTGTATGTCTTCAATATATTGACAAAATGTTGATTGAACGACGTTTAGGTGTTCAGATATTGATTTGGTTTATCGCTGAAATCTTATATATAAAATTCTCGTGTCACAGTGTTAGTTACCTTACTTCTCCGAAACGGCTTTACTGATTTTTACCAACTTTTATATGCAAATTCAGTAGGTCTGAGAATCGGCTACTAGCTATTTTTCATACCCCTAAGTGTTGTTCACCCCAATTTTTTTTTTGATTTTCGGACAAAGATATGTTTTTATTTTTTTATAATAAAAAATCGTTAAAAAATACATAAAACCCTACATTTTTACTCTTTTATCACCAAACCCTATTTTTTTATAGCAATTTTAGTAATTTAATCATTTGACAGTGAGCTCCTCCTAAACGGCGGGACCAATTTGAATGACTTTTTTTTGTGTGTGTACCTACTTGTGGATTCGAGGATGGCTTAAATTTACAAACAAGCCCGGCAGATGGCGCTGCAGACAGTGTCTAGGTTATGATCCGAGCGAAGCCGGAACGGGCCGCTAGTAATAAATATAAATATGGCGGTGGAAAGTCCACCGGCAGTTCTACCGTCTTAAGGCCGGTTTGCATTTTGATTAGTGCAAATACGAGTACGAGTGCGATTGCGAGTGGGAGTGAGTAATCGCGACTGATTACTATGCACTCGCAATAATCAGACGGTGTCCACACGTGTTTGTTACTAATCACTCAACACCTGCACTACTCACTCGCACTCGCACTAATCAAAATGAAAACAGGCCGTAACTCTCCTGCCTTCTGCTGTGCTTTGATTTGTGATGTCATCGGCCAATTTGGTAACGCTGATGAAAGCAGACATCTACATCTCTGCTTTCCGTATGCAGCGGAACTGAAAGCAGATGTAATTGTCCGCTTTCATCGGCGTTATCAAATTGGCCGATGACATCACAAATCAAAGCATAGCAGAAAGCAGGAGAGTTAAGCGGTAGACCTGCGATGAAGTACTTACGTACAAAATTATTATCATATCCACTCAGAACGTTAATATTTTACCAATGCCAATATTTATTTTCTTTGTCGCACAGGTGTTGCGCGGGTAATATTTATAATTTTCTTCCAAGCTAAAAATTAAACACAATTCATTGAATCTCCGTCTTAGGGATTTATTTTTCTAAAAGTATGGAACTGTTTCCCCCGGCGTCGTTGCCAAGGTAAAAGAAAAGATACCATCTATTGATATCGCACCTATAAAAAATACCATTTCAATCTCGAATTTACGACACTTCCTGTTGATATTCTTAAAATTTGTATTCAACAGGTTGCTTTGTATGTATAAAATTCGTATATTTAAGAACAATAAATCTGCATTTAATTTATTTTTACTAGCAGCGTCCAGCGGTTTCACCCGCGTAGTTCTCGTTCCCCTTACTTCCTGTCATGAAAAGTAGCCGTTCAAGCGTTCCGACGTGATTGAGCAACAAACATCAACATTTCTTAACATCCAAACATCCAAAATCTTTAAATCAGCCGTTTTCAAGTATTTCTTCACGGTTTTTTATACCTAAGAATAATCCCTTACATTTTTACTTTCCTACAAATAGATATTACGAAAGTATGTAGGTATGTCTGTATTTTACGCTTTAATGCCTAACTTTCTAAACCAATTTACATAGATAGTCTGAGAAATGCTATATACCACTTTTTAACACATTTTTTTTTTGGGCAGAGGAAATGCATTTACGCATCGTCTGCCTTGCAAGGACACGGTGGGGTAGGTCGTGCTACACACCCCGGAAAGATACGCCTACCGATAGGAATGGCTTTCAAATTCCACCACGAGTCTGCCACTGGACCCCCGCGTTTGGGTCCAGAAACGAATAGGAATCCATCGGCGCGAAGTAAGGCTTATCCCTGGGCGGGGTGCCGGACTAACCTAAACGTCCGATTTCCCAGGCCTCCTCTGGAGACGGGATGCTAGCTAAGATGTATGTCTCTTCAGTTCGCTCCTGCGTCCACTTCCACCTCGTCGGATGAGCGAGATGTTATCACATCCTCTCGCTCCTCCGCCGCATCCGACCTCTCACTTTCGAGCATTTACCCCCACGGCCGCGGCGAAAGTCACGGTTCTGCCTCCGAGGTCACGATGCTCGCCAAGTAACATCGCAGACCCTACTAGGCCGCTTCACGGTAAACGTAGAGTGCAAAACCCTGGTGAGTGGCCCGACCTTCTGGAATTACTTTGCGCTGTTACTGGCCTCTATCAGTTGAGTAAAGTTTCAAGTCATTCCAGTCTTACAACGAACTTTAACACACGATCCTCGAGGGTCCTCCTCGGCCAGGGTCAGCCATGAGACAATAAAAAAACCGAGGCTATAGAACCGATAAGCTATTGGTCTCGTGGCTTAGTTGGTAGTAGCTCTGCCTGCGAAGCCGAGGGTCGTGGGTTCGATTGCAAATATTTGTGTGATGAATTCAAATGTTTGCACTGTGTCTGGGTGTTTCTATGTATAATAAGTATGTATTTAAAATTATATAAGTATTATATCAGCTATCTGGCGGCCATCACACAAGCTTTGCTTAGTTTGGGGTCAGATGGTGTTGTGTGTGAATTGTCCACCAATATTTATTTTATATTTATTGTCTGATGCCCAGAGTGCACCACATGGACGAACCGCACACACCATTTATGCACATTCCTCGAACCACACTATCTAGCCACAAACCAAGCAACACGTAGGAAACTAACATTATAATTGAATTTTCTTTTGAAAAGAGAAATGCTCATAGTTCTTTTACTCAACGAACTAAGATGTATTACGACAGATTTTGGTGTTCTGAAAGGGTTTTATCATAAACCCTTGACCTAGAAATTACCATTTTAATTAAAAGCCTCCAAACAGCTATGCCATAACAAATAGGGTTAAGAAAACCTCAAACTCCCAGTTTGTTTGCGTAATCTGACGCGCTTATTAATTACTAGCTGAACCCGCTACTTCGTTCGCGTACGTTGATCTTGCGACCTTATTAGTACATTAGTAGTACTTACGTAAAAATATTTGGATGGGTGGCTATTACACAAACCGTGTGAATTTGTTTTTCCACGCAAAAATATATTTATTCGAGTTTAGCAACTTCATATTTTATATTTTAGCAACATCAAACATACTCGTAGTAAGGTTGTAGAGTATCGAACAAAGCCGTAGTGTTAAGTTTGTAGGATTTTTATAGGATACATTATGAAGAGTCTGTAGCTGATGTGCGTAATCTGATACTTACCTACTTATACATTTTAACAGGACTAAATCATTGCTCTACTAATAGATTTAAATATACGTAGAATTTGTGCTAACTGCAATAGAAAAGCCAGATTTAAACAACGTGTTTCTACGTAATAAAATACTTTGAAATCAGCCCGTCCCACGCGAAACCTATACCTGTGAAAGGTCGCTGTATTTTCTAAAGCGTTGTATTATTCATTTCAATGTCACCGTGATACCATTTTACTATTTAACTAGCACGTAAATCCACCTACATCACCACCTGTATAAACTGGAAGGTAATTGGCTTCCTTCCAACGCAAAGGTTCAAGAGAAACATTAATTTCCTCCCTAGGCATTGCGGTTCTGCGGTCTTTGCATTCCGGGCTACGAACAAACTCAAAGTAAGCACCGCTTTTATAATATTCTGTGGGTAAAGTAACCTGCTTTGAATCCGGTTTCAGGAAATCCGGAAAGTTGTTTTGTCGTGCAGATAACGTGGGACAGAGTGGGTGTATCTCGAGGTTCATATTAACAGTAGGTTTACAGTACATTAAATTTTAATGTAAATACATTTTCCCTTTTTCTTTTTGCAATTACACACAAAGAATTCGAAATTTTAGGACGGTACTTTGATTTTTTTATCTGTGCTAATCACCTACTTTCTCAAAAACTTTTTTTTTTTCAAAATTAATGCTTAGGTAGGTACATAACTTTTTTGCGACAACGAACACAATAATTTTGTTTAAAAATACGTGGTGAATAGGGATTGCAATCCGGTGTCATTTTCAATCAGGCCGGATCCGGTCGGATTTCCGTCGATCCGGTCTGATCCGGCCGGATAGATCAAATATGATTTTTGCTGTTCGCCCCAAAATGAATAGTTAGTAAGTTAAAAATTGTCATTGTACATTATATTCCGAGGCCTGGTAGCAAATTTTGGGTAGGTATTTGAGGCAGGCTGAAAACTTGTCACATACTTCTACTGTTTTACCCCAAAACGGAGGTGCATATCTAAATAGTGAGCAGTGAAGCAAAATAATTGCGAAAAAAATTGCTAAAGCGATGAGTTACGGCTGGTGTAGTCGGGACAACGGCGCCTGCCGATCCGGTGACCCCGGGTTCAAACTGCAAACTGCAAAAATAAATAATGTTAGGCATATGCCTAACATTATTTATTTTTGCAGGCATATGCAGGCTTATGCCTGCATATGCCTACATAAAGACCGTAAAACTAATGTTTTACTCACTACATAAGACCGTAAAACTATTGTTTTACTCACATAATATACTAAATTTATTTTTATAAAAACACTAAAAACGCGACTGCGGCGCCTGCCGATCCGGTGACCCCGGGTTCAAACTGCAAACTGCAAAAATAAATAATGTTAGGCATATGCCTAACATTATTTATTTTTGCAGGCATATGCAGGCTTATGCCTGCATATGCCTACATAAAGACCGTAAAACTAATGTTTTACTCACTACATAAGACCGTAAAACTATTGTTTTACTCACATAATATACTAAATTTATTTTTATAAAAACACTAAAAACGCGACTGCGACTTGCACTTGACCGGTTTGTTAAAAGGGTTAATTTATAATTTAAAGGAAGCTACATTTTACAATAGCTAAATAAACAAGCAAAAGATTAATGAACTCACGGCACAGTCGGTAAACGGCCTCTCTGATTATAACACATTAATCTTGGCTAATCGACAGTATTTAGGTCAGGCTTTCATACATTTCAGCCCATAGAAAATTAAATAATACCGCTTTTACGAAGTCTTCATAATGGTTTACCTTGCTGTGAAAGAGGGAGGGAACATAGTATTCTGATCAAAACAGCGTTATCGCTTTTGTGCAGAAATATTGGATTTGCTTTCTTTGCGGTTTAGCTACTATGGTGTTCAAAATAACAGCAAGGAATTTCAAAAGAGGTACGTAAGTAAGTACGACACGGTAACAGATTCTTTAAATTTTTCGCGGTTTTAACTCCAATGGAAAATATTAAACCGGACCTGATCGCTATATCTACGAAGGTCGCTGAAGCCGAAAGTACACCTAAATGAGATTAGCGTAGAATACCTGCCGCTTACATCGAGAAGCCTAGACGATGATGTAAAGGTACCTACAAGTTCGCGTTGAGACCGCGACACGAGACCGCGACAGAAGATCGCAACTGGATACCGCGACAGGCACTTGACACTATAGAATTGTATGGGCGCCAATTCGCGCCGCGACCGCGACACATGTGTGTCTCGGTCTCCTGTTGCGGTCTCGGCGCGAACTGGCGCCCATACGATTCCATAATGTCGCGTCGCGGCCTCTGGTCGCGGTCTCGCGTCACTGTCTCAACGCGAACTTGTTTAGGGTAAGATCACCAAATAAGGCATACCTTATTTTATACATAAAGCGGCCAAGTTCGAGTCGGACTCGCCCATAAAGAGTTCCGTAGCAGCAAGTAACATAATGCATAAGCTCTTGTAGTTCGTTGTAACTTTGACTGATTGATTTATTAATAGTGTATTTATGACGTACTAAAATTAAAAATTGGCAGTCATAGGAACTGCCGATAGAAGTGAAAACTTATAACTCAGATTTTTATAGCTTACCTTGGAAACTACACGGGTGTAACCAGAGGGCGTGGCCTCGCCATCATGGCATGGCCATCTAGAAATGCGTCAGCATTTCCCATTGGCTCACGCATTTCTAGATGGCCATGCCATGATAGCGAGGCCACGCCCTTTCAGCATTTCCCATTGGCTGACGCATTTCTAGAAGCCCAATCGCCAAGGTCCTGAGTTTACCCGACCATTTCTTATCATACCCGAGCGTGACGGTAGAATTCAATTTACACCCCACGAAAAAGCTGTCTAGGCGCACCTAAAGAAGTTTTCACTTCAAAAACTACTTACCAAATCGAGTTCAAACCAATTTTCGGTGGAAGCTTGCATGGTTATGTGCATCATACATATTTTTAGGGTTCCGTAAAACGTAAAAACGGAACCCTTATAGATTCGTCATGTCTGTCTGTCTGTCTGTCTGTCTGTCTGTCTGTCTGTCCGTCCGTATGTCACAGCCACTTTTTGCCGAAACTATGAGCACTACACTGTTGAAATTTGGTAAGTAGATGTATTCTGTGAACCGCATTAAGATTTGAACAAAAAAATTAAAAAAAAAGAAAAATTTGGGTTGTCCCCCATACTGAGAACTGAAACTCAAAAAATTTTTTTTCATCAAACCTACACGTGTTGGGTGTCTATCGATAGGTCTTTAAAAATGATATTGAAGTTTCTAAAATCATTTTCGTCTCCACTGAATAATTTGCGCGAGACACACTTCCAAAGTGGTAAAATGTGTGTCCCCCCCCCCCCTCTAACTTCTAAAGTAAGAGAATGAAAAATCTAAAAAAAATATATGATGTACATTACTATGTAAACTACCAACGAAAATTAGTTTGAACTCGATCTGATCAGTAGTTTTTTTTAGTACGTCATATATACACTATTATTAAAACTTCGATCAAAGTTACAACAAACTACAAGAACTATGTGTACTATGTATATTATGTTACTTGCTGCAACGGAACCCTT
This sequence comes from Ectropis crepuscularia, assembly GCA_963693475.1. NCBI lineage: Eukaryota > Metazoa > Arthropoda > Insecta > Lepidoptera > Geometridae > Ectropis > Ectropis crepuscularia. The sequence goes on from OY856346.1 coordinate 15,118,723, forward strand.
CATGGGCGAGTCCAACTTGCACTTGGCCACTTTATTTAGTTTTATCATTCTCTTACTTTAGAGGTTGTAACCTCTGTGTTGAGTAGGTGATGATACAATAACAATAAATTGTCAATATTTGTGCACCATCTTGAGTAGAACATTTGAGACAACGTTTTATTTGTAACAACACATTTGTGACAAATAAACTGATTTTGATTTGACGGACAGACAGACAGACATGACGAATTTATAACGGTCCCGTTTTTTGCCATTTGGCTAGGTAACCCTAAAAATGAATGTAGTAGATACGAAACGTTAAGGTGATCAAATAATAATCTAAGGTCGTGGTTAAGTCCCTTTCATGGTTTTAATTAAACTACTTTTAGGAAACTGTCATATTTTATGATTACTTTGACGAAAATTTTCACTAAAACCTACAATTAATCATCCCCTCTCTGGCTTCAATTTGACTCCCTATTAGTCTGGCTGAAATAATTAAAATAGACAAAATGTGTATTTTCTACCTCAAGTATTGTGAAATTGAATACATTATTCTAGGACCGAGTCATGAAATATTGATAGCGCAATCATACCTTCTAATCTTACCTTAAGTTATGTAACTTAGAGGAATTTCCCAAGTGGAAGAAATACCTCCAAGTTTGATGAATTCTCTGCGTAAATAAGCGAAGGGATGGGAGCAAACGGAAGCCATTTATAGCTTTCATTGTTCGTTCTAAAATTAACTTTCCAATTGAAATGGCGAAGTCAATAGTCCTCAAATATTTAGCCAGTCCAGCGTAAATTACACGTGGGTTGAACATTTGTTATTAGGTACTCGTATCACAAAATGAAAGTAAGTGGATTTTATCTCCTTTCGAACCGCGATCTATTCTCGAATATAATATAATGTGATTATATAACTTCAAAAGGGTCCAATAATGCCAACTGTGACGAAAATAGTTTTTGCATGTTTATCAGCTAAACCATAAAGGGCAAAGGTATCTATTTAGGGTGAAGAAGGATGTGTAATAAGTGTTTCTCTGAGACATGGTAGCTTCCGAACGGAAGAAACGATTTTTTAACGTTTTAAAGTTAAATTAGTCGTGTGTCGAGATGGTTCTTAGCGACGTTTAATCAAAATCGGTTCAGTCGTTTTAAAGTTATCAGCTCTTTTATTAGCTGTGGTAGGAATCTTAGATACAAAATAGGTTTTCGTGCTGTTTTCCATCAGACGCGTAGCCTTCTTTTATATTCAAAAAAATTCCGCATGTTCACAAAGCCCACGGGATTCAATTAAGTTCTACGTGTTGTGCCGTGCATCCGTTATTCAGTCCGTGGAGGCGCGGTGATTGATTGTACAGCGGCGCGCGAAGCCGGGGAATGAGGTTACGAGACGAGACGATTTACATGTTCGGGTACGAACTTTATCTCTTGAGGTGACATTTATTTAGATACGTAACAGATGGCGTATTCACATTAAAAAAAATGGCAGTAAAAAAACTGACGGAAGGGAAAACATAAAACTTTTTTTAAACTTTTATAAGTTTACACTTGACCGCCATCTCGCCTAATGTAAAGCGACAAATGCGGTCTACGATGGAGCGTATTTAGAACGTTTGTATTGAAAAGCACGAATGTTGCACAAAATATCACCTGTAGCTACAGATATACTGCTATTACGTATGGCGGTGACGCGAACTTACAATATTTCGTTCAAACCGGAGCACAGTAACGTTTGCAAATTACTGCTTGAGGGTAAAATAACTGGCAAAGGTACTTCCCCAGGCGGACTCTGCAAAGAATCTTACCACTGCCAAAGTGGTTTGGTGAGGAGAACGGTATCATAACCGTGAGGTCGTAGGTTCAAACCTCTGACTTTTTTCCAAGTGGATTTAACAGTGAAGAAAAACACCGTGAAGAAATCGGCATGTTCCAATAAAACATATATTTCGAGAACATATTAAATCATCCGCCAACAAGCACTTATGTTAGCACTTGTGGTAAAAGGCTCCGAGGCTCATAGTGGGAAAACATAAAGAGAACCTCTTATGCTTACCTATACTATGCATTTTACATATTTTATTTCCGCACCAACCTAACCTAACATTTCTTACGAAACAAAATGTAATACAGTATTATTCGAAACTATAATTTATTCATAAAAAAGGCAATTAATTAACCTAACATAGGTTTATAATCTCACGCATTTTAACGACTTCCAAAAAGGAGGAGGTGTTCAATTCGGTTGTATGTTTTTTTTATCATAAACTGATTATAATTACAATTTCACACTGACATCTTACTTGTTTCCTTCACTTCTGCGCTAACCGAAAAGTCCGTTAGGTTCGGTAGGTAGTGCCACTCACTGGCAGCTACTAAAGGTCAGTTAAAAAAAAATTACTGACATCTTACTAATATTATAAATGTCAATGTTTGGATATTTCGATGTGTGTTGCTCAATCACGTAACGCAGTAACGGATCAGGAAGAAATTTGGGACCCATTAATATATCGGACCCATATTGTCTGAAATAACACATAGGCAACGCATACATTTTTTATCCCAAGAAAATAACGTAACGGGAACAACGCAGGTATAACCGCGCTCTGCTACTACCTATGTCTATAAGCCTACATAAACGAAACAGGCGGGGTGGAAAAAAAAGAACGAATATTTTTTGTAATAATGGTAGGTTTACATTACATCGCCATGTCGCCTGTCATTTAGTGATAATGCAGCCTACAATGGAACGTACACTCCTATCGAAACCGTTTTATTTTCGGCTTGAAGACAAATAATAAATGAATAAATATTGGTGGACAATTCACACACAACACCATCTGACCCCAAACTAAGCAAAGCTTGTGTGATGGCGGCCAGATAGCTGATATAATACTTATATAGTTTTAAATACATACTTATTATACATAGAAACACCCAGACACAGTGCAAACATTTGAATTCATCACACAAATATTTGCACTGGGTGGGAATCGAATCCACGACCCTCGGCTTCGCAGGCAGCGCTACTACCAACTAAGCCACGAGGCCAAATATATTTATATATTTAACCAGCGCGAAGAACCCACTCAGGTAAAGCATTCTACAGCCTAGACTTTCTCATTATGCAAGTAGAGTCAAACCTCCACATTCGAGCCTTTGGAATGTTCAACATGAAGTAATGCTTTTTCAGCTACGAATAGTATTTAATGAATTTATGTTCCGAAACCCGGCACCAATTTTTGGGTAGGTATTGGAGGCAAGCTGAAAACTTGATACATACCTCTCCTATTATATCCATGGAGGTGGAGACCTGGCTGCTGAGTAGCGGGGCAAACTAAGTTTAAACCAATAATCAGCTATTGAAATTGTTCCGTATAATCGGGCAACATTATATCGGCCATCGAAATCATAGCGGATCTATGGTTGACAGCCGGCTGTCACTTGTACGTTGTCTCGTTTCGCCGGTACGTCGAGCCACTCCTTGTTTTTTCTAACCTGGTGTTTTTCGGGATAAAAGTTAATATTGCTCCGGGAAGAGACTATTAACGTTAATTGTGACACTCTGGATTAGTGCTGGACTATTTGTGAAAGTGGGCTACTGGATGGGCCCCTTCTCCAACGCAGGACCGTTGCTTTATGCTGGGACGGGAAACTTACGGAATCTGTCTGGTTTGGTTTTTCCATATTCCCTTGTGATCCCGTTCCTTCTTCCTGTCAGACCAAACTGGGCTTTGGACAACGCCGGGAACCATACGTAAGTGTTTACTTTTACGTACTTTACTACAATTATGGGGGAAACTTAAAATCGGTATAGCGGTGGAATAATAATATGTTTTAATCCTGCTTATGGGCCCCAGGACGGTAATTTCTGGATAAATTATTGAACAGAAATAAATCAATGCTTACATTTTTTTTAGGGTTCCGTAAAACGTAAAAACGGAACCCTTATAGATTCGTCATGTCTGTCTGTCTGTCTGTCTGTCTGTCCGTCCGTATGTCACAGCCACTTTTTGCCGAAACTATGAGAACTACACTGTTGAAACTTGGTGAGTAGATGTATTCTGTGAACCGCATTAGGGTTTGAACAAAAAAAAAAAATAAAAGAAAAATTAGGGTTGCCCCCCATACTGAGAACTGAAACTCAAAATTATTTTTTTCATCAAACCTACACATGTGGGGTGTCTATCGATAGGTCTTAAAAAATGATATTAAGGTTTCTAAAATAATTTTCCTCTACACTGAATAGTTTGCGCGAGAGACACTTCCAGAGTGGTAAAATGTGTGTCCCCCCCCCCCCCTAACTTCTAAAGTACATGAATGAAAAATCTAAAAAAATATATGATGTACATTACCATGTAAACTACCAACGAAAATTAGTTTGAACTCGATCTGATGAGTAGTTTTTTTTAGTACGTCATAAATACACTATTTTTGAAACTTCGATCAAAGTTACAACGAACTACAAGAACTATGTGTACTATGTATATTATGTTACTTGCTGCAACGGAACCCTTCATGGGCGAGTCCAACTCGCACTTGGCTACTTTATTTTTTAATATTGGTAGACAATTCACACAACACCATTTAAACCCAAACTAAGCAAAGCTTGTAATATGGCGGCCAAATATCTGATATAATACTTATATAGTTCTAAATACATACTTATTATATGTACATAGAAACACCCAGACACAATTCAAATATTTGAATTCATCACACAAATATTTGCACTGGGTGGGAATCGAACCCTCGACCCTCGGCTTAGCAGGCAGAGTTACTACCCACTAAGCCACTAGCCAAATTAATTTACTATATGTACATTGTACATCAAGATGTCTACTTGATTTAATCCGAAACAATGATTGACCTTTTGAAATCTAGCAGCAAGTTACAACAAAATGTACTTCCCTAGTATCTATACTATACCCCTTATCTCGTGGATAGTTCAGCCAGCCCACGAGATAGAAGCACCCAGAAAATGGCGGTCATTAATTTAAATGGCGCCTCGACCTAAATACTAATTAGCTGTTGACTCAACTACAAATAAGCCTTTATTTAGAACAGCTACCCTACCTCTATTGCCACTCAAGCTAGGACTGAACCTGTGTGCGTTTGTTTTGTTTTTTTTTTTATCATATAGAGTGACGATACGAGCAGGATATAGGTATCCCTGATGTCAAGCAACGTGCCTGCCCATAACAGCACAGTGACACGCAGCTACTGGAATGTAAATATATCATTATCTAGCACTGCACTGCGCTCGTCACTCAGACAAATATAAGATGTTAAATACACATTTATGCACTGTAATTTCACTGAAAAAAATAATCTAACGACGCGGCGTTATAGTATAAACTGACAGTATTTAAAATTTTAAAACAGTGAGAAATATAATCGTCTATCAGAGCCGCCAACGCCTCACAATGACATTCTTAAAATCTCATCTAAACAAAAATGACGAACACCTAAAACTATTAGACCGCTGGTCAGTTCGAAATTGTTTGAAATCTCTTCTGTAACTCAAATTAAGTTCGGCATGAATTTTACTAATATAGCAGACGGCTTTGGGTTTGTAAGTGGGAAAATGTCGGCCAGATAGACTTGACAGTGACCTACTTCTAGTTTGCCCTTTATGCCTATTCATTTAGTTTTCCGTTCCACATTTTCAAGGTCGAAACAATTTGTTCAAAGCAAATATTTCAGGAAAAAGGTTCCGAAGCCCATTTATTCAAAGTGATTATCGCGTCAGTAATTAAAGGGTAAGAAACTTATCAAAAAGGCTTAAAATGAAATCACGTAATTGGATAAATTCTGTTAGGTTCGTTTGAGATTATTTTTTTGTACGTAATACGAGTATATACCCAGTTAAACTAATTTTAACACTAGATAGGTATTTACTTTAGGTGTACTCGCTAACATGAAAGACTTATCTACGTAGGTAAACCAAGGACGTGTTGGTACATTAGGTACTGTACGTGCCGTTCTTTATAACATATGTATTTCTATTTATTAATTATCTATGATTACAACTTACACGCATACAACCACGCATTACTCACTCACAAGAAACTCATTCCTACTTTTCCTACCCTTTAGTAAGTCGTTAACCACCCCTTATAACGCGTTCGTGCTAATTCACTTCGTCTCTGTGTAAATTATGTTCAAATTAATACATCGGAAAATTCGCAGCCGCGTGTTTTAAAATAAATCGACTAAGAGAAAATATGTATCAGCGTCAAGGACTACAGTGTTTTTCGAAGGATTTCAATTTAAACAACAAGTGAGCGTATCATCAAGTAGACACCAGGTACCCACTTATACATTTCCTACATTTTACTCACAGGTACATACATACGAGTATTACATATCAGAATAAAAACATAATAATTAGGAGTTACATGAGCGATAACTTATGTTGTTTAACAATTAAACACGAATGAGTACCCAAACAAATAAAAAACCCGTGGTGGCTTAAGAGCTAGAATGCCCGATTTCACAATTGTGCGGCCTTGGGCTCGAATTCCACCTGCAGCACTGGATATTTTCCCAAGTGATAATATAAGAGTCTTCATCACTGGATTTAGAGGTTAAGCAAAGAAAACACCGTGAAAAAACCGGCCCTTTCCAAAAAGACATATTTCGAGGACAAACACGTCATCCACCAACCCGCATTTGGCCCGCTTGGTGAATTATTGCTTTGTCTCTCAGCTTGTGAGCGAAGACCCTGATTCTTATGCTTATGAGTGGAACAAAGCAGAAAAATAAAAAAGACACCGCATAGGTATATGTCTGTATTTCAATACGGCAATACCATGTAATTTAATAACCATATTGTCTAAAGAAAGTATTACAACCCAACTAGTATTATGACGTTCTATTTACATCCAAACAAACAAAACCCTCATAAATCCCGATAAAGACATCCGTATTCTATCGTATCTATAAACCACGTCGTAATTCTCGCGTGTTACATTCAATGTTATGCCTTCGCCCGATGTTCACAGTGCTTAGTACCGCGCTCACGTATTACTGAAGTCACCGAAAGCCACCGAAATTGCGCCTTGAGCTACGGCTTAATAACATTGGAGATATTAACAATTTATTAGATGCGGGACGTTCAAAGCTGCTGCGATGAGTCTCTGAAACGCAAATCTAAAATTAGATAAGGTAATGAGTTTCACCGTCGTTAAAAAGTGATAAGTAATTGAAATTGAGATAGCTTTTGCTGTATTGGATGGAAATGAATGACTACGCACAATTTATTTTATAGTTATGAGTCAGATTGTCCGAATAATAGTTAATTGTATTATAGTAATACTGAAATAATAGAACCCAAAAGCTCTCCGATCATACTCTGAATCTCATGGCGGTTAGGCGAGATATGCGATTGCAGTCTTCGGTCGACATGACGGTATACAGACGGCTCAATAGACAGATTTCTACTTGTGTGCGACGCGACATACGCTGCTTCAATACTTCGTGTATTGAAGAAGCGATTAAGCGGAATAAAGGCTCGAAAGTGTTCGCAAGAAATCTGTCTCTTGGGCAATGTCAATTGACCAAACTGAAGACCGACAGTGGTAACGTCGTCTCGTCGAGGGCCGAGATTTTGGAGGAGATTGAGAGGTTCTATGAACAGTTATACACCTCTACGCAAACACGACCTGTCGTTAGCATGGCAAAAGACCCAAGAGCCAAGCTGACCCGACACTTTACCGAAGACATCCCGGAAGTCAGCCTGTATGAGATTAGGATGGCCCTCAAACAACTTAAGAACAACAAGGCACCTGGCGACGACGGAATTACGACTGAGCTTCTGAGAGCGGGTGGAAAACCGGTACTTAAAGTCCTCCAGAAGCTGTTCGACTCCGTCATACTTGACGGTAATACGCCAGAAGCGTGGAGCAGAAGTGTGGTGGTGCTCTTCTTCAAAAAAGTTGACAACACCTTGTTGAAGAACTACAGACCCATCTCACTTCTGAGCCACGTTTATAAGTTGTTTTCGAGGGTAATCACGAATCGTCTCGCACGCAGGTTTGACGACTTCCAGCCACCCGAACAAGCCGGTTTCCGAAAAGGCTATAGTACCGTAGACCACATACATACGCTTCGGCAGATTATACAGAAAACCGAGGAGTATAATCGGCCACTATGTATAGCGTATGTGGACTATGAGAAAGCCTTCGATTCCATCGAGACCTGGGCAGTGCTTCAGTCTCTCCAGCGATGCCACATGGACTATCGCTAAATCAAAGTGTTGAGGTGCATTTACAGCAAAGCCACAATGTCTGTCCGATTACAGGACCAGTGCACAAAACATATCCGGCTACAGAAAGGCGTGAGACAGGGAGATGTTATATCTCCGAAACTGTTCACTGCCGCGCTGGAAGATGTTTTCAAGCTACTGGACTGGAACGGACATGGCATCAATATCAACGGCGAATGCATCACTCACCTTCGGTTTGCCGACGATATAGTCATTGTGGCGGAGTCGATGGAGGACCTCGGTGCTATGCTCAGGGACCTCAGTAGAGTATCCCAACAGGTAGGTTTGAGGATGAATATGGACAAGACGAAGGTCATGTCAAATGTTCATGTCTCACCTGTACCGGTTATTGTTGGGAATACCACACTCGAAGTTGTTGACGAATACGTCTACCTGGGTCAAAAGATCCAATTGGGTAGATCCAACTTCGACAAAGAGGTCCAGCGAAGAATCCAACTCGGATGGGCAGCGTTCGGGAAACTACGGCACATCTTGGAGTCCAAAATACCCCAATGCTTGAAGACGAAAGTCTTCAATCAGTGCGTGTTGCCAGTGATGACTTATGGAACTGAGACGTGGTCCTTAACTGTGGGGCCTCATAACAAAGCTCAAAGTCACACAGCGAGCTATGGAGCGAGCTATGCTCGGAGTCTCTTTGCGCGACAGAATCCGTAATGAGGATATTCGCAAAAGAACTAAAGTAGCCGACGTAGCTCGAAGAGTAGCTAAGCTGAAGTGGCAATGGGCAGGCCACATCGCTCGCAGAACTGACAACCGATGGGGAAGAAAGGTTCTCGAGTGGCGACCACGAACCGGAAGACGCAGTGTTGGACGGCCTCCCACTAGATGGACAGATGACCTCACGAAGGTCGCTGGAAACCGCTGGTTGCAGGTTGCGCAGGACCGTTCGTTGTGGAAATCTAGGGGGGAGGCCTATGTCCAGCAGTGGACGTCTTACGGCTGATGATGATGATGATGATGATGAATACTGAAAACTCCACTATATTAATTTTCAAGTAAGCTAGATTAGTAGATTATTCTTTATCAGTAATAGATCTGTCGATTGTTCATTAATTGAAAATAGAATATGTTTTAGTTGATACGAGTAAATTGCAAAAGTTTGCTGTGGTAAAAACTGAACCTAATTTATAACTAATCGCAGTATGATCGTAATAAAACATGTAGGTATTTAGCTAAAGTTTACCTTCTGAGTTTTCTTGACTTTGAAAATTTCTGTACCGATTTCATTTCTATACTAACAAAACAAAACTGAAGAGGTTTTTTGTTTGAACGCGCAGGAACTAAGTAGGTACTGGTCCGATTTCAAATATTCTTTCAACGTTGGATATGTACCTGACTTCTGAGTGCTATATATTAGTACTGTATGTATATTAAGTATAATGGGCGAAGCCGGGACGTACCGAGTCAATAATTTGACAGATTTTACCTCGCCTAAGTCCAATGTTTTTAAATGCGGTGGTAGAAATATTCTATTCCTAAGACACGGTTTAAAGTCTAGACCGAACTACCGCGTGCATTTTTATTTTAATCAACTAGTTTTAGCCCCGCAGTATAAAATAAAAAAAAATTTTTTTTTATAAATAAATAGTGACGAGACGAGTAGGATATGTGCTTGATGGTAAGCAACATGCCTGTCACATAACAGTGACACGCAGCTATTGGAACATGAAAAGTCCAAATCATAACCTAGCACTGCACTTCGCTCGTCACCCTGATATCTATTTTGTTATATCTCTAAGCCCTGTAATTTATCTGGAAACATTGCCCTTCAAATCGGAACACAGTAATGTTTGCACATTACTGCTTGGCGATAGAATAACTGGTAAAGGTGTGGTCCTTCCCCAGGCGGACTCAGCCAAGAGTCCACCACTACACCTATTTCATAATCAAGATAATTTACTTCCTAAGTACTTATTTAATTTCCTTAGGCATTAAAGATACACGGGAACAAACATGTACCTACACCTAATCTAAAACTGCACTGTAAAATGTTATTTTACTAGTTCTAAGGTGGAACGGTTACTAAATAAATATCTTAGTAGGTACCTTTTCTGTTAAATTTTCGCAGAATACATTTACTCGTGGCATTTCAGTCTAGAGAGGAAAATGTAAATTAGGTACATTCTTTCGACACCGACAACCTAAAAAGTCTCTAAAGTATTCAAATACGAAAGCTTCAACTAGTGAGACTTGAAGATACCTGTTACCTAAACTGGCATTTTAATATCGTAGGTACCACTAGTTCAGTGTGTTTGCATTTTATGTTATTTTATCTTACTCTCTTTACTTACTTAGAAAATATTTATTGGTACAACACTAAGAACTAAGTAAATATTGTATTATAGGACACAGATATCTGATAATATAATGCATTAATACAAATAGATAGAAAACTCTTTATTATGACGCAAACCAACATAAATTAATTTTCTCCCAAAAATACAAATGCATAATTAATTTTAATTATCCTGTAAGTTTAAAAAATATTTAAAACTTACGTTTTTAGGCTTACTCTTAAAAGCTGTCACCGTGTATAATATACGGCTCGCTGGTATAACTTGTTGTATACCTAACTCTAGTCTTCTAACGAGAATTACTCGTAGTTTAGGTACTGGATTTAGACTTAAACTGAGAGCTTACTTTAAAGTGTATTATATTACATTTTTATGACTTAAATTATTATTAATTCTGACGGTACAAATACAAGCAAACAAAATGTCTATTAATGTGTGATATCGTACAAACTTGCTTTCAATTCGATTTACAGAATGCATCTTAAACATGAAAGTTAACAACTGAAACATAAAACGAATCGTAACATAAAGCAGTACCACTTATAATAAAACCTGTAACTGTCTAATCTAAGAGCCCAGTATCCATAAACACAAAGACCAAATAGAAAGCAAAGATAATTACCTACGATGAAAGTTGGTAACCTGTTTCATAGTTTCTATTGAACTATAACGGTAAACACATTACCTGTGTTCTTAAAAATGAGTACCCACTATACTAAGCCTACATTATTAATACCTATACTTACTTACTCTAAAAAACGAAACACACAACGTCAATGTAAAAATTAAACTTACGCAGTTCACAAATATTAATAAAATCAATGTACCTATACGAAAGAAAGTTGTGTTAGTTACTCAATTTATATTGTAACTCAAGAACGCCTGTAATTTCTCTGGAAACATTGCCCTTCAAACCGGAACACAGTAATGTGTACACATTACTGCTTGGCGGTAGAATAACTGGCAAAGGTGTGGTCCTTCCCCAGGCGGACTCTGCCAAGAGTCCTACCACTACAAAACCATTGACTGGCCCATTGCCACTTCAATTTGCTAAAACGCTGAACTATGTCGGTGACTTTAGTTCTCTGACTAATTACTTCATTGCGGATGTAATCCCTCAGAGAAACCCCAAGCACAACCCTTTCCATAGTTCGCTGAACGACTTTGAGTTTTCGGTCCATTTTGTCTGTCAGTGTACGTACGTAACAAAACATTTGCGAGCCAAAAATCGAATCCGAAATGTTTGCCGTCTATGATAGATCTATATATATAAAAATCAATGCCACTTTTCGTTGTTATTGAACTCCTCCTAAACGGCTGGACCGATTTGAATTATTTTTTTTGTGTACGTTTGGGTAGGACCCTGGAAGGTTTAGATTCACAAATCAGCCCGGCAGATGGCGCTGCAGTTGATATCTAGGTTATTATTCGTGCGAAGCCGGAGCGGGCCGCTAGTATCATTTAAATAAATAAATATTGGTGGACAATTCACACACAACACCATCTGACCCCAAACTAAGCAAAGCTTGTATGATGGCGGCCAGATAGCTGATATAATACTTATATAGTTTAAAATACATACTAATTATACATATATGAAATCAAAATAACAAATTTCATGGGTCAGATTTAGTAAAGGCTGTTAATATTTTATTATTTCAGTCAAACACAGGTATTGATTAGTTAGTTAAATATACAATCACTAAAGTATTAAAGAGAGTATTAAAGACAATAATTGCTGGTTATTGGATTTTATACACTGTTTTTGTGTTATTAATTACCTAGAACGCCTCTGAGGGTACCCTCGAGCAACCCACTTCAATTTCGTCCTAATAGAAAGAAACTTAAGTAATTTAGCGTCATAAATAGAAGAGAAGCCTACGACTAATTGAATATTTGGCTCCGAAATTAAGAAAACTTAGGTTTGTGCCGAGGAACGTAGAGTAAATACTAAATTGAATTTCTAAAATTAGTTCTAGTTTTTAGGAACTAAAAGCAGAACGTGGTTTGTCTTGGAATAATTTTGGCACAAACACTGAGTAGTTATGTAATGTTCAACCTGCTCTACAAAGATACATTATCACGTTATAAGCCCAAGGGACGCGTTATATGTATATGTTGCAGCTAACTCGTTTACTAAGCCGTTCAATTAACAGCCTTGTCTTTTTACTAAATGGCACCGTTTAACTAGCGACCTGAATAATATTCAGCCATTTGATCGATCAGCTAGCAAAATAACTTGGATCGCTGACATTTAATGACTTGCCTAGCCTGTTCATTTCAATTTACTTCTACTTTCTGCCACCTAGTACAGACACTCCCCAAACTGTCAAAATGGCATCAGCAAATTTAGGTCCATTGCTCTTTCTTATTTATGTAAATGACCTGCCACATTTACCAAAGCATCTCTGTGTTATGTTTGCAGATGATGCGACTATTTATATCCCACAAAAATTTTTAAGTGTAGAACAATATGAAAAAGAAATAAATATTACACTAGAGGAAATATCCAAGGAACTAGAATCCATAAATTTAAAAATAAATATCGAAAAGACAAAGTTCATCCAGTTTAGCAACTATAAAACGGTACCTCTTTAAGCTTAATATAACTTACAACAACTTTACTGCTAGTGAAGTTAAACATACTAAATTCTTACGCGTGACTTTGGATTCCCATTTAAATTGGAAAGATCAGGTTTCCCAGGTCAATTCAAAAATATCAAAGTATTGTTACGCCCTGTCAATTCTTAGAAATATTTCTTCCAAAGAAATTGCAAAGAATGCCTACTATGGCCATGGATACCCTCTTTTAACATACGGTGTAATTTTCTGGGGAATGTCAGTGAATGCGGAAACTACTTTTAAAATACAAAAGAAATGTATACGAGCTCTCTACAGTTTGAATAACACCGACTCTCTTAGAAATGTTTTTAAAGATAACAATTTATTAACCTTGACTAGTATATTTATATTAGAAATTTGCTTGTTTGTGAAAAATAATACGACTTACTTTTTTGCAAATAAATCATCCCGAGTGGAAAGCCTACGTTTAAAATACAAGTTTGATATCCGCGTATTACAAGTTAACAATACCATGTATTATAAAAGTCCACTTAACACAGCTACAAAAGTTTTTAATAATAGTTTTTAATAGTACCACTAGATATTAAATTTATAGAAGACATCTCTTCTTTCAAAAAAGTATTGAAAAAGTGGCTAGTTAGAAAATCGTTCTATAATATACAGGAATTTTATCAATCTTCAAACAATTACGTTACAAAAAGATATCTAGAATAGTGCTTAGAATGTTAATAGTATTTTTAAATGACATAGTATATATAATTTGTATTAAAATAAGCAGTGTTACATGTTTTACATTTCAAAGTTCTTGAATTTATTTAGATTTATTTAAGTTTATATTACGAACTTTGCTTTATTTGTATATAAAGCTTTAATATTGCACACCCAATGCAGTGGGTAATAAATCTGTTGATACTTTTTTTTAACATTTTGTAACATCGAATGTACCAAACAGTTTTAAGCAATAAATATTTTTGATTTGATTTGATTTGATTTGAAAATAACAAAGTTGATGGTTCTTTATAAACTAACCTATCCGAACCTAGTTACATTTTACAGTATTCAATTTAAAAAAGCTTAGTATTCAGTCATTTTATTAAATGTTGTAACAAACGATTCGGCTGAATATTATCCGGGCTGCTAGTTTATAGGCGCTGTTTAGTGAACAGCCTAGGCTTAATTGAACGGCCGATTTGAGCTAGTTGGCTGCGACATACATTTATACTTACTTTTATGAATTGCATGGTAAACCATTTTGTTACACGTTTACGGCTCTCTCGAAAACGCATTGAAACGTTTATTTTGTAATTTTTTTTAGAAACAGGCAGCGATTTTTTCCGAAATTTCAGGGTTAATAAAAGTAACTTAAAGTAATTATGATGAAAAAACATAACTTTCTTCTTGCGTTTAATAGGTACATGCCTAGTAAATTTCCGAAGCTCTATTTAACTCTATCTTATCATTACAAAGTACAGGGAGTTGTGTGAAGTTGACGAATTCCCTCACAAAGGGTGCTGAAATTTCAAATTATTTTAAGGAAGAGAAAACTTTCCCGCGTAGGTTCCATTTCATGAATTATTCAGAGTATTTTAGAGACTTGCACTTTGAAAAGCTAATTTTACGATTCATGAATTTATGTTCACAATTCTCAGGCTTTGCGTTGACTTTGTTCTTTTTTAAAGGGAGATATTATATCTACGGCAGTCGTGTTCGCGTGTCCTGTAGAGAAACGTATTAAATTCTACAAATATTGTGAATCCGAACATTTTTGTGAGGATGGATGAATGTATAGATGTGGGTTACTGTTTCACGCAAAAACTGTTGAACGGCTCTGGATGAAATTTGCCGCATAGATAGATAATAGTCAGGAATAACACAAAGATTATTTTTTATCCCGGGGAAATAAGGGGATTGGTAACAAAGCGGGTGAAAGCACGAGGCACTGATAGTGCAAAATAATTTAGTTGCCTCAGCAATGTAGAAAAGAGCAAGCACATCTTATAAAACTGGAAAATACACTGTTCGGTTCAGCATCGCCACCACTTTATCGCGCATAGCCAAATACAATAGACCTTGACAGTTCCTAAGTTACCCTTCAATGTCCGAAATATCTAATAGATCCCATTTCCGACTAACATGAGTGAAGTTATCCTCTGGGTCTGACAAGGGGATCCTTTGTTTACATGCCGGTGACATATTGGCGCTTTTACTATCTATGATACAAATATGATACTTCGGGATAGATACTACGAGTACCTATATTGTTGTAGATTGCTAGCAAATTATAAGTAGAACATAGATGGTATAAATAATCTAATACATTGCTAATACATAAAAATCTCGTGACGAGTAGCGTGCCGGTCATAGTCCCGTGAAACGACTCGATCGATTTTCATTATTTTTTGTAACTTTGATAGGTATGGAATAGATCGTAAACACCTACTTTGAATTTGAACCCAACTGTCCCCACCCGCCATATCATGATTTGATTACTTTTGTATGAACAACACTTGAACGTCCTTTTCCACTTTCTATTTTTAATTAGGCACGTTAAATTTCTTTGGTATATATTTATTTATCTAGCAGAATAACGTTTTTGGGATCAACCAAAAGTTAGGTAGGTATAGATAGATACTCTTTATTGTACACACCAAAAACAAAAAAACACTTATACAGGAGATAAAACCAATAAAAACTTGTGTTACAATCGGTGGCCTTATCGCTAAAAGCGATTAGTTAAATATAAATAAACCACACCTATTAAATACAACTGAACAACAAACAAGGCAAATTCTGATTCTCGTTGATCCGCCCTTGCATGAGACACAGGCTTGAAGCTGGCGGCGTATGTCTCGTTCAACTTGGTCTTTCCCTCGGAATCTGGGATGCCCCACTGACAGTCACTGACACCTTAAAAAAATGGTTGTCTGTAAAGTCGGGTTACTGACGTTAGTTGAACGTGACAACTTCAACTACGCCCTAGAGTGAGGTAACGCCGGCGACGAGGTAACGGCGTTAACGTTACATGACGTCATGTTTTGCGGGCGTGCAGCCGGCTTCATCGAATTATAAGACGTTGTCACGTCAAAAAATCTCGACAAAACAACAAAAATTCTGCGAAATTTTGAAACAAATATTTTAAATCGTCCAGCAGACAGCCGTGTTGAAGAAACAAAATCAGACAGAAACACTATCATGATCACCAGTCTCCAGAAAAGTTAAAAAAATACAAACTTAAAATACTTAAGTATAACCTCAGTGTCATAAATGGCGGCCTTATTGCTAATAGTGATTTTCTGCAATTACTGGTACGAAACACATAAAGAAGAAATAATAAAGTGAGATAGGTGTCGCGCTAAGTGTATCACAAAAAATCAACATTAATGTATTCTGATTCGAGAAGTAAAATTTTCACCAAAGCTGTAGATGTCGTGGGTAGTTGTACAAAATCGGATGATAAACTTTGTCAAAATACTGCATCTCACTGTATCGTGTGTATCACATATACTTTACCGGTTCCCGGAAATGTTCGAGGCCTTAAAGTAATGAGAAAATACATATATTATCCAAACAGAAACATGGTTGAATAATTTCAACGAAATATTGTTACAAGTTAATGAGAATTTCGTAATACAAATAGCAGCCATACGAAACTGTAGTCGGTTTTGTTATTTCAGGCCCTTATTTCAAGTAGCAGGACAAAACTAGATTTCATAGGGACGGGGGATATCTCATAAAAGAGAAGTAAAGTAAAGTTAGATTAAACAATTTATTCAGTAGATACAATTATTCCGTAGTTTGGAAGTCATGAATTTTTGATAAGTTTTCGATTCTTGAATTAATCAATGGCGAAAGATATACCATTTCACATCTATTTTTAGATCGCCAATCGAATTCGGATTGTATTTTTAACTTTTATGAAATCGGAGGATCGTTATGAAAAGCGATAAGTGTCATAGCATAATAAATCTTTATTTACTTCGTCCGACTGGCTACGAAGCGTTGATTAATGAGATCGTAAATTAAGACATAGAGTAGTTAGTGCACACAGGTGATTCATTACTCAATGCTACCGATCTAAGTGCTTTCTGAAAATTACTTACAAGTGATATAATAGTTTGATTTATTTATGTTTGGTGCACCAAACCAAATCGAAAAATATTTGGGAAATAAAGATATTTTGGTGGTGCTAAATCAATAATAGATTATCTTCTTCTTCTTATATATAAAATTCTCGTGTCACAGTGTTTGTTTCCTTACTCCTCCGAAACGGCTTTACTGATTTTGACCAAACTTTATATGCATATTCAGTAGGTCTGAGAATCGGCTACTAGCTATTTTTCATACCCCTAAGTAATAAGGGTTGTTCACCCCTAAAAAAATATTTTTAATTTTTTGACAATTTTTTTTGTTTTTATTTTTGTATAATGTGGCGTTAAAAAATACATACAACCCTAAATTTTTACCCTTTTATCACCAACCCCTGTTTTTTTATAGCCATTTTAGTAATTTAATCATTTGACAGTGAACTCCTAAACGACGGGACCAATTTGAATGTTTTTTTTGTGTATGTATTCGAAGATGGTTTAAATTCACAAATAAGCCCGGCAGATAGCGCTGCAGACAGTGTCTAGGTTATGTCCGAGCGAAGCCGGAACGGGCCGCTAGTATTTTTTATATTAGATAGAACTTATAGTTCTAAAAAAAGACAAATGAACCATGAAAGCCATTATACCAATTGCAATTGTGTGGATACTGATTGATGACTACTTTTTTCTAGTTGTGAATAAATTATTATTTATCAAAGTGGGTCACACATAAATCTTAATATTCTTTCCGTAGGTAGGTGCTTTAAATCGAAGGAAAAAATCAAGAAATACTTTTTTTAAACTTATATAGGCACTAGCTGTTACCCGCGACTTCGTCCGCGCGAAATAAATACTAAAGTAACTCAGCCAGTACCTATTTTTACACCCAGACACATTTATGGTTATTAAAAACAGCTTATAATAAAACAATTTTGTCCAAATCGGTTCAGTTGTCTAGGTGTGAAAGCGTAAGAGACATTCGTCCCCATTTCAACTGCAATTTCATCCCCATACAGTTCGAAATTACAAAATTGCTTACGTGCTAAAAGGGAACTTCATCGAAAATTTCAGATTCCTAGCATTTGTAGTTTCTGAGATTCGTTGATGAGTGACCTTTCGCTTTTATATATATAATAGATAATAGATAGAAATAGATTGTCAATTTACGTCAGCGAAATGGTAATCGACATGATCGACCTACTAATCCCGCTTTCCGATCTTCTTTTTTTTGTAATGCTAATCACTTGGTAACGTCATATAATAAAAAAGTAAAACTCTATATTACTCCCAAATTTGTAATAATTAGTCCAATTAGAAGGTTTTTTACAGCTACTTAAAATGCCAACGATGCAGCCTACAGCTACGTGAAACGCCAAAAAAGTAATGAACTCATTAATGTATCGAATTTTGGCACACAAAAAAGTAGGTATTATTCAACAACATTCCTAATCCTTCGTAACGCTCGACTAGGAAACGTAATTAAAGCCGAGCGAAGCCGCAGTTCGTTGACCAGATGTGGATATTCACCCCACAACCCCTGGTGTGACTTATTACGAGCACCAGTCCGACAGTATAGGTACGCATTTAATTCGACGTAGAGGTATCATAGCAATAAAACAAGAAAATGCTTTCGTTTTCTTGACAAGTAAAATTTGTGTAAGAAAAGTCAGTTAGTGTTCAGGTTAGTTAGGAACTAAAATATCCCATTATTCAAAATAAATAAAACATATTAAAATCGGAGTCGCCATGTTACCTCTGTAAATATTTTTACGTAGGTGCCTCCCGAAAGGAAACGTGAGCTAACTAAACTTCATTGACTATTTCTAAGTCTCCGATATTGTTCACAATGTTACTCTTGTTCGACAAAGAATAAAATCCGGTCTGTCAGTCGGTCCCCACGGTAAACTTTTTGATTGGAAAAGTAGGATTTTGAAATCGAAAATTAGATAGAAATGGATATCTACAGCACATTCTATAGAGTTTCAAAAGTCTGTTTACGTACCTATACCATATCACTAAATTATTAGAAAGGTAAAATGTAAAATACGAATAAAAACCGAAATATGGAAGAAAAGCTTTTTCATTTAATTGTTGACAATCTAGGAAATCATTCTAGCTTCAACCATAGCAAGCTTAACCCAAAATACACGTAGCATTCTAGGCACTAGAACCACAGCATAAGTAGTAGCACCTTATACGTAGAACCAGCACTTCACGGTTCGTCGGTCGAGTCAAATGCTTACGCTTTAACCACATAGACTTCAAGTAGGTAGGTATGCATGTAGATATATACCCCTACATACACATAGGAGTACATTACTTATCATGAATGGTTGTGACCGGCTCATATGATGCATAGAAATTGACAAGACTTACTGAAACTACCTATGTTGGTTTATTTTATTAGTAGTCAGTTGGCTTACTGTTATAAAAATCTACTAAAATATTTCAATAAATCAGTGATGGCGTAGATCGTGTGTGATATTTTTTAACTTTTACATTTCCCTATCTACTTTCCTCTTCAACTTAGGAATTATCAAAATACTATTAGAGTAGTTTCATTTCGGGAGGTACGTGAAAATATCTATCGAGGTAACATGGCAATTCCGAATTTAAAATATATTTACTTCGAATAACTATTTTTTTACTACTTTTTAGTTCCTTACCGACTTAAAAAATTACTAAATTTTCATCCACAGATTTTACTTTTATTGCTTATATATCGAATAAAGTGAGTAATGCGTATGTCTACTTTCAGACTGGTGCTTGTCTTGTCTAGGTCTACAGTACGTAGGTACAAGCACTTTTGTATCAATTGACGAATGGACTTGCTTTCCGAATAAGTACATACAAATATATGATTTTTATGGAAGTAAGTAGTACAGACTATCGCCATAATGAACTACGGTTCCTATAATACAGCACAAACTCTAAAAACTGAAAAAAAGTTTCAAAAATATCATATTCTATGAATGAGTGATAGGTACATACTCTTTTCCTACTATTGATAGTGAAATATATTACACATACCATACTATTTCTGTACCTACGCGTCATAAAAAAATATCTATGTTCTATTCTCGATAATAATCTAACTATGTTTCAAATTTCATCCCGACCCGTTCAGCGGTTCCGATGTGATTCAGGAACAAACATCCAAACTTTGAGATTTATAATTTTAGTAAGATTGACGTTCATTAACTGCACCTGTTTCGGCTTCCTATTCTGTCGCATAACCTTGCGTATATAAAAAAAGTTTTCTTTAGGTCCTAGCTATGTAGAGACACGAACAGCCTCATCCGTCCAACCACTGTTTACAGCTTCTTTAGTATTCTTAGGCATGCGCGACCTCGCTAGCTCTCCTAAAATAGAATACAGACCAAGCAAGTTAGTACAGATATAGGATAAGGAGTTTTAGGTGTCATTGACATAGATTAAAGCCAACCCTGTTAGTACTCTTTTAGATACAGGCTAACTAAGGCAGGACCGTAGCTATTATTGTTATCACTGATTATATAAACTCTTGAGTGGAAACAAGTGAAACGAACTATTGAACATTTTTTTCTAACCGCAGTAACACTTTGCAATGAATACCAAGCTACCTTGTCCGTTGAGGATCAGCTAGGAAAACTAAGATGAGCTATATAAAGATTTAAACGAATATCCAGTTTTTCGTTTATCTAACTTATATTAGACGTACGTCAATATAAGGGGCCCCTTTTAAACCTACGCCCGAGTCACAAGTCTTGGGGTCTATTCGAGATTTCTCTCTCTGCCACACGATGGACCCGGCACCCGCACGGTGAATCCATGGAATGCTAAGAAGTTCGTCTCGTCTCTACGTACTGGCAATAACCCGTGAACTTTAACTAGCATGATTGTTGCCTGGAAGAGATTGTTCTCAACAAAAGGCTGCAAATTGCTGGGTGGTTTGTATGTGTTTACTTTAATAATTACGTTTTTCTCAGTCACAGCAAAGAGTTTTCTATTTACCTATCATAACTTCTTAGGTAATAGAAAACCTACTGAAACAGCTTCTGCTTTCTTCTTTCAGCTTCGGCTCAAGGAAACACTTTGCAAAACTGCGGGGAGTGCTGACCTTTACATATTCATCTCGAAGAGTTATAAAACAGCTCTCAACTAAATAACAGAGCGATAAACTGAATTTATTGCGATGTGCTCTTAGTGTCAAACTGGCGCTGCTCTAAGAGCTTCCGTAGAACATAGTACGTTACATTTTTAAAATATTAGGTACACAGGACTTTATCACCGTCCAAATCATTATTTAATGTCTTCTCGTGACCACGGTCGTTGTAACGGCTGCCTAAACGTCGACGAGTAATTAAATAATAATTTGGATTACGATCTCGTGCTGTAACGTTTTCAATTTCAGTGCGAATCGCAAAAGTTTAGAAACTTTATTTCCATAGAGCTATTTTTGAAATAAAAAATATTTTTGGAGTAGATCAACTCTCCATTTATGAAAAAAATGAAAATTGATGTCAATAGTTACAGTAATGCTTAGCATTACGTAGTAATTTACATTCTCTTTGCTTAGCATTATGTACTAATGAATACGATTAGTATATAATAATAAAAATTAACATAGTCCTGCGATGAAAAGTAACCTCTATATAACACATCCAGGCTTTCCTACTAATATTATATACGATCTAACGAACAAACTATCGAGTTTGTAATAATGCGTGGATGTATGTTTGTTACTATTTCACGCAATAACTAATGATTTGAACGAAATTTGGCACACAGGTAGGTAATGATCTGGAATAACACACAGCAAACAAAATTTTAAGCAAATCCGTTTAGGCGTTTGTGATTGAGCAACAAATAAATAGTCAAACATCTATACTTTCGCATTTCTAAAATTAATAGAACTACATTGTTAGAAAATATATCACAAAAATACATAAAAGTTTTTTTTTGAAGGATGAGCAGGACATGTGCCTGATGGTAAGCAACATGCTTGCCACATAACAGCACAGTGACACGCAGCTATTGGAACATGAAGAGTCCAAATCATTGCCTAGCACTGCACTGCGCTCATCACCCAGAGATCTAAGTTGTTATATCTCTAAGCCCTGTAATTTCACTGGAAACATTACCCTTCAAACCGGAACACAGTAATGTTTGCACATTACTGCTTCGCGGTAGAATAACTGGCAAAGGTGTGGTACTTCCCCAGGCGGACTCTGCTAATAGTCCTACCACTACATGTACTAAGTAATTAATTAATAAATAATATGGCAATCAAAAAATGTATGGACACACAAAATATGTCCCTTAAATCTTCGTAGCTTGTAGGTATATTATTACACTTTATTTTGTAACAGTTAGCGTAGATCACGCACCAAACCATTTTCGTCTTTCAGAATTACGTAACAACTATATTTTACCGGTAGGTAATTGTAGTCGTTACGACACGAATTCCTACAGTCTACAGTCCTAATAAACCGAACGTGATCAAGATAACTTCGAACCCATAACTCCTAATAACCAATTCAATCAAGATAACTTATATAACTACCACTATATCGAATTCAATCAAGATGTTTCCCCAGATTAATAGGCTCGTTTCACACGTTACACCAACCCTGTTATTATTTCGGCGGCTGCCACTACTAACAAAAAGGTCAACTTAATCGTTTTTCTACTTAATTCGGCCAAGGTTGGGTCATATTTTGTACTTTTCTGAACAGCGTGTGTGGTGTCAAGTGTCAATCATAGTAACAGCAATCTGAGAAGGTAAATATTGGATCTGGGCTGCGATTACATTTTGGTCTTTGTATTATGAAAGAATTGTCAGGCTATGACATATGGAAGGAAATATGTGGCATCAGGAAACTAGTAGTAATTACTAGGTAACTGTTGTAATTAGTCTTTTGTAAAAGTGTATGGCAGTTGGATTCAGAAAACTTTAATAAACTTTGGATGCTCAGAAAATATTTGTCAGTTACTTTACAGACAAATATGTTCTGGATTTTAAGAAAGGATTACTAGGAGATCCTAGTTGAAGTGAAAACTTCTTTAGGCGTGCCTAGACAGATTTTTCGTGGGCTGTGAATTGAATTCATTCGTCACGCTCGGGTATGATAAGAAAGCTTCGGGTAAACTCGGGACCATGGCTATTGGCCATCTAGAAATATGTTAGCCAATGGGAAATGCTGAAAGGGCGTGGACAGACCGTCATGGCATGGCCATCTAGAAACGCATCAGCCAATGGGAAATGCTGACGCATTTCTAGATGGTCATGCCAAGATGGCGAGGCCACGCGCTCCGGTTACACCCGTGTAGTTTCCAAGGTAAGCTATCAAGTTTTCGCTTCTATCGGCAGTCCCTATGACTGCCAATTTTTTATTCCGGTTTAGAGATTCCGGTCTTCAACGCAACATTATTCAACGTTGGAATACAACGTTGTGTTAAATGCTATATTGCTATTTAGCTCCGGTTGTTGTATTGTTTTTTTTAGCCACTATGAGATCTGAAAGATAATAAAATATAGGCTCAAACATGTGCAGCATTACGATTACTTAGTGCTAACATTTGCCGAAATCTACAATAAACTTTAAAAACATAGCACTTATTTTTACAAGCTTTTACTTAGTTTCACCTAGACCGATAATATTTGTCATTAAATCTTGCCAATTTAATTTGATCCAATTCTCGATTATGCCGATTGCGCTGAAATTTCGCACACGTGTGAAAATAGGATGACAGTGCAAAATTGTTAATACATGTAGCTGATCTGATGATGCAACCGGAAGGTTGTCGTAGGAACGCGGTGGTTAAATTACATAATCCCATCGAGCTTGGACTCGTATGATCCGTCTTGACAAGAAGGTATTTTGGCGCTAAATAGTAACCATCCATGGAGTTCGAAGAAGATCATAGAAACTCTGTATTGACCCTGATGCAGCTGGAAGGTAGCCATTAACTTCTTACATCTTTTTTATTAATAAGTAATCAAACCTTGATATTTTGTATTAGTATAGCTTTTTTTTTTTTTATTCGTGGTGTTAAAACTTGAATAAATATTAGAAATAGACAAAGAGAGTTATACAATAGCTACGTACTCATTCATCATGAAAACGCTAGGGGAGAGGGGGCATAACTGGGACGTTAAGGGAAATAAGCAATTAAAGTGTAATAGGTATAGGTTATCTAGGTTCAGCATAGGTTTCTTAATCAAAAGTAACTAGAACACTTAAGTTACTTATTAAACTAGCTTATGGTCCGGACCATAACGGAGTACCCCATCGTGCCTGAAAGTTATGCCCCCGTTATGCCCCGCGGTTAATACATTTTAAGATAATTGAACAAATTGAAAAACAAACAAATTGAACGTTACGGTGAACGTTACGGTCGGCTAGCAGGTGCTCTGTGACAGTCGGCGACACCCCACTCCAACAGGTCGACAGTACGAAGTTACTGGGTTTCCACATAGACAGCGCGCTCACGTGGGAGACGCACATCGGCGAGGTGTGCGGGAAGCTGAGCCGCTCGTGCTTTGCGCTTCGGCGGCTCGCGGCCACCGCCACCCGCGACGTCGTGCGCTCCTGCTATTTCGCGACTGTCCACAGTAACATTACGTATGGATTGGAGCTATGGGGTCGAGCCGCAGATTTCTGTAGGCTGTTTGTCGTACAGAAACGGGCATTGCGCGCTATGTTTGGAGTCTCTGATAGAGTCTCTTGTGTGGAGTTCTTCAAAGAGCTTCGAATCCTGCCGTTGCCTTGTGAACTCATTTACCAGCTGGCCTTATTTACGCACAACAACTCTCACCTCTTTCAAAAGAGAGGGTCACATCAGACGAGGTTTTTGCGGAGCAACAAGAGGCAAAACCAACTTGTTACGCCGAAGCACAGACTCGCGAAGTCGGAGAAGTCGGTTTACGTGCTGGGCCCCGCCATTCTCAACCGACTACCCGTAGACGTGCGTGATGCTCCTTCCGCCGCGGCGTTTAAAGCCAAATTAAGAAAGTGGCTATTAGAGTCATTATTTTACGACTATAACATGTTTGTTAAGTTACAAGAAAATTATTAATGACATTAACTGAAATTATATTTTACACAGTTGTGGATTATATGTATAATCTTAATATAATAATTATAATAATATAAATATAATAATAATAATTTAATTGAAATATCTAAGCAATTAGTAGTAATCATGTTTTGTAATTATCTTTTTTAAATGACATGTAACATTGGAGTTATTAATAAATATATTGTATTGTATTGTATTGTGATTTTGTTCACAACATTCCATAATTAACATGTCTATAAAACACAGTAAAATAACCAAAAGTATGTTTTCGTATCCACCCAAAATTAGATCAGGAGAGGAAAAAAAAAATACTGATCTAAAATTTTTTTTTAAATCACGGGCGTGGTCTGATTATTATCTGTCGTTCCCAGACTAAAGACTGATGCAAAAAGGCCACCTAATAGCACCATCAGCACAACTCTATACTGTGTACTGTGTGGCTACTTGTATTTGCGTTTGATTCCGTCGTGCCTCGTGGACCCGTTAAGCCCCCACCCCTCCCTTACAATTATCTCTAAATTACGTAACTGTTAATCGTTTATAATATTTATTGAGCTTATCGTATTTGGATGTTGGCCTACTCTATTGTCATCAAAATTTTAACAACAAGAAAAGTCAATAGAGAACTTCTACCCAAGTTATTAGCAAAACAAACAAGGAGCCGTAACAAGTTGTCGGTCACTTTGAGGAGAGGAATGTTTACATTGTTAAGAGTTCCTCCACTTTGAGGTAAACAGGGCCTTATCAAAGGTCGAGCGAGTACATGCATGGGGTTGGGGTAGCTTGGATAACTGTAAGTAGAAACATAAGTACGAAAGCGCTGCTGCTTACAATAAAACGTATTGTTTCAGTAAATGTTTTGTTTTTCCAGTAAATATTTCTACCGAATAAATACTTAAACTGAAAAAATTGACTACGTTCTCAAATAGATATCTGACTGTATTCTCTACAATAATAATCAGCGTTCGACTAATATCGCATCGTATAGTATATAAAATACTACATGCAATGCATATTCGTAGTGGTAGGACTCTTGGCAAAGTCCGCCTGGGGAAGGACCACACCTTTGCCAGTTATGACTTGTTTATCTCGTCACTCTTGATTAAAAAAAACACAACTTATAACCCCGGTCCTCCATTTTCTAACAAATATATTACCAACTCCTATTGATTAACTTAATTTTACAGCAAGTTAAATGACACTATAAATAATATAACCTGAAGCATTATTTCCACGTAAAAGACAAAGAAGAAACAATATTAAAGTTAAATATAACATGTAGGTAGGTACATTATAGCATACAAGATTGTAAACTACGCATTAGTAGATAAACCTATAACAAAAAGAACTAAGTAGTAGTCTACTACTCAAGCCCTTTCATTTGATACCTATATGGTTGAAGAGTGAAAAATGTTTAATACGCACTTTTTATGGTGGCTTCCATTGTGGGTTTGTAATTTATTATAGTGTTGTATAGAATTCTAATAGTCAAGCCCTTTCATTTTATATACTGATGAAGGTTGTGGTAAAATTATAACTTTATTTCCATATTAACCAAACATAGCTAAGAACCACCGCAAGGAAACTGGATTTTAAGTAAATAAAAACCGCATCGAAATCGGTCCATCCATTAGAGAGCTACGGTGCCGTAGATAGATACACACACAGACAGGCAGACAACAAAAGTTTATAACACCCCTCTTTTTGGTCGGGAGTCAAAAACCTTTTTGGTCGGGAGTTAAAAATGTACAACACCCCTCTTTTTGGTCAGAGGTTAAAATAACTGGACGAGTAGTTTTTAGAAGATTGGAAGTTTACGCGCTTCAGAGAAACTAATCGCTTTCTATGGAAATACCGGTCGTTCAAAGTAATTTTCATGGAATTATACCGCCAACACCGGTTATTTCACGGAACACAGCGCAATGACCAAGTTTAATACTTCCCTTGTATACTGTGTTTATATTACATACCAGCAGCGCCCCGCGGTTTTACCCGTGCAATTTTCGTTCCCGTTATTTACTCGGGATTTAAATTAGCCTATTTGTTCTTCCAGACTATAATCGAACTGTGTTCCAAATTTCAGCCTGATCCCTTTATACGTTACGACGTGATTGCGCGACAAACATCCAAATATCCAAACATTGATATTTAAAATAGATGACCTGCTAAACGTTTTATTGCCATATTTATTAAAGAGTTTGTTATTGTAGCATAAATTAAAGCGTTCGACTTTTAAATAGCGCCATCACTTAATCCAACCACAATCAATCAATCCAGTACCTACCTTTCACCACAATTGACATCTTGTGGAACTCATAGATAATAATTATTAGGCAGGTATTCTTTACCATATACCTTTACAGAACAAATCATGAAATTACATTTTTTTTAAATGTTGCGCCTATAAATTGAGCTATAATCTACATATTATGTAATCTACACCCAGTGTGCAAATTTGATTACATTGTTTCAGTAGTCTAGGAGTTCATTGGATTCATTGGACAAACAACGTAACGCACATTTTATGTACTTAATAAGTGGTTTCGCACTGCGACCGCGACACGAGACCGCGACCTCTCGCGGTCTCCGGTCGCGGTCTCCGGTCGCGGTCTCTGGTCGCGGTCTCCGGTCGCGGTCGCCGGTCGCGGTCTCCTGTCGCGGTCTCCTTGCTCGGCGATAAATATTTCTGTTGTAATCACAGACTAAGTAGAGAGAGTTGTAATGAATGACATACTTTGAGTATTTGAATAATTTGTCTGAGATGACATATGGAGCGACAATTGCCTCGCAGTAGTAGCAAAGAGCCCGTATATATCACGGAATCATCACAGTAGGTTCGTAAACACTCTACTTGTATTTTACCCAAGTAATAAACCGACCTCATTGGAAAGAAAACAAATTTTGCTAAATGTTCCTGGAAAATAATACCACGTGTATTGTTCCAAATTTCGTAAGCGTAATAACGGCATAAGTAAACATGTTCTTAATTAGGTAATTATGTAAAAAGTAGGTTTATCTAACAAGAATGATGGAACGTGTTAACAGATTCAAATTATAATGCTTAGTAAAAACAAATATTTTTAGGAATACGTATTTATGTGATGAACACTGATATTTGTTGTGCGTGTTGTGTTTATAATCAGTATGTATTTATAGAAATTGTATTATGCCAATACGTAAAGCTACTGGGCTGTATGGCAAGTTATGAGAGAGGCCTATGTCCAGCAGTGGACTGAGATAGGCTGATGATGTAGTATTATTTCAGCTGTTGTGTTTCCATAATACAAGCTTTGCTTAGTTTTACACTAGACATTGCTACGTGAGGAATGCCCACAAATAATTATTTCTTAATTACACTACATACATTTTGTATGTATGTCACTTACTAGCAGTTCCTCGGGGTTTTACTCGCGTAGTTCCCGTCATTCCTGTTATTTTTCCGGGATAAAGAGCCTATGTGTTCTTCCAGACTATAATCTAACTGTATTCCAAATTTCAGCCGGATCCCTTGATACGTTACGGCGTGATTGAGCAACAAACATCCAAATATCCAAACATCCATACTCTGACATTTATAATATTATAGTGGGATTAGTGGGATGGTATTCATCATTCACGCTATAGCAACTCAGCAGAATTAAATGAAAATTGTATAAATTGGAACTTTCACAAGCTTTTGTATAAGAAAAAGGAGTGCTCCTGTGGGTTAAACCGCGAGGAACTTTTATAAGGGTCATTTTCCCCGCGTGGGAAGTCAAAGGACTTATAATGAGTTAAGCCGTCAGTTAATATCCTTTTCCTTACAAAGGGTTATTGTCTGTGAAATTATACTAAACTTATTTTGCATAATTATCTGCGAAAACGGTTTATTTAGGTTTAGTACCTAAAATTAATTTTAATTTTTGCAGTGTCAAATGAAATAAATACCTACGTTTTACATGACAAAGTAAGTGGTATATATGTATATATATTCAGACTTACATTAATACGAAAATAATATGTGTGAAGGAAAAACTGAGGTCTAGATAGTGACAACACAAATCATATACCTATTTGTTTATACTTTTAACGTTTTGTCCCAAGTTACATATTTTTATGACTACGAATTCGTTTTATCTTGAATCTTAAAATGTTCTTACGTATATAATAAGTACATTATGATATAAGTGCGCTAAGTTGATAATTACAGCTGAGGCGTTATTGCTAGCTCGAGCTGAAGGCGAGTGCTATAATTTAGCAGAGGCTGTAATTATCAAAGCGCACGTATGTCATACGACGTTTTATAACATATTTGCGAGGAAATAAATAAAACTCTGACAACATTTTCAAATAAAAACAACACAGCAAAAAAAAGGGCGCGGAATAATTTATACTTGTTCACAGATTAGCAATGCGCGCGCATCGGCGCCTTTTTTTTTAAGGAACGGCACAGAACCACCCAGTTGGTGTGCCATTAGTACTTAATAAAGTAAATTCATATTTTTGTGTTTTGTTGCAGATACATTGTTGTAATTTATTGTTAAAATTGATTAAATTAACGAATTAAATAATTATTTATTATATTTTACCTCTCAAAGTTCATTTTAATCATAAAATATTGACCACTTTTCTGACATAAAAACTCTTTACTAAGATTTAAAAAGGTACCCTTTCGTGTTAGACGGAGCATTTTGAAACCGTGCATTTTACATTGTACATTACCGCACAAGTACGTAATGAGATACATTACGATACAGAAATTAATAATAATAATATAATATTGGTGGACAATTCACACACAACACCATCTGACCCCAAACTAAGCAAAGCTTGTATGATGGCGGCCAGATAGCTGATATAATACTTGTATAGTTTTAAATACATACTTATCATACATAGAAACACCCAGACACAGTGCAAACATTTGAATTCATCACACAAATATTTGCACTGGGTGGGAATCGAACCTACAACCCTCGGCTTCGCAGGCAGAGCTACTACCAACTAAGCCACGAGGCCAGTCAAATTAGTGGAATAGGAGACGTTTTACGAGCAAATGTGTTATAAAAGAACTATATAAAGTTTGGTATGCGAGAGGTTGAACTACGATTGGTTTAACTTTAAGTGAACCAATCACCTCAGAGGGTAATAAACTATTTTTAACATGCTTTTTTATTAGCTTCACTTGTAACTAACTATGTATGTAAGAAAATCTTGGAATCTTAATTTGACCCACTTCCTGGTCTTCGGTTAGGATGAAATTATGCACACGCTCTGAGTTCTGATGACATTACATGACTAGCTAAGAAACGTCATTACAAATCCAACATAACGGCCTCCCCAAGATGGCGGACTGACTGTTTGAAATCCACCCCCATCATATGGGCATCAAATGAAAGGGTTTGCTGTCAGGAATATCAATAAAAAATAGTCACGAAACTTAAATCCAACATGGCGGACATCCAAGATAGCGGATTAGCTATTTGAAATGCACCCCCATGATATTGGTATTAAATAAAAGGGTTTGCTGAATGGGATACAAAATAAATGACCACATAACCTAAATCCAACATGACGGCCGTTCCAAGGTGGCGGCAAGCGTGTTTTTTAGTTTTTTAAACTATTATAGGTATTTAACCTAAGTTAAATAGGTTACATAGCGACAGGGAGTGTATAAAGTCTGTTCTTAGTGTTGTAGATGTAGGTTTCAAACAGTAGTAATTCACTTCTCGAAGAAAATTGGCGGTGATGATTGGATTTCTCTCAGATTTGGCTGAATTTAACAACAGCGACGTAGTGAAGTGGCGATGAGAGAGATGTAGTGAAACTTATCCCCTATTTTTAAAATTGGACTATAAACTATTAACTCAATACTAGACTTTAACTGTCTGTTTTGTTTTATTTTAATTTCGTTGTTTTTTAGGGTTCCGTACCCAAAGGGCAAAGGGTAAAAACGGAACCCTATTACTGAGACTTGGCTGTCCGTCCGTCCGTCCGTCTGTCACCAGGCTGTATCTCAAGAACGGTGATAGCTAGACAGTTGAAATTTTCACAGATGATGTATTGCTATTGCCGGTATAACAACAAATACTAAAAATAAAACAAAATAAATATTTAACGTGGGCAACAACAAATTTGTTTTTTTACCGTTGGTACACAAAAACGCGCATTCGACCTCGTCGTTAAAATCGTAAGGTAAAATCAAAATTTTAGAAAAACTCTCGGCTGACAGCCTTTCTTTAGAAACTGCGATGGTTTATGTATGTATACGGAATTCAAATAAAGCCAAAGAAGTTTTCGCCGTTTATTTGCTAATGTTACGGAGCCCTTCGTGCGGGAGTCCCACTCGCACCTGGCCACTTTTATTTTTATTAATATGAAACTACTCAAAAAATTTACAGAATTTTGGCTCGCCTTTAATAAATGTTTACATTTAGAATACGGCGGCGTTAGATGGTGCATATTGCTAGAAATCGAATTATTTTCTGTCCATATATCAACGCAAAGCAAAAAGCATGAACAGCCCATGAAACGTTGCCTCTGCCAGGACTATGGGTCTTTTCTCCCAGGGAGAGTCTCTAGCCCCTAATTCACCACACGAGCCATGTTTGGATATGCGGATGATAGATGTTCTCGACGGATATCTAGAACAAAGATTCTTAGAAAATATCGATTTTCCTTCATTGTTACAGCCAGGTAATAAAAAACTTGTACTTACTGCAAAATCACTCAAATATGCAGGGACATTCGAAAATCGAGATTCGAGGATTCTGAAATCAAACTTTCCCACCATTAAGCCACTAAGCCACAACGGTTTATTCATAGATCACATATATGGTATATCTTTAAAGTAGGTAAACGTAAGTAAGGTATACCTTTAAGACATATTAGGGATGTACACTTAGGTATATTTCTACATCGGTATCTTATTTTAGTTGTATAGGTAAAGTAACATTCAACAAGTAAAGAGACGCCATAAAAATCGCAATTCACTTATCAAACATCGGTTTACGATCTGCGTCACTATGTTATGGAAGGATATAAAGTTACGCTGTTTGAAGGCGGGTGTGAACAGAAAGACAAACATTTTCCTGTTTCTTATAAAGCACTCGGATAAAGAATATTCGTGGTACATGTACAGTTATAGGGTTATCGCGTGACACAATCTTTTGTAACTATATCTTATGTAGGGTTATGCATAAGGGTTACTGAGGCAAAAGGATCGTGTTAAATTTAGTAAGCCCATCGTTATGGTTAGTTTAACTTACCATTTTATAGTAACATTGACTAAAAGCAGCTATCCCTCGGGCATATTTTGTTTAGGATGAATAACAATTTTATAAAATAGCCCTGATGTTTTTGTTTCACTAATGGGTTGGCTATATCTTACGAGTAAGTATAAATATATCGGTACTCTAACGCACTGTAAGTATATATCGGTACACAAAGTTGTGGTAGCGCAGTGGAAAGAATGTGAATGTCTGTATAATAAGTAGTACCCGGGTGACCGAGCTTTGCTCGGTTTAAATACTAAATATACTTAGATACTTACAGATAAAAGAGTCCAAGTAATAGATTTTCTCAAAAAAAAGAAAACTTGAAAAAAAAGAAGCCGGCAGGATTCAAAACCGGAGCTACTAATTCGTGACCGCCATGACCGCACCACTTTCCGTCTGAGCTATTATGCTGTCGCGTCACGCGGCGAAATTTACCTTCGCATTCTAATGTCTAATGTGACAGGTTTTCATTGCCTCAAAACGCGCATAATATGCGTTTTTTGAAAATGAAACCTAATTAGATCGATTTAACGTCCCCGAAACCCCCTGCATACATAATTTCATGAAAATCGTTCGAACCGTTTCCGAGTATAAGATGTATTTAAAAACTATATAAGTATTTTATCAGCTATCTGGCCGCCATAATACAAGCTTTGCTTAGTTTGGGGTCAGATGGTGTTGTGTGTGAATTGTCCACCAATATATTTTTATATTTAATGTCCGCTTCTCAAACGTGATTTCGACGGTTTTTCTACGAATATTATGCAAATCCAACAACCGTATAAAAAAGTATTTTAATTTTTCTGGTTAATTTGTAGCAAAAACGGTCATGAATAATGTGGATTTCTATTGGAAAAAATATGTATTAAAATCGATTCACTAGATCCGTATATTGATTACCCCTTTAACCTCACAAACTATACCTCTCTATAACATTTAATAGTTTAGATTACTTAACACCCGACTATAAATAAGAGAAAATGATAATTTCGAGTGTGTGACACTTAAAGCTTAAACGACAGAGCCGGTTTTACGTTAATGGTATCGTTACAATTCTTGCAATAAAACAAGCAATGGTAGCCTACTATTTAAAAATACGTAAATATTATTAATTACAGTACAGTTAATAATTTCAGATTTCATTCTCAATATTTATTTCAGAAAAATAAAATGTCTTCAGGAAAGAAGATCACATAGTATGTAAATGTAAAGAGACACCCACGCATTTTAACACAATGGTAGAATTTGAACTTTGCCATTCAGTCCTTATTGCGGAGAATAAATATCTTCGTTTGAAGAGTTTTCAATAAAATAGCCTCCTTCAAAAACTTGAATGATTAATGTATATACATCAATACATATTTTACGTATTTTATTATCTTTCAAACACTTTAAAATTGTATTCTGAGACTAAATAGAATTTTAAATAGAAAAGTGCCTGTTTTCTGATAGGTTTATATCACGTGCCTTTTTATAACTTCATTGCTTATCTAGGTACTTATGTATCTATTCTAGAGGTGTGTCCAAAGTACTGTACTCGTTACTTTGTACCCGTTACTTTATGAGAGGACCTGTAACCGTTACTTAAATCTTGAAGTACTGATGACAAGTACTCATGTCGTTCCTTAATACCTATGTAGTATTCAATTCAATAATAAAGACGGTGACTTGGTACTGCGAGTACTGTCACAGAATAAATTGGTACTGTAGTACTGTACTGTAATACAGAGTAGGTAACTATTGACTTGTTGACAAGTACAGAGTACTCGACATAATTATAGAGATTTATGGAGATACAAAATTATAGAGATAGATAGCTAAGTTAAACGCAATTTTTTTTTCGTTATCAAGGTTTAAGTTACGAAGGTCCAAAATTATGGTAGCTTTCATTGAATATAATTATATCATAAAAATAATCTTATCATTAATAAATATCTTATTAATAAACATTTATTTTTTAACAAGTAATTGCATCATTTTGTTTATGTCCTCACAATCTTCACATCAACTATTCTTACCTGATTGCTATTCCTAGTTCCTACTATTATAATTCAGTTCTAAACTCATTAGTATTCATGATACTTTGAGTACTTGTCTCTTGTCGTCATAATACCACTCTAAGGTTACAATTCCATTCCAAAATCAAAAGTACTCATGAGTACTTTGGAACCAGTATTTGTAATCAGTACTTCAGAGTATCTGTAATCACTGTAACGAATACAACGAAGTACTCATTTAGCACACCTCTAATCTATTCTCATGATTTAGTTGGAGGTGACTCTGCCTACTAATTATTGAATTGGATTCCCACCCGGAACAAAGATTAAGTAATAAATAGCTGCGTGCTTAATGTCTAGACGTTTTGATTTATCAAGAAAACAGAAAACGGAAAAAAATAAAAAGTAAACAGAATTGTGGATATTACTCACACAACTCTATTTAGTCTAAATTAAGCAAAACTTGTAGTTGAAAAATCAAACAGCTGATGTTATACTTGTATATTTGTAAATACACATTTATGATACATAGAGACACCAAGAATAACAAATATACGTAAAATATTTACACCTGGGAATCGTAACCACGACGACCACGTATGAAAATTGTACTACGTATCGGGCTCTTTAGTTTGAGTCCAGATATTATTATGTCAAGAGCGTACACAAATACTTACATATTTATATACAGCAACTGACAAAATCAGAGCGAAAATGAATCCGTATCAAATTCTACGAAAATGCAGAAATTAAATACAGCATTAGTTATGGAAATTCTTGTCTTATTCATTTGTGTTATTTTTGTAGCGCATGAGTATTCATGCTAATTTAAACTCAACAACATATACTACCAATTATCTTACTATTAAATATAATATATTACTATCAATTTACGAATCCAACAACCACGCACGTGAATTTATACAGCCTTTGTGTAAGATATCGTTAGAAAAGTTTTTAAAGAAAGTCAAGAAAGGTTTTTTTTGTGAAATGTTATTTCATTGTAATCCGGTGTTAATTCAGTACCTACTGCATTTTCAGAGTCTTAAATTTATTTTAGATGTACAAAGGAATGTCTAAAGGCGTATTGTAGAAATACTTTGTAAAAAGAACCTACAAGTCCTCCATTCAAGGACTAATAATGGGAATATCAGCTTCTAGTAGTCTCTTCAAGCAGTTGTCGTGTCCGCAAGTTTATGCAATTTGCAAAATTGCAATAAATGCAAGTAAACGTATTTTTTAACATATGTACTTTGAAATTGTTTGTCTGTCTGTGTATTTGTTCCGGCTAATCTCTGAAACAGCTAGACCGATTATTTAACGGGACTGAGAGATAGCTAGTATTTTAAAAAGCAACTAAGGCTAATTTTATTTCAGACAAAAATGTTGCCTTCCGCCAATACAAAGGAGACAAAACTGACATCCAATTGTTTCGGGAAGCCGCGAGTTACACAGCAGAGCTTGTAATAAATAAACACGTAACACACAATTTCCTTAGTTACCGACGAATTCCAGTGATTGTATATCTCAGACTGATCTCTCAAATAACGAACAAGACACGAGAATACGCCGGCAAGGTGCTCGTGACAAAATTGCCAATAATCTGAAGAATTTACGATGGTCCGTTATACAACGGAGCCAAAATACGTACTTACGTTCGCCTAATAAATATTCTAGAAGGGATCCGAACAAAGGCAAGAAAAGAACAATATTCTCTTCACTGTATTCCCTCAAACACTTTATCTTTTGCTTGAGCGATTAATAAAAAGGGATTACTGTAGATACTATTCCTATATCTGAGATAAACGTAGGTACAAGGTACAAGGAAAGGAGGATTTTAGGCATAGAGCTTTGTAGAAAAGGATGCTGAGGCAAAGGATGGAGCGGTAACAATTCTTTTGATCCAGCCGTTCTTATGAAGCACTTGCAAACACTAGAATGATCGAGACCATAATAATTACTGTAACGTCTAATAAACTACCTCTTTAGAGAGATTTTTATATGTTGTTGATGCCTTATTTAGAATGGCCAACCAAAGAACAATAAACATACGCCAGTATAACTTGACTTACAATTCGGTTTTTTCAATCCAGCAAACCCGAATCATTAGCGCTGGTCATCATGTTCTATGTCAATTTCATGTATTCTACTTATTAGAAAAATAATGTAAACTACTTACAAGTCACTTTTAAATCGGTGTTGAAAAAAGACACTTGTTACAAGTTCAGGCTGTCTGTTACTGGCATCATAGCCCCTAAACCCCCTAAACAAATAGTGTAATTTTGATGCAATTTTCTTTTGTTTGTTGTAGTAAGCTAGTTCGAAACGATCGAGATGGACCTTAGCTGTAATAATTAATGTTGGATTTTTTTTATCAATCGTTGTTGTACTCGTAGTTCACTATGTTAGTGTAATTATCATTATTAGAAGGATATTTATCGTGATTGGAAAGCCGTGCTCCTCTAATAGCAAGAAGGTCCGGTTTCACAATCGTTAGGCGGTTCCCACCCCCATGATTGTCCTGGTATAAAAAGTAGCCTATGCGCTATTTCAGACTTTAACCTATGTTCCAAATTTCAGCCCGATCCATTCAGACGTTCTGACGTGAGTGAGCAACAAAAACCCAAACATCTAAACAACCAAACTTTCGCTTTTAAAATATTAGTATTATAGAATTAATTTAAAATAAATAAATAAATTAAAATTAATAAAGTAATTAGTATGCAGTAGGATATTAGTAAGATTAGGTATAACGTGGAATAGTAACGGAAAAATGTAGATTGGTATATTCAAATTTATAATAATGAAAATAAATAAAAACTATCGAAAGTATATACAAAAACAATAAAGGAAGGATCAAACTTGAGTCCATCGGCCCATGTTTTCCTATAGAAAGAGGAGTAAGACAAGGTGACCTTTCCCAAATACTTTTTTATATAAATCCTGGAAAACATCATTGGTAAGTTGGATTGGCGCAGACTAGGACTCTACATGAAAGGTGAATACTTAAGCCATCTTAGGTTCGCAGATGACCTAATACTTCTATCAGAGACGGCTGGCCAGATGAAACACATGATAGAGTCTCTACACCAAGCCAGTGGCAGAGTTGGACTGGAGATGAACCTAACTAAAACTAAGATAATGATATAACAATCGCTGGAAAAATCCCATAATAATCAACGGAAAACCACTAGAACATGTCGAAAAATACATATACTTGGGAAAATTGTTAAGTTTTGACAAAAATAACGACATGCTAGAAATAGAAAGAAGGGTACAATCAACATGACATATATATTGGAACCTAAAAAAAATTTCAAAAGTAGTAGGTATGCCAACAGACATCAAAACAAAAGTAATGAATTCGAGTATCTTACCATGTTTGACGTATGGGTGCCAGACGTGGAAGTTCTCCTCAAAAGCCGCAATTAAAATTAGAACATGTCAGAGGGGGCTAGAGCGAAGTATGCTCAACATAAGGAAAATTGACAAAGTTACATACATTCTAAGATAAGAAAAACCACCAAAGCAACAGAGGCATATGCACTAAAACTAAAATGGAGATGGGCTGGCCATGTCGCGAAATGTACAGACCAGAGATGAACTGCGTGAGCAACATCTTGGAGCGGCCCAACAGGCAAGAGAAGCAAAGGGAGACCATTAACCAGATGGGAAGATGACCTCAGACGGACGGCAGGACCAATTGGGGAGACAAAGCACAAGATAGAGAGTAATTTAATTGCTATAAAAATATACAAAACCATTACACCCATTTAAATATAATTATATTATTCGATATATAGTTCATGTTATGTATAGACATTTCCACAATGTATGTACCTACTTAAACTTTGTAACTTAAAGCAAGAAATAAATGGCTTATTTATTTATTATCTTATATATAAAATTCTCGTCTTATATATAAAATTCTCGTGTCACAGTGTTTGTTTCCTTACTCCTCCGAAACGGCTTTACTGA
Organism: Ectropis crepuscularia; assembly: GCA_963693475.1. Classification (NCBI taxonomy): domain Eukaryota; kingdom Metazoa; phylum Arthropoda; class Insecta; order Lepidoptera; family Geometridae; genus Ectropis; species Ectropis crepuscularia. Next base: position 15,157,252 of record OY856346.1, read on the forward strand.
TTTTAACCAAAATTTATATGCATATTCAGTAGGTCTGAGAATCGGCTACTAGCTATTTTTCATACCTTTATTTATATGGCAAAACAACGTTTGCGGGGTCAGCTAGTCTTATATATAAAATTCTCGTGTCACAGTGTTTGTTTCCTTACTCCTCCGAAACGGCTTTACTGATTTTAACCAAATTTTATATGCATATTCTGTAGGTATGAGAATCGGCTACTAGCTATTTTTCATACCCTTAAGTGACAAGGGTTGTTCACTAAGGCAAAACAACGTTTGCGGGGTCAGCTAGTTTAAATATATTCAAATTTGACTCTATTGCGCGTGAAAATTATTCAAATGATAAGTTGAACAATACATTCGCAATTAAATTCTTTTAACTAATTCATTTTTAACAAATATTTATTCATTATTTATTTTACAAATATCTTGTAAAGATTGTTTGTAGTCATTAAATATTAATACTAATAAAATAAAAGTTCTCCCATGTGGAGCATTAAAATAGAAACTTTTTTTATATCGCGATCCTTTTTTTCAAAAGTTAAATGAAAAAAAAAATCAAATTACCTAGTTACACGTTTTAAATAAATAAAAATTCCGACGGTTGTTGTTGTATTTTGATGGTGTTATAATTTAAATATCATTTTATATGGGTAATGGACAACCAAAAGGTAGCCAGAAGTAACCAATGACGACTACGAAGCCGTCGACGTCGTCATTGTGTCTCGGTGATCTAGGTTCCTAAGGAACATAGTAAATACATGAGTGCATCAGAAAGTAGAAAAGTTGAAAATATACTAACATCATGATCAAGTTCATCGGCCACATAAGTTCACTTCTTCTCAATTTTGTAGTGGTAAGACGATTTGTAGAGCTCATGTGGAAAAGTAATACAGCTTTGACAGTTATCACATCACCAGGTAGCATTGCGTATGTCGATTTAAAGGGCAATGTTTTCAGTAAGATTACAGGGCAAAAAGATAAACCATCTTACATTATATCTGAGTGTCTAGCGCAGAACAGTGCTAGGCAGTAATTTGACTTTTTCTTCTTTTTGTTTTTGTTCAAATACCTGCCTTGTACTATATTGTGATGGGTTGTAATTCTAATGGTGTTGCTTATTAGAAGGTGAATTTCCTTCTCATCCCGTCACTACAGTTTAACGAAACTACAGAGGCATCTCTCACAAACACTTCACTCAAGATGATCTTAGTGATTTCTGTTGAAATAAAATAGATTAAATTGAAGGAAGACCAGATTGATTTCGGGGAGTTTCGCTTCAATAAAGTATTGGTTTAAAAGCATCCGGTATCAACAAATTGCGAACCGATTTCCGTGACATACTTATATCTGGATATCAGTGAAACCAAGATCAAAGGAGCTAACATTCACATAGACAACACGCATTGAGGCTCTCGTTTAAAATATATAATTGAATTCACTAACATAATTTATATTGTTGTTAACCACGCCATAAATGTGATTACAATGCATGATTATCATAACAGCCCCGATTATTATGGTACGTGAAAGAACTATTTCCCGTATAATTGTTAGGCTAAGGCACTACCTACTCGCCATATTCCAAAAATTTACTTAACGCTTACATGATCCAAAAGCTTATAAAATGTTTGAGTACAATAAAATCAGTATGGAGATTATCGAGGCTTCTGATCAAATGAACTGTAAGAACGAAGATTGGGCTGAAGTAAAATTTAGTAAGCCAGCGGTACGTTACTTACTGGTGTATTAATGTATTTCGCCATCTACGATACATAGATAATTTTGAAAGGCTCGTTGGCTAGAAGCTAATGAAAAGCCAATGGTGACGCGGTTCTGAGTGAGGTCACCTTTTCAGGGAGTCATTGTACTTTGTCCCAAGTTAGATAATTAATGCGAATGTTATAAATAAATTATTCGCAAGCCTCTGGAAAGGTTACACTGGAGTGGGCGGGTTACTGTCGTTTTAATTAACAATTAGGGGTGGATACAGGATTAGTTGTGCAACATTTAATATAGATAGGTTGCCTGAAAGAGATTGCTTTTTGTGATATAGCCGCCTATTGTAGCACTAGTGTTTTACTCGTACTCGTATTGTTTTTATTTGACTGTATATTCGTTTTTATTTCGGTGGTAACAATAAAAAGTATTTTAAAAGAACTACTACCAGTGCCCCGCGGTTTTATCTACGTAGTCCCCGTTCTCAATTTATATTTTTTGTATGTTAATTGATCAATTAGATAAAAAAATACAAATATCTAAGCAAGAGTACTGTCAGCATTAAATTATTTTAACCTAGCAGTGCTCCGTGGTGTTACCCAATCAATCCAAATCCAAAATAAATCCAATAAATCCAAAGTCAATGTTAAATGTCACATTTATACCAAACCCAACAAAAAAATTGAAATCTGTGACCAAACCACTGTTTAACAATTAAACTGTTTAAGTACTGGCTCCGACCATAACTTAAATCGAGTCCACGTGTCCAACCTCGGTCTGTGTCAACGAACGGTCCCGAGTTCAACGTCTAACCAAATTAATTGAATTTGTTCATTACAAAGATATTTTCGAGATATTCAATTTTCTATCCAATATACAGGCGGAAAGAAAATCTAATTTCCTACTGAAATGCAATAACTTACAGAGTACTTGGCTTATTTACAGCTTTGTAGGCATGAGAAAGCCAATAACTTCGTTACGCCTTCATAACATACACTAAGTTACATGTGAAATGTACGTAGGTACCGTCTGAGGTGCCCTTGCGCTAATAATCCTACGAGATGTAGTTACATTGAGAACGGTAATTAAATATGGTAAGTATATAGAATACTTTCAGGTAAGTTGTTTTGAAGTGATAACTTCTTTTGGTACACCACACACAGATTTTTTCGTGGGCTATGAATGAAACCCATCCTCACGTTCGGGTGACCTCGGGACCGCCGAAGGTGCTTGTGATAGCCTAAACGCCTATAGCACTTAGCGGTCACGTAAAGAGTGACGAAACGAGCAGGGCATGTGCCTGATGGTAAGCAACACGCCTGGCCACAACAGCACAGTGTCAGTCAGCTATTGGAACATAAAAAAAGCCAAATCATAACCTAGCACTGCACTGCGCTCGTCTCCCAGAGATATAAGATGTTTTATCTCTATGCCCTATAATTTCTAATGCTCTACGTATATGCTTAAGTAGTTATACTCGTACCTAGTTACTAAGTATAGGTCAGAAGGGTTATACGCCATCTGCGCTAACCCTAGGTTCGATAGGTACTCGTAGTAGAGACCTAGAGACCACATGAGGCAACTGCCACATGCCTTTTTAAAAAGTTACATGCGCGATTTGAAGCAACAAGACATATATGTAGGTTATAAACTGACATATTGTGATGCTTACTGAAGCGCTTATTTGACTTCTGAATTTTACATTGCTTACTGAATTAACTTTAAAACTCCACTGACTGTTAATTTGCGCCGCCACATTTTTCGACCTTTCTTACATTAAAAGAAGAAGAATACATAAGATAAAGAAATATAGTAAAGTTTTGGGATTCTTCTGACGAATGCAAACCATCGAGTCCCGAAACCGTTTGTCCCGAATCAGTCCTTGGTCCCGAAACCGTTTGAGAAGTTGATTTTGACTGCAATACACATGAAGGCCAGTTACTCGGCTCAAAATCATTTAAAACGTAAAGCCAAAAGCGCTTATTAGACAATCCTACTCTAAATAAACCTACAAATGCCGTCTGTTACGAAAAAGTCAACAAAATGCAAAATTAAAACATCAGTAGGTTACTACGACGCATGACGAATAAACGGTGACGTTGAAATGCGGTTTTAATTGGTTTGACCTGGGTCGAGTAATGAATTAAAATACTAGCATCCTGCGACTTCGTTCACGTAAAATTTAGATAATGGTAATGCGCATATATTATGTAAATAGCCTATATATTCATTATTCATCCAGGCTGCAATATGTTTGACATGCAAACAGCTTGATCCCTTAGATGTTTTACGACGTATTTTATGCAATTAATACCCAAAACTTTCACATTTATACTATTAATAGTATTATGGAATACATATTAAAGCATATTAAAGTAGTTGCTAGTACGCTTAAAATATTCGTAGTTCATATTTTATCATGTTCTACAAAATAAAATTATTGCTAATAAAATCTGAAACTATCACTTCATTATCAAAGCTTGGTGGATTTTCACGATTTTCCTAGCAAAAAGGTCCTTCAAAGGACAAAATCTACGCGCCCTTGAAGAATTTAATGCATGACAATGTTATTTATATTATTTACTGCAGGATGAAAGGTTCCTCGGGAAATTACGTTTTGCGCTGTTGACAGAACACAGACAACCGCGTGGGCGGTTTTAATTAACGTTTGGAGTGGCGTTAAAATTTTATTACCCTAGCTCGCCGGTATGTTCTACCTCAAGAATCTAATGGAAACGCTAGAAAACAAATTTGCTTTCTCATTCTAATATTATAAAATGCTACGCCTTATTGATATTTTTTTTCTATCTACACAAAAAAAAAACTAAAATGTAAATTTACTATGTTATTTTTTTCAACACTACTGGTATGTTTTTATAGCAGAAATAAAATAAAAAGTATAGCCAAATATTTTTTCGAGCAAACTGAAGAATTATATTTCCAAGTCCATAGCAGTTAATTATGTAAAATTCAGACCACAAACTCCACCAAATTATTTTAATTTTTTTTACAGATTCTTAGCACACACCACACATGCATGGCTAGGGACTAGATATTGCAAAATAAACGTTTATCATGTATTATAAAGCCAAGCAGTATTAAACATACCTACATAACTGAGCCATTTTGAAGAGCCAGTACATCCACGGACATTACATGGTAAAGAGAAAAATTGTCTTACACAATCGAAATTCATGTCCAAATAGGTGTACATTTTGTTGTTCGCCAACAGGCGTACATCTTGCTCATCCCATCACTCTATCTTATTTAAATATAAAGTTTTCATCTCACCACCTCGGAAAGAGTATTTTTGCACTTCGATATCTGAGTGCAAAAGACATTTTTACCCTCTAGAGAATAAAGTAAATTTGAATTTAAAACATCGTGTGCACTAAGTTTGTGAATTTTTAAAACATTTATTACAACTGTTAACTTCAACCTCCTTGGTGCCATATTTATCATACAACTTTTTTTAAATTGTTAAAAACTTAACCTCCTTGGTGTATACTTTTTAAAGTGAAAACTTCTTTTGGCGCATCACAAACAGATTTTTATGGCCATGCTCATGGCCACGCCCTCCGGTTTCATGCGCGTAGATTCCGAAGTAAGCTATTAAATTGTGAGTTTATAAGTTTTCATTTCTATCGGCAGTTCCTATGACTAATTTTTTTTTAAATTTGCTTTGTGCGCAATTTTCTTTTAACAATATTTTTACATCATCGTGTTATGTTTAAAACCTTACGCTTTTAACCTGAAAATAGATAACTTGAAAACATGTGAAAACACTAAAATAAGAAAAAAATTGCGTTGAAAAAATTTATTTGAGACTAACAGAATTATCTGAAACTTAAAAATGCGAAAAGCATTTAGTAATTTCCTCGCTGAGGTGGGGTGAAAAGTTACGCACTCTTAATAACAAATAACTATTTCGATTATGTCTGTTGAATCAAGCATAATTATGCAATCCTTACGACTACCGCATATCTAATTGCTACTACGTATTGCTCTACAGATAGCGGTAGCTACGACAAGCAATTTAGTTAGGTCGTAGACCCCTCCGGTTTGATTACGGCTACGCACTCGTTGCGATTTGACATTTGCTACGAATTACTGTTATTTCATTGCAGGCGTAAAGAAGACATATATAACTTCAAAATGATGATCTAGCACAATGACGTGCATGAAGAGACGTATGAAAAATCAATCAACAAGCACTAAACAACCTTCAATAAAATTAAAAGTAATTTGTCAAAAACACTCTCAATCTTTCAAAGTTAGTTCGAAATAGGCTAAAACCATAACTCAGCTGAGTATATTTAACTAATTCGTATTAGTGCCAATTAGCATGTAAAGCGATCTATATGCAAGCTATTAGTAGTATTACCGCGTCGGGCGTACATTCATTTCAGTGGATAAGGGCAAGGCCACTTGTCAACGTGGCATTATGACGTTATTTATTCACTTGTTTATTCGGTTACGTCTGATGTTACGACATACAAATTTAGTACATTCGGCGGGTATTCTGTGAAGAGGAAAGATTTTGTTTGTCTGTTATTGATAACCTTCAATTGCCGTATTACTCAAGGCTTATGGCAGCCAAGGACGAGGGCAAGCGAATTCAAACATTAACAAAATTCGCGTCATTTGTGACGTAAATGAACTCAAAGTGACATGATAAAGCTTTAATTAAGTTGTGTAATACGATAGTTAATCCACTGTACTGAATATGGTAGCTTTTATCATCAAGATTAAATTTATTACATGACATCAAAAAGATCTTTTTGTTGGTTAAACATCAATTAATCCATTTAAAACATTTCACAGCAATAACTTTACATATATCACATTTACAGAAATAACGACTAGCTGACTCATGTCGACCTGTGAGGGGATCTGGACAAGTATATAGCTGAAAATAGAATGGTAAATGGCAGCTAAATAGGCTAATCTTAGTGACTTATTGTGGATGTTTATTCGTGATTTAGATCGTGGCAGTTATCGTTTGTTTTGCGCCTGTCACAAATCGGAGGCCTAAAAGAAAATAAAAGCGTAAAATTAGAAAACCCCTTTGATGAAACTAAGTGTTTTAAGAGTTCAATGGAAAACCCTATTCCTTTTCGGGATTAAAATATAGCTTAAGTAATTTATCTGAGTTTCAAATTACAACTCAGGTCATTGTGCAACTGTTATCCAAAATGTCACATTTACAATATTAGTTCCTAAAACTAATTATTCCAAATAGTTTCACCCCACGATTTTAAGAACCTTTTACACAAATTCAGCTGCCTATTAAATACGAAAATATTGTTTCCAATTCGACTGGCAATTTCCAAGATTTTTGTCTTCAAACAAATCTGTTTATTTGTATGTAGATGTTCTCCACCTGTTTTTTACTATTTTTAGGGATAGCGAGGAGGATCAGCTAAAGTTAGGTAAGTAGGTATAGCTATTGTTATTTGATGTCGGTTGACTTATTATTTGGGGATTGCTTTGCAAATAATATTTTATGTCGGCTGACTGATTTAATTCCTACTGAGTATATCTATAACTTTTGTGATGTTTTAACATTACCTGTGGAACCTGGGACCTTTAAGGTGCAATAGCACAGAAATGCAAAGATATTATTTTTCATCTTTAGTTCAGTTTCAGAGGTGTGGTCCAACAAATTAACCCTTAATTAGTAGCAGGTACGTATTAAAATGCCAGTTCATATCACTGACTGAGATTTGAGCAAAAAGTTAAATGTCAGGAGCAGGGGAGATAGGGGAGCGGCGCAATACAGTGGAAAATCTGATTGCGTCACCAGTTCGTTCATTTTAATCCGCCGGATCACAGGAAATGCCATCTGCTAATGATGACCCGATTCCTCCTGTTTTTTTAATTGTTCCTAAGCTTTAGCTTGATTAGTTTTTGTTTAGTAACTAATTGTGGCTCCCGATTTTAACCATCGATTTAAAGTAATAGATCAAGTTCTCTGTGTAAAACGTATTATGGTTTTCACAAGTAAAATAAAATAGGTGGTTTTTACACATATATCAGTCATTAGAATATTTTTTCAAATTCCATAGGTAGTTCGTAACTATATAATGTATACGTGTTCAATCAATAAAAAATATCTTCTCGGTTTTATCTACCTACTTGTAAAATAAGTATTCCGTTTGTATTATATTTTTAAAGGTAGTTCAAAAAGGTTCTGCGTGTGACAATGAGACGTGTTCATAATTACAGACTTTAGTGATAAATAACTCAAAATATGTACCTATCTATAGAATAATTGACAATCACATATTATTTATCTCTAGTCAACAAGTTCAAAACGTGCAAAATAGACATAAAGCTCCTAAAAACATGTGTGATACCGCATTCAATTCGGAATAACGTCTAAAAAATACGTTTTTAAGGGTTTTTAGCACATAAAAAATTGCGATAGTTATTTACAAAATAAAGGTATTTAGTTATTCCTTAATAATTTCGTAACTAATGATACTTAAGATGTTTTGAAACAAGATCCTGAAAGAAGAAAAAAATTCCAACATAAAATTTTAACTCCTAGAACTCTATCTTTATTATTTATACACTTTTTTAACGCTGAAAGCAAAGCTCCACGAGGCCGCTACGGCATAGAAGCGTCTAAAAAACCGGCATATCATCTAAAATATTGATTTTACAGTATTAAACATCATTTTAAAAATTTGAAAAAAATATGGTATCTAGATACCTAAACGTACAAAACCTTGGTAAAAGAAATTAAATATGTTGATTTTTCATAAAGTCATACCAATGTTAATTAACTAATATTTTTCCGGTATCTGTTTTTATAAATTACGGCATAAAAGTTGAAATAGTTCATTCTCATTACATACATACATACATACATTTCTCGCTTCGTGGAGCTCTTTTCATTTAAGTAGGTCATAAAATAATGCAAAAGAAATATATTAAAGTTTATTATTTTGGTAGTTATGATTCGTTTCATATCGACCAAAAAAGAAATTTATAAAAATTGGTATCAAACACAAAAAACAGTACGTCATTTGTTAAAAAAATGTTTATGGAAAAACCAGGATATCTTGGAATTTAACAATATTTTTTGCTATCTTATTGCATAGGTGAAATAATCTTTGTTTCGTAAAAAAAATTTTACAATATTGCTTTATGTTGATTTTTATAATTAATATATTTAACACTGTAAAATCAATACTTAAGATAATATGCCGGTTTTTTAGACGCCGCGTTTATGTCGTAGCGGCCTCGCGGGGCTCTACTTTCAGCATTAAAAAAAGTGTATAATAATGATAGAGTTCTAGGAGTTAAACTTTTATGTTGGAAATTTCCTCCTCTTTCGGGATCTTGTTTTAAAATATCTTAAGTGTCATAAGTTACGAAATTATTAAGGAATAACTAAATACCATCATTTTCTAATCTAATTTTATTAAAACTATTGCAGTTTTGTACATGCTAAAAACCCCTTAAAACATTTTTTTGACGTTATTCCGAATCGAATGAGGTGTCACACATCTTTTTAGGAGCTTTATGTCTCTTTTGCACGTTTTTAACTTGTTGACTAGACTAATTTATGCTTATCAAGTTTCTCTTCGATATGGCACGATTTAATCAGCCATTTTTATGTGTTAGTAAATTGCTGTAGCGGTATATATGTAATTTAGTAAATATTTGAAACATTTTATATATTTGAAACTACTCTCATTACACAAGTGTATTTCAACATTGGCGCTACCTTTGCTGAAATTGAGAAATATATCTGTAGGTGTTACTGGTACTGGAGAGGAAATGAAACCACGTCACTGTATAAACTGCTGACTATATTGATCTTAATACACGAGTGACGCGGGGTGAGAGACTGATCGCTCGACCGCTGTCATCTGCTTATATACTAAATCTTACCACATAAGTACGTGCTCTTAGGCTTAGGCCCTACATACACCCCTTTCTTAAAAAAAAAGAAGAAAAACATATAACAATCCACAAAAAAACATAACTACATCACACCTTGTTTACCTATAATCTTACGATAAACTTCCGTATTAACCTTGGCACATTGACATCGCATTGTATTGCTCACTCAGCATTCTACTAGTGCCATTGACTTATATTTTAAAGCGAACTGGCATTTTTACAATTCTGCCAGATCGTGTTACTTTAGGTGTGTGCAGATTAACTACAGTATTACTATGCGGGTCTGATTTATCGTTCTGAACATTGGCGTTAGTGTCGTCTAAAATGTAAGCCGGTTTTAGACGATCTATTGAAACAGTGTTAATTTTATTGTTAATCAAAATTTGGAAAACTTTTCCCTTTCGCGATATGACCTTATATGACCCAGAATACGGTGACACCAGTGGTCTCCATATCGCGTCAATTCTCAAAAATACGTGTGAACAAGAACTCAGATCTGCATGTACAAACATATTTTTACCAGTTCCTAATTTCCTATCCTTAGGTCTAATTCTATCCAATGTGTCTCTTAATCTCATTATGTATGCTGGTGGATCGCTTATTTTAACGCTATTATCACCACAAAACTCTCCAGGCAAACGCAAACAATGACCTAACGTAAATTCCGCTGCGCTTGTGAAATTGTTATCCGCCTGACATGCAGCTCTCAACCCTAACATAACCGTAGGCAATTCCCTTAGCCAGTCTTGGTTATTATCTGATCTAGCCATCAATGCCGTTTTTAATGACCTATGCCATCTCTCGACTTTACCATTGCATTGAGGATGATACGGGGTGGTTCGCGTCTTCTGTATACCTAGTATTTTCATGAGATCTGTAAATAATTCACTTTCGAATTGCCTCCCTTGATCCGTCGTGATCTTCTTGGGGCAACCGAATCGACAAATCCAAGTCCCATAAACTGCCTCTGCGACCGTTTCTGATGTCATGTTGAAAATTGGGCAAATCTCCACCCATCTGGTTCGTCGATCTATCATCGTGACGCAGTACCGATAACCCTGTTCCGTCACGGGAAGGGGTCCTATTAAATCTACATGTAAATGGTCAAAACGATCTCCTTCTTCGAAACTACCTAGCTTGGATACCGTGTGTCGGACTATCTTACTCTTTTGGCAACGAATACATGTCTTTACCCACTGACCTACGTCTCTATTCATTCCTGGCCAAAAAACTTTTTTACATAGTAAAGCACGTGACGCCCTAACTCCTGGATGCGCCAATCCATGAAACTTCTCAAATATAGCTTTTCTGAATAGCCCTGGAATGTAAGGTCTAACGTGTTTACCAGAAATCTCACAATGAATATGTTCATCTGTGTCACCTAAACTCATGCGTTTCAATTGTATGCTACTGTTCGACCCTGATCTTAATAAACTTGCTAACTCTGCGTCCGTTGCTTGCTCTTTTGCAATTTCCGTATATTGCAACGCGGATGTTAAGTCTATCGATTCAATTCGTGATAACGCGTCTGCAACAGCGTTTTTTGTTCCCATTACGTGCCGAATGTCACTTGTAAATTCACTAATAAACAATAACTGTCGGGCACGTCTCGGCAATTCCTTATTCGACCCTATTTTTGAAAACGCATATGTGAGCGGTTTGTGGTCTGTATAAACCGCAAAATCTCTACCTTCAATCAAATCTCTAAAATAAACAATTCCCGAATAAATCGCCAAAAGTTCCTTGTCATATGTACAGTACTTTTTCTGGGATTCCGTGAGGTTCTTTGAAAAATAACCGAGGGGTCTCCATACTCCATTTTCCTTCTGTTGCAATACCGCGCCTAAACTAAAGTCTGACGCGTCTGTCATAAGAGCTAACTCTGCCCCTGGACTCGGATGGGATAAAGTGGCAGCATTTTCTAAGTTTTCCTTACACCTTTCAAACGCTCTAATAGCCTCATCAGTCCATATTATTTTAGTCTTATCTTTCTTCTTTGCCCCATGTAAATACCTATCTAAAATTCCTTGTACTTTTGCAGCGTTTGGTATGTGCGCTCTATAAAAATTTAACATACCCAAAAACCTGCGCAACTGCTCTACCGTCTCCGGTTTGGGATAGTCCTGAATAACCTTGACTTTGTCAGGCAAAGGACTTATTCCATTCTCCGAAACCTCGTAACCTAAAAAATCTATTTTACTTTTCTCAAAAACACATTTTCCTATATTTATTGCCATCCTATATTTCCGCAAACGTTCAAACAACATACGCAAATGTTTTTTATGCAGAATTGCATTTTTCGAGCCTATTATTATATCATCTAGGTACCCGAACAAAAATGACTGCTCAGCATTACTATCGCTGTCACTGACACCATTATGTATTTGTTCTATGCCAGCTAAAACGTTCGTGTTTATAAATCTTTGAAACGTCTGCGCTGCATTTCGTAACCCAAAGGTCAATCTCGTAAACTCGAAAAGACCAAACGGCGTAATTATTGCTGTTTTCTCTATATCTTCTGGACTGATCTTTATAAAATGATAGGCTCTACAGATATCAATTTTTGAAAAAACTGTCATGCCATGCAAACCGTACGTAAAGTCCTGCACTCTAGGAATTGGATATCGGTCAGGCTTTGTTATCGCATTAAGCATCCTATAATCACCACAAGGACGAATACCTCCGTCCTTTTTAGAAACTACGTGTAACGGTGTCGACCATTCACTATTTGACGTTCTGCAAATCCCTAATTCCTGCATTAACTCAAACTCTTTCTTAACCTTATCATACCTGTGAGGCGCTAAACGCCTTGCTCGTGCGTGGACTGGAGGGCCTGTAGTCTCAATATGATGGTAAACTGAATGCTCTGGAATGTCCTTGAAAGTCGGCGGTCGCGTGATTTCCTGAAATTCCTCAAGTAAGTTTGCGTATGGGTGATTACTACTAATGCACCTTACCGCACCTTCGCAACTAACACTTTTAGATCCACAAGCATACATTTTGGTTTCTAAATCTACCAATCTATTATTATATAAATCTACCGTAAGCTTAAAATTCCTCAAAAAATCGGCTCCAATTATCGGCTGTTTAACATCGCACACAATAAATGGCCATTTGAAAACTCTCCTTAACCCGAAGCTTACATCTAAATAACTAATACCATACGTTTTAATTTCGCTATTGTTAGCTGCGTACAACTTAAAATCGCATGTCTCTGTCATCCGCCTTTTTACACAACTTTTCGGGATGACCGAAATATTAGCTCCGGTATCTATCAAAAACGTTAACTTAGAGGAATTATCTTTAACTAACAAACGGTGATTCTTTGCAATCTGACCTACCGTACATTCGTCCACCGTATCCGAACATACCGCTCCTAGTTTTCCGCTTGGTTCTTGCTCCACGCACATGGCTGCTCACATCGCGTAGCATTTTCCTTGAACCGGAAATGGAACCTGCACAGCCAATCTGGATCACCTGGCGTCCTTCCTTTCCGCGAAACAGACCTATCTCCGCTCCATCTTTGCCGGCTCCTACTTCTCCCGCGCTCTCGGCCTTGAACTTCGCTGCGTAATGAGGCCACTTCTAAAGCGAGCTTCTTCATCTGGCTGACTAACTCCGTCAGAGGTAAATTGGGTACCTGTTCGTTACTCCCGGACACAGCAGCGACGTCGTAGCATGTGGTGTTCTCTATAATCTTGTCCGCCATAACCGCCAAACCGTCCAGCGCCTGATCTTGACACACCGCAATGACCGCTCTGACGGAGGCTGGCATCCTGGATAGCCACAAGCTCTTCAACGTCTGCTCTGAAACTTGTGCTGGTCGTCCCAAATCTCTCATTCGTCGAAGCAGATGCGTAGGCTTCTGCAAACCCAGTTCTAGCTCGGACACGAGCTTCTGGAATTGTCGCTCAGCGCTCTCTTCGTAAACCTGCAGCAATCGTTCCTTCAGCGCCTTATACTTGTCGCTCTCTGGCGGCGCTGTCAACAGGTCACTCACCTGTTGGATTGAGTCTCTCCCCAATTTTGATATCACCATGTTGAACTTTCCTCCATCTCCTTGTTTCTGCGGTGCCATCACTTCTTCAAACTGGACAAACCATAACCGCGGCATGTCAACCCAAAAATCCGGAAGTCTAGTTGACACACCTATAGCGGCCAGGGCACAATCAGCGGAATTCGTTCGCTCGTCTTTCATGCCCTGCTGACCTACTTGCCCACTTACTGGTGCAGCGTGCGGAAACATTATTGAAATATGATTAATTCAGCAACACCAAAAACAAATCTTCTAAATCTTCAATTCACTGTCGGGGTCACCACTGTAACCACCACTAAATCACGTCGGGGTCACCACTGTAGGTGTTACTGGTACTGGAGAGGAAATGAAACCACGTCACTGTATAAACTGCTGACTATATTGATCTTAATACACGAGTGACGCGGGGTGAGAGACTGATCGCTCGACCGCTGTCATCTGCTTATATACTAAATCTTACCACATAAGTACGTGCTCTTAGGCTTAGGCCCTACATATCTACTTTGATAAGTAAGTATTCTAGCATTCTGAAAACGCCTCATTGCTTGTGTGCCCATAAATTTTTTGTGTGTGTTTACCAATTCGAGTAAAAATACTAAATTTTTTCCTTACTACGAGAACATTATAAGACGAATGGTTGTCTCATAGTTTACTTCTGGTTCCGAAAATACTAACTAAATCATTTGTCTAACTGGCTATAGGAGCTTAGTTTGAAGCTAGATGATATTGTGTGAGGAATTTCCATCAACGTTTGATATTACTGTTATTTCGATCGGTTAGATGATAAAGGCAGTCATTCTGTTCCAAATTGTGATATATTCAGCTAGTCTAGCAAAATTTAACTGAAAATGTACATCGAATTGTTACAAACAAGACCCTTTGTATTTACGACAACAAATACGCAATTTTGAGCCCTTTGATTGAACCTCTGAAACTTTTCAGTGAGCTCAAAGTGTTACAAATATACCCTTTGACCGCTGCGGGGAACGTAGGTGTGCTTACGAATGAAGATCATAAAAAGAACAGAGAGAGAATTCCTTCTCAGATATTTGTAAGGATTATGGAAGCTATAGAGGTAGTAAATCTCTTTGTTGGATGTACATTTCCAAGGAAAATTTCAGCTTACGACTTACGAATATACATATCTATTCACGGTACGTTATTGTGTCACTAAAAAAATGACACATTTTACACGTTACCACTATGTTAGATATACTGTGCTGGTATATGGCCTATCCACCAGACTAACAAACAAAAAATAAACTTGACGCCGTATTTCAAATATTTACTCAAGGTTTCCTAAAAAAAATTGTAATGTCAAATCGGTATAGAAATTATCGAAGTTTTTTTGTCAAACGTACTATACGTTTTAAGTTACGGTGGTCTAGTCGGGAGAACGGCGGCTGCCGATCCGGAGACCCCGGGTTCAAACCCCACACGCACCACTGTCTTTTCGAAGTCATGTGCGTAATGCCGCTAACTTAAAACGGTGAAGGAAAACATCGTGAGGAAACCGACATGTACCTAGAATCTTTCGAAGTCATGTGGCATCCGCCAACCCGCACTGGGCCAGCGTGGTGGATTATGGCCTTAACTCTCTCCTTGCGAGAGAAGGCCCCGAGTCCCAGCAGTGGGAACGTTTAGTGGGCTGTTGATGATTGATGATGACTATACGTTTTAGAATACAAATGTTAAAATGCTAGAGCTGCAGATAATGATGCCACGGTGTAAAATCAGTCGTGTGTGCGTCGAATGTTTCTGTGTTTCATAAGTACTTATTTATTTCATATTTTTATGTAGGTACTAGCTGCGGTACTAACCGCGCCCCGCGGTTTAACACAAGCAGTTTTCGTTCTCATTATTTTCCCGAGATAAAGGTAGCATTTGTGATATTCCAGTTTATAATCTAACTGTATTTAAAGTTTCAACCCGATCCATTCAGACGTGTCGACGTGATTGAGCAACAAAAATCTAAGCATCCCAACTTTCGCATTTATAATACACGTAAACACAGAATAATTTTGAGTCAGCATATCGCACATCAGCTCTCTTGCTTCAATGCATCCGTTGCATTGTTTGGAGTGTAGGTACCATGGTGTCCATGGCCTTGTGTGAAAATATGTCGATCAATATTACATAAGAGTGAGTAAATATGAGTAAGAAAAATTCACAAGAATATGTTGAAGTAATCGGATGGGGGTCTATATGTGGTAGCATAACATTTTTTGTACTAATTTAAGAAGGCATAACGTTTTTAGGACTAACGATAATTTACCATAACAACTAAACGCATAATGTTTACTAGTATAACCATATATAGCATAAAGATAACTTACCATAATGTTTAAACACATAACCATATATAGCAAAAAGATAACTTAGCATAATGTTTAAAGGCACACATTGAGAAAAGCAGACTGTATACCTAAGAAATATACACTTTTTAACTCCGGGCTTCCGCCAGAAGCTAAAGGGAGTGGAGCGAGCCATGCGAGGCCCAGCGTAGCGAAGGGGGGATGTGGCGAGCGAAGCGAGACAACGCTGGCGACCTCCGTAGTGGAACGCAGGCCGAATATGGAGAAGCGACACTCAGAGCTGACCGCAAAGCTTCTGCCTCCCGCATTTTTTATATACTCTAGGGGTAGTAGCAACAAGACTAGGTGGAGTCAGGGTGCTCCGAGTCGGATCTGGGTTCTATGTAACCTGGGTCTATAGTTAGTAGCACAACAAATAAATAAAAAATGCCTAAGGACTATTATGTGTCTCATCAATAGTCGAATTAAATGTAGTACAATAGATTGTTATGCTTAAAACACGTTATGCCAAAAAACTGTTATGTAAAAGTTACATTATGACACTAGGTATATATTATGCTACATTCATTATGACAAAGTACATTAGGAAAAAAAAGTTGTGCGTTTTAAATGGGACCCATCGGATGGTACTTTTATTTAAAAAGTTTTGTAAAAAATCGTAAAAGACTCGTTGCAAAATGTAGTGTCATTCACCCTAGAGACGCTGGACACCAAAAACTTTGTTATTATCTTAAAGTTTATATTTGTTAAGACAATCATTGTCTTTCCCTAATCTTTTGCTTTGGTATTTAGCCCTTTCCTTGGTACGCTTGGTCAACACAGAGTTACGACAAACAACCGCTACATTTGTCCCAGGGCGGTAGTTGACCCTTCGACCCGTGGTTTTGTACTCCGTTGCTACCCTAAAAGGGCAACACTATGTTACTGAGTCGCAAGATAATAGCGGTATTGCTTTATCAACGGTCAACCAAATGCGTCACTAAATTTCGACGGCCTTGGAGTATAAAAATAAAGTTATAAGTTTAGAGAAACTATACATTCATAATAGGGGGAACGGGAACCATACATTCGTAATAGAGGAACCTGGATGCTAACTTTGCAGTTACTAAAACGTCATAAGGACTTATTGAATCGTAAAGATTAGATTCTAAAAGTTAAATTTTCAATTTGGGCAGGAAGTTTACAAATTATCAAAAATGTAAAAAAGCAGTCACATGGACGTACCTACGCGACCGCGTCAAACATTCAGAGTGTACCTGTCGCAGCCGGATTGTATAATCCGCTGTACTACATTACATCTAGCCGTTTAGGAAAGCGGGGCCGTTTTGTAAAGCGGTGGTTTAACGATTAGGCGGATTGAATACGGCTGATTAAAAAACAGTCGAAACGTATTCGACGCCATACGTCATTCAACACGGCTAGCCGTTATGTAATAAAGCAAGAGATTAGCCGCCTCTTTGACAACTTTTAGTTCCGATTCACATAACACTCATGGCGCTGCCTGACAATATAACAACTATGGCGTTGAATACAGTAAGTGTGTTGCTAAGGTGACTATGGATGCTGATGTTCGGCGGAATCGTACTCAATATTATTTGGGTGGTTTACCGCCGTCCACCTCTTGAGACGGCTCACCTTTGTCCACCTGGGTGTTACTTGGGAAACTATTTAGTTTCCACCGTCCCCCTTGTTTAAACTAAATCGAACCGGGTAGGTTACATATGACCCACATCCGACTCGAAGCACCCTGACTCCACCTAGTCTTGTCGCTACTACCCCTAGAGTGTATTTAAAAAATGCGGGAGCTAGAAGCTTAAGGGAGCTTAAGATCTTGAGTGGAGCGAGCCATGCGAGGCCGAGCGCATCGAAGGGGGAGGTGATGAGCGAAGCGAGCCGGCGACCTCCGTAGTGGAGCGCAGGCCGAGTGTGGAGAAGCGACACAGCGACCGCAGCGAGCCCACCCGGAGTCAAATCTCAATGATAGACCCTTGCCTAAGTGTACCATATTTTTTAGGTGTACCGTCGCTAATATCAAGTTATAGGGGCTTTCAAGTTTTATCTGAGAGGTGAAATGTTTTTAAAAAAAAAGTAAGGAATATCGTGAGAACGTGTCAGCTTTTTCTGATTAATAAAGTCAATTTTCATTTGAAACATTATTTATTTTGTAAGTATGGTCTCCCTACAATTGAAGTAGTAGTACAATGCGGCTAAACGTTGGCCGCCTTATTGAAGAACGTATCGCAATAACATTGCGGCTAACCGGCACCGCCGCATTACAAAACGGCCCTGTTTTTCAAAACGGCTAGCCGTAATGTAATACGGCGAATTATACAATCCGGCAGCGACATACCTACACGCGATTTATCTTCATGACAACTAAGATATACATATTAATCAGACGATTAACTACTGGGAGATGGTCGTGGAAACAGAAATATTCTTTTAGATCGCGTCAGCATTCCAACTAAAACAGGAACATTTTTTATTAAAATAGAAAAAAATAAGTGAAACCTTCTTTAGTGAGATTAGAAAATGTTATAAGTATATTGTCACCATTACCGACACCTTTGTATTTAAGTACGTGCATAACATTTTTTTTCTCACTCACATTTTTTTTATATGGTAGGCACTGTGTTATGCTGATATAGATCTGTGTGTTTAAGTGTTTATACAGGCACACAATCAGACAAGACGGAATAAATCTGACTGACAGGAGTAATTATTACACATTTTAAATAAATACACGGGTAACTCACGTTCGATATACTCTGACTCGGACGGACTCTAGTCCGACTGGACTGACTATATCAGACGTGAGTTACCCGTGTATTTATTTAAAATGAGTACCAAACTGAATTCGTTAAAAGTTTTATACTAAAATATTAAATTTTAATTTTCTGTTGTTCAAATACGGTGCAGCGCTAACAACCAAGTAATATACTAAGATAAAAACCACTTGTTGCCTTCTACCTCTTGTATTTTTTGTAATTCAAGTGTACGACTCAAGTTCAAACATAATTTACATGTATTATCCCTGTGGGAGATAAGTAGAAGCAACAAATTAAAATTACTTTTTTTTGCTTTTTACCTGTTTGTATAGGACTTCTCAATTCCCTATTGATAAAAGTTACATGTTAACTTGAAACTGGTTAAATGAAACAATGACATGAATTATAATTACCTACAACTGAATATATTTGTACAAGTAAAATAATTAAACCTGAAATGATCCCACTTTCTAGAGTGCGTATTTTGAATGTCAGTAGGCGAGGAATCGCAAAAAGAATGCTCAGTTAATTGCTATGCTTAAACTTGAAGTAAGCAATCATTTAATTAAGTTCTGTATTTATTCAATAAATTACTTTCATAAACTCTCTCAAACAACTTGATCTAACTTTCATCTACTGCTATTGTTCGAGTACCACCTACACAATTTAAAACCAAAGAAATACATTACAGTAGAATGTTTATTTTGAAGTATTCAACCGCAATTAACTGGTAATTACAAATAATATATACCTAGGTACTTACTAGCAGCGTAAAAGTTTCACCTGTCGTATTGGCCTAGGTATATATATATGCATCGGTATGAAATAGACTTTTCATCCCGTTTGTCAAATAGGACGACTTGGTTCGCCTTTAAGTGCACCCAAAAGTGGTGTTTTCTATGTGAAACTTTTTATGAATTTTTAATCTACTTGGTAAGTTCGCCGCAATTATCTTTGCCGCGCACTTCTTGAATTTGACACATCTTAGTGCTCAGTGCAAAAGAAATTAAACGCAAAGCAGGCAGCAATGAGTGTGTAATCCGCTTTATAAGTGTGCCACTATCTATCTAAATGTGAGTTTTTAGTTGTTTTATTATGAGATACTATTTGATTGCAATTTAGTTTCTACTCAATGTTTTATGAAATAATATTTTTACAGTAAAACATGAGCCGCCTTTTATTTTCTCATTGTTTTATGTAGTGGTACGACTCTTGGCAGTGTCCGCCTACGACTCTTGGCAGTGTCCGCCTGGGGAAGTACCACACCTTTGCTAGTTATTCTACCGCCTAGCAGTAATGTGCAAACATTACTGTGTTCGGCTGTTCGGGTTTGAAGGCGAAGGTTTCCAGAGAAATTACAGGGCTTAGAGAAAAAACATCTTAGATCTCTGGGTGACGAGCAGTGCAATACAGTGCAAGGTAATGATTTGTACTCTTCATGTTCCAATAGCTACGTGTCACTGCGCTGCATGTGTCAGGCATGTAGCTTACCATCAGGCACATGTTCTGTTTGTCTCGTAACTCTTAATTAAAAAAAAATGTTGATGATCACTCAGGCGCAAAGTGTATTTTTGGCTCAGGGGGCTTACTTTGAATCCCTCGCTACGTTCAGGGTTCTACTCTAGAATCGCTCTGGATTCAAAAAAGCGCCCTCGCCGTAAAAATATTATTTTGCTCCCTTATGATCCAACCTATTATTTCTCCTTGATTAAAGCCATCAAGTGCAAAAACTTTTCAATTTATAAAAAATCTGGTGTCATGGTGCATGTTCTTAGTGAATGCTTCACCAAGTCAACCGGCAATGTTATGTGGCAGGGATGTTGCTTACCATCAGGCACATGTCCTGCAAGTCTCGTCACTAATTATTTAAAAAAAGCGCAATTCAAGAAAGAAAGCAGCCTTATGTGTAATTTGATCCAACTTGAGATCCAGCTTTTATTCCGATTAATTATCTTATACCTTGACCGAGCTTTGCTCGGTTTAAATACTAAATATACTTAGATACCTACAGATAAAAGACTCCAAGAAATAGATTTTCTTAAAAAAACGAATTGAAAAAAAAAGAGAACCCGTCTGGATTCGAACCCGGAGCTACTAATTCGGGACCGCTATGAGCGCCCGACTTCCCGTCTGAGCTAATTATGCTGTCGCGTCACGCGGCGAAATTTACCTTCACATTCTAATGTCTAATGTGACAGTTTTTCATTGTCTAAAAACGCGCATTATATGCGTTTTTTTTAAATAAGACCTAATTAGATCGATTTATCGTCCCCGAAATCCCCTGCATACATAATTTCATGAAAATCCGTCGAGCCGTTTCCGAGATTCAGATTCTATATATATATATACATATTTATATAGGTACAAGAATTGCTCGTTTAAAGGTATAAGATTCTTCTAAATAAATATCATCGAAAAATTTAAATTAAATCATTATTATGGGACGAAATCCGAAATCGCATAAAAACCCGTTTTTCCACGCAAAAATGATGTGTAGACTCAAGAAAAAAGGAACAGCTCACTTCAGTAGATAACACTTGTTACCGAAATTCAAAAAACAATTTTCACTAAATATACATTTTTTTACTATTGTATAAATATATATTTATTGTTATTATAAGTTACGGTGGTCTAGTCGGGAGAACGGCGGCTGCCGATCCGGAGACCCCGGGTTCAAACCCCACACGCACCACTGTCTTTTCGAAGTCATGTGCGTAATGCCGCTAACTTTAAACGGTGAAGGAAAACATCGTGAGGAAACCGACATGTACCTAGAATCTTTCGAAGTCATGTGTCATCCGCCAACCCGCACTGGGCCAGCGTGGTGGATTATGGCCTTAACTCTCTCCTTGCGAGAGAAGGCCCCGAGTCCCAGCAGTGGGAACGTTTAGTGGGCTGTTGATGATGATGTTGATGATATTTATTGTATGACTTATTTTTCAATTTATCGGGTTTCTGCTTTAAAACTTTGGAGCTCGCGAAGATGGTCTGTTTGTTTATAAACTCAATTTGGTAATAATTGACGGCGTGAAAATATTTGTTTGAATAATATTTGAAGCAGCTACAGGCCATAACAACGCAAAAAACAGAAACAAAAAAACGAACGCGCGTTTGAAAAAATATCCTAAGGATTAGAAAAAGCTCCTTTTCTGTCTGACAACCGCATTCAAGGAGAAAGATACTTATATAATTTATATAGAATCGGTGACTTCGCTAATAACTCATACATTTCGGAGAGAGTGCAGCTGATCTGCATGATCTGATACCACCATGCCCTGTTTTATCGCACATAACAGCAGCATGTGTAATTTATAGAAATAATCTGGGAACGTCCAGTCGAAAGTAAATCAGTTACATACAAGACGTACATACATAAGCCTAGTCTAATTAGATCGGATAAATAATGTTCGATCGGACGAAACGACGGATCGAAGTAGAACCGGAGTAGGAATGTCGCGAAATTTATTTCGAATTAACGCTTTTCGTAGAAAGATAGTAGACGTCCTGGACGTATACTATCTATCCTAAACGCGCTCGTTCATTAAGGGTATTTTACTTGACATCAGGCAAGATAGCGATCAATTACAAAATTGTATTATCAAGAAAACAAATGAACTTATGACAGAAGATTGACTGACCTGGATTTCCGCCCGCCGGTGCCGATGTCACGTAATTTAAACTCAGCAGAAACAGCACGGCTGATATCTTGTTCGAAAACACCAGCATTTTGATCTGTTGACAAAATATGTTTATTTCAAGAGACATTGTTATAAAGCGAGTATTTTATAAACTAAACTTATATTTAGGCCTTAACAACTTTGATACTGAGGAGCAATTATAAATTTACTAGCCGCGCCCTGCATTTTTCCAGCATTCCTGTAATTTTGCCGCGATAAAAAGTAGCCTTTGTATTGTTCTGTTCTATTATCTATGCACAACGCAATTTTCTTTGTACGCTTTGTTCGACCACTTTGTTTATGTTTTAATTCCGTTTAGAACCTTTATGTACTGTTATTTAATGTACAGTCTCTATGAATGTACTAAAACCTTACCCTTTAAAAAGATATTAACCATGTAAATTCAATTTAAAATTAGAGCAGAGCTTATGTCTCGAGCGTGGTCGTGGTACCATATTTACTGTAGACAGCGAATCAATGATTTGTTTTTTGCAGTGATTGTGAACGCAGATTTTAAGTAAATATTTTCGACTGTAATTGAGTTAATAAGTATGTGCTGTGTTACTAAATATGACGCACGAATGCGCTAGTAGCTTGAAAGTTTATTGATTGATTCTCGAATCCACGATGATTTTGATTCTAGGCAACTAGGTACCTAACTATAAAACACCCACCATAGATGGCACCTAGCACTATTGATGATGTCGATGAGAATAATGGTTCTCCGACACACATTATTATGCCCGAAGATTCTTAAAAAGATTTATCCTAAGTCAGATTTTGTAATACGACAGATGAATTACAGTTAGTGAAATACCTACATTGTAGTTTTCTCGATATTTACAATAGTATTATCTTCAAGCTAAGAGCTAAACGGTTTCTTTTAAGAAAACACGTAAAATCATAGAAACCAAATAATCGTTAGACATCAGGCAAGATAGCATTCAATAGTAAGCCTATTAATGATTTAAATAAAACGTGAGTTTTACTAAATTCGGCCTCGTGCAGCTTGAGAATATAATACCTAGCAAAAGCTATAAAGTGACAACTTGTTATGTCTGAACAGTGATAGATCGTGTTGCGTAACCAATATGTTTTCACCAATAGCCGTCCATCGAAGATTGATGATATAGCAACAAGTAGGGCGAAACCAAACCAATATAAGAACTGTTCTATATTTACGAGTTACGAGAAACCTAATAACTCGAAATTGCTTCGATATTCAGCTATATCTTGTCACATCGCGCTGTACTTCAAAACACACAAATGTTTAAACAATTAGAAAATATTAGGTATATTCATTAAGTTAAAAAATAGTCTTATCTGAAATTAAAATAAAAAAACTTTTTACTGTTATGGCGGGAATACGCAAATGGCCGAATCGCTATAAGAACAAGGTTTTTATTTTAACACTTTGTAGGTATCTATATACTGAAGAGTGAAGCATTCGAAATCTCGAAATATCGGATCTTTAATTAAGATGGTTGTAGACACTCCGCCTAAAAAATACGCCTCCAAATTATGATCCTGTCTGTTTTGTCGAAATTTACGTTTAAGTTCAACTACCTAATGGCACTAATTGTCCCAACGGGCTGAAAAAGATGCTTTTTCGATGTTTGTTCCCATAATTAGAAACTTTTGTCTCAAATCCCTCCATTCGTCTGTTTACACGTGAGAGTGGTGCTTATAACTGTATCGAAATATCGAGAACTCGCTCCACCAAATAACCGTGGTTAATCGCCCATAATTTACCATAGTAAACTCTGATTACTTGGGGTGCTCTTAGTTATATGTTTTCAAATGTGGAGATTGTATGAGTTGTGTGGTTTTCTTTTAATATTTATTGTTTCAGAAGGTGTAATTTCTGTTAATAAATCTTTGGATTATATTTTTTTATGTAGCAAGTAGGTATCTAGAAGACACAATAAATCGCGTAGAATTTAAATCTATCATCTAGAGTTACCAAAGTATTCTCTAAAGAACTCTACGTTTTTAAGGATCAAAAGTAGGGTATTACGTGCTAAATATAGTCTATCTGTGTTCCAAATTTCAGACTGGATCTTTTAGTTTTTACAACGTGATTGAGCAACAAATATTCAAACTTTTTCAGTTGTAGCATTAGTAGGATAGCAGAATGCTTAAAATAAATGCACTAGCCTATGACTACGATACGCACATACGGAATAGTTAATAGTTATTCGCCAAATTTATAACTACATTGAGTTTCTAAGTATACCTAATAAAAACCTAACATAGTTGCGAGTGCTACTTCTAGTACGTTCAATTTAAAATTTAAGAGCAGTCTTCGTCAGTAATAAAATTGAACATATAAAAGCTGTTGCGAATGCGAAACCTATTCGAAATAAATAGCGGGTACCTACTGTCGTATTTTCCAGAAACTTTCTTTTTAGATTCAGCTTTTCACTGTCTTTTTTTTGTCTCTCACACATCGACAAATTAGATCTTTCTTTTATTTATCTCTACTAACATCGCTTTTTAATTGTATCATCCATAATTAAAAAAATAGTCGAAAAAAATAGTTTTGTTTCTGTTACACACAAATACTTTATTAAACTTAATTACATTACAGAACACTATGAACTAACATATTACAAATTGCTATTTAGAAGAGGTATAGAGCTGTAGAGTTTAATGGTAGTATGAACACTTTACGTGCTGTGCAAAATAGAGATAATACATTTAAACCTACCCGGTTAAAAAAATCCTTCGGTAACTTCGGTAGTAAATCAAATCTTCTCAGACCTGCAATGCCTAGAACTGGGGCTGTCATCATATCAACTGCTTTTAGCAAAAAATGATTTCATAAATCCCAGACAGTTAAGCAAAATTATGTTTTTTTTTCAGTTATTGTTAAAGATTATTTTAGACTGGTTTTATTTATATCTATTTCAATATATTCATTTAAATTTTACCTAAATTTTGTAAAAAAAAAATTGTTGTAACGAACCGAGTCATGGGAATGATAGCCCTACCAAGAATCCAATTGGAATCGACAGCCTTACAAAAAGGTTCTCATTAAATATTTCAACCAAAAAGGGAAATCGAATGTTTTGAACCTAAGACGGGCTATCCAAGTGACAAGGGTACCAAATCTAATTTTGCTATTCGACGATAAAAAAGTTCCGTAAAAATACGAGTTTTGTGCTGAAAATTGATTTTTATTAAGGAATCGCAAATTTCCATTTAATCAAGTAGGTATATTACTCCAAAATTCTTTATTACTAAAAAGTAAAAAATAATTGTTATCGCGCGGATTTCGCTGTAACCCGATTCCATTATTTTTCTCTTACGAGTATAAAAGTAGCCTATACGTTATTCCAGACTATTATCAATCTTTGTACAAAATATTCCCCAGATGCCTCTAGTACTTTTTGCTTAATGAGTAACAAACATTTATACATGCGTACAAAATTTCGAATATATAATATTAGTAGGATTCAGATTAGTTGCATAGGTGAGTTGTCAATCCTGATTCCATGAGTGTCTCCAAAAATAAATATAGATTCTTTTTATATTACTATTGTGGTAGATATACCTAACAAACATGTTAACTAATAACTTAACCTTTTAACTAAGTAATAACTCAACATTTTTGTACAATATAGATAACTCAAAACAGACTTCATTCTCTATTGAGAATTAAGTCTGTTTTGAGTAATCTATAATTACAATAATACTAGCAGAACCCCGCGGTTTTACCCACGTAGTTCCCAATCCCGTTATTTTCCCGTGAAAGAGCCTGTCTTATTCCAGACTATAATCTGTGTTTCAAAAACCCGAACCATTAAGACGTCCCGACGTAACTGAGCAACGAACGTCCAAATATCTAAATATTTAAACTTTAATACGAGTATTCATATACAAGCATTATAATATTAATAGGATATATCGAAATTTGTATCGCTGTATTATTATAGTAAAAAGCGACATACCTAAATGTTGCAACTTATTCCGACTACTTAATTGCAAAACGTCACCAAAATAAACAACATAATATAAAAGAAACACAAAGAGCCCCAAGCTTCTTAGGCTGGTTTCTGACACGACCCTCATCACGGCTTCTAATCACGACACTTGGTCCAATGTCGCACTCATCTAAATCCCAATAAGTCGTGCTTAAGACTGGATTGCCAGTTTTGTACGTCAATCGGGGTACTTTAATCTTAAAGTTGACGGCTTACTCGAAGTGTCTTATGACGTGCCTGTTTATTTAAATCCATTTAAATCACTAGTTTTGCCACATAAAACGGCCTGTCGAAGTGAAATTGCCTTTCTCGTTATGTAGATTCGACTATGATGACAGATGTAAATATTTTTCCAGATCTGACTGCAGTTGTCAAAATTAATTAATGTCTTAAAAATAGAAAATCATTTTCATTTCATTCTTTAGTTTATCTCTATTAATTTTATAAAGCTGAATTTTTTTTGTATGTGATTGCGATCCACCATTTGGTCCTGTAGTTCCTGATGTTAGCATCAGGAACTACAGGACCAAATGGTGGTGAACATTTTTTTCACCGTTGAATACGTACGTACGTGATCCTCGAGTGCTAGAGGCTATATGTTATGTACCAAGGGCAAAGCCGGGGTGGACCGCTAGTTTAAAAATACAGATAAGTCTTTATTACATAGGCTCGAAAAAACAAAGTCAACAGACTAAATCAAAATACCTGTGAATTTTTACTCGTCAAAATTATGTGCCAAAATAAATTGTCCTATCACTATAGGTGATACGAAAAGGCTCCATAAGCGTATTCCCTAAGTTAGTAATCGCTATTCCCCAATTACAAAATCGGTTATCTTCATTTCAATTCATTGAACCGGTTAATAAACGTATTAAATTTAGCTAAAATATTTCGAAAGATTTTAATCTAATTTTGTTAAACGTGACTAATTTATTGTCTCAGAAACGATTATCTACCTATGGGAACCGTTTGGTGTTGTTATATTGATACCTTAGTGATGAGGAAGTTATCTCATTTTCAAACCATTTTTCTTCCGAACCTTTTTCTTGCTTGCGTATGAATGAAATGGTCGCACCTACCACGATTGAAAATTTTTTTGAAGTGAAAACTTCTTTAGGCGCGCCTAGACACATTTTTCGTGGGGTGTAAATTAAATTCTATCGTCACGCTCGAGTATGATAAGAAATCTTCGGGTAAACTCGGGACCTTGGCAATTGGGGATCTAGAAATACGTCAGCCAATGGGAAATGCTGAAAGGGCGTCGCCTCACCATCATGGCATGGCCATCTAAAAATGGGTGAGCCAATGGGAAATGCTAACGCATTTCTAGATGGCTATGCCATGATGGCGAGGCCACACCCTCTGGTTACATCCGTGTAGTTTCCAAGGTAAGCTATCAAATTCTGAGTTATAAGTTTTCACTTCTATCGGCAGTTCCTATGACTGCCAATTTTTAGGGTTCCGTAAAACGTAAAAACGGAACCCTTATAGATTCGTCATGTCTGTCTGTCTGTCTGTCTGTCTGTCCGGCCGTATGTCACAGCCACTTTTTGCCGAAACTATGAGAATTACACTGTTGAAACTTGGTAATTAGATGTATTCTGTGAACCGCATTAAGATTTCAACAGAAAAATTTTAAAAAAAGAAAAATTAGGGTTGCCTCCCATACTGAGAACTGACACTCAAAATTTTTTTTTTCATCAAACCTACACGTGTGGGGTGTCTATCGATAGGTCTTTAAAAATAATAATTATTTAATAAAATAATTATTTTATAAAAAAAAAAATAATTTCCGTCTACACTGAATAATTTGCGCGAGAGACACTTCCAAAGTGGTAAAATGTGTCCCCCCCCCCCCCTCTAACTTCTAAAGTAAGAGAGTGAAAAATCTAAAAAAAATATATGATGTACATTACCATGTAAACTACCAACGAAAATTAGTTTGAACTCGATCTGATGAGTAGTTTTTTTTTAGTATGTCATAAATACACTATTATTGAAACTTCGATCAATGTTACAACGAACTACAAGAACTATGTGTACTATGTATATAATGTTACTTGCTGCAACGGAACCCTTCATGGGCGAGTCCAACTCGCACTTGGCCACTTTATTTACTCAACCTACTGGCG
The DNA here is from genome assembly GCA_963693475.1 of Ectropis crepuscularia. Classification (NCBI taxonomy): domain Eukaryota; kingdom Metazoa; phylum Arthropoda; class Insecta; order Lepidoptera; family Geometridae; genus Ectropis; species Ectropis crepuscularia. The sequence continues at coordinate 15,185,802 of OY856346.1, forward strand.
TTTCCATTTATTGTGGCAGCACCGCCAACGTGCCTAGCACAGCGACTGGTAGAGAGCTTGAGAGCATATGGATCATAACTAGATCTTCATTCGTTTTCTATAAATAATTCAAATGTGCTGAGTAGTTGTACTTAGTTTAATTAAGTACATAAAATAAATCTGAGTTTTCGTTGTAATTTAAAGTTGGTAAAAAAACATATTTTTTTTAAATTACAGCTGTTTTACTACGTCCATAAAAATAAAATGTATAAGTTTCAGTTCTGTCGCAAGCTTTAAAAAAATTGCTTCTGTATTATCGAGTAACCGAATTTTACGAATATCTACCGAACCTTTAAATCAAACTTTCAGCAAGCATCGAAGTATATTTTATTCTAGAAATATAATAATACCTACAGATTATCATCTACTGAGAATAAAGAAGCACGATTTGCGTCCCACGCGAAAAACAATCGCAGAGAAAGAAAATAAAAGCTCTTTGTGAAAAGTAAATATTTCTTGCGATTTGGAATTTATTTCTTCTAACTGCTTTCCCTTTACTTTAAGACTACAAGTAAAAATAACACAATTAGCAAAACAAACGTAGCAAACATTTAACATAATGAAGTAAAGCTAATCACGATCTTATTTTTTTACGACTATCTAATTTCCTCGGCATGTCGGACGCTGTGCAAGGGTCGTAGTTTTCCGAGGTCACTCTTTTTTTAAAACAAGTTAGCGTAAAGTAATTTCAGCGCCCACAATGTTTCGCACTATTTAAATAAGTTAATATGGTCGACGTTTCTTCCACTTCACAACCTGGCCCTACAAAGCGAAGCTTGTACTTTGGGCCAGCTTATGTTCTCGTAACTACAATCTTAATAAGCAAAGAAACAACCAGAAATAAACAAATATTCGTATTCATGCCACAAGTATCATAAAGCGGTTCACCATAAAGTTTCTGGTGGGGATTGCACCCAACTCTTTCTACTCTGTGAACAGCCTTATCACTGAGCCATAAGGCAAGTAAAATTGTTAGATACGCATTTTTATCTTATATATAAAATTCTCGTGTCACAGTGTTTGTTTCCTTACTTCTCCGAAACGGCTTTACTGATTTTAACCAAACTTGATATGCATATTCTGTAGGTATGAGAATCGGCTACTAGCTATTTTTCATACCCCTAAGTGACAAGGGTTCATTAAGGCAAAACAACGTTTGCGGGGTCAGCTAGTATTATATAAACTAGCAGCGTACCGCGGTTTCACTCGCGTTTCCGTTTTTCACCGCAATGAAAACTAGCCTTTGAGTTATTCCAGACTATAATCAATATGTGTATTCCAAATTTTAACCCGATCTGTTACGGCGTTTCGGGATGATTAAGCATCAAACATCTAAACATCCAAACTTTCTCATTTATATATCATTTATATATATTCATAATACTTTAGTTCGAATATGAGGTACGCAGTAAAGTCGAGCCTCCCCGCTCTTATTGCCACTCACATAACAAACATGTTTCCAAAACTAACACACTGAAAGCTTTGGCCAGCTTCGCAAAAAAATGTTACGAGATAGTGACAAATGTTTGATGTGGGCGTAATCACGTTTCCTTGTTTTTCCGAAGACACATTTATCTAAATCAATACTGTGGTCAATCTCATGTTTCATGGACTTATAAGTTCGGCTCGTTCATTTGTTTTTTTATATACCTACCTATTTATTGTAAATCTATGTGTACTTATATAGTACAGCCCAATGTATATAATATCCATATCCATATTTTATCGTTCCTAGTCCGGAGATTGTCACCATGTTATACATATAACTTATTCTTTATTTTCAGGATTAACTAACGTTTAGTTATTCCTGATAACAAATACAAATATTGTTTTCCATTTTTAAATCAGTGAATTTTTTTTCGATGTAAGCATCGAAAAAAATATCGATAGTTGTAGACACAATAAATAATTAAAAGAAAATCCAGAAATTATGAGTTTTAATAGTAACTTACTCCACCTAACTTTTTCAATGCCGTGTGATTTTGTCAAATATTCAAAATGTTACTACGAACTTTATATCATTTTACTTTACCGACTCGAAAATTTTCCGTTTCCAGCAAAGACGTCATAATAGCAAAAAAAGTAATTGAAATCTGTGTTTTCCAGATCAATTTCCGTGAGGAAAGTTTGTTTTTGTTACGTCAAGTTAAAGTCAATTCTAATTACGAACAAGATATATTATTTAGCATTTAACTTAAACACTATACCTACACAAAAAATATCGATTGAAATTGTCTAGCTGGTAAACAATGTATATCAAGATTAATTCTCAAAGAGTTTTACTAATTATACAAATATCTTTCAAAACTGATGCACGTAAAACTTATCATACTAATCAGATTAATATTATAAAGGTCAAAGTTCGGATGTTTGTTGCTCAATCACATCTGAACGGATTGGGTTGAAATTTAGAACACGGTCAGATTATAATCTGGTAGCACACATTGGCTACTTTTTATCTCCAAAAATAACGGGAACTATCGATTAAAACCGCGTGACAGTGCTAGTATTTTATAATTTATAGTATTTTAAAATCTTTACGATTAACATTAGTGCTCACGCCGACCAGAAAGCGTTTATCGTTCGACGTTAAACTCCGGTCCACTCGGTCACAAAGCAATTAATGTTCAGCAGTCAAGAGGTATTATACATAAATATTATGCATGTGTCGTACAGATTTTTTTTTTAAATAAAGCGTGACGAGATGAGCAGGACATGTGCCTGATGGTAAGCAACATGCCTGCCACATGACAGCACAGTGACACGCAGCTATAGGAACATGAAGAGTCCAAATCATCACCTAGCACTGCACTGCGCTCGTCACCCAGAGATCTAAGATGTTACATCTCTAAGCCCTGTAATTTCTCTGGAAAGATTGCCCTTCAAACCGGAACACAGTAATGTTTGCACATTACTGCTTGGCGGTAGAATAACTGGCAAAAGTGTGGTACTTCCCCAGGCGGACTCTGCTAAGAGTTCTACCACTACAAATTTAATAACTTGACAAATTTAATTTTGCAAAAATTCAAGCAAGGGATTTCGCGTAATCACTGATGATTAGATAGTGTAATTTCAGACATAAAAATTCTTCAGTAAAAAATATCAGTCAAAACATCAGTCTTGTCATCAAAATCCTAAATCTGTGCATTTATTGCCTCTTAAGCGAAACAAGTTCCCCAGGTCACCTATAACTAAGTATAAAAAGAAAAAACCCTGTAAACTTTATTAGATTTCAATATCTATTGTTAATCCGAGCTGCGTGACGCAACTAACTAAATATAAATGAAATTAAATGAAATAGTTTATTTTCCATATTTACATCCATTATTATACAAATTTAAAATTACAAATATTAGCAACACAATAATAATAATAGAATAAATTAAAATGGTAAAATAAATTACGATATGGGCGTATGATATGCCCTCCACGTTTTATGGAGGGCACTGTTCACCCAGTCCCTGACGGCTACGACCACGACTATAGAAAAACGACAAGCAATTTAAAAAGTATGAAACCTACAAGATGAAATGAGCATTCAAACAACCTTGGGAAATAGAAAACCGTCATCAAGCGCATTGGCATTTTCGAGGCTTTTTTAATTAATTTTTCACATTCATTCGTAAACTGGGTCACAAAAATACAACAGGGAAGTAGGAAGTACTAAACTGCGTACCCACAGAGCACAATAGCCCATTGAGAGCAAATCTGTGATGTGGTCGGAGCATTTAGCGAAGTTTCGTCCGCTTCCCGAAATAGGTCGGACATTCAGAATAAAAGCGCAACAAGTATTCACAAATACAAGCTGGGGTTGCTTTAGTTTTGCGGTTTGGATTCAAGGTAGTTTACGAATTGTCGCTTTAAATTTTTTTCCGTGTCCATAGCTTAGAACTTAGAGGAACAGACCATCCAAGCAGAACACCTGGGTGTAATCGCCAGGGCTAAATCTCGGAGTATTACTTTATTAGCAAATAGGTTCGTACCTACGACGACGAAGTCGTAGAAATAAATGTAGGTAGTGTAGAAAAAAAGTGTGTAATAAAATGTACCTATTTATTTATTTGGCCCAACGTTATGTTATCTATTCTATTCCAACGTATAAGCATTGCCATTGAGCGTAATAATGCATGCTCGCTGCCATGCTAGGCACGCCTCCGACTGGTAGTAAGCGCGATCTTCTTGATTATCTTTAGAATTTTTGTTAACTATTCAAGGTTTGCACTTGACCGCCACCTCCAATGATGATGCGGTCTACGATGGACCGCGCTTACTTAGAAGAAACCGATTCACTCTCGATTTGATGACATATGTTCTTACTGTATAAGTAGTTAGGTGTGTAGCATAGTGTAGTTCTCATTGTAATCTAGTTTTGTTAATAAAGGCTCTGCTTGTTAAAATAAAAATGTAGTAATATAATCCGGATTGAAAGTTTGGTTGGCTGCAAGTTCCCGTTATATACATTTTATGTAGGTTGGTGCGCTCCGGATCCCGCGGGTTCCAACGGAGCGATGTGCTGGTGACCCAGTTACCCCGCCCCTCCCACCCCGTCTTTGGCCTGGCTATCGCCGCATCCAGCGCACAGCTGACTACCAACCTGATTGGCACGTCAGTCCACCCGGCACGTGATTTGAAACTATTTAACCAAGACAAAACAAAGTACCCAAATATCAGGATAGATTTGAGGATTTTTTGAGTGTCTTTTAAAAACACGTTTTTAAGTTTATAAGCTATTTAAAATATGTTTAAGCGATCTTGTATGTTATTACACAAGTATTATATCAGCTAAAAAGGTATAGTACGTACAAGCTTTGCTTGGTTTGGGCCTAGTTAGGGTTGTGTGAGGAATGTCCGTCAATATTTATTTATTTTAAAGGTGATAAAATAAATGACGAAATTTCATCATCATAATAATAATAAGTCCCTAATTTAATATTGTCGATTATGAATTTGAATTTAAAGTATGTGACTGATTGTGTTGCGTGATAACAGCTCAACGTATTTGAAAACTTTTTCCAGAGGAAATAAATATATCCCTTAGTATAGATACATACATACCGCTGGTTGCCTGGAAGATATTGCTCTCAGCAATAAGGCCACCATTTGTGGCGCTAGTTAATAAGTGTGTCTCTGTAATATTTTAAGTGTGTTTGTATCACAATAAAGAGTTTCTATCTATCTATCTACATACATACATAGATTTATTCCGAACACTTATCCAAAAATCATACTGGGAGAAGCACATACCTACTGTATGTACCTATGTGAATTACACCTACATACAAATTATATTTGAAACCTTAAAAGCTATTCTAATAGTAAAATTTACAAATTATATTGTATAATACCATTCTCAGTGGTACGTTATGTGTCTTCCCCTAATTGATAAGTGAGTAAATGCTTTAGATTCAGACGTTCTACTTACATCAAGGTTTTGGTTTAGGTAATATCTTTACGCTTACTAATAAAATGTGTTCTAGATTCTCGAAAATTCTCAATAATAGGTACTGCTACGAGTTCGTGGCGCGATACGCCCGTAATAATTATCTACCCGTCGAAATTAAATGATTAATTGTGTTTGGCTCATTTTAATTATCTATTAATTCGTATTCACTACGAAATTAATTTCGAAGTGAGTGAGATTTCATTTAATAACGCTTTCAATGTAGGTAATATTCCTGAAAGAAATCTGTGCGTGTTATATGGTCCCATAGGATTCGAATGAAAGACTTTCACCTTACGCGATTACCTAACACTACTACTTAGATTACTTCTGGAAGTCTTAGTCGTTATTTTATCTTTCTCGCATTTATCCTGCCTCCGCAGCATAGATACCTAAAGTTCTTCGAGGAATTTTCCACACTCAGATATGGTGTTCTTGTTTGGGGTAATTCAACCGATAGAGAATCGGCATTTAGAGCCCGAATAGAAATGCATCAGGTCAATATGTGGATTGAAGTCTAGGGATTCTTGTAGAGTGTATTTTCAAACCTTAAGACTGTTAACTCTTCCATCGATTTACATTTTTGAGGCTGCTTTGTATGTTAGAAATAATTTGGGCAATTACAATACACTGAAAGGTGAACGGAATAAACATATTTTATGTGTACCTAAACGCACTAAAGCGTCGTTTTGTAAAAGCGTATTTGTAATCGGTGTTGACATTTATAACAAAATACCTCAATCTATTAAGGAAGCTGACAATAATAATATTATTAAATTGAAACTAAAGAATTTTTTAATTGACAAAGCATATTATACTATCATTGAAAATTTGAATGATAAAATTGACGTTTAAATTGACATTATGAATATTGACATTATATACAAATGAATTAAGTTGTTATTGTAAACTTGAGCATAATTGGAGTTTTATAATAGAGACAATTTGTATTTATGTGTATTGTTGCACGCCCTATGGGTTCCGATATAGTGATACTTTATTTTAATTTATTATTTTAGATCTGTAACTAATACCTATATTCTTTTTTTTTATAAATAGGGCAGAGCCTTTATTAACAAAACTAAAATACAATGAGAACTACACTACGCTACATACCTAACAACCACTTACACTAAGCACACCTGAATTATCCATAGACCAATGAAGGTCTACAGATAATCAAGATGTTCAAGCCCACTACCAATCGGAAGCGTACCCAGCATGCTGGCGGCATTACCACGCTGAATGGCAATGCTTATGCGTTGGGCCAAATAAACGCCAGCATTTTGGTCACGCGTCGCATCGACCAAGCGTTCGGAAAGGCTTTTGAAGATGAGGTGAGCTCCCGGCCCCCACGGACCCAATGTCTCAACCCCAAAGGGCTCAAATATGTAACCTCTTCCGAGGGTTGCATATTTGCGCCGTTTGAGTCGCTCAGCTGAATTAGCCGCTGCACCAGCCTTACAATGTGTCTCTGGAAGATGTGATGGTGCCAGAGTATCGACGCAAGTTGCGTCCCACACTAGGGGCCGACCCAACTTCCAAGGCACAACAGTCATGCCGTCAGGTCTTTTATTCTATATTCCAACAATAAAGATAATTTGATTTGAAAAATTTTCAAGTCAATACAAGTACCTAAGTAAGAGTTCTTGTTCGATAGATATATATTTCCACAGAACACATTACGTAAACCTAAAAGGTCATGTTCTACTGATCATTATAAAGTTTGAACCCAATCTTGAAATAACGAAATAATGTCACATGCAAATTTCAAAATATGTTACAGCATTGTCAGTCCACTTTATGTTCCACTGCGGAAACTCAGGGCCTTCTCTCACAAGAAGAGAGTCTAAACTATGATCCACCACGATGGCCAAAGGAAAATGATTCATGGAAAAATATTCAGACGTGCAGACGTCTTTCGAATCTAACACCCCAAAGTAGTTAGACTACAGGCCCGTGAACAAAATGTACGTAGTAAATGAACCACCTGGAGACCTATGTAGGATGATAGAAAATTATAAAGTAATAAGATTTAACACTATGCAGTCACTTGTAAGCTGACCAGCTGAGTACAGTTGAAGAGGGGGGGTTGTAACCCTCGATCATTTCTCCTTGTCGCATGATTTTGTACGGCATTGCGAAATAATGGATTAGGAGAGGTATTGCGACGATAGATTGAGTCAAATACTATCTTATCTCCCGAATTGGATCAAACTGCACAAAGTATGCAAAATTTTATTAAAATTGATTTAATAGTTCAGAAGTTCATCGCGGATAAAGAACGTGACACGAAATTTATATAAATATAGATACTAACCGCGGGTTCCCGGTAGTTCCCGTCCCCGTATTTTTCTAATTATACAAAGTAACCTATACGCTATTACAGACTATAATCTAACTGTGTTCTAAATTTCAATTCGATCTGGTCATGCGTTTTGACGTGATTGAGCAAGAAACATCCAAACTTTTGCATTTATAATATTAGTAGTATAATATAAGGTCATTCAACTTTCCAGATTGTTAGGTAAAAGGCAACCAGCACTTAACCCCAATGCTCTGAGATTTGATATCTGTTTATCCATCCCTTTGGCAATGATTGATTGCCAATCTGACCCCCTAGCAGTTTGCGGTTCATCAAAACTCGATCATCTACGAAATCAACAAATTATCTTGATATTAACAAACCGGAAAATTTACAGGTTAGATTTATAATATAATCATCTTCATCATGGCAAATAGGACAATGAGGAGATACAATCTAAATTAGAAAATATACTTAATAGGCTTCCTTCCTTTCCGCAATGACATGTGCCTGTGAGTACATATCCCTGTGAGTGTGACGCATCACAGACAGATTTTTCGTGGGCTGTGAATTGAATTCTAGAATCACGCTCGGGAATGATAAGAAATTTTCGGGTGAACTCGGGACCATGGCCATAGGCCATCTAGAAATGCGTCAGCATGCTCAGGCGTGGCCATGCTCATGGACACGCCCTCCGGTTTCAACCGCGTAGTTTCCAAAGGGAGCTGCCAAATTCTGAGTTATAAGTAAGTGTTCAGTTCTATCGGCAGTTACTATGACTACCATTTTTTTCCAATAGATTCAATCTGGCAGTCTTTAAATTAAAAACTTCTAAGAGCAAAACCAGTTTTCGTTAATAAATTTCGTGTTAATAGGATCGAATTTCATATTTTTTGTGAAAGCTGCAACTACGTCATGCAGATAATGTAAGCAAATTTTAGTGTATTGGTCATATTTCAAAAACAGTATCACCGATTTTGACAAAATATATTTGGGGCTATTCGGGAAGCATACCCTGCGAAGAAAACAAATAAACATTAAAATCGGTAGGGTGTTCTCGAGAGATCAGGTAACATAATTATGTACATAAAAAATGGTAGGTATTCGAATTAATAACCTGCTACTTTTTGGAAGCCGGTTAAAAGTCAATAAAAACCCCATTGTAATGACTACCGACTAGCGACCATACCGTTGACAGTGATTTGTCATTGGCACCATGGCACCGATGTAGTTTAGGTTATACCTATGAGCGAGAAAGATAATACCTATAAGTGCGCCAGAGCGAGAAAGATGTCAACTGCTCTTCGCTGTTGTGTCCCTGTGTTTAGTATATTTTTTATCGCGACATTAACTTCTAGGTACTTACCACATTCATTGAACCTATCACGAAATATTAAATTTGCATTTTACATCCATTGCAAAAAAGGTTTGGTTATTAATACCTATAAAATAAATAAATAAGCAAATACTAAATTGGCGAGTCAAACGCTATTTCCAACCCGCGTAAAAATGTGTTCTTAATTTATTCTTGTCCATGGATACTAAGTCATTCAGCCGCATGTTACTCTTGTGTTGCTGAGCTTCTTAGGCTTATGGGGGCTAAGAGCACGTACTTATGTGGTAAGATTTAGTATATAAGCAGATGACAGCGGTAGAGCGATCAGTCTCTCGCCCCGCGTCACTTGTGTATAATCAATACAATATAGTCAGCAGTTTATACAGTGACGTGGTTTCATTTCCTCTCCAGTACCAGTAACACCTACAGTGGTGACCCCGACGTGATCCAGCCCGACGTGATCCAGCCCGACGTGATCCAGCCCGACGTGATTGAACAATGAGTTGAAGAGAATATTCAGAAGATTTTTTGTTGGTGTTACTGCGTTAGTAAATTGTTTTTCAACAATGTTTCCGCACGCTGCACCAGTAAGTGGGCAAGTGGGTCAGCAGGGCATGAAAGACGAGCGAACGAATTCCGCTGATTATGCCCTGGCCGCTATAGGTGTGTCAACGAGACTTCCAGATTTTTGGGTTGACATGCCGCGGTTATGGTTGACCCAGTTTGAAGCAGTGATGGCATCGCAAAAACAAGGGGATGGAGGAAAGTTCAACATGGTTATATCAAAATTGGGGAGAGACTCATTCCAGACGCCGGTGAACAACAAATATACGGCGCTGAAGGACCGACTGCTGCAGGTCTATGAGGATAGTGCTGAGCGACAAGAACTTAGCAACAAGAACAAAATTATAGAGAACACCACGTGCTACGACATCGCTGCTGTGTCCGGGAGTGACGAACAGGTACCCCATTTACCTCTCACGGAGCTAGTCAAGCAGATGAGGAAGCTGGAGTTAGAAGTAGCTTCACTACGCAGTAAGGTTCAAGGCAAAGAACGCGGAAGAAGCCGAAGCAGCCAAAAATGGAGCGAAAATAGGACTGGTTCGCGGAAGAAAAGGGCACCAGGTGATCCAGAGTGGCTGTGCAGATTCCATTTCCGGTTTAAGAAAATTGCTATGCGATGTTAAACAGCCGATAATTGGAGCTGATTGTTCAAGGAATTTTAAGCTGACGGTAGAAAATTAGTACAGAGGATATAGAAAAATAGCAATTATTACGCGTTTGGTATTTTAGAAATTACGAGATTGACCTTTGGGTTATGAAATGCAGCGCAGACGTTTCAAAGATTTATAAACACGAACGTTTTAGCTGGCATAGAACAAATACATAATGGGGTCAATGGCAGCGGTAATAATGCCGAGCAATCAGTTTTGCTTGGATACTTAGATAACATAATAAATTGGCTCGAGAAATGCAACCTGGCATAAAGAGCATTTGCGTAGGTTATTTGAACGTTTACAGATATATTAAATGGAAGTTGAAAAAATGTATGTTGAGAAAAGTAAAATAGATTTTTTATGTTACGAAGTCTCGGAAAATGGAATAAGTCCTTTGCCTGACAAAGTCAAGGTTATTCAGGACTATCTCAAACCGGAGACAGTAGAGTAGTTACGCAGGTTTTTGGGTATGTTTAATTTTTATAGAGCATGCATACCAAACGCTGCAAGAGTATAGAGAATTTTTGATAGATATTGACAGACAATGTGCAAAGAAAAGGGACAATATGGGCTAAAGAGGCAATTAGAGCGTTGGAAAAATGCTGCCAAGTAATCGGACCCGGGTCCAGGGGCAAGGTTAACCCTTATGACAGACGCGTCAGACATTAGTATAGGCGCGGTATTGCACAGAAGGAAAAGAGTCTTTGGAGAACCCTCGATTATTTTTGCAAAGAATCCCTCGGAATCCCAGGAAAAGTACTGTGTATACGACAAGGAACTTCTGGTGATTTATTCGGGTATTGCAAAGATAGATGTGTATTGTTTATTTAAGAGATTGTATTGTGAGTGACATACGTCACGTAATATAAATCAATAGTCATTAGTGCAAACTAGAACGCTGAGTTAGCAAAGCGGTTCGAAGTCAATATGCCAAGGTTAGCACGGAATTAAAAATGTGCCGAACAAGCGGAAGAGACATGACTGTGACGAGTTGAACGTAATTTTATAGTGTAAGGCCGGTTTGCATTTTGATTATTGCGAGTGTGAGTGCGAGTGCGATTGCGAGTGCGATTGACTGATTACTATGCACTCGCAATAATCAATCGGTGTCCACACGTGTTTGCTACCAATCACTCAACACCTGCACTACTCACTCGCACGCGTACTACCTAATCAAAATGAAAACAGGCCTTTAGATAAAGTATTAAACTCTTTGTTACTAGGTTTATTCAATTTCAATTTATAAATCGTTTGTAATTTTAATAATTAAAATTATATAGAAGTTTTTAATAGTTAAGTCTTTCTTATTTTAGTTTCCACTTCTGCCGAGCGGTCTTAAGCGCACACATTTTTTTTTAACTTTATACTTTAAACATTCATTTTTAATGGTAAAACAGTGAATCTTGCGGAAATGTTCATGTAGTATGCATATTGTGTAATCAAAAATCATTTAAACGGTTTTACAAATTTAGTCAAATACCGTATTCCATAATGTCAGGTGCCTGGCGCGGTCTCCGGTCGCGGTCTCCGCGCGAACCGCTACCTTTACTCTTTCGCGCACAAACTACTGAAGGGATTAGATAAAATTTGATTCATTGACGGACGGTCTGGAATAACATGTAGGCTATTTTTATCCCGCGAAAATAATGGGATGGGACCAAAGTACTGTGCTACTACATTTATATGCAGTGTCGGCTTTAGGGTGGGGCGACGGTGTCGTTTTCCCGGGGCGCCGGATGCTACAAGGGCGTCGGGAAATCTCAACCTAGCGCCATTAGGGCGCCTGAGGCGTGGATGGGAAATCTTAATAACCTAGGGGGGGGGGGGTGTATTTCAACGTCCACAAAGTGCAGTGGTGTTGTCTGTCCTTTAGGGTGCCTGAGGTATGGCCCGACCGGGGCGCCTAGATGATACTATACTACAAGGGCGTTGGGAAATCTTAATTACCTAGGAGGAGGGGGGTGTATTTCAACGTCCCCAAAGTGTAGTGTTGACCTTTAGAGCGCCTGAGGCATGGCTCGCCCGGGGCGCCTAGTTGGCTAAGGCCGGCCCTGTTTATATGGTCACGTTCACATAAGCCTGTATAAACATTTTACGTGAGCATTCAACAAAACTTTGTAGTTAGGTAAGATATCTCCAGACGGTCAGACGAAGTTAAATTACGCAACACAAGATCAAATTTTGTAATTTAAGTTAAATTGGAATCCTAAACCGTGGTGCTATTCGTCGGGGTGCCTAGCATTGGGAGTAAATTACTTCGTGTCATTGGTTCGTGATTTATAGGAACTTTGTTGTTTAAATGAGTTTTAAACAGAGCACGATCGCGGAAGATAGATTGTAATATCATGAGTCGTAAAGATAAGCTTTATTTCAAAAGGCTTCCACTTAAAGATTCCGTAGGACCTAAAAGAGGCGTAATAAATAAAAACCTACTAAAATTGTTACCTACTAATATTAAAATGCGAAAGTAATTCTACCTGTCTGTCTGTAACGCTTTCACGCCTTAACTACAGCACCGATTTAGATGAAATTTGCCAGAGAGATAGTAGGTATTTAGCCTGAAAAAGAACATAGGTTACTTTTTAATGCGAAGAAAAGGTTGTAAGGTGTTCAAAAATAAGATTACATTTTGTAAAGAAATTTCACAATTTTTGAAACTAGTGTCTTGAAACTTATTTATATGGTTTTGATAACATGTAAATGAACTAGCAGCGTCCTATGGTTTTTCATTGTCGTTCTCGTAATTTTTTCCGCAATAAAACATAGTCTATGTGCTATTTCAGACCATATTCAACCTACGTTCCAAGTTCCAAATTGCAACTATATCCGCATAGCCGTGATATTGAACATCCAAACTTTCATGTTCATAATATTTTTACGTCATTTAATTAAATGTTTGTAAAATAAATATACCTATAAATATATATATAATAAATATACTCTTAAGGGACTACAATCTCTACTAATAGTTGAGGTAAGCCACACAGCAGGCGCAGCTAGTACCTACATAAATAAATTCTAAAATTACCTTCCATTGAAAAGATCTGGACTGTAGAACTCGTAAGAAAGGGATATGTTTATTTTGAGAGTCGCGTCCTATTTTCTCATAAAACGCTTGAAATCGAATCTCCAAAGACCTCGCAGAAACGACAAAAAGCTCCGTTCAACACGAGTACGTATTGAGACCGCCGTGGAAGCAGTCTGGCCGAACAATCTATAATACATCATCACAATATCGTCTTCCCTCCAATCTTGTGTGACTACGCTCCGGTAAACTTTGATTAATTTCTTTTCATCTCCATTTAGATTAATAGATCCTTTGTGTTGACCCAACGTACAGCCCCCAGGTTTGTATACCTTTACAAGTTTGCGTAAGGACTAGTATATGAACGACCTGCCGCCTCACCCGCCTACCTACTTGGCAATTATATTAGGTAGGTAGTTTTAGTCACGAGGCATAAGTCACCGAGCGACGTAGAGTACATACATACATTAAAATTAGATCTCTTTAATGTGTCACGTGCTGCCTTCGAGGTTTCACATATTGTATAAGTACCCAACAGTACCTGGATGACTGAGCTTTGCTCGTGTTTTTTTTTACTGGCCTCGTGGGTTAGTGGATAACTCTGCCTGCGAAGCCGAGCGTCGTGGGTTCGATTCCCACCCAGTGCAAATATTTGTGTGTTGAATATTCGTACTTTGTCTGGATGTTTATATGTATGTATAATAAGTAAGTTTGTATTTACAGCTATATAAGTATTATATCAGCTATCTGGCTGCCATAGTACAAAGCTTTGCTTAGTTTGGGGTCGTGTGTGAATTGTCCACCAATATTTATTTACCTCTATTCATCTTTATTGCCAGAAAATTTCCAAAAAAAAACAAATTCATTTTTTTTTCCTTTGTAAAAGTTCTGTTTCGGTTTGGTTAAATTTTTATGAATAAACTTTTATACGTAGGAGATATAAATATAAATAAAGCATCTAGAGTTCGCTGAAAACACTGAATCTCCTTCGAGCACCTAATTAAAGAAGCGATTACCACGCTCAATATTTGGATGGGCACCGCTTGGAAAAACTGCATGAGGTACGTTTTATTTCAAACAAAAATTTGTAAGTTAGAATATATTTGTTGATATTCAACAAGGTAAACACAATAATGCTATAAAATTTCAAGGACATATAAAAACTCGAGAAACTCAACAAAAGTGCCTACGAGTAGTAAGTACCTACTACCGTACTTGTTTGTTTTCCTTCTCTTTTATTTTTCCTTGCTTGAATCATTTAAAAATCAACCACAACAATAATGGTAAACATTTTTCACATTAAATTTCGTTCGGAATGTTCGCGCTCCTGTATTCATACTGGGCATATTTAAGCACCAATACATTTCAAATAACCGTCAAAATACAATCCTATAAATTTATTTTCATAAGCCACTGGCTTTGTAAACGTTTAAAGGAGTAGGACGCCAAACCTCTTCTGAAGCAGTCAAGTGTACTTGAATTCAGGCGAGGGTTTTCGAGCAGTGACCTACGAGTAGGTATATAAATATAATACACAACAGCTAAGTACGTAATATCTACTGGAATTCAGATTCAATAACTGCTATGGATATGTTTGTTATTGCGACGTGAAATCAAAATTCTAGTGTTTATTTGGGTTAAATATATAAACGTTATAACAAGAATTTTGGGCTATCATTCCAAGTATTACCTACATATATCATCTATCTAGCTCCCTCAATTTAAGCTTAGCTTAGTTTGGGGCTATTTGGTATTGTGTGTAAATTGTCCAATATTTATTTATTTATACTGTAAACTATACTGCCATTCTATATTATCTATTCTGTAATATTGCTTAACATCGGGCATATCAGGGTTAAACGGAATCCTATTTATACTAATTTTTGAAGATAATAAAATGTTAGTTTGTAACGAATGAACTCAAAAACTACTGAGCCCGATTTCAAAAATTATTTCACCTGTAGTAACATAGGTTATATGTAGGTATGTCTTTTATTATTTTTTAAAAGTAGGGATTCATACAAAAACTAAAAAATTAACAAAGATAAGGTTATGACGATATTTTACATTACGTTCATTATATATGATTTTTTGCCCTGGACTGAGTCGGGACAAACTACTAATCATACATGTAAAAAAGCAAAAAAGGTGGAGTGTACCTATTGTCAATGTAATAATCAAGTAGTTTTAGTCAAATGTTTGTTATTCCAGTTAGTTAACGAATCGTATTTGGTGCTGAATAATATCATTTGTTAGAAACTAGTAGCTCAAAATTATGGGAGAGGCATAGGCACGAGTACGTTAGTTATAATACACTGATCAAGTTGAAGGTGGACGTGGCAAGAGTTCTATACATCTATACGTACAACCAATATTAATACGCGACGATGCCATCGGTCGGTTCGTGCTGCGAGTGTTGGCTGCATCACCAAAGACCATTCGAGATTTCAATCTACAGATGGCCATTAGAGACAGAAATGCGGCCGTAGTAGAGGCTCTGGGCCGGGAGGAGGTGGCTTAGGCAAATGACGATGTCGAGTCGATGCCTATTGGAATCCCAACCGGTAGTGTTCGGATCAACAGACGAAATCGGACTAACTACTTGCTTCTTTGGTATTTAGGTACATAGGTCTCAAAGAAAAATAAATACCTCTTAAAAAAATACCTCTCTTCTTCTTATTATTCGTTACCAAATAATTTAGAAAAATGTTTCTTTATGTCTATCTACAGTAATAAACAATATTTTGTGAGACATTTAAGCTAATATCTATAATATGCGAGTCGATCACATAGGTTATATGTAATCTTTTTTTTTTATTATTAAAATTGGCCACTCCACAGACTCCGGGTCTGTGATCTTTGTCATTTACAATTCTTTTTTCTAAATATTTCTTGGATAAGGAGGAGAAGAGGAAATTAGGGAGGAGTTGGGAACATTTTAAACCTAATTCTAGTCCTCGTCTGTTGAGCCGGTTGAGATTCCGCTAGTAATCGACTCAACATCGTCATTTGCCTAAGCCGCCTCCTCCCGGCCCAGAGCCTCCATAGTCACGGGCTCAGTAATCAACATCATTATCATTATTAAAGCCTATATTTGTGCACTAATGGTCACAGGCAAAGAGTTTACATGTACCAATACTACGTCTATGGTCACAGACCTCTCCCATGATACACCACTCACGCCGTTCCTCTGCTTTACGCTACCAACCACTGACGCTACCGTATATTGTCACTCTATCTAGTTTCAGGGATTACGTTCACCGATTTTCGATAAACTTTTTTGTTGGGAACCAAAACGGTTAGGTACCTATTAACGAAATTAAGATGCTTACAACACACCACAAGAACTCTGTTGTTATATGTATCTATCTTAATACCTATGTATTTAAAAGTCCAGTGTCTATAACGTTTGTTTCTAGTGAATCTTCACCAAGTCGACTTTTCTGTATAATTTGGTCTAACTTGAGAGATGTTATTTCGTACAAATGACTGTTTTTTTTAACTTTTATAGGTTTCCGCCTTTTTAAACTTTTATAGGTTTTATACTTTACCGCCGTTTTGCCTGATGTTAAGCAACGATGCGGTCTACGATGGAGCGTGTTTACCTAGAAGAAACCAATTCACTCTTGATTTGAAGATACAAAGATTGTAACTATCGGGAAAACCCACTCAGTCAACGTATTCCACAGCCTTGACGTTCTTATCACAAAAATAGAGTCAAATGTCTTCGTTCGTGTTTTTGGAACAACAACCATGAAACGATGTCACTTTTCCGAGCTGCGAGCATTCTAGTAGAAAAAAGGGCAAGGTGGTATTAGATAATGCAAATCAGTTGCACACTCTCCGAAGTGTATCCGATAACAACCCGATAAGCTAGCAATTTTTCGGTAATGTTCAAGACTTTGCAGTCTTTTTCGCACAAGAGTGTGTAACGGTCAGCTAAGCAGCCCGTCAAAAATCTTCAAATATTTCAACTATATTAAATATTTAAATATTCAATATTAAATATTATTACTAAATAACTCGCCAACGCACACAGAGCCATTTGATTAAGCAAGGCTTTTACTATGGCAGCCAGATGACTGATAATAGCGCTTGTATGGTTGTGAATACATACTTGTCATACATACATAACGCACCTTGTACATAATACAACTTATTTTACATAACTGTACATTTTATGTTTCACATTCACGTGATTGGATTGTTAAAACGGATATTGATGAATAAAGGGAACAAAGAGATGTTTGTTTGCACTGATTTAAAATAATAACATGAGACGGATTTGCTGTGTGTTGTTTACGCTTGGAATATCAAGGATTGACCGACATTTGGCGATGACGTCTTAACACGTTTGCTGCGGGGCCATTTTTCGTAGACTTGCAACTAGTGCGTATGAGGTCTTTTCGAGGCTAAATTGACCTACCTTGCAGTGCGTATTGTGCCTCACAAAATTATTTCTAAGAATACCTTAAATATTATATTCATTTGTAATAGGAATTGCTTGGAAATTTACCAATATTAATTTAAAGACTTGTTAAAGTTGAATCCAGCTTCGCCCACAGTTGTAACATTTAGTTATTGAGTAAATAAAAATTATATATGACATCTGTTCTGACTCACATCGCATTGAAATAAAGTTCTATTAGTGCATCGAATAGTGTTGTGAATAGAGAGAGTCGCAGTTGCGATATTAAAATAATGTATGTAATAAGATTGATTAATATGTTTTCATTAAAACCGGTCAAGTAGAAAGATTTTTTATG
Organism: Ectropis crepuscularia; assembly: GCA_963693475.1. Lineage (NCBI taxonomy): Eukaryota > Metazoa > Arthropoda > Insecta > Lepidoptera > Geometridae > Ectropis > Ectropis crepuscularia. The sequence continues at coordinate 15,203,930 of OY856346.1, forward strand.
AATTGGACACGAAATACACCAACAATATTTGTTTTGTGTTTTTTGCTACTCAGCTACTTTTTACACAAGTCTTAATTTATCGTATCGTACGCTGCTCTTTCGTTGACCATTTCATCAAATTCGTTGAAATTGTGAGGAAGAACAATACGACCCTTTAATTAGTCTCAAAATTGTCTTGTTGCTATGATCTTGCTCGAGATGATAGCTTTCTTTGTCTCTATAAATAAGTGTATTATACGAGTGTCCTTGAAGAGTATACAATTTATATAGGTTGACTCCATATTATGTATGTAATTTATTTTTATGTATTGGCGCAATTTAAGTCGTCCGCGTCACGTCACTATTTCATAGATTTATCAATGATTATAATTTTTCTAGCACGAAACACTTGTTAAAATCGAGGGTTCAACATTTATTTGGCAAATTTTATATAACTTATCCCCAGTATCAATTAATAAGTCGCAGAAACGCCAAATTAATAAATATAATAAATAATCTGTCCCTGGAAGTTGCTGAGCACATGTACTAATTTCTATACAATATTGACTTGTTAGACCAATAGTCGTTAACATGTAGCAATGCGAGTGCATCAACTTGCAGCATGCTTTTGTATCGATACTTTTTATCACGTCACTAAGCTAGGATGCGCGGGTGCTTCGCCGGCCGCACCTTACTCCGTGCGGCTGTGAGGCCTACAATTTTGAGGCAGAATATATCTCACTTCGCACTGTACGAAACTAATTAATACTTAGTGCGTTTGAGGCCTTTTAAACCCCATTTAGTTCTAACTTCACTATTAGGCTAGGCTTTACAAAAGAAGTAATTTCATTTATTTGTCTCTGTTATACTCATAGAAATGTTAATATAGTCGCCCCCCCCCTCGCACAGAATGAAAGAACACGATTTTGACTACCGCACCTGCGAGAAGCTACGCATGTGGGTTTTCGACCTCAGAATGCAGTAAACGTGTTAATTTGTGACTACAAACTTAAAATTGTATGTGGTTAAAATTGAGAACTAAAATATACCTTCCGGATTAATAATTATTCATATTAACCTAGATAGTGGCGCCGTCATCGGGATTCAACTGTATGTTGGTAGTTCGGGAAGCTCTCGTATTTCCGTGTGTCAGGATTAACCGCCGGTTTTGGTTGGACGCGGGGTCGCTCAGCGGCGTAGAACAGGACCAATTATTCATTATCCCTCGTCGAGTACGGACGTAAGGATTGTCGCGTGTTGTGTTAGTTAGTTACGTTGTATCTATATAAATTCTAGTAAATTGAATTTCTCTAGGACTAATTTATTCGTTACTTTAGCAGTGGAGAAAATTGCTATTTTCGTCAATGCAAAGGAATAAATTGGCGTCTCATTTTGGGTATGAAAGACGTTCTTGCGACGCACAAGACGGTTTTGAAAGTAATCGGTTGTGTTCGTAGGAAGGTTTTGCATATCCAACTTATTTGAGCATTAAATTTAAATTGGGAGGTTTTACATTGTGGGGAAATGGACAACGTAACTAAATATACCGTACATGGTTACGGTTTTGAAGCACGCGTCTCGTGTTTCCTCTCCTAGAGTCAACACTACTTGGGTTTCGTGACGCCCCAAGGTCGATTTTACCTCTTAAATGGGGATCGATTTAGTCACCGGTTCGTTTGGTATTTTCTTCGAAGCCTCAGACGGCCTTGAATATACAACACGCAGGTCGTGAATATTCCTGGCTGGTCGGTAGTGCTCCGCTGAGAGACTGGTAGAAGATATCAATTCGAAACGTCTCAGGTTAGGTTCGGAAACGTTTCATTCGCCTCCAAAAAAAGGATTGACTTTGTGTTAAAGGTTAAATCCTGGTTTCCCCGTCACTAGAATGAAACCTTCCCGTAGGGCTGAAAGGGATCATAGGTTTTGTCAGTCTGATCAGCTGGTAGGTAAATTTAGTATTCAATGTTAGAAAAGGGTACTGCACTTTATTCCGACTGTCCGGATAAAATATACCCTTTTTAGCTGTTGGGTCAATTTAAATGAGATCCGCGAATCTCTTGCAAATGTTGGTATAGTTTAGCTGTTTAGGCCATGAGTAGGATAGGTTGAGGTACGTTGCGTTGGCCTTAATATGTCTTAAGGATGCGACATATCAGATCAACGGAACATAGGGAGTTAATTATTCTTGGTTTCAGGTGAACGAACGAGAAGTTACAGCAAAACAAACTGATTGTTCGATAGTCTTTATCATTTGAGTCTGATAACAATTTCATTTAACAATATATCTATAAACTTATAAAACTAAAGTCCTAAATCTGTTAAGAAACTGGACTAGTTTGATAATACGCTCGGAAGCTGTGAGCGTCAAGTTTCTCTATTTAAGTTGAGAGAATTTGGACGTATTTATAGAACGAGTTCAGGTGCTTACAGAGTGCCGTAAATATTAAACTCTATAAAGATTACTAAATAATCTTGGAAATCTAAAGACTATCTAATAATCAAAACTACTGGGTCTTATTATAGACTTAGTTTTATTTTACCTATATCACAACTATGGTTTTACACCTTGTTTACAGATTAACAAATAAATTATAAATTCAATCAAACAGTTTGATACATAATTTTGTTCGATGGTCCTCAGAGTTGGATTTCCATGTGCCTTGAAAGTTAATTACGACTTATTTTACATTAAAGAAATTTATGCAGAAGTCTGCTTATTTCTGGATATTAGTTGTGGCCATGCAGATGCCGTGCCAGTCAATTAGTTCTAACGGAAATGGGAATGAAAGACATTAACTATATCCTTAAATCATCAGATTGGGTCGGTTGTACCCTGGTTAGATTCTCCACCTGTACGGAGGGGTTCTGACATACCTACATCGAAATATTACAGCTCGGTAGAAGCTAAAACTATCAGGTTGCATTGGAAACTTAACTTTTGAGGCTTGTCTAACAAAGTGACTAGATATTGAATGACTAGTTAACTTCTATCCCCGAAATCACATTCCTTTGCTGTCGGTCGGTACAGTAAAGTTCTATGGGATTTCAAAGGACTGACTGACATTGACATACAATAGAAATTGTAAACTCATCCATCCCTAACTAGATGAAATCCCCCCACTTCCCTTGGATAGCTTAGTTAGTGTTTCTAACATACAGAGAACTATTAGGGAATAAACTCATGCATTCCCGCGAGATGCGCTCTTGTGGAGGGCGTTGAATTCCCTTTTAAGCCATTTTTTGGACGTCAACGACTGGGAGGGGCGGCTTAGGGTCAGGAGCCTCTTCCCATAGCCACGCCAAAGAAACATTTTAATCAAGTAATCACTGATCCGTTCAGTTTATACAGATTTCCTAATTTCTATACCTACTATTTTGAACACTATTGCTAATCTTAATCTGACACCTTGTACAATGTACATACCATATACTCAAACTGGTTAGATACATTTTGGTAATACGTTATTATTCCATAATCTCATTGACTAGCTCATTCTTCTTGCTATTTCAGAAAACTAAATACAAAAAAATTAAGTCACAAGCTAATTAAACTATAATGTAATAATACAGGCGAGAACCTTCAAATGAATCTACTTAAATCATCTCTAGGAATCATTGTTGTATCAATTAAAGTCAATTGTTCAAATATTTGTCAAACTAAAGTTCCTACGTTCATTAAGCTAAAATCATATACTTGTATTAGATCTAGGGTTCATCTCAAATCTGGCTGGGTTACAACTTACGGTCCACATACGGAAAGTTCTACTACTAGATGATCACAAGGCCATTCGAACAAACTAATATATAAGTAATAAGATATGATAGGAAAAATATCTATATATTTAGGAAACCAGCTCGCTGTAAGAATCAATAAACAATCATACGTACATACATACATACTGACTTACTTACATACTAAACATTTTATACATTTAATTTTACTTTAAATATACAAGATCAATTATAATATAACTAAATAAATAATGTCAATTGTATTTAATAGAAGAGGTTTATCAACCTTTATGCAGACCAAGAATAATAATAAATAAAATATTAATAAACCCAAATAGTGATGTAAATTAAAAGTTAGCAAAGGCGGGTTTTACGATTAGATGACGTTCAACCAGGATAATATTAAAAATTCAAAAATAGATAAGAGGGTTTTACGATTTGGTAATGCCGCAACCAGGATGTTTATAAGTTTAGAAGTTTTAAAAAAAAATAAAAATGAGGGGATCGGGTCATTACAATTTGGTCGCCGTTAGACCAGGATAAGTAATAGAATGAGTAATAGGATAAATAATAATATTAAATAACAAAAAAATTATAACTAAAAACTAATTTACTATAATATACTTTAAAAAATTAATAATACCCAACCGGGTTTTTTACAATTTGGTGCCGTGACCAGGATGATTATAAAATAATGAAAAATATCAATCCGGCTAGAACAATTTGTTGAAAGCCGTGACCAGGATGATAAGAACCTTAGACTTTAACTTTAAACTATTAAATTTATGTATATAAGTATAATATGTATGTATAAGTCCTTAGGGACAATTTGTTGCTGTGTGAATGAATACGAATAAGATTTGAGATGAACCAATTTCTAAAACATGTAAAGTCGCGGGGTCGTGAGGTCGTGGGGTCGCATCGTCGCTTAACTTCAGATGAATGGTGTTTAGGAGTAGATATATAAAAATTTAAAAGTTAAAAAAGCATATGAGATTTCTTACATAATTGGAAAATTAGAAATAAGAGATCAGTAATTCCGATAAGTTGAATACTTCTATAATAATATAAACCATACTATTCTTATTATGCAAGAAACTTAAATCTATGTTAAGTTATACTAAATTCAGTCCGCGTCTTCATGTTGAATTTTGACAGGAAATTGCATGATCTGGGTTGTCCGTATCTGAAAAATGCGTGAATTAAAATATTAGTTACATATAATAAATAAGTACAATGAGATTGGAATATAGTAGAGAAAAAAAAAATTATGAGGTAGGTAAAGTCAATTAATAAAATGATGATGCCACATTAGTTCAAGAAAGTTGGAACTATTGTAAACAATAAGTTTTAATAGAAGGCGGTACTTAGCTAATTTACAATAGGTTAAAAAAAAAAAAAAAGAAATGTCTGAGCATAAAGGAATCAAACTCACAACTTAGAATTCACAAGCAAACTTATTATGAGCTGTGCCATTAGGTCAATTAATGTAATAAGTCAAATTAATAAAGTAATGGTTGTCGTGCATAGAACCCGCAATCTTAAACTCACGGGTAAACTTTTAACAACTGAGCCATTAGGTAAATCAAGCTGACAGCTACATCTAGAGTAAGCATAGTGTAACTTGGAAGTAGTACACCACACACAATTAATAACAACCATAAGGAAATAGGACATACCTAAAATTACCTAAATGTTTATACAGGTACATTATTTCTGTTCTATCCATTAATGATAAACATCACAGTGAGATCATTGTAACTACGGTTTAGTTCAACCGTGTTCAGTTACACTTTTATTTACAATATCCGAAGTACAAAGGAACACAGTAACTACTTACAGCGGTTTTGTTGAAACCATTTATTTATATGATGAATCATATTTCGTTTAGCGGGAAACCATTTATTTATATGATGAATTATATTTCGTTTAGTGGTACACTTAAAGTTGCGTAGTACAGTATAAAGTTATAACTTTGGACTAGAATATCGGCCGTAACATACAGAAAGACAGTAACGAACCTTGCTCTTTATACAGTTAGCTGCTCGTTGAGGCTACTTGAGATTTATACGGAATCAGGTTAGAGAATTATCACACTTTTACTGCAGAGTATAGGTAAACAAAACGAACACAAACAAAGATTCAGCTCTCGGTGCATAGAATTACTGGTCTTATCTCAGGTGACAAAAACAGTGCAGTGCTAGGAAACAAATTTTACTCTTCATATTTTATATATAGCTGTATGACATTATTAAAAGTAGGCATATTGTTTACCATCAGATTTTTATATTGATCAATTTATAATATGACATACTTGTCTTACATCAGGTGACAAGCACAGTGCAGTGCTAGGAAACAAAGTTGACTCTTCATATTCTATATATAGCTGTATGACACTATTAAAAGCAGGCATATTGTTTACCATCAGATTTTTATATTGTTCCATTTATAATATGAAGTACCAGTCTTACATCAGGTGACAAGCACAGTGCAGTGCTAGGAAACAAATTTTACTCTTCATATTAATTTTATATATAGCTGTATGACACTATTAAAAGCAGGCATATTGTTTACCATCAGATTTATATATTGTTCAATTTTTAATATGACATACTTGTCTTACATCAGGTGACAAGCACAGTGCAGTGCTAGGAAACAAATACTCTTCATATTCTAATCTCCGTGTGACACTATCATAGGCAGGCATATTGTTACCACAACACTTACACCTTATTTAAATTTATATACATGATTAAGTTTAGTTACCGATAAATCAGGAACGATGACAAGATTGATATATCTCGGAGAAGGCAAGAACAATCACTGCTGTTTCTCGGGCTCCTGATTTCCACTATGCAGGATGCAGGTTGCATACTCTGAAAATATTTGTAATGATTAGATGAAGCGACTATAAAATAGTTTCCCTGTATAGATTCCTACTTGATAATAGGTTCAAAGTTGATTATATTTACAGAATCTAGTAAACACAACATTCTCATAATTCTCAATCTTATGTAATACATGATAGTCTATGAACATTTCAAACTAGAGAATTTCGCATAATTATGTTCGATGCTATATCACTTTAAACAATTACACTCGCTTACAATTTTATGTACGAGATAAATGTAAATTAATCAATCTATAGTTCTAGTATTGCTGATTACGTATGTATCATTATTATCTATTGTGATAGCTGTTATGAAAATTATTTATACATAAATTAATAACATTACAAATCTACTTTGGCATACACACATACTTTAATTGTAATATTACACTACTATTCTTTATCATCAGTTCATTTAGCCGTTCTTGAATATTATAAACTGAATTTTGAAGATTAATGAGAGACACTACAATACAATAAGAGGGAAATTGTCCTTGTGTTAACATAGCAATATATTACATAGGACATATTTATTACACATTGATAACACATATTAATGTCAATTTTATCAAGGTTACAACGGAGATCATAACAGATTACTTAATTGACAGTTAATCATGAGAAATTCAGAAGATATGTATGATATAAGATAGTGAATTTGATTTAGGAAGGTCAAGAGTGACAGTAGATCGGATTTTATGAACATTTAGTACAGATTAATTCATTCTTAGAAAAGCCATGAGACAATAATATATGTATTATGTTATATTTATTAAAATTACTTACCTTTCTATGACAGTTAGGCCCAAGTCAAGTGCACCTCACTTTGGCCAACATTCATTTTGTTTCTTGATTTATGGTGATATATTATCCACTAAGCTTGTCTCCGTAGTAATGCAGTATTTCACATGGCTAAACCTGAAAGATTAATGTTTACATGTAAAATGATTGTAACATTAATACAAAAGGTTATTTTACATACAAATAACTTACGACGTACCTAGTTATTTTAGACCTAATTCAAAGAGCCTAACTTTTAGGTAGGGTTGTATCAGTAATTGGAAACCCGTAAAAGTATAAAGAATTAATTAAATGTAACTGATGAAATTTAGTAGGACGTGATGACGCCGCGCAGGAAATCGGTAGATAAGATAAATATTGGTGGACAATTCGCACACGCTACCATCTGGCCCCAAACTAAGCAAGGCTTGTGTGATGGCGGCCGGATAGTTGATATACCTAATGCTTATATGGTTTTGGATACATGCTTGTTATACATAGAAGCACCCAGACACGGTGCAGTCATTTTTGAATTCATCGCGCAAATGTTTGCACTGCGTGGGAGTCGAACCCGCGACCCTCGGCTTCGCAGGCAGAGCTACTACCAACTAAGCCACAAGGGCAGTCAAATGAAATATACTTACAATGAAATATAAAAAAAAGATACAATGCAATACACTATCAGAGTTGTTGTACAAACCGATTTCTTATAGAATTCATACCTATTACAATTTATTGTTTGATTTCGTATAGAACGTTAAACGTGGAATATAACGAAACCGTCTCAAGCGAACCAGTTGTGTTTTTTGAACAAATAAACCGAAACGTTGTATTATTGTTAGGCATAGGCACAATCAATTTGAAATTTGAGTACCTACTTAAAATACCATGCGGCATCAAAATGGCCGACTGAATACAAACGAATTATTTGTCTAAGCTGTAAATTTGGGTTACATTCAAACTGTCAAACATAGAAGTATTGTACATTAAAATTGGCTTACCTTTAGGATTCTTGAGTCGTCAGTCATCATTTTAATTAGTATTCGGTCGGTAGCTAATTCGCCACAGAAACATAGGTACCTACGCACTTATTAGCGTTATGGCGTTATCACATTGTAATTTGGATGTTTGGTTATCAAACCATCAACGTGAACAATTCACACGACATGGACACACACTATTATTACTAAAATCACGGGTTTTAAAAGTAAATCACTGTAAATTTATTGCTTAGATAGTACAGTACGAAATTACGCATTTCAAAATTCGAATCGACGAGATGTTTGGGTTGTTTGGTTTCAAATTTCTGTTAACGTACGAACCGGAGTTGCCAGTCATTGATTTATAAAATAATCTACTTTTACGAAAAGTTTAAAAAAAATAATCGCTATTTTCTGAAGATAAATGTTGCTAAATAGACAGATATATCCGTAATTAAATAAATACTTCTATCAGAAACATCACAGTAAGTGTACAATCGTACAAAGTAAAATAATATTAGCAGAATAAAGAACCTTCATATCGACGGCAGACATTCTTAATTCTAGGAAAGTTAACTTATATTGAAGCATTACGATTCAATTAATTTCAGTAACATAAACTACACACACACATACACATAATTTGATATATCTTTCCAAAACATAAAATACGTATGTCATAAATTTAAATATATGTAGAAACGAATAATACAGATACATTAATGTGATAAACTTTTACGACATTATAATACGTGAATTTTTCAACTTTTGCTAGAAGCGGTTTAAAGGTAAAATTCTGGCAACACTAGCATATCTTTGATATCATAGCTTCCCAAGATTTGGTGTTATCTACACGAAAACAGGAAATAGATGTTTACGTCAGTGACAAATTGATGAGTTCTTTGTGTCAAATTCAAACCTATAATATATGAACAGGTTAAGTTTATTAGTTTGAATTCGAATTATTTCAGAATCTGTACGATTTTAAAGAAATGTCAGAATAATAAGCATTCAATGCATACACATTATACCAACAGTACCTTTAACGAAAATTAAAAGAGGTATCAATTATCAATGGCTAAGTACAAGCGAACTCGATCGAATAACTTTGGTTAGAAAGACGTAATCTTCTAATATTGAAAAAAAACTAGACCAGGAATTCAAAATAATTGAAGTATTCCTGCAATGATTGAAGTAATTAAAAGATTAATTGCTTTTATCACTATTCGTAAAACTTTAGATTTCAATTTGAAAAAAAAAAAAGTGATTTGGCGAAAGGAATTCAGTTCGATTTGATGCATTTTAGTTATGACATTATGAACTAGATGGCGTTGTATGTTCCTGAAACACACATTAAAGGTTTCGCTTACGATAGTGAGGTAAAATTAACCAATTATATCAAGATTTTGCAAAAATTAACAAAATGTTATCTGTTGACTTTTCATCGTAGTACATCCTAACGAAAACTAATAATAAAAGTTATTGAGCTTTGGTTACAAAATTGTCTGCTATTATCTCAGGAACCACGGGACCGATTTCTAAAATTCTTTCACTGCAGGATATGTACGTGATCACTGAGTGCCATAGGCTATGTATTTGGTACCACGGTCGAAGTCGGAACAAATCGCTAGTCTCGCATATAGAGAATAGAACCTTACGTATAACCATAATAATTTAGTCATAAAATATGTCGTGACATTCAGATTGTTTTAATTATCTATAAATTATTGTTGACAATATATATGTCAAAAGTAAATAGGATAGATACTTATATTATTGAATATTAGAGGATTAAATAGGAGTCATAGGCGGGTACTCAAATTCAAGGACGTAAAATTAATTCTTAATTTCTTTAAAACATTCTAACATACAATCATAGATATTTTAAATAAATGGCGAGGACAAAACAGAGCTAGTGAATGAAATTTAATATCACTTTCCGGATTAAATTTCATAGAATTTGTACAAGGTGTCACAACAATAGATGCTTTATAATATTACTTTCTTTTCTTTTCAAACGCTTTGAAGTATTATGATATTTTGAAGAATTAGTGACTAATAGTTTTCTATTTTTCAGTTTAGTCTTGGCTAGAACTTTCCAGGAGGGAAAAAAAAAAAAAAAAAAAAGGAAGAAATAACTAGTTGTCAGACAAATTATGAATGGAGGTGTGAACCATTGGAAAAGTGTTCGAACAAGTAAGCGAAGGGGATAAGATGAACCTGATGTATTAATATATTACCTTGGTTATTAATAATAGTAAGAGCTATGTTATAAAAAAAAAAAAAAACTAAATTAATTTTTTTGAATAATTATCCAGCAAGAATATCTTTTCTTTCCTAATCTATTGTTAGCTAAATACATCTTAAATTTCTCTGATCTTTGTAACAAAACTTGAATTATTTTATATTATTGAATTTAATTTATCATTTTGTAAAATTATTTTATTCTGGATTAAAGTTTATTTTATAAATTGCTGAAATTATTGTTGATTTGAATACATATTAAAAGAAAAAAAAAGAAGAAAAACCAAGTTTTATTTTCAATGCACTTTAACGACTCGATAAAGATTTATAAAAGAAAATGTAGTTGTTTTATTCAACCAAATTTGGTAATTTCCTAAGGAGGTAATTGGTAATGGATTTGTTGGTTTTGGGTAAGGTTGTAAGGTATGGAAAGGTATTATTCATAATAAAGATAATTATGAAACGGTAAAGTAGTTTCATTTCTTAGTTAGAACCTGGTAAAACAAAGTAAGTATACAACTATTTTTATTGGGGACTTGTAGAAGCGGAGTTTATGTATTTATTTATATATACGTACTTATTATAATAATATAATTTTGGACAAATAATAAGAGTGCCAAATTATCTTTTGTCTCATATCTGTGAGTGTTTCCGATTCAAGTCACGGGTGTTTCAATGAATGGAGGGGTATGTAAGGCAGGAATGAAAAAAAAAAATCAAGGGACTTGTGGCGTTAACACTGCTTCGGTATCAGACAGATCTGTCAGAATTTAAGGATCGGCAAAACACTGATACAAAATAAATTCCCGAAGAAATCAGGTGCTAGGTTAGAATCACAGCGAGGTTTCGACTTTTGAATCGACTTCGGGAAGTTATTTACTCTACACGCGGCCAACTCTAGAATTTACACTCTACATTCTCCAAATCTAAGCAAGCTTATTGGAGCATTTGATTTTTTGTGGTGGTTTTGAAACATACGGTAATATGACCTTTTCTGCTATAGATGCATCTTTTGCTTGGGAGGAATTTGAAGTTAATCTGTATTTTAAACATAACAATTAGTTTACGTGCAGGCGAGCGTCAAATGGGTAATAGGCCTATGTAAACTCACAACTTACACTGACAGGTAATTGGTGTCTCTGTGGAAGGGGTAATATTGCTTTATGATGATAAATCAACAAACTTAAAGTCCGGTGTTCCAGGATGTTTGTTTCTAGTTGGTATAAAACCAATCTTCCATATTGTACTACGGAAACATTTCACTAAAACACATTCCTTTATTGTTGAACATTGGATTTTGACAGATTATAGCACAATAGAATAGAAATATTTGAATCTTTATTTTTATATTTTAGAAAAAAAAAATTACTCCGCTTAGGAAACTTTTATCTACATAATTTTTTTGGGGTCGGTGTAACGGTCAGCTAAGCAGCCCGTCAAAAATCTTCAAATATTTCAACTATATTAAATATTTAAATATTCAATATTAAATATTATTACTAAATAACTCGCCAACGCACACAGAGCCATTTGATTAAGCAAGGCTTTTACTATGGCAGCCAGATGACTGATAATAGCGCTTGTATGGTTGTGAATACATACTTGTCATACATACATAACGCACCTTGTACATAATACAACTTATTTTACATAACTGTACATTTTATGTTTCACATTCACGTGATTGGATTGTTAAAACGGATATTGATGAATAAAGGGAACAAAGAGATGTTTGTTTGCACTGATTTAAAATAATAACATGAGACGGATTTGCTGTGTGTTGTTTACGCTTGGAATATCAAGGATTGACCGACATTTGGCGATGACGTCTTAACACGTTTGCTGCGGGGCCATTTTTCGTAGACTTGCAACTAGTGCGTATGAGGTCTTTTCGAGGCTAAATTGACCTACCTTGCAGTGCGTATTGTGCCTCACAAAATTATTTCTAAGAATACCTTAAATATTATATTCATTTGTAATAGGAATTGCTTGGAAATTTACCAATATTAATTTAAAGACTTGTTAAAGTTGAATCCAGCTTCGCCCACAGTTGTAACATTTAGTTATTGAGTAAATAAAAATTATATATGACATCTGTTCTGACTCACATCGCATTGAAATAAAGTTCTATTAGTGCATCGAATAGTGTTGTGAATAGAGAGAGTCGCAGTTGCGATATTAAAATAATGTATGTAATAAGATTGATTAATATGTTTTCATTAAAACCGGTCAAGTAGAAAGATTTTTTATGAATTGGACACGAAATACACCAACAATATTTGTTTTGTGTTTTTTGCTACTCAGCTACTTTTTACACAAGTCTTAATTTATCGTATCGTACGCTGCTCTTTCGTTGACCATTTCATCAAATTCGTTGAAATTGTGAGGAAGAACAATACGACCCTTTAATTAGTCTCAAAATTGTCTTGTTGCTATGATCTTGCTCGAGATGATAGCTTTCTTTGTCTCTATAAATAAGTGTATTATACGAGTGTCCTTGAAGAGTATACAATTTATATAGGTTGACTCCATATTATGTATGTAATTTATTTTTATGTATTGGCGCAATTTAAGTCGTCCGCGTCACGTCACTATTTCATAGATTTATCAATGATTATAATTTTTCTAGCACGAAACACTTGTTAAAATCGAGGGTTCAACATTTATTTGGCAAATTTTATATAACTTATCCCCAGTATCAATTAATAAGTCGCAGAAACGCCAAATTAATAAATATAATAAATAATCTGTCCCTGGAAGTTGCTGAGCACATGTACTAATTTCTATACAATATTGACTTGTTAGACCAATAGTCGTTAACATGTAGCAATGCGAGTGCATCAACTTGCAGCATGCTTTTGTATCGATACTTTTTATCACGTCACTAAGCTAGGATGCGCGGGTGCTTCGCCGGCCGCACCTTACTCCGTGCGGCTGTGAGGCCTACAATTTTGAGGCAGAATATATCTCACTTCGCACTGTACGAAACTAATTAATACTTAGTGCGTTTGAGGCCTTTTAAACCCCATTTAGTTCTAACTTCACTATTAGGCTAGGCTTTACAAAAGAAGTAATTTCATTTATTTGTCTCTGTTATACTCATAGAAATGTTAATATAGTCGCCCCCCCCCTCGCACAGAATGAAAGAACACGATTTTGACTACCGCACCTGCGAGAAGCTACGCATGTGGGTTTTCGACCTCAGAATGCAGTAAACGTGTTAATTTGTGACTACAAACTTAAAATTGTATGTGGTTAAAATTGAGAACTAAAATATACCTTCCGGATTAATAATTATTCATATTAACCTAGATAGTGGCGCCGTCATCGGGATTCAACTGTATGTTGGTAGTTCGGGAAGCTCTCGTATTTCCGTGTGTCAGGATTAACCGCCGGTTTTGGTTGGACGCGGGGTCGCTCAGCGGCGTAGAACAGGACCAATTATTCATTATCCCTCGTCGAGTACGGACGTAAGGATTGTCGCGTGTTGTGTTAGTTAGTTACGTTGTATCTATATAAATTCTAGTAAATTGAATTTCTCTAGGACTAATTTATTCGTTACTTTAGCAGTGGAGAAAATTGCTATTTTCGTCAATGCAAAGGAATAAATTGGCGTCTCATTTTGGGTATGAAAGACGTTCTTGCGACGCACAAGACGGTTTTGAAAGTAATCGGTTGTGTTCGTAGGAAGGTTTTGCATATCCAACTTATTTGAGCATTAAATTTAAATTGGGAGGTTTTACATTGTGGGGAAATGGACAACGTAACTAAATATACCGTACATGGTTACGGTTTTGAAGCACGCGTCTCGTGTTTCCTCTCCTAGAGTCAACACTACTTGGGTTTCGTGACGCCCCAAGGTCGATTTTACCTCTTAAATGGGGATCGATTTAGTCACCGGTTCGTTTGGTATTTTCTTCGAAGCCTCAGACGGCCTTGAATATACAACACGCAGGTCGTGAATATTCCTGGCTGGTCGGTAGTGCTCCGCTGAGAGACTGGTAGAAGATATCAATTCGAAACGTCTCAGGTTAGGTTCGGAAACGTTTCATTCGCCTCCAAAAAAAGGATTGACTTTGTGTTAAAGGTTAAATCCTGGTTTCCCCGTCACTAGAATGAAACCTTCCCGTAGGGCTGAAAGGGATCATAGGTTTTGTCAGTCTGATCAGCTGGTAGGTAAATTTAGTATTCAATGTTAGAAAAGGGTACTGCACTTTATTCCGACTGTCCGGATAAAATATACCCTTTTTAGCTGTTGGGTCAATTTAAATGAGATCCGCGAATCTCTTGCAAATGTTGGTATAGTTTAGCTGTTTAGGCCATGAGTAGGATAGGTTGAGGTACGTTGCGTTGGCCTTAATATGTCTTAAGGATGCGACATATCAGATCAACGGAACATAGGGAGTTAATTATTCTTGGTTTCAGGTGAACGAACGAGAAGTTACAGCAAAACAAACTGATTGTTCGATAGTCTTTATCATTTGAGTCTGATAACAATTTCATTTAACAATATATCTATAAACTTATAAAACTAAAGTCCTAAATCTGTTAAGAAACTGGACTAGTTTGATAATACGCTCGGAAGCTGTGAGCGTCAAGTTTCTCTATTTAAGTTGAGAGAATTTGGACGTATTTATAGAACGAGTTCAGGTGCTTACAGAGTGCCGTAAATATTAAACTCTATAAAGATTACTAAATAATCTTGGAAATCTAAAGACTATCTAATAATCAAAACTACTGGGTCTTATTATAGACTTAGTTTTATTTTACCTATATCACAACTATGGTTTTACACCTTGTTTACAGATTAACAAATAAATTATAAATTCAATCAAACAGTTTGATACATAATTTTGTTCGATGGTCCTCAGAGTTGGATTTCCATGTGCCTTGAAAGTTAATTACGACTTATTTTACATTAAAGAAATTTATGCAGAAGTCTGCTTATTTCTGGATATTAGTTGTGGCCATGCAGATGCCGTGCCAGTCAATTAGTTCTAACGGAAATGGGAATGAAAGACATTAACTATATCCTTAAATCATCAGATTGGGTCGGTTGTACCCTGGTTAGATTCTCCACCTGTACGGAGGGGTTCTGACATACCTACATCGAAATATTACAGCTCGGTAGAAGCTAAAACTATCAGGTTGCATTGGAAACTTAACTTTTGAGGCTTGTCTAACAAAGTGACTAGATATTGAATGACTAGTTAACTTCTATCCCCGAAATCACATTCCTTTGCTGTCGGTCGGTACAGTAAAGTTCTATGGGATTTCAAAGGACTGACTGACATTGACATACAATAGAAATTGTAAACTCATCCATCCCTAACTAGATGAAATCCCCCCACTTCCCTTGGATAGCTTAGTTAGTGTTTCTAACATACAGAGAACTATTAGGGAATAAACTCATGCATTCCCGCGAGATGCGCTCTTGTGGAGGGCGTTGAATTCCCTTTTAAGCCATTTTTTGGACGTCAACGACTGGGAGGGGCGGCTTAGGGTCAGGAGCCTCTTCCCATAGCCACGCCAAAGAAACATTTTAATCAAGTAATCACTGATCCGTTCAGTTTATACAGATTTCCTAATTTCTATACCTACTATTTTGAACACTATTGCTAATCTTAATCTGACACCTTGTACAATGTACATACCATATACTCAAACTGGTTAGATACATTTTGGTAATACGTTATTATTCCATAATCTCATTGACTAGCTCATTCTTCTTGCTATTTCAGAAAACTAAATACAAAAAAATTAAGTCACAAGCTAATTAAACTATAATGTAATAATACAGGCGAGAACCTTCAAATGAATCTACTTAAATCATCTCTAGGAATCATTGTTGTATCAATTAAAGTCAATTGTTCAAATATTTGTCAAACTAAAGTTCCTACGTTCATTAAGCTAAAATCATATACTTGTATTAGATCTAGGGTTCATCTCAAATCTGGCTGGGTTACAACTTACGGTCCACATACGGAAAGTTCTACTACTAGATGATCACAAGGCCATTCGAACAAACTAATATATAAGTAATAAGATATGATAGGAAAAATATCTATATATTTAGGAAACCAGCTCGCTGTAAGAATCAATAAACAATCATACGTACATACATACATACTGACTTACTTACATACTAAACATTTTATACATTTAATTTTACTTTAAATATACAAGATCAATTATAATATAACTAAATAAATAATGTCAATTGTATTTAATAGAAGAGGTTTATCAACCTTTATGCAGACCAAGAATAATAATAAATAAAATATTAATAAACCCAAATAGTGATGTAAATTAAAAGTTAGCAAAGGCGGGTTTTACGATTAGATGACGTTCAACCAGGATAATATTAAAAATTCAAAAATAGATAAGAGGGTTTTACGATTTGGTAATGCCGCAACCAGGATGTTTATAAGTTTAGAAGTTTTAAAAAAAAATAAAAATGAGGGGATCGGGTCATTACAATTTGGTCGCCGTTAGACCAGGATAAGTAATAGAATGAGTAATAGGATAAATAATAATATTAAATAACAAAAAAATTATAACTAAAAACTAATTTACTATAATATACTTTAAAAAATTAATAATACCCAACCGGGTTTTTTACAAGTGTCATTGCCTATGAGCCGATCCATCCCAAAGGTGCCAACAGTACTCCATACAGGAGCGAATCTCTGTTTGGTATAACGTGAGCAACTGTTCCGACTTGAAGTAAAGTACCTTCGCACCTTTGTAGATCCATGTAAATTAGTAGTTTGCACCATGTAGATTAGTTGATCATCCTAAACGAAGTTTGACGGGCCGCTAATCGCTAGTTAAATGTATACATGTGTTGGGGTAGACGTGTTCTAGACTGTATACCGGAAATCTCCAAGCGTAGCCTAGGACACTCTGAAACTCAATGGAGTGGCTATATACCTATGTAAGGCAACAGACAGAGTAGCTGGAGAACATAAGCCGAGGATAGGATTGAGTTGTTTATCATCATAGGAGAGGCCTATGTCCAGATGTGGACTAGAGTAGGCCGATGATGATGATATGTATGAGTCCGCATCCAGCGACCCGCACTTGGCTGGCAGATTACGGCACTCTCTTCTAGTGAAAATAGGCTGCGAGCTTCGTCTATCCTGCTTAGATATGTAGATATTAACTTTGATAAATTCAAAGACTTTATAAATGGGGCATCCCTATTCGTTAAGTTAGAAAAAAAAATTTGTGATATATTTCTATTTCACCGAATCCGATTTTACCTTATGAAAATAATATACCTACATACACTAGTTAGTCGGAACAAATATGAAGCTAATATTACGTCTATTATTCTCATTCATAAAATAAATTTTTTGGCGTAAGCGTGAATAAACACTAGATTCGTTGGAATCCGAAAGTCAATAACGAGAAAATAATATGGTAGAACGTAATTTTTAATAATTATTTTTTATCTTTATTTCTCATTATACGAGTACTTTTATAAAATAAATCTCCTTTATCATAAAAAGATCAAACATTCTAGAATTTAGAGAATATAGCGGCTCTCCACTTAATCTGGTTGATCGAGCAGTGTTAAATTTTCTCAGAATATACTCAGAAAAAAAATCAGCCAAGACTTTTTTTTTTCCTTGGTGTATTCCTTGTTATATTTTGTATAAGTAGGTAAGACATATAATAGTATTGAGGGCATAGCGCCACTCTACCTTTCCATTTCTACGTATAATAAATAGGTAGTAGCCCGATATCCGTGGTAGTAGCAGTTTGTAAATAATGGCTGGAAGAAAAACAAAACAGTAGGTTTCAGCTGCTTTTTGTCTACGACGTAAGTGAGAAAAGAGCAGAAAATTTATAAATTATGTGTACTGTCATAAACTCTCTCTACTCATTGACTCTACTATATGTATAAAGTTGAAAATTTGACACCTCTCTAAGTATTAAATTAACAAATGTGACACAAATTACATCGGCTTTGCGTGTTTTGCCTACCTACCCATGCGGGAAAAATAACTGACCTTAATTTACACATATACACCAATATTATAAGGAATAAAGATTTGTGTCTATTTTTTTAATATAAAATTAAAATAAAAGCGGGCAAGTGCGAGTCTGACTCGCCCATGAATGGTTTCGAAGCAGCAAGTACCATAATACATAAGTTTTAGTAGTTCGTTGTAACTTTGATTGATGTTTTAATCAAAGTGTGTTTATGACGTACTAAAAAAAACTACTTACTAGATTGAGTTCAAACCAATTTTCGGTGGAAGTTTGCATGGTAATGTACATCATATAAATATTTTTTAGTTTTATCATTCTCTTATTTTAAAAGTTAGGCCCAATTTTCACGACGCGGTTTCAAACCGCGCCCGCGCGTGGGCGCGGCGCCGCAACGCGAGACGGTTTTGTTTCAATACTCACGAGACCGCAGGTTTTCGCGGTTTCTGCTCCGGAAAGCTACTGCGCAAGAATCCGCAGCAAGTAAACCGCGTCGTGTGTTTTGAATTCAATTTTATATGGAAATCTGCCGCGCCCGCGCGCGGGCACGGTTGGCAGCCGCGCCGTGAAAACCGGCTCAAACAGGACACATTTACCCCTTTGGAAGTGTCTCTCGCCCAAATTATTCAGTGTGGAAAAAATGATATTACCTCAATATCATTTTTGAAGACCTACCCATAGACACGTATGGTTTTGATGAAAATAAAAACAATTTGAGTATCAATTCTAAGTATGGGGCTCCCGAAATGTGTTGTTTTTTTTATATTTTGTATAAAATCTTAATGCGATTTACAGAATACATCTGCTTACAAAGTTTTAACTGTGTAGTTCTTATAGTTTCGGCAAAAAGTGGGTGTGACACACGGACGGACAGACAGACACACAGATAGACATACATGACGAATCTATAAGGGTTCCGTTTTTACGTTTTACGGAACCCTAAAAACAGATTATTCTGTTTTTTAACTTTAACTTATATAGTTTTACACTTCACCGCCATCTCGCCTGATGTTATGCGACGACGCGGTCTACGATGGAACGAGCTTTTATTAAGCAAGCTCCGATTTACGTTCGAGCTGGAACGTCAACCATAAAACGATGTAGCTTTTTCTAGCTACGAGCAGTCCGATAGAAAGGTTAATTGAGATAACTCCAAATATGTCACCGAAATTGGAAATAAACGACCCTTACAATTTCTAACGTTATGGGCTCTGCCTCAACTACTGATTTTAGAACAAAATAATGTACTAAGCCCCTATGAATGGT
This sequence comes from Ectropis crepuscularia, assembly GCA_963693475.1. NCBI lineage: Eukaryota > Metazoa > Arthropoda > Insecta > Lepidoptera > Geometridae > Ectropis > Ectropis crepuscularia. The sequence goes on from OY856346.1 coordinate 15,223,799, forward strand.
TTCTATTGACAGCTATTATGAGCCAATTCTTATTGTGGACGTTAAGTTCATCTTTCCACCTCTTTCTGGGCCGGCCTGGTGGCTATTAACCCTCCGAGACAAAAACCTATACTGACTGGCAGTGTAGGTTTTTGTTGATTTTTTGTATCAAAAATATTGTAATAAATATTGATCCTTACATAATGACCGGGATGGGCTGCTAGTATCATCAAAAATGCGAAATTTTTATTTAATTATGTGTAAAACTACCAATCAATCAGGTTCATAAACAGGAATAAGAAGAAAGTATGTACTAAAACTCAAACCAAGAAAAATACAGGCAACAAACTTACGCTTCTTCGTAACCTACGTACGAGAACGTAGGTACGTCTCAGATAATCCTCAAAGTACGTACGTACTTACGTACAAAATTTTTCTGTTGTGAAGTCGGTAAACAATATATTTTAACAATAATTGAGGAGCATGGTCAAACGATATTGACCACGGAGTTTTCAAAATGAGAGATATGCGTGATAGGTAGATTGGTGGGAAAAAAATACAAATTGTTAGCATTAGCATGCGTAGGTATACTAATAAAAGTTATCTCGTACAAAATTCAGAACTATACTTACTTGATAATAATAATAATTTGTTTTAACCGACTTTCAAAAAGTAGTATTCATATTGGAATTGTGATAATGTAATAACTAGTTGTATTCTTCCCAGCTTAGAAAAGATTTTTTACAAGAGTTTTATTTTTTTTATTCAAAAATGTAATGTTATCTTTAGGAATATTCAGAAAAACAGCGAAAATATATTGTTATAGGTACTTACTTGAAGTTATGGCATTTCTGTAGAAATAAAAAGAACGAAAGTTCACGAGTTCATAGGCAATTAATAATAATGAATGCCCGAAATGTGAATGTGTTAATCAGATTGTTTCATTTTCAACCGATTTTAAAAAAGAAGGATGTTCTCAATTCAGTTGTATGTTTTTTTCTATGTAGGTATGTTACGCGATTGGCGAATTGTGAATCAATTTTGCTGGTTGTATTTTGTTTAGTAGATCAGAGGTTCACAGTTCAGAGGTGGTCTCATATAAAATTTATTGAATTTGGTCTAACGGTTTTTGAAATATGAATAATAAACTAAAATTTGCTTTCCTGTATTTAGACGATCAGTGTTCAGTCAGTTTTTGTTTTTTTTTGAGAAAATATAGCAACACAGCAACTTGAAAATTATAATTATGATAAAACTACAAACGTTTCCTCGAAAAAAAAAAAACTTAACCTATACTAAAACCGGTTCGTGTACCCAGGTTAACCCACATGGACTGTTTCTGGAGTATTTTCGAAATAAGCATTTTTTTAAACAAATTAAATGTAATGTTAAATAAAAGCTTGAAGTCCTAATCTTCTTAAAACAGACAGCCTAATGAAATCAACACCCGCAAAAAATCAGAGCCCGCAAAAATGCTGATACAACAACCCGCATTGGCACCGACATAAATATTCAGTACCTCTTTAATGTCCAGCTTGTTTATCTTGCCTGTAAAACAACATATCAGCATGCTTTTACTCTCCAACGCCGCACGCATATTAAAATAGCAATTTAATAATAATACGACGTACTTACCAGTGGTTTCGCGCGGTGCTAAGTTTGAGGGTGGTTCAAAGCGACTGCCCGCCAAAACAGCGTGCCGCGTTCTAAGGTTCTAACTTCGAATATCCTTTTTCTCTATCACGATTGAGTTCGTAGTACGCATGCGTGGAGCGAATGACGTCAATGGGTTCGTTATTTCGTTCACAAGCACACAGGTGTTGGTATGTTGATGTATGTCGCAGCTAGTGTGGCTTATGGGTAATAAGTTGTAAATAATAGTTATCTAGCTGTAAAACGGTTCGTGAAGATTTTTTGTCTGTTACAATTGAGCGCCATCACGCCTGATGTTAAGCCACGATGCGGTTTATGGTGGAGCATGCTTACCCAGAAGAAACCGATTCACTCTCGATTTGAAGACACCAAGATTGTTACCATCGGGGAAAACCTACTCAAGCAATGCATTCCACAGCCTAGATGTAGATTACAGCTAAAACTAACTAGAGCGATATCGTAGCTCTCTACGACCGCTACGTCGTAGTTACTTCGTAGCGTCATACGTAGAGTCTACGATGGCCGACACTTCGACGCACTTGAGCGTAATTAATTTAATACCGAGTGCTACCATCGAATATGAGATGCAAGGAGAATTAAATTTGAGAATTAGTGTAAAAGTAGTGCCATAAATATATACTGGATGATGCATCATACACTGGATCCTCAGAAAGTAATACGACGATATATAGACAGTTACAATATTAATTCTGTAGAACATGAATTCGAATATTCGAAATTGCCTTGGTTTCGGCGAAGCAAGGGGTGCTAAGAATCCTCGGCAGACGCCCCGCCACCAAACCCAACGACTCGACCTGGCAACGTACAACGCACGGACGCTGAGGGCTGACGAGAAGATTGTGGAGCTGGAAGAAGAAGTGGACAAGTTGCGCTGGGATGTCATAGGGTTATCCGAAGTCCGTAGACAGGGCGAGGACAGAATAACCCTCGAATCCGGCAACTTGTTTTACTACCGGGAGGGAGATCAACAATCCCAAGGGGGTGTCGGGTTTATCGTCCGCAAGTCTCTCGTCAACAATGTGTTAATGATCGAGAGTGTGTCGAGCAGGGTTGTATACCTTGTACCTAAAATAACCGACCGGTATTCATTGAAGGTCATACAGGTATACGCACCGACCTCGACACATCCCGACGAACAGGTTGAGACCATGTATGAGGACATCTCCAAAGCCATACATGTCTCGCCAACACATTTCACAGTTGTGATGGGAGACTTCAACGCGAAACTAGGCAAACGTAGCGGTGATGAGTTGGACAGTTGGACAGTTGGACAGAGTGGGACAATTCGGATATGGGCAGCGGAACCCAAGAGGGCAACGTCTAGCTGATTTCTTGGAAAGGGAGAGCCTCTTTATGATGAACTCCTTTTTCAAGAAACGGCCACAACGAAAATGGACCTGGATTAGCCCAGATGGTTCCATAAAAAATGAGATCGACTTCATTATGACGACGAAACGGCAATTATTCAGCGATGTCTTTGTGATCAGTAGGGTTAAGACCGGCAGCGATCACCGTATTGTAAGAGGCACGCTGAATCTAAACATTAAGTTCGAAAGATCACGTCTAATGAAGTCCACACTCCGACCAAATTATGCTCAAATCGAAAATCCCGATAACTTTCAACTCGAACTTCAAAATCGCTTTGAAGCCTTAGATGGATGCGTAACGGCGGACGAAATAAACGACAGGTTGGTGGAAACTGTTCAAGCAGTTGGCAGGAAATTTTATAAGAGCCGACGCCAGAATAGAACCCAAAAGCTCTCCATAGAGCAAGATCATACTCTAAATCTCATGGCGGTTAGGCGAGATATGCGATTGCAGTCTTCGGTCGACATGACGGTATACAGACGGCTCAATAGACAGATATCTACTTGTGTGCGACGCGACATGCGCTGCTTCAATACTTCGTGTATTGAAGAAGCGATCAAGCGGAACAAAGGCTCGAAAGTGTTCGCAAGAAATCTGTCTCTTGGGCAAAGTCAATTGACCAAACTGAAGACCGACAGTGGTAACGTCGTCTCGTCGAAGCCCGAGATTTTGGAGGAGATTGAGAGGTTCTATGAACAGTTATACACCTCTACGCAAGCACAACCTGTCGTTAGCATGGCAAAAGACCCCAGAGCCAAGCTGACCCGACACTTTACCGAAGACATCCCGGAAGTCAGCCTGTAGGAGATTAGGATGGCCCTCAAACAACTTAAGAACAACAAGGCACCTGGCGACGACGGAATTACGACTGAGCTTCTGAGAGCGGGTGGAAAACCGGTACTTAAAGTCTCCAGAAGCTGTTCGACTCCGTCATACTTGACGGCAATACGCCAGAAGCGTGGAGCAGAAGTGTGGTGGTGCTCTTCTTCAAAAAAGGTGACAACACCTTGTTGAAGAAATACAGACCCATCTCGTTTATAAGTTGTTTTCGAGGGTAATCACGAATCGTCTCGCACGCAGGTTTGACGACTTCCAGCCACCCGAACAAGCCGGTTTCCGAAAAGGCTATAGTACCGTAGACCACATCCATACGCTTCGGCAGATTATACAGAAAACCGAGGAGTATAATCGGCCACTATGTATAGCGTATGTGGACTATGAGAAAGCCTTCGATTCCATCGAGACCTGGGCAGTGCTTCAGTCTCTCCAGCGATGCCGCATGGACTATCGCTATATCGAAGTGTTGAGGTGTATTTACAGCAAAGCCACAATGTCTGTCCGATTATAGGACCAGTGCACAAAACATATCCGGCTACAGAAAGGCGTGAGACAGGGAGATGTTATATCTCCGAAACTGTTCACTGCCGCGCTGGAAGATGTTTTCAAGCTACTGGACTGGAACGGACATGGCATCAATATCAATGGCGAATGCATCACTCACCTTCGGTTTGCCGATGATATAGTCATTATGGCGGAGTCGATGGAGAACCTCGGTGCTATGCTCAGGGACCTCAGTAGAGTATCCCAACAGGTAGGTTTGAGGATAAATATGGACAAGACGAAGGTCATGTCAAATGTTCATGTCTCACCTGTACCGGTTATTGTTGGGAATACCACACTCGAAGTTGTTGACGAATACGTCTACCTGGGTCAAAAGATCAAATTGGGTAGATCCAACTTCGACAAAGAGGTCCAGCGAAGGATCCAACTCGGATGGGCAGCGTTCGGGAAACTACGGCACATCTTGGAGTCCAAAATACCCCAATGCTTGAAGACGAAAGTCTGCAATCAGTGCGTGTTGCCAGTGATGACTTATGGAACTGAGACGTGGTCCTTAACTGTAGGCCTTATAACAAAGTTCAAAGTCACACAGCGAGCTATGGAGCGAGCTATGCTCGGAGTCTCTTTGCGCGACAGAATCCGTAATGAGGATATTCGCAAAAGAACGAAAGTAGCCGACATAGCTCGAAGAGTAGCTAAGCTGAAGTGGCAATGGGCAGGCCACATCGCTCGCAGAACTGACAACCGATGGGGAAGAAAGGTTCTCGAGTGGCGACCACGAACCGGAAGACGCAGTGTTGGACGGCCTCCCACTAGATGGACAGATGACCTCACAAAGGTCGCTGGAAACCGCTGGTTGCAGGTTGCGCAGGACCGTTCGTTGTGGAAATCTAGGGGGGAGGCCTATGTTCAGCAGTGGACGTCTTGCGGCTGATGATGATGATGATGATAATTAAATAATGCAAACTGTACATTCAATACTAACGTGCCAAGCGGGGATTGCAAATTGGTGAGATCAAAAAGTACTTTAATGACTGTTGTCAGCTTAAAAAAAGTTAATTAAATTGATACAACATCCGATTCGTTCGGAAATCGATTCGTTCGAAACTCGCACAACATAAGGAATTTCATTATTTTTCCAAAGGTTTCGTAATTTTCTTGTGATTTTGCCGAATCTCCGGTCCTTCTGCGTTGAGTCGACATTATTTTGAGCACAGTTAGTCGCCAAGTAATTAATTTACTACCTTTTTTTAATTGTAGCAAGTAAATAATAACGTTCTTGATTACCTACTTGCGGCGTTATTTTTTTCAACGTTTTAGTAAATATCTTTTAAACCCCGCTATGCAGAATAAAAACATGAACGCCTCCTCAATATATATTAAAAATCCTATGCAATGATCCAATTTTGGTCAAGTCTCCTGCACTTTTGTTGTGGGGCAAATGTCCATGGAAAATGGGCCGTCTCCTTTCATAAGATCATTACGTCGCGTCGTCCAGAAAAATAAGAGTGAATTTTAGATTTTTTGTTGCAATTTTAAAATCAGGTGTGTTGGACACCGATTTTGATAAAATTTACATGAGGCCACATCTGGGTAGCGATTCTGAAACCATTCGGTTGCATCCGACACGGAATCTCATCTCTCGGTCTTTGTCTTATCTGTTTAGCATGACAAAGACCGAGAGATGAGATTCCGTGTCGGATGCAACCGAATAGTTTCAGAATCGCTACCCTGAAGTACCAAACAACAAATCAATTTGTTCATCATTAATTCAAAATCATACAAAACAACAAAAAAAACACAATCGAGTCGCAATTAAGGTCCGTGCGAGTAAGTGCGGGCCCCCGCACTAGGCACGTAGCTACGCGGCAGCAGAGCGACGCGACGCGGCCCAATTCAGGATACCGCACTTAAACTGCACCGGCGGCGGCGCGACCAGTGCCACCAGTCGGGTGATGTCAGAAATAACCTAATAGGTATATAAAAAATGTGACCTTTTTGCATAAAAAGTAACCTTTTATATTATTAAACTAGCAGTGCCCGCGGTTTTACCCGCGTTGTTCCCGTTCCCGTCGTTCCCGTTATTTCCCCGGTGTAAAAAGTAGCCTATGTGTTCTTCCCTTATAATCTAACTGTATTCCATATTTCAGCCTGATCCGTTACTACGTTACGGCGTGATTGAGCAACAAACATCCAAACATCCAAATATCCAAACATCCATACTTTGACTTTTATAATGTTAGTGGAATAGTGGATTTGGTAAATAAATTGGTAAAAATAAATGTAACTTTTCAGTTTGCACATTATTTGTCATTTCGTGCGAAATTGTTACCACTTATAATCCATTCTTAATTAAAATTATTCCCTTTTTTATATAAAAGCCTGTGATTTTCCAATTTGAGGAATCTCTTTTCACCTTACACTGTTCTGAATTGGCCGCTTTTATATGCAAATGTTTTTTGTGAACATTTAGATTATCTTAACCATTAAATACGAGTAGGTACTTGATTGAATGTGATTATAAATTAAATATTTAGAAAGAGACAATAAATAACTCTGTTAAGTGTTATTTATTGATATCGAGAATATTAATATTATATTGGGCGTAGACACTATATGAGTTATAAAAACTGTGATGTAGGTAGGCCAGCAACTAATATTGTACTTGTGGGTACCTGAACAAACGTTGTTGTGTCACTGACTCGGGCGTTTCAATTACTGCTCCATATTTAATAGATCATAATATTCAAGTAGCGCGAGGCAAGTCTTTCGAATTGTTTGTGTTGACGTCTTTTGGATTAAGTGATCGACGAAGACAAAAATGCCGATCGGAAAAGTCGAGCATTTCGATCTATTAAGCAAAAAGTGGTCGGCATACGTTAGACGCGTGGAACAATTGATAACCTTGAAACGAAACTAAAGGTGCGTTACATGTGGCTACTTTAGTGACTTTGGTTGGAGAGGCGATGCGAGTATGTGCGATCTGTGCGCCCGAAGAACTTCCCGAAGAATAATCGTTTAGTGAGCTCGTGAAACTCGTCGGTGACCACCTCGAACCGAAGCGCTCAGAGATTGCGGAGCGGATTGGATCGAGGTACAGTACATGCCGAGTACGAATGCGACGGTAACTAATTTAAAACTACGTGTTTTATTCGCTCGGTTCGAATTACTGACGCATTTTTTCTATACAAAAAATCAAATTTTGGTTAAGCTTAGGTATATTTATGTCTATATGTATATATATAAAAATGAATTGCTGTTCGTGGGTCTCGCTAAAACTCGACAACGGCTGGGCCGATTTGGCTGATTTTAGTTTTGAAATGTTTGTCGTAAGTAGCTCAGGGAAGGTTTAAACGGTGAAAAAAATATTGAAAAGTTGCGAAGAAGATAGTAAAAACAACAATTTAATTTTGTCATATAAACTCTTCTACATACTCGTAATTTCCAGTCAAACCTTTGACGTTACCGATCAAATATATTTTTTTCGAGAGTTTTAATCAAAGAGTATATAGTTTTTATATATAGTTTTAATAATAAACTAGCGGCCCGCTCCGGCTTCGCTCGAATAATAACCTAGATATCAACTGCAGCGCCATCTGCCGTAGCCTATGTTACTCGGGAATAATGTAGCTTTCCAAAGGTGAAAGAATTTTTGAAATTGGTCCAGTAGTTTCGGAGCCTATTCATTACAAACAAACAAACAAACAAACAAATATTTCCTCTTTATAATATTAGTATAGATAAATAAATATTGATGGAGAATTCACACACAACACCATCTGACCCCAAACTAAGCAAAGCTTGTATGACGGCGGCCAGATAGCTGATATAATACTTATATATTTTTAAATACATACTTACTAGCTAGCGGCCCATTCCGGCTGCGCTCGGATATTGTCATTTAAAGACTATTAATCGAAATAAAACAAATATACGGTCGAATTGAGAAACCTACTTTTTTTTTAAAGTCGGTTAAAAAACTATCCTATCTCTCAAGTTAGACCAGACTGCTCACGGTGTGCCAATTTAATTTAAAATCGGTTAAGTAGTTTAGGAATCCATCGCGGACAAACATCGTGACAGGAGATTTATATATATTAAGAGTAAACATAGAAACACCCAAACACAGTGCAAGCATTTGAATTCATCACACAAATATTTGCACTGGGTGGGAATCGAACCCACGACCCTCGGCTTCGCAGGCAGACCTACTACCAACTAAGCTACGTGGTCAGTTTTAATCAAAGACTATGTAAGTTTTTGAAGTGAAAACGTATTTTAACGCGCCTAGACAGATTTTTCATGGGGTGTGAATTGAATTCTAGCGTCACGTTCGGGTATGATAAGAAGTTTTTGGGATGCTAGAGCGAGAAAGATAATACATATAAGTGCGCCAGAACGAGAAAGATCATATTCATAGTCAACTGCTCTTCGCTGTTGTGTCCCTGTGTTTAGTATATTTAATTGTTTTTTATCGCGTTATAAACCTTAAACCTCTAGGTAGGTACTTTATTAATTATTATTTAATAACATTAATTGAACCTGTCACGAAATATTAAATGTGCATTTCACATCCATTGCAAAAAAGTTTTGGTTACCCTATAAAAAAAATAAGCAAATACTAAAGGACAATGTCCATTTTTGACCCGCCAAAATACTTGTGGTGTAGACATATTTATGAGTTATATATTAAAAAATCGATGATTTTTTGCTGTACTCTTGTGCGATGTTATATATCTTTCTAACATTGCAAAATAAAATAATTTGCATTTGTTTAAATTAAACCTACCATTTACCAACAAAGCTGACTTGGAAAATATTGCAATAACGAAACGGTACTTGCGTTTCGTTTTATTGATCCGCGTTAGATTGAAATTGAATATGGATGTTATGTATGTCAATTTCTTTCACAATGTCGTTTATTTACTACTTTCACATATTTAAATAACGATATATATAAATACGGTGACAAAGAAACTATAATTGCTTTTTATAGCAATGTAAACGAGGAAGAAGTTGGCACGCAATTGTGAATCGAAACGTTTTCACCAAATCCAAATTGGTTAAAGATTAATGTCAAATTAACAAATTGTCAAATCAAAAATTTCTTCCTATGTTTAATTTTCTTCTTGTTTTCTAAGCGGTGTAATATTTATGCATTATTTACCACAACAAACTCCGATTACCAGTTCAAATGTTTCAATGTCGGATTTCAGTTAAACACAGTAAAATTATTCCGATTGTTCAAAAGAGATTGCTCCAGGAAGATAACATTTTTTGAGCTTCTTTGCAGTGCGTAGATAAATATTAGGAATAAGATGAATATTATTAATTCCTAATCGGACATCAACGACAACTCATCAAGTTTTTGTGACGGAATTTATATTGGTTTTAACAAAACTGGGAATTATGTGATTCAGTGCTCCTTATTACTTAGGTAAATAATTGTGGTAATAATTACATAAAACCATATATGCTTGTGTTGTCTGATGGAAACCCTCGATTGTTATGGACCTTCTAAGGCCACTGCCTCGAATATCAAAATAATGAGATATTTATATCACAATTAAGATATTCCCTTCTGTGATAATATTTCTATGCAAATGAAGTGTTCATGCGTATGGTAATGAGTTGGTAATGAGAAGTACTATTATTCCTATTTATTCTGATAAATGTTTTGAAAGATAATACCATAGTTCTTTCTTTTCTGTTCTAATCCGAAAGAAAACATAATTCTAATGTTTTTTGACAGTAAACATAACCTTACTTTTGGTTTAACTGTAACTCATTTTTGGTATTTGGGAAATGAAAAACTCCAACAGCAGACGTTTTTAGAAGCATGAACAATCCTAATTAGACACTATTCATCTCTACGCACTTTCAGTAGGTATCAAAAAAAGTTTGACAGGTTTTTCAATGTATGGAACGTGGGCATTGTCCTTTGCTAGTCATACGCTATTTCCAACCCGCGTAAAAATTTGTTTTTAAGCCATGGATACTAAGTAATTCAGCCGCATGTTACTCTTGGTCAAACATTTTTTTTTCGAGATTTATAATCAAAGAGTCTAATATATAGTTTTAATCAAAGAGTATATAAGTTTATATGCTGTGTCCCCGTCGTTCAGAAATCAAATTGAAAGAATAGCTTAGAATACCTTACCTTATTCATTAGTAATCCAACCTCTTTTCATTATATTTAACAACCAAGTATCTAATATCCATGCTCTATGTCGATCGATACCTCAGACACAGAGTGCATTCTTCTTTGTGAGTGACGTTATCACTATCACTACATAGTAGTATATATCACAAAGTCACTTCCCGTGTCTGTCCGTCAGTACCTATGTATGCTTAGATTTGGCTTAGATCCTATTTGACTGACCTCGTGTCTTAGTGGGTGTGCACTACGTCTAGGTGTTACTATGTACAATAAGTATGTATTTAAAACATACAAGGCAGAAGAAAAAAAAGAAGAAGAAGCAGTGTCGTGAACCTCACAGTGCCTAATTTCTTGGAAATTCCTAGCGACAAGGAAAAAAAATAGATTTACTATTAAGACAAATTGACTTGAGGCGCCATCTCTGATTTATGTGGTGCACTACGTCCATTGCACTAACGCACCGATTCTGTACGAGGCTATGAGGTTAGACAGAGGCACATTGTTTTCGAATAACATCGAGAGAGGGAGCGGGCTGTTCAGGCGGTGACGCATTACGAAGATTTTTCCTAGCTTTGGAAGACAAGAACTCAGTGTAAAACTTTTTTTTTTTGAGATTCTGTTTTGCTAGTATTTAACTTAATATACCTAATTAATAATTATTCAATGGTAAATTATTGAATCGGATTAATATTATGTATTTCGTAGTAAGTAGTTAACTTGTGATACTTTTTCTAAAGATCAGCATAGTACCTACTTCAAAAGATTAGCATTGGAAATAGCTTACATAATTTCCTTTAACAATAGTGTGACCTATAAAATAAAACTTGAGATTGATACCTAAACTTAGATATATATCTTGTGTTGACTGTTTACTTTGATTGGACATTAAGTACAAAAAAGTTTGTTTATTAAAATTTAATTGACCGAAACATTGAACTCTCTTTTACTTAGTTATGTCAATGGACCGAAACAGTAGATTTGATCTTGACTTTGTGATTATAAGGCTTAAAGTACTGAAATATTACATTTTTGTAAATTATTTCTGATATTTGTGTTTATAGTCCGAGATCCCAGGGCTCCCAGACGACACCTATTTTCTGATGAATGAAATGTGGACGATTGAGTAGAGTTAGTAAGTACTAAGAACACATGCTTACTCGCTAACTTGCTTAGACGGCCAATTTTAAGATATGGGGTAATGAAGGTACATATAAACATTACTTACTTCACGTTTTTTCTAATAAGCGATTTTCACCTATTATTTACCTACATTTTCCCGTGAGTGTGATGTCTTGAGTATTTTTATTTTACAGTAAAATATTAATTGTGTTTGCATAACAAAAATTAGTTCTTCCTCGCCTATATCTGCCCTTATTACGCGGGGTCTACACGTTATTTATTTAATAGCCATGGACTGAAAGTTCACATAGGGCGCATGTACAAGGAGATTAATTCGCTTGCCCGTCCGCTGGCCGCGTCTCCTGACGTTCGTCAACAGACTCACGCACCACCGGCGCACGTTCCATGCCCGACTTGTCCCGTGAGTGGGTTATCTAAGCAAAGATTCCAGTGTTGCGGTATGTGCCCAAGGGGGCCAGAGATCAGACGGCGGGCAAACTATGCGAAATAATTGACAAGTGTCTAGATAGCAATAGCGTGGATGATTGGTATCTGCTTCTGTCCTTTGCTTTTGGCGCCTTGAAGGTTTTCTCAAAGCAGTCACCTGGTAATTTTACAACTAAGGTGAAAGCGAACATCAAGCCCTCAATTTCTTTTCTGCTTTAGTGGTTCTGGGACAGATTCAGGAGCACGCTGTTTGAAAAAGGTCGTAGAGTCTAAAGTTTTTGACGGGGATCTAAGAGAAGCAGTCCGTATGCTGGTTTCCGTTGACACTTTTGCGCATTACAGCCCCGATATTCTGGCAACCTTGGAGCAGAAACACCCGGGTCCATCACGTTCACTCAACTTACCAACAGTGCCGGATTTGTCTTTTGTTCCGGTTACGGTAACAGTGGATGCTGTGGCGTCGGCTCTGACTTCCTTCTATAGTGAATCAGCGGCGGGGTTAGATGGATTACGTCCAGGACATCTAAAAGAGCTAACTCCCAGAGCAGCGGGGGATAATGGTCAACGATTATTGGGAAACTTGGTTAAGCTGTCCAATTTTTGCTTAGTGGTAAGGTAAATCCAGAAGTGTGTCCGTATTTATACGGAATATCTCTTTGTGCTCTGGCTAAAAGAGACGGCAGGATAAGGCCTATAGCAATTGGTAGTCTTTTTAGGCGTTTGGCGGCCAAACTGGCATGTCGTGCTGTAAAGGACGAGATGTCGACGTACCTGCGGCTGCACTAGTTGGAGTTTGGGATGCGGTTGGGATGCGAAGCTCCCATTCACGCCACGCGAGCTTTTGTGATGGATCCAGGGAATTCGAATAGCGTTGTGCTTAAGCTAGATATCCGCAATGCTTTAAATATCCTGGAACGAGACGTTCTTTTGAGCGAGGCCAGGGACAGGATCCCTTCTTTGTATTCTTACCTTCACCAGGTATAAAGCTACAAATTGAATCTCTTTTTTCAGGACCACCTTATTCTTTCGCAAGTATGAGCGAAGCAGGGAGATCCGCTTAGGACACTCGTTTTTAGTTTGGCCATTCACAAGGCCATATCAGAGCTTAAATCGTCTCTCAACATATGGTACCTGGACAATGATATTATGGGAGGGTTACCAAATGCTGTGTTGCAAGATTTAGAGATGTTGATCCCACGCATTAATCAATTGGGTCTGGAAGTGAACCCTTCTAAATGCGAGTTTTTTTCCTGTAGCGCTGCTGCTCGTGCAGATTTCGGTCACTTTAGTGCTTTACTTATTATTATTAAATAAAGAGTGACGAGACGAGCAGGACATGTGCCTGAAGGTAAGCAACAAGCCTGCCACATAACAGCACAGTGACACGCAGCTATTGGAACATGAAGAGACAAAATCATTACCTAGCACCGCACCGCACTGCGCTCGTCACCCAGAGATCTAAGTTGTTATATAATTGTAATTTTAATAGATAGTGATACAAAAGGAAGGTTTATAATATGTGTACTTAATACGTGCATAAAATAGCAGAGAAACACAGAAAAAATTAAACATTTCTAATGTCATAAATAAACACATGTTTTGCGCTTACACTGCAAACACTGGCTGAACCCTAAACCTAGCGAAATCAAAATAATGTACAGTCCGCGAGGTATAAGCTGAGCTTTGCATTAGTGTGAGTGATCACCAAAAGTACAGTCAGACGCAGGACGCTGTGACCATGTTCTCTTAATAAGATGTTTCTTCAAACCAGAAGTGCTGCCATCTGAATATGATTTTGATGAAGTGTGAGTGGTGTCAATATATGTTTCATCGGTATAAACGATAGGCCTGCCCTTATTACGGTATTCGGAAATTTTAAGTAAATAAGTTATACGTAGGTGACGGATCTCATGCTTTTCCATTAAAAAAATTCTGTTATTCTCTGTCCTTGACCATTTGAATCCTAAAAGAGATACTTCTTTTCCCAATGACCATATTGATCCTGGATAGTTAATGTCAGCTTGTTGTTTAAGAGTTTGTTGTCTGACTGTACTTTTGGTAATAGATGCGTATGCATGTGATCACTCACACTAATGCAAAGCTCAGCTTATACCTCGCGGATTGTACTACCGCTGTACATTATTTTGGTTTCGCTAGGTTTGTAGGTTTGTACCTCTTCAAAAGGTCTACAAAAAGTCTGCAATAGTAAATGTCTATCTCTTAGGAATAGCCCACAATAGCCATTGTTATTAGTATATTTAGTATCAGTACTGCACCTGTGCGAAGCCGGGGCGGGTCGCCAGTTACTTTATAAATAATTCTAAACGGAAATTAGGTAATGTATCAGGGTCAAGTGTCAGGGTTTTCTTTGTATACCTACTTCGGCCTTCTTGTTTATTTGTTTTTTTTTTTAATAGATACGATAAGTCTTAGGTACATACTTATTTTAATCCACGTACCACCCAATGTAATTTTTGTAGTGAAAACTTTTGAAAATTGACGTACCCCACGGTTTTATTTTAGTCTAGTCTATGCATATGTTTATAATTCCCACGACTCTATCTATTTTATTATTTTTTGGTTTTTAGTACATTTATCTTAAACATTGTAATGTATGTTTAACATAAAACCGTTTAACTTAAAAAGTTTTTTTACCTATTTTTATTTTCTAGTTTTTAGTTTTTATTTCGCATTCTGTTTAATTCATTTAGTGCTTCATAATTGCAAGGTTTCTTGCCCGTTAGTTTATTGCAGTCCAACTCCTCTATACGTAGTCCCTGCAAAGATCTTACTCTACTAAGAGCCACGCAGGCTTGACCTTCTTCAAACAGTTTCGCACCTTGATACCCATGTTGATGGGATTGATAAAACCTAAGTTATCCGCCATTTTGTAGAGGCCGCCATCTTGGATTTTAATTTTATATAGTACATTGTATTCTACTGGTTGAGCACTTTCGTTTGATACCCATATTGATGGGATTGATAAAACCTACGTTATCCGCCATTTTGTAGCGGCCGCCATCTTGGATTTCAATTTTTTATAGTATATTGTATTCTGCTTATTGAGCCCTTTCATTTGATACCCATATTGATGGGATTAATAAAACATAAATTATCCGCCATTTTGTAGCGGCGGCCATCTTGAATTTATAATGATAATGAATAAACATAATTGTATTGTCACCAAAATCCAAAGTGTATACAAAATTTCAGATTAATCGGTTGACAGGAAGAGGGTGAAATTTGAATTACTAAATTTGACCCAAGAATAAATAATAAATAAAAGAAACGGGGTGAGCTAAATAAAACCGTTTAATAAAACCGTTTAAAAATTAAATAAAACTTTATTTAAGGGGGGCTCAACTACAAACTTGATTTTTGCTCGATTAGTCCGTCTCAAACAAACTAGATGGCGCCGCTAGTAAAAATAAAACGCGATATCAAATTCATCGTCAGAATCATGAGCCAAAAATCAATATTTTAGTAAAACTTTTTGCCTGTCTGCGAAATGCTTAAGAAACTTCGAATAAAGCCAAAGAGGTTTTCGCCGTTTATTTGCTAATGGTACGGAACCCTTCGTGCGGGAGTCCCACTCGCACTTGGCCGGTTTTATTTTTATTATCGCTAATTCAAAAGGGGACTTGTGACGTAGGTAGACTAAAGATTAATATTATACGATTTCATTACTTTCCCAGTTTCGAGAGAGAGAGTCTAAATAGGAGCATAGTCAGTACAGGAAACAACTCAGGCGCACCAGCCTTTAAAACTAGGGCAGAAATTCCGTCTGAGCTGACTGGCTGTCACTGGCTGTATTCACGATATATCCAGATTGCATAGCACTGTTTTTTATTTTATTTATTTAGTTTAAACACTCCACAGACTCCGAGATCCGTGACCTTTGTCATTACAATAATCTTTTTTTATTTACATAGTTCTTGGATTAGGAGAAGAAGAGGAAAAGGAAAATAAGGGGGGGGGGGCGGGGGTTGAACATTTCAAACCTAATTCTAGTACTAGTCAGTTCCATTTCGTCTGTTGAGCCGATCACTACCGGTTGGGATTCCGATAGTAATCGACTCGACATCGTCTTTTGCCTAAGCCGCCTCCTCCCGGCCTAGAGGCTCCACTACGGCCGCATTTCTGTCTCTAATTGCCATTTGTAGGTTGAAATCTTGAATGGTCTTTGGTGAAGCAGCCAACGCTCGCCGCACGAACCGACCGATGGCGTCGTCGGTGTCGTCAGTGTAGTTTGTAAAGGTCCCCGTGTGTCGTGATATTGCAACAACCGCATGGGACACGCTCTCGTGCAGCTCATGTTTGCCTTAGTTTTAATTACGATTACCGCCTCGTATGTCAATCCCTGCTCTTCATGGATGGTAAGGATGCGTGACCCGGTGCCCGACCCGTAACCCTGGTTTGTCAGGGTCTCCTCCTCTTGAGTATGCACTAAAAAGAGGGTGTTGGGTTGGGCGTCGGGTATTTGCGCTCCTTTATACCTTCTCTACTCCAGGGACTTTATACGGGGTACTGAGAAGTACATACCTAAATAATTTTCCCTCAGCGCATATGCAACATCCATGGGGTTGCGATGTGTGCAGAGCAACTCCTGGCTGAATTTTGTTACAAATGTAAACAAACTATTGTCACCTGAACAAACTCAGGATGAGGGACACACGTAAACAAGAGGATGACGGCGCGTCAATTAGTTCCATATTTTGCTACGCGCAGAGTTATATTGCGAGCACTCTATAGAGTTTCGTAGGTTTTTTTTTAAATAATGAGTGACGAGACGAACAGGACATTTCCCTGATGGTAAGCAACATGCCTGCCACATAACAGCGCAGTGACACGCAGCTATTGGAACACGAAGAGTCCAAATCATTACCTAGCACTGCACTGCGCTCGTCACCCAGAGATCTAAGATGTTATATCTCTAAGCTCTGTAATTTCACTGGAAACATTGCCCTTCAAACCAGAACACAGTAATTATTGCACATTACTGCTTGGCGGTAGAATAACTGGCAAAGGCGGACTCTGCTAAGAGTCCTACCAAGGTAAGAAGGTATTTCTTTAATTGTAATTTATCCTGTGATGTCTGCTTGTCTTAGCATTTGAAAACAGGAATATGCTCTCGACAGCGTCTGCAAAACATGAAAACAATGATTGAGTACTATATTCTTAGTTAAGAATTTCATGGCACAAAATACCTATTTCACAATACAGGTGTTATTATGTTAAAAAGATGAATATTTTTAAATTTTTAAGTGTGTATGGTTGTTCCCAATTATCACTGTAACAGCTAAACGTATTCGAAGGAAATTAAGCACCTACACAGAAAGTAAATTACTTGGATTACACAGGCACGTTTTATGTCGTCAAAATAAGTGGTTCCCATATAATTAAATGATTTGAAACAGATTTAGAAATTATATGATATACCTACTCAATGAAATTATTCATTTTTGTACATCATATATTTTATGTTAAAAATTACTATCGGGAAAACCTCCCGCGGGTTATATCACCGGATGCACCTAGTTGTGTACACCACTACTCGTTTAACATTAGCACAATTGTAATAAGCTATATAGACAACACATAGCATAAAGTTACTGTGCTAGGCACAATAATGGCTAATAACGGCAGGGCACGGCGGCTTAACACCGGAGCGTGCTACTGACAAAACCCCTAAAGGTTTCTCCTATCTATGGCTGCCGGCAGAGTCGATGCCTTTGCAGGACCCCCGCATTTACCAGTAACGCACCGGACACCAGCGGCACCCCCCGTCATGACCCTCATGACCCCCACCCCTTCCCTGGTTTCGGTCGAGTACTTAGATGGACCACTGACTACACAGTTATGTAACTTGACCACGACTATGGACCCTGGAGCCTAAACTGGATCGATCCGCCCATGGGTCTATCCCCAAGTTGGTTGCCGACCTACCCTCAAACCTCAAAGTCCGATACCCCAGGCAGTAGACGGAGACAGTATGCGAGACAGGGTGGCCCTCTGCCTCACCTCCATGTACGCTTAATGTAAATAATATTAAAATACTTTAAATAATATTAGCTTTCTCGTCAGTACTTCTTAGGCTGTGGCCTCACTATGGGGCGAATATTCGTAACGTGTTTGCCCAACAAAAACATCGTATTCGGACCAAGACGATGTTGTTGTCTACATTAGCAGGCGAGGATTCAAGTCAAATTGATGCTATGTGTTGTGCTTTGATTATTTACTTGTCTAGATAGACCGCTCCGCGTAGAAACACCAAAAATATAAGTTAAGTTAAGTTCGTCCTGTCGGTTTAATTGTCGCAACAATGACGTTGCGCGGCAAGCACGTGTTTTGTGACATTTGAATATTTGCGCTATAAAAGTCTGCATAAATTACAAAGGACGATTGAAAACAACTAAAAATATTAGCTGGTATCGGTTATGTAATACAAATACAAATCATTTATTGATAACACAAAGTTACAAGTCAATTTAATGTTGTCACTAACACACGGTAGTGTGTGTGAGAAATTGTATACTTATACATTATTAATAATTATAAATAAAAAATTACAGTAATTTTACAATTCAATTAATACAAGTAAAATTAAAAAACATATTATGGTATTATTTATTAACATTCTGGCAGCTTCATTAGATCGTCAAGGGTATAAAAGAGGTGCCAATGCAACCAAGCTTTTAACTTCCGTTTAAATCCCGCGGCGGAAGGTGCGTCCCGTACAACCGTCGGCAGGCGGTTGTATATCGCGGGGCCTCCAACGTAGACCGACCTCTCAGACTTACTCAACCTGTGGGGGGGAGTGACTAGTTGGTGTCGTTTTTTGTTACTCCTTAAATCAACGTTAGGGTTAATACCCCTCCGCTGGAACGACTCTATGTTTTTCTGCACGAACATACACGTTTGAAATATGTGTTCACAGGGAAGCGGCAAAATACGGAGTTCTTTGAAGAACTCAACACATGAAGTGTCACTAGTGGCGCCAACCATTGCTCGTATAGCTCTCTTTTGCATCACAAACACTCTTTTGTAGTCCGCAGCGCGGCCCCACAGCTCCAGCCCGTACGTGATGTTGGAGTGGACGGTCGCGAAGTAGCAGGAGCGCACGACGTCGCGGGTGGCGGTGGCCGCGAGCCACCGGAGTGCGAAGCACGAGCGGCTCAGTTTCCCGCACAGCTCGTCGATGTGCTTCTCCCACGTCAACGCGCCGTCTATGTGGAAGCCTAGGAGTTTCGTGCTCCGGACTTGTTGGAGCGCGGTACTGCTTATAGCTACCGAGAAATGGTTGGCTGCTTTACCATTCAAGTTAAATGTTAGGAAGCATGTTTTTCCTAAGTTAAGGGCCATACCGTTCATGCTGAACCATCGGTTAAGGTCATTAGCTACTTGATTTAGTACTTCCTCCAATTCCAGGATTGTCGGTGCAGAGATCACCGCGGCGACATCGTCCGCGTACATATATATCTCTGCATTTTCAATTGCGCAAGGAAGGTCGTTTAGGAGGATACTAAACAGCGTGTTCGATAGACAAGAGCCCTGCGGGACGCCCAGGGTACTCGTTAACTCAGCGGATACGGCACGACCCCGGTCCCCCAACACGACCTGCGTCCTCTGCGACATGAATGAGGTTATCAGAGCCTGGGCCGGGCCGCGGATCCCGTAGTGCTCTAGTTTGTTAGCGATGAGCGTGTGGTCGGCGGTGTCGAACGCGCGCGAGAGGTCGCAGCAGAGCAGGGCTACGTGCCGGCCCGCCTCGCGCGCGCTCAGCACGCGCCGGACCACCTCGCGCACCAGGTCGGCGGTGGCGCGCCCGGCACGGTACGCGTACTGTCTCTCCGACAGAAAGTTACGGTCCGCTACGAAATTTAGTAGTAATAATTTCGGTTTAGGCCAACTTCGAGTACTTTACTCACGGCGGGAGTAACCTTTACATTACCATTTAGTTAAAGAAACGATCGATTTTTAATACATATAACTTTGTCTCAGGACGACGTCATTTGCCGCCAAATTTACAGGGTTGCCTGTTCTTGAATTTAATATTCCGTTAGTGTACTGTTAATTTTTAACTCCCGACCAACAAAATTGGTGTTATAAGTTTGTTGTCGGTGTCTGTTTTTCTGTCTGTGTGTTATTTTTTCGGCATAAAAATATTGCCTGCTAAAAGATGTGTCTATACCTAAGCCTATGTTTTGTTCCAAGCCATACACTATCCATTTTTCAAATTTCAGCGTAATTTTCAAATTTACGTTACAACGTAATGGAGGAACAAACATTCACATTTAAAATATTACGGGCAGTGCTCCAAGTTTTTAGCCGCGTAGTTGCCGTTCCCGTCATCCTCAATATTATTCTAGACTTTAATCTGTGTTCCAAATGTCAGCCCAATCCGTTCAGACGTTACGACGTGATTTAGTAACAAACATTTTAGTTTTCACTACTGTCGCGTGGTCTTACACACACATTTTTTTTTTATTAGTGGACGTTGCCACTAGGTATTTTAATATTCTGTTTACTAGATTTCCAAAAGAAAATGAACCGAACGAAAACGACGACGAAGACACGATCGAAATAGTAAATAAAGTGGCCAAGTGCGAGTTGGACTCGCCCATGAAGGGTTCCGTTGCAGCAAGGAACATACTATACATAGTACACATCGTTTTTTTAGTTCGATGTAACTTTGGTCGAGATTTTAATAATAATGTATTTATGACGTACTAAAAAAAAACTACTCATCAGATCGAGTTCAAACTAATTTTCGTTGGTAGTTTACATGGTAATGTACATCATATATTTTTTTTAGATTTTTCATTCTCTTACTTTAGAAGTTAGAGGGGGGGGGGGGGACACATTTTGCCACTTTGGAAGTGTCTCTCGCGCAAATTATTCAGTGTAGACGAAAATGATTTTAGAAACCTTAACATCATTTTTTAAGACCTATCGATAGAAACCCCACACGTGTAGGTTTGATGAAAAAAAAATTTTTGAGTTTCAGTTCTCAGTATGGGGGGCAACCATATTTTTTTCTTTTTTTTAATTTTTTTTTGTAAAAATCTTAATGCGGTTCACAGAATACGTCTACTTATCAAGTTTCAGCAGTGTAGTTCTCATAGTTTCGGCAAAAAGTGGCTGTGACATACGGACGGACAGACAGACAGACAGACATGACGAATCTATAAGGGTTCCGTTTTTACGTTTTACGGAACCCTAAAAAATGTAATTGTGAAAACAATTGGATCAGAACCTACAGTGTCATTGTGTCGTTCGAAGTGAACTAAACATTTCAAAATTAATGACATATTTGGCAATGCCTAAATGCTCTAAGGTTGCGCAGTAGGACCAGCCAAATGATTAAGAAATAAAATAATTTTATTTATTGCCTGTGTTTTTTTGTGGTGTAAATTTGGTTAACGTGGCAACCCAAAAGATACATTCACTCCACACATGAATATTCGCCGCCATTTTGGGTCATTTGAGTGCCTCAGTTGTGTCATAGGATGGGTTTTGTCCGACTTTTTTTAAACGTCCTTGATTGGGATATATTAAAGTGGAGCACTGCAGTAATTGAAACGCCCGAGTCGGTGACACAACAATAACAATATATACAAAAGTATTAATAACGATAACAATTTAACTTTTAATCAACAAGATCGCGCTGGGCGCTGACTAGGCGTGATTGGTTTTACAGGTGAATCGATCGATGGGACCCGGTTTCGGTGCTGATTTATATATGACGTCAGCATTACATTCAATAGGCGACGGTGATGGTGGTGGTCACTTTTCGTTTACCCAATTAACGGGTTTTTCGTCAATAGCATCGTCTAATTTAACCGCGGGACCGATTTCTTCATTTGCTGCGGAGGAAAATCGTGCAGAAACAATATTACCCGGTAACGGCTGATCGACATGTCTTTTTAATTCGCGACCATCCGAGCACCAGACTCTGTAGGTGAGCGGAGCCTCGCGGCCGGTGACCACGGCCCCAGCATAGCGACGGCCGGTTCGATTCCGGTAGTCGCGTGCACACTATTCCAATAGTGAATAAAAATTTACTGAGCGCCGCCGCCGTACCGATGTCCTCGCCGTCGTGCACAGCTTTTTTTCATAGTCCGCTTTCCCCGTTTCCGGCCGCTCGATACGGGCTTGTTATCGTGTGTGTAATTAAACTTTTGGTCATGAAATTCACGAATTCCTTCAACGTAAACGGAGGCCCTCCGTCGCTCACCACCTGCGTCGGTAATCGGAACCGAGCGAACAATACACGTAGTTTTAAATTAGTTACCGTCGCGGGAAATACTGTACCTTGATCCATCCTCTATACTGTAACGCCTGAGCCTTGGTATAGCTCGTCTTCCAGAGAACTCGTGCAGCAGGTTCTTCTGGTTTTACTTTCCACAATTTCGACAATGTCCAACCATTCATTTCCCCGCAGTAGTACTGCGACTTGGAATCTCCAAATTTTCCAATTTCTTGTGCCTTCCAGTTTAATTACGCTGTTACTATATTCACTTCCATCTTGCTTTCCTTCCTTGTCTATATTTCGACAAGTAATCTCCCTAACGAAAATTTTACTATGCGTTACCTACGGCGTAACTCACTTTTCGCCGGTACTACAGGACGTCTACTCTAATTCAACGAAAACGTAATTTCGAAATAAACTCGCGATTTTCCAACTCCGATTCTACTTCGATCCATCGTTTTGTCCGTTTAAATGTTCTCAACCTACTCTAATTAGAGTATGCTTAGAACATTTAAACGTCAAATAATGTTGTATCGGATGAAACGAAGTAGAACGAGAGTAGGAAAGTCGCGAGTTTTTTTTCGAAATTGCGTTTTCGTAGAAACAGAGTAGACGTCCAGAACTTTTCAAATACGATTTATTTCGCACACTTTACTAGATATTATAACTACTAGGTTAGCGTCCAGGTGATCTGGGTCCATAACCTGTAGGAATAATTCGTTCACAAGATGTTTTTTTTTCAGTAAGCCATCCTTTTCCACAACTTGACGCTAGTGACAGACGGAAGACTAAATACTACCAACACTCAGACCGAGCACCAACATTACAATATAGTAAGTTAATATACTACATTGCCATATTCTAACATACACATTTTTCTAACATTACTTAATTTTTTTAATAATGCTTGCATGGCAAAAATGGTGATAATATAAGTACATCAGTATTTTCATTATTATTATCTCTAATGATACCTTAGCTTACGAAGTAACTATTTTCTGATCTGTACCTTAGCTCCTACTTGAACACTGAAAATTATAAATCTATAAGTTTTATACAGTAGGAATAAAATCTATAATTTAAAATTAACAAGCAATTTCGTCGTTTTGCATATTTCATACTAACTAAACCCGCTTCTTCGTTCGCGTACCTACGCAGTTGTTGCATCCGTATAGATAGATAGATAGATAAACTCTTTATTGCACTTAACAAAACAAACAACTTAAAAAACAACCTTAAAATATAGTAGCAAATGGCGACCTTATCACTAAAAGCGATCTCTTCCAGACAACCGTGGGATGGAAAAGAAGTTAAAATATAAAAAGACAAATAAAGAGTAATTTGATACCTTACTACATACGATAATTAAAATGGGATACTAATTATTGACTAAAATAAAATAGACAAAGTATATCAAAGTAAATGACAAATTTTCTCTCACAATTATATTTATAGACTAGCTTAACCCACTACTTCACTTAGTCCTCCATCCTATTTTATATTATTTTTTTTATGATGTAAATAGACACTACATTTGCTTTTAATATGCATGTTACTTAAATACTGTTTATACACATTGTAATTGTACATTTATACACATTGTAATTGTACATTTAGCATTAGGTATTTTACCTATTAAATATTTCCAAATAAATAAATGTAACTTTTCAGTTTACACATTATTTGTCATTTCGTGCGAAATTGTTACCACTTATAATCCATTCTTAATTAAAATTATTCCCTTTTTTTATATAACAGCCTGTGATTTGCCAATTTAAGGAATCTCTTTTCACCTTCCACTGTTCTGAATTGGCCGCTTATATTATGCAAATGTTTTTTGTCAACGTTCAGTTTTATCTTAACCATTAAAAACAGGTAGGTACTTAATTCCGGTCTCTAAAAATAAACTCTCTCCTTGCGAGAGAAGGCCTCGAGTCCCAGCAGTGGGAACATTTAGTGGGCTGTTGATGATGATGATGAGGTATTTAATTGAATGTGCTTCTAAATTAAATATTTAGAAAGAGACAATAAATAACTCTGTAAAGTGTTATTTATTGTTCGTAATCTTGATATCAATAAATGACACTTAACAGAGTTATTTATTGATATCGAGAATACAAGGACGTTTAAAAAAAAGTCGGACAGAGTCTGGCTAACGAACAAGTTGTGTCATATTGAGTCGGCCAGAGCTCTGTCACATACAGGCTAACACGCACACATTCGCACACTAGTCGGCCATTATGCGCGCAAAACTCGGGCAGCCAACACGTTTCGCGATAAAAACAAATGTTGACACACAGAACGTCCTGCGCCTTGAAATCCTGTAAAAGCCGTAGTGACCAACGCAATAAACCTCCAGGAATCATTTTTCTTATGTGATTGAATAATTTAATCACTTATTTCCCCATTTTAAATATTAAAACAAATCTTTATTTCCTAACACAAAATAGGGAATCCCAAGACCAGTGTTGCCAATATTACCGCGTGATAATTACCCAAAATATATGGTAAGTACTCGTAAATTATATCAACAGCATATTATAAGCAGCCTACTAAATGTTCACTCGGGGTCTTCTCTCGCAAGCAGAAAGTCAAGGCCATCTAGATATGTACATGTCGTTTTCCTCACGATGTTTTCGTTCGGCGTTTTTTAAGTAAGCGGCATCATGCATACGAATTCGAAAATACAGTGGTCCGCCTAGGATTTGAACTTCGGATCGGCAGTCGCCGTTCTCCCGTCTAGACCAGCCGTAACTTAATAACCCATATAACATCGATATAAACCAACAGATGTGCCCTGAGCACCTTGAAATTGGTAATAAACTGCGTCTCTGTGTGTATCGCAACTAGTTTACAAACAACCTACTTGACCCCTAGAATCGCTAGCGGCAAGATATGCTGTGGTTCTACTTATTTTGGTTGTGGATAACGAATAGTGATAGAAAAAAAAATTGGCAGTCATAGGAACTGCCGATAGAAGTGAAAACTTATAACTCAGAATTTGATAGCATACCTTGAAAACTACACGGGTGTAAACGGAGGGCGTGGCCTCGCCATTTTGGCATGGCCATCTAGAAATGCGTCAGCATTTCCCATTGCCCCATGCGTCAGCGTTTCTAGATGGCCATGCCATGATGACCTGTCCACACTCTTTCATCATTTCCCACAGGCTGACGTATTTCTAGATGGCCAATAGCCACGGTCCCGAGTTTACCCGAAGCTTTCTTATCATACCCAAGCGTGACGAATTAATTCAATTCACAGCCCACGAAAAATCTGTCTAGGCGCGCCTAAAGAAGTTTTCACTTCAAAAACGTCCGGCGTCCACGGCTTCCTGCAACCGACTAGAACGGAAAAAGTGAGCTCACTCTTCCCAACGATAACATGATTCCGTGCGCCCTGAAGTTTGGGAGGGCACATTTTTGTATTGAGATAGTTGATATATAATTATATTATTGAAGTGAAAACTTGTTTTAGCGCACCACACAGAATTTTTCGTCAGAGATGTAAATGCAGCTCATCGTCACGTTTGGAAGTAAAAGATTCGTTTAGGTGAAATGGGACCGCAGCCTGTGCCCGAGCCTAAGTTTACTATATTACATTTTTATTTTTAACTATTAAAATTATTAAATGGTTTTCTCTACTAGTTGTTTCTTATATCAACTATCTGGCCACCATCATACAAGCTTTGCTTAGTTTGGGGTCAGATGGTGCTGTGTGTGAATTGTCCACCAATATTTATTTATTTATTTATTTATTTATTATGTATAGCGCACATTTTGGTTGCCATTGTCATTACGTATTTTAATATTCTGTGTGCTAGATTTCCAAAAGAAAATGAAGCAAACGAAAACGACGACGAAGAAACGACTGGGTCGAAACGGTTAAAAATTGTTATTGTGAAAACAATTGGATCCCAAATATCAGTGTACTGACACTACTCACACTTGTGTCGTTCGAAGTGCAGTAAGCATTTCGAAGTTAATGACATATATGACAATGCCTAAATGCTCTAATTCTCTAGGATGGACCAGCAAAATGATTAAGAAATGAAATAATTTACTGATTATGTACTTGTTTTTTGTGGTGTAAATTTGGTTAACGTGGCAACCCAGAATTAATTCCACACATGAATATCCGCCGCCATTTGAGTGCCTCAGTCTTGTCTCAGGGTGGGCTCTGTCCGACTTTTTTAAACGTCCTTGCGAGAATATTAGTACTAGGTATATTGGGCGTGGACACTACATAATATGAGTTATGAAAATTGTGGTGTAGGTAGTAACTAATATTGTACTTGTGGGTACCTGAATAAACGTTGTTGTGTCACCGACTCGGGCGTTTCAATAACGGCTCCATAATATTAGTACGTTATGGTATATTAATACCATTGAAGTCTTATAAGGTACAGTTACACATGCTTATTTAAAGCACGAAAGCATACTTCAATCGACCATTTGCTGCTTACAAGCACATGTGTCCATACCTTGCTCAAAATAAGCATGCTTATTTCGAGCATACTCAAAAATCGACAGGCGTGCGATTTTTGAGCATGCTACCTGCGGCGCGGGTGGCGGGGGGCGTGGTTTTAGCACGTGTGGACAGGTCTGCGGTCTGCGCTTATGAGCATGCTTTTTATTGTTAGTAGTTAGTAGTATTCCGATCGTCGCTGTAGGAACACGCGCCGATTTCGCGCCAAAAATGGCTCGCTGGGGTGACGAGAAGACTTTGAAATTTGTCCCTCTTTATCGGAACAATGAATGTTTGTGGAATCCTCGCTCACCACTGTACAAAAACAATATTGAGAGAAATAATGCATATCAGGATTTAATCACCAATATGGATGACCCCACTTTAACTCCGAAAATTGTAAAAACAAAAATAAAAAACTTGAGGTCTGCTTACCATACTGAATAAAAAAAAATTTAAAGTTCTAAAAGATCAGGATCTGGTACCGCTACCGTATAAAATCCATCCGCCACCTGGTTTCACGAACTACATGCATTCCTTAGTGATAGTGGCGAGTACAGGGAACCTATTTCTATGGAAGTGGTGAGTTATGATATTCTTTACTAAAAAATAAGTACCTAGGTAATACCATTTTTTTATTTTACTATAAAACTAAAGTCGACAACTACATTTAATATCAAATTATATAATAGAGGCAAAAGAATGAAATGATGTTGGTGAATTTGGGGAAGCGACCTATGATATAATGATCTGATGTACGATTTGTGCGCCCCTGAACTTCCCGAAGGAACATCGTTTAGTAAGCTCGTGAAACTCGTCGGTGACCACCTCGAACCGAAGCGCTCAGAGATTGCGGAGCGGCATCTTTTTCACCTTCGGACGCAAGAACCGAGCGAAAGTCTGAGCGACTACTTGCGGACGTTTATTGGCCAGTACCTACAACTTCAACGCCGGCTTAGAAGATGATTTGCGTGACCAATGCGTGCCAGGGCTGGCCAGTGACGATTTCCGGTCGAGAGTCTTCGCCGAGACAAAATTGACATATAGCTCAGTCGAGGCAGACATTGACATAGAAACAATTCCGGGGAGCGATTTTTTTTTTTAAAACGTCGGGGAGGGTTGTTGGAAGTATAAATCTCGATTTTCTAACTAATCCCGGTAGAGGGTTCGCCGCCATCTTGTTTTAAAGTTTTTGTGAAATAAATTGTTGGAAAAAATAATTGTTGGAAATTTAATTTCTCGCAAGTTTGGTCAAAATGATTTTTACGCTAGGAGCAATATTTGCAGAGTTATACTATCAAGTTTATCAAAAAATCGTAATGAGTGTAAGGAGACGGCCCATTTTCCATGGGCATTTGCCCCACAGAAAAAGTGCAAGAGACTTGACCAAAATTGGATCATTGTATAGGATTTTTAATATATATTGAGGAACCGTTTATGTTTTTATCCTGCATAGCGGGGTTTAAAAGATATCAACTAAAACATTGAAAAAAAATAACGCCGCAAGTAGGTAATCAAGAACGTGATTATGTACTTACTACTAAAAGAAGGTAGTAAATTCATTACTTTGCGACGTACTGTGCTCAGAATAATGTCGACTCAACAAAGAGAAGGACCGGAGATTCGGCCAAAGAGCCAAACCACAAAAAAATTACAAAACCTTAAATATAGAAAAATATAGAAAAATATAGAAAAATAAAGAAAATCCATTTGTTGTGTGAGTTTCGAACGAATTTTTACAGTACGTAAACTTCAACTGATTTTAAATGAGAAAAATATGGCTGACTTTGACTATAATCTGTACATGTACATCTGTACACATAACACATAGGTACAAATTACAAATGAAAGGAGTGTTCACCGTAGTACTTATTTATTGGGTACTGACCCGAAGTCTAACCACGAACTAAACCTTAACAAGCTTATTTAAATTCACATAAACTTCGCTAGCGTGTTTTAACGCCGTACAACGCCATCTAGTTTGGTTTTATGGAACTACAGTACCTTAATACAAAATTACTTATACATAGTCATTAAGGTACTTTTTAATCACCAATTTGCAATCCCCGCTTGGCAGGTTAGTATTGAATGTACAGTTTGAATTATTTAATTATTTGTTATTTTAATTAAATAACTTGTTTATTGACTTGGGGCAGAAATGAGCCGTCTCCTTTATTTTCTTCAACTTTTGTTCTCGCACTTTTCTTACTTATTTTACTTTTAGTATTTGTTGTAATAGCGGCAATAGAAATACATCATCTGTGTAAATGTCAACTGTCTAGCTATCACCGTTCTTGAGATACAGCCTGGTGATAGACAGACGGACGGACGGACAGACGGACAGCCAAGTCTCAGTAACAGGGTTTCGTTTTTACCCTTTGGGTACGCAACCCTAAGAAGTGCGACAACCAAAGTTGAAGAAAATAAAATTCCACCCATTACGATTTTTTTGATAGGTATACCTACTTGATAGCATAACACTGCAAATATTGATTCTAGCGTAAAAATGACAAGAATCAAACTTGTGAGAAATTAAATTTCCAACAACTTTGGATACGATCATTTTTGCTCTAAAGTTGAAAATTAACGAGGTATTTCACAAAAACTTTGAAACAAGATGGCGGCGAACCCTCTACCGGGATTAGTTCGAAAATCGAGATTTATACTTCCAATCACCCTCTTCGACGTTTAAAAAAAAGAAATCGCTCCCCGGATTTTTTTCTATTTCAGGCTAATTTTATGTCTGCCCCGACCGTACTAATACAAAAGCGGATTTTCCTCCGCAGCAAACGCAAGAAATCGGTCCCGCGGTTAAATTAGACGATGCTATTGACGAAAAACCCGTTAATTGGGTAAACGAAAAGTGACCACCGCCATCACCGTCGCCTATTGAATGTAATGCTGACGTCATATATCAGCATAAATCAGCACCGAAACCGGGTCCCATCGTTCGATACATCTGTAACCAATCACGCCTAGTCAGCGCCCAGCGCGATCTTGTTGATTATAAATTATAAGTTAAATTGTAATTGTTATTTATACTTTTGTATATATATTTTTATTGTTGTGTCACTGATTCGGGCGTTTCATTTACTGCAGTGCATCACTCTCTATAAATACCAATAATTAACTTAGTTAAATCTGTATGTAACTTTAATCTGTTAAATGTTCATCGTACCTTGTAATTGTTTGATGCCATGGCAGCCGTAAGCATAGAAGCCTTCAGACCAAAGTCTGCGCCACAATTGAATAACACTGGCGAAATTTTCGAACTACGTTTCCTGTATACACTGGCTCCTTCTTTTCTTTGTAGAAAACGACAACACGGCTCTAATCGGCAACCTTCATGAGTGGTGACTGGTGACGCAGAGTCTAGAACGATTTTGTTTTATTCATTCGTTTGTTCATTTCATTCATTCATTCATTCGCGCATCAGGCCTTGTTGTGGAAACACGTGTTATGTCAGTTTTCGTTGAATTGTTGCTTCACTGACCAGTCATGTAAATATTATGTTGGATATTGACGCTAGTCCGCGGAGCTATTAAAGCATGTTCATTGAATAAATTGTGGCATAGGTTAAACAAATGTAAATTTAGTACATTTACAAAACCGATATCTGATGTGAGCAAGTTCTTAGTCCATTCAATAAGAAACCGGTAAGTAGTACATAAACAACACAATTAGTTCATACTCGTAACTGCATATGTATTTATTTAACTCTATTTAAACAGTATTATATTATGACATTATTAGGTAATGAATTTAATTTTGTATTAGGTACCTGTTGTAACGTACCTTTGTGTTAATTCATTTTATATTTAAATCGTGTTCAAAAAAGGAGGATGTTCTCAATTCGGATGAATGTTTTTTTTTTATATTACGCGATAGATCCTGTAATTGTAAACGGATTTTTATGATTATTTTTTTACTTAGTATGAAATATTTCAACGGTAGGTACCCACATAGGTACATTTTATCGTTTTTTTTAATTTTATATCAACTACTGAATATTACTAATTACTGAATTACTGAACGTATTCGTATATTTCACAACAAAAAAAATTAGTCGATTTCAATTCAAAACTAAACTCGGACAGTTTAGTTTTGAATTGAAATCGGTTTTTGATTTTTCGGAGAAAATTAAATTGTTTTAACCGGTTTTAAGTAATGCCATTTCTCTACAACCATTTTTTAAAATAGGTAAACATAGGTGAAATGTATATATTTTTATTCAATTGTTAAATCATTGACACTAACTAAAAGTGTTATGTAAAACTTCTGTTCTAACGCAAAAACGACGTATTGTATACCTAGGTATAATAAAAAAAAAATACATAAGTAATTTTTAGATGTTAAGTATTTTGGTGGCATAGATGCTAAAACGAGGTACCTAAAGGGAAGTTTTACCTATTATCCATGTCTATGCAGTTAACTTGACCATAATGGGTTCAAATTACAGTCTAGCACAGCACACTGCAGTGCTCTCGGCACATGGAAATTTCAGTTGAATTATTATTTTTTTGCTTTGTAATTTTTTTAAAACATTGTCTTCCCATCGTAAAATAGTAATTGTTGTACATCTGGGCGGTAAAATGAATGCGTCTGGTATTTCCCAGGTGGCTTCAGCAAAGAGTTTTAGCCATTTATTTGCCCTTATTAACGGTGGATTACCAAACCACTACAAACATTTTTTTTATGTTTCTTATAAAATATAAATAGATGGATACAATTTTTGGATAAACGTACTCCCTCCTAATTACCAATGTAAACAAAATACGTGTATTTTTTGTATCATCATGAGGATGGTTTGGTGCGCCTAAGGAGTTCTTCCGGTAAAGAGGACGTAATCAAACATCTCTCGGAGCTCTTTTAGCAGAGGCGTCCATTCTCGCCTGTGCCTTTTGAATTTTTAGTTGGATAAGGACCAACACGATTTAATTTTATAAGCGAGTTATTTACTGAGATAAACAACTTTATCTAGCTGCGATTCGGCACATAACTTATCTTTATTGCAGTTAATATATTTTAATGACATAGACACTACATTTGTTAGTGTCTTTCGGGAATTGCATGTGGTTACCGAGTGATTGTCGTGCGCAATACACATTGATAAAGTTACGTAAGTCTTATCAAATCTTCTGAAATAATAAACGAAGTAGGTATATTCTTATGTTAACTCTTCCGCCTTGAGATTGTTCTAATTTCGCACGAGAATACTGCTTGAAGTTCCGAAGTAGTTAGGATACAGTCGAGTGTTCAATTTTAAATTGTTTTAAATTGTTAAAAAGTACGTCACTAACTTATACCTACAGTACAGTAAGACTAATAGAGGTATTCTTTTGCATTGTGATTTTTTTTAATCAGTAAAAATCACAATATCTTGGATATTATATCGAATAACGGGAATGAAAACTACGCGGGTAACACAGCGGGATGCTGCTAGTTAAATAAATATTATTAGCAACCACTGTAATACACACTGTACAGGCATCACAAAATATGCTTCACAAACAAAATTACATAAAACATTGTCAACACATTGTTAAAACAAAAAATTCTTATCGCTAAGACTGATTTAGATAACCTTTTAATTCCTCAAGAAACAAACTAAACATAGTCTGGGCTATGGTGTAATCTAATTCGACATGCTCTGGTACGACATAATATTCTATCGAAATATTTATACTTACAAAAATAAAACAAGTAAAATATATTAACATAAAACGAAACAACGTAATACACCATTGCAAATACATTTATATTATACATTGTTTGATCATTAAAAAAGTAGCTTCTGTCTAGAACGCAAACATGCCATCAAAACCGCTACCGCGTATTATAATTATTATAGGCTCCTAGGTCGCTAGCATCGTTGCTTTATTGGAATGCAAATAATAATAAATAAATACATATATACAAAGAAACCAATATCTAAAAATAAAATAAAACAAACCTACAAATTACCTACATTCAAAAGAACTAACTACCAGCATCGATATAAATCAATGGATGTGCCCTCCCAAACTCCAGGCGCACGGAATTATTACACGTTAGGAAGAGTGAGCTCACTTTTCCGTTTTAGTCGATCGTAGGAAGCGGTGAACGCCGGACGTTTACACCTATCGCTATTCGTTGTCAACGACCAAAATAAGAAGCACCGCAACATACCTCGCAGCTAGCGATTTTAGGGGTCACGTAGATTTGTAGTTGTAAGCCACTCACGCTACACACAGAGAAGCAATTTGTTAACAATTTCATGGTGCTCAGGGCACATCTATTGATTTATATCGATGACTAGTATATAGGTACCACACAAACGAAAGAACCTAAACTCATGCATATTATGTAGATACCTACTGTAAATTTAGATTCGCATCGATATACATTAAGTATATAGTGTGACGGGACGATTAGATTATAAGATAGACAGATAGATACTCTTTCTTGAACACATCAAAAACAAAATCAACCTATGTATACCTACAGATATGAACTAACAATAAAACTGTCGGATTACTACTATTACTACTATCTACTAAATTAAGTACCTATGTACTTACCGCATATATTTTATCTAGTGACATTTGTGATTTTATACGTTTTGAAATTCGAAATTAATAAAATAATATTTATTAATAAATAAATAAGAAAATTTTATCACTTTCTTCGATTTTTATTTGTCGTTTTACTCTCATTTTTAATCGACTTCCAAAAAGGAGGAGGTTATCAATTCGACCACTATGTTTTTGTTTTATGGATATTACATGATTTCTCGAGAACGCCCCAACCGATTTAAAAAAATATTATTATACTAAACTACATTGCTTACATTACTAAACTAAATTATATTAAGATTATTACCGATTTCATTAATTATTGTTTGGATGGATATTATTAGGGTGTCCCTTAAATTTCAATGTCAATATATTTTTACGCATATTCTAAAAACTTTTGTATAGACCTAATATAGTATATAGTACAGAAATAAATATTAGCCCGATTTATAAACGATAACCCGTGCCGACTTGAGTTTTTAACTTGTCCATACAAGTTGCGCGGGTGCAGCGCTGCGACCTGGACGTCTACTCTGTTTCTACGAAAACGAAATTTCGAAAAAATACTCGCGTTTTTCCTACTCTTGTTCTGCTTCGTTTCGTCCGATACAACATTGTTTGACATTTAAATGTTTTAAGCATACTCTAATTAGAGTAGGCTTAGAACATTTAAACGGACAAAATGACGGATCGAAGTATAATCGGAGTTGGAAAATCGCGAGTTTATTTCGAAATTACGTTTTCGTTGAAGTAGAGGAAACGTCCTGTTACTGCGAGTTTCAATTGTCATTTCACACGTGATTTCTAACATTATTAGTGCGTTGTTGTTTATTGTGTGAAGATGTCTGTGGAATTACGAAGTGATAAACAAAATATTTACCTTATCGAACTGCCAAGTCACCAGATAAATGGTGCAAAATTACCATCTAATCGACAAGTTCTCACCGTTTTATTTTACAATATACGTGAAGTCAAGCTGACTGTTCGTGAAAGTGCGTACTTATCTTGTTATAAGAGAGTGCATCATATTTTGGGAAAAAATCCAGGATTCCTACGAAAGCATTTCCTAACTGCGTGAAGAAACTTGTTGATTTATATCATGTTTGGAGGGAGCTGCAAAAAACTGTAAGAAAACTCAGGAGACGTTCAAGAACCGTGAAAATAATTCTGTAAAAGACCTTGGTAACTTATTTGATATTGCACATGCTGATGCCTTAGACAGAATGAAGATAGAGGAAGACAAAGATTTTTTAAGGAAACAGAGAGAGGCAGGTCGACCGGGATGCTTAGGTGGAATTGACAAAAAAATGGGGGAGAAAGAAGAAAGAGTTAGCAAAGACGATTGGAAGAAGCGGAAAGAAAGGTAAAACAAAGAGAGTTATTGGCTGTTGCATCCACTTCTTCGATAGATAGCTTGGAATGTTTGGAGAATTCGGATGAGGAACAGATTTCGAACTCTGAACTTAGTACTCAGATTCCTTGCCCTGAAAAAAGTTCTACAAGAGGCACGAAAAGTTTCATAACTCCTAAACTAGAACTGGAAAAACTTTTTATTAGAGACGATTACCGCGAATTGGTGGAACTATGCGTTGTGTTCTTAGGAGGAGGTACAGAAAATAAACTAAAACTCCCCCCCCCTGGAGGCCCCTGGAGGTTTGCATCAAGCGCGATGGATGGCGAGAGCGATCTATTCTATAAAATATGTTTGCTTCTTAAAATTACTGCAAAGGACAAAAATGCTCCACAAGATGTTTGCTTATTTATCGTCACCTTGTATACTAAACCTTGGCTCGAATGTACAGTGGCAATTAAAGCACCCAACCAAGACTTATGCTTTTTGAAAGATCTAA
This sequence comes from Ectropis crepuscularia, assembly GCA_963693475.1. Taxonomy (NCBI): domain Eukaryota; kingdom Metazoa; phylum Arthropoda; class Insecta; order Lepidoptera; family Geometridae; genus Ectropis; species Ectropis crepuscularia. The sequence goes on from OY856346.1 coordinate 15,259,010, forward strand.
AAGAAAATGAAAAAGTAGACGCGACTTGATTTCAAAACCAAGACGAAAATGATTAATAATTTAAACAGAGATGAAAGTTCAGATTCCACTGAACGCTATATCCCATCGAAGGAAGAAATTATGCAACATTTCTTTACTAAGCTTAATATTTTCTTGTTTCTTTTTTCAAAGTTTCGTGGCTTAGTTTTTGCTTTTTTAAACTGGTTTTTCTTTCTATCAGATATGACGCTGGATGATTTTGTGACTCAAAGAAGCAAACAATTTCCATCGACTGCAGATCGACGACAGTTTTCTTCGGGAGGATGTATCTTCTTGGAGTGATAATCCTACTTTTTTGGAAGCTAGAAGACGAATAAGTCGTTTGAAGGTCGTAAATAACACTGCTGAAAGAGCTGTTAAATTAATGCAAGATTTTAATGGACTTATCACGGCTGAAGAAGAGCAAAAACAGTTTTTGTTGCGTTGTGTTCAGGAACATAGAAATCTGTATCTAGACTGTAAAAAAACTATTCTACAGAGAAGTTACCCTAATTAGTTATTATTATAATTTGTATTTAAATAAAAGTTTATGTTGATCTTATTTTATTCTTACTCATATTTACTTTATTTGTTGCATTTTAATTAGTTTTGAATCAAACCAAAATGTCAGGCCAAAACACCATTTTTAGGGTTCCGTAAAACGTTAAAACGGAACGCTTTCGTCATGTCTGTCTGTCTGTCCGTCCGTCCGTATGTCACAGCCACTTTTTGCCGAAACTATGAGAACTACACTGTTGAAACTTGGTAAGTAGATGTATTCTGTGAACCGCATTAAGATTTTTACAAAAAAAAAAAAATTAGGGTTGCCCCCCATACTGAGAGCTGAAACTCAAAAATTTTTTTTCCATCAAACCTACACATGTGGGTTGTCTTTTGATAGGTCCTCAAAAATGATGTTGAGGTTTCTAATATAATTTTTGTCTACACTGAATAATTTGCGCGAGAGACACTTCCAAAGTGGTAAAAAGGGTGTCCCCCCTTCTAACTTCTAAAGTAATAGAATGAAAAAACTAAAAAAAATATATGATGTACATTATCATGAAAACTACCAACGAAAATTGGTTTGAACTCGATCTGATGAGTACTTTTTATTTAGTACGTCATAAATACACTATTATTAAAACTTCGATCAAAGTTACAACGAACTACAAGATCTATGTGTACTATGTATATTATGTTACTTGCATATTATGCAACGGAACCCTTCATGGGCGAGTCCAACTCGCACTTGGCCACTTTATTTATTTATTAAACTTTAGAGCTCGGTCGGCACGGGTTGCAATCATGCTACAAATATGAAACTTCATATTTAAGTACATTTTAGCATGCATAAAAAAAGTAGAGAATAGAGAAAAAAAAATTAGCCGTATAAGGGACACCCTAATGGGTATGCTTCCCGAATGGTCCCATATAAATTTTATCGCAATCGGTGTGGTGGTTTTTGAAATATGACGAAAATACTAAAATTTGCCAACAATTTTGTCTGGATGACGGACAACTACGTTTCACAAAAGTTATAACACGAAATTGTGTAAATGCTTTAATGAAAACTTGATTTGCACTAAAAAGGTAAAAATAAACTATTTTCTACAAAAAAAATTGACCAACTTCAAAACCACAAATAGTAGTTTTGTGTCCCTTATATTGTAAAAAAATGTTTGCCATATAAGGGACACCCTAATGGATATGCTTCCCGAATGGTCCCATATAAATTTTATCGAAATCGGTGTGGTGGTTTTTGAAATATGTCGAAAACACTAAAATTTGCCAACAATTTTGTCTGGATGACGGACAACTACGTTTTACAAAAGTTATGAAATTCGATGCCGTCAACACGAAATTGTGTAAATGTTGGTAAAAATAAACTATTTTCTAAAAAAAATTAAACCGACTTCAAAACCACAAATAGTAGGTATAATTATTATGAGCGCTCATTCATCTATTTGAAGTCGGTGCCAGCCAAGTGTAACGGGAAGTAGATAGACACTACTTACCTATGCCTCCTTACTACCTTACTACGTAGCTACATACATAATATCTGTCTACTAGCTTTTTGGCTAGACTGGCACCGAATTCAAACAGATGAGATGAGCGCTTATAATAATAATTATATCAACTATTTGTGGTTTTGAAGTCGGTTAAATTTTTTGGAGAAAATAGGTACTTTATTATACTTCTTTGTTGGTATAAATTAACTATCTAAAAACGATAGTAGGTAGGTTTTTTTCTCGTATAATGGTCCGCGTTTGACCATTAATTCGCCTGATGGTAAGCGACGGTGTGGTCGAAGATAACGTACGCTGATCTAATATAAAGTACCTATTCACTGTGGCCTGAGAAGTTCTAGATTGTATCTCTCAGGGAACAATGATACCGGTAACATATTCCACTCAAAAGCTGTACATCGGAGGAAAGTGGACTCAAACCGTTTGGTTTGAATTTTGGGAATAAGCATTCCCAAATTTCATTTTTCCAGCAATTGGGAACAAGGTGGCAGGTGGTAGTGCGCCGACTTACGACTTGACCTGTAGCGGAAAGGGGGAGGCAATGTAAGATCGTGTAAACCCACAGTAAGCTAATTTAAACAACATTATCGATTCGAAAAGAAGACGAATTCTTAGTAACCTTTTGAAATCAATAAAAATTTTAGACATTTCTGCACAGTTTTTTTAATAGTATAGGTAAGCAACAAGCCTGTCCATAACAGCAGTACAACAGTATCACACAGCTATGGGAACATGAAGAGTCCAAATCATTACCTAGCACTGCACTGCGCTTTTCACGCAGAGATATAAGATGTTTTATCTTTATGCTCTGTAATTTCACGGAAAACATTGTGCTTCAAACCGGAACACAATGATGTTTGTACTATTACAACTTGCCGGTAGATAACTGGCAAAGGTGTGGTACTTTCTCAGACGGACTCTGCAAAGAGTCCTACCTCTACAAAAACGAAAAAACGCTTACCTAAGTTTAGATATTTTATTGCAAATTGGAGCCAAACCTTGTTATTTGTTATGATTTCAGATAAACCATGGAGTCAGTACTCGGAGTATGGGACTACGTGATCATGGCGGTGACCATCATTGCGTCAATCGTCATCGGTGTCTACTTTAGGTTTAGTGGAGGAAAACAAAAGACAAATGAGGTGAGTATTATTGTAGCTCTTAAAGCCGGGTCACACAGAGGCGATCCGATAGCGATAGCGATCCGATAGCGAGACGGGATTTTTTGTAATGTTCAAATTTGTATGCAACCTGACACACAGCAAGCGGGCGCGATCCCATACTCGGTATCGGATCGCTATCGCTATCGGATCGCTATCGCTACCGGATCGCCTCTGTGTGACCCGGCCTTTAGTATGGATTTATCATGGATTTTTTTTTATCGCGGCACATCACTAACATACACCTCATCTGCTTACGATTGGTACAAGGAAACCGTGAGGGAAATCCTGAGCTATTTAGTTATTCTTAATCAGAATTAGCAAGAAAATGTTCCCTACTCTCCCCTATTTCCTTTTCTTCTCCAATCCAAGACTCATGTAACAAAAAGAAAACGATTGACAAAGGTCACGGACCCAGGAGTCTGTGGAGCTGTAAAATTAAAAAAAAAAAAAAAAAAAAATATTCTTAATTTAAGTGCACGCATCCCTCCACCAAACTGCACGTGCACGCACCGGCGGCGTGGTGGATTATAATCCAGTCTTGTCTGTTTTCTTGTGACAGAAGACTCAGATTTCTAACAATGGGAATATCACATAGGTACAAAATGAAAGCAAACACCATCCAGACAATTTGAGATAGTGCAAATCGCAGGAAAAACCAATATTTATACAAAGTTTGATATAAGTACTGAAACGTTTGTCTGAGCAGATAAACACCCGAACGAAATTAACTATTAACTGCACCTATTTTTCTTATCTATCATATCCGTCGTCGTCCGATCTAACATATCTTCGCTCGCTAAGTATTACTAGCGCAGATATGTTAGATCGGACGCTATATAAAAATATCTGTAGATGTAAATAATCCAATGATGATAATGATCATGTTAATGTTTTCTTTTTCAGGAATATTTACTGGCTGACCGGAACCAGTCGACTTTACCCGTGGCTGTATCCTTGATGGCATCATTCATGTCGTCTATAACTTTACTCGGGGTCTCATCCGAAAATTATTATTACGGCATGATGTTTTTCATCATGAATATCGGTTACCTCGCCGGCACTCCCATAGCTAGCCGGTTATACCTTCCAGTATTCTTTGGGCTACAGAAGACAAGTACATACGAGTACTTGGAGCTACGATTTGGACCTCGAATACGGATGTTGGCGTCACTAACTTACAGTATACAGATGTTATTTTACAATGGAGTTGTTTTATATGCCCCAGCATTAGTTCTCGAAGCAGTCACGGGACTTAACAGGATTCTATCCGTTGTGCTAGTAGGACTGGTTTGCACGTTTTACTCGACTTTGGGTGGAATGAAAGCAGTATTATACACAGATCTTTTACAGTCTGCGCTAATGTTTATAGCTGTCTTTTGTGTGCTCGTATTCACCTCCATTGATCTCGGCGGTTTTGACAAGATCTTCACAATAGCTTGGGAAGGAGGTCGTCTAGATTTCAGCAAGTAAGAACCAATATCATAAAATGTTATTTTAATATATTGCGTAGTTTATTATTAAGCATATTTTTTATAGTTTCAGCTTAGATCCAACGGAGAGGCACACTTGGTGGGGACTAATGGCTGGCGGAATAACTACATATCTGTCACTGTATGCTGTAAATCAAACACAAGTAAGTATGTAGTCTTATTTATCATGTTTGTGTTTATTTGTTAGTGGTATTTAGGGCATCTCATCTTATCTCATCTAAAGTGAGTTTTACAGATTAGGACGAATAATACTATCAGAATCTCCGTATTCTCCGTATTAATTACCCACTTACATTTTCGTGTGTAAGCCCGGTATTATCAACCCGATTTCTTGTTGACAATTTTTAGACGACGCCGACGAGACGCTATGATTTTATTAGATCGTCGATGAAATGAAACGAGACGACCGTCCAAATTAAGCTTATTAAAGAATGTATGTACGCGCAAACATGCTCTATAATAAGTAGGTTTTAGCAGTGGAATCTTGTTTGGCTTGGCTTTTTCTCAGAATTTAATTTCATTTATATATTGGTGATGGACGCGAAGCCATGAAAGCCATGGCCGTCACATGCGTCATCTTCCAGAGCGGGTGCTACACAACTCATATATCACATACGAGATTTAGGGTTTGCTGCTCAATTTCTTCATAAATTATACCTAAATTTTATTTCTAAAAATAAAATTGATAAAAATAGTCCACATGCGTCTATTTTTATCTATCAAGAATTTTTATATTGGAAAATTATATTTATTATAAAGTTGTTTCCAGGTCCAAAGACTTCTGACCGTGGAAACGTTGAACAAATCCCGGAACTGTCTCTGGTGGAGCTGGCCAGTGCTAGCAGGACTCAGCTTGATCACTTGTATCAGCGGCCTCGGCATGTACGGGGTGTACAGAACTTGTGACCCTCTTACCAGTGGTGCGATTACAGCGGTAACTATACATTTCAGGTTCTGTACATAATTCTGTCTTTAGTATGAAAACTAACGTGGTTAATACACAGCTTAAAGAAATACACGGGTAACTCGAAACTCGACTCGGGGTCTGTGCTAAACGAGATGCGAACACGCGCACGCACTCTCCTTGAAAAAGATCCCCGGACGCGATCGAAACTTGAGTCGGACTGGACTGATAATATCAAACGTGAGTTACCCGTGTATTTGTTTAAAACTCTGTTTTTGTAGCAAAAATTCAGAAGAATAGTAGAAATGTGGTATTATACAAAAAATAAAATACTTAAAACTATTATCATACCAGCCCATGTACCTAGAATCTTTCGAGGTTATGTGTCATCTACCAACCCCCTTTGGGCCAGCGTGATGGATTGTGGCCTTGACTCTCTCCTTGCGAGAGAAAGGCCTAAGTTCCATGATGGAGAATATTTAAAGGGCTGCTTATGTTATGCTGTAAAAAGTATAATTTCGTAGAGTTTAGTCCATTAAAATAAATACTCTGATACAAGTATCCTGTGGCGTATATTGTTTTCTCAATGTTGTCAGGCAGACCAGCTGATGGCGCACTACGTTGTGGATGCCATGAAAGCCCCGGGAATGGCGGGTCTTTTCATAGCAGGTATCTTCAGCGCGTCTCTCTCCACCATATCGTCGTCTTGCAACGCGCTTGCGGCTGTCACTCTTTCGGATTATATTGGCAGGTGAATTTTTTTTTTCCGAAAAAGCAAAAACCGATTTCAAATTAAAATAAGAAAATAACCCTTGATGGCGTCATCCAGATTAATCGACGTTTTTTTTTGTTTTTTGTTGAAAAAGTACTAATTTCTGTAATATTTATGGGACACTTTACCCTTAAAGTATGATCTACCATACAAAAAAACACCAATCAAAAAAGAATCACAATTGGCAGAGGTCGTCACATACAATAACAAAAAAACAACTAAAATAACAACCGCTTCCTTTTTTGAAATTGATTTCCCTTCGTCATTATTTTCAAATATGAATTCTAGATGGTGGACTATCAGAGAAGCGTACAAGCCATGGCTGGCCAAGTTGGCGGCGTGTGGGTTCGGTCTCCTCTTCATACTGATGGCGTTCTTGGCGGAGTTGCTGGGAGGAATCCTGCAGTCTGCTCTCACGATATTTGGAGCCGTTGGAGGACCCTTACTGGGAGTCTTCACTCTCGGAATGTTTACTACTTATGCGAATGAAATGGTAATGTGATACTTTAATTGTACAATAAGATATTTTCCTAGTCTGTTGAAACTAGGTAGTGGTTGTAGTGTATGTACCTAGCGTGGCGCTCTAGTTCTTACCTTAATGGTGTTCGGCTTATTTTTATTGAAAGTGAATAAGTACTTACAGTACACTTCATGATAAGTGGTCAACGTCATGGTTATACTACAATAATACACATGTTGCCATTTCTTTGCCAACCAACCTGCAGTGAAGATCATCATCACTATCAGCTGCAATACGTCCACTGCTGAACATAGGCCTCGGACCCTAGCAGTGAAGATACCCAGGGACTACGAGGGGATCCCCTTGTCCTAAGTCAAACGGAAAATCCGCGAAGAATCGGTCAAGAAATGGGAGGATCGATATGAAACCTCGGACACCAGAAAAGTCACCCAGACGTTCCTCCCCGACATAGCAAACGCATATCGGGTGATGAGAACCACGAAACTGACTCCATTCCAGGTACAACCGTTGACGGGACACAGAGGAATAGCAGAATACCTGTACAGATTTAAGCTCAAGAGTAGTTTTGCATGCGAGTGTGACTCCGACCAACCCGAAACGGTCTGGCACGTGCTAGTCGATTGTCCCCGATTCATGGCCGCAAGACATGAGCTCGAATCTATGATCGACGGAAGGCTGGTTGTCTCGGATGTCCACAACATCTTAGCAGATCCAGATAACAGAACACGGCTTCTGTCCTTCATGGAGAGCTCATCTTCCACATAGCGGCCAAGAGAAACTCCACTATTTCAAATACGCGCCCCCCTTCGCCACCACACCTTGCTCCGCTGTCCGTGGACACCGCGTGGAATGCGGTTCCCGCCCAACATAACTCTTCAAAGAGCATCTCCGTCCAACAACTACTGGAGAACGCAGATCGAGGAGAGGCAAGGATCCGTATCTGTGGAGTGGCTCTCATCATGGACAACAACAAAGAAAGATTCGGAATAAGCTTTTGTTTCGTCTGGGAATGGAAACGAGCCCGTTTGTCGCCTGGATTGTCTTGCCTGCTCAATGGGAGTACCGCTAAAGTCACAATGAAGCGGAAAACCTACGACGCTATGCCGGTGTGCGAGGTTGACGGCCTCGAATTTCGGTTGGTGCAATCGAAAAACAAAACGATTGCACTAATAGAGTACTCGGAAGGTCGGACGCCTTTCACACAGGCAAGTGCGCTGCTCGCACATCTGAGCAGAAATGCAGGTGAAGCACTCCGGGTGATAAGCGTGGATGCAATGGCAATCGAATACTCAAGAGCGAGAGTCGCAGACCGGCTGGGTTGCATAGAGGCCTCTAAGCATCATGAGGTTGTCTTATACGAAGACAGGGGAGAAAATCTGAGCTTCCTCAGAGCCCCTTCGCGCGACCAAACAAATGCAACTGACAGCTGGGGACATCCTGTTGCTACTTTGACCGTCCAAACCGGCTCCGAAAGAGCACAGCAGAGGGCAGCCACGGAAAAAGCCTCAACCAATCAAAGTGGCAGCCGAGGCACCAACTCGGCCTTCATGACTGCCTTCAATGCACCAGCAAGGAGCGTACTTCGAATCTCATCCCATGCATCACCACCCTCGACGTTAAAGACCCCCAAAGCAGCTTCACAGCTACAAATGAGCCGTACGAGAGCCGACATGGGACAGGTTGAACCGTCCCGCTATGTCACGGCTTCGGAGCCGCGGAGCCATGCACGAAACGCTGAAGGCGTCGAATTCATAGCCACACTGAGCGCGACACGACAAGTCAACCTCAAGCCCTGCGAAAACATCATGCAGTTCTACAGGGTTACGGGTAATCAGCCTGCATCCTTTTAAGGGGATGTTAGGTACATTCAATACGTCAACTTTTGTTCTACAGTTTTAAAAAAAATGTGTTTTATTTTCTTATACAAAATATATAAAAAGTGTATTTCCACGGTCTAAAAGCATCGAACTCTTCGTAACAATTCATAACAAGAGCGCGTTCGCTCTTTAACGCTCAAAAATGATGTGCCCAATTGAATAAACACAAAAAAAGTCGCTAAACAGTACAAAAAAGTGCAACAAACACTTCTTTTTTTTGGGTTATATAATGAGTTTTAACAAAAGTTGTAGAACAAAAGTTGTTTGTTTAAATATACAGAGCATGCCCTTAAACGGGTGCATACTGATTATCAATAACCCTGTATAGGCTAGGAAGTGAAAACCTCTTAAAGGCGCAATTCGAGGAGGCCGAAGTAGCCATTTACAATAATGTCACTTCCCTGGTCATCAAGGGAACCATGACAGGACAGTATATGGCAGCTTACAGTGCAAAAAATGGCTTCGTGACACTGAACGAGAAAGAGACAGAGCGCGCGGAAATGCCTGTTTATGCGACAACACCAAAGAACCCAATTGTAGTTACTGCCCGATGCACCAAGATTTTGCTGGACGATAAGATCCTAGAGATGGCCAAGACCATCGAAGGGAACTCAAACGTTAAAGCGGGTTAGGAAAATTGGGAGGTACCGATAATACAGTGGGTTAACGGAGTTCCGGGATGTGGAAAGACAACATAGGTGATTATACACTTCGACGTGGACAAGGACGCCATCATCACCACAACAACTGAGGCAGCAAAAGATCTCAGAGAAAAGCTATCGCACCAAATCGGAAACCTGGTCAAAACCAGAGTGCAAACCATGGCTTCTGCTCTGGTAAATGGTTTCGGATGGGTGGTGAAATTGTCCTCATCGGAGACGTCAATCAGTTGCGTTACATCGACAGGGAATATCTCTTCGAAATGAGGTATCACCGCCCGAACCTGGTAACAAAGATCAGCCAGAAGTTGCTCTGCACACATCGCAACCCGATGGATGTCGCATATGCGATATGCGCTGAGGGAAATATACTCCGGTATGTATAAGGGAGCGCAAATACTCAACACCCTACCAAACACCCTCTTTTTAGTTCACACTCAAGAAGAGAAGGACACCCTGACAAACCAGGGTTATGGGTCAGGCACCGGGTCACGCATCCTTACCATCTATGAAGCTCAGGGACTCGAAACCAAGGCCAACATGAAGCTGCACGAGAGCGTGCCCCATGCGGTTGTTGCCCCACATGCCCTAATCTCACGGCACACGGGGACCTTCACATACTACGCTGACGACACCGACGACGCCATCGGCCGGTTCGTGCGGTGAGCGTTAGCTGCTTCACCGAAGACTATCCGAGATTTCAACCTGCAGATGGCCATCAGGGACAGAAATGCGGCCGTTGTGGAGGCTCTGGGCCGGGAGGAGGCGGCTTAGGCAAATTATGAAGTTAAGCTGACAACTAGCAGAATCCCAATCGGTAGTGATCGGCTAAACAGACAAACACTAGTATGCCATACAATTGGCTTAAACGGTATGATCAAACCAAAATATGTTTAAAATCACATTTTTTGCTGCTTTTGAGCGAGATTTTACTCATTAAAATAATAATTATGCTAACAGTTGAATATGCGTAAGGGTTCTCTCACTCTCTTTTACAACGGCAGCGCTAAGACTCAGCCCAACAGTTAATTCGTTTTTTCTATTCAATTAAATTAGTTTTTTTTGTAATATAATCTTGAAATATGTCAGGGTGTTTCAGTGGGACTCATCAGCGGAATGGCAGTAACTCTCTGGATCAACTTCGGCCAGCCTCGTCCGGCGCCGGTCAGGCTCCCGCTTAGTGTGGAAGGCTGCTCCGCTAACATCACCGCTCCAGCGGTCCTGAGAGCCACCGGCTCAACTGATTATTTCTATCTATACAGGATCTCTTACCTGTGGACTAGTCCAGTAAGTAAACGTATTCCAACATTTTTTGGAAAGTTCGTTTTTTTAATAATAGCTTCTGACCTAAAGCTATCGTATTTTCGACAAACTTGCAAACATTCAAGTTGCTTCAACAGAGACGCAGTATTTATTTATCATCGAACACCGGAAACAGTCTCCTTTTTAGCAGTATATGCAGTCTAACCTTTGAGTTTCGATAGGGCGTTGCCGAGAAACGCACGCGTGGTCGCGTTATCATTCTGCTTTTAAAAAATGGCGGTAGCGACAAGCGCACGTACCTACACGAGGTTGCGTTATATTCTGTACAGTCTTCGCCGTCGCAAGGAATGCACGCCGCGAATTGATTTGTTTTGCACGTGAGGTCGCGTTATGATTCGGTTTGAAATAACTGTCCCGGACGGACGCTGCGAGGATCGCTTTTCATTTAACACGCGTGGTCGCGAGAACGAACGTGTGTTTGTGAAAATAAGGCGGAAAGAGGTCGACCGTTTGACAAGTATCGTACTAGTATCTATTTATTATAAATTTCGGACACTGGGAACAGGGGTTAGTTCGTGGGAGTTTAGTTCATTCACTTTTATGAACGCGGAACCCCTTTCCACAAGGTACTGTGTCATTATTAAGAAAACGTCCTAGTGGTTCTTATTTTGGGTGGTAGCAGAGATTCTTATTAATATTTAGTGTGTTAACGTTGAGCTAATCATTACCGATCAGATAGTGGCGGATTCCCAGGCTGGTCTGCGTAATTTAGCATACAGTATTGATAGGTGCTTCGATCTTTTACTATCAAAAGAAAAGTCTGCTTATCTTCGCATCTCGCCTCAATGACATAATTATTTTTGCCTTGTAGCTGTTACGATGATCGTTTTCAAGAGTTTGAATATCACAACAGAAGATTTCGAGGTAGTGTTATATTATTTTTTACATAATATATTGAGTATAGATTTACACTCGCCTGATGTTAAGCAAAGATGTGGTCTACGATGGAGCGGACTTACCTAGAAGATTGATAAAATCATTCAGAGAATTTATATAATCGGTTCACTCACACTAATACTTACTCAGGCAACGCATGCCACAGTTTAGTTGTTTTTATCATAAATGACATTAAGTTACAACGAATTAAGCTTTCTTAACTTCGACACGAAAATCGACGAAAGATGTCGTTTTTTCGAATTATGACTATAATTATAGTCGGACTCTATTCAGATTATATTTATATTATAACATATTATAACTATTGTAACTTTGATTCACAGATCGGACTGGTGTGGGTGCTACTAGTAGGTTCGTTGGTATCTCTGGCGTGGCGGCACCAGCAACCGTGGCAGAAGGAAGGCAAGATGCATCCCGACCCCGCACTATTCACACCCCCGCTAGCGCGCAGGCTCCGAGCTAAATATGGAGAAAAACCCAACCAGGTAATTTGACATTCAAATACATTTATGAGAATAGAAGAATTATGAGAAGAATAGAGTGGAGAAAAACTTATTAACCTGCTCACACACATGTACCAAAGAGCAGTTTATTGTAAAGGTGGAAGAACAGTTTAACAAATATTTGACTTTTTAAAGCAAAATAAATGTTTGGGACGCCATGGTGTGGATTACGTAATTATTTGAAATATCGATTTTGTATTTTGCATTCAGTTGCATCGCATCTCTTCATTATTTTGCTTTTGAATTAGTTCTTAATGTTTTTAGATAGGTGCGCTAGATTTAGATTCTAATATAACGTAGGCTAATCATATATTATGTTTGTCTCGTTTCGAGTATCAATATAATGTATAGTATTTAAAGTTTATTTAAAGTTTATTTTTAAATATTTAAGAGTGACAGGATGATCAAGACATGCGCCTGATGCCAATCAACACGTCTGCCCATAAAAGTTCAGAAACATGCACCTCTTTGAGCATAAAGTTTTCATATTCTAGCGTTGCATTGCGCTCATCATCCAGATATTATGAACTTTCTTGTGTGTCTTGTAATGTGTTAGTAAGCTAGCAAACTGGTACTTTTAGCTTCGTGTAGACAAAACTAGCGTTGTCTACACGAATCTAGAAGTAGATAGATAGATTAACTCTTTATTGCACTTAACAAAGTAAACAAAGTTACAAAAACTTAATAAAATAAAGTAACAATTGGCGACCTTATCGCTAAAAGCGATCTCTTCCAGGCAACCGCTGGATGGAAAAGGAGAAATGAAGAATAATAAGACGGGGAAGTACAAACAATGAGTGAAAGATTATAAGTCTATAAATATGAAAATTAACTTTGAAATATTCTAATATAAATACACTACAATACTATTAAACATAAACCTACATATTAATAACAATACATCCTAATACATAAATACGAATAAAATATAAACTAATAAATAAATATCATGATTTACTAAAGGATATATACAATAATATATGAAATTGATAAATTTACAACTTAAATAAGAGTAACGACTTCAACTAAATTATCACGTAGAAAGATAGACCTGATTTACCAGTTGTTTGAAAACTGCAACTGATGGAGCTTGTCTAATAGTTACAGGCAAAGCATTCCACAGCTCAACGGCCCGAAAAGCGAACGACTTGCCGTAGAAATTTTCGCTGCGTGCCAAAGGCGATTGGAGTGACAAGTTGTTCTTAGACCGGAGAGGCAGAGAGTGCGCATCGCTCCAGAATGTAAAAAGTACTAGGTACTAGGTTGCTATCTTAGCTTGAAAAGTTAGCCTCGTGTAGCTCGGGCAATAAAGTGAATAAGTTTGTGTCTTCTAATTAGATCAGCGTACATTACCTTCGCAAACACAGCCGCTTACCATTACATTAGCAAATGGTCAAACGCTGTTCTAAGTATGTGCAATAAACAAAATATGTATACATGTTTCAGATGAATTCTCGTGACATTGGGGCTGACGCTGATAACAGAAGTGGCTCAGGTGATAGTTTATAAAAAGAGACATTTGGCGACAGCCATTACTTAAAACTAGTTCAATGTGTTGCTTAATAATGTTACGTATCTCAACCAAAGTGACTTTAAACTTACCTACTTTACAAGAAAAGGTGCGCTAACCGACCTATTTTCTTCAACAGTTCCAATGTAAAAAATACTTAATAGTATAATAATTTTAAATAAGACTATAAGTATAAGTTTAGTGTAGGTACGTGTGTAAGACATGTTTTTTAATTAAACGGCATTTTATATTTTTAGTATGTATAGTTTAATTTTGTTCCACTCAATTAGTGTCTTCGATTAAAGGTATTAAGCTAAAATTAAACATTAAGCCGACAAGAAACCTTCCTTTGGTCTCGATAACTCGTTCAACTGACGACGCAACAGCGCATTCTGGAAGAAGATAAACCAGTTTTTGAAGTGAAAACTTCTTTCGGCGCATCACACACTGACTTTCACTTCACAGCCCACGCTGTGAATTGAGCTCAAGCGTCACGCTCATACATGAAAGAAATTTTTGGGTGAACTCGGAACGACATTAGACGACAATGCATTTATTCCAAACTAGCTGTCCTCCGGTTTCGCCCGCATAGTTTCCAGTATGCTATCAAATTCAGAGTTAGAAGTTTTCACTTCTATCGACAGTCCCTATGACTGTCAATGTTTCTTTTTACATAGCAGTTACGGATATTGGTCGATGTTTTTTTTTTTCACAATACACTATCTAGTCTCAAACTAAAACAAGTCTGTGCAATGAAAGCCGGATAGCAGATTTAACAACAAAAACTTTATCAAGTCGAAAGTTTGTGTTTTAGCGTAAGTAGGTTAGGCAAACGTATGTTCCTATAGGTATATCACTGTAACGACTGATGAGATTAAATGAAATCAAATGTGTGGTAAGTGCTTGGGTCGTGGAAATTTTACCAATATTGAGACGGGCTGTAGGTACTAGCAGCCCGTCTCAACTCCATTTGGTGTAAACTCAAAGGGAGTCAGTTGTTACTAATCTACAACTAAGTACTCCATTGAGACGCTCTCTGTTAATAGTACCTAAGTTTAATGTTAATTATAAGCTACTGAGAATATTAATCGAAATAAAAAATATCCCATCGAGAGAAGGACTCGAGAGAGTTGGGCCAAATTAAAAATAAAATACAACTTTCGTGAATCTGATCTGATCTGATGATCGTGATTTCGGAAATCAGTTGACTTTGTGTAGATTTTTCACTGGAAACAAACATCATAACATTGGATGTTGATATATTAAGATGGATTATTCCATTCCATTATGATTTATCGTCCTATGGATAATGATAAATGTAAGATTCGAAAATCTAATCTCACCACAAAATGAAGAAAGAAAATGTTTTTATTTTCCAACCATTTTACCTCTCTAAGCAATTCATCTTCTCTTTCAGCGGCAATTTTCAGCATTTCTTTGGACTTCTCTAGCAGTAGGTCCTTATCCTGAATGCTTCTCTTCAAATTCACGATCTCTATACGATGTGATTCCAGTCGAGTAGGGCCCTGAATTAAACATATACAAACAAGCTGAGTAGTTAAGTCACTTACTGAGTTAGCCAAAAGGGTTGTACTAAGTATACTATTCTAAATAAATATAATTGTGGAACCAATCTTAAAACTGAGAAAAAAATCGGCGGTCCCATAAGGCAGAAGGATGTGTCGCAGTATCTAGCTCTAAACTAAGCAAATCTTATACCTACGACACGAGCTGGATAGCTGACATAATATTTAATTTAGCGTGATTACAATCGAATACATCTGCACTTGGAAAAATAAATAGAAGTGCGATCTTATATGTATATATAGTAGATTTGAATATACGATCTTACGATCGTGTAATCGAACTCTGTATTGCCAATAGAACACCACATTTTCTAGTTTTGCACAAATAGTGTAAGTATTGAGTTAAGTTACCTTTTCTGAAACACTCCTCCCACTGCTGGGTCTGGAGTCTACTCTTTTGTAGATGGCCGTGGATGATGACTTCTGTTCAGACTGCAGTTTGCTCACTAGACCTGGATACGATATGAGAAAGAAATAAGTCAGAATTAAATGATATCAGGGGTTTTGAAGAATAAAAAATAAGTTACCAGTAGCGCTTCGCGGCGTTCCGTTTCGTTCCGTTTCCGTGCGGAGGCCGTTTTATGAAACTTTTGCGCCTGGTGGGCGAACAAATGAATTTTAATTGACAAGGTTTACTATCCCTGAAGTGTACGAAATTCCCAGAAACTGACACTGTAGTAAGGATTTAGGTGAGAAATATAGACAATTGTTATAAAAACATATTATCGTCATATAATGCTTGACAGTTTTCTGTACAATAATTATTATGATACAGTAAAGTAGTCATTTCAAACTTTGAAAATGTATACAATTTGTTTGCTCTTTCTTTTGTTTTTATTTTTTATTCTTCTTCTTCTTCTCTTTTGTTTGAGTAGTAGAGAACCTTTAATAAAAGTAATTTATCAGAGTTTTTTGGGCTTAAAGTTTGGCACCTCTCGGGCCGCCACCCGCCATGACCAAAAGATAGGCATTGCGCCACCGTGGTGCCACCCGCACGGAATCAGTTAACAACCCTTACTTTTAAGGTGCTGGCAATAGCTAACTGAAATTCACGAATTCGAAATTAAGCCACGCCTCTTTACTACTTCGATAAGACAGCGCCGCGAGAATTGATGGAAACAAAAAGCTACCGCGCGAAGCTCATAGATGGCGCTTTTAAAATTTTTTGTAATTAATTTAACGTAACTTTTTGTTATTTCAATATCTTTTTGCACGTTTTCAAATTGTGAAGAACATTATGGAAATTCTATGAGTAAAGCCTACAAATAATAATTAACTTTCCACCGGTTACAGACATAATGAGATTTTTTTCGCCGGATTTCTGTCTAGTGATTTTAGTGAATGTACGGTCTACAATTACAATAAACTCTTTTTATACAGAAAATTAAACCGACTTCAAAATCACAAATAGGCACTCGAAAGCGAAAAATAAGTTCATTTAATTATTATAAGCGCTACTCACTCATATATTTGAAGTCAAATAGATTCATTCGACACAAACATTAATTGCATAAATAAAAGTAGCTACAGCAAAAAGCCAACATTACGTGGTGTTCCCAGACGGTCACCCATCCAAGTACTGACCACGCCTGGAGTTGCTTAACTTCGGTGATCGGACGAGAGCTAGTGTTTTCAACGCGCTATGCACGGTGTCAATTATATTATACAAACATAATAGTTATCATCATCATCATCAATAGACGAGCCCGCAAGTTAATAATCCACAACTATTGCTCATTACAACACGAAGAACAAGTTTTAGAAACAACACCATTTCGCTGCTTTGTAACAAAAGGTCCACAAACAAAATTTAACAAAATTATTTTTATTACAAAAGTAAATATATTTTTTTTAAATTTAAACCATGCGGAACGTTTGTAAAATGAAACATTTATAAATTGCAATGGAAAAGATTTGGAATTTATATCATGCAAAAAGTTGGTTTTAAAATGTCAAATAACAATGTAGAAATGGTTATTGCAGCTGTAAAGGAGTTTCGTAAATTACAACAGCATTTGTAAAAAGGCTTTGTGAAAGTCAAAGTAACAAATAATTATTACATTCAGTAGGTATACATACATATCCTAAATGAGTACAAATTCGTATTATATAGAGGGGTTTGGGTTAAGTTGGTGTGGCTTTTTTTGCAATCAGATTTGTTGTAAGTCATATCGGTGCTGAGTTATGGCTTTTCAAAGTTTTTTTTGGGTATTTTTATATGGATTAGTGGCGCCATTTCCTTTACCGGCCAAAGTTCTGTTGTCACTTTTTTAAACATACCTTACTCAAGGGCATTTGTGCAATCAGATTTGCTGTAAGTTATGTCGGAGCTGAGTTATTGCCTTTCAAAGTTTTTTGTTTTTGGGGTTTTACATGGACTAGTGGCGCCATATTCTATAGCGGTCAAAGATCCGTTGTCACTTCAATGATTTATTTTTTTAAATACCAACAAAAAGACTTTGAAAGGCAATAACTCAGCTCCGAAATAACTTAAAGCAAATCTGATTGCACAAATACCCTTGAGTAAGGTATGTTTAAAAAAAGTGACAACAGATCTTTGGCCGCTAAAAGAGTTGGTGCCACTATTACAAGTACAAATACAAAAATCTTTATTGCTGTTTGTAGGTAAGATAAGATAATACAAAACATTTTAAAAGTTGCCCCATACAAACTGGCCTCTGCGAGAGGCATGCAATATGTCTGGCAAGACAATTTGTTAGTCTTAATTTTTAAACAAAAACAATTTTTTTTTTTAAATAATAGTCAGCTGATTAAAGTCTTCTTCTTCCTCATCTTCTATTAATTTCTGGTTTTTATTTATGTCATCTGATTCTTCATCTTCGATTCAAATATTTCAAATAAAAATACCCAAAAAAACTTTGAAAAGCCATAACTCAGCTCCGATATGACTTACAGCAAATCTAATTGCACAATTACCCTAGAAGTAAAGTAATATTTCAAAATAGCGATAACAAACCTTTAGCCGCTAAAAAAACACAATGTCACTAAGCCCGTACAAAAATCCAAAAAATAAATAACTTTGATAGTACATAACTCCGCTCTGATATTACTTAGAGCAAATATGATTGCACAAATAGCATCAAGGTAATTCATTGATACAAGAAAGTGACAACAGATCTTTGACCGCTAAAAAAAACGACGCCACTAGTCCATACATAAGTACCCAAACGCCTTTGTTGTTGTCCCATTTCACTGATTATTTCTTAATTTGAAAAAAAAATAAAATTGAAAGGGCATTGTTCAAAATGGGCTATCCGTGGACAAAATATTCTTGATAATTTGATTTTGTCAAAAAAAAAAATTTTAATGAGTAGTTAATGCATTATTTTAGTACCCAGATTAATAAGCTAAAAGTTAATTATAAAAGTATTTTAATCTTTATTTCCGACTTCTCAACCAATTATGTTGCCAGTCTTTAAGCTTTGAATGATGTCGATTTTTTTCTCGAATAATATCAATTTCTGCAAATCGATAGAAAATGACATATGTTAATAATTATGCGTGAAATAAACAATTGATAACGTATTTAAGTTGTTTTTAAGCAATTCTGTAGCTTTTTTTATGTGTAATGGTTTATTATCGCACCCGCTTTCACTTCACAACGCCGCGAAAAACAAAATCATCTAGTTGGGCAGTTTGCCCACTGCCGGCGAGAAAACAAGTAACTATCGGCTATTTTCTCGCTCAAGAAACGTACAATAGATATTATACATTCCGTGTACCTAAATAAAAGAGATGCAAATACTCATATACAAATAACATATACATTCTTAAGACCCTAGTTGACACCTCGGAAATCGATGGCATCATCCAATAACGATTTTGGGTCACCGATGGTACAAAATGTTGTAGTTTTGTTTAAAAATAACCACGTCAACGTTCGCATTACTTATGGGAAATACGAGTAAATAGTCTTTTTGCTACTACCAAAAGATACTATTCTGATATCAACTGCTAGATTATGACACTATAAATTTATTATGCTACTATTCATTATGACAAAGTAAATTACGGAAAAATGCGTTTTCAAAAAAAGTTAATTAAAAAAAAAACATAAACTTAGGCATTTGTGACTCATATCAAGTTTGTGTTATTTTTTGTACTTGTAGAAACTGTTTTTGTCATGTTTCGTTTTGCTGGCCGGTATATACGAACTTCTCTTTTTTTCTGCGATATAATGAGCTGCAGCTTCTTTCTCTCAGTCTCAAGAATTATCTGTTGGTTTCTAAGTGGGTGTTCCATTTTTGTATTTTTTATATTTTATTGCATAGGTCCTCAACATTGGTAAGTATAGGTGACATTTATATTTTTCAAATCGTCTGTAATAAAACTAATAAGCAACTTAAATAATATAATTCATCTTTGCACATGCGAGTAGGTCCAGGTATAATGTGCACAATGTTTAGTATTTTAGTATAGTTTATTAATAATGTTTCATACAGCTGTTCTGTTTTGTGAATTTGGCTTTAGCAATGACTATTTGTGATTAACTTATCCGCGAAGGATGTTGCGCGATAATATAATTATCAACTTATAGGGCTTCTATGCCGAAGTACCTGATATCTGAGCTTCAATTGATGGAGATGCATGGTTATTCATCTGAACGTTTTGAGTTAGAGGTGATAAACCTTATCCTCACTAATTGATCAACAAGCTAGATCATCCTCGATGTGACCTTCTCATTCTCTGGATATTTTTTTATCTCTAAAGATATCTCTATGGATTTTTTTATCTTTAATATCTTTAAACAAACTCAAAATATTAGAAATACAATAGTAAAAAAGTGTGCTTAATACTAAACTTCGTCGATTTGACGAGTCATGGTTGCTGGTCTGGCTCTCACAGGCCTCCCACATAAGAAATACTACCGTGTGATGTGAGGGGAACAACTCAACTAAGATTACACGGAAGCAGCAATGGGTGCGACATTAAAATTTACATCAATTTTTTCACATTCGCATGGATTCCACGAAGCTTAGTAGGGTTAATGGGTTTTCGAGGGGTAAGAGACTATACGACTACTATACGAGACTATACGGTAATTTTAGATGAAACATTAGATAATATATATCAAATGTGTATAAAATAAGCCAAGTGCAAGTCGAATGAAGGATTCCGTACCAATATCTATGAAAACGGCAAAAAATCTGGTTATTTTATGGAAACCCCACTTTCACACATTTATATTAATTTTATTCGTATGATTATTCATTTTAACACAATGTAGAAATAATCAGGTAATAGCCCATTAAAATACAAAGAGAATGATAGAAAATCGTCAGAAGTAGAAAAGTTGAAAAATAAAATAACTGAATTTTGAGTTGTGGCTCTTTAGTCTCAAGGCAGCGAATTTTCAATTCATCGCCAAATCTACAAAAAAAATGGTTGTCTGTAAAGTCGGTTTACTGACGATTGTTAAACGTGACAACGTCTTAAGAAATCAGTACGCTGATAGCGTGAGTAGTGATACCGCTCGACTCGGCGGGTGGCGCCCTCAGCGCTCAGCTTCGTCCGCATGGCACTGACGACGAACTAACGGTAACGTTACATGACGTCATGTTTTGCGGGCGTGCAGCCGGCTTCACCGAATTATAAGACGTTATCACGTCAAAAATTGCATTAAAGAAATGACGTCTCTTGTAAAATTAAACTACGTAGTGCCATCTTCCAGCTTAATCATCAGACCCAGTTACAATCTGCGTAAACAACTTACTATTTGTTCTCATTGCTGGGACTCGAAGCATTCATTCGCAAGGAGAGATCTAGGCTGGGGCTAGGTTAAAACCTACCACGCTGGCCAAGTGTGACTTGGTAAATGTCACATGAGGTGAAAACACTAGGTACATGTCGGTTTCCTCACGATGTTTTCTTTCATCGTTTATAAGTTAGCGGCATTACACGCTGGCATCGAGTGGTGCGCGTGGGTTCCGAATCGGCAGTTACCGTTCTCCGGAATAGATGAGCCATAACGTAAACTTTAACAGCGACTTGGACTTTAACACCAATGTACTCATTTAATTACTGGCATCCTTTAACCATCTTCCAGCACCTTCATCAGACCCTTGTTACCATTTAGCACCAAAGTACTCCTCAAGAGTAGAGTAAAAATTAAATGAGCCCAAACTCGATGGGGTTATGTCATTTAATTGTTGAGTTCCTATGACCACCTTCCGGCTCCATCATCAGACCCTGGTAACAATCTAGCACCAAAGTACTCGTCAAGACAAAGAAAACCTTTTCATACTATTGTTTGCAATAAAATTTACACACGCGAACTATAATGCGAGATTTCAACTTTTTGCAAGATTTGATAATAAGCATCCGGTTTCGTAGTAACTATTTTCTAATCTGTGGCTTCGGGACAGGTGAAACTAAAATATAAAAGCTTGAAAACATCGGAGAAAGAATCTAACAACAACGTTATGAAAAAAAACATGCAAAAAGATTTCACAGTGGTGAGTTTCGATCTCAGTGTTACATCCGTCTACCGCTGACGTACGTTGCTCTCTAACCGTTGAGCCAAACTTCCTGATTATTAGGGTGTCAAATTTTTAGACCATATGGACTCTATTAACGTTTGTAAGAATTGATCATTTTTATTTATTGAATATTGAACGGCGAACGGAGCAAAGAGCGACGTGCGTCCGTGTAGCAAGACGTCTCTTCCGACACTGTCAGATCTTATAAGAGTGAAAGAGAAGGAAGATGCGATACGTTTCGACTTTTT
Organism: Ectropis crepuscularia; assembly: GCA_963693475.1. Classification (NCBI taxonomy): domain Eukaryota; kingdom Metazoa; phylum Arthropoda; class Insecta; order Lepidoptera; family Geometridae; genus Ectropis; species Ectropis crepuscularia. The sequence goes on from OY856346.1 coordinate 15,280,968, forward strand.
AAAAACAATTAAATAAGTGTGAGCTTTTTAATTAACCCAAAATATAAACCAGCAATGTCCTTTATCAAAATATAATACGTCATAATTTAAAAAATTACTAGTGTCCGTCTCCTAATTACACTGATATCTAAGTCTAAAACTAATTTTTAGAGGTTTGTTTACGATTTTTTTCTATCGTGATTTTTTTTACCAAATCTTGTATTTATGACCTCGGGTCACTCATAAATATGTTCAAGAATAACATATATTTTACTCATTATCCCAAACCATACACATTTTGCTAAATTGGTGTTGAAAAAAGTGCCATTTGGCGATTGTCAGTGTCTTAACAGGATAAAATGTAGCCTATGTATTGACCTAGGTAATGTTTCAATTTTTTCTCTAATTTCTAACAAAGATAAGATAAGTGTGAGGTCTCATGTGACGTTTACCTCTGAGCGTGAGCACGGTCTGCTCGAGGTCGTTGACTCGCTGGTGATGGTGCGCGGTGCCCGGAGCGCTCTCTAGGGAGCTCGCTCGCATCGACAGCTGCACGTTCTCTTCTTTCAGCATCTCGCAGTAACTGGACGTAGACACACATATACAGTGTAAACTTCATGTGACGTCACTCAATTTAACGACATACTCCCTAAAGCGTCAAAACTACAAAGCGTTGGTTGGTTTAGCTTGTATTCCATATAATAATTCACTCTATATAGCATTACACCCAGTCTCAATAAAGACAAAAACGTCGAAAATAAAACTATAAAAAGTACTTTATACATTTCCTAAAAGCTAAGGTGCTGTGTACGTTATTTTGTTACCTTATTATCCCAGGCAATAAACTTGAACTGTCGGCTTCATACACACCGAACTTTCTAAGAAATCCATTCTTTTGTTTACAAATTCGGGTTACTTGAACGGGTAGACTGTATTATACGAATAAAATGTGTAAAAAATTCAACAAAATTATGTGAAAATTATGTGTACCAAAAGACGTCAGATGAAAATAACAGAGTATAGGCAAAAGCGTTCATATAAGAAATGTTATTTTGCCTTTTTGTTTTTCAAATACGTACAGACTTTTGTGTGTCTTGAGTGTCGTTATATTGTTTTAGCACTGTTGTACTTCTAAGTACGCACACCCATACAATGAGCTTACCCATACAATTAATTTGAATATCGTCACTGGACGATTCAGTTCAATTAAATCTTAAAGTAGTACGACTCTTTGTAGAGTACGCCAGAGGAAGTACTTACCGCACAAATTTTACCTACATGTATTCCATGAATTTTAAGTACCATTCAATCATTGTACCGTAAACCGGTAAAAAGTAAGTAAAAAACTGAAAGTAAGTTTTCAGAGTAATTACAGGGTAATATAATCATCATATACTCGTATAATATGTTAGGTGAAGATCGCAGTGTAGAGCTAGAGACTGAATTGGATCCCTTAATATTTAAATAGCTGCGTGGTTTGCATTGTTATCACGCCCGTAACAGTGCTCACCAAACAACATGAACAATTTTTGCTTGTTCCTTCACTCAATATAGACAACAAAAAACTTCTTATTCACAAAACGTTAACGTACAAGGTTCGCGATTACGCTGCACAAATTTTTACATAATTCCTTCTAAAAACTTACACGCAAAGTTGCGACTCGGACATGGAACTCTGGCCTTACTTGATGCTTTTATTCCGCGGAACAGCTATTTGAAAGTTTCACGAGTTGTAATAAGGTGTGGGTTTTACTTCCTTTATTTTATACTTCAGCGAACAAGCTGTTTTTAGGGTTCCGTAAAACGTAAAAACGGAACCCTTATAGATTCGTCATGTCTGTCTGTCTATCTGTCCGTCCGTATGTCACAGCCTTTTTTGACGAAACTATGAGAACTACACTGTTGAAACTTGGTAAGTAGATGTATTCTATGAACCGCATTAAGATTTTTACAAAAAAAATAAAAATTAGGGTTGCCCCCCATACTGAGAACTGAAACTCAAAAATTTTTTTTTCATCAAACCTTCCCGTGTGAGATGTCTATCGATAGGTCTTCAAAAATGATATTGAGGTTTTTAATATAACTTTTGTCTACACTGAATAATTTGCGCGAGAGACACTTCCAAAGTGCTAAAATGTGTGTCCCCTCCCTCTAACTTCTAAAGTAAGAGAATAAAAAAATAAAAAAAATATGTGTTGTACATTTCCATACAAACTACCAACGAAAATTAGTTTGAACTCGATCTGATGAATAGTTTTTTTTTAGTACGTCATTAATACACTATTATTAAAACTTCGATCAAAGTTACAACGAACTACAAGAACTATGGGTACTATGTATTATATATATTTATTATGTTACTTGCTGCAACGGAACCCTTCATGGGCGAGTCCAACTCGCACTTGGCCACTTTTTTTACCTCTTCCAGTATTCCAGCTCTGCGTTTTGATCGGGAGGTCCGGCACTGAGCGGTGTCCGTATTTGCGCCTCGAGCAGTGCAGATTCCAGTTTCAACACCTGTCCTTTGAGAGAGGTGTTCTCTGCCAAAGCCTTTTCGTACTCCGAAACGAGGTGCTCGTTACCCTGGGGACCAATCACCATCATCAGTTTATTTAACATTTTTGGTTTTTGTTAAATGTTGATCATCACGGACTGTGCGATGACTGACTGTTGTGTGGGAAAAACGTAGAAAGTGTTTAGTATTTTTTACTTCTAAGCTTAAAATATGCTGTTGTAATAATTACATTTTCTCCGAATAAAACTAAAACTGACTTGAATTTAAAATTAAATTCAGACATTTGACACGATTTCATCAAAGTTGTGTATTTTTAGTTTCTTCTATGAAGTATGTTAGATTGTAATTAGTAAAGATATGTTTAAAAACAATAGGTGCCTATTTGTAATAGACGTACAAACAATTTAAACAAACACAGTCATTTAAATTATAAAATATTAAGATTCAAGCTTAAATGGCTTTAAAGAAGAAACGAGATAGACAGATTACTTTTTCAGCTAGTGTAAGTGCGACGATCCTCCTCTGCTGCGCTTGCACACGGTCCAACAGCGCGCGGCTCGAGAGCGCATGCGCGTCCGCGCACGTCGGACACTCGGGCGAACGGTGCGACTTCTCCGGCGACTCGCTATCTTGCTTCTCTATGGATAGCTGATGCTCACCTTTATAAAAAAATATTCATTATCATAATCTATTTACTAGTTATATGTACTTAAATATTTTATATCTATATCGATATTTTAAGCTAAAATAGTTTTTGTTTTACAGCGTTAATTTCAGGAATTATTGGACGGATTTCAAAATTCTCTGAGTACTGGACCTCCAAAGATCCATTTACGTGATCCCTATGTGCTATAGGCTACATTTTATACTATACAGGTACCACGGACGAAGCCGGGATGAACCGCTAATAATTGATAAACTTTTTGTCATAGATGTTAAGCAACGAAGGTAACTGATCAACGATGGTGCGTGCTTACCTAGAAAAAATCGACCCACTCTCGATTTAAAGTTACTAAGATTGCAATTCATAGTAAAGCAATACCACACCCCGGACACTCGGCCTAAACTCCAAACAAACGGTGAAGTCGACATACCTACACTCACACAACTACGCATATGTCGTTCGAACACATTTACGCATGTGTGCGTGTCATCTAGGGTTACTAAATTATTTTATGGAATAGCTGTGACCCGTGAGTTCACCTGCCTGTGTTAGGTGGCTTACAATCTTACTAGTTAGTAGTGTTTACTAGTTAGTGTTCGATCTTTAATGTAGGTAAATATAACTTTCATCAACAATCAGAAGGAAAAAGATTTAAAACAAAATACGAGATAATAAAGGTACCATGTACGAATTGATTTTTAGTTAAGTACACTTACCCAAAGAGAACTTTATTCTGACAATATATTAATTAATCACTCCACATATCGCGTAAATAAAAACGAGTTTAATAATTTCGTCACAGGACTTCAGTGTTGGCGCGTACTTCTAACCAGAATAACTTAACACAGTTTATAAAAATGATTCAATCTTTGTAGAAATTCTTATGAAATTAAAAATCTCTTATTCATGTTTCGTATAATAGACGAAAAGTTTGGTACCATTTTGTTAAATAATACAGCATCATGGTCGTATTCTCATAGAAAATTATCGTCCGATGTAATAACCCTTCGTTGAGTCCGCCTCGCGTCCGCGAGGGGGAGGAAGCTTGAAATTGGCGGGGGGTGGGGAGTGTCCGTTCTATCTATATTATCTATTCTATGGCAATACGTTTGTCAACAAGGAACCAATTTATTGTAGAATTGAAAAAAGTTGTGTTCGCCGGAAAATCTCACTCAGGGAATGTAATTGGCTATCAAGTTAACGAAAGTGGCATCAAATCTATCTCTTCGAGACTTAGGGACGTCATTCAAAAATAGCGTTCCAGGTAGGCCATAGTTTACCTTTTAGTTCAGTAAGTCGCATCATCAATCCTCGTTTCTCCTTCTCCAGTCGTGATACTGCAGACTTCGTCAGTTGTAGACTTGCTTCGAGCTTCTTCACTTCAAGACATTTCTCTTCGAAACGCGTCTGCCAGCGTTCTGATGATTGCTGAGCTCTGTGTTCAAAATATTATTTGTAGACTAGCGGAGTCCTGCGCTATTGGCACAATGTATAAAAACAAAAGCCAAAATCAGTGTGTCCTACCTATTCTGACCTACGGAGCTGAAATATGGACACTTGACAGCTTAAGATAATTAAAGTGGTTCACGGGTTCAAAGTTACAAGTAATGGAAAGAGATACCTACGCTTGGAATTTTTCTGGGAGATCGTATTAGGAACGATGTGATCTGTCAGAAAACTAACTGAAGTGACAATGGTCCGGTCATATCTGTCGCAGAACCGATAAATAATCGTTAAAGTAGAAGCGTTTTTGAGTATAAACCGCGAATTGGTAAATAGTACAGGACACTTTGACACTAGATGGAGTGACTAAATGTATATGGCAACAGGAACTTAAAGCTAAGCAGGCTGAGTGGTGGGAGCCATGGGATGCGGAATGTATTGCTTATGATGATTAAATTAAAATATTTTGATTTTTATGATGCAAATGAAATCACTGTCAAGAACTGAGGTGGACCGTTGAGGTTTTTTTTAAAATAAAGTGTGCCGATACGAGCAGGACATGTGCCTGATGGTAAGCAACACGCCTGCCACATAACAGCACAGTGACACGCAGCTATTGGAACATGGATCATCCAAATCATTACATAGCGCTGCACTGCACCCGGCACCCGGAGATCTAAATTGTTATATCTCTAAGCCCTATAATTTCTCTGGAAATATTGCCCTTCAAACCGGAACACAGCAATGTTTGCACAATACTGCTTGGCGGTAGAATAACTGACAAAGGTGTGGTCTTTCCCAAGGTGGAGTCTGCCAAGAGTGCTACCACTACAAAAAGTTTGAGGAGTTACCGCTTCCACTTGTCCCAGAGAGCCACGGTGGAGTGTGTGTCGCGTCGGGCGCTGGTGAGCTGCGCTTGCAACATCGCGATCTTGTTGTGAAGCGCGGCCGACTCCGCGGTCGCCACACGGCTACCCGAGCTGCTTCTGAACAAAACGTTTCTAATTTTATTTCTTAAGTTTTTTTATTGCAAGACTTACACATAACCATCATATCATCATTTCGACCGATTGTCTGTCGCGCCTCTTCTTGCAATGACACGGTCTACAATTATTATTTTTAATAGCGACAAGGCGAGCGGGACATGTGCCTGATGGTAAGTACCACGTTTGCCTATTAGAGCACAGTGTCACGCAGATATTGGAACATGAAGAATTCAAATAATTACTAATGCACTGCGCTCGTCATCGACAGATTAAAATTAATGTATTTATTTAAAGAGAGTAGGGAGAATTGTTGAAGACTATGGTTTGATTTGTTATTATAACAGTAATTTGGATTGCCATTGACATTTGACCACATCTATCAGTCTAAAAAGAAATGCAAACGCATGACATTAATAATTAATATCTATAGGTACGTTTTAAATTTATTTGGCTTCATTGTTACCTGTTTTAGCTGCATAATATTTATCACGTTATATGTATCACCTAGATGGCCATAAAATTTAAAATTACGGGCGCATTCACATCAGGTCGCAAGCCGCGCGGCACCCGCGCAACAGCAGCAAATGCTCGCGACTTGCTTACAATTACGTGTCGCGCGACTGCCGCGTGACAGCCACGTGACACGTAATTATAAGCAATTTGCGCGGCTTTATTTGTAATGAGAAGGCATCCGCTGCTGTTGTTGCGCGGCTGCTGCGCTGCTTGCGACCTAATGTAAAGGCGTCCTTAGCATATAGAAGCATTACATTCGAAACACCTGGTTCTTAAGATTCTGCGCATCAAGTCTTGCTCTTCTTTCCCTCGCCGCCAGTGCTTTAATCTGCCGACGCAGGGTGGCGTTCTGTTTTCCGACCAACTGTTTGTCCCGTCTCAGGCGTTCTATGACAGGCTCTTGCCTATAAAGGAAGTTTTGAATAAATTATGACAGGTTACATTCTCACTTGTTTTTGAGAAAATCTATTACTGGGAGCCCTTTATCTGTAGGTATCTAAGTATACTCAGTGCTTAAAACCGAGCAAAGCTCGGTCACCCAGGTACTATAATGTAATATACATAGTAAAGAGTATGTTTATTTGTGAATAATCTTCAAGTTCAAGTTGCCAAGCGCGGATCCAGGGAAGGGTCATGGGGGTCATGACCAAGGGGCTGGGTCCAATACCTACGTGAACCACTAATTTAAAAGCATGTATGCATTAATAGCATAGTTTTGTAGTTTTACCACGACTGTGTGACCCTCCTGGAGCCATACTCGTCCCATTCTAAGTTAAAAAAAAAGAAAACAAAGGGCTAACTAACAATCGATGCACCAATTGGATGTGAATCTCAAAATAAATAAATTATTCTACAGCTACATGTGAATCAATTGTAGTAGGTATTTATAATTACAACCCAACGCCTTTGAAAAGAGGTGATTTTTTTAAGTTCAGATATAATCACAAATTTTAGATTGAACTATTAAGTCTTGATTTGGCAGATGGAATCTGTACGAATTTTAATGATCTTAAAACATTACAGTTATTTTTAATAGTTGGTCTTGTAAACCAATTAAAATAACTTAACCAGTGGTGACGTGGAAAGTTAAATTACTTGAATTATAGCGTCGTCGATTTTTAAAGAGGAATTCACGTACGTTGCCGCTTTTGCGCTTTGTTCTATTTTTTTAATTATACGTGAGTTCATTTGCAAACATGTTTTACTAATTTTGACCCAATTAATAGAAAGTTACTTTACGAAACGGTAATTTTACTTGGTACTATTTACGTGTATTTTTAGGTGCATTCAAATGCAAATTTAGGTGTACCTTTTTTTTTTTTTTTTTTTATTTATTCATAAATAACAATAAATGTGAAAATACAATTAGCACCTTTAAACCTCTCAGAGGTTTGTGTTGGTGCTATCATTCTCGAAAGCAAATATACATATTATATAATTTTAAGCAAATACACAAAATAATTCTAACTCATAAATAAACTATTTAAATAAAAAATATTAAAATACATTCGATATACATAAACAAACTTAATCCTCTAATTAAATCTAGACTTGGGCAGGCAGGCAGAAAAACTTTTCTGTCTACCCCCCACTTCCACCTACCCTTTAATTACCCAGATGTCAAAGACGGCTTACCAAATAGTAGTGGAACTGCTACCAATCCTCCCAAATTCATCGATATCGTTCAGTTCTCCGCTAGAGTCAAATTTGATCTCCAGTCTATCTGAGCCAGGATGGGACATGACATCGCTGGCTTCCTCCACCTCCACTATGGCAGAGAGGTCGAAGCTAGGATCGTGAACTGATATCATTGTTTGCATATTCATGATTTGCGTCTGTAAAATAATTTACTCAGTTACTAAATTCGAAAAACGTCAGTCCATAGCCGTGTCCGTGTCTAATGATATCATTTCAACAATTTTAAATACATATATTAGGTACAATGCTGTTACGTAATCGTAGCCTAAATAAAAGGAAGTAAATATTTTGTTTCAGGACGATGTTTTATACCAGTGACTTAGTTATACTACTTTGCTTTTCATTACATTGTTTGTAGGCTTTAATTTGCACAAAATAGCTTTTACATGATTTTCATAAGCTAGCGGTTCTTACTTCTCAACAAACCTTTAAATTATTTATGATAGATCTCATCTGTTCCATTTGTCCGTCTTTTTCTGCTAATTGTTTGACAAACATCGCTTTTTGTTCCGTGAGTCGAGTACGTAACTCTATGTGTTCACGCTGAGTGTCGTTCAATTGTGATAGCCAATGTTGATTCTCTTGTTTGTACGATTCCACCTGAAAACATTGGTACTGATAATAGACCTAGAAAAAAATAGTTGACTCTGACTCTTGAGTAGTTTGGCACCGCCAAGAAATAAAACAAACTAAGGCAAAGCCAAGGCAACATATACAAAACTTTGAGAAAGTTGTGAGCAAACGAAAATTAAATATCAGCGTTTGATTCACATCGGTAGGCACATCAGGATATCATAAGTACTAACACAGAAAAATAGCGTAAAAGTATAAAAGCCTAAAGCTAAAAAGAGAAGGAGTTGACAACCCTACATTATCAGGAACTTGACACGATTAAATTGATCTTAGAAGCATATTATTAAGGTTACAAACCAACTCATGACACCATATTTAAATAAAAGATGTTGTTATTGAATATCGCCTATAATTATAGTCTAAGGTACAAATGCATGTTATTTACCTCATGAAAGTGTCTTTCTTCCAGTTGAGAGTTTAACTGTTCCATTTTTCCAAGCCTTTCCGTGGCTAAGTCTTTCCAACGTTCCACTTCACTTTTATGCGTCGTTCTGTAAATCATAGCGTTGATTATTTCTATGAAAAAATATTTTAAATAATTAAATTAGAATAATTTTATAGGAAACTTGACCAACTTTTCTGCTTTGTATTCATCCAATTCACTCTGTAGTTTGAAAACTTTATCTTCGAGCTCAACTATTTTTGTTGTATATTTTGTTACGACTTCTTTCAAGGCTTCACCGTTAGTGCTATTCGAGTCGCTTCCCTTTCTGTAATGAGTAATAACAAACTTACGTAAATCATCTATCAGCAGATAGGAAGGCATTTTACAAACTGTTCAAGATGATTGATCATAGTCAGTCTTAATACCAAGGAAATATCACCTGAACTAGTAGGTGTAGGTACTTTTAAATGTTCTTTACTTCGCAAATAAGCGAAATCTACATCTTTTTCTCTAACACTTCTCTAAGGCCAATTCACATCAGACGAGCGAATGCTCATTCTATCCCCACTGTATCAAATTCATTTGGTGTAAACAAACGTAGATCATTCTTTCGTTGTTTTGTTTGCGTTCGCAAAGATTCTATGGAATATATAATATCATGGAAAACGCTAAGAACGATCTTTCGTTTACACTAAAAGATCGAGAAAGAATGCTCTTGTTCCAGCTCTAGCTCTATGTTCGTTCAGTTTAAATCGGCCTTTAAAAGACATAAATTCATTTATTTGTTACAAACAAACATTACAGACAATTAACAAAACAACATACTCTTTGACATGTCGCAAATGGCTTGCCTAATCATTAAATCGTATGTAGATAATATTAAATACCTAAATATTGATTTTTATTTATTTATTCTACCTCCCGTATCTACTGGTCATTGTTTAAAATCATAGGTAGATTAGTCTAAAGAATTTACCAAACGGAAGTGAATAAGTGAAGTGAAACATTGAAAAATATGTATAACCTCCAGTCTCCAGTTTAGGTGAAATGTTTTTGTTAATAAAAAAAAACAGCCGAAAGTGTGTTTTATCTAATTATACATCACCTGTCTAATTTCGATTGCATCTCCATAATTTTAACGTTCAAATCTCTAATAGTATTAGAATATTCTTCTCTCTCGTTATTTAGTAACTCTTTGTATTCTGCGGTTATAATATTTTTATCCTTTTCTAGTTGTTGAAAGGTCAATAGTATTGATTTGTTTTCTGCAGACTCCACTTCTTTCTTTTTATTCATATCACTTACTTGCATATTTCTCAAACCATCTAATTCAGACCTTAATTCATCGATATCATATCGCAAAGACTCAATAATGTTGTCTTTCTGTTTACAGTCTGATTGCAAACGTTGATTATTTGCTTCTATATTGATTTTTTCGGAGTTGAGAATAAGATTATCTTTATTTCGCTGTTGAACTACAATCAAAGCTTCGCCCAATTCTTTGTGCTTTTTTTCGTAATCTTTTTGAAGGGATATAACACTTTGCTTTAGTTGTTCGAGCTCTCGATTGTTAGTCGTCTGTGTTGTCGCAGTTTTTAAAAGTCTTTCGATAGAAGTTTGGATTTCTACTGACGTTGTATGTATTTTTTTGCTTTCTATTTGAATGTTACTATGTTCTGGAGATGATACGCCATTTGTTTTATTTTCCTTCCGGTCCGATCCTTTGTTATTATTTATATTTGATTGGGTATTATTCGGTATGATGATTTTATTGGTTGAGGTTTTTGATGTTTTCAAAATTTGAGTCTTGGGCAGAGTGATAGTCCGGCTTTCTGGTAACAATAAAATGAAATATTAGAGTCTATTCCAAAACACACTAAATAGGTACAACTCAAAAATATAAAATGTTGTCTTTGCAAATAAGTTGTAATTTAACGATGAAATCTCTAAATGAAGAAATAATATAAATATAAATATTGGTGGACAATTCACATACAACACCATCTGACCCCAAACTAAGCAAAGCTTGTATGATGGCGGCCAGATAGCTGATATAATACTTATGTAGTTTTAAATACATACTTATTATACATAGAAGAGCTTAAACATTAATAGAATTAGTGAAGGAGTTCACAGTTATACTCACTACGACTGCTAGTATCATCGTCTGACTGAATGTCTTCTAATTCAAGAGGCATGTTAATTTCTCCTTCAGAATTTTTCCGTTTAGTAAAAATCTTAGACGATTTTTCAAATCCTTGATTTACAAGAACTAAAGTTTTCTCTAAATAATTGCAATGCTTAACAAGTTTCTCGCGGGATTCTTCCAACGCATTTAATTTTTTTTTTAAATGGTCTACTTCTCGAGAATGCACAGATTCCTGAAAACAAAATAATTACTAAAATTTGACTTCAAAAAGGTAAATAAATAAATACCTTTAATTGAATTTCTCAAATTAAAAGGTAAACGAGATAAAATATTTTCAAATGTTCCAATTTCTGTTAACTACGTACCATCATAACTGCACGAAGCTTATGGGTGCAACTGTTATAATCCTCCAAACATTTGTTTTTTGAAACATCAAGAATTTGATCAAATACACTATGCTTGGCCATGAGAGTTGACCGAAGGTCTTCAATGTCTTGCAATTTCTCATTAAGAACCCCAGTCTCACGAGACAAGTCTTCGACCTTGTTGAGATAATTTTCCACGGATGTTATTGGTATACTTCCTTGATATTCCTGCCTTAAGGCTTGCATTACATCAAACATGTACCTAATAAAAATTACAGACGATAAATTAAAAAAAAATACCATCAAGGTCATGATCCCTATGAAATCTGACCAATTGGCAAATACGCTCTCTAAAATCAACTTCAAATGCTTAGATTTGTATAGTCACATTAGTATTACAAATGCTAGAGTTTGATTGTTAGTTTGTTTGTTCCCACGTTTATCTATAACAACCGAACGGATTTCAATTACTTAAATAAATAGTACCTAACTACATTATCTAGATTAAAATTAAGGTTACTTTTAATCTCGTTAAATTTAGTAGATTCAGTGGGATACTTAATGAAATCATCTTATAATCTTAACCAGCGGGATGCAGCAATTTAATGAAAATTATTTTCAGTCGTAACATTTTTCTAATTTTATTGGCATACATGCGGTCCGCTCCGACTTCGCCCGTGGGGCGTAGGTATATAGCACCAAACCAACACCAGAATACTTACGAGTACGTATTAACTGATCGTAGTACAATACAATTATTTGTATTACTTTAATTAAAAAATATAAATAAATTACATTATGAAAAGTTGACAGATTATAAATAAGCCACAAAGTGTTTAATATACCTGAATTTTGATTCATTTCTGAGGGAATAAACATCAAAAATATTTTGTCGTACTTTGCACATTTCTTCAGCTTCGATCCTCAGTTCTTTTTCTTTATTTAGTGAAATGGTAAGCTGTTGGATCTTTTTGTTGCATTCAGAAGCTTGTAAGTGAGCAACAAGTACTTCACCACTTAGTCTAAAATTAAAAGGTTTAGTTATTTTAATACTTGTTAATTAGTTAATTTTTAGTCACCATGCCTTATTTTTACATACCTGGCAACGATAGCTTTATTGTCGCTACTAGATTGCAGATCTAGAACCTGGTGCCTCAACAAATTAACTTCGATGTCATTACTCATTTGCGTCTGCTGATTATCTCGTAACTTAACAAACAACAAAAGTATGTTATTAATATCGGTGTTACAAATAATTATAACCCCCCGATACAAAAACGACGGGATCTTATAAGTTCGACATGTTTGCGTGGGTGCGTGTATGTCTGTCTGTGGCCTTATAACTCCCGCACGATTTTTTAAAAATAAAGAGTGACAAGACGAGCAGGTCGTGTACCTGATGGTAAGCAACATTCCTGCTACATAACAGCACAGTGACACGCAGCTATTGGAACATGAAGAGCCAAAATCATTACCTAGCACCGCACTGCGCTCGTCACCCAGAGATCTAAGTTGTTATATCTCTAAGCCCTGTAATTTTTCTGGAAACATTGACTTCAAACCGGAACACAGTAATGTTTGCACATTACTGCTTGGCGGTAGAATAAATAATAATAAATACATAAATAAATATTGGTGGACATCACACACACCATCAGACCCCAAACTAAGCAAAGCTTGTACTATGGCGGCCAGATAGCTGATAATTGACAAAGGTGTGGTACTTCCCCAGGCGGACTCTACTAAGAAAACTACCACTACAAAAACCAATTTTATTTGTTTGAAAGGTGAATGGTGAGAGTTCTTAGCTATTAAAATTAGTCCAACGATTTCAAAGTTATTCGCTTTTTGTTAGCGGTAAAAATCTTAAACGCTTAATAGATCTTTGCTATACTTGTAAACATAAGTAGGACTTAAAAATTTAAACGATTGCGTTTGGCTTTTATGTTTAGGGTATGTTTATTACAGAAATTACCTGCATTAGCGCTATGTCTAGTTGGCTTGTGGTATGACGAGATTGCTCCTTTAGTATTCTATTTTCTTGTGTCAAATTTTCTAATCGACTTTTAATTAGATTTAATTCATCTGTGGTTACACCAGCCAACGCGTTATCTCTGTAAATAATTAACTACTTGAATAAATTTATTGAGTGTCAGTATATTACTTTATCGTTATTTATGCACAATCTATTGTGAAGTATCACCGGTATTGTATATTACAAAAATATAAGTGTCAATAAGTACATACATGAACATAGATTGAACTTCCTGCATCTCAGCGTTTGTCTTTTCAAGAAATTCAACTTTTTTATCCTTTTCAGCTATTTCTTGACATAAACTTTCCAATTGCTTCTTGAGAACAGATTCTTCAATGTTTGATAAAAGGCTACCTATATTGTTTTTATCATTTTTAACTGCAATAAAAATATTAAATTAAGCAAAATAATATTAAAAATGATTTACAAAACTGTGTGAGATATTCGAATAAGTAGACATTCTTACAGACTTCGGGTGCATTGTTGCCTTTAATTTGGAACGGTAGAAAATGGTAATATATATTAATATTATAAAATGTAAGTATAATGTGTACTATTTATTAATATAATATGATACAGGTAAAACTTGCGAGTAATATATCAGGTAATCTCAATATTACCTCAAACACATTTAAAATTTAAACACAACTGAACGAAATAGTCACTCTCCATCTATATATATTTATGTATATAGGTAAAAGCGAAAGGTCGCTCATCACGAAATCTCAGAAACTACAAATGCTAAGAGTCTGCAATTTTGCATGGAGGTTTATTTTAGCACGTAGGCGCTCGTTAAGACGGGGTTTTGCGAAATTCAACCCCTAAGAGGGTGAAATAAGGAATGGACGATTGTACGAAGATTCCGCAAGCATTCCGCTAGCATGAAATTGACAGAACCGATTTTAATGAAATTTGGTACACAGAATGACTGGACCCCAAGAAAGGACATAGATTACTTTTATTGCGGAAAAAAGGTTGAAATGGGGTATGAAAGTTTATATGGAAGTTCGTAATTGTTGAAGATAACACTATGAAACTTCGTATCTAGACATTAATTGACGTATATCAAATACATGTTTGTTCTAGCAATTTTTGTAATTTTGAATTGTACGGGGATGAAATGTGGAATGAAAGTTTTAATGGAAGTTCGTCATTGTTGAAGATACAACCATGAAATTTTGCAACTAGACACTTGATATCCATACTAATACTATAAATATGAAAGTAACTCTGTCTGTCTGTGTTACGCTTTAACGCCTAAACCACTAAACCAATTTTGATGCAACTTGTTAGACAGATAGACTAGACTCAGGAAAGGACAAGGACGACTTTTTATCACAGAAAAAAGTTGTAGAGGTGGAAATGAGGAACGAATGTATACATGGAAGTTCGGCAATGTTGAAGATAAAACCGTTGAAACTAGACACTTGAAATCCATACTATTTTATTTAGTGGCTCTATCTTTTCGTCTCGTCGTCTCAGCGTCGTTACGCTTTAACGCTGAACAGATTTTGATGAAATTGTATAAAACGTTTTAATATAAGCTGTTGTCAGTAAACGTAAATGGGTGTACAAGTAAGTACCTACTGTCTCAATTACCTTAATATTTATTTTGCGCGGACGAAGTCGCGGGTAAAATCTAGTCTGTATGGGTGTCTTTATAATATTAGTATAGGTTTACCTATAACTCACCGTTTTGAGCGATTAGGTTTTGAAAGTTATTAATAATATCCAATTTATTATTATCTAAGCGTTCCTGAAGATCAACGTTATTCGTTTTATTTTGACCAATATTTTCAAGCACATTACGGTACTTTAAAGTAATGTCGTTGAGTGCCGAATTTTGTTTCCAAAACAGGTCTAATGGTATCGTGTTTCGCAATTTATCTGTTAAGTTAGCCACAGAGAGTACTAGACGCTGTATTTCATTCTCATATTCAGAAGATATGGTTATCGTTTGTCTTTTGGTATCCATACTTTCATTTTTAATATTTTCGTTTAACGTTCGAAAATATTTGTATGATTCTTCTAAATACAAACATTTACGGTGTAAATGAGCAGCACTTGGAACAGCGATTAATCCTGGAGATCGATCACTGATATCTTCTTCTTCTTCTTGTTGTTGTTCAATTTGCCCCTTTAAGTTTTCTATCTGCGCTTTATATTGTTCTTCTAGTAAAGCCCATTTGTTATTATCATCAGCGGCCTGGACAGCCATTATGGAAATTTTATCATACAATGTTTTAAATTTTTCATGAAAATATTCCAATGCCTTCTTCAATTGACATTCGTAGAGTGAGTTTCTTTTCTCTACCATATTTTCTATTTCAGATTTGTTATTGATATCAACAATTTCTTCGCTGCTTGACATCCATGAACCAAATTCAATCAAGTTTTGGACAGGTTTTTCATCAGCACTCTTATTTAATTTATTGCTGATTTCGATTTCTCGTAACTTTTGTTCCAATTTAGAAGATTTTTCTGTTTCTTTAGAAAGCTGTTTCATTATACCAAAAGTCTCTTTTCTGTAAAGAAATGATAAAAGTGCTTTAGAAGTAGGAAACCAAAAATATCTTTACATTTGTAAGACTATTTACATACATACAAATATATAATATGTAGCAGTCATAGTTTCTGATTTCACCGTTGAAAAACTAGACAAAATATTTGTTAAAATGGGAGAATCATGTTTAAAAACTAAGCAAAAATAACGGAGGTGCAAGTTTTGCACTGCGGCGAGTGGCACTGATTATGCTTATGGATGTGGCCCGACCTCGTTACTTCGCTACGGTACGCTTGCACGTTTAGTACGGTGCTGAACAGCACGAGCAACAGTAACGAGCAAACAATCTGTCTTCAATGCCAGAACAGTTTGAGAGAGCCGCTCCTATTAATTAACGCTTATCCTTCTGTCTGATGGAGATAGTCGGGTTATGTCAGACTCCACAGCAAAAACGACACCCCGATATCGACTAAAACATTCCAGCTTTGTCGCTTACGGTGGGAACACGAGACACTCTCGCATTCTTTTGCAAACTCGCTGCGGCTTGTCCGCCTCTGGACCCACCTCTGAGGCACACCCACGGCCTACCCCCGGCGTTTGTTTAGTAAAAAAAATATTGTGATAATACCTCGCTTCATGCAAAGCGGTAAGCAATGCATCTTTTCCTCCTATAGCTGATCTAAGTTCCATTATAGTTGACATATGTGGAGCAAACCAACCAGCGGCATGTCGTGCTTCCATAGACCGCAATAATTCTTCTAAGCTTGGACACTGCAATGACAATATTCCAGACGACGTTGTACCTGAAATTATATAAAATAAAAGATATTTTTGTATAAATTAAAAGTCAATGCTATCAAAAGTATCACACGATCCACATATTTTGTACTCACTGTTGTCTTTCAAAAAGTCGAGAATTTCTTGCAGACCTTTCCTGAGACCTTCATTTTCTTCAGCAAGATTTTTCATTTCATTCTCGTTAAACTTCAATTCATCTTGCGATAAGTCTTTTGTATCCTTTACTTGAGTAGGTAAGCTCCTTAAAATTCATGATAAAAAGTTAATCACGTAGTATTTTTTGGTAATTTAATCTCAAAAAGATTTCAACGATTAGATAATAACAATTGAACAACGGAAATATTATTAGGGTTACTGGTAATCAGCCTGCATCCGTTTAAGGGCATGTTCTGTATATTTAAACAAACAACTTTTGTTCTACAACTTTCGTTAAAACTTAATAGATAACAAAAAAAAATGTATTTGTTGCCCTTTTTTGTACTGTTTAGCGACTTTTTAGTGTTTATTCACTTCGGTACATAATTTTTTGCGCGTTAAAGAGCGTACGCGCTCTCGTTACGAATTGTTACGAAGAGTTAGATACTTTTAGACCGTGCAAATGTACTTTTTATTTATTTTGTAAAAGAAAAAAAAAACATTTTTTTTTAAAACTGTAGAACAAAAGTTGACGTATTTAATGTACCTAACATCCCCTTAAAAGGATACAGGCTGATTACCAATAACCCGTTATTGAAATTAAAATTTAACCATTACTGCCTTACATTGTAAACTCTTCTCTGTGTTCGGTAGTGGTTAATTCATCATCTATATCGGTGTCTTGTACGACTTCATCTATTTTTTCCCGGCTCTGGCCCAATAAACCCAAATATTTTATAAGTTTTCGGATTCTAGTACTTAAAATGCGATTTTCCATTTCAACATTAATTAGTTTGTTTTCCTTATTTTGTAGTTCTTTTTGAATATCGGCATTATTCTGTTCAAGATTTCGATATTTGGTAACTATATGGTCTGTAGCTATTGGTTCATTTACAGGAACATGAAGTTTTTGCCTGTGTGAAGAAATATTGTTTTGTATTATGATAGTAGCTATACATGTAAATTTTATTCAATGAGTTAAACCAACATTACGTACCTTAAAGTTTCATTTTCTAATTGTAAATTACTAACCAATTGATTCATTTCATTTACTTCCTGAACTAATGACTTAATTCCTTCATCTTTGGCTTTTAATTCCCGCTTCTTATGTTTCAGTCCTTGCAAAAGGGTATTAATGCCTTCATTTGATTGGAGAAGTTGTAACTCTGACGCAATTCCCGCTAACTAAATAAGAATTAGTTTTAAAATAAAGAGCGTTTGAGGTTTAACAGGCTAACCAATGCGTAGCTAATTGATAACGCTCACCTCTCTTTCACGAACAGCAATCATTTCCTCAGCTCCATTAAGAGATACGGCTAAACTTTTAACTTTTTTCTTCAATTTATTTATCAAAATTCTTTGCTTGCCGTCATCACTTTCATTTCTGTTGTCCACTATTGTATTTTCTGGAGTGTCTTCTATAACATTTTTCAATTGTCTATTTTCAGCTCGCAAAAAAGTGATTAAGTTAGCTGATTGTTCCATTTCATTCGAAGCTTCGATAAGTTTTTCCTGTAATTCTTTTATTTTTTGGTCTTCTTTTAAAGGTTTTGTCTTCTATAAAAACAAAAGGGTCATGTGGCAAACTAATTTATTTTGAAGTATATTTCGATTTGTGGCATGTATGTTAACTTTGATCCATATTTATAATTACAAATGTGTGTGTTCATATTGATAGAAAATTACTATGCGTTATAAACCGCTTCTTTAAAAAGTCATATGTCGAGAAAAGATATGGCATAATGGTAAATAAATATCTACCCATAACTGCACATTGTCACGCAGCGTAATAATAGGTAGCTTTACCCGCCAAATATTACTTTTGTTTCAGTTTTGAAGAGCAGTTTCTACATTGCAGTTAAAACTCCCAATTCCAATGTTATGGCAAAGAAACACACGAGTATTATCATCTTTCATCTCCAAGTGAAGTACTTACGCAATGGCACTATGCTGATAAAGGCGAACGTGTTGCTTACCATCAGGCGAGCGTCTTGCCAGTTCCATTACTCACACAAAAATGATTAATATTTAAAATAGACTCTTTCTACTTTCATATAAATATTCCTACCTCTATATCATAACATTGCTTTAGAATCTTTTGTAATACCAATAGGCAAATTAACTTTATAAAATAAATAAATCAGGCAATTCAGTTGTGTTTTCGTTACTTACGTTTGATTTAGGAGATGAAGTTGATTTTTGAGCAATATTGGTAAGATTTTCCTTTAATTTTTTATTTTCTTCGGACATAGCTTCTAACTCAGCATTTTTCGATTTTGCTATAGTCTAAAAACATACAATGAAGAAAAGTGTTCAACTATCAATAGATTACTCATTGAAAAATGTACCCAAAAAACTAACGTTTGTTTTATATATGTACCTTCCAATGCTGCACCTTAGATTTGATTTCTTCATATATATTTTCACCACTAGAATCCTTTTGAATCAGCTCTTTGCGTAGAGATTCTATTTGGTAAGACATTTCCACTTTTGATTCTTCTGATTTGCCGAGTAATACTGAAAATAAATCTTAATTAGGTATGTGAAAAACGCAAACAAAAATTAAAACGAATATTCGCTGACTTACATACCTTTTAACTGTGTACAGTCATTCCTAAGACTAAATAGTTCTTCTGTTAAATTATCTATTAGTTGTGTTGCTTCTAAAAGTTTATCTTTTAGGACAGGAACTTTTTCTTTCAACTTTGAATTTTCTTCTTCTAATACCTTAAACAGAATTAATTTTATGTTTGTTAGATATCTGAAAATATATTTTTTTTTAAATAAAGAGTGACGATGCGAGCAGGACATGTGCCTGATGGTAAGCAACATGCCTGCCACATGACAGCACAGTGACACGCAGCTATAGGAACATGAAGAGTCCAAATCATCACCTAGCACTGCACTGCGCTCGTCACCCAGAGATCTAAGGTGTTATATCTCTAAGCCCTGTAATTTCTCTGGAAACATTGCCCTTCAAACCGGAACACAGTAATGTTTGCACATACACAAACATGTATCCTAACTAATATTATTATGTCAAAGCTTGGATGTTCGTTGCTCAATCACGTCAAAATGGCTGAACGTTTCAAGTTGACATTTGGATTAGAATTAGGTCTGAAATAGCACATATTATGTTCTTTTTATCCCGAAAAACGAATGGGAACGGAAACTACGAAAATCGCAGGAAACTGCCGGCTGATAAGTTACTTTAAGTACCTGGGTGACCTAGCTTTGCTCGGCTTAAATACTAAATATACTTAGATACCTAGAGATACAAGACTCCAAGAAATAGATTTTCTTTAAAAAAATAATTGAAAAAAAAGAGAAGCCGTCCGGATTCGAACCCGGAGCTATTAATTCGTGACCGCTATGACCGCCCGACTTCCCGTCTGAGCTAATTATACTGTCGCGTCACGCGGCGAAATTTACCTACGCATTCTAATGTCTAATGTGACAGTTTTCATTGTCTAAAAACGCACATATTTTGCATTTTTTTAAAATAAAACCTAGCTAGATCGATTTATCGACCCTGAAACCCCCTGCATACATAATTTCATGAATATCATTCTAGCCGTTTCCGAGATTCAGATTCTATATATATAAATATATAGGTACAAGAATTGCTCGTTTAAAGGTATAAGATAAATATTATTGAAGTCGTGTCTTACATTGACGTCACTGAGGAGCTTTCTGATATGACGATTTTTCATGGCAACTTCATTTTCAAGCTGCACAACTGCATCCATTTCTGACAGAGCATCTCTACTGGATTCACTCTCTTTATCAGACTGTGGTTCGGTTTTCATAAATTTGGTCTTTTTCCCTTCAAGCTCTGCAATATCTGTGTATAGCTGCTCAAGTATTTCTTTGTTTGCTTTTATTACTTCTTCTTGATGTGCAATAGTTTCAAAAACACTGTCTGTGCTGGCTGGAGACTCTGTTAGAGTTATTGTAATGAAAATTACACATACAGATTACAATTTTATTTACATCAGTACTACACGGAAGGGTATCATTGTGCTTGCTCAATGCTCATATCATGTTTCTCATCATCAATTGTTACTGACAGAAATGAGCTATTTATGAACTCAGTTAAAAATAGCTGAAGAGATTTGGTTCTATTTTACTCAATAATTGAAAAAAATACTTTTAATTAACACATACCCGTGTGTGGTTGTTTTCCTTTCCTTTTCTTAGTTTTTCTATTAGTGCTTTCTAGTTTTCCTAATAAGTTATTGACCTATAAATAAACAGCTCAGTTATAATACAAAAATACTATAGTTAAACGCTGATAAGGACAACTAAATTATGCCATGAAACAAATATAGTTTTTATGTAAGTTTTTTTTTTAAGTTTAGAGTGACAAGATGAGCAGGACACGCGCCTGATGGTAAGCAACATGCCTGCCACATAGCAACACAGTGGCAGTAGAATAACTGGCAAAAGTGTGGTACTTCCCCAGACGGACTCTGCGAAGATCCTGTCCTAGGACACCACTTCAAAAAGTTATGCAAGCAGATATTTTTTTTTGTAATAAGATTATAATGATTTCTTTATACATATACACACCTGTTCATTTTTATACTTCAGTATATCCTGAGCAAGTCGAAACAGCGTTTTCAAATCTGAAAAGTTTAATTCAATATCGTCAGCTTCCATCCAGGATAAGCTTTCGCAAAGCTTCTCTTTATCAGCCGGTCCCAGTTCGCGCTGTGAGAAACTCAACACCTCTTTCCAATCCGTATCCACCATTGTGGATTTTATTAGATATACTCGTAGGTACTATTTTTAACAATGAATTGAAATAGCACAAAAACTAGACCCGCGCTTCTATCGCGACAATTTGACACACTGCATTGAAGTGATTCATAATATTGACATTGTTGTGATGAGGTTGCTAGGCAACAATTGTGGGGTATTTTTTGCAGCTGCTCGAATATATAAAGAGGTTGTCATTCAAATGTTTTAACCTTTTATACGTAAACCTTTTTGGAATTTAAAAAATAGAAACCAACACACTTTTTAGGGTTCCGTAAAACGTAAAAACGGAACCCTTATAGATTCGTCATGTCTGTCTGTCTGTCTGTCTGTCCGTCCGTATGTCACAGCCACTTTTTGCCGAAACTATGAGAACTACACTATTAATAATAATAATAATTCATTTATTCACACAGTAAGAAGTTTGTTACAGAGTAGCCTTAGGATTTTAGAAGCTGAGAGTTACAAATTTTCTGAAGTCGCTACATGAAAATTTTGAGCTTAGAATATCCGAACTAACCCTAAGCTTGTGCTTCATATTCGTGCTCTCGCTGGTTTGTTGATTTACAAACATATTTTAACCCGACTCGCGACGCGGCCGGCGTCGTGACGTCACACAAAAAATCATTACTAAAAAATGAAACCAAACTTTGTGTGTCTGTAAACGACAATGAATTAATTAATATTATCGCCTATCTCTTAGGCATCAAAATAAACTAATATTCAAGTATGTATATAATGAAAAAATAAGGTTTTTAATTCTCAAAACCGGTTTTGCCCAAATCTGGCCTCCCGGGGCTAGACAGCTTAATATTTGTCAATTCGAAAAAATAATACAAATCAAATAAAATGAAACAATACAATTAAAAATTAAAATTAATTAGTTAGCATTACCGCTGCGTGTATATGTGTGTGTGTGTGTGTGTGTGTGTGTGTGTGTGTGTGTGTGTGTGTGTGTGTGTGTGTGTGAATGTATGCGTGTGTACCTATACGTGCATGTGCATTTTTGTGCTATTTATTCGGATCTTTGTAAATATTTTAGCTTAATGCAATTCTAAACTGTGAAAAAAGTCTCTGTTTCTTGATATGACATCTCACGAAACATTTCAGAAACTGTTTTTTTAAGAGTATACGGGTTTAATTTAGCTAAATCTTGTTTTCCGGATACCTTATTGTATATATAACTACCCAGGAAACAAAAATATCGTTGTTTGAAAAAAGTTTTACATCTAGGTCTTCTCTTCTAATGATTGCGGAAGCAACCTGTGCTGTTTTAATATAATTCGTAATAAAAACAGTTGTCTGACCGTCAACACTCCAGTATCTTTGTATAGTTGATATGTGGGGTACCTAAACGGAAGAAAGTTGCTGACCTTAAGTATGGCTCTCTGGGCTTTTTCTAAGGTTGATAGGTGAGTTTTAGCTGCGCCGCCCCACGCTTCAATACAATAGATCAATAACGACTGGCAGAGAGCGTAATAAGTAGTACGCAATACATTTTTGTCCGCTACGTATCTTATATTTTTAAAGATAGCTATCAATTTTCGAACTCTCCCGGACAGAGCTTTTATATGAGGTTGGAGACTTAGTTGCTTGTCTATGATAATACCGAGATAGCGAATGCTATCAACTCTTTCAAGCTTTCCACAAGAGCATACGTTTGTCAAACAAGAATGATTGTCAAACATTGAATGAGCTATGATGTTGAGCTGCGGAAGTGTTGGTGGTTGCATTTTACTTTGTATGGAGAAGGTTATTATCTTAGATTTTTCAGCATTTAAGCTCAGAGAATTCCGATTAAGGCAAGCAATCACCCTGTTGAATCCCATTTGAGCATAGCCAAACACCTCTTCCCAGGTTTCACCCCGAAAAACAAGCGCCGTGTCATCTGCAAATGTTATGATTTCGCCTTTATCAATCTGCAAGTCACAGACTTCGTTGATATAACCGAGGAAAAGCGTCGGCCCAACGATACTGCCCTGGGGCACGCCACAATTTATCTTCTCGGGACTGCTAATCGTCCCACCCAGCCGAACACATTGGCTTCGATCAGAGAGGTAATCAGTAAAAAGGTCCAGTTGACGTCCGCGGATTCCCAGAGCTTCCAACTTTTTAGCCAAAAGGGGTAGAGAGATCGTATCAAACGCCTTAGCAATATCTAGAAATATTGCAAGGCATTTGTCTCCCGAATCCAAAACCTCAGCCACATGGTTAGTAAGTCGACAAACCGCATCTGAAGTAGATCTATTTTTTCGAAAGCCAAATTGATGTTCTGACAATAGGTTACAACTCTCTAAATAATTCATCAATCTATCATTCATGACACGCTCAAGGACTTTAGAAAACGACGGCAAGATAGAGATTGGGCGATAATTGCTAACGACGTCTTTTGCCCCACTTTTATGTATTGGAGTGACAACCGCTGTTTTAAACGCATTTGGAAAACGGCCTGTGTCAAGAGATAAATTGCAAATATGGGTAAGCAGTCCAGCGAAAACAGTTTTATTTTCCTTAATTATTTTAGTAGATATGTTGTCTATTCCAATGGAACTTTTAGTTTTTAAGGAATTTATAATCGTGACCACTTCCGTGACATCCGTTTCTCTAAATGACACTGTCGAAACTTGGTAAGTAGATGTATTCTGTGAACCGCATTAAGATTTTTACAAAAGTTTTTTTAAAAAACAAAAATTAGGGGTGCCCCCCCCATACTGAGAACTGAAACTCAAAAATTTTTTTTTCATCAAACCTACACGTGTTGGGTGTCTATCAATAGGTCTTAAAAAATGATGTTGAGGTTTCTAATATAATTTTTGTCTACACTGAATAACTTGCGCGAGAGACGCTTCCAAAGTGGTAAAATGTGTGTCCTCCCCCTCTAACTTCTAAAGTAAGAGAATGAAAAAACTAAAAAAAAAATATGATTTACATTACCATGAAAACTACCAACGAAAATTAGTTTGAACTCTTTCTGATGAGTAGTTTTTTTTTAGTACGTCATAAATACACTATTATTAAAACTTCGATCAAAGTTACAACGAACTACAAGAACTATGTGTACTATGTATATTATGTTACTTGCTGGAACGGAACCCTTCATGGGCGAGTCCAACTCGCACTTGGCTACTTTATTTGTCTTTTTAGGGTTCCGTAAAACGTAAAAACGGAACCCTAATAGATTCGTCATGTATGTCTGTCTGTCTATCCGTATGTCACAGCCACTTTTTGCCGAAACTATGAGAACTATACTGTTGAAACTTGGTGAGTAGATGTATTCTGTGAACCGCATTTTTACACATAAACATAAAAAACAAAACATTTTGGGGGTGCCCCATACCTAGAACTGAAACTCAAAAATGTTTTTTTCATCAAACCCATACGTATGACCCCACACGTATGGGTTTTATGGATAGGTCTTTAAAATGATGTCGAGGTTTCTAATTTATTTTTTGCTTAACTGAATAATTAGCGCGAGAGACACTTCCAAAGCGGTAAAATGTGTAAGTCTAAAATAACAGAATGATAAAACCAAAAAAATATCTGATGTAAGTACATTTACCATGCAAACTTCCAACAAAAGTTGGTTTCAACTCGATTTAGTAAGTAGTTTTATTTAAGACGTCATATAAACACACTATTTATTATAACAACAACGATCAAAGTTACAAAGAACTACAAGAACTTATGAATTATGTACTGGCTGCTACGGAACCCTTCATGGGGGAGTCCGACTCGCACTTGGTCGCTTTAATTTCTTATAGAATGCATTTTTAACAATGATCAGTTTACAGTTGATGTTCAGCGACTATGTAGTCTACGATGGAGCGTGGTTACCCATATCAAACCAATTCATCCTGGACTTGAAGTCAAAATGATTAATCAGGAAAAGCCCACACAGGCATCGTAATGCACGGCCTACTTAAACGTTTTCCACACTGCTGGGACTCGGGGCCTTCTCTCGCTAGGAGATAGTTAAGCCCATAATCCACCACGCTGGCCCAGTGCGGGTTGGCGGATGACACATGACTTCGAAAGGTTCTAGGTACATGTCGGTTTCCTCACGATGTTTTCTTTCACCGTTTTAAGTTAGCGGCATTACGCACATGACTTCGAATATACAGTGGTGCGTGTGGGGTTTGAACCCGGGGTCTCGTGATCGGCAGGCACCGTTCTCCCGTCAGACCAACTGTAACTAAAGCCGTTAGCTTGCTAGCTTACTAATATTATATAGCTTGATATCCTAGCTTGAAAAATTACCCTCGTGTAGCTCAGGCATTATCGTTGAAGATATGTCTATCTCCAACCATGCCGGTTTTCTCACGACATTTTTAGGGTTCCGTAAAACGTAAAAACGGAACCCTTATAGATTCGTCATGTCTGTCTGTCTGTCTGTCTGTCTGTCCGTCCGTATGTCACAGCCACTTTTTGCCGAAACTATGAGAACTACACTGTTGAAACTTGGTAAGTAGATGTATTCTGTGAACCGCATTAAGATTTTTACAAAAGTTTTTAAAAAAAACGAAAATTAGGGGTGCCCCCAATACTGAGAACTGAAGCTCAAAAAATTTTTTTTCATCAAACCTACACGTGTGGGGTGTCTATCGATAGGTCTTAAAAAATGATGTTGAGGTTTCTAATATAATTTTTGTCTACACTGAATAACTTGCGCGAGAGACGCTTCCAAAGTGGTAAAATGTGTGTCCCCCCCCCCTCTAACTTCTAAAGTAAGAGAATGAAAAAACTAAAAAAAATATATGATGTACATTACCATGAAAACTACCAACGAAAATTAGTTTGAACTCTATCTGATGAGTAGTTTTTTTTTAGTACGTCATAAATACACTATTATTAAAACTTCGATCAAAGTTACAACGAACTACAAGAACTGTAATGTATATTATGTTACTTGCTGGAACGGAACCCTTCATGGGCGAGTCCAACTCGCACTTGGCTACTTTATTCCTTTTCCGTTAAAGCCAGTCGAGAATATAAACTAGAACGATGCTCTTGAAAAAATACTCAGATGCGCAGATTGATTCGACCCTACGACTAATTCGATTCAATTGTTGAATCGGGCAATTTTTCCCCAAGTCCACCACCACTCGTATTTTTGTTCGTTGTGTACATTTTATTTAAATAAAACATTAAAATATTATAAAGATTACTTTATTAGACGTGATGATGTCGAACAATATGTAGTAGAAGTTAATGATACAAATTGTATGTCGAGGTGTCAACAACAAAATAAAACATTTGTGCTTACTAAAATAAATTAACAAAAGTAAATAAAACAGTACATTAAGTAGGTATAAAATTTAAAAATAATAGCGTTATCGTTTATAAACGACACAATTACATAGGGCGAGAATGAAACTTTCAAATTTAACATTTTCTACATTGTAACACAACACATAGTTAAATAGGTATGAATGGAAAAGTTTTTCGAAGTGGAGTAAATTAATGCAAAATTTTATCTTAAAATGGGACCAAGACCAATATTTTTTTACAGAATCTGATCATTGACTAGACTTGTTTAACTACAACAGAAGTACACAATGCAACCGAATATAAACGCAGTACAGTGTAAATATTCAGATATTAGACTATAAATAGCACTCGTAATTTCAATACACCTAATTTAAAATTAAGCATACTATATTGTATTGTCAACAGTCGCCGAAACGCTCGCCCCAGTCGTGTTACATAGATATGAGTATTTTGCATTGCATTCTAAATGTACTGTTACGAGGTAACTTTGAAACAGAATGCAAATACGATAAATGAAGAATTGTTTGTTTAAACTAAAAAAAATACAATGCGCACTATAAAAATTAAACTTGATGCGTTTAAACAATTAATAGAACAAATTAAATAAACAAACAAAAATAAACATACCTACATGTGTTTTATCAGGTATGGCATCTTACTATGGGGTATGTCGATTTCGATGCCACGGTAATTTCAACAAATTCATAATGCATAATGATTTTTACACGTTTTTAAAATGTGACGCTTTGTATAACACGATATCAAAAACCCTTCATTTATCGCAATATAACTCTGTTTTACACAAAATCTTGGGTATTTATGACTTAAGTGTACTTAACGAATGTACTTACACAAAACGTCAAAACTTTGTTAACGCCGCCGCCTACACGTATCCACAAAGGTTAATACAAAGTTTGACTTTTGCAGATATGTGACTCAGTAATGGTAATGTTAGTAGGTTTAATGAATTAGTAAACCGTGTGCCATAAAGCTGCTTTCTTTCAAAATGTCACTTTTAAAAGACGAGCCCACAATCTCACCTATGTTATAAATAAATAACTACACTAAACAATTTTACAGGTATATACGTATTTTTATTAATTTTTTTTACACAATTTTACATCGTAATTATCAGATAAACATACTCTTTGGGACGCATAAAACAACTTTGGATAGGTTACACAGACATTCTGGTTACATTTTCTAACACGAGATGACGGAAGCTATTATAGAACACCGATAAAATCGTAATGCGACTAAACTACGGTTAGTAAAACGCCGTTAAATATAAAACCGTGTACTCAGGTGGCCGGGAATATTAGGGCTGATTCACACGAGTAATCGACAACCAACACGGTAATTCATCCCACTGCCTCTCTGATCTCGCATGAATCGGGCCTCTCGCCGTCGCGTCGACGACCGAACCGAAGTTAACATACTTTTGTACAAAACGTTATAAAAAGTCATGGTAAAATTTGGTATGATTTGATATAAAATAAGCACTTAGGTAGATATATCCGCGTGGTAACTAGATCGTCGCGTCCTAAACGACGCTATATGACGCCTGGCAGTCACTGACTTATCAGCAGAATTAGTGATATATTCAGATAGTTTTCTTACTTTAAAGGCAAATAGACAAATTTATATCGTGCCGTTTAAAGAAAAATCTCACAAAAAATCGCCAGGCGTTTAATCGAAAATGTAAACCAAATTAAGCGTTTGTAGATGTCAATAATGATGTTAGTCATGTTTGTAAAGATGATTTATAATTAACAAAGTTTTTATAACGTGTTTCTTTAGCCCGAAACAGAGATACGCTTGAGATTTTTCTTTAGAGGGCATTTCTGTTGATAAGTAGGTATAGTACGACCAACCTATCTGTAGAATGTAGTGATGGCGCCACGATCGGAAAGCATTGCTACTTATAACAAAATTAAACAGTTAATGTGTTCTTAAATACACGTAACTCAGTAGTTCCACTTTTGGCGATTCTACAGATAAGTCGGTATAAGTGCGGCAAGTGTCAGCGCGCTCGGTCCTTTGTGTGCGTCTGCGCGACCCGTCAGCGTCCGCGCGTGACGTCAGCGTGCGTCTGACGTCAGCGGCGCGTGCATAGCGTAGCGCGGCGCAGACGTCGCAGCAGAGAGCGCGGCCGCTATCAGATGCGCTCCACGTAGTTACCTGTAGACAAAATCCACCCTTATTATCATATAGTTATAGCTGGAGACAAACACAATTGGAACAAAAACAAATCTAGTCAATGATCAGATTCTCACGGAAAAACAAATAATTAAGAACTTCCACTTTCGCGGTATGTTTGATTTTACTATTAAATATATAAGTATATATGGCAGCCTCTAGCCTCTTTACTATATACAGCGTCGTTTAACCAGCTTCCTGACCAACACACCAACCCGTACCCAAAGGGTAAAAACGGAACCCTATTACTGAGGCTTGGCTGTCCGTCCATCCGTCCCTCCGTCTGTCACCAGGCTGTATCTCAAGAACGGTGATAGCTAAAATTGTGACAAGAACGGAATGAAAAGAACGGTGACAGTTGAAATTTTCACAGATGATGTATTTCTATTGCGGCTATAACAACAAATACTAAAAATAAAATAAATATTTAACGGGGGGCTCCCACAAACAACAAACATACTTGAATTTTTACCGTTTCTTGCTCGATTACTCCGTTTCAAGTAAACTAGATGGCGCCACTAGTACACTAAAACACGCATTCGACCTCGTCGTTAAAATCGTAAGGTAAAATCAAAAATGTAGAACCTTTTGGATGACAGCAAAGAGGTTTTCGCCGATTATTCGCTAATGGTACGGTTCCCTTCGTGCGGGAGTCCTACTCGCACTTGGCCTCTTTTTCTAGATAAGCACGCGATCGTGGACCGCATCGTAGCATAGCATCAGGCGGACTGTCTTTGAAAAATTAAAATGTTAAAGTAATGGTGTAGTACCGGGGAAGGTCCCGAAGCGGCCGGTGCGCTGGCTGGAGCCGACGTACCAGCCGTCGTCGCACTTCTCCAGCACGTACACCGTGTCGCCCTCGCTCAGCTCCAGCTCGTCCGGGTTCTGTGGCCGGTACTTGTACATGGCTCGGTACCTGACGACAACACACGTAACATCAACATTTATACGATAAGAGAGAAAAACACTTTATTGAAAGCCACAACAAAAAATAAATGGTACAAAATAATATATATATTATTTTAGGGACCATAGCCATTGGCTATCCAGAAATGCGTCATCCAATGGGAAATGCTAAATGGGCGTGACCTGCCCATCATTGCATGGCCATCTAGAAATGCGTCAGCCCATGGGAAATGCTCGTGCATTTCTAGGCGGACATGCCATGATGAACAGGCCACACCCTCCGGTTACACCCGTGTAGTTTCCAAAGTAAGCTATACAATTCTGAGTTATAAGTTTTCACTTCTATCGGCAGTTCCTATGACTGCCAAGTTTTTGTTTGTACGCACACATACTTTTAACGTGTTTTTACACTTGCTCACAATTACGGTAGGTCTAGCCGGGAGAACGGCGACTATCGATCCGGAGACCCTGGGTTCAAATCCCACGCGCACTACTGCCACTTCAAAGTGACGTGCGTAATGCCGCTAGCTTAAAACGGTGAAGGAAAATATTCTGAGAAAACCGGAATGTGCCTAGAATCTTTCAAGGTCATGTCTCATCCACCAACTCGCACTGGGCCTCCAGGCCACGTGGTTCGACAGCGTAGTTCGATCAATCGAACCACGTGCACTTTTTTTTCCCGTTGGTTCGACTTTAGAATCGCACCACGTGGGCCAGCGTGTTGGATTATGACAGTGACCTGAATTTGACTCTCCTTGCGAGAGAAGGCCCGAGTCTCAGCAGTGAGAGCATTTAGTGGGCTGCTTATGCTACTCTTGACTTGAGACTCATTTTAAGACAAATTCTATTCATTTGTTTCACTAGTTTATAGTTTTTTTTTTCTGCTGCCGCAAAACATTTTTAGTTGATAAACTATCACTTATAATTTGTTTTGTCAAAACGAACCTCAAAATGTTTGAGGGTAGATTCATTTTTAGGGTTCCGTACCCAAAGGGTAAAAACGGAACCCTATTACTGGGACTTGGCTGTCCGTCCGTCCGTCTGTCCGTCTTTCTGTCGCCAGGCTGTATCTGAACAACGGTGATAGCTAGACAGTTGACATTTTCACAGATGATGTATTTCTATTGCCGCTATAACAACAAATAATAAAAATAATATTTAAGGGGGGCTCCCATACAACAAACTTGAATTTTTAATGTTTCTTGCTCGATTAGTCCGTCTCAAGCAAACTAGATGGCGCCACTAGTAAAAATAAAATGTGATACCGAATTCATCGTCAGAATCATGAGGCAAAAATCAAAAATTTTAAGAAACTATTTGCCTGTCTGTGGAAATTGCGATGTGTAAGAAATTCGTGATAAAGCCAAAGAGGTTTTCGCCGTTTATTTGCTAATGGTAGCCTTCGTGCGGGAGTCCCACTCGCACTTGGCCGGTTTTTTTTTCACAGGATGAGTCATATCCGGCGCCCAACCCATACGGATTCCACGTCGCTTGACGGGTTTTAAAAAAGTCACGAAAAGTCCTGGGCACAATATCTTAAATAAGAGTTAAAATTGCGTGATAAGTAGGTACGTATTATGATTGAAAATACTCACGGTACTGCTTCTGCATTAGTATCGACATACAGGGGCTCCGTGTTGTTGAGATCGACCCCCTGCCCCGTCGGCGGTCCGTAGCCGCGCTCCGACGGCGTCAGGTTCGGGGGCGCTTGTCTGCTCGTGTACCCTGGAACAACACATCGATACCATCAAAATACTGTAGATATAGTAGGTATATCAACTAGACTAGTGTCAATCGATAATTTCTCGAGACCCGGGTCGCTCATGACCCACTCGTATGATGATTGGGTTATAAAGATTCGATCTTTCGATCTTTTGAGTCGCAGTTCCTTTGTACGACCTGTGTCGCGCGCGACCCATAGGCAGAGTGAGATCGACTGCTCGACATACAAGTCGCACTCGAAGTAAATTTAATCAATCCACGATTCAATGGATTCTATGAGCAACCAATTAGTTAAGTAAAACATATTAACATAAAGTTAAATTTGGTTTACCTTGTAAACTGATAATCGGGTTACAAAAGATCGGGTGTTTTAAAAATCCGTGATTCGATACCTCGTGTACAAGTTGCGATCGAATAAAAATAATTACAGTAATTAAGTAAGTTAATTACAGCAGTTAAAGAATTCAGTATACGCGGGTGAAACCGGAAGGGGCTGCTAGTCTGGAATAAATCTCCAAAGCATTGTCGTCTAAATACATAGGTAAGTCTTCTAAGTATGGCCATAAACTAGATGATAAACTAGATGTAATGGTAACCATGGTAACACGCCGTGGCCATCTAGAAGTACTAACGCATTTCTAGATGGCCTTGGTCCTGAGTTCACCCAAAGATTTCTTTAATTTACGATCGTGATGCTTGAGTTAAATTTTTCGTGGATACACACACACACAGATTTTTCGTGGACTGTTCCATAAAAAATCTGTGTGTGGTGAGCGTGGCAGGCGGTGCGTTGGAAAAAACTTGACTGTTCTGCTGCGGCGTGTAGCTATACGAGCCCATGCTGCGCTTGGCGGATCCGTTGACGAGGTTACCTGGTAAGGGTTGCGTGGCAGGCGGTGCGTTCGAGAGAGCTTGGCTGTTTTGCTGCGGCGTGTAGCTATGCGAGCCCATGCTGCGCTTGGCAGACCCGTTGACGAGGTTACCTGGTAAGGGTTGCGTGGCAGGCGGTGCGTTGGAGAGAGCTTGGCTGTTCTGCTGCGGCGTGTAGCTATGCGAGCCCATGCTGCGCTTGGCGGACCCGTTGACGAGGCCGTGCGCCGCGGGCGACGCTACGGGCTTGTCGCTCTTCAGGATCGGTTGCGATTCTGAAAAAAATATTATTATTATATTAGCCTATCTTGTCTCAACATTGAGCAAAAACCTGGTCACATACTCTTTCTATAAGAAATCGTAATTTCAAAATAAACTAG
This sequence comes from Ectropis crepuscularia, assembly GCA_963693475.1. NCBI lineage: Eukaryota > Metazoa > Arthropoda > Insecta > Lepidoptera > Geometridae > Ectropis > Ectropis crepuscularia. The sequence goes on from OY856346.1 coordinate 15,313,875, forward strand.
CGGCTTTCCTACTCTGGTTCTACTTCGTTTCATCCGATCGAACACTGCTTGACGTTAAAATATTCTAAGCCTTTTAAACTATTATATTTAAACGGATAAAACGACGGATTGAAGTAGAACCGGAGTAGGAAAGTCGCGAGTTTATTTCGAAATTACGTTTATCGTAGAAAGAGAGTAGACGTTCTGTTTTACATTTTTACAATGGTCCGATCGAGAGCTATTGAGGCAATTCCTGTTGTGGACGTCAAGCTCATCTTTCTACCTCTTTCTGGGCCAACCTGGTGGCCGTTTACTCTGGACCCAGTCAGTAGTGGGTTTTGCCAGACCGACTGGTCTGGAATACGACATATGTGTCCCAGTTCAGCATAGCAGCCTTCTGAGAAATATTTAACATCGGGACAACATATGGGAGCGCAGTTCTGTATTTCTGATATGATCTATGAGTTTCACACCTAGGATACTGCTCTTTGGCAATATATAATAATGGTAGTATGAACAATTTTCAACCTAATTCTAGTGTTCTTTAGAGTCTAGAGCTACAACTGACAAATGTTAAGAATGGAACCTAGTGACAATTGAAACACTGACCAGATTTATTTTGACTAGGTTCTTGCAGTATAGTAACGTAGCTGTCTGGAAAGATCCGGTGCGGTCCGGTCTTGGTCCCGTTCCGGCCCTCCTACCAGTTGTGGTCAATTCGCCGCGTCAGGATGACCACCTCCCCCTTCTTCAGGGGTAGCTCGAGGTTTGTTTTAGTATGGACAGTTCCAACCTAATTCTAGTGCTTATTAGACTCCAGAGTTACAAATGAACATGTTACGAAAAAGAACCTAGTGACAATTGAAATACTGACCAGGTTTATTTTGACTAGGTTCTTGCAGAATGGTGACGTAGCTGTCTGGAAAGATTCCGGTCTTGGTCCCGTTCCGGCCCTCCCACCAGTTCTGGTCGATCCGCCGCGTCAGAACGACCACCTCCCCCTTCTTCAGGGGTAGCTCGAGGTTCGTCTGAGCGGTGAACTCGAACTTTGCCCGAGCCCGTCCTTCGACGATCGCAGGCTTCTTTGGCGGCTGGGCTGTGTCTCCTTTTTGAATCTGGAATGAGCATTACGTATTTTTTAGATCTACTCTTGGTCGTAATTGAGATAGTGACTGACAAGAATATACCATTCTAATTAGTTTATCAGGCAGATTATGGAAAAACATGGGAGACATATTTTTATTTTATCAAGATATTTAAATCGACAGATATAGATCATCCAAATTCTGGAGTACAGGTGTTGTGAGGCCACGTCTTTGTTTAAATCGTACAATGACGTGACGTCACCTGAAACTTCTAAGCACTATTCCTTCGTATTTTTTTGCTTGTGAATACAAAAAAATATATATGTTACGGGATGGAAGGACATTTATTTTTAAGGACACCGGGACACCTCACAATGTTTTCCTTCGCCATTAAATTCAGTTGTGATGACAAACATGTATTGCTGCATTTGGAAAAATACTCAGACGAGCGGGGGATCGAATATTACCGATATTGTGAAATTTGACGTTCTTGCTACTAAACCTGCTTTCTACAGTCTACTGCTTACTAGATTTTTTTTAACATTTAAATTTGACGCTTGACAACATTAGAACATAGGTACTTTAATTATTTGTTGGATAGTTTTAATCTTACTAAAATAATATTAAAACGCGAAACTTTGTAATAATATATGGATGTATGTTTGTTACTCTGTCATGGAAAAGCTACAGAAGGGTTTTGGATGAAATTGGTTGCATAGATAGATAACGGTCTGGAATAACACATAGGCTTTTTTATCCCGATAAAATACCGGGAATGGGAACTAAACGGGTGAAACCGCGAGGCGCTGCTAGTAACAGATATATCTTTATAGATGTTTCGTAAGTTTACTATTTGAAAGAAAGAGGACAAATTTTAATATTTTTGTCTTTTTTATAATATGTTTAGTGAGTAGATTCCACAAGAAAAGTCTTTCGTTACTAAAACAGGTAACACATATTGAGAACACATTATGCTATTTATCAAGACCCTGTATTCCGTTTAGTGACAAATGTGTAAGGCATGTAGGTACTCAGCGATCAAAGACAACATTCCGAATGCCCACGTAATCTACAAAAGGATGAACAAAGAAAGCTGTCTGATTCACGAGCCGCTTTGAGATAAGCGAGTGGGATCGTTTTAAGGACATCTTGCATGCTAACGATATTTTCCGAAGATCTTGGCAAAACAATGCAAAACCTGTACCAAAAAAGATTTTGATTTTTTTGAGACTAAAATCTGTGTTGCAAATTTCAACCATATCCGTGCAACCGTTCCGTATGATTGAGAAACAACATCCAAACATCCAAATTCTCACATTTATAATATTATTAGGATGTTAGGTAACTAGGATTCGGATAATTTTGCAACGTTCATTAGATCATTGCCGGTATTTTACCATCAACCATTAAGACTGTGTACCGGTTTAAAGTAGAGGTTCAATGTTTAAAACAGTCAATAGGCACATAAGTCAGTACGTGAACTTTATAAATGATCTGCCTGACTGCATTGTTTATCCTCAAACTTTAACATACTGGTATCATAATTCAAATTCAAATAATTATTCATATCAGCCATTTTGACCAAGGGTCTTAGGCTAAAACTAATACTTAGGTATGTGTTGGTATTTTGTTGTTTTTTTTTTCAGTTCTCTTTTTCATTTTTATTTATTTTCACTTTAATGAGTATGTAAGTTAATGTATTTTTTATAGTTGTATATATATTTGGTTCCTAAATCTTTAAATAAGTATTATTAAAACAATCCATTTCCGTACGCTAAGTTGGGAAGAAGTTTTAATCGAGTTGTGATGGATATTAATTTACTTATACCTCATTCCAAATCTCTGTGAATAAAAGGTAAACAAATCGATGTCACTCAAAATATGACAGACCAGCATTTCTCAACCATTGTTTTACAAGATAGTTTGTAGTACCTTTCATTGCTTGCCCTTTTAAATTTTCGCCGCATAAAAAGGCTAAATATATATGTATGCATATCATAAACACCCAAATAAATGTTCCCACTGCTGCTGGGACTTGGAACAATCAACACATTGCCGCTGTAAAAAATCGTCAGGCACAAGAATCTGCAATTGCTGAACATTTGATTGATGCTAAAACTGGTCATTGGATCGAGATCCACGACCCGAAGGTTCTATCTACCGAATGTCATTACTACGCAAGAATGGTTCGGGAAGCATTGGAAAATAAAAAGCATAGGTATATATTTCAACTACGACGCGATGACCACGATGTCAATAACCGAAAACTAACCAGTTTACGGTTATCGGCGTCGCGAAATCCTCTAATAAATAAATGTGTGCATAGCGCACTTAGTTTGGAGAAACCTGGTGATATGGTTAGTCTTGTGTGTAGTGTTAGTCACCGTGCAATTTTTGAAGCCCAAATGAGGGTAGATGGAGATTTCCTCTCATTTCATAATGAGAATATGGCGGGCATACGTACATTTATTTCCCCCACGTAAAAAAAGGAAAGGCAAACCATTTGAGTTCGGAGAAGAATGTAACACTAGAAGAAAAGTAATTTAGATGTTTCCTTATGTGAAAACGTTCCTTTTATTTTTAACAATAATTAAATAAGACTGGCCTCGTGGCTTAGTTGGTAGTAGCTCTACCTGCGAAGCCGAGGGTCGTGGGTTCGATTCCCACCCAGTGCAAATATTTGTGTGATGAATTCAAATGTTTGCACTGTGTCTGGGTGTTTCTATGTATAATAAAAATTTATTTCAAACTATATAAGTATTATATCAGCTATCTGGCCGCCATCACACAAGCTTTGCTTAGTTTGGGGTCAGATGGTATTGTGTGTAAATTGTCCACCAGTATTTATTTATAAAAAAAATATCTCGTTCGAATTGTCCTCGTACTACCCAAAACTGATCATTACACTATGACGTAATATTCTGTAAACACATACAAAAGTTTCGATCAAAATAACACAAAATGTACGTCATTTTAGAGTGAAAACTATACATGCTTTTGATAGTAAACAGCGTAATGTGGAACACGTATTTAGAGGTTTGCGATTTTCTCTCACTCGTTACGACACAAGAAACCTTTTTCTCGGAGTTCTTTAGTCATACTCTTACTCTTTTATTGATAACGAGTAGTTGCATGTCATATTCAAGGTATTCAAATATTACCAATACAAGTCAAAAATTTAAAAAAAGTAGACGTCAATTTAAAATCCCATTACAATAAAAATCAAATAATACATTATATTAAAATCAAATTACATTATAATTAAAAATTCTAAATTAATGACAAAAATAAATAGAGTAAAATTAATCCATACTGGAATATAATGGAAATGGGCATTTTCACAATATGGGCATGATGGGCAATATGGGTATGTTAGAAAAATAGGCGCGTACTTAATAAGAATAATTTGATGAAAAGAAGTATAAATGTCTTGAATGCAACATTGAGAGTTTGAGAAACACAGATCAAATTGCTAGTACTTAAAATCATATTTCTATCATCCTACCATTACTTTATATAACTTTTAAAATAAGATAGTATAGAATTATTTGATCAATACAAATCTAAGTATATGGTATTTAAGATCGCAATAAAGTCGAATTCTATTTGTGAAAAATATTTTAAGGCTATTTCATAAAAATACTAAGATTAAACGATGTTTATGTTATGGTATCACCTTTGTTTTGGTTTGTTTTGGTTTTCTACAGAGCTTATTGGAATGCACTAGTCACCGAATCGAATTTTGTTCACGGAGAGTAATTGGGAACCGGTTGCAAAGCTTCCTGTCTCAGTGTTGCTGGACATATTATGTAGTTTGCAAATCATTTAAACATAATTTTTGCTAATTTATGGCGAAATACTTGCACGTTTAAATCATTGCATCGATAATATTTAAATGTAAAAGGCGATCGCAGTCTGTGTGTTAGGTACTTACCTATTTGATTATTATTCATGATACGGCCATAGTTTACCGGCTTTTGGGCCAAGTCAATCAAGTGGATCAAGTGTGGTCCCTGATAAGGTCATGGATCGGGACAATGAAATCTATATAGGTACCTACTTAATAATACGCGGACGGAGGAGTATGATATCTTATGTTATACAGTTAGATTAAGGTATGTAATAGCACCATATGCTACTATTTTATCGCGGATAAATAACGGAGACAGGAACTAAGTTGTACGCGGATAAAACCGTGAGGCTCTGCTAGTATTCATTATGTTTTGTCACGCTTTATTGTGTTAGAGCAGTTCAGCAGAATCTTCATCATAGATTTAGCAAAAAATCATGAAAAATTACTTGAACATAATTTGTTTTTAATTTTGGTTTAAAGTCGGCTTTACATCTGAAGTAAAAAAAACACAACGTAAGTACTCACCTCAACATAGTTGTATGGGAACAGTCCTATCCTGCCGTGTATTTCTCCCTCGTACCAATTCGAGTCTATCTGCCTCCTCACGTGAATGATGTCTCCTTTTCTGAAGCTGAGTTCTCTTGAAGTTTGCCCATTGAATGTGTACAGAGCCTTAGCGACTACTCGTTCCGCTTCGTCGTAGCGATTGAGCGGCAAAATATTCTTCTGAGAAGGCGTAAAGTTGTCTTGGTGTCGACGATTCTGCATATCTTGCAGCTCCTGAAATAGCACAAAAGATCCTTTAACATTAACTACTCAGGAAGAAAATTTTAATGATACGTTATCTAAAAACCATGCGTAGCGTTTTAACACGTTTTAATTCCTCGATGTGTTTCAAAGCATTTTTCACGCGTAATCCAGCTTGTTACACAGATGATATGTTTTGGGTGATTAGGTACGATGATATAATTAAAGTCGAGAGGCGTTCAACACCAGTTAGAGCACTACAGTCACGCGATCGTTCTAACGTCACCTTCATTGAAGCATCAAACGCTTCTATGTCCGACGCGCGAATCTCATTCTCCTGGAAATACCAATTACAAAATATACACACAAACTGGATTGAATGGACAAATGGGATTTTATAATACACTGTTATTCTTAGCTGATGAATTAAAATTTTTGTAGTTACACCTACCTACTGCTCGAAATATCGAAATCGAAACTCCATACTAAGATCTTGCCTAATTAATTAACTTTATTATCTACCTCTTTCTATTACTGTATCCTTTTCGCATTTTTTCTACAACTTTCTAGAATTGTAGCCTTATTATGAAATTACAGTCAAGGTAAATTTTCTTTCTTTGAATAGAATCGATTGAATGTCACAAATGTCCAAAATTTCTATACAGATTTAACTTAACTCATACATTTGACAAGTTAGTAAATGTTTGAAATTTGATTAGGTGTCTAACTCTAGATTATAATTAATTAATCATTAAGTCATATTCAGAGGGCACATTTTAATTTATCCAAGTATTTTTATAACGGTCTATGCGATAAATCATCTATACAAAGAATATTTTAAACATGAATTAAATTTTCAGATTTACTTTTCAATATCAAAGTGTGCCTTTAGAATAGACCAAAGATAGACTACACTGAATACTGACTGATATCACTAGTTTGTCCAGCATTTTTGCTATGTTCACAGTTCATTGATTAGTAAATGCGACTGCTTTCTACGTTTCCTCGTATTTTACACCGAACTTCGAGGTAATTATACGCGTATTGAATTATACACAAGCGTGAGTAGCCACATCGTGGTCGGCCCGCGGTCGCGGCGCGTCTGTACTGGGCCAACAAAAGTGATACAGCGGAGTTCGTTTATCCCAACAATACGTGAATAAAAGTATAAATAATATCCGAAACTGCGTTATTCACGCTTTAAGACCAAACTCTACACCTTACAGTGAACGAAATAAGGCTGTTAATGGGGTAAAAGTTGCTAATGATATTCGTTTGAAGCGTTGCGAACGTTATGGTAATTTGGTCAACGGATTTTTGACTGGTAGGCGATCCACGCGAAAATGACAAGGTCGTCTTAGACCGGATTCTTATAGGTTTTAAATATCGAAATAATCGACTTAGTACTATTATGTGATACGCAACAAAACCTGTTTGATTCAAGGAAGCTTTGAAAAATATTCACACAGGTATAGGTATATTGTTACACTTTCATGGATTTTATGTTTTGTATGTTAAAATATGCAAATCTAGAACTAATTAAGCTAAATTAAGAACTGTAAAACTTGTCCAGCGTACATTTCATAAAGGTGAAATCTCAAGCAAGTCTTCTTGAAAATGAAAGTGATATTAGATGGACAAACTTTGTCAACATAATATCATTAGTAAAAATGTATAATTAACTCAATTTATTACAATTTAAAAGAAGTGATATTAGATGGACAAACTTTGTCAACATAATATCATTAGTAAAAATGTATAATTAACTCAATTTATCACAATTTAAGAAGAACTTCATTTAAAATACGTAATAAATAGGTATTTTGTATGACTACAACACTTTACTCTTGTCACAAATGATCTAAATTCAGACTAGGTAAGTACTGATTTCTATATTACTTTGTACTTTTAATCTAGACAAATTTTCTGTGAGTACCAGACTTACTATTGGGTACAGGAAAATTACCGTAGTTTTATGGTGATGCAAAAAATCCCAAAATTAGAAATAGTTAAGTGTAGAACTTTATTAAAAGCTATCTAAAACAGTGGTAGCTTATTATAAAACTCCACAATTTTGTAAAAAAAAGTTATTGAGTATTAAACGAACGGTTTGAAAGTTCCTTCATTCAAATAGTGAAACTCCAGTGAAATTTTCCATCTGCACTCGCATTATAGATTCGTGTGATAAACACGACTTGAATGCAAAGGCGTGTAATTTAATGAACTCTGGAGCAAAAAGATTCTATCTTAGTTTTCCTTTGAAGTGGAGCGCACGCAAAACCGTGGAACGACATATCCGGTGCGACCTACTGTATTGCGTGGCCATTCTATGTTTTATTTAATGTTACATTATTTTAGAGGTAACATGCACCGTCGATATTTTAGATGTAGACATATTATAATACAGTATGTCGATATCTAACTCAACAATTCATTCACAACACTCAAGAGGCATCCCCGTCGAGTGAAAATTATTTTTCTCTTGATAAACGTGCTTCATTTTGAGCCTATCAATAATTAATTGGTAGTCAAATGCGTATCTATATACGCGTTAATAAAACACGGACAAATTTTTAAAAAAGTATCCATCTTCTAACTAATTATAAATTAAAATAATCACTTTAGCATCGGTCCATTCCTTTAGCAGATATATGTTTTGTTTATTGAGTTTGAGTTTGAGTTCTAATACGAGTACCACCTGCTAATTTCTATCGGACGGCTCGTAACTTGAATAGCGGCATCATTTTAAGGTTGACATTTCGAAGACTCGAACGAGGAGGTTTGACGCCACTAAAATAATAAATCTAATATCTAATCTATAGAATTCGTTGCCTGGGTGGGTTTTATCTCGAATACAATTTTGATGTTTTCAAGTAGATAGTGAATCAGTTGCAGTTCTAGCGCTTTCCATCTAGACCGTATCATTGATTAATAACAGGCGAGATGGCGGTCAACTGTAAACCTACGATTGTAAAAAAAAATATAGAACGATAACGATAATTTAACTTTACGTATTAAGTATTCTTTATCAAAACGACCCTTCAAAACGAAATAAATTATATTATTAAACTGCATCCAAATAAAGTTCAGTAAGTTTGCAGCTAAAATATAGCTTATTGCATGGCAATAAAGATCTTATTCAAGACTAAAATGTGTAGCATAAATACCATTTAAATCAGATCACGCAATCAAGATTAATGATATCCTGGCTGCAAGCGACGATTATAATTAAACTAACATTTCACTGGCACATCTTGCAAATACTTAGGCACACAACATATTTTGCAACACGAAAAGATGAACACTACGTTAAAACTTACAACTTTTACTTGCGTAACTGTTAACGTAAAATGACGAGTTCTTTCTATAACAAAAACTCGGATGGGAATGAGCGATGACAATAGGCGATGGTCAGTGAAACCGCAACCAGATAATATTACCGGTGACTCTATAGTAAACCTTCGGATATCGCATGCACTGTGACCCAGGAAAGCCCTTTATGTAACGTGATGCTTATTCGTTTGGAATAGAGATTATTTTCACTTAGATTTGGTTTCATACAGAAATATGTCTTCGTGATTTTATTACAGGAAGGGGACGTTACGTTATTAAGCACGAAAAACGCCATAAGGTATAAGTGCTTCTTACAGTTGTTAGATATCATTTACCAATATGGCGTGGTTATTTAGCAGCAAATGTTACTTACATTTATAAACGTTATTTTGTAACATTATAACCACTTCATTCTCTAAACTATTACGTAAGTCAAAACTTTGTAAAAATTCTGATTTAAGTCAAATTGCTACCTAAAGCTTTTTTTTAAATTTTAACGAAGTTTGTAATTTAGACACATTTTGTAATCTACTGGTAAAAGTCACTCTTGTTTATATGAGTGGAATGCTAATTATGGATTTGTTTCTGCAACACAATACTCACAAACTGTATTTTTTTAGCATGTATTACTTCAAAGATGTACCTAAAGATTTCTATTAAACAACTATAAGTGGTCATAGTGTCTACCCGCCACTATCTTGCAAAGATAATTATGTTATAAATATTTTTCAATTTTATAGACTACAAGCAACTACTCGCGACTTGGCCCTCTTGCCATTTACAGAAGGGTTATTCCCTGAGGAAATATTATTTTCAGGAATTGTATGTTATTCCAAACTACTTATTAACTATCAAAACTCTAATCATTGTCTTAATTCTACCAGCAGTTATTGTAATAATTTCTCGAAACCTTTTCGTTTCTTTTTCCCAGCATTTACCGACGCAGAATATAGCAAATTAAATTTTATGGTATCCTAAATAAATGATAAAAAGTACAAACATATCTTGTACATCAAATTGTAATGTGACGAATCTGTGTAGTGGTGTTCATACAACTTAATTTTTGTAATTACAGTATGTGTGAATGTTACTTCCATGAAAATAAATAATAAATAAATAAAAATAAATAAATAAAAAAATACTACTACTGATTTGTTCGTTTTAAAAATAATCCTATGTATGAGTATACATAAATGTACATACATTCCAGAATGTTTTACTTCTTCATACAAAATTTATCATTATTTTAATTATCATTAATCAAATCTTTTTAGACGCTCCGTCCTTCACATTGTGAATATTAGTGGGATAGTAGGGTTCGAATCAGTTGTTTAAGAATTCTAGGAGCTATAATCCGATATCTATTAAATAGATAGCGGTGCCCTGTCAATCTCCGATATCGATCAAGCTGCAGTGGCGTGTTGTGCCCGCTTTAACTGGATTAAGTTTATCGCGAAATCGACTGACACTGTAATCGTACTGCGATATTAACTTTAACTTTTATAGACTTAGCAAAATATGCCCATTAGGTAGGTACTTAACCTATCTTCTTGTAACTGAGCTTTCTGAGTTTTTCTAATATTGAATTTTTCCGTACCATTATTAGAGACCATAAAAAATCCAATGTTATGTTTCAATATCGTAAAAACAACGAATTATGGTATGTGTACATAGTAAAACCATAAGCGAATGGCTTTAGTTTAGTTCTTTACAAAATAAAACCACATAGAAAAACATAAATAGTATATTTTTCTGTGTGGTTTTATTTGAATTCTGTAGTCGAATTTGATACAATCTCAAAAGAAATGAGGAAAAGTCTATCAAATATGGTTATTAATGATAATGCAGATGATCACTGGTAGGATGTAGGTTGTTATATCACTTTCTACCAGGTAAAACTATATATTTATACAGATAGGTACTATATTTTATTACGATATAACTATTTCATTATCTTAATATTATTAAAAAACTATCTATTTCAATAGAAAAAGCATATCGACTTGACTAGCCACAATAAATATCAAAAATGCTATTCTAACTCATTAGCATGAAGGTTCATGGAACGTTTATCATCGAAGTTACTGGTTCATTAATCTTGCCATAATATAACAGCGCAGTGAGACCCAAATACCGGTAGAGAGATCACGTAATCCAAAGCTGAGACAGGAAGAGATAAGCCCATTGTTATCGCAATCAGGCATGGGAACTCGTCTGCGTGACATACCGAGAGCGTAGTGTCACGCACGATACAATACAACGCACGGCATCAAACGCGTCACGCGACAGAGTACTAGATAATGATCGAAGTATATTTTTGCAATATTCCTCTGGTAGACCAAGGAAAATGTGAATATGAGAGTGAATCGGGGTTTTTTTTTAAAATAACGAGTGACGAGACGAGCAGGACATGTGCCTGATGGTAAGCAACATGCCTGCCACATAACAGCACAGTGACACGCAGCTATTGGAACATGAAGAGCCAAAATCATTACCTAGCACCGCACTGCGCTCGTCACCCAGAGATCTAAGTTGTTATATCTCTAAGCCCTGTAATTTCTCTGGAAACATTGCCCTTCAAACCGGAACACAGTAATGTTTGCACATTACTGCTTGGCGGTAAGCTTGGCTTGGTTTTCTGGGTAAGCACGCTCTATTGTAGACCGCATCGTCGTTAAACAACAGGCGAGATGGGGGTCAACCCTGGACCAATAATGGTTTAAAAAAATACGTTTTTCTTTTCCATAGCGTTACGAATCACTAACAGATTTACAGAATTGAGCCTTACATATTCACATAGATAGTACTTTATTGTAGTATTTTGTACCGAGTACATACATTTAGTCAAGTTTAACCAACATAACATAGCCAATTTCATTTTATGATATCCTAAAGACTGATTCGTTCTTTTTAAAAATAACCCTAGGTACGAGTATATCCATTCCAGAATGTTTTACTTCTTCATATACGATTTCAATCAAATCTTAATAAATAATATATGATACATATTATAATTTTAATAAATGCTGATCAGACATCACAATCGGTTTTCCTTAAAACTATGTTTAATAACAAAGTGTAAATGTAGGAGAGGAAAATCTTTTAAAAGCTATACTTTTAAACTTACGCGATTTGAATCAAATTGGAAACATTACACGTGACTTAATCGTGATCCAAATCATTATTGGTTTATCTCTAGAAGTTTCGGCAGCGTTGCAGCGTTGCGTTCGGAAATGAGATCTCCATCGACCATCGTTAAATAATGATTTGGACTCATTGAACGATAATATCGATTAAAGTTTGCGTGATATTTTTAACCGACTTCAAGAAAGGAAGAGTTAAATATGTGAACTACCGCCCCTTTTGAATTTCACTCAGTTGGACAGCTTACAAGTGACGGCATAGTGCTGAATCTTAATACTTTACACCCTTCTATCATCCTACATAGGTCTCGTGGTGGTTCATTTGACCCGTAAATTTTGTTCACGGGCCTGTAGTCTATGAGTATAACTTTTAAATTGAAGTCAGTTTCGTTTTCAGACAAAAATAATGGTAAGAATAGTCCTGACCTGTAGGTATTTGTTCCTCCTCTGCTCCCGGTAGAGGCGTTTCATGTGATCTGCCTGCTGTCGCGCCAATTCCTTCTCAGGAACCAGCGGTAGAGGGTCATGTCGCACCGGCACCCGGTAGTGGATGTTCACATCGCTCTCCACGTACCGTCGCGGGGATTCTACAAACAAATACTAATATTAATGAAATGTAAAATCTTTGAACGAGCAATTCTTGTATATATACATATGAACTAGCGGTCCACCCCGGCTTCACCCGAGGTACATACACATATTATTAGTCTATAGCACTCAGCGATCACGTAAATATCCAGCGGTGACAGAATTTTTGAAATCGGCCCAGTAGTTCCTGAGATTAGCGCGTTCGAACAAATAAACTCTTGAGCATTATAATATTAGTATAGATAAAACCAAATAAATAAATAATCTGAATCCCAGAAACTCCGGGTTGCTAATACTTTTCATAAAATTTAGTAACAAACAAAACCCCTGCAGTTTTCGGACGCGATTAATCGATCTAGCTAGGTTTCATTTTTAGAAAGTGTCGTTTTAGCCGGGTTTGAACCAAGCAAAGCTACCCCTCTCCCTTATCCAGACAGTCTACCGCCTAACTGAAACTGTATTAGCTATGATACTGCTCTCTCTTTTCTTTCCGCTTGAAATTATAGAGACAGCAACAACAACACCAAAGGCGATTTAGGTAGACGGTGGAAGGGGAAGGTCGTTAGATAGGTACAACAAGTTTCTTCGTTCCCTATCATCTATCATTTTCAAACTCACAGTTTTAATCACACAGTCAATCTACATTTTCATTGGGTTTTCACTAGGTACAGTATACATGCACTCTAATTTCTAGATTAAATAATCACAAATTTTTATCCCGTTCTCCATAAATAGTAGCCAGTTACGGTACACTCATATTTGCGGAGAACAATACCTGGCACTCACATACACTTGTAGTAATGTAAGTCGAGTGAGGAAGTACAATACAAGTAATACTTTTGTGGGGTACAAATTCAAGTTTTTTTGTAGTCAACATTACTATTCGAGTACAATTTTCGGCTATTAGTAGGAAAATTTTAACCTTCGAAGTTTGGAAACTGCCACTTTAAGTAAATATCAATTTGCAATTACAATCATCGGAAATCAAGTTATTTTGTTAATTGAAGAAAGGTTTCACAAAAATCGAGCAAGCCGAATCAAAAAGAAAATTACTCTTCATTTTCTTTTTGTTTTGGCTTGCTAACGTCCTAAGTACTTACGGTAGGTATAAGATAAAAAAAAACTAAGAGGCCAGTTTAGTTAATTAATTAACAGTAGGCACCGTAACGTAAACATAGTTTTTAGGGTTCCGTAAAACGTAAAAACGGAACCCTTATACACTATTGAAACTTGGTAAGTAGACGTATACTGTGAAGCGCATTAAGATTTTTACAAAAAAAAATGAAAAAAAAGAAAAATTAGGGTTGCCCCCCATACTTAGAACTGAAACTCAAACATTTTTTTTATCAAACCTACACGTGTGGGATATCTATCGATAGGTCTTCAAAAATGATGTTGACGTTTCTAATGTAGTTTTTGTCTACACTGAATAATTTGCGCGAGAGTAACTTCTAAAGTAAGACAATGAAAAAACTGAAAAAAATATATGATGTACATTACCATTGAAACTACCAACGAAAATTGGTTTGAACTCGATCTGATGAGTAGTTTTTTTCAGTACGTCATCAGTACACTATTATTAAAACTTCGATCAAAGTTACAACGAACTACAAGAACTATGTGTACTATGAATATTATGTTACTTGCTGCAACGGAACCCTTCATGGGCGAGTCCGACTCGCACTTGGCCACTTCATTTCTTATTCATGCTCATTGTTGTATTTTACATTCTTACTAAATAGTTGTGCGTTTTTCTGCGGCATCACGTAACAAGACTGTTGCAGTAATGACTCGACAACTTTCTCGTTTTTAATGACTTTATTTCCCTTTACTGTTGGTTAGAGTTTAAAAAATAATTCTACACTGTAAGATGAATTTAAGATAGTTTTTCAAACTCATAAAATTATGTATCAAACTTTAATATCTAATTTGGAATGGGTAGATACCTACATGACAGAGTGGATGTATATAGGTTTCTTGGTAAAGAGGACACATAACCCCCGACATAGGGACGCAAATGGCTTGATGCGAACGTGTACAGCGCACACAATTTCATTTCCTTTTACTACGAGTACTTCCACTATAAATACCGCAACGATCGTAGCTTTACCGATTTAAAACGCGTCAACTGCACGGCCAATTAAACTTTAAAAATTCTGTTTTCCACCGTAAAAGTGAAAGCGCGTCGTGGCCATGGAGTTTGTCCCCATTGACGATGCGGTAATCACTCGACCCATCGGAAGACTCGGAAGTCGATATGTTTAACACTATCGAGATATTCGACATCCGATTATGCGATGACACACGTAATACTTCGTGATTGGAAACCGGTATTTGATTTATCGATGTTATGTCATCGAAAGTAGGTAACGATATGATCAAAATATCACACTTAAGCTTTAAAATTAGAAAGTAACTGTAGTAAGCTTAGGATCACACATGTAAACAATTAAGTAGGTTTTGAGTTCGTTAATGTAGGCGACAAAAATATGCGTCAATGTTATGATATGATAAGATAATTACGATAGGTATCTAGGGAGTGGGCTCCATTTATCTAATATTAATTCATTTATGAACGTGATTATTTTGGCTATTATAAAGCATATAAATGATGCGTCATAATATGATTGTACTAAACGTAATATGTATCGATTTAAACGTTCTTTGTCATAAAACGTTAGAAAGAATGAGAACACAAAAAAGTATCTCAAAGACGTAAACCAAACACAATTATCACAAAATCAAATACTTCATAATCTATTAGGTTGTTTGGGCATCAATAGAAGGAACAAAATGTTCATGCACATATACAGACAGTAGCGTACAAATAGCAACGTGTACCCAAAATATCAAGTAGGAACTAAGGGAATTCACAAGTGGATTGGTCGCCAACTTTCCTAACATAGCAATTCAAGGCACGCGTCAGCGTCGGGTGTGCAATAGTAAAATTACCATTCTATACGACATTAACGAGAGAGTAAATTCTTCGAGACGATTTGTGTCTGGCCCATAGCAGAGTTATAACATGATCTCTCCATACGACACAGTACTATATTGTCTTATTTTCTTTTAGAGTGGGCACTGTGCATTTTCGATTTTACTCGTGTATTTTCTTATATTTGTTTGAACTGATATTACAAATACGGAAACCATTAATCGTGTGTATTGTAAATTTCGCAATTTTTTAATTAAATTTTGGTACAGTTAAAAGTAATGTAGAAGTTTACATTGCGTCGCTAAAATAATCGTATTTATTAACTTAATCATCATGTACCATACCTAGCATAATGTATGTAACATTACAATGAGATAATTTCATACAATGTTAGAACGGTATTTATTATTTGAAATATCTTTAAGAGCTAGTATTTCAATTCGTTTTTCCTTAAATCCATACTCGTGCTATAGGAATGCAAGAACCGCGTGGTGGAATCTAATAGCCTTGAAATTATGTACATACCTACATACGAATACATTCAAGAATTGGAACTATTATTAAGACGCATAATATTCTAAGTGCTCTAAGTTATATCTATTGAATGGTTCAATTTCTGGGTAAGTTTATTTAGTATTTGCTAGGCTGGTTCTCGGCAAATAACTTTCTTAATTGAGCTGCCAGCAATTATAGGAAATGATTGCGCAGAGAACCGACATGGAAAGCTGCCACGCAGGGGCAACTGCTTTCACTAAGCGCTTTAACAGCACGGGAAAGAAAATCATATGAGAATCTATAATTGTCTCTATATCTGGTATTGTATATTACGTAGAGATCTGGTGGCTACTACGAGTATAAACTTTAAAACTTATGAGACGGATTTAAAACATCTATAACGATTAAAAAAGATTCTAAATTTCAGAGATCGTATGGCTATACATTTTGTTTTATCTATAAGCTGACCCAAGTTAAACCGCAAGAGAAACGTATTTTAGTGTAAACATATACCTACGTATCTACTTAAATGCACTCCGCGCTCCATCTTTCGACAAACTTTTATACATAAAAGTGTAGTGATAAACAAAAAAAGCCTATTTAATTAATAAAAAAAACTACTCTGGTTGTACAAAATTTCCATTCCCACAATTCCCATTCCTATTCAAATAACTTCCATTTCTATTCAGAACAAAAAATACATTATACTCGTAGATACCATGTATTTGCATTATCTTGAATTGTAATATGTAATGTGTGCATTGTTATTCCAAATAATGATAGTTTTTTAACTTGGAACATTGAAAAAATCCAAGGCCAATTATAGAGCAATGAATTGGTTAATGGACCATAGACAAATTCTATACGATTAGCGTTCTATGTAATTGCGTGTGGGTAGCTACAACAGATTAGTTCACGCAATAAAATTCAATACAACGGTTACTTTGTGAGGAAATCCGGAAAGAATTTTAGGGAAACAAAGAGTTCTACAGGAATTATTTCGTGGGATATTTAAAAATAATTATAATATCTTACACAGCAAACTCTTATTCTTCCAAACAATAACAGTTTTATTCTATTTTATGAAACACTTTTTATAGCACATTTATAATTTTGCAATAAAATAGTTTTATAAGTTATACTTTTCTTTTTATTGCACGCAAATAAAATTTAAATCTCCAGTTGATCATCTTTGGGATGGTCACACAGGGAATATGACCCAAAATTATGTCAGACTGATCGATAATAAAACTTAAAATTAAGAAACTCATTATATGAAAAGTTAACAAGTCTGTCAAATTACTGTTATAATTTACAATACTAGGCAATACGAATATTCGGTTTCATTGAAGGTTTCGTAACACCAACGAAGCATAGCGTGGCAAACGATGGAAAATATCTATGACGAGGTAAACTTTAGATACCTTTCAACATCGGTAGTAACTAGAAAAACTGCTTAGTTGCGCAAATTATTAGCCAAAAGAACTACCATCGCTACGACCCGTTACTGTTGCTAGTTATTGAACATTTTGTAATATCAGACAACTATGTCATCTTCAAAATTTTACCAGTCGTTAGCTGCTTGCATTTTAAATGCGAACATAAAATAGAAATGTAAAACTGCGTAATCAGATTAAGTTAATTATTTCATTACAGTGAATGTATAGTAATTAAACTCTACAATAAAAATGCAAATTATAATAGATCACGGTGATAGAGATTAACGAACCATAAACGGCCATTTTCCTGAACTGCTTCAAAATGCCCATGTTTTCTATGTAAACAAGACACTGGTGACACCGCGAGGTTCCCGTCGGAGGCGGTCTGTCGGACCGCGGTCGACCGCCAGTCGCGATAGATCACCGAACACTTGTGGACTTTCGATACGAACACTGTATCTCCCGCCCAAGACCCGCCGGCTCACTTTCGCCGCTTGACCGCACGTGCTTGACAGTTTCTACGAGTTTGTTTGTATTGAGAGATGCGAGTAGCACGTGCTTGTGTTTGACTTTGATGCAATCGAGGAAGTAAATTTAGGATGCATCTCTGACGACAGGAACTATCTAGACAGGAACCATGTCTATTTAGTTGGAACTTCAGTTAAACTGATTAAAATTGTGCGTCATTGTTGTCACCTTGTTATTACTAATATTATTATGTATATGTTAGCGGGATTTTACTGTCCGGCACAAGTTCCGTTACAAATCATCGATTTTTTTATGTGTATTATGATACCATTTTCGGAATCCAATCTAGTTGAAATATACTGCTACCTAACTGAAAATGCCTATCATAACTTGAACGACAGAGTATACATTGTACACACTTTACTATGAATATCTCCCAATCGTATATCCGTAAATAATCATAAAAGAACCTTCCCATTAAAAGAGTCAAAAGACATTTATTGATGAATACGTAAGTACTTATTTGTATGACAATTCAGCAGCCCAGAATATGAGTAGGCAGTAAAGACGCATTGATAATAGCTTTGATAAGGATATACATACATAAATGCATCCAGTATGAAATAACAATGGAGCCAGTACTTATTACCGACAACTTGTTGACCTTTGAAAAATGATGTAGGTATTTCAGTTTATTCAGTCCGATGCATATTTGAATACTTAAATATGTAAGCAGCGTAATTAGTATGTGGTTTAAATAATTTATCTTTTGAGCTCGAAGCCCGAGTTACTAAATAAGTAGATTTGTTTTTTGTTTGAAAAAAAACACAAGCATGAAACTGTAACCATCCCTTCCTACTATATATACCAAGGAATGCTGGTAGCAAACACCACTTTCGCCTGTTGTAAGGATTGATGCAAACGCAGCGTTGTTCTAATTTTTCATCACAGGTCATAGTGACTCCGTAAACGGTGTTTCTAGAAACTGAAAGTGTTTTGTACTATTTCGTCGATGTTACTATCCACGAACTTTTTATGAAAGTTCGGTATTTTAAAAAAGAGTCTGAAACATAGCCGATCAGAAAATGAAAGTGATTATTGTAAAAAATTATTATTGCACAAGAACACAAAATTACCAACGTCATTTTAGGTTATACAATTGAAATCTTTCAATTTATCTTTAGGAGAGAAATACTGCTCTATTTCAAAATATTAAATGTAGAGCGAATTACTGGTTATTATTGAACTTACTATATGGTAGAGGTGCGTATACATCCGGATAAACGTTTGTTCTATTAACCCATTCCGAGGGATCGTGAATCGTATGACGATTGTTTTCCGTCTTCACATCGCGCGGCTTTTCTCGCATAACAACGTTTTCTGCATGGCTATTGTCTTCATCGTCAATCGCGGTACCGTAATCAGCCGTCAAATCATCTAAAGATGCTGATTTATTGTCTGTATGTACGAGAGGTTCATTGCGAAGGTCACTGTATTCTATTCGGACTACTGACTTTTTGAGAGAGTTATTGCTTCTGCTCAAGTTATCACGCAATTGCATGTATTTAAAATCGTCTGTCAATTCAGTGGTGTCTGGCACTTCGTTTATAGTAGTTCGAGTTGGCACTGTGGGACTAAAATTTTGCTCGACATGTGTCTCGAGAACTGTTGGAACACAATTTTGATTAGTTGCATTTGTAGTTGTAATATGTGTTTGTAATAAGTGCGTTTCGATGGGAGTTTCTTTTATTGACACAGTTTTATTGATTTTCTTTTTTGCAGTAGATTCATTGCTTCTTGCACTATCTGAGTCATATTTAGACACTGATTCGTTTGGTGTACTTTCTTTAGAAAAGTAAGCTGCATCGTTTTCGTATTCATTTTCTTCATAAAGTAAGTTTTTTTTCATAAACTTGTTGAGCGCAAGTTGCGATCTGGACAGCGAGCCTGATGTAGGGACATCGCTGAAAAACCCATCGTCTTCGTAAGCTACATCACTACTAGTAGAATCTCTATCCTTGCTCAAACTACTGTACGTTCGGTTTACGTTCATTTTTACACTTTAACCGCGAAAATGAATCACCATGTTCACTCTACACGACAGTTAGGTGGATCGAGTCGAACTGAAGTCACGATAACACAGATAAACGCTTTATCGGTGAATAAGGTATGATAGCACTTGTAGATAATAATGGAGTTAATAGAATAAGTTATCATCACAGTCACCAAAACACTTGTTTATTACTTAACGCGAGACGAAACATACCGCATTGAGACGCGAGGTTACAACAACTATTTACTATCGAAAAACTGTACCGACAGGTTTTGGCGGTCCTATCGTAGCGAGTGACGTAAATCGTGGCCGGCTAATCTCAAGATACGAATGGACCGACATCACCGCTGGGTTCCGCACATTTTTCGCGCAACAATGACATAATCATTATTTGATGCGATTTAAATTCACTCGCAGACGTTATTTTATCGAACTCTAATGGTGCAGACACCACGTATGTTGACGACGACGGTCAAAGAATAAGTTAAGGCGTGGATTGTTCGAAACAAAGGCCATTGTTTCTTTTTTATTCGCACAGATAATATAGATAGATATAATTGAGTATGTCGGCTCTCACGAAACGTTGGACCGCGTGGATCGGAAGCTTAATAAAAGAAAAGTTACCTAATATTGTAAAAGTGGGTTACTATATTTTTTGTTTTATTTGAGTAATTACGTTAGAAGTATGATGTCAGGTATTTTAGTAAAATGTTGATAGAGAATACTTGCCTGTATCAGAATAGCTCCCGTGTGACGTTCTGCGTGGAGGCTCCGGGGCTGAGTCGGTCTCTACCAGTGCACAACAAAATGAGATGATAAGGCATTAACACAAAAACAATGCAAAACAAAATATAATGTCACCTATTCAAGAATTATTGATCTTTCTTTACTACATCAACTTAAGTTTTATCCGATTCACAGTATAAATATTAGTGAATTATTACAACATTGCGGTTAATATAAAATCAGCAAGTTATAACAAGTATCACAGTAACTCCATTTCATTCATATGAGTACATTCAAGATAGGAAACATAAGTTAAAAGACAACAACGAGCGAAGTAAGCACGCAACGCAGTCACGCACGTCGCCTCGAGGACGACGTAGCGAGAATCAATAACTCTTCATAGGAAGCATTATTACAAATAAGTCACTCCAAAATTAAACTCAAAGTATGAAAATGGATCAAAAATATTTAAAAAATTAACCTTGAAACGTGACCGTATGTCGTGAAGGGGAGATATGGGGCGCTACCCGGAAGGGCCAGGACGCCGGCGGCGGTCGCGGCGGCGCGCGCGGGGGCTCGTAACGTCGGACCACGCGATGCAGCGAAGGGTCAAACTCCTGCTTCTCAAGTGCTTCTCCCTTCAAGATCGAACTCAACTTGACGGGTTCTTTTGGTACTTCCTTTTTAATCTCTCTCTTAATAGGTGACGTTCGACCGCGGACTAGAGTCGAAGGATCTTTTAAGGATCTATTATTATCGCTGCGTCTAGGGTAACGATGTGCAATCCACGATCCTGCCAAATAAGGCGCCATGTCTTGCAATTCGCTGACGTCGGGGGCTGACGCGTAAATCTGTCCGAGGAGGGACATCGTTTCGAATCGGCGCCGAATGCGATCTACTTCGCCTTGACGACATTCTTGGGCTTCTTCAGCCGACCTGGACCTTGGAGCGGTACGTCTCCGTAGTGCCGCAAGTTTGGATATGATGTCGATATGTGGCATGTACCGATTAGTGGGACGTAGCGGGACTCGTGCCACAGGAAGCATTCCACGAGCCCTGTCCCGGCGGGATAGTTTTTCGAATGCGGACCAGTTTCTGTTGAGTACGTTGCGTGCAATTTCTGGGTCGCTGCGGTGGCGGCGGAGGATGGCCCCCGCCGCGGTGGGCGAGTCGAAGCGGCGCGCGAGGCGGCGCACCTCTCCCGCCCGCGCCAGGTTGAGGTAGGCGCGCCAGTACCGCTCCGGGTCGGGCGACGGGCTCCGACTGCGCCAGATCGTCTCGTCACTAGAACGTAGCGTGTCGGGCGTTCGACGATCCGCTACGTACACTTCCGAATGGGGTGACCCTGATCTAGAACGCTGTTCAGGCTGAGATGGAAGAGACAAAAACTTATTTTTTTCACTTTCGCCGAAAAGTTCTTTGAAATTAGTACACGATTGAGACTGTACTATTGGATGTTTCAAAGGTTCAAGCTCTTTTACTTCGTCAGAAAGAGTGTGAGTAGTTAGCGAAATAGACGTGTCTTGCTTATCTTTGTCATTTGAACTTTCTCTGGCATGATAAACTATTTTCGCTTGTTCGGTTTGCTTTTTCACAGACTCGAAATATTTAACTTTCTTTTGGACTTCTTTACTGGGACCTCGATATATTACAGTTTTATTGGAGTGGTCCGAACTAGCAGTTTCTGTTTCACTCGCGGACGACTGAAATTGAGCTTCTGATTTCTCATTTAGACTACTGGCTATTGGTTGTTTGGACATATTTCCAGATGTGATGATTGATTTAGATGAATTATTGTTTTTTGTATCATTTGTATTAACTGATCGAACTTCAATAACATCATTATCAACACTTTTCAAAGAAACTTTTTCGTTTTCAAGGCTCATTTCCAACTCTTGTTTCAACGAAATCGGTGCAGAGTTATCAAATTTATTAATTCTATCTAACAATTCTTTACTCAATGTTTGTGAAATTTTTCTCTTTTCATTTTCAGTGAGAGACATTTGTATTTTATTAACATTATTTTTTAAATCTTTAACTGTCGCTATTGGACAAGGAATAGAAGCAATGGAATCAGATTTAGTCAACCTTATAAAACTATCTTTATCACTTGCATAATCAGAAGTTATTAACGAATTGCACCTTACTTGCAAGTTTGGTTTTTCCATAGATGAATCATCAACATCGATTGTATATTTATCAACATCTTTGTTAGATTTAGAATCGAGTTCTTTGCTGTATATGGCATTAAGCTGATTTTTTAATGCGTTAACTTGATCCATAGATAAACTGCTCCAAAGACGGCTACCTAGACCAATTTTTTTACGAAGTTCGCTAAGCGATGTTTCCTGTTGTAATGCTACAGTAGGTTTGATGATCGGCCGTTCGTTTAAGCCAGTGTCACTTTTTCTATTTAAGCAAAACGCAGTTTCTGCTACGCTAGTCCCACGCCATAAAGGTTTGTAAGTATCTTTGGATGTAGGAGGGTCAAATTCTAATGAATCATAGTGAGTTATTTGCTGAAAATGGTCTTTTAAATCTTCAACGGATTTTTCTTTGATACGGAGTCCTCGATCTGTATCATAATTCCACCTAAAGTCTTTTACGTCTCGAGGATAAAATAAAACATCTTTTTCTGTTTGAGCTATTTTGAGCTTTCGATAGAGATTGTTTAGTTCTTCTTCAGCTCTTTCTATTGATCTAATTTTCTTCCAACGTTCAAAGTCTATAATTTCTTCATCTTTTCGCCTGTGCCGTAAATCAGATTTCGAAGTGGCTTTTTCAAGCTCACCAACTCTTTCTAAATACGTATAATATCTATTCAGCTCCCGAAACCGCTCCGAGTGAGCTCTATTGTTTTGCATATCGCGAACATACTCATCATATTCAGGATCATTAGTACTCAAATTGGAATCACTTTTAGTTTTGTATGACATGTTGTTGGAAATGTCTTTTTGTTCTGCATCACCCGCGCTACGTGTACGTAGTACAGTTTTAGATAAAATATCATTTTTATTGCTTTGTTGGCGTACATTATGAATGCGCCGATAAGACGGTGACCTTATAGAAACTGGTGACGTTGATTGACTTCTGCTGTGACTTAAAGCCTTTTTTGATACTTTTGGCGACACTGGTCTAGACGTTTGCGAAAAAAACAAAGTTGATGGATAATTTTCAAGTTCACGTTTTTCAATTACTTTTTCTTTTTCACATTTTCGTTTAGTTACTGTGGGTGAAACTGGTCTAACTGTCTCAGTAAGTATAATTTTTGGTGGAGACAAAGACTGATTTTTGACTATGGTTACAATTTTATCTGCGGTTGCTTTCCTTGTAACTTTAGGTGAAACCGGTCTAGTAGTTTGTGTAAAATATAATCGAGATGGTGATATTGAACTGCGATCTGGAGATTCTATCGAATGTTCTCTTTTGTGAAATATTACTACAGGCGACTTGGGTCTCGTTGTTTGTGAAAAAAACATTTTATTATCTGGTGGCTCACTTCTACTTCTAATAGTAGCTATTGAAGAAGTCGATCCAAATTCGTCCGATTTTGAAAGACTGTCAAACTTGCGTATTTCACCATGCATTCTGCCAGGCCATGATATAGACCTAGGACTTTGGCGAGACGTCGGACTTGCATGGCGGTCCCACATTTTGAAACGAGACAACGAAACCGGTTTTCTATGAATTAGATATGAATTCAAGGACTTCGGCGTATTACTTTCTTGAGGAATTGTTTGAAACATCTTTGCTTTTTGTAATACAGTAGTATTTTCTTCGTGTACTGGATAAGCTACAATAGTAGGTGCAAATGACTTTCCTAAAAATAAATGTTGAAAAAATGAATCAGATACTATAGCATCATGAGATTGTTTAATTTCTCTGGCACTAATCTTTTTCGTATCTAAATGTTCACAAGATCCAAAGTTTGATGCATCATTTGAAGTATCTCCAAACTGACTTCCACATTCGGAATCGTTGCTCGATCGTGTAGACGTGGATTTTTTGCTTGATTTAGGTTTTACAATTTTTTTCACTACTTTGTTATTTTCTTTTAACTTCTTACTACACGATTCATGACACGGAACACTTCGTGGTCTTATAACTACACTCTCTAATGACTTTTTCTTTTTCAGGTTTGTGACCATAGCAGTTTTTATTTGATTCTGTTTTTTCACCATAGGTGAAGAAATATTCGAAACTGATTTCGAAATATTTGATGATGTTTGAAGAGTACTTGGTTTTGTTGCTTTCTGGTCACTTTTACTGGCTAAGCACGGATTTGACTTGGCATGAACATTTGAAACTTTAAGCTTTTGAAGTTTTTCCGCAGTTCGAATCATATCTCTGCTTTTATGAGTAGCACTGGGTGTAGATGATTTCGGAAAAATAACATTTGGTTTTGAGACATTGGCTTTGTTTGGTATATTGTGAGTGCTCTTGCTCAAGGATCTAGTTTTAGTTAGATCAATTCGTTCATTACGTTTTTCTGCACTCCATAATTTGTCCAACGGCGTTACTTTGTCAAGTATATTTGAAATGGGAGTTCTTCTACCAGCTCCACCTTCTATAATCACAGAAGAGTGGCTTCCTCCGTATTTACTGTGCGCTGAGTTGGAATATTCAGTTGGTAGCAGAGTTCTTCTAGATGACCCAAAACTGCTTGTACAGCCAGGTATTTTATCACTGTGAATTACTTTCGGTGAAAGTTTTGGTACAGTTGTTCCAATACTTTTTCTGTTTACGGCAGGTGGCGCTGACACCGACATGATTCTACTTTTAGATTTTTGAATTTCTACAGCTGGAGACTTCGAAATAATATGAGTATTTTGCCTTTGTAACTTGTGGCTTATTTTGTCTTTAAGAAAATCTACATTTGATTGAGAAACAGTTGTCCGCTTCGGGGATGTCGACACGGGCCTTGTCGATGTTACTAATCTAAGAGTTCTACTGTTTCTAGATGAAATTCGTCTTGGTGGAGCAGGTGGAAATTCAACTGTTTTATTTGGATCTGGATTATAAAATGACGGCGCCTGCTTTCTGAACTTCACACTATCAGTTTCGATCCTGGTCACGGGGTAGCAGACTACTTCATGGTATTGCGGAGTTTTCTTGTGAACTCTTATCTTCGTCAGTGTCGGGGATATCGGAATATATTCGATTTCCGATTCGTCTGCAGAATTTCAATCTTATTACTGTAAACTGTTCACTGATTGCGTTAGATGTGAGAAAAACGTGTCGTGCTCCTGAAATAAATCGTGGCTCTCGAAAGCGTTGCTAACTTACTAATTGTGATACTACGAGTGATTCGGTCAGAATTTCTTGTGGATTTAAAGTGCTAGTTTAATTTTGGAGTCAACTACGAGTATTATCATGCATTACCTGTTTGTAGTCTGAAATCCCAGCACCATTATTGTTGAACGATAGCATCATGCAGAGTGATAAAATATGAGATAGCTTACCTCGTAGCGCGACTGTGTACAACCGTGAATGTGCACTCGATTGAAAAGCGTGGTCGCTGTAGTCAGTGCCATTACAAACGGCCTTCAGATGACACATCTAACCACAGTTAGGTACCATATGATTGGGAACAAACGTATTTCGAGTACGGTTCATGTAATGAACTGACCTTCATTGAATTTCTTTTTTCTTTTGCTCAATATAACGGTTTTAATAATTGTTATTTATATGTATTAAATACATATAGTTAGAAAGCCTTCACATAATATTAGCACCGACACCACATAAGATGTAAAACCATGCGACAATTCAAATTATTCAAGGTTACGCAGATCGAATGTATTAATTAGAACGTATTATGAGACGTGCTATGCTCCATATTTTGAATAACTTTTACTAGGGACAATGCCTCCAATTTTAGAAAAAGTAGTCCCATATATCTACCCTACGAACTCGATAAACAAATGGAACACCTGATCACTGTGTTCTGGTTTAAAGGACAAAGCTGTATAAGAGTAGAGTTAAACTCTCTTATACCTCTGGGTGACGAGCACAGCTTTAGGTAATGATTTGCGCTCTTCATGTTCTAATAGCTGCGCCACAATGCTGTTATAGGTAGGCGTATTGTTTCCCATCAAGCCCAATACTTGTCCCGCTAGTCCCGTCATTCGAATAAAAATAAATATCTTTAGAGATTTCGACGGTTCGACAGTGAAAAGTTAATTTTGAAAAGCTAATAATCTATCCTAAATGAGACAACACTGTTTACTACCAAATCCTTATTACTACGTTAGGCTTGACATCTCCAAAGATAACAAATCAAAGTAGCCAAGGCTCTACATTATACCAAATAATGTAATAAAACTTTTTTTATTACGACCGTCTTAGCAATTACCATAACTGAGACAAAACACTATCGCTAAAATCCTAGTTCCATACACTTTATTTCGAAACTACTTATTGTAAATAGAACCATATTCTGATAAGGTAAAGTTGATTTTACCTTGTCTGTGCGGCGCTGGCGATCTGAACCCCCTAAGGGGGGGTTCGCCACCGGCCTGTAGGTCTCGGTAGGCGGCTCGCCGTTCCGCCGGGGAGAGGGGTCCCTCGGCGTCTTCGCGTCGTCTGAACACCAGCGTCGAGTCTGATTCGTAGCCGGACTCTTTTAACGCTCTGAAAACAAATGACTATGAGCATCGATATAGGTATATGCTCACTTTTTTTTAACCTGTTATAGGTTTACACTGGACCACCATCTCGCCTGATGTTAAGCGACGATGCAGTCTACGATGGAGCATCCTTACCTATAAAAAAACTTATTCACTCTCGATTTGAAGACACCAAGATTGTAACCATCGGTAAAACCCACTCAAGCAATGCATTCCACAGCCTAGAAGTTCTTATCATAGATGTGGAGTCAAATCTTTTTGTTCGAGTCTTTGAACGTCAACCATGATACCCTGTGACTTTTTCGAGCTACAAGCAATCCGATAGAAAATAGGGCAAGGTGGAATCAGAACATACAGATCAGTTGCACACTGTCCGAAATGTATCCGGCAAAAACTCGACAAGCTAGCAATTTTGCAGCAATGTTCAAGATTTTGATGGCTTTTTGTCCTTGCCTATGAGTCTTTTGACACTTCTCTCTATCGATTACAGAGCCTCCAACTGATACTTAGCCAATCCATCCCAAACTGTCACTCTCTCTTCCTGGCTATATATCCCATATGGTGGTGGGGTCAGCCTTCCTGCTATTTCTTCTCCACTTCGCTCTATCCAAGACATCGTCATCAGACAACTCGCATTCTCTCATGTCCCTTTGCACTACAGTCCTCCATTTGGTTTTGGGTCGGCCTCTGGATCTTCGACCAGGGGCGGACAACTGCAGAGCCACGTTCCCTACGTAGTCAGGCGGCCTTCTTTTCACATGTCCATACCATCTCAGCCTACTCTCCTGTAACTTGTCGGCAATGTCGCGCACACCCAGGCTACCTCGCACGTACTCATTGCGGATTGTATCGAGCCTGGTGACGCCGCACATCCACCTCAGCATTTTCATTTCGTAAAATTGTACTAATGTTACAAACTAGTAGCATCCCACAGTTTTACCCGCGCAGTCCACGTTCACCTCATTTTCCCGTGTTAAGTATCGATGTTAGTTGCTCCATAACGTCGGAACAGCTGAAAGGATCGGAACCTACTTATCATACAGGTACCTACAGAGAAAAAAAACGGTTTACAAACCTCGCCATATTAGATTTCGACAATATCGCAGAAGTAATGTCCTTCTTCTCTTTCGGCGACGCCTGTGGTAGTGACGTCGTACTCGATATGTTTTGCTGTAAAAAATAATTCTATCAAATACAACAATAAAATCGAAACTCGAGTCTCACAAGTAATTACGTGAGATATTTACAATTCATTTCTATACATAACCATGCTGTAAAAAGCATTGCTCAATACATTAGCTACAACAATTATGGAATAGGGAAGTATAAACGATTACTGAATTGCATCATGCCTCATTCGATTGATAAAGGTACAGAATAGTTGTGTATCTAGAAAATGAAAAACCTTTCATGAATAGGATATTGTTATGTATGACACCGTAAAATTGTAGATGATGTCAGATTATAATCTAATGCGTGAGATTATAATCTCAAGGCAGGTTAGGTTAGTTTGTAATCTGACATTGTTAGATTGTAAACTGTCCGTTTTTACAATATAACGGTGACATATACAACAATATTTACCGAAATAAGTTAATAATCAATTTATAAAAAACAAGATCAAATTCCAGGTTTTCAAAAACTGGTTTGTAGAACGATCATCATAACACGAGCATAATCTACATATAAATTGTATCACATAACAAACAGGTCAGGTCTAAAAAGCTACGTTTATGGTGATCACCGTCTGTTAATATTATAGATTAAGGAAGCTTGATCTTTATAGTTGTTAAAATAAGCTTGCAAATTCTTTGAATAAAACTGAAGATTTGCTTATAATTATCATCACCTTTATGCCTATTGCTTTATGCTATTAAAGTCGTGGTGACCTAGTGACTAGAATGTGCGACCTCACAATCGGATGTCGCAGGTTCAAATCTCCCCTGCACGTCTCAGTATTTTTACAAGAGCAGAGGTATGAGTTCGTTACCATCATTGGCTTTAACGATGACAAAAAACATAGTGAGGAAACCAGAAATTTTAGAAAATATATTACAAAGGACATCCGCAAATCCGCAATGGATGCGCTTGGTCGATTATGGCCTCGACTTTTTCTTAGGAGAGAAGGCCCGAGTCCCAGAAGCTTTTGCTATACATATTTATATTGACAACTGCATTAAGGCCTGCGATTGCGAGTGAGTACCTAATCGCGACTGATTACTATGCACTCGCAATAATCAATCCGTGTCCACACGTGTTTGCTACTAATCGCTCAACACCTGCACTACTCACTCGCACTCGCATTAATCAAAATGCAAACCGGCAGGTCACCTAAAAGTGGCGTTTTAGACCCCCAGTTAATGACTTAGAATTCACACAGGACATGCGACGTAATTTGAACATGACATACAATTTTAATTGACATTGTTCATAAACATTGTTTATTGGTGCCATTATCGTATAATCAAACACGATCAACTGTTAAAGACATATAATTCAAAAATTGGTATTGTATTTTAAATTTCTTATAAATCGTTAACAAAACAATTTCAATTTCGCATGCCTTCTAGGCTAGAACTGTGCAATACTACAACACCATATAATTTTAAGACCCTAGAATTGTAACCACAATTATTCGCGAATAAATTACTTTAATACTTAGAATTCTGAGGATTCCGAGTACACAACTGAGGCGTTAGAGCTTAACTATTTTTTAGACATGCGGTTTGTGAAGAAAATATCAGATCGACAGTTTAATATGTGAACGTTTTTCTATTGGACTGAGGCGCTACTTCGCATTTCCCGTATACATTTATAGTTTTATTAGCAGGAAACGATTATATCTACAGTTGACAGGCCTCGTGGCTTAGTGGGTAGTACTTCTGCCTGCGAAGCCGAGGGATGTGGGTTCGATTCCCAGCCAGTGCAATTATTTGTGTGATGAATTCAAATGTTTGCACTGTATCTGGATGTTACTATGTATAATAATTATGTATCAAGTATAGTATAAAACAAAGTCGCTTTCTCTGTCCCTATATCCCTAAGTATGCTTAAATCTTTAAAACTACGCAAGGGATTTTGATGCGGTTTCTTTTAATAGGTAGAGTGATTAAAGAGGAAGGTTTTGCACCCGTGCGAAGCCAGGGCAGGTCGCTAGTTTAAAACAGTATAATGTAAGTATTATATATTTATCAGCTACCTGGCCGCCATAGTACAAGCTTTGCTTAGGTGGGAACAGATGGTGTTGTGTGTGAATTGTCCACCAATATGTATTTATTT
Organism: Ectropis crepuscularia; assembly: GCA_963693475.1. NCBI lineage: Eukaryota > Metazoa > Arthropoda > Insecta > Lepidoptera > Geometridae > Ectropis > Ectropis crepuscularia. The sequence continues at coordinate 15,344,627 of OY856346.1, forward strand.
AGTTACATCTGGCTATGTTTAAAAATACCTTTTTGTTTTTAAACTGCTACGGGCATGGTAAGTAGTCATTTGGCTAAATAACATAAACATTAAGGTTTTCATCAACTTCCAATTTTATCAATGTTAAATGAGTATAAATATTATTATTAAACTACAACCTGAAATTGATCAATAACTTTAGTTCAATCGCCTTGATCGTGTAATGAAACAGAATGTTTTCGTTTATTTTTAAAATGATTCGTGATTTATATCCTCAATTTTATCTCTCGTTTCAAGGTTTAATCTAGAATTATCTCCGTAAGTTTTAAATAAAGAAAACACAGAAAGGTTGACACAGAGAATACGGCAACTGCAAGGTTACTACGATTACCTACTGTCAATCGTAGCTCCATTGGAACGAATGATGACATGATTGATATTACTCAAAGTTCTCGTCATAACCTTACAGATTGTATTAGCAATCACATGCAATTGTCCCTGTCATTATTATTGCACTTTTGCAATTATTGCACATGTAGAGTAAGCAGGATGGATATGTTTCAATATAAGCATATTCTTTAAGATGCAAAAAACTGTCATGAAATGTAATGTCGTTCATAGCAGGGTGTTTGCTACCTGATAACTTGTTAATAGCAATATTTTTGCTATCTCTTTAATCTCAGGCGAAATTTAAGAAAACAACCATTTTTGGGCGCTAGAAGTACCTACGGTTCGTATATAGTTAACGAATCCGGACACGCGAACCCCAATACAATAGAATAACCCCGTTGTTAGTAAAATTATTTCGATTCCGAACATATTATTTATATTACAATTAATTATAGTACTTTTTTAGGGTTCCGTAAAACGTAAAAACGGAACCCTTATAGATTCGTCATGTCTGTCTGTCTGTCTGTCTGTCCGTCCGTATGTCACAGCCACTTTTTGCCGAAACTATGAGAACTACACTGTTGAAACTTGGTAAGTAGATGTATTCTGTGAACCGCATTAAGATTTTTATAAAAGTTTTATAAAAAAACAAAAATTAGGGGTGCCCCCCATACTGAGAACTGAAGCTCAAAAAATTTTTTTTCATCAAACCTACACGTGTGGGGTGTCTATCGATAGGTCTTAAAAAATGATGTTGAGGTTTCTAATATAATTTTTGTCTACACTGAATAACTTGCGCGAGAGACGCTTCCAAAGTGGTAAAATGTGTGTCCCCCCCCCTCTAACTTCTAAAGTAAGTGAATGAAAAAACTAAAAAAAATATATGATGTACATTACCATGAAAACTACCAACGAAAATTAGTTTGAACTCGATCTGATGAGTAGTTTTTTTTTAGTACGTCATAAATACACTATTATTAAAACTTCGATCAAAGTTACAACGAACTACAAGAACTATGTGTACTATGTATATTATGTTACTTGCTGGAACGGAACCCTTCATGGGCGAGTCCAACTCGCACTTGGCTACTTTATTTCTAAGTATTTCAGTCATTTAAATAAAATACTTAAACGGCATACTTTTATTTTATTGTTTTTCAAGTTCACATCGGTAAACTATAGGATACGCGCATCTTACGCCTAGCTAAATACGGAAATGATGTATGCCAAATTGTAAAAACCACTGATTTATTTTTCGAGATTTCATAGCTCGTGCTTCTGCTACTGCAGTAAAAATTGTACATAATGATGAGATTGAGAGCACATTTTCGACTTTAGTGTCGATGTTTGATGTAATTATTTATAAAGTGTTTAAGTAACCTGCTATGAACCACATTTACATGAAGTACATCAGAAATTTCAGTCAATCGAAAACACAAAGACAGACACACCAAGCGCACAATGCGGACATGTTAAGGCCCTTACACTCTTTTGGATGGCGCGAGCGAGCAGTGTGGTGTAAGGGGGCAGGGGAGAGTTCTCGTCTAACCACTGTTAGCCGACACCAGCCGCACCGAAAGGAACATACCGTTAGTGGGTCAGTCACAAACATTATGCATGTGGTTTGGGAATTGACACTGTAAAATAGCAATACGATCAACTCTCTGCAATAACCTCGAGGCATCTGGAGACCTTCTTTTATTTAAAACGTTATGTAGGACTGTTTGCTGATGCTTCGGTCTGTTAAGTAAGTGCACGAGAAGTCAACGTGACCTCAAGAGTTCAAATTGCGAAAAGTGAAAAGTTGTTAATCAATTGTTTTTTTGGTAACTGGCTCGTTAGAGTAACTGGCGTTTCAAATCTGCAAAGGTCTAGAATTCAGAAGAAAATAGAAAACTTCAAGAAAATTGCAGTTGAAAATATAGAAGAAAATTTTCATTGAGAGTTGAACGCATTGCTAAAGCTTCTTAGTGTAGCAGGGGTGTGATTACAATATATTTAGTGTAATGAACAGGAACTGATGGCTGAATAGATTCTGGATTGATAGATTTAGAGTTGCTGTTAACCGAACTGCTTAAATTTAATTTTGATGTTTATTTTGTGTCCTAATATAAATATCAAATATTGTATGTATTTTATATTTATATCTATCTATCAAAGAGGGTTATTTATACCATAGTTGGTTATACAATGAAATAATATTATGACAACATGAGCCCAGTTTGGTATTCACACATTGAAACGAAAATTATGAGATATTTTGACTATGTAATAATACTAAATATTGAATTATCTGCTGCGAATTATAAACTACATAAATTGTGTACACAAATATGAATATTTATTATAGCCAGAAATATCACATAATCTACTTTTATCTAGAGAAACTCGCGGGAGCGAAAATCACGAAGGGCTTACTACTAAATAATCAAACATTAAAAACTCTCAATTAATAAAGTATGATATTCATAAACTTCGAACTATTTTAAATTTGTTTCATCAGCCACCAGTTTCGTAATTCGGCGTTATAAATTAAATGTACAGTATAAAAAACTAACACAAAATAACTGAAATAAATAAAGCATGGCTTTACATAATTATGATCCTACAATTTGAAGTTTTTAACTGGTATTGTGTGTATCCTTTAATTATTACAAGCACTGTGTTTACTTAAAATATTAATTATATAGGTTTATGTGTATATGGAACTGTACAGATCGTGTGGTACCAAATATAATAGTATACAGGTTGTCTCTAAACACAACGTCAAGCGGGTACGGGACGATGGCCTGTCATTTTAACTGTTAGATTTATGGTAGCAATCAATAGACTACTTCTAAAGTATTACATAAAAAATATTTCTGTAAGATTTTAACCATTATTATATTTATGGTGTCGGTTTTGTACCTTTTCAAATGTAAGATCTATTTAATTTTCCCTGAAATAGTACAGGTATAGCCTAGTCCATATACCCGTACCTGCGTTACGTAGAGTTTTGGGACACCCTATAAATGAAATAACGTGTTTTAGTATCCAGATATCAATATCGATGATTGTTTACTATTTTAATCCGTGTTTGTAAATAGAAAATCATTATTTTTAAATAAAATTGATTTAGGAGTGAATTTACGAAACATAAACTATGACATTTAAAAAGACATCAACAAAATACATGAAAATTTGGAAGAAGTATGTACAACGTTACGGGTTAACACGAGAACACAAAATAAAATAGTAAAAATGTTTCGTACCCCGTCAAAAATGTCCATGACCTCGTCCCACCACTAGAAAAGAAAAAACACAACTCGTTTTTGCTCTTTCTGAACTAACTACTATCAAAATATGAATTTTGTGTATCGACTAATTTTATCTGCATAATCTTAAACCCTGTATAATAAATGAAAATACCGTATCTGAAAACAAGTCACTAAAGTGTGACGTTTTCAAAATAAAATAAAACTGTGTAAATCTCAGATATCTACTGGACTACTTAAATACGAGAAGCTAAGTAGCTAGAAACTCAACCTAAAACCTATGGCTGAACTCCTAGGCCACAATTGTGTTCAACATCAAATTATTTCAAATAATTTCGGCATTTGGCAAATAAATAAATAAGCTTTTACTGTATTAAAATAGTTCTCAATTGCACCCCAGGTGGAATTTATGTTTCAGATCATTAGAAAAATACGTACATTCATTAGTTAGAAATACATACGTATATTTTTCACACATTTGTCAGTAATTTATGTCAATCTGAAAATGACTCATTCCGTCATTCTGAATATTGCTGGCGTAAAATAATGTTACATAAATGGCAATATTCATAATGTTTTATTGCGCAAATACCACCATTATTCAATAGGGTGTTTCCGTGATTCAAATAGACCTCCCAGATTATTTCCAGATTGTTCTAAATTTCACCACAGGTGGCGCTAAATTTATCAAAATTTTAATTTGAACAAAATGTAACATTGGCGCCATATTTAGCGAAATTGAAAACTTTGAGCAGATCAAATTAGCATCCTGTAAACGCCTAGAAGTAGTAACAGAGTTTATACAAATAATATTAGTCGATTTATGTTTCAATCTTACGTAGAATTAGCTCTCGTTGTCTGTGTCCCATACAGTTAAACCAAGAGAAAAGTCCAGTAAGACTACAGTTCTAAAAGATAAATTTATTGTGGCAGGATATCCCCAAGCTGTTAAGATAAATGGGATGGTATAATGAATGACAAATTATTTTATCGTGATTATTTTACACATAGCGCGATACATTTGCAACCAATTTTCGGTCTGAATGATTTAAATTATCTTATTAGATGTAAAAATACTTAACAATATGGAACGGTTTTAATAGTTACAATCAAAATCTTAAATTTTTATAAACCAAAAGTCATCTAGAAAAATATTTTGTTTTTCCCAAAAACAATGGTAACCAGTTGTCTCGTTTGTTTTGAGTTTTCTTAACCCCATTCTCAATGTGTGCTTTTTAATTTAATAAGTGTATAAACCTTTCAATATTAATGGCTCCGTCTGGGGCATTTATATAATAAAAAAAATATTAATAATTAATATAGATCTTATTTACATTATCTACGACAATTTATTCTTGCTCAATTTACAATGAGTACAAAAACGAATCCGAAAATGTATTACAAATGCATCGCAAAATATGTAGAGGAACTTTGCTACCTTATTAAATAAACACAAATCTTTATATGCCGTGTTTTTTTATTGTAATTGCGTCTGTTTTATGTATAAATTTGAATCTATTGTTCAAGATACAAAGTCACTCAACGTTTATTAATAATGCAGCAAAGCCTCGAAATGGTTTTGGTAATGGTAATGGAAAACAAAGCCCAATATGACCGTGCAGATTGCAACGTACCTGTTTCGCTTCTTTGTCGACCACCGACGACCGACCCGGCGTGTAGTGCTCTATCCGGCCCGGCTGACCCTTGTACATTTCCTGGCTCGCTCGCCCTGACGCTAATGTGCTGTATCTGAAAGGTACCATAAAGAGGGTTACTATATCTGAGGATTGTACATCACTACATAGTATAAAACAAAGTCGCTTTCTCTGTCCCTATATCTCTATGTATGCTGAGATCTTTAAAACCACCAAACAGATTTTGATGCGGGGTTTTTTAATAGATAGAATAATACAAGAGGAAGGTTTATGTGTATAATACATACATAAAATAGCAGAGTAACACGGATATTTTTTTTGGTTTCTAATGTAATTTCGTAAATAAACACTTTTTTGCGCTTACACTGCAAACGCTGGCTGAACCCTATGAGCTAGATCAAAATAATGTAGAGTTGTTGAGTAATGAGTAATGAGTGAGTACAATACTCCTTAAAAAAGTCTCCAATAGTATATGTCTATTTCTTAGGAATAACCCACAATAACCATTTTTATTAGTACCTATACTTAGTATCAGCATTGCACCTGTACATAGCTGGGGCGGGTCGCTAGTACTATTATATGTATTATATCAGCTATCTGGCCGCCATAATACAAGCTTTGCTTATTTTGGGGTCAGATGGTGTTGTGTGTGAATTGTCCACCAATATTTATTTATTTGTCATAAGATTTCAGAATTTGTACTCTTCTCAGGATTGTGGCCGGATTTAAAAAATCTCATAAAATCTCAGGATTTTAAAGATCTCTTTCGTAAAAAGTTAAACAAACAAAAAATATAAATAAAATCAATACTTATTTATCCAAGTGGTTTAATCAGTTTTATCGTACTTAATATATTTATATCATACTAATAACGAAATCCGCAGTGCATGAAAACGATAATATTATGACCTTATTTAATTGTTAAGTATATACGTTTAAGAGAAAATTTCCAATGGAATTCAGGCGTTTTCTCTGGACTTTTAATTTTTTCATCTGGTAACCCTAACTATAAAAGACCTTTGACACTAGCTGTGCTTGGAGACACTAGTTCTGAAGACTTGAATGGATTAACTCAACAAAGCTAAGGTATACTGTGTAACGTAAATAGTTTTAAATAAATGTATATCTATAAGCTCAGTATTTAAAATGGTACTGCAACAAGCATGATGACAAAAATAATCCAATTAGTCCGTTAGATTTTATTGTATAATATTTTGTACACGTCAATTTTCTTTTGTTTCACAAACGAAAAATTATGCATTGTCTATTTTCAATCTATACTAATATTATAAACTGAAGAGTTTGTTTGTTTGTACGCTAGAATCTCGGGAACTACTGTTCCGAATTGAAAGATTATTTATCTTTCTGTTGGATAGTCCATTTATCGAGAAAGGTTATAGGCTATAATATAACATAACGCTTCTATCAATAGGAGCGGAGCATGAATGAATAACATAATACGGGAAAAAATATTCCGTTTCGAGAGCTTTCGTTGCGCGCGCTGTCGTGCGCCGAAGTCCGTGACATCATGTGTTTATCTTTTAAGGTTGCGTCATTATAACCTAAGCTAACCAAGTTCGTGAAAATGTGTTTGTGAAGGAAAACATCGTGAGGAAACCGACATGTACCTAGAATCTTTCGAGGTCATGTGTCGGGTGACACATGACCTCGAAAGATTCTACTAACCCGCACTGGGCCAGTATAGTGGATTACGGCCCTGATTCTCTCCTTGCGAGAGAAGGCCCCGAGTCCCAGCTGTGGGAACATTTTGTGGGCTGCTTATGTTACGACATAAATAGTATATTATATATTTATATGAAAATTGCTATAATACTGACTTGTTATTTGGTACGGTATAGGTGATAGTTTCATTCATCCTCCTGTCGTCTTGTACGGACGCCGTCCGTCTCCTGGGACCGGTAGTGACGTCACTGTCGTAGGCGTCGCTCCACGCGCCGGACGTGAGCCGACTCAGCCCGCCTTCAGGCTCGCTGAGGTAGCCCGAACGAGGGTCGAAGTACGCGTACTGGGACTTGTTGCTTGTCACTCTCTCTGGAGGTTGTCCTGAAAAAATAAATAAATTGGTTAGGGTCATGGCAAACACCCAGTACAAAACAATAATGAAAAAACTGAGCTTCTCAAATTTTAACGTTACTATTAATTTTCTTTTGGTAGGTATATAAGTAAGCATTAATTCTTTATTTAAATAAAATTTGAAAATAGACTTCATATTTTTGTATTCAAACAATCAATCATAAACTTCAACTATATATTTTTTTTGGTACATGTAATTATGAATTCATTCTTTATTTGAATAAAAATCGAAAACGCACTTCATCAGATTTTATAAGCAATTAAACATACGAAAACACACTTCAACTAAGCCTGTTCGGGCGTTTTATAGTTGATCGGGTATTAACAAAACAAGCAAAAACTAAGCTTTGTAGAACTTAAATATAAGCGAGGTCATTGTTCAATTATTTTTTTAGTATTTATAATACATATTAGTCGTAGTTTAATCGTATTTTTATTTTCAAACTGCTAATTGCGTTAATGTTAATTATTTATAGACTTCATTTATAAGTAAGAGCAATGCGTTAGGTAATTTAGGTGAGTTGCGACGATCACAATATTCAAGTGACGATCACGTATTAAATTCAAGCAAACTTATGTACAATGGTTTAACGAGGTTATGAGTCTTAGGAAGCAGTATGGTTTGCCGCCTTATCATGCATGTCTTAACCTGATTTGGATCGTGATTATGGTATTTTACTAATTGACACTCACGCAAGACGTAAATGATAACAATCACATTTAAATCGACAAATTACCTCCACCGCATTCCATATTTGGAATTTAAACTTACACATTTCTTTAAGACATTAAACCACAAATTCTTAAGCCCATTAAACAAGCAATCGATTGATGGTTTATCAATCACCAATTATGAGAATCAAGTTGAGACATTCATGGAGATGGAGCTATGAAAATGCGATTCAAAAACTCGGAACATATTTAATCTGGCGAAAATATCGTAGATCTAATAACTTTTAAATGTGACAATAGAAACCACATATTTATACTGCAGGTTATTATATATCCCCGACTGAAAGAAGGGTTATGTTTTTTGCGCGGATCTTGAACCTTTGTTTGTAAATTTCTTTATTCTCACGTCTATATCATCCAAACGGATGAATAATAACAATTAAGTTATCGTTAGATTCGTTTCAATCACCTAAATGTCTTTAGATAGTATCAGTATATTGTATCAGAAAATGTTTGATTTATTGCAGTCGGGTTTTTTAAATTAAAATTATTTTTTAAAATTATTTTAATTATTTTTTATTTTTCCAAATTCTTTATTCATATCGCAAAGTACATAGTCACCTAACATCTGACAAGTTGGCGGTCATGTGCTAACCCATAATTTTTTTGGGTTTAAGTAATATAATGGCTATGTATTTAAAAAATAAAACCGTCTATAAACTGCCGATAGGTGAAATTAAGTAGAATAAGAAAATATCAAAAATAAAACGTAAGCATTTCTAATATTTTATACATTCACTTCAAATTTCCTTTTTATAGCGTCATAACGTTATCAAAAACCTTTCCAATAATCCAGGATAAATGTTATGACAGTTTATACTGACACAATTATTATTTTAGTTGCTTTACCACAACGTCGTTTGCAATCATGAGAGAAATGGAAAGAGGGTCGGAGGCCATGAGACATTGCAGACACTCAATTATAATAATATAAGTACTCTATTTACTACCAAATCTCGCAATCGATATACAATTTGAGTACATTAGAGGTTATTTCAACACCACTTTAAGATTAACTGCACATCACAACAATCAAATGTCTATCTCATATTTTGTAATAGATAAGATTAAAGATGATTACATTAAGAATGAGCGATTTTGGCAGGAAGTGTAAGAAGCTGCCAGTATGATATGAACCGAGCTTGTTATAGCAACCAACAAACCACTGTGATAGATAATTAAAAAAAAAACACAGATAATCACCTCGGCGACTTTTGTACCGTATTGTCACATAATCGTCTGAAAAAGAAAATTTACAATGGGGATAGGAAATAAATATATTACAAAATGACTTTGAATCATATTATGTTTTCTACACAAATATTTACCGACGTATTACAAAATATAACTCAAGCTCAACTTTATTTCTTTGACTTCGTTTGAAGACACAAACTAAATTTGAGTTTCTTAAAAAAAGTTTTTGGTTCGTATAAGTCTTGAGTTAGTTTTTCTAATACGACGATTTACACCAAGTAATGTTAAAACCATAAGAAAAGATATTCGGTTCTATAGAGGTAGGGAATTTATTTTGCTCTGCTTAAGCACATTTAAAAATTAACATTCAGATTATGAGCTTAAACTCGTACGCTGTAGATACAATTTACAGTGCCAGGACAAAGCTAGCTATAATGACATCGCGCGTAACAAGCAATTAATTTTACCATAGAATTTAGCCGAGATAACATAATACACAAGAATCGATCAGAGATTCACATAAAATCTATATTTTTAAGAAGAATATGTAATATGTGCTTACCGTCGTATTTGTTTTTATGAATGGTGTCGTACATTTTCTTGTACCATCTTGAAGGGTCTTTAACTTCCTGCAATGAAGAAATGATATGATTAATATTACCTATCAACGGATAGGTATATTCTAGGTACGAGTGTTGTACTTTAGAGTCTATATCCTGCATTGTTTGGTAAGGCCAAAAGTCCATAATAAGAAAAATAGTCTCGCTAAGACCCCACTAAGCAGAGCAACTAATGACCTTACATTTGCTGCTTTACGATGTACTGCGGTTCCTAGAGTACCTACTTTGTAATGAAATCCGACTATTCTACAGTAATCCACAATCCCACAATATTACGAGTAGGTATAGAAAAACCAGCCGCCCGACAAACGTTTAAGATTATTGCATTACTAATATCGCTATTAAAAATGGGGATTAGTGGCAGAAAATCCTACTAATGTTATAAATGCCAATGTATGGATGTTTGTTGCTCAATCAAGACGTAACGTATAAAGGGATCGCGCTGAAATTTGGAATACAGGTAGATTACTTATAGTCTGGAAGAACACACAAGCTACTTTGTATCCCGGCTAAATAACGGGAACGGGAACTATGCGGGTAACACCGCGGGGCGCAGCTAGTAATACATATTAAAAACGTGAACGTTCGGATGTTGGTTGCTCAGTTACGTTGGAACGGCTGAACGGATCGGGCTGGCATTTTAAACACAGTTAGGATATAAGCTGCAATAACACAGACTACTTTTGACGTGACAACGTCTAATAAATCGACGAACACCGGCTGCATGCACGAAAAAGTGTCCCGTTATGTCCCGTTACGCTCATTATTCCGTTACGCTCCTTGTACGCTTGCGCCGCATCTATCAATGTTTTGGTATGAATTATGACGTTGTTACGTTAAACGATCGTCCGTAAATCGAGCGACTTTACAGACAACCAACTTTTTTATCCCAGGAACGGGAATTACGCGGGTACCGGGTACCGCTGGGAGCTGCTAGTCTATAATATTAGTAAGATAGTACGTACGGATCTAAGCGAGACCGGCATGCCGTCCTTGGTGATGGGTCCTATTCCTTCGACCTTCTTCGGCGCATCGGCCATCTTCCGCGAGCGCTCGTGCTCGCTCCGCTCCGCTTCCGTCTCGCTCGCGTACTCACGACGAAGCGCATGCACTGGAAACAAAAAAAGATAGTTAAATTTTGTGAAATCAAAGTATGCATGTATGATTGTGATTGTAGCTGTGTGTTTTTTATGGTATTGTATTCTTACAGCATTTTACGTGAGTTAAGTTTAGATTTGATCATGTTTTGTTAGAAAAGTTTAAGCACTCCATTTTTTTAATTTTATGTGAACCTGCGGTTTCAACGTCACACTATCCTGAATAAGTAGTAGTAAGTAAGTAGCAGAAAACTCCTAAAAATCAAGTTAAATGCTTTATTGGCAATGATCGCCGCTACCACCAATAACCCGTGAATAAGTCAACTACACAGCTATTTAAGGTTCGCCAAAGATACAGCTTTAAATGACGAACAAATAATGAACAACAAACAGCCTTAGTAATATTAGTGCCGTTTTTCATACAAAATTAAGAAGGAAAACCAGGCAAACCCGCCAATTTCTTTCTGCATATTTAAATTGCAAAGTTGACACTGTAAGACAGTACCTAAATGTGGAATAAAAACAGTAGATGTACTATTTACTTGACTATTTACTTTTGACTGGCCTTGTGGCTAAGTGGTTAGTAGCTCTGCCTGCGAAGCCGAGGGTCGTGGGTTCGATCCCCACCCAGTGCAAATATTTGTGTGATGAATTCAAATGTTTGCACTGTGTCTGGGTGTTTCTATGTATAATAAGTATGTATTTAAAACTATATAAGTATTATATCAGCTATCTGGCCGCCATCACACAAGCTTTGCTTAGTTTGGGGTCAGACGGTGTTGTGTGTGAATTGTCCACCAATATTTATTTATTTATTTACCTGGATCACCCCTAGGCGGCGATGGCCTGTCTCGAGGCAGACGAGCCTCTTCTTGTATGTAGTTCGCACCACGCGTTATCTGTCCTTCTGGAAATGAGACATTTTTGGAAATATTAAATTATATGTCTATTTGAAACGTAAAAAAATAAAGATACGTAACACCTTCGACGCTTCCCACGTAAGTTGTTGTATATCCAAAATCGTAATTTTACAGGAGACCGTTCCAAAGAAACACAACACAACTACAAAATTTTGGAGATACTATATATAATATTATGATAGTTTCATGGTACTGCGCTGTTATGAGCTGGAGTGTTGCTTACTATCAGACGCACGATCGTTCTTTCATTCCATATCATAAAAGAGAAAGATATATCTATCGAGCTTTGATAACTATATATATAACTATAACTATTTTATCGGGCAGAGCTTTCATTAATACACCTAAAATACATCGGAAATTACACTGTATACATAAGTAACTACTTACACTAAGGACAGTTTACATTCATAGACCGATGAAGGTCTTCATATGATGATCAAAGTTACACGCACACTACTAGTTGAAAGCGTACCCAGCATGATAAATGACAATGACAATGAATGACTTATACATTGCCCGAAATAAACGACGGCATTTCGGTCACCACGCGTTGTGTCGACCAAACGTTCAGAAAAGTAATTTAAAATATTTTCTTGTCAATGGTGCTTGTTTCAAGTTTTGCTTCTTTTTATAATATACATTTTATAAGTTAGTCCCCTACTACTGGTTACTATGTGATATCTACTTAACCGTCAGACAAATGTAATCAAAATATAGTCGAACGTTAACTTCTGCGTAACTACTCGTAGTACAGTCGCCATGTACCCACCGAGAAACACTCTAAAGATTTTCACCTCCAACGACCCTTCCCTTCATTGGTTTTTGTATATACAAGAGTTTCAATAACGTGACCCTCGTCACAGTTAAAGGTGCTTCCCTGACGGAGACCGCAGGCTAGATACGCGTCTAGCCGACGAAATCGGAATCATAAAAAAGTAAGTAAATAAAGATTCACGTGAAACTTTTCCCTGCAAATTTATTAAGAAGCCATGGTACACTCTGTTTAGGTCTTTCTTCATTTTTGGAACGAAGTTCCTTAGTTAAATTAGGTAGTCTTGGAGGATTTAGGGATTTTGCTGTACGAAGGAAGTAAAAAAAGTGAAAATATGTGAGACAAAAACCGAAGGAAAAATATCTATAACAGAAGCGACGCGTAAAAACTGCCCGTGACCAGTATTGTTTTAATAGGATGAGTGACAATAGGACTAAGCACATGACCCGCCTGATGATAAGTTTGCTTGCTTAATGAACTGCCCTTTTAAAACTAAATCTTGTCTCGAAGTTCTTCAAAACCTTACAAAAGAAATCACATAGCCTGCAAATCTCCTGTATAAATGAACCGGCTAACCACACAGTTTGATATTTCCAGTTTAGCATGATATCGGCAGGTGCTATTCGGCGGTGTCGGGCTGTGCGGTATTAAAATTCGAACGCCGGTATTAGATCAAAAAGCTCTGGACACTCCGCAAAATAATGTTAATTAAGATACAAAAAAAAACACGTTTCTATGGATAGCTGCAGCCGGTAGGCGTTTTTTTAGGAGTACGAGAAGATGAATAATGACCAAGAACACACTGAGCTCATCACCTGGTGACATAGGTGGATTCATCTTTTTGTCCTTTAATTTACCTGAGAATATTGCCTCAAAACTGAGCTATGTTTGTATATTACTGCTTGGTGCTAGAATTACTGACAAATGATACATGGGGACTACGAGCCATAACGTACGTAAAGAGCCCTACTACTACGAAAATAGCATAGTGTAGCATCGAGAAAAAAATAAGAATCAACCAGTTATGTATTAAGTAGTAGTCTATATTAAAATGTTATTATATAAGCGGCCTCGAAACATACCTTATTTGATACATTTACATCGGAATGTGATGCGTAGACGTGACGGGAATGTTAATGTGTTACATATAAGTATGAACGAACTACTAATAACTATTATAAATGCGAAAAATGGGATATTTGTTGATCAACCACGTTGGAACATCTGAACGGGTCGAGTTGAAATTTGGAACACTGTTAGATTATAGTCTAGAATAGCACACCGGCTTTTTGTTACGGGAATATAGCCGGCAACAACAGTAAACCCGGGGGACGCTGCTAGAATATTATAAATATAAGTATGAAGTAAATATGTACTGACTAAAAAGTCTCATGGTCCAAGGCCCGATAGGGAATAAGTTTTTGAAGACAGAGTTACATAACTATTATATGCAAGTTGGGCGCCAGAGAGTAAGTCTACCCAAAACAGCACAACGCCACTTAATATTTTGGGTCACGAAGCATTTAAAGTAGGTACTGCTTAGCTAAAACTGCATTTTCCTTCTACATCCAGAAAAAAATAGGTGATTCATGTTTTAGTTCAACGAGCAGAAGGAACGCGCGTCAATCTTCTTTAAAAATACCGTCGGATGCGGCTAAAACTTAGTCTGACTGGACTGAACCTACCATACGCGTGTTATGCGTGAATTAATAAAACATTATCTCTTTGTTTAACTTATCGAATCGTCCATTAAATCAGAAAACAGTAATATTTACACATGTATGGTTGGCAGAAGAATTACAAGTAACGGTTCATCCCTAGGCGAGCTCAGCAAACGAGTCCAATACGAAATAATACCTAAGCAAACATAAAGTCGACGCAGAAATCCCGAGTGGCTCTGGGCAGTCTGCCACGAGTAGCCTCATGTGCGAACAATAGGTGTAATTATCATACTCTCAATGATTTCTAACGAAGGAAGGGTAGGTGGTTCCGAAGATGGCCGCCAATTAACTAACTTTAGCACCAATTAGCCATCATTGAGCACGCAGATTGAATACATTATGGAGCCCTTTTTGTAAAGGGCGTACTCACAGATAATGGCATCGGCGTAATATTCTCAAGTAAATCTTTTAGCTAACAATTAAAATAAGATAATTCTTAAACGAGGCTTACCATAATTAAGTTCGCCGTTTGAATGTTGTTTTTTCTTATGTAGTTACGTGAGTTAAGAAAAGCATGACACATTGATTTGTTTTAAAATGATTGACTATCTAAAAAATATTTACTTCCTTTCAACTGTCTGCATCTTCTATTGCAGCAATGCACTCAGAAACTCTTTTAAATAAACATTGTAGTTTTATTACACAAACAAAATTTTTTTTTTTAATAAATTCAATAATATGTTAGTCCTGGACCGTTATCTCTACCGACGGCAAGCATAGAAGATGTCTACGATGAGCGCGTTTACCTTGCAGGAATCATCATAAACAATTTATGGAAAAACTTACCACGGTACCGAAAATTGTCTACCATTTAAATATCGTGTCTCGTCGGTTGATTCAAAATCCGCCAGAACGTAACTGTACACTTGTAACCTTTACAAGAGCCTGCCACCTTGAGAGCTGAATTCAATTACCCCTAATGTAATGGAAGATATAGCTACACCAAACAATTTACCCGGTGTAAGACCTGTTTATCTTACTAATGCTAACGAATGTCTAATGAAATTACAGTGTAATGGAAACATCCATCGCAGTAACCGCAGATAATAATGGAAGCGCGCAGGTAACCTACGACCTTGTCAATTAATGGACCCGAAATGGGAGTTCTAATATTTACATTAAGCCCTTGGATTGAGATGAGCTGTTATAAACAGTATCAAATGTTGGACATTGGCGTTAAAAAGTAATTTTAGTTCTTCTTTTCAGGCCTTCAGGTCTGCGCACACTTATACGACTCCGCTCCCACCCGACACATAAAATACACTGAAATATGAGTTTTATGGCATGCCGCCCAAGATAATTATATATTACGTTGGCAACACCAATTACCAGATAGCCGTCTGCTAATTATAAATAAATAAGTAAATATTCGTGGACAATTCACACACAACACAATCTGACCCCAAACTAAGCAGAGCTTGTAATATGGCGGCCAGATAGCTGATATAATACTTATATAGTTTTAAATAACCCAGACACAGTGCAAACATTTGAATTCATCACACAAATATTTGCACTGGGTGGGAATCGAACCCACGACCCTCAGCTTCGCAGGCAGAGTTACTACCCACTAAGCCACGAGGCAGTCTTGCCTGCCAATGTAATCTATATCTTAAAGAGTATGCCATAAAACCCATATAAGAATGTATTCTATTTGTTGGGTGGTAGCGGAGTCGTATAAGTCGGCGCACACCTTTCGTGCTCAGTGGATAATTCATATTAAGATAAGTATTTTAACTTGATCCGTTCAAGTGCTCCGGTGTGATTGAGCAAAGAACATCCAAACATGGAAAAGCTTTTGTTACTATGATATAAGTAGGCAGTAGAATACGTACCTATTTACATTATTATAATAAACATCATTATATTTTATAGTATAAATTGAGTTGATTGTAAAAAACTAACAGAAACTTTCAGACATTTGGAAATCCGCTTCTAGTCTAGGTCTAGGATATACACATTTTCCTTGGTTCCACTTTTACGTTTTGATAGTTTTAAAAACCACTGCACCGATTTCGATAAAACTTATATGTGACCAATTTTGAGGTAGATATACCGTACCGAATATAAAATAATGATTAAAAAAGGGCTCTTCTGTAAACAGTCATGCGAAGTCAGCACACATAAAAAATGGCAACTTGACACACACACACACACTTCGTACAGTACCTCCACCGTTCTTCGTAGTAAAAGATAAGTGAAAGTGTTTACCTACAAAATTTTCAAAATGTCATAATAATAGGTTAAAAACATAAAGCGTAAAAGATCGAGTACTGTTAATAGGTAGTTTATCGATAAACCATCTTCACCAAAGTTATCAAAATACAGATTACAAGGGTCTTTGTTATTACCGCTAGTGTATTAGTCGATATGACATCAAAATCGGGGTATCGAGAGCAACATTAATTGGATGTGCGTAGAGGTCTAAAAGGCTGCCTTCAGATGATTATTATTATCTAATACACAGTATACCAAAATGGAAAATATAAGTGGAATTTTATAGGTTCTTAAAAATATCTTCACCTTTGCTAAGTCAAATCTAAGTAATTCGTTAGCCATTGTATCAGTTGCGGCTGATTAGTTGGGTGAACAGCAACTGCCGATACGGAGCCCTTGGTTCAAATCCCATGCGCACCACTGTTTATTCAAAGTGATATGCGTAATGTCATTAACTTAAAAACGATGAAGGAAAACATCGTGAAAAAACCGACATGCTCCAAGGAAATCTTTCGAGGTCATGCGTCATCCACCAACCCACAAAGGGCCAGCGTAGTGGATTATGGCCTTGACTCTCTTGATGCGAGGGAAGGCCCCGAGTCCCATCAGTGGGAATATTTTGTAGGCTGCTTATTATACTTGTGTTTATACGTTTAGCCTTCGTAATAGTTTAGTGTCTCCATATTAGCTAACAGACAATTTTGTTTCCTAGCAATGAGATTGTACAAATATTAACGAAGGCGCGCTTTATATATGGCGTTGTCGAATATATCCCACTAGTCCTAATACTGATATTATAAATGTGAAAATTGATTGTTTATTGTTCAATCACGTCTTAAACCCAAAGATCAACATGAAATTTGGAACTCAAATAGATTATACTCTGGAATAACACATATACTAATTTTTATCCCGTGAAAATGTAAAGATCTGCTCCCATGAACATCCGGCGCTACGACGCTACGATGCCGCCACAACCCGAAATTAGCATGTCAGTGACCCCCCCCATAAGATTCCCCATCAAACAACGGGGTTTAAGAAATTTTCACTTTAATGATTTATTTTCTTCGAAAAATAAAACTGACAGTTTAAAATTCAATTCAGACACTCGTCAAAAATGGACATTGTCCTTTGGACAATGTCCATTTTTGACCAGCCAAAATATTTGTCGTGCAGACATAATATGAGTTATATATTAAAAAATCGATGATTTTTTGTTGTACTCGTGTGCGAAGTTATATAACTTTCTAACATTGCAAAACAAAAAATTTGCATTTGTTTAAATTAAACCTACCATTTTCCAACAAAGCTGACTTGGAAAATATTCCAATAACGAAACGGTACTTGCGTTTCGTTGTATTGATCCGCGTTAGATTGAGATTGAATATGGATGTTATGTATGTCAATTTCTTTCACAGTGTCGTTTATTTATTACTTTTACATATTTAAATAACGATATATGTAATTACGGCGACAAAGAAACTATGATTGCTTTTTATAGCAATAAACGAGGACAACATTGCCCTTCAAACCGGAACACAGTAATGTTCGCACATTACTGCTTGGCGGTAGAATAACTGGCAAAGGTGTGGTACTTCCCCAGCCAGACTCTGCCACTACAAAACTAATGATGACTAATGAGAACCTCCTTATGACTAGTTAAAGAAATGCAGGGTTACCTCTAGCCTTCTGCAAGAGCGTGACGGTGGGGTTCTGCGCCCGCGGCAGCCGACCGGAGCCGAGCGCGCTGAGCCCGGTGACCGGCGCGCTCTGCGACGTGCGCAGCCCGCGACCCTCGTTCTCCGACCCGCTCGTGCACCCGTTCTGATCCGAACTCTGGAAACCGCAGCAGTAAATTACAAAACTAGATATTCAAAAATTATTGGAACGAAGTTCCTTACAGCAGATTTGAAGGAGATAGGGATTTTGAACGAGCTTTAAAAATGTGAGACTAATGCCCGAGTTAAAAATCAATCAAATTATTTTCCATCCTAAGGCTGCCTGGAAGAGATCGCTTTTAGCGATAAGGCCGCCAACTTGTCGCACTATGCCACACTGTGGCTTTACAACTTTATTTTTCAAATGGTCGTAAGTACCATAAATAATAAAATTAACCAATGTTTTCATTTCAAATTGTGTTGCTTCTATATTATCCTAAGGAACTTCGTCCGACACCAAGTGGTGCCCATGACACAACACACCACACCTCTTTTTTAAAGTAAAATCTTCTTTAGGCGCGATTAGACAGATATTTCGTGGGCTGTGAATTGGATTCTAGCGTCACGCTCGGATATGATAAGAAAACTTCGGGTAAACTCGGGACCATGGCTATTGGCCATTTAGAAATGCGTCAGCCAATGGGAAATGCTGAAAGGGCGTGGCCTCGGCATCATGCCATGGCCATCTACAAATGCAATAGGAAAAATATGGCCCATAGGAAATGCTGACGCATTTCGAGATGGCCATGCCATGATGCCCAGGCCCAGGCCACGCCCTCCGTTTACTCACGTGTAGTTTCCAAAGTATGCTATCAAATTCTGAGTTATACGTTTTCACTTCTATCACCAGTTCCTATGACTGCAAATTTTTTTTTTCTTCAAAAAATTGTAGTGGTAGGACTTTTTGCAGAATTCACCTAGGTTATTATACCGCCAAGCAGTAATGTACAAATATCACTGTGTTCCGGTTTGAAGGGCAATGTTTCCATAGAAAATCATCATCATGATCTGCGGCCTTCAGACGGCCTATGTCCAGCAATGGACTGTTGGACATAGGCCTCTCCCAAAAATTTCTACAATTACCGGTCTCGTGCCGCCTCCATCCACTGACATCCATAGAAATTACTTCGTGATAAATCATCTTATATCTCAAGGGACGAGGACAGTGAGGTATTGATTTGGACTCTTCATGTTCCAATAGCTGTATGCCACTAGTGCTGTTATGAGCGAGTGTGTTGCTTACCAACAGACACATGTCCTGCTCGTTCCGTTACTATATAGATTTAATCTTTAAAAAAATATAGAAACAAACTTTCCAAAACATTGTTCAGATAGAAACGTTCGATTAAATAAATACAAATACATAATAATCATCATCCGACGAGGCGTTATTTATTTGCAAAGATCGTTTGAATTTTAAACAGGTAAAAGTACCTACAGACAAGTTTGGAGAAGTTATGAAACATCAAGCTTTTGACGTCTTTTCTTATCGGGCACAGCGAAATTCTAACTCACTAAATCAATTGGAAGACTAGACGCAAAAACTCGATTATTGCCAAGTTCTTCAAATTGAAGCATCTAAATAAATGATAAGGCTTCTTCCCAGGCCCGGCGTTAGTCGTCTAGACGTGGCGGGCGTTTCATTTATTTAGTACCTCTTTATATCACCATATTCTCGTGTGTATCGCGGGCATTTAATATTAAGCATCAGCAGCGCCCCACGGTTTTATCCGCGTAGTTCCCTTGCCCGTTATAATGTGCAAACATTACTGTGCTCCGGTTTGAAGGGCAATGTTTCCAGAGAAATTACAGGGCTTAGAGATATAACATCTTAGATCTCTGGGGGACAAGCGAAGTGCAGTGCTAGGTAATGATTTGGACTCCTCATGTTCCAATAGCTGCGTGTCACTGTGCTGTTATGTGGCAGACATGTTGCTTACCATCAGGCACATATCCTGCTCGTCTCGTCTACTTTTATACTACTACTATTTATACAAAAAAAAATCTACAAAAAGTGCCCCTACTATACTGTAGACTTAGGAAAATGTATGAATCAGCTTGTGTTCTGTTTTGATTTAAGGGGTTAACTCAATGTAGGTATTACCGAAGTACTCTACCGTTGCTTAAATAATAGCTCCTGACCTACCCCCGCTAGGGAGGGAGGAAGAACAAGAAGAGCTAAACAGCGGCAGCAGCAGTGTTGTACATCTAGCATTGAGATTTAAAATTATTCATAATTTTTATTGTCACTTGCGGGGCGCTGCTAGATTTAATATAATAAATCGGATTACAAAATGCCAAACTAGCGACGCTTTAATAACATGTAGTCGAGCGTTTATCAAGCACAAGTTATTTGCAAACTTACGCTAAGAAACTCTGAGCTTTAATAAGTCATATACGTGGTGTTAGGATATTGATACAAGCCTTGATGTTGTTCTCAATCTGTTTCAATAAATATTATACAAGAGTTTTAAAGCACATAGAAAACAATACACAGGGCTTAATCGCGATCTTAATTATTATTATTAACTAGTAGCAAATATCGAAATCGCGAGAGTTTCAATAGCACAGTTCCCGATTCCGTATACCTTGGCTTGTTTTTTTTTTTTATGGGTTGGGATTATTCCATTTTAGGCAGGAACATTTTTCACCAATTTCCAATAAGGAGGAAGTCATCGACTCAACCACCAATTTTAGGATTCCGTAAAACGTAAAAACGGAACCCTTATAGATTCGTAATGACTGTCTGACTGTCTGTCTGTCTGTCCGTCCGTATGTCACAGCCACTTTTTGCCGAAACTATGAGAACTACACTGTTGAAACTTGGTAAGTAGATGTATTCTATGAACGGCATTAAGATTTTTACAAAAAAAAAAAAAATAGGGATACTAAAAAATAGGGGAGCTTAATATACTTAATAGAACTGAAACTCTTTTTTTTTTTCATCGAACCTATACGTACATATGGTGTGCCTATCGATAGGTCTTCAAAAATGATGTTGAGGTTTTCAATATCATTTTTGTTTACACTGAATAGTTTGCGCGAGAAACACTCCCAAAGAGGCAAAATGAGTCCCCCCCTTCTAACTTCTAAAATAAGCATGATAAAACTAAAAAAAATATATGATGTGCATTACCATGCAAACTTTCAACAAAAATTGGTTTGAACTATATCTGATGAGTAGTTTTTTTTAGTAGGTACGTCATAAATACACTATTATTAAAACATCGATCAAAGTTACACCGAACTACAAGAACTTATTTACATACTATGTTACTTGCTGCTACGGAACCCTTCATGGGCGACTCCGACTCACACTTGGCCGCTTTATTTAAATAATGTATAACCTGTAACACTCAGTAACGATATCTAATGGTGTACGAATTTTTTTAATCGATCCAGTAGTCTTTGCGTGAAAGGATAACATACAAACAAAGAATCAAATATTTACTTGATTTAGATCTAGATAGATAATGTTTTGAATACGTTTTGTTTATGAGTTCGAATCACGAAAGAACAACAGCAATGCCAAATAATTTCATTCAGTGATGGATCCTCCGCTCGCCCCGCCCTGAAGCCGACACTGTGTCTTACTTCGAAGGAGAGAATTCACAATAAGGACTGTTCAATATTACACGGTAAATAGGCTAAGTGCTTGTTGTGTCTATTCTATTTTGTTGGTATTGATTTATTTGATCCTTTTATTTACTGAAATAAATTATACTTATATCTTTAACCGACAATTTCTCGGTGTATCTTTCTTTTTTTACCCGACTGAAAGCAGGGTTATGTTTTTCGCGCGTATCTTGTATGTTTGTAAATGTCTTTGTTCCCACGTATCTTCCTAACGGCTGGATGGATTTTAACAAGATAGCGTTAGATTCGTCTTAATCACCCAAGTGTTCCTAGATAGTATATTGTATCGCAATGTTTTTATATATGTTGATTTTTGCAGTCGGGTTTTTGAAATTAAAGTTATTATACTTCTAGGTTTGATGGTACAACGGATTGAAATAGAGTCTGAGATATTGTATTCTACAGGGTTATTGGTAATCAGCCTGCTTCCGTTTAAGGGCATGTTCTGTATATTTAAACAAACAACTTTTGTTCTACAACTTCTACAACAAAAACTCAATAGAAAACCCAAAAAAAATTAGTGTCTGTTGCCCTTTTTTGTAGTGTTTAGCGACTTTTTAGTGTTTATTCACTTCGGCACATCATTTTTTGCGCGTTAAATAGCGTACGCGCTTTTGTTACGGATTGTTACGAAGAGTTCGATGCTTTTAGACCGTGCAAATATTGTTTTTTGTAAAAGAAACAAAACACTTTTTTTTTTAAAACTGTAGAACAAAAGTTGACGTATTGAATGTACCTAACACCCCCTTAAAAGGATGCAGGCTGATTACCAATAACCCTGTATAATAAAAAACTCGTTTTTCACAGGGTTTTCGTCATCACAGCGGCTGTGGTTGTAACGCTACCGAAACGTCAAGGCAACTCAATAATAATTTAGATCGTTGATAAAGTCTGGCGTAATGTTTTCAATGTATTTTATTTTACTCTGAGGAAAGAAAACTTGAATTCAATTATATGACATGAAATGACACGAAATTAATGAAAATAATTTGAATCCAAAGTCCCTATGAAATGTCACCTAGATTCAGATGTCACTTTTTCTAAACGATGACATGCAGCTTTTGGAGCATGAAGAGTCCAAATCATAAGTCAAAGTACTTCATTCATAAATGTACAATTTAGACGTCAATAAATAAAAATAAAAACAGAAGAAAGAGCATACAAATTGTATGCATTTTCAAAGTTTGAAATGCCAACTTTACTGCATTATAGTAATGATTGTACAGAAAACTGACAAGCATTATACGAGTATAATGCCAAGCACTTTACCAAGTCCTTACAATACAATACAATAAGATAAGAGCTATGCCGAGAGATAAAATATATATATCTGTATTATCAGTGGAAACATTTCCTTTCAAACCGGAACACAGTGATGTTTACACATTACTGCTTGGCGGTAGAATAACTGGTACTTCCCCAGGCAGCCTCTGCAAAGAGTCCTACCCCTACAACTATATTGTGTGTAATATGACTTGAACACCATCGACATAAACCATTGGATGTGCCCTCCCAAACTTCAGGCGCACGGAATTATGTAATCGTTGGCGTTGGGAAGACTGAGCTCACTCTTTCCGTTCTAGTCGGATGCAGGAAGCGGTGAACGCCGGACGTTTTTACCTATCACCTATATTCCTTGTCAACAACCAAAATAAGTAGAACCACAGCATACCTCGCTGCTAGCGATTCTAGAGCGATTCAAGTAGATTGGCGGTGTGAAAATCACTCCGCTACACACAGACGCATGTTGTTTACCGATTTCAGGATTATCAGGGCACATTCATAGCTCTAAATCCTGCAACTATATTCATATTCATTTATTTGGTAAAGCCAATTTACACGTCACAAATAATTAACAATTGATAGTATAAGCGTTGCAGCCAGTGTTTGAAACTATTATGGCTGGAAGCCATCCTGATAGAGTCTGGTAGCTTGCTATATACTACTGTACCCCTGACATGCGTGAGTTTGCTCGACTTAACAAGAGTTGTATTTTATTTTTGTTTTTGAAGTGAAAACTTCTTTAGGCGCGCCTAGACAGACTTTTGTGGGCTGTGAATTGAATTCTACCGTCACGCTCGGGTATGATAAGAAATATTCGGGTAAACTCGGGACCATACCCATTGGCCATCTAGAAATCTGTCAGCCAATGGGAAATGCTAAAAGGGCGTGGCCTTGCCATCATAGCATGACCATCTAGAAATGCCTCAGCCAATGGGAAACTCTGACGCATTTCTAGATGGCCATGCCATGATGGCTGGGCCACGATCTCCGGTTACACCCGTGTAGTTTCCAAGGTAAGCTATCAAATTCTAAGTTATAAGTTTTCACTTCTATCGGCAGTTCCTATGACTGCCAATGTTTTATTCTCTTTGTCCGATACATCCGCCGACAGGTATATTCGCGCGTACATTGCCATTTGCAATATTGCAATGTTATTATTGATGGCAGTGTTAAAATCCCTAGGCTTTGTAAATAGGGTTGCGCGGAAGTATCCTGCGTTACTCGCACGACATATTGTGTGTAATATGTGTTGAAGACTGACCCCGAACTTCCGTCTTGCGGGCGGCGTGTCCTCGAAGTGGACTGGCCGGTATGATTTCCGCGCGAACTGCGGCGACGAGCCGGGCGTCCACACCGGCGGCGGCGGCGGCGGCGGCGGCGCGCCGGGGCTCGCGGGCTCGGCCGGCGCCGCGGCCGCGGACCTCGCTCCCGGCCTCCACACGGCTGCAACAACAAACACACCGTTACACTACTATATACTACCATTCAAATTCACACTCTATCCATTTACATTAGCTTTAATAGCAGTAAGAATTGTATAAAGCCAAAATAATAAGTTATGTAATACAGTTTTTTCAAAACATCAATCGTTTTAAGTGAAATGAAATTGTTAATTAATAAATAAATAAATGTAATAAATAAATATTGGTGGACAATTCACACACAACACCATCTGACCCCAAACTAAGCAGAGCTTGTATGATGGCGGCCAGATAGCTGATATAATACTTATGTAGTTTTAAAAACATACTTATTATACATAGAAACACCCAGACACAGTGCAAACATTTGAATTCATCACACAAATATTTGCACTGGGTGGGAATCGAACCTACGACCCTCGGCTTCGCAGGCAGAGCTACTACACCAACTAAGCCACGAGGCCAGTCAATTAATCATATTCTGGACTTAAATTTTTAAGACAACTCATTTGCAATATATTTGTTTGACATATTAAATTGAATATGAAATACTTTTCATCCAATAACCAGCTCGATGGTCGTTTTATAGCGGGGTCTTAGATTGTTACAAGAAAGACATCATTCGAAGACACGTGTCATCCGCCAACTGACACTTGGTCAACTTGGTGGATTATGACCTGAACTTTTTCCTAGCGAGAGAAGTCCCCGAGTTGGAGCAGTGGTAATATAAAGTAGGTTGTGTGGTTTGCGTACGCAAGGGCTTAATAAACTAAGTTGATGTATTAAGCTTAACTAACGTGTTTGTGATATTTTAGCTCTTAAAACGGATGAATGGTTTTGACATACATATGAATGTAGTTTGTTTTTTGTTTCATAGTTCGCATGATCGACGCTATACTCTGTATCGCAGCTAGGTACTTAGTATTTCAAACTCTTTCCTTGCTTTTTAACGTACAGATAAGCTACCAGTTCACCAGTCTATCACCTAATAAAGCGCAAATAAAATGTAAAGCGTTTGTAAGTTCAATAATGGAGAGCAACTTAAAAGAAACATGGTGTTTTTCGATAGGAAGACATCTTCATTGTATTCATGATACATCCAGTACCTACACAGACAATACATCCCACACACTAGCGCTTCAAATAGAGAAGTGGAGGTAAAGATTTTTCTTCGAGTCTTTGAAAGGTCGGTATTAAACGGTGACGGAGCCACGAATAGTCCGGTAGCAAAATAAGCTAGGTGATATTAGATCATATAAACTCCGAAATGTATGACAAATCCATAAGTCAATGTAAAAATTCATAAGTCGACAGCAAACCCAAAATATTAGAGGTTAAGTACTTTAATTAGTAAGCTCAAAAGCATGTTTCTTTTAGATGTACGATGTACATTGTTTTTGTATCGTTCTACTGAGCTCTGTGGTATCACAGTATCGTATTGTATAGTATCTTGCCCCAAGAAAACTAATAAACCGTTAAAAATAACTTAATCCATTTAGAATAGTAGTGTAAGTTCTATTCATGGCAAAGTATGTAATTATTTTGAACTGATATTAAATACTAAATCCAGCGGCAACTATCGAACACCACACAACCTATAATCTATAGTCACACTCATAACATATATATAAAGGGTAAGAAGTATAAATCACAGTAGTAGGTAACATTTGTCTATAACATTAATACGATACGTTTGGCCTTGCAAGTTTCGGGGCTAGCAATATGACGATCGCCGGTCAATATGATGGTTGAACAATATGTGCACGGCAAATACAGGCGTGCCAGTTGCTTAGCAGTTGGCAGGCACTTTCTGGAAGTTTTAGTAGCGGGAGAAAAATATATGAACTACCCAAAGAGTTTTATATAGACTTTACTCAAAGATCTCTATTTTTATTTTAGATTTTATTCTTCAAAATACGTTCGTATTGAAGCTGTTTAAGCCGATTTTCACGTCTGGAAATCTGAACGCCGTCTAGATTATATTGACAAAATCCGTTCAGCGTTAAGTAGCTTACGAATAAGGTAAACAGCAATGGCTTACTGGTGACCAATGATTACTGTGTTATTTATGTTTACGTCATAACTCATAGGTCGAAACACGTCAATACGAGACATATTAATATTGACACACATTAAACCCTTATTATTACGGAGTATCATAGGTAGTTAGGTAGACGTCGTATTTGTTTTCGATTGATACATTTATAAAGCCTTTAAAAGTGTTGGCCCTGTATGTTATTCGCTGATCTCAAAAAGTTCTATAAGCGTACGCGTTTTGTTTGCGTTTAGATCATAGTAAGAGGTTTTAGGTATAAGTAAAGAAGAAATTTATTGATTGGATTTGTACATAATTTTTCGACATTTTACACGTTTTATAAAAAAGTATCTGATTGACCAAGCTTTGCTTGCTTTTTTTTTGAAATTATAATTAGGCAGATACAATTTAAATAAAGTAGCCAAGTGCGAGTTGGACTCGCCCATGAAGGGTTCCGTTCCAGCAAGTAACATAATATACATAGTACACGTAGTTCTTGTAGTTCGTTGTAACTTTGATCGAAATTTTAATAATAGTGTATTTATGACGTACTAAAAAAAAACTACTCATCAGATCGAGTTCAAACTAATTTTCGTTGGTAGTTTTCATGGTAATGTACATCATATATTTTTTTTAGTTTTTTTATTCTCTTACTTTAGGAGTTAGAGGGGGGGGGGACACACATTTTACCACTTTGGAAGCGTCTCTCGCGCAAGTCATTTAGTGTAGACAAAAATTATATTAGAAACCTCAACATCATTTTTTAAGACCTATCGATAGACACCCCACACGTGTAGGTTTGATGAAAAAAAAATTCAGTTTCACTTCAGTTCTCAGTATGGGGGGCACCCCTAATTTTTGTTTTTTTTTAAAACTTTTGTAAAAATCTTAATGCGGTTCACAGAATACATCTACTTACCAAGTTTCAACAGTGTAGTTCTCATAGTTTCGGGAAAAAGTGGCTGTGACATACGGACAGACAGACAGACAGACAGACATGACGAATCTATAAGGGTTCCGTTTTTACGTTTTACGGAACCCTAAAAATGCATTAAAACCCGTTACGTTATGTTAAAGATCTAACCATACATAGGTACAAAAAAAGATGAGTAGTAATCGTCAGGATTCGAATCAGGGTCTCCTGAAACCGAGGGCGTCGTTTTACCGCCTGAGCCATTTAGCCATTGAGGATAGAGGCGAAATTTGCTATCGTATTCTAATGATATTCAAGGAGTTTTTTATTGCCTGAAAAAGCAAATAAAACATCATTTTTAGGGTTCCGTAAAACGTAAAAACGGAACCCTTATAGATTCGTCATGTCTGTCTGTCTGTCTGTCTGTCCGTCCGTATGTCACAGCCACTTTTTGCCGAAACTATAAGAACTACACTGTTAAAACTTGGTAAGTAGATGTATTCTGTAAACCGCATTAAGATTTCAACAGAAAATTTAAAAAAAAGAAAAGTTAGGGTTGCCCCCCATACTGAGAACTGAAACTCAAAATATTTTTTTTCATCAAACCTACACGTGTGGGGTGTCTATCGATAGGTCTTTAAAAATGATGTTGTGGTTTCTAAAATCATTTTCGTCTACACTGAATAATTTGCGCGAGAGACACTTCCAAAGTGGTAAAATGTGTCCCCCCCCCCCCTCTAACTTCTAAAGTAAGAGAATGAAAAGTCTAAAAAAAATATATGATGTACATTACCATGAAAACTACCAACGAAAATTAGTTTGAACTCGATCTGATGAGTAGTTTTTTTTTAGTACGTCATAAATACACTATTATTAAAACTTCGATCAAAGTTACAACGAACTACAAGAACTATGTGTACTATGTATATAATGTTACTTGCTGCAACGGAACCCTTCATGGGCGAGTCCAACTCGCACTTGGCCACTTTATTTAACAATGCAATCTAGCTAGATCAGTTTATCGTCCCCCAAACCCCCTGCATACATAATTTCATGAAACCATTCGAGCCGTTTCCGAGATTCAGATTCTATATATAAAATTATTGATCGATTAATGGTATAAGATAACATATTTATCGAATAATAATGTTTTTGTGAGGGAGAAAGAAATATGAAAAAGGCAGAGAAGGTAACCAACTGTTGGTAGGTAATGGTTCAATGCTGGACGAAATCTGTGGTATTAGTGGTAACAAATTTTGACGTTTTAAACAAATAACATACTAGCAACGCTCTGCAGTTTTACCCGCATAGTTCCCGTTCGCATAATTTTCATGCAATAAAAATGTAGTCTACGTGATATTCCAAGCCAGGAACTATCAGAGTGTTCTAAATTGCAACTCGATCCGTTCAGATGCTTAATTGAGCAACAAACATTCAAATATCTAAACATTCATACTCTGGAATTTATAAATTAGCAGGAAATGGGATAGTAGGATTTAGCTTGTGCTCTCACATTGCGAACACGGCCGCGGTGTTCTAAATGCGATTTATCATTTTATCGCGAGCAATACCCACTCAATTCAATTTGGACATTTCCACGAGCCGTGCATTTTACGATGTCGCTATAAATCTCGACGGAGCGTAGAATCGACGTGTGTTTACTATGTCGTCGTTTTGCACAAATTGGGTTAGAGTGGTGGCGCGCCCTGTCGCATACCCGGCCCTACGCCCGTGCCACGTAATCGCTTAGCCTATTAGGATTGTGATGTGATCGCGACCCAACGTGAATCTTCACAAACAGGGTTAAGCAAAAAACATTTAATGAAACGAAAGAGACCATTTTCACAATAACCCTAATCATAAAATTGCGTAAATTAAATGTAGTGAGATGTTAAACAACAACACTTTAGATTTAGATGAACCCAATTAATACAATGCTACTTACCTATTCGAAACGAAAATCAAGACTTTTTCATAATTGTAAGGTTTATCTTGTCATTTTAAGGTGAAAACTTCTTCATCCGCATTGAACACTGTCAGGTAGGATTTTTTTTAAGAGGTTCGCGTCACCAACATGCCTAATATCAGTATACGAGCTATTGTTGTGTGTGAATTGTCCACCAACATATTTATATTGTAGACGTAAAGGCGACGTATTGTGCAAAATTAGTAATGTTAAAAGGCCGTCACACACGTAGCTGTAATATATTTTATTATATTGTATACCTAGACATATTTCCATATATTTTCTGTACAAATGTTCGAGTGACCGCACACGCAGCTATAATATATTTCTATGACGTCACCAACCTATACCGTAATCTTTTAATTACATTACGCTATACCTATTGATATATGTTATACCTACGTGTGTGACGGTCTTAATACAAAAATTCTAAATTGTGATTTTTCTTTCTATCGACAGTATCTACGACTGACAAGTTTTTCGTAATAATGACGACGACGCATCTCTTTCGGTTAAGTACATTCATTTTCTGCACAGCCCCATATTTACCTTCACTCACGCATTGATAGGTCTGTACACAGGCACGTTTAATCAAAATTGAACGTGGAAACGTTTGCGTCCCGCATACGTTGACATTGCTTACTAATCCTTCGCATACGTATCGTCAAATCTCGTCAAATAAATCATTTTTTGAAATAATCACTTTTGACATCTTAAACTGAGGATTTCAGATACCTACTTCATTTGTCACATATTATGTACAGTCCGCGAGGTATAAGCTGAGCTTTGCATTAGTGTGAGTGATCACATGCATACGCATCTATTACCAAAAGTACAGTCAGACAACAAACTCTTAAACAACAAGCTGACATTAACTATCCAGGATCAATATGGTCATTGCGAAAAGAAGTATCTCTTTTAGGATTCAAATGGTCAAGGACAGAGAATAACAGAAAATTTTTAATGGAAAAGCATGAGATCCGTCACCTACGTATAACTTATTTACTTAAAATTTCCGAATACCGTATTCAGGGCAGGCCTATCGTTTATACCGATGAAACATATATTGACACCATTCACACTTCATCAAAATCATATTCAGATGGCAGCACTTCTGGTTTGAAGAAACACCTTATTAAGAGAACATGGTCACAGCGTCCTGCGTCTGACTGTACTTTTGGTGATCACTCACACTAATGCAAAGCTCAGCTTATACCTTGCGGACTGTACTAGCTTTCTAGGCTTCAAATAGATGAGTGAGTAGCACTTATAATAATTATATTAACTTATTTTGGGCTTTTGAGTGCCTATTTGTTGTTTTGAAGTCGGGTTTAGTTTTTTGTGTAAAAAGAGTTTATTACCATCATAAATATACCAAATGCCGTATATATGAAAATTTTGTTTACGCAAAACGAAAATAGATGGCGTTGTTCGTCGTTAAAACACGCATCAGTTTCCTTTCCATGTAAGATGGGTCTCACAAGCGGCGGTTTGAACAGTTGAGTAACAGTGGATGTTACTTAATCCCACTTCTGAATAATAATATAAAATTTTTGATTTGTTGGCCTTTCAGCTGACAATTATAATAAATATATTACACAATATAAGATTAGAGATATTTTTTATTTACACGTAAAAATGTAACAATTCATTTTTGCAAAAAAAATTATATAAAAGTATAAATAAGGATGTACGGGAAATGCGTAAAACTCTAGGCTCGATTTGGTTACTTTTTAGGGTTCCGTAAAACGTAAAAACGGAACCCTTATAGATTTGTCATGTCTGTCTGTCTGTCTGTCTGTCTGTCCGTCCGTATGTCACAGCCACTTTTTGCCCAAACTATGAGAACTACACTGTTGAAATTTGGTCAGTAGATGTATTCTGTGAACCGCATTAAGATTTGAACAGAAAAATTAAAAAAAAAGAAAAATTTGGGTTGCCCCCCATACTGAGAACTGAAACTCAAAAATGTTTTTTTCATCAAACCTACACGTGTGGGGTGTCTATCGATAGGTCTTCAAAAATGATGTTGAGGTTTCTAAAATCATTTTCGTCTACACTGAATAATTTGCGCGAGAGACACTTCCAAAGTGGTAAAATGTGTGTCCCCCCCCCCCCCCTCTAACTTCTAAAGTAAGAGAATGAAAAATCTAAAAAAAATATATGATGTACATTACCATGTAAACTACCAACTAAAATTAGTTTGAACTCGATCTGATGATTAGTTTTTTTTAGTACGTCATAAATACACTATTATTGAAACTTCGATCAAAGTTACAACGCACTACAAGAACTATGTGTACTATGTATATTATGTTACTTGCTGCAACGGAACCCTTCATGGGCGAGTCCAACTCGCACTTGACCACTTTATTTTTAATGTTTTCGTTAAAACCAAAGGAAGGTTCTTTCTTATGAAGAGAAAAAACCGTAAAAAAACATGAAGAAAACATAGTATTCAATAACATCATAAGTACAGATCTCAAAAATAATCATGGTATACAAGCCTTGAGCGACCTTTTGTGCTAACACGGCTAATGGATAAATTTTGAGTTTCAATGAATGTTTCATTAGCAATACCGAGGTATACGCCAGCCTAAATCTATATTTTAGTACGTGACCAAACACTTTGCATCCCTTTTTAAAAAAATGGTAGGGATAGAGGCGTATGAAATTTCGCACACTCATAGTTCATATTAGCAGCGTTCCGCGGTTTCACCCGCGTAATTCCCCCGATCCCGTTATTTTCCCGGGATACAAAAGTAGCGTAACATCTGTTATTCCAGACCATTTTCTATCTATGTACCAAATTTCATCCAAATCCCTTCAGCAGTTTTTACGTGAAAGAGTAACAAACATCCATCATACTTGCAATGTTTCGCGTTTATATTATTATTAGTAGGATATCGAAAAGTGCAGAAATATTTTTTTTGGATTAACAGCCCTTAATATAAATTCAATTTATTTAGATTAGCATGCAAAATAGTGGCAATCTAATTTTATAGGAAAAATTGATATGATAGCGTGCCACATTCCTCAGTTATAATTAGAACGGGTAAGAGTTTGCAACATGAGTTCTGGATTCCAGAGCACATGCCGGCGTCGCATTGGATTAAAATCGTATCGGACTAATTGGTTATTTATCTAAAAAGCCCTGAGAGCGTGTGCCGACATCAAAGTGGGCAAGCGAACGCAAATAAATTAAAAGTAAGCCAAGAGCGAATTCAATTAGGACATAACTGAGATCAATGTAGAACTACCTTCAATTATTGTAAGCTTGAACAAATGATAAATTACAACAGTGAATATCATTTACTTAAATGGTTATTTGGTCAAGGAAATCATGTCAGAGCAATGATAGATGGAGTAAGGTGTTGACGGAGTGGTGACCGAGTCAAGGTCGGCGGAACGTCAGTGGGTCAGCAAAAAGGTGGGTCGATGATGCCGGTGGTGGTGTCGAAGGTCGTAATTTGGGATATATGTTGGAATAGGCCCGAAGCAGATGACACAGAAAGAGAGAAACATAGACTTATACCTAGCAGTGTGATAAGGAAGGATGTTAGTAAAGGTGACGTGAACAAATTATTTGTTAAAAAACAAACACTAAATTCCCGAAATATTTGTTGTACTTAATGAGTTTGTTTGAACAACTATTGTATAAATTATTTCAAGTATCAAATATTATTAATGTACATATTGTTGAAGAAAAAGAATCATCTAAAACGTATTATATTTTGTGATGATAGTTACAAAAACCACAATACTATATTAAGATATTTTGTGATGATAGTTACAAAAACCAAAGTACCTATGTAATGTTTAAGTAGCAGATGTTATATTGAAATTAATTGTTGTTTTTATAACTGTTTAGATAGATAGAAAACTCTTTAATGTGACACAAACAAATTAAAATATTATAGTGAAACACTTATGCACTAGCGCTACAAGTGGCGGCCTTATTGCTGAGAGCAATATCTTCCAGGCAACCAGCTCATTATTATTTCCATGTCATTTGCAAACCCACACTGTCCACATTTCTTTTTTCACCCTAAGGTTGCCTGGAAGAGATCGCTATCAGGGATAAGGCCTTTACCTGTCGAACTTTGATAGTTAAAATTGTGTAATAACAGTAATTATTTTTATTATTTGCTGTGTTCAATAAACTGTATACGAATCTACAAATTAATGATACATTCCATTCTCGAGTAGTTTTTTTTATGTTGGTATGTAATAATCATTCCTCCCACTGCTTGCGTTTCGTACTTGCCTGCAGGGTAAAAGGATAGTGTGCCTATGGGCACACTATCCTTTGACATGCTACATATAGCATGGTTTTAGGATTAACGTGATAGGCGAAATATCG
Source organism: Ectropis crepuscularia (assembly GCA_963693475.1). Taxonomy (NCBI): domain Eukaryota; kingdom Metazoa; phylum Arthropoda; class Insecta; order Lepidoptera; family Geometridae; genus Ectropis; species Ectropis crepuscularia. The sequence goes on from OY856346.1 coordinate 15,378,611, forward strand.
TTTTTATTATCAACTAGAATAAAAGTTTGTCGATGAATTCCCGCTGGGATCAGCCGTTCAGAGCAGTCGAGTGAAATATCTTCTGCCGTGAAACTACGGTATTCTTACGACTTCGCAGGGACGTGAAAAACGGAAACAAGAAAGTGATAAACATTTTTTACATTTCTAAGCATAGGAAGCACACGTGATGTTTTAGCAAATACCTATCTCAGGAGAAAATAGTTTTTTCCGTTCCGCAAAAATGTCTATCTGACTTTTCTAGTTACTGTTTTGAGTTTTCCGCAAATCTATTCTAAGATAATTAATCTATATATATAACTAGCTGACCCCGCAAACGGTGTTTTGCCTTAGTGAACAACCCTTGTCACTTAGGGGTATGAAAAATAGCTAGTAGCCGATTCTCATACCTACAGAATATGCATATAAAATTTGGTTAAAATCAGTAAAGCCGTTTCGGAGGAGTAAGGAAACAAACACTGTGACACGAGAATTTTATATATAAGATAAAGAAGCCAAGTGCGAGTTGGACTCGCCCATGAAGGGTTCCGTTGCAGCAAGTAACATAATATACATAATACACATAGTTCTTGTAGTTCGTTGTAACTTTGATCGAAGTTTTAATAATAGTGTATTTATGACGTACTAAAAAAAACTACTCATCAGATCGAGTTCAAACTAATTTTCGTTGGTAGTTTTCATGGTAATGTACATCATATATTTTTTTTAGTTTTTTCATTCTCTTACTTTAGAAGTTAGAGGGGGGGGACACACATTTTACCACTTTGGAAGCGTCTCTTGCGCAAATTATTCATTGTAGACAAAAATTGTATTAGAAACCTTAACATCATTTTTGAAGACCTATCGATAGACACCCCACAAGTGTAGGTTTGATGAAAAAATTTTTATTGAGTTTCAGTTCTCAGTATGGGGGGCACCCCTAATTTTTGATTTTTTAAAAAACTAATGCGGTTCACAGAATACATCTACTTACCAAGTTTCAACAGTGTAGTTCTCATAGTTTCGGCAAAAAGTGGCTGTGACATACGGACGGACAGACAGACAGACAGACAGACAGACAGACATGACGAATCTATAAGGGTTCCGTTTTTACGTTTTACGGAACCCTAAAAATCAATGCCACTTTTCGTTGTTATTGAACTCCTCCTAAACGGCTGGACCGATTTGAATGATTTTTTTTGTATACGTTTGGGTAGGGCCCTGGAAGGTTTAGATTCACAAATCAGCCCGGCAGATGGCGCTGCAGTTGATATCTATGTTATTATTCGAGCGAAGCCGGAGCGGGCCGCTAGTATCAAATATTTATTTGCTTTAATATTTGTATTTATTCACCGATACGTTAGACGGAAGCTGTCTGGCGATTCAGATTTCAAAGCACATGCAAGACAAACTTATGTAAGTGTTTGCTGTTATCTCAAATGTTATGACGAAAATATTCGCTAATGATTGGAACAACTAGGTACTAAAAATTCGGTTTTTTTTTACAAATTAGATTTTTAAATGTTGTGTCATTCAATAGTTAACTCGTTCAGGAGTTACATTGTCACTCTGTACTTACAACATTGTCAGCGTTAATCATTGACACTAATTAAAAACAGATGGCACCAAATACGCATCTGCTCAATTCTCATGTTTCTCGTAATGTGTTATGAAGATTATTTGAAAAGCGTAAGGTTACCGAGAAGAGCTGATTATTTTATTCAAGCATCCCGCTCGCCAACTTTTCTCGTTAGAAATACTGTTTACAAGATCAGCGGCGTCCACTAGCACTTCAGTATTTACGACAGCAAGTTTATACAGCAATAAATTATAAATTTCAACTTAGAACAATTCCAAGTTTTCATTATTCGAGACCATTTAGTTTAAGTTTTGTTAAGTCATTTATGACTGGAAATCTTGAATTGCTTTACGACTACGCCAATAAAAATATCATCAGTTTAAAGACCCGTTAAGCACGTAATTCAGAAACATTAAACATATTAATATTTTATACGATACATTAATGATTAATGCTGCAAACTAGGTTTTCTCAAAGTTAGAATTGATTGGTAACATTCTGAGTTGCCTGTTTCTTGTTCGACATCATCGCTTACCAGCAAGTGAGTAGATGGTAAAACGCAATTTTATTTGTGTTCATTAGAATGCTCAAGTTGTGAAGTGAACGTTACTGCTAGTTTATAAGCATAAACATTTTCCACCTTTATAAAAAAAAATGAGCATCCTGTAAATCAATGCTCTATTAGATACTCAGTAATCTGGCTTTCATCAATATTTAATTACTGTAAAGCTATTGATTTAATAGCCTATGTTTTATTAAAGTTATTAATAGTCAGTAATATGCATACGTAAACTTAAACTATGTATTCTACAATGAAGGTAGGGATTTAAGCGCGGAAACGAAAGTTTGTAATTTACGGTTTAACGACCTCCATGGGGCACGTTCACAAAGGGCATGGCATTTTCTTTGTTCAAAGCAAAAAAGTAAATGTCACTAGCAAGACTATGGAGCTATGAAACACTGCTATGGAGTAAAAAATGCCGTTTGGAATTTTACGTGTACGTACCGTGTAATTAATGGCCAAGATAGAGCGAGCATTTTCAGGACGCGACGTGAATGTCACTCATAGAATTTGCTGTGAATTTGCATTTCAAGCTAGCGATGTATGTAATTGCTGCTCTATTTGTCTGACTTTATTTCATTTTCGAAAACTTCTTTTTTTTTTTTTTTTTATTAATTCCCAGCATAGTACCGGGCTCGTGGACTATCCCTGACGAACAGAATTGTCAGGGGTTTATGACATATTTCAACATTTCAAACGAGGTTATCAATTCGGCCGGTTTTTTTATGTATGTACATCGATTACTCCGATTTACGTGTTTCCTTTTTTTTATTCAGAATAGGTGCCATTTATTCCCATATAAATGTTGTACAGTTTGGCCCAGTAGTTTTTATTTTATGAAAATCTTTCGACATCCGGACGATGTTATATGTAGTTTGTGGACGGCTTTTTAGAGATTTTCATTTAGGCTGAGTAATTATATATTACTAGCGGCCCGTTCCGGCTTCGTTCGGATTTCGTCATATAAGGACTATTAATCGAAAAAAAACCTATCCTATCTCTCAAGTTGTACCAGACTGCTCGCGGTGTGCCAATTTAATTTAAAATCGGTTAAGTAGTTTATGAATCCATCGCGAACAAACATGGACACGTGACGGGAGATTTATATATATTAAGATTACTAGCAGCATCTACGGTTTTACCCGTGCAGTTTAGCCTATATGTAGTCTATTGACTCCAATAAAACATCATGCATCTATCTGATGTAAGTAATTTAAAAAAAAACCTACTGTAGTTGACAGAACAACCTATTGCAGGCACTAAACAGTGACAAAAAAAAATCTGTTTAAATAAACCGACTTCAAAACCACAAATAAGCATTCAAACGCGAAAAATAAAAATAATATAATTGTTGTAAGTGGGTAGCACTTACAACAATTCATCATCTCATCTCTTTGAAGTCGGGGCCAGCCAAGTCAAATAGCTAGTCGATAGATACTATGTATGCAGTAAGTAGGCAGATATTTGTGATAATACCTATCTGTTAGTACCTACCTGTTAGACTTGGTTGGCAATGACTTTAAACAGTAGTAGCGAGTAGCGCTTACAATAATAATTATATATTAATTTATTTTTCTTTATTATATTTTAATTTATTTTTCGCTTTTGAGTGCCTATCTGTGGTTTTGAAGTCGGTCTTTTTAAACGTAGTTTTTTAGGGTTCCGTAAAACGTAAAAACGGAACCCTTATAGATTCGTCATGTCTGTCTGTCTGTCTGTCTGTCCGTCCGTATGTCACAGCCAGTTTTTGCCGAAACTATGAGAACTACACTGTTGAAACTTAGTAAGTAGATGTATTCTGTGAACCGCATTAAGATTCGAACAAAAAAAATACAAAAAAGTAAAAATTAGGGTTGGTATGGGGGCATACTGAGAACTGAAACTCAAAAAATTTTTTTTCATCAAACCTACACGTGTCGGGTGTCTATCGATAGGTCTTCAAAAATCATGTTGAGGTTTCTAAGATCATTTTCGTCTACACTGAATAATTTGAGCGAGAGACATTTCCAAAGTGGTAAAATGTGTGTCCCCCCCCCCCCCCTCTAACTTCTAAAGTAAGACAATGAAAAGTCTAAAAAAAATATATGATGTACATTACCATGTAAACTACCAACGAAAATTAGTTTGAACTCGATCTGATGAGTAGTTTTTTTTTAGTACGTCATAAATTATAAATACACTATTATTGAAACTTCGATCAAAGTTACAACGAACTACAAGAACTATGTGTGCTATGTATATTATGTTACTTGCTGCAACGGAACCCTTCATGGGGGAGTCCAACTCGCACTTGGCCACTTTATTATTGTTTGTTTTAGTAGACTGCGTACATTGGTTATATTACCTAAAAATAAAAGAGGAAATTTAGAGACATAGTGTCCCCATATTCTACCTTTCGGCGCGCAAAAACAAAGTGGACAATGCCATAAAATACTATTTACACTTGAACCAGCCCTTATGAGAGATGTATCAAAATTTTCTGATACGATTTCGTAGCAACTCCGTTCTACACGACCGCTACGAGGAATAAATCGTGTCAAGACAACGTGACATCAAGACATAATTATATTTGCATGGCTTTCAATACTGAATGAAACTATAGGCCACCTTTCGAATTATACATGGCATTTTTTTTTTTTTTTTAATATAAAGTGACGAGACTAGCAGGTCATGTGCCTGATGGTAAGCGACATGCCTGCCACATAACAACACAGTGACACGCAGCTATTGGAACAAGAAGATTCCAAATCATTACCTAGCACTGCACTGCGCTCGTCACCCAGAGATCTAAGTTGTTATATCTCTAATATGTACTTAATATTGATACTTAATATTGTTGCACGTCGACACACAAGCCTTGAGCCTAGTTCGACGGTAGTAAACATATGTTTAAGCAAATGTTAGCCACTTTAATCTGTAATAATTTTCTTTGTACTTTTTACTGGATAAATTTTATTTATTTATTATTTATGTGTTAATATAATGGCAGAGATTTCAAATAAAATGTAAAAAATGCACAACAATAAAAATGAGGCTGGCGTGAGGTGTTTAATAGGCATCCAGGTAATTTATCTATGAGTGTATTCGTTACCCCTTTTACATTTGTGGCCACGATCAATACCTCTATTTTGTTCACGAGGCGGATGGTATGCAAGTAGAAAAACCGAATTGTTCGATGCGCGAATACTGGCTTACTACAACTGGCTTCAAATCACGCATATTGAATCTGCGTATATATTAAAACAGAATTTGCTAAAAATATTGTATGTTATTTGCGCGGTTACACTTGAGTAGCCACCCCTTTGGAATATACAATTTACCGTTCCACTGAGCATAGAGGTTACTTCTGTAATTATGTAACACAGACAATAGAATGTGTCAGATAATGACTACAGTACTTAGATGCCTAATTATGAGTCAAATTATAGGGACTGCTGTGTATCCCAAAGCTCCACTCGTCTTTTAATTTAGAGACAATTTCCAAAGAATGTAGAGTAAACAATATTTAACAAAAAAAAATTCAGTAAGGTAATATCCTAGATGGATTTTCAAATGAAATAAGACTTATTTTCTAATACTCATTTTTCAAAACGGACCAACTTAATAGTACTGGCGATAAATAATACTAAACTTTGAATTCTCTTATTAGGCATTTAGAAGTTAGTAATCGAAATCTGTTTTGAAGGTATATATTTTTTTTACACTGTTGTTTCAATAATTTAGGGAAACAACTGAGATTATTTCTAGTAAGTCCTAAGACTAAAACCTCTTTCTAAAAACGATTTTATAATGACGAATGTGCTTAAAAGTTTCAAGCGACGCGACGTCACCGCTACGATACGATTTTTATGTAGACGTGACGTCACAACCCTTCACTCCGGAAATTCGATGATCTACAAGACATATATATCTTTGCCAATTTTTAGGGTTCCGTAAAACGTAAAAACGGAACCCTTATAGATTCGTCATGTCTGTCTGTCTGTCTGTCTGTCTGTCTGTCTGTCTGTCTGTCTGTCCGTCCGTATGTCACAGCCACTTTTTGCCGAAACTATGAGGACTACACTGTTGAAACTTGGTAAGTAGATGTATTCTGTGAACCGCATTAAGATTTGAACAAAAAAAATTTAAAAAAAGATAAATTAGGGTTGCCCCCCATACTGAGAACTGAAACTCAAAAAAAATGTTTTCATCAAACCTACACGTGTGGGGTGTCTATCGACAGGTCTTCAAAAATGATGTTGAGGTTTCTAAAATCATTTTCGTCTACACTGAATAATTTGCGCGAGAGACACTTCCAAAGTGGTAAAATTTGTGTCCCCCCCCCTCTAACTTCTAAAGTAAGAGAATGAAAAATCTAAAAAAAATATATGATGTACATTACCGTGTAAACTACCAACGAAAATTAGTTTGAACTCGATCTGATGAGTAGTTTTTTTTAGCACGTCATAAATACACTATTATTGAAACTTCGATCAAAGTTACAACGAACTATGTGTACTATGTATATTATGTTACATGCTGCAACGGAACCCTTCATGGGCGAGTCCAACTCGCACTTGGCCACTTTATTAATACGTAATGTGATTAAACAAAAAAATACCATCCCATATTTTTCCACAATATAGTATCCTGGTTATCTATTCATCATCATCAACAACCCACAAAAAAAATGTTCCCACTGCTGGGGACTCGGGCCTTCTCTCGCAAGAAGAGAGTTAAGGCCATATTATGCCATATATGCCATGCCATATGTTATATATGTTATGCCGATAGGCCATTATGGTTATCTATTAATCTTGGCGTATTAATTAGAATGCTAAATTTTTAACTCAATCATCATCAATTGTGGAATACATTGCTCGAGTAGTTATTCCCTGATAGATGCAATCTTAGTGTCTTTAAGACGAGAGTGAATCCGTTACTTCTACATTCTAGGTACATACTAGGTAAGTTAAATTAACATAAGGGGAGAAGGCGGTTAAGTGTAAATCTATTAATTATTTATCGACAAAAATAAGCAAGTCTTTCGAGTAGTAGGCAAATTTCTATAAATTAAATTATATAACTCAGGGCAACATATTTTTAGAGCTGCGTAATTACTTAGTAACAAGTAGCTAGTGAGCAAATAACTTTAGGTCAAAATATTGGCGGGCATACACCATTTTTACGGTCAGTACGGTATCGTAATAACATTATCGGAATTTAACGATACACGATATTAAAGCGGCCGGGTTGAACATGTTTTTCACCGCGGTCGGGAGCCGCCAGCGAACCTTCTCATTTTCCCAGCGCATGATAGCAATCTAGTTATCGAACGGTCTCGTTTCGATATTAAAATCCAATTTCGTATACCAACTCTGTAACTATATTACGGGAAGAATAATTAATTACATTCGGCATGATTTGCAGTGTATGTAATAGCAAAAGTATAAGCAGCCCTCTAAACGTTTCCACTGTTGGGCCTTGGGGACTTCTATAAGAACTCAGGTCATAATCTACCTCGCTCGTCCATTCCGGACTATCTTTGGACTCCCTTCAACACATTTTTTTTGCCTTTTCAGTCTATTTGATCGATACTAATTTTGTAAACAGGAAACAATTACTTATTTATTTATTTCATTATGGCTAAAAATAATACATTACTTATTTATCGAAAAACTAGGATTTTAGGCTTGTTATTTGAGTGTGAATTAAAGTAATGGGAATCTCTGCACCAATATTAATAAATCATGTTCATCTTCATTCACCTTATCTATATATATAAAAGCGAAAAGCGAAAGGTCACTCATCAAAGAATCTCAGAAACTACAAATGCTAGCAATCTGAAATTTTGCATGGAGGTTCCTTTTAGGACGTTGGCGCTCGCTAAGACGGTTTTTTGCGAAATTCAAACCCTAAGAGGGTGAAACAAGGGATAAACGGTTGTATGAAAATTCGTGGTTTTCAAAGTTATAAAATTTTGTATCTAGACACTTGACACGAAGCAATTAAATGTTTGTTCTATCAATTTTGTAATATCGAGCTGTACGGGGGTAAAATTGGGGTTGAATTGGGGGATGAATGTCAATATGGAAGTTCCCAACCGTTGAAGATAAAACCATGAAACTCTGTATATAGACACGTGACACTAAGCAAACGAATGTTTGTTCCTATCAATTTCGTAATTTCGAACTGTACGGGGGTGAAATTGGGGTTGAAATGGGGGATGAATGCCAACATGGAAGATCCCAACCGTTGAAGATAAAACTATGAAACTCTATAAATAGGCTCTTGGCACGAGAACAATTAATGTTTGTTCTAGCAATTTTGTAATTTCGAACTGTATGGGGATAAAATTAGAGTTGAAATGGGGGACAAATGCCTTTTACGCTTTCACACATAAAAAACTGAACCGATTTTGATGAAATTGTATGATTATAAGCTGTTTTAGTAACCTTAAATGTATCTGGGTATAAAAATGGGTACTGCCTGAGTTACCTTAGTATTCATTTCGCGCGGACGAAGTCGCGGGTAACAGCTAGTTTACTATATTAGGTATAGGTTTTTCGATCCAAAGCAAGTCGGGTGGACATCTGGTACTATAATATACATATTTGTAGTTCCATGAATCGTTATCCGTAGTTGATTGGCTAGTGCGGGGATTGCAGCAAATCCGGGAATATTAGCAATAGATAAATAAAAACAGTTGAACATTCCTCACACAGCGCTAACTTGCTAGCAACGCTAATGTCTGGAGCCATACCGCTGATTAATTAAAAAAATATATTAATATGGGTACACATTTCTCACACGACACCTATACCTATTTTTAAAATCTATAAAATCGTAAATACATTCCTATGATACATAAAAATACACCGACTCTGACCCGATATTATTTGTATTCATGATATAAATAGTCTGTTTGAGCTGTTCTTTCACACAAAGGCTCTGTGGGCAGACTTATTACCACGAATAAGTCATAATAGCCACGAATTTTTAAATGAGATATGAGTTTACCTACCTACCTTATACCAAAATTCGACCACGCATTATGAATGTCATGTAAACGGAGGGCCAATGTTTGTTCAAATGTTTGAGGTAATATCTGAAACTAATGAATTTATTTTAAAAAACATCAGTTTAAAATGTTCCTTAATCGAAATTGTTATCGACTATATTATAAAATTCGTTCATCAGAACGAAGATCTTACTATATGTTATAAAAAGGTTATTGTTTTTGGCTAAACATTTGCAGGTACATACATATAAACATTTTATACAAATATATTTTTTTTAAAGAGTTGTAGACCATTTAACGTCAATTATGTAGGAGCGGTTTTTAAATTTAATGTAGTTTTTTGAATATTCTGTGGTAATAAAATATATACCTATATATTATGTCACCGTAAAACTGTATATATCTATACTGCCGTCACTTTACAATCTAACGATGTTAGATTATAAACTAACTTATCCTACCGTAGTTGGACAAAGAGCTTACAGTTATCGGGGAGGTTTCATTTATGCAAAATTGAATGGAAAATTGGGCATACTAAGGAATTCCAAATTCATATGTAAGAGTAAAATAAAAACATTCTTGAACAGTATAAATATAAAAGAGACTGAGGAGCTTCTACGGATTAGTTTCTAATCGGTACTATGTGTTTCTGATAAATAATCACTAATATACAAAAAAAAAAAAAATATCATGCATTCATACATGCTGAAATTATGGTCTATCGTCTGGTATTACCGTATGGTTATGGTGTTTGTGTGTGTCCGTGTGCGAGCATATTTATTTCAGTGTACGCGCATCCAATGTGTGAGGGTGCATATCTATCTGTGTGTACGTTCTTTTGTTTGTGTATATACCTAGTTATGCCGTGTGTACCTATGTTAATATCTCGGCCAGTGAAGGGTCGTGTTTTCTGATTTTAATTCCTATTTTTTACTAATTAATATCAAATTTCCAATTATCTCATAAATATATATATATGTATATATATTATTTTTACGTTCGGACTACTGAATAAGCATCATATTTTTCCGCACCACGAAGAGCACTAGTCATCGCGACACAGGGAATCCTAATGCGATGACTAGTGACTATTAACATGTAACTGTCATAATGCTGATTTAGTGCTATTATTTAAGCTATAATTATAATTGAATGCAATTGGAAAGTATTGACTATATTAGAAATGACTTCGACTTGACTACTAATTGTCCTTGTACATATATGGTAATTGTAACATAGTTTCGAGCATAGTGGGGATGTTGGCATTTTCTCAGAATTGCTTTTGTTTTGAAGATTGACGCTTGTCTACCATAAAAGAACATATGTGTATTTGTATTTTCGATGAGTAAATGTACAATAGTAAAAATAAATTAATGATATCGTGGTGGTTGCGAGGGCTAAAGCTGGCGTGCATTCGCCGTCGCAGAGGCGGACTGAGTGAGTAGCGCGACTGAGCGTTAGCGTTTTTCATGTGGATCGCTCTGCACGTTGAACAACAGATTCGGCCAACAATGCGCGCGCGCTGGTTTTGCTTGCCGCAATTATTTCATTGATTCATTTATGTGTAAATTTGTATAGTGTTATTTAATAGATCTTATTTTACTCAAATTTATATTCGTAATTCTAAGTACAACGGAAATTAAATCAATTACAATGTGCGTAGGTAAATCAATTTGGATATAGCAATTAAGGATAATCACATTAATAATGAGGTAGTCAAGTTATGTTATATTATTTTTTATTATTAGTATAGACAAGTTTTATTATTTTTTGCCGCAATAAAAACTTTTTATTATTTATTATTATTAGTTTATAATCTAACCAGTTTCATTACAAAATGACGGTGATTCTACGGATAAAAATACAACCATGTATTGATATATTAGTTGAACGCCGTAGTAAATAAAATTTTGTTCAGAAAAACAAATCTAATCTAATTTAATATTGTTAAGCAGCTAAAGCAATATTTCACCAAAATTAAGTGAAAACGTAAGCTGACGGTTGTGGACAAATGAAAGAATTTTTTCAACATTTACAAATCGCCCCAACGAAAAGAGATATTAAATTATTGTCTGGGAGATGCTAATAGGGCTATTAGTAAAAAAAGGGACGGCAAAGCCCGCATTAAGATGCGATTCGATATAGCCCCTTAAACAAGTACCATCTCGTTGGAAATTTGCTTGTCATTTAATCAATATTTGTCAAAGATGTTTATGTACTCATAATTGTAAATATAACTTTCACTGCGAGTAAAAGTACGAGTATAAGTAGCCGATTTGTGTTTCCACAGTTGAGACTAGTTTCTAGACGCGTTTTATCACAATAAGAGAGTTAAGGCATTAATCCACCACGCTGGCCAAAATTGTGGGTTGACAGATGACGTATGCACTCGCAAATGTATTTCTTGTATAACGTGCTGGAATATCCTCACGTTTTCTTTTGCAAAGCCAGTGATGATGACAAACAAGTATTAGAAATAAATGTTATAAAAAAAAATCGTTTCGTATCGTTTTAGAGCATTTAAAAATATTTAAATGCTCTAAAACGAAGAAAATTCATTTTGAACGCCATCAAATTATTAAATTACTAAATTTATATTGATAGACATAATAGTCCGAGATCCCAGAGCTCCCAGACGTCACCTATTTTCTGATGAATGAAATGTGGACGATTGAGTAGAGTTAGTAAGTCCTAAGAACACATGCTTACTCTCTAACTTGCTTAGACGGCCAATTTTGAGATATGGGGTAATGAAGGTACATACAAACACTACTTACTTCACGTATTTTCTAATAAGTGATTTTCACGTATGTTGTAGGCTGTCCTTAAAAACAAGGTTCCAATACTCCCAGACACTTTCCGTCAGCCGTTTTGCTTAACAACTGCAAAATAATAATTTAACTTCACTTAAACTCTCATGCTCCATTTGTAAATATGTTCGTCAGACAACTATTTTGTTGCTTTTTACAATAAGATAGACCAATCTAAGGAGGCAATCATCCCCGAAACTCAACTATATCCTATGGGTAAGAGCGGGAGACTGAGTGAGATATTTATTAGGAAATATTGACTTAAAATTGAGTTTAGGGGATGATTGGCTCCTTAGATTGGTCTGTCTTATTGGAAAAAGCTTTAAAATAGTTGTCTGACATATTTACAAATGGAGCATGAAAATTTAAGTGAAGTTAAATTATTATTTTGGAGTTATTAAGCAAAACAGCCGATGGAAAGTGTCTGGGAGTATTGGGACCTTGTTTTTAAGAATATTGCCCACAACATACGTGAAAATCACTTATTAGAAAATACGTGAAGTAAGTAATGTTTGTATTTACCTTCATTATTACCTCATATCTCAAAGTTGGCCGTCTAAGCAAGTTAGCGAGTAAACATGTTTTCTTAGTACTTACTAACTCTACTCAATCGTCCACATTTCATTCATCAGAAAATATGTGACGTCCGGGAGCTCTGGGATCTTACTGCGAGATCAACCCTGAAATTGCGGAAATATTAAGCTGTTTCCTATATACAGAGTTTAAAGTTAATTTTTTTCCGAACCGATAAATTTCTTTTCACGAATTTTCACGAATTCATATTGATCCTGTAGTAAGTGATTGTAATGATAATTACGCGTCCCTTTCATATTAGAACGGGCGTTATGCGTACCCCTTGTTTAAAATAACCTCTATAAATTGTTCCAACTCATATTACACATACGCTGATTATCTCACAGTCAATTTGATACCACAATGTTAGTTGTCAATCAAAGTTTGAATTCGTCTCGGAAGTGAAGGTGAAAATCTAGCGGTCTGTATAAAATGACACGTAGGTATAGCTGTTTAGTTGTATTAATTTTCATTGTGAATAAATCTGCTCTATTTATTTTCCATTGTGGTGTAAGTAGATGTCTGCTATTTTTTTGACTTCTAACTTAAAACTACGTATCTAAGAATAATAAAATTATGTTGGCTTGTTTATTAGCAAGAAGAGGAATTAATGCATGTTAACCCAGTTTTGTGTTGAGTCAAGTCGAGCTAATGTACCTACTCAGAGATACTATAATTTATAAGGGTTACCGGACAATATTAATTTGCATTTTCTTGATATTTTTCCTTTTATTTTCCATTTATAATATTAGTAGGATTTTCCATTTATAATATTAGTAGGATGGTCGGATTTTGGACCTACTTACGCGACGAAAGAACCCACGCGAGCGGAAGCTTAAGCTGACAATAACAATCTAACATCAAACAATACTTTTAATTAGAAGACAAGAATTATGATTAATTACAAGCGATTTTTCACAAGGACCGGATCTATTCTGCCCACAGAATAATTATTCGACTGAGTACGTATTTAAAATTCCAAAGAGGCATTGTTGTGATGAATTTGAGCTACTTTATTTTTCAAAAGGGTTCTTGGAGAGTGCTTAGCAAAGGATGAGCGGAATTATTATAATCTCCGATTTTTCATAGTATTCTGTTTTAAAAATAATTCTTTCTTAATTGCACGTGTCTACTGATTGATTTGTAGAGCTATACGAGGCTAGTATTTCAAGCTAGTGGTTAGCGAGCTAGCACTTCTAGCTAGAAGTAATAGCTTGCTATCCCAGCTTGAAAAACTAGCCTCGTGTAGCTCGGGCATAACACCGAGTTGATGAGGTGGTCTTTGGAATAAAACCACTCTGTATAGTACATACAGGAAATAAAGTTGTAAATAAAAAAATAAAGTAGCTTATTACACAACCTTTGTCAACTGAACTTTTATACCAGGATACCGCAACCTAAAAAGGAACTGAGGGTACATTTAGAATTTATATAAAACCTTTCACGAGTAACAAATTCGTCTAACAATAATGTCTTTTTGAGTTCGTTTGACATCACATGACTGTGATGTTACAAGTTATAACAAGATACTTATTTGATTTTACTCAAAAGTTTAGTATATTTTTGGATCGCGTAAGCATTGGGCGAATTTTTGGAATACAACAGCTACACGTAGGAAACACTCAATTCAATTTTTCCGACACAAACAAGTTATTTCTTATCGATAACAAGCAGCACTCGGTGATTTAACCCGCGTAAATCCCAATCCAGTAACTTTTCCAGGATAAAAACTAGCCTATTTGTTATTCCAGACTATTAACCACGTAAGTCTGAACAGTTGCTTACATTATATCAAGCACAGATTCGCTCCTGTATGAAGTACTGTTCGCACCTTTGGGATGGATCGGCTAAGTATCAGCTGGAGGCTCTGGAATCGATCGAGAGACGTGCCAAAAGGCTCATAGGCAAGGACACTCTTGTGCGAAAAAGACTTCAAAATGTTGAACATCGCCGAAAAATTGCCAGCCTATCGGTTTTTTATCGGATACACTTCGGAGAGTGTGCGACTGATTTGCATGATCTGATACCACCTTGTCCTTTTTTCTATCGGAATGTTCGTAGCTCGAAAAAGCGACATCGTTTCATGTTTGATGTTCCAAAGACACGAACGACGACGATTTGACTCTACTTTTGTGATAAGAACGTCTAGGCTGTGGAATACGTTGCCTGAGTGGGTTTTCCCCGATGGTTAGAATCTTTGTGTTTTCAAATCGAGAGTGAATTGGTTTTTTCTAGGTAAACACGCTCCATCGTAGACCGCATCGTCGCTTAACATCAGGCGAGATGGCGGTCTGGAAGTGTAAACTTATAGAAGTTAAAAAAAAAAAGTAAGTAGGTACTTACCAAATTACATGTACCCCTTCAGTAGTTTTTGTGTGAAAAAGTAACAAAATAATACACCCGAAAGTTTGTGAAACTTTCGGATTTATAATATTAGTAAGGAAGAAAGGATTAATAGGTTTGCACTTGGCCGGCATCTTGCCTAACGTCGTTTAAAAAAAAGCATCAAGTCTATCTTTTAACACACCGTTTGTATCAAAACAGTGTAGTTACTATTAATTACCGTAAAGTCTTTACAGAAGGTTTGTTGAAACGAGATCCAGCTTACTGTGTATTATGCAGACAAGACAAAGCCCGAGTCTTCAGATCCGAGAGCTCGCTTCAAAGCACTTAGGTAACCGAGTTTTTGTTAACTTTTTAAACTTTAAACTTAATTCGTTTGAAATTGTCCTAGGGACCTGCAGTCCGTTCTGTTTTGTAACTGCGTCTTTACTTTTTATTATAGCCTGGTACTCTGGTACTTTACCTGACAATCACGCTGATATTATAAAGGCGAAAGCTTGTGTATTCGTAAGTGTGTTAGTTTGTTTCCGTCTACCTCTATAACGGCTGAACGGATTTCAATGGAATTAAATTAATTATTAGCCGGATAAAGACATATGCTCCTTGTTACCTCGATAAAGATAGTGGTTCCAGTGGGTTATTAATTAAATTATTCATTTACGAAGATAAAGTCTTTGACGAAAATAAATTATCGTCAAAAACTGGTAAGCCGCGGGTCGCATCTAGTTTTAAATAAATGAAAATTCACTCACCAAGTACTTCGCTAGTTTAATTTAAAAAAAATATAGTAACTTTTAGAATTAAATGCACACATACTAAATCTCTCAATTTGGCACCGCACATTCGAATTCTAGCCAAATACTGCTTTGAATCGCATAATTTTACCGAATGAATAAAAACTGAAGTTAAGCTTTTCACATTCATATTTTTCGACTGCCGATACCGTTGGGAAACGTGATAGTTACGCTATGTTTGGTCTGTAGTTTACACAAAAAGAATAGAAAATACCACAAACGGATCTACACACCGAATTTAAGAAATATTTTCGGAACAGTAATCTCTGTTAAGTAGAAGTTAAAACGGTAGGTTACCTATTATAACTAATATCGCACGTTTGGAATTGAAGTAGCTTAACTGAAAATTAAAGAAACTGGTTTTGTAAATCGAACGGCCCACAAATGTGATTTTTTTTCAGATGGCGATCATATGTAAACCCTTTTATCCTAAAGATACAGTATCTATATACTCGTATATCAAGTAATCCTACAAATTAGATCACTACATCACTTTTTTTTAAATCTCGTGACATTATGTTTGTGTTCATAATTCTCTGAAAAGGCTTGACCTATTATTATGAAATTTTGCAGATATTTGGTGGGATAAGAATAGGTCATAAAGTATTTTTCACCTTCCTGACTCAAATGTTTTTTTTTTCATTACGTTCACAAATTATATAACCTTTCATAATCGTGAAGTCATTTATGTTAATAGTCGTTTTGATATTTCATGCGTTTCATAATTTATATGTAGTATATCAGAAAAATGTTTGTGAAATGAGCTATGCCCATTAGTGAAAGATTAGACGTTGGGATATCTGTTGCACATTCACATCGTATGAACTTACTTTGTATTTGTACTGGCTAAAATTTGGACCTCAGATTACATTCAGCTATCTAGTTATCATAGTACCTACAAGCGTTCCTTAGGCGGGATGGTGGTCAAGTGGAAATTGAAAAAGTGTATCTGCGGCATGATAGCTTCAGGACGCATAGTCACATCGTACGCGGCTTTTCCAAATTCTGCTGAGTGGTGATGGCACGATAAGTAGATATTATAATTTTAAAACGTTCGTAAGGATACTTACTTTATGGACTTATACTCAAACTAAAAATACTTTTACTGACAGAGTGGCTGACTAGCTTTACTGACAGAGTGACGCAAATTGAGGACGTTGACTTACCTGAAACAAAGAAATAATAGTTGAAAAAGATTGTTTGTATGAATAAAATGTAAGATGTTTTATTACATTGATTGCAAAATCAATTTTATGGCGCACTATACGAAATAGGTTTCATAAAATAGGAAAAATTTGTAAACTCAGCTACTTATAACAAAACAATCACATTTATCTACATGATTGTATGTAGATAAGTTTTAGTTCCATTTTGAAAAATTCACTTAAAATGTCCGACGTATTCCAGACCTAGCTTGGCATACAGGAGCTACGAGACAGAAACCTGGAAAATATCTTAGAGAAAAGTTGATTAAGTAGTTAAATACCTACGTACCTACGTACGTTCGCATTAATTATAATCAACGACTCTTAATAAAAATACCGCTAAGCACAGGATATATAAACTTATAATATGATATTGAAGCGTTTAAACTGGTGGCTTTAGCGCATGAATCTCTACAAGGTGTGATCCGTGGGGATATGGAAATTTTAAACATGAATAATGGCAAATGTTTTTTTAAATAAAGACTGACATGACGAACAGGACATGTGCCTGATGGTAAGCAACATGCCTGCCACATAACAGCACAGTGACACGCAGCTATTGGAACATGAAGAGTCCAAATCATTACCTAGCACTGCACTGCACTCGTCACCCAGAGATCTAAGATGTTATATCCCTAAGCCCTGTAATTTCTCTGGAAACATTGCCCTTCAAACCAGAACTCAGTAGTGTCTGCACATAACTGCTTGGCGGTTGAATAACTGGCAAAGGTGTGGTAAATAGGCGGACTGTGCTAAGAGTCCTACCACTACAAAAGACAAAATTATGTCGACAATATTGTTTGAAATTCAAGGTTGTTTAGAACTATTATACATATATTATATACCTAGGTTTACACTTGACCGCCAATTAGCCTTATGTTAGCACGATGCAGTCTTCGATAGAACGTTTACCTAGAAGACGCGAATTTACTCTCGATTTGAAGGCACCATGATTATAAACATCGCGAAACACCCACTATTGCAACGAATTCGACAGTCTAGATGTTCTTACCACAAAAGAGGACTTTTTCGTTCGCCTTTGGAATGTCATTCATGCCACAATGTCATTTTTTCGAGCTATGAGCAGTCCGATAGAAAATAGGGCAAGGTAGTAAGTATAAGATCACGTATGAAGTAAGTAGAATGTGATGTTCCTGAATGTTCATGAATGTCCATACATTTCTTATACAATTGAGACGTGAGATTATTGTTTAGTCGTAAGAAACCATAACATTTTCCAAGTTCTGGGCTGCGATCGGAAAGGATCTGTCAGAGGCATTAATAAAAACAAATAAATTCAAAGCCGTTACGTATAAGCTCGTTAAAGCTGGTAAAGCGGTATACGTTCGAGGTCCCGATATCTTTAATCATCTGTCCTCCTAAGAAGTGTAGCGACCTTCGGACTGTTTAAAAAAAGTTTAGGGAGACACTTTATTTTAAAAAATCCTCGTTTTTGTTGAAAGATGTCATATTTTGGTGATACGAGTAAATGTTTTGAGCAAATGTCGTATTGTGTTGCATTTTCATTTCAATATTTTATTTTATTCTATAAATGAAATACCTATAGAACTTAATTATTTGACTCGTGAAAATAAAAAAAATGTTTTATAAGGGATATATAAATATGGAAAAACCAATTACGATAAATTTTCAACCGCAGATTCATCAACCATGACTCAATACTTGGATCAGACATCAGTGGTCAGTTGGGTCATTTGCAGTGCAGTAACCACATAAATAGGTTAGCTTATAAGTACCTAGCAACTAGTTTGGTGGATTGTACTGGTAAGCGTACATTTATACGTACGCGTACATTTATACGTACGCGTACATTTATACGTACGCGTACATTTATAAGTTTAGTGTATAAGAAACTCGTACCATGCGACAAGAAATCACGCTAGTTTGACCTCCACTGAACTTGAGTTTCCGGTGAAGGACAACGTCATAAAGAACAAGTGTCAAAAAAAATCTTTCTGGGAAAAGCAAAACCTTCAACACGACCATTGTTAGGCACGGAGAATTACGGCCATATACGAGTACTTCGTCGGAGAGAAAGCCGCGGTTTCCAGCAGTGGTAGGTACTATCTATCGGACTACCTGTTCTAAATGATGACGAAACGTAAAATAAGTATAAAAGCATTTACACTTTAAATGATATAACTGATATGACGTGTGTTTTTTTTCTTACCCTATAGTAGGGTAGATCGGCGAAATTAATTGTTCTTTTAACCTTATTTTTGTTACGTTAGTACCAACGTGGAGCCTTAGAGGCCGTGTCTATTATGCTGTAAAGAAACTTATTAATTTATTAATTTAAAAGAGATTTTTAAAGAAACTAATTTAAACATCTGCTTTTACATTACTATGATATATAAAGGTTTTTAAGAAAAAAAAATTAGTAGTATATATCCCTACTTCAAATATTATTTGGCTCAAATTTTGAGGAAAACCCTGCTGTTATTATGCTTAACAATATAAAAATTTTACCTTCCAATAAAATTTGTATTATGCTTCCAATGACGTCCGAAGTCCATTATGAGAGAGTACGTCGCTTTCTTCACCTTACCTGGTCGTCAAATGTCGCTACTTCCGCTACCTAGACGCGCCTCAAGCGCCATCTATCCTTACAGTCTGCAACTAAACCATCCTCCAAAGACAAGCCACCATTTTCGTCATTGTTCGGCTCATAATGGTATTATAGCACCAGGAAGACATTACTGGGACTTCGGACGTCATTGGAAGCATAATACAAATTTTATTGGAAGGTAAAATTTTTATATTATGCGTTCCGTTTGACGTCCGAAGTCCATTATGAGAGATTTGTTTGTTATCTTCTGGTGGCTTGTAGGTATTTTGATAGAATCAATTTAAAACGCAACAATGTGATAGAATCTAAAATGTTGTAAACTTAGATATTCGTAAGGTAAGGTGTGAGATACCTAGGTATAAAACAATATAATTTTCTTTGTGTTATGAATCAGGATGCTAATATTGAAACAAAGATATTACTAAGATAATAATATGTCTGTTATACTATTATTTATTTCTTTTAGAAAGTTTTCCTAATAGGTACTACATTCTAGTCGCAAATTAACTTAATTAAGCAAGTAGTAGGCACATCACAAATATGCTAATTTTCTAAGCAGTTCAAAGCGTTCTCGACGCTGATCTGCAAGTTTCCACTGGTGCATGAATACCAGCATTAGCTAAAAGTTTCTTTATCTAATCACCAAACATCGTTGCTGTAGCTGACCTTATAGGGCTTGTAGTTGCTACGAACAATTTAGTCATATAGCCCCAGAGTCGCTTGTGTCTTGTTTACTGAAGTGAAAACTTCCAACTAGATACAACTTAAGATAGAACTTATCGATACGAGGATATGTATGTCCGTCTGCGAATCGAAAACGGGTTACAATGTACAACCAATACGGTTGTGTTTTTTATAAAATTTTAACTTACGGTATGTAAGTAAATAAGATCATGAACTCCAAGAGCTAAAGATAGTAATAAAATAGGTGCAGTATGTCTGGATACCTGATAATTATTTAATCAAAATTCTTGCATACCGATTTGGTAATTTACGAGGACCCGTTTGCCAAAGAAATAATCTTTTAATATAAGTCTTACTCTTACTAATGGCTTATTTGTTATTTTGATAGCAGATATCGTTTCTCAAGTAGTGCAATAACCGAGTTATGAACACGAATCGTTCGGTAGGAGAAATCCTCAGAGATGAAGAACCGAGATAGACTTCTAGGTTCCGGTAAACAAAATTAATATAATTTACTTGGTAAAAACTTTACTCATCTACTCCGAATGGAGGCATACGTTTTAATGGCGACTGTCTCGAATATGACAGCAATAACTGTCTCTCCTGCGACTCCCACGTACTTGTCCAGACATCCCACCCGAAATAGCCAGGAAAGCCAGGCTTCTAGATGTATCTGGCTGACGTATGCTCGTGGTAGCATTTTTGAAGTACCCACCAGCATCTTTTTCAGATATTTGAGCTTCACAAAACTTCTCACGGCACGCTTCTTCAGATCTGGTCTCCAAAAGCGTTCCATTTTAGTGCTACTAAGATCTATTGAGCTGGGGCAGAATGAAGGTGATCCAGTACTCACAGTATTAAGCTGGATGGTGAAAATAGCCACGTAAGACGGTAATGTCAGCTAAACGCGTCGTGGAAGCAGGCGCTGCAGTCTGACAAGTCTAGCGAAATTAAGCTTTCTATAACTTGTCCTATCAGTAACGCAAACAGATCTAGGTCTAGTTTGTCCCAAATATTAAACAATGTTGAAATAAATATCAACGATATTGAAAAGACATTAGGAGGCGGTGCATTTTCAAGAGACGTGATCGCCTTCTGTATCGTTCGGCCTGGAAGAGGGTGCGGACGAAGCACGATGTCTCAATGTCTCAATGTCCACAGCTGTCCAGTCAAATGTAAAAATGTTGATGTGATCGTATTCGTCTCATTCGTTATGTAGCCAAAGACTGTTTCACTGTCTTTCTAAAGAATCAATGTTGGGTTTCGAAGTTCATCTCTCCGGTAGATATAAAGGCTATTACTGCATACATTTCTGTAAGATCGCAATGCTAGGAGTATATTGTCCAATGTTGTTAATTTTTTCATGTCTTTTTTCACGAGGGCTCCCCATTGAATGCCCCACGCGTCGGTGATGACGTGGTTCGTGGTAATTATTCGGGGATGGATTATTGAAACACCTCGTACCTCTTCTGAATACTGGACCGTGCGATGGCACAGTTCCGATTTTGCTGCTGCGTCGTTGCAGTAACCGGCAATGCAACCTTCCCCGGTGGGTGATGAAGGATTGCAAGTTGAGATATCCCAATAGGCCTGGGCCTGTTTTGGGTTCCAACTACAGCCAGGTGAGTCGTGCTCTTCTGAATACTGGACCGTGCGATGGCAGAGTTCCGATTTTGCTGCTGCGTCGTTGCAGTAACCGGCAATGCAACCTTCCCCGGTGGGTGATGAAGGATTGCAAGTTGAGATATCCCAATAAGTCTGGGCCCGTTTTGGGTTCCAACTACAGCCAGGTGCGAGTCGTGCTTGGAACATTTTTTGAATTCGTTGTTTACTGTACGAGAATAGGAACTTGGCATTGTACTTGGTGTCGCATACAGCTTTCAGAAAATCGAATTCATTGTATACTGTATGATGGTAGGAACTTGGCATTGTATTTGGTGTCCCATACCGCTTTCAGAAAATCGAATTCGTTGTAGACTGTATGAGGGTAGGAACATGGCATTGTATTTGGTGTCCCATACCGCTTCCAGAAAATCGGTAGACCTTGTCAGTGTTATTACCGATTTCTGCATATTGATACACCAACCCAGGCTGATCTATACGCCGGTCGGCTTTTTCTCACTGATTTGGATATTACGGACAGGGAGAGATAAAACACGGTATTATTTATAGCGGATGGCTCTAAGACTTTCAACTGAATTAAATTCTGAATTTCGGTTGAAATTGTCCTGTTAGTTTGACACTTTGCTAAAACATCCAACGTTAGAAACTCGTGGTGCTGTTCTGTTGACTGATTCTGCGATCTTAATATATTACTAGGCTTATTGATTCGGATGGCTTGAAAAGGGCCCAAATTTTTCAAAAATGACAGACAGCCTAAAGCTTCTTCTCTGTTGTACATTTCCCCCTCTTGTTTGACAACTTATTTCTTTTGAAATTATAAGAATTGCAGTTATATATTTGGTTTTATAGTCGCCGTTTTGTTTGATATAGAAACAACTTTGGGTTGGCAGAGCTCTGAATTTTGTCAATATGAGTATGTATGTCCATAACTAGGGTCAAACCTATACTTGCACGAAGGAGGTAGTTCATAATGAAATAAAATAATTATTCATGTTTAAAACTGTGCACAGGTTAGTATTATACCATTACATAACGTAAGCCCCTCACCAACTGCTCCCACTGCCGGTAATCCGCGACTTCTCCCCCCGCACGGACAGAGAGATAGAGAGTCAAGGCCACAATCCACCACGCCAGCTGAGCGCAGATTGGCGGATGACGCACGCCTCGGAAGGGTTTCCGGAACATGTGTAGATTTCCTCCCGATACTCTCCACCACCGTTCCAAATTAACGGCGTTACGAGCATGCTTTCGAAAAGACAGTGGCGTGCGTGGGATTCGAAACAGGGGCTCGGCAGTCAACGATACATTTTCATTTCACACCAGAACTCGAATATAGTCGTATGTTGGCGTTTCCACTTTATCAACGCTTAAGAAATCAATTGTAATATACGCATACACCCAAAGATATCACACAACGTCTATTGAGCATCATTCCGAAGTTTAGTTATCACATAGGTTTTCTGAGACACGGTTTTAATCGAAACCATCACTAAATAATTAATTTCCTTTTTTATAAATTGAAGGTGCATTTAGCTAAATATCCACAGATAAAAACCAGTCTACTTTAATATATAAAGTAGAATTTATGGCATTATATTGAGACAAGAAGGTATTCCATTCGTGAACAGCGAAAAGGAGTAAAATTTTCCTCTCTACCATCGTTGCTCCTCATAATCAATAATTCTATTAACTCGGTACAAACCGATACGTACTTGATATCATAACGCTAGAGTTTTTCGCTTTCTCAAAAACTACCCGCATCTAATTTATGCGGATTTAAAAATGGTTCCTAAGATAGTGAACTATTCACAAAATCGAACTGTGTGAATATTAATGTTAATGTTAAAATCAGGCACGGCTACCTGCATATTTTGAAAGTATGTGTACACTTTCGCAAAAATTTGCCAATAAAATATTATTCAAATGACTCACCAACTGTTGCTAGGTCAAACCTTTTGTCCAGATCACATGTTCTGGTGCATTTTTGGCGTTGCTCGATAGTGGTTCTTGATCCGAGGAGCAATTCAACCAAGTATTTTCGCTAAAACTAGAATTTTCCAAAAGGCGTGCTATACACATCACCACTCATTTTCACTTTTTTGGTAGCAGAAGCCAAACTAAACAATTCGAATTTTACTTTCTACTTCAATCTCGAAAGTTAATATTAATAAATATATTGCGACTAAACTTTTGAAACTATTATTCAGTTTTTTGTAACGACCATGTGCTCGGTTCGAAAAACAACGCAACAATGACGAAAATGGTGGCTTGTCTTTGGAGGATGGTTTAGTTGCAGACTGTAAGGATAGATGGCGCTTGAGGCGCGTCTAGGTAGCGGAAGTAGCGACATTTGACGACCAGGTAAGGTGAAGAAAGCGACGTACTCTCTCATAATGGACTTCGGACGTCAAACGGAACGCATAATACATATTTCAATCCTTTTTTATATCAAATCGCGACAAAAGTCACCTAATTTCGGCCAAGACGAATATTTACAGTTCGATTTTAGTCGATAAAAATCCTCATAAAACCGCCGTGTCCGGAGAAAGATTTGTTACTTGCCAGTTTATTATGGTTACTCAAATAGTCATGTTTCCTGTTTTCGCGTCGGCGTTGATTATGCAATTTGACACGATGCCAAGCGATGGTCGCTCAGGTGTACCGTGACCTCTGATGCTCGTTTGTTAACGCCATAGAAGTGCGACCGTGGGTGACTCATTTGAGCGAGTGATCGGTTCGTTGCATCACTAGGGGATGCTAGGTCACTAATGAAGCAATTATGTAGGTATACCTTGACCTCGTCTGCTGCTAAATGGGTCTATGTCTGTTTGTTTCATCCGTCTGCGAGTTGTAGGGAGAAAAATAAAATAATCTTAATGCTCAATAAAATTACAGATACATTTTTAAATTCTTAAAAAACAAAATTAAAATCTAAAAAAAATAGTGAAAGAACTTAAAAACACGCATAACGTCACGGTGACCAATGACGTCATAATTGCTGGGAAGCTTTTTGAATCAAATTGTACTCGTAGGTAAAACTGAAACAGAAAGAAACGAATCTTTCATTTTATTAAAAGTTTTATTCTATTTAAACTGTGTTACAATAATTTCAGTTACTAAGAAATAATGAAATTTGCCTTACCAAATAATAAAAAAATCTGGTTCTTTTGTAGATACCAATTATACCAAGTTGAAACTATGGACATTAATTCCAGTGAGTTTGTGGACAGAGCGTAAACAGTTACTCGATTTTCACGGTACAATGTTAGTGTCACTAAACCGAGATAGGATATATTGGATAGAAACGGTATCAGATGCGAATTACCAGGTATACGCGGGCGCGGTTTAATATTCGGCCACATTCGACCCGTATTTACTAAAACAGATGCGGGTAAGGGTTTCGTTACAACACATTGAATACATCGGCCAGCATTTGGTAAATATATTGGCCAATATTTGCCATCGAGATATTGAACAAGAATAAAAGCACTCACGGAATTGGGAATAAAAAATATACAATTTTTGTTCGTATGCAGATCGTAGACTTGTTTACATAAATGTTTGCATTTCGGTGTTCAAGCGAATGATATTTTATTAAAAGTTAATTCGACGTATTTAGAAATATTTTTGATCATTTTCAAATTGGACTGGCCTCGTGGCTTAGTTGGTAGTAGCTCTGCCTGCGAAGCCGAGGGTCGTGGGTTCGATTCCCACCCAGCGCAAATATTTGTATGATGAATTCAAATGTTTGCACTGTGTCTGAGTGTTTCTATGTATAATAAGTATGTATTTAAAACTATACAAGTATTAGCACAGTACAGTGCTAATGCATGTGGACTCTTTATGTTCAATTAGCTACGTTAAATGTGATGTTATAGATAGACATGTCGCAATTTCTTTGGAAACGTTGCCATTCAAACCGGAAACCAGGAACGTTGCTTGGCTGTAGAATGGAAAAGGTGTGTTATTTTGCTAAGCGTCCTAGGTAGGATTACAGAGATTACCTACCACTACAAATCTATAATAAACTACTTAAGTGAGAGGAGGTAGAATGGGAACAAAATCAGATCAACAACAACTAGTCGGTTAAAAAATGACAATGTTCCTATGTCAAGAGACACGAGAGAAGCTAAAAACTTGAATCCCTTTATTTTTGATCGAATATTATGGGCAGTTAAAATGATTTCGGCGTCGGTTGACACACATCTGGGCCGCCCGAATGGAACCCGCTATTTCGGGCAGACTCGGTCCGCTTAATGACTCGACACGTTATTCATAGGAAAATTATATTTAGCTTATTATTGCGTAATTTGAAAGCAATTTAAAACAACATTGGTTTTTGTAGATACCATTATGATTGACGCGCCTAAGTAGGTATGCCAGAGAAGTTTCCGTTCCGATTCGTATGAAATACTATTTTATGTGTACTCGTAAGTCCAATGTTGGTCCGAACTCCGAAGTAGGTCTAAATATCAAAATTTATTTGATCTATTCCAAACTTTGAGTATGGCTAAATACTCATAGATTCCAAATGAAAATCTCACGTAACACTATTATTTTTTAATATTTTGAATTTGGAATAATATACAAGGTGTTGCAGAAAGGTGCAACAATATTTATGGTAGTACATCTACATTAAGTTTAGAATCATGTATGTGAAAATTACGCATGAAAGCTCAAAAAATTCCGTAAAAAA
The DNA here is from genome assembly GCA_963693475.1 of Ectropis crepuscularia. Lineage (NCBI taxonomy): Eukaryota > Metazoa > Arthropoda > Insecta > Lepidoptera > Geometridae > Ectropis > Ectropis crepuscularia. The sequence continues at coordinate 15,405,067 of OY856346.1, forward strand.
AATTTTTTTTTGATTGTTATTTCATTTGACATACCCCTAATGGCCAGATCTCCGCACTGATTTTTGTACGACGTCGCGGCGTCGGCGGCAAGGTCGTTTGCCTGCTGTACATGCTTTAGGGTTGAAGCTGGTGATTTGGTGGAAATTTTACGTCAAACTTTGACTCGAATTATCTCGTGATCTACCGTGCTGAGGAGAAAGAGACCTTGGGTGATGAAGTCTTCATCAGTGTAAATCCACCACGTTGTATAATGAAATCCAAAACATCAAATAATATTCTAAACTATTATGAACTGGTTAGATTGATCAACCCGCTAAGCGTAAATATGCGTAATATAAAACAAATTATTTTGTGAATCGATTTATACATAGAATTGATTAAAAAATAGATTCATACAGAACTAAATTTTATTCTTATGTGAAGAAATGTTGAAATTGCTTGAAGACGGAGAGACGTAAACATCCTCGGCAGACTCGAGAATGAAATGAAAAATGTAATGAATGAACGTATAAATAATCTAGACTTCTGTTGTCAAGATTTTAATCTTCATATTTGTTAGACTTAAATAGTCGTGCCTTCAGAATCTACATGTGAAATTAACGCTGTAATAATAATTAATTGTAATTTCACAGAACAAAACTGTTAAATATGCATGAGATAACTGAACGTAATCTCGTTTGCGATTTGTAATCTACTTAATCAAAAACTTGTGTTCATTCCCAACGTATTAATATACTGAAATAATGTTTCAATATAACGATGAAAATCTACAGAATTGAACAGAGATTTTAATGTTTCATGGTAAGTACGTTTCAATAATTAAATCACTCGATCACTTAAATCACTACACATAATTGCGGCGGCGAAAAGGTATCTTTTAATCATCATAATGAAAAAAAAAACCTCAGTGAAATCACAAAAAAAATTGTGGTTGTTTGAAATATTTCATCGTGGTGGCGTAGTGGTTGGAACGTGCAAATTACAATCGTGTGGTCGTAGGTTACATCTCTGAGTATATTCTAAGTGCAAATGAACAAGTGAGTCATCTATACTTTAACGATGAGGAAAACAACCTAAAGAAGACATTTTTATTAAAAGAGCAGTTGGCCAGGCTGGTTGATTATGGCTTTGGCTCTCTAATTGTGACAGAAGGTTTTGAGTCCCAACAGTGAGAACATGAAGTTGGTTACTTGTTCGTACATTTTGTCAGTCATTTTTTCTCAAACTATTATGAAAAATATAAATATTATTTTCAAGCTTTTAACGAAATTTACGAGTATAAGTAGATCGCGGTCGTTTTAGTTTAGTTTATAATTAATTTACACGAAACCGTTCGTTGAAATTTATAAATAAACACGGTTACCTACTACTATACTACGTTAGGTTAGAGGTCAATGTACCATGGAAAAATGAATAGTTTTACCGAGGTACGTACATTGGTAGAACTGTAATTATAATGCGATTAATGTTACCATTCCCAAATTATTCATATAATTGATAAGAAACTACCTTAATTTATTACAGATCGAGGAATAACTACCAAGTGATTATGGTTCTCTTGAATATTAGTGACGATATTAAACAAAAATTGAATCTATTTCAAAGAGTTATTTCTATTACCTACGAATATGTGTATCAGGACCAGCCATTTCGATGGTAATAAAATACCAAAACGCGGTTGTTTTCTGATACCTATATATGATTTCCAAACTTGTTAAGATCATGTGTAATAAATGGTAAGCTGACTTATTCTAATTTTACATTGTATATATTGCCTTTTAGATATACACGTTATGAAAGAAGAACATCATCGCATTATGTTTCAGTAAAACTGGACTCAGTCTAAAACAAGTAACTTTTTAACGTATAATAGAACTTCTATGAAATAAGATAAGGTATTTTTTCTTCAATCAAAAATATTATTTCCTGTAGTTCCACTATTTAGCTTGATAGTAAGTGATAGTGCAGTCAGAAAAGAAAGCGTTTGCTTGTAGGGAAACGCGTTCTTCCATGGATATAGTAGTTAAGCAGAAACTTGTTCGGTGGATAAACTGTGGAATTTTATATAGATTTATCAACCAAAATAATACAGAAATGTCAGTCGTAGGTAATCCTACTTCCTACTAATATTATAAACGCGAATTTTGTAAGAATGTATGGATGGATGGATGTATGTTTGGAACCCTTTCACGCACAAACTACAAAAGGGATTTAGAATATTTGTTACACAGATAGATAATTTCATTTAATTTCGATATCTTTTTCTCAATAACGGATAAACGAATCGGATTGAAATTTAGAACACAGACTATATAGTCCGGAATAGCACATAGGCTTTTTAGCGCGAAAAAATACTAGAACGAGCACTACGTCGGTAAAACCATGGAGCGTTACTAGAGAGTAACTAATAAATCAGTATTTTATCGACCACTATGTCTTACATAGAAGATATACCTAATGATTAAAAATTTTTTTCGATAGAGACAGGATTAATGTCGTTTAGCCAATAATGGTACTTTATTTGTAGCTAACAACTGATAACGAGCGATATGTTTTGACTAAAGAAATTTATGAAAAGGTAAAGGGGATTAAATTTACATCAAGTCAAACGATAGTAGATTCCCTCACGTACAAACGAGGGCAAAGTGGCATAGTAGATATATGATATTGAAAAGGTCGGTGAAAAGACCTTGACAAAACTGACGCAGCAAATTGGTGAATAGAGCAAAAGGGAAGCTTTGTCCGGCATTGGGTAGCCTGCCAATGATGATTTCATGCGGGCGGAGTAAAGTGACGATTCCTCAAGGCCGCTGTTTGGGCGCACACAAGGAACACATTGTTTTTCGATAAATAGTACATGGTGTGAACAGAACAACGCGCCAATGTTTACGGCCCACGGTGTGTATTCATAAAATTCTTACTTATATATATAGGAAAATGTGTTCGTTTCTCGTTTTTCATAACATGTTCACGATGGTAAAGAGCAGCAAAACTGAGGTCATCTCAAATCAGATGACATTAGATACGAGTTCGAAATAATATACAATACTAGTATTTTTTTATTTTTTTTCGGAAAATAAACAAACGAATTTACAAACAGGGTTATAGATAAACAATCAGTCATCTTATAAGGTCTCCGAATATTAAATGAAATAATATATTGTTTTTCTTTAATTCAATTAAAATCTGAACTTGAACAAAAATACTTGAATGTTTTTTTTTCCGTGATTGATATTTCTAAACATAAAAGAAGCAACAACGCATAAGTAAATCGAACAGCCTACGAGTATGTTCGCTTCTGGCCTCGTGGTTCAGTCAATGGTAATGCTGCTAGCTGAGCTATGTGTCTTGGGTTCGATTTCCGCCAACGAGAAACATTTGTGTGATGAATACGAAAGTTTGTTCTGTACCTGGGTGCTCTTTTGAGTTAATAAGAGAGACGAACTTCTTAGCATTCCATGGATTCACCGTGCGGGTGCCGGGTCCATCGTGTGGCAGAGAGCGAAATCTCGAATAGACCCCAAGACTTGTGACTCGGGCGTAGGTTTGAAAGGGGCCCCTTTTGGTGACGTACGTCAACACTCACCTTCTACTCGTATTTCTCTTCCTGCCCAGCCAAATCCGATATGATCCTACTAGTGCAGCTTTAGATACTCGTTCTAGTATAGAACTTACTGCACTTCTGGACAAGCCAAGGTCTTTAAGCAGGTTGTAGAGAGATTTTGCTGGTATACCTCTCTAATTCAAAAACTATATGCGTATTATATAAGTTATCTAGGCTTCTATAGTACAAGCTTTGCTTGGTTTGGAGCTCGATGGTGTTGTGTGAAAAAGTTTTGTGTATTGTTTGTGTGTAACTCTCAAACATTAGATTCATTGTCCCATCATCCCTTAAAAGTAATATTTTACTTATCGTCTGAAATGCTCATTTTGGCCAATTATTTTTTGTCAGATGGATATTACCGTGCGTAAAAACATTTTTAGCAAGTATGTCTTTCAGACGTTTATGATTACGACAGCAGGAACTAGTCGGCTGAAACCGCGGCTAAATGCAAGTATGTTATAAAATGAATAGAGCGTAAGGTCGCAGGGCATCTGGCGGTGAAGGCACATGTGTTCGCTATTTTTATCGCGACCATTCAGAGCTGATATCGCCAACTGAATGGTGCGCGCCGCCGCTAAAGCGAAAAAAATAATGGATTGGAAACGCACAGTCATTAACTCCGATTGTTTCTGTCAATATGAAAACCAATGGGAGCGATAAACTGGTTTCCAGTTTGCTTGTTTGGACACGATTTGGGATAAAAAAAACACATGAAATATAAACTAATATTTCTAACCATAACACTTAATATTCCCGACATGTAATGGTTTGTCCATTAAAATATTGGTTAATAACATTCACGAATTGTATAAAAGTGTTTTTAAGGAACTAAAGTTTGAATTTCACGCCAACTGGCTTGATGGTACATAAGTGAAGGTGTGGTCAAATTTAATGCACCGATGACCTAGAAGACACCTATTGGTGTGAAAAGTTTCGAATATCTTTCAGAGAATAGTGAATTCGTATTTTTTTCCGCACTTTGACATACACAGCTCTGCTGCATATTCATCTAAATCATAAGATCGTATGATGGAGTGGCTGTCCTATCCTGTTCATATTAATTCAAAAGTTTGTCGATCGGTCATCATCTCTCAGGATATAGGCGAAACAATAGAGACAACACAATCCGAACACGGTTTCATTTCCAGTTAGTGTTGCAATTCCGATCGTTAGCCGACATTGTGGTGTCTCGCTTGATTTTGACGATCGCTCCGAAATGTATGTAGTGGTAGGACTCTTTGCAGATTCCGCCTGGGGAAGTACCACATCTTTGCCAGTTATTCTACCGAGCAAGACATGGGCCTGATAGTGGGCAACATACCTGCCCTGAAGCAGAGTCTCCTGCAGCTATTGAAACACAAGGAGTACAAATCATGACCTAGAACTCTACTGCGCTCGTCACTCATAAATACAGATGTATAATCTCTATGCCCTGTAATTTCACTGGAAACTTTGCCCTTCAAACCGGAACACAGTAATGTTTGCATATTACTGCTTTGCGGTAGAAAAATTGGCAAAGGTGTGGAACTTCCCCAGGCGGACTCTGGGAAGAGTCCTACCACTCTAAACGTCTTTCGAAATATCTATCTTTATGAATCACATCGTGCCGTAGAAAGTTAATACGCATACGAGTACGTGAAGCAATCTCCTTTGCCAGCGAGAAAGCAGGCACAATATCCACGGTATTCAAATGAACAAGGAGATACGAGATACGGTGGTCCGGGAATGCATCTTACAGGTATCTGGCTTGCCAATGAGCGGCCTATTATGCAACGTACCTACTCGCAGGTACGGCGTGCGTCGAATCGTGATCGCAACTACGCGTATACGTGATGTACCGGATAATTGGCTGCGTTCCGAGGCATAGTTGCACTTGGGATTAACGTAGCCGCAATTCTAAATGGTATCACTAATGTGTGAAAGTCTATTCGTTTGCTCGAACTCATGACATCGATTCAATACTTCGCTTTTGACTGTTGTTATTGAGGGAGTTGACTCTCTCATTGCGAGAGAAGGCCCCGAGTCCCAGCAGTGGGAACATTTAGTGGGCCGCTTATGCTTATGATATCAATATCATAAGCATGGTGTTTTCTAATCGAGAAAGAATCGGTTTATTCTAGGTATGCACTTCTCCGTGGTAGACCGCATCGTCGCTTAACATCAGGCGAGATGGCGGTCAAGTCAATCCGCAAGACTACACTTCTTATTTTTATTATCATTTCAGGTAAGCTCTCCGTACGTACGTGGGTATAGCTAGTTAGTTTAGATTAATAGGACTCTACGCCATCAAAAGCCAACCGCCATAACATGTATGTATATGTCCTTGAGAAGAACAAAATGGCCTTATTATACAAAAACTCTAAGAAACTACAGTGTAGGAGTGGGACGTACATATTTATATTAGTTGATAAGTGCAATATTAGGACTATTAAATTTAATCTACATTAGTTAATATTTGTATGCAACATATGTAGATAATGACTTAAGAATAAGAAACCTATTTTGCACTCTCAACTGCAACTCTTCATTCTTATTCAAATTCACTGTCCTAATTATTATATAGGTACTTAAAATATACTCGTATACCCGTTTTTCATGGTTTTAAATAAATGGCAGCGAATGCTCTCGATTGCCCCGCTTTTAGTGAACTTGAAGCAAACAATAATAGTGGGTACAATGGGGCTTTTAGGTAGTCTGAGGCCTTTGTCTGTGCGGGGGCGGAACGGTTTTCTTTAAGAGCATTATAAACTATACTAATAGAGGTATCTACGTTCGATATCTATGTTTTTAGCTCAAATAGAATTAACTTTTATAAATATCTGTAACACAATTTTTTGCCTAATTCGGAATTTTTGTATTGCTATAAATTATCAAGATTTTACTAATTATTAATTGGCTTTTAGATCTTTGATAAATTATTTATTAGTTCGCATTCGATCGAGATTCGTGTAATTGAGGTTCAACGATACCCATATTACGAACTATGAAATGTGTTTGTTTGTCATGGCTCTTTGCTCTCCTTAGCTCACGCTAAATTTCAGATTAATTAAAATTATTAAAATTTAACGAATTTTTTTTTTGCGGTTTAAATCAATTAACTACACGATAGTATTTATAAAACACATTTCCGTGCTCTCAAAACGTCGGCAGCATCTCTGATATTATAGATATTCATAACTGACTTGCGATTACCATTCATCCTATAAAGAATTAGTTCCCGTGTGAATCGTCTCAAAACAAAATTCTAACTAAAGTGTCATAGTTAAAAAATCCTAGTAAAAATATTTACTTGCTTTGTGATAAAATAAACGGACGTTTTCCACCAGACCGACCGTCTACGTGGCGTAGGTAGGTACGAGTACACTCTGTCTCAAACAAACAAATTCTTTTGAAATTATTCAGAGAGCAATAAATTTACTGAGAACATGATAACGCCACAGTAAAAATATTTGAGAGTACCAACTCGTACGCGACAGACAATCGGGTAACGTGAGTGTGTACACCACAGCGAACTTTCATTGAGTTCCTCGCTCCTTTCTGCGCCCGAGACATTTTTCCCCGGTGTAAATCTGAACAGCATAATGGGAAAAGTTGTAATAAGTATTCAGAACGTATTATGCGCCATTAATATTCTGACGAGTCGCCGACGTCGGCAACTCTATAAAAGTTCAATGAATGTTGCCCACGCTCCCGCCGCCGTAGCTTATAATTTTGACGTCTTTATATCATTACGTGCTATGTTACGACAGCGTATGTGCGGGAAAAGTTTCATTTCATCAACATAAAACCGTGATTTTATGGGAGAAAATGCGTTGCGAATTGCTTATCGGCAGGTACACTCTCGTGGCTGTTTATTTTATTTTCGCGGTACAATATGCTTCTCAGATATGATAGCTGTTTGAAAAAAAATGTTAACGTATAGTACAGGAGACGCAGAAAACCTAATAAACCCTACTATCCTATCGTAGTACATTAATCATTGTTCACCAATATTTATTTATATTATTATTTATACAAATAGATATTATAAAAAAAAATAATTTAAGTTTGGGCGTTTAGATGTCCGGATGTTTGTTGCTCAATCACGTCCTAACGTAGAAACTTTTTATCCCGAAAAACAACGGGAACGGAAACTTCGCGGGTAACACCGCGGGGCGCTGCTAGTATTATATAGTCTGGAATAACACATAAGGTACTTTTTATCTCGCAAAATCAACGGGAACGGGAACTACACGGGTGAAACCTCGGAGCGCTGCTAGTAAATTCTGATAAAAGTTTTGGATGTTTTTTGGATGTGTCACATCGTAAAAAGTAAATGGATCAGGCAAAAATTGGGGTACGAATTTAGATTTGTAATGGGTAGTATACATTTTATGATATAGTTGAAAGTTTCTTAGAGTTTCTAAATCATTTACAGCAAATACTAGAATTTACTACGAGTATAAGGTAATGAAGATATTCGCAAAAGAACGAAAGTGGCCGACATAGCTCAAAGAGTAAGCAAGCTGAAGTGGCAATGGGCAGGCCACATCGCTCGAAGAACTGACAACCGATGGGGAAGAAAGGTTCTCGAGTGGCGACCATGAACCGGAAGACGCAGTGTTGGACGGCCTCCCACTAGATGGACAGATGACCTAACGAAGGTCGTTGGAAACCGCTGGTTGCAGGTTACGCGGGACCGTTCGTTGTGGAAATGTAGGGAGGAGGCCTTTGTTCAGCAGTGGACGTCTTGCGGCTGATGATGATAAGTTATACCTATACCTATACCTATAAGTAGATAAGCGAATTAAATAGCTGAACATCACTGCTATCCTAAAATTTTTGTGTTTCGTGTTGTTATGAGTAATCCTAAGTGTGATTTACGTATGTGTCAACCATTAAGAAGGATACTCTAATCGCTTCATATTATGTCATGTGCAGGGACATAAACATTCAGGGACACAACCTTCTACCGGTTATTAATGCGTAAAACTAAAATCAATGTTCTAATTAACGCATACCGCTTAATAACAAACTGAACGTTTCTTTACTGATTTTTGTAAAATAAAGTACACCTACCATTAGGTAGGTACTACCTACTCAATACCTACTCAATACCTACTCAAATTATGTATACAAAAGCTTGGATGTTTGTGGCACAATCACGTAGGAACAATTATACGTATTTGGTTGAGATTTGAAACAGCTATGGCCTGGAAGAACTTATAGACTACTTTTTATGGCAGGAAAATAAGTAGAATGGGACCTACGCTGATAAAAACTGCAAGTTGCTGCTAGTAATATTAAAGTATTGTAAGGAAAGTAACAAATAACCGGCAAACAGCTCCTTGTACTGCAATCGATAGATATCAACTCTGAGGATCTCTGAAGTCGTAACGTAATTAAGAGTGCGCCTAATGCCAGGGAAAAATCATTTTTCACCCGCGCGACGCGTTTCTTAATGCGATATACATAAAGTCGAGAATAGCATGACACAGTTTGGAGGAAAAATCAATATTAAATTAGGAGTCCATTTTTGACCATTACTCAATAATTAAACATAAATTTAAAAAAGTGTTCGGTTACTTTACTAGAACGTACAATTAGGAATTTTATTACCAAAAAATAATGTGGGGTCATCGCTGATAATTTCGAGTACTCGAATTAAAACGGTTTTTTCGGTGTCATTTTTATTTTTTTATTGTAAAAAACTCTGATCTATTTTTAAAATTCTATTCGGTTATTGTGCTTCTTCTTGATTGTACCCACACGTCAATATTTTTTTTGTCATAGTTTTTAGTTTCTTTACTTCAGTGAGCGGCGTCGAAAATGTCCTTTTTTCGTTTTCTGGCACTAGGCGCCCTCTTAAGTAAAGATCATGTGCATACTGATCTCAAAAGGTTCTATTTACCGGTATTTCATCTTGTGTATTGTAATGAATGTTAATTTTAAATTTATTAGTATTTGTCGGCCTTACTAAAACTCATTATTTAATGGGGTAATCAGCGGCGCTATTAGTGAGATTCCGACCACATTGGAGCGATTTTATGACACGTCGTAGCCTTGAAGACGGGCCGAGGCCCTGATTGTGGGTTTACGACACATCCGACCGGCGACAAACTATCACCGATTCACCACCCACTGGGGAAATTATGAAACAGTTGAGATTACATTAGACCTTTCCAACGCAGAATCCTTTTATTTATCAGCAAATTCATGTTATTGAATATGTTGGTTACTAGCTGCCTACCGCGGTTGTACCCACGTATGTTCCGTTTCAATTATTTCCCCGCGATATAAAGTACTTAAGTAAAGACTGTGTATTATAATCTACATTATAATCCTTTTTTTTTAAACTCTTATAGGTTTACACTTCGCCGCCATCTCGCCTGATGTTAAGCGACGACGCGGTCTACGATGGAGCGAGCGTGTTTACCTAGAAGAAACCGATTCACTCTCGATTTGAAGACACCAAGATTATAAGTATCGGGGAAAACCTACTCGGGCAACTCATTCCACAGCCTAGACGTTCTTATTACATAAGTAGAGTCAAACCTTTTCGTCCGTTTCATTGGAATATCAACCATGAAACGGTACCGCTTCTTCGAGCCACAAAAAGTCCTATAAAAAAGGGCAAGGTGGTATTAGATCATCCAGATCAGTTGCAGACTCTCCGAAGTGTATACGATAAAAACCCGATAAAATAGAATACACCGATAAAAATCTAGCTGCTATCAAAATTTTAACTCGATGCGTTATGTCATACCAACGTATTTACCAACAAACATCCAAATTTCCAAACATAGAAAATATATTATTTAGCATATTAATAATCTTTTAGTATTGGTTTGCTAATATTATCAAAGAGCTGTGCTCGTATTTTCCCACTGCTCCACTGTTATCGCCCTACACTTTAATCTTACGTAGGAGGAAATTTAACAGAAAATACGTTATTGTATAAAAATAGCCATTGAAAAGGGAACTTTACCACTGGGACACGATTATCGATTACCAAAGAGTCTACATATACTATTATTTTACTAATTCGATTACCAATAAGCGGTAAAATCGGTAGGTGGTAGGTAGAACTTGACCAAGGAGGGTGCAGAATGGCAGCCAGTCGTGGGGATTTTTTACGAACATATTCATGTTTTGGCCTCCAACTTGACAAGTATGAAAGGGTCAATATGACCAAAGGTTCACATTTCTTCAAGGTAAATAGTCAGTTTTGACTTGAAGGCACCTAAGTTGTAGGTCTCAGGATACAGGTACAAGGCAAAGTTATAATGAGCAAACGAGCGAGTTTTAGTTAATTGCCATAAGGAATACAGGCCCGGGGAAAAAATTTGTTAATACCCAAAGTGACGTAGGCACTGCACAGGAAGTCTATGGGTTTATCGTTATCGGGTATGACGTGCTGTGTGCAGAGGCTCCGCGGTAAGGAAGGCCCCACGCCGCGGCACCATCTTTTCAATATTTACAAAAATCCGTTTAATCATAGTTTTACGAAATTGATAGCAATAAAACAGGGTGTAAACTTACACTCCTTCGTAAGAACATTTAAAATATAGAAGACGTCGGCGTCGCTGAGTGGGTATTTTCTGATGGTTTATTATCTAAGTATCTTTAAATAGAGAGTGAATTAGTTTTTGTTTTTTTTTTCAAGGTATCGTATACCACATCGATCTTTACCGTCAGGCGCATTTTGCGAAGAGAAAGGACTTTGTATTTTGTGTAAACTCAAAAACAGATCTTAGACAACCCAAGGTGTAAAAAGACATAGGTATATGGTAGGTATGTAAAAAGAATGGGTCGCTAATTATTAATAAACAACTCAATCAAATGAACAGTGTAGGAATAGGTATATAATCTCAGACCTGAACCCTTCGCCTGAGTGAAACCTTCGCGGAGGACCAAGAGTGTCGATACCAAATATTGCCGTTTTCGAGGATAATCGATAACTGCTGAAACTATTCCCAATTTTTCATCATCAAAGTACGTATACCCAAGCAACTATGCTACTATATAAACTATATTTTGTTTATTAACACTAGTGTTAATCCGCAAATTATTACTATACTGTGGCGTATTACTAAAGTGTAACAATAAAAGCTAACACTTTTATTAAGGCCAATTAAGTAACGTGTAGAGTCGTAAACTTTTCCAACTGTCATAACTGCCTTGTTTGTTCAGCAAAATAATGTTTAGAGGAAAAGTTACAACGGTCACAAGTTCGTGAATGAAAGGCGTGACAATTATTCCCTAAATAAAATTAAGACTGCGGTTAACCGCCCGAATAACGTTATAATATGCCAGAAAGTCGGCGCCTATCACGTACATGCCGATATATACCTTATTATACCGGCCAAAGGGATATTATACCGTTTTCTATTCGAGCGTGTATTACCAAGAAATTCCGCCGTGTCAGCAGTAACATGAAGGGACTAATGCTCGTTTTATGACTTTGCCCTTTTTATGGATATTTCGGATATGATTGTCGACACTCGTAAAAGGAGTTGTCTTATAACAGTATAACTCAGCACTTACATTATACCAGAATTTGTCTCGTGAATTTTGTTTTACGATATTACGGCTCGTCGTGACTCGTGACGTAGTGTTGGTATAATGAATAACGCTTACCTAGATTAAGGTTAACACCGGAACATAATGTTGATTTAGTTTCAGAACCGCAAACATTTCACAATCAATTAGTGGATAATAGTTAGTGGGAATTCGATACAGGCACAAATCGAACCGCAAGGAACACAACGATTCACGATGTTAAAATTCATTCCATACAACACTGAACAATTCGGTATGTAAAGAAAGATGTACCCTAAGCTGATAGAAAAACCATTTAGACATTTTAATTTCATTGACTTTATCTTGATTACTTAAAGATTTTTATAATAGAAAGATACAATTATTTTTTACACAAACGTAAATTACGTTTCATAGGTAATCTTCCTGATTTTGTATGTTTGCTCCTACGTTTCGTTTACTATTTTGAATACAAAAACTGTAACACTGAGAAGATTTTTGTTACTTTTAATTTTAACTGCTTGACCATTTCGCCTAACAAAAGACGTCGTGGGACTCAAAATTAAAAAAATAAACTAAACAGAAAATGAAAAAATATGTCTTAAATTGTAGATATACTTACAGAAAATAAATTATATACGAGTACTTTACATACCGAATTTGGAATCAAAGTTAAATAAAAACCTGCTTCAGCTGTTTCTCTTCTAATTAACATAAGCACGGTAGGTGGCATGCTTTACTGTAGCTGACTCATACCGTTCTTATGTTAATAATCTATTAATATTTCACTTTACTTTATGCGATAATAAACTGTTAAATAATTGTAAATTCTTATGCCTCGTAACAAGAAATACGCTTTGTAGTTTAATTACAATGCATTCGTCCAATTCAGACTGTTTTCCTGGGTTTTATGGAAAGGTGTAGCAATTTGAAAGGTAAGTATTTTACTTCCGATTATTTACATGTTCTAAGAGAAGCAGATAAGTCTAACATCGCGATAAGCAAGTAATCGCGTTTCAGGTACTTATTGTCAAAGCAATGTTTATTATTTACCATCAAACAAGTCGTCGGCTTGTTTGTTACTTGTATAAATATTTTATTTTTCTTAGGTGTTTTTTTTTCGACATGTCAGACATATCAGGTTATTTCTTTTTAGTTTCAGATTAAACCCGGCGATAAATAAGTACAGTTTATCTTTTCCATTTTAATTCATCAACTTCAGTAGAAGTTTGCGTAACCCAGAATATTCCCTAGAACAAGAATCGAAACACAAAGTTTACACACAGAGTACTTGGGCAAACTTTAGCAGCAACGCCGAGTTGGAACTCGTAAACCGCGCCGTCTGCGTCTTAATCTAAAGTATATACGAGCAATGATATCAGAACTCCCTTTTCTAAAACAATTAATACAATTACAAGGCTTAAGAATTTATGACGCTTTGTAGAATTTCGATGACTGGGTCAAAAATAACCACTCTAACTATTAGTCCGTCACGTAGATTACGGAAAAATATGGCACACGTATTTATTGTTACATCAAATTATTGAAAAAGATATATGTAGATTATCAAACTTCCGCAGTGAGAGGGGGCGTCTTGTGACGTCACAACTACATAAAACCGTACATAGACGTGACGTCAAACGAAACTTCTAACCACTACACAGCAAGCAGCACATCTTCGTTTTTTTTTTGTTTGTGAAACAAAAGCCTAAGTACGTGTACAATATTTTTTAATAACCTAACTGACGGACTTATTTGTTTTTTTTAGTCACCATGCCTATTGACAACGCACAATTGAACATCAATAAATCCAACAAATATGGGCGGGGGACACACAATATACCTGGTGATGTTGAACGCGCCTTGAACGTTGGCGTGATCATGACGGTCTCTGGAAACCACAATCAGAATGAAATTATCTGCATATTTTATCTTAACTATAAAATAAACCATACGTAAGTAACTTTATAAGTAACTCTATTCTAATCTAAAGAAAACTTCCTGAAGGAGTACGTTAGGCCACTGAAGTGTCCTGCTTACGAATTCTACATTATCAATGATAGTGTTTATTGTATTCAATTAATTATTAATGGATCAGGTTGTGATCAGTGTTTAGGGTTTCAATCTTCAATAAATTAATCGGTCTAGGACCTGAACAGATATCAGAAAATCCTATTTAAGCCTGAGTCGATATGTATTCCAAGTAAACACAATGTTGTTTTTCTATCTCTGTTCTGTCTCTTTCAATAACAATTTTACAGTTTTGATTTTTTTGCGAACATTCATCCAACACTACTTGTAAAAAAAAGTTAACCTAATCATTCACTTCTCTGTAGGCTGTTTTGTTAGATATAATGTTAACAAATGGTTTGAATAAGAAGATATGTATTTATATATCTTATATATAAAATTCTCGTGTCACAGTGTTTGTTTCCTTACTCCTCCGAAACGGCTCTATTGATTTTTAGCAAATTTTATATACATATTCAGTAGGTCTGAGAATCGGCTACTAGCTATTTTTCATACCCCTAAGTGATAAGGGTTGTTCACCCCAAAAATTTTTTTTTTAATTTTCGGTCAATTTTTTTTTGTTTTTATTTTTTTATAATGTGGCGTTAACAAATACATACAACCCTAAATTTTACCCTTTTATCACGAACCCCTATTTTTTAATAGCCATTTTAGTAATTTAATCATTTGACAGTGAACGCCTCATAAACGGCGCGGCGGGACCAATTTGAATGATTTTTTTGTGTGTGTACATTGATTGTTTGTGTGTGGATTCGAGGATGGTTTAGATTCACAAATAAGCCCGGCAGATGGCGCTGCAGACAGTGTCTAGATTATGATCCGAGCGAAGCCGGAACGGGCAGCTAGTATCATTATAACATAAAAATAAAACACTGCAATGTTTGCTCATTGTGCATTTTTAATTATTAAAGCTTAGTTGGTTTTTTACTAAATTTTACAATGCCAATATCAAAAAGAAAGTAAGTGTATTTATTAAATCTACCTAAAAAGATCACCTCTTTTGTTACTTTGCAACAAGCTAATGTTTTTGAGAAAGTATATTTTAGTGTTTTAGTATGTTGTTTAAGTATACTTTGAAGTACAAAAATTAAATCAATAAAATATTGAAATATATTGGTGGACAATTCACACACAACACCATCTGTCCCCAAACTAAGCAAAGCTTGTAATATGGCGGCCAAATAGCTGATATAATACTTATATAGTTGTAAATACATACTTATTATACACAGAAACACCCAGACACAGTGCAAACATTTGAATTCATCACACAAATATTTGCACTGAGTGGGAATCGAACCCACGAACCTCGGCTTCGCAGGCAGAGTTACTACCCACTGAGCCACGAGGCCAGCTTATCATAAAAAAAACTAGAATCATAAAAAATATACTTAAAGAAAATATTCTAACAATATCCCACGAATTGAATGAATCTAAAAAAACAAGAGTAGTACAATGTAGTTGTATGTAATATTATGAAGTCCAGCCATAAATAACTATTTCAACAAATGTTTTTTTCATCACTACTGTAAGTAGAGTTCTGAGCCTCGGCTATAAATATTCCTAATGATGAGTTAAATGGGAGTAAAGACGGATGTTACAACACATTTTGAACTAAAATTACGTTCAGTTCTTTCGGCACTCGCCAATTGGCAACGTAAACAAAGAGTTACTCATGGGGCTAATTATATTGTGCTAATTGAAGTACTATACAACATACGAGAAATAATTTTAAATTTCGTGGCTAAGTGAACGAAATTTGGATAAAGTAGATAGTTAAATTCCATATTGTTATTTTCATTAATCTAATATTACTTAGCAATATTGCGGTTAGCTAGTTACTTAAAAAAATACTTTCTTTATTTTTATTGTGCATAATACAATAAAATGAATATCACAATGTAAGCAACAGGCTTGCCTATAAAAGCAGTGCCACGCATCTATTGGAAGACGAAAAGTCAAATCATTACCAAGCATTGCACTGCGCTCGTCACTCAGATATCCTACGAGATTAATACATCTATGTCCCGTAATTTCATTGTCTTTCAAACCGAAATACAGTGATGTTTGCACACAACTCGTACTGCTTGACGGTAGAACAGCTGACTGAACAACTGACTGTAGACTGGCCTCGTGGCTTAGTTGGTAGTAGCTCTGCCTGCGAAGCCGAGGGTCGTGGGTTCGATTCCCACCCAGCGCAAATATTTGTGTGATGAATTCAAATGTTTGCACTGTGTCTGGGTGTTTCTATGTATAATAAGTATGTATTTAAAACTATACAAGTATTATATCAGCTATCTGGCCGCCATCATACAAGCTTTGCTTAGTTTGGGGTCAGATGGTGTTGTGTGTGAAATGTCCACCAATGTTTATTATTTATTTATTATTATTTATAACTGTCAAGAGTGTGGTACATTTCCAAACGAAGCCTGTAAAGAGTCCTATCATTAACAAAAACAAACCTAAACGAGTTGAACGAGAGAACGACACTAGAGAGTGAGCGCCTAACACGGATATAAAATAGTTTTAGCACAAATACTACACATTTATCACCGTAAATTCAGATAAGAAACACTAATCGTATTATTCTTTAGGAATTTATTTACGATCGTGAGCGTTTATGAGTAGGCATAGTTACTTAGTCAGTTTAAATCTTGCCACCTTTGCCTACTACTCGTATTTTCCAAGTAAAAATTGTACAACTGTGTTATTATCACTAGCATTACCGATATCGGAATAAAACTTTAGAAACCCGAATGGTTGAACGTTGAAAATGTTGACGTCTCTCGAGGACATTTGACACTACGCTTGCGTGGTGGAGTATAGCCTTGACTCTTGCCTTATGAGAGAATGGCCAGAGTCTCAAGAGTGTCATGATAAAATGTACCATTTATATTTTCTCTTCCGGAGGTAATGGAATTACTTTTTTCACTATAAAAAGAAATACTAATGATATCTTTGAACGTCGAGTTAGCTACAAAATATTGAAAGTTGCTTTCAGAGTTTTATTACCACACAGAATAGGAAGAAAGATAAGTTATCATCTCACCGCGGTAGCCCCACATGGTTATTGGTCCAACAAGGTACCGGCCTTGCTTAGCTCCAATGTCAGAACGTTATCAAAACTTTAATTGGCGCTATCGCAACGATGATAGATAATGACGTGAGTGTTCAAATATATGTGTAAAATAAAACAATAATAGCGTGAAACTGTTAATTGTTACACATATTATATATGTAATATTTCAGCTATCTGGTTGTTATTGTATAAGTATTGCTTAGTTTGGCCCCACATATTGTTGTATGAAAAATATCCCTTAACTTTTAGCCCAAGCAGTTAAGACTTTTTTCTACTGGGTAGGTTTTTTATAGTAAGTATATAGTGACGAGACGAGTAGGACATGCGCCTGATGGTTAGCAACATGCCTGCTACATAACAGCACAGTGACACGCAGCCATTGAAACATGAAGAGTCCAAATCAGTTTAAGTTCGACCTTGCCTTACAAAGTACTACAGAGTATATACAAAGGCTACAGCGCTATATATTTGCCCAGAAGCCTTACTAAGATGCTTCTCGGGATGCTTAAAAAAAGTGGTAGTCATAGGGACTGCCGAAAGAAGTCAAAACTTAGGATTTCAGCATTAAGCAACACTAATGTTGCACAATACCTTTTAAGCTATGAATCTTTGCCTTGCTTTGGCTGGCCTCGTGGCTTAGTTGGTAGTAGCTCTGCCTGGGAAGCCAAGGGTCGTGGGTTCGATTCCCACCCAGTGCAAATATTTGTGTGATGAATTCAAACGTTTGCACTGTGTCTGGGTGTTTCTACGTATAATAAGTATGTATTTAAAACTATATAAGTATTATATTAGCTATCTGGCTGCCATCATACAAGCTTTGCTTAGTTTGGGGTCAGATGATGTTGTGTGTGAATTGTCCACCAATATTTATTTATATTTATTTATAGCCATGTCGGTGACACGAACTCACAAAATTTTACTCATCCAAAAATCATCTACCGCGGACGTCTCGTTCCACCACACCGCTTCATTAGCATGACACGAAACCCTAAAACTTTGTTCACTAAAACACTCAACACGACTAAAAATGTTTTTTTTTTAAACAGGAAGAAAATAAACATTTAATTTTAATTCATGACGGCACGTCAACATCGCGTCATTGTTTCGCAGTTTCTCGTAACAATAGCTCTTAACATTAGCGGGCAAAACCGATAACACAGCGTAAACTATCGAGGTTAAGGTGAAGGATGTGGGTCAGCCCACGCCGACGCGGGCGTCACTCGACGGCGCTGAACCAATATTGAATTAACGTGTACAGAATAATTGTGGAGAAAGCTTTGTGTCACTGGCACGTGTGCCGCCGCTATTTGTCATTTATTAGACGCTGCCGAATTGGGAATATTCTAGTAGGTCAGTTTCCGTGTAACTGTTTTCGGGAGCTCATAAAATTATGCTACCGTATCGTAACATAGCTTTTGTTTTTGAAATGAAAACTTCTGCAGCGTGAGCAATTTTTGGTAGGGGCAAATCTATAGGTTAGAGTCGTCGACATGGTAATATAGCGCTAAGGTCGCCATTTGTTTCACTAGATTAAAGAGTATATCTTTTTGTAAATTTTATAATGGTACTCTGGGGAAGGACCACACCTTTGCCAGTTATTCTACCGCCAAGCAGTAATGTGCAAACATTACTGTGTTCCGGTTTGAAGGGCAATGTTTCCAGAGAAATTAGAGGGCTTAGAGATATTAACAACTTAGATCTCTGGGTGACGAGTGCAGTGCAGTGCAGTGCTAGGTAATGATATGGACTCTTCATGTTCCAATAGCTGCGTGTCACTGTGTTGTTATGTGGCAGACATGTTGGTTACCATCAGGCACATGACCTGCTCGTCACGTCACTCTACAATTTTCTTTTTAACGAAAGATAAATTTGCGCTTAACTTCCATCTCGCCTGATGTAAAGCGACGATGCGGTAAAACGGAGCGTTTTACCTGGAAACCCATTCACACTCGAGCTGAAGTCACCCAGATTGTATTCATTAGGAAAGACTCAGTCAGGCAGTATCTATATTCCATTGCTTAGCTGTATATAATGTATAACCACGTATAAAGTGGAGTAAAACAGTTCGTTCAAGTTTTCGGAACGTCCGCGACATACCGGTGTCGCTTTTTCAAGTTTCGGGGTGTCCGACATATAAAAGAGGGCTCGGTGTTAATGACTTTGGGGAGAGAGGATTTTAATAACATTAGTAAGTGTTTTAATATAATATGCACTCTGTCTTATTTATCCAAAATTACAGTAGCTCCACGCCTTAAGGGCTCATTAAAAGAAAATTATGAGTTTGGAGTTCGAATAAGCTGATCATTCTAATGTTCTTATTTCGACAAATAAACTATGACAAATAATAATTTATTTATCATAAGTTAGTTTGTCACTTGTATCTAAACATTGTTGATCACAAATTTAATTCAATTTGAGCCATATTTTATTACCGCCACTCATTCACAAATTGCCCTAAATAAGTATGAACTAAACTAAATATAAGCTCACTTAGACCTTCCGTTTTGATAAGCAATAATTCATCACTTAGGAAAATTTAATGGAAAGACACCTCGCATAAAATAAAGGACAAGTTAAGAAATATCGTCCATCATTTTTCTAAATGAGTTATGGCTGTACAACGGTCCGTTAAGCTCCACCTGAAAAAGTTCCGTAGTTAAAGGCGACGACCTTTCACATTTATTGCCGGCTGAAAAGCCTCCGTCCGTTTCGGGAGACACGTAAAGGACACTTTGCAGAAACAAATTAAAATACCTTTAGTCGGCCCTAATCCTGTCTATATGGTGTCCCCCGTCAGGGCGCCTTTTGTTCCGACACGAAAGGTTATCACTTCATTATTATCAAACGTTATATAATATCTTGATACATTTAGTGAGTTAAAAATTTACAGCCCGCATCTCATTTGTGGAGTTCAATATTTTTGGAGATAAGAAAATAAGTATTATATCAGCTATCTGGCTCCCATAGTACAAGGTTTGCTTAGTTTGGGGCTAGATGGTGTTGTGTGTGAAATATCCACTAGTAATTTTATAATTTTTAGGGTTCCGTAAAACGTAAAAACGGAACCCTTATAGATTCGTCATGTCTGTCTGTCTGTCTGTCTGTCCGTCCGTATGTCACAGCCACTTTTTGCCGAAACTATGAGAACTACACTGTTGAAACTTGGTAAGTAGATGTATTCTGTGAACCGCATTAAGATTTCAACAGAAAAATTAAAAAAAAAGAAAAATTAGGGTTGCCCCCCATACTGAGAACTGAAACTCAAAATATTTTTTTTCATCAAACCTACACGTGTGGGGTGTCTATCGATAGGTCTTCAAAAATGATGTTGAGGTTTCTAATATAATTTTTGTCTACACTGAATAACTTGCGCGTGAGACGCTTCCAAAGTGGTAAAATGTGTGTCCCCCCCCCCCCCCTCTAACTTCTAAAGTAAGAGAATGAAAAATCTAAAAAAAAATATATGATGTACATTACCATGTAAACTACCAACGAAAATTAGTTTGAACTCGATCTGATGAGTAGTTTTTTTTTAGTACGTCATAAATACACTATTATTGAAACTTCGATCAAAGTTACAACAACTACAAGAACTACAGTGTGTACTATGTATATAATGTTACTTGCTGCAACGGAACCCTTCATGGGCGAGTCCAACTCGCACTTGGCCACTTTATTCTATGTTGAAGTCGGATAACAAATAATGTGCTTAGTTAACGGATTTCTTACAATATCCTATCAATCCTATCTTACTAATCCTACTAATATTATAAATGTCAATGTATGGATGTTTGTTGCTCAATCACGTCCTAACGTATGAACGGATCGGGCTGAAATTTGGAACATAGATAAATTATAGTCAGGAAGAACACATAGGCTACTTTTTATCCCGGAAGAACAACGGGAACAGGAACTTCGCGGGTAACACCGCGAGGCGCTGCTACTATTATATATGCGAAAGTTTAGATGTTCGTTGCTCAATTACTATGGAACGATTCAATGAATTGGGTTGAAATTCGGAACACAGAATATAATCTGGAACAACACGTAGGTTACTTTATATCGCAAGAATATTACGGCAACGGGAACTGTACGGGTAAAATCGCGGAGCTCTGCTACGAATACAATCATTATACAATACTTATTGATTTCAACTTTAAATGCACCAATGAAAATCAACTCCTAAATTACAAAATAATGTTACTTCTGATAGTGCTAATTAGTGTTTATATTTGAAAGGTAGAAACCAACCACTAACTTTAATAGGATACAAATGATGCTCTGTGTAAATTAGTAACTTTTCGTCTTCACAGTATAATATACATCAGGCAAAGCTACGAGGCGACGTAGTGACTTGGACCAGAGAAATGACGGTGCATAGCTTCAATCACAAACAGTCGTGTAAAAAGGCGGTCGTACGCAGAAACCGCTATAATCCTCTCGTCTAACAATCGCAGAACCAAGCTAGACTGGAATATGAAAGGCAAAGCTTGCCAGTGTTGCCATTGGCAGCGGTTGGTCCGTGAAATCGAATTGGCTCACAGTCAGAGACGAAAATAAGTAGCTATAACATCGTGTTCAGTGAAATGAGAGACCAAGGTTTAGGTGAATGCAGGTGTGCCAATGAATCAACGTTGAACATTTTTGGAAAATCTAGAAACCATTACGAAAGTGTGTAGGAATCATCGTGGATGCGTTTTAGTCGGTAAATTAGTACGAGTATATGCTTCAAATCTGTTATGAAACAATCGTAGTATCCTGTAGCCTATACCTGGTGTCACATTAAACATTTTGCTATGTTCCTTTTTAACACAAACAGCCCACTTCATGATCTAACTGCAGGGGCTTTCTCTCGCGAGGATAGAACCAAGACCATAATCCACTACGCTGGCTAAACGGGTTGGCGAATTACAACGTCCTTGAAAGATGCCTTTATTGGAACACACTGGTTTCCTCACAATATTTTACTTTATCTACTGTTAAAGGCAAACTGATGACAAACTCGTACATGTACACTTGGTGTAGGTGAATATCGCCTTCACCCCTGAGTAATTTTCCTCAGAAAATACACTCTTATATTTTTTTTTATTTTTTTTTAACTTCTTTAGGTTTACACTTGACCGCCATCTCGCCTGATGTTAAGCGACGATTTATTTCAATTGCATAGTAATGTACTAGAACACATGACGAATGAAACACAATAACGTAATTATATGGTGACACAAATCGCAATAGGTGTTTTTAAACCCGTATTTTCTTGAAGGTTCTATTACGGATATAAGATAAAAACTCCTACCAATCAAGTATGTACCTTCAAAGTCTACAATGCAGACTTCTAAAACCGATGCAGCAATAGTCATAGTGGCATGTGCTTAAGGTCAGATCTCTTATCTTCTCGTCATCAGAGTCCATTGTAAAGATATACAGCCGTATATCAGTGTTAGGGCGGGACCTCACTCGCCACACATGAGTGGCGCGGGCGCAAATAGAGCCCAGATCCTGTCCCCTGTGTGAACCGGCCGCGCCCGTCACATCACAATCAAACTATCTCACTGTCTGCTGCCTTTATGTTCCTCGATCGCTCTTTAATAGAAGACTATCGCTCCACTTGAACGTAACGTGTGAAAACGAAGTCAATGACTCTATGATCTGTTTTACGTGTATCTGCGAATGATTCTTTTTCCGCGTTGATTCATAGTTTGGTGTATCAGTACACATATCATCGTTAATTAGGTTTTAATTGGAAGTACATTTACGAGCAGTAAATGATTTATCTTGAACTCTAGGTTCTAAATATTCGTTTAGAGCGTTTGGTGTTTTAATATATGTTTCTTAGCTCCGCAGTTATTTCAAAGGAAATTACATTGAATCGTCAGATGGATCAGTTCCAATTTCAAACTAAGCCGTGACTGTAGATTAGTTGACGAATTAAATTTGCAATTAATATATTCCATATTATTAATACAACAACAATTGCATGGCTACGTTATACGGCCTTTGTAAATCAAATAGAAGGTTTATAATTAGCCTTAGATACTCGTTAAATAATGCGACAGTTGTTCAGAAAACCTTATAAACTACTAAAGAAAAACAACCTTAGAGAAACATTCAATATTCAACAGCACCAAATCCACGAGAAAATCTTGCAGCATTATAACAAACTTAATACTTTGTACATCCACTATTGGAGATGGAATTGGCCTCTTTGATATTTTCCAAACAAAGTCCTTTGGCGAACCTAATACAAAAGGCGAAAGGATACACAGGAGTACGGACCAACTATTCGAAATCCGAGGAAAGCAATTTTACCAGCACTAACGTCGCCCGGTAACGTTTCAAACAATGCTAGTACCTGTGTCCCAGATTTCTACACGTAAAAAGACACAAATGAGTGTAAGCAATTCAGCCCAACACATACAAGAGAGCTACATCCCTTTTAAATCCTGCAAAGATTCATTGGCAATTTTACGATATCTACACTAATATCTCATCGATTCTGTAGACTATGTTTTAATAGGATCTGCGAAATATAGTGAGAAAAAAAAAAGAATTTCAAACGACTTTTATCAAATATTCAGTGTTGAACGGCTTAGCCGTGAATTTAAATCAAGCGCATACTCGCTATTTGGAACATCAAAATATTAAAAGTTAATTTTGTTTAACTTCAAAGTGAAACACTTTAAGATGGACGTGTTGGTGGTTGTCTTATGCTTTTTTGAGCAGTTTGTTAGATTGGCATTTTATATTGATATAAATATGTAGTTAGTTTGAAGTAAAGAATAATTTAATTGGTTGCTTAGGGTCGCTTTTATGCATATTCGTTTATTGCCAAAAACTTGCAAATAGCTTATATACTGCATCCACTTAGATATAACTCCTTACAAAAAGTTACGATGTTTGTTGTTAAATCACGTTGTAAAAACTAAACAGATCGATCTTCAATTTCAAATACTATAAAAGCGTTTTAATTCTAAATTAATGTTAAGCGTTTGTCATCCAGATGAATGTACGTCAATCGCCAATACCTGGTTGACATTATTGCAGTCCAGCGATCGAATCCAGTGGTTGATTGTTTACTGAAATAATGTAAACCGGCACTGGAAAGCATCAATCCAATGCCAATTCTTTCCAGTGCCCGTTTACATTATTCTAGTAAGCAATCCAGCGCTGGATTCGATCGCTGGACTGGAATAATGTAAACCGGGTATAAGGTCATTGACTGTATGACCTTATACCCGGTTACAGGCAAGTTGACGGTATAGCTTTAAAAGTTTACCTTGTAAATTTGATAATGTGTCGTCTGAATAAGTTCAAATAGTAGTGGTAGGATACTTCGAAGAGTTCACTTGAGATAATTCTAGAGGTTTGCCAGTTATTCTACCATCCAGCAATAAAGTGCAAACTTTTCTGTGTTTCGATTTGAAGAAAATTTGTCAATACATATGTATTTATGTTCCGGTTATGAAATCCGGTAATTATGAAATTATCTAAAAGGCAAAGAGGTAAATCGTTCAGCACCTGGTAGTAAGTCTGCATAGTCGTAGGCCGTGGGTTCGATTCCCGTTGAGTGCAATTTTTTATGTGATGAATACATTTTTTTTTTGTGTCTGGGTGTTTCAATGTATAATAAGTATGTATTTATAATTAAATAAGTATTATGTCAGCTATATGGCTTCCAAAACACACGCTTTGCTTAGTTTCAGGTGAAGAGCGCAGTGCACTCTTCATAATTATATAGCTACGTGGTGCTGTGCTGTTGTGGGCAGACATGGATACTTACCATCAGGCGCATGTCTTGTTCGTCCTTTCACTCGTTATTACAACCAAAAAAAACCTGATTTATTTCTAACATTTGTAACATTTGTTATTTTTTGTGTCTCGATCGGACGATTCTTTACTTCCTAGACACTGATGAAATAATAATGGCCAGAGTCATAGTTAATAGAGCAATGACGGTAGTTCCTTTTAAGTCTAAATGAATGATAGAGTCATTAGACCAACTAGGCAGGCTTAAGGAAACAGTTATCAGACACGGTGCAAGGGAATTACTGGTAATTCTCTAGTGAGCCCTAAAATTGCCGGGTTGCGCAGTTCCCCCACCATTAAATTTTAACTGCTTATAATTTAGACATCTAATGTAAATGGAATAACGTTGAGGCTTGAGATTCTGTTACTGACTAATTTAGAAAACATTTCTAATTGCCGTAGGAGATCTAGCTCCGGTATGGCTTAGACTAAGTGCGTTCATGTTTCCTGGTAATAAATAAAGTTATTCGATTAATTATTAACTTTTTTGTGTTTAAGATGTGCGTGCAGGACAATGTCTGTCGGATCTGGTAGTAAAACAGTAAATTTTGATTAAAGATTTCAATCTTGGTCATTAATGACACTCTTCATAATGACGTGTACAACGCGACTTATTGAGATTACAAGCATACTGTGTAAACCTACATAACTCAATAGGGTACCGGACTGGGTCAAAAATACACCATCCTAATTAGTCCGTCAGCTAGATCATGGAAAAATATTGGAAACGTATTTTTTGTTTTTTCATAATATTAAAAATCGTCAAAGATATAGACCATCAATTTTCGAGAGTGGGGGGTCGCGACGTCACTCGTGAGTAGAAATCGTACTCACAAGTGACGTCACACGAAACTTCGAAGCGCTGTATCTTCGTAATTTTTTGTTTGTGAAACAAAAGAAAAAATACGTGTACAATATTTTTTGGCAATCTAACTAACGGGCTACTCAGTTTTTTTGAGGATTGTATCCTATTCACGATAAACTAATTTCCGAGAAAACTCGTCAACAAGAGAGTTTTCGTTCAGCGCAGACAAAATTCAGTTGCTACGCGCGTCTGCTCTTTTTGTGAGTTGCTACTACACGTCAAAAAGAGTAATTGAATTAGCACGTGATGGTTAAAATTTACTAGACTGCACCCGCTAGAACCCAGCCTATTTTATGCAAAATATTCACTCACTCCAATGTATTGCCATGAAAGCGCAGTATAAGGCATTACAATATACTAACGTATGATCAAAGAGTGGTGCAAAGAACTGGTGATTTCTGGTAGATGTTAATGTTTTCTTTTAATTAATTTATTTATTTTATCATTTATTAATTTAAAAAAATATTTAATTTCACCAATACCTACTAGTTCAAATTAATTAACAGTAGGTATTGAACCAAAATGTTTACGATCTCAGCATGTAAATTTACAAATTAGAGAAATAATTTGTCCTTTCCAGTGGTAATCAACTTATTTGAATTTCGATGGATTATATCGCATAGAGAAGTTTATTTCTTTACGATGAAATTGAATTATAAGAAAATATATTTGTGTATATTTTGTACCGAACTAGTTAGTAGTAGTATACCTAAAGCCAATTTTAATTGCGTTCCTAAAGTAATCTTAAAAAACTTTAATAAACACATATGAAATAACAATAAATATCATTATTCGTCCTTTAATATATGTAAAAATTATTATCTATTTAGAACAGAATACGCTTGGTAACGTACTACACACTAGCCAATTATACTACGGCCAAGCAGTAATGTGTAAACATTACACTGTGTTCCGATTTGAAAGGCAATGTTTCCAGAAAACCCACAAAGAGATTAGTCATCTTTTATGTCGAAGTGACAAACGCAGTGCAGTGCTAGGTAGTGATTTGGGCTCTTTATGTTCAAAGAGCTGTGTGGTACAATACTGTTATGCGGCATGTTGCTTTTTTA
The DNA here is from genome assembly GCA_963693475.1 of Ectropis crepuscularia. Classification (NCBI taxonomy): domain Eukaryota; kingdom Metazoa; phylum Arthropoda; class Insecta; order Lepidoptera; family Geometridae; genus Ectropis; species Ectropis crepuscularia. The sequence continues at coordinate 15,432,043 of OY856346.1, forward strand.
TTATAGAGTGACGAGCAAAACGACAAACAAGACATGCCTGCCATATAACAGTACAGTGACACGCAGCTAATGGAACATGAAGATTCCAAAACATCACCTAGCACTGCACTAGTACGAATCTTCCCTTTATTTTTTATCATAAAATAAAACCACACGTGGCAATCAGATCTCATAATTCGACATAAATATTCCAAATTATGTCAAATGATAAACCAAAGTTCTGACTTTTATTGACTCACGAACAAATAAGCTTAAATTAAAAATGTTCATCTCCCAACAAAACAAACAACAGTTACAACTCTACAATCTGTGACGTCGAATAAAGTTAACTCAACTTTCGAATCAAAAGTTCACTTCCGAGTAGAGCTTGGGACCATTTGCTTGAATTAGTGATTCCCAACCGACGTATTTTGTATTTATTATTCATCAAATGAATTATTTCGGCCGTTTCACGCCGCAATTTAATATTTTAGCAGCCATATAACACTTATTTCTCAGGCTAGCGTGAATATAAATTTACCTTTAAAATTAAACATTATGAACTCAAGAAAATGGTGGTAACTGCCAAGAATAGAAACCCACAATCTACACGTAATATAGTAAAAATTGTCGTAGTAATAAGCAATTATTGGGTATTGATTAAAATGAAATCATACACTCTCTATTACCCATTGTAGCATATAGACACACGATAAACCAAGAGAACAATCTCAATATTTTTTTATCCTATTATACAAAATCTTTCAAGGTTGGAAGTACCTACCTTCCAACTCTAAGAAAAACTGACAGGCCCGAACTCAAGCCAAAACTTGAAGAACATAGGAGTAACAGATAAAATTGTATGCTGTACCGATCTCGTCTAGTTATAAAAAGACCCGTGATCAATAAGAAAACTAAAAACCACACCACAACAATTATAAAGATCAAAAGTGTTTATACTTTATTTAGCAACTCTATCGGTTCTTTAGCAAAACTCGCCATACGAATTCCTTACCTATTCAAGCACTTGATTAATAATCGCATGGATACCTAGATACAACTACTTGACATGTGCATAGTAGATAGTTACGTAAGAGCAGAAACAAAGTCTCGCAGCGTTCCATAAATGATACCTCAAAGAGCCGAGTATGTCGATTTATGACTGCAAAGTAAGCGTGAAAATTGATTTCCTGTTTTCACGGTGTCGGTCCCATTGACCCCACTACGGTTTGTGGGGTTAATAGAATTTATTGGCGTGAAAGAAATGCTTTTGATGGTTCCAACATTTTTATGACCTTTTACATTATGGTTACCAAAAGGGTAACTCTACTTTTATCGTCATTAAGTTCATGTTTGAACAACTCGACTATTTGGTAAGCGATAATGTAGCAGTAAAACGATATTTTTTTTTTTTGTATTAATGGTTGAAAAACATCATCCATGCAACGCTTCGTCGCTTAACATCAGGTGAGATGGCCGTCAAGTGTACCACCTTATTCTTTTTTCTATCGGAATGCTCGTAGCTCAAAAGAGCGATATCGTTTCATGGTTGATGTTCCATGCAAAGACATGAACGAAGAGATTTGACTCTACTTTTGTGATAAGAACGTCTAGTCATCAAATCGAGAGTGAATCGGTTTTTTTTTTTCTAGGTAACACGCTCCATAGTAGACCGCATCGTCGCTTAACGTCAGGCGAGATGGCGGTCAAGTGTCAAATTTAAAAGTAAAAAAAAAAAATGTTTTTCTGTAAAGTCGTTTTACTGATGATAGAACGTGACAACGTCTTAAGAAAATACTGATGGAATGGTAGCATTTTTCAAAAGAAAATTTTAATTTCATTTGTTTAATAGATTTGTATGTAGAAAGTAATCAGTAGAATTTAGTCATTTTCAATCAAAACAATGCAAAAAAGCTTTTAGATGCCGGGGATCGAACCCGGGGCATTTCACATGCAAAGCGGACGCTCTACCACTGAGCTACATCCCCGCTTAAACTACTGGTCGAAATAATTAATACAACTGTAACAAACATGCGGCGAGGTAACGACCGACGGTAACGACCAACGGTAACGGTACATGACGTCATGTTTTGTGGGCGAGCAGCCGGCTTCATCGAATTATAAGACGTTATCACGTCAAAAGTGTGAACATAATATAAAAGTTTAAAAAAACGCTCTATCGTAGTCCGTCGTTACGTCGATGAATAGATTTTTTGCGGTTATCTCTTAAAACTATCAACGGTCAACTAATCATTATAAAGAAGAAAATATATACACCTTAGTTTCATTATTCTGGCAAAAATCTTGCACTACGCAAACGAGATCTAACAGATAGTAAAACTACAATAACACCACGTAAAACAAGAACAAGAAGTATGTATAAACTATTCAGAAATGTAATGAAGGAATAGATAGAGTGGCTAAATAAAGCTACAGCTATCAACTGATCTACCAATAATATTAAATTACATGACCTGGCAAATCGATAAACGAGTATAAACATGTGTGTTAATAACTATTAAATGAATAAGAAAAAAACGCATAATCTACCACTAGTACCTATCCGCGGTTTCGTCGACGTGGAGTTTTGAACTCTATTTCATTCCGAATAAAAAGCATATTGCTATTCCAGACTATAATCTACCTAAGTTCCAAATTTCAGACCGATCCGTTTTATTCTTACAATGTAATTGGGCAATAAACATCCATACTTTCACATTTATAATATTAGAAGGATTTCAATGAATGTTCGCAGTACTTTATATTCTCCAATAACGACGCCAGAATCGAGTCGTTTTTTTTGAGCGGTCTGAAGAACTGAAGGTACATTTTTAGACCAAATGTATAGTTAAGATTCACAACCAGAACGGAATACGTGAATATTTGTTGGTATTTCATGTGTCATATTTATGAATTTGTTCAACTGTAGTTGGTTGGTAGGTACATGTATAATTGTACATTTTTGAAACAATACCTCATTGTGTACTTACTTCATGATCACTTTGTATTTCAGGGTGCGCAGTGAACGAGACACAACGTATTTCAAAATAAAGTGGCCAAGTGCGAGTTGGACTCGCCCATGAAGGGTTCCGTTGCAGCAAGTAACATAATATACATAGTACACATAGTTCTTGTAGTTCGTTGTAACTTTGATCGAAGTTTCAATAATAGTGTATTTTTATGACGTACTAAAAAAAAACTACTCATCAGATCGAGTTCAAACTAATTTTCGTTGGTAGTTTACATGGTAGTGTACATCATTTTTTTTTTTTAATTTTTCATTATCTTACTTTAGAAGTTAGAGGGGGGGGGACACATTTTACCACTTTGGAAGTGTCTCTCGCGCAAATTATTCAGTGTAGACAAAAAATATATTAGAAACCTTGAAAAATTTTTTTTTGAGTTTCAGTTCTAAGTATGGGGGGCAACCCTAATTTTTAAAAGTTTTTAATTTTTTTGTAAAAATCTTAATGCGGTTCACAGAATACATCTGCTGACAAAGTTTCAACAGCGTAGTTCTCATAGTTTCGGCAAAAAGTGGCTGTGACATACGGACGGACAGACAGACAGACAGACAGACATGACGAATCTATAAGGGTTCCGTTTTTACGTTTTACGGAACCCTGAAAACCTTAGTCTTAACCTTCGCATTATTTCGTCCCATGTCAAAACTGATAGTGGTTCAGGGATTAATCATGAAAGAACTGATGCTGTCTTGAAATGACATTCTCATTTAATAAGACATACAAAAAGGCATTTATATCATACATACCCGAAAGGAAAGTTAGGAAATGACCCAGTGCCATAAAATCGGCGTTATCGCTCACAAAGATTTCTTTCTGGCGACCAATGATATTATGGATAAATAAGCTTAGGTTCTGACTGAGTAAACCTATTTTACACAACATGACATCAAGATCTCATTTCCGGGTTATGAGATCTTGATGTCATAACGTACGTATGTTTGTAACTGATGGCTTTGCAATATAACATATCAGATGTATGGAACGAGCATCTCACTACAATATTGTACCTATCTAGATTAATATCGCCCCCAGTCGATATCCTATTAATCAAGGAATATAATACTGTACTCAGTACTGATTAAGTGTAGCGGGGATTATCGTCTAATATAATAGCCCACCGCAGGGCGCAGCTCGAGAATTGAGCCCTGACCTAAATGGGGCACGCCAGCAGTCTTCCAACTATAATATGAATAATACGACGCAACATAATACCTTTTTACAATTCAACCTACGATACAGGACAAAAAAATTGTCTTTCAATCATAGTCCAGGCATTTCAACATAATTTACTTTTCATAGTTTCTTGTTTATTAAAAAGACAATGACAAGAACTTCTAAATTGAAGAATCATAGACGCAACGTTTAAAAATACTGGAGATTTAAATGTAATCATGAATTATTTTAATAAGCCGTACAATATTAAGAAACTACCTGTTGTCGTTAACATAAAAAAATACATACATATAAATTTACGGGCAGTGAAAAAAATAAAAGTTACGCTATGTTATACGCATATTAATGTTTTTTGGATTCCAGTTCGATAATTAATAAGTGGTTAGACACTCATAAACTATTACCAAATTTATTTTAGTGTAAATGCCCTTTTAGAACCGGGAAATAAATGCAGTACTAGTAAATTTAAAACTAGATCTCTAAGTGCCGTTGGTAAACTAAAATGAACACTATAAACAGTAAAGAAGTGAGAAGAAACAACTAGCTTAACTTTAATTGGATTAGACTCCAAAGAAAACTAACTCGGCGCTCCTAGAGACAATGCTCTGAATATCCGAGTAGACGAAATTAAACTGCTTAAAATTCAAAACGCAACAGGGTAAGTAAAATTAAATGGAATATAAATTGTATTCCGTAATTAACTTTGAAAGGATTTTTTCTAATCTAATTTGATTACTTAACGAGAATGGGTATGATGCCGACAGCTCCCCTAATTTGTCGGCTCTAACGCCTTGTATCTAATTTAAATATTCACCTTTAGCCCCCAAATGAAAACACGGCTGTAGGTGCTTGCTAATGAACATTAATTTCCCAAATGGAAACAGTCGAACAACAAACGGGCATTTCTATTATTTGTTCGATTGGCCGATTGTACTAATTAACCAATATATGACAGACGTGCATTTGCTGTTTGGATTGAACATTTTACATACGTTTATGCAGACGCGTTATTAACGGCCACCGTAACTGACGAAGCAATTTGCGGAAATAGGAGAGAATAGAAAGCAATTAGTATCTCAGTGATCGTTGTACATTCCGATCAGGATTGCTTTTCAATACGTTAAACACAGCTACGCCAAAACAAATTTAATCCAAGCAAACAGTGAAGAGGTCACGTATAATACCGGATTAAGGAACCAGCGACAACATTAGATAGATAGATAGATAGATACTCTTTATTGTACACACCATAAACAAACAAAAAAAAAACACTTATACAGGAGAGAATAACAATAAGACTAGTGTTACAAGCGGCGGCCTTATCGCTTAAAGCGATCTCTTCCAGGCAACCTTAGGATGGAAATGGTTACTAAGAAAACTTTTAAAAGCGGGGTGTGTATCAAAAATATTTTAGTTACATACACTAAAAAGAAACATAATTACCTATATACGAATACAGATTACATACTAATACTTAAGATACTTGTAAAATATACTAATATATAATATGAATACGAAAAATAAATTAGTAAACCTACATAGAATATACAAAGATAATAATATGTGCAATGATATACATGAAACATATATATACTTATTCTTAAAAATAACATTGTAGTAGAAAATTGTAGATTTGACAGAAAAGGTAGATAATAAATATAATTAGATTACTGTGACTCCAGCTTTGACAAATAAAACTCTTTTACGTTACTTTTAAAAGAATCCAGTGATGGAGATTTTCGTATAGAAACAGGCAGCTCATTCCATAACTGGACAGCCTGAAAAGCAAAGGATTTGCCATAATACATCTCAGAACGTGCAGTTGGGGCATTCAGGGTCAAGTTAGTTTTTGACCTAAGCGGCCGAGCATGATAGTCTCGCCAAAAAGTGAATCGTTCTTTGAGGTAGCATGGAGTGGAGGGATTAAATAAAATATTGAATAAAAGGAAAAGAATGTGAGCATTACGACGCAGACGAATGGGTAACCACTTGAGCTTGGCGCGAAAATGAGAAACGTGGTCATATTTACGTAAACCGAAAATGAATCTAACAGAATAATTTTGGAGGCGCTCAAGTTTTTGAATCTGGTCTTCTCTAAGATCAGGGAAACAGACATCAGCGTAGTCCAGGATAGGTAGAAGCAGAGACTGTGCAAGAGCAATTTTAGTGGCAGTAGGTAAAAAGTTGCGAAGTCGTCTAAGAGAACCCCCTGATGAAAAGAGTTTACTACTGATAGTTTTAATGTGATTGTCCCAAGAAAAGGTTTGGTCAAATGTCACTCCAAGATTTTTGACTGAATCGCTAAATGGTATGCTAACCCCATTAAAAGTTACGTTAGGAATGAGCGTCCAGTCAATTCTCGAGACCCAGTAGGAGCTGCCTATCACTATGACTTGAGATTTTTCGGGATTGACGTTCAAACCAAAAGATTTGCTCCATTTACAAATACAGTCTAGATTGATATTAGTCTTTGCAATCGCTTCGCCAAGTTGATGGAGTGGAGCTTGTGTGTAAATTTGGAGATCGTCTGCATAAAGGTGGTAAGAAGAAGTCAGATAATTTGAGATGGAATTTATAAAGATAGCAAACAATAAAGGAGATAGCACACCGCCTTGAGGGACACCAGCTGTTGTATTACACCAGGAAGAAAAGGTATCTTCCAGGCGAATCCGCTGCCGGCGTCCTTGTAGGTAACTACGAAACCAATCGATTACCGGTGGAGATATGTTAAAGGAGCGTAGTAGTGCTAGTAAGATGTCGAAGTTGACGGCGTTGAAAGCATTACTGAAATCTAACAGGGCTAGAACAGTAAGCTTACCGTCATCCATTCCCAAGCGGATGTCATCAGTGACTTTAACAAGAGCAGACACAGTGCTATGCCCAGGACGGAAACCGGATTGAAGAGGATTGAGGAGATTATGCTTGTTAAGGAATTCACTAAGCTGGTTGTGGACAAGACGCTCAAGGATTTTCGAAAGAAATGGAAGAATTGATATGGGACGGAATTCGGAAAAAGATTTTGGGTTAGATTTTTTCGGCAACGTTACAATATGAGCATCTTTCCAAAGTGAAGGAAAAAATCCTTGATTTATAGATTTATTGAAAATGGAGCAAAGGATAGGAAGGATAATGTCAAGGATGGGCAAAAGCATGTTCCGACTTATACTGTCACTGCCAACCGCATTGGAGGATATCGACATAAAGCTCTTCTTAACATCACACTCAGTGAATCGATTAAATTGAAAAGATGCAAAATCGGGCGTTGGCAAGGCAGAGAGATTACTGAGCGTTGAATTTATATCTGCAGCAGACATAGTGGAAGCAGAAGAAAAATGACGATTCAGTGCGTCAAAGTCAATATTAACAACATTAGTCTGGTTTTCTACTGCAAACAGACTGTGCAAATATACATAAAGTGCTCTATTATAAAGCGGTTAGGCCTTGACCTGGGCTTCTTGGCTTTATTACTGCAACTGATCATCGCGCCCACACCACAAGAAAATAGCTTATGACTACACAATGACGATTATAGGTGGGAGAGGTGAAATTACTTTAAATTAAGTATCGTTTGGATACGAGAAAAGAATAATACAAAGAGTGTTTATTTTAGGATCAGTACCAACTAATGAATTAGTCACAAATACTACTTAAGTTTAGATATGTACGTATGAATAAGTTTTCATAATACAAATTCATAATACGTGACTTATTCCCACTTATAAAACTTCATTCTCTACCCGAATCGACTACTATTGTGTAGAAATAAATAAAAATCGGAATGCCTCTAAAAGGTATATTTCTATAAAAAAATGTTTTTCGGTATCCTTAGATCAAATAATCCTGTACTAATACCAAACATGAGCCCGTTATACTTTCTCAAGTTCCCAACAAATCTAATTTAGACTGTAATCTGGTATACTAGTACTCATATGAGACAATTCCAGTAGTGTTACGAAATTGGTATGTCAAATAGTGTTTCGTCGCTTTCCAAGTTATAATTACGTGCCTGAGCCGTTGCTTCACCCGTTTTCTGTGTACACCCATGCATAGTATTGAGATTAGTTCCTATTGTTGAACTCTATTTCAAATTAACTAGTAATTTTGTATGATATCTATCCAACATCCCAATGTATAAAAAAACAGTATCATGATGTTTATTCCCAGTGAACTCTTCACTAAGTCAACCGATATTCATGACAGTTAGTATTAATGTTTAATTTGGCCCAACTTCAGAGACAGAATATTTTTATTTCTCTTAATGGTAATATCCGAACAAAGCCGGCACCGTACGCTTATAGTTACCTATATGAAACACAAAACCTGATTCGACACTGATTAGAGATATCGAGACTGAAATGTGGTCTACATTTCTGAACGTTACATATTTGGAAGTTACTGGTATACCGAGCATCTACTGAATAAAACTCGATATTCAACCCCCAAGGCAAACCAACAACTGAAGTTCCGACAAAGCCAGCACGCTCTAGAATTTTGTAAGTAGTTATTTGATCTACATTTAGAAAAGGCAAGTGAATTCAATTATTTCGAAAATTTTGTTAAGATAGTTTGTATGTTCACCTCACCTATGGCGGAATTTCAATTTGATACTACGACAACTCCATATTACTGTACATGTATGCTATGTATATATAAAAAAAGATGACGATTGAAAAATCTAAATTTGTAGGAATTTCAAACACGCCATAGTCGTAAAATACTCTTGTTGTTCACACGACATTAATTTAGTTTTACCTTATATGAGATAAGAATTTATGTATAGTAGTTGTGGCGACACGTAAGAAAAAAAACCCACCACCTATATCGTAAAAGTAAGTACATATAGCACATCGTTAGCATTTTTTTTATTTTCAACCAGTTTATTCCTAATCTTTTATATATACTTATATGATAAGTGAAGAATCTGTTTATACTTTCAAATTAGGAACAGCTTTTCACTAAACCATAAACGATATTTACACCTCTTTGTCTTATCTCTGTTTGATTCTTCCGGCTATTCCCTGAAGCGGCTGGACTGATTTCAACAGGAATTTCATTGGCAGATAGCTGATGTTATAAAAAATAACTTGTGCTACTTTTACAAAAAAAAATTAGAAGCCTGCGATAACAAAATAAATAAATATAACAATAGTTAAGGAAACTGGGGCGGATCTAGTTCCTAAAATAAAATTATTGTATCTTCAATTATGAGACATTCACGGGTATGTGTATGTAGGCTACGTTGAGTAAAGTACTCGATATTTAAAATTTCATAATCCTCTGCAATAACTCAATCATTTCCATATTCAGTAAGAGAGCCAGGTCACTCAAAACTGATATGTTATGCTACCACGACAAAATTGTAATAAGCAACCGTGGCAGCTAAAAACAGTGTTTAAAATACTGTATTTACACAGATGTCAATAGCACCTTGAAATGAAAACCGAATAATAAACGGCGTTTGTAAAGTGGGTGAATGTCGCAGTACTTGCTACGACTAGACGATTATTATTTTATCGCTTAAAAGGCAGTCGTAGTATTGAAACTATGAGTTTAAAGTTTCTAGTAAAACGACCTTTGAGTACGATAAAATAAGACTTAAATCGATATCGACTTTGAACAGAGATTCTGTTTTATGACACACATTATTTTTTACATGAATGGCCAAAAAGGGAGAATAACGTTTGTAGGGTTTATAGCGTCTCGCGGTTTTACCCGCTTAGTTCCCGTTCCCGTCATTTTATCACGATTATCAGTTATGCCAGTTATTCTACCGCCAAGCAGTAATGGGCAAACATTACTGTGTTCCGGTTTGAAGGGCAATGTTTCCAGAGAAATTAAGATTAATTACTTCCGATTGGTAGTGGGCTTGAACATCTTGATTATCTGTAGACCTTCATTGGTCTATGGATAATTCAGGTGTGCTTAGTGTAAGTAGTTGTTAGGTATGTAGCGTAGTGTAGTTCTCATTGTATTTTAGTTTTGTTAATAAATGCTCTGCCCTATTAAAAAAAAAAAAAAAAAAAAAAAAGATTAATTAGATATAATAACTTAGACCTCTGGGTGACAAGCGCAGTGCAGTGATTTGGATGTTTCATGTTCCAATAGCTGCGTGTCACTGTGCTATTATGTGGCAGGCGTGTTGATTACCATCAGGCACATGTCCTGCTCGTCTCGTCACTATTTACTCATAAAAAAAAATTATTTCTCCGAAAAATCAAAATCCGATTACAATTTAAATTAATTTCAGATAAAAACATAATCATATAAATCGTTTCATCCATTTGGGAACTACGATGCTACACACACAGACATGTCAATCAAACTCACAACACCCCAGTGGCCAAATTTCATAAGAAACCATCACTAAATTTTGATGAAACTAAATTTTAGTTTTTTGTTCATATTTCTAAAACCGCCACATTGATTTCGATAAAATGTAAGTGGGACCATCTCTGAACTACACATGATCTACCAAACAGAAAAATAAACTATCAGAATTGATCCACAATTGACGGCGCTATCGCGTAACATTTATACAAAAAAAAAACACATAACCATAACAAATTAAATATCTAGTTTTCATACAAATAAACTGTCGCAATGATAACATCACTAGAATTTTAATATGTGACATTATTTTACCTTTATAGTGAAAAGACCGTCAACTTTGTTTTGACGCCTTAGTTTTCTCGTGAGTTTCGCGAATAGAACAATAAGTGAATTTTCCATCTACAGTTCAAAAGGTTGATCCTGAAATTAGACCACGAAATTAATAATACTTTGCTAGAAGTAGCCATATTCACATCACATGTCAGATACTTTATAAATTCACAAACTTTTCAACAGATGTGTGTAAATGACTAAGTACTCTTATTTAATTTTATTCAGTAGGAAAAAGTAATTAATGGAATTGATCACAATTTGAGAGAGGTTTCTTAGGTTTGGGTTATTACAATTTTTTAACTGGTCCCTAAATTGATTGTCGTCACGGGTGATAAAAGAGCTGGTTCGTTACACGCGTAGATTTTTTGCTTTTAAAATAACGTATGCTGTATTTATTATGTAACTAAATGTCGTTTATTTATTTTTAGTACATACATACACGTGTATGAACTTCGTTCCAATCGGAAATCATAAAACCTCACGCCTTTTTTATATTAATGATGTAATCGTTTGCAGTTGACCATCTCTCCAGTTGTTAAGCGTCAAAGTGTTCTACCATGAATCCCGCTTACCTAGAAGAAACCAATTCACTCTCGATTCGGACCCTAATGTTTTCAAAATTGTTCTGAGTTAAAATCGTGCAAACTTTAGGTATAAACAACACTTGAATTATAGTTAATTTTTGATCTTTTTTCATCTGACACCTAGCAAAATTCAAGGAGAAGCCGAACATGGGTTAAATGGTGGGTTCGGGTAGTTTTATAATAAAATGTATTCCAGTCGAACACAACAGCTAAAGCATCACATCAGTATAAAACGTGAAGTGATATATGGATATTCGAATGTAATGCATACGTATTAGGTCATGGGGTTGGAAAGGGTGGCAGATACTATCGTGAAGCGTAAAGATAATAATGTAGGGAGGCGAGAACATAAACATGATTTGAATGTTCACGCAACACAAAAATGCTCCAATGGCGTTTTATGAATATTTGTGTGCACCCATGGGCGTTGATGGCGTGTCGTTTCGAAGTGATAAAGAAAATGTTTCGTTATCACATCCATTACAAAAGAAGTTAAGCAAAATAGTTGTATTGAAATCAATATATACTCCGAGTTAAGCATTTTGATTTTTATAGATAACTCTGAGTTGATGGAGACATTTTTTCAAACCTTTATAGTGGTGTACCATTGACTCAAATAAAAGCAAAGCTTGCTACAATCTTGGTGTCTTCAAGTCTGGAATGAATCGATTTATTCTAGGCAAGCATCGTAGACCGTGTTGTCTCTTAAAACAAGGCGAGAGGGCGGTCAACTGTAAACTTATAATCGTTAAAAAATCTATGGGTACCAGATAGGTGATATAATTTTAAAAACATGTTTTTCAAACATAGGAAGGCCCGGACACAGCACAAACGTCGGCATTAATTACACAAATGTACCTATGTCCTATACCATGGGAATCGAACCCAAACCTACGACTTAGTTAGCAGACTCACTACCAGCTGAGCCGAGTAGGTCAGCCAGAGAGGACGAAGTCAGTCAAACATGTTTTTGTCGATATATCAATCAATAAATTTGTCGAGTCCAAAGTGAACTTTGGGATTCTGATTTGAGTTAATTCATTTTTTTTCCGCGATTTCAGGATAGATTTCTTACTTATTATTTTTTATAAATAATAATTACCTAGTAGAACGCGACTCTACATATGTATTGCGTATCCGTGTATATTAAATATTGCATGCATTTTATTACCTACATGTATCTTCAATCTCTAACATAACACTAAACTTATCTACTTAGTCATCCAAGTTCTAATCTTAATACAATTGTAATAAAAATCTTTTAAAATGTATTAATATTGCATTGTATAAATTATTAAGTTGAATCATAAAATCACATGACACGTTATACGATCAACGTAATAGTTAGCTAAATACCTGGATCTACAGTATCTAATAGATTCATAACGACTTCTTGTACTAATGTAATCATTGCGGTTAACATCTGTCTATTCTGTAAATAAATAATAATAATCAAACTTAAAAAAACAGTGTTTTGAAAGTAAACATGACAATGTGTATAGGATACGATCATAACTTATGTGGCTAAAAAGCAAGTAGGTACTAACCCAAAATAAATTATTATTTTTATTTTAAGTTGATTAGATTTAAATAACGACTACTGCACAACAAGTTTAAATTAGAAATATTTTAATATATTAAAACGCTACAACAAATCAGACAAGAAAGATAAAAACTACAACATAAACGATAAGAAAGATAAACATTGCAATCAGTGCGACCTTCGACACAACGAATCTTTTTTCACGGCTAATCACGATAGCATAGGCCTTCGTTTGATCTATTAACACCCTAACTTACTCCTATCTACTTACTTTGGAGAAAACAATGTTATCCCTTACGTTTGCAATCCGATCACGCGTGCACACTATCGGTCCTACACACTATGTTATAGTTAAAGTTGGAACACAGTACACACCGTGTTATGGTGTATCAGGGTGACATATCGCGGCGCGGGACAGCCGTGTCAGATGCGCGAGCGGAAAACTGTCGTGGAATCGTGACAGAGATTCCGACGGGCGTGCGTTTAGCGGCGCGGTCTGCCTCTTACTGCCGTTGATAACGCCGCGACGCGACACCGCCGTCGGGAAAACGAAAAACAATGGAAACGCGACGTGTTATGGTTATTTTCGAGAGATAACAGTAATGAGATGATACGCGGTTTGATTTACAGGTAATTGAAGGTGTTGCTACGACAACGCTTATTTTTCATCGCGGTAGGCTGCCGCGATTTGTTGCGAGATAAGGAAAATGAGAGCTTTAAGCATATCAGCAATGAATGGTAAGCCTAAGTGAAAATATTGTGTCATGTAACTTGGAAAGTTACCTTTATATTATAGCTTTTTTTTTAGAGATAAGTAAGTTTTTATAAAGCGATCTACACATTTTCATTTCAAATAAAAAATGTACTAAATGTACAACTTTAAGCGTACTTTAATGTGACATATTTTTGTTCATTCAATACCAAAAATAGCTATAGTTTAAGTACTCATAAAAAGATTAGGTAACTATCGTTTGGTCCTATGCATTAATAACTAGGTAAAAGTCATTCATTCGTAATGAAATAATGCACATTTTATATTTAATACACGTGCCTCCCGTGCAACTTTTTAAATTTTATGCCTTATACGATGCTAAGCCGTTTTTCACACGGTACGTGACATATCAAGTACGTGTGGATATTATAGTTGTATTTTCTTTCTGGAGGAAAACTATTATTCAGTTCGCTTTGTATTGCGGGTAATTTCAAACCATAACCATTTCGATTTGAATGCAATTTAACTGATTTGAAAAAAGAAGCAGGTATTGAGGTTACATGTCTTTATTTTCGACAATTACTAGCTGAACCAGCAAACGTTGTTTTGCCATATAAATTATCAGTAAAAAATTTAAAAATCTAATTTTGTTAACCCTAAACTTAAATAATAAAAATAAATAAAAATAAAAATAAATAGATGTTTATTTTTATAACACAATTTTAGATTTTCCATAAGCTCCGGGAAATTTTAATCGTAATAGTGTGAAAAACATTAACAAAAAAGACGATAATTGATCAGTTATTGAGCGGGATGAAAAATGATTAAATTACTAAAATAACTATTAAACAATAGAAGTTAGTGATAAAAGGGTAAACATTTAGGGTTGTGTGTATTTTTTAACGCCACATTATAAAAATATAAAAACAAAAACTTTTTTCCGAAAATTAAGAAAAAAAAATTGGGTGAACAACCCTTATCACTTAGGGGTATGAAAAATTGCTAGTAGCCGATTCTCAGACCTACTGAATATGCATATAAAATTTGGTAAAAATCAGTAAAGCCGTTTTGGAGGATTAAGGTAACTAACACTGTGACACGAGAATTTTATATCTATACTAATATTATAAAGCTGAAGAGTTTGTTTGTATGTTTGTTTGTTTGAACGCTAAGATCTCGGGAACTACTGGTCCGAATTGAAAGATTCTTTCTCTGTTGGATAGTCCATTTATCGAGGAAGGCTATAGGCTATTTAACATTACGCTACTAGCAACAAGAGCGGAGCATTAATGAAAAATGTAACAAAAACGGGGAAAAACATTGCTTTTTGAGAGCTTTCGTTGCGTGACAGCATGTGTCTAACTTAAAGTTTGCGTCATTAGAACCTAAGGTAACCGAATTTGTTCAAAATTTAAATTGGTACGACCAATTTTTTATAGATAGATTCGTAGCAACGCACGCACGGATCAGCTAGTATAAGATAAACCGCTTGTGTGTGTGCCAAAAGTTCACAAAATAATACGTATTTTCTTTTACCTTTGTACCTACAGTTTTATGTTATTTGGTCATTTTAAGTTTTACTACAATTTGATGCTCAGTTTCACTAAGAAAATTAAAATACAGAGTAAATTTTACATTCGTTTTTTTTGTCATTCATTGCCTTTGTAGAACATCACATATTACATAGTACCTAGTTAGAATGTAACAAACCCACGGCGTCCGTCATTATATTATTATTATTATTTCCATAATATGAAAACTACCCAACCGACCGAACAAATGTAGAGTATAAATATATTTCTTTTAACAAAACAAATATGGACGAAATATGACTATGCGATAATTATAATTACATCCGTATATACATTACGCATCTTAACTATCATCCGCTCTTGCATGAAAACCGTGTCGAATTTTGGGATTAAAAGTATTCTTGTACAGCACCTTGGAGTATAAACTTAAATAAAGTCACGTTTTATTTGAACGGACTCTGTAGTTTTGACGTGATAACTGGCTGATAAACAGACATGAAATAAAATGCAGTTTTGGCTTCAGTAATAAAAGATTTTTTTTTATGATCTTGTAAATTTGGTCATTACAAGATATTGATGAGATTTAAGTATAGATTAATCAGCTGGCGTATTTGCATGTAAATATCGGTATACTCGTAACGTTACTTATAGGTAATAGAAGAGGCATTAACTGTTAACTTGTAATCTCAAGTTATTTCACTGGCACAGTCTCCTGAGATCACGGAATCAATGTTAGAACTAATAAAGTATTTGTTCAAATTATTTGTTCAGTTGGTTCGTATATTAGTGAATTTCCCTCGACAGTCGACCGACGAGGGTAAACAAAACAAAAGGAATGGGAGTAGGAGCGCATATAGAGTCGCAGAGTAGCCGTATTTTAGATACGCCCTTAAATTCGCACGTCGTTCGAAGCGACAGGAAGGGCCCGAAATAAACTGGAACTAAATTTCTGGAAATAAACCGTACCGTATTCCGTTGGAGTTTACTTTTAATTTGAAAGGGTACTCCGAATTTTGTTTAATTTACGTGTAATAACTATTTTACGTGTCTGCAAACGTTTGAACATGGTTTATGAAGCTAATTAGTTTATCCTACATGTGTTTGAAAATAGTGTCCTGATAATACTTAAGGAATATTTTCTATCCATGAGAATACTAATGAGAATAACAATAACCACTTTTTCTACCACACTAATTCTGGATTTTCAAAAATAAATAACTATTTGCATACAAATGCCAATGGACTAATTACAGAAGTATATGAAGTCAACCTCTTCATTTTTACTGTATTTATATATAAATATAGGTATATATATATATAAATTCTTTGACTCTAAATTTGAAGACACCCCGATTGTATTTTAACCACCCTCAGATAGAATATTTGTATTTCACAGTGTTTACGATTTTTTGTTTATTTTATTATTACAACACAAAAACACTTTATTATAACACAAAAGCATTACAAAAATCCGTGATTAAACTTAAGATTAAAACATGTAACATATTAAAACATATTTATTTAGTTATCAATAGAAATTGTCAGTACCCAAAATGACTGTTTACTAGTTAATATTGCAATATCATAGAGTTCTATAATTTGTGTTGCATTGCTACACACAAACAATAACTTAATTAGCGATGCTAACTAGTCGCTCAGTAACTACCCAATCAGCCAGTTACATAATAAGCAATGACGGTTATGTATTTACACAGTAAGCTTGAACATAACAGACCGTCTATAAACAAAATATCAACTTACGTAGTCCGATAAAACTATACTTTTTTTTTTAAATAAACCGCAACTGTCCCACAGCTGGGTAAACCTCTCCCCCAATTCCCTCAACTTAATCTGGTTCTGAGCTTCCATCGCCCAACATTTTTAAACGCTCTGATCTCGTCTTTCTAGCGCGTTAGAGGACGCCCCAGGACGTCTACTCTCTTTCTACGAAAAACGTAATTTCGAAATAAACTCGCAACTTTCCTACTCCGGTTCTACTTCGATTCGTCGTTTCATCCCTTTAAATGTTCTAAGCCTACTTAGAGCAGGCCAACAAACATTTAAACGTCAAACAATGTTCGATCGGGCGAAACGAAGTAAAACCGGAGTATGAAAGTCGCGAGTTTATTTCGAAATTACGTTTATCGTAGAAAGAGAGTAGACGTCCTGGAGTCGATTAGCCGATAGAAAAACAGATAATATCTTACGAAGGACTAATTAATGAGTTGAACTGTTCGACTGCAGTTCCTATCGTATCGGGTGATCCTTTTTAGGGTTCCGTAAAACGTAAAAACGGAACCCTTATAGATTCGTCATGTCTGTCTGTCTGTCTGTCTGTCCGTCCGTGAACCGCATTAAGATTCAAACAAAAAAAATACAAAAAAATAAAAATTAGGGTTGCCCCCCATACTGAGAACTGAAACTCAAAAAAAAATTTTTCATCAAACCTACACGTGTGGGGTGTCTATCGATAGGTCTTCAAAAATGATGTTGAGGTTTCTAAAATCATTTTCGTCTACACTGAATAATTTGCGCGAGAGACACTTCCAAAGTGGTAAAATGTGTGTCCCCTCCCCTCTTACTTCTAAAGTAAGACAATGAAAAATCTAAAAAAAATATATGATGTACATTACCATGTAAACTACCAACGAAAATTAGTTTGAACTCGATCTGATGAGTAGTTTTTTTTTAGTACGTCATAAACACACTATTATTGAAACTTCGATCAAATTTACAACGAACTACAAGAACTATGTGTGCTATGTATACCTATTATGTTACTTGCTGCAACGGAACCCTTCATGGGCGAGTACAACTCGCACTTGGCCACTTTATTTAAGACACTTACACGTCAATACATATCTTATCTTATATATAAAATTCTCGTGTCACAGTGTTTGTTTCCTTACTCCTCCGAAACGGCTTTACTGATTTTAACCAAATTTTATATGCATATTCTGTAGGTATGAGAATCGGCTACTAGCTATTTTTCATACCCCTAAGTGACAAGGGTTGTTCACTAAGGCAAAACAACGTTTGCGGGGTCAGCTAGTCTTACATATAAAATTCTCGTGTCACAGTGTTTGTTTCCTTACTCCTCCGAAACGGCTTTACTGATTTTAACCAAAATTTATATGCATATTCAGTAGGTCTGAGAATCGGCTACTAGCTATTTTTCATACCTTTATTTACATGGCAAAACAACGTTTGCGGGGTCAGCTAGTACATATATAAGTTAGACATATGCCTACTAATATTAGATACTAATCTGAAAATAACTGTCTGTCTGTTACGCTTGCACGTCCAAACTACTGAACTGATTTAAATGGAATTTGGTACAGAGATAGTATATAGCCTGTGGTAGGGACATAATAATATTATGTCCCTTCTCAACATCATACGCTACTTTTTAATGCGAAAAAATGATGGATCAAATGATATATAGAAGATCGTCGATTTTAAAGCTAGTAAAAATATAAATACAAAAGAATAGGATATCAACGAATAGAAATAAAACTCAACGACATTTTTGTCAAGTGTGAAATGTATTTTCTACATACTACAGGCTAATTTGAGGAATAAAAAGGTTTATCTGTATGTCGATAATTGTGAGCGTCCTTTACGCGCATTAAAGTTTTTTTTTCTATAACACTGAATATTTTCTACAACAATGGGGTCGCACTTTGGATACAAGTATTTACGCAAAATTTTGCAGAAACTCATCCAGTTAGAACCGGGGGTCTACCGCCGAACGAAAACTGCCTTAACTTTGATGCTTCTCTCTCTTTTCTTTTCGTTTGAAATGATAGGGAGGGCAATAGCAAAGCCAAAGCCGGCTTAGTTAGGTGGTAGAAAGCCTGATAACCGGAGCTGTCTTCATCAAAGGTGTATACGAGTAGGAAGCAATCTGCAACGTCTACGTACAGCTATCTACCGTGAATCCATCTATTTGCGGATTGTAGGTTAAATTGGTTTCCTGAGCAAATACTGAATTCCCACTCAATACGGTGTCTTTAATGTTTTGTTGGGTTTTTAATCAGAGTTGTTTTGTGCATGAATCGGATTTAACGGTAAGTGAATAACTAGGCGAATAGTTAGTCAATTTATCATAGATCTTTCTAGCTTCACTCACGTCTGTATAACTTACTTATTTTAATAATGCAGTATTCAAATGTACACCACTAACTTCTGCCGAGAACCTTTTTCCGTTCACAGAATTTATCAAAATTTTCTAGATGAAAAGTAGTGATATTTACGCTCAAAAATCATGTGAATCAGTTAGTCACTGCCGTCATTTAAGTAGATAATAATAAACAATATGAATTAATTTAGTTCAGCAATTGTACAGTTTATCGATCACTAACAAAAGAAATGTGACTTTTAAATATTCACGATTGCAACTGATACTGAAGATTAAATATTCAATACGAATTTTGTAAGAATGGTACTCTTTGCAGAATCCGCCTGGGGAGGTACCATATCTTTATTAGTTATTCTACCCCCAAGCAGTAATGTGCTAATATTACTGAGTTCAGACATCGAGTTTTAATGTTTCCAGAGAATTCCAGAGAGTCTTATAACTTTGGGTGACAAACGCAGTGCAGTGTTATGCAGTGATTTGGACTCCTAATGTTTAAATAGCTGCATGAGCACTGTGCTGCTATAGACAGGCGTGTTGTTTACCATAAGGAGTATGTTTGTCTTGCTGTCCTCTCAATCAACATCATAAGATAGTTTTTTTTAACTTTTATAGGTTTACGCTAAAGCGTCCACCTCGTCTGATATTAAGCGACGATACGGTCTACGATGGAGCGTGTTTACCTAGAAGAAACCGATTCATTCTCGATTTGAAGACACGAAGATTGTAACCATCGGGAGAACCCCACTCAGGCAACGCATTTCACAGCCTGGGCGTTCTTATCACAAAGGTAGAGTCATAAATGCTATAAATAGTCTCCTAACAATATCATTACACTCGTAGATAGCAAAAATATCCAGAAATGACGATATATGCGGTATAATTCCATCTATTCACAGCCACGACCGGATAAATTAGAATTTAGAAAGGTCATTGAGATCAAACAAATTGTCCTATTATAATATCGGGGCCGGCAAATTAGCTTATCCAATAATCGATGTCCCCTGACATCTGGCATTGCATTCCGTGGCGCTTTGTGAGCCGGTTTATTTAGTTAGATATTTGGTGTTCTATACTCACACAACGTATGTGGTAGGACCGTCTGGGCTGTGGAATGCGTTGCCTGAGTGGGGTTTTCCCGATTGTTACAATCGTGGTGTCGGCAAATCGAAAGTGAATCGGTTTATTTCTAGGTAACCAAACGATGGGCGTCGCTTAACATCAGGAGAGATAGCGATCAAGTATACTCCTATAATAGCTAAAAAAATCAATTAGGTACTAACACATTTGTACTCTGCAGTGTATATAACCTTTGGCTTACAGTTTTTTACTATAATTTATTTTTGCCAAATTCGACTCAGTGCCAAGCCAAATAATATATCAGTCGATTTCAATTCTAATATCCGTAAAAGACTGAACTGAAATAATGATGAACTACTAATCACATAGTTCTGCCCCTATACCAGTGTTCAGTGTTCACATTATTTTTTTATGTCAATAAAATCTAATTAATTATGATTCAATTACATTTGTTGCTCAAAAACGACAATCGTGCTAACCTTGGGGCACAAACGTCACCAGCCTGAATTCATTCACAGCTGACTCCATGTCTGATGTAATTTGCATCCCAATGCGCTGGCGTGTCACCAAAGGTCACGCTCATTTTATTAAATCACTCCACTAGAATACACGCAAAGAGAGCACAATTTATTATTCCATTAACAAGTTCAGTAAAGGTCTGCTCATTAAATTCTGTCCTTTAATCTCACTTCGCCGTAGATAAACATAGCTTCCGTTGTCATAGCCATGTTATAGCCAATTTAACCGAGCAGGTTGCACAGTGTAAATTCGTCAAATTACAGGTAATTAATTATTCTCTCGTTTATGAAAAGCAATATCATTAAAAGATATAAAGAGCAACATTGTTTAAAGCTGTCCAGGTTGTTCGATACTCTAGTATTATCATTGATTAATAGATCGTAGGTGCTAGCAAAGATATACAGTTATTAAATTCGTTCCAGTTTTGAAGTATAAGGTACTTCCACTAAATTATTAGGTTTTAGGTCATTTGAATTATGGAATAAAGTCCGCGGCTAGAAAAAAATGATAGACACACTGGAGAGTTTTCATTACCTACACTTTTGTATAGACCTTCACTAAGGGGGAGGCTCTACTTTCAGCTGCATTTTTTTAAACTTTATCGTTTACAATAATTCCTATTAGATAACGTGGGATATCATTACAGCATAAGCAGTTGTGCGTCTGCACTTGGAAAACTACTCAAAGGTGCAGGCCGGATGCGAATCTACGACCTTGAGATTGTTAATCGAACGTTTCCACCACTAGACAAACACGGCTTTGAGTAAGGTAGTTGTTTTTAGTAGGTTAATATCAATACTTTTTACCAATTCTACATATTTGTTTTCTATTGTTGAAACAGGAAACCGAAGTTTGACGCTGAGCTTCTATTGCCCTGCGGTTCGACGGCGCCTACGGTGATAACAGTCCTAACACAACACCAAACTGCGATACTTCCTCAAAACTGAAAATAGTTTCTTACTACAATAGTTTCTCAACATTTAAACGTGTGACAACAGAGATTGGAGTATTCTCGAAAACAGAGAACCTAATCCCTGGGCGCATTCAAAGCGTTAATACGATTTGATTATCTCGGGGTATTGTTTTGTCCGGGTAAGCCTCGAGGCGGACGTCCAAGGGTGCGTGCTACCCGTTATTAATTTAACCACAACACTAATTAATCTCGCCTGATGCAGAGTTTCCCACGGCGGTGGGGAAAGGCGCGGATGTAGCGTTTGAGACCAATTCAGATTTGACTTGCGACGGTGACTGCTCAAATGCTAAATTACATAATTGAAGTCATTCGTGTTGCTTCGCGGAGTTATGACGCGGATTCGTTGTAAATTAAACGCATTGTACCTAAACTTGGTAAGGTATTGTTAAGGTATGGGATGTTTTTAATAACCCGTTATTTTATTGAGATTAATTGAGATGAGCATATTTTATTTATAGGTACAATATGGAACTATTTCATTCCTGACTGAGATAAATCTTTCTTAGTTTTTAAGAGAAGGAGTTAAGTAACTTGAGTTGAAGAAGTAAAGATCAAATTCAAGAATGTTTTGCTTGATCTTTTCCAAATTAGACATTTTTCAAATTGGAGAAGTCTGAAAAAATATTTGTTAATTTAGTAGACTGCGAATTTGTCTGAATAGGTAGTAGATGTAATAAATGAAGTAAAATAATTAACTTTGTGTTTAGATTAGTTATATGGGCGTAATGCTAAACGGTGAAGGAAAACATCGTACCGAAGCCGACATGTGCGTAGAATCTTTCGAAGTTGTGTCATCCACCAACCGTGGGCCAGCGTGGTGGATTATGGGCTTGACTCTCTCCATGCGAGAGAAGGCCCCGACTCCCAGCAGTGGGAACATTTTGTGGGCGGCTTATGCTATGCATGCTTATGTTAGGTTAGTTACCAATTTTAATATTGAACCCTATTCTCAAGTAGTCCTACGTAAAATGTAATATAAGCACCTACAGTTAAAAAATAGAGAAGTTTTTGACGTGACAACGTCTTATAATTCGATGAAGCCGGCTGCACGCCCGCAAAACATGACGTCATGTGCCGTTAACGCCGTTACCTCGCCGCCGGCGTTACCTCGCTCTAAGGCGTAGTTGAAGTTGTCACGTTCAACTAACGTCAGTAACCCGACTTTACAGACAACCATTTTTTTTAGTCATATAAGGTTTGTGTAAGTAGTTAAAACTGAAAAGTGAAACGATACCCACATTTGAGAGGCACCATTGTTTAAACATTCAGTTTAAACATATATTTTAATACAGGCTCAAGAAATAAACCAATAGAACAGTGACTAGCAAGTCTATACCCATGAGTGGGTCGATTCAGGCTGAAAATTATCATAATGGTGAATTGATGAAAATGACACTAAAAGTTTACTTACTAATGGTCAAGTACATACCTATAGCATAACACGTACAAATACCGTGACTTTTTATTAATCCATCCCGAATTCACCAAAACAGACAATGAAAGAATACATTCAAAACATATTTCAAATGCGACAAATATTAAATGAATATAGATTCATACGTGAAATGCGTTTTAGTTTACTTTTAATCAAATGCTTCAACGAAATTGATTGACGATACTCTACACCGGATCCATCATTGAAGTGATTGATTTGAATGAAGTGTTCAGTTTCCTGGATATTGCCTATTACTATCATATGGTTATTAAAAGCTCAATCAAGATCACGCTATAGATTGTCACTGTGTTAGACGGAACAGATGAGTGCTGTTCTTGGGGAATCTGTGACGATTGTGCGATAAATAGCGAAAATATACGAGGAAGGGCGTCGCATCGTGCCTTTTTTGTAATAAACAGGTGAGAACAGAACATTGATTTAAAAAGTTGTTGCCTGAAGACAACCTTGGATATCTCGATAAGTACTTTTAAAAATACTCAAATGTATAGGCAGGATTCAAGTCTACCACGTCACGATGGCAATAGCGTCCTATTACCTATTCATACGATTTGACTACTTAATCACCACGGCGCGGCGTGACGAAGAGTGAATAGGTATCTTCTAGGAACGCATGCACCTTAGTGTTGTTTACTAAGAAGAACGGCTAAAGTCTAAAGTAACCGTATAAACTTTTAATTCTAACCCTATTGTTTCATAAAATGTGGCGTTGTACAGAACTCAACTGCTAAGCCGAAAAGGGTGCACCTTACTCACCTCCAAAGATAACTTTTAGATACTTTAGGATCAATATTGTTTGTACTAAGTGATAAAACAATTGATTTCGAGACTAGTTCTAGACTTAATATAGCTTTTAGAGTTTCGCGATTTAAACTTATATTGAAAACATAACACAGGGATAGATTAGATCGACGACCGACTGAAGTCTTTTCATGTCCATAGTTGTCGTAATGTGACCGAAACGTCGCGTCGCGTCGGGAGGAAATTAAAAAATAATAATTTAGAACATCGCTAACTCCTGCGTAATGTTTGCAATAAAACTATTTAGATTATTTTATTTTGATACAAAATTACTAGCTGCTCCCGCCTGCATCTCTAAGTATATTTCCAAAGAACAAGATTGACAACACTACTTTTAAGCTGAAGAAAAACATCGTGAAAAGGTCAGTTTGTTCCAAGATATTTCAAGGACATCCGTCGTCCGCAAATCCGCACTTAGCAAGCGTGGCGGAACTTCACTCTCCTGAGAGATAGCTCCTACAATCTACCTACACAAAGTATACGCGAGCTACATTTTTGGAACGAAGTTCATTACAGCAAGCTTGTAAGAGATAGGGATTTTTTCTGCGCGAACCAATCTGAAAAAAAAATGTGAGTCTAAAACCGTAAGAAAAATATATCATAGAAGTGACGCGTAAAAACTGCCCGTGAGCAGTATTGCCAACTTCATTTTGCAGATGATCGTACCATAAATAGTTGAAATTAAGCTTTCTTTTTTTAATTGTGTTGCTTCTATATTATTCGAAGAAACTTCGGTGTCCACACCACAAAAGTTTTTTCTATGAAATTTCACAATTCATTTCATTTTAGGTTTCAACGTTTGTGACGTCAAACGAACTGAAAGGAAAATAATTCAGCGTAAGTCAAGTTTTGTATTGCGTGGGCTCACCCACGACTAAACAAAAACTTTTGTCCACAAATGGAATCTACCAACCAAAGTCACTTAGTAATAAAACGGATAAAGTTCTTTCCTGCCACTTGCCTCTCAAGAACGGAAGGTCAGTGCGAGGAAACAGTTACGGCCGCGACGAGTAGGTATAGGTATGTATGTATATAATATTATATCACAAGACTAACCGTTTTCAACGAAATGAGGAAGCACTTGTCTTTTTAAAATAGTCGCTATAAAAATGTCTGTTAAAAGGCCATAGGTTAAGGATAACCTTTGTATTGGGCCGAAAGAGTCTTTGGAGGACATTATTAACACAACGCTATGTAGCCCCAGACTAAGCAGAGCCTGTCGATCCAGTAAGATTAAAATAGTCTGGAAGAGTAGCAGTCATGCCCGAACGACACGAGGCTAGTTTTCTATGAAATTTTACAATTCATTTCATTTTAGGTTTCTAAGTTTATGACGCGAACTGAAAGGAAAATAATTTGGCTGGCCTCGTGGCTTAGTTAGTAGTAGCTCTGCCTGCGAAGCCAAGGGTCGTGGGTTCGATCCCCACCCAGTGCAAATATTTGTGTGATGAATTCAAATGTTTGCACTGTGTCTGGGTGTTTCTATGTATAATAAGTATGTGTTTAAAACTATATTAGTATTATTTCAGCTATCTGGCCGCCATCACACAAGCTTTGCTTAGTTTGGGGTCAGATGGTGTTGTGTGTGAATTGTCCACCAATATATTATTTTTTTCAAGCTAGGATAGAAAGCCAGTTTTAGTAAGCTAGCAAGCTAGTACTTCTAGCTTCGTGCAGACAAAACTACCGTTGCGTAGCGTTGGCTACACAAAGCTAGAAGTACCAGCTTGCTATTCTAGCTTGAAAATCTAGCCTCGTATAGCTAGGGCATAAGTGCTACTTTTCCAGACTACAATCTTACTGTATCGACCGGATTTGCTTAGTTTGGGTCTAGATAGCGTTGTGTGAATAATGGCTACTGCTTTTCTCGGGAAATTTACGAGAACACGGAATACTTTTTTTTTTTTTTTTTATAGCATAGAGTGACGAGACGAACAGGTCATATGCCTGATGGTAAGCAACATGCCTGCCACATAACAGCACAGTAACACGCAGCTATTGGAACATGATAATCCAAATCATTACCTAGCACTGCACTGCGCTCGTCACCCAGAGATCTAAGATATTATGTCTCTAAGCCCTGTAATTTCTCTGGAATCATTGCCCTTCAAACCGGAACACAGTAGTGTTTGCACATAACACATTACGCTGGCAAACCCACGAGAAGCTGCCGAAAATACATATTTTCAAAAAGTATAATAAAGTTTTCGCTTGGCATAGGCGCATAGGTATCATCCTGATTACCCTTACTTGCATGACATAAACATACAAACGTATATTGTATAAGCAACAGTAAAGCCAACATAGAATCAGTTTCGTATAGAAGAGGCTCTCGCCAGAAATTTCGCTGGGTAAACAGAGTTTCATTAGCCGTGTGTGTGCCGAGGTTCATAAGCGGAGCTCTGGAGGATGTGTGCCGTGTAGTGAGAAGTAATTTACATACAGCGCAGTTTACCCGTCAAGATACCAGCACTACGTAACGTGACAATTTTAAATTTATTAATTAAAAACATGATATTTAACAAAACTTCCGGATTACAAGCCAGTATTTTATAGATTCAAGGTAATAATAGTACCTATAGGACACCCTGAGACTAGATTGATTGACGATATGCGGAAGATAGAAGGCAGTGGATAGAGACGTCAAGCTGATGATAGGACAGAGTGGCGAGACCTAAGTCCAGCAGTGGATTAAGATAGGCTGATAATGATGATTTCGACTCGCTAGCTACGTAGCGACCAGGGATGTTACGGAGCTTCGACTCCGACTCCGTTATGTCGGAAGTTCCGATTAGTTTTACACCTCCGGTTCCGACTCCGGTTCCGAAACTTTTGAATCGGAGGTTTTAATCGGATGTCGAAGCATAACTTAGCGGCGGCGCCCTGCGCCGACAGTAACGAACAGTTTCGCAGGAACATGTCGCGAAGGGAATCTCCCGCGCACGAGTGTAATGAAAAGTATACTAAATGAGCACAACATAGAAAAACGCAAAATTCCAGCACCCTATATTACATTTCCGCCAATATTATCACCACCAGGCTCGGCGTGTCCACCAGGCTCGGTAGCGAGCGAATACCTTTTGGTGGCGTCGATTTAATCTACAAGGGGGTGCCTAGTGCCAGAAAACGAAAAAAGGACATTTTCGACGCCGCTCACTGATGTTAAGAAACTAAAAACTACAACAAAAAAAAACATTGACGTGTGTTTACAATCAAGAAAATACACAATAACCGAATAGAATTTTAAAAATAGATCAGATTTTTATTACAGAAAAAAATTAAAATGGCACCTGAAAAAACTATTTTAATTCATGTACTCGAAATTATTAATTACGTTCTATTAAAGTAACCGAACCAAAGAATAAATATTAGACCGAACACTTTTTGAATGTATGTTTAATTATTGAGTAATTAAATAAAACTTGGTCAAAAATTGACTCCTGATTTAATATTGATTTCCCCTCCAAACTGTGTCATGCTATTCTCGACTTTATGCACATCATATTAAGAAGGGCCTCGCGTGGGTGAAATCAGATTTTTTCCTGGCATTAGGCGCACTCTTAAGAAATATCTTAGACTGAGACAGCTTCAAAGCTTATGTTCATGAAGTACATATATACACTTTTGGTGTCAATGTAGGTATTTAATTTAATTTGTTTGAAAGGTTTTTTTCATTTAACATACCTACTTTATATTTGGGATTCAATTAATTGAATGTTTTGTTGGTTTTTGAATATTCCATTTTTTTTTCATTTTTTGTGATATTTCATGAAATAAAACAATGAAAAGATTGAATGAATGTTTTATTTGTCCTAAAATAAAAATCTCTCTCCTACCACTACTTCTGACCCTACCTCCGACTCCGGTTCCGACTCCGACTCCGACTCCGATAAATCAAATTTAAAAACTCCGACTCCGACTTCGGTTCCGATAAGATCACCTCCGTTACATCCCTGGTAGCGACCCATTCCAGCTTCGCTCGGCTGATTTCATATACTAAACAAATTATTTGAAATAAAAACGACTATAAATGAGCCAAAAACTATTTTGTTTCTCAAGTTGGATCAATTTGCACACAATGTGCACTTGATAAAATTCGGTTCAGTAGTTTAGGAGTACATCGCAGACAAACAAACGACCAACAGAAACACAGTGCATTAAGAAGGTTCTTGGAGTTTTATAAGTACCTACGCACTGCGCAGATAGGTACGTACGTATGTCTAATTTTCATCAATATAAATCAATGGATGAGCCCTCCCACACTTCAGACGCACGGAATTATGTTATCGTTGGGAAGAGTGAGATCGCTCTTTCCGTTTTAGTCGATTGTAGGAAGCGGTGAACGCCGGACGTTTATACCAGGGATGTAACGGAGGTGATCTTATCGGAACCGAAGTCGGAGTCGGAGTTTTTAAATTTGATTTATCGGAGTCGGAGTCGGAGTCGGAACCGGAGTCGGAGGTAGGGTCAGAAGTAGTGGTAGGAGAGAGATTTTTATTTTAGGACAAATAAAACATTCATTCAAACTTTTCATTGTTTTGTTTCATGAAATATAACAAAAATTAAAAAAAATATGGAATATTCAAAAATAAACAAAAAGTTCAATTAATTGAATCCCAAAGTGCCATATAAAGTATATTAAATGAACAAAAGCTTTCAAACAAATTAAATTAAATTAAATACATTGACACCAAAAGTGTGTATATGTACTTCATGAACATAAGCTTTGAAGCTGTCTCAGTCTAAGATATTTCTTAAG
Source organism: Ectropis crepuscularia (assembly GCA_963693475.1). Lineage (NCBI taxonomy): Eukaryota > Metazoa > Arthropoda > Insecta > Lepidoptera > Geometridae > Ectropis > Ectropis crepuscularia. Next base: position 15,460,978 of record OY856346.1, read on the forward strand.
AGTGCGCCTATTGCCAGGAAAAAATCTGATTTCACCCGCGCGAGGCCCTTTTTAAAATGATATGCATAAAGTCGAGAATAGCATGACACAGTTTAGAGGGAAAATCAATTTTAAATCAGGAGTCAATTTTTGACCAAGTTTTATTTGATTACTCAATAATTGAACATAAATTTAAAAAGTGTTCGGTCTAATATTTATTATGTGGTTCGGTTACTTTAATAGAACGTAAAATAAAATTAGAAATTTTATTTTTAAAATTAATGTGGGGTCATCGCTAATAATTTCGAGTACCTACTTACATGAATTAAAATAGTTTTTTCAGGTGCCATTTTAATTTTTTTCTGTAAAAAAATCTGATCTATTTTTAAAATTCTATTCGGTTATTGTGCTTTTTCCTTATTGTGCCCACACGTAAATATTTTTTTTTGTTATAGTTTTTATTTTCTTAACATCAGTGAGCGGCGTCGAAAATGTCCTTTTTTCGTTTTCTGGCACTAGGCGCCTCCTTGTAGATTAAATCGACGCCACCAAAAAGGTATTCGCTCGCTACCGAGCCTGATGGACACGATAATATTGGCGGAAATTTAATATAAGGTGCTGGAATTTTGCGTTTTTCTATGTTGTGCTCATTTAGTATACTTTTCATTACACTCGTGCGCGGGAGATTCCCTGCGCGACATGATCCTGCGAAACTGTTCGTTACTGTCGGCGCAGGGCGCCGCCGCTAAGTTATGCTTCGACATCCGATTAACCTCCGATTCAAAAGTTTCGGAACCGGAGTCGGAACCGGAGGTGTAAAACTAATCGGAACTTCCGACATAACGGAGTCGGAGTCGAAGCTCCGTAACATCCCTGGTTTATACCTATCGCTATTCGTTGTCAACAACCAACTCGCCGCTAGCGATTCTAGAGGTCAGGACGTCTACTCTTTTTCTACGAAAACGTAATTTTGAAATAAACTCGCGACTTTCCAACTCCGATTCTACTTCGATCTGTCGTTTTGTCCGTTTAAATCTTTTAAGCCTACTCTAATTAGAGTATGCTTAGAACATTTAAACGACAAACAATGTTGTACCTATCGGGCGAAACGAAGTAGAACGAGAGCAGGAAAGTCGCGAGTTTTTTTTTCGAAATTACGTTTTCGTAGATATAGAGTAGACGTCCAGGTCAAGTAGAATGGTAGTTGCAAACCACTCACGCTACACACAGAGACGCAGTTTGTTAACAATTTCAAGGTGCTCAAGGCACATCTTTTGATTTATATTGATGCTACTTTTATATTTTGATTCAACGCAAACTAAACATGTCAGTAATTCCATTTACCACATACTAATATTTCTACATTTATAACTCTCGAACGGTCTCATCATTTGTAAAATTGGCATAGGCATTTCATTCTTAAATCTTACTCACTCTGTTCTATTTTTGTAGTCCGTAGTGTAACAATGTCGGCTCATCTTATAGAATAACCGTGCCAAAAAACTGTCATGAACTGAAAAATATTTTTAACTGTCGGATGTAGACTGATGTATCCTCTACGAATAATCTGAGATTTTAAAGGAAAGAAGACATCTATCGTGGATCTTGGGAACTTTAATGTTTCTTATCGAAAATTATAGATGGCGCCACGAGGTCAATTTTAACATACACTTTGTAATCTCTTCAATAAAAGATTGTATTAGCTAAAATACATTAGAATAAGTAGATCAGGTATGCTCAAGGTATGTGCGTAGTTACAGTTGATAAGATTAGGTCCTGCGCCTTCAGAACTAGCTAGCCCTTTATTCAGGCAGTAGAGGCCACCTGAGACCATCAGTTGGGACTATTTATAAAAAATACTAGCAGCAGCTCGCGTTTTTTCTCGCATAGCACCCGTTCGCATTATTACCTCATTTCCCTGGGATAAAATAGCCTATCTGTTCTTCCAGACTATTATCTGTGTTACAAATTTCAGTCCGATCTGTTCATACGACACGACGCGACGTCATTGAGCAACAAACATCCAAACATTGATATTTATAATATTAGTAGAATATTCTCGTATATAACAGATGTGTTAATATTTTACTATTATTTAATCAGATTAAAAAAAACAACGAAGGAAGGAAGGAACGCAATAAAATACGAAAACTACTACCTACCCTATCAGTTATGTTTTTATCTCCTACTAAACTTATAAAAGAGTTTATTTTCCTATAGTAATTACAGGTGTGAGGTTACCACTGCAAAATTATAAATAAATCGAACACCATTACATAGGTACATTTATTCAGATGGTTATAGACTACAATTAATTAATTAGTATAAAGACCAATAACACAATCATATAACGATATGTCTTTTTACCTTTACAACACTTGCAGGTGATTCAGTTCTAAGTTTTTGCACTATTTTACCCGGGCATAATACCCGGTTTACATTATTCCAGTCCAGCGATCGAATCCAGCGCTGGATTCGATCGCTGGACTGGAATAATGTAAACCGGGTATTATGTCAGAATGTAAATTTAGGTATTGTGTGACAAATAAAGATTTAATATGATATCTTTAAAAAGATCTTTGCGATCATAACATCATTATTCGAACAATTCGCTTGTATCATTGACTGCAATGCGTCAAACGACAACAGTATGAAAACTCATGTCAATAACATTCGAAAAACAGGGTTATGCAGTAATGGTGCACCAAGCTATAGGATACAGTAACGTCACAGAATAAATATTAGTACAGAAGCCACACTTACCAAAAACAATTATGTAAATAGCGACTCTTGCTGAGACACAACAAAGTTCAATTCAGCTCGCAATACCTGTCGCAATTTTCAAATAAACATTTGCGCTCTTTCTAACGCGTAACTCTGTCCCTGTCTAGCGCGGAGGGTTTACGACATATCGACATATCTAATAACAATACGCGCGGGAAACGTTATGCGCGAGCGCTCAGCCGTGCGTCCGACAACCGACTGTCACTTTCTTGTTTCCTGGAAGGAACGGTCTCGCGGTAGGCTAAAACCGCGCGACCTTGAGCGAGTGAGGGTGCACTGGTAACGTACTTACTATAACTACGTTCTTCATGAAAATAGAAAACTACTATTACTATGATCAAAAATCGTTCCATAACACAACTGTTAAGAAAAATTTTAACAACGCACCGTTCCCAAATAAATTTATGAAAGTCATACACGTACTTTATTTTTAATCTTACAACCATGGACGTTTATAAAAAGTCGGACGTAGTCTCGCTAAAACAAAACCTGTGTCTATAGAGTCGGCCACATATATGCACGAGTGCGTTGTCACTGGTAGGCTGACATACACACAAGTTTGCGCGTGTAATAACCCACTGATGTGTGTATGTGTGCGTGTCAGCCTGTATGTGACAGCGCACACTTGCATATTATGTGGCCGACTCTATAGACACAGTTTTCGTTTTAGCGAGACTACGTCCGACTTTTTTTATACAAGACGAGACGAGCAGGATGTGTGCCTGGTGGTAAGAAACATGCCTGCCCCATATCAGCACAGTAACACGCAGCTATTGGATCATGAAAAGTTCAACACATTACCTAGCACTGCGCTGCGCTCGTCACCCAGATATCTAAGATATTATATCTCTAAGACCTGTAAATTCACTGGAAACATTTCCCTTCAAACCTGAACACAGTAATGTTTGCACTTTACTAATTGGCGGTAGAATAACTGGCAAAGGAGCGGTACTTCCCCAGGCGGACTCTGCTAAAGAGTCCTACCACTATTAAACCAGGTTGTCGTCATAATAAATAGTCATAGATAGTCATAGTTCGTATACGTCTCTTTCGATTAAGTGCACATTTCTGCGTTATACGCATAATACGTTATACCATAATAACGAGTATGATTCGTGTGTGACGCGTCCCCCCGCGGAAGTTTCCGGTGTCGAATGCCTTCCGGCGAGCGGTCTCTGGCGGCTCTTTGTTCGGGACCCTGGCGCGTCAGACTCCTGGACTCAGGTGACTAGCCACGCGGAAAATGTACAAACAATTCGATATTACGAGTAGTATGTAGTAGTTACATTTTGTAGTGGTAGGACTCTATGCAGAGTCCGCCTGGGAAAGTACCACACCATTGCCAAACACCTATTGCCAAACAGTAATGTGAAAAGATCAATGTGTTCCGGTTTGAAATTTCTTTAATGTACTTTAATTCAAAATTAAATAAAAATAGCATTCTTGCACTTCTATATAAACTACTAGCGGCCCGCTCCGGCTTCGCTCGAATAATAACCTAGATATCAACTGCAGCGCCATCTGCCGGGCTGATTTGTGAATCTAAACCTTCCAAGGCCCTACCCAAACGTATACTTACAAAAACAATCATTCAAATCGGTCCAGCCGTTTAGGAGGAGTTCAATAACAACGAAAAGTGGCATTGATTTTTATATATATAGATAAGAGTGGGAAATTTTATATATACATTTTAATCCACACAAATTTCGTAAACAAGAAACAACGTATTGCTTCACGTATTAAAAAAATATTTTTTAGATTGACCGCCGTTTTACGAAACATAATTATTATACGCTACAGTGACCCGCGGCTTTACCCGTGTAGTTTCCGTTCCCGTAATATTCACGAGATAAAAAGTAGCCTTTGTGTTAATCTAGACTATAATGTTGTAACTGTGTGCTAAGTTTCAACCCAATCCGTTCAGCCGTTCCGGCGTCACTTACCAACGAAATCCAAACTTGCACATTTAATATTAGTAGGACTAGTAAAATCCCGCGTTTTCACTAGCGTAGTTCCCGTTATTCTCACAGCATAAAATATAGCCTATGTATCAAATTAAATAACATAATATCAAATTTCATCTAGATCCGTTGCATAGTTTAAGCTTGAAAGAGTAACAAACATCCATACATTCAACAAACTTTCGCATTTATAATGTCAGCAGGATTGTTTATTTACTATCATTTGACGTCACAAGCGTCGAAAAATTTTATACCGAATGGAAGGGACTCGTACATATAGCAGCTTTTTGGCTCGCTTTAATCTTGAATAAATGTTTTAAAAATTTGTGTTCAGTAGTTTGTTTTTTAAATCACTTTCAATTTTGTACATCTGAGGTACAAAATTTATTAGGTACAAAAAATATACCTATATTTAAACAAATCTCGTTGACTGATATCGGTAACTAGGTATTTAATATTGTCCCGTAAAGGGTCGGGCACAGGGGAAAAGCAATTATTTATTTGATCGACCAATATTATAGAGTAATGTCTGATGTTAATTGAAATGCCAGCGTCACTGCTTTTACACCACCGGAGGGTCGAGATTGGACAATTTAATTGACGGTGATTGATAATTTAGATAGAGGTTATTACCGACCCTCTCGCTCAAGTATCCTCAATACATCGCCCGCATTATATTTATTTTTGTATATTACAACATTCGTTGTGTACGAGCTTTGCCTGAAAACTAGACGCGATTACCTGTGTTATTAGGTCATTTCTATTTATTTTTAACAGTGTTCGTGTATTAAGACATGATGCAATCGTGTGGTTTTCCTATCAACCAGCAAAACTTATAAATTAACATCATTACATTACTTGTTGTATGATTCGAGCAGCAAAATAACAAGGTATGCGTTTGCGACTTTGAGTCACCAAAGGCCATTTAGCACAGATTTAGACGGTCCAAATATTTTCACGGACGTCGCACTTTGCCTCTCTCGCAAGCAAAATTCCCGATATTGGAGAAACAGAATCCGCCTTTACGTAGATACTAATGGACACCGATAGAATTGTTTGCCATCAGGCACATGTCCTGCTCGTCTCGTCACTCTTTATTTAAAAAAGAATTATATACCGCAGTGTTATCGTACGAAATGTGTGCGTTATCAATTTAATTATTCGCACAATATATAATTTGTCATAACTTCTAATTTATCTCTGTAATAATGGACTTTGGTGACGAGGGTGATAAGGCCAAAAGTTGAGTAGCTAGTTTCTATCGAACATTCACACAAATCCGAAGTCAGAATGCGTTAATAATCGCATAATGTAGTTTTCATGAAGTAAACATGACGTAACAAGTAACAAGGTTATAGCAATGTCACGAATGTAAACGATTGCTTATTACCATATATAATTATTTATTTAACCTGAAGTGTATTAGTTACTATTATATTGCATTTACTGTATACAAAATAAATAGGAATCAATTTGATTGCATTTATTTTAAACAAATCTAATTTTAATATTTAAATTTATGGTAAGTGTGCACTTCGGTGCATTTGGCAAATAACATAAAATTTGGTACTACGAATACAATAAGTAGAATAAATCATCTAGAAAATCCATGCACACATCAATATCGGGTCTGATAAACTCTCTAAATATAACCTAACGGAATGGACTTGTAAATTTATTGGTAACATTACGAATGCATACGTTCCTAAAATGTTACGGATATATTCTCAAAATTTCCATTGAGAAAATGGAAGACGTTAAGATACGGATATAGGATAAACAAATGTTAAAACAAAAACAGATTAAATTTGAACTGAACTTACCTTTTTCAAATTTTGATAGTAAATCACCAATTTTGTTCGTTCGTTTCGTTATGACTGCGACCCTGTTAAAACTGGCTACAAAGGTTGGATACACTTTTAAGATTATTAGTTTAACTAGGCTTAATATTTTTACAACCATGCATTGGCAAACACTATATTATATATACAAGCAAACAAATAGTCTCACTAAACACTGTTAATAATAGCGTCATTTATTTCGCAACAAACGTAGAAAATATTTGCCAACAGCTAGCACAATTATAATCACAGCACACCAAATCATAACGTGCGGGGATGCCGGTTCACTCTTCGACTCACCAGAGCTTTCACTCTTTTGCTCTTTTTCTTTCACGGTGAAACGAACAAACTCTTGCAAATGGTTCGGGAGATTCGTCATGTCCTTTTCTTGGCCACCTTCGATCACTTTGATTTTATGCTCTATCACTTTTGGTTCCCTATACACATTATGTCCATCTCTCTCATCTTCTGTTTCAGGATCTTTAATTCCAAGTTTATCCCACCTTTCTCGCGCCTTCGAAATAAACTCTTTCTCAATACGATTATTTACTTTTGAGTCTAACCTATTTATCGACGGCATGCTTTTGGAAATTTTATTGGAGGTTGTTACCGGAGTGTTTGTAATTTTTATGATCTTATGCTGTTTCCTTTCCTCCCGTTGAGCCATTTGCGTTACATATTCTGAATACATCTTTTCACGCTGTAATTCTTCCTGGCTGCTAGAGAAAACCGATGACAGTTTTCCTTTATCTTTGTTATGATTGAGATTTGGAGAAAATACCTTTTCTTGCTTTTCGGGACAACTTAAACTACTAAAAAAGTCTCTTCTCTTAGATATAAAGTAGTTATTTGAATCTTTATAATGCTCGTTTGTTACTTCTTTTTCTGATATTAGAGGAGCTCTGGGTCCTAGCTTTTGTGGTGTCACAGGAACGGTGGTCCGAAGAGATTCTAGACGCTGAATTTCAGCTTCCACTTCTTTTTCCTTTTGTCGAATGTATTCCATTTGCTGATCGCATAAATCTTTGGGTAACGACGGTCTTCGAGGGGATTCGTTTATGCTATCTCTAGTGTTTGTATAATACCTATGCATATTTTGGATTGTTGAAATATCATCCTCAATTTCTTTGTTTAAATTTCCTGTTGAATAGTGAAAAATTTTACGTTCACTTTTCAAAGAGCGCATTGAACTATCAGTGAAATCTGAACTTTCATCACTTTCGTAATATGACGATGCTAATTTTTTAGGCCTCGGAGGAGGGATAGGCTTAAACGTGATATTATTCGAACGATCAAATATATCATGTTTTATTGTATTAGTCTGTAATTTATCAAACTTTTTTAACAAATGGGCAGTGTCAGTATGCTTGTTTACAATATTAACATTATTGGCCACCGTTGGGTCACGTATAAGAGCCAATAAGCGGCTTCCAGTTTGAGATTTAAAAGGCACAATCGGAGTGTCATCATTAGAATTTTCTTTGGATTGTTTTTCTTTATTATATTGGACATTATATCCTCTTCTATCTACATATTGTGTGTGCATATCAGCCAGTTCACTTGCGTCTTCTGAAGTGACAACAGTTCTTGTTTTCTCCATTAACATTTTTTGGGATGGCGATAAACAAATATAGACCGGATCTGTTTTTGTGGGTACACCAGTCCAAATTTCTTCTTCTCGTGATTTCTTTCTCAATGACGAGTTGCGAGGTTTTATGGGTGGTGGTTGAGGTCCATTGATTTTTGTGGGTATTAAATTTTTTTTAATGGGTGATACATCAGGTAATGGATAATAAGGCATGTTATTGTCTAAGCTCGTTTTATGATCATTTGTAACAGTTTCTATATTATCTGTAGTAAAAGCTCCAGTAATGTTTTGAATGCGTTTAGAAACAGACGCCAGTTCTTCTAAAATTTTCTCACCAAAAGGTAAAGATACGATCCTTTTTACACATATATCACGTAGATGTGACGGTCCAGTACTGGCTACACTTAACTTCTTTATAGTTTCAGTAGTAGCTCCTGTAACATGTTCAAATACGTCTTTAACATGACTGTTAGTCGATACAGAATCTTTGGTCTCTGTGTTTAAATGACAATCAACGGTTTCATCATGCACCATGTTAGATACATCATTCAAGGACGATGAAGTAGGATTATACTTAGCAGTGCATTGAGAGGAACAAACACTACTTGAGGAATCTTGACGTATAAAAGCATCGTTTGATTTTTCATTTAAGTCTGAGTCTGAAACTTCTTTTATTAGATTGTTTATTGCATCGTTTAACTCGCATTTTAAAACTTTCATTTCTAAATCATATTTATCATGAGTTTTAGGTATATTGTCATCGTGTATTACATTATTCTTGGAAGTATCATTTATTTGTAAAGGTTCTATGTCTTTTACATACAAATCGGTTTTTAAATTGTCTGTCGATAGTACAACTATTTCATGCGAACCTTGATCAGAAGTTGTTTCTTTTTGAATATTTTTATGATAATCTTTTTCGCAATTCACTTGTATTAAATGTTCTTTTGTTTGACTTTTTTGTACATTTTCAGATTTTATTTGGTCACTAGCATTGACAATAAACGAGTTTTTCAGAAAATTTTCTGTATCTGTTACTTCAATAGTAGGTGTGATCATTCGAATAGATACATCTGTGTCCATTCCATCGTCAATTTCCTCTTCGTTTAGGGATTCATGCAAAGAACTAGTGCTACTCGATGAATCTGTTAGATACACCACTTCAGCTCCTGTCATTTTTTCAAATGTTTGCATGGTCCAGGTACCTCCAGCTTCGGTAATTTCAGGTTCTTTGATTTTTGCTCCGACTAATAAACATTCTTGCGGAACTAATCTACCGAAAGCCCTTTTATGAATTGTAGATTCTGTTTTTCTAGCAATTTTTTCTTGTGTTTTATGTTTATCTTCGAACACATCGTCCTCCAAATCATCGATGTCACTTTTCTTGTCACTTAAATATGACTGACGTCGAGAGGACTTCGATGATTCACTACTACCTTCTTCATCTATAACATCTAATGTTCGAGGTGGGCCTAATCTTTGCAATCCAAAATCATCCGCTAAGCCTTTCTTTCGTAATCGATGTCTTATTTCACGATTTATAATTTGTTCAATCTCTGCTTTTATTTCAACAGAACTTTCAGGATGCGTTGCTAAATCTAAGGTATTTAAGTAACTCCGCAAAGAAGTTTCAACATCTGGTGATAAAGAAATACTTATTTGTTGACATTGAGCTATATCCAGAGGAACTGCTGACACCGATAGTGTTCCTGTCGCAGTGTCATTTAACGACGGTGTTTCAACTTCTTCTGTTTTTTCCCATTCTATATCAGATTCAACATCAGAAACTAAAACATTCGACGTGTCTACAATAGCTAGCGTACTATCTTCTTCGTGGCATGCAACATCGTCCGTGACATCAATTATCTTCGGTGCGTCGTCATTATCTAAACTTTTACTTTTATTTCCGTTATTTAGTTTAGGCTTACTTTTTAATGACTGTTCGGGAGATTCTACAATATATACACCATATTCCTGTTCTTCGACGATTTTGTCTTCTACTTTGATTATGTTATCCAAATTTGGTAGAGGTACTTGTAATGTTTCTACAGCAACTGAGCTACTATTATTGTTGACATCTTCATTTGTACTAGCATTATCACTACAAACAATATCCGGGGCACCTTCATCAACAGCCAAATCGTTGTCATTTTGGACAATCACGCTTTCTTTATGAATTTCAGAAACAGCATTTTCAATGTTTTCTTCTAATTGTGGTACTACCTCTTCATTATCTAATGGCACACTAGAACACTCCTCACTTTCTTTTTCAATCACTTCACTATTTTTGCTACAGTTCTCAACACGATTAGTTTTATTCTTACGTTTGTTTTTGTTTTTATTTTTACGCTTCGACCTTTCAGGCATGTTAAGTGCTAAAAAACTTCAATGTTATCACAAACACAACGTAATCATTATCACAAACACACGTCTATTGGTCGTCCGCGTCTCACGACACCGGTATCAATTGCGTAGGAGAGTGACGGCTAGAGCGAGCGTTGGCGACGCTAGGGTTTTCGTGTTCGCGGATAAGGGCCGGCGACGTCAGAATCGGGTTCGAGGTTAGCGAGCGAGATTTTTCGGCGAGCGGACCCCGGTCGCGGCAGTCGTGCACTAGCGCGCGGTTTTACTGATAATTGTAAATGGGTTGAAGTACGCAAGCGAGCGCTGTGGACTTTATTTTTACGCGGAGACGTGTACGCGAGTGGTGCGCGCGTCGCAGCACTCCGCCGCGAAGGGAGCGCGCGCGCCGCCGGCATCGGTCGCCGCTCGCACCGAGCCGGCCCGAATTATCAACGCTCCTATGTAAATCTCTAATTAATATTGCACACACGCTCACAAACCATTTTAGGGTTGGATAACGGGGAGGAGTTCGACAATACAATAGCTTCTAAGACTTATTAGGTTTTGAATGGGCGCAAATTAAATTAGTTATTCTTAGTTCACAATTCTAAACAATAAAGCATGCAGCTACAGAGTACATACTTTGTGTGTAGTGTGTGTCAGTGTTGTGTTAGCCGGTATCAAACTGTGTTTTGAGTTAGTAGACAGTTGTATCTCTGAGTGGTCATATGCTTCCAAAGACGAATTAATGTCCACATCAGAGATAGTAGTACATTTTAATAATCCATAGTAGAAAACTCAAATTTATTTTCTCTACGTTAATGACCAATTCATCAGTACACAACATCAGTCACGTTGGCACAATCAAGCATGGCATCCTTATCAATAGACATTGCTATTGATAAGGATAAACAAATTTATCTTTTGATTACCTTGAGATAAGACGTTGAAATTGGTACTTATTTCATTTCTTCAACAACATAAATGAATAATTATGGATATTCCTACATAAGTTAACAAAAAAAATATGTTTGTAGATTTACTTAACCTAAAAATTAAAAGATTTTTACGTTTTATCCATAACGAAAAATCTCTAAGTGATCAAATTATTTACTCGGCCTTAATTTATTAATCGGCATTATTACGTCGTATCAGCTAGTTTAGAAAACCGATATGTACCTATGAAATAACAGGGTGGGTGTACTAAAAGCGGTCTAACTAGTCCGGGTACCTAGTGTCTAGGCGCGCAGGCGATACGACTGATTGACCACTTCCACTAGGACGAGGCAGTTACGTCCAATCATTTATGTTAGTATTTTGTACTAATGAATGTTTCAACAAACATTGGGCGTAACGAAAACGAATAGAGCAATACACAGATAATTCCAATAAAAAAATGTCCATAACTAAAACAAACACAATCTTCGAAATTAATAGACATTTATATTTTCTTACAACTAAGTACACTTTTTTCATCTAGCTATTTTAATCCAAAATTAAAATTATTTACAAAATGTTACCGTTCAAACAGAAGAGAAAATAGACCTTACCAGGCTTAGGTATCTATGTGTGTTTTTCTTAATCTTTTAAGAAATTGCAAGGCGTTGATAATATTTTTCCGTGTGTATTGACGCGTTGATAGAGTTACTCATAGAGTATTTTTTTCTTATTCATACTATATGCCGTATAATATAAGATCATGTTACGATAATGACAAAACGGATAAAATGCAATTTAGTTCCTAAAGGAAATATATTAAAATTCATGAATGACCCGAGAACTTCGATACTTGTTGTAAGTAAATAGAGAATTTTCAAAGTATTATATTGCTTGAAATAGAATATTCCTATAAATAGAGAATTTTCAAAGTATTATATTGCTTGAAAGGTCGGTGTTTGTTACTACACATACTTTATTTCCAGCTTTTTTTAAGTTTTTTATTTCTATATTACTAAAGGCAATAAATAATAATGTATTCCATATTAGCATTATAAATGTATTTTCATAAAATGTATGTCACTGCTTGTGTGTTGTCAAGACTTTTATTTTTATAGTATTTTTACTAGAGGTAATGTTTGTTTGTAATGAAAAATGAAAAAAAAAGGTTTTGCCAAACTTTCAATTATTTATTAAATAAATAAATGTATGTATGTATAAATAATACATGTAGTTTTTGGAATAATTAAACGTAGGTATAGAAGTACAGACAGCTAAAATTAATAAAAATAAGGGTTCAGAAAAACACATTACGAATACGCTCTTTGAATTTCAACTAACGCTGGGTTACAGAGTAGTTTAAAGACACGGCGTTGAATAAAGTATTCGCTTATTTATAATTTTCTCGCAAACAATCCTTTTTAGCTTAATAACTTAAATGAGTGACAAAGGATAATTTGAACATGAAGAGTGCAAATTATTAACTAGCACTGCGTTCGTCAACCAGAGGTATAAAATCTCTTATTGAATCCTAATACAGTACCGTTGACAGAATGAAACGAACAGTTCACGGCCAAACAGTTCATTTCCTGTCACGGATCGTAGCGTTGAGCTGAGAAAAAATAGCATTGAAAATATTTTTATAGCACAAGTGCATTAAACAACAATTAAAACGAAATTAGACGTAGATATGGAAAAAAATGTTCCAAAAAAAAATCTGCATTACGAATACAACAGGCCCCAAAATTCAAAGTAGGTCGTCTGATACGTAAACGTGTGTATGTACTCGTACTTTTATCATGAGTACCTACCTACTTATATACTTACTACTAATGTACCAATATTATAAATGTCACAGTTTAAATCTTTTTTGCTCAGTTACGTTAGGCTAGATGGACCGGGTTGATATTAGGAACACAGTTAAATTACTGTCTGGAATAGTACATAGGCTACTTTTATCGCGAGAAAATAACTGGAGCAGAACTACGCGGCTAACGCCGCGAGACTCTGCTAGTACAAATATACTACTTCCTACTAATATTATAAATGTCAATGTATGGATGTTTGTTGCTCAATCACGTCCTAACGTATGAACGGATCGGGCTGAAATTTGGAACACAGATAGATTATGTTCTGGAAGAATACATAGGCTACTTTTAAAAAAAACAACGGGAACAACGGGAACGGGAACTTTGCGGGTAATACCGCGGGGCGCTGCTAGTAATATTATAAACGTCAATATTCGTATAGGTACTCGTATTTGGATGTTTAGATGTTTGTTGCTCAATCACGTCGTAACATACGAACGGATCGGGCTGAAATTTGGAACACACTTAGATTATAGACTGGAAAAACACATAGGCTACTGTTTATCCCGAGAAAGTAACGGAAACGTGAACGGCGCGGGTAAACACACAAGGGAGTCACTTAGTAAAAAACCATCTATTAATATAAATGCTAGAGTTCTAGAAAAGAGTTCTAACATTTACACAAGCATATATGCTAAGTTTTTGTACTAGACGGCCATTTAACCTTCACGTTTGTGTGAGTGCTAGAACCTACGTAATACATCTAAAAAGCGAGCAATTTGTTCTAGCTACGCGTGTTTCCGCCGCATTGGTATTCTGTTAGGCATTACGTAGGGGCTTGAAATCGATCTAGGCGTTACCGCCAAATTATGTAGTTACCCGAAAATAAAGATTATGTATCTCTACGTCTCCTATAGACTAATGTTGCAATACGATGAGATAATCTGCTTTAATTATACCATTTTTATGGTTGACGTCCGAAACGTAATAAAAAGTAAGTAAACTGCTAGCACTTTTTAAAAGAATATTTTGTGTGTCCTTCGTAGGTTACATGTGTAATATGTAACGAATACGCAAACAGCGTATTCGTTTTTGGACAGCGGGAATCACGGGCCTGATGGGGGCCTTAAGCGTCAAGGTTAATTGACTCTGATTAATCTCTTTGTATTGTAATGTTCCAATATCTTATAACTAGCAGTGTCCCGCGGTTTTACCCGCGTAGTCCCCGTCGTTCCCCTCATTTTTTCGGGATAAAAAGTAGCCTATGTGTTCTTTCAGACTATAATCTAACTGTAATCCGAATTTCAGGCTGATCCGTTCATATGTTACGACGTGATTGAGCAACAAACATCCAAACATCCAAATATCCAGACATCCATACTTTGAAATTTATAATATTAGTGGGATGCTATAAGTATCGTCGTAGGGTTGTCTGCCTCTCGGTTTTTGTCGGATACATTTCGGTGAGTGTGTAGAGAAAAAACAGGAAAGGAAACAAAATCTGCCTTCTCCTTAGGACTATCCGACAGCTAAACAAACTCTACGTTTATCATTCGCACCGTGAAATTATGTGAATTTATTTCCCGACAGGTACCTACAACCTATGTATGTACCTATTTTCAAACCTTAAGTATACAAATGTCACCGTGGTACATGCTAGGCCGCGTCGTTGCTTAACATCAAGCGATATCGGTGGCCAAACGTAAATCTGAACTGTATATTCAATTCAATTCATTTTTTTTTTTTTTTTTAATATAAAATAATATAAAATAAATATGCGAACGAAAACCTTCTGGTTGGCCCGCCGTTGGTCCGCCCCTAATTATAAATAATTACCTAACTATGGCTTCTGTGCGTCGACGATACTATTATAGCATCTAGTTAGTTAATGAGGTGATAGACCTATCTTCGGTAGTTTACTAACGACCGTACAGAAGTTTTTACATCTCAAGTTAACTGAGATAGAACAGAACGGTCTGATTAGTTGACAAACAAACATAATTATTTTTCTCCAAATAGGTACTCAAAATAAGTAGCCCACTTTTTATTCTCTCTGCTGGGGGCTTGGAGCCTTATCTCACAGGGAGAATCATAGCTAGACACACCAGGCTGGTCAAGTGCGGGTTGTTGAACTGTACATGTCTTCAGAATAGAGTGGTTAGATCGCCCGATGTGTATTTTTCCACCTGATCCGCCTTGGGAAGTTTTCAACCTCATTTTTGGCAGTTACTCTACCACCAAACAGTAATGTACAAACATCTATAAAAAAAGGGTAAAATCCCAAAAAATGTGGCAGAGGTGGACAGTCCGGTAACATTCTAGAAAATCCAGCGTCACAAATATTCTAGTCCAGACTTTCATTGGAATCGTTAACGATACGAGATGAAAATAAAGTCGTAAAGAAAAATAAAACGTACGCACGCAAATAGGTCAAGATTTTCGATCTTGAGTTTATAACATGTTTAATTTTGGACTGTGGCTGCGATCATTCACAAAGAATAGTTCATTTGAGCATTCATTTCGGTAGGTAATCGTATTTAAACGATTATGCTCAATCTAAAATAATGATAATCAAAAATAATGTACAGAATAGAAACTAGTAAGTTATGTATCCTACTAATATTATAAAGGTGTAAGTTTGGATAGATTGATGTTTGTTGCTCAATCATGTCGGAACCCCGGGTTAGGTTAAAATTTGGAACACAATTAGGTTATACCTCTAGAGTCTGGGTCTGAACACATAGGCTACTTTTTACGTATTTTATGATTACTAACTGAAACTTTTAGTTAAAAGGTTAAAACATTGATCGAATAATTCATACGATCATTCAAAGCTGTTCAGCAAACCTACAGTAAGTTTGCATACAGGCGACCTTCCAGAAATATCCCACCCTCACGTCGTCCCGCTTTCTACATGACAATAAAACGCCATCTTGACGTGTGTTTGCAGAAAGTGTGGAACAACAAACGAATTGGAAAACTCTATGCATGACATAATCGCTGAATAGATCCGGGCCAATGTGCCAAAAGCGCCGGGCCACTGGCTCGCGGTGAGACGCCGATTTTTTGGCACGTATTCAGAGGGTTATAAGGTGAATGTGTCGATTGCATGCGTGCTGATAAAATGTGTTTAAAATACGTGTACGCATTTAGAAGTTGCAATTAGAACGCTAACAAGGGACTTCAGGGTTAAAACCCCGTGCGCTCACAGAAGTTTCAGTTTTATTTCATTAGAACCGAATAACCTTCAATTGAGCAGCAACACAGCTACATATTTATGAACTTATACTTTAGGCTGACTTTGGGAACACCAAGATAACAAAATAAATATGTACTTTACCTAACTGCAAATAGATTTGTGAAGCCTAACGCTATGCGTCTTCTTTTGAACACGATGAAACTAAAAATGTATTTCTTATGTTTTTCTCATCCTCTATTCAATAAATAGAAATCCGATAAAAAAATGTGAATTCAATATTTTGTACCTATCTTCCACCCGATTAGTTAGTTAGACTTTTTAATATCTTCAATCCAAGATATTAGGTTAGAGACATTTTGTTTTGGGACGAAAATATAATAAATACAGACGCTAGTAAATAAAAGTACAATCGCCCTACAGTAAACCCGAACAGCAAACGATCCAGGTCGCTGTATGACAATCGTGTATTTTACTTGCTAATCCGGAACTGACCGCCGACGTGGATACATGCTGTTATCTCCTACTTTGAGCCACATGAACGTACTAACGATCTAATCCCTCCCTCAAAGGAAAACGATATTCAGGTTAACGAGATCTTTATCTTTGAAAGATACTATTTATATTTAGGGCTGAAAGTGGAAATGGTTGTGTGGGCTTATCTCGAACCTACGCAGTAGGCATCTGGTTTCTGTAACAAAGTACCTACTAAACAATAAAAATTAAACTTTCATTATACAAATATCTTATAAAGAAGTTTTAGCAAACCAATTTGCAAATATCATTAGAAAAGACTCGATTGTGCACTCTTGCAAACATGCTTTATTGAATGACTTTCGCGTAACCTGCCAGCAATGCGAAGTGCTAAGTTTTACGTACATCATTTCAGTAGTTGATATATCTTTATTCATATTTTTATTTGAAATCTACTTGGTTTTCAATAAATTGCAAAAACGATGTATATAAAAAATGTATCGTGGCTCAGCTGGCAGTGTTTCTACTCACTGAGTAAGTAGGTTCTATCCCCACTTAAGACACACATTTTGTGTGCTGAATTTGATGTGTGAATTTGAAATGCAAACGAAGAGATTTGACTCTACTTTTGTGATAACAACGTCTAGACTGTGGACTACGTTGCCTGGGTGGGTTTTCCCCGATGGTTACAATCTTTGTGTGTTCAAATCGTGAGTGAATCGGTTTCTCCTAGGTAACCCCGCACCATCGTAGATCGCATCGTCGCTTAACATCAGACGAGATGGTCAAGTGTAAATCAAGTAAATCAAGTAAATCAAGTCAAGTGTACCTATATAAGTTAAAAATAAAAAGTGGCCAAGTGCGAGTTGGACTCGCCCATGAAGGGTTCCGTAGCAGCAAGTAACATAATATACATAGTACACATTGTTCTTGTTGTTCGTTGTAACTTTGATCGAAGTTTCAATAATAGTGTATTTATGACGTTCTAAAAAAAACTACTCATCAGATCGAGTTCAAACTAATTTTCGTTGGTAGTTTACATGGTAGTGTACATCATATATTTTTTTTAGATTTTTCATTCTCTTACTTTAGAAGTTAGAGGGGGGGGGACACACATTTTACCACTTTGGAAGTGTCTCTCGCGCAAATTATTCAGTGTAGACGAAAATGATTTTAGAAACCTCAACATCATTTTTAAAGACCTATCGATAGACACCCTACACGTGTAGGTTTGATGAAAAAAACATTTTTGAGTTTCAGTTCTCAGTATGGGGGGCAACCCTAATTTTACTTTTTTTTAAATTTTTTTGTACAAATCTTAAAGCGGTTCACAGAATACATCTACTTACCAAGTTTCATCAGTGTAGTTCTCATAGTTTCGGCAAAAAGTGGCTGTGACATACGGACGGACAGACAGACAGACAGACAGACAGACATGACGAATCTATAAGGGTTCCGTTTTTACGTTTTACGGAACCCTAAAAAAAAGAATACGGATGTTTGTTCAATGGATGTTCCTATGCTCCATAAGAACCCACGGATTGTATTATAAAGTTATCTAGCTTGCATACAAAAAGTTTTGGTTAGTTTGGAGCTTTTTTTAGATTTTTTTTTATTGATAAATTGTATAGTGGTGTACGGGTAGTATGAGGTTTGATGTCTTCTCAAATTCAATTATCAAATTAAAACCTTGTGAATACTACAAAAGCTACACTATGGGTCAAGGTTCATAAGGTCAAAGGTAATCCAAACCATCAAGTCGTAAGTCAAAGTGTCAAGTTGCTAAAAAACAAAAGGGTTTTCAATCTCAGGACAAAGGGTTCATTTTGGGCGTGTTCCATGACACAATGTCCCACAAAAACTTACAATACTTACTTATATTATAGTAAAACAAAAGTATGACAGTAAACACACTGAACAGATTCTCTATGACAAAAGGGGATTATGAAACAAATTGTCGTACCTACACCTATTTACACACCATTTTCAAGGTACTAATTAATACCTCTTCCGTACTTTGCTAGTGTTCACTGCTATGCCAATCTCATACGGGATGTCTATCTACCTAACAAGATTGCTTATGGTAAGTATTGCTATCATATGTCACTTTGATTACGCTGTAAATCAGACAGAAATAGTCAAGCCATAAGCAATTATCTTAGCCGGTACAAAAACTAGTGTTATGTACTGCATTTTATGTACGAGTGTTGTAACGAGTCAACAAAGATAAATTATAAAATTTGCCTATAATTACCATAATGCTTATTGATACTGCAAGAAGAACCATTTTGCCGTTCATCATTACACATTTCGGTAAGGTGGGGAATAAAATTACAATCAATGGCATTTGTTGGACTCGATAGGCACTGGACAGAGAGATGGCATGATAACAAGAGGCTTATACCCTACAATGGGATAGAGAAGGCTATGGATAATGATGACGACGTAATTTGGTAAATATGGATATATCATATTTCGTGTGTCATAAGGTTCAAAGTAATTTATGTACGAGTATGTACAAGTAAAATTAAATTGTAAATATTAGGAGTACTCACGTTTTTGTGATGGGCTGTGGGCAACAGGCGCTTGAGTGGTGGAACTCTTCAGTGGAGGCTTTTCTGCGACCACCTCGCTTGGCGTCTCCGCTGTGAGAACGAACAGTGTTGTTAGAAAGCATACTTATTGTCGAAAGAGCTCAAATTTAGTGTAATGGGACATTTTTTACACAAAATGATACTCGATATCTCCAACATCCGGTATGTAGACCATAAATCCCGGAAATAATCTTAAAGAAATTGAAATAAACAAAACCAAGAAATCAAATATTGATATATTCCGTTATCCGTCCATCTAAACAACGATATACAAATATGCATTGTCTTATAACATACTTAGCAGAGCCCGGAAACTATTTGTGTCAACATCATGTTCTCAAAGAGAGCTTACCCACTCTAATAAGGCGAGGAGCAAAGGTAAAAGGAGCGAAAATAAATATGAAGATGCTTCTTTACAAATAATAAATTATTCTGGCAGAGTCAACTTCGACTATGCACACTTTCTTTGTATTTGTCCTGACATCAAGGCCAGGTCGACAGACACAATATTAAAGCTACTATTCGTAACAAAACTTTTTCCAGAAAAAATCTTGAAAATTCTTCCATATGCCTAATGTGATGTAATTTAAGCTATATTTAAATAATGATGAGCCATATATGTTAGGAAAGAAATTAAATAGAACTTATACTTTTTTATATGTTTTAGCTTTACACCTGACCACCATCTCGTTCGATGTTAAGCGACGATGCGGTCTACGATGGAGCGTCCATACCTAGAGGAAACCGATTCACTCTTGATTTTAAGATACCAAGACTGTAACCATCGGGAATAACCCGCTCAGGCAACGCATTCTAGCCTAGCCAGGCTAGCGCAGCCTAGACGCTCTTAAAGTAGCAATAAAAGTAGAGTCAAACCTGTTCGTTGAAGTCCTTGGAACATGAAACGACAATGATGACGTTTTTAGAGCTTTGAGCAATCCGATAGAAAAAAGGCAAGGTGGAATTAGATCATGTAGATCAGTTACACACTCTCCGTAGTGTACCCGATAAAAAATCGATTGTAAGCTAGCAATTACTTTGATATATTAACCTTATAAAGTTGTTAATCTAAGGGAAAAAAATAATGAAAACAGGAACGCGGCTCAAGTAAAAACACCAACTAATTTCGAGAAAACAATAAAGAAACCGAGAGAGAATATGCTTCGACATCAATCAACATAAATAACCGCCCGCGATTACCAAGAACTGAGAGTCACTTACCATAATTTCTGGCGGAGTAAAACGATACGATTACGGAATAGCATTCGGGTAGATTATTCGGTGGAATCAGCTGAAATTCAACTAATACTGTGATCGGCGCAGCTGCGTGTTACAGACCGAACATTTTCCGATAGGTTTAAAATTAGTCGGTTGAAATGAAGCCGTTTTATAAGGGGGTCTGTTGTTGTAATGAGACCGGTGCACTTCCCGGCGTTCGGTTTGCGGACCACTGACACGAGCTAGCACTAAATGCTAACTCTGGCTGCATCTGGTACCAGGAAATGAGTTGATTGGACTTGGCACAGCTTAGTCTTTCTGTTGACCCGGTCTCCTCGGTCGCTAAATAAAGCTGCCGAGTCACCGTGCCCTACTTAATACAATTTAAGGTAACAGAAAAACATTCATAAATACGTTTCTAGACAAAGTACCAATCATCTGTTCATGTTTCTCTTCTTAAAACGTGCTTACGTAGACTGCAGTTATATTTTGTATCATGAACTTAATCAAGTAACAGTGGGAATAAAATAATGGATAATGTTATCTCCATAGTGGGAAGCATAATTATGTTTTTTACATAGTAATAGTAATGGAGACAATAAAATAAGGTTGATAGGTTTTTACTAGAGATATAAGATGTGTTATCCCTATACACTGTTATTACAATGGAAATATTATCGTTCGTACGTAGTGATGTTTTCACATTACTGATTGGCGGTAGAATAACTGGCAAAGGTAGTACTTCCCCAGGCGAACTCTGCAAAGAGTCCTACCACCTAAACAAAGTTTAAATTAAAGTTCCACAACCTAACTTTCCAGACGATAACACAAATTTGTTCCTTATATTTGTGATATGTTTAACGCTATAACACACGTTTCAAACAAAACATACGTAGATGTTATGGTTTACATTATTTTTAATATAATAACTGGGCATGTTGATAAATCTTAACTCAAAGCAAATAAAATCAATTAAAACATCCCACTGTAACTCCAGCGGTATCCAACTAACACTAACTACCAACTAACGAACATTCGTTAGAGCTCGAACACATCACAAAAGTTTGTTTCATTGAAATATCAGCCCAAAACAACACCTCCTTTGAACAAAATGTAAATTGTCTCCTATACATTTCCCTATCGCTGATTAAACGGAACGATTCGTCTGCACAAATCGTAAACAAATCCAATAAACATCGAGAGGAAATTTTAATAAGATTCAATACTTTGACGGTCCTCGACAAAGATTTCAGTTTATTTTTCGAGTGCTGGTATTGACTGAGTAGGGGTCGTCGTTACTCGGTCGTCCCACTTCGTTAGCTATGAAATCAAGCCGACACAAGTTCTGCTTTAGATGTCGAGCAAATTTACAAATAAAGCCGTTAAGGTCGGCACGGTAACACTTTGTTCCAATAAACAGATCATCTGCCGATGTTTACGGCCGTAATTTGTTTTGGGGTGTATCGAGGAAAATCTCCTTCGATGAACATCTAAAGATCTCGATTTCAATAAATTCTTGTTAGAGCAGCCAGCCAATAAATATTGCATTTTGATGCCGGCAGTATTTTAAATGCGATCAAGGGATAAAAGTTAAGGTTTACTCACACGGATAATTTTAATTTGTGTTGCGTTCAAGAAGTTCACTTCACTGATAGAGTAACTATATAAACGCGTCGCGGGTCAGCTGTACCATCAGCGGCGCTGGCCTGCGGAGGCCGGAGGGCGACTGTGACAGGGCGAGCGCCCACAATGGACATTTTCTGTATGTAAATCACAATAAAATACTTCGCTTTGTACACATATTGCGACACGCTGAACTAAACACAGAACAGGCTATCCTGACTCCATCAAATTGTTCGTGATAATCGAATGTTAACTTTATGTGCACTTGATAGAGCAAATTTTTGTATCAAAGTTAAACGGACAGATAAACCACAGATTCGTAGACCTGATTTTCGTTATCAGACACTTTATGAATCATGAACAAAATGTCCACAACTATAAACCAAGCATAAAGAGGGTCTCGAAGACGGTACATAAGTCGGTGTTTACGACAAGTGCACTACATCGCAAGCTACCAGACAGTAGACTCGGTAGTTGTCGAGGGCTAGCTTATTTTCCAATAAATAAATCTAAAGGAAAAGTTTAAGATAGCATAGAGAATCCAATTTCGACGTAGCTGTAGTAGCGCTGTCATTTCCTTTACAGTGAGTTTGTACATCGATATTTTATTGGTCCTATTTAACACAAGAGTAGGCATGAACAAAAGATTTCAATTGTAAGACAAATTTTAGAATTGTGAATATATCTTTTAAAAAATCATTGTATTCTGTTTTCACTTGCGACAATCCCCATCAGACTATGTTTACTTAAGTAATTTTAAAATCAATGAGTTCGTAACATTGTAAGGTGTTATCTAAGGTGTGAGACTATATTTTTCATAAATAAGGTTTAAGTGAATATTGAATCAAAGTGATTCACAAATTTGTAGGTTATACAACCTACCGTATGGGTGTGTTACTTACATTTTAGGCGATGAAGATATAAATAGGTCAAATTGAAGTCGCGCTAACGCATAGTTCCGTACGCGTGACCAATGATTGACATACAATATATTGTCCGAAGGCAAGGTGTGGTGACGGAATGTCAGGTTAATTGAGCGAGACCAAATAAGTTTGGTTGGATCCATCCATCACGCTGATACATGTCACTGTATTCAAAACCGTGCCACTAACCAACACAAAATTTGGAACATGGGACAAGTATAATTTGTCATTTCAACGTAATATTGATTACTTATTGTTACCATCGAACCAACATGACTCATATGTTGGAATCTCTACGTTTACGAACTAGGGTCACACTAAACTTTCCTTTTAGACGGACTAATCCATTTTAAATCGAGCGGGCCGATCGTAAACATTGATCAAGGTAACTTTACATAAATTGCTTCACAACAATCCAATTTACGACAGAAGGCGCGTCCGGTGCGTCCTTTAGTTCCACTCTGGTTTCGATCGGATCCAACGTAAGCTGATCTTCGATGTACAGATGGACATAAGAGGTTGTAAGAAACGAATCGGTCTATTTAGACTGGTGATGTTTATTTGCGCGGGAAAAATCATCAATGGCTGCTTATGCAAGACCGTAATACGCCGACACACGTGTCCGTTGGACCGTGACGTGAGCAGAGCCAATCGAATCGGCGGAACTTTGCCTGTCTAAATAACGCAACGCGTAGGCGCACCCCTTTCGACAGTGGAAAAGCCATCATTGTGCTACATCCGGGCGGCATTTTATTCTGGCGTAAACATATCTACGGTCAATTTATGAATGAAATAGAATCTATTACGATCATTGAAGCTGTTTTCTAGTTAACAATGAGAGAGTTAATGATAGCTTCAGTATTGTACTACGCCGAGCCCGACTTTTCAGGCCCGAAATTTATTATCATTGACCAGTATCTATTATGTGTGTAGAACGTAAATCAGTAAGTAATTATTTGCAGCTTCCTATTCAGAGAATATAGGTAAGTAAGTAACATCGCATTGTGAAAACTATCTAAACTACCTACTACTATAAGTTAATGTTTATTGTTTGAATGTTTTCATGATTACTTAATTTACATTATTACTCTAAATTTAGTGATTTTTCAATATTATTAGAAATAGATTCACATTTGACTTCGTCTTGACGCTGACATCACAAAATAAAGTGGCCAAGTGCGAGTTGAACTCGCCCATGAAGGGTTCCGTTGCAGCAAGTAACATGATATACATAGTATTATAGTTGTTGTAGTTCGTTGTAACTTTGATCGAAGTTTCAATAATAGTGTATTTATTACGCACAAAAAAAAACTACTCATCAGATCGAGTTCAAACTAATTTTCGTTGGTAGTTTACATGGTAATGTACATCATATATTTTTTTTAGATTTTTCATTCTCTTACTTTAGAAGTTAGAGGGGGGGGGACCCACATTTTACCACTTTGGAAGTGTGTCTCGCGCAAACTATGCAGTGTATACGAAAATGATTTAAAAAACCTCAACATCATTTTTGAAGACCTGTCGATAGACACCCCACATGTGTAGGTTATATGAAAAAAAAAAATTTGAGTTTCAGTTCTCAGTATGGGGGGCAACCCTAATTTTTATTTTTTTTTATTTTTTTTGTTCAAATCTTAATGCGGTTTACAGAATACATCTACTTACCAAGTTTCAACAGTGTAGTTATCATAGTTTCGGCAAAAAGTGGCTGTGACATACGGACGGACAGACAGACAGACAGACAGACAGACAGACAGACAGACAGACAGACAGACAGACAGACATGACGAATCTATAAGGGTTCCGTTTTTACGTTTTACGGAACCCTAAAAACTGCCCTAGAACATATCTACGCTTTCAAATAGAAGTGTAAGGGCCTTTAAAACTTCTTTATCATTCATCATCATCAAATACAGCTTATTGAGTTACCGCAGGACCCAGCCTTATTCCTCTTCTACCAATTCTTGCATGTCCTGTGCAAATTTGGCGTAATTAGCGTAAAGTCTTGCTGTTATTCTTTATCATTTACATAACATAAAACACCAAGGGTCTACTGCACTGTAAGCCTAGCAATACAATCTTCAGACTTTGTTTTCCGATTCATTTCACAAGAAGAGCTTACAAAAGAATTAGGTTCGCTGTTGGCGTACACTAAAGGAGTATGCCACTTACAAAACCACTAAAATCTTAAGACAAATGACTGGTGGTAGTTGATTAGACCTCTGAAAATGGTGAATATCTTTATTATTGTTCTTCCTTTAATATTAAGTCAAAAAGATAGCAACAATAATGATATCAGTGATATGTTTGTAATATCGATTTTATTATTTTTGTTTGCATGATATCCAAATAATTTAACCGTTATTTATCGACGTGCAGAGCCACGCGTCACTTCACTTTGACGTTCCATTGGGTTAATCTTACAAATATTACAAAAGTGAAAGAAGTTTGGATGTTTGTTGGTTAATTAAGCCCGAAGTACAAGTAAAAAGGCATCAAGTTGAACCTAGGAACACAGATTGACTATAAGTCTGGAATAGCAAATAGGCAACTTTTCACCGCGGGAAACAACGCGGGCAAAACAGCGAGCTTCTAGTCCTACTAATATTATACACGCGAAACTTTGTACCTCTAAGTATGGATGGATGTTTGTTACTCTTTCACGTAAAAACTACTCAACAGATCGGGCTGAACCTTGGAACATAGATAGATTGTAATCTGTAAGAACACATAGGCTACTTTTTATCTCGAAAAAAAAAAGGGAACGACGGGAATGGCAAATACGCGGGCAAAACCCCTGGGTGCTACTCGTCATTTAAATAGCAAAACAACGTTAGCGGGGTGAGCTGAAAAAAGTAATAAAAAATCTACGTCGTCGTACCCACTGGCAATCAGTAATCACTGCACATCAACTATATCCAATAATAGGTGTAATGATGAATCCTATATTTAATATGCGCAAAAAAAATGGTACATTTAGAGTATCATTCTGACAGCTTGATTCTAGCTAATAGGTCCGCCATTTCAATAGAAGCAATCATCTTCTAACTCGTTCCATTGCCAGCCAACGTACAAAAGCGACGAGGAAAACCTAGTTCCTAAAAAGGAGACGATTGTGAATAGATGCTCATCAAAATAAGAAACCATTAAGGTAAGTAGTAAGAAAGTTGTACAAAATTAGTATAACGTGTCTTTAAAAAATGATGAGTTTAATGACTGCCTTTCGGCTTTAATACATGCGTTCTGTGTAATCCTGAAGACAAATTAACCACCGCGTTTTAAACATTACATTTTTTCGTTTCACTGACGACATAAAGTTATTTCGCAAAAATAAACATGCTTTTGTTTTTAGCTCCCGACTCAAAAACTACAGGTGTTATAAGTTTAATGTGTGTGTGTGTGTTTGTGACGGATATTGTTTTTTTGTTTGTAAGGTGAATTAGCCCAAGATGGCCGTCGCTACTAAATACCGGATCAATGTGGGTATTATATGAAAGGCCTTTACTAGTAAAATACTATATACTTTAGTAAATTTCAAATCCAAAATGGACGCCAGCAGAAAATGTCAAGAGTTTTTTATATTGAATTAGCTTGTTGCCTCATTGAACTTGGCTAGATTGGCATCAGCTCATTCGGAGATAGCCTAAAAGGCAAAATTAATGCTTTCAACAAATTCCTGCCCGAGAGACTGAGTTTGAGTCGTACTATAAAATGACTGCGTTAGCCGTATATGTTTCATTTAGCAATAAAGCAACGACTAAGTGCTGCAACAATGAAGCGCGTTTACTTAAGGCGCTGAATAGAGCCAAATGGCACTTTTTAAACACATTTTTAGCAAAATGTATAGGGTTTGAGATGTTGAATAAAATATATGTTATTCTTGAACATATTTATAAGGGAACCATTGCTTTCAAAACACGATTTGGAAAAGATATCTTGACAAGAAAAAATCGTAAACTAACCTCTAAAATGAGTTTTAAACGTAAATATCTCTGTTATTAATAAACATACATTATTCAAATTTTTTAAGATTAACGTATTATTTCTTAATAAAGGGCAAGGATGTTTTATATTTTAGATTAAGTTGTTTAATTCGCATTAATTAATTGTTTTTTAATACGCTAACTCGACCGAACCGGCCTGAGTCTTGCTTCTCGCTCACTACTATGAAGTCCGGCAGAAAGCGCTGATGCGCCGTGCAGGAAGGACGCTACGTCGCTTTGCCGCCGCGCCGCTCACTATTTACAAAAATATAGTAATCAATAGGTACCGGACTGGGTCAAAAATACACCATCCTAATTAGTCCGTCAGCTAGATCATGGAAAAATATTGGACACGTATTTTTTGTTTTTTCATAATATTAAAAATCGTCAAAGATATAGCATATACCATCAAACTTCAAAAGGGTCGCGACGTCACTCGTGAGTAAAAATCGTACTCACAAGTGACGTCACACGAAACTTCGAAGGGCTGTATCTTCGTCATTTATTGTTTGTGAAACAAAAAAAAATACGTGTACAATATTTTTCGGCAATCTAAATAACGGGCTACTTAGTTTTTTTGAGGAAAAAACTCACAAGTGCGATGCAGAAACGTCAATAAAGTTCAGATGATTTACAATTTTGACGCTATCGCTACTAGTAGGTTTGGCTGAGTGGTCCCAGTGGTCGGCTTAAGGCAGATTCAGCGCCGGGTTCAAACCTCATACAATTGTACCTGAGTGTCATTTTTGACTGTTTTTTTTTTTAATTTCTTGGTGTATAATATTTTAAGTTGTTTTTCAAGCTTTTATTTAGTTCCACTTGTCTCAAGGCACAGATTAGAAAATAGTTTCTACGGAACTCGATACTTGTTATGAAATCTTGCAAATTAAATCTACTTTCCAGTTACCGATTGAAGTTACAGATACCAGTAGAAATTTCGCATTAGAGGTACGTGTGTAAATTTTATTGCAAGACAATGTTATGAAAATTATATGATGCTGATCTGATGATGGAGCCGGAAAGTTGCCATAGGAATTCAGTAATTAAACGACATAGCCCCACCGAGTTTGGACTCGTTTTCTTTGTCTTGACGAGTACTTTGGTGCTAGATTGTTACCAGGGTCTGATGATGGAGCCGGAAGGTGGTCATTGGAACTCAACAATTAAATGACATAACCCCATCGAGTTTGGGCTCATTTGATTTGTCTTGATGAGTACTTTGGTGCTAAATGGTAACCAGGGTATCTGATGATGGAGCCGGAAGGTGGTCATAGGAACTCAGTAATTAAACGACATAGCTCCACCGAGTTTGGACTCGTTTTCTTTGTCTTGACGAGTACTTTAGTGCTAGATGGTAACCAAGGTCTGATGATGGAGCTGGAAGGTGGTCATAGGAACTAAACAATTAAATGACATAGCCCCAGCGAGTTTGGGCTCTTTTGATTTGTCTTGAGGAGTACTTTGAGGCTGGACGGTAGCCAGGGTCTGATGATGGAGCCGGAAGGTGGTCATAGAAACTCAGTAATTAAACGACATAGCACCACCGAGTTTGCACTCGTTTTCTTTGTCTTGACGAGTACTTTGGTCCTAGATTGTTACCAGGGTCTGATGATGGAGCCGGAAGGTGGTCATAGGAACTCAACAATTAAATGACATAACCCCATCGAGTTTGGGCTCATTTGATTTGTCTTGATGAGTACTTTGGTTCTAAATGGTAACAAGGGTCTGATGAAGGTGCTGGAATATGGTAAAGGGATGCCAGTAATTAAACGAGTACATTGGTGTTAAAGTCCAAGTCGCTGTTAAAGTCTACGTTATGGCTCATCTATTCGGGAGAACGGTGACTGCCGATTCGGAGCCCCACGCGCACTACTCGATGTCAGCGTGTAATGCCGCTAACTTATAAACGATGAAGGAAAACATCGTGAGGAAACAGACATGTAAGTACCTAGTACATGTACCTAGTGTTTTCACCTCATGTGACATTTACCAATCCACACTTAGCCAGCGTGGTGGATTATAACCTAGCCCCAGCCTAGATCTCTCATTGCGTATGAATGCCTCGAGTCCCAGCAATGAGAACGTATAGTGGGTTCCCTACGCAGATTGTAACCGGGTCTGATGATTAAGCTGGAAGATGGCCCTACGTAGTTTAATTTTACAAGAGACGTCATTTATTTATACTACATTTTTAGATTTGGCGATGAATTGAAAATAAATCGCTGCTTTGAGACTAAAGAGCCACAACTCAAAATTCAGTTATTTTATTTTTCAACTTTTCTACTTCTGACGATTTTCTATCATTCTCTATGTATTTTAATGGGCTATTTACCTACTTTATTATTTCTACATTGTGTTAAAATTAATAATCATAAGAATGAAATTAATGTAAATGTGTGGAAATGGGGTTTCTATAAAATAGACCTGATTTTTTGCTGTTTTCATAGATATTGGTACGGAATCCTTCATTCGTTCATTCGACTTGCACTTGGCCTATTTTAGACACATTTGATATATTATCTAATGTTTTATGTAAAAATACCGTATAATTAGTCTCTTACCCCTCGAAAACCCATTAACCCTACTAAACTTTGTCGAATCGACGATGCGAATGTGAAAAAATTTATGTAAATTTTAAGTGCGCTGTCGCATCCATTGCTGCTTCCGTGTAATCTTAGTTGAGCCGTTCCCCTCACAACACACCGTAGTATTTCTTATGTGGGAGGCCAGTGAGAGCCAGACCAGCAACCATGACTCGTCGAATCGACGAAGTTTATTAACGACTCTTTTTTTTACTATTGTGTTTCTAATATTTTGAGTTTGTTTTTTAGTTTAATAGTATAAAAGTATTAGAAAATTGTTGTTTTTTTGCGATTCTTTTGTTACTATTACGAGATAAAAGTTGAGAAAAAATATCCAGAGAGTGAGAAGGCAGCTGTATGAAACATTGTGCACATTATACCTGGACCTACTCAAATGTGCAAAGATGAATTATATTCTTTATGTTGTTTTTAGGGTTCCGTAAAACGTAAAAACGGAACCCTTATAGATTCGTCATGTCTGTCTGTCTGTAAAGTAAAGTAAAGTAAAGTAAAGTAAAGTAAAGTAATTATTTATTTGCGTAGCATGGGTACATTTTATGGATGACATGGTTACAGAAAGTAGTTCGCCATACACTGCCTTTCGGCATGCAAAAAACAACAAATGGAAAAAAAAAAAAAAACAACTGAATCTACAACATTTCAACAAATTACAATATAAAACACAAATAATATGTAGTGAAACTAAATTTAGAATTGAAAATAAAGTAAATATTTCACTAGTCACAATCATGTCAATGTCAAAGTTTTTTTTTTTTAGCAGAAGCGGCATAAAGCTTACCATACACAGTCAAACTTATCGTTAATATGTTTGTTACATTTTGATATTTGCCCATAACCGACAAATAATTAAATCATTTTTTCACAATATTATAAAATACAAAATAAATGTTTTATTACAAAATACAAAATAAATGTCAGTAATGTCAGTTCCAATATTTGATTAATTCTATACATACAACATAATAGACGTAACATTAGAAGAAAATAAAACATGTCAATTAATTATTACAATAATATACTTGGTCAATTTAGTTAGGTATTAAAAATAGTTAACGTTAAAATTTATCTGATAAATACTCACGAATTGAGTAGTATGACTTTTCTAATAAAATGCACTTCAATTTATACCTGAATGCATTATTTTCCTCCAGTGTAACCAACTCTTTTGGCAGGTGATTATATATCATTGGCGCCATGCATAGTGCGCTATTAGCAAGTAATGTAGTATTTCTTACGGGTTCGTTGAGTTTATAATAATTTCGAGCACTTTTGAAACTTTTAAATAAGTTTAAATTTTTGCGCACAAACATTGCACACTCATATATATACAGAGAGGGCACTGTTAAAATTTTCAGACTTTTAAAATGAGGTTTGCAACTTTCTCTTCGTTTTATTTTGCAGATGGCCCTTACACACTTTTTTTGCGCTCTAAATATAGTTAATTTGTTTGGGCTATTCCCCCAAAACATAATTCCATACCTAAGTAGCGATGAGATATAACCATTATACGCTGTCAGCATAGTAGACTGGTTCACAGTTTTTGAGAGTAAATAGAGCCCATATGAGCATTTGCTTAACTTTGCCCTTACGTTTTCTACATGGTGCTTCCAATTTAAGCAGCAATCCACAGTCAGGCCCAAAAACTTAGTGATATCCACAGTGTCAATTATATTACCAGAATAAGAAATGTCAAGATTACGCAATTTCTGAAGTCTATTTCTGAATAACATTATTTTTGTTTTACTTAGGTTTAATGTCAGATTATTCAGAGTTAACCAATTTATAATGTTACAAAGCGTGTCGTTTATATCTTTTTGAATGCAAGCACTATCTTTGCCAGTGAATAATATAGTGCTGTCATCTGCAAACAGAACCATAGAGTTTTTTGTGGCCTTAGGAAGATCATTGATATAAATGATAAAAAGTAGTGGCCCAAGAACACTGCCTTGTGGAACACCACACTTAACAGTTTCATATTTTGAGTTATGTTTAACTTCTTGCTTTAATTTTGGACAAACATAGCTTATTTGTGTAGACTGCTGACGATTTGTCAAATAAGACTCAACAAGGTTATTTATAGTTCCTCTTACACCATAAGAATTCAATTTGCTTAGTAATATTTCATGATCCACACTGTCAAAAGCCTTTGTTAAGTCCATGTATAAAGCACAAACAGGCACTTTTGTATCCACACTTGTCAGGACAGTATTTAAAAAATTGTATATTGCAAGGTTAATGGTTTTTCTCTTTCGAAAGCCAATTTGCTCTTTTGCAAATAGGTTTTTTTGTTCGAAATAATTATAAATGCTATTATAAATGACCCTTTCAAATACTTTCGACAAAACAGGGACTAAAGCTATCGGTCTATAGCAATTTATGTCATCTTTGTCTTTACTTTTGAACAATGGTTTTATTATAGTCTTTTTTAACTTTTCAGGAAAGACACCATTTGTTATACATAAATTTGTAATGTAGCTTAGCACTGGTGATATATTTACCGCTACACTTTTTAGAACCTGGGTACTTATGTCGTCATAGCCTGTACTATTTGTATTTTTTAAACCCATTATGATTTTATAAATATCTTCTGGTAATGTGGGGGGCATAAATAGTGATCCGTTGATATTACCATTTGACGGGTAATGTACAGTTCTGGTTAGTTTTGGTACCTGATTAATAAAACAACCATTAAAAAGACTTGCTACAGTACTGGGTTCTTTTATCAATTCACCATTAATGTTTAGCTTTATAGGTTCTTTAGGAATATTGTGTTTAGTTCCATTAATTATTTTCCACATTGCTTTACATTTATTGGTAGCATTTTTTATATTATAATCATTTTGTGACTTCTGCGTGAGTTTTATAATGCGGTTTAATCTAAGTGATAAATCTTTGAAATTAAGTTTGTTTTCCTGGGTTCTGTTTTTGCGATATTGCCATAATAATACTCTTTTCCTCTTACAGCAAGTTTTTATACCAGTTGTAAGCCATTTTGGTTTTTGTCGAGAGGTAATTTTTATTCTATGTATGGGAAAACACATATCGTAAAATAATTTTAATTCGTCATGAAAATCATTAAAAGCTACGTTAGGGTCACTTTGGTCAAAAATATTAGAAAAGGAGATGGAGTTCAAGCATTCCTTGAATTTATTAATATTATCTCGACAGTAGTCACGTCTCTCAATGTACCAGTGTTTAATATTGTAAGTCGGTTTAACAGGAAAGGTTAGTAATTGACCTGAGTGATCAGATAAAGCAAGTTCTAGAACGCGCCCTTTACATTTTCGTATGTTACACAGAATGTTATCAAGACATTTGCCACTAACTACTCTGGTAGGCTCGTTTAATATAAATTTTAAATTGTAATTGCTAGCTACTTGTTTAAATTCATCAACTAAATTATTCGATTGCAACATATCGATATTAAAGTCACCACATAAGATAACTTTTTTAGTGCTTAAGGCATTCTCTTCTAGTACAGCATTCAAGTTCTCAAAGAAAGTATTGTAGTGTCGTCTTAAGTTTCGTGGTGGTCTGTAAACACAAAGAATAATGATTTTTTGATCAACCAGTTCTATCCCAGAACATTCAAAAACTGTTTCAACATTGTATTTTTGAATTCCTCTTAGTTGTTTAAAACGGTGAGTATTACGCACTAAAATACAGGAACCACCGCGTCTAGTCTTTCTACAATAAGAGGAGCCAAGATTGAAATTTGGTATGTTAATAAATTTTTTGTCGATATTCTTCATATTGTGTTCAGAAATACATATTATATCCAACTTAATATTATCATTCTCTAGAATTTCCAAATTAGTAGTTACCAAGTCAGATTTACTTAACAATCCATCTATATTTTGATGAAAGAGGTGTAACTCATTGGTCACGAAAAAGCTGATTTGTTTCATTGGTATTGGCAATCTCATCACCATCCTGAAGTGACTGGAAATATGTTTGTGTACCTGTATCGCATTTATTTTTTACACTTTGGGCATTGTCTGTTTGTGTACTTATCTCTCTAATGTTCAGTGTTTGTATATTTACAAATTTTTTAAAGTCATTCATTTCAATTTGAAAGTCAATGAAGTTATTCTTGTACGATATACGTAAAATTTCTTTTAGCACGCTTCTACATACATTTATACAAAACTGACGTTTTGATGGTCGAAATTTACTGTACGACATATTCACAAATGTTGCATTATCATATCGATTACATATAAATTCCAACTCGCCATTCAGTTTTTGTTCTCGGAGATGTTTGTTAAACGGTATCTCCGGTATTATTACATTCACTTTTTTGACTGATTTTAACCACGAATGCAAGGTTGATTGGAATTCATATGGAATAGTATCGTTAGTGCCAGCTAATAAAACTATGGAATCGTTTTTGGTGTATTTCACTGCAACTGCTTGGCTTATGACGTC
This sequence comes from Ectropis crepuscularia, assembly GCA_963693475.1. Classification (NCBI taxonomy): domain Eukaryota; kingdom Metazoa; phylum Arthropoda; class Insecta; order Lepidoptera; family Geometridae; genus Ectropis; species Ectropis crepuscularia. The sequence goes on from OY856346.1 coordinate 15,495,260, forward strand.
ACTGAGCCGAGCTCCGGGTTTCCATACACACTTCACCACATATTCATCACCTAACAACTTTTGTAGTGTTTGTTGAATGTATTTTCCTTGATCATCAGCAAGAATTAGTATTTTTTTCTTGTTTTCACAACATTGTAAATTGCCTTTTTGTTGTATGTTTTTTTGAGTTTGTGGAGGTTTACTGCTTTGTTCCGACTTTTGGGCTATCAGTTTGTCTATTGTAGATTTTTCATTATTTACTGTAGTAGCATTGTATGTTATATTTTCTTTTTCCATATTTGCATTGTTTACACTTGTACTTGTATTGAGCTTACTGTATGTTTCTGGACTACGCTTATCATAAACAGATGTGGAAGTTTGTGTTTTATTATCACATGTTATCCCTGTTTCTGGAGTGAATACATGTGTTAATGTTTGTGTTGGTATTGAAGTTGTTGTTGATTTAGGTGTAATGGGCGTTTCTATGTCAGATAACACTTCAGTATGTGGGTTATTTGCGTCTTTACTTACCTTTACATCCCGTAGGCGTTTTCTCGACATTTTCGGACTGTCTTTAGCAGCAATATTACGCTTTCTATTTAGAATGGGACTTTCTGCATATACTACTTTTTTATACCTTTCCACAGTTTTTGTAAGAATTTCGTTTTCCTTATTTAACCGGTTAATTTCTAAACATAAGTTATCGATTTCTTGATTAGCTGATTGCAGATTTACGGACATTAACTCTATTTGTTTATTTAATTCTGCATAACTCTCATTTAGTGTATTGCTGGGCAGACTTAAAATTGTGTTTTCAAATAATGTAGAACTCGATAAATTGCTCATAGAACTCGATTTTAAAATAGGGCGAAAAGTTATATTTTCCGAATCCATAGTAATTTTTATAGTATGAGCAAAATTCGGTCAGGTACGGCTGGCTTTATGTTTAGATTATTTGTCTGTGGTTGTAGTTAAATAATTGCCTCAGTTATCTGTATTTAACTCGTAATGTTTATCTCGTTTGTCAGCTATCAGTACGTATTGTCAATTTCCTTATTTATTTGTATCAGTATATTTTGTTGTCAATCTCCTATTAATCTGTATCAAGATGTCAAACTTCAATGTTACTGTCGCTGTCATTCATCAAAAACCTGTCATTGCTCATTGTCATTCAAATTCAAAACAGTTTATAAAGTCAGGTGTAATAATACAATTTACGTGTAGTTTGGAAAATAATTATCACTGAAATATTTCCGAAATTTGGGTGCAAGTCCAATAGACACGTTTATAACGGTATTTTTCTCAAAACAAGTGGATGTTCCATATGAAAATAGTGAAATACATCAATAGTTTATCATCTCACCAATATCCTGATGCTTGTTTTGGTTTGAAGGTCCGAATGCACTATTGATATTGTAAGTATTATTAAGAAAACACTGCATTTGTAACAATTAATTAAATAAAACGTGAAGAGATATTATCGCACTTGTTTACTTGGCTAGTGTTGCCAGTCAAGTTTTTCTGTCTGTCTGTCTGTCCGTCCGTATGTCACAGCCACTTTTTGCCGAAACTATGAGAACTACACTGTTGAAAGTTGGTAAGTAGATGTATTCTGTAAACCGCTTTAAGATTTAAACAAAAAAAATTAAAAAAAAGTAAAATTAGGGTTGCCCCCCATACTGAGAACTGAAACTCAAAAATGTTTTTTTCATCAAACCTACACGTGTAGGGTGTCTATCGATAGGTCTTTAAAAATGATGTTGAGGTTTTTAAAATCAGTTTCGTCTACACTGAATAATTTGCGCGAGAGACACTTCCAAAGTGGTAAAATGTGTGTCCTCCCCCCCTCTAACTTCTAAAGTAAAAGAATGAAATTTTTTAAAAAAATATATGATGTACACTACCATGTAAACTACCAATGAAAATTAGTTTGAACTCGATCTGATGAGTAGTTTTTTTTAGTACGTCATAAATACACTATTATTGAAACTTCGATCAAAGTTACAACGAACTACAAGAACTATGTGTACTATGTATATTATGTTACTTGCTGCAACGGAACCCTTCATGGGCGAGTCCAACTCGCACTTGGCCACTTTATTTAGTTTAATTATACATATGATTTGAAAAATCTAAATGTCACCTATACTTACCAATGTTGAGTACCTATGCAATAAAATATTAAAAATAAGTACAAAATGAAACACAGAAACCAACAGATAATTCTTGAGACTGAGAGAAAGAAGCTGCAGCTCATTACATCGCAAAAAAAGAGAAGTTCGTATCAAATACCGGTCAGCAAAACGAAACATGACAAAAAACAGTTTCTACAAGTACAAAAAATAACACAAACTTGATATGAGTCACAAATGCCTAAGTTAATGTTTTTTTAATTTAATATTCACTTTTTTTGAAAACGCATATTTTATTTCCATAATTTACTTTGTCATAATGAATGTAGCATAATATAGTGTCCTAATTTAAAATTTGCATAAGAGTTTATACAAATATATAGATATTAAAACAGTAAAAAAAGGTTGCTAATCCTTGAAACTATTCAAATTAATCAATATCCAGAAGCGAAGGCTACAGCCATAATTTACATAAAAAATAATAAATACATTGTTTAGCAACATTTTAAAGCTGATTTTGTGCGAGTTACGAAAATTGACACGCTTCCCGTGTCATACGCCTTAAAACGAAAACTTGAATGACACGGATGCCGTGTTTTCCGCAACGGTTAAGTCAATTTACAGATAATAGTTTAATATGACACCATCATAACATGTCATAGATGAAATGATTGCATACAATGTAACCGAATGTCATCTGAAAGTCACTTTACTGAGAAAGGACATTTTTCATTTATAAGGGACTTGGGGTTCAACGTGGACATTGACTGTCACTGATATCATAAATTAAACATGATAGCTTCTAGCAGTTGATATCAGAATATTATCTTTTGGTAGTAGCAAAAAGACTATTTACTCGTATTTCCCATAAGTAATGCGAACGTTGACGTGGTTATGTTTTAAACAAAACTACAACATTTTATACCATCGGTGAGCCAAAATCGTTATTGGATGATGCCATCGAGTTCCGAGGTGTCAGCTAGGGTCTTAAGAATGTATTTTCATCAACCAAATTCACATATCACAATTTAATAAATACGAAACACGTGACACAACAAAACATAAACAAACAGCTGATAACTACGCATTTTGTATGGACGTATTCAGTGCTGCCATTGTAAACCGATGCTATTATTTATTATGGCCGTTGTTTAAAATAATAACTAAAATATTCACAAGTTAGTGGTTAGTAGATTATTAATACTGCTGTACGGAATTATTGCTTACTATTATTTATTCAGCACTGAGCACTTGTCTCACTGGCAACAATGAACGAATAAAGCTAGAATTAGAAACGAGTTGACGAGCCGCGTGGAGCGAGTGCGTAGTTCCGATATATGTGTAGCTCGGCTCTATACGAGTAGGCGAGTGAGACGAGCGATTACTCGCATCACTCGCTCGCGGCGTAAAAAACGTGTACTTTCAGATCCGCACTGTAGAGAAATTAACCGCTGGTTGCTGGTTGGCGTGTTCTAATCGCTTAGCGAGTTTTATCTTTCATAGCTCTTGTCGCTCAGCGACAAACTAGTGAAGCGAGTACTCACCGGGAGTGTGAACAGTTAGGGATCAACTACTGTTTGTATATGCATCTCTTTTATGTAGGTACACGGAATGTATTATATCTATTGTTTACTTTTCTTGAGCGAGAAAATAGTCGATAGTTACGTTACGTAATAGTCGTTTTCTCGCTGGCAGTGGAACAACTGCCCAAAGTAAATGATTTTTTCACAACGCCGCGAAAAACAATTTTCGCGGCGTTGTGAAGTGAAAGCGGGTGCGATGAAAAACCATCACACAAAAAAGCTAGCTACAGAGTTGCTTGAAAACATCTTAAATATGATATCAATTGTTTATTTCACGCATAATTGTTAACATATGCAATTTTTTATCGATTTGCAGAAATCGATATTATTCGAGAATAAAAATCGACATCATTCAAATATTAAAAACTGGCAATATAATTGGTTGAGAAGTCGGAAATAAAGATTAAAATACTTTTATAATGAACTTTTAGTTTATTAATCTGGGTACTAAAATATGTACCTAATGCATTAATTATTCATTCAAAAAATTTTTTTTTACAAAATCAAATTATCAAGAACATTTTGTCCACGGATAGCCCATTTTGAACTATGCCCTTTCATATTTTTTTTTTTCAAATTATAAAATAATCAGTAAAATTGGACAACAACAAAGGCGTTTGGGTACTTTTGTATGGACTAGTGGCGTCGTTTTTTTTAGCGGCCAAAGATCTGTTATCACTATCTTGTATCAATGAATTACCTTGATGCTATTTGTGCAATCATATTTGCTCTAAGTAATATCGGAGCGGAGTTATGGCAGATCGAATCGAATATATCAAAGTTATTAATTTTGGGATTTTTGTACGGGCTTAGTGACATCGTGTTTTTTAGCGGCTTAAGATTTGTTATCGCTTTTTTGAAATATTACTTTACTCCTAGGGTAATTGTCCAATTAGATTTGCTGTAAGTCATATCGGAGCTGAGTTATGGCTTTTCAAAGTTTTTATTGGGTATTTTATCTGGACTAGTGGCAACATTTCCTGTAGTGGCCAAAGATCTGTTGTCACTTATTTGAAACATACCTTACTCAAGGGTATTTGTGAAAATCTGATTGCAAAAAAAAAACCACACCAACTTTACCCAAACCCCTCTATCTAATACGAATTTGTACTCATTTAGGATATGTATGTATACAGAATGTAATAATTATTTGTTAATTTGACTTTCACAATTTTTTTTACAAATGCTGTTGTAATTGACGAAACTCCTTTCCAGCTGCAATATCCATTTCTACATTGTTATTTGAAATTTTAAAACCAACTTTTTGCATGATATAAATTCCAAAACCTTTTCCATTGCAATTTATAAATGTTTCATTTTACAAACGTTCCGCATGGTTTAAATTTAAAAAAAATATTTACTTAGGAAATAAAAATAATTTTGTAAAATTTTGTTTGTGGACCTTTCGTTACAAAGCAGCGAAATGGTGTTGTTTCAAAAACTTGTTTTTCGTGTTGTAATGAGCAATAGTTGTGGATTATTAACTTGCGGGCTCGTCTATTGATGATGATGATGATGATAACTATTATGTTTGTATAATATAATTGACAACGTGCATAGCGCGTTGAAAACACTAGTTCTCGTCCGATCACCGAAGTTTTAAGCAACGCCAGGCGTGGTCAGTACTTGGATGGGTGACCGCCTGGGAACACCACGTAATGTTGGCTTTTTGCTGTAGCTACTTTTATGCAATTAATGTTTGTTTCGAATGAATCAATTTGATTTCAAATAGATGAGTGAGGAGCGCTTATAATAATTAAATGAACTTATTTTTCGCTTTCGAGTGCCTATTTGTGATTTTGAAGTCTGTTTAATTTTCTGTATAAAAAGAGTTTATTGTAATTGTAGACCGTACATTCAAAAAAATCTCATTTTGTCTGTAACCGGTGGAAAGTTAATTATTATTTATAGGCTTTTCTCATAGAATTTCGATAATGTTCTTCACAATCTGAAAAAGTGCAAAAAGAGAAAATATTGAAGGAAACAAAAAGTTACGAATTACAAAATATTTTTAAAAGCGCCATCTATGAGCTTAGCGCGGTAGCTTTTTGTTTTCATCAATACTACGAGTAATAATGTCGCCGGCTGGACGCGGTTTCGTGTGGCGGCGCTGTCTTATCGAAGTTGTAAAGAGGCGTGGCTTCATTTCGAATTCGTCAATTTCAGTTAGCTATTGTCAGCGCCTTAAATAAAATAAATATGATGATGATAGTTTGACGGAATGGAAGCCTGATAGCTCATATAATACTTATATAGTTTTAAATACATACTTATTATACATAGAACACACCCAGATGAAACCAATTTTAAGACACCTAATTCACTATAAGCTCTTAACAATCCTACTAATTTTATAAATGTGAAAGTTTGGATTAGATGTTTGGATATTTGTTGCTGTCACTACGGAACGGATCGGGCTGAAAGGACAATGTCCATTTTTGACTCTCCAAAATATTTGTCGTGTAGACATATGAGTTATATATTAAAAAATCGGTGTTTTTTTTGTTGTACTCGTGTGCGAAGTTATATAACTTTCTAACATTACAAAATAAAATAATTTGCATTTCTTTAAATTAAACCTACCATTTTCCAACAAAGCTGACTTGGAAAATATTGCAATAACGAATCGGTACTTGCGTTTCGTTTTATTGATCCACGTTAGATTGAGATTGAATGTAGATGTTATGTATGTCAATTTCTTTCACAATGTCGTTTACTTACTACTTTTACATATTTAAATAACGATATATGTAATTACGGCGACAAAGAAATTATCATTGCATTTTATAGCAATGTAAACGAGAAAGAAGTTGGCATGCAATTGTGAAACGAAACGTTTTCACCAAACCAAATTGGTCAAACAAAGAGGTAAAACAATCTTTGTGGTCAAAGATTAATGTCAAATTGACAAGTTGTCAAATCAAAAAGTAAACAAGCAAAATGAATTGTTTTCGTCCTATATTATAGTTTTCTTCGTATTTTCTAAGCGGTGTAATATTTATGCATTATTCACCACAACAAACTCCGATTACCAATGTTTCAATGTCGGATTTCAGACACAGTAAAATTATTCCGATTGTTCAAAAGAGATTGCTCCAGGAAGATTTTTTGAGCTTCTTTGCGGTGCGTAGAGAAATATTAGGAATTAGAAGAATATTAAATTCCTAATCGGACGTCAACGACAACTCATCCAGTTTTTGTGACGGAATTTATATTGGTTTTAACAAAACTGGGAATTATGTGATTCAGTGCTCCTTATTACTTAGGTACATAATATTGTGGTAATAATTACATAAAACCATATATGCTTGTGTTGTCTGATGGAAACCTCTAACTCGAATATCAAAATAATGAGATATTTATATCACAATTAAGATATTCCCTTCCGTGACAATATTTATATACAAATGAAGTGTTCATACGTATGGTAATCAGTTGGTATTGATCAGTACTATTATTCCTATTTATTCTGATAAGAAATATGTTTTGAAAGATAATACCATAGTTCTTTCTTTTCTTTTCTCTTCTAATCCGAAAGAAAACATAATTCTAATGTATTTTGACAGTAAACATAACCTTACTTTTGGTTTAACTGTAACTCATTTTTGGTATTTGGAAAATAAAAAACACCAACAGCAGACGTTTTAAGAAGCATGAACAATCCTAATTAGACACTATTCATCTCTATGCACTTTCAGTATCAAAAAAAGTTTGACAGGGTTTTCAATGTATGGGACGTGGGCATTGTCCTTTGTAACACAGATAGACTTTTGTCTGGATTCACTCATAGGGTTTATCATCATGGGAAAATAACAGGAACGGGAACTACGTGGGTAGCACCGCGAGGCGCTGCTAGTTAGAAATATACTCGTAGTAATAGTATACCTATAAATCAAATCATTAAAATCGCATTGCGAATGCTATTAGTATCTAGAAAAGTGCACCTAGGAAAGCGAATCATTTAACGTTAGATGGCAATCATTTATTTGCATTTCGCGTAATATAAAAATGTTAATCCCAATTAGGTACGCTGTCAAGTTTCGACCATTTATACTTCGCTGAATAGAGCTCAAAAAAACTTGAACACAAGCTACATTTAGTAACAACTGTACCTACATATGGACAGATCTAGAAATGGCCATTACGCCGTGTCCACAATGTTGCGAGTATTTTAAGCAACGCTCGCCTGGTATGGCCGGTATCGAAACTGCAACAGGTCAAATGGGCTGGAATGCTCTACCGCGGTGAGTGCGTTGAACTAATACAAATAAACAACGGCCGGGGCATGGTTCCGATCACTCGCGGAAGCGTTACATTGTGCCTGACCAAGTATGGTAACACCATAGCGAAGTAATTCTAATAATATTATAAACGCTAGATATAAATAATATTATAAAGTTTGTAAGCATGTATGGATGTATACTATGTTTGTTACTCTCACGCAAAAACTACTTTCTTATAGTATAGAGCAACGAGACGAGCAGAACATGTGCCTGATGGCAAGCAACCCATTACAGCACAGTGACACGCAGCATTTTTTTTTTTTTAATAAAGAGTGACGCGACGAGCAGGATATGTGCCTGATGGTAAGCAACATGCCTGCCACATAACAGCACAGTGACACGCAGCTATTGGAACATGAAAAGTCCAAATCATTACCTAGCACTGCACTGCGCTCGTCACCCAGAGATCTAAGTTGTTATATCTTTAAGCCCTGTAATTTCTCTGGATTGGAACATGAAGAGTCTAAATCATTACCTAGCACTGCACTGCGCTCGTCACCCAGGGATATAAGATGTTTATCTCCTTGCCCTGTAATTTCACTGGAAACATTACCCTTCGTACCGGAACACACTACTGATTGGATTTAGATGTTTGGTACGTAGATAGATAATGGGCTGGACTATGACATAGGCTATTTTTTACCCCAGGAAAACAACCGGATCAAGAACTAAGCGGGTAAAACCGCGGTGCGCTGCTAGAACGAAATAGTAATAGAATTGAAATAGATTTTCACAACGTTAGTAAGGGCAATGTTTACAGAGAAATTACAGGGCGTAGAAATGAATCATGTGAAATCTCTGGATGACGAGCGCAGTGCAGCGCTAAGTAATGATTTATACTCTTCGAATAGCTGAATGATACTGTACTGTTATGGGCAGGCGGCTTGCTTACTATCAGGCACATGTCCTGGTCGTCTCTTCACTCTTTACTATAAAAAAGATCTAAGCACATTGGTTTTTTGTCCGAACGTAGGCAAAAGTCCACTAATATGGACACCGCTAATTACGACAAAATAAGAATGTAGTTAAAAACGCTACACAAAAATTGAAAACTAGCTCATAATGTGCGTTTCTGTGTGTCGTTACTTTAGCATTACCGTCTAATATTTGATAACTTTTGTTAATATTTGGATAGTTCGAGATTTTCGCTTAGCTTCGATAACTTTAGTACTGAAACCCGCATCCCATACCTTTAATTCCCATATGCCCACGTATGGAATGGTTCCGGAGAACAGACAGCTACGAACATAAAACGGAAAATATTTCTATCGATTCGTCATTTGAAGATGGCACCTGCTTCCATAGGAAACTTCCCTGTACGGGCAAATATAACGTTATGTACGCAGCACCTACTTGTCTGAATGTACTGAATTTCAAATTGTTGAATTTTGGTGTTTGTGTTGTGAATTTGTGTTAATTTTGCGACCGATCAACATGGAATAGTAAGGTTAAACAGTTTTAGACTACATTATATGTATATTTGCTCAAAATATGGGCAGTAATGTGTTATTTTACGTAAAATTACCACCGGGTGGCGGTTACTACGACACCATTAGGCTTATTTCTCAAGTAATTCCCACTTAATACTCCAAATCAACTATAAATACTAATATGTATAAAATGTCTAAAATATATTAGTTTAATTCACAAATAGTATTGAAATAGTTCAATATTTCCATTTATAAACATAGACTATTTTTTGTTCGACGCTCGGGTTACGTAATACGAGTAAGGATTTCTACAAGCTTGTTACGTCAAAAATATGTATGGAGAGGTGTGATAAATCGTTAGAACAATGTATATTGGTAAATTATTGTAAAAATACAACAATAATATTGTGAACAATTGTTCGATTTATTTTTATTTTGAGACATAAATATGAGAAATAGGTAAAAAAATCGGTATCTCTACTTTTAAGCTTAAACTGATAATACATATACCAATAAAATTGCATTATATGTTCATAAATTATAAGCTGCATTCAAGACAATTCCAATTATATATGATTCTTAGGTAGTTTCAAAAGAAAAAAATGGAGAAATATTGATTTTAGTAGCGCGCGGGAGATTCGCGCAAAAAACTCGAGTGGGCGCTAGCCGAACAGTCGTTAGTCCAATTGCCCGATCGGACCCTGAGCGGGTAAGTAGATGTATTCTGTGAACCGCATTCATATTTATATTCATACGAAAATATAAAAAAATATACAATACATTTTGGGGGTGCCCCATCTACATAGAACTGAAACTCAAAAATTTTTTTTTCATCAAACACATACATGTGGTTTGTTTATGGATAGGTCTGTAAAAAATATGTTGAGGTTTCTAATATCGTTTTTTCTATGCTGAATAATTTGCGCGAGAGATTCCTCCAAAATAGTAAAATGTGAACGTAAATTCTTAAGTAAGAGAATGACACAACTAATAAAATATATGATGTACATTACCATGCAAACTTCCACCAAAAATTAGTTTGAACTCGATCTGGTAAGTAGTTTTTTTTAGTATGTCATATATATGAATTACATTAATGTCGCAGCCGGATTATATAATCCGCCGTATTACATTACGGCTAGCCGTTTAGAAAAGCAGGGCCGTTTTGTAAAACGACGGTTTAACGCTTAGCCGGATTGAATGCGGAATGAATGCCGGATTTTTTTAATCATAAAAAACAGAATGTATTCAACGCCATACGTCATTCAACACGGCTAGCCGTAATGTAATAAAGCGTGAGATTAGCCGCCTCTTTGAAAATTTTTAGTTTCGATTCTTAACACTCTTGGCGCTGCCTGACATAACAACAATTATGGCGGTGAATACAGTAAGTGTGTTGCTAAATTGCTGAAGAGACTGGATTCGGAGGAATCTTGAGACGGCTCACCTTTGTCTACCTGGGTGTTACTTGGAAACTATTTAAGTTTCTACCGTCCACCTTGTTAAGACTAAATCGGACCTACTACCCCTAGAGTGTATTTAAAAAATGCGGCAGCCAGAAGCTCATTGGAGATTCTGAGTGGAGCGAGCCATGCGAGACCAAACGAAGCGAAGGGGCGAGGTGGCGAGCGAAGCGAGCCGACAACATCCGTAGTGGAGCTCAGGCCGAGTATGGAGAAGCGACACTCAGGGCTAACTGCAGAGCTTCTGGCGGGAGCCCACCCGGAGTCAAATCTCAATGATAGACCCTTGTCTATGTAAGTGCACCATGTTTCTTAGGTGTAATAAAATTAATTTTCATTTAAACATTGTTTGTTTTGTAAGTATGGTCACCCACAATTTAAGCAGTAATACAATGCGGCTAAACGTTGCTCGACTTAACTTATTGAAGAACGTATCGAAATAACAATCCGGCTAATCGTTGAACCGCCGCATTACAAAACGGCCCTGCTTTTCAAAACAGCTAGCCATAATGTAATACGGCGAATTATACGATCCGGCTGCGACATATACACTATTATTAAAATTTCGATCAATGTTACAACGAACTACAAGAACTATGTGTACTAGGTATATATATTTTGTTACTTGCTGCAACGGAACCCTTTATGGGCGTGCCACTTGGCTACTTTTATGTACCTTACCATTATATTTTCGTTCAGAATATACAAGTAGGTACGAAAATCGCACGGAAGTTCGGCACCAAACGTTGCAAGATTAATTGTACTACATATGCATATCGAGCGGTACGAATCCTCATAACCGGAGTTCTATTGTTCTGAGTAAACTAGAGGGATGAGTGTGCTTTACGATAATCGCGGCGTTCCACTCGAGCGACGATGGATATTACAATATACGACTGCAAATCTTGCACAGCTATAGGTATATTATGCACCAGTAAATGACAAGTATGCGGCGGTGGTTTAGTGGCTAAAACGTGCGATTCACAACGGAGGTCGTAAGTTCAAATCCCGCCTACTCAACTGAGTATTTTTCCAAGCGCAGAAGTGCAAGTTTGTCATCACCACTAGTTTTAACGACTAAAGAGAACATCGTGAAGGAACCGGCATCCATTAGCTTTTAGGAAAACATCGTGACCACAAGAAACTTTCGAGGTAATGCGTCCTTCGCCAACCCACACTAAGCCACCGTGGTGGATTACGGCCTTAAATCTCTTCCTGCCCCTGAAGGCCCTGAGTCTCAGCAGTGGGAACATTTAGTGGTCTACTAGCAATGGACTGCGGTCGTCACCTGGTACTATGAGATGTTTCCTCTTTGCCCAGTACTTTTTTCTGAAAACATTTCTAACACATTGCTGTTTAGCAGTACATTTAACTCGCAAAAAAGTTAGTGGCAGGACTTTTGACAGATCCTACCTGGGGAAGTACCATACACTTCCCCAGGTAGACTCTGTCTAAAGTCCTGGCACTGCCAAAAAAAAGTCATCGTCAACACGGCCGCTTATAACCGTCTCAGAGGTAAATCACAATGTGATAACAGCTCGAGTAAGCTTTCGCAATATCGTTAACACTCCGCGAAACTAACACTAACAACTTCCTCCATTTCAGCAATTCAAGCCCAGAAATATCAATAAGACCGGAATCGGGTCAGTTCCGAGAACAGTGAGCCTGACTGCAATTTCAAACATTGGCCAGTTACTAATGAAGCAATACGTTCGAGTTGAGATGGAAAAGTGCGGGAAACTTGTGAGGCATTTCAATTGAATGTATCGTATACAGAAGTACCAGCGCCCCGTGGATTTACCCGCCGATTTGCCGTTTCCGGTTTTTTTCCGAGATAAAAAAGCAGCCTATACACTATTTCAGACTATAAGCTAACAAAATTCCAAATTTCAGCCGTTCCGACGTGACGAAACTTCCAATCGTGCAAAAATCCAATCATCGAATTATTCTAACACCCAAATTTCCAAGTATCCAAACATCCAACAATCCAAGTCATAAATATATGAAGTGATGGCACAAGCCAGATATGCACTTGATTTAAGCAACACGCCTGCAAATTACAACAAATAACGATGAACACGAAGAGTTCAAATCACTGCCACTTGGCAGCACTTCGCTAGAGAAACAAAATTATTCCCCATACTTTTCTGGCAATATTATCCTTCATACCGGAATACAGTACTGTTTACATATTACTGCTTGGTGGTAGAATAATTGATACTAGTACGCTCTACTCCCTTGGCGGAGAGTAAAACTCTGCAAAGAGCCCTACCAATACAGAAAAGAAAGGAAGAAGTCGTTTTTTGGAACCACTTAGATATTTTTTTGGGATTTCAAATTTGATGCTCGTTTCAACTTAGTATAGATTTTCTGCGTAATCCTGCAGAAAGACATGCAAAAGCATCAAAGTAAACTGCACGCTTATTGACTCATCACTTCAGCTGCGTTCGTAAACAAACCAAAGGTTTTATGTAGTTTTACACCTAAGTAAGCACGTAACTTAAAATGTAGAAAGGAAGCGTTGACTTCATATTTATTTTCGTAAATTCATTTGAACAACACCGTATCCAGTTTCCTTTAAGCCTGTATTTACTTCCGTGATACGTTGTTCCATTATCTCAAATTAGAAACGGTTATATTGGTTTTTCAACAGAACGAAGACTAAGTTTTGCATTATGTTATACGAAAATCCAGGATATTTATCTTATTTATTAAAATCTCATGTCACGATGTTTTTGGGCGCGCTTCTCCGAAACGGATTAACTAATTGTGATGTTAATGTACAATTGTTCATATATTCGGTAAGTACTCGTATGAGAATAGATCGAAAAATATTGTTCATCTTGCATCCACATTTCATTTTGTAATTGCGATTTTTAGGGTTCCGTAAAACGTAAAAACGGAACCCTTATAGATTCGTCATGTCTGTCTGTCTGTCTGTCTGTCCGTCCGTATTTCACAGCCACTTTTTGCCGAAACTATGAGAACTACACTGTTGAAACTTGGTAAGTAGATGTATTCTGTGAAACCCATTAAGATTTTTACAAAAAAAAAAAAAATTAGATTTGCCCCCCATACTGAGAACTGAAACTCAATTTTTTTTTTTCATCAAACCTACACGTGTGGTGTGTCTATCGATAGGTCTTCAAAAATGATGTTGAGGTTTCTAATATATTTTTTGTCTACACTGAATAGTTTGCGCGAGAGAGACTAGGTAAAATGTGTGTGTGCCCCCCCCCCCCCTCTAACTTCTAAAGTAGAAAATGAAAAAACTAAAAAAAAAATATGATGTACATTACCATACAAACTACCAACGAAAATTGGTTTGAACTCGATCTGATGAGTAGTTTTTTTTTAGTACGTCATAAATACACTATTATTAAAACTTCGATCAAAGTTACAACGAACTACAAGAACTATATGTACTATGTATATTATGTTACTTGCTATAACGGAACCCTTCATGGGCGAGTCCAACTCGCACTTGGCCACTTTATTATATACTAGTCGTCGTCAGGCTTTCGATCAAGAATAGTTGCTCCGAGTCGCCAAGTCGTCAAAATTCGACCACAAAGCAATATTAATAAACGTTTTCTAGATTAAAAGCCGGGTCACACAGAGGCGATCCGATAGCGATAGCGATCCGATAGCGAGACGATATTTTTTGTAATGTTCGAATTGGTATGAAACCTGACACACAGCAAGCGGGCGCGATCTCATACTCGGTATCGGATCGCTATCGTTATCGGATCGCTATCGCTACCGGATCGCCTCTGTGTTACCCGGCCTTAATAAACGTTTTCTAGATTTAATCAGACTTTAAAAGTAAACAAAATAATTATGTAATTTTTAATGATTCCATGTATCAAAATGCATAATTTCCAAAATATTAGCAATTTGCAACATTTTTGCTTCACGTATATTATACCCGTAGATGCACAATATTAAAATAATTTAACTGAGATAAAGTGTCGCGTAACTTCGGCATTTTATTGGCAAATGGCAGAGCAACGTTTGCGACGTTTTCTAGGAATATTGTAGTATTTCATACAGATCAGCTAAATCGTTATATGGGAGACTAGCAGCGGCTCGCGGTATCCTTCTGGGTACCCTCGTACCCATTCTGTTATTTCCCTGAGATAAAAAGTAACCTATGTGTTCTTCCAGACTATGATCTGTGTTCTAGATTTCAGCCCGATCCGTTCATCACGTTACGACGTGATTGGGCAACAAACATCCAAACATTACCATTTTTACTATTTGTCGGATAGTCTGCACCATTAATGTTTTAACTAGAGTTCTACACCTTCGAAGTTAAAATTACATGCAAATATTTAGGGGAAAAATTACATGCAAATATTTAGGGGATAGTGTAACCATTACAGAGATCCACAATAATAGTTCACAATACAGCACAAAATACATATAAGGATAACATTTCTCACATTGTGTTCACTCAACTCTATACCCATACAATATCACTCAATGTAATGGACCAGAAATAGGTCATTTGAACCAAGTTTTCCTGAGGGAACATGTTTGTATTCTACAGCACAGATTTTAATCGATGCAAAGTGAACTACTTTACTACGATCTATTATATGGTACTGCACGCCTTTATCATCTCTCTACTGACCTAAATATATTATAGAAATATCTGAAATTGTTACCGTTTCAACAACAAGCTATATGTTAGGAAATTAAACGTAAATATTTGTTTCGACGCCACTAAGTGACAGGCGATCTCACTAATGAAAGGGGAACGTGTTTACAACGAATCGCAATCTTTTAGAGAAATTATGTTTCAGTCAAACTAATGCCTAATTATAAATCAAGAAATGAGGTCTCATTCTGATGAAATTAAAAATTAGAAAGTAAAAAAAAAATTGGCAGTCATAAGAACTGCAGATAGAAGTGAAAACTTAAAACTCAGAATTTGGTAGCTCACTTTGGAAACTACGCGGGTGAAACTGGAGGGCCTGGCCATGGCCAATGGGAAATGCTGACGTAGTTCTAGATGGCCAATGGCCATGGTCCCGAGTTTACCCGAAGATTTCTTTCAGTCCCGAGCGTGATGCTTCAGGTCAATTCACAGACCAAGAAAAATCTGTCTGTGGTGCGCCAATAGAAATGTTTTTTTCAAAAACTATCTTTTCATAACAAACATCTGACTACAATGTTATTCTAAATTGGAATAGTGTAACCACTATTCCAATCAATTCTTGAATGTGAAGAACAAGGTATAATTTGTAGGTCTACAGCATTTTCAAACGAACGATATAGGCCCTTTTAATACTCTTCATTCTGATACACATAACACAATAAGGTCAATTAGTAGAGCCATTAAGGTCGTCTGAGTTCATAGGACGCGCTGTCTCGGTCATTATATTTCACCTACATATTTGTTAGTGGATACTGTAATTCTGAATTACCGACTAAATATACATATATTACTGCCCTTAATCATAAAACCTAACAATAACACAATTATAAATTCCGAACATTACATCCTTCGCTACGAACGCTCTACGACCATTTCGTAACGATCTATTTTTTTTTCTTTGAATTCTCAGAATACAGCTAAGTATGAAAATTATTTGCTTTTAGTATCTCCAAAAAGTTAGATGTGAGGCTATGAATATACGTGATCTGATAAGGAAATATGACGGGAAAGCATATTATTTATTGGAGATAGAGTTGTTTCTAAAATTGTTTCAATTCAATTTTTCAGAACAGTAAAAGATTTCAGCTTTTTCTATCACATAACTCCTACAAATAAAGCGCCGAAATGGCGTGCTCCAAAGAGTATCTACGTGTTGGATACACGTACTCTTTAGGCATAGAATAGACAATAATAGACATTGGGCAAAGATTCGAGTTTTTAGAAACTGCCACACTTAAAATGTATAAAGTACACTAACCCTTGCCAACCACTGGTTCGACGAGTTTCTTCACCGTCTTACTAGCACTCTTCTTGATGTTGCATGTTAGTCTCTCGATAGCTCTCAGTATCTTCTTGCTGACTTTGTTAATAGTTCTCGATTTCGGATCGGCGTACTTCTTCGTTCGGATGCCGTCGTCGTCGCCTACCGTTTTCTCTCGTCCCGAATCGGCGCTATCATCGGATTCGGTGGCCGAAGACTCGGATACCGGATGAAAAATGTACGGGGTGGTCGCGAAACAGGGTGAATTCATGTTGAATCACGAGAACACACGCGGCACTATCCCATTCCACGAACCAAAAATATATTTTTGCGAGTATAAACGTCTGTTCCCGGTAAAGTCTATGAGGATGTTGGGCGGTCGGCGGCAGTACTGGATAAGATCGGAGATGATGCATCCCACGAAGGCAGTGGAGCGTGGAACCGCTCCTAGGATTCAAGACGAGCCCCGGGACCTTGGTTGTCTGATTAAGATTTGTGGATACAATTAACCGGAATTAGACTATGTAGACTTCTCAATGGCGAAATAAATATCTAGATCAGTGATTACGGCCGAGATTGGTGCTATGATGTTGTCTAGACAATGACAATCAGAAATTACTTGGGCGTAATTGCGACTAAGTTTTTGTAGTTACAGTCACTCATAGGTTAAAATTAGAGTATACGAATAGTTTAAAATATTTCCCTAGCCATACAGCATGGGAATGTGCCAGTCTGATGGACACGTTTAAGCGACGCCCTTTGACGATTGTGAAAGCTTTTAGTTAATAATTCCATATTTGCGTTTGTATGCTAATTGTTTGACATTCTCTAGATATCCTACTTTATCCTACTAAGTATAATTAGTTAGAAAAGTAGACCATGTGCGATTCCAGACCACAAGCACTATATATTCAAAATTTCAACCCGACCCGTTCAGCCGTTGCGACATGAACGTTCAAATTGAAATATCACAACTTTCGTATTTATAATTAGGTATTAGTGAGATGTCAACGTTTGGATGTTTGTTGCTCATTCACGTCGCAAAGGCGGAACCGATTAAAATTTAGAACAATATAAATAGTGTATTGTATGGGATAGCACACAAGCCATTTTTCATCACGGTAAAATTACGGGAGCGGGAACTACGCGTGTAAAACCGCAGGCTGCAGCTAGTTAATAGTATTAGTGGTAGAACAAAATAAACAATTTCAGAGGAAATAAAAAGGTACGAAATGACAAAACCGCAAGATTAACGACTATTAATTCGAAAAAACAATAATAATTATAGTTATTCTACTAATTAACTTCCGGGGTTACTCAGAAAAAGGTATAATTTTCCGGTCGGACGAGCACGCTCCGGACTCGCCGACAGGCTCATTTATCTAATTTCCAAGGGTCTTCCATCGCCGCCCGGGGGAAATAAACATGTATAACCTTGTGTCAAAAGGTCTATCATCAATCAGACATCACGGGAAATATTAAATAGATACCTACTGTTTCTTTTACAACATCTTTAACAAAACCAAAGATAGCATTCTCGTGGACAATTTTGTTCGACGGTAGACTGAAAGCATAGAGTTTCAAATCCCATAGCAAGCGCGGATCCAGACGGATCCAGGGGCGGAGGGTCCAGACTCCCCCCCCCCCCTGGGCTGGGTCTAGTACTTAGATGGACCACTAATTTTAAAAATTGGTCATAGGAACTGCCGATAGAAGTAAAAACTTATAATTCAGAATTAGACAGCTTACTTTGGAAACTACGCGGTTGAAAGCGGAGGGCGTGGCCATGAGCATGGCCATGGTCCCGAGTTTACCTGAAGATTTCTTATCATTCCCGAGCGAGACGCTAGAATTCAATTCGCAGCCCACGAAAAATCTGTCTATGGAGCGCCAAAAGAAGTTTTCACTTCAAAAAAATCATATGTACTTATCGCAGTTTGAGCCATGTGATCCCCCCCCCCTCCCTGGATCCGACCCTATCCAATAGGACATAATTAGGTACTCAATGACCGAAAGTTACCAAGATCATAAAGCGGTGACACCAACCATATGAAAACATTTCTAATTTAAGTATAGTAGGTAGGTAATAATGGAACCAAACGCAAACAAAATTTTATTTCAGTAGATGGAAAGTATTTTTAAGTGAATTCTTTTTTATCCGCATTGGTAGGAGAAAATCTAGTGAGTTCAGGTCACCGACATGTAGTTACGTAGTTTCGGCGGAGCAGTGGAGCAGAACGTTCGCGTTAAACTCTTTTTAGATTTGGTACTGAAAACATCTTTGTTGTTTGCATAATAGGAGTAGGTAGTAGTACCTACACAGGCTCATTCAGCTCATCAGTAGTCTGATAAATACATTTAGATTCATGTATTGTTTTCCAACCTAAACAATGTATTTTATTCCGACATACTGAATCTAAAACGCCTGCAGTATTCAAATAGCAAAACACACATTGACCTAAATAAGTTGTAATCAGGCGTATATTTTTAGAATGCTATTAGCAGCACCCGTGGTTTTTCTCGATCCCGTTATTTGCTCAGGATAAAAATAGTAATTGTGTTAACCAGGGTTCAAAGGGTATCTGTGCCTATGAGGAGAAAGCTAACACGATGCATAGGTATTATTACTATACCTAGTCGCAAATTGACTTACATACCTGTGTAGTTCCCGAACCCTCTAGATCTAGAGAGTGAAGTAAATTTGAATTTAGAACATCATGTGCACTAAGTTTTTGAATTCAGAACATAATTAAACCTATTTATTTCTACCTCCTTGGTGCCGAATACGGCATACATTTTTATTAATTTGTTAAAAACTCAAGACTCAGCACCTCCTTGGTGTACTTTTTTTTAAATCCTTTGCGCGCAATTTTCTTTTCACGTACTTATGCAGGATAGAGTTAAGGAATGTTATCTCAAATGGCAGAACATTTCAAAATGCTATGAATTAATCAAGTGTAATAAACGAATTTAAGTATCCCGAGTTAAAAAATAGTTATTTGTTAAACAACAGTGCAAGTTACGGCTGGTCTAGTCGGCAGAACGGCGCCTGCCGATCCGGAGACCCCGGAGTCAAACCCCACACGCACCACTGTCTATTCGAAGTCATGTGCGTAATGCCGCTAACTTAAAACGGTGAAGGAAAACAACAACAGCAGTGGGAACGTTTAAAGGGCTGTTGATGATGATGAGACTTTGGTCACTAAGACGATAAATAAACCTGAAACACCATCTTGCGAGAATGAAACAAATCAGGACAACAAATCCCCAGAAAGTAAGAAATAAGTAATTTGCATTCAGGTCCTTTAATGCTTAAGAGTACTTGCACTCGCACCGCCTCAATAGCTCTTTGACTAAGTCTAGAACTAAGCACTTGCCCTCACTTCGTGTCAGGACTTACTCACTCCACTTGAGTTTTAAAACTTCAAACCTGAAGTTGGAGTAATGACTACATTTGGTAAAGTTGCGCAAAGTCTCGAACGGACCAAATTACTAAGTTTGACACGGAGATTTTATAATAAATTGCATAATATTTAAACTAGTGAGATTATGAACGTTTAATCCTTTAAACATGGTACCTAATTTGAAGTCACATTGTTATGATTACAAATGGGTATGACAAATCATCATCAGAAACATTTGATCCTGTCGCAAAATAAAAATGTGCAAACATCAGCATATTCCGGTTAAAAGGGCAAGGTTACAGAGAAATTATTGGGCCTTAAGAAATAATACCTACTTACAACAGTTTTTTATTTGATTGGGCATCATCAAATGTTATAGATGAGAAATGAGGTAACGTAAAAGTTGCCTGCCATTTAATTCATAGCAACATATCAACCCACAACTAAATACCATTCCCACATCAGGAAACAGAGGCGAACCAAACAGGAGAGATATGTATGTATATATATAATAAGCAATACCATAAAGTGATTGATGAAGAAGAGTTCAAATAAACAGTGTTCTGTGTTCCTCGATCGTACTCGTTTATGCAGGTTTTTCACAAGAATTAGGTATTTTCGTGTTTTTCACTTTGCTCAGTAGGTACCTAATGATAAAATATAAGCATTGTCGATTGCGCTGTCAATTGTGATCTTCTCCAAAAGGTGAAAAGGTTTATATAAGTGTTGATCTGGGATTTGACAGTATATAAAAAAATATAGGTACTAAAAACCTTTCCGTTTGGAAGCCATATGAAAGTTCCTGCTCCAAAACTCTTAGCAAAACACTTACCCACATTTGTATCTTGTTAGTATTGTATTTTGATATTGATCTCCAAAATAACAAAAACCGACTCAATTTAAAATCTTATCCGGACATTTGACCAAATTTAAAAATTTGTCACCATACCAAATTTGTAGTGGTAGGACTCTTGGCAGATTCCGTCTGGGACAGTACCACACCTTTGCCAGTTATTCTACCGCCAAGCAGTAATGTGCAAACATTACTGTGTTCCGCTTTGAAGGGCAATGTTTCTAGAGAAATTACAGGGCTTAGAGATATAACATCTTAGATCTCTGGGTGACGAGCGCAGTGCAGTGCTAGGTAATTATTTGCACTCTTCATGTTTCAATAGCAGCGTGTCACTGTGCTGTTATGTGGCAGGCATGTTTCTTACCATCAGGCACATGTCCTGCTCGTCTTGTCACTCTTTCTTAAAAAAAAATACATAAAAATATCGCTATATCGTCTAAATATGTACATGAAAGCAAATTTTAGTTTTTTTGTTCATATTTCAAAAACCGGCACACCGATTTCGATAAAATTTATATGAGACCACCTATGAACTATAATCAACCAAACAAAAAAAGATTCATCTAAATTGATTCACAATAATTGGCTGCACAATCGCGTAACATACATAAAAAAACATGTTTTTTTAAGTTATTTAAAAATAAGGGCATGGTAAATTTTTATTTGTTGCAGTATAACATCTCGTAAACAGTAGCGTAAGAAACACATAGAGGCGTTTTCCGACGAGACAAAAAGATATGTTCAATAAAACGATGATAGGAGGCGCTTGTAGGTCTTTCACTTAGTTGTCAAAAGCATTAGACATAATTCATTCAATTTGCGAAAGCACGACTTATTGTAATAAATAATAAACTACTATATCCATGTATGCATTTTATTCGAATGAAAACTATACCAAAACATGCAAAGGAGACGGCCCATTTTCCATGGATATTTGCCCCACAGCAAAAGTGCAGGAGACCCGACCAAAATTAGATCATTAAATAGGATTTTTAATATATATTGAGGAGCCGTTAATGTTTTTATTCTGCATAGCGAGCTTTAAGAGATATCAACTAAAACGTTGAAAAAAATTAAGAAATTCCTTGGGTTGTGTGAGTTTCGAACGAATCGAGCATATTTTACATTCTCTTTGGAATCGAGTTTCGAACGAATCCGAGGATGTGTCAAAAGAAAACGAAGTAATATTAAAAGTCCTAGAGCGCACGTTTTTCAGACTGGTGTAATAGCGAGCTGACAACTTAGACTCTAAGACAGTCTGCATAACGAGTGCAGAATAACGCGTAGTCTAATAGGGTTAAGCCCCTATTAGACTACGCGTTATTCTGCATAGTAGTATAACGCGTATACCTAGTATAGGTGCCGGCCATCGACCATTTGATCGAAGGTGCCGGCAAACAAGTTGACCCAATGAAGTTAGCAGTGAATGGCTGAGCAGAAACGTTTTTAAGGTATCTTTGGTGGAAGTGTACATGCGCAAACTTTCCCCTTCCACGTCAATTTTGGGTCAATTGACGACATTGATATATTCGTGGCTTGGTCGAGTTTACGTAGCTTTACATGGCAGTACCTACCCATGATTGTGCCCTACCAAATTTCAGGCGCACGGAATTATGTCATCGTTAGGCAGAGTGAGCTCACTCTTTCCGTTCTAGTCGGTTGTAGGAAGCGGTGAACGCCGGACGCTTTTACCTGTCTCTAGTGTTCATTGGCAACAACCAAAATTTGTAGAACCACATCATACCTCGCCGCTAACGATTCTAGGGGTCACGTAGATTGGTGGTATGTAAACTACTGACGCTACACACACAAGACGCAGTTTATTACCAATTTCAAGGTGTTCAGGGCACATCCAATGGTTTATATCAGGGGTTCCCAAACTTATTTTGTTTGCTGGCCACTTTGTGAACAAACCCCTCCTGATTTCATAATTAAAAACCACGATAACTTCAAATTACTTTTTTAATTCTTGTGAGCTGTATTAGTGGAGATTATGTTAACATTTATTCTGAGCGCCCTTAGTTGAGACTTGAGCCCGTCCGGACTCCAAGCATTTACACAACGCCCGCCTTTTTTCTGGATATCATACCGCCCCCCTTTAAGTTTGCAGCGCCCACAAGGGGGCATTATCTTCCCACTTTGGGAAAGGCTGGTTTTATCTAGCTATGCGTCTCGCGCTGTTTGTCAACAAACAAATGAAGATGAACCTACGCAGCTAACATGCGTCACATGCAAGAGTCCAAGAGTGTGTGAGTTAGTGATCAGCAGTGATCACACATCCGCGACAGATGGTCATCTTGACGTTTTATATCGCCGTTGACGTTATATATTTACTATGTAGCTATGTACCTCCTCGGAGGGTCGGAGGTACTTACAAACTCTTTTCGAACCTACCCCTTCTATATTATGAATTAATTGAAAATTAAAACAGCCGTCTAACTCATATAATAGGAGAAAACGTATGTTCCTTTATAGCAAATGGTTAGATACGCGACGATAACAGAGAAGCTAGTATTTGCATCGATATAAACCACTGGTTTTATCGTTGAGTCGGTTGAGTTACTGGTTAGTTTATATCGATGAGTTTTTGTACTTCACCTACTGCTTACCGACCCTCATACATTGTTTTATCTTCGATCTAATTACACATACGTTTTATGAAGTTCACTCGAGGGATACGTGACGGAGAAAGTCATCGACATAAATCGTGTCGTATCGGAACTAAACCCGCCCTGTAACGATCTATCCTGTTTAATATATCCGTATGATCACGCTCATTTCAACTCTAACACGTGCAAACAAAGCCTAGTTTACTTAAACAGTGGTTAATAACTATTGTACTTTACAATTCCTACGAGAATTAACAGCGCTTACCTCAGTCTGTGAATTTATTTTGTTTTGCTGGCGACAATTAATATGCGACGAAAGTGCATAACTTTGTGGCGAGTCTACCTACCTACTCAACCTGTTTGTGGGATTGGACACAACACAGACCTATGTCTACTTCGTGTGTATCCCATATGAAGGGTAAAGACTGGCAAAAAACTAAAGTTTTTTTTTTAAATAAAGAGTGACAAGACGAACACGACATGTGTCTGATGTTGAGCAACATGCCTGCCACATAACAGCACAGTAACACGTAGCTATTGGACATGAGTCCAAATCATTACCTAGCACTGCGCTGCGCTCGTCACCCAGAGATCTAAGATGTTATGTCTCTAAGCCCTGTAATTTCTCTGGAAACATTGCCCTTCAAACCGGAACACAGTAATGTTTGCACATTACTGCTTGGCGGTAGAATAACTGGCAAAGGTGTTATACTTCCCCAGGCCGACTCTGCTAAGCGTCCTACCGCTACTAAAAGTTAATAACTCAGTCCTGTTCATGAGGTTGTCCAAACTATGAGCAAACCCCGAGACTACAAGACCTTTTTATGAGTACGCAAAACGCCTCTTAGAAAACCCCGCCCAAAGCCTTCTTGCATCCTTTCTGAGCCCTGTGCGAGTTTCTAACTCTATAACTGCGCCCGCGCTGCGTACTTTACTTCTTTCAGGGAGATAAAATTTAGCATGAGGACCTTGGTGTTGGTGGACCATACTGATACAGGCATGTACAGTACCTGCCTGGTCCGGTCATTTTTGCGCCCTCCAAAATCTACGCCCTGTGCCTGGACACCGGCCGTACCGCCTTATTTACGGTAATGCCTGCATCTACAGAACCAAAATTGATATAATGTCCATGTATGTGCGATGTGCGTAAGTTTAATTTGTAAGTTTAGATTGGTAGGGCCCTGCGCCTTCTAGGCTGGCCCAAAATGCCTGTTGTTTTTGCGAGCAGAATACCTACATTACGAAAGTAACTTAAAAAAAATGTTTTTGCCCTTGGTAAAGTTTTAAATAAAACTGTTTTTTTTATGAAACAACACAAATATCTAGGACAGTTGCAACAAACTCAGAGGTCTCACATTTAAAACTTATATTCTAGAAATCATAAACAACGTCGTGGAGGTTTGTTGGAAGTATAAATCTTGATTTTCTAACTAATCCCAGTAGAGAATTCGCCACCATCTTGTTTTAAAGTTCAAGTCAAGTACGCTAGGTTAAAAAATCGCAGAGTTATACTATCAAGTTTACCAAAAAAATCGTAGTAGGTGATTAATTGTAGGTGATTTAGTGAGGTGTAGGTGAGGTAATTTTATTTTCTTCGACTTTGGTTCTCGCACTTTTTTTTACTCTATGATCAATATTTTAATACTCAAATTGGAGGTTACATATTTTGTTTATTATCTAGTTTATTTGTAAAAAAAATTGTAATGGATAATGTAGAAGGGAATTTTAAATTAAATTAAATAAATTTCCAACAACTTTGGATGGTGTCATTTTTGCTCTAAAGTTGAAAATTAACGAGTTATTTCACAAAAACGAAAAAATTTTACGAAAAAAACAAGATGGCGGCGAATACTCTACCGGGATTAGTTAGAAAATCGAGATTTATACTTCCAACAAACATCCACGGCGTTTAAAAAAAAATCGCTCCCCTGAATTTTTTCTATTTAAATGTCTGCCCTGACTGGACTATTATGGTAATGAACGTTAAACTTTCGTTGTCTATTTTGACTGAAAATTCTTCCTCTATTTTTAGTTCAGATTTCTTGTTGTAACTTTAGGTTTGCTAATTTCGTATAGTCAACCTTTAGTCGGTATTTTTAGGGTTCCGTAAAACGTAAAAACGGAACCCTTATAGATTCGTCATGTCTGTCTGTCTGTCTGTCTGTCTGTCTGTCTGTCTGTCTGTCTGTCTGTCCGTCCGTATGTCACAGCCACTTTTTGCCGAAACTATGAGAACTACAGTGTGGAATCTTGGTGAGTAGATGTATTCTGTGAACCGCATTAAGATTTTTACAAAAGAAATTAAAAAAAATAAAAATTAGGGTTGCCCCTCATACTGAGAACTGAAACTCAAAAAAAATTTTTTCATCTATCCTACACGTGTGGGATGTCTATCGATAGGTCTTCAAAAATGATGTTGAGGTTTCTAATATAGTTTTTGTCTACACTGAATAGTTTGCGCGAGAGACACTTCCAAAGTGGTAAAATTTGTGTCCCCCCCCCTCTAACTTCTAAAGTAAGAAAATGAAAAATCTAAAAAAATATATGATGTACATTACCATGAAAACTACCAACGAAAATTAGTTTGAACTCGATCTGATGAGTAGTTTTTTTTAGTACGTCATAAATACACTATTATTAAAACTTCGATCAAAGTTACAACGAACTACAAGAACTATGTGTACTATGTATATTATGTTACTTGCTGCAACGGAACCCTTCATGGGCGAGTCCAACTCGCACTTGGCTACTTTATTTTTTAAATCCATAGGCCGCTGGCTGATTTACTAATATCAAATTTTCTAGAAATACTAAACTTGTGAAATAACAAAAACTCAGAAAAAGAAAATTGTTCAAATAACAAACGCCTTACAAAATCTTATTCGGTCTTAATAAGTTTTGTGTTAAATGAAGTGTGTTATTTCTGAGAGTTATATTGTTCTGAGTTTTCCGAACTTTGTTCGATGAAGCATGTCACAAAAAATAAAATGTACGAAAAAAAAGTAGCGGTACGTGAAATTCCGTCGTATTCGTAGCGTTATTCATCATTTCAATATCTACAAAAACCACTTCTATTTACTTCTACCATCACATAGAAAGCTTCGTCGTATCATATGTACTTCACTAAGTTCGTATCCTAAGCCATTCTAAAAGTATATAGAAACTTTCTTACCTGCGTATTGGCCGAGGTATCCCGTTTCCCTCGATTGCCGCGTACTCGAAGTGAAATTCCTTCCCTCCCTTTCTTTTTGATGGAATGACGTACTAAAAGGTTCGTAGCGCCGTTCGCTAGGAGTTATATGACCACTTTCTTTCATAGGCGATTGTTGACTCGAATAAAACTCCTTAGTTTCGTGCGTATACTCCTTTGTCTTGTCGCTACTTCCCGGCGACTTGAAATACCCGTCGCTCGAACCTGATTCCTCGCGCCCATTGAATATTATTTTCTTAATAGTTTTCACTTCTTCAACTTCGCTGATCTTGTGTTCCGTAATTGTAGAGCACTTGGTCGTTTTCTCGTTACTCCTGAAGTTACTATCGCTCATCGAACTCGGCATAGTTTTAATATCATGCTCGCAATTTCCGTTCATTTTGCTGTCAGATCGTAAATATTTTTCGAATGGATCGCTATTTCGTTTCGTATCAAAAGGATTATTGACCTTATCATCGTTTGGAAGACTCGGATTGAATTGATCAAACTTTTTACTATACGAAGAGTAGGTTTTACTAGTTTTGGGAAGAGACTCGTAACCGTTACTGTCGATGCCATTGTAAGGCGAGTACGGGAGGCTAGAGGGGCCCGAATCCGTCTTCGTGAAAAATGAAGGCGATTTCAAGTCGCTGCTGTAATCACTGAATGGCGAGTTAGGTTTATTCCTATCTAAAGTGGAAAAGGATGGCCTGCCATTTGGTACGGGCAGTTTGGAAGCACTAGAGTAATTTGACGGGAGTGTCGTGTAGAAAGGGTTTGTGGGGTGGAATTTGGGCGGTTCCTCGTTGGCCACAGAGCGTACAAGGGGCGTTGAGTTTAGCGCCGCTGGCAGTGAGGTGAGAGAAGATCTTGTTGATGGCATCGGTCGGTGGTGCGGAGATTGTGACGGTCTTATCGTAGCATAGACTGGAGCCTGCGGAGTCGCACGACCACTTTGCGAATCAGCGATCAATTGCGATGGCCCTGAAATTAAGAAACGATTATTAAACAAATAGGACTTTTACGTGGCTGGCTGTTTCTATGTATTTTTAACTTGTGTATATGTTAAAACTACAAATGTAGAGTATCAGGTATCTGACTTCCAAAATAGAAGTTTTGCACAATTTTGGGTTCAATAGTGGTGCGTGAAAAAGTGGCAATTTATTTTTTGCTTTCCAAATAACCAAATCCGTGGGTATCTATTCTGTAGGTTTTTGACGTGACAACGTCTTATAATTCGATGAAGCCGGCTGCACGCCCGCAAAACATGACGTCATGTGCCGTTAACGCCGTTACCTCGACGCCGGCGTTACCTCGCTCTAAGGCGTAGTTGAAGTTGTCACGTTCAACTAACGTCAGTAACCCGACTTTACAGACAACCATTTTTTTAGTAACTAGGGTTTCCCGACGAACATATTAACAAATTAAGGAATGTTCTTATATATTAATATGTTTACCCATATAATTTTCTATGCCATTGACGTAAAAATTTATGAAAATCGTTTCGTAGTATCTAATAGTTTTATAGATTATTAATAAAAGTCTATCGGCACACGAGTCGCTTCGATAACGCCAGATGGTAAATTTTCCTACAATTGTGTACATGTATGATTTTATTAATTTAAATATATTATATATATATATATATATATATTTGTCGATATTGAAATCGTATTCAAAAAATGTACAATGATTTTCTTGTTGGAGAATAATAATTATTCGCGAATGTAGGATGTTATGTCATCAATGTAACAATGGTCAAACTACAGCCTAATATATCTCTACATTAGCCGAGATAAAAAACTAGTACTATTACAAACCTTAATAATTATCTTATTTTGATCTTAATCTGAAGGAATTATGAAAAGCTACAAAGTTCATTTTCCAAAACAAATATCCGAATAAAATCCATATCACCCTCGTAAATCACGAACGGTTCACCCTAGCTCACGATGCAGTCCTAGACGTAGAAACGTAGACGTGTGAAAGAGTATAAAACTTTCGTATAAACCTACGATACGGATCAATACTCGCAAACTGAGTTGCGATATGAATACTGAGATGAAACTCCAAGAGCTCACCTCGTTATTTACTACGAATGTTGCTCACAATTTCATTTCCTTGTCCTTCAAATTTCATTTAGACATGATCCCTCACATCCACACGGACACATACGCACTCACCCTCAGACACACCTATATACTCGTACTCGTAGATACACGCACGCTTGAGCTCCGATAGAAGACACCATATTAAATTAAAACCATTTCTACGTTCTGTTCGCACCTTTGGGATGGATCGGCTAAGTATCAGCTGGAGGCTCTGGAATCGATCGAGAGACGTGCCAAAAGGCTCATAGGCAACGACACTCTTGTGCGAAAAAGACTTCAAAGTCTTGAACATCGCCGAAAAATTGCTAGCCTATCGGTTTTTATCGGATTCACTTCGCAGAGTGTGCGACTGATTTGCATGATCTAATACCACCTTGTCCTTTTTCTATCACTATTATTTTAAACATTTATCTTATCTTGACACTGATTCACAGCTGAGCAATGAGCATAGGAGAGGCCTATGCCTACAAAACGTTCTTCTTAACCTTTGGCTTTCATCTCAAAACCTACCTCAACATACAACTTACCTAATGCAGCAAGAGTGTGCGAAGGTAATATGCGTCACCTTGTTCTCACCGACACGGAAACGTTTGCTAACCAAGAAACCGTGAATTTTTTTTAACCATTCTATAGCAATTTTTTTACAAACTTTTTCTTAACTTTTATAGGTTTACTTGACCTGATGTTAAGCGACGATGCGATCAACGATGGAGCGTGTTTACCTAGATGAGACCGATTCACTTTCGATTTGAAGACACAAAGATTGTAACCATCGGGAAACCCCCACTCAGGCAAAGCATTCACATAAAACAATTTTAGAGCTGAACCTATTGAAGACATTACCTAACCATCGAGTTAAACATGAGATACAACATAACAGCTGGACGTCTACTCTCTTTCTACGAAAAACGTAATTTCCCTTTCGTAGACTTAATTCACCTGGCTCAATTCACCTGGGTGCATTAAGTCTACAAATCGTAGACTTGATGCACTCGCAATAGAGGAAAACATAAAACGTCTCAATCTTTAGTAGACTTAATTCCCAGGTGAATTAAGTCTACTGGTACTTCCTAATTATCATTGTCATGGCAAGTTAAGGCAAAGTTTCGGAATAAACTCGCGACTTTCCTACTCCGGTTCTTCTTCGTTTCGTGTGATCGAACGTTGTTTGACGTTTAAATGTGCTAATTAGATTAGGTTTAGAGCATTTAAACGGACGAAACGACGGCTCGATGTAGAACCAGAGTAGGAAAGTCGCGAGTTTATTTCGAAATTACGTTTTTTGTAGAAAGAGCGTAGACGTCCTGTGCTTTTTTGGGCAGGGGTGTTGCTTAAACCAGGAGCACGTCTTCCTCCTGTCATCACCCCATGGTACGATTTGATAGTTTTTTTATTAAGAAGTACCAATTATAATTTATTCAAACAAAATCAAAATAAATAAATAAATTTGTGCTTCCTTTTCGAATCACCAAATACATTATTTCTTTTTGCATTACAGACAGACAGACAGAAACACTTTATTACGCACACCAGAAATGAATTAAAATATACAAAACATGAAATACTTCTAGTGCCAGAAATCATACAAGCTTTGCTTAGTTTGGGGTCAGATGGGGTCAGATGTTTAGTAGTGGTAGGACTCTTGGCAGAGTCCGCCTGGGGAAGGACCACACCTTTGTCAAATATTCTACCGCCAAGCAGTAATGTGCAAACATTACTGTGTTCCGGTCTGAAGGGCAATGTTTCCAGTGAAATTACAGGGCTTAGAGATATAACAACTTAGATCTCTGGGTGACGAGCGCAGTGGAGTGCTAGGTAATGATTTGGAATCTTCATGTTCCAATAGCTGCGTGTCACTGTGTTGTTATGTGGCAGGCATGTTGCTTACCATCAGGCACATGACCTGCTCGTCTCGTCACTCTACATTTAAAAAAAAAAAAAAAAGATGGTGTTGTGTGTGAATTGTCCACCAATATTTAAAAAAACAATGGCGGCCTTATCGCTCGAAATATATGAAAATAAATGAATGACATTTTGAGGAAGAGATAGTAAAGCTACATTTTACAAGAACGAATCTCGGTAACCAGTTGCTTTGGGACATTTGCTCGCAAACGGGGCGATAAAGTCACGGGATGTCTCGAATGCAGAGAATTACATTGCATTTCCAGACGTGGGATAAACTACGAATAAGCAAGTGAAAATATGTTCTGTAGAAATACATTAGAAACTCACCTGGAATGTTTTATGTGATTGCTCAAAATAGGAATTGTATTTATTTTGTAGTTCGTGTTATATCAATAAGTAGCAGCGCCCTGCGGTGTTACTCGCGTATTTCCCGTTTCCGTTGTTCCCTTTGATTTTCCGGGATAATAAGTAGCCTATGTGTTCTTCCAGACTATAATCTATATGTGAAATTTCGGCCCGATCCATTCATACGTTAGGATGTGATTGAGCAACAAACATCCAAACATCCATACATTGACATTTATAATATTAGTAGGATATAAATGCGAAAGTTTGAATGTTTGTTGCTTAGTCACGTTGTAAAACCACTTTCCAAGACGTCTTCTACAATGATATAACGAAAGAAAGAACAAAACCCGCACGAGGAAACAGCGAACGACTCTACACGTATACAAATAAGGATTTAATATACAAATACTTATTTCCGGGAAATAAGGGGTAAATGTTTACAAAACGAAACGATCTGGTTCCTGGCAAACTAATTAAATTAAATGGAATCTCTTTATCAGCTCGAGTGACTTCGCAGTAAAGATTATGATAATAGCGTTGCTCTGTCGACGTCGATAATTGCAAACGGTGGAGTCGAGTGAAGCTTAATAGGGTAGTAGCATCGTGAAACTTTTCCGTTTGAAATTATTGCTTTTACACCGTGACGGGATCTTTCCGGAATCCTTCCTGATTCTTCATCATCAACAAGTGAGACTAACCTAGAACACTGTCGGTATTACGGTTGCCACGGTTGCCTGGAAGAGATTGCTCTGAGCAATTAGGCCGACATTTAAAATGTCAAGCTTGTGTTCTTTGTTTCTTTTGTAATTTTTCTTTTGTGGCTTTTAATAAAGAGTTTTCTTATCTTATCTTATCTTATTAGGGTTCTCCCATGATATAAACCTATCGATTTTTCTTTCCTAACCACTATCTGTTCCTTCCCTTATATTATTACTAACTTCTGTACCAAATGCAAGTTTTAGTGCAAGTATTAAAAAGGGTCGAATGGGATCAGGATACCGGCTAAGTTTGGAGCTACGGTTGCTTAGAAGAGAACGCTTTTAGCGATAAGGGCCCATTTGCTACTAATTTTTAGGGTTCCGTAAAACGTAAAAACGGAACCCTTACAGATTCGTCGTGTCTGTCTGTCCGTCCGTATGTCACAGCCATTTTATTCCGAAACCATAAGGTAAGTAGATGTATTCTATTTTTATACAAAAACTAGCTGACTCGGCAAACGTTGTTATGCCATATAAATCATTTCTAGGTAATTTCTAGTGATAAACGATAATAATTGATCAGTTATCAATGATGAAAAAATATTAAATTACTTAAATGGATATTAAAAAATAGGGGTTGGTGATAAAAGGGTACAAATTTTAGGGTTGTATGTATTTTTAACGCCACATAATAAAAAAATAAAAACAAAAATTTTTGTCCGAAAATTAAAAAAAAAATTATGGGTTGACCAACCCTTGTCACTTAGGGGTATGAAAAATAGCTAGTAGCCGATTCTCAGACCTACTGAATATGCATATAAAATTTGGTTAAAATCAGTAAAGCCGTTTCGGAGGAGTAAGGAAACAAACACTGTGACACGAGAATTTTATATATAAGATTCTCAGACCTACTGAATATGCATATAAAATTTGGTTAAAATCAGTAAAGCCGTTTCGGAGGAGTAAGGAAACAAACACTGTGACACGAGAATTTTATATATAAGATGTAATAAATAAAATAAATTTTGGGGGTGCCCCATACTTAGAATTGAAACTCATTTTTTTTTATCAAACCCACACGGGGTTGTCTATATAGATAGGTCTTCAAAAATTATTTTGAATCTTAATGTTGATTGATGGATAAACTCTTTATTGCACTTAACAAAACAATCTTAAAAAACGGCCAAGTGCGAGTCGGACTCACCCATGAAGGGTTCCGTAGCAGTAAGTAACATAACACATAAGTTCTTGTAGTTCGTTGTAACTTTTATCGAAGTTTTAAAAAAAGTGATTTTAATTTTATTTTATTAGTTTTAGATTCATCATTATCTTATTTTAGAAGTAAGAGGGAGAGGGACACATATTTTACCACTTTGGAAGTGTCTCTCGCGCAAATTAATCAGTGTAAACGAAAATGATGTTAGAAACCTACACATAATTTTTAAAGACCTATCGATAGACATCCTACACGAGTAGGTTTCATGAAAAAAAAATTGTTGAGTTTCAGTTCCAAGTATGGAGGGGCACCCCTAATTATTATTTTTTGAAAAATCTTTATGCGTTTCACAGAATACATCTACTTACAAGTTTGAACAGAGTAGTTCTCATAGTATCGCCAAAAAGTGACTGTGACATACGGACAGACAGACAGACAGACAGACGTGACGAATCTATAAGGGGTTTTTACGTTTTACGGAACCCTAAAAAGACACATTCTTAGAGCAAGTGAAAGAAAGTGAGACCTCGTTATGTGAGATCTCTTCGAGGTTCCCGATCTCATTGCTTTCCGGGGTCATCTATGCACCAAATTTCATCTCGTAATGTTTGCGTAACAAGAGCCACCATTAGCTCGCTTATTATATTAGTAGGATTATACACTTATACAGTCTAATAACACTTGAAACACTCATTCTGTGTTTTAGTTTTAGTAATGTTAATTAAATTTCATAACGCCCGTACTTACAGTACCTACCTACTTTTGAATTTGTGAGACATTGGGTATACATTTTAATGAATCGGAAAATCACGGTACGGTCCAGGCACGGTATTAAGTAAGTTGAAGTTTACTCTAAGAACCGTTGCTTCAGATGCAGTCCTTGATATATAAAGTAGGAACATGATATTTTTACGATATTTTTTGCAAACTCAAGCAACTTTCAGCAAAGTTGTAGTGTTTTATGACTTCGATGGGCGACGTCTGCAGATCGTAAGCATCGCATCACATCGCCACACGACACCTATAAAACTTATAGCACCTGTTTTCCTGAGTATTACAATGTATTCTTATCATGTATATGGGTCGTGTAGGGTAAAACACATAGTAATACTCTACATAGTATTAATAAATAAAAATCCAGTGCCATGATGTTTGTTACCAGTGAACAATTCATCAAGTTAACCGACATTCACAAAACTTAGCATTTATGAGTAACTCCCAGCGCCAAGCAGCGCAGCGCCCAGCGGTTTCACCTACGTAATTGCCGATCCCGTTTTCTCCCGGGATGAGAAATAGCCTTTGTGATATTCCAGACTATTATCTATCAATGTACCAAATTTAATCGAAATTCCTTTAGTAGTTATCAAATATACATCCTTACATTCTTAGTTCTTACAAACTTTCGCGGTTATACGTTAGTGCGATTTGGCCCAATTTGATATAGGATAGTTTTGTATCGATTGATGGTGTCGATAATTTGAAATTAACAATAAACGGATTACTAATGTTGATAGTTGTTATTGATC
Organism: Ectropis crepuscularia; assembly: GCA_963693475.1. NCBI lineage: Eukaryota > Metazoa > Arthropoda > Insecta > Lepidoptera > Geometridae > Ectropis > Ectropis crepuscularia. The sequence continues at coordinate 15,529,914 of OY856346.1, forward strand.
GTAAATTTCATAAGTCTCGAACAGATGGCGCCTCAATAGGCTAAGTAAATACATTAGTTGTTCAACTTAAACGAAGTTGGGACGGTAGGATATGACTAAAATAGTGATGCTGTTGACCGTTTGGTTGTGTTTAGCAATCTCACTTTATCAAAACTCTTTCGGTAAAAAAAAATACCTACTTACTTATTTTTTTAATGTATGTTACGCGATAGATCCGACAATAATAATTGTGAATCGTTTCGATAGATCCGACAATAATTGTGAATCGTTTCTGGTTCTTTAATTTTGTTTTTCTATCAAAACCGGTTAAATCGTTTTTGAAAAATCAAACAAAAATGTATAAATTGTATATGAGAGATACATGGATGAATGACATTTCCGTTTGATAATATGTATAATTTGATTTCAAAAATTGGTCTATAATTAGTTGAGTGTATGAGCGTGGAATAATTAATAACGTTTATTGGATGGCAGTCGGCGTCGCGGTAATCTATATATATAAAAGCGAAAAGTCACCATCACCGAATCTCAGAAACTACAAATGCTAGATTCTCAAATTTTGCATGGAGGTGCCTTTTATCACATAGGCGCTCGCTAAGGCGGGGTTTTGCGAAATTCAACCCCTAAGAGGGTGCAACAAGGGATGGACGGTTATATGAAACTTCCGTCATTTTCAAAGTTATGAACATGAAATCTACTAGACCGGTTTTAATGACATTTAGTACACAAATAGACTGAATCTCTAGAAAGGGCATAGGCCACTTTTTTTTAACTTAAAATAGGTTTACACTTGACCGCCATCATTTTTCGTGGACGAAGTCGCGGGTAAAAGCTAGTAAGATAATATTACCGTGTCGGTGTTGTTTCATTTTTTAGAGAAAACTAATTACTTTAGTGATACATTTCTCGGAATCCGAACCGCAGTGCAGTGATTTGACTGGTGTTATAAAATTATTTACAACTAGGTACTTAATTATTTTTCTGTTATATTTCTATGTAAACCTTAAACAATGTTCAGTCCATACCAAAACCACTGAACCGATTTTGATGGAAACTAGGCAAATTAGAGAGCGTAATATTTTAGATAAAAACATATTTTTCCAAATCGGAACTTAACTTCTAAAATGTAATTTTGCATTTTTGAGTAAGTACGTTTGATGTTACAAACGTTGAAATGTTTGTATCGATTTGATTTTGTCGATTTCGAACAGGTTTTCGTCAAGTTTAGTTTTAGGCTCGCGTAAGCTTTAGGTAGATGTCTCGAACTTTGAGTATTTACCATAGGAGGACGCAAGACATTTGGCTTGCTAACAATTTTTTTCACATTTTTTTTGCGAGGCGCGGCGTGTCACGTTTATATTTCACACATTTGTAAGCTTGAACTCACAAAGCTTTTTTTTCACAAGATTCGCGAGCCGGCGACCTCCGTAGTGAAGCGATGGCCGAGTATGGAGAAGCGACACTCAGGGCTGACCGCAGAGCTTCTGGCGGGAGCCCACCCGAAGTTAAATCTCAGTGATAGACCCTAATTGGAGCGGTGGTTAAAAATCAATGACAGAACCAAGTCATATAATCATTAATGATAGTATAAATATACCATATATCAGGTACTTTTTAAATATTTGTTGCAAATTCCATTTTGGTAAATGTTACATTTGTAAAAAGAATAATTTATGAAATGAAAAATGTACAAAAAACAAAATGTCATTCGATATATTGTCTAAGTGAAACGTTTGCCATATAATTGGTTATAAAATGATGGTTTGTAAAATAAAACATTTGTTGATGTAAGATATCTTTGAAATAAATATCATGCAAAACGTTGTTTGTAAAATAAAACACTTGTAAATTGTAAATTTTTGCAATGAATATTATACGATTAGTTGGTTTTAAAATGATGTTTTGTCAAACAATGTTTGTGAAACCTTAGTGAACCCCCACAGAAACTAAAGTAGATGGAATTTATATCAGTAGGCATGGAATAATGAGACGGGAGAAATATCTGTAGTACGGTGTAACTTCTGACATCTTAGCAAGATTATTTGTGCAGCCCTGCCTCTAGAGCTGTCAAAGGAAATTAAACTAGAAAATTTAAACGAAATGATTGAATTTTGTGATTGCGATTTCCATTTCTTCAAGTTGCAATTTGCTTCGGAGCTTAAAAATAGACGACTTTAATTTTAAATACTATCGAGTGTTTAATTTTAAACACTCGACCAAATTTCATAAGAAGCAATCACTATGTCAAAAACTAAAAGTTACTTTCATTATTTTTATTAGATAATTGACGTGTAAATTGTACATTTATCAATAAAGAACTTTGACTCATGTAGTTATGATTCATGTAGGTATGTCATGTAATTAAGTTAGTTTTTTATTCATATGTCAAACACCACCACACAGATTTCAATAAAATGTATATGGGTTTTATACCCTATTACCCCTGAGCCATAAATAAAATCTACGAAATAAAAAAATATCAATCAAAATTGATTCACAATTGGGGGAGGTATCGCGTAAAGGCCGATTTACATCAGACGAGCGAATGCTCATTCTATCCCCACTGTATCAAATTCATTTGGTGTAAATAAACGTAGAGCATTCTTTCGTTGTTTTGTTTACGTTCGCAAAGATTCTATGGAATAAATAATATGGAAAACGCTAAGAACGATCTTTCGTTTACACTAAAAGATCGAGAAAGAATGCTCTTGTTCCAGCTCTAGATTATGTTCGTTCAGTTTAAATCGGCCTTTACATATGTACTTACATACAAAAAAACAACTGAACTAAGATCCTTCTCCTTTTTCGAAGTCAGTTAAAAATGCCCGTAATTCTGACAATTTTCTTTGCAGTAAAGTTAAGTTTACCGAGCTTTTTGACGACACGCCGGCAAAGTTGTATGTAATTTAATTACTGTCCAGTTTTTTGAGACTCTCTTCCGAACTTCACTATTGTGCAGTTTATGTAAAACAGTTATGTTTAAAAAATTTTCTGTTGCAAAAACATTAATTTGACTGTAAACTGCCTAAACAAAAAAAAACAAAAGATCGTACATACGTTTCCCGAGGTTTATTATTTACCACAACGCTTATTGTAAATTAAAAATTAAAAATTTTAGATTCTCGGCGTGACATTCAATAAAGATAAAATAAATTAGAGAAATAAGGTAACGCTGGTTTTGTTAAAATAACTCATATTATTTCAATAACACATCGTACATTATAGCCTGTAACGAGACAGTAAGACCTCGTTGACAGAGAGCAAAGTAAAAACTTCTTTGAAAATTTTCAGTTTTATTTTATTCCAATGTTGGCATTTTTTGAGTTCTTTTTTGTTTGACGAGAAACGTCACTCAAACATGCAAATTTTCTATGTGAAAAAATTATACTTTCTTTGATAAAATTAAATAAAGAAATGTAAAAAGAAGGATCAAATAAAAACACAACCCATCAATTGTAAGTACATACAAATATAAAAATTGCATTATGCGTAATTAGCGTAATTCGAATCTAAAAGTTTGAATGATTCCAGGCCTATCTTTCGAGGAAACGGAAAATAGAGGAATACTCAATTTATTACCTTATAGATGACCATATTTGGAGAAACCTAGGTACTTAAAAGGGTTACACTCAACTGTAAGTTTAATTTGTTGCAACTATTATCTTTGATTCGGAGCTCTAGTTCCGAGACTAGACGCGCTGGATTCGAGAGAAACAAGGTTAATACACGTAATTTTATGATTTTATGAAGATAGATATCTGTAACAAACATATAGTTTTCGAGAAACCCTCAAAGCGAGGATCCTTATTTTGCAATATGTACATAATAACAAACTTTCGACAACTTATAAATTTTTTGTCCTATAGAGACAAAAGTAAATTAATAACTTCGAGTACATGGTTATCAGTACTAATAATACTTAGGCTCTAATGGGATGAGTGTTTTGAGCTACAAGGCTTCGAAGTCAGTCCTTGGGCTAGATAAAATAAAGCTCGTCGAATTCCTGTTACTAATACAGAGCAAGAATTTGACAATTAGACTGTTCTTCTGGACTTGCAGAGTAAAATACTGATTTTATTACTGTCTGAATTATCACAGATTTAGTTCATAATCTCTAAAGCATACGCGAAGAGACGGAATAAGTTCTTCAACAACCTTCTAAACAAATTAACGTAGATTCAGACTGTAATCTCTAAAAGATACGCGAAGCGACATACTAAGTATTATAACCTTCTAAACAAATTAACGTAGATTTAGACTATAATCTCTAAAGGATACGCGAAGCGACATATTAAGTATTATAACCTTCTAAACAAATTAACGTAGATTTAGACTACATAAAATCTCTAAAGAAAATGATATAAAACAAAATGATTACTATAATCTTCTTAACAAACTAACAAAAACGGCAGTGTAGTTAATTTCTACATAGAAAGTTGCTGCAAAAGTAGGAGTGAGAGATATACCAGCAAAATTTCACTATAACCTGCTGAAAGAATTGGGCTTGTCCAGAAATGCAGTACGTTCTATGCTAGAACGAGTATCTAAAACTGTACTGGCGGGTTTATGTCAGATTTAGCTGAACAGATGGGAGGTCTGACAGTAGTTAAGGTGAGTGTGGAAGTGCTTCACAAAGGGATCCCTTAAACCTACGCCCAAGTCACAAGTCTTGGGGTCTACTCCAGTTTTCTGTTTTTCTCTCTCTGTTGCACGATGGACCCCTGGCTCTCGCACGGTGAATCCATAGAGTGCTATGTTATGTCTCTCTTCTCGCGGCTAGGATTGCGGAATAGTCTTGAAGTGAGGGCATCCTCGTAGAGTCCCGACTAACACGGTTTAAGAAAAATAATAATCTAAACTAAAACTCATAAACATGCTATTCGTTTGAAGTAGAAAGAAGTTCACTATTTAATTCTATAGGCAGGCAGGCTAATTAAAACTAATCAAAATGTATTTATAGTAAACGGTGATTTTCATTTTCAAATACCTACCTATTAATCAAAACTTCTCGTTTTGTGATTTTGATCTATAATATTAAAATAACTATACTCCATAAACTCTCTTTGTAGATAGAATTATCACTTTCTTTTCAGCATCCTAGGTATTTATCAAAATTATCTCTAACTGCGTTTTAGTAAACTATAAGATCTGTGTCATTTATTTATTTCTTAGGAACATATAGGTAAACCGGTCTTTTCGTAGAATCTCGGGTAATGCGGATACAACGTAGAGTCCTATACATTCCACTAGACGTTCATTTGGCCAACTCTTTAACTATCTTCTCTTTATTTAGGTCCTTAACTATCATTAATTATATTCAATTATATCATTAATATTATATTCAAACATTTCTTTTCTTTTTAAAGCCTTCAGCTCATATTTTGCAGCTTATATCAATTTTGCATTTTTGTACGATCTTCAGCCAGTACAATTTGGTGAGGTGACCAGGATGAAAAAACCTATATATAAATCCTGAGTTCATTCTAAACTAAAACTTTATAATCTAGGTTTACACTCCAGTCTATTACAAGCCTTAACCTATGATTTTCTAGGTAATATAAGATAAGTTTTCTGTGTGTAACTTACGTTTCAGCTCGGTGCCTTTGCCAATAGATCTTCTCCGAGGTGACATCTCACGGTCTCTGGTGACAACAGAACTTAGATTAGACAAGGTGAAACAAAGTTCATTTAATAACTCTACAAATTAAATGTGTTATTCATATATCTATTTCTAAATACTACATAATTTAGATGTGCTTAGTGTTACCACCGCACGGAAACTAGCTTTCAAATTTAAAATAAAGTGGCCAAGTGCGAGTTGGACTCGCCAATGAAGGGTTCCGTTGCAGCAAGTAACATAATATACATAGTACACATAGTTCTTGTAGTTCGTTGTAACTTTGATCGAGATTTTAATAATAATGTATTTATGACGTACTAAAAAAAACTACTCATCAGATCGAGTTCAAACTAATTTTCGTTGGTAGTTTACATGGTAATGTACACATTGAACTCTTAAAACACTAAGAAGCGGCATGCGCTCATCTACGATCACAATGTAAAATCAGGTGACGTCTCCTGATTGAGTCTCAGTCGCAACAGGAGCCACAAGTTGAGTGGACGTTCGCTAACAATTCAAAGAGCCGTAATAATATCTTATTCTGCTTTTGCAAGGTGCACAAACAGTTCAAAGACCAAGAACAAGTTCAATGGTATCACTTTTCATGCGTAAGTACACAAAATCTTTAATTATTTCCATAACAGTTCAATGATTATTACATCTAAAATTATTTTTCTGTTGGAAACAATTTTACAATTGGCCATTTCTAAAAAGAGACAGATATACATACAGCGTAAGAGTGCAACACGACCGGCGATATGTTAGTTGCGGCTATTTTGTCTCTTTCACGCCAGTGCATTAGTATGTCTTTCTATTCTTGTCGAAAAAAATTTCTGAACAAATGTGATGTATAGCTATCTCATTTGCACCTACTGCCTACTTGTCATGATGTCTTTGTCATTCATTCAAACGTCTCTCACGATGCAAGTGAAGCTGTGTGCACATTGCGTATACTTGTGTGAGATTTTCGGCATATTATGCTGTCTTTATATTAGAGCGTACCTTATCTTCGTTTACTTAGTTTCATCAAAGAATGTACATCATATATTTTTTTTAGATTTTTCATTCTCTTACTTTAGAAGTTAGAGGGGGGGGGGGGGGGACACATTTTCCCACTTTGGAAGTGTCTCTCGCGCAAATTATTCAGTGTAGACGAAAATGATTTTAGAAACCTCAACATCATTTTTGAAGACCTATCGATAGACACCACACACGTGTAGGTTTGATGAAAAAAAAATTTTTGAGTTTCAGTTCTTAGTATGGGGGGCAACCCTATATTTTCTTTTTTTTGTAAAAATCTTAATGCGGTTCACAGAATACGTCTACTTACCAAGTTTCAGCAGTTTAGTTCTCATAGTTTAGGCAAAAAGTGGCTGTGACATACGGACGGACAGACAGACAGACAGACAGACATGACGAATCTATAAGGGTTCCGTTTTTACGTTTTACGGAACCCTAAAAACCGCATTGAAATCGGTCGATCCGTTTGAGCTCTACGGTGACACAGACAGACACACACCCAGAGACACCCTGACAGACATCGAAGTCAAACTTATAATACCCCTCTATTTAGGCGGGGGTTAAAGACACAGCGAACGATTGAAAATTTTGGCATGTATGGCTAATAAATGTCGTCTATTGCGCGAACATTTCACAAAGGCACCCCTGTTAAATCCATCGTCCCACTTAGAGAGCGCACGCTTGTCAAACGTCCAGTAAGTGGTCCAATCCTCGGGATTATCTGCAGACATTCAGGCCCTGTACTATAAACTGTGACTGCGATAATTTTACGAGGCAACTGACGCTCATAATTTCGTTCACCGCCATTTCCTACCTTTTTGCTAGGGAGAAACGATTCACATTGGCTGTGCACGAAATTTTGCAATTTCATTTATTTTCATATATTATAGGTTTACAGTTGACCGCCATTGACGGCGACGTTAAGCGACGACGCGGTCTACACTGGAGCTTGCTTACCTAGAAGAAACCAATGTACTCTCGATTTGAAGACACCTAGAATGTAACCATCGAAAAAACCCACTCAGACAGCCCGTTTCTTTTGATTCGGACTATAATCGCAATCAGACCTTATGGTACGGAACCAGGCACCCGTCAATCGGCGAAGAGTTATCGGATTACCGTTTGTCGTTGTATTGACGCACGATTCAGTCCGAACGGCAATAACTGACAACGTTCCCCTGTACATCATTGCTTCGTGGAGCTTGAAAGTGACATGTCAGTGCATTACCTCTAAGGTAATATCGGGCATAATATCAATGAAAAAAAATTGGCAGTCATAGGATGAACTGCCGAAAGAAGTCCAAACTTATAACTCAGAATTTGATAGCTTACTTTGGAAACTACACGGGTGTAACCGGAGGGTGTGGCCTGGGCATCATGCCATGAGCATCTAGAAATGCGTCAACATTTCCCATTGGCTGACGCATTTCTAGATGGCTATGTCATGATGGGCAGGCCACGCCCTTTTGGCATTTTCCATTGGCTGACGCATTTCTAGATGGCCAATGGCCTTGGTCCCGAGTTTACCCGAAGATTTCTTATCATACCCGAGCGTGACGCTAGAATTCAATTCACAACCCACGAAAAATCTGTCTAGGCACGCCAAAAGAAGTTTTCACTTCAAAAAAGATAATATATAGGTTCGGTCAGATTGAGGAATCAGATTTTGAAGTCGGTTAAAAAGCACACGTTTCATTTAATCGTTAGACTGCGCTTCAATAATCAAAATATGGCCTGGTTGTAAAATAAATACCTACTTACCAATAAAAACCAATTCTATTAGATATCCACAAATTACTGAGTACTGCGAAAATTTTAATCTAGATGAATAAACAGGTTAATGGCGAGTCCACAAGTTTTGTATCACCAACCAAACAAAGTAGGTATAGAATTATAAATAAATACTGCAGTAAATTCTGAATTATTAATTAATTATTCATATCTGGACTAGCACTTGGCCCCTTTTCGTATCTTTGTTTTCTAGTCTCTGTATTTAGCCGTTTCTGTTTTTACAAACTGAAAGGAAGTCTTGTTTGTTTTGGGAGGACCCCATTAAACAGAGAATCACGCACGGGCCGTTTTGACCCCTCGTGTGTAAGAATCTCGGAATACCAAAGCGCAATCTGTGAAATTGCGAATTCCCGCAAGATTTTGGTAAATCCTAATATTTTTATCCAACAAATTGTTATTTTCCCGGAATCCTCTAGATTTAATATAAAATATGCAAGTATAAGTCTGTCATAATTATTTGGGCTTAACACTAAACATGTTTTACTTGCAGTATAGCCATTATAATGTTTAACACCCGCACCTCTACCGCCTAACTAAATCGGCTATCGCTTTGCTAATCCTGTCTCTATCATTTCAAGCGAAAAGAAAAGAGAGAGAAACATCAAAGCGATGACATTTTTCGTTCGGCGGTAGACCCCCCGTAGACAGAATTGCCGAATTTGAAGTAATAACGACTAAACTAGAATAAAATAAAATAATTAAACTTATATATAAATGCAAAAGTTTGGATCTTTGTTACTCAATCATGTCGAAATGTCTGAACTGATCGGGTTGAAATTTGGGATACAGATTGTAGTCCGGAATAGGGCATAAGCTACTTTTTACCACGGGAACGTAAAAGGATCATCTGCGCGGGTAAAACCGCGGGGCGCTGCTAGTACCTCATACATAAAATAGCGATTTTTTTTAATCTGAATATTTCGGACGTAAAATTGACGTAGATTTTAAAAATCTGTTGGATATGTCGTTGTTGAAGTAATCGTAAATTACCGTATGTTCTGACGATTGCCTTGTAAATGGCAACACAGGTTACTTGCAAAGTAAAAGCTCTAGACCCTAGGGCATAGTATTTATACGTGAGCGATGCCTTTGACTAAAGAGTGTACGCAAGACGTAAGATAAGATATACATATTTAATATATTTATGTATATATGTACATGTCAGCCCATCAAAGCCAGGTCATAATACACCTGGGGCTAATGGTCTACCCTACCGCTTAACAAAATTGCTCTAATAAAAATATTTATAACCCTTAGTTTGTAACTCTTAGTTTGACTGGCCTCGTGGCTTAGTGGTAGTAGCTCAACCTGAGAAACCGAGGTTCGTGGTTACGATTCCCACCCAGTGCAAACATTTGTGTGATGAATTCAAATGTTTGCACTGTGTCTGGGTGTTTCTATGTGTAATAAGTATGTATTTAAAACTATATAAGTATTATATCAGCTATCTGGCCGCCATCATACAAGCTTTGCTTAGTTTGGGGTCAGATGGTGTTGTGTGTGAATTGTCCACCAATATTTATTTATCATTTTTTTCTCATTATCACTGTAACAGAAAACCTGGCTTAATCTCAATTGTGTTTATTTAACCCCATTTAACGTCGCATATGTAGATTCGACTATTCGACAGTACTTAATAATTTGGTAGGTTCTGGTTGCGTAAGTTTAGAGAAGATATATGGTTCCTATTCGGCGCGGCACTATACATATAATATCTGTCGGCATGCAAAACTTGTAGAGAAACCAGCAATTAAATTGAAAATGAGATTGGTATACTGTATCTACTATACCCACTTACCCACTTTATTATAAATGTATATATCGCATTTATACCTAATCCATCTCTCTTTACAATACATTAACGGACGAAGTCGTGGGTATGGATAGTGTAATATTCTAAATGAGATTTGATACAGAGATTGTCCGTAGCCTGAAAAAGCGTATAATGAAAAATGTTTATGGGAAAACATGATAGTAAGGGGACAAAAAGGGGGACGGTAGTTCGTCATAGTCATTTTCAAAGTTAGAAGCTTGGAACCTATTTTTAGGCCTTTAATTAAGTACATTGATGACATTTCAACAGGTTTTTTGTCAATTTGTCAGGTGCGCCTTTGGGGGGCAATGCGCGCCCCCAAAAACAAAAAGCCCTGCATATTAATTAATAATTATGACATCATTTAAAACGAAACAATACGTTTATCATTCATTAATAGATCTAATCACTCTATGTAATCATAGTGTTATATTGTAGTTATAAATAAGAATTAGACAAAAACATGATTTAGACACACCCTCAAATAGGTTGGAGACTGACAAACTGACCAGAGGTATGGTGGACGCTTTTATATCAAACATAGTAGAAACAAATAATAGCAAAAATACGGCATAAATTCTATATAACGAATGTCAAAATCTTAATCGTTGGCGTTGCACGCAACTGAAGACAGTGCATATAAACTACTAGTACCTGGGTGCATATAAACTACTAGTATCTAAATATACTTAGATACCTACAGATAAAAGACTCCAAGAAATAGATTTTCTTTAAAAAAACGAATTGAAAAAAAAGAGAACCCGTCTGGATTCGAACCCGGAGCTACTAATTCGTGACCGCTATGAGCGCCCGACTTCCCGTCTGAACTAATTATGCTGTCGCGTCACGCGGCGAAATTTACCTTCACATTCTAATGTCTAATTTGACAGTTTTTCATTGTCTAAAAACGCGCATAATATACGTTTTTTTTTAAATAAGACCTAATTAGATCGATTTATCGTCCCCGAAATCCCCTGCATACATAATTTCATGAAAATCCGTCGAGCCGTTGCCGAGATTCACATTCTATATATATATACATATTTATATAGGTACAAGAATTGCTCGTTTAAAGGTATAAGATAGTATTCTTCTTGAGAATAGAGAGCAGGTTACGTCAACCTCTTCGCTGTAATATCTGGTGGAACGAACTAGGTGGGTCTAATGACGAGAGTCCAGTGACAAGAAAATCCGATATCGGCGCAGGAAAGTAACGTAGGTTCTGATCTAGCCTGTAACTGCGATTAGGTAATACTCTTGTATGTACGTAATGTATAAATAAGCGTAATAAAAAATACTTCATTTGATAATGATCAGTCAACGCAAACTAAGTTGGAGGTTTTTTTGTAGTGGTAGGCCTCTTCGCAGAGTCCGCCTGGTACCACACCTTTGCTAGTTATTCTACTGCCAAACAGTAATGTGCAAAAATTACTGTGTTCCGGTTCGAAGAGCAATGTTTCCTGACAAATTACTGGGCTTAGAGATATAACATCTTAGATCTCTGGGTGACAAGCGCAGTGCAGTGCTAGGTAATGATTTGGACTCTTCATGTTCCAATAGCTGCGTCTCACTGTGCTGTTATGTGGCGAGCATTTTGCTTACCATCAGGCACATGTCCTGCTCGTCTCGTCACTCGATATTAAAAAAAAAAAAAGGTTCATATTAATAGAATGTAATAAGTATCCTGCAAAGTACAAATATAATAAACTAGCAGCGCTCCGCGGGTTTACCTCCGCAATTCTAGCTCCCGTTATATACTCGTGATAAAAAGCCACGCCTATATACTCGTATAGCCAAATAGCATATAGCATAATACGTGTTATTCGAGACTAAAAGCTAATTATTCAAGGCTATAATCTAACTTTGTTCTAAATTTCAACTCAGTCCGTTCAGCTGTTACAACGTGATTAAACGATTCATTGGTGCGGCCATTTTTTAAAACTTACACAACAGGACGTCTACTCTTTTTCTACGAAAAACGTAATTTCGCAATAAACTCACGACTTTTCTACTCCGGTTCTACCTCGTTTCGTCCGATCGAATATTTAATGCAGTGCAATTAAGGAAATAAATAAACATTAAATTATGTAGTTTGGGGACTATAAAGGATCGATAGGGGGGTGCATTCTGAGCATATATTCCAATTTGAGGGATTCTGGCATGGTCAGCTCAAGGTCATTTCGATGAAAACGCGTTTAACTCGATATTTCGAGAACTATTAGTGTTAGGCAAAAAATTGTGGAGACCTTTTCTCTTCTACATTAAATTTACTAACTTTTATAGTAACCACTTTTCTTTCTTTCATCAATATTTTTCAAGTTATTGCTTCCGAAAGGCAAAAAATTTACTTTTTTTCCTCCCTTTTGCCATTTCCTCCCCAACCGTTCAATTTTATGCAACTTTACCGCTAATCAAAAGTGTAGATCTTTTAATAATGAACAACTTTGTCCTTGCACTTTTTTCAGTAATGGCAATACCTTCAGAGTTATGTTACTTTACCGAGCGAAATCCGCGCCACTGCGACACCTCCGCGACACTGCGATAAATCCGCGACACCTGCGGACTTAGGGCTGAACCCAAATTTCATTGTTTGTTTGTGTCGGTGGGTTTCTTCTACACAAGCTTATGTGGGACAACCACGTCACCTACTCCGATATATGCCTGAAATACACTCAGATACACTCAATCAGACATAGAGGTGAAGCGAGCCGTAGAGGATGCGGATGGTCTGATTATCAGTACGGCTAAGAGAATTTTGCCGGACTCTACGGCTTGCTCCACCTCTATGTCTGATTTGATGAGAAAAGTTTTCAGTAGTTAGATGAATCTGGTCTTATTGCTCTCGTGGCCTAAAAACTTATCTTGAGTTGTGGTGACGGTCATATTGTAGATGAAAATGATATCCGCACATGGCTTCAGCTGGGATCGGCGCAGCCGTTTGGCAGAATTGGTGCCAAAGTTGGAAATACCTTTGGGATAGCCATCGAATACAATTACCACGTCTGTACCGTAGTGTTTTTTATGTATGTTACGTATTTCTGGCATATGTCGAAGTAGGTAACGTTGTTGTCCCACATAACCCTGTGTAGAAGAAACCCACCGACACAATCCAACAATGAATTTTGGGTTCAACCCTAAGACCGGAGGTGTCGCGGATTTTTTGCAGTGTCGCGGAGGTGTCGCAGTGGCGCGGATTTCGCTCGGTAAAGTAACATAACTCTGAAGGTATTGTCATTACAGAAAAAAGTGCAAGGAAAAAGTTGTTTATTATTAAAAGATGTACACTTTTGATTATCGGTAAAGTTTCATAAAATTGAACGGTTGAGGAGGAAATGGCGAAAAGGAGAAAAAAAAGTTAATTTTTTGCCTTTCGGAAGCAATAACTTGAAAAATATTGATGAAAAAAAGAAAAGTTGTGGATGTAAAAGTTAGTAAATTTAATTTAGAAGAGAAAATGTCTTAACAATTTTTTACCTAACACTAACAGTTCTCGAGATATCGAATTAAACGCGTTTTCATCGAAATGACCTTGAGCTGACCATGCCAGAATCCCTCAAATTGGAATATAAGCTCAGAATGCACCCCTCTATCGATCCTTTATAGTCCCCAAACTACATAATTTAATGTTTTTTTATTCCATTTTTAGGATTCCGTAAAACGTAAAAACGGAACCCTTATAGATTCGTCATGTCTGTCTGTCTGTCTGTCTGTCTGTCTGTCCGTCCGTATGTCACAGTCACTTTTTGCCGAAACTATGAGAACTACACTGTTGAAACTTGGTAAGTAGATGTATTCTGTGAACCGCATTAAGATTTTTACAAAAGTTTAAAAAAAAAAAAAATTAGGGGTGCCCCCCATACTGAGAACTGAAGCTCAAAAATTTTTTTTTATCAAACCTACACCTGTGGTGTGTCTATCGATAGGTCTTAAAAAATGATGTTGAAGTTTCTAATATATTTTTTGTCTACACTGAATATCTTGCGCGAGAGACGCTTCCAAAGTGGTAAAATGTGTGTCCCCCCCCCTCTAACTTATAAAGTAAGAGAATTAAAAAACTAAAAAATATATATGATGTACATTACCATGAAAACTACCAACGAAAATTAGTTTGAACTCGATCTGAAGAGTAGTTTTTTTTTAATACGTCATAAATACACTATTATTAAAACTTCGATCAAAGTTACAACGAACTACAAGAACTATGTGTACTATGTATATTATGTTACTTGCTGGAACGGAGCCCTTCATGGGCGAGTCCAACTCGCACTTGGCTACTTTATTTTGCCTAATTTCATTGGGTTAATTGTTAGACGTTTAAATGTTCTAAGCCTACTCTAATTAGAATAGGCAAAGAACATTTAAACGGACGAAACGACGAAACGAAGTAGAACCGGAGTAGCAAAGTCGCGAGTTTATTTCGAAATTACGTTTTCGTAGAAAGAGAGTAGACGTCCAGGTTAAATCTACATAGAAAATAGTGATAGTGTAGCTCTGGGCAGACCTTATACAACTTAATTTGAGAGAGTTACATTCGATTTACAAGCGACATGCCTCCCTTGTTATCAGCCACAAGTAGGAAAAAAATGATGTGAAAATGTGAAAAAAAAGAAATGATGAACAGACCCGTCTGTTGTGCCATCAGCACAGAAACATCCAATCTTTCGCATTAATGATACTAGTAGGATCTGTCTAACTTACTCATTCAGTCCCAGCCTAAGCACCGGCCCCGCAGATCTGAGCATGGCGTGTGCATCGGTGTTACTCATGGTCCGCGTTGGGCGCCCGTTGATGGAGGAAATCACGTCTCCTTCGCGGATGCCACATAGTGACGCCTTCCGACCTGGGTTCACCTGAAACCATCGGACTTGAATAAGAGAGTAATAGAAGAAAAAATATATTATACAAGTATAATATAGGGTAAGGCAGGGAGAGATGCCTATAAATGAGAGATGCCTAATAAAATTACAAACTGAATAAAAAAAATAGATAACCCGGAACATATGTATAATACGCCAGTCGAACGACAGTATCGTCGTAGGAAGTTTTTTATCAGAAGAGTACGGAAATTTAAGCAATACTTTGTAGTTTATCTACAAAATAAGGTAAGTGTCGATAATTAAAATGCTAGAATATAATTTTGAGATAGTTCGTACTAAATATTTGTTCAAAATTCTTCACCCAAATAATATTAAATTGTTTCATAGCCTGACATTGTGGTCTCGTTTTCTTGATAATTCACTGTTTTGTATTGTTAACAATTAGTCTTAGGGGGCGTTCAGAGGCGATAGGCGTATCTCCCTAGTGATCGGGAGAGACGAAGATGCCTATCAATATTTCAGGGTCAGATACCCGGTAAATATGTAGGTGTTTTGTTTTTCAAGATGCCTAATAAACATAAAGGGCAGCATTATAGCACTAATAGAGTTATATGGAGTGAACAAGACTAGAAAAAGCATTGAGTCATGAAAAATATACCCACTTTCACAATACACTGTCTTCTGATTATATTTGAGATAATTGCATAGTGCGTGGAGCATATTACCATGCCACTAAGAATAAATTCGACTGGTTACAGTGTGCCAAATATGGTTTCATAAAGACTGCAGTGAAGATCCGTCGGAATGCCTAACATGTAACGTCTCATTATTAGATAATTACTTATGGGCATCTATCCCTGATATGTATAGGCAACTCACCCACACATCTGGATGAGATGCCTATTTCTACTTTTTATTCATGTAGTTTACAGTGAAATATGATGCACAATTGTTCCAAATTTGGTATGTATCGCATAAAAAACAATGATTCAAATAAATGGCACGTATTTCATTTAGTATTTCACACACATAATTAAATAATGTTTTTTTTATTATAGGCAACTGTCCCTGACTTAGGTACCCTAAATTACATTACAAATGTACTAACTAGACGGCGGGCGTTACTGGGTTTTTATAGAAACACTATCTGAACCCTGCGCGCGTTGCTACGCCACCTATCGAAAATAGATCGTACCAATTCCGATTTAGAACAAATTTAGTTAGCTTAGGTTATAATGACGCAACATTAAAATATAGACACATAATGTCATGGACTTCGGTGCGTAATTTTCCCGGGATAAAAAGTAGCCTATGTGTTCTTCCAGTAAAATAATGTGGAACCACATTTCAACCAGACCGCTGGTGCTGCTACGACTCGGTACCTTCTCTCACACGGATCCCTCCTTGTCAAGGTCATATTGCTTATTGTGACTGTGAGCAGGTGTTTTCTTTCAAAATTAAAGCGAGTGGTGATTACAAAGTCAAATGTATATTAGGGCTATGGGTCAGGCACAGGGTCACGTATCCTCACCATCCATGAAGCTCAGGGACTGACATATGAGTCGGTAATCGCAATAAAAACAAAGGCAAACATGAAGCTGCACGAGAGCGTGCCCCATGCGGTTGTTGCAATCTCACGGCACACGGGGACCTTCACGTACTACGCTGACGACACCGACGACGCCATCGGTCGGTTCGTGCGGCGAGCGTTGGCTGCATCACCGAAGACCATCCGAGAGTTCAACCTACAGATGGCCATCAGGGACAGAAATGCAGCCGTAGTGGAGGCTCTCGGCCGGGAGGAGGCGGCTTAGGCAAATGGCAATAAGGCAAAGAATCGATGTCGAGTCGATTACTAGCGGAATCCCAACCGGTAGTGATCGGCTCAACAGACGAGCACTAACTAGTATTAGGTTCAGTGTGACCATCTCTAAATCACGGATCCTGCCATACCGGGGGTGAAATCCTGCCAAATCCTGCCAACGCTTGGGGGCTTATCGCTGTATTTATCAAAGAAAAACCATAAATACACAAGATTATGTCGTAATACAGCGCCCCGGGGTTTTATCCGCACAGTTCCCGTTCCTGTTATTTTCCCCGGGATAAAAAGTAGCCCATATTTTCTTCGAGACTGTAATATAACCGTGTTACAAATTTCAACAAGATCCGTTTACACTTTACGACGTGATTGAGCAACAAACATCCAAACATTGATATCCTAGTAATATCATAAACTACCAGTTCCCGCGGTTTTACTCAAGTATTTCGCGTTTTAGTTATTTTTTCGGGATAAAACGTAGCCTATGTGTTTTTTCAGACTATAATCTATTTGTGTTCCAAATATCAACCCGATGCGTTCAGACGTACCAACGTCATTCTGACATTAAAATCTCCAAACATTTCCATTTATAATATCAGTGGGATGTTAAGCATTGCAATTTTCATTGTATACCTCAATTTTTACATGTTTATACATTGATTTATTAATTACATTTAACTTTTCTTTGGTTGGTTAAAATGAAATACAACCGTCATAAAGCTGAATGTTACGACTTACGAAAGTTACAGTACATACCTACAAAGGAACGAAGAAATATAGTTGAATCTATCGGAGAATTCCCCACTAGTGACGCTTTACTATAATCTACTGAGTTTACTAGGGATGTGTGAGAACTAATCAACTAAATTGAAAGCGTTAGTCAATTTTGTCTATCGTTATGCTCTTATTTTCACCCCCGGGTGGTCATTATCGGGAATATGAGTTGTGGTAACAAACATTTTTTCCGATCCACAAATACTGCCAAAAACTGCCAGTTTTCATAAAACGTCAACCTATCATGCCATAGGCTAAAATAACGCCCAAATCCTGCCAAAATGGCAGGAACCTGCCACATATGGTCACACTGATTAGGTTTAAAATGTTCCCAACTCCCCCCTTATTTTCCTCTTCTTCTGATTATCCAAGAAACATGTAAAAATAAATAAGATTTTAAATTACAAAAGTCACGGACCCCGGAGTCTGTGGAGTAGCAATTAAAAAAAAAAAAAAAAAAAAAAATGTATATTTCCACAGGGAAAAATACTCAAGAGATGCAATAGGGATTCGAACCTATGATCTGAGGATTGTGGAATCGGTGTTCTAGCCACCAGACCGCCGATTCATTTACAGCATTCTTTTTTTAGGGTTCCGTAAAACGTAAAAACGGAACCCTTATAGATTCGTCATGTCTGTCTGTCTGTCTGTCTGTCTGTCTGTCTGTCTGTCCGTCCGTATGTCACAGCCACTTTTTGCCGAAACTATGAGAACTACAGTGTGGAAACTTGGTGAGTAGATGTATTCTGTGAACCGCTTTAAGATTTGAACAAAAAATTTTAAAAAAAAAGTAAAATTAGGGTTGCCCCCCATACTGAGAACTGAAACTCATGAACTCTAACTTCTAAAGTAAGAAAATGAAAAATCTAAAAAAAATATATGATGTACATTACCATGAAAACTACCAACGAAAATTAGTTTGAACTCGATCTGATGAGTAGTTTTTTTTTAGTACGTCATAAATACACTATTATTAAAACTTCGATCAAAGTTACAACGCACTACAAGAACTATGTGTACTATGTATATTATGTTACTTGCTGCAACGGAACCCTTCATGGGCGAGTCCAACTCGCACTTGGCTACTTTAGTTTTTAAGACCTATCGATAGACACCACACACGTGTAGTTTAGACGAAAAAAAAATTTTTGAGCTTCAGTTCTCAGTATGGGGGCACCCCTAATCTTTGTTTTTAGGGTTCCGTAAAACGTAAAAACTGAACCCTTATAGATTCGTCATGTCTGTCTGTCTGTCTGTCTGTCAGTCTGTCTGTCCGTCCGTATGTCACAGCCACTTTTTGCCAAAACTATGAGAACTACACTGTTGAAACTTGGTAAGTAGATGTATTCTGTGAACCGCTTTAAGATTTGAACAAAAAATTTTTAAAAAAAAGTAAAATTAGGGTTGCCCCCCATACTGAGAACTGAAACTCAAAAATGTTTTTTTCATCAAACCTACACGTGTAGGGTGTCTATCGATAGGTCTTTAAAAATGATGTAAAGGTTTCTAAAATCATTTTCGTCTACACTGAATAATTTGCGCGAGAGACACTTCCAAAGTGGTAAAATGTGTGTCCCCCCCCCTCTAACTTCTAAAGTAAGAGAATGAAAAATCTAAAAAAAATATATGATGTACACTACCATGTAAACTACCAACGAAAATTAGTTTAAACTCGATCTGATGAGTAGTTTTTTTTAGTACGTCATAAATACACTATTATTCAAACTTCGATCAAAGTTACAACGAACTACAAGAACTATGTGTACTATGTATATTATGTTACTTGCTGCAACGGAACCCTTCATGGGCGAGTCCAACTCGCACTTGGCCACTTTATATACAGTATAGAGCGACAAGACGAGCAGGACATGTGCTCGATGGTCCAAATCACTACCTAACACTGCACTGCGCTCATCACCTGGAGATATAAGGTGTTTTATCTCTTAGCCCAGTCATTTCTCTGGAAACATTGCCCTTCTTACCGGAACATAGTATGTTTGCACATTACTGTTTGGTAGCAGAATAACTGGCAAAGGTGTGGTACTTCCCCAGGCGGACTCTGCAAAGAACCCTACCACTACTAAACAGTTGTAACATTCTTAAGATATGTGAACCATATATGTATATGTGAGAAACGATATCCCTAGGGCCTTCATCTCCAAGTCCTGACTATTTTGGCAATGTACAAAAAGCTATTAAAGTTATTATAAGTACTCCTATTACAAGGAAACCTTAGTAGAAAGAGTGTAACCTTCAAAGACAAGTGATTAATGAGGGGAATTATGATCGATCTTTCTTGTTAAGAAAGGGGAGGTGACCACAGACCATGCTTAGCAGCGGAAACACAAGTAGTTGCAAAAACGTCAATATCAAAATTACGATAGTTTGCATTATTAATCATGACGTATTAGTAGGTACTGAGTAACATTTTTTTAAATACAGAGTGTTGGGATGAACAGGTCATACGCCTGATGGTAAGCAAACCGCGTACATTACAGCGTAATAATAGAAACATTACAGAGAAATTACAGGGCTTAGAGATATAACATCTTAGATCTCTGGGTGACGAGCGCAATGCAGTGCTAGGCAATGATTTGGACTCTTCATGTTCCAATAGCTGCATATCACTGTGATGTTATGTGGCAGGCATGTTGGCATACCATCAGGCACATGCACTGCTCGTCTCGTCACTCTTAATTTAAAAAAAAACATAAATGTATGTTTGTATGTATATTTGTCCCAGGTCCTTAATTTTTAATATGTACTTTTAAAAATTACGTTTTTTTATATATGCCTCCATGTCTTCAAAACTCTCGTCGATCTCAGACCAATTATAAATTCACTTAGTCGTCGATAGATAATTAATCGTATGTTGTAACTTGGAGTAAACAAAAGAACGACCTTTCAAAAAACTCAATGAATAATCTCATCTGAAAAACCGATTCGCAAATAACATAACTCAAAGGGAATCTTTGTCATACTATACATATTTATCGCGTAAATGTATACCGCATACATTAGCGGCGCCTACTCGGAAACAAGTGAGCAACTTTAGTTACTAACCGCATTCGGTTCCCGACGCCTAGCCGCCGGTGAACAGAACTTCAACATGCTTCCTTCCCGGAGCACTCCCGCCACCCCACAACACCCGACACCCGACCTCACACGCAAAACTTATGAATATTCACTGTACGAACGCACACTACCGTTGAGAAAGGTCATCGCTTCGCCTATAATGACATCTAAGAACAGAACGATTAGTATAATAACGCGGTTAATGACAAAATTACACGCGAGTCACAATCACAAAATGGTACAATTAAGGCTGTGTCGTTTGCGAAACGTTCGAGAGCGGTCGCGGTCATGGTTGTCCCAGGAAAGTCATGGGCGAGACTGAACCACGAAAGGCACGCGACGTAGGAGCCGATTTCATCGGAACATTATATGGGCATTATTCGAAAATGCATGCGCGGCCGTGAGGGATACACGCCTATTGTTACGTCGGGACGATCACTCGCCAAGAATATTAATCTTGTCGAAGGTAAGGCGAGGTACCTATCGGCTGTCGTCGTGCTCACTCCGATGTATACTTAATGGGACAATGAACCCCTACATTGTATGGAAATATCTTTACAAGCCTTACCATTTGGCAATTTCTAAGTACCTTTATGTAAACATACAAAAACACTTTTTTTTTAATTTTCTTACTCTCTCATTGGATGCATTTCATCAATATGTAGGTATTAGGTGATTGAATATTCCCACAAAAGCTCGTGAGTTCGATAGTTTGTTTTGTTAATTTGGGCTGTATACAGTAAGAAGAATGCTCAATTACTCCTACTAAGTACATCTTCTTTTTTCGATGAAAGTGCTGGTAAAAACAATAACGTTTCATGTTTGATAATAATCAAAGTACTCGGATTAACAGGTTTGATTACTTACTTATTTTTACTGTTATAGTATGGTTATAGGTTTACACTTGACCGCCACCTCGCGTGATGTTAAGTGACGACGCGACGTGATTTACGACGGAGCGTGCTTTCTTAATTAGAAGATATAAACTGTGTAATATGTTGCCTCAATGGGTATTCCCTATTCCCTAATGAATATAATCGGAACGTCTCCAAGTCTAGAGACAATCGGTAATTATCTATTAGTTGTTTGTCGTCTTTAACCTACATCATAACATAACATAGTGGTCCTATAAATTTAATTGAGTGGTGTCACAGACAGTGTTTACCCATTTTAGGCTCTGCGTTTCTATGTAAAGATTTTTAGTAAATTACGAGTATTTGCAGATTCTTTTCATGCGTAGACCTTATATATTCAGTCTCACTCTCATTACCTTAATTATGTCGTCGGTAATCAAGTGGTAACACAGTAATAATTGTCATAATTTCACCCTCGTGGTCGGGTCGAGTAATCAAGAGCACCTTTATCACCCGAGGGATGTAACGTAAACTCAAGATAACTCAAGTAGGTAGGTTACGTTTGTGCGTGCAGCGGTTATGAGATAACGTGTATTTTCAAAAGTTTTTTTGAAAGGGAAAATCAAGTAATTTTAAGCATTACAATGTATGTTTATTAATATTATGTGCATATGATACCTACATCTCATTGTACCTTAACCCAGTCGTTTTCTATTTTATGTTTCCATAGAAGATATCTTGCCTGGAAGATATCGCTCTTAGCGACTAATATGTCGCCATTTGTTTCACGAGCTTTAAGAATGTGTGACTTTTTTTATATTTTTATTGTGGAGAATAAAGAGTTTTCTATCTACGAGTATCTATATCAAACAAACGATAGGGTTTTTTAAATAAAGAGTGACGAGACGAGCAGGACATGTGCCTGATGGTAAGCAATATGCCAGCCACATAACAGCAGTGACACGCAGCTATTGGAACATGAATTCAAATCCAAATCATTACCTAGCACTGCTCTGCGCTCGTCACCCATAGATCTAAGTTGTTATATCTCTAAGGCCTGTGATTTCTCTGGAAACATTGCCCTTCAAACCGGAACACAGTAATGTTTGCACATTACTGCTTGGCGGTAGAATAACTGGCAAAGGTGTGGTCCTTGCCCAGGCGGACTCTGCCAAGAGTCCTACCACTACAAAAATTATTACTACTTACATTACATTAAATTATTTTATTTAATCATAGGTTTTCACTTGACCGCCATCTCGTATGATGCTAAGCGATATCTCAAAATTCATCTGATTAAGTACTAGTTCAAATATTTCGTATCAGGTAATTTATCCTACTTCATAAACGTATTGCTTAATTTATGTTTGTTATCAATAATAACGTAATTTTACACTTCGAATTTAAGACATATCCACACATTTATGTATTTAATTAATGGTGGTGAATTTTCCGTCTCAAGTTTCACACCCTCGTAATGCTATTTTATTGTCCCTTGAATCCATACAGCTCTTTTGTCCCATAAACTATTGTTTAAAAAAAAAAATTGGTTGCCTGTAAAGTCGGTATACGGGCGAAAGTTTTACGTGACAACGACTTTGAGTGGTAAAATAATTTTAATGTGAATATTCATTCGTAGTCTGTCACATTATCACTACACAATCGTTTTACAATTAACTGGCAACGTGTAAACTTGTATGCAGGCGCCTAAGCGAATCGGCGACTCGGGCATGGTTAGCCCGCCTAAGAGCGAGAGAGACAGACATAAAAAGTGAAAGGCACGCGTCCCTCTCACTCGCTCTCATTGTGAGCGCATAACGTGAGCGGAGCGTAACGCAGTTTCTTGAAGTGTCACCCGGCAAACCAATTTATAAGACGTTGTCACGTCAAAACAAAATTTGTTTTTAAATCATTACTTTTGTACAAGATATATTGTTGACTTACAGGGCGATGTGATCGATCAGCAAGAAAGCTCTTTGAATGAATAAAAAAAAATATAATTTACAGCCTGTTCACACTAGCTACTTTCAGTAGCTGCGACAGGCGTCTAGCTGCTGTATCCTGCTTCAAAAAGAAGCTGCGACAGGCATCTAGTCGCTGCATCTCGCTTCAAAAAGTAGCTGCGACTCGCGTTTTTCGGAAGCGTGATGCAGCGGCAGCTGCAGGCGACTCAGTCACAGTATAATGAAAAACCCAGTAGGACGACAATATGCCATCAAAAATATAAATATGAAATTAAAATCAAACTAAATATTACTTATAGAATTTATTACAGAACAACAAAAGAAGTGAGATCTAAATGGGTGGTTGAGTGAAAAGTTTAATGGGCGATCCTGAAATATTTTCATAATAAATGAAACTGTACTCTCAGGATAATTGGTTCAAAACTAAGATCTGACTTGGCTAGTTTTCAAATACCTAATTTGCAACTGTTTATTAATTTCTTTTCCTACAGTTCAAGTGGCTCCCCATTTGCTTTCTTCGGAATGCTCATTTTCTTTCACTGCTTTACAGTATTATATTTAACACTGCCACACCACGATATCTGAAAGACTGCTTTACATTCTACAGTAGCGTCCATTCATGTAATCTTATATCAACCTATAATTTGTCTCTGCAAGCGCCCTCTGCATGTTGCAAAACATTCTACGGCAAATCTTTTGCATTCCAAGCAGTTGAGTTGTGGAATGCCATGCCCGTGGAAATAAGACAAGCACCGTCACTTTCCGTATTTAAAGTTCAAGGCAAAGATTATGTCGAAAGCCTGCTAAAATCTGATTGAAGCTCGTACATCTTTATTATATAACATTTTGAATTCATTGTCTTTGTATTAGTATATGTAAGAAGGTTCATGGACATATATTAGAATGTATGTTTATTATATTTTAGGCAATAATTAGTACCCTTTTTAAGTCGTTTTTTGCTTCTCTGCATTTTTATTATAGTATGCAATCTTAGCCACGACGATTTTGATTGTTTGTATTTAAGTAAAAGTACCTACGAAAACACATAAACTGGACATGCAATCATAGACCATGGCCAATGTTTTGCTGTTAGTGACGTCATGTCAGCCGGTAATGTTTTAGCGGGAAAAATCAGAATTACATTACTATTGTAATTATACTCATCAAAAATACACACATTTTTAAACTTTATTTTTTTAGTCAACAAGCTATAATCTTTAAGAAATAAAAACAATTCCGAAAAATTGTTAAAATCCCTACTGGGTCAGTAAATTGCTCAATAAATAATTAAATAATAGTTAAAGCTTTAATATAGTAGAGTACCAAACTAGCTACGAATAGTAGATAGATAGATACTCTTTATTGTACACACCATAAACAAAAAACACGTATACAGGAGATAATAACAATAAAACTAGTGTTACAAGCGGTGACCTTATCGTTAGTAGATAGCACTGTTAGCATTTCTCCCAAATGAAAAAGCAAGTCGTCCTACTGGTATTTTTTTTATACTGTGGTTGTTCTAGATTTAAACAAAACTACACTTTCGATTCAGTGTGGCCAACTTTACGTGTTTTTGCTTTTAGCGTATATCTACAACTATTAATGTCTGTTCTTAACACGGATAAAAATATTCTCGGGAATAAATTAAAAGTTGTTATGCACTTTAGTGGTATTTATTTTCCAGCGTTCGTCCATGATCGTAAAGTTATAAATTTATATAATTGTAAATCCTCAATCAATTAGCAAAAAGACCTCGGTGTTATAATTACATTAAATTATAACAGCCGTACTCGAACCGTCTTGGGCGTGACGATGGCAGAAGACCTGACGGCATGACTATTGTGCATGACTATTGTAAGTATGCTGGGTACGCTTCCGATTGGTAGTGGGTTTGAATATCTTGATATCTGTAGTCCTTCATTGGTCTATGGATAATTCAGGTGTGCTTAGTGTAAGTAGTTAGTTAGGTATGTAACGTAGTGTAGTTCTCATTGTATTTAAGTTCTGTTAATAAAGTCTTTTTAAAATATTAAATTTAAAATGCGAAGAACACATTTCTGCAATTGTACAGAAAGCAAACTATTTTCTTTACGTTATTCTGATTCCTTTCAATCTATAACTGTGGAAATGTTTCTTAAAATGTATGAAACATTTGTGAGGACTACTTCAAAAAAGATATCGATTTACTTGAAAGTCTGCAAAGAAAAGCGACAATATGGCCATATACTCTTCGACGTAAATCCTACACAGACAAGTTAAAAACCCTGCACCTAACTACATTGGTACACTACATTTACTACCTTACTACTTCAAAAAACAGTACGCAGTTCTATAAACTTTACATAATTTAATATTACTCTACGTATTTTTAAACCTGTCTACACTTTTTAAAAATCCAAGTTAGCAACACTGAACGGAACAATTGCTCGGCGGCCGCGACAGACGCAAACAGTCGCTGCATCGCGATGCAGCTTCTTTTTGCAGCTAAATCGCGCGTTTCCGCTTCAGCTGCTAAAGCGCGCGTTTCCGCGTTAGCTGCTAAATCACGCGATTTTGCTGCAAAAAGTAGCATGTGTGGTCAGGGCCTTAAAAACTCAAAAACCCGACTGCGTAAAAAGTGAACCAAACTACGTTCTCGCATACAAAAAAAACTGAAAAGAATAAAACAAGCATTTAGATTTCTGGTGGTCTAGAATTCTATAATATGTTATTGTATTAATACTATTGAAATATATACAATATTTTCTAATAAAAGAACATTACAACTGAACAGTCGGGATCCATTATTATTCGACATACAATGTAATTGTTCAATGGATCCCGACTGTTCAGTTGTAATGTTCTTTTATTAGAAAATATTGTATATATTTCAATAGTATTAATACAATAACATATTATAGAATTCTAGACCACCAGAAATCTAAATGCTTGTTTTATTCTTTTCAGTTTTTTTGTAGTATGCGAGAACCTAGTTTGGTTCACTTTTTACGCAGTCGGGTTTTTGAGTTTTTAATTTTTTTTTTTTTATACTTTTTAGTTATGAACAATGTTGTGAATGTTAATATGCTCAACATAATAATAATTATGCATCTTTTGGTTGTTGACCAAATATCTTCGTTTCTACTGATATAATATGTAGGATTTTCTACTGCATGTAATTCATATTTATAGTTTTGTGTTAGTATAGGTTTTCGATTGACGTTGAGTACCTACTAAATCGTTTGAAGTTGGAGATGGGCGACCGAGGCGGAGCAATCCGAGAGCGGTTCCGTGGTCCCACTACCAGCGGCAGAGTTGAAACCCCATAGAGGTTTATTAGTAGATAGGGGCACCATATCCATACATGATATAGAGTGCAACATAACCTGGCTGTGTCTCCCGGGCAGGGCAGTAGGGTATGCGTAAATACATTTCCTGCACGTACGAAAAAAAGGTAGTCCAATATACCTACTAGCATAGATCGTAGAACGCAAGATGGGCCCCATCCCAAACTTCACGGCGCACGCAATCATGTCAACGTTGGGAAGAGTGAGCTCACTCTTTCCGTTCTAGTCGGTTGCAGGACGGGGTGGACGCCGGACGTTTTTACCTATCATTATTCGGTGTCAACAACCAAAATAAGTAGAACCACAGCAAATCTCGCCGCTAGCGATTATAGGGGTCAAGTAGATTGGTTGTTTGAAAACCACTTACGATACATACAGAGACGCAGTTTATTACCAATTTCAAGGTGCTCAGGGCACATCTATTGATTTATATCGATGCCTACTAGATACATTAGTATATAATGTCCATCCACATTCACACGTACAGTTAGTTATACAAAGTTTTCTGCTACCTAAAAACCTATAAATGTGAGAATGGTTGTTACTCAACTTTAAATCGATATACATCCTAAACGGTCAGTCGAATCGAAAAACATTGAGAGAAAGCTAAACATTATTTTGAAATACCTATTCAACGATACCCCTCTTGACATATTTTGGTGATTTTCATTTTTTTTATTTGGACAATATGGCGTCCTGAAGCCGCCATATTGGACTTACACTAATGTCATGTCTTTAGTGTCACTCGCCAGATTAAGAGGAATCGATTGACGTGTGAATCATTAAAATCGGCCCAGGCGTTTGGTCTGTATAGTGCCTCAAAGGAACATACAAACATACATACATACATACATAGACTGTTAAACACATTACCACTCCTTTGCGTCGCGCAGTCGGGTAAAAAAAGGTTCACACCCATCTTCAAACCCATGCGGTAAGATAGACGTACCAACTTATACAACTAACATTGCAGAGCACTTACGATAAACGTCCCAGTCCTCGCCCGTGCAAGGAAATGCGGTTTTACTAACCGCTGAATATGGAAAAATAAAGACGTTCGATGCAGGAAAATTCAAATTGCAGGTCCATTGTGACACGACCAAGGCGACGGAAAGAGCTTTGCCGTGTAGGAAACGTCGGGCTTAGTTGCAGATTAATGCAAGTTCCCGGAAGCCGATGAAGAATTAATATGCACGCTTTACTAGCAACCCATCGCTATGTGAAATAGCTAATGCAGATCCTGTGTTACTAGTTCCCGCCACTAGATAAAAAGTAACTTAAAAGTGTTTAATTTTTTTGAAATCGATTTTTGGTTCGAAGTTCCTTACGGCATTTGAGATAAGTATTTTGCTGCGCAACGAAACTGAAAAAAAAGCGGCCAAGTGCGAGTTGGACTCGCCCATGAAGGGTTCTGTAGCGGCAAGTAACATAATAAATAAATTATTGTAGTTCGGTGTAATTTTGATCGATTTTTCAATAATAATGTATTTATGACGTACCAAAAAAAACTACTCATCAGATCGAGTTCAAACCAATTTTCGTTGGAAGTTTACATTTACATAAAAATATATATGATGTACATTAATCATACATATTTTTTTAAATTTATCATTTTCTTATTTTAGAAGTTAGAGGGGGGGGGGGACACATTTTAGCACTTTGGAAGTGTCTCACGCGTATACTATACAGTGTAGGCAAAAATTATATTAGAAACCTCAACATCATTTTTGAAGACCTATCGATAAACACCCCACACGTATAGGTTTGATGAAAAAAATAATTTGAGTTTCAGTTCTAAGTATGGGGGCCCTCATTTTTTTTATTTTTTTGTTAAAAATCTTAATGCGGGTCACAGAATATATCTACTTACCAAGTTTCAACAGTGTAGTTCTCATAGTTTCGGCAAAAAGTGGCTGTGACATACGGACGGACAGACAGACAGACATGATGACTCTATAAGGGTTCCGTTTTTACGTTTTACGGAACCCTAAAAATGCGTCACTAAAACCGTAAGAATAAAGTGGCGAAGTGCGAGTTGGACTCGCCCATGAAGGGTTCCGTTGCAGCAAGTAACATAATATACATAGTACACATAGTTCTTGTAGTTCGTTGTAACTTTGATCGAAGTTTCAATAATAGTGTAATTATGACGTACTAAAAAAAACTACTCATATCGATAGGTCTTCAAAAATGATGTTGAGGTTTCTAAAATCATTTTCGTCTACACTGAATAATTTGCGCGAGAGACACTTCTAAAGTGGTAAAATGTGTGTCCCCCCCCTCTCTAACTTCTAAAGTAAGAGAATGAAAAATCTAAAAAAAATATATGATGTACATTACCATGTAAACTACCAACGAAAATTAGTTTGAACTCGATCTGATGAGTAGTTTTTTTTAGTACGTCATAATTACACTATTATTGAAACTTCGATCAAAGTTACAACGAACTACAAGAACTATGTGTACTATGTATATTATGTTACTTGCTGCAACGGAACCCTTCATGGGCGAGTCCAACTCGCACTTGGCCACTTTATTTTTTCCTCACGCCGGACGAGAGCGATGTGCCGATCACGCTTTTACAAACAAACATACATCTATTTATTTAATTGAAATGTATAATAAGTAGGTACGATTTCTCTTTTCCGGCCAATTAATTTACTATGCAAACAAAATCTTGTAATAAACTGAGATTAGCTTTAAGTAATTATGTCCAACGTCTAATTAAACACCTGCACAAAACACCCTCCACAAAGACACAAAATACAAAGCGTCTCAGTTTTCAAAGTTTTTAGCGTCAGAAGCAGACAAAACGTAATTTAATAAAATTACGCTCATAGACTAGCGGTCTCGGGCGTGGGACATCCATTCCCCACGAGTGTTTCGGCGTCTCCAGTGTCATAATTAAATGCAGAACTTGCGACGGTGTCTTGTTAGTGCAATTAAATCAAGTGTGGAAGCTCGGATTTACTGGGACGAGTTCATTCGTTTACAATTTCGAAATTTAATACGTGGTGCAGTTGAACAATGTCATGGAATGTTCTATTTACCGTGGAAAAGAATGTTCCATTTGCAATTTTTATTACATTTTGTGCATAGTTTAAGGTGGTAAAGTGGAAGCCAATATTTTAACCCTGTTTCGAAAAAGGGAATTTAAGTCCCTCCAACATGTCAATCGGACAGCGTGGTGGACTATGCTACTAACATTGGCGTAATTGTGCTCACCGAACATTTCTCAATTACATAGCACAACCGAATAGAGCCCAGAAATCAATAGAAGATGAAGAATCAGATGACATGTAATATGATACAACCGATTAAAAGCCTAAAATGAAAAGAAGAATAAGACTTTTATCAGCTGACTATTATTTTTATCATTGTATAAATGCAGACCAATAGAAACTGTTTTGCCGGACATAATTATTGCATGCCTCTCGAAGATGCACTTTTGCATGGGTCAACTTTTAAAATGTTTTGTAATTAATATCTTATCTTATCTGCAAACAGCAATAAAAAAAATTGTATTTATTTATATGTGTTGCTGATTGTTGTTCAATCACGATGGAACGGTCGGAATGAACTGATCGGATTGAAATTTGGAACACGTTATATTTTAGTCTAGAATAGCACACAGACTATTTTTTATTGCGAAAAAATGACTGGAACCACAACTATGCGGCGCTACTAAAATTAATATAATAGGGCATAATGGGTTATAGTATGAAAAACGAAACAAGTAACAGTTTTTTAAGGGACCTATGCCATCTCACCTCAAATAGGATCTACACACTCTTGATCTACTGGCTTCCACAAGTCGAACAACAGGACGCAAACGGGTTGATGAAAATCCAGCCTTAAAATTAAGTGTGAAGAATTCGTTTAACCCCCTCTGTCTGCTGATAACATTACACACATATTATATGGAAAAAAATTCATTGAAAAATGTAACCACAAAAAGGGTGCTAATAAAATTACACGATGTGATAGCATACTAAGATTCAAAATGCTCCAAGTGCCACCAGCATAAAGAGATCTGTTTGTTTTCTTTACTGGAAATATTTTGAGTGAAATGTAACAAGGGTTAAGAGGTCTTTTAAAAGTGGCCGTGCGTATTAAGATTGGTATTTTACGCACGTTGGCGGCGTGACTCCCGACGCACGTGTCTAGGATTCGCGATCCGCACCGCATATCTACTCGAATCCTATGCCCAATTTATCCTACTTACTCCGGGACATTCTGTACACATTTACCACTCTATACTTTGTATCCGGTGTCAAAAGTCAAAGGGATGAGCCAAACAGAGAATAATGGATTCGGGGAAACGCACCTTCCGGGAACGAATCAGCGTTCCTTCACTTTACACATTGACATTGGAGAATGGAAATTCTAACAATCTTCGGGTTTTT
The DNA here is from genome assembly GCA_963693475.1 of Ectropis crepuscularia. Lineage (NCBI taxonomy): Eukaryota > Metazoa > Arthropoda > Insecta > Lepidoptera > Geometridae > Ectropis > Ectropis crepuscularia. The sequence goes on from OY856346.1 coordinate 15,561,196, forward strand.
TTGTACAAAGTTTGTGATATTGTCGAGGAATTAGTGAACTTTGAGCTTTTACCTTGAAATGTTAAGCCATGGTGATGTAGTGGCGAGAACGTCCGTCAATGGTGATATTGTTGATTCAAATCGCACCTGCACCACTGAGCATTTTTCCAAGTACAAATAAATATTGGTGGACAATTCACACACAACACCATCTGACCCCAAACTAAGCAAAGCTTGTGTGATGGCCTGATGGCGGCCAGATAGCTGATACAATACTTACATAGTTTTAAATACATACTTATTATACATATAAACACCCAGACACAGTGCAAACATTTGAATTCATCACACAAATATTTGCACTGTGTGGGAATCGAACCCACGACCCTCGGCTTCGCAGGCAGAGCTACTACCCACTAAGCCACGAGGCCAGTCAGAATAATAACTAGAAATAGACAACATTGTCATCACCACTGGCTTTAGCGATGAAGGAAAACCGGCTGTTTCCACTAAAGCATCTTTCAAGGACATGATGTAGCGTTGTGAATTGTGGCCTTGACTCTCTTGCCTTGTGATAGAAAGCACCGAGTCCCAACAGTGGGACCATCAAAAGGGCTACTTATATTGTTTTTAAACCGACTTCAAAAAAGTATATTTTAAGAATGTATAATATTTCATAGTTTCTTTTGTGCATAAGACTAAGATTATTTTACCTATAATTTAGAGACGTACATACTCTACTTTAGCACTGCACCAGGCGTTTTTTTGAACTCGTATCTTACTTTGTACTGAAAAAAAAAACTAAACATCGCACAGCCGCTCTACCTTTTGTTAACGGCTAAGCATTGTATTTTACGTAATACCGCTTAGAATAAACAATCCAAATGTACCCGCAATTGCACATTAAACACAGCACACGCCGTCCAATCGTGCTGTTACACACACGTATGACGATTTTCTAAACGAGCGCTACGTACATACTGTACGTAATGTCGAACCGGAGTTACAATTTACGCGTGGCCAAACGACAAAGCTTCAACGTCAGCTCGGCTACCCTCGCAAACTACGTACTTTTAACGCGTCCAGCTACTAGCAAAATGAAATGAGGGAGCCACAATTATTTTCACGTTAACTTAATGCCAATAAACGCTGAATGGGCTAAATATTTTTAGTACGAGCAGTTCGACACGTTTAGTAATAAGTTGGGGGTACTGTACAAAACTCGTGTAATGATGCCTGATGCCTGATTCCCACTTCCACCACCCCTGACTCTAGACTGGAATTATACTAAGCTCTGATCACGTATTGTCTGGACGCGGAATTATCCGACCTTCGCGATGATTCCGCGTAAAACTATGAATCGTGATTACCGCTCGTCGAATATTAAGTTTTACTTATGAAAACGCTTCTAAGGTCTACTTAACTATTTTTCCGGAATCACGCTTGATAAGTACTGAAATAGCAGAACTTGGAAGCCGTACAGAAAATGTTAATTTGAATAACATGTCCCTACAGTAGATGATGTTAACTATATTTTGTATAATGGTATACAAAATATAGTTTTGTATAGGTACCTGGGTGTTTCTATGTATGATAAGTATATATTTAAAACTATATAAGTATTATATCAGCTATCTGGCCGCCATCATACAAGCTTTGCTTAGTTTGGGTTCAGATGGTGTTGTGTGTAAATTGTCCACCAATATTTATTTATTTATTTATACATAGTATGTAATGTAATGGAAGATGGGCCTATGCTAACAACTAACAAGGTAATAAATTATTTTTTCATCCCACCAGCTCGGAAAGAGTACTTTTGCTCCTCGATATCAGGGCGCAAAAGTCGTTTTTACCCTCTAGAGGTTAAAGTAAATTTGAATTTAGAACATCGTGTGTACTGAGGTTTTGAATTCAAAACATAATTTAACCTATTTATTTCTACCTCCTTGGTGCCGAATTCATCATACATTTATTTTTCATCCCACCAGCTCGGAAAGAGTACTTTTGCTCCTCGATATCAGGGCGCAAAAGTCGTTTTTACCCTCTAGAGGTTAAAGTAAATTTGAATTTAGAACATCGTGTGTACTGAGGTTTTGAATTCAAAACATAATTTAACCTATTTATTTCTACCTCCTTGGTGCCGAATTCATCATACATTTATTTTTAATTTGTTAAAAACTCATACTCGGAACCTCTTTGGTGTACTTTTTTTTTGAATGTTTTGCGCGCAATTTTCTTTTCACGTATGGAGGATATAGGTAAAGAATGTTATTTCAAATGGCAAAACATTTTGAAATGCTATGAATGAATCAATTGTAATCGAATTGAAGTATGCCGAGTTAAATAATTAAATATTATTGACTACTAAAATAGTAACTAATAGATAATTTCAACTACTTGTGCAGTACAAAATAATGTAGTAATAAATATAACATCAAATAAATAATTACTATTTTGAGAAAACATGTAGGTACAAAATATTTTGAAGTTAAAACTTCTTTTGGCGCGCCAAAGACAGATTTTTCGTGGGCTGTCAATTTAATTCTAGCGTCACGCTCGGGAATGATAAGAAATCTTCGGGTAAACTCGGGACCATAGCCAATGGCCATCTAGAAATGCCTCAGCCTTTCCCATTGGCCATTTAAAAATTTGTCTGCATTTCTAGCTGGCCATGCTCATAGCCACGCCCTCCGGTTTCACACGCGTAATTTCCAAAGTAAAAATCAAATTCTGAGTTATAAGTTACCACTTCTATCGGCAGTGCCTGACTGCCAATATTTTTCTTTCATGAATTCTGAATAGTACGTTTATTAATTTCCTTTAACATGTACCCTGATGCAAATTTAGCGCTACTATAATTTAATGCATTTGGGCGGACACTTTTTCATGTACACATGAAACTCCTTACCTCAATCGGCCAACTCTCCATATTTTCACGTCATATTGTTATTGTTAAAACCATGGTTAAATAAACTTAAGTTTAAAACTTATAAAATTGAATACAAGTGAAAAACCGAAATACCATAATAATAAGTGATTCTAGCGACCAAGAAGTTTATTTAACGCCAACAGAATCGACTGAAACTGAAAATGCGCAAAGCGTTTAGTAATTTCCTCGCTAGGGGGGGATGAAAAATTACGTGTTACACTCGAGTGCAAAGATTTTTCACCTTGTGCCCTTTTGATTCCCTTGCTACGCTCAGGGTTCTAATTTTTGAATCCCTCGCTACGCTCGTGATTCAACTTTAGAATCCTTCGCTTGCTCGGTCATCAAAATTGAGCACGCGGTTAAAAAACCACTTTGCACTCTTGTACAACAAATAACTATTTTAGATTTCATACTAGAACTAGCTGTGCCCCGCGGTTTCACCCGCGTCTATTTGAGGAAAATCCATACTAAAATATCCATTGCTGGCCACTTTAATACGTTTTACGGAACCCTAAAAATACGTAAATAAGCAACAATGCATTGTTGTCAGGGGGGCACAATAAGTGACGTCACGGCTTGCGGAAATGAGATAGTCTAATTATCTATCACTTGTGAAAAAAAGAGAAAGAGATACTGATTTTCCGTCCTTATCACCGTGGCCGGCTTTTTCTCTGGCTAAATTACAAATCTGACATGGCGTTGCCAAACAAAAGTCTGTTCAAAGCTCAGACTCGGATTTTTTATGTTTTATTAAATATTGTGTGTATTTAAAGAAGATTTAAAGCTTGTTTGTCAAAGACTGTTAAGAGATTGGTGATATTTATGCTAAACAATGTGCATTGTGTAGTATTATAAGCTGCAATAGCCTCTGTAAAAGAAAAATCAGTGGAATCTCATTTTACACGTAAGTAGACAATATTTGTTATGACGACTTGATAGAAATTGATATTTATGCATTCTAGATATCTACGTGAATTAAATTTATACAATAACGGCAGTATCTAATCCAAAATTTGCAAAATATGTTAAATGTAAACATAACCTTTAAAACAAAATAAACAAAAAAGTGTGACCAGTTATTTGTTACATATTTACCCATGAAATATACAAGTAGGTACATAATGGATAGTTTTTTTACTGACCATTTGCTAATGATACGTGCTAGATTTTGCCTGTGGCTTCGCATTCGTTTATTTTTGGAATTAAGACTTCCTTTGACGCACCACATACAGATATTTCGTGGGCTATGAATTGAGCTCAAACGTCACGCTTGGGAATGAAAGAAATCTTTGGGTGAACTCGGGACCATGGCCATAAATGCGTAAGCATTTTTAGATGGCCATGGCGTGTTACCATGGTTTCCATTACGCATATCTAGTTTAAGGCCATGCTTAGAGTGAAGATGAAAGTGCTTTGAAGATTTATTCCAGACTTGCAGTGCCCTCCGGTTTCATTCGCGTAGTTTCCAAAGTGTGCTGTCAAATTCTGAGTTAAAAGTTTCCAGTTATATCGGCAGTCCCTATGACTGCTAATTTTTTTTCCCGTTACCAATGCTTCAATTTCTGTTCCCACTCTCACTGCAATTCCAACTCTTATTTAATGGAGTGGGAATGGAATCAAACTCCCACACATTATCACTGTCCTTCTATTATTACAATTATCAATTCTTACTTACAAATCCCGATTTTAACGAGATTAAATGATGCCTTTGGTAAAAGGTGACCTATTTTTTATTGTGCGAGAAGGTGTGAAGCTACGACGTACTAAGCTTTAAAAATAAAACATTATTCCTACAAATTTTCACGTCTGATTTAGTTACATCTTTTTGTTGGAACTTTTACAAAAATAATTATGGAATTTGAATTTATCACTAGATTTCTGGTAATAATTTGGATTGTTTTATGTATTCAAATTAATTATCATTTTGCAGATGTGCCACTCTGAAGAAGAATAGGATAAAATATGGTGTAAATAATCAAGCAATATTTTTCATGAAGTACAAAATAAATCAATTATCCTGAATTACCACAACATCTAATAGTAGTATCTCTACTACAACAAGGGCTTCTGACATTGAAAAAGTTAAATGTTTGTTCTATACCTAAGTTCCGAGTTACCTGTGTGAAGTCTGGGCTAGCTGCTACTATATGGTAAAAATTTGTCAAACAAACTAAGTAAGTATATTTTTATAATATTGAATGAAAAGTACAATTTGAATTAAATGTTTTATTGTACTGTTTTTGATTATTCTCCCTCCTATTTTATTTACGTAACATGAAACCACTTTTTAAAATCTAATTTTAGAATAGATAGAACACGGGCAGAATTCATAAAACTATCGCAGCACTACCCTTATCCAGTGGAATTTTTTCTTTATGGCAATACCTTTTGAGTATTGAATTGAAAATTGAATTGAAATTGAAAGAACGAGAAGCACTATAGTAATCAGGAACTATATGCATCTTGAGGTAAAACTATCTTTGATTGTTGTAGAACAAATTTGAATACTTCAAATGACACAAACTTCAAATGTAGACACGCGCCGTCACAGACTTCAACGACCAAAGAGAATTTAAATTCACGGAACTAAAGCTCTTGAAGAGAAATATTTTTCCCCGTTTTCTTTACATTCTTCACTCATACTCCGTACCTATTGATAGTAGCGTAATGTTATATACCCTATAGCCTTCCTCGATAAATGGAGTATCCAACAAAAAAAGAATCTTTCCTATCGGTCCAGTAGTTTCCGAGATCCTAGCGTTCAAACAAACAAACTCTTCAGCTTTATAATATTAGTATAGATAACACAGTAAATAAGAGAAGCACTCAATTAGACAATGCATTTCGCATTATATGATCGGCGGTGTGGGTTTGATTCTCACCCAAGACAAACACTTGTGTAGTCGGTTAAAAATAGTGTTGCTTTTACGAACTATGACCAGTCCGGTAGAAAAAAGTCGTCGCAGCAAATAAAGCCTACATAGAATCCTTTCATAGCACGTTAACGTATTCGATATAATTTTATACAACGGCTTTATAATTAAAATCCACATGCAGCATATGAGCTAACGATATTGTCAGATGGAAAACACAGATAGCAAAGGGCCACAAGCCACAAATTAAACAGCAACTTTTTAACACGATATCATAATAAAACCAGCACAACACAACAACAAAAAGGTCCCTAATCTTTGATACTTACCGAACCATCAAAACGATATAGAGATCTTTAGTATCTTGTTACAATAAGCAGGGGATTTAGCCTCGCTGTCAGCGACATCTACCGACCCGGATACTTTGGAAATACAAAAGAAAATTCTGAGAAGACGGTCGGTTTTCTTTGAATTAAAATTAATGTGGGTGAAGCTATCACAGCCAAATATTTGTGAGAGCTAGGTCGGTGATTAAGTAAGACAAGCAGTCTAAGTGTTGGGCGGGAACAGTAAAACTAATGGCCTTTGGTAGATTAAACCTAGATTACTTTTTGTCGCAGTAATTTCAGTTGGGTACTATTTTGGCTCGTCATTAAGAGTGACCGCAAACAGCGTAGAGACCGTCACATACGATCAAAGACTTCTAAAGGTCAGTCTCTATATTAGCAAGATAAGTATAGCAACATTTGTTTAGCCAGGGCTAGGAGCAGAAGGGTGTGAACTCGGATAATAAATAATTTACTGATATATGTTTATACCTCACAAATTAAACTGTGTATTATTTAAATGATTGGAAAATATACAGTACGCTGTGTAGGAGGCCGTTAGAAGCTAATTGCCATAGATCCCTTTACTTTTTTTTAAATATCATTGGTTGACACTAGACCGCCACCTTGCCTAAAGGTGCGCTTAAGGTGCGCTTACACGAGGGCAATAATTGCTCGGCGTAACGAATGGACCGATCTGGAGTAATTAATGGAGCAATTAAACGGAATTTCAATAAATTTCGACAATTATTTCGGCGATATTGCTTCTAATTGCTCCAGATATTTCATATCGCTCAATGTCGCCGATACGAATTGACGAATATCCAATGGGCTTGGAAATTCCTAGCAATTTTTGTATATATCTTGTTTATCTACCCACTTGTTTGTTTTGCGGCTTGCCGTCTTGCTTCCGCGGGGAGAGCGAGAGGTCGGGTGGCGCTACAAGCCGCCGCAGCAAGAACAATGTCGTCCATAGCGAGCGAATACTGAAATGCTCGTGTAGGACAGTATTGCCTAGTTGATGAAGTTGCGCGATATCGCTCAATATTTTATTGCGCAGTATTGATGCTTGTTGCCGTTACCGTAAATTGCTTGATGTTGTCGTGACGTCATAGTTGACGAGTATTGACTGGAATTGAGCAATTTTAGTCGCCCGTATAAGCGCACCTTTATGTTAAAGGGACGATACAGTCTACGATAAGCGTTGCTTACCTAGAAGGAACCGGTTCACTGTCGAATCGACAACACCAAGATTGTAACCACTAACCACCGAGAAAACTCGGCTCGGAAAGGCTCATAACCAAATACGAGCCTTTTGGCACGTCTCGAACGATTTCAGAGTCTCCAGTATAGGTGACCCAACCGAGAGGTGCGAACAGTGCTATAATAACTAATAAAAAATTGTGAAATATGTAATTTTGACAATACACAATTTGCTTCCATCCCGTTAAACGCATACCTACCAAGGTGCGTTAAACAAGAAATGTTTTAAAAATAGTAATGCATTTTTATCACACAATAGAAGTGCGATGGATTTGTAAATCTACAATGAGGCGAGTAGGTGAAAGTTTTCATAGAAATCAATAAAAGTGTATTGTTGTGAATAAAATTCTTATGGGTTCTGTGACATGCACCTTTGGGATGGTTCGGCTAAGTATCAGCTGGAGGCTCTGGAATCGATCGAGAGACATGCCAAAAAGCACATAGGCAATGACATTCTTGTGCGAAAAAGACTTCAAAGTCTTGAACATCGCCGTAAAATTGCTAGCCTATCGGCTTTTTGTCGGATACACTTCGGAGAGTGTGCGGACTGATTTGCATGATCTAATACCACCTTGTATTTTTTTCTATCGGAATGCTCGTAGCTCGACAAAGTGACATCGTTGGTTGATGTTCCAAAGACACGAACGAAGAGATTTGACTCTACTTTTGTGATAAGAACGTCTAGGCTGTGGAATACGTTGCCTGAGTGGGTTTTTCCCGATGGTTACAATCTTTGTGTCTTCAAATCGAGAGTGAATCGGTTTTTTCTAGGTAAACACGCTCCATCGTAGACCCCATCGTCACTTAACATCAGGCGAGATGGCGGTCAAGTGTAAACCTACCAATATAAAATAAAAAATCATGCTAATTTCGAGCGATGGCGGAGCAGTTGACCGGGACGTGCGTATTAGGCGCCTTTTGGATGGTTGAAATGTGAGTATGCGTCACCGACATGCGTAATAGCAGTAGCTACATGTGTAACGCATTGTGAAACATTCGTGTCAATACCAAAATTCTAAATCATAAGTTTACACTACTATCGACTGTCTCTATCACTATAATTTTTAACGGTTCTGACTAAAACTATTATCATCATCATCATCATCAGCCGCAAGACGTCCACTGCTGAACATAGGCCTCCCCCCTAGATTTCCACAACGAACGGTCCCGTGCAACCTGCAACCAGCGGTTTCCAGCGACCTTTGTTAGGTCATCTGTCCATCTAGTGGGAGGCCGTCCAACACTGCGTCTTCCGGTTCGTGGTCGCCACTCGAGAACCTTTCTTCCCCATCGGTTGTCAGTTCTGCGAGCGATGTGGCCTGCCCATTGCCACTTCAGCTTGCTTACTCTTTGAGCTATGTCGGCCACTTTCGTTCTTTTGCGAATATCCTCATTACGGATTCTGTCGCGCAAAGAGACTCCGAGCATAGCTCTCTCCATAGCTCGCTGTGTGACTTTGAGCTTTGTTATGAGGCCCACAGTTAAGGACCACGTCTCAGTTCCATAAGCCATCACTGGCAACACGCATTGGTTAAAGACTTTTGTCTTTAGGCATTGGGGTATTTTGGACTCAAAGATGTGCCGAAGTTTCCCGAACGCTGCCCACCCGAGTTGGATTCTTCGCTGGACCTCTTTGTCGAAGTTGGATCTACCTAATCGGATCTTTTGACCCAGGTAGACGTATTCGTCAACAACTTCGAGTGTGGTATTCCCAACATTAACCGGTACAGGTGAGACATGAACATTTGACATGACCTTCGTCTTGTCCATATTCATCCTCAAACCTACCTGCTGGGATACTCTACTGAGGTCCCTGAGCATAGCACCGAGGTCCTCCAGCGACTCCGCCACAATGACTATGTCGTCGGCAAATCGAAGGTGAGTGATGCATTCGCCATTGATATTGATGCCGTATCCGTTCCAGTCCAGTAGCTTGAAAACATCTTCCAGCGCGGCAGTGAACAGTTTCGAAGATATAACATCTCCCTGTCTGACGCCTTTCTGTAGCTGGATGTGTTTTGTGCACTGGTCCTGTAATCGGACAGACATTGTGGCTTTGCTATAGATACACTTCAACACTTCGATATAGCGATAGTCGATGCGGCATCGCTGAAGAGACTGAAGCACTGCCCAGGTCTCGATGGAATCGAAGGCTTTCTCATAGTCCACATACGCTATACATAGTGGCCAATTATACTCCTCGGTTTTCTGTATAATCTGCCGAAGCGTATGGATGTGGTCTATGGTACTATAGCCTTTTCGGAAACCGGCTTGTTCGGGTGGCTGGAAGTCGTCAAACCTGCGTGCGAGACGATTCGTGATTACCCTCGAAAACAACTTATAAACGTGGCTCAGAAGTGAGATGGGTCTGTAGTTCTTCAGCAAGGTGTTGTCACCTTTTTTGAAGAAGAGCACCACCACACTTCTGCTCCACGCTTCTGGCGTATTACCGTCAAGTATGACGGAGTCGAATAGCCTCTGGAGGACTTTAAGTACCGGTTTTCCACCCGCTCTCAGAAGCTCAGTCGTAATTCCGTCATCGCCAGGTGCCTTGTTGTTCTTAAGTTGTTTGAGGGCCATCCTAATCTCATACAGGCTGACTTCCGGGATGTCTTCGGTAAAGTGTCGGGTCAGCTTGGCTCTGGGGTCTTTTGCCATGCTAACGACAGGTTGTGCTTGTGTAGAGGTGTATAACTGTTCATAGAACCTCTCAATCTCCTCCAAAATCTCGGGCTTCGATGAGACGACGTTACCACTATCGGTCTTCAGTTTGGTCAATTGACTTTGCCCACGAGACAGATTTCTTGCGAACACTTTCGAGCCTTTGTTCCGCTTAATCGCTTCTTCAATACACGAAGTATTGAAGCAGCGTATGTCGCGTCGCACACAAGTAGATATCTGTCTATTGAGCTGTCTGTATGCCGTTATGTCGACCGAAGACTGCAATCGCATATCTCGCCTAACCGCCATGAGATTCAGAGTATGATCGGAGAGCTTTTGGGTTCTATTCTGGCGTCGGCTCTTATAAAATTTCCTGCCAACTGCTTGAACAGTTTCCACCAGCCTGTCGTTTATTTTGTCCGCCGTTACGCATTCATCTAAGGCTTCGAAGCGATTTTGAAGTTCGAGTTGAAAGTTATCGGGATCTTCGATTTGAGCATAATTTGGTCGGAGCGTGGACTTCATTAGACGTGATCAATGTTTAGATTCAGCGTGCCTCTTACAATACGGTGATCGCTGCCGGTCTTAACCCTACTGATCACAGAGACATCGCTGAATATTTGCCGTTTAGTCGTCATAATGAAGTCGATCTCATTTTTTGTGGAACCATCTGGGCTAATCCAGGTCCATTTTCGTTGTGGCTGTTTCTTGAAAAAGGAGTTCATCATAAAGAGGCTCTCCCTTTCCAAGAAATCAGCTAGACGTTGCCCTCTTGGGTTCCGCTGCCCATATCCGAATTGTCCCACTCTCAACTCATCACCGCAACTCATTACGTTTGCCTAGTTTCGCGTTGAAGACGTTGAAAACTATTATCGCCATTTAAATATCGATGATTGTGAAGACTACAATGAAAGGAATAAATATTTTAAATAATAAAAATAAAAAGTGCACTATTTTTTTTAACACAGGTTACGCACAAAGCCCGTACTGAGCCGAAAGGGTCGCTTTCTTTTCATTCCTAAGAACTGGAAACGACTAGAAAGTCGAACTATCGAACTGAAAACTGAACATAGTCAAATCGTCATAGAAATTAACAGTTGTGATCTATTATTATGTGAACCGTGAAATCGTATATGCCGTCAGTTACAACCACTGTGACGCTAAGAGCGAAGCCTCGAAGCCGACGACGATGCAACCGTGTAGGTTGCGCGATGTATGGACAGATGGACAACGGCGCAACTGAGGTGGGCCGAAATGTTGGAGGGTGGGCTTTGGTGCCGCAGCGGGAGAGGACCGCTAGTATTACGTTGCGCCGCTTGTCCGCCGCGGACTTGACGGGATCGCCCCCCTAGATAGCGAAGGCAGTGGGGCTGCAGGGGAATAGGAGTGTCGGTATTGCGGTGCGCCGCTTTCCCCATTCTCTGCAGCCGGACAGTCGTAGTCGATGGGAAACGAATGAACGCGGCAGTTTGGCACCCACTTACTGGTTGATTCCCGAGATGGTCACAGCTTATCTTGGGTTCAGGTGCGTCGGTGACAGGGGTGTGTTCCATAGGAGGACCCAGAGAAGGGCAACCCGCAGCGGGTTTGGCATAAAACGAGAGCGGTTCCACGTTCCCGCCGTAATGCCCGAGGTACACGAAGCTACTTTATCAAGCTAGTGTTAGTAAGCCAGCAAGCTAGTACTTCTAGCTTCGTGTAGACAAAACTAGCGTTGCAGAGCATTGTCTCCACGAAGCTAGAAGTACTAGTTTGCGAACAGTAGCTTGAAAAACTAGCCTCGTGTAGCTCGGCCACAAGCGTCAAAAGTGAAACCTCGTGGAGGTTTTAGCTGGTAAGAGTATCATATCGTCTGTGGTGTCGAGTCCGACATAACCCTACCGTCTCATCTACGCGGAAGGGTAATGTCGCTTGAATGGTTCGATTTAAACGTATTAGCAAAGATTCGCAATTTCAGTGTTAGTTCCACAATTAGATAGATAGATAGATAGAAAACTCTTTACTGTTCACAATATACAACTTCAATAACAAAAAGACTTAGCCTAGAACTAGTGATCAAGCGGCGACCTAGTCGCTAAAAGCGATCTATTCATTCATCAATAAAGATATCAATTATTGTGTTTTTAGTGCAGTTTTAGTGGTGAAAGAATTAATTGGTTTTGTATGTAATTATTTTTAGCTAGGTAAAAAAATTGGAAATGAAAGGCGGTAAGTTGGAAGTCGTTAGTGAAAGTGATTGATCACTGTGTGGTTAGCAAACACAATCGGCACACAATTTTACTCACATCGACCGCGCGGTACGGAGTATCGCTCAGACTCTGGAAATAACAACCAATTACTGAAATAGTGTTACGATACACCGAAACGTAGTTCTGTACTGTGTAAATTTAGTTTCATACTATCCACATTGACATTTATGTTAAGAAATATTAGTAAAGGGCACCTTATCTTAAATCCTGTGTAGTGCTAGGTATGGATTGAAACTCTCTTTTTCAAATAGCTTAATAGCACTGTCCTGTTATGGGCTGACGTGCAGCTTATCAGCAAGCGTACGTTTTTATACAGTAAAGCAAGCGTTTGATGTTAGGCAATACCGCGTCCTAGGATAGAGCACGCTTACGTATGTATAAATCTATTTGCTTATATTTAAAAACGTTAAACTAATAATATAAATGCGAATGTATGTATGTATGTATGTATGTATGATTGTTGCTCTTTCAAGCAAAGACTGCTGAAGGGGTCTGGATGTAATTCCATACAAAAATGTAATATAGTCGGAAATAACAAATAGGCTGCTTTCGGGATCGGGAACAATACAAGTTAAACCGCGGGATGCCACTATTTATCCAATAAAAATACAGATCCACATCCTTAAAACACCCTTTTTAATCAGCTATTAAAAATAAATTCAATCAACACAACCAACCGGGAGAGCAAAACCATTTTATTCTTTTCCCTATTTTGATCCAATGAAGATATCACGTTGATCAGAAAAGTTTGGCTCAGATAACTAACGGTTTGATTGAGTTGCCAACTTCTCTCCACTTTTTGAGAGGTTTCGTTAATGGTGGGAAGCATATCGAGTTTTCTCATAATAGGTAATGAATTTTAATTTAGTTCAATTTCTTTCGGGAGAAGGGAAATCCATAGGCTGCAGGTCTCGGGTAAAATTATCTAAAGATTAAGCTTTTCCAGTTTGTGCAGGACGTTCATGAGCTATTTAGTAGTGTCCGATTATACAGCAGTGAAATTCCGAAGCTGTTTTTCAAAACTATATCGCCAAAATGTATATTACATAAAATTTGAAGTGTCTCTTCAGGGCATTCCTCAAAATATTCTACAAATATTATAAATGTGAATATATAAACATTAAAATTGTAATGATTGTTTCTCAATCACGTCACGTCTCGTCACGTCCTGACCCCAAACTAAGCAGAGCTTGTAATATGGTATACAGTCAGATTTATAGTTAGTGTTGTGTGAAAAGTTTGTCATCAATTAGTATTATTCATGTTCTAAACTACTTCACCACCTAGACATTAATTTTTATTAAGTAAAACTTTCCTGTTCTAAAAATACTTTTCACAAATAAAGCAACACTGGCAAGTGGGCGTCCTCCGTCGGGGTCTGTGATAGATTACGCGACAGTTACTACGTTCTGTCGCTACAAACAATACTCTCGACGAATCGCCGAGAGCTGTCGCCGAACAAAGTGTTCTTTACGAAACGTTTCTCGGTTTGCAGCCAGACTTAATTGCATAATGCGATGTTGAATCGTACTTGTAGTGCTGCTGAGTTCGGGAAAAACGAAGCTTAATTCTGTTGATTGTTAAATTAAGAGGCATTGTAAGGTTTGTAAGACCATGTGGCAAATGCCGCTTTGTTGAACTTCATTAGCTTGTTAACTATGACAATGTTCTGTATCCTACTTAGGTACCTACTTTCCTTTGCATGTTATGAGAATGTTTATTTAGTAGTTACATTTTGTACACACACGCGATGGCATTTTACGTATATTTACAATGTATGGAGTTTGAATATAGAATAAGAGACAGTACGAAGTTTCTTAAGCCAGCTACACACGTAACGATATATCGTAGCGATTAATCTGTGCAAACCGATTTGCGCAGATTTATCGATCGTGTGTATGACAAATCGTTGCAGATTATCGTTCATCGGTGGCAGTTACAATTTTTGTTAGACAAATCATTGTCGATTGCGTTGGTGCAGTTTTATTGTCGCATGGAGATCGCTTAATTCGACAGAAATCGCTACGATATATTGTTACGTGTGTAGCCGGCATTATTAGAATAATTAGCTGCGGCCGTCTACCATTGCAGATAATCTACTAGTTGTAAAAATATTTGTTTAACTTACCCTGGATATCTTGAGAGGCTGGTTAAGGTCCGCCCCACCATGCATGCGGAAGCCCCAGGGCGCCCCACCACTCAGCTCCACTTCTCGCGCCGTCATCGCCGCACTTCACTCCATCGCCGCGTCAACACACCAACCGCACAATATTCCCGCACAAAACCCGCACTCTATAACACCACCCCTCAAAATTAAAGCGAAAACTGGAAGCCCGTCATTTCGGATATCACAATATTGCTCAGTCGCGCCGGACGCTGCGGCTTCTGTAACAAGCAATAATTACTTTTGAATGACTGCACATTAAACTGCTCTAATACAGAAGGTTTGATGACAAGTAATTAGTACTATGGACGTTTGTAACAAGTTTGTTGATGTCGCGTACACTAAATTGTCGCCGAGGGATCCATTAAACTGTGTTTACTCACACGTTGTATGCAGTCTGGTTAATCAGTCAATTAAGTAGATTAGGTTAGGTTCGTCGGTCTACGTCTAAAGCTCACATTGAACTAGGACTCGAATGGATCGTTTGCTCCAATGGCTCCTCTATCACGTTAGTATATTTAGTTTTATTGACAGTCCCTGATCGTTTAAAAGGCTCATAAACTTGCAAAGATTCATAAATAAACGGTTGAACGTAACAGATGTAATTTTTGAAGGGAGATCGTAACTACTAGCTTTTTTATGATCTGGATCAACTCGGTTTTGTTTTCTTTAACTTTAACCTACTATTGGTTTGTTGGTTAGAAATTCTAATGGTTATTAATTTCCCATAGATGTGATAGGTAAGTCGATACACTTCTAATAAAAGTACATTTTTAATCGACTTCCAAAAACAGGAGGAGGTTATCAATTCGACAAGCATTTTTTGTTGTTGTAAGTGGTTGTGCTTATACTTAATAGCTTATACAGCCAACCCAATTACAAATAATTAATCTGTTGCAATACACATCACAGAAACGAAACGAACTGTGAACTGTGCGACTGATTTGCATGATTTGATACCACCTTGTCCTTTTTTCTATCGGAATGCTCGTAGCTCGAAAAAGCGATATCGTTTCATGGTTGATGTTCCAAAGACACGAACGAAGAGATTCGACTCTACTTTTGTGATAAGAACGTCTAAGCTATGGAATACGTTGCCTGAGTGGGTTTTCCCCGATGGTTACAATCTTTGTGTCTTCAAATCGAGAGTGAATCGGTTTTATCTAGGTAAACACGCTCCATCGTAGACCGCATCGTCGCTTAACATCAGGCGAGATGGCGGTCAAGTGTAAACCTATAGAAGTTAAAAAAAAAAAAAAACGAAGACATCTCTATCGGTGCTGTGTTAGATAGGTAGATAAACTCTTTATTGCCCTTAAATTACAAGAAATGTTAGTGAAGTAAAAAGCGAACCTGCTTTAACGACAAAGAATACAGGTAAACAGGTATATTATCTTCTGTATTCAGTAAGCATATCTTGATTCTACACCTAGATTGCTTTAGGCGAAAGACCTTCTCAACAGTAGGAAACATTGTTTAAAAGCTCATTTAAGTTTAAAATACATTTAAGTTCGAAAGCTCGTTTTAAATGACGTCATTAACTTTTTTTAATGATGATATGTTTGCACTTGGCCGCCATCTTGCCTGATGTTAAGCGACGATGCGGTCTACAATGGAGCGCGTTTAACTAGAAGAAACCGATTTATTCTCGATTTGAGTCACTGGCTGTTTAAAGTAATATTGTTTAGTCTAACTTATTAATATTATCAATCCTAATCCCATCATGATTTCACGGATAAACTAACGAAAACTAACGGGTTCCAAAACAAAAACTCATTGAAAAAGGAACAACTCATTCCAAACTTCGACCCACTGCAACGAGTAAATACAGTTCGTGAACAGCAAACAACAATACGAAGTTGTAACAAATTGCTCCAATATTTTAAGCGCAACTAGGTAAAGAACACCATCGTAAACTAAAAGTAATATCCCGCGCGAGGCCAGTGGGCAACGAATTATTTTCAGGCCGTGATGCAGTGTTACATCAGTACTGAAGGTCAGAGTAAGTGGATTATGAATCACTTTTTAATTTGCGCTAGACCATCTACCTGTGTTTCATCATTATCAAATTGGTTCATTACATCATCAGGTACAACACGGTTTTTGTTTGAATCAAAAAAGTTGGAATCCTATCGATTAGCACCTTCCTAGGCTACTTAAACATACATCGTGTCCAAAAGGTATGTTCAAATATCTCTGTCAAATTACAGCAATCCTCAGTTCAAGTTCACCACGACTACATTATAAATTCTAAACTGCACACATAACCGGCATTTATTCCTTCGCAATTTCAGGCTTGGAAACGTCGCCTTGTGAAAGTCAAAATTTATCCTTGAAATTATCACTCGAAAATAAATTGCCCAAAAGTTCCGTGGCTCATTCCGAGAGATCAAATTGTCGCTTCCATTTATTTGAACATGGAATACCCCAATTATATAATCGAGCGTTTAATTAAAATGTGCCTAATAGTTGAAAATTAATTCAACGCTTTAGGTCCCGTTGTATTAACAATGACGTCTAACAGAAACGTGTGGTTTCCCGTCTACCACTGACCGCACATTTGTGGACGATATGACATACATGTAAACATGTTGCATGGCGCGACTGCTGTAGACGTCAGCCATGTCAGAAATCGTGTTGCTGATGGAATAATTAAACAAGATCAGCCAACGATTTATTTTTTTAGTCGATTTTTGAGGAAGCGAGCGATGGACTTGATATGTAGAGCAAAGCCATACAGAATTGTAGTAGTAGAATTCTTAACATGGTCCGCCTAGGGGAGAACCACAACTTTAAACATGACTGTGTTCTGGTTTGAAGGACAATAATAAAATTTCAAGAAAAATTACAGGGTACAAAGGTAAATTAACTTATATCTGTGGGTGACGAGCGCAGTACACTGCTAGACAGTGTTGTGGACTGTTCATGTTCAATGAAACTAATGAAACGAAATAATTTAAATTATAACAAATAGATGCGTCGCACTTTGCTGATAACAGCACGCGTGTTCCTCAAAATTAGCATTTGCAGAGTATTGCATTGCATTACTCAGCCGTATTGTACTCGACCTTACTCTACCTGTATTTTAAAAAATATTGCACAATATTCGTGTTATATTATTGTTGTAAGAGATCTTTTGCATTATACCGTCCTGATTTTCGTTATTGTATGTAATATATACCCACCAGTTTTAGTTCAACATCCTCTAGTTAAAATTGTTTTTATTCAAAATCAGTTCAATGATATTTCAGATGGGTGAGTAACAGGAATAAAATCAATGAAGAATAATCAGGAAGTTTAAAAAAACTTGAAACTTTTCTGGGATTTCGCTGTAAAAAGTGTTTACTCTGTCGTTTCAAATTCACAATTCTACGTAATTTATTGGAACGAAGTGCCTTACGACAGGCTTGGAGGAAGGAAATACGGATTTCGCTACGCGACCGAACTGAAAAAAAATGTGAGACTAAACCCGTAATAAAAATATGTAACGGAAGTGGCGCGTGCAACAAACTGCCCATGACCAGTGATGCCAACTTTGTTTTTCATGATCGTACCATACATAATAAATTCCAAGCATTTTTTTTCATATCTTTTTGTATATGGTACGTATTGGTTCTGTACTATCCGAAGCAACTCAGTTCCTACCTGGGGTCCCATGACACCACATCTTTTAGTATCTAAAAAGATTGTAGTTGATCAATTATTAAAGTATGACACAATATTATTATTTCGATTGATTCGGAATCGTTTCTTATATAAACAATAAGTACCTGGGTGACTGAGCTTTGCTCAGTTAAAATACTAAATATACTTAGATACCTACAGATAAAAGACTCCAAGAAATAGATTTTCTTAAAAAAAACGAATTGAAAAAAAAAGAGAACCCGTTTGGATTCGAACCCGGAGCTACCAATTCGTGACCGCTATGAGCGCCCGACTTCCCGTCTGAGCTATTTATGCTGTCGCGTCACGCGGCGAAATTTACCTTCACATTCTAATGTCTAATGTGACAGTTTTTCATTGTCTAAAAACGCGCATAATATGCGTTTTTTTTTAAATAAGACCTAGTTAGATCGATTTATCGTCCCCGAAATCTCCTGCATACATAATTTCATGAAAATCCGTCGAGCCGTTTCCGAGATTCAGATTCTATATATATATACATATTTATATAGGTACAAGAATTGCTCGTTTAAAGGTATAAGATAAGATAGTTGCTTTTGTTTAATCATTGTTCTAACCTATCAAGGTCGCTCGCTGCACTAATATTATCAATTAGGTATGTGATTTTCACCGATGTTAAGTAGTGGAGGGATACCCCGATATTTTGAAGCAGTTTATATTTATAGTTAACATCAAGTTATCCATAATACTAGTGTTGTTAATATTTCCTCTACAAACTCTTTTTACCTATGAATCAAGTACGTTTTCAGTAATAATAACCAAAGGCAGACTGTACACTGTACAGTCATTTTTATTTTAATATTACATACATGTCTAGAATTTTTATTAGCTCAACATGTTCAAAACTTGACGCCATTTAGCAACAATCCGACTAAGCTCTTTTTTTCGCTCTGAGTTTGTGGTAAGTAAGGTAGCAGGTTCGAATCCCGTTAGCACCTCTATGTGCCTACAAAAAAAAGCATATGTAAAAAGCATATGTACCGCTGAAGGAAAACATCGTGGAAAAAGTAATTTTCCAAGAAAAGACAGTATAATCTGTGTTGCAAATTTCAACTCGATCACACGTTCCGACGTGATTGAGCAACAAACATCCAAACATTGACATTTATAACATAAGTAAAATTGGTAGGATACGTGTATAAAACATCATACTTATCCGATCGCTAAATTTTCGTAAAAAGAGGTACTATCCTACGAAGTTTTTCGTTCACATATTTAGAGAACGAGGACTACATTTCCAACAATTTCTCGCATATTTTATTTCAATGGGTATTCTATGGTGCGGGCATAACAAATAGGTACTCAAACATCGACCGGGCACCCCTGATATGCCGGAAGCATGGGACTGACGTCTGAATCGAACTGAAAGGCGTCTGCTGATACGTAACGTCTGTTTACTGACACTGAAATACAGATTGTTCTACTGACAACGACGACGATGATTCGTTCTATAATGGTTCTATATTAAGTTTTACATGTGTAATACATATTTACATATATAAATTACAATATTGTAAAGGACCTGACCGGTCATAACTGGGCTCAATTGGTGCAGGACCGAGGCAGAGGGCATACAAAAAAGTTTTTTTGTTTAGTTGTTGTTTATTTGTTAAACAAGTTACAGGGAGTTACATGTGCCAAAGTTCTTTATTTAGTTTTAGTATTGTTAAGTATTTTTTATAGTATAGAGTGACGAGACGATCAAGACATGTGCCTGATGACATGTGAAACATTCCTGCCGCATAACAGCACAGTGACACCAAAGTGATGCTAGTAACGCCTGTACCCTGTACTAGGGAAGACCTGTGATGATGATGTCTTCCAGCTAATTTCGGCTACGGCGACTGTTTCTGAATCTTTTTTTTATACCTGATACCTTACTGAGATATATCATCACGGTGCGGAGATATGTCATTTTTATCAATGAAAACTCGTACATGTTTTACAACTTTAAAAAGTATTTTAGGTATAGTTTTTTTTTAATAGTACCTATAGACTATAGAGTGACAAGATGAGCAGGACATTTGTGTCTTGTAAGCAACCTGCCTGCCAATAAGAGCACAGTGTCACGCAACTATTGGAACATGAAAGAGTCAAAATCACTACAGCCAGTGCTTAGCCACTGCGCTCGTCGCCAGACATAAAATATAAATAAATATCGGTGGACAATTCACACACAACACCATCTGACCCCAAAACTAAGGAAAGCTTGTACTATGGCGGTCAGATAGCTGATATAATACTTATATAATCTTAAATACATACTTATTATACATAGAAACACTCAGACACGTATGTTTTATCTCAATGTCCTGTGTAAATGTAATTTTACTGGAAGCATATCACTTCGAACCGAAACACAGTGATGTTTTCACATCACTGATTGGCGGTTGAATAACTCGCCAAGGTGCGGTACTCCGTTCCTCAATATTCACTGTTACCTCTGTCACGTCAGTGAACAACAGAGGAGAGGTGGATGAAGGGGAATAATAAGATGTTCGTGATTACAAGTATATTTAAGAAATAAAGACAAAAGGGAAGGTAGAAAAAAGTAGAGTGATATAAAGAGAATGTAAAAGAACAAAAATAATAAAAAAAAGGGGCTTAAGTGAGGACTTCCATCAGGGAATGGCTTGCAGGTTCAGCAGCCTGGAGCAGGTGCAGCGTTCAGTGAGGACTTCCATCAGGGAATGGCTCGCAGGTTCAGCAGCCTGGAGCAGGTACAGCGTTCAGCATCCCAATATCAGCAGCCTGGAGCAGGTGCAGCGTTCAGTGAGGACTTCCATCAGGGAATGGCTCGCAGGTTCAGCAGCCTGGAGCAGGTACAGCGTTCAGCATCCCACAGCTGGGCATGGCTCGCAGGTTCACGGTAGAGTTCCCATCCGGCAGTCAGGAATGGCTTCAGCCAACAGCAGATAATGTTCCATAAACCTTCAAGGTTTACTGGTGATGTTGGTCACTTGGGAGTTCATTGTTCTTAAGTCTTTCCCTGTTGGAAGCCGGATTCTCACTGACCTTCTCAGCCGATGAGATTCATAAAGTAAACTTTTGATGATTTGAATCTGGAGAAAATAAACTTTATTTTAATATTGACAATTCAAAGAGGATTAATTCTAAAAACTATACAACCTTATGAAAAAGAGTAAAAATTGCTAAGTGACAAATAGTTTTTTGAAGTATTTACATTATGTAAACAAACTAAATTTTTGGAAAAACGTAATTATTATAGATTTAGAATAAGATATATGATACCAGAAATATATCACAACAATAAGAAAATTATTATCTATCGTATAGACACAATTAAAAGGAAATTAGTGATATGAAAATTTTGGTATGTAAATACACACATCTCTCCTATGAAAGTGATGTTTTTAGAATGAAAGTAGGAATGTACGTTTACATATTGTAGTCAATATGTAACGTTACATATTCCCCACGACTGCGGAAATTTTACGCTTCTGTAAAATTTGGTAAGAAATTCTAAAGGGTTTAAGAGAGGTATTACCTTCACACAAACATAACTCCATTCAAGTAACCTTTCAAGTTTTTTCATTCATCTCTTCCATTCTGTTTGGGTGTAAGTTCACATTCAATGACGAACACTCAAAGCATACACTCTCGGCGATGGCAGGCTTTTTTAAAGAGTCATCAACCGCTCTAATAGTCGGCTTATTTAAAGAGTTATCACCCGCTCTATGGATAGAAGAAATAAGGATGATAAAAGGGATGAATATAGGGCTTGATAGTTAGGCTTATTTATAGAGTTATCATCCGCTCTTTATAAAGGGAAGAAAGTAATTAAGGATGAGCGGTAGGACTCAAAAGCTAACATGAGCGGTAGGGCTCAAGAGATACCTTGAACGGTAGGGTTCAAGATAAGCGTATGAGTTTAGGGCTCATACAAAATCCAAGAGTTAGATACTCATTGGTTAAAGAGTTAATGAGTTTAGAGCTCATTAACTTGAGAAAGTAAGAAAATTAGAAAAATACTAAAGAGTAAATAAAATACTGTAGGTTAATGATGAAGAGAGATCATGAGGATGAGAGATGAGGAGAGATGAGGAGAGGGTGAAGAGGGAAGTTATTATCCAAAGAGTGCCGAAAAGAAAATATTAGGTATATATACTAGTGTAAGTATGTTTTAGAATTTAGAAGAAATTCAGGGGTTGAGGGATCAAAGGTTAAGGGGGTAAAGGTTGAGGAAATCAAGGGTTGAGGGATCAAAGAATAAGCAAGAGAGGGGGGGTTGTTTTGGAAGGTTGGGCGCCAAATGTCACGTCAGTGAACAACAGAGGAGAGGTGGATGAAGGGGAATAATAAGATGTTCGTGATTACAAGTATATTTAAGAAATAAAGACAAAAGGGAAGGTAGAAAAAAGTAGAGTGATATAAAGAGAATGTAAAAGAACAAAAATAATAAAAAAAAGGGGCTTAAGTGAGGACTTCCATCAGGGAATGGCTTGCAGGTTCAGCAGCCTGGAGCAGGTGCAGCGTTCAGTGAGGACTTCCATCAGGGAATGGCTCGCAGGTTCAGCAGCCTGGAGCAGGTACAGCGTTCAGCATCCCAATATCAGCAGCCTGGAGCAGGTGCAGCGTTCAGTGAGGACTTCCATCAGGGAATGGCTCGCAGGTTCAGCAGCCTGGAGCAGGTACAGCGTTCAGCATCCCACAGCTGGGCATGGCTCGCAGGTTCACGGTAGAGTTCCCATCCGGCAGTCAGGAATGGCTTCAGCCAACAGCAGATAATGTTCCATAAACCTTCAAGGTTTACTGGTGATGTTGGTCACTTGGGAGTTCATTGTTCTTAAGTCTTTCCCTGTTGGAAGCCGGATTCTCACTGACCTTCACAGCCGATGAGATTCATAAAGTAAACTTTTGATGATTTGAATCTGGAGAAAATAAACTTTATTTTAATATTGACAATTCAAAGAGGATTAATTCTAAAAACTATACAACCTTATGAAAAAGAGTAAAAATTGCTAAGTGACAAATAGTTTTTTGAAGTATTTACATTATGTAAACAAACTAAATTTTTGGAAAAACGTAATTATTATAGATTTAGAATAAGATATATGATACCAGAAATATATCACAACAATAAGAAAATTATTATCTATCGTATAGACACAATTAAAAGGAAATTAGTGATATGAAAATTTTGGTATGTAAATACACACATCTCTCCTATGAAAGTGATGTTTTTAGAATGAAAGTAGGAATGTACGTTTACATATTGTAGTCAATATGTAACGTTACACCTCATAATATAAGCAGCTAGGAAGAGCTATGCCATGGCCGCGGAGGGTTCAAGTTTGAAGTATTAATATAACTTGGACCAAGTACGTAATAAACTACAAGATTCGGTGAAAATGAAGGGTTAAATCGTATTTTAGAGTAATAGCCTGCCAACAGGGAAGTTTGCGAGGGCCACGACCTATACGACAACACCGGCCAATGCAATTTCGGTACTCTCACATAAAATTAACGACTCATAAACGTGTTGAATTTATTTTTTTACTAGTACGGGCCGACTAAGGCCAATTGTCCACGTAGCTGCACGACATCCGCACGATTTCGACAATTGTCGGATGCAAGACGAATGCTTGCATCTTGCGTACAAATAATGAAGTCTGTGTCCACGAAACGACAACGACACGACAGCCGCAACGTCTTGCGTTTGTTCGTAGGATGCATGCATTCGACAAAAGACGCGTGCGTGGACAGTAGGCCTAAGACTCCACAAGATGTATCTACCTAATGTACCTACTACCTGAGTACATAATCATATCTTAGGAATCGTTATAGGTAAATGAAACATTGTCAGAATCAGAATACGTGTTGTTAAAATAAAATGACATTAAAACAAACAAATAAAATGTATTAAAAAACTCGATAGAACACCTTTTATCCTTTTGCCCTGTAATTTTTCAGGGATCATTGCCCTTCAAACCGGACCACAGCAATGTTTGCACTGGAAACTGCACCGCTGGCAAATAACAACTGGTAAGACTACTTTCATACGGGTCTTTAAAACCCAAAATAAATTCTATTTGAGATAAAACACTTTGTTGGCACCACAAACAAAGAGGACAAGTAAAAGATAAAACAACACATTGTGGGCACAAAAAGCGATCTTAAAAAAGATATCTTGCAGATAGCTATCATAGGAAACTGCTCTGCATACGTCTAATTTCCACAGGTGCTGTTTGAATCGTCTACTACAAATCTATAACTACATACATACTCGTAGTTGGGACACAGGTTATCGTACGTCGATTGTATAATTAACAGAAAGGTACGAGTAATATAACGTAAATAGACTGATCATCCTGAAGCCAAGTGTCAGTACGGAGACGTAGTCTTTTAATAGCTCCGACTGGCTGACTCATCCTGCATTTGGTTAATCGAAGGTGAAATATAATGGTAACATTACTCACGGACTACACATTACAAGAATTCGTCATTATTCTAGCGTACAACGTAAACATCATACTTTATATCCCCACAGCAGAAATTCGAAGTCTTCTCACTCAAGAACAGAATGATGACATTAATCCACCAAGCTTACAATTGGATAGGAGTATTCGTAAGATATCTTTCTTGGAAAATGTCGGTTTCGTCACGACGTTTTTCTTCGCCGTTAAATTCAGTGACAAAATTCTAAACCACGTTGTCATTTACTAGCGTCTTCCCATTTAATGTTGGTCTATTTCGTAATTGTACTATTTCAATATAATTAATATTATACGATAACCGTTCTAATGGATAACAGTACTTTTCCAATTTTCGTAGTAGAAGACTTAGGTACACTTATTAGTATTCGTGCAGTGGTTCCCAAGATGCACATTACATATACAAACACAATTGGTAAAATGGACGTTCTGCTCTTATAACATTAGTATCGACGTACATATTCAAGTCTAATTCGAAAAAGTGAAATCTTGCTATCAGTATATTGCTCCTACAAAACGTGCAAGCAATATAACAGGTCGCTTTATCCGTAGCTCTACAACACAAAAAGGCGTGTACTAAATAGTATATTACGTCCCGCATTATTAATTTATCGATGCGAGGAAAATAAGTGGGGACGGAACTTTATGTCCACTCAGAATTTATGGTCATTCAATAAATAACAATAAATTTTCACATAGGCCGTAGAAAACAAAATAATACCTCGTAACAAAGGTTTAATAGGGCGCGTGTCGCGGTTCATGTAATTAATTAAATTGACCCTACCCTTAGACCGCAAAGAGCACCCGAAATAACTTCCTAAGAGAAAGTAATTTGGACCCTAAATAGAGATGGCAAAAGTGACTTTTGGATGTCAGTTGACAAGAATTACTATTGTCCGAGAATTCCTTATTTTATTAGTTTGAATGGCTCACCTAGTGATTTGCTAAAGGGTCAGCTATTATGGGAGTTGGTTTATCCTTCCCTTTTACGTAACAAGTTTATATTGGGGTTATGAAAAACCTTTCATTCATTTTATGAGTTCAGTTGTTTATCGAAGTTTATTTGGGTGCTTTTTTCGTAAATAAATAACGAGACAATAATAAGGATTGAAAATGACGTTTTTGCGACTACTGTGATAAGGAAATTCTTGGTCATATTTTGTGACTCAGCGTTTTTTGTGTGAAGAAGCCTGGCGTGAATGCCCAATTTCACAACAGTAAAGCCGTAGGTTCGAATATCACTTGCACTTTTCAGTATTTTTTCAAGATGTTGCCATCACCACGGGCTTTAAGGGGTCTTCACCCTTCAAACATCGCAAAGAAACGGCAAGTTTCCAGAAAGCCGTCTTTCGAAGACGTAACTCTATCCACCAACCCACACTGACTTGATCCTTGATGTAAGAGAAATCTCTAAGTTCCAGTCTAAAAACTTCTTGTTACTGAAGGGAATAGTTAAAATAAACAGTAAAAACGCGGTTTTAACCGCGTACTTCCCGAGCCTGTTGTTTTCCGGGATAAAAATAGCCTAGGTATGTGTTATTCCAAACTATTGTCTATACAGAAAACAGCAGAACCACCTACGACTATGATGTGGTCTACAAAGAAGCTCGCTTGCCTAGAAACAAAACAAATTTACTCTCGATTTGAAGACACTCAGAATTTAACATACATAACTGAATTGAAGAATAACAAAAACAAAGCGAAGGATTTAAAACAAATTTTGCATAGTCCAGCTTGATTTATTAAAACTGCCTCATTCAATCCAGGATTATAACGTCAGGACGTACGGTACCTACATACAGCAAGTCACCCGGATACCTATTTCTGTGTTGGGTACTTGATGCAAATAAAAGCGAATCCATGGTTGGACAGTCAAAGGAGCATCGCTTTGTGTTGTTACTTTAGTAGAGAAGGTACAATTAAATATGTACATTACTATCCCCGATCAAGTTATTGTAAATATTACGTTAAGCTGGTAACGCGAATTTTAAATATGTTCATATTTTTTTTTTATAATATTTTTATTTTATACATAACTAACTGCTCGTCTACTGTACCTAAGTATTGAGGCGTCATCTGTTCGAGACTTATGAAACTAACGATCAGTAACAACGATAAACATTAGTATATCTCAAGTTGGACCAAATCTAAATATATATAAAAGTGGCCAAGTGCGAGTTGAACTCGCCCGTGAAGGGTTCCATAGCAGCAAGTGACATAATATAAAAGTTCTTGTAGTTCGTTGTAACTTTGATCGATGTTTTCATAATACATACTGTATTGATGATGATTGAGTAATGACGATTACAAAAAATCTGCTGACTAGATCTTGTTCAAACCAATTTTCGGTAGAAGTTTGCATTGTAATATCATTTTTATTTTTTTTGTTTTATCATTCTCTTATTTTAGAAGTTACAGGGGGGGACATTTTACCATTTTGGAAGAGTCTCTCGCGCAAACTATTCAAATTAGAAATAAAAAATATGACAAACCTCAATATAATTTTTATCGAAAGATAATCCACACGTAAGGTTTTGATGAAAAAAATTGAGTTTCAGTTCTAAGTATGGGGCACCCACAAAATTTATTGCTTTTTTTCTAATTTTATGTGAAAATTTTAATGTGGTTCACAGAATACATCTACTTACCACGTTTCAACGGTATATTCTATTTTGTGATCTGTGGTATAGTGCTTATAGTTTCGGAAAAAAGTGGCTGTGACATACGGACGGACAGACAGACAGACATGACGAATCTATAAGGGTCCCGTTTTTTGCCATTTGGCTTCGGAGCCCTAAAAAGCGAAAGGTCACATCACAACTCGGAAACTACAAATGCTTCGAGTCTGAAATTTTGCATTTTGCATAGAGGCCTTTTAGCACGTAGGCGCTCGCTAAGACGAGGTTTTGCGAAATTCACCCCCTAAGAGGGTAAAATAGGGGATGAACATTTTACATTAAGGGGGCGCCTAAAGACAGAAAACGAAAAAAGGCCATTTTCGACGCCGCTCACTGAAGTTAAGAAACTAAAAACTACGACAAAAAAAATATTGACGTGTGGGTACAATCAAGAAGAAGCACAATAACCGAATAGAATTTTAAAAACAGATCAGAGTTTTTTACAATAAAAAAATAAAAATGACACCGAAAAAACCCGTTTTAATTCGAGTACTCGAAATTATCAGCGATGACCCCACATTATTTTTTGGTAATAAAATTCCTATTTGTACGTTCTAGTAAAGTAACCGAACACTTTTTTAAATTTATGTTTAGTTATTGAGTAATTAAATAAAACTTGGTCAAAAATGGACTCCTGATTAAATATTGATTTTTCCTCCAAACTGTGTCATGCTATTCTCGACTTTATGTACATCACATTAAGAAACGCGTCGCGCGGGTGAAATCTGTTTTTTTCCTGGCTTTAGGCGCACTCTTAATGCACAGGGCAAACCCTTGGTGTTAGAAACTTAAAATTTCACACAGGTATTCCTTCTATGATCTTGGGATCTACTGCGGAAGGATTTATCAAAATTCTACCCCCAAGGGTGTGAAATAGGGGATAAAAGTTTGTAAAACTTTTTATTCGTTGTGCATATTGGTGATGAAAATTGCATATTGACGGTTAGGCCTTACGCCAATGACT
The DNA here is from genome assembly GCA_963693475.1 of Ectropis crepuscularia. Classification (NCBI taxonomy): domain Eukaryota; kingdom Metazoa; phylum Arthropoda; class Insecta; order Lepidoptera; family Geometridae; genus Ectropis; species Ectropis crepuscularia. Next base: position 15,589,421 of record OY856346.1, read on the forward strand.
TACAAAACGCGAGCGAAGCCGCGGGCAAAACCCAAGATATACATACATGCCAACTTTCATGAATATCGGTTGACTTGGTGAAGTGTTCAGTGGGAACATACAGCATGACACTGGATTTTCATCCTACTATAATAATATAATAATCCTACTAATATCCTACTTCCTAATATATATTATATAAATTATAAATGTCAATGTATGGATGTTTGTTGCTCAATCACGGCCTAACGTATGAACGGATCGGGCTGAAATTCGGAACACATATAGATTATAGTCTGGAAGAACATATAGGCTTTTTATCCCGAAAAAACAACGGGAACGGTAATTTCGCGGGTAGGTAACACCGCGGGGGGCTGCTAGTTATTAATATAGTTACTGTTATGCACTTGACCGCCACCTCGGCTGATGTTAAGCGACGATGCGGTCGATGACGATAACCTAACCTATGATAAACCGTTTCAGTCTATATTTAATTTCGAAGCTTTTTTTAAGCTTACCTGCTTTTTTTAAGCATGCTATATACGAGTACTTACTTATACCCTCACTTACTGTACTCAGTATACTCACTTACCATACTTAATTAAATACCTTTTTGGCCTAGGCGTACAAAGCCTAAAGGCTGTAGGTCTGACGTATTCCGATCATTTTCTCAAAGCGTAGGTACCCTTGAGAAAATGATCGGAATACGTCAGATACCTATCTAAAACTCTACATTACACTTTGACCTTTGGTTACGAAACCGTTATTTTGTTTCGTTTCTCGATAACTTCAACAAACATTTTAACTATTGAACGCCGGCCAATGTCAAGTAAATATTGAAAAAGGGCGTAGGCGTGTTCGCTATTCCCATGAAAAATCCCATGTCGTAATCGACGGAAACGGGATTGATTTGAGCTATGTTTACCCGCGGTATTTGCGTGATGGTTTACATGTGCGATCACATTGACCTAAATCTGGGCCAGCCATTACCGCACAGACAGACTGGCTTTCAAGCTTTCAAGTCATGTAGGAAATCTGTTGATGTTTGCGAGATTCAAACGGAATTCAGGAGTAATGTCCGCGGTGTGTACGTGATTTGAACTTTGTGGCCAAACATTGTTGGAGTTAAAACTTCAATAGACAATTTGAGCACGTTTTGGTAGGGGACAATCTTATGGAGTCGCGTCACTGACATGCTCATGCATTTTTCCCTATATTTTCCCGGGATAAAAAATTGACTATATGCTCTTCCATACTATAATCTATGTATGCCCCAAATTTGAACCCGATCTGTTCAGACGTTACGACGTGATTGAGCAACAAACATCCATACATGGACATTTATAGTTGTTTTTCGGGATAAAAAGTATACCAGACTATAATCTATCTGTGTTCCAAATGTTCAGCCCGATCCGTTAACACGTTAGGATGTGATTGAGCAACAAACATCCAAACATCCATACATTGACATTTATAATATTAGTAGGATAGGATAATGACGTTATCATCACGTGAAATTATCGTCCGTAAAATAACTTTACACACAACACATGTTTTGGTTCTTTTGAGTCACCTCGTACCTTAGTTGGCAGTTAACAAATCGTAGGGCGTGGGTTAGAACCCAGGACAAATATTTGTGTGATGAACATTGATAAAAATAAGAAAATTAAGAGTTCAATGGTGACGAATACAAATATTTGTTGTCTCGGTGTTTCTATATTTCACAAGTAAAAGCTTATATTATTTTAGATTTGGGTCTAGTTGATAATGTGTGAGGAATGCCCACCGATATCTATTTATTTCATGGTTTTAATTTAAACATCTGTTGTCATGCATCTAAGTGACTCTGTGATGGTATAAGTGGTATAAGTAAGTATATCTATATATATAAAAATCAATGCCACTTTTCGTTGTTATTGAACTCCTCCTAAACGGCTGGACCGATCTGAATGATTTTTTTTGTATACGATTGGGTAGGGCCCTGGAAGGTTTAGATTCACAAATCAGCCCGGCAGATGGCGCTGCAGTAGATATCTAGGTTATTATTCGAGCGAAGCCGGAGCGGGCCGCTAGTATTTTATAAATATAGGTGCTCGACTCACTTATACCTATATATATAAAAGCGAAAGGTCACTCATCACCGAATCTCAGAAACTATAAATGCTAGGAGTCTGAAATTTTGCATGGAGGTGTATTTTAGCACGTAGGCGCTCGCTAAGACGGGGTTTTGCGAAATTCAACCCCTAAGAGGGTGAAATAAGGGATGGACGGTTGTATGAAAATTCTGTCATTTGCAAAGTTATAAGCAAGAAACCCACTTAACCGATATTATTGAAATTTTGCTAAACATATAGACTAGACCCCAAAAAAGGACATAGGCCACTTTTTATTACGGAAAAAAGGGTTGAAAGGGTTGAAATGGGGGATGAAAATTTATTTGGAAGTTCGTGATTGTTGAAGATAAAACTTTGTATGAGTAACTAGACACGAAGCACATAAATGTTTGTTCTAGCATTTTTTTAATTTTAAACTGCACTGGGATGAAATAGGGGTTGAAAGAGGGGATGCAAGCTTATATGGAAGTTCGTCAATGTTGGAGATAAAACCGTAAAAAATTGCAACGAGACACTTGAAAACTTGAAATCCATACTATCCTACTAATATTATAAATGTCAATGTATGGATGTTTTAATATTTGGATGTTTGTTGCTCAATCACGTCGTAACGTATAAACGGATCGGGCTGAAATTTGGAATGCAATTAGATTGTAGTCTGGAAGATAACATATGCTTTTATCCCGGGAAAATAACGGCAATGGGAATTACGCGAAGCCGCGGGCGGCTGCTAGCTGTATTATAAATGTGAAAGTAACGCTGTCTGTCTGTCACACTTTAATGCCTAAAATACTGAACCGATTTTGATGAAATTCTATAAAAATGTTTTAATATAAGCTGATTTTAGTAAACGTAAATTTGTATGGGTGTCAGTTGTTGTCAGTTACATTAGTGAATAGGTACCTATTTCGCGCGGACGAAGTCGCGGGTAAAAGCTAGTAAGTAATATAACTAACCACAAGCACTGCCATTCAAACAAGATCACGGTAATGTTTTCACGTCACTGGTAGTCTGGTTTTCAGATTCGTTTTTTGTTAATATTTCAAAAACCACTGCACCTATTTCAATGAAATGGGACCAATTTTGAGGTCCTATCCATTATGTCCTATCCAATAAAAAAACGATTAAAATCAGGATACTCTGTAAAAAAATATGCGTATGGGTAAAAAGTTATGCGTTAAAAATACACGTCGTAAAGTAGCAAAAACAAAAACAGATTTAAAAGCATTTCCCCGAAAATGAAACAATTACTGTGAATAATCCTTAGGTACATAACGTTATAGAAATTATACTTTATAATTTATTTAATATTAAATTAATAAATACCTACTGTTATATTGAAAAACAATTTCCGGTAATTATCTGATCAGACAAACGAAGCCATAAATAACATTGTTATTGGAAAGTTTGTCGACCAACTTGCATTGTTTCGGTATATTTTGTTTCAGGCATCTCAGGGTATTTGAGTGTAATAATCGCAGTGATAAATGAAGAACAAAGATTGTTTTAATTATTTCTCAAAATGTAATATTATATTTAATAAGAGGATAAACAATTTATCTCGAGTTCAGGATCGAATGAATGAACCCAAGAAAGGTTTGTTAAACAAAGTGTTTCTTTAGAGACTTCAGACAATGGGTAAACTAGAATTATTATCTACACAAAACGAATAACCCTCTTTTTAGAATATAAATTTGTGTGAAAAGATGGATTAGGTTAAAATTATCTTTGTAAATATTAAGAAACAAAACTAACAATACTCGTAGTATATCTTAAGCGTCCTATTTTAAAATTCCTATTGGAAGGACTCGGGACCATCACAAAGATCGATTAAAAGCCATACTTCATTAAGTTAACCTAGTACAGGATAGCAGAGCACACATACATTTGGAAGATGTCTTCACCGTCAAAGTCAGTGGTGATGACTAAGTGGGACATCTTCACTTGGAAAAATAATGAGGTTCTCGCCACTAATGTAAGGCAGCCTTCAACGAAAACCTTTTAAAAAAACCTTTACTTACCCCACCTCTGCCTCGACATTCGAGTATAATTTTTTTTTTTCCACTCCTAACATATAAGTAACCTTTTCTTCTAATAAATAGCGTGTTTTAAAGACGTACAACGCCATCTAGTTTTACTTTAAGGAACTACAGTTCCCTCATACAAAATTACTTATACACTGGAATAGTCCTGTTTTCGACCTAAAGGAGTACGGTATAGATTTCTAAATTCACATTAACCGCTCTTACTAAGTAGTTTCCACCACTTTTTTAAGCGCTCATGAAATTTTGATCATTTCGTTGTATATATTTAACGAGCTACTAAACTAACATAGAATTCATTTTTCCATCGCCAACGGGCAGGGCGGTCGTTGCGATGTTTTTATACCACGTTTCAGTCCGTATCTCATCCGTTCCCAACGAAAGCCCACAAAACGTAGCGTTAACGGATGCTCGTTCATTTGCTGGCTCTGAATTTATTGCTGTCATGCTACTAAATGCATATTCTACTCAATTTGCTAACATACTTTATTGCACAGCTTTCCGCTGGAAGTAAAACGCGGCTGTTTGCAAGCCAGAGCCCGGGACCTTAGGCACGTCAACTTTACACTTTATTAAAGTGATTTCGCATGTTTGAGGAAGGAGGAGTAAATTGAAAGCAGCGACGGAAGTGGGCAGAAAACCAGAGTCGCTATATCCTACGACATATGCCTATGACAGTATGCAGGAGAAAGTAGAATAATTTGTTTTAAGTTGTTCCTACGTAGTCTGGTCTTCTCTTTAGATGTCCAACATTACAGCTTACTCTCCTACATCTTGTCGGTGTTATCATCCTATCTTATACCTTTAAACGAGCAATTCTTGTATGTATATATATACATAGAATCTGAATCTCGGAAAGAGCTCGAAGGATTTTCATGAAATTATGTATGCAGAGGGTTTCGGGGACGATAAATCGATCTAGCTAGATTGCATTATTAAAAATTACATTTTGTGCTTTTTCAGGCAATGAAAAACCCCAAAAATATAATTAGATATTTTAGGAGTTTTCGCAGATTCAAGAGACCTCGGCTCGAATCCGGATGATTACAACAGTACAGTATCGTTTTTTCGTTCTTTTTTATGTACCTAGATCTTTAAAACTACGTAACGAATTTTAATTTGCCTAAATATAATTTCGTCTCGTCACTCTTTAATACATATTTTTTTAAAACCGATCAAAGCTCGGTCTACCCGGAACTTCTATTTAAAACTCATGAACTGTCTGTATGTGTATGCAAATAAATGTGTAAAAATGCACTAGATTTCAGTAGAATTTTAAAATGTGTAAGAGTGTTTTGAATTTGGCCGATCTCCGACGATCATTGATTTTCCGATTGGTTTACTTTTGAGTGTTATTTTTGTTTCTTTTGGAAAGCCTGAATCCCTCGCTATAGATAACATCTGCATTTCACTCCCATCATACTGTGACACTATTGAATTGCAAAGAAGAAATGGTTGAATTTCAAGCTGACCAAATTGACAATGTCCACGATCCAATCAGATCAGCAAATACCAATTGGAAACGTGCAATCCCTAGTGAAGAATTGTGGTTTTCCTTTACGTCAATCAAAACTGTAGACACAATTTTGTTTTTAAATATGAGTTAGTCAAACCAAAATAATAACAACATAAATTTTCCCAATCTAGGCGATAAATAATGATTGTTTCGAAAAACCACACAATCAATTTCCATTTAAACGTTAAACTCATGCACTTAAACATTCATCTTATACCTTTAAACGAGCAGTTCTTATATATACATACATATTATATAGAATCTGAATCTCGGAAACGGCTCGAAAGATTTTCATGAAATTATGTATGTAGGGGGTTTCGGGGAGGATAAATCGATCTAGCTAGGTTTCATTTTTAAGAAACGTATTTAATAATTCGCGTAATTAGACAATGAAAAACTATTACATTAACATTAGATTGCGACGGTAAATTTCGCCGCGTCATTATAATAGCTCAGATGGAAAATTGGGTGGTCACGAAACGGTAGATCCGGGTTCGAATCCAGACGGCTGCTTGGTTTTTTTTTTCAAGTTCCTTCTTTTTTTTGAGAAAATCTATTACTGGGAGCCCTTTCTTTATCTGTAGGTATCTAAGTATATTCCGTGTATAAAACGAACGACGCTCGGTCACCCAGGTACTATCAATAATATCAGTGAAACTAAATACATAACATGGGTGACCCACGCAAATGCTTGAGACAGCGCAGTATTGAATACAATAAAAACATTATCAACGTATCTATTTTTTTACTTTTTAGTTAATTTTTCAACTCGACTGATTTCGACGAAATTCAACCTGAACTACATAGGAAGTACACTATGTAAAACAAAAAAGATTTTTACAAATCGGTTATCTAAGGCGTCTTCTAATAATCGGTGAACAGACAACAAAATTCCGACGAAATTAGAACCTCTTCCTTTTCTGAAGACGGATAATGAGTAAAAGATTTTTCAAAAGCTCTAAGGAGCTGCGGACAGTTTCTTGTAAAAATAAAACAGTAAAACCTTAATGCTGCAATCTGTTACCTCAGGAGCTTGAAAATAAATATGATTATGTACAGTTTAATGTTACTGCAGACCGGCTTGAACAGAAACCGTGTACACATCTGTGAGTAAAAAATGTTGCGTGAGAAATGTCTGGATTCATTCATTTTAAGTAGCGAATGGATGACCCTTGGAAACATTCGATATCATAGACTAAACTCTAAAACCAAAAATATCGAAAATACTTTTTGATACGAAACATACATTTCTTCTCGTCATTCCTTTTTATTCCAAGGTAGAAAAACGGCCCGTATTTTCACCCTTTCACCTTTTGCCCTTCACCAATAAATTAAATTTAACTATAAAAAATATATCTATATCTATAAATTACATGTTTCCAGTTAATAGGTTTAGGTAGAGTTTTACCTAATATGTAAAATTTCGTCGTTTCCTTATTTTTCGGAAGACTGGCCAATATGTAGTAGACACTCCAGAGCTAATCGCAAGTTTTAAACGTCGCAAATGGAGATCTGCGTAAGAAAATTAAATATCGACGATGTTATATCAATTCAGAAGGCTTTCTTTCATTTTACTGAACTTTAACGAAAAAATTTCAACGAAATTATTTCTTTGAACAACATCTTGCAAGCTTGTGGTCCTAAATCATTGTGTGGTACCTACCTAAAAAATTAAGGTCAAAGATCTGCTCAGACCATTCCCGAAGAATAGCCGATAGATCTCTTTGAAAACTCTTTTGGAACATGGTTTTCAATTTCCGATAGGTAACAAAATTATAATCTACGCTACGGTACATATGTAATGCTATTCAGGAATTTGTGTTAGATTAGTTAAGGTAAGTATTTGTTGGAATGCAAACTCATTGCAAGTATCAAATAGCACACTGTGATGACCAACAGTGGATCACTATCCTCTGTTGTGGCGCTAACGAACCGTTCTTAAGATGCTCGCAGTCAAAGGGTACTTTGTTATAAGTACAAAGATAATATCGAGTATTGACCCCACAAAGTGCTTCATATTTTAAGTATGCCCATTGTGATCAACCGACGCCATCACTTGAAATGTTCAAGATTGTTTTTAATTTTATCTTGAACAGCCATGACCTACTACTACTCGCCATGATATGGACTGCGAAGAAGCGTGCTTATCAATAAAAGTTTAGTCAAACTAAACTTTTTGTTGTGTTTTATTTAGACACATTTAAGCGTAGAATTATTTACACACTATTATACTTTTATTTCTACTGTAAGACAAGACAATCGAATCCAAAACGTTATCGCTATGCATTGTCGATAAAACGCCTCGCCAACGATCAACACCTAGATAGATTCTATCAAGGAACATTAGTTAGGAACTCACCATTATTATCATCATCATTCACAGCCGTCTCTATCCCACTGCTAGGTATAGGCCTTCATCTGCCTCGGTTCTGTGGTAACCGAGTCCAGATTCGACTCGCGACATTTACCATATCGTCGACCTCTCTTTGCGGGTGGATGTCCTACGTTCTTTGCTTTCCACCATTCCATCACACTATATCAAATATTAATGACACATTTCTACATCTACACTTAGACCTGATACTTGAAATACTCCCATGAAATATTCACCTCTGGCTTTGGCCCTACATCAAATCGAACCCAAAATCTAGCGCATGAAAAGCGGATGTCATTCAGCCTACTTAAATGTTGGTGTTACATAAATAGCATCAAATTATTTCTTCCTCTTTCAATCAAAACTGAAGCTTAGAATTATAAATTGTTTCAGCGAATAAAATATTTCCAAACACAAGATTCTGCTAACGTAAACAGACAACATTACACGCCAAAGTAATTTATGAACAAAATTAAGTGGGTCAAGTCTCAGGATGAACTTTTTAGGCGCTTGTGCCCAATATACCTACTTACGAAAATAAACTTTCTGTAAGAATGATATGCTTTTAAATGCATTAATTAAATATATAGGTTCATCAAATGTCTTATTAGAATGCAAAAATGTGCCTGCGATGCCGTAAATTTCTCGTGATAAAAAGTAGCCTATGCTATTCCAAGTCAGAACTGGAATTATTTAATGAAATTAACATGAACTTTTATGTTCTCTGTGTAATCTTATAATACAAGTAGCTCGTAGAAAATACGTGCTCGTTCCACTCTAGTGATTTTTGGTTATTTTTTAGGGTTCCGTAAAACGTAAAAACGGAACCCTTATAGATTCGTCATGTCTGTCTGTCTGTCTGTCTGTCCGTCCGTATGTCACAGCCACTTTTTGCAGAAACTATAAGAACTACACTATTGAAACTTGGTAAGTACATGTATTCTGAGAAACGCATTAATATTTTTACAAAAAAAAAAATTAGGGTTGCCCCATACTTAGAACTGAAACTCAAAAAATTTTTTTTCATCAAACCTACACGTGTGGTATGTATATCGATAGGTCTTCAAAAATGATGAGGTCTCTAATATAGTTTTTGTCTACACTGAATAATTTGCTGACGATAGTTGAACGTGACAACGTCTTAAGAAAATACTGATGGAAAGGTACTAGTATTTGTGTTAAGCGTCATCTAGGTAAAACATTCTGAAGCTTTTTGAAAAGCTGTTCAAAGCGCCATCTCAGGGTACATCATTGTACTAGCACAAGTTCTTAACTTCATATCGTCGCTTTTCTAAAACATGGACAGACTCCTTGAACGTAATACACATTTCACTCACTAGATGGTGCGAAAAGTAATAAAGCGGTAACGGCACATGACGTCATGTTTTGCGGGCGTGCAGCCGGCTTCATCGAATTATAAGACGTTATCACGTCAAAAAACTATGTGTACTATGTATATTATATTACTTGCTGCAACGGAACCCGCTCGCACTTGGCCACTTTATTTTGTTTTGTAACAAAACTTTAATTTTGCCGATGAATAACTGAATTTTTTTAAGGATTTATAAGAGAATGTGACTAAACATGTAGTGTCCAATATTTCAATATTTAGTTAACTGGATTGATTGGCATAAGTAAGTAAATTTTTATATCGTGTCTGGTTGTACCGCTTATCGTATCTTTGTTATTTTAAAAGATCAAACTCAATAATCCGTACCCCGGGTAATCCGAACATCGTCGTAATCCGAACTGCCGATTGCCCTTTACCTCAGCGCCCAAGCTCAGTGATTACAAATCTTGTTTTTCTGTAGTAAGTATGAGTGAGTAGTTTTTTGTTTGTATGTAGATACTATAGTTTATTAGTCCACTAAATATCAGTCTTCATAATGTATAACGATTAGTCTCTAACATACTCATAATATAATCCAGAAGCTTCATAAGTCCAAACAGTATAGATTTTGAAACGAAAATTTCTTTAGACTATTTAGTAGGGGAAAACTTTATGGTTTCGCGTCGGCGAAATGCGTAATAGCAAAATATACACCAATACAGGTGAAGTAATGTACAACAATAGTACGTAAAATTCTAAGTTATAAGTTTTAACTGCTATCGACAGTCCCTATGACTGCTAAATTTTTTAAACTAGAAAAATAAAAGTTTTGCTCGAATTGTATATGTTACATATTCCTACTACTACTATAGAACAAGATAATAAAACAATGACACACACCCGCTACACGTAACGAAAGCTTGTTATAGGAAGGGGCAGTCCATATCGATTTGCAAATAAATAAGACACCGAAAGATCAACCAGATAAAATTTATGGCGTACTTATCCCAAGACTAAATTAGGTGGCGTTTTGTAAGATTTCTTTTGCAGCCATAATAAATAGACCGTAAATAAGAGAGGTCCGTAACAAAACACGGAGTTCGCTGATAACGAAAAGAGCTCCTTTGAAAGGGCGAGCAATGGGAACGCAAGGAGAGATGACAATCAAAAGGGATCACGGTTTAGTATTTACGTATACGATATAGAGTTGAAAGTTGGGCACACGTTTTAGAGGACTAACTCCATTACTGGTACCTACCTACTGTATTAGACTTACCTTACGTCTATTGGACTTACCTAAAATCCTGTACAAATAAAAGTTGCAATGTTTAATATTGACCGGACTCTTCAGAATCCGGGAACCTCAGATGCGGTTGCACTTTAGCATAGAATAGATAATACAGACTTTAGGCAAGAACATTACAATTGCGATGACGCTAATCATCTGGAATCCACAGAAAACACAAGTCCCCTCACCAACTTAAACTACTGGTACACTTACATCAGAATGGTGTCATTACATGGTAAATGTTAATAGGTTAAGATAATTGTGATGACGATTGTGATGCCAATTACAGTCATAATGATGATCATTTTCATGCCCTATTCAATAGCATATGATGATTTTGCTAGAACCTATTAAATTATCATTGGCGTATAAAAGTAGGTGATTATAAAATGATTGAATGAGGATACATTTATTGAAGGCACAGGGATGCAACATATAGCTCAGAATCGGGCTAAGTGGCGAAACATAGACGTCCAGCTCTAGTCTCTGACACCAAAAGATTAGTCTTCTGTGCCTTGAGCTGTTTTCGGCCATTAGATAGAGGCTTGAAGCTCTGCTAAGTCGGGATTTATCGGGTATTCGGGTTATTTTTATAATTTACAGTGACGAGACGAGCAAGACATGCGCTTGAAGGTAAACAACACGTTTGCCCATAACGAGTTGCGAGTCCGCTCCCGCAGTGGACTGTCGTGTCATTCGTATATTTTTGATTTGTCACCACAAAAAAATGGCCAAATCAACGTTAGAATCACTCGAAAAATTACTCGCGAAGTACGTTGCTCCAATAGAAGAAAAAATAAGCAGCATTTTGCTGGAAGTGAAAGTACTGCGAGAAAAAATCGATATATATGAGGCGAAAGCAGGTAAGGGGACGACCGAAAGTTCAAAATCGGCCGAAAAAACGGATCAGCTGACGACCCCCTCCCGCCCTCCCCCGCTGCACACGCAGACGGCACCGGACCGACACCGGCGCCGGCGCGCGCGCACACATGAGGCGAGAACCGGACCGGCGCCGGCCCCCCCGGCCGCGCCCTCACCCTCCGGCCCCGCGAGCTCGAGTGGATGCGGCGCGCGCGCCAGTGCGCGGCCGCCCAGCGCGGCGGCCGCTCCTCCTGCGGATGCCCCGGATAGTAACAACAGCTCGCAGGTCCAACTGGAAGCGGCGTCAACAAATACGAATAGTTCGGATGACAGTGGATGGGTAAAAGTCAACAACGTCAGACACAAGGGACGCGGACCCCGTGATCGCAAAGTCGTCAAGGGGACCGGATCGAACGACAGCTTACTCAAAACGGTGCGACGAATGCGTAAAATTCACGCATGTTTCTTCGCCCCAGAAACGACATCTGAAATGGTTTTGGCGTACATGAATAGGAAGAATCGTAGTGAAAATTACTTTGCGGAAAAATTAAAGTTAGCTCACGCTCACTATTCCTCTTTCGTTTTGACTGTGCCGAGTGATAGCTTTGAGTACTTTATGTCTGCCGACGCCTGGCCTGTTAATATAGAAATAAGTGAGTGGTTTCACGGGGGCGGCGGGCGCGCGGGCGGCGCGCCCCGGCGGGGACCCCGGCGCGGGCGCTCCGGCGCCGGAGCGGGTCCGCCGCCCCCGGGGGGACCGCGGCCCTAGCACTGGCTTGACCGTCTGTCACCAAAATATCAGATGTGTAACAAACAAAACAAAACAGCTCGAAGCGTTACTGACAAAGGATTTATCCTGCGACGTATTGATATTGACAGAACATTGGCTTCGTAAAGAACAGTTAGATTCTGTTACATTATGTAATTATGACCTTATGTCGTTTAGTTGTAGGGAAACAATAGCGCACGGCGGGAGTTGCATCTACGTACGAGCCGGCATAAAGGCAATCAGTAGGCGTGACTATTGCGATTTATCGCGAGAACAAGTTTTCGATGTTTGCGCGGTGCACCTTCTAGATACTAATATTCTGATAGTCGGGCTGTACCGTTCGAACCTCACGAGCCCCTCGGAATATCTGGAACTCTTCGAGCGTCTCCTCTGTAAAGTCACCGATGATAATTTGGAATGCGTAATCATGGGTGACATAAATATAAACCTCCTGGAGCACTCTGGCGCGCGAAAACAGCTGTCCGATATTCTTACAAGCTACGATTTCGCGCAACAAGTCGACAGCCCCACACGGGTAGACGGGGATAGCAAGTCATTAATAGATCACGTCTATACAAATATATCAACACAGCGTATCTCCAGCATTAAGAATGTCGACACTCAACCCCCGCTTAGCGATCACAAATGTCAGCGCTTGGTGTTGTTGGGGCAGGGCGCGCCCGCGCCGGCTCACCGCTTGAGTCGGAGTTTCAGTGCAGCAAACAAAGGAACCTTCATTGCTGCCCTGGACTCGGTCGACTGGTGCGACGTTATCCAGAGCTGTAACGGGTGTTGTAATTCTTTGGCAGATCGCCTTCTAAAAATAGTGACGAATAAATTTGACATAAGCTTTCCACTAAAAATGCAACCCAGTAATAAATTTTGTAAGCATTGGGTAGATGACGAAGTTCACAATCTAAGGCACCTATTGCGCGAAGTTTCTCATTTACAAAGCGTATTCCCTTCACACGAATCCCTACGCAATCAGTACAGCGAATTGTCTCAGAAATATCTGACTTTATTGAAGGAAAAGCGAGTAAAGTACTACTCTAAAATGATTGGTGACAACCCTCGCTGTATGTGGCGCGTCATCAATACTGAGCTAGGCAGGAACAACCGAGAAAGAGTGGATTTCACCGATCTGGTGCGCGATAAGGACGGCCAGTATTTCGAGTCAAAAAAAGAACTGGTAGATGCGTTGAATGTAGAATTTGCTACGGCGGCCTGCCGCATCGGCGCGCCGGCGGCCGACAGCGCTCAAGCGCTAGCCGCGCTCGAAGCCAGCGCACCCGGCGGTTCTACCGCTAGCGATGTGTCCATCAGACTTCTCCCATTCACTCCTTACGAAGTAGTAAGAATCGTGACGAAACGTATCGCTCCAAAAAAAAGTAGAGACGTTTACGGGCTATCCGCGGAATTAATTAAGGCCGCCATTGAACCGATAGCCATCCCTATGAGTCACTTGTTTAGTATGTGTATCAGGGACGGAACTTATCCAACGGCTCTTAAAAGAGTGAAGATAAGCCCGCTATATAAAGGCAAAGGAAAGAAGACAGACCCTAAGTCGTACCGTCCTATTTCCCTCGTCCCCGCCGTGAGCAAGATATTCGAGGTCGGACTTAATGCCAGACTCTTGAACTTTGTGACGGATCGTGGTATCATGTCGGACCGGCAGTACGCGTACCGCGCCGGGCGCTCCACCACGGACCTGGTGCGTGAGGTGGTGTGGCGCGTGCTGTGCGCGCGTGAGGCGGGCCAGCAAGTCGCCCTGCTCTGCTGTGACCTCTCGCGCGCGTTCGACACCGCCGACCACGCTCTCGTTGCTCAAAAGTTACAACACTATGGCATTCGCGGTCCCGCGGCGGCGTTGCTAACGGCGTTCATGTCGAGCAGAACTCAGATCGTGGTCGGTGATAGGGGCAAGGTGTCATCTTCCGAGTTGGAGAACAAGATGGGCGTTCCGCAGGGGTCGTGTCTCTCTAACACTCTGTTCAGCATTCTCCTCAACGATCTGCCCGCGGCCGTCGATGGCGCGGAGGTTTACATGTACGCCGACGATGTCGCCGCGGTGATCACCGCACCGACCGCCGGTCAGCTGCAGAGTGAGTTGAGAACGGTGACCAGAAGACTCAACTGGTGGTTCGGGGTGAATGGCTTGGCTCTGAACAAGGAGAAGACCTGCTTCATGACATTCAGCCTTAACGGAAGGTCGGCTAGCAGGTGCTCTGTGACAGTCGGCGACACCCCACTCCAACAGGTCGACAGTACGAAGTTACTGGGTTTCCACATAGACAGCGCGCTCACGTGGGAGACGCACATCGGCGAGGTGTGCGGAAAGCTGAGCCGCTCGTGCTTTGCGCTTCGGCGGCTCGCGGCCACCGCCACCCGCGACGTCGTGCGCTCCTGCTATTTCGCGACTGTCCACAGTAACATTACGTATGGATTGGAGCTATGGGGTCGAGCCGCAGATTTCTGTAGGCTGTTTGTCGTACAGAAACGGGCATTGCGGGCTATTTTTGGAGTCTCTGATAGAGTCTCTTGTGTGGAGTTCTTCAAAGAACTTCGCATCCTGCCGTTGCCCTGTGAACTCATTTACCAGCTGGCCTTATTTACGCACAACAACTCTCACCTCTTTCAAAAGAGAGGGTCACATCAGACGAGGTTTTTGCGGAGCAACAAGAGGCAAAACCAACTTGTTACGCCGAAGCACAGACTCGCGAAGTCAGAGAAGTCGGTTTACGTGCTGGGTCCCGCCATTCTCAACCGACTACCCGTAGACGTGCGTGATGCTCCTTCCGCCGCGGCGTTTAAAGCCAAATTAAGAAAATGGCTATTAGAGTCATTGTTTTACAACTATGACATGTTTGTTAAGTTACAAGAAAATTATTAATGACATTAACAGAAATGACATTTTACACAGATGTGGATTATATGTATAAGTTTAATATAATGATATAAATATAATAATAATAATTTAATTGAAATATCTAAGAAATTAGATTAATCATGTTTTGTAATTATCTTTTTTTAAATGACATGTAACATTGGAGTTTGTACAGCGCCCAAGTGTCCAAAAATGAAACGCACGTATTACATCGATAAACTGATTGTATTCCGTTTGTTTACATACAAATGTTTAACCAAAAGATAACAACGTATTAACATACGGGTAAAACTAATGGTTCGTCTCGGAAACAAAACATTATCGCGTTTTAAGGCTGATCAGCGCCATCTAGTTCTGCCCGAGAGAAACCAATTATTGCTTACAAAAATACAATATTAAACATTCCGCCACCCATGGACCACACGTCCATAACTAGTGGGAATAAAAGTTATTAGACTTGCAAGACAAAATAATTTAAAACTAAACTTAAACCAACAAATTTTAAAGAACAAATTAAAATCTAAGCTTCTGACAGTTTTCACAACAATAAAATAAAATAGCAACTAGAAAACTAAAAATGCTGACATCCCTTTAAATTTAAGTAATAACAACACATAATACACATTCTTAACAATGGAAACCAATCAAATAAGTTGAAATAAGATTAACAATATCACATAACAAAAAACTGTAGCTTATTGATCGAGATTATAGATCCGTTAAACTGAAAGGAATTGCTATCATACTAACCTTACCTTGTAATATACAAAAATATTATCGGGTTCAGGTGATTTCAAAAGCACATACAGTATCCCAATGCAAGTCGTCGGTCAATTATTCGACCCCTATGTTAGTCCGATACAGGCAGTCGACAAAGTTTAGATACAGGTCTCTTAATGATAGTATCTTTACAGCGCAGACTGACAACGCGAGTGATGTTATCAGGACCACTGTGTCTTTGCATTACAACACCATAAAGCCATCTAGCTGGGGGAAAATTATCTTCCTTTACCAACACAACATCCCCTATTTCGAGATCTCGGGAGCGTTCCTTCCATTTGTATCGCTGAAGAAATTGGGTCAAGTACTCCTTAGACCATCGTTTCCAGAACTCTTGGACCTTTTGTTGTGTTAGTTGCCAGCGTCTCAAAGAAGAAACATTAGTGTTTTGGTAATTAACATCTGGCACTAGAACCAATGCTTCCCCAATCAAGAAGGGTCCTGGCGTCAACGGAACCTGATCATGAGAATCGTCACTCATACGCGATATTGGTCTTGAATTAAGACAAGCCTCAATTTGAGACAATACCGTTGATAGTTCTTCAAAGGTCAAAGTCGAAGTACCAATAGTTCTTTTGAGGTGATTCTTCGTGGAACGAATACCTGCTTCCCACAGTCCTCCAAAATTGGGACTATAGGGAGGAATTCTGTGCCAAGTCGTCCCATTCGTTGATAGCCAGTCAGCAATCTCAACGGCGACAGTAGATTTTTCTGAAGTTAGTAATTTCCGCAGCTCTCGATCAGCTCCGACAAAGGTAGTACCGTTATCGCTCCAAAGATCGGCGCAATGTCCACGTCTGGAGACAAACCGCCTAAAAGCTGCAAGGAAAGCAGATGCAGTAAGATCACTCACAATATCAAGGTGTATAGCACGAGTCACCATGCAGACGAAAAGGCAAATGTATCCTTTTGTGGATCGATGACCACGTCCTTTGGTCGTTCTTACTGCAATTGGACCGGCATAATCCACACCACTTTGGTAAAATGGTCTACATGGTGTTACTCGAGCTGAGGGCAATTGACCCATCATTGGGTGTTGTGTTTGAGAAGAATATCGTGTGCAAATCGTACATTTGTGTATGTAGGATTTCACTAAGTTCCGTAAATTAATGATCCAGTACTTGGATTGAATATAACTAATCACTAAAAGTGGGCCTCCATGAAGTGTCTTTTCATGGGCATCACCGACGATCAGTCTTGCCAAGTGAGATTGGCGCGGAATTAATACAGGATGCTTCCGATCTTCTGAAAGATCAGCTCTCTGCAACCTACCACCAACTCGCCATACTCCGTCGTCGTCTCTGAAGGGGTTAAGAGAAGAATACTTTACTTTCTTATCATTAAAATTTATTGGCAAGAACTGATCTTGTGTTCGCTTGATGCATATCAACAAACTCTCTCGCAACTCCCTTGTTGTCAGCCATGGGCCTAAAACTAGACGAGAGGAGATGCAAAGTCGCTTGCACCACGCGAGCACTCTGATCATTCTTCTCAAAGAGGAGAACCTTTCTAGAAAAGGATCACCAACATCTGGATTACTAGCGAGTACATGACATTTCGTTACTCTTTTCTCTTCCAGGTCAGTATCCTTTATGTCTCCTTTATTGTAATGAATGTTTTGCAAATGCAGCCACTCTGGGCCGCCACTCCACAAGGCATTTTTAACACACTCTGAAGGCGTAACACCTCTAGAAGCACAATCAGCTGGATTGTCCTTTGAAGATACGTGAGACCACTGATTTGCATCCATGATCGTAAGTATTTCAGACACTCTATTGGCGATGAACGTCTTCCATCGACTAGGGTGACTGCGAAGCCAAGCTAAAACAATGGTCGAGTCCGTCCAAGCGTGCAGATGGTGTTTTGGAACATTTAATGTTTCCGCGACTTCATTAAGGAGTTTAGCCAATAAGACAGCACCACATAGTTCCAGGCGAGGAATCGAAACTTGCTTAATTGGTGCGATTCTAGTCTTTGACGTCACTAAGCTAATGCGAACTCTACCATCGAAACTTATACTGCGAGCGTACACAACAGCAGCGTATGCCACGTTAGAAGCGTCTGAGAATCCTTGAAGTTCAAGACAAGTATCACCCTTACTAGACCCGATCCACCTTGGGATTCGGATATCCTGAAGACTCTTCAAGTCGTTGCGAAATTCAAGCCAGTCCTTGAGCAACGATGATGGAAGTGGGTCATCCCACTTAATACCAGACAGCCAAAGCCTTTGAATAAATACTTTAGCTGTCGTAACGGCTGGAGCTAGCCACCCCAGAGGATCATACAGACGAGCAATGTCCGATATTACCCGTCGCTTGGTGCATACACCATCCATGGGAGATAGTGTAACCGTACATTGGAAAGTGTCGGCTTCTCGGTTCCATGTCAGACCCAAAATTTTCATTACATTGTCGGAATTTAGTTCTAGATCAGTATCTGATTGACATTTACTAGAATAAAAATGTTGCATTAGTTCCCGATTGTTGGTGGACCACTTTTGCATCGGGAAGCCCCCTCGACCTAGAAGGATAGTCATTTCTTTATGAATCTGTTTACCTTCGCCCGCAGAATGACAACCGGTCATGAGATCATCCATGTAAAAATCGGTCAAGACTCGATTTTGAGCCCATGGTAGATCATCACCATCATCCCTGGCTAACTGTTGCAACGATCGCACTGCCAAGTAAGGTGCCGAAGAAGTTCCAAACGTAACTCTCAATAGACGCAAATGTCTCAAGTCTGTATTTGGGTCATCTCGCCAGAAAATACGCTGAAAATTTACATCTTCTTCAGCAACCTTCACTTGCCTGAACATTTTAACAATATCCGCGACAATTGCTATTGGGTAAAGGCGCCAACGCATTACTAAATGTCTTAGCTCTGGTTGCAAGGTTGGGCCGGTCATTAAATCATCGTTAATAGAGACACCGTTCGATCCAGAACAAGAACCATCAAAAACTACACGTACCTTGGTTGTCGTCTTGTCTTTTCTTACAACAGCATGATGAGGTAGGTAGACAGCTTCAAGTTCGTTGGTATTATTCACTTCTTCCATATGACCCATTGCAATATATTCCTCAATTACCTTTGAATATTCAACCTTGAGTTCTGGAGCAATATTTGAAAGCCTCTTTTCCAACATAAGGAATCGTTTTCGTGCAATACTGCGTGTATTCCCATACTTGCATTGTGGGTCATTTGTGTTGAATGGGAGACGCACTACGTACCGTCCAGACTCGTCTCTCTTTGTAGTCTGTGTAAACCATTCCTCACATTTTTGATCCTCCAAGGTCAAATGTTTTTGTTTCTGGGTAGTAGGTTCCCTTTCTATCTCCCAGAACTTCTTCAGGAGCGCATCCTCGTCCTGTTGTTCATCATGCGCTAAGTGCATGTTCACGATATTGTGACATTGTGTACTAGGATTGCCATTAGCAGCTGGAATATTGCCAGACAAAATCCAGCCCAGCCGCGTGTTCTGAGCAATCAAACCAGGCTGACCTTTAATCAATCCCTTCAAAAGGATTTGACTGTACACTTCCGCCCCCAGTAGCAGATCTATCCGGTTGGGTGTCCCAAACGATGGATCCGCTAAAGCACTAATCTGGAGTGATGGCAAACACTGCACATTCTGCAGTGTTGTGCTGGGCAAAAGGCAAGTGAGTTTTTTCAGCACATGTGCCTTTACTGTCATAGTAAAGGTTGAGTCTAGGCGAGACTGAATTGTTAACATAACTGTGTGCTTCGAAGCGATGTTCGAGCCGCGGTCTCCGCCTAGTCCGGTAACTACGCTGGTCTCCAAAGTTTTCTTGAGACCTAATAGCTGCACAGCAGCTTCGGTTAAAAAGGACGCCTGAGATCCCTGGTCAAGCAAGGACCTTAAAACAACAGTTGTTCTATTCTTAGATTCCGCTGTCACCAAAGCGGTTGGTAATAGAACTCGACTGGGCGAACTAACTAAACAAGTGGTTATCTCTGGTGTATGTAACGTTTCCGAATGAGCCTGTGATCTCGATGATTGTGATGTTGAAGCTATCGCAGTAGTGACAACATTCTTTCTCACAGGCTGATCAACATCAACGTTAGAAGTTGACTGTTGATTTTTTGGGTGCAAAAGAGTGTGGTGTTTTTTCTTACACAAACGACACCTGGCTGACGAATTGCATTGAAAGGCTGTATGGCTTTCATTTAAACAGTTGAAACATAATTTGTGTGACCGCGCAAATTCACGCTTGGTTTCGGTGGATTCTCTTGCGAATTTTTTGCAATTACAAGTTTTGTGATTGTCAGTACAATAAGAACACGAAATTGAAGAACTAACGAAGTACGAACAACTAGCTTTCTCAGACTTCCGTAGATTGGGATCCAAAAACTCAATCGCCCTAAACCGATTTTCTAGGAAATCCTCGAACATTGCTAGGGAAGGCAATTCTAATTCCGTTTCTGTTACTTTCTGTTCCCAAATTCTACGAGACTCGGCATCAAGTTTTTGGCTTATCAAAAAAATAACAATTATATCCCAGCTAGTAACATTAACACCTAAATTCTTTAACGAGCTTAAGCATTCTTTGGTTGTGTCTAACAACAATTTTAGCGCGTTAGAAGATTCAGTTGTTAGTGACCTTTGGGATGTTAACCTCTTTAATATACAATTAGCCAAATACTTTTTATTATTAAATCTATTTTCTAACTGAGTCCAACTCACACTGTAATTGTCTGAAGTTACTGGAATGTGACGTAATAATTGTTCAGCTTCACCAGTAACAGAAGCCTTCAAATAATGTAACTTTTGCACGTTATCAATGTTACCGTTATTATGAATCAAAGAAGTGAACAGATCTCGGAAGGTTGCCCACTCAGAATACTTACCGGAAAACTTCGGTATCTCTATTATGGGCAATGTCACGCTTTGTTCAGTTCTATGAGCGCTCGGAGTAAATGAAGAAGCAGTTGACTCTGGTTTCAGCTTCAAATTAGCCTCTTTCAACAAACATTTATATTCTGTGTATAATTCTTCACAAGAATCATACATATCATTTGTAAAATATAACGAATCCTGTAATTCTTCAGTCTTAACATCTGTTATAATTTTACGATGGTTATTCTGAAACTCAACCCAGTACTGCTCCAAAGTCTCCAAACGAGTGCTAATATAAATTGTAGTTAAACGGTCTTTTGAGGATTTTTTAAAATTATTCCTGGATTTTGAAATTTGTGCCGCTAAATTTTCTTGTAATTTAAAATACTTATTCGCCATGTTGTACAAATTCAATCACTGCTGATAACTATTAATTCAAGATAAAATTGACTGTGAACACTAAATATTTTTCTTAAGTTGAATTCCAAATGCTTTAAACAAAATTTTCTAAGTCAATGTAAACTGTTGGCCAATTATTCTAAGTGTTCAGAACCTTGTCAAAATCACTTCTATACAAAATCGGGCATAGGTTCCCCGTCTGAACACTTTTGGCGAAACTATTCTAAGTCATGCACAACACAAGAATTTTTACAAGTCCAAGATAAATAAATACAAGAAATTGTTTAAGTCTCTAGAACTTTGTCGAAATAAGTTCTTCATACAGTAGATTTCTTCTAAGTTAAAATCGTCACGATAATAAGGTTGAAAATGTACTCACAATTTATCACCACCGAAAACTCACACTTCACTGGATAGTGACGTCACAACTGCTACATACGTCACTCCTGTGACGTCAGATCACTTGTCCGCCGCTGGCGCAAGATCCCAATGGCGGCGGTACTTCGCCCTCGCCCCGCACACCGGACGGTGTGGGCACACTTCCGCCGCTAGTGACGATGATCTCCCTCGCTAGGGGTTCTACCAAGAACACCCAGAGTTGGACGAACACTTCACTTCTCCACGGTTGTTCTTGCTACCATCAACCGGTCAAGGCTTGATGGTCGAAAGGTTCAACCGCCAACTTCCTGCACCGGTAGCAAACCACTACCCGGTCTGGTGCAAATGGTACAATGCACAGGTCAACCACGCGTCGCCGTTTACCGGCAATACGAAGGACCAATGTACAGCGCCCAAGTGTCCAAAAATGAAACGCACGTATTACATCGATAAACTGATTGTATTCCGTTTGTTTACATACAAATGTTTAACCAAAAGATAACAACGTATTAACATACGGGTAAAACTAATGGTTCGTCTCGGAAACAAAACATTATCGCGTTTTAAGGCTGATCAGCGCCATCTAGTTCTGCCCGAGAGAAACCAATTATTGCTTACAAAAATACAATATTAAACAGAGTTATTAATAAATATATTGTATTGTATTGTATTGTATTGTATTGTAACAAGACAGTGCCACTAAGGTATTTGAACAAGATGAGTGCTAATCACTGCCCAACACTGCAGTGCGCTGGTCACCCAGATAAATAAGATTGTCTCTTGGCCCTGTAATTTACATGGAAACAGTAAATATTTGCAAATTCCTCCTTAGTGTCATTAGTTTATAGAAATTGTTAGTTCAGTAGCCTTGCTACGTACTCGCAAACTATAGTAACGAAATGAAGCATGTTAACATAGCCGACACAGTACGTAATCGATAAAGAATGAGATAGACGCCCCCGATACGAGAAATTGGACAATGACATTGATGGATTCCATCCATAGATGCTTTACTTGAGAATCCACTCACTAAGTACGTATCCACCCTTAGGCGTACTTATATTTTCACAAGATTAGCGAAATGAAGAAAAAAATGCGCGCTCCGGCGGAAAATATGGATTCCTTTCAAATAGGTGTGTACTGTGTAGCTAGTGTTTTTGTCGGTTTTTTCGTTGACCATTCAATAAGAAATGAGACTTGATTATACTAATGTGATATTTTTAGGCAATTAGATTAGTCAGCACAAAACTAAACTCCCCAAAAATACATGTAATCCTTAGATAACAACACGGGGTTGCACCAGGGGCGAACGCTAGCGAGGGTCGGACGGTCAGCTGCCGATAACTAAAGACGCATCTGACAACGGATTTATAGTGGGACGTGAGACCCACAATTTAACCGGTTTTCGAGCAAAACTACTATTCTAGCCGCTACTATCTCACTGTCAGAAAGTCTATTACTCTACTCTGCTTCTAAACTGAAATCTACCACTCAATTACCAGTTAGCTTTTCAAAACCAATAATTAATTGTTTTAAAGTTCCCAAACCAATATGTATTGAACATAATCAAGTATGTTTGACGGACCTGTGTGGATGTATGTTTATATATGTATGAACCGAGTCTGACTTTCTATTGTACGAAAAGTGAATCAGTATTCTTTACCATATTTCATCAAAATAAGTTCAGCTGAGCAAAATAAGTGTTGGCTTATCGACCAAGCTTTTTATAACGAATTTTTAGAGAGTGATGGCAAAGTTCCTGTAAAAATGTAAAGAAAAAAATTTGACATGGGTCAGTACAATTGTAATAAAAATATAATTATTATATTCTTAAATGCTTGACAGTTTTCTGAACAATAATTGGTCATTTGAAACTTTGAAAATGTATACAATTGGTATGCTCTTTTCGTTTGTTTTTATTTTTTGATATTTGACATGTAAATTGTACCTGAATAAAAGTACTTTGACTTTGGCCGTTTCAAAGATCAGCTGCTCGATCAGCTGTATCGTTTCTTGCGGCAGGAATTTAGACGTATAATGCTTTACTTGCAAAGTGACCAAAAGTTTAAATCAATTACGTTAGTTTTTACAATAAACTGTATCCTATATTATAAATGTCAAAGTTTGGATGTTTGTTGCTCAATCACGTCGTAAAGTATGTACGGATCGGGTTGAAATTCGGAACACAGTTAGATTATAGTTTGGAAGTACACATAGGCTACATTTTATCCCAGAAAAATAACGAAAACGGGAACTACGCAGGTAAAAACCGCGAGACGCTGCTAGTATTACATCATCATCAACAGCCCACTAAACGTTCCCACTGCTGGGACTCGGGGCCTTCTCTCGCAAGGAGCGAGTTAAGGCCATAATCCACCACGCTGGCCCAGTGCGGGTTGGTGGATGACACATGACTTCGAAAGATTCTAGGTACATGTCGGTTTCCTCACGATGTTTTCCTTCACTTTTAAGTTAGCGGCATTACGCACATGACTTCGAAAAGACAGTGGTGCGTGTGGGGTTTGAACCCGGGGTCTCCGGATTGGCAGTCGCCGTTCTCCCGACTAGACCAGCCGTAACATAGTATTACATAGTTGTTTCAAACATGAACTTCTCCATACATGTACCTAGATTTTGAGTTTTATCATGGAGTTATGTTTGAAATTAAACTACTCATTTATTAGGTATCAAAATTTAAATTGTAACTCCTAAATTGCCCCGTGAACTCACGATTACGTAATCGAAACTCGTAAAACAGTTATAGACTATTAAATTGAACGGAATTAGGTGATGAGCTAAAATATGGGACACGTATTCGCAACAAAAATGTTATTTTTATTGGTTTAACAAAGGCTGCGGAAAAAATTTAAAGGTTTATTTTGATTTAGATTCTTCTTAGATCATTCGGATGCTTTTGTGAAGAAGTTGAATTCAGTGATAAAATATAAGCTTTTACTACAAGATAAAGACCGTGGATCGATTTGGAGAATGTGCTTAGAAGGGTTAACTGAGACAGTCGCAAGTGATGAGAATACTCAATGAAGCTATCTTGATACCTAACTCTTTCTACTTGTTGTCTGTCTTCGGTCGGATTCCAATACGCATACTCTTAAAGAGATATTTCACAGTTCGTACATTTGGTATAAACTGGAATTTTCGAGACGGAAGGCAGTTCAGTAACGCCTTTTATTTGTGATGCACCTATTCTGCACCTGAAAGAGGAGACAAGGAATATCTATCGATTAGCAACGGTACCACACAGAATTCTAAAGGCAACGCCTTGAGAAAATCACATCAGAAAGTCAAACAATTATAGTCGAAGAGTTAATAAGACTCGAGCACGAAAATTTGAAAACTCAACCTTCGACTTAACTCAAAAGCAACTAATTATTTACATTAACTTTACTCTATCGCTAAAATGGCAATTTTTAGGGTTCCGTAAAACGTAAAAACGGAACCCTTATAGATTCGTCATGTCTGTCTGTCTCTCTGTCCGTCCGTATGTCACAGCCACTTTTTGCCGAAACTATGAGCACTACACTGTTTTTTCCACCGCCAATGTCCCAGCCATACTCGAACCGAGTGAGCTTGCGCGTGACGATGGCAAAAGACCTGACGGCATGACTGTTGTGCCTTGGAAGTTGGGTCGGCCCCTAGTGTGGGACGCAACTTGCGTCGATACTCTGGCACCATCACATCTTCCAGAGACGCATTGTAAGGCTGCTGCAGCGGCTAATTCAGCTGAGCGACTCAAACGGCGCAAATATGCAACCCTCGGAAGCGGTTACATATTTGAGCCCTTTGGGGTTGAGACATTGGGTCCGTGGGGGCCGGGAGCTCACCTCATCTTCAAAAGCCTTTCCGAACGCTTGGTCGATGCGACGCGTGACCAAAATGCTGGCGTTTATTTGGCCCAACGCATAAGCATTGCCATTCAGCGTGGTAATGCCGCCAGCATGCTGGGTACGCTTCCGATTGGTAGTGGGCTTGAACATCTTGATTATCTGTAGACCTTCATTGGTCTATGGATAATTCAGGTGTGCTTAGTGTAAGTAGTTGTTAGGTATGTAGCGTAGTGTAGTTCTCATTGTATTTTAGTTTTACTACACTGTTGAAACTTGATAAGTAGATGTATTCTGTGAACCGCATTAATTTGAACAAAAAAAAATAAAAAAAAAAAAATTTAGGGTTGCCCCCATACTGAGAACTGAAACTCAACAAATTTTTTTTCATCAAACCTACACGTGTGTAGTGTCTATCGATAGGTCTTCAAAAATGATGTTGAGGTTTCTAAAATCATTTAAGTCTACACTGAATAATTTGCGCGAGAGACACTTCCAAAGTGGTAAAATGTGTGTCCCCCCCCCTCTAACTTCTAAAGTAAGAAAATGAAAAATCTAAAAAAAAATATATGATGTACACTACCATGTAAACTACCAAGGAAAATTAGTTTGAATTAGATCTGATGAGTAGTTTTTTTTTAGTACGTCATAAATACACTATTATTGAAACTTCGATCAAAGTTACAACGAACTACAAGAACTATGTGTACTATGTATATTATGTTACTTGCTGCAACGGAACCCTTAATGGGCGAGTCCAACTCGCACTTGGCCACTTTATTTTTCTTCACAGTTTCGTTTTATCTTAAAACAATCGACGAAATAAAAGTACACCGGCGGCATCTGACACTCTACCATACTCTACTATAGGGACACTCATGACAGAAGCGGGATGTTTTTATCCGAAGTGAGACAAAACACAAAGGGTCAAATTTACAAAAATTATGTTTAATATTTTCTTTGTGTGATGTGGATCACTGATACCCGCATAGATAAAGCTAATGGAACCAAACCTAACAAGAATTTCGTTATTTTACGATTTAGATGCCGAATTTGTCAATTGTGTATTCTGTAATCGCCACATGACTTCATGAGGGCATCGGTATAACTAGCGATATATAAAAGGCCTTTGAAAGTGGCAGTGAAAAGGGTTGGGTCAGCAAGATAAGGCCGGACAGTTGCCAACGTCATTGCCAGATCGTAATGCCATCGCACCGGGACCCCGTTTTATCGCAATTTCTTCCCAAATTTCAATTTGAAAGGCGATTGCCTTCAGACGTTGGTCGCAGCTCAAGAGCCCTTTATTCTACAAAGATTTAGATTTCTCAAACTTAAGAAAAATTTTAATGACTTCAAGAACAGATATCTGAGACGACTTTCTTGCATGCGATTACTAAAAGTAATTTAGAAGGACACGAACAGATTTTTGTGAACACAAAAGAATCACGATAGAAAGACTCACAATGGAAGGACACAATAGAAAGATTGTTACAATGCCTGAGAAAAGGAAAAATATTAGTACAAGTATTTCATACGAGTCTTTACGTCGAAAGAAACTAGAGGTAATGGAATAATGACATATTAATGAACAGAAATTGGGGCTATTGCGTAACTACATGATTTAGACTTGCACAAGATTTTAAAACACTTTTAAGAACACTTCCATGGTTCAATTTGGTTACGAAACTTTTAAAACGTTTCGCGAACGGCTACGGAAATTTTGTTATAGACGTAAATACAGACATGATGTATCAGATTTAACCTTATCCTAAATTTTTTTAACGTAAACTGTTTATATCGGCAGATGAGAAAGACTGGAAGCATTTGTAATATCTAAGATTGTTTATCTATAATCATGTGGTAGCTAAAAATACTGGTGGTATAACTATGAAAACGGATATGGTTAGATGTGTGAGAAACGTTTGGAAAACTTTTTGCATCTTGCGGTTCTACCCTTTTCATTTAGGTCAAATTACCTTACGCCTGATAAAGTTTTAAAGACATACTTATAAAAATTATAAGTACAAACAAGCCTTCGACTATGACATAGTCACCAAATACAATGCCAAATTTTCAAAGAGAAACCAAACACGTGTTTGAATCTCGAGGATGCTTTTTAACAGGAAACGATTAAAAATTTTAGAAAACCTAATGATGTTTATTAACTTACAACCATTATAACATTTTTACTTGACTAATTAGTGTGGTAAAAGGTAGCACTGGGCGGGAGAAGTTGCCTTAATTTAGCGGCTCGTCCTATCACCCGATATTTTATATTTTACAACAGGACCGTAATTACAGACACCAAGAAAATCGACGCTACTGTCGCCGACAATGCTTTCAACGATATCTAGTTACTTATTGGAAAAAAAACCTTTGGCATTATAAATCTAGTGACAAAGTAACTGCAAACACATGTTTGTTCTAGTTGGCACGTCAATGTGTCTGTTACATAAGATTTATTACTCCTGTAACTGGGAAATGGAAATACGTATGTTCTGATACGATTCTTTCCACATCCCGCCCGGAGAAGTACCACACAATTGTCGGTTATTCTGTACACAAGCAATATGACTGACCTCGTAGTTTAGTTGGCAGTAAGTAGGCAGACGCCTGTAAAGCTGGGGGTTGTGGGTTCTATTCCCACCCGGTGCAAATATTTGTGAGATGAATAGAAATATTTGTACTGTGCCTGGGTGTTTAGGTACATGTATAATAAGTTTGCTAATGTATGAACAATAATATGTATTCCTTTTTTTTAGAAATTACAGAGCAAAAAGGTACATTATTTCGTATCGAAGGGTGACAAGCTCTGTGCAGTACCTACTACATAGTGCTATCAACTCTTCATGTTCAAATACCTGAGCGTCAGCGTGTGTGTGCTCTTATGAGGTGTGTTGCTTACCATCATGCACACATACTTACGAGAAAATAAGTACTTTCACTTTCAATAATGGTTTCACTACAAAAATAAATTATGTTTACCTGAGGTTCTAATTACCTACACGTACGAATGATATTTTCATCTTCCTACCCTTATCCCACTCGTGTGGTGTCAGTAAACTATGTAGGTTTTCCTGTTTATCTGTATTACTCGTCATATCACTCATGCTCTTTATATTCATATTTTCATTCACACATGTCATCCAAACATTATTTCGATCTTTTTCAAACGCTGATCGTAGTTTTTTAGGGTTCCGTACCCAAAGGGTAAAAACGGGACCCTATTACTGGGACTTGGCTGTCCGTCCGAACGTCCGTCTGTCCGTCCGTTTGTCACCAGGCTGTATCTCAAGAAGTGATAGCTAGACAGTTGAAATTTTCACAGATGATGTATTTCTATTGCCGCTATAACAACAAATACTAAAAATAAAATACAATAAATATTTAACGTGGACTCCCATACAACAAACTTGATTTTTTACCGTTTCTTGCTCGATTAGTCCGTTCCAAGCAAACTATATGGCGCCACTAGTACACTAAAACGCGCTATCGACCTCGTCGTTAAAATCGTAAGGTAAAATCAAAATTTTAGAAAACTTTTGAATGAATCAGGCAGGCTGCCTGTGGAAACTGCGATGGTTTATGTATACGGAATTCAAATAAAGCCAAAGAGGTGTTTGCCGTTTATTTGCTAATGGTACGGAACCCTTCGTGCGGGAGTCCCACTCGCACTTGGCCACGTTTTTTTAAGTGTTAACATATAAAATGTTTACACTTGACCGCCATATCGACTGATGTTAAGCGACGATGAAGCTTGCTTCCCTAGAAGAAACCGATCCACTCTCGATTTAAAGACACCAAGATTGTAACCATCGGGAAACCCCCATTCAGGCAACGCATTCTACAGCCTAGTAGAAATCTTGTAAAAGTTCCTGTAAGAGCACAAGGCATGATTTGTGATTTTTTTTACTTTTTAGCACATTGTAAAATCGAATAAATTAAAGCCTTTAAGAATATTCACACGTTTTCCCCCAATTCCGTCGACTATATAGGTACACCGGATAAATTTCCACGAAAGTTTCTCGACATTTCAGATAGCAATAACCATCAAGTTTATGAACATGCGCTTCCTAAGTTTCTCGGTTTGCGCTGGACTAACATTCACCTTTATGAGATAACTTCGTAGGCTTCCAAATGCAAAACTTAAGTAAAGTTTACTCGCAAACCGACACTAAACACGAATAGAAACCAACAGAGTTTCCGTTAAAACACCTCGTGATAGGTAAACTGTACTACTAGCCGTAACGTTGCCCAGGACACTACAGTTTAATTAAAATGGTATTGGCTATGGTATTGCGTTCATTTTATTTTTGCTTAAAATTAAAGAAGGAACAGACCTTTCAGTAATTATTTTTATCTGGCAAATTTGTTACTCTTTTTAGTATATAGTCAAATTTAAAGAGAAGGAGATAGCAACACTATAGGCGGTAGACCCCCAGAAATAGATTCCATAACGGATTAATTTTCGTTGATTCTGTTTACTAATTAAATCTGCCGAATTCTCGGAATCACCTTCCATCAGTTTGTCTGGGTTTAAAACTGAAATTTCGATTGGTCGACGTCTAGTTTCTTTCGAAATACCAGTTAAAAGTAAGTGGTAAAGTAGTAAGTTGCCATCCGTGGGAGTGGGGGAACTACTTAACCAATTCCTTGTCTATGTGACCATCTCAGCACAAGCCCATTTCGGACTGTTCTTTTCCATTTTCTTTACTTTCAATTCCTCAATTGTTTTCCGGCAATTACAACAATTACCCTGGGCGTGCTAGACATCACGCCCAAGCTAATTAATAGTTATATTAAATTAATAACTAAAAAACGCCTCGAAATTTACGCATCCACGTAAAAGGGGTGATGAGCAGATTAAGTGAAGTGAGTCACGCGAGTTGGGAGAGAACAGCACCCTAGTATTCAAGATGTTTCCCATTAATTATAGGTACAAAGCGCGCTAGTTGCGGTCTGTAGATATGTAGCCTAGTTTTGCGATTCATACCAGCCATTTGTTTAATGAAAGTTAAAATGTGTACAAACGAAAACGCAGTGTTATCTGTGTACCAATTTCGAAATTTCTAGAAATAGTCCTAGATATTTAGAGGTTGTGTCCACTAAATTCAATCCGACGTACCACAGTCAAATTTTCAGCTACGTTATAAAGATTCCCATATCAATCCACCAGAGCTCAAAAGAGTTAAACAGTACTGAAGTGCCAAACTAGCAACTCTTTTTAACCGACTTTAAAAAAAAGTAGGTTTCTCAATTCGACCGTATTTTTTTTTTTTTTTTTTTATGTGTTTTCGCGGATAACTTCGTTGTTTATGAACCGATTTGGATGATTCTTTTTTTGTTGGATAGGAGACATTCCAAGGGTGGTACCATGATAAGGAAACCAGGATCTGATGATGGAATCCTGCAGAAATTGAAGAGAACTTGCAAAAATTGTAGGGGCGACAAGCGCGATTGTTAATTTTTCCATTAAGTATTTACAAGCACTACAATTTATTTTGGTTTGGCACTACGAAGATTTGGAAGCGATCTGATGATGGAGCCAAAATACTGTCGAGGGAACTCCTCAAAGATTTACAGCAGTTATCTTGTGTTTGGGCTTGAATAATTTGTATTGATGAGCACTTTACGTCTAGATGTCTTGGGACTGTCTTTCACTATCATTATAAACGTCTATGTTTGGATGTTTGTTGCTCAATCGCGTTGTAACTAATTAATTAATCGTTAGACCTTTAAAAACTGCAAGGGTAGACTAGTGCGTTTGAAAATGTTTCAATTAAGTATTTTAAAGCACTCCAATTGAATGAAGGTCTGGAGTCGATCCGATGAAGGAGCCGAAAAACAGTCGAGGCTACTCCTCAGGTGGGATGTGACTGTTATTAGGGGTCTGACGATGAAGACAAAGGACAGTTATGTGAACTGTTTAACGGTTTACAGTAGCTAGTGTTTGTGCTTGATTCATGTACTCTTAAATAATGATGAGAACTTGGCACCCACATGGGTACATACTGAGGACTATTTTACAGGTCTGAGTACATCGACCATCCTGGATTTGAACACTTTATCATAGTGAATATTATTCTACTAGTCAAGATTGCAAGAAAAATAATGCTTTATCTTCTCACCTAATTCAAGAATCATTCATCTAACCATCACTTAAAATCGTAAAATAAAATAATTTTAACAAAAAAAAGAACCGACTTCAAACAGTAAACAGTAAACCGACTTCAGAATTGTTAAATACTTATTTAATCATGTCTGTTCAAATTAATCAAAGCACATTCTACTTTGTGGTAAAGAGAATTATTTTTTACTTTTTAGTTTACTGTTTGAAGTCGGTTCTTTTTTTTTGTTAAAATTATTTTATTATTTTACCCTAATCTTGCCCCCTTCTAAAGCCCCAAGACCTACTTCACCTACCTGTGCTGAAGGACGAAACCTCCCTCAACAAATACATTGCGTATTTGTGGGTTTAATCCCTAGACCCTGAAGCACATATTTGGCCTCACAGAATCAGTAGTCAAACGTTTCGTAGAAATTAACAGGTTATTAAAAGTAATGAAGATTAATTGGATGCAATAGGGCGCGGGAATAATGTGTTCAGGACAGACACCGGCTGTGCTGACATAGCTGACGTCATCAACAGACTTCATATCGTACTTAAAACGACGATTTCAATTCGACAAACTTTTTCCCTGATTTTTTTCTATTATTTAGTGAATTTTAACCTCACTTTTTGCAGAATTCTGCTCGAGGAAGTACGACACTTTTTGTCAGTTATACCACCACCAAGCAGAAATGAGCAAACGTTACTGTGTTCCGGTTTGAAGGACAATTTTTGTTAGCTGTGATTGGTGGCGTCTTGCTTACCATAAGGCTGGTTTTCCACCAGAGATGTGCGAGGATGCGTAGCGAGGGATGTGTTTGTAAAATCTCGGTCAGCACAGCTTTGGTGGTAAGGGCTCAGAGGAGCTAAATTTTTGCGCATACAAAACAAGCGCGTAAAACATGTGTGCGAGGGATATGTTGCGAGAGATGTGTTGCGAGGTTTGCGACATACTGTACCAGCCAGTCCATCAGCAACGCATCCTCGCACCACACATTATTCACAGCTCACACATTTCCCTCGCACGGAAATGTGTCGTGCGAGGATGTCTAGCAGTGCTGTGAAAATGTCTGGAGGTTTCCACCAAAGCTGTGCGAGGAAAATGTGTCGTATGAGGATGAGTAGATTTATAATGATACTAGCTGACCCCGCAAACGTTGTTTTGCCTTAGTGAACAACCCTTGTCACTTAGGGGTATGAAAAATAGCTAGTAGCCGATTCTCATACCTACAGAATATGCATATAAAATTTGGTTAAAATCAGTAAAGCCGTTTCGGAGGAGTAAGGAAACAAACACTGTGACACGAGAATTTTATATATAAGATTTAAAAAAAACAATCTGTTTTGTCAAGGTCTCTTTGCAGATTCCATCAGGGCAATAACTACAACTAAAACCTGGAAGGTACTCTACTCATAATATAATAAGATGCTATAATTATTGTGTTCTATATTTTGCCATGTTTCCAGAACCATTATATAGGACAAAGAGATAAAACATCTTATAGCTCTTGGCGATGAGCGCAATGCAGTGCTACGCTAAGATTTAAATTGTTCGTGTTTAAAAATTTATTTGGATCGTGCGGTTAGTGGAAGGTGTGTTGCTTACCATAAGGTTATATCTTGCTTGTCTTGTTACTTTATAAAATATTAACATAAACAAAAGTAGGTCAGTATATTATCCCACAGCTGGGACTTGGGACCTTTTCTATCAGAGTCAAGGCCATAATCCATCACGCGGGCCCAATGGAAGTTGGTGGATGGTGGATGATGCATAACCTCGAAAGATTCTTAGAACATATTGGTTTCTTCATAATGTGGAAAACAAGGTTTAAGCTAAATCCAGTGGTAACATAAGATAAGAAAACTCTTTATTAAAAACCACAAAAAAAAATTACAAAAGAAACAAAGAACACAAGCTTGATATTTTAAATGGCGACCTTATTGCTCAGAGCAATCTCTTCCAGGCAATCGTGCACGGATATGATCATATACAATAACGCGGCCCTTAATATTTTAGGTAAATACATATATGTACGATGATGAAAAAATTATCGTGAACGCAGGCAGGGTTTGAACCTACAACCTCACTATGAATGAATGGCACGTTTTAGCCACTACGCCTTCACGGCTATTTTTCATCTACGTCTATAATTTTACCCTTATATGTAAATGCCTGTACAATTGTATTTACTTTAAATAGTTCCATTTTTCAATATACTTTATTAATATAGCAAAAAAAGATCTCACTTAAAAAAGTCTACAAGTATCGTAAGAACTTAAACAAACGAAGTATGCATTGTGCATTTCCTTTATTTTAGTAAATTTCCGCTCCTGTAAGGATCGCGTAAACCTTCATTTCCAGAGAAATATAGACACG
This sequence comes from Ectropis crepuscularia, assembly GCA_963693475.1. Classification (NCBI taxonomy): domain Eukaryota; kingdom Metazoa; phylum Arthropoda; class Insecta; order Lepidoptera; family Geometridae; genus Ectropis; species Ectropis crepuscularia. The sequence goes on from OY856346.1 coordinate 15,623,318, forward strand.
AGAAAGTAGGTAATTTAAAACGTCTCCCATTATTTTGGCTGAAATAAAGAATCCGGAAAACCGGGTCGTAGCAGAAAATGTGCAGTGCGGGTAAACAAACATGAAATTTTTATGGGACAGCGTCGTAAAGACTTTGCAGTCGACTTTTTTAAAAGATATATAGAGATACTCCTACTTCTTTTTTCTTTTACAACAGATGCTTCTTATAATTTTATTGTTATCTTTTATACTACATCTCTTTTATAATTCGGAACATAACACTACAGATAACATAATGTCGTATTTCCAGTAATCGGATACGTCTAAATAATTCAAAAATTATTTAAATTGTAAAAAATATCTGAAATAATATAATTTAAAAAATCCTGGCCTTTATTTTTATTAACATAGTGATAGACGAAAAAAAGTTTTTCTTTCAATGCTTAAAACTATTACTTTTTCATACATCAATTGTAACTTGTCCCCCGTAGCAATGGTTAAAAATAATAATTAGAAGAGCTAAATTAATTTGAACGACAGTATATTTCTAAAAGTAAACAAAACTTACCGTGAAAACCCACGAACACGTCGAAAGTCTACAATACTTTAATCGCTAAACGCATAACCATCTGCCTGATACAAAAACGTCAACACAGCACTGTAAACCACGCAGAATTCTTAGATTTCTAACACAGTTCGTAGGTTTTATCCACGTGTTATACGATTACGGTGGCGCGAGAGAATATATTTTAGCTGCCTCATTCATGACTCGAGTCTTACTGAAATCACTCCGCGCTTCACACCCGCGGAAGCCGGCTTGCACCCAATCTGTTGTCTTCCAATACATAAACAAACCGACCGAAATGAAGCTAGCTACGAACGCTCACTCTATACGCCGCTTTTATCGTTATTTAACTACCGATCAGCTTCCTAGCATGAGAGAATTATCATAAGACAAACAGAATCGAAATTAAAAGGATGAGAAAGGACACGGAAGAAGAAACGATACAAAAAACAATAAAGGGAGACCAATATTAGCGCTAGTGTGACGTATTCTTCCGCGTCTGCGCGTAGCAATACGGTTGAAAAGTGCAGGGCCAATTTGAACACTCTGTCTTCACTATAGAGTCCAGAGAAGCATTTTCACCCTTCAATGCAGCTTATTGAGAAAACTTTGAATCAATTTAAGCTTTAAGCTCTATGAGGGAAGGTGCATAATGCAATGGATATCGCAGGGTATTGCAGGCGCGCGCAACGTGTGTAGGGGCCCCAGATGATTGCAGTTTGGAGAACGTATGAGTTCACGACCCCTCACGAAGGAGTAGGGTTTCAATACAAATAAAACTCGGGCAATTTGACTTTCGTTAGAGTTCACCATTTCAAGTTATTGAAAACTTTAGCGATAGCGGTTTGCTGCTCTGTTTCCGTGATAAAAATAGCATTAGTACTTATTCTGCTCGTCTTCACTCAAGTTTTACTGAAGGTTTAAAATAGAAAAAAAAATGAACTATCGTTTAAAAAAGTTTTTAAGGATTGTTAAAGATTCATAATATTTATGATTCTCTCCATAATGTAACAACACTGGTTGAGTAAGAAACCTAAAAAAATTTTTGTAGTATAGAGTGGACTGGACAAGCCGAACACATGCCTGATGGTAAGCAACATACCTATCCATAACAACACAGTGTCACACCGCTATTAGAACTTGAAAAGTCCAAATCATTACCAAGCACTGTACTGCGCTCGTCACCCAGAGATATAATATTATTTATCTCTACGTCCTGTAATTTATCTAAAAACATTGCCCTTCAAACCGGAACACAGTGATGTTTACAAGTTAGGCTGATTTTAGTCTTACGCTGACCGCACGCGCAGCGTCGGCGCTGATGGCTGAGATATATGAACTTCTAGGAAGCGTTTTTGAATGACGCGTAGCTATCAGCGCGCACGGTGGTCAGCGCTGATAGCTACGCGGCCGTAAGCGTCGCGCTTAGGGACTGCGTAGCTGCGCTAATGATCGCAAGAGCGCACAGATCACGGACAGACAGTGTGCCCCCCCCCCCCTCTACCGACTAAAACCTCCACGAGGTTCCACCTTTGACGCTTACTCCAGAAACACGCGGGACTGCTCTCGCATTCTTCCACGAAACCACCTCGGCTTGCCCGTCTCCGGGCCATCCTATGGGGCACACCCCAGCCGCCGGCGCAGCGGAACTCAAGATACGCCGTGACCACCTTGTGGACCAACCTGTAAGTGGGTGCCCTGCGATGGTCCCGTTGCCTACTACTTTTCGGCTGCAGAGAATATGGAGAGCTGCGTACCACAATACGGGCACTCTTCTTCCCTAGTATAGAGTAATCAGACGAGCAGGACATGTGCCTGATGGTAAGGAACTTGCCTGCCACATAACAGCACAGTGACATGCAGTTACTGTAACAAGAAGAGTCCAAATCGTTACCTAGTACAGTACTGCGCTCGTCACCCAGAAATATAAGATGTTTTATCTCTATGCCCTGTAATTTCACTGAAAACATTGTCCTTCAAACCGGAATACAGTAATGTTTACACATTACTGCTTGGCGGTAGAATAACTGGCAAAGGTGTGGTTCTTCCCCCGGCGGACTCTGGAAAGAGTCCACTACAAAAAAAGGTGGCGACCCCGTCAAGGCCACAACGATTGATTGTTTCCTTCTCAGTGACTAAATTTCAACGTCATTCCGACGTGAGTGAGCGACAAACAACTTTCACATTTACAAAATAAGTCGGATAGTAGGTCCGTCTGTTTACTAACTAGATTAACTTACCTATCTGCAGCTTATTTCAGATGAAGGTTTTCGATTTTTCGGCCACTGCAAAAGAAAACATAATTAAATAAATATTGGTAGACATACACAACACTAACTTAAACTGAGCAAAGCTTGTATTAAGAGAGTCAGAACTTTACAAAAAATTTAACCCTGAATAGTATTAGGCGAAAATAAATTAGCGTGAAAAACCAGTAATCCGCGGGGCGTAGATAATATATAATCTTCTATGTATATATATAAAAGAAGCGAAAGGTCACTCATCACGAAATCTTAGAAACTATGTATGCTAAGAATCTGAAATTTGGCATGGAGGTGTATTTTAGCACGTAGGCGCTCGCTAAGACGGTGTTTTGCGAAATTCAACCCCTAAGAGGGTGAAACAAGGGATGCACGGTTTACGAAAATTCTGTTATTTCCAAAGTTATTAGCATGAAATCCACAAAACCGATATTAGTGAAATTTTGTTACACATATATCCCAAAAAAGGACATAGGCCACTTTATTACGGAAAAAAGGGTTTTGAAGGGGTTGGAATGGGGGATGCAATTTTTTATAGAAGTTCCCAATTGTTGAAGAGAAAACCATGAGACTTCGTATCTAGACACTTGATGCAAAGTAATTAAATGTTCGTTCTAGCAATTTTGTAATTCCAAACTGCACGGGGATGAAATAGGGGTTGAAAGGGGGATGCAACCTTAGATGGAAGTTCGTCAATGTTGAAGATAAACCCGTAAAATTTTGCAACTAGACCCTTGAAATCCATACTATCCTGTTAATATTATAAATGTCAATGTATGTATGTTTGAATATATGGATGTTTGTTGCTCAATGACGTCGTAACGGTCAAACGGATCGCGCTGAAATTTGGAATACAATTAAATTGTAGTCTGGAAGAACACATATTATGCTTTTTATCCCAGGAAAATAACAGGAACGGGAATAACGCGGGAGAAACCACAGGCCGCTGCTAGCTGTATTATAAAAGTGAAAGTAACACTATATTATGTTACGCTTTAACTCCTAAAACACTGAACCGATTACGATGAAATTATAGAAAAATGTTTTAATATAACCTGATTTTAGTAAATGTAAATTTGTATGGGTGTACAAATACTGCCTCAAGTTACATTAATAATACCTATTTCGCGCGGACGAAGTCGCGGGTAAAAGCTAGTACTTTTATAATTCTAAATACATACTTAGGATACATACAAACACCCAGACACAGAACAATTATTTTTATTCATTACTTACACAAATATTTTTTGTCCTGGGCGAGATTCGAACCCGGAACCTCCGACTCCGCGGGCAGACTACCTATTACCAACTAAGCCACGAGACCAGTCATGAAATATGTTTTTTGTATGAGAAATCCGTTTACGCATAGTCCGCCGTACAGGGACACGCCGCGGACGGGAATTTCGGTTCGACACCGCTTAAAGTGGTGCCCTTACCCTTACCGACTAAACCCCCCCTGCAAGTTGCGGCATGCTGCAAGCGGCAAACTGCGGCTGGCTGAAGAAATACAGATTTTTGAAGTGAAAACTTCTTTAGGCGCGCCTAGACAGATATTTCGGGGGCTGTGAATTGGATTCTAGCGTCACGCTCGGGTATGATAAGAAATCTTCGGGTAAACTCGGCACCATGGCTATTGGCCATTTAGAAATGCGTCAGCCAATGGAAAATGCTGAAAGGGCGTGGCCTCGGTATCATGCCATGGCCATCTAGAAATGCATCAGCCCAGAAATGGCCATGCCATGATGCCCAGGCCACGCCCTCCGGTTACACACGTGTAGTTTCCAAAGTAAGCTATCAAATTCTGAGTTATAAGTTTTCACTTCTATCGGCAGTTCCTATGACTGCCAATTTTTGTCTGTATTTCTTCAGCCGTGTATTATTGATTAGCGTGCCATTAGAGTTGCGGGACTTGCTCTCGTATTCGATCGCAGCCCTGCGACTGCCACCACCCTTGCTGGCTCGCCTCGCGGGTGGACGGACTTCCACATTTGGCTCCAAAATCGCGCCGGCAACCAGCAGCGCGTTACCTCATCGGGAGGAACTATGATTAGGTGGGATGCCGGACGGCCCTAAATGTCCCACACTCCCGGCCCGGCCGGCCAGTGGAGACGAGAAGCGAGAAAGAGTGGCTCGCTACCGTATCCGCTTCGGACTCGCCAAATGAACGAAAGCTCCTCTTATTTTTGCATTTATTCATTTATTTTTGCTCCCCCACCTCATTTTTTCTCTCACTGTCAATAATACCCCCCCTTCGACGGTTCCACCTCCACGGCCGCGATACACGAGTATCATCGCGGCCCCCACTTGGGCGCTTTTCCGTAGATTTAGAAGGAAAGCCATGGCGAGCGGCCCTACCTTCTGGAATGACTATGGACTGACACACAACTAGATAGAACTATCAGCCGAGTAACGTTTAGAGTCATTCCAGACCCGTTTTTCCAGTGTTAGTTTTCCCTTGACAAAAGTGCAAGTAGCCTAAAAAGTGTTATCCCAGCCTATAATATGTGTTCCAAATTTCAACCCGATCCATTCGTACGTTCCGACGTGATTGAGCAAAGAAACATCCAAACTTTCGCATTCATGTGTGATATAAGATATAAATAAGGGTAATAACTCACAATAACCCAGTAAGTGATGGCTCTAACTATACAAAATATGTAATTATTTCAGAAAAGCGTTTCTAAGTAGGTTGCTCTCTTTTCTACTTTATAGTAGGTACTCAGTATGGAAGAATGAAAGAATATGAGGTGTGCAATGACGATGTGAAGCGGAGGAGTAAAAGTAGAAAGGCTAACCCTACGACCATGTCGGTTATATAGCCAGGAAGAAGAATATAATTCAGTATTGTACCGTTTAGCTAGTGGGATCAGTGATCTCCCTCCGTGCCAAATATCCTTTAATTTGGTAACTCGCTTCTCTACATGGTAAAATTGATTAATATAATTTTATAACATATTTGCTCGTAAAGGGTCTCTTATTGGACCAATTTCTGTATCGTAATGTATCTTATTACGCACTAGTGCTGTAATGTGTAATGTAAAACGCACGGTTTCAAAATGCTCTGTCCACAGACTAGGTAGAGAGATATGCTCCGTCTAAAACGAATGGTACCTTTTTAAATCTTAGTAAAGAGTTTTTATGTCAGAAAAGTGTGGTCAACATTTTATGAATAAAATTAACTTTGAGAGGTAAAATATAATAAAGAATTATTAAATTCGTTAATTTAATTAATTTAGGCCATGAATTACTTTAATTTTTCTGTAACAAAACACAAAAATATTAATTTACTTTATTATTAATGGCATACCGGCTGGTTCTGTGCCGTTGCATAAAAAAAAGGCGCCGATGCGCGCGCATTGCTAATCTGTGATCCATAGTGATTACTTACTCTGTACCTACTCTGTGCTGTGATCTGTGATCAAGTAAATATTATTCCGCGCTTTTTTTTCGCTGTATTGTTTTTATTTGAAAATGTCGTCAGAGTTTTGTTTATTTCCTCGCAAATATGTTATAAAACGTCGTATGACATACGTGCGCTTTGATAATTACAGCCTCTGCTAATTATAGCTCTCGCCTTCGGCTCGAGCTAGCAATAAAGCCTCGGCTGTAATTATCAACTTACCGCACTTATATCATAATGTACTATTATGTCCTGCATTTTTGATCCAGCAATTTCACCCAAACGTATAGATTTAGCTATTTTAACAGGCGGTAGAGGGGCGAGTCACCAAATTTGAACGATTAGTACAGAGGTCACTACTTTTGCAAGCTATATGGTGCAATACTAAATCCTCCATCTCTGCCTTGGTACTGGGTATATATTTCATATAGTAACTCGTCGTTACTTTGTAAACAACAAATACATGTTTGTATTTAACTTACCTACACATTAAACATTTTAATAACAAAACGCGTAAGATTATAAAGTTACGGTATTATGTGAATTTACAATCCAACGTCTTTAGACTATCCATCATAAGTCGTTTAATTTTACTTACTACACAATTTTTTATTGTTATGTTAATAAAGTTTAGTTTTTGTATTATGTACTAAATGTAAAAGTAAAATAAAATAGGTTTTTAATAAAGACATTTTGATTGATAATTATTACAATTTATTTTGCACATAAAACATCAATTGACACATACTCTACACATCGGCAGTTTGGTCATAATAATTCAATAAGTATAATATTTTAAATAATTTAGTAAAACATTTATAAGCCAAACAATCACATTATTGGAAAATATTTCTTAAGTATTGACAATATGATATTTAGTAACACCTGTACTTTGTCGACTAGAATGACGTCATCATAAGATTAACGGTATTGGTACCGAGTACCTATAATAATATATATTTTTTTATAAATATCGTATCTTATAATTTGTATAAATATTTATGAGATCAAAACTTGTACCTATAATAATGGGTAGGGTCCGAATTGAAACAATAACGAAGGTGTTTTGGTTACACCTTCCTCGTTTACTCTACGTAATCTACGAAAACAAAATGTAATAGCCTTGTTCTTGAAATGTAATGTAGGTACGGCGTTTTCAAACGAGACAAAAAAATTATTCAAAAATAATATAATGCGCCTACCCGATTACTCCTAACATGATTTGACCATATTTTGTCTAAATTTAAAGGTCTATCAATGTCAATTGGGTTAATTGATGTGTGTTTAACAAATTACATTCGTTAAGCAGACATTTTCGCTATGGCGAGCCTAACCTTGGTTATGATTCTCTTTTTATTTTTACACATAAATAGTACGTGTCAATCAGTCAAATTTACATTGATAGATAATTAAGCAAAAATATTTTAGATGCCATTAGATTGCTATTATATTATATTATATTGCCTGCCATATTTTTTCGCATAATTTCTTTAATCGTCTGAATACGCTGCATTGCACATTAGCAATATTTTTAAAAATAGTGAAATAGATTTTACTGAAATAAATTACAGCAATTCGTTGTTTATAAATATTAGAGTTTTCTGAACACCAACATCAAATTTCATATTTTCATAAAAATGAAATATGGTATGATATAATTTATATGATTTTTACTAATAATAGTTTTGGATAGAAAAGTGTTTTTCGGTAAACCTTTGTTTTGGAGGTATTGTGTGTTTCCAACGGATACTCTCGAGTTATTTGATCAACACAGCATCCTTGAAAAAGTTTGTCTAAATTTAAAAGTGAACACATAGCCGTCATATGGATCAAGGCGATAATCACTTGTGTTGCAATTCGGACCACTACCATAAACATAAGTGACAGCGGTGGCTTCACGTGACGTAAGCAAGACGAGCGCTTGATAACGGTCTTATACCGATAATTGACGGCAGCATTTATGGGGTTGACCACAGAAGGTATCACACATTTTATACCACGTTTAAACATTTGCGATTTCATATTGACAACATCAAACAGGACTCAATCCCAAATACGAATATTTTTTAATTAATTCCTAAAAGTAAAAAAACACATATTTATATCATGAATTTAAGAACATTCTTCTATCTTTCTAGCAGGACTTACTATATATTTATGTCTAGTGTCGATTTCATGCTTGGTTCTTGGTAGCACAATAAAGTTGTTCCCAATTAAGAGTACAACCTGTATTTCAAGCTTAGTCCTGTGCAAAACAGTAAAACCTAACATGATATAATAATCAATTTATCATTTTCAGGCTCTAAAATATGTGACACCATTTATGGTTCACCCTAGCCACCTAAACGTGAGTGCCAACAGTCCTGACAGCGCATTACGGACCGCACTCAATAAAAAAACAGTCAAATTGTGCAAAATATTCACACTTGTGCGATTATCGAATTCTAAATGCAAAAGCAAGACGAGACTTCAATCAACGGCTTATTTAAGCATTATTAGGTCTTTTATCAAGTGACTAGAAATACCCTGCACTCAGTAAGGATTTATAAACACTATTTTTGGCATTTTAAAACAATCGTCCTCATTTACCATCCAATCTCAACACTTCCAGACATAAATATGACAATTCTGTTGTCTGTCCCACCACAAATTATTTTTGCAAGCAAATTTTAACAAATCGTAAGATCCGTGATCTAAATATTTTTCTGACTACCCGCAATTTCGTGTTCATACAGAACATCATACATTTTATAGAACCGTAGAAACAAAAAAAAAACAAACTGGTTTGCAAATAACAGACGCTGCAAAAGTTTTAGTTCCCAATGTCTCTATCTATATCCCCAAGAATACCTAATGTAATAAGACAACAGTAAAATCTTAAAGGTTTCGCGATACAAATCATAGCTAAAATACCTCTTGATCAAATCAGTTTAAAAATAACAAAAAAAAACAGCATCAAACCAATTTTAAATTGAAACAACGACAGACGAAAGTTGTAAACACTACAACTAGGCAGGGGTAAAAATATACCAAGATTAACATTTTTTGTGACTATATTAAATAAAATAATGTCTTGCTTGTGATTATTATTTTGTTTATATTCTGTCTACTGGTTTACTGATATCGGAACAGTATCTTTACAGTTTACTCGTTTGTCGTAAATTTTGTCGCGTACCCCTAACACCTAATCAGTATTCCCACTCTGAAGCCATCTGACATTCAGCTTCTCAGCGATAACTCGCATGTAACTTCCCAAGGTAGAAAATAAACTTTTTCAATATTTGAAGGCTACCTCCTACACTTCACAAATGTTTCATCTGTATAATATTAGTACACATTAAATGATAAAGGTAAATTGAAGATCAATAAATAAAATATTCTTCAAACTAAAATCAGTCTCATCAAGACGGAGTCCCATTTTGGGCGACAGTTTTGGTTCCGAAACTTTTTCAAATATGATATTTTTAGTTACATCTTAGTAATTATAATACTTGTAAATATTTAGCAATAAGTTTTAGTATATGGAAGTTAAATCAGTATTATTTTAATATAAGGAATATATAATTGTAAATCACAGTTGATTCTAACATGAACAGAGTTCCCTCTCCTTTTTGGCTTGTAGTTTTTGCAGAGAATTCCTTCGTCGACCGGACGCGCACAGCATCGCGTACTCGACGGAAGACTCCATTCTGAAATAATACATTTACAATTTTTTTATTGTTGTTTGTAGGCAACATAACACGCTACAGAATATTTGGAACTAGCTGAACCGTGTGCGCGTTTCTACGCCATCTATCGAAAATTGGTCGTACCAATTCAAATTTTGAACAAATCTGGCTACCTTATGTTCTAATGACGCATCCTTTAAAAGATAGACGCATGCTGTCAAGCTGTAAAGCAACGAAAGCTCTTAAAATGCATTTTTTTCAGTGTTTGTTACAATTATCATTCATGCTCCGCTCCTGTTGATAGTAGCATAATGTTAAATAGTCTATAGCTCTATAGCCTTCCTCGATAAAGGGACTATCCAATAGAGAAATAATCTTTCAATTCGAACTAGTAGCTCCCGAGATCATTGCGTTAAAACAAACAAACAATCAAACTCTTTAGCTTTATAATATTAGTATAGATTAAAATTGCCCCAAACAAACTGGCCTCTCAGAGAGGCATTGAATATGTTTAGCAATGCAAATTGTTCTTAGAAAAAGTTTTAAAAGTTCATATTATAATGTACTGTGAAGTTAGCTAGTAAACATTGTAACTAACTTCAAGTTAATACTTCTTGCGTTATAAGTATGTATTTACAACTATTTATGTATTATATCAGCTATTTGGCCGCCATATTACAAGCTTTGCTTAGTTTGGGGTCAGATGGTGTTGTATGTGAATTATCCACCAATTGTCCACCAATAAGATATTATTTATTCTATGGTTGAAATTAAGACTTCCTAGCACGAGGAATAAAGACAAGTAGATATTAACTTCTTGCATGCGTACATAAGTGTGTGTGTAACACTTTTTAGTACGTGTTTAAAACGAGTACGAGTGTCGAAAATTTGCTGCATAAACGGAAAATCTGCGGCATGTTTTGATTGTGTTAAGTTCTAACTTAGAACTTTGATTTTTTGACAGCTCCAAGGGACAGTAGACCTGAGTATTTAATGTATATCAAATTCAGGTAAAGATACTTCGATGCGTTCCTGAGAACAAGGTTTAACTGTCTTGACAGACAGAGAGACGGCCAATAAAGTGTATATAAGGGTTCCGTTTTTTCCGTATTTTTTTTTTTTTTAATAAAGAGTGACGAGACGAGCAGGTCATGTGCCTGATGGTAAGCAAGATGCCTGCCACATAACAGCACAGTAACACGCAGCTATTGGAACATGAAGAGTCCAAATCATTACCTAGCACTGCACTGCGCTCGTCACCCAGAGATCTAAGATGTTATATCTCTAAGCCCTGTAATTTCTCTGGAAACATTGCCCTTCAAACCGGAACACAGTAATGTTTGCACATTACTGCTTGGCGGTAGAATAATTGGCAAACATAATACTATAATACTACTAATAAAAAATATACAATCATATTTTGTGCCTTCATAAATTTCCTTCGCAGATACATACCTGACCATAACTCTATCTAGTAGTATCTCGATGGCGCGATCGACGTTCTGGCCGCTTTTGGCGCTCGTCTCCAAATACGGCAGGTTGTAGTTCTTGGCGAATTCCCGGGCGCGGTTCTGGTTGACGAGACGTTTCTCTTGCAAATCACACTTGTGACCGCACAGCACTATGTCAGGGTCGTCGCTCAGACTGTGCGTCTGAAACGTTTTAATAATATAATTATTATACTTATAACGTATTTTTTTAAGCCTAAGTTTTTACAATATCTATACTTATATTTAGTTAGTTAGTAAGTTACGGCTGGTCTAGTCGGGAGAACGGCGACTGCCGATCCGGAGACCCCGGGTTCAAACCCCACACGCACCACTGTCTTTTCGAAGTCATGTGCGTAATGCCGCTAACTTAAAACGGTGAAGGAAAACATCGTGAGGAAACCGACATGTACCTAGAATCTTTCGAAGTCATGTGTCATCCACCAACCCGCACTGGGCCAGCGTGGTGGATTGTGGCCTTAACTCTCTCCTTGCGAGAGAAGGCCCCGAGTCCCAGCAGTGGAAACGTTTAGTGGGCTGTTGATGATGATGATGATACTTATATTATACAGCTGAAGAGTTTGTTTGTTTGAACGCAAGGATCTCGGGAACTACTGGTCTGAATTGAAAGATTATTTTTCTGTTGGATAGTCCATTTATCGAGGCAGGCTATAGGTTATTTAACATTACGCTATTATCAACAGGACCGGACCGGAGCATGGATGAAAAATGTAACAAAAACGGGAAAATATATTACATTTTGTTGCGTGACAGCATATGTCTATCTTTTAAAAGGTGCGTCATTAGAAATTAGAACATATGGTAAACAAATTTGTTCAAAATTTGAATTGGTAAGATCAATTTTCGATAGATGGCGTAGCAACGCACGCGCGGTTCAGCTAGTTGATATATAAAACAACATAAAAACGTAACCTAAACCTAGATAACTGCCAGCAGCGGGGCAGGCCCCAAGCTAGCGGTGGTTAGGGCTGCAGAGTGAAGAAACTGCTGACGATGCGCGCTGTATCGAGGATGACCGCCTTCTGCATCTGACCCTTGACCTAACCGTCTAGCGAAAGTCTCTTAAGATGTTGGTCGAGACTTTTAGCTATAAGGCCGTTTGCCGACACGACTATCGGGACTATGATCGTCGAATCAACATCCCACATGGCGGTAACCTAATGAGCCAAGTCAAGGTACTTGCTAAGCGTCACAATATACCTAATTATTACACTTATCACGTGATTTACTGATCATCCAAACTTCTATAAGTACTAATATTATGAATCTGAAAATATATTTGTCTCTCAGTTACGGTTTTCAACTACTAGAGCCGTTATGATGAACTAGCAATACTCATCAAATCGAGTTCAAACCAATTTTCGTTGGTAGTTTACATGGTAATGTACTTACATCATATATTTTTTTTAGACTTTTCATTCTCTTACTTTAGAAGTTAGAGGGGGGGATACACATTTTACCACTTTGGAAGTGTCTCTCGCGCAAATTATTCAGTGTAGACGAAAATGATTTTAGAAACCTCAACATCATTTTTAAATACCTATCGATAGACACCCCACACGTGTAGGTTTGATGAAAAAAAAATTTTGAGTTTCAGTTCTCAGTATGGGGGGCAACCCTAATTTTTCTTTTTTTTTAATTTTTTTGTTTAAATCTTAATGCGGTTCACAGAATACATGCACTTACCAAGTTTCAACAGTGTAGTTCTCATAGTTTCGGCAAAAAGTGGCTGTGACATACGGACGGACAGACAGACAGACAGACATGACGAATCTATAAGGGTTCCGTTTTTACGTTTTACGGAACCCTAATATTAGTAGGGTTTTGGTATATATTGACCGGACCTTCAAGACGATGACTTAACACTGATAACTTTTTTAACACGCATAGGTCTGCATTTGACTACCAGCTTGCCTAATGGTAAGCGACGGTGCATTCGAAGGTGATGCGCACTTTACCTACAATATCTATTCACTCTGACCTTGCTAAGTTCAAAAGACACTTTCAATTAGGGTAAAGATTTACTTACTAGATATAGGAGTACATGATGCGGGTTCTTTAGAAGGGGGCATGTGGTCTCGTGGGGGAGAGGTCTGTGTTAGATAATTCATGATGAGTTACAGTCCGGAATAGGCATGACGACTAAAAATTAACTATTGAGTGTGTCAGTTAGATTTTAGAGTCTGACAGTTAGTAGTTACAAACATATTGTAAACTTATTTTTGAAGTAAAAACTTCTTTAGGCGTGCCTAGACAGATTTTTTGTGGGGTGTAAATTGATTTCTAGCGTCACGATCGGGTATGATAAGAAATCTTCGGGTAAACTCGGGTCCTTGGCGATTGGGCATCTAGAAATGCGTCAGCTAATGGGAAATGCTGAAAGGGCGTGGCCTCGACATCATGGCATGGCCATCTAGAAATGCGTGAGCCAGTGGGAAATGCTGACGCATTTCTAGATGGCCTTGCCATGATGGCGAGGCCACGCCCTCCGGTTACACCCGTGTAGTTTCCAAGGTAAGCTATCAAATTCTGAGTTATAAGTTTTCACTTCTATCGGCAGTTCCTATGACTGCCAATTTTTTTTCTTTTGTTTCACGAACAAGAAAAGATGACGAAGATGCTTATATGTATCGTGTGACGACACTTCATTGTATATTTGTACATTTTTTACGAAAACGAGCCGTCATAAGTCAAAATATCCCACTACGGAAGTTTGATGATTTATTTATATCTTTGTCGATTATAAATAATTTGATGAAACAAAAAATACGTGTCCCATATTTTGTCATAATCTATTTGACGGACTAATTACCTCCGGTACATTCTAGGTAAGAATGGTATATTTATTTACCCAGTCACCATCCCAATTGACGGTCCAGGGTAGGCGTTCTGGAGTAGACGGTCCGTGGTGTGGGGTCTTGTCTGGGCGGTCTAGGATAAAAGAGTTCCAGGGTCGATCCCTGATGGGCCGTGCGGGTTACGTGATACATGATGATTCGGTAAGGGTGAACTGGAGTAGGTTGCGAAATGTGTAACGAGAGCGATTCGAAATGGTTATTCGAAAGGTTTAGTAAATTATTGATAGAGCATGGTATTTACAACCAAGAATTTATTTAAATCATATGAAATTATTATTTTTCTTCATTTTAGGTCTAAGAAGAGTAAGAGAAAAATGGACAAAAATTGGCGATAATTTGAAACTTTATAGATCAGAAAAAGAAACTAAAACTTTTAACTTACATTCAATTTTCTGATTGTTCTCTCAGTAAGTTCATCATTTCGCTTTTTTACACTTTAAAATATACATGGATGGAAAAAATCTTTACATTATTATGTGTGGCTTATGGCAGTTGGCCTCAAATGGCTTCTACTGCCCACCAAACTATGGGTTAGAGCAGAAGGCCCAGAGCCTATTAGTACTAAACAATACTTATGCATAGATTATAAAATACGAACCTTCAACTGTTCTATCCAGTTCCTCACTTCTAGGAATGAAGCCTCATTCGTTAGATCGAAGAGTAGCAGGAAGCCCATTGCATCCCTGTAGAATGCTGTAGTGAGGCTTCTGAATCTGTAATCAAAAATACCAAAAGAGGTCAGTGTTTTAATAATATCCAAATTATACTTGTTTGCACTCAATATGGAGAAAAACCAACAAAAATATAATTTAAAAAATAATTAGTCAGATAATATTCCCCTGAAGTTACGACTGGTCTAGTCAGGAAAGAGGCAACTACCGATCCGGAACCCCTGGTTCAAATCCCACGCGCACCACTATTTTTTCGCAGTCATGTGCGTAATACCGCTAACTTAAAAACAGTGTGGAAAACACCTTGTCGAAGAAGGTTTAACTCTTGAAAGACATGCGAAGTCTTCCAAGTAGCTATGTCTTTCAAGTAGCATATATGGGCAATGTTGTGGGCTAAGGCCCAAATCTCCCTACTTGGTCGGGGGAATCCTGTGCCCCAACAGTGGGGACTCTATGGGTTGAAACCAACAATCTCAATACAAAGATGTGCCCTCACCAACTTTAGGGCGCACGGAATCATGTTATCGTTGGGAAGAGTGAGATCACTCTTTCCGTTCTAGTCGGTTGCAGGAAACGGTGGACGCCGGACGTTTTTACCTATCACTATTTGTTGTCAACAACCAAAATAAGTAGAACCACAGCATATCTCGCCGCTAGCGATTCAAGGGGTCAAGTAGATTGGTCGTCTGCTGTAAACCACTTACGATACACGCAGAGACGCAGTTTATTACCAATTTGAAGGTGATCAGGGCACATGTGTTGATTTATATCGATGGTTGAAACGGTAATATTCCCTTGACCTACAGAACTGATTTTCAAATAATTGGCTGCATCTTGAATAGTAGTGGATTATGCTATAGGTACCTACTTAAGTGTGTAAAGTCGGTGATTACCGCTGAGAGAGCCTTAAAAGAGCCGAAGACGGTAATCATCAATACACACGTGTTTTATACGACGTTTTACAACACACTTGAGAATAAAATAACAATAAAAAATCATTTCAAGAGTGAAACAGCTATGATTTTTTGTTCCTTTTGGCGGGAAAAAATAATCAGTTGTCATATTATGCGCGCGCAACTAAGCCTAGACTAAAAAAATAAATTTTCTTTTTATTTGCTTTGTGTTGCGTTTTTTTAGCCACTTAGAAAATGTGGAATTCATTTTTCCTTTGTTACAAAAAACTTAAATAAATATTTGAGTGAATGTTTTATTTTATGACACATACAAGTTCAAATGATTTATTTAAAGACGAAGTTGCACGAAGTGAGCAAGCAATAGCTACATTAATTCACTAGCTGTTACCCGCGACTTCGTCCGCGCGAAATAAATACTAAGGTAACTCAGGCAGTACTTACCTATTTTTATACCCAGACACATTTACGGTTACTAAAAACAGCTTAAAATAAAACAATTTCATACAAATTAATCAAAATCGGATCAGTTATTTAGGTGTGAAAGCGTAAGAGGCATTCGTCCCCCATTTCAACTCCAATTTCATCCCCATTCAGTTCGAAAATACAAAATTGCTAGAACAAACATTTATTGGCTTCGTGCCAAGTGCCTATATAAAAAGTTTCATATTTTTATCTTCAACGATTGGGAACTTCCATATTGACATTCGTCGCCTATTTCAACCCCAATTTCATCCCCGTACAGTTCGAAATTACAAAATTGCTTGAACTAACATTCGTTTGCTTCGTGTCAAGTGTCTATGAAAACAGAGTATCATGCTTTATCTTCAATGGTTGGGAACTTCCATATTAACATTCATCCCCCATTCCAACCCCGATTTCACCCCCGTACAGTTCGAAATTACAAAATTGCTAGAACAAACATTCGTTTGCTTCGTATCAAGTGTGTATATATAGAGTTTCATGGTTTTATCTTCAACGGTTGGGAACTTCCATATTGACATTCATCCCCCATTTCAACCCCAATTTCACCCCCGTACAGTTCGAAATTACAAAATCGATAGATCAAACATTTAATTGCTTAAGGATACAAAATTTGATAACTTTGAAAATCACGAATTTTCATACAACCGTTCATCCCTTGTTTCACCCTCTTAGGGGTTGAATTTCGCAAAACCCCGTCTTAGCGAGCGCCTAGGTGCTAAAAGGAACCTCCATGTAAAATTTCAGATTCCTAGCATTTGTAGTTTCTGAGATTCCTTGATGAGTGACCTTTCGCTTTTATATATATAGATTTGTCCTTTTGAACACAATCTTTTTTGTTTCGAAACATTTTTAGAACAAAGCAACTCAACCAATAAAAATACTTCATAATTCACTTGTGATTGTGAGTAGTAGTAATAAAAAAGTCATAGTTTGATTTTAATAATAGGTGTCATTACATGCCTGATTGCGGTTAAATTAGAGCCACTTTTTGAGCAGGTGTGTTGAAAAATTATTTACACTGGCCTATTTTATCTCCATAGTCCACAAAATTGTGACAACAACAAACATTTCATCATTTCGTTGATTCCTACAGTTAAACATGCAATTTAAAAATAAATAAATAAATAATTGGTGGACAATTCACACACAACACCATCTGACCCCAAACTAAGCAAAGCTTGTGTGATGGCGGCCAGATAGCTGATATAATACTTAAATAGTTTTTAAATACTTTATATGTTCTGGTACTTTTTAAACCCTCCATGACAAATTCAAGGGCTCTTTATAATATCTTCCTTACATACTTATGTACAGTATTTCTATAGATAGTAAATCGCAATAACTTATAAACAGATAAACCACTGTGGTAATCTACAGTCCCATAATAATATATTCCAAACCTAATCACAAGATAATAAAAGGCTTTGATAAAAGCCTAAACCCATCGATGATCAATAAATCAGCACTCAAGGCTAACATGTCACCAATATCTATTAATTTGTTTTATATACTATGTTGGCTATACCCATGTGCTTCTTACTATGGAATTGGATCTTACTATCATGATCTTACTAGGGTTTAAACTGCAATAAGACAACACAATTCATCGGGACTTAAGGACTTAGGGCGGTCAGGCACTCTCGATCGCCCGATTTAGGGACACTAACAGCAATCATATCACCCAATCCATCGGGACTTAGAGACTTAGGGCACGATGTATCGTGCCGTCTGATTTATGCTTTAATTTACACCATTATTAACCTACTCATTCTTAAATGATTGATTGAATGATTGATTGAGCTAATAGTAGATATATATAAAAATGTTTAGTAGATTTATTCTTTAATGTTATGTGCAGAGTGGATCTCAATTTTAATATATTTAGTCAAAGTTTCTCTGATCTTTCAAAGAGCTGGGCTGGGCCAGGGTGACGTATTATAGGAGAGGCCTATGTCCAGCAGTGGAGGAACACAGGCTGATGATGATGATAAGTAAAAGTTTCTAAACATTGTTGATTAAATAATGTATGACAGAAATAAATATTACTGTAAAGTAATATCAGCTCTTAACCTTGCCAAATCTATGTCATACCTCATACCCACCCCGCCATCAATCTGGTGTGACAATTTTTCATCTCATTCGGTGTGAATTTCAACAAATTAATTATTTTTATTGTACAATATAAAAATAATTGTATTGGTGGACCATTCACACCTATTTGAATGAAGTTATAAATTATTTTTTGGTTCCAAAGCAAGTGTTGATTTATTTTGGTAATCAATTCATTTACCTCTCCTGCCCAGCTGTGTCCCATAACTGTAGATGTATTCGATGTTGTCTTCCATTCTGTTGATATATCTAAAACAAATTCAAAATTCCCCATGTTAGTTGCAAAGTTTCTGGGTAGTTAGTTATGTCTTCTTAAATTGTTTTTTCTTGAATATTTGGATATTCAAGAAAAAACAATTTGAATAAAATAGAAGGAAAAACACAAAAAAATATTAAAGAATAGGAAGGAAAATTAGAAACAAAGAGAAATTTACCATTCAGACAATAGACCATTTCAGAGAGATAGTCTTTATTAAACTGAGCCTTGAAAGATTCTAAGCTCTGTGCACTTTTGATGCCCACTAGAAGAAATTACTTTCCAGAGAGCAACAGCTACCATGCAGAACAAAGACCCACAGAAGGAACTACAATGAGAAGGAATAAATAGAAGGAGTCTACTAGCTCACTTAAGACTACTCCCGTGAAAGTCACAAAGCAATATGAAACAGGAGCTAAGATAAGTAGGGGAAGTAGGATGGAATAGCAAATTGTAAAGAAGATAAAATAAGTGTACTTCTAATTCTAATTCAGAATGGGGGTGATAGACCTGCACTGACGTCCCGCTAGGGGTGTATTGTGCACACATAATAATACCTCAATAAGTATACTTGTATGTTAGGGAAACTTATTATTGGTGAGTCACTTGAACTTTTTACGAAACTGTGAGACAAAGTGGTATTTTCTGAGACCGAAAATAAACTGCATACAGAAATAAATAAATAAGTGTTGGTGTCGGACAATTCACACACAACATCATCTGACCCCAAACTAAGCAAAGCTTGTAATATGGCGGCCAGATAGCTGATATAATACTTAAATAGTTTTAAATACATACTTACTCTACATAGAAACACCCAGACACAGGGCAAACATTTGAATTCATCAAACAAATATTTGCAGTGGGTGGGAATCGAACCCACAACCCTCGGCTTCGCACGCAGAGCTACTACCCACTAATCCACGAGGCCAGTCAAATTGTGAAGATGCTCAAGCTTTTAAAATTGCTTCTGGGTGAAATTGAGATATCTGGTCTCACTATGGTCCGGAACTGTCAGGAGAGCATTTGCATAGCTACTTCAGTAAAGTCAATAAAAGGTTTGATTCTCCTCAAAGATGCTGCTGAAGCAAACATATTTAAGACCCAGCAGTTGAGGACAGGCAGTGACAGGCAATTATCAAATAAAACCCAGAAATTTCACAACAAGAGAGATGTCAATAACATTAGGTTTTGTAGGCATAAGCTGGCAACTACATATTTCTGTGACTCGGTTCCTCTCGAGTCTCAATGAGAGAGTCAATGCCATAATTCTTCATGTTCACTAAGTGCAGGTTGGTAGATGACTCATGTCCCCTAGTGATGTCTTTCTTGTAACATCGCTGTGCCCTCACAATGCTTTCCTTCACCGTTAACACCAGGAGTGATGAAAAACTCTTTAATCTGCACTTGGAGAAATAAACAATGGTGCAGGCGGGATTAAATCTAGAACCACATGTTTGTGGTGAAATTGTATGTTTAGCCACTAGTGCCACCAACGGCTTGTGCCAGGCTACAATGGCAAGTTTTAATAATGGTATTGTTTGGGTGCTTCAAATGAAACAAATCTTATTTACTATTTCACAGCTGTAAGTAGTCTAGTGCGATAACCAGGAAACATCACATTTGATATATAAGTAGAAATAACTCACCACGCTTTTTTCTCTAAAATCTATTCCAACCGTAGAGATAAATTGAGTATGAAAGACCCCGTCTGTATACTTATAGAGGAAACTGGTCTTGCCAACTCCCGAATCTCCAACACAGAGCAATTTAATGAGATAATCGTAGTCCATTTTCACGAAAAAATTTTATTTTTAGCAGAGTTGAGTCTTCGTAGCTAAGTCTTTAGGAGTCTTCTAGTTTTTTTGGTTTTTATCTAAATATTCACGTTGGTACATAGCAAACATACTAACAAAACATGTAAGATTCTTGGATTCACAGCTTAGATTCGACTATGTACTGTTGTGTCGTAGTTGTAGCTTGTAGCAACAATCAACAATACAATTTTTGTGGTTTGTGTGGTTTGTGCATTGTGCAATACATTCGCCGTTCGCCCCCAAAGAAAAAAGAGAATGTCAATTTGTAAATTACGTTCACACTTCACATTACATTCGCCTTCGCCCATTCAATTTCGTACCTATATATAGTGCTACAAGGATTGACTCATTTGATTTGACTCAGAAGTCAGAAGTCAGAATGTCAGGACACAGCTGACACAGGAGGGCGTGGGTCCGTGGCTGAGCAATAAGGGTGACCCAATATCAAAATCTCCTCAATTTTGGGAAAGTTTGAATAAATTCTATCAGTACAAAACATTTGGATATACATTGATTGCACGAAAAAGAATAGTCTTGGAACGAATATATTGATATTAGTTAAGAGATTGCTAATATCCAACGGGTTCATATATTAATAATCCGACATAATATTCTGATATGCTAATATTCAATTTTCAAATAATTTCAGATGTGACTATTCACAAGTCGTTGTATAAGATCACTCATTCGTTTGGTTTCATTCCTCGACACAGATCCATGTGGATCAAAGATTAAGTACCATATGGTACATAATCTGTGGTGTGGATTAACATGTTTTGGGATTACTAAGCTCCTAAGCTCCATTGGCCGATACTCAAAAGGTGGTATTTGTAAATTGAACTATAGGAAAAAAATATGTTTTTTAACAATAATAAAACGTAATAGGTTTCTTTTTATTCTTGCCATTTTCTAACACAACTATTTATGATAGTTAAATACGGACCCATTGCTCCGGATTGATTATAATATGCAAAAAATATACAAAAGGAGACAAAAATGATAAATTCATTGTCATCGCTAACAATATTAGCTAATCTATTTTGTTCCTTTTATAGGTTTACACTTGACCACCATCTCGCCTGATGTTCAGCGACGATGTGACCTACAATGGAGCATATTTACCTAGAAAAAAAACCGATTCACTCTCGGTTTTATTTAGCAAGTAATAAATAGCGGCATAATCTATGAGTCACAAATTGTTACGGAACTTTTTGTTTAAAAAGGTAGAAACCTATTCAAAGGTCTGTCTTTGTATTTTTTGTGAGTGATATATAGTGTAGAGTGATAGTTAGTGATATTGTAAAATAAAACGCGATTGTATTTTCACAAAAATAGAAAACATTGTGTCTTTTAAAACGTATTTTATTTAAAGTGTTGTATAAATATAATCGTATCAGAATAGGACAGAACAGTCTAACAACTGTACCAGCTTCCGCTCAACCATCATTAACACAAATACTATAGATATTGATATTAGTGCACTGGCACTGGCAGTCGACTAATATATTACTAATCTAATTATGGTATTCTCCTACTACTATTAGGTACTATTATGGTATTGTGCTACTAATAAACAGGCTGACTGTTTGAACACTTTACATATTCAAGGATATGATGAATCATAGTCACATGAAGGGCTTAAAAATATATATTTATAAAAATACATATAGATTACAAAGAAAACCTTCATTACATTAATGTGCGAAAACTCGGAAATTATGGACAACACAGTGCTTATCGCTCGCCAGCTCAGCTGTATAATTACTATACCGTAATCTGTAACACGATCGAACCGCCTGCCGCCGGCCGCGGCCGAGCCACAGATCAGAAAATAGTTACTTCGGCCGAGCGCTCTAGCACAGAATAAGTAATAGTCAAGTTTTACATTAAATAAAACTTGTATTATTGAGCAGAGACGATGCACAGCATCTATAGTGAGATTGCGCTGTTCTTCTTTCTGGCAACACACAGGAAATACGTCACACTTCTGGTAACTTTAGTCTATGAAAATGGCATGATGCTACCTGATTTCCGGTTCTGGTCACCTGAGCTCGAGCTAAGGCGATGTACCCTCATAGAAGTATCTCACTCAACAGGAGGCCTGAAAGGGATGCTGTGCATCGTCTCTGCTCAATAATACAAGTTTTATTTAATGTAAAACTTGACTATTATATCGGCATGTGACGATGCACAGCATCTATAGTGAGAGATGTGTTTATTAGCTCCTGGTGACCACGACGACGCTATGTGTAGAAAAGAGTAAAAAATAAGTTGGTTAAGTTATAATTCATTTTACAAACAGAATAAAATGTTAACTTTGCATTATAACTATTAATAATTGAAAATCATGTATATATTAGAAACCAGGAATTTCTCGAATCAAATGATTCGGTATTCACTCAGATGAAATAGTTAGGAGGCGCTACCGTTGAACTAAAACTTCCACGAGAAGCCTTCATATTGGTATCTGAATAAATTATCATTACCCAGTTACCGAGCAAATTAACACGAAAAGGGAATGATTACCATCAGCTGTGTGTCTATCTTTCTCAATTCAAATTTTCTTATTCCAAAATAGGACAGACGTCTTTGACAGAATTGGGATGTTCCAAAAGTTTCCCAACCTGATTGAATATACATGTATCGGTGTCAGTCTTTGAACCAAAAAACTGACCATGATGTTACGGCCTTACCCATCCCAATCCCAACACACAAGTCTTGGGGTCTATTCGAGATTTCTCTCTCTGCCACACGATGAACCCGGCACCCGCACGGTGAATCCATGGAATGCTAAGAAGTTCGTCTCGTCTCTCTGTTTTGAAGATATTCTAAAAAGAGTAAGGTCATGCATTAAACAAATAGAGTCACATACGTGTGTATGACCCGGTGCCCGATGCTGAAAAAATATACAACTATGCATGCGATTCAAACAGAGTAATGATACACGATAGATCATTGTATCACTATGTGAACATGTCATTTGGGTTCCAACTTAAGTTGTGTCGCAAAAGGCTTTTGTCAAGCTATCTAGGCTAGCTAAGAGTTTTTCCTTCTATCTATTAAGAAAATAAATTTCAAAACTTTTCCTCATAAAACATGTTTGTTTAGCAAATGAGCACCCAGATCAGAGTGTTGTGACTGGCTAAGCAATTGTGCTAGATACCTTCCCAACGAGTTTAGATCCGCGAGTTTATAATTATAGTTGAAATTAATAGCTGCTCACTACTCTATGCAAAGGTCATAAGCTGGTACATAAGTTTTAGGAGTTGAATCTCGCCATCTCGCTCTTAAGTAGGTTTCATTCTACGTTGGACCTAGACTCTAGTAAGTTAGTTCATCGCCAACATTCTGTAATTCTATAAGTATATGTGGAAGAGTGCACTTCTACAATCCACGTCTCATCATCAACAGCCCACTAAACGTTCCCACTGCTGGGACTCGGGGCCTTCTCTCGCAAGGAGAGAGTTAAGGCCATAATCCACCACGCTGGCCCAGTGCGGGTTGGCGGATGATCCACGTCCACTAGGACTTAAAAAAGGCGGGGCAGACTAATAATAAGGGTTCGGCCAGATTGTACTGTGAGAACTCGGCGGCGGTGCGTGCTGGCACGGTCCGAGGACATGACCCCCCCTAAAAACGTTTAACTTATTTGGAACGGCAAACTTACAGGCAAAATCGTGTGGCGCCACCAATAAAATCTTTTGTACTCCACATCTTGTCCTATTATTGGTGCCCCTGAATTATAAGGCTGCACCTGCGCTTGGCGCGTATTTTTCGCAGACTTCAAGTGATGTTCTCTGACGTGGAGAGTCCGATACGGTGGAGGAAATACACGCGCATTAGGAAACACTGCTGTTTTGTCCGATTTATTTTTGGTGACATAATCTCTCACAATTTTGGTTGATGTACATTGAACTTCAGAGACGCTGAAACTAGAGCTGGCCGTAGTAATTGCCATTCTGATATATATATTTCCCTCGGGACAACCCGTCGGCAACTAAGTTTAGTCTGCCTGGTAGGTTACTCTCCAGGTGGCTAAGAGAGTTACACTCAATCTCTCTAGAAGGTGCATCAGTTGGTAGGTTAGGTCTTGTAGAGCAACGGGCTTCCTCCCGTCCCTACGCCGCAATCGTTTGCTTGTCTGTCTATAGAATTACATGACATTCTTACCTTACCTTACATTCAATTTGTGTATGAAGTGCGATATTATGCAACCACCAATGGAGTTGAGACTGGTCTCACCTGCCGTATATCAGAGAGCTTTTAACCGTTGTCTGCTGCATCGGCGGCCAAGATTGATACAAAATCTGTTGTAAGCGATTGTTCGGCTACATTAATTCACCATTATAGATCCGTTCTTACTGCTGGTGGAATCTGCATCTGCTGCAGGGCAGATTTGTGCTTGGGATCTAAGCGCCTCCTCCCCAGTTGTTGCATGTGACGACAGTGCAGCCGGGGTGTTTCGAAAGTTGTGAAGTTTCAAAAGCTCTGCAGAATCTGGCTTTCTTTCAGAGACGATTTGTCCCTTTGCAGCACATAATTTCACATTTGTACGATAGTCCGTACAGGGACCGGTTTGGTATTTTGATTCGTGTCCTAAACCAGATCGAGGTATTCGGATTTCAGGAATCGAGATGGTCGCAGGACCGATTTCTCATAGTTTATAGACCCACTACACACACAGTACCCACATACCTCTGTTCCGAGGAAACGGCGCTGTCCGATTTGAGAGAGCGGCGAAGTGCTTTTGGCGCACATGACAGTCCGAATGGAAAGCTGGTCATTTGCAGAACCTCGTGCTTGTGTATCAGCCGAAGAAACTTCAGGTGGGCCTCTGCCATGAGTGATCCAGTGGCATTATTAGTTGAACAAGCACAGGGTTGGAGATAATAGCATTTAACGCTTGCTGAGGGGCCTACGGAGCCCGGAGCCACTGCCTCTGATAAGATCGAGAGGACAGCCTCCTTGAAAATTGTATGTGGGGTTATACAAGCACAGGCTTGGAAGTAAATGGTAGACGCCTGCAGTAGGGCCTACGGAGCCCGAGGTGTCTGCCACTGTCTCCGATACGCTCAGAGACAGCCTCCTTCAAAATTCCGTGTGAGGATGTGCTATTCATTTGCGGTCATGCCCTTTCTTTCCTGACGGATTCTCCGTCCTTTGCAGCGTTCTTGACAGGGAAGTTATAAGTCGCGCTCAACGGTTTTGGGGCGCGCTGTGTCAGGGTTTTGAAGTGAAGAACTGTTTTTGTCAAGAAAAGCAGTAAATTTAAGTCTTGGGCCTTGACCGGAACTTCTTAGGTTCTTGTTTTCGGCTAAACCACAGCCAAATCCGCCCGTCCATACTACCTATGTTTTTCAAGTAAGTCTGTCATTGACAAGATGCTTAGTACTCGGGGGAATTTTACGCAGATTTTCTCAAAGGGTTTTGGTGGTAATTTCTATCATGATATTTATAAGCATATCATTTTCAGCAATAGTTTTCCGCAAATAGTCTGCACGACTTCCTTACAAATTTTGAAATACTTTGATGTGAAGCTTAACAGTTGTGAACGCAGTCTAAATACACATACATTGTGTGACACTGTTGTAAAATATTGTAAAAATTCTAAAATGAAAGGATGCTGAGATTTTATGCAAACCTTCCTGAAGAGTTTTGATGGTGATTTCCATCAGGATTCACTCTTGACGAATTTCATTGCAATCGGCTCGTTTTCCGCAAACGACATGTACAACTTCCTCGCTAGTTTTGTGAAACTTTGAAGTAAGGATTAATCGGTAAACAGTGTTGAAAATATTATTAAGTGTTTAGAGAGGCATTATACATTCTTACTAACGCCTTTTTCTTAGAATCTAGGCAAACTTTAAAAGGCCTTTAAAAGTTGACAAAGTCGGTCGTTAAATTCGATGTTGATAAAACTGGGGGTAGCAAAAGTTGACTTTGGTCATAGGTGTACCCGACATCTTTCTCGGATTATTCTCTCAAATTACTTCAGATTTTGTAGGCGGTTCAGTCCAGTAAAACCTACATCGAGTTTCGAAAGAATGTCTCGATTGTTGTCTGGTCTGTTCCATAGCACAAACGATCTCGGACTTTGTGGTAGAAAAAGTTACTGTTCAGAAAAGATAGCAGGCACCATCCGTTCACTAATCCACAAAAACTCCGGAATCGCTCGTACTTCATCAAGAAATTTACAAAAAACCGCTGTGCATCTCACTTACCTGCTTCTCTTCTTTACCTCTGCTCTTTCATAGTAGTTTGATGAAGCCAGCCGCTTGTGACCACGCGGCGGTGGTTCATCGTACGATAAACCCTGCCGTTTACTCCGGCAACGACTTGTCCTCGGACGAAGCCTGCCGTTAGGGAGTGTGTGACACTCGCTCATCCTCGAGGACCCACTTCCAAGGCGGGCGAGGACAATCTATTTCTTACCGGTACCACTAGGTACCCGTTTCAATCACTATAATTGAAATCACTAATTGCACTTAACGCTTGATCAGTTATTTTCACTTTAGTATAGCACTCGCGCGACACACTAGACAAATAAATGACCATAATCAGATTAAACTATTCGAATTACCGAAATTTTCTCAGAATCGGTGAGAGTTTCGGCTTGAGTTGTTGCTTCAACGAAAGAATACGACGCTATGAGGGTACATCGCCTTAGCTCGAGCTCAGGTGACCAGAACCGGAAATCAGGTAGCATCATGCCATTTTCATAGACTAAAGTTACCAGAAGTGTGACGTATTTCCTGTGTGTTGCCAGAAAGAAGAACAGCGCAATCTCACTATAGATGCTGTGCATCGTCACATGCCGATATAATAGCTAGTATCAGCGAACGGGGTTAACGACCGTAGGCACGTCGAGACAAGAAGGTACTTTTGGCGCAGGTGTTTAAAAACGAAATCCTACTATTTACAAATGATTGTCGTGATAACAAAATCAAGCATACCTTAATAATTGTTCAAAATCCTCACCGTCTCGCGCAAAGCATAGATAGTTCGGCAAATTTGCACAGATTCACTTTGGCACGGTTAGGAAAGAAAGGATCACTTCACAAACGTCGCTGATATTATTTGTTTTAAATTAAAACTTTTAATTAGGTAATTCCTGTTCGAGTACTCCGTCGCGTACACAAGATTTTTTATCTCGCCCCACAAATACCTAGTACTCGAGAGGTGTGAGGTCCGGTCCGTAATGACTAGGTACTCGGCGATTTCGAAATGTTTCTAGATACAAACTAATTGCACCACATACACTGTTATTTGCACGAGCGTACGCTCGAACCATCTCCCAATATTCTTCATGAGTAAAACACATCGTTCCGATTAAGGAAATGCACTGATAAGTACGAAACTTGCGAAATCACCGGCCCACGCGCTTTAGCCTTGATCACTTGATACTAAACTGCGCGGGAATGCTTTGCCGGGCGCCCGCCGGCGCCCTGCCGGCGGGCGGAGAGCGGAGAGCACTGCGGGGGTGGGGTGCCAATGGCGTATGCCTACATGCGCTGCGAACGATGCGATGAGTACCTACCTACTTCGACACGTGACTGGCGTAAATACGCACGATGCGCTAGTGACCATACTTATTTTAATTGACGGATAATTCAAGTTAAATTAGTCAAATATTAAACACCTATTTTTTGTACGTAAATAGAAAGAGAATCTCTCTATTTGATTGATTGACGACGTTAGTTCTAATTTTGGCCACGTGTCATTAGATCCTTGTAGCACACTAACAAAGAATAATCTGTGGGAAGATAGATCAACTACAAACCACAGACTAATTCTAAAGCGACTATTAGACTACGCGTTATTCAACACACGTTATTCAGCTGGCTAAGGCGTTATTACACCACTTGCTATTCAGACAGTCTTAAGGCCGTCACAGACACAGCTATAATGTATATTTTAATATTTTCGTGACGTCAGCAAAATATTCATATTATGGCATCTTAATATAGCAAGACATATTTTGCGTGTACAGCATGTTTCAACATTACTACGTGACTACCTCTGACTTTTTTTATGGACTAGTTCATGGACGTACAACGTACATAAAACGAACACTGTGATAAATATCAAATCCAAGATGGCCACCACCGAAAAATTTGAAATTTCATAACATCACTGTTCTTAGTAATACATTAGGCAAAGTAATTTCTTAGCCTTTCAATTATAACTCGGGCTTAACGATGGAGCAAGAAGATCACAATAATAATGTGATGTGATGTTTATGACAACATCGGAATATAGCATTCTGGTCACATGACCCACCCACTCCCACTTAAGCTTGGCAGACCTAAATCCTACATCTGTTACACCTGTAATGGAACGCAGTATAGTATTGCGAACACGGTATTGTCTTTTAATGCCTAAGATATTGCGTTCCATTCCTCATTGGCAAGCTCCGAGGCGGAACTTCTGAAATTTATTAACGACCAAGTCTGCGCACCGTAGGTTAGGATGGGCAAGATACGTACGTCGAGCAGTTCGCGCTTCGCTATTCGACGACTGATCTCCTTGTCTTGCCTGTTATCGAAAGAAACTATCTTTCCCAAGTAAGTGTACTCATTGACATAAAGTATTGCTTGCCATCTACCTCGACCCTACGTTTTGTTAGTCATGAGTTGTGTTTTGACCAGATCCTCAGAAGTCCCACTTAACGGCTAGCCCTTCTCAGATCTTGAAGCATGAGCTCCAGTTGTGGTGCTGATGTGGCAAAGAGAGCAATGTCGTCGGCAAACCTGAGATTTGTTAGAAAATTGCCTCCGACATTGATGCCGTGTGTTGTCCAAGATGCTACCAGTGTTTTGAAAACCTCTTCGAGAGTTCTTGTGAATAATTTGGGAGAGAGTGGATCGCCTTGTTTAACACCTTTGGATATTTTAAACGATGAGTCCGAAGGCTGTAGTTTTATGTTAGCAGTACTTACTGTGATTAAAAATCATTTTGAGGAGATCTATGTAAGTTGGCTCTACGTTTTGTTTTAGGAGGGAAGAAAATGTAACAGTGTGCGTTAAGCTATCGAAAGCTTTGGTATAATCTACACATACAAGCTAAATATAGTGGTTTCTTGTATTCTTTGTGATTCTCTATTATTTGATATAGTGTGTGGAGATGATCAGTCGTAGAGAAAAATGGGCGAAATCCGGCTTATTCTGGCGGTTGGTGTTTGTCGAGTGTCCCAGCTATGCGCTTTTGTATAATTTTAATAAATAAGATGTGAGATACTAAACTTATTGGTCTATAGTTATTTATGTTGGAAGTGTCACCTTTTTTATGCAAAAGAACAATGTTGGAATGACACATGTTTGTGTTGAGGAATTTGACAGGTATCTAAAATAGAAGAGGTTTGTGAGTGGGGGTATTAGCGTCGTAGATCCATTTTGAAGTCGAATTTAAGTTTTGCACGTACCGCTCGATGGTCCGAGCTGAATTTGATCTTATTGAGACAGGATACGTCTTTTATTATCTGCAAGTCCGATGACGTAATCTAATTTATCTCGTTTTTGAAGTGAAAACTTCTTTAGGCGCACCTAGACAAATTTTTCGTGGGGTGTAAATTAATTTCTACCGTCACGCTCGGGTATGATAAGAAATCTTCGGGTAAACTCGGGACCTTGGCGATTGGGCATCTAGAAATGCGTCAGCCAATGGCAATGCTGAAAGAGCGTGGTCTCGCCACGCTAGATGGCCACGCCATGATGGCGAGGTCACGCCCTCCGGTTACACCCGTGTAGTTTCCAAGGTAAGCTAAAGTAATTGCATAATTTTTGAATAAATTAAATTTCTTAATAATCCTATTAAACCGCTTATTACTCCCGTAGGTATTTGCGTTCAATGTTGGCGGGAAACGGGTGTCAGGTTACCTAAGTGTGTTGTTTACGTTTTGTTATATGAAGTGCCGCCGTAGTTTAAGCCCATTATTCTCAAGAGCGTTTCAAGACGCTTCTAACGGTATATTTTGTTTATAATTATAGTGAATCCAACCATTTATTATCTTTTTGGCAGATCTAATTTGTCAGTTATAGTGTTGTGACCAAGTATAAACAGGTACATCGATACTAGCATTTTGCAACGGTCTGGTTATTAAATTGAAATTAAATAAAATTAAAGATTATTTTGGCAAATAAGAACATGACATTTTGTCGGGTTGCCTGCGAAAAATCAGTCCCAAAGTCCGGTTGCCGAATTTTTAAAAGTAAAACATTGCTGCGAGCTTGGCTAATATCTCGGAAACTATAAACTTTAGGGCAAAAATTGTTGAGGTCGTTATTGTAGAAAATAATATTTTGCATCTTTTGTGGCCGGAAAACTTTTCTGTGACATGTAGCGTTTACGATTTATGGCTCATTTAAATAACCAGTTTTTCTATTGCAGCCGATAACTCTTGAAATATTAGATTAATCAATAAAACGCATCAGACCTTTTTTAAAGACTAGTTTATTTCCTACAACTTTCGTTTAATTTTTTTTTCTTATGTTCATACGTTTTGAGTTAGAAGAAGCTTAAATTCAGTTATTCTGCCAAAAACATTATAAATTAATGAATTGTATTAAAATGAACAATTGTTTTATTTGTGGTTATGTTAGACGACAAAAACTCTGTACTTGTAAGAAAAAACAGATACTGAGTCTAATGAAAGCCAGCATTAGACGATGCGAGAGAGAATAGAAAGCAAACTAGAAGATAAATAATTAACGGATTCAAAATATCCATTTCAAACTATACAAATACATACTATACATTTGAACTATACAACAATGACGTTTAAAGTGGTGGCTCTCTACTAGCCAACTAATATTATAAAAGACTATAAAAAGATAGAAACTCTTTATTATCCACAATATAATACTTAAACAACAGGGACTTATCCTAGAACTAGTGAACCAAGTGGCGACATTATCGCTAATAGCGATCTCTTCCAGGCAACCGAAATACCATGAGTAAATACTATGTTATGTCTAGCACAAACCCCAGGATATGCCATAAATGGCGAAAAATGCCCATACCCAGCCTTCTGGCTCGTTCCCACCACTAGAACTCGAGGAAAGGCCGTGGCCCGCCGTGCTGGTCCGCTGTACATGTCGCTGAAAGATGTCATCACATTAACATCTTCACGAGTATTGATAATACCCTATACATTTCCGAGAATAAGGGTAGATTTGTTACCTTTTTTAAATGTTACAGACCGAATACACATAAGTATTGTTGCGGTGGTAGTATAATCATAGAAAACGAAGATAATTTGTGTGCTATCACATATTACTAGTCCCTATCTAAGAAAACCCGAATAAATTTCGAGTCATTTTAAATAAATTTTACTTATAGCAGTTGCTTAACATCCTGTTATTGAAAAATTAGATATGTCCAGTCTATTGAAACAGTGCTAGACGCACAACTAGTAGACGTAGATCAGGTACAGCAGTAACCTTTGGGTGACCGACTGATGAGACATTATTAAGCCAAATATGGAAATATTTTAACACATTAAGCATATCAGGTTAATTTATTTAGAAATTAACGAAAATGGTACATCATGTTCTTCAAAGTTTACATCAGACATAAATAAACTTTGTTAATTTACCTAACTACAAAATGTTATTTAACACTTTATTTTAATAAATATTCAAATGTTTCAGTCATCATAACCTTGTTCTTTTTTGGATATACACCAGGAGATAAACACGTCTTCAAATAATGCTGTATGTTTTCCTGAGGCGCATCAATATAACGGTTTTACATAAAAATAAATCCGATATTATGTGCCGAGAACGGAAAACACCCGTGTAAAAATAGTTCATAAACAATATCGATATCTCAATCGTAACTTCGTAACATCACTATGTTGATAGCCATAGAACGTAATTTTTTAAAAACGTTTGTTATTTTATGGAATTTATAAAAAAACTACTGCACTTATGGACTCATTTTGTGAAAGATGATTACTATACGGGATCAAGGAGCAAATTTAAGCAGTTGTCATATTTTTAAAACCTCGCATTTAAAAGTAAACTTTTGCGTAACATGACGCAATTACGTTCTATTGGTGCTGTCAAAAAGAGGATAAACGGTTGGATCTACTATAATGTACTTGAAATGAAAACTAATATTTTTGACACTTGTGTTGGAGTTTTTTTCAAGTTCTTAATAGGAGCTATTAGCTATTACTAAATGTGCCAATTTTAGGGGTTTTCAACCTAGGTTTAGGGGTAAATATTTTCAGGAGTTGGTAGCACTGCAGCAAAGTTAGCAAACTAAGGAACAGTGTTGCCAACTTAACGGATTTCTCGTCACATCTAGCGAATTTGGGTACGTTGAAAACGGGAAAATAACTTTCTAACGGCTAACGGGATATTTAACGGAAATAAAAACTTCACATTTTCATCAATGAATGTCTACTATTGTGTTTTTCAAACGGTAAGGTAAAATCCTAATATGAACAAATAATATGTACGATGACAACAAGGTTGATCAAGGACTTCTTTTGTAATCCAGACACAAACTTTTTTTTGTTTATATCGACACTTGCCTTTGCTAACTGTAACTGCTACGCAGTGAACAGTGAAGCCAGATCACGCGATTTTTAACCCCCATCTTTAGGCTTACGGTTAGATTACGGGCTTACGGGGGTTAGGCTTATGGGTATAAGACGGAGCTAAAAAAAATCGCGTGGTAGGAGTTCACTGCTACTAAGCAATCAGCAATCGGCCACCAATGCTTAGGTATATATTATTACTAGCACCGCTCCGCAGATTTATCTGCATAGTTCCCGTTCCCTTGGTTGTCCCGGGCTGAAAAGTAGCCTATGTGTTCTTCCAAACTATAATCTGTGTTTTAAATTTCAGGCCGATCTGTACAAACGTTACGATGTGATTGGGCAACAAACATCCAATCATAGACATTTATGATATTAATAGGATACTGAAAGCTGATGAACCTGCAAATATAAACTTTTCGAAATTAAACGGTTATTATTGGCTCATAAAAATATTTAACGGATTTTTGACGGAAATTCACAACTGACTTGGCGGATTTTAAAAAATCTTGTTGGCAACACTGCTAAGGAACCTAACCTAAGGAATAGGACATAGGACGATGTTATTATTAAATTCTATGTATTAAAATTATCATTTAAGCTGGAGAAACCCCAGCGTTAATTATTATTATGTCTGATAATCAAGCGAAAACTAATTCCGATCCCATAAAGATTAATGTCGAATACTGGTAATAGTTTGAGGTTATAATTATATTTGTTATGTAAGGATAATTAAATATCATTATTAATTACTATGCCACTATCAGGTATTATCAAAAGCGCACCTATTCCATGTTCGTCCTTTACGTTGTTTAGAAACCCTTATCCAAAGATCCATGCATATATATATAAGAATACATACAATGTAAAGTTGGCCTTCCAAACACACCCATGTCTGGTTAGAACATTTTAAGACTCGTTTCAATCTCTTAAATATAAATTTAATATGTAATTGCTGAATTCATAGGTAGCAAACACAGATTCGTTTTTGTATGGAGTTCCCATCTTGCTGGATGTGATGGACCATCTTGTGGGATGGCCGGATAAGTACCAACTGAAGGCCTAGGATTCAGTCGAGAAACGTGAAAAATTTTACCTATAGGCAACAAATCCGTTGTTCTCAAAAGACTTCAATGTCTCAAACATGGTTGTGTTAGTAAAGTTATATTGGTTTTTATCAGAGATGTTTTGAAGCAAGTGCAGCAAGTGAAGCAATATTTGTGTGATCTAATACCACCTTATCACTTGTTCTATCAGACTGCTCATAGCTCGAAAAAGCAACATGCTTTCATGACACTTAATAAAATTGATCCAGTAGTTCTTGAGTTCATTTATTATGTTTAAAAAAAATCTTATTTCATTTATGTGAAAGTTGGATTGTTTGTTGCTCATTCATGAAAGAACTGAATGGATATGGCTGAAATTTAAAAGTCAGATAAGTAACTTAAGTCTAGAATAACGCATAGGTAGTAAAACATAGTATTTTTCTTAATTCTATATAAAGTCAAGGACAGCTTCATATAATTACAATTACTGTAGTAGCTAATGTATTTTTTTTTAAGTGAAAACTTCTTTAGGTGCGCCTAGACAGTTTTCTCGTGGGCTGTGAATTGGATTCTACTGTCACACTCGGGTATGATAAGAAATCTTCGGATAAAACTCAGGACCATGGCTATTGGCCATCTAGAAATACGTCAGCCAATGGGAAATGCTGAAAGGGCGTGGACAGGCCATCATGGCATGGCTATCTAGAAACGTATCAGAACGGGAAATCTTGACGCATTTCTAGATGGCCATGCTAAGATGGCGAGGCCCGTGTAGTTTCCAAGTTAAGCTATCAAATTCTGAGTTATAAGTTTTCACTTCTATAGGCAGTTCCTATGACTGCCAATTTTTTTTGTTTTTAACGATGTTCTCTGGCAGTTGGGCTTTACTACCTACTGGACTTGGTATACATCAGTGCTAAACTGCAAGGGTTGCTTTCTACTCATTATTATACCTGCTTTTCAAATTGACAAAATACCTCAGCACGGACGTAATGTTGCTAAAACTAAACTGTGTCCGACTCTATATAAAGTTTTAGTTTTAGCGAGCCTATATCCAACTTTTTTATACGTCCATGCTCAGAAACCTCAAAAAAGAAATCAGCTGTTCCAAACATTCTTTTGTAGCTGAATCATTCTCTTACATTCAACAGATTTTGCTTCGCAGTTTCAGAGATTGCCCCAAAGTAAGAGTTGTTGTTGTCCATAATAATGATTCAACATTCAACAACTCACTCTTTCAACTCACACATTCCATGTAAATATTAATAGAATCATTGTATGAAAATTATTTCAGTGGAGCGTGTGACTATGGCGGCCACTGCTTAACCCTAGCAAAAACTATTCAATCAAGCACACCTACTGCAAATATATCCTGTAAAAGAGGAAGGCAAGGTAATTCATGGTTAATGAAGATTTGTTTGATTAAGTTTGAGGGAACCAAATTAAAATTAAGACTGGGTATAAAACCTAAAAACATAAACCACAAAAAACTTCAAACCAAAAAATATACAGATTCATGAAGAAAAACTTGAGAAAAACAATGAGGCTGCCCAAAAAAATCACAAAAAAAATATTCTAGCCAAAAATTTAAATCAAAAAACATGTAGACCATCCGACCAACACAGTAAAACTTATCTTACTTGCTGATCATTATGATATGAAGGACTTAATAAGGCTTTGTGCAAATATTAAGTATATTTCTCGCCGGAAAGGGATTTAGCAGTTTTCTTAAGCAAAAAAAAATTGTAACAAAACATAGTGGCCTTCCCACTACAAACTATTATTTGCTTATTTCATTTTAAATAAAAATTCATAAAGATCACAGGAGCTACAGATTGTTCAGTTACTTTGGACTCAAACAAGTTCACCCAAAAGTGGCGTGGCATTAAATCCACCAAAGAGACCTTAAAATTGTTTTTGCGCAGCCAAGGTCATTCGCTCAATTTGTTTGCCGACCACTATACATATATATACCACTATAGGTCGCGGGCCGCGCGTCTCTAACCCCTGGCTGGCTGGCAACATAAGTCGATCAGCTCAATTCACATTGATAGAACATTACATTTGGATGAAAAAATGTTCAAATGATGTTAGGTGACCAGATAGGCTTGATCTATCATAATTTTACTAAAACAATTTTTTGGCACAATGACAAATATTTTTCATCATATAGTTCTTAGACCATTGTGAAATGTATTCTTTTGAACAACTTTTTTTTTCAGGTTCATTTGAAGTTGTTGTCAATGATAAGTTAGTATATTCAAAACTACAAACAATGGCATTGCCAGACTATGAGGAGGTAGCTCAAGTCATCTATGATGTTTCAAAAGGAAGTGAACCTAGGGAAATTAAAGGACAGCAACCAATCAACTGTGCAATAATGTAACATTTTATTTGTAGTTAACATTAGATTAATTATTAGTATAACACTGAGATTACCAGTTTTAGTTAGTACAGAAGTTAGGGATCTAAGTATTGTTGTAGAGGTGACATTTCTATGAATTAGGTACTTATATGTCAAAATAAACTAGTGGACTTTCACCAGTCTGACAACATTTATGCAGTTAATTCATAGAAGTTTCATAAGCAAACATTTTAGACTTCCTGCTCAAGTACACTCTGCATGAAGGCAAAGACATAATATCAGTTTTGCGTTGTACCTGCTTTATGTGCTGAATATGTTTTGACATAAGTTTGTAAAGTTAATATGACTTTGTTATACATTAGTTCGATGATAGAATTATTGTTCACATATTTTAAGAACACACAATAATTATGAAAAGAGTATATTAGAAGACATTGTAATACATTTTTCATTTTAGTTGTATAGTCACTCTAGTCAATATTAATTACAAAAATGTGTGAAAAAGTTTAAACAGATAAAGTATATTGCTATACTTTTTCCATTTTACTTGTTAGCTATTAGTGCACATTCTGTGAACATTTTACAACAATATATTAAAAATATTTTATCACAATTATAGGATATATTCTTTTTATTACTAAACCATGAGGTTTAGAAAAATAGTGCCTCCTTCCACCAAAGCTTATATTAACTATTACACAGTTTGTAATTCACTCAACAACAAAATAATAAGTATAATATATTTAACAACATAAATAAATAATATTTCAAAAAAAATATTCGAGTTTTTGGAATATTTACGCTGTAGAAGTAGGAGCGAGAGGTATACCAGCAAAATCTCTCTGTAACCTGCTTAAAGACCTTGGGTTGTCCAGAAGTGCAGTAAGTTCTATACTAGAACGAGTATCTAAAGCTGCACTAGTAGGATCATATCGGATTTGGCTGGGCAGGGAGAGAAATACGAGTAGTGAAGGTGAGTGTTGACGTACGTCAATATAAGGGGCCCCTTTTAAACCTACAGCCCGAGTCACAAGTCTTGGGGTCTATTCGAGATTTCTCTCTCTGCCACACGATGGACCCGGCACCCGCACGGTGAATCCATGGAATGCTAAGAAGTTCGTCTCTCTCTCTCTCTGTGTTACAATATCTGAATGATTTAAGCTTATTCATAAATAAAACTAGATTCGACCTATTTATTCATTCTTATAGAAAAGTTAATTTCTTGCGCATATAAATAATACTATCAAAAATATTTAAGTTTTATGATTTCCTATTCTTATCCAAAAATAAAATATATAACTACTTATTTATATTATCACACATTATAGTGGCAAGATAAAAATATATTCATATCACATTTTATTATTCTCTTCAGGAGATTTAAGTCTATAATATAGAAGCATTTACAATGCTTCCATCTCGCTAACCCTGTATTTAAAAAAAACATATTTAATTAAATCTTGGTATTCATTGTGATTAACCTATCAAATTAGCAACGGAGATACAAACTGATTACTAAATCAATATTACTAAATGTTGTGATTTATGTTGTCTGGATTTAATACAATCACTGTACTGTTGCACAAGACTGCCACCACTGTAAGTCTTCTGGCAAACATTTTGAACTATACTATACTATATATTTATATTTATTTATCAAAAAATATTTAGTATATATTGGACAGTCATACAGTAAACGACAAGCATGATTTTTACACTGATTTTAACCAAAATGTATACTGACTATTATTCTAATCTGCCAGAACAACATTTTTACTTAACTAAAGAGACAATCAAACAATTATGTTTCAATGTTGGAAACATGCCTAAAACATTGTGCTGACTTTGTGCATTTAAACATAAAAAAATATATTAGTTTGTGCTAATTAGGCAGTGGAATGTAATTGACTGTTCCCGGCGAACATCGTGAGCTGTCGATGAACTTGATGATTTTTTACTCTTCCTGTTCCAATAGCGACGTGACACTGTGCTTTTATAGGCAAGCGTGTTGCTTACCATCAGGTACATGTTTGCCCTGCCCATCCCGTTCCTATGACTGCCAATTTTTTTGTTATAGTATAGAGTGCTATACTATAACAAAAAAATTGGCAGTCATAGGAACTGCCAGTAGAAGTGAAAAGTTATAACTCAGAATTTGATAGCTTACTTTGGAAACTACACGGGCGGGGGAATGATCAATCAATACGTTGATTGGTGATTCCCCTACTCCCAGTATCTGTCCGATACTGGGTTTGGCAAATGGTTTCGGGAGTAGCGCAGGTCGCAGTGATCCCCTAAACAAGGCCAGTGGACTATCCTTCTCGAGGTTGCCGCCTGTTACTTGACCGATTACCCTCTGTAATTGGTATAACAAAAACCTCTGGCCGAACCCCATTTCTTTCCCAATGCCCTCTCCTTGTCCCAAATTCCCCCCACCATATCCCACCATTCCACACACACTACACAAGCACACCACATATACACCACATACAACCACTCATTTAGGCACGCAACCACACACACACATACAGATCACAATCACGCCTCATTTAGAAAGTACACCACCACACTCAACTACACTCAGACACACTATACAAGCCCACACATACGACCGAACCGTGGCGGCCTATATCCACAACTCCGGCCCACAAGGCCCTGGGGCACCAAATACCCCCAAAAAGTTGCGCCACACATACCAAGGGCAGGTTGTGTGTGAGTTTTAAAATCCAGCTCAAAAACCCTAATGATGTCGGCACAACGAAAAAAGATTTTACCCCAGGAGGGTACCACTGGCTCAGCCAGCGGAGAATCCCTCACCGAGCCCAGCTCGGTCTGCCCCTCGTATTCTGGGGGGGGCAACGTGTGCTCTCAACCAGGCTCCAGCCTGGATTTATCAGGCCTCATGAAGGCAATCCCAGCAACTCAACCCTCAGTCAAGTCGCCGTGGACTGTAGTCACGCATAAGCGTCCCTGCAAAAGGGAGTCCACCCACGCGAAGGCTGACACCCAAACCCAAGGGCAGAAGAGCAGACCAGAACGCGTTCGCCATAACAGGCGCGCGAGAAGGAAAGCACTTCAGCCTAACAAACCCAAAATCATCGCAGCAGCGGAAACGCAGCGCGAACCCACACCATCCACCTCTACAGGGGCGGGACCACCACCGCCACCACCACCACCAGTTCCCAGCCAATCGGGGAAGAACAGGAAACCGAGAGGTGCTCGCGGTAGACGGACCGCTGCGATGGCTCCCATTCCTGAAAAGGAACAGCAGGGGAAAGGGTCTTCGACGGACGAGAGAGCTTCATCGAAGCGCGCTCGCCTGGACGAGACCCAATCTCCCAGAGGGGACGCCAAACGCGCGAAGACCGACCCAAAAACAAAACGGACGGTGAGCTACGCAGACGCGGCTCAATCCCACCTGAAGGTGGTGATTACTACCGTCCCGCAGAGGGACCTCTCGCAGACCCAGGCAGAGGCGGTGAGGGTAGCTGTTGCTCGCAAAGTTATCCAAACCGCACTGTCTCCATCTTCCTCGAGCGCGCCCGCACCGTCTTTCCGCGGTCGACCCTTCCTGTTGGACGGGGCGTTAGCGATGTGGTGCGAGGACGCGAATTCGCTCAGCTGGCTGGAAGAAGAGGTGAAAAACATAGAGTCACCAATTCCTGACACCACCCTCACGGTCATCAGGCAGTCGGACATGAAGAAGAGGCTCAAGGCTGGGCTTCTAATTCATACCAGCATTACCGACCCTGCCATACTGCAGCGAGTCCTTTGTGCCCAGAATCCGTGGTACAATGTGGACTCGTGGCAGTGCTACGATATGACCGTGGACGACCAACCACAGGACGCTATGGGCTCCGAGGATAAGGTAGTGCACCTTACCCTGGGAATACCTGAAGACCAGAAACAGACGATCCTGGACCGAGACCGCCGGGTAGCCCACATTACGGGGAGTGGGTACATCCGCTTCTTCTCCACAGTCGAAGCGAAAACGGCGGAAAAACAACCCGCAAAAACAACCTCAACGAGTGAGACTGAGGCAAAGGAGACGTCGACTCCGGAGCCCTCAGCTTCCGCCCTCAAACAGAGTTTGAGCGAGGTGGAAGTAGTCTCACCGTTGCCGAGTGAGGGGTGCTGCAGCAGTGACGAAGATGGCGTCCTGCGAAGCCCATAGCCCCCTCAAGTTCATCCAGACCAATCTCCAGCACAAGCAGATAGCGGCGGCCACTCTACGCAGAGTGCTGGAGAAGAACAGCAAGACCGTCGCCATGATCCAGGAGCCCTGGATCAAAAATAATAAAATCTGCGGTCTCAGTAACATCGGAGGTAAGTTAATGGTAGACACTACTGTTGAAACCCCAAGAACATGTATTTATATGCCTAAAACAACAACAGCCACTTTGCTTAACCAATTCTGTTCTAGAGACCTCACAGCAGTGAGACTTACTACAGAAAACCAAACCGTCTTAGTACTAGCATCAGTGTACCTGCCGGGTGAGGGGGATATTCCCCCAAAAGAACTGGCCGACCTGGTACAACACTGCGAAGAACATCACTGGGAGCTGATCGCATCCGCGGACAGCAACGCTCACCACTCGCTGTGGGGAAGTAGAAATACCAACAAAAGGGGTGAGTCTTTAGCCGAATATTTATTCCAGACAAACCTCAACATTATGAACAGGGGTACGGAACCTACTTTTGTAAGCTCTAGGTACCAAACTATCATAGATATTACACTGGCAACCAACGCGGTGGCTAGCCAAATCGAGGGATGGCACGTATCAAACGAGCCATCTTTT
This sequence comes from Ectropis crepuscularia, assembly GCA_963693475.1. Classification (NCBI taxonomy): domain Eukaryota; kingdom Metazoa; phylum Arthropoda; class Insecta; order Lepidoptera; family Geometridae; genus Ectropis; species Ectropis crepuscularia. The sequence continues at coordinate 15,664,561 of OY856346.1, forward strand.
GCGGACCACCGCCGCGTTTGTTTCCAACTGCGATATAAGTCAACAGACCCTGTTCCATATCGTAACCCCCGTAAAACCGATATAACAAGGTATACAGCATTATTAAACAAAACATTAGGAAACACACACCTAACTGACACAACACTTTGTACAAACAACATAGAAACGAACGTACAATTGCTAACAAAAACACTATTGGATAGTTACAAACTGGCATGTCCGGTGGTAAAATCAAACAACGTAGGTAAGGGTTCTTGGTGGGGGCCAGAACTCGAGAGACTACGCCATAAACTAAGGACGCTCTATAACAGGGCAAAAAACACCAGATCCATGGTGGACTGGGACAACTACAAAGCTGCACAAAAGCATTACAAGAGGCGAATCAGGTTCCGCAGAACGGAATCCTGGCACAACTTCTGTAATAGCATAAATTCAACAAACCAAGCCGGAAGAATAAAGAAAGTTCTAGCCAAAGGCGAGCTCAACCTCCCGGGCTCCCTAAAAAAGGAAGACGGCACTTACACAAACACAGACAACGAAACAAGTGCAGTACTTCTGGAGACTCACTTTCCTGGATGCCAGATCACAGGAGAACCAGAGTGGCCAGAAGAAAACCACTGCACACCAACAACCCAAGAATGGGAAGTAGCAAATAAGGTAGTAACCGCGGATAGAATAAAATGGGCACTTAAAAGCTTCAAACCTTTCAAATCCGCAGGGCTGGATGGTATATTCCCAGCGTTACTACAATGGCAACCAAACCAGGTAACAGAGCACCTTTTACCAATTTATAGGGCCTGTATAGCCTTTAAATATATCCCGAAAACATGGAGGGAGGCGAAAGTAATTTTCCTACCAAAACCCGGTAAGGAGGACTACACGCACGCCAAATCGTTTAGACCTATTAGCCTAACGTCTTTCCTTCTAAAAACGTTAGAAAGATTAGTGGACCGACACTTAAGAGATGGGGCACTAAAACATAAACAACTGCATCCTCAGCAGCACGCATACAGAAAGGGTAGATCAACAGAGTCAGCATTGCATATGGTTGTGCAAAAGATAGAATCGGCTCTTACAAACAAACTTTCAACACTTGCAGCCTTTATAGACATAGAGGGGGCATTTGATAAAACAATGCACAACAGCATAAACCATGCTCTATGCAAACTCAAGGTCGAACCAGTGATGAGGAACTGGATCACCGAGTTGGTCAGTAAAAGAGCAGTCCAGATAGTGATGAACACTACCATAAGGGCAAAGGTAGTAAAAGGATGCCCCCAGGGTGGCGTCCTATCACCACTATTATGGAACACAGTAGTAGACAGCCTCCTAAAGACGCTAAATAACAGAGGGTACACTACTATTGGTTATGCGGATGACCTCACTATACTGATTAGCGGAAGCGCTGAAAATGTGCTTTGTAAGTCCATGCGCTCGGCTCTTCAGATTGTAGAGAAATGGTGTGGCGAACATCAATTGTCAGTAAATCCGAAAAAAACAGAGCTCATTCTTTTCACCAACAAAAGAAAGTTACCAGAACTACAACTCCCAAAATTATTTAATACCAAACTCACCCTATCATCGCAAGTGAAGTATCTGGGCATCATCCTTGATAATAAACTGAACTGGGCGAGTCATATAGATACAAAAATTAAGAGGGCCTGTCTAACTTTTTGGCAATGCCGGAGACTCATTGGGAGAAAATGGGGTCTCAATCCAAAAATTACACTGTGGTTGTACACTTCAGTGATTAGACCCTCTCTGACCTACGGATCAGTTGTGTGGTGGCCCAGAACACAACTGACCACAATAAAAGCCAAACTCCAAAGTCTGCAACGCCTGGCAAGCCTAGCAGCCACTGGATGCATGAAAACCACACCATCAGCCGCTTTGGAGTATCTCTTAAATTTGAGACCTCTACACTTAGTCATACAAGAGGAGGCCACTGCAGCCGCCCTGCGACTAAGAGCTCATGGACTGTGGAAACAGGGTACAGAAACAGAACACACAAAAGTTCTGAAACGGGTGCTGAAAGAAATACCACTTCTCGAGGCACCCATGGATAGAACAATATGCCAACACGTCTTTGATCGAAGATACAATATCCAACTTAATGCAGAATTAAAAGATAGCTCTGGTAGCAGAGAAGTAAGGATATACACAGACGGCTCCAAAACCTCACAAGGTACAGGAGCCGGTGTCTTCTCAAATGATTTAAACATAAAAATATCAACATCACTAAGTAAGTTAAACACAATCTTTCAAGCCGAATGTATCGGTATCACCAGGGCGGCACAGGCGATCGCAGCCAGAGATGTCGGGGACTTAAACATCAAAATTGTCTCCGACAGCGCGTCAGTGCTTCAAGCCCTAAAAAACAACACTATAACCTCTGTCCTTATACTGGAATGTCACAATGCACTCCAATCCATAACAGGGACGAACAGAGTAACCCTGCAATGGATTAAAGGACACAGCGACTCACTAGGTAATGATGCAGCAGATGAACTGGCCAAGAGAGGAGCAAAGGCAATAACATACGGTCCGGAACCTTTAATGCCTATACCTCAGGCCCAAATAAAATCATGGCTGCAGGAAAATACCGAAAAAGCACATTCAATGGAATGGAGAAACATTGAAGGTTGCAGGCAAACAAAAATTGCTGTTCCGGTAGCAACAAAAAAACTTGCCCGCAACCTTATCAGACTGAGCAGGGATAAGATCCGTAAAGTCATAGGTACTATGACTGGCCACTGTCCCCTTAACAAACACTTATTCAATTTAGGTGTAACAGATAGCCCTCTGTGCAGAGGATGCATGGAGGAAGAAGAAACGCCACAGCATGTGATTGTGGAATGCAGGAGCGTGGCGGATCAACGGGCAGAATTCCTCCACTCCCCAGCAGCAGTCCCGGAGGCCTTCAACAACCTGAATAGGTTGCTTGCCTTCTGGGATAGCCTGGGATGGTTGGAGTGATAGGGAAGTATGAGCCACGCACAATGGCCCACTTTGAGAGGCTAAGTGCGGAAACAGCCCCGTCAAACTAAACTAAACTAAACTACACGGGTGTAACCGGAGGGCGTGGCCTGGGCATCATGGCATGGTCTTCTAGAAATGCGTCAGTATTTCCTATTGGCTGATGCATTTCTAGATGGCCATGGCATGATGCCGAGGCCACGCCCTTTCAGCATTTGCCATTGGCTGACGCGTTTCTAAATGGCCAATAGCCATGGTCCCGAGTTTACCCGAAGATTTCTTACCATACCCGAGCGTGATGCTAGAATCCAATTCACAGCCCACGAAATATCTGTCTAGGTGAGCCTAAAGAAGTTTTCACTCCAAAAAAATTGGCAGTCATAGGGACTGCCGATAGAAGTGAAAACTAAATAACTAAAAATTTGACTGCTCACTTTGGAAACTACGCGGGTGAAACCGGAGGGCGTGGCCATGACTATGGCCATCTAGAATATCCGAGTTCACCCGAAGATTTCTTTCATTTACAAACGTGACGCTTGAGTTTAAATCACAGCCCACGGAAAATCTGTATGCGGTGCGCCAAAAGAAGTTTTCACTTAAAAAATATAGGCGATATTGGTAACAGGGGGTCTACCGCCTAACGAAAAACGCTTTGATGCTTTGGCATTGCCGTCTCTTTCATTTCAAGCGAGAAGAAAAGAGACAGTCAAAGCATCAAAGCGTTTTTCGTTAGGCGGTAGAAGCGCAGGAGTGAGAGGCGGGAAGGGAAATACGCAGTTCGAAGCTTACGATGTTTGTCGGTAACCATGGTTACAGTAATTAAAATTACCTATTTCTACTATTATTACCACAATTTCATCTACTTATATCCTCATCATTTATGACAGTTTTGATGGGATCACTGGTTTTCAATATGCGGTCTCTCGATCCGTCTATAGTGCCGACGTAGCTCAGGTATATGCCGAACCGCAACTTTCCTCCGAACTGCTCTGATATGGTTCTTAGGGGCTCGACAGTTTTCTCACCCGTCTGCTGGTCGATACACACCATCTGGCATCGAGGGCATTGGCCTTCCACCTGGAATTTAGACCTTTATAAATACAAGCTAATTGGATTAAAAAGTATGTATATATAATTACAATTATATAATATATGTATTTCAGTGTCGCATTTCGACTAAGTTTCAGTCGCATTCAGCGGTTTTTAATACAAGGGTACGATCGGATCTCCTCTGGAACTAGGAGTGTTGGAAGTTGGAAAAGGCTTGAAACGCTAAGTCTCGCTGGACCGACCATATCACACTTACATAAGCAGCCCACTAAATGTTCAGACTGCTGAGACTCGGGGCTTTCTCTCCCAGGGAGAGAGTCTAGGCCATAACCCAACACGTTGGCCCAGTGCGGGTTGGTGGATATATCAGACTTAGTAACCCGTTCATTAAGGATGTGTTACTACCTTTACTAGCCTTAGGTTTTCATAGTACAATTCAACAGTTATTTTTAGGGTTCCGTAAAACGTAAAAACGGAACCCTTATAGATTCGTCATGTCTGTCTGTCTGTCCGTCCGTATGTCACAGCCACTTTTTGCCGAAACTATGAGAACTACACTGTTGAAACTTGGTATGTAGATGTATTCTGTGAACCGCATTAAGATTTTTACAAAAGTTTTTTAAAAAAACAAAAATTAGGGGTGCCCCCCATACTGAGAACTGAAACTCAATTTTTTTTTTCCATCAAACCTACACGTGTGCGGTGTTTATCGATAGGTCTTCAAAAATGATGTTGAGGTTTATAATATCATTTTTGTCTACACTGAATAATTTGCGCGAGAGACGCTTCCAAAGTGGTAAAATGTGTAACCCCCCCTCTAACTTCTAAAGTAAGAGAATGAAAAAACTAAAAAAAATATATATGATGTACATTATCATGAAAACTACCAACGAAAATTAGTTTGAACTCGATCTGATGAGTAGTTTTTTTTAGTACGTCATAAATACACTATTATTAAAACTTCGATCAAAGTTACAACGAACTATGTATATTATGTTACTTGCTGCAACGGAACCCTTCATGGGCGAGTCCAACTCGCACTTGGCCACTTTATTTTATGTGGGTACACGTCGGTTATGGCTGGTCTAGTCGGGAGAATAGCAATTGCCGATCCCGAGCCCCTGGTTCGAATCACAGGCGCATCACTGTTTTTTCGACATGTGCGTAAGTAATACCGCTATGATAAAAACGGCGAAGGAAACTATCTAGGAGAAAACCAAAGCTTCCGAGGTCATGCGTCATCCACCAACCTGCAATGGGCCAGCGTGGTGGATGACGCATGACTCTCTTTGAGAGAGAAGACTGCACATTCCAGCAGTGGGAACATTTAATACGCTGCTTATGATATTCACGTCACACTGTTGGTGACGTTTCACATTAGTTATAAAGAATAAGTAATTAATTAGATCAGGTTTTTCCGAACGGTTCCTTTGTACCTATCGTATGCAGATGAGGTGTATGTTAGCTATGACGGCATAGTAGACAATGTGTCGCGACAAAAGTATGACACATCCACAAGAGCGATCAGACCTGTGCTTTTGGTGTAAAGCGTTTGTTCTAACTCTATACGTAGTATATGTAAACTATTTGGTAGAACCTGTTATAATGTTTTGTACCTTGAACTCCTGCTTTCCAATAACGACTTTATGCCAATTCAGTTCTGCTAATTCAGTCTCCATATCTATTATTATATTCCCTCTAAAACGGTCAGTCAGCTTCTCTAAACTATCTGTGAACTGAGGGTCTTTAATTTTATCGTGTAACCACCTGACCGTGGCATTATTTATGAGCAAGAACTGGGCTTGGTTTGACAGGGCAAGCAACTTCTGTCCCTCGTTCTTTTTCTTCACAGATCGCGTGTCGTCACTGGATTGTCTTATTAAACGTAGGTAGGACACTTCACAGGCCTCTGATATCCAGTCCGCTACTTCATCGCCACAGTCGTAACCTTTTACCATGTCCGTGCAGATTTTGCTTTGGCATACCATTGTTTCTTTGAGTTCGTTTTGGGAGGGTGGGTCGAGAGGCACTGTTATTTGTTCTCTTCCTGGAAAAATATTAGAAATGGTATTTAGATTTTGCGATTAAAATATATCAACTCAGGCATAATCGTCCTTCCTAAAAAAAGTAATTGAATCATGTAATCTCTTAGACTTGGATTAGATTTACGGACTTGAACCTTGCTTAAGTAACATAACAACTCCGCATTTTTCCTATTATGATAAAACAGTTAATTTCCACACAGACCAAATCTTTCTACGTGGACGAAGTCGCGGGTAATAGCTAGTTCAACATAAATCTATGATGGAAAGAATTATGCGTACCTACAGGTAGGTAGGTATGTAAATACATTGTGGGAAGGTCCTAAATTACCTATGAAGCAGACTAAGACATTGATTCCTTATTTTATTAAGTACGAAGCAAAGCGTGCTTAGAGTTGATGTTAAATAAGTTTACCCTTAAAAAACATTTTTTTAAACTTTTTATTGTTTAAATAAAAATAACAAAAAGAAAAAGAAGAAAAGCCTTTTCATTTGATACCCATATTGTAGAAATACATTAAATATAACAATTCCGCCATCTTGGATGGTCCGCTATATATTAGATTTTCGTGTATTGCCATCCAAATTAAACGTTCTGATAGATGTTAAAGATGTCTGCTTCAAAATTGAGTAGCAAGATTTCACCCGAAGAAACATACCTATATATTCCTATATACATACATACAATGCAAGTTAAAAAAAAGCTTTATTAAAATAACGAACAAGAAATATAAACGTTGAAATAATATTGAAAACTGAATAATAACAGTCATCTATGAACGCCTATTAAACTTTGCGTTTATTAAATCAAGCGTTGTGATTCGGCCCTGTTGGCGCGTTGTGATTCCGGAAAACGTGTTTACGTACCTTTGAACTTCAAAACCAGCACTTGGTTGTTGAGGTCCACCGTGGGACGTATCATACACATCCTCGTGTTTTGCTTTTGAGTTAAACAGACACCATTATCCTTCACAATCATCCACTCCCTGTCGTATTCAAACCCTTTCGGGCCGATCCTCCAGGAAGATCTCACTTTGAAAGCACCGCACGATTTTATCGGAAATATCGCCATCTCTTTCATTTCTATCACGTCATCAAAATGAAAAGTGTCGGCAATTTCATTCGTGAAATAATCGACTTCATCAATTTTGTGCTGTACTACACCATTTGTTAGTTTCTTGTGGTTAATTGCATCTAAAGTGTTGTGTTTGAGCATTTCACGCATCGGCCTAGCGATTTCTGTTTTGACAAAACAACGGCATATCATATGCATAAGTTTGTCGACATCATCGAAAGTGTTGAAGTATCCGAAGGATATTCTGATAGCTCCGATAGGATTTCCGTCGACTAAGTCGAGGTCATCGCCACATTTGCGGCCCGCTTTGTAGAGATCCTTCAATTCCTTGTTTGTCAACGAAAGCAGCCTTTGACACGATCCAGAATTGCAAAAGCATCCGGTTCTAACGTTGATATTGAACAAGTCGGCCATGTGTTGAAACTGGAAATGAGTAATTGCATTAATTAAGGTGGAAAGGTCTGAGTTTCCGGTTAGGTACAATTTGGGCATATTTACACCTGTAAATCCGTTACATCTTTTATAGATACCAAGTTGTATTATTTTTTTAAAGAATTTAGAATGACGAGACGAAGCAAGAAATAGGTATGCCCGCTCGTCGTCGTCTGAAGACTTCAAATCACTGCCTAGCACGGGATTGCGCTCGTCACACGAAGATATAAGATGTTTTACTCTCACTCTTAGTCCAGTAATTTCTCTGGAAACATTGAGCTTGAAACACAGTACTGTTTGGCAGTAGAATAACTTGCAAAGAAGTGGTACTTTGCTAGGCGGTCTCTGCAAAGAATCCTACCACTACAAAAACCTTGGTATTGCTGAATGGTAGTTTGCAGTCATCTTATCGTAGATGGGCCATTCAGTGCAAAATTGGGCTTTTAATTTGCAGTCACTAATCTTAAAGGGTATGATATGATAAGTATGGGATTTTTTTCCTTTTTTAATGTTTGTGCTTCACGTATTAGTGTACATTAAAAGAAACTGCTGAAGGCGAAGCGTACATATATTAGAAGTTTCGCTTCAGTGTGGGTGGACATTAAAATGTTTAGAATTGTTAATAATGTTTCAGATATAAGCTATAAGTTAGATTAATTACTATGTTACCTCTGCATACCCAATATATGAGCCGTCTTGCCTCAGTAAATTAAATGTAACATAAGCACCTTGGCGCTTTATGTCACTGAAATCTGAGTCCATGTATAGAACGGCTGCTTTTGTTCCATTTTGGTGCCTCATAGACGCCAGCTGTTTATATAGATCTTTGGCTAAACAAAACGTGTGGAATGATATTGTGTCCATTAAGTCATTGTTGACTACTTTTGGTATCAGCTTGTGCATTATTTCAAAACAATTTTTCAAGGCTATGATTGAAAGGAATGGTACTGTTCCATCTTCAAATCTGAAACAAATAAACGTGCGATTATTATCATCACTCATTTGTATTGAATATCACCAGTTCAAATAAAGTTTCATGTTCAAATTGCGTTGTGGCACTGTGATGTTATTGGAGCATTTGGCGAAAATCTTGCTAGACCTGTCGCAAAAAAAATACGTGTTCCAATTGATAATAGATAATCACTGTGATAAACTGAGTGTATTTTGTCAAGATATATGTTAGAATTCGACTACCAGTAGGTAATAATGGCCCTAATGACTGAGAAAGAGAGTTAATCGATATTTCTACCCCTGAATGGAAACTTTTAAATTAACTTTCTATGTCAAACTTGATCTGTCAATTTATTCGTGCATCAATTGCTGCAGTTCCGTGCGGAACTGCATCGAAACATCGAGTACCTACACGGGCTACCATTGGGTCAAGATAAATATATCGTAATCAGTGTAGTTTAGATAACTGTCAGTCATTTTCTCGATCAGGTAAATGGCAAGAAACCTGGATTTTAGGGCGGCAAGAGTCAATTCTATATTATTTATATAATTATGAATTCAATGCTAATAATTTAAAACTAGTATATGTAAAGAAACTATTTTGTCAATAACCTAGGACGTACCGTTCGTTTAAATTAGTTCTCTTTATATGGTAGGGTTCGCTAGTTAAAACTATATCGACGGACCCGCCTCCGAAATATTTCTTCTGGTTCAATACCGCTTCACTGCTGTTCCTCACTAAAAGCGCTCCCAGTCCCGTCGGAAATCCAAATATTTTGTAAAACGATAATGGCACAAAATCTGGTTTATGTTTAGACAGATCCAATTTATTTGTGGAGACGTACGTAGCTACGTCGAGTAATATATACCAGTTACAATTAATTTTACCGAGCTGCTTCTTTATATATTTGTTTAGACAGCCATCTCTTATGCTTTCCATACAATCTACCGGGTATTTAAACCCGTTGAAGTTACTTTGGGCAGGGTACACGAGCATTGTATTGCCATCTTTCTTCTGTCTATCATTCCATGATGTCACATGTTTCTCTTTCAAAGCTGTTAAGAAATCATCATGCCCCATGGCAATGACATCGCTAGCTTTTTCAGCTGCTATTTCCCTGAGCCCAATCACAGACGTGTGGTTATCTTGTAGATAAACAAATGTGCCAGCACTTGATTGATCACCGTCATCTTTATAAGCGAAATTAAATGATTCTGCAACTAATTTCATAGATTGTGTGCTACCGGACGTAAATATCACAGTGTAGTTTGTGGAGTCTGTGTTAAAATGACTGAGGATGAGACATCTTATTTGATCGATGCAGTCTCTGGTGTATTTGTCGGAATGTGGGTTCATATACACATTGTTCAAGAGGTCTTGGTTGATTGCTGTGATCAAACATTGTGGATACAATGAGGTACCAGCATTGTCTAAGTAGCATCTATCTGAAAATGAAACAGAAATCTCGATTAAACAATTTCTTTTAATAATGTGAATATTTCCTTCGAGGGAAATTTGCTATTTCCATTGTTTAGATTACTTTTCCTTCAGGTGGCTTTAAATAGTTTCACCCTTTGTTAATCCGCGCCATCACAGAAGTGCTGTGATGGATAAAAATACCTACGCCACATTATACAGTGTAGTGGCCATCAAAGAGTAGGTATGTACATTACTAAGTATGGCGGCCATGGCAGGACGAAGATATAAATCAAAACAAATAATAAAATTCAACTTTATCTTTTGATTATTAGTTTTGGATTTGTTAATGTAGCGTGTGTAAAATCGGTAATTAATAAACACAAATCTGTCTGGTATAAAAAAGGAAGACACGTTTTAGTGTTTAAAAAGTCTTTTAAGTACATATTTATCATAGGTAAATGTTGTTTAGCAATGAATACTGCTTGTCAATACGTTATATTATTGAAGCCGAAGCTTGGCTAAATCATTAGTGCTTAGTAGCAACGGGTAACTCAACTGATGCTTATGCGTGAGATGCGGCTCAAATCACGGTTCAAGCGTTTGCGCTGCATCCGTGAAGCGTATCACAGATCAGCTCATTTTTAGACAATATCATGATTGTGGCATGTATCATATTATGACAGACTGAATGGCTAACGTTTTGTGTAAACTGGTTTAGATGTCTCGGCGTCACCTAGCCGTTCAGCTTCTCGTTGGCTCTCATTCACTCTTGCTTGTTTAAATCTAAGTTCATCTTTGGTTTCAGTTCTGAGATATGGACAGAGTTTTGATTTTAGTGTAATCGTTTTAGAGATCACGTTGTTAAATCTCCGAGCTAAATATTTGTATGTAGAACTATTTCAATTAAGTAGTTTAATTTCCGCCAGTGTAGTTAGATTATTATCATAGAATTCATGGATATGTAGCACTTAAAATATACTAGGTACTTTTATACAAAGAGCTGAACCTCGACTGAGCTGCTTGTTTTACGTTTAACTCAACGAGTCTAGTCTTTATGATTTGTATATTTGAATCAGGTCAGATCTTTGTTACACACATCTAGTTCTTAAGTAATTATTAAAATTTGCACTAGTTTCGTACCATTGTGTAGTTTAATTATCTAAAATTTAGAACAAAACCTTTTGTTCTATAACCACCAAATTACCAGTTAGTTGAGCAATTAGGGTATGATGATTAGTAAAATAATGGCATATACTACTTGCGTGTTACATTTTACACGCCTCACTTATTAAATCAATCAAATCACTTAGCTTTGTGTAATCCTGTACTTACAAACATTTACAAAACTTGACCGTGATACATTTTTTGGTATTTTTGAAGTGAAAACTTCTTTTGGTGCACTAGAAACAGATTTTTCGTGGGCCGTGAATTGAATTCTAGCGTCACGCTCGGGAATGATAAGAAATCTTCGGGTAAACTCGAGACCATGGCCATTGGCCATCTAGAAATGCGTCAGCAGTTCTATCGGCAGTTCCTATGACTGCCAATTTTTTTTGACATGGACAATGAGATGATTGCGTCGATCGCGTTTTGGCATGCAACAAATTCGTCTCCTGACCAGAAATATGTTTAAATAGGAATTTTTTGTAGTGACGCACGAGAGAATTCATAAAACCTTACGGATTCACTCTATCAGAGAGCAGAGGTAACGAATTTCGATCATGAAGAAAATGTAGTACGATAATGGTATAGATTAGAGATCACACATACCTACATATTATATTATAAACCCCGATATATTTATAAAATTGCAAGGTAAAGTCAGTTCACCAATTGTAATACAATAGCAATGACTACCTAGGCATTTAATAGCTGTAGGAAATGAAAACACTGTGTCATTTTTTAAAATGAGTGACGAAAGGTCATTTATTATTTTTCAGATGTAGGTAGCGCTCGATAAGAGGCTGGCAGTTTGGCCTTTGGCCTCATAATTGTCATTAAACAGGTCAGTCACCATGTTATATCATAATATTATTGTTGTGATGTTGTAGGCTGATTGCCCACATTCCGGACATACCTCATCGAGAAAACTTTTGAGTCATCCACTTAACTGACTGTGGTTAATTTTGGTAGTGAATCTGTTTACTGAATAAGTGAGTTCCCAACCAGAACAAACATTTTTGTGGTGCACATGGATGTTCGTTCAGTGTATGAATGATTGTTTGTGTGTACCATAAGCATTTTATGTCTATCATTATATACTTGGATAGGACAAGCATTGGTTATTTTGGGTACTTATAGTGTAAAAAAATCTCGACCAATCCATAAAAAATATTATTATGAATATGTAATCGGAGGTTTTGCGTTGAAATGGATAAAAATCAAGCAAAAAGTAATGGGGTCTCTTAATTATGTCAGGTTTTAATTTAATGATTTTTGGATTATAAATATTCCACCTAAAGCGGCCTATTTGGGGTTTTCCCGATAGTTAAAATCTAGTTTTCTTTAAATTGAGAATGGATCGGTTTCTTTTAGGTAAGCATGCTCCATCGTAGACCGCATCGTCGCTTAACATCAGGCAAGATGGCGGTCAAGTGTATATTTTTTTAATCTGTTACAAAGGCAGAAAGTCGAAGTTTTCAAAAGAGACTCTAGTTTAACGTTTAACACGTTCTGCATTTAAAAATCGATTTGCCAATATCAGGGGTCGCAAGTGTGCGTCAAGCCCCTGGGTTTCACAGGTAACTTGACGACCACGACGGGGAGAGTCGTTGCATTCAAAATTTAAAGAAGGTATTGTCTCGGAAGTAGAACAATTCTACGATCGCATGAGTATCTACAACATAACGTGCATAAAATAGCTAATTTGATTCGTTACTACACAGAAGAACTGCCTGAAGTTAGTCTAGATGAAATCGTGACTCTTGGGAAACAGGAAAGCCGCGGGCGAGGACAGAATAGCAACAAAGCTAATGTTTAATACCTACCATCCTTTTCACTCGTAGAACTTAAAGAGCATGTCACAGAAGCGTTAAGCATTATCTTCTTTAAAAAGAGTGACAAGACCCATTAGAAGAACTATTAGATAATATAGCTGCTGAGCCATGTCTATCAGTTGTTTTCCAGAGTCAGAAATCATTACGCCCGAAGCCTCGACCAGTTTTAATCCTCTCCTCAAAACGCCGGGTTTCGCGCTAAGAGTTTTCGGGTACAGTACCACAGACCACATTCAGAGGGTGTGATGTGTGATAGATTGTGCAGAAAACCAAGGACAAGAATTTTCCACTTTGCATAGCGTTTCTGGGCTGTGAGAATGCTTTGTACTCAGTCGAAATCTGGGCTGTTCTGGAATACAACAGCAACATCGAGTTGACTGTCAATACAAATATAAGAGGTGTTTGTACGACGCGACGCCACTACAGTGGCGGTCCAAATTCAATACCAGCAGATGAAATATATTTATCTGCATCGAAAGTGAGACAAGGAGATGTAATTTCCCCGAAATTGTCCTCGAACACACTAGAAGGTAAGGCGCTGGTTGGCTTGAACGTGGCATCATGCACGGTCCGAAGGGGGGGGGGGGGATCACAGGGGACAAGACCCAAAGGGTTCTGGACGGGCGACCGCGAATCCGGAACCGTGGTTTAGGAAGTCGTGATACTAGATGGAATGACGATATACGGAAGGCTGATAGCAGTTGAAGATATATATTTACATCCTAAAAGTGATCCGTGGGTCGAGCAGTTTCTGAGAGGTCTATATAAGAGCACGTCTCACGTCTATGGATGATTATTTGATTATAAAAAACAGTACTTACCTGTAAGACCGAGCTCTGCTCGATTTATTGAAATTATAATATTTAGGCAGATACAATTAAAAAAAAAGCATCAAAGTCCATCACGTAGTTTTAAAGATCTAAGCATACAAAAGAACAAAAAAAAGATAAGGTCATCAATCAATCAGATCAGGATTCGAACCAGGGTTTCTTGAAACCGAGGGCGCCGTTTTACCGGCTGAGCTATTTAGACTTGTATAATAGTGGAGAAATTTGCTATCCTACTACTCTACTTAATAATGATGTTCTAGGAGTTTTTCATTGCCTGAAAAAGCACATGAATTGTCATTTTTTAACAATGCAATCCAGCTAGATCAATTTATCGTTCCCAAAACTCCCTGCATACATAATTTCATGAAAATCGTTCGAGCCGTTTCCGAGATTCAGATTCTATATGTATATACAAGAATTGATCGTTTAAAGGTATAAGATTAAAAACTAAATTCTCCCTTTCATAAACAACAAAAAAAAACATTTCACTGTTTATGAAAAGAGAGAGACGAACTTCTTAGCATTCCATGGATTCACCGTGCGGGTGCCGGGTCCATCGTGTGGCAGAGAGAGAAATCTCGAATAGACCCCAAGACTTGTGACTCGGGCTGTAGGTTTAAAAGGGGCCCCTTATATTGACGTACGTCAACACTCACCTTCACTACTCGTATTTCTCTCCCTGCCCAGCCAAATCCGATATGATCCTACTAGTGCAGCTTTAGATACTCGTTCTAGTATAGAACTTACTGCACTTCTGGACAACCCAAGGTCTTTAAGCAGGTTATAGAGAGATTTTGCTGGTATACCTCTCGCTCCTACTTCTACAGCATATAAATTAACTACATAGCCATTTTTTGTTAATTCATTTTGTAGGTCGTAATACTTATTTTGTTTCATCGCGTGGTCTTTAGGTATATTAGTTTCCCACGGTACGGTAAGTTCTACCAGGACTATGCGTTTCGTAGCCCTAGAAAAAAGGAAAATGTCCGGTCTGGATGACGAAACACCCACATCCTCTGGGATTTTGTAGTGCTTTTCATACGTGTCCATTAAAATAGTCCAATCAGGTGCTGAACCCAGGATGGAGTAAGGCTTGTTCTTGGAGTTTGAAGTTGAGCCCTCTTTTACAAAGTTAATTTGTCTTTTGTTTATCGTCAATCCCTTTTGGGCTCTAGCTACCGAAAGGCTTACGGCTTCACGTATGATTTCAAGTACTCTGTCATGGCGCTGTGAGTAATGACCCCTATTAAGGAGCACCTTGCAACCAACCAATATGTGCCTTGCTGTACATATCGCCTCACTACAAGTATAGCAACATTTTTCAGAGGCTTTTCCCCACCTTACCAAGTTACTCTGGTCAGGGAGGGTCATTTGGAAAGCGTTCAGATAAAATTTTAATAAGGCAGGAGACCAGTCATACAGCAAGGTGCGCCACTTTAGAGCCAATGGGATACAAAACTCACCTATGGTTAACCACTCACTTTGCATTTCTAAATTCATAGCGTGCACTTTGTAACTATCATTTTCGTCTTGTTGTAGAAAGGTTTTTACCATGTCTCGGTCTTCCCTTTTCTTTCTCGCACCCAACCCAGCTGTATTTACTTGCGCGCCTGCCATAAATTGTTTGTGGAATTGAAGTCTAGATTCAAGGTCCGAAGCGCTTTTGTCTTTTGGGAGAGATGCGATTAATTCGTCTTTCGACTTTCCCAAAACATGCGCTTTTGTAACTCTTAGGTGTTTGTAGAGTTCGGATGGTTTTTTTAGTTTCAGGCCAAAACTATTGTGATCCCTAAATAGAGTAGAGGGATCAGCCGGATGTGCCAATCCAAACCATGACTTCAATATCTTTATGACATTAGCATCTAGTTTTGCGAGGAGGGTTTTACCGATGTCATATACTAGGAAAGGCCAAGTGAGACGTGATGTGAGATAGTTGTCATATATCCATGCTTTTTTGATATTGCTGATAGGCTGCTGGTCTACCTTATTGAGGTCATTCATGAAATTTCCAACAACTACCTCTAATGATGGTGTACGTCCTTTGTAGTCTATCTTTCTACCAAGAAATTTGAAAGGCACTGCCTCTGCAATTGTGGCAACTCTTTGGCTACTTATGGAGAGTCCCGGATCGTAAGAAGTATATTTGGTATTTCGTCTACCCAGACATAAACAATGACATTTACTTGGTTTTGCCCTCATTCCCTCTGTCCATGTACAGAACTCATCAACATCATTCAACAATTCTTGACACTGTTTGGGATTTCGTGTAAGTATTGCAAGGTCGTCTGCAAAGGCTAAAATTGACTCAGTGTACTTATTGTTGATTATTGTCTAAATTAAGAATTAATATACGGTAAGTAGATTATTTGGAACATTTACCAGTTTTACTTATTTCATCAAAAACTTGTTTTAACAAACATGTTTGTCAATGCATATAAAGTACCTGCTCTGTAAGTTTCAACATTTATATAAACCAATTTCCTTGGTGATTAATTGGTGATGCCTTAAAAAGTTTCACAAATTTTCACTGATAAAAGAATAAGAGGCGAGACGAACTTCTTAGCATTCTATGGATTCACCGTGGGGGTGCCGGGTCCATCGTGTAGCAGAGAGAGAAATCTCGAATAGACCCCAAGGTTTGTGACTCGGGCGTAGGTTTAAAAGGGGCCCCTTTTGGTGACGTACGTCAACACTTACCTTCACTACTCGTATTTCTCTCCCTGCCCAGCCAAATCCGATATGATCCTACTAGTGCAGCTTTAGATACTCGTTCTAGTATGGAACTTACTGCACTTCTGGACAAGCCAAGGTCTTTAAGCAGGTTATAGAGAGATTTTGCTGGTATACCTCTCGCTCCCACTTCTACAGCGTATAAATTAACTACATAGCCATTTTTTGTTAAAAATAAAGAGATAATCTCCGTATTAATTACAATTGTAATGCAAAAACCCACATTTGAGACAACTTCTGTACCACACCCAATAAAAAAAATACAATGAATAATATTAAAATGGTTGTTCAATGACAAGTATGTTATGTGGGTGACATTTTTAATTAACGAGTCCATCCTAAATCACATCATTGATTAACCATAATACATCATAATAACATGTGTATTAATTACTTTTGTCTTTTAATAGCTTTAAAAAAGTGGGTATTATATGCTTGGCTTTGAAGATATATGTGTGTGTTGATAATTAATTCAATCAACTGTAAATTAAGCGGTAATTCAAGTTTAGTTCTTTTTTTTTCAAACTGGGATTACTCAGTGCCATTGTAAAATGAAAAATATATTCAATCCCTAAAAGGAAAAATTAATTGATGGATACAATTTGGTTACTTCCTTGCCTGGTGTTCACCAAAGTTAGTGAACTATTAGAGAAAACTTGTTAGTAGAATAAAGAAGGGTTTGTAGTGTTTAATTATTTTGATAAAACATTAATTATAGTTTAAGACTTATAGATGCTAAAGTTCATAGACAAAAAAATGATGTGGTGTCATGGGACACCAGGTAGCAGGTTTTTTTGCAAAACATGATTTGCAAAAAAATTGCTTAATTTTGTTATTTATGGTAGTCACCTTAAAAATAAAATTGGCACTACTGTCCACAAGTAGTTTTTACACATTAATTTAATTACATTTTTTGTTATTGTTTTGTCTCATTTTTTTTTCAGATTGGATCCCCAGCAAAATCTCTATCTTCTTCAAGCTTGCTGTAAGGAACTTAATTCCAATATGTTGTGATATTTGGCCACTAACTTAAAAATGGTGAAGGAAAATATTGTGAGGAAACTGTACATGTACCTATAATCTTTCGAAGCCACGTGTCATCCACCAACCCGCACTGGGCCAGCGTGGTGGATTATGGGCTTGACTCTCTCCTTGCGAGAGAAGGCCCCAAATTCTAGCAGTTGGAACATTTAGTGGGCTATGGGCTTGAGACACTTTTACCAATTTAATGCAAAAATTTGGTCTCTCAAGATTCATACAGTATGCAATAATTCGGTGCTGGAGATTTTGGGTAAACAATGGATTGATCAACAAACTATGTTTAATTTCAATAATTATACTAGTTCAATGAAAATACTTTTTTTTTTTAAATAAAGAGTGACAAGACAATACTTTATTACAGCGAGCAACACGGAAGGGAGTAGGCATACACAGCGTTTCCCCTCTGTCAAAGTACAAGTCCGCGTGGACCATGGAGTTTGATAATATACTGTGGCGTGAGGGCGGGGCTAGATTTGTGAATGGTGCTTTATTTTTTCTGTGTTAGTGATTTGGTTGTGTGAGTATGATCGGCAAAGGATCGGTACAGGTATGTTTTGTATGTAATAGTGCAGCTTTGCGCTAGTGTGCAACTTCCCCTCCCGCACGAAATGACAGAAAGATTTGAACAATATTTTTTAGCTAAGGCTACTCTCTTCCGTGTTGCTCGCTGCTTTATTATGTCAATTTGAAATTAATTTAGCTTTAACTTGACAAGTAAGAATTATGCCATGTTAAGTTGTAAATAATTAGAGGAATACTGCAAACTAGATTGTGAAAGTAGACCTTTCACAATTTTAATTGATACTTTCACATTTTAATCACATCTGTTGTGAAAGTTTGATTTTGCTACATTCACATAATCACATTCCGTATAATCGCTACACCTATATAGGGCTATTGATCCCATTTAGCACTATTTTCCCTGACCTTATGCAGTTTGGAACAGTCGCATTCATTTAGATTTTACAAGTGTTTACACAGATAGAAATAAAAAGGGACCGGAAAACATCATGTTTTTAAATTGGATAAATTTAAGAATAATTTTCGACATAATAGTTAACTCATCTGCTATACTATTAGTTTAGTTAGTATACTTCAAAATGTTATAAATTATTCTAAAAGTAATACATACCTCCCAGGCGAGTAAATTCCGATGTAATCCTTTGCATATATTCATTATCAATGACTTGACTCAATGTTGTCATCTCGATACTAAAGTATTAGGGCCCTGAACAGAGAGAAATGTAGTTAATATATTTGTGTACACAACCAACAACACACACAGCTGCAAAAAACTTACTAACCTAACAGATACCAGATAATTGCCTGGCAGGTTGACCTTGTAGGAAGATAATTGTACTGAAATTGTAAATAATTATTACTTGAAAGCAAGAACATCGCGTTATCTATCAGTTTATGAATGAAAACAACTTCACGGTTTAAATAAGTAAATAGAAGAAGAGCCAGATTAGTTTCGTAGCAACTTGAACTGTGTTGCCAACTTTATACATCGCAAAACTGCAATTGCAGATGTACAAATCTACGTTCTACAAAACGTAAAACAGTATCCAGGGTGCTGATCCACAACGCAATTGGAACGAAGGTCGGATTAGATTCCGTGTCGAGATGAATCCGATCGCAATTTGAACCAGGCTATAGAAGATCTTTTCACTGATCGTTCAGCCTTTCGGGTTGATCCGACACGTAATCTCATAATATCTCGGTCTTTGTTTTATCCGTTTAGAATGACAAGGAATGTCATGTGCATATCATGTATTTTATCCTACTAATATTTTAAACACGAAAGTTTGGATGTTTGTTGCTCAGTCACATCAAAACCGCTGAACTGGGTGCTGATTCACTATAAAAACTGTTTGATTCCAGCATGGAATGATAGTCCGTGTCTGTGTCATTCTAAACGGATAAGAAAAAGACTGAATGTTTAGATTCCGTGTCGAGATCAATCCGATTGCATTGTGAATAAGGCTACTAATTGGGTTGAAATTAACATAGATAGTCATTGATACCAGCTTACTTCTCAGACGGTGACTTGCGTTTACAATTTTGGCGGGAAAACGGGTGTTTGGTTACCTAAGTGCGTTTGTTTACGCTTCGGAATCTGAAGTGTCACCTTATTTGTACCTGTATAAGCTCATTATTCTCAAGAGCGTTTCAAGACGCTTCTGGGGGTATCGTTTGTTTATGATTAATGTGCTTGAAATGTAAACTAACAATTTTGACACTTGTGTTGGAGTTTTTTTCAAGTTCTTAAGTGTTTTAGGAGCTATTACATTTTAAATTATAAGGAGGGTTTAGTGGCTATATTTATGTTTTAAATTAATTGTGTACCTACAATGTAACAAACACGAAAACACAAAAAAACTCCACTCGATAGCATACATTCAATTTAAAAAAAACACTTCGGAACCATATGCCAGCCAAATGTTTTTTATTACTTCAACGATTTTTCTGTACAAACGAACTTTTAACGTGGTTTATCTCGAAATTAAGACCGATTCAAGCAGACGTCAATAAAACCAAATTAATTGGTATACCTTCTCAAATAAAAATACCAAAAACTATTTTACCTGCCAAGAGCCTGACCGCAGAGTTAATTTTGCTGATTTTCGTCATTCAATTTTTAATATAGTTCCCAAAGTGTATCAAGCGGATACGGGAATAAATATGTTGATTGCGGAAATATTACGGGAAGGGGGGGGGGGGGGGGAACTACGAGTATAAAACCACGCAATGTTGCTTTTATAATAAAACTGAAATAGAATAGTATCCTACTAATATCAAGTAAAACCTACTAATGTTTTATTTGCAAAAAAATGGATATTAGATGTTTAGATGTTTGTTGCACAATCACGTTAGACTGGGTCTGGTTGAAAGGGAAGGGAAACTACGCGGGTGCTTCTAATAACACTAAAACGCTTAATTACGTTACGTATTTAATAAACTGAAATATATATTTATAACAAATATTTAAGATATGTTTACAAATTTCATATGTATTTGAAATATGTTTGTTACGTTACCATTATTTTTTACTCCGTTTTGCCAAACTATTTAATAAATGAACCAGCATCAAATCAATCGATCGATCGAACAACTGCAATCAAACAGTTGAAGAAAGTGCTATATCGCGATATCATTAATAAAATGGCAATACATAACGCAATGACATGTGATACTGATGTTACTGTCGTAACTGACATAAGTTTTTTTTGGTAGTAGTTTGTAGTACTTTCATGCATTTTTCCAATTTCCAGACGAAGAAAAGTGAATCATTATAATTATTTATTTATTATCATTTTACTCCGAGAACTGTGTCTTAGCTACAGCCCTAGACGATATTTTCACATACTTAAATTGACGTTTATCAATGAAATCGTCTGTCTAATTTCTTTCTCGCTCTGTTTTTATTAGTAGGTTTAGGCTGTTACGCTCGCTATTTCTTGAAAAGTCCGCCTGCCTTGCCCAACCGTACCTCCTGCCCTGGCTAAGTGAATTATATTACACCTAATATAGGTTTTTATAAGTAGAGTACTCATAATATAAACACGATAGAACAGATTGTATTTAAAAAGCGCTAGACACTTTTTTATTTTTGATTTGTATTGCTGAGATAGAAAATAAACACGTAGTCCAATCCCATGTACAATATCTTATAAAATAAATATGTATGTAAGTATTAGTTAAAGGCGTCAAATACTTATTTAAAAAGGTAGAATCGATTTCATTACCATAAAAGCTCAAACATAAGTAAGTAGGTAAATACTCTATGTAATGGCTTCTTATAATGTTATAGGTATTCTTATAGGTACCTATATTTTGTAGAAACTGTGGTAGGTAGTTTGCTCCTATCGCACGAGCGCGTGAGACCTCAAACGCCGTTGTAAGTTGTAATAATAATTATAATATATTATATATTCTATGATAATAGCATAACGTATTGCCACTCAGTCGTTCCATGCACTAGCTTGCATAGGTAACATAATATAAGTAGGTAAGTACCTTCTTCAAAGGGTAGGTAGGTATCAATGATTTAATATTAGAGACCAGTTTGTATGGATCAACTTTTAAAATGTTTTGTATCACCTTATCTTACCTACAAACAACATTTAAGATTTTTGAAGTTAAAACTTCTTTAGGCGCGCCTAGACAAATTTTTCGTGGGGTGTAAATCGATTTCTACTACCATCACGCTCGGGTATGATAAGAAATCTTCGGGTAAACTCGGGACCTTGGCGATTGGGCATCTAGAAATGCGTCAGACAATAGGAAATGCTGAAATGCGTGGCCTCGCCATCATGGCATGGCCATCTAGAAATGCGTGAGCCACTGGGAAATGCTGACGCATTTCTAGATGACCATGCCATGATGGCGAGGCCACGCCCTCCGGTTACACCCGTGTAGTTTCCAAGGTAAATTCTGAGTTATAAGTTTTCACTTCTATCGGCAGTTCCTATGAAAAATGAATGAAAAAAATGAAAATGACTGCCAATTTTTTTATATTTTATTTAAAGAGACTATTTATAGTTGGCCTCCGATGGCCTTTAGTGCCTACCGAAAACAGATACTTAACCAGATTCATAACTCACATGGGTAGCTATATAGTCGCCGACATGCTTGTCACAGTGCAGGCAGTTCATTTAGCAATTCGAAGCGCCGACCTTTTAATATTGTCTAGCTTGGATCCTAAATTAAATAAGCAGTACAGTGTGTGATAGCGATTTTACTCTTTAAGTTTAAATAGCTACGTGGCACTCTGCTGTTATGGATAGGCGTGTTGTTTATCATCAGGCGCATGTCTTGTTCGTCTTGTCACTACAAACTATACAAAATCAAAATTTATGTTTTATTTGACGTCCGCTAAGGACACTGTTCTAATTTCCCATATTTAAAAATTCGCG
This sequence comes from Ectropis crepuscularia, assembly GCA_963693475.1. NCBI lineage: Eukaryota > Metazoa > Arthropoda > Insecta > Lepidoptera > Geometridae > Ectropis > Ectropis crepuscularia. The sequence continues at coordinate 15,687,023 of OY856346.1, forward strand.
CGCGGGCGCGGCACCGCGCCGGGCGGTGGTTTTGTTTCAATCCTCACGAGACCGCAGGTTTTCGCGGTTTCTACTGCGGAAAGCTACTGGGCAAGAACCGCGCGCAGCCACGCGGGCGCCGCGCCGCGCGGTTGCCGCAGCCGCCGCGGCCGTAAACCGCGTCGTGAGTTTTGATTTCAATTTTAACCTCTTTACCAAGTCAACCGATGTTCACGAAAGTTAGCATTAGTATGTAATTTGGGCCTATACAGGGTTACTGGTAATCAGCCTGCACCCGTTTAAGCGCATGTTCTGTATATTTAAACAAACATCTTTTGTTCTACAACTTTCGTTAAAACTCAATAGAAAACCCAAAAAAATTAGTGTTTGTTGCCCTCTCTACTACTGTTTAGCGACTTTTTGGTGTTTATTCACTTCGGCACATCATTTATGGACCGTCAAAGAGCGTACGCGCTATTGTTACGAAGAGTTCGATGCTTTTAGACCGTGCAAATACACTTTTTATTTATTTTGTATAAAAAAAAACAGATTTTTTTAAAACTGTAGAACAAAAGTTGACGTATTGAATGTACCTAACATTATCCCCTTAAAAGGATGCAGGCTGGTTACCAGTAACCCTGTATATTATCTATCTACTTTGCTAGGCCTCGTCCACAGTTTCAATTATTAGATACAAGTATGTACTTATTGCATGTTAAACTTATGGGATGGTTTTGTCTTGCTACTTACGGCTTGGAGAATTTAAATTCGTGAAGTTGTTCAAGTTTCTTGTACTTAATTTGCTCTTCTAAAGTACCTCGTCGGTAATCCTGAAATTAATAACATTACTAATAAGTTTTGTGCTAACATAATCGGTATTGAAATATCCCCCTTTATCCTCATCCCTTTTCCCATGTCAATGAAAATAAAATAAAAAGTAAATCAAACACTTCTTTACTCTACTCCTCCCCAATTCTTGTGCCTACAGCCTACTTATATCCTGATTGGCCCATTTTCAGCGAGATTCAACTGACTCGATTTCTTACACTGTGCCCATACAAAATTGCGTTAAACCAATTTAATTATTGCTTTTATAGAGGGCTTTTAGTAGCTTTTAGGAGCAAGCGACGGCATCATCGGTTCCCCTTAAGTGAATTGGCGTTTGAAAAGACACTCTCGCTTTACAGCTTGCCACACTCGACGCCTTGAGAAAGGTTAGCTTACAAGCATTGGCGTTGATAAAAAATGTTGTCTTGGGGAAAGTCGTACAAAGACTCTTTTTTTAAAATAAATATTGACGAGATGAGCAGGGGATGTGCCTGATAGTAAGCAACATGCCTGCCACATAACAGCACAGCGACACGCAGCTATTGGAACATGAAGAGTCCAAATCATTGCCTAGCACTGCACTGCGCTCGTCACCCAGAGATCTAAGTTGTTATAGCTCTAAGCCCTGTAATTTCTCTGGAAACCTTGCCCTTCAAACCGGAACACAGTAATGTTTACGCATTACTGCTTGGCGGTAGAATAACTGGCAAAGGTGTGGTCCTTCCCCAGGCGGACACTGCCAAGAGTCCTATCACTACAAAGTACTTTAGTACATAGTCCAACTAAAGTACTCGTATAAGATACACCGTATAATGTAACACCGAATTGTAAACTAAGACGGTTTTGATAATATTAGAATAAGGAGCCGACTTTATGTTCCCACTGCTAGGGTCGAGACCGTCTCTCATATAGAGACAGTCAAGGTCAAGTCATAATCCACCACGCATGCCATGTGTAGGTTGGCAGATGACACGCATGTCCTCAAAAGACGTTGTTTTTCTTGGACCGCGTCGGTTTCCTTCCGGTGTTTTCATTCACGCGCAGTTTCTGCTTCGGTTATTTTCCCGTGGTAGAAAGCCTATGTGATATTCCGGAGTATAATTTGAATCAAATTTCAAACCAATCTGTTCAGAAATTCCGACGTTATTGGGCAACAAACATCCAAAGTTTCGCATTTATAATAAAATGTATTATTCCGTAACCTTTGTAGGGTTATGAATAATAGCTAGCAAACGATTGGAATTAGTGGAGAGGTCTAGTCAGAATAGATCCAAAATTAACAAAAAGTACCTACCTATAGTAAGCAATCTTATCAATGTTAAACCGCTAAAAAAACGAAGATTTTCCGATTTTATACCCGAGCTACACGAGGCTAGTTGTTCCAGGTAGGATAGCGAGCCACGACTGGCCTCGTGGCTTAGTTGGTAGTAGCTCTGCCTGCGAAGCCGAGGGTCGTGGGTTCGATTCCCACCCAGTGCAAATATTTGTGTGATGAATTCAAATGTTTGCACTGTGTCTGGGTGTTTCTATGTATAATAAGTATATGTATTTAAAACTATATAAGTATTATATCAGCTATTTGGCCGCCATCACACAAGCTTTGCTTAGTTTGGGGTCAGATGGTGTTGTGTGTGAATTGTCCACCAATATTTATTTATTTATTTATTTATAGTGTTAGCAAGCTAGCAAGCTAGTAGGTACTTCTAGCTTCGTGGAGACATCGCTCCGCACTACGCAACGCTAGTTTTGTCTACACAAAACTAGAAGTGCGAGCTTGCTTGAAAAACTAGCCTCGTGTAGCTCGGGCATTAAGGTTAGCGCCATATTCAAGTTGTGTAATAATAATCATTTACATAGTAAATGATGAAGCCGAACACTTTTTGTTCCGGAAACAAAAAAGTCCTCGAACAAAGCGGTATCGTTACATAATGCTCTAAAATGTATTAAGGACTTCGAGTATGCATCATGTATGCTTTTAGGTCGAGGTCGTACATTTGAGGTGAACTTGCGCTAGTCGTCGCACGAGAAAAGCGGCTATGGTACGTCTATGGAATGATTTCAGGGTACTGATGAACTGATTAACAACGCATTTACATATGTAAAAAAATCAAATTTAGAATGACAATCCTTGTCTCTGTCATTCTAAACAGATAAGACAAGGACCGAGAGATGAGATTTCGTGTCAGTCGGATTGATCCGACTGGGTTCAAAAACGAAAGACTGAGGTTTAAAAAAAAAATAGGTTTACACTGATCGCCATCTCGCCTAATAGATAGATAGATAGATAGAAACAATTTATTGTTCACAACACAAAAAGAAAAATAAATAAACAAAAAGATAAATTCTTAACTCTATTGGAACAAACGGCGACCTTATCGCTAAGAGCCTAATGTTACGCGACGATGCGGTCTACGACTGAACCTGTTTATCTAGAAGAAACCGATCACTCTGGATTTGAAGACACAAAAATTGTAACCATCGGAATAAACCCACTTAGGCAACGCATTCCACTGGCCAAACGTTTTTATGACAACAGTAGAGTTCGTTCGTGTCTTTGCAACATCAACCATGAAATTATGTCACATATTCGAGCTACGAGCAGTCCGATAGAAAACAACAACAAGGTGGAATTAGATCATGCACACCAGTTCACTCTGTATCATAAATTAAAAAAATATTTTCAAAATAAGCTTTTATTTCTAAATTGTTTTTTTCTTTTTTTTTTTTGATTTTTTCTTTTTAATTGTTTTTTTTCTGTTTTATTATCCTTAATATTGCATTGTCACCGAAGTTACGTATAGTATTTCAACCTTATCTAACGACAGGAACTGGTTCTAATTTAACTTGCAAGATTTGTCCCTTACTAACATACAGGACAAGTAGAATAAAAGCTTATTAAAAACCGATAAAAACAGAGGTAAACTGCCTGAGGTCCCATTATAAAAACGTAAGTAAGTAGGTATTGCCAAGGGCTATACTACCTGGATTGTTTTTGTTATCGTTTTCACAGGGCCTAGACCTAGATTTAAACGGTAATTTGGTTTGTAGAGAAAACAGGTTAATTTATCCAAATTATGCTGGTATAACGTCAATAATGATAGGGCCAAGGGTACTTTGACCACAAACTGAGGCACTTAAGTTATTACGTTGTCGTTGCGTTTTAGATGCAACATCTTTTTACTATTATCATTCGCCTTTTTAACCGTCAAAAAAAGGAGTAGGTTCTCGATTCAGTGGTACCTACCTATGTTTTATTTGTATGTTTGTTTCGCGATAATTCCGCCAATTGTGAATAGGTACATTTTGATGATGTTTTTTTTGTTTGGTATATAATACTTCAGAGGTGGTCCCGTAAGGTATTTTTTTTCGAAATCAATATGGTCGTTTTTGAAATATCTGCTATCTACAAAAAACTAAAAATGTCTTTACGACGACGTACCTATTCGTAGATTACACAAAAAAGAAATGTAGTCGAGTGTCTCACAGAGTTTAATATTCAATTGTTTTTTTAAAAATAAAAATTGCATGTAGGTAACATGCCTTTGTTAAATTGTGGCTGATACATATCCTTTGTTAGCTGATAGATGTCCTTTGTGTTTTTTAAATAAGTTATTAACAAGCCGAAAACCTGTTTGCTATAAATATACTCGTATAATTGGAGGCCTACTTACAATTTTGTAGCTCCAGTCGGGCTGTTGTCAACCTAAAAATATATTTTAAATTGTTATTAAATTTGTCGCTTCAATTGTCCGCCCTTGGTCGAAGATTCAGAGGCCGACTCGAAACCAAGTGGCGTAATGTAGTGCAAAGGGACATGAGAGACAATGCGAGATATCCCATGACGATATCATACTCGTAGATAGAGCGAAGTGGAGAAGTAAAAGTAGGAAGGCTAACCCTACCACCATGTGGGATATATAGCCAGAAAGAAAGAGAAAGCGAGATTTAAATTGTGTCAATTAGATCACTTCCGTCATTGTTAAAGTATTTACTTATACTTCATCTAAGGGTGTTTGGTTGGATGATCAGTGTTTAAACGAATATACTGATTTTCATTTTAATAATTTCTTCCGATTGATAAGTAGGTAGAGTTAGGTGCATATGAGCAACCCAGCGCAATGTGTACTGCAAGAGGTTGATTTAGAAGGGCAAGTAAGTGTTGTCTACTAAGAAAACAAAAATTTGAATCATCACAAATCGTGGTGAAAAAAAACATGAAAAAACTAAGAATTTCATTAAAAACAAAAAAAAACTGTCAAGAAAAAATTACATAAAAATTCTAACAAACCAATCATAAAGAATATACAAAACGTCTCTTCGTCTCTAACGAAGAAGAAAAAAAGTAGAGTAGCTATAAATTTGTGAGTAGATTTTGAATTATAAAATATCACAGAATTAACGTATATTATTTAAATCAAATTAAAATCCAAATTCTAATTGCACATAAAATAAAAAAGATGAATTGAATATCTAAGAATTTAATTTTTCTTTCACAAATTTACCTTTTAACTTTGACCCAGTGTTGACCTCAAGCTGAACCAACGAGTGAACTGAACTGTAATTTTTCTCTATTTTAATAGTTTCCGTAATAAAATAAAACGAAATATAAAACACAGCTCTGGCTACTTCACTAGGTAGGTACTGATTGATTATCTCATCTCAGTATGAGATTACTGCGTGTTTACAAATAATATAGGTACCTATAGGTTGAGTACGAAAAATGCATTGTTTGAACATAACGGGTCGCATGACGTTTAATAAATACGAAACATAATCAGTAAAGTGCAAGTTGAGTCGGAAATCGAGTGTTCTGTATCTTTATCGGTTACCAAACAGAAAGTATAAATTCAGAGGTCATCATCATCATCAATAGCCCACTAAATGTTCCCACTGCTGAGACTCGGGGCCTACTCTCGCATGGAGAGAGTTAAGGCCATATTCCACCACGCTGGCCCAGAGCGGGTTGGTGGATGACACAGGACTTTAAGTTACTTTAAGTTAGCGGCATTACGCACATGACTTCGAAAAGACAGTGGTGCATGTGGGGTTTGAACCCGGGGTCTCCGGATCGGCAGGCGCCGTTCTCCCGACTAGACCAGCCGTAACTTTAATTCACAGGTAGTTGATTGGAATTTGGAATACCGCCTGTAGGTAGGAACCTACAAGTAGTTGTTCATTAGCACTAGTTTGAAAGTCGAAAGAAACCATCGTCAGGAAATCAGCGTGTTTCAAGAAAGACATCTTTGGAGGATAAGTGTCATTCGCTAACCCGCACTTGACCAGCAGGTAAGATTATGGCAGAATCAGTACCAACTTCGGAATGAAAATAAGTACCTACATATTATTTCAATGATGATGTTAATATCAGTCATCTGGCTCCTATAATACAAGTTTTACTTAGTTTGAGGTTAGATAAGAAGATAGGATAAGAAAACTCTCACAGGAGAACAAAATAAACTGAAACTTCAAATAGATACAAAAATATTTTTCAACTGGCTGCCTTACCGCTTAGACCGATTTCTTTCAGGCAACCAAACACGTATTGGATAGGTACAAAAAAACTTTAGTTAGTAGTTAGTAAGCCAAAAATGTAAGACAATTTTTCGGCAGATAATAATTTCACCTACCTAGTGAGGTTTCAGTTCGATTGCTATAGCACTGAACCCAACATAATACAGGTGATATAACTGTTAAATAAACGAATAGATGATAAGAGCTGCCGTGTCAATAACCGTTATGTGCATAGAGCATTAGCTTTGTGCCTGTATGTGTGTACGTTATAAGTTAAAAGCTGGGCTAGTCGGGAGAACGGCAACTGCCGATCCGGGGGTCTACCGCCTAACGAAAAACGCTTTGACGCTTTGGCATTGCCGTCTCTTTCATTTCAAGCGAGAAGAAAAGAGACAGCAATGTCAAAGCAACAAAGCGTCAAAGCGTTTTTCGTTAGGCGGTCGACCCCCCGGAGCACCCGGGTTCAAATCTCACGCGCACCACTGTATTATCGAATTCATGTCCTTAATGCCGCTAACGTAACAACGGTGAAGCAAAACACTGTGAGGAAACCGACATGTACCTAGAACCTTTCGAGGTCATGTCTCATCCACCAACCTGCACTGGGCCAGCGTGGTGGATTATGGCCTTGACTCTCTCCTTCCAAGAGAAGACCCCGAGTCCCAGCAGTGGGAACATTTAGTGGGCTGCTTATTGTTGTATGGGAATGCTATAGTATAAAACACTAACAACACCAACGGTTTTGCCCGCTCAGTTCCCGTTCCCGTTTTCTCGTAATACAAAGTAGCCCGTGCATTATTTCAGACTATAATCTGTGTTAATTTCAACCCGATCCCGAATAACTTCCGACGTGATGGAGTAACAAACATCCAAAATTTTGCATTTATAATATTAGTAGGACGTAAAATTAGCAGTAGAAACCAGGAAACTTTGTGGACTTTGTGAATTTAATTTCATTCTGTATTTAATACAGAACCGCAAAAGAGCCACCAACAAACATTTAAACACTGAGGTATACCTGCTTCCTTAAACTAAGTGTCTATGCTTAAGTTAAATTAGAGCTACGAGTAAATATCTGGTAGGTAGATAGGTAGCGGTGAAGAAACACTTTTTGAGGAAACAGGTATCTATCGAACACATTAGTCACCTGAACACCACTTGTCCAGCCTGGTGTATTATTACCTTTCTTCTCCCTTTTTTTTATAATGTAGAGTGACGAGACTCAACAGAGTAATCAACATACCTGCCACATAACATCACAGAGACCCGTAGCTATTGGAACATGAAGAATCCAAAATACCTAGCACTGCATTGCGCTGGTCACTACACACAGAGATCTAAGATATTATATCTCTAAGACCTGTAATATTTCTGCAAACATTGCCCTTCAAACCGGAACACAGAAATGTTTGCACATTACTGCTTGGCTGTAATGTGCAAACATTATATTATTAAACATTACGGTAGAATAACTGACAAAGGTGTGGTACTTCTGTTGGCGTACTCTGCCAAGAGTCCTACAACTACTAAACTGCTCTCCTTGTGAGAGAAGGTTCCGGTTGCTTGGATTAGTTGTTGATCTGATAGGTAAAACTATAAATGAGGCAGATCGTGCTTCATTTAATCAAGCCAAGCAGTAATGTGCAAACATTTCTGTGTTCCGGTTTGAAGGGCAATGTTTGCAGAAATATTACAGGTCTTAGAGATATAATATCTTAGATCTCTGTGTGTAGTGACCAGCGCAATGCAGTGCTAGGTATTTTGGATTCTTCATGTTCCAATAGCTACGGGTCTCTGTGATGTTATGTGGCAGGTATGTTGATTGCTCTGTTGAGTCTCGTCACTCTACATTGTCTACAAAGTGATGAGTGTGTCAGAATTCAGATCTCAAAATCCTACTATCCTACTAATATTATAAATGTCAATGTATGGATGTTTGGATATTTGGATGTTTGGATGTTTGTTGCTCAATCATGTCCTAATGTATGAACGGATCGGGCTGAAATTTGGAACATAGATAGATTATAGTCTGGAAGAATACATAGGCTACTTTTATCCCGGAAAACAACGGGAATGGGGACTTCGCGGGTAACATCGCGGGGCGCTGCTAGTAAGTAATTTTGTTTTCAGATACAGATTTCATGTAGGGAGGTACGTATCTACAAATAGTGTGTGATTTGGTGTCACTGTTCAAATATATCTGGTTAGCAGCGCCCTGCGGATTCACCCGCTTAGTTTTTGAAATCGTTATTTACGCAAAATAAAAATAATCATTTGTGTTATTGCAGACTATTTAAATTACATGATTATAGATTACAAACAGTGCCCCGCGGTTTTAGCCGCGTAGTTCCCGTTTTTTCGGGATAAAAAGTAGCCTATGTGTTCTTCCAGACTATAATCTATCTATGTTTCAAATTTCAACCCGATCCGTTCAGTAGCTTTTACGTGATAGAGTAACAAACATTCATCCACCCATACTTACACCTACTTACTTACCACCACCTATACTTAGACCTAATTTCCACTGCAATATAAATTGCTTTTTAGATCATTAAAACTCTAGGAACCTTCGCAAAGTAAGTAGTAGGTACGTACCTAAGGGCAAAAAAATAGATACGGTTTAGTTTTTTAAATTATTTTTATTAATATTTCCGAATTATTAGTTCGACTAATAATTCGGAATTAACTAAAAATACAGGATATTAAGGGACTGTCACGATAAACCATTGTGATTGTGGTGACGCTAAACGGAATCATTCAGAGAATTTTACGCCATAGATTAACTATTTTTGCTACGCAAACGTCTTTAGTTTACGCACAGATATCGGATGTAACAAAAGAAATCAAATCTGTCTATGAGTCTACGGCCCATCGCTATCAAGCGGAACTGCCGAATGTGACTCTTACGCACACCGTCGCAAAGACAAAACCTGTTTAACTTGCTCTATCAATAATCTATGCACAAGAGGAATTCAATGATTTTATTAGATTACTCCATCGTATTATTCTGATGTTGCCTCGCCTCCAATGGCGTTTCTATCGGAAAACTACACTGTTAACATTTCGATGCCACTCAAATTCATTGTCACGTAGAAGCCTCGATAGAAAAGACGAAAAATAAAAACACAACTTCATTATTTTGTTCATACACCGTAACTACTTGCTACTTGTTTGTTAATGCTATAGGAATCCCAAACGGATCACGAAATATGTTCCCACGGTTGGGACTCAGGACATTCACAGGACACACAAAGAGTCAAGGCCAGTTAAGTCCACCAATCTTGCCCGGTGTAGGTTGGGAGATGATGCGTTACTCCGAAATATTGGAACATTTTGTTTTCTCACGCTGTTGTTCTTCACAGTTGCAGACAGTGGTGATGACGAACTTGCACATCTGCACTTGAAAAAACACTCAAAGTTGCTTTTTTTAAACTTTTATAGGTTTACACTCGACCGCCATCTTGCCTGATGTTAACGACGATACGGTCTACGGTGGAGCGTGTTTACCTAGAAGAAGCCGATTCACTCTCGATTTGAAGACACAAAGATTGTAACCATCGGGGAAACCCCACGCAGGCAACGTATTCCATAGCCTGGACGTTCTTATAACAAAAATAGATTCAAATCTCTTCGTTTGTACATATCTTAGGAACGTCAACCATGAAACGATATCGCTTATTCGAGCTACGAGCATTCCGATAGAAAAAAGGTTAAGGTTGTATTAGATCATGCAAATCAGTTGCAATCTCCGAAGTGTATCCGATAAAAAAACGATAGACTAGCAATTTTTCGGTGATGTTCAAGACTTCAATCCGCAGTTCTCGCCACTAGGGCATCACTGTTTTTCCACAAGCCTAAAGGCCGGGTCACACAGAGGCGATCTTGTAGCGATAGCGATCCGATAGCGATAGCGATCCGATACCGAGTATGGGATCGCGCACGCTTGCTATGTGTCAGGTTGCCTACAAATTCGAACATTACAAAAAATATCGTCTCGCTATCGGATCGCTATCGCAATCGGATCGCCTCTGTGTGACCCGGCTTTAATGACTTAGATTGTACAAATTACAACGGTTGAAATGTTTTCATTAACGTTAACTCGACCAACAGTAATCTGATAGGTATCTTTACAGCTCTCATGTTTATTAACTAGTTATTTAACTTCCGCGTATTTAATCGGCCTTGGCTCGCGATTTGCAGATTTGATTTTGGACCTTGGCCACTTTGTGAATTAAATTAACTACAACAATCTAGTTAAAGACCATGGGCGTAATTTGAATAAGATTTTATGTTACTTAAACGAATATCTCTGTTCACGCTTTTACACATTTCCGTTTTTTTTATACAGGTTTCTCCGACCTTGACTAGGCAACAGTCGCGGGACCGCTTTCGTATTTGACCGCGACCTTGGCACTGCCAGCGCCCTTGCGAGCCCTCGCGCGGTTAAGGACCCCTAAATTTGGCTCCAGTGATGCCCCGCAAACTAGTGACACGTAATCTCCTCGGGAGTGCCTATTCTTCGGTAGGGTGTCGGACGGATCTAAACGTCTGACGCCCCAGACTCTCCAGTGGAGACGAGATATCCGTAGTGGCTCACTCCCGTGTCTGCTCCTGAGATGAGCTAGAGTTTTCTACCTCTCTCGCTCTTCTGCCTCACATGACCTCTCACTGTCAACCATCTTAGCTACAGTGATGTGCCATGAGAGGTACATCCCTAAACAACAGCTAGGGATAGCCATAGTTCCGTCTCCAATTGGTCGTTTGATAATAGAATTAGAGGGCCATGCCCTGGAGAGCGCCCCCACCTTCTGAAATGACTTGGATCTGTTACTTAGTCAAATAGTTAGATGGAGCATACTTTCTGGTTATAACACTATACAAGTTTTTTTAATAAAGTAGTATAGTTTAAGATTTATTGGAAGTGTAGAACGTGCGCTTGAAAATAAGAATTACACCTGGTAATTACAGCACAGAGCCACGCAGCTATTGGAACAAAAATAACCCATACTACTACCTATCACTGCATTTGGCACCCAGAGATGTAAGATGATTTAACTTTTTGTCCTGCAGTTGCTATGGAAACATTGCCCTTTGATTCAGAACACAGTTACGTTTGTACATTACTGTATGACGGTAGAAAAACTGGTAGTATATTTATGACTTCTCCAGTTTCTTCTAAGTAAGGGCGCTCCACATAGACTGCACCAGGCGAGTGTGCCTAAAGTACAAATCTATTGTCGTTGAAAAGATACGAATAAATATTTAATAAACCCGTACATTACAAATTGTAATGTTACAGCGAAAGTAGCATTCCACATATTCATAGATGCTAAGACCTTCAAAATATTTCTTAACTTAACTTTATTAGTAAGTTGGATCCAGACAAATCACGACATCTTATGTGATTTGCCGTCTTTATTGTACTCATAATAGAAAAACTCACATATAATCTTTGGAGTATTATCAATATTTTAAATCAATTATATAAAGGTCACTTTGCAGTTTGCACCGATACGATGCTATGTATTTATCATGGCACAAGTACCTGCTCATACCATCTCTCTATACCATAAAAAATGTGTAAGAATACATTTTCTGTGATTTGGAAAATACTGTCCAAAATTGACTGGACAGACGAACAACCAGACAGATACATTTATTTTTAACTATTAAATGTCAAAGCTTAGATGTTACATGATCAATGATGTTGTACAAACTGAATCAGATCAAGTAAAGAATGGAAATTTTGATATCGGAAACGTCTTTTTACCCCATAAATACCAAGTTCCTTTTTTATTTTTAAATAAAGAGTGACGAGCAGCACATGCGCCTGATGGTAAGCAACATGCCTGCCACATAACAGCACAGTGAGACGGAGCTATTGGAACATGAAGAGTCCAAATCATTACCTAGCACTACACTGCGCTCGTCACCCAGAGATCGAAGATGTTATATCTCTAAGCCCTGTAATTTCACTGGAAACATTGCCCTTCAAACCGGAACACAGTAATGTTTGCTGCTTCACTGCTTGGCCGTAGAATAACTGGCAAAGGTGTGATGCTTCCCCAGGCGGACTCTGCGATGAGGCCTACCACTACAAGTCCTATAATGCTTTTACGCTGGAGGAGTAGCGGGAATGTACTGATAGTAACCTTGACGTATAGGTATAAATTTAAAAACAGTTCGGTTACATAGTTATTAAGGTGTCATGAAGTAGATATTTGTTTACTCCTAGTTAAGTGACAAAATCTTAAAGAACAACTTCATTAACATTTCTTAATGAGGTTGATATTTCAACACTACAATATTAAAATGTCTATTGGCATGTAGATCTAAGTTTGACTCTCGTATCAAATTATCCCCAGAAATCAAACTAAGCACGGGTGTGTTATTGAAATTATAATTCCTAGTCCTCCATTCATATTTTTAATAGCGTTAAACTCGTCTGTAGGCCACTATTTGTAAGGTCAATGCTGCTTAACCTAGGTAACAAGTTCTTGAATCTGACATTGACGAACTTTGTGACCAGAAACGTGTAAATTCGACGGTAACTGCTCAGATAAAATTCTGTTTCTGATGTAGCGCGACGTATATACGGTAACAATGAACTTTAAAAACGCGAATCTTATACGTAGTGTAATTATACTCGTTTTTTGCTTTGGATACGTGCAAAATAAAAGAAAAATTAAAAGTGATGCTGATGATACGAATAATCCAGATAATCCGAATTCGGACATAAATTTAGATTCATTACAATTGATAGCAAAATATAAATCTGTGCCTCAACGCCATACAGTGATCACTGAAGATGGATATTTAGTGAATGTGTACAGAATACCGGGAAAAGGGCCGGCAGTCTTGATGGCGCATGGGATCGGTGACAGTTCCGACAGTTGGCTGGTCACAAGTCCAACTTCGTCTTTGGCATACCAGTTGTCAGACCTCGGATATGATATATGGCTATATAACGCGAGAGGAAACAAATACAGCAAAGGCCATATTAGAAACCTTCCTGACAAAGAGTATTGGAATTTCAGTTATGAAGAGATGGGAACTTTGGATTTGCCTGCCGTAATAGATTACATAATTTCAATTACAAATCAATCAAAGGTAAATTTTGTTGGATTTTCCCAAGGCACAACACTATTTTTTATTATGTGTAGTGTGAGACCAGAATATAATGAAAAAATCAAGCAAGCTGTGCTTCTAGCACCGGTGGCGTGGCTTAACAATGTAAAATATCCATTCATGGCATTCGTAGCAAAGTATGTAAATCTCCTCAAATCGTTATTCGATAGACTCGGTGTTTATGAACTGTTTCAAAATAATGAAGTTCTGAAGTGGTATCACGCGAAAGTGTGCAGGGACAAAGTTCCCGAACGTGTGTTTTGTGAGTTAGAATATTTGTTTTCTTACGGGTTAAGGAATATTTCTAACTTAAACCTCATGCAATTGCCGGTGATAGCGTCTCATATTCCGGCAGGTGTATCCACTAGAACATTTGTCCACTTCTTTCAAATGTATATAAGTAAACGTTTCCAAAGGTATGACTTCGGACCAGATCGAAACATGGAGATATATTCATCAAAACAACCGCCGGTATTTAACGTGTCATTGATAACTGCTCCTGTGAGCTTGTTTTTAAGTGATTCGGACTGGTTTAGTACGGTCAAAGATACACGTAAATTAAGGACGATGTTACCGAATATAGTTAATTTCACAGTGTTTAATCAATCTCTAGATTTTACGCATTTAGAGTTTATTTATGGTGAACGGACTAAAAGGTTAATAAATGATCCTGTGATAAATATACTTTTAAGTGATTTGTACTGAGCTTATTTACTTAGTGTATCAAGTAATAGGAGTAGGCTAGGGTCCTCGGACTTGAAAGTTATAATATGTGCCGATACGTTAGTCTCAATGGAACGCCTCAGTGGAACGAAGCAAAGTTATTACGGTGACCGCTGAAGATGCAGAAACAGATGCAAAGAAAAATATGTATTGCTTTACAGTCAGTAGGTACCCTACATTGTCTTTGAGAAGTAATACCCCGTTTACATTATTTAGCAAAAGCAATCTAGCGCTGGATTCGATCGCTGGACTGGAATAATGTAAACCGGGTATTAGTCCATGGGGCTAATCATACAATATTTTTTAGCGATATTCTACTACTACTATTTGACGATGTTAGTAACAAAAGAGCGTCAGAATGTACCGAGCGTTCTTACCACTTTACTATACCAGATGTTTTCTAATGGTATCATTTAATTTATTTGTTCAAGTTTTCACTTGTAAATAAAAGTGTGTTAATAAAAATGTACATTTGAAATATAGTGATAAAAATGAAGTTGTAATTAAATGTATAAAACGTAGGCACAATTTATTGTACATATTATAGGGCATGTGTTAATTTATAGTTTTAATTATACCTATAGACACGGAACCTTCAATATAGCAATTCGAAGCCCAATTACCGTTCAATAAGCTGTAACGTTTATTACCCATATTATAATTAAGTCCGAATAACGATTTGATTTGTTGATTGATTGATGTGTATTGCTAGGTTCACTAATGTTTCAGAAACATTTTTGACAAAACATAATAGACTACAGGCCCGTGAACAAAACTTACGTAGTAAATGAACCACCAGGAGACCTATGTAGGATGATAGAAGGATATAGGTAAAGTAATAAAATTCAGCACTATGCCGTCACATGTAAGCTGTCCAACTGAGTACAGTTGAAGAGGCGGGGTGGCAACCCTCGCTCATTTCTCCTTCTCGCATGATTTTTGTACGGCGTTGCAATCTAATAGATTAGAAGAGGTATTGAAACTATAAAAAACATTAAGTTATATTAAGTTTTTAATTATTAGTTTGTCAGAAAAATTCGTGATTTTCCGACGGTTTACAGATAAAATTTGGGCATTTGATTATGTACGGCATCCATACAGTTTCAATACCTCTCCTAATCCACTATTTCGCATTGCCGTACAAAAAACTTGCGACAATGAGAAATGATCGAGGGTTGCAACCCCCCCCCCCCTCTTCGACTGTACTCAGTTGGATAGCTTACAAGTGACGGCATAGTGCTGAATCTTATTACGTTATACCCTTCTATCATACTACACAGGTCTCCTGGTGGTTCATTTACTACGTAAATTTAGTTCACGGGCCAGTAGTCTATAACTTTAAAACCAACTAATCGTATAATATTCATTGTAACAACTTTACGTTATAAAAATGTTTTTTTTTACAAACAATGTTTTTCATAATATTTTTTTCAATCACATCAACAAATGTTTTATTTTACAAACCATCATTTTATAACGAATTTTAAGGCAAACGTTTCATTTAGATAATATATTATGTCAAATGACATTTAGATTTTTACAAAAAAGGACCTAAT
The DNA here is from genome assembly GCA_963693475.1 of Ectropis crepuscularia. Lineage (NCBI taxonomy): Eukaryota > Metazoa > Arthropoda > Insecta > Lepidoptera > Geometridae > Ectropis > Ectropis crepuscularia. Next base: position 15,702,748 of record OY856346.1, read on the forward strand.
AAATTGTCAATCAAGTTTTTATAAAATTTAATAAATGTTTGTTTTGTAAATTGAGTTGCCAAACAACACGTTATAAAATTATTATTATTAATAATAGTTTAAAAAACTAAAAAACACGCTGTTAGCACGCACTAAAAATTACAAAATATTCGTATCCCATTCAGCAAACCCTTTCATTAAATACCCATATAATGGGGGTGCATTTCAAATAGCCAATCCGCCATCTTGGATGTCCGCCATGTTGGATTTAAGTCACGTGACAATTTTCTTCGTAATCCTGACAGCAAACACTTTCATTTGATACCCATATCATGGGAGTGCATTTCAAATAGCCTGTCCGCCATGTTAGACTTAAGTCACGTGACTATTTTTTTCGGTTTCCTGACAGCAAACCCTTTCATTTGATACCCATATCATGGGGGTGGATTTCAAACAGCCAGTTCGCCATCTTGGGGAGGCCGCCATACTCGTATTGGATTTGTAATGACGTTTCTTAGCTAATCATGTATTTTCATCAGAATTCAGAGCGTGTGCAAAATTTCATCCTAATCAAAGACCGGGAAGTGGGTCAAATTAAGATTCCAAGATTTTCTTACAAACATAGTTAGTTACAAGTGAAGCTAATTAAAGCGTGTTAAAAATGTGTCAAGTGTTGGTTTTGTATTTAACATTAATAATTAACAAAAATATCAAAATAACCATTTGTCAAATAATACGTTACATGAAAAGTTTGCCATATAAACAATTTGAGATGTACCCAATTTGTTAAATATTTTTTTGTGTAATAATCATTTCACTACCCGTGAGTTTGTTTAACGTTGGTTATCACATGAAAATTTGTGAAAATAAGTTTACGAAAAGAACGGATACCGTATAACTATTCAAGTATTTATCAAATATTATATATTTTGACACCTCATCCAATTTACCAAAGACATTATATTATTTTGCTTACCTACCTTTCGTCAGATTATACTGAAGCATTTTTAGAGTTATGCTCTGGGTTCCTAGGATAGCGGTGCCGTATACGTGTACGTATGTACACCGTATTCCAAATAATTGCCTATTAATTGCACCTTCTTGATTTCTTTTAAACTTTCGTGATTTGGATTCAAATTGGTCGCGGTTGCGATCCAAATTATTATTTAATTATTATATAATAGTATAAAATATTATCTGCCGACGTTTCGGTTGCGTTTTATAGAGGTCACGACAATATTACGATTAAGTCCCGTGTAATGTTTTCTTTAATTCTTGAGTTCAGCCAAACCTATATTACTATTATATACTTACCTATACTAAGGTGTAGACATTTTCAACATTTGTGACGTAAAACGAATACAAAGAGACTTCGCATGCATGTTTTGTAATGCAGCTGTAAAATACATCAATAAATGATAGGTCGAATTAACAAAACACTTTTTTTGCAGCCTTAGAATAAATATCGCCGATGTTCGATTTGGCAATATCAATGCTGTAATATGATAAACGTTACACACAGGTATGCAAGGCGGTGCCCATGACATTATAGATAATTTGTGGCTGTGATTTTTGTGTTTACTTGAGAAAACTTTGAGATGTTCTTTGTTGACTGTTCAGTAAAGACGGTAGTTAGTATCGTTACTTTGTTATGAGACCAATAAATACAATTACACAAAACTGCTGTTCCATACTTTAAAAAAAGTTTAAATACCATGTTACTATTAATAATATAAATAATACAAATTGGTGGACAATTCACACACAACACCATAATATATGACCCCAAACTAAGCAAACTTGTATGATGGCGGCCAGATAGGTGATATAATACTAATATAGTTTTAAATACATACTTATTATACATAGACACACCCAAACACAGTACAAAGATTTGAATTCATCACACAAATATTTGCACTGCAATCGAATCCACGACCCTCGGCTTCGCAGGCAGAGCTACTACCCACTAAGCCACGAGGCCAGTCAGTTATATTTTTTTTTTTTAAATAAAGAGTGACGAGACGAGCAGGACACGTACCTGATGGTAAGCAACATGCCTGCCACATAACAGCACAGTGACACGCAGCTATTGGAACATGAAGAGTCCAAATCATTACCTAGCACTGCACTGCGCTCGTCACCCAGAGATCTAAGTTGTTATATCTCTAAGCCCTGTAATTTCTCTGGAAACATTGCCCTTCAAACCGGAACACAGTAATGTTTGCACATTACTGCTTGGCGGTAGAATAATTGGCAAAGGTGTGGTACTTCCCCAGGCGGACTCTGCTAAGAGTCCTACCACTACAAAATCTATACTTAATATAAATAATATCGAACTACTATATATATATACATAAATAGTAGTTCGATAGTTGTTTGTTATTAAGTTACGGCTGGTCTAGTCGGGAGAACGGCGTCTGCCGATCCGGAGACCCCGGGTTCAAACCCCACACGCACCACTGTCTTTTTGAAGTCACGTGCGTAATGCCACTAACTTAAAACGGTGAAGGAAAACATCGTGAGGAAACCGACATGTACCTAGAATCTTTCGAAGTCATGTGTCATCCACCAACCCGCACTGGGCCAGCGTGGTGGATTATGGCCTTAACTATCTCCATGCGAGAGAAGGCCCCGACTCCCAGCAGTGGGAACGTTTAGTGGGCTGTTGATGATTGATTGATAGTTGTTTATTTGTGATTTTAGGGTTGGATCTATGACAATATTTGTGCATAATGATGAGTAGGTACCCTGCGACTCTTTTAGTTGAATTGTATAAAGAAAACATTTATTTCAGGAAATGTTGTAAACTAGCATTAAGTAAATTAGATAAGATTGATTAATTGAGAGAATAAAATTGTTGTTAATAATAAATATAAAAAAATCAAACACGCAAATGTATAAATTAGCCTTAAATTAATTCACGATACACAGGGTTATTGGTAATCAGCCTGCATCCTTTTAAGGACATGTTAAGAACATTAAATATGTCAACTTTTCTTCAACTTTTTTTTTTAATTCGTATATTTTTTCTCATACAAAATAAAAAAGTGTATTTGCCCGTTCTAACAACATCGAATACTTCATAACAAGAGCGTGCGCACTCTTAAACGCTTGATAAAGGAAGTGCCGATGCGCATAGAGCTACACAATGTTAGAGAGGACAACAAAAACTTAATTTTTTTTGGGACAAGCATTGAGTTTTAACAAAAGTTGTAGAACAAGCGTTGTTTGTTTAAATTTACAGAATTTGGATGCAGGCTGATTCCCAGTAACCCTGTATGGACTACAAAAAATATACATTCCACATAACCCGTGTATTTGTGAAATTAGAGAATGAAATAAATTATTAAGAAATTATTTTGCATTTCATTGTGAATAGGTCGGTCTAAGTTAGCAGAGGGTGGTAAATATTTCATGAGGCAGCCGAGCTCAGCTTTTGGGCGGCAGTTTAATTTAGTTCCATCGACTATGCATGCAGTCAAATAACTGAACGGGTCATTGGGCATCATCAAACACAATTACGGAACTACGGAAAGAAAAGAAAGGGCGTATTACTTTTAAATTCAAATCACCACGTGTATTAACTTACAATAGCAATGTTTCATTTTGTGAAATTTCTCTGACAAAATGGTACTTATGGCAGTAGCGGTCGCAGCCTCAAATTTTGAGGGGGTCACCAATAATAATGCAATACTTATGTCAGGTAAAAAAGACTTTATTAGCAACGCCCGCGATTTTACCCGCGTGGTTGCCGTCTCAGTTGTTTCCCCGCGGTAAAAAATAGCCTATGTACAATGCGATATTTATAATTTTGTAATTTTTTTGATTATTCAATTTATCGTGTACGTACAATTTTGGTTTTGGTAATGTAGTGTGTGACCCCCTCTTCGGACCGCGCCTAACCTATTGTGAAATTGGGAAATATCTATGACAGGTCTATTTGCACCTTGGAACGCCTCATTGATTTTTTAATTTCGTAATTTTGGTGATAATAAAGAAGGATTAGCGTACATTAACGAAGACTGGTGGAACGGGAATAGGACGTTGTTGCCAAATATTATGACATTATAGGCTAAAAATAAAAAATAATTAGAATAAATGAACAATAACTACATAAGTACACATAGAGAGGTAGTATACAACAGACGGAAAACATCGCAAGGAAACCAGATATATAATTATTTTTTTCGAGGATATGCATCTTCAGGAAACCCGCACTTTGCCAGTTTGGTGAATTTGTCTTCTTGAAATAAGGCCCCGAGTCCCTCAACAGTGGGATCATGAACTGGACTGCTATGTGTGAGTCAAATTATTTTTAATTTTGTTGCCGTACAAACATGACTGGTTGCTGCACTACCGCGATTTAAAATTGCTATAATAATTTTATCAGAAAACTAGCTGCGTATCGCGGCTTACCTAAACTATTGAATGTCATATTTATTTATTTTGTTTGTCCCATTTATGTAAAAGTAGCCTAAGTTACTCCCTATAACATCAGCTATCTGTCAATTAACGTGTCTTTAGCATCGGTCCAGCCGTTTCAGAGAGGAAACAGATTATACAGCTAGCAGCTAGCGATAATTATGGCCTTTTATGCCCGAAATGTATTTATTAGTTATGAAAATTATTTAGTCGTGGTAGGACTCTTGGCAGAGTCCGCCTGGGGAAGTACCACACCTTTGCCAGTTATTCTACCTCCAAGCAGTAATGTGCAAACATTACTGATCCGGTTTGAAGGGCAATGTTTCCAGATACATTACAGAGCTTAGAGATAATAACATCTTAGATTTCTGGGTGACGAGCGCAGTGCAGTGCTAGGTAATGATTTCGACTCTACATGTTCCAATAGCTGCGTATCACTGTGTTATGAGGCAGACATGTTGCGTACCATCAGGGACATGTCCTGCTCGTCTCGACACTCTTTATTTAAAAAAAATGTTTTTATTTTAAGTTTAATCTCCATTTTTTGCATAGCCACCCGTGACGGAACGAGACGGTATATGCGTTTGGAGTGAGAGCAGAAGCGGAGTATTCTTAAGGCAAACTAGGCATGTGCAAAGGGAACTTCCGGTATTATGAAATAAAGAAAAAAAATTGGCAGTCATAGGAACTGCCGATAGAAGTGAAAACTTGCTGTTGCCCTGGTACTGGTACCTAGGGGCAAACGCAACTCTTTTATATTTCTGTTGTCCTGGTATCTGGAGATAAACGCTGGGCTGTTGGAGGTAGGTAATCGAAACTCTTTACTGTTTCTGTTGCCCTGGTACCTACCTGGCCGTTTTTACCGAGTTTACCCGAAGATTTCATATCTGATCCGATCCATTATCATATCCAAGCGTGACGATTGATTAATCCATTTCACAACCCACGAAAATTCTGTCTATAGCGCGCCTAAAGAAGTTTTCACTTCAAAAATGAATATAATATAATAAGAATGTATTATAAAAGTATAAAATTAATTGCCGCATTAAATGAATCTACTCACACATTAAAACTATTATTTTTGCTTACAACCTGAATTGGGTTAAATTATAACAAAATATAAATTTAACGGATGTCGTATGACGATTTAGCCATACTCAAAGGATGGGACCAACTTAAACCGGCAACACCTACATACAGCCTTGTTAGTGGTACACGATCTTCTATTGAAGTTGGAAAGATACGCCTGCAATTTTTATCCCGCTGATCACCAGTGAGTTTCTGTTTCTAAAATTGCGGGGATGAGGATGCGGCGCGGGGGCGGGAGCTAAGCTGTCAGGCGCAAACAGGCTTAGGTTTGGTAGTATAAATACTTCTACTTATTTGTTTTGGTTCCGGCCGGTTCGAGATATTTGATGAAATCGCGCTTTTCTCCTTTTTGAGCTGTGCGGGTAGAGGTTGGGGGACTGAATTACTTGAGAAAGTTACCCAGCTGACACTTTTATCGCCCAATATTCTTAAGTCTTCCAGATGAGGGTCCTTCATGAGCACATCGGTTAACAGAGTGCTTAGTGGAAGAACAAGGGCCGCGATGTGGTCACAAGGGCTCTCAAGGCCACAACTCTCGCTGCCGACCATCTAAGCTAAGATGCTTAACAGTGAGAGGTCGTGTGAGGCGCAGGAGCTGAGGTGTAAGAGATGATCCGTATCAACTTCCTTCGCCTTTTGTAGTGGTAGGACTCTTAGCAGAGTCCGCCTGGGGAAGTACCACACCTTTGCCAAATATTCTACCGCCAAGCAGTAATGTGCAAACATTACTGTGTTCCGGTTTGAAGGGCAATGATTCCAGAGAAATTACAGGGCTTAGAGACATAATATCTTAGATCTCTGGGTGACGAGCGCAGTGCAGTGCTAGGTAATGATTTGGACTATCATGTTCCAATAGCTGCGTGTTACTGTGCTGTTATGTGGCAGGCATGTTGCTTACCATCAGGCACATGACCTGCTCGTCTCGTCACTCTATGCTATAAAAAAAAAAAAAAAAAAAACTTCCTTCGCCTTCGTAGGCGACTCTGGAGAGCATCCGGACTCCACTGGAGAGCCTGGGGCGACATATGCTTAGGGCCGTCCAGAAATCTACCTAGGAGTAGGCCTTCGAAGAAGTGACGCGCCGCTGGTGAAACGTGAGAACCAAATGCGAGGGTACTTACGCCCCTCGCGACGCATCACATCGCGACGCATATAATTGGGCCGCATATCGTCGCAATGCAAAGTACTACGACGCATAGCATCGTGACGCATAATATCGTGACGCATCTCGACGCAAAGCATCGCGATGCGTAGCAACGCGATGCAAATCACTGCGACGCGTAGCGTCGTGACGCAAAACACCGCGACTCAAACCATCGCGACGCAAAACATCGCAACGCAGACCATCGCGAGGCAAAGCATCGCGACGCAGACCATCGCACCGAAGACCGCAACACGTAGAGGCGACGCGATACAAAGGGGCGGCTGCGCTTGCGGCGCGGCGCCCCTTCCTCCTACGCGTTTGTAAGGAAAGAAGCGTTAGGCGTGGGCTAGGCTGTTAGTTGAAAGGTTGTTTTGGTTTAGAACGAAAATAAATTTGGCTCTGTTGGAATTTTTGTACACTTTTTATTTTTAAATAAACCGGATTATAACATAATTTAGAAAAGTATTAAGGTATATTTTTTTATGAAAAAAAAAAAACAAAGACAATGTTCGTTTGTTCTGCGTGGACTCCCATCCAAATGCTTTTATGTCCTATGCCCGTAACACCTAGACGTCTACTCTCTTTCTACGAAAACGTAATTTCGAAATAAACTCGCGACTTTCCAACTCCGATTCTACTTCGATCCGTCGTTTTGTCTGTAACTATTCTAAGCCTACTCTAATTAGAGTATGCTTAAAACATTTAAACGTCAAACAATGTTGTATCGGACGAAACGAAGTAGAACGAGAGCAAGAAAGTCGCGAGTTTTTTTTCGATATTACGTTTTCGTAGAAATAGAGTAGACGTCCTGTGTGCGCGAACAAAGTAGCGAGTTTAACGAATTACTCATAGTAGGTAGTTGAAAGGATTGCTAATTGAATTAACTTTTCTCCATAACTACTAGTCTGATTTTGACACAGTTTAGTTGCGGGTTAAGATGTAATTGCATTGTCATCACGAAAGAACGATGTTACGAAGACTTTGATGCTTTTAGACTGGGAAAATACACTTTTTTAATTTTGTATGGGGAAAAATATACGAATTTTTTTAAACTGTAGAACAAAGGTTGTGTATTAGGATGTGGGCTGATTATCAACAACCCTGGATAAAATTACTTGGATTACTAGTATTATTACAATACAAATAAAGCTCAATAGATAATTTTTACGTGCTTCATTTTAAATCTCATCTTTTATTTCTAAAAACCAATCGGCGAAACGCAGACCATAGGTACTTAGGTATATGTTAAAAAAATGAATCTCTGGAACAATATCAATTGACATGAACCGTTTTTCGCAAAAAAGATAAAAATTTAATAAAATGTAAAGCCTGAACTTAATTGAAAACCACGTACACAACTCACACATCGACAAGAACTAAAAGTTAAACGAATAGGTATATTTATTTGTAGGAATACGTTGCCCGGGAGCGGAAGGCCAAAAATTAAAAAACTCGGCCTGTCGGCGGTGTCGCGAACAGATGCCCAGTTCGAATTGCCTCTCTACACTCAATTTAACGTGAAAAACACTCAGCTTTGTCCAGGTAATGAACGCACTGGCCTAGCCCGGGACTGCCCGGTAACAGCGTTTCATTACAGATAGAGCGGCTATCATACAGGTTGGACATCTTGCATATAATTTTTTACATAGTACAATGTACTATGTAAAAAATTATAGTACATAGTACATGTAACTTTTTTTTAAAATTAGCTGACCCGACAGCGTTGTAACTCGTAACTATGAATATTGAATTCGAATTCGATACGATGATTAGGGAAATAGCGATTTATTTTTATTTAATTTTTTACTAACAGCACGCAGTGTTTTCACTCGTTTAGTACCCGATTTTGTTATTTTCCCGGGATAATAAGTAGCCTATGTTACTTCCAATACCCCCAAGAAAGTTTTTACAAAGTGTCACAATTATTGGTTACGTAGTTTTTGCGTGAAAGCGTAACAAACATCTAATTAATTTCATCAAAATCAATCTTAATTTTGCGTTTAAAATATTACTACATATTTTTTTTTAAATATAGAGTGACGAGACGAGCAGGTCATGTGTCTGATGGTAACCAACATGCCTGCCACATAACAGCACAGTGACACGCAGCTATTGGAACATGAAGATTCCAAATCATTACCTAGCACTGCACTGCGCTCGTCACCCAGAGATCTAAGTTGTTATATCTCTAAGCCCTGTAATTTCACTGGAAACATTGCCCTTCAGACCGGAACACAGTAATGTTTGTACATTACTGCTTGGCGGTAGAATATTTGGCAAAGGTGTGGTCCTTCTCCCTGGCGGACTCTGCCAAGAGTCCTACCACTACTTAAGTAGGATATCGGCATGCAGAATCAAGGCAATTTGATTTAATTTGGCCTCGTCAAAGACACCATTTTGACCAGGAAACTTAGCAATATTAATTTGTTCTTAATAGTCTTACTACTATCATTAAATTATTAAATTTTATAGATTTCCATGATGAAGTCCTTGATTCCGACCGATACAACTAATTAACCCAAAGAGAATATAACGCTACCTACGCTAGAAATATGCGTATCGTTGATCAATATTATGTTTGAACTTGCGCAATTTTCTTATTTTTTCAAATTTAAGAACCTTCTACGAAGCATTTATAGAAAACTTTGAAAAAGAAACATAATGAATAAAATCGGTACAACCGTTTTCAAGTTATAGGGCGACCTGGAGAAATAGGGGTTCATTTTTTATAAAAAACGATTATAGGTTTATACTTGACCGCCAAATCGAACGATGTTAAGCAACGATGCGGTTTACAATGGAGCTTGCTTGCCTAGGACAAACCGATTGACTCTCGACTTTACGACACCTAGATTTTAAACATCGGTTTAACCTCAGGCATTCCACAACCTAGACGTTCTTTTTTGTAGTATAGAGAGAGACAAGACGAGCTGGAGGTGTGGCTGATGGTAACCAACATGCCTGCCCATAACACTACAGTGACACGCAGCTATTGGAACATGAAAAGTCCAAATCATTACTAAGCACCGTACTGCGCTCGTCACCCAGTGGTATAAGGTGTTTTAGCTCTTAGCCCAGTAATTTATCTGGAAACATTGCCCTTCAAACCGGAACACAGAAATGTTTGTACACTACTGCTTGGCGGGAAAGATGTGTTACTTCCCCAGGCGGACTCTGCAAAGAGCCCTACCACTACAAAGTTATTTTTACATAAATAAAGCCATAACGAGGAGGTCGAGCGAGTCTTTAGAAATTCTACCATGAAACGTTACACGTCGAGCTACAAGGAGTCCGATAGAAAGAAAAGGTGAGGTGGGTGTTTTAGATCATGCAGATCAGTTGCACATTCTCCGAAGTGGAGTCGATAAAAAACCCGATAAGCTAGAGATTTTCCGGCGATTTTGCAGACTGAAGTATTTTTTGAACAAGGGTGTCATTGCGTATGAGCCTTTTCGTTATTAGCGTATGAGTTATTTTGAGTTTTAGGGTTCGGGCGACGCGACGCCTGATGAAATTCTTGTAGTTTGTTTGGTTCGACGTACCCATGTCCATTTCGCGTGCTAACGCCGCCACCATGCTTAGCTCGCTAACTACAGGCACAGTATAAGGAAAACTACTGGTAGGGAGCTTGAGCATCTTGATTATTTCTAGTCCTTCTGTGGTCTATGTTGGAATAGTAAATATTATCGGACATTTCACATACCATTTGACCCCAAACTAAGCAAATCTTGTAATATGGCAACCAGATAGCTGATGCAATGATTATATAGTTTTTTTTTTTTAAACGGGCAAAGCCTTTATATACAAAACTAAAATACAATGAGAACTACACTACGCTACATACCTAATTGACTACTTACACTAAGCACGCCTGAATTATCCATAGACCAATGAAGGTCTACAGATAATCAAGATGTTCAAGTCCACTACCAATCGGAAGCGTACCTAGCATGCTGGCGGCATTACCACGCTGAATGGCAATGCTTATGCGTTGGGCCAAATAAACGCCAGCATTTTGGTCACGCGTCGTGCCGACCAAACGCTCGGAAAGGCTTTTGTAGATGAGCTCCCGCCCCCCACGGGCCCAATATCTCAACCCCAAAGGGCTCAAATATGTAATCTCTGGGTTTATTGCGTGGATATCGGACTTCTTGAGGGATCTATCCATACGAGTCGTCATTGATGGCTGCTCGTCGGATCAAATGGCTATCAATGCCGGAGTTCCTCAGGGGTCGGTACTCTCTGCGACGCTCTTCCTGCTACATATCAATGATCTGTTGAAGCCCGGTATTGTTGGGTACGCAGATGATAGCACCGTCGTAGAGAGTTATATATCCAGCGCAAGAGCCAGTGGACAACAAACTCAGCTACTGAGAGAAGGTATGGTCGAGCATTTGAACTTGGCCCTTGAGGCAGTCTCTACATGGGGCGATGCCAATTTGGCCAAGCTTAATGAAGGAAAAACACAGGCATGTTTATTCTCCGCTAAAAGGAGTCCATTCGAACTTGCTCCTACTTTTCGAGGCGTATCCGTGCCGGTTACTGACCATCTCGAGCTTTTGGGCGTTTCTTTGTCATCGACGCTCAACTTTGGCACGTATATTGAGTCTAAGGCTAAATTAGCCGGCAAAAAACTGGGTGTCCTCTCAAAGGTGCGAAGATACTTCAACTCTGAGCAGTTGCTCACGTTGTACAAAGCACAGATTCGATCCTGTATGGAGTACTGTTCGCACCTTTGGGATGGATCAGCTAAGTATCACCTGGAGACTCTAGAATCTATTTAGAGACGTGCCAAAAAGCTCATAGGCAATGACACTCTTGTGCGTAAAAGACTTCAAAGTCATGATCATCGCCGCAAGATTGCTAGCTTATCGGTTTTTTATCGGATACACTTCGGAGAGTGTGCAACTGATCTGCATGATCTAATACCACCTTGCCCTTTCTTCTATCGGAATTCTCGTATCTCAAAAAAGCGACCTCGTTTCATGGTTGATGTTCCAAAAACACGAACGAAGAGATTTGACTCCACGTTTGTGATAAGAACGTCTAGGTTGTAGAGTGCGTTGCCGGAGTGGGTTTTCCCCGATGGTTACAATCTGGGTGTCTTCAAATCGAGAGTGAATCGGTTTCTTCTAGGTAAGCACGTTCCATCGTAGATCGCATCGTCGCTTAACATCAGGCGAGATGGTGGTCAAGTGCGAACATTTCACAGTTAAAAAAAAAAACAATTCTTCCGAGGGTTGCATATTTGCGCCGTTTCAGTCGCTTAGCTGAATTAGCCGCTGCACCAGCCTTACTATGTGTCTCTGGAAGATGTGATGGTTCCAGAGTATCGACGCAAGTTGCGTCCCACACTAGGGGCCGACTCAACTTCCAAGGCACAACAGTCATGCCGTCAGGTCTTTTGCCATCTTATATAGTTGTAAATACAAACATATCTACTAATTATACAGTACACAGAAATATCTAGACACAGAAAAAAACATTGTATTCATCACACAAATATTTGTCCTGGATGGCAATCGAACCCACACGGTTTAGCAGGCAGCTTCTTACCAACTAAGTCACGAGACAGTCAGATATGTTTAATTATTGAGAAACATTTTAGGCTATACGTATTTTTAATGCTAAATCCTACAAGAAAATGTTAAAAAATTGTTTATACTCTACTCTCTTCTCAGAGGTACCCCGGATCTGTATTGATAGTATCAAATAGCAGCTTCCTCTCACAGATCCAGAGGCTCATTATTTCTTAGTTTCACAATAATACAAAATAAGGAACTCTGTACCTAATATATTTTTATTTTTTACCTATTATTTTAGTTATAAGACTGACATGTAACAGGGTTTGCACAGGGTTCTAATCCTGTTCAAATTTAATAAGTAGGTAAATAAAAACACTATTTTCGGAGTTACCAAAAATATACAGAAAATTTATAAAAAAATAGTTAAGTCGTTTCGGAGGAGTTTGGTTAAAACACTGTGACATGAGAATTTTACTTGTAAAATTCTATTTAACAGTAAACATAATTACTTACCAATACATCCTGCAATATGGATCACATGGAATTGTTGGCACTGTTTGATCCGTAGGTATATATTTGTAAAATACATTAACTTTTACGAATTAGTAGCAATAAATTACTATCTACCGATACCAGACAATTAACGACAACATTTTGCTTGTATTAAGGCACAGTGACGTCCATGGCACAGTTTTAAAAAATTCCTGGGCTACGCATATTAACCTTTAAGTTGAAAAGGACGAGTTCTACTGCATTTGAGATACCATTTATTAATTTTAAACAATCTTTCTCTCAACAAACGGAGACATTAGGCAGTTGGGGAACTGAGGCCAAATGTTTGGTAAGAGAGTTGGGGCGTAAACTACGCGACAAATCGAGGGACTCCCGCGCCGCGCCGGCTCGTACCTGGTGCAAAGGCTGGCCATAGCTATCCAGCGACGCAATGCGGCCAGTATAATGGGCACTTTTGCATCGGGTGCTACTCGGGGTGGGTATTATTAGTAGATATCTAGTAGATTAATGACACATACTTGTGGTATTAGTTGCAATATAATTTGTATTTTAAACATTATCTTAATTTTAAACAAATACACGGGTAACTCACGTATAAAATAGTCAGAACAGTCCGACTCGAGTTTCGATCGCGTCCGGCGATCTTCTTCAAGCAGTGCTAATCGAGCTGCGAACATGCGCGCGCACTCGCCTTGAAGAAGATCGCCGGACGCGATCGAAACTCGAGTCGGACTGTTCTGACTATTTTATACGTGAGTTACCCGTGTATTTGTTTAAAATGTGTAATAACCACGTTAGTTTTCATACTAAAATTATCTTAATTGTAATTATTTATTTATATCTTTTAACATGACATATAACTACTCGTTATCAATATTATTAAAAAAGTTATTATTAAAAAAACCGGCCAAGTGATCCCATAGAGGTTTCTTTTTTTACTTACATCAAGTACGGAACACCAAACATGATTGGAATATAATAAATAGTAGAAAAATGTAGTAAAAGTAACGATATCGCTTTGTCGTAAAAACTATTCGTCCCGTCGATTTCAACGATCAACGAAATTTTGTGAATTTATTTTGATTTTTTGAACGTTTGAAAAGCCGGAAAATCTGGAAAGCTCGAAAAAGTCAGAAAACTTGTAAAGCCACAAAACTTCGAAAAACTGAAAAAACACTAAAAAAACAGGAAAACTCAGGAAAACCAGAAACCTTGGAAAAAAAGAAAACTCGGAACTACTGAAAACTGAAAATACTTGGAAAAGTCGGAAAAACCGGAAAACCAGAAAACTTCATAAACCCGGATAACTTGAAAAACTGGCAATCTGGGAAATGTCGGAAAATACATGATAAGGCGGAAAACTCGAAAAACATGACTAATATTTCCTTTTTTGAAAAGAAAACAAATTAGTCAATTTTGTTCGCCAAAATCAACTCGTCTAACAAGGTTATTGTATGTTATACACGGTTATGGCTTAATAATCAGCCTGCATCCTTTTAAGGGGATATTAATTAGGTACATTAAATACGTCAGTCTTTGTTCTACAGTTTATTTATAAAGATAGATAGATAGATAGAAAACTCTTTATTGTGATACAAAGAATCAAAAAAATTACATTGACAAACTTAAGAACTAGTATCACAAGTGGCGGCCTTATTGTTGAGAGCAATCTCTTCCAGGCAACCAACACAAGGAAAATAGCCTACATACAAAAACAGGCAGGGGGAGCGACGTTAATTTATATAATACTACTAAATTAATATTACTAAAATAAAATAATAAATATTAACTTATAAATATGCTACTACAACATTTAATACTAACATAAATACGAATAACAAATAAAAATACCAAGAAAAGTGAGGAATATTAGGAAGAATAGTGATTCAAAAACAGAACACAAAACAATTCCAACTAGTTTAAAAACAGCAGTGCTACAACTTACAATTTGCTAGTGTCGACAGTCTTGCATTGTGATAAATAATAATCTTTTACTTTGCTCTTAAAAACGCTCAAGGACTGCGATTGTCTCACAGGTGCCGGCAAAGAATTCCACAAACGGACAGCCTTAACAGTAAAAGAATTTCCATAGAAGGAGGTCTTGTGTGAGGGTGTGTCAAGGTTGAGTGCCACAGCAGCTCTCAAAGAGCGTGGACGTGAAGTCTCGTAACAAAAAGAGAAGCATTCCTTAAGGTAAGATGGGAAGGTAGGGATGAACAACACATTATATAGAAGTGATAAGATGTGTGCATTTCTGTGGAGACGGATTGGGAGCCACTTGAGTTAAGCAAGAAATTGAGAAACGTGGTCAAATTTGCGCAAGCCAAATATGAACCTGATGCAGAAATTTTGAAGACGCTCAAGCTTATTTAGTTGTTCCTCAGTGAGATCAAGGTAACATACGTCGGCATAATCAAGGATGGGGAACAGAAGTGACTGGACAAGTGAAATTTTGGTGGAAGTAGGGAGAAAATTGCGTAATTTCATCAACGCTCCAGCCGCGGCATATAACTGTAAAACAAAGATTTTTTTTCCCATGCAAAATTTATTTATTTAATACGTACAACAGAATACAGCCGATACAGTAATGGTTAGATTAGAACTTAAGTTTAGATCTAGACAGTATTCCTAATGGATACGTATACAGCATGATTATATGTACTAGTATTTGTTACGAGTTTAACAATAAAAATAAAAAAAGTTGATTAAAAAGAAGAGATAGATAATTAGAAACAAGCAAATCACAAGAATTATAACAAGCTATAGCCAAAGAGATTTCCGTATATAATTTATAGGTGGATGAGATGTAAATAAATATAATAAAAATAAAAAAAATGTATTTGCCCGGTCTAAAAGTATCGAACTCTTCATAACAATAGCGCGCGCGCTCTTTAACATTGGATAAATGATGTGCCGAAGTGAATTAACACTAAACATCTGGTAAACACTGCTAGAGAGGACAACAAGCACTATTTCTTTTGGGATATGTGTTGAGTTTTAACAAAAGTTGTGGAAAAGTTGTTTGTTAAAACATACAGAGACATACATAATATATTAATGCCCTTCGACGGATGCAGGCTGATTACCAGCAACCCTGTATGGTTCAATCCACCGACCCGCACTTTACCAGCGTGGTGGATTACAGCCTCTCTCACTCGTTGCGATAAAATGTTGGAATGTAAGCTGGTCTTATGCTGCTACATAAATATAAAGTGAGCCCCTATCTTCTATAAGACAGCAGTTCCGTACAACCTTGTATTAATGAAGCCACTGTTTGACGTGTTGAGTTTCCGTATTAAAAACGGGGTGAGTACCCCCCGTACTACTAAAACTGCGGTGTTTGTCTGTCTGTAGCTTCAGCCCATTTAAGACCACAATATCATAAAACGAAATTTAATAATTAGGTGACCTGTAAATATAAATAGATATAGGTGGACAATTCACACAACAGCATCAGACACCAAACTAAGCAAAGCTTGTGATATGTACCTGTAACCACAATTAATATAGATACACAATAATTTCCAAATAAACACATTACCACTCATTTGCGTTGCGTGGGTAAAAAACGGGTAATTTGAACCACGAAAACCTACGAAACGGAAAATATTTTTTTCCCCAGAAAAAGTTTGTATTCCTCCTATGGTAAGGTGTATTTTCATTTGGCGGAGTTGCTCATGTAAATTGTTAACAATACGACGTCTACAGTCTTCAGACGAAAATAAACTTTGCCACTCTTATCTTTACGCGTTTTTTAATCTTTTAAGTAATCCAAGGCGGTGACAAACTGTTTTCGTCATTTTTGACTCGTCGTGACAATTTTATTGCATTATTTTTGTGGGTTTACCATCACTTGCTTTTTGTGCGAAAAGCGTTAATAAATAAACAATTCGTTTTAAATTGAATTCTAGAGTTTACCAAGCTGACAAAATCCGATAACAAATTCGAATTGGAAAATCTGGGAATATGATGAGCGCGTTTCCCATGCTACAGGGGATTTATCTGTTGACAACAATATCTTCGATATATTTACTTTGGTGTTTGCTTTTAGTGATGTGCCATAAGACCGCAAACTCAGAGACAAAGGATTTTCCGGAGCTTGTAATCATTATTCAATTTTAACATTAAACTTTATATTGTTTATTTATACATTTTTTGATTAAAAAACACTTTTATGTTTATCTGTGTTGAGAATTACTGATCGTTTTTATAGAAAATTATTACGAGTATTTATTTCAATGAAAACGACGAGTGAAACACTGTGTGTTCTTTAAAGTCAATCTTTTGTAAGTACAAAGGCAATTTACATCCTACTAATTTATTATAAATGCGAAAGTTTGGGTGTTTAGATGTTTGTGTCTAAAACATTTCGGATCGCCGAAACAGGTCGAGTTGAAATTTTCAATGATACTTCAATGATACTTCAATTATTTATTTTATTTCCATTTTATACAACGCCAGAACGCAGCCATAGGAAACTGCTGGCGTATATATTGTAATGTCGTTTTAAAATCTGTTATTACAAACTATACAAAGAGTTTTGCGTACTGATCGTGTATATGTAGTTTGTAACGTGGATGCTCGCGTCGCATCTTTCCATTCTATACAACGCCAGAACGCAGCCATAGGAAACTGTTCGCGTTCGAGTATGTTATATTGTAATGTTGTTTTAAATCTGTTATTACAATGCATACATGATTTTTCCGTACCGATTGTGTATGTTGTCGATCCGATGAGGGGCTATCACTGAGATCTGACTCTGGGTAGGCTCCCGCCAGAAGCGCTGCGGTCAGCCCTGAGTGTTGACCTCCCTTGAGCTTCTGGCTCCCGCATTTTTTATATACACTCTAGGGGTAGTAGCGACAAGACTAGGTGGAGTCGGGGTGCTCCGAGTCGGATCTGGGAAACCAACATCTACAATAAATCAAAATGGCGAGCATGCAACTGCTCACGTACAAATTGTAATTTTAGAGTTTTGCGCGCCTATTCCAAAACATACATGATTAGTCCGTATGCGTACTGATACTGTATATTTTGGAACAACATAATACTTCTACGTTACTACAAAGTATACGCGAGTATTTGCGTACTGGTCTTGTATGGTTTGGAAGAATTTAGTAAAAAACGTATTTCCAATCTATACGTGATTAGTTTCATACCCTTGCGTTCTGGCCTTGTATAGAATGGAAAGACGCTACGCAATAGACCCTAACAGCGCTGTTGATTAAGTTTTTTTAGTGTGTTGTGTATTTTTTTATATACTTATTAGGTATAAATCTGACTAAAAAACGGCGAATGGATTGTTTGAAAGAGGACAAGATTAAAAAACATTAACCCAGCTAATATGATGGAAGATAGAGATGAAGGGCGGAAGCGGACATGTTGTCCTTCATAAAAAGTTACGGGTAAAGGTATTTATTCATCTAACTCTATAACCTTAAATAAATAAAAAAAAATTCGAAAATGCTCAACGGCATTGTTTCAATTTTAGGTCACACGTATGTGCGTAAGTAGAGCAAATGTCCTATGTAGGTACTAAGTTCCAACCGAAATTTATAAAAGAGCTGATGATTTTGAAAAAGCAGAACCGACTTTTATGAAACTAGCTCTGTTTCAAGAACTACTATATAAATATAATATAATAAGTTCAAACAAAAACCAAATCACAGTCAATCGGTTCATCCGATCGATACGATACGATGCCACACACAGACATCCTCACCCACACATACACACCCTGACACGTAAAACTTATAACACCACGTCGATTATCCATCGGAGGTTAAAAAAAATATCCAGCCTGATGTTTGCGATATGTCTACAGGAGTGCGTTTCAAAGAAGTACGTGTAATAGTGTGATAGGCCCTTCGCTATTACGAGCATATTCCCGTGCCTACGCCGACAGGCAGGCTCTATTTCCGCCTGTCTCGTGGAAATCCGATAATGTTAAAACAGGGTTACGCAAAAACGGCACAAACGTTTTAAAAATAAAAAATAAATTGTTTAAGGTGAAACTGAGTAAGACATGTGTCTGATGGTAAATTATTTACCATCAGACACATGTGTATTATTTACTAAATAACATGCCTGCCCATAACAACACAGTGACACGAAGCTATTCGAACTTGAAGAGTCCAAATCATTACCTAGCACCGCATTGTCTCACTCTTAGCCCAGTAATTTCTCTGGGAACATTGCCCTTCAAATCGGAACACAGTAATGTTTGCACACTGCTGATTTGTAAAATAACTGGCTAAGGTGTGGTATTTACCCAGGTGGGCTCTGCAAAGAGCACTACCACTACAAGGTATCGCGTTATACTCGTTTTCAAGAGCATTAGGCACTTAGGTAGTTACAATAAAAACAATATTTACAATACAATGCTAATAATAATTAATTGTTCCACAATATTCTACATGGGGATGATGACTCCTTGGACTTGACAAATTTATTTCTCTATTTGGATGTCTTCTGCACATAGAATCGTTTTTTTTTTCGAAAACGATTGCAGATCAAACTGTAATCCTACGAGTTTACTGTGTTCGATATATTGGCTTCGGAATACGGTGGCTCTCGGGATCCCAATTTTTTAGTTTATTATTAAATCTAAAAGTCTTTAAAAATGTTGAGCACCTAGCCAAATATGTATGTATTTTTGAAGTTTATTTAAAAATAAACTCAAAAATAAAAAATAAAAATTACGCCGTATTATTAAATTTAAACTAAGGTAATTTTGACTGTACTAAATAATTCCCAAAAATTTTGAATAGAATACTCCAGAAAGTCAAGTTTTGTGATATATTACTGGATGCCCAAATACTTTTATCTGGTTAAATTACTATTTTTTGATTATAAGTTCGACTTGATATATTTAGCATATCCTTTCATCCTACACTTGGTCTGCGTAACTCTGTATTTTATTTCAAATATTTCAGCTACCGAAATAGGAGTACCTCGTGGTGAAAAAGTCCGGCAGACTTCGATCATCGGCGGTAGAGCACCAATCATTTTTGCCCGGATTTTGTGGCAGTTGAGTACCAATCAAATTGCAACGTTGGTTTTGGTGCCGTCTACATGATTGGTGAAACACGGCGAACCTGTTAAATGTATTGATAGTCAAGTTCAAATCAGTTTTAGCCTACGATGATTTGCCTGAAACCCTGGGATATAATTAGGATTATAAAGTGCCGATTATTTTGTTTTAATTAATTGGTTTCAGATAATTACATGGTTAATTACATGGATAAGAAGCAACATTTCAAATGACATTTTATTCTTTATGCGATTTTATTCATCATCATTAGCTTATCCTAGTCTACTGTTGGATGTAGGCCTCTTTCATGATAGATACACTCAGCCTATCCTAGGTTTTTCTTATCGAACCACTGCCTGCTTTACGTATATCGTCACTCCATCGTGTTTCATATCAGTACCATAATGTATCAGATTTAGTTGAAATTTTGTTATCTACAGCTTTTAAGATCCACTAAATGCCATATCACAATACTAGATGAAGCCCAATTTAGTCTCGTTTTAAGTCACAAATAATTTCTATACATATTTAACTAAAAACATTGACTGAATTTTGGTTCGTGTAAGTCTTGAGTCAATGATTAGAATACAGTGGTATTTTTTATAGAGCGTCGGACCCCTAACATAACCATATTGGAAAATTGATGATATTGGAAGGCCACGAATTTATACCCGGATGAGAAGTATAGCGACACGACGAAACAAGTGACGTCTACGAACAAAGCGTGCGTGCCGTATGTGTATTTTATGATGAAGATAAAATACAATAGGACGTCTACTCTCTTTCTACGAAAACGTAATTTCGAAAAAAACTGCGCGACTTTCTTGCTCTCGTTCTACTTCGTTTCGTTCATCCCGTCTTTTACCAACCGACCAACCACGCTGTCCACCTAGTTGGTCGGTTAAAATTTTTTTTTCCTAACCAACAAACTATCATAGTTTGTCCGTTAGTATCCGATACAACATTGTTTGACGTTTAAATGTTCTAACCCTACTCTAATTAGAGTCGGCTTCGAATATTTAAACGGACAAAACGACGGATCGAAGTAGAATTGGAGTTTAAAAGTCGCGAGTTTATTTCGAAATTACGTTTTCGTAGAAAGAGAGTAGACGTCCTGAATACGAAGAATAACCCGTTAAGTATATTTTATTTTATTACATTCCATTTTCAAACTCAATTTTAGTATTCATTAATTAAACCCTGTTATTAGTCAGTACAATTATTGAGTCCTTAAACACTACATAAGCTAGATAAGTATTTAACTATATGGGACTCTTGACTTTTCAAACGCAACGATTACGCTTTAGTACACACTAGTAGCACAGTACATATAAAGAAATGCCACCAGTAGTCCATCGTCTTTGATAATTGACGCGATAATGTCTAGGGCAGATAAAACCGAAAACTGAACCGCGCTCACGAAATACAAACATAGTAATATTGGCAATGGCGGGAGCGTGCTTCCCGCGTCTCACCCCGCACGCCCCGCATGATTGCCCCGTCTAGACGGCTTCGTTGAACGCCTGTATGATGGTAGTAGTTAGTAGTAGTTGAAACCGTAACATACTTGTAGGTGCAAATCGCAAAGGTATAAAGCTAGCTGTGTAATATTATCATATTAAAAGAGAGTTTTGAAATAAATAGCGAAGTACATCAGGTATAGCGTGTAGATCATAACAGTCGACTGGACATTAATAATAGAAAAGGAGAAAAGAAGATTTTATCCAATAATAATTCTCACTCGAACCGCTCTATTTGCTCGATAGTAGCACGATCTGGACCCGTACTTTTCTCCGTACTAAGATCAAGTTTTCGATTCTATTGATGCTGAACAGTTTATAATCCATGACTGTAAACCGTATCCCCTCGAGACAAGGTCTGTAGTTGTGGGGCATGAAACGTTAAATCTGAAATGACCAGGTCAACGTGGTACGAACGCTGATATTGAATATGGATAAAGTGAATTGTATTCAGAACTGGCAGCGTCGCCTCGCAGAGCTGGGGATAAGAGGATTACTTACAACTTATAATTGGTTCTCGCTATTCGAGTGAATAAGAGAAAAACTCAGTGTCCCTTCAAGCACCTCTTAACTTCTTAGATAACGGTAGCAATTATTTCGCTCGACTCCAGGAATTCGTTTACGGTTGTCCTTTTATTTCTTTGGTGATTGTTCTATTGGCGTCTTGCCGAGATTTATTGAGTCAAGTCATAGTCCATTGAATAGTAACATTTAGGGTTGCGTTTCACAGAAGACGCAATTTATTTTTTGTTGTTTAGGGGATTAGTATAAGCTTAAGGTCAAGTTTCTGGGGTCGCCACTCATGTTCTTCGTCCGCTGTCTTGGTATCTCGTAAACTAGCCACCCTACAAAAAATGTACAAGCATTCAATTAAATTGTGTACAATTTTATTTCCTATAAATTTTTAGTAAAATTTCAATTTATAAAAATCCAGTGTAATGATGTTTGTTCCCAATAAACTCTTCACCAAGTCAACTGATATTCACAAAAATTGGCATTTTCATATTAAGTACATATATGTAATTAAGTCCAACTTGAGAGATAGGCTTCTATTTCTATTAATTGTCTCAATAATTTATGATGAACACATTTCTAATATTGATTGTTATAACTTACGATCATAAGTTTCAATAATAGGTTAAGTATACAAATTAGTCGTTTAACCCAAACGAAGTTGGAACGGGCCGCTAAAGTTATAAACCAAAATTAACTGACACAACTAAAATTTAAAATTAACTGACACAACTGAAAAATTAAAATTGCTGTCCTTTGAAAAACGCATGGCAAGGCTAAAAAAATTAACATCAGTCTTAATTAATTGCAACGTCGAATCGATAAGATGAAATGAAGGATTCGTTTAAGGAACATATCTACATTATGTATTTTACGCACAATTTGTTTTCTTGGGCATTGTAAGACTCCTTACCCTGAAAATAAATAAATTTAAAAAAAAATGTCTTTGACGTACGTACAATTGTTAACAATAGTTTCTTAGTTAAAAAACAGTCATAAAACTAGATAAATTCAAAGTAACGTCCAAATTTTTAAGAGGCATTCTAGCTGAACAATGTTACGTCAAAATCACGTTAAAATCCGATGTTAATTGAATCGGGTTCAGATTGCAGGATGGCAGCGCGCGGTAATTGTGTTAGCAGCAAACATACGGCTGGCTTCTACCGGCGACTCAATCCTCGACTTTTTACATCGATGCTTGTTACTACGCTGAGTGCCAACTAGCGTTATTGGATTTTAAAAATTTGCTTGGCAGAAGTCTCACATTGTCATACTAATTGAGTTGTTAGTGTTGTACACATGGACGTAAAAAAAACTCGGACGTAGTCTCGCTAAAACAAAAACTATGTCTATCGAGTCGGCCACATAATATTATGCACGTGTGCGCTGTCACATACAAGCTGATACGCACACATCAGTGAGTCATTACACGCGCTATTTGTGTATATGTGTGCGTGTCAGCCTATCAGTGATAACCTGACAACGCACACGTGCAAATGTGGCCGACTCTAGTGACACAGTTTTTGTTTTAGCGAGACTCCGTCCGACTTTTTTATACGTCCATGGTTGTACACTATCTGTGTCATTTATTTAATAGTGAGACGAGGGTCAAGTAAATTTTGGTATTTAAAAAAAATTATTAGAAATTATTTACTTAATATTATTTAATTAATAAATCATTATTTTTTATTTTCTAATCATCATCATTGATGATGATTAGAAATTATTTACTTAATATTAGAAAAGAAAAAATGCAAAACAAATTTTCATTTATTATTTTTGACTCAATTTATGTTAAACGTGCTCTCCCGTTTGTGTATACATCCTGTGAAAAGTTGATTAAAT
This sequence comes from Ectropis crepuscularia, assembly GCA_963693475.1. NCBI lineage: Eukaryota > Metazoa > Arthropoda > Insecta > Lepidoptera > Geometridae > Ectropis > Ectropis crepuscularia. Next base: position 15,726,334 of record OY856346.1, read on the forward strand.
TTCATTTCCGAAAGGTCGCGTCATTGCACACTTTGTACTCGTCTTCGGGATGTCATAGAACCGTATTTTTACAGGTCTATTTTTCTGTAAGTATGCAAACTGTCGGATGCTGTCTTTGACTCTTTCCTATTGAGATAAATGGAATCCTGGAATCCCGGCAATGGGAAAACAAAATTGGGCTGTTTATCCAAGAACTGTCAGATTTTTGCAAGTTTTAATTTTAAAAACCTGTAATGCACAAGGTAACTAACACTTAAGTATTGCATTGAAAAATGACATTACTTCATTGCCATGTCAATTAATTGAATCATTGTCCACCAAAAGCTTAATTTATTTTCGTATAAATTCGTATTTCGGCGTCGTATTCAATTGACACTATCTCCACATGTCCGGTGTCGAAACACTGAACCTTTTCATTGTGCCTTTGGAATATCTCTTGAATGATATTTGTAACATCTGAATGCAGGCTGTCGGGGCCACCCGACGGAGATCGGACGGTCAAGCTGAAACCTATTTGCGGGTTGACATTATCGCTCCGCAAATTTTCTACAATCTCTGGCCCTTTTGTGACCGCCGCTGCTCTTGACATGTCAATTACGATATCCTGCAAAGCTTACTATGTAGTGTTACCTATTTTAGGTATCTGTGGCTATATCGGCCGTGTCAAGTTAAGCGGTTCTATTTAGCATGGCCTTTTGTTATATCAAATTTAGTAAATTCAATTTTACTCCCTTCCTGATAACCAGTTGATCTGAAATTCAGTTCGCACCTATTAATTTTGATGACAACTTGTTTTTAGTTTACATTTCTGCATATAGTTTCTTTTTAACTTTTGATAGATTGGTAGGACTTTTTAACGTGCACTAATATCTCAGAAGTGCAGATCTGAACTTTTAAGGTTGATAAATTCAGGTTAACACCGACTTCAGAAATTTCCCTAAGTGTACGAGTACTGCTTTTTGATATTTGGTGTTTTATTAAGTTTGAAGTTAACTCATTTTAGTACCAAGACTTTTGATTTAACCATTTACACGAAAAATTTAGTTTTCTAATTTGTGTTGACAGTTTCAAAGCTTTACCTACTAGCCTACTACCGACTTAAGAGCTTATTAGACTACGTGTTATTGAGCACTCGTTATGCAGACTGTCTTAGAGTCTAACTTTTGAGCTTGCTATTACACCAGTCTGAAAAACGCGCGCTCTACTAATAACAGCGAGGTCAAAATTAAAATTAAGGCATTCGAACTCCAAATACCTAAAACACAAAATTAGAAATTACCGCGAATACGAATGAACCAATCACGAACCAATGAAATAATATTATAAGACTATATGTATGCATGGACGTATAAAAAAAGTCGGACGTAGTCTGGCTAAAACAACAACTGTGTCCATCGAGTCGGCCACATAATATGCACGTGTGCGCTGCCACATACAGGCTGACACTCACACATCAGAGGGTCATTACACGCGCTACTTGTGTATATGTGTGCGTGTCAGCCTATCAGTGACAACCTGACAACGCACACGTGCAAATGTGGCCGACTCTAGTGACACAGTTTTGTTTTAGCGAGACTACGTCCGACTTTTTTATACGTCCATGTATGTATGTCAATGTCCGTGTCATGTATTTGTCGGTCTAACAGTCTTTGCCTTATTATACTACTCGTTATTCAGACTGTAAGCCAGTAAGACTCGCCGAACCCGATCTTGCTGTCTGAATGCAGAGTCTAACAGTCTGACGCTTATTACACCACTCGTTATTCAGACAGTCTTAGCTAAGACTGTCTGTGTAACGAGTGGTGTAATAACGCCTTTATGGGTAGTACAGATTTAGGTATCACAAATGTAGAGTTTAAACCTTTTCGTTCGTGTCTTTGGAACGTCACTCATGAAACGATGTCGCTTTTTAAGCCACCAGCAGTCCGATAGAAAGGACAAGATCACACAGAACAGTTGCACACTCTGCGAAATTTATCTGACACACACTAATATGCATGCAATTTTGCGGCAATGTTGCAAGACTTTGTAGTCTTTTTCGCACAAAAAATGTCGTTGCCTATTATGGGCCTAAAACACCTAGAATACAGAAAAAAAAACAAAATCGGTTTACAATCAACGGATAAACAAAACACACAGAAACGTAGTCCTACTAATATTTTAAATGCAAAAGTTTGGATGTTTGTTGCTCAATAACATCGGAACTTCTGAACGGTTCGGGTTGAAACATAGTTATAAGAAATCTACAATCTTCTTCTGTTAAAAACTAAATGAACTAACATTGAATAGACGTAACGTGTTTAACAAAATGTGTCATCAACGGCGCTCGTAGGGCAGAGGACATGTGACAGCGTGCCACGTCCGCTAGTCACCATAGCGGAGTTGAGTGACGTCTTATTTCCTTCGCAACATCACTGCAGCTTGCCTGCACTGAACATACCTAGAACAGTAAGGAGTAATGCTGATAGAATAAAAAAGCGGCCGAGTGCGAGTCGGACTCATCCATGAAGGGTTCCATAGTAGCAAAAATGTTTTTTTTAATGTGAGTTGAAAGAATGAAGGTAAATTGTGGTTTACGATTTAAGACGTATTTGAAAAAAAACTACTTACGAGATCTCGTTCAAACCAATTATCGATGGAAGTTTGCATGGTACATCATTTTTTTAGTTTCATCATCTCTTGTTTAAGATGTTAGTTTAGAATTTTAGCTCTTTGGATGTGTATCTCGCACAAATTATTCAGTTTAGAAAAAAAATATTAGAAACCGCTCTATCATTTTTAAAGACCAATCTATAAATACCCCACACGTTTGGGCTTGATGAAAAAATAAAATGAGTAAGGATGTGTGGTATGCTATGTATGGTAAGATTTGTATCGTAAGAATAGTATGGGGACCCCCAAATTTATCGTTTTTTTCTATTTTTGTGTAAAAATCTAATGCGGTTCACAAAATACATCTACTTACCAAGTTTCAACAGTAAAGTTCTTATAGTTTCGGAAAAAGTGGCTGTAACATACAGACGGACAGACATACAGACTGACAGACATGACGAATGTTTAAGGGTTCCGTGTTTTGCCATTTGGCTACGGAACCTTAAAACAAGCATAAGTAGCCCACTTCATGTTCCCACTGTTGGGACTCTACGGGAACAAATGAAGTGCAGATTAGCGAATGATATAATGTCCTCGAAAGATGCCATTTTTTTTCAGGAAACCGGTTCCCTCATTATGATTTCCCTTCACCATTAAGATTAGTGACGAAAAACTCGTTTACATTTACAAAACGAATCGGAGGTGCAGATGAGATTTGAACCTTCGACCTCACGATTGTGAAATCCGACGTTCTAGCCACTGAAATTTATGACCTTTACCCTAAAAATAATCAGCGTTAATCACATTATTTGACGTTAGTTAAATACTGACAAAAGTTTATGGGTGCGTACTTTCTTATTTCATGTGTGCGTGTTTTGTGTGTTTGTTACTTTCACATAGAATAGATATTACTAATTACCAATAAAATCCTGCTCTACTTTCTTACAAAGCTCATCAAATTTGAATATTATATTATTGTATTTTTCGATATTTTTATTTTATTTTTAAATAAAGAGTGACAAGACGAGAAGGACATTTGCCTGATGGTAAGGAACATGCCTGCCACTTAACAGCACAGCGACACGCAGCTATTGGAACATGAAGAGTCTAAATCATTACCTAGCACTGCACTGCGCTCGTCACCCAGACATCTAAGTTGTTATATCTCTAAGCCCTGTAATTTCTGTGGAAACATTGCCATTCAAACCGGAACACAGTAATGTTTGCACATTACTGCTTGGCGGTAGAATAACTGGCAAAGGTGTGGTACTTCCCCATGCGGACTCTGCTAAGAGTCCTACCACTACAACTAATATAAATATACAACTAAAATAACTTTAAAACATATTTAACCACGATTCTATCTTTTAAAACAGAAGCGATTCTCATAGAATCAACCGTTTACTTGGTGAAATTAAAATTTTCGACACGAATGAAAAAAAAAAATGGTTGTCTGTAAAGTCGGTTTACTGACGATAGTTGAACGTGACAATTTCAACTACGCCTTAGAGCGAGGTAACGCCGCATGACGTCATGCGGCGAGGTAACGGCGGTAACGGCGCATGACGTCATGTTTTTTCGTGCGTGCAGCCGGCTTCATCGAATTATAAGACGTTGTCACGTCAAAAAACAAATTGACATATTAGATACTGTAATATTTGGTTTCTGGCATTTGTGAATTGAACTAATAACCTACATTAGATAATAATCAGCCCTTACTGCTTTCCTTGCAGATGGTCATTGGAATACAGGAATACCAGTGAACGTCGGAAATCACATGACTGTCCCATTTATATGAACGTAGACTTTTTCATTGTCTTCACGTATTCAACACTGACGGTCCGCCCCGGCTTCGTCAGTGATACATATTTAACCTGAAGCACACAGGGATCACGAACATCATATCCAATGATGAAAGAATTTTTGAAAGCGGTCCAGTACTTCCTGAGATTAGTGCGTTCAAACAAAAACACTTCTCAGCTTTAGAAAAATAATCTCTGGTCTGTCAACTTTATAAATTAGTATCAAGTTATTTCTAAGAGCAACATCAAATATAAAAGAATGGACTTTCAACGAAAGGATTAACATTTTATATTCCAAGGGCGACATTTTGTTGGTTTGCATGAGGGTATATTTGTTCCAAAATATCTATGTTATGGCTGTTCGGATTTTAATGAAATTATATATACAGGTAGTAGATTACCAGGATAAACAAATGGGGTGCTCTGTGCCATGCTATTAGTAGGAGATCCCGCTATACAACGATCTTCACCAAGCTGGTAATTGGATGAATAGTATTTTATCTTCAATTTAATATGTCAACAAACATGTATATATATTGCAAATGAGTTGTCTGAAAAAAATCAGTGTAGAATATAATTAAGTAACGATTAAATTATTTCATTTAAACATTTCACATAAAATGGTTGTATTTTTGAAAAAACTGTATTCCATAACTTATTATTTTGGATTTACTCAATGATTACGAAATCTCATTACGGAATTCAACTGCGTAACATTTCGCATGAAGTTAGCATGATCAAAATAATGTGTAATGTATTAGTGTTTTTCAAAATTCAACGTCCAAAGGGGTGAAATAAGGGATGAAAGTTTGCATGAAACTTTTTTTGACGTAACAACGTCTTATAATTTGATGAAGCCGGCTGCACGCACGAAAAAACATGACGTCATGCGCAGTTACCGCCGTTACCTCGCCGCATCACGTCATGCAGCGTTACTTCGCTCTAAGGCGTAGTTGAAGTTGTCACGTTCAACTATCGTCAGTAACTTGACAGACAACCGATTTTTTCTTTGAACATTTTAAGCATGAGATTTTGTATAAAAAGCCAAAATAATAAGTAATCTAATACAGTTTTTTCAAAAATTCAATCAGATAATATATAAATGATTGAACTAGTTAAAAAATTAAATTACTATCAATCCTACTATCCTACTAATCCTACTTCCTACTATCCTACTAATAATATTATTAATGTCAATGTATGGATGTTTAGATAATTGGATGTTTGTTGCTCAATCACGTCCTAACGTATTAACGGATCGGGCTGAAATTTGGAACACAGATAGAATATAGTCTGGAAGAACACATATGCTACTTTTTGTCCCGGAAAAAACAACGGAAACAACGGGAACGGGAACTTCGCGAGTAACACCGCGGGGCCCTGCTAGTAATGTATTATACATGTCAATGTATGGATATTTGGATGTTTGTTGCTCAATCACGCCGTAACGCCTGAACAGATCAGCTTGAAATGTGGAACATGTACCTATAGATTACAGTCTAGAAGAACACATAGGTTACATTTTATCCCGAAAAAATGTACAGATCGTTAGGAAATAAGTATTAACTGTAACGGCGGAAGGGCTAATCAGATTTGGTTCAAATTTGGAACATGTATACATTACAGTCTAGAAGAACACATAGGCTACATTTTATCCCGAAAAAATGCACTGATCCTTAGGGAATAAGTATTTACTGTAACGTCGGAACGGCTAAACAAATATGGCTAAAAATTTAACTTGTATGCATTACAGTCTAAAAGAGCACATTGTTTTTTTTTTTTATTGTATTTGTTTAAATTAAGTTTAACTTACGTGGTGTGAGCATAGTTATTCTCAAATTGGTAAGCGTTTGCTAGAAACACATGGTCTGTATTTGTACTTCATAATGCGGCGTTTGCATGAATTCATTTTGACCATTTTGAAAAAAATTGTAAACTTGTACAATGGCCAAATCTAAAATTATACGCGGACGAAGTCGTGGGTAACAGCTAGTATATAATATTCTGGACTGACATTTTTAGACAACTCATTTGCAATATATTTGTTGACATATTAAATCCTACTAATATTATAAATGTGAATGTATGGATGTTTGGATGTTTGTTGCTCAATCACGTCCTAACGTATGTATTCGTATTCGTATTCGTAGGCGGGCTGTTTTCCGCAACTCGACGTCTCGATGCGCCTATTTTGCGTGTGTGGGAAGTAGGCTTCACTCCTGCCAACCCAGCTCCAGCAGGAAGCCCAGCAGCGTCTTCACGTTGCCGCATGCTTCGCGGAGCGTCCCCGGTGTGCCCAGGAACTTCGCCCGATGTACCGCCACTCCCGTGCACTCCATCAGCACGTGAGCGGCCGTTTCTTCAGCCTCGAGGCAGGCTCTGCAAAGAGGACTGTCGGTAATACCTAGTGTGAATAGGTGTTTATTGTACGAACCGTGACCAGTCAGTGCGCCTGTGACCAGACGCAACTGTTGTCGATTCAGGCTCAGCAGCTGCCGGGTATACCGTGTGTTACGGCCCCCCAGTGCCGCCCTAGACTGACTGCAGTCTGTCCTGTTGGTCCAGTTGTTATTATGTTCCTTAAGTGATTTCTCACGCAGCCATTTCCGTACCTGTGATAATGGAAGTGGGACAATCGGTTCAGGGCCTTGTACCTGTTCCGCTGATGCCCTCCTCGCCAGTTCGTCCGCTGCGTCGTTACCTCTCGATCCACTATGGCCTTTAATCCATTGAAGAACGATTTGGTTATGTTTACAAACCTCCATCAGGGATTTGTGACATTCAAGAACAAGCCCCGAAGTAATGGTGTTACTCTTTAGGGCGTGTAAAATTGCCGCGCTGTCAGATAGTATGCGGATGTTATATCCTTGTACCCTCCTGTCGGCGATTATGGTAGCCGCCCTCGTGATGCCCACGCATTCTGCCTGGAAGACGGAGTTGTAGGCCCCAAGGGATGTGTGATACCTGATGTTTAAGTCCTCCGAGAAGGTGCCTGATCCGACGCCCTCGTTGGTTCTCGAACCATCGGTATAGACCATTAGCTCGGTAGAGCTATGATCACCGGAGGGGGGCTCCTCAAGTTGGATTTTGTATTTTTTGTCAAATACGAACTGTTTGGGTATTCTGTCACTGATCGCCAGCAGCATGTGATGGTGCTTCAGACTGTCCTGAAGAACTCGCGTGTGAGGAATACCTGTGTCATGCCAGAGACCGAGAGTCGTAGTCTTATTGCAGACATCGCCGCCTCCTGCTGCACAAATGAATGGAGCGGAGGCAGATCCAGCATTATTTCCAGGGCTGCCGTTGGTGTTGTGCTCATACCGCTGGTAGTCGCTAAACATACCAACCTCTGGAACTGTTGTAGCTTCGCGATGGTTGTGGCCAGCGTCGTCCTGGTCCACCAGACCAATGCCCCGTAGGTGATGATGGGCCTGATCACTGTGGTGTAAAGCCATAGGGTGACTTTTGGATTAAGTCCCCATGTCTTACCTATCATTCTGCGACATTGATAGAAGGTGATACAGGCCTTGTTGATCTTGGTCTCTAGGTGCTTGTTCCAGTTCAGTTTGCTGTCTAGGATCATCCCTAAATACTTTACCTCCTCAGACAGCTGTAGCGTTATGCCGTATAGACCTGGTAGTGTGTATAAGCCTAGAGAGCGTTTGAGTGTGAACATAACTAGTTCCGTCTTTGACGGGTTCACGGTTAGATCGTACTAGGAGAGAGCGACGACATACCACCTAAAGAGATGTCTGACCTGGTGCACCACTGTGAGAGCACCAACATGGAGCTGATCATCTGCACGGACTCAAACGCTCACCACCCACTGTGGGGCAGTGAAGTGCCTAACACTAGAGGAGAGGTATTATGCACATATTTATTCTCCACTAACCTTAACATTATCAACCGCGGTTCAGAACCCACTTGGGGCACACGCCGTAGTCAAACAATTATAGATTTAACTTTAGCTACCGAGAAAGCAACTGAACTAATTTCAAAGTGGCGCGTATCTAACGAACCTTCTTGTTCAGACCACAGAAGAATCCGATTCAAATTACTAGCCATAACAAATAAACCTACACCAAAGCGAAATCCGCGTCGAACCAACATACCAAAATACAAACACTTTTTATCATTATTACTAGACGAACACTTAACACCTTCTAATTTAACAGATCCCATACAACTAGAAGAAACCGTTACAAAGCTCTCAAACTTTATAATCGAAGCGTATCAGGCAAGCTGCAAACTAAAAACACCTAACACCAAAGGTAAGGGAAACCGCTGGTGGAATGTTGAGTTAAGTAAGCTCAGAAGTGCACTACGCAAACAATTTAACAAAGCTAAAAACTCAAGACTCACTGAAGACTGGGACTTATACAAAGAAACGCTGCACACTTTCAAAAAACAAACCAGAGCCGCCAGAAGAACAGCATGGCGAAATTTCTGTGAAGACATCGAATCAAACAATGAAGCAGCACGGGTAAAGAAGATCCTATCAACTGATAAGGATCGCACCCTTGGCATGCTGAAAAAACCTGATAACTCTTATACAATGACAGATCATGACACCAGCAAAGTCCTTCTTGACACGCATTTCCCAGATTGTATCCTCTCTGGGGACAGAACATGGGCAAATGAACCGGTATGGACACCCACCGATCAAGACAGGTTCACAGCCAACACTATAGTAACAGAAAACCGGATAAAATGGGCAGTTAAAAACTTTCCAACCATACAAATCTGCAGGCCTAGATGAAATTTTCCCAGCTTTATTACAATGGGGTTTAGATTCCCTAACACCATGGCTGGTGAAAGTATATCGAGCCTGCATAGCGCATAGGTATGTACCACAAGCATGGCCCGAGGTGAAAGTTATTTTCATTCCCAAACCAGGCAAACCCGACTACACACAACCAAAAGCCCATAGACCTATAAGCCTGACATCTTTTCTGCTGAAAACTCTTGAAAGACTCTGTGATCGCTACATCCGCGACGGACCCCTAAAAGAAAAACCACTTCACAAACAACAACACGCATATACCACAGGCAAATCAACAGAAACTGCGCTACACAGTGTAGTTTCAAAGATTGAATGCGCGGTAGACCACAAATGCTCATCCTTGGCGGTCTTCATTGACATTGAAGGCGCCTTCGACAAAACCACTTTTCATAACATCAGCACGGCCCTAGAGGGACACGGTGTGAATCGAACACTAGGTGGATGGATCACCAACATGCTCAAACTAAGGGCTGTACAAGTCACGGTAAATGACACCACAAGGGCCATTGTGGCGAGAGGCTGCCCTCAAGGAGGCGTTCTCTCTCCACTACTATGGAACCTTGTTGTGAACAGCCTCATCAAACGGCTAAATGACCAAGGCTTCTTCACAGTAGGATACGCTGACGATATAACAATAATAATAAATGGCACCCACGAAAACACCCTATGTGATCTCATGCGCCAAGCCTTAAAAATAGTAGAGAACTGGTGCAATGAATATCAACTAGCGGTAAATCCAAACAAAACTGAGCTTATTCTCTTCACAAAAAAAAGAAAATTAGCACCACTACGGCTACCACGTTTCTTTGACAAGATCCTAACCCTCTCAACCGAGACCAAATACCTGGGCGTATATTTGGACAAGCAGCTGAGTTGGGCAAAACACATAGATTACATCACAACAAAAGCCAGCATATCCATGTGGCAATGCAAGCGCCTTCTTGGAAAGAACTGGGGCATCAGCCTGTGGCGCCAACGCGCTGTCGCACACATACCCACACACGCACACCAGGGCGTGTGGGTATAAACGACAACCAGCGACGCCTCGCGGCAAGCGCCAACAAGCCAACAACACAACGACGGCCGCCATAACTGGTAGCGTCATAGGCGAAGGGTCGACATCTACACACTGTACTCGCGCTGATAACTCTATAATATAACTAATAGTTCATACTCGTTCCACTGCACCACGACATATTCCGGAGAAGTTGATCGTTGATCTATAATTGTGTTCTGTGGAGTGTACCCAATAAACATAGTGACGAGATCCGGCGTTTCATTAATCTCCGAGGCACCCGGCAACGTACATGCCTTATTGGTGACCCCGACGTGATCGGTGCGAACATTAGAACATCAACAACTCAACACCGACCCGCTCAGCAAGCGTTCCAGGGGGTCCTACCCCGCATCATCGCCGAGGCCTGCTGCGGGTGCGCAAACCGCGTTCACCCGGCCACGCGGCGAGCTACAACCTAAAAGAGGAACGGGACTATCGTCAGAGGCCCAAGAAGGACGCCGTACAGTGACGAGAAGTTTGTTCTACTCCCCGTGCTATTGCGAAGTATCATCAGGACTCGTAACATATCATTTGCAGAGTTCCAATTTTTGCCGCCGCCATATTTGATTGCATTGGCGCACTCGACGTTGACACCAGCGCCACAGAGACTATGGTGGGGAGTAGCGGAACTAGAACGAAACACTAGCGCCACCCAAACTACAGCGGTTAGTAGTAGAAAAAGAATCATTTCCGGTGAGTCCTTCACTTTTTTCTCCATGACAGAAACGTCACTGTCAGTCTACAACTAAAATCTGTCAAAAAGTTACAAACGTCTTAGCATTCCCCTGAAGAAAAAGCAGTTTGTTTTTCAATTACAAGTAATAAAACTGTTTTTTAGATAGAAGTGAACACGATTTTTACTCAGCGTATACGTACATTCAGTGCGCGTGACCCCCATTACAATACAGTGTTACAAAACGACGTCGCCGCAAGAACAGAGCCGGTGCCATCCCAAATAAGTAAGACAATAATACAGTGTAAATCATTGTTAGAGCAAGTTTCAAGATTTTGTGTTGTCGTAACGTTTAGGATTTCAAAAAGAAGAAAATACCTATGTTGCCGCTATTATAAGAACTACGTCTAATGTAAATTGTATCACATTTTGCTGTAATACTACATATTGCCATAGTTACTATAACTGTTACGTCTATTGTAAAAACAAAAATAAATAAATAATTGTATCCCATTTTCACAGATTACAGAAATAAAACACAGATGGAACCTTCGTGAACAACACTGTGAAGCCCGTAATTAGTCATGTTGACTTAAAATTGTCAAATCAACGTTCCAAATTACTTGTATAATGTTGTCAGTCTTAAGAAAAAAGTCCCACTATTGTTGTCTTAGCTTGGGAAATCTTCACGTATAATAAACACATCAATTGATATTTTAAAATATTAATATTATTACACCGATTATGCAAGGATTTCTTGTTACTACTATTTCCATTCTATGAAGAAAAGAATTTTGATTTTGCATGCAACTAGAAATTAACTTGAATCGCAAACAATAATATTAGTGTAATTTACTCGCTTAGATAGTTAAACAAAAATTAAAACAACCATCTTTACCACCAAACTATTTTTGATAAAATGCATATAGGCTACCTGTATGTTATAGGTCCAAACAACAAACAAAAAAAAACTAACAAAATAATCATTTTAACAGTTCACTTATTATTCACCTTTTTTTGACAAGACTTTAAAATCAAGTAACCGTATAATATTAAAAAAAATAACAATTTAAAAATATTTAATTTTACAAACAACGTTATGCATAATATTAATTTCAAAAATATCTTCCTTCAACAAATGTTTTATTTTATAAACCATCATTTTATAACCAATTATATTGCCACCGTTTCACTTAGATGATATATCGAATGACATTACAATACAATACAAAACACTTTATTGGCACCATAAACAAAGTTGACAAGAAGTAACAAAACAAAATGGGCACAAAAGGCGATCTTGTCGCTAAAAGCGATCTCATCCATATAACCTTTTGATTCATGAGGAAACAAAATTTGTATTATTTTAGGCAGTGGTGCCACTAACGAAATAAATAAATACACAAACAAATTTTATGATGTATTAATGATTTTGTTTTTGTACATTTTTATGTCATAAATTACACATTTTACAAATTTAACATTTACCAAAATTAAATTTGAAATTATATTAAATTGAATAATACAATGCTCATCAATAATTTGGTCTACGAGTATCTAAAAAAATATATAATCTATATTTTACCCTAAATTCAGGGAAAATAATTTCCATTTATTATCGCCACACTAACCTATTTTCGTTGAGGTGTTGTGTTCCATTCATCACCAAAATGAAATCGCCTAAATTATATAAATAACAGTAAAAATATTCAAATTTTCCTATGAAATTATATTCGTCTTTCCTTTTTTTGTTTTTGGGAACATTGTTTGCAATGTTTTAAGACACAAGACGGCATATTTTAAAACAAAACTTAAAATCACACGGGACTCCTGTACAACACGGAAGTCCGTTTCATACTGATTGGAGTTTGTATTTGCTTCGGCGTTTGTATTGCCTTTGCCTGCTTCAGTAGCTCTGTTCTGCGCGCTCCATCTGGTTTTATTTCTGTAATCTGTGCCCATTTTGCTGTATCACATCACGTCGGGTGCAGTGGAAAGAAACAGACGATCTAAACACCTCAGAAGGCTTATGGTGACACCACCCTCACCCGTCATTACCACTTTTTGTTTTTATTAAACCACTATTCTTTTTCAGCAATACCTAAAAGTGTAAAAAGATGGCAACCCCGGAGGAGCAAGTACGTTGCCTGCAGGAACAACTTAAACAAATATTGCAGGCAGACGAGAGGAAAGTTATGGCCGTCTCGGTGAAATTGCCACCATTCTGGACAGACAAACCCTCAGTATGGTTTGGGCAAGTGGAGGCACAGTTTGAACTTGCAGGAATAAAACAAGACCGCACCAAATACAGTCATGTGATTGCAATGTTGGATTCCAATATTGCTGGTGAGATTGCAGATATTATAGAACATCCTCCAGAAACTGACCTCTATGTACATCTAAAATCAGAACTGATAAAGCGCCTTTCTGCATCGAGTGAAGACAGAGTCAGGCGGTTACTTGGAGAGGAAGACATAGGAGACAGGAAACCATCTCAATTTTTAAGACGCCTTCGCTCTCTGGCTGGTCCAGAATTTAAAAGTGACAGTATAATAAGACAGCTTTGGATGCGACGGTTGCCGGGAAATGTGCAAGCAATTTTAGCTGCACAGGAAGATTTACCTATAGAGAAAGCAGCCAATATAGCAGATAGGATACTCGAAGTAGCTGTACCACTGCCTGTGCATGCAATACAAGGGCCTTCAACGGAAGTAGCTGAACTTACCTTACGAGTGGAGGCACTGACCAGATCCGTGGAAGCACTTGCTACAGGGGAACGATCCCGTTCGAGATTTCGGACTGCTAGTTCTAATAGATCTCGATCTGCATCCCGCTCTTCAGCCAGCTCCATCTGCTGGTACCACACAACATTTGGTAACAAAGCCATCAAGTGCACTACACCATGCAACTGGAAGTCGGAAAACCAATTAAACGATCAGTAGATGCGGCGACTGATTGTGATGTGAGTGCCAGCCGCCGTTTGTTCGTGACAGATAAAACAACAGCACAGCGTTTCTTGATTGATACTGGCAGTGACCTGTGTTGCTTTCCACATAAATTAGCAAAACATTGCAATATATTATCAGGTTACCAACTGGCCGCTGCTAACGGAAGCATCATCCAAACTTATGGCAGCATTTCTCTACATCTTAACCTTGGATTACGACGGGACTTCCATTGGAATTTTACAATAGCTGATGTAGAAACACCAATAATTGGATCAGATTTCTTGAGCTACTATAACTTACTGCCTGATCTTCGACATAAACGGCTCATTGATGGAAACACAAAACTGAGCACCACAGCCTCAATTGCCTGTGTCGATCAAGTCAGCGTTAACTCATTCAGTGCCAAATACACGGCGCCGTGGAGGGGCGGGTGGCCGAGCACACGGCGCCGTGTACTCGCTCCGATAAATTTTCTACGCGTCAGTATGCCGCCGGCTCTCGTGGCACAGGCACATAATACAAATGGCCACACGCACGTTGAATTGAACTTTATAAAACTGTGTTTGGTTTCTAGCTAGCGTTCTTAGTTTGTTTTGGGCAAGCGATTGAATGGGACGTGCATTTCGCGCCAAAATGAGCAGAAAGGCTGGCTCTTTAAAACGATCTACTAGCGTAAATACTACGAGTTTCCAAGCTAAAGTATCCCGCAAAATTAGTGGAAATAGTATTTCTGAAGATGACGAGTTTTCTAGCGATGAAGCTGTTTACTCTCAATGCTGTGAAGACGATGACGACTCAGAGGAGAGTGACGTCAGTGATTGTAGTATTTTTAGCACTACTCGTCGGTCATTTTTGAAGAGACAACCACCGTTATCACTCCAAGATGAAGAGGGGGCCGGAGAAGACGCCCCCCATGATCCGTTGGGTCAGCGTATGACAACCTTACCAGCTAATAGTCAAAATTATGATAGCGATTGTAGTATTTTTAGTGCTACTCGTAAGATGTTTTCGAAGAAACGACCACCAATATCGCTTCAAGGTGGTGAGGGACTCGAAGAGAACACCCCTTATGAGCCGCTGAAGCTGGGTCTACGTATGACCACCTCACCTTCTACTGTTCAAGATTATGGCTATTTACCTGATTTACCTGATAATTTGTTAAATGCTTCGTATACACCTTCTGTCTCTCTGCTAAGGTCAACTGCTCCAACTCCAGCCTTTTCTGACATGTCCGCAGAAATGCCCGTTATACCATCAAGTGATGAAGCCGCATGTACTTCATCGTGTAGGAAACCGACTTCATCCACGCCCCGTCGACCGCCACATCATCGCAGTGTCGTTGGGAGCTCTCACATTACCAGCATTGTTGAGCACGTTGACAACATTGGCGAACAACTATCACAAGAAGGATCATCCTCCACTTGGAATACTAACCGAATGATGAAAACTATACATTTTACCAAAACCCAAGAGCTATTAGTTCCGGCACCATCTGACCCTTTAGAGGCATTTCGGTTACTTATCAATGACACCATTTTGGAGTTGATTATACGTGAAACAAATTTAAATGCAGCAAGAGTTCTCCAGCAACCTGGCGTGACAGAAAGTTCTAGAATTACCAGTTGGAAAGATTTGACACGAGAGGAACTATTGACATTTATCGGACTAGTACTTCATTCAGGAACCATTAGGCTGAACAGACTAAGTGATTACTGGAAAAAACATTGGCTTTTCAACATCCCTTGCTTTGCCAAATACATGTCCCGTAATCGTTTCATGTTGATAATGCGATGCCTTCATTTTTCTTCGGAACCAAACGCTGAAGATCGTTTGGCTAAAATACGCCCAGTCATAGAACACTTCAATAATACAATGAATAGTATTTACTATCCTGGAAAAGAGTTGTCTCTTGATGAGTCAATGATCCTGTGGCGTGGTCGTCTTCAGTTCCGACAGTATATAAAAAATAAAAGGCACAAGTATGGCGTCAAATTGTACGTTCTTGCAGAGCCAAGAGGACTTGTACTGAAATTTGAAGTGTACTCTGGTGCAGGTGATGAGACTTCAGGAACAGGACATACTCAAAAAATTGTCATGAAATTACTCGAAGATAAGCTGGACTCAGGGCACAGCGTGTACATGGATAATTACTACAATTCTTATGACTTAGCTGTAAAGCTTTTGGATCGCCAAACTTACTGCACTGGCACGCTGGGTAAAAACCGAAAAGGTAATCCTGTAGACCTTGGAACTGTGACACTGAAAAAAGGCGAGAACAAGTCATTGTTTTTGAACGGAGTTCACATTGGGAAGTGGAAGGATAAGCGATACGTTCTCTATATATCAACCGAGCACGACGACGAAATGTTGGAGGTAACCAACAAGAGGGGACAAGTACTTGTCAAACCATCAGCAATAATAAATTACAATAATTATATGTCAGGTATAGATCTACAAGACCAGATGCTATCTTACTATCCATGTGAGAGGAAAACCTTGCGCTGGTATAAAAAGATTTTTATACATATACTGCAGATGAGCTTGAGCAATGCATTTTTCCTATACAACCTGTACTGTATGGATAAAAAAATGAACCTGTATGATTTCCGACTATCCATGTTGGAAAAGCTACTACCAAACCCACAGCAATATATACCCAAAAAGACCTTGACGACTGAGCACCAATTAACGAAGATTGAAAAGGTAAAATTTCGAGAAAAAAAAGAAGGAAATGAAAAAAGGCTCATAAAAGAAGTGGTTAGGAAAGAGTGTAAAGGGTGCAGAGAAAAGAAGAAGAGAGTAGCGACACTCTACGAATGCAAAGGATGCAGTGGATCCCCTGGATATTGCTTCGAATGTTTTTGTAAAGAGCATCAGTAAAATTTAATTCAAAATTCAGTAATTGTTGTTCATTTGTCATTAAGATTTTTAAACTTTTATAATAAAAAAATGATTTGCTATTCTGTTTTTCATTTAAATACCAACACACATAACACAAAAGAGTGAAAATGCATAGGTATGGTTTTGATTTTCCTAAATACCGCGGCGCCGTGGATTGGCCACGCATAAGTCTGTAGGCCGACAACACGGCGCCGTGTATTTGTATTTTTTTTTCAAAATACATTATGTATCGTCAAATATATTACTATAATTCATTGAATATACATTATTTCTACAATATAAACATTAAAAATGATATGGCCATTGGGACGCACCTTATTATCATAATCGGCAATCAATGTGTTAAAGCTGTATCTATTGAAAATGATACTCCTTTCTCCAAACTTCTGCTGGAATTCCCGGAACTGATTAGGCCGCCTAGCTTCCCGCGCCAAATTAAACACTCAACAGTGCATCATATTATAACCACAGATGGACCACCCATTGCATGTCGTCCACGACGCCTAGCCCCTCACAAGTTAATCCAGGCCAAGAAAGAATTTGAAGATATGGTCAAGTGCGGGACTGCCAGACCGTCTGATAGCCCATGGGCTTCACCATTACACATGGCGAAGAAAGGAGAAGATGGGTGGAGACCGTGCGGGGATTACAGAATCCTGAACGCAAGGACCATCCCTGATCGTTACCCGGTCAGGCAAATTGCTGATTTCAGCCACAATACCTCCGGGGCTTCCATCTTCAGCAAAATTGACCTCGTGAAGGCCTATCAACAAATTCCTGTCAATAGCGCCGATATTAGTAAAACTGCCATCACCACACCCTTTGGACTATTTGAGTTCCCTTTCATGACCTTTGGTCTTCGAAATGCTGGCCAGACATTCCAACGTTTTATTGATGAGATTGTAAGGGGACTCGATTTCTGTTACCCGTATGTTGACGATGTGTTGGTATATTCCAGGAATCCCACAGAACACCTGGAACACCTGAAAATTTTATTCCAACGCCTGGCTGCTTATGGCGTAATAATAAATCCTTCTAAATGTACTCTTGGTGCAGAAGAGGTAACCTTTTTGGGATACCGTATTAACAAGCATGGAACCCGTCCTCCACCAGAGAGGATCGAAGCACTCAAGAATTATCCCTTACCAAAGACTGTACAAGGTCTCCGAAGATTCTTGGGGATGATAAATTTCTACCGCCGTTTTCTTCCCCATGCAGCTGAGTTACAGACGCCACTAATCAATGTGTTGGCTAACTCTAAACTCAAAGGTCTTAAGCCAGTACCATGGACACCTGAACTAGAAGTGGCATTCGAAAAATGCAAAGAGAGCCTCAGTAAAGTAACATTATTAGCTCATCCAAATTGTAGTGCTACTCTCGGGTTATTCACTGACGCCTCAACTCTGCAGGTTGGCTCATGCCTCCAACAAAAAGTTTGTGAACATTGGGAGCCCTTGGCATTTTTCAGCAAGAAATTAACAACCAAACAAACACAGTGGCCTGCTTACTATCGTGAATTGCTTGCAGTGTATGAGAGCGTGCAGCATTTTCGTCATATACTAGAAGCACAGCATGTCAAAATTTACACCGACCACAAACCTTTAATATATGCTTTTACCCAAAAACGTGACAAACTACCACCGGTTCAACTAAACCAACTTTCCTTCATTTCACAATTCACCACAGACATAACACACATTAAAGGACAAGATAACATAGTGGCTGATACCATGTCTCGAATAGAAGCCATATCACTTGAAGACAGTTATGGTGCATTGGAAAAGGAGCAAGTAATGGACGAAGAACTGCAGAAGTGCAGAAAAAAATTCTTCATTGAAGCTAGAGAAAATACAGATACCAGGCACTCAAATATCAATCTATTGTGACATGTCAACAGGAAAAGCAAGGCCATTTCTTACTAATTCCTTTCGCCGATACCATTTCAACAAGTTACACAACCTCAGTCACCCAGGTGCTCAGGTGTCTGCGCGATTGGTGGCTGACCGATTCGTATGGCCTTCCATGAACAAGGACTGTGCAAAATGGGCCCGAGAATGTATCTCCTGTCAGCGCAGCAAAGTAACACGACACACCTGGTCGCCTCTGGGAAAATTCACAGCACCCACACACAGATTTCAACAGGTACACATTGACATTATTGGTCCAATGCCGATGAGTAAAGGGAACCAATATTGCCTAACAGCAATCGATAGATTTACCAGGTGGCCAGAAGCATGGCCAATGTCAAGCATTACAGCAGAGGAGGTAGCAGAGACCTTCATGAAAGGATGGGTTGCCCGTTTTGGGGTCCCTTCAACTGTCACAACAGATCAGGGCCGCCAGTTTGAATCAGCACTGTTTAACGCTATATTAACTCATTGCTCAGCAAAACGTAACCGCACTACAAGTTACCATCCATGTGCAAATGGGATGATCGAGAGACTGCACCGACAACTTAAAGCTGCCCTCATGTGCCATGGTGGTTCATGGAGCACCGCACTACCCTTGGTGCTTCTTGGAATGAGGTCTGCACTCAAGGAAGACCTGGGAGTTTCCTCTGCCGATTTAGTGTATGGAGAACCACTACGGCTACCAGGGGAATTCATCACACCATCTCCTACAGCGACCCTCGACCCAGCTGACCTTGCATCAGAATTAAAAAGACATATGGCTGGAATTAACCCAGTTCCTGCTAGTCATCACACAACACGTCGTCCATTCGTTTTTAAAGATTTATCAAAAACAACCCACGTGTTACTACGGGATGATACTGTGAGAGCATCCCTAAAACCACCATATACAGGACCACATCGGGTGGTCAACAGAGATGACAAAACAATCACAATCAATCTTGGAAATAGAACCATTAAAGTCAGTCTGGATAGGGTCAAGCCTGCATTTATTGAAGAATCTCCTGAGGGGAACGTATGCCCTGCTCCTTCGGCGGTTCCACCGGTTAAACCGGTAGCACCCACTTCATTCATTCCTCCAGGGAAGTCTAGTATACAGTCATCTAATGCTCTACCAACAGCCGAATACACATCGCGCGCGGGTCGCCGCGTGCGTTTTAAATTACCCATAGACATGTAGTCCACCGCGGAGCATCTTTCAGCGTGGGGGGGTGGTGTGGCGCCAACGCGCTGTCGCACACATACCCACACACGCACACCAGGGCGTGTGGGTATAAACGACAACCAGCGACGCCTCGCGGCAAGCGCCAACAAGCCAACAACACAACGACGGCCGCCATAACTGGTAGCGTCATAGGCGAAGGGTCGACATCTACACACTGTACTCGCGCTGATAACTCTATAATATAACTAATAGTTCATACTCGTTCCACTGCACCACGACATATTCCGGAGAAGTTGATCGTTGATCTATAATTGTGTTCTGTGGAGTGTACCCAATAAACATAGTGACGAGATCCGGCGTTTCATTAATCTCCGAGGCACCCGGCAACGTACATGCCTTAAGCCCCAAGATCACTCACTGGCTATATACCACAGTCATTAGACCCATTATTACATACGGTTCCTTGGTCTGGTGGCCCAGGACAGACCTAGTCACAGCCCAACAACATCTTGAAAAACTGCAGAGGCTAGCTTGTGTAGCCATAACTGGTAGCATGAGAACTGCACCCACTGCCGCTCTGCAAGCAATGCTCGGACTACCACCTCTACATTTTATTGTGCAAGAGGAGGCGGCACTAGCTGCCCTTAGACTCAACATAGCCGGCACTCTAAGTAAAGATCCCAGAATTAGACACACACGGATAAAAGAGGATATCACTAAATGGCAACCCATGGTATCCTCACCCAATGACAGAATCCCGAAAACATACTGTCTGGAAAAACACTACCAAATACAACTCACCGAGGAGCAGCATGACTGCTCTGGCCCAATAGAGCTAAGAATCTATACTGATGGATCGAAAACAAGCTCTGGCACAGGCGCTGGAGTCTTCTCGAACGATTTGAACATAAATATCTCCAGTCCCCTGGGAATGCTGAACACCGTCTATCAGGCGGAATGCATAGGCATTATCCGGGCGGCACATGCCATAGAAACTAGGCAGGTCAAGGATATGCATATTCGCATAGTCTCCGACAGCGCCTCAGTCCTCCAATCCTTAAACAAACAAAACTTCACCTCCGGACTAATACTTGAGTGCCATAAAGCACTGGAGCGAGCTGCAGTACCATATGGTAATAAAATAACACTGCAATGGATAAAGGGACACAGTGGATCACTGGGCAACGATGCGGCTGACGAACTAGCCAGAAGAGGATCAAACATGACGGTCTTCGGTCCCGAACCCATCGTGCCAATCCCATTTAATCAGCTACGTAGATGGCTACAGGAACGAACACACACACAGGCAGAGAGATGGTGGACCTTGACACCAGGCTGCGGGCAATCAAAGATGGCAATGCCGTCTCTAGACAATAGACTGCCCAAGCGCCTTCTGCGGCTGGACAGAAAAAGCCTGCGCCTGGTGGTAGGGACCATCACCGGACACTGCTCACTCAATAAACACTTTCACACAATAGGTGTCACAGACAGTCCTCTATGCAGGGCGTGCATGGTGGCTGAAGAAACGGTAGCACATGTGCTACTCGAATGCACAAACGTCGCCGAAATACGAGAAGTAACACTAGGATCACCGAGATCCCTTGTGGACACACTGAGGAGACTGGGAAGTCTGATCTGCTTCTGGAAGGAATTGGGCTGGATGGAATAACAGCCCATGGTCAACGTACAATGGTCCAAATCAAGGACTAAGTGCGGAAACCGTACTCACTAGAAGTAGTGGGTAAAACAAAACTTGACTTGACTTGACTAGATCGTACTCCGTGCACCATTTCTCTACTATTCTTAGAGCCGCGTGCATCAGGTCACAAGCGGTGCTGGCGTGGAGACTCGTTATCATTATTGCTATGTCGTCGGCGTAGCCTACTGTGTAGAAACGCCCCGCGTTCAATATCTCAATCAATCCGTTTACCACCATGTTCCATAGTAAGGGAGAGAGGACGCCCCCTTGAGGGCACCCTCTCGCAACAAGTGCCATTTTTGTTGCGTATCCTGGAGGCCGAACGGTTTTTTAACATTTTTACTATCCAACCTGCTAGTAGGGCGTCCACTCCATGTTTGTTCAGAGCCAATTTTATGCTGGAGAACTTAGTCTTGTCAAAGGCGCCCTCGATGTCTATGAAGACGCCTAGACAGACAGACTTGGATTGGATTGCTGCCTCAACTTCAGTTATGATAGCGTGAAGTGCTGATTCAGTTGATTTTCCCACACTGTAGGCATGTTGATTCTTATGCAGTGGGGTTGATAAAAGCGCTGTGTCTCTGATATACCTATCGCATAGCCTTTCCAGCGTCTTCAGCATGAAGGAGGTGAGACTGATAGGCCTATAGGACCTGGCGTTGGTGTAGTCACTCTTACCTGGTTTGGGAATGAAGATGACATTAGCTTCTCGCCACTCAAGAGGGATGTATTGGAAAGCTAGGCAGGCTCGTAGAACCGTGGTTACCAGTTCCACAAGCTCACTGCCCCCCCACTGCAGCAAAGCAGGGAAGATGCCGTCCGGTCCGGCCGCTTTGAATGGTTGGAAGCTGTTGATGGCCCAGAGAGTTTTTTCATGCGTTACTACCTTCTGTGCGATCTGCCAATCAGTCTCTGAAGGCGAATAGCTGTCCTCCTCCCAGTCCGAGCTCTGTGTGAGCTGGCAGCCCGGGAAGTGTGTTTGGAGTAGCACCTCGTACGTCTCCTCTAGGGAGGTAGTATATGTGCCGTCGTTCCTGCAAAGGGACTCAATGTTTTGTTGTGTCCCTGCGGATAGAATTCTTCTTACCCGTGCTGCTTCATTGCAGGATTTGATGTTGCTACAGAATCCGCGCCAGGATGACGAACTTCTGTAGCGTAGTCGTTTTTTATAGTGTGCCTTGGCATCTTTGTACCTGTCCCAGTCCTGGTCATCACTGGTGTTCATGGCCCTGTTTAGTAGTCGTCTAACCTTTTTCCTGATTCTTTCGAGCTCGGGACCCCACCATGAACTGCTGCTGTTGCTGTTCTTGGCGGTTGAGGTTAGAGGACATGATATATGGTAACTTTTTATGACTGTGTCAGTGAGTAAGTTTACCTGTGATTCAATTTCTTGTTGATTGCCTGGCCTAGCATGGAGCCGAGCCGACGACCGGGTATCACTGAGCTTACCTTGCACTGTTTTAGCAAAAGTGGCCCTGTTCGTCTTCCTCGGGTTCCTAGTTGGCTCGGGTATCATCGTACATGCCTGCAGGTCAAAGCGGATCCATCTGTGGTCGGAACAAGATGCCTCGTCCGACACGTGCCAGTCCTGGATAAATTCCGCAGCTCCCTCCGTTGCAAGTGTCACGTCGATGATCGTTCTACTCCGTCTAGTGACGAATGTTGGTTTGGAGCCTCTATTGATAATAGCTAGCTTGGTAGATAAGAGATAAGTGATGAAATCGTCACCCCTCCTGTTACTTGCCTTCATACCCCACGCTGGATGGTGTGCGTTAGAGTCTGCTGCGATGATCAGCTCCTGGGCTTGGCGCTCGCAGTGCTCGACCAGTCTCGAGACCTCCAGTGGTGGAACCGTTTCGTCATCTGCCATGTAGGCAGAAGCCACCACCAGGTTCGGAAGACTCGAGTTCTGGGCCTGCAGGATACTGATTGTTACCAGATCCCTGGAACAGAACTCTGTTAGCGTATACACAGAAATGTTATTTGGAATTAAGATACAGGCTCTTGGTGCCTGTGGCCCACTATAAGCAAGTATCTTACCTCCGGTGTTGTTGAGGCCGCATATTTTCTCCCCCCTGATCCACGGCTCCTGGATCAGGATGACAGCCCCAGTGTTAACCTCCAACCATTTGCGCAATTGAGCCGTTGCTGTGCGACTGTGTTGGAGGTTGATTTGAAGGACCTTAAGGGTCCTGACTGAAGGGGGCGCCGTCGCCATCGGACAGAGTTCCCTCCACCTCAAGCTCCAGCCTACTCATCCTCTTCGCCCAGCCCTCGTCGTCCTCGTCGTCGGATTTCTCCTTCGACGTGGTCTCGGTGGACGAAGGCACTGTCAGAGGAGGCACCCCTGCCAACTCGTCTTCGCTGCTGAGAGCGGTTTCAGAGGAGGCTGATGGCGCCGGAGTAGTGTCCATGTCCTTTCCAGTCCCCCCTTGCGAGGGGCCTGGATCGGTCACGGACTCGGCCTCTGGGTTGGAAAGTTCAGTGATGAACTTCCCCCTAGGGCCCCGGAACTTGATGTACGCAGAGCCCAAGTTGAAGCTCAGTCTCCGCTCTCTGGTCATTATGTCCTTGGCGACCCCCTCTGGTATGCTGAGGACGCAGAACGTGTCCTTCTCTGCTGCGTTTATCTTCAGCAAGGTCCATTGGTCTACTTGGGCCCAAGGGTTCTGCCACTTCAGCACGCAAGCGATAACGCTCGGCTTTGGCCACGATCCCGGCACCACTAGACCGCAGGTGATTTTCTTGGGGATGTCTACCTGCTTTATCACTGTGAGTTTCTCACCCGATGGCAGGCACACATCCCCAATAGCTGTCTTCAGCCAACTCAGTGTTTGGAGGTTTTCGCACCATAGTTTGATAACCCCATCGGCTACGATGGGCTTACCGCGGAAAACCGGTCCAAACGGCGTTGCTTCGGACGCAGATAGCGAGGATTTCACTATCCGGTCCTGAAGACTTGCCAGCACTGAGTTGGCATCTGTGTGGCTAAGGCGTCTCGTCACTGCTGTCGTGACGGCTACGACAAGGTCACCTTGTGCCACGTCAGCATAACTAGGCTTCTGCCTAGTTGGTGTAGGCCCAGACTTGGTCCTCTTGGACGTGGACTGAGGAGGGGTCTCCTCAGGCCTCGGCCTTTTGGACGAAGCTCTTGGCGCTGGTCCCTTCTCCTTGGTCTGCTTGTCGTCACCTTTGGCGTCCACCCTGTCGCCCTGTTGGGGTGGTTGGGCAGATTTCTCCGTCCCATCCTCCCTTCGGGGCCGGTCAGACGGTCCAGCAACCTCGGCTTGACCATGGGGAGCGGTCTGATTGGCGCGTCTGGCTCGTTCCCTTCTCCGACGTTTGGAGCTGGGTTTTACCTTTTTGCGGCCTGATGTAGAGCTGGTTCCGTTGTCACCAGGGTGTTTTGGTGCCAGCTTCTTCCTGCTCTTGGTGTGTTTCACCAGCGTCCAGGATTCGTCAACACCTAGGTGTTGTGATCCGGAAGGCTGGCTTGACGAGCTACTGGGTTCTGTCGGAATCCCATCCTCCGGTTTCCCTTTGGACGGGGTAGGCAGTAGCGGTGGTTTTCCTGCAGCTCCAGGTTTCCCCTTGACTGCAGGCGATGGTTTCCTGGCGTCACCTTTGGGGGCGACAGCCTGTAACTCGGCGTCACCTTTCAGGGCAACAGCCAGATGGCTGGCGTTACCCTTCCAGGCAACAGCCAAGCGACTTGCGTCACCCCTGGGGGCGACAGCCAGGTGTCGGGCGTCACCTTTAAGGGCGACAGCCTTCTGCTTTTGTTTTTTTTTAGTATGTGTGAGTGTGCGTGTGTGTTTATGTTGAGATCTCGTATCGGCCATGGTTTGTGCAGTTTAATCTTCATCCCGGTAGCTTCCCACCCTCCACGGAGCCCGCACCGGGAGTGCCAGATATGACACTAGGATTACTACCGGGGTATAGGGAGGCCGAGTTGGTGTCCATGCGCGACATCCAGGGTTCAGTTCTGTGGCCGTCACATCAGAGATCCGGGGAATGTGACGGTTCTCCACAGTCCCTTGCCCGTTCAGCGTGGCCGAACACCACCCACGTCAGTCACCGGGGTGACCACCGCAGGCCCCAACCCCCCTGTCAGCGGCCCTCTGACGGGACACTACGACCATTTCCCCCGCACTGACTAGGTGCAGGGGCCACCTTTTCGCTTGAAATCAGGGCCAAAGTGGAGTGTTGCCTAGCGGAAGCCGCAGCAACCATTCGGCTCAGCCACCAGGTTCCCTTCATCCATCTTATGGCGCTCAACTGCGCAGGTCGCAAGCGCAGGTGGATTCCGTTTATACACGGCTAGATTCGGTGGGCTCATCCACTAGGCCCTACAACCGTGTGTGTGTAGTCATGTAAAGTGTGCCTAGGTGTAGTGAAGTGTGGTTGTGTACCTAATATATGAGGCGTGCATGTGGTCTGTAGATGTGTGTGTGGTTGTGTGCCTAATGAGTGGATGTATGTGGTGTATATGTAGTGTGCATGTGTGGTGTGTGTGTGTGTGTGGTATTTTAGCCAATAGGTAGTGATGTACCCGTAGGTACATTATTAGCCATTGTTACCGGGGTACACCGTCCTAGTGCATTGCGTTCCTAGGTGATCGAGATCTACCAGGACCGCATTACAGCTAGGCGCGCTTGGAGGTACACCACGTAGTACCCCAAACGTATGAACGGATCGGGCTGAAATTTGGAACACAGATAGATTATAGTCTGGAAGAACACATAGGCTACTTTTTATCCCGGAAAAAAACGACGGGAACAACGGGAACGGGAACTTCGCGGGTAACACCGCGGGGAGCTGCTAGTTTTAAAAAAAAAAAAAAAGTGACGAGACGAGCAGGTCATGCGCCCGATGGCAAGCAACATGCCCGCCACATAACAACACAGTGACACGCAGCTATTGGAACAAGAAGATTCCAAATCATTACCTAGCACTGCACTGCGCTCGCCACCCAGAGATCTAAGTTGTTATATCTCTAAGCCATGTAATTTCACTGGAAACATTGCCCTTCAGAATATAAAATACTTTTCATCCAATAAACAGCTCGGTGAAGGTCGTTGTGTAGCGGGGTCTTAGACTACGAGTATATAATATATTATGTAGTTAGTGGTTGATAAGCCGCGGGTTATAATTACCGCGAAGTATAGCATAGTATAATATTGATGGAATGTATAGAATACGATTATTGCTGTTTTATTGTGCCTACTATGTTTATCTGAACTGATCAACCGACTTCAATTTAAAAGTTAAACTCACTAATTTTAGAATTGAATAAACTTATCAATGTACCTATCTGTGTTTTTTATTTTTGTTGATATTACAATAACCGCGGCAAGGATTTCGATTAAAAAAAATTTGAGAGCATTCAAGGAGTCTACCCTTTTGAATAAAAAATAATTATCAATTACAAGAACCCCATGGATCAGACTTGCCTTGCTAAACAGGCTACTTTTATCCCAAAAAAATGCAGTGTTGTTGTCACACGATAAGATAACGCTCGAATTCCGGAATTGTTTTCATAGTAGCATAATATACTTAGGAGTCAGACATCTTAGCATACAGTTTCTAGGGACGCTTGTAGAATAAGGAACGGTTATGCGGCAGGTTAACGTTTGTAGCTAACGACTTCACAGACCGTTGGTGCTGAGACGTCATACGAACTCTCAGGTCCTAAAGTAGTAAGGTATAAGGAATCTAATGAAGAGAATGTGGCCCTTAAAATGTCAAACTGCGTGTTTTTGAGTAAGTAAGTAGGTTACCCAATTAAAAATAACTCTTTTTATCGATTTAATTTAGGTTTTGGCTTCGTTTTTAGGGTTCCGTACACAAAGGGTAAAAGCGGGACCCGATCGAGTACGGTGATAGCTGGGCAGTTGAAATTTTCAGAGATTATGTATTTTTATTGCCGCTATAACAACAAATACTAAAAATAAAATAAATATTTAAGGGGGGCTCCCATACAACAAACTTGATTTTTACCGTTTCTTGCTCGATTAGTCCATCCCAAGCAAACTGGATTTATTCTACTAGTGGCTAGTAGAATAAAACGCGCTATCGACTTCGTCGTTAGAACCATACGGTAAAATTAAAATTTAAAACTTTTTGGATGAAAGTCTGTCTGTGGAAACTGCTATCGTCTATATATACGGAATTCGGAATAAAGCCAAAGAGGTTTTCGCCGTTTATTTTCTAATGGTACGGAACCCTTCGTGCGGGAGTCCCACTCGCACTTGGCCGGTTTTTAAAATTTAATTGCCGTGTTAGGACACATTACTTCTTTTATCAAAGACTTCGGAACTACTGTTCTAGATATCTATATATATAAAAGCGAAAGGTCACTCATCAAGGAATCTCAGAAACTACAAATGCTAGGAATCTGAAATTTTGCATGGAGGTCCCTTTTAGCACGCAGGCGCTTGCTAAGACGGGGTTTTGCGAAATTCAATCCCTAAGAGGGTGAAACAAGGGATGAACGGTTGTCTGAAAATTTTGTATGAAACGTGATTTTCAAAGTTATCAAATTTTGTATCTAGACACTTGACACAAAGCAAACGAATGTTTGTTCCATCTATTTCGTAATTTCGAACTGTACGGGGGTAAATTTGGGGTTGAAATGAGGGATGAATGTCAATATGGAAATTCACAACCGTTGAAGATAAAACCATGAAACTCTGTATATAGACACTTGACACGAAGCAAACGAATGTTTGTTCCATCAATTTTGTAATTTTGAACTATACGGGGGTGAAATTGGGGTTGAAATGAGGGATGAATGTCAATATGAAAATTCCCAACTGTTGAAGATAAAACCATGATACTCTGTATATAGACACTAGACACGAAGCAAAAGAATATTTGTTCCATCAATTTTGAACTGTACGGGGATGAAATTGAGGTTGAAATAGGGGATGTATGTCCATATGGAAGTTCCCAACCGTTAAATATAAAACCATGAAACTCTTTATATAGACACTTGACACGAAACAAACGAATGTTTGTTCCATCAATTTCGTAATTTCGAACTGTACGGGGGTAAAATTGGGGTTGAAATGAGGGATGAATGTCAATATGGGCATTCCCAACCGTTGAAGATAAAACCATGAAACTCTGTAAATAGACACTTGACACGAAGCAAACAAATGTTTGTTATAGCAATTTTGTAATTTCGAAACGTACGGGGGTGAAATTGGGGTTGAAATGGGGGATGAATGTCTACATGGAATATCCCAACTGTTGAAGATAAAACCATGAAACTCTGAATATAATAGACACTTGACACAAAGCAAATGAATATTTTTTCTAGAAATTTTGTGATTTCGAACTATATAGGGATGAAATGGGGGATGAAAGTATACATGGAAGCTTTCATTCGTTGAAGATAAAACTATGAAACTCTTTATATAGGCACTTGGCACAAAGCCAATAAATGTTTGTTCTAGCAATTTTGTAATTTCGAACTGTATGGGGATGAAATTGAAGTTGAAATGGAGGACGAATGTCTCTTACGCTTTTACACCTAAACAACTAAACCGATTTTGATGAAATTGTTTTATTATGAGCTGGTTTTAGTAAATGTGTCTGGGTGTAAAATTAGTTATTGCCTGAGTTTCCTCAGTATTTATTTCGCGCGGACGAAGTCGCGGGTAACAGCTAGTTAGTTATATAATTAAATAGTCTGCTATCCCAAATAGAGCTGAACCACCCAGCATAGGGTACGAGTACTTTTTCTTTGAAAATATATGACCAGGTCGAAGCTATAATATACTTGTACGTAGTATCTGTAAACTCTTTGACCTGTACAGTTGGGCAATCAAAAACCACACATTAACTTGCGCTGGTTTTTGTAAAGTAGGTACCTATAACCTAATTACAGCAACATTTTGCGCCACAATCTTGCTTTGTGCCTCAGTAAATATAGTCGCTGAACTCGAACCCACTCGACAACCAAAAAGAATTTCTAATTGAAAGATCAATCCCGACTCAACAAAAGCTTTGGGCATCATTTGTAGCACTTACATTTTCCGGAGTATTTCTGCGACTGTGACAAAAAGTGGGGAAAAAAATTCAACCGCGCACTTGAACGGCTCAAAGCGATCTCATAATAAAGGTGCGGGACTCATCGGACGTCGCGCCCTGTTAATAATTCATGAACATGCTCAGTGTGACCCGGCTCTCATCACACGGCGCTTAACCCGCCGATCTAGAAGCCCTTTATGCTCCCTAGCATACAATTCTTTTTAGCTGAGTCTGTTGCTCTGACGTATCCCTCACTAGTCACTACTTACCCTGCATGCGTACGTGGTTTAACACAATGCCTGGAATCAGTTGCGTTCTACTTCATCTATTGTAAAATCTGTTAGTACAGACGTTAACGAGTCTAGTTAGCGTGTAGTTGAAAAGTTATATCAATTCGCTCACCATTGTTTTTATTGCAAAAAAATTTAAAACTTGTATTGCACTAAAAAAGGTAAAATAAACTATTTTCTACAAAAAAATAAACCGACTTCAAAACCACATAATATAGGCACTCAAAAGCGAAACATAAATTGATATAATTATTATAAACTTGTTTCATTACTGTATTTTTACGCAATTTCGTATTGACAGGATCGAATTTTATAACTTTTGTGAAATCTACAACCATGTCATCCAGACAAAATTGTAAGCAAATTTTAGTTTTTTCTTTATACTTCAAAAACCATCACACCGATTTCGATATAATTTATATGGGACCATTCGGGAAGTATACCCATCCGCACACAAAAAGAAAATTTTAAATCGGTTCGGGCGTTCTCGAGAAATCGGGTAACATACCTACATAAAAATAAAACATGGTAGTCGAATTGATAACCTCTTCCTTTTTGGAAGTCGGTTAAAAACATGAAACTGTATTACATGATTTCATGGAAGTACATAATATGTTTGTGTAAGTACAACAGTACTACTAGGTTTCTATGCAGGTTTAGATATGTAAAACCAAAGTACATGCATAGTTATATCTGTAAACTATGTAAATAATTAACGTAAAGAAAATTGTACATTGAATTATTTCATACTCAAGTAACAGTCAAACCCAGATATATTCAAACTTCTGTCTATCCGGAAATCAAACACGGGAGATCATCGCACTAAATTTGAACCAAATAGATCATTAACATAACGTACTACTAATGTATTTAGAAATACGCCAGTGTGTTTGCCTAGTTCATATGAATACTAATTATTATTATAATGCCAATAAAACAACGGATGTTACAATTCACTTTCACTTCAAAAAATAGTGTTGTTTTACGAAAGCCTACAAAAATGAACATTAAACATCATACAACAGTATATTTGCAGTTATCTACGTCTACATACATTTAGTTGCTTGTACCCTGGAAAATTCCGACAGTTGTATTTTAGAGAAATCGTTTAATAGTAGATATCTCCTTTATACATTTTATTTTTAGGGTTTAAATTGGTATTATATATTAGGGCATTTATATTGGGCTGTAACAATCTCAAGAATCGATTGAGAGACGTGCCAAAAGGCTCACAAGTAACGACACTCTAGTGCGTAAAAGACTTCAAAGTCATGAACATCGCCGCAAAATTGCCAGCTGATCGGTTTATTTTCGGATACACTTCGGAGAGTATGCAACTGATCTGCATGATCTAATACCACCTAGCCCTTTCTTCTATCGGACTTCTAGCATCTCAAAAAAGCGACATCGTTTCATGGTCGATGTTCCAAACACACGAACGAAGAGATATGACTCCACGTTTGGATAAGAAATCTAGGTTGTGGAATGCGTTGCCTGAGTGGGTTTTCTCCGATAGCTACAATCTTGGTGTCTTTAAATCGAGAGTGAATCGGTTTTTTCTAGGTAAGCACGCTCCATCGTAGACCGTATCATAGCTTAACGTGAACCTATAATCGTTTAAAAAAAAAGCAGATATAAGTATATCGCCTTTTTATATTTCAGTTGGCGGTGATTGAATGTTTAAAGTTTTAAAATAACCAAAACATATTTTAACTGATCTCTATTAATAAATAAAACAAGTAGTAAGTAGTCCAGAATGGGTAGACCGCGCAAGTATTTTTCTATTACAAACATTAGTCAGCAGAGCCTTAGGAGAGCCACTGCTAAAACTTTTAAATGACCACAGTTTTGTAATCAGGAACTACGAGTAGATTTTCCCGAACAGGTCTAGAATAGGTTTGCAACAAATCCGCCCATCTGCCGAATAAGTTTAGTGTTCGTTGAACTTTTTAGCCGAATATTAGGCAAAAGTACTCGGAGCATGGTGGGAAATCTGTACCTCATGCCCATACGTTTTTTTAAACGTCCCTGGTTCTCGTTCGCTATTCGCTTCTTACTTCACACGCCTGTGTCATTGAATTTAAAATTTGTATTTAAGAGGAAAACGTTTCTAAGTGTTTCTAATAAATCTGTCAATACAGCAAAACATATTAGGTATTATAGATAAACATAAAGTAGACCACTACGTACTTATATATTGAAAAAGATAACTAATCCCTTTCTTGTTTACAGATATAGGTATGTAGGTAATTACCACCCATAATAATAAAAGTGCATAGAAATTTATTTGATATTTCACAATTTTTGTATACCTACATTTTGTACATAATTATTTACAGAAGTTGACTATACGACTATGACTCTGTAGTCGACGGATTACTATTTAGAAATGCGGATGGATGGTCGAAACCAAATAAGAAAATTGTAGCAGAATACCCGCATATCCGAATATTCCTTGCAACTCTAGTTCAGACAGTTTCTGTCAGTAATCTCTCGTATTCAGGGTAGTAATTCTAAACGAAATCCGAACGGCTCAAATTTGGAATTGCAATCCTTGTCTCTACCATTCTAAACAGATAAGACAAAGAGCGAGAGATGAGATTCCGTGTCGGATAAATCCAACTGGGTTCAGAATCGCTAAGCAGAAGTCGGGCAGTCTTTAGCGGAATGATTTACTCCACTAAACATATCGGTTCAACAAGCTTTTATTTATGTGCCACTTTGAAGCGGCTCAGTCCTGTGAAAGGGTTAATTAAGTGAAAGATCCCCGGGACCGCTGGGCCGAGTGATCGCGTTACACAAATTAGAACGTGTTATTGAGCAAAGAACCTGTTTATAGAAACCATCGATGGAAATAATATGTTCTTTTCTGCCGTCCGCAAGCTTAAATGCCGTTATCTAACATCGGGTCGATTTGGACTTTTAAATGGCACTACAATCAGAAAAAAATTATCTATCGATCTGTGTAACCCGTGTTTCTCTAGGTATGTTAGTTTTTAAGATACCAAAACTAAAAATGCCGTTAAGTCATTTTATTTTGTATGGTTCCAACGCTAAAACGCAGTTAAATAACAATACTTACCTAAAAAGCCGCTAAGGTATTTTAACGTTGCCTTTGGCTGAAATTTTCTTTGATTTTCCATTACTTAATTGCCGTTAACTGACTTTTGTACGCTATAGTGCCGTTAAAGCACTTAAATGTTTTTAAACAAAGTTTCATTTATAATTTATATTGTATTTGTCCAACGCTATAAAGCCGTTATGCTTGAATACAACACAAAAATGCAGTTAAACATACTTAACGGCTTTTTAGACTAGTTAATACGTATGCAATTGTGTAAACTTAAAACAGAAAATATCACAAAGCTACCTTAACTATGTGATATAAATTATTTATTTTTTACAATACTAGACTAAAATGCGGCTATGCCACATTACTTAACTAAAATGCCGTTACAAGTTCTTGCGTATGCAGTACGATAGTATGTGAAGGAAATCAAGTGCAGATGAATAAGAAGCTTTCGTTCCCTCCAACTTGTTACGATGGCTTAAAACACATTTAGATGAGTCAAACTAGATCTTGTATAGAAAAAATCGGAAATGATCCTTATGTTACATCTTGTTCCGACTCTTCCAGTGTCATTGATACATTTTGGGACGTATAAATTATGTTACAGTACTCGTTTTTCTTTAGATTTTAATGAAATCACAAATCTATCTAATGAAACTTTATCAGGTTTTAATAGACTTACAAGGAAAGTAGAGCAATTCTCTACAAAATCATCAAAACAAACATTCAGTTTAAATTAATAATTAATTAATTAATAAAAATTCATATAACTACTGTTATACAATTTAATATGCTTGACTTGTAAATGTATATTTATCAATAAAACACTTTGACTTTGACTTTAAAGAGTTAACATAAAATTTTACAGCCAGATGATGATAGCACCATACCGTATCTGTTGAAGTTTTAAACTCCACAATCAAGTTTACAGTGTGATTTCAATTCAGATGACCTGCACGTTATAATGAGTTTAAGATAGCTGATTCAAGTGAAAATTTTAGTAACTATTTTCAAGAAATCCATTAGCATAAGTTTAAACGTAACCATAAGTCTGACTTTAAGAACCACAACATCATTAATAAATACCTACAGAAAACTAGCTTAAAAACGGTACCATTTAACGTTGTATTAAAAACATTGTCAATGCCGTTATACAGAATACAGAAAAACTAACCGAAGGCTGGTTGGAAAAGCGTAGAAGCTCAATTAATGAACCTCAAAAAACTGTCAGTATTTCCATCTCTCTGTCAAACGCGGAGACACATGATAGAAATTGGTGAATATCAGAACCTATCTACTTTAATGTTTATGCAACGACCACAAAGCAGTTGACAGTTTGGAAAATAATAATTATGACTGAATCGAAGAAAAAGATCTGATGTATACAATTGAGTTGTTAACAGTGCAATGCAGTTGAAGTGCACAAAATAAAATTGACTATTATGTTCACTTCTTCTCAGTGTCATTTATTTACTAAATGCATTTATTTACTAAAGCAAAATTATCTGCATATAACAAATTACGCTTTATTATTTCAAATCTGAACACAGTTTCATGAGTTGCGAACAAGAAGATCATAAAGTAAAGTAAGAAATGCAATAAAGGTAAGTTATATGATTTTGACCATTTTGATGAGACAGTATGAGTTAGCAACTCAAAAGTAAATATGAAGTTTATAGCACCAAACAATTTCGTCATTGTGCCAAATAACGCTTCAGAAAGAAGAATTCAAATTAAGCCCCTGAGTTAATCTCAAAAATATGTCGCACATGTGGATTTACTCTGATTTTGAGTTTTATTGTGATAGCTTGTAGGTACAAAAATTATTGCCAGAAAGATTATTTATATTATTTTGCTTTCTTCAATGGCAAATAATTAAAATACCAGAAATTATAAAACTTCGTTTCAAATCAAAAGCAAAATGCAGAAATACTAAGCGGAAGATTAATTTAGTTCAATTCATAGAGCAACATAGCGCCAACACATAAGCTATTGTTTTGGAAGAACTTGTCGACCGACGACAAAGAATGATAATGCTAGTAAAGCAATATTTAGACTCAAGAAAAATATTTGAGTCTTAGGTATTATTAATTATTTTGTAGGAATATTTATCCAAAAGTTTAAGTGATTGTGACAAAACTAAAACAAAAACAATTGATCTCTATTGTAGGTTTTTGAAAATCTGTTGTAAGTAAGGGCAATAAAAGTAGTATTTTAATTTTAAATGTAAAATTTTGTAATTTTGCCTTATTATTTTAAATTTTAACTCCTGAGAAATTGTATTTTTAGATATTTAGGCTTGTATTCGAAAAAGATTAACAAAAAATGCTGTTTGTTGTTTTTTAATGCCAATAAAAATCTAGTTTTTAAAGTCATTTTTTGTTTACTTATTTCACATAAATCATCACTTTTATTGTATTTTCTTAAATATCTTGTGAGTCATGCTTAGCTTAATTGCAGTTAAAGGTAAAGGTTTTGCATTTAATCGCATTTTAGTGTTGTAAAATGCTCTGAAATAACCGATTAAAACAAATTTATGAAGTTTACTAGTTTTAAATGCGGTTAAATGACTTTAACCGCATTGTAATCTTGGATGTTTCATGATATAACGGCATTTTAGTTTTGGAATGATTTCAAATTCTGTAGTCAAGTACCATACAATGAAATTAAAGAAAATATCAAGCTAAAATGCCGTTAAACTATACATAACGGCATTTTAGTGGTGATTTTGAAAAGATTTTAAGACAAAATTACAAGACTAGAATGCAAAAACGCTTATAACTCTTATTTCGCACACCTTAATATCTTGAAAATACTATGATTTCAAAGTGTTTTTGCAGCTCTATATAAAGGTATCAAAATTATGGAAATACGTATTTCACTTATCAAATGGCATAATTTTAAAATGTAGAAACAGTTTTCCCGCGATATCTCGAAACTACATTTTGGTACTTAACGGCATTGTAGTTTGCGGACGGCAGTTTTTACATGCAATCACACATGCTCCAATTAGACACTAGTTTTCTCCTTTGTAAAGTGTTAGAAACTTAAAATGCGGCACTGGGCTTTTTAGAGGTTTCTTGAGTACAAAAGAACAACATTTTCGATTCAAAGTTGTTTTGTTCAAACTAATGAATTGTTTTTTTATTGATGTATACTTTTACAATAAACGGAGGTAAGTAAAATGAAATCAGTATTTTTGTAGGTAATTGGGTTACACTTGGCCTCCTTTTATTTGGTAGGTATGATATAAAGCGTGGGTACATTGAAGAAAACTTCATTCTCGACTAGAATTGGTACACCCAAAGTAATCCATTAGGGATTACCTTATAATTATTATTTCTGCACCACTGGATCACCTATGTATACTTAATAGGCATTTTAACTTTATGCTGTCTTGAGTCTACTTATGACTTCATTATATCTCTGTAAAAAAATGTTACTCGTTGGCGTTTGCTTACATGACCTTACCAAATTTAACGTTGTTCGAGCAAATATTAAGCCAACAATGTAGTAGGCAGCAGCTGCATTGTTAAATTGTTACGATGAACAATATTTCTGAGTCGGTCATAACAAAGAAGTTCCGCAAATTTTTCTTGTTTTAATTTATTCGCCTTTATTTATTTTTGCCCCGGTGTGAATCTGTGAGAAGACAAGTTAAATTTGATCCACTTTATTTTCTTTGCTCGATTGATGTGAAACTTTGCATAACTGTTTTCTGTAATCTGTGTGAAAAGAAACTTCGTTATTCGTTCTACTTCTATTAACGTTTATTTCCATGTAGGTACTTAGGTACATAGGTACAATAATTATGTTTTAACAATGCTATAAATTATTACTGCCGACCATCTTTCGGCTCTGATGTCAAAATGAGAATTGAATCTAGTATGCCAACCACCAGACTTTTTATTTTAATGTTATCAAATTTCGCAGGTTGGTACACTGTAAAATAACTGCTTGTAGGATGATAATTAAAAGAGACAATTAGTTAGTAGATTGGCACTACCGGAATTCAACACAAGAGTTACCAGGTATAATAATGTAAAATAATAAAATACGACTAAACTACGCATCAAAACTAAAAATCATGACATTCGGCCATCCGACCACGTGTTGCCTCCCGGCATACACATTACACAATTAGAATTCTGTGTGAAGTAGTGAATAATACAATTTAAAAGACTAAGTAAAGTTGGTACTAAAATTATACAATTATTACGTAGGCAGTAGGTACGTTAAATAACAAATATACCTATGTAAAACCAAGTAGATCACAATGAATTATTGTTTATCTGTTAGGTACTCACATATTTATTTATTTTTTTACAATTCAAGATTCTTATCGAAACCCTTGTAATCTA
Organism: Ectropis crepuscularia; assembly: GCA_963693475.1. Lineage (NCBI taxonomy): Eukaryota > Metazoa > Arthropoda > Insecta > Lepidoptera > Geometridae > Ectropis > Ectropis crepuscularia. The sequence goes on from OY856346.1 coordinate 15,763,622, forward strand.
TTTATTTCTTAAATAGAGTAATGTATTACAAATTACTGGACTGGTATCTAAATTTAAACAAGTGCAAGTTTTCATTTCACTTGAGACAATTGAAAATACTGTAAATAATCAACAAACTAAAAATCATACATCCGTACAAATTTATGTGATTGTTTTATTTTTACTTATCAAACACCTGAAACTATTTACATAAATTAATTAGGTACATTACACTGTAAAACTTAACATTCCAATAATACAATGTGCAACAAGCAATTCACTAAATAGTGTCAAACGAGACATTAAAATAAATAAATTACGTACAATAGGTAATTCAGAACACTTAAATATAATATACCTATCAAGTAAGGAATATCTTTAAAATAATAACTAAGATCCAAACAAATCAGTTTCTATGTCGAAATGTAGCTCTTATCTAAATATAGTTTTGAGATGTAAACATCATATCAAATGTACTTATTTAAAAAAAATGACATGATACATAATATATCAAATGAATCAAAGTTATTGGGGTTCTCATTGGAACTACCATCAAACTATGGTAAGTTGTACCTAATTACGGTTGCGTACGGTTTTACTGTTTATGACGATTTAGTTGATCTATTTACACACACACTTTTTGTTTGGTTAAAATTGTTTATATTTGAACAGTAAGCACTATATCAACCTAAAATTTTAATGGGCCTTCATTGTCCGATATAATAATATCCTTGTTCGGGATCGTTGTGAAACATGAGTTTAGTTTAGTCTCTCAAAACAGTAACGCAAAGTAAATCGTTAAAATTTTGGCCCATGAGCAAAGGTGTTGGAAGAACCATCAAACCTTAATTATTAATTATTTCATCGATTTTGACATTTATGATGTCCGACCTGGTTGCAACGATTGAATTTTATTACTGGTCTAGAACATTTTGAAGTCTTACTTCAAAAGCCCTTTGGAACGGCAACTATAGCACGCGATTGCATTTAACTTAGTGATCAATACTATTCAATTAAATTCTTTATTTGCTCGTTAATGGGTAACAAAGATCTTACAATATTAGGTATACACACAGCCAAAAACAACCTCATATTAGGTATGCAAATTAATTAATTAATTAATTTGGTAGGTATATCAATACTAGGACTAGGATCTGTTAATTTTCTTAAAAGTGGGTCTAGTGTTTTAATTATATGAATGAGTTTATGGTTTTTGAGATTAAAGAAAAACAGACTTCCGGCTCTAGACAATTAAATGCCTGTGCTCCATTGCTAATTGATCGATTGCATTATCTATTATACATAAATTATAAAATGTACCGCCTTTTTTCAGTAATCTCAAATCCGTATACTACTACACTTAGTTCATTCTCTAATTTTTCTCATTTCAATTGCAATTTTTATTTATCATTTCAACAACATAATGTATAATGGCACACTTTTACAACAATCAATGGTTTGAGCTTTGCTTTCCGGGTGAAATAATGATGAAACATGATTACAATTGTTCCTTCACTCAAGACTTAATATTTTAACATTCACAGCTTACTTGGTTTTCTTCCGGTTCTTTAGAGGTGGCGAGAGTTCAGTACTAGAACTACATTATCTGAAGAATATTATCAAAGAGATGGCATCGATCTCCTTCTCTTTTTCCTTTTGTTAGTCTTTCGCCAGCCAAGTGGTGTACTCACATCGTCTTCAGGCATCTTCGTACTCTCTGAAATTTAAACATAATTCCCGACAAAATCTGTTTTCGTACTAACAGTAACACAGTCTAAGATATCTACTGTGCGATTCAAACATATTTTTACGATTAATCAACCAGTAGATCTGACAAGAACAAGTTCTAATGTTAGACACATTTGTAAATCTGTTAAAATATTTCAGCCACGTTAGGCGTGTATTTTACTCTGTTACACAATGGGAAATTATCGATTAGATATCCAGCGAGAGGCATACTCGCTCACAATCTGTTTTTCAGCTAACCAGCGAGACACATACTCACTCATAGTCAGTAAACCAGCGAGACACATACTAGCTCATAGTCAGTTATCCAGCGAGACACATACTCGCTCATAGTCAGTTATCCAGCGAGACACATACTCGCTCATAGTCAGTTATCCAGCGAGACACATACTCGCTCATAGTCGGTTATCCAGCGAGACACATACTCGCTCATAGTCGGTTATCCAGCGAGACACATACTCGCTCATAGTCGGTTATCCAGCGAGACACATACTCGCTCATAGTCGGTTATCCAGCGAGACACATACTCGCTCATAGACGGTTATCCAGCGAGACACATACTCGCTCATAGTCAGTTATCCAGCGAGACACATACTCGCTCATAGTCAGTTATCCAGCGAGACACATACTCGCTCATAGTCAGTTATCCAGCGAGACACATACTCGCTCATAGTCGGTTATCCAGCGAGACACATACTCGCTCATAGTCAGTTATCCAGCGAGACACATACTCGCTCATAGTCAGTTATCCAGCGAGACACATACTCGCTCATAGTCAGTTATCCAGCGAGACACATACTCGCTCATAGTCGGTTATCCAGCGAGACACATACTCGCTCATAGTCGGTTATCCAGCGAGACACATACTCGCTCATAGTCGGTTATCCAGCGAGACACATACTCGCTCATAGTCGGTTATCCAGCGAGACACATACTCGCTCATAGTCGGTTATCCAGCGAGACACATACTCGCTCATAGTCAGTTATCCAGCGAGACACATACTCGCTCATAGTCAGTTATCCAGCGAGACACATACTCGCTCATAGTCAGTTATCCAGCGAGACACATACTCGCTCATAGTCGGTTATCCAGCGAGACACATACTCGCTCATAGTCAGTTATCCAGCGAGACACATACTCGCTCATAGTCAGTTATCCAGCGAGACACATACTCGCTCATAGTCAGTTATCCAGCGGAAAAAACATGATTTCAATTAACAAAAACATACTTTAATAGTCAGGTAAAAAGATATTGAACGAAATACGAAATAATTGTGACTTCAAAACAATCTTAAATGGGGTAGTCATAAAATGTTGATGTGCTGATAAAAACAAGGTTTTGCTAAAATAAGCGAGGTAGTTTAACATTAATAATCGAGATTTTCATTTGACAAGCGCAAACAACAGCGAATATCACATGTCAATGCTATCAGAGAGTAGCCCCGATCGAGCAATGAAATGTTAATTTTAAAATGCATGCGAGTGTACGAAGAACGCCCCCAAAGAGTAGCCTTGGCAGAGGGTCAATCGTACATCAAACATACATTAACACATTGTTACGCGCATCACTATCAAATGCAAAATTTGCTCGCGAGATCATTGAAAGATAAATGATTAGCATATTACAGTACATATTATTAAACATTTCAATGCTATCAGAGAGTAGCCCTGATCGAGCATTGAAATGTCGAACTTAAAACGCATGCGAGTGTACAATGAACACTGCCAAAGAGTAGCCTTGGCCGAGGATCATCACACATCAGACACGCATTAATCTTGCACATTATATTACGCGTATCATTATCCAATCCAAAAGTAAAAAAAAAAACCACGTGGGCGTTTTATCAAAACTTCAACAAATGAAAAATACATATTTTCTCAACATACCTTCGTTTCTGGTTTTGTTCCCTCTTCTGAGTTGAAAAGAAACTTCGTTATTCGTTCTACTTCTATTAACGTTTATTTCCATGTAGGTACTTAGGTACATAGGTACAATAATTATGTTTTAACAATGCTATAAATTATTACTGCCGACCATCTTTCGGCTCTGATGTCAAAATGAGAATTGAATCTAGTATGCCAACCACCAGACTTTTTATTTTAATGTTATCAAATTTCGCAGGTTGGTACACTGTAAAATAACTGCTTGTAGGATGATAATTAAAAGAGACAATTAGTTAGTAGATTGGCACTACCGGAATTCAACACAAGAGTTACCAGGTATAATAATGTAAAATAATAAAATACGACTAAACTACGCATCAAAACTAAAAATCATGACATTCGGCCATCCGACCACGTGTTGCCTCCCGGCATACACATTACACAATTAGAATTCTGTGTGAAGTAGTGAATAATACAATTTAAAAGACTAAGTAAAGTTGGTACTAAAATTATACAATTATTACGTAGGCAGTAGGTACGTTAAATAACAAATATACCTATGTAAAACCAAGTAGATCACAATGAATTATTGTTTATCTGTTAGGTACTCACATATTTATTTATTTTTTTACAATTCAAGATTCTTATCGAAACCCTTGTAATCTATTTATTTCTTAAATAGAGTAATGTATTACAAATTACTGGACTGGTATCTAAATTTAAACAAGTGCAAGTTTTCATTTCACTTGAGACAATTGAAAATACTGTAAATAATCAACAAACTAAAAATCATACATCCGTACAAATTTATGTGATTGTTTTATTTTTACTTATCAAACACCTGAAACTATTTACATAAATTAATTAGGTACATTACACTGTAAAACTTAACATTCCAATAATACAATGTGCAACAAGCAATTCACTAAATAGTGTCAAACGAGACATTAAAATAAATAAATTACGTACAATAGGTAATTCAGAACACTTAAATATAATATACCTATCAAGTAAGGAATATCTTTAAAATAATAACTAAGATCCAAACAAATCAGTTTCTATGTCGAAATGTAGCTCTTATCTAAATATAGTTTTGAGATGTAAACATCATATCAAATGTACTTATTTAAAAAAAATGACATGATACATAATATATCAAATGAATCAAAGTTATTGGGGTTCTCATTGGAACTACCATCAAACTATGGTAAGTTGTACCTAATTACGGTTGCGTACGGTTTTACTGTTTATGACGATTTAGTTGATCTATTTACACACACACTTTTTGTTTGGTTAAAATTGTTTATATTTGAACAGTAAGCACTATATCAACCTAAAATTTTAATGGGCCTTCATTGTCCGATATAATAATATCCTTGTTCGGGATCGTTGTGAAACATGAGTTTAGTTTAGTCTCTCAAAACAGTAACGCAAAGTAAATCGTTAAAATTTTGGCCCATGAGCAAAGGTGTTGGAAGAACCATCAAACCTTAATTATTAATTATTTCATCGATTTTGACATTTATGATGTCCGACCTGGTTGCAACGATTGAATTTTATTACTGGTCTAGAACATTTTGAAGTCTTACTTCAAAAGCCCTTTGGAACGGCAACTATAGCACGCGATTGCATTTAAGTTAGTGATCAATACTATTCAATTAAATTCTTTATTTGCTCGTTAATGGGTAACAAAGATCTTACAATATTAGGTATACACACAGCCAAAAACAACCTCATATTAGGTATGCAAATTAATTAATTAATTAATTTGGTAGGTATATCAATACTAGGACTAGGATCTGCTAATTTTCTTAAAAGTGGGTCTAGTGTTTTAATTATATGAATGAGTTTATGGTTTTTGAGATTAAAGAAAAACAGACTTCCGGCTCTAGACAATTAAATGCCTGTGCTCCATTGCTAATTGATCGATTGCATTATCTATTATACATAAATTATAAAATGTACCGCCTTTTTTCAGTAATCTCAAATCCGTATACTACTACACTTAGTTCATTCTCTAATTTTTCTCATTTCAATTGCAATTTTTATTTATCATTTCAACAACATAATGTATAATGGCACACTTTTACAACAATCAATGGTTTGAGCTTTGCTTTCCGGGTGAAATAATGATGAAACATGATTACAATTGTTCCTTCACTCAAGACTTAATATTTTAACATTCACAGCTTACTTGGTTTTCTTCCGGTTCTTTAGAGGTGGCGAGAGTTCAGTACTAGAACTACATTATCTGAAGAATATTATCAAAGAGATGGCATCGATCTCCTTCTCTTTTTCCTTTTGTTAGTCTTTCGCCAGCCAAGTGGTGTACTCACATCGTCTTCAGGCATCTTCGTACTCTCTGAAATTTAAACATAATTCCCGACAAAATCTGTTTTCGTACTAACAGTAACACAGTCTAAGATATCTACTGTGCGATTCAAACATATTTTTACGATTAATCAACCAGTAGATCTGACAAGAACAAGTTCTAATGTTAGACACATTTGTAAATCTGTTAAAATATTTCAGCCACGTTAGGCGTGTATTTTACTCTGTTACACAATGGGAAATTATCGATTAGATATCCAGCGAGAGGCATACTCGCTCACAATCTGTTTTTCAGCTAACCAGCGAGACACATACTCACTCATAGTCAGTAAACCAGCGAGACACATACTAGCTCATAGTCAGTTATCCAGCGAGACACATACTCGCTCATAGTCAGTTATCCAGCGAGACACATACTCGCTCATAGTCAGTTATCCAGCGAGACACATACTCGCTCATAGTCGGTTATCCAGCGAGACACATACTCGCTCATAGTCGGTTATCCAGCGAGACACATACTCGCTCATAGTCGGTTATCCAGCGAGACACATACTCGCTCATAGTCGGTTATCCAGCGAGACACATACTCGCTCATAGACGGTTATCCAGCGAGACACATACTCGCTCATAGTCAGTTATCCAGCGAGACACATACTCGCTCATAGTCAGTTATCCAGCGAGACACATACTCGCTCATAGTCAGTTATCCAGCGAGACACATACTCGCTCATAGTCGGTTATCCAGCGAGACACATACTCGCTCATAGTCAGTTATCCAGCGAGACACATACTCGCTCATAGTCAGTTATCCAGCGAGACACATACTCGCTCATAGTCAGTTATCCAGCGAGACACATACTCGCTCATAGTCGGTTATCCAGCGAGACACATACTCGCTCATAGTCGGTTATCCAGCGAGACACATACTCGCTCATAGTCGGTTATCCAGCGAGACACATACTCGCTCATAGTCGGTTATCCAGCGAGACACATACTCGCTCATAGTCGGTTATCCAGCGAGACACATACTCGCTCATAGTCAGTTATCCAGCGAGACACATACTCGCTCATAGTCAGTTATCCAGCGAGACACATACTCGCTCATAGTCAGTTATCCAGCGAGACACATACTCGCTCATAGTCGGTTATCCAGCGAGACACATACTCGCTCATAGTCAGTTATCCAGCGAGACACATACTCGCTCATAGTCAGTTATCCAGCGAGACACATACTCGCTCATAGTCAGTTATCCAGCGGAAAAAACATGATTTCAATTAACAAAAACATACTTTAATAGTCAGGTAAAAAGATATTGAACGAAATACGAAATAATTGTGACTTCAAAACAATCTTAAATGGGGTAGTCATAAAATGTTGATGTGCTGATAAAAACAAGGTTTTGCTAAAATAAGCGAGGTAGTTTAACATTAATAATCGAGATTTTCATTTGACAAGCGCAAACAACAGCGAATATCACATGTCAATGCTATCAGAGAGTAGCCCCGATCGAGCAATGAAATGTTAATTTTAAAATGCATGCGAGTGTACGAAGAACGCCCCCAAAGAGTAGCCTTGGCAGAGGGTCAATCGTACATCAAACATACATTAACACATTGTTACGCGCATCACTATCAAATGCAAAATTTGCTCGCGAGATCATTGAAAGATAAATGATTAGCATATTACAGTACATATTATTAAACATTTCAATGCTATCAGAGAGTAGCCCTGATCGAGCATTGAAATGTCGAACTTAAAACGCATGCGAGTGTACAATGAACACTGCCAAAGAGTAGCCTTGGCCGAGGATCATCACACATCAGACACGCATTAATCTTGCACATTATATTACGCGTATCATTATCCAATCCAAAAGTAAAAAAAAAAACCACGTGGGCGTTTTATCAAAACTTCAACAAATGAAAAATACATATTTTCTCAACATACCTTCGTTTCTGGTTTTGTTCCCTCTTCTGAGTTGAAACGAAACTTCGTTATTCGTTCTACTTCTATTAACGTTTATTTCCATGTAGGTACTTAGGTACATAGGTACAATAATTATGTTTTAACAATGCTATAAATTATTACTGCCGACCATCTTTCGGCTCTGATGTCAAAATGAGAATTGAATCTAGTATGCCAACCACCAGACTTTTTATTTTAATGTTATCAAATTTCGCAGGTTGGTACACTGTAAAATAACTGCTTGTAGGATGATAATTAAAAGAGACAATTAGTTAGTAGATTGGCACTACCGGAATTCAACACAAGAGTTACCAGGTATAATAATGTAAAATAATAAAATACGACTAAACTACGAATCAAAACTAAAAATCATGACATGTGTGTTTAGCATTCCAGAGTAGGTAATCCTGGAATGAGTAATCCTGAATTTTGAGTAACCTCTACAGAGTAACTAAAAAATGTGGATTAGGTAATAGATTTTGTTCTACTGTACTGAGTCGAAAACCTTATTACCCATCATTATAAAATCTTTTACTTTTTGGCTAGAAGACTGGGCATAAACGTGGAAACTTTTTGTGTCTCCTGTAAAATATATAAGCTACGGATGAATAGTTGTTTTCCATAAAACCAGTATCAAATCATCCACTCCCTGCATAAACGTAATTTTTTTAACCATAATAACTGGACACAAATAGTCAAAAAGTGATCGTAACTAAAAACGAATGTCTACGTTATGGTAGAGTACCTAACTTTGTAATCGCGAAAATGCCGTTGTGTCAAACAATAACTTCCGATAGATACAACTTGGGTAATACTAGTAACTTTCAAATCTAGATTAAAGACGTAGGTACTTTCTAAATAAACGTGTCATATTCTGGGCATAGATATTGCATAACTGTATTTAAAGAGCTTTCTAATCAACATCAGATTACATCATTGCCCCTCAACTAAAATGATGAATAGAATGCGACCCTTTCAGCGCAGAATTAACCTACATTCTGAGTAATCCAGTATTTGAACTGAAGAAAACTTTGTACATTATTAATCTTTCACTAAACCGATTATCAATCCTAACAAACTAATTGAAATTCGGCAGCCAATTATCGCTGCAACCACATCAACCCCTACTAGTCAGCGGAGGGACTTTGCTATTGTTCCATTGTTATTATAGGTACCTCTAGTAGCCATAGGATTTAACTGAATTTACCACGTGTATCATAATCATTCAAAATTACGTAAATATTAATGTAACTAAATGTTATAATAATAAAAAAGAAAAATCGGTTGTCTGTAAAGTTACTGACGATAGTTGAACGTGACAACTTCAACTCCAAGCCTTAAATGGAACGCCTCAGAGCGAAGTAACGCCGCATGACGTCATGCGGCGAGGTAACGCCGCATGACGCCATGTTTTTTCCTGCGTGCAGCCGGCTTCATCGAATTACAAGACGTTGTCACGTCAAAATTAAACCAGCATTAGCATTTGACTAGCATTTGAATATTTGCCATCACTGTCAGTTTATATTATAAACCCACGACAAGTTAGGTTAGATGTTAGTTTACACTCTAACGTCGTTTGCTTGTAAGGTAACGTTTTTTAGAATTTCACGGTGATACATATCAAGCTTAATCATTAGTAAGTTTTGCTATGGGTAAGTAATTCTACACGTTAGAGATGATTGCCTCTAATCTGAAGCACTGTATACGGCGACTAACTAGTGACTTTAGTAAAGTGAAGGCGCTACCACCGTATTTTCTGAAGGTTGAATAATACTATAGACACGAACAATTTTAGTGCTCATAAATAACCAATGCTGTATTATAAGATGGTTGTAAGCCAAAGCCAGCGGTACGGTTGATTTGGCTCGTTAAGCCTAAGTACTAGTTATTGTCTGTTCGATGGACTAGTGCGGCTTTGTTCTAAGTACCGAATGCGGAGGGTGGATCTACACGAGTGGCTTACTTGGTCCAATTTATATGAGGACTTTTTGTGGCTAACGATTCTTTTTGGAGGCTTATACGGATTAGTGTGCCTTAATACCCTCTTATACTATTAATACTCTGCTTTTTCATGATTTAAGTATTTGGGACAACAAAGAACTTTACCGATACATTTTTGTATTAAGTGATTTATAAGTATTGATAAGCAGCTAATGGTCTAAGCTTGGTTTTAATTTATGCATTAAATCAAGTAAAATTAAAATTAACCTGATAAGCTAAATTCTACAGGGTTCATAAAATTTTACGTCTGACTATTATGTTACTTGACACTTTTATTAGACTTTTTGTAGTTAATAAAATGTTCTACTATCATACGTGTACTAATATTATAAATACGAAAGTTGGGATGTTTGCATGTTTAGATGTTTGATGTTCAATCACGCCGGAACATCTGATCGGATCGGTTTTAAATTTGGAAACTAGTTAATAGTCTGGTGTCTCTGGAATAACTCTGAAGGTGCATTTTATCATGGGAAAATAACGAGGACGGAAATTGCTCGGGTGAAATCACGGGGCGCTGGTAGTACATATTATGTATAGTCGAAGAGAGCAATTATTATGAGTCAGACTCGTGAACTAGTGCTGTTAGTGGAAGATAAATAGATGGCGGCAGACGACAAATACGTGATTTTAATTAAATTATGAAATTTCAAAATTGAAAACGTTGAAATTGAAACATTGAAAACGTTATTATTTTTATTTCATAATTGTGTCTATTTGTTAATAAAAAGCACGGGGTTAGGGGTCAATGAATTGTCCCACAGTAAAAAAACAAGAAATAAAATTGATGCCAAAATAACACAAGTATAATAGTGAAAATTGTGTGAAATTGATGATTAAAAGAAAGTAGGTATGAAATAAGCTTATACTTATTCATACTTACATTCCAGCCTATATCATATCACTCAAATGTTTCGTGGCCCTGTAAAAAATTCGTAATAAAGCTTCGTAGTTAATAATTTGATCAAAATTATGATGAAATGGATCTACCTGGTGAATGCGGCAAGTAATTGGCGTTCACACGGTCGCCGTATGGATAAATTACAGTTTTAATTAAATTTCACGTAAATTCCAGTAAGGTACAAAAGGTATTGAAGTTGAGTCTGATGAAACCTTTGCTTAACAGTGGGTATTTGTTAAATTAATAGGTAACTATATGCTTTTGTTCATAAACTTTGAGGTAGTATTTTACGGTATTCTACTATAAGAGCTTTGGTGATTTAGTGCCTAGATTTGCCCGTGGCTATATTCATTTTCATTTGAATTGAATCAGCAGTTTCGGCGTGATGAGAGTTCTCTATACAGAAAGACAGACAGACAGACACGAAAGAAAAAAATACAGTTTCGCCATCAGTATCGACTATGGAGATACCCCAAATTTTTTTTTCAAAATATCATCAATGTTCAGAATTCGACCCGCTACAGTTTTATTAAAAGTATAGATTTAGACGAAAAATTATTAAATTGTTTTTAAAGGACTGTATCAGTGTTTACCATTTCCTTGTTGCTTAAATATCTTAAAAAGTGTTCAGTTTTTGTGAAATGATATCTCTGTTTTGAAGGTAATCGTGACAAAAATAGCAACCGTTTTTTTGACACTTTTATTTTTGTATTCGTAGCTGAAACTTGTTTCAAATATTCTACTCAAGATGGTGCACAAATATTTACAGTTTATTGTTATTGTATCATCACCTACTCAGTTAGAAAATTTGTAAACATTCCTAAATTTTTCTTAAAAAATCATTTTTGTCGTAATTACATCTTTCAATTAAAAACTTAAATAATTTTCTTTTCATTACATTATAATTCAATTCTTTGTAATAATTTGGTAATTTGTTGTAGATATTAATAGCCATGTAGTAAACGTTATTACTATAGACACAGACCCTATGATTTGGAATAAGCAGTTGCTGTTTCCGTCGATTTATTCTATCTCCACCAGCAACGTCACCATTTAATGGGAAAATGCTTAGATGTCGGCGCACAAACAGACACATCTCATAATAATAGAGAGACGGCAAGGGCAAAATGTTAAATTTTTTAAAAAGTGGCCTACATGGAGCAAGAAAATTTGTGCCGCATAAAGCTCTTATACACTTTTTCTGCACTTTAAATGCTCTCTCCAGATCTATCGAGTTTCCCCATATATAATCATTCCATAACGTAACAAAGAAGACACATATCCATGATTTGCACTTAGACTTGCTTGCACAGTTGCCACACGCTTCATTCTTGTTAGAACGTATATATAGCGATCCAATTTATTACACAAAATGTCAACATGGCTTTTCCAGTTACAATGTTTGTCCATCACTATCCCTAAGAAAGTTGTGGATTCTACTAGTTCTAAAGCATTACCATCATGAATTATTTCAAGTCTCAAAGGAATGCTGTTATAAGTTTGGAAGTTAATAACTTTCGTTTTCGTCAGATTAATACCTAAATCATTATCTTCGAGCCATTTTATAGTAGACTTTATTGCTCTCTTAGTAACCTCTTCTAGTTGATAAGGTTTGTTTATATCACCCTCTATAAGAAGAGTCGTGTCGTCTGCATACAAAATTCATTTATGTTCAGTTGTATTAGGAAATTATTTATGTACCTAGCAAATAAAACCTCAGGGTCTTATTTTGCTACCTTGTGGAATACCCTGAAAATTTGGTTCAAAAGTTGGTCTTTTCAAAATTTTGTTGTCTTGAAAAGGCCGATATTTCGATACACTGTGTACGGTCAGTTAAATAACTTTTGATCCATTCTACTGCATTTCCTCTGATGCCGTGCCGTTCCAATTTATAAAGCAATAAGGCGTGATTGACGCAATCAAAAGCTTTTGACATATCAAAAAAGACTGCTACAATTGGGATTTTTTTATCCAAACAATATGTAATGATCTTAACTAAAGAAAAACATGCCAGTGTGGTTGACTTATTTTTCCTAAACCCAAACTGTTCTTCTCTTAAAATGTTATGCTTTGCCAAAAAACTTGAAATTTTTACATGCGTTATGCATGTATCTTCTCAAATAGGTATCTTGGAAAAAACAGGAATCAAAGTTATGGGCCGATAATTGTTCACATTGTCTTTAGTGTGTTTTTTGTGCAGTGGTTTGACAATTGAGCGTTTCAATCGTTCGGGGAATATTCCCTGAGTGAGAGACAAATTTATGATGTGTTTCAGAGGATTTACTAAAATTTTGGAACGCGCCTTAATAATTTTCGTGATGACGCCATCATAGCCGGTTGCGTTAGTATTAATTAGGGACATAATTATCTGAAATAAAATATAGATGTCATATTCATTGACAGCAGTCAGGAAAATTGTATTTGGATTAGAAGGTATGTCATATGGGGAATTTTTATCACTAATTATTGTGTCGCTTTTAGCAATCGTCAAATTAATAATAGTTCGTCATAATTCGTCAAATTAATTAATAATAATTAATAGTCTTTAAATAATTGAGCTTTGTCTTCAGGCTTATCATTTACTATCTATTAAATCTAAACAAGATTTTTTCCGTGTTGGCTTGGTAATGTGATTTGCCACGTTATGGCTACTCAATATGGATCGTAAAGCTTTTGACTGTCTATTGTAAGTAAGCATATCAATGTTCTAATCGCCACATAATTTAACATTTTTGTTGCCATTTCTTAATAGTTTCTGTAGCAGAGTAGAGAAATTTTCCAAAAAAATAGTGACATTTAATCTTTGAATAATTCTGTAGATACATATTATTTAAAGTCTTAGAAAGGGTATTTCCGTTGCACAATATTCAAAATTAAATACTATTGGGTCTTCAGTAATGTGAACTTGTTTACATTCAAATTCTTTCCAGTATACAAGTAGTGCCTCGCTTTTGGTTTGTTCTAGAGAATGAAGTTTGTAATTTTTCAAATTAATATTTGACATGAGAGCTTTTTCTTATATTGGTTTTAGAAAAACAGATGAAATCTATCGTAATATTCTGACTCATTAGTTCATTAAGAGACATTTCTATCCTATCTACTTACTTATTTCATAGTAATAATAATAAAAAAAATTTTTTTCGCTTTCACATAGGCTAATTTCCTGTCAGTCATTTTAGCAAAAAATAAGGAATCGTTCCTTCTTTTAAATTAATACGAATATTTTGGGATTGCGTACACGGCAGCTTCCCTGGAGAAGAGTTGACATTTCTCACTTCCAACTGTGATACATTTTTACTGTACAATCACTCTTACCACGAATAACAAATTGCCTCATGAGACGCTTTTTGCAGTAAATATTATCAACTTCAATATTTAATTTCTGAGTAACAAATTTCCGTGTAACTGTTTTGTTCATAATATGCTTGTTTAGGTTAACGAAAGTACAATTTTTATATTCCTTAACTAATAAAGTAATGTTGTGGTTAAGCCAGGTGACATTGAGGTTTGGATTAAAGAGCACACTTAGCAGAACAGCATTGTTATTTCTGAGCATGTAAAGTATATTACTAATATTAGAAAAAAAACCAACGGGATTCTTATCATTACACCCCAAGCCTAAAACGACTACGTCATCGTTGTTAAAAGAATGAACAATATTTTCAACAGTATTTTGAACGATAGATGTGGTTTCGACACTGCAGTCACATCGTAAATATCATTCCATTTATTTCTCCTTCTCTGCTTCTTCATCTTCTCTGCATATCCGGTTACTTGTTGGTCACCCAAAATAATTATTTGAGGATTTTCTATGACTGGTTTTTGTATCATAGTCGTTGTGATAGGTTCTGTGTCTTGCTGTGTCGTGTTTGCGTTATATAACCATAAATTAAATAAATTCCAAGAATAACTATAAAAAGGTCACTCTCAAAATTACTCCAAAAAACTAATCAATTCTAGCCATCGATATCCATACAGTGACTTTACTAAAATGTACACATACCTCTTTTCGCTGCGCCTCACATTTGACCTTTCCATGACCCATGTTAAGGCCTGTTCACACCGGAGCGGTATTCGCTACCGCTGTGGGTAGCGGTAAATATACCGCGCGGTATTTTGTACGTACCGCCTGGGTACGCGGTTTTTTGGTGTGAACAGAAATATTACCGCTTACCCCTTCGGGTTTCACTACCGCAGGCGGCAGCGAATACCGCTCCGGTATGAACAGGCCTTTAGCCCTTACCAACCATCAGTGGTTGTAAACACTGAGACTTGGCTTAATTCTAAAGACCGTAACAGCTAATGTAATAATTATACCAAACTACACTTTATTTAGATTAGACCGTAAACACAACAAAGCTAAATCTGAAGGTAAATCACAAGTTTAACAGACAATTACCTATGATTTGTTATTTCTACACTGAGATATAGGCATATCAGCTAAGGCTGCTCGCCTGTTATTCAATAAATAAATAAATCTCTTATATATAAAATTCTCGAGTCACAATGTTAGTTACCTTACTCCTTCGAAACGGTTTTACTGATTTTTATCGAATTTTATATTTATGCGTATTCAGTAGGTCGAAGAATCGGCTACTATCGGAATAAGGGTTGTTCACACAAACATTTTTTTTAAATTTTGGACTCAATTTTTTGATTTTATTTTTTTATAATGTGGCATTAAAAATACATACAACGAGTGTATGTAAAAAATGCGGAGCCAGAAGCTCTAGGGAGGTCCTGAGTGGAGCGAGCAATGCGAGGCCAAGTGCAGCGAAGGAGGGAGCTGGCGAGCGAAGCCAGCAGGCGACCTCCGTAGTAAAGCGCAAGCCGAGTATGGAGAACTGCATTTAGGGCTGACCGCAGAGTTTTTGGCGGGAGCCCACCGGGAGTCACCTTGTATCATCACTCTGTTCTTGAATAAAAATCCTACTAATATCTTCTTCTTATATATAAAATTCTCGTGTCACAGTGTTTGTTTCCTTACTCCTCCGAAACGGCTTTACTGATTTTAACCAAATTTTATATGCATATTCAGTAGGTCTGAGAATCGGCTACTAGCTATTTTTCATACCCTTAAATGATAAGGGTTGTTCACCCCAAAAAATTTTTTTAAAACTTTGGGACAAAATCTTTTGTTTTTATTTTTTTATAATGTGGCGTTAAAATATACATTCAACCCTAAATTTTTATTCTTTTATCACCAACCCCTATTTTTTAATAGCCATTTTAGTAATTTAATAATTTTTCATCCCGCTCGATAACTGATCAATGATAGTCTTTTTAGGGTTCCGTAAAACTTAAAAACGGAACCTTTATAGATTCGTCATGTCTGTCTGTCTGTTTGTCTGTCTGTCCGTTCGTATGTCACAACCACTTTTTGCCGAAACTATGAGAACTATACTGTTAAAACTTGGTAAGTAGATGTATTCTGTGAACCGCATTAAGATTTGTACAAATATAAAAAAAAAAAAAAAAATAGGGATGCCCCCCATACTTAGAACTAAAAGTAAAAAAAAATTTTTCAGCAAACCTTCACGGGGTGTCTATCGATAGGTCTTTAAAAATGATGTTGAGGTTTCTAAAGTCATTTTTGTCTACACTGAATAATTTGCGCGACAGCCACTTCCAAAGTGGTAAAATGTGTGCCCCCCCCCCCCCTCTAACTTCTAAAATAAGAGAATGATAAAACTAAACAAAGTATATAACATTATACATATACATGCAAACTACCAACGAAAATTGGTTGAACTCGATCTAATGAGTATTTTTTTTTGTACTTACGTCATATTTATATACTTGGCTGCTTTTATTTGTAAATGTTTTTCACTCTATTTCGATTAAAATTTCCCGGAGCTTATGGCAAATCTAAAATCTATAATATTAAAATGAATCGCAAAATGTGTTGGTACGCGCATCATTTAACAACGCCTGGACCAATTTGGACAATTCTTTGTTTTAAATGTTCGTTGAAGTCCAAGGATGGTTTTTACGGCGAGAAAAAAAAGAAAAATTGCCGGGAAAACTCTAAAAACAGCCCTTTTCTTTTTCCCATACAAACGATTTCTAACTAAAATGTTAAGCCCATTTGAGCTTTATTGCTATTGAATAAAGTTCATATTAAATGAAGTGCTTTCCCATACAAACGTTTTCTAACTAAAATGTTAAGGCAATTTGAGCTTTATTGGTATGAAATAAAGTTCATATTAAATAACAGGCACTCGCTTATGTCCAAGCAATATTATATGTGTTCCTAACGTCAAGGAGTCAATTTGCACTTAATTCCCGCTGCACAAAGTTCAAATTCCATCATGTCTATCAAAATAGTTGGAGGATAAGAGGATCTAATGTCACGTTCCGAAACCCACTCAGAAGAAACTCAACAAAAGCGATAATATCGCGAACCAAATCAAATTGAATATTCACAAAACGTAAGACTCATTAGTACTGATTTTCGATTTGGTCGGCTTCACGATATTATTTACTTTGATTTAGTTTCGGCACGCGATATAAAATGCGTCAGTTTTCACGTCATTATATCAATCAAGTGTCAGTCAAACACAAACCGCGTTACCAAAAGTGTTTATTGACTAATCCACATAGAGCCATTAATTAAAAAAAAGTGTTGTATTATTTTGAATTATTGATTTAATTAATATCCCTATCTATAAAAAATCATAAGAATAAACATGTTTGTGCTGTAGAGTGCAATATTTTTGGAGTAAAACTAACGGACAGAATACGAAACACCATACTGCGTTCCAAAACCGGAATAGCTGATGGGACTCAAAAAGCAGCCAATTTGAAAGTGGGATCGGGCTGGACACGTTTGCTGCATGTCGGATGATTATTGGGCCAAAATTACCACGTGGAGAAAGCCAGATGACGCGGCAGACTAAAGAAACGATGGCAAGACAAACTCCACAAATATCGGAAAGACTGGACTGTATTAGCCATAGAACGAGAAAAGTGGAAGGAGGGTATGGAACCCGTTGCCCAATATTGGGACAAGACGGCCACATGACAAATAAATAATAATACCTTTTATGTAAATGGGAACGTTTAGTGGGCTGTTGATGATGTAAATGAGATAGATGCAAATGAATTAAATTTCAAAATTCAAGAACAAATTACAGGAACTGAGGATTTATAAATCAGTTGATTTGATTCAAGATAATGTTGTCAACAACTACCTATCCACGGCAATTTTTGAACTCGCTGGATTTGCCACCTCATACCTAATCTTCAAGTTGGATCGGTAGTTAAAATGTTGTGAAATATGAACGAACCGCGTCTTTGCAACGGCACACGGTTAGCTGTAAAAAATACTGAACAACGTGATAGAAGCAACTATATTGAGAGGAAAGTATAAAGGAGAAGACGTTTTGATACCACGCATCCCAATGATTCCGACTGATGTACCATTTGAGTTTAAACGACTACAGTTTCCAGTGCGGCTTGCTTTTGCTATGATCATAAACAAGTCCCAGGGGCAACCTTAACACGCTCAGCGCCAAGCCCTATTTGCAAATACTACCAAATTTTCACAACATTTAATTATTTTTTTAGTGTTGTGAGTTGTGAGGTGTTAAAAAAGTATAGAAAATAATCACACCCCTTCCCCCGTCATCCCTTTTTTTACCGTGTGTATATTTTTTGATACACGTGGCCTGGGAAATACTTTAAGGTATATAGATAAACTATTCCCTAGGCCATGTGTATCAATAAAGATACACATTTCGTAATATTATTTCTCTGTGTTTCTCTCTTCAATGCACATTTATTATTCAACCAAATATTATTTAAATAAACTTACTATCACTCAATTAAGTGAACAAATAATTGTAGTTTTACAAAAACGATCTGCTCAGTTAGCCAGAGATGAAGTGCCATCAGCCCCTATTATGACAAGAAGACCGTCTAATAGAAAACATTATCTCATAAGTAACAAAGTTGGAGAGAAAATTGTACGCTGAAGATGTGCAGAGGTGCTATAAAAAGTATGACAGGAAAGTTATTGTGGCAAGACTTTCAGAGCAGCTCAAACAACTACAAAATGCTCTGTATGTGAAAGTTTTCTGTGTCAATATCTCCTTAACTGATTGTCCGATTTCCAACCCAAAACCACTGGGAAAATGTGTAGAAAGCGTGCGCATTTCGGATACATACTGCTTTAACTGAATTGGGGAGTGTGTATCATAAACTATACTCACTCCTTATGACATTGTGTATCCTAAACGATACACAAGGCGCTGAGCGTGTTATAGTGTTTGTGGTATTAATCTAGAAACCCCATAATTCTCATATGGTCAATTGTATGTTGCATATTCCCTCGCGTGTTCGAAAACCATCAGATTTGTTTGTCCATGTGCCAGGTAATCAAACAAAAAACATCGTATATCACAAAGCAATACAATGAAAATAAAACTGATTTTTGGTAATAACTTGATTAACAATAAAGGGATTCACCATCATTATCAGCCTTTTTAATATTCGTCCACTGTTGGACGTAGGCCTCTCCTAATGAACGTGTTAGATTAAGGGTTCCTTGGAACCCTTCACCTAACGTTAAAATTGGCTAAATGGGTGGTTTATCGTAAAACGCCACAAGATGCGGACCAAAAAGGATGATTCTTTGTTTGTTATTGTCGGGACAAGACTTGTACAGCAGAAAGTCTAGAAAATGTAGACGAAAAAATACATGGTGGTACGAAGTTCACCGGGTCAGCTAGTCTTATATATAAAATTCTCGTGTCACAGTGTTTGTTTCCTTACTCCTCCGAAACGGCTCTACTGATTTTTACCAAATTTTATATGCATATTCAGTAGGTCTGAGAATCGGCTACTAGCTATTTTTCATACCCCTAAGTGATAACCCCCCCAATAATCTAGATTATGGTCCGAGCGAAGCCGGAACGGGCCGCTAGTTATATGTATGAACGTATGAACGGATCGGGCTTTAGAATACAGGTAAATAATAGTCTGAAATATCGCATATGCTAGTTTTCATCCCGAGTAAATAACGGCAACGACAACTACGCCGGTGAAACCGCGGGGCACTGCTAGTACTTTTAAAATTGTAAATACATACTTATAATCCTAAGATCCTACTAATATTATAAATGTCAATGACTGGATGTTAGGATGTTTGTTGTTCGTCGTAACGTATGAAAAGATCGGACTGAAATTTAGAATACAGGTAAATAAATAATAGACTGGAATATCACATCTGCTACTTTTTATATCTTAGGAACATAACAGGAACGGGAACTACGCATATAAAACCGCGGGGCGCTGTTAGTGTATAATGTAACATTTTATACCATCCCTCATCTACATCATTAGGTTAATAAGTTCTTAAATACAGTACTTTATATCATTTTCCAGGTTCACACATTAAATGCCCCAAAGCTTAGCTCGAGGTGGAAACGCTCAATTATGTCGGCGACCGGACCGGATGTGAAAAATTAATGTGTTCTGTAATGGCCGGCCGCTTCCGGTGGCAGAGACTGATCGGTCGAATAGCTAACCTGCCAATTATGGGTACTCCAACTTTGAACAAAGCGAACGCAGCATATAAGAATTAAGATGTATAAATAGGACAGATGGCTAATGGACGCCACAGACGTTACGGTCTACCGGAAAGGTCCACCTGTGCAGGCATGCCTGCGCAGGTAGAGCGGAATGTGTGTGGGAATTGACCTGTACAGTTTTTTGAGCCTGCGCAGGCGACCGGAGCAAGATCGAAAACCAATTCTTGTTCAGTTGACCTGCGCAGGTAGACCTTTCTGGCAGACCGTAGCGTGTATGGCTTACATAAGTTCAAATAGATAAGTCACCGCTGGTCTAGTAAGTTACGGCTGGTCTAGTTGGGAGAACGGCGTCTGGCAATTCGGAACCCCGGGTTCAAATTCCACGCGAACCACTATCTTTTTGAAGCCTTCTGCGTAATGCTGCGAACGGCGAAGGAAAACATTGTGAGGGAACCGACATAAACCTAGAACCTTTCGAGATCATGTGTCATCTACCAACCCATATCGGACCAGCGTGGTGGATTATGGCCTTGGCTCTCTCCTTGCATGAGAAGCAAGACCCCGAGTCCCGGCAGTGGGACCATTTAGTGGGCTGTTTATGCTTATGATTAATAAGACAGACGATAGCACAGTATAGTTACATGTACAATATACGAGTACATGTTTTCTATCGGACTGATCGTAGCTTGAAAAGCGACATCGTTTCATGGTTGATGTTCCCAAGCCTCGAATGAAGAGGTTTAATTTTGTGATAAAAACGTCTAGGTTGTGGAAACCTCTCAAGCCACGCACGATGATTGCAATCTTGGTGCCTTCAATGACTGGCCATGTAGCTTAGTTGGTAGTAAGTCTGCCTCCGAAGCCCATCTTCGTTTTTAACAAACATTTGTGTGATGAATACAAATATTTGTACTGTGTCTGGGTGTTTCGGTGCGGACTAAGTATATATTATACAGATGGATAGAGATCTTTGTTATTGCACTTAAATAACAAAGAAAAAAACAAAAGTACCGAAAAAAAAACTTAGAATAAAGTAGCAATTGGCGACCTTATCGCTGATAGCGATTTCTTCCAGGCAACCGTAGGATGGTAAAAAGAAATTAATAATGGAAGACGGGAAGTACAATTAGGAGTACACAGATTAATAACTAACAATTAATGTTATACATCAATGTTACGTCCTAATACACAAATAATTTTATAATAATAGACTAATAGATTATTAATAATAACAGGTTCAACGAACGAAAATATTTGAAGATATATAATATCTTATATCATCTTATATTTGAAGATATTTATAATATGGTGATATGATAATAACAGCGAGCAACACGGAAGGGAGTAGGCATACACAGCGTTTCCTCTGTCAAAGTACAAGTCCGCGTGGTCCATGGAGTTTGATAATATACTGTGGCGTGAGGGCGGGACTAGATTTGTGAATGGTGCTTTATTTTTTATGTGTTAGTGATTTGGTTGTGTGAGTATGATCGGCAATGGATCGGTACAGGTATGTTTTGTATGTAATAGTGCGGCTTTGCGCTAGTGTGCAACTTCCCCTCCCGCAAGAAATGACAGAAAGATTTGAACAATATTTTTTAGCTAAGGCTACTCCCTTCCGTGTTGCTCGCTGGATAATAATAATGAATATATTTGAAATATTTGAAAATATTTGAAGATATATATATATATATATATATATATATATACTAGCGGCCCGTTCCGGCTTCGCTCGGACATAACCTAGACACTGTCTGCAGCGCAATCTGCCAGGCTTATTTGTGAATTTAAACCATCTTCGAATACACACAAAAAACATTCAAATCGGTCCCGTCGTTTAGGAGTTCACTGTCAAATGATTCAATTACTAAAATGGCTATAAAAAACAGGGGTTGGTGATAAAAGGGTAAAAATTTAAGGTTGTATGTATTTTTTAACGCCACATTATAAAAAAATAAAAACAAAAAAATTTGACCAAAAATTAAAAAAAAAAATGTTTGGGGTGAACAACCCCTAAATCAGCAAAGCCGTTTCGGAGGAGTAAGGAAACAAACACTGTGACACGAGAATTTTATATATAAGATATAAGATGATAATAGATCACAATTTCATTACCATTTTAAAGAGAATAATGACTTTAACTATGTAGCTGATGACTGCAACAAGTAGAATTCTTTGACTTGGTTCTTAAAAACAGCAAGAGAAGGAGCTTGCCTAATGTTGACCGGCAAGGCGTTCCACAACTGGACAGCTTGGAAAGGAAATGACTTGCCATAAAAAGTTTCGCTGCGTGCCGGCGGTGTTTGAAGGAATAAGCTATATTTTGACCTGAGAGGTAGACCCACATGATCTACATTGCTTCAATAAGTAAAAAGTTTTTTCAAATACCGTGGAAACGAGGGTTTAAATAATACGCTATAGAGAAGGGACAAAATATGAGCATTCCGACGAAAGAAACCCAAAGACGCCCTCGCTATTTATTGTTATCTTTAGCCGGAAACTGATGTCCGGAAACTGATGTGGTTATGTGCGTTATACAAATCTTAAATATAGACGTGCGATGGAATATGTCCTGACTCAACTATCGGGTTGTAATTTTTTTTTCTAATCCAGAGGTTATCACATTTTTTTATGTTTACGTTTTTACGTAACTACGTAAAAAAATGTGATTACAATATATAATCTGTGTTCTAGTTAGACCACAGATAATATTGGTAATCACTAATTTAGCTTAGTTATGGTTAGGTAGTCAAACCTACAAATGAAAATAAATCCACTCCCTCCTATATCCATCTTTTTATTTTTATTCTCTCAATGGTCTTGAAACCACCGGAGGGTTGGTTTAATATCTTAATTATTTGCTTTCACGGGATCTAGGGAATCATAGGAAGAGGATTCGTTTACAAACATGCGATATAACGGAAAAGAAACTCACATCCATTTATGTATTATCTCGAATACAAAATGTACCAAAGTTATTTGAAAAAAATACTTACTAATTTACGAATTTATCTAAAAATTAACTAACTTCGAAGAGTTGAGACTTGAGTTTGAAATATTTTATAATACTGTATAAATCTACTGTAATAAATAGGGCTACGCAGATCGAGTGTATAAACCAACTAAGCTAAACTTATCATAACAAACAATTTATTATAATATAATTTTTTTTATCAAATATTTTTTATCAAATTGTTGGTCTTTGCAGATTCCGCCTGAAGAAATACCACACCTTCGCTAGTTAGTCTAATCTGTCTGAGGCGCGCCAAAAGAAGTTTTCACTTCAAAAATTGCAACTTAAATTGAAATACCTCAGGATATCATACTGGCATCTCCGTCACATCGGAGAGCTTCCTCAGAATCTGTGTAAAAACAGCAAGAGAAGGAGCTTGCCTAATGTTGACCGGCAAGGCGTTCCACAACTGGACAGCTTGGAAAGGAAATGACTTGCCATAAAAAGTTTCGCTGCGTGCCGGCGGTGTTTGAAGGAATAAGCTATATTTTGACCTGAGAGGTAGACCCACATGATCTACATTGCTTCAATAAGTAAAAAGTTTTTTCAAATACCGTGGAAACGAGGGTTTAAATAATACGCTATAGAGAAGGGACAAAATATGAGCATTCCGACGAAAGAAACCCAAAGACGCCCTCGCTATTTATTGTTATCTTTAGCCGGAAACTGATGTCCGGAAACTGATGTGGTTATGTGCGTTATACAAATCTTAAATATAGACGTGCGATGGAATATGTCCTGACTCAACTATCGGGTTGTAATTTTTTTTTCTAATCCAGAGGTTATCACATTTTTTTATGTTTACGTTTTTACGTAACTACGTAAAAAAATGTGATTACAATATATAATCTGTGTTCTAGTTAGACCACAGATAATATTGGTAATCACTAATTTAGCTTAGTTATGGTTAGGTAGTCAAACCTACAAATGAAAATAAATCCACTCCCTCCTATATCCATCTTTTTACCCGACTGCGCGACGCAAAGGAGTGGTAATGTGTTTAACAGCCTATGTATGTATGTATGTACGTATGTATGTATGTTTGTATGTTCCTTTGAGGCACTATACAGACCAAACGCCTGGGCCGATTTTTATGATTCACACGTCAATCGATTCCTCTTAATCTGGCGAGTGACACTAAAGACATGACATTAGTGTAAGTCCAATATGGCGGCTTCAGGACGCCATATTGTCCAAATAAAAAAAATGAAAATCACCAAAATATGTCAAGAGGGGTATCGTTGAATAGGTATTTCAAAATAATGTTTAGCTTTCTCTCAATGTTTTTCGATTCGACTGACCGTTTACGATGTATATCGATTTAAAGTTGAGTAACAACCATTCTTACATTTACAGGTTTTTAGGTAGCAGAAAACTTCGTATAACTAACTGTACGTGTGAATGTGGATGGACATTATATACTAATGTATCTAGTAGGTATCGATATAAATCAATAGATGTGCCCTGAGCACCTTGAAATTGGTAATAAACTGCGTCTCTGTATGTATCGTAAGTGGTTTACAAACAACTAATCTGCTTGACCCCTATAATCGCTAGCGGCGAGATTTGCTGTGGTTCTACTTATTTTGGTTGTTGACACCGAATAATGATAGGTAAAAACGTCCGGCATCCACCACGTCCTGCAACCGACTAGAACGGAAAGAGTGAGCTCACTCTTCCCAACGTTGACATGATTGCGTGCGCCGTGAAGTTTGGGATGGGGCCCATCTTGCGTTCTACGATCTATGCTAGTAGGTATATTGGACTACCTTTTTTTCGTACGTGCAGGAAATGTATTTACGCATACCCTACTGCCCCGCCCGGGAGACACAGCCAGGTTATGTTGCACTCTATATCATGTATGGATATGGTGCCCCTATCTACTAATAAACCTCTATGGGGTTTCAACTCTGCCGCTGATAGTGGGTGGGACCATGGAACCGCTCTCGGATTGCTCCGCCTCGGTCGCCCATCTCCAACTTCAAACGATTTAGTAGGTACTCAACGTCAATCGAAAACCTAAACTAACACAAAACTATTAATATGAATTACATGCAGTAGAAAATCCTACATATTATATCAGTAGAAACGAAGACATTTGGTCAACAACCAAAAGATGCATATTATTATGTTGAGCATATTAACATTCACAACATTGTTCATAACTAAAAAGTATAAAAAAAAAATATAATTTAAAAACTCAAAAACCCGACTGCGTAAAAAGTGAACCAAACTACGTTCTCGCATACTAAAAAAAACTGAAAAGAATAAAACAAGCATTTAGATTTCTGGTGGTCTAGAATTCTATAATATGTTATTGTATTAATACTATTGAAATAAATACAATATTTTCTAATAAAAGAACATTATAACTGAACAGTCGGGATCCATTGAACAATTACATTGTATGTCGAATAATAATGGATCCCGACTCTTCAGTTGTAATGTTCTTTTATTAGAAAATATGGTATATATTCCAATAGTATTAATACAATAACATATTATAGAATTCTAGACCACCAGAAATCTAAATGCTTGTTTTATTCTTTTCAGTTTTTTTTAGTATGCGAGAACGTAGTTTGGTTCACTTTTTACGCAGTCGGGTTTTTGAGTTTTTAAATTATATTTTTTTTTTATACTTTTTAGTTATGAACAATGTTGTGAATGTTAATATGCTCAACATAATAATATGCAGTTTTTGAGTTTTTAAATTATATATTTTTTTTTTTTTTTATTCTCTCAATGGTCTTGAAACCACCGGAGGGTTGGTTTAATATCTTAATTATTTGCTTTCACGGGATCTAGGGAATCATAGGAAGAGGATTCGTTTACAAACATGCGATATAACGGAAAAGAAACTCACATCCATTTATGTATTATCTCGAATACAAAATGTACCAAAGTTATTTGAAAAAAATACTTACTAATTTACGAATTTATCTAAAAATTAACTAACTTCGAAGAGTTGAGACTTGAGTTTGAAATATTTTATAATACTGTATAAATCTACTGTAATAAATAGGGCTACGCAGATCGAGTGTATAAACCAACTAAGCTAAACTTATCATAACAAACAATTTATTATAATATAATTTTTTTTATCAAATATTTTTTATCAAATTGTTGGTCTTTGCAGATTCCGCCTGAAGAAATACCACACCTTCGCTAGTTAGTCTAATCTGTCTGAGGCGCGCCAAAAGAAGTTTTCACTTCAAAAATTGCAACTTAAATTGAAATACCTCAGGATATCATACTGGCATCTCCGTCACATCGGAGAGCTTCCTCAGAATCTGTTCCGAGGTATTTGATACCGCGGTCACGTCGCGCTCCTAACCGTCTCGGTGTTACCTAACAAATTGATATTTTTCAGATACTCCTTCACAAACAAACTCTTTCACCTCGAAGCCGAACGGTTTGAGATTCGATTAGGATTTAGAAGCTTGCCTTTTCGTGCTCCGTTTTGTTTGTTCGGAATCTTGGCTGGCGTTTGCTGCTATGGAAGGGGAAGTGTTTCTTTATAGACGTTTATATTGGCTCACATTAAAAAACATATATATATTAAATAGAATGACCAAGTTCGAGTTCGACTCTCCCATGAAGGGTTCCATAGCAGCAAGTAGCATAATATAAATATTCTTGTAGGTCGTTGTAACTTAGATCGAAGCTCGGTCCATCTCGGTCACGTCCATACTCTGCAAGACTATGGAACGTGTCTTAAACCGCAGGCTCCTGGCATACCTAGAATCTAACGACCTCCTCAGTGACCGGCAATACGGGTTTCGCCGAAACCGGTCGACTGGGGATATTCTGGCGTATGTCACTCACATCTGGAGTGAAGCTATCGAGAAACACGGGGAAGCACTTGCAGTCTCCCTGGATATCTCGAAGGCTTTTGACAGGGTTTGGCATGATGGCCTTATTAGCAAGCTTTCTAGTTATGGTTTGTCTCCAGGTTTTATTGCGTGGATATCGGACTTCTTGAGAGATCGGTCCATACGAGTTGTCATTGATGGCTGCTCGTCGGACCAAATGGGTATCAATGCCGGAGTCCCTCAAGGGTCGGTACTCTCTGCGACGCTTTTTCTGCTACATATCAACGATCTGCTGAAGCCCGGTATCTTTGGGTACGCAGATGATAGCACCGTTGTGGAGAGTTACATGTCTAGCGCGAGAGCCAGCGGTCAACAAACTAAGGTATTGAGAGAGAGTATGGTCGAGCGTTTGAACTTGGCCCTTGAGGCAGTCTCTGAATGGGGCGAAACCAATCTGGCCAAGTTTAATGAAGGAAAGACGCAGGCGTGTCTGTTCTCCGCAAAAAGGAGTCAATTTCTACAGACTCCTACTTTTCGAGGTGTATCCGTGCCGGTTACTGATCATCTTGAGCTTTTGGGTGTTACCCTGACATCTACACTCAACTTTGGCTCATATATCGAGTCCAAGGCTAAATTAGCTGCAAAAAAACTAGGTGTCCTCTCAAAGGTGCGAAAGTACTTCAAGTCTGAACAATTGCTTTTATTATATAAAGCACAGATTCGCTCTTGTATGGAGTACTGTTCGCACCTTTGGGATGGATCGGCTAAGTATCAGCTTGAGGCTCTGGAATCGATCGAGAGGCGGGCTAAAAGGCTCATAGGCAATAATTCTCTTGTGCGAAAAAGACTGCAAACTCTTGAACATCGCCGGAAAATTGCTAGCTTATCGGTTTATTATCGGATACACTTCGGAGAGTGTGCATCTGATCTGCATGATCTAATACCACCTAGCCCTTTTTTCTATCGGACTTCTCGTAACTCGAAGAAGCGGCATCGTTTCATGGTTGATGTTCCAAAGACACGAACAAAGAGGTTTGACTCTACTTTTGTGATAAGAACGTCTCGACTGTGGAATGAGTTGCCTGAGTGGGTTTTTCCCGATGGTTATAATCTTGGTGTCTTCAAATCGAGAGTGAATCGGTTTCTTCTAGGTAAGCACGCTCCATCTTAGACCGCATCGTCGCTTAAAATCAGGCGAGATGGTGGTCAAGTGTAAACCTATAAATGTTAAAAAAAAAAAAAAAAAAAAAAAAAGCTTTTATAATACTATATTTATGAAGGGGGGGGGGGGGGCACACATTTTACTACTTTGGAAGAGCCTCTCACGCAAACTATTCAGTTTAGAAAAAAAATGACAAACCTCAATATAATTTTTAAAGACCATAAATTTGGTAAGGTTTTCATGAAAAAATAATTTTGAGTTTCAGTTCTAAGTATGGGGCACCCGAAAATTTGTTGCTTTTTTTCTCAGACGATGTCATACAATATTATGACAATTTAGATTTTGTGGGTATAATAAATAAATAAATATTGGTAGACAATTCACACACAACACCATTTGACCCCAAACTAAGGGCTCCCACACAAAACTGCGATGCGACGCCACATCGGAGGATCTTGCGATGTGAATTGTTTCGATGCGAGTCCGTGCGGCAAACCGTTGGTAACATAATACTTGGTAACCATACATTTAATGAAAGTCAGCCGTGTTGTACGTATTTTTCGAAAGCTTAACATGGATCACAAAAATATTGTTGTAGGTACTGCTGTTATTGTTAAGTAGATATGAAAGAAAAACAGATTTTGGTTTCATCTTATATATAAAATTCTCGTGTCACAGTGTTTGTTTCCTTACTCCTCCGAAACGGCTTTACTGATTTTAACCAAATTTGATATGCATATTCTGTAGGTATGAGAATCGGCTACTAGCTATTTTTCATACCCCTAAGTGACAAGGGTTGTTCACTAAGGCAAAACAACGTTTGCGGGGTCAGCTAGTACACATATATTACAATTAGAAATGCTGATAGGATCTATTTTACTCGCAAGTATTATGGGTTGAGAATAGAAGAAGGTGTTTTAGAATGAGCATATTAGACTACAGGCACACCCTCGTCACTGGCTAAACGGCGCGAGCTAAGTACCTACTCGTTCGGGTCCTCCCGGGTGTACTAAAATCACAAGGCCGCCGGCCGTTTGCCCGAGTTGACGTGCGAACGAACGCTGCTGAGTGCGCGCATAAATAATGTCGCGGCGTTATTGTATTGTGGATGGCTGCAATCTGCAATAGCAAGAAACTAAAATGTAGAAGTAATTTATCTTATTTTAAATTGCCGAAACAGGAAGCAAGGGAAGTGTTTTTATTGTAAATATTTATTTTTGAGCTAAATTTTGGTAGGTTTCAAATTTCAATCGAACAGAATATAGAAACAGTAGTGTGTAATATGTATAACATTTATTTTGAATAGATACAGTAGAGGTTATGCATACACATTATTTTGTCTGAAATACCTTTTACCCCATCTTTATTATGTCTCATTAAGTTTAATAAAAAATTTGACGAGATACTTTTTTTAATATTCATGTACATAATGAATGACACTAATTTGTTCATTTATTCGACGGTATGAAAACAACTTACAACTACCCACATTGTATAACCAAAATAAGCTTCAGTATCAAATGGGGCACTTTCCAGATGAAGATAGACTTGTCAAAAATAGTTCTAAATTTTGCCAAGTGTGGCACCACTGTTTGTTTTTGTGAAATTTCTCTAACAAAATTAAACATTGGCGCCACTTATGGTGAGATTGGGAACTGTCTTTGACAAGTCTATCTTCATCTGGTAAACGCCCCATTGACTATAAAACGTACCTACTTAAAAAAAAGCTATGGAATTTTTAACCGAATTCAAAGAAGGAGGCGGTTCTGGGCTTAATTTTTATTGGATGTAAGTATGTTTCGCGATAGCTCAGCTAATTGTGAACCATTTTTTAACCCCCGACTAAAAAAGGGTGTTCTAAGTTTGACGTCGATTTTTTTAAAAAGGTTAATTTTTGTGCGGTGGTTCTTAGCTATGTTTGGTTAATATCGATTCAAAATGCCCCCCTCCACAAAATCGCGGACAAAATATTTCTTCACAACCTACCTCTATATGGGTATCAAATGAATGGACTTCTCTAATGGAGTACTGTAGTGGTAGGACTAATAGCAGAGTCTGCCTGAGGAAGTATCACACCTTTGTCAGTTCTTCTACCGCCAAGCAGTAATGTGCAAACATTACTGTGTTCCGGTTTGAAGGGCAATGTTTCCAGTGAAATTACAGGGCTTAGAGATATAACATCTTAGATCTCTGGATGACGAGCGCAGTGTAGTGCCAGGTAATGATTTGGACTCTTCATGTTCCAATAGCTGCGTGTCACTGTACTGTTATGTGACAGGCATGTTTCTTACCATCAGGCACATGTCCTGCTCGTCTCGTCACTCTTTATTTTAAAAAAACACAGTAACGTTTGCACATTACTGCTTCGCGGTAGAGTAACTGGCAAAGGTGTGGTCCTTCCCCAGGCGGACTCTGCCAAGAGTCCTACCACTACTACCACCTACCACCATTTCGTACAACCCTAGCACGTTTGGTCAATGACGTAAGCAGACGACAAGTCACACGGTGCGCACGGCGTTTACAACTCTGCGTGGGTGTGTTAAGGTGTATTTATGCTTACAAGTAACAGTAGGTAAGTAGTATACGACAGTTTAGGTTATTATCGTGTAGGTATTTGCACTTTTGTATGGAAGTGATGCATCTGTTACGAAGTAACTATTTTCTGATCTGTGCTACAGGCCCGTGAACAAAATTTACGGGTCAAATGAACCACCAGGAGACCTATGTAGGATGATAGAAGGTTGTAAAGTATTAAGATTCAGCACTATGCCGTCACTTGTAAGCTGTCCAACTGAGTGTGATTGAAGAGGGGGGGTTGCTGTTGCAACCCTCTACCATTTCTCCTTGTCGCATGATTTTTGTACGGCATTGCGAAATAATGGATTAAAAGAGGTGTTGAAACAGTATGGAACCAATGCCGTACTTAATCAAATGACCAAATAAGCTCTGTAAATTACTCGTACTCTGTAAATTTTTCCGGCAAACTAATAATTAAGAAATTAAAATTTATATTTTTTTGTAGTTTCAATACCTCTTTTAATCTATTATTCCGCAACGCCGTACAAAAATAGTGCGACAACGAGAAATTATCGAGGATTGCAACCCCCCCTCTTCAATAAGTGCAACAGTTGGACAGCATACAAGTGACGGCATAGTGCTGAATCTTATTACTTTATACCCTTCTATCATCCTACATAGGTCTCCTGGTGGTTCATTTGACCCGTAAATTTTGTTCACGGACCTGTAGTCTATATCTTCAGTTGAAGATAAAAGATAATTCATTTGTTCAAAACATGAGTAAATTACAAACACACATTATGCATGATATATCAATGCAATAGGTCACAAAATTTCAAAGTAGCTTGTCGTCATGTTTTGCTTGATATGGTAGGTATACAAATATTTTCCCAATTCTTCAATGATTGATGACATAGTTTGTAAGTTTAGTCACAAAATTAGCTTAACAACTTGCTCCTTACATTAAAACCACCTTTCAACTATATAGATACAAAAAATAGAAAACTTTACAAAGTCATTTCATCAAATCAAAATAATCAAATCAAGTTACAAAATCACAAAATTACAAAAAATAATTTATTACTAAATGTCTAATAGACTATAAGTTACGGTGGTCTAGTCGGGAGAACGGCGGCTGCCGATCCGGAGACCCCGGAAATTAAACCCCATACGCACCACTGTCTTTTCGAAGTCATGTGCGTAATGCCGCTAACTTAAAACGGTGAAGGAAAACATCGTGAGGAAACCGACATGTACCTAGAATCTTTCGAAGTCATGTGTCATCCGCTAACCCGCACTGGGCCAGCGTGGTGGATTATGGCCTTAACTCTCTCCTTGCGAGAGAAGGCCCCGAGTCCCAGCAGTGGGAACGTTTAGTGGGCTGTTGATGATGATGATAGACTACAGGCCCGTGAACAAAATTTACGTAGTAAATGAACTACCAGGAGACAAATCTAGGATGATAGAAGGGTATAAAGTAATAAGATTCAGCACTACGCCGTCACTTGTATACGTCTTCTAATCTATTATTTCGCAAAGCCGTACAAAAATCATGGGACAAGGACAACTGATCGAGGGTTGCATCCCCCCTCTTCGACTGTACTCAGTTGAACAGCTTACAAGTGACGGCATAGTGCTGAATCTTATTATTTTAAATCCTTCTATCATACTACATAGGTCTCCTGGTGGTTCATTTACTAAGTAAATTTTGCTCACGGGCCTGTAGTCTATAAAATTATAAGTACCTAATTAAATCTGTCATAGTCTTTCTCTTCTTCTGTCTCAGAACTGACTAAAATGGTGGTGACACCATTATGACCAGTATGACGTAAGATCGGAGGAATACGCGATACGAATCACATCGGACGTTCTTGCGATGCATTCGTGCGAATTTCGTGCGAAAGGCGATATGTCCGATGCGACGCGAATTCGTGGATTTGTGCGTGGTGGGAGCCCTAAGCAAAAGCTTGTACGATGGCGGCCAGATAGATGGTATAATTAGGTATAGTAGAATCGTAAGTGTCATTGATCACCTACTAAAAATAACTAATGTATCTACGACTAGAACGGTTTATAAGTACTATTTTTTTCACCTATGTACATTAAATTAAGTAACACAATTTTAGATAATGAAATAGATTTAATAACATAACAACGAATACTAAACTGTGCAAAATTAAATTTTAGATTAAAGCACCTGACACCTGATGTCTTTTCGATGCCCATTATTTCACATTGTTACAGTTAACATGATATGTCACAGAATAATCATTCATATACATAATACTAGCGGCCCCGGCTTACTTCCGGCTTTGCTCGGATCATAACCTAGACACTGTCTGCAGCGCCATCTGCCGGGCTTATTTGTAAATCTAAATCATCCTTGAATACACTTGTACACACACAAAAAAATCATTCAAAACGGAGGAGGTTTAAGAGGAGTTCACTGTCAAATGATTAAATTACTAATATGGCTATAAAAAAACAGGTTGGTGATAATAGGGTAAAATTTTTGGGTTGTACGTATTTTTTAATGTTAAATTATAAAAAAATTAAAACCAACATTTTTGACCAAAAATTTAAAAAAAAATTAGGGGTGAACAGCCCCTATCATTTAGGGGTATGAAAAATAGCTAGAAGCCGATTCTCACCTACTGAATATGCGTATAAAATTTGGTAAAAATCAGTAAACCCGTTTCGGAGGAGTAAGGTAACTAACACTGTGACACGAGAATTTTATACATAAGACGAGAATTTTATATATAAGATTATGTTGCGAAACCTGATTTTTTATAATGATGTGTAGCCATTTATGTATAGTGTGTACTACATTAGTTATACTCAATTAAATAGTGTAGTTAAGACCATAATTTGCCCGAATCGTTGGTTCGTATTTACACAAAATCATTTAACGCCATATTCATAAGATCAAGCATATAACTTAACAAAACTTGTACTAAGAAAAGGGAATCATCCAACTTTTCTTTTATTCACTCTCAAGTTCCAGTCGAGCAGTATAGGTTTTAACAAACTCATTCCTCGCTCGTCGGGACCGTTTTGTTTGCCCTTTTGAACTTCGTGAGATTGAAGCGAAAGTATTTGATGTAACAAAGTGAGAAAAGTGAAGCAACCATTTATTTCTATGTCATTAGCAGCAAATATTCGTAGCAAATATGACGCGCTGATTATTTGCTGACGTCATTTTCGTGCCATTGGTTGTTGACATTCCTTTATTATAATATCGGACGGTTTGAATTGAATTAGCATAAGAAAAAAAATCATACAAAACAAACAGTCTGCAATATTTAAATTTATATATTTTTTTAACAATTTTTCAAATCGTCCTGTTGCCCGGGTGCAAAATAGATGATCATATCATCATAATTAAAATCAATTGTAGACTTTCGTCAAATTAACGTCATCTATCAGTAACAGACAGGAGTCAGGACGGGAGTGGAAATTATAAATGTAATTTTTCATGGAAGTTCATCACTGTAGAAGATAAAGCCGTTATTTTTTTCAACTAGACACTTGAAATTCATACTATGAATTATATTTTAAATGCGAAAGTGATTTGTCTGTTTTGTCTGTCTATTATGGTGTTACGCCTAAACCGATTTTGATGAAATTATATAAAAAAAAATTAAAATACGCTGCCTTTTGTGCACGTAAATTTGTATGGGTGTACAAATACTGCTTTAGTTATCTTAATATTTATTTCTCGCAGACGAAATCAGAAATCAGAAACGTTTATTGCTATAACTGTGTACAAAAGAAGTCATTAAATATAATACATGGTCACAACAGTTTGGCCCTTTCGGGCGTGCAATATTAATTTTGCTGAGTAATGTCTTAGCAAGTCAATTTAGGATAAACAATATAATATTAACGACGTCAAAATCCAATACATTTTTTTTTACATTTCCTATTTTGTTGGAATACATACTTAATTTTAAATATTCTTTATGTCAATACATCAATATTTAGGTACAGCACATTTAAGGTTTACAGTATTTAAGATAGTCTGTGACCTTGTAAAAACAGTTCTCTAGTAAGTATTCCGTGAGGCCTTTTTTAAATTTTTATTATTTATGTGGCAACTTTTTGATGTTATTAGGCAACTTGTTAAATATTTTTATTGCCATACAGTATGTGTTTCGTTGGCTCAATTCAAGTCTGACTCTATTAGGAAATATGATCTTGTCTTGTCTAGTTGATGCAAGATTTTCAAAATAATGCCTATTTTTCGTGACAAATAAACACATTTCCTTTATGTACATACATGCTAGTGGGAGGATTCTTAAGCGTTTAAATAGAGGCCTACAATGATCTCTAAAGCGGGCTCCACATATAGCCCTTATGCACTTTTTTGCACTCTGAAAACCGATGTAAAACTCACTGAATTTCCATATATGATTATGCCATAGTTAAGTACAGATGACACATACCCGTGGTAAGCACAAAGAGACGCTTTTTCGGACACAACTTGTCGCAGTCGTCTAAGCGCGAAAACGAATCTATTTAATTTATCACATACTGTGGCACAGTGTGTTTTCCAATTTAGTAATTCATCAATGTGGATGCCCAGGAATTTTGTACAAATTACTTTATTTATTTGATTATTGTCTTTGAGTATGTTTAATTTTATGTCTTTTGAATTTTTGTTTTAAATTGTATTATGTTAGTTTTGTCAATATTCACATTTAATCCGTTAATATTTAGATAATTAGTAGTAAAGTCTATTGCTTCTTTTAATTCGTTTACTAGATTTTCTTTATCGTTACATTTTACTAGTATGGTCGTGTCATCGGCAAATAAGATGCATTTGTGCGATGTAGAGATGGGGAGGTCGTTTATATATGACGTAAAAAGTATTGGTCCACCAATACTTCCTTGAGGTACTCCGCTAGGATTTGCAGTAAACTGTGATCTAAAGATCCGTTTTTCATTTCCCTCTAGTCTAACTATTTCTGTACATTGCTTTCTATCATTTAAGTAAGAGGATATCCATTTTGATGCATTTCCCCGTATTCCGTACCTTTCTAGTTTGTTTACTAGGATATCGTGATTTACAAAATCAAAAGCTTTGCTCATGTCAAGAAAGACTGCAACTATAGATGTTTTCGCCTCGAGGCTCTCTGTAATTGTTTTAACTAAATCAAAACAAGCATGAGCTGTAGACCTGCCTTTCCTAAAACCAAATTGTTCAGGTGTTAGAATGTTGTTCTTTTCCAAAAACTTAGAAATTCTACCGAACATAGCCTTTTCCACAACTTTGGAGAACACTGATATGAGCGTTATGGGCCTATAGTTGTTCATATCGTGTTCTTCTCCCTTTTTATATATCGGTTTGACTACTGATAGCTTCAATTTACTCGAGAAGTTTCCCTGCTCGAAAGTAAGATTTATAAGTAAGTCGCGGGTAATAGGGTAATACCTAGTACCATAAAGAGCGGGCGCTGGATGGAGTTGAGTGTGCAAAATATGTGAACCGCACTCAGTGTACGGTGTATGGACTCAGAAAACCATGCATATTATGATTCTGGATGTTGCCAGGAGGTGTATTGGTAAATATTTTTTTTACAGCTAAGGGGGTGGCCCCTTAAGCCCTTATCCTTACCCCTTAAGAATCTCATAAACCGCTTAGCATCCGAATGACACTTATGCTCAAGTATTAAACTTGTTAGTTTATATTGGAAGTTCAGTATTATATGAAAAAAAAACTTCAATCTAAATGCGTTTTATACCAAAATAAAAAAATCGAACTTATGTGGTATTTTTTTCAAAGCGTTTTCTGAGAACATTTGCCATGGTAATGTATAACTTTTTTTACATTATCAGAAATAAAAGATTTTAAAGAACAAAAAGCTTACCAATTTTATTGAAAAAGCTGATATTTTGACGGGAGATTTTTCGAATTAAAATTAGGGTACTTTTTCAATATTAAGTTAATTTAAGGTAGAAAAAAATATTATTTTCAATAAAAAAAAAATACAGTGTATTTAAGATATAAAAAGGCAAGTTTTGACCAAATTTTTAGAGTAATTTTTGTGTGTTTACATGAGAAAAAAATTAAAAACCAAAAACTCACTTATTTGAATTTTTCTCATAAATTTTGCGGTTATGTGAAAAAAGTGTCAATACAAAAGCTGTAGATCTTTTTAAACCCTACAACTTTGCCGTACAACTTATTTCCATAGGATTTGTAGTTTTGCCGGAAATCGAGATAAACCGTTTTTACGCTTAAAACGGACCCCCCCATCCCCTTCCCGACCTCAGATCGCCCGTAATTTATTTTTCCTTTTATTTTTATAATATTCTCCTCCTTTTCCAATGGGTTTCATCCTACTACTATTTTTTTTCACTTGTTATTATTTTAAAAGGCTTCTACCCTGGTCTAATTGTTTTATTATGAAAGAAAGACAAGGAACTACTCAATTTGATTTAATTGATCATCACAAAACTTTCTGGATAAAAATAGACTGCTATAGATTATATTATTCAGTAGCAGCGCGCTGCGGTGCTAACCGCGAAGTTCCCGTTCCAGTAATTTTGACGGGATAAAAAGTTGCCTATGTGTTTTTCCAGATTATAATCTACTTGTATTCCAAATTTTAGTCCTATTGAGCAACAAACATCCAGAACCATGTATAATATTAGTAGGATTTAAGAAAAGCTTGATACACGTGATATTCTGATATAAAAATGAGAAGTACTAATGTGAATACATTATTTCTTAGTCAAAAATAAAGGTAACTCTACACTAAATTAAGGTACTAAACTAAGTATAGTTGAAGTCTGCTTGACGAAGCATGTTAAAGCAACTGTAAGCTCGTGACATCATCTGAAAAAATAAGCAAATTTAAAATTATAGTGCTGGTTTGTGGCTTTATTGCCACCGTAACTTTCCAAGAGTACTAGACTACAGGCCCGTGAACAAAATTTATGGGTCAAATGAACCACCAGGAGACCTATGCAAGATGATAAAAGGGTATAAAGTAATAAGATTTAGCAGTATGCCGTCACTTGTAAGCTGTGCAACTGAGTGCAGTTGAAGAAGGGGGTTGCAGCCCTCGATCATTTCTTCTTGTCGCGTGATTTTTGTACGGCATTGCGAAATAATGGATTAGAAGAGGTATTTAAACAGTATGGAACCAATGCCGTACATAATCAAATGACTAAATTTACTCTGTAAATCGTCGGAAAATCATGAATTTTTCCGACAAACTAATAATCAAGAAAATAAAATTTATAACTGAAATAGTTTCAAAACCATGAAACATGTTAATGTAAGGTACACTTCCAGTGAGGGATGAGGAGAACAATAAGTGATCTGACACAGAGTCTGCATTTGAGTTGTTATGGATGTTATTTCGCGTCATCGTGTTTTTTTTAATCATCCATTGCTGATGTTTAGTTTATTTTTGGGTTTCGGCTAGATATGGATGACATAGAACTGATACTTTAAAACTACATGGTAATTAATAATTTAATGTGCTTTTAACATCAAAAACCCTTACTCTAGAATAACTTTTAAGTGAGATGTCTTCAAAACCAGCCGCTACGATTGGTAGAGGACGATTTGACCGCTGCATGATGATCACCAAGTATATCCTTACAACCGGCCCGGCATTCCAGAATGGAATGTTCCAGCATGTATCACTCACAGATTGTACCTATAAACGACAGAAATATGCATCTATCTATATAAAAGGTAAAGGTGATTGACAGATAGATCAACGCACATGCCAAACCGTTAGGGTTAGAAACTGATTTTTTTTGCACACAAGTTCGTCTAGATATAACGAAACCATAATTCCGAAAGGATTTTTCAAAATTCAACCAAGGGTGTAAAATACGGTAGGGCACGAAAGTTTGTAAGAAACTTTTTTTTAATAGAGTACGGCCAAAATACCCCTATTTTTTTTTATAAATGACAAATCCTTAACGCTATATATTATGAGCGATAGTTATTATAACTTACTAGCTTTTACCCGCGACTTTGTCCGCGTGTAATAAATATTACATGTTTTTTAACTAAGCCTAGAGTTAATTCTTGAAATGGTGTCTCAAAGATACTAAAAGATTTTTGACCGCTAACTTTGTGATAAAACTATGTTATTGGGCTCAATAAAACAGTACTATATTCGTCTGGAAAACTTGCGTATGTATCTAGGGGTACCTACTTTTTCAAGTAAATGTGTACATAGATAACAGGGAACAAGGGCTACTGCGACTGATGAAGCACATAGCAGAAGTAACTTTAGTGCAAATTCTCCATGGTCGAGTTTCTGAAATAATAAATACATCGTTATAGCACAGTATAAAGAAATAATTATGTACTACATGTATAATTATGTTCGACGCCTTAATACTTGAGACAAATGCAGACAACGTCTAGACGGAGAAGCTTGTAGGGCTGTCACAAATATAAACTGCTTTTAACATATCATTAATTAATAATAATTAGAACGAAGTACGTTACAGGAGGCTTGGAGGATATAAAGATTTTGCTGCGCGACCGAAATTAATGTTTTTTTTTTATATTTAAAGAGTGGCGAGACGAACAGGACATGTGCCTGATGGTAAGCAACATGCATGCCACATAACAATTTTTCAATCCGATG
The DNA here is from genome assembly GCA_963693475.1 of Ectropis crepuscularia. Lineage (NCBI taxonomy): Eukaryota > Metazoa > Arthropoda > Insecta > Lepidoptera > Geometridae > Ectropis > Ectropis crepuscularia. The sequence goes on from OY856346.1 coordinate 15,803,095, forward strand.
TCAATTTGGACCCAAGTTTGCTTCAGGAGGCTATCCAGATGCTTGCAATTTTTTACATACAACGATGGCAGATCCTTTAGTCCCGGTGAACACAAAGAACTTCTCGCGTCAGATTGTAAGTTGGAGAATTTATATGAATTCAATAGCAGCTGTTGAATGTAGCGGTGCATCTTTTTTATGATTTTATGTAATCCGTACAGGTTTGGTGGTTGTGGAGTTCGAGAGTCGGAGAGTTGGAAAACATCATGAAAAAACATCTTTGATATTCTTCACCAAATGTATTGCACGCGGCGGCACTGTATTGTATGCTTCATATTACAGCCTGTTGTTTTTAGATAAATCGGCTAGACTTTAAGGCAACTTCTGTTATTAGAAATAGTTGTTCTTTTATTAAATACACGAAAAAAAAGAACAGGAATAATTTTACCCGACTGAAAGAAAGGTTATGTTTTTCGCACGTATCTTCTATGTTTGTAAATTTCTTTATTCCCACGTATCTTCCAAACGGCTGGATAGATTTTGACGATTCAGATATCGTTACGTTTGTCTCAATTACTTGGGTAATTGAGACAAGTGACAAGACAGTGTCCTTAGATAGGTATTAAATAAAAAATATCAACATAGCCGATTTTTGCCGCAAAATTGTAAGAAGTTGAAAATTTTTTTTTCATCCCACCAGCTCGGAAAGAGTACTTTTGCTCCTCGATATCAGGGCGCAAAAGTCGTTTTTACCCTCTAGAGGTTAAAGTAAATTTGAATTTAGAACATCGTGTGTACCTACTGAGGTTTTGAATTCAAAACATAATTTAACCTATATATTTCTACCTCCTTGGTGCCGAATTCATCATACATTTATTTTTAATTTGTTAAAAACTCATACTCGGAACCTCTTTGGTGTACTTTTCTTTAAATACTTTGCGCGCAATTTTCTTTTCACGTATGGAGGATAGAGGTAAAGAATGTTATTTCAAATGGCAAAACAATTTGAAATGCTATGAATGAATCAATTGTAATCGAATTGAAGTATGCCGAGTTACCGAGTTAAACAATTAAATATTATTGACTACTAAAATAGTAACTAATAGATAATTTCAATTACTTGTGCAGTACAAAATAATGTAGTAAATATAACACCAAATAAATAATTACTATTTCGAGAAAACATGTAGGTACAATATATTTTGAAGTCAAAACTTCTTTTGGCGCGCCAAAGACAGATTTTTCGTGGGCTGTCAATTTAATTCTAGCGTCACGCTCGAGAATGATAAGAAATCTTCGGGTAAATTCGGGACCATAGCCAATGGCCATCTAGAAATGCCTCAGCCTTTCCCATTGGCCATTTAAAAATGTGTCAGCATTTCTAGATGGCCATGCTCATAGCCACGCCCTCCGGTTTTACACGCGTAGTTTCCAAAGTAAAAATCAAATTCTGAGATAAAGTTACCACTTCTATCGGCAGTGCCTATGACTGCCAATATTTTTCTTTCATGAATTCTGAATAGTACGTTTATTAATTTCCTTTAAAATGTACCCTGATGCAAATTTAGCGCTACTATAGTTTAATGCATTTGGGCGGACACTTTTTCATGTACACATGAAACTCCTTACCTCAATCGGTCAACTCTCCATATTTTCACGTCATATTGTTATTGTTAAAAGTTAAAACCATGGCTAAATAAACTTAAGTTTAAAACTTATGAAATTGAATGCAAGTGAAAAACCGAATACCATACCATAATAATAAGTGATTCTAGCGACCAAGAAGTTTATTTAACGCCAACAGAATCGACTGAAACTGAAAATGCGCAAAGCGTTTAGTAATTTCCTCGCTAGGGGGGGATGAAAAATTACGTGTTACATAGTGCAGTAACTTTAAACATTACCGTAGGCGTTAAATCCGGTAGATCTGAATTTTTGCAGACTTGTTTATGATGATGGCCTAATGATTGTCCCAAGTTTGTGACCTCAAGTGACGAACGCAACTTTGTCAAAAATCGAAAAAACCGCGAAAAAATCTGTTATTTTTCAAATTTTGGCGATTATAACCCTAAACGGCTAGTTTTTGTGAAAATTTTCTTATGGCGTTTATAAAGTAGACTAAATTAGCTACAATATGATATTAGAATTGTCTCTGTGCACTCAATAGTTTCTGAGAATAAGTCTATCAAATTTTATAATTTTTTTCGAACTTCCCAATTTTTTGCAATATTTTAACTCCTGCTTGACCACTTTATGGCACAGTTACTGATGTTTTTAACCCCCGACCAATAAAAGAGGTGTTATAAGTTTGACGTCAAAGTCTGTCTGTCTGTCAGACAGACACACATACAGGTCTGTCTCGCTGTGTATCTGTCTGTGTGTGTATCTGTCTATGGCACCGTAGAGCTCAAACGGATGGGCCGATTTCGATGCGGTTTTTTTTATTTAAAGATACATTTTTGCGTCAATGTTATGAGCTATTTTTGGTTAATATCGATTCAAGATGGCCGCCTCCACCAAATGACGGACTAAATATTTCATCACAATTTACCTCAATATGGGTATCAAATGAAAGTGCTTGACTAGTAGAGTACTATACAGTATAACAAATTGCAAATCACAAAATGGCGAATTACATAAAAAAACTTTTCACTAATGCCATAATATGGGTATCAAATGAAAGAGCTTGACTAGTAGACTACTATAAATTTAGTCTAATTTATAAACGTCTTAGGAAAGTTTTTTCAAAAACTAGTCGTTTAGGGTTATAATCGCCAAAATTTGAAAAATAAACGATATTTTCGCGGTTTTTTCGATTTTTGACAAAGTTGCGTTCGTCGCTCGGGGTCACAAACTTGGGACAATCATTAGGCCATCATCATAAACAAGTCTGCAAAAAATCAGATCTACCGGATTTAACGCATCCTACTCCATACATTCAGGCGACAAAGTTACTGGATTAACACTCGAGTGCAAAGATTTTTCACCTTGTGCCCTTTTGATTCCCTTGCTACGCTCAGGATTCTAATTTTTGAATCCCTCGCTACGCTCGTGATTCAACTTTAGAATCCTTCGCTTGCTCGGTCATCAAAATTGAGCACGCGGTTAAAAAGCCACTTTGCACTCTTGTACAACAAATAACTATTTTATCTAGCACTAGCGGCCCGCTCCGGCTTCGCTCGAATAATAACCTAGATATCAACTGCAGCGCCATCTGCCGTAGCCTATGTTACTCGGGAATAATGTAGCTTTCCAAAGGTGAAAGAATTTTTGAAATCGGTCCAGTAGTTTCGGAGCCTATTCATTACAAACAAACAAACAAACAAACAAATCTTTCCTCTTTATAATATTAGTATAGATATGAAGTAGGGTATCAAAACAAAGGGAATTTAAAGAGCATTACAAATATGTACATATGTTGTGTAGTTAAACGACATTTGGATTAATTACAAGCATTTTTATTCAATCATTCGATTATTTTTGTTTAAATTTAAAATAATAATCTTGGTAGTTTCATTTCTGTTTTGTTTGACACACCATCAAGAGCACTTACCAATCAGTGTTTGCTACATTTACAAAGGTAATCAAAAAGGTCGCTTTCGTCCATAGGAGACTGCCGAAAGGAACACTAAAAAGGACAAGATTGACAAAATAAAGTATGTACTAAAACATTACTACATTATAAGCTGAAAGTCTAAGTTAAATAATTTACATTATGTTTGGTAGCAGCGGGACCCATACATTTTCTAACGATTAAAAATCATTTACAAATGGGTCCCGCCTGCCGCCAACATTATGTAAGTTATTTAACTTAGACTTTCAGCTTATAATGTAGTAATGTTTTAGTACATACTTTATTTTGTCAATCTTGTTTCGGTCTTTGTAGTGTTTTTAGGGTTCCGTAAAACGTAAAAACGGAACCCTTATAGATTCGTCATGTCTGTCTGTCTGTCTGTCTGTCCGTCCGTATGTCACAGCCACTTTTTGCCGAAACTATGAGAACTACACTGTTGAAACTTGGTAAGTAGATGTATTCTGTGCACCGCATTAAGATTTGAACAAAAGCATTTAAAAAAAAGATAAATTAGGGTTGCCCCCCACCCCCCATACTGAAAACTGAAACACAATTTTTTTTTTTTCATCAAACCTACACGTGTGTGGAGTCTATCGATAGGTCTTCAAAAATGATGTTGAGGTTTCTAAAATCATTTTCGTCTATACTGAATAATTTGCGCGAGAGACACTTCCAAAGTCGTGAATCTTAAAATGTGTGTCCCCCCCCTCTAACTTCTAAAGTAAGAGAATGAAAAATCTAAAAAAAATATGTGATATACATTACCATGTAAACTACCAACGAGAATTGGTTTGAACTCGATCTGATGAGTAGTTTTTTTTAATACGTCATAAATACACTATTATTGAAATTTCGATCAAAGTTAGAACGAACTACAAGAACTATGTGTACTATGTATATTATGTTACTTGCTGCAACGGAACCCTTCATGGGCGAGTCGAACTCGCACTTGGCTACTTTTTCTTATCTATTGTTTTTTAGTCGGGTTTTATTATTTTTTAATTATTAATTTTATTTGTCAGTAAAAGTTCGAATTCTTGGTTTATAAAATTATGGTAATAAATGACATCTCACAACCACAAATCCATGAACTTACTTCAGCTATACTATACGCATTTAGACAAATGATTGGGGTTGCAAATATCTGTTCAAAAAGTAGGCATCGTTTGAATACAGCAGCATAGCCTTCTAGCAAATCGTACATTGCTTGATGCATTATGATTATGTTTCTTATTCGATGCCGTATAAGCGCGTCACTAGATTTCCTTTCTTCAGATTTTTTTGCTGGTGAAATATCAATCAGCATATCTTCTAAGTGCCAGTTGATGACATCCGCTCGGCATGTGATTTCTCGAACCCATACCAGTTGACTTTGTTCCATGACTGGTGAAAAAAAAAATGTGTGTATTTTAAAGAGGGTTATAGAACTTCTATGTTAGGATTATATTTTATTCGATTATCCAATAATTTTAATTCAACAGTATAGCTGTATGAACACTTGACAAACTTAACTTGATTGGAGCGTATTGGTCTCGAAAAGATAGTGTGACGGTTTGTGCAGCTTTTGGGAAACCCCTTTTGTTGATTAAAATGTAAAATGACCATCGCTGGCTAGCTGTACGACTACTCGAAGTTTCATACTTTATGTGCGTTTCATAGTTTATTAGTAGTTTGAAGAACTATGGTTGGCTATACGTAGTCGAAGACTGCATTTTAAGATAAAAATACTTCATACAGCATGTTAATTAAAAGGGTGGTTGCTCAAGATCAGCGTTTCCTATCTTCACCCACCTATGTACATAATAACTGCACCTTGTACACGTGATGTTGTTGTGATTTAACTGTTAATATAAAATAAAGATGAAAAAGAGAAATACTTTACATATAAATTGTATTGTATGGAAAAACGTGAATACAAACGAAGCCGCAAATACGATTTCATAGGCAGGAGAGACATGTAAATCGTAATCGAAGAACCAAAATGGATATGGCAACGGTCTTTTAGAGCCTTCTGCACCATATAAACAGACTGTAGTGACTGCAATAAGAGCACATAAAATCATTCCAGTGGCTATGCACCCCAAGAATATTGCCACATAAACACACACTTGGAAGGTTAGCTTCTGGTTTTCGAAAAATCTCCTCCTGAAAAATGATAATTTGATAATTACAAATATTTTATGAGCTGTTAGCGAAATCCAAAATGTTTATTTTATTATCAAACAAGTAATATAATATATTCTTGCTAATCCACACAATTTAATTATCTGCTAAAGCTGCGCGTTAATTCGTTAAATGCGAGACAACTACTCGTTGCGTGGAGAATCTTTTAGCGAAACTTCAGTTAATGTAGATGTTTTTCGCGTTAATCGCATATTTGCGTCGCTTATCGCTTGTCCCAGTTTAAATATTCTTGACATAAAGGTGAGGCTCCCCATATTGCTTGCCTTGTTGTCACACTTAATGACAAATCCCTTGGTTTATGACCGAGCTGGAGCGGGAGTCACCAATTTTATCCCTGAACTTGCGCTTTCAGAATTGTAACTGTTCAAATTTGTCTCGTAAAACTCCAAGGTATCTAAGGCATGGAACTGTTCATTGGCGATATGGGGCATGTATAGCTAATAATAATATAAAACATCCCTAACCTGTATCTCTTTCCTTCAGTAGAAGAAATGTAGTCAAAATCATCATGCAGAGCTTGCAGTAGGTTATGATAATGTTTCTTGCCGTTATCCATACTTACTCTCATGAAAAGTTTGTAAGTCATGATTAAAACATATGTTCCGCATTCGGTACTGAGATGGATTTGAAAATTGATTATGTTGTGTAAGAAAGATATGAAAAACATTGTTCCTCCCGTGACAGCGCTGATATAAGTGATAATGGGTAGAATATTCCTGAATCAAAGAAAAAGTACGCTGTTTATGTCTGGTATTACGGTGCAATGAAGCCGTGGTGATCTAGTGACGTGGACGTCCGATTTTATAATCGTAGGATCGTAGAATGAAATCCCGGCAACACCACTGAGCATTTTCCAGATCCTAACGTAGAAGGTTGTCATCACCACTGGCTTTAACTGCGAAGGAAAACATCGCGAGGAAGCTGGAAAATTACAAGATATATCTTTCGTCAACCCACACTTGACTAGCGTGGTGGTTGGTGGATTAAGAGGGCGCCTAGTGCCAGAAAACGAAAAAAGGACATTTTCGACGCCGCTCACTGAAGTTAAGAAACTAAAAACTATGACAAAAAAAATATTGACGTGTGGGTACAATCAAGAAGAAGCACGATAACCGAATAGAATTTTAAAAATAGATCAGAGTTTTTTACAATAAAAAAATAAAAATGACACCGAAAAAACCCGTTTTAATTCGAGTACTCGAAATTATCAGCGATGACCCCACATTATTTTTTGGTAATAAAATTCCTAATTGTACGTTCTAGGAAAGTAACCGAACACTTTTTTAAATTTATGTTTAATTATTGAGTAACTAAATAAAACTTGGTCAAAAATGGACTCCTGATTTAATATTGATTTTTCCTCTAAACTGTGTCATGCTATTCTCGACTTTATGTATATCGCATTAAGAAACGCGTCGCGCGGGTGAAAACTGATTTTTCCCTGGCATGAGGCGCACTCTTAAGGCTTTAACTTCGTCCTTGTGAGAGAAGGCATCTAGGCCCAGCAGTAAGAAAATAAATTAGGTAGTATTAAATTAACGTGTCACTATTAAATAGTACATTGTTCACCGAGAGGAGAAAGTGACCGATTACCGTCGAGGGTGTCGTTTGAAGCCCGAGCCGTAGGCGAGGGCTTTAAAACACCCGAGATCGGGAATCGCACTTTCTCTCGAGTGATACATAGTGCTTTATACTACACCTACGAGTGTATCACCTTATCATTTTGATAGTTTTATTTTACTTTTCTACGAAAACTGAATCCTCAAACAACACACAAATTGAAAATGGCGCCAATGGCGTCTGCAATTTTCACATGTTCTTTTTTCAAATTGTTTGACACCATCCAACACACAGCTAGTGGCCAGTGTCATTTTGCGAACTTGGAGATAAAAACTCACTGTAAAAACTTTTTGGCTTTTGATATTTAGGTTACCAGCGCATAGTCTTACCCAAAATTAAAAAAGAAAAACCACGTAAGAAATGGATTTTCATACACTTTTCTCTCCCGCTCAGATGCGTTTTCTCGCCGCATATTTGTTCGATATGCAATGACGTACTTTCTACCGTAAATTTGATAAAGTATCAAGGTACTTTCCGAGCAGGTGTAGTATAAAATTACTTTTAATCCCACCAGCTCGGAAAGAGTACTTTTGCTCCTCGATATCAGGGCGCAAAAGTCGTTTTTACCCTCTAGAGGTCTAGAGGGTAAAGTAAATTTGAATTTAGAACATCGTGTGTACCGAGGTTTTGAATTCAAAACATAATTTAACCTATTTATTTCTACCTCCTTGGTGCCGAATTCATCTTACATTTATTTTTAATTTTTTTAAAACTCATACTCGGAACCTCCTTGGTGTACTTTTTTTTTAAATGCTTTGCGCGCAATTTTCTTTTCACATATGGAGGATAGAAGTAAAGAATGTTATTTCAAATGACAGAACATTTTAAAATGCTATGAATGAATCAATTGTAATCGAATTGAAGTATGCTGAGTTGCCGAGTTAAATAATTAAATATTATTGACTACTAAAACAGTAACTAATAGATAATTTCAAATACTTGTGCAGTACAAAATAATGTAGTAAATATAACATCAAATAAATAATTACTATTTTGAGAAAACATGGAGGTACAATATATTTTGAAGTCAAAACTTTTTATGGCGCGCCAAAGACAGATTTTTCGTGGGGTTTCAATTGAATTCTAGGGTCACGCTTGAGAACGATAACAAATCTTCTGGTAAACTCGGGACCATAGCCATTGGTCATCTAGAAATGCCTCAGCCTTTCCCATTGGACATTTAAAAATGTGTCAGCATTTCTAGATGGCCATGCTCATAGTCACGCCCTCCGGTTTCACACGCGTAGTTTCCAAAGTAAGCAATCAAATTCTGAGTTATAAGTTACCACTTCTAACCGCAGTGCCTATGACTGCCAATATTTTTCTTTCATGAATTCTGAATAGGTAGTACGTTTATTAATTTCCTTTAAAATGTACCCTGATGCAAATTTAGCACTACTATAATTAATGCATTTGGACGGACACTTTTTCATGTATACAAATGAAACTCCTTACCTCAATCGGTCAACTCTCCATATTTCTACGTCATATTGTTATTGTTAAAACCATGGCTAAATAAATTTAAAGTTTAAAACTTATAAAATTGAATACAAGTGAAAAACCGAAATACCATAATAATAAGTGATTCTAGCGACCAAGAAGTTTATTTGACGCCTACAGAATTGGGTTTTTGAAGTTTTTTTTTTCTGAAAAATGGAACGATCATATATATAAGTTTTATAATAAAACTATTTTTATTTTTTATATTTTCGCAATAGTTCAAAAGTTATTCAAAATGTATTTTTTTTTTAATATAGTACCGAAGACACACCGACAGCTCCCGAACAAACCCGTGCGCATGTGACGTCATAATGTTAGTTTTCACTCATTGTAGTTGATAGAAAAATAATAAATTCAGTGTTTTGATCTATTTAAATTTGTTTTCATTGTTAAAAATTCAAATTTATATTTAAAATGTCGAACCTCAAAAGTTATCGTTCTTGTTTTGTACCATTACGTACAAATACTACAAAAACAACTCCTGACAAAATGTTTTTAAAAATCCCCAAGATGACAAACGTCGAAATAAATGGTTTTAAACATTGCACCGTGATAATCCCAAAAGAAAATCGATTTATTTTTGGTTATGAAGATCATTTCTATGTAAGTATTTCTTAATACCATTGTTATTAATTTTCCACAGGAGTAGCAGAGGTTTTTTTGTCAGTTCTTCTGCTTCAATATATTTTATAACTCTACCAATGCCTGATAATCGAGATTTTTTCCAATAGCAAGCGACTTCTGTTGGTGTCGGATCTTCACTTCTACGATGGGTCCACATAAGTAATGCTAATACTTTTTTAAATTTATTTTTTAACTTGAATAGGTTTACACTTGACCGCCATCTCGCCTGATATTAAGCGACGATGCGGCCTACGATGAAGCGTGCTTACCTAGAAGAAACCGATTCACTCTCGACTTGAAGACACCAAGATAACTATATATATTATTATACGTATTTGCAACCATCTGTAGATACAACATAAAATATTATTATTGCTTATAACTTCAAACAACTTAAATTTAATAGGAGTACAAATAAGCTGATTGTCGTACCTACTTTGTTTAACGTAACTATTATGAACTGAATTTAATAATTTGTTTTGTGTAGTGGTAGGACTCTTGGCAGAGTCCCCCTGGGAAAGTACCACACCTTTGCCAGTTATTCTACCGCCAAGCAGTAATGTGCAAACATTATTGTGTTTCGGTTTGAAGGGCAATGTTTCCAGAGAAATTACTGGGATTAGAGATAAAATATCTTAGATCTCTGGGTGACGAGCGCAGTGCAGTGCAGTGCTAGGTAATGATTTGGACTCTCCATGTTCCAATAGCTGCGTGTCACTGTGCTGTTATGTGGCAGGCATGTTGCTTACCATCAGGCACATGACCTGCTCGTCTCGTCACTCTTTATTTAAAAAAAAAGTTATGTTTTAATCAGATAATAAGGAAAGTACCTATGTACTCACTTAACCATTATCTACTTAGTTAATAGGTACAACTATTATATATTGCCCGTCCGTTAGGACAAACTGTTGATACCAAACTTTTATAACACCATCAATGTACACTATTTTTAGCAATACAATTATTTCTATTTCTAGTCATAGCATTGAACATCCTGAATTCTTCTTAAATTTTCATTAATAGTACTTAAAGTACTTAAAGTAACTGAAAAAGCTTTACTCCGAACTCGGTGTTCTGGACATACTCATCCTTTTACAATACAAATATTATTTTACGACTTAGTTGAACATAACCTATAGCTTTGTCACCATAACTCTCACGCCATGCTCTACAATTTATGAAATAAATAATGATATTTAATTTCGTGGAAAACAAATACATTATATATTAAATACTTTAAATATTTTTATTTAATTTTTTATTCTTTAACAGACTTCCCTAGATGCCTCGGCACCTCGAACTTCAGCAGAATTAAACCGATAGTCATTAAAAAAACGGTTATCATAAATATATCAACATCAGGAATATTATCAAACTTTGCCTTAAGAGCGGGCCTAGTGCCAGGAAAAAATCAAATTTCACCCGCGCGTCGCCCTTCCCCTCTCCAATACGCCGCGTCGCCGCGAGTAAGATAGAAGCTACGATTACTCAAGGTCATCGCTCCCCAAAATCCAGTAAATGAAAACATTCAGATTAATCATAGATGTTTTTAAAAAAATACATCAATTTGTTTTTTATTGTCTATATACACACAATAAACCATTTATTGAAAAACAGTCGAATGAAAGAAATGAAAACTAAATATGACTGAATCACAAGATTTAGTCATTTATTTATTTAATATGTAGTCGTGTTTTATAATTAAATAAATGCGTGTTTTACGATATTATATATAAAAAGGGCATCAGTCTATTGCTAATTTTAAACCAACAATTTTATAAACAAGAAAGATCACATTGTTTGTAAGGAAAAACCTTCCTACCTACCTTCAAAACTACTGGACTTATTTCTTTCTTCATTATATTACTACCTTATTCTTAATTACCGTAGCATCATTAGCCCTTCACGTGCTTTACGCAAAGCAATCAAAGCATAGTTGCGTAAGCAAAGCTCTCTATTGGACGGATTGTGACATGTATAGGTACGTTTTAACACGTTATAGTGTTGGTACTAGCCTGTTCGGAATTTCAATTACGCAAATAAATTTATACGGAATTTCAATTACAATAGAAATAAAGGAGACTGCTCATTTTTGCCCCACGTCGTTTCAAGTTTAGGTACTTAATTAGCCCCGGAGACCTAAAAAAGTTATTTAAGTAAATTAACATTTAATTAAATAATGCAAACTGTACATTCAAAACTAACGTGCCAAGCGGGGATTGCAAATTGGTGTGATTTAAAAGTACTCTAATGACTGTACCTAAAGCCAGCCATGTTTTTTCTCTTTTTTTCTTCTGTTGACGTTTACGTAAAGTGAACGTGCTTGTGTCATTTTGCCCGGATTGCGACATTCTAGTTTTGGCGCCAACGTGAAAAAAACATGTCGCCTCATTGTATTATTTTCTTTAACTTGTGTATTTTCGAGTGGCAATGTGCAATATAATTATTAGGTGGGTTATTTCAAATTACCATTTCATGTTCGTGAACGTACTTCTTTGACGGTTTTTAGTAAAACTTGAAAATATTGAAATACGTAATATGGGAAAACACAAAAGGCGTGCGACGCCAAAATAAAAAAAAAGTGAACAAAATTGACACAACATCCGATTCGTTCGAAACTCGACTCCAACAAGAATGTAAAATATGCTCGATTCGTTCGAAACTCACACATCGCGTTTTTTTTTTCAACGTTTTAGTTGATATCTTTTAAGCCCCGCTATGCAGAATAAAAACATTAACAGTTCCTCAATATAATTATATTTAAAATCCTATACAATGATCCAATTTTGGTCGAGTCTCCTGCACTTTTGCTGTGGGGCAAATGCCCATGGAAAATGGGCCGTCTCTTTTCATTTGGCCTGAAAAAATAAAAAATACGAATGGTACTCCGCCATTTCTGTGTCGCGATCGTCCGACGCCATTTTGCCCCACGACAAAGAACATTTTTTTTTAAACCGAAAAATGTGAATACGGTTTGTATTTTATTGTAATCTACTAAAAAAACTATGCAATGCAAATAATAGGCAAACGTGGTAAAGTTAATATTATTTATAACATATTTGCTCGTAAAGGGTCTCTCATTGAACCAATTTCTGTATCGTAATGTATCTTATTACGTACTTGTGCGGTAATGTAATGTAAAACGCACGGTTTCAAAATGCTCCGTCTAAAACGAACGGTACCTTTTTAAATCTTAGTAAAGAGTTTTTATGTCAGAAAAGTTGTAAACATTTTAGGTATAAAACTAAGTAAGTATAAGAAATAAAATATAATGAGAAATATTTAATTTATCAATTTAATTAATTTTGACTATAACTCACAACAATTTATTTATAACAAAACACAAAAATGTTCAATTACTTTATTACTAATGTCTTAATGTCATACTAGCTGGATCAGTGCCCTTGCTTTAAAAAAGCGCTGATGCGCGCGCATTGTTAATCGGTGAACAAGAAATATGCCAGCCAATGGGAAATGCTGAAAGGGCTATCCTCTGCTAATTATAGCTCTCGCCTACGGCTCGAGCTAGCAATATCGCCTCGGCTGTAATTATCAACTTAGCGCACTTATATCATAATGTACTATTATAACATATTTGCTCGTAAAGGGTCTCTTATTGGACCAATTTCTGTATCGTAATGTATCTTATTACGCACTAGTGCTGTAATGTGTAATGTAAAACGCACGGTTTCAAAATGCTCCGTCCACAGACTAGGTAGAGAGATATGCTCCGTCTAAAACGAACGGTACCTTTTTAAATCTCAGTAAAGAGTTTTTATGTCAGAAAAGTGTGGTCAACATTTTATGAATAAAATTAACTTAGAGAGGTAAAATATAATAAAGAATTATTAAATTCGTTAATTTAATTAATTTAGACCATAAATTACTTTAATTTTTCTGTAACAAAACACAAAAATATTAATTTACTTTATTACTACTGGCATACCGGCTGGTTCTGTGCTGTTGCTTAAAAAAAAAGGCGCCGATGCGCGCGCATTGCTAATCTGTGATCCATAGTGATTACATACTCTGTGCCGAGATCTGTGATCAAGTAAATATTATTCCGCGCGTTTTTTTCGCGCGTTTCTTTTCGCTGTATTGTTTTTATTTGAAAATGTCGTCAGAGTTTTGTTTATTTCCTCGCAAATATGTTATAAAACGTCGTATGACATACGTGCGCTTTGATAATTACAGCCTCTGCTAATTATAGCTCTCGCCTTTGGCTCGAGCTAGCAATAAAGCCTCGGCTATAATTATCAACTTACCGCACTTATATCATAATGTACTATTGTGTGTTGTGTTCTTTTATTAGTGCTTACAACGGACGTAATATGTAAACTTTGCTTTTCGTGATAGGATTATTTAATGTAGTAAGTACCTAGAAGTTAATATAATAGTAAACTATATTTTAAGGGCTTTCTGGTGATATATACATATAGATATATAATAATACAAATAAATAATAATAAAACAAATATATAATATAATATAATATTTGATAAACACTGTGAATATATAATAAGAATATGTGATAATGATCTAGCCGGCACGTACGGACTGTTCCACGAGTTTTCTTCAAACGCGTGCAGGGTTAACCAAAAACATATATATCAAGACACATGCTGGAAAGTTTACCATGAAATATATATTCTCCTTTCTCCCTATTTTAATAGATCTAATGCTCAGCAGACGTGCCACGATGGATCGTCTGCTGATAAACATATTCATCAAGTTTGCATTTCTTTAATCTGAAAAGTTTATGTTAAAAAAATACTTAAAACATTATTTTCCGCAGACCTCAATTCATAAATATTTTCTGATCGTTTGTTTCAATTGTCACTAAAACTTAAAACTATTAATTTATTCATCATACAAAATTTATTATGTACACAATGACTTGTTTGGGTTTTTGCATGTACTACCACATTGCTCTTTTATTAAATTGAATTTTTAAAATTTATTAAATTTATTAAAAACAATGTTGGTAAACTTATCTTTTTAACAATAATAGATACCTACCTACTTTTTTACCTATTATTGTACATACTACGAACCTATTCCAAAACAAAATTTGACTTACCTAACTAAAACATACATTAAGTACCTGACTAAAATTCCAAAATGTTTACGTTTAGTTCTCTTTTTTCGCAGAAAACTTATTATCCTTTCATCCCATTTTTTTAATTCACGCACGCATTTGCCTGACAGAGCGTCCGTAAACAACCTTCCACATCGAGCGTTGCCCGACAACTGACCAGGACCCAAAGGTCTATTTAATATCTAACCTGGTACGCATAAAGTCGAGAATAGCATGACACAGTTTAGAGTGGAAATTAATTTGAATTCGGGAGTCAGTTTTTGACCAAGTTTTATTTAATTACGCAAAAATTTAACATAAATTCAAAAAACTATTCGGTTACTTAAATAGAGCGTAAAATTAGACATTTTATTAGCGAAAAATAATGTGGGGTCATCGCTGATAATTTCGAGTACTCGAATTAAAATGGGTTTTTTCGGTGTCATTTTTATTTTTTTATTGTATAAAAATCTGATCTATTTTTAAAATTCTATCCGGTCATTGTGCTTCTCCTTGGTTGTACCCACACGTCAATATTTTTATTGTTATAGTTTTATCTTTCTTAACGACGGTGAGTGGCGTCGAAAATGACCTTTTTTGCGTTTTCTGGCTTTAGGCGCGCTCTTAATAAATCCTTTATCACACATAGCTAATCAGAACCAACTAACAACTCGTTTTTTTAGCAATAAACTTTCAATATTATTGTCTAGTCACGTGTAATAGCCGTAAACGCTGTACTGTTATTAAATGGCTATAACATTCTGACGTCACAACCATGGTGACCAATTATGGCGCGTTTATAGTCACGTGATTTTAATTTAACTTTTATCAATTTTTAATTGTGTATAATTAATTGAAAAACATTTTTTTTGAGTTTTCTGCATTAAACATCAATATTATTAATATTTAAGTTGTAAAACACATTATAATATTATTTTTTTTCACATTCCCAATTGACTGAAACTGAAAATGCGCAAAGCGTTTAGTAATTTCCTCGCTAAGGTGGAATGAAAAATTACGTTTTACACTCAAGAGTGCAAAGATTTTTCGCCTTGTGCCCTTTTGATTCCCTTGCTACGCTCAGGATTCTAAAGTTGAATCCCTCGCTACGCTCGTGATTCAACTTTAGAATCCTTCGCTTGCTCGGTCATCAAAATTGAGCACGCGGTTAAAAAGCCACTTTTCACTCTTGTACAACAAATAACTAATGTTTCTTGCTTAGATTTTTTATAGTATAGAAATCAAAGTTTTCTTACGTATTATGTAAGTGCCTTAAATCAATGTGTTTTGTAATATTTCTACTTACTTCCAAGATAACGTATTATCATCGTCCACTAAATTATAAAACGTGGCTGATTTGACAAACAAGTACCTACTCTAATGGATCCACATGACCACTTCTTTTTTCAAATTCTTCTCTGTTCATAAATTCCACAAATTTATTTTTATAATTTCGTAAATCCATTTTGTGTATATATTTTTAAACTCACGATTTTCGTGTTAGGAGTTTTAACTATAGCTTTACGTTTGTTAACGAAGAAATATAAAGGTTTCACTGTGTAGCTATATAATTTTAGATTCTATTTTGCACCTCATAAATAACATAACAATTGCTATAATTACTAATACGCTAGCTGTGCCCCACGGTGCAACCTGTGGCTTGAGGTTTTTACAATTATACTAGCAGACCTTCTTAGTTTCGTTTGGGTAGATCGGCTAATCTATTGAGGCGCCATGCCTTCTGCGAAGCCGAAAATCGTCGGTTCGAACCCCACCCTGCTACATGCGGTCGTCGCTATCTCACGGCACACGAGGATCTTCACAGACTACGCTGACGACACCGACGACGCCATCAGTCGGTTTGTACATCGAGTGTTGGCTGCACCACCGGAGACCATTAGAGAGTTCAATTTGCAGGTGGCCATCAGGGACAAAAATGAGACCGTGTTGGAGGGTATGAGCCGGAGGGAGGCGTAGAAAATGGCAAATGCTGATTTCGAGTCAATTACTAGCGGAATCCCAACTCAGGTCTGTCGCCTAACTCTCCAGCTTTCAGCTATGCTTTGATTTGTGACGTCATCGGCCAATTTGTTAACCCCGATGGAAGCAAACAACTACATCTGCTTTCCGTATGGAGCGAACTGAAAGCAGATGTAGTTGTCTGCTTTCATCGGCGAAAGCCGAAAGCAGAAAGCAGGAGAAGAGCAGGAGAGTTACAAGATACAAACAAAATCTGACTAGCGCTAGAATTCGGTTTGAAATGTTCCCAAATCCCCCTATTTTCCTCTTATTCTCCTAATCCAAGTGATATTATGTTAAAATAGAGTGGCCAAGTGCGAGTTGGACTCGCCCATGAAGGGTTCCGTTGCAGCAAGTGACATAATATACATAGTACACATAGTTGTTGTAGTTCGTTGTAACTTTGACATAACACATAACACATAGTTGACATAGTCACATATGCAGAAGGCGGTCATCCTCGAGACAGCGCGCATCGTCAGGAGGTTCCTCGCTCTGCAGCCCTAACCAC
Organism: Ectropis crepuscularia; assembly: GCA_963693475.1. NCBI lineage: Eukaryota > Metazoa > Arthropoda > Insecta > Lepidoptera > Geometridae > Ectropis > Ectropis crepuscularia. Next base: position 15,820,183 of record OY856346.1, read on the forward strand.
CGGTAGCTTGGGCCCTGCCCCGCTGCTGGCTATCTAGGTAAGTTTTTGTGCTGTTTTATGAACCAATATTACTTAAGAAAGGAAATAAATATATAAATGTCAATGTTTGGATGTTTGTTGTATTATTAGTACGTATGAACGGATCGGGTATAAATTTTGGGCGCAGATTATAGTCTGGGAGAACAGACAAGACAGCAAGCACACAATAAACCTACGGCTTTTTATCCCGGGGAGTAACGGGAACGAGAACTACGCGGATAAAACCGCGGGGCGCTGCTAGTATAGGTATTTTAAAATAATTGTACTACATACTTTATTTAATTCAAACCCGCTAAGTAATTATCAAAGATACAAACAATTTAAGTACGAGTAAAGAGACATTTTTAAGTATCCCATAAGGTATGGCTGGTCTAGTCGGGAGAAAGGCTACTGCCGATCCGGAGACCCCGGGTTCAAAACCACGGGCACCACTTCGAAGTCATAAGCGTAATGCCGCTTACTTAAAACGGTGAAGGAAAACATCCTGAGGAAACCGATATGTACCTAGAATATTTCGAAGTCATGTGTCATTCACCAACCCGCACTGGGCCAGCGTGGTAGATTACAGCCTTGACTCGCTCCTTGCGAGAGAAGGCCCCGAGTCCCAGCAGCAGTGGGAACATTTAACGGGCTGTTTACACTGCTTAGTATCCCAATGTTTAATTTAAGTTCGTTAAGCTGCTACAGAAATCATCATCATCGTCAACCCGTGTTCGTCCACTGCTGGACAGCCTTTCCAATGTTGCGCCACCAAATCCGGTCCTCGGCTCTCCGCATCCATCCGCTTCCCGCCACTCACTTCAGGTCGTCGGTCCACCGAGCGGGAGGCCGCCCCACGGGACGTCTTGAACGTGGTCTCCACTCTAGAACCAGTCGTCCCCAACGTCCATTGGCACTGCAACATACGTGACCCCCCCACTGCCACTTCAGCTTACTTAAGGTACAAGTTCGCGCGGAGACCGCGACAGGAGACCGAGACCGGAGACCGCGACAGGCACTTGACACTATGGAATTGTATGGACGCCAGTTCGCGCCGCGACCGCGACAGGAGACCGAGACAGGTCGCGGTCGCGGTCTCGGCGCGAACTGGCGTCCATACAATTCCATAGTGTCAAGTGCCTGTCGCGGTCACGGTCTCGGCGCGAACTGGCGTCCATACAATTCCATAGTGTCAAGTGCCTGTCGCGGTCTCCGGTCTCGGTCTCCTGTCGCGGTCTCGTGTCGCGGTCTCCGCGCGAACTTGTACCTTTATTCTCAAGGCTGTGTCGGTTACCTTAGTTATCCGTAAAGGCCGATTTACATCAGACGAGCGAATGCTCATTCTATCCCCACTGTATCAAATTCATTTGGTGTAAACAAACGTAGAGCATTCTTTCGTTGTTTTGTTTGCGTTCGCAAAGATTCTATGGAATATATAATATGGAAAACGCTAAGAACGATCTTTCGTTTACACTAAAAGATCGAGAAAGAATGCTCTTGTTCCAGCTCTAGCTCTATGTTAGTTCAGTTTAAATCGGCCTTTACAGAAATGTAATGTTTTCGCGTACAAATATGCATATTGATGTGTAACCGGACACTTTATATTTTTTCATATTAGTGCGATTAGATAATTTGCCCCACCTTTGAGGTGCAATTTTTTAGCTAGTAAAGTGCAACATAATTACTATTATAGTATCATGTGAATACTGTGTCGGTCTTCGAGCTTGGCCTTGATTATGCACTTGTATTCTCCCCATAGTTTTCATTGTGTAGGTAGTCATTTAAATAACCAACGAAAGGCAATACCGGTACTAATAGGTAATTGTAGTGGTAGGACTCTTAGCAGAGTCCACCTGGGAAAGTACCACACCCTTGCCAGTTATTCTACCGCCAAGCAGTAAAGTGCAAACATTACTGTGTTCCGGTTTGAAGGGCAATGTTTCCAGAGAAATTACAGGGCTTTGAGATATAACATCTTAAATCTCTGTTAGTAATTACTATCAGTCGATATTTTTTCACGGATTTTTTTATTTTTACCATCCAGCCCTAAATTAAGCAAAGCTTATGTACTTTGGAAATCATACAGTTGATTTATTAATTTAAAACATACATTTATAAGGAAACTATGACAATTCATTACTCAGTGGTTTGAAAGATGAAAAACAATCCATCAAAATTGGCGAAAACGAAATTGTACACTTCTGTGGTTATATCAGAGTCAAACAAGAAAAATATTAATTTATCATAACACAGAAAGGTATTCGTCAATTATGTATAGGTAAACCTACCCTCAACGGTAAGCGATGTAACAATGTCCATTATGCTGCCTCGTTGGATTGCTATGGTCAACCTTTGCAAGCCGGAGCGGGAGTAAAAATCACATTATTTTTTGTAATAGATGCCATCGTGCACTATAAACTTAAAATTGCAATTTTTAATCATATTCGCATGATTTTCACGTTGCTAGAAGGTATGTTGGTCCGGGTCTATATGGGGTAGCATAACATTTTTTATACTAATTTAAGTAGGCATAGCGTTTTTAGGACTAATGATAATTTACCATAACAACTAAACGCATAACTGTTTTCGCATAATGTTTACAAGCATAACCACGTATAGCATAAAGATAACTTACCATAATGTTTAAACACATAACCATATATAGCATAACGATATCTTAGCATACTATTTAAAGGCATTGAAAAAAGCAGACGGTACACCTAAGATATATGACATTTTTTGGCTCCGGGAGCCCACTCCCGCCAGAAGCTCAGCGGTCAGCCCTGAGTGTCGCTTCTCCATTCTCGGCCTACGCTCCACTACGCAGATCGCCGGCTCGCTTCGCTCGCCACCTCTCTGGCTCCCGCATTTTTTATAGACACTCTAGGAGTAGTAGCGACAAGACTAGGTGGGGTCGGGGTGCTCCGAGTCGGATCGGGGTCCTATGTAACCTGGGTCTAGGTTTAGTAGCACGACAACTAATTAAAAAACGCCTAAATAACTAATTAAAAATATTATGCAAAAGTTGCATTATGATACTATATATTATGCTACATTCATTATGATAAAGTAAATTAGGAACAAAAAATTATGCGTTTTAATAGGCACCTTGTTGGTCCATATTTTTTACACCCCCTTTCCCCCCTAGAATTCAAGTAAATGGAATGAACACAGGAATAAAAATGGTTATTGTGGGTTATCCTTAAGAGATAGATATACATATACCATCGCGGACTTTTTATTATAGACTTTTTTAAGGGGTACAATAATTGTATTTAGTTAGATAAAAATAGTTTTTATGTATATACGAGAATTTTATATATAAGAAGTAAATAAAAATAGTAGTTTTTGTAGTGGTAGGACTCTTAGCAGAGTCCGCCTGGGGAAGTACCACACCTTTGCCAAATATTCTACCGCCAAGCAGTAATGTGCAAACAGTACTGTGTTCCGGTTTGAAGGGCAATGATTCCAGAGAAATTACAGGGCTTAGAGACATAATATCTTAGATCTCTGGGTGACGAGCGCAGTGCAGTGCTAGGTTATGATTTGGACTATTATGTTACAATAGCTGCGTGTTACTGTGCTGTTATGTGGCAGGCATGTTGTTTACCATCAGACACATTACCTGCTCGTCTCGTCACTCTATGCTATAAAAAAAAAAAAAAAAACATAGAATTAGAATAGAACATAATATTACTTAATTAAATAGCCTATTCTAAGCCTGTCCTTTGCATCAAAGATGAACCGTCGCATTAGAGTTCCCGGTAGACAAAGCCGGCAGACCAACCACGGGCGCTAGCAAACGCTTCAAATTGGTCACGTATCACTTTCCCTCTACGTCGCACGTGAGGAATTTAATTTAATCTATAACGTTTCGGATTATACGGCTCAACCAACGTGCATCTTATCAAAGAACTCACTCTGACATTCCTTTTGGTTTAATAGAGATATTGCAAACATTAAATTAAGCCGGCAACAGCAGCCGCCCCTTTTCTTTCCCACTGTTGGGGCTTTGGTTCTTTTCGTGTGAGGCGAAAATTAAAGCCATAACTCACTACCGTGGTCAAGTGTAAGTTGGCAACTGACACATGTGCTCGAAAGATGTCATTCTTGGAACATTTTTTTTATAGAGTAGTGACGAGACGAGCATGACATATGCCTGATGGTAAGCAACATACCTGCCACACAACAGCACAGTGACACGCAGCTATTGGAACACGAAGAGTCCACCACAATAAGGGATTATCTGCAATGTTTATAAACCTTATTTCCGATTATAACCTTCGTTTTAAAAGTTTCGGAGCCGAAGTCGGAACCGAAGGTGTAAGAGTACCTAATCGGAAGTTTCGACTTATAGGAGTCGGCGTCGAATCACACATATCACAACGGCTAATAAGTCTATCACCTACTTAGGCTATCGTCCTGTAAAAATGTATAAGTGGGGTAAGTATCAGATCACGCACATCAGACTCTTCGTATTGTATCCTATAAAAATCCTACAAACTTAACATTGCGGCTATGTTAGATACTCTACAACCTCACTACGAGTATGTTTGATGTTGCTAAAAATATAAAATATGAGGTTGCTATGCAGTGATGTTGATTCGCAAAAGAACGAAAGTGGCCGATATAGCTCAAAGAGTAACCAAGCTGAAGTGCCACATCGGCCACATCGCTCGAAGAACTGACAACTGATGGGGAAGAAAGGTTCTCGAGTGGCGACCATGAACCGGAACACGCAGTGTTTGACGGCCTCCCACTAGATGGATAGATAACCTCACAAAGGTAGCTAGAAACCGCTGGTTGCAGGTTGCGCGGGACCGTTCGTTGTGGAAATCTAGGGGGAGGCCTTTGTTCAGCAGTGGACGTCTTGCGGTTGATGATGATGATGATGATGTCGAAACGGCTAAACGGATCGGATTGCAATTTGGAACACAGTTAGATTATAGCCTGGAATATCACATAGACCACTTTTATCGCGGGTAAATAATGGGAACGGGAAATCCGCGGATAAAACCGCGGGCCGCTGCTAGTAGCTAATAATCTCTATATGCAACCTAACCAGATTTCCTCACATTAATACCTATTTCAGATATTGCCAGTTTTGCGGAAATTCTTGTTCATAAACTATTGTCATGTTTCCGAATAGGTACAACTTAAACTGTCTGTTGTAATGAGAAAAGTTTCGTAGGTACTAAACGTATTACGTTTGAAAACTTTTGGAAGTTGCCTGAGACAACGCGACTGCAAGAACTAAGAGTGAATTTCAATATGTTCAAACTAGTTCTTCGATCGGATTGAAGATCGTCTGGGGTCTTTTAATGAACCAAAAAGGTAATTGCGAGTATGTCTCCCAAGTTCTGTGTCATCATTGCTGTAATTTTACATTTAATCAATTAGAAATTCATACTGGATACGTAATGTGTACGTAACTACTTGTATTTTTGAAAAAGACCTAAGGCATTTTGTTTCAGATGGCGTGTACCACTATAAATTACGGCTGTATGTATGACTGGACTATAATAGTCCAGTGGCCTACCCAAAATTGGTGGCATCAATAAAAGGCAATTAAATTTCATTAAACTGCATTCTGCATTAAACCAAATAAACTTCAGCATTTACGCGTCGCGTCGACCAAGCTCATGGAATTCAAGTCTCAACACCAAACGGTTCAAATTTACACTACGAAATGGTAACCATTCCGAGGTTTGCATGTTTTCGCCGTTTGATATCATCAGTAGAATTAGCTATTACACCAGCCCTACTATATATTGAAGATGTGATAACGCCAAAGTATCATCGCAAGTTATAAGCAAGTTATCGACGCAGCACGTAGGCTCAGCCGCAGCGATGCCTCTCGCTGGCTCTGCCGCAGTGACGCCTAAAGGTACAAGTTCGCGCGGAGACCGTGACACGAGACCGCGACAGGAGACCGAGGCCGGAGACCGCGACAGGCACTTGACACTATGGAATTGTATGGGCGTCAGTTCGCGCCGAGACCGCGACCGCGACCTGTCTTGGTCTCCTGTCGCGGTCTCGTGTCGCGGTCTCCGCGCGAACTTGTACCTTAACGTAGGCCCTGCTGCAGCCACCCCTCATTTAGGCTCTGCTGAAGCCAGGCCTCAAATAGGCTATGCTGCAGATCGCTTGTCACACTGAAAGCCTAAATAAGATCACTTCCATGGTGCTTTTAAATCGGAGATACAATCCGGTTCTCCGTACCTTCCATCGAGATTGCCGTAGCTACTGAGACGACATTCTCAATCTGCTATTTTTCTGTTTCGATTCTAACCTTGCTTTTATTTAAGCTTCAATCAAATATACAAGACAGTGGGCAGTTGGATTGAATCCCACTTCTGATCTTATCGAACCTAAGTGAGAACTTTTTTTAAAATAGTGATCACACAAATCAAAAGTTTAAAACACGATTCTAATTCAATCCAAAATCCAAAACAATTATGCTACTTCAATTATAAGTAAAACTAAGACACTTTGTGTCTCAACGAGAACCAGCACGTCCGAACGCCACGCAGAAAATGAGCGCGAGGACCTTTTTTTGAACCTGTCTTATGTTAACTGGCATTGGTGAGCCTCTACTACCAACCTAACTATTGAGTTAGCGCGGGAGCGCAGGACTCAAAATAACCTAACCTGAGAACCTAACATACATACATACGCTTAAAAGCATACTAATGAGAATGAGATCTGATACCTGTAAAAGAAAAATAGCTAACTAGGAGAGAACTATCTGACTCAAGCGCGAGGCCCAATCCTTTTTATAGGGCCGTGCTAACTCCAGGTATGGGGGAAACTAGATTCGGCAACAATAAATAAAATATGTCTACTTTCCACAAATTGGATTCAGTTGTCTGGGGTTTTCGCCAAAAAATATGATAAGAATTTATTTTTAGGTCAATTAATCACATTTAACGTTTACATTTAGTTCAAAAGTATTGAAGAGTTAGTGAAATCGTACGGAGAGTAATCTGCAGTGTACAAGGATCCGTATCTCCGGAGAGATCACGTAGCAAACTTTTAATAAAGTTGCTGGCCGAGTACGTTTACTTTAGAGATATCGTTATGACTGGAAGGTTACGGGACCAGCGAATTGAATACTCCGGATGAATATTAGTTTGCTTCGCTACCTCCGTAACTTACTTTGTTTAGTAAATTAAATTTATAATGCGTTTATATTTGAGCTTGATGTGTATCGGCTACCGTAAAATTGTAAAAACCGTCAAATTAAAATCTAACGACGCTATATTATTATAAACTAACCTAACTTACCATGAGATTATTCTTATTAATGGGAGCCTATTAGAACGCATAACTTTTTGTTCCTAATTTACTTTGTCATAATGAATGTAGCATAATGTATAGTGTCATAATGCAACTTTCGCATAATCATTTTTTGGCGTCATGTGTTTTAAGCATAACAATCTATTGTACTACATTTTATTCGACTATTGATGAGACGCATAATAGTTTTTAAGCATTTTTTTATTTGTTCTATTTTTTTTAAGGTGCCGTTGGAATCGCATAATTTTTTTTCCTAATTTACTTTGTCATCATAATGAATGTAGCATAACATATAGTGTCATAATGTAACTTTTGCATAATCGTTTTTTGGCGTTATGTGTTTTAATCATAAAAATCTATTGTGCTAAATTCAACTCGACTGTTGCTCAGACGCATTTAGGCATTTTTTAATTATTTGTTGTGCTACGTAATATATAACCAGGTTATATAGGGTCCAGATCCGACTCGGAGCACCCCGACTCCACCTAGTCTTGTCGATACTACCCCTAGAGTGTATTTAAAAAATGCGGGAGCCAGAAGCTCAGCGGTCAGCCCTGAGTGTCGCTTCTCCATACTCGGCCTGCACTCCACTACGAAGGTCGCCGGCTCGCTTCGCTCGCCACCTCCCCCCTTCGCTACGCTTGGCCTCGCATGGATCGCCCCACTCAGGACCTCCCTTGAGCTTCTGGCGGGAGCCCACCCGGAGTCATAAAGTGCACCATATGTCTAGGACTGACCGAAGAGCTTCTGGCGGGAGCCCACCCGGAGTCATAAAGTGCACCATATGTCTTAGGTGTATGTAAGTTTTTAAGTCCTAAAAACGTTATGTCTACATAAATTGGTACAAAAATTGTTATACTACTGCATAGTCCTGCATAGATATTCCATTAAATTAGTAGATACCTACATTACGAATAATAAATATTGTTGTCGAAGTACCCATCCGCATTTCACACACCCACGTATTTTATTTATGTCCGTTCTTTACACTTGTTTTTTAGTTAGGCGTTTAAAGTTTATGCCGTTGATCAGTATGTTTAAGTATTGTTATGCTTTTCTCAATGTGTGCCTTTAACCATTATGCTATTTATAGTTATGCGTCGAAACATTATACTAAGTTATCTGTATGCTATATATGGCTATGCGTTTAAACATTATGCTAAGTTGTCGTTATGTTATATATGGTTATGCTAGTTAACATTATGCGAAGACAGTTATGCGTTTAGTTGTTATGGTAAATTATCATTAGTCCTAAAAACGTTATGCCTACCTAAAATAGGACATAAAATGTTATGCCACCCCATATAGACCCCTTATTAATATATACAATATATCGATTATAAATTAATTATACATAATTATTCTTGCTAAGTCAAAGGTCACGCGTTGTACTGCAAACGGACGGTAATTGCAATTTTGCGATGACGTATCGGTTTCGTCTAGGCAAACATGCTTCATCTTAGACCGCATCGTCGCTTAACATCAGACGTGATGGCGGTCAACTATTAATGTATAGTAATCAAAACATCATCATTTATTATTTTTAAATACATACATAGATGTCTATTTACTGTTTATTTTTTACTTCCAGCTTCTTTTGGTATAAATACATCTAGTATGTGGATCACTCCTTGTTTCATAGCATGATGTGCTGGAAGAGTGCTCTTAGCGATAAGGTAGCCAATTTCTACACAGATTTTAGTTTTTGTTGCCCTTTTTTTAATGTAGGGGTAATATAAAGAGTTAATATATCTGAGTAATCCATCTTTATTGTACTCACATTGCAAAACATATTTTTAAATAAGTATAAGGCTTCAGTTCGCTTTTCTGCTACTATATATTAAGGTTTTATCCTAGCTAAGACTTTTATTTCTTGATTTAAATATTGTACATATTAGCTTTTAAGTTAGTCAACCAGTATGAAACATTCGGGCTGTCAGATGCGTCTTTGTACGCCACTCTCCCAGCAAACTCGCGTGTGCTTCGCAGATAACGCACAAAGGAATGCCAGTTACACAACAACAAAGCCCCTTTCAAATTGAACTCAATCACTCTATGTTTAAGCGCTAGATCGAAACAAGGATTAAAGATAAGATTTTATACGAAGTAACATAAAGATGAAGAGTACAGTTGATTTGACATGGTTATAGAGTTTGATGTGGTTAAATTGTAGAACGATTACCAGACATTTCAATGCAATATTCACGCGTAAGCTCCCGAGTTTTAGGCGTCATTGGTTTAGATTGTTTGGTTAGTGGTAGCCATTTTTCGGCTGGCAACCCTGGCCGTGTAAACAAGTTCAAACATAGCTCCGCTTAATTATTTATAAAACAATTGTAAAGTAAAAGATTTTAATAACTTACGGTTCACAAATAACAAGCAAATTAACCAACAAACATCCTGTGGCATTGAATCCAGGTGAGCTGAACAACAATTGATATTTTTCTTCATTTTGTTACTTCAAATATAACTTTCCCATTTCAGATAAACCATTAATTAGTTAGAAAAACGGTCAGATTTCAGAAAGGACAATGCCCACGTCCCATACATTGAAAAACCTGACAAACTTTTTTTGATACTGAAAGTGCGTAGTGATGAATAGTATCTAATTAGAATTATTAAAGCTACTAAAAACGTCTGCTGATGGTGTTTTTATTTTCCCAAATCCCAAAAATAAGTTACAGCTAAACCAAAAGTAAGGTTATGTTTACTGTCAAAATACATTTGAATTATGTTTTCTTTCGGGTTAGAAAAGAAAAGAAAACACTTTGGTATTATCTTTCAAAACATTTTTCTTATTAGAATAAATATGAATAACTAGCGGCCCGTCCCGGCTTCGCACGGGGTCAACTTTTTTGTTCAGTAGGTATGCTAAATGAAATGTAGGTACATGACCAAATTTTTCCAAATGATCAAAATTAAAAACCAAAAGGTGAGGCTGGCCTGGTGGCTTAGTTGGTTAAAGGCCGTTTTGTAAAACGGCGGTTTAACGATCAGCCGGATTGAATACAGGTGATTTAAAAACTACCGGAATGTATTCAACGCCATATGTTATTCAACACGGCTAGCCGTAATGTAATAAAGCGAGAGATTAGCCGCTTCTTTGACAATTTTTAGTTCCGATTCTTAACACTCATGGCGCTGCCTGACATAACAACAACCATGCGTACTGTGTGTTCCTAAATTGCTAACACGGCTAGCCGTAATGTAATAAAGCGAGAGATTAATTAACCGCCTCTTTGACAATTTTTAGTTCCGATTCTTAACACTCATGGCGCTGCCTGACATAACAACAACTATGGCGTTGAATACTGTGTGTTCCTAAATTGCTAAAGTGACAGTGGATTCTGGAGTTTGGAGGAATCGTACACAATATTATTAGGGTGGCACTTGTCACCCTGGGCGTTACTTGGATACTATTTCGTTTCCACCGTCCACCTTGTTAAGACTAAATCGGACCGGGTTGGTTACATGAGACCCAGATCCGACCCGGAGCACCCCGACTCCACCTAGTCTTGGCGCTACTACACCTAGAGTGTATTTAAAAGAATGCGGGAGCCAGAAGCTCAAGGGAGGAGCTGAGTGGAGCGAGCCATGCAAGTAGCCGTAGTGGAGCGCAGGCCGAGTATGGAGAAGCGACACTCAATGTTGACCGCAGAGCTTCTGACGGGACCCGGAGTCAAATTTTTTTTTTAAACTATAATAGGTTCGCACTTGACCACCATCTCACCTGATTTTAAGCGACGATGCTATCTACGATGGAACATGTTACGATAATAGACCCTTGTCTATGGAAGTGCACCATGTTTCTTAGGTGTACCGTCACCGATATCAAGTTATGGGCTTTCAAACTTTACGTGAGAGGTAAAATGTTGTAAAAAAAAATAGTACGGAATATCGTACGAAATAATCGATAAATTTTTTCAGATAAATGAAATTAATTTAGATTTTGTGTTGTTATTTTTTGAAATATGGTCTCCTTACAACATAAGTAGTAATACAATGCGGCTGAACGTGGACCGCCTTATTGAAGAACGTATTGCAATGACAATGCGGCTAATCGTTGAACCGCCGCATTACAAAACGGCCCCGTTTTTCAAAACGGCTAGCCGTAATGTAATACGGCGAACTATACAATCCGGCTGTGACATATACATCATAATCCGGATCTCGTTGTTGGGCTGTATGTTTGATGTCTTGACACAAATTGTCTTCAAAAATGTGCCATAATTCCGAAGGAAAACAAAATAATAATATTACCACAAACAACTCTCTCAGCCTCAACGGACACCGAGAAATTGAAGCTTCTCTCAAAGTGATTTCTTTGATTTTGAGTAGTCTTGAAACGATGAACCTACGTGGTACATGATAAAGAAGTATTCTGAGATAAAATCACTCTGACTGGGATGAACGCTGCGCTGTACTGTATGTAGGTACACTCTTCATCATTCTGCCGGCCGTCGCGTCGTTGCAAATATTTAGGATGGATATTTTTAATTTCGTAATATATTTTGAATGGAATGTCCGAATTTAATAATTCAAAAAGGAATCAATAGGTATTAAAACAGTCTTGATTGAGAAATAATTTATTTTGATAAGAATTAAAACAAATGTATGAATAGCATGGTCTTAAGTTGATCGGCATTTTTATCTTCTTTTAAAATGTAAAAAAGCAGTTGTAACGACGTAATTACTGTAGTTAGACATATGCTCTCGCGAGGTTTTTTGTAGATTTTAATACGTTCTACAATATTGTAGAACATTGTTTGGTTCTATCATTGGTACTTTCCGCAGCGTATGGGATGAAAGCCATTTTATGGCTGTTTTTTTTATACCTTGCGTTGGTTTTAGTAAAAAATTCCAAGTATCACTATTTTTTTCTTGTAATAAAAATAGCCTATGTTACTCAGTGATAATGTAGCTTTCTCTTGGCAAAATAATTTTTGAAATCGGTTCAGTAGTTTTTGAGTTTATTACATACATACAAAAATACAAAAATACAAAAATACAAAAATACAAATCTTTCCTCTTTATAATATTAGTATAGATAGTACTGCTCACTACCAACTGATAACCATGAAATAGTTCTCGGATGGAATTTTAATTGCAATAATTTATTTATCTATACATAAGTATAATCAAATATAATAAAACTGTAGCGGGTCGAATTGTGTACATTGAAGATATTTTGAAAAAAAAAAATTTGGGGGCACTCCGTAGTCGATATTGATAGCGAAACTGTATTTTTTTTCTTTCATGCCCGTCTGTCTGTCTGTCTTTCTGTATAGGGAACTCTCATCACGCCAAAACTACTGATTCAATTCAAATTAAACTTGACATGATTTAAGATCATACTAAGGAGATGGTAGCTGTCTACTTTTAATCCCTAAATTCTGCACGGTTTTCTTGCAGAAAGGGGTGAAAGCCAGAATGTGTATTTGGTTGTAACTCATGTTTGCGTTGTTCAATTTCGTAAATTCTTATTTTGTTAGAAAGAACACATTTTTAGTATAGTTCCATTACAATTTTAACATTATTGGTCATGTGGTTCGGGAATTAAATAAAAATTAAATAATAACAGTAATAATAAGTTCGGTACATACAAACTTTCAAGTATCTGTGACACAGGGATGTAAAACAGGGATGTAAAGAAGGTCATTTTATCGGAACCGAAGGCGGAGTCGGAGTTTTTAAATTTGATGACGTGGGCACGATAAACATTGACGAGCAATTGATTTACGAAGTTGGGATTTTGTATTTCCATTTACTATAAGGGATTATCTGCAATATTTATACAGATTACCTCCGATTGTAACCTCCGTTTTAAAAATTTCGGAGCCAAAATCGGAACCGAAAGTGTAATCGGAAGTTCCGACTTATAGTTGTCGTAGGGCAATGTTTCCAGAGAAATTACAGGGCTTAGAGATATAACATCTTAGATCTCTGGGTGACGAGCGCAGTGCAGTGCTAGGTAATGATTTGGACTTTTCATGTTCCAATAGCTGCATGTCACTGTGCTGTTATGTGGCAGGCATGTTGCTTACCATCAAGCACATATCCTGCTCTTCTCGTCACACTTTATTTAAAAAAATATATAATTTTTTGGTATTGGAGACGGTGGCTATAGAAGGTCCATAACAATCGAGGGTGAATCAGACAACACAAGCATATATATATGGTTTTATGTAATTTTTACAGTAATCAAGGAGCCACAGATTACAGAAATAACCTGTCTGTAATCTGTGATACCAATATAAATTCCATCACCAAAACTTGATGAGCTATCGTTGTTGTCCTTTCGTCTTACGTAGTTGAGGTGGTAAATAACTATTAATTAACTAATAAACTGTTACACCGCTTAGGAAACAAGTTAAAAAAAAACAGGAAGAAATCCGTTTATTTTGTTTTTTTTCTCACGGTCTGATTTATCAGTGGCACAATGGTATCCGAAAATATAATAATATTTTGACCACTAACAACAAAGTCCAGTTCTATGAACAATATTTCTACCTGTACTATGTTTGATAATACTAATAGATGATTAATGATAATAATAATTAGACGAAGACTTTTTTACTGTGTGTTTTTACCAGTCTTCTTATTTGAAGGCCAATAAATATTTCTAGAGAAATCACAGTGCAAAAACCAAAATATCCAATACCTTAGGTGACGATTTGAGTTATTCTTGTTCAAGACGCACCTCTTCCTCGCACGTTCTCTGTCCTATAAAACAGTTACAGGTAATAGGTACCGTGGTATAGACGGAGCTTACTTTTGAGAAACTTACAAGAAACTGATGGGTCAATTTGCAAATACATAGAACGAGAGAAGTCGCCTAAAATGTAGTGAAATTACCCTGACACGAATAATAATAAAAGTATGACATAGTTGAAAGCGATTTCAGCTACAAAACTAGCTCCTGAAATTCAAGCTGTCATCTCCTTGTTGAGGATTAATATTCGCACCTCGCTTTTATTCCGACGTTTAGCTCCTGTCCCGCAATATTGCTCTATTAATTTCGACTAAAGAGTTTTAAATGAAAAATATATTACTAATTTTAATAAAGGCCTGGCTAACGCTGTTTTAGCTTCTTAAAGTAACATTTATTTAAATTCACAGCACTGGTATTGAATCACACTAATATTATAAAGGCGAAAATATGTGTAAGTGTATGTTTGTTCTCAAGTACCTATCTATGTTATGACTGAATTTGAATGAAATTAAATACGTAGTAAGTGAAATACTTGAATTAACACATACTATTTTTTGCTCCGTTAAAGTTAGAGTAGTATGTTCCCGCTGGATACTATACGAAGAAAATAAATTATCGTGAATACCAATGAATAGTTATCAATTATTGGTTAAATTATAAATCGTTGTTTTTTTCAAAGTCATATTCCTAGTGTCCAGTTATTATTCCATTATTGACAAAGGCCCCGGATCAGACAATATTACAAATGAAGCACTGAAAAAAGGACACATGACTTTGACTGCACCATTAACTGAATTATTTTTAACATGATTTTCCAAATTTCTGTAACACCGTCCCAATGGTTCGAATTTAATATTACATTAATTTATAAAAAGGTGACTCGAAAGATATCGGTAATTACCGAACCAATCAGTTTGCTGCCGAGTCTATACAAATTGTTATCCACAATTATAAATTTAATAATTTTTAGTACATTAGAAAAAATACAACCGGTGGAGCAAGCAGACTTTAGAAAAGGCTTTTCAACGGTTGACCACATCCATACCCTGGTACTGATAATAGAAAAGTATCAGGAAAAACAAAGAACACTATAACATTCATCGACTACCAAAAGGCCTTTGATACGATAACACATAGGAGTATCTGGGAAAGCCTGGAAGACCCAGGAGTGGAGAAAATATATGTAAATATGATCAAATCCATATTTACATATATTTTATATACGGAACGGACGGAATAGAATAGAATAGAATAGAATAGAATAGAATGGAATGGAACGGAACGGAACGGAACGGAACAGAACAGAACGGAATAGAATACAGAACAGAATAGAATACAGAACAGAATAGAATACAGAACAGAATAGAATAGAATACAGAACAGAATAGAATAGAATACAGAACAGAATAGAATAGAATACAGAACAAAATAGAATAGAATACAGAACAGAATAGAATAGAATACAGAACAGAATAGAATAGAATACAGAACAGAATAGAATAGAATAGAATACAGAACAGAATAGAATAGAATACAGAACAGAACAGAATAGATAATATCAAACAGCCTAAGAAAACCAATAATAATAAATAGCAAACGATTAGAATATGTTGAACAATATGTAAATCTTGGAAAAACTATAAGTTTCGTCAGGAAAAACAAAACTATAGAAATAGAGAAAAAAATCAAATCAACATGGAACAAGTACTGGGGTCTCAAGGACATTTTTAAAAGTAATCTACCACAAGCCTTTAAAACAAAAGTCATGAAATCGAGCCTCTTACCATGTTTGACATACGGCTGCCAAACGTGGAAATTTACAGATGAAGCAAGAAAAAAGACATGCGTCTATCAGAGAGGACTCGAACGGAGTATGTTAAGATAAGAAAGCTGGATAAAATACGTCACAGTAATATAAGAAAAATAACGAAAGCAACGAACGCTCTAATCTACGCACAAAAATTGAAGTGGAAATGGGCAGGTCATGTAGCCCGGATAACTGATAATAGGTGGACCAAAATAGTAATATTCTGGAATGGCCCAGTAGGAAAACGAACAAGAGGTAGACCTACTACAAGATGGGAAGATGATTTGAGAGCAATAACTGGTCCAAACTGGATAGAAGTAGCTAAAGACATAACGAAATGGGCATCATTGGAGGAGGCCTACACCCAATCTGGGGTTCCAGTAGATTAAAAAATATCATAGATTAAATACAAATAAATAACATAGAATAAACTAATTAAACTACCACATAAATAGATTATAAGAAATGTAAATTTAAGTGGAAATATATGGCTTTTTTATTTAATTTATTTATTTTATTCCTAGTGTCCACTTATCGACTGTCTAAAAAACTTATCGTGACGTTAGAAGAACTAAACGTAGTAAGTATATGAACTAATATTATAAATGTGAAAGTTTTGACGTTTACACAATTTCACAATCCATCATCAACGATTTTGAACTTTTTTAAGTGAAAACTTCTTTGGCACACCTCATATAGATTTTCCGTGGGCTGTGAATTGAACTCAAGCTTCATGTTGGTAAATTAAAGAAATCTTCGGGTAAACTCGGATGATCTAGATGGCCGTGGTCATGGACACGCCCTCCGGTTTTACCCGCGTAGTTTCCAAAGTGAGCCATATTTGATGGCTCGCTGAGTTATTAGTTGTCACTTCTATCGGCAGTCCCTATGACTGCCAATTTTTTTTGTTAAGCCCATATCATATAATAGATAATACAGCCCATAGGCTGTATAAGATTGAGACGAGTAGGTATAAGTATAAGCAGCCCACTACATGTACCCACTGATATAATTCGAGATTATTTCTGTGAAGTAGGGACATGATTGGCGGTTGACGCACAACCCCAAAAAGTCTTTTCCCGTTTTTATTACCACTGTGTATATATAGTATTTTGTGAACCGCATTAATTTTTTTTTCAAAAATATAAAAAGAAAAAAAAATTGGGGGTGCCCCATACTCAGAACTGAAACTTATTTTTTTTTTGCAGCATACCCATTACCCGTAAAGGGTGTTTTTGGATAGGTCTTTAAAAATGATATTGAGGTTTCTAAGATTATTTTTTTCTATACTCAAGAATTTGCGCGAGAGACAAGTGGTAGGTGGCAAAATGGTAAAATGTGAGTGTGTCTGTGTCCCTGTAACTTCTAAAATAAGAGAATAATAAAACTAAAAAAATACGATGTACATTACCATGTAAACTTCCACCGAAAATTGGTTTGAACGCTATCTAGTAAGTAGTTTTTTGAAGTGAAAACTTCTTTAGGCGCGCTATAGACAGAATTTTCGTGGGCTGTGAAATGGATTCATCAATCGTCACGCTTGGATATGATAATGGATCGGATCGGATATGAAATCTTCGGGTAAACTCGGTAAAAACGGCCAGGTAGGTACCAGGGCAACAGAAACAGTAAAGAGTTTCGATTACCTACCTCCAACAGCCCAGCGTTTATCTCCAGATACTAGGACAACAGAAATATAAAAGAGTTGCGTTTGCCCCTAGGTACCAGTACCAGGGCAACAGCAAGTTTTCACTTCTATCGGCAGTTCCTATGACTGCCATTTTTTTAGTTCCTCATTAATACACTTTTATTAAAACTTCGATCAAAGCTACAACGAACTACAAGAACTTATGTATTATAAATATTACATGCTACTTCAGAACCCTTCATGGGCGAGTCCGACTCGCACTTGACCGGTTTTATTTTTGTAAATATTGAAATGACAACGTTTTGAAATAATTTCTTAATAAGCATTATTTTCTAGATAATACGTCTTAAAGCTTATAGTCTAGCAATTTGCCGGTATGTCAGTTTATTTTTATCACAATATATTAAAGTCTTTGTGCCTTTAATATATTGTGATACAACGATGCTATGGATGTGAAAAAGCCGAGGGCTTTATGGTATCCTTATAATGTCATAGTTCTAGACAGCTGTAAATCACAGTGTTTGCGCGTCACTGACGCGTCAGTAAAAATAAATTCAAATGGCTTCTGTGTTCAATAATGCCATTTCAGAGATTGAACAGAAACACTGTAACGTTTGCATATTGTCTTAGTATTTGCGTATTGGTTAATGTAAAAAGTACGCTGCTTTTGTCGGAAGATTCGATCTAGATAGATAGAACTATCCTCAAGCTATGGAAGCCATAGAATTCGCGCAACGTTATGGCATTGGCAACATGGTGTTTATGTTAATGTTTGATCTTAACAAATCATTGCTCTACAATCAATCGAACATGGTTTACAATAAGTTCTATCGTAAGGACAGGTTGTCAACGAAATCGTAAATATTTCTGATACAATTGGCGTTTTAATTTCCTCAGCAATCATTCTACAGACAATCGAATATTGCTAATGATACGTTTTATTGTATAGATAAATATTGGAGAGCGTTTCACACACAACGCCATCTCGCCACAAACTAAGCAAAAGTTGTGCTATGGAAGCTACTCGTAGATAGCTGATATAATACTTAAGATCATTTTTATACATACATTGGACTGGCCTCGTCGCTTAGTTGGTAGTAGCTCTGCCTGCGAAGCCGAGGGTCGTGGGTTCGATTCCCACCCAGTGCAAATATTTTCGAAGTCATGTGCGTAATGCCGCTAACTTAAAAACGGTGAAGGAAAACATCGTGAGGAAACCGACATGTACCTAGAATCTTTCGAAGTCATGTGTCATCCACCAACCCGCTCTGGGCCAGCGTGGTGGATTATGGCCTTAACTCTCTCCTTGCGAGAGAAGGCCCCGAGTCCCAGCAGTGGGAACGTTTGGTGGGCTGTTGATGATGATGAAGTATTATATTATCAGCTATCTGCCCGCCATTACACAAGCTTTGCTTAGTTTGGGGTCAGATGGTTTTATGTGTGAATTGTCCACCAATCTATATATATAATAAAGTAGCCAAGTGCGAGTTGGACTCGCCCATGAAGGGTTCCGTTCCAGCAAGTAACATAATATACATAGTACACATAGTTCTTGTAGTTCGTTGTAACTTTGTTCGAAGTTTTAATAATAGTGTATTTATGACGTCCTAAAAAAAAACTACTCATCAGATCGAGTTCAAACTAATTTTCGTTGGTAGTTTTCATGGTAATGTACATCATATTTTTTTTTTAGATTTTTCATTCACTTAGTTTAGAAGTTAGAGGGGGGGGGGACACACATTTTACCACTTTGGAAGCGTCTCTCGCGCAAGTTATTCAGTGTAGACAAAAATTATACTAGAAACCTTAACATCATTTTTTAAGACCTGTCGATAGACACCACACACGTGTAGGTTTGATGAAAAAAAAATTTTTGAGCTTCAGTTCTCAGTATGGGGGACACCCCTAATTTTTGTTTTTTTTTTAAACTTTTGTAAAAATCTTAATGCGGTTCACAGAATACATCTCCTTACCAAGTTTCAACAGTGTAGTTCTCATAGTTTCGGCAAAAAGTGGCTGTGACATACGGACGGACAGACAGACAGACAGACAGACAGACAGACAGACAGACAGACAGACATGACGAATCTATAAGGGTTCCGTTTTTACGTTTTACGGAACCCTAAAAATCAATACCACTTTTCGTAGTTATTGAACTCCTCCAAAACGGCTGGACTGATTTGAATGATTTTTTTTGTATACGTTTGGGTAGGGCCCTGGAAGGTTTAGATTCACAAATCAGCCCGGCAGATGGCGCTGCAGTTGATATCTAGGTTATTATTCGAGCGAAGCCAGAGCGGGCCGCTAGTATTTATTATTTATTTATTTACATACTTTTCATACATAGAAAGTACCCTGGCACAGTACAAATACATAGTTGTATTCATCACACAAATATTAGCATTGGATGGACAGGTCATTAACAAAATCATAAATTCCCAATACAATTTTGTTACGACAATTTGCGAATATCGAATTCATTTTGAACTTAGAACAAACTCGCAATCTAAATTCATGGGGCGGCAGACCGGTACCGGACCGTGGCCGGTTTTACTTATTTGTACATTTACACTACGTTTGTTCACTATTTGTGAACGAAGTATTGCAGCTGGCTCGCTACGTGACTCCTTTTGTTGGACAAATGAACATTGAGAACGGGAAATTGTTAAAGGTAGGTACGTATGGATCAGTTGGAGCGCATCGAGGAGGAAATCATAATTGCAAGCCAACGATGTCCAAGTAGTTTTGGGCATACATACTTTGTAATGTATGTAATGTTGTAAATAAATTGAATATTGTTAGATATTTCACACGCATCACCATTGTACAAAGGAAGCCAGTTAACTGACATGATACTTATAGTATAGTTGTAAATATATAGTTTTTGACGTGATAACGTCTTATAATTCGATGAAGCCGGCTGCACGCCCACACAACATGACGTCATGTACCGTTACCGCGTTACCGTCGGTCGTTACCGTCGGTCGTTACCTCGCCGCATGTTTGTTACAGTTGTATTAATTATTTCGACCAGTAGTTCAAGCGGGGATGTAGCTCAGTGGTTAAGCGTTCGCTTTGCTTGTGAAATGCCCCGGGTTCGATCCCCGGCATCTAAAAGCTTTTTTGCATTGTTTTGATTGAAAATGACTAAATTCTACTGATTACTTTTTACATACAAATCTATTAAACAAATGAAATTAAAATTTTCTTTTGAAAAATGCTACCATTCCATCAGTATTTTCTTAAGACGTTGTCACGTTCTATCGTCAGTAAACCGACTTTACAGACAAACATTTTTTATACACAGAAACACCCAGACACAAAACAAATATTTGTATCCACAGAACAGATATCAAGTAGAAGGCTCGTAGCTGAATCTCACTAGGAAAATCACTTGATATCTGTTCTGTGTTTGTATCCTTCAGACAAATATTTGAATTTGAAAATTTGTATATTTAGACGTTTAACTAGGTATATGATGCTCAATCATGGCGGTTAGCCACAACGTTTTAAATTTAGTATGAAAACAGATTATAGTGTGAAATGGCCCATAGGCAATTTTTTATATCTGGAAAAGTAAGAGAACGAGTAGTGCGTGGGTAAAACCGTAGGACGCTGCGAGTTCCTTATATGTGTACATGTGACTGTGTATTTGGTCAACATTAATTACATTACTACATTTGAAACGTAAATTACTACGATAAAATATATTTGGTGATGCTTTTGACTAGATTGTAAATAAATATAATATTCCTTATTCGCTCTTGCACAGAAATTTTTGAATTTATAAGTATGTATTCTATTGGTAACGCTCTCTGTTGATCATCATAGGCTTCTCAACGTTTATGAAACTTGCCTTTTTAGGGTTCCGTAAAACGTAAAAACGGAACCCTTATAGATTCGTCATGTCTGTCTGTCTGTCCGTCCGTATGTCGCAGCCACTTTTTGCCGAAACTATGAGAACTACACTGTTGAAACTTGGTAAGTAGATGTATTCTGTGAACCGCTTTAGATTTGAACGAAAATTAAAAAAAAAAGTAAAATTAGGGTTGCCCCCCATACTGAGAACTGAAACTCAAAAATGTTTTTTTAATCAAACCTACACGCGTAGGGTGTCTATCGATAGGTCTTCAAAAATGATGTTGAGGTTTCTAAAATAATTTTCGTCTACACTGAATAATTTGCGCGAGAGACACTTCCAAAGTGGTAAAATGTGTGCCCCCCCCCTCTAACTTCTAAAGTAAGAGAATGAAAAATCTAAAAAAAATATATGATGTACACTACTATGTAAACTACCAACGAAAATCTGTAAACGATCTGATGAGTTTTTTTTTAGTACGTCATAAATACACTATTATTGAAACTTCGATCAAAGTTACAACGAACTACAAGAACTATGTGTACTATGTATATTTATTATGTTACTTGCTGCAACGGAACCCTTCATGGGTGAGTCCAACTCGCACTTGGCCACTTTATTTTAGAATAGAGTGACGAGACGAACAAGGACATGTGCCTGATGGTAAGCAACATACCTACCACATAACAGCACAGTGACATGCAGCTATGGAACACGAAGAGTCCAAATAATTACCGAGCACTGCACTGTGCTCGTCACCCATAGATATAAGATGTTTTATCTCTATGCCCTGTAACCCAGGTAGCAAAATGACGTCTGCGACGAAAAAATGACGTCATCCTAAGGTCATATTAGGGTCCGTAGTTTATTCGTCAAATAAGTACGTCACACTGACGTCATTTTAACGTCTGGTACTCAAGGGAACGTCCTGGTGACGTCGATTTAGCGTCAATTCAGTGACGTCCTATGTTGGTCATGATTATGACGACGTAGCAACGTCCATATAAGGTCAATTCTGTGACGTCCTGTGTTGGTCGTGAATGTTACGTCCTAGTAACGTCCATTTACGGTCAATTCCGTGACGTCCTGTGTTGGTCAATAATAAGACGCCCTAGCAACGTCCATTTGGGGTCAACTGTGACGTCCTGTGTTGGTCATTAGTAAGACGGCGTAGCAACGTGCATTTAGGGTCAATTCTGTGACGTCCTGTGTTGGTCATGTATTATACGTCCTAGCAACGTCCATTTACGGTCAATTCTGTGACCTCCTGTGTTGGTCAATAATAAGACGCCCTAGCAACGGCCATTTGGGGTCAACTGTGACGTCCTATGTTGGTCATTAATAAGACGCCGTAGCAACGTGCATTTAGGGTCAGTTCTGTGACGTCCTGTGTTGGTCATGTATTATATGTCCTAGCAACGTCCATTTACGGTCTATTCTGTGACGTCCTGTGTTGTTCCCTAATAAGACGCCCTAGCAACGTCCATTTGGGTTCCATTCTGTGACGCCCTGTGTTGTTCATTAATAAGACGCCGTAGGAACGTACCTACATTTAGGGTCAATGGCGAAAGTTCGTAGTGTCTATGTACAGACTCGCCAAGATATTTCGGCCGTAGTGTACTTACCTACGTACTATTTATTTAGTGCATCTAAAGGAATGCTCTAACACGTAGGTACTACTTAATACCTGCTTAACACGTTCGCAGTCCCAATACAAAAGTTTCCGACAACGCCATAAGTCCAATATCATTTTCATTACTTTTGACCATTAGTCGATGCAAACGTCACAACTGATGCATAATTATGTTAAAATAAAGGCCCGTGCCCCGACTTTGCTCGTGTACACCGGGCGGTACACGGACTTAAAACACGACGAAGGAAGACTCACTTCGTATGCACGCGCCAAAGCTAAAAGGGTGTCATCACAATGTAAAAAATGTAAAAAGGCATATGTATTGATTGTTTTCCTAAAGTTACAGTTCACCAATAAAACATTATATATTTCTACTAACTCGTTTCATTTTGTACTGTGAAAACATTATATAAAAAAAATAAGTCATGTTTTTGGTTTTTCTTGTCTAATAGAACCCTTGTCACAAGTCCAGGAACGATACACTAACAAATTTCATAAGTCCGTGGCTGCAGAGCCCATATAGTTATAGTGGCCTCGTGTACCGCATAGGGTACACGGACTCGGCGGAATCGCTCCGCGTGTACCGCATAGGGTACACTGGACTGCGAACGTGTTAAGGTAGGTACCTAATTGCAACCGATAAAATTAATATTCATCGTCATTAAATAAATTATCAGTTTAAATGATAAATGATTTATTTTCTGTAAGTAGGTTTGTACAAACACTTTTAGTTAGAAGTCCACTGCTGGACAGGCCCCATATACATAGAAATGCCACGACGAGCGGTCTTGAGCCGCCTCGATACCTACAGAAACATCCACCACTGACTTCCATTCGTTTGACTAGCAGAATAAACGGGAACCTACTTATGATGCTATGGACATTCAAGCATATTATTATTATTATGGGAATCAGAATAAAACCTAATTAAGTAAGGTAGGTATATGAGCTAGGTATGCCATTATCCAAGAAAAGAAACATAATTTTATTCTAGGAGAGTACAACAGGTGCCTACCATGCTCAAGCAGGCACGATTAAATTAGCTCTAACAACATAACTATCATGCGGCTAGCGAACGTTTTTTTGTATTAAAATATAGGTACTCTGTAAAAACTTTAACTCGACAGTAAATAGTCCATTTTAATAATTTAAAAATTATCACCAGAGTTTATCTTTCTTCCAATCTGCGAGGAACGGAACGCATTGATAGCATGTTGTTTGTTATTATTTTATTAAATTATTATTTTTTACATTTGTATTTGTTATGTAACTCAATGAAAAGAAATTCAGCTATTAGTCTATCATCAAACATTAGAAAGAACCAATATAAGATAGAAAAGGCTGATTAAAAATATAAATATTTAAAAAGTAAAAAAAATATATTTTTGTTTGCTTTTGTTTATTTCGGAACGGAACGAACGAACGCGTTGACGGTTGGTTGGTATCCCGCGCTTTTTTTCTTTCTCAATTCTCTGTGTCAAACAAATGTGTAAATTCTCATGTTTTTTTCTTGCTGTTGTTATAGTACGTATCACAGCACATAAAAGGATTGTAAATTATGTATAGTGTCGTTCAGTTCGCGGAGAGTGAGGGTGGCACTGTGGCTGTGGTCATCAATAAATGGATAACACCTAAAAAAAGAGAAATCTATTGGCCTCCCGTAAAGGAGGCGAAAGCATTTGATAAACTTCTACAGAGGTGTTCGTCTCCAAATGAACAATGGAAACTATACGAGATCGATAGAGTTTTCTATCAGACTGGTAAGTTTTTTTTATGAGTAGGTAGTGTAACACTACCACACACAACTATTTTAGCAGCTGGTGGCTTGAGGGCAGTTAACTTTACCATGCTTTAAGCCTGGGCACAGACAGACTGGCCCAGAATTTAATTCTAGTAGGTGCTAGTGTTTTAAAACCTAACTAAAAAAATACACGGTGCCATAACCTAAAAATCTAAGGATTACGGCCGAGCTGAAGTTGACTGCAGTTTTGATGCGCACAGAAAAAAAATATTCAGATTGCCCAAGATCACAAGACAGAACTGCTATTTTTAGGTCATGGCGCCGTGTGTAAACAAGCAGCAGCGGCGACAGCAAGCAAGCAACAGATAAGTAATCATTTCCAAGAAAGTGTGTTCACAGGTGTTTGGTTTTGTTTGTTTTCACAAATATTTGTTGGTCTTGTCTTATAATTATACATTGTATAACATACATAAACCTGGTGGTTAGGTGGCCACCGAACCACCAGGGGTATGTATGGGGGGTATGTACCCACATCCACCTAGAATGTGCCCTACATAGCATTGTGTTGTGTTCATTGCAGTCTCATGTGCCTGTAATCTCACCACCATACCATATCAAAACAGAAACAAAAGCATAGTAAATTATATAAGTAATGGCAGTACTATTAACTACTAGTAATGAGATAGAACTAATGGATTAATAAGTGCTGGACTACCAAGCTTGTACGGCGTGGGTGTGTTGCATGGCGTGACTAACTTTAACTTGCATGTTGTTTTGATATTAACTGTGTTGGTGTTTTATGCTTGTTCTATAGATGAATTGGATAAGGCAAAGAAAAAATTAAAGTTGGTGGAAGACACATCAGATATACAGACTGAGGAGGAAAATTATATAAGTAAGCCACCTAAACGCAAAACAAAAAAAACTAGCAGATACATTTCATCATCAGATGATAATGATGATGAGAAAGGGTGTGAATTCCCTCGTCCTCCGCCTTTAAAGAAACATCTATCCAATTGTAATTATACCGGATGATACATTAACTAAATTATTTTGAACATAATAATATTTCCTTCCATTATTTTCTTTTTTTTTTTGCTTTTTAGATATAAACCTTGAACCTTCAAGTACAAGCACAATTTACAGTGATTTGGTACTAAATCACAACTCACAGATGAATAAACCTGATGCACAAGAGAAGGCTTCTAACAGTCATCATGATCAACCATCTGGTTCACAAAGTATGACACTCGATGAAATTGTTGCCAGCAGTGCTTCCAATAACTGTGGTAAATAGTAAAAATCATTTTGATTTTTTTAAATCTATAGCTGCCTAACTAGATTCTTTGCTAGATACTACCTTATATGCATGAGTATAGTTTTCGACGATTATTTCTATTTTTTGGTATAGTGGTGGTGGTGGTGGTTGGTGTTAAGATTATTATAGACTGTAATACCTACCATACTACTTTTTTCATCCAGATTGTCAAGGCCAAGTTGTTTCACTACTTGCCAAAATAAAAGCCCAAAATGATGTCATCCTAGCAATTTTGAAAGACAGAGCAGGAAATACCAATGCATTGAAGCCTGAATTCAAATTTCCCTTGGAAACTTTTCAAGATTTAGAAACAGTGGAACAGTTACTGACTAATACAGAAAACTGTGCTAACCTGGTAAGTGTTTACTTTTAATAAACAGGAAATGCCTATTGAGCAATTATAATTAATTCCTACTTTACCATAAGAAAGCTTTTTATTACATGGGTACCTTGCTAGAATGAGTTAGTTTGTTTGTGAGTTTGGATGTAGGAGTTAATCATCGGAACTATTGATTCAATTCTGGGAATTCAGTCACTAATAGCAAGCTACATTACCCCTGACAGGCTATGTTTTATTAGCTTCTGCTCACATTATGTGTAGTTAATTCCTAATAATTTTGGCCACTGCTTCACAGTGGGCGATTAGAGGGCTGAGATGTGAGGTGTGGGTTCAATTCCTGTTGCAACACAAATATTTGCTCTAGGTCTGTGTCATGATACCTTGGCACTCGTAGTTCCTGATACCTATGACAGGGAATCCTATAGTGTGAGCTCAAGATTATGTATGTGACTGTTGGATCTTATGTTAATTCTAGTGTGTACTTATAGAGATATATGTGGATGTTTATTGCTATCAATTAATATTTACAGACAAGCTACCTAAAGAGCCTTGGTGGGCATGATTTAAAAAATAAAGTATCGAGAGTGATGAAATATACATTGTCAGACTCGTTGGCAAGCAAGTTCAACTTCTATGGTAAAAGGTCTGAGAAGAAGCCTTTTTCAGAGCTACGTCTCCGTGAATTTATTGTTGGTATGTGTCTATTGTCTTTCATATGATTAAATTTATTCTTTCTAGATCTCATCTATAATACAAAATAAGTGTGCTATGAAATACCTAAATAATTTCAAAAGATACATATTCCTTGTGTACTGGCAACTGGTTAATAATTGGCATGTTTTATGTAGGTGGCTAGGTGGGGAGACTCTTAGTACTAGAAAGCTGTAATTTGGCAAGGCTATATATAATAATAATCACGTCAATTAACTGGTAAAATAAAACAATTAAGTCCACATAATTATTGCGACGGGCTTACTACGGAACCCTACAATGCGCGTGATCCAACACCCACTTGACCGGTTTTTAATTCTCCGTTAAAAATAATATTTAACACCAGTTGTGTCGCGACTCGCGAGTCGCTGTGTGAGAGCGACCCGTCATCTGACCCCACAGAGCGTTGCAGGCATTTGGGCTATTCTTATATTCACAAACTTTTTTGTTTTCAGAGAGCTTAAAGAGTTCCTCTCCAAGGATTACAGAAAAAGACATTGAAGACGATATAAAGGTGTGGCTCAAGCACGCACCTGAACGAGCAAAAAAGCGATTGTCAAAGGAAAATAACAATGTCATCCTCTAGGAAGAAAAAAAATGTAGTAGGTGAGCGTCAAATGTATAGAAGGATTTTGGCAGAAAAACGAAAAATTATTTTAGAAATACAAAGAAGTACATTACAGCCATCATTAAGTGATTTGCCATCTTCACCACAATATACATCCACATCTATAGCTACGAGTAACAGTAGTATTGACAACAATACTTTAAATGAAAACTGTTTAAGGACATATAAAGAGAATATTTTTTTAGATGAAAATTGTCAATCAACATTGTTTGAGGATTGTTTTATAGATAATGATGATTCACGATCTGACGATGCTAACGATTTGCCATCGCAATTAAGACATTGGGCTACCGTAGAACATAAAATTTCCCACAGTGCTCTAGATAGTCTTCTAAAAATTCTAAATCCTTTTTGCCCTAAATTGCCTAGAGATAGCAGAACGTTTTTAAATACGCCAATGAATATATCAAGTAACTCTTTGCAATCTGGTGAATTGGTGCACATTGGTCTCATAAATCAAATACAAGCACAATTAAAACTGTACAGTGGGTTCAACTTTAAAAATAGTGAAATATTGTTGTCTTTTAATGTTGATGGTTTGCCACTTTTTAAAAGCACGAATACTCAACTATGGCCTATATTAGGTTTGATCAAAAACTTTAATTGTGCACAGCCATTTGTAATAACTCTGTTCTGTGGAAACTCTAAACCTTCACCATTGAATCTGTTTTTGGGGCCATTTGTTGAAGAACTGTCTACATTACTTAATGATGGAATAAATTTTGAAGATACTCATTATATTGTAAAAGTACATAGTTTTGTATGTGACGCTCCAGCTAGAGCTTTTATCAAATGTACTAAATCCCATGGTGGATACTCATCATGTGATAAATGTGTAGAACCTGGTGAGTATATTCAAGGTAGAGTGATTTATACAAGCGTATCTGCGAGTAGGAGAACGGATTCACAATTTCGTTTACAGTCTGATGACGACCATCATGTTGGTGAATCTCCACTTTTGACGCTTCCCATAGATTTAGTTTCATTGTTTCCCATTGATTATATGCATGCTGTTTGTCTGGGAGTCATGAGGAAACTTTTAAATGTTTGGGTTGGTGGTGATTTAAATGTTCGTTTAAATAGCCGTTTAGTAAATGCAGTTTCTGAAAAATTACTTAGCTGTGCAAGTTGTATACCTGTTGAATTTAACAGGCGACCGCGAAGTATCAGTGAGTTGGCTCGCTGGAAAGCCACCGAATTTAGGATGTTTTTGTTATATACTGGACCAGTTGTTCTAAAAAATATCCTTCCAACCTCCCTGTATGAAAATTTTTTGTTATTTCATTGTGCTATAACAATTCTTTGTAGCCCTAGAAACATCAATAAAGTAGGTACATATTTAGCACATGAGCTATTATTAATGTTCATAAGACATTCCGAAACTATTTATAGCCGGAAATTTTTAATTTACAATGTTCATATGTTATGTCATTTGTGTGATGACGTTCGTTTATTTGGTGATTTGGACAGTTATTCCGCCTTTCCTTTCGAAAATTATTTAGGCATGTTAAAAAAATTAGTTAGGTCACCTAACAAACCGTTGCAGCAAATTTATAAACGATTAAAAGAAATGGAATCTACTTTTCCTCCAAAACTGATTGACGAGGTACCAGCGGTTTTTTATTACAATAGCTTAGGACCAACGCCTGTTGATAACAATGCTTATGAATGCTTTAATAAACTTGTTTATAAGGGTTTTGCAATGTATACAAAATCTGGTTTAGCTAATAATTGTTACTGCTATGCAAACGGCAAAGTAGTCGAGATACATAATATTTTGAGATGTAAGATTAATGGAGAGGTTTCCTTGTTCGTCTATGGAAAAGAGTTTGTACATTATGATTCCTACTATACGTATCCTTATGATTCTGCTGTTATTGATATTTTTAAAGTTTCGGAACTCTGTTCAGCTTACAAAATTGTACCTGTTTATGATATTATTTCAAAATGTGTTGTTATTCCTCAAGAGGCAACTAGTAATTCTTTTATATGTTTTCCTATGCTCCATGGTTATAAGGATTAAAATTCTCCATTTATTAATTAAGTTGTGATAGTTAACTCGTTATAATAAATAATACTACAATGCAAATTTGTGTTTTTAATGTTGACCTTTCAGAGTTACTTGAAGACTGTGGCTGGATGAATTGCATCGAGGCCAAATTGATCCCGGATGACGTCATATTAACGCTTCAGATAACGTTATATTAATGTGTCTGAAGACGTTAATAGACGTTATTATAGGAGGTCTTCACAATACGTGGTATTGACGTCTTCTGGAGACGTTATCTGGCGACGTTAATATGACGTTATCTGGAGACGTTAAGGTGACGTTATCTGGAGACGTTAATATGACGTTATCTGGGGACGTGAATAAGTCGATATCTGGAGACGTTAATATGACGTTATCTGGAGACGTTAATATGACGTTATCTGGAGACGTTAATATGACGTTATCTGGAGACGTTAATATGACGTTATCTGGAGACGTCGCTGAGACCTGACATTAGGCCGTCATTTAGTACGTCTGTGGGACGTTTTTTACGACGTCATTTACGTCGAAAATGACCGTGAATGGACGTCGTCATGACGTAAAATTGCTACCTGGGAATTTCACTGGATTCACTTCAAACCGGATGCCCTTAAAACCGGAACCCAGTAATGTTTGCACATTACTTCTTGGCGGTAGAATAACTGACAAAGGTGTGGTACTTCCCCAGACGGACTCTGCAAAGAGTCCTACAACTACTATCTTGATCTTGTCCTATTGAGACTAACACAGGATAGAGAGAAAAAATATACAATATACAAACTCTGTCTTATCTTCGGACAATACAGCATTCACTTGAATTTTGCTTTCATTTTTGGAATATTCTAGGCCATTGTGACCTTATGAATAGTAAGAGATAACGGCTTGGAATAATAGGGAGGAGACACGAGCAAAATACGCCAACAATGGCTTTACTATCATATTGTGACGTGAGGGACTCTGTCACGCGTGATTGGGTCGCGACCAAGCAGGTTTTAAGCAAACTGGAGTGTGTATGGATGTAGAATTCATTATGCAGTTCCATAATTAGTAAGTATGATTTAAAAAATTGTGTTCCTTATTCTCAATATATAGACGATACAGTTGGCAGTAATTGTTAAAAATGCACCGCTTATCTAGACTTTCTAGACCATTTGCTGGTGTAATGATTTGGCACAAAAATAACCTTTCTATATATCTCTTCCTCCGAGGGGTTCGAGAGGAATCCACAGTGAGGCTGTTTGTAAAAGCTATGCTTTCAAGACGACAGCAATACAGCCTTGTAGATTGTGCAATGTATGGGCACTGACGCTACTGAGGTGGACCTCGCTGCTGTAACGTGGAGGCCGCGGCGGGAAAGGACCTCCGGTACCTACAACAGTACGCCGTTTTCCTGCCCGCCGCAGCTTTGACAGGGTTGTTGCCGTTAGATGGCGAACTTTAAAAACAAAATAAACAAAAACTAAATGGCTAAAATTTAAATGCTTAAAGCAATCTCTTTGATACAACGAACCTGAGCTGCTAACGCTGAACTTGAAGCCAAAACAGACGCATCCGAGCCTGTACACCCTTGGTAGTCCCCAGTTAGGTCTGTGATCCCGCGTCCTTCTTTCTACTTTTTGTTTAGGACCGCGAGATGAGCGGCGCTCTGCAATATCGGTACTCTTCTTCCCTGCAGCCCCACTGCGATCACCATCTGACAATGGTTTTGATGAAAGAGTTTACGTATACTACGTCGTATCGAGTTAGTACAAACGCTTTACACCGAAAGCACGGGTTTAATCGCTTTTGTCTTGTCGCTCTTGTGCAAGTGTCATACTTTTGTCACGGCACATCATTATGTCGCCATAGCTAACATACATCTCATCTACTTACGATTGGTACAAAGGAACCGTGCGGAAAAACCTGATCTGACTTCATCATCATCATCAACAGCCCACTAAACGTTCCCACTGCTGGGACTCGGGGCCTTCTCTCGCAAGGAGAGAGTTAAGGCCATAATCCACCACGCTGGCCCAGTGCGGGTTGGCGGATGACACATGACTTCGAAAGATTCTAGGTACATGTCGGTTTCCTCACGATGTTTTCCAATCTATCGATCTACTTACTTATTCTTAATCTAAGGTTTTGATTTTAACTTAGACTCACAACACTTGTTTAGATGGACGAAATAGCGGGTTAAGTTAGAAAAGCTAGGTAACAATAAAAGTGTAGTGATCAGCTTTGATAGCATAAAACTAGTAGTATCTTCTTCTATATATATAAAAGCGAAAGGTCACTCATCAAGGAATCTCAGAAACTAAAAATGCTAGGAGTCTGAAATTTTGCATGGAGGTTCCTTTTAGCACGTAGGCGCTCGCTAAGACGGGGTTTTGCGAAATTCAACCCCTAAGAGGGTGAAACAAGGGATGAACGGTTGTATGAAAATTCGTGATTTACAAAGTTACCAAATTTTGTATCTATATAGACACTTGACACGAAGCACTTAAATGTTTGTTTTATCAATTTTGCAATTTCGAACTGTCCGGGGGTGAAATTGGGGTTGAAATAGGGGATGAATGACAACATGGAAGATCCCAACCGTTGAAGATAAAACCATGAAACTCTGTACATATAGACACTTGACACGAAGCAAACGAATGTTTGTTCTATCAATTTCGTAATTTCGAACTGTAGGGGGGTGAAATTGGGGTTGAAATGGGGGATGAACGTCAACATGGAAGATCCCAACCGTTGAATATAAAACCATGAAAGTTTGTATAAAGAACTTGACACGAAGCAAATAAATGTTTGTTGTAGCAATTTTGTAACTTCGAACTATACGGAGATGAAATTGGGGTTGAAATGAGGGATGAAGTCAATATGGAAGTTCCCAGTCGTTGAAGATAAAACTCTTTATATGTATAGGCATTTGGCACAAAGCCAATAAACGTTTTTTCTAGCAATTTTGTAATTTCGAACTATACGAGGGTGAAATTGGGGTTGAATTAGGGGATGAATGTCACTATGGAAGTTCCCAACCGTTGAAGATAAAACCATGAAACTCTGTATAGAGATACTTGACACGAATCAAACGCATGTTTGTTCTAGCAATTTTGTAATTTCGAACTGTTACGGGGGTCAAATTGGGGTTGAAATGGTGGATGAATGTCAACATGGAAGATCCCAACCGTTGGAGATAAAACCATGAAACTTTGGATACATATATTTTTTCAATTAAGAGTGACGAGACGAGCAGGACATGTGCCTGATGGTAAGCAACATGCCTGCCACATAACAGCACAGTGACACGCAGCTATTGGAACATATAGGCACTTGACACAAAGCATGTTTGTTGTAGCAATTTAGTAATTTCGAACTGTACGGGGATAAAATTGAGGTTGAAGTGGGGGATGAATGCCAATATGGAAGTTCCCAATAGTTGAAGATAAAACTATAAAACGCTTTATATAGGCACTTGGCACGAAGCCAATAAATGTTTGTTCTAGCAATTTTGTAATTTCAACCTGAATGGGGATGAAATTGAAGTTGAAATGGGGGACGAATGTCTCTTACACTTTCACACCTAAACAACTGAACCGATTTTGATGAAATTGTTTTATTGTTAGCTGTTTTTAGTAACCGTTCTGTTCTTAGTATTTATTTCACGCGGACGAAGTCGCGGGTAACAGCTAGTAATGTATATTCGTAGTTGTAGGACCCTTTGCAGAGTCCGCCTGGGGAAGTACCACACCTTTGCCAGTTATTCTACCGCCAAGCAGTAATTTGAAAATATTGCTGTGTTAGATAGATAAACTCTTTATTGCACTTAGTAAAACAAACAACTTAAAAAAAACAATCTTAAAATATAGTAGCAAATGGCGACCTTATCGCTAAAAGCGATCTCTTCCAGGCAACCGTGGGATGGAAAATAAAAAAATTAAAAATGAAAAGACGGGAGTAATCAAATAAAGAGTAATTTGATACCTTACTACATAATTAAAATAGGATACCTACTAATTATTGATTAAAATAAAATAGACATACATTCTAATAATAATACATGCTAATACATAAATAATCTTATTACATAAATATACTAATATATATATGCAATGAATCCAAAATACTATTTCATAAATATCAGCTTCAATTAGACTTCAGCGGGCCTTTGACAAATAATGTTTTTTTACTTCCACCTTAAATATGGAAAGTGACGGAGCTTGTCTAATTTCTACGGGCAAGGCATTCCACAACTCAACTGCTTGGAATGCAAAGGATTTTCCGTAGAAAGTTTCGCAACGTGCAGAGGGCATTTGCAGGGACAAATTATAGGTAGATCTAAGATGACGTGAGTGTGCACTACTCCAGAATGTAAAGCATTCTTTCAGATATCGTGGCGTAGCAGGGTTAAATAGAACACTGTAAAGCAGTGAAAGGATGTGAGCATTCCGACGAAAGCGAATAGGGAGCCACTTGAGCTGTAAACGAAATTGAGACACATGATCATATTTGCGCAATCCAAATATAAATCTTAAACAGTAATTTTGAAGACGCTCAAGTTTATTTAACTGATTCTCTGTGAGATCGAGGTAGCAGGCGTCAGCGTAGTCAAGGATCGGGAGAAGAAGAGATTGTGCAAGTGCAACCTTAGTGGCAGTGGGTAAGAAGTTACGGATGCGTCTTAGAGATCCACCAGATGCAAATAACTTGCAACTGATCGACTCCAAGTGAGGTTCCCAACTCAAAGTACGATCAAAAATGACACCAAGATTTTTGACTGATTCACTGTAAGGGATTGTGGTCCCGTCAAATACGACCGCAGGAATTGAACTCCAATCAATCCTAGAAATCATATACGAGCTACCGATTATTATAACTTGTGTCTTCTTTGGATTAACATTCATACCAAACGAATTACTCCAACGGACAATTTCGTGGAGGTCTGCATTTACCGTGGCTATGGCTATGTCTAGATCTGAAAGTTGCGCATGTGAATAAATTTGGAGATCGTCTGCATAAAGGTGGTAGGAAGAACTGAGGCTTTGAGATATAGAATTAATGAAGATAGCAAAGAGAAGAGGTGATAGCACGCCGCCTTGAGGCACACCAGCATTTGCATTACACCAGGTCGAAAACACATCGTCCAGGCGAATACGTTGCCTACGGCCAAACAGGTAACTGTGAAACCAATCAATCACTGATGGAGATATATTAAGAGAGCGCAATGTTGCCAGCAAGATATCAAAGTCAACGGCGTTGAAGGCATTACTGAAATCTAGCAGAGCTAGAACAGTAAGCCTGCCGTCGTCCATACCCTTGCGGATGTCGTCGGTGATCTTAATAAGAGCAGATACAGTACTATGCCCAGGACGGAAACCGGATTGAAGAGGGTTGAGGAGATCTTGTTTGTTGAGGAATGTAGAAATCTGTGAGTGAACAAGACGCTCAAGGACTTTGGACAGGAACGGGAGTATAGATATAGGACGATATTCGGAAAAGGATGAAGGGTTAGGTTTTTTCGGTAAAGGTATGACATGAGCATCCTTCCAGACTGATGGGAAGACTGCACTGGAAACAGAATTATTAAATAAAACACACATGATGGGAAGGATAACATCAAGGATGGGCAAGAGCATGTTCCGACTTATATTGTCACCTCCGACAGCGTTAGAGGAGATCGACATCACACTCTTCCTAACATCACATTCAGTAAATTGATTAAACGTAAAAGGAGAATAGTCAGGAGTAGGTAAGGCAGAAAGATAACTTAATGTCGAACTTTTGACCGCGTTCGGCATAGAGGACACAGATGCAAGAAAATTATTGAGGTTGTTTATATCAATGTTATTAGCAGTAGTAGAGTTTTGACGAGATTTGCCAACTCCCATAGACCTAAGGAATTTCCATACTTTGACTGGACTTTCATCTTGAACAGATTCATGGACATGTCGGCGTATTGCGTCCCTACACACCTTATTACAGCGATTGCGGGCCAGAACGTACTTGTTTTTGGAGATATCGGAGGGGCGCGATTTATAGCGAGACTTAGCTGCAGCTTTCTTATTAATTAAAGTTTTAATTTCATCGGTGAGCCACGGTGTAGGTAGATGCTTTATTTTTATAGCACGTAATGGAGCATGAATATCGTACAAACGTGTGATCAATGTACTGAAGATAGTTATTTGATCATCTACAGAGTTAGCGGAAATGACGGGACCCCAATCGATCTTATTAGCGTCTTCGAGAAGGGATTTGTGATCCATACCACCAAAGTTGCGTTGCATAACAATTTGTGGTTTAATTTTAGGAGGTCGAGTTTTGTACGAAATAAAGATTAAATCGTGGTATGAAAAGTCATTTGCTGAATACTGGCCATGCTTGGCAACATTATTTGGCGAAGCCACAATCATCAAATCTAGCAGGGAAGGAGTACTATTGGGAAAGTGATGGGTTGCGTTGAGATCAAGAATTTGCATGTTGCAAGATTTTATAACTGACTGGAGCAAAGAAGAACGGGCATCTCTTTTGAGAAGACAAGTATTGAAATCACCCATAACAATTGTGTGATTATAAAAGGGAGTAAATTGATGCAAGAGATTTTCAAATGATGAGAAGTAGTTAATATTTTTGGAAGGGCTATAGTAGACTCCGAGAAGAATTTTAGTGTGTGCAAGAATGACTTCGATAAGAAGATGTTCGCCCGCGTCTATCGGCGGTGGTTGTGGTGATTTACTCAAAATAGAAAAAGGAATGTTAGCTTTTATATAAATGGCTACACCCCCGCCGACGCGACTGGAACGGTCATTTCTCACGAGAATAAAACCAGGAAGAGAATATGAAGTTGAAGGAAGACATGGTCGAAGCCATGTCTCGGAGACCAGTATAGCGTGAACGTTATTATGATCAAGAGATGCCAACATTTCTGGATAGGAAGACGGAATACTCTGGGCATTAATATGAATGACGTTAAAGTTTTTGGAGACATCTGAAAGGCTGCGATCTAGAAAAGTAGATAACGGAATAATATTATTGCCATTATCATCGCTATCGCCGCTGTTATCTGAATCAGAAGATGGTGTTAAATAATCTTCGTCACTATTATAATCATTGCCGCTGAAAATATTAAACATTATAAAATTAGTACATAAAATTAATACAACTTAATAATATATAAAATAAATACAAATAAACTTACAATAAATAAATAATAATATAGTAAATAAATAACAGTAGTTAATTAAAATACACTCAAAGCCACCTGTCCGGGTGTGCAGGGAAGAAATAGCGTACAATTCACAAAAACAATAATAACACTGTACAGCTCATCATGACAAGATGAAATAACACTAAAATATAATTTATGGCACATTATCACAGGAAACTACAATTAAAAACGAAGCAACAAAACAAAAGAAAGAACATCAATTAAATTAATTTCCGGAACAGCAAAGTGGCCAAATATACGCCATGAGCCGAAAAAAAAAAAACATGATCTTGTCATTTCTATTTGACAGTAACGTTAGAAAGATCTTCTCAATATGTCTAATGGTAATGATAAGCATGAAAACAAAAAGAAAGTAAAAATTATAAACGAATAACGAACAAAAATTATGTAAAACGAGCATTAACACAAAATTAAATTGAACCGTGCCAAAAACAAACTAAACCTAGGTACATATTAAAACAAAACAAAGGAAATGAAAGGTAGATTCTACTGTAAAAGCCTATACCTACATACAAAGAAAATAAAGTGAAATTGTAACATAAACAATGGTATTGAACACCAAATTATTTCAATGGGACTCGTCTCGTAATCCTTGGAACCTTCTTATCGGCTCCCACGTCGGGTTTTCTTACCTTTTGAGGCGTTGTGGTGGCTGTGGCAGCACCAACGACGGAAGAAATGTGCGGCGCCGGCATCTGAATATTGTCCAGTTCAGGGCGGCTACAAATACGATACCGCTTTTCATCTGATCCCAAAACTATTACGAAGCCGTCCTGTGTCCAGCACCTGGTGATCCCAAATCGCTCACGAGCCAACATGAAAGTTTCATGCCGGGGTTTCGTCAAAAATTCCGACAGTGTTACCCCGGAGCTTTTCAAGGCTTTCTTGGCATTCCATACACGCTGCCGCATACCCATATCACCAAGCTTGAGGAGGATAGGTCTGGTTTTATCAGGGGCAAGAGAGCGACCCATGCGATG
Organism: Ectropis crepuscularia; assembly: GCA_963693475.1. NCBI lineage: Eukaryota > Metazoa > Arthropoda > Insecta > Lepidoptera > Geometridae > Ectropis > Ectropis crepuscularia. The sequence goes on from OY856346.1 coordinate 15,858,110, forward strand.
ACACCTATTTATGTGAGCTACCGTGAACTCTGAAATCTTCAGCTGTTCAGTGACCACTTTGACTACAGAGGCTGCTACATTCTCACTTTTCAACTCTGGAATGCCATGAATAAGGACAATCTTCTTCCTGGCACGCATCTCTTGCTTATCTGATTCAAGTGCAAGGAGGGTAATTTGTTCCTGTAAGGACTTCAGCGCCAGCAAAATATATGTTCTGAAGGAAGCAAACTCGTCCGCCAGTGTTGTTTTTGATGCTGAAGGAGACAACTGTAATTGTGTCTGAAATCTGTCCATCTTCTCAAGAAATAGGGCCTGAAGTTTATCTTGAGAGTTCAGAACAGCCTCCATTGGTGTCAGTTAAAATGTGTGATGATTTGTTGGTTAAGTTTAAAACAAAAAAAAAAAAAAAAAGTGAATAAGCAGTGCACTTAGAGGATAACACTCCCAGACAGGTATCCTGTACTATTATTCAATTAAACATTGAAATTTTGTCAATAAATAGACTATTTTGATTTATTTTATTAAATTTAAGTAAGAGCAAATTTTAAAACTCTTTTGTAGGTGACTACCCCCAGAAGTGTTCTGAGAAGCTGTGTTCCGGTTTGAAGGGCGATGTTTCCAGTAAAATTACAGGGCATAGAGATAAACAATCTTATATCTCTGTGTGAAGAGCGCAGTGCAGTGCTAGGTAATGATTTGAACTCTTCATGTTCCAATAGCTGCGTATCACTGTGCTGATATGTGACAGGCATGTTGCTTACCATGAGGCACATATCCTGCTCGTCTATACTATAAAAAAAACAGTAGGTAATTGTACAAATTCCGTGTTAAAACTTCCTTGGCCGCGATGGAATGTAAACAGTAACCCTACTAAGGTTTCAATGGGTATACAAGCAGATTATCTCTGAACAATATTATTGGAATGCTTGTTCAGATGCATAGATATGACTTGATTATATATTATAAGGACAATCAAAATGTGCTACGATTTCAAATTAAGTTTCTTGGGCTATTTTTATAGATTTTCAAACGATTACTTTAAAAATGTAATGATGCTCATTATGGGAGTAATGTTTAATTTTTTTATATAACAGTTATTTGTTTGATACATAAATAGGTTACTTGATACTTAATTTCGAAAATAAAACTAAATTTTATTAACGCTTGCCTTTTTGAGAAATCACCTTTTTATAATTAGCATTTTTTAGACACAACAAAAAATGTATTCAGAAACATTTTGTTAATTTACTCTTTTTGATTGTCTTAATATATCCAAGTAAACTTTAATTTAGTACATTTATTGTAACGAAGTTCCTTACGGCAGGCTTGAAAGAGATAGATAGGGATTTTAACGAACTGAAAAAAATGTGAGACTAAAACCGTAAGAAACATATATAACGAAACTGACACGTAAAAACTGCCCGTGACCAGTATTTCCAACTTTATTTTTCAGATGATCGTACCATAAATATTAAAATTAAGCTATTTTTGTGTAGCCTCTATATTTTCCGAAGGAACTTCTCTCCTACCTGGTGTCTCATGCATAAGCAGCCCACTAAATGTTCCTACTGCTGGAACTCGGGGCCTTCTCTCGCAAGGCTCGTTTTGTGTAGCCTCTATATTTTCCGAAGGAGCTTCTCTCCTACCTGGTGTCTCATGCATAAGCAGCCCACTAAATGTTCCTACTGCTGGAACTCGGGGCCTTCTCTCGCAAGGCTCTTTTTGTGTAGCCTCTATATTTTCCGAAGGAGCTTCTCTCCTACCTGGTGTCTCATGCATAAGCAGCCCACTAAATGTTCCTACAGCTGGAACTCGGGGCCTTCTCTCGCAAGGCTCTTTTTGTGTAGCCTCTATATTTTCCGAAGGAGCTTCTCTCCTACCTGGTGTCTCATGCATAAGCAGCCCACTAAATGTTCCTACAGCTGGAACTCGGGGCCTTCTCTCGCAAGGCTCTTTTTGTGTAGCCTCTATATTTTCCGAAGGAACTTCTCTCCTACCTGGTGTCCCATGCATAAGCAGCCCACTAAATGTTCCCACTGCCGGGACTCGGGGCCTTCTCTCGCAAGGCTCTTCTTGTCAAGGTCAAGGCCAAAATCCACCACGCGGGCCAAGTGCGGGTACTAACCCGCACCACTAGGATGACACATGACTTCAAGAGATTCTAGGTACATGTCGGTTTCCTCATAATGTTTTCGATTGGACGATTGGATTGGCAGTCGCCGATCTCTCGACTAGACCAGCCGTAACTTATCCTATTTAGGTGTCCCATGACACCACATATTTTTATAACAAGTTACCCTCCACCGTTTTACTCACGGAGTGTCTGTTTCCATAATGATCCCGCTATAAAAAGTAACTTGTGTATTTTAGATTTAGACCATTGAATCTACGAGTATCTCTGTACCAAATTCGTCCCGATCAGTTCGCTAGACTTTACCTTAGTACGAGTAAATACCAATCCTTCTAATATTATAAATGTCAATGTAAGAAAGTTTGAATGTTTGTTGCTCAATCACGTTAGAATGCCTGAACGGATCGGTTTGAAGTTAGGTTGTAGTTTGGAACAGCACATAGACTTTTTATCACGGCAAAATGCTATTTTAGTATTTTGACTATTAATGGTTGCCTGGAAGAAATCGCTATAAGCGATAAGGCCGCCATTTATGAAACTAGTAATAAGTTATTTCATTGGCTATTATAAGGCTAATAATTACAATATAGAAGATTGGAAGAAACATTGAGTCTGTTCGCTGTTTTGCTAACCAAATAGGTGACGTTAAGTTCCTGTGGCTTCTAAGAACTTGTAATGTTTCTTTGCTTCATTAGCTAACCTTTATTTGTCTCCTTGATTCTCTTTATGCGATTTTCTGTTTTATACTACCTTTTGACTAATTATATTAAGATTCCAAATTTTAATATTGACGTTGAAAACGTATTTGTTATTGAATATGTAGGAAGACAAGTCAAAATAAGGGTTCCGTTTTTACGTTTTACGGAACCCTAAAAAAGGAATAAACGAACGATTAGGTCATACAGCTTAATGTTGCAGCATTCTAACTATAATTTCTACGAAACTAAATTTCGCGCGCGGTAGTAGGGGAAGCACCGTTAACCATTATATTTTTAACAAAAAAAAATATAACAAGTAATATCAACGAATAATAACAAAATTGTATTGAATTTATTAAGAAAATCAAATTGTGTTTTATTTATATACTATTAAATTTATTATATTATGTATTTAATAATTACATTATTAAATTAAATATGTACATACAGTATGTAATTAAGTTACGGTGGTCTAGTCGGGAGAACGGCGGCTGCCGATCCGGAGACCCCGGGTTCAAACCCCACACGCACCACTGTATTTTCGAAGTCATGTGCGTAATGCCGCTAACTTAAAACGGTGAAGGAAAACATCGTGAGGAAACCGACATGTACCTAGAATCTTTCGAAGTCATGTGTCATCCGCCAACCCCCACTGGGCCAGGGCGGTGGATTATGGCCTTAACTCTCTCCTTGCGAGAGAAGGCCCCGAGTCCCAGCACTGGGAAAATTTTAGTGGGGTGTTGATGATGATGATGAGTATGTAATCTATGGCTAGAATCGTGAGCATAAACCGCATTTTTCTCCATTATACTTGTAGTTAACTTGACAAGTAATAGTTATTTCTGGAACACACCAAATAACAATAATTCTGGTTAAAGAGTTTTTATTTCTCAGCAAGAAACTTTACATTTCACTTATGCGAGAAACAACTTAAAATTAGTATAACAAAATCACTGCTTCGATTTCTACGTAGGTATCATCTTGTTAATTTACAATGGAAACAATTTACACTTTTACAGAACGGGTTTGTCACTGATAGCGATTTTTCAGGAAAACCATTTGGTGGAAGTAGAAAAAATATAAATTACAAGACATGAGTGCAAATGATATACTTAAAAATAATAGTAATTATTATTATGATATCATGCTGGTAGACCGGACTCGGTTGCAGGCTGTGACCGTCGATGTCACCATACCACAAGATAAGAAAGAACCTCGTGAAACCGAGAAGAACAAGCTTAGCAAGAACCTTGACTTGGTTTATGAGATTACTGGAGTGTGGAATGTTGATTTTTTTCTTAATAAAGAGTGACGAGACGAGCAGGACATGTGCCTGATGGTAAGCAACATGCCTGCCACATAACAGCACAGTAACACGCAGCTGTTGGAACATGATAGTCTAAATCATTACCTAGCACTGCACTGCGCTCGTCACCCAGAGATCTAAGATATTATGTCTCTAAGCCCTGTAATTTCTCTGGAATCATTGCCCTTCAAACCGGAACACAGTAATGTTTGCACATTACTGCTTGGCGGTAGAATAATTGACAAAGGTGTGGTACTTCCCCACGCGGACTCTGCTAAGAGTCCTACCACTACAATTCTATTCTATGATTCCACGATTATGGACGCGGTAGTTGTATCGGCGAACGGCGTTACGGCGAAAACTCTCGACCAGTCGTGAGTCAGCACGCAACGTCAGGAGGTTCCACACTCTGCAGCTCTAACCACTGGCACTGCTAGCTTGGGCCCTGCCCCGTTGCTGGCCGCACTATAGTTTTGTAATAATATTTATATATTAAACACTTCTTGTAAAAAAAAAAAAAAAATACGTGAATAACAATAATTCTAAAATAAACCTTCTTGGAGTTGGGTAATAAATAAATAAATATTGGTGGACAATTCACACACAACACCATCTGACCCCAAACTAAGCAAAGCTTGTGTGATGGCGGCCAGATAGCTGATATAATACTTATATAGTTTTAAATACATACTTATTATACATAGAAGCACCCAGACACAGTGCAAACATTTGAATTCATCACACAAATATTTGCACTGGGTGGGGATCGAACCCACGACCCTCGGCTTCGCAGGCAGAGCTACTAACCACTTAGCCACAAGGCCAGTCAATAAAAGAGTAATAATAAAAGAGATGCTACTTGGTAGGGCCCGTTGATGTACGATGTGATAAAACCCGTGAAATTCTCATAGAAATACGTTTAGAAGCCTGATAATAATAAATGTCGTCGTGGAAAATTCTACAAGCTGCAATATTTCGGAACTCCTACGATTTAGGATCCTGAAGACGACTGGTTTGAGTTAGAAATATTTTAAAAGAGTAAGTAATGAGTTAATATTTTGAGAACACATTAATTAAACGCCAAATTTCATAGTCTCGCTTGTTCCCAAGGGACTACAAAGTCTTGAACATCTCCATCAATTGGCAAAAAACTTCTAATCAAGGGCAGACTTATCAAACAACGCTATTTCTTAGATTTTTGGCATGATAATAATTAATGATAGTCGATTTTGTACTTAAATCTCGACAAAATACACTTATACATATCTAACTGTTGTTATTATTTATTATTGACTGCCCTCGTGGCTTAGTTGGTAGTAGCTCTGCCTGCGAAGCCGAGGGTCGTGGGTTCGATCCCCACCCAGTGCAAATATTTGTGTGATGAATTCAAATGTTTGCACTGTGTCTGGGTGTTTATATGTATAATAAGTATGTATTTAAAACTGTATAAGTATTATATCAGCTATCTGGCAGCCATCATACAAGCTTTGCTTAGTTTGGGGTCAGATGGTGTTGTGTGTGAATTGTCCACCAATATTTATTTATTTGGAACACAACTTGGAGATATTGTATTTTTGAATATTCACAAAGAGCCACTACCATAAAATCACTGTAAAAGCCCCGTAATTAATAATATCTACAAGTGTACTATAGGAATAGGATTTCAAGAAAATAACTGGTCCAGTATGGACTCGTCTAGCAAAAGACGTGGAAATAATTAGAGAACTTCGTCGATACATAACCTGTTTCACACAAACATCCAGTTGTCGATCATCAGATGCATTTATGAATAGATTTAATTAATTTAGTTTTAAGGAAGTAACCATAAATTAATTGTAAAGAAAGAAAGAAACAACAATAAAAGCTTGGTGCATAAATTCACTTTTATTTTATGCACCAAGTGGTTCAAGTACGTGTCTTAACTAGATGCGCCCCTCAAAACCTGAAATGTGTTCCACGGCTAACCAGTTACTTCCCGTTAACCGTTAAGACGCTGACAACAGCCAAATGGCACTTTTTTCAATACCAATTTAGCAAAATGTGTATGGTTTGAGATAATGAGTAAAATATATGTTATTCTTGAACATATTTATGAGTGACCCGAGGTCATAAATACAAGATTTGGTAAAAAAAATCACGATAGAAAAAATTCGTAAACAAACCTCTAAAAATTAGTTTTAGACTTAGATATCAGTGTAATTAGGAGACGGACACTAGTAATTTTTTAAATTATGACGTATTATATTTTGACAAAGGACATTGCTGGTTTATATTTTGGTTTAATTAAAAAACTCACACTTATTTAATTGTTTTTAAAAAGTCGAAACGTATCGCATCTTCCTTCTCTTTCACTCTTATAAGATCTGACAGTGTCGGAAGAGACGTCTTGCTACACGGACGCACGTCGCTCTTTGCTCCGTTCGCCGTTCAATATTCAATAAATAATAAAGTAGCCAAGTGCGAGTTGGACTCGCCCATGAAGGGTTCCGTTCCAGCAAGTAACATAATATACATAGTACACATAGTTCTTGTAGTTCGTTGTAACTTTGATCGAAGTTTTAATAATAGTGTATTTATGACGTACTAAAAAAAAACTACTCATCAGATCGAGTTCAAACTAATTTTCGTTGGTAGTTTTCATGGTAATGTACATCATATATTTTTTTTAGATTTTTCATTCTCTTACTTTAGAAGTTAGAGGGGGGGGGACACACATTTTACCACTTTGGAAGCGTCTCTCGCGCAAGTTATTCAGTGTAGACAAAAATTATATTAGAAACCTCAACATCATTTTTGAAGACCTATCGATAGACACCCCACACGTGTAGGTTTGATGAAAAAAAAATTTTTGAGCTTCAGTTCTCAGTATGGGGGGCACCCCTAATTTTTGTTTTTTTAAAAAACTTTTGTAAAAATCTTAATGCGGTTCACAGAATATATCTACTTACCAAGTTTCAACAGTGTAGTTCTCATAGTTTCGGCAAAAAGTGGCTGTGACATACGGACGGACAGACAGACAGACAGACAGACAGACAGACAGACAGACAGACATGACGAATCTATAAGGGTTCCGTTTTTACGTTTTACGGAACCCTAAAAATGATCAATTCTTACTAACGTTAATTGAGTTCATATGGTCTAAAAATATGACACCTTAGTAATCAGGAAGTTTGGCTCAACGGTTAGTGAGCAACGTACGTCAGCGGTGGACGGATGTAACACTGAGATCGAACCTCACCACTGTGAAATCTTTTTGCATGTTTTTTTTCATAACATTGTTGTTAGATTCTTTCTCCGATGTTTTCAAGCTTTTATACTATACTAGCTGTTACCCGCGACTTCGTCCGCGCGAAATAAATACTAAGGTAACTCAGGCAGTACCTATTTTAATACCCAGACACAATAATTACGGTTACTAAAGACAGCTTATAATAAAACAATTCCATACAATTTCATCAAAATCGGTTCAGTTGTTTAGGTGTGTAAGCGTAAGACATTCGGCTCCCATTTCAACTCTAATTTCATCCCTATACAGTTCGAAATTACAAAATTGCTAAAACAAACATTTATTGGTTTCGTGCCAAGTGGCTATATAAAAAGTTTAATGGTTTTATCTTCAAGGGTTGGAATCTTCCTTGTTGATTTTCATCCCCCATTTCAACCCCAATTTCACCCCCGTACAGTTCGAAATTACAAAATTGCTAGAACAAAAATTCGTTTGCTTCGTGTCAATTATCTATATACAGAGTTTCATGGTTTTATCTTCAACGGTTGGGAACTTTCATATTGACATTCATCCCCCATTTTAACCCCACTTTCACCCCCGAACAGTTCGAAATTACGAAATTGATAGTACAAACATTCGTTTGCTTCGTGTCAAGTGTCTATATTCAGAGATTCATGGATTTATCTTCAACGGTTGGGAATTTTCATATCGACATTCATCCCCTATTTTAACTCCAATTTCACCCCCGTACAGTTCGAAATTACGAAATTGATAGAACAAACATTCGTTTGCTTCGTGTCAATTATCTATATACAGAGTTTCATGGTTTTATCTTCAACGGTTGGGAACTTTCATATTGACATTCATCCCCCATTTCAACCCCACTTTCACCCCCGAACAGTTCGAAATTACGAAATTGATAGTACAAACATTCGTTTGCTTCGTGTCAAGTGTCTATATTCAGAGATTCATGGATTTATCTTCAACGGTTGGGAATTTTCATATCGACATTCATCCCCTATTTTAACTCCAATTTCACCCCCGTACAGTTCGAAATTACGAAATTGATAGAACAAACATTCGTTTGTTTCGTGCCAAGTGTCTAAATACAAAGTTTCATGGTTGTATCTTCAACGGTTGAGAACTTCCATTTTGACATTTATCCCCCATTTCAACCCCAATTTCACCCCATACAGTTCGAAATTACAAAATTGATGGAGCAAACATTTAATTTCTTCGTATCAAGTGTCTAGATACAAAATGTGATAACTTTGAAAATAACGAATTTTCATACAACCGTTCATCCCTTGTTTCACCCTCTTACGGGTTGAATTTCGCAAAACCCCGTCTTAGCGAGCGCCTACGTAGGTACTAAAAGGAACCTCCATGCAAAATTTCAGATTCCTAGCATTTGTAGTTTCTGAGATTCCTTGATGAGTGACCTTTCGCTTTTATATATATAGATTAAAATTTAGTTTCACCTGTCCCGAAGCCACAGATTAGAAAATAGTTACTACGAAACCGGATGCTTATTATCAAATCTTGCAAAAAGTTGAAATCTCGCATTATAGGTACGTGTGTAAATTTTATTGCAAACAATGGTATGAAAATTTTATGATGCTGATCTGATGATGGAGCCGGAAAGTTGCCATAGGAACTCAGGAATTAAAAGACATAGCCCCACCGAGTTTGGACTTATTTTCTTTGTCTTGACGAGTACTTTGGTGATAGATGGTAACCAGGGTCTGATGATGGAGCAGGAAGGTGGTCATAGGAACTCAGTAATTAAACGACATAGCTCCACCGAGTTTGGACTCGTTTTTTGTCTTGACGAGTACTTTAGTGCTAGATGGTAACCAAGGTCTGATGATGGAGCTAGGAGGTGGTCATAGGAACTCAACAATTAAACGACATAGCTCCACCGAGTTTGGATTCGTTTTCTTTATCTTGACGAGTACTTTAGTGCTAGATGGTAACTAAGGTCTGATGATGGAGCTGGAAGGTGGTCATAGGAACTCAACAATTAAACGACATAGCTCCACCGAGTTTGGACTCGTTTTCTTTGTCATGACGAGTACTTTAGTGCTAGATGGTAACCAAGGTCTGATGATGGAGCTGCAAGGTGGTCATAGGAACTCAGTAATTAAACGACATATCCCCACCGAGTTTGGGCTCTTTTGATTTGTCTTGAGAAGTACTTTGGTGCTAGACGGCAACCAGGGTCTGATGATGGAACTGGAAGGTGGTCATAGGAACCCAGCAATTAAACGACGTAACCCCAATAACCCCATCGAGCTTGGGATCATTCGATTTGTCTTGACGAGTACTTTGGTGCTAGATGGTAACCAGGGTCTGATGAAGGTGCTGGAAGGTGGTTAAGGGATGACAGTAATTAAACGAGTACATTGGTGTTAAATTCTAAGACGCTGTTAAAGTCTACGTTATGGCTCATCTATTCGGGAGAACGGTGACTGCCGATTCGGACCCCCCACGCGCAGCACGATGTCAGCGTGTAATGCCGCTAACTTATAAACGATGAAGGAAAACATCGTGAGGAAACCGACATGTAAGTACCTAGAGTGTAGGTACACCTCATGTGACATTTACCAACCCATACTTGGTTAGCGTGGTGGATTTATAACCTAGCCCCAGCCTAGATCTCTCCTTGCGAGTGAAGGCCCAGAGTCCCAGCAGTGAGAATAAATAGTGGGTTGCTTACGCAGATTGTAACCAGGTCTGATGATTAAGCGGAAAGATGGCCCTACGTAGTTTAATTTTGCAAGAGACGTCATTTCTTTAATACTACATTTTTAGATTTGGCGATGTATTGAAAATAAATCGCTGCTTTGAGACAAAAGAGCCACAACTCAAAATTCAGTTATTTTATTTTTCAACTTTCCTACTTCTGACGATTTTCTACCATTCTCTATGTATTTTAATTGGCTATTACTTGATTATTTCTACATTGTGTTAAAATTAATAATCATAAGAATAAAATTAATATAAATGTGTGGAAGCGGGGTTTGTATAAAATAGACATGATTTTTACCGTTTTCATAGATATTGGTACGGGATACTTCATTCGTTCATTCGACTTGCACTTGGCTTATTTTATATACATTTGATATATCTTATGTATCATGTAAAAATACCGTGTAATTAGTGTCTTAGCCCTCTAAAACCCATTAACCTTACCCAGCTTCGTCGGATCGACGATGCGAATGTGAAAAAAAAATATCTAAATTTTAAGTGCGCTGTCGCACCCATTGCTGCTTCCGTATAGTCTTAGTTGGGCCGTTGCCCTCATAACACACGGTAATATTTCTTATATGGGAGGCCTGTGAGAGCCAGACCAGCAACCATGACTCGTCGAATCGACGAAGTTTTGTATTAATGACACTTTTTTACAATAAGGAAGTTTCCAATTGGATAAAATCAAAAAATGATTACATAGATTTAAAGATAATAGAAATAAATTATACAAACTGCAAAAAATACTTGGATATCTCAATAAATGACGAATCTGTGAACATTTTAAAATAACTAATTAAAAATCAAAAAGCCGCGCGGCGCGTTCACCGTGTGACGTCACGAGCTACGACGCGGTCGCGCTGTAGGTTAGAAAGGACGCAATAGAATCTGATTTCGCGGCAGAGAAACCAAAATTTCGTGCTAATACTATCTCGAATGTGGTGACGTATAGCATTGACACTATTATCATAGTTTAAATTGTTTTATTCGCAGACGATACCTCTGTGTTATTTAAAGTTAAGAGAGGGGGGCAAATGGATTACTGTTGTATCAATAAAAAATTAAATATTTTGAGCGACTGGTTCGACGCCAACAACTTAGCTTTAAATCCGGGAAAAACAAAACGCATACGTTTTTCATTAATCATTGACTCCAAACTCCAATGGAGTCCTCATATAAATAAATTGGCGGACAAACTTAGTTCAGCTGCACATGCTGTTCGCCAAATAAGAGGAATATCAGATGTGGCAACTGCCAGGCTTGTTTACCATGGATACTTCCACAGCATAATGTCTTACGGTATATTATTGTGGGGTTCGGCGGCAGAAATACAATATTTGTGCTACAAAAGAGAGCAATACGCGCTATCTATAAGTTAGGCCCGAGACAATCTTTGAGAGATTTATTTAATACAATTGGAATCCTCACAGTGCCATCGCTTTACATATATGAGTGCATCATGTATGCTAGAAAAAATAGATGTCACTATGCTAATAAGTCCGATGCATCGCATTATAAAAATAGACATGTGTATCCGCGTTGTAGATTACACGAGACGGACATTTCTTTCATAAGAAACAGTGTTCGTTATTATAACATTGTTCCAGAAAAGGTAACAAGCCTAAATGAGACAAAGTTTAAAAATGAAGTCAAAAAATATCTGGTATGCAGGGCTTACTATGAAGACAAACAATTTTTAAAGGACAAAAATAATTGGACAAAATCATTTTCTACACGTACATTGACATACATTTTGTAATATCTCTTTTATATGTATATTTTTTTTTAAATTCAAGTTTTAATATAATTCTGTCGTTTTCATACATTCTGACAACGCCTCTCTATCGCTGCATTGAACTGACTAGGCCCAACTGAATAGCCGCTATTTATTTTTAAATTATTTTCTTTTATATACTTCTTTATAACTTGAATATAATTTAAATTTGTATAGTATAATTTAAATTTGTTGAATTATTTTAACTATTCTTTGTATTTTGTAAATGACGCTACCAAGTGTATATCTGTTATACCTAAGGTCTGAAATAAAGAATCTGAATCTGAAGTTTATATTAATAAAATTGACGTAAAGTTTAGACTATGACCTAATCCCCATTAGTGCGCGGACAGTCTAATAAAATTTACCAATAGTCGACAGGCAAAAGTTTTGGTGTTTTAAACTAGGTAATAATCCGTGGTAATCAAGTGCATATATAAGAAGTGTCAATCAAACTTTCAACATAAGTTAATCATTATTTACCTACCTATTTTCTCTACCATTCTATTATTATTTTTTTGTTTTTAAATTAACGGCATTACGCACATGACTCCGTAAAGACAGTGGTGCGCACGCGTTGGATTCGAACGAGAGGCTCCGAATCAGTAGTTGCCGTTATCCCAACTAGCCGTAACACTCCCATGTAACACACTAAATTTTCCCACAGTTGGGACTCGGGGCCTTATCTCGCAAGGATAATGCAGGCTTTAATCCACCACACTTAATCTTTCCTCACGATGTTTTCCTTCATCACTTTTTTAAAGTTCAAAACTACAGTGGTGCGTGTGGCGTGTGAGACCAGCCATAATTTATTCTAGATACATTTGTACAATTTATTGTACATTTTTTTCTTCAAATATAAACATAATCAGTGAAATTGGACAACAACAAAGGCGTTTCGGTTTTCGGTACGTTTGTATGGACTAGTGGCGTTGTTTTTTTTTAGCGGCCAAAGATCTGTTATCACTTTATTATATCAGTGAATAACCTTGACGCTATATATAATGTGCAATCAGATTTGCTCTAGGTAATATCGGAGCTGAATTATGGGCTATCAAAGTTATTTATTTTTTGTATTTTTGTATGGGCTTAGAGGCTTCGTTTAGGATGTATATCGATTTAAAGTTGAGTAACAACCATTCTCACATTTATAGGTTTTTAGGTAGCAGAAAACTTCGTATCACTAACTGTACGTGTGAATGTGGATGAACATTATATACTAATGTATCTAGTAGCCATCGATATAAATCAATAGATGTGCCCTGAGCACCTTGAAATTGGTAATAAACTGCGTCTCTGTATGTATCGTAAGTGGTTTACAAACAACCAATCTACTTGACCCCTATAATCGCTAGCGGCGAGATTTGCTGTGGTTCTACTTATTTTGGTTGCTGACACCGAATAATGATAGGTAAAAACGTCCGGCGTCCACCGTGTCCTGCAACCGACTAGAACGGAAAGAGTGAGCTCACTCTTCCCAACGTTGACATGATTGCGTGCGCCGTGAAGTTTGGGATGGGGACCATCTTGCGTTCTACGATCTATGCTAGTAGGTATATTGGACTATCTTTTTTTCGTACGTGCAGGAAATGTATTTACGCATACCCTACTGCTCCGCCCGGGAGACACAGCCGCGGTTATGTTGCACTCTATATCATGTATGGATATGGTGCCCCTATCTACTAATAAACCTCTATGGGGTTTCAACTCTGCCGCTGATAGTGGGAACACGGAACTGCTCTCGGATTGCTCCGCCTCGGTCGCCCATCTCCAACTTCAAACGATTTAGTAGGTACTCAACGTCAATCGAAAACCTATACTAACACAAAACTATAAATATGAATTACATGCAGTAGAAAATCCTACATATTATATCAGTAGAAACGAAGACATTTGGTCAGCAACCAAAAGATGCATATTATTATGTTGAGCATACATTCACAACATTGTTCATAACTAAAAAGTATTAAAAAAAATATATAATTTAAAAACTCAAAAACCCGACTGCGTAAAAAGTGAATCAAACTACGTTCTCGCATACTAAAAAAACTGAAAAGAATAAAACAAGCATTTAGATTTCTGGTGGTCTAGAATTCTATAATATGTTATTGTATTAATACTATTGAAATATATGCAATGTTTTCTAATAAAAGAACATTACAACTGAACAGTCGGGATCCATTGAACAATTACATTGTATGTCGAATAATAATGGATCCCGGAACTCTTCAGTTGTAATGTTCTTTTATTAGAAAATATTGCATATATTTCAATAGTATTAATACAATAACATATTATAGAATTCTAGACCACCAGAAATCTAAATGCTTGTTTTATTCTTTTCAGTTTTTTTAGTATGCGAGAACGTAGTTTGGTTCACTTTTTACGCAGTCGAGTTTTTGAGTTTTTAAATTATATATTTTTTTTGAAATGCAAAACACATATTATTGTAAATGTAAGTTTTTTTCAAAAATATAGATGTTTCGGAATACTATCAACATTAAGCTATATTATTAACCAATTTTTTTAATTTAGTACAAAAGCCTATTCCAAAACCTCTTCCATTACAGTTTATAAATGTTTCATTTTACAAACGTTTCGCATGTTTTACATTTTTAAAACATAATAATAACTTTTGAAATAAAAATAATTTTGTAAAATTTTGTTTGTGGACCTTTCGTTACAAAGCAGCAAAATGGTATTGTTGTAAAATCTTGTTTTTCGTGTTGTAATGAGCAATAGTTGTGGATTATTAACTCGCGGGCTCCTCTATTGATGATGATGATAACTATTATGGTTGTATTTAAATATACGTATTTAATTATTGACAACGTTCATAGCGCGTTGAAAACACTAGCTTTCGTCGATCACCGAAGTTAAGCAACGGCCGGCGTAGTCAGTACTTAGATGGGTGACCGCCTGGGAATGGGAACACTATGTAATGTTGGCTTTTTGCTGTAGCTACTTTTATGCAATTAATGTTCGTGTCGAATAAATCTATTTGACTTCAAATAGATGAGTGAGTAGCGCTTATAATAATTAAATTAATTTATTTTTCGAGTGCCTATTGGTGATTTCGAAGTCGGTTTAATTTTGTGTATAAAATAAATTAATTAGTAATTGTGTATTATTGTAATTGTATACCGTACATTCACTAAAATCATTAGACAAAAATTA
Source organism: Ectropis crepuscularia (assembly GCA_963693475.1). NCBI lineage: Eukaryota > Metazoa > Arthropoda > Insecta > Lepidoptera > Geometridae > Ectropis > Ectropis crepuscularia. Next base: position 15,873,173 of record OY856346.1, read on the forward strand.
GACAATCTGGCGAAAAGAAATCTCATTATGTCTGTAAGCGGTGGAAAGTTAGTTATTATTTATAGGCTTTACTCATAAAATTTTGTTGTATAGCTATATGTAGGTAGTATAGACATTTGGCGGCTGCGACCGCCACTTTCTATCCGTATAAATCAGTGCGCATTTAACCACCGTTGTTGTCACTAGCTCCGCTCCTACCTACATACATAATAATTGGCGACGAGGTTTACCCACTTGTGAAGGAATAAAAATTCAAGAATGTTCGGAGTAACGACCGGTACGGTTACCAACTTCGACCATCAGAACCAAGACTGGAGAATTTATAAGAGTCGACTGTGCCAGTGGTTCATCGCGAACGATGTGGACGAGGCGACGGACAAAACGGGCGTGAGGAGAAAGGCCGTACTCCTCAGCGCACTCAGCGAGGACACGTATCAGTTGGCGGCTAATCTCGCGCTGCCTGACGAGTTAGATACGAAGAACTTCGAGGGTATCCTTCAGATCCTCGACGATCACTTCACTCCGAAGCGATGCGGGTTCGCCGAGAGGTACAAGTTTTACGACGCGGCGCAGCACCCCGGCGAGACACACCCGCAGTGGGCCGCGCGCCTGCGCGGGCTCGCCGCCCACTGCGCCTTCCGGAACCTGGAGGACTCGCTACTGGACCGGTTCGTGATGGGCATGGTGGCCGGTGCCGAGCGCGACCGGCTGTTCGCGCTCGACGTGCACGACCTCACGCTGGGGAAGGCCGTCGAGCTGGCCGAGAGCGTGCACTGCGCGCGCGCGGGCGCCGCCGCCGGCCCGGGGCCGCGCCCGCCCGACGACGGCGCCGCCGTCTGCAAGATCGACCAACGAAGAGGACTCGCCAGGAAGGAACCCCAGGAACGTAGTATCACGTGCACCGCCTGCGGTACCAGCGGTCATCGTGCGGCCGAGTGTAGATTCGCAAGCTATACGTGTAGGAAGTGTTCGCGCAAGGGTCACCTGAGGAGGGTGTGCCCGAGTAGGAAAATCAATTACGTCGGGCAAGGTAACTCTGGTGACGAGAAAGATGACGGTGAGTTTTTATTTAGTATCGACTGTCGTAATAGGGAAGTACCTGTGACTGAAACTGTGAGTATGCAAGGTCGGAATATTGTGTGCGAAATCGATAGTGGCTCCCCTGTTTCGGTCGTGTCAGAACATACTTATACGATGACCTTTTCTGATGTGCCCTTATCGCTTCCCACAAAAAAATTATTTACGTATACGAATAATAAAATGGAGGTAGTCGGGGTGATGACGGTTCAAGTGAGTTATTTGAACTATTCGGCTAAGTTGCAGGTATTCGTGATTCGAAACGGTGGTCCCTCATTATTAGGTCGGGATTTCATGCGCGCTTTTAAATTACGGTTTGTCTCAACTATGCCAAACAGTAACGGCAGTAATGTAGGACAGAGTGAGATATTCGTTCAGAATATTCGAGAAGATCTGACCAAACTATATCCAAGGGTATTTTCAGAAGAATTAGGCTGTTTCAAAAATTTCGAGATTAAACTACCGCTGAAGTCGGACGCTAAGCCCGTATTTTTCAAAGCGCGATCGGTGCCGTTTGCGCTGGCCGACGCGGTGGACAACGAGCTGAGTAGGTTAGTCGCGTTAGGTATTCTGAAACCCGTTCCGCACTCGGAGTACGAGTCACCAATCGTTCCGGTGTTGAAAAAAGATGGTAGCGTACGTATCTGCGCCGATTACTCGGTTTCTATTAACCGGCAACTTCACGTTGAAAAATATCCCTTGCCTACGGCACGGGAGCTATTTTCTAAATTGCACGGCGGGGAAATATTCAGCAAAATCGACTTATCTATGGCCTATAATCAGCTGTGTATACATAAGGACTCGCAGAACATGACTTGTATCAATACGCCGCGCGGACTGTTTAATTACACTCGTCTTATATTTGGGCTGGCGAGTGCACCGGCAATTTTCCAGCGCGTGATCGAGTCGATAGTAGGTAACATTCCGGGGGTACTGACTTTCTTAGACGATGTACTTATAAGCGGGAATGAAATTACCCATAAGTCTAGGCTGAACGAAGTCTTACGGCGACTGGAGGAAGCCGGGCTTACCTTACACAAAGATAAGTGTTCTTTCTATCAAAGCGAAGTGTCATATCTCGGATACATTATTGATAAAAAGGGTATACGAAAAAATCCACAAAAGGTTGAGGCAATGTTATATGCGCCGGCGCCGAAGAACGTTAGTGAGTTACAGTCGTTTTTAGGCCTGCTAAATTACTATAGGTCTTTCGTACCCGACGCGGCGACAATACTAAGTCCGCTGCATGCGCTGTTACAAAAGGGCATCAAGTGGCACTGGGGCGCGGAACAGGCCGACGCGTTTAATAAAATAAAAAAATCTCTGTCGTCAGATAACACGCTTGCTCATTTCGACAACAATGCGAAGCTGTATCTAACTGTAGCCGCGTCGTCTTCGGGGTTAGCCGCGATTCTCAGCCAAATGGGTGCTGATGGAATCGAACGCCCGGTGTCGTATGCGTCCCGTTCGCTAAATTCAGCCGAATTAAAGTATTCTCAAATTCAGAAAGAAGCGACTGCAATTATATTCGGGGTGCGGAAATTCCATCAGTACCTATACGGCCGTTCGGAACCGTTCGTATTACGCACAGCAGGTCTACTACGAAAACAAACTCCGAATGATCGACAGCTGAATCGGATCTGTAGCCTACCACGAAAAACCCTCGGATCGATACATCTCGATCGGAAGTTATAGACTTAGGTCGGATGAGGGTCGGATCGAACGAAACGGCCGATTCGATCAACCGACCGATTGTCTATCGAGTTAGGAAACGTCCATAAGTTCGGCCGATATATCGTTTGTCGGACTTCGTAGTAGACCTGCAGATCATAAATCTATAAAGATCATAAACTGCCATATTCGGGAAAAACCGCGGTATACCCGAAGTATCGGCAAATCGTTTACAACGCTACGCGATATTCTTGAGCGCGTACAATTATACGATCGAGTATGTACGGAGTGCCGCTAACACAGCTGATTATTTATCGCGCGCCGTGGCGGGTGTGGCCACGCGCACGGGCGCGAGCGGGAGCGGGAGCGGCGGAAGCGATCTGGCCGCTTACGTTAATTTCGCTGTCGAGGGATGTTTGCCTCTTACGAGGAAACAGTTAGAAGACGAAACCGCTGTTGACTCGATATCTAAACGAGTGACTGAATACGTGACGAAAGGTTGGCCTGCGAAAGTGACCGACCCAGTCTTAAAACCATATTTCTTATGCCGAAACGAGATATCATTTGAAAACGGTATACTTATGAGAGGACACAAAGTCATAATTCCTCAAAAATATCGGGACAAAATTTTGAACGAGCTTCACAGTTCACATTTCGGAATTGTGAAGATGAAGGCCGAAGCCCGAGGCCGGGTTTGGTTCCCGGGGGTGGACGCGGCCCTGGAGCGGCTGGCGGGCGCGTGCGCCGTGTGCGCGGCGCTGCGCCCGGCGCCGCCGCGCGCCCCGCTCGCACCGTGGCCGCACCCGCCCGCGCCCTTCTCCCGCATTCATTTAGATTTTCTGGGGCCCATTCATAATAGAATGTTTCTAGTGATTGTGGATGCGTTTTCAAAATGGGTCGAGTGTTACATTATGAACAACGATATCACGACGAAAGCTGTCATCACGAAATTATGTGACTTTATGTCGAGATTTGGAATCCCTAATACCTTAGTGAGCGATAACGGCACATCGTTAACTTCGCAGAAATTTAAAGAATTCTGTGAGTTGAACCGTATTAAACATCTGTTTTCACCCGTGTTCCACCCGATGAGCAATGGCCAGGCGGAGTCATTCGTAAAAATCGTTAAGCAAGGGATAAGGAAATGTTTATTGTCGAGTCGCAAGGTCGACGACCTCCAATGTCAGCTGTCTAAATTTTTATTCGAATACCGCAACTCCCGTAATGGGACGACGGAGACCTCGCCGGCTCAACTAGTGTTCGGTCACAGACTTCGTTCGAGGCTAGACTTGTTGACGTCCACCGACGCACCCTCGTCATCGTCACCGGAGTTATCTAAACTCGTCGAACGTAACCAGTGCTCGCAGGTTAGGAACTACGGCGGCAAACAAAGGCCTGACTTCGACGAAGGTGACAAAGTTTTTGTAAAATATTACGTGAACAAAAATAAGTATAATTGGTTAGAAGGGACGATTATAAAAAAAATTGGGAAAGTATTATACAAAATTCAACTTAATAATAATCAACGAGTCGTCCGGCACAAGAACCAGATTGGTAAAAGTAAGCTGAAGGAAGAGTCCAATTTGTCAAACGATGGGAGTTCGGCCGACTCGTGGGATTTCCCCTCGCCCTTGGAGGAGGCTGGTGCAGCGAGCGCGGCGGAGGCGACCGCCCCCGCGGCAGCGCGGCCGAGCGCGCCGCCCGCCGGGCCGGCCGAGCGTGTCGGAGCCGGCGCGCCGAGCCCCGCCGCAGACGCGGCCGACAGCCCCGGCGCACAGTCCCCGGGCCGGCGCGCGCCGCGCACGCCCGAGCACCGCGCGCCGGCGCCGGCGAGCAGCCCGGAGTACAGGACGCCGGCGCAGGACAGCGCGCCGCCCGAGCCGGACGACGGCAGCGAGCCGCCGGCGCCGGGCCGCCGTGTCCGCCGAGCCCGACCCGATGTTCAGTACAGACAATTTTTTTTGTAGGGGGGAAAGATGTTGTATAGCTATATATATGTAGGTAGTATAGACATTTGGCGGCTGCGACCGCCACTTTCTATCCGAATAAATCAGTGCGCATTTAACCACCGTTGTTGTCACTAGCTCCGCTCCTACCTACATACATAATAAATTTCGATAATGTTCTTCACAATCTGAAAAAGTGCAAAAAGATATTGAATGAAATTACAAAATATTTTAAAAAGCGCCATCTATGATCTTCGCACGGTAGCTTTTTGTTTCCATCAATACTAACTAATAATGTCGTCGGCTGAACGCGGTTTGCATGTGGGGGCGCTGTCTTATCGAAGTTTTAAAGAGGCGTGGCTTAAATTTGAATTTGTGAATTTCATTTATGTGTTGTCAGCACCTTAACTTATTATCACAAAATAAAATACAAGGGTAACATTTTTACAAACTTTAAATGACATATTTATTTCTATCTCATTAAAAGCCTAAAATTCCAAGCTTCTAAAATTTCGAATCTGTCATACAAATTTTCATGACCTATTTCAACCTCATAAAACCACTTTTAACTTTTAAAAATGTTATTGCTCTTTCTCATGCTCTAGACTATTTCTGAACCAATTTCATTCAAAGCGGTTCAGTAGTTTAGACGTAAAAACGTAACAACAGACATAATTACTTTCGCATCTATAATATTAGGTAAGTAATAAAGGTTGTGGAATTTAGTTTTATTTGTATTTTCTCTTTGCTAAAATACGCATGAGGCACATTTGTCTTAATTAATTATATTCGTCGTCAAACAACTACTGTTTCGGTACTATGACCAGAAACATAAAGGAAATACGATTACAGTGAAGGCGGAAGTTAGTTTAACTTCGGGCGGACGGCATCCGCGAAGCATCCTGTGTGGATATACATGCCCATCTTTATTATACGCGTTACCGGAATTCCTGTTACGTAACATAGAATGCCGGTACTAAGGCGAAAAGCACTCGTTGTATCTGTATGCATTATTAGTCTTAAAAAACGTCTAAGTACTGATGTACGCACACAAGAGTTATACTCCGAGAGCCGGCACCAAATTTTGGGTAGGTATTTGAAGCTGGCCCAAAACTTGCCATTTAACTGTCCTAATAAACCCCAACAAGGACTCGACTCTATAGGCACAGTTTTTGTTTTAGCGAGATTGCGTCCAATTTTTTTATACGTCCATGACTACAACATATAAAAATTTCATCTTGCCTCAAAAATAGGTATTTATTAAAAAAAAAAAAGTATTTAAATGTATGGTTTTATTTTTCCACGCTGCTCTCCAGCCACGACGTCTACTCTCTTTCTACGAAAAACGTAATTTCGATATAAACTCGCGACTTTCCTACTCCGGTTCTGCTTCGTTTCGTCCGATCGAACATAGTTCGACGTTTAAATGTTCTAAACCTATTCTAATTAGAACATTTAAACGTCAAACTATGTTTGATCGGACGAAACGAAGTAGAACCGGAGTAGGAAAGTCGTGAGTTTATTTCGGAAGTTACGGTTTTCGTAGAAAGAGAGTAGACGTCCTGGCTGGAGAGCAGCGGGGCAAAATAAATTCATACATTTAAATACTTTTTTTTAATAAATACCTATTTTTGAGGCAAGAGGAAATTTTTATATGTTGTAGTCATGGACGTACATAAAAAAATTGGTCGCAATCTCGCTAAAACAAAAACTGTGCCTGTAGAGTCGGGCACATAATATGCACGTGTGCGCTGCCATATACAGGCTGACAAGCACCCATACAAACAGCAGTGGGTCATTACACGCGCAAACTTGTGTGTATGTGTGCGTGTCAGCCTATCAGTGCCAACGCACACGTGCATATGTGGCTGACTCTAATTAAACAGTTTTTGTTATAGCGAGACTACATCCGACTTTTTTATACGTCCATGGTTGTAGTTTAATGTTTAAAGAATTTAAAAAAATAGTCTGGACGATTTAGTTGAGATTTTAACATCGCCAGACGCGTGCAAAATTGTAATAAATAAAGTGGCCAAGTGCGAGTTGGACTCGCCCGTGAAGGGTTCCGTTGCAGCAAGTAACATAATATCCATAGAAAAACAGTGCCCCTCATGATCGATGATTCTAAAAGAGATCGTCACTGTCCTGTTCCAGGCAGGAAAACTAAGTTTGCGAAAAGAAAATATGATTGCATTGTTCCTTTGTTGTACAATAAAATTGATGTAGAATTTAAAATTAAAAGAAAATCGAATAATGAAATAAAAAGATTTTGAGATCATGGTTGGCCAAATTCGATTATGATAGTATTGAATACTTACTTGTAGATATAGATATAACATAATAAGAATAACTTAAAAAATAACATTACAATTTAATTATAAGTGTCTTGTAAAAATGTGTTGATGTCAAATGTAATGTACTTCTATTATTTCTCTATTTAAAATATAAATATATAAATACGTGTGTAAATTTTTTGTCATAGCTGTAGTTGTTAATATTCATTTATGTTCCGAAGTACAGTATGACATACTAGTTCGGAACTGATGGGTTCCAATTGATCTTGTTAAATGTTTTATGTTGAAATAAAGTATTTTGTAATAGTACACATAGTTTTTTTAGTTCGTTGTAACTTTGATCGAAGTTTTAATAATAATGTATTTATGACGTACTAAAAAAAACTACTCATCAGATCGAGTTCAAACCAACTTTCGTTGGTAGTTTGCAACGTAATGGTAATTGGTATATTTTTTTAGTTTCTTATTTTAGAAGTTCGAGGGAGGGTGTGGATTTTACCACTTTGGAAGTATCTATCGCGCAAATTATTCAGTGTAGACAAAAACTAAATTAGGAACCTCAACATCATTTTTGAAGACCTATCGATAGACATCGCACACGTGCAGGTTTGACGAAAAATTTTTTTTGAGTTTTAGTGCTAAGTATGGGGGGCAACCCAATCTTTTTTTTTGTAAAAATCTTATTGCGGTTTACATAATACATCTACTTACCAAGTTTCAATAGTGTAGTTCTCATAGTTTCGGCAAAAAGTGGCTGTGACATACGGACGGACAGACATACAGACATGACGAATCTATAAGGGTTCCGTTTTTACGTTTTATGGAACCCTAAAAAAGATGCAATTTAAAATTTTAATATGCTATTTATTTATTTATTTATTACCTATTAACGACAAAAAAATGTTATTCTCAAAACGACAGATCATTTTGTGGGACTGTCTACCTGCCAGGTGATTTAAATTGAGGGATTACACATAGGTACGAGACGATACGAGTACAACGACTAACGAAGTAAAATTACAGACTAACCTAATATGTAGGTTTGTAATCTCACGCGTTTTATTACAAACTGACGGTATTTATTACTTTAAAAAAAATGAATGTCATATAAAATATAATAAAAGTATTAATTATTACTAAACAATATAGACTATATCAAAATAAACAAACAACATGTCAATTCTTACCTAAAAACTCCTCCCCGAATAACCCACCGCGGCGTTCCCGGCGCAAAGGTGCCCATGATGCTCGCTGCGTTCCCGGGTTGGATGGCAATAGCCAACCTTTGCTCCAGGAATAAGCCGGAGCGGGAGTCACCCGTATATTTATTATTTTACGGTGACACATACCTACACTACATTGAACACATCAAATAGAGTTGTAAGACTAATTCAGAATTTGAAACAATTCACATATATTTTTTCGTATTATATACGTATTTTTGTTTCAAATTAATCAAATCAAAAGAAATATTATTATCCATATCCATTATTAGCGGTCCAGGCCACATTAGAGAAGAAAACAAAAGGTGGAAAGTTAGAAGATTTTTTTGTTTTTTAGCCATAGTCGTTCACAGATAATACGTTTTATATTTATGTTTGTTTTTTAAAGCCGGGTCACACAGAGGCGATCCGATAGCGATAGCGATCCGATAGCGAGACGATATTTTTTGTAATGTTCGAATTTGTATGCAACCTGACACACAGCAAGCGGGCCATCCCATACTCGGTATCGGATCGCTATCGCTATCGGATCGCTATCGCTACCGGATCGCCTCTGTGTGACCCGGCCTTTAATTACCGCAGATGAACGATACGGATATGACTGACATTCGGAACGTAGACAGATGTTATCACTAAAAAAATGGTAGTTTTTGAAGTCCTTTTCAGTAAATACTAGGTGTATACATTATTTCGACTGATAGACCCAGTTTTTCTTTTTGGACAATGAGGTAACGAAACGCTTTAAAAACAAACAGAAAATTCAAAGTTGAAACGAGATACAAAATACTAGAAATGTTTTCGCATTGCGCCTGCATAATGCTCACCGTACATTATGCTGCATGATATGATGTTTCTGCATACTTTCCCGCGAAACTCACTGCGAAATGGAACATTGAAGAATTAATTTTGCATTTTGTGTGATAGTTTTCTTATTTTTACAATCTTCTTGGTGTATAACCAGCGAGTTATTACCGTGTGTAGGTACATTAGTTGCAAATAAAGGTATGAATATGAATACTCATTAGTTAGGTTACCCGTTACATTTAGCATGATACTGAGCTTAGGAAGAGGTGAGCTTAGCTTAGAGCTGAGCCATTTGCATGAGGAACTTCTTGACGAGTCGTGCTGTATCGAGGACGACCGCTTGCTGCATTTGTCTCTAGATCCAACCGTCTAGCGAAAATGTCTTAAGATGTTGATAGAGACTTTTTGCTATAAGTCCGTTCGCCGAAACAACTATCGGGAATTTGAGTACTTGGATCAACAACCATGAAACAATATCGTGTTGTTAAACTACGAGCAGTCCGATAGAAAAAAAACGCAGAGTGAAATTAGATCACGTAGACTTGTATACCTTTTGCATATTTTGTTACGAAATGTACTCAATTAAATAACTGATAAACTTGCCACTGTTATACATAGAATAGTTTCCGAATATACCTACTAAATAGCCTTTTCCCCGACGAATATTCATCCGTCTTGACTTTGAAAGCAAGAGGATTTCCTTCAAAGAAAATTGTTTTTATGTTTTTGCCTAACCGAAATCTAATCGAGTGCTTATATTATGTTGATGTGTTACACGCTTCCAGGTATATTTGGAAAGGGTACCTACGACGTGAAATACGAGAGTATGTTTTTAATGTCTTTATCAACGTCTTAAGATCACATATAACTTATTTTTGTAACTAACTAGCGGCCCGTTCCGGCTTCGCTCGGATCATAACCGTTTAGGAGGAGTTCACTGTCAAATGATTAAATTACTAAAATGCCTATAAAAAAATAGGGGTTGGTGATAAAACGGTAAAAATTTTGGGTTGTATGTATTTTTAAATCCACATTATAAAAAAATAAAAACAAAAATGTTTGTCCAAAAATTAAAAAAAAAAAACAGGTGTGAATAATAGAAAAATAGGGGTAAAAAAAAATTAGGGGGGGTTTCATACCCCTTATGACTTAGGGGTATGAAAAATAGATAGTAGCCGATTCTCAGACCTACTATATGCATATAAAATTTGGTGAAAATCAGTAAAGCCGTTTCGGAGGATTAAGGTAACTAACATTGTGACACGAGAATTTTATATATAAGATGTATTTATTTCAAAAAGTTCGAAAAAAACAGTTTTGGCATTATATCATAGAGAGCCCTCGATTCAAAATAGCTTGAATGTACAGAATTTGATCGTTACAGTTTTATTAGGTAAAATTATAGATATGTAGATAAATAGATATAGATAGACTGGGTAGACATTTCAAGCAACACGTCTGCCCGTTATAACTTTTTTAAATTAGGCACGTAATTAGGTATACTTGACCGCCATATCACCTGCTGTAAAGCGGAAATGAGGTCTACGATGGAGCGAGCTCACCTAGGAGACACGGATTCATTTTCGACTCTAATCACAAAAATTCTCCTCATTCGACTTCTTGACTTGACTTTCCAGTAAATTATGAAACGATGTCGTTTTTTCGATTTACGAGCACTCCGATAGAAGAACAAATAAAACAGCGTCAAATTGCTATTAGAATACAAAAAAATCGAATATCATCGCTTTACACTGCGCTGAACTCGTCACCCTGGACATGTACAACACATGTTTTAGAACACATTTAAACTAATTTTAAGTTTAAATGCCTCATATTTTTAAGGCGAGCGAGTATGACCGCTGTTATAGTTATGCATTGAGTAATGCCTGAGATACTTAGCGAGTCTATCTTATTGTTAATCATTTCTGATGAGCCTTTAAAAGTTATGTGTTGAAGCAATTGGGTAAATGAATCGGCGATCCATCCATCAGGGTGTCAGCCGCGGATCGATTGCGGTGAGACATATTGGAGGCTGTCATGCGAAGTCACGCGCTCCGTCATATGCGATACACGGCCGGTCGTCTGATACGCTACCTATCTAATTTATTATAACGCTGCCAAAAATGAATATTGTGTTTTAAAGAGTTTTAAGGAAATGTGTTTTAAGAACAACCTCAAACAGTGATAGCTCAGCCTACAGGTACCTGAATGTTTAAGTTATACTTTGTTTTAGCCTCGTTAAAGAAAATGATGAGAGTGTATTCATTCTTCTGAGGATGAGAGTGATTTTTAACAATGCGTGCACTCGGACTGCCAAAATACGACATTATTACGTTGACTGACAACTGCCCCTTTTGAATGAATTTTTACACAGAGAATTTTCACGATACACGTTGCACTCACTGAAACCCAAATTCAAGACACTTTTTTATAATATTGGTGGACATTACACAAAACACCAACTGACTCCAAACTAAGCGAAGATTGTACTATGGAAGCCAGATAGTTGATAAAATACTTATATAATTGTAAATACATGCTTACATAGAACACACGGACACAGAAAGTTGATTCCGCGTTTTTTTAAAGGACTGCCACAAAGCCAGTTGGCTTCAAATTGCCTCTACTTACCGCCTAGCCAAATTTGGGAAAGCGCAGAAAGAGCGTTAGTGGCACGTTAGCGTTAGTAATGTAAGTTGTTACTTATACAATCTATCAATTTAATTCGAATATTGGGTATACCTACTTCTTAAACGGTTCACGGAAATCACGAATTGGTCTACCTATCTGATTTTCAAATATTTTCAACCTCAGCGAAGCAGAACGATGAATTTAATTTCCAAAATTAAGCAATGAAAATGAAAACCACAAAGACGGAAAATGCGGATATCCAAAGCAAATCACAACTTCAATTTTGTTTTATCATCGCTAAATCCGACGCCGGCCTTTTACAAAACCAACACCCAGAAGAACATTGTTTAAAAGTTTCGAAAGTAAAAAGCGGACGCACCAAAATCATTATTAGCGAACCAACGATTGGGTCTATATTGAGCAAAACAAACATCACCCCGCCGGAATAGAATTAAAAAAAAAGTAAAACAAAAATGGAAAAGTTGGGAATGTTTCGGCGAGCGGCGTAGGGTGTTTACACTCGCCCGTAGCCAGTTTCCGGTGAAGCGTGCCGTTTCAAAATATTGCCTTTTCAACCGTTTTACATCATCCACAAACTGATCCAATCTAATCGTAATAATGTTACTAAAATTTTGAAGTAACACACAAGAACGAATGTTTTTGTGATTTTGATATAGTTATAATTCAACTAGCGGTCTACCCCGGCTTTGGCCGTGGTACTTACATATAAAATAGCACTCAGGGATCACGTACATGTCCTACCGTTTTAGAAATCGATATTGTAATTCCTGAGAATTGTGCGTTCAAGCAAACAAATTCTTCAGCTTTATAATGTTAGTATCTCCATTAATGGGACTTCATTTTCACTATATTTGTGGATGTCTGATGCCCTAGATATTTTTAGAGTAAAACAGTATCTTCACAATGTTTCACACCGCTAAATTACACGCGCACTTGGAAATAACACCCAAATATGCAATGTGATAGTGTAGTGTGTAGTGTAGTAAACAAGCGTGGTATCGGCTACATAGCTTCCATTTAAGAAGCTGTGCTTAGTATGGGATTAGATGGCGTTGTGTGAAAGTGTTTCGACCTATACATTGCTCTTAACAGAAGTTACGGCTGTTCCCGGGTTCAAGTCCCACTAGCACCACTGTCCTATCGAAGCCATGTGCGTAATGCTACTAACTCAAAACTGTGAAGGAAAACATCGTGAGGAAACCGATAGGTGTACCTAGAATCTTTCGAGGTCATGTGTCATCCACCAACCTGCAGTGGGCCAGCGTGGTGGAATATGGCCTTGACTCTCTCATTGCGAGAGAAGGCCCCGAGGCCCAGCAGTGGGAACATTTAGTAGGTTGATTATGCTTATGCTGCATACATTACTCACTAACTCCCGTTCCTGTACTTTTCCAGCAAAGAAAAGCGACCAATGTGTTATTCCAGACGATAATCTAACTGTGTTCAGCATTTCAATTCGCCCTTCTACCGCCTAACTAAATCGCCTTTCGATTTGCTATTGCGGTCTCTATCATTTCAAGCGGCAAGAAAAGAATGAGCAATATCAAACCTAAAACAGTTCTAGTTTGGCAGTAGACCCTCGGATCCGTTCAGGCGTTCCAACTAAATTAAGTAATAAACATCAAACAGAATATTCGTCAACAAACATTCAAATGATATAAATATCCAAATCTTTACAATTTTGTAGGATTAATATCTAATTTCCCTTATTAATAAGCAAGAAAGTTACCAGAAAGTTTCAAGGCAAACCAGCAATCCCTCTGCGCACAGGGAAGCCGCGGCATCAATCTATCAATCAATTAGGAGTGGTTAGCCTTCTTTATTTATTGAACATGAGCACCTTCCTAAGGAGAAAATTTATTATTTTCCTAATGCGTTTCAGCGGAAACTTTACCGGGTAAAGAAGATGAACGAATGTACGAGATTGAAACTATTATAGCAGTAGCTGTTTTAAGAGTCTGTTCGCTTCAATATGATCTAATAAATAAATATAAATATTGGTGGAATATTCACACACAACGCCACCTGACCCCAAACTAAGCAAAGCTTGTATGATGGCGGCCAGATAGCTGATATAATACTTATATAGTTTTAAATACATACCTATCATACATAGAAACACCCAGACACAGTGCAAATATTTGAATTCATCACACAAATATTTGCACTGGGTGAGAATCAAACCCACGACCCTCGGCTTCGCAGGCAGCGCTACTACCAACTAAGCCACGAGGCCAGTCAAATCTATAACTATCATAAAGACTATCATAATCTATACACTAGTATCATAAAGCTGAAAAGTTTTTTTTAATGCGCTAACCTAAGCAACTACTAGACCTATTTCAAAAATTCTTTCATCGTTCGATATTTACGTGATACAAATACAAAATACTTTATTGCAACAAAAAACATTTAACCAGATCAATTGGAACAGATCATCAGTTCACAGTGATCCCTGAGTGCTATAGATGTACAACGGGCGAACTAGGGCGGCCCGCTAGTTTATTTAATAAAACTAGAGGCAGCGTGTATTTCTACGTATAAGTAGTGCTTTTGATTTTGTATTTTTGATCTTCTAGTTAGTATTTTCATTATTAGTATACAACTCCATCAATACTATTTTGGTATACGTCTGGGTGGTCTCTGATGAGTGCCAGCTCACTATCAGAATGTGGCCATCTAAATCCTTTCGAAATGATAAATTGTAGGACTCCATGGGAATATAAAGTAGGTAAATGTTAAAACTTTGATCTCTTATAAAACCTATATAGTCTCTCTAGTCTCGTCTATATTATACAAAATAAAGTGGCCAAGTGCGAATTGGACTCGCCCATAAAGGGTACCGTTGCAGCAAGTAACATAATATACATAGTACACATAGTAGTTCTTGTAGTTCGTTGTAACTTTGATCGAAGTTTTAATAATAGTGTATTTATTTTCGTTGGTAGTTTGCATGGTACATCATATATTTTTTAAAGTTTTTTCATTCTCTTACTTTAGAAGTTAGAGGAGGGGGGGGGACACACACATTTTACCACTTTGGAAGTGTCTCTCGCGCAAACTATTCAGTATAGACAAAAATTATGTTAGGAACCTCAATATTATTTTTGAAGACCTATCGAAAGGTCACCCTACACGAGAAGGTTTGATAAAAAAAAAAATTTGTTTTTTAGTTCTCAGTATGGGGGCAAGCCTAATTTTTCTTTTTTTCTTTTTTTTTGTAAAAATTTTAATGCGGTTCACAGAATACATCTACTTACCAAGTTTCAACAGTGTAGTTCTCATAGTTTCGGCAAAAAGTGGCTGTGACATACGGACGGACGGACAGACAGACAGACAGACATGACGAATCGATAAGGGTTCCGTTTTTACGTTTTACGAAACCCTAATAAAAACGAATGGTTACGTAGCTCAGTTGGTAGAGAGTTTTCCCACAGAGTTGTTGAGTGTAAAGAACCTAACCTAGAACAAATATTTTTCATCCCACCAGCTCGGAAAGAGTACTTTTGCTCCTCGATATCAGGGCGCAAAAGTCGTTTTTACCCTCTAGAGGTTAAAGTAAATTTGAATTTAGAACATCGTGTGTACTGAGATTTTGAATTCAAAACATAATTTAACCTATTTATTTCTACCTCCTTGGTGCCGAATTCATCATACATTTATTTTTAATTTGTTAAAAACTCATACTCGGAACCTCTTTGGTGTACTTTTTTTTAAATGCTTTGCGCGCAATTTTCTTTTCACGTATGGAGGATAGAGGTAAAGAATGTTATTTCAAATGGCAAAACATTTTGAAATGCTATGAATGAATCAATTGTAATCGAATTGAAGTATGCCGAGTTGCCGAGTTAAATAATTAAATATTAATGACTACTAAAATAGTAACTAATAGATAATTTCAACTACTTGTACAGTACAAAATAATGTAGTAAATTTAACATCAAATAAATAATTACTATTTTGAGAAAACATGTAGGTACAATATATTTTGAAGTCAAAACTTCTTTTGGCGCTCCAAAGACAGATTTTTCGTGGGCTGTCAATTTAATTCTAGCGTCACGCTCGGGAATGATAAGAAATCTTCGGGTAAACTCGTGACCATAGCCAATGGCCATCTAGAAATGCCTCAGCCTTTCCCATTGGCCATTTAAAAATGTGTCAGCATTTCTAGATGGCCATGCTCATAGCTACGCCCTCTGGTTTCACACGCGTAGTTTCCAAAGTAAAAATCAAATTCTGAGTTATAAGTTACCACTTCTATCGGCAGTGCCTATGACTGCCAATATTTTTCTCTCATGAATTCTGAATAGTACGTTTATTAATTTCCTTTAAAATGTACCCTGATGCAAATTTAGCGCTACTATAATTTAATGCATTTGGGCGGACACTTTTTCATGTACACAAGAAACTCCTTACCTCAATCGGTCAACTCTCCATATTTTCACGTCATATTGTTATTGTTAAAACCATGGCTAAATAAACTTAAGTTTAAAACTTATAAAATTGAATACAAGTGAAAAACCGAAATACCATAATAATAAGTGATTCTAGTGACCAAGAAGTTTATTTAACGCCAACAGAATCGACTGAAACTGAAAATGCGCAAAGCGTTTAGTAATTTCCTCGCTAGGGGGGGATGAAAAATTACGTGTTACACTCGAGTGCAAAGATTTTTCACCTTGTGCCCTTTTGATTCCCTTGCTACGCTCAGGATTCTAATTTTTGAATCCCTCGCTACGCTCGTGATTCAACTTTAGAATCCTTCGCTTGCTCGGTCATCAAAATTGAGCACGCGGTTAAAAAGCCACTTTGCACTCTTGTATAACAAATAACTATTGTATACAAAAATTTATCCATTTGGATGTTTCCATGCATCAAAACTGTGTGTTTACATTATACTTATGTATTTTATCAGTCTATCTAGCTATGTTATATCTGTATCTATTTGCTGTGTTTGATTTTTTTTATAGTATGAAGTGACGAGACGAGCAGGACATGTGCCTGATGGTAAGCAACATGCCTGCCATATAACAGCACAGTGACACGCAGCTATTCGAAAATGAAGACTCCAAATCATTACCTAGCACTGCACTGCGCTCGTCACCCAGAGATTCAGAGATATAAGGTGTTTTATCTCTTTGCCCTGAAATTTCACTGGAAACATTGCCCTTCAAACCGGAACACAGTAATGTTTGCACATTACTGCTTGGCAGCAGAATAACTGGCAAAGGTGTGGTACTTCCCCAGATGGACTCTACAAAGAGCCCTACCACTACAATTATCATATGGTGGCGCTGGTGCGCATAATAATGAGTCCTCGTAATCATGACAACACGGCTTTTTTGGTCACTTTTATAGAGGTGTTATGTATATTTTGGTATTGCTACCGTCCGACCCTAAGATAAAGTGTTTTTTTTGTTTGCATTCTAGGCACTCTGCCGACTGGCAGTGGGCTTGATTTTTTTGACTAGCATGTAGCTAGTAGTTAGCTATGGAGTAGGTATAGTGTAGTTCTCATTCCAGTTTACCTTTACCTTCTGCTTGTGTTCTAATTTGAAATTATTTGACAAAATTGTACTATAATATTTGAAAGCTCGCCTCATGGAGGAGAAATATTGCGCACAACTTGTAATGTTGCATAATATGGCGCGTGTTCAGCCAAAGTATTCGTTATGGTATTTGCTACACCTAGCCAACAGGGGCATACGTTTTTCGATATGACACCGAACGTCAGGTGTACATCTCCCGACCTGAATATCAAAAGCTATTTTAAAATGATAGCATTAAGTTCTAAACGGGATCGCGTCGGTGGAGGTTATTTGTGTCTTTTCGTAATCGAGGGCATGGGATCCCTCCCTCTCGACTGAAGCGTCAGTCGCTGTGGGGATCACTTGAGACTCTCGGGTGTAGATCCGAGTGGTGAAATTTGCGGATTCGGGACAATATCGCTGCATCCCTTTTGCTCGGCGCGCGACGGTCGCGGGCGCGCGTTCTAGGCGGGCGGGAGGCAGCGGAGCAGCGGACGGCACTCACGTCGCTTCTGTCGCCTCGGTCGAGCGTCCGAACCTCTCCCGTCCGAGAACTACGATCTCCGAACCCGGTACTTCGCGTCACGACTCGTCAACAACAACCCTCGTATCACTATCCACTCATCCGATACGAACTTTCGACGTCTTAGATTGTGTGTCACTTAGAGTTAAGACTTGGCTCGTGTCTAGCCGTTAGAACTTTAAAGCTGTGTGTGATTGTTTGGATCGTAAGAGGCAGTGCGAGCGCCCTCGTGCCGGCCGGTCTCATTTGCATCTGTCAAGCACTAGGTGAGTATTATACGCTGCGTCTGCTTTTTTAAAATATTCGCTTGGCATTTTTAAGTAGTCTTAGAGTCTTAGAGATCTTTCTTCAGATAGCTTTAACCTTCGCGGAACGTGATTACTTTATGATGACAGGAGCGAATTAAAATTTAAATTGCTCTCTAGGGAAGGTAAGTAAGATGGTTTTATGTTATTAGCACTGTAGGCCGACATACTTTTATTTTTGCAACTGATTGAATTTAAAGGTTAAAATTAAAAGTTAGTACAATAAAACATGTCGTTGAGATTTTTAAAGGTACCTACAGATGTGAACGTGTAGTATTGTTTTTCATACATCGTTAACGGGTATGTCAATTGACATTATTAGGCGCAGTTACAAAAATGTGTCTAATACTATAAAATAAACTATAAAAAATTGTAAAAAAAGTGTCTGGTTTAAAAAAAAATATTGGCAAAGAAAAATAATTTTTGAAATTTACAAATGCAAAAGTTTGCTCCTCAATCGCGTCCGGAGTAGCTGAACTGATCGGGTTGAAATTTAGAAAACAGTGAAACAAGGACAAACAGGAATAACGCACATGCTACTTATTATTCTTTGATAACTTAAATATTTTTATTGTATAAATTTACATAAAATAAAAATGATTTTTGTAGTAATTTTAATAATTTAGATATATTTTTTTTTAACTTAAATTGATTCATTTATAGACAAAGAGATTTAATTACCACGGGGACGGATATTATGCATAACGGGAATGACGCGGGTAAAACCGCGGGGTACAGCTAGTAAGATAACATCAAGCCTGAGAAATAAATGTGAGCGACATGAACGCTTATTCAGTAATGTTTACTAATTAGCTTAATATTTAAATTATGTGATTTCATATGAGTAATTTGATAAGTCAGAATAAGACACAGACCACTAAAAAGATTTCTCATCCATACAACTTTCAAGATTGAGTATACGCAACTTGGCCGCACCAAAATTGAATTACAGAAAGTTCAGCTGATATCGTACATTTTTGATAAAGCCGCCGCTCTAGGCTTCTGCAAATCTATTTTGTAGATAAAGAAAGTTGTTTTTTTTTCTTTTCCCGGGAATATTTAGGTGGTCTCTGTATCTACAAAGAGGAGATTGAATGAGATAAAGAATAATTAATGGGTGAAACAACAGGCCGAAAGCCGTAAGTTGTACGTTAATTGCCTTTTAGAGGAGGGGATGAGATTGGGGCGTACAACTCCTTCACTTCCTGTTTGGGTCACTAATTGCGTGATGTTATACTTAAGGAAGCTGAATCTGGTAAAAGGTTCATAAAAATGTTTCATTTATTTATGATTAGCAGCGCCCTGTGGGCTTACCCGCGAGTTCCTGGTTTTATCCAGGGATAATAAATAGCTTATATGCAATTAATAATAAACAATCTTAATATGGTCTAAATTTGAACTAACTCGTTCCGTTTAGACGTTCCGATGTAATTGAGCAACAAACAGCCAAACATCTAAACATCCAAACTTTCGCATTTATAATATTAGTAGGACTGGCATTGTGCACGTGCAATTTCACCCCAATTAGTTTAGTGATTTTTGTGTCTCTAAAATAATGACAATAAACATCCAGGGCTTTAAATTAAATATTAACTCAAGGTTTACGAGGTCACGTCAAATTTTTGAATAAAGGAAAATTGGTACATACATATATTGTTACGATGTTTTTTTGACGTCAAACGGAGAAGGTGACAGTCAACTTAGGCCACGTTGTGTTATATGGCAGTCAGCTTCACAATGTCTGACAGTGCGCGTGCGTAGGAAGAATCTACTCATGTTTTGTAAATCAAAGTTTGAGACAGATTGACAACTTTGGAGAGTTATACCCCGTTTACATTATTCCAGTCCAGAGACCGAATCCAGCGCTGGATTGCTTACTGGAATAATGTAAACCGGCACTGGAATGCATTGGCACTGGATTGATGCATTCCAGTGCCGGTTTCCATTATTCCAGTAAGCAATCCAGCGCTGGATTCGGTCGCTGGACTGGAATCATGTAAACGGGGTATTACATTTTTTTTGCCATATGCCATGGACCATGGGAGAAGCCAATGTCCAGCAGTGGACTAAGATAGGCTGGTGATGATGATGACATTTTTTTTAGTTTTATTTAAGAAACTTCAATAATTATTGTACCGATTAAACTGTAGTTTCAAATTTGACAGGTTTTTGTCTAGCGTAAACCTTGAGTGTGGCTATAATTTGGTAATTATTCTTCTAGAATTCCGAGAGTCACTTGTTGTTGAATGTTAATACATTTATCAAACTTAATTTCAAAACAAAATTAGGAGTCTTAATGCAGATGCCTCGTATTCAGGAAATCAATTGCGGGTTCGGAAAGTTTCATCAAGTTTGAAGGGTTTTAGAAACATTTCATCGGTTCAAAGATTATTTGACAAGTAGGTTTCTTCAGGATGTTTTTTGTGTCGTAAAATCAAGTGATGGCCAAGTTGGACGTTGTAATTGGTTTGTAGAAAAGGTGAATTTGCTATATTTTAATCAAGTTGGTTTGCTATAGGGCTCCAATGCGTGTACACAAAATGTACACGTATTGGAGCCCATAATAAAAACTACGACGGATGCTGTAACATTTGTATTTTCTAACTTAGTAAAGTTGCACATTCTTTAGATTTCATAATATTCTTTTTAAATACTTGAAATGCTCAAAACCAGTCTAGTAGACAGTCTAGTAGACAGCTACAATTTTTTTCCAATGTTAGATTTGTGTTTATCATTATGTTGCCTAGATTTGAGTTACGATGCAGTTTACGACGGAGCCTGCTGATTTAGAAGAACCCAACTTCTTACCCTTCTTCTTCAACTTCTTCTTCAATATTACTTACTTATCAAACAATAAAACGACAATGAATACAGAAATTAAAAATCAACCTAGAAGTTTAAAACATACACTTTCCAGTCAAACAAAAAGCTGAATTATGCTATGAACATAAAATCAAGACCTCAACTCAAACTCGACAAACAACGTGAAACTAAAGTAAAACACAATACATTTTGCAAACGTCACAAGCAATAAAGTTCACTGTATAAAATAAAATACGTGGCAAAATATAAATACATCGAAAACTTTCCCCTTTCAGTTTCTTTATGCGTAAATTATATGCGCTGAGGGGCGCGAAATGGAGACATACGCTACTATTGGGACCTCGGAGTTATTGTGCCTAACATGACCATTGCGAGGGTACTATTCATATTTTATGTTCTGTAACTTATTTCAGGGCCACAAGGTTTTATAACTCTATGCTTATGAGGCCACGAGTTTGAGCACAACTCGGTTAAGAGCTTGTGGACAGGTTTAATTTGTCCTCTGAAATTATGATGCTAGTTTTTACTAGTGAAGCACCTCTTAAAAGGTTTTTGCTGCTTGTATAAATGTAGCGGTAGTAATTCAGTTAAAATGGTCAAATTACTCTTTATTACTGAATTTTCTTCAGTTAATGTTTCGGCTTTTTCTACAGTGTTGTACATTTTTCAGTTAACTTTAAATATAATAAAAACAAATTTAACCAAAATAAAATAAATTTTACAAATGGCTCATAGGCAATAACACCGCGAAAAAGACCGCAAAGTGAACATCGCCGAAAAATTGCTATGTTATCGGGTTTTTATCAGATAGAGAGAGTGTGCAACTGATTTGCATGATCTAATACCACTTTGCCCTTTTTTCTATCGGAATGCTCGCAGCTCGATAAAGCGACATCGTTTCATGGTCGATGTTCCAAAGACACGAACGAAGACTATTATTGTGATAAGAACGTCAAGGCTGTTGAATACGTTGCCTGAGTAGGGTTTTCTCAATAGTTACAATCTTTGTGTCTTCAAGTCGAGAGTGAATTCTTCGGAAAAAAAACTATACAGTCGCAAACCTTATCTATGTTAATATTATAGACCCACTTTACCAGTGGGTCTATAATATTAACTTTACTAGTTAGTAGTCGGCGGTGGGAAGTTTATTATAGTGTATTCACATTTCGTGCTGCTCGAAGATATGCTGTAAGTGATTAGGTCGCGATGTGTAGTATTAAGTGTAAGTCATGGACTGTATTATTTTCGATGTTACTTTATTTTAAATGATTTAGTGTTTTGTCTGTCTATTGGAAATAGAGAGATAGAGTATCTCATAAGTTTTGGGGCAATCATCTGAACAGATGTACTCATACTTACATAGAAAGTATCTCTATGGATCATTGAATTGCCAATAAGTAAAATTTTGTTTATTAGAAGAGGTTTTAAATGTTTACATAGGTTTTAGGGTGGTCGTAAAGTATTATGAATATTTGCTCAAGTGAGTCGTCATTAATTATGAGTTAGTTTTGTCCTACGGATTGAAATATTTCCGGACGAAAGTAATCTATTATGTTATTACTAGCTGACCCCGCAAACGTTGTTTTGCCATATAAATAAAGGTATGAAAAATAGCTAGTAGCCGATTCTCAGACCTACTGAATATGCATATAAATGTTGGTTATAATCAGTAAAGCCGTTTCGGAGGAGTAAGGAAACAAACACTGTGACACGAGAATTTTATACATAAGATTATGTACAAGACACATTGACACGCAAAGTTTCATCTAAATAGTTTTTGCGTAAAAAAGGAAGTAAGTCCGTCCATCCTCATACAAACTTTAACGATTATTATAATTACCAAGA
Organism: Ectropis crepuscularia; assembly: GCA_963693475.1. Taxonomy (NCBI): domain Eukaryota; kingdom Metazoa; phylum Arthropoda; class Insecta; order Lepidoptera; family Geometridae; genus Ectropis; species Ectropis crepuscularia. The sequence goes on from OY856346.1 coordinate 15,895,864, forward strand.
GCATAATCGCATTTTTGGCGCCATAAGTGCTCGAAGACTCAGGCCACCAAAGAAATGTTTTTTTATTATTAAATAGTGACCAAACGGGCAAAACGAGTAGGTACCTGATTGAAACTGTCCGGCAACTCCACTCGATAAATTACGATAGTAGTTTTCTCTAAACTGTTGCGAGCTGTTTGTAAAAGTATTGCCCTTGAAAGTATGTATCCAACGCGTGGTACCTCTCCAAACGGACTCTGGACTACAATAGTGTCAGAAGTTTAAATAACTCTTACACCATTTGATTCAGTTATTTGGTTTTTTATTCAAAAGAAATTGTGACCGTCGTTTTTATAGAACATTCCTCGATACAATGTATTAGGGCTCGGAAGAAAAATTACAATCTCATGACATTGGGTTTCTGGGGATCGAGGTTCGAGGTAATGATATATAGGCACAAGACTAGCGCTACATTCGTGAAAGAAAGATGTGATGCGAATTTTTGTGACTAAAATTTATGTGTTCAGTTATAGTTCAGGGTTAGCTTTAGTGTGTTCTTATTTGGTAAAAGTGCAACTATTACTAATTACGCGTTAAATATGATTAATCATATAACAATATCACACAAGTTATTTAACTTATTATTGCAAGGTCTTACAAAAAATATAGAACACACGACAACAAAATGCTGCTTGATGCTTAGTATTCTATAATTTTGTATAGTAAAAATTCTCATTGAATGTTTGATTATTTTCTCGTTTCATCTAAAAAAATATGTTTTATAGAAACAAAAGCATTAATTACGGATATTCATGAAAATTAATCATAGCGTACCCTAATTAGTGACGTATTATTAATTATACTTACGCCAGACAATAATTAATTGATAAAACCTATTATGATATTTTGCGTGTATTTGGATTAAACTTCAAAAATATAGAGCGTACCTAATAAATTAGAATCTGTCTAGAGTTTGATGCTAGACTGCAAATTAAAAAAAGCTTAGGGAGAAGGGACACCTCCTTTCTCATTCCACTAAATCACTATCATAGATCACTAATTCTAAACACCTTTTGGAAAAACTTTCATCGGAAATAAATCGAAATATGACAATACATAAGAATGAGCCAGCCTATTATTATTTGTGACTTTGAGCTATGTACGTTCGACTACCACTTTACTTCATAGTAAGTGATGGTGTGATCAAAAGTGTTACGCGGGACTTATAAGCGTAAGACGTTTTTTTTTTACTTTTTAGGTTAAGGTACTTACCTCCTATCTCTACTTCCGCTTCGCCTCGTTCCTGAAGCAAAGGTTGGCCATAGCTTTTCAACGTGGGAACGCGGCGAGCGTCATGGGCACCTTTGCGCCGGGAGCAGTTCGGGGTGGGTTATTCGGTGATTCGTTTGTAAGTGGGAAATTTATTGACAAAGTGTCATTGACTTTTATAGATTTACCCTTGACCGCCATCCCACCTGATCTTAAGCGACGACTCAGTCTATGATGCAGCGTGCTTACCTGGAAGAAATCGATTCAGTAGCTCATAGGACATACTTTTGCCGTGTTATTAAACGAACCTGGGACGTGTAGCTCGTAAGCAGGCACACTACTGCTGACTCTCACATTACCTCTAAATAGGTATATAGATTATTTTCCACGATAATGTCACTCTCTTGATACAATATCGCTTGTTTTAACAGAGTTTTGTGGCAAAACACAGTACATTGATTAAATAATTGAAACCTACTTTCGAGAGTCCTTTAAAAGCGTGGTTTCGGTAAACCGATTACCAGGGTTTTTGTTTGTAACGTTCCGTTTTGTATTTAAATAATAATTTAGATTTTTTGAACAAAAACGAGATATTTTAGATTTTACGATTGATTTTGAAGTTTAGTCATGCACCATTTGTTGTTTTAAATTGTTTTGAAATATTAAAAGTGAACTGAATAATGTATGTGAATGTTATGTAAATGTGAAAAACTGAACTATCGAAATAGTTTGTGAATCAATCTTATACCTTTAAACGAGCAATTTGTTTATACATAATTACATATATATCTGAATCTCGGAAACGGCTCGAACGATTTTCATGAAATTATATATGCAGGGGGTTTCGAGGACGATGAATCTAGCTAGATTGCATTTTTTTTAAATTACATTTTATGTGCTTTTTTAGGCAATGAAAAACTCCTAGAATATCATTAGAACACGTTTGCAAATTTCGCCACTATGATGAATGTCTGAATGGCTCAGGCGGTAAAACGGTGTCCTCGGTTTCAATAGACGCCGGTTCGAATCCTGATGATTACTTCATTTTTGTACATATGTATGCTTAGATCTTTAAAACTACGTAACGGATTTTAATGCATTTTTTAAATTGTATCTGCCTACATTTAATTAAAAGAAACCGAGCAAAGCTCGGTCAACCAGGTACTAAATATTTATAAGAACAAACATCATTACTACATTTTTTAAGGAGATCGCTGAGTTGGGTGGTTGGTTTATTTAATTTGTGTTTGACTTTACTTATATTTGATTTAATATCCGGAACCATTGGACTTGTTAAAAAAACTGTAAAACAGCGTAGACTTGCTATTTTATTTTAGCTCTACTCGAATAAACTTGCCCAGATACCTAGTAAGCTTGTAGTTATTTAAACCGAGTTTAGATATTTTCCCGAAATAATAATTGTTATTTTTCGGAAAAAAATAATTTCACGTTCTTTGCGCTTCGTCAAAATTTGGACAATTAATTGAAACTAATTTATGTACATAATGTAGGGGAGCGTGGGTTACAGTGGATCCTGGGTCACAGTGGATAAATCATTGTAGGTGTGTATTTAAAGCAAACAGACGCGTACGCGTTCGCGACGTTGCCGTTCTTACACTCCCCCCGCAACCGAGCTAGTCGCCATCTTAGTATCGGAGTGGACGCACGCGGTACGGAGCATCCGTTGACAAGTAAGCCACAAACTTTTATTTTCCGTGTTTTTGTAAAACGTTTTGCCTTTCCGTATATTAGAATTTTACAAGTGTTGATAATGTGATATGATCTAAAGTTACTGTAGAGAATTTTTGTTACTCTAATATGTTTATTTGACAAATAAATAATTTCGTACGATTTTTTAATTAAGACTTCTCCAACTGGGGCACAGTGGATCGTTTTGAATTGGGGTACAGTGGATCTTGTATCCACTGTACCCCAAAATATTTATCGTAAAATTATTTTGTTTTCAGGGATAATGCCACGAAACAGGAAAAGAAAGACCAATATTGGTCAGCACGCTGAAGAGGAGATGCGGGCAGCTTTGCATAAAATATCGGAGGGCCAAAAAATAAAAACTGTAGCTAAACTAATGAACATTCCATATACAACTCTATACAGGTATAATGAAAAAATTAAAAAATCATTGAATGCCAATCCTATTGATACCAACAGAGTTACACCAAATTACACAGTGCGTAAAATTTTCACGGATGCTCAAGAGAAGGATTTAGTCGATTATTTAACCAGATGTAGCAATATGTTTTATGGTCTTACCTTAATAGATACGCGCAAACTTGCCTATGAAATGGCAGTTGTAAATAATATCACAGTGCCACAAAAATGGCATGATACGAAACTGGCAGGCGTTGAGTGGCTGTACAGTTTTAGAAAAAGAAATCCAGCTCTCAGCTTGCGAACACCTGAAGGGTGTAGCCTAAGCCGTGCAACGTCCTTTAATCGTCACAATGTAACGATGTTCTATGACAATTTAGAGAGGGTTATGGCTAGACATGAGTCATTTGGGAACGGAACTAGAGTGTGGAATCTAGATGAGACGAACACCATGACCGTTCAGAAATCTGCTAAAGTTTTGGCAGTCAGAGGTCAAAAGCAGGTGTCTAAAGTTACCAGTGCGGAAAGAGGGACACTCGTTACTACGTGTTATTTTGTGAATGCTTTGGGAAACACGTTACCGCCTGTTATGATTTTTCCTAGGGTCCACTTCAAAAGTCATATGATTAATGAGGCTCCAACTGGAACTTTGGGCCTAGCAACACCAAGCGGATGGATGAATGGTGAGTTATTCATTGAGACGATGAAACATTTTATAAAACACACAAATAGTAGCAAAGCAAATCCTAGTTTGTTGATCTTAGATAATCACGAGTCTCATATGTGTATTCAAGCATTAAATTTGGCTAAGGACAATGGTGTAACTGTTTTGACAGTTCCACCTCATTCGACGGGGAAAATGCAGCCGTTAGATGTTGGAGTTTTCGGCCCATTTAAAGTGGCATACAATAGGGCAGTCGATAATTGGATGATGCGCAACCCTGGTAAAACATTTTCCATTTACGATGTGGCTAGCTGTGTCAATGTAGCACATCTGAAAAGTATGACCCCAAACAATATATGCAATGCCTTCAAGGCGACGGGCATTTTCCCCTATGACAGAGATGTTTTCACCGAGGTGGACTTCGCTCCTAGCGATGTCACCGACCGGCTCCCAAACAATGAAAATGAGATCCCGGAAAACAGAACTGAAGAAGATCGTCAAACCCACAACAATGAAGACAGAGATAGGACGCGCACTCCATCACCTTCACTTTTACCAGAAATGTATAACATCGATTCATCAACACTGCCCCGTCGTTCTAATGAAGATCTTATGTTGTTATCGGTGGAAGATACCCAAAACGAACCGCTACCTTTGACTTTGACTGAATTACCCCGCATATGCCAGCTTGCTTCTCAGGCCATCGAAACTACTTCTCAAACAACAACCACATCATTGATTAAGCCCATAGAAAGTACACCATCAACATCAAGAGCTGAACCGTCAAAACCTTTTACAAGTCCGTTTGAGTTCCGTGGAATACCAAAAGCTGGAGCAAGAAAGCACGGGAGAGCAGAAAGAAGGAAAGGTAAAAGCATGATAGCAACTGATACTCCAAATAAAAATGAAATCGAGCAAAGAACCAAAGAAAAAAATAAAGGAAATAAAAGGAAAGAGTCGGCAAAGGCTGCCAAAAAGAAAATTTTTAAAAGTGACAGTGAAGAAACTGATACAATAAGTTTATACTCGGAAGAGGAGCCGACTTTTGATGAGGAAGAAGACAAGGTTATCCACATAGACCCTACGAAGTTCTCTCCGCTACAAACTAGTCCAAAAGAAGGAAACTTTATATTAGTAGAATTTAAGGTAAAAGAAAAGAAATTTTATTATATTGCGAAAGTTATTGGGAATAAAGTTGGAGATATAGAGGTTAGTTTTCTCCGAAAATCTGTCAAAAGTAACAACAAGTTTCATATGCCTAATATTCCTGACATTGCAACAATCACACTGCAAGACATTAAAATGATTCTACCTCAACCAGGATTTACTGGGAGCACTAAAAGAGCCCAAGGATTATATTGTTTTGATATAGAATCCACCAAAATAGATCTGCGTTAAATATTAATACTTACTTTTAAGTAATAATTTGATCTCTTATGTGAAGTGGCCATACGCTATTTATTTAGATTTACTTAACTGATTAAAATTGAGACTGAAAACTATAAATATTAAGAGGTTTAAAAACTGTTTCGTTTTGCTTGTTGACTTTATTTCAATTAGTCTATATCTATAGGATCGGAGGATTAAGAATATTATGATTGTAATTGTTTTTTATTGTTTGTAAGAGGTTTAGTTATGTCAACCTTCTAAGTTGAAGGACAGCAGATGTGTTCTATTTATTGATCCTTTGATTTTTTCATATTGTAAAACTAGTACCTAAGTTTAAAGTATTATAGGTACTTTCCAAATACAAAGTCCACGTCTAAATTACCTCAAAGAAAGATTTATGTTATGTTTACAATTAAACGCATGTTTAATGATTAAGAATAAACCATTCAATTTAAATACACGTTTTTTAATTAATATAAATTAATCATTATCCAGTGTGACTCACAGGATCCAGTGTAACCCAAATCAGTATCCACTGTGCCCCTGTTATGGGGCACAGTGGATAATTTATCACTTAAAAAAAAAATAATAAAAAAAAAATACTGAGTGCTTTTAGGTCTGTTTTTGTAATACAGGTTCAAATTTAAATATATTTTCTAGGACTCAGTCAACATGATAGAAAATTTGAGGTAAAAAAAGTAAAGTTACAAGTCATTGAAAGAAAATGGATCCACTGTGACCCACGCTCCCCTACATAGGGTGACAAAATGATATCCCAGGTAGGATTCATGTACCTAATCAAGTTAAGATTTAATAATTATGTAAATATGAACAAGTCACGTTGAAGCAATTTCTTCTAGGTTAGTGCGCTCTATCATGGACCACATCGTGGCCCATCATCAAGCGAAACGGCGGTTAAGTAAAAACATTCTTGATTTAAAATTTGCAAATAATTTATAAAATTCGGAATATTTGATGTATTTTAACATTGTTGTTAATTATTGTACATAATTAATTAAAACAATACTAATTATCACATTATAAACATTAGGCTTATAAAAATAATTTACTTAGGCTTCTGGGAACAAAGATCGAAGTCAAATTTTTGAGTAAAGTTAACTCGGATTGGAAATTTTCGAAATGTTCATTTCGAAACCATCCCCCGAATTCAAACGAACTCGAAGATAAAAAACTGTGCTTAAGTAATGTTTTAGAATACGTACTGTTCGACTAGAAACCAGTACGTTGGCGTCGTCTAGGTCCCCGCAAAGTCATGGTACGCATAACTGGCGGAACAGGTTTCCCTACACGATTGCCGGGAAAGAAACCTAGGTACTCGTATCGAAAGCAGCTGCTCAAGGGTTACTTTTTGCTAAAGGCTTTTATGTACAGTTAGAAAACGTGAGATGAGTGTGGCATTAATAAGGTATAGTACAGTTTTATCTTAGAAGTTGATTTGCTAACAGTATCATACAAGGATGTGAGGTTGCTCCTTTGCTTCAATTAAATACTCGTAACAGATATTATTGTAAAAGTAAATTATTATTAAGACAAATTACCATGATCTTCTCTTTTTTAACCGTTTCCAAAAAAGGAGGAGGTCCTACTCGGTTGTATGTTTTATTTTTTGTATAAGTAAATATAACGTGATGATGCCGCCAATTGTTTTGTAGAAATCGATGTGGCGGTTTTTGAAATATAAACCAAAAACTAAAATTTGCTTTCATATAGGTATTTAGACGATGTAGTGATATATTCTTATGAAATTTGATGGAGTGTCTGAATTGAATTTAAAAATTGAAATCGATTTGTTTTTCGGAGGCAATTGATTATTTATACTGGGCTGCTCATTTCTCGAGATTGCAACTTCGTTTCATGGTTGGCATGAGGTTTGACTCTAAGTTCGTATTAATAATTTCTAGATAAGCGCGCTCCATCGTAAGCCACACCGTCACCTAACTTTAGACGAGATCACAGTTAAGTGAAAACCTATACAATTATTTATCCTATACAAACCTATACTATTATGAAAGACTTTTTTTAAAGAACTGAAAAAAAAATGAAACAAATCAAACAAATTACTACCGTCCCTGCTTCGAACAGGTAAGTAACCATTTAATAAAACTGTTTTTAGTAATAAGCTATGAAGGAATTGATAAACAACGCTAAATATACAAATTGATAATGTGGTATAATTTCCTAAGAAAGTACCTAGAGAAATATGGTCCAGAAATTATAGTAATAATATAGATAATATAATAGTAACAGTTTTTTTTTAAATAAAGAGTGACGAGACGAGCAGGACATGTGCCTGATGGTAAGCAACAGGCCTGCTACATAACAGCACAGTGACACGCAGCTATTGGAACATGAAGAGCCCAAATCATTACCTAGCACCGCACTGCGCTCGTCACACAGAGATCTAAGTTGTTATATCTCTAAGCCCTGTAATTTCTCTGGAAACATTGCCCTTCAAACCGGAACACAGTAATGTTTGCACATTACTGCTTGGCGGTAGAATAACTGGCAAAGGTGTGGTACTTTCCCCAGGCGGACTCTGCTAAGAGTCCTACCACTACTGACTAGAGAACGCCATAGCACAGCATCTTAACAGATATTGCCAGGCCTACATATGCAAGCAGTATTGTGGACCTTATGTCCTTACCTAGTAGTTATAGTAGTACAAAATTGCACGAATATTGCGTGTTATGTAAGTATCTCTAGAATAGTTAAATAATTTCAAAGCTTCGAGAACTCCAAGCTAGACTTAAACATGTTCTGTTGTTGGGTGTAGTTAGGTAGTTCCTAAAAGCTACATTGTTTGTCTATGATTTTCAGTTAATAGTAAACTTAGTAACAGTAGGCCTCATTGCAGAATCCACCTAGGAAAGTACCACATCGTTGTTGTTTATTCTACTGTCAAGCGGTAATGTGCAAATAATAAATATTGGTGGACAATTCACACACAACACCATCTGACCCCAAACTAAGCAAAGCTTGTCCTATGGCGGCCAGATAGCTAATATAATACTTACTTATATAGTTTTAAATACATACTACTCATTAAACATAGAAACACCCAGACACAGTGCAAACATTTGATTAAATCACACAAATATTTGCACTGGGTAGGAATCGAACCCACGACCCTCGGCTTCGCAGGCAGAGCTACTGCCCACTAAGCCACGAGGCCAGTCATATTACTGTGATTCGATTTAAAGCGCATTATTTCCGGAGATGGCAGGGCAAAGAGTTAAACTATCTTATTTCTTTGACTGTCGAGCGCAGTACAGTGGTAGTCAGTGCTTTGGACTCTTAATGTTATAACAGCTGATTTGCACTATACAGTTATGAATAGGTCTATTGCTTACGCCCACTCAGATCTAAACGTTTGCGACCCTATCTTTCTAACAATTTGAAAATATTTTTAAGCAAGATACTGCAAGGATAATTCATGTGCATGTGTTTTCACATTTTAATTCAAATTACTCGAGACTATAATTTGGAAACTGTATTAACACATATTAGTATCGCGGCAAGTTGTTCATACCGAAACGCGACTAAGTAAGTATATTCTAAGTTATTGTAGGTACCTATGGCTGTAAGTACCTACACTTAGCTTCTAATAAACATTTGGTACCTATAAAACTTTTCACTTCAAAGGTCAGTTTTGATTCATCAAACTGAATTACAATGAAAACTACAACACGTTTTTAACTAATGACTTACACTACGCACATCTAAATTATTCATAGACCGATAAAGTTCTAGAAAATAAATTGTCAGTCATAGTGACTGCCGATATTAGAAGTGAAAAGTCATAACTTAGAATTTTAATATTAAATAGCATAACGTAATTATAAAAGCGCACGTTCCACGTTCCGTTCCACTGCTCCGGCAACGCTCTGACGCTACGAATAGGTATGACGCTATTTAGCGTCATCGTAGCATATCGATGACGCCAACCCGAAAGATTTTCCAATCGAAAAGTGCACAACGCTGCTAAAAAAGTTTTAGCTTTCAAAAAAAAAAAAATGTATGAATTTCCATGAACAAGGTTTCACATTAAATTCCATTGATTAGTTACTCGTAACATTATCTATTCTATGTCGTAACATAAAGGTTGTATAGTTAATTACACTTCGTGCAAGATTAATTTACTATCTCCCGCTACTACAACAATTCAGTTCCCATTTCCCATCGAGAGAAGCGACAACCATGAGTACTGGTTGTGAGATTACCGCTCCATATCGGCGGCGTCCGGACCGTCTGCGAGGAGCCTAAGACCTGTCAGGCTGTTGACACTATAATGTGCTAAGCTCCTTACATTTATGTAGCTTGCGACATGTCAAACGCGTATAAGGAACTGAGGAGACAGCTTTGCTTCCACGAAATGTTGAAGTTTGCGTTAGGGAGAGGATTTAATTCAATCAAGCGACTACGAGCCATAATGCTATGCAGTTTAGAACTTGTGAATTTGACAGTGCGGATAAATGGTCTTTGATAGTTATGTGAAAGCGATAGGTACAGGTTCGTTATGTGTATCTCAATAGTTAAATTGTTTTTTTAGTACAATATGAGCATACTGTAGTTTTTTTTATGTTATATAGCGACAAGACGGGCAAGACAAGGTCGAGGGCAGTTTTTAAGCACAGATTTCATTTTTTAAGCTTCCCTTTCATTATGTACTCGTATTTTTCTTACGGTTTTAGTTTCACTGTTTTTTCAGACCAGACGCGCAGCAAAATCCTTTTCTCCTCCAAGTGTGTCGTAAGGAACTTCGTTCCAATAATAATTTTATATCTCGTTAAGGTACTTGTAGGTACGAGTATTAATATTTCGAAGTATTTGCCCCAATGAAACATCACACTGCAAATTGATTGTAAGAGTATTTTTACAACTTATCAAAATTTAATTTGTTGCATTATAAGTAATACAAGAATAATACTTACTAAAGAGGTAAACTTTCGACTTGCCTCAAGTTTCTGTAAGTTCAGTACTCAAAGCTGTCTGGTAAGTTCACAGTCTGCATGGCAATGAAATAGTGTAAGTTTCACCTCTTTAATCTAAAACGACTGACTTCCTGGCTTGTTGTCAGATCATGGTTCAAAATCAGCATAAACAATATTTTTTATTATGGTATCGATTCCAGTTCATGGGTAAAGTTATTTGACAAGATTAAAGCTATTGGTGTTTAGCTTTCACATTTTGAAACAAAATTACAGTAAACTGAATTTTCTTTAGACAACCCATTTGCAATATATTTGTTACATATTAAATTGAATATAAAATACTTTTCATTCAATAAACAGCTCGGTGAAGGTCGTTGTATAGCGGGACCTTAGACTAAGTTTAATTTCTTGGTAAACACTTCAAAAAACGTTCTTAATTCGTTGTGTTTTTTTTGTACGTATTTAACGCGATAGTTTGGCCAATTGTGAATAGATTTGTGAATAGAATTTGATGATTGTTTTTTGATTTGATATATCATAAAACATTATTTAAAATGTTCCATATTATGAATTTTCGATTTTAGTAAGTAAATTTTAATCAGTGTCAAGTGCAGTGGTTTTTGAACTATTACCAAAAATCTAAAATTTGCATATCTCGATGTTATAATTATTATCTTACACTGAAACATCGCTGTTTAATTGGAAAATTGTTTAGTTGATTTTACAAAAATTGTGAAATTTTGTCCAGTGTCTTATAGCTATTTTAAATTGAAATCGGTGATTGTTGATGCAAAGAAAATTAATTATTTTGTGAATCTTATCCATCACAGTGTAGTTTTTAATGGATCGCAGTTGACTTTATATCCAATAATCCCTAAACAAAACGGCCACGTGGTCAAGACGATTTCTTTTCCCTGCAGCAGTCTGTGTTTGTTGTTATTGTATGACGATCATTTGCGTTTAAAAGGCTGCAGTTAAACCCGCGTCCGGATGTCTTTTATAGAGAACAAATCGTCGAGTACAACGGCGATCGTGGAACAGAGAGCGATAAAGGATGGAATAAAATACTTGAACCGGAAAGGACACTAGCCTCAATGAGTATTCTCACATAAAACTGACGTTTATTTTTCCCGACGCGCCTTTGTGAAACGACACGTTTAGTAGATAAACGAATAAATGTGAAAACTGACGCTTTCTGTAGTCGCAGAGAAGAGTATACACCGGATTGCTGCTATGGTTTTAAAGCGTGCTAAATAAATAAATGATAAATAAATATTGGTCGACATTTCACACACAACACCATCTAGCCCCAAACTAAGTAAAGCTTGAACTATACTTGTACTTCTACTATACAAATATATAGGTAGTACCTAAGTACCTACTTGCAGCGCTCCGCCGTTTTAAGCGTGTAGCTTCCGTTCCCGTAATTTTCCCGGGATAAAAAAAAAATAGAGTTAAAGTATCCAGACTACAATATAACTGTGTTACAAATTTCAAACCGATCCGTTCTGCCGTTCCGGTGCAATTAAGCAACAAACATCCAAAATTTTACATTTAAAACATTAGTAAGAAGAAGGACAGTGCGAAACTGCGATATGCGATAGCATGTTGCAGGTAGACATCGATATAAAGCACTGGATGTGCCCTCCCAAACTTCAGACGCTCGGAATTATGTCATCGTTAGGAAGAGTTCACTCTTTCCGTTCTAGTCGGTTGCAGGAAGCGGTGAACGCCGGACGTTTTTACTCTATGACTATGCGTTGTCAACAACCAAAATAAGTACAGCATATCTCGCCGCTAGCGATTCTAGGAGCCAAGTAGACTGGTTGTGTTTGACTGCTTTGTAAGCCACTTACGATACATACAGAGACGTCGTTTATTACCAATTTCAAGCACATCCATTGGTTTATATCGATGTAGGTAGGTACTTACGTGTGATACTAAGAAAGGCGAGATCAACAGTTAACCCATTCAGTATAAAAAACAGTTATAGCTCAGTGGCGTAATAGACGATGTCTTCCAAAGCGGAATTCAATTATTAAAGGTTAAACCAATATTTGAAATTTAATATTCCTGCTATCCCATCGCTTCGATTCGAAGATGGCTGTATTTAGAGTGGGGGTCACAACTGTAGTAGGTACTGTGGATGGGATTTCAAACTGGTCAGCACAGGATCATTAGATGATATTAAATATGATGTATTTTTCTTTGTTATGTAAGTGCAATAAAGAGTTTATCTATCTATCTATCTATCTATGAGGCAATTGAAGCGTCGCGTATTTTTATCATAGAGAACGGTTTCGTTATTATTAACTTAAAATTAAGTGTAAGGGATGATTGTCCCCTTAGATCGGACTGTCTTCTTGTAAAAGGTTTTAAAACAGTTGTCTGGCGGATATAATTACAAATGCAGCATCAGAATTAACGTAAAGTTGAGTCATTATTTTAGGAGTTTTAATGCGTCAGCAAAGCAAAACGGCACACGGAATGTGTCTGGGAGTACTGGCGACATATTTTTACAGATTTTGCCTATCATATACGTGAAAATCAGTCGGAGAATTTACGTGAAGTAATTAACTTTTTTTAACTACCTGATATCTCAAATATGCAGTCTAAGCAATGTAGCGAGTATGCATGCATTCTTAGTACATACTAACACTACTCATCATCCACATTTCGACTGGCCTCGTGGCTTAGTGGGTAGTAAGTAACTATTTTCTGATCTGTGGTAGTAGCTCTGCCTGCGAAGCTGAGGGTCGTGGGTTCGATTCCCACCCAGTGCAGATATTCGTGCGATGAATTCAAATGTTTGCACTGTGTCTGGTTGTTTCTATGTATATAATAAGTATGTATTTAAAATTATATAAGAATTATATCAGCTATCTGGCCGCCATAGTACAAGCTTTGCTTAGTTTGGGGTCAGATGGTGTTGTGTGTGATGTCCACCAATATTTATTATTTATTATTATTATTATTTCATTCGTCAGAAAATACGTGACGTCGGGCAGCTCTGGGATCTTGGACTATCTGCGTCTGAATGTTTGCTGCTCAATCACATCGTATTGGTTGAACGGAAACGGGAACTACATGGGTAAAACCGCAGGAAACTGCTAGTATTTTATAATTTGGAACCGGTCAGCCTTCTTGCAGATACTATAGCTGGCAGGTTGGCACCACCTAATGGTGCAGACAAAAATCCGATCACAGTTAGAAGCAAAAATAGTTGATGCGTAATTATCAAAACTTATCCGATTTTCAGATATACTTAGGTGCTTCAGATTATTGTAACTCCAAGAGGTGTGCAAAAGAATCGCGACAATGTGGTAACACAAAATGATCGTAGGATGACGTAGGTACCTTATATCCGCCCGTTGACGACCCCTCCCGGAAAATATGCTTATTAACATTTGTAAATACGAGATTGCTCGGCTGTATTACGGGAGAGCGGAATTCGATATTCGCATGTTATTAAATACGCATTTATGGAGTTTAGATTTTTTGTGCTTAACCAAAGGAACTCGTTCAGACATAATAAGTTTGATAAGAAAAGTGCACAGGTTTTTGATATTTTGCTTTTATTTTTTTAAAGGGATAGAGGTAGGTATGCTATTTGTTATTATTGTTTATTTTTGTAATATTTCATGTGACTGTGATTATATATGATTATTATGAGATTATAGTCCAAGATCCCAGAGCTGCCAGACATCACGTATTTTCTCATGAATGAAATGTGGACAATTGAGTAGAGTTAGTACGTACTAAGAACTCGCTTACTAGCTTGCTTAGACGGCCAATTTTGAGAAATGGGGTAACGACGGCACATACAAACATTACTTACTTCACGTATTTTCTAATAAGTGATTTTCACGTATGTTGTAGGCAATATCCTTAAAAGTAAGGCCCCAATACTCCCAGACACTTTCCGTCGGTCATTTTGCTCAACAAGTCCAAAATAATAACTTAACTTCACTTAAATTCTCATACTCCATTTGTAAATATGTTCGTCAGACAACTATTTTGAAGCTTTTTCCAATAAGAGACTAATCTAAGGTGCCAATCATATGGGATCTTACTTTATTAGTATTATAGGGTAAGTACGGAACTAGTACCAGTGACAGATAATCATGTTTTGGAACATTATGCGTAGGCATGAAAATCACAATAATAAAAAATCTTTGAATATGAATGTAAATAGATGCTGTGGTAGAGAGTGACGAAATAAAGGATAGACAAAGTGTTAAAGAGGATATGAAAGATGTAAACTCAGATTTGACGAATGGAAGAAGCATAAATGTTTTACCAATACCATTTAATGTGAAATTAGAGTAGGCGAATGATAATCATTTCAATTTGTAATAATAGTTACTTCATGGTTGAAAATACGCTTGTTACTTTTACTTGATATTAAATTCATTAAAAAAATTATCGTTAGGTAGGCCATAATTTATCGTGAAAATTTGCCATGGTCCCGAGTTTACCCGAAACTTTCTTATCATACCTGAGCGTGACGAATGAATTCAATTCACAGGCCACGAAAAATCTGTCTAGGCGCGCCTAAAGAAGTTTTCACTTCAATAATGTAGGATTCAATAATTGTTCTTTCCGAATGAGACACTCATTGTATGTATTTAGACGTAGGATATATATATTATGCGTCATCCTAAAGCCTTTCAACAAATGTAAAAATGGCAGGCAACTTGATGATTGAAATGGGTATTCTATCTTTATCTTTTTGGCTGGACTACTCCATATCTATGGTGTGGTATAAAACATTTATGTAGTACAGATACCTAATACATTTCCCAGTGGCTGAAAACCATTGCAAACAAATAATTGGAGTCTATAAAAAATACATTGAATAAACCAAACCGAATTACTGAAAGGTACGGCCATCGAAGTCATTGCCGTGAAAATTCCGATAAAAACGAGATTGAAAATAACCGCGTTTCCGCATGAGCAAGGTGAATATTGCATTTCCACTGGATGAAGTGTCAACTGCATTTTAAATAACTTAGCCTGTCGCTGCCCGTATTGATTTCAGGTATTTTCGGCGAGCCAAAGTTTCGACCGTCTCTAGTCATCTGACTAATTTAACAACTATGTGGCATGAGCTGAACGACGTTTATATTCCGTTCATTTACTATTTTGGTCCTCTGCTTTTGTTTGTTTTATTTCAGGTTTCAGCTTTTTATTTGTGTTTCTCTATTTGGAAAGGTTAAAACAAATTGTCAGTCACTTATTTCCGAATTTTAATTAAGTGTGAATTTTAATTTAGTGATTGGTGATTATTATTATTATTATTTGGAGCCTATACTGTCCCAATGCTGGGCAAAGGCCTCCCTACCCTCCCTCCATTTGGTTCTGTCTTGAGTTAGTTAATGTTTCCCAGTCTTTTGAATAGCTATCAAGGTCATCCCGCCAGCGTTTCTTTGGCCTGCCGCATCGTCGTTTGCGATCGGGCTTCCACTGAGTAGTGATTTTGGCCCAATTTAGTGGTTGGTGATAAGTCTCGATATTGTGCCCGAGCTAATCGAGGTTAGTTTATTAAGCTATTACTAGCTTCGTGTAGACAACGCTACGCAACGCTAGTTTATCTACACGAAGCTAGAAGTACTAGCTTGCTAGCTTATTAACACTAGTTTACTATCCTAGCGTGAAAAACTAGCCTCGTATAGTTCGCCGATTAATGTTTGTTGTTCTAAGCTTTATTTATTACTACCAGCGGTTCTGCAGTTTCACCCGTTTGATTCCTGATCACGGTATTAATAATAATAATAATAAAGAATATTAATAATATTAATAATATTAATAATAATAATAATAAGAAGCAGAAAGTTTATGCGTGGGCAAACCGTATTCGTCGCTACAGAGAGCGTGTGAATCGATATCGGCAAAATCGCGACTTCCAGAGTGATCAAAGGAAGGTGTACCGAAACTGGGAAGGAACAAGTCGACGTGTGAACGATGGGCAGCTACCGGATGCCAGCGCTATGAAAAACTTCTGGCGCAGCATCTGGTCGGTGCCTGTCGAGCACACGGAGGGAGCTTGGATGCGTGTTGTCGAACGTGCATGTGAACCCATCGAACCCATGGAGTCTGTTTTGATAGACTCCGAAGACGTTAGTTGTGCTATCCGGACAGCTCAGAACTGGAAAAGTCCTGGGCCGGACGGATTGCACAACTTCTGGATAAAATGGTTTCGATGCTCACATGGACGTTTAGCAACACAATTCCAAGAAGCTCTCGAGACGGGTTCTCTTCCAAGTTTCATGACCACCGGAGTCACCTTCCTGCTCCATAAGTCTGGCAGTACCACGGAACCAAAGAACTATAGACCCATAACGTGCTTACCTACCACCTATAAGCTGCTTACATCCATTCTGAGAGCAAAAATTAACGCGCATATAGTCGCAAATAACGTTTTGGCCTCCTCTCAGAATGGATGTAAGATTGGGTCCCGTGGTACTAAGGAGCTGCTCCTCATTGACACGACCATTTGCCAACAAGTCAAACGTAACAAAGGAGCCCTCTCCGCTGCTTGGATTGACTATAAGAAGGCCTATGACGCGGTGCCCCATTCATGGCTGAAAAGGGTTTTAGAGTTGTACAAAATAAACCCAACTCTAAAATCTTTTCTAAGCAAATGCATGGGACAGTGGGTCACAGTCCTTCGTCAACCAGGTAGCGTAGACAGCTCGTTTGATTCGGAGGACTTGATAAGGATTGAAAGAGGCATATTTCAGGGCGACAGTCTGAGTTCGCTATGTTGGTGCTTAAGTCTGAATCCTCTCAGCACTCTGTTGAAGGATTCAGAGTTAGGCTATCGTCTTCGTAGAGGAGGTGAGGTTATATCTCATTTGCTGTACATGGACGACCTCAAACTCTTTGCACCGAAACGCCAAGACTTGTTGGAGTTATTAAAAACCACAGAGGTTTTTAGTAACGCCATCAAGATGGAGTTCGGTGTCGACAAGTGTGCGGTCATGCATGTACAGCGAGGGAAAGTAGTAAATTCAGAGAATTTACAACTTTCCGAGACTATAACTCTCAGATCCCTCTCCGAAGACGAGACCTACAAATATCTCGGTATGTCACAGTCGTTGGGTATATCAGCAGATGACATTAAGAAATCGGTGAAGGAGCGCTTCTTTTGCCGGCTGACAAAAGTACTTAAAAGTCTTTTGTCAGGCGGTAACAAGGCGCGAGCCTTCAACGGTTGGGTAATGCCTCTGCTGATATACTCCTTTGGCATACTGAGATGGACTCAGACTGAGCTCGACGCCCTGGATAGAAAGGTCCGTCAACTGCTCACAACACACCGCATGCTACACCCGCGCTCGTCTGTTATGAGACTGTATATTCCGCGGAAATGGGGGGGTCGAGGCTTTTTAAATGCCAAGAACCTTCACAACCGCGAAGTATGCAGTCTCAGGGATTATTTCCGCAACAGTGAGTCCGGGATGCATCGCGATGTTGTGGCAGTTGACAGGAGCTTCACGCCTCTTTCATTGGCAAACGAGAACTGGCGCAAACCATCGGTGCTCAGCACTGATGATCGCAAGGAGGTATGGAAGAGCAAGGAGCTACACGGGCGATTCTATCGGGCCCTGATGGGACCCGATGTGAATCCGCTCGCGTCGGTGAACTGGCTGCGCTTCGGGGACCTCTTCGGAGAAACCGAGGGTTTTGCCTGTGCAATTGCAGACGAAGTTATCAAGACGAACAATTACCGGAAATACATAATGAAGGACGGTACGGTCGACATTTGTCGGGCATGCCGCCGTCCAGGCGAATCACTTCGTCATGTTATTTCCGGTTGTTCGCATCTTGCTAACGGCGAGTACTTGCACAGACATAACCTAGTAGCCAGGATCATCCACCAGCAACTTGCTCTTCGATATTGCCTTGTCGAGTCCGAGGTGCCGTACTATAAGTACGCACCTCTGCCAGTTCTCGAGAATGGTCGTGCGTTGCTCTACTGGGACCGCTCTATCATCACGGACAGGACTATTGTCGCCAATAAGCCTGATATCGTGCTGGTAGACCGGTCTCAGCGCCGGGCTGTGATCGTCGATATCACCGTACCACATGACGAGAACCTCGTGAAAGCCGAGAAGGACAAGCTGAGCAAGTACCTTGACTTGGCTCATGAGGTTACCGCCATGTGGGATGTTGACTCGACGATCATAGTCCCAATAGTCGTGTCGGCAAACGGCCTTATAGCGAAGAGTCTCGACCAACATCTAAAGAGACTTTCGCTAGACGGTTGGGTTAAGGGCCAGATGCAGAAGGCAGTCATCCTTGACACAGCGCGCATCGTCAGGAGGTTCCTCACTCTGCAGCCCTAACCACCGGTAGCTTGGGCCCTGCCCCGCTGCTGGCGGCACCCTAGTTTTTAAGTTTTTTATAATGTTTATTTTATATATCTATTGTAAAAAACTTAGAGATTAAGAAGAAAAATAAATAACTGAATAATAATAATAAGCCTGTTTATTTCCTTATATCTTAAATATTACAAATGTTTGATTAAAGTAATATATAACTATAAAAAATATATTACACTTTTTCTTTAGATATTGGAACCCCTGTTAGGGTATAGGCCTCCTCCAGCTTAATCCAAGTATCTCTCTCTGTCTTTTGCTAAAGTCATCCAATCGTTTCCCACTGTGTTTATGATGTCGTCGATATTGGACGCTGTACACAGACGTCCCTTTCCATTTCGTTGTCTCTGAAAGACATCAGACTTCGTTTTTTCGTCGGGAGAAAACCAAGTGCACTTACGATTGTTTCTCTTTTTAAAATATGTGTTCTTAGGCCTGGTGTTTCCCCTTTGTCGAACTTTTGCCAGTCCTAGCATATCAAATAGTAGTTCTACGGATTTTTAGATTGAAGATAGAGATCTTACATTAAATGTTCTTATCTTGAGAGGTTTGTTGCTTGTTAACTTTTTCATTTACTGGAGGGTTGTGGTCTTGCTTCCCCACGATGACCAATCGGCTTGGGGAAGGGTGTTGTTGTTGGTTATTTTTCTGCTTCTTTTTTATAATATTCACGCGAGAGGGGGTGGTTCGTTGTTATATGTTGCTGTCCTTAGTTTTTTGCTCTGTGGCAGTATTGTTAATATTTTTTATTTACAAGGAAGTTAAGCATGCTCGGCTTTACGACTCCTTCAGAGATGCTATTTGATCTTTGTAACAACATGTTTGGTTTCTGTGTTCTGTTCTTTTTATGGGCGTGTGTGTTGGTATTTACTATTGGCTGAACTTTTGAGGTTATGGTGTTTTCCGGAGATATTGGGAGAGACCTTTTGTTATTATTTTTAAGTATTACCAGTTTGTCATATTTTATTATTACTTTGTTACCCCTCTCTTTCTCTATCTTTACCTGTTCTTGGAGCTCTCTTCGTTTTTCCAAAACCTGTATAGGGTAGTCTTCTTTAATATAATATTGCGTGTTCTTTAGTAACCCTCTTTGTTTCATGATACAAATTTTTAATCCGAGAGTTGAAAAAGTTACAATTATTGGACGTGGTCTGTCTCCTTTTAATCCGACCCGCCTTACCTCTTGAATATCTCTGAGCTCTATGACGGTGTTAAAGTGTTTTTTAATAAAACTGGCAATATCATTTTGGAGGTGGTCATATGATGATTCTTTCTCTTCAATGCCAAAGAAAACAACATTTTTTTGCCTTGCTTGTTTTTCTAAGAAGTACAGACGCTTTTCTTGTTTCTCTACCTTTATTTGAAGGTTTTCGTATTGTTCTGCCAATGTTTTAAATTTTTCTTCTATCATTTGATTTATATTTCGTGTTACTACTTCTGTCACTTTCTCTCCGCTTTTTTGTATGGCGAGTTTTTGTTCATTCAACTCTTTTTGAATGTGACGAAGTGCATTCATAATGTCCTCCATGATAAAGAAACGTTATTTATAGCACTGGTAGTGTCTTCTATTGGCCTTTTACTGAACCAATAATTGTATGCAGGTGGCGCCCTCTGTTGTTATCCTTTCAAGTTATTTGTTTTGGCGCTCGATTAAAATGTGTCGTATGTTACCAGTACAACGTATTTTCAACAGATGGTGCTTTAATTTAATTTGTCGATAATAATTGCTGAATCATCATCTAGTACAGATTTAGGTTATAAGATATTATATTATTTTTTTTATTTAATTTTTGTAAATAGTCCACATATGATCTCTTATGTTTACACAATGTCACTTCGTAACTTGATATAGGTCGTTAAGGCAGTAGTTTTCCGTAATTATTGTCCACTTGTCACAGTAGCTGATGGTTTCACTTTCAATGATTTTCACTATTTAGGTATTCCCAATCGACTTATTATTTCACTATATCCACGATATATGTTGTAAATCAGTTGTTTATATGTCCGTTATATTTAGTTGTACAGGTTTTAAAGCACTGATTTTATTTTTAAAACCACAAATTACACAGAGCTGATGTTGTTCTTGACACAGTAGCGCCCTCCTCTCAAGACTCTCGATCATGATCACGGTATTATGCCGCGATAAAAATCTATGTAGGTACCAAATTAAATCCAGATTCCTTCAGTAGTTTTTGCATGAACGAGTAACAAACGTCCACAAACATACTCAAACACTTTCCCATTTGTAATATTTGTAGGTTTGTTATAATAGTTAGTTATTTTTCATTTTCCGTATCCATTGGTGTAATATAAAAGTATTTATACGCATGTAATCTCTGTTAAGGAATGTGATTACAAAATTGAATTGCTTTAGGATAATTTATTAATTATTATCTATACCTACACGTAAAGTCTTATTATACACGTAAGATAAACCTAAGAGCATACCTACCTACATGAAGTAAACTCGAAGTCTTAAAAGCATTCCATTTACTAAACATAACGTACTATACTAAGCGAGTACGAAGATTATGTTTTTGCACTTCGTCTCCTGATCTACTAAATTCTATTTTTAATAGTAACAGTCCTTAATAACTCATGATTCATGTATTTCTAGACTGTCATACTTACCACTATCACTATTGAAGGAAACATCGGAAGTATTCAAAAACGCATCAGAGGTTTTGTCGAGAAAAAATATCGCCTCGTCTGAATGGTTGGAGTCGTGCCGTTCTTTATACAATCGCGATTTTTCCATGATTTCCCGTTCGCCGCGCTGTTTGGTATTTTCGTCAGTTGTCAATCTGTCGCGCGTGACTGGACGCGTCGGGGTTTGCGGATCAAATTTACTCGGAAAAACGGAAGCGATGCGAGAATCGGAAACAGAATAGATAATATTTGGAATTATGTTATACTGTGTTATTTTTCTTTTTCTAAAGATAGAAATACGCTACAATGGAAGACTTTAGAAACTTGGGTGTAACTGTAAATGTCTCAATGTTTTTGATCGAAGTATGAAAATGATCTATTTGTACACTTTTAAAATGACATAAATGAAAATTAACCTTAATCATGTCTGGAACCCGAAAAATTTTCCCCTAAAAATGTAATCAACACCACTAAATAAGTTTTAACTTGAAACTAAAATTCCACCACCACACAGTTTTTCATCCCTTTGTATTATTTTTGCACCAAAATTTAAAATTCGTGGGAAAAAAATTACACCTTTAAATAAACACTATTGCTTAAATATAATCACTCTCATTTCTGTGTATTATGTAGTGGCAGGACTCGGCAGAGTCCACCTGGGAAAATACCTCCACTACCACACCTTTGCGAGTTATTCTACCGTCGTGCAATGTAAAACCATCCGTTAAATCAATCCTGTATAAAACAATCCTGTATTCCGGTTTGAAAGACAATCAATGTTTGTAGAAAAAGTATAGGACATTGTGATATAAATCATCTTTTATTTCTGGGTGACGAGCGCAGTGCAGTTTTAGGTAACAATTTGGACTTTTCATGTTCCAATAAATATATTGGTGGACAATAAATAAATATTGGTGGACAATTCACACACAACACCATCTGACCCCAAACTAAGCAAAGCTTGTATGATGGCTGCCAGATAGCTGATATAATTACTTATATAGTTTTAAATACATACTTATTATACATAGAAACACCCAGACACAGTGCAAACATTTGAATTCATCACACAAATATTTGCACTAGGTAGGAATCGAACCCACGACCCTCGGCTTCGCAGGCAGAGCTACTACCCACTAGGCCACGAGGCCAGTCAATAGCTGCGTGACACTGTGTTGGTATGGACAGGCGTGTTGCTTACCATCAAGCATACGTCCCGATTGTCCAGTCACTCTATATTTTATTTATAAAGAAGTAGTCAGGCAAATAAAACATAATATAATCATTTTCCAACAACCCAACACTTACCATCAAGCATACGTCCCGGTCGTCCAGTCACTCTATATTTCATTTTAAAAAAGTAGTCAGGCAAACAAAACATGATAATATAATCATTTTCCAACAACCCAACACTTACCATCAAGCATACGTCCCGATCGTCCAGTCACTCTATATTTTATTTTAAAAAAGTAGTCAGGCAAACAAAACATAATTTAATCATTTTCCAACAGCACGATAACAGACTATGGGGCTTTATTACCATTTAACAAACTATAGCTTTCAGAGAGAGAGAGATTACTGCACTCACAATAAATGCTTTGCCGGACAAAACGAATCCCGAATCGATTGGATATTTTTGATGTCCGGACGGGCTTTTACCATGATTAATGTTTTTATACGGTTTGTACTTTAGTTTTTGTTATAAAATCTGACAAAAGGTGTATTGGTGCCTTTACTACTCGTACCTGTTTTTTGTATGGAAAACACAACAAATCTTTAATAGTTAAATTGTACTCTCATAAAACATACCTACATACATACATGTATGTATATAGTATCTAAAATTTGGAGCGCATTTAGGTTTCATTTCAGTATAGAATAGCACATAGGCTATCCAGGAAACATCCGCAGTTCCTTAGAGATTCGTTTTTCCCACTCTCTAAGCAAGGTAACTCTCTAGTAACTACATACGAGTAAACGTCATTTACATTTGAAATTCATAGTAAAAAAAACATACAATTTTTTTTTTCCTTGATTTGCTTTTGATACCGTAATTTTACGTACAATTCACTGATGTTTAGTAACGTAGGGTTCCTGTGATCTTAAAACTCTCATAAAGGTATAAATTTGAATACAAATGAGTCGGGAAAAAAAATGTTACGTCCCTTTCCGTGGAGATTGCTCTACGATTTGGGGGAAGATTAAAGCCCCTGTAAATGTACGATGAGCTCCCATATTCGCTCGTAATGAATTCACACGCTTTACCATTGATATAAACATGAATCGTGAATCGCTTAAACTTTTTAGGCGGCAATTTGACATGTTTGTTATGGAAATATGCCGCTTTAATAAAAATAAATGTGATTGCGGAAATGTTTTAAAACATTTACGATAACAAACGAAGAAGATATTCGTCAACAGTGAAGGTCAAAAAGAGAAAAGTCACAAGTTGTATTTTTATAATAGATTTTTTTTATTTGTGACGAGGTAAATAAGACGTACGTCTGATGTTAAAAAATATGTACATAGGTACGCTAGCCAATGACCGCACAGTGCTTAAAAGAACATGCCAACTACGCTCGACACCCAACCATAATATATAAATATGTATGTAATATAAATAATCTATTTGCCCTATAACTTCTTTGGAAACGATACCTTTCAAACCGAAACACGGCGTAGTAGGTAACGGTGGCAGAAAATCTGGCAAGGATGTCGTACTTTGCCAGATTGATTCTGTAAAAAATCCTATCACAACAATATAGTTCACAAATATATAAGTTTAACACCATACCTCAGATGTTCTTGAAATGAATATTGTTCGTGTTGGTTTCCTCATGGTGTTGTTCTTCTTTCCTTCAAACCAGTAGAGGTCGTATCTACGCACTCTCGTACAAAACCAACTCTGAAGGATTCCATCGCTCTTACGACTGTGTTGCCAGCATCGTTTTCATGCATATGCATAATGTAAATGTAATTCATTTGCATTTCTTTGTAGATTTTTTTAATTACAAAAACATATCAAGTACTGTATCAACGCGTAACAAGATAAAATATTCAGAATGCCGTATAACGGAAAAGTTTTCCTCTGCATTCGTATTGCAGATACTCAGTCGTATAAATATATAAAAGACTTTATCCTGAGTGAATGACAGACAAAATAAGGACCAATCCATTAGACGTAGAAGCGTTTCAAAATGTTGGATATGTTTTTAATGGGATGACGAATGGATTAAAATTATACCATTCTAATTAGTCTGTACTCTATAATCTACATGATTAGAGAAGTAGTTTGGGACATGTATTTTCTGTTTTGTCAAAAATTGACAAAGATATACCTATATCATAAAAATCATACATAAACGTAGCGTCACTCGAAATTTCTAACCACTCTATACCTTCATAATTTTTGTTTGTGAAACAAAAGAAAAAGTACTTGTACAATATTTAATAACAATGTAAATGACGGAATAATTATTTTTTTTAGTCACCATGCACATTGTATATTAGAATGGAAACCGGGTGTTGGGAAATGTAGCGTAGGACGCCCTGAATTTTGATGGAATGACGATATACGTCAGACAGTAAGCAGTGGCTGGAGAACAAAAGCCGGTGATAGGACTTAGTGACGTGTTATGGAAGAGGTCTATGTCCCTATGTCCAGCTGTGTTCTAGGTTAGTCTGATGGTGATTATATTTTAATTGTGAAAACGCACAATAATATGAAAAAATATTTTGAAAATATCGCGTTCTAAGGAGTTCGGAAATGGTTTAAAAATGATTTAATGGTTGGTTCAAAGAAAAATACTAAACACAGTCGTTTTTATAGACCTTTTGCATTAAGAATAAATGTATGTATACCCCTATTGAGATAGGAATCTAATAGGTATTTCAGGATTATCAAAAAATGTGAAGTTAATTTTCTAAAGCAAGGTACATTTTTCTTTGATTTTTTTTATTTAATTCGATTGAAATGAAACAGTTTTTTTTACTATGTCAGCAATGTTGAACAACATAACTTGATTGACGGTTTACTGATATCAAGTTTCAAACTTTTGTGCAAGCGATTATTAATCTCTTTTCCCCATGATTTCACTAGAGACATAACTCTTTAATCGGAACACTGTAATGTTTGCACAGTACTGCTCGATGGTAGAAAGATGTGGCACTTCCCAAGTGGATTCTGCAAAGATACCAACCACATGAAAATATATTGAGAGATTGGTTTGGCACAGGCAAAGTCACGGGCTTTTTTCAGTTCTATAGCATATTGCACACTCGCTGACTTGCTTCTCTTCAGCCGATAGTTACCTGAGCTAATGAACAAACTTTATTTATGATGCAGGAATTTTCAATTAAAAACATGGAAGCCAGAATTTAAAGCGGGTGTGATTAAGTTATTTACTGAGTTTTCTGAAATTTACCATTAAATTCGATTATTTGAACATTTTCAATATAAAATAACTATAATGCAGCGCATCTCATTGGCTGTACAGCGGGGGAATGCGGCTAGCATTCTGGGGACTTTCGGTCAAGGATCGGTGCGCGGGGGACTCTTTGACTGAATTCTCTGGAATTTAGTGTGTGTTTGTTTTTTTATTTTATTATTTGTTTTTGTATGAGTTGGAGATTGTAAATAACCTGAAATAAAAGAGATTAGACGTAGTAAGTTTATGTATTTTTGAAAATAAATCAGGGATAATAGTGATTTTCCATCCATTATTTTAGAATCTAATTAGAATGTTTTATAATCCTTACCCCTACTTGTATTTTAAATAAAAAAGTAGGCAACTCTATCTGTCTGTACGCTTGCACGCCTAAACTATTGAATCGATATTTAACTGAAAGGACACACGCTATTTTTTAATGCGAAAAAAAGAGTTGTACCCGGAATAAAAACTTTCGTTATTTTGGATGCTGGATTAAAAGTTATCTTTTATTCAGACTTTTGATTAGATATACTTAAATAAAAATTTAATTTTTGAAAAATTTTACTCCTACAAAAAAAATCACATCGTGGGATGCAGGTAGGAAATGCAACAATTTTTGTTTATTAAATAGACAGTTAATATTGCTTAAAATATATATTTACCACAAATCTTTGTTTGCGTTGCTATTAATATGTAGGTACTAACACATGTTACATTTTTTTTAGCACAAAAAAGTCTCTGAACTGTGCCGCGAATAGACAGACAGACGGATGGACGGACGGACATGATGAAAGTTTTATATAGCCAATGAAATCGAAAAATCCATCTGTTTATTTTACAAAGCTACTCGTACTTGAACAAGATTTGTAACTCTAGAATTACGAGTATAATATGGATATTTTTACGCCGTAAATGCAATAAGTACCTATATACAAAAGAACGTCGAAACCGAAACTCATAAAAACAAACTACTTGCATCACTGATTCACTAAAAAAATAACTCACTTAAAAAGTTAGTAGGTAAATAGTAGTTGACTTCTGGGCATCTCGATTTTTATTTTCGTGTGTATAGTCCTTGTCATTTCAGGTTTTTTCAAAGTTGGAAATTTTGCTATTCCGTGAAACATAAACGTTTTGGCCAATATCATAGGCTTTTATTAGTTTCTTCATTAGATGGCTTTGTTTGCCTGCGTGTCGTCTCATCGTGCATATTAAACGACACCACTACGACTGATGCTATGATAGATTGCCTAGGCTTATGCATAAACCATTAGTTTGTCTTGTTCAGCAATGTGGGACAGCTCGCTCCTACCTGCGGTTCAATCCTGTCTTGATATTTAATTGATTCGTAAATGAAATGCTTCATGTAATTGGGATGACGATTGGGTCAAAACATGCCGTTCTAATTAGTCTGTCAAAATAAATTATGGAAAAATATGGACACGTATTTTATCAAATTGCGAGCTTATAACCGACGAAGATAAAGAATATCAAACTTCCAGAGTAGGGGTTTGTGACATCACATCTTTGTAAAAAAAATGGTTGTCTGTAAAGTCGGGTTACTGACGTTAGTTGAACGTGACAACTTCAACTACGCCTTAGAGCGAGGTAACGCCGGCGGCGAGGTAACGGCATTAACGGCACATGACGTCATGTTTTGCGGGCGTGCACGTCATATTTAATTTGTGAAACAAAACAAAAAATACGTGTACAATATTTTTATAACAATGTAAAAAGAGTATTTAATTTTTCAAAACAAAAAGTTAAATTAAAAAATATTTAAAGAAAATTTGGAATTTGATGTAGTCTTTTTACAAAGTGATCCCATAATAAATTACAGTTAAACCGTTATTGTTATTAATTACCGAAGTCTGTGTCATCCAACCAAATCAAACAGAGAAAATTGAATTTAACTCAGGTTTCGTAACCGTAGTTACTAACCGTTGTACTTAAAGATAACATCTAAAACTTTAACAACGCAAGTGAAGCCGCAACCAACTACTAGGTTATTATTTAGTTTGATGAATTAATTTGTTATTTACATTATAAAATAACCACCTAATTACAAGCATCTCAATAGCGTGGCATAACACGTTCGGCGATACAAGAACATTATTGTTAATTAATATCCAGACATAGGAATTTGAGGAATGGCGGCATGTCTTGCCATGACAGCACCACACAATATCAATCTTACTTATAGCTTTGCGAGATTAGACATACTTATCCAAATAAGCACTTTCACGTCGTATGCGGTATTAAAATACCCCACTAATTGTATTTTCATAATCGTAGGAGAATAAGCATCGTCCACTATTTATTTGTGCTTCCCCGTCCTTATATTTTCATAATTTATTCATCGAGCAGCCGCTTCGACGTCATTCTCTATTCGCCGATTCCTACTTTATTTATCTTTTTGGTTGTGTGTATTTTGTTAGAGGTTTTCAACCTTAGAATTAATTTGTTTACATAAATTTTAAATGTGCTTTGTGATGTGGCATTTAAATCGTAGCAACCAGACTTTTATTTCGAAATTATGAAACCAGTTAAAAACTATAAAAACACTTTACCGTCCGATAACATACGTTTCCAAGTATATTATCTCTTAAAGGTCAGTGGAATTCATAACAATGGGAATGGTTTTACTCTGTAAAGAGACGTAAGTCTATTCAACGCCTTCTAGGAAGAGAATCTCGGAATGCATTTCTTTACGAGACTCGCGTTACAGATGAAAAAGGAGGTAGGTATTTCTTGCAGTGAAGATTATTAAACGGTGAAAGTAATGTTAGGTTTACCATACTCCAAATATTCGCTCAAGGCTTACGCCAGCCAAAACCCCCGGTCGTCTCCTGTTTGAATGTAATATACCTTATTTGCCACGGCAAGACAGTTTCAAAGTGCGATGGTAAGCGCCTCACGTTGCACGTCCCGCGACACCGCGCCAACGACTCGCGTCACTATCTAGAGTGGATTTCTTTGTTTCCTAATGGAATCTTTGAGTACTTTATGTAGAACCACATTTTACGTTCGGGCCACAGACGCCAATGATCTAGGTTAAGGTAAGTAGTATAAAATACGTGTAACATTACCGCCTAGGTCACATAGTACAGTTCTTGGGCGCTCTCACTCAAGGCTTTTTATGGGTCGTCAACTTGTTAACATAGACCTGTAGTTATTGAGACACTGGAAGAGAATAGGTACGTATTTATGAGATATCTACTAAATTCAATACAACAAATTCAATAAACTATAGTGTTTATTTGATAGAATCATTACTATACTGACAGAGTTCTGCTGTTTTACATGTGTAGCCTCCGTTTCCCGATTTGCCAATAATAGGTAGCGTATGTGCTATTCTAGACTATCTACTTTGTTCCAATTTCAACCCAATGTGGTGTTTCGACGTGATGGAGCAACAAACATCCAAACTTTCACATTTATAATATTAATAGGATAAGTAGGTTGCAATATAGTCTAATGTAAGATTTGAACAATTGAATGGGCTTTTCTATGGCGGGTCTATGTTTTTTTTAAGTTATTGAATTTATGGTAACAGTAGCTAATAAAAACACATTTTTAATAGAATCGAATTATACTGCTAGCTCGACTTAGGTCAATTTTGTTTTATTTCTTTGATTTTGTTTATTTAAGACAAATGTCGAAAACTATTAAGCAAATTGCATTGTAAATAAAAATTTGACAGGTTTGGGATTGTATAATATTTATTTGGGATACCGTGATCGATATTATTAGTCGACACTTCGACGACATCGACTTACGATGTTATTTTAGCTTCTCGAAAAATAATTTTTTTTTTTAAATAAAGGCTGACGAGACGAGCATGACATGTGCCTGATGGTAAGCAACATGCCTGCCACATAACAGCACAGTGACACGCAGCTATTGGAACATGAAGAGCCAAAATCATTACCTAGCACCGCACTGCGCTCGTCACCCAGAGATCTAAGTTGTTATATCTCTAACGGACTCTAGGCGGACTCTGCTAAGAGTCCTACCACTACAAAATATTGTTCTTATTGAACTGCGATCACACATCGGGCAAATATTCTTGTCTTATCCAGTAAATGATTGATGTGTCGCCAGATGCTACGAATATTTGCCTGTACATATACGATAGAACACTTGAATGCTACCGGTTTTCTATAATGGGCTGACGCTTTCTAGCGGATACTAGCTTATTTTAACTGACGAGGTTCTAGAAAAACTGTGAGCATATCAAGGGTTTGGTGTGTTAAAAGAACACCCAAATAGTTGAACTTTCAATGTTTTGTTTTGTTTTTTTTTTGCAGTTCAAAACATTAATATGTTCTTTGTATGAATATTTTTAGTAGTGGTAGGACTCTTAGCAGAGTCCGCCTGGGGAAGTACCACACCTTTGCCAAATATTCTACCGCCAAGCAGTAATGTGCAAACATTACTGTGTTCCGGTTTGAAGGGCAATGATTCCAGAGAAATTACAGGGCTTAGAGACATAATATCATAGATCTCTGGGTGACGAGCGCAGTGCAGTGCTAGGTAATGATTTGGACTATCATGTTTCAATAGCTGCGTGTTACTGTGCTGTTATGTGGCAGGCATGTTGCTTACCATCAGGCACATGACCTGCTCGTCTCGTCACTCTATGCTATAAAAAAAAATATGTCTCGTTTAAAATAATAAGACAAATCTCGAACTCGTAATTAAAGATTGCTGGTTGCCTGGAAGAGATTGCTCTCAGCGATAAGGCCGCCACTTGAGGCGCTAGTTCATAAGTTTTTCTCTGTAGTTTTAATTTGTTTGTGATACAATAAATATAATTTCTATCTATTTCTGACAGAGGGTATTTCTGTCTTCAGCTCACATTTCGTTCGCATATCTGCTGCACCTCGTTGTATTTTCTCACAAGGAGAGATTCAGGGAGTTAATCCACCACGCTGCATGTCCAGGTTCGTGTTGGTAGATGACACATGTTTTGAACAAATTACTTTCTTGGAACACGATATTTTCATCACAATGTTTTCCTTCACCATTAAAACATCACGATTATGAAATAGGACGTTCGCGAGAACGTCACTACGGCGCTACGGCTTCTTTAAAAGGTTATTCTTGAACTTTTATTGGATTAAGAAATGTTAATTAAATTAAGAAATGGTTTGGTATCAAAAAACGTATCTGCTGCTTTTCCACATAACGTATCATCGGCATCATTCAGTTTTAGTCCAACATGAATGAGCTGCCGACCTAACGTTCCCACTGCTGGGAATCAGGGCCTTCTCGTGTAAGGAGATAGCTAAGGCCACAATCCACAACGCTGGTTGTTAGAGGTGACGCATGACTTTAAAAGATTCTTGGAACATGTCGGTTTCCTGACGATGTTTTCCTTCACCATTTTTAGGGTTCCGTAAAACGTAAAAACGGAACCCTTATAGATTCGTCATGTCTGTCTGTCTGTCTGTCTGTCTGTCTGTCCGTCCGTATGTCACAGCCACTTTTTGCCGAAACTATGAGAACTACACTGTTGAAACTTGATAAGTAGATGTATTCTGTGAACCGCATTAAGATTTTTACAAAAGTTTTAAAAAAAAACAAAAATTAGGGTTGCCCCCGAACTGAAGCTCAAAAATTTTTTTTTCATCAAACCTTCACGTGTGGGGTGTCTATCGATAGGTCTTAAAAAATAATATTGAGGTTTCTAATATATTTTTTGTCTACACTGAATAACTTGCGCGAGAGACGCTTCCAAAGTGGTAAAATGTGTGTCCCCCCCCCCTCTAACTTCTAAAGTAAGAGAATGAAAAAACTAAAAAAAATATATGATGTTCATTACCATGAAAACTACCAACGAAAATTAGTTTGAACTCGATCTGATGAGTAGTTTTTTTTTAGTACGTCATAAATACACTATTATTAAAACTTCGATAAAAGTTACAACGAACTACAAGAATTATGTGTACTATGTATATTATGTTACTTGCTGGAACGGAACCCTTCATGGGCGAGTCCAACTCGCACTTGGCTACTTTATTTTAATTTAGCGGCGTTACGCACATGACTTCGAAAAAACAAAAGTGACCGTGAAATTCGAACCAGGAACTCCGGATCGGCAGCTGCCGTTCTCACGAATAGATCAAACTTAACAGTCTTGTTATAATCTCCGGGTTTGCCTCTCTAGCGTCTGCTATATACTCGTAGTTAATATTAAATACTGAAAGCAAGGAACAATATAAGGAAGAATATGTAAAGAATATATTTAAGAAAGAAACCGAAGAAATCCCACCTGGCATTCTGAAGTTGCAGACGTTTTTGCAAATACAAATATTTCTTACAATTTAATTCACACTATCAAATAATCTTCCATTTGTGAAACTAGCACTAAAATGACTACGTGATCTGAGTGACGTCATACTAGCAATGCGGTTCGTTTTACTTCTAAATACACCTCGCTCTACCTTAACTGCTAACAACATTTGCAATATTAATTATGCGAGCCAGCGGCCTCGTGTTCCGGGGTAATAACCGACGTACAGGATAGCATCAGGATTAAACAATATAACGTTACCTAACTATTTGATGAGCCCTTTACGTCCCACAAAAATCGCTTTATATTTTCGTTGTCTCCCCTTTATTTCGGTTCAGTCGTTACTTTTATGAGCGCGAAACATGACGTGAGACGACCGCAGATTAAACCGGGGTATCACTCAAGAGTCAATTCCAATAAAGATCATGTACACAATTCCAACGAGTACGGCGAAAATCCAAACGCCCGCGGAGCCTATCAATTTGAGTGTTGATATGGAGTAAATTACTTATTTTGCCGGGAGACACATTAATCAATAGAGGATGATTAATGAACGCCGGCACACGATCCCGATCGCTTGATGGATTAGCGCCCATATGGCACTGCATAATTTGCTGAGTGCCGCCACCTGTGCTCTTGTTGTTTAACTCTAAACAAACAAAGCTAGTTAGGCTTAATTTTCCATAACTGCATTAGGAAACATCCGTTGGCCGCTGGACCGGGCACGTAGCATGCAAGTTGCTAACTGAATCCAAACATTCCTGGTTTGCGGCGCTGTAGCTAAGGTTAACATTCGTGTTTAAGCTTCACGTTTTGAGTTATAAAATTATTTTTACAAGCAATTAAAATTTATGTAAAGATTTTCCAATTTTTTGTCGAGTTCTGAATGATTCATTGCAATCTCGATAAGCATACA
Organism: Ectropis crepuscularia; assembly: GCA_963693475.1. Lineage (NCBI taxonomy): Eukaryota > Metazoa > Arthropoda > Insecta > Lepidoptera > Geometridae > Ectropis > Ectropis crepuscularia. The sequence goes on from OY856346.1 coordinate 15,928,900, forward strand.
CCCGTGACGGCCTGGTGCCTAGAAAGTTTGATGTCACAATAGTGTGGCTGAAGGGTCAAATTTCGCCCGCACTTTAAACTATTTTGTTTAAATGCAAATATTCACTGCTGACTTTATCGATGCTAGGCTCAGACTAACTATTCTTAATCCTCAAAGATGCAAGGAAACGTCGTGAGAGACGTATTGTATTCCAGGAAAGACATTTTTCAAGAACATGTGTCATCCACCAACGTGCTCTTGGTTAGCGCGTGGGATTATAAAATAAAATAAATTTGTTTCATTTTGCTATGACCCATAAATCTTATGATCTTGCTTTCCTTCTTGCGATTCTTATGATGATCTCTAGCATTAGTACTTAATTATTGAATAGAGTTCGGTTAACTCGAATGTACGGTGTAGGCTGTCATATGATAGCTCACGTTTTCGTCGCTGTAGAAATCTGTTAACAAGAATAAGTAGGATCTTTTTATCCGGTCGAAGTATTCTGCCCGGGGCGGTTACGGCGGTAGAGATTGGCAACCTCCAAATCCGTACAAATCCCAGGGAGCAAGGCCAACGAAGAAAAACAATTGTATGAAAACATTGAAGAAAATTGGAAAGTTTTACAGGTACCTATATCATTATTATAAACATAGATGATTTGTATTTTTGTTACTGAATTGAAAAATAATGAATTAAGTTAAAAGCTATTACACCAATTTTAAGAAAAATATTTTGAGTAACAGATACTATTTTATAGTCTTAAGTTAATATTTCTATGATAACTGAAATAAATGTATCTTTGTGTGAATGAAATACCTACAAAATTCTAATAGTTCTAATAATAGTGGCTAATATTGTTCAGTGTTAAGTTTTAGTAGATTTTTACACCGATTCAGTAGATTTTAGTAAACGTAAGTAAAGTTATGGAAACAGCTCCACGATTTTTCAGAAATTTGGTATGCAAGGAGTTTCGAGGGTGATTATTCAGTGGAACTAGATTTCATTTTCAGAAAACGTCGTTTTATCCGCGATTAAACGGAGCAAAGATCGGTCATTCATGTACTTATTATTCTAAAGAAAACTGCAGTACACTGCATACTTGCTACTTAATTAGGTAAGTATATCTGAATTATTTACAGACTGTTGGAGTAGGGAGCAATGCGATGCGACGCCGCATCAGAGGAAAGGCTCCCACACAAAACTGCGATGCAAATTGCTCCGATGCAGCGTCGCATCGCATCGCATTTTTGTGTAGGAGCCCTAAAAAAATTTCCGCGACAAAACAAAAACCGATATCGTTTTAAAATTAAATTCAGACACTCGATTAAATTTCCTAACTTTTGTTGTATCCACAGACTAACTGTAGAGAGATAGATACCTTGTAGATACAACGTATCACTCTACTTAGTCTCACCACCGAGTCGTCAAGATATCAAGCGTAGCAAATTTTAGTTATTTGTCGATATTTCAAAAATCACTGCACTGATTTTGATAAAATTAATTATGCGAGACCACCTTTGAAAAATGATCTACTAAACAAGAAAAAAACATCAAAATCAATTCAAAACGTTTTCATTCATACGTGCAAAAAAACAACAAACAACTGAATTGAGAACCTCCGCCTATTTTGAAGTCGGTTATAAATGATCAAGGCCATAAAAGCTTGATTTCAATTGTTGCAGAAGCCGGGTTAGGCCACTAGTGTTACCGTTACCTACTTCTTGCTCGTTTAATATTTTTCTTATTACCTTTAAAAATATACTCGGAATTTTGTTTCTAGTACCTAATCGTTTTTATCATTTGTGGCTTTTGGTTTAGATACTTACTTATTTTATTTCATTGTTAGTAAAGATGAATTTTTCCTCATTTACGACAGCAATATTATCGGTATCCATTTCTTAGGATAATCGTAGTCACTCGTTTGCCAAAGTAGTGCTGGCAGTCTTATCACTCAAAGTGATCTCTTCCATTACAGAACAGGCTGTAAATTAGTGCACAAACCATGCACACATTGTGGGTTTTTCCTAAATTCGTACCAAACGAACTAGTAAACAACTTTTTGAAGTGAAAACTTCTTTAGGCGCGCCTAGACTGATTTTTCGTGGGCTGTGAATTGAATTCATTCGTCACGCTCGGGTATGATAAGAAAGCTTTGGGTAAACTCGGGACCATGGCTATTGGCCATCTAGAAATACGTCAGCCAATGGGAAATGCTGACGCATTTCTAGATGACCATGCCAAGATGGCGAGGCCACGCCCTCCGGTTATACCCGTGTAGTTTCCAAGCTAAGCTATCAAATTCTAAGTTTTAAGTTTTCATTTCTATCGGCGGTTCCTATGACTGCCAATTTTTTTTTTAAGCTACAAGTATTTTACCTATGTATTCATGTTTAATTTTACAAAAATATTCGTGATTTTACAATAAATAATTTACAAAAATCTCGACCGAATAAGAAAATATCCATTTTGTTTGGAAAAGTAGTTCGTGGCCAAGGAGCCTCCATCCACTACTATGTTGACCTGAGACCTCCAGATTTCTAAAACCGGATTTGCCTTTATTATTCCTTCAGATATACAATTTACCACGTTACTGTTATGATAATTAATCATACACAATAAATTTGTCCGATTAAAATTTAAATAATAAAAAAAAAAAAAAATGGGCATGGAGACATCATGGGAACTACTTATCCAAAGAAATGAAAACTTTTTTCTTTGAGCTTTTGAGAGACTATGCGTGTCAGTGCCGCGAACTGACTAGATTTTACCCATCGAAAAAGCGCACGTTCCGCCGCTGCTCCGCTACCGCTCCAACTCTACGCCGCTGTGCCAATAGATTAACATGACGGTGACGCGAAACCATACATTTTTTCACTATCAAAATCTATTCGAAGCACCTAAACAAGTAATAATCACTTCAGAAAAAGCGTAAAAGTTTTTATACCAATAGTTCTCACGTTATATTGCGCGATCAATCTGCTATCATAAAATAATTAAAGCACTCTCCAATATTGGGGCTTACCGATTTTAAAGCATTTACAAAGAGTAAAGAGGCAGGTACCCAAATATTCAAATTGATTTCAATCAGGGTATCGAAAAACAGATTATGGAGGAGCGCTTTGCACCGCTTTCGGCTTGAATCACCTGAATACTGTATAATTTGAAGCGATTTATTAGAGTAAAAAATTTAAATTCAACGTTTTCATACCACATCACGCTTATTGTTATAGGTACGTATTTCGATATCCCAATTTAAGTTATAAGATTGAATAATATACATAGAGTGTCGGGACGAGCAAAACATTCACTTGATGGTAAGCAACACGTCTGCCCATATAATACATTTTTTTACTATAAATATTATTCGACGAAGATTAAAAATATTTTAACAATGTATTGATGTTTTTATGAAGTAAAATAGATTCGTAAAGGGAGCTCACCTCATCTTCAAAAGCCTTTCCGAGCTCTTAAAATGCTGGCGTTTATTTGGCCCAACGCATAAGCTTTGCCATTCCGCGTGGTAATGCCGCCAGCATGCTGGGTACGCTTCCAATTGGTAGTGGGCTTGAACTTCTCGATTATCTGTAGACATTCATTGGTCTATGGATAATGCAGGTGTGCTTCGTGTAAGTAGTTAGTTTGGTACCTACGTAGCGTAGTGTAGTTCTCATTGTATTTTAGTTTTGTAAATTGATTCTTAAAATTGGTTACCTACCTATATTATATTTTCTGATGTTACGAAATATAACAAGAGTACATTAAAAGTTTAAGATAGAGTCTCATAATCAACTCCGAAAACGTTTTAGGTATTAATACACGAAGCAACATAATATTTACAAGTACTGTTTTAAAGGCATGTTTAGACAAAGGCAAGCACCCATCTCCTGTCAGCAACCATCGGAATACAATAGAATGCACTCCTCGTCACTCGAAATGGGTATGAAAGCATAAAACATAAAATTCCTTCCGGCTTTATGACGTTGCTGGCAACATTGTCACGGTTTTGTGTATGAATGATTCGGGGAGGGAAGGGAATTTCATGAGATCGATTCAGGTCGAGCTAGCTTTGTAGACTGTATTGGTTCTTTACTATATTTTGTTAGGTTAGTTTTTAAACCGACTGCCAAAAAGAGGAGATTCTCAATTCAGTTGTAATCAAATCGGTTGTGTTGAAGTGAAAACTTCTTTAGGCGTGCCTAGACAAATTTTCGTGGCGTGTAAATGTCACGCTCGGGTATCATAAGAAATCTTCGGGAAAACTCGGTACCTTGGCGATTGGGCATCTAGAAATGCGTCAGCCAATGGGAAATGCTGAAAGGGCGTGGCCTCGCCATCATGGCATGGTCATCTAGAAATGCGTGAGCCAATGGGAAATGCTGACGCATTTCTAGATGGCCATGCCATGATGGCGATGCCACGCCCTCCGGCTACACCCGTGTAGTTTCCAAGGTAAGCTATCAAATTCTGAGTTATAAGTTTTCACTTCTATCGGCAGTTCCTATGACTGCCAATTTTTTTTGTATGTTTATTTTTTTGTTGTTGATAGCGCTGTCAATTGTGAATCGATTTTTATGGTTATTTTTGTGTTTGTTAGACCATAGTTCAAAGGTGGTCCCATATAAATGTTTATCGAAATCGGTGTGGCGGTTTTGGAAATATGAACAAAAAACTAAAATTTGCTTTCATGTATTTAGACGATATGGTGATAGTCTTCATATGAAATTTGGTCGAGTGTCTGATTTTTTTTAAAATTGACGTTGGTTTTTGTTTTTTTGAAGAAAATAGATTATTTGAAGTGAAAACTTTTTTTGGCGCACCCACACATACATTTTTCGTTCGTACGTTAGTGAATGAAAGAAATCTTCGGGTGAACTCGGGACCATGGCCATCTAGAAATACTAGTTTTGCATGTTAATATGGTTACCATTACACATCTAACCATGGCCATCTAATTTATATGGCTATGCTTAGAAGACTTATTTAGACGACATTGTTTTGAAGAATTATTCCAGACTAGCAGCGCTCTCCTGCTTCACCCGTGTAATTTCCAAAGTGTGATTTCAAATTCTGAGTTATTATAAGTAGGGACTGCCGATAGACGGGAAAACTAGCGTGCATATTTTTTTTATTTGAAAAAAAAAATGCACTAGTAGCGCCCCGCGGTTTCACTCGCGTAGTTCCCGATCCTGTTAATTTTCTGGGGTAAAAAATAGGCTAGATATGTTGTTTCAGACCATTATCTATTTATGTAGCAAATTTTATCAAAATGTTTTATAATTGTAGTTTTTGCGTGAATGTGGAACAATCATACTCGTACATCCACACATCCATACATTCTTACAAAGTTTTGCGTTTATAACATTAGTAGGTAGGATTTAGCAACTCTACAGACTTTGAACCTTTGTAATTTTTTCCTTTTTTTACATATATCTTGGATTAGGAGAATAATGAAAGCCCAGTGGCGAAGCGAGGACGTCCGAAGACCGATGAGACGATCTTATTATAAATACTCCTATATCTGTTACATTGTTATCCTGTGATGCGAACGGTGACTTTTGAAGTCACTTATTTTTTTGATAATTGTACTAATATTATAATAAATCAGTAATTCTGTTTTGATTTACTTGTATCAAACGATAGTTATTAAACTTACATAAATACCTACCTACCTATGACAATTTGTGCGCTCTAACAGTGACATAAGATTAGTTTTCTACTTTCTACGTCTATAATCAAACATCACAAGTTTTGTCTATCACAGCCACAGCCTTCTAAGAACTGAGGTCCGTGATTTCTATTTATAAGTACTACGATTCCAAAAGATTACCTTTGTATTTCTACGACATTCAATAAAAACCGCGGTAGCTCTAAGCCACTTAATTAAATTTCCTTCATTATACAAATCCTTTGGTACAATTGTTGCACAATCTTTTGAAAGTTATAATATTTCTTCACAAGCTTCTTTGAGGTCCGTTTGAAAAACGTTGGCGCAAACCACTTGAAGGTGGAAAGTTGAGTGCAGTAAAGAAAGCTCACTTTGACTTGTGACTACGCAATGGCAGTATCTTTGTGTCGGCGCTGGATACGGATCTTGCCAATTATTTTTCTAGACTGACTATCCTTCCTTTGTACCGTGTAACTATTTTTTTTAAATATTGTTTGCCCCGTTAGCATTATACTCTGAATTTTACGAAGTCAGTCTATTTTTACTGGGAATAATGCACTGAAAATGAAAATGTTATAAATAAATATCGTCAAACTTTGAGCTTCGTTTAAAAAAACTATCGGAGATATCACTTTTTAGCTAAAAGCAAACATTTTCCGATTTTTTCTGTTGATAAAGCTATCAAAATGGTCAAAATTGTAACAGCAATTACGCAGCCTTAACACTATTATGAATTATTACAGGATATTCAGGTTAACACTATTATGACTTATTACAGGATATAGGTACAGGTTAATCAGTGAAATGAGTTCACGATATTTTGGTGCAGTTTTGTGCAACTAGCTTACAGGTATACTTAGTAGGCATACTTTTGATTATGACTCTTGAAACGGCATTAAAAGTATGGCGAACTATCTCATTCCACTTTAAGATCATGTTAAAACCCTTATTTGAAACATACTGTGGTGAAAAACAGTAGTAACAAGCGACGTCAAGTCAACACATTTCAATTAAAATACAAGCTTGTGTATCATTTACAAATCAATTATATACATTACAAATCAGGAAAATAGCTAGATATCATAGAAAAACACCACTAACATTAAGTGAGTCTATGATTACCTTTACCGGTGTTCGCCACCTCCTGTGTCCCAGAGGTAATTCGGCTCCCATGTAATTGTTACCGGCGAGGCGCTAAATGTAGACTGGTCCTGCGTAAGTACTGCGGCGTCGCACTAACAGCTAGTTTAATTTTGCAAACGTTATTTAGTGGTAGTGTCTCCTACCTACTCGAGCTGTTGCTGATATTATTTAAACAAACATTTTATTTCATAAAACTGTGTACACTAGATGTTACGTGGCAAGCATTTGGTAACTGAAAGACTGATATTATTTTGATATTACTGAACGATAATTGTCTGTGTTTTTTGTTCAGTAATTTCTGTTTACTACTTTAATGGCTGTAACGAACTATATGATTTGCCTAAAATAATTATATTGTAGGATTGATATTATAACTTGTTTTAATGGATGTAGGTAGGTATGGATTAGTTGCACAACGACACATATAATAAAAGGATAGGAATCAATTCTGAAACCCAAAAATATGCACCTTGAAGCACATGTCCTGCTCGTCTCGCCACGCTATACCTACCTACTATAAAAAATATGATGGCGAAATATTTGTTCGTTTTTTTAATTAATGTGATTTAATGTAATCAGTATATTTATTACTACTCGTAATTCACTAAAATATTCATATGTTTTTCATTACCTGCAGTAAAGCTTGCTTAATTTGATGCCAAATGAAAACATATTTTATTAACTCGTACAAACAAGTTCTAGTATTTTAACGTTAAAAAAATTGCTTGTGCATTCTAAGTAGTTCAAGAAAATCACTTTCTTGATTCCTCATCCCGATAGGGATATGTATTCATTATTCAAATTGGTCCCGAGCTCTGAACAGACATGCAAATAAGTCACTTACTCGCAGTTAGTGACGCCAGACTGAAGTTCATAGTAGGTGCGAAATTAAAGTCTGTTCGGCTCACAACAAACACCACTTGAACTCGATCTTAAACCAAGTTGAAGGGATGTCGGGCCTCGATAACTTGAGGATTAGTTTCCAAGAACAATCTCGGATTGTTGAGCTATTCACTACAATTTCTTAGTTGAAATACACAAGTGGCACGCCAGACTCAGTTACCGATCTGTTTACGTAATTAAGCCGAGTGAAACTTGGAACCACGTTTTTGCGCCTAAATATGGTATTAACGATGTTACTTTAAATGTTTTCCAGCTTAAATTACTTTCGTATGCAAATTTGCAGTCCAGCTTGACTGAGTATTGCAACTTTGTTTCAACATTTTCAGTTTCTTACTTCTCCATTTCCGTTTGCTGTGGAGTTTATTGCCCTTGATATAATATGTATGAATTCATAGAAAAGGGACGGTACGTCCAATACCTCCAATATCACAGGTATTGGATCTGACTGCGGCGCTCGGTCAATATTTAACCCGACACTGTCCAAAGTTTCTGTTACAAACCAACTCAATAACTTTGCTACTAGTTCAATAAAACAGCTATGTCTTGGTCTGACTGCATTCGGCTTCTTTGTTTCTTTGTGTATAAACTTTTGATTAGTTTCGAGTTGTAGCAGTTAGTTCGTATTTATTGCACGCTTATATTTCTGCTGCTAATGTTTCCGTATCTCTCTGATTAAGTCAACAGGTTTGAAGTACGCTTGAGTAATGGAAAATTCTCCGGATTCCGCGTTTTCATTAAGTAACTTTTTAAGCGCTCTATCGCTTAAGTAGTAATGCTTGGATTACATTTGGAATTACGGTCTGTTACAAAGGCTATTTAGAAAATAGGGACATTTCGTTCAACTGTGACTAATCTCGTATTGATTTTAGGACGTTGGAAATAGAAGAAACGTTTGATGCTAGCAAGTTGTTAATTGTTATTATCATTAAAGAGTATGTATTTGTCTTGTAAATATAGGTAAAAATGTGGTGTAATTTTATTAATTACACCTGACGGTTTTGCCCGTTATTCCACTGAATTGCTCATATATATTGGGATACATAAGTATTTTTTGCATTATTTATAATGTCTAAGCTATGTTGCTGTTAGCCTTCATTCTAACTGTAGAATTAATAAAAAAATACATCTACTATCACAAACTTTCAAGTTTAACATATTCACATTCTTAACAAACTATGAAGAAGCACAAAGTTGTTGCTCGTTAAGATACTTAAGATGGCTTATTTTACCTAGATAAACTTGTTACCTTAAGAAAAGAATTTTTAAGTAATCCACAAGAAAACAAGTAATATGTAAAAGTTATTACTAATTTAACTATTCAAAACTTTTTAATACCTAGGGTTTACTTCTTGAACAATATTGAAAGTAAACACAACTTGTGTTTCCTCTCAAAGGAAGCTATTCAATTTTCAAAGTTACACATTTAGCGTAACGTTACAGCTTTCATAAATATCTACAACTATTACTTTACGACGCGACCGTTGAAATATTTTGAACGCGTAATTTGTTAGAGTGAACTAAAATATCTTTGGGATATTAATACTCTGCTGTGAGTAATGTTGTTTGACTCTAGATTTGTCACTGGAGCTGCGTGAAAGCTAAGCGATATATTAGTCTAGAACTACGATTGTTGTGTTTATTTGCCTAGATCTTTTATACGGCGCAAATTTGTCTTTCTTGACTTAAGCTCAATTTTGTTTTTTTTGAGTTTGTTTGACTTGATACACATGACATGACGTGATATTTAAACATATTTTAAAGGTTTCAAAAATTATTTGACTGCGTGATGATTCCTGTCAGCTTTGATAAAATGAAATACAATGGTTAAATGCTATCTTAGGAGGCGTCAACACATATTTTTTTAAATCAAGAAATAGGAGATTCGCGGTTGGTGGCAAACTTAGATTGTTAATAATAAAAACTAGAACACTGTGTACATAATATCATTATAATCATAGAAGACATTCATGTACTTTTTTAATTGTTATGTAGCGTTGGAACACTTGCTCTGAGTCCGCCTAGGAAAGTACCAACTTAACTATTAGTCGAAGATATAAATCATCTTATATATCTGGGTGACGAGCGTACTGCAGCTATAGGCAATGATTTGGACTCTTCGTGTTAAAATTGCTGTTTGACACTGTGCTGTTATAGGAAGGCGTTTATTAATTACCATTAGATGGATTTCTTGGTCGTCCTGTAGCTCTACATTAAAAAAGAGGATGTTATGCAAGAATACGCCACGCACTTAACGGTAGGCAAGTACATAAATAATAATAATTCACTTGAGTGAACCAAAATTCCTTTAATATTTGTTCGCAGAATAATTAGTATGCTGACATTCAAACCAAATAGTTGCCAAAGTTCAATCTAAAATTGTAAATGAAAACATGAATTCATTTTATCATTCATTTCATTATTCATGATGTTATGCATTAATTTATCAGCACACATTATTTAGGCATTCATGAGCCTATTTCAATAACTTTGTATATATACTTATTTGTTGTTACCTCGTACGTAATCTAAATTGGACAGTCAAATTTGTCGATTCACCGATGTATTATTATTAGCCAACTGCTTCATATTTAAAACTTGTTGTCTATATAACAACCCAGCTGAAGGCTAAAAGTTATCCCAGTATAAATAGCATGATATAAACAGTCTATTGTATATTCCCACTGCTGGGAGTGAGGGCTCAGGTTCTTATCTCAAAAATAGAGAGTCCAAGTCCACCACGCTGGTCAAGTGCGGGTTGGTGAATGACGCAAATTTTTCTTCTCTAAAAGGCGTCTTTTTTGGAACAAGTCAGTTTTGTCACGATGTTCACCTTTAAATAGCAGTAGTAGTTATGTAAATATTCTTGTACATCTACACTTGGAAAATACTCAAAGTTGCTGACCTACGGCTTTTGTAAAAATTTAATTGTTTCACCACTATTCCACAGCGGTTTCGTTTTAATAACGATGCTAAAATTGTGACAATTAGTAGATTTTGTAGTTGTAGGACTCTTTTTGTAGTGGTAAGACTTTTGGCAGTCTCCGCCTGGGGAAGTACCACACCTTTGCCAGTCATTCTACCGCCAAGCAGTAACGTGCAAACATTACTGTGTTCCGGTTTGAAGGGCAATATTTCCAGAGAAATTACGGGGCTTAGAAATATAATATCTTAGATTTATGGGTGATGAGCACAGTGCAGTGCTAGGTAATGATTTGGACTCTTCATGGTCCAATAGATGCGTGTCATTGTGTTGTTATGTTGCTTACCATCAGGCAAATGACCTGCTCGTCTCATCACTCAAAACTATAAAAAAAAATACATTCAAAATGTTTCTTTTCGATTTTATAATATCAGGCCGATGCAAATCTTTTATTAACTATGTAATTAACTAGCTAAGCTAAGCTACTAACCACTTAGCCGCAAGGCCAGTCACTTAGCCACAAGGCCAGCCACTTAGCCACAAGGCCAGCCTTGTGGCTAAGTACAAGGCCAGTCATAAATAATCTATAAATATTAACAAATGTTGGGTAAAATGCTCCCACAAAAAATCCAAATCCTTAAGATTTCCGCAAAGTTAATGAACGTAAATAAATAATCATTATGGAAAAAATCAAAAGAAGATAAGTGAACATGTTACGGATGTTTCTTTTTACGGTTTTGATAACGAAACAAGAATTTTTGCTTGAACTTTAAACCTATTAGTTATCCCTTCGTTATACATTGCAGCAGAACAGCCCAAAAAAGGATAACAAGGTAGAAGAGCTCAACTCTCCCCAACGTCGGATTATAAGAAAATCACTATCATGTGGTTTTCAGATAAAGATAATATCATAAGATAACTTACCGTGATTCTATTGGTGCGTTAGGTCTGTCCCAAACAAATATGGAAATAGTGGATTATAATCACATTTTCCTTTACAACCCTTCCATCGCTTTATCCCTAGTGTAAAAACAGGCAAGGAAGGGCGGAAAAGGGTTTCTTTACATTCATTTTTTAACGAAAGGGGCTATAGTAAGTGAGGATTATAGAAGCTATAGAAGGTTGAACGCATGAAGCAGCTTTGCGATGACATGCGAGTAAATATTTCATTTGTATGATATTGTTTTCGTGTTGTAAAAAAGAGCGGGAACATGAATTAATTATTGCCAGCCCCACAGGAACACGAGTATTTTGCGTATCCCTGCTGTGTATTTATTGGTTTTCATTGCCTTGGTGTTTTGACATTTGTGCTGGACGACGAGAGGTAAATAAATACTTTTTGGATAGAGTTAAAACTATTGGGAGTCGATTGAAAAAATATTTGTTTGTTATTAATGGCGGTCTTGTTTTTTAGGGTAAAACGTAAAAACGGAACCCTTATAGATTCGTCATGTCTGTCTGTCTGTCTGTCTGTCCGTCCGTATGTCACAGCCACTTTTTGCCTAAACTATGAAAACTACACTGTTGAAACTTGGTAAGTAGATGTATTCTATGAACCGCATTAAGATTTGAACAAAAAAGATAAATTAGGGTTGCCCCCCATACTGAGAACTGAAACACAAAAATTTTTTTTTCATCAAACTTACACGTGTGGGGTGTCTATCGATAGGTCTTCAAAATGATGTTGAGGTTTCTAAAGTCATTTTCGTCTACACTGAATAATTTGCGCGAGAGACACTTCCAAAGTGGTAAAATGTGTGTCCCCCCCCCTCTAACTTTTAAAGTAAGAGAATGAAGAATTAAAAAAACATGATGTACATTACCATGTAAACTACCAACGAAAATTGGTTTGAACTCGATCTGATGAGTAGTTTTTTTTAAGTACGCCATAAATACACTATTATTGAAACTTCGATCAAAGTTAGAACGAACTACAAGAACTATGTGTACTATGTATATTATGTTACTTGATGGAACCCTTCATGGGCGAGTCCAACTCGCACTTGGCCACTTTATTTTTCTGGCTTTAGTTTTATATATTGGCAGAATTCTCGTGGGAACGAGAAGACTTACGAATCTGCGATTTGCAGACGACATTATCATCTTTTCTTCCTCAGCAGCACAATTGAGTAATATGCTACAAGACCTTAGCATAGCAAGTCGCGATGTCGGACTGACGATGAACATGTCAAAGACCAAAATAATGACCAACAGCAGGGTGCACAAGATTTTGATCGAGAATGTGGAGATTGAATATGTCCAAAGCTACGTTTATTTGGGCCAATTAGTTTCTTTCCAGGCAAGTCAAGAAGCGGAAGTGACTCGTCGCATTGAAAACGCCTGGAGGAGCTATTGGTCCATGAAAGACCTGATGAAGGGAAATACTCCACTATTCCTCAAGCGTAAGCTCATGGACATGTGCATTCTCCCCATTTTAACCTACGGAGCGCAAACTTGGTCCTTGACTAAAAGTCAGATGTCCGATCTTGCGATCTGTCAAAGGGCTATGGAACGCAGTGTTCTAAACATAAAGCTAACTGACCGGATTAGAAACACCATACTGCGTTCCAAGACTCAAATAGCCGATGTGACCCAAAAGGCTGCTAGCTTGAAGTGGAATTGGGCTGCACACGTCTGCCGCATGTCAGATGATCTTTGGGCCAAGATCACTACACAATGGAAGCCAGACCGCACAAGACGTTGCGGTAGACCATCTAAGCGATGGCGGGATGACCTCGACAAACTTCTCAATGATTGGTATATACTTGCTCAGGATAGAGATAAGTGGAAAGAGGGTAGGGAGGCCTTTGCCCAGCATTGGGACATTTCAGGCTCTTAATAATAATAAATAGTTTTATAGTCTCTGTATTATATTACCATGTAAAAATTAGCTCACAAAATACTTATAATGACAGAAATAAAAAAATACTCGTTACATCGTTAAACTTGTAGTTTTTCTCAAACAATATTATGCCGTGGTACGTAGTACGTAGAATTGATACGTAAACTGCGGGTAGATCACACAGAAATCAAACAACATTTTTGTCAGATCAGTTATTTCATTTTAATTAATAAAATATCTGACTTGCAAACGGTGACAGTAGAACCTTTGCAGATTAAACAGTGCCTATTCTGGTGCACATCCCCTGAACCATGTTAAATTTATACTGGGCTACGAAAATTATCATGAAATTTAAATTTATAAGTAACTTATCCGCTTGAGACATACATATTCTTGTATTAAATTATGTTTTTTTTAAGAATATAGCGTGAAAATTGTGCATATCGGCCGTGATCCGTGTTGTCGACCGTAATGTCCGTAATACGCAAAGATTTTTTACCTCGTAATACGTGATAATCTTGTTACCTGTTTTTTTTTTTTTGGTTTTGTAACTCTGTGGTCGATGTGTGTCTTATATTCATAGCTGGGCATTATTTATTTATTTAATGATTAACGGATTAACAACTGTTATGCCTAGCTATGCTTATATTTTACCGTTTCGTATGTTATAAATCTTAGAATGGTGTAAATTCAATATTGTGCTTCTTGCTTTGCAAAGTTGCGAAACGCTTTTAATTGTATTGCATTTTTTTATGTTTTTTCTGTTTTGTAGGCAGACGCGTACCTATATAGTTTTTTGTTTTTGTTTTATATAACTTAAGTAAATAACTAATATTAGGGAAAATATATCCAGTTTTTTTGTTTTTGAGATTTCAAAAACACAAGCGTATTAATTTTAATTTTATTTTTATATTATTTGATACATCTAATTTTGATTTAATTTTTATTACTCTGTTTAACCTTTTATAAACCTAGCATTTCAGTGTATAGTTATTTGCAGTGCAGTGTAATTATTACCCAATGGATTATTTGTCAGATAATGGCAATTGTTCCATTGGTTCTCAAATCCTTTCACCGTGTTCTGCAACCTCGAGTACTGGTGACGATAGTTTTGCTGGTGAACCCACACTCGCCGATATGATTAACACCCAATTTTCCAACGTTTCTAAAAATTTTAATGTGATACACATCAATGCTCAAAGTGTTCCGAGTCACATCATTGATATGCAGACATATCTTTGTGATCGGAACATTCATGCGATTTTTGTCTCGGAGACTTGGTTGAAATCTAGCCTTCCCTCTGTTTCTTATTCTATACCTGGATTTCGTCTTATTCGCAATGACCGAACGGGCAGCCGTGGTGGTGGAGTGGCCATATATCTTCGATCCCACATTCCTTTCTCCATAATTAGCTCATCAATACAACCTCCTCCTTCTGATGCTGGTGAACATTTATTTATTGAGATAATTCTGTCTCATACGAAGATTTTACTTGGAGTCTTTTACTGTCATTCTCTAAACGTGAACTATTTTCCTTCTTTTGAAAATCTTTTAGAGGATCACTTGCCACGGTACCAACATTCCATCATCATGGGCGACTTCAATACGTGTCTCTTAAGACAAGATCACCGAACTTTTTCCTTACAGTCTATCACGAACTCATTCAACATGAAAATTCTTCCGCTGAACGCCACTCATCACTTTCCTAACTGCACTCCTTCGCTCCTTGATTTAATTCTTGTTTCCTCACCTAGTCACGTTGCCAAGCATGGGCAATGCCCTGCTAGCTTCTCATATCATGATCTAATTTTCTTGTCCTATAAAGTTCGACCTCCCAAATCCAAACCAAAAATCATTCTACAGCGCAATTTTGCTGGTATAGACAGAGAAGCATTTGAAGCGGATGCTCGAGATGTTGACTGGTCACCAATCTTAGATTCTGATTCGGTTAATGACCAAGTAGCTTCTTTCAACTCTATTGTAGTAAAGTTATTTGATAGGCATGCTCCTCTGCGACCTATAAAAATGAAACACCTTCCGGCTCCATGGATTACTAATGACATCAAACTCTTGATGCATAAAAGAGACTCTGCGAAATTTAGACACAAATGCCATCCGACAGATCAAACTAAAGCAGCATATGTAAAAGCTCGTAATCGCTGCAACACTGCTTGCAGGGACGCTCTAAGACGCCATGTACACAAATCTGTAGACAATGATGATCCGGCTAAGGTGTGGAAATTTCTGAGATCGATGGGAATTGGTAAGTCAAAAATGGATGGTATTCCTCAGGGTTTAGATCTCAATTCGCTTAACCTCCATTTCTCTTCTTCCTCGAATGTTGATGTCCAAACCAAAGCCAGCACCCTTTTATCTCTTTCAACCTTGCCTATCCCAGATAATCCACCTTTTCTTTTCAACGAATTTTCTGTTGATGAGGTCAGAAGGAGCGTCCTCTCAATCACTTCTAGTGCAGTTGGTAGCGATGGCATTAGTCGCAACATGTTATTTCCTTTTCTTGAACACTTCCTTCCTGTTCTTTGTATCATCTTCAATTCTTCAATTTCTTCTGGTGTTTTTCCTTCTGCCTGGAAAGACGCTCAAATTATTCCATTGCCAAAAAAACCCAACCCCAAATCTTTCTCGGAATTTCGACCCATATCAATCCTCCCTTTTTTATCTAAAGTTCTCGAACGCCTGGTCTACAATCAATTTAGTAAGTACCTTTCCAGTAATAATTTGTTGAATCCATTTCAGTCAGGCTTTCGTCAGGGGCACAGTACGGTCAGTGCCTTGCTAAAGATCACTGATGACATTCGCCTTTCAATGGAAAATCGTAATCTCACTGTGTTAGTCCTCCTTGACTTTAGCAATGCCTTCAATACCGTCGATCACGATGTTCTCCTGGCTTTGCTACGCTCCTCTAATTTTTCATCTTCTGCGACTGACTGGTTTAACAGCTATCTCTGTGGTCGTCGACAGCGGGTTCACCTTGAGGATAATTTATCTTCCTGGTGTTCAACGGCTGCTGGTGTGCCCCAGGGTGGCGTCCTTTCTCCTCCCCTTTTTTCCTTCTTTATCAACTCCATTTCCCTCAGTTTCTCCTCTTCCTATCACCTGTACGCCGATGACCTTCAAATTTACTCCCATGCTCCTCTTTCCAACATATCTGCGGCGATTAATGCCATCAATGTCGATCTGGCTAGTGTTTGCAGGTGGGGTAAATGTTTTGGTCAGCATGTCAACCCAAACAAATCGCAGGCTATCATCTTGGGCAGCTCTAGGCAGATATCTGGTATTGACTGGCCAATGCTTCCAAAAATTGAGTTTGATGGGATAGTAATACCCTACAGCAGCACTGTCAGGAACCTGGGCATTACGATGGATCGTTGTTTGAGCTGGGGTCCGCAGATTCAAGTTACTAGTAGAAAGTTGTATGCTTCAGCAGGGGCACTTATGAAATTACGTAACTTTCTCCCAACTTCCACCAAAATTGCGCTTGTTCAATCCCTTCTACTTCCTATCCTTGATTATGCCGACGTATGTTACCTGGATCTCACAGAAGAACAGTTGAACAAGCTTGAGCGCCTTCAAAATTTCTGCATAAGGTTCATATTTGGCTTGCGAAAATATGACCATATATCTCAATTTCGCACTAAGCTCAAGTGGCTTCCTATCCGCCTTCGCAGAAATACACACATTTTGTCTTTGTTGTATAGCATTCTATATAATCCCACCTCCCCGTCTTACCTGAAGGATCGTTTCACCTTTTACCATGAAATTTCACGGCCCCGTCCTTTGAGAGCGGCAGTAGCACTCAACCTTGTCACTCCATCACATAAAACATCTTTCTATGAAAATTCTTTCTCTGTCATGGCTGTCCGTTTGTGGAATGCTCTACCTGCCTCTATAAGAGAGTCGCAGTCTCAAAACATATTTAAAGGCAAGGTAAAGGAATTTTATTTGTCACAGTGCGGGCCTGTCGTTGCCAGTAAGTCGTAGGTGGTAGTATGGTTGTCCACTGCCGTCTGTAACGTTGTATTACTCTGTCTTCGTCCCTGTTGCATGGGTCATTAACAAATAGTCTTTACATTTATATAGGTTTTAGTAGGTTTAAAATTGCTAGCATTTTCTGTGTATTGAGCTCATTAGTCTAATAAATATATATATTAATCTGTTTTGTGTTAAGGTAGTATAAGTAGTAGTATTAAGGAAAACGTCACATCGCCTCGCCTAACAATGTTCTAGGCGATTTTCCTTTAAGCTGGTTGCCTGGAAGAGATTGCTCTCAGCAATAAGGCCGCCATTTGTGGCGCTAGTTTATATTGTGTTTTTCTGTAATTGTTTCCTTTCTTTGTGTCACAATAAAGAGTTATCTATCTATCTATCTATCATATCCATCATGGTAAGCAACATGACATTAAGCATAAGTAGCCCACTGAATGTGCGACTGCTGAGACTCGGGGCCTCCTCTCAAAAGGAAAGAGGAAGGATAATCCACCAAGCTGGCCAGGTGCGTATCGGCGGATGACACTTGTCCTCGAAAAATATTGAGACACGCCATTTTCATGACGATGGTATTTTTTACCTTTACAACCCATAGTGATAACAAATTTGTACTATTAAATTTTTTTTGAAGTGAAGAGTGACGGGACGAATAGGACTGAGCTCGATAGTAAGCAACACGCCTACCTTTAACAGCACAGTGTCACGCAGCTATTGAAACATGCATAGTCTAAATCATTACTTAGCACTGCACTGCGTTCGTCACCCGAACATTCTGATTGAAAAATTGCAGGCGGTATTATATCATACTCCTCAGCTGCATCCTTTCCGTAATGTGTCCCATAAATACTTATAACTTTGTGGCGAGTCCCAACTTTGAGCTCTAACTCTAGGAATACTCCTATATCGGGCTGTTCGTGCTTACATTTTTATTTACTAATTCTATTGTTATTCATGTCAATACTACTATTCAACTAAATTCATATAATATAGACTGCTTAGTATTTTTAGTTTCTATGGAATTTTGAATTTAATAATAAATTCGTTTACCAAAGGTTAACCCTGTACAGTGTACACCAACAACCCTTTTGAGTACACTCGGTTCGGAGACGTAAATTTAAGCTTGCGGCACCCACAGCCTCAGTTTCTCTTGCCATAGAGTATTCGAGGACATCTAAAGATATGTCTGTCAAGTATCTACCTGTGTTTTATAGGTTGAAGTTTGATTCCACGTTGTTTTAGTGGTTATTCCTTGATATACATAATCTGGATCTCTGCTGGACTGAGTTAACGGATTTCTTTTAGGTCCGCACCGCATCCTGGCGTATTATGGGAGAGGCCTATGTCCGGCAGTGGACGCATTCAAGCTGATGATGACGACGATCGTCACTTGACATCATTACGTCCGTAACAATGGGAGGCTGTGCACAAAAAAGTGTCAGAATTTAGTTGAAATTGAAAGATTGAGAGGATAGGCGGTCCTACTCAATGGGCAAGCTGCGGAAGGAGTGTAAAACGAATGAAATATTGAAAAAACGAAACGATATACTGTTAGTCCATTGAAATGTTACATTTTTTAGGCCTTACCTTGCGTTTTTTAGAGGATGCAATTTTATTTATTTGATATGTAGGAGGGGTCAGTGTAAAGCTAAAAACAAGTTTGTGGGGTCGCAACCCTTGTCCCACGGCCGCCATCTTGAAAATAGGGGTTGAAATGATTTCTACGGTATATCTCTTAAACTATTTATTTGATACAAAAAATTAATTGTTAGCATTTTTTGTTGCAAATTAAATTCTCTACAACTTTGGTCCAGTAACATTTTGTCGTAGAACTATAAATAAAAAAGTTATAAGCGAATAGCTTATAAAAATAAAATAGTTATCACTGAAGTTTAAATCGTATCTAAAATTATTCGAAATCGTCTTCACAATTAAAAACAGAATACAATACATCCGCACGTGGAGAAATATGTAGCACAACTAAAAGATATAGGTATAGCTAAGGTTTTACAGCGCTCCGAAGTGAGTACTATTTTTCAGTACTCTTAACTATACACCTATATTATACGTGTGTGCTAATAATTTATGTAATCAGTTATTTTTTTATTAGGGTTCCGTAAAACTTAAAAACGGAACCCTTATAGATTCGTCATGTCTGTCTGTCTGTCTGTCCGTCCGTATGTCACAGCCACTTTTTGCCGAAACTATTAGAACTACACTGTTGAAACTTGGTAAGTAGATGTATTCTGTGAACCGCATTAAGAATTTTACAAAAGTTAAAAAAAAAACACAAAAATTAAGGGTGCCCCCCATACTGAGAACTGAAGCTCAAAAATATTTTTTTCATCAAACCTACACGTGTGGGGTGTCTATCGATAGGTCTTAAAAATGATGTTGAGGTTTCTAATATAATTTTTGTCTACACTGAATAACTTGCGCGAGAGACGCTTCCAAAGTGGTAAAATGTGTGTCCCCCTCTAACTTCTAAAGTAAGAGAATGAAAAAACTAAAAAAAATATATGATGTACATTACCATGAAAACTACCAACGAAAATTAGTTTGAACTCGATCTGATGAGTAAATTTTTTTTAGTACGTCATAAGTACACTATTATTAAAACTTCGATCAAAGTTACAACGAACTACAAGAACTATGTGTACTATGTATATTATGTTACTTGCTGGAACGGAACCCTTCATGGGCGAGTCCAACTCGCACTTGGCTACTTTTTTATTTTGTTATTGTAACTTAGATAAAAAAGTTTTTTTATATTTTGTTATTGTAACTTACGTTAAAAAAGTTACAATAACAAAATATAAAAAAAAACTGATTACATCTTATTAGTACACACGTATAATAGGTATAGGTGTGTAATTCAAGTAGATTCTGTTTATTATTCTATTATATATCAAATTACTACTAATGCTGTAATTAGTTGATATTGTTTTCTAGTAGTGTACTGTGATTTCAGTTGCGTAGTTACCGATATCGTTATATATCGATAAAAAGTAGCCTATGTGTGATACCCGACTATTATCTTTCAGTATATTAATTTTCAGTTGCGTTTGCTTGAAAGAGTAAGAAACATACATTAAGACTTTCGTATTTATTGTATTAGTAAAATTTCAAAAACATAAAATATTTATTTTGGAACGTGTAACTTTCTACTGTCCCCGTTAGTAAAAAGCCTAGTAATGTAACTGTGTAGGTAAGATTGTTTGAAGTAAAGTGAACTATAGTTTATGTATTTACTTGTCTCAAATATCCAATAGCCATAGTTGTCCGTTGTGGTTTGCGGTCGCCACCGCAGAATATCGGAGCAATACGACGCCTGCCTACGACTCCCTTGTAAACCGAGCTTAGGAAGTAACTCGACACATGTATCGTGTGAAACCTCGAAAGAATAGTGTGGTGGAGATAATACTACCTACGTGTATTCTTTGCGATGTTATTAAAAAAAATGGAATTTACAACACCTTGCTCAACAAAACTTGCAACTGGAAAAATGCAAGTATTTCCCCGTGCTTTTCGAGAACCTTATTCCATATGTGATGACGTGCACTGTTATGTTTTCGGTTGACCTATTTTGATCGAGACCGAAGTCCCAGTGATTGAAAAAATCGTTAGATTCCAGGTATGTTAGGCGCCTGTGATTTTCGACACATCTCTATACAGGTAACTGCAAACAGTACGAAAGAATTCAGTTCCAAGCAAGTACCATCTGGAACAGGAGGTGTAGCGTTACGAGCATCTAGACGCGAAGACAAATTTGCTGGAGACAAGTTACAAGTTTGCTTTCTTCGTAGTGGTACGCCAGCTTCCATCAGGTTTTAGCATTGAGAGCAATGAGGGTGGCAGTGGATTGCTTCATGAGCTGCAGAACAAAACGTTCCCCTGTGAAGATTGGTACGCTTTCTGCTTAAGATCCTCAGTGCATTTACATTTAGGTAGGGCCAAGAGTAAGCTTTACTGGATAATAGAATGTCTGAATTTGGCACAAAATACGCAATAGCCTTTTTTATTCCGTCAGTTGCAGAATCGGCGCCGGTTGAAGGATCACCAAAGGAGAAGTACTACTGATCCTCGTAGATCGGTGTACTAGTTCCAAAATTATTTTTGTAAGATTAACAGTCTTGCTTAAAATCAGGCAACGCGTGGTAAAACACAAATCGAAAGTATATAAAAATATGTAAAAAAACAATCTCAATATGATAACATACCAGGATATTGTCACAATTTTCGAACACGAATTACATCAGACAATATTCGGAACTGGCTAATTGTGAAGATACAACCACGAAATATTATGTCAATACAAAAATGGGTATGTTACTTAATGCAATCAATTTAGTTATTGGATCTAAATTAATCACACTGACGAAGCAACGAAGAATTCAACTACAATTATTAGATATATTTTTTTTTTAAACATGAAATCTAAAACATTAACTTCCCTTTTGTATTAGTTTTGTATTTAAATTCTGTGACAAATATAAGACTATCAAACTTAGCTATCTGATCCCAATGCGAAAACGAATTAGAATTTTGTCATTAAACGTACCCCTATTATAGGATTCTTAGAAACAGATCGCGAATTCCGAATTAAATTTTATGTTTATAGAAACTGGGAAACTCTTCGTTTAATAGGTCTGCCCGGGGCCCAGTAACTTTAAAGCTCGAAGGGTTCCAACAGAGTTCAGCTAAGTATCTGTACTACTGTTCAAATTATTAATTGGGGAAGAAGAATGGTGACTTATCATGATCTCACTTTTGTGTGTCATAATATGATATATTATTATGTAATCACAGAGGTAAACAATTTAATCACCTTTTATATTTTTAAAAAAATATGATTATGATTATGTCCTGCGTTATGTTTACAATATCATGCTTCATACAACAAGTATACACTAGACATATTTATTAATAAAATAATCCTTTATTCCAACCACAAAAATGTGTAATAAGTCAAGATTTAACGTAAATAAACTCTAGTAACTAACAGTGCATTAGCCAACTATTGGTAAAACAATTTATTTAACCTTAACAAGTATCTAGTAATAAGTAAATATTCCAAATGATTCTTTCAAAGACGGTATTAATAAATACGATAACGCCTATTTAGTTTGACAGATACCGTGATCATTGGCGCAATGTTAGAAGTACATACTTAAATTAAAATACCCCAAACAAAGTGATTTTACACAATATTTATTCGGCATCATTATCGGTCAGTTCTAACCTTTATGTAAATAGGTACGTCTAAGGTCGGTCCAGGGGCTATTTTTTGTAAGGAATGGCGTAGAACCTCAACCCGTGAGAGAAAGGCATTTCGGTGGATCAGTTTTCAAAGAAAACACGCTTTACCGGTTCCGTTTACTTGGTGGTTGTGGGCCGGGTGTGTTTGATCCACGCGTAAGAGGGACAAAGGTAAAGATTATGTTTGTTTTTGTTTGGACAATGTCGGTGATTTTTGTTTGCGAAAAAAACTATTATAATCTTCTTTGAGGTTTCATGTTCTTTTTAGTTCGGTAATCCTGTCGATTTAGCTGTTTTAATTTAGTTTTGTATACAACTATCCGATAACATGTTACTTTGTTAGTGTAGTGATACACTGAACGAAATCAATAATTTAAGTTTAAGTAATTTTTCTGGATTAAGGTACCTATAATAATTTAAAGTTATTGTGAATAATTAACGGTTGAAGTAATTTCAGAATCAAATCATTTAAGATCGTACACTCATTATAAATTTACACGTTGTGTAGGTACAACGTACAACTATTCGTATAGTTGTCAAAATCAGAAAAAAACTCTTTTAGATGTTAAAGTCTACTATGCGGCTAACAACAAATAACTTTAGTGAATGTTTTAATCCAATCCACTACGTATTTAAAATCATTAACCTCAGCCTTTACAAAAGTACGTGGGAATAAATACACGTACAAACCTGAGCATTAGCGCTAGAACATGAAAAAATGCTAGTTAGAAACAAATGACGGTATTGCCATCTGAATTTGCAAAGCGAACTATTAGCTACAAAACATGCGAGTACCATAACACACTCGCCGTCTCACAGTCCCTAATAGCTGTTGTGCCCCAGTACTGGACTAAGTGCAATTTATATTAATGCCATCATATTTTCGCGCTGGTTACCCGCATTTTCATATTAACCGTTGTCCGAGGCACCCATGATAATGTGGGTTCCCACCTTCGTCATTTGTTTGCAACCTATGATTAAATTTACATAGTTAGCGGCGCGCTTTGGCGTAAAATTAACTCCTTTAATACGTGTCTGGCAAATATTTTGAATCATCTGTTAATGTTAAATTGCTCTGTTATTTGACGACTTGCGGGAATAGGCAAGAGGCTCACGATTTCTATGCTGTCTGTAAAATATCACAGGTCATTGGAACATTTGTTGTGTGTTTTTGAAATAGGAACGCTCTAGGCTCTAGAGTGTTTAAAGCGAGGTTCTAGGGTCGTTAAGGCCGATTTACATCAGACGAGCGAATGCTGATTCTATCCCCACTGTATCAAATTCATTTGGTGTAAACAAACGTAGAGCATTCTTTCGTTGTTTTGTTTGCGTTCGCAAAGATTTTATGGAATATATAATATGGAAAACGCTAAGAATGATTTTTCGTTTACACAAAAAGATCGAGAAAGAATGCTCTTGTTCCAGCTCTAGCTCTATTTCCGTTCAGTTTAAATCAGCCTTTATAAGAACAGCGGCGAGCGTGCCTTAGAAATGGAAGAAAATACGATTTTCAAGAGGCAGACGTTGAAAAAGTTCTTTTTTTAAGCGTGTAGAGAACCGTGGTAGTTTAGTGGCTAAATATACGATCTACAATCGTAAGGTTGTAGGTTCGAATCCCATCTACACCTCAAAGTATTTTTCGAAGTGCAGGCCAGCACGGTCGATTATGGCCTCGACTATCTCATAATGAGATAATACCAGGAGTCTCGTGCATGCGCGGTATAATAATATCTTATCATATACCATTATAATTAAAAAAAAAAACGCATTTTGAAAGAAATTAAAAACTGTAACATTAACATTAGAACGCGACGGTAAATTTCGCAGCACTGCGCGACAGTATAATAGCTCAGTCAATAAGATGGGTGGATTTGAAGTAGTAGACCCGGGTTCAAATCCAGATGGCTTCTCCTTTTTATCAAGTTCTTTTTTATTTCTTTCTTTTCTTTGAGAAAATCGATTACTGGGAACCCTTTATCTGTAGGTATCAAGTATGTTTACTCAGTGCTTAAAGCGAGCAAAGCTCGGTCACCCAGGTACTAATGTTAACACATGTTTCAT
Source organism: Ectropis crepuscularia (assembly GCA_963693475.1). Classification (NCBI taxonomy): domain Eukaryota; kingdom Metazoa; phylum Arthropoda; class Insecta; order Lepidoptera; family Geometridae; genus Ectropis; species Ectropis crepuscularia. The sequence continues at coordinate 15,953,680 of OY856346.1, forward strand.
TGGTAAGTCTTAGGTTGGTAAGTTAGTATGGAGCGTTGATTAAACCAATACCTATAATAAATAGTTTTTTGTTAGAAATTTAGGGCGTTTACCGCGGAGTAACACGGAGAGTAATATTTTCCATTGCGAAAAAAAATCAAAAAACGAAAATGGAACCACTATTGGATACTTCTATAAAACTAATATTATTTTCACATTCACGATAATATTCCGGAAATATTCACAAACAGCGCTATAGGAATTTGATATAAATGCCAACAAACAGGTTGTTCGTTTTTCCATTTCGTATTTCACAAGCTTTTCATTTCGTTCAGTATGATTAATATTTGATTTATTTAGTAGCTACGGAGCTTTGTCCGTGACGTGGTGTTGCGAACTTACATCGAAATGGACGTAATTTTGACTGTTTCATTTATAACTTTAATTTTCTGGGTCGTGTACTGAAGTGAAATGCTTTGTTTTGTTGGTTAATTACTTGTTTATGATTTTGAAACTAGTTTGCTTATTTAAAGTTTAGTTTATAGGTAAATACCCTGTTTATACTTTGCTTGATGGTATAACTACACTAAGTTAATGTTTAGATTATTATACTTGCTGTGTACTTTTCATCCAGCATCATGTGAATTTGATTCTAATTTAATTTTGTAGCGGTAAACCTCATTGTAGAGTGAACATGCAGTAGTACCAAACCTTTACTAGTTATTCTAAGCAGAAATGTGAAAGTATTACTGTGATTCGGTTTAATGGCCAATGTTTTCAGTGAATTTACAAGACCAAATCTCTGGGTAACGAGCGCAGAGCAATGCCAGGCAGTGATTTGGATTCTTCACGTTCAAATAACTGACACTGTGCTGTAATGGGAAGGTGTATTGTGTAACATGAGGCGGGTCTCATCCTCGTTCTGTCACTCTATACCATAAAAAGAAATGTGTCGAGGTTTAGATGAAAAAAAAAACATTTTCAAGGTGTTTGCTGAAGTATCGTAATTAAAATAAGACTTTCGAAAAATATATACATTCTATAAGTAGCTCCAATGATTAAATAACCTTAAATTTAAATCATACTTATTTTTAAATAAGACACAATTATTATATCTAGTACCTACTTGTTTAACAGACATTCATTAACACAAACAAACAAGGAGGTAAGAGAAAAAATATAGAAGTGGTTGAAACATTGTTGTGATGACCGATTTACTTGATATTGAATTTAGCTTTATTATTTCAAATAAAGCCAAAAGCGTACTAATAAGAGTAGAGTGGGGCACCTTGCAGCTAGGTGAAGTGACGACTTACGAAAGGCGGCTGGCAGCAAGTGGATGCGAACATTAAAAAACTGTGCCATGTGGCGATCCATAGGATAGGCTAACTTCCAATAGTGGATAGCTATTAGATAGGCTAATGATGATGATGAATTCATATTATGTATGTGTTTATTTAATTCTTTATTAGTCTGTAAGATAAGGTATTCTACTTCTTACTTAGGTGTATTAAAAATGTGAAAGTTGGGATGCTTAGATGTTTGGATTTTTGTTACTCAATCACGTCGGAACATCTGAACGAATCAGGTAGAAATTTGAAACATCGTTAGATTTATAATAATTATATAGTCAGAAATAGCACAGAGGCTACGCTTTTTATCACTGGAAAATAACGGAACCCCAACTGTGCAGGATTAATAGGGGAGCTGCCAGTATGTGTATGCATAGGTTTTGAATGAAAAACATGTTGTGTAATTGTTACATTGCAAGACGAAAATACTCAAAATTGTCTAACTCAAATTAAAGCAGTAAATAAATGGCAAAGGCAAACTATAAAATGCTAGGATTAAAAGTCCTAACTGCTGTTTTATTCCACAACATTTTTATATAGGTATACAATAAAACTAATTATATTAAATTATAAGGAGTTCATAAATTCATACGTCCCCGTTTAGTACCTACTACTAATAAAAACTTCTGAGTTTAAGAGTGCGCCTAAAGCCAGGAAAAAATCAGATTTCACCCGCGCGACGCGTTTCTTAATGTGATGTACATAAAGTCGAGAATAGCATGACACAGTTTGGAGGAAAAATCAATATTTAATCAGGAGTCCATTTTTGACCAAGTTTTATTAAATTAATCAATAACTAAACATAAATTTAAAAAAGTGTTCGGTTACTTTACTAGAACGTACAAATAGGAATTTTATTACCTAAAAATAATGTGGGGTCATCGCTGATAATTTCGAGTACTCGAATTAAAACGGGTTTTTTCGGTGTCATTTTTATTTTTTTATTGTAAAAAACTCTGATCTATTTTTAAAATTCTATTCGGTTATTGTGCTTCTTCTTGATTGTACCCACATGTCAATTTTTTTTTGTCATAGTTTTTAGTTTTTTAACTTCAGTGAGCGGCGTCGAAAATGTCCTTTTTTCGTTTTCTGGCTTTAGGCGCCCCCTTAACAAAAAAAGTTCTTCAAGTCAAGCAACAAAAAAAAAGTTTCGAAACAGTTTTAATTAACCTTAATACTTGATTCTACAGAACTTAGTTGGTTATTTATCACGAAAGTTGATCGTGGGACATCGATCTGATAATATATTGGTATCATCGATTAACCAAACGTATTTCAACAAAAATAAACAAATCAATTGAATACAAATAAGAAATACTAAGCAACGGTTGTATTTCTGCCAATACAGATATCTAAATAGGTACTGAATCCTTTCTTATCTAGTAAGTACCCGTACCTAAATACAGGGCTTAAAGCGTCTAAGCATGTGTAGGTTCAAAGGTTTGTGTTGAGAAGTGGTTTAAGAAGATAGAAATACAGAAATCCTATTTTTCTTAAATTCCTACTTTTTGCAGTGCTTATGGCTTGTTTGTATGATTTATGTTGTATAAACTATTTGTATAGAACAGAACCGATTCCTAATAATATATAAAACATACAATATATAAAAGTATGCCTCAGTACAAAGTCATAACTGTACTTACTTCAAAAGTGATAAGAAAATCTATAATTTCCCAAGTAATTCATTGTATATCTAAATTTAGTAATACACAGAAATAATAATTACATAACTTGAAAATACTATTGCAATAGCCGGTTGCATATCTTCCAGCGGACGAATAACATTCGAAGTTCAACGTACGAAGTATTTTTCTGCATTGTACGATAAAAAATTAAATCAAGTCGGACCGTATCTTGCGTCATTGATTTCTCTACAGCGAGGAATTGGGACAGTTTATCTGAAATCGTTTCTCAAAGTTTCCGTTGTTCATTCCTTCAGTCTATCAGATATCTTTCAAGTCGACTCGGTGACGTGAGAATCGCGGAGGTTATTAATTTTCAGGTTGAAGGGGAAGTAAGTTTCACAAGAGGTATTCATTGAGCATTTATTGAAAAGCCGAGTGCAGAGAAAGGCTTTCATGACGCTCTTTTGAATAGCATCGTGACGTAGAGGCCTGCATTGTGCTAGTGCGTGGCTTTATTTGATTGTTTGGAAGGACATTTTTATTTACTCTATTTAGTAATGTATTATATATTTACTTCGTTTTCATTTCGATTCGTTTTCTACCTAGGACACATAGGTATGTAAAATGAATTCAATTTCAATTTTTGATTTTTGTTCCATGACAGGCTGTTTTATTTATCATAAGTATGAAATTACAATTATAATTTACAAGCCATGAGTAGTTTAAGGCTAGATTTATGTGAAAAATGTTCACAAAATTTTTGTTTTCGTATATTTTTCATGATTGATGACATCTATTTATTTATAAACGTCTTGGGCTGAAATTAGCTAGCTTAGTCAGTTAGCCCAGATTATCACTTACAACATTATTTTCACGATTTCACAAACAAACATATTTTAAATTTAAAACGTAGGAAAAAATTACAACTGTCGATAAAAGATAAACCAAATTTTATGAGAATAAACTAGTTGACAGTGCGTAAATAAACTAGCCTTTGAACTCAATCAACTTTAATGTCCAATAACTCAACGATAAAACTCTGAAAAATAAACGAGCACTATAATAAAGTGAAAAATAATTTCAGCTTCGAGAAGATTTTTGTGATAGCGTGAAAAGCCTGCACTATGAACATTCCTTTCATGGTTCGAGTGCCATTTTATGGCTTCATGCTAGCAAGAAAATTAAATCTGCTTTAAATTGCAGTTATCGAGAGAGAAAAGCTCAATTGAAGCTTTGCGATTCTTGTTTGCACGAGGATTCCATGAAAGTGGCAGCTAATGTTTAGCACCATTTGTTTTAGACTCCAGTTACTTTTCATTTTAATAGAACGTGACAAGCTGACAGCACATTTAGATAGAAAGACCTAGGGTTTAATGCACTCAAAATATCATCTCATTTATACAATAATAATATAAATCATTATTTGAGGCTAGTTAGTATTGTGAAACGAATTCTAGCAATTTTTAATATTAACCATCTTTTATGGGCATCAGCAATGTCTGAGATGTTTACGATTCTATTGGTGATAGATATCGTTATGTCGCTTTCATATTCGCTACATATGTACCTATGTGTCGCAAAGTTTTAAGTTCCGCGGCTTTTTATTGAATACATATCCGAGATTATGGGTTTGTTGCATAATGATTTGAAGTTTTTTTTTATTCGATCCTGCTGCTTGAAGCTTGATCTAGTGAAATCGATGTTTTGAAGGTTTGGAATAAATAACAACTAATAAAATATAGTTTAAGCTTGAGCTAACCTGCCTTCTAATAATCAAAAAATTACGTTACGTTACGTTAAAACGAAAGAAACTAAAAAAATATGACAATAATTAAATAACAATTGTTTATACCTAAATGTCAAAGGTCATTTCAATCCGGGTAAATATCTACATTGCCAATATTTTGTTACTTCAAATTTTAAGAGTCTTGTGAAAGGAACATACGTTAGGACCGCAGTTAAAGAATTAATCAAAAAACAGAAAAGTTCAACTCATAAAAATCTTTTAAATTGTGTGTTAAACGAAAATTGTGTGTAATTTGCGGGCCCTGTAAATTTCCCAAGAAGGTAAAGGCGGCCGAATAATCGTTTATTGGCCATTATACCCCTCTTATACGCCGTACAATGTTAATGCGCTAACCCTTAACTCAAAATAGCCTAATTTTGTGCCAAGTAAAATTCATTTACTTACCTCAGGAGTGATTTAACGAAAGCATACATTAAATGTAAATTTGCGTGTCGTATTTATTGTTATAATAGCTTCAGTTTGGGAAGTTTGTTAAATTAAATGTAATTAACGTCTCTACAAATTTAACAATTGTAATAAAAGTCTCAAAGTTTGGCTTGAATGTTATGAGCTAGAAAGATAATTAAATTTATAAATAACTTGTTATTTCATCATAGTGTATTTGTATTGTGAACTGATATTTGTAATGATATAATAACCCAGATGGGGTTCTGGGTGTTGTTTTAATGTACCTATTACTTAAAAATGTACTCATAGTTTAAAAAAAAAAAAAATTGGTTGCCTGTAAAGTCGGTATACGGGCGAAAGTTTTACGCGACAACGACTTTGAGTGGTAAAAGCGAATCGGCGACTCGGGCATGGTTAGCCCGCCTAAGAGCGAGAGAGACAGACATAAAAAGTGAAAGGCACGCGTCCCTCTCACTCGCTCTCATTGTGAGCGCATAACGTGAGCGGAGCGTAACGCAGTTTCTTGAAGTGTCACCCGGCAAACCAATTTATAAGACGTTGTCACGTCAAAAGGCCAATCATAAATAATCTACAACCCAACTCTTTTACTAAATCTATGTAGCTACTCATGCCCATAGAACAGTATTACAAAATCATGCAGTATTTTGAACATGAGAAGTTCAAATGACATTCAAAGATTTTTCTTATCGATAGTAGGATTGTGCTTGATCGCTCTTTTTCTAATAGCCTCATTATAAGTGACGATATTGTCTGCGATGGAAGACGGTTACTCAGAAGAAATTGCCTCTCTTTCGACTTGAGAACACCAAGAGTATCTCCGTCAGGGAACTTGAACAACACATTCACAACACACAGTTCAGATGTTTTTTACAATAATAACATCAAAAAACAGTCAAGCTTCTTTGTTCAAGTCTTTGGAACATCAATCATGAAACGTTGTCATTTTTTAGAGCTACGAGTAATCCGACAAAAAAAGGCAAGCTGTATTAAAAAAAAACATAACCCAAACACAAGTATATCACAAGTAAGTAAAATAATGTTGACTAAACCCTCGGAAAACAGCGAATATTTAACATTCGTCGATCCAGCCTTAATTTGTGTGACTTTACGAAGTCGGTATTTGTCAATGGAGCTTTATTTAAAGCCGAGATTACTGAGCTGCCTGAAGATTATGTTTGATTATGTGCTTACGCGTATCTCTGCCAACGGCTCGAATGTATTATGAAATCTTTAGCACTAATCGGTTAATCTTTCAGATGAACAGAATTTCTTATCTTAAATTTTGCAAATATTACTTTCGTGTGGTTTGAATTTCAAAACTGGATTACTATCTTTCAAATTTGATTTCTCAGATACCATTCTGAATTTTATAATTTCTCAATAATTTTGTCCCATCATCATAAGTTGGTATCACGCTGGAAAGAGGCTTCTCTCATACGCCACTCAGCCCTAACCTTACGTTTCCAAAACCACCAGATTTACTAAAGCCCTTCGTATATTAGTGTAATTTTATCTTAAACTGCGTACTAAGGTATTAATTTAAATTATTTACGTATTGTAAATGTTTAACTTAGATGTATGTACAACTTGGTATGATAAAGGCTGCTCTGTGATCTTGATACAATCTCTACAACGTTAAAACTAATTATGGAATAATTACCGAGGTTACTTTGCAAAACGAGCAATCGATTTTGAACTAAATATAATGCCTAAAACAAATTTTCATGACTGCCTATATACGAGTATATATTAAACCAGTTACACTAAGTACTTTTGAAGCCATAGTGGTGTACCGGCGAGTGCCTACATCGGATTTTTAATCGTGAAATTGTAGATTCGTGTCCCGGTTGCAGTTCTATGTATTTTTCCGAGTACCGATGCACAACTTTGGCATCACTACAGGCATTATGTGAAAGAAAACTAGGAAATCAGCGTGTTTCAAGAATGGCACTTTTCGAGGACATGTATTATCGTTCAACCCGCTTTAGACTCTAGAGATAATCAAGATGATAAAGTCCATTACCAGATGGTAGGTAGTATATTCGGCCTACTATAGTAATACTATAACCTACTATAGTAATATAGTAGTACTATAGTATAAGTATAATAAACGCCCAGGATTTTGCTCATGCTTCGCTCGACCAGCTCGACTCTCGACAAGGTTATTAAAGTACTTAATATTACATCATATTGCTTCAAACTGGAATAATAATTATTTCGCTAACAAACTAGTAAACGGTAGAATAATTAGCAAAAGCGTAGAGGGAAGTCCTCGTCGTACTTTCTGTAAAGATAAACTAAGCTACAAGATAGTGTCGCTATTAAAAATTAATCTTTTCATGGCAACATATTAACCGAGCCATTTTCCCATGTTGTTTTCTTCCCAGTTTTCCGCTAATGGCTGGCGCTACGTGACACAGCTCGGCTCGGAGATAATGTTTGCCGCACACGAAAATTGCAAGAGATTTTTAAAGTGGGTACTATTGTCCGACGGAACTGGGGCATATGATTGTAAACAGGCTATTTGTAAGAGATAACCGGAGTCATTTAGGTAAGCGTGCTTCATTGTGGATTATATCATCGCTTATATAATAAACTAGCTGTTACCCGCGACTTCGTCCGCGCGAAATAAATACTAATGTAACTCAGGTAGTACCTATTTTTATACTCAAGACACACTTACGGTTACTAAAAACAGCTTATAATAAAATCAATTTCATCAAAATTGGTTCAGTTGTTTAGGTGTGAAAGCGTAAAAGACATTCGTCCCTCATTTCAACCCCAATTTCATCACCGTATAGTTCGAAATTTCAAAATGGCTGGAACAAACATTTATTTGCTTCGTGTCAAGTGTCTATATTCAGAGTTTCATGGTTTCATCTTCAACGGTTGGGAATTTCCAAATTGACATTCATCCCCCATTTCAACCCCAATTTCACCCCTGTACAGTTCGAAACTACAAAGTTGATAGAACAAACATTTAATTGCTTCGTGTCAAGTGTCTAGATACAACTTTTATAACTTTGAAAATTACAAAATATCATACAACCGTCCATCCCTTGTTTCACCCTCTTAGGGGTTGAGTTTCGCAAAACCCCGTCTTAGCAAGCGCCTACGTGCTAAAAGGGACCTTGCAAAATTTCAGATTCCTAGCATTTGTAGTTTCTGAGATTCCTTGATGAGTGACCTTTCGCTTTTATATATTTAGAAGATAAATGGTTTAACCTTTGATGAAACTATAAGACTTCAATGGGTTTAACCATACATTTCCTAAACGTAATTTAGGAAATAGGTGGTTAAATCATTTATTAACAAAATTAAATGACTTAGTTATTTAATTGTTAGTAGGTACCTATATGCAAATAAATAGCAGAAAAAAAACAAATAAAAATAGAGTAGGATTGGGATGAATGTACGTGTATATGTGTGGGAGATTCAGATGAAATGGCCGTAAATAGTAAAGTTTCTTTTTACCTACTACTGGTTACTTGCAATAAACGATTGATCTAAATGTATTAACATTTTGGTGTTATGTGATAAATCTCTAAATACAGTAATACATTTGTTAGTTTTGCACGCGAAAAAGTGTTTGTGAAGTTTTTTTTTATTTCATAACTATTTTCTATTACCTGCGCCCCGTAGCGTTACCCGTAGCTCATTAGTTTTTTCAGGATATTTTATTTTCGACAATTACTCTAACATCGTTGGGTATATAATGTTGTGTATATACATAATCTGATAATCTGATAATCTGACGGTATTTATAATTTTATGGTTGTTTTATATGAGACGATTAAATTGTGAATTTATATTGCTTTGATTAATAGATTAGCCCTTGATTACACTAAGGTACAAACGTACAAAATAAAACCTCACACGTTTGTATTTCCTGTGAACCTTAGATTTATGTAACGACGTGGCCACGATCCAATAAACTATTCATTAGCCCAGCTACAACCTCCACAAACAGGAGCTCGAACAGGCGAGAGTCTAAGCCAAACAAGCTGCACCTAAAACGCAGAAAATCAATTGGCTACCTAATCCAAACTACATAGATGCAAATCCAAAACCCATTAACGAAATACCTGAATAGGGGTTGGGGTATACGAGAGAGCCATGTTGTGTTTGTGAAATGTTTTTTGTTTTCATACGAGTTTACTATTGTACAATACAATACCAGGGTATTTGATGTCCTTGACATGTGAGTCTTAATTGGTAGGTATAGCTTGAATATGCACGGTACAAGGATTTACTTCTGCCTGCCCTATGTGTGAATGAAAACCATTTACATATCTTGCGACAATAATTAATTAATAGATCAATATGATTGGTTAGTGCAGCAACTTCTACACTCTTATTCCTAAGATCTCATACGAAGATATGTGCTTATATTTAAAACAAGCGAAATACAAGGCCCGTGCTCTTGTCCCGAATTTATGAATTGTTTTTATTTGTAACTGTCCAGCAATACCAGACTTACGAGTATAACCCTGGAAATTTGAACCCTTGAGTGAACATCAAACTTATTGAGTGAACATCAAAATAAAACTCGTGACGAATCAATAGATCTTTGTCCTCGATAAAAAATATTTCACTATACTGGTTTTAAATAAACTATTTACGGACTCAAATATTTCTCATAGTATTTATGTACTAGTTGGGCATCTTGGTAATTTAATTTTTTTTAAATAACGAGTGACGAGACGAGCAGGACATGTGCCTGATGGTAAGCAACATGCCTGCCACATAACAGCACAGTGACACGCAGCTATTGGAACATGAAGAGTCCAAATCATTACCTAGCACTGCACTGCGCTCGTCACCCGAAGATCTAAGTTGTTATATCTCTCAGCCCTGTAAATTCTCTGGAAACATTGCCCTTCGAACCAGAACACAGTAATGTTTGCACATTACTGCTAGGCAGTAGAATAAATGGCAAAGGTGTGGTACTTCCCCAGGCGGACTCTGCTAAGAGTCCTACCACTACAATTGGAAATAAAATTTATCAACGTCTGGTTTTAAAACTAACCATTTATAATTTTAATATTTGAAGATAAACGATATCGATTAAAAGATATTTATTTGCAGTCAAAACTATATAACACTGGCAGTTCCCCGTAGGCTTACCTGTGCAATTCCCGATTCAGTACTTTCTCGTAAAAAGTTGCTAATGCTTATGTGCTATATCAGATTATAATATAACTGTGTTCTAAATTTCAACCTGATCCCTTGAGACGTCCCGGCGTGAACAAGCGTCTAAATATGCAAACATCTAAACTTTCTCATTTATACAATTAGTAGGATTCATATGAACAAAAATATACCAACTCGTATCTAGCCATTTTTTGTGTAAGGCCTACTGTCCACGCACGCGTCTTTTGTCGAATGCATGCATCCTACGAACAAACGCAAGACGTGCGGCTGTCGTGTCGTTGTCGTTTCGTGGACACAGACTTCATTATTTGTACGCAAGATGCAAGCATTCGTCTTGCATCCGACAATTGTCGAAATCGTGCGGATGTCGTGCAGCTACGTGGACAATTGGCCTAAAGGTGTCAAAAACGACACTGCGTTTCCCCCCTGAATGGTCAGTTATCTTCTGCCTCAGAAGCGACCTAGAACGAGAGTCACCACTTTGATTACATAAACGACGCACTAATACTTGCATAAATAATTTTTGACTTGTTTCTGAACAGAAGTTAATGGAAATAAACCAATCTCTTCATGAATTTGAAATGCGATAATAGACGTATTTAATCAGTTACTTTGTCAAAGCTGAAGCTTTGAAACGATAATACTTAGTAATCAGACAATACTCGATACCGGTACGTATGTTTAATAATTAATTTAGCGACGTGAAACGTCTTTGTGGCTGAAATTAACTTTATACCTGCGTATTTCATTAGCGCCATTGAATCCGAACTAAACAAAGCATGTAAGTACTTCCCGAAAATGTATTTATTTTGGAAAACTGTTTGTAAGCAAACGCAAATTTTATCTCATCTCAGTGAATATTAGCCTGTAAAAATGAATAACCGCCGAATTTAAATTTTGAGTAAAGGCAAATTTTCGTATTGTGAAACATAACTCAAGCTTAAAATCTCAATATCAGTATTACCTACTCAATATAATCTCTTACCGCATGCTAAACATATGTTAAACTCATTTTTTTAGCACAGTTAATTGGCATCATGAACTCGGAGTTTTTTATTCTGATCTGGTTGAGCTCAAATTATTTTCGATTTCTATGTTTTTTTTAAATACATTTTAATATTTATAGTTTTCTTATAATTAAATCTCTTGTATTGAACTCAGCAACAGAAAAATAAACTTTTTAGAGAGAAGATGTGTATTACTTTCAAAGATTTCTTCAGATAAGATCTTAATTTGTTTAGAAATTAAAATTTGATTGAAAAGAATACAACAACCTTTTCTATTAAATTAACGTGTGCTTTGAGGTATTTTAATATTCCATACATATACCAGTAACAGTAAACATTGAGCGCAGTATGTACTGAAATACAAAAATACGTTGTTGTAGATGGCCGAGCACAGCAACGTAATATTAAACAAGATGTCACTAACCATGAAACTCTACCTGCCTTCGCTCAAAATCGGATCAGTTTATTGAATAACTGCGTTGCGACATACGAAGCTGGTCTCCACCTTACGGACTTAGCATTTGATCTGGATAAGACTGTTTTGATTTTTCAATGCTAATAATGCTAAGTGCAGAACTAAGTGCAGCATATTCAATTAGCCTTCTAGCCTTCTAATGTTCCAGTTTGAAGGGAATTTGCTCTAGAGAAATTATAAGGTACAGAGATAAAAAAAACATTTATATCTGCGAGGGCAGTAGGTGTACAGTTCTACACAGTGATTTGAACTCTTCATATTCCAATAGCTGTGTAACACAGTGTTGTCGTAGGTAGACATGTGTGCATCATCCTGACCAATCACTCTATATTATAAAAAATCAAAACATATGGATTTGTATATTAAAGTTCTGATCACATACAAGTACATTCACTTTGTTACTATGCGTTTAACTTGTTATTGTCTTTTGTTCACTAGGCATAAACTAGGCATACTAACTAGATTTTTCATGTATATACCAATTATTGTACCATTAACTCAGAGTAACACAACTTACTTAAATCTTTTTCAGGTAGTTTAATTCAAACCTATGAAATAAATTAATCACATGCTGGATGAGATTTTCAATCACCACCAAACTAACCAAAAAATCATTATCACATTAAACGTTAACTCTATCATTTCCTCATAACAAACGTGTATTATAAAATATCCACAATTGTAACTAAACCATTGTGAATATTTCCAGTGAATTGTAGAGCAGTGGACCTCCCTTGATAATCCTGTTAGGGGGGCACGTTGGTTTGCTGGACAGGAGGGTTTCATGGCATACACCAGAGTCCTCACAACGTTTCTATATCCTATTTAGTCGCAAAGGCAAGGCACCGTGCATTCAGTCAATTTCCAGTGCCTCAGGTGGGCGAACTCTCAATGAGATTATACTTTAATGGACGTTTCAAACTAGCATTTGAAGTAAGTAAGCAACTCCATTGAGAGTATTAAAGTATACTCTTACAAATTATTGCATATAATTTCGTTAGTTTCGTGATACAAACTCACTGTAAACTTTTATAAGTTTAAAAACATTATCGGTGTCGTTTGCTGTTTTCTTTATTCGTTGTAAATTAAGTTTAACTCGTTGACGTTTTCGTTGAAAAAGGTTGAGAGGCTGAAAATTATGAATTTTGTTTACTTCTCTCACACGAACGTTATGTAATTTCCTATTAATTAAATCTCTCTTACGAGGAAGCCTAATCCGTTTTGTAGCCAAGTTGGAAGGACGACGACCTACATCATACGCCAGTCTGATGTAGACATTTAATGTTAAACATTAAATTTATTTATATGCCGGGATAAAATCAAATGATATACTTAGCTGAAAGGGGCGTTATTTACTCCTTTAACATATTGCGTATAGTTTTTAAACACTACACTAAACTTAATCGTGATCTAAATTATTGTTTAGTTATCTTGGTGTTTTGGCAGCTTTGTTATGTCCGTAGTTGCAAGACGACTCAAATTAAATAAACTTTAGATTTATTAAGTGTGTGTAATGTTTTCTGTAAGACATATTTCATGTCTTAGAGAAAACAGTCTTCCGTTTCACTAGAAAGAAGTTTCACCGTTTCGTCAGAACTATTTCTCTGTAGGTTAATCTTAGGCCTTTGTATATTACTATCATTTTGTTATCTGTGAACATCACACCGTTGTCTCCATTGGTTAGTTTGAAGGACTTACATCAATGCTCCACATGCTCTTAGTTTTTTTAACAATGTTTATTTAGTTACAAAAAACATTAGTTTTCGAGCTTGTATATAGTATATTCATTTCTCGGAATACAATTTTGCCGTTGTGATCACTCTGTCTTCTTAACTTTTTATTTAAACTGTACTTACAGTAAATAGACAAAAAAAAAAATATTTAAAAGTACACATGTTCGAGTTTTAATAGTGCATATTTATGTATTATATTCCGAATTACTAGATTATGACAATAATTAGTTAGGCAGAGTAGGAATGCAAACATGTACGTGCAAAACTTTTTTATTACAAAGTTCTCTTTTTTCAGTGGCATCGTGCAAATAAGATCAGACCGAACAAATAGTTGTAGCACCATATTTTAGCAAAAACTGAATGTTGCGGGTTATTTGCACTCAATTATAAAGTTACGAAACGACTACCCAAAGTTAAAACTTGTTCAGCGATAAAAACATGTAACTTTCAGTAACACGATGTTAGTAGAAACGGGACCTATTGGGAGGGAAAGACGAAATTTATTAAATATCATTTCATATTTTGGACACGTTTCAACATCAAGCATGTCATAAGGTGTGATTTATTTGGGTCTGTAAGCATTTTTATCGGCCATCAGGTAATTTAGGAGATATTGATGGTGATCATTCAAAATGGCTCAATCGCTCCAAAGCCGTGAGCTAAACATATAATAGTATGTATGATATTAATTTTTGAAGATTTGTATCAGATAAAAATATATAAAGAGGAAAGGGCTGTGGTGTAAAATTAGTTACATAGTTATGTCGATTCTTCCGAAAAAATAATTTTGCGAACTCAAATTGATTTGATCAAACATAAAACTACTTGAACCCAATTTTTATTTACAACGATATTTTCTATACTGGCTTGAAATTGCTCAAAATTTGCAAGGTTTTTAGATATACCTTATATTTGAGTAAACGATTGGGATTCGGCGTTAAAACTAATAAAAAAATAACCAGTTAATATTTTTGATGGGACGATTCTCGAATACAGGAATGTGCTACCACATGCAGTACCTACTTAGCACTTAGTAACCTATTTATTTGCCACAATTTTCCTGATACAATCAAGTTTAAGGAGCTATTTTTCCACATTTATATTACATGCCAAATAGCTTTTGGTTAAAATCAAGATTAACAAAAAAACACCTTGTGAGGATATCGTTAATAAATGGTTATTCGTTGTGATCCTCTATGACCTGGAGCTGCCTAAATACATATATTTATGGGTGTGTGTTTTTATATTAAACTAATCTATGGGATTTATCAACAAACAAAAAAACAAATGCCGTCAAAATCTAAAAATACACCACGTATTGTAGCGAAACGAATACTATGTGTATCTCTAACATTTTTTATCTATAGGTGTTCTCCAACAATCAAATGAAACTGAGCAAACTTAAACGACATTCCAGAATACCCCCGCATGTAATAAATTGCACTAACACAGTCCAATAATAGGTAGGTACGTGAAGTTATCATACGTTCGAACTTGTACGACCGTAATACAAATTTACGAGTTATTACTGTGGGGAATTGGACAATGTCATCGGTTCGAAGTATTATCCCGCCACGCTACTTCGTATAGCGAAGGTACTAAGTCATGGACAGCTTTCAATTAGTTGCGGCTGGCAAATGTGTTTCTAAATTCAAGTCAAATTTTAGTGAGAATTAAAAAAAAATACTCAAAATTAAAACTAAGCAATTTAATTTTCTCCGAAAAATCAAATACTGACTTCGATTCAAATTAAACATACACTCAACTAAGTTTCATAAAAACAAATAAGTACACCATCGAGGTTAATACTTACATTTTTCGAGTTAAGATGATATTTCGAAGACCACTACATCAATTTCGATAAATGTTGTACCTTTGAAGTATTATATCTCCATCAAAAAAAAAACGAGTGACGAGCCCAATGCTGTGCTAGGCAACGAATTGGACTAATTCATGTTTCAATATCTGCATGTCACTGATATGGGCAGGCGTGTTGTTGACCATCAGGAACATGTCCTGTTCTGCTCGTCCACCCATTCTATACTATTGATGATTTTTACATACTCAGAGTAAATTGTATTACTACAATCTAAAATAAATACCCAGTCTTATACTGCCTCACTACATAACCCCGCAAACGATGTTCATATTGTACAACTAATCTGCTATTAAAACACAGGTCAGAGTGAGGAGAATTGAATTGAAAATAAAAATTGAATATAAGTGAAAAACAATATTAAGCAATGGTCATGGCATTTTGAAGTACGAAAACAAACATAATATTTTTAAATATTAAAAATATATGTATGATTGAAAATCCAGTAAAAGCATTGAAGGGCAAGAATTAACTCTGATTGTATTAACTATTAACAATAATGTAAGCATAACAATCCTAACACATTGTTACAGAAAACCAGGCTACCATAACCACGAAACGGCTCCATTATCATTTGGAATACGACACCGATTATTGTAGCGATTACATACAGGGGCAACATAACGAGCGCGCTTTTAAAAATGGAAAAACTGTGTAGTCCATTCGAAGGCAACGCTCGTCGCTGCGAGGTTCATATAATATTGATGGTATGGTTCCATTGCGCCGCAGGGACCTGGGACATATGTGCCTCTTGACCGGAATATACCTGCACAGGTCAACACTCTAATATGGGCTACACTAAAACTCCACACTCCCCTATGTCATTCGTTTAATGTAGCAGTTTGTCAAATTACTCTGTAGCGCATCGTTTGGTGAACAGCGGTTAATCTGTATATCTATTAATATTGATGGAATGACTCTGAAACCGATGACTTTTTAGATTATTTTTTTTAGAATGGGCGACTGTATATGGTAACGTGATGAAACTACGATGAAATGATTTTTGGAAAAGAGAAATGCACTGGACCGTCGTCTCGTCGGATTTTAAGTGACGATGCGGTCTACGCTGGTGGAATCTTACCTAATAGTATCGATTTATTTTCACTTGACTATTTATCGGGAAAAAATCAGCCTGACAACGTATTCCACAGCCAATACGTTATTATTATGAAAGTGGAGTCAAACCTCTTTGTTAAACAATAGAGTAAGTAGTGAAACAACTTGGGCTATTGTTGGGAATATAGAGGCTGTGAGTGATTTTGGTCACGAAGTTTATGATTTTATCAGTAAAATTTGGCTATTTCTGACTCGAGATGAAAATGAAAAGTCGATAAGACTCCCTCCCATTTATCACTGAGGCAATAGTTTAAACCAAAGTAGAATTTGTATCAACTGCAAACTGTCTCCAGAGGGCTTATTCTAGTAGGCGGTAGACCTCTACCGTAGGTAGGTGTACCGTAGGTAGGTGGTAGGTAGGTAGGTTTTAATTTTGTCAATTTCGAACACAATAAATATGTCTAGTTAAGTTGGAAAATTGTCTATTCATAAAATTGCGTGGCTTCACCTCAGTTAATTACAAAGGGATTTTTTTAAAGTTTTAATTGGCTAAATGTTTGTTTTCGTTTTAACAAAAACACAAAATATAGGTACCTGAAGGTGCACTAAGGACAAATTTTAAGGTTAAAAGATTAACAGATCTTTTGCTCAAGTGAACCATGATTAATCCTTTAAAATTCGGCGTTTATTTTTAATAATGAAAACAACTACGAATAATATTCACTAGATTATACTTTTTACGACAGTATAGTGTATAGCAATCGGTAAAGAGAAGTGGTAATACAAAACGACTAGACATGACTGGATTCGGGGTACAGCTGGTAATATACTCATTACGCCATAGGTTGTATATTGTGTATAGTCGTATATTTTTTCTATTTCTGATTAATCACAAAGTAAAGTTAAGTTTAAACTAGTTATACAATTCTAAAAACTTTCTAAAATTGTAAGTCAAACTTGATTTAGAAAGTCACTTTAAAAAACAACACGTTTTTCGAAACAAAAATTAAAAAACAGGGGAGAGGAACATCCCTGCTGCGGTTCTAATACAAACTTTTTCTAGTACAGCCCCTAATCTGGGCGACAGGCCAGATCGCGGCTGCGTCGGGGGACACAATCCCCTAAATTATTGTTGTGCAGCGATCGGAGCCACGCGACGGGAAATGTACGAGAAATGTGTCACGTCACATGTGGAAATGGAAATCTCGAATTCTGACGTAGCGTTTGACCGGTTAAAGGGCTGTGACGTTTGTAACTAATGCTCTCAACCTAAACTACCAGTCCACTATCCGTGGCCTATTTTATTTTTGACAATTTCTAACGTTTTTATGTGTACAATCATTTGAATTTCATTTTATTTCAATTAAATTGATTATAGTTTTGCAGTTGTTGAACTTTTTAAAAATCTGCTTGGAGAAGTATCACGTCTTTGCCAGTTATTCTAACGTTAAAAGCAAACTACTGTTTTCCATTTTTGCACAGGTAACACTGTGGTACTATACCTACTTATATCTAGGCATTTTGCTAACTATCAGGTTTAACAGGGATATCTTCTTCGTCCCGTCACTCTGCCTAATATAAAATAAACTATTTTTGTAATGTACAATGTACATATGCATCTGCAAACTCAGAAACATTCCCTTATTATAATATTTTGTTTAAATTGTCGTTTCTTTAACATTTACTTGGCTGTTTTAAATAAATATTTCAAAATGGAGGCGGTTAACCACCTTTTAAGTTTAAACTTCGACTTCAAAATAAATCATAAAGTTCAGCATGAACTATATTGCGTCATTAATAACGCTGGACGGCTTACACAACAATTTCCGAAACATAACGACAATCTAATCTTGTTATTAACAACGTCAAAACATTATAGAAGTATTTACTTACTTCAGAGCCAATGAAAGAATTTAAGACGCGAAAGATATTTATTATAGCTCCGTGGCCGGATGTAATAACGTGACCTTTCCCTAGTCCGCACCTAAATCTGTACAAATCATGTCGGCAGCCACGTTAAAGGGAACAAATCTGTACCCACGGTTACACAGAAAAGCTGAAGTAAATTAAAAAACACACACATATACTTCAAAATAGACATGAGGGGTCCTTGGACTCCTTGCTGGAATTAAGTTCATTTATGTACGTTGTGCGTCTATGACAATAGCAAGAAGTATCGGAAAAAAGTCTTAAACTCTTTTATACTGATAAAAAATTTCGTTTCAATAAACTTTAAGGAACGTACTAAGATAATAAGTACAACGCTTTGTTTTCAACTTAATATAAACGTTGTGCATGATTCTGTTGAGTTTAAACCCGTACTATGCCTTTTTCAGTACATTCTTTCCATTTAACTGAATAGATAAATGTAAAAAAAAACTGAAGTAATTTTAAAAGTTTGTAGATACATAGTAATAAAATCTAAGAGTTTGTTTGTAATTTCTAAGTTAACAGCTTTTCACTAAACGCTTATGTAAGGAAAGTACTTGAATAAAAAAAAATGTTAAAATGTATTTGTAAATGTTAAAATGTATTGTTAAATGTATTTCTGTTTATACCGACTAATTTCTTAAACGACTGTAACGATTTAAACAGAACTTTCACTGATAGATAGCCAACTTTATGAGGATGAGTAACTTAGGCTATTTTTATTGTAGAAAAAAATAAGATTAAATAAAATAAAAAAAATGACTTTCAATAGTTTAGATAAGCCGCAGGTAACACTGCGGGACTTTATCTGTTTTAATATAAACTGTGTGTTGATGACCGGCTTTTTATTAATAGAAAAAAATGGGTCGGTAAGTCGAAAAAAATTCAAGTATCTCTTCTGTCGCGGCGCGGAATTTTTTAACAAAATCGTTTCGGTTATGGGAGGATGGAAAAGCAATGCCGGGAAAAACGGTGGAGGCACCAGGAACCTCCGGAATTTCGCCATCCATATTTGATCGGATTTAGCCGACAACACTTACCCGATCTACAAACTGGTGCGAAGTTGCTTTATGTTTTGAAAAATGTTGTGTTATCGGTTCTCAGTTTACCGCGTACGATTCTCAAAAATATACTAAAATTCCTTAGGAAACGTGTTCCATCTCTCAGTTTTTACATCCATTGCAAATATTTGTGTGATGAATTCAAACATTTGTACTGTGCCTGGGTGTTTCTATGTATTATAAGTATGTATTACAACTACATAAGTATTATACCAGCTATCTGGCCGACATGGCCAGATAACAAGCTTTGCTTAGTTTGGGGTCAGTTTGTTGTGTGTGAATTGTCCACTAATATTTATTTATTTTCCAAAGTCATGGGTTATTCAAATTTATTTGGACACCCATGCCCAAAAATAAAGGTAAAGTTTTTTAATCTCATTTAATTTGGGAACATTGAGTCATATTTTATTATGTCAGCCCTATAGTTAACATTGTGAATTAATTAATTTTAATATAATAGGAACCCTACCCTTAAACAGTCTAAAATGTAAAAGTTAAGGTATGTTACTTACTTTTAAGCAGATTAAACTATAATTAAATGCATAACAACTACCGATAATAACTACCGATCTGTCTACTGAATAGATGAGTTGTTTTTGAAAAATCTGGTAAATACTTTAAACCTACAACCTCAAACAATTTACAGCACGATACAAATAGACAAGACAAACCAGAGTCACCTCTACATGTCGGTCGGCAGGTCAGTAGTCTGGCTGGATTTAAATTCAAAAAAACGTTTGAAAAAAGGACAAAAATAAAATCACAGTGGAATACAAAACATTGTGCGAAAATTCTAATTAAAATTCTATTGATTAACGGTTTCAAGGATCGCTGAATGTCAATGGAATGAAGGACGAGTAAACAGACAGATTGCTTAGTAGTCGAGCTGGTACATATTTGGGGTTAAATAGATTGTCCTGAGCACCAACAGAGGGATCCTTTGTAAAAAATCGTACCAACCTTGAAATAACATAAAATGTCGGCTATTGCCGCATCTTGTTGAGTGCAAAGAACAATTTCAAAAGAGACAGCTGATTTTCTTTCGCGATCATAGTTTATTGATTTATTTGTGCCATTGTTAAAAGTTATTAATAATGGTCAGAGCAGGACTCTTTCGGCTGAACGCGAGTCTTCTGGCTAACGTTGTGTTCTTTTTCGTATGTGTGTTTAAGAATGTTATCATTTCTTCCTCAACTTACAACCATAACACAAGACTTGACATAAGCTCAATGAAACATTAGCCAGATTTTTTTTACTTGTATGGGTTTACACTTGACTGCCATCTCGCCTGATGCTAACCTTCCTCGGTTCTTGAAATACTATATGCTTGTATATATTATCAGGTTTGCACTACTCAAATGAGCTCCGACTTCTAATGGGGTTCTTGACCATACAAATTCACAATTTTCAAGCATTTGGTTTTCATTAGCACTAGCGATGTATCTTGAAAAAGGCATCTCATCGCTATTTGTTTCGTCACTACTGCTTTTACTGTCTAATCTGAGTTGAATATTGTCGGTAGGATTTTCATCTAAACTGTTCTCCGTTTCACTAATTATTTCATTTTCGGAATTTATATCGTAGTTTAGGAATTACAAAATCATAGAATCAGTCATTTCAAACACTAACGGAACACGTCACGTCCAAACATCGACTAAATCAAACGAAAGTAACAGTCTCGCGTAAATGTTGCAATTTACCCGCATGAAATTTAAATAAGCAATTTTATTATGTTAGTGATTGACTAACGTTTATAAATGGTAAATGTATTCTTAGGGTGCAACAAAATATCATTGTTTGCAAAGGACGGGCTTTTCTGACCCTCCTCGGGTCCTTTTTTCATACCCCAGGAACCTAAGTCGGAAAAAACTTAATTTTCTTAAGAGACTTCATCATAATTTTACAATAATAGCACATAGTGAATGCATAATTAATATGTTAATATAATTACGAAATCTTAATAAATTATATTAATAATTATGACTTTTATTGACAGTTTCATTCCAGTCTCGGATCAATATAACCTGAAAAACCGAGGAAGGTTAAGCGACGATGCGGTCTACGATGGAACATGTTTACCTAAAAGAAACCAATTCACTCTCGATTTGAAGAATAAAGGCCGGGTCACACTGAGGCGATCCGGTAGCGATAGCGATCCGATAGCGATAGCGATCCGATACCGAGTATGGGATCGCGCCCGCTTGCTGTGTGTCAGGTTGCATACAAATTCGAATATTACAAAAAATATCGTCTCGCTATCGGATCGCTATCGCTATCTGATCGCCTCTGTGTGACCCGGCTTTAAGAGATATGTCAAATTAGTTCTTGGTTATGTTAAAGGTGGCGTTGATGTTTTATTTTCTAAAGAAATGTATGTCAATATCAATAATTTGACGTATTTTTAATCCGTCAGCTACTAATATATATATATATCTTTGTAAAACACTGCATTCCGTCTCTTTTTCTTTTTTTTTTTAACTTTTATAGGTTCACACTTGACCGCCATCTCGCCTGATGTTAAGCGACGATGCGGTCTACGATGGAGCGTGTTTACCTAGAAAAAAAACCGATTCACTCTCGATTTGAAGACACACAGATTGTACCTATCGAGGAAAACCCACTCAGGCAACGTATTCCATAGCCTAGACGTTCTTATCACAAAAGTTGAGTCGAATCTCTTCGTTCGTGTCTTTGGAACATCAACCATGAAACTATGTCTCTTTGATTTTGTTTGACGCTACAGACAAAACAATTTCATTGATAATAATTAGACTGTATTTTAAAATTTTACAACTTATTGGCTTGCCTAAGACAAAATTTTTGGCGTTCAGTTTTAGGTGATTCCTTGATCAAAGGGCACTAAACGACAACAATCACGTTAACAGAAACGCTATTGTTCGAGCGTTCTAAATCAATACTCGCTGCAGTGCTGTTTTTGTAAATGTTGTAATAAGCTAAGCCAAGCTTGTAACTCGCAACTCGATTCGAAGATCCGGCCCGAGCAAGTTTACATTGAGTTAGTAAGTTCTGTTACACTCTAACACGGGAAGTGACGAATAACAAGAACACTTTATGAAACGTTGAATTGTTAAGTGTTTCTATGAAACGTTAGAATTGTAAGTGGCTACATTAAAACTTTTGCAAATTGCATAAATTTTGCAAGTATTCTTAGGTTTGGTGGTCTAGTAGCTGGATCGTCCGATTTCGTGATCGTCAGGTCGAAGCTCACATGTAGTTCTGAATTGTTCTAACCTACAGTGTAGAATTTAAAACCGGCGTAATCCAAATAAAATATTTTCAAAGGTATTTTGTATTATTGACCTACATGCACTTTGCCAACGCTGTAGATTATGGCAAAGATTTTTTGTGAGAGAAGACGTCCCGTCAATAAATAGGTTGGAATTGAATTGTACTTAATCTAAAAGCAAGCGCGTCCAACAAGCCATTAAAATTAGATTATCTGTGTTGGGTGTTTCTATGTATATTATGTATGTATTTAAAACTATATAAGTATTGTATCAGCTATCTGGCCGCCATCACACAAGCTTTGCTTAGTTTGGGGTCAGATGGTGTTGTGTGGGAATTGTCCACCAATATTTATTTATTTATCTTTATAAGTAGTTTTTAAAATAAAATACAAAACGAGGATGACATTTTCTTTGATAGGTGCAGGGAACCGAAGGATTATGTGGGAAATCAAATAGAAGAGAACGAGGTAAGGGTGGGTATATTATAATATGGATCGGCAGTAAGTGACTGGCATGGCAGATTACAATGGCCTAGCCTAGCTATGGGAACTGTAGCGAATCGTAGGCCATACGGTATCAAGTCCTATATTATTTTCGTAAAGTTGTAACTTTTAAGAATATCTTAATTTAGGTAACCGTAGTCAGTGCATTGCTATCGAAACGCAGCAGTTATTAAAAAAATATAGGTTGGGATTAAATGCTGCTAAATGCTTTCAATATGATCCAGTTCAGAGGACAAAAATTACGCGGACATTTTTCCACGATAAAAATATAAGTGGTGCTCAGGTAATGGGGAAAAATTGCCAACGTAATTGGAAGAGATGCCATCCACTAACTTTATCCATAAACAAAAATTTAACCAGACATTACGCGGGACAATATGAAATTACCGAAGTTTTTAAGCTGCCATAAAAATGCTTAAGCCGTGTTGCAATAACGGCGATTTGTACTAATTAAGCTTGTTTTGCCTAATTATCTTTATGAATATTCGCCGGATGGAATCACTTGACCTCAAAATTGTTCGAGATACTGTTAGGTGATTCCCGAGGGAGGAAAGGAACAATGAAATACTTTCAAGCGTCGGGCAAGAGCAGGTAATGAATATACTGAAACAAAGCGCCCAATGCAGAGTCTCATTAGCCATTCAGTTGCCGTGCCTCCCTTAAAAATCATTTACAAAGTCTTGATGAATGTTGCCTTGTTTTCTTTTACCATCCGGTTCCCTTCAACTTGTTTTCAAATGAATTGTTTATTCACTTTTATTATTGTAATTAATGTTGACCGATAATGGAAATAGTGGGTTGGTGACAGGAAACAGTGTTTAAATAATTTATTTCGTAAGGACCACTAATACCATAATTTAGTTTCAACTATTTATAAATTAACTTGAATAGTTTTCCGCAGTTTCCTCGTGTTGTTACCATTCCTTCTATTTCACCGCGATGAAAAGTAGCTTATGTGTTAATCTGCATAGATTAATCCTAATTTCATCCAGAGTTCATCCACGTTAGGGACATAGTTTTTGGTTGAAAGAGGAACAACCATCCATTCACACATACACACTTTTTAATGTGAAATGTAGTTATATTTACATATATATTACATATTTGCAAAGAGATACTCTAACAAAGTCCTTTATTACTGCTACTTCTAGTTTTTTGTCAGCGTAGAATTTAGTGAATTCAAAAATTCATTAATCCTGCATGATGCCTGCTTCTTTTGGGACACAAAGTTGCATATTGTATTTACCTAAGTATGCTTTTCTAGATAATTAATAATCTTTATGTGACCTAAATTTGTTCTATTTAGTCTGCATTTTGATAAATACCTAGTCTTTCCTACATGAAAAAAAATCGCAAATTATGTTCTAATGTATAAAACTCGAGAAGCCGTTCTCGAGTAATTATACAATTTGTTTATTTTTCACGATTGTGGTATAGATAAATCACGTAAAATATAAAATCAAGTAAACAAGAGAAACATGTTTATTTGAAAAAAAAAACAGAATAAAATATAATACTTATCCCGTGTTTTTAAACATTTGATTCACTTAATTTATTTCTATTGAACACTTAAGATTTTATGCAGAATGTCTGTTATAATATTACTAGGATATCTACTAGCATCTTTCCGTGTTGTATCCAGGTAGAATTTGTAAAATGGCTATTCCTAAGAATTAATTAACGCTACAATTTTCGTGAGAAAATATAGATAGTGACCTATGTGCTATTCCAGACTATAATGTAATTAATCTTTAAATTTCAGACTGATCCGTTAAGTTCTTACAACGTGATCGTGTAATAACCATCCCAACATTGTCATTTATTTTATAATATTCGTGGAAGGATTTTTGTATGCATTTTAAAGTTAAACAACAATTGTCAAGAATAATATCAAGCTTCAAAGTGAAGTAAACTACAAAATACCCAGATTATTGAGAAGTTGAGCCACCGCTATGCACAGTTACACGTAAATTGACACCAACAATTTAACTTAAACTCAGCTATAGAGCGAACGCTTCAAGTTCCCCCGGAGAATCGAATAGTGTCCGTGAAACGATTTGAATAAATCTGAGCGTTAAGTTATTTAAATTTAAAGACTTAGCGTTTATTTAACACTTACCGTGGTATTAGTAAATGAAAAAAGTATGACAATTTACATGCTTTAAGAATTTGTGATTTCTTTGGTTCGTTTCAAAAAGGTTTAAAAAATACGACTTCCGAGTATATTCAATTTCGTCAACTACTCTAATGTTGCCAGCATGTTGGAATTCACCATTAATTAAGCCACCTGTTTGGCACATATTTAAATTATGTGATTTATGACAATAAGTAACAGACAAATTATGTTAGAAATTAATTAACTAAGTATATCAACTTCTAAAATGTGTCCTATGTCATTAACTAAGTAAATAACTTAGTGTAAGTAGTTAGTTAGGTATGTAGCGTAGTGTAGTTCTCATTGTATAGGTATTAGTTTTGTTAATAAAGGCTCTGCCCGTGAAAAAAAGGTAAATAACAGTAGGTTGAAATACGATAAAAGATTGTAAAATTGTGTGCAAGCACTGCACACTACCAACTACTGCACTACCACTACTGCAAGCCCTACCATGATGTTATTTACTAAAATTTACGGAATGTGTAACAATGCTGGTTCAGGTACCAATAAAAACTGTTTTCTATAACAGAACTGTCGTAAATTTCACACAACCTGACGATACTAAATATTTAGTTATCAACAAATCTCATACCAAAAGGACATTACTTAATCAATTATGCAATTCTTTAGTAATCTCAAACACATTATTTTCCGAAAATCTATATTTTCTAGTTATTAACATGCATCATTTGACCTTTTTTGACGACGAAACCATGGCATCCTACATACATGTCTACATAAAATAAACAAGTAATTAATTTAACAATTCTACACAATACAAAGTTTTCAAAATCTAACTTTTTTGTAGATACTAAATACATGGTTAAAAAATGAAACAAATTTATTTATTTACTAGCACTGCCTCGAGGTGCCGGATCGGCTGCCGATCCGGAGACCCCGGGTTCAAACCCCACACGCACCACTGTCTTTTCGAAGTCATGTGCGTAATGCCGCTAACTTAAAAACGGTGAAGGAAAAACATCGTGAGGAAACCGACATGTACCTAGAATCTTTCGAAGTCATGTGTCATCCGCCAACCCGCACTGGGCCAGCGTGGTGGATTATGGCCTTAACTCTCTCCTTGCGAGAGAAGGCCCCGAGTCCCAGCAGTGGGAACGTTTAGTGGGCTGTTGCCGATGTTGCCGACTGCCTCGAGGCGTATCTCGCGTAGGTAGTTTCCGTTCCAGTTATTTCCCCGGAATGTAAAGTAGCTATGTGTTATTCCAGACTATAATATAGATACAGAAATTTCAATCCGATCAAGGATTCCAACGTAATTAAGCAACAAACATGCAAACTTTCACATGTATAGTATTATTCTAATAGGATTGGATGTAAGGGGAATATATATGAACCAGGGATGTTACGGAGCTTCGACTCCGACTCCGTTAAGTCGGAACTTCCGATTATTATCACACCTTCGGTTCCGACTTCGGTTGCGAAACTTATATATCGGAGGTTTTAATCGGAGGTAAGGTGTATAAATATTTGAGATAATTGTGGTGGAAAGTAAATAGATATACAAAAACCCAACCCCTTAGATACATTGCCCGGCAATGTTTATCGTGTCCACGTGTTAGACGAAATAATGTTTTATTTGTCCCCAATAAAAATATGTCTCTTGCAAAAATATCACTATTGGTCCTACCTAGGCCTCCGGCTTCGGTTCCGACTCCGGTTCCGACTCCGATAAATCAAATTTAAAAACTCCGACTCCGACTTCGGTTCCGATAAGATGACCTCCGTTACATCCCTGATATAAACATATACATCTTGGTCACGATCGTGAAATGATGAATGAAATTCGACAACAGAATATTAATCTCCATTTGGAAACAACGATATCGGCACATCTGTAATCATTGGTAATTCTTTAGAAAAATCTTCCTTTTGTTTACTTCGTTATACTTTCCCGAAGTATTAAATTAATTCAAATTAATTAGCATTCAGACAAGGATTATTGTTCCGACGGCGCGTGAATTGAATTTCCCGAATATAAAATTCAAACAATTCAGTGTCTTTATTAAGTTAGCCAAGTTTTACTTCTTTGTCTCTGTGCTTCGTTCATTCTAAATAAAGAGCCGTAATTGAAGGATCCATGATAGCATCTCTTAGTTCTAAGAGCTTAATTTGCTTCAACTACAGTGCAAGTTAAGCACTTCACTGCAAACTGTAGTTAATGACACACCTTACAGATAGAGTTAATGGAACTATCTGTTAAGAGAGAACTCATCCCGGTTTAAATATAACAAACACCTTAGACATTTTGATGACAAACACTTTGTTTATGGCAGTGGAACTCTTTGCAGTGTTCACTTGAAGAAATACGTACCACACTATTTATTGCCCATTAGCTAGAAAAACAATACTATCGGATAAATTACAGGACGATGAGCTACACCATCTTGCAATCGTTGTTTATGAGCACTGTGCCATTTTAGACATATCTGTTCAAATGACAGTAGGTAAGGTACCGTACTTTTATGAGCTGACGTGTAGCTCACCATCAGGCGCCCGTCCTGCTAGTCACGTTACTCTATACAAAAATACAACACTGTAATATATTTGCCTATATTATATATTATAATATGTGATGGAACGTTTTACGTGTGGAAATGGTGCGTGAAACCTTAGCGAAATACCGGAGTCTTTATCCTTCATACCAACAAGGAAACTTTTTTTTAACTTTAATAAGTTCACAATGGATCTCCATTGCGCCTGATGTGAAGCGATGATGCGGTCTATGATGGAACGTGCTTACCTAAAAGAAATCGATTCATTCAATATTCCATAAAATATTAATAAAGTGTCAGCTTAAAACACGCTATCATTTCACTATTATATCCACGACGTTTTTGCCCTTGTGAAATACGGCAAAATTATACTTTTTTCGTAGTATCGAGTGACAAGACTAGTAGAACATGTGCCTGTTGGTAACCAACATGCCTGCCCATACCATCACAGTGACATGAAGCTATTGCAACATGAATAGTCTAAATCATTACTTAACACTGTACTGCGATCGTCGCTCAGAGATATAAGATGTTTCATTTCTATGCCCTGTAATTTCACTGGAATTTGAAAATGGGCATTGTCCATCAAACAGGAACATGGTAATGTTGTCACATTACTGTTTGGCGATAGAATATCTGGCAAAGGTGTGGTACTTTCCCAGACCACCTCTGCAAAAAATCCTACCACTACAAAAACTAATAGAGAAATAATGTATGTCTTCTAGGTGTATGATTTTTTAATTGGTTCCTATCTTGTAGCTTCATTATCAATATATCGGTTGTAAAATTATTCTCTCTTTTGAAATATTGTTTTTACAAATTGAGAACCAAAAAGTCATCAAAACTGAATTGCATTTGTTTAGATTTGGGAATACAATAATTACTGGATTGTATGTGTGTGCATACTCTTGTGTATCACTATATGTATCTTCAATAGAGACTCGATAAGCTGTACCCCGGCTAATCCGTTTTCGGATTTCCGTTTCCGTTTGTACAGGATTTTCTACGTCTTATTTTCGCACTCCGTTTTCTCACTTATCCTCATATTATTTTCCATCCCAAGGTTGCCTGGAAGAGATCGATTTTAGCGATAAGGTCGCCGACTTGTCGCACTAGTTTTAAATTTATATTTATTTATTTTTGTGTATCCTATTGTTTTGGTGTGTCAATAAAGTGTATCTATCTAATCCGAACATCGCTGTAATCCGAAGTCCCGAGTGCTGCTCTTCCCTTACGGATCTTGATCACCTTATGGTTTCTCTTTAAATTTAATTACAAATAAGCCATCTTAACAAAGCTTTTTCGAGACCAATAATAAAAGTCCTTGAAAAGTATTGTAAAAATAATGTATTAATGAATTTAGCTTCTCTGTTTATCATTGCTTTTTTATGTGTATTTCACCAAATAATATTTCCAAAATAATTAGTCCACCTGGGGAAGTGTCACACCTTTACAAATTCTTATAACGCTAAGCAGTAATGTGAAAACATTCACGTGAGTTCCGGTTTGGAAGGAAATGTTTCTAGAGTAGTTACAGGGCTTAGAGATAAAACATCTTAGATTAGATTTGATCTCTGGGTGACGAGCGTAGTGCAGTGTTAAGTACTAATTTGGACTCTTTATAGCTGTTCCAATAGCTGCGTGACACTATGCTATTATGGGCAGGCATTTTGCTTACCATCAGGCACATGTCCCGCTCGCCTCGTCACTCTTAATTGTAATAAAAATAAAATACGTCCAGTACTTAGTACGTATAATTGCATCAAAATCAGTTCAGTCGTAGCAAACACATACACATACACTTATAAACGCTCGTAGCAAACACATACACATTTACAAAACCACAACCTTTTGCCTTCATGCTGATCATATTTATTTGGGTGACGGTAACAATTAATGTCCTTAATACGTAACTGTGGGTGTGACTATGTGGGGTGGGGTCATAAATGTTATTTAGGCCATACGAACGGAAAAATATATTTTCTTATAAAAGTAGGACATACCTAGACGGGGTAGGCGCATCCGTATCGTAAAAACGAAGGGTTAGTACCGAGAGGTTGTGTGTTCACAGCCTTATGCAAATGTAACGATAACACGCCTTAAGGGTCAATAAACTGTTACCTACTCAGCTTTACGACATGATAAGTATATTGCTGTCTTATATCTCTCTGAGTCGTTAGTTTTGGATCGTGTTGTTTTTAATGATACCTATGTTTTTGTTTCAGATTTGCACGCGACCTCCCTGTTCTAAGGTAAGAGGCTAGTTATTTCATATTTTGTTATAATAATAATAATTAACATGTATATTTACTAGAAAACTGTGAACAGTAGCACATTTCTTCTAACACCCGGACCTGCAGTGTCTAGATACTAGAAGCTACCAAACGTAATAAAAATCCCACACATATTTTTCAGATTCCAAAAGGGGACAATTGGTGGTTGGTTAGCTTACTTTACGGTCTATTGTGACCAAGTTAGACTGCAAGAGAGCAAGGCTGGTGAACAAAAGCCCCGTCAATAATGACATTTATTTTCGGTTGTTGTTGCTTCTTTCTCAATAGTGTTGTTTTACAACCAATGTACTCGTACCTGTATTGCTTGAAAATCATATCATTGTCTTGATCTTTCGTATTACGAAAGGATGTCCTTGATCGCCGCCCTAATTACTTGTAAGCTAACATTGTGTTTGAAGGGCTCCGTTGACAATGTATTGCTTACGAATGATGTAATTAGTACTGTTTACACACGAAATGAGGATGTGAACCCATCGTTGTTTGAAATATGATGATAAATATGGAAGCTTTGTGTGTCTGATAATGTGATAATTTATCAGTTACCAGCACATTATGGAGGTAGTTTTAATTATGTTGGTTCTCGATAATAGATCTTTCAAATTCATTTATTAGTTCTGTGTCTGAATGCCCTATTTATTTTCAGTATGTTTTTAAATTGTTTATTATATGTTATATCAGCTATTTTTAGCTTTCATAGTAGGTACATACACAAAAACTTTGGGTGTTTTCTGAAAAAATAATAGTAGGTATAGTAAAACTGATTAATAAATAAAATTAAAAATAAAATTGAACTAACATAAAACTTCGTCACTTTAAACAGTTGACGTGTAGGTAATATGATTTGATAATAATTATACCTTTATATACAATCCATCACAGTAAGTGAACATTTTACTCAACACTATTGAAAAAGAAAATACAAAGCAACACCGAAAAGATGTCAATCCAACAGTAAGCTAACTAAATAAACTGCCTCGTAACATCGACTTGTTCTCCGTAATTATTCCAGCCCCTTTCCACTTCAAATGGGGTGATCTGTCTTATCGAAATCCATAGAGTTAGAGAAGAGACAAACGACCCGATATTGCGAATTACGCCTGACTGAAGTCTTTTAATTAAGGAACGGTGCGTTCCAACTCCGTAATTTATACCACGGCTGCTCGACTCGTGATTGTTTGAGCCCGAAATGTTGACTGACGTTCAGACCGTCAAACGTACACCGCAGAGGTGTAACCAAAAGGTGTACAATAAACAGCACCTCAGCAACAGAACCACAGACGTCGTCGGGCTTTTGCCGCAAACGCAATTCGATTCCAGCTCAATGCACATCTCTGTAGATTAACCTGTGATTGCCTGGATGGATGTGTGATCGACCGAAATATACAGTCTCTGCACGTTAGTCTACAAAATCAACAAGATTTTCAAGTAATTGTGAAGAAATACAAAACTATATGTATTTTCTGGTTTGCAGGCTAATTTTTCGACAGCTATTACGTGACAGGAGATAATTCAACTTATTTTTCTGGGTAACGAACATGGTGCAGTTATAAACCATTATTTGGCTACTTCATACTCATATACCTGCTCGGCATTGTATTTTCATGAGTGGGCGTGCTGTTTACCATCAGCCACGAATCTTGCGTTTTACATCCCGTAGATTTAATAATTTTAAAATCGGAAAGTTCTGATTATAACGGATATTTTATACTCTAGTACATAAATTTTTGCGAAGTATAAATTGTAAAACAACGCTACATACTACGCACATCTACGAGTTTCAGCAGGCCTAATAGAAACATTTTATTAAACACTTTATTAACAAAAACAATTTAATTTCGTTGCCGAAATTTCAATGATATTTTTCTTTCCTACTCGATCCATCTGTCCTTTGTACTGAACAGAAGCAAAGATAAATAATAAAAATCTCAGAAACTGTTAATACTTTTTTAGAGGCAAATGGCTGGTAGGCTTTCATTGAGAAAGGAAATTGAAACCTAAATAATAAATGTAATGTGCTTCTAGGATGTCATGTTACAGTATGCCACTTGAAAAATTCTACATCGTAAAAATATGATCGTAAAATGTTTTATTGTTTCCATGTACGGGCTCTATAGCTAGGTGACTTTATAGCCAAATTATATTTTTGATGGCTCGTGGAAATCGATTTTAGGTTTCAATATTTCAAAAGGGTTTGTTTGCTAATTCTCTGTTTTAGTTTGCTTGAAATTAAGACGTTAGAACCAAATTACTTTTCAACTATAGTGCTACTCGTATGATCATATACCTAATACAAGTCTCACGCTTATTACATACAAATACTATTATCAATGATAGAATAGAACAATATGTTCCGAGTCAACGTTTTATTGTAATAAATCGATACATCTTAATTTGGGAATGGATTACACTTATTTGCCAAATAAACATGAAGGACATTTGAAATTAATTAATTCAGCCATTCACATTATCACCAAACGTGATATTTTATGTTGAAAACTAAAATGTTGTTCTTATGTTAGAATTTCATTGAATTTTGTAAAGTTAATTAAGTACCAAGTACGTTTAACAACTGTTAAAGATTAACTAGGCACAGTAACATGTACATTTGGAGTTTGAAGTCACGATGTAAATAACCATTGATAAGGCAACGTAACGATGCATCAAATGGCATCACGCTAGTCTACGCAATCACCCTAATTACCTTGTTAGTTGAGGGCTGAGGGCTTATGATGACATCAGGTTAATAATAGACACCATATCACACAACCATCGCCATCATAAACCTATTAGACTACAGGCCCGTGAACAAAATTTACGGGTCAAAGGAACCACCAGGAGACCTATGTAGAATGATAGAAGCGTATAAAGTAATAAGATTCAGCACTATGCCGTCAGTTGTAAGCTGTCCAACTGAGTACAGTTGAAGAGAGGGGGGGGGGGGGGTTCTAATCCTCGATCATTTCTCCTTATCGCATGATTTTTGTACTCAGTAATTTGTATCAATACTAGGTTTTTTTAATGTCCGTTTCCAAAGGCCAAGCCCGCAACTTTTCCCTGACGAACAAGATTGTCAGGGGGATTATAATTAATACTAGGTTTGCACTTTATCCCCATCTTGCCTGATGTTAAGCGACGATACACTGTAGTTAGATGCTAGTTGTTGGTCTACACTGTAGTTAGATAACTTTAAAAATTCAATTTACTACTACTAAATTTACTTTGGTACACTGTAAGACACTCGGATTAGGTATATCAACTCAGGCAACTTATTCCGCAGTTTAGATGTTTTGAAAACAAATCTTTTTGTTGAAGGTTTTGGAACAGCAACCATGAAGCGATGTCGCTTTCAATTCGATAAAACAGAGCCACAACTCAGAATAATAACCACATTTTAATAAAGCTCGGCGAAGAGTAAATTCCAAAGCCCAATGAAAATAAGCCAGCATCTAAAACAAAGAAATGAACCGAAAAACAAGGTCCCTAAACTCACAGAACGAAAAACGTACCAAAATACACGATTAAAGATCAAATGTTTGTTTATCATTTCCTTCTCATTCCAGTATAAAAGGCGTTTCCAAATTTAAGGGTTACTTTATCACTGAATATTTTATAAGCCCTCTGTGATAAGAATACCTGAGAGGATTTTGAGCGAACGCTCTATCTTCTAAAGCTGAGGTTAGACAGCATTGCTGTTTTTTCCGATCTGATTTAATAGGTAAAATTAAGGGGAAAAAAATCTTGGAAATAAAGTAAATATACAATTTTTAGGGTTCCGTAAAACGTAAAAACGGAACCCTTATAGATTCGTCATGTCTGTCTGTCTGTCTGTCCGTCCGTATGTCACAGCCACTTTTTGCCGAAACTATGAGAACTACACTGTTGAAACTTGGTAAGTAGATGTATTCTGTGAACCGCATTAAGGTTTTTACAAAAGTTTTTAAAAAAAACAAAAATTAGGGGTGCCCACCATACTGAGAACTGAAGCTCAAAATTTTTTTTTTCATCAAACCTAAACGTGTGGTGTGTCTATCGATAGGTCTTAAAAAATTATGTTGAGGTTTCTAATATGATTTTTGTCTACACTGAATAACTTGCGCGAGAGACGCTTCCAAAGTGGTAAAATGTGTCCCCCCCCCCCCCTCTAACTTCTAAAGTAAGAGAATGAAAAAACTAAAAAAAATACATGATGTACATTACCATGAAAACTACCAACGAAAATTAGTTTGAACTCGATCTGATGAGTAGTTTTTTTTAGTAGGTACGTCATAAATACACTATTATTAAAACTTCGATCAAAGTTACAACGAACTACAAGAACTATGTGTACTATGTATATTATGTTACTTGCTGGAACGGAACCCTTCATGGGCGAGCCCAACTCGCACTTGGCTACTTTATTGTTTCAAAGTGTCACTGTTAATCGGACCATACTATTAAATGAAAATTTAATTTTAGTTTTTTTATTGTAAATAGGGGTACAAAAATGTTTTAGGTGATTGATTTTTAATTACTATTCAAAGAACAACGGAGTTTCACTTTCATTACCATAGTCTTATAAAAGAAATTTAATTGGCCAAATCTTTGTTTTTCCACAGATTCACCTTAAACCTCTAGAAATAAGCATTCGACAAGATAAAAACAATGGATTTTAGTATATTTCTTCTCAATCAATTCATGACAAACTACATGATTCCAATAACACTGGTATTCTACCATAGCTATTTTGGAATAGTGGATAGAACAATAAATAAGCTGATGAAAATATGCTCTTATTTGAACTCTAGATTTTGCGTTTATTTTAAACCCGCCCCAAGGAAAAAGTGAAATACTGTTCATGCTCTTCCACATTTTAGACGCATGGCATTTTAAGACAGATTTTTGATCTTGTCACGAGACGCAAGACCGTAAAGTTATTTTGAGCGAGACTCCACTTTGTGGCGTCCTCTGAACAGATTTGGCTTTTCGTATCTGAGCTTTTATTTTCCTTTTGTTCAATTACGGAAATTGTTTTACGGTACATAAGCGGCATGAGGGCACATCTGTATTGTGTGCGGTTAACGCGACGTTTTATGTTTATTGTATTGAATTACGCGTTTCACTTATCCTGTTTGGAAATTCTGAACAAAATTAAATTCCCATTTGTGGTGTATTACTGCAGGTATGTTTGTATATTTGAACTTGAGAGCTAATGGACAGAATACATGGAAAGATTTTATTTAAGGTGGAGTGTTACACAGAATAGCCTCGTGGCCTCGTGGCTTACTTGGTAGTAGCTCTGCCTGCGAAGCCGAGGGTCGTGGGTTCGATTCCCACCCAGTAGAAATATTTGTGTGATGAATTCAAATGTTTGCACTGTGTCTGGGTGTTTCTATGTATAGTAAGTATGTATTTAAAAACTATATAAGTATTATATCAGCTATCTGGCCGCCATCACACAAGCTTTGCTTAGTTTGGGGTCAGATGGTGTTGTGTGTGAATTGTCCACCATTATTTATTTTTATTATTATTAATAGCGGAGTCTTCAATGTAAACATATCGCTGGAAGATTAAAGGACCTAAAAAGCCACTCTGATGATCCATTCAAAGATGAAGACTTCATAAAATACCTGACTAAATCAGGAAATTAAGTTTCAGAATATGATAGGTTTCGCAATTTGAAAGTGTATTTAGTTTTATTTACGATTTTATACAGTTAAGTGGCTTTTTAGAACCATGGCGTAGTTGACATAGTTTCAACTGGCGTTGTGATTCGATTAATAGCAAGTGTGCCTACAGATAGGTTGGTTGCGGTTTTGATTTATACCCACCCACTCAATACGACAAATATTTGAGGGATGGATGAATGATTGTTCAGTTTTGGGTGTTTTATCGTATCATAAGTATTTCATTTTCAAATATTTAAATAATATACAAGCCATCTGGTTCCCATAATAATATTTTTGCTAATTTTGGCGCCAGATAGTGTTGTGTGGGATAAATTTCGAACAATAATTATTTGTGTTCATGTAGACACTGAAGCATCACGTAGACAAGAACGTCTACTCTCTTTCTACGAAAACGTAATTTCGAAATAAACTCACGACTTTCCAACTCCGATTCTACTTCGATCCGTCGTTTTGTCAGTTTAAATGTTCTGAGCCTTAAGCCTTTTAGTTCTAATAGGAAAAGAAAATCTGTAAAAATTATAATATATAACAACCTGTTGTAGTTATCCACTCACAAGACAGCGTATTCAAAAGGTTTGTGTAAGATTTCGTAGAAAGAATATCTGGATTGAAATGTTAAGAGATCCATCCGATCTTCCCATAAAAGATACGAGTAGTATAATGTGTTTACTATCCCCTATTGTAACACCTAATCTGAACTTCATCGGGTCAAGGGTCACTTCGTACCACGGTCACGTCGCAGCGTCGCCGGCGGTCAGAGGGTCAGGCTGAAACAGTAAATTGTGTGAGAACTCCCGCCCTCACATTATGCATACGGTACGCCTTAATAATATTATCTAGCTAATGTTTATTTATTAAATATCATTATTAATGTCTACAGTATTGCTGGATATCAGAGTAAGAATATTGTAATAATTTATTTCTAAAATATTGCTGAATATCAGCTGATCGTATTTTATTCACAAGTTAGTGATATTCATTAACATTTATTTTTATAGTTGATATGTAAATTATTATCAATCGTTGTTTCATTATTTGAGTAATAATGTAATCGTAATAATATTGTAAGCTAACAGCGCGGTTCTACCCGCATAGTTCCCGTTCCCGTTATTTTCCCGGGATATAAAGTAGCCTATGTGTTCTTCCACACTGTTTCGATTGTAAACTGTAATATTTTGGAGATTTGCAAGCTTGTTGCTCAATCAGGTGGTAACAACGGAACGGAACGTCTGAAATTTAGATTGTTTATATTCTGGAATAATATGTGGCCAAAAACCTAGCTTCCTTAATTATATACGAACTAAATTGTGTTTAGATGTTAGTAGAAAAGAAAATAATAATTATTATAAAGGTACTATATAATAATGTGTCTTGAATTGCATAAATGTGTATATTTGTGGCCCTGTATCTTTGTAACGGCTGAACGAAAATGAAAAATAAAATATACACGTGGTATATACTATAATTATCATACTATAGGTAATATCATTCAAAGATTCCTGTTGAATATGTAAATGTTTATTTATTTAAATTGTTCAAATCATTGAAATGGCTGAACGTATTAGAATAAAAATAAATCCCATGTATTACACCACCTGAATTACCACGTAGCAGCGTAAAAAACGTTAAATCTTAGGTTACACTGCAGGGCGCCGCTAGTCAACTGACAAAGAAATGTCTGCGTAATAAATTACTAAGAATTGGAAACTAGAATAAATGACATAGCAACACTTAAACTAACGATTCAATTCCGAGAAAGTTACTTACGGACATTTACAAACTTATTAAGAACGAATTCAGGTCAGTCAGTTACATATTTTATGTCATCGACGCGACGACGCCACAAATTCTAGAAAGCCATTTCTGTAGGGGACCGTTTTTATATAAAATTTTAAATCTATACCACAGATCAGGTAATAGTTACTTCGTTCTATACTTCATATTATAAAGCTGAAGAGGTTTTTGTTTGAACGCGCTAATATCAGGAGCTACTGGTCCAATTTAAAAAAAAATTGTTGTCTGTAAAGTCGTGTTATTGACGTTAGTTGAACGTGACAACTTCAACTACGCCTTAGAGCGAGGTAACGCCGGCGGCGAGGTAACGGCGTTAACGGCACATGACGTCATGTTTTGCGGGCGTACAGCCGGCTTCATCGAATTATAAGACGTTGTCATGTCAAAAATATTTCCGTTTTGGAAATGTACGTGATTCCTGAATGATATAGGCTATATTATTATATGTACCACGGGCGAAGCCAGGGCGGACCGCTAGTTGAAACATATTTATTTTTGGTTCTGCTTTCATTGCAAACAACCCACCGAATTACTTACATAATTTAAATAAAAGGTAATACAACTGATTGACGATTGACGTTATCGATGATTGCCCGGACGCAGATCACTTTTAGCATTTAATTAATATCTATCGTTATTTGCAACTGTGTTTTGCGTCATAGTAAACCACGTTATCGCTTAACATCTGATCAGATGGTTGGTAAGCGTATGCTACGCTACATATTAAAGTTCAAAAACTATATTTTTCATGTATCATTAGGCATATAAAACATATTATATTTTCTGTCTGAATCTAAAGTTAGTGAATCTAAATTGAGAGCGTTAGCTGTAAGCAAAAGTAGACCAATAACCTAGCGGGTTGGCAAATAACCTAGGTTCTAGTGATATATCTGTCTTGGAACAGGCCACTTTGTTATTTTCCTCACAATGTTTTCTTTTACCGCTAAAGCAAGCGCTGATCACAAACTCGTACATCGCATGTAAGAAATAATCAGAGGTCTCGGGATTTGAACCCAAAACCTCACGATTTTGAAATGGGACGTTCTATCTTATTAAAACCACCGCCACCGCCATTGCTATTTAGACGACTAGCGGCAGACTGCAAATCGGTACTAAATAGTAAAAGGTAGTCTATGAGCAAATAAAGAAAAAGTACTACATTTTAGAAGCACAATATTAGGTGAAGGGGTAAATAGGGTCGAATTAGAATGATCCGTCGACCGCGAATTGATTTCATAGCCTTTCCCCCGGCGCTCGCCGGCTTGGCTCGTATTTCAAAACGCCGGGTAAACAGCGCGCATTTCATTTGTTTCGGAGATGTTTATGGAAAGTATTTAGAGGTTCAAATTGTGTACCAAATAATAGAGTCAAGTTTCTTACATCAACTTTGAAGACAAAACCGTTAATAATATGATTTAGGTACAATGTTGATTTTTTTACACCGCTGATATTAAAATGTAACGATTTTACTAATCTGTTTGTAAAAAACAGTCTTAGGGTTTTTTTTTCACTTAGACATAAACTAGATTATGATAATGTACAAATTCGATTACTGCTAGAAAAAGTCTCATGGTCAAGTCACATTTACAAAAAATAACACACCAGTTTTTTTTTAATCGAATGTTTTGAATTTTATATTTAAGTATCTTACTACTGTACTTGTACAGTGGGACTTAATCTTATGAATTTAAAATAATTAATTATGTTAAAAAATTTAGAAAAAGAGCTCACAATACTGCTTTCGTTTGCGGACTGAAAGTAAAGAATCGCTACAAATCAAGAGTAAATAAACTCAACTAAAGCTTCCCTAAAAGGTTAGTCTTAGGAGCTTTCAGTTGTTGTAGTGAAGCAAATATATCAACAACGTACACTACATATACTGAAACTGGCTTTTTATAGCGAGATAAGTCTACTTATTGTAGTCTTGTATCGCATTTAGATTTGCATTTAGACAGTGGAAACAAATAATTCGTTTTTGCAATTTTTATGTGCAACTAAACAAACAAAGTACAAATAGAGGTAAAATGTTTTGATGAAAATCTGACATTAAACAGAAATACATGTAATAGCATATTTTTTCAAGACTAAAGTAGATATCGAAATGGAACATTTTCGGAATGACAGGTATGAGTGATAGATGGGTGAAAAAATACGTAAAATTATAAACATTGTCATAAAAGTTTATCAAATTACTTTATGAATGCCATCAGTGGCACAAACGGTTTTTGGAACGTTTTTTCATTCATCGACAAAATTCATTCCAATGAAAACGATTCATTGCATGTTTTCTTCAATTTAAAAAACACTTGCTATTTTGATGAAAATATACTCGTACTTGACATCCTACTTCGCATTTGTAAAAAAGTTTTTACGTTGGATAGATGTTTCTAACTCTTTCATGCAAAAACTACTGAATGGATCTTGATGAAATTTGTTGCAGAGCCAGTTAATAGTCGGGATATACTTACGTGTAATCAGTTATACTTACCTGGATAAAACTATTAGTTAGACAAAATTCGAATAAACATGTTATTTTTATCATAAAATATACGTAGATCAGAGTTTCTGTAATATACCTACTGAATCCTATAAAAGATTTCGTTGTTTAACTCATTTAGTTTCTTACTGTTTTTCTACACATTAGTGTCGGATGAATGGTCACCCTAGTAGGTATAGTGCAAATTCCCAATGAGTCCCAGGCCATTAAGTAAGCTACTTACTCCCGTTAGGATCTCACGCACGGAGGATCCCCATCTGAATGCTGATCACGGGTTTTGTTTTTCGCGACCGTGTGTTTTCTTGTGCTCTTTTTCTTACTACTTAATTTAATTGCTTCGAAATAAAATAGCTTTATAATAAAATAATAATATGAGTTTTATTTCTACATATTTTCTTAATATGTGAAGCAAAAACTTTGTATCCCTTTTAACCTAAATTGCGTGGACGGATTTTTTTTATTTTTTTAAATTATTCATAAACATACATTAAATATAATTAAAAACTTACACTACCATGTATTAGACGTGAATACAATTTTGTTTATTGTTAAAGTAGACAAATCGAAAATATACTAATATTGCTTTATGGTCCAATTTCGATCACTTTGAAGGGTAAAGACTAGTATAGATAAATTTTTTATTGAACTAAAAACAAAAAGAAATTTACGATAACATCTAAAAATATAGTAGCAAATTGAGACCTTATTGTTAAATCTGTGGAATACGCTGTCTGAGTGGATGTTTCTCAACGGTTACAATCTCATCGTCATGAAATCGTGAGTAAATCGATTTCTTCTCGATAAGCACGCTCCATCGTAGAACGCAACGTCGCGTCGCTTAACATCAGGCGAGATAGTGGTCAACTATACACCAATAATAGTTATAAATAGCATCTCTGCAGTCTGGATTGCCTGTTTTACGATAGATTTTATTTATCTACTATTAAAAAGAGGTAGGTACGAGTATATTCTAAGACAACAAATCTCAGAGTTGTCTGAATCGGTAAATGAATGAGCATTTTGTGTGCGATTTCACTCTAAAACTCGACATCAAACCCAGTCTGAAACATACTGTTTTTCCTGTTAAAATCTGTTACAAACCACACTAAACACCGTAGCTATATGTGGACCGTATTGTACTTAATCTCCGCATCTGAGTGCTAAATAAAATAAAAATAGAAAGCTCAGCGCTAATGGATGTTTTCCATGCATTTTCCTTTACGATCCATTATTCGTTTTTCAGCCTTGAATCGATCCTCTTTGTTTCATTACATCGGGAAAAGAACCGTGTTCGTAAGTCTTACCTCCCCTCCAGACATGCGTGGATTTCCAGAATAGGTAAATGGAACACTTTATCAAATTATTTATTTCCATTTCGAAGGAATGCCAGAGAAAACCGTATTATTTTCATTTCGCTTCCACAGATTTATTTAATACCTTACCTTTGTATTCCGTCGAATTTGTTTTATTTTACTGTTTCATTTTCAATTCTATCGTCATTTGATACGCTAAGTTATTTCGATTCTAGCTTTATTTTTTTATTGAGCAGAGGCGAGAATCGTGAATAACGTATACATGAAAAATATATTTCGTGGAAACATAAAAATATAAGAGTAAAATTGAGTAGTTCTAGCAATAAGATTTAGCACTATTTATTTTATCAAAACTTGGGTTATTTTGTAGGTTATAATTGAAACAAAAGACCCGAAGTAAAGAATTAATGTTTTGGAAAATCTTGGACGTTATTTAAGCGCCTACATTAACCATGATTTTTATACTCTTGATGGTCAGATGTATCAAAGATCATCAACAAAGAATTGCTCAGTAGATTGTGTTTTTTTACTAGGGTTCCGTAAAACGTAAAAACGGAACCCTTATAGATTCGTAATTTCTGTATATCTGGCTGTCGATATGCCACTTTTTCCCGAAACTATAAAAACTATGCTGTAGAAACTTGGTAAGTAGATGTATTCTGTAAACCGCATTAAGATTTTTACACAAAAATATAAAAAAAATTTGGGGTTGCCCCATACTTAGAACTGAAACTCAAGAACTTTTTTTTCGTCAACCCCATACTTAGGGGTGTCTATGGATAGGTCTTCAAAAATTATGTTGAAGTTTTAATATATTATTTTTCTATACTGAATAATTTGCGCGAAAGACACTTGCAAAGTGGTAACAAAAGGGACACATTCCCTCCCCCTTGTAACTTTTAAACTAGGAGAAAGATAAAACAAAAAAATACATAACGTACATTACTATGCAAACTTCCACCGAAAATTGGTTTGAACTCGATCTAGTTAGTAGTTTCTTTAATACGTCTTAAATACACTATTATTAACATCGATCAAAGTTACAACGAACTACAAGAACTTATATATTATGCTACTTGCTGCTACGGAACCCTTCATGGGTGAGTCCGTCTAGCACTTAAAAAAAAAGAAAATCAACTGTGAATTGTACAGAGTTTACATGATTTCAATAAATGTTAGTTCATATAGAATATTCTAAGTTCTTTCAATATAGTAGCTGTGAAATAAAATAATGTACGATTTTTTATAAACAAAAAATACATTTCATACAACGTAAAATTAACATGTAAGTTAAATATGTGAGAGAATATCAGTGCCAGATGTGTGTGTAATTAAAATTGTAATTGTTTCCCTAACATGTTACCCGATGAAAAAGTTCCCTAACGAAGTATGTCAACGTCAGGTAATTCCAAAGTAATGTAATTTGTTCCGTAATTCCTAAACAAAAAGTGGGATGGCGAAGGAGGAATATGAATTAAATTAATGGTTGGAAATGTTGGTATACATCAAGTTGGGCCATTTGTGGCATGGAACGTTTTCGCTTTCATTTAGATAATGGCTTGGCGATTCAGAAACTTGCTCCGAGTAATTAAGATTGATAGGGTCTTATTGATATTAGCAAGCTTCCGAGACTTTCAGGTAACGCATTCCGATTTGAACCGATCAAGCGTCAGGGCCTATGTTTAGTTCAACCCATTTGTGGTCTCTGGTTCAAATTGATTTCCATTATCTTAAATAGATTTGGATGTGGTGCCAAACCAAAATTGTCGATAAACTAATTTGGAATCCAATCAGGGTTAGTGATTATCGAGGCTTATGTTGGTAATTAGAAGGTCATTTCCAGCTTAAAACTACTTTATTACTGACATCCTAATGAGTGTGAATTAAACACATGATTACATACTATATCCTACTAATATTATGGATGTTTATTGCTCAATGACTTTGTAACGTGTTCACAGATGAATTTGGAATACTGTTAGATTAGAGTCTGGAATAACAAATATAGACTTTTATCACGGGAAACTAACGGGAACGGTAAAAGCAGGTAAAACCATGGAACGCTGCTAGCCTGTACCTTATAAGCTTAAAGTGTACTATACACATCATGACACCAGTGCAGAATTGGTCAAAAACATCATCGACTAATACACGTTTCGGCGTAAAAGAAAAGGTAGATTGACTGGCAAAGGTGTGGTACTTCTCCAGGCGGACTCTGCGAAGAATATCAAAATAATATTCATATATAAATAGATACACATAAAACTTCACACAACCCTCATAGAGAATCGGATAAGCAGCTAAATAACGATGTTCGTAGCAGTTAAAGCGTTATACAACGTTTAGAGATACGACATGATAGCTGTTAGCGCGAAAGGACAGGGGTGCATCAACTCGGAAGCGATTCCACTAATGTTTGTCATGGCCCCTGGATTCGCCCACTTTGCCATTGCCCGACCTGTCGCAGCTGAGATAAATGATCCTGCTTATTGTTTTATGATGTGTTACATTGCAGCTTATAAATGTAGCTGTCGTATTCTGGATAGTATGGATAACTTGTTGCATACTCGTGTTTTATTTGAGGTTTTTTACTCAATATTTTAAGCGAGTACTCACAACACGCGTGACCACGCCGTTCTTGCATTTCAGAAAATTTAAGCAACATAATTATAGACCTTTCTTGTAAGGTACTCCAATCAGCGGCTTTGGCTAGCAGATGCGTAAATGTTTGAATTCATATGACAAAGATTTTAAAAACCTGCACGAAATTTTACTTTAGAAATATGTATCTATATATATAAAAGCGAAAGGTCACTCATCAAGGAATCTCAGAAACTAAAAATGCTCGGAATCTGAAATTTTGCATGGAGGTCCCTTTTAGCACGTAGGCGCTCGCTAAGACGGGGTTTTACAAAATTCAACCCCTAAGAGGGTGAAACCAGGGATGAACGGTTGTATGAAAATTCGTTATTTTCAAAGTTATCAAATTTTGTATCTAGACACTTGACACGAAGCAATTAAATGTTTGTTCTATCATTTTTTGTAATTTCGAACTGTACGGGTATGA
The DNA here is from genome assembly GCA_963693475.1 of Ectropis crepuscularia. Taxonomy (NCBI): domain Eukaryota; kingdom Metazoa; phylum Arthropoda; class Insecta; order Lepidoptera; family Geometridae; genus Ectropis; species Ectropis crepuscularia. Next base: position 15,998,192 of record OY856346.1, read on the forward strand.
AATGGGGGGTGAAGGTCAATTTGAAAGTTCATCCTGACGAAAAATAGAGCAGAGAGCAAGCAGAGTTGTAAAAACAGTTTAGTACAATTTATGGTAATTTACGTTTCAAAATGAGCGAATGAATATATTAGGCGTTTATTTAAATAGCCTAATATTATTTTATTTCATGTCAAGGTCTTTTTGAAGCCAGGCGGTGCCCAAACGAGAATTACCTTTTTAGCCACTTTTCATTTTCCTCTTGTTTTGACTAAGATTAATGATTCTTGCTTAATATTTTATCCTCTGTCAGTCAAAATAACTAGCACCTCATTCCGTTTGTGAACATGGACAATCAAAGCTCGGCAATATTTAGGTCAGTATAAATTGGTATAAATAGAATTTTACTTTGCAATAAATTTCCGATCAATTTTTTTTTATGAGGTAAGTATGACAGTATGAGGTAAGTATGACATGACAGATTCAGGTTGAGCTTCAAGCACCATCTTAAAAAAACGTTTTTCCAGTACTACTACTTCATACGAGTTTAATAATTTTTAGTGGTAAAAGTATGGTAAAATTTCCATCTGACTCTACAGAGAGTTCATGTTAAATAAAAATGTACTCTGCAAAAAATGTTTTTAGATTATGTTAGTAAAAAAAAATCGATTGTCTGTAAAGTTACTGACGATAGTTGAACGTGACAACTTCAACTCCAAGCCTTAAATGGAACGCCTCAGAGCGAGGTAAGGGCGCATGACGTCATGCGGCGAGGTAACGCCGCATGACGTCATGTTTTTTCGTGCGTGCAGCCGGCTTCATCGAATTTTAAGACGTTGTCACGTCAAAAATGTCTGACCAGCAATGTCTTATGTAACCTTCTAAAAAGATATCTTTAATATTACACAAAGGCACAAACAAGTTCACACATTACTACAAATAAAAAAACTGCTTGGTGACATGTCCAATTTGAGCTGATTGACTCTACGACATGTGAAACTCGGGCCGTTGCTGATTGAAATCACAATTCCAACTATAAACCCAATTTAGTTTCTATCCGATCTGTAAAAATCAACAGAGCGCGAACTGAGCGTCGGCCTTTTAAAGTTTGGTCCTTCGAATAATTTAAATTAGTCTGTTTTATGAAATTTATTGACCAAACTGCGAAAAACGGTAGGGGAAATGAATGTAAAAAGGATTTAGATAATTACATAAAAGATTAAATGTACAAAAAAACAAGAATATGGAAATCACACTTTTGGGTAAGAAATTGAAAACTAACATTAAAATATGAACAAAGAAACCTTATATTGCGAAGATTGCACATAACTGAATCACGATCTAAATAAAGCCTTAAGTCCTATGTAGTGTTTTAAATATAAATTCAAATCGCGAATGTATAATAACTAAAAAAAAACTCATATCACGGACTTGGGTCGCGGCCTAACGCATAAGTTGTATGGGAGCCCCCTTAAATTTATTTTTCGTTCCTTTTTTAACCGACTTCCAAAAAGGAGGAGGTTATCAATTCGATTCACCATAGAGAGAGACGTACTTCTTAGCATTCCATGGATTCACCGTGCGGGTGCCGGGTCCATCGCGTGGCAGAGAGAGAAATCTCGAATAGACCCCAAGACTTGTGACTCGGGCTGTAGGTTTAAAAGGGGCCCCTTACATTGACGTACGTCAACACTCACCTTCACTACTCGCATTTCTCTCCCTGCCCAGCCAAATCCGATATGATCCTACTAGTGCAGCTTTAGATACTCGTTCTAGTATAGAACTTACTGCACTTCTGGACAATCCAAGGTCTTTAAGCAGGTTATAGAGAGATTTTGCTGGTATACCTCTCGCTCCTACTTCTACAGCGTATAAATTAACTACATAGCCATTTTTTGTTAATTCATTTTGTAGGTCGTAATACTTATTTTGTTTCATCACGTGGTCTTTAGGTATATTAGTTTCCCACGGTACGGTAAGTTCTACCAGGACTATGCGTTTCGTAGCCCTAGAAAAAAGGAAAATGTCCGGTCTGGATGACGAAACACCCACATCCTCTGGGATTTTGTAGTGCTTTTCATACGTGTCCATTAAAATTGTCCAATCAGGTGCTGAACCCAGGATTGAGTAAGGCTTGTTCTTGGAGTTTGAAGTTGAGCCCTCTTTTACAAAGTTAATTTGTCTTTTGTTCATCGTCAATCCCTTTTGGGCTCTAGCTACCGAAAGGCTTACGGCTTCACGTATGATTTCAAGTACTCTGTCATGGCGCTGTGAGTAATGACCCCTATTAAGGAGCACCTTGCATCCCACCAATATGTGCCTTGCTGTACATATCGCCTCACCACAAGTATAGCAACATTTTTCAGAGGCTTTTCCCCACCTTACCAAGTTACTCTGGTCAGGGAGGGTCATTTGGAAAGCGTTCAGATAAAATTTTAATAAGGCAGGAGACCAGTCATATAGCAAGGTGCGCCACTTTAGAGCTAATGGGATACAAAACTCACCTATGGTTAACCACTCACTTTGCATTTCTAAATTCATAGCGTGCACTTTGTAACTATCATTTTCGTCTTGTTGTAGAAAGGTTTTTACCATGTCTCGGTCTTCCCTTTTCTTTCTCGCACCCAACCCAGCTGTATTTACTTGCGCACCTGCCATAAATTGTTTGTGGAATTGAAGTCTAGATTCAAGGTCCGAAGCGCTTTTGTCTTTTGGGAGAGATGCGATTAATTCGTCTTTCGACTTTCCCAAAACATGCGTTTTTGTAACTCTTAGGTGTTTGTAGAGTTCGGATGGTTTTTTTAGTTTCAGGCCAAAACTATTGTGATCCCTAAATAGAGTAGAGGGATCAGCCGGATGTGCCAATCCAAACCATGACTTCAATATCTTTATGACATTAGCATCTAATTTTGCGAGGAGGGTTTTACCGATGTCATATACTAGGAAAGGCCAAGTGAGACGTGATGTGAGATAGTTGTCATATATCCATGCTTTTTTGATATTGCTGATAGGCTGTTGGTCTACCTTACTGAGGTCATTCATGAAATTTCCAACAACTACCTCTAATGATGGTGTACGTCCTTTTTATTTTTTTATTTTTTATGTAATTTACCTGATTTCTCGAGAATGCTCAAACAGATTTTCAGATTCGGATAGCTATGCTTCCCGAATGGTCCTATCTACATTTTATCGAAATCGGATGGGCGGTTTTTGAAATATGAACAAAAAACTAAAATTTGCTTTACAATTTTGTCAGAATGACATGGTTGTAGATTTCACAAAAGTTATAAAATACAATCCTGTCAACACGAAATTGTGTGAATGCATGAATAAAAACTTGTTTTGCACTAAAAAGGGTAAAATAAAATCTTTTTAAACAATAAAATCAAAACCACAAATAGGCACCAAAAGCGAAAAATTATTTAATACAGTTTTTATAAGCGCTACTCACTCATCTACATGTTTGAAGTCGAAATATGTATCAGACTTATAAAAACTATATTATAATTTATTTTTCGCTTTTCAATGCCTATTTATGGTTTTCGAGCCGGTTTAATTTTTGTTTAAAAAGAGTTTATTATTATTGTTACAGCGGCAAAGGAAATACGTCATTTGTAAAAATGTCAACTGTCTAACTGAATACAGCCTCAAGTGTCTGACAGGCAGACTGATGAACAGCGGTGTCTGGGTCATTTTGAATATGAAACCCAAAAAAAACATATCATTAAAGTAATGAATACGGCGTATAGTGTTGTAGTATGCTTTTTTCAGGAAGAAACCTATGGTATTTGTTTTCATATGATCTCTACTGCCTAGCAAACTTTGGGCCAGTAGAGAAGTGTTCTAAAAACCTTAATTTAGTGTCTATTTATACTTGTGCATACACGTAAAGCGTAGAGCATACCCGAAGGCATAGACGAAAAAAACAGTGTTAAAATATTATTTGAAACATAGCACACACTATGGTTATAATATTTACAGGGCATCATTTCGAATAAAAGTTAGCATCTTAGCACCTCTCTCAAAATAAGGTTACCCCATCAAATTAATTTCAAGGATACTCAGGACTCGTCTCCTATTTCACGAGCAAGTATTTGCCAATACCTGAAGGTATCATTAGGGCGTATAAATCGGATTCTTCCCTCCGTACGTAATTTAAGATCGTTCGTATATAGAGTCGACCGATACTAGTACAACGGTCTTGTTAATAAAGTATCATATCCTACTTCTATTATATATTTTTATGAAGTTTGGTAGTTTTACGGGAACTTTGGGAAGACATCTGGGTCAAAAAAATACCACTCTGAACAGTACTACTTTTTGAGAAAAAGGTGCTCCACGTATTTTTTATTTCATCATATTATTTATCAAAATTTGACAAAGATATAGACCCTCAAACTTGTGAGTGGGGGTTGGGACGTCACTTTATCGTAGAGTCGTAATTTTGTTGTAACTAATTACTAAAAATTCAAAGAAAGTCAAACATTTCCTATTACAAAAAACTGTATTAATTGATAGATTAATGTATTAATTCTTGTAACTAACTTGTACTTTATAAATAATTATTATTCTTCTAATAACTGTTGTTCTTGTTATTTTATTTTTCTAACAACTGTATAAATTCTATGTTTAGCATGTAACCTCAGTAATATTTGTATTATTAAATATTCTTATTTCACAATGTTAGTGTGATATACGAACGGCGTTGAGTACAGATAACGCGCACATTTTGCCTCGGAGCGGTGCCGTGTCCCTTCCTAACAAGATTTGTACAAACAAGACTCAAATCAGTATGGTGATGATGTCTTCCGTATGCTTCTTACCTAGGGATGTTCAGTGGATCTAAAACAGAATTTATACATTTCCCAGTGATTATTTAGTACAATACCTGCTTGAAACAATTTGTGACCAAAGATTTGGTGTCATCACCAAATCATTAAAGATATTCCACTCATATATCAGTAGGTATCCGCAAATCCATGTTAAAGTCATTTGGATTAGTTTAGTTGGTTATTTAGTGTGGTTTTCATTGTTATATACTTTTGTTAATAGACAAGGGTCGTTAAAAACACTTGACTATAAATATATTCAAATTTATAATAAGTATAAACAGCCTACTAAATGTCTCAACTGCTGTGGCCTTCAATCGTAAAGACCATAATCCATCTGTTTCAAAGACCTTTTCTCAGACGAACCATAAATATACAAATAGTTCATTAAAATCGGTGAAGCCATTTATTATAATCTATAGGTAAAGTTGGTTATGATTAAACTCCTCCGAGTCTTATTTAGAATTACAGAGTTCATTAAAATTTGTGAGCTGGGCTTATTTACTCGCAATCACACTTAACTAAGTACCCTAATGTATCTTACACACAAAAAAATCGCAGAAACTTTTGGATGAAGCAGAATTTGTTTTCAAATACGTCATTTGGACAAAGGTCAAAATAAGAAGGCAAACAAATTCCCCATCCGTACCACGCATCTATATAAAGCTCATGAAGGGGAAGTATCTTCTCATCATTCTATTTCCAGTTTCAATTCCAAGGAAAACATAAACATTTCGGTACTCGAATTTTCCTCGAGCCTGTGCATTCGCCTGAAATTACCGTGTCTAAAATGTGTCGCGCTGTTCCAGTTCACTAAATTGAATAAAAAGTATTTGTGTACAAAGTGAGCCGATAATCGATGCCGTTGAATATTTCAAACAGACGGGACGTGATCGAAATAAAATACCTTATTTATAAGTAGACGGAGACATTTTCACGAAGATAGAGCGGTCTCTCACACCTCCACGGTCGCGCATTTTTAAAACAGCTCCAGTTTGTTTAAACGATACTGGGTTCATTTGCATGACTCTCGGGCCAAGCGAGCGGATATAAAACGGACGGGCCTGTTTACTTAAAGCCTTATTCGATAAATACATTTTTCATCTCGGACACTGACCTTAACAGCTGTAAACGGTCGGCTAAAATAATATTTGATAACCCAAGCGCACGCGAAAATAAACTTTCCTTATTTGAATTTCTATTCCGAAGTTTCATCGAAATATCGAAACATGACGGCGGTGATCCAAACGGGCAGCCGATTTACCCGCAAATCAAAGGTTGGTAAATGGAATCTGTCAGGGTTGGGCAGGACAAGGGACCGCGTATTCACGTAAAACCATTCGCTGTTTATTGACGCTAAATTGGGTATTCAAGTCTGTTAAACGGTCCTTCTGCTTATGTTCTTATACTTACTCCATCTTTGTATAAGCAGGTTAATGTAGGTCTTATACCCAATCAAAGGACTTAGGAATAAAAGCCAATATGAAAGAGTGACCTTTTCGCGTTATAGGTAAAAGTACCTGATATTATACTATTATTTTGTACTATAACGATAAATGGGAATTCAAAATATGATATTTATTAGACTTTTGATGGTTGGTAGTAAAGTATATTCAGCATTTTTTTAATCTTGTGATAGAACGTCTCCTATCCTAATTAACCGACCAAAGGAGGAGATTACTAATCCGATTTCCGTAATTTGTTTTTATTTACGTTACCTGATTTCTCGAGAACTCTCGAAACGATTTTAATGTTTATATCTTTATTCGAACGATAGAGCACAATGCCGAAAAAGTATCGGTTTCACGAATTTTCGTTATTATTTTAACTAGTGGTGTATACTTCTATTGGTTCCTTACTATCCAAATTTTGAGAGAAATTTCGAAATGCGTAGCTTAATCTATCCGAACTTATCATAAAGATTCATTTCATTTCAAAATATCTTTATTAAATATAAAGGTTTTAGAAAATTTGTACAAATACCAGTGTAAATATATCCTAGCAGTACAAGATAATGTGAGATTAAATATTGTTTTTTGAGTACAGTAGCTCACTTAAAAACTTAGAAATATGTTAATTACAATTTGATCGTCCATAATAAATATTAATACATTTACTACGTAAGGTATCTATTAAGTTACGTTAGCTTTAGTTTGAGACAAACGTATTTAAAAACTGAATGTTGGTTATTACCAGAAATCGCAAATAAAAATAATTGCGGGTATGTGCCATAAACAAGGCGCCCGGCCCGTCGACAGGCCGTGCGCGCGGCATAATGCAGGTAGAAAACAACAAGAACTCGCCGTCAGCGTCTGCGCAACACGATGACGCACACACGCTCGATGCGGCCTATTCACAACGCTCTAAGAACAAGTGATGTGGTAATTTGTACCGGTTGTAACTATCGATAAACAATAAATTGTTTTTTCTCGTTTTGCAAATGTTGTTAATCAAATTATTTGTATTATTAGGCAGATTATGTAAATAAAATTTTTCTGATAGATTATAAATGTAGACGTCAATTTTAGGCAAACCTATTTTTAAATGTAATTTGTGCAGGTTGGTACGAAATGGGGTACTAAACGCGTATTTAAGGGCTTTGTTTTGAATTGTTTGAAGTTTTTGTATGTTAGACCGACATGTGCTGCTCCATACAGGACAAGCATACGTGATGCATGGGCGGACCAGAGTACTGTATATCCGTAATTTGGTGGCACTGCTAAGACATGAGTGTTTGTTCAATAACGGACTTAGAGCGTTTAGGGCTTTGACACCTTTCAGGTGAAGTTTTAAAGAATTTTCAGTCCAGTTGAGTTTGTTATCTAGCGTGATACCAAGGTACTTTACAGAGCGACTCCAGGGAATAGAATAGTCATAAATTTTCAAAGTTCTTTTAGGGAAACTACGTTTTCTTGTGTACATGATGGCTTCTGTTTTAGTTTCGTTGATTTTTAATTTCCAATCATTAAAAAAAGTAACGAAACCATCTATGGCATATTGGAGTCTATTAATTATTAAATCTGTATCAGAAGATGATGTATATGATGCTGTGTCATCAGCAAAGCATGCTAAATTAGTTCTCGGCTGGATAGGGATGTCGTTTAGATACAGTGAAAAAAGAGGTGGACCCACAATTGATCCCTGTGGAACACCTGCTGGGACAGGCTTTGACTGTGAGGAGAAACCATTTATAAATACGGAAAAGTTGCGATTATTTAAATAAGATTTTATGATTTTGATCAGGGGTAACGGAAAGCCTAACACAATAAGCTTGTGTAAGAGTGCTTCATGCCAAACCGTGTCGAACGCTTTCTCAATGTCTAAAAGAAACATTCCAGTAGAGTGTTTAAGATTGAGATTGAGTGACACGGCTTCGGCCACTCTCGCTAGCTGATGGACCGTAGAGTGTCCCTCCCGGAAACCAAATTGCTCTTTGATTATAAGGTGACCAGACACACGCTGTAAGCGCTTGTAGATCATCTTTTCAAAGAGTTTGCCAAGACAAGGTAATAAGCTAATCGGTCTATATGAAGTTGGGTTTCCAGGGTCTTTGCCGGGTTTATGAATTGCTATTACTTTAGCACGTTTCCATGGAGCTGGGAAGTAGTTAAGCAGTAGGCAAGAGTTAAAGATTTTAGTTAGCAAAACAATTACTTTTTGCGGTAAATTTCTAATTAATACATTGTTGATGTCGTCTGGGCCTGGCGCCTTACGCAGTTTGAGACAATATATCATAAAGAAAACCAGTGTGAAACCAACCTACACCCATAGTTTGTATAATAATATTTCCAACCACCACCAGAGCTTTTCATAAACCGTCATCCCATCTAGTCTCAGAGCATCCTACACTACCTTTACCGATTCACGGCCTCCATTCCAGAACCAGTTATAATATCCTCATATTATAAAACAAGCGGGGGTATTTTATTTCGTACTTTCATTGTTTGCTTGTGCGCAATAATAACGAAAAGTTATGATTAAAGTACAAAACATTTTTCCATGTTGGCTTAGTTTTCCATTTCGAGTTCTACTTTTATTCTATTTTGCTTTGTATTTGGACCACGATAAAAAGTCGAAATGTACAAGCCGATTATAACGGCGCCGAAAAATTGTGAAAAAGAGTCTATTATTAGATCATCCGCTCTAATCCTTCTTTCCTGCTTAAGCCAGTTATTCTCTACTTCACTCCGAAGTTAATTTGAATCGAATTAAAACGTAAAGACTTCCTTTAAGCAAATTTTCTCATAAACATTTACATGGTAATAACATTGTAAATTTACAAGCCCATGAAATCACATCTATCACATATAAACCCAGAGCTATTATGATCAGATGAATCCACAATCAGAACATAGTGTTCAAATGGGTAGACTTTTATTCACTTAATTCAGCTATGCTTAATTAAAAGAAACCCAATTAATAAACATAGGTACTTAAAAAAAACATGTCATCACTTTTCTTTGCTTTAAAGTGAAAAAAAACAGTATTAGGTAATCTAAATGTTGCTGTAAAGAAAGACAAATTAAAATTAAATGAAGATTCCAGCAAAGTCCATAAACATTGTACCCATGAATCTTTCTCAACTTTTTTTGGAGATATTTAGGTAGTTACTTTTAATATTGCGGGGACGAAAATAATTTTACGTCATCTATTTCAATTATTCAGTGATTGCGACGCTCTTCCCGCCCTGAGCGTCTACGACCCCCAGTATACCTACACGTCATTTTCTAAACTGCCGTGCCGCTGGCCTCCCGTCAAAATAACACTGTTTAACTCAGTATCTCGTCTCATGAAAATACATTTTCAGTATGTTATATAATTAATGGATCCAGTTTGACTGGCCTTGTGGCTTAGTGGGTAGTAGCTCTGCCTGCGAAGCCGAGGGTCGTGGGTTCGATCCCCACCCAGTGCAACTATTTGTGTGATGAATTCAAATGTTTGCACTGTGTCTGGGTGTTTCTATGTATAATAAGTATGTATTTAAAAATATATAAGTATTATATCAGCTATCTGGCCGCCATCACACAAGCTTTGCTTAGTTTGGGGTCAGATGGTGTTGTGTGAATTGTCCACCAATATTTATTTATTTATTATTATAGTACATTTTTTTATGCCAATAGAAAGATGTGAAATGTGTTTATAATTCATTTTATTTGCTGTACCTACAGCCGTCCTCGCTTTGCTTTGCAAATGAGTTTTATGAACCAAAATAATTTGTTGCCTTTTGTTGTCACACTTTTATGTGCACTTTATTGGATAACTATTACTCAAGACAAATATGTATGACGAGATACTGTATGGCTATAAAAATAATATTGTGCAATTTTAAACTATCACTAAACTTAAGAGGTAATAAGTGTAGTAATTTAATGGGATCCGTTATGAATCAATGGTTAATGTAATTTTATGTGTAAGAATTAAATCAAAATTAAAGAATAACACATACTTCTCTTGGTCCAAAATTAATTGATGTTCTAGCTAATAAAAAACCTTGAATTTAATTTTCAAATACGTTTTAATGAAGCAATGAGTGCAAATCCATGTTACCAAATCATATGTTAAGGATAGATATTGGTTTAAACATATATAGTGTGCTTATAAACTTTATAGTATGGATATTGTTTTTGTCTACTTCACTATTTATTTTTATTTACCATGTTTATGTACTGTTAGATATTACATTGTGTATATAGTCCGTCTGTGTGAGGTAACCACAAGCAAACACGTCGGTGTGGGTGCAACGGGCTATTGATTCATGATTCATGCCGGAATTTATGCCCGCTCCCTTGCTCTTAATCAGAAGTACGTCAGCGCAAAAAGGACGGAGGCCCACCTGCTCTAGGCTAAGAGGTAGCGGCCACTAAGCCCTTTCTCGTCTTTACTTGCTTACATTTTACTTAGGGTGACATCTGTTTATTTTATCGTTTTATATTTGTTTCTATGTTTTTATTTTAGTTATTCAGATTTGATAGTTATGTGTACAATTTAATAAGACGGGTGTACCTTAACAACCTTTTAAATTTCACGATTCACGAGAGAAGTATCTGCTTAAAAAAATGCTAGGTATACAGTAGATATCATCTGAGCCCAACTGTCACATGCTTCCCTAAGGAAGCATAGCATAAGAAAAGTGAAAAATGCTTCGTTATAACAAATATTGTGTTAAGTATCTATTCTCTGTAAGAGAAGGACACGAGTCCTAGCAGTGGAAAAATAGAATGGGCTGGTCTTGTTACATATTTGATTAAACACAAAATAAAACCAGCCAAGTGCGAGTAGGACTACCGCACGAAGGGTTCCGTACTATTAGCAAATAAACGGCGTAAACATCTTTGGCTTTATTCCGAATAACAAAAACTATCACAGTTGCCGCAGACAGGGTGTTTATCCAAAAGTTTTACTAATACTTTTATTTTAACTTATGGTTCTAACGACGAATTCGATAGCGGATTTAAGTCTTCTAATGGCGCCATCTAGTTTGCTTGGCTAGGACTAATCGAGCAAGAAACGGTAAAAATCAAGTTTGTTGTATGGGAACCCCCCTTAAATATTAATTTTATTTTATTATTAGTATTTGTTGTTATAGCGGCAATAGAAATACATCATCTGTGAAAATGTCAACAGTCTAACTACCACGGTTCTTGAGATACAGCCTGGTGACAGACGGACGGACGGACGGACAGCTAAGTCTCAGTAATAGGGTCCCGTTTTTACCCTTTGGGTACGGAACCCTTTTTTTTTTTTTTTTTTTTTAACTTCTATAGGTTTACACTTGACCGCCATCTCGCCTGATGTTAAGCGACGATGCGGTCTACGATGGAACGTGTTTACCTAGAAATAACCGATTCACTCTCGATTTGAAGACACAAAGATTGTAACCATCGGGGAAAACCCACTCAGGCAACGTATTCCACAGCCTAGACGTTCTTATCACAAAAGTAGAGTCAAATCTCTTCGTTCGTGTCTTTGGAACATCAACCATGAAACGATGTCGCTTTTTCGAGCTACGAGCATTCCGATAGAAAAAAGGACAAGGTGGTATCAGATCATGCAAATCAGTCGCACACTCTCCGAAGTGTATCCGATAAAAAACCGATAGGCTAGCAATTTTTCGGCGATGTTCAAGACTTTGAAGTCTTTTTCGCACAAGAGTGTCGTTACCTATGAGCCTTTTGGCACGTCTCTCGATCGATTCCAGAGCCTCCAGCTGATACTTAGCCGATCCATCCCAAAGGTGCGAACAGTACTCCATACAGGAGCGAATCTGTGCTTGATATAATGTAAGCAACTGTTCAGACTTGAAGTACCTTCGCACCTTTGAGAGGACACCTAGTTTTTTGGCAGCAAGTTTGGCCTTGGACTCGATATACGAGCCAAAGTTGAGCGTAGAGGTCAAAGTAACGCCCAAAAGCTCAAGACGGTCAGTAACCGGCACGGATACACCTCTAAAAGTTGGAGTAAGTTGGAAGGGACTCCTTTTAGCGGAAAACAGACATGCCTGCGTTTTATTTTACCCTAAAAACAGTGTAGTTATTTTGCGTTATTGTGGTTTGTTGTTCGTGAATTAATGCTAAAATTTATAATATATAAACAATCAGTGCAGAAGTAACCCAGCTCTTGAAGTAGAACTATCCGCGTGGCTGAAATGCCACCGCAACCGGAACTTATCCTGTTATGTTGGCGTCAAGCACTCATTAATAACGGGACGCGATGTTTCTACAAATACACCTCCATATAGGGCCAGTATAAATACGATACCGTTATAAACAGGACCTCAAGTAACAGAGTTTCTAACCGTAAACGAACTTGCATGGTTAGCTTCAAGCCAACTCGCAAAAAACTGTCTCTTCATCAATGAATAGGCCAATATCGCGATGTTGCACTGATATTAAAGTCGTTGAATAAAAATGAAACAAAGAAAAATTTTAAAGAAAATTTTGTAGCGTTTAAAAAATGAGAATAGGTTACGTTTTTCATAATTAGTAGGTACGTTTGTTTGTCTGATAACCTTAAGACGCGATGAGCGTTCCTAAACGAAATTCACTGGTTTTGAAGACACTCAGTCAGATATGTATTTTTTCAGTGTTCCTAACTAAAATACGAGGAAATACTTAATTTTAATACTAGTACAAGATTTTTTCATGGTAGAAAAATTACCAACCAATGATGATTGTAATTACACACGGTTTGTGTTCGGTGTGCCTTTAATTACAAATAAAAATGCTCAACTATAACACCGCACGTACAAGCATTTCAGGAATTGAATCTGATGTTCTAAAACATTCACGATTAAATAAAATAATCATTGGAGTTTCAGGTGTAAATCAATAAGTGAATTAAACGTGAAAAAGTTCAGTAAACCCGCGCTAATTAAGACAAAAACAGCAGCCAAATCGCAGACTTCGCAAACACGCAGAACAATAGACGCTCGACTCTATTTGTTAGAGCTCAGACTCGCCCCTGGACGGCGGCGGCGAGGCATTCACTGTAGCCGCCATTTGCACAAACTGTTTTCACTTCTGACAGATTTTAACGAAACTTAATATAGCAGCATAATTCATCGTGTTCTTTTGTTTTTTCGTGCTTATCTTAATGCACTATTCCCTAACGATACCTATGAATGTCCGAGTTTGAATGTTTATTAATCAACGTCGGAAACGGATCAAGTTGAAATTTAGAACATACATAGTCAGTCACCTTATGAGCTGTAATAGCATTTTGACACTTTTTCTTTTTCAAATAATCTATCTGTGTTCCAAATTTCAGCACGATCCGTTCATACGTTAGGACGTGATTGAGCAACAAACATCCATACATTGACATTTATAATATTAGTAGGATAGGATAGGATGTAGGATAAGCTATACCCAAAAAATAGACTTTTGTATAAAATTACTATATTATGTAGTAGTAGGTAGTATCTTACGAGTACAGCTAGCAGACATAGGCCGTCAAAGGACTGTAATTTTAATATATTTTCTTGGCTAATGTTGGTTATTATACCAGTTTGTGTTTTTGTTACGTATCATGGTTAACAAAAACACATTTTAATGTGAAAATTATAAATAAATTTATTTCCTGATAGAGTTACGATTTCGTTGTAAAAGGATTATAACTTTCATCGTAAAATGACGCTATAGTAATAGAATCGTCGTAAAACATTAATGAATATCGGCAGCATTGTAAAGCTCGTGAAGACGGTGACTAAGTAAACAGTCTCAGCGGTTAATTAGTTTGCTCTACGATAGAGGACCTTACCTGCGGAAACCACTTCAATATGATCCTTCTTAGGGAGTGTGTTAATATATTTTTACCAATGTCCAAAAAGGGGGTAATGTTTTTGAATGTTTGTAAACACATATATTTATGCATTTTTTTTCATGAAATATTACTACAGACATGACGATTAAAGCAATTTTTTATAAACATTGCATCATGAGTTAGATTATCATAAGATATAGGTACTATAATACAATAGAAATAAATAGTAATAACAAATAGACTACAGACCCGTGAATAAAATTTACGAAGTAAATGAACCACCAGAAGACCTAGGTAGGGTGATAGAAGGGTATAAAGTAATAAGATTCAGCACTATGCCGTCACTTGTAAGCTGTCCAACTGAGTACAGTCGAAGAGGGGGGGTTGCAACCCTCGATCATTTTATGATTTTTGTACGACATTGCGAAATAATGGATTAGGAGAGAGAGGTATTGAAACTGTATGGAACCAATGCCGTACATAATCAACTGCCCTAATTTAATCTGTAAATCGTCGAAAAATCACGAATTTTTCCGACAAACTAATAATTAAAAACATAAAACTTATATGAAGGGCAATGTTTCCAGCAAAATTAGAAGGCAAATAAATCCAACTAATATTATTATTCATGTGAAAGTTTGGATATTAGTTGCTCAATTCACGTCGGATCGTCTGAACGTCTGACGGGCTGAAATTTGGAACACAGTTAGTTTATAGTCCGGAATAACACACAAGCTACGTTTTTTACGGGAAAATAACGGTAACAGAAACTTTGCAGGTAAAACCGCGGGGAACTACTAGTAAATCATAAATGTCTCTGGGTGACGAGCGCTGTGCCGTTGTGCTATACGCTTTGGACTCTTCAAAATATAGTGCTTGGTACTGTGCTCTATGGGCAGATTTGTTTCGTACCATCAAGCGCATGCCTTGCTCGTGTAGTCACTCTATAGAATTGAAAAATAAAATAGAAGGGAAATATAATCAATTCAAAATGGTTTATACTTACGGTAT
Source organism: Ectropis crepuscularia (assembly GCA_963693475.1). Lineage (NCBI taxonomy): Eukaryota > Metazoa > Arthropoda > Insecta > Lepidoptera > Geometridae > Ectropis > Ectropis crepuscularia. The sequence continues at coordinate 16,013,269 of OY856346.1, forward strand.
CTGAAAAGTTCTGGCAGCAGTTGTAGAGGAAATAAACGATATTGGTTGTATATTGTCGTGACCAAATCCATTATTGCTACATAATTATCCCCCTTTGTATTTTGATAGTAAACCATCTCCGATTCCTAATAACGTTGTGGATTATCTGTTTTGTGGCATCGTCTCAATTAAGTGTGTTTTTTGTATCATGTCTATCCACAATTTATCTTGGAACTTTTTTATTCGTTGATTGCTATTGAATTGCTCGTAACTCGAAAAAGCGACATCGGTTCATGGTTGAAGTTCCAAAGACACGAACAAAGAGGTTTGACTCTATCTTTGTGATATGTTTATATCTAGAAACTCTAGCAGTATTTAGGGCGCTGAATCATTTTCGACACTATTTACTTGGTAGGGAATTTAAAGTCGTTACAGATTGCAACGCTTTAAAGGCATTACGTCACAAACGGGAACTTTTACCTCGCGTACATAGGTGGTGGGCGTACATGCAGACCTTCGACTTCGAGATAGAGTATCGAAAGGGTGAAAGGATCCCGCACGTAGACTACTTGAGTCGTAACCCCACTAACTGTAAGCAAGCCAATGTTTCGCGTGTAAGTGATAAATGGTTGCAGGCTGAACAAATTGGATCCCGACATTAAGAAAATTATAGACTCTATAGAAAACGATACTATCGACACCAATCTTAGATAGACTGTGGTATGCGTTGCCTGAGTGGGTTTTTCCTGATGGTTGTAATCCTGGTGTCTTCAAATCGAGATGGAATCGATTTCTTCTAAGTAAACACGCTCCATCGTAGAGCGCATCGTCGCTTATCGTCATGTGAGATGGCGGTCAAGTGTATGCCTATAATATTACCAGTGACGCTTGAAGGTTTACCAAACCTACCTACCAAAGGTAACTACGAATTTACGTTCAGCTAAACAAACGCTCAGATTTACGTATGATCACACATCACGTTGTGTCAGCGCTAAGAGAGATTTTTGAATTTGAAATAAATTCCTGTCTCCCTGAGTACCTACATTGTCTGAAACGACTCAAATACGTAACTCCTTTAAAGACTGGCGTATTTGCACCGCTTTAGCCGCTTAACGGAATTAGTAGTAGCACAACCCTTAGAGGCACTCTGTTTATTAGGAAGATCGGTCCCAAAATATTGTCGCAATTTTTAACTATAACACCGAAATTACTGAGACATCAGTACCAAGCCGTCAAATGTTCGAATATATCCAAGCACAAATAAAAGCATAAAATGTAATAAAAGCACAACTGTAAGAATTGCGATGAAAAATTACGACGTTAGTGTCTTTGACGTTAGTATTCAATAAACGAAATAAACCAAAAATGTAAAATAAGTTTCATAAAAATTTGCGAAATTATTAACTAGTCATTTTAAATACCTATTGAAAGAAATGTCTTTTGGGAAATAGTCGTCAAAAGCAGACTTCCGGCCTTGGTGGACCTCATTAAAAATTTGTAACAAATTAGCTATGCTCAGTGTTGGCTTCATTTCTCAAATTCCTCATTCTCGTAAGTTCCGAGAAGCATTAAATTTTCACAAAATTGCTTTGAAACTTTTCCTCCCTCAATAAGCTCCAACTCAATTTCCGAAAGCATAGTTTTGATCACATAGGCCACTGTTTTGTATTAAATTTACCTTCATAAAACAAACATGGCTACGCGGCACTGTACGTACTTACATGTGTAATGGAATCGGTGTTTTACCAACCGCGGACGGGCTCGATTCATAACGGTTAAAAGGTTTCAATTGTTGAAATGTTTTTTTTGTATTGCCTACTGCGGCTTATATTCACTCGCCGACCACTTTATCCGGGTGTCAGAATTGAAAATGAGCGGGATCCGTAAGCAGAGAACGCCGCACTTGTAGGTATAGGTTTAGACGTCGAGTGGCGGCGGTGGTACGAATATAGCGCCAGCCAGAGTTGCCTTAATAATTCAACAGTGCAATGCTTTTACAAAACCTGTCCGCGTCAATCTTAATTTAGCGCCGCCGATCGAGTCGCTTTCGGAAAGTGTCGCTAGACAAATGGAACTCTCCTGTTTTAGCGTAACACCTAATTTTGTCGAGTGGCCATTTCGATGACCAAGAATAATACTGGTCTGAATCGCCATATTTGGATACATGCTTTGATTATTTGATAGTGCTTTTACTGGTGCAAAGTTATGGCTCTTTGAAACTTGATTATAGACTTAAAGTAGTAGGTACTGTGACACGCTAGAATGTGTTATTTTGGACTAGCAGCGCCCCGCGGTTTCACCTGCGCAGTTCGCAATCCCGTTATTTCCTCGGAATGAAAACAGCCTATGTATTATTCCAAACTATAATATCTATCTATATACCAAATATTTCTGCAGTTTTTGTGTGTAGCGTGAAAGAGTAACAAACATACGAGTACATACATTCATACAAACTTTCGCGCTTATTGTAGGTATTAGTAGGATTCGATCTTAGTTATGACTTATAAAAACTAAACAAATAGTTACTTACTTATAATATATCCGTGCTTATTATGCTTTTGCATCTATGTAAACATGTTTTGAGAAAATGTGTGTTAGGTCCGATCTGACGATTGATGTGTGGTTTTTTAAGAACTCTTTTCTTTACATTATCTGCATTTAATAAAAAAAAAGTTGACTTACCCTTTATTTCGCTTGAAGTGGAATAAGCAATAACGTAAAAGTGTGAACTTTTTAATATTCAGCAACACGTGTCGAGCCATTTTTAGAAATTATATTTATTTCAGCAGATTAGAAGTCATTTCCTTCCCTTCAGCCGCTCCATCAAAGGATAAAACATTTTGCAAAACAATAACGGATATTAGACCTGTCAAACTTCAGGAGTTGGCTCCGCTCGTCCTTGTCACTGCCGCGGACGTTTCTTTTGAGCTGAGTGCAAAGATTGCCTTACCCTTACCGCGTCTCTTAGTCGGGATTTTCAAGAAAATATCGAGATTAATGTAAACTTACGAAGGTATTTTACTAATGTACAAACAAATATTTGACGTAAAGTAAAGAACTAAGTACTTGTTACTTCTTGTAAGTAGGTAGATACACGTTTTTCAATAGGAACTACTTTTTCTGAGTTATGCTAATTATTTTATCCTATCCGTAATTAATATGACGTGATTTTTGCTACGGAGCTGTATCCTGGAACCAAAGCTAACATTGTTAACTGAACTGAACTTCTGAGTAAGAAAAGCCTCAGGTATTATATGGGTTTCTCTGTTACTGTTAATAAAATTGTTTTTAATCCGAATTAGCCCAAACGACCAGATCTGGTCACTGATTCTAGCACGGCGCCGGCGTCGCGGCGCCCGCGCAGGGCGCGGGCTCGGTATACTTAAATAATCCGATTTTGTGAGACCGCTGGTTTTTGCTAGATGTTTTTGTTGTAATGTTTGATAGGCGTACGCAGGTCATGTACTCATACTCTCTGTACATGTAAATTTTCATACCCTTTGTACTTGTCAATCTCGACTGATGGTAAGCGTCCATGCTATATCCTATTCAATCTCGGATGGAAAACACCAAGATTGTATCTATCAGGATAAGCTCGTTCAAGCAAACAATCCCTCAGTCTAGCTGTTTGTAAAATAAAGTGGTATCAAACCGCTTTGTTTAAGGCTTAGTAACTTCACCCATAAAATAATATGACATTTTCGCGATAAAAGAAATCACATAGAGAAAAGTGGTCGCGCAGATCAGCAGCATACTCTACGAAATATGTGCAATTAAAAACTGATAACTACTTAATAAAATCATTACTAACGCACCGATCAACTTGTCTAATGGTAGGTACATATTTATGTTAAAACATTTCTTTTTCTAAATAATTTTAAAAGTAGTACATAGTTTCATTCGATCACCGTACCCAAAACGTCGCGCCACCTCCGTATTTGCTGGAGACGGAAGCACGGAAGCTTATTATTTGCACTCGACGCCCTTATCTCTCGGTATAGGTACAGAAAATAAAATACTACCGAGACATGTTACAAATAATTTTTAGAGTTAGTTTAGAGTAAAAATAGAAGTATTCAGCTTCTATCGATCATGGTTCATCCGAGTATGTCCCTATCTTAATAAGCGAATTTAGAAATAGTTCCGTTAAAATTTGTACAGGTAGGCACTATTGCTATTATCGTAACTCTGTTGACAAATGTGTTAAATATGACCGCGACATCTTAATAGTTCCAAAAACCATTTCTAGCTTGTATCTTATACCTAGGTAAACCATTAGCAACTATTTTCTGATCTGTGCCATTAGTTTAACATGTTAGTCTATAAAATGGTATTATAAACTAGGACTCTTGCATTCATGTCACATATATCATGTGTTTCTCATTTAAAATAATTTGTCTTGAATAGCTCATAGATTTAGCTTGTGTTTAAACACACTCGAATTTAATTCACTTGTCATGTAACTAAATGAAATTTAGTAGTGTGAAAGCTCTCAGATGAGCCGTCACAAGTTAATGTAAATGTATTCAAGCGGTACAGAGCAGGTGCGAAGAAACTTCACTTACTTCAGTGCAATCCGCAGCAGCCTGCAAGTCCCGTGCCTTCTGCGGTCGCAACAAGACTTGTGTCTTGACTTGAACTAAGTTACAGTCTGTCTGTTCCCACTTTAACGTCTTTAAACGTGCATTTGATTACATACTGCAGCGACTGCTCGTTTGCGTTTGATAAATTTTCTTAATTATTTAGTTAGTGTACATCGACTTTTGTTAGTTTGATATTTATTTTTAGAAATGTAATCATAAGATAATTTCAATGTCTGACGACCTCTTGTTGTTTGAAAAGACGCTCTTCCCATTGGTGCCTGATCTAAGCTCAAACAGATTAATCTTTCTTATATTTGACAAAGCCGTTCCAATATGGCTTTTAGTAATTTATTGTAGTGAAAACTACTTTCGGTGCATTGGGCATTTTTGAGATGGGAAAAATTAACTTGCGAGACCGTAACTGTTACCGACACCGCTCTACGAGTATAGTATAAGAAATACGAATATACATAGTACATACATACATATGTCACCGTAAAATTGGAAATACCGTCAGTTCAAAATATAACACGTGAGATAACAATTGTACGGTAGGTTAGGGTAGTTTATAATCTAACGACGTTAGATTATAATCTGACGGTTTCTTTTTAACTTTACGGCGACACACATATATGTTTCATATGTATGTAAGCAATATTCAAGTTTTCGCTTCTGTTTGCACACCCGTAGTACCACTGTTTCTTTATTTTTAAATTTTATATAGTTTAAAAAAATATTTTGGTACCTAAATATGAGGTGTTTGTAGTATATCTACACTATCCTTAGCTTATTTTCAAGTATTCACATTTATAATTAAAATAAATTCAGATTCTATCCTCCGATATGAAACAGAGATGAAATTAATAAACGTCTACGTCAATTTATTGTTGTTAATAAAACGAATAATTTTGAAACTGTCTTTTCTTGAATATTTTGATGAGTTCAGAGCTAGAATCTTGACTTCGTTTATTTAAATAGATGAGATATCTAAAGTAAATCTCTCAAAAGTGAAAGCTAAGTTTAGAGATTTTCATGAAACCAAATAATTGAATACCTAACGTTTGAAGTTACGAACTGTCGAAACCAATGATTTGGGTAACGATTGATTTGTGATAATCACTAACGTAGTTTTGTAGTGGTACAGGACTGTTTATATTAAATAGTGGTTAATTATCCAGCATTGTCTTTAACAAACGCTACTTCATAATTAACAACCAGACTGTCATCCATCCATACCTGCCGCCACGAAATTTTACATAGTGAGTTAAAACATAAAGTCAATAAATTTTAAATTAATTAGTAAGAAATTACGAGAAAAAATCTCCTTACATAGAACACAGCAACATTCGTTTCGCGGACGCCAAATTAGATCACAAGAAGATTGGCATTCCCAACAACCCGCTAATTCCACTGTTGTTCGTAAACAACTTAAATAACAGAGAACAAGGTAATTATAGCCGTTTCCAACAAAATAGAAGCTGTAAGGAATTATAGCGTTTAAAATATACCGCCTGTTTAGAAGAAAGTTTTAATTTGGACGATGATAACTAGCGCGCGAGATAAGAGCCAAATGAGGGTGCGAACTCCGTAATGTAAACATTAAGTTCGTCTAAAGGGACAATCAAAGGGCCGACCCGTGTTCTTCTGACGGCAACTCTAATTAATTGAAATGTTTATGACATCAGCCTTGGGCGACTGTATCTGCTACAGTTTCCGGAAGCTGTTAAAATTAAATTAAATCAATTAACGTCGCATAAAAGTCATAGTTTAGTGTGCTGTTTACAAGTTTTTTTAATACAAAGGAAAATAAACACTGTCTTATGACATTGTTCATTTAGGTATTTAAATTAAATATTAACATCATTCACTTTTTGATGTTTAAGTGTTGTATATTATACATTCTGTGTTGATTAATTTGTTATCAACTTTTTATATTATATTGCACATTGTCACTACGCCCTGATGGCGTAGTGACAACAACATCCGATGCACTATCGTGCAGTCATAGGTACAAATCCCTCCTGCACTTTTGGGTATTTTTACAGATACAGATGTACGAATCAGCGCTACTGGCTTTAACGGTGAAGAAAAACATCGTGATCAAACTGACATGTTACAAGAAAGGTATTTTTCAAAGACATGCGTCATCCATCAACCGGAACTACGTTTGTCCAGCTATGGATTCGTGGATTTTTCACTAATTAAAAAAAATAAGTAAGGGCTCCCACACAAAACTACGATGCGATGCGATGCGACGCCGCATCGGAGCAATTCGCCATCGCAAGTTCCTCCGATGCGGCGTCGCATCGCAGTTTTGTGTACGAGCCCTTCTTAGCCTTCACTCTCTCCTTGTGAGAGAAAACCTCGACTCCCAGCAGTGAGAGTTTAAAGATGGCTGCTTAAAATCTTTTCATTCTGCAGACTAGTTCCGGTGATTATTGTATTCAAATTTATAATCATTATCGAAATTATTTTCTCATAACATTTGTTTTGCACTATTTAAATGATTAGTAAGTACGAGTAACGACATTTTTAAAAGGCCGTGGTGTCCTTGAGGATAGAGGATCCTGAGGTGGTGGTGGAATCTTTCCTGATCCTCAGCTTTATACGTTTTCAACCGCTACCAGCCTTTCGTAAATTGTCACTACACCTAGTATCAGAGTGTACTACACTACATTAACCGCTCCACAGAATAACCCCGATAAATATATCATAAATACTAAATGTTATGCAGAGTTATGATGTTTTATGATACTTTAAAGTAATTTAATCAAAGGGAAGTTCGCCCGAACATAAAGTTGAATCCCCTGGCTCTTGCACAAGGGTTCTGTTTATAAATTTTCTGTTGTAATAGTTTGGGATTTACTTATTTCACAGAAACTAATAAGGCTTGGATTTAACAGTAATTCCTTGGACAAATATATTTGACACCGAGGGCTGTATTTTAATTAGGTCAGTGTAATATTATTTTGTGAAGTTACGGCTGGTCTAGTCGGGAGAACGGCGGCTGCCGATCCGGAGACCCCGGATTCAAACCCCACACGCACCAATGTCTTTTCGAAGTTATGTGCGTAATGCCGCTAACTTAAAACGGTGAAGGAAAACATCGTGAGGAAACCGACATGTACTTAGAATCTTTGGAAGTCATGTGTCATCCGCCAACCCGCACTGGACCAGCGTGGTGGATTATGACCTTAACTCTCTCCTTGCGAGAGAAGGCCCCGAGTCCCAGCAGTGGTAACGTTTAGTGGGCTGTTGATGATGATGATGATGAATAATATTTTATAGTAGAGCGGGATAACAGAAATTGAGTAAGCTGAAGTTGCCATGGTAGAATGTGGCATCGGCCCTCTCTGCCTGTGGTAAAAGCTCACAAATAAGGAAATTGAGTGATGGTGGTTACACCACTACAACAATGGCGCTACATAAACACCGGTTAGTGAAGGGCCCCTGCGATCGCCAACCCGCGTGCCCAGCATGGCGACTATGGGTAACATCTTCCCATGATAGGCCTCAGTAATAAAAGGCCCTTAGTTCGCGGGTTGCCCTGCTATTCCTAGCCAATACGGCGGTCATGGCATCGGCAGGGCAGGGGGTGTAAAGAATCCCTGTGCTACGGAAAGCCACCAACCCTGGTCCTGGCTGTTCATGATGGAAGAACTATTCATAAACCGTAATCTTGAAATCAGGCCATCTTGTGCATTACCGTGAAGATCACTAGCTGTCGCAAGGCGGCTTTGGGTTTCTGGTCCATAAAACTCTCTGTGGCTACGTTTTGCAAATTGCAAGTATGTCTTACATTATTAAAAATAATATCAACTATGATATATAAAACAACTTTTATATTAAACTAGACGCGTTCTGCGGGTTTACCCACGTATTTACCGTTCTCATAATTATCTGCAACGATAAGTGTATGCGCTACGTATACCAGACCATAAACTATTTACGTATATTATGTGTTCCAAACTTCAACCCGATCCGTTCAGCCGTTGCAATGTGATTTGAGCAATAAACATCCAAATTTTAGCATTTATTAAATTAGTAGGATTAATAAACTTACCTGTTAAAATGCTAAATATTTAATTGTTTTCGCGGTTTGGTTTGTCCTATAATAAAAATTATCCATAATGATGAGTAGAACACTACTTTCCCCCTTAAAATCTTTACAGTTAAAGTTACTTATATATGCAGAATGATATTATTTTTATTATACTTCGAAAACTTACCTTTTTTACCCTTATCAATTCGTCTATTAGAGTACTAGACAGGTATTCCTTTTAGGTTCATCCTTTGCTCATAAAACTGTCAAAGTTTGTTCTTCGTGTTCAATGTTTCAACATAGGTATTTTACCTATTTTTCTTCAACTTTCTCACTATGTAGTTATTAATAAATAATTTTGCACGGAAATCTTTGAAATAAAACGAATATGCCATAGCATACTCATAAGCTATAAGTATAGCTCTAAAAACGAAAGTCATGATCTCATTTCTTCGAATGTCTATGTTTTCGAGGAATAATATGAAATGTTTATGTATCGTATCAGTAATCTGGTTTCCATAGTATAAGCTTCACTTATTTTGAGGATAAATGGTGTAGTTTGAAAAATGCTGACCAATATTTGTATTACTCTCAAACATAACAACATTAATTTCAAAATGTCGTAAACAAATAGTTATACACATTCATATTATGTAAGTATACGTAAAGTCCATTTTCCCTGGCAACCGGTGTTAGGCAAGTATTAATGTGGTCCCAGTTCAACCCTGGCTTTAACACCATTAATAATAAGTAGGTAGTTCTCGTAACTCACAATCTTGAAAGTGCCATATAAATAGCAAAATTACTATTCACTGAGTACATCAAATTCAGCGGTTCAGTACGAATGACGTCGATTGCAATAAAACTAAAAATCAAACATTTTCAAGATTTTATAAACGAAACAACACACAATACAGTACAATGTCTTCATTTACGATAAGTAATTAATTTAATAAAATGTTATAAATTTTTACTCCACATAATATGTTTAAACAATGTGATCTACGATGAGGAATACTATACCTAAACGTAGTTCAACTTCAACTTACACTACGCCTTTAACACTGAAAACGTGTCAAAAAGTTTGTAAGCAATAATTTATTTTTAAAAACCAACTTCAATTTAAAATTAAAGTCAGATAGATACTCCACCAAATTTCAAAAAAAAATCCATCACTATGAACCAAATATATGAATACAATATGTATAACAACCACGTTAATTTTAATACGGTTAAAATATACAAGAACTTTGTCAATAATATTGTAGATATAACCAACAATAGCAGGTCTTTTGTCATTTCAGGATATCTACCTCGTTCATACATATATTTACTTCTTATAGGTATGAATAGCGTGAAATAAAGTTTTATTTATAGAAATTTTTGTCCCAAACCCAACGTATTTCACATCCCAAGTGGACGAGCAACATTCCAAAATTTAAAAATGTACGTGTTTTCCTCAAACAATAAAACGAAACTTAGAATAAACAATAACTCGACCCAGTTCAGGCACTCGGAAACGGATTTGATTGTTTCAGATCTATAAACTGCGAGGGACTCATAAATCGCGATTCCACTAAACTTATACAAACTTGAAAATTGTTTTTTTTTCTCTCTTCTTTCTTTGACAAGTTTTTAACAAGGTAACGCTTTGAAATGGTTATCTCCAACCAACTATTACTTCCGGCTTTTATAGATGTTTTATTGCACTGGAATGTCGTAGTGATTTGTATGCATATATTTGCACTTTAAAAAATATATTCCTAAGTGTAATATAACTAAAGAAGTGTAATTTGGAATGAATATTAAGTGTAGTCTGAAACAGCTCAAAGCCTATTGTATAAATTAATAAATACTTTTTTTATTTACATGTAGGAGCGCAGTGGAGGGCAATTACTGGTACACATACATAGATATCAAACACGTTTAACAGCTAACACTTAAAAACGAGACGTGATAACTTATTGAGGTAGGTAATACTTAACAATAACCTCGACGAAAACTGGATAGACATGCCAGACAGTCTGTGTCGCTCCGACCAAGTGCTCCGAAAAAAAACTTCATGAGCTCCCAGCCCCCAAAGGCAAAATGTTGTAGTAATAACATATGAAACATAAATATAAACTAACTTTATAACAAAACTTTGATATACTGTTTGAAAATTCAATCCCAAAACTCATTACGCGCTTCATTTCTCCAACGTAAGTAAGTACAATGTCTGAAAACTTCGTATCTTCATTACGATATGCAGAAAATATGCTAACTTATCTAACTTATTATCCGATTAAGCTCACATGAAGCACGCTCCATGACGGCTTTCCATGCAAATTAGCATATCAAGCGCATTTTAATATTACACAGGGTTACGTAGAAAGAGTACAATAAACTGAAAGGAATGCGATCGTCCTACTAATATCATATAACTACATGTGTGAAGCTGTGAAGGTTTGAGTGTTTGCTGTTGACTGACTTCGGAACGCCTGAATGATCTGATTGAAAGTTGGAACACAGTCAGATTATGATCTGGAATGACACATAGGTTACTTTAAATTGCAGGAAAGTTAAACAGCGGAGCGCTGATTTATTATAAAGATTTACTTTTACTAGAAAACTCCATCACCCCCACTGATTCATAGACTCTTTAGTGTACATGCCAAAACAAAAGCAAAATAGTGGAAGAAAAACAATAAAATAATCTTACAACCTAGTGTACTATCTTACAGGAAACCTTATTCATGGATTCATGGTATAAATTCGAACAAAGCGCACTGCAAAACTGTGGAACAATCTACCTGACTATATTTTGCCATTGCATACGATCTGCGTGTCTTTAAATTGAGCAAAATAGATATCTTCTAGGTAATCGTGATTCATCGTAGGCTACAGCATTGCTAACTAATCCTTATTGCTTAACACCAGGCAATACGTGGTCAAACGCTACTCTTCAAAAAACAAAAGACTTGTTTTGACTTTATGGTTAAAAACTAGACTTGAAATACTGCCATAGTGATGTTCTGTACGTTTTGTTGAATTGTCCAGTCCAGTCCATGTCCAATAAAATTGTCCACCGTTTCATAGAATTATAGAAAAACTTTTGTGTTTCGTTTCCAGTATTGGTTTTGTAGCAACAAAGATTTTTTAATTTGCATACGGTTATGCAGATCAGTTTATGTCCCACTGCTGGGAGGCCTTCCCTCACGAGTCAGTCAATGCCATCAGATTACTGCTTGGTAGATTAACTGGCAAATGTGTACTTCCCGAGGCCGAGTCAGCAAAGACTCCAACCACTATTTTAAAAAATCATCGCAATAAGAATAGGTACACCAGCTCGCGTGAGTTTCGAATATATATTCATAGTATTTAATTAGTGCATTACTTCTGCATTATCTGGTTTTAGGCACATATACGTATATTACGACTCAACAAGACTTCATAAACAAATTCAGTTGAAACTTGGTTTGATACATTTTACAACATGTACTGATTTCTTTACGTGATTAAATTATTGTCAAATATTTTCCACAGCTTTTCTTCGTTTAATGTTATTTTTCTTCCCCTTTGCTGTGATATGATTTTAAAAAGAATTTTATTTTGTAAAACATCAGAGATAAGTAAGTCTAAATAGATTTTCGCAAAACTTAAGTTATCGTAACGATTAACAGTGCATAAGTATAAGCTGTCCAGGTCATGTTCACACTTCTGGGATTAGATGTCTTTTTTTACAAGGAGAAATAGGTTATGTTCCACCAAGCACGCTAAGTGCGGTTTGGCGGATGATTTATATCTTACTTAATTGTATAAATACATACTCTCGTGGCATTTCGGTTATGATAACCAAATAATTCTAGCATTTTAGAAAATGGATTCAGAACGAGTCCAAAATTCGTAATTTTAAATTATGGTTTCAGAATTTGGCCTGTCTAATATCACGATGCCTATATTACAATATTAAAAGTAAAAAGACAGTAGTTTTTCCGTGTAGACATAAATAGTTATTACTAATTTATTAGATAGTTATTATTATTATTTTTATCCAGAAAAATAACAGAATACCATTAGTTCGTAAATAAATGAGTATTGGTCGATACTTTCACACAACACTATATAATCCTAAACTCACCAAAGCTGAAAACCAATCAGTAATTTTAATTAAGTACTTATATAGATTATAGATACATTATTTAGATAGTACATTTCCAAAACATCGTACCTGAGATAGTTGCTTACCTTACAAAGGGTAGTAAGATGAAGGCGCAAATTGCTTTTAGCAGTGGTGATGTACTGGTAAACGCATTACGGGCCCGATGGAGCAATCAGGCAGACACTCTAACTTTAATGGGCTAGATTAAAAATCGATACGATAAGTGATGGGCTCTTAAATATTAATTTATGGCAAGGACTCGCTTTGCATGTTTTAGAAAGTGCGTACTAAATCTGTAGATGCAGAAGTAATGGCTCAGCGGCAAGATAGTCCGTCTTTCAAGCGAGATGTCGTAGGTTTTAATGGCTTCAAATTTGATTATTTTTTCAAATGTAGATGAATACTTTTGTCTCTATGACGTACTTTAATGGTGGAGGAAAATATCGCGAAGATATCAACATGCTCTAAGAAGTGGCGTGAATGGGCATAGCCCATGTTCAGCAGTGGATGATAAGGGGCTGATGACATTGATTAAGATGTGAATGTGGGTCTTTACGATAACAGCTGTTTTGTTAAATTAATCTGAATTACACGAAAGGCTTGTTTTACAAACGTAACATAAGCGTTTCACTTGTTTTGACAAAATAATTTTAACTGACCACAGAAGTAAATTTTGTGTATAACGATACAGATCCCTAGTTTGTAGAATCCTGTGTAATTTGAGTTGACCTGTCTGTCCGTAGCCCCATTACTCAGTTTCCAGTAGGTAGGAGAAGCCTGAAGGGTGGCCGGAGGCAACACAACGCTAGCGCACTCTCGACTCGTCCTACTACTGTCGGTGTACTTGACATCCGCGTCGAATGTCTCTCACCGACATGCATTATTGTGTTCATAGTTGTTAAACAACGAATTAAAGTAAATGAAATCTATACTATAATATTTCTTCAAACATAAATCCTTTTTTATTGTTCCCACTGCTAGGACTAGTAGGACTAGGAAGGTCAGCGCTAGCCAATGTTTGGCGGATGATATATATCCACATAATGTCTTTCTTCCAGTATATCGGTTTCTTCGCGATATTTCCCTTCTTTATTAAAGCCAATTGGTAAAGACATACCTACTTGTACTCTTACAACTTGAAAAATATCTTCGAAATCAGAACCTAAAACAATCAATTTTCCAAAACCAGCATATTTTTTAGCATTATTTTTTTAATTGTGTGCCTTTTACAATCAAATGCTATATGTTATTATAAGTGCTCTCATTAAGTAGTTGATTCTCGCTCAAATTATTTAAAATCAACATATTATTATGCATTATTCCAGAATACTGCGGAAGTCGATGGTGGTCTTAGTTAATAAACACAATAAGATAGAAATATATAGCTCTTGCAGGCGCTATAGTAATACTTAAAATGGGTTATTTAAACTACAGTTATCATCACACTTTAGTTTTTCACATCTACAGTCATGACATAAATATAATGTAAGGCATTCCAATATTGAAAAAATATACATTTACGATCATCATAACTGTGGGGTTTATGGTAGAATATGTTCCCGACATTACCATGTAACTTCATGCACCATTTTCAAAGATAAACATGCATGATGTTTACCCTTTTTGTGTACTTCTAAGTACACATTTTATTCCGAACACAAATAGGCAAATTTTTCATCACCGACATATTACTAACTATTAAGTGAGTTACACATTAATTCGTTTGTATTTTACGAGTAACAAACTTAGTATTTTATGAGTCATGTTACATCTCGTAAAAATAAAAATAATAAGGACAGAAAGAGAAACAGCCTCAAAAGCTTCGGCCATATTGAAAAACCAAAAGCGAACAAAATGAACACGCAAAGGTCTGTGAAACAAATTAAAAGCAAATGGAGAAACAGACGACAAACGAAATTGAGAATACAATAATAATAAATGAAATGTATCTCAAATGATTCTATAAAATTTTACTTTGACGTAAAATGATTTACGTAAAAGTAAAAGAACAGAATATAATGGTATGTTACTAGTGTTTACATAATAGAAACTGTTGTGAAGCATAGTGGCGAAAACGTCCAATTTCACGATTGTTAGATCGTACCTAGGTTCAAATCTCGTATGCACCATCAAGTAGTTTTAGTAGTTCTGATTTACCTACTAATTTAGCCTCACCACTGTAGCGGGCATTAAAAATATGATAAGACTTAGACAAATTTCTTTCGAGGACGTCCGTCTCCCACCAAGCACATGCCAGCGTGGTGGATTATGGCCCTCACTGTCTCCTTGTCAGAGAAGGTAACGAGTCCCAGCAGTGCTAACATAAAGTAAACTGAAAATTCTACCTAATTAAAATATTCACTATCCTTCAGAGAGTCAACTCTCTACCCTGTGCCGTTCCACAAAACCAAATATTTTGCAATTGAAACTATATGTACAAAGTTATTAGGTGAATTAATAGGGACACCTACCACTAATACATTTTCTATTCAACTAGAAATCGAAAATGCGAAAACGTTCTATAGTTGACGTTCGTAAACTAACAAATAGGTTGTGGATTGAGTTGCCTATGTGGGGGTTTTCAAACAATATTGATTGCTCTAGGAGTAAATTGATTTTTTTTCAGTAAATACGCTCCATTGAAGACCGCATCAACGCAAACGGCAGTCAACCCTACCGAAACTTAACATATTTTAGCTTCTAACAGACACAAAGACACGTAATTGCATTTAATTCAGAATTTTTAACACGCACATTTTTAAGCAATTAACTACACTTGTATTGCTTCTTCAACAGAATATAATTCCTTGTTTCTGGTGAATGTACCTATAATTAAATTTTCTGGCGATTAGGTTACGCAGTATTGAAAACTGCCAACTTCCATTTCGTCATTCCTGCGTTGGAAGTTCAAAAGCTCTCAAAAAGGTTTTCCCCAAAGAGGTTTCATAATAAAATTCTTTGGTGTTTGGAGAGGCAGCCTCATTTAAAATTATTTCGAAGTTTCGGATGATGTTTTAAAGCCAGAATAACGACCGCAAGTCACCATTTTTATCATAATCCTTTTATGGTCGTTAGATTGGATTGTCATTCCAGTTGTGAATGTCTGTATTATACGAAGAAACACTGGTCTAGTGTGGTGTTATTTTGTGAGCATTCCATGTAAACGGAAGCTTCCTTAAGGCACCAGGAATCTTAACTCCGTATTCCATACCATTACGTCTTCACACTTTTGTTTTTTTACCTTAGTTTATCGTCACATACATAAGTCGACAATTTCGATAATAAATTGACTTTAATAAAAAAAAAAATATTCGAACAAGCCAAATTACCATTACCATGCCATCACTAAAAAAATATATGTTTTTTGGTTAGCATAGGCCAAATTACTATTACGAGTATCATATAATTACCACGGTAGCATAGAATAGATAATATAGACGGTAGTTAAAGTTTGCTTACTACTGTTTACTAGAGTACATAGAAGGAGTCTCCCTGCGTGTAAGTACGAGTATTATCTATACTTCTATACCCATGCCTGGCCCACCCTGGACCATCCGGTGTATGGTAGTAATACTGTAGTAGTCACTGACTACTGGTTAGTAGTCAAACCAATAAGTTCTCATCTCGGAGCTCTCAAACACTTGCCTTGTTATACATTGGAATAATAAAGGTCGGTGTCGTCCGAGTTATCGCGAGACAGGTGCGTGTGACGTGCCCCGGTTGCATTCAACCTCGCTCATTCTATTTATTACCCTCAACTTTGGTTTAAACACCGAGATTAGATTACAAGCTTAAAATAAGCACAGTGTAGTCGATGGTGTAGGTATTACAGAAAATACTGTAACTGTAGGTAAACATGTAGATTAATAAAATATTTCCAAATGTTAAAATTACTTGTTTTAACAGTAATACAAACAACAACTGCAACTTGCTGTTGTTGCAACTTAACTAACTTAAAATTTAAATTAAATATTGGTAAAAAAGTCACCATTTTTTTTTTAATTTAAATTTGTCACTCCACAGACTCCGGGGTCCGTGAGTTTTGTCATTTAAAATTTTATATAATTTTTACATATTTCAAGGATTAGCAGAAGAAGAGGAAAATAAGGGGGGAGTTGGGAACATTTTAAACCTAATACTAGTGCTCGTCTGTTGAGCCGATCACTACCGGTTGGGAGTCCGCTAGTAATCGACTCCACATCGATTCTTTGCCTAATTGCCATTTGCCTAAGCCGCCTCCTCCCGGCCCAGAGCCTCCACTACGGCTGCATTTCTGTCCCTGATGGCCATCTGTAGGTTGAACTCTCGGATGGTCTTTGGTGATGCAGCCAACGTTCGCCGTACGAACCGACCGATGGCGTCGTCGGTGTCGTCAGCGTAGTATGTGAAGGAGGACAATTTCACCAACACCAGACAGCCTTGAAGCCATCACAATGGCACCAAAATGGTTCATGAGAGCTTCGTCCACCATGAGGCGACTGAAACTCTCTCTTCCGAAACCATTTACCAGAGCATAAGCCATGGTTCACACTCTGGTTTTGACCAGGTTTCCGATACGATGCGCTAGCTTTTCTCTTAGATCTTTTGCTGCCTCAGTTGTTATAGTGATAATGGCGTCCTTGTCCACATCGAAGTGTCTAATCACCCATGCTGTCTTTCCACATTCTGGAACTCCGTTGACCCACTGTATTCGTGGTACCTCCCAGTTTTCCCAACCCGCTTTGACGTTTGAGTTCCTTTCGATAGTCTTGGCCATCTCAAGGATCTTATCGTCCAGCATAATCTTGGTGCATCGGGCAGTAACTACGATTGGGTCGTTCGGTGGTGTGGCATAAACTGGCATTCCCGCGCGCTCTGTCTCTTTCTCGTTCAGTGTCACGAAGCCATTTTAAAAGTCACCATTCATGAGTTATGTTCGTAAATATGAAGACTTTTATTTACCTTTACTGACGTTGCAAATTCTAACAATTACAATACAAGCTCAGTAATTGAATTTTTAAAACAAGTAGAAAGATTAATAACTATCTACGCCCGGAATACACCACGGTGTATTCCGCACGCAGCTTATCCACACTATTAGTAGGAAGTTTACCCCTTTAAGGGTAACATTTTTGCAAACTAGACAAATTATATTTATTTACATAAGTGTAATCAACAGCCTATAAATAAATTTATTTCAAATTTCTAGCCTTAAAATGACTAAATTTCGATATTATAAACTTCCATCCCCTTTTTCTTACCTTTGAACTTAACCAACATCGCGACTTTCGCTAGACGGTTGGATCAAAGGTCAGATGCAGAAGGCGGTTATCCCGGACCTATCACGCATCGTTAGGAGGTTCCTGACTCTGCAGCCCTGATCACCGGTAGCTTGGGCCCTGCCTCGCTGCCGGCAACAATCTAATTTTAGGTTTTTATGATGTTTTTAAATATGAATAGTATTCATAGAATATTCGCAGAAATAGATCAAGTAAATCTAAGGAATGGAAGAAATTATGGTCAAGCAAAATTCTCAAAATAATGATGCATAAATACATAGATAAAAGATCTATTTTCTACGTTCAATTCGTAAGTTTATTTCGTTTTACTAAATCATTACCACGAACAAACTAAAGGAATACATAAAATCCTAAATATTCCATCGTCTGACATTATTATTTTAGAGAACATCTTTCTTTTTCTGATATATTCAGTTTTAGCTGGACCCTACGGTACGTTTCTTTCCCTCATAAATATTAAAGGAAAGTAATTCACAGATGATAAGCCACAGCAAACATTACAGTTATAAAACAGATTATATGAACAGTCTAATTTATTGTGATCTTTTGCACATTTTTTTCTTTACAAGTTTGTCTCCTTTTTAGGTGACTTCAAAAATGAGCTTTCTCAAATCGACCGTATATACATATTTATGTATATACCTACATATATGTTTAATGTATATTCGCGGATAATTTCATGGTTTATCAATCGACTTTCAAAATTTTTTTTTTTTTTTTCTTGTAGGTTATAAACTATAGAGGTAGTTTGACAAACATTTTATAGAAATCGGTGAAGCGATTTTTGTAATATCTATAAAAGTTTAAAGTCGTCGATGATAATGCAGTCGTTTATTATGATTTTTTTCGAAATTAGTGAATTGTGTGGGTTAAATTTTTAATAGAAGTCGATGGTATCGTTTTTCAGTGAAAAATAATTCTCTGAATTTAAAACCAACACGTACAGACATTTCTGTCAAATTTATAAATCATGTTTTAAAACTTTGTGCCACCATTTCTAGCACATCACAATATTCATTAAGTGAAAACGTGAACCCGTCATTCCACAAATGCCACTCTATTATGAAGTACAGTAAGCTTTAAATTCGTCTCGCTCGTCACTGATTTTAATCGTACATGAATATATGATAAAATTATTTCAGCGGTGCCAGGAGGTAGAACGGTTACATGCTAAAAATAATTAATGCTAACTGGATGCGAAATATTATGTGACAAGGTAATTTGAGCGAAAGCGTAACGACCGTTTATTTTGTAAGTGCGGAGTTAAACGCGATGTAAACTTGTGATATGTGTATACAAATTAATGTAAACAATTTTCTGACAAAGAAGTTAAACATAAATTGAAAAAAATACACAGGATTTATTTGCGATCTATTTTATTTCATTACGTCGATGTTTCAGTAGCTGTATTACTATCGTAATCACGTAAAGACTGAAGAAATCACGCATCGTCATTGGGAAATGATGAGATCTCCATCTATCCTCAACATGAGTTGATGTCGCCAAAGTTCAGTAACTATATACAAATACAAATAAACAACTATATACAAATAAGTTATAATGTAATAATGGATTGTACCCATATGGTTCGAGGAAAATTATTGACAACTCGTGATACGTTCTTTGGTTTACATATTTTATACACAAAATACTTAAGAGTAAGCGTGTCTTTGCCTGTGTCTAAACACTATAAATATTTTATTTAAATGTATTTCCTAATTACGGTTAATAAAATCAACGTGTCCTTATCTTAAGGTTAAGCCTGCTAAGACACGTTATAACAGACATTATTTGAGTCTCAAGATCTAATACCAGGTCAGGAGAGAGCAACGCAAGTTTGTGACTAAATAAATGTTTAGCGCTTCAACTCATAACGTCAAAACAGAATTGGTGCGTCTCACTTCTTGCCTTGCTGGTTGTCAGACAAAATACAGCGGAGACTGAGCCTTTTGTACTAGTAGGCTTTGTGCGCAAAGTAAGCTTTCTACCATCCGTACGATGATGAAACTTGCCAGACACCGCTTTCAAGCACGCTTTATGTCTCAAATTAAAACTTTACAGGAGGAAATTAAACAGCGGAAAAAATCGAGTGTAACATTTGCTCTGTATACTTCTTATTTTTGCGATGGCTGTGTTGCCAGCAATGTTCAGCGAGCTACTTCAACGGAATGGTCTTATAATGAACTTACAATGAGTTTTCGCGCTCAAGTTTTCCCAAAAGTATCTTTTGCAGGATATAGCAACATAGCTTTAATACACCGACTATTTTAAAAGTAAGAAGCGGGTAAGTAAAGTTAGTTTGTTAGAGTTAAGTAACACTTTGCTAAAAAAAATTAATGTTCTTCTGTAAGATTCAAGTGATAGGCTTCATTAATATTCTAATGTACCTACATTATTAGGCTTAATTGTATTATAGACCTTATTGTTTTCATTAAGATTTGGCTACTTTTAGTGCCATCTGTGGCATTAGAAACAATCAGATCTGAATTTCGACCAAATTATAAAATTCTTCTGAGTAGATAGGTCACTGTCAGACATAATTTTTAAATATTTTGTATAAATCTAATAAGTTTCATGATCGACGTGAGGAGCTCCAATTACATTTCGGTATTCTGCACTAGTCATGGTGATGAGTCATGGTAAGGTAAGAACTGTTAGTAATAATTTAGAGCATGTAATGTAACCGACAATTTATTTAGAAATTTTCTGTAAATCTACAAAACTATATAATTACCAAATTACTCGGACAGATAGATACTTAACATTTTTTGGAAAGATAGTGGGTGAAAATTTTGGAAACCTCGTCGAAAATAAATTTCTCGATCACTCCAAACAAAAATAACTCGAATCATAACTCAACAAATAATAGGTAATTATGTCCATCATATGAGGAGCTATAAATCCATAGCCAGACACACAATACACGTTAGTAAGTTAGTCGTTATATACATCAGGTGTTAAATAAAGTGGCCAAGTGCGAGTTGGACTCGCCCATGAAGGGTTCCGTTGCAGCAAGTAACATAATATACATAGTACACATAGTTCTTGTAGTTCCTTGTAACTTTGATCGAAGTTTCAATAATAGTGTATTTATGACTTACTAAAAAAAAACTACTCATCAGATCGAGTTCAAACCAATTTTCGTTGGTAGTTTACATGGTAATGTACGTTATACATTTTTTTTAGATTTTTAATTCTCTTACTTTAGAAGTTAGAGGGGGGGGGACACACATTTTACCACTTTGGAAGTGTCTCTCGCGCAAATTATTCAGTGTAGACGAAAATGATTTTAGAAACCTCAATATCATTTTTAAAGACCTATCGATAGACACCCCACACGTGTAGGTATGATGAAAAAAATTGTTTTGAGTTTCAGTTCTCAGTATTGGGAGCTACCCTAATTTTTCTTTTTTTTTAATTTTTTTGTTCGAATCTTAAAGCGGTTCACAGAATACATCTACATACCAAGTTTCAACAGTGTAGTCCTCATAGTTTCGGCAAAAAGTGGCTGTGACATACGGACGGACAGACAGACAGACAGACAGACAGACAGACAGACATGACGAATCTATAAGGGTTCCGTTTTTACGTTTTACGGAACCCTAAAAAGTGTATAATCTCCAAGTACATTTTGGAAATCGTGGAAACAAATTCCAATTGTCAAAATGTTCACGCCATGTTTGTTGCGTCACAAAGCGCGACATTTACAAAGAATGGTCTAACAAATTGTTCCGTCAAGCAGCATGTTTGCGTACATAATACGCGGTCTGAACACACCACTGCCAGCTAGTGTTGGGGTAATTAGCTTTCGTTGCAAACTGTTAATATATTATGTAAACTTGTTGGGTATACTCATTTGCACGTTTTCATTTCGTAAAGGTAAAATGACAAAAATAATTCTTGGCGTGTTGTAAATTATAGCAATAAACTATTTCTGAGAAGTTCTGAGCCAACTGTTACACAGTTACTGTAACATTTTGAATGGAACTTGACGAAACATAGAATTTCATTTGAGCATCGATATTTTTTTGTTTTTTTTCTCACTCCTTCAATAACTAAACCACTAGTTGTACATAAGTACTCAGTTCCAGTAAACAACTTTTTAATCAAAACATTAATACTTAGCCAAAATTTCACTAATTATTTTTTAAATACTGTATCTACCTTTTTCATTATATCATGACACATACAGTCAATCCGCAACAAACATGCTGAAAGCGTTATTTAAAACATTATATTATGAGCTCTATTTTCTTTTTATCATTACTATTATGAGCTGTGATATTATAAATTTATTTTCATGTTGTACAATTGTAGGCAGCTAAACTACGTGTTTATGAAACCCGACCCTTTATGCAAATGAGACAAACTACCTCCTCACAGGCAATCGGAGTAGGCCGTTACGCGGCGACCTAACAGTTTTCAATTACTGAAAACCCTGGAACTTTCGCCGTTTTAATTATTAACGCGATACTCTGTGTTATTTTAGTTTTATTTGTTTAGTTTTGACTGGGTTCAGGTTAAATAGTAATATTCATCGAATATTAAGGCGGTGAGGCTTTGTCATCTGCTTAGGGTGATTTATTTTATTTTTAACAGACTTCACAAAAGGAGGTTGTGTATTTGGTAGTTAGTTTTTTTGTATGTATGATTTTATTCATTCTTTTTTGTTTGGTAGAAAATATTTTCTAAATAAATTTTATCGAAATCGATACTGCGGTTTTTCAAATATCAACAAAAATTACAATTTGCTTACATTTATATCTGTACGACGTAGTCTTAGCTTCTATAGCAATACATTTATATTACTTTATATTTAATTTAATCGAGACTTAATAAGACTCTGAATTTAATTTTAAATTAAAGTCTGATCGTGTTATATCACAGAAAACGATTTTTTAAATTAATTTAAATACTTAAATATTAGTACGGCTTATAAAACAGTCAATTACACAAATATTTTACATTAATTGGCTGATTACAAGTCAAGTAGAACTTGACTTGTAACCAGAATAAAAATTTCGTAGTTAAAATTAAAATAAAACGAAATATATTTTTCTTCCTTCAGGTAATTTATTAGCATTATAACATAAAAAAAATAAAAATAGCGTTAAAGTACATAAAAAAAATCTACAGGAATTAGTATATCTGAAATAGAGTCAATAAAAAATACTTGTCCACACAAAAATTAAAAACTCCGTTCGGTTTCCAGGGGTTTCTAGCAAATAAATAAACAACAGCCAACCTATATCTTTACGGATCAGTGATAAACTAGCTAACTTTATTAAGCTACTAAATCTAGTGAAGCAGAAACTATTTTAATTCACTTTGCAAACAAAAAGTTCTTTCATTGTCCGCTCTCTATTCTGGCATCACATTTTCTTCTACGCGAAGATTAAACCCATTGTGATGTCAGTCAAGGAGTCGGGTTTCTGACAAAAATTTGTTCACGTTACAACGTAACCTGAGTTTTGTGAGTCCTTTCTCCTATTTATAACATTGCTCAGCTACGAGTGACGGTTACCGGAGACTGATTTAGCTGATGGGTCATTGAGACACGCGACGCCGAAGTTATCGAGACAGGTGGACTGAGACAAGTGACACGATTGTCATATGTTTATGCCATATCTTTAAAAATAGTTCTTATAATAAATAAATAAATATTGGTGGACCATTCACACACAACACCATCTCTGACCTCAAACTAAGCAAAGCTTGTAAGATGGCGGCCAGATAGCTGATATAATACTTATATAGTTAATAGTTTTAAATACATACTTATTATACATAAAAACGCCCAGACACAGTGCAAACATTTGGATTCATCACACAAATATTTGCACTGGGTGGGAATCGAACCCACGACCCTCGGCTTCGCAGGCAGAGCTACTACCAACTAAGCCACGAGGCCAGTCAATTATGTTTTACAAAAAATAAAGTGGCCAAGTGCGAGTTGGACTCGCCCATGAAGGGTTCCGTTGCAGCAAGTAACATAATATACATAGTACACATAGTTCTTGTAGTTCGTTGTAACTTTGATCGAAGTTTCAATAATAGTGTATTTATGACGTACTAAAAAAAACTACTCATCAGATCGAGTTCAAACTAATTTTCGTTGGTAGGTTACATGGTAATGTACATCATATATATTTTTTAGATTTTTCACTCTCTTACTTTAGAAGTTAGACGGGGGGGGACACACATTTTACCACTTTGGAAGTGTCTCTCGCACAAATTATTCAGTGTAGACGAAAATGATTGTAGAAACCTCAACATCATTTTTGAAGACCTATCGATAGACATCCCACACGTGTGGGTTTGATGAAAAAAAAATGTTTGAGTTTCAATTCTTAGTATGGGGGCAACCCTAATTATTCTTTTTTTTAATTTTTTTGTTCAAATCTTAATGCGGTTCACAGAATACACCTACGTACCAAGTTTCAACAGTGTAGTTCTCATAGTTTCGGCAAAAAGTGGCTGTGACATACGGACGGACAGACAGACAGACAGACAGACATGACGAATCTATAAGGGTTCCGTTTTTACGTTTTACGGAACCCTAAAAATGCAGCAATTTAGTATTAAAAATGTCGTGTCCTGTGTACAAACACAGGACACGACATTTTTAATGTCGTTTTCCAGCGAAATGGCTTAATCCACAATTACGATTTATTATTTGTAGATTACAAAGGTCATTTTAGAATAGGTTGTTTTTAGGGTTCCGTAAAACGTAAAAACGGAACCCTTATAAATTCGTTATGTCTGTCTGTCTGTCTGTCTGTCTGTCTGTCCGTCCGTATGTCACAGCCACTTTTTGCCGAAACTATGAGAACTACACTGTTGAAACTTGATAAGTAGATGTATTCTGTGAACCGCATTAAGATTTGAACAAAGAAAATTAAAAAAAAGAAAAATTAGGGTTGCCCCCCATACTGAGAAATGAAACTCAAAATATATTTTTTCATCAAACCTACACGTGTGGGGTGTCTATCGATAGGTCTTCAAAAATGATGTTGAGGTTTCTAAAATCATTTTCGTCTACACTGAATAATTTGCGCGAGAGACACTTCCAAAGTGCCAAAATGTGTGTCCCCCCCTCTAACTTCTAAAGTAAGAAAATGAAAAATCTAAAAAATATATATGAGGTACATTACCATGTAAACTACCAACGAAAATTAGTTTGAACTCGATCTGATGAGTAGTTTTTTTTTAGTACGTCATAAATACACTATTATTGAAACTTCGACCAAAGTCACAACGAACTACAAGAACTATTTGTACTATGTATATTATGTTACTTGCTGTAACGGAACCCTTCATGGGCGAGTCCAACTCGCACTTGGCCACTTTATTTTATATTTATATTTTTATTATCCATCCAAACATTGACATCTATACTAATATTATAAAGAGGAAAGATTTGTATTTTTGTATGTATGTAATAAACTCAAAAGCTACTGAACCGATTTCAAAAATTCTTTTGCCAAAAGAAAGCTACATTATCACCGAGTAACATAGGCTATTTTTATTACAAGAAAAAAATAGTGATCTTTGGAATTTTTTACTAAAACCAACGCAAGGTATAAAAAAAAACAGCCATAAAATGGCTTTCATCGCATACGCTGCGGAAAGTACCAATGATAGAACCAAACAATGTTCTACAATATTATAGAACGTATTAAAATCTACAAAACACCTTGCGAGAGCATACGTTTAACTACAGTAATTACGTCGCTACAACTGCTTTTTTACATTTTAAAAGAAGATAAAAATGCCGATCAACTTAAGACCATGCTATTCATACATTTGTTTTAATTCTTATCAAAATAAATTATTTTTCAATTAAGACTGCTTTATTACCTATCGATTCCTTTTTGAATTATTAAAATCGGACATTCCATTCAAAATATATTACGAAATTAAAAATATCCATCCTAAATATTTGCAACGACGCGACGGCCGGCAGAATTATGAAGAGTGTACATACAGTACATACAGCGTTCATCCCAGTCAGAGTGATTTTATCTCAGAATACTTCTTTATCATGTACCACGTAGGTACATCGTTCCAAGACTACTCAAAATCAAAGAAATCACTTTGAGAGAAGCTTCAATTTCTCGGTGTCCGTTGAGGCTGAGAGAGTTGTTTGTGGTAATATTATTATTTTATTTTCCCTCGGCATTATGGCACATTTTTGAAGACAATTTGTGTCAAGACATCAAACATACAGCCCAACAACGAGATCCGGATTATGATGTATATGTCGCAACCGGGTTGTATAGTTCGCCGTATTACATTACGGCTAGCCGTTTTGAAAAACGGGGCCGTTTTGTAATGCGGCGGTTCAACGATTAGCCGCATTGTCATTGCAATACGTTCTTCAATAAGGCGGTCCACGTTCAGCCGCATTGTATTACTGCTTATGTTGTAGGAAGACCATATTTAAAAAAATAACAACACAAAATCTAAATTAATTTCATTTATCTGAATAAATTGATCGATTATTTCGTACGATATTCCGTACTATTTTTTTACAACATTTTACCTCTCACATAAAGTTTGAAAGCCCATAACTTGATATCGGTGACGGTACACCTAAGAAACATGGTGAACTTCCATAGACAAGGGTCTATTATCGAAACATGTTCCATCGTAGATAGCATCGTCGCATAACATCAGGTGAGAGGGTGGTCAAGTGCGAACCTATTATAGTTTTAAAACTACTTGCATGGCTCGCTCCACTCAGGACCTCCCTTGAGCTTCTGGCTCCCGCATTCTTTTAAATACACTCTAGGGGTAGTAGCGCCAAGACTAGGTGGAGTCGGGGTGCTCCGGGTCGGATCTGGGTCTCATGTAACCTACCCGGTCCGATTTAGTCTTAACAAGGTGGACGGTGGAAACGAAATAGTATCCAAGTAACACCCAGGGTGATAAGTGCCACCCTAATAATATTGTGTACGATTCCTCCAAACACCAGAATCCACTGTCACTTTAGCAATTTAGGAACACACAGTATTCAACGCCATAGTTGTTGTTATATCAGGCAGCGCCATAAGTGTTAAGAATCGGAACTAAAAATTGTCAAAGAGGCGGTTAATCTCTCGCTTTATTACATTACGGCTAGCCTTGTTAGCAATTTAGGAACACACAGTATTCAACGCCATGGTTGTTGTTATGTCAGGCAGCGCCATGAGTGTTAAGAATCGGAACTAAAAATTGTCAAAGAAGCGGCTAATCTCTCGCTTTATTACATTACGGCTAGCCGTGTTGAATAACGTATGGCGTTGAATACATTCCAGTGGTTTTTAAATCAGCTGTATTCAATCCGGCTGATCGTTAAACCGCCGCTTTACAAAACGGCCTTTAACCAACTAAGCCACCAGGCCAGGCAGTTTAATGTTTTTGAACTTTAAAGTTTTGGTTTTTAATTTTGATCTTTTGGAAAATTTTGTCATGTACATTTAATTTAGCATACCTACTTAACAAAAAATTTGACCCCGTGCGAAGCCGGGACGGGCCGCTAGTATTATTATATAATACTACCTGACCCCGCAAACGTTGTTTTGCCATATAAATAAAGGTATGAAAAATAGCTAGTAGCCGATTCTCAGACCTACTGAATATGCATATAAATTTTGGTTAAAATCAGTAAAGCCGTTTCGGAGGAGTAAGGAAACAAACACTGTGACACGAGAATTTTATATATAAGAAGATTAGTAGGATTAAGTACTTTTCCCTCCTACCCTCGACCTCCATTGCTTAATCATGATTCAGCCACGTTTGCTGATCACTAGCTGATCAATTTAAAATAATGAGCTTATATCTTAAAATACAGAGTGAATCTGTATTTTGTGTAGGTAAGTTTCTTTCAACGTAGAACGGGTGTGTTAAAGTTAAAACGTTAGAAAATATAAAGCCATAAAAATAATAATTACACATAGGTAAGTACATCACGTTAATAATAGAAACAAGTAACTATACCATTTATACGAATGTTAATTTTATCGAGACCAATACCTTAGATTATCTTGGCTAGTTTGTTCATCCAGAAGCTAAATCTCATCAAACAAATAAAACAAGAACCTAGTCATTCGTGCAATTTTGTTCTCCGTCGGGAAATCATAACACAACAAAGTCCGTAAAAATAACTAGCTATATTTAGAATACAAGTTAATGTTACAATCACATACTTCCATTCGCAACATCAAAGTCGAAAACTACGTGAAGTATTTGCTCCAAATATTTGCCCAAAAAGATTCCTACCGTGATTTTGCGCAGAAACATCTTCAAAATGCTCTCTAGCTGCCAGATATTTTATAAGTTATCCGAGCGGCTAACAGCTTGGGCCAGTATTGGCAAATTATGACGGATGGACCCCGCATCATAATATATTGAAGTGACGGCTCTTGGTCGCTCGTGCGGAGGCAAACGGGAAGTTTGGAGCTTCCCCGTAAGGTAGCCGTAATTTATTGGCCAGGGGAATTAGTGAGATGTTATTTTCTTTGATATAGGTTTGTAGATATATCATGTGTTGTGGTTATTGTGTTTGCAAAGCAAGATACTTATTATTTAAGAGCTGTTCTCTCAACATACTTACTATTTTTGTCGGTTTTAGCCGACTTCCAAAAGGGAGGAGGTTATCAATTACCACCATATTTTTTTCTTTTTTTATGTATGGTTACCTCACGCTTGGCTTACCCACGGGGTTACCTGATTCCTCGAGAACGCTTTAAAGCGAACGCGATTTTTTTTTTAAATTGAGATATTCCGATATCACCGTGGCTGTAGTATGCTGGAATGTTACGAAGGAGATAAATGATTATTAATAGTACTTAATACATTTTTACACAATTAAATTATTTGGTGTAATTAAAATTCAGTGCAAATATTTACATTTTGTAAAAATTATATAAAGAAGCGATTAGTAAAAACCCTTCCCAAATTTATCACTTATTAAGTTTTGAGCTCGGGATTAATATTATTTTAATTAAATATTTACTCATTTAGTTTAGTTGCTTTCGTGCAGTTCCAAATTCCTAATCTTACTGGACCGTATGTTCCCGCTCTAGTTATTTTATATTATTTATGTTTGAATTCAAACATATTTGACTACTTTTCTGTAAAAACCGACGTTTGGTTTACCAGTCTAGCCTGGCAACATTGAACTATATTTATTAATATGCCTTGAGATAGAGTCATGCCACAATTTGCTTTTATTTTGCTTAGTTGTTGAGACAATTAAAAAAAATATATTTTGTAGCGGTGGGACTCGTTGCAGAGTCTGCCTAGTGAAGTGCCACATCTTTGCCACTTTTTCTACCACCCAGCAGCATTTTTTGTTTTTTCAAAAACATTCATATTTATATGCTCACTTAGAAGATCACATAACTATGGGAGTTTCTTGATAATAAAACACGAGATACTTAGAAGCCGAAAGCTTTTTTATTATCAGGGTCTTCAGAAAACGATAGTAGACGTCTAATTCAAGTACATATATCTTATTAATTAGTGGTGGTAATACGCATAAAATAGTTCAACTATTATTTAATTTTTAAACTATTCTTGTTGTATTTATATCGTGCAATACGATCAGTTATCGAAATAATAGTAAAATCACCGGCCACCGTAGGCAGACTTGTAATACATTATATTATTTCCCAAGAGAAGTCCAGTTGCTTAGATATTCATGCTTGGTTGGGGGGCGACTTGCCAAAGTTCTGCCAAAGCCTTATGACCTCTGGGATATTTTTGGCAAAGCATCAGGAAACCGAACGGTTATTATACGAGTAAGTGTTATTAAAATACTTGCAAGCTTCGTTAATATTTTACATGTGATCGGCTCAATTGAAAAATAACGAGTTGCTTTAGTAACATGACTGAATGTTAGACTGAATTTATTTATGTGGAAGCTGAAAAGTGATTGCATTTTGTTTTAAAAGTAGCATCAGAGAAAAAAGGCAAACGTTGTACCTAACTTAATTTTGCAAGATGAGCGCTCTATAGGAGAAAGAAACCGCTTTAACATGATTGTAAATTTTAAACTATTGTAATTAGAAATCAAATTGAAAACACACAAGTTGGTTGTGCTTTTCACCAATCATTAGATTGCGATTTACCATTGCATACAAAAATTTGGTCTCACTTTTGCCTCTTTGGCTTAAATAAGATTTATTTGTGGATGCAAAAACAAATTTTAATGTTAAAATAGACAAAAAAGAAACCGTAAATTAAACTTCGCTTGTCTACAATTTTTATTGTGTGTAAATGTGGATTTGCTCAAAAGTTTAGTAGAATTCGAAACACAATGATTTTGTTTGCGTTGCGTAACTATGAATGTTTAGGGAAAGCTAAGAAAAGATCTTTAGTCTGACGTTAGATAGAGCATGATAAAAGGCCACCCGTACCTATTATTGATATTTCACAGTCGAAACGTAATTTATAAAACCGTGATGTACATATCAACGTTTAACTTTTAACTTATTCACTGACGTTAAAACTAAATTGGTAAGGTAACCATGAAAAGGAAACTACAATAATAAAAAACAACTCTTAACACCTAAAACTTTAAAAATATCGTGTCAAATGGCAACAAAGTCATCACAGAAGTTAGAAAACAAAATAAAAACTTTGAAACTTTACAGGTAGCTACGTATATGACACCCAAGTGTAACTAATTCCATTACCTTCGCACATTTATTACGAGTACCAGCAGATAGCGACGTTATAACTCCTGAATAGAGATGCGACTTGAGATTATGTTGACTGACACCAAGTTTTTTGATTAAATGTTGTCATCTACCGATTTAGGATGGAGTAGGTGGTGTAGGCAACTGCGTAGTAGGATACGTCAAATCAACAAAAGAAGAAAAAGAAAATCTATCCTACTGATATTATAAATGTCAATGTATGGGTGTTTGTTGCTCAATCACGTCGTAACGTATGAACGAATCGGGCTGAAATTTGGAATCTAAGGTAAATGATTGTCTGGAAAATACTTTGCTTGCACAGCAAAAATACTTTTTATTTTGGCAAAACAACGGGAACAGGAACTAAGCGGGTAACAACGTAGGCCACAGCTAGTTGAAAATAAATTGAACTACAAAACAAAGATATAAATGCCATAGCAGATAGCTTATTCATAAAATATAGATTGATGTCCTGATGGTTTGCTACTTCACAATATCATAGTTCATAGTCATAGAGGCAAAGCCGAACTTAAGGCGCTGACAATAGCTAACTGAAATTCACGAATTCGAAATGAACCCACGCCTCTTTACAACTTCGATAAGACAGCGGCAGCGCCATATAATCATTTTTAATATGCCTAGTTATAGTTTGTTCGTATCTCGATAAATATGAAACCGATTTTACGAATGCAGTGGGAAAATTTTGTATGACTTTATGTGGTGCTGATGGGCATAGGTATTTCTGGATTTCTGGAAAGCTAAAATAAATAAATAGCAATATAATGACTTTACCAGTTAACCAGTTGATTGTAGAATAGGGATGAAAACCATTAGTTATTTTTTCTTATAAATAATAATTTGTTAATTTCAATTAAAAATCGGACGCTTTTCATTGTACCTGCTAGCTCATTATGTATAGTAACTGAAAATTTTAATATTATCATGTTGATTTATTTGCTCCACCATTTTGTTACACTATCAAAAATGAGAGGACATTATTGTCTTTGCTATCGACAGTTGTAATACGAGTAGCCATACTGATCTATTGTTACTAGAGTGATAACAATAGTTAAAAAATTGGCAGTCATAGGAACTGTCGATAGAAGTGAAAACTTATAACTCAGAATTTGATAGGTTACCTTGGAAACTACACGGGTGTAACCGGAGAGCATCCTCGCCATCTTGGTATGGCCATCTAGAAATGCGTCAGCATTTCCCATTGGCTGATGCGTTTCTGGATAGCCATGCCATGATGGCCTGTCCACGCCCTTTCAGCATTTCTCATTGGCTGACGTATTTCTAGATTGCTAATAGCCATGGTCCCGAGTTTACCCGAAGCTTTCTTGTCATACCCGAGCGTGACGAATGAATTCAATTCACAGGACACGAAAAATCTGTCTAGGCGCGCCTAAAGAAGTTTTCACTTCAAAAAACCTGGCTGCTGCATTCAATAATCTTACTACCCTACTAAAAATATAAATCCGAAAGTTTGGATGTTTGTTGCTCAATCATGTTGAAACTGCTGAAGAGATATAACCTGTCAAAGCCCTAAAACGGTCATATATGACCGCGCCTGAGTCTGCGCGTCTACACAATATGTAGAGTTGTGTGAGACACCATTAGTAACGTTTTTCTGACCGCCTTATGCTATTCGTGGATATTTCTGTCTTAGTAGCATCACCAACTGAAGTGATCGCTCAGCCTAAGTTAATTTATTGTATTGTTCCTAAAGAAAGTACAGTTTTATTAACAGAATTGCAGAGCATAACTAGTACGTAATATTGATAATGTGAAGTACAGCGGCAGATGCAATGGAGTACAGCTGTTATGGAGACTATGGAGTAACAATTGAAACATCGATATTCATAAAGATACCACATACGCGGTCCATCCCTATCCCGTGTTCCGCCGGTGCCGTGTGCTCATTATCCACACCGAAACGTAATAAAGTAAATGGACCCGAAAATTATTATCTTCCGCTTGGTCTCTCCAATGCCATTACGTAACCGACTGAGATTTTCAAAAACAATTTCACCGTCTACGTATGATCGTAAATTACAGATAGTTTGTCGTTTGTTTATCTTTTTTTCGAGGAATCTAAATACTTTTATTTTAAGGTACGCAAAAAATTATCAGAACAAACTAAAGTCGGTTTTTTTTATAGTATAGAGTAGCCAGACAAGCAGGGCATGTGGGTGATGGTGAGTAACATGCCTCCCCATAACAATACAGTGACACGCAGCCATTGGAACAGAAGATAGTTTAAAACAGAAATTAAACTACTAAAAATCTGTAATATTTTTGCTTACCGTCACTTTAATTATTGCACACACACACATAATTAGTATTAATAAACTTTTAAAATGCCTTGCGAAAGCTACCCGACATTTCCGACTACGAAAGCTACCGGACATCGGGTAGCTTTCGCTGATAATTATTTGATTTCTGTACATCGCAATAGGTCCGTTATGATATTGAAGTGAATAGCTCAAAGCAATGTTCAGTGTTGAAAAATAGGCACTAAACTAAAAGTTCCATAAATTATTATCGGACCACGCTATATGTTCATGTTTCAATAGCTCACGTTTCACGTGTCACTGAGCTGTTATGAGTAGGCATGTTGCTTACCATCAACCACATTTCCTGCTCATCTTCTCACTCTATACTATAAAAATACCTACATCTTTTCCAAGACCAATCATTACACTATCAGTACCAAAGTCTTCAAGAACTTTTCTACGTAACATCTAGGTCAAAATAGTGATTTGTACTTTTGCAGAGTCTTTTATAAGCATTATGTCTAGATAAGGATTATGGATGAATCTTAGAGAAAATGTGTCTTCTTAAAGTAGTCCCTGAGCAAGTAAGTGATTTGCTGTGTTGCGGTCAATCGCACTTTAGTGTTAGTTCTTACAGTTCCTAACACAAAGTCACTTTCGAACTTCGCTGTCTGTTTGATGGGAGTAAAAACTGTAAAGGATCTATTCTGTCCGAAAATTGTATAATATAGTTAGTTGTTGCAGTCGTAATGTTATTTTGTATCTTTAACCACATTTATCCACTTAAATATGTTCTTGAAAAATGATTTCTAAAAAGAGAAGTTCTACAATTATTTATCTTAGGCATATAAACATTTTATTAACAGAAATCGTTAATAATGGTACCCACGTTAAAACTATTTGGAATGATAATACAAGCCAGCGTTACGTTTTCTCATACATTTTAATCCTACTACTAATATATGTATATACCTCTAAATGTGAAAGTGTGGATGTTTGAACGCTTGTTTTTTTTACACTAAAGAGTGACGAGACGAACAGAACATGTACCTGATGGTAAGCAACATAACAGCACAGTGATACACAGCTATTGGAACGTAGAGTCCAAATCATTACCTAGCACTGCACTGCGCTCGTCACCCAGAGATCTAAGATATTATATCTCTAAGCTCAGTATTTTTTTGGAAACATTGTCCTTCAAACCGGAATACAGTAATGTTTGCACATTATTGCTTGGCGGTAGAATAACTGGCAAAGCTGTGGTACTTCCCCAGGCGGACTCTGCCAAGAGTCCTACCACTACTTGGTCACATAAAATCAGAAAGGATTTTACTGAAATTTGGAATACCTATACCTAGATTATAGTCTGAAATTACATATACATACATAGGCTTAAATTACAAATACCTTTCATCCTAAAAATATGCAGACTTCTTTAGGGAATATCTATTTTGTCAATTTTACGCGAATGCAGCCGCAGTCAGAGTCTAGAAAAGATAGAGCTGCCCAGCATTTGATTAACATACATCATTTCATTTTTAGCACTCTACACACAGTGAGTCTTGCGAGTTCTCTGAAAAAAAAAAAGTCAAGAACACAGCATTTGTTTTCAATTTCTAATCAAATTAAGTCACGTTTTCTTTACAAATTTTGCAGGTAAAAAAATATTCAAGGAATCCCTTTAAAATAAATAGCTAAACATTTTTACAAAGACAAAACAAAAAGTACAAAAATGCTTTGTAGCTGAATACGGGAAATCAAAAGTAGGAATCTAAGAGGAAATCGGTACAAAACAACTTTCAAAGGGTTTACGGGATATGCTACCGATGTTTTAAATAGGGGAGAGCTTTCTTCGGGGGAAGTCTCGATCGAGAATAAAAGTTTAAGATTTTTTTTTCAGTAAATTGTGACAAATTATCGTATTGTGTTTCCCAGTATTAGTAGACCGACAGTAAATTCTTCTTTTGTTATATTACTTTATTTTATGTTTTCACAATATAGCGTGTACCTACGTATGCCTTCTTAGGTATCTACTACTATAAGATGCGTAACCAAATTTCTGGCACTTATTTGATGTATAATGATATAGTAATTCGCCGAGGTAAGGCCGCCAGGATATTGGGTATGCTAGACTGGTAATGGGCTTATCTCTACACCTTCAGCAGATAATGGAAAATTCAGATGTAAAGACTTAGGTATGTTACGTAATTTTAATGTAGTTTTTTAATAAAAGCTTTGTGTAACAAATAATTCATCTCAAAATGGTCTATTAAAAAAATAACAATTCTCAGTGAAAAGTGCCTTTAAAAATAAATTAATTACAACACAAATTCAGATCTAAACCAAATACCTAAAGTTGCGTAAATATGTTGGCTGTTCAATGTTCTCATAACAAACACAATTTGAAAGTTGATCTAACCTTTTGACACTTCCCAAAGAAAATTTCATCTCCTTTTGTAAATTTCAGTGTTCACAATGAAAATTTTCTTAAGATAACACTTTCATCAAAATCAGTACAGCCACGCTTCGTCACGATCAGAGGGAAATGCTAAATGAAGAAAACAACTAAAACAGAAATATCGATCCATCGCCAACGTCTGCGTGGTCATATATAGTAACAATCCACTTCTAAAATATGTATAAACAATTAAACATATTTCCATACAGCCATTTCATATCCCCACCTTATTGAGCATTACAGTAATAAATAACATCTGGTCTTATTACCCAGAAAATAAATTAGTTTTAATTATTTTTTGTACCGAGATTAAAAATACTGCGAACTATTTGCCCATCGTCAGTGTACCGACAGGCCCAACGCCATCGAACAAAGAAAACGGATAATTAAACTCAAGCAACGAGAAAAAGAGATTTTAATGAACGTCGACGGTTGCCACGTAATAAGACTTTATTATAACAGTTAAAAACATAATTAAATAATAAAGTGGAGGAAAATAACCGCATTTTTAGGTAAATTCATCACATAAAGTTTACGGTGGTGTTAAATCGTTAATTCTTTCTTTGATGGCTTAAAAGGTGGGTTGGTAGTAAACTGATTGTATTTACCGAATTCTGTTTTTGCGTATCTTTAAAAATAATATTATGAGCTACTACAGATGAACATCAATTATGCCAATGTGAATTACACACAATAGAATGCTAAACTCTACGTATGTATTCCATTGTGTGTAATTCACTTTGAGGTAATTGATTTTCATCTGAATATTTTATATTATATATTATTATGACAACGACAATAGAAATTTGTGTCGGTATTTTGTGGAAAAACTTTTATGAAAAATATGTGATAGTAACTTCTATTCTTAAACTTCTACGCCTAGTCTAGGTTAAAAAGTGTTTGAGTCCCGTTAATTTGGAAGGAAATGATGAAAACGCCAGAAAGTAACTCTATACTGAAACGTCATTGGACGTGTAAAAACAATAAATTTGCACAATCTAAACCAGACTTTGTAGGAGAACATTTGAGAAATATAATAAATTTAATAAGCCCTAACAGTAGGGCATACATGGTGACTACGACCGCTCTGCTATGGGTGTACCTATCATATTATTATAAAGGTGAAACTTTGTGTCTTACTAAATGTAAAGGCTTGTTTTAGTAGTTGTTACCACGTATTTGTAACAGCTACCAGGATTTCAATAAAATTAAATACGCAGGAAGTACATTACTTGTATTAACATAAGCTATTTTTGATCCCACTAAAATTAGTGGTTGTTAAGCCTCGGGTAACACCGGGGGGTCTACCGCCTAACGAAAAACGCTTTGACGCTTTGATATTGCTGTCTCTTTTCTTCTCGCTTGAAATGAAAGAGACGGCAATGCCAAAGCGTCAAAGCGTCAAAGCGTTTTTCGTTAGGCGGTAGAAGCGCGGGATGCGCAATCATAATAGTACATTATGATATAATAAGTGCGGTAAGTTGATAATTACAGCCGAGGCTTTATTGCTAGCTCGAGCCGAAGGCGAGAGCTATAATTAGCAGAGGCTGTAATTATCAAAGCGCACGTATGTCATACGACGTTTTATAACATATTTGCGAGGAAATAAACAAAACTCTGACGACATTTTCAAATAAAAACAATACAGCGAAAAAAAACGCGCGGAATAATATTTACTTGATCACAGATCACAGCACAGAGTATAAGTAATCACTATGGATCACAGATTAGCAATGCGCGCGCATCGGCGCCTTTTTTTTTTAAGCAACGGCACAGAACCAGGCGGTATGCCATTAATAATAAAGTAAATTAATATTTTTGTGTTTTGTTACAGAAAAATTAAAGTAATTTATGGTCTAAATTAATTAAATTAACGAATTTAATAATTCTTTCTTATATTTTACCTCTCAAAGTTAATTTTATTCATAAAATGTTGACCACACTTTTCTGACATAAAAACTCTTTACTAAGATTTAAAAAGGTACCGTTCGTTTTAGACGGAGCATATCTCTCTACCTAGTCTGTGTATGGAACATTTTGAAACCGTGCGTTTTACATTACACATTACAGCACTAGTGCGTAATAAGATACATTACGATACAGAAATTGGTCCAATAAGAGACCCTTTACGAGCAAATATGTTGTAAAATAACTTAAGTAACCTTATCTAAGCGTAAAACGAATATATAGAAATAGTGAAACCAAGGTAAACTTCGTTAATCTGCGTTTGCTATGACTAATAGAATTTTTGCGTTCAAACCTGTGCTGAAGCGAAGGTGTCATCACATCTCAAAGGCGAACCGTTTCGCATATAAATTGATGAATTTGCCTTAATTTACATGAGCTGTCAAGCAATAGTACTTGTGTACCTACAGTAATACCTTCGAAAGCTTCCAAATATTGACCGGATACTCAGAAAATTGGTATACCTCTAAATTTGTACTGTAACCAAATTTACACAACACATTCAAATTTTAGTGTAAAATTATCGTGGGAATAAAAATACATTTCTAAAACAATTAACTGAGTTCTTGGCTCATGCGGTAGTGAGTCTGCTCGTAAAGACTTATGCCGTGGGTTCTTTTCCCATCCAGGACCCATATCAATGTGATGAATGATGAATCCGAGCGCTTGGTCGACGCGACGCGTGACCAAAATGCTGGCGTTTATTTGGCCCAACGCATAAGCATTGCCATTCAGCATGGTAATGCCGCCAGCATGCTGGGTATGCTTCCGATTGGTAGTGGGCTTGAACATCTTGATTAT
Source organism: Ectropis crepuscularia (assembly GCA_963693475.1). Taxonomy (NCBI): domain Eukaryota; kingdom Metazoa; phylum Arthropoda; class Insecta; order Lepidoptera; family Geometridae; genus Ectropis; species Ectropis crepuscularia. The sequence goes on from OY856346.1 coordinate 16,051,482, forward strand.
CTGTAGACCTTCATTGGTCTATGGATAATTCAGGTGTGCTTAGTGTAAGTAGTTGTTAGGTATGTAGCGTAGTGGTAGTTCTCATGGTTTTTTAGTTTTGTTAATAATGTGATGAATACCTATGGATATTTGTTTGGTATTCTCACGGTATTCTAATGAACATCAAGCATTTTTTGCGTAAGTTTTATGTTTCCGTTTTGAAGGCCAATGTTTCCAGAGAAATTACTCTGAGATAATTAAATGGCACTTGACTGTTGGTTACTTTCAGACTCGTGTCTTGCTCGTCACACCACTCTAAACTCTAAAAAAATGGTTTTTATTTTTCTAGCATGGCTTAGCTTGAGCCTGGACTGTTTGTGTGAGAAATATCAACCTTAAAATAACGTTTAAGATTGGAATAATGTTTTTTTATTTTCGAAGTTGGATTTTATAACTACAAGTTCAACCACGTCAAGTGGTTTTTTAGGGTTTCGTAAAACGTAAAAACGGAACCCTTATAGATTCGTCATGTCTGTCTGTCTGTCTGTCTGTCTGTCCGTCCGTATGTCACAGCCACTTTTTGCCGAAACTATGAAAACTACACTGTTGAAACTTGGTAGGTATATGTATTCTGTGAACCGCATTAAGATTTGAACAAAAAAATTTGAAAAAAAGAAAAATTAGGGTTGCTCCCCATACTGAGAACTGAAACTCAAAATATTTTTTTTCATCATACCTACACGTGTGGGGTGTCTATCGATAGGTCTTCAAAAATGATATTGAAGTTTCTAAAATCATTTTCGTATACACTGAATAATTTGCGCAAGAGACACTTCCAAAGTCGTAAAATGTGTGCCCCCCCCCTCTAACTTCTAAAGTAAGAGAATGAAAAATCTAAAAAATATATATGATGTACATTACCATGTAAACTACCAACGAAAATTAGTTTGAACTCGATCTGATGAGTGTTTTTTTTTTAGTACGTCATAAATACACTATTTTTGAAACTTCGATCAAAGTTAAAAGGACCTACAAGACCTATGTGTACTATGTATGTTATGTTACTTGCTGCAACGGAACCCTTCATGGGCGAGTCCAACTCGCACTTGACCACTTTATTTTTTATACATAGTGTTATCCGCAATAACATCCTGCTATGTCTGCTACTGCTACGCAACGTTAATCTATACTTCTATACTAATATTATAAAGAGGAAATATTTGTTTGTTTGTTTGTAATGAATAGGCTCCGAAACTACTGGACCGATTTCAAAAATTCTTTCACCTTTGGAAAGCTACATTATTCCCGAGTAACATAGGCTACGGCAGATGGCGCTGCAGTTGATATCTAGGTTATTATTCGAGCGAAGCCGGAGCGGGCCGCTAGTTGGTAATAAACTGCGTTTCTGTGTGTATCGTAAGTGATTTACAAACAACCTTCTTGAACCCTAGAATTGCTAGCGGCGAGATATGTTGTGGTTCTAATTATTTTGGTTGTTTTCAACGAATAGTGATAGGTAAAACGTCCGGCGTCCACCGGTTCCTGCAGCCTGCGACTAGAACAGAAAAAGTGAGTTCACTCTTCCCAACGATGCCATAATTCCGTGCGCCCTGAAGTTTGGGAGGGGCACATTTTTGTATCGAGATCGTTGTATTTTGTCAACTGTATTGTTTTTTTTTTCATAGGTTCGCTGATTCTTTTAAAACGTGGTAACTTATTATAATTGGCAAGAACGTCCGATTTTAAACTATTGTAAGGTCGTTAGGTTCGAATTCTACCCGCATCTTTAAGTTTTTATTTGCAGAAAAACAATTTTGTCAGTGCCATAGGCTTTAACGATGAAGGAAAATATCGCGAGGAAACTAGCATGTTCCAATGAAGGCATCGTTCGATAATATGTGTCCTCCGCCAAACCACAATAGGGTACAATCCTCAAAAAAACTAAGTAGCCCGTTAGTTATATTCCCAAAAAATATTGTACACGTATTTTTTCTTTTGTTTCATAAACAAAAAATGACGAAGATACAGCGCTTCGAAGTTTCGTGTGACGTCATTTGTGAGTACGACTAATTAGGATGGTGTATTTTTGACCCAGTCCGGTACCCTATTATTGGCCAGCGTGGTGGATTATATCTTTGACTCTCTCCTTGTGACAAACAGTTGTAGGAACATACATTTGGTATATGTGCATTTTTATCGCAATCATAGAATTTCTCATAACAAAAGTAGTTCATGTATCGGGAAGGGCGACAAATTTTCCAACTTCATCCCGACTCGACATGTTAGAGTAAAAACTACTCTACTACTACTACTCTAGAGTTTAAAAATCTAAAAATATACCATTATGTACCTACAACTTTTTTTTAAATAATAATGATGGGTTTGCACTTGACCTCGCCTAATGTTAAGCGACGATGGAGTGTGCTTACTAGAAGAAACCGACGAATCTGGCCAGATCGAGGATTTTTACTGTCGGAACAACTTGCCGCGAAAAGAAAATGAGTTGCTTGTAACTAATATTTTTCATATTTGACCTACTCTTACTAGTCAGGTAAAAAAGTAAGTTTCACAGAAAATAAAAACTTTGAAAAGCATTGGCACAGTGCTTATTTTCTGACCTCCGATCTTTTGTTTGGTGTTAAGTGAACGGTTAACAATGACATAAATGTATACCTACTTATACATGTTGCTAAAACATTGGTAGATGTAGCATTGGTTTTAATGAGCTCCTATGACCTCACCCTGACCCCGCCCGTATACATAACAAAAAAGTGAAATTAAACGAATGGCGAAATAAAGGTCCTCTCAAGATTGTGGGAAGCAAACGTGTTTAAGTATCAGACCGTGCAAGCTCATAATAAGAGGGGTCCAGGGTTTCATCCAAGTAGGGAAATACGCCCACGACACTTGTCCCTTATCTTCTAATCGAGATCTTCACCTTTACTTGTTTAGTTTCTATTTTCGTTTTTCAGGTAACACCGGAAACTTACACTGGTTTAATTTGCATTGTAACCCTGAATGAAGGAAGTCGGGTGGGTGTACTAAATTTGACGTACCTATCTATCGGTGTATGAGACTGTTAAAAGAACATAGTTTTGTGTTTGTTTTTTTTGTATAATTTATATCGGAGACATTAAGTTATATTTGACTACGTCAGATATACTATTTCATGGTTATTAATTAAATAAATAAATTTTGGTGGACATTTCAAGCACAATACCATCTGACCCCAAACTAAGCAATTCTTGTACTATGAAAGCCAGAAAGCTGATAATACAACACTTATATAGTTGATTACATTTAAATTACATAATCAGATGCCTAACAGCCTGCGGGCTGACCTATATAGCATCCTAGCTGCGTCCGATATAGATAGTCCGGTAATATGATTTGTATCAGTCCTACATCTAGGCTGCTCAGTATGCACAGGGTCAAACTGAAAGTTCTTAGAACTGGCCACTTATAAACAATATAATAAGAAAATAATTCTATAATTTGAAAATAGAACTCTTTGCCAATATTACTGAGTATATACTTCATTCATTTGTCATTTGTTTTACGATTTGGCGGCAAATTGAAAATTGTCTGTGTCACGTCAACATGAATTTAACACGAGAAAATTTTCGTGCAATGATTTTTTATGACTTTCGATGTCATTTAAGTCAACAAAAAAGTTATGATAGACTACGATTGGCCTTTCACGATGAAGCCCCATCTCGTGCGACTGTTTACAACTGGTTTAATGAGTTTAAACGTGGTCGCACTAATCTCACTGATGATTTACGTGAGGGACGGCCTTCTACGGCGACGACTGAAGATAACATCTGTGTTGTGCGGCGTATGATAGAGACTGACAAAAGAGTGACCTATCAGCAGATTCGGACAAGCTTAGGCATCGGTATGAGTCAAGCGCACAAAATCCTACACGAACATTTAGCGGTCAGGAAGCTTTGCGCCCGGTGGATACCTCATAATTTGACTGAGGCTCAAAAACTCCATCGTGTGGATTGGTGCCGTAAAATGATTGAAAGATTTAACGGAGGTGACTCAAATGCTGTGTTCGACATACTAACAGGTGACGAAAGCTGGATTTACTGTTATGATCCTGAAACCAAAAGACAATCTGCTCAGTGGGTGTTTCCTTTCGAGGAGTTGCCAACTAAAGTGAAGAGAGATCGAAGTGCGGGGAAAAAAATGGTGGCCTCGTTCTTTGGAAGGATAGGTCATTTCGCAACAATTGTGTTAGAGGATCAAAAAACAGTTTCTGCAGAATGGTACACTACCAATTGTTTGCCACTTGTCTTGGAAAAAGTTCGAGAGAAACGACCTCGCAGTAGGATCCTCCTTCACCACGACAACGCCTCATCGCACACCGCCAAGCGAACGATCGACTATTTGGCGACATCAAACGTTGAACTACTGGGTCACCCGCCGTATAGCCCCGACCTCGCGCCTTGTGATTTTTATTTATTTTCAAAAATTAAAGAAAAACTTAAAGGAAAGCGGTTTATGAATGCTGAAGAAGCGGTGGCTGCGTATCGCGATGCCATTGAAGAGACCCCTAAGGACGAGTGGGCAAAGTGCTTTTCCCAGTGGTTCCATCGCATGCAGCGGTGTATTGACGTGAATGGACAATATTTTGAAAAGATATAATAAAACTAATAACTGGCTAATGTAATCAGTTTTTGAGAACTGTTTTGAGAACTTTCAGTTTGACCCTCGTAAATTCAGTATTTAACAAAATGGTTATCGGTTAACCCTTAAATGCATGGCGTATCAAAAATGAAACAGTAACTTTAAGCCCTTGGCAAACCAGTATTTCTATACTTTGCATTTGGCTGTATGGCAATTTGATGTCTTGGTTCATAACCCATTTGTGAAATAAAAAAAAAATAACAGCTAAAGAGTAGCACGCCGTAACAAATGTCATTTTCGAATATTGGAACGTCATCATCATCAGCCGTAAGACGTCCACTGCTGGACATAGGCCTCCCCCCTAGATTTCCACAACGAACGGTCCTGCGCAACCTGCAACCAGCGGTTTCCAGCGACCTTCGTGAGGTCATCTGTCCATCTAGTGGGAGGCCGTCCAACACTGCGTCTTCCGGTTCGTGGTCGCCACTCGAGAACCTTTCTTCCCCATCGGTTGTCAGTTCTGCGAGCGATGTGGCCTGCCCATTGCCACTTCAGCTTAGCTACTCTTCGAGCTACGTCGGCTACTTTCGTTCTTTTGCGAATATCCTCATTACGGATTCTGTCGCGCAAAGAGACTCCGAGCATAGCTCGCTCCATAGCTCGCTGTGTGACTTTGAGCTTTGTTATGAGGCCCACAGTTAAGGACTACGTCTCAGTTCCATAAGTCATCACTGGCAACACGCACTGATTGAAGACTTTCGTCTTCAAGCATTGGGGTATTTTGGATTTTATATTGTCTTTTTTCCAAAAAATCTACCGTCTCAAAAATGATACAGTATGCAGTAACGGCATGATAATTGGTGTATTATTGTATGCAATCGTTTAGGGGTGGTTGAATGTTCGGGTAAGGTTTTATTTGTTTTTTTACAACGATGGCTTTGAAAATACGCTGGAATGACCAGATAGAAGATATTATTCGAAGATTGGAAGCCGGTGACATGCCAGTGACTGGGTTCGAAGGAGATAATTTGGACTTCTTTCCTTTGAGGTAAAAGTTAGTACAGCTACTAGAAGATGATGATTATTATTGTATTATTACCACTGTTTGCTTAAAAAAGAATAAACAAGTAAGCCACGTATGTTGAAGCAGATTCCATTGATATAATCGTCAAAAAAGAGACTGGACGTGTGACTATTCCTTGCTCAAAGACTGATTGTGGAACATAATTGGGATTTGGATAAGGACGACCAGATAAACAGTTTTTTACCGAGACCGCAATCATAGCAAAATAGTATTTGCAAATTTAATACATACATATATAAACAATACAATACATTTTAGATATTCCCATTATAAATTTCTGAATTCTTTATATAGAGGTAAATAAATAAATCACTTGGCTTGACTTGGCTAAATTTCTATGTATGTATATATAAAACACAAAGAGAACAAAGGAAGACCTCGCGTAAGTATAGAAAAAGCAAAGAAGTAACAGCTAAACATAAAATAATAATAGTATCGAGCTAGAAATGCCGAATAGAGTGCTATTCGTCTTGACAAAGTTGGGACTTGAATAAATCGCAACTGATACAAGAAGGTGTTGTTAGTATTCACATTGAAGAAGTTGTAAAAAAATAGGCACCTAATCCACCATTTTGTGGCAGCAGCCATCTTGAACAGATTTTTATCAAACAGCAAATAACTTTTCCAACTATAATTCACCTTTCAACCTAAAAAACAAAATCAAAATCGATTAATTTGTTCGGTAGCTGCTGGTAGCAGACACACAGAGAGGAGAGAGAGAAATAGAGAGAGAGACATGTCAAACTTATAACACTCCATCGTTTTAGCGTCGAGCGTTAAAAAAATTAATAATTTTGTACGATTTCATTATAATTGAAACAACATTCACCGTAGGGTAAAGCTTATATTTTTTACCCAGTGATGCATACTGTTTCATTTTTGATACACAAGCTTTTTTCAATAAAAAAACATCAAAATATGTATCGTGAATTTTTTCACTATTTTTCCATTATTGTACCCATTAGCGTGAATATAAAGTATTTTTTTGCATCCAATATAAAAAATCATGCATTTAAGGCTTAAACAATTATTTTATGTTGCGTGAAACAATTATTTATCTCTAATCCATACTAAACGCTGTATATTTTATTAATTCACCTGTATGTTCTGCCTAATGTTCATTTTAAATATGGGAAACCCCAATATTAATATTATTTAAGTAAATAAGGGGAGTACCCACTAGTCCACTGATTTCTTTCTTTCAATGGTCGACATAGGGACTCTCCTAGCGGGACCGGCGGGGAATTGCCTAAGAATTATATAAAATAGGAGTGTAGTTCTTTCTAATGCTTCATTTCATAATAAAAAAAAAGTATATACTTAACTGGTTTTATGGCAAGCTATTTAGAGTCCGAAATATTTTTTATTTCATTCCTTTGCAATGACAAGTAGTCCAAAACTCATTTTTTTTCTTAATGTTTTAAACATTGTTTAAAACCTATTTTAATCTTTGTTTTTAAACATGTTATTAAAACACGGTTTAATTCTGTTTTAAACATGTGTTTTAAAACAACTTTAATCAAACCATCCTTGCTCATAGATGCTCTATTGACACCCTCGATAAAGGAATGGTGAAGTGAATGTCTTCCATAGCGGTACCACATATGTAACTTTATATTACGGCTAAGACTATTAATTAGTCTCATTAGAAACTTGAAATCATTAATTGGCAAGTAGAGCACAATCAATGAGCAATCACAAATTTCCCACTATATTAACATTTATGTTGTCCACTTAATGACAACATCTAACCCCTGATTACTGATTGGTCTCCGAAGCAGTCCTGACCTAAAACCTCAGTATGTTCAGGTGCGTAGGTGACGGGGCATTTCCTTAGGTGTGCTAGGAGATGGACAGGCCGGGGCAGATTCGTGGAAGGATACGAAAGCGTTTCTGTATTACCGTCGTACGTGGCAAACGTTTTAGTTATAGATGCACCACTCATAGTTCCGAGTCCAATATAACCCGACCGTCTCCTTAGCTGGAAGGATATGCATAAAAGTATTTCCTCCGCCTAAGAATTATCGCGCGAAATGACACGAAAAATATGACAAAGTATTGTTGAAAAGACCTACCTTTGATTACGTGAAATCCATTTTCATGAGTCCCGCATGTCATATTTTGAATAGCTCAATAATAAAAATCTTAAATGCAATATTATTGAGACGTCTACAAATATAATATTCAAATAGTAATAACAACAATACAAGTAAAGAACGTAAGTAAAACCGTCTCAACTCAAGAACTTTACTTATTAAAAGTTCTTTACTGTCCTGACAAGTTCATCTAACTGCAAGTTATCTAAAAGGTTTCTCTCATCAAATTCCACAAATTCAAAACCAGCACAGCTTTTGAACAGCAAAAACTGATTTAATTCCAGTGTAATGAACCGAGTGCAGAATTTTGCTGATAACGTCTTACTTTCATTCGTCATTGTGTCCAAATTTATATCAGTTCGAGAATTTTCTGTTCCTAAAATTGACGTGCTACGTGAATCTTCCCTTTGGTGTTCAAACAAGCGTCAATATTTCCGATTAGAATGTGACAGTATCAGATCTGCAGATGGAAATAGGCAGTCAAGTTGGTCAATTAAAATTCTGTTTTTTGAAAAAAAAAACTTTATTCAACATTTCGATTAACCGATAGAGATTTCAATTTCCTTTAGTCACGTGCGCCCGGGATATCGGATCCCGCGGTTGGTTCAGCCCGTAATGAGCGAACGGATGGCAATTTTGCTAGATGGGCTTTTGGTTACACGGGGAGCGGTTTTATGTCAATGTGTTTTTAATATGTCTACCTCGGTGGCATCACGGAACGAAACGACGAAACTTTATAGACTTCTGACGTGTGTAAACAATTGATATCCATGTTTTGAGAGTAACATAAATATACTCGTAGGTATATTTCGTGTTCTGACTTCGAGTTCAGAAGAACTCACTGATTGATGATGAACTCGTTGCGTAATACTGAAATCAATATAAAGGTCACTATCTCATTTTTGTTATAGATTGAAAATGTTGATTTCTAGTTTATAAGATATGCGATAATTCTATTTATACTCGTGTGAGGTTATTTAAGAGTATTTATTTTCAATCTTTGATTAATTTATTTTCGACATAGAATCTGGAAAACACTTATACACAGATTATGTTAATTTTGCTAGAATATAGACTTTTCTATCAACATCCCTCACCAGGTCTAATAAATTTACTTTACTGGAAATAAAAGTGAACATTGATTTTATTCTGTAGATTTAAGTTTTGTGGGGAGAACAGTCCTTGTACTTACTTACTTGTGAATGTGTGTATGCCACTACAGCAGAAAAAAATCTTGTCTTCAGAATTTATATTAGAGAACTATTTTAGTCAAAATTATACGCATAGGTACACGTTATTGTTACATATTGCAAATACTATAAACAGATACTAAAAATATTAAACATAAATACCCATATTTTTTACATTTGCTTTCGATAATAAGAGAAGTAGAACAGAGTTCCGCACCGAAAAGTAATCTACCTTATTTTTCTTTTTTCTCATAAGTTAGGCACATAAGTATGTCCTATAAAAATAGTGTTGGAATTGCGCGAATTCGTGGGTACATTGAATTTAATATACTTACCTTACGAATCCCAGAGGCTTTTTCGGTAGAGATAGATAAAACCGCCCAAAACGGTATGAAGGTTGTTATTAAATTGGAATAGTTATAAAGAATTCAAAAGGGTTTTTGAGCAAAGAGCATTTTTGTTTCCGTCAAACGAGTTGGGCATATGACTACGAGGGTGCGTCTTGGGAAATCTGGCCAGCTAAAGATTGTTCCAATTCTGATCCTATGCATAAGAGCACTACAACGATACAATGTCCTGTAATGTGTTTCAATTGGCGCAAAGAAAACTTAGCTATTCAGTGTGGAAAAAATTAAAATCTTTTCATAATCTATTCTGCGATTTATGCTAATTGTAATAAAACAAAACCATTATTTGTGAATTGCATACACTAGTTGTTATTAGAGTAGCCAATTAGTAGCAATACATATAAGAATAAACACTGGCTGATAAAATTATCTTTTTTAACATTTTGTTATTCCAATTAACAACAAATATCAAAAACTAAAACGTCATTTTGTACGTCCTTCTACCCGAGCGCCATGTGGTTGTCATAGACACAAAAACTGTAAGTATACCCTTCGAGTACTATATAATAAATAATGCGTTCAGGATGTTCAGGCTGCGATCAGGTCAGACACAGACACGAAAAGATTTGACTCCACGTCTGTGAAAAGAAAGTCTAGGTTGTGGAATGCGTTGCCTGAGTGGGGTTTTCCCGATAGTTACAATCTTGGAATCTTCAAATCGAGAGTGAATCGGTTTCTTCTAGGTAAGCACGCTCCATCGTAGATCGCATTACATCAGGCGAGTTGGTGGTCAAGTGCAAACCTAATCTAGTTAAAAACAAAACAAAGTTGTTGTTGATGCATTTGCCTTGTTGCCACAGTGTGTTAGGAATGTTTGACGTGTCACGACTTGATTGTTTTTACACGATCATAAAAAAAACAGTGCACTTCCCTAGTGCGCAGGCTTCAGAGCTTCAGACTAGCTCCAACAGCATCCTGAGAATATCTTCTAATAGGTTTAACTGTTAATACATAAACCATTGCTTTATAAGTCATGCACATATAGCAAATTGTAATTTTTATTAGTCTAAAATAAGTTCTTACGTTCGTTTGAGCAAACATAGATGGAAAAGGGTGACGAGATAGATACATTTAATTGGTCACGACACAAAAATAAATAAATTAAAAGAAACATTCATAAAATGAGTGAAACAAATGGTGACGTAATCGCTAAAAGCAATCTATTCCAGACAACCGGAAGTGAGCTTGTTGCAAGTTTACCTCGATAATATCCATTTAACTAAATTAACCTGTCGAAGCTTGCAAATTGAAATGCTTTGACTACGAGCTGCCTGATATCATAACATGTCATTTATCAGTTGATCCACAAAACCTAATTAACGCTCACTATCTACCTGATTCTATACTATCAAAACATATTAATGAGAACCAGCTCTCCATTTGATTCCCACTCAGTACAAATATATTTGAATAGGTACATAAATATTTGTTCTGTGTCTGGAAGTTTCCATAATAAGAATATAATATTAGTGGAAATATTTATCAAAGTATTAATTGGCCTGAAAATAAACCAAACTTGTAGTACTCAAACCAGCAGATATCAGAATTACCTGATTTTATCCTACTACTATTTGTTGCTCAATCACGTCCTAACGTATGAACGGATCGGGCTGAAATTTGGAACACAGATAGATTGTAGTCTGGAAGAACACATAGGCTACTTTTTATCCCGGAAAACAACGGGAACAGGAACTTCGCGGGTAACACCGCGGGGCGCTGTTAGTTATTTTATAATAGTACATATTTATATAGGTACTAATGATATATTATGCGTCGTTAGTATGTATTTACGATCATATACGTAATGTATCAGATGATATCTGGCTCCCATAATACAAGCTTTTAGTTTGGACCTAGTGAATGTTGAATGAAAAATGTCTGACAATATTATTTATTAACTGGCCTCGTGGCTTAGTGGGTAGTAACTCTACCTGCGAAGCCAAGAGTCGTGGGTTCGACTCCCACCCAGTGCAAATATTTGTGTGACGAATTCAAATTTTGGACTGTGTCCAGGTGTTTATATGTATAATAAGTATGTATTTAAAACTATGTAAGTATTATATATCAGCTATCTGCTATCTGGCCGCCATAGTACAAGCTTTGCTTAGTTTGGGGTCAGATGGTGTTGTGAATTATCCACCGATATTATGTCCACCGATATTTTATTATTTATAGCTCTAGCATAACTTAACCTCAGAACTCATTATTACTTTACGCATTCGTTGATCTTTCCCATACTCGTCTACTGTTTGACAAGCGTCTCCTATACATCCAATTCTCGTCTTTGCGTTTTGAACATTTACCAGCTTTTCAAAGATCGACGCTCCATCTGGCCTCAAGGCGACAGATACAATTCAATAACCGATTCGCGTTTTCCATTCCAGAACCTGGACTCTCTTTCTACGAAAAAGTAATTTCGAAATAAACGCGCGACTTTCCTACTCCGATTCTACTTCGATCCGTCGTTTTGTCCGTTGAAATGTTCTAAGCGTACTTTAATTCGAGTAGGCTTAGAACATTTAAACGTCAAACAATTTTTGATCGGACGAAATGAAGTATAACCGAAGTAGCAAAGTTGCGAGTATATTTCGAAATTTCGTTGAATTAGAGTAGACGTCCTGATCCAGCAGAGTCCCAGAGTCTACTCCAACGATTATTGGTTTTGCGATAGATATCACCAGGTTTTACCATATAACCATTTAAAATACACACTTACCTGCTTGACCTTCTTTAAACGATGAATTATAACGGTTTTTGGGACCACTTATACAAGAACAGGGGGTCTACCGCCTAACGAAAAACGCTTTGACGCTTTGACATTGCCGTCTCTTTCATTTCAAGCGAGAAGAAAAGAGACAGCAATGTCAAAGCGTAAAAGCGTTTTTCGTTAGGCGGTAGACCCCCAGGTCTGTGTTTTGAGCTTGACAGTTACGGAATACCACTGCACGGTACAACGAAGTCCGATGAATTTCCACAAAATCGGTGACGGCTACCCCTAATGGAATTTGAGCACAGTTTAGCTTCAAACTCAATTTGAATTCGCTAATAATTATTACACTTTGGTATTTACTATTTGCATAAAGCGTTCATTGAGAGTCGTCGTTTGTTGCTGAATGGTGGTCAGTAAAATTGTAAAACAAAGGGGAACTCGTACATAAAAATCAGTACTTTTTTTAAATTAAGCCATATTTATTATTTATTTATAATTTATTTGTGTATAAATTGTCCACCAATATTTTTCGTTTTTTTTTCGATAAACTTTATTTCTGAATTCATTAAAATTTTAAAGCCATAAAGGCTGAAACGGTCTAACTCCGAAGGATGGTAAATAGAAAAATTCAATTAATTTAATGATAAAAAATAACATTATTCAATAGAAAAAATTTAGACATCTCTCATGAGTTTCAATTAATTGGTTTAACAATATTTTTATGACTTGAAAGATAGAAAATTTTAATTTTGTACTTATATTTTTACATATTATTAAACCTTATATTTACACCTGTAATCATTGACGTATTATAGAAAATATCATTGCCTGTAATGATCGAAATTGTAAACAATTTTAACAGGTTGTCCATAAAATCATCACTTTTTCGTTTGTTAAATGGGAATCTCACTTTGCTGTTTGCCTGAAGGGCATGAATAGAGATAGACAATAGTATACCATGAGGAACATATCGACGGTAAAAACCAAACCTGCTGTAAACCACACCTTTGGGAAAAAATTTTTTTTGCAGATTTAGAATCAGAAAAAAATACTGCGTCGAATGGTCCCACTCCCGTGGCTCTACGACCTCTAGAAATTTTTGTACAGCATTGAAATTTTTTCAATTTTTCAAAAAAGACAACATTTCTCTTGCTGTAAACAACACAAAAACGGCCTTTTTCTTTCATTTGCTATTTACAGCCATTTCTCTTTTGAAAATTATGTGTGGATTGTAATAACAGCGTCATGAAATGTTGAGGACTGTGGGTTACCGCAAAATTGCTCTTAACAATTAAGTAACGCATGGTATTTACTACATCTATTTTATATTGGTAATGTTAATTTACTACATTTTAAATACATGTGGTGTTATAGACAATCACTAGTTACGCCAACTTAAGCTCACTAAAATTTACCGGACTTTGTTATATAAGCTATTTTCAACACGATAGCCATCTGCAGATTTTGTTCATTTACCGCCATTGTAAGATACGTTCGCGCCGGTTGCACTGCGGATCACCACGTCGTTCAGTTATGTACGTTACTGTGTGACACTTGGGAAGGAGTGACGAGTGTGCTGTTGTTGGCTTTACTACCGAATTAGATTCAATTTATAAACGTAAGTGATTTGACGATGAATATGAATGCCTCATCAATGTTTTTTATTTTATCTTAAACCATTTCAACTAATTTAGAGATATAATTTGGAATAGAAAAGTAAAAGAAATTATGAATGTGAAAAGCAACTTAAATTTATTACCTCTTCATGCCTAAATTGCTGAAATTCTGAAACATGGGATACTTTTTATCCTGGAAAAAGTTAAATTTACCGCGATTTTTGTACTGGTAGTACCTCGCCTGGCCTCGTGGCTTAGTTGGTAGTAAGTTGTCTGCGAGCCAAGGATTGTGGGTTTGATTCCCACACAGGGCAAATATTTGTATGATGAATACAAATACATATTTGTTTTGTGTCAGGATATTTCTTTGTATAATGAGTATGTATTTTTAACGTTACAAGGGTGCTGCTAATCAGCATGCATCCATTTAAGATCATATTCTGTGTATTTAAACAAACAATACTTGTTTTACAACTTTTGTTAAAACTCAATACCTACATCATCATCATCAGCGCATTCTAGTCTACTGCATATAAGCATCTCCCATGGTACGTCTTTTCTTTGGTACTCAGGCCTGTTGTCGGCTTTTCTTCTCCAACCACTGCCTGCAGCCTTGCGTATGTCGTCACTCCATTGGGTTTTAGAACCTCCTACACTACGTTTACCTAATCACGGTTTCCACTTTAGAACTTGTCTACCCCAACGGTTATCGGTCCTCCTACAGATATGACTAGCCCACTGCCTCTTCAGTTTGCTAAGACGTTGAGCTTTGTCAATAACGGATGATGGATGACTTCATTTCGAATATGATCCCTGACGATGATGATCAGAGACACCGAGCACAGCTCGTTCCATACCATACTGTGCGACCTTAATGGACTTGTGGACGGTCTTAAGTGTCAGTTTCTACGTTCCAGCACTATAATGACCGGTAAAACGCACTGATTGAAAACTTTCGTCTTCTGGCTTTGGGGGATGGGCGACGAGAAGAGAGAGTTTCCCAAACACTGCACAGCCTAGCTGAATCCTCTTCATGGACTCACATTTGAAATTGTTTTCCAAGTAAAAGCGTTCCCTGGCTATGGGAACCGATCCCATAGTTAGGAGCTCGTTCACCATAACATTGGTTTTATCTAATATTTGGACACCGATGCGTTGGGAAAATTCAGCTAAGCTATTCAGCATCTCTTGGATTTCCAGCGTTTCGGCCATCATAATGATGTCGTCTGCGAATCGTAGGTGAGAGGTGAGGTGTATTCACCGTTTATATTAATGCCACATCCATTCCAATCCAGTGTCCTAGATATATCCTTCAATGTGTTTGAGAACAATTTTGGGGAGATTACGTTCCCTTGTCTCACTTCTCGTAGCAGGTGGATCATTCGTCTGCAAGTTTTGAACTTGAATGGTCATAGTAGCGGCGTCAAACATATTATAATCTCGATATATCGCCCGTTAATTTAACATCGCTGTAAGGATTCCAGGACAGACCGGGTTTCTTCCGAGTCGAATCCCTTCTAATAGTCCGAAAACGCCAAACAAAGGAGCTGATTGTACTCATTGTTCTTCTGTATGATTTGCCGCACGAAGTCAATGTGGTCCATGGTGCTATACCCGCTGTGAAATCCGGCCTATTCTGGTGGTTAAAAACTTGTTGAGTCTTCGAATAAAGCAACATGTGATAACAACTCAGAAGGGATATTGGTCGATAGTTCTTCAAAAGGTTTTTGACACCATTTTTGAAGAAGACTGAGTATTTTGTGTACTTAACATGACCTTAAAAGGATGCAAGCTGATTACCAATAACCTTGTTTAGGTATTATATCAGCTTTATAATACAATTTTTAATAAGTTTGGGGTCAGATGGTGTTGTGTTGTAAATATCTGCCCATATTTATTTACTCTACATCTCCACTGGAAAAGTAGCATATTTTCGCCAATTGATCTACTGGGAAGTAGTAATACGTAAACATCGCTGTGTTCTGATTTGAAGGACAATATTTCTGCCAAAATTATAGGATATTTAGAAAAACCATATTTTAGGACGGAACGATTTCTGCAGGACGCAGCCGACTGCAGCACAATTCTAGGTAATGATTTGGATTTTTAATGTTCCAATAGCCGCGTGATAATGTGATGGGCAGGTGTATTGCCTAACATTTTCTTCATGGTTCAGCATCACGGTCGATCCGAAGGCCTTAAGTAGAAGATAGGTTACCTAAAGTTCTTAATTTCCGATTTTGTGCTTTTTGTGCACCAAAGTGTTTTCTGAATGTTTTTAAATTGAAGAAAATATACTTACATCGTTTTTATTTTACTGACCTCTCATAATTTCTGATAGTAACGACAATTAAGTGTATCGAAGCATTAATACTAATGTTATTTACGACATAATTTAAAAAACTAAATAAGTGCCATACGTTATTAAAGACGATATTGCTTAAATGTAAAATGTTTCTTTTGGAGCAGTCCATACATTTGTCTTCTTCATTTACTGCATTTTTGCGTAGCAGAAAAAAAAGTGACATTGCTGTAACCCACAAAAACATAAACAAAAACAAACTTTTGGTTAGTTTTAGTTATTTTATTTAATAAACAATTAAATAATGCATTTTGTTTCTAAAAATTACATTTATAGGGATAATAGTTTTTGAGTTATGAATTTTTTTGTAAAATCTCAAAAGTTTTTTGGCTCTGGTGAACATTTTGCATTTTGTGGGTTACAGCAGGTTTGGTTTTTACCGTCGATATGTTGTCTTGACAAACCTAACAAACATTATCAATGTGTGCACCAAGTATTGTTCAACGTCTAGCTGATTGTTTTTCTAAAGCTAATTAGAAAGAAATAGATATCCTATCTTAGTAATTATTATTGTTTTTATTGACATCCAGGATAATTTCACGGAATTCAACCTACACTTCTTATTTCCCCTTTTCAAAGAATTCCTAAAATACCAAACCATTGCGCCTAGCAATAAAATAAACAAACAATGGCCACGCATTTATCGTTTTAATTGGGTGGTTTCGCAGAATCAGCTTACAGAATGGGGAGCAAAGAACAAAACTAATTATTTCCCTCAAACTTAACCTGTGCGGTAGAAATGAGAAATTAAGGTTACTCGCTGAGGAAATACGAATCCTTAGTCGTACACTCATATTTCTCCACAATTATTATCCTAAATAAATTTGCGTAAACTCGTTTTACGGCAAATTGCCCCAGAGCCTCCCCTATTACTCTGCCTATTAAAATTAATAAGACAAGTTTGTAGGAAAAATCTGACCCACGAATGGCTAAATTTCATATTCGTAATGTGCTCTGTAAAGAGATGACTCAGGTTAACACAATGAAGATGCTTTTTTGCAAAAGAGTTTGATACGTTTCAGTATACTAGATGTTGGTAATCGATTAACTAGAGTTTTAAAAGTTGAACATTTAAAACCTCTCGAAATTTCCTGACTTTTCTAAAACCTTAAGTGCAGCCAGCGGTGCCGATCAAATCATCGAGTTGAAACCTTATTCAATGCTTAAAGGACACATAAAATTCCCCACCTCGCATTTAGCTAACATACTAAATAATTATGACTAAACTCTGGTAGTGATAAATGTAAGGAGCTTAATTTATTTTCTACTTTATCATCATCAGTCATTGACTATACCTACATACCTGTTTATGAAGAATCATAAAATCAATGATATTTAAGTTTTATACGGATTTATGGGTGTTGTTTATTATTTGTAGTTTCTGCATAGAAGGATTAAGCAGCTCAGTAAATGACTAAATGTTCGTACTGCTGGGACTCCTACATAAGTAAATTGTAAAATTGTGTTCATGCTAATTAATTGGTAGTATAGTGTTTAAAGTATTAGGATAATAGTAATATTTTTGACTACAAAAATGATATTGCATTTTTCTATAATAGGTATATTATATGTGATGCAATAACTAAGTAGAGCTAAAGCACTTAACCGACTTTAGATATTGAACAATAAATGTACGACATCTAAAAATGTTGTGTTCATTCGAATTACAATGTTTGTTTCAAAGCAAATGGTTTAATTTTCCTCATCCTCTCTAATGAAATGTTTACTTGATACTGTTTCCATAGCAAACTGTACTTCGAAACTATGATTATATTCTACGCAGTACTTACCGGCAGAGAAAGGACGAAGGCTTACCTTTTGATAGCATTTCCCTTAATAGATTCCAGCCTGTAATGAAGCTGTTACCGTCGAACCTCATTTCACAAGACGTGATACCGGAAACTCATTATCGACCAAACCGACCAAGAAATCTCATAATCTTTTTCCCTCTGAAATAAAATCTTGAATAATTGAATATTAAAATTTATGGATCTTAAGCGTCTGAATGCCGGGAAACGTTTTTCTAACACCGACGTGGGCACCTCCTTATTCATAAAGCGATTGTGATCTTCAACTGAATTTCCGTTGACAAATAGGAGATGATAAAATCGATGAAACAACGAGTCTGCAGGATATTCGTTTCAAAGATAACTTTTTCGTTTATTAATATCAATTATGCGCACTCTTACGAAATTACGGAGGGTATATTTGGTAGAACGATGCCTGCCTATCCGAAAGCCCCGGGTTCAAATACCACGCGCACCACTTGTCTTTTCGAAGTCATGTACCTACGTAACGTAGCTTAAAAAGTGGAAAGAAAACATCGTCAGGAAACTGACATGTACCTAGAACCTTTCGAGGGCATGTGTCATCCACCAACCCACACTAGACCAGCGTGATGGATTATGACCTTGAATCTCTCCTTGTGAGAAAATGCCTCGAATCCTAGCAGTGGGTACATTTAATCAGGTGTTTATGCGTATGCTTTAATGCGCACTCTTTAATAATTATAAATACAATTACTGCTGCTATGTTTAAATCACCGTAAAATTTGTCAGTCTATATCTATGTGGCTATTGACTGTCACTTAGTGAAGTGATAGTCATAGTCATCGATTTTCGGGTTCCGTACTCAAAGGGTAAAAACGGGACCCTATTACTGAGACTTGGCTGTCCGTCCGTACGTCCGTCTATCACCAGGCTCTATCTGGAAATTTTCACAGATGATGTATTTCTATTGCCGCTATAACAACAAATACTAAAAATAAAATAAATATTTAACGGGGGCTCCCATACAACAAACTTGATTTTTTCATACATTCTTGCTCGATTAGTCCATCCCAAGCAAACTAGATGAAATCGTAAGGTAAAATCAAAATTTTAAAAAACTTTTGGATGAAAGCCTGCCTGTGGAAACTGCGATGGTTTATGTATACGGAATTCAAATAAAGCCAATGAGGTTTTCACCGTTTATTCTCTAATGGTTTGGACCCTTCGTGCGGGAGTTCCACTCGCACTTGGCCACTTTATATATTCATAATGTTACATGTCATAAAATACAATGTAGTCATTTCGTTAATAATTAAAATATAAATTAAACACTTGATTTTGATTAATCAGGATTTCACAGATCCAGATTTTAATAAATATATAAACAATTTAGTAGGAAAGTAAAACTAAGATAAATTCAAAACTCGATTAAATAGTAAATTTACTCAAATCATTAAAATTGATAAAAATATAGCAAAATATGTTGTCACAATATTTTAAATCACACACAAATTTTGCTTTTTTTAGAGTTATGGGTGGATTTTATAGTCCTGTTCTATGAGTATATATGTTTTTTTTAATAGAATAGGCAACTATGTAGTATGATTTCTCCATCGCAAATTTGTATGTGGCATAGATTGAAAAGCTAATCACGCTGTTAAAAAACAGCTCACTAATTCGGCAGTTCGAAAAGTTTGAAAATATTTGTCACGGAATTTTTCAAAATTCACAAAAAATATGGCATTAAATCAGTTGGAGCAAAAGTTTGGCGTGAGCTTCACCTCTATTGTCTCTTTATGATTAAAATTTACTCCTGGCGAAGCCATAGAATTTTAAAATGAGACCCGAAACTTGCGCACCGTAGTTTGGAACTGTTCGAATTAGGGATGATACGGAACTCCAGGTCCAATTCCAGACGATCTGAGTTTTCCATTTTATTCAAACATTCATTTCAAAATCTTTAATTCAGAGGTTATTGTAAAAATGTAAACAAACAATATGAATACCTATAGTCTAAAGAATTACTTAAACCAAAAATGTTGAACAGAATCAGCGGTCAATTCAGAAACAACGTTTTGTGGTTTCAAGTGTGAACAGGCAAAGATTCAATTTCTTGTACCGTCATAGAGTAACTAGAATTGAGTTAATATCACCTAATACTTTGATTAATGTCATACAAAGAAGCATTTCTTTCAGTTCGATTTGACACATGTTTTACTTGATATTACTTAAATAGAATGATTTATTCCTTACTAAAATGGGTACAATTGATGAGTTGATGAAATATTCTTTCTAGTCTCAATGTAGGCTTAAAAGTCTTACACTTTATTTCAAATAATTCAGTATAGTAGTGATAATAATTATACTGAATTCTCTGACTATAAAAAACTTGTATACGTCATAGGCCATCTCGTTTCCACTTCCCGTCTTACGGACTCGAATTCCTAATCCGACTTCTGACTACCATGCCAGTAAGACCACCTCCGGTGACATCCCTAGTTTGAAGGTACGAAACAAACAGACCCGCGACCGGCTAATGTAAAAACTTCCACAGGCGCTGATGCTGTTTTGTTTGCATTCAAAACATCAACAAATTCAGGGTACTTTGTCGACTTCCGCCTGCTCACATTTCCGACCGGTATGTTTGTCAGGGAAATAACTCTGTTAGGAAAGAAGAAAGTCGTTTGTTGTGCCTTCAATGGAATAAATTGATTTTTTGTAGCCATGTGTTTAAATTTTATGCTGGACTGAGAGAAAAAGGGAACCAAGTATATACGATCTCTTAAATTCAACGTTTTATTGCAAAAGACAGGAAAAGGATACATGGGTTTTGGTGACTATAAAGCAATGAGCTGGTGATCTTTTAAAAAGGAATACTTTTCAAACTGAGGCAGCGTTTGATCATAGCTCGTCACATAGAAAACAATGGCTCTCAAGAGTAGTACGAAGTGCCTACCTATTTATTCACTATCACAAAACTATTACTATCAACATGACAATCTTCTGAACATCATTAGGGTGACACCAAGTGCTTATCTGGGATAGGGGAGAACTGCTGAGCTCAGTGGCAAATAAGCGTGAACTTATACATACGTACCAACAAATAATATCAAGGTACCTACATTACATTGACGTGTGTCGTTGTACGTTTCTTGTTAAATCGAATTATTTAGTAATGATTTAAGAATTTGTCAAGAGTTGATAGAGTAATCAAATTGGACGTAGTATGTTATTACTAAATTATATTTAAGTATGATAAGTACTATCCTCATCCGAAATGTTATGAGAATGTGTTATGATACTTAATTTAAAATTCAATATATTTCATTTTTTTTTTGTCTGTCTGTTTATTCCAGCTAATCTAAACGACATAATCGATTTTAATTAAACTTTGACTTGCAGATAGCTGAGTATAAAAGAAGTTACTTAGCTAGTACTGTATGGCAGAGAAAAAAAACTTACGAAAACAAAGTAAATAATAGTACATTATGATATAAGTGCGGTAAGTTGATAATTACAGCCGAGGCTTTATTGCTAGCTCGAGCCGAAGGCGAGAGCTATAATTAGCAGAGGCTGTAATTATCAAAGCGCACGTATGTCATACGACGTTTTATAAACTATTTGCGAGGAAATAAACAAAACTCTGACGACATTTTCAAATAAAAACAATACAGCGAAAAAAAACGCGCGGAATAATATTTACTTGATCACAGATCTCGGCACAGAGTATGTAATCACTATGGATCACAGATTAGCAATGCGCGCGCATCGGCGCCTTTTTTTTAAGCAACAGCACAGAACCAGCCGGTATGCCAGTAGTAATAAAGTAAATTAATATTTTTGTGTTTTGTTACAGAAAAATTAAAGTAATTTATGGTCTAAATTAATTAAATTAACGAATTTAATAATTCTTTATTATATTTTACCTCTCAAAGTTAATTTTATTCATAAAATGTTGACCACACTTTTCTGACATAAAAACTCTTTACTGAGATTTAAAAAGGTACCGTTCGTTTTAGACGGAGCATATCTCTCTACCTAGTCTGTGGACGGAGCATTTTGAAACCGTGCGTTTTACATTACACATTACAGCACTAGTGCGTAATAAGATACATTACGATACAGAAATTGGTCCAATAAGAGACCCTTTACGAGCAAATATGTTATAAAAATTATTATATCCTATAGTTCAGATAAACCACGGGTTGCAGCTGGTAACAAAAAATATTTCCATATACTACAAATATAATAATATTTTATAAATCGATATTAAAATACTAGCAGTGTCTCGCGGATTTACTCGCGCAGTGCCCGATACCGTATTTTTCCCCTTATAGCCTAAAAAATAGCTTATGTGTTATTATAATTATTCTGTGTCTACCCGATCCATTCACTGCTCCGACGTGATTGAGCAACAAACATTCAAACATCTAAAGTTTTGTGTTTATAATATTATTAGGGTATTAACATTGCGAAACTAGTTTGTGGCCACGGCTTAGTCTATTGGAGGTAGTTTTTTTTTTTTTTTTTTTTTTTTTAACTTGAATAGGTTTACACTTGACCGCCATCTCGCCTGTTGTTAAGCGACGATGCGGCCTACGATGAAACGTGCTTACCTAGAAGAAACCGATTCACTCTCGACTTGAAGACACCAAGATTATAACTATCAGGAAAAATCCACTCTGGTAGCTCATTCCACAGCCTAGACGTTCTTATCACAAAAGTAGAGTCAAACCTCTTTGTTCGTGTCTTTGGAACATCAACCATGAAACGATGTCGTTTTCTCGAGCTACGAGCAGTCCGATAGAAAAAGGGGCAAGGTGGTATTAAGTTATGCAGATCAGTCGCGCACTCTCCGAAATGTATCCGATAAAAAACCGATAGGCTAGCAATTTTGCGGCGATGTTCAAGACTTTGAAGTCTTTTTCGCACTAGAGTATCATTGCCTATGAGCCTTTTGGCACGTTTCTCGATTGATTCCAGAGCCTCGAGCTGATACTTAGCCGAAC
Source organism: Ectropis crepuscularia (assembly GCA_963693475.1). Classification (NCBI taxonomy): domain Eukaryota; kingdom Metazoa; phylum Arthropoda; class Insecta; order Lepidoptera; family Geometridae; genus Ectropis; species Ectropis crepuscularia. The sequence goes on from OY856346.1 coordinate 16,074,339, forward strand.
CATCCCAAAGGTGCGAACAGTACTCCATGCAAGAGCGAATCTGTGCTTGATATAATACAAGCAACTGTTCAGACTTGAAGTACCTTCGAACCTTTGAGAGGACGCCTAGTTTTTTGGCAGCTAATTTAGCTTTGGACTCGATATAAGAGCCAAAGTTGAGCGTGGATGACAAGGTAACACCCAAAAGCTCGAGATGGTTGGTAACCGGCACGGATACACCTCGAAAAGAAGGAGTCTGTTGAAATTGACTCCTTTTTGCGGAGAACAGACACGCCTGTGTCTTTCCCTCGTTAAACTTGGCCAGATTGGCATCGCCCCATTCGGAGACTGTCTCAAGGGCCAAGTTCAAACGCTCTATCATACTCTCTCTCAGTAACTGAGTTTGCTGCCCACTGGCTCTCGCACTAGATATGTAACTCTCTACAACAGTGCTATCGTCTGCGTACCCATAGATACCGGGCTTCAACAGATCGTTGATATGTAGCAGAAAAAGCGTCGCAGAGAGTACTGACCCTTGAGGGACTCCGGCATTGATAGCCATTTGATCCGACGAGCAGCCATCAATGACGACTCGTATGGATCGATCCCTCAAGAAGTCTGATATCCACGCAACAAACCCAGGAGACAAACCAAAACCAGAAAGTTTGCTTATAAGGCCGTCATGCCAAACCCTGTCAAAAGCCTTCGAGATATCCAGAGAGACTGCAAGTGCTTCTCCGTGTTTATCGATGGCCTCACTCCAGATGTGAGTGACGTACGCTAGAATATCCCCGGTGGACCGGTTTCGGCGAAACCCGTATTGCCTGTCACTAAGGAGGTCATTAGATTCTAGGTACGTCAGGAGCCTGTGGTTTAAGACACGTTCCATAGTCTTGCAGAGTATGGACGTGACTGAAATTGGCCTGTAGTTGGCAGGGTCGGCACGACTACCTTTTTTGGGCACAGGTTGCACGTTAGCAACCTTCCATGATTTCGGTACTTGCGCAGTCTGAAGAGAGAGTCTAAACAGGCGCGTCAGTACAGGAGACAACTCAGGCGCACAGTTTATAAAATGCATCTTCTTTTTTTCCATTTAACCGAGCTGAAATTTTCATAGAAAGTTACTGTACCGGCAGGTCATTATTCCACGCGTTTAGCTACTAACAAACGGCTTGCTTGTTCTGGGCTTCTGCACTGTAAAGTTTAAGTACTCGTATTTATTCCTTTAAAATGAGTACACAAGAAGGTAGATGGTAGGTATTGTCTTTTGGAGAGCGGCCAACGCTCCTCCGCTAGGTAATATTTTTTAAAATTCAATTTCGGTGAAGCCACACTGCTGTATCCAGTCGGCTTAATGTACACCTGGTGAACATTTAAATGAGATACTACGGGACTATTTGCTTATTTATGTGAGATTTTATTACCTTCGAGATGTTTACGTACACCGAAGTGACTTATTTATCGGAAAACAGAAGAGGCATTGTGCTATATACGCGGTGATTTGAATGTGTGAAACAATAATCAAGAGACAATAATTAAGTATCTAGTGAGATATATATTTTTGAAGTAAACACTTTTACAAATTTTTCGTGGGCTAAGAATTGAATTCTAGCGTCACGCTCGGGAATGAGAAGAAACCTTTGGGTAAACTCGGGACCATAGACATTGGCCATCTAGAAATACTGACGCATTTCTAGATGGCCATGCTCCTGGCCACGCCCTCCAGTTTCACCCGCGTAGTTTCCAAAGTAAGCTATCAAATTCTGAGTTATAAGTTTTCACTTCTATCGGAAGTTCCTAAGACTGCCATTTTTTTATTGTCACTTCCGTCTGACCTACTGTCTTGTCTTGTTGTTTTTCTACCATTTGTATGTAAGCAAATTCCATTTGAGCTGGTTTCCTGGAAAATATTACTCTCAGACATAATTGACCATTAAAAAAAATACAATGTTATTTAAAAAAAGTCGTCTGTAGTTCCTAAAGATCTTTCTGACGTGACAAATTATATCCACTGATATTTATTATTTATTGTATTATCCCGTAGGAAATTATTCCTAAATGTACAACATGAAAGTGAAAATTTTTAAAGTGGTAATATGTGTGTAAGTAACTGTAACTTCTAGAATAAGAGAATTACATAACTAAAAACAATGTATGAAGTACATTACCATGCAAACTTCCATCGAAAATCATCTGAACAAGAGCTAGTGAATAGTTTTTTTGTAATCGTCATAAATACAGTATTGTTAAAACATCGATCAAAAATACAACGAACTACAAGATTTTTTTAAAGTATGCTACTTGTTGCTATAGAACCCTTCATGGGCGAGTCCAACTCGCACTTGGCCACTTTTATTTTTCATCATGTGAAAGATGATCACTCACATACTAAAATAAACCAACATTTGAATGTTCAAATGTGTCTCCCAATCCCATTTCCTTTGCACCAACTACCCTATACCTAAACTCATTATGTGCAACGAAACCTCAAAGTAAATTTCTCCGCTTGAGCAAGTGCACTAATGGTAGCATTATAATCACCGATTAGGCGCTCGCGTGAGATATAGTTAGCAGAGCGGGTATTAAAATAAAGTTAATAAAACACGGTATTAATGCGGTACAAAGTATTAATGCGGTATAAAGGCGGTATTATCCCTTAATAATGCGGTGCATCCGTCGCTTCATTAGAACGCTTTAGCTTTCACCTGCAGCGTTCTACTCGGTACCTCTTTTCTGTTCTACTCGGTAAAAATATTCAGCCTGAGCTCGGGATCAGTTACTTTCTTACTTTATTAACATAATTTTAAAGTTTTTTTTTTAATCTCTCAAGATTGGATAATGTTTTTAAATGCGGTTTGAACTCATATTGAAAACGTTACAAAGGACGTAATTTTGTGACGTTTCGATCGCATTATAACGATTATGATTTAAGGCCTGTTTTCATTTTGATTAGTACGCGTGCGAGTGAGTAGTGCAGGTGTTAAGTGATTGGTAGCAAACACGTGTGGACACCGATTGATTATTGCGAGTGCATAGTAATCAGTCACTCGCACTCGCAATCGCACTCGCACTCACACTCGCAATAATCAAAATGCAAACCGGCCTTTACGACGAGAGGTCAACGAAAAAACTGTCATGGTCGTTGTAATGCAGCCCTTTACGTTTTATTTGATTAGAAAAAATACATGTCATGACAAACTTCGATCAACGTTTTTTTTTTCAATTTGAAAACCAACTAATTTATTTATTTGAAATCAATTAGTACCGCTACAAATAACGACTTACACTGAGACATAAATTAGAGATTAAACAAAGAGCATTATGGACATGTCAAAATAATAAGTAATATTAAACTATCTGTTTAGGCATGTTAATCTTATGACACAAAATCAATCGTCAAAAATAATGATATGAATAAATCACGAAAACAATAACACACTACGTTCGCACTAAAACTATACACAATAACATTTGATAATTATAACACCAAAGAAAAAAAATGTCACATAATAAACTCCACGATATTGAACCCAATGTCAGTAAAACTTACAATTCTATGTCAACAGGTGCAAGCTCACATGTCACACATCTAAAAATATAATCTAAAAATGTTATAGTGTAAATAAATACAATCTGATTATTACTTTTTAAATGTATCTAATATGGAGTAATGAGATGGGCAAGAGATCCTTCTGGTGTGATGGTAACACCCTTACCCATAACAACATAGGTACTATGCTACCATGCAGCTGTTTGAAAGTGAAGAGTCCAAATATAACAAACTAGTAGGGCCCCGCGGTTTTCTCCGCGTAGTTCCCGTTCCCGTCATTCACGTCATAAACTATTTTACTCTATTTCAGATACATTTCAGAATCGTTCAACTTCGCATCCATTTAAATTTCACTCTTTTTGTAGTTGAAGTCAACCAAGGTACCTGTATCATAGTATTGAATTTGTCTCTCATTTCACACTTTCATGCAGCTTTGATGGGATTTTTTTTTTTTAACTCACGTAAGCATTGAGCTAGTGTATTTATTTATTTATTCATCAATTATTTACCTGTCGCACTTACAGCTATGCCAAATGTTTGAAATATTGTGTAATGTATGAAAATACAACAATCAAATTGAATCAAAATGATTCGATAAACGAGTTTTAATCTACAAAATCCAGTTTATTACACTCGGCGACAGATAAGCTTGTTTGCAAATTCTCTCGCGCACTTAACATTTTCAGAGCAAAACAGCTCCTATTTTTATTTGGGTAACAATACGCGAGTAGTTTGTGTTCGTCACAACAATCCCATAAGAGGGGCTCGCGGCGCGGTGAAAGCCTCGTTAATTACGACTTTTCACAGCGCAGTTCCACTGGGAAGTAAACTATCCACCGGTTCAACAACTCTATAACATAATAAATGAACTCTAAGCTTATATAGGATCGAGTTTTGAAAGTTACTTACAAAAAAAGAACTTAACCGATACATTCCAAACATTTGCTAAAACATTACGTGAGTCATACTTGTAAATGTTGGATCACGTACCCATATCTATGCTAATATTATAAAGCTGAAGAGTTTGTTTGTATGTTTGTTTGTTTGTTTGTTTGAACGCAAGGATCTCTGGAACTACTGGTCCGAATTGAACGATTCTTTCTTTGTAGGATAGTCCATTTATCGAGGAAGGCTATAGGCTATTTAACATTACGCTACTATCAACAGGAGCCGAGCAGGAATGAAAAATGTAACAAAAACGGGAAAAAAATTGTATTTTGAGAGATTTCGTTGCGTGACAGCATAATGTCATATTTAAAGGTTGCGTCATTAGAACCTAAACTAACCGAATTTGTTCAAAATTTGAATTAGTACGCCCAATTTTCGATAGATGGCGTAGCAACGCACGCGCGTTCAGCTAGTACATACATATAGGTAGATACGTGAGCCAACATTTGCATGGTCAATACGGATTATGATGTCACAGATGTCGAAATTCCATTCCATGACATTTTTGACGTATGTAATATGAATTTTAAGAGACATGATTGACCTATAATCAAGTGCTACTTTATGGTGGTAAAACTCTAGAGTCGGTCTGTCTCAGCTATTTTGAGCTGTATCTTCTCATCAATTATAAATAGCGTGTTGATATTTTCATAGCATGCGAGCATATTATCACTTATTTTTTCCCTTCGCGAGAGGAGTATCTATTAGGTATTTGTAAGTTTTTCTAGTATCTACCTGCTCGTATTTCACTATAGACGCGTAGACAATGTCACCGGTCACAGATATTATATTATTCCCTGTAGCTCATATACAGCAAAAATGTATACCCTATACTATAAATAATGTATTTTTGCGGGATACACGGACCTTTATCTTAACTAAACTAGGTACTAAATTTCAAGCCGGGGTCATTCCAAAGCTGTGATTTTTTTCTCCATCAGTTGCAAATATGCAAAATTTTCAGACATAGAATACAGTAAGATTTCTTAAACTGTGAATTCAATAAACTACACTCACATCTACTAATCAATATGGGTTTAATTTCCGTGGTTATGTAATGAAGCAAGTTGCCGATATTTCGATGTTGTTTTATGCACTATCTTCACAAAACTAAAACTAAGCTGAAGTACGGTACTACTAGAAAGTACCGAAATCAAATACACTAGGGTAATTAATAACCATGATTTCTTTAAAAAAGTTACATTAACATACTTCTCCGAAATATTTTATATCTTCAAAACAAAGCGTTATTGGCAGTTTAAGTTTATTTTACTGATGGTAGGCTATTATACACTCTTAAGGTACACAAAAGTGGCTCCATTTACCATTTTCAATTTCATTTCGCAATTCACCAATACCCATCTATGTAGCAATTTAGACAGCAAACGACGTTGAAATTAAATTTATGGATGTGCCACTCAGCCGCCGTTGCGTTCTAGTTATGACATAGAAATTCAATATTTGTTAGTCCAGACAAATTGTGCCAGTTTCTTTGATAGGCATATTTCTGTTAAAAGCTTTTAATCTATGGTCAGATATAGGAATACGCAGGAATAGTGTACTGAGGGAGAACTCATAAAATAAGGAAATACATGTTAAAAGACGTCCATGTCCGTCCTAAGCCAAGCCTGTATTATGGGAACCCATGAACTTTTATTATAATGCTACTGATATTATTAATGCGAAAGTTTGAATGTTTGGTTGTTTGTTGCATCAACGCCGTCGAACCGTCAGAATTAATCGGGTTAAAATTTGGAACACAGATCCATTACAGTTTGGAAGACCACATAGGCTACTTTTCATAGCAGGAAAATAAAGAGAACGGGAACTCCGCATGTAAAACCACGAGGTGCTGTTAGTACTTACATAATTTCTAATACCGTATTACGAATTATGTAAGTATATAAATAGGACAATTTTGAAAACAAAATTGGCAGTAATTGGAACTATAGAAGAGAAAACTAAGAACTTCATAGCTCACTTTGGAAACTACGCGGGTGAAACTGGAGGACGTGGCCATAATACCGAGTTCACGTGACAAGTTCTTATCATTCCCAAGCGTGACGCTGACGCGATTCAATTCACAGCCCACGAAAAATCTGTCTGTGGTGCGACACAAGAAGTTGTCGCTTCAAAAATGTTGGATGTTCCTTTTTTTTCTTAGCAGGGCAGCACATACTTGTGATACATAGAAACACTCGACACAGAACAAAAAAAATTGGCAGTCATAGGAACTACCGATAGAAGTAAAAACGTATAACTCAGAATTTAATAGCTTACCTTGGAAACTACACGGGTGTAACCGGAGGGCGTGGCCTCGCCATCTTGGCATGGCCATCTAGAAATGCGTCAGCATTTCCCATTGGCTGATGCGTTTCTAGATGGCCATGCCATGATGGCCTGTCCACGCTCTTTCAGCATTTCCCATTGGCTGACGTATTTCTAGATGGCCAATAGCCACGGTCCCGAGTTTACCCGAAGCTTTCTTATCATACCCAAGCGTGACGAATTAATCCAATTCACAGCCCACGAAAAATCTGTCTAGGCGCGCCTAAAGAAGTGTTCATTTCAAAAAAAATCCATATTCATCAAACAAAATCTGTTTTGAGTGGAAATCAAACACGCGACCTAATGCTCAGTGGGTAGAGTGGTAGAGTCAAACCCACAAGGTTCAATAACGAACCTAATTATTTATTAATTTGCTTGATTACAAATAAGTTTTACCTATGTATTTATTTTTGTAAAATTTAAGTATTTAAGCACATGTCTTAAGTTTACATGCCATTTTATTCGCGAGTTCTGTTTATGTTTCTCTCAAGCAATTTGAGACTCTTCATCTCGGGGAGTTTACTTACCATTTCGAGAGAAGAATCGCAGCCTGGGAGGTAATAAATACAGTTTCTTGAGAAAAGAGTTTATGTTAAAACGCAGATAGAGTTTTACGATCAACAAAAACTTGGTTGAAATAGCTTCTAATGAAAATCATGAATAAATATACATACAATTACAAGCTTTGCTTAGTTTGTGGTCAGATGGTGTTGTGTGTGAATTGTCCACCAATATTTATTTAATTGTAGGTGAGAAATATAAATTTTTATGTATGGAATTTTTGCAGTTTTGTTAACAATTTTTGTTGTTATTGTTGGCCGTTTTACATAACTCATTTAAGCCTTAAGTTTACGAATGGTTGAAAGTATCCAACTACTAGTAAAAAATTAAATAAATGTGTTAATTGTGGCCATTTTTTAAACAACACTCATTATAATATTATGTCTAATGATCGATACTCTATCAAGTAGGTATGCAATTACGAGTCAAGGGAAAAAAAGCGTCGATCGACCTAGCAAGATAGGTCGACGATTGTATAGGTAACTATCGCGAAAGATTCGGTAAGTAAAGTAAAAGAACTCGGGGCCTTCAATCACAAAGAAAAAGTCAAGGCCATTGTCTACCACGCTGGCCTAGTGCATGACCTTGAAAGAGTCTTAGAACATGCCGGTTTCCTCACAATGTTTTCCTTCACCGTTTTTTAAGTTAACGACGTTGCGCATAAGTATTAAAAAACAGTGGTGCGCGTGGGATTCAAACCAGGGGCTCCGGATCCGCAATCGCCGTTCTCCCGACTAGACCTGCCGTAACTTGAAGTGAGTTAGAAAGCATATAAGTAAGACATTGTATTAAAACAACTTTTACCGTAGCGTATCAATTATGTTTAGACGTTTCTACCGTCTGCCTTGTGATTTTATGAATTAGCGGACATAACATAAAGCACATTAATGTTATATGAGTACATGTAGCTACAATTTATTGGCAAAACAACGTAAAAAAATATACATCGTCATAACACCGTTATAAACTTCCGCTTCGCTGAACTCCAAGTATTTCATTTTCTCGTTTGTACATAACTCGGGGTGACAATAAAGAGTTAAAAGTTCGGTGTTAATACGATTTACTTTTATTGAAGTTGTGTTGGGAGCTCGCCGCTAAATGAAGCTACCAAGATGTCGATTTCAAACTTCGTAGCAAGCTCATACTCAAGTCCACTATCTCTTTCCACCCACTGCTGGGACTGTTGGGAATGGAGACACAAGGAGCATATGAAGATCACAATTCACCACGATGCCGATGGCGCATGACCTCGAAAGATTGTAGGAACGTGTCGTACCGTTGAATCCATTAGTGATTACAATCCTGTACACCTGCACTTGTGAAATTACTCAGAGGTATTATTTTAATTACTATACTAAATACTTACATTAAATACTTGTTTTTTATTGAATTTACTAAAGTTTGAGTAGAAAATAGAGTAGGCAGGGACACCTAATTATAAAATAAAGTAGGTAAATAATATGCTTGTTTAAATTGCCTGATTATAACGTGGGTATAATATAAATTAAATATACCAGTGTAGCAATTATTCTCTATTCATTTATTAAACCAATGTTACAAGTAGAAAATTAACTATATTAACTTTGTTTATATATATATATACTAACATTATTGGGGGAAGCCTTCGTCCAGCAGTTGACGGTGGAGTGGTCCTTCGGCTGATATTGATTGAATACTACCTGTTTTTATGAAAATAGGTGGAAATTAACAATAACATGTTAACATATTGCAAAAATCTGTGCCCACAGAAAGGTTTTTGATATTTATAAAATAAACTGAACAGTATAAAAGGTCAGTAATACTCCATTAATTCCACGGCTACGTTTGGAATACAACACAATGCCTCCAGTTCGGATACCTACTGCAGAAGTTTGCTTAGGACGTGGGCTCATTCGCTTCCATCAATCCCTTGTTCCCATTATTTGTTTACGTGGCAAAAGTTAAAACGACACAACTACAAAAACAAACTAAACATTTCGAACTTTAACCCGATGTATTTAAACGCTATTTTCCCTGCGAATTGAACATCGTAGAGTACGGATTTCGGGTACTCAAGTTCTCTATAAATCTGAGGAAACATCTTCAATTTTACAAAGGCACGGCAATTTTACCTACATTTTGTTTTGAAAAGTTTCTTTAAGGACTATAACTAGGAAGGTAAGTCAAGCGGTCGTAATTACACTTGAAGGCTTAACTTTGTTAGAAATCTTTTGGGATTCAATTTGTTGGTAGCGTAGCGTACTTTTACTGGGAAAGTTAGTATTTTCTACTGTTATTGTTAGTTTAACATTGTATTTTTCTACAACAGTTTATACTGTTTACAACTGTTATTAATTATGACTATTTGAGAAATATATGCCCCATGACTTACCCCGAGGCTTACCTTCTAGTGTACGAGGCTACTTCTAGTGTCGGAATTTTACCCCCTTTTCGCATTAATCGTGGTCGAAAGCGAAGAAATTAAAAAATAAAACACCGCTCGAAAAACGTATTCGTGTAACTTTTTCGTTAAGTTTGATTCGGATGAAAACCTATAATAACTATACAGCACCAGATTTAAGAGTCAAAACTGGTGGTTAAAATTGGGTTGCAATTAATTTTCATACACAACTTTGCTGGGATCACGTGTGCAAGTTTGATGGGTCCGATTCAACTCTATTTCTGAACCAAGCAACCAAGCAACCAAGGCAACCAAGTCTATTTCTGAATTTTAACAACATTTCTGCCAAGAATCAACAAATCTCTTATATCAAACTTTTATAATTAACCTGGTGTGATAACTGAGACGGAAGTTTGTTAAGTGAACTATGTAACTAAATTATGTATCCCGATCGACCCGAGCTTAGGATCGTTTGATTTGAATTTGAGTTCTTTTCGGGGTAATAAAACCAATAACTTTTTATAAAAACACTAGCGGCCCGTTCCGGCTTCGCTCGGACGTAACCTAGACACTGTCTGCAGCGCCATCTGCCGGGCTTATTTGTGAATTTAAACCATCTTCGAATACACACACAAAAAAAACATTCAAATCGGTCCCGTCGTTTAGGAGTTCACTGTCAAATGATTAAATTACTAAAATGGCTCTAAAAAAACAGGGGTTGGTGATAAAAGGGTAAAAATTTAGGGTTGTATGTATTTTTTAACGCCACATTATAAAAAAATAAAAACAAAAAAAAAAATACAAAAAATTAAAAAAAAAATTTTGGGGTGAACAACCCCTAATACTTAGGGGTATGAAAAATAGCTAGTAGCCGATTCTCAGACCTACTGAATATGCATATAAATTTTGTTAAAAATCAGTTTAGCCGTTTCGGAGGAGTAAGGAAACAAACACTGTGACACGAGAATTTTATATATAACTAGCTGACCCCGCAAACGTTGTTTTGCCTTAGTGAACAACCCTTGTCACTTAGGGGTATGAAAAATAGCTAGTAGCCGATTCTCATACCTACAGAATATGCATATCAAATTTGGTTAAAATCAGTAAAGCCGTTTCGGAGGAGTAAGGAAACAAACACTGTGACACGAGAATTTTATATATAAGAAGAAGAAGAAGAAGATATTTTTGCCTTTTTTCTAAAACAGTTTATATGCGTAATAAGACAGCCGGTATTATTATTGTTTCACGGTTTAATAAAATCTTTTTCAATTTTTTCGAACAATTATACAAAAACTTTACTGCAGTGGTTTACTTTTAAAACTTTACTCTTCACGCCTGGGGAAGTGCTACAAGTCTGTCACTTATACTACTGCTAAGCAGTAATGTTCAGGCATTACTCACATTACTGTGTTACAATTTCAAGAGCAATATTCAGAGCAGCAGAGCAATATGCAAAAAATTACAATAAAAAAAGATACTACGTCAGTTGATAAATCCAGATGACTCGCTAACGCTGAGCAGTGATTTGGGCTCTTCGTGTTCTTATGTATGCGTGTCATTACGCTACTATGCTAATTCTATGGACAGGCGTATTGCTTACTACTAGACATAGCATGTTTTGATTCAGTCCATCACTGTTTAAAAAAAAACACTACCATTCTCCATCCAGTAGTACAATGCCGCCAGTGTTGCATCTTTGCGCCGCGTGTAGTTACAGGCTTATTTTAGTTTATTTGACCAAGTTGACTATAAATATCAACTTTTTAACTGGACCCGTATATTTATTTTTAATTTATAGCTGTCCCTGCAAATTTTCTTAAAATGTGTTAAATTAGACATTAACTCTTTCTTGTGCACACCAAAAAAGCTACAACAATAATAAAATATGTAATTGTAACAAGTGTTATGTATAACGTTTTTTCGAAAAAAGTTCAGTGTCGTCACTTATACTACTTAAAATATACTATCTAAACAAAACAATATTAGAGAGCCAGTAGATATGTTCTAAATGAGGCTTGTCAACTGCATGCACGATGAAGCTATCATCGAATCGAGCCTGCTCTAAACGATAGTGCTCAATCAAAACTTCAATTAAATTCCCGTAATACCTTCCGTCGGCCGCCCTCATTCGTGAGAGCCCACAAATTAATATCTAGCGGACAGCACATGTTTTAATTCCAATTTTTCATCGCTCAATGAATCTGATTTTACATTACAATATCAAATAATTGTTTATTCTCCCCATGATTGAACATTTGGCCTCACACAAATGTTGTTTATCTTTTATTGATGTTTATTTTTGTGGGTCAATTGTTTTCATAACATTTTTGGCTTCTAGTTACAATAATGAATTTCAGATTCCGAAATAATCATTTCATATTTACAGTTCTTTCAAAACATCGCGATAAAATTGAAAAAGATATTTACGCACTGCTTTTTATTACAAAATTGTGTTACAAAATAAACTAAACGATAATGCTATTTCTAGATTCGACACGATCTACGTACAGTCTCGATAAAAGAATTAGTACTTCAATAAATTGTGTTCAGTCATCTAATAAATAATTTAATTTCGAAATGGTTAGACGTAGTACAAAATTTAAAAAGTGCTGTACCTATCTATAATCCATAGCCGCCGATATAGCGTCACTTCAAATTTCAGTCTTGTCCTGTGATGTCCAATTGCTTCGTTATCACAGCGTTTAAGTTTCACAATGTTTTTTGATTGACGAGGATATTCACAAGTAGAGATTATCTGACCTAAACCACGGTTAACTAAATAAATATCGTCAACTGATGGACGGCAATAAATATCGACAATGTCGATTTTTTTCTACAACTCATTCCCTAGTCCCTAGGGATCGAACATCGAACAGCGATGTACATTAATATGTTAGTGATCTGGAACACACATCGAATTTAATCCAAATCTAATAAGCCCAGCAGAGAAAGAGCCAAATAAACGTTCGACTATTATTTGAATGACAACTTTTAAAATACTCCAAAAAAAGTTTTTCACAAAGTAACGCAAACTAATTAAAAAGTCAACGAAACAAAACGACGAAGCTACGATTAATAACAAACTCACCGCCCCATTAAAGAAACAATTCGTTCTCGGTTTTCTAGTAGGTTTTTTATTGGTATAAATGATCTTGGCAGTGAAGTTTGTTAATACTAATAAACGGCCGGTAAAGGCGGAACTCTTCGCGGCTCGGCCCATTTGTCTCCCGAATAACGACTGGGGCGGCCGGCGTCCAATTTTTCCGCAGATAACCGTACACTTAGCACAAATTTTCGTTTATTTTTAATATAGTGTCATAATATATTTGAATACTAGCAACACGCCGCTGCGTTACCTGCGTATTTCGCGTTTCCTTTATTTTCCCGGGATAACAAGTGGCCTATATGTTATGTGGCCTATGTGTACTATATATGTGTTTCAGACTATAATCTAACTGTATTTGAATTTTCAACCCGATCAGTTAAGAAGTTCCGAAGGAATTGAGCAAACATTCAAATTTTGAAACCCAAATATCTTTGCAAGCCTAATTTTTAATGTTCTCTTTTTAAAAAAGAAATGTTACATGTGCTCATTAACTTAGATTCAACAGTCACATTTAACTGGTCAATCTGGTTGAATTAAGATAAATAAACACATGCAACTAATTTATATCAGTAATTTAAAGCTTTGGCTCATAGCACTACACTCTAATTAAAGACGCAGTCAATGACCAGATAGCCTGTTTCTTGAGGTATCAACCTGTATTAATACTCTACATTTTTTACTATCAACTCAACTGTTTGTAAAATATGTATTGTAGAAGTCACCTCTTCCGTAACTTTACCAACCAGCACTGGGCCAGCGTGGTGAATTATAGTCTTGACTCTCTCCTTGCGAGAGAAGCCACCGAGTCCTAGGAGTAGGAACAATTAGTAGGCTACTTGTCCTTATTACATGCGATATACAAATTATTGATGCTACTCGCTGCTATGGAACCCTTGAGTCCAACTCGCACTTGGTCATGTTTATTTTATATAATGGAACGACGGGCAAAACAAACGAAATACACACAAAGCGCCTAGCCATTACAGGACAGTACCACGCAGCTATTAGAAAATGAAGAAACGAAATTACGCCCAGTACTTTACTGCGCTCGTCACCCAAATAAATAAATAGTTATATGTTCTGGAAATATTGCCTTTCAAATAAAAACCCAGTAACATTTGCACATTACCGCTTGGCGGTAAAATTTGCAAAGGTATCCTACTTCCCCGGGTGGACTTTGGTAATAGGGTACCGGACTGGGTCAAAAATACACCATCCTAATTAGTCCGTCAGCTAGATCATGGAAAAATTTTGGACACGTATTTATTGTTTTTTCATAATATTAAAAATCGTCAAAGATATAGACCATCAAACTTCGAGAGTGGGGTCGCGATGTCACTCGTGAGTAAAAATCGTACTCACAAGTGACGTCACACGAAACTTCGAAGCGCTGTAGGTATATTCGTCATTTTTTGTTTGTGAAACAAAAGAAAAAATACGTGTACAATATTTTTTGGCAATCTAACGAACGGGCTACTTAGTTTTTTTGAGGATTGTACCCTATTATCAGACTACTACAAAACTACTTAATATGGTATAGTATAATTATGTTTAACACAATGTTTAAATAATTTGCAGATTGTCTAATATCTATAGCACAATGTTTGAGTAATCTATTACAATGGAAATAGTGAGTGTGTACCTACATGTACATATATTTATGTACACATACAAGAAGTTAATACTTCTTCTCTTTATTCCTCTTGTTAAGAAGTCTAATTTCAACCATAGCATACCTATATATCTAATATCTTCGACGCAAAAACCAATGTTAAGCAAATTATTGCTTAATTAACTTCAGGGTGTCAGTTTTAGTAATAGTGTGCGCGTGCATCGTAGAATTTTACGTCGATAATTTATCCTTAACACGCAAAAAAGTACAACTTTAATAATAAAGCAATGAACTGATAAAAACAGGGTTAGCCAATTCCAAAAAAAAAGCTGTGCGGTCATTGACGCGAGTACATATACCCGCCACTCGAGTGGTTTGTTCAGGACCCTCAACACAGACAGCTAGATTAACCACTTCACTATCTTACGAACGATTCGATCCTATTGTGTTGTCTACTTATCGGATTTGTAATTAGGTTCCTTTTTCCTCGTTAGATACTTACCAAAAAATCACACTCCTTCACTACAATACAAGATCATAAGTTTTATAACTAGCTTGTACCATCTTATCTGTTACTTTTAAACGAGCAATTCTTGTATATTCTCTGAATCTGAATTTCGGAAACTGCAAATCTGCTTTTCATGAAATTATGTATGTATGTTATGTATGCCCCCTGCAATGCAAAATTTCGGGGACGATAAATCGATCTAGCTTGGTTTCATTTAAAAAAAAAAATTGGCAGTCATAGGAACTGCCGATAGAAGTGAAAACTTGCTGTTGTCCTGGTACTGGTACCTAGAGGCAAACGCAACTCTTTTATATTTCTGTTGTCCTGGTATCTGGAGATAAACGCTGGGCTGTTGGAGGTAGGTAATCGAAACTCTTTAGGTACTGTTTCTGTTGCCCTGGTACCTACCTGGCCGTTTTTACCGAGTTTACCCGAAGATTTCATATCCGATCCGATCCATTATCATATCCAAGCGTGACGATTGATGAATCCATTTCACAGCCCACGAAAATTCTGTCTATAGCGCGCCTAAAGAAGTTTTCACTTCAAAAACATACCTATTTTTATGCGCAAATTTAGACAGCGAAAAAATGTTCAATTAACATTAGAATGCGACGGAATATTTCGCAACGTCACGCGACAGTATTATAAATACCTCAGGCGGGAAGTTGGGCGGTCACGAAATAGTAGATCCGGGTTCGAATCCAGACGGATTTTTTTCAAGTTCCCTGTTTTTTTTTTGGATAAAATCTATAACTGGGTGCCCTTTATCTGTTGGCAGTACACAGTACAGTACAGTACAGTACAGTACAGTACAGTATACTTAGTTTTTAAACCAACCAAAACTCGGTCACCTAGGTACTCAATTATTTACTCGTATATTAGACTAGCGGTTGAAATCAGAACCTCTCATCACAACAAGCGTAAAGCATAACTAGACCACAGCTGGGACTTAAACTGCTATCTCTTTCAACGTGTTTTAATTTTTTTCCGAAATATTTCATTTATTGTGAACTGTACAATCATTGTTTATTTTGTTTTGTTACAGATAAATAAAGGCAGCCTGCTACAGTTACTAAATCTATTACTTCTAAAACTTCACTTTGGTAAGTAACTGTGCTATCTTTCTACCCCTACTATACTAGCATCGCTTCGCCATTTCACCCGCGTAGTTCTTATTTTATCTAGTGCAAATTACGTTAACAGGAACTAAGCGAGTAAAACCACGAGGTGCTACTAGTTATATGATATCTTAACTGACATTGTTTCATAGTTTTTGCCTGTCATAAGTTTTCCTGGAAAACATCGCATTAAAAAATAAGGTCGTCAGTTATTTTACGGATCAATAAAATTCTGAATATAATTTAATACCCGGTTTACATTATTCCAGTCCAGCGGTCGAATCCAGGGTAAATCGGGTATTATATACTACCTAATATAACTAGCGGCCCGCTCCGGCTATAACCTAGATATCAACTGCAGCGCCATCTGCCGGGCTAATTTGTGAATCTAAACCTTCCAGGGCCCTACCCAAACGTATACAAAAAAAATCATTCAAATCGGTCCAGCCGTTTAGGAGGAGTTCAATATAACGAAAAGTGGCATTGATTTTTATATATATAGATAAGAGACTAGCAGTGCCCCGCGATTTACCAGCGTAATTTTCATTCGAGTAATATTCCCGGCATAAAAGTAGCCTATGTGCTCTTCCAGACTATAATTGTAATCTTACTGTGTTCCAAATTTCAACCCGATCCATTCATACGTTAATCGTTAAGACGTGATTGAGCAAAAACCATCCAAACATTGACATTTAAATTATTACTAGAATGATCGGAGCATTCCATTCATCTAATACTAGCAGTACTTTGCGGTTTTGTCTATGTAGTTGCCGTTCCCGTTATTTTGCTGTTATTAAAAGGAGCTTGTGTTATTTATTCCGAGTATAATCTAACTGAATTTCAGCCCTAGCCGTTCATAAGTTCCGACGTGATTGAACAACAAACATCCAAACATTTATAGCATTAGAAGGATACTAAGCAGGCAACAACAGCTGATTAGTCATCGCCGTACTCAGAGCGTATACGTCAGATAATAGGCAATGAAACCGCGACACTACGCATATTCCATGAAATGCTGTTCAAATGACGTTTAATGATTAACGTGCAAATGCAAGATTAATTACTCGGCACTGAAACGTAGTGCGATGACGAGTGGACTTACTATACTCATCTATGTCATCTATTCTATAACCTACACTGGTGTTGTGGTATTGCATTATTTTCGTGGCCTCATGACGTAGTTGTTAGTAAATGTGTCTACGTAATTTAAGGGATGATTGGCCCCTTAGATTGGTCTGTCTTATTGGAAAAAGCTTTAAAATAGTTGTCTGACGAACATATTTACAAATGGAGCAGGAGAATTTAAGTGGAAATAAATTATTATTTTGGAGTTGTTAAGCAAAACGGCCGACAGAAAGAGTCTGGGAGTATTGGGACCTTGTTTTTAAGGATATTGCCTACAACATACGTGAAAATCACTTATTAGAAAATACGTGAAGTAAGTAATGTTTGTAACCTTCATTACCCCATATCTCAAAATTGGCCGTCTAAGCAAGTTAGCGAGTAAGCATGTGTTCTTAGTACTTACTAACTCTACTCAAACGTCCACATTTCATTCATCAGAAAATAGGTGACGTCTGGGAGCTCTGGGATCTTACTCTATAAAGCATCAAGCTGTGAATAAAAGTAGCGGCCACCCTAATTGACATAAAATAATCAAATGTCACGTGTGTTGATCACATACTAAGATCACATAGTTATATTCTGTTTACGCTTGAGTTTCCACGTCTTCTATCAAACAGAAATGTCTACCTATTGTGTTTCCAGAGAATTATCGGATTAAATTGTCAACGGAACGTGAACGCGTCGTGGTGTGTCGACAGTCTGGCCCCTACCATGAACTTTTTCCCTTTGCGATGTTGTTATTAGCCAATAGAACGTTAAAACTTTAAATAGTGGGATCGCAAACCTTATAACCCAGTGGTAAGGTTGACAGCTCTGTTGTAGTGCGAGAACGAATACCTTCCAAGTAATACATACATAGTACAGAGCCCAGGACCTAGCGACAATATTGTTATGGGATTAGGGTAGTGTACATAAGCGAGAAGATGAGAAGGTTTCACAGGTCAGCGGAGTTTGGACGGCTGTGGTTGCTAGTGGATTGAAATTTAGCTTTGGCTTTGCTACTTCTTTGTAGCTAAAAGTTACAGATCAGTTTTACATCAACGAATTAAGTGTTGAAATCTCTAATCAAACTTGATACAAAAACGAAAACAAAAAACGAGATTCTGAAATGTATGTGTGCATTTTTTCAATTTTTTTTAAATATTGGTGGACATTTCACAAACCATTGTACCAAGTAATGTGAATTAATAATCTGTCATGCTTACCATTTTCCCGTTATAACACCTTTACCATAGAAGACAGAACCACAGAAGGTTAGATAATGAAGTTTTAGTAGAAAAAAGAAAGAAGAATCAGTTATTCATCGTCATCATCAAATATTAATAAGTCATCATAAATTATTGCTTTCTAAGTACTGTTTTCAGCTTTAATTTAAGTTTTGTACCACTCCTACCTAATGTTATGACATGATAGTTTGTGATTTATTTATTTCTAAATATATTTGATATCTTTTTAGTTTAACCTCGGTTGTCCCACTGCTGGGCAAAGGTTTGGTTATTTGATAATGAAATCAAATAATCCAATATCAGAAATCAAACTATCTTCCAAATGAGCCACCATAACTTACTTCAGCGATCACTTCAATAATATTGTCCCAAGACAAATACCTACGCTTTACCTCACTCAACCTACATAGATATGTACGCAACTGAGTTTACAATTCAGAATATTCGAAATGTGGCTTCGATACTCGAAGTGCCCGTACATATGACTAGCGATCTATGTTCAACGTTCAATTAAACCTATCTGTGATATTGAATTTAGAAAATACGCATATAAAACTGTTTGGGGTTATGACAGATAGGTGCCATTTAAAACGCATAACTTATTTTCCTAATTTACTTTATCCTAATGAATGTAGCATAATATGTAGTGGCATAATGCAACTTTTGCATAATAGTTTTTTGGCATAATGTGTTTTAAGCATAACAATCTATTGTACTACATTCAATTCGACCATTGATGAGACGCATAATAGGCTTTAGGCATTTTGATGAGACGCATAATAGTCTTTAGGCATTTTTTAATTGTTTGTTGTGCTACTAAATATAAACCAAGGTTACATAGGACCCAGATCCGAATCGGAGGACCCCGACTCCACCTAGTTTTGTCGCTACTACCCCTAGAGCGTATTTAAAAAATGCGGGAGCCAAAAGCTCAAGGGAGGTCCTGAGTGGAGCGAGCCATGCGAGGCCAATCGCAGCGAAGGGGGGAGGTGGCTAGCGAAGCGAGCCGGCGACCTCCGTTGTGGAGGGCAGAGAGCAGGCCGAGTATGGATAAGCTACACTCAGGGCTGACCGCAGAGCTTCTGGCTCTTCTGGGAGGCCACCCGGAGTCAAAAAGCGCACCATATTTTTATGGTCCGTTTGCCTAACCGTCTGCTTTTCTCAATGTGTGCCTTTAAACATTATGCTAAGTTATCTTTATGCTATATATTGTTGTGTGCTTAAACATTATGGTTAATTATCTGTATGTATTTATGGTTATGCTAGTAAAGATTGTGCGAAAACAGTTATGCGTTTAATTGTTATGGTAAATTATTATCGTTAGTCCTAAAAACGTTTTGCGTACCTAAGTTAGTACAAAAATTGTTATGCTACCACATATAGACCCATTGCAGATTAGGTTAATAGTTCAGAAGCACGTAGTGACTCTGTACGGGGACGATACTATTCATCATGAACCATCAGTCGAGATTGGTAGCCACTTTTTTTTAACAACTCCTCTAACTTAAGCTCTACAGGTAAAGGTATTCGCCTACATGAATATATCTCACCTGTTCATAATTTTTAGGGTATTAAAAAGGTAGTATGCTATGCATGTATGCGCTTGAAAATGTTAGTGATGGAATTGAGAATACAATCTTAGCTATGTTCACTTGTACATGTTAGTTGAGTTGGCCAAATTAATAACCCTGAATTTTGACTTAGCACAAGGCTTCAGCGACACCATAGCAGTACTTTGTATTGTGCAAATACAATGTACAACAAATTGTGCATTAACAGCACTCTAGTAAGATACAGAGCTAATGTAACCGTATTCTTAAAGCCACAAAAGATTACACGAGAGAGCTATCCGCAGCTCCAGTGATATTAAGCACGTTTTAACGCCAAAATTTAAGTGAAGATGATTATGTGTCGAATAAAGCACTGAGTACAAAGTTTGCAATGGTCAAAGTTGTCCACAAAGATGCACGCGTTGGCGCTAAACCCCATTATTTCCATGTAACTTTACCGCTAAAACAACTTAGTTGGCCACGACGCAAACATTTATTATTTTGCTTCATTATAGAACAAATAGTGCTGCTCGCAAGCAAATATTTACCGTACAATTGCGCATACACGAGGAGTGGAGTGTGAATGTGGAGTAATTAATGTCCAGTTTTGTCTAGTCTCAACGGTTTAAAAAAAAACGAACAGTTTCTTTTTTGCAGTTATTTGACTATTTCTTCAGATCACAGGAAGATTTCGCTACTGCAAAGACTGACATCCTTTGACATCCATTTAAAATTTACTGAAATATGCCCAAATAACGGCTATGAAAACTACCCGCAGTATACTGTTATACCCGCAGAAATCTAAATAATTTATTATTTTATAGAAAACGGAGTAAGATAATGACAAAATGGGTATATCGTTTTCAACAAAACGTCAATAACTGAGGAAGCAATATGTTTGAATTTGCAATTTAAAGCACGATAAGGCTAAGTTCGAAATAAAGGCAAGGTTTACTAATCCGAAATTTAGAATGGGTCTACAAATTTGAATGACTATTTCAGAATTAGCGTAATTTTAGTAAATATCTGTAAAAATTCGTATAGGACTTTTCTTCTGCCATAGTTTCATCCGTGTTAGTTACTAATCATGAATGTAACATGGTAGCTATTAAAACGTTAACTAGTTATGTTAAAATCCAACGTGCAAGCGTTAAAACGAAACATGTCCGTAAAACATTGAAATATGCTGTGATGGATCCTATCACGCCGTACAAATAAACCGCGAACCGTTTAATTGGCGTAAAAATAACGATGTAATTAAAATTCACGCATTGTTGAAATTAATACAACCGGTTGTGTGAATTTACGGTGAAGCAAGAATCGAGTCTGAGCGTTCATTTTGCTGGTTAATTTACGGTTAAATTAAAACGAGCGCGTTACTTCTTAGCGCTAACAGCAACGAAAAATGATTGACGAACAAAGGATCCCCTCTTGTTTTCTTTGGCTAAATGAATCTTGACGCAAATTATATGTTACATGTGTCTTTTTAACCGACATTAAAAAGTGCGGAGGTTCTTAATTCAGTCGTATGTATGTTACGCGATGGTGCCGCCAATTGTGAATCGATTTTGATAGTTATTTTTTGTTTGGAAGATCGTGGTTCAGAGGTAGCCCCAAAAATCGGTGTGATGGTTTTGGAAATATGAACAAAAGATTAAATTTGCTTTCATATACATCTAGTATAATATGTACATCTAGACGATATAGTGACAGATTCTTATGAAATTTGGTAGAGTGTCTGAATTTAATTTTAAATTCGAGTCGGTTTTAGTTCTTTCGGAGAAAATATATTATTTTCAACATGTTTCTAAATTATGAGATTCAATTTTTCTCGACTGATTAATCTGGATGAAATAGTGACACGCTGTGACATGATAGCAGTTTTTCATTGACTGAAAACATGGGTAAATCGACATTTTCTATAAATGAAACCTAGCTAAATTGATTTATCGAAATCCTCTACGTACTAAATTTCACATAAATGGGTGAAGCCATTTTTGATATTCGGGTTATATAATTATGTATAAATATAGGAGCTTATCGTTTAAAGGTATTAGACAGATTTTAATGAAATATAGCAAATTCATGAGCCCATTTCACTATTACAAAGTAAGAAGTAGAGTAAGTACCTGAAGCTGTTCTAGGGATATTGAATAGTAAAACGCCCCACGAGCGTTCATTTATATAAGAATATTAGTAGGAATATTTCATGTGGCCATTGTAAGCCGGAACTTAAGCAAGATTTCCCTCGGTACTGCAGGTTATAATCAGAGCCATGTTTCATTTTCATTAATGTCCTGTGTTGTTCCGATCAGTACACGCTAACTCCCGGACAAGTTTTTGTTGCATATGACACGTTATCCGACACTTTTTTGGATTAAAATTTAACATGCCAACATTTTTTTGGCTTCCGTTGATTTAAGCAACAAGGTGAAAAATAAAGTTAGGCCAAATGTATTCGCTAAAAATAGATGGAGCTTCGGGCATTCGCAAATAAGACGGGTTGGTGGTATCGTAGCTATCGAGTGTCGTACCTGGACTTTGTTGGTAAGTCAGGCAGATAGTAATACAAAGAGATAAAGAAGATAAAGAAAGACAAAGAGTTCTTTACTCAAAATAGCGATAGAGAAAGCTGTAGATGATGCTGATAATGAAGATTTCAACTAAACATGTTAATAATGCAAACAATGTTCTGAATCTTCTAGAGTGAAGCCATGGCTTCACTTTCAAAATTGTTTTGCCTAGTTCGAGCGTTTTCCCTTGGTATATTTTATATTATAGTATGTTTCTGAACCATCTCTAAAGTAACGGCATGTATCCAGTCCCGGAGTTACGAGTTTCTTCACCTTGACCCTGGTTTTATTCAAGTTCATACAAAACGTCAGAATAAAAGTTCTGATGAATTTAGCATTTACATATATGATTATTCCGCCGTTTTTCCATCAGTTTCAGCGCACCTCACGAAAACTTCAAATTATGGCCCTGACGCCACACCGACAAACTTACCTACTTCGTGTCTTCATGTCCTTGCGACACTCTCTGATAATATGGCATGGTTTAGTAGTAGTAATAGTAGACAGTAATGTTGGTACTAATAAAGTTCAAAATAACTCAGTAGTATTCCATTATGATATCTCTAAACAAGTCTAAGTCAACATTTGAGCTATTTTCAATGAGTCAGTATAAATTATGTAGGATAAACTTTTCCATTATTCTACTAACTCTAACTAAAAGCTACTGGTAATTGATACAATTCGCAACAATTACACGATATAACTAGTTATACCAAAGAATATAAAATGGTATATTAAACTACGAAAAATGTATTGTCTCACGGTTCGATTGATAGTACGTTTGCCCCATCAAGCTCTAGGTAGTTTCGGATAATAAGCTCCAGGTAGGTTAGGATTCGTAAGCCTTATATGTATTTGCAATTAAGCTTTGTGTAGTTTTTTATTAAGATATAAAATGATGGGGCAAGCAGGACATATGCCCGATGGCAAGCTACACGCCTGTCCATAACAGGACAATGCCGAGCAGCTATATGGATAAGATAGTGTTGTGTGAGGAATATCCATAAACCATTATAAATTTTCACAAACATTTTATTTAAATTCGACATAATACTGGGTTAAGTCTTGTCATCTCAACGCCACATTATTTTAAAGAGAAATTCCCTTTTAGTACTCTTTGAAACGCGTTTGAAAAATGAAAGGTGTTTTATTCAGTTCTAAGTCTTATAATAATTTCCATATTTCCATCAGAAAAGTGGTTCTTTTCTGTAGTTAAGATTTAAGTATAGACAAAGAAGAGACATAAAGAATTTTAAATTATCAAGCTTTTATTTTAAGCTTTATAAAGCAACCACAGTTCAGACTTAGATTTTAAAGTATAAAGAATTAAAAAGAAGAATGTACTCAGTTTTCCAGCTGTTAATAGTGGCCTGGAAGAAATAGCACTAAGCACTAGTAATGGCACTAACTGAAGACTGACTGACACTAGTAGAGTAAGATCCCAGAGCTCCCAGACGTCACCTATTTTCTGATGAATGAAATGTGGACGATTGAGTAGAGTTAGTAAGTACTAAGAACACATGCTTACTCGCTAACTTGCTTAGACGGCCAATTTTGAGTGGGGTAATGAAGGTACATACAAACATTACTTACTTCACGTATTTTCTAATAAGTGATTTTCACGTATGTTGTAGGCAATATCCTTAAAAACAAGGTCCGAATACTCCCAGACACTTTCCGTCGGCCGTTTTGCTTAACAACTCCAAAATAATAATTTAACTTAACTTAAATTCTCATGCTCCATTTATAAATATGTATGTTCGTCAGACAACTATTTTAAAGCTTTTTCCAATAAGACAGACCAATCTAAGGAGCCAATCATCCCCTAAACTCAATTTTAAGTCAATGTTTCCTAATAAATGTCTCTCGCTTTTACCCATAGGACATAGTTTTATCTATTTATTTCGATTTTTTTATTTTATTGTCCGTATTATAGCATTTCTGTATGAATTATGCCTACAGTGTTAGTCTGCAGTAGCAGCACAGTATAAAGAAATACTACCTGTAGTTCATGGCCTTTGATCTTGGGAGAAACGCCGATAATGTCTAGACACGGGTTTTAATTTAAAAACCCCATCGCAATTTTAAAACCGTGGCATAAAATTAAAACATACGGAAGAGTTCAGCCCTGAGCCGCGCTCCTGCAATACTAACATTGTAATGTAGGCAATGCAGGCGCGCGCTTCCCGGGTCTCACCCCGCACGCCCCGCACGATCGCCTCGTCTAGATGGCTTCGTCGAACGACAGTATGATTTACTGTAGTGTTAGTCTGCAGTAGCAGCGTTAGAGTAGGGTACAGTAGGTCGATCGCCCAGGGCGCCGGATATAAAGGGGCGCCGCGCCGCACGCGCAGGGGGTGTGTGTTAGTAACTAATTCTCGATCATTGCGCGGTCAAGATATACTTATTACCTACAAGAAAAATCTCGCCTAGGGCGCTGGCAGTGCTTACAGCGGCCCTGTTAGTCTGTCTGTTTTGCCATGCTTCTTATTATTTGACTTAGAATGTAACTAGATTATAGAATTAGTAACAAAAAATGTGTTGTTAATTGTTATAGCAAATTATTCACTAGCTCATATTAAAAAAAGTGGCCAAGTGCGAGTTGGACTCGCCCATGAAGAGTTCCGTTGCAACAAGTAACATAATATACATATTACACATAGTTCTTGTAGTTCGTTGTACTAACTTTGATCGAAGTTTTAATGATAGTGTATTTATGACGTACTAAAAAAAAACTACTCATCAGATCGAGTTCAAACCAATTTTTGTTGGTAGTTTTCATGGTAATGTACATCATATAATTTTTTTAGTTTTTTCATTCTCTTACTTTAGAAGTTAGAGGGGGGGGGGGACACATTTTACCACTTTGGAAGTGTCTCTTGCGCAAATTATTCAGTGTAAACAAAAACTATGTTAGAAACCTCAACATCATTTTTAAGACCTATCGATAGACACCCCACACGTGTAGGTTTGATGAAAAATTTTTTTTTGAGTTTCAGTTCTCAGTATGGGGGGCAACCCTAATTTTTATTTTTTTAAATTTTGTTGTAAAAATCTTAATGCTAAATCTAAATCTTAATCGTTCATAGAATACATCTACTTACCAAGTTTCAACAGTGTAGTTACCATAGTTTCGGCAAAAAGTGGCTGTGACATACGGGCGGACAGACAGATAGACAGACAGACAGACAGACAGACATGACGAATCTATAAGGGTTCCGTTTTTAGGTTTGACGGAACCCTAAAAAACAGATAGGTACTGTACTGAGTGTACTCGCAATTCGACATTTGATGATGATGATATTTGAAAAAACAGCTAAAAATACTTAAAAACAGAAATCCTTTGGAAAATGGATACATTTTCTGGTTGACAGTCTAAGTAACTTACGAAAAATATTTTCTAAGGGCGATTGTTTTTGAAACAGCCCATGGGAGTTGTTAAAATATTTATGAAGAGGCCCTTTTCTCATGGATTTTTATAACCGTATAATGTGAAGAATTTACGACTTCGATCCTTTAATGTAATTGAATGTGCAAATCGATTTCGTTTCGAACATGTTTTGGAGAACGGTCGTCTTCGGGTCATTTAGTAATTTTATAGTTTATTTTACGATTATTTGAGCGAGGTACTCACAAGAGCTACTGTTAATGTTTATTGCTGAAAATATGACGATCTAGCCTTTTTGATCAAGCCTACACACCAAAAAACTAAAAAAATGCTTCATCACGGTTCTTTTTCCTTAAAATAAGACACTATAACTTTTAGGGCCCATTGGCATCTATCAAACAAAACTCACACTGCTGAAATTCGGGGTCTTCTCTTACCCAGGATATGTCAAAAGAAGTTGGTACATGTCAGTTTGCCCTTAATGTTTTCTCTCACTGTTAAAGCCAATGGTTTTTTACAAACTGTACTTAAAATATACACCTAGTAAGCTAGTGAGCAACGTTAAAATCACTAGGCTTATTATAATTAAAATTAGCTACTAATTATACTTAAAATTGGTAAAATTCAATGAATATTCAGAAACAAAACAATTTATATTTATTTCAGCAACTTAGCTGTCCTAAAGCATTGGCAGATAGTTCAAAAATGTATTTAAATAAGCTCGCCTACGGAGCAGTGCCAAACGAAGCGTACATTTCCGATTTCGTGTAGCGTTTTACGTATCAGCAGAGCTTTAACATAAGTACTAAGTACTGCCTTGGTACTGATGTTTCCCGGCCGATGGAAACCGCTACTGGAACAACCAAGCGACCAGCTAAAACAGCCCAGCGAGCAGCTAATTAGTTACGTATTTTCACGCGAGAACTTCAATTAATTCCGTCAAAACCACTAGCGATTTCGCTAGCCTTTTTATTGGCTTGAAAAGTCAAAGGTGCCGTGAAATCGGAATAAAGTAATGAAATTTCAATCGGGAATTCCGCGGTTTCGTTCCACCGATGGTTCTTGTAAAAAGTTAACTATTTAATTAATTTTCCGTTTACATTCATCCTGCTATCCATCATTTTGTCCTACTTCTTACGAATATTATAAATGCCGAATTTTGAATATTTATTGCTCAATTAATGACGCTGTGAGAACTGAACAGATCAGTCTGACATTTGAACTTTAGATAGATTAGAGTCTGAAATAGCAATACTACTTTTTATCCCGATAATAGAGTTCTGTAATCCTTTTATAGAGTTTTTCTGAAAACTCAAGGGTGCGAAAGTATTTCAAGTTTGAACAGTCGCTCATGTTAAACCAAAGCATAGATTTACTCTTGTATAGAACACCGTTCGCATCTTTGGGAAGGGTCAACTCAGTATGTACCAGCTGAAAGGTACCATGCCAAAAAGCTCATAGGCTGTTGGCTGTTATCATTTTGGTACCGTTCTTTGATAAATACTTCAAAGTTTTGAACATCGCTGTAAAAATGCTAGCTTATCAATTTTTATTGTATACATTTCAGCGAGTGATCTGCATGATCTAATAGCAATCTAATACAAATTATATATCTAATCGAATACCTTATCATTTTTATAATCTTTTATACTTAAATAAATATTGGTTGGATAAATAACACATAAGCTTTTATTTCTATCAATATAAATTTTATCTATACTAATATTATAAAGCTGAAGAGTTTGTTTGTATGTTTGTTTGTTTGTTTGTTTGAACGCAAGGATCTCTGGAACTACTGGTCCGAATTGAACGATTCTTTCTTTGTAGGATAGTCAATTTATCGAGGAAGGCTATAGGCTATATTTAACATTACGCTACTATCAACAGGAGCCGAGCAGGAATGAAAAATGTAACAAAAACGGGAAAAAAATTGCGTTTTGAGAGCTTTCGTTGCGTGACAGCATATGTCATATTTTAAAGGTTGCGTCATTAGAACCTAAAGTAACCAAATTTGTTCAAAATTTGAATTGGTACGATTGATTTTCGATAGATGGCGTAGCAACGCGCGCGCGTTCAGCTAGTAATTTAATAAAATGATGGGTTTTAATGGCGTTCAAAATTTATTTTCTTTATTTAGAGCATTTTAATAAAAGCTTGTTTTTAAAAACATTAAAATATTTTTTTAATAATATTTATTTCTATTGGACTGTTCATGACTTGAAACAGCGATATTGTTTTATAGGTGACGTTCCAAAAACTCGAACGAGGAGGTTTGGCCGCGTTTTCGTGATAAGAACGGCTGGGCTATGAATACATTGCCTTCTTGCATTTTTCCAGATGGTTACAGTCTATGTCTTCAAGCCGAGAGTCAATCTGTTTCTTATTGGTCATGCTTTGTAGACCGCGTCGTCCCACGCGTTTGCATAGCAACACAATGCCACACAACATGAAATATGTATATACCTACAATTATTTTGAAGAATTAGATTGAGTTTGAGTATTTAATTCTGTTAAGTCAATTTGAGCACTAAAAAAGTATCAAATCCTTAATCTGTCTCTTTTGCAAATGTAATTCTTCTGCAAATATTTGTTACAATATATGCATACTGTGCGTAGATAGATATTACATACATAATACGAGTACTTACAAACAGATTTATTATTGACATATCTATCTAGTTATTGCTTAGCTTAACCATTATACGCATTGAAGGACCATGATTGGATGGGTTTATATATTATGAAGTAGAGGGAAACCTATTGAATGCTTTATGTAGGGTTGATGCCAGTTATTAATAAGAGTCTGTTGGAAAAGGAATCTTTCATGACTCTACCTGCGCCCTCTGATTTTCGACGAAGCGGATGTTATATTCAAAATCAGAATAATTATTCAGACTTAAAACGGCTTTAAAAGCCATGTAGAAACGGAATGTGAATTTCACTGATATATAAAGGATCTCAACATGTTTACTGAATAAATGATGAATTCGAGTGCGTGCCCGATTTAATTATGATTCGCCAGGTCGAGAGTGATAAAGTTTTCGGGCGACAATTTACGTAAAGCTGTGCATTTTGTGGTGGTTTTTACTACTTATAGTCAACTTTACATAGATATCAATACCAATATAATAAAGCTGAAGAGATTCTTTGTTGGAATGTGCTAATATCAGGAACTACCGGACCGATTTCAAAAATTCTATCACCGTGAGATATGTGCGTGATCCCTGAGCCCTGAGTGTTATAGACTACTAGCGGCCCGTGCCGGCTTCGCTCGGATAATAACCTAGATACCAACTAAAGCGCCATCTGCCGGGCTGATTTGTGAATCTAAACCGTCCAAGGCCCTACCTAAACGTGTACAAAAAAAATCATTCAAATCGGCCCAGCCGTTTAGGAGGAGTTCATTAACAACGAAAAGTGGCATTGATTTTTATATATATAGATATATTATGTACCACAGGAGAAGCGGGGGTAGATAGCTAGTTGTCATTTTAAAAACCATTAGGTAAGCGAAATGTATAAAGCTGTCCCATCTATCAAAAAAAAGAATTGACCAAATTATACATAGATGCTAACTTTCGTGAATATCGGTTGACTTGGTGAAGAGTTAGCCAGTTAAAAAACATCCTGACACATTTTTTTAAAATTAACATAATATTTGATCTTCCCTAGTAGGTATAAAGATTTCTTTATTGTTTTTTCATTTATCTCTTCCAAGAATTACGTATTATTCACAGTCTTTATGTTTTGAATCACATTTGTGCTTATTTTATTTTCGATCTGACGAGAAGCTATTTCCGATCTGCGGCGATCCACAAAGAATAGTTGTTTTCTCTTAAATGTGTCATTCTCTTAAATTACGCAAAAGTAATCTTTGTTGTGTATTTTTTGTGGTGTAATAATATGTTATTGCTAATAGTATTCTGAAACTTTGTGTGGTGTTGTGGTGTGTGGTGTTGTTGTGTGTTTGTCTGGTTTTGTTTCGCAAAAATAATGCAAGCGCAAATTCTTACGTGCCTTTTGGTAAAATAATAAATTAATTTAAATCAAGTCAATTGAACCCAAGAAACCCAAGAAATCACGAGATGCTCAAGGCGTGAAAGCGATCGAAGGCTCGGGTGCGCGGACATCGAGATAATCTCATTGAAAGATTTGATTTTCCGCTAAATTTGATAAAAGTAATGAAATACTCCCCCGGGATTCCAGCGACCCCGACAAAACATTAAAAGAACTTTATGATGGGACACTGTTGTGGTAAAACGGAGGCATTTTGCTAGTCTAGGTACATTTCGACAACGAGATAGACTGCGTAATCATTGTTTTAAAAAAATGCTTTATGAACTAAAAAGGTATCAAAACACATAATACGTAAACACTGTAACAAAACATGTTCCACCAAATGAAGTTTAAAGTACGTAAATCCTAGTGAAGTCTCATCAAGCCAACTGTCACCAAGCCGTTCGAAAATTAATCCAGAAGTTAGCCCGCTGTCTATCAAACTATACACCCGTGGCCAAACTTTAATATTTCATTAGTACACAGCAATAGGTTATAAGTAAAGTGTTCACAGTTTAAGCGACGGATACACGCCCCTTCCAAGCGCCGAGCACCCACTCGGGCGATATTCCCTGCCTCTTATTCAATTTGTGAGCGAATCAGTTCTGCCAACCCGATTATCTTTCACGTCGAGATTTATATGCTCACAAGAGAGCTTTTTCAGAAGTTTACTTCGCGAACGTTTCATAATATTCACGTGAATATTGTTATACTTACATATTTACGCAGATGGTTTTCCTATATTTTCCCGTACGTTTTTCCTCAATATTTTTATCTGATGTTTTCATGTTTTCAACGCAATACGTTTTGGTTTGTTTTGCAGAACGTACCTACTAATGAGGCGAGAATATAAAGAGAATTAGCTGAAATCTTTTTAAACAACTAGTTCGTAAATGGAGTCGATATTACAGCCATTATTCTGTATTTATCGGCACATTCAGTCGTGCTAGACTTCGTGTGAAAGCAACTAGTTCTCTCCTATATAATGGTGCTCTTGGCACATGTTCAGGGCGAGAGCAGGAGGCCACTCGGCGAAGCAAACATTTGCCCAATAATTGCGAGTCCTCAGTTACGCTACAAGAATAAATATTCGCTCTTCCCCATAGGGAGCGGCGCACATTCCTTTAATTCAAAGCATTTCTATATTGGACAAAAGTCATGGGCATATTGTTTTATTAACGAAATACTCGAGATGGCCGTCGTTTTTCGCTAGGTATAAAATTGTATTTTATTTCGTAAAGGAAAAAAATAGATACCTATTTGCGTTTGTTGTGTTGAAAAATAATGGGAATTGGTAATGAACTGCCGAGCTGTATTAAGGTTGTTGTCATGTTCAACTACGTCTTTATTCTTATCCATCTATTGCCTTAGGTATTTTCTTTTCACTTAATTACGTTACAATTATAGCCTTTTAAATTAAGACGTCTAATTGAAATCTCGTTAGTCGAGTTGCTCTTTGAGTTTTTTTTATATCAGATTAAAGTTAATTTTATTCAACAATAAAAAAATATGTGAGTACATGTATGAAAAACTAATGAGTGCAATTTAGTCCTGTTATTTAGTAGTGTGTGTCACCTTGTAATGAATCTGTCTGCAGTGAAGTCAAACTGAATCTACTTTAATGAATACCAAACAATCTCTGTCTGCAATTTGAAGGTACAATTTTGATAGCTGCAGCAGAGAAATGTGAAATAATTTCAGTATTGCAAGCATCTGTGCCCGAGGAACCGTGAATTCAAACGTACTTAGGTACTTTTGCGAACATGCGAAAGCTCCCATAAACATGTCACTGGAGCTTTGCCGTGTTTCTCATTTGTAAAGTCACCTATGTATTGCAATTCGATTTAAAATACCAAATAATCTTTGTATCGGTATAGAAGTAGACCTACTAAAAGTATCGAGCACATACATTGTTAAATTATATATGTAAACTAGTGGCCTGTTCCGGCTTCGCTCGGATTTCGTCTTATAAGGACTATTAATCGAAAAAAAACATATCTTATCTCTCAAGTTGGACCAGACTGCTCACGGTGTGCCAATTTAATTTAAAATTGGTTAAGTAGTTTAGGAATCCATCGCGGACAAACATCGTGACAGGAGATTTATATATATTATACTAGCGGCCCGTTCCGGCTTCGCTCGGATATAACCTAGACACTGTCTGCAGCGCCATCTGCCGGGCTTATTTGTGAATTTAAACCATCTTCGAATACACACACAAAAAAAAACATTCAAATCGGTCCGGTCGTTTAGGAGTTCACTGTCAAATGATGAAATTACTAAAATGGCTATAAAAAAACAGGGGTTGGTGATAAAAGGGTAAACATTTAGGGTTGTATGTATTTTTTAACGCCGCATTATAAAAAAATAAAAACAAAAAAAATTACCAAAAATTAAAAAAAAAATGTTTGGGGTGAACAACCCCTAACACTTAGGGGTATGAAAAATAGCTAGTAGCCGATTCTCAGACCTACTGAATATGCATATAAAATTTGGTAAAAATCAGTAAAGCCGTTTCGGAGGAGTAAGGAAACAAACACTGTGACACGAGAATTTTATATATAAGACGAGAATTTTATATATAAGATATTAAGAAGATATTCGAATCTCCAACATCTTTGTGTTTTGAAACACAGTTTTCGAACTAAAACCGGTAGGGTAAAGAAGCTAGGGGCCAACAAGTACATTTTGCAATCGTTGTTGTTAAATAAATTAAGTTTATTTTCATGAATCGTTTACTCCTTATCATGTTTTCAAACATTTTATGATGTCTCCAACACTATGAAATTGCAATTACATTTTTAATAAATGACAATATTTGGATGTTTGTTTCTTGTTTGTTTCCCAATCACGTCACAAAGTCTGACCAGAGAGTCTACCGCCTAACTAAGTAAAACAGTATTGGATTTAACATTGCTTTCTCTTTTCTTAAACTTACTGAGATAGCAATAGGAAAGCCAAAACAGATTTAGTTAGGTCTGAAATTTGGAACACAGTTGGATTAAAGTCTGGAAGAACACACGTGCAAATTTTTATCACGGAAAAACAACGAGAACTACGCGTGTAAAAACGAGGGGCGCTATAGTATTTAAATAAAACTGGAGCTATGAAAATATTACACAACTCATAGTTAAACATTTACACATCTCAATTTTACAAGCATATCTTATCTGGGTCTATTTAACATGACTACTTAATTTGAAAATCGTATCTTGAAATTCAAACTCATCAACCTCGTCATCCTTTTTTATGACTCTTAATTATTTTGTCGTTAACGTTTTCTTTAAATCTTCGTCGGCTTACATTATTTTTTTGGATTCTTTTAAATACGTAATACCTAAGTGTAGATTAATCTTATTAGTAGCCATTACTGTCTCCAATACAAGGCAAAGGTCTTCCTATACTTTTTACATTGTTTAAGTTACTCGCATTATCATCCAGTCTTTTTCGTGCAAAATGAATATCATCGCGTCGCCATTTTTGCCATTGGATATAAATAGCATATCTCATGTTAAAAAAAAACTAATTGAGAGAAATCAGTATCAAATCAGTTTCACAAATAATATTAGTATCGGTTTAATGGATTTTTTGTTAAATTTAAGTCGTTTGCTTGCAAACAAACCAACAACTTAGTTATAATCTTGGTGTCTTCAAATCGAGAGTGAATCGGTTTCTTCTAGGTAAACACGCTCCATCGTAGACCGCATCGTCGCTTGACATCACGCGAAATAGCGGTCAAATGTCAACCTATAAAAGTTAAAAAAAAACAAAAAGTACTATACTATATGTACTATAATTTCATCCATAACGTTAATTTTATAATTTCATCCATGTATAACCATTAACCAATAGCTCATAGGATGATAGATATGTAAGCTCGCACACGCACAAATTTGCGACATTAGTGTTGGCGTATTAGATTTTACTTATTTAAAGCGACATAAGATTAATCAACCCAATTCTCCACGGAACGAGTATTTTAGAGGATGGGTATTCAAAATTGAATTACCATTTAGTAGGTATCAGATCAAATTGGTTCCCCATGGGCTCAATCGGCTCGGTTCATGTTTATTTATCAGACCCTTGAAGGATGCGGCTAATAATATGCCGAGCTTAAAGAATTTGCATCGCTAATTCGGCGCTCAGCTAATGACAATAGGTATTATCTGGCTGTATTGAAAATTGAAATGTTGTGGGGAGGTAGGATTGAGATTACGCCGAGAAAATGCACGAATAAAATGTTTGGCTCATCGCTTTATTTGATGACCTCGCTAGAACATGTAGAGTCTTGTATGTCTGTTTGTTGTTGTCTTTTGTTTTATTTTAAACTATGTATGCCTGATGTGCACATTAAACTATTTTTATGGGTTTGTGTGTGTGTTGTTTTTTAATATTAAACAAATAACGGACTTCATTTCTTCTGCGTTTTGATACGTTTCGTTAGAGAATTTCAGACGACTCCAACGTGTTCAAACAACACACAGCATTGTTCTTGCTGGTGTAAGTTTACATTATAATTCTGCAGAGCGCTGTCATTCGCGGTAATGGGCAGAACAACATTTATCTGAAGTCGTCCTCTGGGTGACAGTGACAAGCGCTTCCGTGAGTGTCGACGGTTGAGCTTAACAATGGGCACCCTACATCTGCCCACTATCATGTTACCGCGCAACTCTAGACAGTATATTAGCTTTTGCATTAATAATGAGAAACTTGAAACGTGTAGCGTGTAGTCCAGTCACCTTAGGGGCTTCACCTCGGAATCTAATTAAATAAATTAAAATATAGTATACCTTTACTAATTATATTTGCATCCTTAATATTGTCTCATGACTTGTCGTATTTGCGCCTATATTCTTAGTCCAGGGTACAAACAACTTTGTTTAGTACCTATCCATTATACAGAATATCTGTAAGTACGAGTAATTAGTCAAAACCAGTTTAATATCATAACGCAGAAGTGGGGTGCTATGGACCCACGGACCTAGACGAACGAACTACTTTATCATGAGACCATGACTAAAATTGCGAGAACACTTGAATTTTGTTTTCGTTGTTATTTTAACGAATGGAGCTGTGTCTCGACACAGCTCCATTCGTTAAATTTACGAGCCAATCGTCTAACAAAAACCTCTTACACGTTATTTTAAAACACGTAAAAGATATCACGGTATCGAGCTCCGGCACTGCGTGTAACAAAGATTGTGTTACCAGTCTTTCCATGCGGTTTGTAAAGGCTTCCTCTCGTTCTACTTAGTATAGCATTGACATTTGCAATCAGACGGCCGTCGACGGGCGCTGGGTATCGGTATCTACTGCCTTTGTGGCCGATCTGCGCGAGTCCCATGTCAACAATCTGGGACGTATCAACCCACGTATCAACTTCAGTGCAAGCTGCTACTATCACATATACTCGTCTCATTATTATGTTGGCAGCGTCTACGTCAACATTACTGTACGATTCAGATCTCAATCTGAATTTCAACAAGAAGTAAGTCTTGTCAGGGATTTTCAGTCACTCAGTGACACTTTTATTCGATTAAGAAATGATTTTGATATGTGGCCAAACACAGTTCGTAAAGTAGCTAACCGTTCAAAATGGAGTATCGATGTATGAGATACAGCGTTCCGTACGCACCGTATTTATATTGAGAAGGGTGCTTTTTACTCACGAATATGAATAGCTTTTGCTATGCGGACTACCGCGAAATAGCGAAAAAACTATAGTTAGGTTTGCTTTCAATCATAAATGGTGGATTCGGTTATATCTAAGGATATGTAAACATTATAAAAAAGTTGTAAAATATGAAGAAATTGTATATGATGGAAATTCAATTTTGTTTTAAACCACATTCTCTGTTCACAATTCAAAATGTAGGTATAGTTGAATTTTTTGCATCTTTGATCATTTTCTTGGGACTTTTTACCATCTAGGTGATCTAAATTGAAAGATTAATTTTGCCTCGCTACTGACCAGCCAAGGCTGCAGTCCCGTATTGGGTGGGGTATTATGATAAGAGAGTTATGTGACAGGTTTCAACTTGCCTCAAATACCTATTCAAAATTTGGTGCCAGCACTCGGAATAAAACAGGCTCTGAAAATCCGATACTACTTTTGTAAATTGTTTTTTTTTTAATTCGGTTTATCTGTTTATTATAGCAGTTTGATGTAAGACATAATGATATGCAACGAATAATGTTAAAGTTGGAAGAGTCGAAGTTTTCCCATCGACCAACGAGCAAGTTGGTAATTATTTGTTGGCCTCAGCGCGAAATACCACCGGTACTGCTTACAATTTTAATTGAAACAATACAAGCTAAATATGAAGTGCAACGCTCGACCTATCGCTGGGAGGAAAATAATTTCATGCTGCATTGTTTTATTTAGATTGGAGCATGTTCAAATGTATTTGGCGTTCCCAAATAGGTAATTAGTGCAAGTCGATTTAAAAGACAGCCTTTATATTTGGTTATTTGTTTCTGGGACTATTTATAACTGACTCATTAAAAAACTATTAATTGACACTAGTTTTTGTGTAATACTCACATACCAATGTTACCATATAAGCAATAAATAAATTTTAGTAAAGAAGAGTAATAAATATACATACGTAATACAATGCCCAACACATTAGTATTTGTAGATAATAGGTACTATCTACAAATAATAATGATAAGATAACAGCCCTAACCACCGGTAGCTTGGCCCGCTGCTGGCGGTACCCTAGTTTTTAAGTTTTTATAATGTTTATATTTTTATACCTATTGTAAAAACTTAGAAATCAAAAAAAAAATATATCTCGTATATGTCGTGTCATCAGAAGTGGTAAGAGTCAGGATGGTACTGGTGGTGTTCTTCTTCAGTAAACATGATATGTGGGCTTCTTATCAACGAGACGTGAGACAGTTCCCGAACTATGTACGTGGTCACACGACGCCGACGGCTATCGGAGGAGGAATGTACTCCCTTCCGACCTCGCACGACGTAATAATCCGGACTCTGCCGAAGCGATGACAGCACACCGCTTGCGCCTCGTATTGAAATCCAATACTGTTCGAATCACCTATTGACATATATAATAATAAAATGCATAGGATAGGGCATTGTATTACGTATGTATTTATTATTTATCTTCTTAATTTTTGAGGTTTTACGTATGCATTCATCATCAACAGCCCACTAAACGTTCCCACTGCTGGGACTCGGGGCCTTCTCTCGCAAGGACAGAGTTAAGGCCATAATCCACCACGCTGGCCCAGTGCGGGTTGGCGGATGACACATGACTTCGAAAGATTCTAGGTACAGGTCGGTTTCCTCACGATGTTTTCCTTCGCCGTTTTAAGTTAGCGGCATTACGCACATGACTTCGAAAAGACAGTGGTGCGTGTGGGGTTTGAACCCGGGGTCTCCGGATCGGCAGGCGCCGTTCTCCCGACTAGACCAGCCGTAACTTGAACGTTATTATTAGCTATTATTAGTAACTTAACGTATGCATTATTATTATGTAAATTTATTTATTGCTAAATTTGAAAGCCTACAAATTACTTAAACTAAATGTATAAGAACAGTTTTCTTTAACCGCGTATAAGGTCTCGTGAGCTTATACTTTTATAGTCGTCTTTTACCATTACTGATAATTATTAGTATTCAATGGCAACATTATCCAGAACTAAAAGTTTGGAGCAGGCGACCATTCACTACTTTTAATAACAGATAGTAACGAACTAGAATTGATGGTTAGCAAGACTCGTGCCAAAACAATACAACGAGTACTTGTAACATACAATGTTTAGTGCAAGTCACTCAGTGATGTAAATATGTTAATATTTGTACCCTGTTACTTATCTAGAAATGTAATATCCATACAGTGAAATACAGATGGAGCTAAGAAAAATGCATTTATGATTCTCACCACTCACATACACAGTTTGCGGTGCAAGGAAAATGATATACATACTAGGTATAGGAATTGCACTAAATTTTGCAGAAACTGATAACTATTCCATTAAATCTAGTTCCTCGTTAGTTCGACGGACGTCTCAATTAAAAACTGTCAATTTTCCTCGAACAATTTAGCTTGCGACCGCTCTATGTCGCCAAGTTGTGTTACCTGCCGCTACGGTCGAGCTGACTCTGTCAAACTACTGAAAATTAGTTCCCAATTCCAATGAAAACTTTAATTGGTTCCAAAAGCCAATATGTGGCGGCTTGTGTTGGCTCAATCGAAAAGTCCACGCCACTTTGCCAAGGACCACATCGAACTTTGAAAGGGGATGTGACGAATTTGTTTGACATGTAAGTTGTTGACTTTAGTGTTTAGTTTGACAAGCTTTGTCTGTGAGGTAATGCAAGAAATGTATAGTCAAAAGTTAAATTAGCTAAATGCTGAATAGTAAAACAGAAATTTACAATACATGATGGTTTTTCTTCCCATAGGTAAATACTGTAACTTTCAATAAATTAGCGCATTAGAAGACCTTGATGCATCCAATACAATAATCACTAATAACTCTATAGTCATAGGTGGTCGAATGGACAATGATTGTCTCCAACCAGAGTTCATCCAGTAGAAATTTCATCAGATACTTTGCTTGATCAGCTCTTGGTTTCGGTAATTCTACAGACAATAGATGCGATCTTATCTGTAATGCGTGTAAGTTCTATTGCAGGTATATTCTATTTCCTAATTGCTCTTATTATTAAGTTACTGAAGATGGCGTCGAGCTTCTAACGTTGAGGTAGGTAAACTAATAAAAACGTTATAAGTTTTCAGTCGTAAACATTAAGTATAGATAGATAAAACACATTGTTGTTATTTCCTATATGCATGAATCGTTGTATGAGCCGAGACGAGACACGGCTGGCGTGAAGCCTAGACTAAACATCTAATAACTTAAATGACCTTTCTTCACATAACGGATACAATACTAAAACTTTCAGTGAGTAATAAGATGTTTTAAAACTTAACACATATTTTTCCACTCCTTATCACCGGGAAGGCCCAGCTACTATACTAATTTTAAGTGTACCAATGTTCCAAATTCTGAAATATTTTCACTAGGTTCATCCAAATGATTGTTTCACTGTGAAATAACTGAATATTCACCAGCGGTGCTGGTTGACTGCACATTACCATGCTCCTAGCGTCAGGTGCAAACATTTGTAATCCCACGTAAAGTATCGTCCAAATACATACAAACATACCGTGCCATTTGGCGGGGCGGAGGTCGGAGGTTATTGTTTGGTGTGCCATTCTTCTTGCCCGCGAGGAATCTGATTAATAGCCGCAATATTCGGGCACGCTATATAGCAGCAGGGTCCGTGGTACCGCAAGAATTGTTCAACACACCAGAGTCGGAGCTAGACGAACAACCCTTCAAAGCCTTCTTCAGTAACTCTACGTAAATTTGAAAAATAACGTCTAATATATTGTTTAAAGTAGCTTAAATATTCGAGCCACATTTTGATCAGACTGAGAAATTTTCGCCCCCTAATGATACCCTTTAGACGTACCTGTTTCATTTCTCTGTTGGAGTTAGCGCAGCCGTTACTCAATGCCACGCCGTCTCGTACCTTGACTATTTTATTTTATTGTGCACGTTTGGCGAATATTAATTTTTATGAGTCTTGATCGCTGCTATTTAGAGAAAGCTTGGACTCTACGTTAATTGGGTACTACTAAAAGTGTGAGATACTAGAAGAACGAAAGCTGATGTATGTATATAACTATGTAAATAAATTGGCATAAGAGTCATAGCATGCCTCAACCACCTCTTTTGTTGATAAGTTTCTAAGTTAAGTGGAGTGGCATTTTAAATAGAGTACTTTTCTCTAAAACATAGAAAGACGAGACAAGCACGAGCTTTGCTCCTGATGGTAAGCAACAAGCCTGCCCTTAACAGCCAAGCAGCCACGCAGTTGTTTTAACATGATAAACGCAAATCACTGCCTACCTCTAGTACTTACTGTACTGCGGTCGTCACCCGGAGCTATGCGATGATTTATATCTTAGCCCAAATCCTCAAACTGCAACAAACTAAAATGTTCCCCTTACTATTTGATGGTAGAGTAACTAAAACAGGTTCCATTACAAAAACCAATCAAGTTTACTACGACCTATGTACTCTGCGTTTGACAATACGTTAAAATCTTAGTAAAATTCAATGATAACGTTGGACCCGATTAAGTTTTCCTGAAATAATGCCTCTTCTGTAGAATAAATAGCAGGTTATAGGTTCACTCATCCATGGTATTACCCGGAGATCTGATTCAATGGGCGAAGCGCGAAGAAGCGTGTGTAACAACATATAATTCTACCAGCGGCACTCCCCGGTTTTACCTACTCGCGTAGTTCCCGTTCCCATTATTTTACTGTTATACAAGGTGTTGCAGAAAGGTGCAACAATATTTATGGTAGTTCATCTACATTAAGTTTTGAATCATGTATGTGAAAATTAGGCATGAAAGTTCAAAAAAAAATCCAAAAAAAAAAATTAATTTTTTGGTTGTTATTTCATTTGACATACCCCTAATGGCCAGATCTCCGCACGGATTTTTGTATGACGTCGCAGCGTCGGTGGCAAGGTCGTTTGTCTGCTGTACATGCTTTAGGGTTGAAGCTGGTGATTTGGTGGGAATTTTACGTCAAACTTTGACTCGAATTATCTCGTGATCTACCGTGCTGAAGGGAGAGAGACCTTGGGTGATGAAGTCTACATCAGTGTTAGAATGGACTGTTAAAATATTGTTGGGGGTAAATCCACCACGTTGTATAATGTGAACAATGTTTTTTTAATTTGTTGTTCCACCTGTACCTACTTCTTCCGGCACAAACCAAGATTGCAATTGTCAAGATGAACATTGTGGCCAATGTTAAATGTATTCCATATATTTTGTGTTACAAATTTCCGTTTCAAGATTTCGACATGATTGAGCAACAAACATCCAAATATCCAAACTTTATTCGTAGGATAAAAAGTGTCTAAACTTATAAGCCGATTACAAAAAAGATCCATCAATTTTATACTTATTTAATTGTGGCGGAACCCTGGTTACGGCAAGCAATTATAGCTTAATCGTCAATTTGCATTGATAATGCCTGGTTTGTTTTGCCCGTATTATGAACATTGGAAGCAGGACGAAGAGTGCGCCATTTTAGGTAAATGGTATTTAATTAACAAATACGGTTTAACATCTATTCACTGATTTTATCGATAAAATAATTTTGAGTGTGGTAATAGCAGTAAGCTCATGTACAACGATAATTTACTATTTGCATGCATGTCTTTACTTTGTTTTAATAACCAATTTAAAAAATGGAGGCGGTTCTCAATTCGTTTGTTTGTTTTTTGTATGTATGTTACGCGATTTGTATGTTATTATTTTTATTGAAATCGGTGTAGCATTTTTTTGAAATATCAGTAAAAATCCAAAATCTCTTTACGTCGATGACGTAGTCGTCCTACCTCGCTGTCTCATTGGGTCAATATGTTTGGATGATTTCACAAACTTTAAGAATAAAAGCCAGAGGCGATCCGATAGCGATAGCGATCCGATAGCGACAGCGATCCGATACCGAGTATGGGATCGCGCCCGCTTGCTGTGTGTCTGGTGTCAGGTTGCATACAAATTCGAACATTACAAAAAATCCCGTCTCGGATCGCTATCGCTATCGCTATCGGATTGCCTCTGTGTGATATAAGATATAAGAAGCCTCGGTATAAGAAGATTTATCACTTTACTCTGTAATGTTTCTGGGAATATGGTTTTCCAAACTAGGGCACTGTATTGTTATAAGCACGCGTATTCCTTACCACAAGAGGCGTGTATTACTCGTTGCGTTACTTTATCATCATACAAATTTTGAAACAAGATCAGCTGCTGTAGGTACCTATTTTTGGAGTTACTTTAGTAACTTTCAACTATAAACAAAAGAATATATTGTGTGTGTCAAATAAATGGTAGTATGTTGTGTATAATAAGGGTTCCATAAAACGTAAAAACGGAATCCTTATAGATTCGTCATGTCTGTCTGTCAGTCTGTCCGTCCGTATGTCACAGCCACTTTTTTCCGAAACTATAAGAGCTATACTGTTGAAACTTGTATTCTGTGAACCGCATTTAGATTTTTATACTAAAAAAACAAAAATTATGGGGTTGCCCCATAGGTACCTACATAGAACTGAAACTCAAAAATTTTTCATGAAACGGTTTTTCATCAAACCCATATGTGTGGGGTGTCTATGCATAGGTCTTCAAAAATGCCGTTGAGGTTTATTTCTAATATATCATTTTTTTCTAAACTGACCCCCCCCCCTCCCCTGTAACTTCTAAAGTAAAAAAAAGATAAAATTAAAAAAAATATAATGATGTACATTACCATGCAAACTTCCACCGAAAGTAGGTTTGAACTCGATCTGGTAAGTA
Source organism: Ectropis crepuscularia (assembly GCA_963693475.1). Classification (NCBI taxonomy): domain Eukaryota; kingdom Metazoa; phylum Arthropoda; class Insecta; order Lepidoptera; family Geometridae; genus Ectropis; species Ectropis crepuscularia. Next base: position 16,116,774 of record OY856346.1, read on the forward strand.
GTTTTTTTTTAGTCCGTCATAAAATACACTATTATTAAAACTTCGATCAAAGTTACAACGAACTACAAGAACTATGTATGTGTAATATATATATTAAGTTACTTGCTGCAACGGAACCCTTCATGGACGAGTCCGACTCGCACTTGACCACTTTATTTTTTTACTATTGTATTTATGACCACTTTAAAAAATAAATTAGTACATATTATGCACTAACTCTATATGGAAACTATAAATGCACGAATATTCATACTTCTTAGTACCTACACGGAATTTCCGAAAAAAGGCTACAATTTTTTTACTTCATATATACATCATAATATATATATCATCATACTAGTATATTACATTCTCTTTGATATGCATATTCACATAAATAGATAAATGTATCTACGCAAACAATGTACCCCATGTGTTACAAAAGTATTCTTATAACAAAAATGTAATCATGATCCCTTTGTACCTCCTCGAACAATGCATTAACTAAAAACCCGATGACCAGCTTTTTAGCGCCGGACACCACAAAGCTTTCGGAAAACCGCGAACCGCAGAATATCACCGTCAGCGGTAATTGAGCTATTGAAAATGCTCCATCAAAAGTTAAAGCTAACAAAATTTTATCGCAGTATTTACATATTAAATCAATTATTTGTGGCGCATTAATGATGCAAATTGGTAAATAAGCTATCGTTGACCACGCACGACCCGGTTCGTCCCGTGGGCCAGTTAACTATATACATGGATGATGCCTTGCTCACTTGTCGCGATACCGTTACCACGAAAACTAAGGTAATCAAATTTTCAAGGACAATTTTAGTCATGAAATGTGCCTTTATATGTTATTGAACATTTGATTTTCGGGGCGAAATCTCCAGTACGAATTACGTAGTTGTATTGAGAGGACTCTTTAGTGAGTCCGCCTGGGAAAGTACTATAACTCTGCCAGTTATTCTACTAATAAGAAGGAATGTTCTAATATTACTGTGTTCCGGTTTTAAGGAAGTTTGCAGAGAATTAGAAGGCTAAGAGAAGAATCATCTTGTATTTTCGGATAACGAGTACATAGTACCGTGAAGTGCAAATAACTAGTGCTGCTCTGTACCCACAGGTGTGTTACTTACCATCAGAGGCATGTCTTGTTTGTCTTGACCCAATACCATAAAAAAGTTTGAAACGCAGTGATTTCCTTTACGCCTTCCCTGTGTTTTTTTTACTTAGTATCTGCCTACTTGGCCCCTTGTATACGTGACATCAATTCGCCACCGGTGTGTGCAAAACAACTCCTGGCAGACTTCCATTACCAGGTTAGGGCGAGCGTACCTCATTGCAAAGAGATTTTTTCTCTATCGATATAAGGCAACTGGTTTAGGTATCCTAAGACGATAAGCTCGCCAGCATTGGACAGCCGCACTGCCATTATGATGGCTCCAAAATCTGATTACCTGGTAGGTGACATTGTTGTATATGGTAGCCTGTGCTTCCTCGAGTTTCTCTCGCAATATTATATCGCTTCCTAGCCTGTACGCCTGGTAAGATGTTATCACAGGTCTTGAAATATACTTTTCAACCTCTTACCTTATACCTCTTAATGTGGCTATGAATTCAACGAATGCATTTATTGCATGGTCCCGAGGACCCGAAGCATAGGCGAATCAATCTGTCCCTTATCAGCTCTCGTTCTAATAGTCTCCAGTCGTCTTGAAGTGAATGCTATCTGAGAAGAACCTGAGCTTAAATCATAATATTCTAGTATAGAGGTAGTTTGAAAACAACTCATTCAGATGAAATGTATTGAAATTAGAATTCCGGTTTAATATGATTTCAATTCGCGATGGAAGTTGATGAAGCCTCACAGTCTAACTTTTAAATAATTATTCGAGTTTCGTTTCTCAGTAAAGATATTTGTTGCAGTCGTGTATCAATCAATACAGTGTCTCTGATTAGAGTTCCAAATAAGCCATAGCAAGAATTGTGTAAATGCTTCTTCATAAAGTCTCATAAAGATATTTTTTATTCCACAACTAATGATTATTCCTAAAGTCTTGTTAGGTACTGATGTTATGGCAGATATAAACTCGGCTCATCCAAATAATTATACAGAGAGACGAAATGTCTCAGTTCCACTGACAACAAGTGCCTAATAACAGTATCATTAAAGAAATTTGGGTACATTTTCGAGCATCTTACTTGTCTCCGTTATTATTCCACGTTTTCCTAATTGAAATTTATGATTCACAAACACGCGTACAAAGTATTGGATGATTGAATAACGAGGGAATTGGAGATCAAATTACGGTATTATGAGCCCAAAGGTAAATCTTGAATAAATTCTTCTCTTGTGAGCGCTCAGTCGCTTTTTTATTTGATACGTTTTGGTATTCGCTTCAAATACAAAATGATAATTTCGGTTCAATACAATAGTCACGCATTTTTATAGTTATATTAGCAACAACTCGTGGTTTAACCGCGTAGTCCCCGTTCCCTTTATTTTTTCGGGATGTAAAGTATTTTACTTTTATTTTAGGCTATTTTATAACAGAGTGCCAAATTCCAAATTTCAGCCTGTTCCGTTCAGAGGTTCCGACGTGATTAAGCAACAAACAACCGAACTTTAATATTAGCGGGGTGGTTGTAGCACTATGTCGAAATAATGTTTTAAATTAGAAGAACATGTCAAAACAAATACTGGAGTATTCTAAATAAAACAGGTTTACGCAGGACGCCTGAACTAAGTCAAAAGGGTTGCGTTCGACTCATCATTGTGAGCCTCTTTTAGAACGGGATTAACCCTGAAATCGCGAAATAAACAGCTGTCCCACACAAATGAAACCTTTTGGACTCGAGGCAGAGCGGATTACTTGAACTGAATATTGGTGTAGGATTCATAAGACACTTACATTAAAAAATCTCCTTACATACTATACAGATTAAAAAGTTATTTGTTAGTGAAGATAGGAAAAGCCAGAGTTATGTAAGAATGAAAACTATGGATAAGCCGAAGACTCACTTGAATTTTCAAAGAGCTTAGCGCGTTCAGTTTGTGTAGCGAAATTTTCCATTTTGTTCCAAAAGTTGTGATAGAATTAGCATTTATCGTCTACATCCTGGATTAAACGAGACCTTATATTGTATTTTTATGCGGATTTAGTTTTAAGTGAAATTTCAAAAAAGATATAACTGTATAGTACATAAAGATTTTTATTTTAATGTTTTAGAATTACAAAGTTCATAAAATACCAGAGTGGCAGCGAAGTAAACTATCTTCCATATCTGTCAACTCCATTAAATAGAAAAACTGGGCTTCGGCACAGGATGAAAATAGTGATGCAGTCACCATCACCAAACTAACCCAAGCCAACAGCTAAACTAATAATACATCGGGCCAACTCTATTGCAAAACATTTGCAATCGGATCTTCAAAACCATGTTGGATCTGACTAGCCACTTCATGCTAGGATTAATAACTTATAGGTATGTCGTCGTCATCGAAACCGATGGACAAGGTCTATGATGATTATAATCATGAACACGGTACATGAAACTGCAGCAAAATTATTGGTATATGAAATTGCATCAAAACATTGGGATCCCGCTCCACTGTATAGTAGGCACTGTAAATATCCCTTAACTAGTGATAATAGCGTATCCATGCCCATAACTCTCTAAATACGACTTGATATTCACAAATCTAAAAGCCGTAGCACTAATTACTTTACTCAATCTAGTAAAGATAAGACCTTACCGTCATTCCAACTGACAACTCCTAAAGTTTTCAGTAATGACTCAAAGACGCTTAGCTTGCTTTTTCAATAACTTTTAAATAAAAATCAATACTGTGCGAAAATATCCACCGATATGTATTTGAATGCATGGATACATTCCAATTTAAAAAGCTACTGAAAACTGCAATAATTCTAGTTCGATAAGCATTGAAAGGCTGGTTAACTCAACAGTATATATGGTTCAGTTAACGTGATATTTTATTACGAAACCTACACAAAGCACTCAAAATGCTACTCGTGATATTTTTAAACATTTTTAGGGTTCCGTAAAACGTAAAAACGGAACCCTTATAGATTCGTCATGTCTGTCTGTCTGTCTGTCTGTCTGTCTGTCTGTCTGTCCGTCCGTATGTCACAGCCACTTTTTGGCGAAACTATGAGAACTACACTGTTGAAACTTGGTAAGTAGATGTATTCTGTGAACCGCATTAAGATTTTTACAAAAGTTTTTTTAAAAAAACAAAAATTAGGGGTGCCCCCCATACTGAGAACTGAAGCTCAAAATTTTTTTTTTCATCAAACCTACACGTGTGGGGTGTCTATCGATAGGTCTTCAAAAATGATGTTGAGGTTTCTAATATAATTTTTGTCTACACTGAATAACTTGCGCGAGACACGCTTCCAAAGTGGTAAAATGTGTGTCCCCCCCCCCCTCTAACTTCTAAAGTAAGAGAATGAAAAAACTAAAAAAAATATATGATGTACATTACCATGAAAACTACCAACGAAAATTAGTTTGAACTCGATCTGATGAGTAGTTTTTTTTAGTACGTCATAAATACACTATTATTAAAACTTCGATCAAAGTTACAACGAACTACAAGAACTATGTATATTATGTTACTTGCTGGAACGGAACCCTTCATGGGCGAGTCCAACTCGCACTTGGCTACTTTATTTTCTATTTGGATTACATCTGTTCTTTCACAGACCCTTGTCTCATCCTTTCCCGTTGAGGTACCTACTTGTGTAGAGTTTATCTATCCAAGAAGACCGTTCAGATATTTATCAATATAAAAAGGAAAAATACGACTGTTGTGCGATGTTTATGACTTCTAACATATTTAATAAACGATCAAGCCGTTTAAGTAGAAAGCCGCCTTTTCATTGGGTAAAAATTAGTTGTTGACTTATCTGAAATTTGATACACATTCTGAGTTCTGCTAAAATACTCTTATTTTTAGCTCTCAGACTACTATATCTGCGCCATCATAGCTGTCACCAATGACAGTAAACAGTAAATCACCTACAATATAAATGTAAATCTACAGATGTCTATGTTATAGTGAATCCAACCATTTATTATCTTTTTGGCAGATCTAATTTGTCAGTTATAGTGTTGTGACCAAGTATAAACAGGTACATCGATACTAGCATTTTGCAACGGTCTGGTTATTAAATTGAAATTAAATAAAATTAAAGATTATTTTGGCAAATAAGAACATGACATTTTGTCGGGTTGCCTGCGAAAAATCAGTCCCAAAGTCCGGTTGCCGAATTTTTAAAAGTAAAACATTGCTGCGAGCTTGGCTAATATCTCGGAAACTATAAACTTTAGGGCAAAAATTGTTGAGGTCGTTATTGTAGAAAATAATATTTTGCATCTTTTGTGGCCGGAAAACTTTTCTGTGACATGTAGCGTTTACGATTTATGGCTCATTTAAATAACCAGTTTTTCTATTGCAGCCGATAACTCTTGAAATATTAGATTAATCAATAAAACGCATCAGACCTTTTTTAAAGACTAGTTTATTTCCTACAACTTTCGTTTAATTTTTTTTTCTTATGTTCATACGTTTTGAGTTAGAAGAAGCTTAAATTCAGTTATTCTGCCAAAAACATTATAAATTAATGAATTGTATTAAAATGAACAATTGTTTTATTTGTGGTTATGTTAGACGACAAAAACTCTGTACTTGTAAGAAAAAACAGATACTGAGTCTAATGAAAGCCAGCATTAGACGATGCGAGAGAGAATAGAAAGCAAACTAGAAGATAAATAATTAACGGATTCAAAATATCCATTTCAAACTATACAAATACATACTATACATTTGAACTATACAACAATGACGTTTAAAGTGGTGGCTCTCTACTAGCCAACTAATATTATAAAAGACTATAAAAAGATAGAAACTCTTTATTATCCACAATATAATACTTAAACAACAGGGACTTATCCTAGAACTAGTGAACCAAGTGGCGACATTATCGCTAATAGCGATCTCTTCCAGGCAACCGAAATACCATGAGTAAATACTATGTTATGTCTAGCACAAACCCCAGGATATGCCATAAATGGCGAAAAATGCCCATACCCAGCCTTCTGGCTCGTTCCCACCACTAGAACTCGAGGAAAGGCCGTGGCCCGCCGTGCTGGTCCGCTGTACATGTCGCTGAAAGATGTCATCACATTAACATCTTCACGAGTATTGATAATACCCTATACATTTCCGAGAATAAGGGTAGATTTGTTACCTTTTTTAAATGTTACAGACCGAATACACATAAGTATTGTTGCGGTGGTAGTATAATCATAGAAAACGAAGATAATTTGTGTGCTATCACATATTACTAGTCCCTATCTAAGAAAACCCGAATAAATTTCGAGTCATTTTAAATAAATTTTACTTATAGCAGTTGCTTAACATCCTGTTATTGAAAAATTAGATATGTCCAGTCTATTGAAACAGTGCTAGACGCACAACTAGTAGACGTAGATCAGGTACAGCAGTAACCTTTGGGTGACCGACTGATGAGACATTATTAAGCCAAATATGGAAATATTTTAACACATTAAGCATATCAGGTTAATTTATTTAGAAATTAACGAAAATGGTACATCATGTTCTTCAAAGTTTACATCAGACATAAATAAACTTTGTTAATTTACCTAACTACAAAATGTTATTTAACACTTTATTTTAATAAATATTCAAATGTTTCAGTCATCATAACCTTGTTCTTTTTTGGATATACACCAGGAGATAAACACGTCTTCAAATAATGCTGTATGTTTTCCTGAGGCGCATCAATATAACGGTTTTACATAAAAATAAATCCGATATTATGTGCCGAGAACGGAAAACACCCGTGTAAAAATAGTTCATAAACAATATCGATATCTCAATCGTAACTTCGTAACATCACTATGTTGATAGCCATAGAACGTAATTTTTTAAAAACGTTTGTTATTTTATGGAATTTATAAAAAAACTACTGCACTTATGGACTCATTTTGTGAAAGATGATTACTATACGGGATCAAGGAGCAAATTTAAGCAGTTGTCATATTTTTAAAACCTCGCATTTAAAAGTAAACTTTTGCGTAACATGACGCAATTACGTTCTATTGGTGCTGTCAAAAAGAGGATAAACGGTTGGATCTACTATAGTCTCTACGATTTTTAGGGTTCCGTAAAACGTAAAAACGGAACCCTTATAGATTCGTCATGTCTGTCTGTCTGTCTGTCTGTCTGTCTGTCTGTCTGTCTGTCCGTCCGTATGTCACAGCCACTTTTTGCCGAAACTATGAGAACTACACTGTTGAAACTTGGTAAGTATATGTATTCTGTGAACCGCATTAAGATTTGAACAAAAAAATTTAAAAAAAATAAAAATTAGGGTTGCCCCCCATACTGAAAACTGAAACTCAAAAATTTTTTTTTCATCAAACCTACACGTGTGGGTGTCTATCGATAGGTCTTTAAAAATGATGTTGAGTTTTCTAAAATCATTTTCGTCTACACTGAATAATTTGCGCGAGAGACTCTTCCAAAGTGGTAAAATGTGTGTCCCCCCCCCTCTAACTTCTAAAGTAAGAGAATGAAAAATCTAAAAAAAATATATGATGTACATTACTATAAAAACTACCAACGAAAATTAGTTTGAACTCGATCTGATGAGTAGTTTTTTTTTTAGTACGTCATAAATACACTATTATTAAAACTTCGATCAAAGTTACAACGTACTACAAGAACTATGTGTACTCTGCGCATTATATTACTTGCTGCAACGGAACCCTTCATGGGCGAGTCCAACTCACACTTGGCCACTTTATTTAGATCTTTGGAAGTCTACATATCATTATATCCACGAATATCGGATTATAGTATACAAGTAAAGCTAAATCCCAATTATAGCTTTATTTGTATGAATTTATCTATACACAATAGTTTTAACAGTTAAATAATAGTAAACGTTCGTCATGACTTTTTCACACAACACTTTCTAGCCACAAACTAAGCAAAGCGTGTATTAATAAAGATAGTTATAAATATGACAATTGTATGGTATTTGTTGAGTAATGATACTGGCAGTACCTACTAAAGCAATCTGGCTGAAATTTAAAACCTATATAGGTTTTAGTCTGGATTATCTATCCCGAAAAAATACAAAGTTTTTGAGCACATTATTACTTCTGATAGATATTTAGGTGTGTTGTTTTGAGTATTCACTGGTTCAAGTGCAACATAATATGGGTAGGTACATAAATCTTAAGTTGTCAGGTTTGAGTTTTTGAGTCAATCGCTTACTCGCGAAACTTTCCAGCAATGTTTTATTATACGGACATCTGTCTGTTCCGAACCCTTTTTTACCCTTGTCGGATCCTCGGAACTATTGTGTGTCAATGTCTTCATGGTTTTGTGTTGATATACCTACTCTAAACTGATACTTTTGTACTGAAAAAGATCTTTACTAGTATACGAGTGCATTGAACAATACAAGCTTTATTTAAAAAAAACTGTTTAAGACATACTTTGAATGTTTGTTACTTAATCACGCCGGAACATAGATTTTAGTCTGGAATAACACATAAGCCAGTCCCCTATATGTTATTCCAGTCTTTTCGTCCCGGAAAAACAAAGGGAACGAGAAATGCGCGGGTGAAATCACGAGACGCTATTAGTGAGGTGTTATTAAAAGGTGAATAAATTTTTGAGTCGAATAATATACTTTTACATATATTATGCTTAAATTAAATTGAATGCAAATCTCACTTACGAGATGAAACATGAACCTCACATAAGAAACCATTGAGAAATATTTTATGTTGGGGTACGTCCCCAACAAAGCTCTGCCCCGGGGCCCTCCACACCTCTAAATCCGGCCCTGCTATGAACCATCATGTAAATTTTCGTATTTCCATGGCTATATTAGTGACACGATAGTTGGATGAACTGTGCTGTAAGTAACTATTAAAGCTGTTCAAACTGTGTATAATGCATTTATTTAGGAAGATACATACATTCAATTGTTTATTTCATTTCATCACAATCTGTAAATGTGTAATAACACATACTCTAATCACTTGTCTCTTATAAAAACAAATTGTTTAAGTAAAATAATGAATAAAAGTTAAGGTACAGGACGTCTACTCTATTTCTACGAAAACGTAATTTCGAAAAAAAGCTCGCGACTTTCCTACTCTCGCTCTACTTTGTTTCGTCCGGTACAACATTGTTTGACGTTTTTAAATGTTCTAAGCATACTCTAATTAAAGTAGGCTTAGAACATTTAAACGGACAAAATGTCAGCTCGAAGTAGAATCGGAGTTGGAAAGTCGCGAGTTTATTTCGAAATTACGTTTTCGTAGAAAGAGAGTAGACGTCCTGATCTGTAAAAACATACAATAATAAATTTAATAAAGTACCTTGTTCCTATAATAAATTAATTATACAAATACGTGCAATACTACTATAAATTTGGGCTTAACTCAAAAAATATCATCTGGATTATTTACTAACTTAAGTTTGGACCCGATAGCCCTATTCACAACAAAAGCTGTATAATATCAATTCAATAAATGTATTTTTACATTCACAAAACACTTATAAAGTCAATTACAATTAAATGCAAACTATGAGTGTACATAATAAGATTAATAATTAGGAATATCGTATCAAGATAAATATTATTTATTTAATTGCAAATAATCTCAAGTAAGAACTAAATCAGCTGTAAAGAAGCCTTGACAGGTAAATGTAGATGTTATAAGGCTTTGTCATAATCAAAATAACAAATATTCGACGGGTGACACCAAGGCGCATACCTAGTTAGTAAATAAAACAATGTAATGAAAATACTCTCAAATGAAAATACTTCTCAGAAAACTAAGATGTGTTTCAGGAAACTGAGTGGAAAATAATATTGTATAGGTACCTACTCATGCCTACTCGTACGTTGTGGGGCATTTGTAGCAGAATCGCTTATTACTGGGAGCTCTCAAAGCTTTTTCTGAGAAATTTTCGACTCGAACACAAAAAACGTTTTATTTCAGGAACCTCACTTCACGCAGTCGAGCCTTCAAGTGACTTTATATCGAACCATATCATTATAAAGTAAAAATGTAATGGCAGTATTTTGATTAGTAACCCTACTACCTGAATAGATATACTTTTCATGATGATTATTCTTCTCTATTCATTTAATTTGCATTGCATAGTGTAGGTGTGCGTTTTTTGCCAAGAATATCGCACACGCTCACGTGGAAATTATGTATAATAAATACATAATTTTTATTTCTTTGTTAAGAAAGTTTAGATTCGAAACTGACTCCACATGACTCGACTTCTTCTTCGATTCGATTTTCTTCGATTCTCGACTATCGAGAAAATACAGTACATTTTATATCGGTTATGACGTTTTGAAAAAGTAGTATCTTTTATATTTATAGGTAAACAAGTTTTCGAATCATCGCGAAGGAACCTAGTGTATTTCAATTCTAAGTATTAAAAACGACCACACACGTACCCTTTTATCCGAAGAAGTTACATAGAAGCGGTAGGGAGAAGAAATCGGCTATTACTCTACACACGTACATACCAGTCAGTACAATTCCGACCGTGCAACGGACCGGTCGTTGATCAGAGCAAAGAGAATATAATTACTAGGTACGTAGAAGTCGACACTCAGTACAAACCAATAAGAGCAGTTAACATTAATATGTCTGTTTCAACCAACCGTATGGCAACGACTTCGTGGAAACGGTTATCTTCGTGAAAACAATACGAGTACCAACCTAACAGATTATTGAAAGAGATAGAAGACATGGACCTGGTAAATTCCATACATTTATTTAAGTACTGGTAAGTTCCAGTCTCGATAGACTAAAAACTTTCAAAACTAGGGCATGTATTCCGGAATTCCGAAATCTTGGAAAAACTTTTTCGATATTTCAATTTCGAAATTGAAACACTTTAATATCGTTACTCCAATGTCGGTATTTTGACCACTTCTTTTTAAACGCAGCCATGATGTATATATACACACGATACGTTATTAAAGATTGAATAAATAATTCATTCAGTGGAGTAATTCATTTGGCTTGAAAGTGACGAGCGCAGTGCAGTGCTAGGTAATGATTTGCCGCCCACTGTTGTAGAACTTTAGAATGTTTTTTGAAGTGAAAACTACTTATAGCGCACGCACACAGAATTTTCATGGGATGTGAATGTAAATGAAATGAAGGAAATAATATAAAGATGAACTCAGTACCGTCTGGATCAGGGATGATCGATATTCATCGACGGTGATGGATCTCGAATTTATATTGCAGATAAAAGTAGTACTGAGTAGTAGTTCTAGGCGCAATCCGAACGGCGGATAATCCTTGCCTTTGTCATTCTAAACAGATAAAACAAAGAACGAGATGTGAGATTCCGTGTCGGAGGGTTTAGAATCGCTACGCTCTGGTTTCATTTAATTTCTACAATAAAATAGACCTAACTTAAATAATTTAAACGATTAAAAATAAAACATAACCACGACTTTATTATAGTATAGAGTTACAATAAGAGAAATACATGTAAGCAACACGACTGCCATATAACAGCACAGTGATTTGCAGCTACATGGTACTTGGTACATGAAGAGTTTAAATTATTACCTAGCACTGCACTGCGCTCGTCACCCAGAGATATGAGATGTTTTATCTCTATGCCCGGTAATTTTACTGGGAACATTGCCCTACATTGCCGATTTCGATTACTCGAACGTATATTGTACCATAGCCAAAAAGTCGTAGAAATACGATTTAAATCATACGGTTGGCAATTATTCGGTCTGATTTTTTGGAGACAGGGAATTGATGCAATTTGTCGGGTCCAACCCACTTTTACGTCATTTCTACGTAACTTCCTCTGATAAAAGGGTTCGTCTGTACAATCTAGAACTAACTGGGAGTTACCTCCATCCATCCGTACATCACGAGTAGTGCCAGTAGTCCGGTTGCTAGTTCGGTTAACCGAACTACTGCAACTTTTTTGTCCCAGTACATTCGAAAACATTTTGACTTCACAGATGACTTTACACGCTGCGAAAATGGGTGAATAGACTGACATTACGGTATTTTTAAATCAATTACATATCTTGTATTCAGTTCCTTTGTGAGAAATCATTGTCATGCTACAAAAGAATCCTACAGTTTATATCTTATCGTAATATTAATTTTCAATTTAACTATAGGTAATTGCGAAAATACGCTCAAGTTTTAATAAGAGGCATGTAGTTACGGAAAGGCCCTTAGGCGTTTGGGCAAAGTACAAGGCCGGTCTACCTGCCTTGCCCTATTTCTGTTTATTTATTAGACCTTTAGCTTCTCTTAATATATTTTGTGTTTGAATGAATTACAATAAAATAGACAAAGCTATTTGGTACTTTGATTTTTGATCTTTGACCTCACAACCAATTGTTTATTATTTGACGAGGCACTGCTCAATTCTTCTTGTGTAATAAGAACGTCAAGGCTCTAGAATAAGTAGCTTGAGTGGGTTTTTCCCCGTTTTGGTGTTTTCAAGTCAACAGTCAAACAATGTTTTATAGGTTAACTAGCTCCAACGTAGACCGCATCATCACTTCACATAAGGTGAGATGGTGGTGCGAACTCCTCGTTGTTAAAAAAGCATCTTGATTAAAATTCCGATATTTCGAATTTTCGATGGCTTCTCAAACCAGCCTCGTTATGATCTTATGCTGTTGAAGTTTACGCCAGTAGGTAGGTGGCAATTGATAACTCGAGTGAACAACTATGGTAGCTCAAAACTATTTTTGAACAATGGCCTTTAATATTACCATAAATATTATGCATTTCTCAACTGTTATTAATAAAATAAATCAAATCTGCAATCCAAATCTAAAATTGGCCATAGATAACTGGAATAAATTAACTGTCAGTTCAGATTGCAATTATAAATATTTGTTATTTAGCTCACATTTGACGTCCAATATTTGAATTAAAGTTAAACATTACTGGATTTTTATATAGGTATAATGATAGTATGAATACTTATCGTTTAATAGAGCTGTATCACAGAAATCTAAATAATAAGGTAATAGAAATGGCATAACTCTCAAATTACTTGCAAAACGCTTGTCGCCACATTTCCCCTACCCCCGCGGTCACTACTACATGCGCGTACTATTCCAATACAAATTCACTCACACAGCAATAGCTGCACATTATCAACCTGGGTCTGTGATTGCACCACACACATCCATAAACGCTTATCAGTGAACCTACTAATACATTGAAAAATAAACAATTTTTCACATATACGCTAGTGCTTGACAAAAATTAAAACATATCGATATTTCAAAGTACGGTCCAATTTTAACATTCGATAAAGGTTATTATTGATTTCATTAATTAGGTGTATTACACTACAACAAAGTCAATATGCCTACCTATAAAATAAGTGCGTCACATGGGGTATACTATTGTTTCGAAAACTGAAATATGTAATTCTGACACCACATGGGCTTAGGTATAGTTGAAGAACAAAGGTTGTTGAATATTTTGTACATCGAGCAACTCGATCTTCCGCGCAAGCACGGAAGGGAAGTAGCCTTAGCTAAAAAATATTGTTCAAATCTCTCTGTCATTTCTTGCGGGAGGGGAAAGTTGCACACTAGCGTAAAGCCGCACTATTACATACAAAACATACCTGTACCGATCCATTGCCGACCATACTCACACAGCCAAATCACTAACACATTAAAAATAAAGCACCATTCACAAATTTAGCCCCGCCCTCAGTGTATTCCACGCCACAGTATATTATCAAACTCCATGGTCCACGCGGACTTGTACTTTGACAGAGGGGAAACGCTGTGTATGCCTACTCCCTTCCGTGTTGCTCGCTGATTTTGTATGAAAACTAATAAAGTCTTAAGAATAAAAGCTTACAATAGATAAATACTGCCTCAGTTATCTTAATATTTATTTTGCACGGACGAACAATCGCGCGTTATAGCCAGTATGTATATACTTTTGTTAATAATTAATGAATTATGAAGTAATGTTTATCGCGAATTAAAATATTGTACGTACGGGTTTAATGTTAATTGCGTACAGTTTTTTTTATCGATTTATTATGTTACTTTATCGATAAAACTATGTAAAATTTAAAATAAAATTTTCATCGTTTATTTTTGGGCAAGTAAAATTGGACCGTCACAGCACTAACTCACAATCGCTACCTGCGGTTGTACCATGGAAGATTAGAGGTTATGACGATATCTTTAATTTTACATTACATTGCTGTTTATGCATTTACCACTTTAGATGTTAATTAATGTATGCAGCAATGGTATGCAAAATGACGATCACACCACAAATTTATAACTATCATAGTGAATCATTGGGCTCCGTTTATTTTATTAAAAAATGCAATTAAAATAAAATAAAATACCTATCAGTGAAATGTAATCTCATTATTGGTATAATTGCAAGTTGTGGAAGAACTTCCACAGTTGTTTATGCTCCATAACACACGTTTCAAAGATGATTCACGCCTGCCGGTTCGAACAAGACTAAACTACAATTCGAGCACTGGTGGCCTACAAGTCACCTGTGCGGCGACAATGTCACGCGGTCATGCGACTTCTAGTACCTTATTATTTAGATTTCTGTGAGCTGTATCGACCAAACTGGATGTGGATGAATTACGATTTGATTGATAGTATATAAATCCTTTGTTAGGGTTCCGTAAAACGTAAAAACGGAACCCTTATAGATTTGTCATGTCTGTCTGTCTGTCTGTCCGTCCGTATGTCACAGCCACTTTTTGCCGCAACTATTAGACTTACGCTGTTGAAACTTGGTAAGTAGTTGTATTATGTGAACCGCATTAAGATTTTTCCAAAAAAATATAATAAAATCAATAAATTTTAGGGGTGCCCCATACTTTTGGTTTAAGAAAATTTATTAATCTCAATTGAATTACAATAAATTATCTTACTGAGATTACAAGCTAAACATTACATGCATTAAAAATTGAATTGTGCTGCAGAGCACAGCAAACAGTTCGAAGATCTGTCGTTAGTATCGCAAAACAATATGTACCATTTCGTTTCATTTAACTTTTTTTTTCTTCATTGAGACATAATATCTACACCTATTTATTTTAAATGTTGGCATGATAACTATCAGGCCCAATCAATACAACATTTTGACTTTTAAAATGTTTAACTACATATATCGATAGTTTAACTGGTCCAATTTCAACTTCCAAATTCTATATTCGATTTCATTCTGTTTTATATTTTCGTACTTTTAGGTTTGGGTCTGAAGTAGATAAATACCACAATAGTATTTTCTAAATACATTTTTATAACTTGTCACGATAGATAGTATACTTTATTCTAATTTTATTTATTATTATTTTTCTAATGTAAGTAGGAGGTACCGTTTGAAATACGTAACAAAAGTGTATCCGTCTCGGCTTCGCTATCGGTGGGCAGTAAACAATACGTTAAAATAAAGTTGGTGGCATACTGGTAGCTCGTAGGTGTTTATTAGGCATGTAATGAATGTGATTTATTATTGAGTTTTATTTGTCACGGAGTTTTAAGAATTGGCAAAATGCGTATAATAATCTATTCTGTTTTAAGTACTGTATATTCAAACAAATATTTTGATTATGTTTCAATGTAATATAATGTGTATATGAAGGATGTTTGATGATTTAATTTAAATACTTTATATGAAGTTTTTTTTTATAAATAAAAAGGTTTTATTAAGACATGATGTTTACTGCACTTGTGGTTCTCCTTGGCACCAAACGTGCCCGCGAATCCGAGGGTCGCGGGTTACTTAGAACTTAGAACTGAAACTAAAAAAAAAATCATCAAAGCTATACGTGTGGCGCATCTATGGATAGGTCTTCAAAAATCATGTTGAGGTTCAACATCATTTTTGAAGACCTATCTATTTTTTTTTTCTACACTGTATAATTTGGGCGAGAGATACTTCCAAAGTGGTAAAATGTGTGTCCGGGGGGGCCGCTCTAACTTCTAAAATAAGAGAATGATAAAACTAAAAAAAATATGTGATGATCATTATCATGCAAACTTCCAACGAAACGAATTGGTTTGAACTCGATCTAGTAAGTAGTTTTTTTAGTACGTCATAAATACACTAATAATAAAACATCAATCAAAGTTACACCGAACTACAACAACTTACGTATTATGTTACTTGCTGCTACGGAACCCTTCATGGGCGAGTCCGACACGCACTTGGCCGCTTTTTTGAACTGTTATTTAACAATATGTTAGATGTTTCTTAGTCGAAGTTATAAACTAACTGAACATTATGTAGTAATTTGTTTGGAAACTTATTTTATTTTTGGCGAAGAAATAATTATGAATGAAGGTAGAGCAACTAAATTTCAAGAAAAAGGTGTACTGGGTCAAGCAGTACCAACCCCTTAATCCTAAGTATGACGAGTGCAGTAGTACATGACCAAAAAGTTAATCCCCCAAATGTAAACATGAAACAATTTTAATGCTTATAAGCCACACATTAAACTCTCGTCTCGCCTATCTCCTAGAAGTACTGGAGTATAAAGCGACACGCCGTCAAACGTTCTGCTTTCGCTAAGATTTTCCTCAAGTTACAAAGAAATGGTCTGTAAAGTGAAACACATTTCCTGTATAAAGCATGCCACCTGATAGCTCTAGTTAACACCTCTTGGACGTTTTAATTAAATTTCCTTCTACATTGTTACAATTTAACACCCTCCGCGTTATAAAAAGTAATGTTAATAAGACCCGGCCGCCAGTTTTACGTAGGTGATAAATCAGGTCTCTTTTCATTTTGGCAGAGGTGTCTGTTCATTTCTTTTACGCTTAGAGAGGAATTAAACTTGTCTATGGCCAATTGTGCTTCCGCTCACCCTGAATTAATATGAGTTTTATCAGGTTACCCGGCGCCGGAATTTATATTGAGACGGTGATAAAACTTGGAAGAAAGTTCGGGAGATTTTACCCAATGTTATTAAAGAGTTAACCTTAGTTACTAAAGACGGATGGGTACTGAAAGAAATTGAAAGATGAAACACATATTATTAAGTCAGAGTCTTAACAGAGGAAATAATTTAAATTAAATTTATTGCACAAGACTACTTTATAATAACTTAATTACATCAACATTTTGGTAGCGTTACAACGGCCATGATCACAAGGAGGCTGAAGAAATTGCGGATCGTCTCATTATGGAATGAGGATATATTTATTTACCCTCATTTGGTCTTTAAAAACAGCAGCAGTGTTCACCACGACTCACAACACTAACCACTACCAATAGAAAAGAATTGATAACTGACAATCTATTTATACCTATTTGTAATAGAACTCTTTTTAACACTTCTATCCTTCCCAATCAGATATCAATTAATTCTTTAAACTCGTCCTTATTTCTTTAATCTTGTCCAATGACTTGGAAACGTTGCTTTCTTATTATGTGAGCGACGCTCCTTGATTCCATTTTTTTTACATAAATTAATGTTTAAATGACTAACCAAAACCAAACACGTACTTTTAGCTCATACATAGGTACTCGTAACTCTGTACCTGTCATTATAAGACTAACGATCAAAAGAATATCAAATAGTGATAGTTTTGACCGCATAACTCTGTGCATCAATTTGGCAATCCTCCGTAAATTCTCGTCGCCTCTATTCTCACTGCACCTTCGTCTCACCTACTCCTAACTTGGGGTCACAATTCAATTTTATAGGAGCAATCGTTTATCGGCTCCCCAGAGCTTTAACTTTCAACGGTAATCTATGAACTTGAAATGGAGTAACCGTTAGTTTCAATCGGTTCTAATTCGTAGCAATTCAATATTGTGACACAAAATTATCACAATCAGGCTATTTTCATTATTTTTGGACGTTAAAACTTACCATCACAATATGTCAAAGCAAAAACTACTGCATTTATATCCACTCCATCAAATCTAAAAACATTTTACCTTATGTTTTCCGATTGACGTTATTTCATGAGAAAATTGTTATTTATGCGGAGGGTTTAACAAATTAACGACTTAAATTGTTGAGATATGTATATAAAAACTGTCTCTGAGAGTTTATATGTGCCATAAGTTTGTAAAAATACGCACATCCAACAAATAGTAGTAGGTATCCACAACATACCTGTAGCAACAAGCTAAAATGTTTATATTATTTAATCATTCAACCCAGTGAAACAAAGTTACATTAAAATTACGGTTATTATTCTAACTGACTGCTGGAGTTTCAAGGAAATCACAACCATTTACGAAACCCGACTACGTCTACACGTCTTTCATCATGTGTGTGTCTAATTGCCGCAGGCTTAGGAACCAATTAGTCATGGAAGCCACCCTCTTTTTATTGCCTCGTCTCTTATGTACATTATGTATTCCCAAATATGCAATCTCGCAAACAGTAGATGCTCAAAAATCTAATAACAGCACTTTACCATAAATCGCTGTTACCCCTGTGTCGTTCGAGCCATATTTCAACGTATAAACATTCTCATGTACGGCGGTTAAATAAATTAAATTCCTTAATTTCGTAAGTTTCGTATAAGGGAATACTCGTACTTCACAAGCGTCTCGGAGTTGTACAGGTTGAAATCTGCCAAGTTGAGAATAGCTGCGAGTGAATAAGTCAAAGCTTGTCAAAGACCACGAAGGTAAGGTTTTACACGTCATAAAGTGAACGGGGAGGGAATTCAGAAGTTTCCCATCCAGGCGTACCTAGAAATTACTCGGCGCGTTCCATTGAACTAAAACAAATTAGATATCTTAATTTATGCTTATTCCGAACTATTCTCTGAAATTTGTATTATAAATAAACAATTGAGTAACCTTAACAACCAAGCAACATGATTTAGTTACTGATATGACATACGTTAATTTTATCTATACTAATATTATAAAGCTGAAGAGTTTGTTTGTTTGTTTGTTTGAACGCTAGGATCTCGGAAACTACTGGACCGATAGGAAAGATTCTTTTTTTGTTGGATACTCCATTTATCGAGGAAGGCTATAGGGTATATAACATTACGCTACTATCAATAGGTACGGAGTATGAGTGAAGAATGTAAAGAAAACGGGGAAAATTTTTTTCTTCGAGAGCTTTAGTTCCGTGAATTTAAATTCTCTTTGGTCGCTGAAGTCTGTGACGGCGCCTGTCTACATTTGAAGTTTGTGTCATTTGAAGTAATCAAATTTGTTCTACAACAATGCATTGTTGCTTATTTACGTATTTTTAGGGTTCCGTAAAACGTAATAAAGTGGCCAGCAATGGATATTTTAGTATGGATTTTCCTCAAATAGACGCAGGTGAAACCGCGGGGCACAGCTAGTGTTTAATAATCGGTGAAACCGTTCATACTTTTTCAGTTGTAAACGTTTGGATAATGAAAAAATATTAAAGTTAAATTTCATTTTAAAATGTATGTATATAAATTTACCATAAATAACTGTCGAAAACCACAAATAATAAAAGTCATCTACTTACACGAATATTAAAAACAACACAAATTCATCAAATACTTTTATTACAAGGAATCAACAAACGGCGAATACAAAACCTACTAAAAAAATTTGACTACATCGTGCTAGCGCAATTGTTAAAAGTCTTAAGTACGAAGTCTTTTAAAAACAATACACATCGCATAAGACAGCGTAAGCTGAATAACCGCCAAACCCGACGACGTGTGTAAGCAAATCTCTGATTCCTGAGAACTCTAATCCGATTACTCCACTACGATATTAAGGTGTTCCACATGGGAAATCTGTCTAAACACAGCGCTCTGGAGGGTATAAAAAGACTGTTTTGAACCAAAACCCCTATGAATCAACTGTCAAAGTAGACCAATGTTGTTTCATTTTTAATAAAAAAAATAATTAAATATTGGTGGACAATTCACACACAACACCATCTAACCCCAAACTAAGCAAAGCTTGTTTTGATGGCGGCCAGATAGCTGATATTATACTTATATACTCGTAGTTTTAAATACATACGTATTATGCATAGAAACACCCAGACACAATGCAAACATTTGAATTCATCACACAAATATTTGCACTGGGTGGGAATCGAACCCACGACCCTCGGCTTCGCAGGCAGAGCTACTACCAACTAAACCACGAGGCCAGTCGTGGATAAAAAAGAAATTGTTATCAGAACTACTATTTGGTATAAGCTACATTACCCTGAAGTTTTACTAGGAAATATGTTCAATAGTTTTTGCTAGTAACGAACAACGTGGCTGACAAACTTCCATATTTTCAGTATTTTCACGCCGAAAAAACTGTACCTAACACTAAAAATCTATGTACGAGAGAGATCATGTCCTGCGCCTTCTACTCTTTTTAACCGCTGCTCAAAAAAGAAAGAGGTTTTTAATATATTTTTTCGATTTATAACATATCTTGTTTTATGTATGTCACGCGATGGCTCCACCAGTTGCAAATCTATTTTAATGTTTTTTTAAAGATTATAATAGTTCAAAGGTGCTCTCATATAATTGTTATCTAAATGTGTGAAGTGGTTTTTGATATATCAACAAACAATTTAATTTGCTCACTGTTACCTGGATGACGTCATCGTAGGTTACGTCATTTTTTTGATTCGTCGATTAGATTCAAATATTGGATAGATATGTAGTTGTTTCAGAGAAAAAATATTTATGAGAGAGAGCATCTGAGGGCAACTGCCATCGATTCCATTAAAAAATATAGACAAGATTTTTGTCGTTTGCCACTACACAGATTTTTGGATACCAATATTATTTATAAGTTTAAAATAGGGGACAAAACTCGTACGGTAGCTGAATCATGTTTGCAGTAGGTCACTGGGATATTAGTTTGCGCTTCTGGTCAAGCCTTTAATTGCCAATTTAACAACGTTACACTATTGATTTTTGTCACTTCACTGAGCTATATTCTTTCCACTATACTAGTTCCAACACTTACTAAGTCACATGACTTGATATTTAACTAAACAAATGAAGCCTTACTACTAAGTTTGCCAGGATTGATTGCAAACTCATGAAATTAGACTCATGACAATGTTTGGACGGTTACCAGACCAATATAATTGGTATTTGAACGAGCAACGCAAAAATGTGTTACGAAGTGTGAAGGTTGATAGATAGATAGATAAACTCTTTTTTGTACTAAATAAAACAAAACAAAAAAAATTGTTGTCTGTAAAGTCGGTTTACTGACGATAGTTGAACGTGACAACGTCTTAAGAAAATACTGATTGTGTTAAGCGCCATCTAGGTAAAACATTCTGAAGCTTTTTATCACGTCAAAAAACATATTTTGGAACAACAACCTAAAAAGAAAATTTAGTTGCAATTGGCGGCCTTATCGCTAAAAGCTAAAAGGTTGAAGGTGTGTTTGCCTGTTTGTGTCGTATTTGAAAGACTGTCTGTGGCATCGTAACTCCTAAACGAATCGATCGATGCTGTTGCGTATTTTTATTGAAACCAGACAAATTTCAGAGTGATACGTCTTGGGAGGGTTATAAATTTAATTGTTTTTAACTGTTGGAACTGGTTGACTATTGTCTAGTTGTAAAATTTGCCAAAATAACAAACTTTTACAGAATAGCTATAAAGAAAATCAACTCTCCCTCGACCACTCTAGAACAAAGTAACCAAAATTTCAATTCGTCATTGTGTAGTGATTACTATGAAACTATACCTGGTATGTGTTGGTAAACATCTTATACATTCTCAATCTCACCACGATGGTACCTGTGGTGCCTCCGTAATCCTTCACAACAGTACCCCGGCTAATTACAACCGCCGTGATAAGAAGAGATTATTGTGTTTGCATATTTGAATAATAGATGTAATTTAGGCAAAGTTTTGATGAAAAGCCTAAGGAAGATAGTATGAGCAAGTGGCAAATATTAAATTAATAATCTAACAAAATTGATCTACTATAGGTTTAAATTAACACACAAAATACACCATCTAAAATATTTCGCAATGTCAAGTCATTCCAATTGAGAAAGATTTGTTTACTTTCAAATATTTGAATAATAGATGTAATTTAGGCAAAGTTTTGATGAAAAGCCTAAGAAAGATTGTATGAGCAAGTGGCAAATATTAAATTAATAATCTAACAAAATTGATCTACTATAGGTTTAAATTAACACACAAAAAACACCATCTAAAATATTTCGCAATGTCAAGTCATTCCAATTGAGAAAGATTTGTATACTTTCAAATATTTGAATAATATATGTTTGTAATTTAGGCAAAGTTTTGATGAAAAGCCTAAGGAACATAGTATGAGCAAGTGGCAAATATTAAATTAATAATCTAACAAAATTGATCTACTATAGGTTTAAATTAACACACAACATACACCATCTATAATGTTTCGCAATGTCAAGTCACTCCAATTGAGAAAGATTTGTATACTTTCAAATATTTGAATAATAGATGTAATTTAGGCAAAGTTTTGATGAAAAGCCTAAGGAACATAGTATGAGCAAGTGGCATATATTAAATTAATAATAATCTAACAAAATTGATCTACTATAGGTTTAAATTAACACACAACATACACCATCTATAATGTTTCGCAATGTCAAGTCACTCCAATTGAGAAAGATTTGTATACTTTCAAATATTTGAATAATAGATGTAATTTAGGCAAAGTTTTGATGAAAAGCCTAAGGAACATAGTATGAGCAAGTGGCATATATTAAATTAATAATAATCTAACAAAATTGATCTACTATAGGTTTAAATTAACACACAACATACACCATCTATAATGTTTCGCAATGTCAAGTCATTCCAAATGAGAAAGTTCTGTTTAGATGCGATTTTTCCAAGCGGAGACATGGTTGGCGTTGCATCTCTTTACAAGAATAAGTTCTTTTATGAGACGCTACGAAGCTACGCCGTAGTGAAGTGAATACACGAGCGATTCACACGGCGCAATTAAAACTTCCCTACATCTAGGTTTCTAGAATGTAGGTACAACAACTTTGGAGTACACTTGTAATTAAGGAACTCGGTTTTATTGTTTTATTAGGGCTGAGGGGTATAGTGCTACGAAAACTCTTAGGTTCTACTTCGTAGTGGCTAGTAGAAATAACAGGTTGTGATATGTATTATCTTATTAGACGTGATGTGCGTTTCCCGCAAAGTACTACAAGCTACAAGGTAAGTGAAGTAGTGAAATCCGTCATATACATCACCTATGTACCTATATTTTATAAGATTTGACACTACTAAAATGGAATTAAACAACGTAGAGGCACAACATTGCAATGTTTAAATATGTTATATTGTTTTCGCATAGCCTGTTCAAAACGGAAGCTACGGAACCATTGTTAAAAGGTAAATTCAAACAAACTATTCCAATATTGCTGAGCGCAGTACGAAGGTGCATTACGGACCGATGGGTTTACTATGAAATTAAATAACATATAGGTACTGTTATACGGTACTTCCTCACGGCTGGATTACTTTCAACAGTTATAGCTTGCTACATGGAACAATTGACAAATTCTCTCGCATTATGAGTTTCTTTAGCTCTTCTCATTCAAGCGGTAATTTTTAGTTGATGTCGAAGAAAGAGGATAATCGGCTTTATGTGATTTTATGTTTGAGCGTCTATTATTCTGTCAATTGTGAACCCTTTTAAATAAGACACAAAAAAATGTTCTAATAAGTAACTAGTTCTAATAAGTGAAAAATATTGACAGATTATCTAATAGTATCTAATACTGATAAGTTATTTTCTACGTTTTTATTTGATTTCTGTAGTCTGTTATTTTTTTTTAATTTCACCATTTGGTTTAATCTGACAATATAATAATAAATTAAATTAGTGGGTTCAATAATCCACTACACTGAGCAATCGTAGGTTAGTGAATATAACATGGCTTCTAAAGATGTTCATTATAATAAATGGATATTCGCAAGTTTTCGTCACTATTAAAGCCAGCGATAGACTTAAACTTATATGGATCTGAACTTAATTGGATAGCAAATTTGAACTAAGTGCCAAGAGCCAAGCGGTTGACCTATAAGTGGAATATTTTCGCTCCTGAATCATAAGAGTTATTTCTGGTTGGCTTACGATTTAACTAATTAAACTTATTTCAATAACGTTAAAAATAAATTTCTCCGATTTTTACATATACGATCTATTTACGAACAGTCAAGTTTCGTTACAATACATTCCATATTTTAACATCAGGATAAAGATGCAAAGCAAAATGGGTCCAGATTTTTTTACATTTCTTACAATTAATTACAATAGTGTGGACTTTATTAATTAAATTCCTAAAATCTGCGACTTAGTTATCATCATCACCATTCTCAACTAATTATATTGTTGACCACAAGTTATCTATTCTATGCCACAAGCCTTCTCTTTTTTTATCCAACGTTCCTTATTATGGCAAATCTCATACAGTTTCTACAGAATTTGTTAGAGTCGGTGACTTGGCTATCAAAAACAGCACACTGCCGAAATATCGTAGTCGTAGTAAAAATGCGGCGCGGCGTCGCATCGCATCGCATCGCAGTTTTGTGTGGGAGCCCTTCCTCCGATGCGGTGTCGCATCGCATCACATCGCAGTTTTGTGTAGGAGCGCTTACTTAAAATGTGTTTTAAATATTGAAGCACATTTTTGCGACCTGGGCAGGGATTAAAACAAAATAATAACGAAAACTAAACTGACTAATTAGCCACTTACACAAAGCCCATCTGAAAAATCTAGAGATTGATAAAGGTTTACGTACGGTAAGATATACGTTATATTTATGTGCATTTAACATAGGGTTAACCATACAGCAAGCAATCAAGTGATAATCATATCGCATCCCATAATTTGATCAAGATGCTATCTGTGCCTATAAGATAATACCCACATGGATTGATTTCCATAGACTAGCCACATACCTGTCATATGATATACATTGCAGAGAACGAAACAATAGTCTGCAATTGAATGCAATACCAATTATTTAATAATATTTATATTAAACTAGCGGTCCGTTCCGGCTTCGCTCGGATTTCGTCATATAAGGACTATTAATCGAAAAAAAAACTATCCTATCTCTCAAGTTGGACCAGACTGCTCTGCCAATTTAATTTAAAATCGGTTAAGTAGTTTAGGAATCTATCGCGGACAAACATCGTGACAGGAGATTTATATATAATATATATTAAGATAATATAATAAAATTGAGTATTCAAACTTTAACATTCAAAAAGATTTTCGAGGTAATTTATTGAAATGTCATTTATTTATTGTTCTGAAGAAAATGGACTATGATTGTGAAAAGGAAAAAAATCCGCTATAATTCTTGTCTACTCGTTAAAGCAACCAAAGGCTTTCATCTGATAGACTCTAATATTTTACATATAACATTACCTCAAACACCATCAATAAAGTACTAAAAAAGTTATAACAAAAAATTAAAAAAAAAAACTTCAGAAATTACGAAAAAGGCATAAATTAATACTTTTATTATTCGGAGCTGAAAAAATACTTTCGATTTGTAGATGACGGCTAAAAAAAGGGTATAAAATAAGGCTCTATCTTTGCTACAAAAATAAAAGTCATCATAAAAAATGCATGAGAAGCCTTTGAGGAAGATAAAATCAACGAAATCTCAAACCTTAATTTAAAAGCGTCGGCCTTATAGGATTATTAACTTTAATTGGTTCGCGGACCTGAGCCTGTATTCTGTAAATAAATGTTGAACTTAGAACGCAAAACAAGAGAGGTCTAGGATAAGCTGGGGCTTATGAGTCGTTTCGGTTCATCATAAAAATACTCAAATGTATCTGGGTCAATATTTAGGTTAACTGATATTAATTGAGACGAATTAATTGCATCTCTCCCAAAAGACAAAAGTGCTTCGGACCTTGAATCTAGACTTCAATTCCATAAACAATTTATGGCAGTTGCACAAGTAAACACAGCTGGTTTGGGTGCAAGAAAGAAAAGGGAAGACCGAGACATAGTAAAAACCTTTCTACAACAAGACGAAAATGACAGTTACAAAGTGCACGCTATGAATTTAGAAATGCAAAGTGAGTGGCTAACCATAGGTGAGTTTTGCATCCCATTAGCTCTGAAGTGGCGCACCTTGCTCTATGACTGGTCTCCTGGCTTATTAAAATTTTATCTAAATTCTTTCCAAATCCCTGACCAGAGTAACTTGGTAAGGTGGGGAAAACCTTCTGAAAAATGTTGCTATACTTGTGGAGTGGCGATATGTACATATTGGTGGGATGCAAGGTGCTCCAATAGGGGTCCCACATTTTTTTATTTTTCACATTTTTTTCATAACTACTCAAAGCGCCATGACATAGTACTTGAAATCATACGTAAAGCCATAAGCCTTTCAGCTTTAGCTAGAGCCCAAAAAGGATTGAGGACAAACAATAGACAAATTAACTTTGTAAAAGAGGGCTCACCTTCAAACTCCAAGAACAAGCCTTACTCAATCCTGGGTACAGCACCTAATTGGACTATTTTAATGGACATGTTTGTATTAAAAGCACTATAAAATCCCAGAGGATGACGAAACGTCATCCAGACCGGACATTTTCCTTTTTTCTAGAACTACGAAACGCATAGTCCTTGTAGAACCTACCGTACCGTCGTAAACTAATATAACTAAAGACCACGCGATGAAACAAAATATGCATTACGACCTTCAAAATGAATTAACAAAAGATGACTATGTAGTTAATTTATACGCTGTAGAAGTAGGAGCGAGAGGTATACCAGCAAAATCTCTCTATAACCTGCTGAAAGACCTTGGCTTGTCCAGAAGTGCAGTAAGTTCTATACTAGAACGAGTATTTAAACTTGCACTAATAGGATCATATTAGATTTGACTGGGCAGGGAGAGAAATACGAGTAGTGAAGGTGAGTATTGACGTACGTCAAAAAGCCTACGCCCTTAAACCTACGCCCGAGTCACAAGTCTTGGGGCTTACTCGGGATTTCTCTCTCGCTGCCACACGATGGACCCGGCACCCGCTCGGTGAATCCATGGAATGCTAAGAAGTTCGTCTCTCTGATTACGTCGATTGCTAACTAGTTCTACTGTGTTATTCTGTAAAAGTGTAGTAGACACCGGGAGGTCTACCGCTGAACTTAAATAGCTTTTGACATTGCTCCCTCTTTTTCATTTTCGCTTGCAATTGAAGAGACAATCAATCAATCAATCATCAAAGTCATCGCCATTTTAGTTACGCGTTGAAAGTTTGATGAAATCCTGTGAAAAATTATGAAATGACGCCTGCGATGTGTGATCTCTGGTGTCGTGAAGACTCGGATATGCAGTATCTGTAAAGATTACCCCCAATCACTGAAGAATCGAGTTGTATAGTCAGTCGCTGTCTAATTCAGTATCGAGGTAAAATACTCAAATCACACCGTGATCTGTATCCATCGACGCGTGAATTAACGGACGGATGTTGCCGAGAGAGGGATGACTACGAATCTGTTCGAACGCTTCGGTTGCTACGATTCACCCGTCATAATTATGTACGATTCTGAAAAACCAGTCTTGCCGGTAACATTTTGACTTGATCCTCATACCTCGTTCCTACTGTAATTTGAACTTAAGGCTCGATACAACTACTACAGTACAATGATAAAACGGTTTTATTATATTTCTTAATATTTTTGAACTAACGGTACTTAATCAACTTGTCTTCAAAAACTTTGTTATAAATCTGATCACCGACCGCCCATCTCATCGACTGAGCTATTATCCTGCCTCGCAGTGTTGCAAAATTTGTAGGTCTACTAATATTTGAAATCATCATGACTTATCCAAAATAACTTGACCTCTGATTATTATAGAGTCGTAAGGAGACCTAGATCATGTAACAACAAAGACTAGCTCGAACTCAACATCGAGGTGCGGCGCACGTGCGTGAATTGATGATCTTTTTAAGATTTGCTAGTAGATAATAAGGCGGCTCGTGGAAACGACGACTATTGTAACCCTGCTGCTATTTGCTCTACCCACCACCATAAAATTAATTAAATTAAACTTTGTGTTATCTCGAAATCTAGGATTTTAATTTACTAGCGAGTTATTTTATTAGACTGCCCTTTGACCGCCATTTAGCCTATGCGGTCTACGATAGATTAAACATTCTAGGTTCGTTTAAAGGGTTACAATTTACACCCTTATTCATAGACTCTGTCACAGGATGTAATAATATACGCTTCATTGAGACCATAAAAGTAATTTACAAATTTTATTTATTTATCAAAAACACATATACACAAAATATAATAATATAGCTATGAACCCAGTGTGATCGCTTCAGCTCAGCAAATAAATACGCGATTTTGTTTCCATTATTTTCCTGCTACGTGCGTTAAAAACGCTATTCTAGAAGTCTTGCCGAAACTCTGAATCAATCTTAAATTTTCACCTTAGCTTATGTTTCATTACATTCCTGCCTGAAATAATCTGTTATAATATAATAGACGGTTCATTAAATTTAAATAAATTTAATAGATCCCTCAAGGGAGATGGATTTACTTGAGAGCTCACTGATTGTTTTGCATAATTAATTCGGCTCATGGATTACCTGATTATATAAACACAAGATTTTTACTAAAAAGTATTTTCATACTCTATCTAAAAATATATAAATACTAGCTGAACGCGCGCGCGTTGCTACGCCATCTATTGAAAATTGGTCGTACCAATTCAAATTTTGTTCAAATTCGGTTACTTTAGGTTCTAATGACGCAACCTTTAACATATGACAAATGCTGTCACGCAACGAAAGCTCTCTAAAAGCAATATTTTTCTCCCGTTTTTGTTACATTTTTCATTCATGCTCGGCTCCTGTTGGTAGTAGCGTAATGTTAAATACCCTATAGCCTTCCTCGATAAATGGACTATCCTACAAAGAAAGAATCTTTCAATTCGGACCAGTAGTTCCAGAGATCCTTGCGTTCAAACAAACAAACAAACATACAAACAAACAAACTCTTCAGCTTTATAATTAGTAATTAGTATAGATAAAAAATGGATCTGCAAAATGTACGTCTGCTCATAACTTTTGAATGACTGATGATGATTTTAGAAGTGAAAACTTATTTTGGCGCGCCACATACAGACTTTTCGTGGGTTGTGAATTGAATTCTAGCGTCACGCTGGGGAATGATAAGAATTTCCAGGTGAACTCAGGACCATGGTCATTGGCCAACTAGAAATGCGTCAGCATGGTCATGGGCACGCCGGATTCACCCGCGTAGTTTCCAAAGTGAGCGATCAAATTCTGAGTTATAAGTTTTCACTTCTATCGGCATTTCCTACGACTCCCAATTGCCGACTGCCGACTGCCGATAGAAGTGAAAACTTATAACTATCTATCTCAGAATTTGCTCGCTCAGTTTGGAAACTAAGCGTGTGAAACCGGAGTGCGCTGCTAGTCTAAAATTCAAAACATTGTTGTCTAAATAAGTCTTCTAACTATGCCCATCTAGATTAGTCTTCTAAGGGTGGCCATCTAGAAATACGTTAGGTTCCGAGTTCGCCTGAACGTTTCTTTCATTTACGAGCGTGACGATGAGCTTCATTCACAGCCCACGAAAATTCTAAATGTGGTACGTCAAAAGAAGTGTTCACTCCAAAAACGAAAAATGCGCTGATAAACTATGTTTACTGATGTATTTACTAATGATTTCATTTGTTCCAGGTACCACTAAAAACGCAAAGGACCATAAGTGCCAACATCTTTGAAGCCAAAACTGAATAGAAGATCATGTAAGTAAATTCTAGTACGCAAAAAATGATTATATTCTATGTAGAGGAAGAAGACTGCGTAATATCAATAATCGCTTATTAGGAGGCACAGCGTAACGGAGGATCTCCTAAAGGAGGTTTGTTTGTACTAGAGCACACAATAAATAAGTAGGTTTCCCTTTTCACAAGCAGAATGAGGTGGCATATAAGGATCTAAAACCGTGTTCACATATTCATTTAATTTTCTAGTTTTTTTTTAGTTTTTCACAATATTTAAAATACAATATTTAAAGATCAGAAAACATTTTGCCGCCTGCAGCGGGGCAGAGCCCAAGCTACCGGTGGTTAAGGCAGAGCCATGAACGTCTGACAATGCGTGCCGTGTCCAGAACGACTGCATTTTGTATCTGAGCCTTGACCCTATCATTATATGTTTCGTTGAGGTTTTTTGCTTAAGACACGACTATCGGGACTATGCTCGTCGAAACAACATCCCACATGGCAGTAACCTCGTGAGCCACGTCAAGGTATTTGCTAAGTTTATCGTTCTCGGCTTTAACGAGGTTTTCGTCATGTGCTATTGTGATATCAACGAGCACAGCCTGTCGTTAGACTTGTCTATCAGTACGATTTCAGGCTTATTGGCGACAATAGTCATGTCTGTGATGATAGAGTGGTTTGCCTTTATTATATTAGTATGCGTAGTCAATGCGTAAGTTTGGATGTTTAGAATTGGAACACAGATAAGTGATAATTTGGGATACCTATACCTAAGGTACTTTTCGTCACGGAAAAGTAACTGAAACGGGATCTATGCAGGTGAAATCGTGGGGTGCTGCTTGTTGGGCGTAAATTAGGTATTAGTGTTTGAATGACTGCTTGGCGGTAGAATAATTACGGTGGCTTCCGTTTTTCTATTAAGTACATTTTTTTCACAGCACAAGTGAAACGTTTTTCGCAGTGCATTGAATACGTGTTTGTTAAATGAAAACCCACGTTAAACATTAATTAACGTCTCCTGTCCACCACTCGGCCGTTCTCACGTCAAGCAGGCTCTCGTCGAATAAATTGCTGTCCACCGCGACTCTGTCATGAGGATTATACCTTTATTCGAGGACTAATCCACGCCATGAACCATCGTTTTTCCATGACACTCGTGTATATTTCGAGTGCTTTTAAACCGGGTATGATGACTCAAATAATTATTTTATGAAATGCTCGCGGAATTATGAATATACGAGAACAACATTTCGAAATTGGTAACGAAATATGTTCTACTAAAAGATCTTATATAGGTACATTTTTAACCGGCTTCAAAAAAGGAAGAGATTATTAAATCGGTTCTGTGTGTGTTTTTAATCGATTTTTATGGTTCTTTTTTTGTTTGGTAGATCATAGTAAATCAGAGGTGGTCCCATTTAAATTTATTCGAAATCAGCGGGCTGGATTTTGAAATATGGATAAAAAAAACTTCCATTTATCTATACGACACGATGTATTGATAGTTTCTGAAAGTTGGCTGAGTGTCTGAATTGAAGTTCTGAATAATTTTAAATTGAAATTGGTTTTTGTTTTTTTAGAGAAAATACTTAAATTAGTTTTCGTTAATTTCCAACCTATTGCAGTAGAAGTAGAATTTCAGCTATTTACGGAAAATAAAACTCGTAGGTACACAAACTGTTTGCTTCCTTAGCAAAAAATGAGATTGAAGTGATTTTAAGTGGAAAGCTAGTTATGTAAAAATATGAGCACCTGTTCATAGAAACATAGTGCAGAAGCACTCAATAAAAATGTATGATCACTCACGATCGCTGCGGTCTAAGCTAATGGTGCACTAACGCACGTCCCTGAGCACAAACACGGCAATTTAGTCCATTAGAGTAGGAATCTCTAAAGGAAACAAAGGAAAATGATACCGTGCGCTTATTAAAAATAAGTGCGTATCATATCGTAAATCGTAGATACATAACTATTTCTACGATCTTCGTTCTATGATGCTATATTCGGCCTGGGTGTTGTACTCGTTTCCTTTAGTAGATGTGGACTCTTTGCATAGTCCGCCTAGGAAAGTACCTACCTACCGCACCTTTTCCAGTTACTCTACCGCCAAGCAGTAATGTAAAAACATCACCATGTTCAAATTTAAAGGACTATGTTTCCAGTAAAATCACAGAGCATAGAGATAAATCATCTTATATCGCTGGGTGACGAGCGCATGTAATAAAAAGCATTTTTTTACGAGCAATTATTAATATTTATTTGTATAG
This sequence comes from Ectropis crepuscularia, assembly GCA_963693475.1. Classification (NCBI taxonomy): domain Eukaryota; kingdom Metazoa; phylum Arthropoda; class Insecta; order Lepidoptera; family Geometridae; genus Ectropis; species Ectropis crepuscularia. The sequence goes on from OY856346.1 coordinate 16,148,884, forward strand.
AGGATATACTCGTAATATGTAGATATAGTTTTACAGATATCCAAACTCAGACGTTTAAGTTTACCCCATCTATATATCTGTGGATAATGTAGTTTTCTTCTTTGGCATGGATATAGCCCAGAGTAGAAGAGAACGGTGTTGCCTAACTCTTCAAACGTCGTGCACCGTAGGTTCTTTTGTTTTTTTTTAATAAAGAGTGACGAGACGAGCAGTACATGTGCCTGATGGTAAGCAACATGACTGGCACATAACATCTCAGTGACACGCAGCTATTGGGACATGAAGAGTACAAATCATTACCTAGCACTGCATTGCGCTCGTCCCCCAGAGATCTAAGATTGTAAGGTTTATCCTTGTAAAGTGACTTATCAGATCTGGATGATTCAAAGTATCTGTGTTGTCGTATATTAGTTGTCAGTGGCCACTTCCCAGTGGATAGGTAGGTACTCTAAAATTGCAGGTCCCAACGTTACACATATTAAAACAGGACGCTTTGTCCCATGCAAATGCGTTTGATTTTATTGCTTTTCTCCATTAGACCGAACTCTCGGCTAAAACGTAAAACGTATAAAGCTGTTTGCAGACGCGGCTCCATGTAGATTGGCACTTCACTCTCTGTTTCACACCTGAAAGGTGTATGGACGTAATATCGTACCCAGTACCCCAGTAGATACCAAGCAGTTAAGTAATCGATTTTAATTTAAACGTCAAATAATGTTCGATCGGACGAAACGAAGTAGAACCGGAGTAGGAAAGTCGAAAGAGTTTATTTCGAAATTACGTTTTTCGTAAAAAGAGAGTAGGCGTCCTGTACCTTTAGGAATAAATATAACACCTTAGTATACTTTTATAAATATCTGAAAGTCGCTCAGCGAGCTATGGAAAGAGCAATGCTATGGGTTTGTCTAAGGGATTGCATCCGCAATGAAGTAGGTAATTCGTCAAAGAACATACCTAAGTCGCCGATGTAGCTCAGCGTACCTATTAGCAAACTGAAGTGGCAGTGGGCCTACCACATCTGTCACAGACCTGGGGGTCAACCGCCGAACGAAAAATGTCATAGCTTTGATGTTTCTCTCTCTTTTCTTTTCGCTTGAAATGATAGAGACAGCATCAGCAAAGCGATAACCGATTTAGTTAGGCGGTAGAGGTGCTGATAATGGTTGGGGTAGTCGGGTTCTGGAGTAGAGACCACGAATCGGTATACGTAGTGTAGGACGCCCTGAGACTAGATGGGAGTGACGATATACGAAAGACGGCTGGATGCGGTTGGAAACATAAAACCGAGGATTGGGCTGAGTGCAGAGTGGAGTAATATGGGAGAGGCCTATGCCCAGTAGTGGCCGAACACGGGATGATGATGATAATAATTATAGATATTCGTGGACATTTCACACACAACGCCGTCTGACCCCAAACTAACCAAAGCTTGTAGGTGTTAAACTCTAATTAGAGTATGCTTAGAACATTTAGACGGATGAAACGACGGATCGAAGTTGAACCGTTGTAGGGAAGTCGCGACTTTATTTCGAAATTACGTTTTTCGTAGAAAGAGAGTAGACATCCAGAGCCCGTAAGTCCGTAAGTGCCACGTATTTAGCAGTGATTTTCATCAAGATCATTACAACGTTTGAATATATCAAATAAGTAGGTAAGTACCTATAGTTCATTTGTGAATTGGTACTCATTCCCATGTACCTAATTACAGTTCGTAGCTTTGAAAGGCTTATTAGTTACTAGCTGTTTCCCGCGACTTCGTCCGCGCGAAATAAATACTAAGGTAACTCAAGCAGTACTTATTTGTATACCCAGACACATTTACAATTACTAAAAACAGCTTATAATAAAACAATTTTATAGAATTTCATAAAAATCGGTTCTGTTATTTAGGTGTGAAAGCGTAAGAGAAATTCGTCCACCATTTCAATCCCAATATTCCCAATTTCACCCCCGTACAGTTCGAAATTACAAAATTGCTAGAGCCAACATTCGTTTGCTTTGTGTCAAGTGTTCAAGTGTCTATACATATACAGAGTTTCATGGTTTTATCTTCAACGATTGGGAACTTTCATATTGACATTCATCCCCCATTTCAACACCAATTTCACCCCCCTACAGTTTGAAATTAGGAAATTGATAGAACAAACATTCGTTTGCTCCGGGTCAAGTGTCTATATACAGAGTTTCATGGCTTTATTTTCAACGGTTGCGAACTTCCATATTGACATTCATCCCCCATTTCAAACCCAATTTCACCCCCGTACAGTTCGAAATTACAAAATTGATAGAACAAATATATAATTGCTTCGTGTCAAGTATTTAGATACAAAATTTGATAACTTTGAAAATGACGAATTTTCATACAACCGTTCATCCCTTTTTTCACCCATTTAGGGGTTGAATTTCGCAAAACCGCGTCTTAGCGAGCGCCTACGTGCTAAAAGGGATCTCCATGCAAATTTTCAGATTCCTACCATTTGTAGTTTCTGAGATTCCTTGATGAGTGACCTTTCGCTTTTATATAAAGAAGAAGAAGAAGCAGAATATAGAAGATTAAGTACATTTAGTTCAATTTAGTCGACTTTAAATTTTCGAATAAAAAACAAAAACCGACTTCAATTTAAAATTAAACTTAGTGACTCGACTGAATTCCATACTTACTTATTGTAAAATCTATGATTAGGTAAGTGCATCGTCCAGATAAATGTAAGCAAATGTAAGTTTTTTGGTAATGTTTCAAAATCCACGACACCGATTTCGTAAAAATGTATATGGGACGAAGTCATTGAACTCTTACGCGCTCTTCTACGATGGCAATGCAAAATCAGGTGACGTCTCCTAATTGAGTCTCAGTCGCAACAGGAGCCTCAGGTTGAGTGGACGTTCGCTAACACGCGCTCTTCTACGATGGCAATGCAAAATCAGGTGACGTCTCCTGATTGAGTCTCAGTCGCAACAGGAGCCTCAGGTTGAGTGGACGTTCGCTAATAATAAAAAAAAAACGATATAAGCCGTAATAATTCCTTTGTGCTTTTACAAGGTGCACAAATAATTCAAAGACCAAGAACAAGTTCCATGGTATCACTTTTCATGCACAAGTACACGAAATCTTTAATGATTTCCAAAACAGTTCAATGATTATTTAATCTAAATATTTTTTCTGTTATCTGTTGTAAACAACTTGCCATTTGTAAAAAGGGACAGATATACATAGAGCGTAAGAGTGCAACACGACCGGCGGTATGTTTGTTCCGCCTATTTTGTTTCTTTCACGCCAGTACATTCGTATGTCTTTCTATTCTTGTCGAAAAAAATATCTAAACAACTGTGATGTACCTACTTATAGGTATCTCATTTGCGTCTACTGCCTACTTGTCATGATGTCTTTGTCATTCATTCAAACGTATCTCACGATTGATGAAGATGAGATATTCACGAAGAAGTGAAGCTGTGTGTACATTGCGTAATGACGTCATTGCGTCATTGTTGTGTGAAATTTTCGCCACATTATGCTGTCTTTATATTAGGGCGTACCTCATCTTCCTTTACTTAGTTATATCAATGGGACCGAAGTAGGTATTATTTTGAACCAAAAAAAAAATATCATCAAAATTGGCGAAGCTATCGTCACTACCTATAACCGAATTGAGAACCTCCTCCTTTTTTAAGTCGGTTAAAAAGGAACAATATTGTAGAAGTCAAATAAATAGTTTGCTGATCTAGGTATTTCGTTTCGAGCAATAGTTCTGGCAAAATGTCTGACCATAATAAAAAACATCTAAAATGTTCGAACTTTAAACGTATGGATTTTTAAAAGGTTATGCAGAAAGGGATAATATTTTATAAAAGAAGCCCAAGGACGTTTAAAAGAAGTATTTTTAACGAACGTAAACACTTTTTTTAAACGTCGTTGAATATACCTAATTGGCATGCGCGGCTCCAGAGGGGGGGTCACGGGGGACATGAACCCCCCAAAATCATATACATTAGATTAAAAATCTAAAAACTATCAAAATGTCTAATAGTACATAGACTATTTTTAAGCGCGCAAAAGTCTTTTTTACTCGATTTATTAATATTATTTCTACTCGTGACCCCCCCCCCAAAATCTGAGGCTGCGTACTGGTGTACTGGTGACCCCCCCCCCCCCCCCCCCCCAATTTGAGGCTGGGACCGCGCCTTCTAATTGGTTGAAAGATGCCGTGTAGCGTGTACCACGTCTATTCTATTGCTGTAATTGGTAGGTACTCGTCTGTGGCAAATTTTAAATGGCGAAAACTACTAATGTATTCGTACGTGCTAATCGCGAAATCTTTAAAGAAAAACACTTCACTTCATACATTTTAACAAGTGCGAATTAGATGGAAACTTGCTTATTTGAGTTCATGAAGTTCATGTTTACTTTTTCAAATTGAGCGCGCCATTATAGACAAAATTCTTTTTTACTACGCTAGAGGCGCTGCAATCGCAGGAATTGCTTGTCAATGTTGCAACTTTTACAGTTTTTGTTGTAGATCTACGCTAAAATGAGTGGTGTGGAGTCCCAACCAAAGGCTCATGCCCAATCAAAACTCGATATAAATATGGCAAACATTAAGAAATATATTTTACTTTCAATCCCCACTGTTTCACTGGCTTTAGTAATGTGAAACTTTTATTACATCGCCTCAATCTTTTTGTCCATCTATTGCATGTCGCGAGAGGGTCGGCCGCGGATTAGGGGTAAAGTGAAAAGCGGTCGACAGAGCAGCTGAGGCCAATATAATGGCGTTACTTGAGGTTACTTAAATTACATAACTTCCTTACGAAAATCGAATATTTTTTCCAAAAAAATGTTCCGAATTATTTTCAAATGTCTACAATGCGAAACAAAAATGGCTGTCATAGGGACAGTCGATAGAAGTGAAAATTTATAAATCAGAATTTGATAGCTCACTTTGGAAACTACACGGATGAAACCAAAGGGCGTGGCCATCATGGCCATCTAGAAGTCCCGAGTTCACCCGAAAATTTCTTTCATTTCCAAGCGTGCCGCTTGAGCTCAATTCTCAGCCCACGAAAAATCTGTGTTGTGCGCCAAAATAAGTTTTCACTTCAAAAATTTAACTTATGCCGTCGCGTCGCGACGTTTCATAGAATCACACAGTCATTGCCTCCTGTTCCTTTTGTTTTTCCGCGATAAAAAGTAGCCTATGTGTTAATATAACACACAGACTATACTTATCTATCTGTGTTTTAAATTTCAACTTGATGTGTTTAGTCGTTCCGATGTGATTTAGCAGCAAAAATCCAAACTTTTGCATGTAAAATATTAGGAGGAAGTCCGATTCCGGATAAACAATAAACTCGACGTTTCACTAGCTATAATTTGAAACTACTCCTACTCGTCATACTCAAAATGTTTAGGTTGTGAAATCAGACGTGGTTATAAAAAAATATTTGCTATTAGCTGTGGTATACTCAATTTAAGCTCCATAGTAATGCAACCATTATTCTACCGAAGGGACTGGCTGTTCTCTCACTTGATTAATAATTGAGTAAATTGATGATGCGGTTTACGATGGAGTACAACAACATTTTGCTATTCCGTCATCAAAACATTTCGTTGTTTTCTACAATAATAATTATAACAATACGCTATTTTTAAAATCGAAGCTGGTATCACTGGCTGTCAACACTATGTATATGTCAACTTCAAATAGAAGTTTAATGTTTCATTCAATCAAACTTCAGCTCCGACGCGTCACCGTCGGAATATTTTTATTTTTTATTTTAGGGACAAAGATATTGTGATAAGTGTGATTTTTATACAAATCTTGGTGATATTTAGTGTTAAGATTTGTTATGTCAGTGTTTCACTGTTGCAAAGTGGAAAATCAATCGAGGTAAGAGTCGTAGTACCGGGTCGGCTCCCGCGTTATTGTTTGGGATCCGCGGGATCGATAACCTGGGTCGGCTAGCCATGAGGCGCGTCGCTGAGGTTATGTCTAGAGCCGCGAACAGGTATCCGAGTTCAAGTAACGGTCCCTCGGCCGGAGCCGGCCGAGTCGCATTACGCCCGCAGAATCCGGTCGTACATGATACCAGTTAGTTTATTATAGCGTCTAGATCCTCATTTGCCGCCCTCATTCCGTTACGCTTGCCACCGGCGCTGTCTGTAAATAAATATTCGGTAATCGGCTTCGCTTAAATCAAGGACGAGTGCCCACCCCACACCTTTAGTTGGCTCGAGACCTCTGGACGTTCCTTCTGAGATGTGCGCCTGTTTTCCAGCTTACCCTGCCTGCAGTGCGTGCCACGAGCCCCAGAAACCCAGCCATTAGATTGAGTGGAGTGTCCCTTGTGTCCGCCCACACGTAGCCCTGTACGCAGCCAAAATTCCGCGAGACACGGACAACACCTCCAGCATGGAACTGGAGAAAACCCCCACTCTCCATGAGGAGGACTCCAAAGTTACCCTCACTATCAGACTGATTATGCAGGGGAAGGTAAGACATCACATTTTATTTCACACAAACTGGGAAAATTCATTTCAAGTCATGTTCATGTGATGTTTTCATTGTGAAAGTGTACACTTTACCTTCTTCTAAATACTTACCTCCTAATACTGTCCCTCATGTTATCCATGAATGATGAACCATAATACCATAGTCAAAACATCCTTAGTTTGCATTTTAGATAATTTACTTTAGTTATCATTTTCCAAATAATTGAGTGTGATTTATATTGTAAATTTTTGTGTACAGGTAAGTTTTTATAACATATTATTTAGAATAAAAGTTACTTTGACTTAGATCTAGTTGTAAATACAAAGGAATCTTTGTTATCTTTTCATCATTTTATACTTTAAAACTATTGATATATTTTTTTAAATAATGAAGTAGTGGATTTTCTCTCTCATTTATCCCAGGTATGGAGGATATTTTTACTTTGTTTCGATAGACACATCTACACAGACCACATTAAGTGTATTGTAAGATATTTTGTATGTTTTGTAGGGAATGTTAGAATTCTAAAAAAAATATCGCATGTTTATTCTGAAACTGAAATAACAAAAAAATCGGGGTTTTCAATATTTTAACATAAACTGAATTAACGGTGCCTGGTGAATAGGCATATTCGGGAGTGAACGCGATACGACCAAAACGAGAGATACATAAAGATTGTTGCTCTCTTTCTTACATAGGATGTTTATATTTGTTTCTTATATGCTAAGAGCTTGGTGTGTGAATATTGTCCACCAAATTAAAATAGTGCAAAACATTGTACTAAGACTAAGGGAATGGGCCACATTTCGCTCATTGGTATGACTAAAAGTTATGATATCTTATTGTATTGCTTTTTCAGTGTAGGCACTAAACAAAACAAAAGTTCTTCACTGAATGAACTCATCATTATGAAGTAGAGATAATAAATCCCTTTTGGGTTAATATAATTAATTGTACTGTATAACCCTGTAATCATCATCAGCCGTAAGACGTCCACTGCTGGACATAGGCCTCCCCCCTAGATTTCCACAACGAACGGTCCTGCGCAACCTGCAACCAGCGGTTTCCAGCGACCTTCGTGAGGTCATCTGTCCATCTAGTGGGAGGCCGTCCAACACTGCGTCTTCCGGTTCGTGGTCGCCACTCGAGAACCTTTCTTCCCCATCGGTTGTCAGTTCTGCGAGCGATGTGGCCTGCCCATTGCCACTTCAGCTTAGCTACTCTTCGAGCTACGTCGGCTACTTTCGTTCTTTTGCGAATATCCTCATTACGGATTCTGTCGCGCAAAGAGACTCCGAGCATAGCTCGCTCCATAGCTCGCTGTGTGACTTTGAGCTTTGTTATGAGGCCCACAGTTAAGGACCACGTCTCAGTTCCATAAGTCATCACTGGCAACACGCACTGATTGAAGACTTTCGTCTTCAAGCATTGGGGTATTTTGGACTCCAAGATGTGCCGTAGTTTCCCGAACGCTGCCCATCCGAGTTGGATCCTTCGCTGGACCTCTTTGTCGAAGTTGGATCTACCCAATCGGATCTTTTGACCCAGGTAGACGTATTCGTCAACAACTTCGAGTGTGGTATTCCCAACAATAACCGGTACAGGTGAGACATGAACATTTGACATGACCTTCGTCTTGTCCATATTCATCCTCAAACCTACCTGTTGGGATACTATACTGAGGTCCCTGAGCATAGCACCGAGGTCCTCCATCGACTCCGCCACAATGACTATATCGTCGGCAAACCGAAGGTGAGTGATGCATTCGCCGTTGATATTGATGCCATGTCCGTTCCAGTCCAGTAGCTTGAAAACATCTTCCAGCGCGGCAGTGAACAGTTTCGGAGATATGACATCTCCCTGTCTCACGCCTTTCTGTAGCCGGATATGTTTTGTGCACTGGTCCTGTAATCGGACAGACATTGTGGCTTTGCTGTAAATGCACCTCAACACTTCGATATAGCGATAGTCCATGCGGCATCGCTGGAGAGACTGAAGCACTGCCCAGGTCTCGATGGAATCGAAGGCTTTCTCATAGTCCACATACGCTATACATAGTGGCCGATTATACTCCTCGGTTTTCTGTATAATCTGCCGAAGCGTATGTATGTGGTCTACGGTACTATAGCCTTTTCGGAAACCGGCTTGTTCGGGTGGCTGGAAGTCGTCAAACCTGCGTGCGAGACGATTCGTGATTACCCTCGAAAACAACTTATAAACGTGGCTCAGAAGTGAGATGGGTCTGTAGTTCTTCAACAAGGTGTTGTCACCTTTTTTGAAGAAGAGCACCACCACACTTCTGCTCCACGCTTCTGGCGTATTACCGTCAAGTATGACGGAGTCGAACAGCTTCTGGAGGACTTTAAGTACCGGTTTTCCACCCGCTCTCAGAAGCTCAGTCGTAATTCCGTCGTCGCCAGGTGCCTTGTTGTTCTTAAGTTGTTTGAGGGCCATCCTAATCTCATACAGGCTGACTTCCGGGATGTCTTCGGTAAAGTGTCGGGTCAGCTTGGCTCTTGGGTCTTTTGCCATGCTAACGACAGGTCGTGTTTGCGTAGAGGTGTATAACTGTTCATAGAACCTCTCAATCTCCTCCAAAATCTCGGCCCTCGACGAGACGACGTTACCACTGTCGGTCTTCAATTTGGTCAATTGACTTGATAACCCTGTAAATGCATTCTTAATTCCATTGCTAAGGCAACTCATAACCAACATTTATTCATCAAAAAATATTTATGAATATGTTAATTTTCCATTTGGTGCCCCAAATCTTCAAAAAGGTTATACCTTCTTGAAGAATGAAGTATATACAAGTACTTAAATTTCAAATACAGCACTTACTACACTGTAACATATAAATCAGAAATGGAAATTATGAATCAATTACTAAAGATTCATGAATATAATTACAATTATTACATATTTTGTTTTGTTTAAGGTGTAACCTTTCTCAATAATAGAGCTAACAAATGCAAAAATAATGTATGACGTTAAAGCACACTATAAGTTATATATTATATTTAACTTAGTATACTATTAGTTATATCTATAACTCTTTCCAGCTTGTATTAACCAGTGGGTGCAATCGCAAGGTACAACTAATTATTCCATATTAACCATCATATATACTAAACTATACTACAATATTATCCACCTAATTATTAATATTTAAACCTGAAAAGTGTATTTGACTGAAGGCACAAATTGCTAGAAATGCTAGTTCTCTGACCAGATACTTGATTGACAGGGAAGACTAGTGACGAATTTACACACTTTTTTTTGGGACGAATTAACTTTGGGACAAATCGCCTATAAGCCTATAACCCTTTTACACACTATAGACTATTTAACATTGACAAGAGCCATCATAGAGCAATTTACAAAACAATTTACCTGTCAATTTAAGTTGCAAAAAGTTAAGGAAGTTATAGACTCTGTCCTAATGGAATAAAGTTTAAAAGTGGCCCAAACCCATATGGGTATGGTGCCGGTACATTGGTTAACTGAAAAAAAAAACAGTTAAAACAGTTTTATGTTGTAATTATCCAGCTTTCTCTATCTACCCCACTGTATCTATTGAACAATCTAGTTCACATTTGATCCACAACGATGACAATTTTGTCAACCTATCTTGCTCGTGAATGAACACGATCCCATTTATCTTGTCTTGTCCACCAGTTAAATGACAACATCATTCATCTAAATCAAAATATTTACAGATATGTAGGTGTGTGCTGAATTTTAACCTTCAAACATTAGCTTATACTTAGTTTAAAAAAAATACCAATTTTCTTGTTTCAGAAATACTTGCAATAAATAAATAAATAAATAAATATTGGTGGACAATTCACACACAACACCATCTGACCCCAAACTAAGCAAAGCTTGTGTGATGGCGGCCAGATAGCTGATATAATACTTATATAGTTTTTAAATACATACTTATTATACATAGAAACACCCAGACACAGTGCAAACATTTGAATTCATCACACAAATATTTGCACTGGGTGGGGATCGAACCCACAACCCTTGGCTTCGCAGGCAGAGCTACTACCCACTAAGCCACGAGGCCAGTCAATGTATTTTTTTTTTTTTTTTGTATGTCAAAAAAAAATCTATACTACCTATTATTATAAAGCTGAACAGGTGTTTTGTTTGAATGTGCTAATCTCAGGAACTACTGGACTAATTTCATAAATTCTTTCACCATTGCTTATAAAAAAGTGGCCAAGTGCGAGTTGGAGTCGCTCATGAAGGATTCCGTTGCAGCAAGTAACATAATATACATAGTACACATAGTTCTTGTAGTTCGTTGTAACTTTGATCGAAGTTTCAATAATAGTGTATTTATGATCTACTAAAAAAAAAGTACTCATCAGATCGAGTTCAAACCAATTTTAATGTAAACTACGAACACCACACGATGGACCCGGCACCCGCACGGTGAATCCATGGAATGCTAAGAAGTACGTCTCTATATATTTTTTTTAGATTTTTCATTCTCATACTTTAGAAGTTAGAGGGGGCCGGACACACATTTTACCACGTTGGAAGTGTCTCTCGCGCAAATTATTCAGTTTTATTATTAATTTTTGAGTTTCAGTTCTCAATATGGGGGGCAACCCTAATTTTTTGTTTTTTAATTTTGTTGTTTAAATCTTAATGCGGTTCACAGAATACATCTACTTACCAAGTTTCAACAGTGTAGTTCTCATAGTTTTGGCAAAAAGTGGCTGTGACATGCGGACGGACAGACAAACAGACATGACGAAACTATAAGGGTTCCGTTTTTACGTTTTACGGAACCCTAAAAATGTCTCCTAAAGTGATATAGGCTATAATATTATGTATCATGGGTGAAGCTAGGATAGAACACTAGTATTTTATAAATACACTTAACATAATTAATTGTTATTATTTTTTCTTTCAGAATAATTCCAAGTTAAATTCTTGGGTCTTTTTTAAATGTTAACATGGGCATACATTTTTGAGAACTCTAAATAGTTTTTTATACATAAAAAATGAGTGATCCTTCAATGTCAGTATCAGAGACTATTAACAATGACATAAATTAATAGTGCTATTAAATACACCAGAAGCTAATTACTTGCTATATTAGTATGCAATTAACATACTGCAGAACTCAACAGTAGGTACTTAAACTAGAAAGCAGTTTATACATGGAGGCCAATGTTCATGTACATGGAAACAACTTTCATTTTCATAGTAGCCATAGTGCTTATAGTAATCCCATTCATCCCTTAGCTGCTAAAGCCTAAAGTCTTGATAAACTAAATTAGAATTAAAACTATTTAACTACTAACACTATGGATATCTAAATTATTTTGTTTGCGGACAAGCAAGACAAGTGCCTGATGGTAAGCAATATGTTTACTCATAACAGCACAGTCCCACTTATCTATTAAGACATGTAAACTGCATAACACTACGTAGCACTCTACTGCACTTGTCACCCAGAGATATCAGATGATCATCATTGCCCTGTAATTTCTCTGAAAACATTGCCCTTTAAACCAGAACACAGAAATATTTACACTTTACAAATTGGCAGTAGAATAACTGGCAATAGTGTGGTACTTCCCCAGCCGGACTATGCAAAGAGTTACCACTACAACCATTGATTGATGAAAATCTAGAGATGATCTCTTGGCATAAGACTAAGATACTCAGTACCAGAAGAAAAATTGAGAATCATTACTATTCTGATTCTGATGCACACATTTATATTATAAATATGTGCATCAAAGTTTTAAGAGGTTGAATATATTTGAGTAAATTCTCTTTTCTTTGCTACACTGCTGCTCTACAACCTGATGTTAAAACTTATCTTACCATTTTGTTTTTTATTGATGCAATCCACGAACATAGGTCAGTACTAAATTAAGAAGTTGTTAATTAATGATTTACTTAGCTAATTCAAAAATGTAAATGTTAAAAGTTTTTAAATGTACATGGTAGTGATGATCCACTGTATTGAAAAAAATCTCTCAATCTCTTCTACATACTTACTGGTGTATGTGTAATTTGCCCAATTTTGAAAGTATCATTCATTAGTCAAATCAAACATCATAAGGTTAAAAAATACCAAAACTTCAATATCTGTTTTCATAAACTCAAGGCGACATCACAAACACCCATTTCTTTTATCTTAAAAAATAATGAATCGGAATATTGTCCCTACAAAACAAAAATGTATAACTTCTTATTTCTCCTTACATGATTACCTATTACCTATTATAACACACCCATATAAAACTTAATTACTAACAGTTAACTTAAAAAAGTAATCCATGCTTTTTACACTGAAATAAATTAAAGAGTTGTACAACAATATGTATTTGTGAACACAATATGGTAATCTAATATGACTTTGGTATTTAAATCTTGTTACAGTACACACACTTGTATGGCCTCCTCACACTATATCCTGTTTGTTACCTGTGTAGGCTTGCTCACTGACTAGGCTTTCATTGTTAAGTATTCAGAATTAGGTATTCATTTTCTAAAACGGAGTGACAGCTAGATTGCTTGTATTTCAACTACAACTTACAACTCATAGTATAATTTGTTTTTGAAATTATACTAATAAGATGAGCCTGACACTTTGTCACTGACATTAAACACCGTATTTCTCCGTCACTCGATATTGAGACACTCTACTTGGAGATTTTCTTCTGTTCAATTTTGACTTTGAATTTGTTTGATGGCATCAAACATCAAAGATTTTTGTTCCATCTGACTTAAAAATCTGACAGGAAACCTTGAGGAAATATTTGGAATACAGCAACAGTATTCCAAATATTTCCTCAAGGCTGTCTTCCTATATAATAATTAAAGCTTAAACATCTCCTGAAGGAAGTTCCCTCACAGTGTTTTCCTTGACCACTGACAAACTTGTATATTTACTTACTTTATTGTATACTTTACTTAGAGAAATTCTCTCGACGTGGAGATCTTGAAACAAGGATCGAACCCACTACTTCCCTGCTAGTAGGTAGTTGATCTCTCGCTAAACTATTGGCGCTATTAGGCCATTATAAGCATATACCGCCCTAATCCCCCTATTAAGGAGCAATTAAGGCTATTAAGGTGCAACGCGGTTGCCGCGCTGAGTTGAGGAAATTTACGCTTACCTACGAACAGGTCAAACTTCTTCGATAAGTAGGTATAGTATGAGGGTATTCGATAAGTAGTAATATGAGGTAATATGAGTAGTATTTTTGTTTTTCGTTTTATCTCCGACGTAAAGATTTTATATCCATACCGTAATACTTTACGTTACGTTAGTTACCTATTATCTTTTTTTAAGTAGTATAAAGTGACGAGCAGGACATGTATCTGATGGTAAGCAACACGCCTATCTATAACAGCATAGTGAGACGCAGCTATGAAGTATCAAAATAATGACCTAGCACTGGGCCCGTCACCCAGAGATATAGAACGTTTCCTTGTAATTTCACTGGAAACATTGCCTTTTATTGCCATTTGGAAACAAATTTGAACACAGTGGTGTTTTGACATAGGGATTTAACTATAATTCAGCAATTAGTATTTGGCTTTATTTTTAACCAAAACCTTCATAAACACGACATTGTCTCAAAAAATAGCGACATTTTTTTATTCTAAAAATTAGTGTGACTCTTACTCCAAAAACTTGTATTATTTTCTTAAAAAAATACTTCGTTTAGCAAATTGTCAGTTATAGCCTTATTTTTTAGACTTGTATCATTTCTTTGGCTCATCCTCCGTACACAAGACGTATTTGTATGAATAACAATGAAGCCAAATAGTTAGTTTGAACTAGAATGACATTTATTTTATTAGGCTCATATAGTTTGGCGACAAACTAAACTACATTGTTTATTAGTCACAGTTGAATTTAAATTAGTTCAGTTATAATTTATAATATAATAACAGGCTTATTTTCATCAAGAGATGTTTTCGTTGCCTGTCTCAGTATCGTAACATATTTTTGAGAACGTTTTATGTGTCTCCTATAACAGAAATGTGTTTTTTTTTTATTTCATGAAGCCGTAGTAGCCATTGGCCAACTTCCATAGGTTCTTTACACAAACAGTCTATTGTCATCAATTAAATAAATTTATGATTTTCACCTGAACTGTTGTATACTTATTTTGGAAATCGCCCTATTAGTTGATGGCCCTATTGAGTTGATGATAAATCAAATTAAAAATATTGTTGCCCAAACCATACGAGTATCATGTCACGGCGTCGATTCACGTCTATTGATGTCTTATTCATTGAAAAAACTTACCACTATTGTACTGTAAAAACATTACTTGATGTAATCACCAAACAGGTGGCGAAGAAAGACAATAACATATTGTACCTACATTATAAATTAATTGTCTTAGTAGTAAAATAAATGTAATATTTGTTTAGACGATAATTGTATCGTCTAAACAAATTTCTACCTATTGAGGTAGAAAACATACCCTATTGGAAACGTACGCACCGGCCACACATGTGCGTGCGCTCAAATACCAACGACGCGACGGGTTAGAATACCGGCAAATACATATCAAATAGATCGTAAATCCTTACTTTTCTCAAACTTTAATAGACCTTCACCACGATTTGGGTTTTGCTGCAAGTTATCAGTTGCGATAGTGACTTCTGTACTTTCGCGATTATAATGCGAATTGAAAATATGACACAGGATTGTTCACGAAAAAATGTCAGAGTGATCGCCGTCCGTTGGAACGCAAACGAATAGAATAGAATATGCTTTATTTTATAAACTGTGTACAGGTATAAAATGTTACAATTTTAAATAGTTCCAACAGTTTTATCCGTTACGAATATACAATGATTTTGTGCATTAAAAAAACACAACAATTATTATTACTAATTATAAAATTACTAAAAATGACGAAAAGTCGCGTCGGAAAGTATTTTTAAAAAATGTGTGCTTAAGGCAGTTGTCTCACCGGCAACTATGAACGAGTAGCGAATATCGCTGAGCGAGTGTTATCTTTCATAGCTCTGGTCGCTCAGCGACAAACTAGTGAAGCAAGTGCTCGCCGGCAGTGTGAACAGTCAGCGATGAACTATTTGTATATTCATCTCTTTTATTTACACGTAATTTGTATCTATTGTAGGGGAGACCGAGGAGTGTTGTGACAATTTTTACTTAGAGCAATATATCTCAACAACGAAACATACCACAATTATAAACGTTACGCCAAAATGTAGCCCAATTATTACTCTTTTGAAAATAGTAATCAAAAGCAATTAAAGTTATACGGTGACTGAGGAAATCCACAAAAACTGAATATACTCCTATTGTCACAACTCTCCTAACACCGAGGTAAGTAGTGACAGGTACCAAGGTTAGTTGTGACAGCTATGTACTTAGACTACATTTGACAGATAAATATATTTTTGTAATAAACAAAACATGTTTTTTGCATAAAAGTACTTTAATTTTCAAAATAATAGTAAGAAACAATAACATGAAGTACTAAACATCAAAATAACAAGTATACATTCTTTTATCAGTAGGTATTTAGTAGTGGTAGGACTCTTGGCAGAGTCCGCCTGGTGAAGTACCACACCTTTGCCAGTTATTTTATCGCCAAACAGTAATGTGCAAACATTGCTGTGTTCCAGTTTAAAGGGCAATGTTTCCAGAGAAGTTACAGGGCTTGGAAATATAATAGCTTAGATCTCTGGGTGACGAGAGCAGAGCAGTGCAGTGCTAGGTAATGATTTGGACTCTTCAGCCAATAGCTGCATGTCACTGGGATGTTACGTGGCAAGCATGTTGCTTACCATCAGGTACATTTTATGCTCGTCTCCTCACTCTATAGCTCTATACTATAAAAAATGGTTACTTAATGAGATCAAAATCAAATCTAAAGAATCATAAATAATGACATCATCATAATCTACAAACAGTTATGACAGATGTATTGTAGCTCGCCAATCTTCCAAGAGCAATCTTCATGAGACCAGCCTTTACATTCCAACCAATAATCAGCATTTTTTGCATCTTCTTTGGCATATTTTGCACTATTCTTTTTAGTCTGCTTCTTGGCTTTTTGGTTCTTCTTTTCTTCATTTAAAACACGTTTTTCACACTTTTGAACTTTCAACTGGCTTCTATAGTCTATTTCATCTTCTGTAGGTGTGTCTGTAAGAATCGCTGATTTGATCTTGCGTCGATTAGGTTGGGTATTTTTGTCTTGGTGGAGCCTTAGGCAACAGTTTGCTGATTCTGGCAAAAACATTTATCTCAAACTTAGGTTGTAAAAATTGGCAAAAACAAACAAGCATACAATTTATACAAATAAAATATTTTTTTAAAATAATTTAACAATTAAAACAAAGCTATTCATAAAATAAACTTAAATAGGAGAGTTGTGACAGCGTGTCACAATTCTCCTAGATACCAAAAATTGCGACTTGGTTAGAATAATAATTCATAATTTCAAAACATGATGGAAACATAGGAAGAGAATGCCACGCTTTGAAACATCAAAAACCACTCAACAAAAGGAGAAATAGCGTAATCATGTTAATGCAATATGTCAGTACATAGAAACAATCAAAATTTCGATAAAAAACTTACTTTTCGGTTTTTTTTTTCATGCAGTCGTCGCATTCGCATAACCGTTTACCATGCACCTCTGGCGCGTACCGTGTCAACTAGCGCGTCTTTAAAGAAACAATTGGGCCGTATTGCCAACTCGCTAACGATCATAGGTTCCGAGTAATCGTCTTTGTCACAACTCCCCTCTGTCACAACCCACCTTGGTCTCCCCTACATTTCTTGAGCGAGAAAATAGTCAATAGTTACTCGTTTTTTCGCCGGCGGTGGGACAACTGCCTAAGACCGGCAGAAAGGCATGAAAATTTTGTATTACAATAATAATATAAAAAAAAATATATAAAATAGTACATATACTATAATGGATTTAGTAGATGGTAGATGGTATTAGTTAGGATAAGTGAGAAATAAGTCATTGTTTTAAAATTTAAAATAAACAAATCAAAATAGTAAAAACAGCGACACAGCAGTGAAGAGCAGCTGACTGTATCTTCCTCGCTCGGGCACATTCGGCGGTTCCGAGTTCACCCGATCGAGCCTTTTCACATCATCCCCTCACAGCGTGACGTATCAGCCTCACTGACAGCCTACGGAAAAAATCTGTGCGGTGTGCCAAAAGAAGTTTTCACTTCAAAAACATTTAAGTCGCGTTTAAGTCCTGTGTAGTGTTTTCAATAGTAATTGCAAAAGCTCACCTTACTACAAGCACGACAAATGTTAATTCAATTGCTGCTATATCCTAGCCCTAACGATTTGTTAAAATGTTGTGTGATGAAAGAAGCTCGACGACCCTCATAATGTTACTCCGTTTCGAAACTAATTTAGCACACCTAGATGTAGCAAGATAAGTCTGACATGTGAAATGTATTGATGCTAGCATCCACCTACCATCTCCTACGAGTAGGTACTTTTAATTGGCTGTAATCCAATACAAAGTACATCTGGCCGGCTGCCAACTATTGGCACTCGCCCTGTTCATCAAATATGTCGATTTGTATCTTTTTCTTAATTGAAATACTGTTTCGTTTATATGCTGTCTGCTTTTAAACACTTCCTTAATCATGTCTAGAATGTCCCATTTTGATGCAATGTAGCGTAGACATTTTGTTTATCAAATCTACATCAAAATGTTGTTCATCTGTTTGTTGTTGTTCCTGTCCTGTTTGTTAAGCTCTTTCAAACTTGATTGTTGACTGAATTTAGACTTTTTATGGATAATGCCGTACAAAAATCATGCGACAAAGAGAAATGATGATCGATAGTTGCAACCCCCCCTCTTCGACTGCACTCAGTTGGACAGCTTACAAGTGACGGCATAGTGCAGAATCTTATTACTTTACACCCTTCTATCATCCTATATAGGTCTCCTGGTAGTTCATTTGACCCATACATTTTATTCACGGGCCTGCAGTCTAATAGTTTGAAACGATCTCATGTTTGCACGAGTACGACGAAAAATCTTAAACCTAGGTAGGTGTACTTAATATGGTGCCCATATTTAACAAAACTGCACTTAACGTAACTAATAGCAGTTGCATGTTTTTATGCGATGTCTCTTTAATCATAACGTTGCTGTTTTTGGTTTCACCTTCTATTGATGAACAAAATGTATGTGATGGAGGTAGTAGCCATGTAGTATCTTATATTACCCGACTTTAAGTATACCGTGAACAAGAAAATTAATAGACAAAAAGAACTTAGCCAGTTGCCTCTAGTCTGTTTTCTTCTTGTATGGCTCCTATGGCAATTATGTAGCTTCGGAATTAGCCTCTACAACTGCCTACCGAACTTTGGACTAGCCCAGAAGTTTTGCTGATTATGCTTACGCACATACGAAGAGCAATACTATATAAAGCACATACTTTTATTATTTTTCCCGTACAAAAACATTAATTCCAATTAAAAGAAATTACATCAGTAAATAATACAACATTTTATTTTATCAAACTTTTATTATAAGTGTAAGCATACTTGAAGCAAATCTGAAAACATTCCATCCATATTACTTACCGTACTCACTTACTAGGTACTGCTTGCCTACTGATCCTACTAATCTATACTTACTTTATTAAAACCAATATACTCGTAATTATCTAAATTGTAGTTATTTTTCGTTATCCGCCTTCGTCATTTTGGTGGGCAGTTCGGTGTTGCATGACAGTCATGGTTTCATGATTAAATACAATCTTGACGCATTAATGCAGTCAATGTCTTAGAAGCAGCTGAATATTAACTAACTGATTTAAAGTATGCGTAAATTACCATAAACATTGAAAGTATCACTTACGACTGAACATGAAACGCATAATAGCCCAAGAAACTTGAAATTTGGAAGACACGTATGTTTTTCTGTACTAGATATACCTAGGCATTCACTGGTAAAGGGGTTTCCAAAATGTCACTCCTACAGCAGGCTATTAGGTTTAGTTTACTGAAGTTACCGTTGTGGAAGCCGTGGTAATACAATCTTCGACAACGATGTGACTGAATCTAAGATTCCGTAAAAATGGTGCGTTGGAATACCATAGAGTATTTCTATAGAGACATCGAAAGAAGCCTACTCGCATCCTGAATAAGATCATTTTTCATCTCCAGAAATATAACCGTCTGCATGTGATAGTTGATTAAACAGCAAGACGAAGTGAGTCATTCATTAATCTATCAACTCTGACCGTCACTGTTACGATCGTATCGAAAGTTCTTTGAACTGGACTCCCAACATCAATCAACTTTGCTATTCGTGTCGTCTTAAGACGCACGGTGTCGCAAGCGCATTGTTCACATACTACAAGAGTCAACATGCACGTTGGCAGAAGGACCAGCTAAAACTGTCTTGATGCAACCCCAATGCGTCGGGAGCAGTGCAAAGAATCGATGCGACATCTATTATTGGCCAGACGGGAAATCTTTTGTACCTACTATAAATCTAAACGTTGCATTAATTACACCAGCGGGCATTGCACAATACGCGGCGCTGTGTGCGTGCGGCGTAGGGCTATTTCAGTGTACGATACGAGTATGTGAATATAACACCTCTTGTTTATTGTTTGCAGGAAGTCGGCAGTATTATTGGGAAAAAAGGAGAGATTGTCAAAAGATTTAGGGAAGAAGTAAGTTCAATTGTTTACCTTTTTATCTTATGTTATTCTTTTATAAGGATACTTTTACTTACCTACAATGATGAGCTCTTGTGAGATTGGAGGGGAGAAAAAAGGTATTTTTTATAACTTGTCTTATCATCAAAAGCCAATAATAATAATAGAGTTAAAACGTTTCATCTTCTTCAGATGGAACTTACTACCTGAGTCTGTGTAATCTGATAGGAACATTGTTTTTAAATGAAGATTAAACATCCGCTGTATTGTTTAGCGTTAGGCAATTAGTAGCCCAATGCAAGTCTACTTATATTGTATAAGAAGAGATGGCGTAAAATCAAAGTTTTGAAAAAAGTAATATGCGTAGTTATTCATTTATTAGCATTTAAATAATTATATCAATGTTCTTAAATTGTTAAATTATAATTGATATTCAATGTTATGGATACCTATTTACTGAAAGGGTTTTTATTTCAGTCTGGAGCCAAAATCAACATTTCTGATGGATCATGCCCCGAGCGTATTGTCACCGTCACGGGCAATACAAGCGCAATATTCAAAGCATTTACGCTCATATGCAAGAAGTTCGAAGAGGTAACTATCATAGCTATCTATCTATAAGTACCTACTACCTACTATATATATAGTTGTGATATCAATACTGCTACGTGAGAATATATTTGTACTTGAGTAAAGTATACATAAGCATCCCACTTAATGCTCTCAGTCCTGGGATAAGGTATCCTATTTTGTGGCTATTATTTTTTCCTTCTGAGATTATGTGTTTTTATTTCGAAATTTTGCTTCGCGTTTGTCATTCGCTCTGCTGAGGAAAGCCACCCGAGTTTTCTGATAAGGACAACCTCGGGATCTTCATATCTAGATTCCATAAAGGACTGTGCTACACTCTAGGCAACGTCATTGCTTCACACCAGTGAATACAAGGCCTAATGTAGGATTATTTTTGAAAAAATAAAAGTTATAATAGAACAACTTATACACTACGAGTATAGTACTAAGTTCAGTATTATAAAATACAAGGTTTACTCTATTAGTTTCAACTGACATATAAACATGTAGTGGTGAGCCATTTAAGTTATTTTAGAAAAGCAAGCTATCTCAAAAGTCTAGACTAAGTATATTTAGATTTCAAGCAACTATGCGAGACACGCATTGTTCATATTGTCGCAATGTAGGATATCGGTACCTATTTTCGTACAGATTACTCGCACTAATGTAACACGGGTATTAAAACCACTAACAACGCCAGTAATCGTCGTGCTACGAACGGTCAATTACCAAAAGAATTCGGGGTGCCGAGAGTGGGTTGGAAACGGCCTCGAAATACCTGCTGTCTGAAGATTGGACTCGTTGACGTTTGTTTGCGGAAACAGCTAGAACAATAAAATCGGGAAATTATGATCTGGACACGAGGACACGCGACGGATTCACTTGGATAAATTTTCTTGCGTTTGTTCAGAAATTGTTTGCTAAATTTATGCATTTCATGTAAGTAGATACCTACATGTAAATAATAAATGAGCAGCGTGGCAATGAGTATATTTTTTATTGCTTGAAGTGTTTCCATAGGTTATCGGATTTTTCCGACTTCTGTCGAGTTGAAAAATATTTTTTTGTTTAAATACATCTGATTTTCTTCTCAAGATTTATGTATGTTTATATGGGTTCTCCGTAATGATATAGGTGTAGCATGCCTTTTTTGGCTTAGCACGATTTACAGAAGACTACGACTTTGCTTGCTATATCTCACTGGTTATGTTTATGAATTTTATTTTATGAATTTTATTCTTAATTTAATTTAATTCAATTTTACTCAGATACTTGCTATAAAGTTTATAGAAAACCTCTTCGTACGTTACTGACTTACTGTTTTACGCGACAACTACTAATCTGTAATTGAATAAAAAAATAACAGTAACATAAGCTTGTAAGTACATCAGAATAATTCATACAGTAGCTACTTTTTATTCCCATTTTAGACATTTTAGGACCGCGTTGTACGCTTTATTTCGAACTGAGATAAAATCAGCTATCTTATAAAAAAAATCAAATTACATACCTATAGTTTCAGTAAAATGTATGGAACAGCTGCTTAATATTCTACGATTTTACTATGGTTAAACTTGTTCATAATGATTAGTAGGTATTACAGAACCCTTTTGGTTTAGTATTGGTGCTATAAGATTTGCTAAGTGAGCGGTAGCCTTTATTAATTTGATAACTAAAGATGAGGTCAAAGTTACAGAAAGTTCTATAAATCAATTATTATTTACTTGTATAGATAGTCATTTCAGTCCAGTTCTAGGTAAATGACTTGTACGTCTTTGTCGTTATTCTGCCAGTGTCCATTTCATCATAGCTTTGTAAACTATTTATTAAGTAGTATTAGGTAACTATTGTCAACAAGACAATAATTACCTAAGAGTGTTAAATATTCAATGGAAGCTCAGGACCGAATTAAGTGGAAAAAATTTGGGGGAGATCTTCGGACCAGCAGTGGCAGGACCAGATTTCTCCCCTAAATCCGGCCCTGAGCAGTAGGGGAACTGAGCCTATCTAAAAAAAACAGTTGTATCAATATTTGATATAACATCTTAATAAGGGACATGCCCTTGCCATCAAGCAATCGATTGATGAAAAATGCGTCTAATATTGTATATTATGTAACGTAACATTGCAGTGGTGCTCTCAATTCAACGAGGGCGGCGGCGGCGGCGGTTCGCGGGCCCCCATCACTCTGCGGCTCATCGTGCCGGCCTCGCAGTGCGGCTCGCTCATCGGGAAAGGCGGCTCCAAAATCAAGGAGATACGCGACGTCACCGGAGCCAACATACAGGTAAATATACCAAAGTATTCATCACAAATGACGTCCACTGCAGGACGAAGGCCTCCCTCAAAGATCACAACAAAGACCGGTCTTGCGCCGCCCGCATTTAACCAAAGTATTGTACAAAATATAATGTGGAAGGCAGCTGGTGGCAGTTGGAAACATAAAGCTGAGTGGGGTATCATTGGAGAGGCCTATGTCCAGCGGTGGACGAATGTGGGATGATTATGATGATAATTGTACAAAATCGACTGACCTCGTGGCTTAGTGGGTAGTAACTCTGCCTGCGAACCCGAGGGTAGTTGATCCGATTTCCACCCAGTACAAATATTTGTGTGATGAGTTCAAATATTTGTACTGTGTCTGGGTGTTACTATTGAAAAATGTTTATTTGTTCATAAAACAACTAAACTAATACACTTACCGACTTATATAAAAACAGGGTAGACAAACTTATAAACATACAACAAACTGATCAGTCGGTAGACGCTGAAGTCCCACACTAGGGTGGCCTGTGTCGTGGGAGTTCAGGCTTTTCCGTTAGCATAATAATACAAAATATGTTTTAAGATGACTAACTTAAATAGAAAAAAAATAAATAGACAAATTAGCAGAATAAATAAATAAAGTGGGTAACTCAGGCATGAATTCACATCTTGGGCGAGCGCGAAAGAGATGGTCGCGTACAAAACAACATTACATACGACTAGCATATTTCATCTGAGTCACCCCAAGGCATTTAAATTAGCAACTACATAGAAGACAAATGAATGGATGAAAAATAACAAATAAAGAGTAAAAGACAAAAAAAAACATATTAAAAGATAAAATCACATATTTGGAAATATTTATATATACGCCACCTCCGCTACCGCTTGAACGTGCAGTTTAACCCCATTACGTCATAAATCCAACAACAACAATAGAATTTATGTGTTTAAGTTTTGACTAAGTGGGTTAATTTTCTTTTCATTTTAATTTGCAGAAGATTGGGTTGCATGTGACATTCTTTTAATTAGCGGGAGGCGTAAAGTTATAAAAAAACGAAAAATTAATACATACAGGTGTATATTTTATGTGGATTTATTATGTGTATGAATGTGTCGTGTTTCTATGTATAATAAGTATGTATTTACAACTATATAAGTATTACGTCAGCTATCTGGCCGCCCTAGTACAAGTTTTGCTTGGTTTGGGGTCAGATGGTGTAGTGTGAATTGTCTACCAATATTTATTTGTAAGATAAGAAAGCATGCCTTAAAAAAATACTTTCAAATTTGAGTCCGAACTGGTTTTATCTGTATTTATTCTTTATGTGTGGGCATAATCTATTTTAATTCACTTGTTGGAGATTTAACAAGCCATGAGGCATTAACTCCACTTTCATTCCATACTCAGATTAGTTGGTAGTATGATTTATATAATTTTACGTTATCTGGATTAATTATACTACTAAATACTTAAGTTTAATTTGCGTGATTCGTATTTGTCGAAAATTAATTATCGTGAAATACACCACGGGGCATAGGATATTTTTATATATCTGAACAATACCACACAACTTGCATATCTTCATAAGTTACAGTGTAATAATGTTCAAGCTATAATAATGTGTGTCATGTAATATAGCTTCGTCTTCAATGGTTGTTAATGTTCCTGAATGATTTGCAGGTGGCCAGTGAGATGCTTCCGAACTCGACTGAAAGAGCCGTCACTATCAGCGGGACTTGTGACGCGATCACACAGTGCATTTATCACATCTGCTGTGTAATGCTAGAGGTAAGAGTATAGGCCACAGTCCTCAAAAAAATTATTAGTCTGTCAATTAGATTGCTAAAAAATATTGTATTACACGTATTTTTTATTTCGTTTCACAAACAAAAAATGACGAAGAAACAGTGCTTTAGAAGTTTCGCGTGACGTCACTTCTGGGTACGATTTCTACCCACGAGTGACGTCGCGACCCCAACTCTCGAAGTTTGATGATCTATTTATTTCTCGATTTTAAATATATTGAAAAAACATACAATATGTGTCCCATATTTTTCTATAATGAAAGAATGTAGAAATGCAAACTCAATAGCTTGAAAAAGCGACATCGTTTCATGGTTAAGATTCCAAACACTTGAACAAGCAGGTTTCCTCCACTTTTAATGATCAGAACGTCTAAGCTGTGGAATGCGTTGGTTGAGTGGGTTTTTCGGAATGGTTACAATCTTGATGTCTTCCAGTAAAGAGTAAAACCTAGGTAAGCACGCTTCATCGTAGACTGCAAAATCGCTTAATATCAGGCGAGATGGCGGTCAAGTGTAAAGCTATAATAAAAAAGAACATTCTTGCTAAGTAACCCTATATTCCTTTCATTGCATAACTCACTAGTGATCGGACTCACACCTGGAGAATTCCCAAGGCTTTTCCAGTAATGCTATTGACAATTACTAGTCTGACGTCACTAATTTGAATGACCTCTTCCATTCAGAATAATATGTGGTATTGTGCTATTATGTGCAGGCATTTTATTAAATTTATGAATATTGTTTATTATTCCACCACATTTGTCTAATCATTTATGGGTTTGGTCCTTCAATCAGCAAATGCATGAGATGACCTTTATAGAACATTGACTTTTGGTGCCCACACGGTTTTTTCGTAAATTTCAACTATTTAGCATGACACCAACCCATAATGATTTGCATTACATTCCTATACCGATTAACACCTATGATTTATGATTGATTTGATATAATTGTTGTCCTTTAAATCTGTTGTCAACTATTACTACAAATAAATTTAGAAATAAACATATGTAGCAACAACACATTTTACATATCACATAAGCTACAAGAAAATGATAATTTTACACTATTATAGTGTGTCAGTCAGTCGGCATTAAACTAGAATGTTGATATCATTAAAATTAAGTGTATGATGTCACTTTCCTGTTGCCTTGCTAAGTATTTATTTTCTTTAATTTCAGAGTCCTCCCAAAGGAGCTACTATTCCTTACCGACCAAAGCCAAACGTTGCCGGCCCCGTTATACTGGCTGGTGGTCAAGCTTACACCATTCAAGGAAACTACGCAGTGCCCGCCCAAGATGTAAGTCTCTTTCTATCTCGTTTCACCTTACCATCCAGAACTATGGATAAAACAAATTCAAAAATCTGGGGAAACTGATTCGGCACCATTGCAAGTTATTAAGCGATTTTAGTTTTCGCTTAATCATACAAAAATAGGCGTACAGATCGTGTTCTTGCCATATATGCCACTTCAAAAAACCTTGCTCTTAGGGTTAAAATGTCTCATTATTGTAATTTGTACTTGTATAGGTTATTATTATTTAACAAAAAAAATCATACATTTGAAAATCCGCCGAGAACAATTTTCAATCTAGCCATGCATCTGATTAAAAACACATTGGTTTTATGGTTGTTTAATCACTGTTTCCAATCTAACTTGTTGGACTATTCTTGGGAGCCCATTCCTAGGAGATAGGTATATGTAGTTAGCTTATCATGATTGCTTAACAAAAATAAAGCAACAAGCTCAGGACATTTTACACTAATCTTTCACTGTTAAATATAAGTAAGGCACTTTCTTGGTCCACAAATATTTCATAACCATTGTCTACATTGAAGTTTACGTTTGATCTAAAGTGAATCATCATTAGATACCCTTACTAATTTAAATAGACATATATGATACGAATAGATTACCTCTTTTTTGCACTCAATTATGAAACTACAACAAAAATATGTATTCTAAATATACCTTAACCATAAGAGAATAATATGATTTAGACATTGTAATATGATGGTGTGAAATATTGTTACACCCTTTATTTACGTATGTACCTACAGCTTAAGTTGACAAAAGTGTGTGTGAAAATTTTGAACATAAAGAGAATAAAAAAGGGGTGCGTAATCAGTGGGGTGGTGTGCAGGGCGTGTGCGCGCCCGTGTTCCCCCTGCTGGAGATGAAGCCCCCCCTCGTGGGCGCGCTGCCCCCGCCCCACCTCATCCACGCGCCGCCGCAGCTACACGAACACCACATTGTGAGTCGCGAACGCCGACCCACCGACCTCATAGATTGCCCCCGCCCGATCACTCTCAATCCGACCCTGGTCTTGTGCCTCTCTTGAAATAAAATTAATTATATATTGTTTTTAAACTTTCGCGATTTGTACACATAATGTTATATTGTATAGGGCTTAATCACGAAATAAATCATTGTTTAATTACTTCGACGTTTCGGCAGTGTTACAACCGCCGTGGTCACGAGCAGACTGAAGAAGTCTTCAGTCAAATAACACTCCATCGTGATTAAGCCCCGTACTATAAAACATTATAAAATTAATTAAACAAGCAATTCTCGTATAAGCAAATATATATACTAGCTGCCTATACCGAATGTCATGTAATTAACGAATAATTAATTAACAAAAAAAATATTGCAACCAAAAATTTAGCTATATTACTACCTATTTCTCAAGTTGGATCAAACTGCTCCCAGTTTGCAAAATGACTTAACGTGACACGAAATTTTATATACAACTCGCAACGATTTTCATAAGTGAAAAACTAAGCAAAGTGAGCTTTGTCGATAAAGAACCAAAAACACAACATTGTTCTAAGATTTCAAATGCTTATGTAGACTTTTATATATCTGATGATGAAGTTGATGAATTCAGTATAATGGGATGTATTGCAACTATTCCTATTTTTTTTAAATAATGGAAAATTTCACAAAAATACTTAAAATTACTTTAATATCACTTTCTGATATATACATGAATAAACAATTATTTATTTCATGAAAGGCAAAGTACTTGGTTTAAATGATACTTACATGACAGAAATATAGTGATCCTGAAAATATGTATCTATTTATTTTAAATTGTATCAGACCATCTGTGTAGAGTTGGTAATTTCACTCTGAATCTTTGAATGATACTTCTTGTATACCTGCTTATCTATACCTCAACAAGTAATGATATTGATGCATTATCTTTCAGTAAACAAAATCAAACCAATGAACAGTTAAGACTCATTTGTGTTTCAAATGAGTCTTTACAATACCTACTATATACGCTAGATTTTATCAAAGTCTCTTATAAAGGAACTCTGATATCCCTACATATTTATGAACATATAAAAAATGAGCAGATTCGGTTCTAAATGCTTTTAAAAGATATCTGGATGAAGATAGATCAACTTGATATTTGACAAACCTAATGAATTTGCACAACAGCAATAAAAGATCACATCTACAAAACGCGTGGTGGTTTAGTAGTTAAAACTTTCTTATCTATTGCTCTATTTTTCCAAGTGCAGATGTATAGGTTTGTCACTACCACTGGCTTTAACGTTAAAGGAAAACATTACGAGGAAACGGGCATGTTTGTGAGAAAAAGCCTTGCGGTCCCAGCTGTGGAAAAACGTGGCCAGCTTATGCTGAAAGATTTACAGAAATGAATAGATAATATACATAACACAACATACCGAGATTTACAATAATAATAATAATAGGTCAGGCAGAGTAAATTACTCCTTGGGAAAGTGATTTATTTCTGTTCTAGAGGTCCAATATTTAAAACACAGGACATTAACTTATTCACTTATGCCTGTTTTAAAGCATGGGTGTTAATTGCCATTTTCTTCATATATGGGGGAAACTGTCAGAGAAAAATAATTAAAGAATGTGTTTAGGCTGTTATCCAATGTGACAGTAGAATATAATCACCTAGTTAAAAAATGACAAGCTTAGCAATATTGTGTATGAGTCAAATCCAGAAGCAATAGTTAGACAACCGCTAAAGGTTCATTTAAATGTTCATAAATACATGGGATCAGAGTTCTGTCTATGAGGTTGTGTGGTACGGAGTGGTATGTGAATGGTGCTGCCCCAGTTCTCCTGAATTAGTTTGGATGTGTGGTGTCGATCCCCGTAGCGGTGTTGCATTAACATTGTATCCTCGAATTTTAATATACCCAGTGGCATTCATTTTCAAACATACCTTTATTTTTACGCTGTCATGTACCCTTCGCCTGATTCTTAAGTATTTATTTGCACGACGCCCCTTGTAAATCTCTTAGAGTACCCCCGTAGAATCCGATGTAAATAGAATAATCGAACTAGCATTTAATATTTTATTTGTATTTAGCACAGTACCTAATTTTATAAATAGATGAGATTAAATGTGTAGCATCACATTCACAGTCGAAGCTTTATCTGTTTGTTTTCTGGCATCGCCGAGATAAGAGCCTGTCGTACTTAAAGTGATGCTATATTTCAGCGATATCAAGTACAATACGTCCCCGTACTAGCACCTTTCCTTATTTTCGCCTTTGAATTGCCTCTCCTAAGTCTTTCGTTTTTATTTCACTTTGTCACCAGAAATAATATTAATGATTAACCATGGAAGCATGGCTTAAGGTTGATAATATTTGTTTTTTTAGAGTTCAGTACAAAATTATGCCTACTTTTTGTTGTATTTTATACGGTGCCTTCATGGGCAGCACCAGTCGAAAGCTCACAATGTGGATTATTATTTACTTTCTAAAATCTGTGAAGAAAATTCGCAAAACTGTCGTCTACTAGCTTATATGATGAATTCAGTTCAGTGGTATGAAGTTTGGTCTGAATTAATCATAGATTATTGCGAATTTTCTTGTATACTGCTTAGTTTATAAATTGTAGTTTCTACCCAGGTCACCCTATCCAGCGATCCCATCCCGGCCATGTCAGAGAAGAAAAACAAGCAGCTGGAGCTAATTCTATATTTTAATATTCTATTTCGCAATTAAATCACAATTGTGAAGGCACTACGATAACTATACGGTTGTGTGCCTTCACAATTGGCTATGATTTCGACTTTAGCGGGACAGTGCCGAATTAAGGAAAAACAAAATGAATATACTATGAGATTGTTTTAAAATATACCTAAAATTGTTCTAAACTCCAGGTATAATATATAACACAGTCTCTAAAGTATGTAAAGCTGGTCGACGTCCCTCGCTCCGCTTTGTCGAAAGCGTGCATGGTGGTGGATTAAGGATGCGAAGCGGTCAGATGCTTCATTTTTAAGATACAAGTGTTCAATAATAGTTGAATGTGTTTTCAGATGAGTGGTCTAGCAAAGTCCCCACTGGCAGGACTAGCCGCTTTGGGACTGGGCGGTCTCGGCCCAGCGAACGCTACG
This sequence comes from Ectropis crepuscularia, assembly GCA_963693475.1. Taxonomy (NCBI): domain Eukaryota; kingdom Metazoa; phylum Arthropoda; class Insecta; order Lepidoptera; family Geometridae; genus Ectropis; species Ectropis crepuscularia. The sequence continues at coordinate 16,179,111 of OY856346.1, forward strand.
GGACTCAATCCAGCAGGTAACACATTAAAAATACACTCTAAACTCTAAATTTACTGCTAACACATTAAAAATACACTCTAAACTCTAAATTTACTGGTAACACATTAAAAAAAACACTCTAAACTCTAAATTTACTGGTAACACATAAAAAAAACACTCTAAACTCTAAATTGACTGGTAACACATTAAAAATACACTCTAAATTTACTGGTAACACATTAAAAAACACTCTAAACTCTAAATTTACTAAGTCAGTCAAGTCTTTCTATGCTTTCTCTTTCTTTATATCGGGATTATGGGAGCATAGCCAGTAATTTGAGCTCTACCATTTCAAAATACTGCGTGCCTCTTCACGGTACTGTTATGACATAAAATAATAATATGTTTGTAATTACGATGTAACGTTTTAGTGATAATTTTCAACCAACTTCAAAAAAGGATCTCAATTCGGATGTTTTTTTGTATGTATTATATGTTACGCGATAGCTCCTCCAATTGGGAATAAGATTTTTTAGTTTTTTTTAGATCATAGTTCCGAGTTCCAATTTTTTCCAACCATTTGTTCCAACCGGCGGTTTTTGAAATATGAACAAAAAACTAACAGTTACTTTAATTTATCTAGACGATGCGACGTAGTGATTGATAGCTAATATGAAATTTGGTCGAGTGTCTGAATTTAATTTTAAATTAAAGTCGGTTAACGGTTAAGTTAAGAACCAAAATATTTTGGTTCAGTTTTGCCCCGAGTTTCCTCGTCTCTTTGCTATAAAAAAATTTAATTGTGAAATAATTGTGTGTATTGCGATCAGCGGCGCTAGCGGCCTTAGCGGGGTCTCAGCTCCGCACGAGCGGCGCGGCGCGCGGCCAGCCCGCCGCCTCCAACCAGCAGTCGCACGAGATGACCGTGCCCAACGAACTCATCGGCTGCATCATCGGCAAGGTAACACAACATTTAGTTTTTTATAACACATTTGCTCGTAAAGGGTCTCCTATTGCACCAATTTCTGTATCGTAATGTATCTCATTACTTACTCGTGCGGTAATTTAATGTAAAACGCACGGTTTACCAAAATACTCCGTCTAAAACGAACGGTACCTTTTTAAATCTTAGTAAAGAGTTTTTATGTCAGAAAAGTGGTCAAAATTTTATGAATAAAAATAACTTTGAGAGGTAAAATATAATAAAAATTATTTAATTCGTTAATTTAATTAATTTTGGACCATAAATTACAACAATTCATCTGTAACAAAACAAAGATATATTAATTTACTTTATTACTAATGGGATACAGGCTGGTTCTGTGCCTTTGCTTAAAAAAAAGCGGTGATGTGCGCGTATCGCTCATCTGTGAGCAAGTAAAAATAATTCCCGCGCTTTTTTTCGCTGTATTGTTTTTATTTGAAAATGTCGTCAGAGTTATTAAACGTTATTTCCTCGGAAATATGTTATAAAACGTAAAAAATGTAATAATTACAGCCTCTGCTGATTATAGCTCTCGCCTTCGGCTCGAACTAGCAATATCGCTTCGGCTGTAGTTATCAACTTAGCGCACTTGTATCATAATGCACTATTATCACATCCTTTATGATTACTAATAGTAAACTTAATTTTATGTTTCTTTTAATATGGTATATTTGCATTGAGGGGAATACTCTATTGCGGGCGAAACCACCAAAATCGTTTTGTAAAACTACGGTTTCTTGCATAAAACGACCGAGTTTCAGACGAAGTGTTGCCAGCTAGCTAAGCAATCATAAGCATGGTAAATTTGCTTTTAAATATAAAATGATTGAAATGATTTCGCTTCAAATAAAATATAGTTATCACATCTATTTTAATATGTAACTACTTGGTGCGCCATTAAGTGCATCCAAAGGTGGTGCTTGCTACAAGATACTTTAAGCGGGTAGTATTTTTTTAAATCCTATTTATAAGTGCGCCATTGAAAACCGGGCCGTCCGGTTAGGGATTTAAGCGACCCGAGGACGGTAAATCATCAATACACACATGTATCATACGACGTTTTTCAACACATAGTTATGTGAATAAGATAATAACAGTCGACAGTGAAAACTAGTTGTGATTTTTTTTTTCGTCGTGTGGCGGGAAAAATTAATCAGTTTTCCATATGTGCGCGCAACTAACAATGGCGATCGGCCCGAGTTCCATGATATTTGTTCGCTCAAAAAGTGCTCCACGCGCCTACAACAGAAGATTTCAATTCAAAACCCAATGTTTTAAATCAATTCACGTGAATCGTGAGTTACCCGTGAATTAATTTAAATGTAAAATAATCACATCAGTTTTCATACTGAAACAGCCAACGTGTACCGTTTTTCCAGGGTGGCACAAAGATCGCCGAGATCCGACAGATCTCGGGCGCCATGATCCGGATATCGAATTGCGAGGAGCGCGAGGGCGGCTCCACCGACCGCACCATCACCATCTCCGGGAACCCGGACGCGGTTGCGCTGGCGCAGTACCTCATCAACATGAGGTAAGCTTCTCGAACTTATATCGGATACATTTCGGATAGTGTGTCACTGAACTGCATGAAATAATTCAAATTTCAAACATCGCACTCTTTTTTCCTATTGGCTTTATCGTAGCTCGAATACGCGCGACGTTTGTTTCATGGTTTACTTTCCAATGACTCGAACGAAGAGTTTGGTTCTACTTCTGTGATGAGAACGTCTATGCTGTGGAATACGTTGCCTGAGTGGATTTTTCCCGATAGTTACAATCTAGGTGTCTTCAGATCGAGAGTGAATCGGTTTCTTCTATTTAAGCACGCTCCATCGTAGACCGCATCGTCGCTTAACATCAAGCGGTCAAGTGTAAACATATAAATGTTTTATAGAAGTGTGTGCTGAGTTACACGCTTCAGCACCTTATCAACTTGATGTCAGCCTCCGTCTAGTTACACGCCTCATCTTATCCGACGTATTTAACACTTGCCTCGTCCTTACCTCATCCTGAACACCTTTACGATGACGAACACATACACAGACTCAGGAGCAGTTGCGGTCAAATTTGGAGAGGGTGTCACCAGTTATGTCGAATGAAAAAGACTTTACTGGTAGTACCCCGCGATTTTAACCGCATAGCTGCCGGTCCAGTTTTTTTCCTGCTGTGAAAATAGCCTATGTACAACTAGATATTGTGTAAATTTTTCGATTTAAGGTATACTATTTGAGTCATGGTTTTTTTAATATGTTGACATAATAATATGCGAGCAAGTTGCCTGCGTTATTCTCAAGTCGTCAAAATCAATGTCTAGTGCACTGCTATGTGCAGGCATTAAATTACTAACCCATATCAGTTTAACTAAATTTTGATGCAATTTGAAAAGAATTTACCAACCTGGTATTTAGGGTGAGGTAAGTCTGGGATAGAATGAAATACGCAGGATAGTATGTATATCATTCAAATAACAAAGTATCAAGACGCTAAATTATTATAGTGTATATGAATATCAGCCAAGGCTCAAGAGATTTTTGATATATTGTGTCCCACAAAATCTCAGTGGGAACAGAATATTTGTTTAGCGTCTTGGTATTTCGTTTTGGGGTATACTTTTATTAGCCATTATCAATTGTACGCTACATGCGATTTACTTACTAATACTTTACTATTTTTTTAGTTTACTTTTAATTAATTAAAAGTAATGTTATGAAATATTTTCTAACTTGAGTAGTGTGACTTTTTGTAAAAATCGCGCGTAGCTGCAATTGTGTCATAATTAACAGTTCCACTGTCCTCCCAAACCTATGCCCAACGATTTAGCCTGTCTCCAAGCAATACACCACATGCAATCTCTTTATTTGAAATTCCTTGCTGATCCTTATATATTACCTCACGGACCGTTTCCAAAGTGGCAGTTTACGTTTAATTTCCGAGTGACAGCTGGCCTGAGATCACAGACCAACAAAAAGGTAATGGTATTAAACTAAAATATACATTTTAAATTCTAATAGAAACGTGGATATCCTCTTTAATTGAAACAGTTCCTCAATCCTAAGTCCTTTCGACGCCTTACTCTGGTCACACCTGATCAAACAAAGCAACCTGAGCAAAACAAATTTATCAGTTTGACCCGCAAAAGACAGTACCTACGTACATAATATAGTGAGTGTACTGTGCCTGGACGTAATGATATATACATAAATTAATATTTACATACTTTCATAATAATCTTAATATAAATTGGTTTACTTTTACGAATGAAATAAAAAAATACATTATGTGTAAAAATGCAATAAGAAAAATTTCAGAACCAATGTGATAAAGCTTATTTTAACAAAAAAGAATTACGATAATAACTGATAGTTATTATGAGAAAAAATTAGTTTAAATAAAACTCAAGAAAAACCCAAAGGATAAAAAATAAATTTTGGTGGACAATTGACACAACACCATCTGCCCCCGAACTTGAAGTTCTAGAACTAGTATCTACTAGTAGTTAGATAGTGATCTCAGGCCGTTGCGGTTGTGGTCGTTTGCGCGTTGGAGACGTGTCCTGGCGAGCCCGTGTCCGCGTGTCCCTCACGGCTGTCCCGCCCCCAGCGTGGAGCTGCAGAAGGCGAACCTGGAGGGCGGCGGCGGCGCCGCGGCCGGCGCGGGCGGCTCCTCCCCGCTCGCGTCCGCCATCCCGCTCGCACAACTCCTCAGCAAGTCGAGCGCGCTCGGCGCACTCACCTCCCTGTCCGCCCTCGGCGGGCTCACTGACCTCCTCAGCGGATCCAACTCCAACTCGCCCGTGCAAACCACCGGCGTCCACAGAAACCACAAATCCTTCAACCAACGTCGCCAGGACGACGATGCGCCCGCTAAATCCTCCAAGGAGCGCAACAAGTATAATCCGTATTAGGCGCGCGGACGCACTCGATCCTCCCAAAGAGCGGCCGCGCGCACGAGTCAGCTCCCACAAGTGACGTCAGATCACGCTCGTCGATGTCATCGCATTGTGATACCATGTGTCAGATGTTTTAATACACACATCGACATATCGGCGGAACCAACAGGATGCATTGTCCTTCAAATCATTATCGTGTCACTTGTGGAAGCCGGGTCGTACTTTTTTTTTAAATTTTATCGAGACTTCTCTTAGATTATAAGACACAATCGATTAAGCAAAAAATTTTAATCATCTGGTTTTTTGAATATTTAAAAATAATATAATTGACGTAATAAGTTATCATCGAATCATGTATGTTTAGGGCTCATGAAGTTATTTAATTCGAAGGATTAGGAGTTGTATAGTCTCGTCGCATTTAATCGTAGTATAGGCGCCGTTTCTTGAAGGCGAGAGGTTTTTGGTGAAACAACTGATTCCCGATCCCAAAATACTGTTGTTGTCCGATCCTCACCAAATCTCCTCGTCCTTACAAGTAACCTTTCTACAGTTAACTCAGTGTTTTAATATTGATTGTTTTTTCTATACATGACTGTTTAGTATATCATTACGACTATCATATACATATTATAACCGACGCCATTAAAGAAATTTAATTTTATAAATGAATATACTTAAACCTGTTTTATAAATGAACTATAATGGACGGCGTCTCCAGAGAGAGTATAAGTCATATTCCACCATGCTTTCTTTCACGTTTTTTCTTTTCTCGAAATAACTCTTTTTTTGGAACAAATCGGTGTTGTTACAATGTTATTCTTCGCCTTTAGAGCCAGTGGTGATGACAAACTTGAATATCATCTCGTAGATACTTAAGAGATGCCGGTGGGGTTCGAACCTGTGGATTTTAATTTATTGGAAACCTACGTTTGTGAACTCTGACATTTTGGATTTTTTATTGAGATATTGATACGTCAGACATTTGCAAGTAAAATAGTTAAAAATCATTTCTGTAATGGCACGGTTTATATATATGTTTAACGTGTTTAATATTTCTCATAGTTGATGAATCCTCATATTATATTGTCTAAACACATTTTGAGTAACAATATTAATTATCCTGTGTGTTAACCACATATTACTTTAAATATTTTTACTGTATTTTTGTGTTACTTTTACCCACAATCATAGTTATAATCTCAAGGTTTTGGTAAATAAAATTACATTTGTGAAACACAGAGGCTATCCTTATCCTATCATTTTGTCCTATCCTCCTAATTCCTTAAGTTAAATGTAATCTCTCGATTAATTTCTAGTAAAAATGAACTGATGTTATGAATAGTTTTTTTATGTATAGGTTTTAATAATTCTTAAGAAGACAATTAACAAGGAAATGAATTCGTAAGTATAGATATAGGAAGCCAACATAGGCAAAAGCATTTTTTCCAAACATGAATATTTTAATATTCAAATCAGTAATTAGTTTCATGGTTTTCTTCTGAGGTAGAATTGATTTTATGTTGCTTGTGCGACGAGATCTATAATACGAATAAAAAATAATGTTAAACATGTATTTTCATTTAAATAGGTTTCGGTATGCAGTAGGCATATGATATCTGAGAAAAGATGATTGAACAAAACTTTGAAATCATCAAGTACTTCATCTTTAACATTTTAGGTAAAAATATTTTAGGAATCGAAACATGTCATCCTGGAGACAGAGACCGGATCATAATCAGTTTTTCACGATAAGAACTAGAATAATCTAATGTAATGTACCACATACAACTTTTTGAGGCACCTGTTAGCCTTATACATAATATACCCTCTTCTATTACTTACCGAACTTTGGGATAGCACATTGGTTCATACAATAAGGATGTGGAAGGCTATTCTCCACATGAACCTTTAACATTTCAATAAAACTTTAGTCTCATATACTTACGAACAGATTGAGTAGACTTAATATATCAACCTGGATGATTTCGGCTTTGGATGCAAATATGGCTCGCAAAACCAAATTTTAAAATTGAATGTTTCGCTGGGCAATAATACACCATTGAAATTGTAGGTTATGTAGGCGCACGTGTAGGAAAGGCTGTGTAATAGAGGTCGGTTTTTTTTAAATATTAAGTATTGTAATATTCAAGATTCTAATTTTGCGTTCTGCCGAATCAAATTAACCACACAGTTTCAAACCTCATCGCAACTAAAAATGTTGCTAGCAACATAAGTACAGATAGAGCAGTAACTGCCAGAGAATTTTTCTACGTAGAATTTAGAAAAAGGGTCTCATTACTTGGATACGACTATTGCATACTTACTTAAAACTATGTTGAGTTTCAATTTCAGACTGATCCATGCAGGTTTTACAACGTGGTTCAGCAAGAAACATCCAAAGTTACGCAATTATAACATTAGTAGTATAGTAGGATTTGGTTACTCTTATCGTGGAATATCTGATAGTCCACAACACAGACACATAAAAATCGACGATGATATGTTTCATAAAAAAACCTAAAAATTAAGTCACATTGCCGTCTAGGACGGCCTACTTATTAAAAATCGACCAGGCGAACTTAAAACACGGTTCAATGAGAGAGTGTGATTTCGACATAGAGATCTTGACAATAGTAGGTTACGTAGAAGCTAATAGGAGCTAAAAAGCTGTAGACAGATGCTTCGCGTACTAGTATTGTAAGATTACAATGAAATATAAAAACAGGGTGAATAAAAAGAAAAAATCAGTCATCAAAAAGTTGCTTGCCATTCGCAGCATAGATGTATTTTATCGTTACGGGCATCTATTTAATTGTTGTTAATAAAGACTCATTACAGAGGGAGTTATAAAAAAAACTTGTTTAATCCACGATGTAACTTGTATCGCAAATTATAATTTGTTTTGTTATTTTTTTTTTTGCTTCTTTTTACCGTAAAAACAACTAAACGAACAATAAGCAGGGAACTATTTTTGAAACGTATTAAAGAGTAACGTAGGTAATCTAAAGTTTAGATAGTTATAGTTTTTTAACTTATCAGTGAATTTACACAACGTTATTCATGGTTTACCATATACAGAAATATTCCATATATGTTATGGTTGTCATGGATTGGACAGGGCTTTTTATTAACCCCTTTTAAAGCCATCATAATTCAAATTTGTCTATTCTTGCGTGGTTTGTGATTCACTCCAATCACCAAAAAATGAAATCATTTTACCACATTTAAATGTTGCAGTAGATGAAATTCATAATTAGTTTTATTGGGAATACATCTTTTTGTTTTTTCAATTTTTGAACTTGATAATGTATAACCCGCTATGATTTCAAAATTCAGTATGTAAACAACAAAATTAAAAACTACAAATTTGTGATAGGTAAGTACTGTTTAGTTTATGGAAATAAATGTTTGTTTTCATTTATTTTCAGTAAATTCAGTAGTCATGTTAATTATATCAGAATGAATGAAAATGTGTATGTATTTCGTCATTTAAATGATATTTCTGAAGCATTGGTGATAGTAATAGGAAATGTTCTAGATTTTAAATTGGTGTTTTGATGTAACTTAGTTGTCACCACAACTGGTGTAATATTACAAGATTTTGCTGGGATTTGTGCGTTCAGCGTAAATAGTATTTCCGTGGTACTGCATACATAAAATGTTGAAAAAAAAACAGTATTGTAGGACATTATTTCGACTTGCAAAAAGTTACTACCAAAGTAAGTAATTTTGAGATGATTTTAGAGAGTTTCGCCTTTTGAAACATAAATATAAACATGGATTGTAGCAAAAACCCTATCATAACATAACGTGGATATGTTATCGAGTCTCTACATGTGATTTTAAATAACACTCGTTGAAGTCAACGAAAAAAAAATCTTTAAATGGAAATAAAACAACAGCAAGCGAATGATTTTGACATTTATTGTATTAATGAAAAAAATGTTTTAGTTCTAATTTGTGTACCTACCTATAGATTTTGATAGGGTTTTTGTTGTTTGTTTTTTGCGGTATATGATTTTAAGGCACGCATTCTTAAAAATGAAGTCTGCAGCTGCGCAAAGAGGAATATTAATTTGTGTAAATGAAGTAAGTTAGTCACTCTCGATTCTCGTATATTTGGACTGTTTATATTTAGTACTACTCTAGTAAAGGCGTTTGGAGTGATCGTTCTAGATAGTTCGCGACATAGTCAAGTAGTCAACGGTCACGAAGCCTTTAGCCTGTATGTTTTTACTTAGTGCGAATTTAAAATGGAGGTCCAATTCGTATGTTTTTAAAGATACCTAGGTCCTTAAGTGACGCAACATTGTAATTTTATTATTTATATGAAATCATGTTATTTTCTTAGAGAGTAAAGTTTCATATTGTTTCAGAATTCATATTAATCGCTAGAAATTTTAACCAAAAGTGTATTGTTTCGAGTACTTCTGAATAAAATAATAGATTAAATGGGCTTTTCATTTTCTGTCTGTACGTTTTGTGTCGAAACTAATAATGTAATTTGAACATTAAGTACAGGTAAATAGTGTATAGATTCGTCCAAAAACCAAGCTTCCTAGTCGAGCACCCACGCCACAACCCCCCACCCAGGCCACCTCCCCGCGTAACCCGTATCGATGAACTCTGCTCCATCAAGACCTACAATCCCACAGCTCACCGGATCATCCAATCTCCTGGTAAGACTTCCTTTACATTTTTACGCCCTGGCGTGTTATCATTGTTGTGATACATTAAGGTCTAGAAATAAAGATGAATATTTTTGATTTAATCCTTTATTCCGTATCCGTGCTGTCCCGTGTAACAATACCGAGTCCATTTTCCAATGAATTTGAATAAAAGTGATATGGAAGGTTTGTAGGCGCGCGTGTGACGTAGTGTCGTGGTGTTGCAGGATCACCATGGAGACGGCGGGGCTGCCGCTGCCCGGGTACCACTACATCGCGCCGAACCACATCGTGAAGGCGCCGATCCATTGAATGGGGCTGAGCGGCCCCCGGGCCTGCGCCCCGCGGCTGCCGCGCGCGCCGCCGCCCGCGCCGCTCTACACAGCCCTGGCTCCCGTATACTTCCTCAAACATTGACGCCTCCGTCTGGGGACGCTCCCGATCGGCGGTTCGTTATCTTGCTAAACGTATGTTTACATTTGTTACGAGTTTATGAGTATTTTAGATATTCTTATATTTATTCTCCATTGTACGTATTTAATTGAACGGTGCGGGACGTATCGGACGGAACGAATCGCTCGAAACGTGCCCGAGATACTTAGGGATTTTGAAAAATGTAATGTGAAAATTGAACGACTGAGATTTAAAACGGGAAGTAATAGCGAGCGACGCACGGCCGACGGAGGCGGTACGTCGTCCGCGCACCCGGCACGCCGGGACGGGAGTTAGCCGAGCTGATCGAATTTACTATGGAGATAAGCCGTCGAATGTATCAATTGTCTATTGGATTTATTTTTGAATAGCATCAGTACTGATCACAAATGTTCAAAATATAAAACGTTGCCAGTGTGTATGCACGGTAGGTGTAGACGCGCTTGTATCGACATCGGGCCCGCTGCCGTAGCGTAGAGTTAGTTTAGCGAACAGAGTGAGAGGGTTAAAGACAATATTTGTAAATAAAATAATCGTACTGACCTGGAGATTAGGTGTTACAGTAATAGTTGCGTCGCGCGGAAAGACGCGGCGAGTCGAAACCGGTGGGATCAAATCCTTTAAGAAACTTACATTAAAATGGAGACAGAGGCGAACGTAACATTTCATATAAACAAAACTCGTGGTAAGAATACAAAAAGACGTTAGTTATAAAATAGTGTTGCTAAATGTGATAGTCTTCTAATTTACTTTACTTTCGAACTGTAAAGATCTCTAACGAGTACACTATGTGTCGCGTCGGCCGATACGGAAAATTGAGTCGAATAATAAATAAATATATATAAAGGGAACAAAACCAAAGATTGTTGAAGTTTGTTTAACATTAATAATGTTGTGGATTTATGCTAAATTATCGTCAGAGTAGTTAATGTTTAGTAATTTAATGTGGAACGGTTTGTTTTGAATTATTTTATTACCCTCTCCAGACTGCTCATCGTATTTAGCGTAGATGGTCGTTTAGATAGTCCTGTGGTAATCTACATATAATATTTAAAAAATAATAAAAAAAAATCTAGGTTAAAAGTAGTATAGTAAGGTAATATATAGGACCAGTGTACTGAAGGTCTCCAGTGGACCTTGTTCGCTGGGAGGCGAGTTGTGCCACGACAGTGCGACCAGTAGTGCCAACCGACGGCGGCTGTACTACCGTACTATAGATGTAGCTCCTACGGTTAACTTTTACTCTTGTATTTTTTAAATACGGTTTTAAAGTCGAGTAAGATCTGACGTGTCAAATTTAAAAATCATTAATATTATCCACGATTTACTATTAATTTTGCACCCTAGGTATAAGATTGCAATTAGATTTTAAATAATCGAGACATATCCCTTGACTTGAATTATTGGATATCCCCGAAGTCTTCCCCTTCAGTATTTGAGTAATAATGAATGATTGTGCCAAAGTTGTGTCTACTTAATGAATGTTTTAGAAGTTTTTTTTTGGGTTGTACGTTTTATTCTTTCAATAAATTATGCTAGTCAAATTTTTCGAAAAGACATGATATTGAAATTATTTAAAAATCTAGTCAAAATTTTAATTGAATATATTATTTGAGTTAAAAATTATTTACATCTTAACTCATACTTTTGAACATATTTTCGTGTGGTCTCGAATATTAAAAACATAACTTAGCAATAAATTTTGATAAAATCAATTATTAATAGTTCTAAATTGCAATTAAGAAAGTGTATAGAGCTTTGTAAAGTAAGTACCACACAGGTTTAGAAGTATTCGATAGTGTAACTGAAAACAAATAAGTTTGAACTATATATACACATAGTAGGTATACATTATTATTAAAAAGGAGAGATAAATAGCTGTGATTGAGTCGGAGTGCACTTTTGTGCGCAGAGCTATGTCAGGTGATGCTATATTAAATATGTGGTACATTGGATATAGAGCGGTATAGTAGTGCGCTTGTAGTCAATGCTACATCATAGTGCACAGGATTGGCCAATACTGCATAGACAGAGTACTGGTCTCGATTCTTTTAAACCACTCACAATACAGTCCCTGGCCCTGTACCATGATCTCATTGGATTATGGTTCAAATTGATAAACATTTTTTTTATTGAGAACACTATCGTGCGTTGATAAACCTCGCGATGGTGGTGCACGATACGTTAAGATTGAGTACATGCGGTATCACAAACACATCGCAATGTGATTTCATGATATAGGGCCTAATAAGACTTAATTATCTACGTCTCTTTTCTATTCAAAATATCAGAAAGGGATTCCCATAGTTTGAGTTCTTTAGTGTTTGGTCTTACTAGGATCGAATCCATTGTGTAATGAAATAAAAGTATTAGATCATCGGTGTCGTCAATACTAAAACTTAGTACAATGCAATTTTAAATATAAAATAGTTAATAAACTAGAAATAATTTTCGTCGTTGTGTATTACGTTCGATTATATTTTTTATGATAATCACAGCAATCAATATTAATCTTCATTATACTCGTATTTAGAATACATATTATAGTTAATTATACATATTATTGTTACTGTTTTGATTTGCTCAATTTTCTGAATGTTAACGTAAGCTAGGCTTCGGAAAATTTCTTTAGTTTGTTATGTTGTTTGATAGGCAATGTTATTTGTTGTTTGTACATCTCACTACATAAAAGCAAGACTTTTTTTGTAATCACATCATATTTTAATCACGTTTGTTTTTATATGGCCATAATCAATTATTATCAAACATACTAAATATATTATTTAGTCTTTTATTTTGAAAATATTGTATTTTATCGTTGTATATGCATATGGACGTAAGCGTACCTTTTACGAATTGTATTTTATAAATGTACTTGAGTATCTTTAAAATAATTATGTCGGAAACACGTATTTGTACTAGTTTGTTCATATACTTATACATGTTGCTTATATGTATTATTACATGGAAATAATGTTTCGTTAAAATAAAAACTAAAAATTTAAACTGACCCTTTTCACACATCAATTGTGCTATTTGAGTATTTATTTAAAAAAATATTGGTAGTTAGCCTTTATTGACAGGGTCAATATAATTAAAAATATAAATTCACTTATTATATGGAAATATACATGTAGGAAAACTTTTTTAAGATAGTTTAATGTCGGGAAATAATATTTTGATAATTATGATTTGCACATTTCTCGTCGTATAACCTCATAACGCTATGAGAAATTTATTCTAAAAAAAATTGCTAAACTCTCCACTCGCTATCTGGAAATATCTGATTTAATACCTAATTTTAATTTCCTACAAAAATAGTTGAAGTTATAAACAATGGCTAAAATAGGTAACATTAAAACATACAGGTTTTAAAATATACCTATGGGTAATATGAAAAGGGTTGTGTAACTTACTGGGCGATATACAAATTATTGTTTCATTAAGTTTCTACATATTTAATTATACAATATGTGGTAAATTATTTAAATATTTCCGATTAGCAACAATCAGGGTAATGATAACTAAACACACAAGGTGTAATCTTATTTGCAAACACACAAATTTAATTATTTTGCATGGATGTGCCTCTATATTTTTTAACCATATCAAATAAATATAACACTACACCCGTGTAATCTACATTTCATACTTTATAAACAATTCACACACATGAACTTTTCATAGAAAACTACACTTTCAATAATCGTTCTTGTATATATTCGCACAGTGAATCTTCATCAATTGCAATGTAGTGTGCATAACATTGTAATACATTTTATTTAGTATTAAAATTACATAATAATTGACTGAATATAGGTAAGAAAATTAACAAAAATCAATCAATCAATATCCACTACTGCAGTTCAATAAGCATTTATTTTTAATCTCAATAGTCGGTTTAAAGAAGCAATGTATTTAAATGTAATTTCACGCTCTCATTTTAAAAGCGTGACTGTCTTCACGTAAATTCAGTAGCACTTTTATAAAACTGCATATATGTTGTGTGGTTCTATTTTAACACATACCTATTTCATTAAAGTGAGCATAAAGTTAATGTTATATGTCTGGAATAACATTTTAACTTGAATAGATTTCTAACACTTATCTACTGTAATTGCACAAAACATAAAACGCAAATACTGGTATATCTCAAAACCTGCGTTTGGTGTAAGTACAATACACATAATCGTTCGAAACGTGCGATAATTCCAATACTAACGCCATGATTCCTGCAACTTATTAATATATTTAAATTTGAAGAATATTAAAAGACATTATTTAAAACAGACTGAAATAAGAATTGTCTGAAAAGTGGCTAATTTACTGGCAAGTAAAAAATTTGTAAGTATATTGTTTTTCCTCTAATAACTTAACTAAACTAGGGCATGCCCCAAGATTCGCCCGCGTAATTTACAGTATTCAAATAAAATAAAATCACTTTGAAATGCACTTTGACCACTTTGGGAAAGTTAATTTATGAAAAAAAAAGTGTACTGTAACTTAACATGCATATTTACGCTACTCTACTATTTCTATTCATACATTTTAAGAAATAAATCCAAATTTTATGAGTAACTGTTCGTGTAAAGAGTTTCGTTCGATAACCCTAAATAACCAATAAGTCAGAATGGGACAGACTATCCCTAATCACGTACATGCTACTTTTATGTACGTACAAAATTTTACTTACTGTAAACAAAGGGGCATTTAATATTAATTTATTCAAGTGTAAATCTCATACGAACATATTAACTATTCATAACTCATTCAATGTTAAATTACATCCTAGAAAATATAGACAAAATTTTACTATTGATGATTGAATTAACTTACCGTAAATAAAGTGCTGTCATTACTTTATGAAGTTCAACGTGAGTTCAACTGATTACATTTGGTGTTAAAACGAATAAAACGGAAGTTCTGTCGTAGTTATGTGAAGTTACTGCATGTAGAATTTAAATATTCAGAAGAAACGGAATTATAATAAATCTAAACTCGATTTCAGATATTTTTTAATCTGTTTGACATATAAAAAAATATTTTGACCACGTTTCATTAGGCATGGGGTATTTCATTGGGCGTCACTCCTAGCTATAGTTGCTGTATCATTCTCGTACAACATCTAGGAGTGCCGCCGAATTATCTTCTATCAATAAGAGCTTATTAATCTTTACTAAATTGTTATCAGAGTTTCGTATTACTATGTAGGTATCATATCACCCCTTGTTTTAACAGCTAAATAGACTACGGTTGCGTTCGCGGCAGCTAATAATGCTATGTAGTAGGGGGCTTACAATAGCTAGTGTAAAATATATGTTATTCTACAATATTATATGTGACGTATGTGTTTTGTGTGAAGTCGATGATACGTTTTCTGATCGCATTTGCTCGAAAACAATAATGATTATACACAAGTGTTTAATTATGTACCTAGTACGCTTATTATTGCTGAAGAGCCTAGTTTGGATAGATATTGTTAAATCACTGTAACAAAACGCGAAAGCGTTAGAAATCAATTAAGTAACTTTGCAAGCAGTCCTCGTTGGAATGGCGATTATGTAAGTTCTATTAAAAATGTCAATTACATTCGATGAAATGTTCAAAACAGCAAACTTTTTTCGTGATTTCAGGATCCATATTATCATAAAAGCTAAGTTTGGCACTGGCATGAATATTACAGGTTTTTTTTTCAAACCGATAGCAACCGTTATTCCGCATGATTAGATGTACCACTTGTGTATGGTCATTAGTGATAGACGAGGTTAGAGTTCACTCATCATATCTTGCAAATATCACTGTAATGTCGACATATCTAATCATTTATGAATTGAATTAATTAAATGTTATATTTCTGGTAAGTAAATGTTGTATTATGGTTACAGTGTAGGTACTGCGATCGAGGTTCATTTACGTATACATATTTTATGATATGACTTATATATTTGTTTTCATTATGTTTAATTCAATAAAGTGTGTAAATAAAAATGTGTTTTATTTATTCTACCTGGCAGTTGTGAACATTTTTATAGACGTTCCTGGCGTTCTGTGATCACGCATTATGATATTTTTGAAGATAGAATATTTAAATAAAGTGGCCAAGTGCGAGTTGGACTCGCCCATGAAGGGTTCCGTTGCAGCAAGTAACATTGTATACATAGTACACATAGTTCTTGTAGTTCGTTGTAACTTTGATCGAAGTTTCAATAATAGTGTATTTATGACGTACTAAAAAAAACTACTTATCAGATCGAGTTCAAACTAATTTTCGTTGGTAGTTTACATGGTAATGTACATCATATATTTTTTTTAGATTTTTCATTCTCTTACTTTAGAAGTTAGAGGGGGGGGGGACACACATTTTACCACTTTGGAAGTGTCTCGCGCAAATTATTCAGTGTAGACAAAAACTATATTAGAAACCTAAATATCATTTTTGAAGACCTATCGATAGACACCCCACACGTGTAGGTTTGAAGAAAAAAAAATTTTTGAGTTTCAGTTCTCAGTATGGGGGGCAACCCTAATTTTTCTTTTTTTTAAATTTTTCTGTTGAAATCTTAATGCGGTTCACAGAATACATCTACTTACCAAGTTTCAACAGTGTAGTTCTCATAGTTTCGGCAAAAAGTGGCTGTGACATACGGACGGACAGACAGACAGACATGACGAATCTATAAGGGTTCCGTTTTTACGTTTTACGGAACCCTAAAAAGATATTAATGTTTCATTTACATAATTGGGCGATATGACAAACTAGTCAAAGATATGACAGACTAACTAGTCCGTCGCTTACGGACACGTATTTTTTCTTTCGTTTCACAAACAAAAAAATACGGATATGTACATAGTGCTGTGTAGTTTTTTTTTTTAATTTATAGTATTGAGTGACGAGACGAAAAGGACATGTGCCTGATTGTAAGCAAGATGCCTGCCACATAAACAGCACAGTGACACGCAGCTATTGGAACAAGAAGAGTCCAAATCATTACCTAGCACTCCGCTGCGCTCGTCACCCAGAGATATAAGATGTGTTATCTCTATGCCCTGTAATTTCACTGCACAAAAATGTTAAACCAGTGCGTCCTACCCGTTATGACATACGGTGCTGAGACGTAGACAGTGAAAATGGTCCGTAAGCTCAAAGTTGCTCAGCGAGCAATGGAAAGGGCTATGCTTGTGGTTTCTCTGAGGGATTGCATCCGCAATGAAGTAATTCGTCAGAGAAGTATAGTCACCGACATAGCTCAACGTATTAGCAAACTGAAGTGCCAGTGGGCCGGTCACATTTTGCGCAGACCCGATAACCTACCTAACGAAAATAAAAAGCTACCTATTGAGCAAGGCATATTATAATATAGATGACTTTGTTAAAGATGGTAACGTATGGAAGAGAACTGTGTTGAAACTAGAATCTTGTCATAAGGTAAAATAATAGATTTATAAAACTTGATGGATCATTGTACCTACTCATGTAGTATCTGTATACTGTATGTATTAATTATTTGTTATTTTGTCTTTGACAAAGCCTTTTTACAGCTGCATTTGATTGACGAGGCTCCTTTACAGCCGCTTTATTCATTTTGACATTGTTATTTTATCTCATTATGTAGGTACACGGATTCTTATGCCTTTTTGTTAATGACGTTACCCACTTGGTAACTTATGAATTTATGGTTCGAACAAATGAATTTAATTGAAAAGAGCCGTTGGGGTAGACGGGTTCTGGAGGGAAGACCGCCAATCGGCAAACGTAGTGTAGGACGCCCTGTGACTAGATGGAGTGACGACATACCTGGTGGCGGTTGGAGACGTAAGACCGAGGATCGAGTTGAGTGGCGTATTATGAGAGAGGCCTATGTCCAGCAGTGGACGAATACAGGCTGATGACGATGATAAAGTATGATATCAGCTTAGTGTCAGGCTTTCACAGTAGGTACCTAATTTCATTTGCCCGTCAACCGGTAATGTTTGCACATCACTGCTTGGCGGAAGAATAACTAAACAATAGGCAATGGCATAGGTGTGGTAGTTCCCCAGACGGACTGCAAATATTCCCCTTCCTTCCACTCGACACCACCAAAACGACACCATCCGTGGTGTCGTATTGAATCTCTAGTCCATACGACACCACCGACTAATAGTGAGGTTACCTACATACAAAGTTGTTGATATGAAAACTCCAATTAAGTTCAAGCAGTTTCATTAATGAGGTATGTCATTTGATAAAGTTTATATTTATCTGTCACTCAAATGGTCATCTTGACATTGTTCATTGCAATTTGCATATTATTGGGTAAATCGGAGTAGAAACTTTTTTAATGTTTCCATAATGCTAGCACATGACACTAAAGAATATAAGTATGTCACTGTGGCGTTTCTGAATTCAGTTGGTTTCTGTTTTGTTCACTGTGCTATTACTATTGTATTTAGAAATATATAAATACTTACCTAACAACATAATTTAGAAAGTATGGAAAGTCAATCAATTTTGAGTTTTCAACCTAAATACCAACTCTCGCCCGATGATGTGTTTGAAATGCAGGATACTCAAGAGTATGTTGTAGAGTGTAGAGATGACGACGTCACACCAGACATTTATATGTCCGTGAAAACGCAAACGGAACAAAATATGAAGGATAATTGTACCCAAACGGACCATTTGAGTGATGCTCAGATTGTAAAATACAGCAAAATTGTTGGCTGAAAGTTTTTTTCCCGGAAAAGACACACTAAAAGAAAAGTTCATTAAGGCCTATTACAAGCACGTAGGTAACAACAATTGTGGACACGCTGCAAGACTAGTTTTCCGGTCCGTTCTTTAATACCTACATAACTACTTACTTCACTGAAATAAAAAAATAATATTTCATAAACTCTGTTTTATTAATTATCGTTTAACTATAGACAACTTGAAATAATAACTTCGGGGTCGGATCAATGTATGTGATGTTGTCTGATATTTATTTATTTATTTTAATGAACTGGGAGCTGTTAGTCAAAAACACGCGTTTCTGGACATCACTAGGGTGGTGTCGTATGGACTAGAGATTCCATACGACACCACGGATGGTGTCGTTTTGGTGGTGTCGAGTGGAAGGAAGGAATATTCCTACCACTACAAAGTATCGACTGACGTCACTACATGGTAATTTTTACGATAAAGGGACTTCGCAGCCCCCCGGAAGTCGTCCACCGTCTCGAAGATCGACGATACAGTGCTTCGAAGTTTCGCGTGACGTCACTCGTGGGTACCTATGATTGTTAACCCACGAGTGACGTCGCGACCGGGGGGTCGAAGGTCGAAACTCGAAGTTTGGTGTTCTAAATCTCTCTTGTCGATTTTTTATATTTTGCAATTATTTTTACCCGTATTTTTTGTAAAAATACGATCCTATGTTTTTCCATGATCTAGCTGACGGACTAATTAGAATGGTAAGTACATATTTGACCCAGTACGATACCCTATTAGAATGGTATACCTATTTTCGACCCAGTGGTCGTTCCGATTCACAGTGTGTTATGAGAAGCGAGAAGCGCTGTGGAGTGAACCTAGAAATTACAAATTAAATATTATTGTTATAAGTAATAATTATATATATTTTGTAAATTCAAAGGGCTTGATAATTCAGCTGACTAAGAAATAAATACATCTTTATGAACTAAGGCATTTACATAAACTTAGTTCGTAATGACATAGATGACTACGCTATCTCTATCGCGATCTTGCTCTTGGCAGGTAACAGGAGCACGCAGGTGCGTGCGTCTGCCTAATGCGAATCGAAACAAATGATACAGTGCTTATACTCTGATATCCGTGGCTTATACTAGATAGTCTAGTCAACAAGTTAAAGAACGTGTTAAATAGAAATAAAACTCCTAGAAACATGTGCAATATATAAAAAATTAAATATGCAACCAGTGCACAAAAAAGGCAGTCTTACAATAATACGACTGCCATCTACGCGCGACTTTGGCTCTTTCGTCGCGTCCAAGGTTAAGTTAGATGGATGGATGGATTAGAGGATGTGGGTGTTTCGTCATCCAGACCGGACATTTTCCTTTTTTCTAGGGCTACGAAACGCATAGTCCTGGTAGAACTTACCGTACCGTGGGAAACCGTGGGACCACGCGATGAAACAAAATAAGTGTTACGATACGACCTTCAAAACGAATTAACAAAAAATGGCTATGTACCTACCTAGTTAATGTATACGCTGTAGAAATAGGAGCGAGAGGTATACCAGCAAAATCTCTCTATAACCTGCTTAAAGACCTTGGATTGTCCAGAAGTGCAGCAAGTTCCATACTAGAACGAGTATCTAAAGCTGCACTAGTAGGATCATATTATCGGATTTGGCTGGGCAGGGAGAGAAATACGAGTGCTTAGTGAAGGTGAGTGTTGACGTACGTCAATATAAGGGGCCCCTTTTAAACCTACGCCCGAGTCACAAGTCTTGGGGTCTATTCGAGATTTCTCTCTCTGCCAAACGATGGACCCGGCACCCGCACGGTGAATCCATGGAATGCTAAGAAGTACGTCTCTCTAAACTATGTAAATTATTTTTAATACTAATTATTTTTAAACTATTGTAGGTATCAAGCACAGATTCGGAGTGTGGAGTCCTGTTCGCACCTATGGGATGGGTAGGCTAAGTACCTACTTCGTTAAAAAAAAAACAACCGCTTCAGCTACCTGCTACGCCATCTATCGAAAATTGGTCGTTCCAACTCAGATTCAGAACAAATTTGATAAGCAAAGGTTTATAATGACGCAATCTTAGACACATGCTGTCATGTCAACGCACGGTACGAAAGTTCTCAAATAGGAACATTTTTTCCCCGTTTTTGTTACATTCTTCATTGATGCTCCGCTCTTATTGATAATAACGTAAATTTATTATAACCTATAGCCTTCGTCGATAAATGGACTATCCAATAGAAAAAGAATCTTTAAATTTGGACCAGTAGTTCTCGAGATCCTAGCGTTCACACAAACAAACTCTGCAGCTTTATAATATTAGTATAGACTAGCTGAATCGTGCGCGCGTTGCTACGCCATCTATCAAAAATTGGTCGTACCAATTCAAATCTAGAACAAATTCGGTTACCTTAGGTTCTAATGACGCAACCTTTTAAAAGATAGACAATACATTCTGTCACGCAACGAAAGCTCTCAAAAAGTAATATTTTTTCCCGTTTTTGTTACATTTTTCATTCATACTCCGTTCCTGTTGATAGTAGCGTAATGTTAAATAGCCTATAGCCTTCCTCGATAAGTGGACTATCCAACAGAAAAATAATCTTTGAATTCATATCAGTAGTTCCCGAGATCCTAGAGTTCAAAAAAAACATCAAAATTCTTCAGCTTTATAATAGTATACATAATGCACAGGTAGTTATAAAACAAAAACCAAACTATGTACCTATAGGTAGTGCCAAATTCACTGTTAGAAATTATAATAGCTGGGCACCGTTAAATAAATAGTTAACTTCGTTAATCCGCTACAAAAAAGTTAGCTACGATAAACGTTAAAGCGTTACAATTAGTAAGAATTAACGCAAGTTAACGTTAATCGTTAATCCGTTAATATGCGTATTGATTTTTTATATCGTTGCGTTAGTGAACTTATAAAACCTGTTGGTTTAGGTTCTGGAAGTTAACAGGTTAGGAAAAAAACCAAATACTTGTAGAATTTAAAAGCTCGCTTTGGTGTTATAATGTCTTAACCCGTGGATAACAAACGTTCAACTGCAGCGCTTGAGGGCTGTTTTCCAAATTTAAACCCAATCTGTTCCCGTTCCCAGACGTTCTGACGTGATGAAACAACAAACATTACAACATCCAAAAATTGCCATTTATAATATTAGTAAGATGTCAAACATTGGAATTTTTATTGTATACCTCCATTTCTTCATATACATCGATTTGTTCATTTTATTTAACTTTTCTTTGGTTAGTTGAAATTAACTACCACCGATTTTATTAAAAGAAAGTTACAACGCGGACAAACGAAATAATCGATCGAAAAAGTATCATTGAATTTATTGGGGAGTGCCCCACTAGCTATGGATTACTATAATCTAATGGGTTTACTAGGAATGTACGAGAAATCTTCAACTAAATTGAAAACGTCAGTCAACTTCGACTATGTCTATGCTCAAATTTTCAGCCAAAAAAGCTCGAGGTGGCCGTTATCGGAAATATGACTTATGATAACAAAATTATTTTAGATCCACCAATACTTCCAAAAACTGCCAGTTTTCATATAACGTCAACCGATCATGCCACAGGCTAAAATGACGCCTTTATTCTGCCAAAATTTCAGGAACCTGCCACATAAGTTCACGCTGCGCCCAGCACTTTTCGTTTCATACTTGTCTGAACCTGTTTTTCGCGCAGCGCCGAGGTGCCGTGCGGTAAATAGTAGGCATTGGATTAACGATTAACGGACTTCTGTATAATTAACGGAAGTTAACGTGTCCGTTAAAATTTTAAAGTTAATCCGTTAATCAAAATGTTAACTTCGTTAATTAACGATTGACGGATTAACGAGTTAATGCCCAGTTATGCCTCTAGGATCCAGTATATTAGAATATCACTCCCTCGTATATTAAATGTTTAAAAGAACTTGATGAAGTTTCAATTGGAAATTAACAATCTTACGCTCGTCTTTGGTCGGTAGGTACTTACCGATAGTGTAGGTACTAATTTGTACTTATAGTAACTACGTACCTACATATATACTTATACCTAAATAGTACCAAACCTTGATCGGTGATGCTGCGTCCATGACGGCTAACCCGACTGTCTTCTAAGCTCGTGGACTACGAAGCTTACGATGATGACAGCGAACTCAGTGACGAACAATAAATGTACTATTTGCGTTGTCAAGCGTGTGAATCTTGTCATCGGGCGCCCAATTCAAACTCAGCCGGTCATCAAAAATATATGTAGGTAGGTATTTAATTTAGATACCTACCTATGCCTACGCAAGAGGTGCCTACCTATTGTACTGGTGCCATAAAACTCGGTCAGTGGTATCCTTAGGCTAAACTGTACTATGCAGAACTGATGAACTACGAAGACGAAAGGAACTCATGCGTTATCATCAACATTTTAAAAAAAGTTATCTCCAAATTTGAATACCTGTCTCAGTTTAAATCTATCGACTGTTAAGGTTATTTTTATCTACGACATAAAACAGTGGTGCTATGATTTTGAAATAGGAGGAAGTTCTCAATTTTGTTGTATGTTTTTTTTGTATACCTACCGTATCTTATGCATTAGCTCCGCAAATTGTGAACTGATTCTGATGGTTTTTTTATGTCTAGTAAACTATACTTTAGAGGTGGTCCCATATACATTTTATCGAAATTGGTAGAGCGGTTTTTGAAATATCAACTAAAATATCTATAATCCGATTATTTATAATACGATATATTTCATTGTAATTGTGTGTTTAGTATAAGTCGCAAAATTATCAAATTTAGTCGAGTGTATGCTATCTGTACAGATAACAGATAAGTACAACTTGAAAGAATATTCTTTGTTTTTCTTAATTTTATTTCGATGTCCATTAGAGCTACCGACGCTGACGGCCAAATATGGGAACTTTCACATGTGGCAACATTTTGAATGGGAAATTTAAATATTTGGAGTGGTACCACTTTTATACGCCAGGTTATACACAGGTTTTATACGCCTAACCTTATCACTTAGGCGTATAAAAAAAATGTTTGCGACCTATCCTCGGACCTACCGAATAAAAAAAAATATCAAACGAATTTGCCGTATAAATTATCAAGACTATCGCAATACTGATTTCGTCATTTAAAAAATGGGGGTTGGTGGTAGAAGAGTGAAAAATGAAGTAGGACGAATCCAGGAGGTCGTGGGGTCCTTGCATGGGGCTTGGTTCAAAACCCCCTAAAATATATGGACCACTAATTTAATCGAACACACACTTGTAGCACGGTCTGTGACTTGTCCACGACTATGTGAACATTAAGTTGCGTCTAAGCTAGGAGAGCCGAGCACGAGCGGAGCACGAGCCGAACACAATTCGTCTAGCGCAGCGCGCTCGTTCGAGGCTTGTAAGTCGGTCCCACAGAAATTTAAATAATAAGTTATTATTTAGATTTCTGTGATTAGATTAGGTATTATTATTTATTTACTATTATTATCCACAGAAATCTAAATAATAACTTATTATTTAAATTTCTGTGGGACCGACTTACAAGCCTCGAACGAGCGCGCTGCGCTAGACGAATTGTGTTCGGCTCGTGCTCCGCTCATGCTCGGCTCTCCTAGCGTAGACAAGCCTTTAGATTTTGAGTTTTTGCTCACGATTTTTAATTGAGTAAGTTAATTAAACAGCTGTCAGTTAAAAATTCTCAATATTAATAAAAAAAATGGCATAGGTGTCCTTTCTACAATAGGTACCGGCTTTATGAAGGTAGGTTCCAACATTGTCGTAAGTAGTAGGTACATAATATTGGTTGAATAAAATCGACGAGGAGGTGAGCTCATTAGCGTCTGCCTTTGGGTGCTCACCCACGGTGATCCCTAAGAGTTTCCCGTGGACACCGAGGGACATAGAGTTGACTTGACCCGTCACGGGGGGCCAAGGGTGTCCATGCACTTACTGGTTGGTCCTCTAGGTGGTTAAGGCTGGGGTTCAGGTGAAGGGGATGTGTGAGGAGGTCCTGGAAACATGCGAGCCGCGGCGGATTCGAGGAAGAATGTGGGAGCGTCCCCATTCTCCCGCCATAAGTGACAAAGGTACCCCCGTAGAGATTTTAGTCGGTAGGAGCACCATGTCCATGGTGTCGATTCCGACATAGCCCAACAGTCTCCCCAGATAGAAAGATAGGCGTAAATGCATTTCCTCCACGTAAAGATAACGAAAAACCTCCCACGGTGACGACTGATGGAGTGCAGATTACCAGTTATTCGATGTAGAGTTTATTTTTAAGATACAATTTTAGTACTGTAAAGAAAATCACTTCACAAATATGCTTGGCTTTCTTTTTCAGGGAATTGAAAAATAAGGTTATTATTTAGGTAATTTTATTTTTTGAAAAAAAATCACGTCTTGCTCAACGTTTTAAGTAACGTGTCCCTTTCAACTAAGTCTATCATTGCTGTAAGACCCAGTATAGGCCCTATGTGGCATATGGCTGTGTGTTACCTAGAAATTGGTTCGATACCAATAAATATTTTAATAGGTCTGACCGGATCGGTATATACGTGGAAGTTAGCCCGCATGAACGCGCCGTTGAACTCTATTAACTACGATGTCATCGTTTCACTAGTTTAAACCATTTTTCGTTACCCGACTGCCCAAGGAGGTCAATGCGTTTAAAGAGTAGGTATGTATCTATTTACATATTCTCTAAAATGTTACATTAAAAACTCACACGAGAAGGCGGATAAATTGGATTTTGAATTTAGCCTTATTTTGACACTTATAAATGAATGAATGGCCTAGAAAATTACATTAGGTAGTTACGAAGTAATTTCAGAACAGGTATTGATCTGTAAGTATCACAACAATACCTATCTAATTTCTACGTTCAAAATGTTAGGTATTAACTATGAAAACATAAATGATTACCTACGTCATACCGTGTAGTCCAATCGAGAAACCCAACTCTAAAATAAGACATAACTTTTCTCAATTCCCTTGTTATTTAACATGTCAGGTATCGCTAAGAAAAACGTTACGTGGGCGCCCAATTCGTAAGCTAGATCGAAGATATCGCTCGCCTGCTGGCTTGCTATTATCGCCATTCACGCGATTCCTTGGCGCCCTGACCGCAGAACTACATATCGACTTTCCTCGATGTAACTCCGGGACAAGAACTCGCTATGCTAAACGCTCAGATTTGTTCTCGTTCCTGCCTAATACATATGTTGTAATATCAAACGTGCCGGCGCTGCGGTTGTCCAGAATACAAATTAAGATGTTCTAGAGCGGACACATCGTTTTATGTAGAAGAACGGCTGGTGAAAAGTACCTAAAGGAAAGATTTATGATGTTAAGTGGTGGCGGCGGCGCGGGCGGGCGGGCGGCAGAGCGCACGCGCGCCACTGCGCCACTCGCGTGCGGTGCCCCCTAGCGGACTCGCGTCGCAGTGAGTTGCGTAACAAAAGCACACTCGCCTCTCGACGCCTCGCCGAAAACTTTCTCCCGGTGCGCGGCTTAACATGAAGGGACGAAAAGCGATATAAAACTTTCCCGCGGCCGCGCTCCTGTCCTTAAAACATATTTGATTTCCCTGTGTTTTTTTTCATATTTTTATTCGACCGCTTGAGCCTTTTCTTTTGTTTTGAAGTTTTGTTCTGAAAAGCGAGAAGTGAACGGATGCGGTTCTCGCCGGTCGGCTTTGGAATAGTGTGGACGTTCCAGTGTTGTGTTCGTTAATTTGCTTTGTTTTTCTTTGCTGAGCGGGCAGTGGTGCGGAGCTGAGTGTCGCGGCCGTGGGACCGCGCTCGTGGTAACAATCGATACTGCGGTGGGAGCGGCGAATGTAAGTATTATTTTTTCTATTCTACTATAAAAAAAAACTATTTCATATTCGTCCAACTAACTCCAGACCACATCGATAAAAAAAAACTTTGAAACACTGTTTTATTCAAGCCGGTCTTTTGTGCGCACGATCAAATTTTAACTGTCTGTCGTTTTGAAATTTCGTACAAAGTTATCGACTTATAATGTTTAACTTTGGTTTCTAAACGGTAAATGGTCAGAAAACTATTCACTTATACTTTTGTGGAGTCTGTTAGTACTGAGCA
Source organism: Ectropis crepuscularia (assembly GCA_963693475.1). Lineage (NCBI taxonomy): Eukaryota > Metazoa > Arthropoda > Insecta > Lepidoptera > Geometridae > Ectropis > Ectropis crepuscularia. The sequence continues at coordinate 16,205,867 of OY856346.1, forward strand.
GTTTTTTTTTCTATTGACGTAAGTAATACTTCTTACACAACCGAATCCAATCGAATCTTGAGTTCGATTCGAATATAAAACGGATACCAACTATAACCTACTAATACTACCTAGTAACGTACTACCTAGTCGTAGGCTACCGAGCCTACGGCTGCGGTAATCCATCCTCTACGACATGCTACGAAATTCGTAGACAGGGCGGCGTTAACCATACAAAGACTATTACGGTACGAAGTAGCTGACTTTATAAAAATTGGTATTTGGCCAAACTGTGACGTAGGTTCTTCACAAATCTAGGTCAGAGATTTAGGTCTGGAGTTGCCCCAATGTAATAATTACGTCATGGACTATGTAACACGCTTTAGTACATTGTAAGTGCTGTCTGCGCTTGAATATTAATAAGCTTTACATACTTTAGTATCGAATTCGTATATTACCTAGTGTTTTGTGTCAGTGTGTCGAAATAATTAATTAATTTGAAGTTGTATGAGATTTTTGCTAAGCAAGTTCTTACTTAATTGTTAAATTGTGTATGTTTTGGTTTAATATAAACTTATACCGGCTTAACGTATTGTCAGACGATGCCGATGGTCTAGCTCAATATTTACGTGGCATATTAAATTATTACAAGACTAGCGGCCCGCCCCGGCTTCGCACGGGTACATACACACACAGATACACCCTTTTTTTTGCATCGGGTTTCAAAAACAAAGTAAAATTATAAAGGAAGTTTGAATTTTTTATATGAATACGCTTACATGGAGCCTACATCGCATCCTGGCTAACTAAGCGCGGTGAGCGACAACCACGCGACTTTTTTCTAATACTTGCATTTTTAAACTCGTGATATCTTCCGAATGAAATGTCCGGATTGAATAATTCAAAAAGTTATAAAAAGGTATTAAAGCCGTCTTAAATATAAAGTAATTTATTTATTTTGATGAGGATTAATACCAAGGTACAAATGAAGAGCCTTTTCAAGAGGCGGCATATATAAATTAATATTTTAGAATAAAAAACTGCATACTGTGACATAACTATAATATTTAGACATATGCTGTCGCGACACTTTTTGTAGATAATAATGAGTTCTCCAAAGTCGTAGTACATGATTTTGTTCTATCAGCAATAGTTTTCGCAGCGCACGCGACAAAAGGAATTTTTCAGGTCATTTTTTTACACCTTATGTTACATTATTGGAGTTTTTGTAAGGATCCTTAATTTTTTTTTTAAATATAATATAGCCTATGTTACTCGGGAATAATGTAGCTTTCCAAAGGTAAAAGAATTTTTTAAATCGGTCCAGTAGTTTCGGAGCCTATTCATTACAAACAAACAAATCTTTCCTCTTTATAATATTAAGTATAGATATAGACTACAATAATAATTCGTCATCGAATCCAACAAACTGCTAATAGTTTCATCAACAAATTATTTATTTGTCATAAGAACATGAACATCGTTAACGGCGATAAAATTTTATTTAGTTCTAATACGTAAACCGATACTGTAATATTCTGTAAATTAAAGTTCGTTGATGCATAATACTTAGATATGCCGATGACAAAATTTCAACTGGTATTCTAAAGGTAGGTATAAATCTTAACTTTTATACATTGAAGGCAGACAGTGGAAGTCTGCTAATAGGGTCTAGCTGACACCCTCTGCTGACGGAACTCAGAAACACTCAATCCCCGATCGCCGGTTGTTTTATCACATCCGACTATCACATCATAAAAAGGCGAGTTTGCTTTTCATTAACTACATGTATCGCCATCGGGCGAAGGATCTGGTTGTTTGACGACCATGGCCCGTGATGGCCCCTCGTAAACTCGAAATGGGCCGTTCAAAACCAATGGATCAGTCCCGCGGTGGACTGCCATTATATTCTTTATGTTGATTAAAACGCGAATGGGCGCTTTATTATATGAGTGGTACAAATAAAAAATGAAATTCATATGAAATCACCTTTTGAATATTTTAGTACCGACCAATTCAATAAATTAAGAAAATTATTGTGATTGTTTCTGAATTGTCTAAAGTAAATTTATTTAGTAGGTCGTTCTCAATTTTTTTTTGTAGGTCGATAACGTTTTTGAGAGATTTATTTCAAAGTTCGCTGTTTTCGTGCTGTTTCCCGAGAATTATTTATAAAAATAAATATTTTTATAGTAATTATTACAACCTCATAATGTAGTAATTATTGCTCATGAAATCCAAGCTCTAGACTTCCCTATTCAGATTCAAGGTCTGAGGCGCTTCACTTCAGGCACTGCCGAGCTAAAAATGAGTGTATGATCGAAAATTAATGCAATTGACAAAAATAATTGTATTAGGTTACCATGCCATTTGTTTGTTACTAAAGATAATATACGTGTCTTCAATACTTATTTTAAATGCTCGTGAATTATTCGGGAGACAGCGAGTCACCTTGTATATCCTCCTTTTGAAATTTGAATTGAGGACCGGGTAAATGTAGTTATACATTAACTTTCGTTTTATCTTCAAATCGTTGTAGACGGTGATCCTATGCTCTTATGTTCTACTTGAGGTTGTTTAACGTGAAAGTTTATACTCGCTGGTCTATAATTACCAAGAAAATCAGAACTACTTGCTTGCTACTTGTTTCTTGATTAATAAAAGATAATTTATTTGTTCAAAACATAAGTAAATTACAAACACACATAATGCATGATATATAATATAGTCACAAAATCGTCAAGCTTGTCGTCATGTTTTGCCTAATATGGTAGGCATACAAAAATATCTTTCCATTTCATAAATGATTGATACAAAATTACCTCAAAATAAAACCTCTCAATTATTGTTTCACCATTTAAAGTTTCATCATTCAGAAATGAGAGAGTCTGAAAGTTGAAGCAATCGCAACACGCTAGGTAGAAAACTAATCTTACATAATATTCCTACTGTGTAGCAAGGAACAAGGAATCGCTTGAATTACTCAACATCCGCAATAACCCAAAGTAGGTTAGCGACGTACGTAAAATGTTTCTAATATACTACACTTCGTAAATCTGGGGCTTAACTTTTAAGTCAGTAAGTTCATGTCTTTTATAGCTTACTTAGTTACATAACCACGGTATAGGTATACGACGTATATGAAGATTATTTTTTAAAACATCACAACATTTTTTTTTTTATATTGTAACAGGCTTATAACACAGTGTCGGTAATAATCACACTGATAATAACGATAGACGTTCCACGTGTTTGAAATTTTTGATCTGAGTTCAAATCACTACCTTATGTTGTCACCTAAGATAATATTTACATACATATGTATAAATTAAAAATTGGAATCCCTAGCCAAAAAGGAGTAATCTGAGATCAAAGTGATCAGTATGACAAAACACCAAATTCATTGACCTAATATTTATCTAAAATATGATCAGTGATTTTGTCGGAAGCAAAATCAAACAAAGACCAAACAAACAAAGACAGTGATGATAATTATAATTTACTGCTTTGTAAATTTTAACGATTTTTCCAAAACCAACCAGAAGCAGTAATATTGTTCTTACATTAGTTTTTAACTAAGTTGAAGAAGACAATATAAGACGTTGCCAAAGATATTTTATTTAAAATTATGCGTTGAAGCATAAAATTACAGATTAATAAAGTCTTCGAGGAATTGGCTCCAGGAGTGTATAGTCGTAGGATTTGACGAATTTCGAATTTTTTGGTATCAAAAACTAAATCTATGCTGTCCAGTGTGTCCCTAGCCCTAAATGCTCACACATTTCGGCATTTATTGACATAATTATTTATGACATTCTTGTTTTCTTGTTTGCCACTACAATAATTTAAATAAAGTGGTCAAGTGCGAGTTGGACTCGCCCATGAAGGGTTCCGTTGCAGCAAGTAACATAATATACATAGTACACATAGTTCTTGTAGTTCGTTGTAACTTTGATCGAAGTTTCAATAATAGTGTATTTATGACGTACTAAAAAAAAACAACTCATCAGATCGAGTTCAAACTAATTTTCGTTGGTAGTTTACATGGTAATGTACATCATATATTTTTTTTAGATTTTTCGTTCTCTTACTTTAGAAGTTAGAGGGGGGGGGACACACATTTTACCACTTTGGAAGTGTCTCTCGCGCAAATTATTCAGTGTAGACGAAAATGATTTTAGAAACCTTAACATCATTTTTGAAGGCCTATCGATAGACACCCCACACGTGTAGGTTTGATGAAAAAATTTTTTTATTATTTTCAGTTCTCAGTATGGGGGGCAACCCTAATTTTTCTTTTTTTTAATTTTGTTTGTTCAAATCTTAATGCGGTTCACAGAATACATCTACTTACCAAGTTTCAACTGTGTAGTTCTCATAGTTTCGGCAAAAAGTGGCTGTGACATACGGACGGACAGACAGACAGACAGACAGACAGACATGACGAATCTATAAGGGTTCCGTTTTTACGTTTTACGGAACCCTAAAAATGATAACTGATAATAAATTTATCCTTATATTATAAATGCGAAAGTAACTATGTCTGTAATATTTCACGTCTAAACTATAAAACCGATTTAATTGAACGGGTAAAGACATAGCCTAGAGCCTTAGAAAATATATGTGCTACTTTTTAATGCAAACAGTAGTTAAGAGAGTTTGAAGTATGGGATGAAAGTTCAAATATTTTTTAAACTGATACTTTAACACTTATTTATAGCCTTTTGACAAGATATAAATAACAGGTGAACATTGAAAATTCGTGTAAATTTATTGTGAACAAGCTGGTAAGCCACGGGGTACACTGTGGGGCGCATTAGTAATGTAATAAATTTAAATATTTTATAAGTAGATATGTACTTCGCAAAAACGAACTTTAAAAAACCTTTAATGTTCATATATTCATATTCATTGAATCCTTGCTAAAATAGGTACAAACAAATAAATTGTGATCTTTAATACATTAGAGAACCCCTATTTTTGCTATATCAAAATGCAAGTGTGTTTATAAAATACATTTAAAATGTCAAAACAGATCAGCATTCATGTCAAATAGTTATTTACCTACACTTAAATATTGATATAGAGTAAATTTTTGAAAAATCTTAGATCTGTTTAAATAATATAATGAAAACTAATGGCATAGCGTGTATAGTTCGTGTGAATAATCCTCAGTGATTATTTTAAATCATTCAATTTTTAAATATCTTAGAAACGGTGTCTTACTGATTTATATCAGACATGAGATATACGGAGCTGGAGAGCTTAGCTCGTTATACTCCTGGGGCTATTAGTTTTCATCGCATTCAATCACGAGCGACCATCGCCTTAAGAGACGTCCCTAATCTTGTTTAGGCACTTGATCAATCTCCTAAAGATTACTTCCGACAACAACTCAACAAGGTTAAAATGTCTGAAAAGAGAAAGTTCGTAAGTAGGTATAGATGAGAATCTTTATGTAGCTAGGTATATTAAACAAGTTGCTTGAGCCCGACATAGTCAAAACATATAATTCATCAAGAAAGTCATTCATCAATTTGCATTTGATACTGTTGTTCATTCAATTCATATCTTTGATAATGTTAAAATGTTGAGTGCGCTGCGCTTGTATCGCTATACATTATGTACTCTGTGAGTTAAATAGATATAGTATAACCAGGTAAGCGTGTTAAAGTCTAGATGCAAAGTATGAACCTATCAGGGCAGCGACCGTGCGTGCAATTATATTCCCTATGGACCAGCGTGACTGCCGTATTGACTTTGTTTTGGCTCTATTTAAAAATATACTTTGCGGCGCACATCTAATGCTGGCACGAACTGCGCCCACGACAATTACTCATTAGCAGTTGTTACAATCAACGTAACACATTCATTCATTTGATGTTCTTATGTGGCTGAGAATCTTGAACATTTATAGCTTTGTGGTTAGATTGATACTAGTTTTTATAGCGACAAAATTAGCGCTAACGATCGCGAACCAATCTAAGCGACAATGGGTTTGAGTATGAAACAAGACCCATTTACCAAGAAACGAACATTCATTAATGTAGAGTTCTAAAATATCGGTTGGTTTATAGATATATTTTTGGTCTTTTGTATATTCTGGGTCTATTCTCGTTATTATAATGAATGAATGAAAATTCTTTATTGTTCACACCATTAACGAGATACATATCTACATATTACAATTTAGGGAAACACTAAGGCTAGAGAATATAAAGACTACAATATAAAGATATCTGATAATAGTTAGGATGAAAAGCGTAACCCAAAAGTAACTAAAAAGTAACCGTAAGCAAAATCAAGACCGATCGTTTTATATCCTTAACAAAGTTTTTAAAAATAAAACGTAGTCTGTGATACGAAGGTACAATGGTTATTCTCGCCAGTACCTACCCATATTTCTGTGAAATGTATTATCTGATTAGAGCACGTACGACAGAACCAACGGAACGAAAGATCAACCCGTCTTCAATGAAAACATAGGCGCGGTGGTGCGAACAATTTGCTAGGCACCGGATGAGCCGGATCAAAAGATTACCAGCCCGACAATTATGAAATCCGTGGTTCGGTGGGCGCTTTGTTTAGTTGCCGGATACGCAGCGAAATTCCTACTCGTATCGTAGATTAATGGCTTCCACACATGTGGATCTACGGTTTAATCCAGCTCAGCTTACTTAGCTACGCTCTTTCACCCATACTGTGTTGGTAGGTTATTAACAAAGTAATTAGATCTAGTAAAGCTTGAAAATTCTACTAAGTGGGTGAAACACGATATATGATTCGTTATGAAGTTTTTTGACTTAGTAAACTGAAAAGATAATGTTTGATAGAGCAAATAATCTGTATCTAATCACGTCACTGTCCATACTCATTGACTGAAAGTGTCACTGTTACTCATTTCGTTCGAAGATGTCCTCGAATACTCTACATTTATCTAAGCTTACTATCTGATCTTTCATTATATTCTGCTTTATAAATTACTAGCAAAGCCCCGCGGTTTTACCCACGTATCCAAAAGGGTTAAAACCAGGCGATTTCTTAACCAATTATAAATTGTTGTTAGTAGATCAAATGATAACTAATACTAAATCACAGTAATAGGTAAGTTTTAACCAAATGACTTAATCTAAACAAATTATTATCATTGTAACTAATTATTATTAAGAATATTCAAAAATAAACAAATACAAAAATGTTATTTTCTTTCAAACGAAACGAGTATATCGGGGTCTCTCTTTTTAAGCATAACATATACCTGGATAGATAATAGGAGACTCCGCCTCTCGATAACCATAACAATTTTTTATTTACATTATTTAAAATAAGGGTATGTATGTGTTACGATGTGTAAGGGTGTGTGTGTATTTATTTGTGTGTGTGTGTGTGTGTGATTCATAGTAAAGTAACAACAAGAAGTAACGAATTATTTTTGGATTCTAGCGAAAACTAAAGATTATTAAAAATAAGGTACATCAGTTGGAGTAGTCGTAGACAAATCAGCCACCCAATTAACAATATGAGGTCGAAATAAAACTCGAACAAAACTCCAATTAAGAGCGGGCACCCCAAGTTAGAGCACAAAACAAAATGGATCGATTAATCCCGGCAAAGGACGGTTTGGACCGGAACCAAAGCGCGCCGACCCTTAAATTCTCTTCGATTTGTCCGTTTCTATTTCTGGTGCACTGAAAAAAAATATGTAAAATGTTGTCTAAAAAAATTTGAAAAAAATAAAAGTTACTGGCTATAGAAGCGTATGCTTTAACTTAGAATTTTAGTATTAAACAGCATTGCATAAGTGCATAAGCATTAAACAGCCCACTAAATGTTCCCACTGATGGGACTCGGGGCCTTCTCTCGCAAGGAGACAGTCAAGGCCATAATCAAACGCTGGCCAAGTGTGGATTAGTTGATGGCACATGACCTCGAAAGATTCTAGGTACATGTCGGTTTCCTTCGATGTTTTTTTTTTTAAATAAAGAGTGACGAGACGAGCTGACATGTGCCTGATGGTAAGCAACATGGCTGCCACATAACAGCACAGTGACACGCAGCTATTGGAACATGAAGAGCCAAAATCATTACCTAGCACCGCACTGCGCTCGTCACCCAGAGATCTAAGTTGTTATATCTCTAAGCCCTGTAATTTCACTGGAAACATTGAACAAACCGGAACACAGTAATGTTTGCACATTACTACTTGGCGGTAGAATAACTGACAAAGGTGTGGTACTTCCCCAGGCGGACTCTGCTAAGAGTCCTACCACTACCACTACACTGTTTTCCTTCACAGTTTTTTTTAAATTAGCGGCAATACGCACTTGACTTCGACAGTGGTGCGCGTGGTAAGATTTGAACCCGGGGCTCCGAAACGGTAGTCACCATTCCCCTACTAGACCAGCCGTAACTTAAACAGCATTAAACTTACACAATACCTCACCAGTATAACTACAGATATACTGCTATTACGCATGACGGTAATGCAAACTTACTAGATTTCACGTAATTAAAAATCAAAAAGTTACGGCTGGTCTAGTCTGGCGACTACCGATCCGGAAACTTTGCGTTCAAAACCACGCGCACCACTGTCTTTTCGAAGTCATGTGCGTAATGCCGTTAACTTAAAACGGTGAAGGCAAACATCGTGAGGAAACCGACATGTACCTAGAATCTTTCGAAGTCGTGTATCATCCACCAACCAGCACTGGGCCAGCTTGGTAGATTATGGCCCTGTCTCTCTCTTTGCGAGAGAAGGCCCCAAGTCCCAGCAGTGGGAACATTTAGTGGGCTGTTTATACTGCTAGAAAGCATGCACGCACACGCTTTTCGCTCGTTTCGTTTCGATTTCGATAAAATGTACATGGGACCACCTTTGAACCATGATCTACCAAACAAAAAACGACATGTTAAATACATACACGGGTAATTCACGTCTGCTATAGTCAGTCCAGTCCGACTCAAGTTTCGATCGCGTCCGGCGATCTATTTCAAGGAGAGTGCGCGCGCGTGTTCGCTGCTCGTTTAGTTGCTAAACGAGTCGGCTAAGACGAGCCACTCAGACTGGACTGACTATGTCAAACGTAAGTTACTCGTGTATTTATTTAAAATGTGTAATAACCACGTTAGTTTCATACTAAAAAAAAAACAATCAAAATCGATTCACAATTGGCGATGCTAACGCGTAACATATATCAACCAAACTTCCTCTTCTAAAAACCATATCTTTTTTTTTTGTACTCGCCAAAGTGAATAAATATAATATTTTGAATGAGTTGTTGGTAGGGATTTTTTTTCGAGAGTGAATCGGTATTTTCTTGGTGAACACGCTCCATTGTAGATCGCATCGTCGCCTAATAATTGCGTATGATAATTAATATTTTTAAAGAAGCATAATTGAATGACATTTAAAACAGACTTTACCATTTTGTTACTAGCTTGGAATTTATGATATTTTGGTTAACAACGTCGAACATAAATCTGTTTATACTTCAATTAGAAAGCGCGGATTTTGTACGTTTTATATGTAGTTCCGGCATAGGTTTATATACGGTTATACGTAATTTCCGTAACTATTGAATCTTTCGAGAAAATTTTCCCAATTTGACATCCACATTCACATTTATTTCAGATTGTAGAGCTTCCTGTGGTTGCTAAAATCTGGGGAATCTACCACACCAGTAGAGGTTAAAAAATGTGCTAGGTACACAGTAACGATAGTGTTAAAAATACAGACTCAGAGTAGGTATCTGTTTGCTTTATTCCAGAGTTGTAACCCTCTCTCGGGCGGTCTTTTATTAAAATATACATAAGACGGGACTGAATACGGCATAACGAGCCGTGTCACGATGAAAGGTCGCAGAGTGAACTAATGAATAATAATTGTTGGTGCCAAGTAATGCCGCTTGAGACAATCTGGCTCTATGTAAATGATACCAGTGAAAATGTTTTATTGTGTCTCGTTTTACATTACACTATACAATGTAAAATAGTGTCAAAATTAGTTATTTTTATTAAAATTAGAATTTTTATTTCAATTAATTTTACTTAGTCGTGAAACATTATAATATGATGATCGTGAGAATTTCAGTGGAAGAAGAGATGTTTATAATGCTTTTACAAAAAAAAGGCTCCATATTCCTCTCTCTCTCTCTCTCATATTCATATTCTTATCCCTCCTTCTCCCTACCCACCACTTGCTCTGTCGAATGCAATCTCGCCACTTTTTTTTTATTATGCTGCGTGGTTGTTTGCACTCAATTAATTTCTGCACATAATAATGAACTATTACACCTTTTCCTTTCACCATTCAACTAAAAAACCTCAATAAGTTTTATCTAGGACAAAATAGTTCTCAAGTTGTAGTTTCCACTGGGTAGTAATTTGGTCCAACAAACGTTGACACTGGTAACTACATACGATAAACGAAAAAGCTACTAAACAGACTTCAATGAAACAACTAATTTATTTTAAAAATGAAAATTACATCACTGTATCTCAAAAACAACAATTAGATTGCGTAGTGATCAAGTTGTTGCTGGAAGGCCATTTTCGTGAATTTTCTTTATACACAATCATATTATTATATTTTTCTTAGTTGATAGATTTTATGATAGCTGCGCAGTAAAATGCTTATTTCTTATTTCAGAGTATAATATTTTTTGTGCGTTAAGCGTCTCTGTTGTCATTGATTAATTTCAACAGATTGATTCAGTACTAAGAAATAGTATTCAACATTGCTTACGTCCGGGTTACTCCGTAACTAGAAGCCTCATGCCATTATTATGGCTATAACAGCAATGGTTATCTATATATTAATCCGTGAAGCAAAAACATTGTACTACTTTTTACGAAAATTGCGCGGAGGTGTACGAATTTTCGTGCACCTACTCTACCTCTATAGTTTGTGGAGAAAAATATATAAGATAGCAGAATTCTCATGTTTTTAAGCTATGCATAAAAAATACATACACACCCCTCTATACTCTTTTATTTATCGTTAAAGTACGTTGGTCAAATTGGGAATAGATTAAAATTGCTTTATTCGTCGTATTTCGATCACTTGGCGACTAGTTTGTATCGTAACAAAAATACACAAATCGGGTTAACTACAGCCTTCCCAGATCAATACTCAGCTAAAAATAAACGATTTCAATTGACTGCCGAGCAGTTTTAAACAGACTTCTCCGAATATAACCTCCATTTGGCTTATCGATTCCTTGCCTATTTTACGGATTGTTCACTGCCAATTTGGAGAGCCTTAAACTATTTATGACATCTCCGAAAGTTATTAACAATTCTGATTAAGTTAATTTCAATGAAAAGAGACATTTATATTCATACTAGCTGACCCTGCAAACGTTGTTTTGCCATATAAATAAAGGTACGAAAAATAGCTAGTAGCCGATTCTCAGACCTACTGAATATGCATATAAATTTTGGTTAAAATCAGTAAAGCCGTTTCGGAGGAGTAAGGAAACAAACACTGTGACACGAGAATTTTATATATAAGATTTTATCCTTATCTTCTATTGTAATTTTTTTCTACAAATGCAAAATATAGTAGGCTAGTAAATTAAGTAGGTAGGTACCTATATCTCTTTTCTTGTACCTACTAAATAATCTCTTTTAAAGTTTTACGCATTGATATCCTTAACTGCGGAAAATTCAAAAAAAAAAGCGAGGGCAAATTCTATGATTTTCTTTACATATTATGTAAGTTAGCAGAGATTTAATAGCGTATTTCAGGGATATAACAGAGTTAGGGCGAGCCACTGGTAAATAATAGATAATTACACAAAATGTATACTTTGCACAAAAACAAACTGTACATATTTATTATTAATTAGTTGGCGACTTCTACGATGTCAGTAATTAATGAAAATAAAATATTAGCATATCGGCGTAAATCGTTAAGGCAATGTTTGCACGACGCCATGTAATAATTTAAAAAAATCAGTAAAATAAAACTATATATTTTTACTTGACTTCATGGCTACTTTTAACTAAGCACGAGTTAGTGGGTAGTAACTTTGCCTGCGAAGCCGAAGGTCGTGGGTCATTTCCCGCCCAGTGCAAATATTTGTGTGATAAATTCAAATATTTGCACCGTGTCTGGGTGTTTCTATGTATAATAAGTATGCATTTACAACCATACATATCTAGCCGCCATAGTACAAGTTTTACTTAGTTTGGAGTCAGATGGTGCTGTGTGAATTGTCCGCCAATATTTATTTATTATTTACTAGCAGCGCTTCACGGTTTCACCCGCGTAGTTCCCGATCCCGTTATTATTTAGGAATAAAAATAGCCAATGTGTTATTCCAGACTATTTATTATCTATCGATAAATTTTATCCGAATCCCTTAAGCGGTTTATGAGTGAAAGAGCTACAAACACCATTCATCCTCAAAAAATGTACTATTTACCGCTATAATATTGGTAAATTGTCTACGAACTGTTTAAAGTAGCCAATTGCAGTTTTGAGAAACTTCTGCAGGGATTATTTTGTGCACCTTCCATGAACTCCCGTTAATTACAGCCTAACTCCGCTGTATAACCAACCACAGTGTAATTGGGAGTCGGTTGTTTAACCACCGGTTTGCCAGTAATTGGATGGATGCTAGTGAAACAAATTTCTGTTAAATGGTAACGGCTTTTATGCGATACAAATTTCAGTTAAATCACTTAGCCTGCCTTAGCATTCATTATGAAATGCGTGTTTTGGAATTACGTGAGTATTATGAGCCAGCTACGGCCCGCGGTTTTACCTTAGCTCCAGGCGAAAAGTAACGAACGTATCTGGAAGAAACTATTAAACCATAGTTTATAAACATGCAAGTTTTAATCATGGTTAATTTGAAAACAAAAACCATAAAATCCATGTACATAATATTTTTCTGTTGTTTAATATTTACAATAATGTCACTTCTTTGTATTAAAATTAACGGTGGTCGTTACATATATTAAACGGTTAACGGGTACCTGACTTGTAATATGGTCGGTCAACCCGACTCGAGTTTTGGTGGCGTCCGGCGGCCTTTCTCAAGGAGATTGCACGCGCGCGATGGCTGCCCGTTTGGCACTGCGGGCTGCGGCGCAAGTAAAGTCACTTCTAAATGTACCTACTTAATAGCATATATACGCAAAAGTTTAAATGTTGGGATGTTTGTTGCTCAATCTAGTCGGAACGGTTAATCACATCGGATTGAAATTTGGAACATAGATAATAGTCTGGAATAGGAAGTAACATATCGCCTGCTTTTATCTCGGAATAATCAAGAAAACGCGAATAACGCGGGTAAAGCTGAGGGGGTCTGCTAGTGCAGAGATAAAAGCGCGAAGCGTGAAATAATAACAAATTATCATCCATCCGAACATCCAACCTCGGATCTGGAATATGGTGGATGAAAAACATTAATGTATACTAATATTATGTTTGAACGTGCTAATCTCAGGAACTACTGAGCCAATTTCAAAAAATATTTCTGCTTTGGAAATGTGCGTGGTCGCTGAGTGCTATAGACTTTATATTATTATGTATATCAGACATAATATAAGTACAGCCGAAGCCGGGGTGGATTGCTAGTTTGTTTATTAAAAGCAAATTAAAAGACAATAATATTTCAGTACTCAATTACAATATGTCTTCTTCTGGGTGTAAGGAGTACCTAATTAGAGACAAAATCGATCTCGTTGAGCACCACTGCACCACAGCACACAGTGAGTTTCCTGCCGTTGCCTACTTTTCAACATTTTACGAGGGTTTATCTCTTTTTAGTTTTAACGTTATTAACGAAGAGAGTGTTAACGAGCAAGAACATTACTGGGTGCCAGATACCTAGTGTCTTTGGGGGAAATAAAACCAGGAGCCATTTTACCACGAGCGTATTGCTTCGTTTCGTTTTCTCTGTTTTTACATGAAACTTCAGCTTGTAAAAGGGTAGAAAATAAGGCCAAGGTCGTTACAACAAGGTTTTCTTTGTTACGTTCTTGTGAAATGAAATATCTACTGTTGTATATTTGCAAATATAAATGTAAAATGCAAATATGTATGTATAAAATGTACGTATGGGAAGGATATTATTATGGACACGGGAAAGATACTCGTACTCATTTGTTTCGTACTCTTTGTACATGTCAATTACTTAATAATAATTGCAAATAAAAATAAAAATACGGGAATAAAATTAAAAAGTAATAATCAGAATAGTGTATAAAATATTTGTCAAAAATACAGTTACTGTTATTAAGGTAATGGTAGTCACTACCAAAGTCGACATCGGATGCCCGTTGCGTCGCCAAGCATCAACGCCCGTCTCAGTCGCGTCAATGCCACCTGCGCCACGCGACTCTCTCTTGACCGCATCGCCGTTGACGGATTCACCACGAGATTGGGAAGTTAACAAATGATCTCCAAGGTGTACCACGTGAAGGCTCCCAAGCCACGACGCACACCAAATTAATGGTGGCCTTTATTGACGTAGAAGAAATGCATTTCCGCTTAGCGCTTACCCTTTTGCCGAGGGGACACGGTCGGGCTATGTCGGACTCAACACCATAGATGGACTTGGACTATCGACTAAAACCTCCACGAGGTTGCACCTTAGACGTTTACAACGGGAACGCGGGATCGCTCTCGCATTCTTTCGCGAACCCGCCGCAAATCAATGATGGCCTAATTCAACGATAGGTCAGCCAAACAATTTGTAAATACTAGCTATGAATTGCGCTGGTCAGCTGTTATCTCTCTCTGCGCCTGAATGTTTATCTTTTGCAGTTATTATTTAATGAAGGAATTTAGAACAAACGATGTAGATTTGGTTAAGTGTAGGTCAATTTTGTATTCCAACTGTTGGGATTCTGAACCTGCGCTCACGAGGAGTGTCACTAAGAGTCAAGCCTATTAATTCACCACTCTGGCAAACTGTAAAATAATATTAATAATAATATTAATAATAAATTATTTACAGAATATGAGCCATGGCTCATATTCTGTAAATAATTTATATTTGGGTTATGTTGTTTTCTTCGCGGTATATTCCTTCACCGTTAAAGCTTGTGATAATGACACACTCGTAAATCTGCACTTGGAAAATTAATGGTCTGAGGTGCAGGTAGGACGTTTTAATTACCCGACATTCGTGAAATGAGACGTTCTTTAACTACCCTTATTTTTGGTGTATATTATTATTAATTGGAATTTCGATCAGTTTTCCGTCAGGTCATTCTTATTTTTTTTTTATTAACAAAACTAAAATACAATGAGAACTACACTACGCTACATACCTAACAACTTATTTCTATTGAATTTATTATTACAAAATCCGTTTAGAAAACGTGAAAAAACATTTACAAATCAAATGCTAAATTCACCCATGAAGTCTAGACACTTGGTAATTTTACCTTCAAAGAGTTCTCTATTTTTATTTCGGCGAAAGGTACTTACAACTAAGTCAATACAACTTGTTTTGACAACCTTTTACTCAGCGAGACATCTAATTAGGAGCTTACAATGCGGCTTACTAGGTAGATAACTAATCGTAATTGCTACCAAATGAACTCTTTTTATGTTGGGTTGAATTGAGCTGCTTTGATGTTCGTTGCTTCGATATTAAATAGAGTTTTCATATTTTCTTGTTTTTTTTTTATAAAAATGACGTAGGTACTGTTAGTATGAGATTACGATATAAAATACTTTATTAACGCTTTTATAACCGGTTTAACGTAGCAGCATTGCCATTCAGTTTAATAATGTCACCACCATCCTGGGCACGCTTCTGATGGTCAGTGATCGGTAATCAGTTTGATTATTATCTCCAAACATACATCGGTATTTGGATGTTATTCAGATGTGCTTAGTGTTTTTGTATCTGGTTTGTTATTGGGGGTTCTGATCAATTAACGTGTATACCTAATATGTGAAACAAAGCATTTTCATGTGAAACTTCCGGCTGATTTTCATTTCCGAGTGGTTCATTAAACTCCACGGAGTGGAAATAATGATTTCATATTTGCTTCTAAAAGGGAAAGGGCGGTTACAGTTGCAATAATTTACGTTTAACGTTCGTTAAATCTTAGTCGGCGAACCTTTTTTAGAATTACGGAGGCTCGAGAAACCGTTTGAGTTCAGGGCTAATCGAAATGGTAACAAACAGGCCTTTATTGTGTCTGCGAACGGGCGGAAAGTATAATTTTTGTCGGTAAAATTTGCTTTAGGCTGCGTCCAATACCTTTTGCTGGGGCACTTGACTCTGATTCTTTAACTGTGTGAGAGAAATAACCCTAAGCAATTATACAATTTTGAAGACATGAAATCTAGTTAGATTAGTAATAAGTACATTATAAACCGTGACTGGCTACTTCCTGAGGAGGACCTAGGGTGTCGGACGGCCCTAAACGTCCAATACGCCAAACCCTCCAAATGGATCTGGGGAGCGAGAAAGTGCTGATGGTATGCAACGACGTGACGTGGTGAGCTCACTTACCTAGAAGAAAATTATTCACTGTTGACTTGAAGACACAAATATTTTACCAACGGGAAAACCCCCCATAGGCAACGCATTACATGGCCTAAATGTTGTTATTTCGAAAGGAGAGCCAAACTTTCTTGTCAGTTTTTGTTCTTGGTCGAATACTCTTGACAGAGTGGTCGTGGTTGGTAAGATGACGGTACACGGAGGGCCTTGTCCTTGTCCGTACAGTATTCCCGGCAGCAATTACCAATCTCACAATGCGTCTTGTTGATCGGTTCTTTGCATTACGAAAACACTTCGAGATGGAAGACTGTGTGGCTGTTTTAGTAAAAGGTCTGCATATCGTGTGGGAAATCTGACCTGACCCCTTCTTCCTGCCACCTCCCTCCCTAAATGTAGTAAAAGTTGCTCACACTTAATGTTGAGTGTGGTACGCCCGTCCCCTACCTGTAGCAGCCCAAGCCGAGGTCGTACCATCTGAAATGGCCTTGGGCTAATAGTGGATGGAAAGTGAGTACGGTAGTTATGTAGATTTTTTTGTGATCTGGAACTTATTGCTGTACTTCATGTACTTTAAGTATTACTTTTACTTAATATTAAGAATTATATTAAGAATATACTTAAATATACATATAATTTTACTTTAAATATTAAGAATACTTTAAGTATTCCAGGCATGTATTCCGGAATTCCAAAATTTCGAAATCTCGAACAGATTTTTCCGATATCGATATTTTGACGACTAGCTTCTTTTTGAACGCAACCATGATGTATGCATACACACACACACGAAACATGAACACGACCGTGAACTACCGCGCACGCAGCATCGTATCGTAGGTAACGTACGAATATAATTTGTTCGTACATTCTTAACAAAACTATTTTGATTGACTGTATTATAAAACAAATTTTATTGTTTCTTTTCATTAATATGATTGAAAAGCCTGTACAAAAAAACATAAAAATCCGTACATTTATGTATGATACATACGAGTGTATCAAAACCTTTTTATTATATATTTTGTCTTCCTGTTTGTCGTTTTGTTCGGGCTAACCTCCGAAATAGCTGGACCGATTATAACGATGCTTTCATAACTAGATAACTGACAATGTAACAATGCACCACTTAGGCTACTCTTACTTGAAGAAAATAAACGGGGTTCCGCGAAATAAACAAAAAAACTCTATAAACGCGCGTTAAACTGCGGGCAGATATCTTTCCGATGATAAAAAACGACGGAAGAGATCGCCATCGCTTTGTGATGACGTGTAAGTCCTAGGCCACGGCCGGGCTGGCCAACTTGGCAAGGGAGCCTGGTTAATTATATCGATATATCGGACGACTGTTGTCTGAGCTCTAGGACACATGCGTTTCCTGATATGATTACTCACATTATATTACAATAATCAAATTACCATCTAATGCTTCTGTAACGAACTGGAAGAAAAAAAAACTTCCTGTATGTAGGTATATCAAGCAAGATGTGCAAAGTTACAATCGATAAAAAATTATCCGTTTATATTCTTCTTGAACATTAAATGTAGGCAAATAAAATTGTGGTTGATAGAAATTCATAAGGAGCAAGTTGTTTGTTTTCGTGTTGCTCCAAAACGGCTTTACTGATTTTTATGGTTTGTTGTGAGTCTGTTTGATGCATTTTAGAATACCCTATTTATTTTTTATTATTTTTGTATGAACAATATTTAAACGTCAGCATTAACGTTAAATTACAGGGCGATATGGTCGCTTAGCGACAAAGCCTTTTCAATAAATAAATTAAAAAAAACGTTAAGTCATTTACAAAAATAATCGGGTCACTCAGTCATTTTGTTTGAGTTTTTGATTTTGTTTTGATGATGATCAACATCATTTTACTGGAATTTTCTATTGCAGAGTCAAAAAAATGCTCCAGTATAAGAATAGGATTTTGTGTTTAGGAGTTTGTTTGAATAGGATAATCTGCTATCTGATTTACAAAATGATTACTGCATCTGATAAACTACATTACAGTCACGGAGAAAGCTGTGGCTATAGCGAAATCAAACTAAATCAAACTAAATTACGTTCGTAATTTTCAATGAAAAAACGTTAAATAATTTCAGTGAATAAACGTTCATGATTGTCAAGTCATTGAAAAAATTGTTGTGTAAAAATTGAGCAGTAAAAATATATGAAGCTATCTGACAGCTAATATAAAGGACGCACATGCTCCTTGGAGAGTATGAGGTAACAAGCGGCCTGCGACCGGTGGCCAGTTAACCGTTCACTTTTCCCACCGAGCCATCGTACAGCCTATATAAACAGCCCATTTGAGCTGATTTATCCCCTGGAACCGGCGGTAATTGGGACCGACAGTCTCGATAGCTCCATGCTCTACTATCAACAGCACTATAAAATTTTGTAGCTAAAACGCTCAACGATTGTGTGTTGTTTTTTGAATTCGGAGCATTCAGATTTTAAATTGTAGTAAATTTGTAACCACTACAAATACTCATATATCTCATATTCATATTCGTACTTCGTACGTGATGGAAAACGACGCCTTACTCGTGATGGTTTCCGTCACCGGTTTCAAAAAAAATAAAAAAATCGGCCGTAAAAAATCGTGAGAAAAATGACATGTTCTAAAATGGTTTTCTTTCGAAGACTACACTTGGTGATAGATGCGTGGACTCTCTACTTGTGAAAGAAAATCCTGCATCCCAGCAGTTGAAATACCGGATTGTTTAAGCTAAGAATTCTTACTGACAAACAGTGGAATAACTACTTTCATTGTTTTTTAGTTTTTCATTGTTTTGTAAAATATACACCTAAGTATAATACTATTTAGAAGATCAAGTTCATAACTTAGTGCGATACCTAGTTTACAATAAAACAAATATAAACTTCGTTCTGAGTGAGATTTTATTTAGATTTACGCAATAAACTGAATCAACTGAAGAAAATGTAATTACAAATTTAAATTAATAATTACTTTCTTTCTATATTATCTGCGTAAGAAAATAATTTAGAACCTTAAAGACTAAAAGAAAAAACTTCACTATGGCCCGTTTTGTTTGTGTAAGTTACGTAACCTAGCACCGAGCGGCGATAACTGCCCAGACGAAGCAAACAGAACCATAAAATATCCAAGTTCTTGGAATGAGACCTAGATTTTAGTGTCCAAGGATAAAGAGATTTTTTATTCTCTTTAGGAAGAATCCTACCATTTTCCAAATAAACCTCTACAAATACAGAGCCTTGTGAGAACTTGATTTAACTCAAAATGAACAAATAAATAAATATTGGTGGACTTTTTCCTCATAACGCCATGTAACCGCAAACTAAGAGAAGATTGTTCTATGGAGCCAGACAGATGATATAATACTTATAAAGATGTAAGTACATACTTATTATACACAGAAACACAAAGACATCTATCAAATATTATTTGTATTCATCACACAAATATTTGTACTGGGTGAGAATCGAACCCACAGCCCACGCCTAACTACTACTAACTAAGCTACGATGCCAGTCTTTGCTATATTAAATTTTCCATCTTGCCTGAAGGTATGGAAAACCAAGCTGTCTCGTACCGTGCCCATTATGTGTCTGGTAATGGAGAATATGTAAAGAATTCAAATTAAGGCCGCAGTCCCGACGTTTGTCCCGTCCGGATTGTGTTCCGGACAACCGGAGTTCGTGTGACAATGTGCCGAGCTCCCAATAGACTACATCATAATGACGGACAGTAAGACGTGTTTATATATACATTTAATTACCTGACCCAATACACAACAATATACCACCTTTTAATACGTTAATTTAGCGGTGCAAGGGGCGTTCTTGTGTTTTGCGTGTGATTTTATGCCTTATCAACAGGAAATTAGGTATTATAACAATGATGTCGATTTGTACGAAAATTTTTGAAACTGTTGTCTTGTATTGGAGATGGTATGAGTCTAGCTGTACGTAAACATGAACAGCCCTCTTAATATTCTCATTAAACTTTTTGTTTGTGAGTTGATACATTTAACCGTCATCTCGCGTGCTATTTAACGAGTTTTCCATCTATCTATCTGTCATACCTATATGCAGACAAAACCAATAGTTGTTACATCACAGATCCGCTTAATGGCCCGATGAACCGAAGCGAAGCTGCGAACCGTGAATCTGGTTCATTCCCTTTATTGTGATCGACGCGGTCGTGTCGACGGTAGAAACTTTGTCAAAGGTTTTGCTTACAGCATCCAGATAAGACGACCGAGTCGAATGCAAAGTTGTCAAAATGCAGGAATAAATAAAAACCTACTAGGATTGTGTTGACTGATGTAGCAAGAGACTCATTTGAGAAAAGTGCCTTTTTGGGCTACATTATTACAAACTGCAAAGTTTTGCTGTTGTATGAGAAATGTACAATATTTAATTGTATTTAGTCCACAATGGAAGTATCACTGTACCTATACAATTCGGGAAATTTGAAAATCATTGTCTAACCTAATTAACCGAGTAACCCTAATTTCCATCGTAGGTGTTTAAAACTCCAAATATCGTTTAGTAATTATAGAAAACGCCACGGGGCGAGGCTACAAATAAAAAAATGGGTTATTCCTAAGTAAATATAAGATACAGCTTCACGGTAAATGTTTAACACGATCATAATCATTAAGTTACGTCTCATCTTACCAAGTGTGTAAACATACGCTTCAAAGAAAAAAACGTTAACAAATAAGATAGCAGCTCCAGCACTAAGCTTCATGTATACGTCGTCTTTTCAAGAAAAGCCCATTTGAAGTGAAGCTGAATCCTATAAATCCGTTGAGACATAAGATGAAGGCACCACAATGTTGTACAATTTGAAACTCGTAAAGTGAAGTGCTCGGATCATACATAGAAACTTTTTGCAAGCCGATCGTAAAAGTAAATTTACCGTATTCTATAGACGCATTTTAGGATTTACCTACCAGTGATCGGTAAATATCTAGTACTTATTAGTGTATTCATACACGTTTTTTAGTGGTAGGACTCTTTGTATAGTTCGTCTGGAGAAGTACCATACGTTTGCCAGTTATTCTACCGCCAAATGTGCATACAATACAGTGTTTCGGTCTGAAGGGCAATGTTTCCAGTGAAATTACAGGACAAAGAGATAAACCATTTTATATGTATCTCTGGGCGACGAACGCAGTGCTAGGTAATGATTTTGACTCTTCATGTTCCAATAGTTGCGTGTCGCTGTGTTGTTACATGGCAGGCATGTTGCTTACCATTAGGCGCATGTCCTGCTCGTCTCGTCTCTCTATACTTAAAAAAAACTGTTTTTCTAAAATACAGACGCCGCGCCGCTTAGGTTAGGATTCACTAAAATACTAACATTTGCTAAAAATATACCGTTCATTTACTTTACTAATTTATTGTACTATTTTAAAGAAAATGTATGACTTTTTTGTACTTCGTACTTAGTACTCTACTATATTGGTGAATTTATTGAAATATACGGGCAGTAACTTAAGTGTTCATGTCTCAAATGATCTCAAATATTAAAAGAACGAAACGCCGAAACATGGGTATTTAGGCTGCATTGTATACGCGTAATACCCGAAATATGATGTGGGTACAATAAATATTTAATTATGTTACAGTCTCCTAAACAAAGTTCTTGATTAGCGCAGAAGGGAACTAGCTGCATTATGTATTCTGCGGTGTTTGCTTTCCCACTCGCACGTAATTGACCCGTGTAATCCCACTCTTGGTTTATTGTATTCAGAACAAAACCTCAATTAAGGAATAATTAGGGCTGATAGCAAACATTTACTCGGGACTATAGAATAGCTTTGTGATTTGTTTCATAGTAAGCCTGCTTTTTGAGTTTCTGGTTCGTTTCCCTCTTACATTTGTGTGATCAACACGGAAGTCTGTGTAGTGTCCAGTTATGTTCAAAGAGGTATAGTAAGTGTATCGTGTTACCTGGAGGAGATTGCTCTCGGCAATAAGGCCGCCATTTGCACAGCAAGTTCACCAAAGTCCATAGTAATATTAAAAAAAAAATCTACCTATATCAGGCTTATTTAATAGTGTTCGCTTTGTTTCAAATAGTACTATTTTAAAATGTTTTTTTTATATTTGTATTATACTAGCTGACTACTCTTCTCAAAAGTCGATTATGCCCGAGCTGCACAAGGCTAGTTTTCAAGCTAAGATAGCAAGCTAGTGTTAGTAAGCTAGCGAACTAGTAGGTACTTCTAGCTTCGTGTAGACAAAACTAGCGTTGCATAGCGTTGTCTCCACGAAGCTAGAATTACTAGCTTACTAACAGTCGATTGGTCTCCTAGCTTGGAAAACTAGCCTCGTGTAGCTCGGGCATTAGAGCGTTTCAAAAATTAAGAGAGGCAATTTAAATTCAAACTTCTTGCTTGCTCGTTCAGTTATATTCGAAAAGAATTAAAGATTTTAGAAGACACTATAATAGATCCAACCGTTTATTTTCTTTTTGACAGCACCAATAGAACGTAACATGACGCAGTTACGTTCTATTGGTGCTGTCAAAAAGAAAATAAACGGTTGGATCTATTTTAATGAACAAACGAACGAATCTTACAAACGATAACATCATCATCAGCCCATACGTCCATTGCTGTATCTAGATCTTCAGCATTTGTAAATCGTCACTCCATCTTAGTCTTAGGGCATCCTACTCTACGTAAATCGATTCGCAGTCTTCAATCCAGAACCCGTCTACCACAACCAAAGTTATCGGCTCTGCGACAAATATGACCAGTCCACTGCCACTTCAGCTTGCTACAGCGCTATACTATGTAGGTGGCATTCAGTGATGGATTACCTCACTACAAATGGAAACTAAACATGCATTCAGAGAAACACCGAGCATAGCTCTTTTCATAGAGTATAATTCTCTGTGAAACGAACCTATGTATGATGGAATGAAAACCGACATGTAGGTACTCTAAAAGGTTCTTTCGAGGATATGCCTGAACCGCCACAAGCACATAACTTAACACTTAGCAAGTGGTTTATAGCCTTCGCTATAAACTAGTGTCTAGCTCTCTACTAGTGAAAGAAGGCCGACGAGTGGTAAAATTAAGAGGACCATTTATGTTTGTGCTTACGCAATTATCATATTGAACAGACTAACTAACTGAAATTAGAAGTGGTTTTCACCATCGATTTTACCATCGAAACTTTATGAACTACTGTAATAAATTTATAATTTGTAACAGAACGCCAAAACTTTGAATATTTTAAAGGGCGACATAAAAGTTTGATACGTTTCATATGAAAAGCTTTGTTATGAGAAGTAAAGTTAAAATCGTTTGATATCACGCTACGTGTTTCATAGAAATACGTCTATAAACATTTCAAACTAACCAGCATTAAATAATTTAGCACTATAGTTTTAAGTATTATAGATATATGTTAAGAATATACTTCTGCTATTTTGCGTCGTTCCAGAACTTTTTATATTCATGGGGATCTCTATTTAAATCTAATAATCTGAGACAAGGAAGTTTTGGAGATGAAATTCGTTTAACTTTAGTATCGCCCCTTACATTTACAACACTAAAGGTATATAGTCTGCAAAATAATTGACTAAAAGAAACAAAGCATCAGGATCCTACAGTTCTAGTTTAATATTGTATAGGTATATATGTATAAAAGGAGAAACGCTGGATAATTATAATACTTAGTTTGCACGGTTACTTTAGAACAAGTCTAAGAAAATCTGACCGAAACTGAACCAAACGAACTTATCTTTTCTGACATTCTAAATCGTAATTTTTGTCGTCTTACTTTTACTCGTATCTAGGTTTGATAGATGGATATATGGAAAACTCGCACGCGAGATAAAAGTTAAATGTATCAACGGCTAAAATACAATTAGATAACACCAGCTCCATGAGTGGCAGCTTTGGCGCTAAAATCGATCTATTCCAGATTTATTGTTATATTTTGTTATTAAAAAAAATACTTACAGTGTATTTGAGTATTTGAGATATAAAAAGGCAAGTTTTTACAAAATTTTGTGAATAATTTTGAAGCTATGTGAAAAAAGTGTTAAAGCAAATGTTGTAGATCTTTTTATAGCCTACACCTTTGGTGTACAATTTATTGCTATAGGATTTGTAGTTTTGCCGGACATCGGGATAAACCGTTTTTACCTTTAAAACCACTTCCCGACCTCAGATTGCCCGTAAATTATTTTTCCTTTCAATTTTGTCATATTCTCTTCCTTTTACAATGGGTTTCATTCTACTATTATTTTTTGTTTTCAAAACCTATCGAGACTGATCAATATCTACTACATCCTCGTGTTGTAAAATTTCTTTGATTTGTTATCTATTTTTCCCCAGGGGTTTAAAGAAAACACAAATTTGATGGAATCATTACATACGTGGAGCAATAAAGACAAATGTGTATTATTGAAGCAACGTTTAATTTGGGACACCGATTTTATTTTGATTTACATTCATATCGAAACCTGTGTCATTGACAGTTTTTTTAAAGTCCTCTTTGAACTGGAATGCTTTTTGTTTCATAGGTTCTCTGAGCACCTAAGCCGACCTGCGATAATAGCGGTGTAGTTCGTCAGGCGACGCGGCGAGGTTCGGACCAAGTGTATCAGTGAATTATTCAGCACCTCTGTTTGCGTTCAATCCCCCGAGATCCGTTCCCAGCGTACTTTCACCCACCCTTTGTTATGTAGATCTATCGGATGTAACAGCGACACCGTCTCATGGTGCACTTCCAAAAACCGATCGACACGGAACCTTTGTTCGTTTCGAGTTCAATTTCGTTGTGCGAACATGAAAACAGAATTGATAACAGAACTTTTTTCTTTCCAATATTAGAATGAGGAAACAAAATATAAACCTCTAGATAAATATAGTTTTCGTAGAAAGCACCAGCGCGGTGATTAACCGTACGACAACCAATCGCTCCTGATTCAAATAAAATAAATAGTGAATCAGATTTTTGTGACCACAGAACAGATATCTGTTCTATGATTGTGACAGGATTTTCTGATTTTGCATTAAAAAGTGCAACATAAATGTGAAAGCCAAATATTTTATACCTACATATGGATGAGAGTGTCGTCCACTGCGAGTAAACTACTTATTATGGTGGTTACGTTTGAGTGCTTAACGCGCGTCGCCGTCGCAGCTAATTTCCACCACACTGCATTCCACACGACTAAAAATGGATAACATTATGGACGTAGGTACGAGTAAGCTCATACTTTCTAGACACAATTTTCAGTAATACCATAATTTGACTGGCCTCGTGGCTTAGTTGGTAGTAGCTCTGCCTGCGAAGCCGAGGGTCGTGGGTTCGATTCCCACCCAGTGCAAATATTTGTGTGATGAATTCAAATGTTTGCACTGTGTCTGGGTGTTTCTATCTATAATAAGAATGTATTTAAAACTATATAAGTATTATATCAGCTATCTAGCCGCCATCACACAAGCTTTGCTTAGTTTGGGGTCAGACGGTGTTGTGTGTGAATTGTCCATCAATATTTAATAAAAAAAAAAAGAAGATAACCTACAGAGTACAAGTATCACTCATATTCTGCTATGAGGAACTAGGTATTGGAAGCTGTTGAAGTACAAGAAGGCTTTGTCTCTAATTCCACTCGGTCACTCTTGAGTTCACTCGAGTTTGTATATAGAGCAGAGAAAGTGATCGATCGGTTTGCGGATATTAAATTACTGTAACTGGTTTCAATTTCCGATGTGCCACAAGAGTTTGCCGTGGTGGCCTAAGAGCGAGAAGGAGCGATGTTATAATCGTGAGCTCAAAGTTAAGTAGGTTTCATAGGTTCAAACCACCTCTTCTGCTCTGAGTATATTTCAATGTACAAGTTCCTCATTACCACTGGCTTTAATGATGACGGAAACATCATGTCAAATAAAAGTGGTCAAGTGCGAGTCGGACTCGCACATGATGGCTTCCGTAGCAGTAAGTAACATTATACATAAGTTCTTGTAGTTCGTTGCTACTTTAATCAGTGTTAAGCAAGACGTATTAAAATAAAACTACTTACTAGATCTCATTCAAACCAATTTTCGTTGAAAGTTCACATGGTATATCATTTTTTTTTTTTAATTTTGTCACTCTTATTTTAGAAGTTACAGGGAAGATATTATACAATATTCAATTCAATTCAATTCAATTAAAGACCTATCCATAGATAACCCACACATATGGTTTTGATGGAAAAATAATTTTGAGTTTCAGTTCTAAGTATGGGACACCCCAACATGTATTGTTTTTTCCTTTTCTCTGTATGAAAATCTTAATGTGGTTTACAAAATACATCTACTTAACAAGTTTCAATAGTGCCTAAAGTTCTTATAGTTTGGGAGAAAAGTGGCTGTGACATACGGACGGACAGACAGACATGACGAACCTATAAGGGTCCCGTATTTTGCCATTTGGCTACGGGATCCTAAAAAGACTTGTTTCAAGAAAGCTTCGAGGACATCGGCCATCTACCAACCCACACTTCGCTATAGTGGTAGATACCTTGACTCTCTCGTTGTGAGAAGGCCGTAAGTCCCAGTAGTGGGTATATAAAGTGGGCTGTTTATGCCGTACAAGAGATTGCTATTATGTACCATCTGAGTTAAAAAGATTCCATTTGTCGTTTAGTCGAACTAAAGCATTTCGTACCAGAAACAGACGAGATGGTAATATACCACTATTTTTATTCTGATCTTGGACGCTTGAAATGGTTATTCTTGCAAAACTGAAGGCTTTTTAGTTATTCAGAACGAGTATCTCTTTGTTAGCGTTAGTTAAGCAGAATAACGGACGTCTGAGTTATAAACATTATTCTTCGGGTGTAAGTAAACATTTTTATAGATTGTTTCTTAGGGCATCTTCTAAGGGTGTCCCGATTAAAATTTACTCAAATACTGACAGACTAAGCCCAGCATAAACACAATAAGATTTATGTAATCGTCTTTCTAATCACCTTGAAATTGTTAACAAACGTCTCTTTGTGTAGCATATGTGGTCTACAACTACCAATCTACTTGACCCCTAGAATCGCTAGCGGCAAGGTATTTTGTCATTCTACTTGGTTGTTGACAACGAATAGTGATAGGTATAAAAGACGTTCACCGCTTCCTACAACCGACTAGATTGGAAAAAGTGAGCTCACTCTACCCAACGAAAACATAATTCTGTGCCCTGAAGTTTGGGAGGGCACATCCATTGATTTATATCGATGTACCTATCATCATCGGAGGTTGATTACTAGATCAACTCCATGGAACCCATCCATCAATCCGTCTTTCCAATTTATCCGAACGTATCCCGACCGGTGTGCACGTTATCAAGAAATATTATGTAAATATATAAATCTAACCATGAAATTCATTCCCACCTTCTCATGATCTATAATTCGATATTGGCATTGCTTTTATTAAGTGTAAATAGACTGAATCTCAGAGAGACTGCGATATCGACGCACAATTTTAATCACGATAGATTTAGGGGAAGCCCGGGCAAAACGCATATGTTAAAGGAAAATGTAAATATAACCACAATCCGATAAATAATAATCAATATAACTCTTTGTACTTTTTATTTGTACTATGTTTAAACATTAATGGCAAATAATCACATAAACTTTAACGATTTCTTTATTCATTTTGATCATTAACAAAAAGTATAAATTATACAACACGGATTACAAAACAGATATGCCTCAAGGGCAAAAAGGATCATGTTGAATTAGTTAAGAGCAGTTTTCGCATTCATCATTCATCGCAGAAGTAGCTGCCAACCCCTACATAAGAAGTACAGTCTTCATGCGCCCAACTTCTGCATTGATTACACTGAAACACTGAATCCAACCTGCCGTTTGTGGTTTAGTGAATTTTCAGCGCACACTAAACAGTAAAAAATTGGTTTGTTTTGTTGTTTGACTGAGGGTATTTTAGTTTTAGTCTTGCGAAGGCCTGCTGACTTTGAAATATTGTTCTTCTTAGTAATTGCCTTCTAAAATTATAATGCTTGTCCGTTACCTATTATAAACCTATCCGTTTTGCCCACATCCGTTTTGCCCAACACGCTCATATTAGAAACAAGCCAAGATATAAAAAACAATTTTAGTAGGTAAACAAGAAGTAACGATCACAAATGATATTTAAATAAACATACAATTGGATAAATAAAACCTTTCATAGATAACTAAGGACTACTACAAAATATTAATACTACAAACCTTGACAAAAATCGTAACAAATATTTATATATTTTTAATTTCACAACGAATGCACTCGCGTATTGTTTCGGTTAAACTGTCATGGTGTTGCCGGTCGCAGGCAACACGACTAGAAAATTTGTTAAAGTGCCATCTATTATGGGTTTCTGGAAAAAACAGTTATTCTTTTTACCCGGGCTATGCTTCTTGCCCGGGCTTCCCCTATATAAAATTATTGGGGCAGTTATTTAATACCTTTATACCTTTTTCGGTATAACACAAGAGTGTTACATCTGATATACATAACAAGGCACATGGAATAAATGATTTGAAATTAAATGATAAATTGTACATATTTTGCATAGGTAGTTATTTTAAGGTATGTGAGGTGTTAGGTATGTGAGATGGAGTAGTTTGCTTTGTTATTTACCTGTGTTAAAAAAGGACCAGAACCGTTTTTTTATTAAACTTCACTATAAAACTACTATGCGCTACTCACTAAGCAAATTGATACCTAAGTATAATATTATTACTTATTCTACGACCCAAGTTCATGGAAATTAATGTTCGAAAGTTATTATCCTTAGTGAAACGTTTGCTTTGTTTAACACACGAATCGCGCTATTATTTGAACTACTAAAATATTATGTCACGAATTGGTTTGTATACATGTGATTATAATATCTACACTAAAGTATATTAAGACATTAAAGGTGGGTAGTTAAAACAACATTTTTTTTATTTAATCTTGCTTTATCTGAATTCTTAATGTGAAACCAAAAACGTAAGAGTTCTTTATTTAATTTGTTGTATTTTAGTTCGAATTCCAAAGAAATAAATTAAAGTTAAAATTCCGGACATCAAGGAATATAGGTATATTTGGCAGGTATATTTTGAATAGTCTACACCATCTATATTTTCTTAATGTTCAAATCTTTATTTGCTACTAATGTATATATTGTGGTCTTACGATGATAACAGGGATATTTATACTTATAATAACATAATTAATTAAATAATGCTTTGTTCTTGTTATGTGTTTTTAATATTAATGTGTCTAATATCTTTTTTGTATTTGGCTTATGCTGCGTGTTAGCCATGCTATAAGCACATATCAGCAATTGAAAAAAAAATAACATAGTCGCTCTTTGCAGACATTGCAAATGTTCCATCCTACAAGCTTTGCTTAGTTTGGGGTCAGATGGTGTTGTGTGTGAATTGTCCACCAATATTTATTATTTTTTAATATAAAAGCGCTCGGTAACTATTATTGACTTTTAACTATAAATTGGTAACTTAAATACTATCGATGTTGAATGAAAATAACTCTATTCCTCAAGAAACTGTTTTGTTCACAGCCAACTGTGCTATGACTTCACCTAGTCTACTCGATCGATACTCTATTGCGACTAAACACGGTCATGTTATTATTAAATACGACGTTATGTACTTTGTCTAGGTACATAAATAGAAACGTAGGGTATACTTTGTGTTTACATGTCAATGAACTGGGCGTTCCTTTTGTAGTTTGACAAGTCAAATAATAAAATAGCTCTAACTGAATCATCGTACATCTACAATTCTATAGTCCCTAAGCTGAAAATTTGAAATAAAGGTAACGTTTTTCTTCGTGAGTTTCAGAAGCCGTTACCACGAATTCGAGATCACGCTTACAATCACACTAATTCTTAATAACACGTAATCCAAGTAAAAAACTACAATTATGAACATACAAATTTAAAAAGCATAGGTGCCTATACTTAATGACATAAAAGAGTGTCAAATAAACCAACACTGCTTAAAATTCCTTTTTCGGACTCTCAAAAAGTCCATGATCCTGTCCACCACCACTGCGAGTTATTTTAAGCCCTACTATAGTAATTTGTTTATTTAGTATGATTTAAAAGTCCCTCATCGTCTTTGTTGAAGTTAGTCTGAGTTTTTGGTCGCTACTCAGGGATACGTTTATGATTTTTGTTTATTCTCTATTTTTGTATGTGTCACGGTGATGTTTTTTTCTATCTAGGTATCTAAAATGAACCATTCACTTAAATAAACCTACTTTTAAAACACACTTTCTTCTTAATTATTTTTGTTTTAATAGGTATACATTTTTACTAGCAGAACGTGCGCGCGTTGCTACGCCATCTATCGAAAACTGGTCGTAGCAATTCAAAATTTTGAACAAATTCGAATACTTTAGGTTCTAATGACGCAACCTTTAAAATATGACATATGCTGTCACACAACGAAAGCTCTCAAAAAGCAATATTTTTTCCCGTTTTTGTTACATTTTTCACTTATGCTCGGCTCCCGTTGATAGTAGCGTAATGTTAAATAGCCTATAGCTTTCCTTGATAAACGGACTATCCTACAAAGAAATAATCTTTCAATACGGACCAGTAGTTCCAGAGATCCATGCGTTCAAACAAACAAACAAACAAAAATACAAACAAACTCTTCAGCTTTATAATATTAGTATTTTTATAAAACACATTATCAGGAGCAACAAACCTGAAAGAATAAATAATAATTACTTGGTTACCACCCAGCAAAAATAAGTTTCATCGTAAACAACACGGTTAAAGTAATAACCACAACTTCGTTCATCAGACAACGAAAATTTCAAAGTTTGCGACTCTTTATCCTCTTAACTAAGAGTTATCTCTTCGGAAAACATGAAATTATAAATGAACTCGAATTAGCTGAATAAATATTGTTCGAAATATTGATCAACATATTTTTCATAAAACGTCTAGGAATCTTGACCCAAACTAAGCAAAGCGTGTACTATGCAAACTAGATGTTTAAGACACATAACGAAAATCCATCTATCGTATCAATCATATAAATGGGTAGGATTCGAACCCATGTATCTACAATGGCTCCATGAACAGAATCACTACGGATTGAGCCACGGTCAGTCAAACGGAATGAAAAGATGACGTGACTTCAGTGCGCTATCAGCTGTCTAGCGCCACACTACGGACTGATGTCTACTGAATCAAGCTTTTAAACTTTAATCTGTCTTTAAGGACTTTAAATGAAATAATAAAACGTTTATTGTGGCAAAAACGAAAGACATTAACAAAAACACAAGAAAAGGTACAAGTGATAAGAGATACCACGAACGAGTACATAATGTGTTAGTGTGCACTGGACCTACACTAGGGCAACCTATGTTGTGGGATCCAGGCTTCTCCTGATTTATACAAGTAATAATAGACTGCAGAGTTACTAAAATAGAAAATAAAATATACACTCTCTATCTCTCTAAAATACTCTCATACTCCTTATATTTAAGATACTTAAATATAAGGAATTACTAGATAAATATTGTATGTTTGCACTTAGTTGTTGTGGGTACATTGGGTACAATTCGTTTCACAGTTTTTTAATTTACATAGTAGGTAGGTAGAAAAATAGTTGACGAAGTAGTCGTGTAGGTATTAGTGTTGAGACGAGTAATGTGGGTGTGTAGGATATTATAGTTATAATGTGTATGATGAGAAACCGGTAAGTTTGTTGGGTCTGGATTGCAGTTGTGTGTAGCGATGACATAGTCATCGTCAGGTGAATGTATGAAACACGGCGCTTACGCAGACTAGCGCTGTAGTGTGTGTGAGTAATCTGTAGGTACTAGGTAGCAATGCGGTTTCACCCGTTAGTACAAAGTGTTTATTTGATAGTTTTGTTGATACATGCTAAATGTTATTAAGTAGTATTATCACATAAATCATCATCTTACGTTTGTCATGTAACTTAAATTAAATTTGATCAGTGATTAGTTATTAGATATATATTATACAGTTCAAATTTTCACATGTGGAATTGAGCGTAGGATTATGAGCTTCAGAAAATTCAAATAGGTAACCCAGACAAATTAAGAAGTACCCTTACCAAGACACAGTATTTTCATTAGCTATTTGTATTTTTTGTAACGGAATTTACTTGATTTTTTCCAAAAAAAATAGTATAAAAGCCGCAGCAAGTGATATTGCTGAATCCGAAGTTAAACGATTGTTTTCAGTTCTCTCGTATTTATGTTAATGAATAACATATTTTGTATTTGTATATTTATTAATTTTACATCTATGGTAGTTTGTTGGCATGTAATGTTGTACATTTTATATTAAAGATAGGTACCAAACCTACAATCGTTGTCGAAAATAAACTTTTAGAGTACCCGACAGACGATGCAACTAATTATCTCGTATTACTAGTGTTTTTACTTAAAATTTTGTTGTATGTTTCTATTGTAGTTTATGAATACCTATCAATGGTCTTCCCATTATAAACAAGAGAAAATTACAATGAAACAAATTATCTACTTACACAAAACACATCTGAATTATCCACCGATGAAAGTCTAGATATAAGGTGATCAAGTACACCATTAGTTGAAAGTTTACCCAGCATGCTTACATGAAATATAATGATGTTTAGAAAACGTTAAGTAATTACCTAAATAAACAATAAAATGAACATCCTCGCCCCTCGCTTCTTGCCGCAAAGCCGCAGCCTTGACATATAATCCACCTGTCATCGTATTTCACTTCATTGACAGCTACGAAATAGACTGAGTAGACAGGTGAAACGTTAGTTTTTTTAATTCTTCAAGCTTCTTATATCCATCAAAACTAATAACACTCGTTAATCTTTGGTATTTTTCCTAGTTATTATTTATGTACTGTATCTAATTTAGTATATTTAATAGTAGAGTTAGTAAATTATTTAGTGAATGCTAACCTCATTTGATTACAATTTAAGTAAAAGTCAAAGTATGAGCTTTGAACCAATTAATAAATATTAGGTACTTATAATAGTTTAAAAAACTAAAAAACACGCTTTTGCATTTCAAATAGCCAATCCGCCATTTTGGATGTCCGTCATGTTGAATTTAAGGCACGTGACTATTTTTTTCGTATTCTTGACAGCAAACCCTTTCATTTGATACCCATATCATGGGGGTGCATTTCAAATAGTCTGTCCGCCATCTTGGACGTCCGCCATCTAGGATTTAAGTCACGTGGCTATTTTTTTCGTATTTCTGACATTAAACACTTTTATTTGATACCCATACCATGGGGGTGGATTTCAAACAGCCAGGCCGCCATCTTGGGGAGGCCGCCATATTGGGTTTGGAATGACGTTTCTTAGCTAGTCATGTATTGTCATCAGAACTCAGAGCGTGTGCAAAATTTCATCTTGATCGAGGACCGGGAAGTAGGTCAAATTAAGATACCAAGATTTTTTTATATACATAGTTAGTGACAAGTAAAGCTAATAAAAGCGTGTTAAAAATATACAAAATTTCAAAAGGAGATAATTTTTTTCGAAGTCACTTTCAAAATGACACATTAGTCACCCAAGTAAAAAATTTGATGAGCGAATACTCAAACGCAATTAACGAAAATGTGTGTTATAATAATCAAACTCTTTACAACAACAATTTATTGAAATTTACGACTAAAACAGTTTGCTATGGAGACGTTATTATCTACACCAGATCTTAATATACCGTAGGATAGGAGGAATCACGTCCCAGCAAGATTCCTCCAAAATACCGTTGCCTCGGATTTTCATACGTGCTTCCCCTACCCGCCATAACTTCCCACATTCCTGCCGCGAGACGTCCGTAGATAATAAAATTACGTTTTCCTCACATCCGTTCCAATACTTTAATATTGTATTTCTCGGGTGTATTTTTTTTTACAGTATAGGTATATTGACGCAACGAGGACAACATGAGGCTTATAGTAAGCAACAACCTTCTCATTACATTACAGCATAGAGCCACGCAGCTGACGCAGCTATTTGAGAAAGAAAAATCAAAATTACTGTCTTGCACGCCATTGTTCTCGTCACCCAGAGAAATAAAATGATCGATTATGCTATCCCTATAATTTATCTGGAAACAGCACACAACAACACAACAAAACGAAGTTTAGAAGTAAGGAAGTAAATAGTAGGTAATATTTGTGTAATGAAACATATATTTGTTCTGTGTCTGTTTTAATGTATCATAAGTATGTTTTCACAATTTATGTAAGTACTAGTAGAGCACTACAACTAGCAGGTTTTACCCGCGTAGTAGCGTAGTTTCCGTTATTTTCCTGTGATAAAAAGTAACCAATAATAAGTACCTAATGTACTATTTCAGACTATTATCAAACTAGAAATATCAACATGATCCGTTTAAATATTCCAACGTCTTTGAGAAACAAACATCCAAACTTTCGCATTTATAATATTGGTATGATGAATTTATGGACGTATTTTTTTTGTCTTTAGTCTCAGTTTTTTTCATCCAGCCCCTCTAAGTAAATTTACATTCGTCACCGGTTTGGTGACGATGCCTTTTTGGGTCGTTTACGTCCAACTTCGCTTTTCCACTCGATATGGTTCGGTGACTTTTTCCTTCATTTTCGTTGTCAGCTCGGTTTACTTTATGTGTTTTATTTCCTGTGGTGAGTAAATATTTCCCTTCCTATATACAAGCTTAACGTAACGTTTTTGTAACAAGAGAACAATCTTACCATTAAACCACAATGTCAGAGTGATATGCGCTTATGTTTGAACTTGTGTGTAAAAAAAAATATACTGTAGAATCTTAACATGCCTATGTATGTACTACATTTATGTAAAATTATTATTTATGTGTACAAAGGGTCGGAACGGCAGTACTCACTGATTGAACCTTGATAGAAATAGCATGAGGTTCCAAGAAAATTGTAACAGGAAAATGGTCTTGACTTTACAAACAAGAGGTTGAGTTCTAGAATTAATCACTTTATGTATACTGTTTATTGTGTTTATGTGTATAGTGTATAGGTATGTACGCATGGGCGGAACGACAGCTCGCATTGTGTGTGCAATCATGCAACTGTTATGATTTTCCATGAAATCAAGCAAATAAGCAGTGCAATTAACAAAATGTTTTGTTTTTCAAATCATGAGTAACTCACATATGATATCCACGTCAAAAGGTTTTATCAAATCTGGAACAGTTAGTTTTCAAAAACAAAGTGAGTTTTCTGTACCTACCTAGTAAATAATTTTTGCAAATGGCTGCGAAACATATGTCGAAATCCTCGTAATAATCGTACCCCTAGATTTTTTTCTTGTCTTAACAAATTAGTACCTACTTATACCTAATATTATTATGCTTACGAGTTTACTGTAGAGTTTGCAGGTTTGCACGTATGTAAATATGCTAATAGTTCTTTGTAGTAGTATTAATAAGCTACCTCCCTACCTGTGACTTCTAACACCAGTTTGTCAATTTTAATGAGGAAATTATTAATTTGTATCAAAATATCTAAATTTTTGAATTACTTTTACATTAAGGTAGGTAGTATGGCTCTTTTGGCTATTGTGGTCTACCAATAAAGTTGATATTATCGGACACTTTACTATTATCATCAAATGAGCAAACGTGTATGTAGCGATTAAATTTAATTATCTTGATGCTTATCTGTTCAATCCAATGGTACCATTGTCAATTATTTAAATAGATTTACCTATAGAAAAAATGTTTGACGAGGGAATGGTAGCCTTGAAATTCTGATCACTTTTAGTAATACCAATGGCAAGGACCGCGAACTCTGTCGCTGACGAAGTGACGAACGAACATGAATAGCTCAAATCATTCTCGTCGCGTCTCGTCACCCAGAGATATTATATGTTTTATCTCTATGCCCTGTAATTTCACTGAAAATATTGCCCTTCAAACCGGAATACGGTAGATAATGTTTGCACATTACTGCTACCGACAAGGATAACTAGGCAAAGGTGTGGTAAGTACATCCCTAGACGGACTCTGCAAAGTCCTACCACTACTAATATATGCGCCTACTACCTATCCTATCTTACTAATATAAATGTCAATGTATGGTTGTTTGGATATTTTAATGTTTATAGCCCAATCACGTCCTAATGTATGAACGGATTGGGCTGAAATTTGGAAGATGTTTAGATTATAGTCTGAAAGAACACATATGCTACATGTTACCCCGGGAAAATAACGAGAACGGAACGAGTAAAACCGCGGGGCGCCACTAGTCCTACTAATATTATAAATGTCAATGTTTGGATGTTTGTTGCTCAATCACGTCCTAACGTATAAACGGATTGGGCTGTAATTTGGAACACAGATTATAGTCTGAAAGAACACATAGGCTACTTTCTATCCCGATACAAAACGGGAACTCCGCGGGTAAAACCGCGGGGTGCTGCTAGTGCAATATATTTAACGTAATGGTGTTCCGGAAATACTGAAACCTATTTGGTATGTATGGTTCATTCATTCGGAAGTCTAACGAATAGAGCATAGATAAAAAGTGATTGATGGACCGTCCCTTGACGAGAGGACAAGAATACATCCGGGATAAGGCGCTGATACAATCAATGATATGGGCATTTTGGATTAACAAATTTCTAAAAATGCTTAAGTTATGTAAATAAATTTTCAAAAATAAAACTATCACAGTTTTTTTAATGTGGACGTTTCCTTTTTTTTAGGAAACATACTGTATCATACTACACCACTTTCACAGGCTCAGCATAAAGATAGTTTATTACTATGTACTGGGAATATTACAGTGGTTAAGTAAGCGTAAAGGCCTGTTTTCATTTTGATTAGTACGAGGGCGAGTGAGTAGTGCAGGTGTTGAGTTATTAGTAGCAAACACGTGTAGACACCGATTGATTATTGCGAGTGCATAGTAATCAGACGCGATTACTCACTCGCAATCGCACTCGCACTCACACTCGCACTAATCAATATGCAAACCGGCCTTTAGCATGATTTCTCATCTTTTAATTGAAAATAGTAAACTCTATTGTTTTCGCCAACCATTCTGCAAAGAAAATTTAATTTAATTACTTACGTATATGGCGCAAAGCGCAAGCGGTATAGCGCAAAAATTAATCACTTTAGGTAATCTTCTAATTCATAATCTTGTGTCACAGTATCTCAGAAATCTGACTACGACAATGTATTTTTGTAGTGGAATCTTCTTTTGGCGTGCCATAGACAGACTTTTTCTGTTTTCGTAAGCCTTGAGTAAATGCTGAAATACGGCGGTTTTAGAACACCAAGTAATAAGACCGAAATATTATTGTCAACTAATAAAAAACGGTGCTCTTTTTCTATTCATCCGATAATAGAAATATATGTGTATCCACACTTTCTGTTGAGAATCATAACAAACTTAGGTTTGCTTACGTTCGTGCGCTATCATGTGGCTATGGTTCCCAATTTTAGCTTTAAACTTGCGCAAACATGAGCTGCACGTCAACATTAATTTACTAAAATAATGTAGCTTTGTTTTCTATTGTTATTTTTTAAAGTGATTACGTTTAGGGTCAGTCGCTTTGAACAATTGTGTGCTCACTGTGACTCGTTGCAACTTTCTTTACTAGTTTATATTCCCATCGAGTCACACTGTTACGCTAGTTTGACTCGTTGGAAAACCAAACGAGTCACACTGTGACTCGTTTGGTGTGACTCGTTGGGAACCCACCTGCTTCCCGACACAAAGGATAGGCCGTATACTAGGCCCCAAGATGCCCCAAGGAACAGCACTATTTTGTAGTGGTAGGACTCTTGGCAGAGTCTTCCTGGGAAATTACCACACCTTTCCCAGTTATTCTACCGCCAATCAGTAATGCGCAAACATTACTTTGTTCCGGCTTGAAGGGCAATGTTTCCAGAGAAATTACAGGCCTTAGAGATATAACATCTTAGATCTCTGAGTGACGAGCGCAGTGCAGTGCTAAGTAACGATTTGGACTCTTTATGTTCCAATAGCTGCGTGTCACTGTTATGTGATGTGGCAGGTATGTTGCTTACCAGCAAGCACATGTCCTGCTCGTCTCGTGTCTTTATTTAAAAAAAAAGCAATTGAAACTTCTCAAAATACGATCAGAAACTTATTTTCAATCACTTATGTAATCCAGTAATACATAATGCTTCAAAATGTCAGTATGTCTACGCCTTTACATCCGTACTCATTTGTCTGTAGATATTCAACCTTCCCATGAACAGGGCTAATTCCGGAGACCCGTTCAGGTTAGAAGTAATTTAGAAAATGGCGAAAGTAATTCAGAGTAATAACCGCGGTACGTGGAAAAGCTATAACTGTTCAAGGTTACGACATTGCTTAAAATAAAGCCGAGTAAACTTTTACCATACTTAGGTACGAGTACTTGATGTAAATCTATGAAAAGCTTTGTCCCGACTAACTAGATCGGGACTACACACACTAAAAAATACACAAATTGTCATGTGAAGGGGTAAAATTTAGCAGAAATGAGAAAACACGTAACGAAAATTTGCGAATTTCTGAAAATTTTACCGTTTCGCGTATCTCAACTCTATCGAACTCGGCTTATAATTATTAATAATCTATTTCAAAGTTAGATACTTATTTTACTTTTCTTAATTAAAACAGAACAATCTAAATAAACTTTCAGCTGTACAATATATACGGTCTATTTTTTGTTAGATTCTTTCCTGAATCACAAACACTTTACAAAACGAGTCTTCGGCATTCGTCTAAAATGCAAAGAGGTCAATGTTTACATTCAATGTTTGTGTCAGAGTGAATACCGTCCATCTCAACCCATTTCAGTTAAAAGCCTCGGAAGGTTCTATTTTCCGGCGAGTAAAAGGTCTGAAAGCTTATCGTATGGCCGTCTCATCTTGATACGTAGTGCCTATATCTAAACTAAGTAATATTCTTAAAATTCAAAACGCGTTGCGTTGGTTTACGTCTTCGGTGTAAGAAAAATATCCCTACATTAGGAATCGGGAAACGAGTAAGAAAGGTTCACCCAACATATATATATTTTTACAACGAAATATCAGATTTCGGCTATATTTTGTGTAGGTAACTAAGTGAATACAACTCCACTCCGTCACAAAAACTCACTAAACTAAATATCAGGATCTGACATTTCAGATCATGTTAAAATTCCACTCAGGGCTCCCTCCCACCGGTACTCGCCGAAACTGTGAAATGTAATAAAAGCGAATAAGCAATGAGAATTTAATGGCACTAGCTACGGACAGTTTAAATTTGATAAACAATGGAAACGTGATAGTATTAAAATATTTCAATTATTTAAATTGGAATAACATAGCATAGTAACTCAATGTATAAATATGTGTTACAGTTAAAAATAATTTGACTAAATAGAAACCAATAACACAAATTTAATAATAAGATTACTTACTGTGAGCAAACTTGTCGTGTTTTTAACTAAGCAAAAGTTGAACTATGGAAGCCAGATAGCTGATATTATTATATTTTTTTGACTTTACCTAATTGTAAATACCTATACATACTCACACTTATGATACAAATGTATGGATTGTTTCATAGAATTGTTTAATGAACATATGACACTAATACTATAGACGCGATAGTTTGCAAGTATATATGTTCATATGTAGGGTGTATGTTCGTGTGTAAATGTGTATGTGTCTGATTGTTCCCACGTATCTCAGTAATAGGTGAACGGATTTGAATGCACTTAAATACGTAGTAAGTACATTACATGAATTAATACTTTTTACTCCCTCAGAGCTGGTGGTTCCTTTAGTACCTACATATTATAACGAAATGATTAATTGACGCAATGCGTGTTTGGTAAAAATAAATGATCGTAAACAACTCTTACGCCGCGGGTAACGTTGAGCGGTTTCTTGGAACCTTTCTCTAAAATAAACTTTCTTCTATCTCAACTTGTTAAATCTAAAAATTACTTAAGTTTTTTAGTAAACAAACAATACTGTGTTCCGGTTTGAAGGGCAATGTTTCCAGAGAAATTACTGGGCTAAAGGTACAAGTTGGCTCTGAGACCGCGACGCGAGACCGCGGCAGGCACTTGACACTATGGAATTTTATGGGCGTCAGTTCACGCCGAGACCGCGACCGCGACCTGTCTCGGTCTGTTGTCGCGGTCTCGGCGCGAACTGGCGCCCATACAATTCCATAGTGTCAAGTGCCTGTCGCGCTCTCCGGTCGCGGTCTCCTGTCGCGGTCTCGCGTCTCGGTCTCCGCGCGAACTTGTATCTTTAGAGATAAACCACCTTTTACTTTCGGGTGACGAGCGCAGTGCGATGTTAGGTAATGATTTGGAGTCTTGATGCTCCAATAGCTGCGTGTCGCTGTGCTGTTATGGGCTTACCATCAGGCACATGTCCCGCTCGTCTTGTCTGTACTATAAAAAAATAAAGTTTAGCTGTGTGCAGATCCTCAAAAATATGCCATTTTATCAGCAAATCACCGTGACATCGATAAAAAAAGGTTTTAGGGCGTTGTGGCACATTAAGCTGGCGGAAGTTGGGCCTTCCCGCCCTTGCTACGTTGCAAGGCTAGCTTCATCTGAAAGGAGTATTTTTTTCAAATCCAAATGGATTTTGTTACCAAATATAAAATACAAGATTTCCTGACATTTAGATATTATTTTTAATATTATATTATCCCATTAAGGGCTCCCACACAAATTTGCGATGCGATGCGACGCGATGCCGCATTGGAGGAACTTGCGATGCGATGCAAATTCGTGCGGCAAACCGTTGGTTAGGTTGACCATACCTTCAACGGTAGTCAGCCGTGTTGGACGCATTTTTCGGAAGCGTAATATGGATCACAAAAAGATTGTTGTACTGCTGTTATTGTTAACTAAATATGAAAGAAAAAAAGATTTTGGTTTCATACACATATTACGATTATGAATGCTGATGGGAACTACTTTACTCGGAAGTATTATGGGTTGAGAATAGAAGAAGAAATATATGTTGATTATTTTAGAATGAGCATATCTTCATTTAAAGAGCGTCTTTCTCTTCTTCTGTCTCAGAGCCGACTAAAATGGTGGTGACACCATTATGACCAGTATGACGTGATATGACAGGAATGCGCGATGCTAATCAAATTGAAAGTTCTTGCAATACATTCGTGCGAATTCGCAGATATTTACGATACGATGCAAACTCGTGGTTTTGTGCTAAAAAAACATACAATGAAGAAAATATGTTAATTTTCTCAATCAAGTCCACAATCTAAATAAACCATGTTCGAATACAATAGATTCAGTTATCAACAAATATGTTTAATGTTATTAAACCAAGCAAAAAAACAACCAAACACATAAAACAACCAATACTTACGAAAGCAAAACACAATATCTTTACATGTGAAGCTCTTTTTATGGTGTTTTATTGGTTAAAAACCGTCATTTATACATTTTTTACCAAAGGCAGGATTCAATCGCACTCCAGCCATGTCCCAAAAGTTCGCCCATTCCTCGTTTTTATTGAGCAGACCTTCCGATAGACACGAATTGGTTCCACAAAACTTCAAACCTTTTGGAACGATAAATTGATCTTCTTGGGAAAATGAAATTGCGGATTAGAACCGGAAAAATCGACTGATTAGATTTTACAGTTTAAAATAGACATAAATAAATTAAAGTTCAATTTATCAGTGGTATAGGTACATAAATCATTCAAGACATGGAAATTTTGCACCATTTCTGCTCTTTTTTATAGACATGCTCGAAGTTAAAAAAATAGCAACATCAACTTTACTGACAGCTAGTTTTCGTTCTAAAGATTCAAATAAAGAGGCTAGACTCAATTTTCTTCGTCAGAACATCCAACTTAAAGAATGCGTTACCTGAGTGGGTTCTCCTGATGCATACAACCTAGGTATTTTCAAGTCTACAATTAATCGGTTTCTTCTAGATAAACACACTCCATAAATGAGATGACGTTCAAGTACAAACCTATTATTAATTTTAAAAAATACAAATCGAATTTCACTGCGTTCAGACACAAATTTTTACAGGGCACCGATTTTAAACTTAGGCAGTTCTATTGTTTATTGTTATGTTTTAAAATAAACCTAATTTTCTACCCAGCATTCGTTCATATCATCAGTTTCGATAATAACTCACTAAAGCTATTAATTCTACTGTCATTTGTCATTTATTTTATCATCAGAACAATTTTTATTGATAAATGTATACCACAAATAAACCGATTTACATCAGTTTGCGTGTTCATAACCATAATAAATAAATCTGTATGACTATCTACCCCTAACAATACGATTACCTAGTCCTATCAAACTAGTCATAATGATTATGTCCAATTAAATAAGTTCGACGAATAATGTTATACTTATCACAGGTTTGTAGTTCACTAACTCTTATGACTACGCATAGACCGCTGATAGTCTATAAATAGTATTATAGTAAATACGATTAAAACTATTTCCTGTAATATTCAGTATTTCCTAAATACTGATGGTCTATATATAACGCAAATCTAGTTTCTATGTGATTGTTTTGAAGTGGTAGGACGCTTTGCAGAAGTCACTTGAGGAAATGCCACCTTGGCCAGTTATTCTATCGCCAAGCACTAATGTAATCAAAACCAAGGCAAAC
Organism: Ectropis crepuscularia; assembly: GCA_963693475.1. NCBI lineage: Eukaryota > Metazoa > Arthropoda > Insecta > Lepidoptera > Geometridae > Ectropis > Ectropis crepuscularia. Next base: position 16,249,002 of record OY856346.1, read on the forward strand.
ATGAAGCTGCACGAGAGCGTGCCCCATGCAGTTGTTGCAATCTCACGGGGACCTTCATACACTACGCTGACGACACCGACGACGCCATCGGTCGGTTCGTGCGGCGAGCGTTGGCTGCATCACCGAAGACCATCCGAGAGTTCAACCTACAGATGGCCATCAGGGACAGAAATGCAGCCGTAGTTTTATTTTTATTTTTTATAGCATAGAGTGACGAGACGAGCAGGTCATGTGCCTGATGGTAAGCAACATGCCTGCCACATAACAGCACAGTTACACGCAGCTATTGGAACATGATATCCAAATCATTACCTAGCACTGCACTGCGCTCGTCACCCAGAGATCTAAGATACTATGTCTCTAAGCCCTGTAATTTCTCTAGAATCATTGCCCTTCAAACCGGAACACAGTAATGTTTGCACATTACTGCTTGGCGGTAGAATATTTGGCAAAGGTGTGGTACTTCCCCAGGCGGACTCTGCTAAGAGTCCTACCACTACTCAAGTGGAGGCTCTGGGCCGGGAGGAGGCGGCTTAGGCAAATGGTAACTAGGCAAAGACTCGCTGTGGAGTCGATTACTAGCGGTAGAATCCCAACCGCTATTGATCGGCTCTACCGACGAGCACTAACTAGAATTAGGTTTGAAATGTGCCCAACTCCCCCCTATTTTCCTTTTCTTCTCCTAATCCAAGAAATTTGTAAAAAAAAACAAATGTAATGACAAAGATCACGGACCCCGGAGTCTGTGGAGTAGATAATTCGGGTTGCGACTCGTGGTCCCACTGGGATTGTACCACTATTACTCGTGGTCCCACTATCCACTACCACTATTTTTTTTTTTTTTTTTTTTTTTTTTTTCTTTTTTTTTTTTTTTTTCTTTTTTTTTTTCTTCGTGGGTAGTCACCAACATAACAGTTTAAAAATTAGCTCTATTTAAATCAAGTGTTAAAAATCAAAATAGTTTATATTATTTCAAAATTTTAATGTTTAATTAAATAACAACACAAAATACCTGTCTGGGAGTGTTATCCTTTCAGTTCACTGTTTTATTAACATCTTCCAAACTTAACCTACAATAATATCGCATATTTTAATTTTCACTGATGGAGGCTGTACTAGAATCGCAAGACAAACTTCAAGCCTTATTTCTGGACAAGATGGACACTTTTCAGGGACAATTACAGTTGTCTCCCTCTACATCTAAATCAACACTGGCAGATGAGTTTGCATCGTTCAGAACTTATATTTTGTTGGCACTGAAGTCTTTACAAGAGCAAATAAGTCTCCTTGCCCGCGAAACCGATAACCAGGAAATGCGTGCCAGAAGGAAGATACTGCTCATTCACGGAGTTCCAGAATCGAAGAATGAAATCACAACGGCCGCGGTGGTGAAGGTGGTTACTGAACAACTTAAGATCTCAGATTTCACTGCAGCTGACATCAATAGGTGCCATCGTATGGGTCGTTCTCTTGTTCCTGATAAAACCAGGCCCATTCTTCTCAAGTTGCGTGACATAGATATGCGGCAGCTTGTCTGGAAATCGAAGAAAGTTTTGAAAGGCTCTGGGGTAACCTTGTCGGAATTTCTGACAAAAACTCGGCATCAAACTTTCATGCTGGCTCGCGAGCGATTCGGTCTCACCAAGTGTTGGACGCAGGATGGTTTTGTGATCATTTCAGGGCCCGGTGATAAGCGGTATCGTATATGTAGCCGTCCTGAACTGGATAAAATTGAGATGCCGGCGCCGAACCCCTCGAGCGTCGTCACTGCCGCCGCGGCGACCACAACGCCTCACAAGTTAAAAAAACCGGACGTGGGAGCAGAGAAGAAGGTTCCGAGGGTTACAAGACGGGTCCCGATTAAATAATACAGTGGTAGATAACTTTGTTCATGATACATGATAACATTATACGCTCCTTTGGTTCTCGTTTGGTATACACGGGTGAATTATAAAGTCTACCTTCCAATTTTTTCTCTAAATGTCATGTCTATGTATTTTAATTTAGTTTTGGTTTATTATGGCACGGTGGAGTTAGCTTTAATTTATCTAATTTTCGTCTAAATTACTTAATTATCTTCTGTACTATGTTATTTACTTTTTGTGTCGATTTCATTACTGATAATGACAAGACCATATCTATTGTCACTGTCAAATTTATACATGTTTTTTTTTTTTTTCTATGTGATTAACGCCGTCATTTTGCTGTTACGTAAGTTGTTTTCATTGGGTAATTTTAGTTTTTGAGTTATGTTGGCTAATGACGTTAATATAAAAATAGATTAGTTTTTATTTTATTTCTAGAATGACGTCTCGTCGGAACATACTGTGTAGTTATTATGTATGTGAATTGTAAAGCAATTTCTTCCCAGCACTACTGGACAGGTGGTTACTGAATATTTATATATATTGTAAGTAAATACTATTATTTAGACTATTTTAGGTCTGAATAGTTATATATAATAAATATTTTTATAGTTTATGTATTAGTATTATAATGTTTAATATTTTCAATGAAGATTGTTGTAATAGTGATGACGAATATTTGTCAGCACCGTCTATTGATTCTAACAGTAGCGATTGTAGTAGTGATAATGTTATTCCTTTAAATGTTTTTCTTGACCATAGCTTTTCAAGTGTCCCTAAAAACTTTAATGTCATACATATTAACGCACAGAGCATTCCGTCTTCGTACCCAGAAATGTTGGCATCTCTTGATCACAATAACATTCATGCTATTCTAGTCTCCGAGACATGGCTTCGACCATGTCTTCCTACAACTTCGTATTCTCTCCCCGGTTTTATTCTCGTAAGAAATGATCGCTCTGACCGCGTCGGGGGTGGTGTCGCTATTTATCTGAAAGCAAACATTCCTTTCTCTATTTTGAGTAAATCGCCACAACCGCCGCCGATGGGTGCGGGCGAACATCTTCTTATTGAAGTTCTTCTTGCACACACTAAAGTTCTTCTCGGAGTCTACTATAGCCCTTCTAAAAATATTAACTTCTTCCCCTCATTTGAAAATCTCTTGCATCAATTTACCCCCTTATATAATCACTTTATTATTATGGGTGATTTCAACACCTGTCTTCTCAAAAGAGATGCCCGTTCTCTTGCGCTCGAGTCAGTTGTTAAATCTTGCAACTTGAAAATTCTTCCTCTTAACGCAACCCATCATTTTCCCGGTAGCAGTCCTTCTTTATTAGATTTAATGATCGTGGCATCTACAAACAACGTTGCTAGTCATGGCCAATACTCAGCAAATGACTTTTCGTACCATGATCTAATTTTCCTATCTTACAAAACTCGACCTCCTAAACTTAAGCCCCAAATTGTTAAGCTACGCAACTTTGGCGGCATGGATAACGTATCCCTTCTCAAAGACGCTAATAAGATCGATTGGGGTCCTATCATTTCTGCTGAATCTGTGGAAGATCAGATCACCATCTTTAATTCATTGATCACACAATTGTATGACGTTCATGCTCCATTACGTACCATCAAAATCAAACATCTACCCACGCCTTGGCTCACCGATGAAATTAAACTTTTGATTCAAAAGAAAGCTGCAGCCAAGTCTCGCTACAAATCGCGTCCCAGCGATATTTCTAAAGATAAGTACGTCCAGGCCCGTAATCGCTGTAATAAGGTGTGTAGGGATGCAATACGCCGACATGTCCATGAATCTGTACAAGATGAAAGCCCAGTCAAAGTTTGGAAATTTTTAAGGTCTATGGGTGTTGGCAAATCTCGTCAACATTTTAGTCCTAATAACATTGATATAAACAAGCTTAACAAACTCTTTACTACTGTGACCTCTATGCCAAACACGGCGAAAAGTTCAACCTTAAATTATCTTGCTGCCATACCAACACCTGACTACTCTCCCTTTACGTTTCATCAATTTACTGAATGTGATGTTAGGAAGAGTGTGATGTCGATATCCTCGAACGCTGTCGGAGGTGACAGTATAAGTCGGAACATGCTCTTGCCCATTCTCGATGTTATCCTTCCTATCCTGTGTGTAATATTTAACAATTCCATCTCCAGTGCAGTTTTTCCATTAGTATGGAAAGAGGCTCATATTATTCCTTTGCCAAAAAAACCTAACCCTTCTTCCGAATCCGAATACCGTCCGATATCCATTCTTCCTTTCCTGTCCAAAGTTCTTGAGCGTCTTGTCCATACACAAATGACTACATTCCTTAACAAGCAAGACCTCCTTAACCCCCTTCAATCTGGTTTCCGTCCTGGGCATAGTACTGTATCTGCACTTATTAAGATCACCGATGACATTCGCAAAGGTATGGACAGCGGCAGGCTTACTGTTCTAGCTCTGCTAGATTTCAGTAATGCCTTTAACGCCGTTGACTTCGATATCTTGCTGGCGACACTGCGCTCTCTTAACATATCTCCGTCGGTGATTGATTGGTTTCACAGTTACCTGTTTGGTCGTCGGCAACGTATTCGCCTGGACGATGTATTTTCGTCTTGGTGTAATACAACGGCTGGCGTCCCTCAGGGCGGCGTGCTATCACCTCTTCTCTTTGCTATCTTCATCAATTCCATATCTCAGCGCCTCAATTCTTCCTACCACCTTTATGCAGATGATCTCCAAATTTATTCTCAAGCTCAACTTTCTGAACTAGACGTAGCTATAGCCACAGTCAATGCTGACCTCCAGGAAATTGTCCATTGGAGTAATTCTTTTGGTATGAACGCTAATCCTAAAAAAACTCAACTCATAATAATCGGAAGCTCGTATATGATCTCCAGGATTGACTGGACTACAATTCCTGCGGTCGTTTTTGACGGGACCACAATCCCTTACAGTGAATCGGTCAAGAATCTTGGTGTAATTTTTGATAGTACTTTGAGTTGGGAACCTCACTTGGAGTCGATCAGCTGTAAATTGTTTGCGTCTGGTGGGTCTCTAAGGCGAGTGCGTAACTTTTTACCTACTGCTACTAAGGTTGCTCTTGCTCAATCCCTTCTTCTCCCTATCCTTGACTACGCTGACTCCTGCTATCTTGACCTCACGGAAAGCCAGCTAGATAAACTTGAGCGTCTCCAAAATTACTGTATTAGATTTATATTTGGCTTGCGCAAGTATGATCATGTGTCTCAATTTCGTACACAGCTCAAGTGGCTCCCCATTCGCCTTCGACGGAATGCTCATGTGCTTTCGTTGCTCTACAGTGTGCTTTTTAACCCCGCTGCCCCCCGCTACCTAAAAGATTGTTTCACCTTTTGGAGCAGCTCCCAGACACGTAGTCTGAGGCCTACATATAACTTGGTACTTCAGGCACCCTCTGTGCGCTGTGAAAAGTTTTTTGGCAAATCTTTTGCATTCCAAGCAGTACAATTGTGGAACTCCTTGCCTGTAGAAATCAGGGAAGCTCCTTCTCTTGCTGTATTCAAAGAACACGTGAAAAGCCTTTATTTGACCAAGTCAAGGAGCTGAAGTCGCTCTCTGAGTCACTGCTGCTTTTCAATGAAAGTACTCTTGTTACTCTTTTATTCATTGGTATTGTGTATGTATTAGTATATCATATAATGTTATTTATGTATTAGAATGTATCATTATTAGAATGTATGTTTATCATTATGGTTGTCAACGAATAGTATTAATTGCTATTACATAAAGTGTACTCTTTGTTTGTGAACTCCCGCCTTCCTTTATTTTTTTAATCCCTTTCCATACCACGGTTGCCTGGAAGAGATCGCTTTTAGCGATAAGGTCGCCAATTGTTTCTAAATTTTTAGGTTATGTTTTCTGTTTCTGTTTAAGTTTTGTTTTAATTTAGTGCAATAAAGAGTTTATCTATCTATCTATCCCTGAAATCATGGGTTCGTGGTCCCACTGCTTAGTGGGACTACAAGTCATAGTTAAAATCGTAGGTTCGTGGCCCCACTGCATCAAATTTATACGTAGACTTGTATTATACGTACTTGAATTAAAGTGAGTTCCTCAGGTACTGGCTACTTGAGATACTGGCCTTTTTAGTCACAATTCAAATTCAAATTTTCAAATCATTTCTTGTAGCAGATTATACTTGTATTGGCGGCGATGCTAGAATCATTGCATTTGCATCAGAAAGAACTGAGCAATTATTACCAATTATCGATGAATATTTTTTTGATGCAACCTTTAAAAGCACTCCTACGCCTTTTTATCAGCTATACATATAGATACATGGAGACACGGGGAGTACTACTGACAAGACAAAAGTTGCTCCATTATTTTTTGCTCTCATGAGTGACAAAAAAGAAAACTCATACTTTGCATTATTTGACATCATTAAGACACGATTTCCAGAATGGAATCCTATAAAAATTCACGCCGATTTCGAAATTGCTCCTACCAATGCTTTGGATTCTACCGTAATTATTAAAAGATGCTACGCCCATTTCGTGCGGAGCCTTTACAAGAAAGCTAAAACGTTAGGTCTGAAAGCAAAAATCTATAAAAGTTGGATTATATTCTGCTCTTCCCCTTTTGCCGCAAGAGTTCATTCAAGAAGGTTTGGAATACATCAAAACTGAATGTATGAACATGGAGAAAATGAACGTGTTTATGGCATACTTTGATAAATATTATGTCAAATCTGAAAAATTTGTAAGGGAATGGTGTGTATCTAGCGAAAGACATCGCACTAATAACGTTTGCGAAAGTTGGAATTCAAAACTCAATAAAAGTATAAATAAAAATTATGTTACTGTTTTGAAACTACTGCATACACTTAAAGAAGATTTTACTGCAAAAAATACTTTCGAAAAGAAAAGAGATCGGTTGCAACTATTAAAAGACGACTTAATAATACAGTCACAAATGCAGCTGATAAACAAGGAGATCACAGTTGGTTATTTTTTAGAAAAGTTAAGATAAAAATTAAAATAAGTTTAAAGAGAACAAACTCTAAGTTTTGTTCATTAAGTTCATTGTTGAGAAAAAAAAATATTTTGCTGCACGTTTTTATGCTAGCCTTTTTATTTTCGGCTTATTCCTGTTTGGAATCCTCCCCTTAGGCGGAAAAACTTTAATAGTAAAATAAAATGATTTAATAATAAATTCCACTTTTCTGTTCATTTCACAAAAATATTTGTGTTATAGCCCTTATGACCAAATCAGTGGGACCACGAGCGACTGCATTACGTTGACTGATGGTCCCACCAAACAGTGGGACCACGAGCCCATTAAATCGACACACTGTCCCACCAGTGGGTCAAATTAGTGGGACCACGAGTCATTGATCGATAATTCAAATAAAAAAAAACACTAATGTACAAATATTATACTCTATTTCAGTTTGAAGGGAAATATGTATTTTCTAAATAAATAGTGTTAAATTCATATTGATTAGGTAAACGGGTAACTCACGTGTAATGAGGTCGGTCAATCCGACTCGAGTTACCCGTGAGTTACCCGTTTACCTAATCAATATGTGTAACAACCACGTTAATTTTAATACTAAAAGTGTTAAATTCAGTTAAATTTCAGGGCAAAGAGATAAAAAATATCTTACACCTCCGAGCGAGGAACGCAGTGCACAGTTCTTTTTTTATAGGGACTTACGGTAGTTGGCCTCAAATGGAATCTACTGCCTACCAAACATTGAACTAGAGTAGAAATTATTTGTTACATAATCTTACCGTACTCAAAGAGTACTCGTACTAGTACATCTCATACGACGACTAACATGAAATGGGCGTAGCACTATGAAAAATGAAAAAACGTTTATTGTGCTAAAACAAAACATACATAAAATAAAAACACATGAAAAAGATATGTGACAAAATAAAGTAGGTAATGCGGATTCAAAGTGTGTTAGTGTGCACTGGACCCCACACTAGGGTGACCTGTGTTGTGCGAGGGCAAGCACGTTGCTTACCATAAGGCGCATATCTAATTTACCCCGTCACTCATGTCAGTTATTAAAGAAATGGTTTTACACTCCTTCAAAACAGTGATATTCAATTAATTGATAAATGTTCCTCATCTATATCCATACCCATTTTATCTAAATCATTGATTCATTTTGAATCGCCCTTACAACATCCTCAAAAGTAGGCGAGTTTGAATAACGGACTAATAAGATTCCGAATAATATTATCACAACAATGGATAAAACCACTTGAGATTGAGATAACACTTTGTGAGACAAAACGGACAAAGAGCTATTATTTCTAATTTATCTCGGCTTATCCCAGGGTGCGTCTCTAGGTACTAGTGAAAACAGTTGGTATGGGCAACAGTAGTATGTGCTACCGAAAAAAAAAACAATCTTCGTCTGCTTTCTGTGTCTTATTGATTATTGTTCACTAACATCACGCGTCTTATTTCATAGATTTCGTAGTAAGCAATATATTAAACGAAATAAACATTATACCGAAATTAGATCGCCGGCAGCAACAAAGAAAAAATACTACGAATATTTATTATAATTGGTACTCTGTGAGCTTTGTCTACGCCTTATGGCTAGATCAGAGAGCAACGTGCAGTAAAACCTATCAGTATCTAAATCTAGGCTAACTGCCATAAGAATCTTTAAAAAAAATCGTGCCATTGGATAAAAGTACGTACAATACTTCAATTCTGCGTAGAGGCAATTCTATTGCACGTAGACATATTTACATCATATCTTTTGAATGACCTCTTCGAATAACGTCCAAAAAGAATCGTGAGTCACTCTCCGTTCTATATAATTCAGATATTTTTATCAGGTTCCTACAAACTCAACTGAGTTTGTAGAATTTTCTAACATTTATCGAGGAAAGCCCTCGCGATCCTTTGCATGCTGAATACTGATTGCCGGACCGGTGGGTAACTATTGACTGTGAAAAATCGATGTTCCGGTCGCGTTTTCTTGTGGCGATATGTACTCTTATACATAGGACTTACGTAGCATCTATCAATAAAGTCGTGAGCATGAAATAGGTAGGGCAATATGTAGGTATGTATTCGTATTTTAATAAACGGACCTTTTGGCTCAGGTGGTAGTACGTCTGCCAGCAGAACTTGTAGGCTGTGCATTTAATTCGCACCTAGAGCAAATATTTATGTGAAGAACTCAAATGTTAGTTATAAATATGTCGGGGTGTTTCCGTGTCATAATGTTTTAAATACGTACTTTTTTGTAATATAGAGTTATAAAGTATTAGAAAAAGAGTAACGGGATAACAAATATATACGCCTGAAAATAAATATGTAGGTAGGTACGTCACACACCTGCCCATAACAGTACAGTGCCGCAGCAGTTTGGAGGAATAATGCATAATCCAAATTATTCCTAGCACTGCACTGCCCTCGTCACCCAGCATATACAACATGATTTATATCTTTACCCTGTAATTTCTCTATAAACGTGGTTCTTCAAACCAGAACACATCAACGTTTGCACGTTACAAAAGTTTATATTTTCGAGATTTAAACAACTATATTCATCAAAGGTAGAAACCAATTCAACTTCTAAAACGTTTTCAGCTTTTTGCGAAAGTCAAAAGTTTCTTTGTTGAACCCCACTCACTACCGTGAACGTGTGTGCTGAACTCAGCGCTAGATTAGCTGAAAGCCCCAAGATGAGGTCATTAAGGTGAGATTATACCGAGTGACGAGCCTGACGCCGTGGTACATGCATGACGACGTGAAGATAGATCATTAACATAACGATACATTCAACTCTACGTATGTACCCAAACAAAAGACAGCGGAAATCATCGAAGTGTAATCAAATCAAAATAAGTTAAAACCCTATAAATGCAAAAGTTTTGGATGTTTGTAGCTCAATCACGTCGGAACGGCTGAACAGTTTGGGTTGAAATTTGAAGCATATTTAGATCAGTCTGTATTATAATATACAATTTTATTGCGGGAAAAATTACGGGAACGCAACTATGCGGTAAAATCACGGGGCACTGCTAGTAAATGTATGTAAACGACTAAATGTATTTTGATCAAACATTGTAGCGTTATTAAAATCCATCTGGTCTTGTTAGTAATTGATTCCAGATATATTCGTAAACGGGTTTTTTTTTCTAATCAAAAAGTTCTAGACATGTATTGATACTCGTAAAGTTCAGATTTAATACATGTTTTTATTATTTTTAGTAACTTTGATTACAACAATGTAGACCTATATCGAAATAAAATATATCCCTGCTTATGTCCCTTCCATCCCCTTTGCATTCCTTCTATAATTAAAACACATACCTACCGTTAAAGAAATTTAATTTTTAGCTGCCAATTGGTCGAGGAGAGGTTCGAGTATATTTCAGCGTCATTCCAATATTCGTGAAATGTTTTCCCACACGTTTTCAGGCAGGCGGAACGAGTATGAAGCTATTTTCACAGGGAAAAAATGTTATGATTTTGTGAGCTTTCAATGAAAATATTTTTATTTTAAAGATAAAAATATTTAATCAGGGTTATGTAGCAAGACTACAACAAGGGTATTAATTTAGACATACCTGTTCTATGTACAGATATGTAAAAAAATACCTGAAAATGTGATTGAAATGTTTTCTTGATAGTGGCGATTATCGCAATTTCATATCAATAATAATTATACAAAAATTTTACCTTTGTATTAGCTGCGACGCACGGTTTTACCCGCGTAGTTCGCACTCCTATTATTATTTACCCACGATGGAAAGCAGCGTAAGTGTTATTATATTTTAAGACTATTGATTCATTTTTTTTTCAATTTTAACCCAGTCCGTTCAGACGTTCTGACGTGATAGACCACCAAACATGCTAACTTTTGCATTAGTGATAATATTAGTAAGACGATATTATATCTAGCTCTGTAGATTCTGTTCAATTCGGGAATCGGCTTTCATTTCATCTTTCCTTCCCTCAAGGCGGACGTCCGAACGTTGAACCATTTCCGTCGTCAAAAGGGACACAAAATCAACACGATATCTAAACATAAACTTCAGAGTTAGCTTTATTTCCAATGTTTACTTAAACTTAACCATATTTGCGTAGCGTGACCAAACTATGATAAATTACTTACTTAACGTCTGTAATATATTGATGTACACTTACTTTATTGGTTGGGAGGTTAATGACTCAACAGCGTTACCTTTAAGTAATTTATGTATTTATCCTACCAATATTACAAATATACATATTTGTTTAGATTATTACAGTAATATTTATTTATTTTACATGTTTTATAGATTTTAGTCTGAAATACCACAGAGGCTACGCAAAAAACAAATAAAAAAATAAATACAGTCCCGAAAAAATAAATTCGTGAATTAATTTAAAATTCCTTTTAAATTTAATAACGAATTTACGAGTACGGTAAGTCTGTAAGGTTCAGGAATTTAGGTATGTTTCATGTAATGCAGCCTTTTGCGCCAGCCAAAATTCAATAGGCAATATGTACAAAGTAGATAATTATAGCAACTTGTATATTAGCAACTATTAAAAAAGATCAACTCAGATTTCATGGTAAAATCGTAGTATACCGTCCTTAAATTAGCTAATCTGTATTCTGAAACCCATTGTTTTTTTCATTGGCTTAAAATGTTCAAACCACCGAGAGTTGTACAAAAAATCCAAGCGCAAGATTTCATTAGCCAACTCTTAATTAGAAGCTTTTCACGCCCGTCCAAAAACGATGCTAGAGCAATACGCTGAAAGTGGCGATTGTAAGTTTTTTCCTGTGGCTTTCCATTTAATATCAAGTTTGGGAAACGGGTATCTTGTTTAGGTACATCTCCAGTTAATGTATATATGAAACGTGTAAGCCGTGCTGGCGGAGTGTCTTGAATGTCTGATTTACAGATTCGCGAGGTCGTAAGGTGCAATCCCATCAGCACTCTGTGCAGTTAGTACAAATATTGTGAGGACACTGGTGTATTCCACGGACATGGGTATCACAATATGTATGTATTACACAAATATACATATAAAAATTACGTTTTCGGGACAAATAGTATTGTGTGGAGAATTTCTAAAAATATTGTATGTGTTATAATTATTTCTATTTATGATTTGAAGGCCTTTTGAATCCTAAATCGGAAGATTTGGCTTTCACAACGTAGCCTCGGAGGATCATCTGACTAAATAATATGTCGGATCATAACTGTCAAATTGCATTAACCCTCGTACTAACATTGAGGAAACGAGAGACCTCTGCTCTGTGTCTGCGTGGATTGAAATCATTAGATGTAAAATACCTTCTACCAATATAAAATACCGTTTGTCGTGTCGTATCTCTTAGCGCAATGTGTAAATTCTGCTACAGCGCGTTTAGCAAACGTTGTGATTCGTTGCGTGACCGAACTCATTTGCGAAGGCATGTTTGGACTCCTTCGTTATGGAACCTTGAAGGCGTGGTCTACTCTAATAAATGCACGATTTAATACCTACCAAAGAAAAAATTGAATATTAATATCCGATTTTAATATTCTGGCTTATTTTCTTTGATTTCATCTTGTTTTGGTATTATGATATTACATGAAAGCTTTTTATGACAAAAAAGCACACAAAAGACAAAATCACGTATTTTAATACAACAGACTTACTGTTGTAACTGCTGTAGGTACTGTTGTAACATACTTTTCATTTATCACTTCACTTAAACGCAAGTTTTATTTCATAAGACATCTATTTAAAAAAATCACTAATCATTTGCCTCTTTGTATTGTTATTTAGCTCTTCTGTATAAATCTGTGCTAAATATAGTTCCACGACAAATATAGAACACAAATCATTCATAATTGAACGATCAATTTAATTTTCTGTTTTATTTCTATGCAATAAGCTCTCATTTTGCGTGAACTTATCTTTCCATGTTATTATTCTCATGAATGACCAATTAGAGTAAATTTCTTGTTAGTGAGATCATCAGAGAACAAATAACATTGTAGATTTAGACGTCAACTGTTTCTTGTTTAATTGTAGATGGGAACCGACGTCTATCTTCATTACGAGACCTCAGTTAATGAGAATCGCCAGAAACCAGGGCCACGAGGTCTGGCTAATCTTAGCCTTGCAAACTAGGCAAGCGTTTATCTTTTAAGCGATCTTGGTACGAATCCTAATTTGTGGACATATTGTAATAGGTTATTTGTTATTTTACATTTACATAACTCTAATGATTACCTCTTCTTTACATACATACCCGCGCTTGCAATTTTACTCGCACAATAATTATCGTTCCCTATCGTTCGTTATTTTACCTCCACACATACACACAAAGGTAGCCTATGTGGGTTTCCAGACTATAACCTGACCGTGTCCCAAATTTCAATCCGTTCCGTTCAGACGATTAAGGAACAAACAGCCAAATTTTCGCATTTACAATAGGTAGATATTAGTTGGAAGTGGGTGGTCTTAACTAAGTAATTTTATATTAGTTACTGTAACATTTCCAAGTTCCATTTAATGAGCTAAGTTACATAAAATGCTCTAAAACCTAAGCCAACAAAGCCGCGAGGTGGGACTTTGCATGAATATGTCAAATACCAAGATCATGACCAACCATACCCAGCAGAAGATCAGCATTGATAGTGCGGAGATTAGTTATGTCCAGGAGTATATATACCTTGGGCAAATAGTCTCTTCCCAGGCGAGACAAGAAAAAGAAGTTGCTAGACGCACCACAAAGACCTAATGACAGGTGCCATACGTATGCACCTGAAACGTAAACTCTTGGACATGTGTATTCTTCCCAAACTTGGTCATCGACAATCGAGCAGAGGTCCACCCTCGCGGATTGCCAAAGAGAGATGGAGCGCAGTATCTTAGGTGTGAAACTGATAGATCGTATCAGGAACGCAGAATTGCGCTCCCAGACCAAAATAATAGATGGGATACCAAAAGAGACCAACATAAAAATGTTAGACAGGCGATTTTCAACTTCTGTTCATTTTAAACTAAGCTCAACTGTATACTTTCTGTGAATAATTCAAATTTTCCTCGTAAAGTTAGCACAAAATACACCGGTAAATTATGGCAAAAAAGTGCCCATTTCTCCTAGAATTTTTAATGACGGAACTGTTTGTAAGGCTGAAATTGCTCGTAGTTTCGTATAGAAAAGGTAACTTCCAACCGTTCATGTTTACACTCAAACTACTTCACCGTAGTCGAGCCTCAACTGTGCTTCAGTCATATCGGCATACGTTATCTGCGAATAGCATCGTTGCTTTAAAGGTCAGTACACACGAGCAACCTCGGTTCATTGACCGTGTATCACGTACCTACCTCGTATCGATCCAGTACAAAGGTAACAACGTCTTGTTACAAAATGGAATCAGAATTTCAACTTCGCTTCTGAAACATGGTGCTGGGTTTTGATGCTTTTAGAAGATTAAATTAATCTGAAGGTTGAGATACTGTTACACGTTTCTTCACTAACTTCAGCTTAAATTTCAGTAATATTTCAGACCACTATAACTTTTTGTTCTTCTTAAAATATATTTTTATGAACTATTAAATTTGCGGTCTACGATGTACGATGGAGCATGCTTGCTAGCAAATATCGATTCATTCTCGATTTGATGACACCTAGATCTTAATCATCTCCACGAATAATACGAGTATTTTTTTTTAAATTAAGAGAGACGAGACTAGCAGGTGCCTGATGGTAAGCAACAAGCCTGCCACAAAAATGCAATTAAAAATGATGAATAGGTGTAGAAAAGTGAGAAATACTTTATGACCTATAATTAAAAAACGCGTGAACCCTATCAGATGAATATAAAACACTGTGAGACGAGATTTTATAAAAAAGAAAAAAATAATAGTCCGAAAAAAAATTTGGTGATTGTAGCTAGTAAATAAATATATACTTAACCTAAACTGGTATCTACATTACCCTCAATATATACCCCATCAACCTACAAACCAATAATATAATCATACCGCGACTATGTATACCGTTGTCAAGGACACGTAACGCTTAGCCTAAGGATCGGAGGTCATACTCCACATAACCTTATATCAATATATTTACAGCTGTATGCTATGATTTCCTCCTACATTAGGTATACCTATCGTAGTTCTTCATTAATAAAAAACAAAATACAAAAAGATTTGACCAAACCGCACGGGTATTTCCAGAGATAAACCGACATTTATGACTATTTATTTATTTAATTAAGTTTATAACACACAATTTACAGTCTGTGGGATTTCAATGCAAATGACACCAGCATTTTGCCTGTACAAGACCAACGGACATTCACAAATACTAAACTAATTTCAACAAGGTCTTTACTACAATACATAGGTACAACGTAGCCGCAATGCAACAATTCTTAATTTTCTTTTCGATTGTTTCTAAACATAGTAGTTTAGGTAGGGAGAAAAATATATTTTACGTAGTCATACATTACCCAACATAAACTGTTTTATAAGCAATATTTTTGAAAGAAATACAAGGCACAAAATGCGAGAAGGTACGTTATTCAGATTTAAAATAAAATGAAGACTATTTTCCACAGCAACCGTTTAGCTCCAGAGAGATAAGAACGACGAAAAAATATCCACATTTTGAGATAGATTCATTTAGGCCAAGCTCCTATTTATATCGTTCATCAATCAAGTGCAGGGTTGCTTCTTAGCTTGGAGCTCTCTTTACGAAGGGTAATATCTTCCCTCATTATTTATTGATATGATAACAGCAAGGGAATTAGGTTTATTGGGATCGGGATATAAATCTTTTTATTGTGTTACGCAACTATGTTTTCTCTCACGTTTAATGTTAGGTCAACCTAGGCATCGAATAGTACTAAAATGTCAAGTTGTTTTGTTGGGAATAGAATTCTAGGACACGTTTCGGCCTTTTGGTGTTCAGTAGTACATTAACCTCGTAACTTTTTGGCCGCTTTGTTTGCCTTTCTGCTTACATGTCTGTTTTGAGATAGAGTTCCAATTAGACAGATATGTGTTTCATAAAATATCTGAATGAAGGAATTCAGATACCTTTATTTGAATGAGATAGATAGATAATGCTGATGAGTTCTTTTTAATCATTTCACTCTTCGAATACTTCAAGTTCCGATCACTGTGAAGCACTATGCCGTAAGAGCAAAACAAGAGCAGGACTATCTCCTCGTTATAATTGTTTTATTACGAGGAAGTAGTCTCGCTCTGGCAGTTATTTTATATTACAAAACAAAAAAATTGTGAAAAATAGATGCAAATGAAGTTTTTTGTGGCGACCCTACTTGGCCTTTTTCGTCCGCTAAAACAAAGAAGGTGTTCACTCTTCCGGAATAAGTTAGTGGGGCACTTTTTTCACGTCGGATATCTTTTGTTGGGATTTATGTAAGTCGTCCCAGACAGTTTTAGTGGACTCTACGGAGACATGTCCATCGAAAAATGGATGATATATGGTCTTAGCAAACAAAGCCGACTGATTTTATGCAATGTATGCTTTTCCCTCTTTTATGTTGTTGTTTTTTTGTAAGTTTGTTTATGATAAGTAAGAAGTAAATTTGTTATTATATTACTGCTGGCCTCACATACACATTTTTACCTAAATAATTAACATCCCTATTCCAACTTAGTGTGAAATATTGACAAAATGTATGTTCAACTTACATGTCTGTTTTATGTATGAAGATATACATAATAATATTATGTCAACACAAGATATACACAAAGGCTAGGAATTAATGTTTGATTTAAACTTTTTTTGTTTACTTTGAAATAAACTAAACTTGTTTTCAGCTGATCTTGAGAATGTCGTATTTGGAAAATAATGACTACATTTGATAGCCTATATATGAGGAAGGCTATAAGATCTTCAAATATTTGTGAGTAAAACCATAGGGAACATCTAGTTTAATAAAATTCTTAAATACAGTATAATTAAAAATGATACATTGTTAGTAGTACCCAGACCCAGCTACTGAATTGGATGTTTCAATTTCTTTTGACATATGTAAGTCTAGGGCCGAAGCAGATACAACTGAACTCGACTATCTGTCTACCCGGACATTAATCTACCAACCCATTTCGTCTGCGGATAGTACGACATTAATCCGCATCAAACAGAGACCGAAGGTATTGACTTCCGTGCGCCGAAGGAAGCCGATCATTGTGTACAATTCATTACAAACGACGCTTAATCCAAACGTTTCGGTCGAGAGGTCTATTTCGTCCTGACAAAGCCCTACCACTGTACAACTCTCGAGCCCTTTTAGCTAAACCTACTTCACTCAGATTCCTTATCTTCGTCCAGAGGACACTTGAAACGAAACTTTTGTTTGTTAACTACGCTGCCGTAACTCTGGAATACGGGCCGAAATGCTAGCAGAAATAATAATTTATGGGTTACTTAGCCGAATAACAGTATGAATAGAGCTGTTTTGCATTGTGTACGGAACCACCATTAAGCAAATAACGTCACGCATTTAGTTGAAGGTTGTTTGCTAAAGCTGTCCCGCTGTATAAATGCTTTATCCATGTTCTGGCGCCCTCGGTACCGAAATGTCTCTTGATTTGTGAAAGGTTACAACATACAACCATTTAGTAGGTAGTTATTTAAACAATACCATTTCAAAACAAAAAGACAACGTAGTTCCTTTAAAATAATGATTTTAGTGATTTGAAGTATGTGTTACGTCGCAAGACGCTTAAAACTCCTGCTCATTTATTAAAAACTAGCAGCGCCCCGCGGTGTTACCCGCGAAGTTCCCGTTCCGGTATTTTTTCAGGATAAAAAGTAGCATATGTGTTCTTCCAGACTGTAGTCTAACTGTGTTCCAAATTTCAGCTCGATCCGTTCATACGTAATACCCCGTTTACATTATTCCAGTCCAGCGACCGAATCCAGCGCTGGATTCGGTCGCTGGACTGGAATCATGTAAACGGGGTATTAGGACGTGATTGAGCAACAAACATTCAAACATCCATACATTGACATTTATAATATTAGTAGGATTAGTAGGAAGTAGGATGAACGATGATGTATGATGTTTAACCACTTTATAACAAAATTCCTATTAATTACGATTAGGTACATGGAAAAGATACGTATGACCAATAATAACCAACATTGTTAATAGGTAGTTCAATTTAGATTCAATCAACGAGATACCGCATCTAATTGGTTTATTCCATAAGGTTTCTACTTGTAGCTATAGAAGCAAACACACATCTTTTCTGTATCTTATACTATATCTAGTTCTGTATCTTATACGTGAACATACTATATAGTAGACTAGCAGTGTCCCGCGTAGTTCCCGTTCCCGTCGTTTCCGTTATTTTCCCGGGATAAAAAGTAGCCAAGTGTCTTCCAGACTATAACCTAATTGTATTTAAAATTTCAGCCTGATCCGTTTATACGTTACGGCGTGATTGAGCAACACACATCCATACTTTCAGATTTATAATATTAGTGGGATTAGTGGGATAGGTACGCTCTAAGGCTTATGGAGTATATTTAGGGAGTAATGTTGTTCCCACACTAGCACTAATTCTATAAACTCGAAAAAGCGACATCGTTTCATAACTGACGCTGGAAAAAACCGTACGTAGAGGTTTGACTCTACTTTTGTGATAAGAACGTTTAGGCTGTGTGAAATGGGTTGCCTGTGTGGATTTTTTTGGATGGTTACAATCTTGGTTAATAGTGAATCGGTTTTTTCTAGGTAAATGCACTCTTGCCGAGACGGCGGTCAAGTGTAAACCAACAATAGTAAAAAAATAATTGAAGCTTACTTACATTGAAAACTGAAATCCACATTATGTCCATAAATCCATATATGATCCACATTACTTCCGCGTAAACTTGAAGGTGACCATACGTTTCATTTTGAAAAGGACTTTTTCGACAATTCTGTACCGTTTTCCTTGAAAAAGAAAACTGAAGGATTTTATTCTGTTTTCTGCTGAGGTTTGTAAATAAATAAATAATACTTATATAGTTTTACATACATGCTTTTTATACATAGAAACACCCAGACACAGTTCAAACATTTGAATTCATCACACAAATATTTGCACTGGGTGGGAATCGCACCCACGACCCTCAGCTTCGCAGGCAGAGTAGGTAGTGGGTAGTAATACCCACTAAGCCACGAGGCCAGAATATTAGAGTTCTTTCAGGGTTCTTTAGATATTGAAGCCCATATGGATGAGATTGGGCGAGAATCCCAACAGAGAGGTTTATGCATTGATAAAATTTGCAAGATGGGTCACAGGCGTTGAAGCGATCCGTAAAATCAAAATATCTGAATGTTATGCAGATAATATTCAGATAAGATAACAATACTAATATTCTACAGGCCTGTGAACAAAATTTAGGTAGTAAATGAACCACCAGGAGACCTATGTAGGATGATAGAAGAGTATAAAGTAATAAGAGTCAGCACTATGCCGTCACTTGTAAGCTGTCCAACTGAATGCAGGTGAGGTTGCAATCCTCGATCATTTCTCCTTGTCGCATCATTTTTGTACTTACAGAAGTCAACAGAAATTCACGAAAGTTGGCATTTATTCATGTAAAATTTGGCCCAACTTGAGAGATAGAATAGTTTTATTGTTTCGATTAATGCTCTCAACAATTTATAATCAACAACAGAGTGATTACTAATGTTGATTATTGTTATTAATCGCAAGTTTCATTAGCCTTCAAGCGCCATCTGTTCGAGACAAATAATAAATAAACAATAAATAAATATTGATAGACATTTTGCACACAACACCATCTAGCCACAAAAAAAACAAAGCTTGTACTATGGGAGAGCCAGATAACTGATATAACACTCATATATTTTTAAAATACTATAAATTATTACAGATAAAAACACCCAGGTACACTACAAATATATGTAGGTATTCATCACATAAATATGTACTGGGTGGGGATCGAACCCAATCGAATAGTCTATAGAGTCTTTATAGATTAATTGTTCACCCCAAACCATGTTGGGACGGGCTGCTAGTAGTTATTAAAATAAATGTTCACAATCATAATACAAACGGTTATAAGGTTGTTATTCGCACCGATTGCAAAAAAGAGTGTGACAAATACAATTATTTATTACATGTCTGCATGTTTCAGTATCACATTGGTATATTATACTATATGTCGCAGCCGGATCGTATAATTCGCCGTATTACATTATGGCTAGCCGTTTTGAAAAGCAGGGCCGTTTTGTAATGCGGCGGTTCAACGATTAGCTGGATTGTCATTGCGATACGTTCTTCAATAAGGCGGGCAACGTTTAGCCGCATTGTATTACTGCTTAAATTGTAGGGGACCATACTTAAAAAACAAACTAAAGTTGTTTAAAATAAAAATTAATTTTATTAATCAGAAAAAGCTGACAGATTACTTCTTACGATATTCTTTACTATTTTTTTTACAACTTTTTACCTCTCAGATAAAGCTTGAAAGCCCCTAACTCGATATTGGTGACGGTACACCTAAGAAACATGGTACACTTACATAGACAAGGGTCTATCATTGCGATTTGACTCCGGGTGGGCTCTCGCCAGAAGCTCTGCGGTCAGCCCTGAGTGTCGCTTCTCCATACTCGGCCTGCGCTCCACTACGGAGGTCGCAAGCTCGCCACCTCCCCCCTCCGCTACACTTGGCCTCGCATGGCTAGCTCCACTCAGGACCTTCCTTGAGCTTCTGGCTCTCGCATTATTAAATACACTCTAGGGGTAGTAGCGACCAGACTAGGTGGAGTCGGGGTGCTCCGAGTTGGATTTGGGTCCTTTGTAACCTACCCGGTCAGATTTAGTCTTAACTAGGTGGACGATGGAAACTAAATAATTTCCAAGTAACACCCAGGTAGACAAAGGTGAGCCATCTCAAAATTCCTCCGAACTCCTGAATCCACAGTCATTTTAGCAATCTAGCAACACACTTTCTGTATTCAACGCCATATTTGTTGTTATGTCAGGCAGCGCCATGAGTATTAAGAATCGGAACTAAAAAATTTCAAAGAGGCGGCTAATCTCTCGCTTTATTACATTACGGCTAGCCGTGTTAAATGATGTAGGTATGGCGTCGAATACATTCCGACTGTTTTTTAATCAGCCGCATTCAATCCGGCTAAGAGTTAAACCGCCGCTTTACAAAACGGCCCTGCTTTTCAAAACGGCTAGCCGTAATATAATACAGCGGATTATACAATCCGGCTGCGGCATATATACAATTATTCTTGTATCTGGCTTCTATAGTGCAAGCTTAATTTACTTTGAAGCTATGTAGTGTTATATTATATTACTGAAAAGTGTTTGTTAAAGGTAGCCTAAGCTACTTCTTATAATACCAGCTATCTGTCAAAGAAACTCCCGGTAATTGGTCCGGCCCACGGATATCGGGTCAAGCCGAAACAAACAGGTAGATAACATTTTAAAAACTGATTTTCTTATGTACGTACCTTATTTAAATTTTAAATAGTTAATTTTAGTGTATTTGGAATCACAAACAGACACCACGATTTTGTTCATACTCATCTTACTTTTATTTTATGTCTACAACGTTTAAAGGTTTACACTTGAACGCCATCTCGCATAATGTTAAGCGACGAAGCGGTCTGAGATGTAGCGTGCTTACCAAGAAGAAATCAATCCACTCCCAATTTAAAAATACCAAGATTCTAACCCTCGGGTAAAATCTATCACAAGTACCTTTATTTTGTATATTAGGTATATGTATCTACATATGTATAGATTTGCCTTGAGCAACCCAACTCTCGTCTATCTGTGTTATTTGAAACATGTTTACATTTTTATTTTTGTGTAATATAACTGTGGTTCTAAATATTATTCTTGGAAATAAGTAAAATACGTTCCACTTGAAGCATTGTTGCTTGGCAGGCGGTCCATTCTCACTCCATCGTAACAGCTTGTGCCTAATGGGTTCATTTTCGTTTCAATGCTGTTTGTTCTGTTGTTGGGCAAAAAGGGTTCCTTGGAAATAAACGTTTCATTTGTAACAAAAAACAACTCAATGTTTTAATGAAAACGAAGAAATTAATGCCTTTTTAAAAGGACATTGTATAATACGCTTTTAATAAACCACGTTTAAATAGAGCAATTCAGTGTAAATGTTTATTTTATATTAAACCTTCGTATTTTATCATCTTTTGTGAGCGTTTTCAAAGGTTTTTGTTTCTATATTTGTACAAATATTAGTGTACTGTTTTTTTATCCATAATAAGTTAGCCGCCAGCATATCGTTTGCTATTAAGCGACGATGCGGCCTATGATAGAGCGCGCTCAGAAGAAGATACCGATGGACATTAGGCTTTAGGCATGATACACCCAGATTATATCCATCAAGAGATACCCACTGAAGCAACATATTCCATTGTTTGGATTTGGTTGAATTACTTTGAATCAACTCCACAAAAGCATATTATTTGGACTTGATGCGCTCACTATCAAGGACAGAATTAATGCCATAATCCATCAGTTTAGTAAAGTTTCTAATAAGTGTTACCTGAAATCGTATGTTAATAAAAGATTTGTTTTCTGGATCCTATCAGTTTTCTTACACTGTGTTTTGCATTAGCCAGAATCCAAACCTAAGCTTTTTGTTTTAATACAGAGTGACGAGACGAGCAGGACATGTGCCTGATATGTTTATAAGTCACTTGCGACTACCGCACGCTCATTTGAGCACAAGCACGTCAAACCAGAAGCTTTATGCCACTATCCATTTACAGCGGCCTAAAAACAAAGTTGTCGGCAGAAAATGACGTGAACATTACACTCTATCCATTGAACCTCTTAAACTCACAAGGCGGTAAACGTGGACAGCAGCTTAAAGACCTTTTTCTGGACCCTTACTTGTTATATTGCCGGGAAAAATTGTTATGTGAATTGCTCTATTGCTGGGATGGTCCCTATAATAAAAAAACAATTAAATGACAGCCATTCACCTACTTATAAGATGAGATAGCCTAGTAAAAAGAACGTCCGATTGTACTAACGTGAGGATATAGGTTCAAATTCCACTTGATCGCTGATTATTTTCCCAAGTGCAAAATTACAAATTTGATATCCCCGCGACTATAACTGTGGATGAAAACATATTAAAGAGAAACTCGACATGTACCAAGAAACACATATATTGAGGATGTGTCATCCACCAATAAGCACGTGGTGAATTATGACCTTAACCTGCTTATGAGAAAAGACCCTGAATCCCATCAGTGGGTAAATAAAGTGGCATAATACTGTCGTCATACTATCATTATCATCATTTTATATCTCTGGGTGACGAACGCAGTGGAGTACCAGGTATAATGATTTGGGCTCTTCATGTTCCAATAGCTGCGTGGCACTGTACTGTTATGTGGCTTAATATGTTGCTTACTATCAGGCACATGTCCTACTCGTCTCGTCACGCTATATACTATAAGAATAAAAGCGGTCAAGTGGTCAAGGGTTCCGAAGCAGCAAGTAGCATCCTACTAATATTATAAATGTCCTACTAATATTATAAATGTCAATGTATGGATGTTTGGGTATTTGGACGTTTGTTGCTCAATCACGTCCTAACGTATAAACGGATCGGGCTGAAATTTGGAACACAGATAGATTATAGTCTGAAAGAACACCTAGGCTACGGGAACTACGCGGGTAACACCGCGGGGCGCTGCTAGTAATACATAAGTTCTTGTAGTTCGTTGTAACTTTGATCGATGTTTTAATAAAAGTGTATTTATGGCGAACTAAAAAAAACTAGCCACTAGATAGAGTTCAAACCAATTTTCGGTGGAAGTTTGCATGGTAATAATGTCCATCATATATATTTTTTAGGGTTCCGTAAAACGTAAAAACGGAACCCTTATAGATTCGTCATGTCTGTCTGTCTGTCTTTCTGTCTGTCCGTCCGTATGTCACAGCCACTTTTTGCCGAAACTATGAGAACTACACTGTTGAAACTTGGTAAGTAGATGTATTCTGTGAACCGCATTAAGATTTGAACAAAAAAAATTAAAAAAAAGAAAAATTAGGGTTGCCCCCCATACTGAGAACTGAAACTCAAAAAATTTTTTTTAATCATACCTACACGTGTGGGGTGTTTATCGATAGGTCTTCAAAAATAATATAGAGATTTCTAAAATCATTTTCGTCTACACTGAATAATTTGCGCGAGAGACACTTCCAAAGTGGTAAAATGTGTGTCCCCCCCCTCTAACTTCTAAAGTAAGAGCATGAAAAATCTAAAAAAAATATATGATGTACATTACCATGTAAACTACCAACGAAAATTAGTTTGAACTCGATCTGATGAGTAGTTTTTTTTTAGTACGTCATAAATACACTATTATTGAAACTTCGATCAAAGTTACAAGGAACTACAAGAACTACGTGTACTATGTATATTATGTTACTTGCTGCAACGGAACCCTTCATGGGCGAGTCCAACTCGCACTTGGCCACTTTTTTAGCTCTATCATTCTCATAAATTTAGAAGTTTTACCACTTTGGAAGTGTAACACTCGCGCAAACTTTAGTATAAAAACCTTAACAGCATTTTTGAAGACCTATCCAAAGAAATTGTGTGGACGTATGGGTTTGATAAAAATAATAATTCAATTTTAGTTCTAAGTATGGGCACCCCCAATTTTTTTGGTTTTTTTATGGTTCACAGAATACATCTACTTACTAAGTTTCAAAAGTATAGTTCCAACGGTTTCGGACATACGGACGGACAGACAGACAGACATGACAAATCTATTAGGGTTCCCTTTTTTACTTTTTACGGAACCCTAAAAACTGTAATTTATCTCAGTACATATCTGCTTGACATAAGCCATTCTCATAGCATGATCCTCGGTCTACGTTTTCATTCGCTGCATTTTGAAATTTTACTTGCTGAATAAATTATTGTAATATTTACGAGGGCTTATGAGTTTTGGTTCCACAATATCCTAAAAGCAAAGATTTTTGCATTTATTTCCTTAATGATTGAAATAAAAAGAGTCATAGCTCGTCATCGCTATTGCAAATACTACCTTTTGTATAAAGCCGTGATAAGTCTAGTACGGAGCCTACACAATATAAAACCTCGTTTTGATTTTATTTTGCGGTTTATGATACCAAAACCTTCAACTATGGTAATGAGAGATATTTGAACTGCTTTGTGTGGTAGTTTTCCGCCTGAAAATTTACAGAAATGATTGGAACTGGATCGAATTTACGTACCTCAATACACTGACATGTTATCAAGCTGATTTTGCAGGATAGTGCGAAGTTTTACTACACATAAAATATTCATGAGAAATTTACTGTTGCGTGATACTCGCTATATCTGATTTATATCGTTTGCACTAGGAATGATGGGTTACCCTTATCTTACTACCGATATTTTATTTTCCTATCTCTGTTCATGATCCTTGGTACTAATAACGCTGTGAAATATG
This sequence comes from Ectropis crepuscularia, assembly GCA_963693475.1. Lineage (NCBI taxonomy): Eukaryota > Metazoa > Arthropoda > Insecta > Lepidoptera > Geometridae > Ectropis > Ectropis crepuscularia. The sequence continues at coordinate 16,274,363 of OY856346.1, forward strand.
ACTTTTAAACAAATGACCAGCTCACTGATCCAACTACTGACACGTGTTTGAATATTCATAACTCTGATTATCAAAACCGTTATCTATACGCAGCTTTATTAACGAACCCGTCGCAAAATGTATTAGTTACTAGCTGCGCCCCGCGGTGCGGGTTGTACCCTTCCTATTATTTTCCCGGTATAAAGATACTATGTGTTCTTCCAGACTATGATCTAACTGTATGCCAAATTTCAGCTGAATCTGTTCATGCGTTACAACGTAATTAAGCAACAAATATACATAGACATATATAATATTAGTGGAATAGTAGGATATTTGAATCAATTTCCTCAAAATAAATCAATCGTTGACTCTCAGCAAGCGTTTTTCGCTCGTAAATGTGTAAGGTATAAACGGCAAGAAATATGCAAAGTAACAGAAGACACAAAGCAGACTTTCAAAATCATCAAAGATTTTTTATCCGTCTAGAAAAGTTGTATCTGGGTCTGCTATAATAATAATTCAGACAAACCATGTTAATGTTTCAGTTATTTGAACAGTTTAAAACCCCTTCTTGCAGCCGGGTAAAGCGCAATAAACTAATTTAACAGTGCAACTATAAACTCTTTATATCGTAATTAAGATTTCAACCCGTTTTCATGTGGCCACTAAATAATCCGTTGATAAATTGATTAACTCGTCAGCGAATCTGTGGTTGAATCAACAATAACCTTTCGTTATTAACCAGATTTATACTAAAAATAACAAGCTAGGAACAAAAAGTAGTTTGTGTTGCTAAAACATTTAGCTTAAGCAGCCCCAAAATATTCGCACTGCTGGGACTCGGTGCCTTGTCTCGCAAGAAGAGTCAAGGCCATAATCCACCGCGCTGGCCAAGTGCGGGTTAATAGATGACACATGATCTCGAAAGATTCTAGAAACATGTCGGTTTCTTCACTATGTTTTCCTTCACCATTTTTAAGTTAGCGACTAAAATGTTTCAACGAATAAAATTCCTGAACAGAAAATAGCCAACCAAAATACTGAATGACGTGGTGTTAAGTCCCGGTTGAACCGGACGCGAGCCCGGGATTAGTTCGTTGCCGTGACCGGAAACTGCGTGGAACGATCCGGTGATCGCACTAATGCGATATTTCGAGCTTCGGTATCGGTTTACTAAACGACAGTATCTAATTGTGTGCTAAATATTCACTATGATTATTTGACACACATTTTGATCAAATCCATTGCAATTCAATTCTTAGGTCAGCTATAATAATAGCTCTGTGCGTTGAAGTTCCATCTGTAATCGTTAAGGCCAAATTGAAGCAAGTTTCAACTACATGTTAATTTGTTTATAGATATTAGTAACAGAGACACAGAAAACATACAAAATCACTCCTAAATACAATACTTACCGACTACTACTTTACTAATTTTTACTGTATCTTGTGGACCAATGTTGCCATTATTTTGTGTTATTTGTCTGTAATATCGTTAAACGAGCAATTCTTGTATGAATAATATAATCTGAATCTCAAAAATGGCTCCAACGATTATCTATTCAGGTGTTTCAGGGACGGCCTAGCTAGGTTTTATTTTTAGAAACGTCATTATTAAACCAATTGACACTCAGTGATCCATGTATTTATGTTTTAAATACTGTTAAAAACTTTCAAATCTGAGCGTCAAAATATGTCTGAAGCAAACAGCACTCGCTCGCTCTGTTTCTAACCATTCTGAGATTTCGTGTTCACGAGCGGTGTCTATGCGTGTGCGACCGCGTATTTTATATAGCTAGACCTTCGTGCACTGATTACTGTCTGTGGACAGAAAGAAGCGATAAGATTCTTTCGATCCCATCTTTTTAACCGACTTCGAAAAAAAGACGTTATTAAATTCCGCTATATGTATTTTTAATGTGATGCTTGAGGTATTAATTCTAAAATTAACAATAGAAGCAGTTATAATTAATAGCTGTAATTCTGAGGAAGCCTAAAACATAAGTGTCCCCAAAAGCTAGATAAAATTGTAAAATCCAAAGATATTTTCGATACTGGTCACATGAACTCAAAGAGACACAATTGTAGGTATGTGAGTTTTGATTCCACTATTAGAATTTGAAATCAGCTCATTGAAGTTTCACTCATCATCGACAGATAAGTGTGTTCAAACTGAGACAACACCGTCACATTGTATCAACTGTGTCGTAGTCAAACATTTCTACCCATTTCTTCTTTAAAGATTTTTTTCCATCGGCCTCTTATATTCGTAACATAGATATATCTATACGGGAATGAAACGCAGCATGTATCTTTACAAATCATAAAAACATCAAGTCCATTTCGTAACGGTAGTGGTAGTAACCTTTTGTAGAGTCTACCTGAGGAAGATCTTTGAGGTCAGTAATTTACAAATTTTACTGTGTTTTATTGAACGGTAATATTTGTAGAAAAACTACAGGGCAAAAGAAAATCATCTTCTATTTCCGGTTGACGAGCACAGCGCTAAGCAGTTATTTGTGTTCTTCATGTATGTTTTAAGAAGACGTGCTTACAATCAGGCACAAATCTTGCTCGTGTCGTCACGGTATTCAATAAAAATAACATAGTAATCATCACAGATTACAGACACAATTCTGCAATCTGTGGCATCATCATAATCACAATTTGTTCAAAATTTCAACCAGATTCGTTCAGTCATTCAATTAACTAACATCCAAACTTTCGCGTTACATTAATAGGATGTAGAGTAGGTAAGTTTTATACTTAAGTGAGACCCAAGAGTGGGACGTGTTTATAATTATTTCATTGTATCAAAGAACATTTGAAATGACAATACACATATATCAAACATCCATCTATATTTCCGGATAACTACATAATTTGACAAACCACTTAAGTAAATGCACAAAGAATTCAAATACCACCACCTGCCGCCTCGGTAATCTCAAGTGGTAACAACGTACAATGTTAAATAAAGCCAAGAAAAGTCTGACTCGGCTTATCTGTATAAAAAGCTCTCCCTTTTTTATGGTATCGTAAAATATACTGCATCCTTCATTTTAAACAAGCTACGTGAAGCAGTTGTTCCTTCACAGGAAGGCTGTTGTGAGCACTGGGGTTTAGTTACAAATGTATGTGCTTTGTAAACAAGCCCTTGGCGAATGTTTTAAAGACTTTTATGTATTATAATGTATATATTTCTGTACTAGCCACTCTTCCACTGTTTTACGGGTTGGTCGTTTTTTTCTGTATAAAAGAGGCTAATGTGATTTATTATTTAAGAAAGAATGACAGAACGAACAAGATGTGCACTTGATGGTAGGCAAGCAAGCATCTTACTTTAAAATAATAACACAGTGCAGCAAATAAACATGAATAATCTACCACCTAGTACGGCAATATGCTTGTCACGTAGATATATGTATAAAATGACTCATTCCCAACCCCCAGCCCCGTACTTTTTCCGGAAATTTCCTTTTTAAACAGGAACACAAACGGCAAATTACTAATTGGCGCCTGAACTCTGGACTAACTGGGATTGTGAGACAAGCGACAGGCGACGACAGGAGGACTATTTTTTTAACTATTATGGTATTTTCCCTTGGCTGCCATCTCTCTTGATGTAAAGCGATGATGAAATCTACGATGGAGCGTGTTTTCCCAGAATAAACCGAAAACCGACACAACGGGCTCTATAGAATCTAAAAAGTCCTACCAATACAAAATATGTCTTTACCATTAGTATTAGTATACCCACATATTATATACCACCACCATAGTATACCACCATATTAGTTTTACCCACATAGTATGAGCTACATAGTGTTGTGCGAGAAACGTCTAAATATGTATGTAAATAGAATATTTATCTGCTTTCTACTAGTAGCATCCCGCGGTGTCATTCTCGTAGCTCTTGCTCTTGTTATTTTCTCGGGATAAAAGTGTATTATGTGTAATTCCAGACTATTATCTATATCTGAACCAAATTTCATTCAGTAGTTTTAGCTTGGAAAGGTAACAAACTTCCGTATATACATACAAACTTTCGAAATTCATAATATTAGTGGGATCTGTTTCTAACCATTTAAATATATAACTTTTAGACACCAAATAAAACAAGAAACAGATTCCTAAATTTATTTACTATTGAAAACTGAACAGTTATTATATTTTAACTAACTACAATTTAAAACGTTATAACCTTGTATTATAAAGTTACAAAATGACTTGTATTATTGTAAAATGACATAATTAATATAATCATATTGTAGGCTAACGTATATTGTGCACGACCATCCTAAGTTCTGGTAGGTTATTCTGTAAAAGGTTAGTAGAAATCAATCATTTTCACCAAAATAGTGCCACACAGCAAAGTCTTAGATCTGATCTTATTTATTTTAACTGGTTAATACCACAAGGTACCTACTGACTGTGTTTTATTCCTTATTTGTGTTAATGACCTACCGAAAATGTTAAGTATCCCGTGTATACTGTTTGCCGATGACACATTCATTCGTGTATATATCACTACTTTTAAAATGTTAATCCGATACTACATCTATAAATCAAATTTGTTGTGGAACTTTTTTTCAAGGGTTTTAGAATAGATTTGCATTGGAAAAATAAAATAAAATGTTAAATTCTGTTTTCGGGCGTACTTCAAACCTTTTGTGAAATTATAAATAATGGACATACAGTTCTAAGAAGTAAAACTCTATTTCAGGAAATTTTCTCTTCTTTTTGAATCTATTTTGAAATTGGATTGTATCTCGAATAGTTTTTAAAATATTGGCAAATAACGAAACTTTCCGGATTCCGGAAGATTTCATTCCGAATCGTATGATACCTCAATCATAACTTTAGAAGAATTCGAAAATATGTCGACTTAAAAAACAGTTTTTGAATAGACTATTAACGGTGTATTTGAACATTCTACCATAAAACACTTTTTGAAATCGGTCCCGTAGTTTTTGATATAATTTAAAGAAAAAAAAATGAATCTTCTACTTATATAATATTAGAATAAATAATTACGTCTATAAATATTGATAGACCAGTTAATTATGAGTCATGACTATTTCTAGGGACAATCTTTAGTGTTAATTGGCGTGTATGAGTATGGCGTCTTGTTTGTGAGCCATATACCCGGTCACACCCATAGAACATATATGTAAATGTTCTGAGGTCCCACCCACTCGTAGCAGAGCTAGCCGTTGGCCAATATCTGTAGCAAGTTTATCATCAAACTTGGAATCAAATCTACATTTTACAGAATAAAGCACAGACGTGCTACGTTACTAATCAAAGCCAAGTCACGTTACGCTCAAACTGCCACGCCACATAAAATTAAATCACCCTGGCTCCGCGGAGTGGCGTAGCTCGTCTACGGCGCGCTGCTACGACGGCTTCCCCACAATACTCAACATAATTGTATTAGCGGTAGTACCCGATAAGCCTCGAAACAATAGCCTTAATTTACATCAATGGCGCTCACAATTAGCTACGGGCTTAGAAATAATACTGTTCCTTAAAAATTAAGCGACTAACACAATGACGACACGGTGCTCCTTGTTACTTACGAAATTACGTGACTGATTTTTTGATTAGAAGTTTTTTTTTCTAATTTATGATACGTAATTATTATGTAAAATTTCTTCAGCGAGTTTTTTTTTAAACGTTAAGACAGAACTGGCACATAATAATATTTTTTTCATAGTTTTTGCAATTCAGAATCTCAGCTTTAAATACATAATTATGTAATGTATGGTATGTTAATAAATAAAAATCGGCTTCCGCGATACAGGCCTAGCCTAGTACGTCTATCAAAGATTATGGGAGTTTTGATAAAGTTAAATATTCAAACCAATGATAGTTTTTATATATTAAGATTACTTTATGTATGTCTGTCTACATATCTAGGAGAAATGACTTGCTGTATTTCGAACTCGAGACTTACGTGAACCAAAAACCAGAAAAAAAATCCAATCATATCTTTCGACGATTATCCATTAGACGAATTCGGAAAGACACAATTGGTAATAGTGAAATTATGATACTGTAAAAAGAGACAAAGTAATATACGTAAACAATACGTAAACAGCAACGATTGTCATTTACATTTACTAAGCATTTACATAATTATACGCTGTAATTTTAGCCATTCTATCTTCTGTAGGAGTTTCTTTGAGTTTCACGTCAGTTTGAAACTCCTACAGGAGATAATTTTATGTAAGTTTTCCTATTCATTAAACCTAGCCTATAGGATGGACGAAAATAACATAATAACGACTACGTTTAGATGAATTCATATAGAGGTATAAATATACTCATACATATATGAATCTATCTCTAAGTATAAATACATACAATCTACGACAAATAAAATATTAATTAAACAAATATTAAAAAAAAAACTTTTTTTAAATGCTCTTAAACCCGAAGAAAAAATTACCATATTATCGTATTGTCACCAAAGTTACATAAGTATACCAAATTTCAACCTAATCTAACGACAGGAAGCGGTTCTAATTTAAATTGCAAGATTTATCCCTTACTAACATACTAACAGGCCAAGTAGAATAGTTTATACAAATACTAGCGGCCCGTTCCGGCTTCGCTCGGATCATAATCTAGATTTTTGGGGTGAACAACCCTTATCACTTAGGGGTATGAAAAATAGCTAGTATCCGATTCTCAGACCTACTGAATATGCATATAAAATTTGGTAAAAATCAGTAGAGCCGTTTCGGAGGAGTAAGGAAACAAACACTGTGACACGAGAATTTTATATTTATACAAATATAAAAATCATAGGTAGATAGATAGATACTCTTTATTGAAACACCAAAAAAAATGCATAGCAAAAATAAACAAAACATAGTAAATTAGTGTGAAAGTGGCCTTATCGCTGAAAGCTATCTCTTCCATCACATCTATCGAAATGGAATGAGATAAAGCTAATATTAATAGCAATTGTTTTTTATTTACGTAGGCAGCTTATAATTTTGTTGGATAACCGAAATGTGTTGAGTACTTAGGTACACAAAAACATCCATGAATATAAAATTATATTTTACTTTGTGCTCGGTGCCGTATTATTATTTCGGGAAATTGGATAGGTATGGAAATAACGGCTTGGGAGGAATTTTGGTGCCGATAAAAATAGGTCAAAAACCCAAGCTGTTATACTTTTGACGGATAAAATAAAAGAAAAGTAGGTATTTGATGTTGAATTTTTTAAACGAAACATTTGGCAGAAACCTCAGACTTAGATGCCCTCTATAGTCCAGGAGCATTAGTCAAATAAAGGTAAAAATCTCACAATGAGCGATATTGAATGAAATCCTAATTTGCTTGGACTACTACTCCCCACCGGACTTTCGGTTAACGCCGGGCCCTACTAACCTAAACCTATTAACTATACTTGCGCACATTCCTGGTAATGGTTCATAAAAGTACCTAAAAAATAAAATAAATGCCCAGACCTAAAAGTACAAAATAAACTAGGTTTTAAGATAAAAATAGTTTTATGAAGAGTTTGTCTATTTTTTAAGTCTTATGTTTTTTTTTCAAGTTTTGATTAGCCCTTCTCGTGAATGGGGCTATCAGATAAATAATTAATCATTGAAAGCTGTTTAGTAAGGATTTGTTTTTTTATAATTAACTAGCAATGCCCTGTGGTATTACCCGCGTAGTTCCTATTTTTCAAGTTTTTTATCTTTTACTGTTGATTATAGATTTATTTCTGGTCAAAAAAAAATCTACAACAAGGAATTTACCGGAGAAATTACTTATTTTGGAAAAATCACCAAGTATTTTTTGTCACTTAAATGAAAATCACTAACTGATGAAACCACAGACCAGTCTCATTTTCAATTTAATTAAATCCGAAAATGACCAAAAAATACGGAAAATCCATTACTTTGCATAACGACACAAAAGAAATCTCACATTAGCATAATCGTCTTTACTCCGAAGCCTTTTTACGAAACTGGTTTCTGAATATCGTTTTACATAGAAGAAAAACAAAAACATGGACAACCAGGGTAATTCTTTGAAGTTTTTTTTATTACGATAATTTGATACACATATACATTTGGCAAATTACTTTGTGCTTATTAATAAACTAAATGTAAAAAACTGCGTCCCAGATTTTATCAATATGCCATAGGATTCCGCAACTTTTCGGGACTTCAAATAATATATTAGGTACGTGCTATTATGATGTGTAATAAATATGAAGTTTTGTAGTGGTAGGACTCTCTGTAGAGCCCGTCTGGGTAAGCTACCGCTAAACAGTCATCTGCAAATGCTTTACTTGGGCGATGCTTACCATTATGTCCATGTCTAGCTCGTCACATTTTTATAATGTAGAGACATTAAAAAATAAATTAGCTACATTACAAAGTTTAATCCAAATCCATTTAGTGGTGTTTGCGTGAAATAGCTGGTTCAAATAGGTGCGCCGCACTGTGCTTTTATGAGCAGGCGTTTTGCTTACCATCAAGCATATTGTATCGCCGTGTCATGAACATGAATAGTTTATATTACAGGACTAGCACAGCACTGCGCTCGTTCCCCAGAGATAAAAGATGATGTAGCTTTTTGTCCCTTATTGCCACAATATCCTCGTATTCTTTCAATATAGTGATCTGAAGATATTAAGTAAATTGTTAGGTATTTATTACGCCATACTATTTACGATAATAAATTAATTTCAAGTTAAAATTAGCACTACTCAAATACTCACACATACAGACTAGTAAAAATTTAAAATTCTTAGAATTGTAACATTTGTAACAAAAAATAATCTAATTATCGTAATCACATGCCATAATTAAGAAATAATAGAACATGGGCGAAGAACGCGTTTAATTTATTCAGGTGTCGTGAATTTTCGCATTTTCCTTCACAATCAAACTTTGTGTATTTAATTCCGTAATGAAACGTTGTTTGATGGTCCGCCCGAGACTGCAAGGACGGGTGAGCACGTAGCGACATCTCAAGTTGGTACGAAAAAGACATTGTAAGAATCGCTACAATTATACGATTTAAAGTTTATAAGTTCCTATTCTTATTCAGTTTGTCATTCTTAGTAGACATACCTATACTAATACGAAATACCCGACTGTCTGCCCCAGGCTCAGACCAACTATCCTCAAAGGCCCCAGGCGGTAGGGTGTGCGTAAATGTATTGGACACAATGCCCAATATACCCTACTGACTAAAACCTCCCATTAAAAATGGAACCCAAGATATGCCGTGACTACCTCGAAGACCAACCAGTAAGTAGGCGTCTGAACACCCTTGGTTGTCCGAGTATTTCTGCTGCAGAGGACAGGGAGACAGCGCGCCGCAATACTGTCGTGTTTAGGTCTATTGAGAATATTGAAAGACTGCACCGTACACGTATATTAGAGGTATAATCGGTATGCGATGTAGATGGATAAGTATGTAACTAATTAAATAAAGCCTTTTATAAAACAGTGTGACATGGTCACTATGCCGGATCGAGCCTTGTATTGAAGACTTATTTGTAGTGGTTGGATTCTGTGCAGAGTCCGCCTGGGGAAGTATCATAACTTTTCCAGTTAACTTTGCTTGAAAGTAAATACCTTCATCTAAATCTAAATCATTATTTAGATTTCTGTGGATACAATTAACACTAATTACAGTTATTCTAACAAAACCGTATATCTTTAATCTTTATAGTTCCAATACTAATTATTGTTTAAACAAAATGAATGGTGAAACTAATAAGACACGTCTTGGTACGAGTAACATGGTCCCCACGTTATCTTATATTTCAATTTTCTGTCCTAACCGACACGTAAAACGAGATAAGAAAGGTGCGGCAGTTAATTTTATCTACATGGGCGCAATAAGCAAGAAATATTGTTCAGGATCATTGCGATGCCCGTATTACACCCCTTCTGTATTTTATGGGAGAGAATAACCCCAGATTACGTTTCTATTTCAATGGTTTGAGCCACCACCGTTCTAATTTTGCTACAGTATTCGGCCATTTTTATGACATACTAACTGGAAAAAAAATGAAAGATAAAACGGCCAATGTACTTTACTATTCAACTTGATGACTTCAAATGAATAAACGACTTATAATTTAGAATTTTCTACAAAACTAACTTAGTGACCAATTTTCAATATGGTCTAAATATATTATTTGGCTGTCGATTTAAAATATCAGTGAGAGTGATCGTATTGTACAATACTTAAAACTTAACTTTAACTCTGTATTGACATAAGATGTCATGTTGAACACGAAAAACTCAAACAAAATAGTTAAACATGTTCTTATTTCAAGGCAAGAAGTGCAGTTCATTGTCGTAGTTTTTAGTGCAAATTCTTTAGCGCACTGTATTATTAAGTAGTGTAATAATTAATTAGTGGATGAGCAAGCGTGAAACTTACAACAATACCTCTATTCAGGCTTGGGACGTGTAATTACCTGCATGTCTAGTTTCGCTCATTAGATATTTCTAAAGTCTGGTTCACACGAAGCAATTTTCTTGTCTTGCGCGTACTAAATAGACAAGAGGCAACATTTATTTTTGAATCAGATACCCTCGGTGAACAATTTCGTCTTATACAATTCCTATTTATTTCAGAAAAATGTACCTATTTGAAATAAAATTAAATTTATTTGGTTCAAGAACACAGTTACTTAATAAACAGGTTAGTATATATGTACTTAAATCATAAAAACAAAATATGTTGGGACACATGTACACTAGTACCCACACTAGGGCAACCTGTGTCGTGGGCACCAGGCATAACGATTACTTAAAACAATTTTTTTGAAAAAACTAATAAAAAAACAGAAACATTTATTCTAATATATAACTATGGCGGTATAATTAGAAATTTAAGTAAGTAATGCCTTCATCTAATATACGTGCATATGTATTTATATACATATACATTGATAACATACGAGTATTATATTTAATACATATGGATATATAGTGTACTATAGATATATATATTGTACTTTAATATGACATGCGTGTGTGTATATAAGTTACTGTGTGGTATTGTGTGTGTGTGTGTGTATGAGTGGATGCGTTTATGTGTTTGTATAGTGCTGTCATTTGTCGCCAAAATGGATTGCCTGTTTGTTACACTTAATCTCACTTTCTCAAGTTACTGAGGGAAAATTAGATTACTTAAACGGTGTCACTATTTTTTCTGTATCTGCGTAGCCCTGGGTAGACAGCCAAGCCGAAACCTTTTTCTTGCATTCATAGTGTGACGTTTTAAGGATATCCAGCTTTTTGTCCATTGATTGGTAAAAGTATGGACCGGTAAAAGAAAAAGTATCCTCGCCAAAGTTGGTTTTAGTTTTGGGTAATGCCCATGCATTACGTCTATCCCCATCCTTTTTTGAGTGTGTCATGGTAAATGAGGAAATTTTGTGGAACCTTAGTGTGACTGACAGAATGAAGAGTCTTCGTACTGATAAACAATCAGTCACCTCGTAAAGTTTGTCTGTTGGGTATCTGAATGGCTTATTGTATGCGGCTTTCAATATGGCTCTTTGAGCTCGTTCGGCACTTATCAGGCATGTTTTCGCAGCAGAACCTCAACAGACGATGCAGTAATTGATCACAGACTGACACAAGGCGATGTAGACCATACGCAACGTTTTAGGATCAGCGACAGTACCTAGGCGTTTAAAAATGTGTAACATTTTACATAATCTACATCGCAAGGTGGTAATATGATTATTAAATGTCAGTCTGTGGTCAATCTCCACACCCAGATATTTGATGTTGTCAACACACTCAAGCGCAGGGCAGTTACATAATGAGTCTAATTGTGATCCACACGAATGCAGTTTGAGTATAATGGGTAGAGGACTGTTTTTTTGGGTAATTCAAATGCCATACATTTAGTCTTTAAAGCATTTAAGATACTACCGCCAAACCCCTGCTAGCGAGTTCCACCACTTCACTCCAGCTGTCGCCGTGAAAGACCAGAGCAGTGTCGTCTGCGAAAGTGAACGTCTTCCCTTTTTTGTGATCCAATTTGCACAGCTCATTTACGTAAACCAAAAACAGCGTCGGGCCTAACACACTGCCTTGTGGAATTCCAAAGGAACGGAATCTGTACTTCTAAAATGAACAATATCCATATTGCATTCAGTTATTGCTGTCCAATGTGCTATAAAATCGCGTTGTGTAAATCAGGCTGTAAAAAATATGACAGACGAAAGCATTTACGAGTATTACTGAGCATTACACCGAGTAGTGTCGGTTTCGTCGCATGTTGCTCTCGCAACGTTCGCTTGACAAGTATCGGTACATTGTTTCAGAGCGGGTGACATGTCGAGCCGAAGGTCGAGAGGAGCGCTGGAGAGCTGAACCACATGACGACAATACTCTGCAGTCAGCAGAAAGGTTCGTTACAACCTACTACAATTATTATTAATATAAAGTTTAGACGTTTCTTGTTCAATTACGTTCGTTGAAACTGATTTAGGTTACTAAATGGATCATTTTCAGAAATTTGGAACACAAACAAGTTTTGGCTGGAAAGCCGAAAAGTAACAGATTTATTACCCTTTTCCATATTTTATACCATTTTCGTGTCTTCAGTAATCTTCTGAATGTGTATTCCAATGGATGCTATGTCAAATCAAACATATCGATATTTACAATTTCCATATTCATAAAAACAAATATCTTTGATTGTGTTTGTGTTGAAATATTCAGTGTGTATTTCCGAAATGGGTTGACGAAATTGGATTAACAACAACAAAAGCTAGTTATTTCTCTACAGAGAAACAGGAAACACTTATATCTAGGTATTTGTTAAAGCGATCTGGTTTAATTTTCCAAAGGCATGTGGATCCAAATCGCAAATGCGAGAAGGAACATATCTGAAGATAAGAATGATAATAAATTTTTAAGAGGTCGTGAAAGATTATATCCTGACGCTCCCACAATTTGTCGGTGAAAATGACATTGATATGTTTAGGTAGTCATTTTATTTTTATTTTTACAGGCACATCAAATTCGTTCGTTGTCGAAGTATCTAGGACTTAAAGTAGTTATATATTTCAAAGAAGCACGCACCTATTCAAAATTTAGTTTCGAAACAATTATTTTGATCGACTCTCTTTCTTCTCTCGACGATCTTTTTACTAAAAGAAAAACAATTTTTCACTTTTATCGGTCTTGTAGGAATGATATATCCTAAGTTAAGTGCCTATATCAATATTAATTTTTATTAAACAGACAACTAGTATATTGTATTAAACGGAACATCAACCTATTATTTCCTTGAATGATTCTCGTGTCCTCTGAATCATTGACGTCATATCCATAACTACTTTTGAATGTAGGTCACGTATTCAATCCATACGGCACCGGCAAAAAATTATATGATGTATACACGGCCTTGCAACACGCTAGAGGACTGCGCTTTGCATGTGCACTGGCCCTAAGGATTGCTGATTTGGAAATATTTCTCATAATTATGGTAATGCCGTACATTTTTAACGGACAAAAATAATGTAAATGCCCATAAACAGCTTCTGCTTAATTTATTTCATCCACATCCTATTAATGTTTGTAAAACAATGTGAGCTTTAATGAAGGAAGGACTTTATCAAAGGATCTTCAAACTGATCAATAGGGATGTGAGTAGAAGGCAATTAGACCGCGAGTCGTGAACCTTTTTACAATGGAGGGCTTTATTTGTAAAAATTGTTTTTAGTAAAATGTTATTTTTGAAGTGATAACTTCTTTTGGCGCGCCACAGACAGACTTTTCGTGGGCTGTGAATCGGTTTCTAGCGTCACGTAAATGGCGCTGGAACGAAGAAAAAGCTTTAATAATAATAATAAATAAATAATAAATGTATTTGTCATAAATACATGTACAAGGAATCTGCATCCAAAGGTTCCTGAAGTAGTTTAAAACTGTGTGTCAGGAGCCGATGGCCACTCCCAATTACAACAATAAATTATTAACATGCTAAACCTAATAATTTTTCACAATTAAAAAAACAAATTTAAAGTTATTTAAACAAACGGTTCTGATGTAAACAATTAATTTCAAAAACAAAATTTTTCTTGAACAGTTTCAAATAAAAGACAAAGAAAAAGAAAATATGTGTTGAGTGTGTTGTTTAATCTAATTAGTAACTGAGTCTGAATCGAGGGTGTGTGTGTGTTGTGTGTGTGTGTGAGGGCGTGTGTGTGTGTTGTGAGTTGTGTGTTGTGAAGCTAGTTTTATAGAAACAAAAACTGATCGGCATTTGTGTTCCTAAGCGTAATACTCCAGATTTGAACTTTATGTTCCCATTGCAGGGACTCGAGACCTTCTCTTCGTCTCTCAGTCAAGGTCACAATCAGATGCGAATTTTACAACTTGTAACAATCTACATTATTTCATCATTATGTCTACATTATCATACATTAAGCGATATCTTTTGAGAGTTTTTGAGCTCGTGTAAGGCACGACAGAACTGAAAACTTCAGTATCTGAAAGTTGCATTATATAGTACTATTATGGATCGCATTAATAGGACAAATCAGAATTAAGTCTGAAATTAAAATAAATGTACTTTTTTTAATTCTAAACACATTAAAATATTGAACACAGCGACGGCAATGAAGAGTAGCTGCTGAATTTATCTCGCTCGTGCACACTCGGCAATCCCGAGTTCACCCGACTGAGTCTTTCACCTCACAGCGTGACGGATCAACCTCAATTACAGCCTATTGAAAAATCCGTGCGTGGTGTGCAAAAAGATTTTTAATAATTATAAATTCATGGCAGATAGCTTACATTTAATGTTTTAAAGACAGTTAAATTATAGTTGGATTCAAATTGATACCTAATGAGAAGCAGCATAACATTTATTTATAACATATTTGCTCGTAAAAGGTCTCCTATTGCACCAATTTCTGTATCGTAATGTATCTCATTACGTACTTGTGCGGTAATGTATAATGTAAAACGCACGTTTTCAAAATGCTCCGTCCACATACTATTAGGTAGAGAGATATGTTCCGTCTAAAACGAACGGTACCTACCTACCTTTTTAAATCTTAGTATAGAGTTTTTATGTCAGAAACGTGTGGTCAACATTTTATGAATAAAATTAACTTTGAGAGGTAAAACATAATAAAGAATTATTTAATTCGTTAATTTAATTAATGTTGACCATATATTACTTAATTTTTTCTTTAAAACTTGACAAAACACAAACATATTAATTTACTTTATTACTAATGGTATAACGGCTGGTTCTGTGCCGTTGCTTAAAAAAAAGGCGCCGATGCGCGCGCATTGCTAATCTGTGATCAAGTAAATATTATTCCGCGCCTTTTTTTCGCTGTATTGTTTTTATTTGAAAATTTCGTCAGAGTTTTATTTTTTTATAATAAATATGTATTGTAGTGTAACTATGTATAATAAGTATGTATTTAAAACTATATAAGTATTATATCAGCTATCTGGCCGCCATCATACAAGCTTTGCTTAGTTTGGGGTCAGATGGTGTTGTATGTGAATTGTCCACCAATATTTATATTTATTTTATTTCCTCGCAAATATGTTATAAAACGTCGTATGACATACGCGCTTTGATAATTACAGCCTTTGCTAAATTATAGCTCTCGCCTTCGGCTCGAGCTGTCAATAAAGCCTCGGCTGTAATTATCAACTTAGCGCACTTATATCATAATGTACTATTAAACATCGAAATTTCACGTAGATGCGATTAAGTAAGTTGGATTAGCTCATTTACTTTTATATTTTGGCATACTCAACAGGAGATAATGTTTGAAGAACAGTTCACAATATCATTAAAATAACCTGTCAATTATAAATTAAATGTTTGTCATACTCGTAGAAATAATAAATTCCTAGAGTAATAATATGTGCCTACATTACGAATAAACCTAACCCACGCTTTTCTCACGACAAGTCAGTATATCCTCCATAAAACTGCGATGGCAATAAAAACCATGGTTTTATTATTATAGTATCAGTTTGATTTACCGCTGCCCATCACGGGACCATGGGTATTTGGTTTGTCCTTTTTTGGTCAATACCTTGTTATTCTGATAGGTACATTATTTATAAACTATTTTTGTCTCAAGTTTTTTTAACGTCCAAACATTGACGCTTTCTATACCGATTTGATTTTAATAAAAAAAGTTATAGCTGAAATTTTAAACTTTACTCAAGTTTTTTTACAAAATTTCAGCTTTCAAGTTATAGCCTAAGAGCCCACGATAGCCAGACCTTCCTTCATTCATATTAGGTAGTAAGTAAAATGGTACCCTAGTTTCATGAAAGTATAAAGCTCAATTTTTGTATATTTTGTTGAGGATAACTTTCGAAATCTCGTCATCATTTTCTGGACACTTTGACAACCTACCTCAAACCAAATAGGACAAGAGCCCACGACGGCCAGACCTTCGTTATCTTATAAAAGCTGAAAGTTTTTCGGTGGATATCTCCTATAAAGATAAGAACGTTTAGCGAATATGGAGTGGTTAGTGGTTACCTACTTCGGCAGGTGTCAGGTAGTATAGGCGTATAAAATCACTAAAAAATGATACCCTGGCTTCGTCATAGCTTTTTTGTTATATATTTTGCTCGGGGTAACTTTCGAAATCTCGTCATCCATTGCCGGACACTTTTGACAGTTGCTACCCCCTGTCTACCTAAACTGCAATTGATTACACCGGTACACAATAAAAAAGTTGTTTATTTAAGCTTATGCTTAGGATAAAAATAAGAGGAAAGACGGCCTCGGTGACTATAAATACGATTGTCACAAAATACCCTCAATAGAATCCGGTGGAAGGAAGAAAAACAGCTGAATACGAGATTTGAGGTGCAAGTCTACGGTCTTCGGTCGCGACTCCTGTCGCGGTCTCAGCGCGAAGTCGCACCTTCGCGAAACCTTTAGACTAAAACTGAAATGTTTACACACATAGTTTAGCGTTAGCGTTTGAGATTGACGTAGATGCATTAAACGCCTCGTTTGAAACCAAAAATAAAGGCTTATGCGAGTCAAGTAATAGAGCAAGAGCCCACGACCGACACGACGACCAGAAGCCCGGTGACTCTCCAGTTTTGAGTAAAATGCACAAACCCCAGAAAAGGCAAAAATTGCAAAAAACTGCAGCCATATACAAAACTGGAGGGTGGCCGGGCCAAACAGAACGGAACGGGAAACGAACGGCCAAATTCGGATTCAGCGGTTCGAAATACATGCCCGTAGGTGGGTCCAGTCCAACTTACGGGCATGTATTTCGACGCATAATGACAGTTTAAACTTCCAAAACATAAACATATATGTAGATAATTAACAACTAGAATCACTTCTATTTCTTACTGTCAATGAGCATGAAATCAGTAAACTAGGTAGAAAGTAAACGTAAGACCTTCTAAACGGGTAAATAGTTAATGTTAGTACATTTAGTGTTACTCAATTATTAATAATTGGTACCCCCAATTCACGATGATTTAAATTATTAGCAATTGCTAATAATTTTAATCATCGTTCTATTAAACTTCCTGTAGGCTGTAGACTCTCAATTTGTGAGGAAATCAGCTTGTTGTAAATGATTGACTCCTTCAAGGACAATATGATTGTTTCAAATCGTTCAATCGCAAATCGTTGTTCATGCTGAACAAAGTCGCATGCCCAGCAATGAGAGGTTTAAGAATCGATAAAATATCAGTCAAGTTTGTAACAAAAATGTATTAAGGTTGCTAAAAATAGAACTCAAGCGACCTCGCACCACCCCTCTCGTGAAAGTATAATTTCCATGTGTCAACCCTGAGCCATTTCATTTGGAAACGTATTTGTTATAATAATTATGCTAATAAGTAGATTTATGATGCTATAACGTTGGTTTGTGGCATAAATAGTACAACAAGGTCATTTTTGAGATTTTTCGAATGCAATGAGTGATAGTTTGACCTAGTGGTCTTATGCCACGTGCACTGACTTTAGTATACCCACCCCGATGTTTAAAATATTTAAGTCATGAAATTTAATGAATATTTCGAGTGAGTTAATTCAAAATATGATTACAATAGTAGTGCAATGGCACTACTTACATATAAAACACGCCCTCATTTTTTTTTCTAAACTTTATGATTTCAGCTAAGTACTACAATTTGCAACAGTTTACTATACTTTTTTATAGTCGTATAGTTATACTTAGACTATAGACTACATTTACAAGTTGTACTGTAATATATGCTATCTCGATTAATATGCATATGCTGAATGTTCCTCGAGTTTTGTGGCCATTATTAACACACAAAGTAATTAATTGGTGACTATTAGCAGTCAATCAATAAGTAAATTAGATAGATCCATAGATTATGTTTAAGAGATAGCGTGGCATTAGAGACACTTACCACACTATACATGCTATAGCCCGTTATAGCATCACTATATCCGGATATCCTCATAGTTAATCTAAACTTTCATTGGCCGTCCTCTACCACGGCACAC
Organism: Ectropis crepuscularia; assembly: GCA_963693475.1. Taxonomy (NCBI): domain Eukaryota; kingdom Metazoa; phylum Arthropoda; class Insecta; order Lepidoptera; family Geometridae; genus Ectropis; species Ectropis crepuscularia. Next base: position 16,292,863 of record OY856346.1, read on the forward strand.
ATTCATTCTCGTATTTATCAACCCTTCAAGATTTACATTTATTCATATCATCAATCCAATCAAACCTATAAATTTTGTGTTGCGTTTCAGATGTCCTAATATGGGTTGGGCATGCGTCGTGGCACGCGCTGTGGCCTTCTTCCTCATGCTCAGCGGAGTTTCAGCTCTCACATCCGACATGTAAGCCGACTATCACTTATCTAATTACATCATTCACACTTCATTTAAGAACATAGTGCTTAACTAGTTCTAGTGCCAAACAGCTATTACTAATAGCAGTCTAATTTTACCTGTTATTGTTTGTCTGCCAAATCTGAATGAATGAATGGTTTTTTATAGTCACTAATAGGTAAGTTTAGAAAATCTCTAAAGTATCTTTTCATTATTTATCTTTTTTTATTAAATAAAGAGTGAAGAGACGAGCAGGACATGTGCCTGCCACATAACAGCACAAGGACACGCAGCTATTGGAACATGAAGAGCCAAAATCATTACCTAGCACCGCACTGCGCTCGTCACCCAGAGATCTAAGTTGTTATATCTCTAGTGAAAGATAACCTGTTTGATATCTATTAAACTAGAGAGTACACTCAGTTGTTCCTATTGGGATGCAGTGAAAGAGGTTGATAGGTTAACACTTAAAATATTTTAGCAAAAATGTCTCAGTTCATGAACGCTTTTGAACCCTTTCGCAAAAAACAAGCAAATAGAAGGCGCTACTTATTATTCTCAGCTAATTTGTGATGAATCTCAATTCACAACCATTAAAAACTTGAATTAAAATATAGAATAACTATTGTTACCTTATTACACGTTAAATCGAGACAGGTTGGTAAGCGACGATGCGCACATAACGTGGTAATAGGTACCGACCGCCGGCGCCGATAGACGCTCGACCAACCGTGAACATACTGTGCCGTTTATAGAACCTTCCCTACCAAATACATCTACCTCCATCTACCATGAACAGTGTAAATCTATAAAACAAGTTTAGCTAACTATGCTTCTAGCATATTACCCCTCTTCCTTATTCCATTTATCACTCACCGCGCTCCGGTGCTGTAATGACTAAAGTTCTGACGATTATGAATTTCCTTACCTGCCCTGCTCGGCGCGGTCTTTGCATTTTGAAATAAAAGAGCAATTATAGTAGAATTCTAATGTAGTTAGTTACGTTTTAGAATTGTGCATACATGTTAAATTACTAGTTTTGATTTAATGACACAACAAGCATTCAAAAGGAAAACAACTGGCTTATAACACGGGTATATTCAACACATCAAAGAGGCTTGGTAGGCAAACTATGTCAGTATAAAATTTACACAATCTTGTTAACCTGTAACACAACAATCAAGTTCCAACTTTGCCCCAATTTAATTAATTCTACACACATAACACCCAAAGCCTACCGTGAAAACTTTGAAACAGTTGCCTTAATAATGTCATCCAAGCGCCAAGCGTAAAGTAGAATTCAATTTCCAAGATTTAGTACTCGCGACAAATGTAGAATACGTCATTGATAATTTATTTTCTCCAAAAAAACAAAAACAGACTTCAATTTACAATAAAATTAAATTCAGACACTCGACCAAATTTCATAAGAATCTATCACTATGTCATCTAAATACACATTGTAAGGAAATTTTAGTTTTATGGTCATTTTTCAGAAACCGCCACGCTTATTTCAGTAAAATTGATAGACTACCTCTGAACCTACCAAACAAAAAAATAATCATCAAATCGATTCACGATTGCCGGTGCTATCGCGTAACATACATGCAAAAAAAACCTACAACCTGAATTAAGAACCTTCTCCTTTTTTGCAGTCGTTAAAAATATTTCACTATAATTGTATTGTGTAGATGGTTGAAAATAAAGCAGTATAAATATACTAAGAACGTAATAGAAGATAATCTAAAATCAATAACAACAAGTTCGCGGTTCGCACACGGCTAATTTGCTGTGAGTGAAGCGATTTCACGCCCCCATAATTTTTTTCTTCAGAGCACGGGTCATTAAGAAACATCAAACACAAACGTCGAAAATGTCTTGGCTTTTCGGGATATATGGCCGGGAAACTGTAGGTACCAGTTACGTATTTGTTCAGAAGACCGGATTTCACATTTATTTTAAGTAAATGACCTTTGTCTTTTGTTGTCTTGTACACCTCTCTTAGATGTATTATCTGTGTATGGTAGCACAAACGTAAAACCAAGACCTTTTCACAACATTCCGATGGATGTTTGGATGAAATTCGTTTTGAATTTTATTTATTTCTGACTTTTACCTATTCCAGTGTGGCCTTAAGCTCCATAAATTGTTTGAACTTCCTTACTTGAATATTCAAGTGTGTTTCACAATAAATTATACTGTTTTTTTTTTCAGACAAATTATGATTGATTTACGTGGCTAGGTCCATCGAATAGCAAGTCATCAACAACAAATATAGATACCTAATTAAAAATTTACCAACAACGCTCCGTACGTATCAGAAATAAAATAGCATTATCTAAGAAGCCATTTTTCACGTTGTCTATTCTCCTACTATCTTGCTTCCTTCATAACGTTTTCAATGGGTCATGAGGTTAGGCGACCCTTCTGAAATTACTATGCCGCTCAGGTGCGCTCGACGCAAAGATATGTTGGTAGGTAGGTACTAGGTACTATCTCGACTCAACCTATTCTGAATGCAAAACATTTGCCTGCCGTATCTTTTCAGAACGTATTCATTTAGTGTAGACCTTGTAAATTACTGAGACACATAATTAAAATTCAAATTGAGTGTCATCAATCACATTCATCGTCGTTACGAAACCTACTAATTGGGCATGCTAAAATTAGGTTTCAAACTCATTAAATTACATAAATTTACTACTTACATAAACACAGAATTTTAAAATAATTGACAGTTCTCGTCCTTAATCTTAGATATATAAAAAAAAGATCTTGTGTCACGACGTTTGTGTTATCACCGCCAAAACAGCTCAAAGGATTTAAACGAATTTTTAATGTGAGGTATGAGTAAGAATATCGTGAAGTACCTATTGTTCACCCTTCTGTCTCAACTATTCACATTTTAACCGCGATTGCAATTGCCGTTAATTGATGCCAAGTTATTTAAATAAACTGTCGTCTCACTTTCAAATTTCATTCGATTAATAAATAATATATTTTTCTATGGTTATATCGATGTTCTGAACAATGTTTGCGGAATGAGCTAGCGAAATGTAATGAATAATAATCTAATAATTAATGTACGGGAATAGCAATTGTTCTTACACAAATAAGTATTTGTTTTGCATATTCTTTTGGGTTGGTTTGGTTTGTTGGTTAATTGTAATAAAAACAGCCTATCTCATCAATTTCATATATTTTCAAATATTCTATACCTACTCCCAATATTTATAACAGAAAAATAAAAACATTATAAATGGTAGGGTTTCTATCAGTGAAATTCTCTACTCTAACAATACCACGATTCTTTGTAAAAGTAATTTGGCTAATGCCTGAGGGTACCATGCTCGGTTGGAAGGTTGTTATTAAAAGTTCTCTAATATCAAACTTGGTCTTTCTAGTTTTGCAGCGGGGAAGTCGGACAAGGAGATATTAGACAATCTCCTGAAAAATTCCCGCTATGACAAAAGACTGCTTCCACCAGTTGATGGTAAGAAATAAAATTAATAATTACAAGTTCTTCACCTGTGTGTATGTAGTTGGTTCATTTAATAATGTTATTTTATCAAATATAATCATAATTTTCCGTTGTTAGTCTTTTGCGAGTTTAAAAATAATAATTTGAAAGGTCATACAAGATTGGTCATATTGCAGATCCAGAATTCTGTTGTGGTCTAACCTCACCCAACGACTCTTTGGCTCAGAATAGGGTCGGATTCTCATCACTTCGGCCTCGATCGCACAACCGTGGTGCGTTGTGTCCAATGTTTATGAAAAGAGAATTCCCTCTTGCATTTTATGTAAATTTGTAGACTCGTTCAGTTTATGTTTTAAGTATCGCAACCAACTATTTGCACGCAATCTTATTTACTTTTTTCCACACGCAATTGTAGTCACATAATATTTATCTCCCTCGCTTAAACAAATATAACGATACCTACCACGTTTTTTTTAATTTTACACGTGTAATCTCACCGTTCGTTTAAACGCACTTCTCGATGTTTAGCTTAGTTTCGCACTGATGAAACAAATATTGATATAATTAAGACAGCACAAACATTTCGGGTTAACTAACAGAACAGAACAATTTGTACAGATTGACTCGAAGAACCTACGATTAAAAAAAACAAAGCTAACCTACTACTTAAGATTCTGTTTCGAGGTAAATAAATAAAGTACCTACTTATTTCGATTATAAAAGTACTGATTGGCCTTATTACAATGCATTTTGATAAAATATTCTCTTTTCACAAACATTTAACACAATGATTATTATTTATAAATGTACATGATTACTAATTTATTAATATTTTGGAGTCTGTAGTATCTTCAATATAAATGACTAGGCGGTGTTTTAAGACCCAATAACACTTTCCGCGTAGATTATTAAAAACATTATTATAAATACTTTGATGTACCTACCGCATTTGAATGTATAGTCTATGTATTTTAAAGAATATATCTTACTGAATAAATACTCGTAGCACATGATGTGTAAAGCATGAGTAAACGTTTTGTGTGTTTATTTTATTACATTTGTAAATAAACCTTTTTTTTAAAGTGCAATTTAAACTAATCATTTAATTTTCTGTTTCCAGGTGTCCTCACTGTAAATGTTAGCGTGCTACTACTTAGTTTAGCATCTCCTGATGAATCTAGTCTTGTAAGTTTTTCTTTAAATACATTTTCAATAGGTTGTCATACAGTCCAACATAGAACCCCTAATGGAATACAATTAAAATGGGAACTAAGTATCCTTTACCTTTTACTCATCTACGTAAATCAAGAATAATTACTGATAAACTCTTTTTAAACAAAAAAATTAATTGACTTCAAAACCACAAATAGGCATTCAAAAGTGAAACATCCCACTAATATTATAAATTTCAAAGTATGGATGTTTGGATATTTGGAAGTTTGTTGCTCAATCACGCCGTAACGTATGAACGGATCAAGCTGAAATTTGGAATACAGTTAGATTGTAGTCTGGAAGAACACATAGGCTACTTTTTATCCCGGGAAAATAACGGGAACGGGAAGTACGCGGGTAAAATCGCGGGGCACTGCTAGTAAGTTATATAATTATTATAAGCGCTACTCACTTATCTATGTAAAGCCGGTGCCAGTCAAGTCAAAAAGCTAGTAGGTAGATAGGTAAATACTATGTACGTAGTAAGAAGACATAGGTAAGTAGTAGGTATCTACTACGTGTTAGACTTGGCTGGCACCGACTTCAAATAGATGAGTGAGTAGTGCTTATAATAATTCTATTTGTCGGGGAAACATTACTTTCGTTAGTTTCATCGAGATCAGGAGGGCCTTTTCATGGCATATAGGGCTATAGGATCTTTATCGTGGACGTCTGTAGGTTAGTGGTAACATAAATGAAAATCATTAAAGTCTTCACAGTTTTATATTGAGTGTCACAAGTCACTAATAAGTCTTAACAAGATTACAATAAAATTTACGAGCAGCGTGTTCGTTGGATCGATCCATTATTCGTATTTAACACACTTTAACATGTACTGATGATCCTACTCTCACGTACAGCGAGTACTTTCCGAAAAAACACAACTTATCACTGCTCTGACAACCATACGAATCAATAATGGAGCCAGGGCCGGATTTAGGGGAGGGCAAACGGGGCATATGTCCCGGAGCCTCCACAAACGGGGGCCTCCAGAACAGACACTTCGGAAAAAAACAATGTTCGACAGTCTTTTACGTTAAATTTACCCATTTGAGTCCGGGTGACTTTTGAACGGAGGAAATGGAGGTTTTAACAAAATATTGCATTATGCGTAGATTTCCCTCGCAGGCTCACCCTCATATTAACTTACTTTTCGCTTTTGAGTGCCTATTTGTGGTTTTGAAGTCAGTTTAGTTTTTTGTATAAAAAGAGTTTAATTTGTCCTTTTTAGTGCACAACAAGTTTTCATCAATACATGTATACAATTTCTTGTTTTTGTTTATGATCGTCCTATGATGATTCGTGGTATGTTTTCCGAATAGTCCCATATTAATTTTATCGATATCGGCTGCGTGGTTTTTGAAATATAAATAAAAAACTAAAATTTGGCTACAATTTTGTCTGGATGACATGGTTGTAAATTTCACAAGTTTTGAAATTCGACTCAGATACAGACAAAATTGTTGTTATTTATATTTCAAAAACCACGCAACTGATATTGATGAAATTTATCATGATCAATATATGGGACTATTCGGAAAACATACCCCATCCGAAAAAAAAGAAACATTGAAATCGGTTCGGGCGTTCTCGAGAAATCAGGTAACATACATAAAAAAAAATGGTGGTTGAATTAATAATTGTTTTCGGAAGTCGGTTAAAATTATTATATTTCAAAACGCTTGGTAACATAATTATATCATATAACAGAAAGAAAGCATTCAAGATAGCAAATCCGCCCTGTGCCACTTACCATCACAGACTAACACTATGCAGTGTTCTCACATCTCATTCTCAGTAACAATATAAATCTGGAACTTTGCCTATAGGCCGTATCCATGTACGGTCTCAGTTTTAATTTTTTTATATGTTTGTAAAATGACTTCACACATATTGTATATACATATATTACTATAATCTATACTGTTATAAATTATTATTATTATTGAGTCGTATTATGTCTTTTGCAACAATGAAGTATGGTTTAGGTTAAACAGCATTGGCATTTCAATTAAAGACTGTTCAGTACTCAGCAGTACTCAGCTTATCTCCGTCAGAAGCGAAAACCACCACAATAATGAAAACGTATCGGTCTATGTTATGGTGATTTAGAGAATAATCTATGATTACAGAAATACGAAGTGGAGTTCTTACTTCAGCAGCAGTGGTACGACCCGCGGTTGCGCTACTCCAACCAGTCACACTACGACTTTCTGAACGCCATCCACCACCACGAAGATATTTGGCTCCCTGACACATACTTCATCATGCACGGTGACTTTAAGGTCAGTTTACTTTACAACTTTACACAAACTATTAAATTTACGGTACATCTAATTTTATACATAATTATTTCCACCATGCTTTCGTCTGAAGGAGTTTGCCGAACACTCATCGGTATTTATAACTACATAATGCTTCTTGAACCTCAAAAGGACTGTACTTACAAGTTTTTTAATAGCTCGCACTATTTTTTTAATGGCCTCTATTTTTGGCGACTTTTTCTTCCTATTCGCCCACCTTAAAGCTGGTCCGGAGGTTGACAAGACGATAGCAGTTGCATAAATATGAGTGTATATTCTAGAGTTGGCACATTGTTGACAGGAATTTAGTTAGATTTCGTAGATGCTTTTATTTATATAAGTTGTGTCTTAGGTGAACTAAGTAAATGTAGTTGTTACATTTCAGGATCCGATCATACCAATGCATTTTGCGTTGCGTATTTATCGCAATGGCACTATAAATTATCTGATGAGGCGGCATCTCATCCTGTCCTGTCAAGGACGGCTCAACATTTTCCCATTTGACGACCCATTGTGTTCATTTGCCTTAGAAAGTAGTAAGTAAACCTTATAGACGTATCTGATCGATGTGTAATTTGGGCTGTAGTAATTGTAGGACAAAATCTTAACATTTTTACGGTTATTAAAATTAATTTCGTATACGTTATGATTTCAGTATCTTATGAGCAATCAGCCATTACTTATGTATGGAAAAATGACGAGGATACACTAAGGAAGTCGCCATCTTTGACGACTCTGAATGCGTACCTGATACAGAATCAAACTATCCCGTGCCCGATCAAGGCCAGCTGGAGAGGTAAATAACTTTGAGCTAAACCTTCCTACGAACATGAGAATAACATTTGCTTATTTGAAGCATTTAATTTTAAGTTTCGTCTTCAAACCGAGTTATGTAGATTGGCTCCAGAAACATTTTATTTTTATTTTCAAGCACATCCTTATATGTTGCACAGAGGAACAATGATGATTTCGTAATTGAAATTCTGATTAACTCTTTTCAGCTTGGTCTTGATTTCTAAGAAGTACTTTGTTTATATGTTTTCCTTTTGATCGGTCTAGAAGTAGTTGGCTTCCTAGAAGTTCTGTACTGTTCTGAATGTGTGAGTTAACCGTAGCGTAACGGTCGATTCGCTAGTATATATAGCTGTAACGCATGTTCGTTCATTAGTTTGTTAATCACATGGTGGTGTCTAAATTTTGCAATATTTGCAACAATGACTGTAGAAGTAATGCGGTTGACTATTAGTATTCGTTATACCCTTCAGTACCCCACATTAGTACTCTTATCGAGAATGTTTGTTGAAGTAAACGTAGAGTGTAAGAGTTTATTAACATCTTTGCAAGCAGCTGAGGGTAATTCACTTTACGAGGAAGATGAAGAGCTGACATGTAATCTTTGCCAGAGACGCTTTGAGGAGCAAGGTACTTGTACACCGGATAAGCGTTCCGTCCGGTGTCGTGGTATTTCACATATTTTCCGCTTATGTGTGAGTAAGAGCGTTATTGTGTTATACGATCTGATGTTCGATGTGAACAGTCGGCTGCAGAAAGGTATTCTCGAAGCTCATAATAGATTCATTCCGACACGTTCATGTTTGTTTAGATAAAACTGTCATCTTTTCATCTTTACCATGCATGAAATTATCTATATGTGAAAGCACGTGTGAATAGTACTTATTTATATTCTTATTTTGATGGACTTCATGTGCTACGATTTGTATTCATGAACACTATGACACAACACGCATTACTCATACATACAGGATTGTAGTTAGATTACTAGAAGACCTTCTTTTTACCGCTATAAATTTAACTAACCTTAGTAACGAACAACAAGGCCTCTGAATGGAGTTACTTGGAATTTTATCCACGCCTTTTCACCTGGAATCCAATTTTGTTTCTTTTTTGAACAAAGCACAATAATGAGATGTATTAAAGTTCAACGTGTTGTGCGGTGTTCAGAATTTATCTAACTATTCACTTCGCAGGTAACTACAGCTGTTTAAAGGTCGACTTAATATTTACTAGAGACCGAGCGTTCTACTTTACCACTGTATTTATTCCCGGAATTATCCTGGTGACCTCTTCCTTCATCACATTTTGGCTGGAGTGGAACGCAGTACCAGCCCGTTCTATGATAGGTAAACCCAGCTCACAATCGGTCTCGGTCTTGCGTATTGCATCCTTCTTTCTATTCTTATCTCTTTCTCTCCGTAGATGTGGCTGGGGCTGTCAATATAACACGCTATTTTATTAATTTTGCAGGTTCTGCTTTATTAGCCTAATAATCTTCAGTAATGTAAATATTAATGTTAATATTAAGGAATCGTGTCTACGTTCGAGCCACTATCATTACTGCTGTAATATTTTTATTTATTTTTAGATTTTGCTTGATATTTTTAGGTAATTACAGCTGCCTCAGAGTGGATCTCATCTTCACGCGGGATAGATCATTTTACTTCACCACAGTTTTCATTCCGGGAATCATTTTGGTGACGTCATCGTTTATTACTTTTTGGCTGGAATGGAATGCAGTGCCTGCTAGAGTAATGATAGGTTGGTCTTTTTATTTGCTTAAGTGTTTCTAAGAATCACACTGTTTTGTTTAATTAACATTGAGCTCTCGTAGCAAAGTACTGATGGAGAATAATTGGCTTATTAACGTGAGTACTTACTAATCAAACGAACGCTTTGTTTATGAGCTTAGTAATCTTTTCGTAGAAAAGATCTTTGGCATTAATTATAGTCACTAACCAGCGCATGTTTACGTTATATTTCACTTATACATATAGCGCTTATTGTACAAATCTACTCATGTTTTTCTTCAAATCATTATTCTAATATTTTTAAATTAAATAACCAATGCCGCCAGTTATCCGTTGACTGTATTTATTAAGCTTTTCTTTTATAAAATTGTTCGTTCTCGACGCAGGTGTAACGACGATGTTGAATTTTTTCACGACGTCGAACGGTTTTCGCTCCACCCTGCCCGTGGTGTCCAACCTGACTGCCATGAATGTGTGGGACGGGGTCTGCATGTGTTTCATCTACGCCTCACTGCTCGAGTTCGTATGCGTCAACTACGTCGGGAGGAAGCGACCTTTACACAACGTGGTCTACCGACCCGGCGAAAACCCAGTCACTCAGGTGAGAGACGCTTTCACGCGATCGATGATTACATGACCGCTATAACAACTGCAGTCACTTCGCTCTGAATGGATTAATGTCGTGTGTTAGTCGTCAATTGTTTTTGTCTATGTCGTCTTGTAGCGCTATATTGAACAAAATTGCACTGTTTTTCAAATTATAGGTATAGGTAAAACGAATTTTATTGAAAAAATTATTTTGTGCATACTTTGTCCCTACTAACCCCTGAGCAATGTAAATAATTACACAGCTACGTTGTGCTGATGAACCTTGTCGTGTCGTAGTTGTGGTCCTACGAGCTAATCAAAACGATTGAGCACTTTCAATAAAGATAAATTTATGAGAAGTATTCACGAAGGACCAGGAAAATACATCGTTTTTAAAAAAAAACTTTTTGTACATTATTAGGTTTAATACCAAGATATCTATTAACTAAATTAAATTACAATGAATACTACACTCTCCTGTATACCTAACTTACTACTTACATTAAGGACATTTGAATTATCCATGGACCAATGAAAATCTAAAGATAATTAAGATGATCAAGCCCATTATTTTTAAATATTTCAAACTAAAGTATAGTGACATTTTTAGGTAGAGTCCTTCGTAAATACCTACTCTAGCAATTTTCTATCTTTACTCTTTGCAATGTTTTCTTTAGACCTTTTAACAAGACATGGCATGACTTTGTACTTATCATGTATATTTTCCAATTTTCCAATCGGCAATATCACGAGTTAATCTCCCACAGCATGCTTTAATTTTCTTGTATCCTTAACAATCTTGCATGAACCTCTCTATCAATTAGTACAAAATGTTGGGTAAACCGGAATTCATCACATTTTTCATACGCATTTAATCACTCCACAAAAATAATGAGACTATTTTGTGTGGCCATAAATTCATTGATTACAAAATTTTATATTTTTATATGAACTCATTTTACCATGACAACTCCCACGTTAACTGTCCGGGAGTGCTTAAGACAACGAAGTAGAAAACATTGCAAAGACTATCCACGGACTGTGTCTGTGATTGGCAATATAAGAAATGAGTGATAGTGTGGCCACAACAAGCTAGTCCTCGTTCACGGCACAATCAGACCATCAGTCACGAGTGAACAATGTGTGTGTGATGTGTTCGCAGCGTCTGCCCGCTGTCCTGAGCAGGATTGGCATAATACTGGCCAGCCCCTTGGTAAGACGTTCGCAGCATTCATTGGCACTATTCGAACATTGTCATGTATGATTTACTTTTAGTTGTTTCTCTTTCTTTGTCTTACTACGGCTGTATATACACAAATATTGAAAGACTATCTCCGTTACCATCTTCATTGAACTTAATAATTGAGAGAATGATTTTAAAACCAGAAATATTTTTGTTATTAACCAGTTGACTTCCCTCAGTATAAATGTCAAATCTTAGAGTTCTAAGTCGTATGTTCTGTTGAAAAAATAATGACATGATGATTTCCAAAATAGCATGTAGAACCTTCCACAAATTAAAAGCATGCCACATTGTCAACCCCCTGTAAATTATAACAACACAGGCCATAATCACGTTTTGTGTTTGAAATGAATTGTTCCTTTAAATATTGAAATCTACCATTTTCTAAGAAATCTTTGTCACTTTATTTCGTTCCAGTTATTTAGCATGCTTTCTGCGCTTGATTATAAAATGTTTTTTTTAATAATTAATTAATAAAATTGACTAAAATCTAATTGGGCATTTAGCAGGGCATATTTTGACATGCGGTAACCTTGTTACTAATATCTTCGTTACAATATTATATCGATGACAATGACAATCAGTGTGGTAGGGTGTACAATAAAATTATGTAATGAAATTAATTACTTTTGAAATGTTTTTTTGTAATATAAAGGGTCTAGGGCGTCTAAGAGTGCTTCAAAAATCGTGCTTCAACGCTTCGCACTTTGCCGCTGCGATATTTTGATTGCATTCATGCTTAGCTAAACTTATGTCCATATTTACATAGGAGGCGATGGCTTTCATACAGTGGGCCAAATCAGAGAGCCCACAGGCGGGAAATAGCGGTGCTGTAAGTGACTATGACAACCATCATTTGCCCCATCATCATTGAACGAATGTGTTATCACGAAAACTAACGCATACACTTTTTAACGCTGCCTTGGATTGCTACAGCCTGTGAGTACAAGAGGAATCTTCTATTTTCTTATTTTTCTAATAATACTCTTCGTTTCGTCATGTTTCGGTTTTCAAGCATAATAATTATGTACTTTATAGAATAATTATTGTTTAAATTAAAGAGTCATTAAATTAACCATACTTACTTCTTAGCAATATCATAGAATAGCACACATCAATTCGAAAAAGGGACTATTATTGGAACCTTATTATATTTGTTAAGTTGGCTTTGTTACATTATTACTTGACGTCATGTTATCAAGCATACATCTTAAAAATTAAGGTAGAATGTTTTTCAACTAAGTAACAAAAACTGCGTGGTTTATATATTATAGCAACGGAGTACTCGAAGCGCACGGCTCTTCCTTCTAGCATTGCGGTTTACAAAAATGTATAATAAAATTTCTGATTGAATACTTCATAAAAACTGCGGATGGTTCAATTTATATTTGTAATTTAATATATGGGTAGAATAATATAAATGCAAAACAACGAATTACATAATGTCATTTATATACTATACCTACCACTATTATAGCAGAGAAAGTTTACAAAAAAGCATACTCATACTCATCTACCATTACTTATATTATTATATACCATAACACATTACAAGTTCTAAATATCAAAATAATCAAAAACATATGTGTAGACACACACATGCTTTATACTATTTTTTACTTAAAGGCCAGGGCCGAAGCCTTCAAAAAAAATAAAATACAGTAGGATGAAACTTATTAGAAAAGGAGAGGAATGTGATAAAAATGAAAGGAAAAATAAATTACGATCGATCCGAGTTCGGGAAGTGGGAGGGGGTGAGTTTTTAAGGGCAAAATATGGTTTATCTTGATTTCTGGCAAAACTACAAGTCCTATGGAAAAAAGTGCAATGGCAAAGTTGTAGATAATAAAAAGTAGGTGTACATATTTTGCATAATAAGTATACAAACTTTTCACAAAACCTCAAAATTTAGGGAAAAAATTTAGCTTTAGCTATTTATCATCAGCTTTTTCCAAAAAAATCTGGAGACTTTTTGTTCGTTGAAATCTCTACTTTCTGATGGTGTAAAAATATACATTACCACAGTAAATGTTCTCAGAAAATGCAAAAATTTTAAAAATACGTTTTTTTTTTCAATTATTATGTACAATTTTGAGCTATTTATTAAAATGTACACTATATTTACTCAAAAAACGTAAGATGTTCATGTTACATTGATAAACAAAAAAATGCAAATTGAAATATTCACTAAAATTAACAAACAAATAAGTTAATGAAGTTAATATTTAATAAGACAACTACAATATTTTGAAAAAGTTGTAGAATCTTCTTAATATAATATTTGTAGATTTTTTTTTAAATAAAGAGTGACGAGACGTGCAGCACATGTGCCTGATGTTAAACAACATGCCTGGCACATAACAGCACAGTGACAAGCAGCTATTGGAACATTAAGAGCCCAAATCATTACCTAGCACCGTACTGCGCTCGTCACCCAGAGATCTAAGTTGTTATATCTCTAAGCCCTGTAATTTCTCTGGCAACATTGTCCTTCAAACCGGAACACAGTAATGTTTGCCCATTACTGCTTGGCGGTAGAATAACTGGTATTTCCCAGGCGGACTCTGTTAAGAGTCCTACCACTACAAAAAAGACGCCTATTTATTGCTGTTTTAAGATACTTAATTTATATACCTGAGTGTACCTATACTCCTATGGTAAATTTTAGCCCATTGTAAGGTATTTCATAGAGAAATGGGGACGGACCTAGGAGGGTCTGGGCCTTACTACAAACATACAACCTGCTATTTTTCTAATGGGTTTCATCCTACTGTAAATTTTTTTCGTTCCAAAAATTATCGACCGTGGTCTATTAGTCCGAACTAAATAGTAGTATTGAATTTAATCCTTGATTTTAAACAGTAAATGACGAAATGCTAGAGTGAGATAGCCGCACGCTTCGTACCAAGCTTATTTAACACAAAAACTTCATGATATCATTCCAGGGGGACAAGAAACGGGAGTCGACTGGGGGCGCAGATTTGGTGACTTGTACCACGTGTACGGGTCCACCAGGCTCCTGTAGCCATACCGCCAATAACGGTGGTGTCACGGAGGTAAATATCTAAATTTTGTAAAAAAATCGTTCTTACTTTGACCATTTCGCGTTAGTATCGAAGAGTTTTGAGATTTCGCGCTTTTTCAAGTTATACTTCTTGTGGCGTTACGGAAAAATGATAGAAGATTTTTCGCGTCACGTCAGGAGTCACTAAAAATGACACACCCTGAAGTAAGCTACATTTCAGGTTTTACTCCTTACGTTGAAAATATTCTATGGTTCAAGTTAGACTTCTTAGCACGAAAAATAAAAGTAAACACTTCTACTTCTAAGTATTCACTTCTCGCGTGCGTAGATATCACACACACTTTTTTCTCATTCTTAATTTTTTTTTCTTGCTTTGGTTTCTGGCACATTTTATGTAATTTTGCCCGCGTTTCATGTGAATTACTATTCAAAACTCTTATAAAAGAGACAATTAAGTATTTTTTAAAGCAAACTATTCGTTGATACTTTATACCATAATACCTTGCAAGCTTATTTCCATACTACTTATCATTGTCATAATAACGACAATTATTCATTAATTCTTCTTTTTCATGTAGTTTCTAGATCTCACTTACACTGAATAATTCGCGTTCAGTATTGGTCGTAGTAGGTAGATAGGTATACCGTAACATTTGATTTTAATTTCTTCGAATATCGATTATATTTTTTATTCGTTATTTCGAATTTTTTTAAAATATAATACAATAATTCAAATATAAGGGCGTTTTCAAAGTAAATTTTGCTGTATACATTATTTTTATTAGATCAATACTGACAACCTATGATTCCTTGTATTTTTTTTTAGTTTTTTATTTCAAACAAATGCCCTTTCAAATTCAAAACAGCCTGTTGTTTATTTTGGCGGACATTGGTGATCAGTGATCGGTTTAGTTTTCAAGCATAAAAGGCTCATTGAATTTTGAGAAATACTTAGGTAAGTACGACTAGGTATTGGCAATATATTCTTTTATATTGTTTAGCATAGCTTAAGCAGCCCACGAAATGTTCCCACTGCTGGGAATCGGAGCCTTCTCTCGCAAGGAGAGATATATTGTTTACTGTACAAACATGTACGTAGATAAGTATTTTTAAAAGCTTTTTGTGTAATTAATTATTTTTATTATGTATTGTATCTTGCAGTTTCATCCCATTTTATCGGTATTTGTCAAATATATCAAAACAGGTTTCTTTAAGGAGTATAGGTACCGATCGTCGATTTCCCTCTGTCCGCCAGTATAGTAGTTACAGCAAACTATTCGTGTGTTGTACTTGAAAGGGTGTTTATTTGACATGTTCAACTCAAAAACTAAGAAAATGTAATGAAATATATAGCATTCCCGTCATAGATTGCCGGTACAAAATATAGATTGCCAATATTAGTGTATAAGTGCGATCTCAAAACTCCTTGATACATTGCATAGTTAATATTCATTATCGCTGGCTTACATAAGTAGGTATCCAAATTAAATAAAGTCAGAACATCAAACAATATCAATATAGGGATCATTTCATCAGGAGGCCTAAAAAGCCACTAGGAAGTGATCTTTCCCCCAAACCATTCATAAAAAAGCTTGGCATATTGGTTTGCTATTGGTAACGCAGCTTCTATGTAAATGATAGGTTAAGGGCTCCTATACAAAACTGCGATGCGATGTGACGCGACGCCGCATCGGAGGAAAGGCTCCCACACAAAACTGCGATGCGATGCGATGCGATGCGATGCGAGGCCGCGTCGGAGCCGCTTGCATCGCATCGCAGTTTTGTGTGGAAGCCTTTCTTCCGATGCGGCGTCGCATCGCATCGCACCGAAGTTTTGTGTAGGAGCCCTTATACCATCAAAATATCTGGGTGACCTAGGTCACCACTCCAATGGCATGTTTTTCGTACCGCCATCAAGTAGAATTTATACTTATATTTATGGACTTTTTCAACAGATATACCACAGATATACAACAGAATAGTGTCCCACTGACTTAAAATTATGTTGAAGCCAGTAATCCCTTTCTAATTAAACCTATAATTTTACCTTGATCCTTGAGATAATCTAGCCTAGCGTTATCTTAAAAGCTTTCCTTAAATAATTCTTCTTAACAGGCGTTCAGTATTTAAAGACAAATTCTAAATTAAATGCTGCATGTAAAATTAGATTTAAATTGGATGTGTTTATTCTATATCAACCTTTGTTGCGCTAATTCCACGGACAAAAAACTATGGAATCATCGTAGTAAGCTCACAGTATTTGCTTACAGTATCATCATTCATTTGCTGATTAATCTCTTCCAGCCATGTTTCGTCCAGGTTCGCAAAAAAGAACCGCCGCATCCGATTCGAGTGGCGAAGACCATCGACGTCATCGCGAGGATCACATTCCCCACTGCCTACGCCGTGTTTCTTATCTTCTTCTTCATCCACTACAAGGCGTTTTCTTAATACTGTACCTACGTTTGCCGCTCCTGCTGGCTGCTTATTGTGTACGAACTCTGTGTTCTCGTCTCCATCACGTTGACGTCACTGCATCGTATTGTGATTATACCTGCATAGATCCTAAGGTTTTAGTCTAGGGAAGTCGAAGCACTATGGACGCAGAAAGCCAATGCAGCTTTCTATTCGTTGTAAGATAGTCAAATAAACATTTTCTACGGGTTTTGAAATAGTTTTCGGGGAAAACTCTTGAATAGATCGATGTAATATACTGGGTAAGTTTTACACATTTTGTGAATACAGAAAAATACTTATGATAGGATAAAGAGGGATCAATACCATAAACGTATGTTGTAGACAAGGTGCGGCTGATGTGAAGCCGGAAGTTGTAAGAGAGGTAATGTAAGAAGATTGGTTACCCTTTTCAAGATAAAGAAATCTATTTCAAACCTAAAGACCAGTCCAGCTGAAATGCTTATAATTTATAAAATTATTATAGTATTATATGGTTTAAGTGAGCAAAAGACGTTAATTGTTTTACCTATGTGTAAGTAGTCGAATATCAGCTCCTGTTATTCATATTTATCTGCAGACACTCGTTGTAAAAAGAGTCCTACATTCGAGAGTTGTAAAGCGCATTATTTGTTGTCAACGTCATATTATATATGCCTGCAAAAATGGTTATAGTGATGTTTACCTACCGATTATTAACACATTGTCGCGTATTATACGACGTCCTAAATTTGGGTATGCGTATTATAACATAATCTAGGAGGAGGTCGACTTTTTAGGTTAATTAGGTTATATTCATCGACAATTTAGCGTTTATAGAGTAAACGTAAAACCAGTGAGTGATACATGTATTTAAGGTATCTTGCATTGTCAAAACCTTCACCGGCGGATATATCAACGATAACACCTAAAATAGAAGTACGAACCTCCTTCTTTTAGAAATCGGTTCATAAATAACCACGGACGCGTAGTATTATAGTAGGTAAAGCTCAAGTATTGTAATTATTTAATTGTTATGAGTAGGTGCTGACGGGATTTATGTTCGTTTTGGTAAAGTTATTTGAATTATATTGTTTATCGAGAGGCCCTAATGTTTTTGTAAATGTACCATGAACATGCCTTCTTATATTTTATAGTTTTCGCCACTCTAAGATTAAGTCACAAATTGTTGGTCGATTAATCGCTATGTAAAATGTAAATACTTTTGTTTAACCTGTCAATACGTTAGGTATTAAACTGAATAACGTTAAAATTACGGCGAACATAAATGTATCAATGAAATTAATCACAGCCCGCTTCGTATTATGTATAAAAAAAAACATTAGAAATGTTTGTCAATTGCGCCAATGATGGGCTTTCATTTCATTACAGTATGTTCAAACAATGTTTCATTTTTTAAAGAAATTTGATAAGCATACGACAATGTTTTTAAAGGGTTTTATGGCAATTGGCCTCTATTGCCTACCAAACCTTTGGGCTAACACAGAAGGCGCAGGGCTCTACTAACCTAATCTTACAGTTCTCAACGAGTACTAAGCTAAGTACATCTCGTACGACGACTAGCGTTTAAAGGCATTTCAAACGGCACGACCTCGGGTTACTAGCCCAAGTAAGGAAGATCAACAACCTGCCGTCCCAGAAGGGAGCATCCTACGGCAAGCATACCTTTGTCCTACATTTCTTCACTGATTTATCTCTGGGTAATTCACGTTTGATATAGTCAGTCCAGTCAGACTCAAGTTTCGATCGCGTCCGGCGATCTTTTTCAAGGAACTCGCGCGCGCTTGTTCGCAGCCGGACGTGATCGAAACTTGAGTCGGACTGGACTGACTTCATATATCAAACGTGAGTTACCCGTGTATTTTATTTAAACCTCATTCTATAACGCTTTACCTGCATCGATCAAATTATTCATAACACGAAATGATGCCCTTCGTAAAGCCAAATATTTTGCGAGTAAAACAAGGGGTTAGAGATTAGTTTCATTGAAAGCAAATATTAAGTGAATATAATCGTAAGTGAATATTGTGCTGTGAGACCATACCGTCATATAATTTGTTGCGTACGTTTGTAGTGATAACTTCTCGTATGTAAGATGATATTTATATAGGTAGCATTTCTTGGAAATCACCCTTTGTAGGTTAGTGTTCAGGAACACTAGTAGCTAGCTACTTTATAACTTAGAAAAACGCCTTATTGTGAAATATTTTTGTGGCTTCATCAATACTTTACTGTACCTGTCCACTTACTTCACATTTTGTGTACTTACGTAACAGAAATTAAACATGTAATTCTACATTGTATTACACACATGTAACTATTATAAAGTATTAGGATCATAATATTATTGCAAATATTGTTTAAACATTTGAATTTCTCAATTCATTGAACACCATCGATACGATTGCCTTTTGCTTGATTAATGAGCGGACCAACGAGTCAACTGTTTTGAAAATAGATTTTTATATGATAAATTGATAATTATAGTAAGGGACGCGTTTTTGGCTGTGCTTTTACTCAAAATTGACTATTATAAGTATCTGTACAATACCTGATATTATAACCATTGCGTTAGAACGTAATTTTGAAATGTATACTTTGTGAAGTAGGTACCTCCGAAAAACGACATTTAAATTAAAAAAAACAGTAAATTTTTCACGTTTTTACCTAAATTATATCTGCAACAAAATAATTAAACGCCTGCTTGAAACATATACTGAAACCTTTAAAAATAAATATCAAAATACGATGATGTTACATTGATATAAGTATCTAATATATTTATTCGTACGCAAATTGCCTAGATGATTTGTAAATTCTATTTATTTTTATTATTATCTGTAATATTGTTATATTTCTCAATTTTATAGTCTATGTTAAATTTATTTATAGTCTATAAATAACTATACCTACAATAGTACCTAATAGTTACAAACCATTCCCAAGGATATGACACTTAGTGAAATCTTATTTTGATTCTCAAAAAGATATTCTTAGATAGCTACCTACTACTAAAATATTTATTATAATATACTTATTAATATTATGTACCTTAAGATGTAATCAACATATCATTCGCTTTATAAGATTGGATTTGCCTATCGATTCTGACTAATTAATTAAAGTTTAAATATTATATTCTACGTTGCATATACATTCAAAATTGTTACAATTTTTATATTTTTATTGTAAAATATTGAATTATTTTAGTACAATGTATTTTGTAAGCAACATTATGCCATTGCCTTGGCTTAGCTAGGGCGCCTACCCTCTAACGTACGTAAAGAACGACGTCGCTACAACCGCGCAGCGCGCGGGGTATAGCGCGGGTTAATTCAACATAATTTACATAATTATATAATACGAGTAAGGTACTCGTACCACCCGGTAAAATTGGCATCACGACTAGGTCAAAAATATACTGTTCTAAGTCAGTCAAGTAGATTATTAAAAAATATGGGACACGTATTTTAAGTTTTATCAAATTATTATAAATTGACAAAGATATAGATAATCAAACTTCCGGAGAAGGGGCTGTGACGTCACTTTATCGTAAAAATCGTATCATAAAGTGACTTCACTAGAAACTTCATCTGCGTAATTATTTGGTTGTCAAACAAAAGAAAAAATACGTGTTTTTTTAATTAATCTAACTGACGGACTAATCAGGTTTTTTAGCCGTTTTGCATATTATGGTGGATGCTTTATTATCAGACAAGGTTACTCAGAACACATGTACTACGCTGAGAGGAGATCAAAATTATTTTCATAATGAGCCGTTTTCAAACAAGACAAGATATCGATTAATAAAAATATTGATTGTACTAAATGATAAATGACCCCTACCTAACACCTAGTTGATATGATTTGATATTTTTGTCCAAATCTTTGAGTAGTCAATTGGGTTAATTGGCATCCATTTTCAAATAGTAGAAAATGTTTTTTTGCCATAAAAGTTGCATTGGTTATTTAATACCAATTATAGCAACCCATGTCGCAGGGACCATTACTTTGCTAAATTAAGATAGGTAGTTGCTTTATGGCGTAGCTTTTTTTGATTCTCCACTTAATTTTACGTACCTATCATCACACATAAACACGATTAAGTCAAGGAACAATCTGTTATTCCCGTGAAATGATGTATGTTTACATGAAAAAACCAACCCAGAAATTCGAAATATTCGAACATGTTATCGAATCGAAATTGTCTTTTTGTGTGGAACTGCTGACTTTTTTCACAATTTATTATTTGGTGTCTTAGAAAGTGTTATCCACACAATGATGTATTGAACGCGACCCTTTGGGCTTAGTTCAAGTGCTTTGTTTAACCCTGTATTTGTTGACATCACTCTATGGACTCACGTTTCCTGCCTGCGTTAAGGTTTATAGCTCATTAGAGCTATCTGAGACCGAACCAGTCCGTCTTGTCTCGTGCTTGGGTCTATTTCATTATTATTTTCATGGACTCTAGGTACAATAGAAATACGTTTATGAGTGACTTGTTATTTGGACATACACCGATGGCAAGTGACCACTTGCGACAATTATGCCTTTTTTCTTTATCGAAACTTGTAACATAACATAACTACCTACATAATTGAAAACACCGTCTTTTGCTACAGTAGTGCAAAGCAAAATATAGATGACCTATAAGCCCTAACCTAAAATATTATATCCGCTGGCTTGGTACAAAATAAATTAGGTTATGTTATAATGAAACACTTGTGAATAACACGTACCTATTGGTATTTTCATGCACATATTTTGGGTATGTACAAGTAACGCGATATCCACTCGTTGGCTGTATGACGTTCACTGGTTAACCTGATTTCTGGTTGGTATCTCAAGTGGTGCTAATGAGCTACGACCCATTAACATATCCAACATCGCCCAATTCAAACTTGAAATTAAACAGCTTCTTGATAAACGCAGGAAGATCGCAATTTCAGAATTTTGCAATGTTACCATGTGAATTATTGTTATAATTATTGTGAAAGAGAGACATTATACCTACACATAATCAAAATAATATTCAAGGACCTGATAAATACCTACTGTATATGTATACCTTATTATTATATATACACTACAGGTACAGCTTCTCTTAAGTACAAAAATGTTATCCTTATTAAAACATTGACCACTTGAATGATAGGTGATTTCAATGGGAAAATTGAAATCGTAGGTGCCTACTTTACTGTTTTACAGCTATAATATTTACAATTGACGTCATTATTTTTTTAACTGCCAACTTTCCACAAAATGTATAAAAACATTTTTGATACCATTTTGATTTGATTTTTAAACAATTTTAACTTTACTCTGAAAACAATAAAATAATTTGACGCCCTCCAGCTTGATTATGCTAGTAAGTTTATTTATTATAAAATTATGTTGTATGTTTGGAATCAAATATGACCCTCCAAAAATTCACCTACATTTTGTCACATAAAGAAAAATATTTTTCTAGCATGTACCTATGTAATTAAAGTTTTGTAAAAATCAACTATGTACGAATCGTTCATACGATAGGCAACCGAAAAAAATGTGTAAAGTAAAAAAAATAATTTGCACAGTGACTGGTAAAACTTAAAAAATTGTGTATATGTTCAGATAATAATAGAATTTGAACATACCTAAATGTAGTTTTTTGAAACGTACAAGGACACTAATAGTGTCCGCCTATTAATTGGAATATACTTAACTTACCTACATTAGGTACATAGCACGCACCATGATGCTAGTCATACTTCGGTCTTTAAAAACAAATGTATTCAGATAATAATAGAATTTGAACATAAATGTAGTTTTTTAAACGTACAAGGACACTAATAGAGCCATCCTTATAATTGAAATATAACTTACACGGTTACACCGCTACATAGCACGCACCATGATGCTAGTCATACTGCGGTCTTTAAAAACGAATGTTATGTATGTTATGTAAGCAATATATTATGTATCTATGTAGTCGAGAGTGGTTTTAGGAAAACAAGCTCTATAGTATTACGCAAAGGTTGTCTAAGTCAATCAATATATAAAATAAAACCAAGCACACAAACAAACTCTTCGCAGCAAATTATATTTTTTGAAATAAGCATTTTAATAGATGTCCTACGTTCTAATAGATGTCCTTGTACCTGTTTTAATAAACAAATATATATGTTCATATATTTTTTCATCATCGATAGTATTATTTCACTTGACTGCCTAACTAACCACCACCTTACCTAATGCTAAGCGACGATGGAATCTACGATAATAGAACGCGTAATTTCATAATAATGTCAATCATTATTGTATGAAAAAAACACGAAAAATAAGCACGTGTTTAAGCACGACACCTGATTATATTTGTTCGCATTTTAGCATCCTTTGTTAAATTTTGGTTGTGCAGTTATAACTATTCAAAGTCAGTGAAACAGCTCTACTGGGCTCGGTTACTTAAGTTTATAGGTAAATTTATGTTTCATTTATAGGTACACAATGGTGAACACCTTAAAATCGTCAATGTTCCAAATCAACATACGAGTATCTGGTTCTAACAAGAAGGACGATTTTACGACATCGTTGTAAGCTATTACATTTTGTAAATACGGTATTCCAGCTTTTGTAATCAATTACGAGTACATACATAAATAATGAATTAAGTAAATACCCACACGAATTATTTCAAATTGATTTTTTTATTCTATTTATTTATTCTATATCAGTTAGCGAATGAATTTATTAATTTAAAGAGTCCGCTGGTAGATTTGTCTAGGTATTTAGATTTGTGCCGCAAAGTTACGATTGATGTGAGCCGTAATTAAAACCAATATCGATATTGGTTCCGGACGTAATTTTATTAAATAGAGATATTGAGACCATTTGACATAATAATATATATAAAACAGTAGGTACTGAAAGCTAGTACTTGCACTGATTAGATAGGCCTTAATTATGTAGAAAAGCGTCAAAGATAATGTCCGTAAAAAAGATAGACGAACACAAGAAATATGATGCTCACGTTTTTTTTTATTTGTCAACACATTTTTACGAACATCACAATCTTTATAAAATAATAAATATTCACCCTGTGTCGCCTTGTAAATATAAATTGTCAGCTTACTGACCGCCCGTTCGTGATATACCTATATTATTATGGCATTGTAAATAATTTTAAAAATAAATTTATTAATTACAATTTTCATCAAATAAAACACAAGTTCGATTTATGTTTGGTTTCATTACTAATCACTTCCATAATATTCCATAGTGATATTTATGGTACAGATTTTTGCTCCTAAATTGATTTGCGAAATACAACAATTACTTATTTATTATTAAGAATGGTTTTAGCTACACTATATAATATCAAAAATAATTATTTTAACAATGATAATTTGATAATTCCATCTCTCTTTGTAGACATCTCTCATTTAGACAGAAGTAGCTGACTTACCTATTCAAATTGTACCTATTCAGTTCAGTGTCGCCAGTTAACCTTTTGACCGCCAGAGTCACCTATACTTGACAAGCGCGAGTGAGCCCTGTGCGCCAACGACGTCTATAGTTGACAAAAAAACGGACTATTATTACACACAAAACAATGTGTTAGATATCAAATGGTGACAGTACAATATTTTTTTTTTAATTTTGACTTATTTCGTACGCTTGGCGTCCAGGGCACGGAAATGCAATTTAGTCCTGGCGGTCAAAAGGTTATTAAAGCAGTTTGTATGTTCACAGTCGCTCAACGAGCTATGGAAATACCTATACATGGAGTTTCTCTAAGTGTTTTTTTTTTAAATAAAGAGTGACGAGACGAGCAGGACATGTGCCTGACGGTAAGCAACATGCCTGCCACATAACAACACAGTGACACGCAGCTATCGGAACAAAGAGTTCAAATCATTACCTAGCACTGCACTGCGCACGTCACCCAGAGATCTAAGATGTTATATCTCTAAGCTAAGCTAAGTTACGGTGGTCTAGTCGGGAGAACGGCGGCTGCCGATCCGGTGACCCCGGGTTAAACCCCACGCGCACCACTGTCTTTTCGAAGTCATACGCGTAATGCCGCTAACTTAAAACGGTGAAGGAAAACATCGTGAGGAAACCGACATGTACCTAGAATATTTCGAAGTGTCATGTGTCATCCGCCAACCCGCACTGGACCAGCGTGGTGGATTATGGCCTTAACTCTCTCCTTGCGAGAGAAGGCCCCAAGTCCCAGCAGTGGGAACGTTTAGTGGGCTGTTGATGTTGATATCTCTAAGCCCTGTAATTTCTCTGGAACCATTGCCCTTTAAACCGGAACACAGTTATGTTTGCACATTACCGCTTGGCAGTAGAATAACTGGCAAAGGTGTGCTGCCTTTGCCAGTCCGGTTTAAAGGTCCGCCTGGGGAGGCGGACTCTGCCTAGAGTCCACCACTACTAAATTCGTAATGAGGTAATCTGTCACAGAACTAAAGTTGCCGTCAAATCTCAACGTAGGTATCAGCAAGCTGAAGTGACAGAGGACTGGTCATAGCTGTCGCAGAACCGATAACCGTTGGGGTAGGTCAATTTATTTGAGTGTGTGAGTTTAATTTGGATCCTGTTGGTGATGAAATTAACAAATTTTAGAGGCTTAAAATGATCTGAGTGTAACAATCACGTGTATTTTCTTCGAGAAAACACAGTGTCGACTTGTTGTACTGTGATGATGGAGAAAATTATAATGATTGCATTGGCTTTTTAAATCGTTTTACTACACTCATAGCCTCTTTCACAAGACCATCCAGCAACAGCTACATTTTGTCTTAACAATACTCCTAAATGCTAAATCTCAATCGATCCCACCCACACGAAATTTTATAAATACATTAATTAAAACTTGTTTAGCACTAAAAGGGGTAACTTTTTTGACGTGATAACGTCTTATAATTCGGTGAAGCCGGCTGCACGCCCGCAAAACATGACGTCATGTAACGTTACCGTAAGTTCGTCGTCCGTGCCATGCGGACGAAGCTGAGCGCTGAGGGTGCCACCCGCCGAGTCGAGCGGTATCACTACTTGCGCTATCAGCGTACTGATTTCTTAAGACGTTGTCACGTTTAACTATCGTCAGTAAACCGACTTTACAGACAACCATTTTTTTTTTAACTATTATATGTTCGGACTTGACCACCATCTCGCCTGATGTTAAGCGATGATGGAATCTACGATGGAGCGTGCATACCTAGAAGAAACCGATTCACTCTCCATTTGAAGACACCAAGATTGTAACTATCGGGGAAAACCCACGCAGGCAACGCATTCCACAACCTAGACGTTCTAATCACAAACGTGGAGTCAAATCTCAACGTTTGTGTTTTTGGAACATCAACTATGAAATGATATCGCTTTTTTGAGATGCGAGAAGTCCGAAGAATTATTATTATCATGGATTATTTAAGTGAGGCGGCGGACGCGGCTCAACAAAAGTACCTTTCGGCTCAATTAGTGTTACTGGGGGATTTCAAAAGCCATAATGAAGAATGGTTGTTTCCATACCGGGACACTGACCACGCAGGGTAAGAAACGAGAAAGCTATCTTTATCGTTAGACTTAACCCAGCTGGTCCAAGAGGCCACAAGAGTACCCGACGTTGAGTCGCATACACCTTATTGTTTAGACCTTCTGCTGACAACAGATCCAGACCGTTATTCTGTGGCGGTATCTTCGCCGTTAAGCAGCTCCGAACACTGTCTGGCGAAATCTGTATCTGTCTACCATCTGCCTGATCCCAGCCCTAGAGGCAACCGGCGCTTGTGGCGATACAAGTCAGCAGATTGGGACGACATGCGCTCTTTCTTTGCGTCTTACCCATGGCAGTCATTGTGCTTCACTTCTGGTGATCCTTCAGTCTGCGCGAGGCTCGTTTTGACCACATTAGTCGAATAGTGAATAAACTAGCTTAGTACCTTGCGGGCAGCAAACCGTTTTGGTCCCTAGATAAATTGGTCGAATCGAACTTCTGCCGCCCCTCACTACCTCCAATGCTGAAACCTGATGGGACACTGGCTCACACTGCAACGGAGAAAGCAAACTTGTTTGCAACTCAGTTTACGGAACCTTCGCGTCTACATGCTGGTAGCGCGACACCTCCTACTCCACCTGGCTGTCCAGACAAGGAGGGCATGTGCCTGATGGTAAGCAACATGCCTGCCACATAACAGCACAGTGACAAACAGCTATTGGAACATGAAGAATCCAAATCATAACCTAGCACTGCACTGCGCTCGCCACCCAGAGATCTACGATACTATATCTCTAAGCCCAGTAATTTCTCTGGAAACATTGCCCTTCAAACCGGAACACAGTAACGCTTACACAAATACTGCTTGGCGGTAGAATAACTGGCAAAGGTGTGGTACTTCCGCAGGCGGACTCTGCCAAGCGTCCTATCACTACTAAACTTTTCTACGTTTCTGTGTTGGGTTGACTTGCAGATCATTTTGTGGATTTTGTGCTAATTGAGAATTGTTTGTTAGATACAGTTGTCGAACCGTCAGGAGTGTCAGGACATTACATTCCCTAAATAGGTCTACTGTAGGATATAGTCGAGGTTTAAAATTTGAGACCTTTAAATAGCTCGTTGAGCACATTCCAAAGGCCTCAAATGAGTCTTGCAAAACCCTCCCCAGCTGGTAATCTATATTTATAAAAATCAATGCCACTTTTCGTTGTTAGTGAACTCCTCCTAAACGGCTGAACCGATTTGAATGAATTTTTCTGTAAGCTTTTGGGTAGGGCCCTCGATGGTTTAGATTTACAAATCAGCCCGGCAGATGGCTCTGCAGTTGGTATCTAGGTTATTATCCGAGCAAAGCGAGAACGGGCCGCTAGTAGGGGAAAGTGGTCACCATTCGTACGCGGGGCACATTCGTACAGTTAGTATAACAGAAAAAAAATGGAATTTAAAAACTCAAAAACCCGACTGCGTAAAAAGTGAACCAAACTACGTACTCGCATACTAAAAAAAAACTGAAAAGAATAAAACAAGCATTTAGGTTTCGGGTGGTCTAGAATTCTATAATATGTTATTGTATTAAAACTATTGAAATATGTACAATATTTTCTAATAAAAGAACATTACAACTGAACAGTCGGGATCCATTATTATTCGACATACAATATAATTGTTCAATGATTCAAGTAATTAACATAATAGTTTCGGACTTTTTTGTAACAAACTACAATATATATGTTACATTTCGGTAAAACATAAGATAAATTTGATAAAAAACATAAATTTAAAAAATAAAATAAAAAAGTGTACGAACGAAAATTATTAACATATTGTAGGGGAAAGTGGGTAACCACTTTCCCGGTATACCAATAATAACGGTTGACAAAGACCAAAATAAACAGACCGCATTAGTTTGGGTTCCGCAACATGTCTTAAAGTCTTGAATATAGGTAGCTTTCTTATAGTGCCTTTGAAAATTGTGATATGCTCCTGAAAAGACAAATTTATATCCAAAGTAACCCCAAGGTACTTTATTGAATTAGTGCGGTTGATATTAAAACAAGTACAATATGTCTTAGGGCAATTTGACCTGTGTACAGTAATTTTAAGATATTCCGATTCCGTATGTTGTGATTTATTTAGTACTAGCTGTTACCCGCGACAACATTAGTGCGTAATGGCGCTGAGATCAGTTTTAAGTATAACATGATCAAGACAAGTTCTTTGACGAGTAGGAAACAACTGTGCGGGCATCAATTCATGCAACGCTGGCAAAAATAAATAATCAACAGTTAATTGCCCTGGTTGACTAGATACCAAGTCAATATTGGTATTTTCTATAATGGCAATAGTGAAGTAACCAGCTACTGAGTCTAGTACCCTATCCAATGACCTCATAAATGTATTTCTGTCCTTAAAGGATGGTGAACGATATATTGCTACTATTGCAGCTTCAGTACCGACTTCAGTTACCAGGCAGTTCCCATCCGAGAACGTAGGTTCGTATGTCATTGCAGATAAACCAGGTCTAACATAAACGATTACTCCGTCATTTTGGTTAAACGTTATTTGAGAGTAGCTACAAGTATAGTTGGGTAGATTGGGTGGAGGATTACCACTGGACAACCAACATTCGCATAAAATTATAAGATCGGGTTGAATTTTCATCGCTTCAAGTGTCAGAAGAAAACCATCAAGGTTACACGAGATACTTCTTATATTTACGGATAGGTACTAAGCACAAACTTTTATTTGATTGGTTTAATAATAGGGGCACTTCAGACGTTTCACATAAGTACGATGTGGATACAATAATGTTAACTATATTATTGTATCCACATCCGTATTGATTGATTCCATAATTTAAATATACTAATGTTAAATTGAAACTTTAAATTAGACTGCACCACATACATAGCGGAGTGTTTCACCAGTTCAGATACCTATATTATATTGTTATATAGTAGTGGTAGGACTCTTAGCAGAGTCCGTCTGGGGAAGTACCACACCTTTGCCAGTTATTCTACCGCCAAGCAGTAATGTGCAAACATTACTGTGTTCCAGTTTGAAGGGTAATGTTTCCAGAGAAATCACAGGGCTTAGAGATATAACATCTTAGATCTCTGGGTGACGAGAGCAGTGCAGTGCTAGGTGAAGATTTGGCTGGAAGAAGCTTGGTGTCACTGTGCTGTCATGTGGCAGGTATGTTGCTTACCATCAGGCACATGTCCTGCTCGTCTTGTCATTCTTTATTTAAATAAATAAAACATAATATATATAGTTTTCTTTGGCACACGAACTGGGACTTTTCTACCCAACGACGAAGCAGACTCAAATCCGCTAATAAATTGATTCCATAGCATAAATCAGAGCATATAATGCAATTACCACAAACCAACCACAGCCAGAAAATGAGATACCAAAATACAAAAAACGCTAATTCGGAAAGAACCCCACACAAAATACAACCACAAACACCAATCCACACGTTTCCACCTGTGGGACTCGGAGTTTCCCTTGCAAAAAGAAAGCCAAAGCCATAATCCGCAACAATGCGCACTCGATGTCTAACAATTACTTTATGATACTTTCTTTATGAAACATATTGGTATCCTTACGATGCTACCCTTCACCTCTAAAGCCAGCAGTAAAGACAATGGGACTTTTGGGACTATGATCGTCGAATCAACATTCCACATGGCGGGAACCTCATGAGCCAAATCAAGTTACTTGCTAAGCTTGTCCTTCTCGGCTTTCGTGGAGTCGACGATCACAGCCCGGCACTGAGACCGGTCTACCGGCACGATATCAGGCTTATTGGCGACAATAGTCCTGTCCGTGATGAAAGAGCGATCCCAGTAGAGCAACACACGACCATTTTTGAGAACTGGCAAAGGTGCGTAGTACCTACTTATAGTACGGCACCTCAGACTCGACAAGGCCGTATCGAAGAGCAAGTTGCTGGTGGATGACCCTACTGTGGATGGCTACTAGGTTGTGCATGTGCAAGTACTCGCCGATAGCAAGATGCGAACAACCGGAACTAACATGACGAAGGGAATCTACTGGACGGCGGCATGCCGACAAATTTCGACCGTACCGTTTTTATTATGTATTTCCGGTAATTGTTCGTGTTGATAACTTGCATGTCTGTAATTGCACAGCCAGTGTACCGAGGCGAGCAGATTCACATCAGGTCCCGTCAGGGCCCGATAAAACTTAATAAAAATGAACACGGTATAAAAAAGACGTCGGTTCGTGACAGCGGTATTTTTTTTATTAAATTTTTAAAAATCGAATTGCACGTGGCCAGAATTAGAACAAACGCTGCCTTAAATCCACCCAGGGGTGCCAGGAAAATAAAACTAAATTTGAGGAGAAATTAATTCCAGCTGCATCGTGTAGCAACTGCAACAGATATGTGATACCACACCTCGTAACTGTAGCCAATATTACCAAAGCCAATGTTTACCAATGTAAACTTTTCCCTCAAGATAAGTCAGCCGACATAGATTATGTATATCGCATATTTTTTTGTTATACGTTGGACCAAAATAAACGCCATCATTTTGGTTACGGGTCGCGTCAACCAAGCTCTCGGAAAGGCTTTTGAAGATGAGGTGAGCTCCCGGTCCCCAAAGGCCCAACGTCTTAACCCCAAAGGGCTCAAATATGTAACCACTTCCGACAATTGCATATTTCCTCCGATCGCATATTTTGTTCTGAGTTCCAATACCTACTCATCTCGGTGGGTGAGGCGCCCTCTCACCGCTTCAGAACCAAGTCCTGACCTTTATCTCCCGGTAGGAGCTGAGCCGAAGCCGTGCCTCCCCGTTAACCCAAAACTCCGTTAGGAAATAGGGGTGCCCAGTTAGTATAGGTCAGAAGAAAAAAAAACTTTTTAATCCTGTGAAAGATATTTTTTCCTGCAAATCCAAATATTTTTATAACGATTGGGTTTATTGAAACTCCCAAAACTAAGGAGATTTTGCTGTCAGGCAACCCTCATTGCTCACCCACGCCCTCCTGACAATGTCATCCAAGCTCCAATAGATCCTTGTAGCACTAAAACTACGACGACCAGTAAGACAGTAAGAGACGGATTACACACTGCCAGATATTGGCATGTGTCCGTCTCTTACTGCTTAGCCGCTGGGTGCAGCTAGTTAATTATAAGTCATAATTTAACTTAAAGTTTTATTATATATTAGTTGAACGCGCGCGCGTTGCTACGCCATCTATTGAAAATTGGTCGTACCAATTCAAATTTTGAACAAATTCGGTTACCTTAGGTTCTAATGACGCAACCTTTAACATATGACATATGCTGTCTGGCAACGAAAGCTCTCAAAAAGAAATATTTTTTCCCGTTTTTGTTGCACTTTTCGGCTCGTGCTCGGCTCCTGTTGATAGTAGCTTAACGTTAAATAGCCTATAGCCTTCCTCGATAAATGGACTATCCTACAAAGAAAGAATCTTTCAATTCAGACCAGTAGTTCCAGAGATCCTTGCGTTCAAACTAACAAACATACAAACAAACAAACAAACTCTTCAGCTTTATAATAATAAGTATAGATTTTGTTTTGCTAATTCGTCATAGCAAGGTATTTTTTCTTATGATAGATAGCGACGGGATGAGCAATACATGCAATTGATGGTAAACACCCCAATGGAAGCACTGTTTTGAGCAGGTACCCATAATAGCACAGTACCAAAAGCTATTTGATCATAAAAAGTCCACATCAATGCCTAGCACTGTAGGTACTGTCTAGCCTCTTAACTTTAGGGAAGCCAATAATAATACTATATGTCGAGTACAAAAACTACTAGTAGTGCCTCGAGATTTTAACCGCGTAGTTGCCGTTCCTGCGGTTTTTCCCCGTTAAAAAAATAGCCGATGTACTATTTGACGTATTGTTATTTTTTTTAACTTTTAATTTAACGTGGTATGTATGTAACGAAGGAATATTTGCACAGTACTTCTCGGTGGTAGAATAAAAATGGCAGACTGGCTGGCTGATAGTTTCGCAAGCGAACTCTGCAATGAGACTACTACTGCAAAAACAAATGCACATAGTACAGTAAAATCTACTTCTTGCCCAAAATATAATGTGCCTATAGTTTATAATAGTACGGACAGACGGAAAACGCAGTCTTAGTAAGAGGCACGTCTCTATATGTATCTATATCAATAAACAAAACAGACAACAACATTCTGTTTCTGAAGGTTATTTACTGAAATTATTGTTAATAAGTGCTTAATAAGCTAATAGCATAATTCGCTAAGTGGGTCCAGTTTATAAGTATCAAGATATACTTAGTTCTTCTAGGCACTTTATTTTCTCATAATCAAAGAATTAATAATTCATTTAGATGGACGATCCAGATATCCATCACACGGACTAATCTATACATCTATTCTCTATACAAATAGATAAAATTGAAATGTCTGTTTGTAGGTATTAAAAAAACCGCTTTTTAACTACATCTATTAGGAATCTATAGACGGTACATAAAATTAGATAAACCCACGGTATCCCAAAATATAATTTTTTACAATCTTTGTCTATCTGTCCGTCTGTCTGTCTTTCTGTTGCGACTAATCTCCGAAGCGGTCAGACCGATTACAAAGACAATAACCCACTTGACTGATCGTACGACTTCCACTCCTTCGCCGTTTAGTAGCACGGTTGCTCAGTTCAGCGCAATGGCAACCCGTTGATGTCTTTCTTTGCATCCTGCTCTGTCCTTTGAATGTTGTATAACTCTATCTCGTTTTGTGCGATCATTTGTGGAAAGTAGTGCACGTCACACGGATATTCGGCTAATCATAAGTGCAACAAGCGCGGTATTGTACCTCGTCTTGCGCCCTCGCTGGCGAGTTGTGAATGTAGGCGAGATTCGTATCATCGCCGATCAACAGGGTATCTCTGTGAGCGACTATGGCGGAGCTTTCACTACTAGATAGCTGATGTTCCAACGCACAACTTAGGCTACTCTTACTTAAGAAATAGAAACAATGTAAACGGAAATCCCTCGAAATGCGCGTGAAACCGTGGGCACACCTAGTCTATAATAAGGTACATAAGGACAAATTCTGTACATCTATGCTAATGTTTTATAGCAAAGTTAATTTGTTTGAACGCGCTAATCTCAGGAACTACTAGAACGATTTCAAAAATTCTTTCATCGTTGGATTTGCACGTGATCCCTGAGTGTTATAAACTATATTTTATATTCACCACGGGCAAAACCGGCAGACCGCTAGTTCAAGATATTTTGAGATTTAATTTTTCTCGGGGGTACTCTAGTCAAACCTTTTTATTCCTGTCGTACATTGAATTTTTTTTACTGTTAGTGTTACTTACACATGCATTTTTACACAGAAATCTAAATAATAAGGTAAATAGAAGTCGCATAACCGCGTGACTTTGTCGCCGCACAGGTGACTTTTAGGCCACCAGTGCCCGAGTTGTAGTTTAGTCTTCTTCGAACCGGCAGACGTGAATCAGCTTTAAAAATGGTGTTTTGCAGCATAACCAATTGAGGAAGTTTCTTCCACAACTTGCAATTATACCATTAAGGGGATTACATTTCACCTTAAAAACTTAAAAATTATTCCGCGCGCTTTTTTAACCGACTTCCAAAAAGGAAATGTTATCAATTCAGTTTTTTTTATGTATGTTACCTGATTTCTCGAGAACGCCCAAACCGATTTCAAAATTTGTTATAATATTATATACATATATTTATCTTATATCTTTAAACGAGCAATTCTTGTACCTATATAAATATGTATATATATATTCTTATACCTTTAAACGAGCAATTCTTGTACCTATATAAATATGTATATATATATAGAATCTGAATCTCGGAAACGGCTCGAACGATTTTCATGAAATTGTGTATGCAGGGGGTTTGGGGGACAATAAATCGATCTAACTAGGTTTCATTA
This sequence comes from Ectropis crepuscularia, assembly GCA_963693475.1. Taxonomy (NCBI): domain Eukaryota; kingdom Metazoa; phylum Arthropoda; class Insecta; order Lepidoptera; family Geometridae; genus Ectropis; species Ectropis crepuscularia. The sequence goes on from OY856346.1 coordinate 16,327,324, forward strand.
AAAAAAACGCAGATTATGCGCGATTTTAGACAACGAAAAACTATCACATTAGACATTAGAATGAGAAGGAAAATTTCGCCACGTGACGCAACAGCATAACTGGCTCAGACGGGAAGTCGGGCGTTCGTGGCGGTCACGAATTAGTAGCTGCGGGTTCGAATCCAGACGGCTTCTCTTTTTTTTTTTCAAGTTTTTTTAAAGACAATCTAAGAGTATCTAAGTATTTTTAGTATTTAAACCGAGCAAAGCTCGGTGACCCAGGTACAAAATAATTTATGTTCGGATGGATATGCTTCCCGAATGGTCCCATATAAATTTTCGTCAACACGAAATTGTGTCAATGCATTGTTGAAAATTTGTTTTGCACTAAAAAGGGTAAAATAAACCCTTTTTGTAAAAAAAATAAACCGACTTCAAAACCACAAATAGGCACTCAAAAGCGAAAAATAAGTTAATATATAATTACTATATAAGCGCTACTCACTACTCGCTAGCTCTACTCGCTACGGTTTTATTTAGAAATGTCGTCAGCGTTTTATTTTTTCTTGGCAAATATGTTATAAAACGTCGTATGAC